>CM061266.1:22075000-27880000 GCA_030848825.1 Tadarida brasiliensis | reverse complement strand
TTGTTTTCCTTATTACAAAGAGATAACAGAAAACAACCTTCTTTCATTGCCTTGTGGAGACACCAAGAACACTTTATCTCTGGGTAGAAGCCTTTATTAAGAAACTCCTTCCCTTGCCCCTGTCCACATACTACCTCTTAGAACAGTTTGTCTTTTGTAGGATACCAGACTAGGTTGGCCAGAGGAGTGGCCTTGCCAGACTCATCATTAATCCATCGTTTTCATTCAGTTACTCACCAAACACTTTCGGAAAATCAGTGTCTGGGAGAGTCAACATTAGGCAGCATGATGTTGCTGTTGGAATCAGGGTGTGGAACAGAAGTGAGGCTCTTGCTGGGGTACAGATCTATTTATAGAGAAGATTGATGACCCAAGATTTAGGTCTAGTTTCACGTCTGAATAATGAACTATATGATATATTCTACCCTCATTTCACATAATGGTTTGGTTAATAATAATCAAATTGTGGAGAGCTCACCCCATCAACTGCAATCTGCTCAGAGCTGAGTTTTTACGCACTCAGAGAACCATAGTATTTCCTACCTCTTCCAAAGCATCTGATGTGCAATGTAGCCCTTCTCCCTGTTCCCCTCAGTGTTCTCTAGCTTACCCTTGTTTTGGTGCAGCCAGGCTCCTTTCCTCGTGAGGCACCTCTGGCCCCAAGTGTTTGCTTACTGTGATCTTTGGGTGAGCATTCCCTAGAATGAGTGGCTCCAGGCTCCCTGATCTTCGGCACTCTCCTTCTATAGGGTGACAGCAAACACAGACACAAAGTCTTGGGCTCCCTTCAGAAATATTTCTTGTCCTGCTGTGGTACTGAGCTGTGGGAGTACTTCTAGAAGAATGTTGCCTGTGCCTTGCCAACACAGACTCCAGAAAAACAGAAACAAATCCCTTTTGGTTTTCAGGTGAGTGCTACAAACTGTCAATAAACAGATCCTCCCAGTCATGTCAGAGAGTATTAATCCAGCTTCTCAACCAGATTTAGCTGGGACAGCATGGACCTGTCAGTCCCAGGAAAGGCCTGGTGTACGGTGGGTAGTTTGGAGCTGGCAGGGAGCCCTGGCCAGGAGCTGGGCAGAAGCCTGTGCTCCGAACTGTTTTGTCCTCCCTATACCTACTTGGCAACTGTTAGACATTATTTAAAAAACAAAAAACAAAAAACAAAAACTCAAAATTTATTTTAGAAAACAAATAGGACAATTAGTATGAAAGAAAAGAAAGCTGCCAGATCTACACACTCCTGTTCTTCCAACTCCCTTTCAGGCCCAGACTGTTCCACAGACCAGTTCTTTCACACCTTCAAGGAATAGGTGAAGGCCTGGGCAGACGGGAGCAGGGCTGAGGGGGTCAATGGAGGAAAAAGGGAGGACATCGGTGACACTTTCAACAATAAAGATAAATTTTTTTAAAAGAATAGGTAATTCCTATACTATTGAAACTGTTCTACTATGTGGAGAAAGAGAAAATCTTCCAGACTCATTTACTAGAACCAGTGGAGTATTGATAACAGAACTTGACAATGCATGGTTTCAAAACTGCAATATATCAATCCAACTTACTGCTGTGCATTTATTATAAAAATCCAACATTCTAAAATAAAACACTGGTATGTAGAATCACAAAGCATATTAGACAATTAATATATTACATTAAGGAATGTCAAGTTTTAACTATTATAATATCTATCAATATTATTCAACATTTCAATGTGTTATTTTTACCCTATTACCTTAAATGAGGTATGGTGAGGCTGGATGAAGATGAAGAGAGAGACCAGAAAGAGTTTTACAGTTTTATTGCTTACAGTTCCCTGGGGAGAACCCAACATACCTACAGGCTATCAGGGGGAGCTCAGGGTTGGTCAGGAGGCAGAGGGTGAGAGGCTGTGGCAAGCGCCTTTATTGTGGTTTCCAGGAGAGGAAGGAGAAAGGCAGGGAAAGCAGGTTTAGGAATGGCTACTTTAAATAATCTCAGATGGCGCTGAAGCGTACGGACTGTGCCTGGGTGTCTGGTACCTGGCCCCAGGAGATTAGGGAATATGGTGTTCAGAGGGTAAAAACTCCACATGGGAGATGGGGGAGGGGTGTGTGGACTTAGCTGTAAGGAAAAGGAACTTACTGGCCTTAGCCATGACCTTAAAACGAAGTCAAGACAGCATTGAAACAACTATATTACATAAGTAAAAGGAAATAATAATGTATTATTTCAATAGACATTAAAAAGATACTTAATAAAATATAATGCCCTTATTAATTAAAAAATAAACTTAATGAAGAAGAAATAAAGGGATTAAGAAAACAAACTATTAATAAAATTGAAATATTTTCTTGACATGATTTAATGTACAAAAGCCAGTGTCAGACTTGATGAAAATACTAATAGAGTTCTTCATTAAAGTTAGAAACAAGATAAAGATATCTATTATCAACACATCTTAATAATATTCTGAAGTGTTATCTAATATATGCAGAAAGGAAATAAGTACCAATGTTAGAGAGAAAGTTACTATTTGCAGATGATGTGACAGCACACCTAGAAAATCCAAGAAAGTTATTAAAATACTTAGAAACTAGAACAAAGTTTAATAAGAAAGCTGCTTGCAAACTTAATATACAATGTCTTCCGTCCATCACCAGTCATTCACAAACTGTAATAGAAAAACAAGACACAATTTAGAGTGGCAACATCAAAAGTAAGTGAAATATCTAGGAGTTAAAATAACAAGGAATATATAGAACAAACATACAGAAACTTCAAATTCTACTAGAGATCATAAAATAATATTGTCTAACCACTATGCTGTACACCTGAAATTAATACAAAATAATATTGAATGTAAACTGGAATTTAAAAAACACTATTAAAAATCCAAAAAATTAAAAACAAACAACACAACCAAAAGGTCCATCAATAGGGGAAATATTGAATCAGCTATGATGCACTCAGACAGGTATAAAGAATCAAGGAGTTAGATCTACTGTCTTGAAGAGAAGTCTATAAATCTCATTGTTAAATGAAAAAAACAAGCTGCTGAGTAATGGGTATAGCATGCTAAAAACTTTTGAGCCTGGCTGGTGTGGCTCAGTGGTTGAGTGTCGACCCATGCACCAAGAGGTTGCTGGTTCAATTCCCCGTCAGGGCACATGCCCAGGTTGTGGGCCCAATCCCCAGTGGGGGGCATGCAGGAGGCGGCCAATCAATGTTCTCTCTCATCGATGTTTCTCTCTCTCTCTCCCTTTCCCTTCTCCTTTCTCTAAAGTCAATGAAGAAGACAAAATTTTAAAATATATATATTTTGTAAAAGCAGGAAAGTACATGCATGCATGTATATATGTGTAGGAGCTTTGATTTGGAATGTCTAAAGGCACAGAAAGAGGCTACATACAACACTGTTCACACTGGTTACTCTGGGGATTTGAATGGACTGGAGGGAGATTAATTTGTGTATTTTACTAAATGTTTATACTGCTTGAGTTGTTACAGCAAATATGTGTTACTTTGTAACTAAAAAATCCAATAAAATAAATTCAATAACAAGAAAAAATATAATACTGAAAAATAGACATATATGTCAAAATAAGAAAGTTTACTAATGTAAAATTCTTTATACATGTTTTCTAAATTAATCTATAAATTTGATATTTCAGTCAAAAAACAAAATGGATTTTGAAAGGATTTGATAAAATATTTTAAAAGAAACATGCAAGAATAACCATATTGTCTTTTAAAAGGATAAATAACATGTTAAAATCATCTTTACCAGAAATTTAGGCATACAGAAAGTTTAAAATGTGATATTTACACAGTAATAGATGAGTAAATAGACCACTCAATGTAATTCACTAGCAAGAAATAGACCCTGATATAAATGAAGATTTTGTGGCTGACAAATATAACAGTGGGGGAAAGATAGATCATTCAAATTATGTAAAGACAACTTGTTATCCTTTAGAAAAAAATAGTGGCATATTCATTAAAGAATTGAATGTAAAAAGATGGAAGTAAATATAGGTTGGTTTCTTCATATAATTGCAGTATGAGGGACCTTTCTAAACATGAAAAATAAACCTGAAAACCATAAAAAAGAAAAATACCTTTGATTTATTAAAGGTAAAACTAAAACAAACAAACAAACAAACATGAACAAATCACAAAACAATAACAACCTGGAAAAATATTTAGTATACATTATTAAAGGATTAATTATATATATGAATGATTATTTTACATTGATAGACAAAGAACAAACTACCTGTTACAAAATGGGTGTGCAATAATTATATTTCTAGTAACTTATTCTGAAGATATATTCACATAAGTATGCAAAGCTGTGTTTAACAGTAAAATAGTTGTGTTATTTTTAACAGGAGGAAGGAAGGAGGGAAAGAGGAAATGATGGGAAGAAGGGGAATGGGAAGAGAAAGAGGGAGAGATAGAGACAAAGAGAAGAAATCTTTAAGAGGAGACTGTTGATCAATCAGGTACTGGACTCTAGATAATTAAAATTTTTTCTAGAAAAATATAATATTTCGTTGTCTTTAAATCCAAATGTGTTACCTGAAAGGCTTTGGATCTTTTAGAATTTCTGTTTTTTAAAAATGTTTCTATTTTTATACTCCATGCTCACCTTGAATTACAAAAGATCTAAAGCAACATAAATACATATGTAAAATTCAGTGAAATGGATAAGATAAAAATTCACATCAGTAAAAATAGAGAAAAAAATGAGAAAGTAAGCCCAATAAGCAAAAAACATGGCAAAAGGACCGATGTTTTAAAATGTTGGTTTACAAATTAAGTTCTGAGATTCTTGGTGGCCCAAGCTAAAAGATAAGCGCACAGAATAACTCACAATATACAGTATTTTTTAAAAATGTAGAACAAAAATTTTTCTAACTCTTGAGTTTTGGATGATCTGTGCTGCATGGTTTTTTAGATTACTTATTGTTGATTCTTGGGGACACTAAACAATGTAACAAAATGCATTTTCAGTAATATTATCTATATAATATACACTGTAGTAGGTTAAAATTGAATTAACAATTTCAGCTATTTCTGTTTTTTTAAATTAATTTATTTTTGTTACAGATGTTTCTCCTTTTTTCCCTATTGACACCCTCCTCCCCATCCCCCCACCCCATCCCCAGCTTTGTTGTCCATGTCCATCACTTATGCATACATGCTTATAAGTTCTGTGCTTTATCTCTTCCCACCCCCCTCCTCTTCTGAGGGTTGTCAGTCTGTACCCTACTTCCACATCTCTGGGTCTACCTTGTTCCTCACACTGTTATGTTTATTATATTCCACAAAAAAGTGAGATCATGTGATATTTGTCTTTCTCTGCTTGGCTTGTTTCACTTAGGATAATATTCTCCAGGTCCCTCCATGTCGTCTCAAAGGATAAGAGATCTTTCTTTCTTACAGCTGCATAGTACTCCATTGTGTATATGTATCACAGCTTTTTTACCCATTCATCCCCTGATGAACACTTGGGCTGTTTGCAGATCTTAGCTATTGTAAATAGTGCTGCTATGAACATGGGGGTACATGTATTCATTCTGATTGGTGTTTCAGGCTTCTTAGGGTATATTCCTAGAAGTGGGATCAGTGGGTCAAATGGCAATTCAATTTTTAATTTTTTGAGGTAACACCATAGTGTTTTCACACAGTGGCTGCACCAGTCTGCATTCCCACCAGTAGTGTACTAGAATCCCCTTTTATCCACACTTTCCCCAACACTTGTTTGATGATTTGTTGATGGCGGCCATTCTGACAGGTGTGAGGTGATACCTCATTGTTGTTTTAATTTGCATCTCTCTGACGATTAGTGATGTTGAGCATTTCTTCATATGTCTCTTAGCCATTTGTATGTCCTTTTTGGAGAGGTGTCTATTTAGTTCCTCTGCCCATTTTTTAATTGGGTTCTTTGTCTTCCTTTTGTTGAGTTGTATGAGCACTCTATATATTTTGGATATTAACCCCTTATCTGATGTATCATTGGCAATTATGCTCTCCCATACAGTGGGTTCCCTTTCCGTTTTGATGGTTGTTTCTTTTGCTGTGCAGAAGCTTTTGAGTTTGATGTAGTTCCATGTGTTCATTTTTTCCTTTGTTTCTGTGGCCTTAGGTGATGTATCAGTGAAGATTCAGCTGCGTATGATGTCCGAAATTTTGTTGCCTACATTTTCTTCTAGGATTTTTATGGATTCGCGAGTCACATTTAAGTCTTTTATCCATTTTGAGTTTATTCTTGTGTATGGTGTAAGTTGATGGTCTAGTTTCATTTTTTTGCATGTAGCTGTCCAATTTTCCCAACACCATTTATTAAAGAGGCTGTCTTTACTCCATTGTATGCTCTTGCCACCTTTGTCAAATATTAATTGAGCATAATGTCTTGGGTCAATTTCCGGATTCTCTGTTCTGTTCCACTGGCCTATATGCCTGTTCTTGTGCCAGTACCAGGTTGTTTTGATTATAGTAGCTTTGTAGTATAACCTGATATCTGGTATTGTGATCCCACCTACTTTGTCCTTCTTTTTCAAGATTGCTATGGCTATTCAGGGTCTTTTTTGGTTCCATATGAACTTTTGAAGTATTTGTTCTAGTTCTGTGAAATATGTCACTGGTATTTTGATGGGGATTGCATTGAATCTATAGATTGCTTTGGGTAATATGGACATTTTAATGATGTTAATTCTTCCAATCCATGAACAAGGTATGTGCTTCCACTTTTTTATATCTTCCTCTATTTCTTTTTTCAATGTCCTGTAGTTTTCTGCAAATAGGTCCTTTACTTCTTTGGTTAAGTTTATTCCTTGGTATCTTAATTTTTTTGCTGTGATGGTAAATGGGATTGTTTTTTTAGTTTCTCTTTCTGTGAGTTCATCATTGGTGTATAAGAATGCTGTCGATTTCTTGACATTAATTTTGTATCCTGCTACTTTGCCAAATTCATTTATTAAGTCTAGTAGATTTTTGATGGAGTCTTTAGGGTTTTCTATGTATAATATCATGTCATCTGCGAATGATGACAGTTTCACTTCCTTCTTTCCAATTTTGATTCCTTTTATTTTTTCTTCATGTCTGATTGCTGTGGCTACGACTTCCAGTACTATGGTAAATAAGAGTGGCGAAAGTGGGCATCGTTGTCTTGTTCCTGTCCTTAAGGGAAATGTTTTTAGTTTTTGCCCCTTGAGTATGATGTCAGCTGTAGGTCTTTCATATACAGCCTTTATTATATCAAGATATGAACCCTCTATTCTCAAATTGCTGAGCGTTTTTATCAGAAACGGGTACTGGATTTTGTCGAATGCTTTTTGAGTGTCTATTTGTATGATCATGTGGTTTTTATCTTTCATTTGTTTATATGGTGTATCACATTTATTGATTTGCAAATATTGAACCCAGTCTTGCATCCCTGGGATGAATCCCACTTGGTCATGGTGAATAATTTTTTTGATGTATTGCTGGATCTGATTTGCTAGTATTTTGTTTAGGATTTTGGCATCTATGTTCATCAGGGATACTGGCCTGTAGTTTTCTTTCTTTGTAGTGTCTTTTTCTGGTTTCGGAATTAGAATTATGCTGGCCTCATCAAACGAGTTTGGAAGTCTTCTTTCTTCTTGAATTTTTTGAAATAGTTTGAGGAGAATGGGTGTTAGTTTTTTTTTGAATGTTCCGTAAAACTCCCCCATGAAGCTGTCCGGGCCTGGGCTTTTGTTTGCTGGTAGAGTCTTGATTACATCTTCAATTTCCTTAGTTGTTATTGGTCTGTTCAAGTTTTCTATCTCTTCCTAGTCCAGTTTTGGGAGGCTGTGTGTTTCTAGAAATTTGTCCATTTCACTTAGATTGTCGAATTTGTTGCCATATAAATGTTCATAGTATTTTTTAACGATCCTTTGTATTTCTGTGGTGTCAGTTGTTACTTCTCCTCTTTCATTTCTGATTTTGTGTATTTGGGTTCTCTCTCTTTGTTTCTTGGTGAGTCTAGCTAAGGGTCCATCAATCTTGTTTATCTTTTCGAAAAACCAGCTCTTTGTTTCATTGATCCTTTGAATTGTTTTTCTGGTCACTATGTCATTTATTTCTACTCTGATCTTTACTATTTCCTTTCTTCTACTTGTTCTGGGGTTTTCTTTTTGCTTGCTTTCTAGTTCTTTAAGTTGTGAGGTTAGATAGTCTATTAGAAATTTTTCTTGTTTCTTGAGGTAGGCCTGTAGTGCTATGAACTTCCCTCTCAGAACTGCTTTTGCTGCATCCCATAGATTTTGTGTTGTTGTGTGTTCATTTTCATTGGTTTCCAGGAAGTTTTTAATTTCTTCCTTGATCTCCTCGGTAACCCATTCATTAATAACATGCTATTTAGCCCCCAGGTGTTCAAATGTCTTTGCATGCTCTTGTTGTAACTGATTTCTAGTTTCATGCCATTGTGATCTGAGAAGATGCTTGATATGATTTCAATCTTCTTGAACTTGTAGAAACTTAGTTTGTGTTCTAACATGTGGTCTGTCTTTGAGAATGTCCCATATGTGCTTGAGAAGAATGTGAATTTTGTAGTTTTGGGGTGTAATTCTCTGTAGATATCTATTAAATCCATTTGGTCTAGTGTTTCATTTAGAGTCTCTGTTTCCTTGTTAATTTTTTGTCTAGAGGATCATTCCAGTGATGTTAGCAGGGTGTTGAAGTCCCCTGCTATGACTGTATTGCTGTAGATTTCTCCTTTGAGTCCTCCAGATGATTCTTAATATATTTTGGTTCTCTTATATTGGGTGTATATATGTTTACCAAGGTTATATCTTCCTGTTGGATAGATCCTTTCAATATTATGTAGTAATCTTCTTTGTCTCTAGTTATGGCCTTCATTTTGAAATCTATTTTATCAGATATGAGTATTGCTACCCCAGCTTTTTTTTCCCTTTCCGTTTGTTTGGAAGATTTTTTTCCATCCCTTCACTTTCAACCTTGATGAGTCTTTTGTTGTGAGGTGGGTCTCTTGTAAACAACATATGTGTGAGTCATGCTTTTTTATCCAATCCGCTACTGTTTGTCTTTTTATCGGAGCATTCAATCCATTTACCTTTAAGGTTATTATTGATATGTACTTATTTATTGCCATTTTGGTTTAGTGTGGTTATATTTTCCTTCCTATTTCTTCTACTAATTACAGCAGTCCTTTGAACATTTCTTGCAGTGCTGGTTTGGTGCTAATATATTCCCTTAGCCTTTTTTTTTTTTTGTCTGGGAAGCTCTTTATTTGACCTTCTATTTTGAATGATAACCTTGCTGGGTAGAGTAGTCTTGGATTCAGATCCTTGTTTTTCATGACCTTGATTACTTCATGCCATTCCCTTCTGGCCTGTAGTGTTTCTGTTGAGAAGTCAGCTGATAGCCTTATGGGGGTTCCTTTGTAGGTTACCTGTTGCTTATCTCTTGCTGCCTTTAGGATTCTCTCTTTGTCTTTAATTTTTTGGCATTTTAATTACTATGTGTCTTGGTGTGGGCCTGTTTGGGTTCTTCTTGCTTGGGACTCTCTGTGCTTCTTGAACTTGAATGCCTTCTTTCTTCACCAAATTAGGGAAGTTTTCTGTCACTATTTCTTCAAATATATTTTCTAACCCTTGCTCATTTTCTTCTTCTTCGGGGACTCCTATGATGTGAATATTATTACGTTTCCAGTTGTCCCACAGTTCTCTTAAGCTGTCTTCCTGTTTTTTCATTTTTTTTTCCTTTTGGTTTTCTGATTGGTTGATTTTTTTTCTATCCTGTCTTCTAATTCACTGATCCAGTCCTCAGCTTCCTCTACTCTGCTGTTTAGTCCTTCCAATGTGTTCTTCATTTCTGCTATGTCATTCTTCATTTCTTCTTGGTGCTTCTTCATTTCCAATTGGTTGATTTTCAATGTTTCTATGTCTTTGCTCATGGTGTTGATGTCCTTACTCATGCTGTTGAGCTTCCTCAAGGTCACGGCTCTGAATTCTAGCTCTGTTAACTTACTTAACTCCATTTCATTTATCTCATGTTCAGTAGAGGTCTCTTGTTCTTTCATTTGGGATCTGTTTCTTTGTTTCATCATTTTTGCTATCTCAGTGGGTTTTGGAGCCTGCCAAATTTTCCCTGTGGATGTTGGTATTCTGCTGTTTGTGGCTCCCTCTACTGCCTTTGGATGAGTTTGGGAGGACCCACGTTAAACACCACTGTTGAGTCTTATTTTCCTGGGTAGATTTGCAAGCCCAGAAAAGGTTAAGTTATCCTCTAGCTTTTTGCCTAGAGGCTATTAGTCGCAGTTACTTGAAGAGTCTTGGGTTCTCAGTTGAATGAAAACCTCCCTCAGGTGTTCAGCATGAGAGGATTTCCCGAGGGTGGGGCAGATGCTGGTAGTTAATGAGCCTCAATTTGCATTTCAATGGCCCACCTGAATGTGGCTGAATCTCTGAGGGAGGGGCTGCCGCCTCTCCCCAGAGCCCTGGGAAGGAGTAAGATGTCCACCGTCCTGTGTGACCACAACTCAGCAAAAGCTCTGAGCACCCTCCAAATCCCAAGTGTCCTCCCTCCCTCTTTTGGAGCACAAGGTGAGTGGCTGTGGCTATTTTAGTGCTCTGTCCCGGCTCTCTGCACTGTGGAGCCAGCTTGGGCTTTAACCCCAAAGGCGGTGCTCACAGCTTAGACCGCTGCTGTTTGTGAACTCCCAGCCCCCCTCTCGTGCCTCCGCAATCCTACCAGGATCAATTCAGCGTTCCTGGTTGTATAGTCCTCGCAAGCTGCTTTTCTGTGGTTTTTCCCAACGATTTGTCTTTATTTTAGTTGTAATTCCAGTTTGGTCCTGGGAGATGGTCTGTGTAGCTTCCATTCACTCTGCCGTCATGTTGTAATCCCCCCAATTTCAGCTATTTTTATTACCATTTTCAAAAGCCACTATATGGGAAATATGTTCCTGGAAGAACAGTAGATACAGAAGTGTTTAAAGCCCCAAGAGTCAACAAAGTATAGCAATTTAGAGGTACAGCAGTGTCTCTGGATCCAGACTGTTGGGGCTAAAATCTCAGCTCTGTAACAAAAATAAATTAATAAAAAATAAAATAAAATCTCAGCTCCTCCACCTAACACATATGTGCTCTTTGGAGAGTTGGTTAACCTCTTTATGTCTCAGTTTTCTTTTGTGTAAAATAAGGATAAAAAGAATAGATAACTCATGGAGTTTTGATGATTATGCTGCTTAATATTTATAAAGTGTTAGACCTATACTTGATATATAGAAAGAATCAAAGTAGTTAGCTAAGTAATAATATATTCATCAGGTTTATCTCATAATCATATCCAGAATGCAAATTTCCAAGATGAATAACAGTTCCCTTTAATTTTGCCCATTAAAAAAGTTAAATGCTAATTATCAAATAAATAGATGGTTATTGCACATTATTTTACATTTTTTTCTTTCAGTTTTTCTTCTATCAGCCCATCAGTTCTGGGCATCTGTATGGTGTTTTGTGTTTGATGGTTGAAGTGTGGAGAGCCATTCTGATTAGGACAGCAGCACATTTAGAAGCCTGACCTTTCTGTTCCATGCTCAGAATTCAGAAGAGAGAATGTTTCAGAATAAAGGTCCAAGGAGCACTTTGTTACTTAGAGAATAGCTTTCTGGTGTACCCTGGAAATCTTTTTTCTGCCCTTGGATTTCTGTGTCAAAGACTAGTTTCTTATTAGGCAGTGGCTGAGGCTGTGTGACCAGAAGACTTGGGCCAGCCCACCACTGACACTTGTTGTTCCAGTGAGGTCAGGAGCCTGCCTGATTGAAATGGTGAGTCGCATCTGGATAAAAATGTGAATCATTCAGTCTTCTCTCTGTGGCCCAGGGGCTAGTGCAGACTCCTTAGAGCAGTTAAAAAAATACATATGCTTAGGCCATATCCTGGAGATAATGACTCAGTTGAATTGGGTTCCAATTTTTAAAGAGCCACAGAAAATTCTAATGAGATTCACTGATAAGGATTACTACCTTAAAAATATAGGGGTTCCACATTCATTCATGTCTGTAAATGCAGTTGGCCAAAGGGAAAGTTTAACATTCTGTTTTTATAGATATCATCCGATTATTAGCTGGACGTATGCTGCTCTTTAAGATCTGGATACAATTGACTAGAACCCCCAGTCCAGGTCACACAGAAAGACCAGTGCCTCACTGGGATTCCTTCCAACTGGAGAATATTATATTTGCCTGATGACCTTTCTAAGCTCCAGTTTCTGCTGAAATGACTCAGTTTAGACTTGTTTCTTTGCCTTTTGCATGCTTTCCTTACTCCCTCCTACATCAAACCATAAGTACAGCTACGTTCCTGCCCCCAATTTGCATGGAAAGCCACTCACAGATTGTTGTGTATTTCTCAGAATTAGAGAAATTTCGTAGAAGATGGAATGAGGTTATGTTGCAGGAAGCCAAATGAGTTTTTACTGAATATTAAACATTCCTGACCTCAAGAAGTGATATCCTTCAATGCCTTTCTGGACTCCACTGGATTTCCATTTATTTGACCTTCCTCTTTTCTCTGCCTTCCTCTAACTGACTCCTGATTTACCATTCATTAGTGTATTTCACACAAACAAAACCGTATTCACTAAAGTGTACAATTGGATGAGCTTTGACAATTGCATACACAGTGAAATTATTGCCACAACCAAGATGAAGAATGTTTACATCACCCACAAAAATATCCTCATGTTTTTTTTTTGCAATCTAACCTCTCTTCCTCCCCAGCTACATGCAATCCCTGAACGCCAGTGATGTCTGGTCATTATAGATTAGTTTGCATTTTCTAGAATTTTATGACATTTTATAGAAAGAGAATCATAATATTTACTAGCCTGTGTTCCTCTTTTGTGTCTGGCTTCTTTCATTCACTACAATGATTGTGAGATTCTCCCACAAATATTTCTTTTTTTAATGAGTAGTAGCCCATTGCATGGATGCACCACACCTCGTCTATCCATTTACCTGCTGGTGAACATTGCGTTCTTTCTAGTTTGGAACTACTGCAAATACAGTTGCTGAAACATTTTTGTGCTAGCCTTTGTGTGGACAGACGTTTTTATTCATTTTGTGTAAACACCTCAGAGTGAAATGACTGAGTCCATACGATTGGTGTATGCTTCACTCAAGAAGCTGCCAACATGGCTGCCCAGCGTGCAGCACCATTAGCAGTGTATTAAAGATGCTACGCCTTTGCCAACGATTGGTGCTGTGGGGTTCGTTTTATTGTTTGTTTTAGGGTTCAGATGTGTATGTAGTAGAATGGTGTTTTAATTTTTAGTTCTAGAATTTCCGTTTGATTCTCTTGTGTATTTTCTATCTCTTTGCTAAGATTCCCTGTTTTGTATTCATTACAAGTATATTTTCCTTTATGTCACCTGACACGTGTAATAGTGGTTTAAAAATCCTTATCTGACAATTGTAACGTGTGTGACTTCATAGGACTGGGCTCTGTTCCATATCTTTTTCCTTGAGGTTGGGTCTCATTTCCTTGGTTCCTTATAGATTAATTTTGCAGTATACTGGACATTATGAATGTTATTTTATGTCTACTTTGGATCCTGTTATTTTTTCCTAGAAGATTGTTGATATTTTGTTTTAGCAAAATAATAATAATAATAATAATAATAATAATAATAATAATAAAAATAAATTTGATTAGACTTTGACTTAACCGTTCCTTTTTCACCTGTGGTGGGCACTGCTCAGAGCTCAGATCACATCTCCTGGCCTTGGCTGAAAGCTGCTTTGGGTCTGCTCACCTGTGCAGCTGTCAGGGGCCACCCAGAAACCCAGGCAAGGTTACTTTACAGAATGTGGGCTCTCCTGTGTGGCTTTCTCATTTCCAGGGTTTCCTCTTCACTTTTCTGTGGCTGGGGTTGACTCTTCTTCTTTCCTTTGTTCTTCAGCTTTTTTTCATCTCACTTTCAAAAGCTCTCTGCTTTTGTTCATTCTCCATTACTTTCAGGATTGCTTTTTTTTTTTTTTTTTTGCATTTTAGGCAATGTTAACAGTTATCTGTGGGCTGGGTTAGTCTGTTAGGGGCTTATGCCTTTGTACCATAAGCACAACTTTCTCATTTCGTGCTATGAAGATAATTATTTCTTGCAGCTATTTTTTGGTTTTATTTCAACCCATCTTTTTAGGGTCTTACATTCCACCCTCAAGTGACTGATGGTGTTTTCCAAAATAAAAATTGTCCTATCTCTAAAACAAATTTGAGTGCCAGCTATTAACATAGATAACTTTCCTCTTTTTTCAGGGCGGGGGGAACCCAGCCACTAAGCCAATAGTTCAAGATTTCCATATGTGAGCTTGGATAGGTGAGCTTATTCATGGAATACTATAAAACATTTTATGCTTCTGCAGCCTATAATTGACGAAATTAAAAGAGACCAAGAGATACCCGGCCGGTGTGGCTCAGTGGTTGAGCGTCGACCCATGCACCAAGAGGTCGTGGGTTCGATTCATGGTCGGGGCACATGCCCAGGTTGTGGGCCCAATCCCCAGTGGGGGGCATGCGGGAGGTGGCCAACCAATGTTTTCTCTCATTGATGTTTTTATCTCTCTCTCCCTCTCCCTCTAAAATCAATGAAGAAGAAAAAAAGAGAGAGAAACCAAGAGAGAACAGTAAGTGAAATCCAGTAATAAGCTTAACTAAATAAGAGAAACAGCCAAAGGTACAAAGTAGTTGTTCCCCAACTGAGGCAGGGAAAGCTTCTGTAATATAATGACTGGGTAATTAATAAGTGAAGTGAGGTCTGTCATCTATGACAAGGTCAGGAGCAGATGATGAATAAGGTCATAAGGAAGCAGAAATAGAAGTGAAACTTCAAGTCATTTGCAGTGAGTTGACTGATACCCACTTCCTAGCAAGAAGAAATTGGAAAATAAAGCCAGAATGACATCATCCCAGCAAGACTTGGATTAATCAAAGTGTCCGGTAAATTTGTGCATTTGGTAATATGGTCACCTACCAATGGTTTGTGTTTTTTCTCCCTGAAGTCTTAGAGACAAATAATCCTATTTTTGCCTCATTTCAGTAGAAAGTACCTGTCACTCTCATGCTGTGCACTCATGCCAGGGGGCTCAGAGGTCATGATTACACAAACAGCTCCGGGAAGGACGGTAGAGGGAGACCTGAGGGGCTTTCTCAGGAAAAGAAGATTTCCTTCTGAAAATTAAACTATTTAAAAAACGGAATGTTTCCTGGACCAATCTCTCTCTCTCTCTCTCTCTCTCTCTCTCTCTCTCTCTCTCTCTATATATATATATATATATATATATATATATATATATATATATTCTCTTCTTAGATTCCCTATGGTCACTGAGTCACACATTGTCTACTCTTCCTACATGCTCATCCCTTGAATCTATACAACTGCTCACATTGCTATGATGCTAAAGACATTCTCAATCTCATATCTTCCTCTAACCTAAACTTCATCTAATCTCTCTTGTCCTCAGTCATGTTGTTTAAAAGAGTAATTTACATTTTCTGTCTTGACTTCTTTGTCTCCTAGTTACTTCTTGGTTCATTTAAAAATATTATTATGAATTATTTCTAACATTCAAAAACAACATATGCAATATACACATGATCTATGAATGTTAATTCCTGTGAAGTCTTCAACTATCTTTTTCTAAAATTATTTTTATTAATTTATTTTGTTACAGATGTTTCTCCTTTTTCCCCCATTGACACCCTCCTCCCCATCCCCCCCAACTATTTTAAGAGAGAGTGTTACCAACACCATTGGAGCCCCCTATGCATCTGTCCAATGGCACCCCTCCCACCCACTTGGGGTTCTGCTATTCTGACTTTTTCTCTGTCATTCTCTATTCATTGCAGTTTTACCCACCTATATGTATTCTTCCACAATTTGTTTATTTTTTGCATATTTTAACTTTGTATAATTGATATCATGCATTTTCCAGTACTTGCATTTTCTCTCAAGTTTGTTGCCAGTGGCTGTAGTATTCATCTTCATCGCTGTATAATACTCCATTGCATGGCTATAGTTTAACTTATTTATTCATTCTCTCTTTGAATGATGTTTGAAATGCCTTCAGGTTTTATCTTTATTTTTGTCTTTACTCCACACATTTTTCTTGGGAGAATTTATCTACTTTTATAATTTTTACATGATTTCCTTTGGATTTAAATATTCAAATTCTGCTGGACATTTCCATTTCTGTATCTCACAAGCACCTCAAGCTCATAACATTGATACCTTTATAATCTTCAACCTGCTTCTAATTGATTATAAAATCCTGAAAATATAATACCTACAATATATTCTGGAATCTATTCTCTCTTTTGAATCCCCACTATTATTATCCAAGTTTAGTCTTTTATAGTGTTCTGTTAGGCTTTGGAAATGACCACCCAGTGAGTTTCTCTGCCCATATATTTGCCCTCTGAGTTACACTGATAGTGTTGTCAATAATCTAGTTATTAATAATAGAAAAGGAGCAAAGGGAAGGCCAAATATTATAAGCATGTCATTTGGACAGCTTCACCAGGAAGCTACAACTTTACACTCCCCAGGGGTCCAGCAAAGGGAAGATAGACACATGTCCAGTAAAGCTGGGGTGCTTGCTGTCAGTCACACCTGGGAACAGAGGTCATTGGCCAGAATGGGCAGAGCCACTGCAAGGGCACAAAAATTGGGATATTTAATTCTCTAAACAAAAAAAAACTCACACTCTTGTGCTCTTGGCCTGTCGTGCTCTCCTGCATTTGCCCACACAGCCAAGGTCTCCACACACTTGGACTAATGGGCTTAACTAGCCTGATGCTGAATTGGACCCAGCTGTAACTTGGAACGAAAACTCTGGACACTGGCTCTGATTTTAGCTCTACTGAATCCCCAGCTACACTTCTTCCAGAACTGGATTCAGGGAAATGGGACTTTAGAAACACAGAGATGTAATTCCATGCAAATAAAAATCACTCATTCTCCCGTGCCAGTCTCAGAAAATTCTTTTTCTCGAGATATCTACCCTGAGCACTCAGTGAGGAAAGGGATACTTCAACTTCTCCAATAACAACATCGTTGATACAACCACCAGAGTGATGTATCTAAAGCATGATTTGACCATATCACCTTAATTGTAAGTATGGCTTTGAGTCACCTGCACTGTGAAATCCAAGCTCCTACCATGGCATCTAGGCATTTCATAGATTCCTTGCCCTGCCTTCTCCCCTATTCCTCCCTATTTACACTTTACACACCAAGAACCAAAGATCTCATAGCTCTTCATACATACCATGTGATTTTTTCCCTCCATGCTTTGTATATGTAGTTCTCTCCACAAAGAAGACTCTCATGTCTTTTTTCTGCTGACTACTGTTGACCCATCCAGATTCAGCTCAGTTGTCATCTTATTACACCCTGTTTCCACTTCTCTCATAGACCTTAATACATTGTGCTGTGAGTGTTAGTCTATATGTCCATATTCTCTTCTAAAATATAAACAAGCAAACAAGATTACTTTAATTCATGTTCATATACTCAGCACCGAGTACAGAGCCTAGCTTCTAATATTTTCTCAAAAGATGAAAATAGGATTGTTGATCTGAAATAGAGAGTGAAAATATTTCATCAGACCCTATCACAGTTACCTAGGAAATACCCCTTGAGACCACTAATCTTCTCTTCTTTAATTTTCAAGCCAATTTCTCATGCCTAATTAGCTTTTCTTAGTACTTAGAATATACAACACATGGTCTCTCTAAAGGAATGCATACTGTTATACATTGAGTATGTTAATGTCAGTGTGTACAACACTTAGTCAGTGTTCCCAGTTATTATTGTTAAATAACCAACTACCATCAACTTAATGACATAAAACAACAACAATTTTTTTGTGCTCAGAAGAGGCACGGAAATTCAGACAAGGCATAGTGGGAATGTCTTGTCTTTACTCAGTGATATCTTAGCCCTTTGCTGGATGGTCTGAAATAGCTAGGGGCTAGAATTAACAGTGGCCTTCTTTACCCACATGTCTGGTACCTAGGCTGGCATTACTTAAAGTCTTGAAGTACTTACACATGACATCTCCAAGTGGCTCGAGCATCTCACAGAATCACACCTGGGTTCTGAGAGGGAGCCTCCCCAAGAGAATCAGGTAGAAGCAGCATGGTCTTTTGTGACTTGTCACATGAGCTCATTTCTGTCATACTCAGTTAGTGGAAGTAGGCCTAACTTCCTAAGACTAATCCTCTGAGTACCAAAGTATGGCATCTGGATGGCTGAGATTAATGTTTAGATTCATATGTGAGGCTGCTCTTAGGAAGCTTTGTCTGAGTGCCCATCTGGCACCCTTGGCTGGTGCTCCTCTTAGGACAGTCCCCAACTAGAGGAATGATGGGCTTTTTATTGACTTAGCCTACCTGGGAGACGTGGAGTTATGCATTTGTAAAAGAACACTTTCCTCAGTTTCAGTGTTGGGCTGTATTTGTTTCAGGGGTATCTCTCACCTTAAAGATTGCTGCTCTGGGAATAAATATGACCTTCTGTGATATATCTCAGTGTCTTCCTGTGGAGAACAAACTGTGAGGGTGTTTCTCCCTATGTTCCCAGACAACAACTTTCCATGATCTCATTCTTGTTTCTTTCCCCTTTTGTTATCAGTCAAGTTTCTTTGGGTCTTGAAGAAACATGTTGCCCCAGGGGACAGGTGTTTTCCATAAATGCAGGCTTCACTCTATGGCAAAAACACACCATATTTTGAGGTCCATCCCCTTACTCAGTTAACACTGGAGCTCAGCAGCTGAGACTGCCTGGAGCTTATGATCCCACCCCTTTCCCCATCCTCACATGCCCAACGCCCACCCTTTTCACTGTCCACACTCATTCCTTTTCACCATCACCACTGTTCCTTTCTTTACACAGCAGCAAACACTTCCTGCTCTCACCCAGAGTTGGCTTCCTTCTGGACAGAGCTGTGTGCATAGTCACAATTCATGTAAGGATGGACTACAGGTAGCCCGTCTTAAAAGCCAGACCATTTTGTCATCTTAGGGAAATTTCAGGGTGTGCTTCACAATTTCCCAGATACACAGGCTTCTTTCTGAGCTGCACAGAGATTTCTGAGTTCCTCTTCTTGGTGGCTCCTTTGCTTTCAAAGGTGCACCTGCTGCTTGCCATCCAGTCTCAGGGCTGGGCCTCTGAAAAGCCCCCAGAGCAAAGCCCACTCTCAGACTGGTTCCCTCATCCCAACATCTTTCTTTATCCAGTGTGTGCTTTGTGGTTTTCCCACCTGCTTCTTTGAAGAAAAATTAAATAAACACAAAGGGGGTTCAACAGTTACAGGAGAATGATGTAACAGGGGAAGAAGAGCTTCAGTCCTAAAATAGAAAGTCTAGTGCACCAAGAGGACAGATACCATCAACTCTGGGATGTAAGCAATTTTGTTATGGAGAAATTTGGGTTCATTTTGATTTTTTTTTTCTATTGGCTTCTGTCTGCATAGATATTATTCTTCAGAGTAGGGGTGCTGATTGAGCTGTTTTGCTTGAAACTAGTGGGAAATGACTGAAAATCTGGTTGTCAATTCTTATGCACCAGTTAGCAGATGTGTCCCATGGTAATCGGTTCTTGCTGCCCCGGTTGGCTGGGCCTGCGGTGTAGTGACGGCAGGACTCTTGCCCCCCCCTCCTCCCTGCTTCGGTTTCCAAATAGAATCATCCTGCTTGCAGCCAAGCTGACTTCTTTTGTCAGGCTCTTTCGGTGCATCTTTTATGCGTAAGTGGGCTGCAGCTCTGCCATATGGGTGGCTAATGGCGCAGCTGCCCTGGCAGAGCCCACACCCAGGGCTGAGGGAAGTGGGTGCGCACAACAAATGGTGCCTGTCTTGAGAAGAGCAGCACACTGTTTGTCTGGGAAGCTCCCTGGGACTTAAGTACATACCGATGGAAGCCCAACAGGATATATGAGAAATCTCACCCGCCTCAGGTGTTGAACACTTCATGCCACCCTCCTTGGGGATTAAGTGCTTTGACTATTGAGTGAGGTGCTTATAGACGTGGACTCTGGAGCAAGACTGGGTAGGAATGCCTCCTGCTACTTTATAACAGCATGAACTTGAGCAAGTTAAGAAGCTTTTCTGAGCCTCAGTTTTCTTCTTCGTAAATTTTGGATGCTAATAACCATCTTAGAGGGCTGTTATCAACCCTTATAGGGTCATTATATTACTTGAGAGAATATATGTAAAGGGCTTTGCACAGTGCCAGGGCTTTGCACATGAGCTTTGCAGTCAGAGAAATCCTGGCTTGACCACCCACTGGCAGTGTGACCTTGATAAAGACATCTCATACAGCCTCAGTTTATTCATCCATATAATGGCTTACCAATCATTTCCTAATTGGTTGTGATTAGAATTAAATGACCATGTATGACCATAGAAGGCATCTAGCACATACTAGAGGCATGAAAACGCCGGATTCCCCATCCTTTGTCTGCACCGCTTGTTCTCCCTCATCGGCGCCTATGTAGAAAATGATTTCCCTGCCACCATCACCAATTTATCAAGGCCAACAAGGACGTGCCTGCCAGTACTCTGCTGAGGATTTTATGCCTCCGGTTCACAATTGTAGCCAGAAATGGATTTTCCACCTGAGGTGGCAAGAAGAAAAGGTGTATTAATGGGGAGCCTTCAAACTATACAGTCACAAAGACCAATAACCATCCCTGAAAGGCACAAGCCCAGGATTTATGTGTGGATAAGTCGCAGATCTGGCTCATTCCTTCCAGACCACAATAAGCTCAACAGAGAATGTATGAAAGTCACTTCCCTCTGTTTACAAATATCGGGCCTAAGCTGTAGAATATCAAATAGCACGGAAGCTATTCCTGAAGGGAAAGAGGCATTTGAGAAGAGAAGAAAAAGATAGAATAAAGGAAAAGAAAACAAAGAGAATCTCAAGGACGGCAACTAAAACAGAATGTTCCGAAAAGAGTTCAGATCTATGGAGGCAGATACATGAGCACAGTGGCAAAAGGAGAATGACAGGAAAGGCAGAGAGAAGGAGTTGGGCCAAGTGACTTCTCTTTATCTTCTTCTAGCCTCTTACTGAGGTGATGGCTCTGAAATGGAGAGAGAGCACCCAGGAAGGGGCCCCGCTGTGCTGAGCTCTTCCTCGGTGTGCTGCTGATAAGCCTGCTGGACTTCCCTGAGGGGCCTGAACAGACTTGGGCGAAGAGTGTCCCAGATGTCTTAGAGTCACTCATGTAGGAGACTGAGTACAAGGAAGACACACTTAAATTTTGTGTCTAAACCTCAGAGAAGGGTGGCTCAGCTGGAACATGGTGCTTGAGGAAGGAGTCAGGATAATGAGGAAAGGTGGACACAGAGGAATTGTCTTGGACATTCCAGAATTGTCTCAGTCAATATCAGAAGTCTGACTCCAGAGTCCAGGCCTGAGCTCTGAGGCACAGGCACCTTGAGGCCTTTCATCGCTGTTATTTACATCTGATACTTCAGCGTACCCAAGAGTCAGTGTTTGGTCAAAGGAAGCTGCAGCACTTTTTAATTTTCAGATAGGAAAAGCAAGTATAGGCATTATTAAAATCATAGAGCATTAGAAATAAAAGGGATCTTACAAGGTTATATAGGCTTACCAGCGGGATTTGCAATGGCTAACCATAAACAGAGAGACCCATATATACTGATGTTGTTAGCACAGACTAAAAAGGTGAAAGGGACAAAACAAAAAAGAAAGAGAGACAGAGACATAAACAAACCCAAACCCCAAACTCCTCTTTAAAATCTATAGCAACTGGAGCTTTAAGCTTCCTGGCAACCAAGACAAACAAATGACCTTCAAGATCACCTAATCCAACCCCCTCATTTTATGGATTAGGAAATGAAGGCCTATATTATTTTTTAAAAGCTTTTCATCAATGAAATGTGTTTTTGTAGTTTCTGTAGCTAAGCATGGAATTATTTCCACTTTAATGTTTCCGATTGATTTTTTTCAAATGGGCTTTTTCATGAGGCACTGCTGACCTCCCAGAAACCAATTACACATCAGAGCAGTGTAGAATGCTACATGAAAACTTAACCTTCAAGGAGCTATAACAGTTCACAAAACAAGAAAATGGGCCCTTTACTGGGAGTACCATTCTCTGGACCTTGCGCAAGCCATGTATTCTAGAAGCCCTCTCTGCTTTCTCCAGTTGAATCACCCCAATGTCTTCAATCTTTTACCATCATCACTATACAGTCCTGATTTCCTCCCGGCTCCACACTTTTGCTCATAGTTTTGAGCTCAGGGCACAGTGAGAGGGGCCCCACAGGAACCCAGCCTTGATGTTGAGTATTTGCTGAAACCTATTCCAGGCATTGGGCAGTTGGTTTAGCAGATCATCTGGCAAGTAAGTGATGTACATTAGAGCAGGTGCCTCCCACACGGTCCTTCCTGGTGCACCAGACAGAGTTTGAGAGACAACAACTGAACCAATAGAGGCCGGGAGCTTCAGAGGCAGGAGAGAGGAAATCCTATTGGGAAGGACCCCTGTTGTATCATTGTATTGATGGGAATTTTGACCCTTGACTGCTAGAACTATGAGGAACACTGTGGAGTAAAGCAAGGACTCATCATAGATTCAATGTCCGTCAGTCTCCCTACTCAAGGCTCAGTATCAGATCTGCTCTGTCTCACCTGCTTTCTCTTCTAGTAGGTATTGCAGCAACCAGCTCTGTGTGGTGGAAACACCTTCATACAGGTATAACCCGGCAGCATCTCACCTCATCCCTATGCTAGCTACCTCTTGCTCCCTATTTCAGGGCTTCTCTGCTCAGCACCTTGCTGTGTGACCTCTGTAAAACTTTGATCAGGGAGAAATATAGCAATTTATAGCACTTCGAGGTGGATGGCCCTCCACCAAGGACAGAGCAAACAGTCGTGTTAATGGTACCTGTTTTCATCAATGTATTTTGGATTGTCTCTTCCTCCTTCCCTACTTGATTATTCTTAAAGCTCTCACTTGTTCTATGAAGTTCCCTAATGAATTGAAAGCATAAGAGCCTCTGCTTCAGGCTCAACTTCCTAGGGAAACTGGGCATGAACCAGTACTCACCTTCTGGGCCATTTTTCCTGCTTTCAATTAAACAGCATTAAGCTTTTCTGTTAGGTTCACTGAGAGGATGAGTTAGACTTTATGGCTAGTTAGATTTTTTATTTTGGCCACCTGGTTTGGATTTGCCTTCTTTTGGAAAAAAAACCCCTGGATTTTCTTCTAGCAATCACCTCTTCTCTATTCCTGGTTATGCAAGTCCAGTGAAGTTCATTCCAAGTCTCGCTTAGGAAGTGAATATGTTGTTTGGTTTCAGCCCATCAGAGCACTCTATACTCCTGACCAGTGGCTGATCCAAACTTGAGCCTGTGTGACACAACACACATTTGTGCTAGGACTACTGAATAAGATGCATATTGTCTTTTCTTCTGCACTTGAAGGCCTGAATTTAGAAAATGTGGTAATAGAGCTGATGGAGCCATCTTCCAGGGTAAAGCGATCTCATGAGGGATCCAACATAGAGGAAGCAGAGCACAGAAATATCATGTTCTGGTGACAGAATTTGACCACACTCTTCCCTCCCACTCTCCTCAAGAAGCTATGGCTGAGGTCCTAGACTTTTCATTTATTTGAGCCAATATATACCCCTTTTTGTTTAAGCTTTTGTTTTGTTATTGTTCGTCTGCAACCTAAAGAATCTTAGCTGATGTATGATGTTCTTCCCACCTCAAATTCCTTATTTTTAAGGTCCATCTTGGTTGTCATTGAAGACTGTTCTTTAAAGTTTAGTTTTATCAAAATTTGAGGATGTTAAAAGAATAGCTATAAATCAAACTCCCAATTATTTGCCACCATCTTTAAGAAAAAAAAATATGACTGCCTAAAGTTCTCTGTAGCCTCTCCTAAATTCTACACCTTTTCTACTCCTTCAGAAGTTGCCACTCTCTTGAATTTTGTATTAGATTCCCTTGTGCTCTTAAAATTTTATTATATGTTTGTATCTCTAAATAATTTATTATAGCTTTGAATAATTTTTAAATTTATATAAATACAGTCATAGTGTATATATTCTTTCTTGACTTGCTTTTTAAACTCAACCCTGTATTATGGGATTATTTTGTAGTGTTGCATGTAACTACAATGCATTTATTTTTCATGTTATATGCATATACTAATTTTTTTCCTGATTTGATAGACATTTTTATATCCAGATTTGTTTGTTTGATACCACAAACAGTTCTGATATGAACATTCTTACACATGTGTCTTGGTGCACATTTGCATAGTTTTTTTTTTAAGAGTTTGTACCTGGAAGAAGAATCTGAAATTGTTCATCTGCAGTTTCCTCTTTACTAATAAATAGTACTTGTTCTTTATAGTGGTGGTATTATTAATGTACATAAACCATGAATAAGTATAGTTTTCCATAAATTGATATTATCAAGTTCCAAAACTTGATATTATCAGACTTACTGTTTGCCAATACTGATGGCTATGAAATAGTATTTCTCATGTGGTTTCAACTTACATTTTTTTTTCTGATCAATAATAATGTTGATATCATAACTACATCATAAAGTAGCTTCCTCTGAAAGTAAATGAATACATTATATATTAACCATCTTTTATTTTAAAGTGAACACCTGACAGCATTTTTAAGTAATTAATGAGAAAACCAACAAAATAGCAAGGCCGTTCTCAGAGAATTGGAGAGAGTGAGGAATTCAATTTGGCTGATGATTGGATGAGATGGCTAAATTCTCTAAAAAACGATTTAGTATCCTGTAGTGTAATAAAACTCCAATTTGAGGGATTCTCTTTCCCATCATACAGAAATACTTTGCATCTCTACTAAACAATTTTTTTTACATTCCTATTAGACAAGACTCATTTGCATTATTGTATAATTTAGCATCTATATGTACAGAGTTGAAAACTATTCAATAGTAAATAACAATTCGAACAAAGAAAAACATTTCAAGAGAAGAAGTTGGCACAATTTTTCTATAAAGAACAGATATTAAATATTTGAGCTTTGTAAGTTATATGGTCTCTGGTACACTGCTCATCTCTACCCATGAAAGTAACCACAGAGAAAATGAGCATGATTCTCCCTATTAAATTTTATTTATTTACCAAAAAAAAAAAAAAAAAAAAAAAAAAAGGCAGCTGTTGTTTTTGACCTATAGCCATGATTGCAGACCCCTGATGTGGGAATCAGATAATCCACAGGTGAGTCTGCCAGAAAACACTCAGAAATATACTGAGAGAATAGTCATCCTTTTGGTCTATTTTTATGGTTTGGATATTTTTCTTAACAGTTTCTCCTTTGATCATAATCTCTAAAGATTATTCTTGATCATGAAAAAACTGACCTCATTGTGTTTGAACCTAATTCATCTACATAGTTGCAGTAAAAAGTGTTCATTTACACTTTCAAGCCACCTTTTAATACTGTTAGCAAATCTTGAGCCCTAGGGTGTTAAGCAATTTCAAGGCCAGAAAATTAACTTTTGTCTGGAGAAATAGAATCGTTTTTACTATTTGAAAGATGTTTTTCATTGCCTTTATCTTCTTTTCTAATTTGAGGCCAAGGAATTCAACCCAAGACATTCATCTCTACCAGCTTTGCCTACAGTGTCTATAAATACGGGTGAAATCATCTCTTCTGTCAGGTTCCTGGCCAGCATGGAAGTAACCTTTCTTACTACCTAAGATTGGAAGCTCTCAACCAGTGGTTAGCAAACTTTCTGAAATGGGCCAGATTGTAAATATTTTAGACTTTGAGAATTATGAGGTCTCTGTTGCAACTATTCAACTCTGCTGTTGCAGTGCAAAAGCACCATAAACAACATGCAAACAAATATGTGTGTTTATGTTCTAATAAAACTTTATTTACAGAGACTATTGATGGGCTGGATTTGACCCACAGGCCATAGTCTGCTTTAAGCCATAGAACAGGTACTGGCCCAGTTGTTTTCTTCAAAGATATCATAGAAGGTAAAGAACAGACCAATCTTCCAAGACAGATTTGTCATTTTAACAGAGAGAAAACCTAACTGTAGTTTTACATCAGCATACTATTTGATACTAAAAAAATCACAGCTGTTTCAAAAACTCTTTTGAATAAACTTATCAAAAGTAAACCACCTTTGGCAAGAAGCAAATTCTGTTTCTTCTTTTCAGACTCATTATTTACAATTACTATAATCCAAGGAAAATAAAATTCCCTCCTGCAAAAGAAATTCAGATTTTGTTCTTCACTATCCTCTTTCACATTTTAGAACAACAAGTAATTTAATTTTAAATAAAACTGTCCTCTTTTTCACTCAAGAAAACAAAAACACATCTAATGACCTTGCATGTTTAGTTGTACCTCTATGTGTATTGCTCCTGGTAGACTCTCATTCATGTATTCTAATTATAACTTTTAGCAAAGTATAAAACATCTATTTTACAGAAAGTCCTAGGAGGTAGGTGACATCTATCATATACAAGCATTTTATATCTTTATGTTTTATGACCTGCAAAGCTCATTTACATATATAATATGACTCCTGCAGCCACAAATACCTTTTTTGTAAAGGTATTTTACCTTTTTAAACTACCAAAATTAAATACTTTTGCTAACATTACCCAGGGATTTAGTCACTCCATAGTAGATAAAAATAAGAAGCTAAGAAGCAAACACTACATAACAAAACAACAAAAATCTGTTGAAGAAACCAAATTCTCTGTTGTCTCTCACCTAGTGTAACCAGAACTTATCTCTATCTGATAGAATTTACTTAATGGTCAGACCATAAAAAGCAACTCACCCACCAATCATTGTTGCCTCCAGTGCAACAACATGCAAATCAGAACTGGAACCCAACTGAGCCAAGGACAAGAAGCAAAGGCAAGAACAAGCACAAAATTTAGAAGAAAAAAAAAAGAAGGAAAGAAAGATTAAAAGCCAAAAAGCAAACTTTCATTGCCTCTGAGGATTCATCCTAGAAGTCAAGACATGTTTAGGCCTAAATAGCCTATAATCTTCTAAATAAATAGTGTAATGCTGAGCAAAGTGTGAATCAGAAATTTAGCAGGTCCCCAAGTTCAAGATGTGGCTAGAATAACTTCAGACTTGACAATATTGGAACCCTGGGAGAAGTTGTTTAACATCAATTTTTAATGGGTTGGATCAAGGTAAACATTAAATGTTTAAGATGAGAAAACAAGATTGAGTGCTTATTTCCAAATAAGTTGTTGCTTCCTGATCTTTTGTTTTGTTGTTCTCATCTTTATGGAAGAAAAAAATATATATTGTTTGTAGATAAGTCCCCTGTGGAACCACCTAATGTGGAGCTTCTCTGAAAAATACCAAATGTCCTTTAAATGGAAAGTTAATAGCAAGTATGGTAGCAATCTTTCCCCAAGCAATAATTTGCTAAGAATATGAATCAAATACGATTTGTGTGGATGAAAAGGGGCCTCATGCTAACCTGACAAATTCAGGGAAGGCCTGTGTGGGGGCCTTGCAAAATCAAAGGCCTAAAGTAACCACAAAGGATGGTCTGAAATTAAAACTTCCTTACTAAAAGCAGTTTATGGCAGGTAGTCATGTCCTAGGCCAGCATTTTCCCTGACAAAGGTCAATCTTTACCTTAACTGAGCCTGTTATCTTTTTGCATTTACGATAACATATCTTTGGAAGGTCAAAGTAATTTTCCTTTTTCTGGACCCCTCAAAGCACAGGCACACTCTGCGGAGACCACAAACCCCCTCATTGTTATTGAGTTCATTGTTGACTGATAACTATACTGTACCACCTATGTAAAAGATGTATGTGTCTATCATTTTACTTTTCATCCAATCCCAGAGGTTTGCCCACTTTGCTTTCTCCCGCCTCCCTAATCTATCACCAATGAATTTCATGTAACTCACTTGCGTCTTCTTTTTTGATTATAATGTATAAAATAAGGTGGAAAACTACCATTCTCTAGAGCATTATCTCAAGCCGTTGAGATTTTGCTTCCCACCAATTGCCGTCAGTTTTGGCTCAAATAAACTCACAAAAATTCTTCACAGGTTTGAATGTTTCTTACTTTGACACTTGACAGTTCTTTTTATTAAAAAGATTTGAAGTTTAAATTTAGATTTTGTATTATTGTAGTTCTCCTGCCAAGTCCAAGTTTAGGCATTCTAACTCTTTTGTTTTTATTCCCCATTAGTTGTATCTATACTCCCCAAGGAATGTTGATTATGGCCCATAATTAATAGTCAACTTCATTAATGAATTATGGAGAATTTTTAAAACCAGGGTTCCTGTGGTCTCAGTATATTTTAATTTGAAAGGTCTAGAATGAGAAATCAGCATGTATTTTTAAATACTATTTAGAATTTCTGGTGATCAATGAACTTAGGTATTATTAACTAGTAGTATGGAAACAGAATTAAGGATAAATGCTTATCTTTTGAGCAGTCCAGAGATAAGTTTTAGAGACAGGGGAGCAGCAGGAAGTTGGAGCAAGAAAGAAGACGTGTGCTAAATTTTGGGGATAAGTGTAAAGAAAACTTTTTAAATGATCTGAGGAACTTATATTTTGGGCAATAATGAAGATAGCCTCAAGATAGCCAAGATCAAAAGTCCAGTTAGTTCCCTCAGGCCTCTTAGGACATAGCTGCAGCCAGCTGGATGTGGTGACAGTTGTGGAATTTCCTTTTTGTTCTCAAGTGGGAGGTCCAGCAGGTATATTGTCTGCATGCTCAACGCAGTACACATTTTCTGACCACGAGTAGTGGTCACATATCAAATGATATCTGATAAAGCATTCTGTCCTACCTAATACAGTACCTTTCTGAAAATAGGCCAAGTTGAGGAAAAAAATTGTAAGTAAGGCACGATTTGTTTTTACCTGTAATTACACATTGTTATCAACTAGTAATTCAATACTTGATACACCTTAATTGAATATTCTTGATTAGAATATGTGAGACACCAAAATGTGAGCCAAGTTAGAGTTACTACAGTGGGAATGTAGATACTGACTAAGAAAACAGGGCCTTCTATGTGTTGTAGTGGGTTGAATCATGCCCCAACCCTTCAAAGATGTGTCCACGTCATACTCCCCAGAACCTGTGAGAGTGACCTTATTTGGAAAAAGGGTCTTTGCAATGTAATTAAGCTAAAGATTTCAAGATGAGATCCTCCTGGATTATCCAGGTAGGCCCTAATCCAAAGGCAAGTGTCTTTATAAGAGAAACACAGAGAAGAGGCACAGGAGAAAGCCAAGTGAAGACAAAGGCAGAAATTAGTGATGCAGCCACAAGCCAAGAGCACCTGGAATCACCGGAAGCTGGAAGAGGCAAGAAAGAATTCTCCTCGAGATCCTCCAGAAGAGGCACGGCTCTTACCAACACCTTGATTTTAGAGTCCCTGCCTTCAAAACTCTGAGAGAATAAATTGTAGTTGTTTTAGGCCACTCAGTTTGTGGCCGTTTGTTACATCAGCCCTAAGAAACCATAACATGTCTCTAGCATAACAACGTGTGGAACAATCTTCTCTGACCACTGTTTTGTGCAACATGTGCGTGTTTGAGAAGGAAAGAGAGATGAGACCCATGAGGAGGTGAGCAAACACTTCACATGCCTGGGAATGGCAGATGGTCAGGATGATGGCACAGGGGTGCATTCCAAGGACCATGGTGGAGATAGAGTACTATCAGTGATGTGGACATGCTAGTCATGAAGCCGAGAAAACAGGAAAAATGGGATGAAAGCCTTGGCAGAGGAAATAGGAACTGACAGGTCTAGAGAATCTCAGTGGCCAATTGAATGACAATTCTGCTCTGGATTGTTCCTCGGGAATGGAGGGTTCATGGATGTAAATCCCCCAAGATTCTTCTGGCAGGAACTCCATGCAGAGATTACTGCATTGCACCCCTCATCTCAAATATCAAGTGGACAAAAAGGGGTGGCACCGGTTATGAACTCAATGCACATTCATTAAATATTAGTGCCAGTTTTTCCTGAATTATCCTTGGACTACATCACTATGTCAAGCAAAACTAAAATGCTTCCTGAAGGGATAATGGCTAGAAAAGGAGAAGTGACTTGGGAGAAATCTAGTTTTGGATGCTTATTCCACTTTTCTCCTGTGTACAGTGGGCAGAAGAAAATTTCTCCAAACAATGACGTTAGAAGATTAAGGCTCTGCTTTCCTCAGGACCAGAGATAAACACAAAAGTGTGCCCTAGAAAGGATAATACCTTCAAACTAATATTCCTTATTTATTTTTTACTGTTTACTCAGTGGATGAAGGAACAAAGGGATTTCTGTTAATAAATATCTTGACAGAATTTGATACCAAATTTATACGGACACTTTTCTGTTTACCAATTTGCTTAAATTTACTAAAATAGAATTAATATGCATGGAAAAAGAAAGAAACACGTTTTGTTAAATGTTTCCTGTTTCTCCATAATTCTTTATTCTCCAATTTACATTCATTATTTTCAGGAGCAGACAGCTTCTTGGGACCCATATTAATGATTTAAAACATAGGTAATTGAAAGAATCATGTGATTTGATAAGCCACACTACCTCTTGCATTGTTTTGTTCAGAACTTCAGCTAACTGCAATTGTCAATATTAGTGACACCAAAAAAAGCTCAATGGAGAAGGTCAGCACTAAAATGAAGTGCTTTTAAATGTCTGCTCCAGACTTGTCTACTTCTGCTGGGTTAGAAGCAATTTGTTCGCCTTTGGACTTTCACCAAAGAGTTGTACCTATTGACAATTACAAGCCTGTGTCCAAATTGTCTGCATTATCCAAGACACAGTGCTTGTCCTGCAATTTCCAATAAGGTTTTTATGATGTTTTGTTCACACAAATCTTTTTCTACCAAGCTATTACAACTATTGCATATGAGTAAATTTTGGAACTTAGCTAATTAAAATTTGTATTAAAACGTTGAGTTTACAAAGTGCTTATCTCAAATTATATAGCATTTTTATCATGAAAAAAACATGGAGGCAGGTTTTTTATTATTTTCTAATTTCAAGATAATGAAATTTTAAGTGATTTGCTTATGGTCACACATGCAGTGAGCTACTGTCTCAGAATTCTGACCTGAGTGGTTCATTCATTTATTCTTTCACAAATACTGCATTTCACTGATTTTTAAGATGCATTTTTTGTTGTTGTTTAAGCGTTAACATCTCTGACATTGGTGTGATGTGTTTACTCGGCACTGTAATTTTTCTTACAGGTATAACCTATAATGGTGTTTCTTATAGCAATGCTAACTTAGATTAGATGGAATCTTGTATTTAATAAAGGCTTACCACATGCCAGGAGTGATGCTGGGCACTAGAAATAAAACCATGAGCAACACAGGCATGTTCTTCACTGCCGTGCGTTTGCAATGTTTCATTCTGTATCATTACACCACCCAACCTTCGCCTGTTGTAAATTGTTTTAATTTTGTCCCATGTGTTAAAAGCAATAATCTTAACAAGATTACAAATCATTTGAGGTGCTGTTTGGCCAAATTTTCTTCCTAGTAGGCAATCCATGATACCTTTCCAGTGTATTTTTTTTTTCCCTGACATTTATCTTGACTTTCCACATCAAACAGAAGGGGTCCAGGTGGTAGAATCATTATTTTGATCAATATTTTAAAAATATTTTTCTAGAACGTTGGAAAGAACAGCTGGGCCAGAGATATGGAGACACATCTCTGCAGTTTTACTACACTGTAATTTGCCAATATTTAGGGTCTGCTGCCTAAGCAGCAGAGGAGGAGTTACTAGGTATATCCCTCCCCCACATTCACTGCCCCATCTCACCACCACCACACTGCCAGAACAAGGACAGAACTGAAACAGACTGTTCCCTTGCAGCAACCTTGGCATTAGCAGCTACCACAGGATCAAATGCAGTGAGGTTCAAAGAAATAATGCAGCTGAGAACCCTGAACTCCATCCAGCCTGGCTTTCTTGCTAACCAGTCTTCAGCCTTGGAACCTCATTAACTTGTCTCTAAGATGAATGTATTAGACTGAATGATCTCCAAATCCCCCCTGGATTGAACAGTATTCTAAGAAGTGAAGGCCACCTAATGCTTGGTTTTATTTTTCCACCATGGGCTTCCAATGAAGGCTTATCATTCAGCAGATGCTGGCCCCCTAATTAAGCGCTATGACAACAATTGGATAAGAACTGACTCTGGAAGGTCCCATTTCAGCAGATGAGCTGTGGTTTTCACAATTATTTATTAATCATTGTAGTGGCATGAAGTAGACGAGGCTGGTGATTAAATGCTCTTCTGAACCCCTGTCTCGTGGTGAAGGACAGAGAGCATGGGGAAACCAGGAAGGATTATGGAGGACAAATAGTGTTCTATGACAGAGGTCCATTTACAGTCTCCGTGCCTGCTTTCCCACCCAGCTCACGTCTCAGGGCCAAGGAAGTGACTGATGTGAACAAGCAGCAAATTCATCTTCCAAGCTAGTACCATGCAAGGGCTCTCAGGGGAAGTCACTTCTGATAATTAGAATGGAAAGACAGGATTGCTATTATATTGCTTTATTTTTGTTTATTTTACATCTTGATGTGAGAACGCACTTGCTTGTATGTGTCTTTGTTTGAATTTATATTCCATAGGAATTAATCAGATTGTTTCATATATACAAGGCTCAATTTCCTTTCTCTGGACATCTCATCTCTGAGAAGGGGATGAGGCATCCTGAATCCTTGAAAAGACCTGGGTGCTGATGCTTTCCAACTCACCCTTGTTTATTGAAGGCTGGGAAGTAGAACAAGTGATATAATCAAAACACAAACCAAAGCCAATGGCAAAGTTGGAAGGGACCTAGAAGATGTTCTGGTACAACTGTTGCATTTTAGGAATGTGATCATATGATTTGCCCAAGGTTCATTAATTCTTGAACCTATGTCCCCCTCTTCTCAGTTCAGTCTCCTTGTCCTACTGGTTCACCTCCCAGAGTCCATGACTGTGTGAAGTGATGAGGTACAGACTCTGCAGTCAAACAAAGACTCCCCAGGATATACACTTATCCTATGGTCAAACACTGACCTGGGAGACAGAGTTTGTCGGAGACAGTATCTCAAAAGTTGAGGCAGGAAGGTAGGAGTAAGAAATGGAATATTCAGGTGAAAACACTTCAATTAACAGAAATAAAAAATTAGAATATCCCCTGAGACTTTCACTTTAATGTTTTTTTTGTTTTGTTTTAATCTTCTCAAGTTAGAAGGAGAGGTAATAATGCTGTGGTGGTGAGCATACCAGGCATGGCGTCAGATACTGTGGTTCTAGCCTTAGCCTTTTTATTTGTCAGTTGGGAAATGCAGCAGAGCAGAAAAGGTCTTGGATATGGAACTACTGAACCATTCTGCCCTAAGTATATGTACAAAAATGTCCAGTGTGTCTGACTTATTTATAAAAGACATTATATACAGATACATATTATATATAATATAATCAATATATTAACTGTATTGTCTATAGTTTATAGCTAATATGCAGATTTGTTTTTCTCTCTGTCTCTACATATTTTTTTGACAAAGCAAATGTTTGACAATTTTAGCTCAATCGCATATAGTGCCTTAAAACACCAGTTTTCTTACCCCTTTCACATCGGAATGATAGCGTATACTTGTAGAAGCATTGGTATAATCAAAGAAAATGGCACAATGTGCTTAGCATATACTAGTTGCTCAATAAACATATTTTTATTTCTCTGAGTGACCTTGCATAATTTATTTATTGTCACTTTCTCTATTTTCTCATAAAGAAAGGGGAATGATGATAACTACAAGCCATGAGGTAGTAAAAATCAAGCGTGATAAAATATATGGAAATGAAAGGCAATATTAGGGGATATAAATTCTGAACACAATGCCGTAAGGCATTCTATACAGCCACTGAAATTAGAATGTAGTGCTGCATAAACGGACATCAAATCAAATCATCTTACTCCACAATAAGATACCACTACACACCCATAAAAAATGGCTAATTTAAAAAAAAAATAATGCCAAATGCTGGCAAATGTGCAGAGAAACTGGATCACTCATCCATTGTTGGCAGGAAGGTAAAATGGCACAGCCTCTCTGGAAAACAGATTGGCAGTTTCTTATAAAACGAAATATGCAATTGCCATATGAACCAGTCATTACACCCCAAGGAAATTATCCCAGAGAAATTAAAACTTACATTTATACAAAAATTCTGTACGTGAATATTCCCAGGAGCTTTATTTATAATAACTGAACACTGGAAAGGACCCACATGTCTTTAGTCGATGAATGATTAAACAAACTTTGGACATTCATGCCCTAAACTAATATGCAGCAAAATAAAAAAGGAAATGCGCTACTGATACACACAACTTAGATGAATTTGCACGGCATTATGTTGAATGAAAATAACGCCAATCTCAAGGGTTAAATACTGAATGATTCTATTCATATTAAGCATCCTTGAGATGACAATGTTTTGGAACTGGAGAACAGATCAGTGACTGAAGGGTTGGAGACTGGAGAGGGGATAGGGAGGGAGGTTATAGTTATAAAAAGGCAACAGGAGGAATCCTTGTGCGGTGGGAACTGTTCTGTACCGTGACCTTGATTGTAGTGATGGGTAATTGAAGCTACATATGTGATACAGTTGCACAGACCTACACATATGAGTACAAGTAACACACAGAACATCTGAATACAATCAAGATGTTTACCATAGGGAAACTGGGTAAAAGGTATGTACATTCAATTTCTCTGTATTATTTATTACAACTGTATGTGAAACAAAAATTATCTCAAAATAAGTTGAATTTAAAAATGATACCTCCAGTATTTATGATATGAAAAGGCAGCTACTTTTATAAAATATGACACTGAAAGTTGGAAGAATCCACTGTTAGGGAAGCTACGGCAACTGGGCTGGCTCTGGACCCACCCCTTCCGCTGCAGTCACACCAGCAACACGGTGCTTTGTGCCGCAGGGACCCAACACACCGGGCCCTGTGCTGCTGTCCCGAGAAACTGCAGATGCAGCAGAAGCACCAGCTGCCCCTCGTTTCCACCTTCCAAACCTCACACTGTGCTTTGGCTTGGGGGCAGGTGGAGCGCGGGGAAACCAGAGGTTTCCGAGAATTTGAGAAACATACGATTTGTATTTCTAGCTGCTATCTTGAGTAAAACTTGCTGTGGGGATTTGGACTGAGTTTTGTGAGCAGTTTCTGTAGTACCTGCCACCATCTACACCAAAGTGTCCAATGCAAATCAAAACCATGTGATCATGACCTGTTGTCTTTATCTTCCTAGTCTATTCTTCATGTCTGTCTTTTTTATAAACAAAGAAAATGTATGACAATATTAATAAAATCAAAAAGCCATTCCACTTTTTGGAAAGCAGACTAAAGAAAGATTCAATGAGCAAGTTTGGGGGGTGGAGATGATGCCACAGGTGTTGGACCAGATTATCTTCAAAATTTCTTTTTAGTCCAGAAGCTTACGTTTCCATGATAAATGGCCAGCCCAGGCCAGGAAGTTTTAGGCCCAGGGTTGAAAACTAAAATGTTTGCAATAAAATGTAATATAAATGAGGAAACTGGTGTCAAAAAAATAACAAAAGGAGCCACTTGAAAATGGAGCCGGAGCTGCCAAGCCAGAGGAGCTGCCTTGCACGTCTATGTCTCAAACCTTGTAATATTAAAACAGAGAAAATAACCTAGGACTGGGCCTAAGGTAACATTATTTCCCTAAAACTGTTTACAAAGATAAGAACGCAATGATTATGACTACTGGACTGAAAATTAAAAACTGATTAAAATTAACATCACTACCCTATGTTATCTGCACCAATAGAAAGGTCTTCCTTCTATTCAAATAACTGTTCTCCTTTCCTTTTCCATAGATACCCATTGCCTTTGTCTCCTAACTGGAACATTACTTGGGCTTCAGCATGAATTAATGATTCCTGAATAATTATTCTTATTGGTCTCAAATAAATGATTGTCTTTCACTTTGAAAGGCCTTTTTATTTTTAGGCTACCATTGGCCAGGTGAGGCCATATGGACTGGGGAGGACGACGCCAATAGATTCTGTCTGAAGCCCAAAGTCACTCTTCTGCTCCGGCTACTAGTTAATACCACGTGGAACTTCAGGCCCAGGGTTATCCAACTTTTGGTTTCTTTTTAAAGAAAAGTAGGAAGTAAAGACTTCTATGGAGGATACTATGATTTAAAATGTTGGTTTTGATGCATTTAAAGCTTGGCTTCCACTGACTGTGACAGACAGCTGCGTGTTGGCCTCTTGTTTGGGGAGTCGTTACTGAAAGCTCAAATTGAAATACTTTTACTAACACTGTGGGATTCAGGCAGAACACCCTGCAAGCTAGATTTGCCAGAGAGCGTCCAAGTACGAGGGTCTGCTTTCAGCCCTTGCTGCATCTGCACCTGTGTCTTTGAAGTTCTAGTAGATACTTTTCTGAACAGCAGGGACTACGTTGGAGGAAGCCCAGTCAGGCCAATGGGTGTAGCTGCTGTGATAAGAATGTGTAGGGTTTGGTCACTTTTCCCAGAATACCCTTGGGACCAAGGCAGAGATGAGTTTGGGGGCTATTTTGGTGGGACTTACTTTGTCTATGCCTCTGTCTTGAACAAGTCAGCTGGTATGGCAGGGACAAGGCACAGGGCATGAGTACTTGAGACATCATCTTGCACAGAGTTCAGTCCTTACAGCTACACCTTCAAATATATTCCTGAGCAGAAACATAAAGGATAAGGATTGGCCACTGGGGAAAGGCAGAAGTGGAAATATTCAAGAACCGACATGACTTTTCTAATCATACTGGTAGCTAACATTTCATGATGTTTTCTGTGGGCCCGGCATTGTCCTAAGTACATTACAGATGTTTACTTACCCAATCCTCACAATAGCCTGTGAGGTAAGTGAGTAGTTGTTACTCCCATATTAAAATTGGGGACACTGAGGCACAGAGGGGTCAGGCAGTGCACTGGATTCAGCCAGCACACCACCGGAGATCCAAACCCTGTCTGAGCAGAGCTGATCTAGCGATGGCCCACGTTGCTCTCAGCATCATAGGACCAGGGCACGGATGCTGTTGTTTCTGGACCTGGAAGCCAAGGGGTCACCTGCAGAAGGTTCTTCAGCCCTCCTCGCTGCTGTGAGCACAACCCCACAGCCGCTGCTCAATCTCTGCTGTCTCTCAGCTCCTCTCTCGGGTTCCCTGTGGCCTCTCAAGGGTTAAGTGAGACCTACTGGTCAGCTATGCATAAGCAAACTAGAAGTTTAGGGGCATTAACTGCCTTAGTGGGGGACTTGGATCAGTGGAAGATAATCTGCAGATAAGGTCATTCCTCCCCTCAGGGAGTAGTTTCATAGCATTGCTTTGAACAGAGAAATCAGAGTGTCGGGGAGCTGTGATCAGCCCACTTCCACACAGCCTTGGATTTGGGCTCTGCCTTTCCCTGCCTCACTTCCCTTTTCCTTTGTTCAGATTTCAATGGGATTGCATTCCCCTATACAGTGTGAGCACATAACCTGTTAACTTGTGCCTTACACTCTGGTTCTCGGGCCTGGCGGAGACAGAAACTCCTCCAAGGCTTTAGAGTGAGTAAGTGCCAGTGCCGGAGGAGAGCCCAGTCTGTGACGAGTTCGTGTTTTATAACCACTCAGTCTACTGCCTCTAAAGGAAAAAATAAAACCTTGGGTTACAAAGTTAATGTCATCTTTAAAAATAACCTCTCCCTGTCTGCCAAGTACATTGCTGCTGTTTTCTACCTTTCTCCAAACTTAAATCTAACCTTAACTTTGCTCCAGGCTGGGTGCTGAAAGTTTCCCACACAGACTGCTGACTATGTTGGTTCTATTTCTCCCAAGTCAAGAAAGTCGCTATTCGAGGGCGAGGCCGACCTGACTGCAGTGGGAAAGCTCAAGAAGCTGGAAATGTAAAAGCCACTGTATGACGGCTGCACCACTGTGTTTCCGAACACAGCTTTGTTTTAGTTGGTGAATAATACCACTTGCTCTTCAAAAAATACCTACTATGTTATTATGAGGTGAGGTACAAGTACATGAAGTTGGGTAAAGCACAGTCCTTGTGCTCACAGAAATCCCCTTCTCGAGGGGAAGACAGGCATCGCAAGAAACAAGTTGAGCAATGTCATCAGGTACTATTCTTGCATTTGCCCTAATGGAGTTTTATTTCTAAAGAGACTTTTGTCTTTGTTTATTTGCTCAATTGAAAAACCTCAGGCAAATGTGTAATAAGGGTCCTGATAGTTTTTTAAAAGAAGTGACATCCCAGATCTGTGTAGGGTAGGAAAAGCATGGGCTACTCAGACAGGATCAGTAAAACCACAGTATATTGGATCTCACCCACGGTAAAATCACGTTCAACTACCAATCTGATACTGACATCTGTTATGTTCTTGTTCAATGTTAGGCTGTTCAAATATTTTACCTATTTTAATTATTTTGAGCCTCACAAGGGAAGTATATGGCAGCATTACTAATGTCTTCCTTATTTTACAGGTGAGACACTGGAGCACAGAGAGGCTAAATACTTAGGTCAAGGACACACAGAAAGCATGCATGTGGCCAGCACCCGAGCACTGTGGGTTTGCCTATACTGAACCCCCCACGTTACCCACCTCCCTCTGAGATCTAATCCTCCTCCTGGGCGTAGCCTTCAGTGGGTAGATATCTTCTAGCTTCTTGTAAGAATGTTTTTGGCTTTTGTTTTTTCAAAGTTATGCCACTAACCTTTTAAAAATCATTTTGAATTTCTTCATATATAAACTCTTGAGGTGATGAGAATAATGTGTAGTGCCAATCTGACACATTTTTGAGAATAAAAGGGGATCACTATTAATAATTAAACCAGGACAGTAGGTAAAGCTGACTATTCCAGGTAAACCAAGATGAATAGTTCCTAAACACACATCATTTGCCCCAAAGAAAAACAGCAGAATCAGTGCCATATTGTATTGAGAATGTTTAAGTAGAAAACCTCACAATATTACAGAGCTAGGAGGATCATCAAGGGCTCTTTAGAACAGAATCCTTCAAAGTCTTTCCATTTCTTAAAGATAATGTTTATTTATTTTTTATTTTTCCAGCAAATGGGTTTATTCAGGGAGAACAAAGAATTGCTATTTCAGACACCTCATCTAGCGCCCAAGCACAAGTCGGACAAACAAAACAGAGGAGTGCTCTTTTATGGTTGGGGCGGGGCCGGGGGGGGCGGGGGGGGGCGCTGTTGTAAACCAAGAGTCCATTGGAAGAAACTGAACATTTGAAGTATACTGACTTTTCATTGGCTGAGTATGGCAGTCTCTCATTGGCTGATCTGTTACTGGGCAGAGACTTCTGCAGTAGGTAGTAAAGTAGTATCACTTCCTGTCCAGATACAAGGTATGTCGCTTCCGGTTGGGGTCAGTAGTGTGCCCTTGAGTGACATGTGCAGTTTCCTTTCTAACCTCTGTTTTATTTTATTTTTCTCCATATTTTATTAATTTATTTTTGTAACAGATGTATCTCCTTTTTCCCCTCTAGACCCCCTCCTCCCCACCCCCACCCCCGTGGCCCCCCCATCCCATGCCCCCCCTCCTCTGAGGTTTGTCAGTCTGAACTTTACTCCTTTCTGTGTCTCTGAGTCTATTTCGTTCATCAGCCCACCTTGTTCATTATATTCCACAAATAAGTGAGATCATGTGGTATTTGTCTTTCTCTGCTTGGCTTATTTCCCTTAGCATTATACTCTCCAGGTCCCTCCATGTCGTCTCAAAGGGTAAGAGACCTTTCTTTCTTACAGCTGCATAGTGCTCCATTGTGTATATGTACCACAGCTTTTTTATCCATTCATCCACTGATGGACACTTGGGCTGTTTCCAGATCTTAGCTATTGTAAATAGTGCTACTATGAACATGGGGGTACATATATTCTTTCTGATTGGTGTTTCAGGCTTCTTAGGGTATATTCCTAGAAGTGGGATCACTGGGTCAAAAAGCAGTTCAATTTTTAACTTTTTGAGGAAACACCATAGTGTTTTCCGCAGTGGCTGCACCAGTCTGCATTCCCACCAGCAGTGTACTAGAGTCCCCTTTCCTCCACACCCTCGCCAACACTTGTTGTTTGATGATTTGTTGAAGGCAGCTATTCTGACAGGTGTGAGGTGATACCTCATTGTTGTTTTAATTTGCATCTCTCTGATGAATAGTGATGTTGAGCATTTCTTCATATGTCTCTTAGCCATTTGTATGTCCTGTTTGGAGAGGTGTCTATTTAGCTCCTCTGCCCATTTTTTAATTGGGTTCTTTGTCTTCTTTTTGTGGAGTTGTATGAGTACTCTATATATTTTGGAAATTAACCCCTTATCTGATGTATCATTGGCAATTATGCTCTCCCATATAGTGGGTTCCCTTTCCATTTTAATGGTTGTTTCTTTTGCTGTGCAGAAGCTTTTGAGTTTAATGTAGTCTCATGTGTTCACTTATTCCTTTGTTTCTGTGGCCTAAGGTGATGTATCAGTGAAGATTCTGCTGCGTATGATGTCTGAAATTTTGTTGCCTACATTTTCTTCTAGGATTTTTATGGATTCGTTAGTCACATTTAAGTCTTTTCTCCATTTTGAGTTTATTCTTGTGTATGGTATAAGTTGATGGTCTAGTTTTATTTTTTTTTGCATGTAGCTGTCCAGTTTTCCCAACAGCATTTATTAAAGAGGCTGTCTTTACTCCACTGTATGCTCTTGCCACCTTTGTCAAATATTAATTGAGCATAATGTTTTGGGTCAATTTCTGGGTTCTCTGTTCTATTCCATTGATCTATTTGTCTGTTCTTGTGCCAGTACCAGGCTGTTTTGATTACAGTAGCTTTGTAGTATAACCTGATATCCAGTATTGTGATCCCACCTACTTTGTCCTTCGTTTTCAAGATTTCTATGGCTATTCGGGGTCTTTTTTGGTTCCATATGAACTTTTGAAGTATTTGTTCTAGTTCTGTGAAATATGCCATTGGTATTTTGATGGGGATTGCATTGAATCTATAGATTGCTTTGGGTAGTATGGACATTTTAATGATGTTGATTCTTCCAATCCATGAACAAGGTATGTGCTTCCACTTTTTTATATCTTCCTCTATTTCTTTTTTCAATGTCCTGTAGTTTTCTGCAAATAGGTCCTTTACTTCTTTGGTTAAGTTTATTCCTTGGTATCTTAATTTTTTTGCTGCAATGATAAATGGGATTGCTTTTTTAATTTCTCTTTCTGTGAGTTCATCATTGGTGTATAAGAATGCCATTGATTTCTTGGTGTTAATTTTGTATCCTGCTACTTTGCCAAATTTGTTTATTATATCTCACAGATTTTTAATGGAGTCTTTAGGGTTTTCTATGTATAATATCATGTCATCTACGAATAATGACAGTTTCACTTCCTCCTTTCCAATTTGGATCCCTTTTATTTTTTCTTCATGTCTGATTGCTGTGGCTAAGACTTCCAGTACTATGTTAAATAAGAGTGGTGAAAGTGGACATCCTTGTCTTGTTCCTGTTCTTAAGGGAAATGCTTTTAGTTTTTGCCCATTGAGTATGATGTTGGTTGTAAGTTTTTTATATATGGCCCTTATTATGTCGAGATATGATCCCTCTATTCCCACATTGCTGAGAGTTTTTTATCAGAAATGGGTGCTGGATTTTGTCAAATGCTTTTTCAGTGTCTATTGATATGATCACATGGTTTTTATCTTTCATTTTGTTTATGTGGTATATCACATTTATTGATTTGCAAATATTGTACTATCCTTGCATCCCTGGGATGAATCCCACGTGGTCATGGTGAATAATTTTTTTAATGTATTGCTGGATCCGATTTGCTAGTATTTTGTTCAGGATCTTGGCATCTATGTTCATCAGGGATATTGGCCTGTAGTTTTCTTTCTTGTAGTGTCTTTTTCTGGTTTTGGAATTAGAGCTATGCTGGTCTTATAAAACGATTTGGGGAGTCTTCCTTCCTCTTGAATTTTTTGTAATAGTTTGAGGAAAATGGGTGTTAGTTCTTTTTTGAATGTTTGGTAAAACTCTCCACCCCACCCAAAAAAGCCATCTGGGCCTGGGCTTTTGTTTGCTGGGAGAGTCTTGATTACATCTTCAATTTATTTAGTTGTTATTGATCTGTTCAAGTTTTCTTTCTCTTCCGGGTTCAGTTTTGGGAGACTGTGTGTCCCAAAACTGAAATTTGTCCATTTTGTCTAAATTGTCCAATTTGTTGCTGTATAATTGTTCATAGTACTTGTTAACAATACTTTGTATTTCTGTATTGTCAATTGTTACTTCTCCTCTTTCATTTCTGATTTTGTGTATTTGGGTCCTCTCTCTTTGTTTTTTGGTGAGTCTAGCTAAGGGTCCATCAATCTTGTTTATCTTTTCGAAAAACCAGCTCTTTGTTTCATTGATCCTTTAAATTGTTTTTTTGGTTTCTATGTCATTTATTTCTGCTCTGATCTTTACAATTTTTTTTCTTCTACTTGCTCTGGGGTTTTCTTTTTGTTTGCTTTCTAGTTCTTTAAGCTGTGAGGTTAGGTAGTCAATTAGAAATTTTCTTGTTTCTTGAGGTAGGCCTGTAGTGCTATGAACTTCCCTCTCAGAACTGCTTTTGCTGCATCCCATAGATTTTGTGTTGTGTGTTCATTTTCACTGGTTTCCAGGAAGTTTTTAATTTCTTCCTTGATCTCCTTGGTAACCCATTCCTTGTTTAATAACATGCTATTTAGCCTCCATGTGTTCAAATGTCTTTGCATGTTCTTGTTGCAATTGATTTCGGGTTTTATGACATTGTGATCTGAGAAGATGCTTGATGTGATTTCAGTCTTCTTGAACTTGTAGAGACTTAGTCTGTGTCCTAACATGTGGACTATATTTGAGAATGTCCTGTGTGCACTTGAGAAGAATGTGAATTCTGCAGCTTTGGGGTGTAATAATCTGTATATATCTATTAAATCCATTTGATCTAGTGCTTCATTTAGAGTCTCTGTTTCCATGTTAATTTTTTGTCTAGAGGATCTATCCAGTGATGTCAGCGGGGTGTTGAAGTCCTCTGCTATGATTGTATTGCTGTCGATTTCTCCTTTGAAGTCCTCCAGAAGATTTTTAATATATTTTGGTGCTCCTGTATTGGGTGCATATGTATTTACCAAGGTTATATCTTCCTGTCAGATAGATCCTTTCAGTATTATGTAGTGACCTTCTTTGTCTCTAGTTATGGCCTTCATTTTGAAATCTATTTTATCAGATATGAGTATTACTACCCCAGCTTTTTTTTTCCTTTCCGTTTGCTTGGAAGATTTTTTTCCTTTCCTTCACTTTCAACCTATGTGAGTCTTTTGTTGTGAGGTTGGTCTCTTGTAAACAACATATATATGAGTCATGCTTTCTTATCCAGTCAGCTACTCTGTGTCTTTTGATCGGGGTGTTCAGTCCATTCACATTTAAGGTTATTATTGATATGTCCTTATTTATTGCCATTTTGGTTTATTGTGGTTATATTTTTCTTGCTATTTCTACTAATTACAGCAGTCCTTTGAACATTTCTTGCAGTGCTGATTTGGTGCTAATATATTCCCTTTGCCTTTTTTGTCTGGGAAGCTCTTTATTTGACCTTCTATTTTGAATGATAGCCTTGCTGGACAGAGTAGTCTTGGATTCAGATCTTTGTTTTTCATGACCTTGATTACTTCATGCCATTCCCTTCTGGCCTGTAGTGTTTCTGTTGAGAAGTCAGCTGATAGCTTAATGGGGGTTCCTTTGTAGGTGCCCTGTTGCTTTTTTCTTGCTGCCTTTCGGATTATCTCTGTCTTTAATTTTTTGGCATTTTAATTACTATGTGTCTTGGTGTGGGCCTGTTTGGGTTCTTCCTACTTAGGGCTCTCTGTGCTTCTTGAACTTGAAGTTGTTCCACAGTTCTCTTAAGCTGTCTTCCTGTTTTTTGTTTTCTCCTTTTGGTTTTCTGATTGGTTGATTTTTTTCTACCCTGTCTTCTAATTCACTGATCTGGTCCTCAGCTTTCTCTACTCTGCTGGTTATTCCTTCCAATGTGTTCTCTTAAAGATAATGTTTAAAATTTAGAATGTCACAAAGGTCCCTCATTATCTGGTTCCCCCCTACTTTCCTATCTCATCTCCAAATTCCTTCTTCCTCCCCTGATCCCATGTTCGGATCAGTGGGTTATGTCAAGTTTTCCATTCTTTCCACACCTCTATGTCTTGTACATATTGTTGCCTTTTTCTTAGAATGCCATTTACCTCATTTGCAGGTGACAATCTCCTATGCATCTTTGAAGAACCAACTCAGAGCAGACCCATTTCTTTTTCTTTCACTAGAACGTGTGTCCCTTGTATAAAAGACTGGGTCCAAGTTCACAAATAACAAGCAGTAGAGGCAGGAGCTTTACCTGGGCTTAACTGACTCCTAAGTCAGGTGACCTGGCTCTCAAAGTATTAAGAGGAAGGAGTTTTACAGGCAAGGAAGAGGTTGCGAGGGGAGAGGGGGAGAGAAAACTTATTCAGTCCAAGGAAAGAGCACAAGAAAACGCAGGGAATTCAGGACATCATGATGGAAAAGGACAAAAACCCCCAGGAAGCAAGCAACAGAGCTGGTGAGGAGGAGAGGGCCAGGCTGTGCGGATCCTTGTGATCGGTGCTAAGGCCGACATAAGTAGGCTGAGTCACAATCTCTGCTGAAGGTGATTCTACTCTACCAATGGTTTCAAAGACTGCTCATTTCTCCACTATATTTCGGAGTCTCAGGGAACCCTAGACAGAACTATCAAAATCCCCTTGTATACCACATAAAAGAAAATAGCCTCTCCATCTCTATTATTGCTTTGATTAGAAAAATGTTATTAACCTTTGAAAAACTTACCATTTTGTTTTCTGGGAGTTTGGTCAAGGTCCCACATTTATCTTGAAAATGCTAGTTTCTGCACTATTTTATTTGGAGGACTTCAGGGCAAATTCAATTAAATTGTGCTATATGAACTGAAACTTGCAATATATTAAAAATATTTGTGCAGTTAATCAATTACCCAGTTTCTAATGTGAGTCCCATTGTCATTCCAAATTTGCACTCAAACTCAGAAGAAAGGACTGGGGGCTTCAGCAATGACAGATGCATAGTAAGTGCATTTCGGCTAACTTAAAGATGGTCTGTCTAGAATAATACCAATCCCAGCAGGTCATTAGAGAATTACAAAGCTGGAAGGAGCATCTGAGATCTTTCAAACCTTTTCTCTTGTAGAGGAGCAAACTGAAGTCCAAAGAGGGTGACCCATTCAACAAAGATAACAGGATAAGGGTAGAAACCATGGGTCTTATACATTGGCTGGCTGCCTTAGCACTGTCCCAGGGTCTGTTGGCTTCCTACTTGTGTTCTCAGGTGACATTCATTTCCTAGAGGGCCTGTAAGGAGGGTCTCAGTGTTTTAGGCTGGGGAGCAGTGAAGAAAAGACAATCAGGAACAGAGTAATCACAGCTCTGTTCTGATCATCGTTCTCTGTGTCCCAACTCCTTACAAACTATACTATGTCATTGGACTTATATTTTATTGACACCAGCTAGAACAGAATCCAGCCCTCTCTCAAGCAACATGCTCCCAGATTACCTTCTGGAACCATCTCCCTACAGTGTCCAGCCCAGAAGAGTAAAGTCTGAGATGAGCAAGGAGATGAAGCAGGCATGAGGTGCTAGATCTGTATTTAAGTTACTCTGTGTACTGGCAATACCAAAATGCACACTTCAAGGGTAAATTAGAATTATCTATTAGCAATTGTTTTTCATTAACCACAGCTGTCTGCCTCTTGTTAGCAAAGCCAAAGCGGAGCTAGTGAACAGCTGCTCCAGAGTCCCACACAATTGTTAGGGTAAATGCCCATAAATCATGATGCAAATTTGTGACTGCGACTATGTTGATACAATGGTTCTCAACTGAATGTACTGAATTCCACGTGTCAGAAATTTTTTTAGTCAGTTGTACCCATACCCTATCCAGAAGAATGTCTTGCAGGAATTACAAGAAATAACTCATGGCATGGAGGGCAGAACTAAAATTTCCCTCTGCTTAATAAATATTATTGTAATAACATCTTGTTTAATTTGAATAGAATTTTGATAAAGAGACTACAATATGATAGTCCCATCACTCAACAGTTTTATTTTTGCCTATTTGTTTCTAGGCTTGAAAATTATGCTTGAAAATTTTAAAGCCATCATGAATTTGCTCTTTTGTAATTTTGCTTTTTAAATTATATATAATAAACAATTTTCTTATTTCTAGTTTTGGGGGGACAATTTCTCTCTTTCATTGTTATTATAAATTGCTGCCATAAATATATTTATGTCTTTTTTTTTAAAATCCTTACCTGAAGATATTTTTCCATTTATTTTCAGAAAGAGAGGTGGGGGGCGGGGAAGGGAGAGAGAAACATTGAAGTGAGAGAGACACATGGACTGGTTGCCTCCTGCACATCCCCAACCAAGGCTGGGGACCAAACTGCGCAACCAAGGTATATGCTCTTGACTGGAATTGAACTCATGACTCTTAGGTCTGTAGGCTAACGCTCCAACTGCTGAGCCAAACTGACCACGGCTAGGCCTTTTTGTTGTTTTGTTGTTTTAGAATTGTCTCCTTAGGGAACATTTTCATGTTTGAACTGAAGATGTGAACATTTTTATGACACTTGCTGTACATTACACATTGATTTTTAAAACGGATGTGCTAATTTGCAATGCTACCAATAGTATACGTATGGGTGTGCCAGGTTTCCAGGAATCTTACCATCTTTTATTTATTTATTTTAAACATTTTTTGCTAATTTGCTAGGTTATAAAATGCACTTAGGTTGCTATGTAACATTTATTTGAACAATTGCAATCAATTTAGCTAGTCAGTCAAGAACTATTGATCAAATGGATGTCTTTTGAGGAGCTAGAGAAAGAGAGATTGATGTAATCCTGTGCCCTAAAAAGACCTGAGCATCTGAGTTAGTGACAAAACACAGCATTTATCGTGGAGTGGCTCCAGAATGATGGCAGAGTTATACACAGGGCACTGTGAGAGCATTGGTGTGGGGAGCACTAACCTTCAGTCAGAAGTATAAAAATGGATTTCAAAATGAAATGACAAATGGGATATGGTTATTCCAGGAAGAGAACTAGGGAGAACCCATGGGCAAAGGCATGAATAGAGGCAAGAGAAGGAAAATCAGCTTATGGATCTAGCTGGAGAGATCTACAGAATCACAGTGCCACATGCCTAGAGCATGGGCTGCATGGAGTTAAATGGTGAGAGAAGAGACTGGTATATTAGTTGGCACTATATTGGCTCCAAGTGTTGTAAATGTCAACTAGAAGTAGCCTAAGCAAGAAGGAGGAGTTATTTGTTATAGGAACTGTGGTGTTTCAGTGTGCCTAAGGACAGGAATATGTCCAGGTCTTAGAGCAACTATAATTGGAAGGGGGTGGGGGGAGGGGGAGGTAAAAAAAAAAGGGGGAGGGGAGATTAAAAGAAAACCAAATAGAGTGCTATGGAATTGAGTTTGATTCTTTACCCAAATTTTTCAGTAAAAGACTTTTAACCATGAGCGCATAGGCACATATTTTAAAAAAATGAAAAAGAAAAAGATAAAACTTAAACCCTGATGGGCATTTCTCTATACTCTCTTCTCTGAATCTCTCTATCTCTATCTCTATCTCCATCTCTTTCTTTATCTCTATTTCTATCTCTATCTCTTCCTCTCTCACAGTTTTGCAACATATAGTTTAGATGTCTAAACAGACTGATTCACTTTCTTGGTTTTAGTACAGAAGTTCCCAGGGAAGTCCTCTGGTTGCCCCAACTTCAGTCAGAGACCCACCTCTGAAGCAATTTATTGAAATTATGAAAGCAGGGCATCAGGGTTCTATAAAAACATGGAAACTCCTGTTGAAAATTTGATAGTCCCAGGAGGAAGTGACTATTCAAAAAAAGGTTTAGGTGGTTTTGCAGTGTGAGAAAATGAAAACAGTAGATAGGCACTATTATTGTAAAAAAAGTCTAGGGTACTATCATGAATGAAGTCAAATAATATATTAAGAATTATCAAATTCCTATAGGCAATACAATTTTATCATTTGGTCAACCCATGTATCCCCTACTCTTACATTTCTTGGCTTTCTGTATGTTCTGGATGATTTGATTTGCGTGGTCCACTTTTGGGAAGCTGGTGGAAAAGAATGAAACTACCTAAATCTTCAGTGTTGGCAACAGGCTGTAGACTAGAACATGTCTTGCTTGATCTTGGCCTTGAAAAAGAACCTGTGGGGTCCACATGCCTTGGCCTCTGCCCACACAGTTTGATTGAGAGACTTACTCAAGCTGGACCAGAGTCATTCAAAGGGGCCACTGTGCCTTCTGGCCTCTTGGGCTTCATTTCAACCTCTGTCTTGAGCAATGTTCATCCCTTCATCTTTCTCTAATTATACGCTTTTTTAGTGCTTTCCAAATGAATGGAAACCACAAAGTCATTTTACATTATGTGGTGGTTTAAAAAAAAAATTCTGAAGAGATTTTGAGCAGGAGTCTGAGACAAGTGGATTTCTCTTCTTCACCCTCCTCCCCCTCCCTCTCCCATTCCCTCTCCCCCTCCCCTTCCCTCTCCCTCTCCCCCTCCCCCTTCTTCTTCTTCATGTTAGAATAATCACGCCAGCAGCTCCAGACGATGCATTGCTGTAGTCTGAGGTTAGAGGCAGCAGCACCAGTTAGGAATATTGTTTTATTAATCCGAATAAGAAACAATGAAAGCTGGAATTAGGACAGTGGTGGTGGAGACAGTGATGGGAAAATAGACATTAGATATTGACAAGACTTGATGAATCATTGAGGGAACTTTTTGAAACAAATGATAGAAGAACAAACATCACAAACAAGCTTCCACAACGTAGTGGGATTCACTTCCCCAGAAGCAAGTGGGTTGTGTGTGTGGAGATCTGAACAAAATTATGCATTTTCTAGAAATGGGGGAGGGAACGTGATGTGCAGTAAGCAGTCAGCATCATTCAGTAGTAATTGTTCTGGTGAGGAGAAGTGGAGGGGAAGACTATCACAATTCTCAGGTTTATTGAACTGGGCCATTAGGCAGTTTCACTAGGATAAAAAATAAAGGAGGATAAACAAGTTTGGGCAGAAGATCAGTTTTGAAGGGACTGAGGTATATTCATGTGAAGATGTCAAATGAGCAGCTAAATATATGCGTTTGAAGCTAAGGAAAGGGTTTGGATTAAAGATATATATATATATTTGGATGTTATCAGCATCTGGAAGTGATATAGCACACAGGTGCACGGTGAGGTCACTGTTGGATGAAATTACCTAAGAAAGTGTGCAGAGTGAGGAGAGACAAAGATAAGAATTCATCTCCAGAAAAGGGCAAAGTATAAGGCTGGAATTAACTAAATACATTTGCATATCAAAGAGGTGTTTCTTGAATTTGGATAGCTGTTGCAGTGAAAATTTCTACATAACTAAATGATTTCTAAGCTCCATTTGACAGCTCATTATTTTTAAAGCAACATTCCTCCCCAGCAAATGTCACTTATCCTAAAGAGTATGGGAAGGACTTTGGAGTTCTTAGCAATGAGATTTGACCTAGAGCAAAAAATAAATAGTTTATGGATTGTAAAATATTTGGAATTCTTTTATGACACAAATAATCAGCTATGGCTAATAGGCTAGATGACTTCTCTTGAAAAGAAGAAACGTTTGGTGAATTTATAGCTGGTGACTTTGCTGTAAGGAATTAAGCTCGACAATCTTATAGGGGCCTTAGCAAGAGCTCAAAGAATATTAAAGTCAAATCCAATGGAAAGTATGGGGATCTCATTGTATTAAATTAAAAGTGAAAGAACAGATATGCTGCAGGGCGAGAAATCATCTGAGGACTGCAAGGCTCCTCCTACATGGTGAGCTTGGCCCAAGGTGCTGGGATGGAGAGAAACTCCCTCCCAAGTGTGCATGCTCAGCCTCAGGAAGCAAAGCCCACCTTGCTGTCAGGAGTTAACCAGCCTGAGAAGAGGGCTGGCCCAACAAAACCTGATTGAGAGAAAGTTACACAGACAGTTCCAGCTGCACAGCTTTCTAGTTCCTTGTTTAGAGGGAATTTCCCAAATACATGGACAGGATCTCTTGGACAGTTTTTCTAAGCCAAGGGGAAAAAGTTGTTTTAATGTTAAAGAGAAGCCACCAAAAGGTTGGTCCTGATGTATGCCTTGGGAAATTCAGAAAATGTTTAAAGGCAGGGCCTTGCTCAGCTGAAAAATAGAACCACTTAACTGTTCGAGAGAGAAGAACAGTGCACCTGAGGAGGGAGGAGCAAGATTTGGCAAACTCCAGGTTTTACCTTCTTTCTCTGGAATTCTGTGCTTCTGTGTTGATAGGCACCAAGCTGCAAAGTAGGAGAAATGGCCTGGGAAGCCCAGTGTCACTACAGCTGAGCTGCTCCCTGACCACGTGGCCTTGCACTCCACCGCGTGTCCTTGGATTCACTTCCTCTGTTTGGAAACTAAGTGAGTGGAGTGACTCTCTGAGGGAGAAGCAGTGCGGTGGTTAAGGGCAAATGAGTCATGTTCACATCCTGGCTTGACCTCCTCTATGTCTTGGGGGGAAGTTAGTTAGACGCCCTGTGCTTTAGGTTCCACACCTATAACCAGAGCCCAGCATAGTGCCTGGTCCATAGTGAGCATCAAGTAAAAGCTTGGATAATTTTAGTCCAGCTCTAATTTTATGTAAATCTGCAATTCTAGGTCCAGCATTTAGCATGCTTCCTTTAGCCCATGTTAAGATTGCTAGGAAATTAAAAATACTTCTATAGACATGGACACATCTTGAGTACATTTCACAGCCAAAACCTAGTGTTGCTAAAGTGCCTTTTTATCACTTTTAAATATTTCTAAATCCTTTTGGGGAAGATTGTTTTTCAAAATAAGGTAAGGAATTTCAATTAGGCTTTGCAATATCTTGTAAAACCGTGCCCTGAAGGATTTCTCTCCTTTGTATTAAATGAAGCTGTATTAGAATTAATTACCAGGAGAGATAAATGAGAGTCCATTGGCTGCTTGATGAAAACTGTCACTGCCTGTGGCTAAGTAACCTCCGTGCCCCAGAATGAGGTCCACTCTAATTGCAGGGGGAATTAGAAAGGGGAGGGATGATTCATCTGGAGGGAAAGAATGCTACTTAAACCTTCCCATTGGAAAGAGAAGTGGCATTTTATATTCATTCATTCATTCATTCATTCACTCATTCATTCATTCATTCATTCTCATTCATTTATGTCTCTTCCCCTGTCTTTTAACAGCCCTTTAGTTATTAATTAAATAACCCTTGAGAGTGGGGGTCTTCATAAGAATAACTTGTATTTACTTGTTAAATGGAAGTTCCTAGTTTTTTCTTCTGATTTAGTAGAGCTAGACTAGGGCTAGCAGTTGGCATTTTTAACTAGTACAGCAGAAGATTTGGGCTTCAAGTTGGAGAACACTTCTTACCCATGAGCATGGTGAAAATAACACTGGACAGACTTGTGAGCAATGTAAATGGAAAAATAATTTCATGGCTTTCCAAACTGATTTTCTTTAAACATTTATTTGGAATTTATACTATGACATTTATTTGGTGATATATTTATTTGGAAACATACAATTAATATTTCCATTATCAATATTCAGGAAAGATTTACCTAATGATTGACTTCTACTGTCTGAAGCCAACTCCATGCTGTGAAGAAAGCTTAGCAACAGGGTTACAACATGCATTGTTCTAGTTTGGAGTTTCGATTTTGAATGCCCATTTCAGAGGACTATCATCTGATTTATCCTTTGAACTTGCAACATGCAAATATTTAATTTGTAATTTTAATTTTAATTTACCTTTAAGCTCTGAAAGTCAGGACAAATTAACATTTCAACAGTTATCTAATAAGTCCCTGTGGAAACCTGAATTAATTGGCATCACAATTTCTATCTATTGCAGTGATATTTTAATGTCCTTTCAGATTGACATGATGAATGGTTGCCCATCCCTTCTTCCCTAATCCAATCTAATTGGACTACTGAATATGAGTAGAAAAGAGGGTAAAAGAAGAAGGTCTGGGGCTTGGGCCAGGCTCTAGAGATCAGTCTCAGTGTCAAAGGTCATAGCCAATGACCCATAATGGTACTGTTATCTAGTACATCCAAGGTGCTGGATGTCAAGACACTCCGCTGGGCTCTCAGGAAAAGATGGTGGCAGTGGTGCAGTGTGGACTCCTTATTTGGAAAACAGTCTAGCCTGCATCTAGAACACTAAAGGAGCAGGATCCCAGTAGAGATACTTGCAAAAGGTAAGCAGGCGTCTGGGCTTCATCGCTCAGCCTGAGTTCAAGGCAAAGCCCGGTCCTGGAGTGACCAGCAACTGCTCATATGTGGATGATATGTATTAGGACCACAGAACCAATGGATACCTAGGTGTTCAGGGTTCAACATAAGGCCATAAGCCCACATTTTAGAGCAGCTGACCAAAGTCCACTCTTGATCTTGTTGGAGATAAATTGCTTAACTTAAAACTATTTTCTATAGGTTCAGGATGTCTCAGGATATAGGTAGAATTGTCTTAGAATTTAAACAACTTCTCCTATTTCCCATGGCTGGAGAGAGAATAAATGGATAACTTCCAAGAACAGGGCTTTATAAAGTCTTTAAACTGTTTGGAAAATATATGCTGATCCCAGAAATAATTCCCAAGGGTCAGGTATCAAGGAAATGGTGTGATCTTCAGGTTTAAAAATGATTGCTCTTTGGAAGCTTGGCAATGTGTATAGGATTGATTTCCAACTTCTACACTTGCAGCATTTCTCCTCTGTGCAGTTCATAGCATTTACTCCGATCCAGGTACTGTGCTAGGTGCAATGTACCTGCCCTCATAGAAGAACACAGTCTTTTTTGGAAAGAAATTAGGATTATTCACCAAAACAAAGATATACTCTGAAGCACAGCTGTGTGGCCATCATTTCATGACGCTTCATATTTCTGACTTATTCCTCATGATAACTCTAGACCTTAGCACAGTTGCTTCATTTTATGGATGACCAAGCTGAGTCTGAGAGAGGTTAAGCAACTTACCCAATCACAAAGCAAGTGAGTTGTGTGGCTGGGGTCGAGACTCTTTTAGTCTGCCTCTAGATTCTACTCCTTAACCACGTGTCTCTGCTGTTGAAGACTGTGTTGTGCATAGAGTGTACAGTGAAGGTTATGTTGTGTATGAGTGCATAGGGCAGCTGAAGGAACACAGGGATGGGAGGAGAAGATAGGGCTCCAAGTGGCAGAGCTGCCCTTAGTAAACTTTTCCTAATTCACTTATTTAAAAAATATTTGTAGAATATCTTTTATGCACCAGGCACTGTTTTAATGAAAGAAACAGGCAAAGATTCTTGTCCTCACAAAACTTAAACAATAGCACAGGGTGCAGATAATAAACACTAAACCTAATAAGCACATTAAAAACATATAAGCTATTACCAAGTTACAAATTTACAACTTTTAACACAAATACAAAAGCAAACCTAATAAAAACTAACATTATATTGTTTGTTAAGAAGTGTAAGCCCTTTGAGAAAAAAAAGAAAGGTGCAATAAAGGGACACTGGGAATGTGGGAGGAGGTTTCTTGGCAACTGTAAATATAGTGATCAGGATAGCCTTAGATTCCTTGAGAAGGTGATATTTGATTAAAAAAAAAACTTGAATAAAGTAAAGGAGTTAATAAAGCAGATATCAGAGAAAATAGTAGGCAGAGTACCTGGGCAGTGTAAAAGCCTTAAAACTAGAGCCTACCTGGAATGTTTGAACAATAACAGGTGCCAGAGTGGCTGGAGTGACTGAAGTGAAGTGATGTCAGAACAATGGCCTCTTACACTGTTGTAGGGACTCAGCTCTTACTTGATGGGAAATGGAGAGCCATTGAAGGGTCTTGAGTAGAGGAGTGACACACCTAACCTTACTTTTTAAAAGGATTACTCTAGCTGCCATGTTGAGAATAGACTGTAAGGAGGCAAGAGCAGAAGCAAGGAGACGCAATCTGATGAAGCTATCACAGCATCCAGGTGAAAGAGAATGGTGGCTTGACCTGAGGTAGGAGTAATTGGGGTGGGGAGAAAATTGGTCAGATTCTGGATTTGTTTTAAGGGAGAACCAAGGAGTTTTCTTGATGGATTTGATGTAGGATGCAAGAGAAGAAGAGGAGTCAAAGACGACTCCAGGGATTTGGAGATGAGCATCTTTGAGGATGGTGTTTGTCTCCACTGGAATGAGGAAGACAACAAGTTAGCAGATTTGGGGTCAATAGTAGGCGCTCACCTGGGGCCATGTTAAATTTGATGTAATTGTGAGACATCCAAATGAGGTTTTGAACTGTAACATTTGATACATGGACCTGGCATTTGAGAGAGAAGCCTGAGCTGCAGATACAGTTGAGGAGTCATCAGCTTCTAGATGGTTGTCAGTAAAGCAGCTGCAGGAAACAGGGATGCATTCAAAGGCTTTCACTAGAAAGAATTTAATAAAGAAGCTATTTACTGAGATGTTGGAAAGAGTTTTACAAGGGATGGTGGGCATCAAGGGAGCAGCAAAGTTGGAAAGCTGTTACAACTTCTAGTCTTGAAAGATAAACAGGAAGAGAATGGTGTGCCTGAAACCCAGTGAGAAGCAGGGACATGGAAAACTCCATCTCTTGTAGTTACCTCCTGTGAGCCAGAGTCAAGCCAGCCAGCAGGCCTGGGGAATGAAGTCTGCAGAGGTCAGCCTCCTGGGACACAAAGCAGGGCAAAGGCTGATGGAGAAAGGATCTGGGGTAGGAGAAGAAGTTGAGAATCACAAGCACAGATTATGTATAAAACCTGAGGCTAGATAGGATCTTTAAAGAATGAGACTAATTATTGAGGAACAGAGGGCAGAGAACTGAGCCCAGGGCTCTCCATCATTAAGAGGTTTGGGAGAAGAGGAAGGACTAGCAAAGGATGCTACAAAGAAAGGCTTGAGATAGACAGGACAGCAGAAAGCATGGAATCCTGGAAGCCAAGAATGTCTGTCAAGGGATAGGGTGTGATCAACTGTGTCAAATGGAGTTGATGTGTCAAATGAGATGAGAATTGACAACTAACCCTTAGATTTGGTGACATGGAAGTTATTGTTGGCCTTGTCAAGAGCCATTCAATGGAGTGGTGGGGGCAAACACCTAATGGGAATGGCTCTCAGGGAGAACAGAATGAAAGAAACTTCTGACAGCAAGATGAACAATTCTTTCTAGGAGTTTTGCTGCAAAGAGGAGCATAACAACGAGAAAGAAAGTAGAAAAGAAACAAGGGTCAAGAGAAATATTTTTGAGATGGATAAATAACAACATATTTGCACAATGATAGGAAGAATCTAGGGGAGGGGAACTAATGAATGATTCAGGAGAAAGAAGGGAGAATACCTAGACTGATTTCTCGTCTTGGCTCATGTTTCTTCTTGGAAGTGAGGTCACAATGTCATCTCTGAAGGGTCTTTTGGAAAATGAATGGGAAAAAAAAAGACTGTGTGACTCCCTCCATCATGCAGAGCACCCTCCACTCCATCAGCATTTCCAGCCTCTCCACCTGCTTTCAAAGGGCCCAGAGTAACATGAGTTAAGATATCACTCTAGGTATCTCCCCTCCAGGGCAGAAAGACCTAGTTACTTGGCACCTGCTAGGCACAGGCACTGTACTTTATAAACATTAACTCTAATCTTCACAGACAGAGAGAGCTCTGTCTCTCATTTTTAGGATGAGATAGTGGCATGGCAATGTCTCAGGAGCATAAGGTACTTGTTAGCAGATATAGTTTGCAGGAGGCAGAACCAAGACACAAATCCTGGTCTTTATTACAAAGCCTCTATTCTAATCTCTCCTCCTGGCCAGCCTCATATTTGATTTTTCTTCTTTCCCTTCATCACTTTTCTCTTTCCCCATTCTCTTGGCAATCTTCACTATCTATTCCTTGTTCTCCAAAAACCCAACCTTCTCACTTCTAGCCACTTTCCCTCATTAAAAATAGCTGTGATAACATTAATGCATTAGAGGAACTAAATTTCTCATCCAAGATGTACTATTTATTTTCTAAAATGGGACCTTTCCGAATAGACAGAGCCCCACTCCTTCCCACAATGAGTCGCTAATGGTGAATTTTCATGTCTGGCAGTTGTTGGAGGAAAGAACAGAGACTTCCAAAAGCTCCTGAAATCTAGCTGTGAAGGCCAATATCTATGTCCCTGACAGATTGTTCTGTCTCTTTAGGCCGTTCATTTAGACTATTACTTATTCTTCATTTCAAGTTCTCAAAACTTAATGATCTCAACATCTTGGCAGCACTGAACTGCTGGTTTTTCTGGTTCAAAGTTGATCAATGCTGTGGTCTACCCCATTCTAAATACTCCTCTCTCTAGCTCTCTTTCTCTCTTTTGCTTGTTCTGTCTCTCTGTTGCACACACACACACACACACACACACACACAGTTACACACACCACTCTTGCATAGCTTCGAGAGAATTTGGAGAGGATAGAGTGACCTGCCACTGTTGCTAATAGGTTGGATCAATATAGCCAAATGTGCCACATTCTTCTTCATTTTCTCATCATGCAGCAATTGATAGCCTCACCTTGCCTGTAAACCTTCCTCAAAGGTTCCACATTTTTCATTCCCCACTGTTGTTTTCTGAGCTGAGCATGATCTCTCCAAGACACTTCAGACAGAAAAGAAGAAGCTGGTCCTAAATTTGTCAACTTTGAGTGGCTTGTGCTCACTGCTGTGTCACCCCCATGGCATGTGCATGTTTACAGATGTGCAGGTGTGTATGAATGAGCATGTGTGTGTGCACACACATGCATCTGTTTCTTAAATGTAGTGAGATCAATAACATCTACTTCCCTTTACCCTTGGGGAACTTAACCCACCTGAGGAGGAGAAAAGTGCAGAAGAATTTATTCTTCCTCATAAATTAATGTCATATGGAAAAACTTCTTTGCTCTAATGACTTCCTGTGGCAGGCACTTGGAACAAGCAATAACATGACCTGGTTCCCAGCCATGCTGCTGAGCCCAATATATGTGCTCACTCTGGATCCCAAAGCGACATGCTCTGAAAAAGTTCTCGTGGGACAAATATCTGACTTCTGGCAGAACTAGCAAATGTTAATATGTTGCTCTTTGAAGGGCTAGAACTTTCTGTTTACCCCAAACAGAAATGAAACCTCTCTGGGGCCCACCATGGTACCTCAAATGAGCACATGATGGACTACCTAGGGCTAAGGATCGAAGGAAGAGCAGCTAAAAGGGGAGCACAATGTGTGTGTGTGTGTGTGTGTGTGTTGGGGGAGATATAAATCCATTCACTCCTGAACGTGAATTAGTGTATCAAATTAACGTTAAGCATCTTAAAAAACATCTGAGGGAATGGGTCCAGGAAGGGTGTGGTATGCACAACAATGACAGCCACCACCACCCCACCTCCTGCCAAATGTTTACATCCTAACTCTGGCACCTGTGCATGTTACCTTCTGTTGGAAAAGGCACTTGGCAGATGTTGTTAAGATAAGAAAATTGAGGTGGGGAAATTATCCTGGGTTATTCTTTTGGGCTCAGTGAAATCACACAAGTGTTAAAAGTAGAGGAGGGCCCTGGCTGGTTTGGCTCAGCGGTTAGAGCGTCGTCTGCGGACTGGAGAGACCCAGGTTTGGTTCCCGCTAAGGGCACGTACCTTGGTTGCAGTTTGTCCCTGGCCCCGGTTGGGGTCGTGTGGGTGGCAACCATTTGATGTGTCTCTCTCACATTGATGTTTCTTCTCTCTCTTCCCCCTCTCTCCCTCCCGCTCTATCTGAAGATAAATACAAAAATGTCCTCGGGTGAGGATAAACACAACAAAAAAAGCAGAGAAGGGGACCTAACAACCAAGCAAGGTAAGACTGTGAGAAAGACTCAACCATGGCTGGCTTTGCAGAGGCAGGGAGGCAGCTGTGAGCCGGGGGGTGTGGGTGGTCTCTAGAAGCTGGGAAAGGCCGGGAAGCAGGTTGTTCCCTGGAGCCTCCAGAAAGGCCCTCAGCCCTGTTGTGATTTCAGCCCCACGAAATTTGTGCTGGACCTTGAACCTACAGAATTGTAAGGTAATACATTTGTGTTGCTTTAAGCTCAATTGGTGATGGTTTGTTAATGGTAGCAATAGGAAAGTAATACAAAAGGAAGGTTTTGAAAGAGAGAAAGAGTCCGGACATGTAAGTGTGGAAAGCTGGGAGGCTAGGTTAGATTGGCAAATTGAGCCTTGGGAAGACAGGAGTTAGGATTGAGAAACATATGGGGAGAAGTTAGAGATGAGGCAGCTATGAGCCAAGACAAGTACTGCTCTAACTTGAGGCCTCTGGTGCCGTTCATGCGGGAGGGCGTCTGTGGGAGGCATGGCTGGGAGGGTGCTGAAGGAAGCAGGGCTCAGGGAGAGACACAGAAGGAGCTCATAGGCACCTGGCTGAGCACAGAGAGGGAGCGGGCTTCTCTTCTGGATCATCAAAGGCATTCCCGTTTCTGGAATGTAGCCTCCGCATTCAGTCTGAACTCATCATCTGACAAGGGCTGTCAGATGCAGGCCAGGAAGGACTTTCTCTCAACCCAGGCTAGAGATCCATTCATTCAGGTGGTGAGATTCTGTGACACATGATGGAAGACTTGTCAAATACATCTTCACAGACAAAAAAACTATGAGACAAAGAATGGTGATGAGGATAGTAGGGTAGAGCAACCTATACTTTGCAAGCTGGCTGATGTAGAAAACAAATATTAAATTTCATAAACATACCACATCTTTCTTGGGTGGCTGAGGACAAAATGTGCTGGCATATAATTTCCAGTGACAAAGGACTCAGAACCTACAGCTTCCAGGGAGAAACTTGATCCATTACTCCTGGATCTTAGGTACCGTCTGCAGAGTGAACATCTGGTGCCAGGTGGCAGGTAATATCGAACCGATGTAGCAACGTTGATCCCTCTAGAAATTCTCTTCTCATACACCCAAACCCAGTACATTGGTTTGAACATTATATGAAAAAGGGGGTGCATTTTATACAAGAGGTTTACAATGTAAGCAAGAGGCATCTTTCTCTTCTCTCCCTCCTGAAGCATTCAGAACGTGTATAACATCTGAAAGAGTAGCTGCATGCTATGAATTGCTCTAGGTGATTGGTTTCATGGACTGTTAGGGAGCATTCCTCACTCCTGTCTCTGCACTCCTGAGAATACCTGAACTATGCACAATCGCTTGTACCAGGATGAAATATTAAAAAGCACAATGAACAGAAAATGCGACCCAAAATACCAAAAGTATAGGCTGCAAATGAGAACTGATAATTCCTAGTTAAATTTGACTATGAAACCCACTTACCTCACCCATCCCCCTGGATAATGTAGTCCTCTCCAGATGGGCATTTGAAGCCCAGAGACCCACTGGTTTCAGTTTTCAGCTTCCCAACTCTCAGGGCCCCCGTGAGACTTAGCTCTCTCTCACCTCCACCCAGCCACTGGGATAATAGCATCCTCCACCCACAGGCTTGCTGGATGCCTAACAAGCCCTTGTGTTATTACTGGGAAGGAAACTCTCAGCATGCCATAGGGAGGTCCTACGGCTGCAACTGTCAAGAATCTGCAGACCACAGAGTGATCTCCCAATGCCTAGCTGACGCTGCAACTGTCAAGAATCTGCAGACCACAGAGTGATCTCCCAATGCCTAGCTGACTCTTTCCCATGATGCTAAACCCCTTTTATATCCCCCCAGGATCCGCTGTTTTCTCTCTATCCCTGCAGTTTCTCTTTACTGGAGAGATACTTCCAATCTCAGAAAGCCTCCCTGTTACCCTTAGCTGGACTCCAGTCCCTGTCCTTTTGGTTTACATATTATTTGGTTCAGCTGCCCTCACTGTCGAGCTCTGCTGCCTGGCACTGCCAGCTGGTGACAGCATTCGCCTTTCTCCTGTGCCCAAAGCATTGAGAAGTTCAGTAGGTTTGGGCAAAGTGCTTCGATTTCACAGCTCTAGAATCTATTACACTGATCCAGTTAGTAGAATAGGGTGAGATGAAAAATGGGGAACAGAAAAGGAGGAAGAGGAAGAAAGGAAGGAGGAAGAGGAGAAGCAGAGGGAGGGGAGGGGTGTAGAAGGGGGAGGGAGAAAGGGAGAAATACGTAGAAAAGAAAAAAAGAGGACAGGGAGTTGTTGTTTTTATGTTTTCATTGATTTTTTTAGAGAGAGAGAGGAATGGAGAGAGAGATAGAAACGTTGATGTGAAAGAGAAATATCCATCAGCTGCCTCCTGCATACCCCTACTGGGAATTGAGCCCACAACCCGGGCATGTGCACTGACCGAGAATCAAACCTGGACCTCTCAGTCCATGGGACGATGCTCAATCCACTGAGCCACACCGGCCAGGTGGGAGTTGTTTTTCCTTAAAATATTAACTTTTCAACATTAAGAAGAAAAACATTTAAGGAGGGTCATAACTAATAACCGAATGTAATTGGAACTGTTCCTTCTGTCCCTCCCCAGGCTGATAAGAGCAAGCAATGCCTATGCCAAGCATCTGTTTACCATCAAGGCTAGGTTTCTGCCTTATGAAGGATCAGCTCCAAGAAACACACAGGTCACCTTGCCACTTGCCATATCACTGGCATCAAGGGAAGACATGGCACAGGTGCCAAGAATGCAAAGCCATCTGCAGGCCTAAGGCTGTGCTCTGTTCTCTCTGCAGGGTGCTTGTCACGGGCCCTGCTTCCTTCACTCCACCCACCTCTGTCTGCGCCCTTCCTCTGTTCTAATTGGAGCCCCAGCGCTGCAGAAAACCCCAACTGTCATAATCACACAGGCCTCCCAGAGCTGTGGGGAACTGACGGGTAAATGAACCACTGCAGGAAAAGGCGTAGAAAATAGACATTGATCCGGACGTGGAGGTGAAGTGTGTGAATCGTTTATAAATCCTCCGGATAATTGTAGGCACTGAAGTGGGACGTTAGAGCTTCCGTCCTCTTGTTTTCTGCGCCACTTTAATTAACTTGCAGATGGGAAATAGCACACTCTGCAGAGCCAAGCAGGGCTGGATTCAAATCCTTCCTCTTAGTCCTCACTGCCCTGATTTTAGAGTAGTCACATTTTCATCAAGTTGCAGTTTCTTTACCTGTAAAATGGAGATGACCGTGTTTCTTTGAGGTGTAGTAATAAGACTTCAATGAGGTAAGTGACAGAAAACACGTAGAGCAGGGTCCAGCATATACCAGGTGTTTGTTCAACGCCAACTTCCTGGCACTCCTTGGATCCTATATCCGCATCTCTGAATCTTTACCCTGTATGAACTAAATGTGTCATTTTCTCCCCCGAGCCTTCTCTTTCTCCCTAACTCCTTATCCATATGAGGACACCTGGGCTGGGGATCTTATGTTTACTCCTTTCCTCCTTTCTGCACCTTTTCCACTGTGCCCTCTGTCCCTGGACACATGTCTGTCAGAATGACATCAACTGGCCCCATGCACTTGGTTTCCAGTTGGGGGTGTCAATAGGGAGCCTGAGCAGGAGATCAGAAGGAGGTGGGAGGGTGAGGTCAGGGTGTTTGTTCCCTATCTCCTTCCCAGGGAGGTCAGCTTGGGCTGACAGTACCCCTTCTGAGAAGATTGGTGCTCCTCTCAAGGTGGTCTGCCCTACAGTACTTGCCCTCTTGATTCTGATCACTGTTTTCTTCTCTGTCCCTTTGAACCTAGCCCCAGGGTTGCCAGACAGAAAAACCTCTCAGGCATGATTTGGGGTGGTCCTACTGTAGTGTTCATGGTTTGCCTTGCAACCTGCCAGTACTTTTGTAATTATACCCTGTGTAACAAAACAAAACACACACACACACACACACACACACACACACACACGGCCTCTTAAGTTATCCTAATTGGATAGGTCATCTGTGTCCTATCTGAATTCTAAATGATTCAGGGCCAACATCTTTTCTGATGCTAAAATCAAGAATCTAGGGGTCATTTTAACCCACCCACTCTAGTCCCCCGAATTCCCTCCCTGTCAGATATGCCACCCAATATTTCTGGAAGTGGGCATTTCCTTTCTATCCCCAGTGATTGTCTAATCAACTGAGATCTTAATGACCACTTATTTGGGTTTCCTAGTTGTCTGCTAAATGGTTTCCCTGCTCTCCATTTTCCCTTCTCTTTAACCCATCTTCTGTGCTTCCAACAGGATGGTATGCAGAGCCTCTCCCAGGTTTCATTTCTTAAAGACAATGTCCAAAGCCACTGGAACACAAGACCCATCACAAGATGGCATTTACCCAACTCCCTCACTTCCTCTGCAATGCTTCCTCTCCTTCTGCTCCCAGCTGCCACCCCCCAGGCCGTGTATGAACTCTGCAGTGTGACCATTTGTGGTCACATCACAGGGAGATTTCATGATGCAGCCTTAGCACGGCAGAAACAGGAATAGTTAGAGGAGGCAATAGCTTAAATGGATGGCGTTTTTGCCTCCTGTTGTGTTAGCCGAGCGTTTGTCCTGAGATGCGCTGAGAGACGAGAGCTGTGCCTGCTGGGCCCCTCCTTCTGCCCTTCTCTCCTTACCTCTTTCACTGTGAGTGCCACCACTCAGCCCAGGGTTTGAAGATAATACGTTTTGTTGAACATGACTCCACATCCCAAGCCAACTTTTTCCTCTGCTGCTTAAATGGAGGAACAGGATCTTGTTTTGGTATTGGGAAACCATCTCCTTTGGATTTAACGAGGAATGATGCGTCTCCTAAAGGGGTTTCTAAGAGTATTTTGACTTTTGCAATCGTCCCTCTACCTGCAGATGAGTTATATGTGGCTTTGGGATTTCCCACACTCCCTCACACCAAGGGGCTTTGTCATGGTCATGTTGCTCATCGGCCTAGAGCATCCTAAACACCCTTTTTTCACTCAATAAAACCTACTCGTTCTCCAAGACTCAGCATAAAGCAGGCAAGTCCTCCTTGCCTTCATCCTTGGAAGCCCTTAGAAACTTTTACTCTGGCACTCATTTCACTGTGCTGTAAGCACCTTGAGAGCAGAGGTGAGTTTGCTTCTCTATCCCTTGTGTACTTTGCCCTTTGTCGCCTGCCATTTGGTCTGCTAGGGTTCCAACTATGGATCACCACACCTCCCTAGAGTCAGGCTGCAGAGCTGTGGTTATTTATGCTAATTCTGCTCCGTGGTCTGAAAGAGGCATGGATGCGTCAGGGAGCTACCAGGTAATTAGTTCCATGCTGTTGCAGGAGAGACCTTTGTCCCGATGTCGAGCCATATCAGCCTCTCAGAGAGACTGGAGTGGTCTATCGCTTGCCTCTTTGAAGGTTACTTCTTGACAAGAAGCTCAGTTGGTAGCACCAGAGAGCTCCACTCAACTACTGAAGTGGAACTTACCTGGAACTTGTTTTTCTGAGTGATCTGGAGGATAAGTTTACACAGAAATCCCCAAAGTTGCCTATTACATTCAGCATTTCAGCATTTCCTGGATATAAAATATTAAGCTGACAGACACAGATAAACTCTTCAAAGATCTCTGCACACATGGAGAGATGAGGGGTCTTGAGATGAAAACTAGATGGCTCTTTTCCAAGTAATCTCCCAGGGAGGTGTTACTGTGGCGAATTCATTGTGCCCATGAGATCCAAATGTAGTCATTGTCCCAGAGTCAGATGAAAGCAGGGACACTGACTCACACTAACCAAATTTAAAGCAAAGTGAATCAGGAGACTGAAAGTTTATTAGTGCACAATGGAAGTTAGGCTGATCCAATAAAAGAAATTCTCATTTTTCCAGTTGGGAAACAGCCCCTTCCTGGAGAGGTCAAAATGATAATTCTCAAGTTGCATAGTAAGTATAACATCAGAGCAAAGTGAAGTGGAGAGTTTGGGAGATTTTTATCCAGGTCATGGCATGGCCTGATGAATCATTCCTACCCTTTGCTACAGAACACCTCTCTAGTAATTAAATTAAGGTTGTCTTGCAGATTCAGTGTCTTCTTAGCTTGTACAATGCTGGGAAAGCACTGCCAAGTTTTTTTCCTACTGAGCTACACTCAGTGTGATTCAAAATGTCCCTTTGTGTTCATGCATTACAATATGATTGGGCTTTTGCTTGCTAAATGTTAACCGCAGCATCCTGTCCTACCTCTCTGAGACCCAGGTCACCTTGTGTAGGATTGGGGGTCAGTGCAAATCCTTTGGTCACATATTTACAGACCACCTCTTATTTACTCATTCAGATTTCTAAACAATGTGTGTGGATTTTACTAGTTGAGCCCTTGGAAGCTAAATTTATTTCTCTTATCTCCAAGGTCTTAGGGGACATCTCACACCTCCTTCCCACACCAACAACATAATATTCTGCTAGAAGGCTGACAAGCTTCATTGTGAACAAAGGGGTACATTTTATAAAAAGAATATGTGTTACCTATAACATAGGTAGAATGCAGGCCATTATTTGTAATTATCAGCAGAGGGTAGTCAAAGTTTAAAGGGGGTTTCATTTAAGGAAAATGCTTCAATAATCTTTCTAATAAGGTGAAATTATAAAATCAATTTCTCAAGTAGATGATACATGTTAAAAATATAATCGGTACACAAATGTCTCAATTGATCTTTATAGATGATTATAGGGAACAGTGGGGTTTGGAGATCAGCAGTAGCCTCTGGAGCTGTTGTCAGTGAAGGTTACCAGGAGCTCTCACAGCATAAACCCCAGGGACTGCCACTAAAGAGATGCCTGGGCCAGTCAGCCCAAGACCCAGAGAGGTGACTTCTACTTTACTTTCTTACCTCACAGGCAGTTGCAGGTCAGTTTCCCCCTTGTTGAGGCTTAGATTTGTGTGCAGACGTTTTATTACAGAAGTACTCTCAACAATAATACCCAAAATAAATGAGGGAAGCAGGTGGAGGCTGAGGGAGAAGGGCTGTGATACCATTGCAACAGAGACCCCGGGGAGTCCTGGGAGAAACTCTTGAGTTGGGATGGCCCTTTCCAGAAAAACTAATGAAATTGTCTTCAGTGTTCATTTCCTATCCTCTTCTCGACTAGGGTGCCAGGTGCCCTTATTATAGCCTCCTTTTCACCTCCTTCTCTCTCTTACATCAAACCACTGTCGGGAAGTGACATGACATTTATTGGCATTAAAGTGTAGATGACTCATAGTCATTGTTTCCTCCCCCTGCCCTGGAGAAACATTTAGTTTCAGTCTTCTGGCAATCAGCTATAATGCAAATGAGGCATCGGCCACCCTCCGGAGAATGTGGAAGAGACTGATATTCCTGCCCAATATTATTTTTTCTCTTCCTCTTTGCTAACAGAAACCCAATTTTATTTTGAGTGGTTATGTGCTAAGCTAAAAGACTACATCTCCCAGGCTCCCGTGTGGTGTAACAGGTGTGGTAAGGTCACTGGAAGTGATGTAACAGTCACTGGAAGAAGCCAAGGAAAGATTTCAAATCACGCTGACTCAGCTGGTAGGCTTGATTTTGTTCAGCACCCCTTCTCCCTTCTCCTTTCTCTTGCTTGGAATATGAATATGATGGCTGGAGAGTCAGCAAACATTTTGGACAATGAGGTCACCTTGAGAATGATGGTAGGAGCAACTGAGTCCCTGGAAAACTCTAGAACTGCTATAGCAATCCTACACCACCTACTTACTTTATCTGACAGAGAAACGAACCTCTAACTTATTTAGATCATATATTTGGGTTTTCTGTTATATGTGGCTGAAACAAACTCTAACTGATACAGGTTGTGGTTCCTAAAAGTAGGGCGGTAGAGATTTGTCTGAATGGAGGAAATGAGGAGATGTATTAAGGATTCCGATATTGTAGTCTGGAAACTCTACTGTCCTTGTTACTACAGTGGGGAAACCTTTTGTCTGTCTGTTGCCTACTAAGCCTTGGAAATCAGACTGCCTGCTCACCAAAGTTAAAGTATTAGAAAATGGTAGAAAAACTAAAATTTTGGTATGTGCTAGGCTTTTCTTGTTGCTCTCTGTAGAGTCATACAGGAGAGAAAGAAGCTCACATGAGAACTGGCCACACTATATGCACAGATGGAGAGAAGCACCAGTTTCATACAGGGGATACTCCTGCCTGCACTCTGCAATCGGGGTTGAATAGGAGTCTCCTAATTTAGGTCTTGCTGGGTTGAAAAGCCAAATGGTTTTGTGTCCCACACTGAATCAGTTATAAGTAGTGGCTATAAAGTTGCTGTCTTGACAAGGCTAATATTCTCTCATAGGGTGTTAGAAACCTGCTGACAAATATAGGATTAAAGGTATTACATTTCCATCCAAGCTCATTGTATCAGATGAGTCCAGTAAGTGACCATTAATTTAAGAAAACAAGGCCAAGCAGAACACAGAGGCCAGTAAATAAAAGATGAGGTCATTTCTGCTTGAAAGATCTTTTTAACGTACTGTTACTTTGCATAAGACAGAACAGAAGCGAGAAGACTGTGAGTATGAACAACTTTAGAGAAAACAAGATAATAATCATAATAAACCTAAACATGGCCATTGGGAGCCTAAGATTTTTCTACCTTCAAAGCAATTTTTGAGCCCCAAAATTGCACAGCAGCAAGTGGGTTATGAGAGCTGTGCTGCTCCCCCGTGGGAATGCTCTCCGGTATCCCCTTCAGATGTGCTCATGGCAGACAATAAACAAGGATAAGACTTGTTGCCTAATCAAAATCCATTCTTCCCTTTTTTCTAACAGAACTGGAATAAATTAGAATATTCTTCTTTGAGAAAATATTCCTATTTTAAAAAAAATTACTTTTACCAAATTCCCTTAAAGCTACGTAGGGGTGGCAAGTGAAATATAAGTGGTGGCCATGGAGGCCTTCCAGAAAAGCTTATTAAAGGGAGATGATTCTTTTGGGAAGTGCGGTCTTTTGCATTCCCTATTTTTTCTTCTTTCTGCCAAAAACATGGAGATAATGGCTGGATCTCTGCCAATCAACTTGGACAACAAATCAACCTTGATCATGAAGCCATGCTCTAGATTGTGGAGCAGAAAGCTGGAGGAGGCTGTCTCCCTCATCACCATACCTACATCCCAGTCTTCCTTATCTGTCAGTTTTTTGGGTTTTGTTTTTATTTAAGATAGAAATAAATTTATTTGTTTGTCACTTGTGTTTTCTGTTATCTTCAGATCAATCGAATCTTCTCCAGTACCAGAGATGAGCCCACCCTTCACGCTTCAGAAGTGTTGCTTGCTTATATCACCTATCCATCAAACAGACCTAGGCTGTCACAGAACTTCCAGCCGTGGGAAGTCCCTGTGCCCTTAAAGTGGAGATTCTAAAAGCCTGGATTTAGAAGAAACAAGATAAAATGACTGAAACAAAGCAGGCCCTCTAGAGTCTGCTGGACAACAAAATTGTTGAAAGGCTGAGTTCAAGTACACATGAGGCAGATAGAAAGTTTTGTGTTTGAGCTAGCTTGCTAGAACTCTAGAGAGCCTAGATGCTTGGTCCCTTAACTGCTTCTCTTATCAAAAGCACAGTATCAGTTTTATTCCCTAAGAGGTGTCAGTCCTGTGACCGAGCAGAGAGAAAATGTATGGGCTTTGGTGGTTTCAGTTATCACCGTAGGAGACTAGAAATTATGGCCTGTTGCCTAATTTCATTTGTCCAAAGGTGCTAGGGATCTTGTTGCTGCTGTAACAAATTGCCGAAATTCGTGGTTATAAATACACACATTTATTCTCTTGCCGTTCTGAAAGTCAGAAGTGCTAACATAGGTCATCAGGGCTATCTTCCTTCTGACTGTAGGGTAGAATCTATTTCCTTGTCTTTTCCAGCTTCCAGAGGTTTTCTGCATTTCTTGGCTTGTGACCCCATTTTTCATCTTCAAAACCAGTAAATGCTTATAATTGCATGACACTGAGATTTCTTTTATTTATTTATTTATGTAGTTATTTATGTATGTATTTATTTATTTTCTTTATTGAATTTTAGAGAGAGAGAGGAAGGGAGAGGGAGAGAGAGACAGAAACATCTATGAGAGTGAACATTGATTGGCCACCTCCTGCATGCCCCCCACTGGGGATTTGACCCACAACCTGGGCATGTGTCCTGACCAGGAATCGTACCAGTGACCTCTTGGTGCATAGGTCAATGCTTAACCACTGAGCCACACCGGCTGGGTGACACTGAGATTTCTGTAATTATTTATGTCAGGTTGATTTCCTGAGCCATTCATGAATCTTTGTAAGTGTTTTACATGTATTAATTCATCTAGACATTTTCTGAATCTTATAAAGTAGATTATTATTCTCCCTATTTTGCAGATAAGAAAACTGAAGCATGAACCATTGAGAAGCTTGCTGCAGTTTGAATTTAGGTTGTAAGTCTACTTAGTTCTTAACTTAAGGATCATACTCAGGCCACAGCCACATGTATAAGTTTCCTTTCTATCTATCCTCTACTTTTTATGGCCCATTTTAATCTTTTCTAAAATATTGGGGTTTTAATTTTTTTTTTGTATGTTGGGTAAAAAAGCCACAGACTGAGTCTGGAACCTTGGGTTTTTATCCCACTACCAATAACAACACAAGATTGTCCAGAAATAAATATTTCCTTTGACAATCCATTAGCCATATTTTCAAGGCCTGATCTGGTAAATAGACACTAAACAGCCAAGGATATGTGCTTTTGGAAGCTGAGTTCACAGGAGGATGATAGAGGCCTAAGAGGTAAGCAGTCATTTACAGATAAGACATAAGGAACCCAAAATGTGAACCTAAACATAAGTGCTGGATAGTGGGGTTTTCCTGAGGCAAAGAATTAACAGAAAGACTAGAAGGAGATCCAGGAAGTTCCAATGTTTCTAGATAAAAAATAAAATAAAATAGAAGGCCAAGAAGTCTACTGAGACCCAAAAGTAATAAAAGATTTAGGAATTACTGACCAGGGACAATGAGAATGAGGATTTTGTAAGAATATTTTTAATATGACATATATGGCCCCTGGTGTCTATTGTCTTATAGGGATTGGCAGGAAAAACCACTAAACACAAGATAATATTGTTATTGTGGGAGGAAGGAGTGGAAAGACAGGAAGCCTATTTCTACTGCTCAGTAGATGATGATGATGACAACGATAGTGGTGGTGGTGGTAGCGGCCGTAATGATGATGATGACATCAGACATCATTTACTGAATATTTATTATAGTAAATGTTTAATATAGAGCTACTCAATTTAATTTTTCAAAGTAACTCTATAAGGGAGATATGAAATTACATCTCTTTTATAGATGAAGGATTTGAGACTTAGAAAGGTTAAATTGCTCTCTGAAGTCACAGGGCTATTCAAAAGTGGAACTGATATTCAAACTCAGAAAGTTTGACTTACTGTTTCTTAACCAACAAAGAAAACCTTGAAAACACTATTTAATAAAAAAAAGGTAGGTGACAGATTCCCTTGGAGTTTCTGTGATAGATCAAGGGGCACACATATTTCTGGCCAGTGGGGAAACCTGTGTTTTGTGTGAAAAGAATTACAATATCTTAAGCTCTTGATAGCCACATTTCCCTGACTGCCCAGGATGAGTTTATTAGGAACCTCAATTGTCCATGGCCCCTACCGCATTTATCCAGCCCATCCAACAGAAACTCTACCTTCTCCCTGTTTGATACATTGCTTCTTTGCTTTTCATAATACACCCTCATACAGGGTGAGGGCAGCCATGGCAGGCAGAGGAAGGCCATTAGATCAGGGGTGGAGGAAACGTTCTGTAAGCCCAGAAGCCAGGGCAAGAAGTTCTTCCCAGGACAGCAGGAGAAGACTAAGCCAGAAGCAGTAGAGAAAAACAGTCTGTAGGTGGATAAAAAAAAACAGCCAGAGGTGGATGTAAAAGCCTAATCTTTGGAAATTAGAAAATCAAGACTGTGAAAAATAGGTTAGGGGCAAATTGGATAGGCAACCTGCGTGGTTGTTTTGAATGCAGCTTAGTGTTTGAAATTGGCTTTTGTGAACCTGTAGGTTATGATGTTTGAATGTGTTGGTTCTGTGTAAAGGACCAGGCTTGAGTTGGCACTGCTGGGACTGGGGTCAAGGCTTAAGTCTTGTTCTGGTTCATGGGAACCTAAACCCTGGGCTCACAATTTGCCAATTCCTCCCTCGGGAAGTCTGCTCCTTAAGCCACTAGCTGCTATCTGGAATCCAGCCCTAAGATGAGCCAGCCTTCAGGAACTTCACTGCAGCCATAATGTCTGATCATAAGGATCTCCTTTAATTTTCATTTCTGGTACAGCCTCTTTTAAAGCAATACTATCAGTTTTTACTCTCAGACTCCAACACACATCCATGTGACCCAGGCTCTCCACTATTCTCACCCATTGCCTACATCCAGGTGGGCAGTCTCATTCGTTTTCCCTGGCTTCATTTCTGTCACCTTGTCATAGGCATGTCCTAAGTGCAGAGGAAATCTTCCCAGGCAATGGAGACTTCTTTAAGGGTAATAGAGGTTGACAAGGAAGTGCTGTCCAAGGCACCTTTTTGTGTGTGTGTGTGCCTATTTTTCTCAAATTAATTCCTCATCCTTTTCTACTCTGACTTGTATTAAAAGAAGCTGACCCATGAAAACTATATTCCCAAGGCTCTCTTGCTAATTTGTTGAGTCTAGATAATAGGAGTTATTAGCAGGAGCCTGGAGGGTAGATGAAAGGGAGAGGCCAGGAAATGTCTCTCTTTCATCCCCTCAGCTTTGAGCTGCATCTCTGGAAATGACTGTCTCCTTCATGGTACCAGCTCCCTTCAAACAATCCCCCTCTATAGACTCACCTTCTATAGGCAGCCCCTCACATAGGCCCTGTTTCCACGGCATAGCTCGAGCTTTTAAGTCTGGTAACACCATCTCCTCCATGTTTCTGCAGTTCTAGAGATGATAGCAGTTTCCTGATCTTTCTAAATCTCTGGGTTGCCTCACAACTCCTCTTTGAATTTTCAGCTCCTCCAATATCTTGTAACTATTTCCCCATACTAAAATATTTCTATTGCCTGGAACTTGCCTGATACACACGGAAAGGCACATTCAACTGGCATAAGAAAAGGAAAAAAGATTGCAGGGCAATGAAGCAGACTTTGAAATTGCCCATTTTGCCCCAAGGTGGATTCTGAAGCAGGAGGCTGAATGGGACCATTTGAGGCTGTGAATGTGGTGGTCGCTGACTTCTAGAAAATAGCTAGGGTTGCTGATTGCCATGGAGACCAAGCCTTTCCTGACCCAAATTGTCCAAGAGAGGATTGGTCTGGGCCACCTTTCTTCTGTATAAATGGTCTAGAAATGACTTGTTTTCAGGAAATTTTTTGTTCAGATTCAAATACTGTCATAAAATATCTTCATCACAATAAAAATGCAAAGTACAAAGTTGCCGTTCTGCACCGCATCACAGAAGGATGCGGAGACATTATTCAAATGTGTTCAGGGCAATTGCTGCACATGCACTTGCAGGCTGACAGGGACTTAAAAATAGCATGTTCCATTAAAAGGAAAAAAAGAAAGACTCTTTAGTAACAAAATAAGTGACTGTTCTCTTTGTTTCTTTTTTATACAGACACCAGCCCCCTCGCCAGACTCTTTGCTGAGTTGCAGTTTTCCAGGAAATGTAGGGGACAAGCAGGAGTTATAATAAGAGGACCCAGGGGAGAAGACACAAAGCCAGGGACAGAAGAGCTTAGGACAACTGTCCCCCTCCTGCTGCCAACTGTCTCCCCAGCCATCTGTACAACCCACCTGCCATTGCAGGGTACCTGGGCCTGCTGGCACTATGTGAGGTGAGACTGTCTAAAGGAATGTTGCAATTTGTGGTTTGGAAAGGAAAGAAATACTTTGTAGAAAGTTCAAGTTGTCATTGATTTAGAGATTTTTTCCCCCACTCATCCATTTATATTAGAAATGGAGAACCCAGACCCAGAAGAGCTAAGTTATTTGTCCAAGATCCCTCAGCTAGTTAGGGGCAGAACAAAAACATGGGGTCTCAACCAGCATTTTTATTATTTTTTTAAATTTTGAGAGTATGTTTATTAAAGCTGGGGACAGTTAAATAAAAGAAGGGCTTAAGGTAGAAGACACAATAGGAGAGAGCCAAGGCTGGGCTGCTTTGGCTCACTGAGAAATTAAAGTCACAGTGACAGAAGTGAGCTCACTGGGAAGTCAGAGAAAAAAGGGGGCCTTGGTGACAGATTCAGGGGTTGAGCCCAAGACGAGCTGCTGCTGCTCGCTGCTCCCCTGGTTGCAAGACTCATGGGGACCCATAAAGTTTAGGAGGAAGAGAGCAGAGATAAAAGGTGTGGGCATGCTCTAGTAAGAGTGAGCCATAGGTCCTTGGTCTTGAAGCTTTTTATCTCTCTCTGGCTGGCAGGAATCCTAGGGGAGGTCTCATGGGAAGATCTTAACGGAATTTTCATTAGCTTTTCAGGTGTGTCCTTCAATATATTGGTGTGTCAAGATGTGCATATGGATGAGTTAGGGGTTATCTTCTGGTTAGTTTCTTTTTTTCTTTTTTAGTTGTTGACAGTATTACAGGTGTCCCCCACCCCCTACCCCCAGTACTTTTTATACTCTAATTTAGTATAGTGTTGAGTCTGAGGAAGACAGGTCTAAGAACTTGAATTTCAATTCTTCATTCTCACATGCCTCAATAACTCAATAAACCTGGGATAGGTAGGTAGGTAGGTAAGTAAGTAGGTAGATAGATAGATAAATAGATAGATAGATAGATAGATAGATAGATAGATAGATAGATAGATAGATAGATAGATAGAGTATTGAGACCCCATAAGAAGGCTCCCACTCAGACCTTGATATGGTGGAGAAGTGCACAGAGGATCAGACTAACACTGAGAAATGTTAGTTTATGTCCCTCCTTGTTACTTCTAGATGATGGCATTGAGGCATATGGCCTCTCTGAGTTTAATTTTTCTCATCAGCAAATAGGGCATAATGACACAAACCATAACTGATTCATAGAGTATTCCGCTGGTAAGATGAATTGAAGTACAGAAAAATGTAAAAACTATGATGAGTTTGCAGGTGTTAGAAAAAAGCAAGGGTTCGTAAAATTTTTCTGAAGCCAGATAGTTGATATTTTAGGTTTTTAGACCAAATACAATTTTTATTGCAACTACTCAACTCAACCATTGCAGCACAAAAGTAGCCATGGACAATACCCAAATGAATGAATGTGGCTGTGTTGCAATAAAACTTTATTTACAAACAGGCAGAGGGGTGAATTTAGCCTGTGGGCCATAGGTTACCAATCCCTGGGAGAAAGTCCTCCCACTTTGTTCAGTGTCTTTTCCCAAAAAAACTCCTTGCCTTCTCCACCACATCCCTTCCCTAGCCTGGGGTTTGATGACTCAGCCCAAGTCTTATTTTTGGATCACCAGCTTTTAAAAGGCAAAACATAGCTCACTTTTAGACACAGTCATCTGCAGCAAAGAGAAAAAATAGCTAAAAGCACATTTATAACCATTTAAAACCACAGTCACAGCCATCTTTCTTTATGAATATGTTTATATCTGCTTTTGGACACACAGCCACATATATAAAGTGATATTTTTAAAAGGCTGTAACTGTGGATAGAAAAATATATCAGTGGATTTCACTGAAGCTGTAAGACTAGATATAAGCATAAACAACAACACTTGATATTTATATCTCAGTTCTCACTTTTAAAAGCACTTCACATTTACTTTCACTATCACTATGAGATTATGAGGGAGTTTTGACAGACTTGAGAGGAAACAGATACTTAGAATCACAATCTGACTAGTTGCTGACTTAGGGTCAATCACTCTTACACGCTCTGTCGTGTGAACTCAGCTGAACGCTTTCCCCTCAGACTGAGACCTGTGTTTGGCCACAGAGCAGTATATTAGCCATGGTCATGCTTTTGTTTTATTTAACTTTATTAAATTTATTGGGGTGACATTGGTTAATAAGATTTTATCATGCTTCTTCTTAATTCCCTACCAGATCCTCATGAAATCAGTCTTCTTTGAGGAAATTACCTCCTCCCCCCAACCCCTTGATTAAAATCATCTCTGTTAACTCATCATAAAGAATATTTTAAATGCTCTGGGTGGAAGAATGCTTAAATCAATCCTCTAAAGGAATTGAGGACTGATCATTTCTTGGACCAGGGGTGAGCTAACCATGTGTGGGTGAGCTGGCTTTAGAAATGATCCTCAGGCTAAATGCATAAAGTGAGACATGTCTCTGATTGCCATTAAATCCATGCTGGGGGTCCTGTCTTGAAAGAGAAGAGGCAGACATCTGTAGGCAGCTGCAGAAGAAGGGTAAGGAATGCAGTCTGGATGCTGACTTCACCTGAAAAGCATAGTGAAGAAGCTTCATGGTGGAACTGGAGCTACTAGGTCAGGTATCTTATGAATATACTTCAGACAACTAAATAGGATATCACCAAGGACAGTACACTTCCATGGCAGGGCCACACAGCTCATCTAGAGGAAAATAAATAACCTATAACACAAGTGCAGGATGGTATCAGCCCCATGTGAAGAGCGCAGGGCCACATAAAACAGTGCTTTCTTGTCCAAGGGAACCTGATGTTGAGGGACCATATTGGGGACTGGAAAGGTCTGAAAAGAGTCTAAAAGTCCTCCCAACAACTAACATAATATCCACATCTGTATTAAGCTGTAGTCTTATACTTGCTTCTGGTATTTACCTGAAACCAGCCTTAGTTGAGGGAGGGCAGGCTAAGCCCTATTTATAATAACGTGGTCAATAAGAATTTATTGGAATAAATTGAGTTTGAATACAAAATTTGTCAAGCACTACTTGTACTTTAAATCTCCGATGATTATATATTTTAAAATATTTATGGCTTTACTTAACCCTATGGTACTTAATCCTTGCTTTTCTTAAAAAACAAACAAACAAAGAAACAAGAAAAAACAAGGACTTCCAAATTGGAAAGCTAAAGTCATTTTCCCTTAGGAACATTGAAATATATTACAATTTTAAAAAATTTATTTATTGATATTTTAGAGGGAGAGGAAGGAAGAGAGAGAAAAAAACAAAACAAGAAACATCAATTTGTTGTTCCACTTTCTTACACCTTCACTGGTTGATTCTTGTGTGTGCTCTGACCAGAGACTGAACCCACAGCCTTCATGTATAGGGACAGCGCTCTAACCAACTGAGCTACCTGGCCAGGACTATTATAATTCTTAAAGAACATAGTATTCAAGAACATGTGGGCTAAAATAGGCCTTTATGACGTGTGCAAGCCAGCTGACCATGCTGTGAGCATTGTTTCTCTGAAAAGTCGTTCCAAACAAATGGCTGCCATCTCAGAGGTTCATTTTTAAGTGTAGGACTGCTGGTGTGTGTGTGTGTGTGTGTGTGTGTCTGTGTGTGTGTGTGTGTGTGTGTGTGTGTTTATTCAACACTTCCCAAATCCCCTTGCTGTCCCACAGAATGAATCCCCACTTTTTTAGAAGCATAATACTCAAATCCTTATTTTTTTAAAAGCCCTCGTGTGAATATATTCACTTATTCCCATTGCTTCCTATCCTCCATCAAATGAAAAATTGTTTGCCAGAAATAAACGCTCCCAGCAGCACCTTCTACTCTCAGCCCATTATATTCCCTGAAGAAATCTGCGGTGCCACCCATGGGCTTTATCTCTATTGTGTGGAGTAAATAGAATCACTGAAGCTATATTTCTTTTATATTCTAAACAGCAACAAAAAAGAAATAAGGGAGAAGATGGCCCATGACATTATTTCTTGATTATACCCACAATCAGGGGGATGAAAACCATGCCAGGGAAGCGAGTGGAGGACATCAGTGCACATCTGCACACCAGGACCCCCTAACTCAGTCACTGGGCCAACACAGTGGGGAGAATACCCCAGTTGGAGCATAGGTCTCCAAATTTGCATCTCTGCTGCAAAGAGGTTGAAGGGGAAGCTTGAAGAAGGAGATGATGTTACAAACACATGGGTTCAAATATACCACATCATTAAAAATAAGAAAGAAAGAAAAAGGAAATTCAGCTTCTCTCCTCTACTTATGAGTGAGTCCCACAAAGGTATAGATGCCAAGAATTAGTCTTCCTTGATACCCTCTTTGGTCTAATGTGGATATGCAGAATCACTTTTGCTATCTGCAACTATATTTCTCATGCAAATCAGTGCCCCCAGCTCCTCAGAGCTCCTGAGGCTAAATTCATTTTCACACACGGCCCTGTATAATAGCAGAATATACAAAGATTGGACACGAGGAGATTTCACTTCTTATATTATAAAAACAAACAAACAAAAAGCTAGTGTGATTTGCAAAGGTATCCAGTTCAGAGCTGCGCAAAGGGAACTTAGTGGATATTTCCCCTGGGGTCTAAATAAAGTGGTGATTTATTCTGATTTGCTGAGAAGGGGGATGATTGTGTGTTTGCTAGAGAGGAAAGGGTGGGAAGAGAGGCTGAGCAATCAAGATTGCCCATCCATACAGTTCACAGTATCTGTGGTACATTAGAAAGTATATGGAACTTGAAGTGAGAAAACCTGCAAGTGAATTCCAGCTGTACCAGTAGGTACATAATAACTATATGACTTTGGAATGACATTCACAAGCCTGAAGCTCAGTTTCCTTACTTGTATGTACATTGGGGACAAGTGCTCTAGTCAGCTTTAAAGTATTTTATGATAATTAAATGTGAAAATGCATTAAAAACATTGTGAAAACTGTAAAGCGTGATGTAAATAAAAAGGATGTATACATTTTAACATTTTGTAAGGGGCTTAAGCAATCCAGGTGTTACTAAGGCCTTGATTTCTAGTCTTTCAAAAAATGAATTCTGAATACGATTGTTATTAAGACTTGGCTAACATTTAGGTAGTTGCTTTAGCTATATAATATACCTATTATTTTGGTCTTTTCCTGTTCATTAGTTACATTCCATAGCATTGCTATTTGGATACTTAGCATATAAATTGATAAATGAACCATTGTTCTAATTTAATTAGATTTGGAACAATATTTTTAGCACATAATGACTTTCTAATTTATAAATTTACATTTGGGTTTTTGAATTGGTATGGGTGAGTAATAATAATCCTTCATAGTTATATGGCATTTTATAGTTTACCAAACACTTTCAAATAATTTTAACTCATTTTATTCTCTTAAAAACTCTATGGAGTATGTAGAGCATGGATTATTATTTCTGTTTTACAGATGATAAAGCTAAGATTTACAGAGTCTATATGACTTTCTCAAAGTCACACAGTAAGTGACCAGATCCAGGCCAGGAATCCATAAGGGCAAGAAGTCTGCCCATTAACGCTGTCCCTAATTCCAGGATCCTAAAACCACCACCTGACCTTCCCACACACCTGAAAGCTTTAGGCTGCCCTTGGTCAGCACGATAATTGGTGGATTTGTGAATTCATAAATTTGTTGTATCACTGCCACTCAAATAATGATAAAAGCCATCTCTCTTTGGTAAAGGGGAAAGATTATGGGAGTGGCCTGAATTTCTAGTTTGTTCCATCTGGATAAATGTTTGATCTCTAAGGTGGTCCCTCACCAGCAGGCCCTGGGTGGCTTTGTGTGTGTGTGTGTGTGTGTGTGTGTGTGTGTGTGTGTGTGTCTTTACAATGCTTTTCTTTTCAAGACTATCCCACACTTACATCATAGGCAATTTATTTTCCTCTTGGCGGGTCATATGTCCCAACCACAGACATGAGAAAGAGCGACCAAAATGGGAGCCACTGTGTCTTTTAATACCAAATTTTGGAAGGGACATACCATTGCTTTTGTTGTGTTCTACTGGTTTCACAGACCAACCTTGGTCTGTGATCTGACTATCAGGAGACAGTTTATGGGGCCATCTCAGAATCTGGCTGCCACACTTAGGGTAGGGGTAGAGTAGTAGTGGCTTCATAGATGTTGCTCAGGCCATCAGAGGGTAAATGCTATTAAAGGACAAATGACCATTCTCTCAAGACCACAAGAAAGCAGCAAGCGTTGCTCTACCCCTCCTTCCACTTCAATGAGGAAGAATGAGAAAACCTCTACAGATAAGGTCCTACTTGCCCATGGGGAACTGTGGAATCATTTCCCATGTAGCTGATACAGATGATACTAGAATCCTGAGAAGCAGAGGGCCCAAAGCAATCTCATGGTTGTGGTGAGAAAATATAGCAACAGTTGGTGTGAAGCTCACTCTTTCTGGAGGCCAGGTACAGACCTGGTACTGTGATGCTCCCGATGCCAGTTTGGGTTCTTTCCAGTAGATAATGGTAGTCACCAGAAAGTTTGAGATGAGTAAGGGCTAGCTATATTCTGCTATGAGATTATAGTGAAAACAAATCTTCAAAAGAAAAAAGAAAAATTTTAGAAAAGAAAAATTATTTGGGCATTTACTAAATATACATTTGTTAGCAAGTAGACATAAAGTAATGTGCTGAATTCCAGCTTTTTGTCCTTAAAGCTCATCAAACCAATCCTGGATGAAAAGCTCACTTATGGCAGATAGAACAATATTCTAAAGACAGGATTGTTATCAGTAGAGTGAGTATTGCATAACCAGAATCTTCTGATCCTAAAGCTGGTCACGGGACCATGTAGACATCAGGCCTCCAGTGTTATTCTTTAGAAAAGAGCTTGCAAAGCTGGTTAGATGTTCAAGAGAAAGTGAGGGTGTCCCCACAATATTCTAGCCCTACCACACATTTAATACCACGAATATTATCTTTGAAAATCCATCATGCTAATTCCTAAGTCTCTGACGTTGATGGCAGAAAAAGATAGCTGAAGTACCTATATTTATTTTTCAAGTATTAATATGACTTAGTGTTCTCAAAGCATGTAGCTCAGTGTCTGGCATAAAGTCAACACTATGTATTTGTTCAGTTTAAACAGTAGGAAAAATAATAATAGCTATCCCTAGAGTATGCCAGCCTACAATACCAAGAGTGTGAGTTCCAGAATACAGCAACCACCCACCCTAAAATATAGTTTTAACTAACACACAAATTATATCACATTGCTTAGGCTGATGAAATTTTAAATAAATTACAGAATCCATGGAGGTGCTAATAGTCTACACCAAATTTACGGGTGACCAAAGATTTGATGTAGTGCATTGCATCTCAGAAGATGCTTAGTGGAAGACAGAGGATAGGTGCAGACCTGGCTCCTCCCCCTGCTGATGTCACAGAAGTTGCCTTGAAAGTCTGGAGAGAAAGATGAGCCTGACATGACAATGATTGCTTGAAAGAGACTACATTAAGTTCTTCATTACGCAGGTTTTAAAAAATGCAATAATTGCTCTAACATGTAAACTTCTGTCTCAAGTCCTTTCAGATTCTATAGTGGTATCAATCATTACTTTAGGGGTGTGCTCAACACTGTGGGATACTCTCTGTTTGACATTCCACTCTCCCCTAAGCTAAAAGCTATGCACTTTATCAGATTTTAATTTCCACTCCATCACCCCAAATCTGATGTTATTATCCCTTTATTGGGTTTTGGGTGGGAAATGACTATTTACATTTTTTATGCCCTTGAAACATTCTCCCCAAATAAATCCTCATTGCCCCCTATCTCTATGGCAATCAGCAAGTCTCTTCCTTCAGCGACAGCAGCTGTGTCTGAACTACCCATCTGCTGTCTTTCTGGGGCCCTGCCACATTCTGCTTCATGCCCACTTGCAAGTGTATCACGTTTCTATTTAGAAACATTCTGCCTACCCTGGTTATTTTTAACTACTTATTAGTGTGCACCAGTTTGGCAATCAATGGCATAGCTGAACTGTCCTGTCCTGCTCCTAGAATGCCCACAGTCTGTAGACTAGGTCAGTGATGGGTAAAGTTTGCAAAAATGAGAAGATAAGTGAGCCCCTGGCACCTGGTGCATTCCCCCATGGGGACTGGTAGGATGGTGGTGAGGCGGCAGGTGTCTTAGTTTACTTGACCGCTATAACAGAATACCGTAAACTGGGTGGCTTATCAATAACCACAATGTATTTCTCACAGTTTTAGAAACATTTTTCTGAGATCAGGGTTGCGGAATGGTCGAGTTCTGCTGAGACCTTTCTTCTGGGTTGCTGTTTCTCCTCAATCCTCATATGATGGAGAGGCCAGAGAGGGCTAGAGAGCTCAGAAGGGCACTTTTTACTAAAAGCTCCACCTCCATGACCTAATTACCTCCTAAAACCACCATATTGGGGGTTAGGATTTCAACATATAAATTATGAGGGGACACAAACATTCAGTCCATAACACAGGGCAAAAGGAGGGAATGCAAAGTGTAAGTGCTGGGAGCTCTGATTACCGTCAACAGAATGGAGATTCACGTGGGTTCATGAATATTCTCTGAGCCTATTTTATTTTGGTAGAGGTAAAATTTGCACAACATAAAATGAACCATTTTAAATTTGATAATTCAGTAATATTTCTAGCATTCATAATATTGTACAACCACCATCTGTATTTAGTTACAAAATATTTTCATCAACCCCCAATCAATTCCATACCTATTAAAACATCAAGTCTCATTACTCCCTACCCACAGCACCCAGCAACCAGCACTCTGAATTCTGTTTCTATGGATTTACCTATTCTAGATATTTTATATAAAAGGAATTATACAGCATGTGGCCTTCTATGTCTAGCTTCTTTCATTGAATATAATGTTTTCAAATTTTATCTATGTTGCAAGATGTATCAGAACCTCATTCCTTTTTATGGCTAAATAGTATTTTATTTTGTGTATGTATTGTATCTCATTTATCCATTCATCCACTTATGGACATTTGGGTTGTTTCCACTTTTTGCCTATTGTGAATTATGATGCTTTGAATATCCATGTAGCAATATTTGCTTGAGTGCTTGTTTTCAGTACTTTGGGGTATATACCTAGGAGAGTAATTGCTGGGCCAAACAGTAATTCATGCTGTACCACTTTACATTCCCATCAGCAATGTATAAGGGGTATAAGGGTTCTCATTTCTCTACTTCCTTGCCAAAACTTTTCTTTTTTTTTTTTTTTTTTTAACTTTTTCAATTATAGCCATTCTACAGGGTGTGGAGTGATATCTCATTGTGGTTTTAATTTGTTGTATGGACTGCAAGTTTGGTTCCCCCAAAATTCATAGGTTGAAACTCTAATCCCCAATGTGATGATATTTGGAGGTAGGGCCTTTGGGAGGTAATGAGGTGGAGCCTTTATATCATGAGAGGACATAGCAAGAAGATGGCTCTCCTCAAACCAGGAAGAAGTCTTTCGCCAGGACCCAACCATGCTGGAACAGTGATCTCAGCCTTCCTGGTCTAGCAATTCTTAAGAGTGAGTGAGGCTAGTGTCTCTGGGAGGAGCAGATAATTTTAAAGTATGCATAACTGTTGGATGAGGATATAAAGACATTTTTCCTTGGGTTCTGTGAACTCTGTTACTACATTGCCAGGAACCAGAGTGCTAGACCTTGTCAGGGTGAGGGTAACAGCAGAGAAAGATGTTTAATATCTGGGGTGTTATGGAACAGGTGGACGACTTGATTTTCTGATAAAGGACATAGTGAAATTGTAGTGCCACAGATCTCTGTGAATTTCCATCTCAGATGGAATTATAACCTCTCTCCAGTCACTGAAAGTGATGCAGAGAACAGTTTCTTATGAGATTTACAGGATGGAGGACTTGCAATTTCTTTACGTCCCTTTGCTAAACAAATAATGCCATTTGTTTTTCTTGACTCTTAATTAAATTTATTTTCCCTGCATAGTAGCCAGAGTATTTAGAGGTTAAGGAATAGCAAGCTTGGAGTAGATGGAGCAGATGTCCTGTTTTTAGGTAGGGGCTTGCTCCTAGACACAAAGGACAAACTGCTATTATGTTGTTACCAGTTTCTTCTTCCTGCAGAAACGCAGAATAGAGGTTACATAAAACAGCCAGCGGCCCCTCTTTCCTGCTGTAGCTAATGCAAAGCATCAGTGGTGAGTGCAAACAATGTCCTATGGGGATGTTCCATGCATTGAAAAAAGACATTGTGTGCAGAAGCCGAATCCCACATGCATTTACAAATCTTTCCAATATACTGAGGCTAAAATGCTATTCTTCCTTGAATAGTTTAAAAAGAAAGAAAAATCTCAAAACAAAACAGAGAGAGAGAGAGAGAGAGAGAGAAAGAAAGAAAGAAAGAAAGAAAGAAAGAAAGAAAGAAAGAAAGAAAGAAAGAAAGAAAGAAAGAAAGAAAGATCTCAAGGGAGTGAAAAAATGAGGTACCCTAAAATATCATCCTTTTAAATGAGAGTGAGAATTGTTCATACATTGAAGCAAAGAATTTACATTTCCAAACCCTCTGTACCCACTGCTCTAAAACAAACATGGAACAGCCAGAAACAAAGGCAAGCGAGAAGACACATCTTGTTGTTCATCTAAAAAGAATGAGCTAATGACCCTTAGTGATGCTAAATTATGCAATTAGGAAGATGGCGAGCAAATACCCTTAATTTGAAGGCTACACATTTTGTTCACCCCCTACTGATACCAAGCCTCATTTTTGCTGAACTCATCTGTCTGCTGCTCTTAAGCCATGAAATTATTTGTCATTTCTCTCTAGTGAACTGTTAATGGAGAGCACTAAAATTCAATTTATAAGTGGGCGTTACTATATAATACCATTGTTGATGATAGATTATGGGATTTAAAGGAATGTCCACATCATAACTTTTTTAAGGTTATAAACTATCAGAAAGAAATAGCCTCTGTAATGCCCTCATGCAAAGGAAGCCTATTAAGTTCTTGAGAAAGCAGCTGTTTATGAGACTTTATCATTATCTCATGGACAAGATAGGCTGAAATTCTGTGATCTAATTAAAAAGCCCCCCTTACTCTTCCACTACAACTACCAAGGAAGGTTGCCTTGGATCTAGGTGGCTAAAAAATGGTCACATTTCAGGTTGGAATGTTGACAGCCAAACTTCTGTGGCAAAGATTCCCGATGTTTACTGAGCCAGGTTCCTCTAACTATGGACCATAACCAGATTACATTTCCTAGACTCCTCCTTTGCCCTGTATGGTCATGCGATCAGATGCTAAGACATAGCATGTGGTTGAAAGTAATGTTTACTATTTCCAAGTCCTGTCCATAAATATCTTTAATTCAATATATTCCATGTCAACTCTTTACACTCTGCCCCTTAGAAATCTCAAGTAAATAGGGATGAGCTAGAAGATAGAAGGAGCAAGGTCTCCAAATGATTGAATAGATGTCACTGATCATATAGATACATACTTTTGAGTGTCACATGAGTGAGAAATAAATAATCTCCTGTTGGGGTAAGCCACTGAGATTTTGGAATTTATTGTTTCAGTAGTGAACATTACTTTCATTTTTTTGACTTAACGAGTATTTTGGAAAAGTGGTCAAGAACATGGACTTTAGTGTCAGATAGATCTGAGTTTGAATCTCTGCTCTACCAATCACAGCTATGTAAACTTGGGCATTTTCCTTAATCGGTCTCTGAGTCTCAGTTCTCTCGTGAAGGAAGATGACAATGCCCACCTCTGGGTCTAGTACCAATTCCAATGTCTGTAGAGTTTCTCTCTCCATTCCACCAATTCTCAGACACCAACTAGGTGTCCTGCAATTCAATTCAATTTGACACTATCTACCTGGAGATGACATTAGGTCCCACAGGTTAAGGGCTCTCTGTCCCACAAGACTGCCTCTCCTCCCACTGCCCTTCAGACTTCAGTTGCAAGTCCAGGTTGTCACCTGTGCTTCTAACCAACTGGGCATAAATCAGAGGTTCACATATTCCTTCTTTGGGTTCAATTGATTGGCTAGAATGACTCACAGAAATCAGGAAACCCCTGTACTCACTAGATTACTCATTTATTGCAAAGGATATTAAAGATAGGTATCAACAGCCAAATGAAGAGATGGATAGGGCAAGGTATGTGGGAAGGATGTGAAGCTTCTGTGCCCTCTTTGGGTACACAGTTTTCCCAGCACCTCCATGTATTCACCAACCCACAGGCTGTCTGAAACCCCTTCCTTCTAGGTTTTTATGGAGGTTTAATTATATAAGCATGATTGATTAAATCTTTGGCTATTGTGATTGAATTCAATCTCCATCTCCTCTTTCTTCCCCAGAGCTGGGGTAGGGTAAGATACTGAAAGTTCCAACCCTCTAATCACAGGGTTGATTCTCTTGGCAACCAACTCCCATCTTTGGATGCTTTCCAAAAGTCACCTCATTAACATAGCAAGACACCTTTGTGGCTCTCAACACTTAGGAAATTCCAAAGGTTTTAAGAGTTCTGTGCCAGAAACAGGACAAAGACCAAATACAGATTTTTTATATAAATCACAATATCATATCACTTTTCACATTATTGTGAGAAAGTAATAAAATTGTATTTTTCAAGTGTCAGCACAAAAATGGCACACTACAGGTGCTTGCTTTCATCTTTCCCCTGCCAATTTATTCCATTCAAGATCTAAGGGCAGCCCTGGCTCAAGACAACCATGCCAAGGATGGGGGACCCAGAACTTGGGAATTATCACATGAAATTTTACATCTACTGTAGGTTTCTCTAATTCAGAGACCTAGAGGCTGAATTCAGTCCCCAGCCATATTTTATTTGGTGTGTGTACAGTGTTACAGGCTTTTAAATTAGGTGCCAGTATTTAAAAATCACAATGAAAATCTATTTTCTAGCTTTTCTTAAATAGTTGAATCATCTAGAACATTGGACCCCCATTCCCACCTCAACTGTTCTAAGCATTTTGCTTATAACATAATTTCATCCTTACAACAAATTTATGACGGAAGTACTCTTATCAGTTCTATTATTTAATAAAGAAAATCAAGGCCTTAGGAGACTAAGTAACTTGCTCAAGGTCATGGCAAATAGAAGTGGCAGAGATGGGATTCAAACCCAGGCAGTCCAGCAGCAGGTCTATACCCTAAAGTGGCTTACCACATCACCTCTCATATTAACCAGACTGTTTTTGGTGTTGTAAACATTAGGTACATGTGCAATACTCATTTTTGCTAAGTTCTCTTGGTGGGCAACTTGCAGGAAAATCTAGATGGAGATTCATTTTAAAATTAATTTCTGAGAAAACGCTGCAGAGAACTTGCATGAGTTAGTGGATAGAGGTTAATTACCCGTGACTGGCCAGGTAGAGAGAGTGCCAAATGGAATGGAGATAAAGCCAGATTTAGACAAAAGAAAATATCTGCCAGATGCTTCCTTCTTTCAGCTCCATAGGAGAAAATAAACTGCATTGCAACAAATATCCAGATCCTTTTATTCTGCGATAATAAAGAGGTAGTTTACTGAACTAATTTAATTATGGCCACCTCATTTTCAATTATGCCGCTAGATAAGATCTCAACAGTGAAAAAAAAATATCAAGTGCCCATGCAACAGCCTTCCTCAGGATAGTGAGTATTCTAAAATATGGCAGATGATACAAACAATATCTATGTAGCTACTGGAAGCCTCAAGGTACCAGAAGGTTAACTGATTCCTCTAGGCTCACAGCTGGCCCCTACTCAATGCACTAGTACTGTCTCTCTAGGATTCCAATGATAATAACCCATAAATTAGTATGCTGACTGTAGAATTGTTTTTTCAAAACTGGAAAGCATTTTTATTTGATTTTAAATCTCATAACTCCACTGCATAAGTAAAACCAATTTATCCAATCTTTCTAATGACAAAACCTAACCCTAAGAGAGATTACTAATTTGCCTTTGGTCACAAAAACAGAAAGGAATAGAAAAATAACCCCACGTGGTCTGATTCCAACTCCAGTGAGAATTCTATTATATTAACTTGCCATGGACCACTCCCTTCTCAGAGTCTAGACTTGTGGAGCTGTTTCAGAGGACTGAACACAAAGAATGTTTGTCAGAAAGTATTTCAGAGTCAAAAAAACGGTCTAGTTTCTAGGTGGATATGAGATCAGGTTACCTGGAAATAGGAAGCAAGAAAGGAGTGTTGTCAAAGGCTAGAGAAACCCAGTTTCAAACTTGAGATACCAGAGCAGAAGAAAGTCAGGAAGATTACATAAACAGCCCGCATAATGAAAGCAGAATAGAAGAAAAGTGCTAAGTAACAGGTTTACATGCTGCATGTGACAGAGACACTTTCATGGTGATTCTTCTAAATATGAATTTATTTTTCTTATTCATAAGAACGAATCTGGAAATTGGAAGTCCATAGCTAGTGCCATGACCATTTCTATGCCTTAAGGCTTCCAGACTCCTTAAGTTTCTGCTCCTCTATCCTGATTATGTGGCTTTTGTGCTTATGCTCAAAATATGTCAAGGCATCCACTGTCCATGAAGGAAAAAGGTAAATAAGGGCTAAAGAAACAGAGAGGCAAACCAAACCATTCTCTACTGAAAGAAAAAAAAAATTTCCAGAAGTCTCCCACCCCCTCCCAATTTTTGGTTGCCTCTCTTTGACCTAAGGTATGTCACATGACCACCCCTGGCTGCAAGGGAGTTGGGTAAGCTTTTTGGTTTTAAGATCATCACAGTACTATCTATCCCAAACAGAATTTGTCTCTGTAGGTGTGTCAGTCAGCATCCAACAACAGACGGCATTTTTAAGTAAAAATATTAAGAGTATAAATAGATTGTACACATGGTTTGGCTAGGTGTAGGGCATCTTTAAGGATTGGTACAATAATCTGGAATTAGTTATAGACCATCCAGCAGGTAGAGAAAGGAGAGGTGACTTGATTTTTAACCAACCATAAGAGAAACGTCGTTGTCATAAAGTTAATGTTAAGCTAATGTGCAATCCTAAGAAATCACATGCCCTCTGAGATCAGTTCTTTCCCACTGAGTAGGATTGGATGGCCACACAGCATACCTCACTTAGCACAAAAATGCTGCCTAGTAGGACTGTGCTCCTCCATGAGAAATCTGATTTGGGATTAAGAGTCCACTTTCATTCCTGCCAGCAGTGCACTGGAATACCCTTTCCTCCACATCCTCAGCAGCACTTGTTGCTTGATGATTTGTTGATGGCAGCCATTCTGGCAGGTGTGTAGAGATACCTCACAGTCATTTTAATTTACATCTCTCTGATGATTAGTGACATTGAGCATTTTTTCATATGTCTCTTGGCCATTTGTATGTCCTCTTTGGAGAATTGTCTATTCAGGTCCTCTGCCAGTTTTTTAATTGGATTGTTTGTCTTCCCTTTGTTGAGTTGTATGAGTACTTTATATATTTTGGAAATTAACCCTTTATATGATGTATCATTGGCAAATATGTTCTCCCATACAGAAGGTTCCCTTTTCATTTTGATGCTGGTTTCTTTTGTTGTGCAGAAGCTTTTTAGTTTGGTATAGTCCCATTTATTAGTTTTTCCCTTTGTTTCTCTTGCCCTAGGTGATGTATCAGTGAAAATTCTGGTATATGTGATATCTGAGATTTTGCTGCCTACATTTTCTTCTAGGAATTTTATGGTTTCACAACTTACATTTAAGTCTTTTATCCATTTTCAGTTTATTTTTATGTATGGTATAAGTGGTGGTCTAGTTTCATTTGTTTTGCGTCTACCTGTCCAATTTTCCCATCACCATTTATTAAAGAGACTGTCTTTACTCTATTGTATGCTCTTGCCAACTTGTCAAATATTATTTGACCATAATATCTTGGGTCAATTTCTGGGTTTTCTGTTCTGTTCCACTTATCTATATGCCTGTTCTTGTGCCAGTACCAGGCTGTTTTGATTATGATGGCTTTATAGTATAACTTGATATCTGGTAATGTGATCCCTCCAACTTTGTTCTTCTTTTTCAAGATTTCTGTGGCTATTCAGGGTCTTTTTTGGTTCCATATAAACCATTGGAATATTTGTTCTAGATCTGTGAAATATGCCATTAGTACTTTATTAGGGATTACATTGAATCTATAGATTGCTTTGGGTAGTATGGCCATTTTAATGATGTTGATTCTTCCAATCCATGAACATGGTATATACTTCCATGTTTTTTTATATCTTTCTCTATTTCATTTTTAAGTGTCCTGTAGTTTTCTGGGAACAAGTCTTTTACTTCCTTGGCTAAGTTTATTCCTAGGTATCTTAGTTTTTGTTGTTGTTGTTGTTGTTGTTGTTGTTGTTGTTGTTGTTGTTATTGTTGCAATGATAAAGGGGATTTTTTTTTTTTTTTAGTTTCTCTTTCAGAAAGATCAGTATTGGTGTATAAAATGCCATCGATTTCTTGATGTTAATTTTATATCCTGCTACAGTGCTGAATTCATTTATCAACACTGGTAGTTTTTAGGATTCTGTGGGGTTTTCTACATACAATATCATGTCATCTGTGAATGACAGTTTTACTTCCTCCTTTCCAACTTTGATGCCTATGCTGTACTTTACATCCTCATGACTATTTTTCAACTATTGATTTGTACTTCTTAATCCTTTCACCTTTTTCTCCCAGCCCCCAACCTCCCTCCCATCTGGAGTTCATTAGTCTGTTTCTGTATCTATAAGCCTGCTTTTATTTTGTTTATTTGTTTTGTTCTTTGGAGATTTCTTGAATCTTCAGGTAGACAGAGAGCTTTTGTTTTCCTTTTTTGTTGTTCCCTCCTATATCCTAACGTGGATTATTGTAATAACTCTCTTTATCTCTATTGAGACTCTTGCTGAAAAATGGCATTCAGGATACTAATCCTGCTTGTCATCTTTTACTTTTGACTCTGGCCAGTCTTTAACAATTTTTAGTGCTTCTTCTATCATCCATCTCAATTTTCTTTTCTTTTCACTTCCAACATTGTCTTTTCACCTCTTTCCTAATTATATATCTAGTTTCATCCACAGTTCTCCTGATTTTAGGTCAATTAAGTTTAACAGTGTAAATCTATTTTTTTATGTGACTTTTTAATCCATCAAGAATGTTATTTATATTATATTTTGGCAGTACAATTTGTTTAGTGATCTTCTTTAGCTTTACTCTAATGTTCATAGTCAATACCATGACCTGCTCCTGGTCTTGTTTTGGCAGAGAGAATGTAGATTCTCCATCTCCTGCTTCCAATTATATAGTCTATTTGATTTCCATACTGACCTTCTGGTAATGTCTATTTATATAGTTCCCTGTTCAGTTGTTTGAAGCATGTGTTTGTGATGAATAATTTGTTGGCCTTGCAGAAATACATGAGCTGATTTCCTGCTTTATTCCTGACACCTACTCCAAATTTTGGATGACATTTGATTCTTCTTTATTTCCTACTTTTGTGATGCAGTCACTTATAATTATCAGCATGTCTTGTTTGGGTAATTGATTAATTTATTCTTGGATACTTGCATAAAAGCTTACAACTTCATCTTCTTCAGCCTCTGTATCTAAAACATAGATTTTAATGATGGTATGGTTATATTCATGAGTTTTCCCAGAAATTTGATTGATATTATTGAATCAGGCCTTGCAATAGAGCTCCTAACTGCCTGTGCTACATCTTGCCTCATTATTAAAACCACTCCATTTCTTATGAGTTTGTCATTTCCACAGTAGAACCCTTTGTAGAGACCTAACTGTAAATGTTGCATTCCAGTTCATTTTAGTTTACTAACACCAAGCACTTTATAACTTTCAATTTACTTTGGTTCGTGCTTCTTATGTTTCATGTTCAGTTGTATGCATCATGTAGCATCGTACTTTCCTCTTGCCTTTCTGCACCTCAGATGCTAGACATCCTTCCAGCTTGGTCTAACTTTGTTAGCATCAATGTTATTCATACTTGTTCTCTGTTCTTCCCCAGTAATTATTTAATTAATCCAATGGTAGGTAGAATTTGCCAGTGAAGCCATCTGGGCCTGAGCTTTACTTTGTGGGATGCTTTTTAATAGGTAATTTGACATTTTAATTTTTGTAGGTCTATTCAGATATTTTATTTCTTCTTTAATCAATTTTGGTAGTTTGTGTATTTCTAGGATGTTGTTCATTTCTTTAAGTAACCTAGTCTGTTTGTGTACATTTGAAGTATTCATTAGAATAGTTTTTACTCTTGTAATGTTGGTAGTGGTGTCCCCTCTTTCATTCCTAACCAGCAATTTGAGGCTTCTCCCTTCTTTTTATTGGTTACTCTAGATAAAGGTTTATCAATTTAGTCATCTAAAAGCACCAATTTTTGTTTTTGTTCATTTTCTCTGTTGCCTTTCTGCATCTACAAATGGTGATGTTGTGTTTTCATTATCATCTAGTTCTAAATAGTTTACAATTTTTTTTGAAATTTCATCTTTAATACAGGGGTTGTTCCAAAATGAGTTACTGTCAAGTATCTTGACTTTTCTAGATATCTTACTATCATCAATTTTCTAATTTAATTCCTTTATGAACATAAAATATGTTCCATAAGATTTCAATCTCTTTAGATTTACTGGACTTGTTTTATTTACCAGCATATGGTCTAAGTAGTAAATATTCTATGTAAATTTGAAAAGAAGGTGTGTTCTGAAGTCTCAAGTATAGTATTTCACAATGTTTAATTGACCTACTGATCTGTTGAAGAATTTCTCTTAATATTTGCTGTAGTACACATTTGAGGTAACAATTTTTCTCAACTTTTGATTTTCTCATATTGTCTTTACATGTACTTGAAAATAATATGTACTTTTTAGTTCTTGTATGCTTAATGTTCTATAATTGTTAAATTAACTGTCAAGAGAAAACTTTCTTCTAATAGTTATTGTAGTGCAGGTCTGTAATAACAAATTTTCTCAACTTTTTAATAAAATTGTTTTAATTTCAGTTTGATTTTTGAAGGCTATTTTTTTTTCTAAATAAAGAATTTTAAATTGATGGAAAATTTAAAAATTATTTTACTACTTTAATGATAACATCTCATAATCCATCTGTTTGTTATCATTTATAATGAAAAGTAAGTAGACATTCTTGTCCTTATTTCCCTCCCATCCTTTGTTCTTGGAGCTCTTAAGATTTACTCTTTGTCCTTTGTTTTCAGCAGTTTGAATACAATGTATCCTTATAGTGCTTTTCTTTGTGTTTATGCTTCTTGGGTTTCTTGGATCTGTTGGATTATTATTTTTGTGTGAGTGTCAAATTTTGGAGGTTTTTTTTCTATCAATGCTGCACACATTTTTTTTTTTTCTGTTTCAATCATTTTCCTTTCCTTCTGGGACTTAATTACACATAAGTTTTTCTGCTTGATGAATCATAGGTCACTGATGCTCTGTTTATATTTTTTCCATATTTTTTTCTATATATGCTTCAGTTGGGTTTATTCTTATTGCTCTGGCTAAGTTTCTGTTTATCTATTGAGATATCTCATCTCTTCTCTATTATATTTTCCTTTAAACCCTTAAGTATAAATAGTAGCTGTTACAAAGTTCTTGTCTCTTTAATGCTATCGTGCCTGTCATCTCTGGATCTGTTTGTGTTGATGCATTTTTCTTCTGCTTCTCTGCATATATACTATTTTTAATTGAACTTCAGACACTGTAAATGCCAATTATTGAATGTTATGATTTTGTGTCTTCTTTTATCAAGTGTTCTTTTAAGGACCATTTTGATTATGTTAGAATTTTTTTAAAGCTATGTTAGGGAGAATCTAGAACATCTATCCAGTTACAGTAGCCCTATTACCAGGGGTATGACCTTCCTAATGTATCTACTAAATGTCTGACTAATTCAGTATAATCTCTCCACTCAGGCCAGTCAGAATTCCAACATCTTCTAGGTCTGCATAAGCTTCAGAAATTCTATTTAGCTCACAGCTCCCCAACACTTACATTTTGTCCAGGATCATAAAATCTTGCCTTACATATGAGCAGCTTAGTATTCATCAAGGGTAATCTTATGCCGTTTTTCTCAGCGTCTTCTCTGAAAGCTTGTTCCTCTCTAATACCCCCTTATAAATTCCATTTATATCAGTTACCCCAAACTTTGATGTATGTGTTCTCATCCCTGCAAGGCCACCATAGTCTGCATGATTCCTTTTGTATGGACTTGCATGGAATCTATATTTGTATGAACTCCAAATTCCTGAGCTGCTATTTAGAAAGAATACCCAGACAAAAAGCCAGGATAATTATTTGTCTCCCTTAATTGTTTTCCTTTCTGTAATCTAGGATAACAGTCACATGCTGTTTTCTAAAATCTGCAAGTAGCTATTTCATACATTTGGTTCATTTTTATAGTGCTTAGGGTGGGAGGGCTAGTCTGGTTCCAATCACCCTATAATAATCAGAAGTAGAATTCCAGTGCATTAAAAAAAACAACAACAAACTAATGTGTTTTTTTCCTTTTATTCTTTGTGTGTTAATCCTCATCAGAGGATATCTTTTCCATTGATTTTTAGAGAGAGTAGAAGGGAGGGGGAGGGGAAGAGAGAGAGACACACACACATTGATGTGAGAGAGACAATAGATTGGTTGATAGTCTCCCACATGTGCCTCGACCAAGGCTGGGGATCGAATCTGTAACCTAGGTATGTACCCTTAACTGGGGATCAAATATTGACCCTCCGGAGTGTGGGCTGAAGATCTCACCACTTAGCCATGCCAGCCAGGGCTCCTTTCATTCTTTTTAATTCAAAACCCTTGAGAGATTCCATAGTTTACTCAATGTAAAAGTATAAGTCTTTTTCAAGGCCCTTTTGAGGTCCTGGATCATGTCTCCATGTTTCTCTGACTTCACATCTCATTCTAGCTCTCATTCTCGCAAATCCAGATATCTTGGCCCTCTTGATTTTCCTCAAATACACCAACCTCTTATCTTAGGATATTTATTTATAGTTATTTCTAAATAAATGTTCATTCCCTCATTATCTACATAATTTATATCGTCACTTCTTCCAGATATCTGCCCCAAATTCACCTGTAATATAGCTTTTCCTAATGATTCCTTATACAATATATATCTCCTCCCATCACTTCCTGCCTCCCTTATCATGTTTTATTTTCTTCATAGCACTTAGTAATGATTAACATGCTTCAAAACTACCCTGGCCTGCACAAGCTCTGGAACCTTTACTTGGTCACAACTCCCCTATAGTTTGTCTGTGCCCAGGAGCATGGAGTCTTGCCTTATACATTATCAGCTTAGAGTTCATCCAAGATGCAAGGAAATTCTTTTGCAGTTTATTTATTTATTTATTTGTCTGTTTCTATTCTCTTTACTGGACTCTAGGAACACAAATATTTTATTTTATCCTTGCTACCTGGAACAGTCCCTGATAATACTAAAAATTTAATTCATAGTTGTTGACTTTCTGCAATAAAATCTCTCATGTAGTTGGAGAAAATGCCATCTAATCTATAATTATGCATGAAAGCAAGATTGAGACAAATAATAAGTGTTTGGGCTTACTATTATAGGGAATGTAAGAGGAAGCCAACTAGTAATATTTAAGAGAATTTCTGAAGAGCATTGAGAATATTCTTGTGAAGAAAATCATGAATTTGGGATAGGACCAATTAATATAGCTAAATATTAATATTTGTTCCCATCAAGATTTAGCTTTTTGGGAATAGAATGAGACTGAGCTAGTCAAACAGTAATAATTAACAAAGTTGGTGAAGCTGAAGGACAAGGAATAAGGGGGCTGAGAATACTAATGACAAGTTGAGGCTAGTCAGGAAGGTGAGAGAGGCTGGGAGCAATGACATCCTTAAGTAATGGGAAGGAATCAAAGACTGGAGGTCATCAGAGGACAAAGATCATGCAAGGTGGGAGTAAAGATAAAATCCAGGAGGAAGATACTCGTTAAAATTTAAATTTATCTGGTTTATTTTTGAAGGGCTAAGAAGATCTCAGGGAAATCTTGGCCTATGTCACTCATTTTATCAAAGAGGAATTAAGTCCCAAAGTGTTGAAATGATCTCCAAGGTCCCTCAGTCAAAAAGAGGTTCTTGATTAATATAGCCCAAGTGCCCAATGACTAATGAAGAACAAGTCTACCATTGGGCAGCTTTTCTCATCCACCTGCCTCTTCAAATGGGGTCCAAGTTATAGTCACTGATTTTCCTTCAATTTCAAAACTTCAAAATTCTCAATGATAAAAGAAGGAAATATCTAAACTAGAACCCTGTACTGTTTCCTCTGTGGTTCAATAAGTTTGGGGCTTAAGAGCATATGGAAGTTTGTTTTTGAGACAAGTTAAAATGTAACTGCCTCCAAGCATTTGGCTTGCCAGCAGGGTGCCTGTCTCTAGCTTACAGGACGGACTGCCTTGTGTTGTTTGGATTTTTAACCTGGTTGTCTGACAGCAGGGCACTTTACAGCTTGATCAAGGACAATGGGCTCCAGATCAGCACTCACCATTTGTTAGATTTCCCTCAGACTGGGAAAACTTCACAGCTATGTTGGCTCTTGGTGCAGCTGGGACCAGGAGAGAGGCAAAAATGACTCATCTGGGTTATGAGTTACATAGGAGTTTCTGGGTTCAGTGTGGGATGGCGAAAAGAGGTCTGTGTGGTGAGTCAGGACACCTGCAGTCCAATCCTCCTCCACTGTCTACATGGTACATGTTGTAAATAAAGTCATGTTAATCATCCCCAAAGCGAAGGAATAGAAGAAATAATCTTTAGGGTTTATCTGTGTTCAAAATTCTAGAATTGCATGGAAACAGACAGGAATCTTTTCATGTGAGAACCTATATGATGAAACATGAGTGAACTGAAGTCCCCTAAGAAGTTCCTATTACTGATTACTGCTGGTTAATGATCATCATGCAAAATAACCTGAAGATGAATCAATGACAATTAAAGCCAAGATTCCAGCTTTTGCAGAGGAGTCTGAGAGATCCTAGCATCCTGGCCAGGAAGAGGTGAAGCCCTTTCTGATGAAGCAGAGAGCAGTAGGAAGGCCTGAATCTGGACAGTGGTAAAAAGAGTAAATAAGGCGCAGTTCTAAGGAAGGGGCATTTGTTGGTTGCTCTGTTTTACCTTGGAGATGAATTACTTTGGATCCTCAGATGCTAACTGTAGCCAGAAAAAGGCCAAGACACTGCAATAACATAATATATTTGGGAAAAAAGGCATGATTTGGAACTAAGTAGACCTGGAGTCAAATCTAGTTTGGTACTAATTATCTATCCTTTCTGAATCCAAATTCTGTCATTAGTAACTTGGGGATAATTATATCTTGAATGGGTTTTATGAGGATTAGAGATAATATATGCAAAATGTTTGGCACATGGTAAACATTTGCGAAATGGTATCCAATTTTATCAATGAGACATAAGGAAAGGGATAGAATTTTAGCCCAAATAGCAACACAGAGCCATTGCAATTTTGCCAAATTTGGCACATCTAGGGATACTCCAAGATATACGTGTGATTTTGTAGAGACACCACCCTTGACACAGCCATATGAGTAGCAGTGTTCTTAGAACCAGGGTGGCGGCTGTAGAAACATCAACAATTTCATGTCTCAGAGCTTCTGTTTGGGCACTACAGAATATGGTGATCCCAGAGTTTCTATAGAAGAACCTTAAAGGTGGTCATTTAGTTGGAATTGGGGTCCTAAGGACTTACCTTGGAATAAGTTTGCATATAAGTTTACAAATAATTGAAAAAAATGTCAATTGTGCATAGCAAAGTATAGAAGATTTATAGAGTGGAGTGAGAATCAGGGACCAAAGTCCCCTCCACACCACGTTTCTTGATGACCCTTGCTGTCATACCAAACAAAGTATAAAAGCTGAATTTCAACACATAAACTTTCATGCTAGTTGGGTCATTTGAAATCATGGTTAAAGACAACAGTAATTATAAAAAACAAAAAACTATTGGCCAAATGCTAATCAGGGTAAAAAAATAAATATCTATAAAATTTGATGTTTGGCTTCAAATCCCTCTACCCACACTCATATGCATGTGTACACAACCACATACATACACACACACACACACACACACACACACACACACACACACTCATTAGAAACAAGGTTGACAACCAGAAGCCAACAGGATTTCCAGTGATTCTCCACTCATATACTATTCATTTAATAAACATGATGACAAAGAGTCTCTCCTGGACCAAATTTTAATTGGGCTCCTCTGAGCTCTTTTCAACTAAGTCCTGTGCTGGGCCTGTCCTTAAGAGCCAAGTTTTAGCAAGAATCCTGACAAGTTGGTTAGTCAGAATCTTCCACCCTCAGTCTGATCACTCTGGATATCTGACCAAATTCCTCATCCTCTAACCCCCTTATCTGATCACTTTGGCCTACCTTCAGCAAGAATCCTGTTAGGTTAGTTCAGGAGAGTTACCCTATCCTTTCAGTAATTTTCCATCTACAGACTATCCCCCACCTCCCTGTCCAATTCTTCTTCTTTGCCTTAAATTTCCACTTTTCTTTGTTATCCTGAGTTTAACCTAATCTCTCTTCTCTACTGCAAAACCCCTTTGCAGTGGTCCCTACACCTATCACAGTGTCCTGATAAAAATCTGCCTTACTCTTTTTTTTTCCTTTATTGAATTTTAGAGAGAGAGGAAGGGAAAGGGAGAGAGAGATAGAAACATCAACGAGAGAGAACATCGACCAGCCACCTCCTGCATGGCCCCCACTGGGAATTGGGTCCACAACCTGGGCATGTGCCCTGACCGGGAATCGAACTGGTGACCTCTTGGTGCATGGGTCAATGCTCAACCACTGAGCCACACCGACCAGGCAAAACCTGCCTTACTCTTAACAAAAGCCAAAATATTTTTATCTCTCTAATAATAAACATAGGAGAAGAAATAAGCTAGACTTTAAGCAAAGATGGGTAGAGAATGGAAAGCAGCCTCTCTAAATACAGGTAATTGTAATGACCAAAATAATTATGTTAAATTGATAGATTAGATTAGTCAAATATTTGCTAACTGTTTTTATGGAGATTCGGAGATAAAAGTTACTCCCAATGAGCTCCAGTTCAATGTACAACTCTACTGTATACTTTTATAGTGGTTTGATGCCAATAATGCTACTCTGGGGAATGGAAGGAGCATAGACTGTAGTTACAATGTTCTAGCTACTTAATAGGTAAGTGACCTTGAGCACCTGCAAAGATGTTTTGAGGTTTGGTGTATTTATCTTTAGTAGAAAGATGATAATACCCACATCACTAGATTGCAGGGAGGATCAAATGAGTTAATGTAAGCAAAGGAGTTCTATAAACTTTAAGAGACCTATACAAATGCTAATCATACTATTTTGTTCTGCCTTAAGAGTACAGTTGATCTTCCACATGAAGCTTTTCAGAAAAAAGCCAAGTTGATCCTGGGCTTTCAAAAAACTGCCCTTTCAGGTATGGTCTATAAATTATTATTTCAACTTCAAAAAATGAGAATGGATAATGTAACCGTATATAAACTTTCTTTCTTTAAAAAATATGTTTTTATTTATTTTTCAGAGAGAGGAAGGGAGAAAGAGATGGAAACATCCATGACAAGAGAGGAACATCAATCTGCTGCCTCCTGCACGCCCCCTACAGGAGATAGAGCCCACAACCCGGCATGTGCCCCAACTAGGAATGGAACTGGGACCTCTCAGTCCATAGGACGACCCTCAAGCCCCTGACCCACACCAGCCAGGTGAAACTTTATTTCTTTTATATGACCTATTTTTCTTCCTTTCCTTTTGACTTAACTGCCTCCTTCTCCCTTGCATGTCCACCCCCTTAATCATCAAGCCCTCAGTACAATGAGGTTCTGGCCCACATCAAATAATCTTAGGAACAAAGCCTGGGGTCTGTTGATCACAGAGACAGAGTTTCCACCAAATTACAGGTAACATTTAGGCCTCAGTTGTGTTTTACTCCAGATCCAGAAAAGTGGTAAAACAGATGAAGTGATGCCATGGTTGACATCAGGACCAGATGCAATGATTAACTACCTCCTACCTACCCTAATGCTGACGAGTCAGTAGAGACCATGACCCTGACCAGGACCCTAGCTCCCTTAGTCACCATGATTAGTGACTTCCCCCCTATATAACAAATTCCCTGGAAGCCTTTGGAAAGCCAGGTCTTTGAGCATTAGTTCACCTGTGTCTCCAGGCATGAGAGAATTCCTAAAAATAAACCCTTACTGGGCTTTGATGCACACAGAAAAACAGACCACTTTAGTTCTGTAACAATAACTTGCAGAGATACCCAATTTTGAATATTCTATTTTCCTTCCTTCCTTTCTCATTGTCATTTCATGCTGTTTCCCAAACTTCAGCCCCTCCTTCTTCCTTCTTCCTGGTGACACTATTCTTCCTGCTTTTCTTTCCCTCTCAAACCTTTGGGAGAAGAACTTGCTAGCTAGGAGTTCCTCAGCAGACACCCAAACACATGGGCATTATGAAACTCCAGCAAGAACAGATTTGAGCTGATCTTTAAGATAAAGTTATTGTGAGTCATCTTGTAGAAATGACTGTTATATAATAGCTGCTTCTTTGACATACATCTTGTTTGGTGGTAACAAAATATCACTTCTAAAAGCATTCCAGCATCCTAAAATTGGAAACACAGGGGTAAATGACTAGGGACACCAAGTAGAGACCTGAGGGTATGCAGGGCTGGGGACACTGGACCCTGCCCTGATCTAGAGAATACAAGCCTTATGAGGAGCTGCTGCTGCTTCCTTCAAGACAATTAGTCTAATGTGGAATTGAGGTTCCATTACATCCAGAACAATGGAACTGGTTTTTTTGTGAAATTCCCTGATTTTTAAATATTGCCAATTGATTAATTAAGAAAAAAATGTAAAGATCCAACAATGCTGGTTCCACAGAAAATACATTTATAAGACATCTATATTTTGGCCTAAATGAGCTAGAAAAAAAGAATGGAAACTCATCAGCCCTGATCAAGCCTCACTACTGGGTATTAAAATAATTCAGAGTACAGACAGTCCCTACTTAACAGTGATTAGTTCGACTCTCGATTTTTAGGCTTTATGATGGTGCAAAAGCGATATGCGTTCAGTAGAAAATTTGAACTTTGAATTTAATCTTCACCCAGGCCAGCAATATGCAGTAGGATACTCTGTCATGATGCTGGGTGGCAGCAACTGGCCACAGTTCCCTGTCAGCCCTGTGATCACAGGGTACACAATACTCTACTGTGTGCTGTGTTTCCAACATGTTTTTGGATATTGTGTTCTGAGCACGTTTAAGGTTAGTTGTATTAACTGCATTTTCAATTTATAATATTTTCAACTTACAATGAGTTAATTGGGATGTAACCCCATTGTAAGTCGAGGAGCACTTGATTATGTCCTACTGAGGACATGTAAAGAGCAACAGCTTTGGGCTTTCAAGATCACTTGTTATTGTCTTATGTGAACATTTATATTTATTCATTTATTCATCAAATATAAATATTGGGCCATTGTAGATTTCTGGTAAAAAGTACTGAGCAAACACAGAGAGGAGTGATACAACACTTGGGTTTTGACCTCAAGGAACATATAATCTAAATAGAAAGATAAGGCACATACAAGTAAAACAAATTATATTATGAGAATTGAAATGATATAAGTTCATATAATGTAGTGATTAGTTGCACTGGCCATGAAATCAAATGGACATGGCATCAAATCCTGGCTCTTGCTAATTGTTTATGACATTGGCAAATTACTTATCTCCGTCTCCTCAACTGTAAATTAGGTATTATAGTGGAATCTACTTCATAGGAATGCTGTGAGCAGTAAATGAGATAATACATGTAATTCTTAGCACAGTGTCCAGTACCAAATTGATAAAATACACACAAGCAATAATAACAATGGTAATAATAATAATAATAATAAAGTGAGACAGCAACTCAAATGTCACAAGGCAGCAAGCAGTGAGGATCATGGGAATGGCCCTGGTAGTATGACTTAGACTCTTGTTGCTTAAGGAGTGGTCTATGGACCAGCAGCATATTTGGGGAGACTGTTAGGAATTCAGGAGTTCAGGCTCCACTCCAGATGCATTGCATCTGAACCTGCACTTTATTTAGCATTTTCCCCAAGTTATCTGCACATACATTAAAATGCAAGAAACATTGTGCTAGAATATTTAGAGGGAAAGTGAACAATGTGTCCTGGAGGTGGACAAAGACTTCCAGGATGAGACAGGGTTGACCAGATCGTAAATTTTCGGACTGTTTGGTTTGAAACTCCCTTTACACTCTTAAAAATTATTGAAGACTCAGAGACCTTTATTTATGTGTTTTGCTTATCTGTTTAATGTCTAACAATAAAAGACAGCTGGGCCTAGCTGGTGTGGCTCAGTAGTTGAGCATTGAGCCATGCACCAAGAGGTCACTATTCTATTCCTGGTCAGGGCACATGCCCAGGTTGTGGGCCCAACCCCCAGTGGGGAGCATGCAGGAGGTGGCCAATCAATGTTCTCTCTCATCGATGTTTCCATCTCTCTTTACGTCTCCCTTCCTCTCTTTCTAAAATCAATAAAGAAAAAATAAATAAGTAAAAGACAGCTGGATTTTCATATCTGCTTTGTCATTCACTCAGTTGTGTTATTTTTGTTGAAGTACATAATAAAAAAATTTGGCTTCGCAAAAATATGTAGTTTGAAAAGGCAAGAGTATTTTATTACCCTTTTCAGATAACTGTGGTTATTCTCTTTTGTTATTGTACTTATAAAAATTACCTAAGTAGTATTTCTTAATTTGTGGAATCTCAAATGTAATGAGTCAACATTTGGAAGACTTGGAAAACCCAGTGAATAAATATTTTCCAAATGATCTACTCATTCTGTTACAAACACCAGAACAAGGGGAAAAGATCCATTGGATTTTAATGTAATAGCACAAATCTTTATAGACTAATGGATTTTGGTCCACACAGACAATGGATCTTTTTTTAAAATTTTTTCTTTATTGATTTTTTTTTTTTTTTTTTGAGAGAGAGAGAGGAAGGGAGAGGGAGAGAGATAGAAACATTGATGAGAGAGAACATCAACTGGCCGCCTCCTGCATGCCCCCCTCTGGGGATTTGGCCTACAATCTGAGCATGTGCCCTGACCAAGAATTGAACTGGCGACCTCTTGGTGCATGGGTCGACGCTCAACCACTGAGCTACACTGGCTGGGCCAGACATTGTATCTTAATGTGCCAGCACAAATTCATTGCAAAAGTGTTTTCCCTTGAGACAACCATCGTACATACTCTGCTATGCAGAAGACATGCTTTTCTTGTGGTTCCTGTTTCCTCACACAGAATAATAAAAAGAAAGGTACTGAAGGGTCAGAATTAGTAAAATTAATCATTTTTACTGTTTCATCCAAGGCACTGTGAAGTGAAACCGAATGTATGGTGGTGAGGAATGCAGTCACTACTGGTGTGGTTTGGCACCACTGCCTTGGTTCACCTGTTCACTGGCTGTTTTACTCACCATTGCATCTGCACCATTTGTGCAAACTTTAACACAGCAAAAAACTACTAAGATCTTAGTAGTATTATAAAAATAGTTTTGACATCTCAGGTGGTCTTGAAAGGACCTTTGGTAGTATAAGGATCTTCAGACCATATTTTGAGAACCACAGAATAGAATATTGGAAGACAAGGTTAGATAAGAGGCTAGGGAAAGAGAACAGACACTCCAGACAAAGAGAATCATGCCGGTGGAGGTCTGGAAATAGGTGTAAGCCAAGTGGGCTCTACCAGTCTACATGGAGCAGAGTTTATACAATTCAGAAACAGCTCCTTGACCTTCTTTGTTCTGTCCTAAAAATAGAAGCACATATGAAAAAGACACTTTCCTTTTATCTTGTTTATTGAATCAGCCTCAGTGAAGCAGTCACAACTTCAATTGGTCCACATTATGCTACTTGAACTTGAAAATCTGGGCAATTGATTAAAGTTCAACATTCAAAGAGAAGACAAACATAATAAATCTCTTTGTCACTGTGCCTAATGTAAGACATTTCACTCTCCTTAAAAAAAAAAAAAAAAAAGGAGGAAGAGATTATTTATGAATTTCACTCCACCTCCAACACCCAAGGGTTTTAGAATACTATTACTAACTTTTTTCTTTTCTTTATTGATTTTAGAGAGAGAAGGTGGGGACTTGGCCCACAACCTGGGCATGTGACCTGACCGGGAATTGAACCAGCGACCTCTTGGTGCATGGATCAATGCTCAACCACTGAGCCACACCAGCCGGGCTATTACTAACTTATTTTATGCACCTTGGAGAAAATATTTATAGCTTAGAAAACCAAAGATATGCCATCTGAGATTACAGGTCACCTTGAATTCTAAATGCATAGCTCATGTATTTGAGAGTTCACTTTGTTGACTATGGGGACATAATAGTATAAGACTAGAACAAAAATCCCAATGCCTTAGCTTTTTTTTGTCCCTAAATTTCATCCTCAAATAGGAGGATACTGTGAAGTAGTAATGAATTGAAAGCTAGCTCTTAAAGGGTCTCCCTCAGGGACACATGTTACCTTGAAGTTACTAGTACCTGTGAGATCTATAATTCAGAAACTATCAAGCAAGATAAATACATAAAAGCCCTAAGATCTGAGGATCCCTGGGAACCTCTCACCCTCTCTGGCCATGGCCATCTCTGATGCTCAGATAGCCTGCAATCTGGACCCTGCAAAGAGGTTGATCATTTCACCTCCTTCACCACCAAAACTCTGCAACTCATACTCATACCACCATCTAATTTACCTATGTGACTATCAAGGGCCCTCTGGGTTGATAACTACTGGAAAGAATGTGTAACTCAGTGAGTCAGTGAGGCTCCTTCTCATCCAGATGAGGCTTTCACAGCTCATGCCTGGGGTCACTCTCATTTTCTCTGAAATAGACTTCAAGAGATGCTTGGCTGCTTAAAATCATTAGTGAAAATAACTCACAGGAGGTCTTGAGCTAACATAGCTGAACGTGCCATTCCTGTCCTATTCAAAATCCTGCTCTGTGTGCTTTTTATTTCCTAATTGACTTAGGAGGTTTACCCTATACTCAGAGGAATGTAAAAAAAATCATCTTTTTTTTTCAGGTTATAAAATGGATGCTTATGTATTTTAGATATTTTGTAAAATTATTCCCAAAACAAAGAAAAATAAATTACCTATCTTCCTATTAATAGAAATAATTCAAAACTTGGAAAAGAGACATAAATATGGGTAGCATGTCCTTTCAACATCATATGAGAGCAAAGGCCTACCCAAAGATTATCTGGAACTAATAAAAATATAACGTGAAAACATAGTGCAGACTACTAATTTTCAAATTTCTAATAACCATAGTAAAAGCATAAAAATAAAAGGCTAAATTTAATTTTATAATATAATTGATTTAACTCAATATATTCAAAATATTGTCAATTTAATTTATAATCATTATAAGAAATTATTAATGAATTATTTTCTTCATTTTATTGTATTAATTTTTAAAAATCTGGCATACATTTTATATGTACAGTACATCCAATTTGGGGTAGGCATATTGCAGGTGTTCACGGGACTAGTGGCTACCATACTGGACAGTATAGATCTAGGGAAAGGCACTTTGTTCAACTCTGTTTACTTTTGACTAAAGTGCTCAGTGTTAGTGAAGTCACAAGTTAACATAGATTTTTGGCCAGTAGAGATCCAAATAATTACTATTCAATAGGAAAGATGACATCGAAAATCATTTTGTACTGTAGAAAATCAACCAGTTTTATATCTAATCCAGCAATCATATCCTATCATTCTTTTGTTAAAATACCTATAAATATCTAACTTCTTAAATATTTTTGAACCAGTCTTAATATCTTACTGGTTCCCTCATTACTTAATAAATTGAACAAAATATTGGTCATGTGTTCATTTTATATTATCCTGAGAAATGGATTTCACCTCGTTGAAAGTCTATTCTAGCAATTCCACTACCGAGAGCCTTATTCACATGTTGTCTTTTATTCTCTCTCTCTCGCTTTATCTTTGTAATATACATTTCACACACATAGCACCATCATCTCAAGTTCTGCCAATATAAATACTGGAAACAGTGCATTAAGTGGGCAATGTATTTTTGTCTAAAATAAAACGATTTTATATGTAAATCAAGATTTTAAATATCCATTACCCAATTGTCCTGAAATGTATCACATTTGTATTACCAGATTATAACAGTGCCTGATTCCTTGCTGTCTAAAAACTCTTCCCAAGATTTGATAATATTGTTCTTTTTTTTCCAATCTAGATTTATTTACAATGGCTAAAGTGTTCAGAACTGGGACTAAAATGTCCATAACAATAAAGGTAGTAGTAAAAGCAGTTTTCACTTATGTCTGACCAAGTGATAATGCCATCAGACCTCTTATCAGGAGGTGAGATTCTTGTTACTGTTATTGTGGGCTTTTTAATAATCATATTAAAAACATATTTCTCTCTTATATTATTCATTTTTTTAAAATTTGGAATAAAATTTGAATTCTATCAAATGCATACTTTTTCCTTTGATCTACTAACATTATAAATTATGTTTATATGTTTTCTAATAATAAACCATATGTTTTTAGATTAAACCTTATTGAACAAAGTATATTCTTTTCCTAATATATTAATATACCCTAATATGCTGATGAAATTGATTGGCTATTATGTTTTAGTCTATTTGACATCTATATTCATGAGTGATGCTAATCTAAATGTTTTCTTTTTAAAATAATTTAATCAGATTCTAATGTCAGAGTCATATTAATTTACTAAAATGTAATTTAAAGGTTTTCACTTCTTTTGAATCCTTAGAAAGTGCTTAAATGCTAACAGATAATGGTAGGGATTATCTACTTTTTGAACATTTGAAATAACTCTCCTGTAAAGCCCACTGACATCTTTCCTGGAGGTTATTTTTTCATAAACTTCTAAAATTTATTTCACATCTTTGATCTATTCCAATTTTCTTCTTATATATGGGTCATTTAAAAAGACAAATATAGTTAGATTTTACTAAGATTTCTAATTTGAGTATGAGATTATACATATATAAATATGTGTATACGTAAGTATATATGTATCTATGTATATATATGAAAACATTATTTGCATAAAAACATACTATAATAATTCTATATTTGTATATTCTTTCTTATTTTTCTTAATTAGCCAGAGATTAATCCTTTTTATTTGTGAGAGTATCTACTTTTAATTGAAATTGATCAACTTTTTTTTTTTATCACTTGAAATCAATCTTGTTTATTATTTTTCCTTCTGAGGTCAATAAGCAGCCACTCAAGAAGTTTAAGCAAGGGAGTGGTCTGAAGAGGGGTGTTCTTTGAAAGGTCATTCTGAAGGCTATGGGACCATGGGGTGGGGAGAAAGGCAAAGCTGACTGGGCTCTCAATCCCACTTCAAACTCCAGGGCCCAAACTGTTGGACAACGGAGAGTCAGCCTGGGTGGGGGCAAGGCCAGTGGTAGGACTGACTCAGCTATCATATATTGCTGTCCCCTGATGGGGCGTTGAGGTGTGGGTAGCAGCAGTATTTGAGAATTCTGCTTGATTCAGATCAAGCTCATTATCCTGGAAATGCACAACTAACTGTCACCTTTCTGAATAAGAAGGGGCAGACACAACGATTGGTTGAAATAGAAGTTTAGCCAAGATCTGGGATGAAGAGACCTAATCCCTCATCCACCCTAAGGGTGTTGGAATTTGGCAACAGGACTGTCATAGAAGGTCATACAGTCTGTGCATGACAACTCCAAGAAGCCTGATTCACATGGGGGGCAGCCCTTGGAATTGTGCAGTGCTGTGGGCACTACTGGTCTGGGAATCTGAATAGGACCCCAGTCACATTGGAGCAGCTAAAGACAGAAGGGGGACCTAAGGCAAAATCCTGTGTATATTTACTAGGACAACTTGATGAGGGTGTGGGGGAAATTGCAGATCAAATGGTGTTAGGGAGCCCTGGATTCAGCCCAGGAACATGATCCTACAAAATTGACTCTAATTCCAGACTACAGCTGCAGTGAAAATGAGATTTCTATTGTACTCTAAGCCCAAGAATAGATCAGGAAATAAATGTTTGCCCATAAACCCGGTTGAAAGAGCCCTGAGTGATTCAGTTGAGAGGGAGGATAAGAGACTTTCCTTTGCCAGGGTTCATCCTCCCACTCTCCACAGGCCACATGCCTTCTTTCTCTTCCTCTTTTCCCCAATTCCCTCCTTCCTTTCTTTACATCTTCTCTCCCATTCATCCTTCTCCTTTGACCATGTATCTATCTAATGTCTGATGTCCCAAGCTCTGTGGTTATCTCTTAGTGCTGATGAGGTCCTCAAGCCCTGTTATAACCCCCAGAGAAGGAACACCAAGCTGATGTGCCCCCTCACTCATGAGCAGGGCTGCCCAGACCCTCGTTTCAAGACATTTATCTGCCACAGAACAGTGGCATCAGCTGCTGAGGAGACTTTAAAGCTACTGCTAAGTAGAGCAGCACAGCACACACTGGTCTGGTTGAACAGGGAGCACGTTTGATGGTAAGGGCTGGGAACCTAGGACTAATAAGATCCTCACCCATATTGCTTATAATCACAAAGCTGACAGCTGTGGAGCTGCTGTGGATTCTGGCACCCTCCACACTGCTGGATGTCACCTAAGAGGAGATTCAGGTGTTGGGGGAAATTCAGTGAGGCAGGAAACAGCTTGACCAGGGAGAGTTCTCCCCCTGAATATCAAAGTGGGGCTACTAAAAGAAAATCGGGAAAGGGTGTGTATTGAGGGCAAATCTAACCAAATTTGCTGCAGTGAGATAAAAAAGTGAGGATATGAATAGGATGTGACAACCCATCCCATTAAAACAGGACCCTTGTCAAGTAAAATAACCCTCATGAATTGGCTGAAAACCCCACAGCAGGGCAGCTGACCTCTTGGTCATTTGGCAGTCACAGAAGCTAAAAACGAGCTCCAATTAAATTTTCTAAAAAGACAAAAAGCATTGTGAGTAACAAACATTATTATTTCTCTGAGGCAAAGGCTTATCTTTTTCCTTTCAATGACCTTGTAACAAGGAGTTATTGAGTTCCCCCTGCAGAGGATAAACTGTGACATTTCACTCCCCTGACGTTGCTCTTGTCCCGGCTCCAGCAGGCTGCAAGGCTGTGAGGTCCTGCACAGGCACCCAACTGGTGTGGGAGGAAGGACAGCAACGAGAGTCTGCGTATTGATTCCTACACATTGGCTGTGTGACTAGTCTAATCATTTAATCACCCTAAGGTAATTTCATTTGTTAAAAAAATAATAACAATGATATATTTCTCAAAAGGCTTATGTGAAGGTTAATTGAAAAAATGTGTGTGACTGCACTCAGCATAGTGCTGGGACTATTTCAGGGAGCCAGCAAAACTTTTATTTTCCTTATTAAAAATCACCATATTCCCAGAAACAAACATAGTGCTTGGAACACATACATAAATGGGTTCAATACATAAATGTGTAGCTTCGTATACTAGAGACCATGAGCAGGGCTCTGATGAACCATGATAGTTCCTGAATGTATTGTAATTATTAGTCCAGTAGGAAAACAAGAGCACACATTGAGGTTCATTTATTCACTCAAACATCTTAGTTGTCTAATTTGTGTTATGTACTGTGCTGGGACTTGAGGATACAGTAGTGAAAAAGATAAAAATGGTCCTGACCTGTATCACTCAAGATGCCTCTGGTTCTGAGGAGATTGGGGCAGGTTAGGCAGTGAGGGACGGGACCATGGGAAGGGAAGGCTGAGACACGGGGGAAGTTTGAGATGATTTAAAGCTCAGCACACAGACAGGCAACCCGGTATACAACATGTCTGGAGGTTTACTCGGACTCTACAGATCTCAAAATAAAACTAAAATCAACATGGGAGATTGTGCCTCCCAGGCCAGAAACTCCCAGCTCCCATTTATAGAAATGTAAATTGGAAACTTCTGGAAGGAGCACAGGTCAATTACATAACAAGAAACCCAGAAAGGCTGGTTTCAGGCAAGAGGAAGACAGCGATTTATTGTATGGTTCCTTTTTCGGGGTTTGCAAAGGAATTTTATTTACTGTTAAAGAATATAATGCTGGTGATTCTGACCTTCTAATTAACATACCTACTGGTTTCTGGGAGCAAGGCAAGAGGATTGCTGAATGATTGGATTTAGGGGAGAAATCAAAAGCTAGCATAAGGTTGCTCCAAGGGTGTTTCCCCTCTTCCTCATTAAGAGTCTGGGAGAAGTTGAAATTATCATAAAAAGGGAAGCCACTAAGACCCCTATAGATGACCTAGGGCTGAACCCAGTCAGGTGGGAAACACAAGCTTTAAAATGCATGAATGTTGCTAAGGCAGAATTCCTTGGAAGGACCAATCAGAGGCTAGCAAAGTATATATCTACCCCTAGACAACAGAGCCCCAAGGGGAACCCACCTGGATCCCCTCCCTATTGTGGGGAGTTGGTCTATCTCTCAAATAAACTTTCCTTTGGCTTACCTTTGGTCCGTGAACTCATTCTTTGATTTTTTGAGACAACAAACCCGAATACCGCCGCTTGGTTTCAGTTCTATGGAACAAAACACCCAGCTCAAAGTGACTTGAAGAATAAAAAGGAATTATTCCCTTATGTAATTAGAAAAGCCAAAGGCAAAACCAGCTTCAAGGATGGTGTACTCATCAACTCATTGAGGTCACCAGAGACTGTTTCTTCCCATCTCTACGGTGACTTCCACAGCATCTGCCACATGATAAGGCTGGTTGTTGTCAAGGCTGTAAGATGGTCACCAAGGTTACATGCTTCTTCCACATGCAGAAGTTTCTATGTTTCAGAAGCTCCCAGCAAATCTCTTTTTGTGTCTCTCTGGTTTTAATGGAGTCATAGCAACCCTGAATATACAATGGACAGAATCAGGAGTTGAGGCCTGAGCCATATGCCCTAGTCTACAGCTGGGTATAGTCACATAAAGACAATGCTGGTGAGCTGAGACATTCAGTAAGCCTGGGTAGATAGAAAGAGAAGAGGGATGCCCCTGGGAGGTAAGGACCACAAGAGTCACATTAGTGTCCTCAGAGAGCTTTCAGTCAGCTTTGGCAACTTCACAAAGTAAACTTTTTAAGGACAAAAAGTAAAAACCTGTGCTACTGTCCTGCAGAGAAATATGTATCAACAATGAATAATGTCACTTCACATTTAATTATGGAATCATTTAATACACTGAATAGCCAATATATTTAATGAATGGTTCTAGGCACCATGAGACCTAGAGAAAAAGTACATTAGAGTCAATGGTTCAGTAGACCAAATATTTTATTCACTTATGAAATGACAAATAGTAACTTGAGGCAATGTAATAAGTGTCTAGTGAATAGAACATACATTCATTTTTGTAGGAGTGTGGGTTGCAAACTTTGATGACCTAAGAATAACCTGGAGTGCTAGTTTTAAGTGCAGATTTTTAACCCAGCAATTCTGATTCAGTGGTTTGAAATGGAGCCCAGGAACTGATTTTTCTTTAAACTAACACTTTTTTTTTAATCCTTACCTGAAGATATTCTTCCATTTATATTCAGGTAGAATGAGAGGGGAAGAGAGAGAGAGAGAAACATTGATGTGAGAGAGACACATTGACTTGCTGCCTCCTGCACGACTCGACCAGGGCCAAGGACCAAACCGTAACCGAGGTATGTGCCCTTGACCGGAATTGAACCCGAGACTCTTTGGGCTGTGGCCAGTGCTCCAACCACTGAGCCAAACCAGCCAGGACTAAACCAACACTTTAATAATTGCAGGCAAAACAGGGAGAGACTGACTGGGGCTACTGTGGTCAGACATTGCTTCATGAAGGAAGCAACCAAAGCTATAGAATACTTTTGCATGGGAATGTCAAACAAGTTTTCAGATTCAGTGAGGAGAACATCAGGTCTTGGTTTCTCTATTATTCATGGCAGTCCATCATTTAAAACAGTGCCTCCTTCAGCGTAGATACTTGCAATGGAATGGAACGAATTAGTTTACTGAGAGTATTTTTCTGGTTGGGGTAAAGTGGGGAGAAAGCAGAAGTAGGGGGATTGGTTCATTGTAACAGTCTTTGAATGAAATGATATGAATTTGGCCTAGAGAACATAAAAAGAAAGTAAGAAATCGCTTTTAGAAATGCTATGGCTACTCAGCAGAAAATTTACTCTGCATAGGAAAATTGGCAGAATGTTTTAATTATTTAAATAGCGTGTGAATGGATGAGAAAAAAACAACAGGCTCTTCCATTGGAAGAATGTTATCGTATTTCACTTTGTGCTAGTTTAAATGAAAGAGAATTAGACTGGGAGATGGAAGACATGAGTTCTAGCACATCTCTGCTTCTCAGTAGCTGTGTGATGTCTGCAAGATCCTGTCCCTTCTCTGGAGCAATTTCCTCACTGGTAAAAAGAAGGAGTTAAACCAGATAGTCCCTGGTGTTCTTTGTTTCCATAGTGGGATATTACTGCATTCACCTAGATGAGACCTGTATTGTAAAGTTAACTTACTCTTTAAACGGTTAAAATAAGTATGGCTAAAAATAAAATGTATGTTGTATTCAGTGTAGGAGTAATGGTGTGCTAATTATCTGCCCAAGCAATGTAACCATAGTTAAATTTATGATGAGAATAACATATCCATTGGGCTGATCAGGTTGTGGTAAATTAACACAGCTTCCTTTTATATTAATTTAAAGGCAACACCAGTCTTATCAGCATATAAATAAAGAGCATTAACACAATAAAAATTGTACCACATAATGTCAAAGCCCTGTGCTAGACATCTAGTCTTGTAAACACTGCACTTGTATCTAAGGAGAATTTTATGTTTATCATCTCCATCACTGGCCCAGCTTAAGGGCAGAAAAATGTTCCTTTTTGTTTTAAGAGGGCCTTAGGTAACCATTGCTGGCCTGGGTGTCTTATACCCCAGTCAAGGCCAACCTAATATTTAAATATCTAGATAAACCTATTGGTCATTTGAAGACCATAGTTTCCTTATCGAAAGATTATTTTCTTTTCAAAAATTAACAAAGGATTTTATTACAGGAAAATTCCTGAGTGTATTTTCATTATGATTTAATAGTTAGAAACTTCATACCCAAAATTTCAGATGGTATTACTTAAACAATAAAAGCTAACTTTTTGAGCCCCTACAAGTTCACAGGATCCAGGCTAATAACATTACACTTCCTAATTCTTCTAATTAACTTGAAAGATAAGTATCATCTCCTACCTGTAGCTGAAGTTGAAGAAGTCACTTGCCCAAGGTAAAATACAAGGATTCAAATCTGTATCTATTTAACTCCAAGAAACATAATCATTCCTCAAAAACTTGGTACTTTAAAAAGAAAGAAAGTTCACAGTGTTACCATTGTAATTTGCTAGTTATTAAAAATAGAAAGGGGCTAAGGGAGGCTAGACATTATAAGCATGGTTATCTGGGTAGCTTCACCAGGAAGCTGCAATTTTGCAGTCCTCAGAGAACCACTGGTCCATTCCCTGCAGATCACTGGAGGAAGGCAAAGATGGACACATGCCCAGTAAAGTCAGGGTGATGTAGGAAAAATACTTGCCTGTCAGTCTAGCCTGGAACAGAGATCTTTGGCTAGAGGGGTGGTACCAATGAAAGCCTGTGAAAATTTGGGAATACATAATCCCCAGACAAAGGGATTCTCTTGTTCCTCTCTCTTGTTCCCCTGGTTTTGCTCCTGCTTCCTTGTACTCACTCATGTTCCCTCCATAGGAATGTGGCCCTAGAAGTTCCCATGGCCATTCGGACTCCACAAGCAATGGACTACAGCTGGGAACACAAACTAAACTATCCTGATGCTTGACTGCACTGTGCAAATATTAAGTGAAAACTCTGGTCAACAGCTTTAATCCTAGCTCTGCTGTAGACAACTGGACTTCTTCCATGGCAGGACAAAGGGAGAAGGGAACTTGGAAACTCAGGGATTTAATTTCACAGAAATAAAACTTTCTACAATACCTCATTCTTCTGTGTGATTATCAGAAAATTCCTTTTCTCATGACATTGCAAGAAGCCCACTTCCACCAGCAGCAGGTGGGGACATGGAGAACTCCTCACCAATGACAACAGTATTCTCGTGAATCAGTCCTAATTGTTAACGAGATAAGTAGCTTCTATTGTTTCCAGGTCTAGTGTATATTTTCTTGTTTTCACTAGAAATAGCCATAGTTAGTAATGTACATTTTTGGACTGCAACTAAAGGTATGATATCCTGGAAAATTTCATGACAAAGAGTTGTAGTTATTCCAAGAACATTTTTCTTTATAATTAAATATTTTTGTATCTTTAAAAAAATATTGATTGATTTTAGAGAGAGAAAGAGAGATCAGTTTGTTGTTCTACTTATTGATGCCTTCACTGATTGATTCTTGTATGTGCCATGATTGGGGATCCAACCTGAAACCTGGAGGCATCAGGATGACGTTCTAACCAACTGAGCTAGCCAGCCAGGGCAAATATTCTTGTATCTTGAATATTTTTACAATGCTGAATAAAACATTTAAGATTTATTAATTCAATGTAATACCTTTAAATTATTTTTAATATCTGTGCAACAAAACAATTCTATATAAAACTCTTTATAGCAGACTCTGCAGTGGAACTAGACTATACTTTTTCTAAGTGATTTGGATTAAAATAAGTGGTGTGGTAACCCAGCTGTGAACTTACATACAAGTAAAAGAAAAGGAAATATGACCTACAATAACTTCATAATCCCTAAATCCAAAAAGTCCTTAAAAATTAATTAAAAAGAATAAATTTGTGGTAAATTCCTTAGGTTAAAAAAAAGCTAATAAAAATATTCATGTGTTTTGCAGAAGAAATTTGAATGGATTTGGGGATGAGTGCTTTCCCCAGATCCTTTTGGGGTTATTATTAGATAAATAGTACATACACAAGGTGTCCTAAAAGCTACATTCAGTAGGGATGACCTGTGTAATCATTAGGATATTACAGACATGATAGTTTGTGACTTCTAAGACCAGGTAGTAAGAAACATTGCTGCTCTGCATTTCTTTTTCTCGGATTCCTCACTCCATGGAAAGCCAGTTGTCCTATCATGAGACACACAAGCCACCCTATGTAGAGGTCCAAGTGGAAGGAGCCAAGGCTTCCTGTTAACTGCCATGAGAGTGGGACATTTTGGAAGTGGATCCTCCGATCTTAGTCCAGCATCAACTGATTGCGGCCCCAGCTGACATCTTGATTGCAATTTCTTGAAGACCTGGAGCCAAAACACCTAGTTGAGTTGCTTCAAAATTTTTTACCTATTGTGTGAAATAATCAATTTTGGTTATTTACGCCACTAATTTTTAGCTATATAATAAGTATATAGATAACACCTATATCTGCTATTTTTACAAATTACCTGATTCCAAGATTAAAGAGCAAACATATAAGTGAGTACATTAACTGGGTTATTTACAGAATAAAATACTTAGAGTATGCTGTTTGGGAAGTAACTGCCACATTTTGTATTATATAGAATAACCTTGGTGGGCCAGCCAGGAAGACAATAAGATTCATTTTCTTTGATACCTCCTTACTGGCAGAAGCAGCTCTTGACTTCACTTGACAACTTTTCTTTCTTTCTTTCTTTCTTTCTTTCTTTCTTTCTTTCTTTCTTTCTTTCTTTCTTTCTTTCTTTCTTTCTTTCTTTGCTTCGATTTCTTCATTTTCTGCAAATGAGGAATAATTAGATTATTCAGTCCAAATCAGGAAACATACCATAATTAAAAAATAGAAAATCTGTTTTTTTGTTTTAATTCAAGCAAAGCTTCGCTCTTCAGATGAAGCCAAACCACCAGACATGCCTTCCTTTGTTCTAAGTAACTACAGAAAACACCTATTTTCAGAAAAGAAACCAAAAAAATAAAAGGAAATACACTTTCTTGAATTAAACTTTAGTCACATGTAATTGACTATAATGAGTATAATTTTCTATGTTATTAGTGAGTTATTTTTAATTGTAGTATTGACAGCTTTTTTTAGTTCACAACAAGCAGGCAACACATGTGAAGGTGAAAATATATGTGATATTCTTCAAACAAAAGAAAATTCAAACTTCCTCATCACACAATGTGATATAAAAGTGACATCTAAAAATCTTGTTTAAAAATACCATTACAAATTTGGTCATTCTCTGAGCAAATCAAACTAATCATAATGCTGCCCATTTTTGTTTTTTTTGTTTTTTTTTTGAACAAGGAAGGATTGTATCAAATTTTATATTTTTAATACAAAATATATATTTTAATTTTTTGTTGTTGCTTAACCAGTGCTGTGTAAGAAATTGCCTGAAAACTTAACAACGTAAAAACAACATTTATACTCTCTCCTTTTTTGTGGGTCAGAAATTTAGGAGCCATTTAACAGTGGCTCCGGCTCAGCTTCTCTCATGAAGTTGTCATCAAGGTCTCGGCTTGGGCGACAGTCATGCAGACTGGACTGGAACGTGAGGATTTGCATTCAAGATGGTTTACTCACATGGCCGTGGCAGGAGGCCTCTGTTCCTTGATTGTAGGCCTCTTCATAAGACTGCTGAGTGCCCTCTCACCATGGCAGCTGGCTCTCCTCAGAGCAGTGATCCCAGAGAGAGAGCAAGCAGGGGCTGCACTGATTTTTACCACCTCGTCTCAGAAGTCACACGTTGGATGATGAGCAAAGTAGAACTAAGTGTATTCAACAGATCAGAGTCTTCTCTCAACAGGTCATTTTCTGATGAAGATGGTACTCCCAGGACTGGGGGACACTTGACTAAAAATCTTCCTGAGTGTGGGATAGGATACGAAGCTTTTCCTTGTTGTTGTTTTTTGGTTTTGTTTTGTTTTGTTTTATCTCAAAAATCTTCTCCCTTATCAATCAATTTTAATGCCTAATATGCCACATTTGGAGCTTCGTTCTTTTGACTAAGGAAAATTATCTTTAGAGTGGATTAACACCTTGGTGTGGATACATTTACACAGGTCTTATTCTGCCTGGTAGCTAGTTGAAAGAAAAGGTAGAAGCAAACATATCGATGAGGAAGTAGACTCGACTGAGGAGGCAATGTGGGTCTCTGGGGCAGTTTATGAAGAGCACTCGAGCCCTTGGCCTCCTAGAAGGGAAGGGTACAAAAAGAAAAGTAGAACAGAGAATGCTGCAGTGATTTCCCAACTCTGAAGTTGCTTTGATGATGAAGAGGAGTGAGGGAACTCTGGGTGAAGGAGGGATGTGAGGGGACTCTGGGTGAAGGAGGGATGTGAGGGGACTCTGGGTGGAGGAATGGTGTGAGGGGACTCTGGGCGAAGGAATGGTGTGAGGGGACTCTGGGTGAAGGAGGGGTGTGAGGGGACTCTGGGTGAAGGAAGAGTGTGGGGGACTCTGGGGCCACTGAAACTCTTGAACTGTCACTTTGGCCCAGAGAGTCAGCCAGGTGGCCACCCTGGCCCTCTTACATCCAGCAGGCTGAAGGCATCATCAAGGCTGCCGTGCGGATTCCTGACTATAAGCTGACAGGTTACACCTTCCAAGGCTGCTTTTTCTATTTAGCTAAAATCACTGAGTAAGTTAGTTGTATGACTGAACTATAATTGCCGGCATTTTCACCAGCTCTCCCCTGTTCCCTGGTTTTCCTTGTCTCTGGCCTCTGTTATTTCCATCTTAAGATTATACTCTTTTCTCGGTTATGACAATCAGAGTTCTGCCTCGCTCACTGACTCAGCAGTGTTTAAATATGTTTGTTCCAGTGATGATGGGAGACAGAGATGAGGAAAGAGATGGATGATAAAGAGAGATAAGTTATCTAAAGAACATTTCTATATAAGTTACATACATTGGGTTAATCAGTGCCCTTTCAAATAACCTTTAGATTGGACTGTCCCAAAATTTTTTTTTTTTTTTTTTTTTTAGATACAGTATCAACCCCTCACCCTCCCACCTGTGTCTGGAATCGGAGAGACCAGTGCCTGCCACACGGTGGCCCACCAAGCACTGGCACTGCTAGCGGGGATGCTGGTGGAGGGGCACAGGAGCCAGACAGAGGATGCTCAGCACTCAGCTGGTGTTTATTCATAAGTACCGTGTGCTATTACCAAGGCTTTAGTAAAACTGTATTTAATGATAAAAGAACTTAAAGGAGCAGCTCACATGTTTGCTTACAGTGACCACAAAGAGCTCGAGGCCCTCCTGGCACTGTTTCTTCTGGGGCCAGTGTAGCCGCACCAGTATTTTCTCGGAGGCTCAGACCCACGTGACAGTGGCGATGGGATAACTATCCCAGCTGCTCTCTCCCAATATTAAGAGGAAGGGAATTCTGAAAGGAGAAAGCTAAATATGTTGTTGGGAAAAGCTATGCAACAACTTTTCCCAACAACTATCTGGGAGATGTACATACCCCTTGGGCCACTGTCCAAAACTGTCCTTGTGATGTCAATTTCCAAAAGTCTGCATGGCCTAGGAATGGCTAAAAAGCAAGACCAATCCATGACCAACCAATGGCAGAGAGGGATTGTGGCCGACACACATAAATCGAGTGAGTTGTCAGGAAGAAACCCAATCAATGTTTCAGCCCGGAGGTCGCATCTTCTCTGCTGGTTAAAAAGTTAAGTCGTACGTGCCCCTTTCATTTCATTATTCATGCAACACAAATTAAATGGCTTGGCTGTTTCAATAGAGATTAATTACATTAGGCACGAAGCACATTTCCAGTTCAGCCATGGTTTCTACTTCATTTAACTCATTATCCCATGTGCAATCCAGTGGCACTCTGAAGATAACAGCTAGTTTCCATCACGTATGTCTCTTTCAGCGCTCTCTTCTCTTGTTTCCAGGTATCTCTACAAAAACTGCTAGCTAGAATAAAAGGAAAAAATATACACTTAAACCAAAGACATTTTATTCTGAAAGGTTTTTTTCTTCTCTTCTTGTTTGTGTTTGTTTTGCTGTCCTCTGATTGAGGTGACTTAGAAAGGCATGGCCTGGCCTCCTAAGGGTGCTGCCTCTGCTCCTGCACTGGGGGTGCCTGGGCGAGGAACGGGTCTGGTTAGGGCTGCCAAGGGTGGGCGGAGGCCACTGGGTGAGGGGAGGAGTTCAGGCCTGTGCAGCTCTGTTTACCTTGGCCCACTCCTTGCCGGAGCTCTTTCAAAGGAAAACCGGAAAGATTAACCACCAAAAATGCTGGAATGTCTTCCTTGTCAGCTGTTAGCACAGGGTTTCATAGCACAAAGAAGAGCCTAAATTGAGAATTGGAATATTTTACATATACCCAAATTCTTACGAAAATGGGGTTAAGATGCTAGACACATGGAATGTTCTAACCAAAAGCAACTTGAAAATTATTATCTAGATTTAAATTACACTGAAAAACAAAGAAACCAAAAAAAAAAAAAAAAGCTTGTTCTGTGACTTACGTGTTGAGAGGCTTGTCAAGGACAAAGGAATACAGCACTCTGTAACCCCCAAAGGTGACCTGTTTAGGGAAGCAAGATGATGGGAACTTTATTTGTACTCAGCTTTGTTCGGGAAAATAAAATTAAAGATTATTTACCTTTCTGTCTAAAAAAAAAAATTCTAAGCCTTATGTTTTAATAAAAAAAAAAAAATCCTTTAAGAACTTTTACTTCCTTGGTGAATTCTAGTCTAAGGTGTTTGAACATGAGAGTGTAAAGTTGATACCACTCAGGAAATTATAATGAATTTTCTGGAAAATCTTTTTTGCTGTATGGCAGCTAACTTTTCCTCACTGATTAACTGCTTTCTTACCTGCCCTTACATTTGACACTATATATTCCTGAGGAAGGCTGTGAGAACAACCCCCTGGTTGCTAGGTTTGCAAATCCAAAGACTCCTGGATGATTTAGTGTCCGATCTTGGGGCTTTGGTTCCTGTTTGTAACTTTTGACAAAACATCACAAGAAAAAGGAAAAGATAATAAGAAACCATCTAAAGACAATCAAACAACCATTAATCCCCTCCTCTTTCCACACACAATAAACATTAGCTGTAGCTCAATTAAACTCTACAGTTCACAGATGTTCACAATAATGACTGCCCCGCCATAGCATTCTTCTCATTAAGGTGTTTGGGAGCTGTGCACAGCCAGCTCCTCCCCGCCAGGGACTCGGGGAATGGAGAAAAACACAGGTAACCAGACATGCCTGGCATATCAAGCGGAAGACAGCTGCCTGCTCTTGCTGGAAAAGGTGTATCAGCAGGATTTATCATCATGTTTTTTTGCCAACACACCACCCCTTGGCCCCCTTTGAGTCATTAACAGTGAAAATACAGGAGAAGTTGACAGAGGCAGAGAGCAAAAATGGGTCCCTGGAGCCTGGAACCATCTGGAAGAAACACAAGTTTTCCCTGCGCCTGGGTGCTGCCCGAACAGAAGCAGGCTTGGCTTTCCCATAGAATGTGCTTTTTTGCCTTGTTTCTTCAGATGCCTCAGATACTTCAAACTATGTTTCCTTTGGGGGAGTTAGTTGCATAATGGAGATAGGGAAGGTACTGGAGATGAATTTTAAATAGTTCATTAGATAGAAAGTGTCAGTAGTAAATGGTATCCCTTTCTTGGAAAAGCAAAGGAAAAATAAGCTCAGTGAGGAGGATGCTTCAATCTCAGAGACTGGGTGTTTCACCTTCCCACCGATCCCACCTGAGCCTGTGGACACCCACCCGAGGCGCCCGTCTCGAGCTGCTGGGGTGTGCAGCCTTCATAGGCACCGCCACGCGCCACCTACGCAACACATGCGGAGACCCTCTGCTCTCTGGACCTGACCTTAGCTACAGTCTCAGAATAGGGTTTTTTTTTATTTGTCTGACTTTCATGCTAATAAATGTCTCTCTCTGAAGCCTTTGGCAAAGATTATGCAAGCATCTTTGCTTTTACAGTAACAAAGTCATTGCAAGCCCGGGAGCCTCAGCTCTAACAATCCCAGGATTTCCCAGCTGGACCAGATCCTTGTTTAGAAGCATATTTTTCTTGGAAGATAATTTTGTGGCTGCAGAGGGACACGTTTGGAACAGGAACTTTGAACCAGGTATTCTCAGTCCACCTGACACCTGGTCTCTGGTGAGGCCAGTGATGACAGGTTTTCAGTGACTGACAGGCAAGAGTCTTCTGAGGGACAAGAATCTTCCCAAAGGAGTGATCTGTGCGAATGGTTGGAGCTCCCTGACATTTTATCCGAGACTGCTATTCAGTGCAGGGGGATGGAAACCGTCCAGGTTCTGTAAGGCCACATTTGAACACCCAGGGCTGGCACTACATCTAGGGAAGAGAAAATACTAGTGCTGAATCGGGTTCTTTAAATTTGGGATTAACCTTGTCTTCAGTGGACAAAACCAACTCAATTATTTACAAAAAAGAAATGTTTTAGAACAGAAGGAATTTTAATGATAGAAAAAATCTAAATGCAGTTCGTGGACCAGTTTTGCTAAACCCTTATCTAGGTTGTGTTATTGTTTTAACAATTATCCCAATTATCTTGCAAATAACTGGAACTTGGAAAAGTTATAAGCATTGCTTTAACTCTGTGTGTAGTATTTCTCACAAAGATTAGTACTGGGCAAATCTTGGCTTTTAGCATCTCTGTCTCCAACCTCTGTGCTCCAGTTATCTGCACCCCACCCCAGGACACACACACACTGATACACACACTTAGAGTTCTTTCTGCGATGGTTGCTACTTGGACCTGCCTTCCTTTGCCTTCTAGTTTTTTCTCCCTCTCTCTTCCTTATATCAAAACAAGTCTCTCCCCTGAATCTTGCACTGAGTTCCTGTGGATTCTAAGATCTTGATGACAATCATGTTCTATATACTCTATACTTCATTTAATTGTTAGCTAACAGTGGGAGGAAAGGACCACACACTGCCTAGGGTGGAAGAAAACCACAGAAGGGGGCCTTAGGGACCCAGCAGTGTGTGGAGGCTGAGGACAAGAGTGCTACAGGACTGTGTCTATGTGACCTTGGGGCTCAAGGACTCTTTGAGGGGTCGAGGGAGGTACACAATATTCATGGGTAAAGTAAAGAAAGAAAAATTTAGCTGCAAGATAGATCACAGGATTTTAATGTAACAGAGAGGAAAAAAATACATTGTAGTTATTTCAGGTTGCACATCCAGTGGCCACTTACTTTTTAAAAATTAGGTTTATTGGGGTGACATTGGTTAACAACAGTATCGAGGGGTTGGCAAAAGTATTTTTATAGTTGTTCCTATGGAAAGTAATACAATAATTAATACATAATAATACAAGAACACTCTGTGTCATGTACTCGTAACTGTAAACCTACTTTTGCTAACCCTGTATAAGTTTCAAGTGTACAATTCTAGAATTCATCTTCTGTATGTTGCAGTGTATGCCCACCACCCAAATTTTAACTTCCCTCTGTTCCCCTATATTTGACCCCTTTTAAATTACCCCTTGTCAAGTTTTGGGTGTACTATGAAATAATATTCACAATTATCTGTAAATATTGCTAATATACTCCTCCCTTTTTTTAACTATACGTATGTCAGTGAGAGATTGAATTTTCTTCACTATCTTTAACCAAAACAACATAACACAACAGATTGAATGCAGAAGCAGATATGAGCATCCAGCTGTCTTCTATTAACACAGACATTAAAGAAGTCAGCAAAAACAGAAAACAATGCCATTTCTCACTATTTTTTAATTTGGTGACTTTTTAAAAAGACGTTATTTATGTTAGCATGTAACAAATTTAATATTGCTACTTTAAATGAATTAGTAAAATATATATTTGAAATTTCTGTTTTAATTTCTAATATAATAAATATGAATAGATATAGCTCATATTAAAAAACAAACAAATAACTTTTGGGGGTTCTCAATATTTCAAAGAGCATAAAGGTGTCCTTAAACCAAAACGTTTAAGACCAACAGTTCAAGATTGTCTCCAACCACTGCATCTCAGCACCCGAAGCATTAGGCCTAAATGCCAGTGGCCCTAATTTGCTATATCCCAAGGGTTATCTCTGGCCTTGCCTAGTATTATTTTTGAGCTATACCTTGAGCTCATAGCTCATGTCTGTTTGCAGGCTCTACAGCAGCTACCGCAGTAGGAGATCTTCAGTCTAGGCTCGGCAACTTCTTAAAATTGCATGAAAAAAATATCTGTATGACCGCATACTTCCTAAGGAGAATTTTCCTAGCTTTCCTAAGCTTCATAGGGCTTAGTGACCCCTCAAGGTCAGCAACCACAGCTCTCAGAAGGGAACCAAGCCCTGCCTCCGCCTCCAGCAATGCCTTGAACATACACCCCAAGTGCTGCTCACAGCCTTTGTTTTGAACTGTCAGTCACTTAGCTTCCATCAAAATGCATCTGACATATGGTTACATGGATGCTGAGAAGGGGAGAAGGAGGAGAATATGAAATTTTATAATATTATGGATGAGACAATATAAGGTTATTTTCACAAGATTGAAATGGAATATACAAAAAAAGAAAAAATAGCTTTGACAAGTTTGGAAAATTATGCTTTCCTCATCCTCAAAATTTATGTAAAAAAACTTTAGTCGTGGCCAGTGTGGGTCAGTGGTTAGAGCACCAGCCTGTGCACCAGAGGGTCACAGGTTGGATTCCCACTCAAGGGCACGTACCTGGTTTGCAGACTCTATATCGGGGCACATGTAGGAGGCAACGAATCAATGTGTCTCTCTCACTTCGATGTCTCTCTTTCTCTCCTCCTCCCTCCCTCCCTTCCACTCTCTCTAAAAATCAATGGGAAAAAAATCCTTGGATGAGGATTAAAAAAAACTTGATATGTTGCTTTTACTATTAAAAAGTAATGATATGAATGCTGGGCATGACATTGGGATTCTCCTTCTGACCTTACATTTAATGCTCAAAATTGAATGCAGTATTAGCCTACATGTATCCATTTTTCTCCTCCTCCTGTATAATTTGTATTATTTTATAATTGTTGCAGTTTCTATACTTTCATTGTAAGTCATCTTGGATTCTCTTGAAAGCAAGCTTTTCAGACAAATGTGATGAATCAATCCTTCTTAATGTATTGATTCTTATAGAGATGGTAAGAGTGCCCTGCCTCTGAGAGCCCATGACTGCTTTGCTTGTCACGGCCTGCCTGGATCAGTGCCTATCCTCAGACAAGTGTCCCCGCTGGAAGAGAGAGACTGGGAGGAAAATAGAAAGGAGGGTCTATGAACTGTTTGCTTTAACCGTTTTCCCATTTTAACCATGTTCCCTTATAGATACTGGAATGACATTAGTTCTCAAGGTCTTTAAAAGTCTTGGAAATACCTCTAAAAAATGTACTTGATCCTCTCATCTGGCATGAGGACCACTTCTCCAGGCCAGAGCCAGGTCGGAACCAAATTTGTCCAATTCAGTTTGGTTGGGAGTCCTTGAACTCAGTTTGGCTCTCCAGCTTTTGACTGGCACATGTCCACTGGTGAGAACCAGACCTTCTCAATCAAGAACTTGGAAAAGGGCCTCCTAGGGGATCCCAGTCCCACAACAAGGGCTCATCTCAGGCTAAGTTAAAAGCATTGGCAGTTCTAGTTGCTGTTTTTAACACAGTTCTTCCTCTTTGTTTTGGAAAATAAAACAATAGTTATAAGTATTTTCATTTGAAACCAAAACATTTTGACAACAATTGCAGCTGTTCAATGATTTATAAAACTTGTGAAATCAAACAGAGCAGGATAGAAGGCAAGCACATCGCTGCTAAGAAAGAAGGTCTCCCTGACTTGGATTCAGATGATGCAGGTTTCCCGGACTGTGACCAGATAGTCATACCTCTTCAGGGAGTTTGGTTTAAAAAGATGAAACACTTAATTGTCATTTGCTGTCATTAACCTTCAGCTGACAAATCACCTACTTAAGAGAGATATATGTTAATTTAAACTGTTAGAGGGATCATGTACTCTATGAGTTTGGGTCAAAAGCCAGAGCCATGAATAAAAACACAACCCTGGGACTCAGGAGGGAATATCTCAGTAGGGGTTAAGTTTTCCAAAATACATAAGTAATTCTCAAATAATTAAATGTGCTAATCAACAATAAAAAACCTCTCTGTAAATTTTAACATTATTAGTCAAAGTATACAGGTAATTGGATAACTTCTGTTCAACATTATGTCTCCATCCAGTGGAGTTAAACACTTTGACAATGACTGTAGCTGCTGGATGGTTGTAAACTGGGAATTATAAATTTAAGTCTTCCTGAGGACTTTGCTCCTCACTAGGAACAAGCCTGTGAACAGAAATGGCAAGCACACTACAGAGTTAGAAGACTTGAGTTTGAATCTCTTCTCTGATTCTTATTAAATATGTAGCCTGGGGCAAGTTAATGTCTCGGAGTCTGTTTTCTCACATATAGAATAGAAAAAATATTGTCTGCCCCATGGTAAAATTATAAGTATTTAATGAGATAATTTAAGTAAAGAACCTGACAGCTTAATAGAAGCTGGGTAAAGAGTACTTGCTGTAAGGATTTTGAAAGAGAGATTTGAAATGATTGGCCTCAGCTCATATTTATTGAGTCTTCCATGCACAGGGACTTACACAGAGCCAAGTGAGGACTCTGATTAGTGAGATAAATATTTGTCCATACACCCCTTCCTGCTAAAGGGTGAGTGTCCATCTCTGGGGCCACAGAAATAGTCATGGATCTACAAATCCAGGAGGTAGGAAATCGAGCAGGGGAGTAGGGATAGGATAGAAAAGAAAGTGCCCAAAAAATAGAAGGAAAGGTGAGAGTGGAAGAAACGCACACCTCTCAGTCTAGCACAGCAGGCGCAGGGCATTCGAGGGGAGGAGTGGGACTGGACCCCAGCAGTGCCTCAGAAGCTGGGTTGATGAGGAGCAGTGATGCTCAGAGGAGAATCGGGGTTGCAGCCCAGCAGAGGCCCCAGGTGAGCCATGGACCTAGTGTGCCTTGCCTTCCCAAGGGCATGGAACTACCAGCATGGCCAGGAGCAAGGACTGTAGGGATGGCCATGCACTGTGTATGCATGTGTGTGTGTGTGTGTGTGTGTGTGTGTGTGTGTGTGTGTGTACTAGGGGTGCTATGGATAGAGTAAGAAGACAGAGGAAAAGAGAGCCTACTTACCCAGAGCAGCAAGTGTAGGTTGGGCTTCAATATAACAGTGAGAGAGAGGTAACGGTGAAGATAAAATAAATTTACAAAGAATGACCAGATAAAGGGGCCCTGCTGATGAAACCCTCAGCCCAGCCTGCTTGGCTTCTGTGAGAGTTAGAAGCATCCTGCCCCCACCCCGATAACAGGCCGGGGATCTGAGGAGCAGAAAGCAAGCCCTTGCCCTGGAGAAAGTATCTGCCTAGAGTTACGAATTCCTTCCTTCTTCCTCAGGTTGGTGGCCCAGAATATGCTTTTGATAAACAGATGATGAAGAAAAATGCAAGATGATCTGTGATAAGGGTCACTTGGGCTGTCAATGGACTCAAAGTGAAGGAGAAATTATTTTGGGCTGCTGAGGTCCAAGATAAGTTTCATTTCAAACTGAGTCCTCAAGATGGGTGAAATTAAGATTTTGTTTTTTAAAGTTAAAAATGAAAATGAGCAAAAAGGTAAGAGCTGAAACATAGTTGCCATACTCAGAAGTCAGCAACAGTGTCTGTTAGAGTCAGGCATGGAGGCCGGAAAGGCAGGGGTCCAGACATGGATAGCTATGATCTAGGGCAATTGATCCAAGGCCGGAGGAGTATGCAAATATCGATTTTAACTGTCCAACAAACTCTATTATATACAAGAAAATGTCCTAAACATATTATTTTTTTCCCAAGTGGTGATATTTTCAAAATCAGCTGATTTTGATTGAAAAAGGAGAAAAGAAGAAAATAATAGTTATTAAAATGTATTTCTATAATGATCACTATTGCAGGTTCCTCCCCAAATGCCTGGCAGTGTGCAAAGGAAGATACTGTTAACATTTAGTATCTGTTGCAGTCACCTTGCTGTAATAAAGTGAATACAGACTTTAATGGCAGTTTAATTAGATTTACCATGGAGAAGATGCCACATTGGAGACTCGATGCTTCTATATTTAGAAACCTGCATGATGACATGAATAAATAAAAAAAAAAAAACACTAAAAAATAAGACATAGTGGAGGCCATGGTAGTAATTTACCTTCTTTTTCTCACTGCAGTTTAAATACATATGGTGTTATTTTCCTGTAGGGCAATAGTCTAAGTGTCTTTAACGTTTATGGAAGTCAAATGCATATGGAGAGGAGGGTGATATGTTGTGTTTTATATTTTATGAGCAGGCAGCATATTTTCAGGCAACATTTTTAATTGTTTCGACTTTTTGTTGACTGAGAAGAGAAGGCAGTTTATCTCTGCTACGAAAAAACATGTAGAGGTTCCGGCAGAAACTCAAGACGTAGCAGATGGTCTCAGTGACCAAGAGAAACAATAATATCTAATAGATGCTATTTTCCCCAGCTCTACAGAGATGGAAAACTCAAGAGACCTAAGCATGTTTTTCTTTTTCTTTATCCGTTGCCATAGAAAGAGGTTAAAACCTTCTTTAAGAGAGGCAGGGATAAAGGAGAGCATGTGGAAGGAATATTTCCCGAGTCATTTCTATAGTTCTCACATAAAAATATGTCTACACACTTGGCAATCGTGTCTACACCTGCAGTGGGAACAAAGTGCCAACTTAGAGCATCCAGGTGGTTTCTGTAGGACAGAGTCACACCAGTGCCCAAATCCAGCAGGTGGCAAAGCTCTGATTGGAAGAGTCTGCAGAGTTGTTGACTCCTCCTGAGCACTTTGGAAGAACACACACGGATTCTGAAGTGATAGTTTAAGTATTCCATTGGGAATCTTCCAGAAAAGTTAGGCAGAACTAGGAACTGCCCACACAGAAGGTAGAGATTGTCTTAAAATCTCTTTAAAAAGCTTTAAAAGTGCAGAGGGTTCTCAACACATTAATGTACTGAGAAAATGGCCCTGGCCGGGTAACTCAGCACTGAGAAAATCAAATTTAGTAGCAGTTCAATAAGATCGGTGAGTCTACTGCCAGGTTCCAAGCTGAACGCCAAAGCTGTGCTTCTCCTAGAGGGCTCTGTGGACCACCTTTATGCGAGGGGGTGAGGAGGCTGTCAATAACACAAGTTTCCGGGTCCACCCAAGTCTGCAAATAATCTCCTGACAATGGGGAAAGAATTTGATAAGCTGCATTTAACAACCCATCCTCCCGGTGATTCTCATATACACAAAGCTAGAGAAACATTCCAAGAGAAATCTGGAGATTTAGTATAAAGAAATAGGAAAGAATAGCAAGGTGTCCTGTTCTCAGGATTTCACAGTGACCTTTTCTTGGAAGAACAAAGAAATGTCCACATTGATCATCACTGTTTTACTGAGGTAACTCTCTAAACTGATCAGAAGTGGTGTGAGAGAATGAGCAGGGAGGGCATGGATCTATGACTCGCTGCCAACATTTTTAGGAACTTGCTACAAGCATGTGCTGCTCTAAATCCTTTCCATGTACTATCGCATTTTTAATTCTTCTGGTAACCTTCTCTGTTAAGTACAGAAGATGCCCCCTTATCTGTGATTTTGCTTTCCATGGTTTCAGTTAGTTACCCATGGTCAGCTGTAGTCCAAAGATATTAAGTGGAAAATTACAGAAATAAACAATCTATAAGTTCTAAATGGAATGTTTTTCTGAATAGCATGATGAAATCTCGCTTTGTCCCACTTCATTCTGCCTGGGATGTGAATCATCCCTTTGTCCAGTGTCTCCACACTGTATACCTACCAGCCATCTCAGTTATCTGATCGACCGTCTCTGCATAGCAGTGCTTGTGTTCAAGTGATACCTGTCTTACTTAATAATGTCTCATTCACCTCACTTCATCTTGTCATCACAAGAAGAAGGGTGAGTACAGTGCAATAAGATATATCGAGAGAGACCACATTTACATAACTTTTATCACAGTGTATTATTATAATTGTTCTATTTTATTATTAGTTGTTAATCTCTTACTGTGCCTATGTGATAAATCAAACTATATCATAGGTATGTAAGTATAAGAAAAACATAGTATATATAGGGTTCAGTACTATTTTCGGTTTCATATCCACTGGGGGTCTGAAACATAACCCCATAGATAAGGGGAGGACTACTGTAGATGCTTTTATTATATCCAATTTAAAGATAGAAAATTAGATGAGATGTAAAGATGAAATGAGATTAGTAGTTAGTTCTCAGCCAGTTTAAATGGTGGTCAGGAAGAAGAGAAATCAGAGAGGAAGCAAAAGACCATTGGTCCTTGTCCAAACCAACATGTCTAGCTAATTTCACTCTGAGTAGAGAAATTAACAATATAAACTTAAAAAAAAAAGATTAAAAAAGAAATCAGAGTGCCCGTTAAGTCTCAGAAACAAAAGTAACTCCATCCAAATTTAATAAAGAGTTAATATTCTGTGACTGTTTTTCATTAATTTTTATGTATACAGGAATGTGAGTTACTGGAAGGTGGTCAAGCTGCCCTTAGTTACTGGTGTCTGTGTATAGAATAAAACACTAGAACCATCCTATAAAACCCATGACACTACTCTCCATGGATTTATTAAAAAGACCCCCAGAGAAGAGAATTATACAATTTGATCAAGTCAGCAGTTCCAGCTATGTAATTGATATCCATTATTTTCTATTGACTGCTGTGCAGAACTTCAATTTCTGTAGCATAAACAGAATTCCCATTTCTTTTGCAAGGAGACTGCCATGGGGTATAGCTGAAAATAAGGTTCATCAGTAAAATCATTTCATAAATTCCCAAAGACTTTTGGGAAAGCTCCTCAGAGAATGGTTTCCTATAAAAGTACTTCTTCTCTGTATATCATTTTTATATTTCAAGTCATTACATTTGTTCTACATCATTCTTTTCTATGTATAATACATAACATAGAGTACAAACCTCTTGAAGAATCAGGGAACAGCTAAAGGAAAACAAGGATATTGGAAAATATCCAAGACTCTGTTTTTTCCTTCTTCTGTCCTTTGGATTCATGGAAGAAAGAAGATACTGTAATCTTCCAATAATAATAATAATAATAATAATAATAATAATAATACAAATATCCCATGCTTTATAATTATTATTACTTCTATGATCCTGAAACATAGTTTCATGTTTTATCTTGGAGGTGAAAGGAAGCAGAATATGTCACTCCAGAATCTGTCACTCCAGAATATATCACTCTTTGGCATAAGGATTATTTTGAGTTGATTAATTTGAGAAACAGCAGATGCAAGAGAAGCTCTGAAAACAGTATTCGAAGTTACTCTTTTGTAAGGGAAATTTAGACTTACAAAAGAAATCTCATTTGTAAGGGCTCTTCTGCATCAGGGAGAGAAGGACAACTGAATCATAAGAGAATCTTATCCATGGAAAAGACACTGACTTAAATCTATGTAACTAAGCTTACCATTGTTTATCATGCTTTCCTGATGACCTGGCATGACTGCCCCTCCCCCACCTCTCCCCTGCCCCCTCACCCCAACCATATTTTTCTTTCTTTTGCCTTTAGCTGAAGATGATATTTAAGGGAATGGCTTAGATCTCCTAAGAGAGTTACTAATTTTCCCTGGTTATCTTTCATGTATACAGGGAGTATACATGTTGTTTGGTTCAGGCAGGTAAATTATGCTCAGAGACTGAGATTGTCTTTGCCAATAATTTATTTAATGCAGTATCATTGAGGGAATGATAACAATTTCACAAGTCAATAGCATACTGGATAATGTCTTTTAAAAAGTCAGTATAGAAATAATATACTCCAAACCAATGATAAATTAATTATACTCATATTCTAGGGAAGGTGGGTATGAAAGAACTAATGTCTAAATTTAGTTTGAGATGTACCATTCTATGAGTTGTTTTAGAGAGTCCACAGAGTCAACCAAGAGCTGAGGTCTAACTGTCAATACAAAATTAAAGTTCCTTGTTGCTAGAGCACATTGCTAGGGAACAAAGGCACTAGTGTTGGTGGGCAACACCATTTCCTTCCTGGGGCCATTGCATGGTTTTCACCACTGCTGGTAGGTAAAGAGTCACTTTATCCAGGTAGGAGGTAATGCTCCAAGGTCTTTGGAGAGTTATTTAGATCAGCAAAGAGTTGCCTTGCCTAGATGGAACACTCTTGGATAGTTCTCACCAACTCAGTGATTATAGACTATGTCCCCTAACCATAGCTGCTTCTCCACATGTTCTTATCTGTAAACCCCAGCTGCACCTCTCACAGCTGAGTGCTTATCACAACCTCAGATGTCAGTGACAACCTCGTGATACAACAACTTCACTATTTCAAAACAACTGTACTTATAAAATCAACTTTTTGTCATAAACAAGTCTATTTAAAGTCATATCGAACCAATACACAACCCAAGGGTGCAAACTTCTGTTTGTTTTTCTCTTATTAATCCGTCTTTCATTATAGGGGGTCTGCAGCCAGAACTCAGAAAGGTAGAGGGAAATAATTTTTCCTCCCCTACAGGGGAAAAATGACTCAATATTTCCCTGATAAGATTTGTAGTATTCAAGAAACGTGTTCTAGGAAGACCTATCCTTTCCCATGTTAATCCATTTCAAAGGACAGTCGCTGTGGTACAAAGAAAAGCTTCAAGCTCCATAGACATACTAATAGGTTTGATGAATTCCTCTGAATCATCAAGATTGGTTAACCCCAGTTGTGACCAATAAAGCTTTGAGTCCTTATATTTTCATTTTGTATGGTTTTATATTGAAAGTTTTATTAATTAGAAGGAAAGATATGTAAACCCACCATTCAGATCCTTTATGCTCTTATTTTTCTTCTGAAGCCATTTGCCTTCTGTAATCTTAGTTTCCTTGGAATGTTAGTGAAACTACTTCTACAAACCTTTTGGGGAAAAAAATGTGTGAAATCAGCACAAAGTAAAATTCAAGTAAAGATATTTTTCAAAAGCATTTTGACCCATCTTGTTCGTGATCACTGTTTCTGCTTGAGCAGAAACTATTACACAGTGATTAGTTTCTGCAGCTAAGTGTCTTCAACAGCATTGCCCTTTGGGACTGTAGATAGGTTAGTTGCTGCCAAGGATGGGATGAGCTCCCAGGCATGTTAATGTTTTGTTTGTTTGTTTCTCTTAAATATGTTGGAGGTGTTTGAAAAGATCATTTTGGATTCCAGTCATAGAATCCATAAATCCTTGCCCCTAGGTAAAATATAAAGTAGGAAGTGGCAATGTCTGTCTGTTTTTGATACTTCTCACCTTTTACACTTTCTTTCTCTTAAGCTCCTTGCTATTTAAGCAATGTCTCTTTCCCCAGAGAACTGGGATCTTGCCCGCTTATCCCAGTGGTGCTAGATAATTGTGTCTTCTGCCACCCTACCTGTCCTTACTTCCTCTACCCCATAGGCTCCATCTCACTCCTCCACCTTATTTCCTTCCAGTGTGGATGCCCCCCCCCGCCCCGGAGCCCCTGCCTCACATCCTGCCCATCCCACATTCCCACTCAATATACTACCCCACACGCACACATCTTTCCCACTGCACCATTCTCAGTACATAGGGTTAAAAGATAAACTGGGGCACGTTAAATTTTTTTTTAAAAATTTTTAAGCAAAAAATTTATTAGAATCAGGCAGCATCCCATCTAGCATATACAAAGGAGCCCCAAGGAGCTATACAGAATGAAAATCTTTTATAAGCATAAGGGAGCCGGAACAAGGAAGTTACACTAAGCATAAAAACGGGTTGGTTATTGCAAAGTTACTTTCCTTTAGAGGATGGCAGAGGTCTTTCAGGCAGATTACTTAACTAGTGCTGATTAGGTGATTCTGTGTTGACTGGTTTAAAATTCCATTTCTGGGAGAGCAAAAACTGTAAGTTAAGTCTCAGTTTGGTGACACGGGGCTTGGCATAAATGAATCCATTTTGTCCTGTTGTCTTGTTTTTAACAATAGTTTAATAAAGGTCTTAATACAGTACCTTGTTCACTGTAGGCACTTCATAAATGTTACCAAGGTCTTTCCTCCCTCCCTTTCTTTTCCCCTGTCTCCAGGGCTCGTGAGATCCAAGAGAGTATACTCTGAGAGGGCAATCATCGATGCATAAAAACGTTACCCAAAGATTGCAGGTCAGCCACAAGGGGAACCTGGATTTTGATTGTGGAAAGAAGAAGTGTTTATTAAAATCTCAGATTTGTGACTTAAAAAATAAGGCTTTTGTATTTTTTTATTTGAGTGAAAAATTATGTGTACTTTTGTTTTTTGTTTGCTTTATTACATTGACAATTCAGGAACTTCCAGTGTCTTACGCAGTGTCATCCACAGCACCTGTCTCTACACCTGGTGGGAAGCCAGTCTCTCCTCAGAGCTGTGCCTCACATGTCAGAAATACTAGCAAAAGGGTATTTTTATGTGGGCAGTGTATTTCCCATTTACTCCACACTTTGCATACTCTTCCCCAAGAAATGTTTTATAAGCATTTCCATATAATTTTCCTGTGTTCTAAGCCTCCAGCTTTTCAGCAAAAGAGCCACTCTTAAGGTCTGATAAGAGGTATAAATGGTCCTTGTTATTCTTTAAAAAAAAAAAAAAAGGGGGAGAAGTGTAATTACCCACTTCATTGACTCAACTGCTGTTACAGGATTTCTAAGGCTTTTCTGAAGGGGGCGAAGAGAGGACAGGGCAGGAGGGTGAATGTGTGTTTTGACCAGACACTAGCTACAGTCAGAGAAAGCAGGCAGTACCCAGCCACTGCAATTTGCTTACATAATGGCCTTCTCTTATATTAGGCCCCTGAAAGGGAGCAAAGATACTGAGTTGGTTAAAATTCAAGAAAAATCTTGAGAAACAGAAGCAAACAGCAAAAGCAATGAGCTTTTTAAGGTCTCCAGACTTTTCCTTTCCCTCCTGATTCCAGTCTCTGGGTTCCTGTTTTCGCCTTAACTGTTTTCATTAGTTAAAATTTCAGTTGCCTGGACTTAACAGTATATACTACTAGAGGGGTTTAAACAAATCAGGATGACCTTTTCTCTCCACACAAAAAGTCCTGAAGGAAGGCAGCTAATAGTTTTGGTTTATTTGTTTAGTGATACAATCAGGGCCCCAAACTCAAGCTCTATTTTTAATTTTTTGTTTCATTTTTTAGAAAATTACCTTTTGTCATTATGTTCTCTCTTTTTTTTTTTTTTTTTAAAGATTTTTAAATTGATTTTTAGAGAGGGAAAGAGAGAAACATCAAGGTGAGAGCAAAACATCGATTGGCTGCCTCCCATATGCTCCCCACCAGGAATCGAGCCCACAACCCTTTTGTGTACAGGACAACGTTCCAACCAACTGAGCCAGACTGGCCAGGGCTCTCATCATGTTCTTCCTTTCATAGATAACAGGTGACTGTTGCTGCTCCAAACATTGCATCCACATTCAAGGGAGGAAGAAGAAACAGATGAGGGATGCCTAGGCACCTTTGCCACTTTGATTAGAAAAGCAAAAACCAATTCCAGAAAATGTATTCTTTTACTTAATTGATCAGAGCAGTGTTACATGATCACTCTCACTGTAAAGTGAACTGACAAGGGGACCATGTGTGGGTTTTCCTCATCTATTGCAAGGGAGGAACTACCAACACACTACACAGAATTATGATCTGATTTTGTAACTTTGATCCTTGTTAGAGGAAGAAACAATATTTTTCTCTTCTCTCTTAAGTTCTGTGATAGGGGACTGCAAATTAAACTGACCAAAGACATAAAAGCAAGGGAAAAGGTAGAGTTTTATTCATAGATGTGTACGTGAGAGTTCACAGAAACACATGATCGAAAGAGGTGGTTAGAATGTGGGGCTTTTATGCCATTTTAATAGGGAATGGGAAGACCAAGTGAGGCACTTCTGGGAGATGAAATTACGTTTTAGAAGAAGGAGAGAAAAGGCATTTATAGGAAAACAAATGACTTTGTGGAAGGGAGGGAGGGAGGGAGGGAAGGAGGAAGGAAAGAAGGAAGGAAGGAAGGAAGGAAGGAAGGAAGGAAGGAAGGAAGGAAGGAAGGAAGGAAGGAAGGAAGGAAGGAAGTCCTCTCAGAGAATAGATGGAGATGTGACAGTTTTGTGACAGTGTTTGTTTGAGTGCAGAGCCCACTGCTCATCTCTTAGAAGTCAAGATTAGAGTTACTCCCAGGGAGGAGATTTATGACAACTGAGTTCTTTTGGGAGGCTCTGTTTTTAGGCAGATAAGGAATTTTAGGAACTCAAATGGTTTCAGCTCAAAATAATTTTTCAAAGTCACACTTGTATGAGGACTATTTCATCCTCAATCCTAATTTTAGTTTCTAATTTCAGAAAACCCATGCCAACTTTGTCTAGTGACTCAACATTCTTTTTTTTAATCCTTACTCAAGGACATGCTTAGAGAGAGAGAGAGAAACATCGATTGGTTGTCTTCTGTATGTGCCTCAACTGGGGATCGAACCCACAACCTTGGTATGTGCCCTGACCGGGAATTGAACCAGCAACCTTTGGGTGCATAGGACAATGCTCAACCAATTGAGCCAGTCCAGCCCAGCAGGACTCAACATTCTCAATCCTGAATTGCTCTAAGATTCCATCAAATCTAGCAATAGCTTATCTACAAGAAGGATCCGAACCCCTCTCCTGACACACCTGGCCATTTGGATTAAAATACATGGTTATATAGTTATGAAATTTAAAACTTGTTTTGGGGAACGCATCAAAAATAATCAAGGTTACCTCCTGCACTGAAGGTCAATCATATATTAAAGATGGATTCATTTCAGTGAGTGCTACTATTTCTTCCCCTTGCAAATATTTAATTATCCATGGATAAACTGTAAGAAAAATAAGTAATCATTTGTCACTACACAGACGAACCTAAATTACTACTTGGCCCTGTCCTCTGCTGAATTCTGCCTCCTGTTTCTGATTATGTTTATCTTTGATTATTCCTTAGGTATCATTATCATGACCTAAGAAGGAGGAATGCTTCCCTAAGCCTTTGGTTATTAGTACCCACCTAGAGAAAGAGTCAATTCCTTTAGGAAAAAGTTCCTGACAATTATCTGCAGGTAATTGTTCAATTCTGTGGCATTTTACTCTTCTCTCCTAAGCATGCGGAGTACTTTATTAGCCAGTTTTTCCAGTGTCGAGCTTTCAGAAAACATTTTATAGCAAAGCCATTATTACAAAAACTAGAACCAAGTAAAATTTATGCTTCTGTTTCAAGGTGGAGCAAAGGTGATTTCCCTTAAATGTATTATCCACCACTTATCTAAAATTAATCATAACTCAAGGTCACAGATGAAACAGGCTGTGTCCACAGTTTAGAATCTTCTAGCATTCAAAACAGTAAGGTTTATACTTTAATTTTATAACTCTTATAAACTCACTGCAGCTTCCATTGTATGGATCAGCCTCCAAACAATGTGTAAATCAGCTCCCAAACAGCTGTGGCAGGAGGAAGCCAGACGGTGACAGTGCACTATTACAGCCTTTTTCAACCTGGTTCCTCAAGAGAATTAAGCTCTCATGTCCAGGGCATTCATTGAATGTTATGAATTAACTTCTCCATTATTACTGTAGAATGGTACTAGCTGTGTACCATCCTTGGGAGAACTGAGTAAATAGTCACATACATTATTGTATGCGTACTGTGGTACAGATGAGTCTCAGTTGAGAAAGGCTATCGAGGAGTCATTTGCAACTGAGCCTGTGAGTAGCCTCATACATGACTTGAGGCAAATCTATTTTTTTTTATTAATTTATTTTTGTTACAGATGTTTCTCCTTTTTCCCCCATTGTCACCCTCCTCCCCCTCCTTCCCTGCCCCGTCCCCAGTTTTGTTGTCCATGTCCATTGGTTATGAGTACATGCATACAAGTTCTGTGGTCCATCGCTCCCCACCCCACCCCCTCTTCTGGCAATTGTCAGTCTGTACCCTACTTCCACGTCTCTGGGACTACCCTGTTCCTCAGACTGTTATGTTCATTATATTCCAGAAATAAGTGAGATCACATGATATTTGTCTTTCTCTGCTTGGCTTTTTTCACTTAGAATAATAGTTTCCAGGTCCTCCCATGTCATCGCAAAGGATAAGAGATCTATCTTTCTTACAGCTGCATAGTACTCCATTGTGTATATGCACCACAGTTTTTTTTATCCATTCGTCTACTTGGGCTGTTTCCAGATCTTAGCTATTGTAAATAGTGCTGCTATGAACATGGGGGTACATATATTTTCTCTGATTGGTGTTTCGGGCTTCTTAGGGTATATTCCTAGGAGTGGGATCACTGGGTCAAATGGTAATTCAATTTTTAATTTTTTGAGGTAACACCATAGTGTTTTCCATAGTGGGTGCAGCAGTCTGCATTCCCACCAGCAGGATACTACAGCCCCTTTTCTCCACACCCTTGCCAACACTTGTTTGATGCTTTGTTGATGGCGGCTATTTTGACAGGTGTGAGGTGATACCTCATTGTTGTTTTAATTTGCATCTCTCTGATGATTAGTGATGTTGAGCATTTCTTCATATGTCTCTTGGCCATTTGTATGTCCTGTTTGGAGAGGTATCTATTTAGTTCCTCTGCCCATTTTTTAATTGGGGTCTTTGTCTTCCTTTTGTTGAGTTGTATAAGCACTCTATATATTTTAGAAATTAATCCTTTATGTGATATATCATTGGCAATTATGCTCTCCCATACAGTGGGTTGCCTTTCCACTTTGATGGTTGTTTCTTTTGCTGTGCAGAAGCTTTTGAGTTTGATGTAGTCCCATGTGTTCATTTTTTCTTTAGTTTCTGTTGCCTTAGGTGATATATCAGTGAAAATTCTGCTACGTATGATGTCTGAAATTTTGTTGCCTACATTTTCTTCTAGGATTTTTATGGATTCATGAGTCATATTTAAGTCTTTTATCCATTTTGAGTTTATTCCTGTGTATGGTGTAAGATGATGGTCTAGTTTCATCTTTTTGCATGTAGCTGTCCAATTTTCCCAACACCATTTATTAAAGAGGCTGTCTTTACTCCATTGTATGCTCTTGCCACCTTTGTCGAATATTAATTGAGCATAATGTTTTGGGTCAATTTCTGGGTTCTCTGTTCTATTCCATTGATCTATGTGCCTGTTCTTGTGCCAGTACCAGGCTGTTCTGATTACAGTAGCTTTGTAGTATAACCTGATGTCCAGTATTGTGATCTCGCCTACTTTGTCCTTCTTTTTCAAGATTGCTATGGCTATTCAGGGTCCTTTTTGGTTCCATATGAACCTCTGAAGCATTTGTTCTAGTTCTGTGAAATTATGTCACTGGTATTTTGATGGGGATTGCGTTAAATCTATAGATTGCTTTTGGTAGTATGGACATTTTAATGATGTTAATTCTTCCAATCCATGAACAAGGTATGTGCTTCCACTTTTTTATATCTTCCTCTATTTCTTTTTTCAATGTCCTGTAGTTTTCTGCAAATAGGTCCTTTACTTCTTTGGTTAAGTTTATTTCTAGGTATCTTAATTTTTTTGCCACGATGGTAAATGAGATTGTTTTTTTAGTTTCTCTTTCTGTGAGTTAATCATTGGTGTATAAGAATGCCATCGATTTCTTGATGTTAATTTTGTATCCTGCTACTTTGTCAAATTCATTTATTAAGTCTAGTAGGTTTTTGATGGAGTCTTTAGGGTTTTCTATGTATAATATCATGTCATCTACGAATAATGACAGTTTCACTTCCTCCTTTCCAATTTGGATCCCTTTTATTTTTTCTTCATGTCTGATTGCTGTGGCTAAGACTTCCAGTACTATGTTAAATAAGAGTGGTGAAAGTGGGCATCCTTGTCTTGTTCCTGTTCTTAAGGGAAATGCTTTTAGTTTTTGTCCATTGAGAATGATGTTGGCTGTAGGTCTTTCATATATGGCCTTTATAATGTTGAGATCTGATCCCTCTATTCCCAAATTGCTGAGCGTTTTTATCAGAAATGGGTGCTGGATTTTGTCAAATGCTTTTTCAGCATCTATTGATATGATCATGTGGGTTTTTATCTTTCATTTTGTTTACGTAATGTATCACATTTATTGATTTGCGTATATTGTACCAGCCTTGCATCCCTGGGATGAATCCCACTTGGTCATGGTGAATAATTTTTTTGATGTATTGCTGGATCTGATTTGCTTGTATTGTGTTTAGGATTTTGGCATATGTTCATCAGGGATATTGGCCTGTAGTTTTCTTTCTTTGTAGTGTCTTTTTCTGGTTTTGGAATTAGAATTATTCTGGCTTCATAAAATGAGTTTGGAAGTCTTCCTTCTTGAATTTTTTGGAATAGTTTGAGGAGAATGGGTGTTAGTTCTTCTTTGAATGTTCGGTAAAACTCCCCCGTGAAGCCGTCAGGGCCTGGGCTTTTGTTTGCTGGGAGGGTCTTGATTACATCTTCAATTTCCTTCATTGTTATTGGCCTGTTCAAGTTTTCTATCTTTTCCCGGTTCAGTTTTGGGAGACTATGTGTTTCTAGAAATTTGTCCATTTCGCTTAGATTGTCGAATTTGTTGCCATATAAATGTTCATAGTATTTGTTAATGATCCTTTGTATTTCTGTGGTGTCAGTTGTTACTTCTCCTCTTTCATTTCTGATTTTGTGTATTTGGGTTCTCTCTCTTTGTTTCTTGGTGAGTCTAGCTAAGGGTCCATCAATCTTGTTTATCTTTTCAAAAAAACCAGCTCTTTGTTTCATTGACCCTTTGAATTGTTTTTTCGGTCTCCATGTCATTTATTTCTGCTCTGATCTTTACTATTTCCTTCCTTCTACTTGCTCTGGGGTTTTCTTTTTGTTTTCTTTCTAGTTCTTTAAGTTGTGAGGTTAGGTAGTCAGTTAGAAATTTTTCTTGTTTCTTGAGGTGGGCCTGCAGTGCTATGAACTTCCCTCTCAGAACTGCTTTCGCTGCATCCCATAGATTTTGTGTTGTTGTGTGTTCATTTTCATTAGTTTCCAGGAAGTTTTTAATTTCTTCCTTGATCTCCATGGTAACCCATTCATTGTTCAATAATATGCTATTTAACCTCCATGTGTTCAAATGTCTTTGCATGTTCTTGTTGCAATTGATTTCTAGTTTCATGCCATTGTGATCTGAGAAGATTCTTGATATGATTTCAATCTTCTTGAACTTGTAGAGACTTAGTTTTGTCCTATCATGTGGTCTATCTTTGAGAATGTCCCATGTACACTTGAGAAGAATGTGAATTCTGCAGTTTTGGGGTGTAATTCTCTTTATATATCTATTAAATCCATTTGATCTAATGCTTCATTTAGAATTTCTGTTCCTTGTTAATCTTTTGTATAGATGATCTATCCAGTGGTGTCAGAGGGGTTTTGAAGTCTCCTGCTATGATTGTATTGCTGTCGATTTCTCCTCTGAAGTCCTCCAGAAGATTTTTAATATATTTTGGTGCTCCTATATTGGGTGCATATATGTTTACCAAGGTTATATCTTCCTGGTGGATAGACTCTTTCAATATTATGTAGTGACCTTCTTTGTCTCTAGTTATGGTCTTCAATTTGAAATCTAATTGATCAGATATGAGTATTGCTACCCCAGCTTTTTTTTCCTTTCTGTTTGCTTGGAAGATTTTTTTCCATCCCTTTACTTTCAACCTATGTGAGACTTTTGTTGTGAGGTGGGTCTCTTGTAAACAACATGTATGTGAATCATGCTTTCTTATCCAGTCAGCTACTCTGTGTCTTTTTATAGGAGCATTCAATCCATTTACATTTAAGGTGATTATTGATATGTACTTATTTATTGCCATTTTTGTTCAGTGTGGTTATATTTTTCTTCCTATTTCTTCTACTAATTACAGCAGTCCTTTTAACATTTCTTGCAGTGCTGGTTTGGTGCTAATATATTCCCTTAGCCTTTTTTTTTTTTGTCTGGGAAGCTCTTTATTTGACCTTCTATTTTGAATGATAGCCTTACTGGATAGAGCAGTCTTGGATTCAGATCCTTGTTTTTCATGACCTTGATTACTTCATGCCATTCCCTTCTGGCCTGTAGTGTTTCTGTTGAGAAGTCAGATGATAGCCTTATGGGGGTTCCTTTGTAGGTAACCTGTTGCTTATTTCTTGCTGCCTTTAGGATTCTCTCTTTGTCTTTAACTTTTGGCATTTTAATTATTATGTGTCTTGGTGTGGGCCTGTTTGGGTTCTTCTTACTTGTGGCTCTGTGTGCTTCTTGAACTTGAATGCCTTCTTCCTTCACCAGGTTAGGAAAGTTTTCTGTCACTATTTCTTCAAATATATTCTCTAACTCTTGCTCATTTTCTTCTTCTTCTTCGGGGATCCTATGATGCGAATGTTATTATGTTTCCAGTTGTCCCACAATTCTCTTAAGCTGTCTTCCTGTTTTTTCATTGTTTTTTCCTTTTGGTTTTCTGATTGATTGATTTTTTTCTACTCTGTCTTCTAATTCACTGATCTGGTCCTCCGCTTCCTCTACTCTGCTGGTCAGTCCTTCCAATGTGTTCTTTATTTCTGCTATGTCATTCTTCATTTCCAGTTGGTTGGTTTTCAGTGTTTCTATATCTTTACTCATGGTGTTGATGTCCTTACTCATGCTGTTTCGTTTCCTCAAGATCATGGCTCTGAACTCTACCTCTGATAATTTGCTTAACTGAATTTCATTTATCTCATCTTCGGTAGAGTTCTCTTGTTCTTTCATTTGGGATTTGTTTCTTTGTTTCACCATTTTGGCTATCTCAGTGGGTTTTGGAGCCTGCCAAATTTTCCCTGTGGGTGTTGGTGTTCTGCTATTTGTGGCTCCCTCTACTGGGTTTGGATGAGTGTGGAGGGCCCTCCTTAAACACCACTGTCAAGTCTCAGTTTCCTGGGTAGATTTGCAAGCTCAGGAAAGGTTCAGTTATGCTCTAGCTTTTTGCCTGGAGGCTACTAGCCTCAGTTACTTGAAAAGCCTTAGGATCTCCGTTGAATGAGAAAGTCCCTCAGGTGTTTATAGTGTAAGAGAATTTCCCGAGGGTGGGGCTGATGCTGGTTGTTAATGAGCCTCAATTTGCATTTCTTTACCTCACCTGGGAATCTCCAAGGGAGGGGCTGCCACAGCTCAGGGAAGGAGCAAACTTGGCCGCTGTTCTGTGTAACTGGGAAGGAACAAGTTGGCCACCTGTCCTTTGAGGCCGTGGCTCAGCACAAACTCTGAGCACCCTCCAAATCCCAGGCATCCCCACAGAGTTCCAGTCCAGTCCACCCTCCCTCTGCCGGAGCCCCAGGTGAGTGGCTGTAGCTATTTAGTGCTCTGTCCCGGCCCTCTGCGCTGTGGAGCAGCTTGGGGTCTCAACCCCGAGGGCGGGTGCCGCCACTGCTCACAGCTAAGGCCGCTGCTGTCCGTGGGCTCCCAGCCCACCACCCTCACGCGCCTCCGCAGATCCTACCAGGCTCATTCAGTGTCTCTGGTTGTATGATCCTCTCTCGCTGCTTTTCTGTTGCTTTTTCCCGACGATTTGTCTTTATTTTAGTTGTAATTCCTGTTTGGTCCTGGGAGATCGTCTGTGTAGCTTCCATTCACTCCACTGCCATTTCCACATTCGAGGCAAATCTTTTAATTTGGTTGCCTTAGTGTCCATATCTAAAAAAAAAAAAAAAAAAGAATTGATTGTTTCAGATTAATTCCAAGATGCCTTCTGCCTATCATAGACAATCTGCTCTATAGAAAGTTGTTCTAGGACAGTTTGGGACCTTAGGGAACCAACTTGCATACTGTGGTTAGTCACATGGCTTTCTTTCTGCACCCCACCAAAATAAAAAGTGAGATAGAAATAAAAGAAAAATAATTTCTGTGTAATTCCTCTCCTTCCACCTTGTCTTCATTATACCCTCTACCTTGCCCTTCATTTCTACTTTGAAATAATAGATACTGAGGGAACCAAGTCCTCATACAGTTAAGTAATCTTTGTTCTTTACCAGTTATAAAGGGTTAAGCTCTTTGACGCTGGTTAGGTTAAGAAAAAATTCAGCACCTGCTCCTCTGCATCCATGTCTCACCTGTTTTTCTCCCCAGTTCTGTCTGTCTCTCTCTAAACTTGCCTAAATTTGAAAATATGTAACTGCCAGTCACCCATGGTACCTCCTAATGTGCAAATAGGTGCCTGAAGACATGAGTAGTGTCAGAAGTTATATACTGTCATACACACACAGTGTGTGTGTGTGTGTGTGTGTGTGTATTATTCATTAGATTCCACATATAAATGAGATCTTATAGAATATTACATGGCCCCTAAATAAGAAGGAAATCTTACCTTTTGCAACAGTATGGATGGACCTGGAGATTATTATGCTAAGTGAAATAAACCAGTCAGAGAAAGACAAATATTTTAACACATTTTTAATAGGAAAGTCTATCTGAAATGTATCAGTAAAAAAATATTACATACTTAATAAGATGTAATTATTACTTACTAGCTGATTTCTCATCATAAAGATCAGACATGACATATTTAAAGCAATAAAAGAAAAACAACCCTATTAAGAATTCTATATCCAGCAAAACTATCTTTCAAAAATGAAGATAGAATTAAGACATTCCCAGATAAATGAAAGCCAAGGGAATTTATAGGTAGTAGACTTGTCCTAAAGAACTGCTAAAGAGAGTTCTTCAGGCTGAAATGATAGGACACTAGACAGAATACTAGTAAAGATAACATCATATTTTATCATAATTTTAAAAATAATGGGAAAAATGATCTGAAAGTAGTTTTTCTTTGAAATATAGATTGTTAACTTGTGATTTAATTATGGCAAAAAATTTAATGAGGAATTCTATAATTTTAAGAGAAAAGGAGGAAATGTGCTAACATTTAAAACAACTATATTAAAATTTTCAATTTAAAAAATGTATAAGGAAGTGCTGTATCAAATACAGAAAGTTTTTATTTTTATCACATTATTTAACTATTACTTTTGTTTATAATTTATATATGAATGAATTCTGAGTCTGTGTTTCTTTGAAAGTATAGATTTCTGTTGCTGTGTCCTGTCAGTCTGTTGCTATCCTCTACACAAAAGCACAAAATTCAGTGACCCTCCAGAGTACAGCAGAGTACCAATCATCAACCAGGAATCTAGACCTAGCAATAAGGGAGAGAAGAGCCAAGGACTAAGAGAGTTAGTCTTACTTTCACTTAGCCCTTAGGAATAAACACAAGAACAAATTTGTTTGGTAATAATGACCATTGTCAAGTTATACAATTAGCAAATATATGACAAAATATCATTACATCAATCTGTCAATTTGCAAATTTTTAATATGAGTCAACAATACACAAAATGTGAGGCTCAATATTGTGGTGACTATAAGAGACATCAGGCAAAGGTCCAACTTTTAAGAATTGTATACTTTGGGGAGAATCCATAACTAGCAAATATAAAAATTCTAAGTAAATATTGTATCATACAATACTAAAGTTCTCATATCATTTATATATATATAAATTAAAAATACTTTTCCTTAAGGATCATTATAGCTTAGAATTATAGTCAGAATCTCTTGGGTTCCAATCCTGTTCCCACCATTTATTAGTTGTGTGACTTTGGCATTTAATCTCTGTGAATAATAGTTTCCTTGTTTGAAATGACACTAGCAGTATCTCCCTTGTAGAATTATTGTGAAGATAATCATATTGTGTATGTGTATTAGTCAGGTTCTGCTGAAATCATGCTTCATAACAAACAACTCTCAAATCCCAGTCATTTTTTTCCTGCTCATGTTGTACAGGTGGGCTCTGGCTCAACCAGGCTGGGTTGGGTTAGGTTCAGATCTGCTCCATGAGTGGTCACTGTGGATTCAGACTAAAGAAGCAGGAATTAGCTGGAGTCTGTTTATCTCATGCAAATAAATGATAGTACTACAAAAGGGCAAGCAGAAATAGGTGATGCCTTTTGAAACCCCCACTCAGAACTGGAAAATATCACATGGGTCAAAGCAAGTGTCATGGCCAAGCCCAGTGTCAATGGACTAAGGAAGTATACACTGACCCCTGGGAAACCATGGCAAAACTGAAGAGAGGAATGTATTTTTATGAACAAATAAGACACTTTGTTACAGTATGTAAAGTGTGTTACATACAGTTGACCACATTCCCTTCTCAAATATTTCCTATTATTGCTGTTATCAGCACTCTCTGTCCATTATCATTTAGTTTTTCACCAATCTGCTTGCACAGCTCCAAATACCAATTGGAAAACTATCTACAGGCATACCTTGGAGATATTATGGGTTCAGTTCCAGACCACTGCAATAAAATGAATATCACAATAAAGCTAGTCACACAAATTTTTTCATTTCCCAGTGCATATAAAGTTATATTTACATATATTGTAGTCTATTAAGTGTGTAATACTATCATGTCTAAAAATGTATATATCTTCATTTAAAAATTCTCACATTGCTAAAAAACACTAATGATCATCTGAGCCCTCAACAAGTCATAATCTTTCTCCTCGTGGAGGGTCCCAGCTCAGGAACATCAAGGATCACTGATCACAGATGACCATAGCAAATATAAAAATAATGAATATGCTTTAAATATTGTGAAAATTACCAAAATGTGATGCAGAAACACAAAGTGAAAAAGAGGCACTGATAACCTTGCTCGATGCAGGGTTATCACAAACTTTCAATTTGTATAAATCACAATATCTGTGAAGTGCAATGAAGCAAAGTACATAAAACAGGGTATACCTGCATTATAAACAAGGGTGGACTGCTACAAAGACCACTTGCTTGGGTACACTTCTCCAAGGCATTCAGGGTTCTTAGAAGTGGAGGTCCCCTTCCTACGTTATAAGCATCTTATGCAGCGTCCTTCTCCAGTCTCCCTCTGTTAAGCTATCTTTGATCACAGAGGTTGAAAAATTTATCATTTTTTCTTTTTCTCTACATTAGCATTGTCCAATAGAAATATAATGTTTATCACATATGTGATGTAATATTTTCTAGTAGTCACATTAAAAATGTATTCAAAAATGTTTAACAGAATTGTCCAAAATATCATCCTTTAACATGCAATCATTATAAAAATTAAGACATTTATAACATGACTTCACATATTTTATTCATGCTAAGTCTTCAAAAATCCAGTGTGTATTTTATATTATGACATATTTTAAATTAAATTCTTCATATTTCAAGTGCTCAATAGCCACATATAGCTTTTGGCTACCCTATTAAAGAGTACAGTTCTACATTGTCCCTTTCCTTTGTTCTTTATTATTGTGTGGCTGACTTTCTTAATTCCATTAGAATGAATGCTTTTACTTTTGTCTCTCTCACAGTACCTCTAATGTTTGCTTGAATATTAATCTGAATCCAAGTTGGACCAGGCATTAAATAAATAAATACACCATTTAGAGTAAGAGTTAAAGAAACAAACACATTGAGGTACAGATTAAATCATTTGCCTGGCCAGTGTGGCTCAATTGGTTGAGCATTGTCCCCTGCACTAAGAGGTCACTGGTTCGATTCCTGGTCAGGGCACAGGCCTAGGTTGTTGGCTTGACTCCCAGTAGGGGGTGTGCAGAAGACAGCTGATCAATGTTTCTCTCTCACTAATGTTTCTATCTGTTTCTCCCTCTTCCTTCCTTTCTCTCTAAAAAAATCAATAAAACATATTTTCAAAAATAGTAATGATTTACAGACTAAACCTCAAGTTTTGTCTGCAGATATACAATGGTACCATGAGCTTCCTCAGACCATCTAGGTAAAATTTAGAGGTAGAGTTTCTTTGAATGTAATATATACTCAAACGGTTTTCTTAGTCATTAATTTGACCAACCTATGAAGCCAAAAGTTCTCTCTATCACAAGGTAGGTGAGGTTTAATGAAACAACTCAGCACAATTTATTTTTTATAGATACTACTTAACTGAAATGTCTGCAAGGATGGTATGTGCCTATAAATAAATCCATAAGAAGCAATAGTGCATGTAAGGCAATAAATTGTGGAAAGAATCAGTGCAGTAGCCAGTAAGACTGGATATGAAATAGGGAGGGCAGCTCATGATCTATAGATTAGAGTATATTAGGTATCAATGACAAATGGTTGTCTATAGCCATTCAGATTACTGACAGTCATGATCCTGAAGTTTTTCTTTCTCTACTAAGCTACCTAAAAAGGTTTTGTGAAAGGCTGGTTAATTTTCTCTGAGTGCTATAGGACACACAAGAGTTTAATAAAAATAAAACTAGCATATTTCCAATGTTTGTTTTCTAAGTTGAAATTTTGATATAAATTTATCTCATAGGTAAGGTACAATTTAATACTAGATATTTTAAGATGATTTTAAGACTTCTTTTAAAAATACACATAAATCTGCTCATAAATGAAAAGACTATCTCAATCTTAGGATATGTGTGAGCATACTATGTAGACACACATTTTCCTGTTGATGCATTTGAAATTGTTCTTTGTGGCAAGGGTTTGGTAGAGCACGCTGGCTGTGATCAGGCACTCTGAGCCTCATGACTGATCCTTCCATTTACTGGTTATGGGTCCCTGCACAAACATGTTCAGGTCTCTAAGTTTGAGGCTTTTTTAAAAATTATTTTTAATTGATATAATAATACTAAGTCCCTCATAAGTGTGGTTAGTCTTAAATATACTAAGTATTCAATATATGTTAACTATTGTTGTTAATGATTTAAGAGAACAGAAATATCTGTAGCTATTTTTGAAAAGTCTGCAAAATCTCTTCATTTATATCTGTGAAAGAGAATAGAATACATATCAACTGCAGTGACAGGCTGGACAAAATCCCTGAACATATAGCTTTCTTCATGCCTTATTTTGCCTTGCTTTCTAAAACATATTTTTAAACTGACATATCCATGAAGAAATAAGGACCTAATAAGCACATTTCAATGAACACTTTAAATATTTTGAAACTGAGCATTATTATTTATTATCTATCTTTTGATGTAAAAGTTGGAAGAAGAAGAAAAAACAGATGGCTGTGGAAATTTACAATCATCCCTCATTTGTGCTCTTAGTGTCTCATCTATGGCAGTAACTTCTGACTTCCACATCTTAAAATCGTTTCTCAATTATGCCAAAATCATTATTTTGTTGGAATCTATCAGTTGTGTGAAAGATATAGATGATGATTGTACCAGCTTGTACAGCTCAAATAACATCTCAGATCATAAGGGATCAAGAAAGTTGGTCTTACAAGACAATTAACTGCTTTATCCTTCATGAATTGAATTAACAATCTAGCTCTCAACATATTCAGTCTAGTTGATTGTTTCTATTTGCAGCCTAATACTTTGTTCTCAGACTGCTATCTAGTAAAAGATAATTAAAGACATTTACACATATCTTGCCAGCAAGAACATTGCTCTTACTGTTAAGGAAAAATTTCAGTCCAATGTGATTTATATTTGCATAATATCCTGTAGCAATATCAAAAAACATTTTGTGTAAAAACAGAGGAAAATTATTGCAAATGGGATTTATAGAAGAAAAAGGTCATGAACAATCACTGTCAAAGAAAGCAGTTAGCTTATTTTATGTTTGCTCCAACAAATTTAAGCCTATTTTCCTTGGAAGTAGTTAACACATAATGGAAGCATCTCTGTCAAATATGTGTTGAATGGCATTATTCAGACACCAACTGGCTTCTTAACTCAGGGTTCCACTTTTCAACTTGTTGGATGTAATGCCAAAGAGAAACAGCACTTTAAAATTCAATTTTGCTTTCTCTACCTCCTGTGAATCAAAAGCCAACCAAAACAAGTCATACAATTTTATGCAAAGGGAGGACAAGTTTGTACAGAAAAATAAAAACGAAGTTTATCATCATTTATTTGAATTATTAATATATAGATATATCTCAAATATATTATTGACATGCCCCAGTTTTAAATCATATTAATGAACTTTGTGATATCATTATGATTATTTGGATAATTCTGACATCAGCCTTACAGCTTAAAGACGTATTTCAAGTCATTTTATTTTATTTTCATTTTAAACATTCAGCTGCAACCTGAGAAGCTAGAGGATGACCAACCAGTTTGCCTAAGATTGAGGTGTTTCTGGAGAAGTGGGGCTCACAGTGCTGTAACAAAGCAAATTAGGATGGTTGGTACTGCATAACATAACCCTCAAAGAAATATTTTAGGAAAGCTCAGTATTTAAAATAAAAATCTTCTGCAAAGTAAAGAAAGCCTGAGTCATTCATTATGTGTTCATGTAGTTACATTTTCTTCAGCAATTTCTGTGAATCAGCTATTGGGTTGGGTACCAGATTCAAACTTAGTTCTTGTCCCAGATATATGCATAGTAAGAAAAAGAAATAAACAGAGAATTTAGAATAGAGATATGTACAAGGTTCTAAGGGACACAGAGGAGTATAATGAGAATATAACTTGTCTGTTACCCATGGTCTGTTTTCTAAGTTTGAATTTTGATATTTAAGCCTGTTAAAATAAAGTATCACATATTTTAAATATAAGAAAACTAAAATTTCAGTAACTTTAAAAAACATTCTGCTTTTATCATCAGCAAACTCATCCACTAAGTAATATTGAAAATTAAAATAATTCTTGAAATAAATCAGTTTGCGGTGTGTGTGTGTGTGTGTGGGAGGGGGGGTCAGTATATAATTGATTTACTTCACAAACAACCTAAAAGTTTATGAATTTTGTAGCATTTGACCAGCATTACATACTGATAAAGAGGTCAATTTACCAAGAAGACATATCAGTTGCTAAGTGATAGTAACCTAACAAAAGAATTTCAAATATATATAAAACAAAAATTGATAGAACTAAAAGAAAAATGACATTTTCAAATTATAGTCAGAGAATTCAATTTTCTTCTCAATAACTGATATAAGAAATAGACAGAAAAATCAGTAAGTACAAAGAAGATTTTAACAACCCTATCAACCAACTTGGCCTAAATGATATTGAAAGACCAGTGCATGTTTAACCAACAGTAGCAGAATAGACATCCTTTTGATGTGCACATGGAAAATTCACTAAGTACATAATATGTAGGCTTTAAAACTGTCTTTAATAAATTTATTTTTTATTTATTTATTTTTTTTATCCTCACCTGAGGACATTTTTTTCATTTTTTGTTCAGATAGAGTGGGAGGGAGAGAGAGAGAGAGAGAGAGAGAGAGAGAGAGAGAGAGAGAGAGAGAGAGAGAGAGAAACATCGACGTGAAAGGGACACATCGAGTAGCGAGAGAGGATGTCTTTAATAAATTTATAAGCTAAAATCATACAAAGTATGTTTTCTGAACACAACAGAATTAAATCAGAAATCAATAGCAGAGAAATATCTGGAAAATATCCAAATATTTGAAAATAAAATAACACATTGCTAAATAACATGTGTCAAAGAGGAACTCAGAAGAAGCATTGGAAAATATTTTGAGTGGTATAAAAATGAAAACACACTATTAATCATAACAAAATCTGTGGGATGCAGCCAAAGCAATGTTTAGAGGGAAATGTATTGCTTTACATGTTTCTATTAGAAAAGAAAGAACATTTCAAATTCACAATCAAATCTCCTACTATCAGTAACACGGGGAGTATGAGGAGAGGGGGAAAGAATTGAAGATAAAGCAAATTTTTTAAAAAAGGAAATAATAATGATAATATCATAAATTATTAAAATGAAAACAGAAGAAACGATAGAGAGAATCAATGAAACCAAAGCAGATGCACTGGAAAGAACAATACAATAGATAAAATATTAGCGAGACAGATCAAAAGAAAAGGAGAGAAAGCACAAATTACCAGAAATTAAAGAAGGGACATCCCTATGAATTCTATAGACATGAAAAGATATGGGAACAAAATAAACAAATTTTTGCTGACAAACTTAACACCTAAATGAAGTGGACAAATTTTGTGATTCCTACCAAAGCTCACAAGGGAAAACAATAGATAACTAGAAAAGTCTTCTATCTAGTACAGGAATTAAATTCATAGTTAAATGCTGCCCAGGTGTCTTAAATGGCAACATTTATAAAACATTTAAGAATAAAATACTATTAAATCTACAGAAAAATAGAAGAGGAGAAAGCTCTTTCCAACTCATTTATGAAGCCAACATTACCTTGGTACCAAAGTGAGACCAAGACATTCAAGAAAAGAAACCTATAGACCTGCTCTACACAATACAGTGGCCAATAGCCAGGTGTGCCTATTGTGCACTTGAAATGTGGTGAGTCCAAATCAAGATGTGCACTAAGTATAAAGTAATCCCAAGATTGCAGAGTATGAAATAAAGATACATACAAAATATCTCATTAATATTTTTATGCTTAACCAATAATATTTAGATCAAATAAAGTATTTAAATAATTTTGCTTGTTTCTGTTGATTTCTTTAAATGTGGTTATAAGAAAATTTTAAATTGCATATGTGATTTTAACTATATATCTTTAATCTTATAAGGGATATCATGAAAAAACTATTAAGTATATTTCATACTTAATGTCGAAAGACTGATGCCTTTCCCTTCAGATCAGAAATGAGGTAAGGGTGGTTCATTCCCATCACTCCTTTTAAACTTTTAATGAAGGACCTAACCAATGTAACAAAGCAAAATAAATAAATAATAAAATAAAATAAGTGATACATAGTTGGAAAGGAGAAATAAAAGTGTCTTTATTCACAGGTGGCATGATTATCTGTCTAAAAAATTACAAAGACAAAGAATATGCAATAAAACTGTCAGAACTAATAACTGAGTTAAGAAAGTTTGCAGGATACAAGGACAATATACAAAAATCAACTGCTTGTATATTTTAGCAATAATCAACTAGAAATTAAACATTTTAAAGTACTTACAATAGCATCAAAGTATGAGATAAGTAGGGACAGATCTAGCAAAATATGTACTAGACTTGGATGCTACAAACTATAGTGTATTTATGAGAGTAATATAACAAGGCTAAGCAAATGGAGAGCCATACTGCGGTAACAGATTAGAGGACTCAATATGTCAATTTTTCCCTAATTTTTTAATAGTTTCAAAGAAATCTCAAAATTCAAGCAAATTTTTACTTTGTAGAATTTAATGAGCTGATTCTAAAAGTGTACATGAAATCCCATAGGACTGGAATAATTAAAACAATTTAGAAAAAGAACACACTTACTGGACTCACACTAACTTATTTTAAAGCTACAATTATTAACACGATGTGTTACAGTCAAGAGGATAAACACAAAAGCCCATAGGACAAAAAAGAAATTTTAAAAATGCCCTGGCCAGTATGGCTCAGCCTTTAGAGCATTGGCCTACGGACCAAAGAGTCGGGGGTTCGATTCTGGTCAAGGGCTTGTACCTCTGTTGCAGTTAGGTCCCGGCCCTGGTCAGAGTCCTGTGGAAGGCAACCAGTTGATGTGTCCCTCTCACATTGATGTTTCTCTCTCTCTCTCTCTCTCTCTCTCTCCCTCTCTCTCTCTCTCTCTCTCTCTCCCTCCCACTCTATTTGAAGATAAATGAAAAAAAAAAATATCCTCAGGTAAGGATTAAAAAAATAATAATTAAAAATGCATCTCACACATAATATGGAAAATAATTTTTGACAAAGATGTTCCAGACAATTCAGAGGAGAAATATTTGTATTTTATAAAGATTGCGAATAATGAATGTTGACCCGCACCTAAAGTTATTTTTAAAAATTAAGTAAAAAATGATCAGTAGACCTTTAGGTTTATGTTTTAGAAGGAAATATAGAAAAACTCTGCAAACTGAGATAGGCAACTATTTCTTAGATAAAACACACAAAAAAATTACAAACTATAAAAGAAAAAATTAAATAAATTGGACTTCATCAAATTTTTAAAAATCATCTGCTTTTTAAAAGGCACTATTAAAAAATAATGACATACTACAGACTAGGGAAAATATTTTTAAAACAATATCTGAGAAAGGACTGGTCTCCAGAGTATACAAACAGTTCTTTTACAACTCAGCAATAAGTGAACAAGCAAGTCAGTAAACACGGGCAGAGATTTGTACAGGCACTTCACCAGAAAAGATAAATGGGTAAATGAATCTTCATTCATTTCAGTACATTAAAAAATGCTGAAAATCATTAGTCATTAGGGAGATGCAAATTACAACCACAATGAGTTACTACTAAGCACCTGTTAGAATAGACTCAATTAAAGAAAAATAAATGCCAGTTACAAATGTATATGCAAGCCAACTGGGACTCTCATATATTGCCAGTGGGTATAAAAATTGGTGTAGTCACTTAGGAAAAGAGTTTGGCAATTTCTTATGAAGTTAAATATTTACTTATATAATTCAGCAATCTCACTCCTAGATATTTACCCAAGAGAAACAGAAAAGCCAACACAAACTTTTCTAGTGGCTTTATTAACAAAATTGGAAATAAACCAAATTTTCATCAAGTGAAGAATAGATAAATACTGTGGTACATCTGTAAGCTGAAACACTCATTTAAAAAAACATATCTAATAAAGAAGCTACTGATAGTAATTCAACATTGATGTATCTCAAGTGCATAATGTTATGTGAAAAAATTCAGGATCAACAGCTATTTGCTATATGATTCCATTTATAGGACATTCTGGAAATATCAAAACAGTAGGGACTGAAAACAGTGTTTGCCAGGAGCTTGGTTGACAGTAGGGGATTGATTGGCTACAAATGAACGTGGAACATTTTTGGGGTGAAGAAAAGATTCGTATCTTGATCATGGTGGTGGTCATGTAACTATATGTGTTTAACAATATTCATAAAACTGTACACAGAAAAAGGTGATTTTTACTGTTTGTAAATTATAATCCACTAAACCGGACTTAAAAAAAGAGAAAAGGGTATGAGTATAAGTAACATTGTTTTTTCCTGCAGTGTTCCCAGAGGGCCTTGCTTTACATGACACAGTTTCCTTCAAATGGTTAAAAATTAAATTATATACGTAAATCTCACAAAAATGTAGTCTTGATTGACATTGTAAAGAAGATTCTCATTATCATCTCTTTAACATCTGCCATAGCACCTAACCCAGCACTGCGTACAGAGTGCTTAGAAAACCATGAAGGCAAGTTTTTGACAATTTGACTGTATCTGTATTTGGTAGATTAATTTAGTTACTGACTGACTTTGAAGGCTTCCTGTTATTTTCAAGTTAAAAAAACAGAAACAAAAACAACCTAGTAGCTAGTAGAATTTCTTTCTTTTCCATGATCTTATTTCAAACATGCAGAGGAAGGTAGATTAAATTGTGTTTGTTGGGTCTAAAGTGAGACTACTTTTTTATCTGCTGCTACCTCTAAGCTTTTAACTAAAATCTTGGGATTAAGACTATTTGATAAGTTATTAAGAAAAAATATTTGTAAAGCAGATAAGAAAAAGAAACAGAAATAAAAACTGAAGGACTATTCAGTTTAGATGATTAGAGTGAGGTAGCAAGTGAACTAAAATAGCAGTAAAAATATATGAGACATAAGAAATTCTTTTGCTACAGAAGAGTAAGACACCAAAGCGATTAAAACACGGGAGGGTGAAGTCAAAGATTTAAGGAGCCGATATCATTCAGAGCTCTGAACTGCTTTGTTATGGAAGACATACTGAAGGTCATATCCCTGGGATTAAAAGTGTGGAAGACAGTTCTTTCCACGGAGAAGGTAACACCAACTAACATGAGGCCAATCAATGTGTGACAGTAATGTCATAAACAGGATTGCTGTGCAAATATATGACAAGAGAGAGCTGCAGAAAAATTGTATCCTAGCACAGAGAAAACAGAACCATCAGAGAAGGAAGGGAAAATCAGCAAATATCTGATGGTTTACATTAGGGAGGATCCAGGTTTTGGGGGGCCTCGTGTTTATAGAATTTAGGGGACACTTTAAAAAACAACATTATGAATGAAAAATTTGATACAAAAGAGAATATTTATCTAGAATGAGAGAAAACACCTCATCAAATTACAAATTTATATAATGCTACACTTTTTACAAAATCCAGGGGAAAAAAAACATAATAATTTATAGGTTTATGTATTTCTATAATGACTTTTCTGCAATTTTTTACATTTCATTTCATTTGATTGCCTTTTCATATGAGAAATATTTTCTTATAATATCATTCTCTATAAAGAGAATAGAACGATTATTAAGATTTTTCTCTAATATCATTGGCCAAAACATTTTTTGTTATCTGTAGTTTAGAAAAGTCTTTCTGCTTCATAACTCAGTGTTGGGAATGTCATATAAATTATTAGGATTGTTGTCAAATTTGGGACTCTTCTCCCAAGTTTATTTCATATATGAGCTGTTACCAGTGTAATTGCTGTTTGTAGTATTGCTACAGATTTAGTCCTTTCAAATAAGAATTTGGATAAATTGTTTTGCACAATTTCTATCAAAAAGAAAAAAACACACACAATATTTTATAATCATATATGCTGTTGGTGAATATATTCTTGACGTGAATCAACTTTTTCACTAGATGTTGTGAAACAGAATCTTCTGCTTAAAATTTTATACAGGAAATGATTAGGAAAAGACTCCCACAGGATAGCTTGTGGTCTGTATACTTCATACTCTTTCTCTTTGACTATCCACATACCTCCATGGTAGACACTTTCATATTATGATACCCATATTTATATCATAATACAAACTATGACTACAGGGGACTAACAATAACTTAACTACCATCCAGAAATAAACTCAACCACACTAAGCCCAGACTAAATGTATCCTCAATTCAACTGTGTCTTGCCAGATCCTCAGAATGCCACAGTCACTCCAAGGCAACCCAACAGACAGGGAAGGTGAGGTAAGTCAATCTTAATAGATTACAGATATGTTAGGTTTTTAAATTTTACCAAAACATATAACCATGTGAACAAATTGCTAGAACACCCCTATGGCCAAGCAAATGATGGTTCCTAAAGCTTAATGGTTAAGTATTTATTTATTTAGAAAAACACTAGTTAGAACAGGACACCATGCAGCTTTCCCTTTTTGTGAAATGTATGTAAAATTTGCTGAGAAATCTCCATTTTTAAAATTGTAAAATTTAACATATGTCAGAGAAGTGCATGTATTACTCTCCTGCAGTTGCCAAAACAAAATACCACAGACTGAATGGCTTAAACAGCCGAAATTAATTTTCTCACTGTTCTGGAGAATGGAAGTCCAAGATCAAGGTGCTGGCAAGGTTGATTTTTCCTAATATTTCTCTCCTTAGCCTGCAGGTGGCCTCCTTCCTGCTGTGCCTCACAGGTCTTTTCTCTGTGAGCATGCATCCCAGGTGTCTCTACTTCTCATAAGGAGGACACCAGTCTTATTGGATTAAGGCCCCACCTTATGACCTCATTTAACTTTAATTACCTCTTAAAAAGCCCGATCTCCAAATATAGTCACAATGGGTGCTAGAGCTTGAACATATGAATGCAAGGGGTGACAAAGTTCATTTCATGGTCATGCAGAAATCATATAGGTACAGTTTAATAAATATTCATAAAACAAACATACTTATAAACACCATCCAAGTCAAGAAATAAAACATCACTATCATCAAAACACTTTTCTCATACCCATAACCCATGAGTCCTTCCCTGATCATAATAGCCTTCCTCACACCAGAGGTAACCATTTATTCTGACTTTTGTGATAGTTATTTTCTTTATAGTTTTATTACCTATGTATGCAGCTTTATACAATATATGTATAGTTTAGTCTACTTTTGAAATTTGCGTAATGAATTTAGGCTCATATACATTGTTTTGGGTCTTGCATTTTTTGTACAACATCTTCCTTGTGAGATTCATGATAATGCATTTAGTTTGCTCATTTTTTTTTAAGGGAAAACTATTAAGTATTTAGGCTTGAGGGCCATGTCGTCTCTGTCCCAGTTCTCTTAATCAGTTCTGCCATTGTATCGTGGAAATGGCATAGACAATATATAAATGAATGGACATGGTTGTGTTTTAGTAAATATTTGCAAAAATAGTCAGCAAGTCTGCAGACCATAGTTTGCTAACCTCTGGTCTACAGCATCTTCTATGCCTGATGTTGGTTATTTATACCTTTTTTCTGTTTTCCGTGATCAATCTAAAAAAAATTAATAGTAATAATATTTGAAATAAAATTAACTTTTGAATTGGTTGATTCCCTGGGCATAGATTTTTTCAGATTCTCTGGGCATAGATTTTTCAGATTGGCATGATTTTCTTTCAGTGAATTAGATACTATTACATTATCTCCTGACTTCTATTGTTGCTATTGAGAAGTCAGTGATAAATCTAACTTGGCTCCTTTGAAGATGATCTCTTATTTTAGGAGGTAGGCTTAAGAATTTTCTCTTTGCCCTGGCTGGTTTGGCTCAGCGGTAGAGCATCGGCCCGATTCTGGTCAGGTTTGATTCTGGTCAAGGGCACGTACCTCGGTTGCGGTTTCTCCTGGCCCTGGTCAGGGTCGTGCGGGAGGCAGCCAGTCCATGTGTTCCTCTCACATCGATGTTTCTCTCTCTCTCCCTTTCTCTCCCTCTCTCTCCCTCCCACTCTATCTGAAGATAAATAAAAATATATCCTCAGGTGAGGATTAAAAAAAAAAAAGAATTTTCTCTTTGTCTTTGGTGTTCGGATTTTTTTTTTTTCCTTTATTGATTTTAGAGAGAGAGGACGAGAAAGATAGATAGAAACATTGATCGATTGACCACCTCCTGCATGCCCCGCCATGGGGATTTGGCCCACAACCTGGGCATGTGTCCTGACCAGAAATCGAACTGGTGACCTCTTGGTGCATGGGTTATCGCTCAACCACTGAGCCACGCTGGCTGGACGGTGTTCAGTACTTTTACTGCAATGTCTTTAGATGCGAAATTTTAAAGAAACAATTATTTGCTGGAGATTCATTGAAATTTTGTGTTGGAAATTTCTCATTCATTGTCTTCACACACTGCTGCTGCCCTTTTCTGTCCTTCCCTTCAAGAACTCCAATATATTGTCTCATTTTATCTTTCATATCTCTTAACTTCTCTTCTTTGAATCTATCTTTTCATTTATCTGCTCTGCTTTCTGCATACCATTTCCTCTGATGGATTTTCACTATTTGCTCTTTATTATGGTCTATTTGCTTTTAAATCCATCTACTAAGTTATTGCATTTCAAAATTGTAAGTAATCTTCATTTTCGCAATTTCTATTTCCAACTTTTTCTAATATGATGGATTGCTTTTATAGTTTCCTCTCCTTGACAGATACTGCAAGATTTTTTTTTCATAGTATAATATTTTATAATCTGTTTTAAAAGCTATGACTGATGATTCTACTATAAGAAGACTGTAGATCTGTTTGCATATTTGTTTTTGATGCTTCTTACTCACGGTTTTTTTCTTCTTATTTGTTTTTGTTGTTGTTTTTGGTCACTTGGGTGATATTAATTTGGTTCAAATCTAAAAAATTTTCAGCTTTTGCTTATAGGTTCTAAGGGACAGTATTTGTCTATCTCTTACTTAGGATGAAAACAACTTCCCTAGAAACCATTTGAAATTTGAGGGTAGAGGTGGGTTTATTTTTTATCCTTAATTTGAGAGGATGGTTCTTTGGGGATCCAGCTAATATGTAATGCTCACCTCTTAGGCTCCCCAGCTAGAGGATTCATGGGCTCTGGTATCCTTCCCCACAGAATGTGAAACCATCTAACAGAAAGTTCAGATGTTCTTGGGTAGACAAATGTTTCCACAACAAAAATGGCTTTCGTCCTCTCTCACTTCTCCAGATCCCCTTTTCCCTTCGACTTTATTCTTACAATTCCTTTCTACAATCATGTCGTCAATACTTTTAAGAATTAAAAAAATAATAATTAATCCATCATTTAGTAGTTCTCAGTGGGAAAATTAGTCTAAATAACATATACCACATTACTAAAAAGGAGAGTTTTAAAAATATTTGATAGATCTTTTGGTATTTTTCTTTTACTTTGTATTTAGGAGTTTTAATAGAAATGAGCCCTAAATGTTTTCCCCTTGTGCTTAATTAGTAACCTATTGTGAATTGAGAATGCAAATGCTTAAACTGGAAAGTTATCTGTTAGGGATTTGGTTCTACTTTCAAAGCTCAGTTCCTAAAGCTAAAACACGGAGATTTTATGTTGTTTGTATTGCTATTTTTGACCTACAGCACTGAACCAGAGCTAATGATAATAGTAGTAAATGGTCTGAAAACTCTATGTAGCCTGCATTGGTAAACTCCTGTAGTTCCATTTGTCAACATATGACCCTGCCTTTTGTACTGTGTTCAATACAAGTCCGATGGTGAAGCAGTTCTCTGTATTTCCCTACCAAAAAAACACCTGCAGCAGTCCGATTCCAGAGTCTAAGAGGTAAGATGACCCTGTCATGCTCCTCAAAACTGTAAGAGCAACAGATGGCAGCACTATATACTTGGCACCAAAAAAGAGAACCATAGAGCTCAGGCTTTTTCACCAGCTTATAAGTGTAATTACAGTAACATTACATTTTCTTGTATAAATTGCACTGATTCAAGTGTCCTGCTTTTTAGTACAGAAACCCACTGACCAAGACATACCCCAGTGTTCCTTTTGTGCACAGAAACAGGGCACTATGTCTTCTTTTTGGCTTTTATCTAGCCTCCATGACACTGCCTTGCAGTCACTGGTCTGGTCTTCATTAGATGACTGCTCCACCAGGTACCATTAGGTTTTTTTTTGTTGTTTTTTTTAAATATGTTTTTATTGATTTTTCAGAAAGAGAGAGGAAGGGAGAGGTAGAAACATTGATGTATGAGACAAACATCTATCGGCTGCCTCTGCACGCCCCCTACTGGGGATTGAGCCCACAACCCAGGCATGTGCCCTGACTGGGAATTGAACCAGGACCTCTCAGTCCATAGGATGACACTCAATCCACTGAGTCACACTGGCTGGGCCCACCAGCTTTTGTTGGTATCCACTACTCTTAAGGTCTTTCTAGTTTTGTGATGAGGCACTGTTTTAGGTTCTCCTGCCCCATCCCAGACATGCAAGTAACCCTTACAATAATTTCCCATTGTATAAGTAGGGTTGATACTGTTGTAATTAACCTAGTTATTAATAATAGAAACAAAGCAAAAGGAAGGCCAAATATTATAGGCATGTCATTTGGGCACCTTCATGAGGAAGCTAATGCTATTTCCACTCTCCAGAGAGCCACTAGTCTATTCCTCTCAGATAGCTGGGGGAAGGGAGTGGACAGGGAGGAAAATTGACACATGCCCAGTAAAGTTGGGGTGACATAGGGAAGGTGCTTACTGTCAGTCACACCTGGGAACAGAGATCATTGGCCACAATGGGTGTGGCCACTGTTAGCACATGAAAATGTGGGGGTACATAATACCCTAAACAAAGGAGGGTGTGCTGTTGTGCTCTTGACCTCTTATGCACTTGGGACCCTTATTGTTGAGGTGTCCTCTCCTGCATTCGCCTACATGGTCCACAACCATGTGGACCCATATATACAATGGACTAATGGGCTGTAGCTAGACTGACTCTAAATGGGACCCAGATGCAACTTGGGATGGAAACTCTGGACACTGGCTTTGCTTTTAGCTTTACTGAAACCCCAGCTACACTTCTATGACTGGAATGGGACTTTGGAAACCCAGGAACATAATTCTGTGCAAAAAAAAAAAAATCACTCATCCTCCCATGCAAGTCTCAGAAAATTTTTTTTCTGGAAATATTGTAAGGACCCCACCCCCAGCACCCAGTGGGGAAGAGAACACCTTGATTTCTCTGATAATAAGATCAGGTTGCAAGTTCTGATAAGACTTTATGGAAATTTCGTATATAAGAAGGAAAGTGTTAACAAATAAAACTAAGAATGGCTACTCTCTGAAACCACAGATTTGGACTCATTCTCAAGGAACTTTACATTATAACCCCCATTTCTCTGTGTACATAGTCATTCTACTCTAACTCTCCATAAAGCCTCCATGTCTCCATAAAGCCTCCATGTCTTTTCTGCATTCTTTTGCATCGATGCCTACTCCTTCTGTTCTGAGACCTATGACTTCCACAGTGACTCCCACATTAGTAGAATTTCCTATACATCCCAAAGGGACAATTTAATCTGAAGAAGCCAATCAACCATTTATATGTTCTGGAGTATTTCTATTAAAACCAAAAGCACATTCCAAGTCGAATGTTATGCATCTAGGCGATACACATTTTATGGGTACTTTATGATGTATCAGGCAGTGTGAGGTGAAACTGTGACAGGCAGTTAGACAGACATGAACAGAGCAAGGATGATGGGCTAGGTAGGTACAGAAGGTCACCAGGGTGGAAAGCCCTGGGTGTCTAGCAAAGGACAATTTTAGGGTGAGACCTTGTTCCCAAGGTGACCTTTCCTCATCCAGCATATGTGGTTTGGACCCCCTGACCTTTCCTCCCTAGAGAGTACATCCTCAGTTGCATTTCAGCTCCAGGCCTAGAAAAGCAGCAAAACCAGACAAGCGACCCCTATGGCTGACCCAAGGACCAGCTGCATTGGATAATGACCCACTGCCCTGGCACCCACCAATCAATCAATGGAAACAATACATCTGGAAAACTGATGAATATTCTATTGAGATCTTCCCCTGGGACCTCCCCTGAAATCTCCACCCTTAAAACCTTTAGGATGGAGGATACTGTGCACCCTCTCCCTCCTAAGAGCATGCCTGAGCCTTTCCCTTTCCCTTTCCATTCCCTTTACTTCTCCAGCCAGGAGCTTTACCCTTACCCTTCTCACTCCCAAGCTCCAAGGGCCCTTCCTTTACCTCTATATCTTGATTCCTAAGCCCATTTCTTCTACAAATTACTTTTTCTACCTCTGTGATTTTCCAAATAAATGTTCTCTTATATTTTAGAGTCAGGGCTTTGAATTTTTTCCTAGCCAGAACTCAAGGACCAAGGTCTATTTTTGCCTTTAACAAAGCTTTTGTCTGCAAGTCCTTCCTGCAGTCTCTGTGTCATTTCTGGATCTCTACAAGAAACTGCTTGAATAACAAACTCACATCTTCACAAAGATGAGAAATAATTTGCACTCTAAATCGTTACTTTTTTTTCTTTTTATTAATTTATTTTTGTTACAGATGTTTCTCCTTTTTTCCCCATTGACACCCTCCTCCCCAGCCCCCCACCCTGTCCCCAGCTTTGTTGTCCATGTCCATCAGTTACGCAAACATGCGTATAAGTTCTGTGCTTTATCTCTTCCCTCCCCTCCCACCCCCTCTTCTGAGGGTTGTCAGTCTGTACCCTACTTCCACATCTCTGGGTCTACCCTGTTCCTCAGACTGTTATGTTTATTATATTCCACAAATAAGTGAGATCATGTGATATTTGTCTTTCTCTGCTTGGCTTGTTTTGCTTAGGATAATACTCTCCAGGTCCCTCCATGTCATCTCAAAGGATAAGAGATCTTTCTTTCTTACAGCTGCATAGGACTCCATTGTGTATATGTACCACAGCTTTTTTTATCCATTCATCCACTGATGGACACTTGGGCTGTTTCCAGATCTTAGCTATTGTAAATAGTGCTGCTATGAACATGGGGGTACATGTATTCTTTCTGATTGGTGTTTCAGGCTTCTTAGGGTATATTCCTAGAAGTGGGATCACTGGGTCAAATGGCAATTCAATTTTTAATTTTTTGAGGTAACACCATAGTGTTTTCCACAGTGGCTGCACCAGTCTGCATTCCCACCAGCAGTGTACTAGAGTCCCCTTTTCTCCACACCCTCGCCAACACTTGTTGTTTGATGATTTGTTGATGGCGGCCTTTCTGACAGGTGTGAGGTGATACCTCATTGTTGTTTTAATTTGCATCTCTCTGATAATTAGTGATGTTGAGCATTTCTTCATATGTCTCTTAGCCATTTATATGTCCTATTTGGAGAGATGTCTATTTAGTTCCTCTGCCCATTTTTTAAATGGGTTCTTTGTCTTCCTTTTGTTGAGTTGTATGAGCACTATATATATTTTGGACATTAACCCCTTATCTGATGTATCATTGGCAATTATGCTCTCCCATACAGTGGGTTCCCTTTCCGTTTTGATGGTTGTTTCTTTTGCTGTGCAGAAGCTTTTGAGTTTGATGTAGTCCCATGTGTTCATTTTTTCCTTTGCCTTAGGTGATGTATCAGTGAAGATTCTGCTACGTATGATGTCTGAAATTTTGTTGCCTACATTTTCTTCTAGGATTTTTACGGATTCACAAGTCACATTTAAGTCTTTTATCCATTTTGAGTTTATTCTTGTGCATGGTATAAGTTGATGGTCTAATTTCATTTTTTTTTTGCATGTAGCTGTCCAATTTTTCCAACACCATTTATTAAAGAGGCTGTCTTTACTCCACTGTATGCTCTTGCCACATTTGTCAAATATTAATTGAGCATAATGTCTTGGGTCAATTTCCAGATTCTCTGTTCTGTTCCACTTGTCTATATGCCTGTTCTTGTGCCAGTACCAGGCTGTTTTGATTGCAGTAGCTTTGTAGTGTAACCTGATATCCGGTATTGTGATCCCACCTACTTTGTCCTTCTTTTTCAAGATTGCTATGGCTATTCAGGGTCTTTTTTGGTTCCATATGAACTTTTGAAGTATTTCTTCTAGCTCTGTGAAATATGTCACTGGTATTTTGATGGGGATTGCATTGAATCTATAGATTGCTTTGGGTAATATGGACATTTTAATGATGTTAATTCTTCCAATCCATGAACAAGGTATGTGCTTCCACTTTTTTATATCTTCCTCTATTTCTTTTTTCAATGTCCTGTAGTTTTCTGCAAATAGGTCCTTTACTTCTTTGGTTAAGTTTATTCCTTGGTATCTTAATTTTTTTACTGCGATGGTAATTGGGATTGTTTTTTTAGTTTCTCTTTCTGTGAGTTCATCATTGGTGTATAAGAATGCCATTGACTTCTTGACGTTAATTTTGTATCCTGCTATTTTGCCAAATTCATTTATTAAGTCTAGTAGATTTTTGATGGAGTCTTTAGGGTTTTCTATGTATAATATCATGTCATCTGCGAATAATGACAGTTTCACTTCCTCCTTTCCAATTTGGATTCTTTTTATTTTTTCTTCTCGTCTGATTGCTGTGGCTAAGACTTCCAGTACTATGTTAAATAAGAGTGGTGAAAGTGGGCATCCCTGTCTTGTTCCTGTTCTTAAGGGAAATGTTTTTAGTTTTTGCCCATTGAGTATGATGTTGGCTGTAGGTCTTTCATATATGGCCATTATTATATCAAGATCTGATCCCTCTATTCCCAAATTGCTGAGCATTTTTATCAGAAATGGGTGCTGGATTTTGTCGAATGCTTTTTGAGTGTCTATTTGTATGATCATGTGGTTTTTATCTTTCATTCTGTTTATGTGGTGTATCACATTTATTGATTTGCGAATATTGAACCAGCCTTGCATCCCTGGGATGAATCCCACTTGGTCATGGTGAATAATTTTTTTGATGTATTGCTGGATCCGATTTGCTAGTATTTTGTTTAGGATTTTGGCATCTATGTTCATCAGGGATATTGGCCTGTAGTTTTCTTTCTTTGTAGTGTCTTTATCTGGTTTTGGAATTAGAATTATGCTGGCCTCATAAAACGAGTTTGAAAGTCTTCCTTCTTCTTGAATTTTTTGAAATAGTTTGAGGAGAATGGGTATTAGTTCTTCTTTGAATGTTTGGTAAAACTCCCCCGTGAAGCCGTCCGGGCTTGGGCTTTTGTTTCCTGGAAGAGTCTTGATTACATCTTCAATTTCCTTAGTTGTTATTGGTTTGTTCAAATTTTCTATCTCTTCCCGGTTCAGTTTTGGGAGACTATGTTTTTCTAGAAATTTGTCCATTTCGCTTAGATTGTCAAATTTGTTGCCATATAAATGTTCATAGTATTTGTTAACAATCCTTTGTATTTCTGTGGTGTCAGTTGTTACTTCTCCTCTTTCATTTCTGAATTTGTGTATTTGGGTTCTCTCTCTTTGTTTCTTGGTGAGTCTAGCTAAGGGTCCATCAATCTTGTTTATCTTTTCAAAAAACCAGCTCTTTGTTTCATTGATCCTTTGAATTGTTTTTCTGGTCTCTATGTCATTTATTTCTGCTCTGATCTTTACTATTTCCTTCCTTCTACTTGCTCTGGGTTTTTTTTTTGTTTGTTTGTTTGCTTTCTAGTTCTTTAAGTTGTGAGGTTAGATAGTCTATTAGAAATTTTTCTTGTTTCTTGAGGTACGCCTGTAGTGCTATGAACTTCCTTCTCAGAACTGCTTTCGCTGCATCCCATAGATTTTGTGTTGTTGTGTGTTCATTTTCATTGGTTTCCAGGAAGTTTTTAATTTCTTCCTTGATCTCCTCGGTAACCCATTCATTGTTTAATAACATGCTTTTTAGCCTCCATGTGTTCAAATGTCTTTGCATGTTCTTGTTGCAATTGATTTCTAGTTTCATGCCATTGTGATCTGAGAAGATGCTTGATATGATTTCAATCTTCTTGAACTTGTAGAAACTTAGTTTTTGTCCTAACATGTGGTCTATCTTTGAGAATGTCCCATGTGCACTTGAGAAGAATGTGAATTCTGCAGTTTTGAGATGTAATTCTCTGTAGATATCTATTAAATCCATTTGGTCTAGTGTTTCATTTAGAGTCTCTGTTTCCTTGTTAATTTTTTGTCTAGAGGATCTATCCAGTGATGTCAGGGGGTGTTGCAGTCCCCTGCTATGATTGTATTGCTGTCAATTTCTCCTTTGAAGTCCTCCAGAAGATTTTTAATATATTTTGGTGCTCCTATATTGGGTACATATATGTTTACAAAGGTTATATCTTCCTGTTGGATAGACTCTTTCAATATTATGTAGTGGCCTTCTTTGTCTCTGGTTATGGCTTTCATTTTGAAATCTATTTTATCAGATATAAGTAATGCTACCCCAGCTTTTTTTTTCATTTCCATTTGCTTGGAAGATTTTTTCCATCCCTTCTCTTTCAACCTATGTGAGTCTTTTGTTGTGAGGTAGGTCTCTTGTAAACAACATATATATGGTCATGCTTTCTTATCCAATCCACTGCTCTGTGTCTTTTTATCAGAGCATTCAATCCATTTACATTTAAGGTGATTATTGATATGTACTTATTTATTGCCATTTTTGTTTAGTGTGGTTCTATTTTCCTTCCTATTTCTTCTACTAATTACAGCAGTCCTTTTAACATTTCTTGCAGTGCTGGTTTGGTGCTAAAGTATTCCCTTAGCCTTTTTTTGTCTGGAAGCTCTTTATTTGACCTTCTATTTTGAATGATAGCCTTGCTGGGTAGAGTAGTCTTGGATTCAGTTCCTTGTTTTTCATGACCTTGATTACTTCATGCCATTCCCTTCTGGCCTGTAGTGTTTCTGTTGAGAAGTCAACTGATAGCCTTATGGGGGTTCCTTTGTAGGTAACCTGTTGCTTATCTCTTGCTGCCTTTAGGATTCTCTCTTTGTCTTTAATTTTTGATATTTTAATTACTGTGTGTCTTGGTGTGGGCCTGTATGGCTTCTTTTTACTTGGGACTCTCTGTGCTTTTTTAACTTGAATGTCTTCTTTCTTCACCAAATTAGGGAAGTTTTCTGTCACTATTTTTTCAAATATATTCTCTAACCCTTGCTCATTTTCTTCTTCTTCAGGGACTCCTATGATGCGAATATTATTACGTTTCCAGTTGTCCCATAGTTCTCTTAAGCTGTCTTCCTGTTTTTTCATTGTTTTTTCTTTTTTGTTTTCTGATTGGTTGATTTTTTTCTACACTGTCTTCTAATTCACTGATCCAATCCTCAGCTTCCTCTACTCTGCTGTTTAGTCCTTCCAATGTGTTCTTCATTTCTGCTATGTCATTCTTCATTTCTTCTTGGTGCTTCTTCATTTCCAATTGGTTAATTTTCAATGTTTCTATGTCTTTGCTCATGGTGTTGATGTCCTTACTCATGCTGTTGAGCTTCCTCAAGATCATGGCTCTGAATTCTAGCTCTGTTAACTTGCTTAACTCCATTTCATTTATCTCATCTTCGGTAGAGGTCACTTGTTCTTTCATTTGGGATCTGTTTCTTTGTTTCACCATTTTGGCTATCTCAGTGGGTTTTGGAGCCTGCCAAATTTTCCCTGTGGATGTTGTTGTTCTACTGTTTGTGGCTCCCTCTACTGGGTTTGGATTAGTGTGAGAGGACCCACGTTAAACAGTTAAACACCACTGTTGAGTCTTACTTTCCTGGGTAGATTTGCAAGCCCATAAAAGTTAAGTTATCCTCTACTTTTTGCCTAGAGGCTATTAGTCACAGTTACTTGAAGAGCCTTGGGTTCTCAGTTGAATGAAAACCTCCCTCAGGTGTTCAGCAAGAGAAGATTTCCTGAGGGTGGGGCAGATGCTGGTAGTTAATGAGCCTCAATTTTCATTTCAATGGCCCACCTGTATGGGGTTGAATCTCTGAAGGAGGGGCTGCTGCCTCTTCCCAGAGTGCTGGGAAGGAATAAGATGGCCACCGTCCTGCGTGGCTGTGACTCAGCAAAAGCTCTGAGCACCCTCCAAATCCCAAGTGTCCCACACAGTTTCAGTCCAGTCTGCCCTCCCTCTTCCGGAGCCCAAGGTGAGTGTCTGTGGCTATTTTAACGCTCTGTCCTGGCCCTCTGCACTGTGGCATCGGCTTGGGCTTTAACCCCGAGGGCGGTGCTCACAGCTAAGACCTCTGCTGTCCATTAGCTCCCTGCCCCCCTCCCGCGCCTCCACAATCCTACCAGGAATCATTCAGTGTCCCTGGTTATATAGTCCTTGCAAGCTGCTTTTCTGTTGCTTTTTCCTGATGATTTGTCTTTATTTTAGTTGTAATTACAGTTCAGTCCTGGGAGATGCTCTGTGTAGCTTCCATTCACTCCACCGCCATTTTGGAATTCCTAAATCGTTACTTTGAAATGAAACATTTTTCCTAAGGCAACAGTTTTTAACTTATAGATTGTAACTTGTAGGGGGAGAAAAATATCTTTTCTCTACCCTCTTTAGTTTTGTAGCTGGGGCCTTTAAATTAAACTGACAAAGGCAGAGGTTAACAGGAGAAAAGACTTATTTCTTATGCACACAAGAGTCCTCACAGAAAAGAAGTAAAAATCCTAAAGAAGAGGTTAAAACCTAGGAACTTATATATCATTTTGATAAAGGGTGATAAAATGTGAAGAAGAGACTAGAAAAAGGAAAAGAGAAGTTTGAGCTATTGGGTTGGAGGTAACTTGTGGGAAAATTACTAGGAAATATAAGGTAAATAAGAGTTGTTTTGTAAGGTTTGTTATGGAGTCTCAGGTAATGAGTTATTCTGGAAACACAGGAGAGAGAAGGGAACTTCCACAAATGGAAAATTCCTATTCCTTTACAAAAGAGAAATTTATATTCTGCTTTGAGGCAGGAAGGGGAAGGACCTAGAATTCTTCTAGTGTTTACTGTTTCTTAATTGCCTTCAGCTCAAAGTAATTCTTATGCAAATAGTCTTTACCAAAACAATCCTTTGGCAAGTGCCATATTTTGGGGAGGCTATTCTGATGCCCTTCATAACCCAGTGGTATCCTTGAAGTTAATACAATGGATCACCATAGGCATTAAAAAATTTAAACAAACTAACAATAGAAATTGCCAAAGACCTGTGTATGATAAGTGAAATTGTTTTGTGAAACAGGGATGTGTTTATATACTGGGTTACATGTAAAATGTTAAATGTATTTCTCAGAGAGGGTCTGTTAAATGTCTGAGAAAAGTTGTTTTCATGAAAGAACTCATCTACATAGACAACTTTAGCTTCAGCAAACACAACCTGTATATTGTTTTCCTACACAACAGTTCAGCTCTTTTGAGCCAAGACTTCTCAGGAATCCATCTCTGAGTCTCTTTGCATCACATTTGCATTATGAAAGGTATCCAAATAATTTCTTAAGATAAGGAACTCCCAAAGGAGTATTAGTCTCCACTTCTAGTAGAAAAGCATTGTTTCCTAATTAAACAATTTTTCCCCTCCAGCTTCTACCTATCATCATTTCCAAAAAATATGTGAGCCAAATTTTAATTTGGAAGCCCTATGTGCATTATTTTACCCTGCTTTTGCACATATATTGTTATGGGTTTATACCTTGATCTCCAATTTACATAAACTCCTTGAGAATAGATACCCTAGTTATGTTTATTTGAATTTTCTATTAAGAAGGTATTTATGTTACCAATTGGGGTTACTGGCTGGAACTTGGTTCATCTTGTCAGGACAGAAAATAAATGAAGACAAAGGAAAATGAAAGTAAAACAAAGTGGGATTTATTGAAAATACACTCCAAGTAAGGAGCAGGCCTCTCAAGAGAGACAATGGCTCTGAACTCCCTGAGTTATTTGGTTTAAATGAGGGATTTTTCTGGGTGTAGACTTTCATTAGCATCCAGGGATGATTGACAGAAAAGGATTATGTAACTATATTTCTTCTGCACATGTCCTTACCTTATCATAATGCATACAGAAAAACCAATGGGGGGCGGGTATCAAAACCACAATGCAAAATTCATTATAATCATTCCAGGGCCCTAATAAGGTCCCACCGAGGTCATGTCATTTTCCTCTGTGCTTGCCCTGAGAACCGGCTCCTTCTGAACCTGCCCTCTGGTGGTCTACTTCAAGAACTGCTGACTGTAAGGCTGCCCAGAGAGAGGTGGTCTGAAGGCAATGTTGGTCACACCCCCTTCAGGACCCCACAGCAGGCCCAACCCCAACCACTCATGTATAATTTCCTACCTAACACTTACTACATAAAATATAAAATGTATAATATATTATTAACATATAGTAATTATATATTACATAATATAACAAAAATATTTAATATATAATTATATAATGTATAATACATTAATAGATAGTATGTAATTATATAATAAATTAACATAATATATAATATATAACATATTAATATATGATAGATACATATTAATAAATGCAATAAATGTTCATTATAATTAATACATGTAATAAATAAATATAATTTATTAAGTCCATATCATGATGCATGGAGTCCAGAAATTAAAATGCAACTTAATATCATTGAGAGATTAATGAAATGCATGAGCCAGTTCAGCTAAAAAGCTGCAGTACCAGGGTCTATCCCTAGTATCCAATCTGTCCTAGTCCAGGTAGTGTTTGGTGCCATCCGGTGGCTGTCATCTGCTCCATTTTAAATATTGCTGAGGACAATTCTGGGTCCTGTGACTGACTGAAGATCATAATGACGGACTGGAGTTCAATTTCTATGACCATAATAGGGATCTGAGGAATCTCCAGGTCAGTTGGTACTCACGGCTCTGGGTGCTTCCATGATAAATGGAATGGGAAAATTTGAGAACGTTCAGGCCCAACATCTACCCCTGGCTTCTAAGCTGGGGTTTTCATCTCTTCCCTGCCTGGCCCTGCATTTCCATCCTCACCTCCTTTCTCACCATCTCTCCCACCATTGTTTTGGAAAGTAAAGGCTGGATGAAGAAAGTTGGTTCCATTAAATTTTAGTTCTTGTTATAGAGGAGTTTCACAGTCCATGTTGCCAAAATTTTTTAAAAATAGAGACTTAGCAAGGAGAAACTTCATTCAGAAAGAATATTGCAAGGGAGAGAGGAAAAAGGAAGAGGCCAGTGCACAGGGAAAGAGGGATTATTGCGATTGAAGAACACTGTGACAAGATCTGGCATCTCCAGGAGAGAGGAATAAATGAGGCCAGATGATGGGATGGTGGACCAGCAAAGGTTTTACACTGAGGTCACCCTATTTTCAGGGAGAAGTCTTAAGGAGGGTCTGTATGCTGGTTCAGGAGAGGGTGAGTCAAATTTCAGGGGCCCAGGAGGAGAGAAGCTTAATCAAAATTTGGGTTATGAGCATTTTGTTGTGATTTATCACAACAGACAAACAGTTAGAACTGTTTGTGAGAACAAACAGTTAAACTAATCATTTTTGAGGCCAAGAGTAGGAATTTTGGGGAGAGGGGTGTCTGTGCCTGGCCTTATCATAGGTAAACAAGGGGACATCTATGTGTCTTAAGTAAGTCATATGGGGAATGATAGTTCTCCACAATAAGCCATTTTCGGGAACATAATGAAGGGTGAGAGGGTTTCTTCTCCAGAAGAATGGGATTGAGGGAAAAGTCAGTGTCGTGTTGCTGAATGATTGATCCTCAGGCAGAGGAAGCAGTAGGTCGTCTTCAGAGCCCTAGAGGGAGAAGGGACTGTGTTGACATGGGGTCAAGCAGAGTCCTCATATCACTGTCACCTGGTGTGATACTACTGCTTCCATTTCTGATGGCTACAGATTTCCCACTTTGATGTTCATCGTTGAGATTCTCTTATGAGAAAAATAAATTATCTTCAAGGTATTCCTCTCTACAGACTGCAGAAAGAGCGTTCTCGGAACACTATTAATGACACCCAAATAAGCTCATTAGTATAATAACCCTGTCCTGGGACAGAAATGTTTCAAAAAGAGTCTCAAGCAAGAGAATTCATATAAGCAACTTATCTAAGGTAATTCATTTAAGATTATCTTATAAATAGTATATTTTTATAAATAACAGACCTGGCACTAAAAGCATCCCCAAAACACTTTCTGAGGAATTACTGGAATGGTTTAGACTCACAGTGGTTTCTCAACCTGTGGGTCGCGACCCCTTTGGGGGTCGAACAACCCTTTCACAGGGGTAGCCTAAGACATAACAGTAGCAAAATTACAGTTATGAAGTAGCAATGAAAATATAATTTTATGGTGGGGGGGTCACCACAACATGAGGAACTGTATTAAACGGTCACGGCATTAGGAAGGTTGAGAACCACTGGTTTAGAGGAAATGTGAGCCATAAAGTAAGGAAGAGCATTGGCTAAGAACATAATTATTTAAACAATGCAGACCTGAATCATTTATAAATACCTGTATTTTTTTATTGACAGGATCTATGGGAAAAAAATATTTGAGAGAAATTTCTTGGCATTTTTATACCTATGCTACCCGAATTACTAAGCTATGAAACCAATTTGTAAAACTCTGAGAAAGCGTTTGCATCCAGGGTTGGAGAAACATTGACTATTGTTCTTCCTCATTTATTTGTATCCCACTTCCTTCTTGGCTTCCTTTGTCTCTTTCTTAGGTTGATATGCAAACAAAACTCTTGGAATTTATTTTTTAAATGTTTTTTCTATACAAGTAGGGAGCCAAAGAACATACATGCATAACCCGTAGACACAGACAACAAGTGTGGTGTTGGCCAGAGGGAGGGGGTGGAGGCAAGCGGGGGGGGGGGGGTGGTTGGCACAGGACATCTGTAATAGTGTAAACAGTAACCTTGAGGAAAAAAAGAAAAAAGTAGAGAACTTCCTGCTTATTAGAAATGAGATTTCAACTAATGAAGGAAATAAGGTCAGGAAGGAATCAAAAGGGACAATTTTGAGAGCACATGTCTGTTTATGAGTCAGTCCATAGCTTAAGCAAATTGAGCATATTAATAGAATAAGGAAGTGTTGAACTTGTATTAAAATGAGAATTTAAATCCTGAATTAATGAAAATGATCTGGGAGGTTCTTTTCTATCTCCCAATTTCTGTATATATGTGTGGAGAGTATGAAAAGCTTTCTCCATAAATAAAGAACCCTTTTATGATATAAATAAATGGAGTCACTTTGGATTGCAGCAAGGGAAAATAAATACCATACAGACGATTCTAAAATGACATTTTATTAGAAACAGTGAGCGCATGGTTTTCATTGCTTATTGGCTAAGCTAAAAAGTCCGTAAGGTGGGATATAGAGAGCAGAGTGAATTTTAGGATTGGTTGGTTATTTTAAGGTCAGAGTGAAAGCAAGTGAGGGGACATTCCAAGTAAAGAAGACAGCATTGTGCAGGTATTCGCTGAATATAATGATCAAACTACAAGAAGTGGTTGTTCAGATTCTCAAGGGTTATAATATATATTACCTTGAAATGTAGGGATTAAATTCAGGGCCCAGGGTCCATTTCAACATGGACATCGTCTTTTTGAATTTTTTTTCATCCATAAGTACATCAACCTCGTATTAATGCAGCTGGAATACACCTTTATTTTACTCATTACTGTGTGCAGCACGCCTAAATGGTTAAGTAATAAAATCTGATGATACAGTAAGGTGAACTGCCCTTCTTCTGGATTACCAATAAAACGGTCAATGGAATAAAACGCACAGAGGAAACAAAAAACAAAACAAAGAAAAAACAAAGGATTTGTCAAGAAGGATTCTGCTGAGATGTCAGAATCTTTGAGGCATTTCTAGAGTGCTGATGGAAAGAAATTGAGGCAGTTCAGTGAAGGTTGACTTCCAGCAACCTCTCTGAATAAAAATAAATGTCAGTAAGAAGCATGTAAGCATGTAGAGCAGCTCTTGAAAAAAAAAAAAAATCCCCCTTAAACCTTTTGATTTAAAGAGCCTGGGACCAGGGGTGAGGACTGGCTATCAGACCATTGGGGAAAGTGCTCATTAGATATTTATTTCCTAGTGCAGAAGAGCAGCACGTGAAACTGGTTCACTGAAAGGCTAAAGAAAACAGAAAAACAGCTGAGTGTGAGAAGCTTAACCCTGTCAGCACAGGGAGCAGTCTAGGAAGCTGTGGTTTTTAAACATCAGAAACCAACTCTGAACTAAAATTTAAACAAAGCATACGATTAGTTTGATATTAAATTGCTCATAGAGTCACTGGCAGCGCCGAAGAAATGGGGTTATAAAACAGGCAGGAACGGGTTGGACGTGTTTGTACCATGCCTCCCAACAGCCACGGGTACTAGAGGCCATGCACTGTGAGATCTGCTGCTTCTGTGGCTTCTTGAAACTGATTCTGTTTTCTTAACTACCAGATAGTATTTCTCACAGTCTGTGCTTCTTTGCCTCTTTGGCTAATGTTTCAGGAGCCTAGGTAAGTACATCTCTGTCTAAGCTAGGGAGGGAAAAATCAACAACAAACCAAATGAACATTCTGTTGCTTTGCCGAACCAGCTATGCTTCTAGAAAAACGAAAGTTTCGGATACACTCTTACTAAACAAGTGATCCATCAAATTTAAAAACTGATGCATGAGAAATCCATGACATAAAATAACTAGTGGTAAAAACTAAAACTAGTTAGACAGAGCATTAATCATACATATTTTTGAAATTGTGCCACAAAATGGAAGACAAATATAAACATTTTCCACATGTAACACATACAATATAAATAATCAGCAATAACAGTGACTAACATCCCAATTTATGGAGAAAAATGGAAAGTTGATGGGGTGAAAGAAAATAAAGGTACGCTAATTTCTTTATACAATATAGGTTCTTTATATAACATTTATATAATGAAATGTTGACTGGGCCCATGTGGCTCAGTGGATTGAGCATCGTTCTATGGACATCATTCCATTCCCAGTAAGGGCAGGAGCCTGGGTTGCAGGCTCGATTCCCAGTAGGGGACATGCAGGAGGCAGCCAATCAATGTTTCTATCTCTCCCTTCCTCTGTCTCTATAAAGAAAAAGAATAAATAAAAAAATTTGTATAATGAAGTGTTGGATGCTTTTTCATTATTTCCATTAATAATTAAAACATATAGATTAACTTTTATTTGATAGAAACTAGTGAAAATAATAAGATATATGCTTTCAAGTTTACTGAGAAAATATAAAGGATAATATAGTTTATAAAGTAAATGATAGAATATTAAATATAAGAAACACAAAAACAAAAAAGTAAAATGCAAACAAAATACATTAACTTTGACAATGAATGAGAATGAATGTGAATTAATACACTTACCTATTTAAAGCCAAAGTCTTTTAAATTGAGAAAATATAGTAGACATTTGGTTGCATTTTTAATATTTATTCACCCTCTCCTTCCTAACAGAACCCAGATTTTAAAAGATATCCTCACTATTTTCCCTCTCTTGAGGATAATCTTGGATAGTTTAAGCTAATCAGTGCACAGAGTTGCCCTCCAAGCTCTTATTAGTCCAAGAGTGGACACATGTTCTAAGTTGGCCCTATTCCATCGAAAGAAAGAAATCAGGGTCTTTGCTGTAGACCACCTTGAAACTAAGGAGAACAAGGTTTAGGGTGAAGTCACTGCAAAGATGGAATTCTGGGGAGGTGGGAAGGTCATAGATCCTTGATGATGTCATTGAGCCACTGATTACATCACCTAGGTTGAAGTATGTGAGATAACACATTTTCATATCTGTAATGCCAGAGATATCTGTTACTTTGAGCCAAGAACAAAACTCAAACTGGAAGTCTAGTTTGCTCTCTATAGTCAAAATTCAAACTCCATTTTATGCTAGCAACAAAGCATACCTTCATAATAGGGACATGGTAAATTTATGGGACATATATAGATGAAGAGCATATAGCTATTTAAAACAATGAAATATATTTCATATGGAAGGAAGGTCAAATTAAGTGATAGGCAAGGTAAATAAAAGTATGTGTGTTTTGATAATATATAAAAATTACATGTATGGCCTGGCCAGTTGGCTCAGTAGTTGAACATTGATCGATCCATGCACCAAGAGGTTACCAGTTTGATTCCCGGTCAGGGCACATGCCCAGGTTGTGGGCCTGATCCCCAGTGGGGAGCATGCAGGAGGTAGCCAATTGATGTTCTCTCTCATTGATGTTTCTGTTTCTCTCCCCTCTTCTCTCTCTAAAAATCAATAAAGAAAAATTTTTTTAAATTGCATGTATGATGTGTTTTGTTCTATATTTATAGAACACCTCTGGAAAGAGTCACTAGAAGCTGTTGGGGTGATACATGGCTGGGCAGGGGTGAAAGGAGGTTTGCTTTTTACCACATACTGTTCTGTTCCTTTGAATTGTGTACCACATGCTTGCACTAGCTAATCAACACGTAAAAGTAAAAAGGAGATTTATAAAGATTAAAACCAAAAGGGTGGAAAAAATAACTAGAACAAATGGGATCACAAAATTAATATCAACATAGTAAATTTTAGAGCATTAATAAATAATTAAATAGATAATGGAAATAATTAGCAATAGTAGTAGAAATGTCAAAAACATTTATGTGCCAACTAACATAAATTAAGTGTATAAAAGCCAGGTAAATAAAAACAAAAATATATAAAGATATTTTAAGAATGCAATATTCAGGGCAGACTTTAAGACTTCTGGTCATTTGATTGATTAGTATAGATAAAAGCAATTAATAATATAACTGATAAAATTATACTACTTCTAATGTTGATTTAATAGCAATGGAAATATTATGTTAATATTTTTAATATTATAGACAATTATTATTTTAAAAAGTGCCTATGAAACATTTATAAAGAGTTATCATATGCTGGGTCTGGTCTGTATTAGTATAGAATTATTTCAAGTAACTTAAAATGTGCCTATAGAGGCTCATTTTTTTTTTGTTTGGTTTTTATTTTGGGTTTTGTTTCTTTCTCACAGCAAAACTCCAGATGAAAAAGTAACAGATACATGTTCAAAAGCTCAAGATTTTATAGTAGGTTTCTTCTGTGATTTTCTTAGCCTTTCCTTCAGGGTTTTAATATGTCTGCTGTTGCTGTTGGCAGCATTACATCTACGTTCAAGGCAAATAGAAAAAAAAGATGGATGGGTTTTTTTCACGAAAGTAAAATTCTTACCAGGAAATACAACAGATTGCCTCTTTGGAAACATGTCATAAGGTCCCCTGCAGCTGGAATGTGGCAAGGGAAGGGGCTAAAATTGGGTCAGCTAACCAATATTGTTCACTGACTATAAGAAAAAAAAAGACCTCATTAAAATTTTGAAGAGCAGTAATTGTGCAAATGGCATTTTTGAAATAGAATATCATCAAACTATAATTTAATATGAAATTAAAGAAAGAAAGAAAAATTTCCAGATATTGAAAATTAAAAACACTATGCTAATGAACTCTTTGACCAAAGAGAAAATCAACTCTTAAATTTTAGAAAATTATTACAATGAGGAGACTATACATAAAAATTTATAATGAATTACTAGTACTATGCTCAGCTTAATCTTTAAGGTCTTAAATATGTCACTAATAAACAAGAGTAGTTGTAAAAGTAACTAATCTATTTTAAACTTAAGGTTATTTTTATTTTTATATTTCTAAGAAAAGTAAGAGGATGATATTCAGAGATAATAGAAATTATAAATCAGAAAAGATAAAAAACAATCAAATGGTAGATATACCAAAAAGTATTTCTTTTAAAAATTAATACAATAGGCAAACTTCTGACATCGTTACTGGAGTAATCCAAATTTTTATTTTTTATTTTTTAAATTCCAGTAGACATACAATATTATATTCATTTCAGGTGTAGAACATTAACATTTTAAAAGGGAAAGAAGACATTTTCAATTTATACTAAAAAGCAATATAGAGTTTTGTTTATGCCTGCCAGATTGAAAAGCCGTTGTATCTAATTTCTTTGAACTTCTAAAATTTTAGTAAAGTAATAAAAAGATTGTGAATCTATAAAGAGAAAGAGAACAGAAATAGAGAAAACAGAATATTAGTGATGCCAACCATTATTTGGAAACTAGGAAGCAATTGTAAAAAAAAAAAAAAAAATCTGAGAAAATAAAAAGCCAAGAGATGAAAAACAGGAGAGAAAAGGATAAAGACTATAGATAATTGACCAAAATGCACAACATCAGACAGTGTATGTTCCAGAAATGATAAGCAAAGGAAATGATAAAATATTAATTTATGAATATTTCTAAGAACTGAAGGATTATAGCCCAGACTAATGATTGAAAAGGTTCATCATTAATAAGAGATAAGCCAGAGAGCATTGTAATTTTTTAAAACAACACTGGAACTGGTAGGATAATGGAACATTGAGTTGAAAATTCTGGAGGATATGGTTTTAGTCTAGAATTATGTATCCAGCCAATCTAGCAATCAAACGCAAAGATGGCCTAAAAGCATTTATAGGCTTTTAAGTTCTCAAAAATAATAAGGAAGGAAGGGAGGGGGGGAGAGACCGAGGGAGGAAGCACCGAAGCCATCCATGTCTACCTAGTTTAATGATCAGAACTAAAAACTGAGATGCCCCACACCCCAGAAAAACACCTTTCTTCTTTTTGTCGAGGAAGATAATATAGAAAATTAATAATGTCACTGTCAGCATCTAGAAATTCCTGGAAATCAATTTGTTTATGCAAATTTTTTTTCATCTGGACAACTAGCTCTTCAATTTATTATTTTTTTATTTTTATTTTTATTTTGGTACATGTCCCTAGCGGGAACCGAACCCGGGACTCTCTGGTCCGCAGGCTGATGCTCCAACTGCTGAGCCAAACTGGCCAGGGCTAGCTCTTCAATTTAAAAAAAGGAGCAAAAACCACTAATTAATCAAACAACAATATACTTACCTAGAGTTACTTCAAAAACACTGTCTCTTGTTCTAATCAATTTTCACTAACATTGCCCAACCACAGTAAATTTCTAACCTTAAACCATTTGAACCCAAATTCAAAATTCCTATAAATATTCTAAGTTTACTTTCCTGAGATATTATGACATTAGTAAGGCTGTCTGTGTTCTCCCTAATAATGTTCTTTCTTATAGCAGGAGGTTTAATAAACATATTTGCTTGATTAACAGGTTATTCTGGTAGTGTGTGTGTGTGTGTGTGTGTGTGTGTGTGTGTAAGGAGTGGGCAGACTCAATTTGGCAGAAGGAAAAATTGGTAGGTTACCTGTTTAATTTGATGATGCAGAAATAATATTGAGAGAACTTGACAGATGTGTTAAAGTAAATTTTGTAATATGCTATGTATATAATATATGTATATTATACATATATTATACATGTAATATAATGTGTTATATATGTAATATACAGAATATATATTATATAAAATAAATGATAGACAATATTAGAAAATTAGTCACTCACAGAAAAAATTAAAATATAAAATTTATACAATAATCACAATCCATTAATTGGGTTAGTAGTAAATAACATTTTTATTGTCATAAGGTAAACACTAAATTGAGATTTATTTGAAAATTGTGATATGAATGTTCAGGGAAGGAGAGCATGATTATGAGAGGGAGATGGATTAAAAATGCTAAATTCTCTACTACGATAAGAAATTGATAAAAGGAAAGTATATAGCTTATATCAGAAAGCAAATAACAACATCAACAACAAAAGTAAAAGATTTGGAAGCATTGCCAAATCCACTGGACCCAAGCCCTTAGAATAGTGATCTAGTCTCCTAGCCCAGCTGAGGCTGCTGGAGGCTATATTGCATATTCCACAGATCAGAGGTAGCACATGTGTGGAAATATATTTCCTAACTCTTGGCCATAGTTATTTCTGGAGATTTCTTTTACATTCTTTTTAACTTTTTTCCCAGGTAAAAATTGTATAATGAATATATATATATATATATATATATATATATATATATATATATATATATGTAATTTACAAAGTAATTCATTTTTAATTAAAAATAATAAAAATTGAATAAATTCCAACAATAACAACAGGAAAGGAAACCACCATACGAAAAATAAACAAAATAGTATGTCTTTGTCTAGAACTCAGTCACAGAGCCCTGCAGAGCTGCAGAAGGAGCTGAGAAGGCAGCCTTGCTGCTTGTGCAGGCAGCAGAGTGAATGGGTTTGGTGAACAGCTAGTCACTCTCTACTGCATGTTCTCGCAGTAACAGAACATATCCATAACCAGGTGTTTTAGCATGTTGCAGCGAGACCTGTACATCTCTTCCACTGCTGTACTGCAGGGATCATAAATAGCTTTGATTGATGCTTTGGCATAGTAGACTTCATGAAAGTGTCAAGTCATCTAAAGAAAAGCTAGTCAAACCTACAGGACCTCTGGAAACCCTTTAGTTATATTTGAATATTAAAATATTGGCAAACAGAGATGATGAAACCATTATAATCATTTCATAAAATTCTTCCAAGGAGTCTTCACTTTTTAAAAAATATCTCTATATTGTTCTCCTCTCATTTAATAATTACATATACTGCTACCCGTTGAGATGAAACTCTAGAGCGTCTGCAGAATTTCTAATGCCATCTTTATGAGACTCCTGAGCATCTTTAGAAGAAACTAATTGAAGACCTTCAGTTTGTGTGGTTTCAGGCAAAGCTTCTACCAACAAAATACTTTGTAATTTTCAACTGGTTCTAAATATGATTAATGAAACATTTCTATGAGATTGATTTTATACAGGATCTTGGGAAATTAAGCCTCTCAACAGATCATCCTTTCCTGGCTGCCAACAGAAGATGACAGATTATTTACCTTGTCTATGTGATTCATTGTTGTTGAAGGTGAGGAACATCAATGTGCTTCTACTGGGCATGGAAAGAAGAAGGCAGGTGGAGAAGATGCAGTGCTGGAGAATTTTCAAGATTGTTTTAATCCCATAATCATCAATCACAGTGCATTTTTTTCTCATCTTTTTTTTGACATATACACGGACACAGAGCTATGATTGTGTGGTCATGAGTTATCTTTTCTGCTCACTAGCCTCTTCTTTCTAGTATTTCATGTCTTCTTAAGGACCATTAGTTCACTGGATTCTGTTGAATATTGACACTGATTACAGCACCTTTTCCCTCCCCTTTCCCCAAGGACATGAAGATTCAACTTTGACAATTTTTTTTTACTGGTGAAAACATATCAAGTTTTAATAAGCCAAATTCCTTCTCCACCTAAGCATTACTGGCCAAAAAAAGAAAAAAATTATTCAGGTGACTCAGGTTAGCAATGCTATGACACAGAAGTCAGACACTCCTGAGAACACTCTGTTTGGTACATCTATGTTTTGTAAGAGTCATTACAATTCTCTGGCAGTTTTTCAGGGAAATGGTGTACTTTATTAGGTAAGAGTACGTACGTGGTATCAGACTCCCTGAGTTGAGATCTGTCCGTTACAAGCAGAGTGACCTTGCACAGGTTATGTAATCTCTCTTTGTCTCAGGTTCTTTATTTGTAGAATAGGGACATTATACAAATAGTTACTTCAGAGGTTTGTGCAAGGATTAAATGAGATAATGCATGTAGAGCTTAGTCCAAACCTTGCCACATTTAAAGACAGTGATGATCAGGAAGAAATTCTAATTCCAATTTAGCCCCTGGTTTATTTCCATTAGTACATCTTTACCACCCTTCTTTTCATTCCTCCCAATAACTCAGGAATTGGCCTACAATTTTTTTCAATTATATGCACTTGTTATATTAAACAAGGTATCTACTGAGATTCACTTAGCCATAGTAGACCAAAGTCTGTGTAGAGAACATGTTTAAATGTGAGTCATTATAGTACACAAATTAAGAACTCTTCAGAAGTCAAAATCATAAGATTCAAATGCTTGCCCCACCATTTGCTATCTGTGAACCTGGGGCCAGTTACTTAATCACTCTGTGTCCTTCTTTCCCTAACCATCGAATGGAGAAAATAATAGTACATTATTCATAGGGTTGACTGAAACTCTATAAATTTAATTTATATAAACTTTCAAGCCTATACTCTGAAGCTGGAACTTTCCTGAAAAGTTTGAGATATGTATACCTTTGTTCACAGTCTCTAAATATCTGGCAGAATTTCCTACCTCAGAAATTTGGTAAGCTTCATTTTTCCCCCACTTAAACATTTACTTATTAACTACTATGTCCTGGGTACTGTGATAGGGATGCTGATAGGATGTATAAAGCATGGCTAGTCTACTGAGCAAGCTTCCAATCAGTAATGTAATAATGCAGGGAAAGCTCAGAAAATGGAGATACAGTTTTGTCTCTGCATGATTTGGGATATGCCATTTCACCTTGACTGGATCATATTATTTCTCCTCTATTTCTTGCAGATCTTTATTTCATTGTGGGTCCTAATCTTCAGATTGCTCTTCTTAAATTTTCAAGAAAGTCCATCTCTACTGACTCTCAATGACTTCAGACTTATACTGTTACTTCATTTTATTTTCTCTAACCCTCCCTTCCTTCCTGTCTCCCTTCCTTCCTTCTTTCTATACCTCCTTCTTAAAATAAGAATATCTTCAACAGATTTTGATAAAAGCTATCAGAAAATTCCAAACTAGTATAATTTAGGTTGATCGGAGCCTCATTTCAGCTGAGAAATAGCAGATGTTGAGGAACTCGGAATTTTCTTAAAGCAATAGGGGAGAAAGGTGTAACCTGGAGCTGAGGACAAGTGCTTGAAGGCTTGGGTTATGCAACTGGTCATAATGGGATATTCAGAGGCCAAGAAGATGACCCAGCGTTGCTAGAGAAGGGAGAAATTGATGAGGTGGAAGAACAGTGAAGTCTTGCTGGAACGACTCAGCATTGTTTTTTCATGTTTATTGTTTTTAAGCTTTAACATAAAACAAAAACAAAAAACAAGTGGTGGTGGCAGAAATGGGGAGAGGACTTAATTGCCAGCACTTAATCTGGAATTTAATTAAAGAAATGTTTGTTGAGCATTTATTACATCATGCACTATACTATGTGTAGAGGATACCAAGTTGCAAAAGCAGGTGAGTTTGTCTAAAAAACATACTTGAGCCCTGGCTGGTTTGGCTCGGCGGTTAGAGTATTGGCCTGTGGACCAGAGAGTCCTGGGTTCGGTTCCCGCTAGGGCCACATACCTCAGTTGCAGTTTGTCCCCGGCCCCGGTTGGGGTCATGTGGGTGGCAACCAGTTGATGTGTCTCTCTTACATCAATGTTTCTCTCTCTCTTCCCCCCTCTCGCCTTCCCACTCTATCTGAAGATAAATGCAAAAATGTCCTCAGGTGAGGATAAAACAAAACAAAACAAAACATACTTGAACATATTTTCTCCTTTAGCATTTTGATGTAGTACAGGAGTTCTTGACTTTTTCTGTCCTCCTCAACAGTATTGAGGAATAAGACATACAACTTTCAGTAATGATAACAGTTAAATCAACGATTCTCAATGAACAATTTGGGGGAAGAGGATATAGAAGCAAGCTGTTTATACTTGGAGCTTGGTGTGGGTGCATTCTGGTATATGCAGGATATGTGTAATTTGGAAAAGTGTTCTTATGGTTCTGATATTTTTATTTATGAATAGGGGCTGTGGAGGCATCTTCTCACTTCTCTTTCATCCTTTACAAGATTACCATACATGAAAAAAAAAAAAAAAAAAAAAAACAGGTCTCATAAACTCCAAACACCAATCCCCACCTGGTCCTTCTCCAGTGTTCCATATAACTCACCTGTCCTCCATCCTAAAGTTGGTAAGTAGTCAAACAAGAAATGGTGGTACATCTTTACAAATCATTAAATCAAGGTTTGTGCTCTTTGATCAAAACCCCCTCTCTCTCTCCAGCTTGCTTATTAAGCCATTTCCTTTTGTAAAAATCATCAAGAAATCCAGTTTTATTGCTCTTTTAAAATTCTTCTAAACCATTAGCCCTCCATTTTCTTCATTTCCTTCCTTATCTAGTTTAGAGTCCATAGTTCAACATTTTAATAACACTTTTGCCAATACCACAAATTCTCCTGTTTTCCTGTGATTTTGTCACACCTATCTGGCAACACTCCCACTCAAGATGAAGCTGACACCATTTTTCTCTAACTTTCATCCAAGTATACAATTGCAACTGGAGAAATTCACAAACCATGATATACTGGTATCATTACAAAGTCATGATCAGCAACCTCAAATAGAAAATCCACAGTGCCCAACAACCCTTGGACATTAATTGGGTTTATTTGCTTTCCCTCACAAATATTTTCGACATAAACTCCACACACACCTTGCATCTACTTCACAGAAAAAATTGAAGTCCCTTAGAAAGAATTTATTCAAATTTGTACTCTTAATCTTACAGATCTAACCATCATCTCTTATTAGGATATTCTCTTCCTTTTGTTGGCTCCCCATCTCCATCTTCCTGGGATTCTTACACTATGAGTTATTTCATCTTCCTCCTTTCCGTTGAACTTCTGCCTTCCAATAAATCCATCCCATTAACTATTGAATGTGTTCATGTTTAAAATGCCATTATTTTAACTGCAACAATTTTCTCCACTATCACTTTACATTTCTCTTCCCTCTTATAGCCAATCTTCTTTAAATTTTTTGTTATACAAGCAATCTCCAATTCTTTGCTTTTTATTATTTTGTCAAGTCACCCCAATCATTCTTTAGCAACTGTTCTTGTGAGTTACTCAATTATCTTTATGTTACTAAATCCAAGGGACTTCTTAATCACTCTTCCTTTTTACTTGAATTATAAACAGAGACTATTGGCCACTTTATTGTCCACATTTTTAAGGGAAACATTTTGTTTGCTTTGCTTCTGGGAGCTCATGATTTTTTTGTCTGTTGTCCTTCTCTGTCCTTTTGTAAGCTCAAGCTAAAAAACTTAGTATTAATGTGTTTCCATTTTAAATGTTCCCTCTTCCACTGTGCACTTTTTTCAGGCCACCCTTACCATGTTAATGGGTTCAATTGTCATTTACAGTCTAATGACTTTTAAATTTACATTTCAGGTCAAAACCTCTCTTTTTATTTCCACATATGTTCATCTACTTACCTAATATCTCAGCTCCAATGTCACAAAGACAACTTACCCAAGAGAGATCTTTCCTTTCAGTCTAATTCCCATACAGTGCTCTCTGTCTCAAAGAATGAAGTCACCATTTATTTTCTTTCTCAAGATAGAAATCTTGCAGTCTCTTAACACTTTCCTTTCCTCCAAACCCCCACAACATCCAGTCCAGCATGAAATATATTTTAAATGAATTGAGCCACCATTAACTTTCTGTAGCAATGTTTAACATTTTTATCTCCTTACCATATCCCATCAACTTCTATTGATTTTAACTCATACATATATATTTTTAAAATTATTGTTTAATTGGTCTTCTCAATAGCCACTCTGGCACCGATCAAATTCATCTTCCAAATTTCAGCTGCAATGATTTGTTTCCCTAAACATAGTTTTATTTATACCATTCTTAAGCATAAATCCCCTAAGTGGATGCTCATTTTGATTATGATAAAAACAAAATACCTACCATAGGCTCTACATGATTCGGCATATATCTCTCTCTTCAACCTGATCTTTCTTCTCTGTACCTCAGCCACACAGGCCTCCTTTCAGGCTCTCAAATGTGTCATTTTTTCTTCTGGATTGGCTCTTATGTACATGTTATTGCCTGTGTCTGGAATGTTCTTCTACTTCTTCATTTAATTACATCCTACTCTTCCTTCAGATTTCATGTTACATGTTACACGAAGCCTTTCTCACCTCCAGTCTGGATCAAGTTCGTTTTATGCACTCTTACAGATTCAATTTCCTGGACTTTGAAACATAACATTATATAACAATATTCGCATTATTTTAATTATTTGGTTTTTCTCACTAAAATGTCAACTCCATGATTTTAGGAAGCATATTATGTTTTGTTTTCCATTATATCCCCAGTATAGAATGCAATGCCTCCACTGTTTAATATTATACTTGTGATATTTTTGCTTCTGGTCTAGTGCAAGTGCTATCAGTATCAGAGAGAATGAACCACTGTTGAAGCATGAAAGATTCAGTGGTAGGTGCGAAATAGAATTTGCTTCCTATGTTTCAGAGATCTACCCCCTTCTCATCATACTAAAAACTACCCTTTGAGCAATTGATTCTACTGTCCAAGAAGGGGGTTAAAGACAGTCTTTTGTATTAAGGATCAAAAAGTGAAAGCTGTCAGGTAGATATCTACTCCCACTACAAGACAATGAATCAATAGACCTCTACTTTTGTTTTAAAGTCTGTGACTTATTGGAACTGCTCAATAGAAGGGGAGTTTACAGCCCTTTTACATTTTGAGGATTGGAAAGATGTGAGTATGTTCATGGTAAAATTCCCCAGATTAGAAAAGAAGAGAGTTGAGAGTTCTGTAATGAATAAAACTTGTGAGCTAATCAAGACAAAGTGCCTGGGGCAGCCCCAGATAAGTATGTGAACAAAGATGGAACATTAAGAAAATCCGGCAAAATAGTACTAATGAAATGAAGCCACCCTCCTCCCAAAGGCTTTGTTATGCTAAACTAAGCTAGGGATATTGTACTGCTAGGTCCATTAGGGGAGAAGAAATAACATTCCCATCAATACTGTGTCAGCAATGACTGTACTTGATCCTTAAAAGGGAGCTAGAAGAACATCATGTTTAAAAATCCCTTCAAATGCTGGATAGCTCTTTTCCCTTACATCTTTGAAAAGTGTAGGCTTCATCCTACTGTTGCTGATGTTTAGTGATTCTCCAAAGGTGATGCCACCGTCACACTCAATGAATCAGAAAAATGTCTGACTTGAGAAACCAAATTCTCAGGTTTATTAGGGATGTCTCAGAGGCCCACTATGATGAGAGATTCAGAGGGATGTGCTCAGTCCCAAGCCCAGGGAATTGCTAATGTCTTTGTGTCTCATTTTTCAAACAAACTTGGACTGTGTGGCAGATTAAAGATGGCATCAACGTTTTTGACATTTTCCCTTTCAAGAGGTGGGTTTTATTTCACCTCCCCTTGACCAATAGACAGTGGAAGTGATGTTATACCAATTTAGGGCTTAACTTTTGAAAGTATTAGCTTTTCTCTGTAGGAACTTCTGATCTCTTGAAGTAAGGAGTCTGACTGCTTTGCAGGAAAGACCACGTGAAGAAAGCCTGAGTCTTCATGGATAGAAAAACAGAGTGATATAGCAGAGCCTCCTCTTCTATTCACCTGACAAAGGAACTAAGCATTTGAAAATGCCACTGTGGACCATCCATACCAGCTCAGCCCCCGGCTGAATAACACTGAGTTACTCCGTGTGGTGCAGAAGTATAGCCCAGCCAATTCCTGACTGAATTTCTGGCCCACAATTTGTAGCATTAATAAAATAGTTGTTTTATGCCACTTTACTGAACATAGTTTGTTACACAGAAATAGTTCAACAAAATTGTCTAGGGGGACAGTTGACAGGTGATCAAATTACCAAAGTACTCATGAAACTCAACTTTGATTTTTTTTTCTGCCTATATCTTTTCACTGAGAAATTCCTTGTAAGTGTGAATACATCGTATTTTGAGGGTATAAGCTTTAAACACTCGTTATAAGTGTCATAGTTTTCTGGCCTAGTATGAGCTATCATGGCCTGAGATTCTAGCCCTGCATCCAGCTGTCAGAGTATGTGGTAGATCTCATATATGTGCTACAAATTTAAAACATACCATAGATTAATTAAATAAAATACTAAATCAATTTGATAAGTTGTATAAGAGGAGATCAACTTCTGAAATAGCAGAGTGAAAACCTTGGTGACCTTACTCTGACCTTACTCTTACAGGGATGACCAAATATGGCAGGCTAATTTTTAAGTGGATAATTTTGTATGGCCCATGAATGATGTTATAAATATCCAAAAAAGTTTCCCCACCCCTGCACAAAACAGCTACAGCTAACCATTTAAAAACTTTTGTCAATTAACCCAAACCACAGAGCCTGAACATAATCTGTTCAACAGAAACTACTAAGCCTCAGTTAGAGGGGAAGGAGGTAGGTAGGTCTGTCAAGTTTTAACTTGGGGCTCTTCACATGCCCTCTCCCTCCCCAGCTCATTGTCATGGTTATCAAAAGCCAGTAGCATTTCAGACAACAAGGAGGTTTGACCTATTTTGGAGCTTCTTTAAAAGCACCATCCCCAGAATGCAGCCAGTGTTTTATCCAAAGTTATAGCTCCCTGGGAAATCTCTATTCTCAGAGCATAGTGGCTATGTGATTTGATTCAGAGCTCAGCTCAATGGAAATAGGAAACAGGAGGAAGCCTACTCCCAGGTTGTTACCAAAACAATAGCAATTCCTAGAAACAATTCAGTTTCCATGAAACTGTGATTTCAGTTGAGGACGACAAGAGGTTGGCTGGGAATTAAAAAAAAAAAATCCAAAGAACTAGACAGCCATAAGGAACTTTGAAAAATTGCAACAAAATAAGGGGGGCCTAAAAGACTGTGAGAAAACACAGGAAAAACATGGGGAAGGAGAAGAACTGACTTTGAGTCCCTCTATAGGCAGGAAGTCAAAGCTAAGGTTGTCTTCTAAACTATCTGAAGTTTGAAGGCTTGTCTTCTCATAACTGCTTTGGCAAAGATAGAGATGAAGGCAAGGCATTTAAGAAAATCTAACCCATCATTGGCTGACCATTAACTTATATGGACCCCTAAAAGCCAGATTTACAAGCAAAAACAATAACTTAAAAAAAAACAAAAACAAAAAAACAGCAGGGATTCCATTCAGAGGCCATGCACAGCAGAGAACACAGAATCTACAAAATTAGTTCAGGAAAATTGCTAAGCACATAAACACCACAGCATAAGAAAACCATAGCAACAACAACACACCAACAACAATGAAACTTGGGGGACACTTTAGAACTAAAGAACTAAAAGAAACTACTTCTAAAGAACTAAAGGAAGGAATGACTAAGATGTCTGTCTGATCAAAGAACATCAATATAGAGACAAAAATATTTTTTTAGAAAATAGAAACTCTGTAGTTGAAAAAAAGTATAAGTGAAATGAATATTTACTAGAAAGGCTCAACCAAAGATTGATATGGCAGAAGAAAGATTGAGAGAGCTTTAAGATAAGTCAATAGATGTTATCAAGGCTTAGGAGCAGCAAGAAAAAAAAAGGAAGAATAAGGAACAACAGAACCTCAGAGGCTTGTTGGAAACCATCAAGTATACCAACATATACATAATGGAAGCCCAAGAAGAGGGAATAGTAATAACATTTTCCTTCCACTGTGGATCTGTGTACTGTCCATCTTTTCTTTCTGTGGTTCACATTTCTTCTCTTCAACATTAATAGCACCAATTCTGACACTATCATCCAAAACTCATATGTACTGTAGACTCTCTCCTGACTTCATTCATGCTTACAGCTCCCATTTTTTCAATACATTTAAAAAAAAATTTTTTTTAGATAGATAGTAAGGAAGAGAGAGATAGAAACATCAATGTGAGAGAGAAACATCGATTGGCTGCTTCCTGTGGGCCCCCTGCTGGGAATCAAGCCCAGAAACCCAGGCATCTGCCCTGACTGGGAATTGAACCGGGACCTCTCAGTCCATGGGACAAGCTGAATCCACTGGGCCACACCCACCAGGCTCAGCTCCCTTTTTAACTGTAGAAATTCTACTATGTGTTTCTCAGACTTGTCCGGTTTAATAGAATCCTTTCAGCAGTGGCAAACAAAACTAGGATTAGAAAATCAAGATTTATCCCTTTCCATTATCCTTGATTTGATTATTCGTTATGATTGTTTTTTTTTTTTTTTCTGTGTGTGTTTTTTTAAATCCTTCCCAGCAGTTGTCATTTTATAGCTCTGTTTATAGCTTTATTGATAAATGAATGAAAATAATCAAAATGAAAATAAATGAAGACAGAGGTGACTCAGAATGCATAAAATATATATTTTTCAAAGATTTTGAGGCTTTTGCCCTGGCCCGGCCCTTTGCTATGCACTCACAAAGCGGGAACCATGGATTTCCTAAAATGTGTAGGAATTGTGACCAGAGCCCAGATCATTTTATTGGATAAGGATTTTATTGAACTGAAGGTGTCTTTTTTTCTGATAGCATCCGGATGAATGTCAGTAGATTTACAAAAATTAAAGAAACCCTAATGGGCATCATAAAAAGCCACAAGGCTGTGAGTTGGAACTGATTTTCCATGAATTGAGCATGTTCCTAAATGGTCATGGATGGATGCAACTCTTCCATTTTATATTGGATTATTTCAGAAACAGCAAGCCCAGAATCTGATTTAATTTGAAAGACACAAAATTATATTTCTCTGTTGATGCTTCAGGTGTTAGAATTAGATGAGGAGCTCTCTTTTTTTCCTTTTTCCTTTTTTTTTTCTTTCATTTTCCACCAGTTCTCTTTACGTTAATTTGACAGAAATGGCTTTTACAACAAGACAACAGGTGATAGGAATTGCATCAAGAATAATGAACGTGTCAGGCAAATGGCAAAGCATAATTGGAGTAGCTTATTTTCTTTTCTCTGAAATTGTAATACATTTGACAAACCAAGATGTTGTGTCTGCTATGAAAACATCACCAGGGCAATTCTCTGATAAGGCTAGCTAGTTGATACAAATTAATAACAACAGAAAGAACATTCTAAGCAAAATTTCTTTGTAACATATAGGAAGACAAAATTGTACGAACAAGGCTAAAATCAATGTTCCTATTTCTCTCAGGATAAGAAAGTGAGATTTGCACTGAAGATGTATTAAACACAATTGAAAACATAAGACTTCTGTTTAGTTCTGTAGTAATTGACTATGTCACCTTAAGCAAGTTATTTTTTAATCATTTTTGCACACATTCTTTCAACATTTTTTTGTATTGGTATGCCAGGCCTTTTTCCAAATCCTGGTTACAGAGATTGGTTAGGCATTTCTTAAGAAGTTCAACACTTAGTTGTAGAAGCTGAAAGTTTTGAGGGGTTTAAAGAAGTTGGCATAATGGTACCAACACATTAAAAATAAAGACCTAATGACTGAATGACTTCAAAGAAAAATAAAATTTTATTACTCTCCCATGTACAAGTCTCAGTGAGACCTGTCCAGGTCAGTGGGGAACTGGGTTCCTTAAAGTCTATCAGGGACCCATGTTTCAAGTCACTTCCTCACCATGTCCCTGTGACATTGTTAGTGCCCACATAGTGGAAGCTGGGCTCCTGCTACAGGATGAGAATGTGGATGGTCAATAACCAAAGATCAAGGCTTGGGAGGGGTAGGCATCACCCTTCTATTCCAATGGCAACATCATAGTCACATAGCCAAGTCCAAAAGCAAGGGAGTCTGGAAAATTTAGTCCAGCTGAGAAGCCATAATGGCCAAGAAAAAGAGCAACCAGATTTTAGTGTCAACCAGCTCTCTCTGAGAAAGAAAGAAAATTCAGAAAGCAGAGTAGTTTCTGTATTTCTTGTCTGTAAAATAAAATATTGAATTTAAGTTAATTTGATTTCGGCTTTTGAAAGGAAGTCTCTGTGACACAAGGAAATCTCTAATGTACTCACTTTGCATAAGAACAACAACATTTAAAATAAAAAGATTGCAAGTTTGAAACAATAAAAAGACATTGAAAATGTGATGCTCTACAAATTTTAAAGCCAAAAAGAATTAAACTGTGGACCAAGAGATACCTTCTGTGGCTAATTACTTTTTCTAATTATGATTGTCAAGAGTTTCGGTCACATAACTAGTTAATTTTGTAATATTTTAGGCACATTAGCTATCATAAAATATTCTTTCTTGGCAAATTTAAAAGTTTAACCTTTCTTGGCTAAGCTAAATGTGGTTCTGCCTTGATTAGCTCCAACCCTATAATGTTGCTAAGGTTTGAAGTCATCTTAGATCTTTTAAATTATCTCTTGGTCCCCTTTCTTTCAGAGATTCTAGATGTTGAAGTAGAGTTTACTGGTTAAATTGGCTTTATTATCTTTTAAAGCCCAGAGATACAGGTTCAGCAGTGCTCTATAGGCCCCAAGGGCCGCGTTTCTTATAAATTCATAAACCTGGTTGAGAGTCACTATTATTGGGACCTCAGCAATAGAAAAGAGAAAATGATTATTTTTTTCCCCAAGTCTAAGAAGTAAGATTTGGAGAGAGAGTAAATGGAGACAGAAATCACCTGTCACAGGCTGATTGTGAGTCTCTGACTCTGTGCCCAACCCAACTCAACACTTGATGCTATTCCCACTGCTTCCAGGTTTCTGTTTCGAATCAGGCTTGAGAAATTTCTTTTCCCATGAATCTTTTTTATATGTTGAACTATTTCAGCTGGAATGACACTATGACTCTGAAAGAAATCCCAAAGTGTTTGGGGAAGATTTGCTTGCTTTGAGCAGATTCAACACCTCCGTGTTAAGGTCAGCACTACATAAAATTGGCCAGGTGAAAAGGAGAACAAAATCTGGCTCCCCATGCATCCCTTTGAGCTCCTTAGAAGGTGGTACAGGAAGAGAGTTCTTCCAATTTTTCAGAACTTGTCAGTGTCACCCGATAAACAATCTCAGGGGAATGGTTAGTTTCATTAATGTCTATACCCAGAGCTCACAGATCTATAGTATATTAGTTCAATTTACCATGTGCCATAATTTTAAACACTTAATTAATAACTCATGATATAAAAACATTGACATTCTTGAACTGATTAATTATCCTGTCTTATTTTGTAGACCCAAGTCTTGTATGGAGGTAATGGTACAGAGAGGGGATGTAGTGTAGGTACGGGGACTGAGGAGAATGAGTCAAAAAGTCAGAATTTAGCTTTGTACTCTCATTCTTCCCCACCTCTCCTTCTCTCTCTGCCTCTATTGGGGAAGAGTTGGTCCTTCCTTCTCTCTTCCTCTAAGTTCTTTTAGAACATCTGGGTCCTAAGCATTTTTTTCACTAGATTGTGTTGGGACTTAATACCAGTGGGATCATTTCCATCCAAACAGACCATTTAGCAAGACTTGCATAAGGTGCTCAATTGCTTAAATAGGGACAGTGTTAATTTGCTTTCAAAAGAACCTTATTCTACTGTGAAAGATGATTACCATATTTACTCATATAATTTCACCTTTAGTCTACTCTTAGAAAGGAAGATTTTATAGTTCCAATAGTGATGAACATACATGAATATACTGTTGTTCACATGGGAAAAAGCCTACTTATCTTTCAAGATTCAGTTAAACATCTTTCACTTTGTGATATATTCTGTTAAAGACTCTCACTTTCTACTCTCAGAGGAAGTTAGTTTTCCTCCCTTCTCTGTAACATTTTGACATTCTTTTATTACATAGCTATACTTATTTGCATGCCATCATTTACTCTAGACCAAGTCATAGTCAATTTTATAAATTCAGCTACAAGCCAGGTTTGAAATTTTTGGACTAATTGAATAAATTTAAAAGTGAATATACAGCCCAGCCAGTGTGGCTCAGTGGTTGAGGGTTGACCCATGCATCAAGAGGTCACCAGTTCGATTCCTGGTCAAGGCACATGCCCAGGTTGTGGGCCAAATCCCCAGTGGCATGCAGAAGGTGGCCAATGGATATTCTCTCTCTTTGATGTTTCTATCTCTCTCCCTCTCCCTTTCTCTCTCTCTAAAATCAATAAAGAAAAAAATTTTTTTAATAAAAATAAATAAATAAACATTAAAGTGGATCCCTTCCCTTTTTACTTTTCCTTCAACTTGATTTAATTAAGTACAGTTATCACCTAGTCTTCTAAATTTCAGGCCTACAGGATATACATGCCAGTAAATATATACCCTATTCCATCTCCTGGGCCTAAGAGAAGCAAATAAAAAAGATTGTGGATAAAAAAAGTAAATCTATTCAAAGCAGAATAATTTAAGAAAAACAATAAGGGTAGCATTCTATGTGTACAATGCATTGTACTTTTTAATCCATTGCTTAATTTGACGTTGACTACAACTCTTTGAAGGTAGTATGTTGAGTATTATTTCACCTTGCTGTAAAGAGGGCGGGTGGGGATATTAAGGGACTCATCCAGGTTACAGAGCAAATAGTAGAACAGGAACTGATCTAATTTCAGATTCCTAGTGCTGTATTCATTTCACTACATCTCATCGTAGATACCAGCTGGTCTGGGAGGATTTAGCTGGTCAACTTAATGAATAATAAAAACACACTTCTTCCTTTCAATCCAGAATGTGTTTGTCCATTTTGTTTTATTGTATATGTGTAAACGTGTGTTTCCAGTGGTCTGGATTTCAACTGCCCATTTAGGAGTTTCATTCAGTTCACAAGTTTGTAGATGGGAGCTTGAGCTGAATGGAGAAAAGTATTTGTTTGCAGTTCTCCTTGAAAGCCCAACAGGTAGAAAGAGTACACAATACCTCTTTTTCCTTTTCCTTCTTTTTTATTTTTTACAGTCATCAAGGTATCATTCACGCGGTCCCACCTAGGTGACCACAAGTGAAGGCTGCTGCTCTTCTCTGCCAGGGCTGATATTTGCAGCGTAACAAATGTGAAAACACAACTGATCATGACACAGTATTTGGAAAAGTTGCTCTTCCCCTACTCCCCCCGCTCGGGTTTAAAAGCTGTCTTTTAACATTTGGAGAGTTTCATGTAGCAATTTTCTCTGCTGAATTGCCTGAGATAAATTATACCTTTGAGGCTCTTCCTTTCTATCATCTACATCTTTGTGGTGTCTTATTAACACATTGTTGACTGGCAATTTTATGCAGAAGTTATCTCATGTCACCGGCTACTTTTTTGTACTTGCATATGAAAGTGAAACAATCTAAAAAAACTTCAGTATACTTTATTTATACATAATGAATTTAAATGAAACTTTGTACATATCTACTACATATTATATTTTATACATATTATGTATTTTAGTAATTTTTTTGGTGTGGTATACTGTGTAGCAATCACCTTTTGAAATACACACTTTACACGTTCTAGTTGGATTTTTTTTTTATACCAGTGACTACTTTTTCTAAAACGTGGTCTTTTAGTTGCACTGAAAGCCTGAAAGGTGAATCAATGTAAGGAGCTCTTTTAGAAGTACCAGAAGAAGTGTTAGGTTCTGAGCTGCACTCATTTGAACCAGCAGATATCCATTCCCTAGTTACTTCAAATAGAAACTTTTTGTATCTTATTTTATTTTGTCTATTGTAATTACAGTAAATTTTGAATGCATTGAATAAAGCGCAATTGATCAGAAAGAATGCTACTTTTTAGACCACTTTATACTTTTTCAAAAGATACTGCTGTTCGCCAAATATTGGTCTACTCGATCAACCCCTTTCATGTATTTGTTGTAGTCTAATATGCACGCAGGTTTAACTATATCTTCCGTAGAATTTCTTTTTCACTTTCCAGTTGTTTTCACAGAGGCATTATGGATAGTTGATATCATATTCACTAGTCTTTTATCTTTCCATGATATAAGGACAATGGGTCCTTTCTGTAAAAATGTCATTTCCCCTCTCTGAAGATTCTTTGACTTTTCTTTTAGTACCTTTGGCAAGCCACGGTTTTATCTTATGGTAGCACAGATTAACATTTTGTTTTCTAATAATATTTCAGCTGTAGAAACACTGTTGTAGTAATTACTTTGGTATACATGATGCCAAGAATCAAGATATGGCTCTAAGACAGATAACATAGTTTCTTGCAGCCTTTTGCCTTCACCCGAATAGATCTCGAAGTTGCAGATGTATCCACTCTCGCTTTCACAAAGCATTCTCACTAAAATCCCATATTTTATCATTTTTGCCAGATTATATATTCTGAAGCTGATCCGTCCTCTATATGGTATCTTTGCTTCATCTAGGTAACTCCTGCTTAGGTACATACAAAGACTGGAATTTTGGAAGAAAGTAATCCAAAAGAGGCCTAATTTTATACAGTCTGTTTTTATTAGATGTATGTTGTGAATTATCACTAAGATGGAAAAATGTAAGAATTTGCTCGAACCTCATTCTGCTCATAGTTTTAGGAAATATTGGAGCTTCAAGCAAAGGGTCCATTGACCAGTAATCCCTCCAATGTGATTTTTCCGTTTGTCCCATCAATATCAACAAACCAAGAAACTTCTTTAAATCAGTATTGGTAACTTTCATCCATGGTACAGTTTTAGTAGATTTTTTGTAAAATTGTTCCATTTGGTGGTGGTATAAATTGGTTTGAGAAACAACTGAATCAAGAAAATCATCACTAAAAAGTAATTCCGTCACCTCCCTGATGCTCCGTGGATCACTAAGCTCAGTAGTTACACCCGAAATATTTGAATAATCCTCCAAAGTTGGTGTAATATCATTTTCAATCCACTCTTCTTCAAAATCATTTTCACTATCAGATCTTATTACATTTCTTTTTTGCCATTTTGGTGGTCTAATATCCAACTCATTACTGTCTTCCGATAAACTATCAATTTCTACATCACTGCAATATATTTCAAAATCACTCAGACAATCAGAAAAAGTGTCTGCATATAATTCATTGAAAAGTTCTTTACCTTCACGATCCGTCATGGTTGAAACTTTTATAATACTATAATTGCGATATAAACCTAAATATCAAGAAAAGTCACTTTTTTTTTATAATAAACTGAACATGATTGAACACAACGAAGAAAGATTTTACAATATCCTTGATATGTATGTTCAAACTGCGAGTGGTTAGAAGGTAGTCCAATTTAAACGGCTGGGCACTGTGATTGTTTTTGTTTATTGTACCTTTGATTTTGCAGTCTCAGGCCCGAAGGAGTGGAAGAAAAGGAGTCCGCATGAGAATATAGAATGGTGTGCTGGTTTTCGAACTTCGACCATCAGGGCAAAGAGTCACAAATACAATAATCCTATATTACCCTGAGTTTCAAAAATTGAAATAGCTAATGCAAGTGCAAACACGAGTTAACTAGTGAGCAGTCAACAATGTTTGGCCATGAAAACGAGTTAACTTGTGAGCGGTCAACAACATTTGGCCATGAAAACACGAGTAAACTTAAGATAAATATTAAGAATAGCCTCCATGGGGAATATCAGAGGACCGCACGCCCTGGTGGGGAATCTTGGAAGACGTGAGACATTGTTGCAAAGCAGTATTTTCCAGCTCCATTCATATTACTTTGGTGACTTCAGAGGGTCTGTGTGAGTGGAGGTGGCTGTACTGGTGGCAGCTAGATCACAAGGAAGAGGAGAGGGCAGCATATTAGTATCAATTGTCAGCAGTACATGCTGTTCTCTGGCCTCCTGCCTCCTTATGTTACACGGCAATTCCTGTGACTTAGGGCTCGTCATAATATAGACATTCCAGTTTACCAGTTCATTGAGATACATTCATGCTAAGGAGAAGCTGCATTCTTGACTGGCTTTTTCAAACAAAAGTATAGGTTTCCTGATGTGATCAGAACAACTGTACTGACTGCCAGCTAGCTTTTTGTCCACAACTTTCTGGTCATTATAGGAAACAGCTTAAAAAACAGGAAATGTCTTCACGTTCCAGGTGATCTCCCAGACTTATTTGCCATGAAATGTCACCTTCTCAGGTGAGAGAACAGAATTTATCACAATTAAAGAAAGTATTGACGTGTGGCTTTTAGTGGTTAAAGAGTCCCTTTTAATGTGAGATCTCTGCATCATTTGTTAGACAGGCACGTGTGCATGAAAAATTTATTGTAACTGTAAATGTTACATGTTCTTCAAGAATAATGACATAATTTTTATCGCTTTCAGAAATGTCTGTGGCAAGAAAACTTTCTTGTCTTTGAGAAACTAATGAACCGTGTTTATGATCTACCAATGTGTACTGAGTAGTGAGGTAACACTCATTGACCTGCGGGGAAATCGTTTTCCACCTTGTGTTAAGTTACTACACAAAGTGAGCAAAACAAATTAGGATAATTATGAGAGAGAGAGGCACATGAGGCTTCCAAGTATCATTTTCTCCAACCAATTGACAAGGTGTGAAGACATTAACATCTAATTAGACTAAATTAGAAATGAACCACAATTTAAGTCCCTGTACAGCCTTCTTAATCTGGGATTGTTATGTCAATTTCCAGCAAGCTTTAATAGCAGATATTTTTGCCTTCTGTAGTCATCAGCTGTAGAATTTGATTCTTGATTGTGCTAGCTTCTGTTTGCAGATGCTGACATCCCTCTTCTCTTTTGTATCCAAGAACATTAGGAAACAATCAGGAGGCAAACAAGAATCATCTATGGTATTAGTTTGTTATGGCTTCTCAATCACTCTCAAAGTACAAGGTTTCCTAGTAATGATGAATTGGAGAAGGTATCATGGCTTTGCTGTATCTCACTCTTTCAAATGAACTCCTCTAATTAAGCTGGAGAGATGTGGAACATTCTTGAAGGGAGGTACCATTTCCCAGGGAGCTTTTTGTATGGAAACAAGACACAGAAGAGAGTGTGAGTCATCCACAAAGAACCAAGTAATGGGTCCCTATGTTATTTCAATGTAATGGTCTCAGTTCCTACTTCACATTGCCCAGTGAAAGCCGGTATTTCACCAGTTTGCTCTGTGCAGAAGACTGAGCAATGGATAAAGAAAAGAACAGGGTAAGACCAGCTCCTGCCCATGTGGCTCCCTCCTTCTTGTGGAGTAGAAGGCAACATTCTTCATTATTAGTTCTCCTTTAAAGGATTAGCTTTTAAGCTTCAAGTACTACTGTTTGAAAAATTCTACCAAGTTTGGGTTAGTCTAAATACAAATAAACAAACAGTAAAACTCTGGGAAATTTTCAATCGAATCATATAGATGAGCTTTTCTTTCTGCCTTTGGAGAATTAAGGATCATCAGATCTTACTTCTTAGCATGAACAAAATCATTGTCCCTAAGAAACAGTCCCAACCCAAGACAGAGCCAACTGAAGTGGCAGTCGGTGACAAGGGGTCAGAGTATAAATCCTTCTCCTCCCCTGATTGTCACAACTAAATACAAAACACTGGTGTTCACTATTTCCTTGAAACATATTGTTGCCAAATACTCTCCCTTATAATAGCAGAACTTTAAATAGATTGTTTTAGTCCAAGAATAAAAGAAAATAATCATAGAAACCAAGGTTTTATTTTCACATTCTTAATAATAAGCCATCAAGCCTAGTGGGAACACTTTGAAATATGATTCAGGAGACCTGAGTCCTTCACTACCTCTATCTAAATGGATGACCTTGAGCCCTGGCCAGTTTGGCTTAGCGTTAGAGCACTGGCTGGCGGACCAGAGAGTCCCGGGTTCAGTTCCCACTAAGGGCACGTACATCGGCTGCAGTTTGTCCCCAGACCCCGTGTGGGTGGCAACCAGTCGATGTGTCTCTCTCACATCGATGTTTCTCTCTCTCTTTTTCTCCCTCTCTCCCTCCCACTCTATCTGAAGATAAATGCAAAAATGTCCTTGGGTGAGGATAAAAAATTAAAATAAATAAATAAATAAATAAATAAATAAATAAATAAATGCATGACCTTGAGCAAGTTACTAAAACCCTTTGCCACCATCCGAATGCACTCCAAAATAAAGATTTATAAAATGTTAGAGCTGGAGGAAAATTAATATATAACCTATTCAAATCCCCTTTTCTGTAGATAAAGAAACCTAAGACAAAGCTTAGGGATCTTTCCCAAGGTCAGATCAATGAAAGAAAAAACAAGAATAAGACCAGAGCTTTGCTTTATAATGCCTTTTCTTTTAGCGCAGAACTGGTGTGAGAATAACTTGAGAATGTGTTACGTCAAAATGTTATTTAAATCTGAAAGAGCATTACTATCATTTGCCTGCATATCATTGGGGAAAAATTATTAAGATTAATTTTTTTACACTGGACAGAAAGGATCCTGAGAAATAGAGTTTACAATAAAAAGAAAATGGGTACACTACACAGATTTATTTTAGTAATCAGGAAACAAAATAGCTCCCTGGAATGTTTAAAACCATAATCAACAATTTCTGTCCATTTAACATTATTATAAACACTTTCTAACCTGCATTCGTTCTGTTTTGTTGTATTAATCCCAGCTCCTTTGGTGTGTGCCAGTTTAGCTGGACATACAATGAGCAGGGGAGAGCTCATAACTCTTGGCCCACTGATAATTTGCCATGAAAAGTAAAAAGGAAATAGTGTTTTATGGAGAATATTGTAATGGTCACTTTTTTCCTTCTTACATGTTTTTATTGATTTTTTAGGGAAAGAGGAAGAGAGAGAAAGACACAAACATTGATATGAGAGAGAAACATTGGTCAGCGGCCTCTTGCATGCCCCCTACTGGGAATTGAGCCTGCAACCCAGGCATGTGCCCTGACAGGGAATCAAACAGGGACCTCTCAGTCCATGGAGCAACACTTAATCCACTTTACCACACCAGCTGGGCTGCAATGATCACTTTTAACATCAGTGACGGTATTGCTGTGATCTGCAGTTTCCTCAGGCTGCTCTTGAAGATGTCTTTCATGAGAATGATCAACTTTTGTCTCTCCTCTGAACCACACGTACATGGGGCAGTTCTTCTTGTTTAATTAAATGGTGTCTAACCTTTGGTAGTCTTGCTTGTCTCTCATTTTTGTCCTCTACACCAGCGTGAATGCAATGCCCACTGATATTTAAAGAGTAATCCCAGCACAGGTATTCTCAGTGCCTGGTAGGTCTTGGTTTACCTGATTGATATCTCCAGAAATTGTATATGGACTACATTCTGGTAAATTAAATCACCTCTTCAGTAAGCTAGAACTCACTTTTTCCAAACTGTCCATAGTGAATCCCCTTCTCACCACCTCTCAAATCCTTGATTAACCTGAATAACAACTCCAGATTTTTATATATTCAGTCTACTTACAAATTAGTCAGTTTAATGGTTAATATAATCTTCAATACAATCAATCATTTAGGACAAGAAAAAAGGTATGGAATATTGAGAAAAAATAATGTATTTAAACCAGCTTTTGCTTTTACATCTATAAAGGTTTATAGCCAGTGTTTGACATCAGTTCAGTGCTACAGTTTACCAAACAACTAGTAATAGATGAATAAAAGAAATTCTAAAAGAAATGTGTAAAATTGGTCATGTGAAGGTAGATTATCAAAAAACTTTCAAAACCAGGATGCCATCTTAAGTCATTTCATTTAAACAATAATAACTTTTATATTTTGCAAATCAATTCAATTTGCTTTTAAGAGTATTTTGTTTCATTTAACAGTGACAGTAGTGAACGGTTGGAGACTGCAGAACATTTCCTTATATTTGGCATTTTTCACTTGATTGAACAAATCTTTTGCCAACAATTTGAGGAGATGAAGACTTAGAAGATGAACTCTAAATTTGTTCAGTCCGAATTGTTTGCTTAGTGTTATTTGAACTTAAAGGGATATTTGATTTTATGGAAAGTAATGAGTTCTCTGCCAATGGAAATACTAAAAAGAGATTGGTTGAGAAAAATTCTGCATTTCAAGGAAGATGTTTCTTGACCAATGGTTTATAACCTTTGTTGGACTCTGGAATGACAAATAAAGTTTTTTAAAAAGAGCTGGTACTTGATTGTGGTTTTGTGATTGGGTCTGAGCAGTAGTACTGTTTAGTACTCCCCCAGTGATTCTCCTGCAGCCAGCATTGAGAGCCTTTCCTCCAGACAACTTCTCTGTTTCCTTCGACCTTAAGATTTTGCTAATCCAAAGATGTGGTGTCCTTTATACTAGCTGAAAAAATTAAAAAAACAGTCTGTATTTTAGTTTTGCAACTAAAAATATAAATCAGAATATAATGAGTTATGTATGACCTAAGCAACTTAAAATGAATTTTAATGAAAAAAATCTAATCTTTATAACAAGTGTCTAATATGTTCCAGGCATGGTATACATACTTTATATATATTAGCTCATTGAACTTATAGAATAACTATATGAGGATGGTACTATTAATATCTTCATCATCACCATCATCCCCATTACAAGTAAATTGATAGAGAAATTAAAAAACATGTCTATCTGCTAATAAGTGGAAAAACTGAAACCAGGCAGTTTGGCTTCAGCGGAGACACACTTAGCCAAACTACTGCACTGACTCTCATGGCTTTACAAATAGGACCTGACACAGCGTGAACACCCAATAGTTCTTCCAACCGAGTGGCCTCCTTCAGGACATTATAAGGCACTCGGGACACACTTGATTTGTTTTGAATGAATGAGTGCAGAATTCAGCCCTGTCTGAAAGAATGAGCTTTAGTCTCCAATACCATCTAGGCTTTCCATTAGAAATATATCAAAGACAGATGGAAATTCATCCTTGTTGTGAAATACTCAGAAAATGATTTGGCACACTATCCCCGAGGTAATACATTTTAATACCGAACCGCCTTCCTTCTGAAAGTTTCTTCTTACATCTAATCCAAATCCCTCATACTCGAATTTAGACTGTTTTATTTTATTATATTCACTTCTGTCTTCAGAGAAGGTGGAGAGAAAAAAAATGGTTTGGGAAAGTGCTGTGTCCCTCAGCGAATAGATGGAATATAGGCAGAGCTTTGTAGCTAAAAGCGCTGCTCCAGAGATCGTCAACCCTGAATGGTCAGGAGCATCACCTAGGGAGCTCTAAAAAATGGCCCATCCCCAGACCTCACACCAATTCTGTGTTGTGGCCATCTTTCCATGTCAAAATAGCTATCCACTTCATACTTGTCAGTGTCTTAAATTGTTTGCTGAGCTGAAACTTCTAATACGTTTTGGTTTTCTTTGCAACAAGCATTTGCCAGTAAGTTCCATAGATGGTTGCTCACATAGCCTTCCGATATGGCCAGTTCACCCAGGGAAGATGACCTCTTGTCTGAGGATCACAGATGTACATAACCCACAGTGGGCATGAGGTTATGTCCAGTCATTGCTGATTCACAAAATACCGGGCACACATATTTCTCAGCTTTTGTCAAGAATCAAGCCATTGAAATGAAGCCCTCATCTTGGTGGCAAAACTCGACTACAGTTTGCGTTATGAACAATCAGTGCTTATGAAACAAAGAGTGTGAACAAAAAATAAATCTCCTCACCTTGATTTTTTCAGAAGTTCCATTTCATCCCGTAAATGTTGTATGTTTATCCCCAAAACATCAGCTGAATCCAGTCCTCTCTGTGCTGTGCTCAAATGAGGCAGAGAAGAAATTCTCCTCCACTTTTTCTCAGTGTCCCCTTAAGACACACGTGTCTTTTCCTTAAATAAAATGCAGATTCTCTTTGTTTTCAGAATTGCTCCAAGGGATTGATTGTAAACATATTTCCACAATGTACACATAGAATCGTTTGACATGTGCTGTAGAGTTAACAGGTCGGCCGGCAACTAGCTGCTTTATTGTTTTCTTATACACTAAATAGTAGGACTTTTGAAAACTGGGGAGTATATATTATATAATTGTGCAAAGCAACAATAAATCCACATGTGGTAGAATAAAAGCTATTTTGAAAAGTGAACAAAAAAAGTCTTCACAGAATAATAGAGTCAGAGTAACTCCTTGGGGTTTCAAACAATAGATCTGTTTGCTGTCATTATTGATTTAAATCAAAATGGTTCTCAGATATAAAATAGCAAGCAAATGGAAACACCTCCACCTGTTCCTGTGAAAGCAAAACAACAAGAACACAGAAGCAAACAAAATAAACACCACCAGCATCAACAACAAAAGCAGCAAACACCAGAACAGTCTCAGAGCCAAGGGAGCAGAACAGCCCCTGGCGGCCAGTGGAGGTCCACACAGCTGTGCGCAGGGCCGGAGAGAGAAGAGGAGAAAGGTGTCCATGTGTCATTTTTACCTCTGATTTTTTCATAAGAGCTGCCAATTCTCTCCTTGGTGATTTATTACTCTCACTTCGAAGGGAAAATTTAATATTTGGTTTAGAAAATGGCATGAAATTAAAGGATGCCGAGAACTGCTCTGAGCTGCTCTAGGGAGGACTGAAAACATTTTGGAGATTTCTGTGGACTGCAGTTCCCTTTGTTGGAGGGTGGCCAATGTTTATAAAACCTGCTTTTGAGTTGCAAGTTGCCCTTCTCTGTTCTAAAAGAAAGATCAATGTCGCAGGGCTCCGTCAGGAATCTTGGGGCCTTTGTGAAACATGTACGAGGGGCAAGTACTATGTCCACGCCGATGGTCGCAGCCAGCATCTCTGGCAGGGCTGCATGGTTGTTCCATTTTGTTAGAGATACAGGCGTCACCTGAAGTCTGGGCTGGAGAGATGGCGGCCCAGAGACGTGCACACAGAATGTCTCTGCAGCCCACTGCCTCTCAGCACTCAGGCTATCCCGACCCTAGCTCCTTCCACTGTCCCGGTGAGGACAGACCTGTGTATTAGCTTTTAGTACTAGGGGCTAAGGAATATGGATTCAGAAATTTTTTGATTTGTGGTGGGCAAATCCTAATCTTTCTGGGCCTCCGATTTCTTACCTTTAATCCATGGATGTGGATGGGGGTATGTGAAATTAATCCAACTCTGGCATTGTATAATTAGTTGTTTAGTGTCTTTTTACACACACATACTTGTATACTTCACATTGTTTTATATCATGATGCAATAGTAAGAGCTACAGATTTCTCACCCACAGGGATACTGAGCTGACTCGAGTAGAGGGAATTTTCTAAAAGTTTGTATGTACTGCTTCTATTTTATAGATAGCTCCGGGATAGCTTATCCTGTCCCTGTAGCAAGAATAAAGGCAGCAAGTTACTAACATGTTTTCAGCCACTAATCATGGATTACTTCTGCATATCCGATATATGCTCAGATGAGACAAAAATTATTAACTCTGAAGTATCCCCAGTCTTCCAACCACCCCCAATTCCATCCAGAGTTTGATGTTTGCCTCTCAGCTTCTTTTTCATCCTCACAAAGCTTCTCTCCTCTTTCTGGGTTTCTGCAAGACAGCGTTGAAAGAGAATTCAAGATGCTAGAGGAAAAGGAGGACTTAGCAAATATCAATTGGATTAAATAACACAGAAATGAAAGAGAGAGGAGAGCAAAGTTATAAGTGCTAAAGTAGAAAATCATTTTGTCCAGGGGCTTTTAAGAGAGGAGCATCTTAGCAGTTGCAGAATAAATGGAAGAGAATTGGAAGAAAGGAGGGGTTTATAAGGTTGGCTTGGACTATGTATTTGGATCCTTATGCTTTTCAAGAGAAGACTTGAACTCTTTTTTGTTTGTTTGTTTCTTTGTTTTATTGACTGTTCCATGACTCTGAGACTAAGCCACATAGTATCAGGTGGTACACAAGTGTTTGTTCTTTTTAACTAGGTATTGAAAAGATAGATCAGAAGATTAAAATGTTTAGCTCAAAATTCATGCCAATGTCAGATATGAAGAACATGTAAGACCCCTCAGTCCCCCAAAGAAAACAGAAATGACTAGCATTCATTAAATCTTGATTTCAGATAATGTTCTCAATGCTTAAGGAGTGTATACTGTCTTAACAGACATGGACCCTCTGTTTCAACTGCCATTTTCCCAGATAAGATGATCATTATGATGGCTATAGGAAGCTAGTCTGTTATTCATGCTTTTGGCATAAATGAATGACTACCATTATGCCAATAAACAACTCAAGGCAAATGATAATAAGATCAATTCTGAACTCAATTCAATATCACACAGTGCTTCCTGAGCTATGAAGCTTCAACATGTCATTTGTAATTTCAATATAATGACCAAAAGTTATCCCGAAACTCTCAGAATGTCTGATTGGGCTGTGGATATCATTGCTGAGATAGATTGAGACAGTCCAGGCCTCCACTGGAAGCTATTGTCAAATCAGCTATCTAGACAAGGTGGAGCATCCTCTATTTCTGTGAATTAATTATCTGTGAATGAATTCTGCAAATTCTTTTTTTGGGGGGAAGAAAAGGCTGTTTTATATTAAAATACTCATTAATAAACTGATCACTTAGACAATTAGAACCCAGTCAACTATCCCTGTTTGATAAAATTACTGAATAAAGCTACACATTTCTCAAAAAGGCAGAATGACATGTATTTAACAAGAGTGGTTTGGGGAAGCTGCTGGAATCACAAACACGGGCACTGAAGAATGCGGATCTGGGAGAATTACTCCATTTGAAGACTAGAGAAAATGGAAGGGAATTTTGACCTGGTGGATTATTCAAAAGGGACTGGTCTGAACATCAAAAAATGAGAATGACCCTTGGGAAAATGGATGAGTCCACTGCATGTTTCTGCAAACTGATCTATGATTGTCGTGTTGAAGGTAAACCAGAGGGGATCAGCCGTGTTTCTTGCTATCATACAATCTGTTTGAAAAATCATGCTTAAAAAAAAAAATCCACATTTTGCTTCTTCTAAGGCTTGCTACAGGATGTAATTATATCCCACATCCCTCCAAATATAAAATAAAAATTTATTTTCATACTTGTAAAGTTTAACATATTTTCATGAAAACATCTAAAATAAATCCCTCTATGTATGTATGTAAGTATGTATGTATGTATGTATCTGAATGTGTATGTCTGTTTGCTCAGAATAATTATTCCATGCTAGTCCAGAAAACATAGTACTTCTCATGTCTGATCACTGGTTTTCCTGGTCACAGTAATGGAAATGGTAATTCTGAGATGAATGTCAGGGAACTGGTACCACTTCCTCTTTTCATTCTCCTCACCACTGAGCCCATATTGCTGTTCAACGGCTGGGTCTTGTCAAGTCTTATCTGCAGCTACCCCATCAGCACGCAGGAATCCTTCACCAGGAGGCATTGTGCAGTGGCAGCCATTAGAGGGCACCGGCGTTGCAGAATGTGTTAGTTTGCTGTTTCCAGGCAGCTGGAGTCCTCGCCAGGCAGACATTTTTGTCAGCAGTTTTCAGAAAGGAAACAGGTTGCTTTTGACGGTGGCAGGTGATAACCATGGGTAGATGACCCTCTTGTGCTCTGTAGAATAACTTTGCCTATTACTTTAAGGTAAACAAATAATTAATTTGACTCATCTCTTTAAAAATGTCCTCCTTTGCTTATATTAATCCAAAACCACCCTATAGCTTTTATTTATAAGGACTGCTCTTGAAGGTTCCTGCCATGGAGGGAGGAGGGATGGAGGTGTCATCTAATGGCATGTGAAGAAGTATATAAGGAAATGTCAAATTAAAAAAAAATTAAATATTGATAACCAGGAAATTAAATTATAAATTATTATAGTTATTATAAATTACCACAATTATAGTAGACTGAGGAAATAACTATGTTGAAGATATTGTTAAAGAACACCATCTCAAGGAGGTAGTGGACTCAGATATTAAAATAGAGTTTTATCCCAGGGAGAGTCAGATGGAACTAGGTCAGGGACTAGGAGGTGACATTTTTTTGTCCTGGTGCTCATAGAGAAAAGTTCCATTAGTTAAGGCAAAGTAATGTACTTAGAGGAATGTGACAATAAACACGTGCTGTCCATTAGCAATAGTAGATCAGTCCCTTTGCACATTGTTCACAAAAACCTTTAGTACCGGATAGTCTGATATATTTATAAGGAAGAGCACATTAGTTTTAATATAGTTCTGAAAAAAAGAAATGAATTGGGAAGAATGAATTCTCTTCTTCAAATTCCCATTATAATGGATTGCAAAGACTAAAGGAAATGACAACTGGATTATCTGTTCCACAGTTCTGTTTCCTTAATGCAGATAACTGATATTTGAATGTAATTTGGAAATGTCACTTGAAAAAGTAACAGCCAAGCAGAATTAAGAGCAGATAAATCAATAGATAAGCCATTAGGCTCTCTATTCAAAATGTCACTGTGGAGTGTTACAGTCCATGTATTTGTGAATCACTGTCCTTTTCATGTCATTCTATTTTTCTGGTCCTATTAGTGCAGCTGATTAGAAGAGCATGATGCTTACCATAAAACCAAGGTCATGTGTTTGATTCCTATACACTCAGGATGCTAAGATTAGAAAGGCCTTATGTTTCATTGTTATAGCCTCCTTGCAGTGACTCCAGCCTATCTCCTTCTCTACCAGTGACTTCTCTTTGCATGCTCTTATTCTAACAAGTCAAGAATTGATTCCACTTTCTGCTCCACCTTTTTCTTGTTCATGGTTTTCTTTCCCAAACCCCATATCTAACTACTGAGAGCCCATTCACTATTCCAGGTCCCAGTGACACGCCACATTCCGTGTAGAGGCTTCCTGATCTCCATGGCAGGAGCAAGAATTTTCCTCCTCTGAACTGTCACAACATTGTGTGTCACTTTATGAAAGGTGTCTTATTTCACTGGTGATCATATCTTTTATCTTCTAATATAGGGTAAGATCCTTGAGGGCAGGTATAGTTTCTTCTCTTGTATTCCCCACACTGCTAACATGTTACTTTGTGAGAATTACAGGCTCCAAAGGGATATATTAACTGGATTAATGCATTAACTAAGTTAATAAATTAATTGGTAATGGTACATTAAGGAACAGAGTGAGCTTGGCCCAGTACAACTACTAAAAAACCAATTAAATAACACATTCAAGTAGCAATAAATCTGAGTTTAAAAGAAAGCACTCTCCTTTTTTCTTAAATTACAATTGTACTGTGTACTCTGGACCGGGAGGCAGGTAATGAATCACCATGCTGAATACAGTGAACAAAGACAGGAATAAATAGAAAGATTCACTCTTCATACTTATGCTTTGACTTATCCTTGGTACATGCAGCATGCAAAGAGGTGAGTGACAGGAGGGCCCATTTTATGTTTCAAACTCTACTTTCCTCTCTCTGGAGAGGAACAGAGGGGATCCTTTAAGAAGGGGGGCAGTTTCTCAGGCAGAAGAGTCTAAGACACTGAAGGAACACAAGAGGGAGCCCTTTCCAACCCAGTCAGAGAAAAGAAACAAGCCCTTGATTTTAGAGATGCCTAAACCTTCAAAAGGCATCTAACACTTTCTTCTCTTTTTGCCTTTTTAAAATTCAAAGACGAGTAAAGTTTAAAAACTATAGGATAAAATATATTGGGTTATCAAAAAGTATGTTGAGATTGTATCTAAAAATATTCTGCTAAAGTTTTAGTCTTTCATTTTTATGCTAAACACAACCGAATTAATTTTATGCAGCAGTAAATATTTATCTGTAGATGTGTAAACTGTGCATGTTTTTAGCATTTAATGTGTTTTTTTGTAGGCTCCACAATTTAAGGGAGAATATTCTGGCCTAGGATTCAGGAAAGATGCATTTCATCAAATTTCTCTCATTGTATGGCTTTAAATAAGATAAACAATGACTTTCTCCTTCCATATTTTTGGTCTAGAATCAGAGGTTTGGGCAAATGATTTCTAAGGTCATTTACAGGTTAAATTGTTTACTGGGTCCATGAATTATGATGGTTTTATTAAGTCTTTGATAAATATTTGGGATATGAATATCAAATGCATATAAGCCATAGATACATATTTGCCTTTTAGGTCTCTTATGAAAAGAATCAGTATAAACTGAATATACGGGGTGCTTAAACTTTGACGTAAAAATAGGTTTGTGAATTTTCTACACAGTGTATTACTCATATGGTCTTGAGGTGATTCAGTGTTGGTGACTAGTTAGTTCTATAAATACATGAAGACATTACTTGATCTTTTTGATTAGTATGTTGGCTTAACTGAACCAAGGAAATGGTTTTATTTGTCGGAAGCAGGGGCTGAGGTTGTGATAGCTAGATTTTGTGGTTTTTTCTTAAGTAGTATTTTTTCAGTGTCTGTATTTAGAGGAGTAAATAAAAACTTCAGTAGATTAAAGATATGGTTTAAAGGGCATACATAATAACTATCTTAATTAGGGGGTAGACAGCATTATCACTATAATGTTGAGCTAAATTACTTCTGCCCTGTCCTCAGCCCATGGATACAGTTATCATCCACCTGTTGGACTCATTCTCCACCTCATTTTGTGTGGGACATTCCTTCTCCTATCCCCTTCCTCATTGCACACTCTTTCTCTCTTGGGTTCTGGGAATCTTGCATTTCTTTAGCAAGCCATATAAATCTTTGAAAAGTATGACTAACCCTGTGGAGAAAATTGGAGATTGTGGAAGAACAGGAGAGGATGAGAGTTCAAGAGGTTATTTTCTGAGGGAAATCAATGGCTCAGTGGTTTAGGGATTAAGAGGGGAAGGTGCATGTGAAAAATAATGTAAAATATCTCATCATAATGGGAAAGAAATCCGGAGCAGATAGATACTCTAAAGCTTGAGAATGAGCTTCCTTCCTCATCACATCATTCATTCATTCTCTCAATAAACATTGAGCATCTTCTATGTGTCAGGCACTTGATATCAAGGTTAAATTGTTCTATGGTTTCGAGACTACTGGATTCTAGACAGGAAAGTTAGCAGGTCAACAAGAATAGAAAGGAATGAGCGTACACCAACAGAGAGGTGTCACAGGGAGGAGTAAAGATTCTGCTTGTCTAGAACCTAGAAGTTTCACAGAGGAGGAATTGGTGGTGTTAAGTGTAGGACATTTACTAGTTTTCCAGGCAGATTCAGGGAGGAATGGCAATGCAAGCAGAAGGAAAGGTTTGCAATTGCACAGGGATAACAATGGCACAGTGTGTTCAGGGAACTAAAAGTTGTTTGGTGTGGTTGGAGACCAAGTTCAAGGGAGTGGTGGAAAGAGGTGAAGCTGCTAAATCAGGTATGAGTCAACCCTAGAAGTGTTGTGAGCCACACGAAGAATGCAAGCTAGTTTGTGTTAAAGGTGATGCCTTTTATGTGGGAAAAAGGATCATAAAATGAATATTTTAGAGAGATCACTGCAGGACTTCTGAAAGATGCACTTGAGTGGTATAAGAATGAAGGCTGTGGGCAAGATTTGAGGATTGGTTGAGAATAAGATTTATATAAGAGCAAGCTTCCTCTTGCCTATGTTTTCTGGGTTGGTTTCATGCAAGTCCACCACTCTTCACAGTGTTCTACTCTTTGTAGGTTTCAGAGTGTTTTGTAGTTTTAAAAGCATTTCTCCTACCTGATCTTCTCCTATTCTGTGATAAATATGTCAAAAGGACATCACTAACCTCATTGTATGTGTGGAGAAACTAGGTAGAGAGTCCATAGTGAAGTTAGAATTAGAACTTGCATGCATAAGTCTTCATCTTTTTCCTTTCCTTCTTTCTTTTTTCTCTCACTCACTGTCTCTCTTTTTTCTCCCTTCCTTCCTCTGTACCTACTCCCCTCCTCCCCTCTCTTTCTCCCTCCCTCACTCTCTTTTCCTTTCTTCTTCTTCAGTTAAGGAAGCCTCCCTCCTAAGTTGCTAAAGAAAGACATTGTGTAGAAATGAGACTCTGCCCCAAATTCAATCAGTACGGTTACTGAAAAACCAAACTATAATTAATAGGGTGCATCTAACTGGGTGAAAAATTCAGTGGCTAAACACACATTGTACACACACGTGTGTGTAAATATGCATGTGTGTATATGTGTATATACATACATGCATACATATATACCATGTTGTACATAGGTTATATACTTTCTGATGCAGATGAATTTGGGTGCACATGGTCAAACTTTTTTCTTGTTTGCTGTGTATATGGGCTAGGAAAAAACTGGACAAGAAGTTCAGAGCCGTCTGGTTCCTTGGTGATAGAGGTTTTCTTCAGTGCCTTTCAAAAGAGAATCACTGAACAAGAGCTGTCCTACCAACTGTGTTTCTCTGCTGCTGGTTTACAAAGAGTCCAACCAGCAGTCTTACTACCCAGACAGAATACATTTCTTTAAAGGCCAGATTTCTCCATGAGGGTTCTTTCTAACATTTTTTTTGGTACAAAATGCTCAATAAGAAACACCTTTGCTTGTGGTAGCACCTGGCTCCAATTACGAGTTTCTTCTTATTAATAGCTATAAAGAGGCAGCTTGTGTAACCAGGCATAATTTTCACAGCTAAAAATAACCTAATCTCTGTTACCAGGTCTTTGGGCACAAAACAGGGAAATTTTCTCCGTGTTAGCCCTCATTTGGTGAGCTCACTCTTGACTTATTTGCAGTCATGCCCCTTGAAGGGCAATTAGTCATAGGATTCTGGCACTGGGTGTTAGTAAAAGCTGTAACCACACATGTCAAGGAATGAAATTCTCCGGAAAAACAAATAAGCACCTTAAGAGTTTCCCAGATGTCTCAATAGTACCCTGGAGTGACTGGCTCAGGCCCTTCTGTTTGACTAGGCTGTTGAGCCCCAGATCATGTACAATGTGTCATTTCAGGAAGGGTGCCGAGAGACTCAGGGATTCTTCTGGAGGCATGCTGAGTAGATAGATCCTCTCATCCTTCATTATAATTGCAGCCAGCTCAAAAATAGTTGATTTGTCCGATGAAGGTGGACCGCTCAAACACAGATGCTGTGCTGACTCTCACATTGTGGAAGGCGTGGTTGCTCTAGAGATGAAAATATGCAGGGGAAGCCCCAAATGCAATCAGTATGGTTACTGTGAGGCGCAGGATAAAGCTGAAGGGAGGAACTCTCCTTCCTGGGCTCTTCTCGGTGTGGCTTCAGCACCCGAGCTGTTTGGGTGTTACACGGAACTGGAATTCACGGAGCAGTTTGTCTGGGATCAGTTACAGAGCACCCACCTGAGCAGCTGCAAGGAGCAGGACTGTAAATCTTATCACCAAATATTGAATTATCTCTAATTTATTTACTTAGGGAATTAAAAGCCCTGAGTTCTGCAATCAAATGTGTAAAGATTTATTATGAAAGGGCAGTTTTGAGAGCAGGAAGAACAAAGTGTTGAGTTCTGTGGTAGAAACACCTCTGAACAGCAGGATTGTTCAACGCTACAGCTCATTCAGAAAGGAGAGGCAGAGCTACCTCTCTGTGCCCAGCACTGTGCACAAAGCAGCAAGGTCACCTTCAGCAGTTCTACCCAACACTGTCCTGCTGTCACTCAAAAATAAAACGCAAACACCAATTCCCTTTTCTCTCCTAAGCAGAAACAAAATGAAGTCGGTCAGAGACTGCAGTAGCATCTATTTGCTCTCTCTGCTTCCTGTGTTAAGGAAGCGTAGAAATTATTCCAGAGAGGACTTTCCCACCATTCCTGTTTTATAATCTTCCAGTGTGGTGGACAATTCTCACAGCTCTGTGTCTGCTTCCTCTGGTTTCTTTAAAGCTGCAGAATTACGGAGAACGTTGCATGGGATTTTGCAGAAGACCAGTGATTATAGAATCTGAGGTTTTTTACATCTGCTCCACCGCCAATTTTATTACCATAGCACCTTGAATTTAAAGGTGAGATCAGCCCTGTCTGGTTTGGCTCAGCAGTTAGAGCATCAGTCCGCAGACCGGGGAGTCCGGGGTTTGGTTCCGCTAAGGGCGCATACCTCGGTTACAGTTTGTCCCAGCCCCGTTGGGGTTGTGTAGGTGGCAGCCACTCCATGTGCCTCTCTCACATCATGTTTCTCTCTCTCTTCCCCCCTCTCTCTCTCCCGTTCTATCTGAAGATAAATGCAAAAATATCCTCAGGTGAGGATAAAATATAAAAAAGTGAGATCATATAAAATATTCAACATAAAACTTACCTCAGACACTCCTTAGGTTTTTAGAGATGATTAATTTTACAAGATATCACACTGAGCAGTCAAAAGTCTTAGTTTCAAACAGGGGAGCCTCAGTTTACACAATATAAACATTAAACAGGTATTCTGAGTCCTATAGAGGTACATAGAACTGCCGTTCTGATTGACGATGAAGGTGGAGTTATTGTTTCTGCATCGCCAACAGCACATCCCCATTTCTGCCCACTATCGCCTCCCGGTATTCCAGAATCTTCCAGGGGAGGAGATGGATTTGAGGGTGTTCTGACATGGAGGGTATGTAGTTAGAGAAAGTCTCACAGGTCATTCAGATATAAGTTCCTCCACTGTCCCCTACTCCCTTACACACACATTTTGAAACTCCATTAATTCAAAGCAGTGGCTCCCAGCTGAGGGTGATTTTGTCTCCCAGGGGACATTTGGCAATGTTTGGTGGCATTTTTGGTTGTCACCACCGCCACGGGAAGGAGGGGGTGTTACTTGGCATTTAGTGGTCAAGGTCAGGGACACTACTCAACACGTGCTCAGGGTGGCCACACACAGCAAAGACTTACCTGGCCAAATCGTCCATTGTGTTGAGGTTGAGAAATCTGATTTCAGGTAACTTTAGGTCAAAGACTGACACTATAGCCTTTGGGGCTAAATCTGGCCTTCTACCTATTTTTGTAAATGAAGTTTTATTGGAACACAGCCATGTTCATTCACTTCTGTATTGTTTGTAGCTGCTTTCAGTACTACAAAGACACAGCTGAGTAGTTGTGACAAAGATTGTGTGGCCCACAAAGCCTAAAAACTTTATTGTTTGGCCCTTTACAAAAGACCATAAAAGCATTTTGTAATGTAAATAATCAATTCAATTTTTTATTGTTCTTATTTTTTAATTCTCACCTGAGGATATATTTATTGATTTTAGAGAGAGAAAGGGAGAGAGAAAAATATATCAATGTGAGAGAGAAACATCAATCAGTTGCCTCTTGTACATGCCCCAATTTGGGACCAAATCCGAAATCTAGGCATGTGCCCTGATCAGGAATTGAACCCGTGACCCTTCAGTGTACCGACAATGGTCCAACCAACTGAGCCACATCGGCCAGTGTCCAAGGACATTTTTAGATAAATTTAGGTAATAATTATGTAATAATAATAATAATATTCAATGGGGGCTCATATGCAGGAACAGACCTAGGTTCTGTAGGGCCTGAATTCTGTACAATTTTAGATGACCTCTTTTAAAAAATATGATTATAACATTAGGTATAGAATTACATATTTATTTACAATGAGAAAATAAATCTCAACAAGTCATTGGAGGTTTACAAATTCAAGACCTGTTCTTCTACTACCTATTTAGTCAATTTTCTAGAAATGTTTGCATAAAACAGCTTCCTGATAGCATGCTGGCTTGCTCTCTTCCAGAATATTCTACATTTCAGCAATTCCCAGCACCCACAGGGGCTGTTACAACCCAGGGGCTTCAGGCCCCTAACTAGCTTCTCTGTATCTTCAACTCTGCACAATGTGTCCAGCACGATGTTTTTGTTCAATGATCAGTGAGCATCAGAAGAGTTGGGCTTTAATTCTGGCTCTGCCACTGTATGACCTTGGCCGAGTGAGTTCATCTCCCTGTGTCTCATTTTCTTAAATAGTTAGAAGGTAGGCTGCCCTTTTAAGTGCCTAATTTCTATAAGCTATTGTTCAATTTTCTTTGATTTTGAAAACTTGGACGCTGTTGAATTAGTCCTAGAAAGTTTTTACTTTCTGTTATAATGCCATTTCCCTCCAGTTAAAAGAAAATTGGTGTCTTAAGACCAATATTCTTATTCAGTTTCAGCTCTATTCTAGTCCTAGATATTTAAATAGTTCTGATTTGTCTGTAAGTTATTACTATTCCTTCAGGTACCTCCCTTACAATTAGTTCAACCAAGCTTGCTCCATCCAAATACATGTTTTCTACTTTTTCACTTGGTTATTTTTTGGTTTTAAAATGTGCTTGAAGTGTTCCATGTAAGAGACAGAAATAATTCAGTTGTAAGACTTTAAGAGAAATTTCTTTTCCCCAGAAGGTATTTTTAAACATTCAAGTGGTTACAAATCTTGCCTACTTATTTTTCAAATTATCAGCAGATTAACCTTATTGTTCATGTTTCAAACATGAATAATCCTCTTAACTGGATTTCTTCACCCAAAATAGTTCTCTAGTGAATAACTTTAAATCAGAGTCTAATTTTAGTTTGTGAGTTCAGGTCAAGAACTAAAGAATTGCCACTTTGAGCTAGTCCAAGAATGTATCCTGTCCAAGCACATCTCTGACACGGCACTAATGAATTCAAGGTGTAGAGAGACATACGGCATTAATGGGGGATGGGAATGTGGGAGAAGGCAGGGGAAGTGATAACAGCCATCATTACCATCAACTGTCATGTTCATGATGTTTCCAGATTTTAGATTTTCTACCTATATCCCTGTGACCATCACCCATCTCTACTCAACCCCGATCATATCATGAAGTTTTAGCAGAATTATAGATAAGACTGACTGGAAAGCACCTTAGGGATAGCTTTCTATGTAGGTAAAATAAAGTGCAGACAATTTTTGTAACAGCTAATTATAAATGGAATTAAGCCTTGGAAACAAGTTTGGGAAATCCTAGCTGAAAACTCTTATTTTTTTTCTTTATTTTTATTGTTCACACTATTACAGATATCTCCATTTTTGTCCCCCTACACCAGCCCTTGGACCCCCTTCCCTCTGGCCTCACCACACTGTTGTCTGTGTTCATGAATTCTTAAATAATTAATTTTCTTTTTAATCAAAGTAATACAAGCATATAAATAAAAAAATGAAAAGCTTTGAACACAAACAGCTTCCCCTGACCCTCTCCAGTCATGTTTCTCAGAGGCAAATACTTTATTTAGCTTCACTGCTGTTTCTTTTGGTATTTGCCTCTGTGATTCCAAATGAGATGCTTACGTAATAATTTCCTGATTTCTGTTTATGGACATAATCTGTGGCTTGCTGGTAATGCTAACTGACCTGAGGGGCAATACAAGGTAGAAGTCAAAAGCAAGAACAGTGGAGCCAGAAGGCCTGGGCTTAAACCTTGGGGCCACCACTTCCCAGCTGTGTGACCTTGAACAAGTTACTTTATCTCCATACCTCAAGTTCCTTTCATGTGTAATAGACATAAGGACTGTGCTTTCTCGTTGGGTGATAGTGAGAGTTAAATGGGTGAGAACTTGTAAAACATCTAGAACGGTCTCCAGCACACAGTATATGCTCAATAAATCGAATCTATTTTTAGATGAGCGTTAGCAGTTGTGGCATTCCTAGCCCTTTCTCCCATCACCACATTTACAAGGTAAATGTCTAGCGAGGAAATACATAATTATGACCAGAACGACTTATGAACACTGAGCTACATGACTCTTTCAGTGTCCTTTGTGACCAAGTTTTTTTTTTCTTTCCAGAAACTACTTTCTTCCAAGAAATGAATAGTAACTTCATTTATTTTTCCGTTTTTCTTTTCAGGATATTTATTTGAAAGATGCCTACAGAAAAATTGTGTTTCCAAGGGATGGTTTCCTAACCAATGACCCTTTACACATTTTTTTTTTTTAAATCGAAGTTTGATAAAGTGTTCCACCTGGATAGGTTCCACTCCACTCTTTCAGTGTGATCATACAGGATTTCCATGTCTTTCTTTCTCTTCTACATTTTCTCGTTGTTGAAGAATATTTTCCAGTACTTACCACAGAAAGTATTCATGGAATATCCATTTCTTTGCCTGTATGGAACTGCTTTCTTCCATCACCATACTTGATTGCCAACTTGGGCTATGTGTAAAATTCTAGGTTGAACATCATTACTTTGGGAATATTTAGGGTGATGTTTTCTAGCTTTTGAGGAGTTCACTACTCTTCCGATTTATGGTATGTGTTTATAAACTCTACTGATTCATCTTAAATCCTGCAAGATCTCTATCTTCAGTGACTTTTCATGATACCGTGATAAATTATTTCTTTCATAATTTTTTCTCTCATCCTCTTTATGGAACCTCTTTTAGGTAATGGGCATTGTGAATTGATTTTCCAAATAAATTTTTTTCTGTTCTTTTTTATACTGCATCTTTTATTGTTTTCAGAGAAATTTCCTCAACTTTATGTTCTAATTTTTCCATAAGTTTATCTCAGTTATTTAGCCAAATATTTCAAGAACTCTTACCTGTTCTCTGGTAGTGAGCATTTTACTTAGTATCCTGTTTTTATTTCATGACTTTAGGAATGAACAAGGAGGGACTCACTGAGGTTCATCAAGCTTATACATCCACTGTTCTTCATACCATGATGATCACAGTCCTGCATTCAATCCTCAGCCTCATAAATTTAGGGGTAATACGATTATAAGAGATGAAGTCTCAAGAACAAAATACATTAAAAAATTAATTTATGGATGACAAAAGAATTGAGATATGTCAGCTAAAGCTCTTTCCCAGTCTCAAGAATCTTAGAAATGTTATCTCTAGGTTTGATAAGAATGGAATTTTTGAGCAAATGTGCTATGTGGTATGAACTAATAATAATTTTATTTACCCATGAAAATGTTAAAATATGTCCTTATTATTTATGTCTGGATTTGTTCTAGCCATACTGACCTACTTTTCTGTGGTATCCTCAGGCTTGAAAACAGCCAAATTGGTGGGACAAATCCTAACTAGGCTTTAGAATGACCTTGGAAACTAGTTTTAAAAAAATACATATATAAGTGTGTGTGTGTGTGTGTGTGTGTGTGTGTGTGCGCCAAATCCCAAACTTTCTGGGTTATATTCTTTATGCATTTTTCCCAGCATCTCTTTCAAGCACATCCCTATGATTCTGTTCCCATAGACTTAAAAACCCCTGAAATAAATGCTCAGACTGGTCTCTATCTAATGCTTGTGTCAGATACAAGAGTTTACCTCAAAGCCAGGTTTCCAGGAGTCATTGTCTTTACTTAGAGCAATGAATCTACTTGACTCTGAGCTACCAGTCAGACTAACTGAATTGCCAGACAGAGATTGAATTTCATCCCATTTCTGCCCATTTGTATGATCTCGGCTAAGTTATTTAACCTCTATGAACCTGAATTTACTCATCTGTAAGAAGGAAACAATAAGTCCCAATATGGTAGAAAAAAATGTTTAATACATGGTAGAGTGTCAAAAAAAAGAAAATTCTAGTTTCCTCCCTCTTTTGATGACGTTTTGGGTGAGTGCTTCCTGATGAGGTCGGAGACCACAAACTCACTGATAATTCATCTCTGGCTACTAGATGTGATGACTTGCTCTTGGTAGATCTCTTGTACATGGTGAGTCTCATCCAAGGGGTGTGGGTCTTCCTTAGATTCACTCCAAGACAGTGGCACTTCCTGATCTGAATGCCTTATCCTTTTCCTGACTTTGCAATTTCCTGACCTTGTGCCTCTTGAGAGGCAGCCATGGCAGAGGGGAAATAGCACTAGGACTTGGGGATCATCGTGACTTTCTCATCTACTAACCACATGACCCCGGAAGTGTCAGAGAAGCATTCCTGGACTTTCTGATAGAAAATAGCTTCCTTCTGGTTTTTTTCTTGGTACACTTTCTTCATGACACTTGTCATCTACATAATGTGATTATTATGCACATTTTAGAAATATATGATATGATAATTGACTTAAAGTCTGCCTGTTCTTCTGGACTCTGAGCTCCATGTCCATTTTGCTCATCACCATATGCCCAGCACAGTTTGCTCAGTGCTCTTCACCTAATAGAACCTGGAAATATACGTGTTGAATGGACAAGTGACTAAATAAGTAATACAGAGATAAAATCACATTCCCTTCCTTCCTCAATTATAATTATACAGATCAAATGAGATAATGTATATGCCATGCTTTGTAAGCTACAGTAACATAAGTGTAACTTTTCATAATTTGGTTAACCTATTCTCTGCAATTGTGTTGACAGAAAAACATTTGGCCTACAACAGTACTACTCAAGGTAGTACTGGACCAAAAGCCAGAAGCAACAGCAACATCTGGCATTTGTTAAAAATGCAAATTTATAGACCCAATCCAAGACTTACCAAGTCAGAACCTTGCAGGTGGAGTCCAGGAGTCTGTGCTTGAAGGAGCCCTGTAGGAGGTGATTCAGACTCATGCTAAAGTTTGAGGATTACCACCCTACAGAACACTCTTAACAGAGTTTTTAGAATCGCATAGACTAAACGTGGTTTTTCCTTAAAATTATCCTTTTATTTACCTAAGCAATTCCTTTGAATCTCAGCTTCCTCTGATCATTTAGGTCTCAGGAAGGCCAAATCATCAGAAAGACCTTCCCTGGACACTCACTGTTAATGTTAGTCCCTTGTTTATTAACTCCATAGACCATAATTTACATTTGCTTCATTGTTTACTTGATTTTTTGTCTGTCTCCCCAAAAAGATAAGTATTCTATGAGAAGGGGTGAAGTTTATCTTAACCAACAGCTGTGCCAGTTCTCAGTTTCTAACATGGTGTTTGGTGCATAATAGAGTTTAGTAAATATTGGGTAATTGGACAAATGTCCTTAACAATGTATTTATTGGCAAAGGGTGTCTGTTGATTGAAGACAGGATTCATACTGAGGTCATGTTCGGCTCATTAAAATTCATAAGTGTTTCCAGGTTCCTGAGAATCCATACAGATTTGATGGATTCTTAAATTTTAGTTTTTCTTTTATATATATATATAAAGTTGAGATTTTATCCATTGGTGAGCACTGAATTGCAGCCACGCCCTGTTGCCAACTTTATTCAATCATTTTTGCAATAACTGGGAGGTTTCTCAAACAGTGTTTCCTATACAGTTAACTCTTAGTTATCTATGGGTAAATTATGTATTGTTTTGGAAAATCTCGCTTTAAGTCCTTGATAAAATTGTATGAATTTACTTTTATTTCCTCAGTCAGTCCAGGCAGAATTCACCCTTGCTGGTGTCTTTTTATACAAATAATCACCTCTCCTGGGAAAGAAAAATGTGCATAATAAATGGAGCAAGTTTCTTCAGACTGGGATTAGGATGAGGAGAGAGGCCGCCTTTTGACACTCCCTTAGCTGGTGTTGGGGGAGGTTCTGAGCATCTGAAGCAATCAAGAAACATACCATCTTTCTCTTTATGCTGATTCACTTCTTTCTTCCATAAGAGTTGACTATATTAAAAGATTTGAGCTTGAAATAGTCACTAAATCTATCCTCCGTTTGGATTTGTTTTTTAAAAAAATTTGCCACTGGATTATAGAAACTACATCTCTGTTTCATTATTCTGGTGAGTCAAGGAAAGACATTTTATGTAAAACTATATTTGGAATATCACCGAAACCAAGGCGCTTTATCTTATATTTCAGAATAATCCAATTAGGAAGAACAAAAATCATTTTTTTACAAACTTGACAGTGTTGTCTTTAGGGAAGGAAATTATCTTTCCTGAGACCTCGCTAAATGCCCTGTACTTTCTCACAAAGTAGTGGTGGCCCATTTCTCTCTGAGAACCAGGAGAACGGCCACAGAACTTCTTCCTTCCAAGCTGTTGACACCACCTCCTCATGCTTAACCTGCTTTCCTTCCCTCTGTCTAAGCTACAGTCACTGACTTCTGTGGGTCTGTTCTCCCCCAGATGGGCTGGGATGTGCTCAACATCTAAGGCAGCCACTGAGACATTTCAGAGTGAAGGTTTGAACTGCTACTTTCTTCAAGAAAAAGTAACAGAAAATATCAAAGTAACACAGAGAAATGAAAGCATGGCTTAGATCTCCTGGTCCCTGTAGTTGGTACTTTCAAGTTGGTAGCCAAATCATCCTTGGAATATTTCCACCTGTCTTTATTCCTAATAATGCACTCATCAAACTTAGCCTTTTTTCTTTTTCTTACAGAGGATTTGAACCTCTTCTAAGAAGGTTCCAATTCCAGCCTAGAAAAAAAAAAATTGAAGGATTTACCCTAAGGGTTAAATCACATTTCTTACAACCTTTAGACTGGACATGACTTATCTTCATAGGTCTCAGCTCCACATAGAAGTTATCCCTTTGGGGGTATTTCTTCATATGCTCTACCAAGTGTATGTTGTCATCCTAATTTTACAGAAAATGAAACAGCAAGAATTTTCAAAGCTTAACTCTATTGACCAAAGTCATATGACCAGTTATCTAAAGGAGGGTGGATTTGAAGGAGGGCTGTCATGCTGTAAAACTTCAGAGGAGATGGGTCACATCGTAGTCGATGTGAGTGGTGCCGTGGAGCTGGGCGTGCACAGCCCATGTGACTGCTGGCCATGCTTTGACCCCGAGGCCCCTCCGCACTAGCTTACAGCATGCACTCCACAAAGTGGTTCACACTCGAGGAATGACCATGGATGAAAAGGAAAAGAACGAACAACATTTACTTATTTATCTATAATTAATTAATTAATAGACTTTACCTTTTAGAACACTTTTAGGTTCACAGTGATGTTGAGTGGAAAATACAGAGCCCTGTTATATGCTCTCTCCCTCCACACATGCACAGCCTCTCCCACCATCAACATCTGCATCAACGTGGCACCTTTGTTAAAACTGATGAGCCCATATTGGCACATTATTATCACTCTAAATTCAGAGTTTACATCGGGGCTCACTCTTGGTGTGGTACATTCTGTGGGTTTTGACAAACGTACAATGATATGTATCCACCATATAATAGCACACAGGATAATTTCACTGCTCTAAACACCGGCATTGCTCCACCTATCCATCTCCTTCTCCTCTCCTCAACCCACGGCAATACTAATCCAACCACGGTTTTGTCTTTCCCAAATATCATATAGTTAAAACTATACAGCACGTAACCTTTTCAAACTGGCTTCTCTTACTTAGCCATGTGCATTTACGTTTCCTCCATGTCTTTTGTGATTTGAAAGCACCTTTCTTTTAACTCTAACTAGCAACATTATTTTCATTCCGAAGTTAAAATGTTATTTTTCCTTTAAAGCAGAGAAATTAATTTTGTTAAAAATAAGTCACTTTTAAAAATCTAACTACTTAAGTAAGGTCATTAAAGTTACCTGTGTTCTGCCATTTATTGAAAATATTTCACAAAGGAATATAGATTTATGTCCTGGTAACATTTTCTGTTTTAATTGTAGCAAAGTAAAATAAATACTGGGCTATGAATTAGGAGACCTGGAATAGTATTTCCTGTTGAACCTGATAGTAGAGATCAAATCAAGTTACTTATCTGAGCTAAAAGTTTTTAATTTGTAAAATAAGGGGGTTAAAGATCTCTAATATTCCTAACGGACTAGGAATCTAATTCACAAACCTATATTTCATGATAAATAAATATTAAATAAGTTTTATTTGAATTGTCTAGTAATTTTTGTCCATCGTCTTAAAGTGTTAAAATTTGTATCCAGAATTTAAAATAACATACTATTTATATTAAATATGCTCTTATATACTAAAAACTTACTATTTTAATAGTATAATATCTCTTCACTGCCAAACATTTTATCTCTTTCTGAATTCATTAGACTAGCGGGTTTCTTTAGCAGAGAAGTTTTAAAATATCCTAGCAATATATATATATATATATATATATATATATATATATATATATAATATATATCCTAGCAATATATGTATGTATATGTATATATATACTATGAACTTTTCAGATTAATACAAAAGTCAAGAGCTTGGAAGAAAAATCTGGCTGGAAATAAGAGTTTTTTTCAGTCATGTCCTCACCCATACTTGGGGAAACATCTCTATACACTAAAAGTTCAGCCAAACCAATGAGCATGAAGTTGGCATTAGCAGCATTCTAACCAAAAGGCAGTATCCCCAGATGATCTGAGCTCAGTGGTTCACGGACTGCACGCATGACCCTCTCTGAAATATTCTCTCAAGGCTGCAGCTCAGATTTTACAACTGGCCTGGGTGATGATAGCACAGTGTGAACCTGTATAAGCCCACTTTCCCCTCATTCTCTATATGTCTATATTGATTAATAAATCTATCCACTTTGGAAATTCATTTCATCCATTACAAATCTGCTGTCTCTACAGATAAAAATCTGCAATTTCCCATCTGGTAACATTATGTAGTAATTCATTACAGAAAGTACAAATGAAATAATAATTGCAACATGGGTATTTTTACTTGCAGGGCAATGGCCAGTCTTATTAAAGACCTAAAGTCGTTCACACTTAACTATTTCTTCTTTTAAATAATGACAAAAAGTACTGTCAGTTCTACTGTAATTAAAAAGCAAATAGCCCATCACTAGAACACACCTCTTTGATTTTATAGGTAAGAGAACTGAGTATCTGAGAAGTCAACAATCCCTTAACATTCCATACTGCAAGGGCTATAACCCAGATTACCTGTCCCTCTGGATATGTAAGCTGCACAGCATACTGAATAGCACTGAACAAGAGCATACACTTTGGAGCAAAACAAATCTGGGTTCAAATCCCACCACATGATCTAAGGCAAGTTACTTAAGTCCTGGTGACAAAGGTTGCCCACTCCATATCTAAGGTACATCTTCCCCTTTCTTTGTTGTACAAAATGCCATTTTGCTTAGTTGCTGGGGTAGGGATTTGAAAAATGTTTTACTTATAGGAAAGAAACAGCTCTTCTTCTGCTAAGCATTGTCTTATCTGGATGTGATTTCTAAAATGTGGCAACCATCATGTGATCATGAAAGGAATGAACTTAGAATAGGCTTAAATACCAAGAATACAGAAGGAAAATATGGAAAGAATCCAGATTCTTGGCACATCTTTGAGCCATTAAGTTAACCACCACTGGAGTTGTGCTATATCTGGATTAACTACTATGTAAAACAGTACTTATTTCTGTTGTTTAGGCCATTTGATGCAGGGTGGGTGTTCTGTATCTTCCCATTGAAAGCATCCAACTATGTGATTCATTTAGCATACCATTCTAAATGATAAACTTTGAAACTTTGTTTCCATACTTTATTAAAGGAAGATCATAATAACTATAACACTGAGCTGTTACAAGATGTTAATGACATAATGTTTACAAATTATTTAGCATGATATCTGGTGTAGAGTTGCATACATGATAGCTAGTGTCACCTTAGACCAGTGTTCCTTTTATTAAATCACCCTGCTTTCCAGACAATTGAGAAGTATAAATAAGATGTTAAATTGCAAATTACATTTGAGCCACCAAAATATAATAGACGTGATATTCCAAGGTAACAGACCAAAATATAAAATTTCAAAGGGTTTAGTTTTTTTTAAAGCAGATTTATGACTCTTGAATCACTTATGTACATGCACAGGGACCAGCTTGAGGAAGGGATGATCAGGAGGATTTCCTTGGAGAGGTCTCCTGGCTACCTCAGACACATGAGCACCCAAGTGGGAGAAACCATCTTCACCATCTCAAGTCTAGAGAGGAACTTCAAGAAACCTAGTGAGAGCACTGCATCTATGTGGCCTGCAGTGTATAGCAGGGTGGGAGAGAGGCAGAATTGACTGATCTTAGAAAAACAAGGGGTGAAATAAGAGCTGGCTATCTCCTGCTGAGAGGTAAGCTGAAGAGAAGCTATAATGGGTTTGACCTTCTTAGGAGCAAAAGACAATGAATATTTCCAGTGAACCAGATGTGGGCCATCCATAAAAAACAATATTTGGAACTTTCCAATAAGGCCACCAGGAAGGGTCATCTGGGTACAGCAGAGAGAAGCTGAGGTGTTGCTCTATTCCCAGAGGATAAGAAAGGAGAAAGTGACAAGCCAGAAAAGTGTAAGTTATTCATGTCAAGAGAACTGTAGTCACCCAGTGCCTCTAAAGAACCTACGAAGGCACTCTTGAAAGAAAGAGGTGTATAAACCCCTGCCAGTCCCAGAGAGCACAGGGCCACCCCATGACAACTCAGTGAGAACTCTCCATCTCCCCCTGGATGCTCTCTCCCCAGCTCCTGTGTGTTGCTGGACTATTGCATGCCTTAGGTGGGAGAGCAGACTATTTTCAATGAAAATGGAACACTTTTCACTATTTTATAGCTTTGGCATTCTATATACTGAGACTATTTTATGATATAAAGAAAGTCAAGAACTTTTAGTTTCTTGAGGCCTATTCAAGTTTTTATCGAGGTGTATGGAAAAAAACAAAAACAAAAAAAAGCACTACCATAATGAACAGGCTTAAAGGACAAGTAAAAATCAGAACAAAGTTGCTTAAATGTTAGTATCACATGAGTTCAGCTCTTAGAACGCACCAATTACACAGCTTCTTATTATACTCATTATGAGCTCTACACTCAGATAAGTGTATCAGAGATGAATAAAATCAGACACAATCACCATTTCACTAAATGGAATATGGCTGGGGGTGTTGACACTGGCTCTTATCTATTATTGCAGCCACTATAATAGCACAAGCTCTCTTTCTAAAACTATGCAAACTATTTGATGGAGACGGAAATGGCAGACGTAAAATAATTAGAAGATCTGAGCTCTAGTTAAAGTTTTGCTACTGAAAACCTGTGAAACATGGACTATTCCCCTACCTTTTCTGGTACTTCTTTAGCATATTTGTTAATAAACTGTTGCTTAAAAAGGATACAGTATTTTCACAAAGGTACACAATAGCACTCGGTAGATTTGGATTTAATTGTAAGTCATTAAACTTCATGGTTTTTATTTTTTAAAATATGTTTTTATTGATTTCAGAGAGAGGAAGGGAGAGGAAGAGAGATAGAAACATCGGTGAGAGAGCAACATCAGTTGGCTGCCTCCTGCAAGCCCCCTACTGGGGATCAAGCCTATGACCCTGGCATGTGCTCTGACCGGGAATCAAACCAGTGACCTCTTGGTGCATGGGACAATGCTCTATCCACTGAGACACATCGGCCAGGTGTAAGTCATTAAACTTAAAAAAAAAAATAGAATACAGAAATTGACTTGAATTTCACTTATTTCTATATTTATCTCTACAGTGACTCTGAATAGCTGGTCAGATTCACTATAAACTCAACAGTTTGGCACTTGATGTCTTTGCTAATCTGGGCTTATTTCTTATTATTTCTCAGGACTTCAATCATAAATTCTCAAAATCATCATAGTATTTTTCTTACTGTTCATCAGCTAGAATTTCCTTTTTATTTACATAAGTTCTATTTTTCCTTAGTGGGAAGTCCTAGTTTGAAGTTAATTGACATTCTTACTTGTCTGAACCTGTTTGCTGAATGATGGTCAAGGCCTTCAGGGATTAATTTCCAAAAATGTTTGGGGCTGGAAGAGAGGAAGAAACATAGTGGGCGGGTCTGAGGCAATATCTGTCCCCTTCCGGCCCCATGGACTGGTGTTGAGCTTTATGAAGAGAAGACTATAGGCACGAGCAATAAATAGCTCTTTTCTTGAGGAACCACAGCACACAGGGTCCAAATTGTGTACTTCAGCGTCCAAGTAATACATTGTTAGATGAAGTAAGGCAGAGGCACGATCTTCTCATAGCTGGGCAGAACACAGCATGAGCATGGGTCCAATAGGTCCCGCTGGAACTTAGCAACACTTTCACCTAGAGAAGCTGAAATATTGGGAGAAAGTCCCGGCCAAAGATGTGAACATGAGTGTTCTCACACCAAGGTCAGTACAAGTGATGACTGACCTCCCCTCAGTGATTTCACAGTTGGCCAACATCAATAAGTGGTATGAACTTAAGGACCTGAGAGACTACAGGGAGCACTCGTGAAACAGCCTGTGTTGATTCACATAAATATGTGGGTGAGATTTTGCATGGGATTGGGCTCCTATAATGTGAGAAGGCACAAGTCAGTCAAATTGAATTTATTATTTTTAATGTGACCAGAAGACAAGCATGAGCTATAGATGTGAAAACTGAATTGTACTTTTAATTCAATCCACTTTACCAAATATATCTGTCACTCTACTCCATGTTTATCTCTTCTCCACCTTGCATTGTTCTCTTCCTTTTGTGCAATTTTTAAAGAATAAATATAAATTTATTAGGGCTAGTAGTCATGTTTACTGCTCCCTTTATATTGTTCAAAATGGTTGCTTCAGGATTATTTACTTCAACCTTCTCACTTTATGGTCACAACTCATGGAAGCTAGGTCATTTGCCCAAGTTAAATCATGGAGCTAAAGTTAGATGGAACACCTCAGGTTCTCCTAATTATGATTTTTTTCATTATTCCATGTTCTCTGTCTTCTAATTCACTATTTGTTCTGCCTATATGCAACTGGAAGTTCAGCAGCAAAATGGCCACAAAGCAGCTAGTCTCATGACAAGGAAAAGTAGTTAACACTGGGTAAGAGTCTACTATGTATAAGGAAATGTTGTTAGTAATTTACTCATTTAACTTCCTTAGTCTTTATAATAATGTATATTATAGATGTTAATATTGTTATTTTATAATTTCAGGTCTGTCTAGTTAAAATATCTTGCTGAAGAAGCCACAAGGCATACCACCGGTCTTTGAATAATCAGGTGGCACCATGAACATAAAACTTTCTTGTGTTTAAGATTCAAAGAATTTATAAATATCATCAAAGAAGTTCAAGTAGCAAAAATCTGTCAAGAATCTCTCTAAAGTGCATATTTCCTAAAGTAAGATAATAGCTATTAAGATTTGACTGGAGATTTTGCCAAGAGATCGGGATGAACCCAAAAAGGACAGTGTGAAGAATTCTTAACTTCCTTTCACATGTGTATAGTTTCTCTGTTGGCAAGGGAGCAGCTTTGATCTAACAATCAGATAACCTAGGAAGTAATTTAAAATTCTTCTCAATATCTGTAACCATCCTCCAGGCAGAACACAAGGGCGTACCTATTATTTTGATTCACATGAAAAGAGCAGCCTGGGCTCTAGGCAGTATTGAGTTAGTTCTTAAGCTTCCAATTTGAACAGTGCAGGAAGTAGCTAAAGATTAACAAAGTAAGCAAACTTGTTTGCTGTGTAAACTATGGGTAAGTTTGACGCTAACTGCAGGAATTCTGAACCCTTGGGCTGGTCTGTGTGGTTTCCATAGCAACTAATGACAGAAAATGAGACAAACCAGTCTGACTCATAAGAAATGTTTCTATCAAGTTCCCAGAGGCCAAATTTGGTCATTGGGAGACCTTTAAAGAATAGAGTCATCTCTGTCTTACTAATCACATTCAAAGGGCACAGTGTTCCTCAGTAAGAGCAGCTCTCTCCATGAGCAGCCAAGGAGGCATATTCATTCATTTGTGAGGAACAATGTGGTGTTCCCACTGTTCACACATGGCTACTCCTTCCAAAGGCCCCGCCGTCAAAGGGTGTACTTCTGGGCATTGGGGAACATCAGAGTGTCACTGCTTAACCACATTGTACATGGTGACTGATTGCGGACATGTCCACAGGGAATTGGACAGCAATTTTGGGAATGGGAGTTAGCGCTGTTGCATGAGGCAGATTCATTTTTATTGGATCAAGGTGGCAGTGGGTGTACAGAAGAGAATGAGGGGATCTATTCTAGATCTTAAAAGAAAATCTGAGGCCCACAAGTGATCAGCCTGCAAATCACCTCCTCACTGCCCCTCGCCTACAACTGCTGCAAGTCATTACCAAGGCTGCCCTCCGGCTTCGTGCCCTGCTGACCTTTTTTGCTCTGTTCCAAGGATTTCGTGCACAGCTTCTCTATGACAGATTTCTATCCCATTTTGCACTTTTAGGCACTTCTTCAATGTTTTTTGTCTTTTCCACATCACTGGTTAAGGCTTCCCTCAATGCTCATTGCTACATTTCCGTTATTTTCTCCACGTTCACTCTTGTCTCTTATCCTATCTACTACCACACAACCACCACAGTGGGCTTTTCAAAATATGGATCTATTTTGCCACTCTTCTTTTTGAAATAGTTCACTGACTCTACATTGTTCTAGAAATAAAGTCCAGAGAGCATGAGCTCCACCCCAGACACCGGGCTTGCCTTCTCCTCCACCAAGCTGCCAAGCTAGCTTTCTTGTCTCAGGGCCTTTGCACACCCAGGCCCTTCTGGCTTTCTTCTATTCTTTACCTGCCTGAGACATCCTTTAGATTTCCCTTTGGAAGTCCCATTCTCAGTAGCAATCAATTTGGATTCGGTCTTCCCTGATACTCTCACTCCTAGCACTTGGTACTTCAGACTTTAAATGATATATTTATGTATATTTGTGACTAATACTTGTTTCTGCAAATGCAACTGCAAGGTGACACCAATCTATTTTGTGTCACTTTATACCCATTACCTAGCATAGCATTTGACTCCATTCATGTTAGTTAAATTGTATTTAATCCACCTCATTGAAACATAGTGGAGAAGGTGTAGAAAACTAGAGTATTTACACTCCTAGGTACTGCTTGTTCTCAGGTAGAGACTACAAAAGTACACCAGGCAAAAGATATCCCTTATCTCACAATTTTTGGACTCTGTTGAATCACAGAGTAGGCTATTCAGGGAAGGTTTATGATGCAAGTTCGTTATTACATTATGCCCAGAGGAAACGACCACACTTGTTTTGGCTAACCTTGGTCTTGAATCATTTCCTGTTAGCTCTGGAGGCGCCTTGAGCGCAGTACCAGACTTGTTGGGAAGGATCTGGATCTGCAGAAGGTCGGGCTGGCTCTGTGATGTCAGGCCTGCTTTGCAGAGAGGACCTCCATGATGCAAGTGCCTTTCTCAGGGGAGGCCTGGAAATTGGGATTGGTGAGTCAGTTCAAGACTGACTAAAACAGTGTGCCAAAGAGAGGGTCTTTGAAACATATTTTACATGGTGTAAACTTCCTTTGTGGTTTTTCTTTGGAGCTATGGTCAAAATATAGAACAAATTCATTCAGAAGAAATTTTTATCATAATAAAAGATGAAAACAAGTATTTGGAACCTGAAATGTTGATTGTTTTTGTTCCAATGTTTTCAACTATAAATCAGGATGAAGAGATTGGGAGCAGGAAGAGTTGAGATTATTGAACAATGACTCATTAACTCTTTATGAAGAACAAGCCTCTGAAATGGGTAAAATTCTCTCTATTATTCAAATAAGGACAATGAAGCTGAGAGGTTAAATGACTTGCGCCATGTCACAGAGCTAGTGAGTGACAGCCCAGGGCGGACACTCTGAGCACAAGCTCATTCAGAGTCCAGTTCTACTCTGAGTTTAGTGTTCTCAGGAGAACAGATGCTTTCATTTAACCAAGAGAACCTGTTTATTTTACTTATTTAGTATAATCAAAATATTGAAAAATAATGTGGAAATGTTTTCCTATCCAAAACATTAAGTTAAAATAATTGGAATAAAGTGTGCTATTCTGTGTATTAAATAACAGGTTTTGGTATAAATCACAAGACATTGACATTTTTGTAACTCAGAAGTGGTGGAATGTTGGAAAGTTCAAATTATATGTGTCTTCGAATTGTCTTCCTCTCCTGACACCACTGTATTTTATCTCTATGTTTAGCACTGAGAACATTGCCAATAACATGGTAGAGACTCACTAGATGTTTATTGAAGGAACAAACAAAATAACCTTGTATTTTCTAAGGTACAGACATCCTTTCTTGCTTGTTACGCTTTTTACACAGAGACATAACATTTTAATAAAATAGACAGTAGCTTTCTAAGGCATCTTGGTGCAGAGGAGAGTATGTGGGCTTTGGAGATAGGAAGACAAGTCAGATTTTCACCTCCACTGCTCACTGTGTGAGACCTGGGGCAAGTCATTTGTAAAATGAGAATGGCAGGAGATCCCTGCAAGGACTGCTAAGAGGATCAAATGAGATTCCATTTCCACAGAGCCAGTCTTAGAGTAGACACTTAGCAAATGTTATTCCCAAATCATCCCTCGACTCTTAAATCACCATTTAAAAATCATTGTTACCACTTAATTCTTGAAAGGAAAACATGGATTCCTAAAAAATTTATTGTTTGTAACACGGACTTTAGCTAAGTCATAGTCACTAAAATGCTTAATAGGCACTAGCAATGTTTGAATTATTTAAACAATCATCATTCAAGTAAAAATATATAAGGAAGCTATATTTTCAAAGTATGAGGTGCATAAATACCTTAATATACTAATATAGCATAATAATGTCAACAGATTTAAGAAAATAAAAATTCTAGTTACTTTCCTTTGTGGGATAGTATTTTTGTAATAAGAAATTCTATTTTAATACTGTGAAATGATAAACTTCCTGTGTTCTAAGTTCATTATCATTGCTCTGCCCTGCGAAGATGATAATGGTCAGCAAAACAGAGCTATTTTGGTAGCAAGTAAGGCTGAACAATCTTCCTCATCAGCAAAATTGAAGGGAGAGGCAAGGAAAAAACTTTTATGTTTGCAATTAAGCTTTGATATTTAATAGTAAAAAAAAGCAAGGCCTTTTGTTGATATAAACCAATTTGGTATTTTAAGGGAAAAGACAATTTATATAGAAACTGTCTTTGATTTTATTTTGCTGCTTTGCATGAAGATACGCCGAGTGAAAAAAAATAATGTGTGTTCACTTTAGGAGAAAATTCTCAGATTATTTTTGGTCTTTCTTAAGTGCTAATGTCCAGAATATTGTTTGTTTGTTTTTACTTTATTTCAGAAAAATGTTCTTAACATAGCTTTAATTACTTTATTGTCTAGTGGTTAACATTGTGATTATCCACAGAATTGAAATTTAATATCATAGCTCTTTAGCATTTAACAAATATTTACTGATCATTTACTATGTGGAAAACATAGGCATAGGCTCTGAAGACCAGTGACCTACAAGAAAAAAAAGTGTCTTGGCTTCATTAAGCTTATATTCTAGGTGGCTGGTCCCACCCTGATAACTATAGTCCATGCTTTATTATAATTCATGGTGACACATTTGTCTATTGACCTGATTTGTCTATTGTCTTATGATCTGGTCTACCTACATTGAATAGATTATACTCTCTCTCCCTCTCTCTCTCTCTCTCTCTCACACACACACATCTACTCCAAATGCAGTCATATTTTAAGTTCAATTCAAATTCCAACTGAGCCAATATTTATTAAGGCTCAGTTCCATCACAGACATCATCCTGGAGTTGGGATGAAATAGACCAAATCCTTCCCTCAAGGAGAAAACAACTGCGGAATATTGGGGGGGAAAAGATTGTAGCGAAATACCTGCTAGGGAGTACAGAAAAAAAAGCACTGATGCACAATCTTGAAATTTAAAAACTACCTTCATAGGGCAGACATTTGACTTAGCCCACAACAAATGTAGGGATGTGAGTTACTGTGGGACAGGTGTGTTTCAGGGTAACAGTGATCTTGCTACTCTAACTCAGGTCCGTGGCAGCATTGGCATCATCTGGGAGCTTGTTGGTAAACCAGAATGCCAGGGTTCACCACAGACCTGCTGAGTCTCTTGAAGTTTAGGAAGATTCCCAGGTGATTTGTATGCACACTAAATTTGTGAAGCATGGGCTAGAACACAGAGGATGAAAAGAATGGGCCTTTTACTACCTGGGCCTATGTAGCTGGACAGAGTATAAAAAGGTTGTAGTACAATTAATGATACTTTCTAAAGATTCTAATGGTGGAAAACTCAAGATCTTTGCTTTTAGGTTTAGATCAGATATTTATTTGAATAACTCTAACCTTTGGAGTTGAAAAAAAAAAAAAAAGTTGTAGTGGAATCCGGGCAGTAATCTATCAGACCGGGACATAGGCAAATTCTAGTCAATCAATACTTCCCTAAGCAGAATTAACCACTTCTTCTTCTGAGGTTATTCCTATCGTGTATTTTGTTGTTGTTTTTGTTGCACTTACTGCCCTATGTTGTAATTACTTGTTTATGTATGTGCCCTCCTTCACCCTCCATCAACCCCACCACTACCATTTTAAAGCAGAAACTATTTGCCTTTACATCTCCTGAACCAAGTATTCAAGAAATAATTGAACTGAAGTATCTAAGTTACAGTTATGCAATAATTAAGAGTGAGGCCATAGCTTATTCCTAAATTACTTATAGTTCAATATTGTAGCTAAAGAAAGTTGTCAATCATTTATTTATTCAATAATTATTTACCAAATGTCAGATATTTTCTACCTTGCCTTTCTAGTGCCTAAGCATTTTCTCCTTCCACTACCTCTCAGCATCTCCAGTCCCCAAGTACATCCTATGCTCTGAACAGAACATCTGATTGTTTATTACATCATCAGCAACAAACTCCATACTGAGTACCTTTTCAACAGAAAACGAGATTTCCACTTCCATTGACATATGCAATGGTTATGAGCAATTGGTGGCAGAACATGACCACAGGTGGTAAATACAATGGCTAGCTGTGTTTAGTGTGAGTTAAAGGCTCACCAAAAGCTGACCCAGGGTGAGGAAGAGTCACATTTACAAAAGCAGTGATAAGGGTGAGGGTATTTCATGAAGACAGAATAAATGGAAGTACAGTGAGAGAAATGCTTTATAACAAGTTGCTGATAGTGATCAATCTGGCCTGAAAAGGATGCTGAGTAACTATTTTTTTTTTTATTGAGTCCATTCTAAGGGGATGAGGTGGATATGTTAAGAGAGGCCGAATCATAAAGCACTTTGAATGCCAGGCTAAGGAAGTTGGACTTGATACTGTAGGCAGTGGGTAGCATTTGAAAGTTTTGAGCAGAAAAGTTATCTATGTAGAGTGACTTTTTAGAAAGCTAAATCTAGCTCTAACATTGAGGGGCAAGAGCTGAAGGCAATGAACACTCTAGTGGATGGTGATAGAGGCCCAGGTAGGATGACTGTGGACCTGGGGAAAATGACTGATTAGAGAAATTAACACAAAGGATTGAGCCAATGGATCTCCAAATTCTGTTGATAGTTCCAAATTATCTCTAAAATTCAACTACTTCTCTCCATCTCCACTCCCACGTACTCTAATTTGGACAACTACAGTAGCCACCTAAAAGGTGAACAGTTTAACGCTACTGCTATCCACTGGCCATTCCCACAAAAATGCTGTTAGATTGACCTTTCAAACCACAAGCCATAATATTGCCATTCTCCAGCCTGAAATTCTTCTATGGCTCCGTTTCATTATAACACAGTACAAACTCTGCAACATGGCCCCCAGTGATTCAGCCCTGCCTGTCTCCATTTCCAGCACATGCTGTTCTTTCCCCTGCTTGCTGGGTTCCACCATTTTCAACTTATTCCCATTTTCTTGAACAAGCTTTGCTTTTTCCAACACAGAATCTTGTCATAAAATAGTCCTGTTCTTTGAAATTCTCTCTTCTCCATCATTCGTCAAAGTAACTTCTACTCATTATGTACATTGTGACTTACATTAAAAGAGAGCCCCTTCCTTCGTAATTAGGCCTGTAAAGTCAGCAATATTTTGAAAGTCCCTAAAAATAATTTGGAAATTGAATAGTAATTCAAATGTTTCAAGAAGGGGAAATGTTCTTATGTTTTATTGCAAAATCCATACCCTATTTTAATTTCTCTTATTTCATTGTAGTAATATATCCACCATATAAAATTTACCATTTTAACCATTTTTAAGTGCACAGTTCAGTAGCATCAAGTATAGCCACATTGTTGAGCAACCATCACCACCATCCCTCTCCAAGACTTTTGTATCTTCCCACACAGAAAATCTATACCCATTTATTAAATACTAACTCCCCATTGCTCCCTCCCCTTAACCTTAGTCTCTGTGAATGTGACTACTCTAGGAACCTCGTATAAGTGGAATCATGCAATTTTTGTCTCTTTGTGACTGACTTATTTACTTAGCGTATCTTCAAGGTTCATTCATGTTGTAGCATGTATCAGAATCCCCTTCCCTTTTAAGACTGAGTAATATTCAACTGTGTGTGTGTGTGTGTGTGTGTGTGTGTGTGTGTGTGTATCACATTTAGTTTATTCATTCATCTATTGGTGGACATTTGAATATTTCTACCTTTTGGATCTTGTGGATAATATTAATATGAACCTGGGTATACAAATACATGTTCAAGTTCCTACTTGAAACTTTTGGGGATACATATCCAGAGGTGGAATCGATGGATTATATGGTAATTGTATGCTTACTTTTCTGAGGAACTGCCCTACTGTTTTCCACAGTGGCCGCACCATTTGACATTCCCACTGGAAATGCACAAGGATTCCAATTCCCCCACATCCTGGCAAATACTTGTTATTTTCTGTTTCTGTTTGGGGGTTTTGTTTGTTTCTTTTGTTTTGTTACAGTAGACATCTTAATTGGTGCGAAAACCATGCCACATTTATAACATAGTTATACATTTGGAATTAGAAGGGCTGTAGTCTCTTTTTGTCCCAGTCCCTTAATGTTGTCAAGAAGGATAAAGCCCAGTAAGTTGAGTTACTTTCCCCATGGCACACATCAGAATGAAACTAGAACCAGGTCTCCTGCTTCCCAATGTTTCATGAAGCCTCTTGGACATTGAATTCAAGAGTGGTGAATCAAAAATTTTAAGCACAGGGTAAGGGATACACCAGAGCTGAAATCAAATCAAATGTGAGATTGAGGCAGAATTCTTATTTTGTTCTTCTCTACATTCTTATGAGGTTAGAGTAACATTGGGAAAGTTGGTGAAACTCCTAGAGCCTCAGTTTTCTCATCTATAAATTGGGGATAATAAAATTTGCCTTACAAAAATGTTTTTAAAATTAAGTGAAATTATTCAGCATCCTATATAGTGTCTGACACTATGTAGGTGCTGAAAAAAATATTAATCTTTCCTCCACTGCCAACACAGAGCATAATAGTTGGGATATGTTAGGTGCTAACTCAAAGTTTGCTAATTTGACTTGCTTTGGTAAGCAACAGGGTCTAAAACTGCCTTGGGCTTAGGTTTATTCTGGTAATTTCTTCCCAATTTTGGGTGGGTTCTAACCAAAGGTCAGAAGAACAACAGAAGCAGATGGCCTTCCTGAAGTGTGTGCCAAAGGGATTCGTGTGTGTCTTCAGGGTGATGTCTCCACCCATCACGCAGCTTGGAGGCTCAAGGGCAGATCCCCAACATTGTGCATGTGTCTTCCTGAGCACTCCCTGGTGCAGACTCCAAGTCTGACAAGGAAAATGTGCTGTGATCATCACAGGGGGACAGAGCAGCTGCTCCAAGGTGGGGTCTATTGTCAAGGCTCCCCTGGTAACAAAAAGAGGAAAAGGCCTATCAAAGCATTTCCTGCTCGCAGGAGCCATGTGCTTCCATTAATTCTTTTCTCTGAGTCAGTCTGTCTCCCTCACGCTTATGTCTCCCAGTATCCACTATCCCAGAGAACAGAATGGGCATTTTTAGCAGTTAACTTTACACTCTTTATAAACAGTGTCATTTTTTAATGAGAGGAACTAGCTCAAATGCTCAGTGACACGTACTTATGTATTTACTAAAAAATAAAAGATTGAGGCTAGGGTGGTTATGATTTTTCAGAATTCTGCTTATACTCATCAACTGGTGTTGGTTCATGGAGATAATAGTGAAGTCTCTGCCTTTCTTTCACCCTCAAGGAATTACGGAAAATCAACAGCGAATGTTCTCTGAGTATGACATTGGTTAAATTCACACCTTATGGAGTTTAGCTAGCCGTGGAAGTCCGTGAAAAGGTATTCCTAAATGAATGACTAGTTTTGTGAACCAAAGATCTAAATGAATGTCTGAGTCTTGTGGACCAAACTAACCAGCCATGGGAGTAAGTAAAAACAAACGTATTCCAAAATGAATGAATGAGTTTAATGAGTTAATCTGGATTTGATCTCAAGGAAATAGTCCTGGAGTGCAACTATCACTAATAAAGTGTTGTATCTTATACTGTACCCCTTTTTTGGAAAGGATAATGTTACAAAGAAGGTAGATGGTGAGCATGGCATGTGTACAGAGGGGAGGCAGAAAGGTAGAATTTCACCAATGCATATCTAGCACTGTCATGGTGAGAGTCCCTAAGTGCAAATATGGTAGATTGCAAAAAACAGTGGAGCATAATCAAGATGTCCTGGTCAATAGCCTGCCAATCACCAGACATGTGAGTGAGGCCATCCTACATCATCTAGCCACCAGGTGGCCTTACTACAGGTGTATGAAAAAAAAAAACCAATAGAGGTACTATTGGGTTTCAGCTGACTTGGCCCAGGTCAGGAGAACCCCCAAGTTACCCCACAAAATCATGAGCTAAGTAGAGCAGTTGTCATTTTACGCTACTAAATATTAGGAAGATGTGTTATGCAGCAAAAGCCAAGTGTTGCAGTGGTCAGTAGATAAGAGGTCTCTGCTGTGAGGCTAGTTCTTCAAGCCTTACCATAACCAGAGTGAAATTGTCCTCAAAACACTGCCTCCCCTTTGCTTTCAATTATAATTTTCCTTCGTGCTTGGCAGTCAAACTTCTCCCATAAATGAATGAATTAGTGGTCCTTATTTATATTGCAGACTGTGAGTTTGATTAGGGTGAATCTTTGTAAGTCTCTCAACCTTGATGCCCAGAATATTGATTTTCTGGTCCTTCTTAACCAAAGGGCAGAGTTTTGAGTGGTAAGGCCTCCAGCACATTCCTGTCCTGCCCAAGAAACCTGCTCTGTATTATTTGTCTAGAAATTTTACAAACTTATCTAACAGCAAAACTGAGTTTTTAAAATTAAAAGAGAAGCCCGGCTGGTGTGGCTCAGTGGTTGAGCATTGACCCATGCACCAAGAGATTGCCAAGTCAATTCTTGGTCAGGGCACATGCCCAAGTTGTGGGCCCAGTCCCCAGTGGGGGGCATGCAGGAGGTGGACAATTGATGTTCTCTCTCATCGATGTTTCTATCTCTCTCTCCCTCTCCCTTCTTCTCTCTCTAAAATCAATAAAGAAAACATTTTTTTTTTAAAAAAGAGAGAAAAACTGTTCAGTTTCTTGTATCAGTTGCAAAATAATAAGAAAAAACTTTAAAAGAATAAAAGTTCACTGAAATAAGTGTGAAAGATAATCAATGGGATAGAGGATCCTGGTTCTGACATCTTTTGAGTATGATGGAGACTCCATGTGCAAGGCTAGAAAATCATGGAAGAATCATATGTCCTTTTGATCTCATAAGAAAGGTGATGATGTAGATATTTGCAACATCCACATGTATGTAGAATAAAAACACAACACTAGTTTTACTACTCAATGTGACCATGATCAATTTAAACTTAAAAATGGGAAGCTCAGATTGTTATTTTGCCTACATATTATCCCACTCTTGCTTGGCTGCCTTAATTTACTCAATTTATTTCATTAAATGATTGTTCAATATCACATTCATATGGTCTTAATTGTTGGTGTGGTATACATTTAATTGTTTGTCTTTTCCAATTGAAATCAGAAAATAACCAATGGAATTTGGTTCCTAAAGACATACTGGAAGGCTTTATTCCACAAAGATTCCCACACTTCTCAAGGACAGATTATGGAACTCTCTAAGCCTGTGCTATTCTTTCTGAAATTCTTGCTAGATGAGGTAAGATGTATAGAATTGCTTTTGTGATCGGCATAGCCTTTTTTTTCACTTTGTATATCACTTGAAGTTTTCAAATCTTCTCATGACCATCTCCTCTGTTCTTCACACTCATCCACATGAAATGCCTAAGTTGTGGCAGTGACTTTAGACTGTGACTCTGAAGCTGGAAAGAGAATCAGAGAAAACGATACTTTTCTGTCTTAGATTCATAACCAGAGATACAAAAATTGTGTCAACAACAAAACTAGAAGCTATCAGCAGCTCAGTTCACAGATGTTCAGAGGCCTTGTTCTCTTCCACTGAACATTTTGCAGATATTCGTGTGTAATGAAAAACAATGTGCTTAGTGGCAGAAATGCACCATGGCACGACACCTTCCCAACACGACTCTTTCAACATGAACTGTAGCTCATGCCTTGGTTTAGTTATTTAACACAGTGGGCCACTGTCAACTGAGCCCTCCACTGAGATGCTAAGGAGACAAAAAGGATACAGATGATCACATTTTGATTTCAGAGATTAATGAATTAATAGATCAAACAAATACCTTATGTTTATATGAAGTGTGTATGTTCATAGTCAACACACACTTATGCAGTATTTTCCCCATATTCAGCTCTGTGCTAGAGGCTTTGTAACGTTCTACCGTGAACAAAGCACCATCCCTGTCTTCTAGAATCTTACCCTTATAGGTGCTTAACTATGACCCTTTTTCAAAACATGACTTCATGTTATGCTTACAACAATCATGAGAAATAAGCGTAAAGGTGTTATGAGTTGAATTGTGCCCCTCTAAATTTATATGTTAAAATCCTAACCCCCAGTACCTCATAACGTGACTCTATTTGGAGACAGAGCTTTCAACAAAGTAATTAAGGGAAAATAAGGTCTTTAGGGTGGGCCCTAATCCAATATTACTGGTGTCCTTATGAAACGAAGAGATTAAGATACAGAGAGGGAAGACTATGTGAAGTCACAGAGACAGGACAGCCACCTTCAAGGTAAGGAGAAAAGCTTCAGAAGAAACCAAGATTGCCAACATCTCGGGCTTTAACTTCTAGTCTCTAGAACAATGAGAAAATAAATTTCTGTTGTTTTGGCCATCTAGTCTGTGGTACTTTGATATGGCCGTCCTAACAAACTAATATAGAAGGTGTTACTATCCTTATTTTATAGATGATAAAGTAAGGCTGAAAGATATTAAATTATTTACTCAAAATTTACACATGACTAGTAAATGGCTGAGGCAGAATTAATCCAGTTCTTACACCCTGCACACTGCCCTGTTTATCATTCTACCATCTACCACATGGCACATCCAACTATGTAGCTATCTAACAGTCAAGACCAGTGCTAGGAAGAATCGGGGAGCAGATGTTTTTCCTCAGGCAGCTACCAGCTTCGGATGTTTTTGCCTTTACCCGTTTCCAGTGTCCCCTTGTCCCTGATTTCAATCTTCTTGTTCTGCTTTAAAAGTAAAACCACATTGTGTCAGTGGAAGATATTTGCTGTTAGGAAGAAATGTGTTTTATTAAGTGCTAGTTATATAAGTGATTGTTTGTGATGAGTGCGAAGCCTTCCTTTCTGAAAGAATAACTTGTCTGGATTAAGAAATGAATTCTCCAGGAGAGCAGGCAAGTGGTAGATATATTTAATGGGAAGAAAGGACTTCCATCCACTTGAAAAACAGATTTCATTTGCTAAGACTATATGGCTTATCGGAGTTTAGCTAATGGTGATCAAGTAAGATTACTTAGAACAGAATTTACAAGCAAAGTCCATATAATGCTATTATTTGAATGAGAGATAATAGGAACAACGTATTTCAGGATGAGGTACTAGTTACATCTTGGGTCAACATTTTGTTTAGTCAAAAACATGTTGAGGCCCGCGATGTGCCTGGGGCGACGTGGATGAGTTCATATGAGCCACGTCCTCACACTGACCACAGGTTGTGACTTTGACCTAAGTCAGTGGTTCTCAGTCTGACTTTACAGCAACATCACCAAAGGAATAGTTAAAGAATGGAATTGTAGGTGACCAGCCCCAGAAATTCTGAATCATTAAGTGCAGGGGTCTGGATTCTCAGGAGATTCTGATAAGAGCAAGTTTGGAGATAACTGCAGTGCCGGACAATCACCACAATGCTGGTAAGGGAAGATGCTCTTCAAAAGGGCAGTTAGACACTGTGACTCTGACTCTCTGGGGTCAGCGGGAGTCTCCACAATCTGTCAGATGATGAAACCTGGACATAAATAATAAACACTGGCCACTGGCAGGAGGGTAAAAAGGAAAGGTAGTGGTTAGGAAGCAGAAGCTTTTCTCTGGGTAAAACAGATTAAGTACCAAAGTAGACAAATATGAGACTGATATTCAAGAAAAAAATCCCAAGGAAAGTAACGAGAGCATTAATCTGCACACACTGAAATGATTACAATTCCAAAAAAATTATACTCTCCTCAAAATATGTCCTCTTTGGGGTATGATTTTCAATTAATAACAGAATTAGTATGGTAAGAAAAGCTGTAGCTGATGCCATAAAATCAAATTCTTTTTAGCCCCGTATTGAGTGTCGTCAACAGAAGGTGCAACTGTAACATAAGAAATGGTGACCATCACCCAGTGCTCTTCACAGTTCACTGTGGAGCTTTGTAAAATTACCTGTTACTGGGCCCAATGCCCAGAGAGCTTGGGACCAGAAATCTATATTTCTATTATTTTTTAAAAAGTGTTTATTTATGTATTTAAATATATATTTTTAAAGTTGTAGTTGATATTCAACATTGTATTAGTTTCAGGGTATGGCCTAGTGCTTAGACATTTACATAACGATATTATTGACTCTATTCCTTAAGCTATACTTTATATCTCTGTGACTATTTTGTACCTACTAATTTGTACTTCTAATCCCTTCACCCTTTTCACCCAACCTCTTAACCCCCTTCCCATCTGGCAACCATCAGTTTGTTTTCTGTATCCATAAGTTTGTTTCTGTTTTGTTTATTTCTTTTGCTTTTTAAATTTCACATATAAGTGAAATCATATTGTATTTGGTATATATGAAGAACATGATAAACACAAACCAAAAAATCTGTAACAGAGATACAAGAAATAAAGAGAAAGGAATCCAAATACAAAACTATGAAAAGTCATCAACCTACAAGATAAAAAGAGCAAGGGAATAGGAAAGGAACAGAGAAGAACTACAAAACAATTAGAACAATTAAAAAATAGCAATAACTACTTACCAATCATTAATTACTTTAAATGTAAATAGATTTAATGCTCCAATCAAAAGATGAATAGATAAAGAAGAGGTGGTACATACATATAATGAAATATTATTCGGCCATATAAAAGAATGAAATCCCATTTGTGACAACATGGATGAACCTAGAGGGTATTATACTAAGTGAAATAAGTCAGACAGAGAAAGAAATCTATACTTTTAAAAATGCCACAGGTGATTATGATTTTCACCCACAGTGGAGATTTTCTCAGTGACTGTCATTGCTTGGATGTGAAGAGGTAGTCATATTAGCAGCCGGCCTTACCATGGGAACTCACCAAAAAAGAGGCAGGCTATTAAAAAACATAGATGGATCTACAGAAAGTCATTTCCCTCACATTCTGCCTTCAGTAACCACCATTAGTAATCAGCACTTTAAATTAGGCTTTTGTTTTAGTCAAGAGAAATTCCTGCCCTATATGGAATACTAACTGATCCAGAAAGTCCTATCAGGTAGGGTGGTGCAGTTATTATTCTTCACTTATGTAGAATATGAGTTCTAAAAGAGGTCACAGACATCATCCAGTCAGATCTATTTTCCCCCCTTACAGATAAAAATTCAGAAATTAAAAAGCAATTTGTTTAAGGCAAAGTTGGGGGAAAAAACACACACAGAACTTCCGGCTCAGTCCAGTGGTATTTACTTAACAGAATGCTGCTGTCTAGAGAAGAGACAAAGGCTCAGGAATGTGAACTGCCATGCTCTTTGAAAGATTATAAATATTTAATGTGTGTGTGTATGTGTCATATTCATTTTAAATTAGTTTTTGGCTTTTTGGATGCTCTGACAAGAATAAAAATTCATCTGACCATGGTGGCCCACACATAGGGGTTCTGACTATATTTTGGTTGCATGAATGAATAAGGTGCAAACCCTGATTCCACTCCTCATGTGTGAGAAAGGGAGTTAACTAAGTGACATGCCCTACCTGAGGTTCAGAAGGGTAGCTAGGGAACCCTGAAAGGCCACACAATTCCTAAACCATGGCTTAATCATTGTTTATTAGTAAGACTTGCCAAGGGCACATCAATCACTCTCTCTGATTGCCCTCTGACAGTGGGAAAAAATGTGAGCCAGGCATATGTTCTGGGCCCCTTTCTCAGGAATTCCCATTGATTGGAGACTCCTACAAATACAAACCCTCCTTTTCTGTGGACCAGGGAGGAAAACTGAGGGGCTAAACATTGAGTGAAATGAAATAATGAAGCTATAGTTTCTGATCTCTCCCAATGAGCAAACTGAGACCCAAAGCATTGACTGACAGGTGGAAGATAACTTAGATGTGGTCTTTTGCTCCAAGGTGTTACCCAGGTGTTATTTTAACTACAGACTTGAAAGATTACATCTAAGAAACCCTTGATACAATTAAAATGACTAAACTAAGAAGCTTTCCCCCGTGAACGCAAGTGACAAATAAACAGATAAATAGACACAGATCAGATGAAAGTGATTTTCTCAGAGGCCATGCCTTCCTGTGTTTCTGACTTACTAGCATATAGTAATTATCATCTGGAAGGGAAAAAGAGAAGTTTTGTTTCTTCTAGAGAAACAGTCTAATCTAGTGACTAGTAATCAAGGCTTCGGAGTAAGCCTCTCTGGATTTGAGTCCGGGCCTCATTAGCTGGGTGTCATTGGGCATGTTACCTCATCTCTCTGTGCTTCAGAGTCATTACACTGTGTACATTTGCACATGCATGCACACACCTGCTCTTACGGCACGGTACTAATTAAGTGATTTAATGCATAAAAACAACTTAGAAAATTATCTGGTAAATAGTAAACACTCAAAAAAAATTGTTAGTATGATCCTAATGGTACAGATATTATTAAGCTTTTATTTCTTCTATTACAATATCTTGAGATAGAGTTTTGGCCATCCCTGTGCCAAAGAAGGGTTTTTGAACTAACCAATCTTACCCGTTCTAATGATGTTTGCTTTTACTTCACATGAAATAATAAAAGTATTATGCAGTTAAAAACCATCTTTATATAATCACATTGATTCCAACTTATGTTCAGCATGAAGGGAAAAACAGCATGTTTGTAGAAAAACCACTTGGAAGAGTTATTATTCTCCGTACTGTTGGGGATCATATCTCAGTTGCTTTTTGATTCATTCCCCATGTTATGGCTTTGCAATCAGAAAATAATGATAGCAGACTGCAAGAAAGCTAAGTTGGTACATGCTAATGTGGAAAGTGGGTGAGATGTATATTGTACTCTATGGGAAACAACTGAGGCAGAGTACATAGTCATGAATGTGTAAAATAAACTTAACCTGGGTAGTATGTTCAACTTCAAAGATGTGTTTAAAGCCTTTGAAAAGAAAATAAGTTAAACATTTTCATTGGAAGCATAGAGTATAATAGGTATTCTGGGGGAGAAAGTTGTTAAATTTCCTTCTCAAGTGGCTTATTCGTGTCTTTTGGGGATTCCCGTTGGATAGAGAAAAATGTGTCAGTAAGAGGCCCTCTCAGAGGTAGGAAGTTATTTCTGGTGCCTGAGAAGAGCACTTTGGGTGAGATAATTAAGAAAGCTCTGTTGGCAAGAATGGGAACAGAGGGTCATGGCACAGCAGACCTCTATATGGACTTCACTTTAATAATCCCAAAATACCAGCACCAGCTGAACGTCCCACCTGGCAAAGCTCTTCCTCTTTTGTTTTTAATTCATTTTTGTACATTGGATGTCTTTGCAAATCTGATGGAAATTAAAAATACTCCTCCCAGAAAAATGCACACGCATACACACACACCCTTCTGTATATTAATTTGTGGTTTTCATAGATGTTCTCATGTAAAACATCTCATTTTTAACAGAGTGATTATATATTATCTTCAGTGATAAAATCAATTAACTTTTGAAAATAGTTTTGGCTATTTAGTTTCCTTTTTAAAAATGTATTATTAAGATCCTAACTTGTAACTTTCCCAACAGATTTTAGATCTTTCACTTGTTTTGTTTTACTGTGATCAGCAGTTTCAAAAACCTTTGTAGATGTTTTTGAAACACTTAATTTCTGGGGAATTTTTATTTCTGTCTGACAGGAAAGTGCAGTAGGCATAGATGTATGCCTTCTTAGAAATATTTTATTATAATTTTATGAGGAAATAAGCAAAGACTGTAATGTTATTCCCACATTGGTTTCTATTAAACAAACATTGATAACCCACAGAGTCTTGATCATAATTCAGACTCTAACCCCAAAATATATTGTTTGAGGAGAAATAAATGTACAAATGTACAGAGCTACTGTAGCCACAGAGGAAAAACTTCAAAAATATGGAGAGAAAAGCCTTTAAAAACTCACCCTCAATGGAGACATAAACAACAATGTTGATAAGTCAATCAATATATTTCTATGACTGTATCTTATATTTCAAAGTTGGAAAGAAACTTCCTGAATATTTGATGTAAGCATTTGGTTTGAAAAGGTTTGACAATTAATGTAAAGCTAGCTTTAAATCATCTTTTACTCTTCGAGTAAAATCCTTAAGAAAGTTTATGATAGCTTACAGTAATAATTTATGATCTTATTTTTTTCTTTGATTGCAATCATTACAGACCAAGAGCAGTTAAGTGTATAATAATTTATTATGGTTGCATATCATTTGTCATATATAATAAATTATAGAAACTATAACATCTTTATAAACTATTTAGAACACCATATTCACTTCCTAATGCTCACTGCAGTAACTGTAAGATATTTAATTAGATTATACTTTAGCATTAGTTAGAAGATAAAAAAAATTATAAATTTTTTCACAGTACTTTGGATTTCTGCAGGACACGTTATTCTAACTTTTGTGCAACCACTTTGAAATGCATAAAAAGCCTTTACAAACCAGAAGGTGGCGTAGGATTTTACTGAGCTGCTGAAGGTACTGCAGCTCCTTGACTTTGTACTGACACCCATGTGGTGTACTTTTCAGGCACTATAATAAATGCAAATAAATAATCAATTACCGATCTCTAAAAATCTATACCAATAGACAACATTGAAGCTTGGAAACACCTTGAAAGTTCAAATTAAAAATTCAGTAAACAACTGGAGCATGATATTCTCTCTCCCTGTTACCCCCTCCCTCTCTCCCCACCTCTCTCCTTCTTCCCAGTTTGGTTAAAGGAAAAAAAAAAAAAAAAAGTTCAGGTTGAATTTAAGTCCTAGGGCCTGACAAAGAGACCCTGGCGGCAATTCTTCCTCAGTCATCTGTTTTCTTTGGTTTCAGTTCTCATTATATCTGTCCGGACTCTTCTCCTGACACCAGAATCAGTCCTTTCCCGCCGGGAGAGTTTCAAATTCTTGCTGAAAGCATTTTGTTCTCCACTGTCACAGCACAGGCGTGGAATTGGTTGCAGTCTTTGTCACCAGTTTGCTCTGTTCCTCTCCAGCCTCCGGACTCCTGATGGAGGAGAAGCTTGCAAGGAGCAACACAGTGCTGCGTGTTCGGGTCTCGCAAACTCACTTGGTCTCTAAATGTCCATTCTTGGATAACGTCCTTATCCATTCTCCCGTCCTCAGTGAACTTTGATGGAATATTTCCGCAGTTTCAGAAACTGGAAAAGCTTGTCTTTCGTCCTCTTCTTCAGGGCCATCAGGGCCCGTGTTTTCTCCTCCAAATCTTGATCTATGGCAAAAATGATCTTAGCTCTCTCCTCTGCTTTCTTGTCCCCAGAGTTTTTGAAGAGCCTCTGTAGTGATTCTTGGTCGATGTTTTCAAAGATGTTGCCCACAGCTTTCTTACGCGAGGCCGTGTCAAAGTGGTAGCCGTGGATGGACGGGCTGACTCGCAGCGAGGTGGACATGGTGATGGCTTGGCGGCTTGGCTTGGCTTTCATAGATATGAGGATCTTCGGGAATTCAGCTCCCAGGCTCTCCAGAGAGTCTGTAGCAAAATCATTCCGGGACTGCTATTTAAAGCGTGAACAAAAGCTCCAGGCTCAAATTACACTGGTGACATCAGAGTGATCTCAAGGAAGAATAATCACAGACAGGTTTAACAGTTGAGCTGCCAATATCCTGTTCTTGTGCAAAATGTTACCAAAAGCTGTGTTCAGTGATGGGTCGTGGAGGTGGAGATTTCTTTTTACCTCATCTGTGGCAACAGGATTATAGAGATTTGGGCTCTTCTTTAGGAAAAAAAAATAAATTGCTGAAAGCAGGAAAGTGCAAAGATAAGACACAAACTGGGTGGCTTAAACTCTCACAATCTTTCCCAACAACTGAAACAAAGGTTCTGCTAACACACACAGAGAAGTTATTAAAGTGTACTCCAAACATTTGTGCCCTTTGGACATCTCTACCCAGGACCACTCCTAAACTGTTCAGAGATAGCTGAACAATGAAGGGCACCCGTTTGGAGCAGTCTGATTGTGGAACGGGAGTTTTCCTACGAAACGCTGACATGACACAGCCTGAAACTGCCCTTTCAGGGACTGTGTGTAAGTGCTACTCTGCACTCACTGAATAAACATATAAGTTAATAAACATAATAACGCTTGACAGATCCCTTAGGCCTGTGTGTGTGTCAGCAATATATTTATTTTAAAAAGTAGAAAAGGTAATCAGGTACTTTATGTACACAGTACTCAAAAGGAATGCTTTGACTTTTTCTTTTAATATTTATTTTGGCATCACCCAGACATAAGCCGACACCTTCTTTGGAAGAGTTTAAATTTGTTCTTTTCACCTTCCCCGATGTTCAGCCAGCCAGTGTCCCCACAGATGTATGGAGCACTTATATTCAGCTAACTGCTGTATGTCATCTTGAAAGGGCCCCAGAAACTTCTCTTCATAGACCTTCTGCCTGGTCCACTTTCTATACTCAAAGAAGTGGGTCGGGTCTTCATTTGTCCTCTTATCTAGTCAAATCTGATCTGGAAAATGCCCAAAGGGAGAGTATGGGGAGGCACACACTAGAACACTGAGTTAGCCACCCTTCTTATATATTAATACACTCACTTGTTCATACTCTCATGCCTTTATTTACCAATATCTACTAAAGGTCTACTTTTACCTACAACTTTTCTAGGCCTTGGAGATACAACAGTAAACCAAACTAAACCAAATAAACAAGACGAAACAACCACAAAATCCCTACCTTACCTTAATGGAGTTGACACTTGGAAAATAGATAATAGAAAGATGTCCATTTGTAATATAGATGATGTCAGGAAATAATAAATGAAGCAGAGTTGTATAGGGGAGGAAGGGAGAGGTTGAAATCTGCATAGGATGTCTTCTCTTAATGGGATATTGTGCAAAGACTGGAAGGGGGTATGGGAGTGAACTGTCGGCATCTGGAGGAAGGGTGTTGTAGGTGGAGGAAACAGCAAGTACAGAGGCCTGAAGATAAGAGCATCGTGGAATGTATGAAGGACAGTCAGGAGGCCAGTGTGGTTGGAGCAGAGCGGCCAGAGAGGAGTGGGAGGAGGGGAGGTCAGGGTGAACAGCCAGTGGGAAGAGGGCAGAGGCAGACTGAGTACAAACTCAGAATTTTTCATGGATTTAGCTTTTACTCTGTAAGAGATGGGCAGCCTCTGGAGAATTTGGAGCAGAGAAATGACATGCTTTTACTTATAATTAAAAAGTCACTGACATTTCTTTATAGAGAATAGTTTTTAAGGACCTGGGGAGCAAAAGGACTAGTTAAGACACTCCCGAAATGATCCAGGCAGGAGATGATCAAGGCCCCCGAGGGAAGTCATTATGCAGGTGGTGAGGAGGGTCAAGTCAAAAGTGTTGCTGAAGCCTCCGATGTGAAGAATGAAACACAGAGAGGAGCCCAGGATGATCTCTTCCTGAAGGGTGCTTCCTTGAAAGGCATTTCTAAGTGGGCTGATGTTCATCTCACCCACCACGGCAGCTGATACTTGTTGCAGTTTTCCCGTGGACAAACCTGTGTTCTGCTGCCTGTGACTATGGGTTTTCGGGCATGTGAGGTACACCTAGGGACAGCACATCTCCCACACTGAATACAAAATGTACTTTTATGGCAACAAGGATGTTTGCTGTTTTTATTAAGTGTCAAGAAATTTACACAATCCATCTTAATTGTTGTCATACTCAAGGCTTCACCAACGTTCCTATGCTCTGCTCTTTCTTGAGGTGATTCTTATGCTTTTTGTCTATTTATTAATCACTCCCAAATTTTAAGCACCAGCCTACTTGTCCTCTGAGGTACAGACTCACTTATTTAATTAATCAATACAGATATATATAAATAAGATACTAATATTTGTTAATAAAATTCGGAAGTCCGGTACAACCTTTGATATCTCCTTTTTTCCCCCTCTTATCTAGATCCACCCCCCATGTATTTCTGTTACCAAGGTCTGTCAATTCTATCCACAATATATTTCTTAAATCTATTCATTTTCCATTTTCACTGCCACTATTTAGGCAAGTCTCCACATGGTGGATGCTGGGATGCACAACCAAGAATTCCCAGATGTTCGGCTGTCAGCCCCCATCAGGTTGCCACCATTGAACAAGGTCACCCCCTTTCCTGGTGCACCTGTATCTAGTGACTGATGGACACGAGGGCATAAAAGCCTGCACCCCTTCTCCAACTCGGACGGGTCACGCACACTTCAGAGTATCTGTTAGGGTCAGCTGAGACCCCCTTCTGCCCAATTCTGTTTCTTTCCCTCCTGTAGACACGGATCCCAAGAGCACTCCATAATGAATCTCCTGCCTGGTGATCCCCACCTTGGAGTTTGCATCCTGGGAAGCCCAGTCTGTGCCACCCCATCCTCTCTCACCTGGACTAAGACCATTCTCTACAAAACATTCAGAGCAATATTTTCTTACAAAGCAATCTGATCAGAACACTCTTGCTATTACTTTTAGGATAAGTCCCCAAATCTTAACATAACCTTTTTGAGCATGACCTTCTCTGGTCTCTGACTACTTCTGGAGCATCCTAATCTGCCACTCTTCCTCCATACCTGTATGTCTTCCAGGTCCTTGAATGGACCATGCGCATTCCTATTCTGAGTCTTTGCACATATTTTTTCTTCTTTCTGGAAAGTTCTTTATTTTTTATCTCAGCTAGGTAACTTTTATTCATTTATAAAATGTCAACTTAATGCTACTTGCTCAGAGGCCTTCCCTGATCCTTCTAGACTAGATCGGTCTCCTTGCCAATGTACCTTTTACTATGCCTTAGTGGCATTTATTACAGATTTCAAACATACATTTATGTTTATGATTACTTAAAATCTATCTCCACCATGCCCTGGCTGGTTTGGCTCAGCGGTCAGAGTGCCAGTCCACAGACTGAAGAGTCTTAGGTTTGATTCCAGTCAAGGGCACGTACCTTGGCTGCGGTTCAGTCCCTGGTCCTGGTCGGGATTGTGTGGGAGACAACCAGTCAATGTGTTTCTCTCACATCAATGTTTTTCTCTCTCTCTCTCTCCCTCCCTCCCTCCCTCCCACTCTATCTGAAGATAAATGGAAAAATATCCTCAGATGAGGATTTAAATATATATGTGTGTGTGTATATATATATATATATATATATATATATATATATATCTACCAATAGCAGGGATCAGATCTACTTTTCTCATTACTGTGTCTAAAGCTCCTGCATTACTTAAATATTTTTGTAATAGTGTTAAATAACAACGAACATAATTCCATTTAATTCTCATAACAACCCTATGAGGCTGGAACTGCTGTAATCTTCATGTTACAGATAAAAGATTTGAAGCGATGACAGTTTACTCCCTAAAATGTCCATGTTCTAATTCCTGGAACCTATAAATATAGGCAAAAAGGAACCTAATATTACAAATGGGAGGGACTTATGGGGCAAAGAAATTTTACAGGTGTAAAGAAGTTCAAGATAGGAGATGTGAAGATTATCTTGGATTATCTGGGTTGGCCTATGAGTCATAAGAGTCCTTATAAGAGGGAGGCAGGAAGTCAGAGGGGAGAGAAGATGCTCAGCTGCCAGTTTTAAAGTGAAGGAGGAAGCCAAGAGCCAAGGAATGTAGGCGACCTCTAGAAGCTAGAAAAGGCAAAGAAAGTCTCCCATAGATCCTTCAGAGGAATGGCAAACTGCAGGCTCACTTTAGACATCTGGCCTCCTGAACTGTAAGATAATAAATTGTGTTGTTTTAAGCCACTACGTTTGTGGACATTTGTTACACTGGCAATAGGAACCTAACACACTCTGCGAATCCTTCAGCTACAATAAGACAACTTGAACCCAGGGTTATCTGACTCCAAAGCCCATGACTTTAAAGTCTGTGCTGTATTGCTCTCAAATCAACTGCAAGCTCTGTCTTCAAAAAGCCAGAATAATGTTTCTCCAGGATACTGAGCAATACAGTGAATGATGTGAACTACAGGGTCTACAAAGTTTCTAGCAAGGATTCACAAATTGAATGTATATAGGATCACATCAATAAAAGGCATCTTACAGAAATTTTGTTTTTCTGCAGTAAAGATAGGAGCTGATGAAGGCTGTTCAAAAGGCAGCAGCTTCTGGGTTAAAGCATTTTTCTCTGGGCACCAGTTTTCAAGTGTTGTCTCATCATACAAAGAGATCGACCGCCTTGAAGAGGATTATGCTAAGTGAAATAAGCCAGTCAGAGAAAGACAAATATCACATGATCTCACTTATATGTAGAATCTAATGAACAAAATAAACTGACAAACAAAATAGGTCCAAGGACATGGAAGCAGGAACAGACTGACAGATCTCAGAGGGGAGGGGGAAGTGGGGGACAGGAAGAGATTAACCAAAGAACTTTTATGCAGATAGGCATGGCCCATGGACACAGACAATAGTGAGGTGCAAGCCTGGGGTGGGTGGGAGCCCAGTAGAGGAGGGCAGAGGGGGGAAAACCGGGGACATCTGTAATCCTCTCAACAAACAAAAACAAAAACAATTTGCAAAAAGAAAGAGAGATTGACTGCCTATTTGCCAGTAGTAAGCGTACTTGGTTATTTTGTTTCTGATGAAGAAATTTGAGAAAACAAAGGAAAGGAAGAAAACAAACATTTATTAAGTGACTTGTAAGCCTAATTTTTTTCATATACTATGTAAATTACTATCACGACAATACTGGAGATAGATATCATTGAGCTCAATTTTGAGCATAAACAAAGAATTGGGCTAAACAACCTGTCCAAGGTAAGTTGAAAAATGAATTTATTTCCTTTTTTTTTTTTTAATCTCCAAATCTCCTCTGGGAAGATTTTTCTGACCTCTGAATGAGCTACTTGATTCTCCTGTTTATGTCACCAAGATTCTAGGTTTTACTTTTTTAGATGAAAAATTATATCTTTAAAACATTAAAGATATAAAGGTATAGTGGCTGGTACCTAGAATGTATCCAGTGAACATTTATTGAATTATTACATGAATAAGTGAAAGAAAATAGGCATACAGAATTTAATTCAATGCTACCTTTGTGTATTAATTTATCTCTTTGGTAACGTGGTGAATATGAAGAGTATAGAATTCAGCACTGGAAATTTATGCCTAAACTTCATCTGAATTATTCCTTAACGTTTTTGTTTTAACAACAAAAATTTCATACTGCACTACAATTACAAAATGATTTCACATATATTATTTCTTTTGACTTTCACAATATCACTGGTATTTCACAGACAAGAAACCTATTACAGAAGGTAAATAAATTTCTCCAAATCTTGGAGCTAATTAAGTGACAGCTGGCCCTGTAAGCCTCATTTTCTAATCCAAAATCCTGAGCTTTTTTTTTCTACCATTGCATAGCTTCCTGATTTTATTTATTATTTATTTATCTCTATAGTTAGAAAATTCTACCACAACTGTCTTTCACTTTTATTTTCATGTATGTATTCAGTGATTTATAGATTTGTTCACAAAGCAAGAGTTGAATGCTTACAATAGGCCAGGTGCAATAATATATGCCTGAGGAGCACGTGAAGGAAATGGACATGGTCCTTGTGTCCGTGGAGCATGAGTTCTGGAACAGAAAAGAGACATTAGGCAAATACACATACATAGAGACATATGAAGAAAATTTTTATAAGTGCTAGAAAATGAAAAGCATCAGGTGATATAAAAGAGGAAACAAGGTGAAGCTTCATTTAAATTGTTTGAGTCATAAAAATCCTTTCTGAAAAAGAGACATTCAAACTGAGACTTGAAGTAAATGTTGAAATTTATCAGGAGCTTGGGCAAAGCGCCTTGGATGCAGAAAGAAATCCTATGCAAGGTCCTGAGGTGAGAATGGGTTTTAAGGGCAAGAAAACAGACATAAAGACAATGCAGGTGGGAAACAGAAACCAATGAAGAGAGGAGAGGAAGACCATGCTCGACTGGGAGGCAGGGGCCAAATGACACAGAGTACTGAGGACCATGTTAAAGACAACACTTTATCCTAAGAGCAGTGGGCTGTCTGTAAGGTTATAACATGAAAGGAAACTGCTGGGTATTTTTTATTTTAATTTTTTTAAATTACTTTGATTATTGTGCCATCAAAACCAACCACTAAAGAAAACAAGCATGGTTTCAGATAGTAAGCAGATTATTCCAAATGTATTTTAGAAATAAACTCAAACGGAATTGGTGATGGATTGGATAGGGGATGGGGTAAGGTCAAGGGTTGCTCCCAGGTTAAGTCTGGAGCTACCTGGTGTGGAAGGCTGAGATGGGGAAGGTGAAAATGGAAAGAATTTGGGAGAAAGTTCAAGAGTTCAGTTGCACACAGAGTCAATCTGAAATGCTTGGGAAACAGCCGAGAAGACAGTTGAATATATAAATGCAGAGCTCAGAGGAAGAGTTTGAAATGTAATTTTCATCCTTTATCCTTTCTCAATAACAACTGTCAAGAAATCAACATTGACCTCCACTTTCCTCGCCCTACTTATGCGCACATTCAGCACCCAGAACAAGGCCTGGCACAAGTAGACTTTACACAAATAACTTCAGGGAAATCCTGAAGCCTAGAGACAGTTAAGTAACAGACGAAGATAAAACAGCTGGTCAGCAGCCATGTGATTTCTTTTCATCTGATGTTGAAATCTCCATTTTTCTATACTTAACAACTAAAATGGTAAACATCTCTTCAATAACTGTGTTGAGGGTCTTGTTTATATTCCACATTTATATATAAATCTTACTTTAGATGTCCATTCCTTCTGTACTCATGGTGGTTAATCTCTTTTTAAAACTAATCAGCAAACATTTTTTTTCAGTAAATGTTATTAAATGTATTTTCATTCTTTAATTATTGCTGATGAAGCTTTGATTCTGACATTTATTTTTGATCATAAAGAGGAGCATAAACTCTGAAGCAATACAAATTTCCCCCCCCCAAAAAATAGAGGAAATTAATTTTCAAAGACTTAGTCAAAATATGTGAAAAATCCACAACTTTATTGAAATACATTTTAGCCAAGATCATTTTTAAAAAGTGCTTTAAAAAAAAAAATCATGCTTCTGCAAGTGAAACGAAACAGCTGTCTTTGCTTAAGCCATCAGTCTATATTTGCAGTGTTTCCTAAAAATGGAACTGAAGATAAGCTTTTCTTTTTTTAAATATTAATTAGCTGTTCGGATTCAGATATTGAGCCTCTGGTATTTATAGCTGCTTTAAAAAAGAAAACAATTGTGAACATAAACTAACATGCTTCTCTCAGGAAGTGAGCATGAGATATTTATATGTATTTATAGTAGCATGTGTGTTTCTATAATCTGTGACTAAAATAAGTCTTTATGAACCATCTCCTCCCACTCCCGGCTCCCACCCACTCAGTGCGTGCTTCTGGCTGAGTGGTGACGTTGGCATGTTTCAGTCATTCTCAGAGTGGAACTAGTAGGAGAAAGGGGAACTTCCAGCATGTGCTTCCCAGATTGTGTATAAGTAGTGTTGCAAATGATACACATGGCCAGTCTGCTGTTTTCTTTTCTGAGCAGGGTACAGGCACATCTGGGTCCTCTCTCCACAGACCAACCTAATTCTTTATGACTTTCCAAGAACTATATGCAGCCCAGACTTGGGGCACAGAGACGCCTGGTCAGTGAAGGTTCTCAGAGCCACCTGAGGGACACTTGGAGCCTTGAAATTCTTTATAAGATGGAGCAAAGTCTTAGAAGGGATAACACAACTAAGTTTAAATATTGTCTGTCTGGTGTGGCTCAGTGGTTGAGCATCAACCCATGCACCAAGAGGTCACCGGTTCAATTACCGGTCAGGGCACATGCCCAGGTTGTGGGCCCGATCCCCAGTGGGAGGAGGTGGCCAATCTATGTTCTCTCTCATCAATGTTTCTATCTCTCTCTCTCCCTCTCTCTAAAATCAATAAAGGGAAAAAAATTTTTTTAATATTAATTGAAAAGTTAGTATATGGGAGAATAATTAGGCTCATCTGAAAAGTGCTTAGGGGTAGAAATAAGGACAATGCAATATAAGTAAGCTCCAGGAAGACAGATCTTGACTCAGTGCAATTAAAGGCATTTATTCAATGGATGAAGAGAATGAGAAAGTTCATTGACACACAGGCTGACCATTTAGGAGGTGTACTGTAGAGCCATGTAGGCTGTGTAAACAAACTGGTGCTTATTTTTATGTATTTGATTTTTTTCCCTTTCATCTATAGCCTGAGTCACCAGGTTACACCACACATGCAGAAGTGTGTCACATTTTTGTTTCAGTTATTATACATAAGAACATATAAATGTCATATATAAAAATGTACATATATAACTACAACACAGATTTCAAAATGACAGTTAAACTTAGTAGTTTTATGCACTGTGTTCTCCATTGTATTCTATTCTCTCATCTCTTAAAAATGGCTGGTCACAATCCATGAAACCAATTTCCTAACTTGAAGTTAGAAAACCATCAGATTAGACAATTTTAAAGACCCTTCCCATGCTGAACAGGGGAGATAGTCATGCTTTTATTCAGTAAACTTTTACATAACTAGCTGTTGCTTTGTTGCTGCTGTTGTGGTTTTTCCACAATTATGTATAAGAATGACCTTCACCAGGTCACCTGGAATGACACACAATCCTCTACTGCTGCCATCACTGTAATCATTTGGGGAATTATTATTTTTTAAATGTCTCTAGAACTAGATTGTAAAATTACATAAAAATATCTCAGTTGTTTAGACCATCTAGGCATTTACTCATTCATTTATTTGTGTATTTATTCAATAAAATATAATTCTATTCTATTTTGAAAGTCTCCCATCCACTTTGCTATGTCCTAATGAAACAGATATTATATATACTTATTAGCCCTGTTACCCACTCCTGCAAACAACTCCAAGTGTTCCCTCTTCCATCTTTACAGGACAGGAGCTGGGAGACCGAGGTGGTAAGCAAGAAGCCATGATACAAGGCAATGATGATGATGTTGGATATGGGAGGGAGGTCCTGAATAGCCTTGGGTGTAAGGTGACAAAGTAGATCCAAACAGACTCCCAGTATACTCAACAGGACTAGTTTTGAATGCGAGGAATGAAAAACTGACCTTCAGCTAATTTATTATTTGTTGACACATGAATATGAGAGCCCTAAAATGTTGAAAAATTTGCACAACTGCTTTAAAATCTAAGCTTTATCTCTATACCTAACCCTATTTTTCTATGTAAGCATGTCATGCCTAAGTTTTTAGGCTTCCTGGAAAGCAAGGGAAAATAACATTTAACATTTTCATGTGTTTTAAGATCATTCAATGATTAGCACTCAATGAGAATTTATTATGGATTTTATGTCTCAAAAGCAAAGGAAATGGATCATGGTCCCCAAACTTTGTTTTTATTTTAAGCACCGATGAATTGGTCCAAGGTCATTGGACAATCCTGACTAGATATTTACTGAGCCCCTGAGAGTTCATTAACTTTTCTATAGTTTTTCTTTTTAAAAAGTTTCTGATATCAACTTACTATATTGTCTTTTGTCTTTTTTCAAGGTACAGTTTCACACATACTCTCAAATATTGTTAAATGCTATTTTTAATTAATTATGTTCTAAGTTTTACTGTGCATTCGTAATTCCTCTAGTGATAAAAACCAAATTCAATTGAAATGTTGGCAGAGCCAGGCCATTTGCCCTGTCATACAGACTGTGTGGCCAGAATGGCACCACACTGCCTAGCTAACAGATTAGACTCAGGAAGGTGCGACAGGTTCCTGGGGCATAAACTGCTTTCGGTGGCTCAGCAAGAGTTAAAACAAACCAATGTCCAATCTCCTGCAAATGTGGGTAGTGGGCAGAGCTTGTCTTGAGTGTCTCAGACCCTTTCTTGCTTCTTTCCAGGTAACAAATGCCTTCCCTTCCATTCCACCTTATTGTTCAACAGGGCTGAGAATCAGCACTTCCTAAATGTCAGGTGGGTAAGAAACTTTCTGTGATGCCTTTTAGAGAGGGTATTTGCCCTGAAGCCAGATTTCTCTCTCAGCTGACCGCAGACCATCAGCTTCCTGCAGTCAGTGAAAACACACTCTCGCCTTCCTGGTCATAATTTTTACTCAGTTGCGTAATTATTGATCTTTACATGATTATACACCTGGCCAATAGTAGTTATTAATAAATCACAAAGTATATGTTGAGGGCCTAAGTGTCTAGCATGCTGCCCACTTGTTTTTGACTTCCCAAAGCAATGTGCATAGCCTTATGTTAAGTAGGCTCATTTGACCTGCGGCTGTTCTCTGTCTCCAATCCCAGCCAACTTCCAGCATTCTGTTTGTGTAACCTTAAAGACACTGCAGAACGCCGAGTTCCTGGACTTTCCTCTGGTCCAACCAGGCTCCGTGTCCTGGAGTGTACTGCCGTTCTTGGCATGTTCGCTCACCCCCAGCTCCTAACCCAGAAGGAAGTAGGGAAGCACAGCCAGGGGCTGCACCGGGAGCAGCTGCGAGGTTAAGCGCTCACTGGGGGCCCTCCCTGCTTCTCAGAGTCCCAAATCCCTGGGGTGGCAGCAAAGGTTCAGGCTGTGCAAAAAAGGAATCTGGCTGTCCTGGCGTCCTCACCTTCCTTCCTGTTTGTACTCCTGGCAGGAAGTCACTGATATAAGATGACACTTAAAAAAAAAAAAAAAGGAATGATAGAATGCTGCCTAAGCCTCAAGCTTAGTTCACAGTTTTCTATTTGTCCAGAAGCCAATAAACCTGAAAGCCATCAGATCACGTCGTCTATTTAACAGGTATTTTGAGAACGGCTTTGCTGCTGAACGCCTTACACTGAAAGCAAATACTGCAGTCATTGCCAGAGCTGAGAGGAGCTGCAGAGTCTATTAGGAAAGAGATGTGACATAGGCAGGGGCTGGGCTGCAGGCACAATGCATCCTCTTTCTGCAAGCCTGCTGTTTCTGTGAGGTCAGTGTGGCTGCAGTTGGATGCGTTGGGGTCCAGGGCAGGCCCCCCCAGATATCTCAGGATGACATGCTGTTTATTTCTAATTAAAATCATTTGAGAAGCAGCAGGAGCTGAAGGAGCTCTGACTCTCCTCTGCTCTCTCTAAATGCAGGAAATAAACCCTGTGATAGGTGCCCTCCTGCTCCTGGGGGCTGGGAGACAACCTTATCCAGAGTCAAAAAAGCCTGTATAAACAAACCTTTAAATGCCTTTACTAATTCGCTACCTAAACCCAAATCTGGCTTAGATTTCTTTCTAACAAGCACTGACTTTCTTTGTCCTGTCAATTCTTCACAAATGTATTGTTTCTTTGTCTACAATGTATAAAAATGTGCCTGGTTCGATTATTTCTGTGAGCTTCATTCCATAATCTGAGCGTCATACTGAGATTTTTTCCGTGCACACATATTGGATGGTTTTTCTCCTGTTAATCTAGTCTCGTGTCAATTTTATTATTTTAGTACCAGTCCTGCCATAAGAATTAAAAACAGATAGAAGGGGGAATTCCCCCTCCCGCCCCCCACCAAGAGATCCAAGACTCAGCTTTTCAGAGGCTCCCAGAACTGCAGGGGACAAAACGTCTGATTGTCCATCTCCTGCCTCTGGCTCAGATCACACAGTCATCATTTTAAACAAAGGGGAGGTTCCCCTAAATTTGTTCCTATACTCCTGGGCATTGCTTGTCTATTGACTGATCACTTATTTTCATTTAGATGATAGTGATAGGAAAGGGAGGAATTAGTTTCTCTCTCAGAAAAATTCTGGAGAAAAGCTAAAGTTTAAAAAATGCCTGTCTGGAACGTAATACTAGATAGATGATGATCATCAATAATCAGCCTCTGGCAAGCAGGACTCCAAGTCTGGGCCGAGGAAAGAGGGAGGGAAGCCATCACTCATGAGTCCCCCTGTTCCAGGCACCTTTCATATACTTTGCAGATTGTCACCAGAGTCCTGAAAGATAGGTAGTAGGTATTTGTGGAAACCGAGGTTCAGTTAATAACTGAATGCACAGAGTCTCATTTTTTTTCTGTGGGACAATCAAAGTAAAAAACCACAGAGAGCCTTTCCACCAACTGCTATATCCACTGTTTTCTACCGTATAGGCATTCAGGCTGTGCTGTACCCATTAGTATCATATCTCTCTCTCTCTCTCTCTCTCTCTCTCTCTCTCTCTCTCTCTCTCTCTCTCACACACACACACACACACACACACACACACACATACGATGTATATAATCTAAAATAATCTTCACTGCAAGTCACTGAATGCAGGAGGAAACAAAGGCTGAGGAAGTTAAGTATTACACAGAAATTTAAGCAGGTGAGAAGAAATGGCTGTCCTAGTTCTGTGTGACTCCAGGTCCCTGCTTTTTCCTTTTTCCACAGCCCCACTCCATTTGTATGGAACATCTGAAAGAGGGCTTTACTCATGCCAATAATTTGCAGCCTTATTAGACCCAAGAGAACAGAGAGGCAAGAGCTCTGTGATGGGGAAGACACATGAATGAAGTCAAAAGGGAGGGAAAGTCACACATTCAATGTATCTAGCATTCAGAGTGTGCCAGGGATTGCCAGCAACTGCCAAAAGCTGGAAGACACAAGGATGGAGTCCTTGCCTCGAGCCTGCAGAGACCAGCATGGCCCTGCCAACATCTTGATTTCAGACTTCTAGCTTCCAGAATTGTGAGAGAACACGTTTCTGTTGCTTCACACAACTGTGTTGTTGATCATTTGTATAGCAACCCTGGAAATTAATACAGAATTCAAACAAAAGTTCTTTCCAACTAACTCTCTATCCCATCACTTTATTTAATTTTATCCATAGCATTTATCACTCTCAGAAATTACTACAATGTAGTTATGAATGTAATAGATACATTTATAATGTACCTATTTATATTTATGTTTATATATTTATATTTGTATAATATGTGACTGTTTGAAAGTACAACATGTATCTATCTAGTTCACCCCACACTTAGAACATTGCCCCTGTGTAACAGAGCTGTATAAATACCAGCTGAATGAATATGTGAACTTTGTGAACGCAGTAATAAAACTACACTCAGATAATCTCTGAACAAAAGCTTTTATTATAAATGCTGCAACCTCTTCCCTCAACGAAGACCAGGTTATTGCAAATGCAAACTATTGTTTTTTTCTTTTCCATCTTCTTCTTTTTTTTTTTTTTTACAGAGAGAGAGAGAGAGGAAGGGAGAGAGAGGTAGAAACATCGATGCGAGAGAGAAACATTGATGGGCTGCCTCCTGCACGGCCCCTACTGGGGATTGAGCCCATAACCCGGGCCTGTGCCCTGATGGGGAATGGAACCAGGACCTCTCAGTCCATGGGACGACCCTCAATCCACTGAGCCACACCGGACAGGCCAAACTATTATTTCAATATTTCATTTGATAAATCGAATTCTGTGAGCACTGAACTCAAATTCTGTCCCATATATTCAAAGTCCCAGAGAGATGAAGAGAGTTGTAAAGACATGATTTTGCATCAGTGTGATTTCTACAGCAAAGATTTGGATGGGAAACAATAACAGTAACTAGTTAATCCAAAAAAAAGAGAGGAAAAAAAACATATTAAATCAAATATATCAGTTGAAAGGACCTAATTATTTTACTTTTAGAAGTCCCCATTATTTAAGAACTGAAACAGGAGAGTCACAAACAACTATGATTTTTTCTATGACTTGGCAAAAATAAATTAAGTTTTGAATTTGATTTTAGGTTAGGCTACATTGAGTGTGGCTATTTACACTCTAGTGCATCTCATGCTCTCCTTAATCAAGTTTGTGCTGACGTCACTTTTTGTTTCCTAATGAAGCCTTGCAGGTATGTTGTGTATCAGAAATGAGTCCTAATGTAGAAAAATCAAATTTGTTTTAGTGGGCAAAGCTCGGGCTTCAAGAATCAGAGCCCTCTGATTTCTATCATGATGCATCATGTAGTCACATGTCATTTGTTGTTGTTTTTAAATTATCATAAACATAAGAGAGGTTTATAACAACAGTTTAGAAAATACAAAATTATAATGCCAAATCACAATCTTACATATGCACAACAATATAGATGTGTGTCTCACAAAATTAAGAAAATATGGTATACAATATACAGTTTTTGTATCCTGATTTCTTGTGGGGCTATGTAAATATTGGTTTCTTTTATTCACATTCAATGTGATTTTTTTGCTTGTGAATATAACTTTAAATGGTTGCCCAACATTTAATTATATGAATATACTATACATTAGTAAGTGGTCTATTGTTGAAAATGTAATCTATTGCTAATTTATAAATAATGTTTCAGTAAATATTGTTGTCCATAAATATTTGCGTATATCACTGATTATTTCCTTAAGGTGAATTCACATAGGTGGAATTGTAGAGTCAAAGTGTATGAAAACTTAAGGCTTTTGTGCCAATTCACCATTCCTTACAGAAGTATTTTTAGAATTCCTCCACACATATAATGTACATATATGCACTTAATTCCTAAGTAAAAATGAAATTTTATTGTTTTAATGGTTTTTTAAATAATAACAAGATCAAATACATTCTATGTTTATATCCTTTTTCTTTTTTTTTTTCTATCTATTCATCATATATGTTTAAATAGTTATCATTTGGGATGTTAATATTTCTCTTACTGATTTATATTGTATTAAATACATAATAAATATATTAACCCTTCAGAAACATTTTGAAAATGTTTTTTTTAAGCTTATTGTTTATTTTATCATTTTATTCTTGATGTTTTCTTATAAGTATTTTTTAATCCACAGTGGGAAATGCAAATTAAAACAACAAGGTATCACTACACACCTATTAGGATGACAAGAGTCCAGAAAAATGGCAATATTAAGTGCTGGCAAGAATGTGGAACAACAGGGACTCTCATTTATTGCTGGTGAGAATGCAAAATGATGCAGCTACTTTGGATGACAGGCAGTTTCTTACAAAACTAAACATAGTCTTACCATATAAAGCAGAAATCATGCTTCCTGGTATTTACCCAAAGGAGTTAGAAAATTATATGCTCATAAAACCCTGTACATGGATGTTTATAGCAACATTATTTATAATTGCCAAAACTTAGAAGCAATCAGGATGTCCTTTAGTAGGTGAATGAATAAATAAACTGTGGTTCTTTCAGACAGTGGAATATCATTTAACATTAAAAAAAAAGAGCTTTGTAGCCATGCACTTTAGAGAAGGATGTAAAATGCATGTTACTAAATGAAAGAAGCCAATGCATACTGTGTGATATGATATCCTCAAAAAGACAAAACATGGAGACTGTAAAAAGATCAGTGGTAGACGGGTTAGAGGGAGAGAGGAGGGATGAATAGGTAAAGTACAGAGAATTTTCAAAGCAGTGAAAATACTCTGTATGAAGCCATAACAATAGATACATATCATTATACATTGGTCTAAACCCATAGAATGTACCACACCAAGAGTGAGTCATAACGCAAACTATGAACTGTGGGTGATTACAAGGTGTCAATATGGGTTCACCAATTGTACCACTGCAGTGAGGATGTTGATAATGGGGGAAGCTATCTGGGATATCTCTTTACCTTCCCCCTCAATTTTACTGTGAACCTAAAACTACTCTAAAAATAATGAAGTCTTAATTGAAATTAAAAAAAAAAAGCCTACAGTCAAGTTTATCAATCTTATTTGTTATATTTTCTTCAATTTGTATGTTGGATATCTTCACCATGAAATGGTTCAGGAAAATTTCTATTGAACACTTACTGTGTGGCAGACCCTGGTCTGGGCACTGGGATTGTAAGAAGGATAGAGGTTACAAGATAGTGGTGCTAGATCCACAATGAACATCACAGATAGTTAACTAATGAAATGAATTGTTAGTCTGTGATGAGTTCAAAATTCTGCTTGCTTACAAACATGCATACCAGTTTATTTTAGCTTATCTCTCCTTAAAGACACCTTATATGTGACTAAAATAAGTTAATTGGAATTTTCAAATTTCTGTCTAGAAATCTCCTCAGCTGAATTCTACTTCCATCAGTACTTTTCTATTTTCCACGTTACTGCAGACCGCAGTGTTGTCAAAATGTCTTCCATCATGTAATACACATTTCTTTTTATTTGGCATCCAATAACAATTTTTTTTTACTGTCTTTCAGGCTTGCAAACCAAGAACACTCTAGTTTTTGCCTACAACAAGATCTCAAAGAGAATGTCAGAGGTTTTAGCCTTACCTTTTTAAAAATGTTTATTTGTTGATGTGTGTGTGTGTGTGTGTGAGAGAGAGAGAGAGAGAGAGAGAGAGAGAGAGAGAGAGAGAGAGCAAAAGAGAGAGAGAGAAACAGCAGCATTGATTGTTGTTCCACTTATTTATGCATTCATTGGTTGAGTCTTGTATGTGCCCTGACTGGGGATCAAACCGGCAACCGTGGCATATCAGGACGATGCTCTAACCAACTGAGCTACCCCACCAGATATTCCAATTGCAGGCACCACTTAAGGTATCAGATAGGGTTTGAACAGGCAAACAAAACTAAAAAAGGCATGGCATGAGCAACGTATTCTACAAATTAGACAGTATTAGTTTATGGGAACTGGTGAAGAAGTCTATGGAAGACTGTCTACTCTGACTCTGGTGTTGAGAGTGAGGTTCCCACAGGTCAGTAAGACCAACAGTCAGGAAAAAAACTAGAAGTGAATTGGGAAGGGTGAGAACAAACTGGAACATATGGGGACAAATTGGAATCCACAAGAATAATCCCATATCTCTCACCAGTTCTGACTTTGATGACACCAGTGATGAGCAACTGAAACAGTGTCTTTCGCCACAGAGCTACACACATACACCTCATTAGGACTCAAAGATGCTGAAAAACAAGATCCAGTGGAAGCTGGAGGAGCTGCCAGCCCAGCTGCTGCCCAGAAGCACAAGTTAAGTCAGCAGACAGAAGTAACAAGCGTCAGATGCTGTGGCACCTGTCACCCCTGCACTTTAGAGTGTGATGCCCTGTGTCATTTCCACCTTCCAACGAAAAGAAAGTTTAAATGAAAGGTGATCTCGCTCTGTTCGCACAACTGAAGGCTGTGGGAGGACACACATTGATTCAAATCTGACTTCTGTAATCACAGCTCACACAGTGCGTGTTTTATTATGGGACCAAAGTCTAAGAGGAAGTGGGATCTCCCCATTAATAGGCTAAGGAAGGAGTTGTATTTTATGGACTTTCAACTTTAGCTTTGGCTGCAGGAAGCACAGAGTTAAATTGGGACATTCGGTTTTCTTTATTATCTTTGGTCAGTGCTTTCTGACTTAATAATAGCTTTCCCTTTATTATCACTTTTAAAAATGTGAACCATTATTTTAATGTTTTAATATTCAATTTTATAGGGCATCCAAATAACTTCTGGAAGTAGGCTGGGTGTAAATAGAATGTTTGTGGTAGTTTACAGCTGCTGCCAAGGCTTTTTTATTCTCTCTGTTTCCCTGCCTATCTGGATGACTCTCTCTCTCCCCCTATGAAATCTTACTATCTTACTTTTTAAAATTGATAAGAGAATCTTGAATTAATGCATGTTTTGTTAAATAATTTTTTCGAGAAAACAAAGTCGAAGGGCTCATTTTCATTGAACAGCTTTACATAAAATGAGGACGATAGGAGAAAACCCCCAGAAAAAACAGGACTTTCCCAGTGAACAGCACAAACCAGAGGCTTCTGTTTTGCCAGCCAGTCTTCAACTTTTTCTTATCTTCTACAAGGGTAAGTTAATCACATTATACAAAGCCAGAAAGAAAAGAATATGGTGAATTTTAGATTCTCATTGAGAGTTAATAGTCTGATACTTCCCATAAATTTAGTGCCATCTCTTGAGTTCCTAATAGTTTAGTACATGACAAGATAAATTGCTAGTGACTTTAAGCAAATTACAGACTTTTACCAACCTTAGAAGCAAAGCTGAAACTGTGACATTTTAAAATTGTTCACAAGGCGACATTAAAGAACTCGCAATTACAGCGGAAGAAAACGACAACCGCCAATCTGCACACAGTTCTTATTTCATATATGCAAACACACATCCCTCTCTTTTGTCATTTTGCACACATTTCTGCCTTACAGGCATATAGCTTTATCCAGCCCAGAAGCAAACAATGTAAAGAGGGTCAAGAATAAGCACACACCACTGTCTACTTTTTTTTTTATTATGTCCCTAATTTGCCTGAGGACTTCATCTGAACCTCGGTCACCTACTTATTATCACAATGATTTACAAAGTCCACTATAAATACTAGATAGGTGTGTATTAAATGAATTAATGATGTTGAATAGAAATCATCTTAAATGGACAGAACCCTGCGTGTGTCTGTCTGTGTGTGACAGAGAAAGGGGAAGAAATTCACCATGGTTATTTGCTTCAAATGACACCACCAGCTAGACCTACTGGAGGTCCTTGGCCACCACAGTGCATCTTTGCATGCTATTAGAAAGTGACTTGGATTTTCTCTGAAAATCCGTTCCATGTAGATAATGGCTGGAAAACGGAAGTGTAAAAAAAAGATGTGGAGTCAATAATATGAATCAACAATAGTGGAGAACAAAAATATATACTTTCACTTCTTTTTCCTCTTGTTCACATAAGAGAGATTCTAAAAACCTCTCTGTCTGTTTTTCTTTTCTTTTCTCAGCTCTTTTTCTATGGCCGAAAATAATGACCTTTAGGGTTCAACAACATGGGTAGTTAGACCATGGAGGCAGGAGAGCAGGAACAATGAAGGCCTGGATGCTCTGGCTTTACTGTGGAGAGAAAGATCCACTGTCAGGGTCAGTTGGAACAGAACACAGTGGATTCTCATTATTTGTGGTAGTTATGTTCTGTAGTCACTGTGAACACTGGGTTAGTGACTACTGAACCATCGCTGCAGTGGGGAAATACACTCTTAGGTTCCTGAGAGCCTCTGCTCACGACATTTTCATCAACCAATTACCTTGTTTTCTGTGTGTTTCTGCTCAAAGACATCTTGTTTAATATGCGCTGTTGATTCATTAACATCGAACTCACAGCCAACAACACTGAACAAAACGTATCTAGCACATGTTTTCTTCCCAAGGGATATCACATTGGATAACACTTGTCACTACATCTGGTAGCTATTTTAAACAGCAAAATCACCAGCCAAAGGCACAAAAATGTGGCACTAAATAGACCACACAAAAAGACACTTGTTTATAGTATGAGAGCTGGAGTGAAAAGCAGAGGTGTCTTCTTGTTTGACCTCAGCTGGGAACGAATGTGTCAGGCGAAACACATTTTTTGCCATTTACACATGTCTGTAAATGGCTCTGAAATTGCCATCAATATTGATTTTAGGGCTCCAGATAAATTTTAGCAAGTTGGTGAATTCACAAATACAGAATTCATGAATAATGAAGATTAACTGCCTATGCATTAGTGGGAAATTTGAGACCCCTTAAAATGAATCCAATTAAACGCTCCATATTTATAATCAGGTCTATTATGCATCAGTATGGGTTCAAGAGGAAGCAGAAACAAATCATTCCTAAGACATGTTTCCTAGTAAGTGTGTTTTCCCATTAAGTGGATGATGGGTGAGAAGCTTAACCATTTGGCAAAGCAATGACAATTATGAAAAAAAGAAAGAAAGAAAAAAGCCTCTACTGTTTAAGCCTCAATGACATAAATGGACAATATAAAATGGTGACGTGACAAGTAAAACAGCAACAAAGTCTCTTGAGGAACATCATGCCCAATGCTATCATAGTGATGCTTGAAGTGTCCCTGGGCTAGTGTGAACCATAGACGGCATTTCTGAAAGAAAGATCATGATCACTTCACTGGGTAACACTACAGGGAATCTGCTTCTTGCTTTTAGATAAGGCCAAAAAAATCCAAAGAGATAAAACTGTCCCCAAAGCAACATCTTGAAGAGTCCTAGTAAGTTTCAGTGAAGAACTTTCTCTGAAAGAGCTCATTATAGGTAGGCCAAGTAATTTGTAACCAAATGCTGCTGAAAGTCCTAAACAAAGCAGTAGAAAACAGTGAACACAAGACAACACAGAAACACTCTATAATGCAGATATTTTCATACCTATTTGATACTACAAGGATTTTGTTGTATAAAGGATTATTAAGGTGTTGTGTAAATGAAGAATCATCGCAAAACTTAAGAAGGGGACACATAAAGCAGTACGTGATGTTCAGTATGTGGCTGTACTAATATTTTCACCCCAGTTGTGAGCTAAGCAGTAATTCATGGGGAAACAGGATCTTTGAGACCACTTTGTCTAGGCAGGCTTCTGACCAACTGTAGGCATTGCAGTGGACTTTTCCATTGTAGTAGAGAATGTTACCTGTAAAATATCTATTCTCCCTCTTTTCCGTTCTAAACTTAAATAATATACTCTAAGCTTTGTTTATAGTAAAATGTGGCCATGTGACTGAATTCTGGCAAATGAGGTGTAAGTGAAAGTCACTAAATGAGACTTCTGGGAAAGCTCCTTATAGAGAGCTAATAGAACCGGCATACTGCTTTCCTTGGCTTTCCCTCTATGTGATGGCTCTGAGGACAGTTTGAGAGGGAGGACAAGGATTACACCCAGAAAACGGAGGAGCACAAAGCTGAAAGGAGACTGACTCTCTGCTGAAACCGTGAGGCCTTACACTCACTGGATTGCCTGCCTCCACTGGGAAAATGAAGAAACCCTGAGTTGTTGAAGCCATTGAGTTTGGGGTTTCTGTTATGCGCAGCCAAATTTAATTCCTACCTGACAGACCCAAGGATGATAACCCTAACTGCAGCTCAGGAGTATTTCTTAGGCTCCTTGATGGAATAGTCTAGACCTTCGACCTTCTTAGGAAATAAAAGTGGCAGGTTGTAACATAAAATGTAGGATTTTACACCGCTCTCATTTGTGAATTGATATAATCATTCTTGGGATAATGGCATTGAGTCAATAGAAAGATGAATTTAAGAAACAGTTTTCTCTTCTTCTGTATCTTGAGTTTAGCACAGAACAAATCATGCTGAAAACTATGGCATGGCACACATTGTTGTTTTTTTAGAGGGGTGAGCTTCCAGGTTTAGGGTCAGATACTTGATTCTGAATAATCTTGTCCAAAATGTCCTTTGTAAATAGATATTTAAGTGCTCCAGGGCATGGTTAGTCTCCTGACAAAATTTAGATCATTTAGGATGAATGAATTAGTCTCTCTTGGACTTGATCACCAATTCTTCCAGGTATTACTTTATATGTTCCCATCAATTCTACTCAGCTTCTGAAAGACCAGCCTGAGTTAAAACTGTTTGCCTCTTTGCCTTCATTTTGATGACAGCAGACCCTCCCAATTACAGCACAGAATGTTGCAGATTTCCTGTTTAACAAATGAGGTGAAGAGGAGCAGAGGGTGAGGCGTCAGTGATCCTACCTATGAAACTATGGCAGAGGCTTTGCTAAAAAAGGATAGAGATGAAAGATCTCTGAGTTGTTGTGTATCCATGCATTGTCTAGTGCAGGCGACGCTGACTCACTGTCCTGACGGCAAAGGGAAATCCTGTGTTTCCCTCTCTGGGGCTTAAGAGTGGCAGTCACTGTATTGTTCTGCTGGAGCCTTGGTGCCACTAGCCCAGACACACTAGTGCCAAGTTTCAGGTGGCCGCTATAAATCCTGCCATTGAACTTGAGGACATGACTTTTTACCCTCCTATTGTTTGAACACTGGGTAGCACTGTGTTGGCATGCGTATGTGCATCTTTCTATCCACCGGGGACAATGCAGCTCAGTCTCCACGGGCACATCTCCCAGGGTCACCTTTATTCTCAAGAAGACTTAGTCTCAGCGTTTGCATCATGTTAGGAAAACCTTATGTTGAGAGTCAATTATTTATTTCATCATGTTAAGGAGATAATATATACATTATCAATCATTTACACTATCATGTACTCAGTACTATTCTCATCAATGTTCAGGGGGGTACAAAGTTGAGACATAGTGTCTACCGTAAGTGGATGAAGACAGTAAGACAATCAACTTGAGAATAACGTGGCCTAGAACTGCGATATTTCCTCACGCGTTCCCAGATGAAGTTGAACAAAACCACAAAGGTTCAGTGAGAAGCTGCATGGACTATAGTCAGTGAAACATTCACCCAGAAAGTGAAAGTGACTTCAGGGGTTAAAATTTCTGTAGGTTCTAAATTAGGAGGGGAAAAGGCAATTCCAGCAAGAATAAGGGTATGCAAAAGCTTAGAATCAAAACTAAAGATATGTTGGCAGAGAAGAATAAATTAAAACTTTGTCTGAAAAAAAGACTGTTTGCAAGTCAGTTATTGAGATGATGCTACATTAAGAAAAGTGTTTGGGCTTGATCCACTAGGAAACAGGGAAACTTTAGAGATGCTCAGGGGCATAGTGAAATAATATTTCAGAAGAAAGATAGGCAAATGTTCATTAGTTATCAATATAATGCTCACAAAGCACATGAATAATGAAATTAAAACCAAATGTAGAAAATTTTAAGATTACTTACAAGGATAAGCTATTTACTTACATTAAATAATCTATTTGTGGCCTGACCCATGTGGCTCAGTTGGTTGGGTGTCATCCCATGCACCAAGAGGTCATTGGTTCTATTCCTGGTTAGGGCACATGCCGGGTTTCAGTCTCGATCCCCAGTAGGGGATGTGCAGGAGCAGCCAATCAATGTTTCTCACTCATCAATGTTTCTATCTCTCTCTCTCTCTAAAATTCAATAAAAAAATTTAAGAATTTATTTATGGGCAACAAAGCTGCTATGTCCAAATTACAGAATGGTGATGTTTTCCTTTCAACAAAATGAAAGACAACCCACTGAATGGGATAACATATTTGCCAATAATACTTCTGATATGGGGTTAGTATCCAAAATGTATAAAGAACCTTCTGAATAGACACTTCTTCAAAGAGGACATACAGAGGGCCAATACATATGAAAAGATGCACAACATCAGTAATCATCACAGGAATGCAAATTAAACCACAGTGAGATATCATCACACCTGTCAAAATGGCTATCATCAATAAATCAACAACCAAGAGTGTTGGCAAGGATATGAAGAAAAGGGACCTTCTTGCACTGTTGATGAGAATGCAGACTGGAGCAGCCACTGTGAAAAGCAGTATGGAATTAACTCAAAAAATTAAAAATGGAACTGTCTTATGACCCAGCATTTGTACTTCTGGGAATTTATCTTAGAAACCTGAAATACTAATTGGAAATAATATATGCACCTTTATGTTCATTGCAGCGTTATTTACAATAGCCAATATTTGGAAGCAGCCAAGTGTCCATCATTCAATGAGTAGATAAAAATGTTGTGGTACATTTACACAACGGAATACTAGTCGGCGACAAAAAAGAAGGAAATCTTTCCTTTTGTGACAGTATGGATGAATCTGGAGAACATTATGCTAAGTGAAATAAGCCAGTCAGAGAAAGACAAGTACCATATGGTTTTACTTATATGTGGAAACTAATGATAAAAATAAACTAACAGCCCTGGCTGGTTTGGCTCAGCGGTTAGAGCGTCGCCCGAGGACCGTGGAGTCCCAGATTTGATTCCCGCTAAGGGCACGTACCTAGGTTGAAGTTCATCCCCAGCCCCAGTTGGGGTTGTGCGCGGGTGACAACCAATCAATGTGTCTCTCTTGCGTCGATGTTTCTCTCTCTTCCTCCTCTCTCTCCCTCCTGCTCTATCTGAAGATAAATGCAAAATAAATAAATAAATAAAATAAATAAATAAACTAACAAAATAAAAATAGGCTCATAGATAGAGAAGAGACTTGACAGCTGTCAGAGGGGAGGGAGGGTTGTGGGGCTGGGTGAAAAAAGTGAAGGGATTAAGCTAAAAAACACCTCATAGACAGACAACAGTATGGTGATTACCAGAGGGAAAGGGGGGCTGGGGAGAGGTAGAAGAGGATCTAGGGAGGATAAATGGTGATGGAAGGAGACTTAACATTGAGTGGTGAACACACAATACAATATGTTGTATTATAGAATTTTACACCCAAATCCTATATAATTTTATTAACTAATGTTAGTTAACTAATGTTAACTAATAAATTCAATAAAAATAAATAAATTTTAAATAAATAAATAAATCAAATTACAAAATGATGCAACAAGTAGTACAAAAAAGAGAAATTAATATTTCGACCCATAACATTTCTGCTGAACAATTTGTCCTCAGCAATAGTATACTCCCTATCATCTTAAACAAAACAAAAGAAACAAACAAAAAAAAACATATATGTACTGGCATAGACAGTCTGATGCAAGTTACACAATTTACTTGAAAAAATTCTGTAAATTGCCCAGCTGGTGTGGGTCACTGGATTGAGTGTCGTCCCACGGACTGAGAGATCCCTGTTTGATTCCTGGTCAGGGCACATGCCCGGGTTGCGCGGGCTCGATCCCCAGTAGGGGTCATGCAGGAGGCAGCCGATCGATGTTTCTCTCTTACATAGATATTTCTATCTCTCTCTCCCTTCCTCTCTCTCTCTCTAAAAAATCAATAAAAACATTTTTTTTAAATTCTGTAATTGAAACTCAAGCTAAAACTTCCTAGTAGTTGTTGTGAATTAGTGAGATTTTTAAGAGTCAAAGTAAGCAAACTCTGGTTTTATGCTCTAGGGTGCAGTTAGTTGACAAAGCTGTACATATAGGGATGGCACCTAGCAAGCAACCAAGCTTGTTGCTCATGCCCATCGTCCACCGCATAATTCGTTTTCCAAGTCAGCTGCTCCAAACAATCTGCACTTGGCAATTATTTTTGCTGAGAGCAGTTATTTGATAACTTTAAATGTATTTAAGTTACTGTTTCTGTCCCTCTATCCTTTCCACCCAGTTTATTTTTCTTTAGTATACTGTGGTTTATTTCTTCAATTTCAATGAGCTAATCTTTCAATCTTGTCAAATTTGATGAATTTAATCTTTTTAAATTTGGTATCTTGGTTATTTTTGTGGTGCTACTCGTGAGTGAAATTTGACTCTCAGCTGTTATTTTGAGAGCAGTCTGCTCTTATGAAATCTCCACTATCTATCTCACTGTTGGATCTTGTGGATGTTACTCAGAGTTATCTGTCAGAGCTCCTGGCATGCAAAGTAATGGCCAGCAGGCTCAACTACAATAATTTTCAATAATGTTCTTCATTACTATACAAAATACCTTAATTCAAGGACGTTAAATGTAAAACACAGTCATCTGAGTAATAATCAGGTCAAATCTCAGGATATAACTTCTCTTAACCTAGAAAAGAAATGGTGATTTCATTCCTAATTTAGAGAATATTTTTGCAGTATATGACCTTTCAGTTTCTAAATTTTTAATTTGCCTGTTCTTTTTATCATTTGCATATATTTTATATATTACAGACTCTTGTTCTCACATCAAAGTAAGTTTTAAGATGAAAAGGTTTCATAAAACAATGGTTTCATGGTCATTAAGTCTCACTGACATGACTTGAATGGCCAATGCAAAGACAGAGAGGATCTCAGCTGAAGAAAATCTGGCAAAAAAGACAAGGTTAATTTTTTTCATTGTTGAAAAAAATGACAACTTCTCTTATTTCAAACGTTTTAATATACTTTTTATCCTCTTGAATTAGCAGAACAATTTCTCTGTGGTAGTTTACCATGAGTTCTGATTTGATTTTGATTCCATCCATTGAGAAGTGCCATCAAGCTTCCATGACAAGAGTTTTATTGTGTTTCATTATGTGTGCAAAACCGATTGAATGATTGGCCATGTGAGTCAAGTCAATCTCTCTATTTTCCTGACTTCCCCACAAGTCAGGAGGTTGGGTTGACCTCACCTGGCTCAAAACCCCAACCCTCTAATCATAAGATTGAGTTTTCCAGTATAGCCAGTCCCCACATTAAAACTATCCAGGGCTTCCCCAGCAAGCACCTCATCAGCATAAAATCACTTGTGGTCCCAGAGGTTAACTATGAATAACAAAGACACTCTTGTCACATAGAAACTTTCAAAGATTTAGAGTCTCTGTCCATGGAGCCAGGGATAAAGACGAGTCAAATTCTTTATCACACAACGGGGATCAATGAATTTAGCTACATTTATTATGTTATTATAACATTGTATAACTTTGTGAGGCAGGGAGAGTTTTTTTATATACATTTTCACACTGTGTTTTTTGGAGATGAGAAAAGAGGGAAGCTGTGAGGGTGTGTTCAGTTCACTGTTAAACTTCTCAGACTCTTTACTAAATCAAATCATTTAAGAAAATAAAGAATGCTAGGCACATTACATGTTTCAATGTTCAGAGTTGTAAGCAAAAGAGTAAAAGGGCTAACTCTAATATATTTCTATAAATTAAGTCAAATTAAAAAAAAATGTGTCCTTATTTCTTTGTTAATTATGTATAACAACTATTAAGAAATAACTTCTGTGGGAAACGGATTAACTCATTTTTGGAAGAAAAAGTGGAGATGGAAGGTAAACCAAATCCTCCAAAATTCAAGCTACAGAGGTTTGGCATCTGCTGTTTACAACCATTATCATTGGTGGCAACCAAGGAAAATGAACTCCTGTCAAAATGTCTTAGATTTGCCTGCATCACTATAGGTTCAATTTACCTCATTTCCTCCCAGAGAAGCAGTAACAGACTTCAAAGATTGCATTAGCATTTTTATCCCTTTGTCACAGTGGGTTAGATGATGGCTTTGCATCCTATTAAACAAAAATAAAGATATTTGAAAAGTGTTCTGCTGCAATTATAAGATGTAAGGAGTGTTAAAGGTCACTGATTCACCCCAGCTGGAATCTGACTCAGTAGATGAGCGACACAAAAACTGGACTTGCTTCATCAGAGAAGGGTGCAAGGGGGAGGGTTAATTTAATAGGCCTTTGAGAAGGAATCTCAACAGAGTGTCTCTTCTGGCCTCCTTCCTTCAGACAGGGAGACAATGCAGTAACATTTTACACTTGAGACAAGTAAGGCCAAGAACTAGGTAATTAGATGGGGGTCAGTGGTAGGTCTTGTTTAAATAAGAATGCTACAAAAACAAGGTAAGCCCCAAAGTCCATGAATTTAAAATGTTTCTCAGCAATCCATTTAATTTGTGCAAAAGTATGTGATAGAAATGGTTAAAAATCAATGTAGTAAGAAACAGTGAGACCTCTTCAAAACAAGAAATTGATGGTTTTAGACATTTCAAATTACCTATTTCATATTATGTAAGAGATTACAAAGTTGCTGTTGAAAGTGAGTGTTCATTGCAATGAGAATTTGTACACAAAGTAAACCATAGAACAGTGATTTTCAACCTTTTTCATTTCATGGCACACAAAAACCAATTTCTAAAATTCTGGGACACACCAAAAAATATATATTTTTTTGCCAAACTGACAAAAAACAAACAAACAAGCAAACAAAAAAACACAGATATAATTTTGATTCATTCACAATGGATGACTATTGTTGTGTTGGCTGTTGTCATTTTTTTATTTGACAATCTAAGAGAAAAGAGGTCAGTGTCCCTGACTAAACAGTCAGGTATTGAATGTTTTAAAAATTCTTGCAGCACACTGGCTGAAAGTTACTGCTATAGAGGACATCTTAAATTGTAGGACATTTTAATCATGAAATGTTTATCATGCAGTAATTAACATCATATTCTCAAAATATAATTAGCATGTGCAAATATGTTTATGATATGTTAAGTGCAAAAGGAAGACTTCAAAAAACAAGTATGATTCCAATTTCTTTTTTTATAAAAGATAATGTGCTTAGAAAAATACTGGAAGCATAAGCTAAAATTTTATCACCAGGTGTTTCTAGGTATAAAAATACATTTTGACTATATTTTCATAAATCGTTATTTTATTTTTTAAAAAGGAAACATGAATTACTTTTAGGGTCATAGAAGATAAAGAATGTTATTTTCCTGAAAGAAGTGGGTTGGAGTAAATAGGCTTTCATCATCAAAACTTCATGCCCTGGCCAGTTTGGCTCAGGGGTTAGAGTGTCAGTCCAAGAACCAAAGAGTCTTGGGTTCAATTCCAGTCAAGGGCACGTACCTCAGTTGCAGTACGATCCTCAGCCCTGGTCGGGGTCGTGTGGGAGGCAACCAATCGATGTGTCTCTTTCACATTAATGTTTCTCCCTCCCTCCCTTTCTCCCACTTTATCTGAAAATCAATGGAAAAAATATCCTCGTGTGAGGATTAAAAAAAACCAACAATTTCATGATTCTTTCTTTGAAGTAAGAGATGTTAACACATTTGTCACCCACTAATGGCAAGTGTGTAAAATAAATATAATCTCCATTTAATGAATGTTCAGATCTTTCTTACCTTATTGTAGTCACTGTTTTATATGCTATTTTCTGTTATATAATCTTTATTCTAGGATTGTGAGGTTGACATTTTTATTCTTTATTTCAGATGTTCTTATCAGTGTGGAAAAGTGGTATACTTTAGCTGGTAATATTTTATGAAACAATTTAACCAGAAAAAAAAATTGTGGAAGACTGTCCAGACTATGGGGCCTCACTTTGCAAAACATTCTTTTTTTTTTTTTTATTCATATTTTTTTCTTTATTGATTTTTTTTTTTTTCAGAGAGAGAGGAAGTAGGAGGGAGAGAGAGACAGAAACATCCATGAGAGAGAACATCGCTTGGCCACCTCTTGCATGCCCCCCACTGGGGATCAGGCTCACAACCTGGTCACGTGTCCTGACCGGGAATCGAACTGGCAACTTCTTGGTGCATGGGTCGATGCTCAACCACTGAGCCACACTGGCTGGACTTGCAAAACATTCTTACTTGCCATTTTACATCAGTTTGTGAGTCAGAAGTGTTTTTAATAAGTAATTATTATCTTCTAAAAAGAGTCTTTAATCATTTACAGGAAATGTAAAAGTTCAATGAATGCAAAATCAAAACTATTGCCAACTTGCGAAATAACCTTAAAATGTCTAGCTTTAAAATATTTACCATATTTTTATTAGTCTGGTTTTCCAAAGCTAAGAAACTTTTCAATGTTTCCTCAGTTATTACAATAATGGAAAATGCTTATAAAAACCTAAGCAGGATAAAGTTTGGCATTATATTTGGTTTCTAAACAGAAAGTTTCCCAGTATATATGTACATAAAGTCCCCTTGAAATTGACCTAGCAATGGAGAACAGTTTCAAGGATAAAAACAGAAAAATGTTTATTATACGCATTCCCTCCTGAGAATATAAATGAGTTAGGACATTATTATTAAAGCCCTTTGAATTGGATCCCCCCCACCCTCTGCAAAACTCACATTTACTACTGTTAGTTTCATTTTAAAGTCAATGTGAATTCAGATGTGAGGAAGGAAAGGCTTTATTCCTATGAAATTTCTGCAGTGATTTATACACGAATGCTTCGGGCAAAAAGTAAGATGAAAGCACTTTATTTCCCACTTAGAATTCTTTTCCACAGTTTGAAAGTAAAGTTCTTTCTCACTGTGGTTATTGAGTTGAAAACCACTTAAAGCCTTGAAAAAATCATGGAAGAGGTAGTCTCTGCTTGGACTCAGTCCCACCCTACTGCAGAAGTTGCTTAGGCTGAAGGTTTGGAGTCTCAGAGGCAAATTGGGGTACTGGGTAAAAGGGGAGGTAATTGGACAGAATGGAATTTTGGAGAGTCTTAAAAACTAGACTGAATATTTAGCATTTTCACTTACCAGTAGTAAATCATTAATATGTTCTTGAGAAATGGAATAATCTAATACATGTAGTGCTTTAAGAGATTTAGTCTGATAGTAGAGTACCTGTTTAATTGTCTGTAGAGAAGACACATTTGTAGTAGTAACCCACAACAGCAGCAGTGAAGGTCCGTGTAAGTTGGAGGGATGTACAGGGAAATAAACTTGAAAGGTAATTCAGAATTTCAACAAAAGGGGGTGACTTTGATAGAAACATGTGCATATAAGGAACTTGAAGAATAGGGCAAAATTTCAAATCTTCTAGCCTCCAAGATTGAGAAAATAGCGGACAGAGAAAGACTACTGGGAATGTGTCTGTCATTCGTATTCAGATTTGGGTGAGGAAGACCAGTCTGATTTGGGCATGTGAAGTTCATGATGACCATGGGAGATTCAACTAGACATATTAAGTAAGTAGTGTGAGTGACATGGTAGTCGCCAGTGTAAAGTGTAAAAAATATTGACAGTGGCTAATTCTCGAAGAGAAGCAGACTGAGAGAAGAGCAGAGGGAACAAGAAAGATTTTTACTGAAAAAGAAAAGTTTACCATGAAAACAGAGGGAAGGAATAGGAAGAAGAGTAGCAGGGGAAACAGAATATGAAATGCTGTGAAAACAGAGACAGAAGAGTTTTAAGAAGTAGATGGATACTGAAATCAGACCTTTCACTGATGTCAAGAACATGAAACCTGAGACTAAGTTATCTCGGATGGGACAGTTTGTAGAGTGGTTAGGGTGAAAGTCAGAACATAGCCGTTGACGTAGAGCAGAGGACATCTAAGTGAAGGTGTTGGATAGAGATCTCAGTAAGAAATGAGCAGAGACAAGAACAAACTGGAAGATATGAAATAGATTGCAGATACAGAAACAGCAGGGTCAATGTCAAGGGTTTATTTTAGGACGAGATTCTTGGGGCATGGAAAGACTTTTGAACCTGGTGTCGAGAGGCTACATGTTGTGATATATGGTCTTGTAAGGTGCCACGGTGAGCCCGAAAATAGTTCCAATGCTCTAAACTGGTTTCTGGTTTTATGCTTGTGGCTTAACATTATGAGTTTAAAAATCAGCTCACGCTAATAAGAGGGAGAAAAAAGAAATACTAAAGTAGTCTTTGCTCTCAATTTCATTGTAGAGGACTGCCTTGCAACCCCCTTCTAGCTGGTTAGAAAACCAGCATCCTACTTCCTGCTTAGACTGTGAGGCTAGATGCAAACCAGATGTGTTGTGACCTTATCAAAACCTACACACAGGCAGGAGGCCATAACATACTGTTTAAATACAGCCCACGTGTTACTGATCCAGGCCCTTATTTTCCATGATGTACCTAAGGGGCTGGGGCCCAGCCAGCTGCAAAGGCCCCAGGCTAGAATTTTATAAAGAACATGTTCGCTTGAGAGAAAAGTGGACAGATAAGTCATAGAGTGGTCACTCTTCAATGCTGAGATGTTTCCCCTTCAATTAAGCCACCAGGAGAAATCTGACATATAAATTTGACCTTTTCTATTTTCTTATAATGAAAAGAAGAAATGTAGAGGGGACCCTGAAAGGTCACTTTCAGAAGCTGGAAAAGACAAACAGAATTGTATTTGTTTGTTTTTCAACATGACTCAAGTAATAGACTCCTGCCACTTCCCTTGTGGTTCAGTTCCACTATACAGTGTATCTCTCATTGGAAATTTTATATTTTTAATATTCAGCTTTGACATTTTTCTTAATTTGTTTTCATGGCTTCTTTTAGACCACCCTGAAAATATTTTTATTTTCTGTTTTCTCTCACACACATCTCTTTCTCTCTTTCTCTCTCTCCCTCTGATTTTAAAGAACATAGCCTTCAAGTTACAATTCAATAAACATGTGCTAAATACCAACTGTGCACTAATCAGTCATTTATTCTTGATTTATTTTGAAAGCAATTATATTGCTTTTAGGGAAAAATAGTAAAATTTTAGGAAAATTTTTTACATTGAAAAATACAAAGAAGTGTCCAGCCAGTGTGGCTCAGTGAATTGAGCATTGCCCCATGCAAGAGGTTGCCAGTTTGATTCCTGGTTGGGGCATATACCTGGGTTGTGGGCTTAATCTCCAGTAGGGGGTGTGCAGGAGACAGCCAATTGATGTTTCTTTCTCATTGATGTTTCTCTCTCTTCCCCCCTCTCCCCTCCTCTCTATCTAAAAATCAATAAAACTATATTTAAAGAAAGAAAAATGTAAGTTTTTCATATCCCACTATCCAAATACAACTAATATTAACCATCCATTAGCTACCTCGTTCATGCATATTTATAAATATATGTTTATACTTTTTCAAAATAGAATCATACATCTTTTTTTATAAGTACCTTCTTTCACTCAATATGCCATGAATATCTTTCCTACTCAAAATGTATCAATACATTATCATTTTAAATAGTCACATCATATTATACAATATACATACACTGTGGTTTTCCTAACTAATCTCCCAGTGGTGGTCATCTAAATTATTATACATTTTTTATTCAACTTTCAAGAAGCAATCTTATATATATTGTTTTTCTTTTTTTTTGCTTTTTGTTTTTCTCTTAGTGGTTACTGTTTGTCAGTGGGTTGACAACTCTTTTCACTTGTGTTCTCTTTCTACTCCAGATTGGCTTAAGAGACCTTGAAATCTTTAATACAAAGAGATTTTATGGAGCCATATTTTATGTTCTGCTCTGGGCAGATGAGATCAAGAATGGGAGTTGCGTGAAGGCAGATTATGGTTCAACACTCAGACATATGTCTTGAAATAACTATTAAATTAATAAAATAATGTAGATCTAAAAGTATGCTGACAGTAGCATAGTCCAATAATTGTTCAAACAAATATCATTATTATGATATAATTATGGAAGGAATTGCTTCATTTAGTGGTGAATTCCTAGGTCTTTGCTATGTTTGCACTGAAGACAGACAAATAATTTTTAGCAATTACAAGACAAATTGTTCTTAGGTGAATGTTTGAGCAAGCTTCCCTCTTCTATATGTCACTTTCCTATAATTTCCAAAGAGGAGCAAATATTGAACTGGGCTTTAACATTACCACCTTCTTAAATCCTACCCCCACCCACCGAAAAAGGTGTGTATGCTTTAACAAGGGACTTCTGAACAGTTTAATTTGGGCAGATTCTTGGCAGGTAAGCACAGCAGGATATTTGGAGTCAGGGAAGTCTCCCAGAGTGCCCATTTAAACCGCAGCTTTTCTACTATCTATTTATTAGTCTCCAACTTAGATTTCATGGGTCTCAAATGGAACTAACCTTCCAAACACACACATACACATATCCAGAGTTTCAGCCCCTAACACCTTCTGGTTTGGGGGAGTCAATGGGTGGATAAAGAAGAAATAGCAATAGGAAGAAACATACACATCCCGCAGTATTTCATTATATACCCAGCTCCAAATCATGAAAAAGATAGGTTACATTACACATCAGGACACATGTAAATAGAGGTTGTTAATCACAACCATGAATGGGGCAACACAGACACCTTGTTTTGATAGTGAATTTCTCACACCTTCCAAAATAGCTGTCCTTCCCAGAAATCATCTTTGCCCACCTCTTAGGAACTAGGACCAGCCAAAATGCATGCAGAGTCTTGATGACAATGTTCTGAGCCTTGTTCATACAAATAAATTCATGGAAAGTAGTATATTCCACCAAGAAAGCAAGGCTGCATTATTGTATAGTGAAGATTTGTACTTGGAAATTTACTATTATAGAAATAGTGTCCTCAAATAAGAAGAAAAATGCATATACTTTTCCAGGGGCCAACTCCTTGAAGCCCGCTATTGGCCTCTGAGCCAATCTTGGAAGAATATGCTGAAATAAAAAAGAAATAATGTATGTGAGAGTTTTTGAAGAGACAAGGACTGGTCTTTAATGATGATAGTGATAGTCTTCAACTTGTCTGTTCTCAGGGTGTGAGGAAGAGTTCAGGAAAAGGAAGGAAGTCCCCTAGAACAGAAAGAGTTTGCTTTTACCTGCAGCTCTTGTCTCATTTTAAAATTATGCCATATCTTAAAATATTGTGTGATTCTCTCTTTTTTTTTTCCCCTAAAATATTTGCGATGATTTTCCATAGAGTATGGCTGGTCCTTTTTAGTTGTCATACTCTTACCTTGAGGGATATTTTTAAGCTTGAGGTACTTAATAATCTAAGATAAAACATTTGCCTACAAACTGGATTTTTCTGGAAATATTGGTAAAAGAAAGTCAAAATTGTTTTAATTAAATGAAAATAGATATAATGGAATAGAATGCAACATTAATATACATTATTGTATTTAAAAATTATCTATATAAATTGTTATCATATAATTTTAAAATGTTCTCTCTGTAGTCAAATGACAATACAAACAGTGACATATTCTTGCCAGCCTCAGGGATACCTCTGTGGAAATTTTTGGGAAGCATTAACCTAAGGGTAGAGCACATACTTTCAGCCTAGTATTCAAAATCTTTCATAATGTGGTCTCAATATTCCTCTTTTTCCACTACTCTCCTATCTGAAATCTGAACACCAGCTGGCATGTCCACCCCCTTGTTATCCCTCAGGCATGCAAAGCTTTACACAACCCCTCAACTAGTTTCTATCCTAGGACGTTCCTTACCTCTACTTCTCCCTTACTTCCGGTTTTCAGAGTTCAATTCCAGTTAACTCTTCTGACTCCAAATCCCTTGGTGATTCTCTTTTCGTCTCTACCATATCTGTATTTTCTTTCATGTTATTTATCATTAGTGGCAAAATACATTGTTTGGTTAAAAAAATACAGCTTTTATTTGAATTGTATTTATTGAATATTTCTAGAAGGAAGGACCTTTAATATTCTTCATAACTCCTGACACAGAGTCAAGCACATATCAACATAGATGATAATACATAGCCAACATATCCAAAATCATTGAATCTGAATTTCTCATTTTAAAGGTAAGGAAATAGAGACCAAAGGTAGAAAAATGACCACTGAATGAATGAATGAGAGAGAAAATGAGAAAACCTGAAGGATAACACAGAATAGTGATTTTCTTGAGTCTTTCTCTTTTTAGTTTTGGTAGAGAGTAGTTCTACATAAAGCCCTCTAGCAATTAAGAGAGAAATAGACAGACAGACAGAGTGACCGTCACTATAGCTTGTGGCACATACATTAGGTCAGAAGTATGGAATTTTGTCTAATGGAAAGGATTGTTTCATTAGTTTCATTCTGGCCTCTGGGAATCTTTTATGTTGATCTGAAGGATGTCTGGTATTTCCTGAAAGCAGAAGGCACTGCATTCCTGTGATTTCCCTCATCTACACCAAGCACTAGTTCGGCCTTCATTTTTAGCATGGGTTTATTTTTGGAGTGTTACCCATTCACATGTAAAACCACAAGTCCCACAACAATCCTCTGAAGATTCCCTTACAATCTCCTCCACAGTTCTTACATCACCACTGAATTGGTTTGTTCAGGTGTATCAAACCTCCTTGATTTAATGTGATGTCAGTTGAGAGGTTAGTAGAGAGTGAGGGTCGAAAGAAATAGGAATGTTGGAGATGGAAAATAAGACTTGCGTCTACTAGGGCATAAATTGAGAGAGCAGGTGAAATTGGGTAACTTTTTTATTCATTCCTCAGTCTCTTTAGAAGAACTATTCAGCCTGTATTCATTAACTCTGAATCTCATGACAATCCTATAAGATGGGCACCATTATAATCAGAAACTGGGACTCAGAAAGGTTATAACTTGCCCAAGTACAGGACTAATATTTGAATCCAGGAAGTCCAGATCCAGAGCCATATTTCTATCTACTACATTATAGTGCCTCTCAAAGGAGAGGTTTAAATTAGAATTAAAATTAATTTAGACATAAGTTTATGATATAATAGAAGTTCAAATCAGTGAAACTTAAAGTGGTAGACTCACTTTAAATTATTTATTTAAATTATTTATGGGATATGGATTGGATACACACACACACACACACACACACACACACACAACCTTTTTAGAGAACTTCTAGAGAAGTTTAGGTGTTAAAGCAACTCAGAGTTCAAACATTTGAAAACATAAAAATTCGAATACTTTCTCACCTTAGTAGACTGTGTAAGAACTTTGTGGGAAAATATAACATTCATCAATGAAAGAGGTCTCAGATGCTCATTTATGGGTGAAGCCCTACCTGTATTAAAATGTCAACTATAAAATCTACTCCTTAAGTGATTCAGACTGATATACATTTTATCTTTACCTTTCCTGTGGGGAGAGATTCTTGAGCAAGGAGGGGTAAGTAACATGATGAAAGTTATATTTTTCGGAGAACTGACCTAGACAATGGATAGGAGGTGAATGAGGGCAAAGAATGAGAAAGGGAGAAGCCCATTAGGAGACTATGCCAGAATTTCGGGGATGATTTGGCTGCCAGAGTAAAAGCCAAAACTTTTGTCACGCAAGATTGATCATAAATCTATGACCAGAAATGAAAGTTAAAAGATAAAGAAATGGAAAATGACTACACAGTTTATAGCCAGGAAGGTAAAGGTAAGGGAAGTGTCAGTGACCAAAATGAACTGGCTTGGAGTGCGGCAGAATGTGAGAATTGCCGGGGAAGGAACTATGACAAATTCATCTTCGTACCCCCAGGGCTTGTCACCGAATAAGTTCTCAATAAGTGTTGACTATGTTAATGAAAGAATGAGCTTGATATTTTCATTTTTGGGAAAGAGGAATCACTTTTAGGGGAAGGTGACATACTCACTTTGAAGAAAGAAAATTTTAAGTATTAGTTTGCTCGTGCTGCCAAAACAAAGAACAGCAGACCAGGTGGCTTAAGCAACAGAAATTTATTTTCTCACAGTTCTGGAGAGTAGAAGGCCAAGACCAAGGTGTCGGCAGAGCGGTTTATTCTAAAGCCTCTCTTCTTGGCTTGCAGCAAGCAGATGGGCCTCCTTATGTCTTCACACTGTTTTCCCATTATATATATCTGTGTCTTCATTTCTTCTTTTAATTAAGACACCAGTCACATCATATTAGCTTCCATCCATATAACTTTGTTCTACCTTAATGACCACTTTAAATGTCCTATCTCCAATGCAGTCACATTCTGAAGGTATGAGTCTTAGGACTTTACATATAAAGTTAGAGGGAAACACAATTCAGCTTATAAAGGATTGTTATCCAACTGCATATCTCACAAACAACTGGGAAATTAAGATTACAACATGGGGAAGAGGACCACGTTGAAAGGAGTGATTTGAAGGACTTAAAGTTGATGAAGCCATGAGACATACAGTCTTGCATAGCAACTTGCTTCAAATAAAGGAAAAAAATATAAACAAACATGGGAGTTTCTGAGATAAGATTTGGGGAGTGACCAAATCTAGGTGTGTCCAGGAAATAATAAAGAGAATGGCACTTAGACTAGAATCACAGTCCAAACAGTGCCTATCAAAGGCACTCCCAACCTTCACCCCCACTGAGTAGGATTTAGGACAATTCCTCAGCTGAGCTGCACCATTGTGCCTGAGGCAGACTCATCTGGCAAACAGATTTGATGAGTTTTGTGACTACAAGAGAGCTTTTAGGTTTGTGATTTATTGCTAGTACAACATTGACACTACTTTCTCCAAAGACAAATGTGTGCTTATAGCTGGGTATACTGTTAACGTCAAAGGAACCTCACTGTCTCTTCAGTTCTCATATCTTTTACTTTTTTCTCCAGTACTGAATCTGTATGGTTGAGTCCACATGGTATAATTATACCAGCAGCATCCTCAAAGCTACTAACTCTAGGATTTGTGCCAAAGAATGGCTATTATGATGCTGACGTTACAAAGGTAAATCCAGTGAGCCCTAAATTGGCTTAGTGAAGAAGAAGGAAAAACACCAATAGTTGCACATTGCTACCACCAGAAGCCATAATGTTGATTCTCCTGTTTGAAGCAGGGCTGCTCAATGGTAAGGACCTCAGGAAAGCATGGGTCAGAAATACAGTCTGGGAATTAAATATAACAGTAATACCTATAAAGGCTTCTCCTTACACTTAAACAAAGACCTTCAAACATACTTTTTTTGCATACCCTGCCTGTGCTGACCTTTCCTGGACAAGCCTATCTTGTTAACACTCTACAATGATTCTCCTTTTATTACCAATGTCCCCCACCACAGACCATCCCATCTCATTGACTTCTACCAGTCTGAAAATCTCAGCTCAACTATGATGCCATCACTGAAATTCACTTAAAATTGGGTCCTCCCGATTATATCCTTTTAGAATCCCATCTTATTTTTCCTTCATAGCACTTATTAATATGACTATTTGATTAATATCTAGCAACTTCACAAAACTGGAAGCTCCATAGGGGGGAGATATCTGTGTCAGTATCTAGAATCGTGCCGGATCTAAGCGACCATGGAATCAATCATGTGTTTAGTTAATGAATATATTTTTATGAGGTATTTGACTTATCATTTTAGCACCTCAAGTTTGTTTGTATGTTTGTTTTTAACATAAAAACAAGTAGTATGGTGTGGTAGAAAGATCACAGGTTGTGTAATTAGACACGTGAGTTTAAAATAAGCTGTTACATTAGTCTAGATTCAGATGAAAGAGATCACTGTTCAGTTCTCAACCTTTTTTATTTTTCACTCATGTTTAATTGACAGTGCTTCCTTGGCTTGTGATGTTACTCTCTTATGATTCTTCTAAATCTCTAAACACTTCCTCAGTTTTCTTTCCTTTGCCTGCAGAGTTCTATTCTGCATCCCTTTTAGTCCATCCATAGGACTTCCTGAGTTTAATATAGTACTCTTCAATCAGATGCTTAGACAACTTCTCAAGGCTATGAAATCCACATGGAGGAAGATCTGTACTCCAAAAATAATTCCAAAAGAAGGTTCAGATATTAGGATAAGAAATATGTCACCCAGACATACTTCTGTATTAGGGAAGGCATCCCAAAACATACTAAAAAAATCTGAAATGGAATGGCCTTCCTCAACAGGAAGGATAAAGATTTGACTGATGATGACCTGGCAAATATCAAACCTGTCAATCAAAGAGAAATTATTTTTCTTTGTGTTTAAATAGCCTCTGCTAAGTTATGGCTTTTTTTTTTTTTTTTTTTTTTTTATAAAAATGGATTAGTAACATTTTGAGCTTCACATTATGAGCTTTCGAGTGATCCACAGGCTATTGACAAATATGTTTTTAGGTTATTCTGCAGCCCTCAAGAGTAAGAAAGAAAAATAATAATCAGGCCACAGCTATGGAAGGTACAAGTGGATAAACCTTAGGCGTTGAGACTTGTTCTCCAACATACTTTTACCCAACAATTTCTCTTGTCATCTCTGAAATCATTTGCTGCTTGGAGATACCTGGAGACCAGGTGAATAATAAGAAGATAAAAGTTTCATTGTGGCTCTTTGAAAACACCCACGCAATCTAAAGTCACAACACAAACATATGCTACAAAAGCAGTTGTCTTAAAATTTAAAGCTTAACTTTTTTTAAAAAATAGAAAAATGAAGAAGAAAAAAATACTGAAAACATTTTCCACATCAATACTATCTCAAAAGAGAAATCAGTTGTCCAACAGGCTTCCATACCAAGAACTTGGAAGCAAAGCCTCTAAGTAACTGATGATATATGCAATGAGATTTAGTCACTTGACTTGTAGACAAATGCTTGAGGCATTTATTCAAGCCCATTTATGGTTATTTTATGGTATCAGTTTAAAATATAGAAATTATAATGTAGAAATAAGCAAACCTTAGTTTCAGCAATGATGTAAATCATTTGAACTTATTTGACAGACAGAAGAAAGAAAAACTAAGCAAATCAGTAACATTTCAAAGAACAGAGAACATGAGGTAGCAGGGGAGGGTCAGAGAATCTTATGAGGCACAATAGGTCCTGTGGAAACAATGCAAAAAACCCCTGCTGATCCTAAGACACCAAGGAAATTTAAATTTAGAATTTTCTGTCAAGGAGAGTGTAAATTTTTATTTTTATTAAAATAGATACAATTCACATTTTGGAATTTAAGAAGTGTTCAGCTATTCATGCATTATTACTGGGTCCTTTACTCTCATTTCCAAGCCCATCCTCTGTCCTCTGGTACATGATGCTGGGGCTGGAGTTTCCCTTATCTTGCTTCTTAATCAGAAGAGAGTCAATGGGAGACTGATGGAGGAAGAAAGGTAGAAGGCACTACTTCATGATTTCCAGTGCCCATCAGCTTTTATTAAGCAGCAACAGTAGGTTCCAGCTGACCCATGTTCTTAGCATTTCTAGCACCTACCTCAGTTGAGTTCTTCCTCAATAACCAATCTACAAAATAGTGAGCACAATTAAATGGCTGTTCTTTTCTACCATTAAGTTTTGGGATAACTTCTTATGCAGCAATGGTAACCAGAACACCAGACTTTTAAAATCTGTTCTTGTAGTAGGTGCTCAAATAATATTTATTAAAAAAAAGAATAAATGCAGAGGAACTAAATGGAGAAGGTGCTGGCAGGACATCAGTGGTATACTCCATTTACTCCATCCACAAAGTTGCATCATATTGGCCCTAGAAGGAAGAAACAATCCAGAAACATTTCACAAAGCAAATCACATTATACAATGTAGTTTTTTTCTTTTTCTTTTTAATGAAGAGAAAGTTCTTTTTTTAACTTTGTAATTAAGGAAGCTAGTTTGTTGAATATTGACACAAAACAGTAATTCCCGCATTTCCCATACTACCACTTCAAATTCTCTTTTATTCTCATCCATTGCTGAGACTAGACTAGATTTTCATGCTATTTTAGGAATTCTAGGAACTGATGTTAATAAAATGCTTAAAATATCTCATAGTCCCAGAATTGGTAGAGTTCTGAAGAGTGATTATTAAAGAGGTTTTCATTTTCAATAGATTAGCATAGACATTCCGGGTGAAACCCAGATTTTAAATGTTTACATGAACATCACAGTAGCAATGGGCACATCTAGCACCAGATCTTGGTTTCTAACAGCAGTCACCAATTAAAACAAACAAATAAACAAACAAACAAAAAACAAGGCTCCTTGGGGAAATGGCTGATTCTTGGATTGGGACAGGAAATATGAACATGAGCCCAGATCATCTTGTATTTCCAGAAAGTAAGGGACTTCTCAAAAAATAAAAAAACCCACACTGTTAGAGGTATATTGAAGGGATATAGGAGCCAAATAAAAGGGCTCCCAATAGTCAAAGCTATAACAATTTGAGCAACACAATAAAGTAGTATCAAATTAAAATCTAAAGTATAAATATCCATGGATCCATACTTCTAACATAAATGAGTAAAGGAATTGTGATAATGGATAAATTTCCCCTATAGAATAATTCCATATAATTTGTACAGATGCTCTATTCTTAAGGAAATGTACCCATAAGTCCCTCCTTTTTAAGTATGGGCTGCACAGAATGACTTCTTTTTAAGGAGTACAGTATAGAATGGGGGGGGGGTAACTTAACATTGATGAAATAAATCAAGGAAAGTACTAATAAATGGAAAGGTAAACCGTGTTCATGGATTGGAAGAATTAATATTGCTAAAATGTCAAACCACCAAAAGCCATCTCTAGGGTCAGTGCATACTCATCAGGATTCCAATTGCATTTTTTACAGAAATAGGAAAAAACATTTGTAAAATATATATGGAACCACAAAAGACCCTGAATAGCCAAAGAAATCCTCAGAAAGAAGAGCAAAGCAGAAGGCATCAACACTTCTTGATATTAAGCTATACTGTCTTCGAATAGTATGGTACTGGCTTTAAAGAGTGAAACAAAATAGAGAACCCAGAAATAAACCCAAGCATATCTGGTCAACTAATGTTTGACAAAAGAGCCAAGAATATACAATGGAGAAAAGAGAGTATCTTCAATAAGCGGTGCTGCGAAAATTAGATATTCACTTGTAAAATAATGAAACTTGACCCCTATCTTACACTACTCAGAAAAATGAACTCAAGATGGATCAAAGTCTTAAATGTAAGATCTGAAACCCTGAAACATTTTAGAAGAAAATAGAAAAAAGCCCTTTGGCATGGGCCTTGGTAATGATTTTTTAGAAATCACATCTAAAAATATAAAATAAACAAATGGCACTATATCAAACTAAAAAGCTTCTGCACAGCAAAAGAAATTATCAACAAAGTGTGTGGCATGGGAATAGGAAGAAGATGGTCAAAAGGTATAAACTTTCAGTTATAAGATAAATAAGTGCTAACTAGGGATGTAATGTACCACATGATGACTATAAAAACAGCTTTATAGAAAGTTGTTAAGAGAGTAGATCCTAAGAGTTCTCATCATAAGGATACTTTTTATTCTTTTTTCTTTTTATTGTATCTTCATGAGATGATAGAAGTTAATTAAACCTATTATGGTAATAATTTTATAATATATGTAAAGTAAATGATCATACTATACACCTTAACCCATATACAGTGATGTAGGTCAATCATTTCTCAATAAAACTGGAAAAAAAGAGTAACTTTACAGTGTGGAAACTGACAAGCACCATTTTAAGGCAGGGTATCAAGATTAATATCAACAGTCATCATAAGTCATGTTATTCCCTTGATGTGGGTACCCTTAATATGATGTGATGAGAAAGGCACTTTACCTCTGTATTCTTTCTTCTAAAAATACATTACCCCAGTCCAATCATGAGAAAATCATCAGACGAATTCCAGTGGAGAAACATTCTACAAAACACCTGACCAGCACTCCTAAAAACTGTCGAGGTCATTAAAAATATGGAAAGTTGTAGAAACTATCATAACCAAATGGAAGCTAAGGAGACATGACTACTCAATACAATGTGGTATCCTAGACGGGATCCTGGTACAGACAAAGGGCATGAGGGAAAGACTGAGGAAATCTGAACTAAGCATTTACTTTGGTGAATAATCTATTACTATTGGTTCACTAATTGTGACAAAAAGCACTATACTAATAAAACACCTTAAAAAGAACAGTATGGGAAACCTGTTGGAATATTTGGCATCTTTCTGTACTACCTTCACAAAAATTCTGTCAATCTAAAAATGTTCAAAAATTAAAAGTTTTATTTAAAAAATGTTTACGTGCTGAGTTTTGTCAACATTTTTTTTTTTGCCAACAAATGTTTTTGTCAACATTTCTTTAATGTTGACAAATCTAAAGTATCTTCACTGTGTGCATGACTGCCCTGATCACTGCCGTCTCAATGACTAGGTGTGCATGTTGGAGTTAAACCTATACATGCGGGGACTCATAAAGGGCAGCATTAAAATCCTGCCAAGTTTGGTGATTAATAGTCTGGATGCTGCCATGGTAAGGCTGTTCCAAGTATTTAGAAAAAGCAGCTTAGTCATCTGCCCACTCTCTCCTTCATTAAGTTTAATTTATGGACTATGGATTTCAGTGTAGTGAAATCTTGAAAACAACAGCAAATTGTTCCACAGAAACGGGATGGCATGGGGGCTGAAGCCCACGGTTCTCAAAAACAAAGGGGACATACAATTAGGGAAAGAAAATAATGGTCTTACATTGTTGAGGTAGTCCCAGGACAGAATGACTACACCTAACTTTGTTCCTACCCCTTCCCACTTAGCCCAGGCCCAAAGAGTCATTATGAAGAATTCACTTTAAGAATTCCATGGGTACTAGAGTTTAACTGTTGTCTTAACCTTTACAAAAAGAATACAAAATGCAATTAAAAAATCCAAGCAGAAACATATTTCAATCTTATTCATGTATTTGCAAGAATTTAAATTATTTTTCAAGTGTCATATTTTAAATAAACTTTTAAAAAATGTGGTACTAACAAGAAGAGTTTAGGCAGTCCTTCTAGAAATGACCTTGAAGGCAACCTCTGTATCACTGGCTAACATGTTTTATTGTTTTATCTTAGAGGACAGAAAACATAAATCAAGACCTTATAACTGACCACAGAGAGGCTAAAGGCATCACTCAAGATACAGAAGAAATTTTCATCGTGGAGCTTGACAACTTTCCACTAGTTTTAGGTCAGTTTGATTTAAAAGCAGGGTCCTGAAAATGAATCCAACTAAATGACCAATTTATTCAATTATTGAATTTAATAAATTATTAAATTGTTTAAGGACTTTTCAGTTTTTCTTTCACTTCAAACTCTTGCCCCTGCTTCCCTCCCCTCTTCCAGCAGCCCTGCCTGCATTGGCTTCTATGCCAGCCTGCTATTTACTTTGACAGTGGGGGGTGCTTTCCTTTAAGCACTGGCATGGAAAGAGCTATGGCACATAGTGTCAGACCTTGTGTAAGTGTAAAATGTTTGACAACCTCTTGGGTTAAGGTAGGTATAGTATTAAGGGCAGTAGCAGGACTCAAATCCACACAAATAAAGTAGTGAGTAAAAAGGATAAAAAGAAATGATATCTGTTTACATACAAAATGGAAAAATAGAAGCAAGAAATGTAGATGTAAGTTCTGTATAGGAGCTGAAATAAACAAAACTTTGAAAAATTCTTAATTGATCTATTGGGCCCAGCCAGTGTGGCTTAGTGGATTGAGTGTCATCCCATGGACTGAGAAGTCACTGTTTGATTCCTGGTCAGGGCACATGCCTGGGTTGTGGGCTCAGTTTTCAGTGGAGGGTGTACAGGAGGCAGCAGATCAATGTTTCTATCTCTCCCTTCCTCTCTCTCTCTAAAAACATAATTTAAAAAATTTGATCTATTGGTAAATGGTATTTTGTAAATGGAAATATTTCTCTTGCACAAGATTCCATTTTTGAGTTTCCTTATGAGTTTACTGTGTGCCTTGAGTCAGAGCCCAGAACTGTCTGAGTTTCAATATTTCTCTCTATTTAAGGGAGGAGGGAAAGAGCAGGGGGAATGAGAAACTTCTTTTAAGTTCTGAATAAAATCACTTAAAATATATCTAGTGCCTGCTGTCTTGCTTGAAATAAACCCATCTGACCCCAAAAACCTCTTTAAAAGAATGATGGAATCCTCCTTTTATAAAATCATTTAGGAACCAATAAAGACAATGGAGAATATGCGAGTGATCTGGGCCAGTACTGCTCCTAAATAGTGTAGGCTAATTTCCCACATCCTCACTATAATAATAGAAAGTCCTGAATGATATTGTGTTCTACCCAGAAATCTGTAGACAATGAATGGAGGAAGAGAGAGAGGAAAAAAGAGAGGGAAAGACATTGCGTTGAACTCTTTTGGCATAGCCAACACTGAGCTCAGTGCTGTGGAGATCACAAGATAAAGATTTTCTCACTTTTTTTCACGCTGGTCTCTCCCAGGAACAACCTTGTCACTGCTCCCTGAACACAATGTACTTAACCTGACCTTCTCAGCACCATTACCTTTCCTTTCTGACTCTCCAAAATCTACCTGTTTGTCAGGGTAGTTTAATGGCCCCTCCTCTATGTCCTTCCTATCCACCCTGGTGTCTTCCACCTATCCCTCCTTTGAATTTATAGTAGGTTTATAAACTCATTTGAATTTTGGCCCCTTTTAGTTTGTATAACTTAGAAATTAATGAGCAACAAATGAACAGGACATTATTATTTCTTTTGTGTATTGCATAATAAGAGTATGAGCAGGCCCACTAAAATACAATGTCTTGTATTTTCTTCCCTTCAGTGTTTACAACAGTGCTGGTCCTATTTGACAAACATATAGATTGATAAATAAATGAACAAGTGAGTGAAGGCACTGATCTAACAGTTACAGACATAACTGGAAGAAGGATGACGAAAAGGCAGGCAATAGAGCAAAGGATCGGGTCAGAACAAAATATTGGCTTAGCACTCGCTCTTTCCCACAGAGCTCTGAATTTTCTTTACAGATTGAAACTCAGTTGTTTCGAAATAGTCATGTAAAAAAAGTGAAAGAATATCAAAAGAAAAATGAATGATTTCATTAACACAGATCCCTACACTAATAGCCCTTTATGGACAATAAAAAAGTCCATAAGAGGCAACCTAAAATAAATTTCCTTTCCCAGAGCTCAAGAGAAAAATAATCATTGAACATCTTTCTTTAATCAAGTCTACATTTTCAGTAATGAGGAAGCTCAAACAGCTCCATTTCCTGTTTATGTAAAACGTTTGTCACTGGATGCAGGAAAAATATTCATCTTGGTGGCCTTCCCGTAAAGGTAGCACCCACTCCCCAATGCCCTATTCTTTCAGAATGCAATTCATTAATGTCACTACCAGTAACCCAAAGACCATATTGAGGCAAAGCTCATGTTTTCTTTGTGTCCTGCAGTTCCATAAAGAAAGGAATTCCACTTGCCTAATATTTCATTTTGTTCCATGCCCAGGGCTTTTGGAAAGCATACTTTTAAGTCCAACATGGGGTCTGCTTGAGTTGGTGTCTTTTAGAGATCTCTTTTGTTGTAAACCGAACCAAGATGCATAACTGTTTACATGGCATTTGTTTATTGCCTGTCTTCAGCTGGCAAATGCCAAAACTACGCATTTGGTCAAACTATATTCTTGTTCTGCCAACACTGTAGAGATAGCATCATTGAAAGCTGGCCCTTGTTACTGCTGACTCCATCATTCAGAGGCAGGGGACAGCATGTAATTCTGCCTCTGGTAATCCGTTTGTGACAGGACTTTTATAGCCTGCATACCTTTGCTTACTGGGCCCAGATGTTGTATGATACTTTCTCAATAATGCATATTTTAAAGAATTTCTCTTAACTATTTGTTTTGAAGTAATTTTATACTTACACCAGGTTTTATCATTCTCTCTCTCTCTGTCTCTCTCTGTCTCTCTCTCTCTCTCTCTCTCTCTCTCTCTCTCTCTCTCTCTCTCTCAGTGTGTGTGGGGGTGTATGTAATTTTTTTTCTGAATCTTTTGAGAGTAAGTTGCAAAGATAATGGCCTTTTTCCTCAGTGTGTATTTCCTAAAAATAAGGGCATTTTCTTACAAACCAGAATACAGTTTTCCAAATAATGAAATTTGCATTAGTGCAGCTCTATTATCTAATCCACAGAATTTAGTCAAGTTTTATCATTTCTTTCACTAAATTCTTTATACCATAATAATTTTTTTTCTGGTCCAGGATCCAATCCACAATGTCACATCTGGTTTCTTTGGGTTTTTATTCTCTATTAATTCAAAATAGTTCTTCAGCCTTTCTTTCTCCTTCATGACCCTAATATTTTTTAAAAAGTAGTGGCCCTTTATTTTGTAGTATGACTCTCAGTTGGGAATTTTCTGAAGCTTCTTTATGGTTATATTGATAAAATACATTTTTGGCAGGAACACCCCAGAAGTAACGTTGTGTTATTCTCAGTGCATCCCATCAGGAGACACATGTTATCTATGCATCTGATCAGTGGTGATGCTAACTTTGTTCACTTTGTCAATGTTTCTCATAAAATTTTTACCCATTGATTTTAGTACCTGGTGATGGTTCTTGACTAAAGCAATTATTACTACAGTGGTTGTCAAATGGTGATTTTTCTGAATACATTTATGCCATCTATATTTATTATTGTCCATTCTACTATAAAAAAGAACTTTCCCCTCTTGCTTGTTTGTTTACTTATATTTATGTGCTTATGAATATTCCATATTTATATTCATATGGATTTGGATTAACTGTGTGTATATAAATATATACATATACAAATTTATATTTAGTTTAAATCTGCATATATGCCAAAACTGAGTTCTGACACTCTTAAATCCAATCCAAGATACAAATTCTCAAAATGAAAGGCCTATTGAACCCCAAGAAAGAGAAATAAAAAGAAATTTTAAAATATGCCATTCAATTTACATTTAAAAACATTTCATCACATCAAATAGAAAGAGAAAATCCAAAATGAGATTTGATAGAATACCTGAAAAAATAAGAACCTAATTGTACTAAAAAACACATAAAGCTTTTGAAAAAATCTTTGGGTTTGTAACTTTATGCCAGAAAAATATGTATTTTCTTAATGTTTATAACATAAGTCTTTTGCAATTGTGACCAAAAGAAAGAGGCATAAATCATGAATAAAAGGGGAATTTTCCATGGAACTTGATAAGCTATTTCTAAAATTCAAGTGAAAAATATATGTGTAAGAATAACTAAGCTATAAAAAGGGTGGGGGGATTGTTGTCCTAACAAATACCAAGACATATTATAAACTTTTAAATATCAAAGCAATCTGCTAAGAGAACAAATAAACACAAATAGGATAATAGAACAGACCAGAGAGTTGAGAAACAGAACTTACTATACAAGGAAATTTCTTATAAGTGGTGTCTTTATATTAAGGAGAAATTCTTACACATTAAAAGATATTGGAAAAACTAGCCATACTTTTAGGAAAGTATTAAATTAATCAATAGTGGTAATATATTTTAAATAAAAATGCATTAAATATTACCTTTATGTATAGTTACATTTTTTATAAAAATAAGGGCAAATCATAGAGATGTCTAAGAGAAGTGAATTAGAAGAAGAAATGCAGATAACTGTTGTCTGTGAGAGACTTGTCTAGAGAAGGAACCAGCAATATGGAATTTAGCCCAAGTTGCTTTGTGAAATTTTTATGGTCATCCAAAAATAACTAATTTAGCCCTCAGTACAGGAGGTCATGTGCAAAAGGGAACTTCTTACAACCCACTGAGCTGGGAAGATGGGAAAGCAAAACACGATTCAAGTCTCAAAATAACAACGGTTAGCTTCTTGGACTTTTTCTAACTTAACAACTCTTTGTGATTAAAAGTTAGAACCAAAAAAATGGATATTTTCTCTTTCTTCACTATCAGTCAGCAAAAAACTCTGGAAAACAGGAGTGAGTACGTCTTGTTTATCTTTACATCCTTTGGCTATGCACATTAATAAAAACATTATTAAATGGAAAAAAATAAATATGAAAGCATGGGTAATTGAATGAAATCTGTATTAACTCCTACTTCTATATAGTTTTTCTCTGGCACCTCGAGGCAAAGTTACCTATACATTTTTGCCCAACATTCTCTTACAAATTTTAGTACAATATAGTTATTTGTTACACATCTCTCTCTTTGAGTAGACTATGAGTTCTTGAAAGTTAGGTAATCTATCTTATTCAATATTGCATTTTCTTTTTCCAACACCATCGCTGAACATAGTGGTTAGGCAAGATAAGAAACGTTTGGTAAAAGAAAAGTGGGGAAAATGTGAGAGCAAAAGGCTGTTCACAGTGAAGAGAGGAAGGGAAGAAGGAGAGGGAGAGGGACAGAGAGAGAAAATACGCACAATTTCAAAACAGAAATAGTACAAACTCTGTAACACTATGTGTGGATGTGAAAATAATGTCTTATAGAGACACTGTGTATTTCCAAAGGAAAAAATAAGAAGTAATAGAGATTAAAAATGATAACAGTAAAGGAAGTTATAACACTATTGAGAACTGAAATAGTTGGGCATTTTAAATTTGGTTTGTTTTTATAAATACATCTTTACAAATGTCACAGCCTTCATGCTTGCTACTGCAAAGGGATGATGTGGTCAAGGTGGCAAGTTGATTCCAAGCAGGTAAAAGTAGAAGATATTGCCAATATAATGAACCAAGAAAAAAATGTAAAATTCAGAGTACCAAAGACTTGCAGAGGGAAATAATAATATATTGACTTTGAGAAAATATTATTTGGATAAAAGCATTAATCAAGAGAATAATGGAGATGACATTAGAAGCCTCTTAAACACTTCAAGGAGACCAAACAAGGAACATTTTTTATAACAGGAAAAGACTTTCAAATGTCTAGCAGCTAGGCTAAACAGAATATTAATTACTATGAATGGGCATACTACCAGGGCAAATAAGTGCCAAAGCCAACCTGACTTTGAAAGCTAAAGCAGGAGAAGTCTCCACACAATTTGCTAAAAACAACTGCACCACCAACAGCAAAGCCTGAACCATCTGGCACATCCGCACAACCTTGTTCTAGGAAATTAGCCAAGTGTGATAGAAACTGTTCAAGTTGGGCAGCATCTAAAATCCAAGCGTTTCCAACCTAGTTCCATTGTAAATAATCATGAATATAGAAGTTAAAGAAGAGAAGCAGAAAGAATACTCCTTTGTTTTGTGCAATCTGGCTTCAGGGAGGGTAGGATACCCTGAGGAAAGCAGTTGGAAACACCATGAGGATGAAAAAACTACTCTAAATGATGGGAATAATTTCAGAGGCACCGGGTTGTGCTCGGAATTAAAAAATTGAGCTTTGTGGAATTCTAAATGAGGGGAAAGGGCACCCAAGGTTAGCCAAAGCTGGCTGAGGAGAGATATTAGCTCGCTGTGAGTAGGGAGTGAAATGCTCACAGAGTAAAAAAACATCCCAGAATTTCCAAGGAAGTTTATTTTAAAGCACAATTTGCACAAAGCTTTGTAATCAGTTTTGCTACTGAAAGTGTTGCAGGAGAAATCAGTGGGCCAGATTTCCCTGACACTCTTGGGAGTGAGGTTCTTGGGGGAGCCTCTGAAATAAGCATTTTCAGAACCCCCCAAGGGAGAATGAGATGTGATGAAAGATTTTATTTGCATAGAGTTACATTCCTTGTGTTGCTAAGTCCAATGTCCCTTAGTCCAGCTCTGGAAAAGGGGCAGCTGTGGGTTCAGCAAAGCTATAAGCAGGGCCAGTGTCCAGAATATTCATTCCATGATGAAACTGCTTCCGGCAAAATATCAGGCAAGATTCAGTCCATTAATCCATTGTGTGAAGTCCACATGGCTGTGGGCCACATGGGCAAATGCAACAGAACACTTCTCCTGCAACCAGAGAGCCAGGAGCTCAGGCAAGCAAGAGAGCAAACAAACCAAGAGAGGGAACTTCCTTTTTTCAGGAGATTATGTATCTCAGACTTTGCATCCTTGCAGTGGCCATGTCTATTCTGGCCATTGACTTGTTCTCATGTGTGAATGACAGGTAGTCACCTTCCCACATCAGCTACACCTTACTGGGCATGGATCTAAACTGCCTTTGTTCAGTCCCTTCCCCCATCAATTTGTGGGGAACAGACCTGGAGAATGTTAACTTGCAGCTTTCTAGCAAAGCTGTATAAACAGCATGCCTGTATTATCTAGACTCCCCTTCACTCCTTTCCTGTTAAATAATAACCAGATTACTATAATGGTAGCAAAAGAAGTAAAATCAGGGCCACCCGCTTTCCTTTCCTAAAATTTTGCAAAAGAAATCAATTTTGTACCAAAGGAACACCAATTAGGCATTTTCTGAATTACCATGGTTTAGTTTGGTTTATTACAGCTTAATACCATAATAAATTAACAAGTATCTACTGAGCAACTACAGTGTACAAGGCAGTAGATGCCCCATATGATAACCAGAGTTTGATATGCATGTTTGAGAATGGACCCTTGTAGGTAATTTTATCACATTTCTGTGCACATTAGTGGTATATATCCGACTAAAATCAAAACACTAATTGGAAAGGATATATGCATTCCTATGTTCATTGCAGTGTAATTTACAATAGCCAAGATATGAAAGCAATCTAATGACCTATCAATAGATGAGTGGTACATATATACAATGGACTATTACACAGCCATAAAAAATAATGAAATCTTATCATTTGCAACAGCATGGATGAACCTAGAGGGTATTGTGCTAAGTGAAATAAGTGAGACAGAGAAACACAGATGCCATGATTTAACTTATATGTGAGATCTAAAGAACAAAATAAACAAAAGTGAAACAGACACATAAACACAAAGAACAGACTAATAGTTGCCAGAGGGGAGAGGTTTGGGGCCTAGGTGAAAAAGTGAAGAGATTAAGAAGAACAAATTGGTAGTCATAAAATAGTCACAGGGATGTAAACAGCAGCATAGAGAACATAGTCAATAATATTGTAATAACTATGGTGCCAGGTGAGTACTTGGAATATAGGGGGAACACTTTGTAAAGTACATGATTGTCTAATGACTATGCTGTACACCTGTAACTAATACAAAATAATATTAAAAGTAAATTGTAATTGAAAAGTAAAAAATAAGGTCATTAAAAGTTGAAAAAAAGAATATTCTATACTCACTGACTGTATTTCATTTTCAATTTATTTTTGAATCTATTTTGTGTCTATTTTTTAAAGTGTAAGTATTCACAAAATGCTTAATATATAGAAAAATAAACAGGCATATATATGCATATCCACCAATCAGATTTAGCAAATAGCATTTTTTCCATACCTGCCATAGCTTATTGTTTAAAGAAAAAACAAAATATCACAGAAACACTTATAAACTCCCTCCCCTATCCCATCCTTCCTCCTCCCATCTAATATATAACCATTATTTTGAGGTTGTTGAGTGACATTCCATGCTTATGGTTATAAATTTAGTAAACATGTGTGTAGAATTTTTTCTAACCCAGTATTATATGTCCTAAAATTGATTCTTGGTGGTTTAAGTTTTGCTTTTCACCTTTAGGACCTTGACTTATGGGGAATGAGCTAAGTCTCCAGAGACTGACTGTCCCTGAACAAAGCAAAATTCTGCTTCTGCCACTTACTTACTGTGTGACTGTGAGCACATACTACTTCTTTCTGAGACTTGACTTAATTATCTGTATAATATCTCATTGGCATGTAGAAAGGATTTAGTTAACTCATATATAACATTTATTAGACCAGTGCCTGGCATATAAAGAACACTCAACAAATGTTATTTACTATTGTGATTGTTGTTGTTGTCATTGCTATTATCACATAAAGTAGAATTTAATTGAATCTGTTGTAAATGGATAATTACTCCAATACTATTTATCACAAATTAACCCCCCCCCCCCCATTACTGGTTTCTAAAGCTATCTCATATAACAAGCTTCTATATATGCAAGTGTCTGTTCTGGTCTCTGTTTTTGAGTTGCTCTGATTACCTATCCCTGCATCTATTGCATACTGCCCTAATTATAGTAGTCTTCTAATATGTCTTATATTTGAGATAGCTAGTCCATACTCCGCTTCTTATTTTGTTTCATTTCGTCAATTCTTGGCCCTTCATTCTTCCATGTTAATTTTAGTATCCATTAGTTAAATTCTTTTAAAAACAACAAACAAACAAAAATCCACTGTGGGAAAGTGGTTAGAAATACAGATACTGAGTGTTCCTAGTCATGAACATGACTTCTATCAACAGTTAATTCGGACCTTTTAAGCATATCCTTCAATAAAGTTTTATAATTTTCCATAAAGTTTATTCCCTACTTTTCATAAATATATTCCTATATACTCTTTATAATGTAATGGATAAGATTTCTAAATTTTTATTGTCAGCATAAAACATTACTGTTATATCCAGTAACAATGATGCACTTTTATTAATTCTAATAGTTTGTGCATTGTCTTTCTTTTCTGTGTACATAACCATGTCACCTTTGAATAATGTTCATTTTGTTTCTTCCAAATTGCACATCATTTACATTTTCCTGTCTTATTGGTCTGGCTAAGACTGAAGCTACAATTCTAAAGAAAATTGCTAATACCAGGCATCCTTATCTTTTTCTTTGCTTTAGGGGAAATGCTTTAATGTTTTAAAATTAAATACAATATTCGATTTCAGATGTTAATTGACAAAGTAATAAAAGTTAATGCCATTTTTATGCCTAGAGATTTTTTAAAAACCATGAACATTGAATTTTTACACATGCTTTTTTGCATTTATCAAGATAATCTCACAGTTTGTCTCCTTTAATCATAATTGTCAAAGTAATGAATGATAGTTGTATATTTTCTAATGCTAAACTGTCTGTGAATTACTGAGATGTACCTTACTTGTTCACTGAAAAATATGTCTGAATTCAATAGAGTTTAATAATATTTTATTTAGGATTACTGCATCTGCATTCCTATGTAAAATTGCCCTACAATTTTTCCTTTTCATACTTTCTCAGTCCAGTTTTAGAACTGGAATTATATTGGCTTCATAAAGTGATTTGGAGAGCTTCTTTCCTTTACCTGTTTCCTGGACTATATTGTATATTAAGACTGCTTTAACTTACTTTCTAGGTAGGACTTTTTTTTTTTTTTTTTTTTTGAGGGGAAAGATGGGAAAAATAAGGGCTAGGTAGATTTTTAACCATCAGTTGAATAACTTTAAAAGCATAATTTCTAACCAGGTTTCTCTCTCTCTCTCTCTCTCTCTCTCTCTCTCTCTCTCTCTCTCCCTCCCTCAGGGATTTGCTTACATTGTTAATCTTTTCAAAGAACCAGCATTGAATTTTGTTAATCCTCTTTGTTTTCCTTACTCTTGTCTTTCTCTTCTATATCATTTACTTCCCCTTTCTTTATGTTCACGCTATTAGCCTTTTAATAGTTTATAAATGAACACATAGCTCACTAAATTTTTAAATCTTTGTTCATTCTCAACTTGTATCTTTAAGTCTCTAATCTTTATTACTTCAGTTGTATCTCATAAGTTTTGATATGTGGTTTTTCAGTTCTCTAGACATCCTAATATCCATTCTAAATTCCTCTTTGACTCAGGAAATACTCAACTGTTCTAATTTAAAATTTTTAAACAAGTTATTTGGCTACTTGTAGTTTGTTTTTATTGTCTGTTGGGACCATGTCAAATTCTGACACATCTTTAGGCATGATCAGTCATGGAGTATCTTAATTTGGGGGCACAGGGTTTTATATAACAATTTAAGCAAATTTGTTAATTGTGCTCTTTGATGTTTTTTACTTTTTTCCAATTGTCCTGCTTCTGAGAAGTGAAAAGTAAAATATTTTGCTATGATTTTATTTTATCCATTTTCCTTATGATTCTGTTTTCAGTTTTATATATTTTGAGGTTGTACTTTTAGAATAGATGGGTTTAGTATTATTTTATTTGCCTGGGGAATTGTTTATGATTATCTTTATTACTAATATTTCTTTATACCTTTAACTCTAATTGGCTGACATTAATTTCAGTATACAATTTAACATTTGTTTAGATTAGCATTTGCCTAATATATCTTTTCCCATTTTCTGGTTAGCATCCTGTCTGTATAATGCCTGTAAATTACATAAAACTTAACTTTGTGTTTATCTAATCAGAGGGTCTTAATTTTTTAGCTGATGAGCATGCTCTAGATTTGGGGGGATTATAGATATATTTGGAATTATTTGTATAATTGTTTATTGTGTTTTCATACTATTTCTTGATTTTTATTTTTATTTTTCTTAATCACCCTTCTGTTGGATGACTAGAATTTCTTTCTGCTTTTTCCCCCTCTCCCAAATTAAAAGTTATTCTATATATGTTGTCTGATAATATGATGTAATGCTAACATGAATACCTGAATTAACAGATTTTTCTCATTAATAATAAAAGACTGTGGAATGAGCACATCTTCCATATCATTGTTGTGTACAATATCAGTAACATCCTGTTATCTCCCCTTTTCAATTAAGCATTATTTTAAGTATAGTCATTAACTTTACAATAATCCTTATTTAGATTCACTCATATTTTCCTAATTTATTTCCTAACCATTCATTTTTGCTTCCTTTTTCTCCCTTAGGTTCAATTTTCATCTTTATGAGATATACCCTTTAGTAGTTCTTTCAGCAGAATATCTGAGTGGTAAAGTTGGTATTTGTGTGAAAACATTTCTATTTTACATTTGCTCTTGAAAAAGAACTTTAACTGGGCATAGAAGTCTAAGTTCACATTATATTTCTTAGCAACTATAAGATATTATTTAATCATTTCTTTCTATTTTTGCTGGTGGTTCATCTAATTGTGACTATTTAATTGTTCTTTTTTGGCAGGTAACATGTCTTTTCTATCTAATAGCTTCTGAGTTATTTTGCTTCTTTCTGCTGTACTTCCACTGTGATGCATCTCATTGAATGCTTATTTTTACTTATCCAACTCGGGAATTCGTGTGATTCTTTGTTTCTTTCTTTCGTTTTTTTTTTTAAATTCATCTTTATTTTTTAATGTATTACAGATGTTCCCCCCCTTTTTCCCCATTGACCTTCTCCTCCCCAATCCTACCCCGCTCCTGCCTTCCCCACACTATTGTCGGTATCCATTGGTTTTGCATACATGCATAGAAGTTCTTTGGTTTATCTCATCCTGCCCTCCCTGCCCCCTTCCCTTTGAGGTTCATCAGTCAAACAACCAATTTGTACTTCTTAATTCCTTCATCTTTCCACTCATCTGGCAAGCAACAAAATTTTTCTGTATCTATGAGTCTGTTTCTGTTCTGCTTGCTCATTTTGTTTGTAGATTCAATTGTTGATAGATATGTATTAATTGCCATTTTATTGTTCATATTTTTATTCTTCTTCTCCTTCAAGAAGACCAGTCAACATTTCATATAATACTGGTTTGGTGCTGATGAACTCCTTTAGCTTCTTCTTGTTTAGAAAACTCTTGATACATCCATCTATTCTAAATGATAGTTTTGCAGGATACAGTAATCAAAGGATAAGAGATCTTTCTTTCTCACAGCTGCATAGTACTCCATTGTGTATATGTACCACAGCTTTTTTATCCATTCGTCTACTGATGGACATTTGGGCTGTTTCCAGATCTTAGCTATTGTAAATAGTGCTGCTATTTACACTAATATATATAACATGGGAGTACCTATATTCTTTCTGACTGGTGTTTCAGGTTTCTTAGGGTATATTCCTAGAAGTAGGATCATTGGGTCAAATGACAATTCAATTTTTAATTTTTTGAGGTAACACCATAGTGTTTCCCATAGTGGCTGCACCAGTCTGCATTCTCACCAGCAGTGTACTAGAGTCCCCTTTTCTCCACACCCTCAACAACACTTGTTGTTTGATGATTTGTTGATGGTGGCCATTCTGACAGGTGTGAGGTGATACTTCATTGTTGTTTTAATTTGCATCTCTTTGATGATTAGTGATGTTGAGCATTTCTTCATATGTCTCTTGGCCATTTGTATGTCCTGTTTGGAGAGGTGTCTATTTAGTTCCTCTGCCCATTTTTTAATTGGGTTCTTTGTCTTCCTTTTGTTGAGTCATATGAGCACTCTATATATTTTGGAAATTAACCCCTTATCTGATGTATCATTGGCGATTATGCTCTCTCATATAGTGAGTTCCCTTTCCATTTTGATGGTTGTTTCTTTTGCTGTGCAGAAGCTTTTTAGTTTGATGTAGTCCCATGTGTTCATTTTTCCTTTGTTTCTGTTGCCTTAGGTGATGTATCAATGAAAATTCTGCTGCGTATGATGTCCGAAATTTTGTTGCCTACATTTTCTTCTAGGATTTTTATGGATTCACAAGTCACATTTAAGTCTTTTATCCATTTTGAGTTTATTCTTATGTATAGTGTAAGTTGATGGTCTAGTTTCATTTTTTTGCATGTAGCTGTTCAATTTTCCCAATACCATTTATTAAAGAGGCTGTCTTTACTCCATTGTATGCTCTTGCCACCTTTGTCAAATATTAATTGTGCATAATGTCTTGGGTCAATTTCTGGATTCTCTGTTCTGTTCCACTGATCTATATGCCTGTTCTTGTGCCAGTACCAGGCTGTTTTGATTACAGTAGCTTTGTAGTATAACCTGATATCCGGTATTGTGATCCCACCTACTTTGTCTGACTGGTCTTTTTTGATGTTGTTGATGTTCTCACTAAGTTCCTTGGAGGTCTCCTTAAGTTCCTTGACGGTCTCACTAAGTTCCTTGAATGTCTCACCAAGTTCCTTGACCAACCTTATAACCTGTGTTTTGAATTCTGCATCTGATTGATTGCTTATCTCCATTTTCTTTAATTCTTTTTCTGGAGTTTTGTTCTTTTCTTTCATTTACGATATGTTTCTTTGTCTCCTCATTTTGGTTGCTTCCATGGGATTGTTTCTATGTATTAGGTAGACTTGCTATGTCTCCTAGGCTTCAAAGGGTGGCCTATTATTGTAGGTGTCCTGTAGGATCCAGTGGCACAGCCACCCTGATCACCCCAGTTGGGCCCTTGAGGTGCACCCCTAGTGTGGACTGTACACCCTTCTGTTGTAATTCAGTCTTGATTGCTGTTGGCACGTCAGTGGGAGGGATTTACTCAGGCTGATCAGCTGCAAGGACTGGCTGTGCCAGTGACCACTGACCTCTGACTCCCTTGGAGGATCAGTTGTGCAGGGGCCCACCACACAGAGCAAGATTTACTTCATCAGGGCTCTGGTACCCACTGAGTCCACTCATTGAGTGTGTCACTTGTGGAGGTGTTGGGTGGTAGTGTTTCAATGTGGTCTGAAGCTGTCCACTGGGTGTGCTGGCTCTGGGGCAAGGTCAGCCACTGCCTGTGTTCTATCCAGGGCCACCCAGCATAAGCTACAAAGTGATCTGCAGATGGCTGCTTCTTGTACTGGGCTTGGAGGTGCCCAGGAAAAGCCAAGTTGTGAACCAAGGCTGGCTGCTTCTAGTTCCAGGCCTGGGGCCACAGAGGTATGGGGCTTGCTGAGACCAGATGCTGCTTGTTTGAGAGATTTTAGAAAACTCTGAAGCAGGATCCAAGACCGGCCAATCCTATGATAAAGCCTTTGGAAACAGCTTGGGTGGGCCCAAAAGTTGGGTGGAGCGGGGCCTCAGGGAATCACCAAGGTGGGGCAAACAGTGTGAGCCAGGTTGCTGGAATCCCAAATATGGCGGAGTCTGCCGGCCCAGGGAAGGGCTCACCAAAGGAACATCAGCCTCCGCCAGCAAGTCTGTCCAGGAGAAAGCCGCCTCTCCAACCCTCATCCCAAGGCCAAACAGCTCAGTTCTTCCATGTATGTCTCTGGCACCCCTCAAGCTGCCTCCCCTCTGAGCTTAGAGGGAGCAAGTCTGAGTAAGTCTGTGCGTGGGCCCTTTAAGAAGAGCTGCCTGGGGCTCCCGCAGCCTCAGTCTCCCTCTGCCTCAGTTCCCGCTGGTTTTTCCAGCCAGAAGTGATGGGGACTTCTCTTCCTGGCACTGGAACCCCGAGCTGGGAACCTGGTGTGGGATGGGGACCCCTCACTCCTCAGGGAGGACCTTCACAGCTGAGGTATCCTCCTGATTTTATCCGCCACACATGGGTGTGGGACCAGCTTGTCTGTGCCTCCGCCACTCCTACTAGTCTCCATATGGTTGCTTCTTTAATTTGTAGTTGTAGGACTTCCATTCAGCTCTATTTCAGAAGGTTTTGAATGATGGTTGTGTTGTAGTTTAGTCATAATTTTGATGTGGTTGTGGGAGGAGGCAATACATACAGTGTTTATCTGTGCCACCATCTTGACCAGAAGTCTCTCGTGCGATTCTTTATAATGAAGATTCACTGTTTTTTTATCAGATCTGAAAATTCTTAGCTACTTATTTTGTACACTTTTTTTTTTTTTTTGCCCACCTTTTCCCTTATTCTCTCCTTCTGGAGCTCTTATTAGACACACATGAGTCATCTTTATTCTATTTGCCATGATGCTCAAACTTTACATTTTCTATTCCTTTATCTCACTGTGTCATTATGTCCTGTAGTAATTGCAGACGAATTACCACAAGACACTACTACAATCAGTGAACAGATGAATCTTTCACACTAATTCTTTATTTAGTTGTGTTCAAAATGCTTTATTCAATTGTGCTCAAAATGATGTTTAACTAAACCTTTGAGTATTTAATTCCAATGATTATATTTTTATTTTTTAAAATTCTTTTTTAAAACATGATTTCTAAAATGTTGCCTTTTGTTATAACGTTATTATATTTTTAACTCTTTAACAATTTAAAGCAAATTTTGTGATTTTTCTATTACTTCTGATTTGAAGCCTTATTCTTAGTGTTTGCTATTAACCAGTGTCTCCCTTGGGATACATTATTTTCTTGTGTGGTTTGTAATTTTTGTGTGTGCCTTTTTATTCAGCTGAGATGTGTGTGTGTGTGTGTGTGTGTGTGTGTGTGTGTGTGTTATATAAAACTCCTCCTAGAAAAAAATGTTCATTTGCTTATGTCAGAATCCCAGCATATCTGCACTCTTGGACCAATATTTATTGCAGCTTTTTCTCTCCATTTGGCATAGACTGGGATTTCCATTTCCCAATGAATATACTTTCTCCCACTTTTTTCCAGAAAGAAATCAGAATTTTGTCTCTTCCTTGAATTAGCGGATGTGTGTGCTTTTGTTTTCCTTTCACTCAGTGAGCAGCTCTCCCCAATTCTGCACTTCCTGCATGAGTCTGGATAACATGTTGCTTTTTCAAATGTGCCTGAGTCAAGAACCCACCACCTCCTCTCAGACACCATCATCCTGGCCCCAGAAATTAAGGCCCATATTGGAATTCAGTTCCTTCCTGAGTTACCATGGTGTCACTCATGAGCTTTCCTGTCTGACTTTAAGATATTTCTTTGTTTCTGGCATCTAATAATTTTACCTTGTTTCTTTTTATGTCAAATATGTATTAAAATATTTTTGTTTACATATTATCCAAAACTTCTATGTATTAGTAGCAAAAAGATAGGCACATATTTCAGCATGCCATAAGGTGAAACCAAAAGTCCAATTTACTCTTAATAAAAATCATTGTAAAATAAATATGTGTGTGTGTGTCTGTGTGTAAAATGAACTCCTCCAGGTCAAGAAACAGAGTTTCATTACCAGCACCTGAAATTCCCGTGTACCTCTCCACATGATGACACTCTTCTTCCCACAGGATAATTACAATCTGATTTTCGTGATGGGCATTTTTTGTCTTTTTGTTATAATTTTACTACTTATATTAATTATGAAACAGAAGACTTTACTTCTCCATGATTTTTAACTTTATGTGACTGGAATAATTCTCTGTTCATTCTTAAGTCTTACTTCTTTTGATCAAGAGTATGTTTTAACGTCCATCAATGTCAAGGGTTGGCAAATCTTTTCCGTAAGGGGCCTAATAGTAAATATTTTAGTCTTTTCAAGCTATGTACATTCTCTGACACATATTCTTTGGTGTTTGTTTTTCTGTTTGTTTTACAAGCCATAGAAATGTAAAAACATTCTTAGCTTGTGGGCCATACAAAAATAGGTCACAGTGGATTTATTTGGCCATGGGCTGTAGTTTGCTGAATTTTGATCTATGTTATTGCAGGCAACTATAGTTATTTATTTTTATTACTATAGAGCAGGCTACATTTATTCATTCTAATGTTGATGAGTGTTGAAGTTTTTTTTTCAAGTTTTCTGCTATTATTATTCTTCTAGGAATATACTTGTACATATTTCTTGATGTGCATATCCATGAGTTTATACTTATGGATAAACTTATGGAATTGCTTAAAATGCATATATTTGACTTTTGAAAATAATTTAAAAATTTTATATTCTAATTATATATTCCAATTTACACTCTCACCAAATGGTATAACATTTCTTATTGTTATCTATACCCTTGTCAATATTGGTAGTGATGAAACGTTAAATTTTAGCCAATCTTGATGTATAATAGTATTTCATTTTGGCTCTAATTAATGTTTTCTTGATTATAAGTGAGGTTAAACTCATTTTCAAATGTTTATTGGCCATTTTTATTTCTACTTTTATGAAGTACCTATTCACATATTTTTTCATTAAAAAAATTGTGATATCCTGCCCTGGCCAGTTTGGCTCAGCGGTTGGAGCGTCAACCTGTGGACCAGAGAGTTCCGGGTTTGGTTCCCGCTAGGGGCATGTACCAAAAAAATAAAATAAAAAATAAAAAAATTATGATATCCTGTTTACTTCCATGTTACTTCCAGGTTTTTGTTGGTTTTTTTGTTTTATTTTTGTAAGTTTTTTATATATTTTACATGGTAGTTCTTGACTAGTTATATAGGTTAAAAATATTTCTTATGTTCTGTGGCTTGCCTTGTCTCTGTATAAATGCTGTCTTTTGGTAACAGAAGTACTTAATTTCAAAGTAGCTCAATTTTTCAATAACCTCTTTTGGCATCTCATTTAATAGCTATTTCCCTATTGCAGGTCATATATTTTTTTTATAGATAAAAATGTTTATATTTTGCCCTTTATATTTAAATTGTTAACTCACCTAGAGCTGATGTTTTGTATATAGTATGCAGTAATGTTCAAATTTCTTTTGTCCACATGGGAAACCCAATTGTTCTAAAACCACATATCTTAAAAAATGATATTTCTGTCATATATTAAATACTCACATGTTCATGTCCCAGTACCAATATCCTCTATTCTGTTCTGTTGCACTACCCCAATACAAATACAAAGCTTTAAAAATTATTATAGCTTTGTAATAAGACTTAAAATAGGTCAGTTCTTCTGAATAGGTTCTCTTCCTTAAAAGTTCCTTTGTCTTGCTTGACCATTGCATTTCTATGTCATTTTTACAGTAAACCCATCACATTATAAAATAAAATACCAAGGACAATTGCTGGGTTGTTGATTGTGATTCTATTGAATCCTTTAATATTGGGCCTTCCAAGTCATCAATAGGGTCTATTCCTTCTTCTGTTTATATCTTTTTCTCTAATGTCTCTTAAAAACATTTAATGCCTCATAATTTCTCCATAGAAGTCTTTCATACATTTTGTTATATTTTTCTTAAGTGTTTCATATTATTTGATGTTATAAGTAGTATATATTTTTATAAATTTCATAACTTTTAATTTCTAAATGTTCATATTTTTGCTATACTATGAAAGTAAAACTGGTTGTTTTATATCGTTTCAATATTCGGCTACCATTTAAGAACAACTGTTAACTTTAATAATTTATCTATAGTTTTAAATATATATAATATATATCTGAAATTATATTGTCGCTGTACAACTGATTTTTACTTTCTTTCATTACAATCCTTATAATGTTTAATTCTTTGTTCTGCCTTGTTTTTTTTTTCAATAAATGTGGGGTAGAAGCAGTGATAACATACCTATCTTGTTTTAGCTTTCAGAGGGAAAGCTCTTGCTATTTCACTAACTAGTTTTGCTGCAGGTTTTATGTAAATTTCTCTGATATCAAGGAGTTTTTCTTCAACTCCTAGTTTGGCAGTTATATCATGAATGAATGTTGGATTAATCAAATTGTTTTTCTAAATGTCTTGAGAAAATCATGCAAATTTTATCTTTTAATCTGTTAATATTGTGAATGAAGTAAAAAATTGAAGATAAAAATCTAATAATCACTGGTATATAAATTATTCTTAAAGCCAAAAGAATTCATAAGATCATATATGAAAGAGTGCAAAGACAGAAGAAAAAGTCAAAGACTGAGCATTGAGTAAATTCAGATTTGTAAAGTAGAGAGAGCTGGAAAATAATATTGAGCAGGAATATTTGGTGAAGTAGAAGAAATACCAGAGAATCAAACAGTCTAATAAGATATCTATTGGTTGGCAACATACAGGTCTTTTAAGTACCTTTTACAATAAACATCTTAATAGAGTGGTGAAGGGTCAGGGTGTCGGTATGGAGAAATCAAATTAGAAAGAATCTAAACTGGATTCTGAAAAAAAGTTTTGGGGATTTGTGCTCCCAATAAAAGCATCTTCAAATCTAGACTCAGGTATCCCAAAAATCTTTTTAAAAGCACTAAAGAGTTCACTAAATAGTGTAAACATCCTTGAAAAGTTCTGAAGGAAAGCTGGAATCCAGAGATTTAAGCAAAATAAGGATAACCAAGCCAATTTTTTTCTGAGAGCATTTTGAATGTAATAATCAAGGGCAAAAGATGGCATGTGAGAATTATCCATTGGCCAACTACTGTCCTTAGACCCCGACAAGAAATATCCCAACCCTGAAACCACGCTTCAGATTTCTCCTTATACCATAAATCTAACAACAATAACGATGTTATAGTTATTAACCCTCCCTAGGTAACTCTTGTCATTTTGAATCCCACACCCAACGTTAGCATAGCACTACTCATAACTGCCAACCTTTGCTTTGACTAATACCACCCAAGGGAACACTTTCACATCTCTTGTCTTATATACTGGGAAGAACAGCCAATTTTCTTCAAATTCTTTAAAGATTTGAGAGTTGTGTTGCTGCTGATTTCAGAGAAAGACACTGTTTTGAATTGCCCAGTGGATTTTGAGGGGGAGAAGTGTTTAGATATATTATTTAATCTGTCAAGCCCTACCTCATAGATAGCATGAATGCAATAGATTTTTATATTTCTCAGAAGTGTGTAGTGTCCATTTTTGGTTCCTCATTCATTCCAATTTGGTTCTGGAGATTGATTTTATTCATTATGTAATAGAAAACCGTGAGAGTATTTCAAAACAGAAGAGTGTTCTTAGCTGAATTTGAATTTAAAGGAATGATTTTTATATTATGTGGAAATTTTATTGGAGGGGGGTGAGTCAATACAAGATACTAAATTAGGAGATTATGGCAATCTAGGCAGTATAAAATGATGTTTAGTGCATTATCTCTGGAGACAGGCTTCCCAAGTTTGAAATCCCCTTTTGGGCACAAGCTATTTCTATGACATTGTGGAAATGACAACCTCTTTCTTTTTGTTTTCTTCTCTTCCTAATCAGTAAAATGGAGGTAAAAATAACTTAGTTTATTATTTTTTTGTAAAGATTATATTAGCTATGCAAAGCACTTGCAACTGTGCCTAGCACTCAGTAAATGTTCTATGGGTGTTAACTATTATTACTGAAGGTGGAATGAGAAAGAGTAAAATTGAGAGCAATTTTAATATTTCTGGTTTCAGCTACAGGATAAATGGTGGCAGCATTTACTGAGGTAAGAAATACTGGGAGATTAGCAGATTTAGGGGAAGAGAATAGAATCAAGAATTCAGCGTTGGACTTACTGAATTTGTAATTTCCAGTAGATATTTAATTGGATACTGAATGTTGAGTAGGCAGTTGGATCAATGTGTCTTTGAGAGAAACAGTTAATTTATATGAATTTAGGAACCAACAGTGCACTGGTTGAAATTACCTAAGGGGTGAGTATAGATTTGAAAGAAAAGAGGTTTCAGGAAAGGACCTTGGGACACTACAACATTTAATAGTTAGGAAGAAGAGAGAATCCAGCTGAAGACAATGAGGAAGAGCAGTCTGTGTGGTAGAAGGAGAGCCAGAACTCTACAAAGATGTAGACGTAATGTTTCTAAAATGTGTTTTAAGAATGGGTGAGTGATCATTTCTGTAATAAGCTCCTGAGAGGTCAGATGGAATGATTGAGAATTGACCATTAGGTTTGATCTTGTGGAAGTCATGCTGACCTTGATGACCATGGTTTCAAAGGAGTGATGAAGAGCTAAATGTATCCAGTAGACTCAAGACTGAAAGGAAAGAGAGAAAGGCAAGGCTGGATATAAACAAACTTTTGAGTTGGTGTCTGCCAGGATTTTTCATTGTAGTTATTCTTTTCCTGTTTAACATAAGTTGTATGCAGCTACTTTGATCATAGACAAATATTCCATTTCAAATTAATATTCAATAAATTTATTTATTTATTCATGCCAGAATAAGATTCATGGTTTTGTATAGTATTCAGTGGGTTATAATCTGTTACTATAATTATTCACTTTAATGTCCAAATTATTTCTTACTTGGCCAGTGGAAGCCATTCAAGCTGGCTTCTATGTTCTTTAGATATGCATACTCTCTTTAGCCTGTTTGGCTTATACTAGGCTGGCTTCTTGCATGGATGTCCTCTGTTTTTACATTCTGTTTTTCCACTCCCAATGCCCCTGTCATAGATTCCTCTTTACCCAGTGACTCACTCCTCTGAGCCTCCATGGTCTTACCACCTGACTCAGACACCTACCTTGCTTGATAGCACTTAATGACTAGAGAAACCAAATTGTTCCAGAAGGGAAGTAAAGACAAAAGAAAGAGAGGAATGTACAGGAAAATAAAGAGAATTAAAGGGAAAGAAACTAAAGAGAGAACAATGAATAGGGAAGGGAGAGAAGAAAAAAGAAGGGAAGGAAAACAGAAAAGAAAGGAAAGGGATAAGAAGAAAAGGATTAAGGAAGTAGAAGAGGAAGAGCTAAAATAACTTATTAGTTGTTTTTGTTTCCATGTTTTCTCATGATCCACCCCATCCATTATCCACAGAGCAGCTGAGTGGCATTTGCACAATCTACATCAAATCATGCCAGTGCTTTATTTATTCAGAGTCTGTATCATGACCTAGAAGGCAATAATAATAATAATAATAATAATAATAATATAATTATTGTCTTCTAGTGACTTTCCCATCTTTATCTCTTCTTGCCCCATAATTGATTGTGATGTTGCTACACTCAAGTCACTTTAACCTTTCAGGTTCTTTCACTGTTAGGCTTTTTCCTTCTTCAAGGTCCTCAGCACGTGCCTCTCTGTGTCTATAATCCTTTCTCTTTCCTTTGCCTGGCTAACTCCCACCTAGTCCTTTGATCTTTGCTTTAATAGAACTTATTCAGAAACATCACTTTCTACCTGCTCATGTATAAAACATCTCCTCTGTTGTTTTCTCTCACAGAACCCTGTGAGAGAAACTCAGCTCATCGCACTTAACACAATGGATACTCATGGGCATAATACTGGGCTCATTCACTCGGGATAAGGTCTACTTTGTTCATCATAATACATGCAGTGCCTAACATATATTAGGTTCCTAAATATTGTGGCCAGATGAAAATCAAAATAAACCAAGAAATAGAAATAGTTGACTTCAAAGCCAGGTTGAACCATTAAAACTACTGATCCTCTACCACTTCTTTCCAGGGAATCATGCTTTCTCTCATCATGTAACTTCTGAACCTGCCACCTTGACCTTTAATGATGGTCTGAGATGTGTACACCAGAAATAATTCTTATTCTTGTGCGATCCTGACATACTTTATCCCAGAGACATCTCTCAGAAGAGCCTGTTGAACGATTTTCTAATTCTAGAACTCAACTGCTGACAAGATGTGAACAACATTACAAAACTGAAAAGATCTCTTTAGGGCAAGATCACAGTGAAGTGTACTTTAGATCAGCCAGTCCAGGGAGGCTGGCCTGCCATGACTACTTCAGCTGATAATAATATGTTGATGTATTGGACATTTCCTATATATCAGGCATTTCACACATCATTTTATTCATTCGTTTCATCTTATTTATTTTAGCTAACTAAGAGGTAAATACTAGGGTGGATGTTATTGTTTTCAATGTCAGTGTCTCAAATAATAATAAAATAATACTATAGTATTTACTTCCAGATGAGAAAATTGAGCATCACAGTGGTAGATTTTGTGGTGGGATGTGAATTCAGAGTAATCTGACTCAAAAACTCCTAAGTCTTGACTTTAGGGCACCCTCCAGTACTCTATTTTCAGGTCCTGCCCCAGCTGCCCACACATTCACAGAAAGTGTACACATATTATGCTTCATAAAAAGGCTAAAACATAAGGAGAAATAATAACCCTTCTGTTATATGATTTGCCACATCTGTTGCTAAACAAAGCCTCACCCAGAATTATGGAAGGGGAAGGATAATTTTAAAATCTTAACGCCCTTATTCTTCCCCAACTTTCCCTTTCTCAGGGTCTGACACTATACAGGGTGGGCAAAAGTAGGCTTACAGTTGTGAGTACAAGAAACCCAGAGTTTATTGTATTATTATTTATTAAGTATTGCATTATTTATTTGTATTACAACTATAAACCTACTTTTGCCCAGCCCTGTATTACCTTACTGCAGCTACACCTCCTGAAGTAACATATTACCAATCTGTGCTCACAAAAGGGGACCTTGATGGACCTTGGCACTTGCCTATTTGGTCTATTGAGGAAGATATCTGACGTCCATTCTCCCTTTTTAAGTGCCTCCACTCAAGTCTGGGAACTCATGCCACCAAGTCAGTTAGCCCTTCCTAGAGCAAAGGCACACCTTTGTGAGGAGTCAACAGGTTGAGTCACCTGCTGATTAGCACTTTCTAAAAGGAAGTGTCTATAGATAAGTACTTTTCTATGCACAATCCAGTGGTGTTTGTTTTGGCAACTGTTTGCTCCAGAAACTTTGGAGAAAATACACCTTGGACTAAATACTCTATAATGACCTGTTACAGTTCCTGGTAGTCTGACTTTTGGATTTTGGGAGGCTGTGGTTTTGATTTCTTTTTTAGATTGAAATCTGAGTAGTAATGAAGTAACCAAATGTTTCTGTCTTATGAGGTTTTTTCTCATGAGTGGTACAATGCCCCACACAAGTTGCTACTTACCTGAGAGACAGAGATTTGGTAACCTTACAAGAAATTTTATCATCCACAAGTTTTATCTATATTACAGTGATTTCTGGTTTAATCAAACATTGAGAGAAATTAGAGTAATATTTCTTAGAACCTGGAAGTATTTGTTTTAACTATAATTGTATGGGCTTTGCAGGATGTCACTCTCCAGTTAAAATAATATACTCAATATTCTGACATCCAAGTACCAAGTACTAGTGCTTGTATTGTGCTTCATTCCACAAAACACTTGAGTCAGCTTGCAAAATTGCAAGGGATCATTTTGACTGGAATATAAGATTGAGTTTGTGGGGAGAGTTAGAAAATAATCTCATGGATTATGGGATTGGGAATGTGTCTTGGTTGAAAAAAAGCTGAACAGAAACAAGGTGACATACCTGAGGAAAACTCCCACCCAGAGTCTGCTGGATTATGGCAGGACAGTGGATAGGTTTCACCCTTCTTATCTCTTATTCTCTACCCCAGTTCCACATCCAGAGCTAATGAGTTGCCTTTGGTGGCCTGTGTGGAAAGGCACCATGTGGGTCCTGAGCCAACCAAACCTGGGGTGAGGCTGCGGTATGGTGGGGTGGGAGATCTCATCTCAACAGTGCTTTCTCTGCCTTAGTTCAGGTGGTCACAGAAGTCAGGATGCCCCTAGATGGTTCAAACAACTGACATTCAAACAACTCTACTTATTCCTTCGTTGATTCACACACTTGTGAATTCAAAATAGCTTAATAAGTGCCTAACACTATTAATAATCATTATATTTAAAAGATCACTTTTTATGTGCTGAGTTCCTTAACTACTTTGGTTATATTACACATCAAATAATTACTGTTGTGTGTAATCATCTGTTCAATTCATTTTAGACAAGAGTAAGCTGAACTTTAAAGAAGTAAAGAGATTTGCTTAACTTTATACAGCTGTTAAGTTGGAAGTCTTAGATTTGGAACTCAGGTTTAGTTTGAGAGCCTAGACTCTCCTTTATTCTACATTACCTGCTAGGAACACAGTACTGACAGAGACGTTGATAAATACCTCCAAAACAAAGACAACTGTATCTACTGAAACATTCCACATATTCTCTAATAAAGAAGAAAAGATGTCCGTATGTGAAACTGGTCAAAAATGACATATGGAGATAGATAAAATGTTTCAGAATTGAGAGCAAGGACTTCAAGCGATGTTTGTACATCCATGTCCATGGAGGCATTATTCTCAAAACCCAAAAGGCAAAGGCAACTCAAATGGCCGTGACTGGATAAACAAAGCATGGTGCATACATACAATGGAATATTATTCAGTCTTAAAAAGAAAGTGAATTTTGACACATGCTAACATGGATGGACCTTGACATTATGCTAAGTGAAATATGTCAGTCACAAAAGAAAAAATACCATATGATTCCAATATATGAGATATTTAGAGTAGCTTAATTCATGGACACAGGAGGTAGAATGGTATCTGCCTGGGGCTGAGGGGGAGGAGAAATGAAGTGTCATTGTTTAATGGGTACAGAGTTTTAGTTTTGTGAGATGAAATGAGTTCTGTGGATGGACGGTGGCGATGGTAGCACAACAATGTGAATGTACTTAATGTCACTGAACAGTACACCTAAATATGGTTAATATGGTAAATTTGATGTTGTGTGTATTTTACCACAATTAAAATAAATATTTGAGATCATTCAGCAAAGGCAAAAGATCTTAGTTGGTGAGAGGACTGTGGGAGCTCTGGGGGAAGGAGGCATGGTTTCAAAACAGACACTTTGGAAGGGGGTAGGTCTGGTCTGAGCTCCTCTCCTTCCAGTGACGGCCTCAGCACAAAGCCATAGAAACAGAATGTTAAAATATATATTCATTTGGTCCTTTTGCAGGAGCTAGGGTGATTTTCCTGTAGTAAAAATATGATAACATCTCTCCTTTTTAAAAAGAATTTCCTGACTCCCTATTGCTGTTCAGATAAAGTCAGAACCCCTCAATATATCTTCCAGGCCTTTTGTGACCTAACCTTAAGCACCTCCAAGTCCCTATCCTTCTCTTGCCTTTCCCACTCTCCACTTCCTAAGCTCCAGGCCTACTAAACTGTTCTCATTCTTAGACACACTGTATTCTTATTGATCTCTGGGCCTTTACACATGTCAAGTCCCTTCATTCCCCATTTCTTTCCATCAGCCCTCATTCCAATACTCTCCTCTTCCTGTTCTCCTAGCAAACTCTTTATCATCCTTCAGGACTCACATAGACATCACTCCCTCCAGGAAGATTTTGTTCAGCCTCCTCCCCACTCCAGCCTGAATAATGTGTTCCTATTTGCATTCCTATAGTACTGTACTTCCTCCACTCATAGTCCATCAAACTTCATTAAACTTCCCTACTTTTTTTTTGTCTAGATCCACCCCCAAAAGACAATAAGCTCAGTGAGAACAAGAACTCCATCTCCTTGTTTAATGTCTTATCTTTAATGCTTCGCATAGTGCCTAATATTGAGTGGGAAGGCACTCAATAATATTGGTTAAATAAATAAATTCAGTGTATAATAATGTTTAGTTTTATGCAAACATCTACACAAGCATTTTCTCATTTGGTCCTCTTAAAAATTCTGCCAGCAAGATTGAATAGATCAACCAGCTTCCATTTCACAGATGTGGAAATTGAGGTCTAAAACATTAAGGCAACGATGTAGGGCTACGAAGATAGAAAGTGGTGGAGCAACTCTTGTTAGAGCCTTTGTTTATATCACCATACCACACTTCATATCTTGGCTTCCTATTCCATATAAAGAAGACTTCTCCTCTCTAGATATCTTTTCATTTGTTTCTCTCGAAATGCAAATTTTGTGTGTGTCTGCTGACTGTAGGAGTCACTGTCAATGCCCCAACCCACAGCCCCACAGTCCATTTCTGAACTTACCTATGGTGCTGGTAGATAGTTTCCAGATTGTTGAGAACTTTCCACCCCAAGCGCCCACATGTCTCTTCTCTGCTTGAGGGTTTTCTTCAGTACTGCTGAGCTTGTGCTCTGCATGCCAGTGCGACCCAGAAGTGTGTGTAGGGGGTTAACTCCCTTGGGAGAAAAACACAATGCATGAGGATAGGCATCACTGGGTAAACCATGAAGCCTCCACACTCCCTGGTGGGACAGTTCTGAGGTGTGCTTCCTTCTCATGGTGTCTTGCAGGGTCTCCGTCAGGGTTGAGCCCCAGTTTCCTACAGAGCTCTGTCCACTCAATAACATATGCTTTAATGGATGTTATTCCTCCTTGAATGACTGTCATCACCCTGTCAATTGTGCTTCTAGAGATTACTTCACAAATAAATTACTGACATCCAAGTCTTTGACTCAGGGATTTCTTTTGGAGAAAATCAATCCAAGATATTGATACATCTATTAACAAGTAAGAAGGACATAGAAAATAACATAACTTTGTCTCCATTGCTAAGTAAATGTCTTTTGTTTTATTTTTTAAATATTGATTTTGGAGAGAGAGGAAAGGAGAGGGAGAGAGAGAGACAGAGACAGAGAGAAACACTGATCAGCTGCCTCCTGCACATCCCCCAACCTCCACACTGGGTATTGAGCCCATAACCCGGGCATGTGCCCTGACTGGGAATGGAACCAGTAACCTGTCATTGCATGGGATCATGCTCAACCAACTGAGCCACACTGGCCAGGGCTCTAAGTAAGTGTCTTTGGAAGACCTTCTCCTGCCATTTTCTTTACCTGCCTCTTCATCAAATAATCTTTTAGTGCCCCATTTATCTCTGAGAGGTCACTCATTCTACTTGAGGCTAGACTTATTGACCAAATGCTAAGCTCAGTGGTAATTGTTCTTCCCAATGTTGTGTTCTTATAGCTGCGCAGGCACCCTCAGGACACTGACCTGTGGCAGGCTGGTAACTGGCACAGAGCAAGCAATTTCCAACCTCTGTGCCAGTTCTCTCTGTCCTTTGTTTATCAGAACTGGCTGGAATTACTAACTAGAATCCCTAAGGGGAGGACAGAAGTTGCAAACAACCGTGGCTATCTACACTCCATTAGCTGACGCAGACAGAGCCAGGAGCACAACAGAGCATTAACTTCCAGACATACACATTAAGTTTTAGACTGTCCATGAAGAAAGGTCGGGAGTGCACAGACTAAAACATACCCATGCAGCGAAATGCAGACAAGAAACACACCAAATGCCCTTGGTCAACTATTACACAACAGGTATCTGAAACCAGTTTCCCCAGAGTTGTTGAAATGTTTACTCAAAAAACATTTCTTTAAATTCTAAAGGTCAACATAGTTGATTCATGTCATGCCACCTCCACCATAAAATGTACACTTCTGATTTGTGTCCTCCTCTCACCTCTCCCTGGGGATGATGGTGGCTACCTGCTTAGCTGGACCTGGGCAGCAACTTACTGTTTTCTTCACCCCCAACTATTTAACCTGATGACTGCTCCACCACACACTATCCTAGCAGAATGAAATCACAGGTGCAAGGAGGCAGGGGGTTACAGGTAATCAAACTTTGGGTACCTCAGGAAACTTTTTTCTTATTTATCTTCATGTCCCATTCCTATGTCAAGTGTTTGGCACTTAGCACATGCTCATTAAATATATGTTGAATCCTTGGATGTGTGCATGAGTGGATTAATGAGTATATACATAATTCTTCTAGCTGGAAAGATTGAGGCTTATACTATGAATATATTTCCTGAGTAATTAGCTCTGCTCATAATGGATGTTCAATACATGTGAATTAATGAATCAATAATATGCCTAAAAGAGCTTTTCAGAGAATAAATCACTATGGAGGTTTATGAATATGCCCCCACCTTGCTGTTGGTGGATTGCATGTTGTACTCACAGAATGACTATAGTCTCATATAAGTGATTCTTGTGATACTTTGCCCTGTTGAGATTGGTAAGACATCATTTAGTTGGGTTTTCTCTTTCAGCTTGTGCCCTTTTCCCATACCCTGTTTGAAGCATCTCGGCAGGGTTAGATAGTGGGGAAAGACCAGAGCTATAAGTATGTTTCAGACAAATTCCTTAATTAAATAAGAGTTTGTCTGTGGTCTTAAGTGTAAGCAGTTAGTCCCCAAGGTGAGTACTAGCTACATTATCTATAGTACACTATGAGCATGCAATACATTTATGGAGCCATAATAGAGTGATAAGACAATCATTGATTGTTATCTTCATTTGTTTAAAGCTATTTCAAAGTGCTATATCAAATACAGCCTCTTTTTATTTTTGCTTTATAATGATATTGTAGAATTGAGATGTTTTGTTTTTCTACTCTCATATAGCATTGACTGTTTCCAGAAAATTGTATACACAGCATACTTTGACTCCACATATCTTATATTTAATAATAATGTTAATAATTATAGTGATGGCAGTTCCCGTTTTAGAGCATTTACTATGTGTTAGACTCTGTACTAAATGCTTTGCATGAATAATCTTAGTTATTCTTTGCATTAAGCTTTGGAAGCATTTGTTATTGTTTTCAGTTTATTTTACATATGAAGAAATAGAAATTTAGAGAGGTAACTTGAACAGTATCATATTGCTGGTTGAGGTCTGTTTGATTCAGAATCCTTTGCTCTTAATTACTAGTATGCATGCAGGAATACTTTACAAAGGCTAAAATTAGGACTGTAAATTGATAAATATTTTATTGTATGGCTCTTAGATTTTGAATCAAGTAAAAATAAAACCTTCATTTTGAGATTATAAAGGAAAAAAATGAGACCTGGAATAATAACAGCTATCATCAGATGCTATGCTAAATGCATTATATAAGTTCTCATTTAATATTTAGGTTATGTACCTAATAGATTCTGTAGTATAGCCTCCTTATACAGATGAGAAAATCTGAGCTTCTAGAGGCCATGAGATTTGCTATAGATGACGACCAACTAGGTAGAAGAGCTTCAACCTAAACCACCTCTGTCTTACATTGAAGCCTTATCAGCAGCCCCGTAACACTCAACTGTGTCTAAGAAGCTAGACATTGCCAGAGTATCCATAACACATGTTTATTATTTTTGTCTGGATAACATTCATTCCCTCTTTTTATTGACATCTTGCTTTTGAATTTTTTTTTTGTTGGGGGAAAGGAGAGATTACCTCCTCTCGTGTGTATAGAGTTGTTGGACAGTGAATCCATGTTTCTACTTTTTACTAAAGAAGTTGAAGGGGCCAGATTTTACCTTCTGTCATCTCGTGTGGACAAGATGTGCACAGATGATCTAAATTTGGATCAACTGGAATCCCTTTTTTTCAGGAACTCGAAATTTGATGGTTTAATGCAGGTAGTGAACCTATGATTGGAATGTATTAATCTCATTTCTTTTCCATCAAATTTCCCTGCTATGAGATTATTCTTATGATCCCCACACCACTATAACCTCACTCAGACATAACCCTGAAGCACAGTGAAGAAAGAAAATTATTCCATGAGCCAAATTCTAAAGAGCATATTTCATCAACTTTACTTAGGAAAGATGGTGTGAGATAAGATTCTTACTTAATCATGGGCAGTGGCCAATAGTCTGGTCAGATGTTGAGAAATTTGGAAGGTGTCTGATTAGGGAATTGGTGACAAGGAAGTCTTGAGGAGAATAGTAAGTGGATGGATCTTGAGGAATGAACCCTATCTTACTTAGGATTTGTTTCAGCTTACACTACAGAAACCCTACAAAACAGTAACAAAATGTGAAAGGTCGTTTGTTTGTTTTGAATTCTGTTCTAACATAATAGAAGTTGTAGGTGGGTATCCAGGACTAACATAACTTCCCGAGGTCATCACGGTTACTTCATAGTCCAAGACATCTGCTGGAACTCCACCCAATCATCTTACAGCCACTGGAAAGACGGGAGAGTAGAAAAGCAAAAAGAGAAGTGCTTCCATGCTGAACCAGCTTCATTTAAGCTGCCTTCCTGGAAATTCCATACAATATTTCCATTTACGTCTCATTGGCCGAAATTCAGTTACATGGCTACACTTAGGTACAAGGGCAATAGGAAGCATAGTTTTATTAGCTAGATGGTTTGATACTGTAAATCAAAATCAACATTCTACTTCATGTAAATTATCACCAACAGTTTAACACTACAGAAGGGAATCTTAATAATCAGTTTGACAGACTTGCTTTGTATTAAGTTTCTTTATTGGTCACCCTAGAATTGCTCAATACACTCACAAACAAAGTAGTCCTGTTGGCATGGAAACTGTGCACTGGCTCAGCCACAGTAGGCCCCCCCATTGCTGAACACCTAGTTTGCTGATAAGAGAATTCAGCACAATGACAATAGATTGCTCACATTAGGCCCCTTCCATTATGAAGGGGGCAAAGATTAAATTTTACTGGCACAAACAATTTTGCTAGATTTGGGTTGTTTTCCATGACTGTCATGCCTTTGTCAGCACTATCATCCATGAGCTTGTAGAAGTCCTTATACATCATCATATCTTACACTTTTATAATATCTGGACTATTACCTCAGTGTCAAAGCAGTAAGACAATGATTCCATGCTAATGGTATTCTCTGATCCTATTCTATATCTTAGTATCCTGAAGAAACAGATTTACCGTAGCTAAGAAATAAAACCTTGCCAAGTTGTGCTGCTGTCCTGAAGAATGTAATGAATGCTATGAGGCAATGACCCAAAATATGCTGGTGTTTCACCCACATCTTAGAACTAAAAGATGAAAATAGACTTGGTGCTTCACAGAGTTACATATCTACTTGCCATCTACAAGATTGTTCTCTGTCCTCAGGAATTGGAGCTCTGAGACTTTTAATACTAATTTACTTGAGAATTTGGGGTTCCCCATGTCACTAGGTGAATAGGCCAAAAAGGATGTAATGGTTTTAACTACATGAGGAAATTGAATTATTCATATACAATCGGGAAGGAAAGAATGTGGATGAAACCCAAGTTATTACCTTTGGGGTTTCCTTGTACAACTAGGCCTAGTAGCAAAGGTTAATGGAAGTTCTTCCTAGAAGGACCACTGCCAAGGTCTCAGTTCCGTCAGTAAGGCAAAGGTTTTGGTCACCATGTTAAGCAATCCTCTGAAGAGCTGGTTGTCAGCACACAGTAAGGGGAATACAGCACATGCATGGGAGAAAGGGAGAGAGAAATATTATCTATGGTCTTGTGACCACTTATAAATGATATCTATAGTCTCCACCTTTATGCATTTATTGTGCTATGTCAACACAATCCTACAAGTATTTTAAAATTTCTGTTAAATTATCTTATTTCTTTTTTGTTCTCTGTCATTGAATAATTGTATTTGTTGGCTGTTACGTTGTAAATATAAAGACGGAATCAGCAGAGCTAGTGGAGGAGGAATGCTCATCAAACAGAGTTCCTTGACTTAGACATGGCTATATAATGTATAAGACTTAAGTTTACATATTTTTTATTGTATGTGAAAGAGTTGCATTACATTAGTGGGATGGAGTATTTTAGAAAGTGTATCCAAAGGGAAAAAAATGTATGCATATTGGGCAGCAAAACAGATGACCTGCAGACACCATCGATGGTTTTGTATGTGAATGAGATCTTCCAAGTATTAATTCCTTTCCCCCAAAGCATCCTATTTTCCTTTTGGGAAAAGTTGTGGTTGTGATAGAACAAGAATTGAAGAAACCTAATTCAACACTGAAAGTTGTACGGGCCAAAATGACTCACTTTTGCTATGATGGGGTAAGTACGTGTCTAAGCTTGGCTATATGATTTTTTTCTCTGAATTGGAATTTTAATAGTTGTAGAGTATTGATCCTGATGCTGGCAACTCAAGCAGCTTGACAGAGATCATTATCGGAGTTCTTGTTCCTTAACTTCCTGCTGAGATGCTTTCTTTCTTGCCTTTTTCAAAGTCTAGTTTATAGGACTTTTAATTATAGAAAAATACGGGAAAATAATAATCCCTACTACCCCTTCCTGCAGCCTTTAAGTACAACTAAAATCCCTTGACATGATTGATAAAAAAAAAAAACAAAAAACAAAAAACTTAAGACCCTGAAAAGTGGAGATTTTAAAAGCACGTAGATTAGGGACCTCAGGACCCAAGTAATGACATGGTGGTGAGTTCACTAGGTTTTCTTTTGGCCTCATATATACCTGACTGGAAATTGGAAATGCCAGCGACCCAGAAATGCCAATGGGTACAGATAGTAAAAGCCCCAACAAAAGCCTACTGTCTCCAGCCAAAGGGTCAGAAAGGGGCTACTGGCAAAACAGAAAACTTAGAAACTAGCCACTCTGTTCCAGCCAAATCACACAGAGAATCTGCTGCCAACAAAGGCTAGTGGGGAAAAAGTTGCAGGAGTGCCCTGATACTGCTCCTCAGTGAAGTCGTGTGGTGAGGGGGACAGGCCTCCTCCACCGGGTAGTAATTCTCCTCTAGCCTCCTCTCATACCACAGCGCAGAGAAAGGAGGCACCTTATTACCAAAGGTGGTGGTGGAAATCCAGGTTCCCACCTGGTCTCCACTGACATCATGTAAGGTGGGAAGGTTTATTACTGCCTGCTGGTGATAAGTGTCCTGGGTCTTCACTATGTGTTTTCTAACAATACTTTAGCAAAGACGGGAAGAGACATTTCACCCAAGAGAATATATGGCAGATGAATAAGCACATGAAAGAGTTTTCAGCATCTCTTGCCATTAAGGAAATGCTGGTTAAGACCACAATGAGATATCACTATACACCTATCAGAATGGCTAAAATTGAAAATAGTGACAATGCTAAACTCTGATGAGAATGCAGAAAAGCTGGATTTCTCATACATTGATGGTGAAAATGTAAAATGATATAGTCACTCTGGAAAATAGTTTGGCAGTTCTTAAAAAAAAAACTAACTAAACACCCATTTACCTTATGACCTAGCAATTACACTCCTGGGCATTCATCCCAGAGAACTGAAAACTATGGTCCAAATGAAAACCTGTGCAATGATGGTTCCTAGCAGCTTTATTTTTAATAGCCAAGAACTGGGCCAGTTAACATGCCCCACAATCGGTGGATGATTAAACAGACTGTGCTCCATCAATGTCATGGAACCAGAAGAAATGAACCATTGATATATCAACAACTCTGATGGATCTCCAGGGCATTGTGCTGAGTGGAAAGAGCCCATCTCAGAAGGTCACATACTGTGTGATTACGTTCATGTAACAATTTTGAAAAGACAAAATTACAAAGCTGGAGAACGGAAAAGTGGTTGCTGGGGTTAGGGATGGTGGGGAGGAGGGGAGGAGTGTGACTATAGACAGGTTTAAAGGGATACTTTTGTGGTAAATTAATCGTGGTGGTGCTTGCATGAGTCTACACAGTTGATGAAAACAATGTAGAAATATACACACCCACACTAATATGCCAATGTCAATTTTCTGTTTCAATATATTATACTACAATTATATAAGATGTTACCCTTGAGGGAACCTGGCTGAAGGTTACATGGACCTTTTGAACACTATCTTTGCAACATTTTGTGAATCTATAATACAAGTATATAAAAACAGTTTTGAAAAAGCTGGTAATATAGCCTTCTTTCAGTTCCATAAATTCTTAATATCTTTTCAGTAAATCCTCTTTTTACTTAATATACCATGTCTTGCTTTCATCCAAGTTATCCTGATAAGCAACTTTTATGTAAAAGATTCATCTCATCCTTAGAAGAGTAAGAAAAAGTCTTCGAGAATATATGTATTGGAAAAAGGGATCAGAAACTAGAATTACCTTTCTCTTTCTTCCCTTATGTCTAAGTCCAGTTATGTTAAATGTGGCTTGGGTGCTCCTTTTTGCTGAACACAATTACACATTTCAAACACACACACTGACCCCCACCGCCACTGCCACCCCAACCCCACCCCCACCCCTGCCTTAATCTGCTGGGACAATCAGAACCATCCTTATATTTGGTAAAGAAAGCACTACATTTTTACATCATTTATTAGACTTTTACAGTTAGTTGCAAGGGGCAAAGAGTCACCTAGCTAGATAAGCACCAGGAGCTCAGTTGGGAAATATTAGTTTCTTTCACGTAGAGTGGTTCGGGATATAAATTTTCCATAGATGTTCAAAATCAGGATCTTCAGACTGTATTTTTTGAGTCAAGGTGTTGATTCATGGACTTTCTGTGAAGTCTTACAGTGTTCCTCCTTCAGTGTGAGTCAAATATTAAAAATGTAGGTGTTTCTGTGTTTTCTACTTTCATCTGCTTGACTGTGAGTCCCAAGAGGGCTGGGTGACACAGTACAAACCATGTAGACAGAACAGATTTCCTTAGAAGGGAAAGTGAGTAGAGCAGGAAACAATCAGTATCACTGAGAGTGGCTTTGCATAAAAAATGCTGGGAAAGCTTCAAAGCCACTGACCTGTACGCACTGCTGGAGACCTCATTTCATTCCTCTGTAGTTCAGAGATGCAGGAGGAGTACTGATATGGTCATACTCCTGCAGTTAAGGGGTTTCTTTTCAAAAACTACCTGATACTCTGGATGGGTATCCAAGCTCAGCTCTGTAAGTCATCCGTAGAGTTGCTGTGTGCCTTCAGGTCAAGTGGGAATAGCAAAGAAAACTGAGACTGGGATGAGACCCAGTGCAGACGGTGTGGTGGGTTTCAGTGGGCTGCGGTAACTGGCAGATCAGGAGTGTGACTGTAAACTTAATTATTTAGCAGAAACTGAGCCAGGGGCCTGGCCAGCACTGGGGCTCTATTTAGCACCATGGAGAATATAACACCTTCTCTGGAAATCTATGAGTGTGATATTCTGTTAATAACTTTGAGGTCCCATGTGGCAGAGTTAAACAACGAAGCCAGGTACAGATTCCAGGACCGGTGATTAGTGAACAGTGAGGACAAATAGTTGTAGACAGATGTTCATTGTGTCTAGGTTTTGTGTTTTTTTTTGTTTTGATTTTTCATATAATGTATTGGCTTAGGTAAATGGAAAGTCCAAGGGCAGAGCTGGCTTCTGTTACAGTGGCTTGGAACAAGTGTCTTCTAATCTCTCTTTCTCTCCTCTCTCCTTCCTTCCCTCTTGCTCTCCTTTCCCCTCTGTTTTCATGATCTTCTGTCAGCATCCAGATATCCAAAGTCAGAGCAAACTCTGATTGCCCTGTTTGAGTCATATATGTTGCCCTGTGGCCACTCCGTTCAGATGTGGTTAAGTCACCTACCCACATCTGTGGACAGCAGAATTGGAACTGGCCCCACAGGTAATACAGGAAATGGAAAAGTCATTGTCACCTTGATCCTAAAGCACTAAGGGGAGTGGAAGGGTCGCTTGTTGGTAAGACAGAGCCAGGCACGAGGGGAGTGACAGCACAGAAAGCTGGCGAGGACAGCAGAACAGGAAACGGGAAGGAGGGGCCACTGCAGACAAAAGGATTCACTTCAGCATTTTCTCAGGAGAGACGTGTATGGGAGGAGGCCACACAGGGAATAATTTTGACATAGATACCACATTAGGATAGTTACTGTTGGCCAAAGGAGGCAAAAGAGGAGGTTTGAATTTCCCTAGGGCCACGCTGCGCTGTCTCTGGACACAACGGTTGACCCCAGGGTTTGCTTACATGGAAGAAAACGGCTTCTGGCTCAGGCAAATGAAGAAAAGATCGTGATAGGACAGGCTGTATATCTTCTGAGCATCATCCCGAAAGAAACTGAAAGTCTGGGCCTGGGCAGAGCCTTCAGCTACCTTAAAACCACGAGTGAAATAGCACAGAACAGGCCAGGAATGTAGTCCACAAAGCAAGCCCTATTAAAATGCTGAATGGGCCTGAAGTGACAGATTTTCGAAGCACCTGGTGGCACCACCAAATGTTAACGCATCATTTGATGCCTGGGGCTCACGGTGTCTGAGTACCAGACAAGGCACAGAGTTTGTTCTGGGGTTTGAAAGGTAGTGTGAACCTCACTCGTTCTTTGACTTTCTGGGTAGATGACCAGCTCTGAGAACATGTCTTGAGACTATACACAGAGTGGACAAAAGTAGGTTTACAGTTGTTCATATGGAAAGTAATACAATCATTAATAAATACTAATACAAGAATAAACTGTTTTGTGTACTCATAACTGTAAAGCTACTTTTGCCCCATGCTGTCTGTGTAAAAGTTGGTCTAGAAATGAATGTTCTGAGGATCTGGTATCTGAAGTTTGACCTTGGTTTGGAAGCATAAAGCCAAGTCTCCATTGTATAACCCTTTGTAAGAGCACTTAGTTATTTGACTATGCACCATGTAAAACCTTATACACTGACAATATTTCAGCCCCATAGCTGTAAGTAACACCCACCTCAGGGAGCTCTTGGACAGCGTTGCTGAGAATTTCAGTCCAGGATCATCTATGCTTGGGACAGTCAAGCCTCCCTTACCCCTTTGGACAGAACGATCGGGTGTGTAGCTCTTTGATATCATTAGGGTTTCAGAGACGGCATCAAAGAAGCACCAAACCAAATCCTTTTCTGCTTTCTCCACCCAGCTCCTGCTAAAAGCTGGGGAAGATAGTTCAAAGCCACACCTGTGGAATTCCTCCATCATTGCTACAATAAAGGGTGATCTAGGTTAACCCCCGTCTCCAGGTTAATCCCAGAGCTAAGAGGGCAGATTGCAGATGCACTCTGTATTACTCCCCTTTCATCATGGGGGGCCCTGGAGGTGACCACCAGGATGAGGATGGAGGAGGAGATGCTAACTATATTAATGGTGATTTCTACTGAGAACCAAAAGGAACACCTGCTTTCATTTTCCACTCTCTTTATGCTTTGTGAGGGGACTTCTCGCGTTGCTGTCACCATTACCTCTGGCTTTCAAATTAAAGACTTTGGAAGTAAATGGAACTGTTTATGAAGAATGAATTAAAGATTTGAGTTAAATAGCCCCACTCACTGGTGATTGAAGGGTGGTTCACTGTAGGGGAATCTCTGCCTAAAGTCATTAATGTAGATCACCAATTAGGGCCATCAGTTTGGGATCCTGTGTGTCTGGGTTTCTGCTGCCAGAGTGGCACAGAAGCTCAGAGATGAAACACTGAGGAGGAGAAAAAGCCGCCGAAGGCTGAAGCTGAAGGACTGACTCCTCTGTTGAGCCACTTAGGAGGGACAGAGACAGGCTGGCTTTCAACAGACTCCTCCCTCTCCCCACCAGACCACATGCACGCAGTTCTCGACATTGTTTCTCCTTTGGCAACTGTGCTGTGAAAAACAAGACGGAGACCATGGCATTTGGAGCCAAAATATCTGGGTTTCCATTACAGTCCGTCACTTACTGCGCTCTAGAGCTTGTGAGAGTCGCCTAACTCCTTCAAGCAGCATTTTCTTTACTAAACATACTGGGTAAAAATTTGTTGTAAAAAGTACGTGGAATAATATTTGTAAAAGCCTTTCATAAATTATACACATCATTATTATTGTGATGTGTATAATAATAATAATAATAATAATAATAATAATATAAATGCCCTGGGTCTTTCAGTGTTCAGAGTTCCGCTTGATATAAATTTAAATAATATTTTACTAGTATGAAAGTATGGTGAGAGCCCGGCTGGTGTGGCTCAATGTTTGAACGACGTCCCATGCACGAAGAGGCCGCCTGTTCGATTCCTGGTCAGGGCACCTGCCAGGGTTGCAGGCTCCATCTGCGGGGGGATGTGCAGAGGGTGGTCGGTCAATGTTTCTTTCTCCTCGATGTTTCTATCTCTCTCTCCCTCTCCCTTCCTCTCTCTGAAATCAATAAAAACATATATTTTTAAAAATAAAATAAAATTAAGAAAAAGGTATGGCGAGGGAAGGACCTACAAAGTTAGTTGTGCTCAGCTGCAGGAGCTACAGAGACAAGTCGACTCCTGCTCCTCCTAAGGCAGTTTTTTCCTATAACATAAGTTCAAACTGTGCTTACGTTGATGACTTTACCTCAGATGGGTCCTCTTTACACACCTCTGAGCTTGTTCATTACTTCATTCAAAGAGTATTTACTGAGAACAGCCTCGGCGTGGCATAAGGAATACAGAGGTGACTTTGTGAAGCTCATAGCTGAGTGAAGGAAGCATTTATAGAACAGATCATTACAACCACTCCATGAGACAAGTCCAGCCATGGCAGCAAGACCAAGGTGCTAGGCAGCATATAGGTTGGGGTGTGGGGTATGGGTAGCTGGCAAGGGACTCCTGGAGCAGACACCTGAATTGAGTCTTTAGGAAAGTATAGGAAAAGACAGAAGTGGCGGGGCAGAGAGAATTTCAGACTTTCCAGGTAGATTGGAATGGAATAGATGACTTAGTTAAATATCATAAATTATTAAGAGATTAAGATAACATGAATTAAAATATCAGTAATCACTGAACTGTTCTGTGATATTGTTTGGAAAGAGCAGATAACCATGGATAATGAGGACTTGCTCAATGAAGCTGGTAGTTGGAGGCTGGGTGTTTCAGGTAAGGAAAAAGATGGGTTTCTCTGATAAATTTCATTATTAAAATACAATTAGTTGGTTTATTAACTATCACTCTTTTTGTTATAAACATTTCCTGTGTTTAATGCACATAGGCACAGTCCAGCCTAAATGGCAATGACCCAACTAGAGGTTAGAACAATTCTCAATTAATATTACAAACAGAACTAATTCCCTGAATACTCAGCACAGGGCCAGGTCCTGCACACTCATTAGAGAATCATCAAATGTTAGAAAAGAGAGAGACCTTAGAGATCACCCAGTCCAGTGAGGCTCAGTGAGATGAGTCACCATGCCTAAGGTGGGCAGGCAGAGAGGAATGACAGCATCAGTTAGGTCCACAGTGTATATTTATGTGCAGAAGAATCCCGTATGTATTGAACATTGTCCAGCTCTGTCTATTCTCATTAACTTTTGAAGGAGTATTTTATCCATTAATTTTAACATCACTTAAAACACATACCAAACTAGTTTCAATTCAATTCCCAGAACTAGTCTTCCTTCTGATAAAATCATAGTCAGCAGTTGATTTGGGATTTTGCCATTTTGAGGAAACCATCCATCTCCTTTCCTTGTTTTTTGGCTCAAGCTATCTTGAAATTTTTTATTACGTCCTTCATTTGACAATAGCATTGCCTTGTTCCTGAAACTTGATTTTGTTTTCTACTTCTGTTAAAACTTAATGGTGTAAGAGACTGATCAAAAGAAACATTCCCTTTATAACATGTGCAAACACTTTTCTGCATGCTTTTGGAGAGGGATGGGTATGTGGGTCACCAAAACAACTTAAGTATTTTATGTTTCATACTGAGATGATTATAAAGAACTTAAGATTTCTCCCTTCAGAAAGCAAAATTATCTTTCATTAAATGTGAGATAAATTATAGGTAGTGGTGGATGGTGCCCTTGATAACATGAGAAAGAAGAACACACCATAAACCAGTGGGTCTCAAACTTTAGTTTGAAACGCCATCACCTGGGAACTTGCTAGAAAAGCAAATTCTCAGGTCAAACCCCAGACCTACTGTGTTTTTCAAGTTCCAGCAAATTCTGATGTAGGGAGCTAAAGTTTCAGATATAGACTGCTATAAACATATGGAATCCAATCATTTAGAGAATTTACTCCTCACCATGAGAACAGGTAGAATTTCTCCTAATCTGAGAACAAGTATTTTCACACAGCCAGGACTTTCCCCTATCAGTACAATTCAAGCTGAAGATAGTATTACAACTTCAGTACAAGCTGGCTGGCCGACGGTGAGGGAGGGTTGCCTGTGTGCTGCGGTGGCATACTCCGTTCTTTCAAACATTACTTCTGCTCCCTCTATTCCCCTCTCCTTCCCTCGACATTTTATTAGCATTGCTTAATAACTATACTTAAGGCTTTAATGCTATTATAGTTCCAATTCCTTAGGTAGAGTTAATACTTTTATCCTTTATCAATCTCTTATACAATAGAGTGGGTTTTAGATTCCTTTCTGAGAAAAAGTTTTGAGAAACATAAAAGGAAAGGCACTGAGAAAATTGGACTCTTAAGGAAAGTGTAACATAAATGAGTTTTATTGCCTACCTCAATATGCAATCAGCCCCTTCTTCCTTTTTTGATGAAGCCCTGTCTTTTGCTGGGTGGACGACTGTTCTACTGAAGGACCACATTTGCCCATCTCCATTGCAGCCAAGAAGGCTATGGAGGTAAGATACAGTCCACAGAAAACCAAAGATATGTAGGGGACTTCTTAAAAGTTTCCTCAAAAAGGAGAAAATTGTCTTTCTTTTCCATTTTTCTTCCCATGACCTGGAAGGTTGATATAAAGGCTGGAGCTCCAGCAGCAATCTTAAACCATGAGGTGAAAGAAACTTCCAGAGGATATCAGGGCAGAGAGACAACAACTTGGTTTATTAATGATTGTATGGAGCCATCATTTCATCCCTGGGTAATTTAAAACATAAGAGAGAAACGAACTTTTATCCTTGGGATTTTTCTGATTAAATAAAATATAGCATCGCCCTGATGTCACCAAATGGGGGTTGGAGCACAGAAAAGGGAGGTTAGAAGTGTGAAAGCTCAACTTCAGATATTTTACAGCTTAACCAATCCTGTCAGGCTGGAACATATTACATTTCTTCTAGAAAAGTAGCTCCCCCTGCCAACACGCTTATGAGCCGTTAGTCCTGTAAACTCTAGTCCTGATTTTTTAGAAAACCTATAGTGTCTTCACTTTTCTCAAAGAGTATTGTAAGGCCTCACTACAGCACTAACATGACTTTAGTTTGATTTTAAAATGAGATATTTCATATCATTTAGGATTTAGGAGTGAGATTGGAGAAGTTCTTGCATAGTGAATGTGACAGTAATCAAACAGTATCAGAAAAAAATATTTCCCTAAAAAGAAGAGAATGCGATACCACAGAAATTTCTCAATTTTTCCCAAAGGCCTTCTTCAGGGGTTCTTAGAGAGTAAAATTCCCCTTCCAGATGAAGCCCAAGAGAACAGAAATGAGTGGAAACCTTGCATGACTATGTCTTGGATTTAAGAGGCAGGCTTTCCTTCCACACTGTGCAACAGTGTTTCCAACAGTCCCTGGCAGTTAAGAATAGCAATCATGATAGCAGCAAATAGTTATATAAAGTTTGCTATATATACATAGACACTGGTCTAAATGCTTTACATGTATTAACTCATTTAATTGTCATTCCCTATAATGTAAGTGTCCTTATTACCCTAAAATGGACACGCAAAGATGTCACAAATATATAGGATGGAGGAACTGAAATCTGTACCCACACAAGTGACTAAAAAGGAGGAATGTCATGAATAAAACATACGTGTGGTCTTCATGCTCTGATCCTAAATTTATGTTTGTGATGTAGCTGAGGATGATTGAGTAACATAGTCTAGATTTGTTTTCATTAGTTTCAGATTAGAATTTTAAATTCTCTGTTCACTATCTTTATCAATCACTGGAACTTAATGGACAAGGAGGTGACAAATAAGGACTCTTGAAAATTTTTATGCTTGTTTTGTATTTTAAAATAAGGTTGAACTTGTGACAATGGGAAGTTTAGCCAGATGTCACATTGCTGATTCCCATTTGGTGTCTCAGTCCATTCGCAGTTTTCCCTCCAGGGATTGAATATAATTTCAGTGACTGTCACAATAGGACATTTTAAAATGAACTGTCTGTTTGCAAGAACAAACTTCATCACTGAACTCTTATGCTGTTAGGTATTTCACAGGGGTCACCCATGGCTCAGTATAATAGAGTTGGGATAGGTATGGGGGGGGCGATGGAGAGAGAAATATTGAATCAGTGACGACATTTGTCTTTTCTTGTAGACAAAACCCCAACTAATCTCTTTCTAAGCCCAGGGCAGTTATTTGGCTTTTCCTGTCAGTGGTATTTATATGATTTTTCTTTTTAAGGCTAGTCCTGTACCTAATCTTCTTTTCACCACTTGGCAACATTTAAGCTTCCCTGACAGTAAAGATTCTCCAATAACACTGGTCACTGAAGGAGGATGAATTCCTCTCCAACTCTTAAAAACACACGTATTTGTGTTTTTATTTTTCATAAAGTAAACTATAAAAGGAGGAATACAAATTATTTACCATTCTGCCACACAGAACGTCCCTGTTACAATGTACAAGTAAATGAATAGGATTTGCTTTTGGACACAGAGAGGTTTATCCGGATAGATTTAGTGTGGTGCTAGCAGGAGGGAGGGCTCTGGGAGATGACCTTTCAAGATTCCTCCCAAGCCCACTGTAGAGAAAGAGATATAAAAAATAGGAAAATATTTGGGTCTGTGAGATCAGAGGGGAAATGCACACCTCGTTTGGAACTTGGTGGAGTATATTGCAGGTTGCTATTGCCCTCTGGTGGTAACAGGTCAGACTTACAAGCAAATTTGATACTTTTCTAGTGTAAGACACATAGGCTGTCCCCACCCCTGATGTTTGCCAGGGCCAGGGTTAAAGTACAAATGAACATCCACAGCCATTTATACACTTATCTAAAAGTTATAAATTGAACTAGATAATTATTAAATAAAAGGTGTTCTATCAACTTACCTAGAAAAAGATACTTTCCTTATTACCAAGTTAGAATTCTCAGACTCCTTAGAATTTTATGGAGACATGAAGACAGATGGTCTCAGGTCTAGCTTCTCTCTTCCCTGCTCACTCTGGTGCATACTTCCAGGGACTGCTCCGTCATGCCTGTGGACACCCCAGCCACCTGGCTAATCTCCATCCATAGCTGCAAAGAGCCCCCTCCTGCCTACACTCTCTGTGGGCCCAGGCGAATCTACACCAAAGGCACAGTCAGGAATACGCACAGGAGAGCGGACTGTGCAGTTCTAGAAGCAGTCTTGAGTCCATTTGTGCAAGGTATTCTGAAGTTCCAGTACCCAGAGTGTGATCTGGAAAGCGGTGGTCGTGGAGGTGGTGTGGGTTAACGGAGGGCAAATAGGGTGAATACACAGGTTTGCTTAAATCTGTCCTGCTTTCAGCACTTAAAGTTCCCTGACCTGGGAAGCCCTTCACCAGGGTGCTACAAGTCCCATTTTCTGATCGTGCATGATTAAAGGAAAAGTGTAAAATTCACATGACAACCCCCCCCCAAAATAGGGGCTGAAATGAACACTCTTATTAGCGTCAAATATGGTGCAGATTATCCCTCTTTCACAGTCATTGTCAGTGGTTTTTCCCCTGATAGCTGGTGTTGGCACCTGTGATTTGTGATTTGCAATAATGGATGTGACTAACGTGTGCAATTTAAGTGCATTGTAACCCTAATTGTTCACAGTCTGTCTGTCACTTTTTTTGGATTAACGTTGCGCTTTGTATTGAGATTGTCCAAGTTTGATTTTTCATATGTGATCATGTTTTCTGAACTTGTTTGAGAAGTTTAGATAATTAAAATAAGAACAATTACATATTGTTTAATTAGCCCTCCTACTAATTATTACTAGCTGTCACTGTGAAGTAGACAATGGTTTTGTTTAAATAATAACATTTATATAACAAAAGTAAGTAAGTAGGCACAAATTTCCTTCTTTCTTTTGGCTGTGCTAAGATGTTCCATCTCTTGATTGGCCTCAATACCTCGATCCCTGGCACAGTTTCTTTGAAGAGGACCCTTTATTTTATTTTTTAAAATTTTTAAAAATTGAACTTACAGAGGAAAGGGAGAGATAAACATTGGTATGAGAGAGAAACAACCATTGGTTGCCTCCTGCACGTGTCCCAACTCAGGGGATTGAACCCGCCACCTTTTGATATATGGGACAATGTTCTAACCAACTGAGCTACTTGGGCAGGGCACATATTTTCATATTTTAATGATAAATTAATAACACCATGTGCATTATGATGATGATGATGATTGTTGCTGCTGTTATTTGTCCAGTGTGGCTGTGTCCCTGATAGGTTTTCTAACGAGTTGGTTAATCTAAAGGCAAGTCCACTGGCCCCACCACTTCTTGCCAAGTGAGGGGATATGGTCTGCTAAGAGCCAGCATGGGGTCTAAGGGATCCCAACATCGGCTTCAGGTCAAATGTCTGAAAACTTTAGGAAGGAAAAAAAACAAACAAAAACTTGTTTATGGACCATTAAAGGCAGATACATAATTGAGTTTGGTTTGAAATCTATATAGCTGCCACAGAACCGTGTGAGCCAAAAGATTTGTGAGATTACAAAGGAAATTACTTTGCAAAAAAAAAAAAAAAAATCATTTGCTTTTGATGATGCTTACATTCAAGAACTCAGTTTTCAACATCACTGGAAGCAGATGTTAAACTGCAAAAATTAACTAGAGTTTGCATTTCAGAAAGCAATGATATCCGACTTCTTTATTAAGTTTACTGTTAAGTGAACAAAGGAAGAGAAGAGCATTTCTTCCATTAGCCAAGCAAATAGGACATCTGTGCCCCAGAAAACGCAAAACAGAACTTGGTGGGTGAAATTTATTGTTGTGGAAGGAGTGATTGGCTTGTAGGTACCAAAAGTTTTATATTCCATGTCTTAAATTGGACCGGATCTCACAGGTTTTAAGCATGTCTTTGTTGTTGTTGTTTATTTTTATTTTTATTTTAACCTTATTTAGGTTGTATTGAGACAACAAAAAAGAATTTTGGACTGATGGCCCGGGAAGGAGAACTCAGTTTCTGAGCCTCACTGGTCTTGACTTGACACTGTAAAGTGAGAGATCTTTGTGTCCAGGTGTGAGGGATTCCAACCACCTGCAGGTAGCCCCAAAATCACGAGGGGGCCTGTGAGCCCCACAGAGCAAACATTACACGTGAGCCATGACATCTAGCTGGTGTTTCTGTTATGCATTTTTGTTTTTGCTTTTCAAGTCATCACTGAGTCTTTAATAACATCTCCTGAAAATTACCAAACTAATTCTAGCTAGACTGGACCTGGGCACAGGATGGAAAGGGACCTGTGCTCCCTTGTCGCCAGCAGTGGTAGGCAGTGGGGAGCCACCGTGAAGGTCAATCTTGTGCACAAGGTTTCAGACTTCAAGGCCCCACTCCCCTGCCCAGGTGAAGATTTTCCCTATATTCTCAACCTCAGAGGAATGGGTTGTTATTTTTATTAAGAGAGACAATTATTTCATTCCACATAGATCACCCAATATAAAGCTTTAAAAATTAAAACAAAAATTTTCAGTCACAATCTACATTCGATACTATTTTGCATTAGTTTCAGGTATGCAGCATCATGTTTAAACAATCATATAGTTTACAAAGTGTTCCCCCGGATATCTCAAGTACCCACCTGGCACCATACACAGTTATTGCAATATTATTGACTCTATTCCCTGTGCTGTACTTTACTTCCCCGTAACTATTTTGTAACTACCAATTTGTACTTCTCAATCTTTTCATTTTTTCCCTCTCAGTCTCCCAACCCCCCTTGCCTCTGGCAACCACAGTCTGTTCTCTGTATAGATAAGTCTGTTTCTGTTTTGTTTGCTTGCTTTAGATTCCACTCATGAGTTATAAACTAGGTGAGGATTTCTTTGCGGTGTTCTCACTTCTCTCTGGTAGCTTCTATGCAGCCCACTGCTGCACCCCATCCAGGCAGCTTATAGGTAATAGCTTCCCTCTGCACCGTTTTTTGCCTCCTCTCCATCATTGCAAAGGAGGATTCTCCTTCTCTAGTAGAAAGTGTGTGTTAGATACCATAACTTATTCTAATTCAGGCCCTTCTCAAGGAGACTTGTGATAGCTAATGTTATATGGCATCTTGGCTGGGCCATGATGCCCAGATATTTCGTCAAACATTATTCTGGATGTTACTGTGAGGGTTTGTTTGTTTTTAGATGAGATGAACATTTAAATTGTTGGACTTTGAGTAAAGTAGATTGTTTTTCATAACGTGGGTGGGCCTCATCCAATCAGTTAAGGGCTTGATAGAACAAAGACTGACTTCCCCTGGGCAAGAAGCAGTTCCGCCAAGAGTCAGCCTTTGGACTTGGACCACAGCATTGGCTCATCCCTGGGTCTCCAGCCTGCTGGTCTACCCTACAGACATTGGAATTGCCAGTCTCCATAATCACATAAGCCAATTCCTTAAAATAATATCTCTTTTCTCTCTCTTCCTCCTGCACCTTCAATACACACACACACCCCCTATTGATTCTGTTTCTCTGGAAAACCTGAACTAATACAAGTCTCTAATTAAGAAACCTCAAATAATTATATAGCATTGACAAGAAATCCATGGGTCAACATGAATTTGGTGAACCTTCAAATTGAACATTTAAGTGGTGCTCTACCTATTTGTAGGAGTGGCCCTGTACAATCATTGAAGGTGCAACCTCTCTAAACCTGGAAGAAAACATGAATTTCCCTCCACCTCTACTTGGTCCCTGGAAGTCAGGCTGAGGATCCTGGAAGCAGCTCTTTTCTGAAGGCAAGAATTTGTAGGTGTCCCCACTATTCCACTCAATCTGGGTGTTGATTTACTCTACAATTATTGTGAAACCACTATGTATTACACACTACAATTGGTTTTGATTATATCCAAATATATTTAAGATATAATCCGGTCATAGCATCCTTCTTGGTTATTACCATTATGAAAAGACATGACATCTCCTAGAGCACAGTGAACCTGTCCTGTGGTCTGACTCTCAGTGGCTTGGCAGCCTCTTTATTCCCAGTCATAATTTTGCATATTACACACGTATACATGCATGCAGTATTCCACACGTGTTCTGAGAAAATGGTTTCTGCAGACTTCTTGGTTACATGTCTGTTGGGTCTCCCCTCCATTCTCCTTGGAATGTACCAAGTGGAAGAGAACGAGCTTTCCACTCCCCTTCCTGTTTCATTTGCCGACGGTTGTTTTCTTGTCCAGATCAAGGGGGCAGTCTGGGAACACACAACATCATCATAGTAATACCATTACTCAGGCTCTGCTAGCTGACAGACCTATATTAGCTTTACTTGTTACAAAAGCACTCCAAGGAGCCATTGTTATCCTCATTTATACACGTGACTACCACGACTCAGAAATGTTAAGCAAGGTGAATAAAGCGGCAGAGTGGGGATTCAAACCTGCATTTGCTTAGTTTTAAGCCTGCTCTTTTGCCATTCCTTCAAACATGCAGCAGCACCCTCACATAACAATACTAATGAAATGATTTCTACCACTGAACAGTTCTTTTTTTTAAATACTGATCTGGATGCCTTTTATTGCTCTAAATCTTGAGGAAGATGTGTTCTCTTCCGTACTGGTGTCTTTCCTTGTACCACTATACCATAAAACCAAGAATGGAACTCCCTGGCCCATGAAATCAAACCTTGACAAGTGAATTGAAAGGTAATTCATTGGGAAATAAGGTACAGTTGTTCACATTTGTATCATCCTTGCGCAATGACAACAAACAAACTATATATATCTGGAAGTTTTGAAAGACAGGATTTTGTAAATGTCTTCTTCCACCCCAGTTATTCGATCTGGTTTTCTATTCAGTCAACATCTATGGAAAATCTGCTCTGAATTAGGCTCTGTGGTCTCTGGGTGGGCTTGCAGCTACTGAAAGGATCCCAGATAAAATGATTCTTTGCAATCCTGTCCTCTGAGGGACAAATCAGGGCCCCGTTTGGTACAGATCACGGTTTAAAGCCTTAAGTCCACATGTGTCTACATTATTTCAAGGAAATTCCGGGTTATATCTTGCTTTGCTTGCTTGTTTTAAGGTCCTGTTCTCTTTCTTTCTCTCTCTCTCTCTCTCTCTCTCTCTCTCTCTCTCTCTCTCTCCCATCAGTCTACATCTCTGTTGTCTGTCGAGCATCTGTCTATAAACCATCAATCAATCACCTATTTATACCTCTATCATCTGTCAACCATCAGTCTATTCATCTGTCTAGAACAAGAAGCTGACTTGACCGAGCCTTGCCATGATTTAAGAGGTAGAACTGTGAAACGGTGGAGGTTTTGTTTCACAGGGAGGAAAGGTTTATAATTTTAGTGAAACAGCAGGGTTAAGAACTCTCATTTCCTCAGGTGAACAGTTCAGTACACAGACTGTCCCTGCTTGTCCCTAAGAAACTTGCCGCAGGTGTGGACATGCTTTTGCCCTGCTTCTTGCCACTGTCCTCAGCGAGGCTTGTCCTGAGCACAAGGATGGGTGTTCAGTGTGTGCAGATGGGACTCTGTCCCTGGCTCCGAGTTCTGTGAACCTGTGACCAGCTGCTGTGACATGAAGGGCCTGTAACCAACCTCAGTAATACACCTGTGCTGTGCAGCTGGCCAAATAGTTCTTCACAGTGTGGTTTCTTAAAATCTGAAGAAAAGCCAAATTGAGATTGGAATATGCACCGTAAATCACACACTTCTTACCTACAATGATTTATGTAAATGAATTTTTCTTCTGTTGTATCTGATTAGATGAAAATAGCTATGTTTGTGGGTTTTAATATAAATATTTATTGGTGTGCTTCGGGAAGAATAATTTACCAAAGCGACTTTTTGTTCACAGGTTGAGAGAAATGAGGTTTTGATTTTTTTTTGTTTGATTTCTGTGTACAAACAAATTCACTGTGTGAAGAGCGAGGTGTCTGCTCTTTCTACTGATGTTTTATTATTTTTTAATACAAAAGTGATGGCTTCAAAGAAGGTAGATTTCATCCTTAATGCTGAGATTTAAAAAATTCAAATACCATTTATGTAATAAAAACTATGATTCTATTGCTCCGCACAGTAATTACAATGTTCCTTCTTTTACACGTGAGTAAACGGTGGCCCTGAAAGATTAATCAATCTGTCATTATAAAATGTGACAAAGCTGGAATACAAACCCAGGTTTTTCAGCTCTTGAAGCCCCCACTTTTGTCATTTTCTACTTTCCAGACTCCCCAAATGGTAAATGCTAAATGGTCGTTTTATTACTCTGCAGACTCTGTGAATCCAAGCAGCTTGAGGAATACAGTGTGTTCTTTTCATGCCCTGAGCCGCACCTCACAACCAAATAAACTTTTATTGGCTGTTTCCTCCTTGCCAAGGACTATCCCTTCTGTTACTAATATCCACCCGGAGACCAACTGATCATCTCAATTTTATAGTAAATAAGAAGCTGAGGATTCATGATTTTTCTGAAGTTGATTAAAAGCTACATTTTTTCTTTTTAATGGAGACATCAGAATTCGAACACAGGTCCTATTTAAAAAAATGTTTTTTTCTTTATTGATTTTAGAGAGAGAGGAAGGGAGAGAGAGAGAGTAAGATTGATGAGAGAGAACATATGATTGGCCGCCTCCTGCATGGCCCCACTGGGGATCAGCCCACAACCTGGGCATGTGCCCTGACCGGGAATCAAACTGGTGACCTCTTGGTGCATGGGTCGACGCTCAACCACCGGGCCACACCAGCCAGACCACAGATTCTATTTTAAAGGTCACATTCTTTCCACCTGAGAATGATATCAAGAAGGGACAATGCTTTGAATCATCAACCAATGTGCCTCTATTTTCTCCTCCCACCTAGTCCACTTGGTCTGCCTCCTTGGACCATGGCATCCACCCCGCCCAGGCAGTTAAGAGAGCCTAGGTTTATTGATACCAAGGCAGGGCAGTTAGAAAAGCCAACCAAAGAGAAGTAAGCATATCCATGCTCATTTTCTGAGTTTCATAGCAGGCTTTTCAAACACAAGACAAAGAGAGCATGTGGACAGAAAGGCTTTTTGAGTTATGAGGGCTTAGGTCTTTAAGCTCAGATCCTGACCTAAATAGTACGCAGAGGACACTCTCAGACCCAGGGTTTTCTCCTGGCCCATTCAGACTAGAAGGTCTGGCACCTGTCATGCCCTACCTCCCTCTTAATTTTTGCCAGACCAAGCCCTCAAAGGATATGGGGCAATAGGAGCTCCCCTAGAACCCCAAGTGGAAGATATTGGTTCATGACTTCTTACCAAGGGCTCTGAGAGTTAACAAGAGTCCAGAAGTACCCTCCTTCGCCCCCCACCCACCACCTCCATGACTCTAGAGAATAAGTGCTGGGCAGACACGGAGCCAATCTTGTAGTCTTCCAATACTCCTGGGAAATGTGGGAAGTAGTCAAATTGTTTTCTAAGCAGCATGATAGGACTTGAAGGCTGAGAAATCAGAAAGTTCTCTCAGACAAGCTAAGACTGGCAGTGAGCTCCATCTGACCAGTCCCTCTATGGAGAAGGGGACTATTCAGCAGACATTGGTTTGGACAGAAGCTGCCCTCACAATCAGGTACCTACCTCTCTGTGATGCCACAACACTAGATCAGTGCTGTGGAATTTACATACTATCCCAGATATACATGTGTGTGCAGAGTGGGGAGCATGTCTAAATTAGTGGAGTTTATCCTAAATAGGCAAGATTAAAGTTTTCTAGCTTTATACCGTCAGGTGCAATGAGATCTTGTAAACATATGGATTTACTATTTATTCCCATATTGCTCATTTACTTCCAAAGGGTTAATTAATTCATTTTACAAATACAATATTTCAATGTAAGAAGAAAGAATCATTCTTCAAAAAATAAAGAAGGAAGCTAAAATAGAATCTGCACAATTATGAACCATATGGAAGAGTCTCATCCGTTCCCATGTCATTATTCATTTTCATACTGGTGACTTCCAAGTCTCGTTGTTAGCCTCCTCTTTCCTCCACGTCCCACCAAATCAACACATGCAGGGAGATGAGGGCTCGACTGGGCCACAGAAACCCCTGTTCTAATCCCTACACCAACACTCAGTAGGAAATTAATACATTGTTAAGTGAATTAATGAATACATGAATATTGAGTTTGATTTTTCAAGAAATCTGTCCACAGGACATTTTTTTTTTTGGTTTCTGAAAATTTGATTGGTTTTCCACCACTTTGCAAACAGAATAGGGTTATCCTTGCTCCTCTGTGGGATTCTGAAAGAGGCAGTGTGCAAAGTTGTTTGTTATTAACCAGTGATCAGGTAGAGAAAGGTTTCAACAAAGGAGAAGAGATGTTCTATAGAGCAGGAACATGAATAAGGCTGAGGTTGATTTTGGGGTTTTCCAGACACAACCCTGACCTTCATTCTCCAGGCCCATCTGCTCTCCAATGGGGCATTCGCTGGTTTTGCATTGCTGGGAAGAAGGCCTTTCTCAACCACTTTGTGGGAGGATTGCCTCTAAGGTCTTATTCCTGACACTCTTCAGAAAGCTCAGAACTGCGGTTCCTCCTGTGCCCCTATCTTCCAAGGCCTGAGGTGGCTCTGGGAGATGGCTTGTCTTCCTGCTCTTTGCTTTGGCTGCGGCTGTGATGAGGTATTTGGTCACCATGGTTATATGATAGCTGCGCAGCCCTGCCAGGGCCTCCACACATTGGTTATATGCTGTCAGAAGCGGGCCATTTCCAGAGGACAGGACATGACCCCGCAGTGAAGGAGCTGACTGGATTTCTTCTATGAAGGCCTTATGAGAAGGAGGCATGTAGTCTCTCATTTTGAGCAGAAAGTCACCTGAAAGAAATAATCCAGAGCAATGTCATAGCTCCACATGGAAAGACAAGAGAGCCCACCTATTTTTCCAGACATCAATGCAGCAAAAACTGTTGCTGTCATTCTAACTTCCAATCGACTTTGCTGGCTCTTTTGCTAGTAAGACTTCAAACATTCAGATGCACACTCCTGACTACTGGCAGGAGATGGAGAGGGGGAAGAAGCCAGTACATCCCAGATAACTGAGTTGAACTAGCTCTATCAGCCAGTGTATAAATGTTTATCATATAGCAAATGTGGGCAAAGTATCTTGCTAGTCACTATGAGAGGATACTTACAAATGTTAAGGCATAAACTCTTAAATTAAGTAGCCAGATACTCTGCTGAATTTTGTTTCTTAACTGCTTTGTTTTGGAGGGAGTGCTACTCTTTTATTTTTATTTTGTAAAATATTTTTTCTTTATTGATTTTAGAGAGAGGGGAAGTGAGAAGGAGAGAGATAGAAACATTGATGAGAGAGAACATCGATTGGCTGCCTCCTGCATGCCCCCCATTGGGGATTGGGCCCACAACCTGGGCATGTGTCCTGACCGGGAATTGAACCGGCGACCTCTTGGTGCATGGGTCGACACTCAACCAATGAGCCAAACTGGCCAGGCGAATGAGCAACTCTCTTCATAAAAGCCTCTTGAAGTCAAGTTGTCTATAAGTCTAATCAATAGATATTTATAGGAAGTGTAGATAGATCATTTATAGGATCTATATTTTGCATGGTAAGCCAATTACTAACATTACTAAGACAAAATCCATGCGTGATAACGATTCTAGAGGACTGACTTTTGCAAATGAGATTGTACTCTATGACGCCAAGTTCTAGTTGTTTTTTTCTAATTCAACCTGAAAACTCTGTACTATGAAGTGCTTTTGGCAGCTGTTGAACATTTCAAGGCTGGCGGGTAAGGAAATGAGCAATTTCAAGCTTCTGAAATGGTTGGCCCTTCCCCTCTTTGGGTCTAAATAGAATTGGCTTGAGGTTGCACCATTTTTATGGAGAAGGGCTGTAATGGAGGAGGATAGGCCCATCATCAGCAATATGAAGACTGATCAGCAAAATTCCATACCCATCAAACTCCAGAATTCTCCCTCATTTTAGAGAAAGGAAGTCATTGCCTAAAGATCCAAACAAAATTGCAGTGAACAGCTGGAAATATAGCAATGTTTTAAGATTTGAAAATGAAACCCAATTTCCTGCTGAGATCTGATACTAATTGACTTGACACAATAACATAGGGCAGGCACACAGCCTCCTGGTTAATTTGGAAAAGAATAGACTTCGTGACATTTTAAGTTACACTTGGTTTTATCAATTTGTAAAAACACCTGTGTTCTTCTTCCCTGTTAAGAAAAATGTCTGACTTACCACTTTCCTTGCTATGATGAATGCCCAAGAACTCATCAAAGGCATGAAGCACTGTGCTCTGAGCTGCACTCCCTCCTGAGTATTTCAGGGGCTCTGTGGAGACTCCTTCATATATCAACCCCACCGGCAATGCTGGGTTATCTTTCCATCTAAGCAAGAGTAAAAGTCAGAGAGAAGTGGGTGCTTGAACTTAAGAATATATTTTCTGATATAGAACGAAAGAGTGAGCAATAAAGAGAACATCATATCAATGGCAATTTTTAGGGCAAAATACTGGGTATCTTTGTAGGATGTGTACTTAAGCATCATCTTGACCCCAATTTCATAACAGGACATAGATTTGAGCCCTTCCCCTTCCTCATTTAAAAAACTTTTACAGAAAAGTAAAGGATATGTAGAGAAGAGTCCCTGGCATTTGTTCCACGTCATATTGCTTAGAAAACGCCAGTCATCAAGATGACATCAGTGCTAAAGGACAGGAACAAACTAGGGGCTCTGGAACAATCTTCCCTATCTCTGATAAAATAGCCTTGATGACCTATAATTCCACTAGAGATTTGAAAACACACACACACACACACACACACACACACACACACACACACACCTTTGCTCTTCCCTGAAACAGTTGTAACATTAAACTATGAGTTCTAAGTACTACCTGACTTTATGGGAATGTCTTTATCACATACCTTGTTGATAACAGGTATTGATAGTAAGGGTAGTGGCAAAAGGAGCACAATATAAGCCTGCAGGTTGCCAAAGGCTAAGTTCAAGGACGTGTGGAAGGACTGGAAGAGAGGCTCTTAGTCATGCTCAGACTAAGTTGTTCTCCCTTCTCCTCTCTCTTCTTCTCTCCTTTCCTCTCTTCAGCCTCCCTGATTCCATTTCTTCATCTTTTTGTCTCTGAAACCCCCTCTATGTACCTCCAACTGTTGTACTCATTTCCCTGTCTGATTTTCTACAGAGTCTTAAACAATCACAGAGTGCATGTGGGGGGCTCCATAATGAGACCAAAACAATAGCACCAAGAACACATATATTTGTTCTTTCAGTCTTTACAGTTTATAAAGCACCTATATGTCTGTGTTCTTGTTTGACCTCTTTTGAGTAGAACAAGGCAGGTCTCTTAAAGCCCATTTCACACATAAAGAAACAAAGACTCAAAGCAGTCATTCTCCAGGGCCACATTACATTGCTAGAGAACAGGAGAACCAGAACTTAAATCTCAAACTTATAATTTTTGATTTTCCCATTCTCAAGACCCACATCTGTGGATTTCCACTTTTTATAAGGAACAGAATCACCTTCTCTTATCACCAGGAACAAATTACCAACCCAGTTGTTAATAGTTTAAATGACAGGCATATGTGACGTCTCAACGTCTTCCCATGATTCTAAAAGCCACTTGTTCCGGAGAAGGACAACATTCATCACACACATACAAAAGCCATAGACCAACTGCTCAGCTGGCTATTCCTGACCTTTTCCACATATTTCTCTGAGGCAGGAAATGCTACAAGAAGGTGGGTTGTTTTCTATTGGGGTTGTTTTTGGTTGGTCGTTGTATGGTTTTCACTGGATGAATATCAGAGTGGCCACTGCAGGTGGGACAATATCACTCTAGAAAGAAATGAGGCACAAAAAGCAGTCAGGGGGACCAGCAGGAAGAGCAAAGGAAGGATTCTGGTCATAAGATCATGACATGCTGTAGCTGTTAAGAAAGAGAGCTCTGTTTTAGGCAGATATGGAATTTAATCTCAGCTGTGATGTTTATTAACTGTGAGCCTTGGCTCAGTTAAATCTTCTGATTTAACTTCCTCATCCAAGCAATAGAAGTACCTGCCTTATTGGGTTGTTGTGAGAACTCATTAAAATAATAGTTGCTCAGTGCCTAAAACATATTATTAAGCATTTGATAAATATCAGCCATTTATGATATTATTCAGCATGAGTTGGAATCCCTGTTCTCCCTTTTATTATTTTGTAACTTTGTACAAACCTTTCCGAGTCTTAATTCCCCTAATTTGTGCCTACTTCCTGAAGCTTCTGGCAGAATTGAACGGGTTTCAGAGAGCTTTCACGACTTGCCAGAGTTCAGAACGCTGGTCTGATAAAATTTCTACACGACATTTTGTAGGGAAGAAGTATTGAAGATATGACGGCTACTGTGTGTAAGTGGACCGAACACAATGACCACAGTTGTTCAGATTTTCTTTGTAATCCCATCAATGCTATTCCCTAGTTATTTTGGTCTCCTTCACTAGTTCCTTCCCATCATGACCACTTCCAAGTGGTAGACTCTCTCAGGGCTCAGTTCTCGGACTTCTCCCTACTCTCACTTCTCAAGTGAGCTTATGTTGCCTCATAGATTTGAAAACCTATTCTAACTATTTACAAATTTGTACCAACATCTCGCCCCCTCCCTTGTATTCCAGACTCACATGTCTGACTGCCTACTAGACATGTCCACAGGAATGAACAAGTCCCAAACTGACCTGATTTCCCCACCCTTTTACCAAACTTGTTACATCTTTTCAGCAGATTTGGGCCAAAAACTTTAGAATTTTCTTTGCTAGATCCCTTTCTCTTCCATTCCACGTGCTCTCCAGTAGTAGATCCTGTCAACTTGACCTTTAATCTGTATCCAGAACTCACTCTAGTTGAAGCTACCACCCTGAATGATAGTAAAAGCATCTTAAATACCTTCCTGGCTTCCATTCTTGTTCTGAAATAATTTATTTTCCACTTAGAAGATAGAGTGATGATTTGAAACTTAAGACAGATCATGCCCTTCCTCTGAAACTTGCCAGTGTTGCCCATCTCACTCAGAAAAGAAGCCAACAGGCCACTACGCGATCCCATCTCCTGCTAGCACGTGTATCTTTCTCTGTCTCTGCCTCCACTCAAGCACTGCTGGCTTCCGTGCAGCTCTTCCCCCATGACAAACATGCTCTCACTCCAGGGTCATTGTCATTTCTTTTCCTTTGGCTTGCAACAAGCATCTAGGAGGCCTACTCCTTACTTCCTTCAGATGTCTGCTTAAGCACCACTTAGAAGTGTGGCATCCCCAGATTGCAATAAATAAATAAGGAACTTCAGCCACCACCCCTCACGCTACTTGATGCCCTGTATCCTACATCATATTTCCTCATATTGCCTATTGTTGTAACATATCCTGTATGATACTTGTTATTATACTCATTTCTTCATCTGCCATCCATCATTAAAATGTATGTAAGCTCCACAGAAATGAAGCTGCTGTTTTGTTCTACTGCTTCATTTCCAGCACCTAGAACTGTGCCTGGCATATGGGAAGCACTCATTCAATATCTGATGAATGAATGAATAAAACATATGGCATTCGATAATTCTGTATTCTATATCTAGAATAGGTAGACCCAAGTATACTTCCTAAAAAGACCCGGCCAGCCTAAAAGAGCCATCGAATGCTCAAATGGCCAAGACATCAATCAGTCCCCTTTTAGTGCCCAACCTGAAGAAGATACGGTGAAGTCACATATAAGGTAATAGAGAAAATACCAGAGTGAAAGTCAAAAAAGTAAGAGGAGGGCATCTTCTTTCAAAACTCATATATTCTTTCTCTTTGATGACAGTAGTCTGAGGCAGGGAAATTGAGTTTCTGGGAAGGACCCAAGGATTGCTCCCATGCATTCTCAGGCCCAATCTGCTGTTTGTGAAGGAAAGGAATTATTTTTATTTCAAATCTCTGTAGGCAGGATTATTTTTAGCCTTTCTTGTTGCATATTTCTAGGGAATTTAATAAAAGCAGACATTTAAAAGAAAAAAAAAAAAGAAAGAAAGGAGATGACATTATTTTTCCACAGGGGCTATTAACTTCCCTGAGAAATTTAATGTGAGTGGGAAATAAAGGGAATGTGTTTCATCTGCAGATGAAATCTTTCAACTCTCCTCAATAAAAAATGTTTTAAAAAGTAAACAAAAATAATAAATCAAACATAGGACAAAAATCAAGAACACAGGAGCAGATTTAAATTTTCAGATTTTTCAAGACAACCCTATTTGGGAAATGTCAACAATTCAAATGTTTTGGGTCATCCGTGCTCATCAATACACTTAAGATTTGGTATTGGTCACTTAGTTTAGCTACATGGGAAATATTGAGGATCAGAAGCGGAGAGGGGAGACATTTATGTAGATCACAGATAAAATGTGTCATTGACCCGGAATTTATTTTAATGAAACAAAGTCACCTTCTGGTGCACATCTAAACATAATAGGCAGAATTCCGACAATGTTGCCCCCTGATTCCCATTCTAATTACTAGAACTGTTAATATTATGAGCTATCACGCCGGTCAATATAATTATATAACAAGACAAAGTGACTTTGCACATGTAATTAAAGTTACTAATCAGTTGACCTTAATACAGGGAGTCATTCTAGATTATCTAAGTGAGCAGAATCTAATCAATAAGACCCTAAAAGCAGAGCATTTTCTCTGGTTAGTGGCGGAAGGAAGGAGAAGTCAGAGAGGTTTGAAGGACTAGAAGGATAGGAGGTGTCATTGCTGAGTCGGATGAGACCATGTGATGAAGAATTCAGGAGGCCTCTGGAAGCTGAAAGCAGATCCTGTCTGACAATCAGCAAGGAAACAAAGACCTCAGTTTCAAAACCACAGAGAATTAGATTCTCCCAAAAACCTGAGTGAGTGAATTCTTCCCCAGATTCTCAGGTTAAGAGCTCAGCCCAGCAGATACTCTGACTTGGTCTTTTGAGACCCTAAGCCGAGAACCAAGATGAGCTCATCCTGACTTCTGACCTACAGAAATGTGAAATAGTTAATGTGTGTAGTTTTAAGCTGCTACATTTGTAATGTGACAAGGAAAATTAATACAAACTTAGAGAATTAAGTAAAGCACAAAGAGATTTTTCAGAATTAGATGCTTCCTAAATCCCAGTCTATTTGAAAACATTTTTCAAATGACTCTTTTTTCTTTTGTCTAATCCTACCAAAGTACATCTACATGTTTTGCTTATTATTTGTTGCTAGAATCTTTTTTCTACAAACAGATCTTGTCTTGACCCTGGCTATATGAAAAACATACAGAGAACAAGAAGAGGTCTATACAATAATTTCTTTGGGGAGCATTTCAGGAGTGAAGGTCTAAATTCTGAGACACACTCCCAATTCCATACTGTCACTCCCCTATTTTTCCCATAAACTAGATACTTATTACTCTCAAGTTATTCTGTAGAAACTTTCCTGCTTTTACTCTCTGCACCCTATAACACGTGATCCCCACCCAGTCCGGCCTCTGGGGGAGGTCACTTTCTCACACTCTAGACCTACTCAATTTATAAGAAATACTTAGTACATGTTGTCACGCTATGCTTGCACCAATGGATTATACCACTAAATCAGTAAATTGATTGATTTTGGTATTTGACAGCTTTCTTCTTACATCCAGGCGCAGCTTCAGATTCTTTCTATCAACAGCACTTCAGGTGTCTGCTGGTTATTCACATGGCACACCAGATGACATCGATTTCACGTTTTTCACCTCATCCATCCACTGCTGCCACCTTTCACTTTTCACCATTCAAACAAGCAAACAAACAAACGCAATTTCTTAAAGTGAATAGGAAAATGAATTTCTTAAAAACATGTCAATGTATGACTAGTGTATTTAAAATAAGAAATGTATCTAAGAGTAGAATTCTACTTTTGGAGAAAGAACAAGTCATGTGACAAAAAGAGAGGACTCAGGAATACGAGAAAATGGCTCAGCGTAGCTAGCCATTTCTAGGAATGTTATAAGAAAGCTTTCAGGCTACTGTCTATACCTCCATCTGTTTCAATAACAAGGGGAGAGAGTAAATGGGAATGTTTGAGCTTTGCGGATGGCACACTGGGCTTTTTTCCCCTTTCTGTCAAGGTGGGGTTCTAAGAAAGGTAAATACAAATGAATCTAATATGACAGCCTAAGGACAATTACTCTAAACATAAATGTGCATCCTTTCATGGCATTTGCCATGCAGATGGTACCCCTCTTCGTTTATCCAAGAGCGGATCCAGGTGATTACTTTGCTAACAAGGGTTACTTGGTGTGTGTTTCTCACTCTAGGAAGCTTATGTCAGTTTCCACCCCCATAAGTCTGGAAAATGCTACAGAGACCTCATGCAGGAAAACAGTTGAACAATACTTACCCAGAGAGAAAGATCCGGATGACTGCATAAAATACGTCTGGATCTACATAATCTGGAGGAGCAATCAGAATGTGAACTTCACTACAGGCAAAGAAAGCAATTGGTTACATGTGCATGGGCCCTGCTGTGCTCCTGGGCTGCCTCCCTATCTGATCTGCATGGAAACCTGGAATGAAAGCCACAAGCAAGTGGTGGATGGAATGTTCTCATTCTGTAGTTGTCCTCATTGGCGCTTGCAGAACTTTTAAACTATTCCAAATGCTGCCCTTTTCTATTTGTGGTATTTGGTACTTCCCCTTCTGTACTTGACAACAACAAAAAGAGAGATCAAGGCCATCTTTAAAAAGTTAATAATTTTAAGGAGAATGAAGAGAGAATCAGCTCTTTCAAGGCTTTCACAAGAGAGGAAAACTAAAGCCATCTACGCTCAAGCTGGTTCTGTATAGTCAACAAAGGACAGAGCAGTGGAAAGTCCCTTGCCCAGGGATTGCCACACCAGGTCAAATACAGATTCATTTAGCTCCACATTGAGCTGCATTCATTAGCTGTGTAGCTATTTTGAATCTAAGTGGATGCTTGAGGATAACTGATTTCACTAATTAATAAAACTGTATATAAGGAAGCAGGTTTTCACATTTGTACTAAGTTTCTTTTTATCAACTTTTGAAGGTTGTTCTCTTTCTTCATATAATGAAGCCCCTCGGTGACTAAGCATGTTACTCTTATCCATATTCCTATCTCTTTTTCTTCCTGAGAAAAAAAATTCTTTTTTTTATGACACGTAAATAATGACATCTCTATACCATCAATTTTCCTTTTCTACCGTCACACCTACGCTCTGATCCCCCATCTCTTATTTTCTCAGCAGCCCTATGACTCAGGTAACTAATGTCTTCCTTTGGCAAATCCATTCATGATAAAATAAATAAATAAATAAATAAATAAATAAATAAATAAATAAATAAATAAATAAATAAATAACACATTTTAACTCATTCGGAATAGGAGAACTCATCCTTGAACTGATAAAAAGGAATTCTTAGAAAGCCTACAGTACACATTACACTTACTGTTAAATATTACACTTATATTACAAATAAGTCTTTTAAAATGTGGAACAAAACAAGGATCAGCACTTTCAATACTGTGTTGGGAGTTCCAGCATAAAGAATGAGAACAAAAATTAAGCAGAAATAAAAGCTGCTGTAAAAGAAGAAACAAAGGAAGATTATTCTCAAATGATATGATTTCTGTATAGAAAACTCCAATAATCTCCACATAATTATTAGAATGAATAAGAGTGTTTATCAAGGTGCTACATCCAAGATTAATATTCAAATATCAATTTTATTCTATAAACCAGCAACAGTCAGGAGTTAGTTAAATCAAAGATACTGTATTCACTCAAAACAAAATTATAATGTAATTAGAAAGAAAAAGAAGATAATTTAACTATTTTATCTTGAAAGAAATTAAAGAAAATTTAACAAATTAAAGTTTGTCTATTTTAAGAAAGTCAAGAAAACTCAGTATCAGTGCCTAAGAGAAGAAATGAACCTCTGTCTGAATAAACTTTAGGTCACAAGACAAAAGAAGAGTCTGTACTAATATGAAGACATGACTTGGGACAGCTTGTCTAGGAACCTCAGTTAATGCTTTTATGCTGTCTCTACCACTATACCTACCTTTATCATAAGACAGACAGACTGAATATAATATCCAAATCATGCATTTTTTCAAATTAATATACAGATTTAATGCACTTTGAGCAATATTCCTAACAAAGATTTTAAAATGAAATTTACAAGCTGATTCTAAGAAAGGCAAAGGCTCAAAGATAAGACAAGAAGAGCAAGGTCAGAGGGTTTTCTCTACCTGAACATGAGAAACCCCATGATGCTCTAGTTCTTAAGACAAATGATATTGGTGAAGGGAAAGATAAACAGACAAGGAAACAGAATAGAGAGGCTGAAAACAGATCCAGTCATTTAAGAAAATCTGATATAATCCCTGGCCGGTTTGGCTCAGCGGTTAGAGCGACGGCCTGCGGTCCAGAGAGACCCGGGTTCGGTTCCCGCTAAGGGCATGTACTTCGGTTGCAGTTTGTCCCCGGCCCTGGTTGGTCGTGCGGGTGGCAGCCACTCGATGTGTCACCTTCGCATCGATGTTTCTCTCTCTCTCTCTTCCTCTCTCTCCCTCCCACTCTATCTGAACAAAAAATGAAAAAGTGTCCTCAGGTGAGGATAAAAAATAAATAAAGAAAGAAAGAAAGAAAGAAAATCTGATATAAGAAATAGCTAATATTGCAAATAAGTGACTATTCACAGAAGGGAATTTGAATTTATTCCTTATGTTATACTACATATAGATAATAATTATATGTAAATGAAGGACTAAAATGAGAAAGAAAACAATTTTAGAAGAAAATGCAGGAAAATATATTTATGACCTATGGTTTTGAAATACCTTATGCAAGACCTCCTATAAAAGATAGACTTTTATGAAAGAAATGACAGTTACTTTGATTATATTTAGAGTAAGAATTTCTGCTTTCAAAAGGCACAATTAAGGCTTCTGGTCAAGATGGCGACGTAGGTAAACACGGTATCACCTGCTCCCACAACCACATCAAAATTGCAACTAAACTACAGAACAACCATCATTCAAAACCGCCTGAAATTGAGCCGAAGGGAAGTCCTACAACTATGAAATTAAAGAAGCAGCCACATAGAGACTGGTAGGAGGGGCGGAGGCATGGACAGGCTGGGCTGGTCCCACACCCACGTGTGGTGGATAAAAATCAGGAGGACACCTCGGCTGGGAAGATCCTCCCTGAGGAGTGAGGGGTCCCTGTCCCACACCAGGCTCCCAGCTCGGGGTTCCAGTGCCAGGAAGAGAAGTCCCCATCACTTCTGGCTGTAAAACCAGCGGGAACTGAGGCTGAGGTGGCTGGAACCCCAGGCAGCTCCTCTTAAAGGGCCCGCACACAGACTTACTCAGACTCAGTGCCTCTGAGCTTGGAGGGGAGGCAGCTTGAGGGGCACCAGAGACATACAGGGAAGAAATGATCTGTTTGGCCTCAGGATGAGAGCTGGAGAGGTGGCTTTGTCCTGGACAGATGCCCTGGTGTAGGCTGATGTTCCTTTGGTGAGCCCTTCCCTGGGGCGGCAGACGCCGCCATATGTGGGATTCCAGCAACCTGGCTCCCACTGTTTGCCCCACCCTGGTGATTCCCTGATGCCCCACCCCACCCAACTTTCGGGCCCACCCAAGCTGTTTCCAAAGTCTTTACCATAGGATTGGTCTGTCTTGGATCCTGCTTCAGAGTTTCCTAAAATCTCTCAAACAAGCAGCATCTTGTCTCAGCGAGCCCCATACTTCTCCTTAAGTGGCCCCAGGCCTGGCACTAGGAGCAGCCAGCCTTGGTTCACAGCTTGGCTTTTCCTGGGCACCTCTAAGCCCAGCACAAGAAGCAGCCATCTGCAGATCACTTTGTAGCCTATGCCAAGTGGCCCTGGATAGAACACAAGCAGTGGCTGACCTTGCCCCAGAGCCAGCACACCCAGTGGACAGCTTCAGACCACATCAAAACACCACAACCCAAGCACTTCCATAAGTGACACACTCAATGAGTTGGTACCAGAGCCCTACTGAAGTAAATCTTGCTCTGTGTGGTGGGCCCCTACACAGCTGATCAAGATAGTCAGAGACCAGTGATCAGTGGGCACAGCCAGTCCTTGCAGCTTGAGTGCCAATAGCAATCAAGACTGAATTACAACAGAAGGGTGTATAGTCCACACTAGGGGTGCACCTCAAGGGCCCAGCTGGGGTGATTAGGGAGGCTGTGCCACTGGATCCTACAGGATACCTACAAAAATAGGCCACCCTACGAAGCCTAGGAGACATAGCAACTCTACCTAATACATAGAAAAAATCACAGGGAAGTAGCCAAAATGAGGAGACAAAGAAACATGTCCCAAATGAAAGAAAAGAACAAAACTCCAGGAAAAGAATTAAACAAAATGGAGATAAGCAATCAATCAGATGCAGAGTTCAAAACACAGGTTATAAGGTTGCTCAAGGAACTTGGTGAGACATTCAGGTAACTCAGTGAGACCTTCAAGGAACTTAAGGAGACCTCCAAGAAACTTAGTGAGAACATCAACATAAAAAAAAAAACAGTCAGAAATGAAGGATGCACTAACTGAAATAAATAATATTTTCCAGGGAATCAATAGTAGAGTGGGTAAAGTCAAGAAGCAAACCATTGATTTGGAATACAAGGAAGCAGAAAATACCCAATCAGAACAGCAAAAAAAAAAAAAAAAAAAAAGAATCCCAAAAAATGAGGATAGTGTAAGGAGCCTCTGGGACAACTTCAAGTGTGCCAACATTCGCATTATAGGGGTGCCAGAAGGAGAAGAGAGAAAAAAAGAAATTGAAAATTTGAAACAATAATGACAGAAAACTTCCCTAACTTGGTAAAGGAAACAGACATACAAGTCTAGGAAGCACAGAGAGTCCCAAACAAGATGAACCCAAAGAGGACCACACCAAGACACATCATCAAAATGCCAAAGGTTAAATACAAAGAGAGAATCCTAAAAGCAGCAAGAGAAAAGCAGTTTGTTACCTACAAAGGAGCTCCCATAAGATTGTCAGCTGATTTCTCAAAAGAAACTTTTCAGGCAAGAAAGGAGTGGCAAGAGATATTCAAGGTGATGAAAAGCAACGACCTACAACCAAGACTACTCCATCCTGCAAAGCTATCATTTAGAATAGATAGATATATCAAGAGTTTCCCAGATAAGAAAAGCTAAAGGAGTTCATCACCACCGAACCAGTATTATATGAAATGTTGACTGGTCTTCTTGAAGGAGAAGAAGAATAAAAATATGAACAATAAAATGGCAATTAATACATATCTATCAACAATTGAATCTACAAACAAAATGAGCAAGCAGAATAGAAACAGACTCATAGATACTGATAATTTTTTGTTGCTTGCCAGATGAGTGGGGGTTTGGGGGATGAGTGAAAAAGATGAAGGAATTAAGAAGTACAAATTGGTTGTTAGACTGATGAACCTCAAAGGGAAAGGGGGGAGGGCAGGATGGGATAAACCAAAGAACTTCTATGCATATATGCATAACTAATGGACACTGACATAGTGTGGGGAAGGCAGGAGGGGGTGGGATTGGGGAAGAGGGGGTCAATGGGGAAAAAAGGGGGAACATCTGTAATACATTCAACAATAAAGATGAGTTAAAAAAAAACAAGAACAAAAGGCACAATAAGACAAACCACATTTTGCAACACATATAACTAACAAAAATTATTCTCAACAGTATACAATAACTCATATAAATCCACAGGTAAAAGATAAAAAGACCATTAGAAACATAAGAAAAGACACATTTCACACAAAAAAAAAGGGGGACAAGAGGGGTGAGTGCAGGCACACACACACACACACACACACACACACACACACATACACACACACACACACACAGCAAGAGAGAGAGAAGATAGGCCAAGTATTGAAAACCAGGAAGATGCAGGAGTGGCATCGTTATCATGGTGGAATAAGAGTTTCTACTGTCTCCCCCTCCCACCATGAACGCTGATTTAGGCAGCCACTCGTGGACAAGGGAGCCTTTACGGAAGTCCATGAGTCCAACAAAGAAGCCCCAGCACACCGCAAGAGCAAAAAAAATCCAAGACTGAGTGCACTGAAGAGAGTGAGAAGAACATTTCACTTTGCCTGCATTACCCGTCCCACAGGGAGATACAGCTCGGGGCCAAAAGAGACCTTAATGGCCTGTGATTTGTCCCACAAGGAAAAGCCAGAACATATGAGTGAGTGCCTGGTTCCCCAGCTGCATGGAATGCTTCCAGCGACCCACTTCTTTCTCACCCCACCCAGAATACTGAGGAGAGCTGCATGAATGAGAAAACTGTGGGGCTGGGCAGCTGTGAGAGTGCCAGATAGGACTCTTGGAGGGCATTAAAGGGATGCAGATCCTACTGACCATTTCACAGACTCCAACAAGACACCGTCCCATGAGCTGATGGTGATGCCTTGCCTGCAGATTCCCCCAAACTGGCCCATGGGCTCCTCTACTGTTGATTGTGCCTTACCCACACACCACACACCTATACTGTGGCCATATCCTTGTGTGCACAGCTGAAGAAGGACAGCTTGAACCTTTGTAAAGAAAGAAGAAAAAAAATTGGAAGCATCATGCTCCCTGATTTCAAACTATACTACAAATCTATAGTAATCAAAACAATATGGTATTGGCATAAAAACAGATACACAGACCATTAGAACAGAACTGAGAGCCCAGAAATAAAGCTAACCATCCACACATATATGGACAATTAATATATGGCAAAGGAGTCAAGAACATACAATGGAGAAAAGGCAGTCTCTTCAATAAATGGTGTTGGAAAAACTGGATAGCCATATGCAAAAAGAATGAAACTAGACCACTATCTTACACCATACTAAAAAATGAACTCAAAATGGATTAAAGACTTGAATGCAAGACCTGAAACCATAAAGCTCATAGGAAAAAACAAAACAAAACAAAAAAACATAGGCAGTAAGCTCCCTGACATAAGTCTTAGCAATATTTTAGTGGATCTGACTTCAAAGGCAAGGCAAACAAAAGCAAAAACAAACAAATGGGACTACATCAAACTAAAAAGCTTCTACACAACAAAGAAAACCAGCATCAAAACAAAAAGGCAACCTACTGAATGGGAGAAGACATTTGCAAATCTTATCCCTGTTGAGGAGTTAGTATCCAAAATATATAAAGAACTCACACAACTCAACAACAAAAAAACAAATATTCCATTTTTAAAAATTCAGACAATCTGAATAGACATTTTTACAAAGAAGACACAGAGATGGCCAATAGGCACATGAAAAGATGTTCAACATCACTAATTATTAGAGGAATGCAAATTAAAACCACGATGAGATATCATCACCTCACACCTGTTAGCATAACTATTATCAAAAAGATAAGAAATAAATAGTGTTAGAAAGGGTGTGTAGAAAAGGGAACCCTGGTACACTGTTGGAAAATAGTATGGAGATTACTAAAAAAATTAAAAATAAAACTACCATATGATCCAGTTATTCCACTTCTGGTTATTAATATGAAGAGAAATTAACTATTTGAAAAGGTATATGCACTAATATGTTCATTGCAGCACTATTTACAATAGCCACAATATGGAAACAAACTAAGTGTCCACTGATGAATGAGTGGATAAAGAAGTTGTGATATATATTACCACTGAGCATAAAAAAGAATGAAATCTGGCCAACTGCAACAACATGGATAGACCATGAGGGTTTTATGGTAAGTAAATAAGCCATGAAGAAAGACAAATACCATATGATTTTACTCATATTGGAATCTAAACAAAACAAATGTACAAACAAAACAAAACAAATACAGAGAACAGATTGGTGGTTAACAGAGAGGACAGAAGTTGAGGGTAGGAGATCTAGGTGAAGAGAATCAATTGCCTGGCGATGAGTGGTAACTAGACTTTTGGTGCAGATCACTTTGTGGTGTATACAGATGTGAAATTATGACGTTGTACACCTGAAACATATATAATGTTATATACCAATATTACTTAAAGAACAACACACACACACACACACACACACACACACACACACACTACATTTTTAAGGTTCTTTTGATAGAGGAAGTTGAAGAGTTGTCCCAACATTGGAGATGGATATAGTCACCTGAATAGGATGTAACCAGTAGCAGGACGGGTGAGCCACTGAACTGGCTACACTTATTAAAACTAATTTCTTCACTAGCCACAGAATAGTAGCCTAAAGCCAAGGTTGATCATTTCAGGTTCCACTCAAGAAAAAAAGAATAAAAGGGGCATTAGAGAGCATAAGGACAATACTCCACAGTAGCCTAATGTTGCTGGATGGAGTATACACAACCTGTTGTTGTTTTCCTCCTTCCCTCTTCCCAAACTTCATGCAAGACCTCAACATACAAAGAAATACATGGCCTCCGAAGCGAGGACACTACCCTAGTCCCAAAAGAATACTAGAAAGAAGATCAAAACCTCAGAATGTCTTTGCAGACCGAGAGGTCATTCTCTATTATGAACAGCAATTGGTTACCATAAAACAAAGCTAATACACCAGCGCCATCTCGTGGCTGTTGCCCAGCCTCCAGGTCCTTTGTCCCAAGGCAGAGCCCCCAGCCTGCAGGAGCCCATACCATGCATTAGTCCCAAGGTTCTGGTGATGTCCTGGATGGAGAGTCTCAGTTGCTGCAGGGCTTGGAGCAGGGAGTCCTGGCTAGTCTGCAGGATGGCATTCACTGCTTGAACAACTGCCTGGGGAGAAGATTCATTCAGTTAATCCATTGGCATTCACTTATGGTCCACTGAAGTGAAGTGAGCTGAACATCAGAGCTGTGGGAATGCGGAAGGGCACCCCTCTGACTACCGGGCTGTTTTGCAGGCCTCTCCTAAACTCGATTTGCTGTGAGGTCTGCCTGAAATGATAATCTCTCTGGGCATCTCCCAGATAGACTCTTGGACATGTTTTTTTAGATCTCTCCACTGACCACTACTTGTTATAACTCTCAGGGGCATAACTCGATCGTTTTTCTCCTTCCTTCTTCTGTATTTATCACACATTATAATCATTTGTACGGCTGCATCTTGTATTAGGGCACCCTCGCCCCTGAGCTCTGCTGTTCATAAAATCAGACAGATTCCACGGAGCCCTCAGCTCCTCAGCCCCTCTGTCAGTAAGTGTTCCTCATAGTCTCCACCTTATTTGAGCTATATTCAAAAGACCATTATTTCATTTTGTATCTTTTGATGAACTAAACACACTGATGAGAAGTAAAGTAACCATATATTTTCACTTTTGAGAGTGATATAATACTTATGTCATGACTGGCGACCCCACTGAGGACACAGTAAGGACTCAAAATATGCTTACCAGGGAAGGTGGAGGAAGGACATACACCTAATTATGTTTAGGCAAGGCAAAGCTGCTCAGCTGGTCACCTGCTGTGGCCCCACTGTCTTTTGTTGTACTGAACCTGACCTTTCTGCAAGCTGCCTGACCCCTGAAGGGCTGAGTTTGCAACCCCCAGGGCTAGGTAATCTCAGAGATGGTTCCTTTTCCCGAGGCTTTGCACAGCAGTTCTCTCTGCCAGAAACATGTCCCTGTGTCTGTTTGTCTTTCTGTCACTCTCTTTCTCTCTCTCTGCTTAATTTCTATATATCACTCAGGTTTTAACTTTAGCGGTTGTTTTCCCTGGGAAGCTTTGCCTGACCCTTCAGTTATGAATAAGGTTTTAGATGTTTGTTTTCCATAAAACTGCATTTTTTTTTCTTATTACCCTATACATCAACCCATCTTTCTCCACTCGATCAAGGGCTTCTGTGGGAGCCAGAACCATGTCTGTCTTGTCCTCCTAGATATTTCATTGTCTAGAACGATGCTTGTTTGTTGAATGGACAAAGGGTCAATTCCAGGTTTTACAGGAGTTGGGAGAAGGGGGTATCTCTGTGGGCTAGAACTTAGACCTCTTTCCTCAGATGTAAACCAACAGAACGAGGCCTATGCTCATCTATGTTGATTCATGCCCTGAAGGGAAAGAGACTGAATGGAAGTCAAGCTCACACTGATTTCTCATTTAGGAAAAATAAGTGCTGTGGGTGGAAAGATACCTTAATCCCAGGTACTGCTGCTTTCTCCACCAAAACAGTCACTAGAATAAAACCACGCAGGCTTTCTCCCCCAGGAAATGAGAAAAGGATGTCCAGATTCCTTGGGAAGGAGAAGACCATATGGTTAGAGAGGCTTGGACACTGTGAGGATGCATGGCCCACAGGTCCCCTCACAGTTAGACAACTGTAAGTGCAGGGTAGAATCAGTGAACATTCAGGAAGGAAAGAGAACAGATCTTTTCAAGCCCAAATTCACCTGATAGGAGGACTCTCAAAGTCCAGCATTTCCCTGATGGTCCCAGACCATCCCTTCAATGGAACAGCTGAGGCATGAGTGGGCAGGTAATTCTGACTCTTCCCAGGACCAATCTACATCCCATGACACCATTCCTGTCAGGAGCACAGAGTCTCAGCGCTACAGTGACCACAGACAACAGAGAATTCCTTGCTCCCCTCTTTTTATACATACGGCCCAAAGAAACAAAGTAACTTGCCCAAGATCGTATAGCTGATTAGTCACAGGACCAGGTGGGAAATAGTTTCATAGCTCAGGCTAGTGCTCTTTATAATCAATACTTTTTATTTTGTTTTGTATGATAGGGTGACAGCTAGAAGAGTGTACAGAGGAATCACCTTTAAATGACCTGTGACCATATGCATTCAAACATCCCAGATAGAGAGCCAGTCTACAAAACTTAAAAACTGTACTCCATAAATCACTCCTGCTTCTAACATTTAAGCATGAGAAGAAAGGAAAAACAAACATAAAAGAAAACTAAGTCAAGAACACCATTGTCGTAGCAGTTACATTAGTGTGGGGAAAGTGTCTCCATCCATCCATCCCTCAGTGTCCTGAGCGTCACTGAACCCTCTCACTGAGCTGAGCTTTGGTGATGGGAGAAGCAGTATCCATTTAGAGGCCAATTTTGCTCTCCAGGAAAGAGCAGCCTAAGATCTCAGCCAGACCTGCCTCAGGTGCTCCAGTCCATGTGACACAGTAATTCTAAGGAATTCTGTAGCCATGGCCTGCAACTCGGCCTTTCACAGCAGTTATGGCGACATAGGAGATCTTTCCAGATCACTGGAGAATTGGTGAACTTGTGTGTTTTTTTCTTGCATTGCACGTTACTTGTTTTATTATATACAGACTGGAAAATATAGTAAAGGAAATCAATCCCCTAATCCTCACAAAGCAGAGGCAACAACTGGCAACAACTGTTAAATTCGGGCTGCTAATTTTTAGCGCCTTTCCTTCCAGCCTAATTTTTTGCATGCCTCTGTAGAGAGCTTATACGCTGTACGCACAATTTGGTATGCTTCTTTCTTATTTTGTTGTAATCTTTTAAAGTTAGCACAGATTCTCAAGTAAGTGAAGGATTTCTGAGGACTTACCTGATGTCCAGGGGTCTGGTAAAATTTCAATTATTGACAACCACAAACAAAAGAAGAAAAGAAAGCACAAATCAGTTTGTAAAGAGATATGCCTTCTAGGGTCACATGTGTACAGGCACACACACTCACACATCATGTACACACAGGCTGTGACTACACCACAGGCCGGTGTGTGACAAAGAATGAGCCAAATCTCAACTTGTACACCAGCCCCAGAACACTTCACCTGTAGCATCAGGATAAGTCATCTTGCTCCTTTTATATTTTTGCAATTACCACAAACTCATATTTTCATTGCAGGGACGCTACTCCAACACACCTTTTAACATCTGCTTTAGATCAAGCTCCACTGTCTCATCAAACTTCTCCCCGATTGTTAAAGCCGGCATTGAGGCAATTTCTTTGAAATTCTGAAGAGTTTATTGTTTGTGTCACTCTGGCATTTGTCATGTACCACTTTGTTTTGTTATTTAACCACGCTGGGTGAACTTTGCTCTCATTTCTTCATTGCACTTAGCTCTGTGCTAGACATATTAAAAGATTCTAAAAAATAATTACCTAAGAAGAAGAACTACTGAACCCTGGGACTGTGTCTGCATCTCTGGGGTTAAACTAGCCCTGCATTCTCACCTATTGAGAAACCAGCTTTTGTTGTATTTTTGACTTTAACATCCTGGTCCAGCCATTTTTCCCTTCAGCCTTCCCTGTTCCTCTTTGAATCAGAGATTCGGTGCATTAAATATTCAATGTCTTGAACAGAATCATTTCTTCATATCTATTTATTTTTTATTTCTGTTCAAATTCTGAGCCAGATTTTGCACCTTTCCATGGAAAAATTGGTCACCAGTTTTGTTATTAAGGCAGACTTTGTCAAAGATCACAATTCAGAATTATAAAAAACAAAATCCCAGGGCTCAGAAGTCCTTAGACAGATGAGATGGTCCAATCTCACTCCAAGGGGCACATACATCAGTCTTTTGCTACATTCTTTATTAAGCATTTAATTCCTTATTTTTTTTTAATGATTTAAAAATTGATTTTAGAGAGAAAGGAAGGGAGAGAGTGAGAGAGAGGGGGAGAGAAACATTGGTTTGTTGTTCCACTTATTTATGCATTCATTGGTGGATTCTCGTATGTGCCCTGACCAGGGATCAAACCCACAACCTTGGCGTATCGGGATGCTGCTCTAACCAATTGAGCTATTGGGCCAGGGCTTATAAGCCTTTAATTCTTTAAAAAAAGATCCCCATTATCTCTGGCAATACTGTGTTTACCCACACACTTATACTAAGGAAGTTCTTCCTCACATCTAACTTAGACTTCCCCTTAGCTATTTAAGTAAGTCATAAAAGTGCTGTCTCTTCCATCTGCAGCCTGAAACAAATTTGGCTGAAAAACTTAGTTCAAAGGGAAACTTAATACTTCACCACTTCCACCCCATTCTATTTATTGGAATTTCTTGTTTTTAAAAATCAATGCCGTTTTTTCTTTAGACAAATACCAACACCCCCAAGCCAACTGTCAAAGGAGTGATGTCAGCTTGGTGGAATAGATAGCATTATTGATCAAATTTCAATCCAACATACCCAGAGCACTTACTCTAGATTCAGACATAATCCTTCATTTATGTTCTCTATGTAATGACCATTTACTGAAGTTCCTGGTGCTAAATTGACTTGAATGGAGGACATGCCAGGGAATGATCGAAGCCTGAATAGGCAGGAGCTTTAAGGCCCGGGTGAGAAATTGAGATTTGATATGGAGGCAAGCAAATAAAAATGGTCTGCACCAGTGTGTTCAATGTGGGTTGATAGGAAACTTCTGGGACCTGTGATTTTTGAACTTCTTTCAAGTTCATCTCTTCTTTGCAAGCATATAGCAGAAAATAAATATGGACATCTTTAATCCTAAAATAGCTGAAACAGCCTGGACCTTTCTGGCAGGAAGAGTACAGCACACAAGACTGCCCCTCACTCAGTTTCCATTCAAATCCAAAGCACTCTCTCCTTTTCTTACTTTTCAGGATTCCTCACGGTCCAGTTTGTCAGCACCAAGTCTGAGTGGACCAAGATAGGAGGGAGCCCCAGGGTCCTGGAGATTTCCACAAAGGGAAGGGCAAGGTTTCTTGGCAGCACCTTTTGGATATAAATCCTGACAGTTAGCATATTCTAGAAAGAATGCAGCAAAGAAAGTAATCAAGGATGTCCTTTATTCTAGCAATCCTGGGGTAGAGAAACGCCTTGGGGATAAACTGGGATTATATGAGTGATCCATACACACACACTTCACTCTCATATTTTTTCTGTTAACAACTTAGTTTATGAGTGCATGCAATCTAAAATGTATGTGTAAAATTATAAGATTGGAACACACACATATACATATAACATAAAATAATACCTGAATATTAACTATGCAAAGAAGGCATTACCAACTGTTTCAGCATAAATTGGGGGTTGAAGTGATGAGCAGTAAGAATAAAGTCTATCTAAATCTATCTATCTATCTATCTATCTATCTATCTATCTATCTATCTATCAATCATCTATCTATCTATCTATCTATCTATCTATCTATCTATCTATGTAACTATCTATGTATCTATCTATCTATGTATCTATCTATCTATGTATCTATCTATGTATCTGTGTATCTATCTATCTATCTATCTATCTATCTATCTATCTATCTATCTATCTATCTATGTATCTATCTATCTATCTATGTATCTATCTATCTGTCTATGTATCTATCTATCTATGTATCTATGTATCTATCTATCTGTCTATCAACTATCTACATGCATAGATATGCAGATATATGTATGTTTGTGTGTATAAAACTAAAAGCATATATTTGTATGTGTGTCTATATACATGTACACATGTTTGTGTGTATGTTTATGTGTCAGTGAGGGAAAGGAATGGGGAGGATAGAACACCTCACCCTTGTCTACCTGCTCCCTGATGTCATATTCTGGTTTGGAGAACAGGTGGGGGAGGGAAACCCAATTGGGATGTTCTGTTGTGGCTCCAGATATCAGACTTTCCAACATCAGACACAAGACTTTTTTGAAGTTATCTATACTGACTTTTTCTTTTTACTTTTATTAACATTTATTTTATGCTAACTTTACTCCCAAGCCATTAGCTTTTGTTTCTTCTGGGACATACTTTTCTTCCATGCAGCCTCCTCCTCTGGTTTAGGAACAACCTGTTCTTTTCCAGTAGGATCCGTCCACGTGGCAGGGAGAGCTTGCGTGTGGGTTCATCTTTGATCTTTGGCTCTATAAGGTCTATGCCGCACCTTGGGAGCTTTGTTCCCTTGGATGTGCTCAAGGACCAGATAATCTACATCTACACTCTAAAGTTCAGCTTTACTCTCTGCATTTTTAAGCACATGCAGCAAAAGTTCAGCACCCCGATTTCTGGAAAAGATGCATTTATATAAAACGAAAAGCAGTGGTCTTTTATACAACAGCTAGTGAGACTCAGAGGTTTCATGTCTCAAGGTTCGGGCTGAAACGGTAAAATGTGATGCAAAGATTCAGAAGAGATTTAAATGAACTATTAAGCAACAAACCAATAACTGGTGGAGAGCAAGCAGTTGTGTCATAAATGTCCATGTGTGGCTCTGGAGGAAGAAGTTCACATTTAGTGAAATTAGAAAGTTTGGGGTCTGGCTTTGGATTTTCCACAAACTTGCCATCTGATCTTGGACTTCTGTAGTCCTCTGCTTTCTGTAAAATGGGCACAGCTTAGCTCTACCTACCTTATGGGACTGTGAAAATTGGCTGAGACAGTTTCTGTATCAGTAGTATGAAATGTGAGCTATAGGGACGCTTTTCATGAGATCTCAACCTTGCTTTCAAGTGCAACTCTTCAAACATTCTTGGAAGAGGGTGTCAGAAAAAATAGATTCAAAAAGTAATACACGGGCTACCAGTTCTAAAGAAAATTAACTTCCTAGTCAGGAGGAAAAAGGTTTTCATTTAAGTGGGCCTTTTGCACTTTCACTGACACCCAAAGAAAAGAATAAGAAAGGACCCATTTTCCAGAAAAGCACTGTCGTTCCAAGCAGACAGCATGTCCTAGGTGCAGCCCACCTGCCGATGACAAGACGGCATCTATTTATCTCTTACCTCTTCAGGCTGTGTCTCGCCTTCCTGCCAGACATAGCCCATGGTGATTAAGCTCAGCACCAGGTGGGCCAGGCGCTGTTCCCGGTAACCCTTGAGGAACTGGCAGTTCAGGAGTGGCATCTGTTCAAGAGAATTTCCAGAGACGATCAGTTTCAGGGGAGGGGATGGCCACAGGGGTTCTGTGACTTGAAGAGTTCTTTGGGTATAAGGGACGGGTTCTATTTCAAAGCAGGAACAATGCACACCCATTTCTTCCCTGATCCCAGGACACTGCAGGATAGGAGGAGGTATTCCAAATGATGTTGTTCTTAAAGTACCTAACAGCCCCACCCAGCCCTAGACACAGCCTGATCTACATCTTCCTAGGTGCCCCTCTCCGGGATCCGAAACCCCGAAGGGGCGGCGGTAAATGCCCTGTGTGTCCCTTAAAACCACAAACACCGTCAAGTGAACTGGGACCCGCTGCCCCTCCCGCCCAGGCCCAGGGCTGCTCGCGCTTGAGCATCTGCGACGGAATTCTTTCGTCCGCTATCCACTAGGGGGCGGCCTTCCCTAACCTGTCTGAGAATTTCTCTTACAAACTGGCTCTGAGATAAAATTTTACTTAATATGCCCTAGGCTTGTGTGTGCGCGTTGTGGGGGGGTGAGAGGGTGTGTGTTTCTGAGATGTTGCGTTTTAACAGGAATCAGCCCTAGAATTATGAATTATAACGGCAGTTACTTATAAAGTATTTATTCTAAGACTCTTACTAAAGAGTGTCCAAGGCACAATGATAAAAACTTCCCAGCAGAGTGATTTTTCATCTTCCCCCAAACCCACAGGCCAAAACTGAGAGTCAGAGAGGGTAAGGTATTTGCCCAGGGTCACAGAGCCTGGAGGGACTGAGCCAGGGTGCTATTTCCGTTCTGCTGACCACAGCCCTGTTCTCCCAAGTCAGTAGTGTCTGGTAGGTAGAAATAAGAAAGCTGCATGTGTAATTTAAAATTTTCTAGATGCCACATTTTAAAAATAGTAAAAAGAAACAGGTGAAATTTTATTTAAAATATTTGTATCTAAGTCAACATATCTACAATGTTATCAATGCAATATCAATATAAAAATAATGAGATATTTTAGTCTGTTGTTATAGCAAGTCTTCAAAATCCAGTGAGTATCATACATCTCTATCATTTCAAGTGATACACACACACACACACACACACACACACACACACACACACACTTTTGGTTCTGTTTCTTGGAAGAACTCTGACTAGTACACCTCCTAATACAATCACATTGGAAGTTAGGATTTTGACATGAATTTGGGGGCACCACAAATATTTAGTCCATTGTACTCAGTTTAACCATTTCCCCATTGAGGGAGATCTTGGTTGTTTCCAGTTCAGGTGATTATCAATAAAGCTGTTATAAGCATTTACACACAAGTTTTTCCATGAACATAAATTTTCAGTTTATTCGGGCAAATGCCTGGGAATGTTATTGCTGGATCAGATGGTAAGTCTATATTTAACTTTATAAGAATCTGCCACCTGTCTTCCAAAGTAGCTATACTGTTTGCATTCTCACCAGAGACATGAATAAGAGTCTCTTTTGGTACATATCCTCAGAAGCAGCTGATATTGTCAGATTAAAAAAAAAAAAAAATTAGCCATTCAGACAGATGTTAAATTGTCTGTTAATTCTATTCCAAATAGTCCTTTGTTATTCTGTAAGTAACCTAGTTTTACTTTTATTATTTTGTGATTAAAGTTTGCAAATTTTTCTTTGTATTCCAGAAAATATGAAATTTCACCAGGATGTCTATGTATGCCCTCCTACCTCCATTGTTTTCCTAATAGAATTACTTAAATCACATCAAAACAATTTTATTATTATATGCTTGAAGCTTTACTTTTTCCCTACCTACACGACTCTGTTTGTGAGAGCTCTATATTGTGGAATTTGAATCATCCATTTCTCTTGTTCACAGACTTTTATTTTTCTGATGACAGGCATTTGTTTAAATTTTCCTTTATGCTTCATGAAACATTTTCAAGGAATTCCTTCAATTTCCACTTTTTCCCTGATTTATTTGGGTTTTTATTGCTGCTTTTGTTTGTTTCTTTGCTTTCCAAAAGTTCCTTTTATGTAGCAATTTCACTTAATTTTATTAAATAAATATAATTACTTAGATATTACTTTTTTAAATTAATAATTTTAGATTAATTACATTAAAAATTTAAAAGCATTGATCCCATATTTTGTTTTGTATTGGAGGTCATTGGCTCTAATGTCCCGTCTCCCTTCCTCCTGCTCTTTGACTTGCTCCTTCTCTGCATATAATTTGATAATCTGGGGTTATTTATTTGTGTTCACGAATGGAGGTTTTATTAGGTTTAATAACCAGTATAGCTTCCCTTATAATGTTTCCAGAATACTGCTGAGTGTCCTAGCTTCCTATAAACAGGTCAGTTGCCTGTAGTGTTTTATGGCAAGAGGGTAGAGGAGGGTGAATTTTCCTGGAAGAGGACGGATGAGACTAAGGCAATGAGCAAAGTGTTTACCAAGATACAGATTCACTGGGATTTCCAAGAGCAAGTTGTTGGCCTGGAAGTACTGTGAGGTCAAAACTATAAATTCACCATTGTGTTGTTTGTGCTAAGTAAAGGGCACAGGAAGACAAATATTTAGCTTCATGTGTGGTCCTGGAAGCAATTACAGTTTCTTCTCATGACTGATTTCCAAATGATTCATTCTCAGCGTGTGGCAGTGAAGTCTGAAAAGTTAGATGCTTTGTAAGTAATTAGTATAGAGACTGACCAAGAGTGTGGTATTAGTCTCCCAGGGCTGCCTTAACAAATGCATACAAACTGGGAAGCTTAAAACAACAAAATGTGTTCTCCCACAATTCTGGAGGATAGAAGTCTGAAATGTAGGTGTTTATAAGGTTGCTTCCTTCTGCAGGCTCTGAGGGAGAATGTGCTCCGTGTTTGCCTCCTAGTCTCTCGGTGAGGCTTATAGATGCCAACTCCAATCTAAGCCTCTGTTTTCACGTGGTGTTCTTCCCTGTGTATCCAAATTACTGTCTGCTTATAAGGATACCAGTCTTACTGATTTTGAGTGCACCTTCATGCAATCTGACCTCATTTACCTTGACTACATCTGTGAAGACCTTATTTCCAAATAATATCACATGCACAGGTTCCAAGTAAACATGATTTCTGAAGAGACACTATTCAACCCAGTAGAAGTGTCAGGAGATTAATTTCACTGCTCTGTGGAAGCTGTTTGTTTCCCCAACGCCTGTGTTTTCAGTGAACAGAAGTTAGCAGGAAACTCCTGGCCTTTTCTCATCGATACTTAGCACATGAAGAGCATGGAATGGACAAGTCCTTCATCTTATTTATGGCAGTTTAATCAAATAAAGCTTGAGGAAAGCCTGCTACAAAGTACTGTGTAGTTCACAAGCTGAACTTTAATTTGTCTTCCTACAAACTGTCCCAGACTCCCTCTTGCTTTTGTGCCCTGGTACTGAGATGGGAGAGAGAGTCTCTGAGAGGTGGAGGGTGGGGATGGGGTCATCATCTTATTGCTTTGGTTGAATGCTTGGCATGGGTACTAAAAATGTATTTGTAGATCTGTCTGATTTGCTTAATATGGTACAAAAATTCTTAAATTTTTATCTCAGCGTTCTCTTGTTTTCCTACACTACAGATATTGTCCTACCTTTTTCTTCCTTTGTATTATTTTGGTCATGTTAATGACCCTTTATGCGGCAGGAAAATACATTCTTATACTTAGTTTGCCATCTTCAGAGACCCTGGAGACAGTCCCTTACTGTCTTTACAGAGTCTCTAATCTTGTGACTGCACTTAGCAGGCATTCAATAAGTCATTTTAAATGCATTTTAAATTACAGACATTAAGTATGTATTAGTGAAGGAGAATTTTGGAGAGTGGAAAATATTTCTTGTCTCTTTGAAATCACACCGCACTTCGAATTGTGAGACTAAGATGCAAAGCGACTAGTGGGAATTATAAATATGTATTTAGCGCTGTTGTGTGGCAGGAAATAGGAAAGGCTGTTTCAAACATCCTTTAGTCTTAGCAGCAATTCTATGACAGCAGAATTTCTCCCACTTTATAAATAAGGAAGCAGAATGACAAGGGTTAAGTAATTTGTTCAAAGTTATGTAGCTAGTAAATGATAAAGCCAGCATTCCAACTCAGGTCTTCTGGAATCAAATGTATGTTCTGGTTACACCTTCTTACCATTCTCGTGCAGTCATGGTTCTGCTGGGACCAAGAAGTTTCACTGTTCCTCATACACTCTTGGAAGACATTTGTCATCTTATCCCGTATGTATTTACAGACTTATCGATTATTCCGGCAGAACCTGACAACCCTCACCTTATAACTCAGAAATTCGCTGAACCGTGCTCCGCGGCCCCCTGGCACGGTCAAGGCAGACGCGGAGGCGGAGGAGCACTGATCGCGCGGCACACAATGAGAGTTTCTAGGCTTGTCCTCCCCCAGCTAGATCTTACCCATCGGCTGCCTGATGTCCCTACCACATTGTCTTCTTTTTTAAATAAATACTTGCTGAGTACTTCATATGTTCCAGGAATTGTTTTGTGCGTGCTCTGGAAACTTGAGGGAAACACCTGTGTCAAGTCAGGAACAAGTCATTAAGCTCTTCGGGAAGGGTGAGATCATTGCACCGATTAGACCAAGGGTGGTGCGTCGTGTCCAGGTCAACTGGCCTGGTTCCACACCGCTGAGAAGGAAAGGTGGCGGGAGGGTTTAAATAGTGTGAATAAGGTGGTACGAAGAGGTTAAAGAGTTATTATAGTATAGTATAGTATAGTATAGTATAGTATAGTATAGTATAGTATAGTATAGTATATATTATATATATAATTATATATATATACACACCTTGTTCACTTGAGCTCGAAGCTGGTGACTCTCAATGAAGTGAGGAAGTTCGTTCGCAATTTCCATCCAAGGCCTGTAATGATCGGGAAGTTCTTTCTGCGTTAAAAAGAGAAACATTTCAGTATTTTAAACCTGAGAATCAGCTTCCCCGAGTAGCTGCTTTCAGATTTCACTATACACTGACTGGGCCATGGGCTCAGCACTGCAGACACACAGGTGACTAAACTGTAATCCTTGTGCTAAGGGACATATGGTCTATTAAGGGAGAAAAAATGTAGTCAGATATGTCTCAAAATAATATGTTTAATTACTGATGTGTGTATAAGCCTAAGAACTTGCCAAGAAGAAAAAGTGCTTAATTCCATCAGCTGTTGTGGGGTATGAAAGGGAAGTCTATGCAGGAATAGGGCAGTTGGGGCCAGTTGTAGAATTTGAAAGTGACTTTTCCAGGTAGAAATTTGAAGATGAGAAGGCAGTGAGAGGGATAGTGGATCAAGAGAGACAACTGTCTTCTCGGGACTATAAACGATTCAGTGTTACTAGAACATAAAGCTCAAGGAAAGGATGATGGAAGATGAGACTACAAAATCAGATCAAATGTACTTTTAATACAACACATAAGAATTTTCTTTTTATGTAAGTTGATCCCATTATTTGATGAGTATTAGAAAGTTAATTTTGTTCGTAGCATTTTAAGACATACAGTCAGGTTAGGAAGCCTTTGAAATACTGTTCAAGGATTAAACTTAAGCAATGGCAATGAATGTGGGAAGGAGAAGACATGTATTCAAAAATATTTTGAAAATAAAATTGAAATGATGTGATGATTAAATTACAAGGTGGGGGTGCTAAAAGCAAGATGATTCCTATCTGCATAGCACCCTTTATATACCCTCTCTGGAACTAGGATTTAGCTAAGCAGAACAAAGGCTGGATTTTAACAACCCTGACTCAATCCCAGGAAATGACAAAATACATTTATTGCTGTAATTAAAAACTTTTATTGGAACACAACCACACTAATTTGTTTACATATTGTCTAATGCTACTTTTTATTACAGCAGCGGGATTGGGTAGTTGCAACAGTTATATCAAAGTTTAAAATATTTACTGTTTAGCTCTTTACAAAAAAGTTTACCAACTCTGATCTATCCCAGAGTCTGGGCCTCCCTTTTGGGAGTACACTCTGCACAACCGAATGTTGTATCTCTGGGTTAAGAAACAAAGGAGGTAAGGATGATTTTCATGCTTGTGAATTAGGTGACTGAATGAATTGGTGGGAACACAAATTGAAACAGAAATGCAGGTGGAAGTCAAAGAGAGGGCAGGGCATAAAGATAGTGAATTTCTTTCTTTTTTTTTTTTTAATTGATTTTTTTAGAGAGAGGAAGAGAGAGAGAGAGAGAGAAACATCAATGAGAGAGACCATCAATTGGCTGCCTCCTGCATTCTCCCCACTGGGGATTTGGCCCACAACCTGGGCATGTGCCCTGACCGGGAATTGAACTGGTGACCTCTTGGTGCATGGGTCAATGCTCAACCACTGAGCCACACCAGCTGGATGTGAATTTCTTTTTAGATAGATACAGCCAAAAGTATCTGTGGAATATCCAAGTATAGTTGTATACAATTTGAAGTTCAGGAGAGAATTAATATTAGAAATATACAACTGGGAAACATAATCATAAAAATAATTCCACATTGTGGTTAAAACCACAAAAATGAGTAAGGTCATTCTGGGAAAGTTGCAAAGTGAAAGGAGAAGAAGGCCTAAACCAGCATACTGGGAGATATTTATAAGGCAGAGGAACTGAATCCAGCAATACAAATCAAAAAGACGTTTATAGTCTTTCAATGAGTCAGAGGAGAATTACCCTAGAGAAGTTACAACATGAGAGAATTTCACAGAACTAGGGAATTCAGAAGGTCAAATGCATCATTGGAAACTTAAAATAAGATTGTTCCCTTTGGGGAAAAAGAACCAAAAACTAGGTAGTCACTAATACATATTAGTCTTCCAATATATATGATATAGAAATTTAGGTCATGGTCATGGAAGCAGGGTTTACATTTTCATGTGCTGAACAAGTAAGACAATAGAGACTATACATGTAAATTACTTTTTGAGGAGTGCCCTAGGCATTAGCAAAGGGGAAATTTGTGCTTGAGAGCTATCACCATTTAGGAATGAGAAGCATAAGCCATTTATAGTCTGCGACTGGGAGAGGGAGTGACTGAAGAGAAGAGTTAAGAATGCTGGCAAGAATAAAGCAGAAAGATGTATGGAGCACTGACAACTTGTATTTTGTCTCATCTATATGATGCATGTTTAGGAACAAAAATTGAATGCAGTTACAGAGATAATGGAATATAATCATCATAAAAGAAAAATCAAAGATACAGTGTTGTAATATTCAGGTCTTTTAAAGTGGGTTTTAAGAAAATGAGTTGTAACTAAGTCATCACTTCTGTCCTTTCATCTTTGATGCCTAGATAAGGAATCCAGTTCTGAGAATTGCAATAAGCATCTGGATTTCTGCTTCCTGAAGTACATGGAAATTCTTAAATATTACATTTTGCCTCAGTCTAGGCATCACTCTAGTCTTTAATATTTACTTTTTCTTTCCCCTAAGAGTGCTAGAAGAATCTTTCCCTTCCTCCTCTTTTTCATCTATAAAAAGTTCTAAATTTTGAACTTCTGTATCACCCCACAACACAAGAAAACCATGAGCTTTGAGATCCTGTGGGCTCTCCAACTGTGGTCCCCAGGTCAGCAATTTGGGAATTATTGGGGAACTTAGAAATGCAGACCCTGGAGAGAGGTCCCCACTCCAGACCTACTGAATCAGAAACTCTGGAGGGGGCACAGCAGTACATGTCTTAGCAAGCCCAATAGGTGAAACTGATGTACCCAGAAGCTTGAAAACCACTGATGCGGTGACCTTGAAAGTGGTCATGAAGGGTAGAAAGGCCCCGGCTGGCATGGCTCAGTGGTTAGAGTGTCAGCCTGCAAAGTGAAGGGTGGCAGGTTTGATTTTTGGTGAAGATCATGTACCTGGGTTGCAGGTTCGATCCTTGGCCCTGATCAGGGTGTGTGCAGGAGGTAGCCAATCGATGTGTCTCTATTGATGTCTCTCTCTCTCTCTCTCTCTCTCTCTCTCTCTCTCTCTCTCTCTCTCTCCCTCTCTCTCTCCCTCACCCACCTTCTAATCTCTCTAAAAATCAATAGAAAAAAATATATATATAAAGAAGGGGAGAAAGGATTTAAAGATATTTCACACTCCATTAAAAATGTACTCCTCTTTTTGGCTTTTCCTAAGAAAGTATTGAATTCTGTAAGTTACTTTTTATTGCCATACTTTTTTTTTTTAAGGTACAGTGTGGGAGGAACTGAAAAAGATCCTGAAAAGCTGCAACAATCTTGAGAAAGAGAAACAAAGTAGAAGGTATCACAATACAAGATATCAACTTATACTATAAAGCCATTGTAAGAAAAACAGGCATATAGATCAATGGAACAGAACAGAGAACCCAGAAATCCACTCAAGCCATTATGCTCAATTAATATTTGACAAAGGTGGCAAGAGCATACAATGGAGTAAAGGCAGTCTCTTCAATAAATGGTGTTGGGTAAATTGGACAGGTGTGTGCAAAAAATTGAAACTAGACCACCAAAGTACACAATGCATAAGAATAAATTCAAAATGGATAAAAGAGTTAAATGTAAGTTGTGAACCCATAAAAATCCTAGAAGAAAATGTAGGCAGCAAAATTTCAGACATCTCACATAGCAGAATTTTCACCGATACATCACCTAGTGCAAGAAAAACAAAGGGAAAAAAAACATATGGGACTACATAAAACTAAAAGGCTTCTGCACAGCTAAAGAAACCAGCATCAAAATAAAAAGGGAACCCATGGTATGGGAGAACATATTTGCCAATGATACATCTGATAAGGGATTAATTTCCAAAATATATTAAGTACTCATACAACTCAACAAAAGAAAGACAAAAACCCAATTAAAAAATGAGCAGAGGACCTGAATAGACACTTCTCCAAAGAGGACATACAGATGTCCAAGAGACATATGAAAAAATGCTCAATGTCACTAATCAGCAGAGAGATGCAAATTAAAATGACTATGAGGTATCACCTCACACCTGCCAGAATGGCTACCATCAACAAACAACAAATGCTGGCAAGGATGTGGAGAAAAGGGGACTCTAGCACACTGCTGGTGGGAATGCAGACTGGTGCAGCCACTATGGAAAACAATATGGTGTTTCCTCAAAAAATTAAAAATGGAACTGCCATGTGACTCAGTGATCCCACTTCTAGGAATATATCTAAGAAGCCAGAAACACCAATCAGGAAGAATATATACACCCCTATGTTCATAGCAGTACTATTTACAATTGCTAAGATCTGGAAACAGCCCAAGTGCCCATCAGTAGGTAAGTGGATCAAAAAGCTGAGACACATTTACATAATGGAATACTATGCAGCTCTAAAAAAGTAAGATGTCTTACCCTTTGAGACGATATGGAGGGACTTGAAAAGTATTATGCTACGTGAAATAACCCAGTCAGAGAAAGACAAGTATCACATGATCTCACTTATGTGTGGAATCTAATGAACAAAATAGATCCAGAGGCAAGGAAACATGGAACAGTCTGACAAACCTCAGAAGGAAGGGATGGGGGGAGGGGAGATTAACCAAATAACTTATATGCATCTATGCATTGCCCATGGACACAGACAATAGGGTGGTGAAAACCTTGGTGAGGTGGGAACTGGGTGGAGAGGGTCAACAGGGGAAAAAAGAGGGGACATCTGTAATACCCTCAACAATAATGATTTTTTAAAAGGTGAAAGTGATTAAGAGGTACAAATTACCAGTTATAAAAATAGTCATGTGATGTAAAGTGTAACATAAAAAATGTAGTCAATAATATTGTAATAACTATATATGTTGCCTGATGTGTACTAGACATACTGTGGTGATCACTTCATAAATTATATAAATCACTATGTTGTACACCTGAAACTAATATAATATTGTATGTCAACTATAATTAAAAATAAATTTTAAAAATATTTTAAAATTAAATTATGTACACTTACAATTAAATAAATTATATTAAAATACGTGCAATAAATATTCAAAAGAAAAGTTACAGTATGGGAGACATGATCAGCTGATGAGTTTTTCACTACATAGCATACTTTTGGGTGTCAGTTACTACATATATGTCACATTTGTTTTAAAATCTGTACACTATCATAATATTCTACTAATAAATATTACCAATAGCTTATAATTTTTCACTATTATTAACAAGTCAGAAATAATCATTCTCATGTGCATACTTTTAGATGTTTTCTCCCTAGTAGAACAAATTTCTAAAAGTGAATTTGCTGCATTAAAGATTGTACACATGAAGAAGTAAAAAGCTACTTTTTTACTTTCTTAAAAAATTACATGAATTTATAATCGTATTTGTAATATATCTTATATATAAAGGGAGGGCCAATTTATCTATGATTCTAGCAACATTGAACATTACCAAAATTTTGTGTTTTGCCATTTTTAGAACTATGTTCTTATTGACTTTGGAGAGAGAGGAAGGGAGAAGGAGAGAGAGAGAGAGAAAAAACATCCATGAGAGAAACATTGATCGGCTGCCTCCTGCATACCCCCTACTGGGGATCAAACCCGCAACCTGGGCATGTGCCCTGATCATCGATCTGGTGACCCCTCAGTACATGGAATGGTGCTCAACCAACTGAGCCATTCTGACCAGGCTGCTTGTCATTTTTAAGATATGATATGTTACTGCATTATTAGCATTAAAATTCTATAATTGTTTTAGTATTTAACAAACTTGTTAAAATAACCATCCAAAAAGTATACCTTTCAGAAATGATGATTAAAAATAATACAATCAATGTTTGTGGCAAGACAGTCAAAAAGCAGAAAATTTGCAAGATGAAAAGTAAAAGTACCCTCATTTTCATCTCCCAACTAACAATGATGAACCTTGAAGTTTTCCTGTGTGGTTTTCCAATAATTTATATGGTATCATTCTATTGTTTAAATTTACATTTCTATGATTATCAGTGAATTTGAATGTGCTTTCATATACTTTGATAATTTGCATTCGTGTGTGTGTAAAATAGCCATTCATAACAGGGTAGTCTAGTGAACCAATATTTTTCCTTATTCTTCTGGGTTTTATTTAAATCATGCTTGGGAAGTTATTCCAATTCCAACATTATTTCTTTTAGAGTACTTTTGTTTTATTTTTGATGTTTACATCTTTAATTGATCTACATCTGTGCTGTACATGTTATGAGTTAGGATATATTATCTCACTGTTTCCATTTTGATAGAGGAAGTTAAGGCCCAGTGTGGTTGGATGAGTTTCCTGAGGTTACACATCTGGTCAGTGGCCCAGTCAAACCTCTCTGACTCAAAGTTCAGAGTACATTCAGTTACCTCTTAAAGAAAACACATGGAGAATGGTGGGGACGCGGGGAGGGCAGATGGAGGGTTGGTGCAGAGGATAGGAAATTAAAAAATACTTTACATGTTTTTCTTCCCCTCAGTCCATAATCAGAAAACCCAAAGTGGGATGGACAAAAATACTAAAATTTTTAGCCTTCCTTTAAAACCAATTTTTCATTTTATGTTATCCGTTTCCTAGACTTTACACTTGTTAAAATATTATTTTTAAAAAATTTTTAAAAATGACTCATGCCAATATAGAATATGTGCCCAAAATATAGTTAGTTCATTAATGAGGAAATCAGCAGGATGGCACAGTTGTTTCAAAAGGACTTGATAAACTGAATATTTACAGAACTTAAAAAAAATAATGTTGAAATAAAATTGCTAGGTTAAAGATATAATTGGTTAATGTCCTATTGGGCAACACAATCATACATTTTAGGGTTATATTTTCTACCCAACAAAAATCATTTGCAGCTCTTTTGCATAAAAATCTACGAGTTAATTTGTAACTTCAGAGATTGGTCCATAACCAATAGTAAGTAGCATGTCAGACAAAGGGACATCCCTTAGATGATTAAATAATCCTAAAGGGAGACTGCTCATGTTCCAGGATGGTATTGAATAAATACACAGCCAACCGTTGCTTTATTTTGGATAATTTTTCTCAACACATTTATAACCTACAAGGGAATAGACTTTTTAAAATGAGGCATTTATAGAAATAATAAACTCTTTGTTAAATTAACACTGCTTAAGTTAACTTCTGGTTAAGAAAATAACACATACAGATGATGTATTCTAGAATTGTACACCTGAAACCTATATAATTTGATTGACCAATGCCATCTCAATAAATTCAATGAAAATTTAAACAAAAGAAAAGAAAAGAGCACAGAAAGGTTAAACGTGTGAGTAAAAATAAACCAGGCAAATATCAACAAAGGGAAGTTGGGTAACAATCTTGCTATCATAAAAATTAGAATTTAAACTCTTTGATTGGGATTTGAAGTGAATTGTTTTAAATGAAATAAAAGACAAGTTTCCATGGACAGAGACCAGTGTGACACTGCAGCAAAGCAACATGAGGAGAAAGAGATGCTGAATGACTTTGAAGAGATAGGCGAGTAGATGAGGGGCTTTGTAGGCTACACTAGAACATTCGATTTTGTTCGAAAGAGCAGTTGGAGAGTTTTAAAGAGCAAAAGTCCATGGTTTAATTTTTGTTTCTGAAGAGTCCCTCTGACTGCTCTGCAGAGAGTTTTACAGCCGAGCAAGCATGGGAATTAGAAGATAAGGTAGGAGGCAATGATCCAGAGGAGAAATGAGTACACACTAATGAGTAACTAACTACTTTTTAAACATAGACAGTAGTGAAAAAAAAATTAAAACTATAAATAAAATGCCAGAACAAAATTGAGAAAATAGTAAATCAGGGAAGGGTAATTTTACTCTAATGAGAGCAAATGGTTAGAGGTTAGAATGAAAGGTGGGGAAGGATTATAAACAATTGTTCTCAGAATTAGATAGTGATTACAAGTTATTTTTAGGACGAGATGGGGAATTTTATGCAAATCATTTGGTTTGAATTAAAACATCGAGGGTAGAATAGACACAAGTTGTACATATCAGTTTTTTTTTTTAAGTTCCATTACAATGTATTTAATTTTTTAAATTTACCTTTATTGTTGAAAGTATTACAGATGTCCCTCATTTTTTCCCTTATTGGACCTCTCCACCCCACTCCCACACCTACCCAAGCCTTTACTGCACTATTGTCTGTGTCCATTTATATTTGCATATAAATTCTTTGGTTAATCTCTTCCTATACATCCTCCTTCACTCCAAGTTTCCTATATCAGTTTCATTTATGAAGAGAAGAAATTGAAATTCACAAATGTCTAATCCATTTACATTTCAGTGCTATTTGATACAAATGAAATTTGATGTAACCATTAAAATTGTGTTAAGACTGATTAATTTCAGGCAAAGTTTTATTTTATAGTATGGAGTCAAAAGTGCAGAATATAGGTTTGAATATGCAATAGGGTTACAACTTTACAATTTTTCAGACACACACACACACACACACGGGCACACACACACAAACACATACATACACACTCTTAGATAAGTTATCCCTAAACACCAAAAGTATTTTGATTTTGTGGTGGAGCTATGAAAAATTAGTTTTATATTTTTATTTATTTATGTTTTTATCCTCACCTGAGGAAATTTTTTCATTTATCTTCAGATAGAGCAGGAGGGAGAGAAGGGGGAAGAGAGAGAGAGAAACATTGATGTGAGAGAGACACATCGACTGGTTGCCACCCACATGACCCCAACCAGGGCCGGGGACAAACTGCAGCCCAGGTACGGGAACTGAAGCCAGGACTCTCTGGTCCGCAGGCCGATGCTCTAACCGTTAGGCCAAATATAAAAATTATATTTTTAAACATTACCAATTTTTATTTAAAACTTCTATTAATTTAGTAATAAAATTGCCATACAACATGTTTTCATTAAAATATTGTGGCTAATGATGAGCCACCATGCATCAGTAGTCTTCCAGTTTCTAGAGATTAATAATAAAATAAACTATCAGTAAAGAGAAATGTGAAGTAAGACTTTAAACAGTGTATTATTAATTTGTAGGACTCATTAACCTGAGATTATATATATTTAACATATTTTTATAAATAATAGGACCATAAGATGTTATTAAAAGCAGTTGGGTGATATTTACAATAATTATATGTTTCAGCCTGGCCGGTGTGGCTCAATGGATTGAATGTCATCTCATGGACTGAGAGGTCCCAGTTCCATTCCTGGTCAGGGCACATGCCCGGGGTTGTGGGCTCGATCCCCAGTAGGGGGCGTGCAGGAGGCAGCCAATCTATGTTTCCCTCTCACATTGATGTTTCTATCTCTCTCTCTCCCTTCCTCTCTCTCTAAAAAAACAAAATAAAATAAATATGTTTGAAAATCAAATTAAGACACACAGTGTGATAAATATTGGCATAATTATGGTATGAAATGGGATAAAATGTTCTATTTCAAATTGGTCATGATTTAGAAAACCTTGGCTGTAAGGTCCTAACTTACCTTGTTGTCAATAAAACCCAGTGCTGGGGTTGGCCTAGTACCTAGTTGTAAACTCCAACCAAAGTGCAGAAATTATAAAGGGCTTCAGGTAGCAGCACTATCTAACTTTTATTGATTTTTTACTGCATTACTCAAAGCATGTCCATGCAGTATTATTCTCAATAAGGAAAATAAGACTCAAAGAGATTAAATATGACTTTATAGTTTTAAAACTGATAAGAGATTCAAGCTACAACTAGTAGGACTATTATAGACTTTCTCTCTGCCATTAATCAGACTTTATCAAATTGACTATCTACTATTTCTCAACTATAGTAATGTTTAAAGTTGTCTTAAAGGAAAAATGCTCATAAATCCCAGAGAATAATTTCCCAAGGATCTAAAAACCTCAGTGGAAAAAAATAAAAAATAAAAAATCTAAAACCATATGATAGTTTCTTTCCATTGCAAGTTATCACTGCAACATAAGAATTTTATTTTTGTATCTAGTCAAAAAATAAAAACACTGAATCTCTTAGTATTTATACACTCTCAAGAATGTCTTTGCTCCACTTCCCTCTCCCTGCTCCACTTCCCTCTCCCCACTCCACAGGCCACAGTTTCAGAAACATGATTCTCGTTTATCTGTTTACATTTATGCAGGAGAGAAGCCTCCATCCCCACTTAGCGGTGGTCACATATTGACCGTGGTCACATGTAAAGACAAGGCTGCACCTGAGCTCAAGTGGGCTACCTTAGTTGCCTACCCTTTGCCCATACTGTGTCTTCTATTCTAGCTTTCCACTGACCTTAAAGTTGTACTTTTACAGCATAGGATATAACTTTTCTTCAGCATATCAAGGTCCTACTGGTGAATATGGGTTAACAGTGTGCTGACAAAAGCAGTCAGTGTTATTGAAGTATGTCACATGTCTCCTTGTGTTATATTTACCATCCTCCCCTTTCATCATTTTTCACCCTCCCATGTCTGTATGGTCAGCTTTGGGAATCTCAGCGCAAAACAATGGTTTACTTTTCATTGCCCAGGTCACTCCCTCCTTCTAACTCTTTATCTTTTTACCTCACTTCCTGTGGTGGGTTTAATGGTGCCCCCTCCAAAGATATGTCCACTTGGAAACTGTGAATGTAACCTTATTTGGAAAAAGGGTCTTCACTGATGTAATTTAGTTAATGATCCATCACAAGATGAGATCGTCTTGGCTCAGAGTGGATCCAATGACAAGTGTCTTTGTAAGAGAAGACATAGCAGAAGGGGAGAAGACGGCCGCAGAGAAGACCACGTGAAGATGGATGGATGCAGAGGGTGGAGGCATCCTACCACAAGAGCCACGAGAAGATAGAAGAGGTGGCAAGGCTTCTCCCTGAGAACCTCTGGAGGGCGAATGGGTCTGTGGAGACCCAGATTTCAGACTTCTGACCTCTAGAACTCTGAGAGGACAAATTTCTGTGGTTTCAGGCCACCAAAATTGTGGTAGTTTCTTAGAGAAGCCTGAGGAAACAAATACACTTCCTGAACCTTGTGTGGACTGAAAGTAGCACATATGTATTTTCCTCTGCCTAATATTTTCATCCTTTTTGCTTAGGGTCTGTCAGCTTACCTCTCCCCATGTGGTTCCAAGTTTCTCTACAGCTTAGATGTTATGAGTGAAAAAGTTCCAAGTTACCTCTGCAAGGTCAGGACAGAAGAAAGACTGCTGCAGTTTTCAAGGTTTCCTCCCCTATGTCTGAAACAGGCAGGATGTGCCAGGGTTTCTTCTCCTTATCTCTGAAATGCGCCTCCTGGACCAGGCACTGACGTGCCCAGTGGACACATCCTACACAGGCAGGTGGTGGTGTTGCAAGGGCTGGATACGTTTGATAAGACCCTGGGCCCAGAGGCTGTCAACATCTACCCTTCGTAAGCAAATCCCGCTTTGTAGTTTGGGGCTGACCCTGTCTGCTTTTCAGATTCTCTAAATAAAGTTCTGTTCCTGCATCACTTTGGCCTCGAGGTGTTCCTCCCTCAGCGATCTAACAGTTTCGTTGTTTAAAATTATAGTTTCCAGAGAAGTATCTTGGCTGTTCCTTCTCCCACTTCTCCTTATCTCTGTCTGTCTGTTACACCATTGGCTCTACCCACCTTTCTTGATTCTTAAATTTTGGCACAGAAATCCATACCCCATCTAAACTCCTTCACCCCAAACACATTTTTCTTTATCGATAAACATTAACTGTTATGAAGTCTGATCTTTTTGTTTCTGTCTCTACTATATTGCCATCATTGCCTTAAATTCCTATTCAATATGATCAGGCTGGCCCCAGATCCTAGCAGAGGTGACAGTTTTTCAGGGAAATACCTGAATTCTTCCTACCTCTACCTTCTATCTGGAAACTATAGCCTCTTGTGGTAATTATTTTGCTACCCTTCCTTCTATGCAGCTGGAGTCCACTGTTTCTATTAAGTGTTTTGAATTTATATAGGAGAGTAGATGTGTATTTATTTTTCCTAAACAGTTGCTTTTGCTTGATCACTAAAGAATAACCACATCCCCATGACTGTTTGCACCGGTCCTTTGCTTCTGCTCCATGGCACATTGAAAAGTCCTCTTTTCTTTTGTTTTTGTATTTAAACTACTTCCAAGACCCTTCTCAGTGTTTCTCATAGCCATGGAGCCTTTATTTTCATACCCAGCCTTTCAAATGGAGCTCTCATTTCTCATTTGGACCTGCACTGTTCTCTGTGTATTGTGTGCTCTTCAAATACTGAGCCACTTAAGCTAGACAGTCTGAATTAACTGTTCTGCCTGGGGCTCTGACACCAGTCTATTTTTTTTTTTTTTGAATTTTTATTTATTAATCGATTTTAGAGAGGGGGGAAGAGGAAGAAAGAGAGAGAAAGAGAGAGGCATTGATTTGTTCCACTTGTTTATGCATTCATTGGTTGAATCTTATATGTGCCCTGACTGGGGCTTGAACTGCAACCTTGGCTTTATCAGGCACTCTAGCCAACTGAATATTCAGCCAGGGTTGGCATCAATATTTTTTAAAGCCCTCCGACCAATTCTGGTATGCAGTCTGGGAACTACAGCTCTAACCCACCCTTCATTTAACATTCTGCTAGGGAAAATATTCAAATGCCAGTTGCATCATGTCATTTACCAGGTATATAAAATCCAAATTTCTGAGGCTAATTTTCAAGGTCTCTCAGTTCTACTTCAATCTAATTTAATCTAATCTAATGGTATAATCCACTTGGCCTCTCCCTTGCTGCTAAACTAATTGCCTCAGATTCTTTATGTCTAAAGAAAAATTACGCCCCCCCAAACCAAACACACACACACAGCATGATCTAGCAAAAGATCATGTATCATATTTATGGACATGAGTCTGAGACAGACATTTTCCAAACTAAAACATCGGACCTCAGACATGTTTGAGATATAGTAACAGTGGAGTAAGGCCTTTGAAACTGTCAGTTCCTTCTCCACAAAGACAGAATTTTTGCTTATTCATTAGTGTGACTGTTTTTTTTTTTTCCCCAGGGAGACTTGAAGTAAATATTTACAATAACCAACTAGTTGACTTAGAAGAACCAGTTGACATAGAGGAACAGCCCTCACATCACTTGCTTTAAAGGAAAGGAAAGCAAAGCTTATTCATGCCCACAGCAAAGTCACTGTCAAATGACCCTCATTTCCCTTTCTGATCAGCTGCAACAGTGCTGCTGCTGCCTGGTGAAGGTGATGACAGAGTCTCTCCTGATCAGTGGAGCAACCGGAGCACATTCTTTCTTCCCCCACCTCTTCCCAGAAACGGAGATGTTTAAACACAAATGAAAGCAAACTAAAACTGAAAACAATTACATGTTTAGATAATCTGACCTATGACTACAATAAAGTGGACACAGTTTTCCAGAGAATTTTTAAAACATGAGCTCAGGAATGAAAATTTCTCCTAAGGGTTATCCATCAATTAAATCACAAGACAAAAATGGTCTGACTCAGGACATTGTAAGCACTTGATGTTGTTATTATTTCTCATTATTTATTAATTTATAAAAAGCAACAAGGACAAATAAGGGAACTCAATGCTTATGGCCCTACCCAATGTTTATATGCTTAATAATATTTTTCCTCAGCTCAGTGAACATATTTAATCACAATAAGAGCTTGTTGCTCTCTGAGCTTTTTCCTCCTTGTGAGCTAGGGATGACGAGAATATTTCTGAGTCAAGTAACACAGAGAGAATGGAATTTCTAATGAAGTGGACTGAAGGTCAGGAGAATTGTCTTCTTAGTCCTTGCACTGCATTTATCAAAATGCTTTCATGCTCCATAGCAATCCAGTGGGTGGGGCGGCACTAGATCTCCATCCAGTAGATGTAAAAACTGAGGGTCAGGCAATACTTGTGATGCACTGAAGGGGCCAAGAGTTTGTAAGAGCAAGTTAGGGCAACTGATGCATTCTGGTTTGCCCAGGACTTTCCTGGTCTAGCATGAAAGTCCCTTCAGTTCCTAACAAATGAAGACTCTTGGTGACCCTCGTGGTAGTGTCAGAGTACATAGTCCAGTATCCAGGGCTACAATCCTACCTTGCATAATGTCCTGCAGTTATTACTTTAAATGCTCAAGTTACTCACATATTTGTAACTTAGTCTCACAACAAACAGCTTTACAGCAGAGTTTTTAGGACCAGTGAATTGATCCTATCTTCACTCAGAAGTAAATGTGTCAGAGTAGGTGTTCAATAAAAGCTCATTAAATTATAGACCATTTTTAAATCATAGTTAAATGGCAATTTAGGCCTGTAGGAGGAAAAATGTGGATCTAATAAGTTAATACAATGACAGTAACTTTGGATCCCTAGATTTTAACCAGAGAATTTTTAAAATATGAACTCAGGAATGAAAATTTCTCCTAAGGGTTATCCATCAACTAAATCACAAGACAAAAATGGTCTGACTCAGGACATTGTAAGCACTTGATGTTGTTATTATTTCTCATTATTTATTAATTTATAAAAAGCAACAAGGACAAATAAGGGAACTCAATACTTATGACCCTACCCAATGGGGCCTTATTTATGATATAGATGGAAAATAAATGTCAAGAGTCCTGACTACTAGTTCTGCTTTTGTCCGTAATATGATTTTTGTCACTAATATGACTTTTCGGCTCAGCTAGCCCAAATGTAAAAGGTAGGGGTTGTGAATTCCATGAATTCTTACGTTTTAGCATTGTAGGTTTCAGACCACATTCAAAGAAGAAACAGTGCTAATAAGGGTTACCTGATGAAATAGAATTACATCACTGGTTGGACCGTAAGCAGAATTAAGAAATAGGTACTGTTCTTTCTGAACAGTTCCTTCCTCTTCTCTGTAAATATCTAATCCCTTCCACCAGCCCTGAAAGCGCTCAAGCTCTTTTGTGTTCTCTTTTCTGTCCCACTAGCGAGTTAATTGATTTCTACCTAAGGTTTTTTTTTTGTTCTTTTTTGTTTTGTTTTTTTGTAACTACTAGATTTTCTCATAAGTTTATTGAATAGACAATCTGTTGCCAAAAAACAAAACACTCCCCTCCCCCGGAAAAAAAAACAAAAAAAAAAAACTGGCATTAAAACATTCCATTTGGACTGTCCTCTGCTGTAGCTATCACTTCTCTTTAGTTGGTAATCATGCATTGTGTTATTTGTAGCATTTTCCACAGGTGAACAGCTTGGTATTTGTGTTGTATCTCTCTTAATGACTACGTGAATCAAACAAACAAGCCAATAAACCAGCATATCAATAAACCTATTCTGACCTGATCAAAGGTATGCTTACCAGAGAATTTGGAAGAAGAAAACCACAATCTTCAGAAATGTGAAATCTTCCTAAAGATAATGACGGTGTTGTCTTTAAATCCTGACTTTGAAGTTCCATAACTTTGTTTAAGTATCTGCACCAAAGCTGCTACTGAAGAGACAACTACTCCAAATATCAATGACCCAGGTTAAGGGAGCTTCAAAAGAGCATTTCTTTTCTTTTAAATTTCAGTTAGTTTTGTAGTATCTCTGCAACAAGGAAGAACCTTGGTCTGAGGTCAAATTCCAGACTGCTGTGGACTTAGGCTGAGTAAATAATTACAAACTGCTTATTAAAACAAACAGGCTGACAAAAGCACTTCAGAAAAAAAATTGCTCCTTTATTTTTTTCATTGACACGTAAGAAGAGAAGATTGGTTTTAAAATCAGACACAAGTTGGTTATGACTAATCTCAAATACCCTGATAGGAATCTGATCCATAATGAACCTTGACAGTTGAGTCTTATCCCAAAAAAGTAAACTACTTAAACCAAAGGTTAGTTACATGTAGATATTTCAGTGACTGGTGGTGAGCAGGGTAGGAAGGAGAACTCAATGTATATCAAAACCTCAGAAGTGCTTTGTATGTAGTTTGAACAGTATATTCTAAGATTATAATTTCTTCAATATACATTAAAAATAATAGTTTGTAATTTTTTTAAATCTTTGAAAACATTAAAGAAGGATATATATTTTTTTCAGATTAACACATGAAATAGTGGATACAAACAAACTTGAGAAGAGCCTGCACAGATCATTTGATTTAACCCTTGACTTTTATCAAACATCTTTTGAGAATCTGTCAATAAGATGAATGATTTTAGCTATGAAGTAGGTACTACCAGATCCATTTTACAGATTAACAAACTGAGGCACACTCATGTGAATAACCCTGACCATTGTCACACCACTAAATATCCTCAGGTGAGGACTAACAAAAAATAAATAACTATTTCTTGACCTCAGCATTCTTATGTGTTTCTATCTGATCTTAATAATCAATTATATGCCCATCTCCCCAACTCTGCATGTTCAGTCTTGATCTTTCTTGTTCCCCAGGTTTAGATCCTTGGTACTTGTGGGTCAATGTACATCTCAGGCCCTGCTATAAAATCTTTGAAGAGTTCCTCACTGTAAATTAAATAAAGTTCAAATTTCCTTGCCTCATGTTCAAGGAGGTTCATCATCTGACCCCAAAACACCATTCTAGCTGTGTAAAATTCGACAATCACCTCGACTTCTTTCACATCACATTTCAAGTTCTACCTGGTTTGATTGTTACTAATGTATTTGTCTCATCTTGTCTGTTGGATTGTAAGCTTCTTGAAGAACCTATATCTAACCCAATTTTGTATTATTTTTTAGTAGCAAGTCCAGTGTCTGGAGCTCAATAAATGTTTGTTAAATGAATAATCTGTTAAAGTCTTATTGTGGACCCTATATTTTTAGAACTGGGTTCTTAACGCCAGGTAGAGGTTTGTGCTAGTTTCTGCCATCCACTTTAAGCCCTGTCCTTGCAATGAGGAACACAGTGGCCACACTCTCCATGCAGCTCTCTGCTTTGCATCTTATTTTCCAAGAGGAAGTTTGTCAAAACTAATTGTGCCCAGCAACTCCCCCACTTAGCAATAAGAGTTGTAATTTTAGTTTTCCCATAAATCACAGTAGTATCAGTACACAGCAAGGGTTTTGTTTCTCTTTGATTGGGTATTTGGGCCTTTCGGAAATGAACAAAGGCAGAGTCAGGAAAGAAAAAAACAAGACACCATTGTATGTTTGCTGGTGGCAATATCAGTATACAGTTTCAGTTTCAAACTGATGAAGTCCAAAATCTGAATTATTAAAAACAATCAGCTCAAACGGTACTGGTACACTTTGTTCATAAATTCAATGGGTCTTTCTAATCTGTTTCTCGAATAATTATTCAAGAACCTGGCATTTGACCTACTTCTTTAAAAAAATAATAACTCTCTTCTCTTGCCTTCTCCTATGACACCTATTTCTTCCTATTATATTGTACTTAAAAATAATAAGAAAAACACTAATAGTTAACATTCACCGATTTTTCTTCCATGCTACATCCTATTATATGCATCTTTAATGGAATGTCTCATTTAACCCTCACAGCAGCCCTGTGGGTTAGATACTTATTATTCCTGTAATTTATTTGAGGAAACTGCAGATTGGAAAACTTAAGTAAAAGCCTAAAATCATACTTTTTGTAAGTGGTGAAGTCAGGACTGGAGCACAGACCATCTGACTTTAAAGTCATCACTCTTAATCACTTGAAGCATGACTTTCCTTATTTGTTTTTTGTCTTCTGTTTTTCTGGTTACAGTTTATACTGTTGGTAATCTCCATAATCCAGGTCCTGACTTCCTTTTCTTCTCTTTGTTCCCTGTCCCTGGGTGATCTCATCTACTTCAGGACATCAACCATCATCTCTAGGCTGATGAATCTCAATATTGTTTCTGGTTGAATCTCTCCTGTCATCTTCACTTGACTCAAGCATATACTAGATAACATCCATTAAAGCAGCTGTACTTGTCACTTATTTTCTTATGAGAACAAAACTCATTTTCTTCATCTATTCCATGTCCTGGTGAATAGTGTCACCGACCTATCATTCTTAATTCTTTCATGCTTTAGTTGTGTCGAATGATATGTACTTCCTCAAATAGATCATGTTTATGCCTCTATTCTTTATACATCCTTATTTTTTCTTCCTGGAATTTTTCAATTTTATTTTTCACTTGCATAAATACTAATTAACTTATCTCATATATTATCCCATCTAGAAAAGTCTATTATTGCCACAACCTTTTCTGGTACCAACTTCTCCTTCTTTGTTTTGTGCATGGAAAACCCCATTCTCCCTCTGCTGCCCTCTAGTCTGGGTTAGGGACTACTGCTCTTTGCTCCTGTGCTCCCTGTTTATGTTTGTATAGCCCATATTCCATTGTATTGAAATAATTAATTTGTCTAGTCGCCCACTAGTGAGCTCCTCGAAAGTAGGATTGGTGCCATTAATCTTTCTAACTCTATTATCTAAGAAATTTGCATAGTATGTTTGCCTATTAGATGGTTACTGAACAAATGAGTAGGGTAGAGATTCTGATGCTTATAGGATTAATGAAACAATACTCTGAGTCAACACAGTATTTATATTAACAGCCAATATTTTAACAGATAATATTTTAAATACATTGCTAAGTGCTATGATGTAAAAATGAAAAAGCCATGGATCTTAGCTATAGGGAACAGACAAATAAACAAGTGAAATAAGACAAACACACACACACACACGGCCATAATTACTACACAAGGGCAAAAGAAATATATACTAGAAGAGAATAAAATAAATCTACCAGAACAGAGTTGAGAAAGACTTTTCTACAACTTAATCCTGCACTTGGGTTGTTTTGGGAGATGGCTTAAAATACTGGTTCTCAATATAAATGGATAGGAGGGGGGTGGTTGTATCACTGGTGCTCTTCCCAGGGTCCATGAGGCTTTGACTGTCTTTGGAGAATTAGATAGTTTTGTACATATATTCTTCAAAAGAGACTCTCTTCAAAAAACAGTTTATCTGGTATTACCCACTTCTCATTTACCCTGCCTCCAACACTTTGAAAGTCACCAAAAATGAGAAACATTATTTCTGTTTTGATTTACTGACAAGGTTAGAGATAGGAAATGATGCCATTGACTGAAAACACTCTGTAAACTTCTAAAATATATAAATATATAAAAATAGTATTATATCAAAATTATTGTCTTTATGATCTGAAAGTAATATATTATTCTACTTCTAAACACATTAATATTTTGTTGAATAATTTCATTAGATTAACCTAGCCTATTAATTGATTTTTAAAAATATGTTTTTATTGATTTTAGAGAGAGAGAGGGAGAGAGAGAGATAGAAATGTCAATGTGAGAGAGAACCATCAATTGGCTGCTTCCTGCATGCCCCTAACTGGGGACCAAGCCCCAAATCCGGGCTTTTGCCCTAACTGGGAATTGAACCAGCAACCTCTTGGTGCATGGGTCAATGCTCAACCACTGAGCCACACCAGCCGGGCATAAGTATGATGTTTTTTTATGTAGCATTTTCAATTGAGTTGCTAGCCCCAAATTGGCAGTCTTGATGTTCGCATTATACACAAGTAAGAGGTGAGTTCCTGGTGTAATATGTGTTATGAGAATAAAGATACAACATTCTTGTGTTGATCTGGTGCATGAAATTTTAAGCTTTGCTTTCTGAGAAGGCTTTCATTCTGTTCTTTAGGTATGTTTCTTTTCCTATTATGATACATTTCTAATACTAGCTACACATAAATGCTACCTTCAAAATAGTTGTAAACTCCAAAGTAGAAGGATATTCCAATTGGTAATGCATTTTCACCTCTTATTGGACATTCTGAACCATTCCAACTTTCTTATCTCTTATTTTGACTACAAATTCCAAAACAGTGTGAGTAGACTCAGCTTTTTAGATACCAGCAAATGGCCTTTTATGGAGCAGATTTCCAACGTTTAAATTTCCCATCTTCTCTTCCATGCAAACACTAGCTCTGTTGCAGGCACTAGCTCTGTTCCCATCAGGCTTAGTTTCCTTCAGGCTCAGCTTCCATGGCTGCAGCTCTTATGGCAAAAGCACAGCCACCAAAAGATCTTCAGGGCACCTTCCAGGTCAGGGTTATGCCTCTGAGCTCCCATTTTGAAAAGCTTGGGCTGTTGTAAATAATGCTGTAATAAACATAGAGGTGCATAGATGTGGAAGCAGCCCAAGTGTCCATCAGTTGATGAGTAGGTAAAAAAAAGCTGTGATACATTTACACAGTGGAATATTACTCAGCCCTAAAAAAGAAGGGAATTTGACTCTTTGCAATAGTATGGATGGACCTGGAGAGAATTATGCTAAGTGAAAATAAGCCAGTCAGAGAAAGATAAGTACCATATGAATTCACTTTTATGTGGAATCTAATAAAGAAAATAAATGAACAAAGACAATAGAAACTGACTCATAGATACACAGGACAGACTGACAGCTGTCAGAGGGGAGAGAAGATTGTGGGGCTGGGTTAAAAAGGTGAAGGGATTAAGAAATAAAAAAAGCCTCATAGGCAGACTACAGTATGGTGATTACTAGAGGGAAAGGAGACTTGACTTGGGGAGGTGAACACACAATATAATATACAGATGATGTATTACAAAATTGTACCCCTGAAACCTGTATTATTTTATTAAACAATGTCATCCCAATAAATTCAATGAAAAATAAAGTTAAAAAGAAAGAAAGAAAGAAAAGCTTGGACTGGTTTCCTCACACAATAGCAATGGGAACTAGTACAGGTCTTTTTACCACCCCACCCCCACTACTCTCTGGTTACCACAAAATAATAAAAAGTCATGCAGGAGTTGGAAATTTTTTGGAACTGGGGGGTTGGGCCATGAAATCAAGTATTCAGTACTTTGATTGTTAAGGGTAAAAGAGCAGAATTCACTTGTGAGGAAAATGTTTTCTTCAGGAGAGGTTGTACGGTGCAGTGGTTTGACATATTCCAGAGTCAGATTACCTGGGTTTAATCTTTTACTTTGCCATATACTAGCTGTGTAGCTTTTGAATGCTGCTGAACTCTATTAGGTCTCAATTTCCTTAAAATTAACTAGTACTTCTCTCATAGGCTCACTGAAAAGATTAAGTGCATTGATATATATGAAACTGTTAGAATAGTAAGAGGTACATAGAAAAATTAAGTAATTATTAACTATCATTATTAATTTATAGATTAAAAAGTAAAGTTTAAATATATGAAAGTACCAAGTTTTATATGCTAACATATCATCAACTGCTATGTCTGTTATGTTAAAAATGTAAATATTAGCAATGATTCTTACTTTCTCATACAGAGGCTTTCTTTCAACTTCTAGGAATATTAAATTTACTTTTACAGTTAAAAATATGGACTCACAGCTATCAGAGTTGTGGTCTAGACAACAGCATGTGACTCAAGCTCTCCAGCTTTCCCCACACCCTCCACCCCCTGCCTTCAGCCCAAGGCAGCCCCAGCAGCACCTTGGCCAGATGCACTGTCTACATGTTTACATGTACAACCTCCTGGCACTAGGCACCTGTCAGGACACAGCCACCCTGAACTATAAGCACTCACCCTCTGTCTGGGCTGCTTTCCCTGGGAAAAACCTGTGTCATCACGCCAGCTGAAGTTGGTGTCCTGGTTGACAAAGACAGGTCAAGTTTTGTCGTGAATGAGCTGATACTTGGGGGCCAAAATGTCCTGTGATCCGCTACTCACTGCTACAGAATGGGGAATTTACAATGGATCTTTGTACCAAAATCAATGGCAGAGCCCCACCTTTAGTGTCACTGTCACCATAACTGCCAAGACGCTAGTCCTGCTGATGGGCAACGGAGGTGTCCACAGCAGTATGATCAACAAGACGTGTTATGAAATGACCTTCCATCTGTGGTGTTCCCAGTACTGACTCGTCTTCCCTTACGCCTCACCACTCACCAGTGCTTTTGCATCCCTCACCTTCCCACACACACACATACACCATTTTTATTTGGGGGGGCCATTACTCCCATTCCTTATTGCTACTAAAACCACATGGGCTGGGGACCAGGGCTGGATGAAAAGACAGCTCCCCCTACTCATACCCCTCCTGTGTGTGGTTGGAAAGCTTATTTGTTTGTTTTTCTGAATAAACAAGACACTACTTAAAATAAACAAACAAACAAACAAACAAACAAATAAATAAATAAATAAAATAAAAAGTTTCTCTGTGAGAAGATTCCATATATTAGGTAATTCTGATCTTCATTTGCAGAATTTATATTGTTTATATTTACTTCTTTTTTTTATTTTTATTTTTTTATTGATTTGAGAGAGAGAGGAAGGGAGAGAGAGAGAGAGATAGAAACATCGATGAGAGAGAACATCGACCTACCGCCTCCTGCATGCCCCCCACTGGGGATTGGGCCCACAACCTGGGCATGTGCACTGACCAGGAATTGAACCGGCGACCTCTTGGTGCATGGGTTGATGCTCAACCACTGAGCCACACCGGCCGGGCATATTTACTTCTTGAATTGTGTAAGGTGAGGTTGACAAGCAAAGTTTTATGTTTGCTTGTTTATTTAATGCTGAAAATTCAGGAGACATTTTTTTTCAATTAAATTGTAACAAACTTTAAAAGTAATCATCAAATGTTACTTCCTGTAAGAAACTTTCTTCAACCTTCTAATTAGAATACATCTCCTACTCTGTGCCTCTATAATACATTATTTTTCTTATTAGTCTTACAATTAAAAAGGTAATCAACCAATGGATATACAATATGATGTTTTGTCGCTTAGACTATAAACAGATTAGAATTAGTGAATATGTTTTATTAATTTTTAAATCCAAAGTGACTGGCAGAGTACCTACAGGAAAGTGAGTCAAGTTTCTGTGTGTTAAAGAGTTCCTCTTCTCTAGAAGTATTCCCACAGAAGCTGGGTAAAATTCCCACAGAAGCTATGGTGATTAAGAGCTCAATCTTTTGATCCAGAGTCCCTGAGTTTATACCTGGCTTTGCCTCTTACTTGTGTTTTTTAAACATACTTCTTGACTTCTTTGCTTCTCAGCTTCCTCATGTGTAAAATAGGGAGGATAATAATACTTATTTCATAGAGTTGCTTTGAAGATTAAATGAGCTAATGTGCACAGACCAGTTGGGACAGTAATCAGAAGAGGAAGCTCAAAGTAGGAGTTTGCTATATTGCCAGAAGTTTTGGAGAGGAAGAGGGACTCCCGAGTTGTATGGACCATTGTGTCTCAGACATGGCAAGAACCTTAGAGAATCTCAACTGCATGTTTATATGCCAAATTTTGAGCCTTTCTGAACTTCTGACTTTTCAATTGTTAATTGTCTCCAGAAACAATTCTGTGGAAATGAAAAAATTTCTATTTTTATTTCATGGGTGACCAATAATAATTCTCTGCACTAGCTCTTAGATTAGGGTATAAGGAGTTCAGAGAGATATGAATTGAATGATTTTTTTCTGTACCATGTAATATTATATTTAACATATTAACGTGAGGAAAAAATAGGGTGTAAATTACAAAGCAATTTCAATCATTTATTGTACAAAAGTTAATTATGTATGAAAGGGGATAAAGAATATATAATTTTCTGAATTCTTTATATGAAAAAGATACATGCTTTAAGCTACAGTTTCCTCACTTATGGAAAACAACATGTGGAGGAATATATCTCTACTAACTTCTGATTTTACTAGGACACAGGCAGGGATAGAATTTTCATTAATTCTATTTATATAGGATCCATGTTACTTGAAAAAGAATCCCTTACATCTAGCTAAAACCTTCTCTTATGGTAGGACATTGCCTTCACCCTCTGATGACCCTTCTCCTCCCAGAGGACCACTGTGAGAGCAGGTCCACATGGTATGGGGAGAAGAAATAGCAGGACTTCTTTTGAAACATATCCAATATTTTGTTGTATCTCTCCTACTCCAAAGATAAGTTCAAGGAAAATTAGAATTTTTTTTTAAGTTAAAGCTGATTCTGTTTTGTTTTTTTCAATTACAGTGACATTCAATATTATATTAGTTTCAGATGTAGAGCATAGTAGTTAGATATTAATATAACTTACAAAGTGATCCCCCTGATAAATCTAGTACCCACTTGGCACCATACATAATTATTACATATTATTGACCATATTCCCTATGCTATACTTTACATCCCTCTGACTATTTTGTAACTGACAATTTGTAACTGACAATTTACTTGGGTGTACTCAACCTATCTACTCAGAACTGGGCATTCTGTAAATTGAAAGTGCTTGTTGACAACTGTTGTACCTTCTTCCTCTTTTCATATTTAATAGAATACCCAATTTCTGCCTAACCATCTACTACCTCATGAGATCCTACTAAGTCATCTTATTTCCTACACCTCCCAGCTTCCAAAATTCCCTTCATCTCTAACCTAGTTTACTCCAAGGCAAGTGAAAACATGAGAGTTGTCAAAAAGATGAGAGTTCTTAACCCCTTCACCTTTTCACCCAGTCTCCCAACCATCTGGCAACCATCAGTTTGCTCTCTAGATCTATGAGTATGCTTGGAATCTTGGCGTCCCTTATTTGGACAGATAGAATGGACTCTGAGGACCACGTGTGTACACTCTGTGGAGAACTGGAAGCCTACGTTCCATTTGTTCATCACCTACAGAGCAACAGTGCAGTGTCAGTGACAATGTCTTTTGCTTCCCCCTTCCTCTACACACCTCTCCACCTCATGTCAGATGGATGTGATGTTCTAAAGGAGAAGATGAAACGCAGGGACCCAAGATGCTCTGTGTGTCAAGGTGATTCAATGCTGATTGGTAAAAGCAACTCTGGAGGAGAAACGCCTGATGTGTAGCCCTGTGATGTGTAGCTATAAAGCCAGAGTGACCAGTGTAGCAGAAAGGACAGAAAAAAATCTTGACTTGGAGCCAATAAATGATCCTTAGCATTTTACTTACTTATATTCTAGTACTACTGTATAGTGTCCAGGACTTTAACACTGTCCTAGCAGTTAACTTGTGAATGAGGCAGGGCAACTATTTTTATAATCATTTTACAGAAATACGAAATGTTTGCCTCAGATCACAAACCTGCTTGGACCCCAGGTTTTAGTCTCTTCACTTTCAGTTTAGTGCTCTGGAACAGTGAGTGTCAAACTCTAAGACATGGTGATCTTTCTGATGATCACTTAAAATTACACTCATGTGCACACCCATATATATATTTGGTATGTATGTATACAAGCATTCATACTTTTTATTATAAACTTATATATACTCATTGCAGAAATATTGACTGGAAAATAAAGAAGAAAATGTGTACCACACACCACTGACATTTGATATATTTTCTAAGGAATCAAGTGAAATTTTGCTATAAGCAGGAAGATTCCAATTCATTTCCTTGGGTTAGAATGTGTTTGAGAAACACTATTACAGTAATTTTCAGATGTTAGACTTTAGAAGTATGTTACCACATTTCCTTCCTCAAATTTACTTGGGTGTACTCAACCTATCTCCTTAGAACTGGGCATTCTGTAAATTGAAAGTGCTTGTTGACAACTGTTGTACCTTCTTCCCCTTTTGATATTTAATAGAATACCCAATTTCTGCCTAACCATCTACTACCTCATGAGATCCTACTAAGTCATCTCATTTCCTACACCTCCCAGCTTCCAAAATTCCCTTCTTCTCTAACCTAGTTTACTCCAAGTCAAGTGGAAAGATGAGAGTTGTCAAAAAAATTGTTCTCCTCCCACTTATAACTAATTGTGCAATCCTAAGTAAGTTAGTTCACTCTTCTGAGCCTCAGCTCTGTCATCTTCAAAATGCGTTTGCTCATATGATTTTTGAGTTCCTCTCCAGGCCTAACTTTCTTAGATTCCATTATTAAATAAACTCACTCCAGAGTGTGAGCGCCTGATAACTCTGAACTCTTAGGAAAAATTGTATTTCAAATGTGACTTCTTGTTAACACATATTGATTTATTCATAATATAAATATTCATAACATAACTTAAATATTCATCCAAAATATTTGTTACATCCTTATTAAGAACTAGAGATGCATGGATCTGGTAAACCAGAGAGTCCCTGGTATCATGAAGCTTGTATTGTAATGAAAATAAAGATAAGTAAACAGATAATTATGAAAAAGTGTGATATTACTAAAGGGAAAGCACAGGAAACTATTAGTCCTGCTCGAAGGGTAGCAGTGTGGAGTAGGTTTCATTTGGAGCAATATTTAATTATAGTTATGAGTCAGTCAACTTTTAGTCCTTTTATTATATCACATCAATTTTTATCATTACATTTTAATTATATAGATCATAACACTTCTAATATAATTCTTTTTATTGTTTTTATGCAGGAAATTCACAGACATCAGAAGAAATATTTTGAAAATCATTAAGAAATTTTTACATACTAATTTGTGGATCTGATATAATGAGTAGCATTAACAAACACAGACATCTTTGTCCTGAAGAAATATACCCTTGCTTGGGTTACATCATCAGGGCCTTCTCAGTTGTACCTCTTACAGTCTTTAGAAATTTCATGACATCAGTGCCTCCAGTTCCTCTATTTTCCACTTCTGATGGCTCTTCAGATGGTTGGGTATTTTTGGTCTGCTGGCTTGCAGGAATCACAATATACGTAGTTACTATTGTCAAATGGTAACTTCTGAGGGAGACCATGGCTTTTACACACTTATTGTAAGTTTCCCGTAGGTTAGCATCCCCTTTTGAAAGGACAAACTCGCGAACTGAAGGTGCTGACTCCAAAGAATGAAGAAACTTCTGGTGAGCTGGTGGCATATATGTTCGCATTTCCTGGAGAAATTCAGCAGCATGTGCTAAAGGAACAGGTGAAAGATGAATTAGTAGAGAAAATGAAGCATCACACAATCCAGGGAGGAAGGACAGAGTGAGGTCAAGTGGGCGGAAGATCACAGGCCAACTGCGTGGCATAAGGCAATGAATTTATAACCATCCTGTTAGAAAGCTGTTAGTCTTCTTACTAGTAATTGCAATTATTGTAAAATATACTTAATTTCGAAAACCTGATGAGTTAAACTCATTCTTTCATAAGATGGATTTTTGTTTGTGTTTCCTTTCTTACTTTCCTACTCTATTTGATCCTTTGAAGAAGTCAATGGTATAGACAGGATATATATATATAATATAGTTTGACATATTATGACACCAAGTCCAAGAAAGTTTAAAGGGATGATTTTTAAATAAATGAATGAACTAAAAAAAAAAAAACAACGTATTTTCACTTATCCCTATTAAACAAAAGGTTAAGAAAAAACGAGAAAAATAGAAGTCCTTCCTTTAAGCCCTTAGAAGGAGCATAATGAATATGGCTCATCTTCAAACTTTGGTACAGCATTGCCCCCGGGTTGCCGGGGCAGCAGCGTGGCTGAACAAGAGCAGTGTCAACCTCTTCTTGTCGCTGAAGTCTCCACCTCCCTAGCTTCTACTCATAGTCCTATCTTATTTGCAGGTGACTTCATTTTGAATCTGATTGTACATTATCAGAACATGTGATATAGGTTTTACCACAGTCAGTCAAGCCTTGTAAATATATATTTAAACATCAAGATCAAGAGGATGATGAACATGGGTTTGAGTTCTGGTGTCAGTGCTTTCTAGCTGGTTAACAGGGAGACAGTCACTTATACACTTTAACTTTCTGCTTCTTCATCTGTGAAATGGGATGATGGCAACACAAGTTCTAGTGATTCTCCTAAAAGTATCAGATAAGCTCAGATAAGAACTCTGATGAGAAGTTATTTTTTTAGATATTTCAAAACTTGTATTACCCAGGCTGGTTTGGTTCAGTGGTTGGAGTGTCGGCTGCCTACCAAAGAGTTACGGGTTTGATTTCACAGGCCTGGGTTACAGGTTCAATGCCTGGCCCGGGTTGAGGTCTTGAAGGAGACAACTAGTCAATGTGTCTCTCTCACATCAATGTTTCTCTCTCTCTTTCTCCCTTCCACTCTAAAAATCAATGAAAAAATATCCTCAGGTGAGGAATAACAACAACAAAAATTATTGTATTAATGAAAGAGATGATTATTATTTGTCATTTTCTGCTCACCTTCACCAGCACTATGCTGAACGCCAAGCAGAACATCAAAGCACTGAAATGCGCTGCTTTGAGCTGCACTACCCCCAGCGAAAATTTTTGGGGTGTCCCAGACGCCTTCATACAGCACACCCTCTGGAAGCTTAGGGTTGTTTTTCCAGCTAGGCCAAGAAAGAAGGAAAATCATTATTTGGATGTATTGCCAAATTTTCAGATATAAAATATTGTAATGGAGGTTGACACAAGACAGAGTTCATTCTTCTTCTTGCATATTCCCCTTTCCACTCCTGTGCATACAGGAGAATAATAAGTAACATGATTCTGAGCAAATTTGGCCTAAGTATTCTATGAATGGAATGTAAAGTTGCTTTAGCAAAGATCATTCCTCTCTCTTTAAAATGACTAGGTTTTCTGTCCATACTCCAGTGTGCACCTGGACAAGTAATAACAGAGAGCATAGTCTATTCTTTTTCTACAATATGTATTTTAGAATATTTTAAAAAATATTTTCTAAACATGATGGACAGTGGGGACTATCAATGGAACTTGTTGTATTCTTTATGTTAATTATATAAGAGAAAAATACATACCCAGACAAGTATATGCGAAGAACATTGAAAAACACTTGTGGGTCCACATGGTCTGTAAAAAGATAGAATGTGTTTAGTTAAGTAACATCAGAGTTTCAAAGGGAAATGAAGATATTGTAAACAACTGACAGTGGAGTTCAGTAGAGGCTGCAGGAAAGGCATGCGGTCATTCTTTGTAGAGATAGTTCCTGAGGACAAGCTCTCCCTCACTGGCCCTCCCCCAGGTGAGCCCCTCCCTTTCTCTTGTGCCTCCTGAATGGGATCCAACATGGGGCTAACACATGGTTTGTATCCAAGAGCCTGGACCCACCTGCTACTCATCCTCAGATAAATTAAACTGACAACATTTATTTAAGGCTACTTCATGTGCTTACTGACATAACAGATACATTATGTACATAAAGAAACAAACAAATCTGAACAAGAGAAAAACAGAAACAAAAACCTCAGAAGTCCTATGGCCCACATCCCTAGGTCTCCCTCATACATACAAGGTTTCCTAATGTCTTTGGTTTGAAGGTCATTCTTCTCACCAAGGTACACTCAGCGGTAACTCAAATCCCAGTGACAGTCACATATTCATTAAGGCCTCCCAGTAGGGCAAATTTCCTTTTGCAAATCATACTTATGTACTTTTTTCGTTATTGTTTTGTAGCTGTTAATTTTGCAATTACTTTGGAGCTCAATGATTACCTTTGTTGTTTCTTAGTTAACTTGTGAAAAAGCAGAATTTATATAGAGTTCTTATCAAGCAAAAGCTAAGTCTTTCAGAACTTAAAACAGCCTGCACTCTTGGCAAGTTTCTCCAATGGTTTTAGTGAGAGGCAAAGATGTTTCTAGTTAGGTAGATGTAGCTTGGAATTCTGGCTTCAGTATTTAGTACCTTTGTAATCTTAAGTCATTTATCTTACCTCTCCAAATTTAGATTTCCTTCTCTATAAAATGGACATAAGAAAAGCTACCACTTGGAAAATATAAAAATTCAGTGAGATAAAATAAAATAAAAACACACCCACTAAGTGAGAGTGTGTTTGCTTCCATTTTGTCAACAACTCTATATCTCAGGTAATCAGAAACATTTGTCCGAGGCCTAGATTGTCATATGGCACACAATATTTACCACGGATTTGCTGAAACACTTTAAGGGCTCCGTCCAGACAAGAAGTTACAACATGCAGTGCATTTTGCAAAGTATCTTGGTCCTGACGCTGTATTGCATTGAATATAGTGGGAATTACCTACAAAAGAGTAAAATAAAATAAAATAAAAAGGCAAACACTTAAGATTTCCTAGCATTAAACAGTGGCATAGAATAAAATCCTCCTAAGTCTTAATTCCTATATTAAATTTGGGATTTTCATTTCTTTCTTGAGTTGAGTACTCTCCAATTGTTTGACTAATTTTCTTCTATATCCCTAAGCTTGAACTTGCCTTTCTTCATTTATCATTTAGAGATAAGTTTATAGAGTTTTATATATTTCTATTTCTACTTCTAATAGTCAAAACCATTAGATTTATGTCACTATGTGATATGGTTCCCATGTCAAATTGCATTGAAAATATTCCTCTTATCGGGGTTTCAAATTTTATTCTAAATATGTAACTCCTACATATTATATTTTAGACAGTGCACAACAAATAAATAAAATATTTGTCACTACCAGATAATCCCTTACCTCCAATTAAATAATCAAATGTTATATTTAGTCAGGATAAATTTACTTTATGCATAATATAGTTCAGTTATGAAGTGATTTCTCTGCTTATATGAATTAAGATACAAATTTTCTAGGGTGTTGACATACTTTTATTGCAGCAGCAGCTTCTATTTCAACCAATAGAGATATCAGAAAGAATCCTTTACTGCAGTCCTCATGACGAAATGAGAACAGAGTGTCCATGTTCCTAAGAAAATCAATTTAAAAGTCAAGAATGTAGCAAGAATATCAGTATATTTGTTGACTACTTTATATTTTTAAAATATTTTTACTTGTCTTGTTTTATGTTAGAAATAATCTTTACAGATAAGTATTACAGGTTTTATAATCTCCATTACATAGTCAGGAATCTTAATGTTATATTCATTGTCTAAGATCATATCATTAATAGAAGATTAAGCTGGGACTTGAAATGACATTGTAGAACTTGGAGCTAGAAATTCCAAGATCATTTATGTTACTGCATTCATTTTTCCCATACATGTATATATACGTACATACATACATAAACACACAGTGTTTATAGATATCTGTGCAATCTAATTTTAAGAAATGGTCTTTTTGCTTAAATAACTGTATTTATATCCATATTTTTATCTGTGAATCTGATTCAATTTTTCAGTAGTAATTGTCTGGCTAATTCAAATAACTGAATAGACCCTATTTTCTTTCTTATTGACTTTTTGCATTAGTGCAAACAGGTCTCAGCATCTGTATATCCATGAGTTTCATGGTGGCTAAATTCATAGTCTCTGAAGTCAGACCACTGCTGTAGCTTACTTGCTGTGTTACTTGGAGCATTGATATTCCCTCTGTTTCTGCATTAGTGTTCTCTTCTGTAAAATGAGACTAATGATATCCTCTCACTTCCATAGCTTCTCATTTATTTTCAGATAGTGCTTAAACTCCTTATAATGGCCAAAAGTCCTACATAATATTTTTTAAGTTTATTTCTTCATTTCTTTCTCATACTGTTACTTTCATCATTCATTTATTAGCAACAACAGCCTTCCTTCAGTTCTGATAATGCACCAATATTTTTTTCCTTTTCAACAAATGTATTGGGGTGACACTGTTTAACAGAATTATATAATGCATGAAGATTTTTGTCACTTGCTTTATCCTCCACAATGGACACTCTTTTTTTTTTTTTTTTCCAAGCTCATTTATACTTATTCTTGAGGAGTCAGTTTAAATAACTTGTCACAAGGATACCTCCTTCATCCCTTTTATTTGGTTGGACATTCCAGTACTTTATCTTCTTATCCCTTCTCTTAATCATATAGCAATTTATATAATTTTCATGTCTCCTTTCCTCTCCATTAGTCCAGCTTCATCAGGGCTTGTTTATACCTATGACATTCACCTTTATTTCTATGTCTCTTAACCTCTGCTTAGTATATAGATCAAAAATAGCAAGGATGGGGTCAAAAGAATAGCTTTATGTTTCTGGCCACTGAGTTCATTGTCATAGATACACAGATGTATGTGTATTTTATATTTAGACCATTAAATACATTTATATATATACAAGAATTACATTCATATATATTTATAGCTATAATATCAAATAGTCACACCACCATCATATATACAATTAAAGACTGGGATTATTTGCTCTTTAAACAATTACTTGAATTTTATTTTGCCTGAATTCAATTGACCTTTAAAAAATGCTTTCCAATGATATTGATAAACCTATATTCACTTTGAATAACAAATAATTCTTAGACTAAAATAAGAACAAATACTTACTCATAAGTCATGGGCCTTTTCAAAGCAACAATGAAGCAATGGACCAATTGGGAGAGAGAAGAAAGAAAACCATTTTAAAAATCAAATGGTTTCAAGTTATTGTTATTAGATTTAGTACTGCTGTTATTAAACTTAATACTACTTATAAGAATTAATACTACTATCATTAAATTTAATAGTTCTTATAAACTATTTTTAGTAGATTTAATTATACTATTAAAGGTAAGACACAGTTGGGTAAAAAAGAAAAAAATATGTTTTTATATTTTTCAAGTAGTCATTGCAAATACTTAGGATTTTATAAGGAAAATAAAAATTAAATATTCAACAAACACATAAATAGTCATACTGGTTGTAACTAACAAAATAAACTTTCTTTGATCAATTCATTTCATTTTGGGCCATTCTCGTGTCTAGAATATTCTTCTGGAGATACACACACACAGAGCCATGGGGCACCACAATTGTCTTATCCTTTTATTGTAGAAGTTCCCATCACTAAATGGTTAGGAAGATTCTAAATTCTGAGCAGTCTACTCCAAAAAAACAAAAAACAAAACAAAACAAAAAAATCCAGACATTGCCATCGCTACTGCTGAAGATGTTCTCTTAAACTCAACTGGATAGTTAAAAATTAAATTTGTAGAATCACAGAAACATGTTAATCAAGAGAATCTAGACACAAAAGAGTACACATTCTATGATCTCATCACTATGAAATGCAATAACAGAAAAAACTAACTTCTGATATGGCAAATCAGAATATATTTGCCTGAGGTTAGAGAAGGGAATTGAAGGGAAAGAGCCGCAAATTATTTCCTGAGGTGATAGAAATATTCTGTACCTTTCTTAGGGTTACACATGTGATTATAATAGACTTAGCAAACTGACCACTTAGGATTTGTGCATTTCATTGTATGCTAATTATACACCTCTCTCTCATATATGTACAATATGTTTGTGGTTATAGATAAACATCAAAGAAACCTTACCCCTAAAATAGAGAAGAAAGCTATGCTGCCAAAAATGGAACATTTTTATTATAACCACTGTTTACATACCCATTGGGATCCTTTTTCTTCCAGTTTGCCAAGACACAGTCTGCATATACCAGGATGGGAGGCAGTCCCAGCTTCTCAGAGAGTTTGCAGTAAGGGATAGCAATATTTTGTGGTAGGACCTAATTAAAACACAATATTTAGTATAATCTTTGAAGAGTATTACCTTTCTTTTGCTTCCTGGGTGCCAAAACATGAACTGTTATATAGAATGGCACCTTGAAAACAAACAAATGCCATTTTCTATTCTCCATTTTATAACTTAGTCCTGGTTAATTGTTAAATGTTTGGGTTTTAGATTTGTATTGATGTGGTCGCAATCTAATCATAGAGAAAAATGGAAGTAGAGGGTAAGGAGAACAATGACTGTATCCTTGACTGTCTAATGACCCTGTGTTATCTGCATTCATTCATTTATCCATCCCATGAATATTGGTCAAGCTACTCCTCTATGCAAGGCGCTCTTTATACACCCACAATTCAAAGATAAAATTAATTGTCTCAAAGGAGCTCAAAGTCATTTGTAATGAAGGCTTTTGGATATGATACATAGTAGAAGTGCAAAAAGATGGCTGCACTTAGAGCGAGTGCTGACAGAAACTCTCTACTGGATGGTTTTTTAGAAACCTCACCACAGGGGTCATTAGTGCTTGGCCTTGAAGTCTTACCTGTGTTGGTAAGAGGAATTGCTCTTGTTTTATATTTCCATGCAAAATATATCAACGGGAGTGACACTCTTGGCTTATATCAGCGCTTTTACTCACCCCTCTTTAGAAGTTTATTTAATTGCTGAGTTTTGGAGTAAAACTACAGCTCAGGCCCCTTTTCTCCTCAACTCTTCTGTTCCGGAACCTGTTACTTGTAGATGCTCTGTTTTGGGCTGCATCGTAAAAGGCTCCTACCCCCACAAAGGGTATCCTGACGGGTAAGTGCACTCAGCTTGTCCATGGTTGCCACATACTCGAGCCACATTGTCCAACTGCTCTATTAGTCATGAAGCTGACATTTCCTTTTTCATCTGCCTTACTTCTTCATCTAATTATATTTGGTTTATAATTACATGGTCCCATGTAATCATTACAGTCATGCTTATCATCAGCTGCCTATAGTTTGGAATATGCATATCTAACCAGGCAAAGGACAGGGATCTATGTGGCCCATCTGGGGTAGTGGGTAGTGGGACTTAATGATGATTTAACCAAAATAACAAAAATGTAAGAATAGAATCATTGATTAATAAAAGAACACTTGGCTGCCTGGCTGGTGTGGCTCAGTACAATGAGCATCATCCCATGGACTGAGAAGTCCTGGTTCGATTCTCGGTCAGAGCATATGTCTGGGTTGCGAGCTTGATCCTCAGTAGGGGGCACGCAGGAGGTAGCCAATGAAGGTTTCTCTCTCACATGGATGTTTCTATCTCTCTCACCATTCCTCTCTCTCTAAAAAAAAATCAATAAAAACATACTAAAAACAAAAAGCAAACACTTAGATGTGTGCTTCCCTTTGCAGACCTTGTGCCACTGGAAATGAAACATTCTGTTTGGCAAATGCTTTCCATATATTTCAAAAGGAAATAAATTGTGTTCCTCTCTGGATTAGAGAAAAGATCAAAAGGGAACAAAAGGGAAAATGTTTAATCAAATAATTCATTTGAAATGGCTTAGGAAAAAGAAAGGAAATGTTCAAACACATCTTCATCTGTTATAGATACCCATGCAGCTGCTAAGAAACTCAGTTACTAATTCCTTGCCCATTCTCAAGCAAAATGTGCCTTGTATTGATGTAACCTATTTTTTATACATTTATTTTTCTTTCTTACAATTTCTTCACTTAAATTTTATTTTTTTTAATTTTTGTTTTCTTTATTGATTTCAGAGAGGAAAGGGGAGGGAGAAAGAGATAGAAACATCAATGAGAGAGAACATCGATTGGCCGCCTCCTGCATGCCCCCCTCACTGGGGATTGGGCTCACAACCTGGGCACATGCCCAGGCCGAGAACCAAACCGGCGACCTCTTGGTGCATGGGTCGATGCTCAATCACTGAGCCACACCGGCTGGGCTTCACTTAAATTTTAAAAATATTTTTATATATATTTTTCATCACCAGCTTCTAAGATCTCTTTTAAAATGAATGATATGGACTTCTGGTCAAGATGGGGGGTAGGTAAACGGTATCGCCTCCTGCCACAACCACATCAAAGTTACAACTAAACTACAGAAGAACCATCATTCAAAACCACCTGACACGGAGCTGAAAGGAAGTCCTACAACTATGAAATTAAAGCAGCTGCCACATGGAGACTGGTAGGAGGGGCGGAGGCATGGACGGACTGGTCCTACACCCACGTGTGTGGATAAAAATCAGGAGGGATACCTCTGCTGGGAAGGTCCTCCCTGAGGAGTCAGGGGTCCCCCTCCCATACCAGGCTGCCAGTTCAGGGTTCCAGCGCCAGGAAGAGAAGTCCCTATAACTTCTGGCTAGAAAAACCAGCAAGAACTGAGGCAGAGAAAGGGTGAAGCTGCTGGAGCCCCAGGCAGCTCCTCTTAAAGGGCCCGCACACAGACTTACTCGGACTTGCTCCCTCTGAGCTTCAGCCTGGGGGAGGCAGCTCAAAAGGCACCAGAGACATATGAGGAAGAACTGAGTTGTTTGGCATTGGGGCGAGGGCTGGAGAGGCAGCTTTTTCTTGGACAGATGTGCTGTTAGAGGCCTTTGTTCCTTTGGTGAGCCCTTCCCCCATGAGGCCAGCAGGTGGCAGCCATATCTGGGACTCTAGCAACCTGGCTCACACTATTTGCCCTGTCCTGGTGATTCCCTGAGGCCCTGCTGCACCCAACTTTCAGGCCCACCCACGCTGTTCCCAGTTGCTTTACCATAGGAATGGCCTGTCTTGGATCCTGCTTCAGAGTTTCCTAAATTCTCTCAAACAAGCAGCATCTGGTCTCAGTAAGCCCCATACCTCTTGTTAAGTGGCCCCGGGCCTGGCACTAGAAGCAGCCAGTCTTAATTCACAACTTGGCTTTTCCTGGGTACCTTCAAGCCCAGCACAGGAAGCAGCCATTTGTAGACCACTTTGTAGCTAATGCCTGATGGCTCTGGGTAGAGCACAGGCAGTGGCTGACCTTGTCCCAAAGCCAGCACATCCAGTGGACAGCTTCAGAACACTGTGAAGCACCACCACTCAACCACCTCCACAAGTGGCACACTCAAGGAACGGACTCAGGGGGTACCAGAGCCCTGCTGAAGTAAGTCTTGCTCTGTATAGTGGGCCCCTGCACAGCTGATTATCCAAGGTAGTCAGAGGTCTGTGGATAGTGGGCACAACTAGGCCTTGCAGATGATCAGCCTGAGTAAAACCCTCTCATTGATGTGCCAACAGCAATCAATACTCAATTACAATAGAAGGGTATGAAGTCCACGTGAGGGGTGGACCTCGAGGGCCCAGCTCGGGGACCAGGGAGGCTGGGCCACTGGACCCTATAGGACACCTACTACAATAGGCCACCTTAGGAAGACCAGGAGACATAGAAACTCTGCCTAATACATAGAAACAAACACAGGGAGGCAGCCAAAATGAGGAGACAAAGAAACATGTCCCAAATGAAAGAACAGAACAAAACTCCAAGAAAATAACTAAATGAAATGGAGATAAGCAATCTAACAGATGCAGAGTTCAAAACACTGCTTATAAGGATGCTCAATGACCCGGCTGGTGTGGCTCAGTGATTGAGCATCGACCTATGCACCAAGAGGTCCCCGGTTCGATTCCCAGTCACAGCACATGCCTAGGTTTTGGGCCAAATCTCCAGTGGGGGGCATGCAGGAGGCAGCCAGTCAATGTATTCTCTCACTGATGTTTCTATCTCCCTCTCCCTCTCCCTTCCTCTCTCTAAAATCAGTAAAGAAAAAAAAAAAGAATGCTCAATGAACTTAGTGAGAACGTCAATGAACTTAGTGAGGGCCTCAAGAGCATAAAAAAAGGACCAGTCAGAAATGAAGGAGGAACTAACTGAAATAAAGAATAATTTACAGAGATTTAATAGTAGAGTAGGTAAAGCCAAGAAGCAAACCGTTGAGTTGGAATATAAGGACGCAAAAAACACCCAATCAGAACAGCAAAAAGAAAAAAGAATCCAAAAAAATGAGGATAGTGTAAAGAGCCTCTGGGACAACTTCAAGCATACCAACATTTGCATCATGGGGATGCCAGAAAGAGAAGAGAGAGAACAAGAAATCGAAAACCTATTTGAAATAACAATGACAGAAAACTTCCCTAAGTTGGTGAAAGAAACAGATATACAAGTCCAGGAAGCACAGAGAGTCCCAAACAAGATGAATCCCAAGAAGCCCACACCAAGACACATCATAATCAAAGTGCAAAAGGTTCAAGACAAAGAGAGAATCTTAAAAACATCAAGAGAAAAGCAGTTAGTTACCTACAAGGGAGTTCCCATAAGACTGTCAGCTGATTTCTCAAAAGAAACTTTGCAGGCCAGAAGGGAGTGGCAAAATATATTCAAAGTGATGAAAAGCAAGAACCAACAACCAAGATTAGTCTATTCTGCAAAGCTATCATTAAAAATTGATGGACATATAAAGCATTTCCCAGACAAGAAAAAGCTAAAGGAGTTCATCACCACCAAACCAGTATTATATGAAATGTTGATAAAAAATATGAACAAACAAAATGGCAATAAATACATATCTATTGACAATTGAATCTACAAACAAAATGAACAAGCAGAACAGAAACATTCTCATAGATACAGAGAATATTTTGTTGGTTGCCAGATGGGAGGGGGGTTGGGAGAATAGGTGGAAAAGGTGAAGGGATTAAGAAGTACAAATTGGTTGTTAGATTGACAAACCTCAAAGGGAAGGGAAGGGGGAATAAACCAAAGAACTTCTTTGCATATATGCCCAACCAATGGACACAGACAACAGTGTGGGGAAAGGCAGGAGGGGGGCAGGAGCAGGGAGGATGGGGTCAATAGGGGAAAAAGGAGGAACATCTGTATTACATTCAACAATAAAGATAAGTTTAAAAAATAAAATAAAATGAATGATATGGCATACAAAAACATACATTTCTATGTTTTATTTTATAACTCTGATGAATGTATTGTCTTTTGATTTGGCCATGTACATTCTGATGTCCACATTTTTTGCCAGCCTTCTATCTTTTCTTCTGTTCCCCTTCTGTCTGGATAAGCATTACCAAGTCTTTCAAATACTAATTTAAATTCCACTTCCTTCTTGAACCATTTCATGATCATATCAACTACTATTTAACTCCTCTGGACTCTCATGCTTCTGTATCTATAGTTTGTTGTCCTAAATTATTGATGCTGCATTATGGATATTCTTTTTATATACAATGTCCATACATTTAGCTAGACTCAGATTCTGGCAAGTCCAGTGAGACCATGTGCTTAGCTAAATTTTAAGGTAGGTTGCCAGACTAGAGCTTATCTTAAACTTTTTGTGTCATCACAAATCTTGACACAGCAGTTTAATGATTATAAGGAAATACAAGTTGTCCCATGATTATACAGAGCAACCTTTTCTCTTTTCTCTGTATCAGGGAATGACTCACCACATAGGTGGACTATATATGTTGTTCTATCTTTAAACAGGTCATGGAAAGAAAAAGCTAAGATAAGCTACCTACCTCAAAAAAGAAAGTAGTTTCACTAAATGCCAAAGGTGCTTTTGGAATCTATGTTATCCCTTCATGATGTAATAGTTAGGTATTATAGTCTATCTTGGTTTCATGTGATTAGGGTTGCCAGATAAAATACAAGATGATATTATTTTAAATTTAAAGTTACCTACTGTTGATGAGCGTAGAGCGAAACTAATATATAATATATTCTTCTATGTTGAGAGATGTAAGATATCATTTTAGCATTAACTAAGAATAGCCATATAATTTTTATATCTCCCAAAAGTCCTAAATAGAGAAAAGGTTTTCATATTCAAATATATTGATTATGTATCATTTTATAATAGTAAACCACTAAAAACAAGTATTTTTCAATACCAGATTGAAGTTCAGAAACTCAATAAAAACTCATAAAGTAATTTCAAATGATGACTAGAACGCTTATATAGTAACTAAACATTGTTTCCAATATAATTTAAATTAAAGAAGCAGGACATATATGTATTTGCACAGAATAGAACAATTGTGTTATATTAGTTAAAGACTAAACATTCAATAATGATCACAGGTGACATTGCAAAGTAAGTGAATGATCTTTTTTCTTTTCCTTTTTTTTTTTTTTAAATTTGCTTTATTTTCCAAGCTTCAGAAAATGCAGTTATAATAGTTTTAGAATATTTTTATGTTAAATGTAAGTTGGATGTTAATCCGTCATGTAGCATAAAATATATTAGAAAATCTCCATACCTTACGTGCATCGTCACCTTGGTTCCACACATATGCCATGGTGATATACCCTAGGGTCAGATGTGCAAGGCGCTGCATCTTGTGTCCTTTGAGATCATCAATGCTGAGCATTGGTAACTGAGAATAAATGGAGAGGTTGACCCAAATCAACATGGGTGACATTATAGCTTCAAAACCAAATTAAAAATGTTAAGAAGTTATTGAAAAGAAGACCAGTGTAATAGTTATTCACACCTTCTCAACTTTTGCACGTAGTTCATCTTTCTCAATCAGGAAAGGAAGCTCTTTAGCAATGGAAATCCAAGCATCATAAGGGTAAGGTAGTTCCGTCTTAAAAAAAAAAGAAGAAGTTATTATAAAGTAGTTTTGTTCCCACTGATAGTCTGTCTTGCCTCTAAATCCATACTGTGCAATGCAGCCCTGACACACACTTGCCTGTTTAACTCTATCAACACCTGCCCATGCATTGCCACCGGCACACTCAGGGCTCAACACCTTCTCTGCATTCCTCCTCTTCTCCCAAACACTCTCATCTGCCTCTTTTTCAAAAGTCATCTCCAAAGTTCCACTAAAATTTTCCTGACTACTGCATATTCCCAATGATAAATCCTATGTATTGCATACCTTTACCCATTTTTAAGTAATATATTTGTTAACTGTTATTATATTTACTTCTCAGCTAGATTTTAAGTCTTTTTGAAGGGAAGAAATATGAGATTTATTAAATATCCTCAGCAGACTAGGAACTTCACTCAATGATTTTTCATTTAATTATTGTAGTGACCCAAAAAGTCGATTGTTGTCTTCATGTCATAACTATGGAAACAAAGCTTGGACAGTTTACTAACTTGTTTTGTGTATATAGTTCATTGTGATTCAAATTTGTTTCCAACTTTCAACAATCTGTGCTCTTTTTACATCTTAGTACCCCATGGCAAGGTCTTTATCATGCTGTTAATTCTATATTTCCTACAGAACCTGGTACAGTACTGGATACGTAGGAAACACCATATGTATATACATGTTGAGTGCCCACTCTGGCTCACTATAGGTTTATTTTTTGCCCAAAAAGTTCAAATAAAAGTGTCTCCCTGGATCTTATCATATTTATAATCTAATATGAAGGGAAACATATAAGCAAAAGACCTAGGAAACACTCTAAAATGAGATTCAGATCCCTGAACAACTACCCATATGGCCTGATCCCATCCCCTCTTCATTAAGCTACTTCTAGACATGCCCTTGGTGTCACCAAGGCTGACCTCTGTGGATGGAGAGATTAAGTCAAACCAACAAGGGTGAAGTTTTAAACTGCAAAACAAAGTTAATATTATAAATAAGCTATAAAACAAGAATGCACATGTACTATAAAATTCAAACATTTTCAGGGCTGCAGACAATTGGCTAGTCTTAATCTGTTAGAGCAGAGTTTTAGCAATGAACGATTTAGACAGTATGTTCACTGGAGTGTATCTTTCATATTTACTCTGAATTATTCTCCCTAACCACACAAATGCTGTGCTCTAGTGTTTTTAGTATTCTTACATATTTTTTGCTGTGCGTTTCATTGGGTAGCACACCAACAATTTTTCCCCAGAATAGAAATTTGTTTTTTGTTACATATCATGATCAATGTCCTATTTAACAGAAGTTTCAACAAATGTAAAATTCAATCAGTAACGTACTTCTGGTTCAGAGGATGCCTAAATGACACTATATAAATGAAGAATAACAAGAGGGCCATGCTACATTAGACAATGAGTTTTGTATCCATATGGAATTAAAGACATATTATTTCCCTTGGAACTAGGAAGCTGATAGGTTATAAGAGATGGAATGCATTTTTTTTAAGCTTATAATTTGCCTGAAAGAACTTCAGTGAAGAATATAAAGTAACCCTTAATTTTTGTGGGTGTTTCAAGACACTGAATCTAATTTCCTAAGCATCTCAAGTAGCAACATTATTTTTTAAGTAGCTCAGGAAGAATTCTGTTTTGCCTTTGTTTGGGGTTTTGCTTTAACCCATGGAATCTGTTCTAGGGGTCTCCATAATTACCGTGATTGTTTTTTTGTTTGTTTGTTTTTGTTTTTTTAATAAGAAATGACTCTTTTGGGGGGGAAAAACTAAATATGAGCTTTGGTAGTTTCTGAAAAAGTTATTTATTTATTTATTTTATTGTACTGTTGATAAGTACACTAAAACAAGCCAGTACTGGTAAATGTTTGTGCTTATATGGAGAGGGAGCAAGTCTGACTAGTATTGATTTGCAAATATAAAGTAAACTAGGTGCTTTTAGCAATAAAATTAAAACTACTTCCTAGTCTTTTTTTTTTTATCCTCACCTGAGGACATTTTTGCATTTATCTTCAGATAGAGTGGGAGGGAGAGAAGGAGAAAGAGAGAGAGAAAAACATCGATACATCAAGTGGTTGCCACCCGCATGACTCCAACCAGGCGGGGGACAAACTGCAACCGAGGTACATGCCCTTAGCGGAAACCGAACCCGGGACTCTCTGGTCCACAGGCTGACGCTCTAACTGCTGAGCCAAACTGGCCAGGGTTTTCTTCCTAGTCTTAAATTAACTTAATAATTTGAAGGCACAAATAATGGATTAGGAGGAAGAATTTGCTTTAGATTTTTCTCTATTTACAGAATGTTATTTCTAAGTACAGTTAGAGTGGAATCTCTGACACATATATTTACTGCATTTAATAGTACTTTCTAAAGTGTGGACTCTGGTTGAGCCACAAACAGAAACATATTTTTATACATTATTCTTGTAACATGGAACCGGTTCCTAAAATTACTCTCCTGGACTCTCACTATCTTGTCAAACTCAAGAGTGAGGGTGGGGAAGGGAAACATGCCTAGTGATTTCTTCTCTTAAGACAGTCAGCATAATATAATGGTTTGAAAATCATGAACTCTGAAGCCAAACAGATTGGACTCATATCCTGTCTCTGTCATTGCTAACTGTGTGAGTTTGGATAATTACTAGAATTGTGCACAGCTTAGATTTCTCATCAGAAAAATTAGGTTAATAACATACTTTTTAGGATGGTTGTGAAGATGGAAAAGTAAATATTTATAACTTGCTTAAAATATTAAATTTATATTTTGATAATTAAAATATTGATTAATGATTAAGAGTTTTCATGGCATTCTTTGCAAGATGAATTAGGGAAATGCCATTGTTAAGGTAAACAATTACTTGTGTTTCACTTTGTAGACAAAACTTGTAAGAAAAAAAGTTAGTTCAGACTCCTTTTGACTCTTTGACAAAATATTGCTTTTTGCTTAGTAACAAAAAGCAATATTAATGCAACACACTTGCTAGATGTGCCATCTCAGAAACCTAATCAAAATACAAGTATATACTTTGTACAATTTAAGGTATACCAGGCAAGAAAGGGGATACCTTTGACTATGGATCAGTTATTACTCCATTGTTTTTCAAAATGCCCTCTGAAATCACAATTGTATTAAACCAAAATACATCTACTGTTTCCCTATCTCATCACTTTCTGTATCTGTGTAAGATAAGTAGTGCATCTAAGACTAAATTTCTAGCTTGAAAATTTTAAGAAAGTTAAGTAGAACCCATTTGTTAAAACTCTGCCTTCAATTTTGGCAAGCTTTATCTATTTACTCAGTAGAAATGACTAAATCACATTTTTAAAAAATAAAGGTTAACTTATCCAGATAAGTAATAACAAGAAAATATTTTTGCCATAATTCAGTGCCCTCTCTTACCAGTGGATTCGGTAGAGCAAAGCCCACATCTTCATCTATGTGGTGTTCTGTAACAACTTCCCAAGAACTTTCCATAGGAGTTACTTTATGTGCCATTCTTGCAGTCTATGCCTCTAGTCCTCCTCAGTCTGTGAGGAGTTTCAGAGCATTTATTTATTGGAGATGTTGACATAACCAATGACCACAGCATCTCAAGTAGAAAGTAGAAAATTACTTCCACTTTTGAAGGAACAGTTTCATTTTCCATTTCGTTTGTAATTTGATAAACATCACAAAAAAATCACTGTTCATCATATAAAGAAACTAAAAGTTTATATTCCATGACAAATTTTTATCACTGGGAACATCATTTGTTTACTGCCATAGGGGAACTCAGAAAGGACCTAATTGAAATACAAAAGCCATGAAAATAGGTGACCAGAAGAGAACATTTTTATTTTATGGGAACTTTTAAATCTTTGAATTAAAATGATGAATTTGACCAAGGCTAAAGTCCTAAACTATCATGTATTTACTACTGTCATTGGCTTTCTTTTAACCTATCAGGGATCTTTGAACATACTAGTGTGTTGTTTCGGCAGCCATGAAATACAAGCTGTGATACAATGGGCTGTTAGTAAATGACTCTGAAGTAGAAAAAAGTGGTAGCACGTGAAAAATTTAAGAAGATAGTACTTCTTCACCTTTCCATTTTTCTTATCCAGCCTTTGATCTGTGTTCATAATGATGGAGTTTTTCCTTCTCTATATTCTTAGTAAGTCACTTTAAGGCAGATTTTCCTGCATCTCTACTATATCTGACTGCTAAGGAGTGAGGCAAAAGCCATTCACATTTGAAGACTTTGTAATATACTGAAAAGAAGGATAAACTACCTTGAAAATGTTATTATTTTTTTTTTAAATACTGGGCTTTGCTCTATAGTCTTAAATATAAATTAAGTCAGCATTTGATAAAGGTTTTCAGGGTGTCTGCTGGTCTATGGACACTTACAGTCATTGTTTCAATCTCATTAACAAAGCCCAAGCAAAAACACTAGCCTTATTGTTCCATTTGATGATTAAAAGGTGAAGAGGAGTTAATGTTCAGTACATTAAAAGAAAATGCAGTTTTGTCATCCAGTTTATCAGTACCGGGAATAAATTTTAATAGTACATGACTTTGTGACTACATTCTAGGCATAGTTTTCACACTGTTCTTCCTTATTACATTAAAGCTTTTATAATAAGGATGTTGTTTTACAAGAATATGTTCTTCTTATAATAGAGGTAAGGGAAAACAAAACAAATTTTATAGCAAAGAGTACACAATGGCTCATCTCTTTAAAATGAATGATTCATGAGGCTGATATTGAAACCAGTTCCAAGAAAAAGGAAAATAAATAAATAAAATGTTGACCTACCATATCTATATAAAAACCAAAAATATCAACAATATATTGAGAATTGGAAAATGTGTGGTTATTTCTATGAGTTTTCATTCTTTGCACCTGAACCATTTTATGGGTGAGTCAAAACAGAGGAATGTAATGAATTTTTAGATAATTCTGTCTTGAAAAAAATCTCTGAGGATTGGTTGTTTTTTAAAAGAAACATGGCTTGAAAAAATTTTCCTTGACTCTACTTATCCAACTATTTAACTAAATCTATTCTACATTTGACTGTAGAAACACTACTTTACTATCCTATTTTTGTCTCAATCTTTTTAACTTCAAACTTCAAGATCTTTTATATTTCTGAAATACATTCTCAACTGATCCTCATTTTTTTATTCATCTTAATTTTTATTCAGCAATAACCAAATCCAGTCATGCAGGATTGCACAACAGTACAGAAAGTTCAAACTCTGAGTTAACACCCTCTTTATAAACAGTGAAACTGGAAACAATGCTCCAGCCTCCAAGAATGTGAGAGAAATAATAAAAATAAATAAAATATGGCATTCCCTACTTCTCCCATGAACTGTCATAAGTTTGGACTCTACACTGAACTATGCACACACAGAGCAGATCCAAGGAAGTACAGTGAACTCCAAGAACTGAACTATAATATAATGACTGTCCAAATCCCAGAGTAAACTTTGAGTAAACAGAGGTAGCATAGAAAAGGCTTTGAACTGACTTTGAAACTACTCTACAGGGTAGATGAGACAGCACTTGTGGTCTCATAATTTCATGCTAACCAGCATAATTTCATGCTAAAACAAACAAAAAATCAGCATTCTCCAGAGGATTTTAACAGAATCTAGAGCCTCACGTCATAGTATTATAATCCAAAATTACATAACATTTAAAAGCCAGATAATCTGACTAAAGTTTAATAGACAGGAAAATTAGCAGATGTCAATCTTGATAGAATGCATATTATAACCATCTTCCATGAAGTAAATGTGAACATTCATTAACTTAATGAAAAGATATACCTTCTCAGTAGAGAAACTAAAAATGTGAATCAGATGCAAAATTATAGTGTTTTAATAGTGTTATAATATAAAACAAATACATGCTACTTAACAACAAATGGGTCAAGAAAGAAATCAAAAGGTAAATTTAAAAATACCATGAGACAAACAAAAATGAAAATACAAGATACCAACCTGTATGAGATGAGGCAAAAGCAGTTCTCAGAAGGAAGTTTTAGAAATAAATGAAATAGAGACTAGAAAGACAATTTAAAAAGTCAAAGAAAGTAAGAGATAAATAAAATTGACAAACATTTATCTAGATTCACTAAAAAGAACAAAAAACTCAAATAAATAAAAGCAGAAATAAAAGAGGATATGTTATAACTGATAGCACAGAAAAATGAAGGATCTTAAGAGGCCACTATGAACAATGAATTTGACAACCTAGAAGAAATGAATAAAATGCTAGGAAAACTAAATTATGAACTGAATCATAAAGAAACAGAAAACTGAATCATAAAGAAACAGAAAATCTAAACAGTCTGCTTACTAGTAAGGAGATTGAATCAGTAATTAAAAACCTCTCAACAAACAATATTCTAGACAGCTTCTCTGGTAAATCTTTCTGGCTCTTACCTAGTTCCTTTCTTCCTCTTGTGTGGTCTTCCTTTGTCACATGATCATGTTTTATAGTGTATGTTTTGACTCCTTGTTTTCTCCTTATTTTATTTTCCCATTACCATTCCATCCCCCTATATTCTTTTCCCTCTCCCCCCACCTGCAATCACCACACTATTGTCCATGTCCACGAGTTCTTTCTTTTTTCCCCTTTTCTGGTCAATCCCTCCACTCCCTCTACAACTCCCTGCCCAGAGCTGTCTGTCTGCTCTGTATCTATGAGTCTGTCTCTATTTTGCTTGTTAGTTCAGTTTGTCCATTAAATTTCACATATGATAGAAATCATATGGCACTTTCTCTGACTGGCTTATTTCACTTAGCATAATGTTTTCTAGGTCCATCCAAGCACTCACCAAGGGTAAAATTTTCTTCCTTTTTATGGCAGAGTAATATTCCATTGTGTAAATATACCAGGTTTTTTTTTTTTTTTTTTTTTTTTTTTTTTTTATCCACTCATCTGCTGATGGATACTTGGGCTGCTTCAGAATCTTGGCTATTGTAAATAACACTGCAGTGAACACAAGGGTGCATATATTGTTTTGAATTAGTGTTTTGAGTTTCTTCAGATAAATTCCCAGAAGTGGAATTGCTACATCATAAGGCAATTCCAATTAATTTTTTGAAGTAACTCTATAGTGTTTTTCACAGTGGCTGCACTGATCTGCATTCCCACTAACAGTGCACAGAAAACATACAATGGGCTAAAGATAGTTTATTCAATAAATGGTGTTGATAAAATTAGACAGATATGTGCAAAAAAATGAAACTAGACCACCTTCTTATACTGCACACAAGATTAAACTCAAAATGGATTAAAGACTTAAATGTTAGACTCAAAACCATAAAAATCCTAGAAGAAAACATGAGCAGTAAAATTTTAGACATTTCTCATAGCAATAATTTTTTCTTATATATTTCCTCAGGTAAGGGAAATCAAAGAAAAAATAAACAAATGGAACTATGTCAAACTAAAGTTTTTACACAGCAAAGGAAACCATCAACCAAAAGAAAAGACAATCCACTGAATAGGAGAACATATTCGCTGATACATCTTATAAAGGGTTAATATCTAAAAGGTATAAAGAACTTATAAACTCAACACCAAGAAAACAAATAATCTAATTGAAAAATGGGCATAGGATTTGAATAGACACTTCTCCAAAGAGGACATGCTAACTCCTTCTTCTTTATCTTTTGTATATACTAGATATTTTTTATTTGTGGTTACCATGAGGCTTCCACAAACCGTCTATTTTAACCTAATAGCTTAACTTCAATTACATACAAAAAAATCTACTCCTTACTTTGTTTTTGATGTCACACTTTACATATTTTTATATTGTGCATTTATTAACAAATTGTCTTATAACCTTTATCCCAGAGTTAAGTGATTTACACTGCCCTTTTAGAGTAGTGCAGTATTCTGAATGTGTCTCTATACTTGTCTTTTCCAATGAGCTTTTTACTTTCATGTTACTATAAACATGTGTTGTCCTTTCGTATCAGCTTGAAAGACAGGTTTAGTGGTAATGAACTCCTTCAGCTTTTGTCTTTCTGTGAACATTTCCATAGCTTCTCTATTTCCGAAGGACAGCTTTGCCAGATACTAGTTGGCAGGTGTTTTTTTTTTGTTTGTTTCTTTGTTTGTCTGTTTTCCTTTCAATGCGTTGAATACATTCTCCCACTCTCCAGTCCTGCAAAGTTTCTGCTAAGAAAACTGCTGATAGCCTTGTAGGGGTTACTTTTGATGTGATAAGATTTTTAAAAAATGTTTATATTTATTTTATAGAGAGAAAGGAAGGGAGAGAGAGATAGAAACATCAATGTGAAAGAGAAACACGACCTCCTGCACCCTTCCTACTGAGGATCGAGCCCAAAACCTGGGCATGTGCCCTGACCAGGAATTGAACCAGGACCTCTCAGTCCATGGGACTGACGCTCAATCCACTGAGCCACACTGGCCAGGCTGTTTTTTTTTTTTTTTTTCTTTCTCTTACTGCTCTCAAATTCTCTTTGTCTTTGATTTTCAAAGGTTTTATTTCAATGTGTTTTGATGAAGTCTTCTTTGTATTGAATCTGTGTGGAGTTCTATGAGCTTTAGGAGTCTGGATTACCTTATCTTTCCCTAGATGTGGAAAGTTTTCACCCATTATTTTTTAACTAAACTTTCTGCCCCTTTCTGTCTCTCTTCTTATTCTGGGACTCCTATTATGCATATATTTTTTTCATCAATTGAATTCTAAAATTCATGTAGGCTTCCTTTTACATTCTTTTTTCCTCCTTTTCCTCTGACAGGACAATGTTAGATGACTTGTTTTTGAGTTCACAGACTGTGTGTGTGTGTGTGTGTGTGTGTGTGTGTGTGTGTGTGTGTGTGTGTGTTTTGCCCGCTTGATAAAGTCTGCAATTGATACTCTCTATGGTTTTTTATTTTATTTCATTTATGATAACTTTCAGTTCCAGAATTCCAGTTTGGTGCTTTTTAAAATATTTTTAATCGCACTGTTGACTCTCTCATTTATTCATGTACTTTTTCTAGATTTTATAGAGTTCTATTTGTGTTCCCCAATAACTCTATGAGCTTCCTTAAAACTATCATTTTAAATTTTTGTCAGGTAACTTGTAGATCTCATTTCTATGGGGATAGTTACTGGAAAATTATTATATTCCTTTGGTGGTGTTGTGTTTTCTAGATTTTTCAGTTCCTTGAAGACTTGCATTGCTGTCTTTGCTTTTTTTTTTTTTTTTTTTATCCTCACCCGAGGACATTTTTTTCATTTTTTGTTCAGATAGAGTGGGAGGGAGAGAGAGAGAAACATCGACGTGAAAGGGACACATCGAGTGGCTGCCGCCCGCACGACCAACCAGGGCCGGGGACAAACTGCAACCGAAGTACATGCCCTTAGCGGGAACCGAACCCGGGTCTCTCTGGACCGCAGGCCGACGCTCTAACAGCTGAGCCAAACCGGCCAGGGCTGCTGTCTTTGCTTTTAAAGAAGCAATCACCTTTCCAGTCTTTACTGACTGGCTTTAGGGGAGAAATACCATCATTAGTCAGTCTGGCTTGGGATTCTGAGGGTCTCAGTTCTTTTCTATGGATGTGCCTGTTCCACAATCTGTGTTCTCTCTGTGGGAGGAATTCTTAAGATTGTATGCTTTGTCTCAAACTGTAAAGTGAGGCAGAGTGTTGAGAGCCCCCTGCTTATTTTCCCTATGCTGGTACCCTGACATGCTCAGGGTTGTGAGCCTTCTCCCAACCCTACATAGCCAGACCAACTTTTTGAATGTTCTCTGTAGTCATCTGTGAAGACCAGCACTAACCATCCATGGGAGCATGAGCAGAAGATGGCCATGGGAATGGGGTGAGTGAGGTGCATCGTGCTTTTTACTGCTTGTTGATTTGTTGGGGAAGTCCACAGGTAAAGTGACCCCAGTGGCTAGTGAGTGGGCTTCCTAATGGAGTCCACAAAGGGGTTAGCAGGATCCTCATCCCATTGACAAGTTCTGTGCCCTGGTTGCTGTGCTCTCAGCTTCTTCCAACCCTTCATCCATGAAGATGACTTTAGTATTCTGGAAGGGATGAGAACAAAGTGGTCCTCATAGACAATATGCACTGTGGCTGGGAGGTCAGGTTCTCACACACTCTCACTCTCCTTCATGGGAGAATTGCAGGCCCAGGGGAGCTCTGTTGGCACTGAACTGTGCTATCTTGATTAATTGTCTTTTAACTTTTATCCTAGAGTTAAGCAATTTACATACCACCATTACAGTAGTTGAGTATTCTGAATTGGAGCGGTCATGTGAATAAAGTGAAACTTCTTCTTACCTACTTCTATGCATCTGTTCTCAAATTTTATTGCCCTAACAGTGTGCTAGAACCTTACCACTGAAGTCCAGCCCTCCCACAAAGGTACTCTCAACTGCGGGTGATTGTCAAAATTGCTGAGTTTGATAGTAGAAAAATTCTATTCTGCCATCTTGCTGACATCGTTCATCTATCAAATGCATATAGCTTTAGATCAAACTACTATCTTAAAATCTTCACTGCCCTTTTCTGTGGCTTCACGGTGGTTAGAGTGTATTTCCTTGCTTCTTAACTTTGGGTTCTGCCATAAAACTTTTGACTACTGGGGTGTTACTGTTGTGACCTTGTCAGAGTTTTAAAATGTGCTGTCATTGTGGGGTCTCTCGTACTTTTACTATATCCACGAGAAGAATCTAATGTGGGCAGCTCCTAAGTCTCCAGTGTATAACTTCCTAATGACACAAGACATTAGGCACAAAGCTGCCCTGGTTTAGCCACAGGTCTGCAGCCTGAATTAGACCCATCTCAATCCATGCATGCTCACAGACATTACAAATAAAACATTCTTAATTGTTGCTGAATTTTGTGTCTATTTTCAGTATCATTGTTATAACTAACTGATTCATACCCTTTGACCCCATCAATTTTATTCCTTTGTATATTTTCAACAGAAATGTAAGTAAATATTCATGAAAGGACCTCCGTGGCTGGGGGAGGTAGAAGAAATAGTGGGAGACAGGAATATCAATGAGCATTGAAGGAATATTTTTCTTGCCGTCTGCTTTTGGATTTCAGCAGGAGGTCTGCCCACAGACCTCTGGGTGTGCCCCAGTTAAAAATTCTTTCACCAGGCGTGTAGACATCCCCCAAGCCCCAGGTGCTAACCCCGAACCTCCTCCCACTCTGATGCCAGCTCTTTGTGTATGCATCTGAGAGCATCCTGGAAAGCTGGCTCCGGTAGGAGAAATCATCAACTTGAGCTTGTAGTGCCACCTCCTGGAATTCAAAGGATTGTTTCTTTTCTCTCTTATCTCTCTCCCTCTTTCTCTCTCTCTCTTTTTTTAATGTATCTTTATTGATGAAAGTATCATAGATGTCCCTCCTTTCTTCCCGCATTGTTTCTAATTTCCAACCTGTTGAATTACAAGAACCAAAGTAAACATACATTCTTAAGAAGGGTGTCTGCTACTGCACATGCAAAACAGAAGTGCGCGTCATCGAACACTACGGAAAGTCAAGGACATATGGTATCCCAACGACAAACTGATAATTCCCCAGCAGCTGAATTCAACGGCATGGAATATTGCAACCTAACTGATAAAAAAAATCAAAATAGCTGTTATGAAAAAATTCAATAAGCTACAAGAAAATTCAGAAAGGCAATTCAATAAACTAAGAAATAAAATTAATGAACAGATGGAGTTCTTTACCAAAGAGATTGAAATTATTAAAAAAAAGACAAAACAGACACTCTGGAACTGAATAATTCAATGAATGTGATGAAAAATGCAACAGAGAGCATAGGTAACAAGACAGATGCGATGGAGGTTAGGATTATGGAAATAACTTAGTTATAAGAGGATAGAGAACTTAAATTTTTAAAATATGAAAAAATGTATCAGAGCTATTGGATTCAATTAAATAGGCAAATAGAAGAATAATTGGTGTTAATGGAAAGACAAGAAAGGGAGAAGACAGATAGTTTGTTTAAAGACATAACTGAGAGTTTCCCAAATCTAAGTCCATGAAACTAATAGAACACTCTATTATCTCAATGCAAAAAAACTTTCTCCACAACACATTATAATCAAACTGTCAAAAATAAATTATAAAGAAAGAAATCTTGCCTGGCTGGTGTGGCTCAGTGGAATGAGCATAGTCCCACGGACCGAGAGGTCCCAGTTCGAGTCCCAGTTAGGGCACATGCCCTGGTTTCATACTCAATCCCCAGTGGGGGGTGTGCAGGAGGCAGCTGATCAATGTTTCTCTCCCATCGATTTTTCTATCTCTCTCTCCCTTCCTCTCTCTCTAAAAAATCAATAAAAACATAAAAAAATCTTAAAGGCAGAAAAGGAAAAAATAAAAACAACCAACAGTCCTGGCCTGTTTGGTTCAGCGGTTAGAGTGTCTGGGAATGAAGGGTCTCGGCTCGATTCCAGGTCAGGGGCATGTACCTGGGTTGCAGGTTCGATCCCTAGCTCTGGTGGGGGTTGTTCAGGAGGCAACCAATCAATGTGTCTCTCTCTTATAGATGTTTCTCTCTCTCTCTCTCTCTCTCTCTCTCTCTCTCTCTCTCTCTATCTTCCCTTCTGCTCTGTCCGAAAATCAGTGGAAAAATATCCTCAGGTGAGGATTAACAAAAATAAAATAAAATAAATGAAATAAAATAAAATAAATGCAATCAACAAGGAAACAAAGCAAAGTACATTAGGGTAAGGAGCTTTCTCAGCAGAAACTATACAGACCAGGAGAAAGTAGAATGATATATTCAAAGCTTAAAAAGATAAAAAATTGCCAGCTAATAATACTTTATCTGCCAAAGTTATCCTTTAGATATAAAGAATAAATAAAGGCTTTCCCAGTCTAACAAAAGCTGAGAGAGTTCACTACCAGGGGACCTGCCTTGCAAGAAATGCTGAAGAGTTCTTCAAGCTGAAATGAAAAGATGCTAATCAGTAATTTAGAGACATATGCAAATTGTTGACATAAGAACATCTAAACCTGTAGGGAATTTTTATAAAAATGTATTTGAGCCAAACTGATGATATTGTCAGGAAGCAAGATCTAAAATATTCTGGAAAATGAGAGTTTGCAGTTTTGTCTATGCATTTGAAATTAAGGAGGAAATGTAAGGAAGATTACATGAAAGGTGGGAGAAAACAAGGTTGGATTAGATTATGTGTTCCCTTGAGGGATGTTGCCTTAGAGGGGTCTGGAAAAGAGGATTACTTCTGATATTATAAAGGTGTTAACCTAGATGCACAAGAACAATGGACAGGATTGGCTTAAAAACTTTTCACTGAAGAAGTTATAAGCCTGGGGCTTGACTACCCACCATGGACTGCCCCGTTAGGAATTTACGATCAGATCACCCTGTGAAGTTATTTTTGCTTAGATTTATTATAGCACCCCCTTTGCATCACCAAAGTACACAACACTGTGGTGAAGGTAAAAGGCAGTAAGAATTAGAAAACTGTAACTATATTAGAATGATATGTTAACCACTTAACTGTAGAAGTTAAAGATATGAGTTAAAGAAAAAGAGTATTAAAATAACTATAGCTACTATAATTTGTTAGCAAATTCACAACATAAAACAAGATAAATTGTGACATTAAATATATAAAATGAGAGGAGTAAAAGGGTGCAATCTTTTAGAGAATCAAAGATAAGCTCTTATCAACATAAAATGGACTGTCTTATCTATAATATATTTTACATAAGCCTCAGAGTAATCACAAAGGAAAACCTAGAGTAGATTCAGAAAACATAAAAAAAGAGGAGACTGAGCATATCATCATGGAAAACCATCGATTTACAAGTGTAAGCAAAAACAGAGAATAAAACAATCAGTGGACATACAAATAGCCAGAGACAAAAATCAAGATGGCAGTAGTAAGTTCTTCCATATCAATAGTCATCTTGATTATAATGCATCATCTGTATATTGTATTGTGTGTTCACCACCCCACGTCAAGTCTCCTTCCATCACCACTTATCCTCCCTTTATCTTTTTTTTACCTCCCAGGACCCCCATTTCCCCTCTTGTAATCATCATACTATTGTCTGTTTCTATGAGCATTATTTTTTTTTTTGCTTAATCCCTTCACCTTTTTTACCCAGTCCCCTAATTCCTCTTTTCTCTGACAGCAGTCAGACTATTCTCTGTATGTATGAGTCTACTTCTATTTTGTTTGTTAGTTTATTTTGTTCATTAGATTCCACAGATAAGTGATATCATATGGTACTTGTCTTTCTCTGACTGGCTTATTTCACTTAACATAATACTCTCCAGGTCCATCCATTCTATTGCAAAAGTAAGATTTCCTTTTTTATTTTCACAGTTGAGTAGTAATCCATTGTGAAAATGTACCACACCTTTTTTATTCACTCATCTACTGATAGGTACTTGGGCTGTTTCAAAATCTTGGCTATTGTAAATAATACTTTAATGAACATAGGGGTGTATAAATTCTTTCATATTAGTGTTTTAGGATTCTTCAGATATATTTCCAGAAGTAAAATAGCTGCACCTGAAAGCTATATAATTTTCTTAATCAATGTCTCCCAATAAATTCAATGAAAAATAAATAAAATGCAAAAAAATAGTTATTACTTTAATTTAATGAAAAATTTTACCAATCAGAGGCACAGAGTGACTGAATGGATTAAAAAAAATCCCACTACAGTATATGCTACTGGCAGAAGTCTTATTTAGCTCTACAGACACACGTAGGCTCAAAGTGAAGGGATGGGAGAAATTATTTCATGCAACTGAAGCCCAAAAGACAGGGGGAACAGCCACTCTTATATCAAACAAAATAGACTTCAAAATGGTAACAAGAGACAATGAAGTTCATGGTCATTATATAATAATAAAGGGATCAATACATCAAGAAGATATAACAATAATAAATACAAATGCACCTAACATAAAATAACCTAAATATATTAAGCAAAGACAAATTATCTAAAGAGAAAAATAGACCACAATACAATAATAGTAGGGGACTTCAGAACTCCACTATCATCAATGTATAGATTCATCCACGCAGAAAATCAACAGAGAAATGTTGAAATTGAAAAATATTTATATCAAATAGGCTTAACAAACAGATTAGAACATTTCATCTAGCAGCAGCAGAAGTAATATATATTCTTCTTAAGTGCACATGGAAAATTCTCCAGAATATATTATGTTAGGGCACAAATAAATTTTAGTAAATTTAAGAAGATTAAAAATAGGACAAGAAAAAGAAATTGATGGCATACCTTCTCAATGTAAGAAAGGAAGATATGAAACTGTCTTTGTTTACAGATGACATAATCATTTAATGTAAAAATTTGAAATAAGTGACAAAAATTTTCTAAAGCTAATATGTGGTTACACTAAGATTATAGGATGAAAGGTTAATATACAAAGTTAATGAGTTCCTATATACCAGCATTGAACAAGTGAAATTTTAAATTGAAAACACAATACCATTTACATTCGCATCCAAATAAATAGGTAAAATTTTAACAAAATATGTGCAAGGTATATATGAAGAAAATTAAAAAGCTCTGATAAACAAAATCAAAGAATAACTAAATAAATGGGAAAAATATTTCATGTTTATGTTTTTATTGATTTTTTTTTTGTGAGAGATGAAGGGAGAGAGAGAGATAAACATCGACCTGAGAGAGATACATTGATCGACTGCCTCCTGCACTCCCCCTACTGGGGATCAAGCTCAATCCACTGAGCCACACTGGCTGGACTAATTTATGTTTATGTATAGTAAGACAACATTTTGAAAATTTCAGTTCTTCCCAACTTGATCTATGGATTTAATGTAATCACAATACAAATCATAACAAAATATTATGTGATGATCAACAAACTGATTATAAATTTTATATGGAGACTTAAAAGATCCAGAATATTCAACACAAAATTGAAGAACAAAGTTGGAGAACTGATATTATCCAACTTCAAGATTTACTATAGAGCTACACTGATAAAGACAGTGTGCTATTTGTGAAAGAATAGGCAAATTGATCAATGAGAATAGAGATCCCAGAAACAGACCCACATAAATATATCCAACCAATCTTTGACAAAGTTTCAAAGGCAATTCAATGGAGAACAGGTAGTCTTTGAATAAATGAAGCTGGAACAACTGGACATCCACATACAAAAAATGAATCTAGACACAGACAATAGCTAAGAAAATGTAAAGATGCTCCGTGTCCTATGTTATTAGAGAAATGAAATTAAAACACAATACCACTATAAACCTATTGAAATGGCCAAAATTCAGAACTCTGACAAAACCAGATATTGCTGAGGATGTGGAACAATGGGAACTCTCACTCAGTACTGGTGGGAATGCAAAATGGTATACCCATTGTGGGAGACACTTTATTGGTTTCTTAACAGAAGTAATATAATCTTACCTATGATGCAGCAGTCATGTTCCACGGTCCCCAAAGAAACTGAAAACTTGTATTCACACAAAAACCTGCACACAGGTGTTTATAGCAGCTTTATTTCACACACATATATATAAATATATAATATATAATCAAATATATTATTACTAGTATTATTTTGAACACTGTTATCTGTGAGATCAGTTAAGAATAAGAAAAATAAGTTACTTTCCTTTCTCTTACTCCTTCTTTGATGTTCTTTCTTTATGTATATCTGAGTTTCTGACCTGTATCATTTTCATTCTCTCTAAAGAACTTTTTAAAACATTTCTTGCAAGGCAGGTCTGTCTATTGACAGTATATTTCCTCACTTTTTCTTTGAGAAAATCTTTATTCCTCCTTCACTTTGAAAGTTTATTTCTCAGAGTACGGAGTTCTAGATTGATAGTTTATCTTCTTCACACTTTAAATATCTCACTCCACTCTCTTGTTTTCATGGTTTCTAAGAAAAATTCAAATGTAATTCTTATCTTTCTCACTCTTATATAAAATGCTTTTCCCCTCTGGCTTCTATAAGGATGTTTTCTTTATAATTGATTTTCTGTTTTTAAATTATTATATGTGTAGGTGTAGTATTTTGGGGAATTTATTTTATTTAGTGTTCTCTGAGCTTCTTGGATCATGGTTTTATGTCTGCTATTAATTTGGAGAAATTCTCAGTCATTATTGTTTCAAATACTTCTTCTGTTCCTTTCTCATTCTTCATCTGGTATTCTGATTACTTGTATGTTATACCTTTTGTAGTTGTCCCAGAATTCTTGAATATTTTTTAGAATTTCCATCACTGTGTCTACCTTGGCTTTCTGCTTTTCAACTTTTCTGCTTTTATCCATTAGAACGTTTAAGTGTATTAATCATAGTTACTTTAAATTCCTGGTATGATAAATCCAATATCTCTGTCATATCACGGTCTGCTTGCTCTGTCTCTGAAAACTTTGCCTTTTGTCTTACAATATGCCTTGTAATTTTTTTTTTATACCAGACATGTACTTACTGTGTGAAAGTAACTAATGTAAATAGGACTTTAGTAATGTGGTGGTAAGTTTTGGGGAAGGGGAAGCATGCTATAGCCCCGTGATTAGGTGTCAGTCTTTCATGAGCCTGTGCTTCTGCATTGTGAACTTCTCAAAGGCTTCTTGGTTTCCCCCATGCCCTTGCTAAAATGGACAGAGTAGCCAGAGTGGGCTGGATTTGGGTTATTTCCCATCTCTCATGTAAAAAGCTAGAGTAGGCTAGAGTTTGGTATTTCCCTTTCTACAGGTTAGTTTGTCTTTGGTAAAACCCCAGTAGGTTAAATTATGTTTATATAATTTTTCTCAAGGGCAGATCTTATAAGAAGACTGGAATATTCTGGCATATTTCAAGATGGTTCCTTTCCCCTTCCCCTCCTGGAAGCTTACAAGGAAATGTTTCTCTGCTATTCACTGTGAAAACCTGCTGGAGCCTCAGGAAACCAAACTCACTCAATGACAGTCCTTCTGGAGTTTTTATCTTTAGACTTGTTCAAACTGAGCCTCCAGTAATTTGTCTATTACAGTCCAGGTTTTCCTACCCTGGTGCTGGTTCCTATCAAGGTTCCTACTCTGGTAAGTTGTCATTCACTGTATTCACCATCTGTGTCTCCAATTTGGAGAGCAGCAGTTTGCCCCGTGACCTCAGATCTCTTGCAGAGCTAAGGATATTGTTGATTTTTCAGATGTTTAGTTTTTCCCTGTTGTTAGAATGGAGTGCTTGTCTTCTAAGCTCTTTACATGTCAGACTGGAAACTACAAGTGCCTAACACTTGTTTATTATAACTTTAAAAAATGTACGTTTGTTACATGTCTTTTGAAAGAAAGGTCTATCGATAGATATTATCTAAAGAGCAAAATAAAAATCTCTATGTTATTTATATTGTAAAAGGTAGAAAATTGAAGATTTTCTTATCTAGCTTTATAGAAAATTTATGTACAAGAGTGAGTGTATATAAAATTATGGGAGGAAATTTTTTTGGTCCTCTCAATTTTAATAATTCTAGACATGTAATAAGATTTTCAGTTCAGAAAGTCCTATCCTTAAATTCTAAAGAATTTTCTTGATTTTTTTTTTATAATATTGTCACCTTTATGTTATCTTTTCCTCCTTGTGAAATATTTATTTAGCTATTGAATATCTCAACTAGTTTTATTCTCTTTACTCTTTTCCGTTTGTATGTTCTTTGCTTTACTCTGAAAAAATTACTCAATTTTATTTTCTAAAAAGAATATGAAATATTTTTTCTATAGTGTTTTAAAATTCCAAATGTATTTTCTGAGTCTCTAGTTTTAAAGTATGTTATTTTATTTTTTATATATGCTATGTTGATATTAGTAAAATTATTTTCCAAGTACTCTTCTTTATGCTTTATCTTTGCTTTATCCGATATGCCTTGTTTTTGGTATCTGCATTTAATACTATATGCTTAACTCAGCTATTTAAGCATCTCATATTTAAACATGAGACACTGAAAACCTTTGATTGGGCTCTTCATTTAGAATACTTAGGCTAGTTGCTTTCAGTGGAAAATACTTTTGGTTCTCTTGTGCTGATAAGAGAGCCCAGAGTAGAATCTTCCAAATTTTCTGACTTTCTAGATGCTAAATATAGGATTAATATAGAAATGAATAGAGGATTGATATAGATACTAAATACAAGAAGTATAGAAAAATCAAACTTTTATACATTAGAACAGAGATTTTCAACCTTTTTCATCTCATGGCACATATTAACTAATTACTAAAATTCTGCGGCAAAAAAAATAGATATAATTTTGATTTATTCACACCGCATGGCTTTTGTTGTGTTGTCTGTTGTCATTTTTTTTTTTTTTTGACAATCTAAGGGAAAAGAGGTCAGTGCCCCTGATTAAATAGTCAGGTATTGCATGTTTTAAGGACTCTTGTGGCACATCAGTGTGCCTGCTGCAGTACACCGGTTGAAAATCACTGCCTTAGAAAGTCATATGGAGATATTGTATTATTTTTATTTTAAATTTGTAATGTTTTATCCATTTTAAATGCAGCCCTAACATTTAGTCAATTTCTATTATTTGTTATACTAATGTAGATATTGATGAGTTTCCAATACAAACATAAAATAGTTTAACTTAGAAATTTTATATTAGTTTATCTCACATTTTAAAAAAATGTGCTTATGAATTTTTAAAAATTAAGTTAGGATGTTGGTGCAACAGTAAAAGAAAAGATGTGTGATAGAAAAAATGCAGGCAGTGTTGCTCTGGTATGATAAGGTTTGATTTGCTTTTCTAAAATATATAGTTAGCTAACTATCCAGAGAGATGTACTGTGAAAAACTTTTAATTTCATCTAAGCATATTAATACTTGTATAATATTCTAAGGATCTTAGTCATTGCTACTAACCAAAATATTTGGAATAAAATAGGTCCTTAGCTCAATACTTACTAAAATTTTGATTTTTTTTCTACTCATGAGTTCAACATGTCCTCTTTAAAAAGTTATTACTTTTAGGGATTATAATGTATATCAGTCTTATTAAAATGTACATGTCAATTTTTTAATTTTTAAGCTTTTGAGAGCACAGCTCCTTTAGAAATTAATCTGGCATTTCCTCAAAAGATAAACATAGTTCATGGTATGATGCAACATTTCCACTCCTATGTATATACCTAACAGAAATGAAATTATATATGCAATAAAAAACTTGTACATGGATGTTCGTAGCAACATTGTTTATAATATCCCCAAAGTGGAACCAACCAATGTCCATTAACTACTGAACAGGTAAATATGTGTTATGCCTATTCAATGAAATATTATTCAATAATAAAACAAAATAGTACAGCTACAACATAGATGGATCTTGAAAACATTATGCCAAACAAAAGTTGCTAGTCACAAATGCCCATACATTGCATGATTCTATTTATCGGAAATGTCCGTGGTAGGCAGATTTATAAAGACAGAAAGTAAATTAGTGGCTGCCTATTGACTGCAGTTTTGCGAGTAGGATGGGAAATGACTGACAATGGGTATGGAGCTTCTTAGAGGTGATGGAAATGTTCTATACTTTGATTTTGCTGATGGCTGTACAACTTTGTAAAAATAATAAAAACAATTGAATCGTGTACTTTAATTGGTGAATTCATGGCTCTGCTATTATATGTACCCAAATGTCCACTGAATGACTTTGTCTACTTTTGGTACTACATACCAGTTGCTAAGGTTGAACAGTGAAACAGCATGGTGGACACCATCAGGATTCAGCTCAGCTTTACTAAGATATGCTGGGGCCAGTCTAGCTGAACTTCTGAACATGCTGTTTTAATTTTACAAACATAGCTGGTTAGTTGTGGAGTCCACATTGACCCTTCCAGTATGGGGATATCAGACCAAGAATTACCAGGTCTTCTCATTGGTCAAATGAGTTTCATGTGTCCAATAGGAAGTAAATAACTTCTTTTCAAAAGTAGTGTATAAGGCAGCCACATCTGGGAGTCAAGGCTTCCAAAACCCGAAGAAATACCTCCAACTACAATTTGCCTCCCTTTTGAAGTATTTCCCATCTGTAAAGCATCAGTCACAGAGACTTGTAGTGCAAAAGGGTGACTAAGGTTGTAAGATCACAAAGTAACTTGCAAAACCTGTATTCTATATTGTCCCTTGTGGGAAAGTAGAACCCAGATTCAGGCAATGAATACACACACACACACACACACACACACACACACACACACACACACTCAGTGGCATCCTCCTAGCTCTGATTAGTACTCTCTTTAGGAAACCTTGCATAGATTTTCTGACTTGGCTGTTGCTGATAGCTTAACTGTTTGGTCTGCTACTTGGAAAATTACAAAATGGCTGATTAAACACACTGATCTCTGGGACCATGGTCAGTGAAATAAATCACAAATGTTTTTTGAAATATCTTGGTCATGATTTTAAGATCGAAATCAATCTACTTAATTAGCTTGCACCAACCAGATGATTATCATTGTTTCTTCATGGTCATTTAACATATATGGTAACATATCTACCATAATAGACTAAATTAAAATCGAAAAATTCTATTTTTCTTTTTTTTTATTATTAATTTATTTTTGTTACAGATGTTTCTCCTTTTCCCCCCATTGTTACCCTCCTCCCCCTCCCTCCCGGCCCCATCCCCAGTTTTGTTGTCCATGTCCATTGGTTATGAGTACATGCCTACAAGTTCTGTGGTTCATTGCTCCCCTCCCCCACCTCCTCTTCTGGTAATTGTCAGTCTGTACCCTACTTCCACATCTCTGGGACTACCCTGTTCCTCAGACTGTTATGTTTATTATATTCCAGAAATAAGTGAGATCATATGATATTTGTCTTCCTCTGCTTGGCTGGTTTCACTTAGGATAATAGTTTCCAGGTCCTCCCATGTTGTCGCAAAGGATAAGAGATCTTTCTTTCTTACAGCTGCATAGTACTCCATTGTGTATATGTATCACAGCTTTTTTATCCATTCGTCTACTGATGGACACTTGGAAAATTCTATTTTTCTAATGCAGTTTCTACCATGGTCATCATTCAAATGAAACATGAGGAGAAAAATCATGAAAAAAGCAGAGAATTTCAGAGACTGTGGGAAAATATAAAATCATCTAACCTACAAACAGACAAATAAAATCAGAGAAGAGGAAAAATTGGTAGGGAAAATATTTGAAATGATAATGGTTAAGAATTTTCTGAAATGGATGAAAGAAATAAATTTGTGAACCCAACAATTTTTTAAATCCTAAGAATAATCAACATAGAAAATGCATATCTAGGTACATTATAAACTGCTGATAACCAAAAGATAAAGGAAAAACATCTTTAAAACAATTAAAGAAAAATATATCCTGGGAAACAACATTAAGAATGATGTTAGGCCCAGCTGGTGTGGCTCAGTGGTTGAGCATCGACCCATGCACGGTTGTCGGTTCAATTCCTATTCAGGGCACATGCCCAGGTTGTGGGTCCAGTCTCCAGTGGGCGGCATGCAGGAGGCAGCCAGTCAATGTTCTCTCTCATCGATGTTTCTGACTCTTTCTCCTTCTCCCTCCCTCCCCCTCTAAAAATCAATAAAGAAAAAAAAATGTTAAAAAAAAAAAGAATGATGTTCAATGTAATGGAAGTCAGAAACCACTTTTCACTAAAAACAATGGAAAGCAAAAGTCACTGAAATAAAATTTTAAGATACTAAATAAATAAAAAAATATATAAAATATCTGTCAATATAGAATATTTTTATCCAATAGGAATAAACTTTAAAAATAAAAAGCATTTTTATAAAAACAAAAAGCTGAAAGGAATTGCCTGTATAAAATTTCACATTAAGTGATTTAAGTAAATAAAATAGTAAACCTGTATGTATATGTATATGTATATGTATGTGTATGTGTATGTGTATGTGTATGTGTATGTGTATGTGTATGTGTATATGTATATAAAATGGAAATATATGGACTAACTTTAAATTCATATTACTAAGTGAAAGAAGCATACATAGAAAGGCTGTCTACCATATGATTCTAACCCCATGACATTCTGGAAAAGGGAAAATAATAAAGACAGTAAAGAAAAATAATCAGTGGTTGCTAGAGTTTCAAAAAGAGAAAAAAAGCTATGAATAAATGTGGCTATTCTGTATACTGCTATAATGGTAGATAGATGTCATTATACATTTGTCAAATCCCACAGAATGTTCAATACTAAATTAACTCCAATGTAAACTATGGATTTGGCTGATAATAACATGTCACTGATGCTGAATGATGGTATGAAGGAACGTACGTGTGTGTGTGTGTGTGTGTGTGTGTGTGTGTGTGTGTGTTTGGAGGGGATATATGAGTAGAAACTCTCTGTATTTTCCACTCTATTTTTCCATTAACCTAGAATTGCTCTGTGTGTGTGTGTGTGTGTGTGTGTGTGTGTGTGTGTGTGTAAAATACATGGCAATAATAAATGAAAGAACTTAAATGAAATTTTCTTGTTGCAACATTCGTACATTGTTCATGTGGAATGCAATATGTTAAATATGTATAATAAAATATCTAATCACTAAAGAACAAAAGAATAAGTGGTATATTTAAAAATCAAAGAGAAGAGATCTAATGGATTATTGAAGTGCTTCCATTACTTAAGAAGACAAAGAACTGAAAATATACAGATAAGAAACATAGAAAACTATTAGCAAGGTGAGAGAAGTAAACTTAACATCTCTGTAATTTACAGCAAATGAAATGGACCTATTGCTTCAATTACAGCCAATTATTGGCAAACTAGATTTAAAAATAAAGACTATATATTATTTACAAACACACACATCCACGTGCACATATTTTAAATATAAGGACACATTTTTAAGTACAAGAAGTTTTTAAAAATATCTCATGCAAATTCTAATTACAAAAAAACAAATCTGGCTATGGAATTGTGAGACAAAATAAACAATGAGAAGGAGTATTACAGTAGGTAAAGAGTGATATTCATAATGATAAATGTCAATTCACCAGGAGACAAACCCTCCCTAAATGGGCATATACAAAATAATACATATTCAAAATACAAGAATCAAAAATTGGTAGAACACAAAAAAGTAATAGAAAAATCTACTATCTTAGTTGACAATATTAAAAGAAAAAAGAGGCAAAGGAATTGGCAAAGATATAAAATATGTGAAACTCTATTATCCAATTTGACCTAATTGACATTTATAGAATAATATAACTCATAACTGACTCTAATCCATATAGTTTTTTCTTATCCTCACCCAAGGACATTTTTCCATTTTTTTCAGAGTGGGAGGGAGAGAGAAGAAGAAAGAGAAACATCGACATGAAAGGGACACTTCGAGTGGCTGCCTCCTGCACGACCAGGATCACAACTGAGGTACTTGCCCTTGACCGGAATTGAACTCGCAACTCATTGGTCCTTGGTCTGACACTCTAACCACTGAGCAAAACCGGCCAGGGCTCCACATTGTTTTAAAGTCTACATGGAACCATCTGTCTATAGTGGACCATCTAATGAAGAATGAATCTTGTCTCAATAAATTGCAGTGGGTTAAAATTATTCAGAGTATGATTATGGCCACAATTGAACCAAATTAGATATCTGTAAGAATGTAATTGGAATGCCCTCAAATGTATAGAATTTAAATAACACATGGGACAAAGAAGTCATGATGAAAATTAGAAAATATTTTGAATTGAATATTTTTCTTTTTCATCTTTATTTGTATTAAAAATACGATATATTAAATATAATAAATATAAATTTGGCAATAAATTAGATAACATTTATAGTTTTTTTCAAAAAACACCAAAAGATCACCTGTTTTATTTGACATTTATCGTTTTAAATGTATATATTATAAATAAAAAAATTAAAATGAATAAAAAAATTCATATTTAGAAGCTAGAAATAGAAAACAATCACACGCATATTAGAAAAAAGGAATGAACACAAAAACATAAATCAATGAAATAGAAAATATATGTAATAGAAAAATTTAAAAATCCAAAACTTTGTTCTTTTAAAAGTAAATTAAAAAAAAACCTCAAGAATAACTAATCATGAATAAATAGAAAACATCACAAAATTATCAACATTGAGAATTTTTAAGAAGGGCTATCTTTACATATTCCACAGAAATCAAAAGAATGATTAACGAGGGAAGGGTATTATGAACAACTTTGGCCAATACATCGAACAATAATTATAATTCACCATATTAACAGAAAATGGAGAAAACTAGATGATCACTTCAATTTATAAAATTCAACATCCATGGTAGAATGTATATAAAAATTCCAGCAAATTGAGAAAAAAGTAAATTTTTAAATGTGTATCTACAAAAGTCCATTGAATGTAAGCCCTGGTATAGAAGATATTTGCAATTATTATATTCAACAAAGGAATCATATCTAGACTACATTTATAGCTTTTAAATATAGTAAGAAAGAGACAAGGCCATTCAATTTGAAAATGGACCAAAGTCTCAAATAGGCATGTATAAAAGAAACTACATAAATGGTCAATAAACATATAAAACTAAGTTAATTGTAACTTGATTAATAATGATGAAATGCAAATTAAAATCAAGATTCAGGACATGTACAGGTCCACCAACATGAATAAAATAAAATAAAAAACAAAAAAATATATGCATTGATGTCCAGTATAGTTCTCATCATGTAAAACCTCATGGAAATACCTACTAAAGCACACTCTGTGATCAGGGAACTTCACTCCAGTAATATACTGAATAAAAATTCATATGTTCACCAAATGACATATATAAGAAATGAAATAGCCAAATATGGTTTTCAACAGCCACAACTATAAATCAACCAAATTTTAACAATAAAATGGAAAAACAGATAGTGTTACATTCATCAATGTGTAATATCGCCAACGAGAAAAAAACAACAACTCGCTACTTACAACATGTTTGGAAATTATTATAATAAAAGAACTCAAACATTAAAGAGTACATGGTGATTGGGTCCATTCATATAGAGATCAAAAACAGACAAAACGAATCTATGCTGTTAGAAATAATGATTGTCAGAGAGCAATATAGGGACATTGGTGGTTCTACATTTTATTTCTTAATCTGGATGTAGGTGCTAATTACACTTATTTGGTCATTTGAATATTAGTTGAGCTGTGCATCTGTGATTTGTGGAAAATAATATATGTATACCTAACTTCAATTTAAAGTTCACTTAAATTCTGCTGCATGTGATGTCTGAAATTTTGTTGCCTGCATTTTCTTCTAGAATTTTTATGCATTTATTGGTCATATTTAAGTCTTTTATCCATTTTGAGTTTATTCTTGTGTATGGTGTAAGTTGGTGGTCCAGGTTCATTTTTTTGCATGAAGCTGTCCAATTTTCCCAACAGCATTTATTGAAGAGGCTATCTTTACTCCATTGTATGCTCTTGCCACCTTTGTCAAATATTACTTGAGCATAATGACTTGGGTCAATTTCTGGGTTCTCTGTTCTGTTCCATTAATCTATATGCCTGTTCTTATGCCAGTACTAGGCTGTTTTGATTACTATGGCTTTGGAGTATAACCTGATATCCGGTATTGTGATCCCTCCTACTTTGTTCTTTTTCAAAATTGCTGTAGCTATTCGAGGTCTTTTTTGGTTCCATATAAACTTTTGAAGTATTTGTTCTAGTTCTGTGAAATATGTCATTGGTATTTTGATGGGGATTGCATTGAGTCTATAGATTGCTTTGGGTAGTATGGACATTTTAATGATATTGATTCCTCCAATCCATGAACAAAGTATATGCTTCCACTTTTTTATATCTTCCTCTATTTCTTTTTTCAATGTCCTGTAGTTTTCTGCAAATAGATCCTTTACTTCTTTGGTTAAGTTTATTCCTAAGTATCTTAATTTTTTTTGCCACAATGGTAAATGTAAGTTTCTCTTTCATTGAGTTTGTTGGTGTACAAGAATGCCGTGGGTTTCTTGACGTTAATTTTGTATCCTGCTACTTTGCCAAATTCATTTATTAAATCTAGTAGTTTTTTTTGTTTTTTTTTTTATCCTCAACGGAGGACATTTTTCCATTTTTTGTTCAGATAGAGTGGGAGGGAGAGAGAGGAAGAGAGAGAGAGAGAGAGAGAGAGAGAGAGAGAGAGAGAGAGAGAGACATCGACGTGAAAGGGACACATTGAGTGGCTGCCTCCCGCACAACCCAACCAGGGCCGAGGACAAACTGCAACCGAGGTACGTGCCCTTAGCGAGAACCGAACCCGGGTCTCTCTGGACCGCAGGCCGATGCTCTAACTGCTGAGCCAAACTGGCCAGGGCTAAATCTAGTAGGTTTTTGATGGAGTCTTTAGGGTTTTCTATGTACTGTATCTTGCCAACTGCAAATAATGACAGTTTCATTTCCTCCTTTCCAATTTGGATTCCTTTTATGTTTTCTTCAGGTCTAATAGCTATGGCTATGGAGAAAGGGCAGGCAACAAAATTTTAGACATAACACGCAGCAGAATTTTCACTGATACAATGCCCAAGACAATAGAAACAAAGGAAAAAATGAGCACATGGGACTACGTCAAACTAAAAAGCTTCTGCACAGCAACAGAAACAAGCATCAAAATGGAAAGGGAACCCACTATATGGTAGAGCATAATTGCCAATGATACATCTGATTAAGGGGCTAATTTCCAAAATATATAGATAGAGTACTCATACAATTCAACAAAAAGAAGACAAAGAACCCAATTAAAAAATGGGCAGAGGACCTAAATAGATACCTCTCCAAACAGGACATACAAATGGCCAAAAGACATATGAAAAAAATGCTCAACGTCACTAATTATCAGAGAGATGCAAATTAAAGCAACTATGAAGTATCACCTCACACCTGCCAGAATGGCTGCCATCGACAAATCATCAAACAACAAGTGCTGGCAAGGGTGTGGAGAAAAGGGGACTCTAGTAGTACACTGCTGGTGGGAATACAGACTGTGGCAGCCACTATGGAAAGCAATGTGGTGTTTCCTCAAAAAATTAAATACTGAACTGCCATTTGATCCAGTGATCCCACTTCTAGGGATATACCCTAAGAAGCCTGAAACACCAATCAGAAAGAATATGTGTACCCCTATGTTCATAGCAGCACTATTTACAATTGCTAAGATCTGGAAACAGCCCAAGTGTCACTCAATAGAGGAGTAGATAAAAAAGTTTTGGTACATATACACAATGGAGTACTATGCAGCCATAGGTAAGAAAAATCTCTTAACCTTTGAGACGACATGGAAGGACCTGGAGAGTATTATCCTAAGCAAAACAAGCCAATCAAAGAAAGACAAATATCACATGATCTCACTTATTTGTGGAATGTAATGAACAAAATAAGCTGAGGAACAAAATACACCCAGGGTCATGGAAGTGAGGTGCAGACTGACAAACCTCAGAAGAGGTGGATGTGGGGAGAGAGAAGAGATAAACCACATGATTTATAGCATGTATGCCTAAACAAGGACATAGACAATAATGCTGGGGGTCCGGGGTGGGATTGGGAGGAGGGTGTCAATGGGGGGGAAAAACGAGAAACATCTGTAACAAATATAAATTTTAAAAAAATTCACTTAAGAAGTGCATATGAAACTTCCTGTTCATTAGCTGTTTCTTCAACCGCATGGTTTGAAAGTGATTCTGCTTTCTTAGCCTCAAAGCGGAGTTAAAATGAGTGGAAGCCTCCTACTGCTTAGAGTTAGGTGCCTAGACTGCCCACGTTCAACAGCTCACAGCACAGATGCTCCACACCCATCTTTGCTCCCACCGCCCTCTGCCTCCGCAGGGATCCGCTCGCGCTTCCAACTGCCTTCTCGCCAAGCCAACTGCCACTACTGGGGCTGGGATCCAGGACATCAAGCCATGCTGCGCTGTCTGTTCCTGATCGTTGGGCTCATCTGGGTCCAGGCAGACGGTAGTAAGTACACTGTACCCTGGCCCTGGCCCCCTTTGACCTGTCAGAAATGTCAGCTTTTCTGTGGGTTTCCCTCTGAGAGGCTGAATAATCCCTGGGAAAGTGCCTTCTTGTGGGGGCTCCAACTCTGTAGGCACAAGCCCACTCCCACATTGCCACCTTCCCCAAACAATACCTACACTGTGTGCCAAGGGGCTTTCCCACTCGTCTTGGGACCATATTAAAAACGGGAGATGCCATGCATGGCTTGAGTGGACGCCCCAGGTTTAGTGTTTCATGCACTGCTCTGCATTTTTTACCCCTGGACACTGTAGTTGGAAGGTCAAAAGGACATGACTTCATATGTACTGAGAGCGCTTGGTCCTATTGGCTCAGAATTACCACGAACCGCCACAGGTCAATATTCTTAAAGCAATATACCTGTTTGTCTTTACAACGTCTTGTAATTCCGGAAAGATTGGATTAAGGGTATTTGAAAATGTAGTAAAAATAAGTGGTGGCATATAGAATATTATGAAGTTAGATAAGGAGATATGAGGCGATGGGTGTTGCTGTAACAAAACATTTTGCACCTTACAGATTCTGAACTACTACATGTGCAAATTACAGTTCCGGAGAAAAAAGAGTCACAATCAAGAGATGGAGTTGAATCAAAAGTAATTAAGCACTAACATTTTTTCATAATCTAAAAACCATGTGACTATTTTGTTCCTAAGTAACCTGACATTTTTTTATCCATGCTGCTGAATTTTATATTTATACCTAATTTTTCTTGAGTAAAAAAGCCTTTCGAAAATGAACCCAGACTAATAATGTTTCATAGACATGTTGTACAATGATGCTTATTATCAAAGCCCCAAGTTCCATCTTCTAAATTGGTTTTCCTCTTGAGCGTTTGAATAATCATTGACCAGCTCCATCTAGAGATTCTCCCTCATTCTCCCACCAGGCTATATTTGGAGAAGACAATTGTTTAGTAAATTTACAGCTTCCTTATGTGGGATGAAGATCATTTGATTTCATAAACTATTTTTGTGATGATCTTTTTCATTATTATTGCAAATGTGTTAATCATCAAGGCTGTTCTTTTCATGCCATCTTAGTTCATCTTGGGTCAGCATCTTTGTTTTCTTTGAATTGATTAGAAAGATTTATATCTTTTACTAATTTCTAGAATCATTTCTAAAGAAGTGAAAAGTGTTTTTTGATACACCCCACCTTAATTTTCTTTCTAGTTGAGTAATAAATATTCTGATAAGTTGAATGAAACTTTCTTAAAACTACCTTCTTGTCACTCGAATGCAGATAATACAAGTTTAAATTTTTTCATATACCATTTTAAAAAGAAGGCATATTTACAAAAATTTCAAATGTAATTATTTAAATAGAAAAAAGATGTGAGGCATTTAGCAGTATTTTAAAAGTTTTATTTTTATGCAAAACATGTAATTGGTTATATTAGAAAATATACACAGAATCTATTAAGAGGTCAATATCTTAAGCCAACCATCACTAGATTCTATGATAGTAATTCCCATAAGATTGGTAGGAAAAAATCACTTTCTTCACCTGTCAAATTCATGAGGAACAAAATTGAACTATTTGTTAATGTCTCTATCCCCAATGTTTCGAACAGTGCTGAATAGATACTAAGGAATTAATAGTATTTTTTCAGCCAGTAAAGGCTGACTGATCCAACAAGTGCTACAAACATATGAAACAGAGTATGTTTATACTTATTATAATTAATAATGAATAAAGATCATAGTAGAAAATATTCAACTTAGAAAGACCAGGAGATTTTAAAAAATGTAACTGAATGGAGCTTCTAGATGTGAAAAATATAAAATGAAAGTAAAAAAATCTAGAATTAACTAGGCCAGACAGCTGAAGAGACCAAGTAGATGCAACATATAAATGGCTTAAAGGGGAAAGAAGGATAGAATTAGAGGCTCAAGTATTGAATAATTGGAATTCTTGAAAAAGGGAAATAAAGAACTTGAAGAGGTTATATTGAACATATGTTAACTGAGAAATGATTTTATAAAGAATCTTCAGATCAAGTATTGTACCACAGAATACATAAAAATTATGTAACACCTTGACAGTGAAATGAGAATACCAGGCCAAGAAAACATCATAAATGCAGCCAGGCATCAAAGATCATCTACATTGAAATAATTAGTACACCGACAGAGTCTCGAAATCAACAATAGGAATGGGAAAATAGTGAAATAAAAGCTTCAGTTGTCTGACTTTAAATAAATTTGCATTATAGAATAATTTACTCAAATTAACTATCTTTCAGAAATTAGGGTATATTAATAATTTTCAGATTATAAGAGAAGAAAAGAGTTGAAATAATTTACTTCAGTATGCAGAAATTGAAACTGGGACAAATAATAACATAAAAACAGCAGCTGGTGAAAAAGTAGTGAATGTGTATAACACAAAACAAAACAAAGTGAATACAAAATTGTAATTGTAACAAATAAAAGAATAGAAGTAGTGTATAAGTTTCAATATAGAAGGGAATCAAAACAGAATAAAACTGGTAAATAAAAATTGATTAAATTTATCAGAAATGCACATATTTTGGGTTAGTTTTAAAAATACATGAGAAGACATCTAAATTATAAGGAAAGAAAGGTCAAACACAAAAATGAAAAAATTATACAAAGCAAACTGTAACCAACAATAAGCTTGTGTAGTCACATTTTTTTAATCAGGCAAAAATAGTCTTTAAAGTACAGAATAAAAGTATAAAAAAGTCTATTAATAGAGATGAAAAAATGAACATAGTGGATATATAGAAAAAAAAGTGGATATATAGAAAGAAAAAAATTAATAAATAATACAATGAATAAATGTACCAACAAACTTGATAACTTTGAGGAGGTAAGCCATTTTGTAGAAAAACAAATTCCTGGGAAAAAGGGAAATAGGAAAATGACCAAGACAAATATTTGAATTGTATATGAAAGTCTCTTTATAGTAAAACATAAGTAGGATTTCTTTGACTTTTATGAATTAAAGAAGGATGGCTATTATGGCCTTTTCTATTCAACATTACATTTGTCATTATAACTTAGAAGTAAGATGAGGAAAAAGAATAAAATACTCAAATATTAGCAATAAAGATAAATTTAGAAAAATAATAAGAGGAAACACACACAAACATACATATTCATACACATAATTAGTAATATTTATTGGTAAATAACTCATATTTTCAAGAATGTATTGTATACATTCATATATACAAATATTTGTGTATGATATGTGTATATATGTATAAACACACATATATAATACACACTTTTGCTAAAAATATGAGTTACTTACCAATAAATATTATTCAAAAGGTAAAGACTTTTTTAGGATTTATTAAAGTTTTATTGAGCCACTGATAAAAGTAGAGAGAGATCATGTTGGCAGTGAAGAATACTCAATATATTCTGAAGTTCACCAAATCTATAAATTGATTACACTTTCAGTAAGAATTTCATAAAGAATGGCAAGTTGATTTTAAAATTCATAAGTAATGGTAAAAGGTCAGAAATTGTTGACTTTGAAGAATAAAAGGGTGATTCACATCGAGTATACTTTAAAGTTTTAGTAATTAAAATAATATGGCAATGTCTAAGGGAAGACAAATTAATGGAACAGAACAGAATGCCTCCAAAATATCCATACACATATGGAAACTTTTCAATGCAATGACAACATTGAAATAATTGGATAAAGAATGCACTAGTTAATAAATGGTGAAGGCACAGTTGATTGGCAATATAGAATAATAATAATAAACAATATATTTGTGCCACATTATACACCAACATTATTAAAATAACTCATGGACATGGACAACAGTGTGGTGATTGTGGGGGTGGGGAGAAAGGTGGAAGAGGATATGGGAGGGATAAATAATGATAGGAAAATTTAAAGTAAATTACGTTAAAAAATAAAGTAATTGTTGATGGATTTTAAAAATAGATAATTTAGATGCATACATCCGAGAATAAAATACTAAATATTTAGAAAGCAGGATAGAAGATTTATTTTAGGACTTTATAATAGGGAAATCTTGAACCAGAAAAATAAAGAACAAATTATTAAGTAAAAGTTGGAGGAACATCTAGTTGTAAATACAAAAATAAATAGCTACCATAAACAAAATGAAAAATGTTCCAGCCTCACAGAAGAAATTTGCAATCCTTATAATACACAATGTGTATTCAGACTATATCAAGAACTCATACAAATCAGTAAGATAAAAAAACAAGAAAATAGATACACATACAAACTTATGAATGGCAATTAAGTGTTAAGTGGGTAACAAAAAAATCAAATATACAAATTAAATCATTTACAGAAAATTGACAAATAAACACAATAAGATAGTTATTTTGCATCAACAATAAAAAATTAAATCTAACAAAACAAAATGTGATTAGAGGATATGAATAAAAGGATATTATTCACTGTTTGTGAATTAATGTCTACATTTGTATAATGAATTTGAAGATTAATTTTAAAATTCAAATGGAATAGCTTTTTAAAAAATTTATCTTAATTGTTGAAAGTATTGCAGATGTCCCCCCTGCTCATTTTTCCCTACTGACCCTGCCCCACCCCAGGCCTTCACTGCACTATTGTCTATGTCCATGGGTTATGCATATATATATATATATATATATATATATATATATATATATATAGTTTTTTAGCTAATCTCCTCACCCCCCATCTGAGATTTGTCAGTCTGTTCCATGCTTCCATGTCTCTGGGTCTATTTTGTTCATCAGTTTATTTTGTTCATTAGATTCCACATATAAGTGCGATCATGTGATACTTGTCTTTCTCTGACTGGCTTATTTCATTTTTAATAAAAGAAGTTCACTCATAGGTTTAGTTTAACATATACCTAGCAAATATGTATAATGCAGTATGTCCAAGATTATTGGAGCTATGCTTAAAATAGTGAAAAAATAGAACTAAATATCAACAATATAGATGAATAAACTCTGCTATGTTCAGTTATACCACACACACAAAATAAGATAAAGCTATGTGTATTGATGATGATGATGATAGCAAATGTTTGTATGTATAGTGCTTATTATGTCTGAGGCAGTGTTTTAACCACCAGGTGTAATCCAACAATGAAATATATAACTTGTAGAAAGATTATATTTATTTAAACTTAAATTTTATGAAAAATAAAACCATTACTTAAATAAACACCTGTAATTAGCATAAATATAAAAATATGTGTAGGAATGATAAACATGAAATTTAGGGTGTTAGCTAGCTTGTAAGAAAGGTTGGTAACTATGGGAATGGTACTAAGAGTACTTAAAATTATTTTTAGATATTTGTAATGTTTTTATGTTTAATATAGAAATTGCTGACAAGAAATTTTATATAGTTTTCTTTAATGTTTGTTTGCCCAAACCATGTAATAATTTAAAATAATAGTCAATTGAGGCTTTATAAAGAAGTTTATATGCCTTTAAAAATGCATAATGTTGAAATATTTAAAGCTTTTCTCCTTAGATCAAGAAAAAACCAAGGATGCACTCTATTACATTTTCTATTTATCATTCTTCTGGAAGTATTAGCCATTGCAATAAAGACAGAGAACAACAAGTTTTGAAATAGGCATAATAATTGGAAAAGAAGAAATAACGCTATCATCATTTGCAGATAAAATGATTGAGTATAAAATAAAATACAAAATAATCTAGAGAAAATGAGAAATAATACAATAATTTAGTACATACTCTGGAAACAAGATCAAAATATAAAAAAAATAATTGTATTTTTATTCTGCAAAGCACAAATATAAATAAAAATTTAAAAAGTTACAGTTGACACTGTATATAAATGAGTATCTAAATAAATATCACAAGGATAAGCAAAATCTCCTCACTGAAGATAGTAAAGCAAGATGAGAGGTGTTAAAGACCTAAATAAATTGAATGTATCCCATTCTCATGTGTTGGAAGGCCTATAAAGATGCCAAAATTGAGGTATATTAAATAGTCCATTTGTTAGACATCATTTCTTAATCCTAACATTAATAAAATAGATCAATGAATAATGCATCTAAACTTGAAACACATTATAAAATCTACAAGTATTATACACTAAGTGTGGTTAATTCTTTGCTCTACTATATACATTTTCTATTGAGTAATTTAGTTATACTCTTCCATTTTAAGCATAACTTTTATAATGGTGTCAATTTTATTTAGATAAAATTATTAGATGAAAATAATTTTTGAGATTCTATTTTATTGGATACACTTAAAAGTTAACAAATAAGAAACTACACAAATCATTATTCTACACAGTTTTTATTATGAAAACCAATATTTTAATATCAAATTCCATTGAAATACATCAATATTAAATTATAATTTAAAAAAAATTGTATTAGTATTTTAGAATGCAATTATCTTCAATATACAATGATAGGTTTGCCTTGGCTAGTTTGACTCAGCGGTTAGAGCATCGTCCTGCAGACCAGAGAGTCGTGTATTAGATTCCGTTCAAGGGCACACACCTCAGTTGAAGTTTGTCCCTGGCCCTAGTCGGGGTCATGCTAGGGGCAACAAGACAATGTGTCCCTTTCACGTCAATGTTTCTCTCTCCCTCCTTCCTTCCCACATTAATTGAAGATAAATAGAAAAATATCCTTAGGTGAAGATTAAAAATGAAAAAAAAAATAAAATGATCGTTTTTTTTCTAAGATACTTCTTACTTTTCTTTACCTTTTTAATATACTATCCTGCTAGGTGTCCTACAACATTGCAATTGATGGCAAAATACACACTGTGAAGATGTTGCGAAAGTAAGTGATCTACATTATTTTATTACCTGTCTTTGTTTTATTTATAATCATCAGAATGTCAATATTTTCCATTTGTAAATGTTTCAAGTTACTGCTTTTCATTGTCTCTTATTTTATCCTTAAAAGAGCTTAAGAGTTTATATAGTAAATCTTGAATCTATGTACTAAAGAACCTGAATCCATAGTGTAAGCTCCTACCTTGCTCCTTCACGTAGAACCAGATTTCTTTTTTAGTTATCCATGTTGTTTCATAGGGGATGAATTTTGATAATTTTCTACCTTTATCAAAACATAAGTATGACTTGTTTTTCAATTTCTTTACATTCAACTCTATTTGAAAGAACATAGAGGATTTTCAGGTGGAAAGAATGGTAATACTTTAAATATATCTATATAGTGTCAGAATGTCTTAAGGATTTAGAATATAATTTCAATTAGCCAAATTTAATTCTATGCCAGCTGATAAATGTGGGGGAAATGAGCACTAATATTCTAAGAAATAAAGAAGCATCAAAATTATAATGGACCTGTTTTATTTTATATTTTTTATTTTTTATTTATTTTTGTTATAGATGTTTCTCCTTTTTCCACCCATTGACACCCTCCTCTCCATCCCCTCCCACCCCGTCCCCAACTTTGTTGTCTATGTCCATCGGTTATGCATACATGAATATAGGTTCTGTGGTTTATCCCTTCCCTACCCCCCACCCTTCTGAGGATTGTCAGTCTGTACCCTACTTCTATGACTCTGGGTCTATTTTGTTCATCAGTTTGTTTCGTTCATTATATTCCACAAATAAGTGAGATCATGTGATGTTTGTTTTTCTCTGCTTGACTTGTTTCGCTTAGGATAATACTCTCCAGGTCCCTCCATGTTGTCTCAAAGGAGAAGAGATCTTTCTTTCTTACAGCTGCATAGTACTCCATTGTGTATTTGTACCACCACTTTTTATCCACTCATCTACTGATGGGCACTTGGGATGTTTCCAGATCTTAGCTATTGTAGATAGTGCTGCTATGAACATAAAGGTACATATATCCTTTCTGATTGGTGTTTCAGACTTCTTAGGGTATATTCCTAGAAGTGGGATCACTGGATCAAATGGCAATTCAATTTTTAATTTTTTGAGGTAACACCATATTGTTTTCCATAGTGACTGCACCAGTATGCATTCCCACCAGCAGTGTACTAGGGTCCCCTTTTCTCCACACCCTTGCCAGCACTTGTTGTTTGATGATTTGTTGATGGCAGCCATTCTGGCAGGAGTGAGGTGATACCTCATAGTCGTTTTAATTTGCATCTCTCTGATGATTAGTGATATTGAGCATTTTTTTCATATGTCTCTTGGCCATTTGTGTGTCCTGTTTGGAGAGGTGTCTCTTTAGGTCCTCTGCTCATTTTTAAATTGAGTTCTTTGTCCTCTTTTTGTTGAGTTGTGTGAGTACTCTATATATTTTGGAAATTAAACCCTTATCTAATGTATCATTGGCAATTATGCTCTCCCATGTAGTGGGTTCCCTTTTCATTTTGATGGTTGTTTCTTTTGCTGTGCAGAAACTTTTGAGTTTGATGTAGTCCCATGTGTTCTTTTTTCCTTTGTTTCTCTTGCCTTAGGTGATGTATCAGTGAAAATTCTGCAGCGTATGATGTCTGAAATTTTGTTGCCTACATTTTCTTCTAGAATTTTTATAGATTCACGAGTTACATTTAAGTCTTTTATCCATTTTGAGTTTATTCTTGTGTATGGTGTAAGTTGGTGGTCTAGCTTCGTTTTTTTGCATGTAACTGTCCAATTTTCCCAACACCATTTATTAAAGAGGCTGTCTTGACTCCACTGTATGCTCTTGCCACCTTTGTCAAATATTAATTGAGCATATTGTCTTGGGTCAATTTCTGAGTTCTCTATTCTGTTCCATTGATCTATGTGCCTGTTCTTGTGCCAGTACCAGGCTGTTTTGATTACAGTGGCTTTGTAGTATAACCTGATGTTTGGTAATGTGATCCCTCCTACTTTGTTCTTTTTTTTTCAAGATTGCTGTGGCTATTCAGGGCCTTTTTTTGGTTCCATATCAACTTTTGGAGTATTTGTTCTAGTTCTGTAAAGTATGTCATTGGTATTTTGATGGGGATTGCATTGAATCAATATATAGCTTTGGGTAGTATGGACATTTTAATGATATTAATTCTTCCAATCCATGAACAAGGTATATGCTTCCACTTTTTTATACCTTCATCTATTTCTTTTTACAATGACCTGTAGTTTTCTGTGAAGAGATCCTTTACTTCTTTGGTTAAGTTTATTCTTAGGTATCTTAATTTTTTTGCCGCAATGGTAAATGAGATTATTTTTTTAGTTTCTCTTTCTGTGAGTTCATTGTTGGTGTATAAGAATGCTGTCCATTTCTTGCCATTAATTTTGTATCCTGCTACTTTGCTAAATTCATTTATTAAGTCTAGTAGATTTTTGATGGAATCTTTAGGGATTTTTGTGTATAATATCATGTCATCTGCAAATAATGACAGTTTCACTTCCTCCTTTTCAATTTGGATCCCTTTTATTTTTTTCTTCATGTCTAATTGCTGTAATGGACCTGTTTTAAATGATAAGCATAGACTTCCAAAAATAATGACAGGCAGAAGTCTAAAACTGAAATTACCAAATCAATACATAAATAAGAAATATATCTCTATCACTTCTAGAATTCAGAGCTGCAATCCTTTCATACATTATAATGTTTGAAAAAAAATTTCTATATGAAATTGGCTAGTTTAAAGGAATACATTGAAAACAGACCCAAAATTACTTCTTCCTAAAGAAAAAAAAATGCTGCATTTTTGCAAGAAATACATTGGGAAAAATCCAGATAGAATCCACAGTTGGCCACTATTTTGGATGCCATATGAGACATGACAGTGAGCCAGTGGTCAGGCCTACAGCATCCTATGAATATCAGTATCACAGGCACAATATTTATTGAATGTTTAATATATTTTGAAATATGTAAAGTATTACTACTTAGAAATATAAGAAGACCTGAATTAAAATACAGTAAAAGTAATTGATTTCTGAAGCTCTTTTCTATATTCCGAAAAAAGTTACAGAACATATAATACAACTAATGATGAGGTAATAATTCATGAATCACGTATTATATACCCTACAATTAAAAGCTTTTTATTTGCACATAAGCGATCAAAGTACATTTGAATAAAAAACAATCACATACTAGAACACAAAATCTTTTGAAGAAGAACCACATTATCAGTGTCTAGCACAATAAAATTAAAACACAATTACAAATATTTAATAAAAAAAAACACCAGCTTTTTGGAAATTAAATAGCGGTCACCAAATAATGCTTGGCTATAAAATATTTGAAACATTGTTACCAAATATCAATAAGTAACTGCAAACAAGCTATTATAAATCAAAGTTTTAAGATATTACCAAATCTGTGATCATAGTAAAATGCAAAGCTTTGCTGTTTTTACATTTTATATGAAATTGATGGGAATAAAATGAGTAATACTGGTAGGGAGGGAGGAAACAGAATCAAGTGTTGCCAGGTGGCTCCTGATGGTGGAGTCATGAAGCCTTCAGTCACCATTGGTACTGGTTTGCCTCAAGCCCTGGAAGCCCCTACCCAAGCTTTCTTGGTAGCTAGTTAGTTTCAGGCTTAGCCAACAGTGTATACATAAACAGAGTGATGACCACTGCACTCTCAACAGACTATGAGGCTTGGTCTGTGTGCAGAGCTAGCACCAATCTGTCCCTTGTCATGGCAAGGTGGCAGTTCCCTAGGGCTTTCAATCATATGAAGTTAGACCAACAGGAATCAATTTTATCATATTGCTCAATGGTGTTCTTGCCAAACTCAGGAATCAGTCTAGATTAGTATATTGAGAGTACTATTAATTCCAATGAGTACTCTGATTATCTTTTAAGATGCTGTAGTTTGTTTGTGATATGCTTTTTATTGTTCTATCTCTAAGGATTCTGTGATTTTTCAATTTGAGGATTAATATCCTTGATTCAATTCTGGAAACTTCTTGTTAATTTTTAAATTGAATATTCCCTTTTCCCTCACTCACTCCATTAACTTTTTCTGGAATGCTTTTGAATATATGTTGGGGCCTCTTATTTGACTTAAATGGGTGAATGATCCTTTGTTTATTCCAAGAAAGCAATTCCTGACTCACTTATTCTATCATGTATATTTCTAATATACACTTTTACATTTCCCATCATTCTTTTTTCATATCTGATCTAATTTATTTGTTTCTATTAGATAAACCTCATGTTTTACTGGCCTCAGATTTAGAGGTAGAAGCTCTCAGAGAGGACAGCCTACGTCTCTTGGCAGTCTGCTCCTGGCATTTTCCTTTGACCTTCTTCATCCTCTAGGACAAAGTTTTACAAATTCTGCACCTCTTCCTTATTTTTCTTAGTATGTCATTTCTTTCGAGTAATACACCCACATTTGCCTTGCAGAACAGGTAGAGTAACAAGATGTTTTGGTCCTAGGTAATTTTACCTTTTTTGTTTAGGGGCTTTCTCACAGCATATTGACGGACATCATCTTCTTTAGAAAGATTGAAAAGTTAGTGGATTTTGCTAGCTCTTTTGGGCTCCAGGCAACGAGGCACAGTAGTATCAGTGAGACCAGTAATATCTTTCTCCAGCTTTTTTTTTTACAATGACCAATTTGAGAACACTGAAATTGGCATCCGCAACACAACCCTGAACAGATTTGTGCTTTCTCTCTCTGGTCCTCCTTGGTTTGTAAAAGGAAGTTCCCCTTACACAGTAATAGGTGGACACAGCCATGTGTCAAAACACCCTGCTTCTTGGAGAAAGCTTATCTGTTGTTCCCACCACTGATTCAAGCACCATAACCTTCCATTCTTCTCCCAGAACATCAGCAGCATGTTCTGTGGCCATATGCTTCTCATAAATGGTACAAAGTTTGCATTTATGGTCCACTTCAATGAGTTTCTGGTAACTAGTGGCTGGGAAAGAGATGTTCAGCTTCATCCCGAAGCAGCCAACAGACTGAGGTGATGCAGAAAAAAGGCTCTCATTATTCTTGATTTGTCCTTTATTCTGGGTAATTGCCTCAGATTTTAATTTACACTTTACTGTAATTTCTTTTTCTTTTTTTTCTTTGTTGATTTTAGAGAGAGAGGAAGTGAAAGGGAGAGAGAGATACAAACATTGATGAGAGAGAATATGGATTGGCTGCCTCCTGCATGCCCCCCACTGGGGACTGGGCCCACAACCTGAGCGTGTGTCCTGACCGGGAATCGAACTGGCGACCTCTTGCTACATGGGTACACGCTTAACCACTGAGCAACACCGGCCGGACTATACTTTACTATTTCTTTATGTTAGTATGTCTAGTCTACTTTTAAGAATTTTTTCAATGATTATCCTTTTCATGTTTATAATTTCTATACAAACATATATATTTATGCTCTGCAAAATTTTTATGGCTGCTGTTGCTGTCTTTTTCTCTGTTGATTATGAAAATCTATTTACTCTACATTAGAGTTCCATTGTTACTTAATTATTATTATTTGTCTGCATAAGAATTCTCCTCATTTCCAAGATCTGGATTTTTCCATATGTTTGTAACTATTGATGGTGAACTCCTTCTACTGGACATTATCTTCCATTATCTTTCCTGACCTTTGGGCTGTGGAGGCTTCTCTTTGAGGGTGGTTTTATGGATGATTTTGCTTGATCGCTGCTGGGTTCATTTGTTAGGTCCAATGTTTATATTGCTCATCATCTTAGGGTTTCAGCAATGATGGGGCTATTTGTAACACATTTCATATCTGCATGAGATATAATTTAGGGTCTTTATTTTTGCTTGTGGTGTTTCTATTATGGTCAGGTCTGGGTAGCTTCCTTCTGTCCATGGTTTGTGGACAACAGGTATTGATTTTTCTCCTTTCTGTTCATGAAATGCAGAGGATAATTCTACCTTTATGCCCTTTATTGGAAGGCTCACAATATGTTCTCATACTAAGAATCAGTGTTTCAAATAATGTGTACTCATGCTACGGACCACAGGGCATTAAGTAACCGTAGCGGGCATCATTCTGAAGGCACAATTCTGGTCCAGATTCTTAGTTTGCATAGTGTCACCTGCTCACTATCTTTCAGCAGTGGCACAGGTCTTTGTTTCTACTTCTTTAATTATTATCTTTAAAGCAAGAGTCAGTAAAGTTTTTGGCAAAGGGCCAGATAGTAAACTTTTTAGACTTGAAGAGTACCCCTACTTTTTCTGGTCTCTGAAATGTTGAGTGTTTGGTAAAGCTCACCTGTGAAATTAATTTCACCTGGAGTGCCCAAATTTAGAAATTTTTTACTATTGATTTGTCTAAAGGTTTTATGATTATGCAGTTTTTCTTTTTGAGTCTGATTTTATAAATTATTTTTCTAGGTATTCCTACATTTCAATTAAACCCGTCAATTTATGGTTTATAGTATTGTTTTATTTTTTCAAAGACTGCTATTTTTAAGGTCATTCATTCACCATCGTCCATCCTAATATTAGTTATTTCATCCTTCTTTTATATTTTCTTTGACAAATCATACCATAACTTTTTAAATTAATAATGTTTTTATGAGCTAATTTTTGTTCTGTTGATCACTTATATCATATGGTTTTTATGTTATTGCTTTGTTTTACATTTCTTTGGGTTCTTTTGATCTTTGTTTATAATTTTCTCAATTAATTCTAAGTTAATTATTCATCAACCATTTTTATTTTCTAGTTTAAAAATTTAAGCCTATTTCCCCTCCTCCTAAATACTATTTAGCTGCCCCTCACATCTTTGGATATGTAGAATTTACTACAATTTGCCATTGGCAAACATATTCTAGTTTATATTACATTTCTTCTTTGGCCCATAAATTATTTCATTGTATCTCTTAGTGTCAATACATGTGGCACTTTTTAGTATTATTTCTAATACTTTTTGACCACAGAATATTTTCTGATTTCAATCTTTTAAAAGCTCTTGAGACTTACCTTATGATATAATCTATATTCAGTTTTTGTAAATGTTCTGTATATACTAGAAGATGGTATATATTCTGCAATTATTTCAAACACTGTTTTTTAATCATAAAAAATTCTTGCCCTGGCCGGTTTGGCTTAGCAGTTAGCGTGTTGGCCTATGGACCGAAGGGTCACAAGTTTGATTCCCAGTCAGGGGCACATACCTGGGTTACAGGTTTGATCCCTGGCCCCGGGTTAGGGACATGCAGGAGGCAGCCAATTGATGTGTCTCTCTCACATCAATGTTTCTCTCTCTCTCCCTCCCTCCCTCCCTTCCACTCTTATCTAAAAATCAATGGAAAAATATCCTCTGGTGAGAATTAAAAACAAAAAAACCGTCCATATTGAAACTGATTTATCATGTTTACTTATTAATATATATGTATTAAGATCTTTCACAATAATTATCAAGTTGATTAGTTTCCTGTATTCTGTAAATTTTAAATTATACAGGGTGGGGCAAAAGTAGGTTTACAGCCTTGGCCGGTTTTGCTCAGTGGTTAGAGCGCCAGCCTGTGGACCAAAGAGTTGTGGGTTTGATTCTGGCCAAGGGCACATACCTCAGTTGCGGTTCATCCCTGGCCCTGGTTGGGTCGTGCGGGAGGCAACCAATTGATGTGTCTCTTTCACGTCAATGTTTTTCTCTCTCTCTCTCTTCCCCATTCCACTCTATCTGAAGATATTTGAAGGAATATCCTCAGTTGAGGATTAAAAAAAAGTAGGTTTACAGTTGTTCATATGGGAAATAGTGCAACAATTAATAAATAATAATAAAAGAATAAACTCTGTGTTTCACATATTCACAACTATAAATCTGCTTTTGCTTCAGCCTCCTCTCCATCCCCCCCGTCCCATCCCCAGCCCTGTTGTCCATGTCCACTGGCTATGCATACATGCATATAAGTTCTGTGGTTTATCTCTTTGCCCCTAAACCTCCTCCTCTGAGGCTTGTCAGTCTATACCCTACTTCTATGTCTCTGGGTCAGTTTTGTTCATCAGTTTGTTTAGTTCATTATATTCCACAAATAAGTGAGATCATGTGATATTTGTCTTTCTCTGCTTGGCTTGTTTAGCTTAGCATAATACTCTCCAGGTCCCTCCATGTCATCTCAAAGGATAAGAGATCTTTCTTACAGCTGCATAGTACTCCATTGTGTACACGTACCACAGCTTTTTCTCCACTCATCTACTGATGGACACTTGAGTTGTTTCTAGATCTTAGCTATTGTAAATAGTGCTGCTATGAACATAGGGGTACATATATTCTTTCTGATTGGTGTTTCAGGTTTCTTAGGGTATGTTCCTAGAAGTGGGATCACTGGGTCAAATGGCAGTTCAATTTTTAACTTTTTGAGGTAACACCATAGTGTTTTCCACAGTGGCTGCACCAGTCTGCATTCCCACCAGCAGTGTATTAGAGCCTCCTTTTCTCCACACTCTTGCCAGCACTTGTTGTTTGATGATTTGTTGATGGCAGCCATTCTGACAGGTGTGAAGTGATACCTCATAGTTGTTTTTATTTGCATCTCTCTGATGATTAGTAACGTTGAGCATTTTTTCATATGTTTGTTAGCCATTTGTATGTCCTGTTTGGAGAGATGTCTCTTTAGGTTCTCTGCCTATTTTTTAATTGAGTTCTTTGTCTTGCTTTTGTTGAGTTGCATGAGCATGCTATATACTTTGGAAATTAACCCCTTATCTGATGTATCATTTATGATTATGGTCTCCCATATAGTGGGATTCCTTTCCATTTTGATGGTTGTTTCTTTTGCTGTGCAGAAGCTTTTTAGTTTGATGTAGTCCCATGTGTTCATTTTTCCTTTGTTTCTCTTGCCCTAGGTGTTGTATCAGTGAAAATTCTGCTGCGTATGATGTCTGAAATTTTGTTGCCTGCATTTTCTTCTATAATTTTTATAGATTCACGAGTTACATTTAAGTTTTTTATACATTTTTAGTTTATTCTTGTGTATGGTGCAAGTTGGTGGTCTAGCTTCATTTTTTTGCAAGTAGCTATCCAATTTTCCCAAACTCATTTATTGAAGAGACTGTCTTAGCTCCACTGTATGCTCTATGCTCTTGCCACCTTTGTCGAATATTAATTGAGAAAGGAGGAAGTGAAACTGTCATTATTTACAGATGACATAATATTGTATATAGAAAACCCTAAAGACTCCATCAAAAATTTACTAGACTTAATAAATGAATTTGGCAAAGTAGCAGGATACAAAATTAATGTCAAGAAATCAACGGCATTCATATACACCAATGATGAAATCACAGAAAGAGAAACTAAAAAAAATCCCATTTACCATCACAGCAAAAAAATTAAGATACCTAGGAATAAACTTAACCAAAGAAGTAAAGGACCTCTTCACAGGAAACTACAGGTCATTGAAAAAAGAAATAGAGGAAGATATAAAAAAGTGGAAGCATATACCTTGTTCATGGATTGGAAAAAGTAACATCATTAAAATGTCCTTACTACCCAAAGCAATCTATAGATTCAATGCAATCCCCATCAAAATACCAACGACATATTTCAAAGAACTGGAACAAATACTTCAAAAGTTCATATGGAACCAAAAAAGACCTCAAATAGTCACAGCAATCTTGAAAAATAAGAACAAAGTGGGAGGGATTACATTACTAGATATCAGGTTATACTACAAAGCAACTGTAACCAAAACAGCCTGGTACTGGCACAAGAACAGGCAGATAGATTAATGGAATAGAACAGAGAACCCAGAAATTGACCCAAGACAATATGCTCAATTAATATTTGACTTTTTTCATATTTTAAAATAAATTATTGTTTATATACTGTATGAATCCAAGCTACTATTTTCTTCTAATGGTTTTTATTGTTTTCACTTTCATATTTAGCTCTAGGATTCATCCAAAGTTTTTATGGTTGTGTATTATGTGAGCATAGGGGTCAAGATTTCATTATTTTTTATATTAGCATTCAATGGATCCAGCACATTGAAAAAAACAAAACAAAGCCTTTTCCTTTCTGCACTATAATGCAATCCTTGTCATAAATCAAATGACTTTTTATGAAAGGATCTCCTTCTGTACATCTTTTTCTCTTTTGCTGGTTTGTTTGTTTATTCTTGAGCCTTATTTATCAATTCAAACACCACACAGTATTCATTACTATGACTCTGCAATAGATGTTGATACCTGGTGTTGTTCTATACTTCTAAGATATCCTTACTTTTCTTCATCTTGTGATTTTCCATATACTTTTTCAAATCATTTTATTGTTTTTTCTTTTGTACTTGTTATTTTATATTCCTTTGCTTTCATTGTGTTTTTTTTTACTATTTTTTTATATTAATTTATTTTTGTTACAGATGTGTCTCCTTTTTCCCCCATTGACTCCCTCCTCCCCCTCCCTTCCTGCCCCGTCCCCAGTTTTGTTGTCCATATCCATTGGTTATGCGTACATGCATATAAGTTCTGTGGTTTATCGCTCCCCTCTCCCACCCCCTCTTTTGGCAATTGTCAGTCTGTACCCTACTTCCACGTCTCTGGGACTACCCTGTTCCTCAGACTGTTATGTTCATTATATTCCAGAAATAAGTAAGATCATATGATATTTGTCTTTCTCTGCTTGGCTTGTTTCACTTAGAATAATAGTATCCAGGTCCTCCCATGTCATCTCAAATGATAAGAGATCTTTCTTTCTTACAGCTGCATAGTACTCCATTGTGTATATGTACCACAGCTTTTTTATCCATTTGTCTACTGATGGACACTTGGGTGTTGGTGAGGGTGTGGAGAAAAGGGGACTCTAGTACACTGCTGGTGGGAATGCAGACTGGTGCAGCCACTATGGAAAATACTAAAAAATTCAAAAAATTAAAAATTGGTGTTATCTCAAAAAATTAAAAATTGAATTACCATTTGACCCAATGATCCTGCTTCTAGTAATATACCCTAAGAAGCCTGAAACACCAATCAGAAAGAATATATGTACCCCCATGTTCATAGCAGCATTATTTTCATTGTGTTTATTTTAATAAATCTATTATTTTATATTACACCATTTTCCTCTAATAAGTTTTCGGTTATACATCCTTTTACTCTTCTTTTAGTAGTTTATCTAGATTAACATATTAATTCTTGAGTTATTAAATCTAATATAAAGTTTTACATTTACCAATTACCCTAGATTGTTAGATCATTTAAGTTTTTAATTTCTTCATCTACTTTTTCATTGTTTTTTATGTATCATAATCCTGCATGCTTTTAAACCCCAGAAAAATATTACTATTATCTTGGTAAAGTGATATAAATATTCCTTTATATTTAACCATAAGTTTACCCTTTCTGTTTTTTTTTCCCTTGAATTCTGTTTCTATATGCAGTTACTTTCCATGTCCCAGGAAGTCTCTGTATTTCTATTACAAATCTGCTTCTTTTTAATTATATTTATTTGCATTCATTTTTAAATCTTTATTTAACCTTATTCTTAAAAACTTATTTGCTGGAATAAATTTTAGGATTACTTTAAAAAAATGACTTTAGTCCTTTTACATTATCATTTATTTTCTTCTGGCTTTCTTCATTTCTATCGATAAGGTATCTGTCGGTCTTATTGCTGTTTCTTTGAAGGTTAACATCTTTTTTTTCCATCTTGACACTTTGAAGGTTTTATTTTAGTTTTTATTAGTCTTTAAAAATATTCAAGTGTGCCTGGCTGTTGTGGCTTAGTGGTTGAGCATTGACCCATGCATTAAGAGGTCGCTGGTTTGATTCCTGGTCAGGGCACATGCCCAGGTTGTGGGCCCAATCCCAGTGGGGGGTATGTAGGAGGTCACCCATTGATGTTCTCTCATTGATGTCTCTCTCTGTCTCTCCTTCTCCTTTTCTCTCTCTCTAAAAATCAATAAAGAGAAATGATTTAAAAATAAAATAAAATAAACATATTTAGGTGTGATTATTCTTTCTTTTATCATGCTTGAATTACATAGAACATATTCTATATTGTCAATTTTGGAAAAAAAAATTTGCTCTTATTGTCAAAGATTTTATTTAGTTCCTTGGCCTGTGTGACTTCAAAATTTGACAAATTATTTTATAGGGAAGGAAGTTATGTATTTGATGTATTTCAAATGTTTAATATTGTTATTCTAGGTGTGAATGACTCCCAAAAGTTTTGCTTGTTCCTAGGCTTCTAAGTAGTGGGTTTCTCCTTGGGACAAACTTGGATATTTGGATTCTTTCTTTCTCTGACAAAAAAAACAGTGCTTGTATATCACTAGCTAAATTTCTTTACAGGGCTTCAAACTCAGAATTGGTATGTTCCCTGGAGCCCCACCTCACTTTGGGTCATTTTCTTTTAGTTATGTCAAGAAGGCAAAAATTTTTGCTCTGCTTGTCAGTAGCTTGGTTCTTGAAACTGTTGTTTCAATAAATCCAGACTGTCATGGCAGTCACAATCTTTATATTATTATACTTGCTTGGGAAAATGAAGATGAAATACCTACAACTACCTTTCTTTTTATACAGCCTTTTAAGCATAATATAAAATAAAATAAACATATTTAGGTGTGATTATTCTTTCTTTTATCATATTTACAAATAATATATTTTAATGTGAGATTGCTATCAGCACCAGAAAAGATGTTATTGGACAGCCCTCTGAGTTGGAGGGAGAGAGTTGTTCCCTCCTCGGTCATGATCATGAGAAAACATTCAAACATGAGTAACAGACAGCAACATTGTAGCAAGCCAATTTATTAAGGAAAAATGCCAAGCAAATCTATTAAAAATACACTTGGCATATAGCACAAATGGACACCTAGCTAATCTGAGTGTACTACCAGGTAGGGCTCAAGAGGTTGTATACCCTTATCCCTATAGGTTTCAAAGCTTCCCTGATGGATATCTTGGGCAACAGACTAGATTTCAAGGTCCCACTTTTACTTTGTTGTGGCTTTTCTAAGAACATCTGCAGATTTTATCTTGTTGAGTCCCAAGACTACTGACTTCTTTGTTTAGTGGGTGAGATAAAACTCCTCCCCTTTCCCCCTTCCTCCCTCCTGCCTCAGCTGCTCCATGGTGATTTAAGCTATGTGATCTTTGTTTAAGGAGGAGAGGTATTAACCAAGTGTCCTTGGTTGGGGAAGATAAAGTCCTGTGATTCACAGGCTGGCTGCAATCTGCCCAAATTGGCCTTGTTTAATTTTTTCCCCTCAGTTTCTCTATTCCACAGGAATTTTCCTAGCTTCTTGCTATCCTGATACAAGCTGTTCATCTAATTTGCTGAATTTATATCATCTTAGTTCAGTATTTATTGACAATTTGCTACTCTCCAGATAGATACTATTTTAAGTGCTTGAGATGCATTAGTAAACTGAATAGATATGAATCTCTGAGTTTATACTGTTAGCAGATGACTCTAATAATGATATAATAAGGAGAATAAGGAGAGTGTTAAAATATTTAAGTAAAAATATAGAGCAAAGTAAAAAGTATCTTTTGGAAATCCAATCCTTGATAACTGGGTAAGTTGCATTTTTTAAAATAAAATTATCAGGACAGGCCTCACTGAGAAGTTGACATGTAAAGAAAAACTTGAAGTAAATGAGACAATGAGCCATGCTGAAAAACATCTCAGGAAGGGATAACTTGTGCAAATACTCTGAGGCAAAAGCTTGCCTGTTGCATTAAAAACAACAACAAATAAAAACAGCTAGAAAGACAGTGTGACAATAAAGTGTATGAGGGGAGGACTGGAAACTAGGATCTTTGAGTAAAATGAGAACAAAATCAGAGAATCATTCTCTGTCTCCTCCCCTTCCCCCTCTCTGCTTACCTATTTATAATAAATAAAACAAAATAAATATATTTAAAAAATAAAAGCTTAGAAAACAAATTTTTCATTAAATACTCTTTATCTATTTTGCAGAGGTTTTTTATCTTCTAGTTTTCAAGTTTATGGTTATAATGGCACGGGGTATATGAAACCTTTTGAACAACAGATTCAGGTATGATTTTTAGTGTCTGTTTACCTATGTTATGTGAGTTTCTATGATCACCTTACTTAGGGTCCAGTTGTTGCTGGAGTACAAAGGGTTGAAGTTATATATTGTTTTGGAATGAATTTAACCATTTCTTTTTGATAATGTGTCTTTATAACATCTATAATTTATTAGAGCAATAATAGAATTGCATGAATTACCCATGTCTGAGATACCATTTTTCTTTTTACTTTTGTCCTGCCCTTCCAGTTTCTATTGCTTTTTCCTTTCGTGTTACTAATTTCTATGTGTAGTACTTTGAAATAAAAGCATTTTTATAGAGACTAAGCTTTTAACAGAAGAAATACTAGAGATAGTGAATAATTATTTTAAATTTTGCTGAACAGACTGGGAAAATATATGTGAGTTATCTATGGAGTAGTCTATACAGATATATAAATAACACATAGTCAAATAGTGTTATAATATATACATTTTTTTACATATAAAATATATATGTATATGCATGTGCATGTGGCATTTATGTGTGTGTGTGTGTGTGTGTGTGTGTGTGTGTGTGTGTGTATAAGAGTTAGAATCAGAGAGACACAAGCACAATATCCCATGCTTGAAGTTTATATTATTTTGCTATATTTAACACCTAAATCTACTTCCTATCTCTAGGATGTAACCATGAAAGATAAATGTATAATTAAAAAGACAAAGCAAAGAATGCTTTATTAATAACCTGAATGTAATAAGTTGTTAAATATTGGCCTCAAATGTAATGAGTACGATCATGTGTCACATAACAACATTTCAGTCAACAACGAACCACTTATGGTGTTCCCATTAGATTATAATGGAGCTGAAAAATCCCTATCACCGAGTGACACCATAGCCATTGTAATGTTGTAGTGCAATGCATTGCTCACGTGTGTGTGGTGATGCTGGTAAACAAACCTACTGCACTGCCAGGCGTATAAAATACAGCAGTACAATTATGTACAGTACCTAACACTTGATAATGGTAATACATTACTATGTTAGTGGTTTATGTACTTCCTATACTCTTTATTCTTATTTTAGAGTGTACTCTTCTTACTTATTCAATTAAAAAAAAAGTTTTCATTGATTTTTTTTTAGGGAGAGAGAGGATGGGAGAGAGAGAAACATTGATTGGCTGCCTCCTGCACACCCCCTATTGGCAATCAAGCCTGCAACTTGGGCATGTGCCCTGAGCGGGAATTGAACCAGGACCTCCCAGTCCATGGGACGACACTCAATCCATTGAGCCACACCAGCTGGGCCACATCTTCATTTTTAAAGAATATTTTTTCTTAATACATAATTATGGGTACCAGAGATTTCTTTCCTCTCTCAGCATTTTATTCTATTCCATTGTATCCTGGCTCTATATCTATATATACACCTATACCTATATCTATGCATCTATTTCTATATCTATCTATAGACATATATAGTGAGAAACAGTGTTTGTATTATTATTTCTCTGAATGTTATGTGCTACTTTTCTTTGGTTTATTTCAAGATTTTCTCTTTAATTTTAGTTTGCATCAGTTTATTAAGATGTGTTGAATTCATTATATCTTATAGAAATGAACACAAGCCAAATAAATGAAAATAAGCAAAAGCTATTTATTTAGAGCTTGCCATAGCCAGGGAGTCAGCCACTGTCACTTTCGTTTGGGCAGGTACTGCTACTGGAACCCTAATGTTTTTCCTTGAGTCAGCCAGCCTGTGTGTACTGGCCCAAAGAAATACCAAGTAGGAGTTTGTACTACAGAAAGAAAAAAATAGTTTAATGTTGAATTAGCTCATTTGAAGATGGGGAGTTTATGCTTCTAAAAACCCAAGTCATAACTTAGATGTTATCTTTCTGCTGCCTCAGGGTCTGCTTATTATCTGGGGGAAATACTATGTCTCTGAGGGATACACACACACACACACACACACACAGAGAGAGAGAGAGAGAGAGAGAGAGAGAGAGAGAGAGAGAGAAAGAGAGAATCTCTAGAGTGAGAATTTAAAATTAAATTAAAAACATTTTTTTTTCTTTATTTATTTTAGGGAGAGAGAATCGGAGAGGGAGAGAGAGAGATAGAAACATCGATGAGAGAGAACATCGACTGGCCGCCTCCTGCATACTCCTCACTGGGAATTTGGCCCACAAACTGGGCATGTGCCCTGACCGGGAATCAAACCGGCAACCTTTTGGTGCATGGGTCAATGCTCAACCACTGAGCCACACCAGCTGGCTTAAAATTAAATGTAATCAAAGTCGTAAGGACCCTTAGTTTCAATATTCTAAAATAGCCAGAGGGGTGAGAAAGCTTCATAGAGTAGAAAAAAAGAAAATTTCAGGTATGCCCTGATTGGAGGTGGGTGACCTGGGGAAGCTGTTGGTGGGCTAACTAGAAGCAAAGCATCTTATGTAATTGTTTAGGGATGCATATTTGACTTTCTTAGGTTAGCCTTAAGTTGAAAGCAGAGACAAAATTTAGGCAGACTAAAACTTTTAAATTAAGTCTGTTATTTTACATAAGTTATTGTTCAGCTTCCTATATTATTACTAGAGAGAGCAATATGGTTTCCTACAAAGTCTGACTTATAGTAGGCTGGCTTCCTGGGCTAGTTGTTGTCCATGAGGGTATTGATTTCCTGGGCAGGTTGCAGCAGGTTGTGGGTCAGAGTTCTATTTTTATATATGATCTAGTCATTGTCTATTTGTATATTCAGTGTCTCACTCTATAAATTGTGCTATCTCAATACATTTGGGGAAATTTTGGACATTATTTCAAAATAAATATTTTTGTATCTGTGGTAGGCAGTTAGACAGACATGAGGGCAGAAAGCCCTGGGTGCCTATCAAAGGACAATTGTAGGGTGGGACCTCACCTCCAGAGTGACCTTTCCTCCCCTAGCATATCACTGGTCTTGCAGTTTGGACCCCTGCCCTTCCCCACCTAGAGATAATATCAAGGTCTCAGTCATATTTCAGCTCCAGGCCCAGAAAAGCAGCAAAACCAGACCAGTGACCCCATGGCTGACCTTAGAACCAGCTGCATTAGATAATGACCCCCTGCTCTGTTGCCCAACCAATCAATCAGTGGACACCTGACCCTGAAAGGAAACACCTGGAAAGCTGCTGAATATTCTATTGAAATCTTCCCCTGGGACCTCCCCTAAGATCTCCACCCTATAAACCCTTAGGACAGAGCACCCATAGTGCTCTCCCTCCCAGGAGCATGGGAGCATGCCTGTGCCTTTCCCTTCCCTCTCCTCCTCCCCTCAGGCACTTTGCCTTCACCTTCCTCTCTCCCAAGCTTGAAGGGCCTTTCCTTTACCTCTGTAACGTATTTCCTAAGCCCATTTCTTCTATGAATTACTTCTACCTCAATGATTTTCCAAATAAATGTTCTCTTATAGTTGGACTATTCCTAGCCAGAACTCAAGTACCAAGGTTGCTAAACCCAGATCCAATCTGACTCAATGGGTTTAACACCTGAGGCCATCACTGCTGCCTACAGTATACCTATTTTCTCTTTCCATTCTTATGGGAGTTCAATTAAACATGTTAGATAACATTATCCCACAGATTGCTGCAGCTATTTTCAATTTTTAAAGGTTCTTTTCACTTAGCTTTCTTTAATATTTGATAATTTCTGTAAGTTTATATATATATTTTTTACTTATTATTATTATTATTATTTTTGTTGCCTTCTCCCAATGTGCAGTAAAACCTATACACTGTATCATAGTTTAAATATATTTTTGCTCTAGAATTTAGAGTTGGCATGTTTATAACCTTTATTTCTCCTTTGAATTTCCTAATCGTTTTCCTATTATGCTTAAATTTTCCTTTTGTTCTAGATCACACTTTTAATATCTGCTTTATTTTTATTTTTTTCACAAAAGAAGATAATTGAATATATTCAAATGGAATAGAAATACATTTTTTTTAAAAGATGATCAACATCATTAGTCTTTAGGGAAATGCAAATTAACACCAAACGAAATACCACTATACATGTATCAGAGTGCTTAAGTTAAAAAGACAACATCAAGTCCTGTCTGTTAGTGTTCAGATCAGTTTTACATGCATTCTGCTAAAAATCAATACTTAACTAAGGGTAGTTTCCTGATACACAATGGTGAGGATAGATGTTTAATTACCAGTAATTCTTTAAAGTTACTCATTTCTAATAGAACTTTAGTTACTGCTATTTCTTTCTATTTTTAAGATAACTTTATTTCAGATAATAGATCAAACAGCATTACATTTCATTAAAGACAAATTTGCACAGTATTACTCTGTTGTGGTTAAAGATATTGGTAATCCAGAAATGGGAGGCATGTTGTATTCTGTTGCATAGTTAACTCTAGGGAACAAGATTGACATTTAGTGTTTAACCCCATGGACTCTGGTTGCCTATTGCCTGGATTCACATCCTGCACCCCGGTCTTCCAGTTTTGTAATCTTTATTATCTAGTTAGCTTCTCCGACTCAATTTCCTCATGTTTATTTATTTATTTAAGATTTCATTTTATTTTTACTTTGTAGTATTTATTTTTTTTATTTTAGATATTCAGTAGTTTATTTCTTTTTTTTAAACATTTTATTTTATTTATTTATTTTTGTTACCGATGTTTCTTCTTTTTTCCCCCCATTGACACCCTCCTTCCCCTCCCTCCCCGCCCCGTCCCCAGTTTTGTTGTCCATGTCCATTGGTTATGCGAACATGCCTATAAGTTCTGTAGTTTATCGTTCCCCCCATGCCCTCTTCTGGCGATTGTCAGTCTGTACCCTACTTCCACATCTCTGGGACTACCCTGTTCCTCAGACTGTTATGTTCATTATATTCCAGAGATCATAAGATATTTGTCTTTCTTTGCTTGGCATGTTTTGCTTAGGATAATAGTTTCCAGGTCCTTCCATGTTGTCTCAAAGGATATCTTTCTTTCTCATAGCTGCATAGTATTCCATTGTGTACATGTACCACAGCATTTTACCCTTTCGTCTACTGATGGACACTTGGGCTGTTTCCAGATCTTAGCTATTGTAAATAGTGCTACTATTAACATGGGGGTACATATATTCTTTCTTATTGGTGTTTCAGGCTTCTTAGGATATATTTCTAGAAGTGGGATCACTGGATCAAATGGCAGTTCAATTTTTAATTTTTTGAGGTAAAACCACAGTGTTTTCCGTAGTGGCTGCACCAGTCTGCATTCCCACCAGCGGTGTACTCTAGTCCCCTTTTCTCCACACTTGTTGTTTGATGCTTTGTTGATGGCAGCTATTCTGACAGGTGTGAGGTGATACCTCATTGTTGTTTTAACTTGCATCTCTCTGATAATTAGTGATGTTGAGCATGTCTTCATATGTCTCTTGACCATTTGTATGTCCTGTTTGGAGAGGTATCTATTTAGTTCCTCTGTTCATTTTTTAACTGGGTTCTTTGTCTCCCTTTTGTTGAGTTGTATGAGCACTGGGTATATTTTGGAAATTAATCCCTTATCTGATGTATCATTGGCAATTATGCTCTCCCATACAGTGGGTTTCCTTTCCGTTTTGATGGTTGTTTCTTTTGCTGTGCAGAAGCTTTTGAGTTTGGTGTAGTCCCATGTATTCATTTTAGCCTTTGTTTCTCTTGCCTTAGGTGATGTATCAGTGAAAATTCTGCTGTGTATGATGTCTGAAATTTTGTTGCCTACATTTTCTTCTAGAATTTTTATGGATTCACGAGTCACATTTAAGTCTTTTATCCATTTTGAGTTTATTCTTGTGCATGGTGTAAGTTGATGGTCTAGTTTCATTTTTTTTGCATGTAGCTGTCCAATTTTCCCAACACCATTTATTAAAGAGGCTGTCTTTACTCCATTGTATGCTCTTGCTACCTTTGTCAAATATTAATTGAGCATAATGTTTTGGGTCAATTTCTGGGTTCTCTGTTCTATTCCATTGATCAATGTGCCTGGTCTTGTGCCAGTACCAGGCTGTTTTGATTACAGTTGCTTTGTAGTATAACCTGATATCCGGTATTGTGATCCCGCCTACTTTGTCCTTTTTCAAGATTGCTGTGGCTATTTGGGGTCTTTTTTGGTTCCATATGAACTTCTGAAGCATTTGTTCTAGTTCTGTGAAATATGTCATTGGTATTTTGATGGGGATTGCATTGAATCTATAGATTGCTTTGGGTAGTATGAACATTTTAATGATGTTAATTCTTCTAATCCATGAACAAGGTATGTGCTTCCACTTTTTTATATCTTCCTCTATTTCTTTTTTCAATGTCCTGTAATTTTCTGCAAACAGGTCCTTTACTTCTTTGGTTAAGTTTATCCCTAGGTATCTTAATTTTTTTTGCTGCGATGGTAAATGGGATTGTTTTTTTAGTTTCTCTTTCTGTAAGTTCATCATTGGTGTATAAGAATGCCGTTGATTTCTTGATGTTAATTTTGTATCCTGCTACTTTGCCAAATTCACTTATTAAGTCTAGTATATATATATATTTTTTTATTAATTTATTTTTGTTACAGAAGTTTCTCCTTTTTTCCCCATTGACACCCTCCTCCCCATCCCCCCACCCTGTCCATTTTTGACAGAGTCTTTCGAGTTTTCTATGTATAGTATCATGTCATCTGCGAATAATGACAGTTTCACTTCCTCCTTTCCAGTTAGGATCCCTTTTATGTTTTCTTCATGTCTGATTGCTGTGGCTAAGACTTCTAGTACTATGTTAAATAAGAGTGGCGAAAGTGGGCATCTTTGTCTTGTTCTTGTTCTTAAGGGAAATGCTTTTAGTTTTTGTCCATTGAGTATGATGTTGGCTGTAGGTCTCTCATATATGGCCTTTATTATGTTGAGATATGATCCCTCTATTCCTACATTGCTGAGAGTTTTTATCAGAAATGGGTGCTGGATTTTGTCAAATGCTGTTTCAGTGTCTATTGATATGATCATATGGTTTTTATTTTCATTTTGTTTACGTGGTGTATCACATTCATTGATTTGCGAATATTGTACCAGCCTTGCATCCCTGGGATGAATCCCACTTGGTCATGGTGAATAATTTTTTTGATGTGTTATGAACTTCCCTCTCAGAACTGCTTTTACTGCATCCCATAGATTTTGTGGTATTGTGTGTTCATTGTCATTGGTTTCCAGGAAGTTTTTAATTTCTTCCTTGATCTCCATGTTAACCCATTCATTATTCAATAACATGCTATTTAGCCTCCATGTCTTCAAATGTCTTTGCATGTTCTTGTTGCAATTGATTTCTAGTTTCATTGTGATCTGAGAAGATGCTTGATATGATTTCAATCTTCTTAAACTTGTAGAGACTTAGTTTGTGCCCTAACATGTGGTCTATCTTTGAGAATATCCCATGTGCACTTGAGAAGAATGTGAATTCTGCAGTTTTGGGGTGTAATTCTCTGTATATATCTATTACATCCATTTGATCTAGTGCTTCATTTAGAATCTGTTTCCTTGTTAACTTTTTGTCTAGATGATCTATCCAGTGATGTCAGCAGGGTGTTGAAGTCCCCTGCTATGATTGCATTGCTGTCAATTTCTCCTTTGAAATCATCCAGAAGATTTTTAATATATTTTGGTGCTCCTATATTGGGTGCATATATGTTTACCAAGGTTATATCTTCCTGTTGGATAGATCCTTTCAATATTATGTAGTGGCCTTCTTTGTCTCTAGTTATGGCCTTCATTTTCAAATCTAATTTATCAGATATGAGTATTGCTACCCCAGCTTTTTTTTCCTTTCCGTTTGCTTGGAAGATTTTTTCCATTCCTTCACTTTCAACCTATGTGAGTCTTTTGTTGTGAGGTGGGTCTCTTGTAAACAACATATAAATGGGTCATGCTTTCTTATCCAATGAGCTACTCTGTGTCTTTTTATCGGAGCATTCAATCCATTTACATTTAAGGTGATTATTAATATATACTTATTTATTGCTTTTTTTGTTTATTGTGGTTATATTTTCATTCCTACTTCTACTAATTACAGCAGTCCTTTTAACATTTCTTGCAGTTCTGGTTTGGTGCTAATGTATTCCCTTAGCCTTTTTTGGTCTGGGAAGCTCTTTATTTGACCTTCTATTTTGAATGATAGCCTTGCTGGATAGAGTAGTCTTGGATTCATATCCTTGTTTTTCATGACCTTGATCACTTCATGCCATTCCCTTCTGGCCTGTAGTGTTTCTGTTAAGAAGTCAGCTGATAGCCTTATGGGAGTTCCTTTGTAGGTAACCTGTTGCTTATCTTTTGCTACTTTTAGGATTCTCTCTTTGTCTTTAATTTTTGGCATTTTAATTATTATTTGTCTTGGTGTGGGCCTGTTACTTGGTGCTCTCTGTGCTTCTTGAACTTGAATGCCTTCTTCCTTTGCCAAGTTAGGAAAGTTTTCTGTCACTATTTCTTCAAATATATACTCTAACCCTTGCTCATTTTCTTCTTCTTCGGGGACTCCTATGATGCGAATGTTATTACGTTTCCAGTTGTCCCACAGTTCTCTTAAGCTATCTTCCTGTTTTTTAATTGTTTTTTGCTTTTGGTTTTCTGATTGATTTTTTCTACTCTGTCTTCTAATTCCCTGATCCGATCCTCAGCTTCCTCTACTCTGCTAGTTAGTCCTTCCAATGTGTTCTTTATTTCTGCTATGTCATTCTTCATTTCCAGATGGTTGGTTTTCAGTGTTTCTATATCTTTACTCATGGTGTTGATGTCCTTGCTCATGCTGTTTAGTTTCCTCAAGATCATGGCTCTGAACTCTACCTCTGATAATTTGCTTAACTGCATTTCATTTATCTCATCTTCAGTAGAGGTCTCTTGTTCTTTCATTTGGGATTTGTTTCTTTGTTTCACCATTTTGGCTATCTCAGTGGGTTTTGGAGCCTGCCAAATTTTCCCTGTGGGTATTGGTGTTCTGCTAGTTGTGGCTCCCTCTACTGGGTTTCGATGAGCATGGAGGGCCCTCCTTATACACCACTGTCAAGTCTCCTTTTCTGGGTAGATTTGTAAGCTCAGGAAAGTTTCAGTTATCCTCTAGCTTTTTGCCTGGAGGCTATTAGCCTCAGTCACTTGAAAAGCCTTAGGATCTCAGTTTAATGAGAATCTCCCTCAGGTGTTTAGTATAAGAGGATTTCCCGAGGGTGGGGCCGATGCTGGTTGTTAATGAGCCTCAATTTGCATTTCTTTGCTCACCTGGGTTGGGTTGAATCTCCCAGGGAGGGGCTGCCACAGCTCCTGGAAGGAGCAAGCTGGCCACCGTCCTTTGTGGCCATGACTCAGCACAAACTCTAGCACCCTCCAAATCCCGGGTGTCCCCACAGAGTTCCAGCCCAGTCCCCCCTCCCTCTGCTGGGGCCCAAGTTGAGTGACTGTGGCTATTTTAGTGCTCTGTCCCGGTCCTCTGCTCTGTGGAGCAGCTTGGGATCTTAACCTCCAGGGTGCTGCTCACAGCTAAGACCTCTGCTGTCCGTGGGCTCCCAGCCCGCCACCCTCTCGTGCCTCCGCAGATCCTACCAGGCTTGTTCAGTGTCCCTGGTTGTATGGTCCTCTCCCGCTGCTTTTCTGTTGCTTTTTCCCAATGATTTGTCCTTATTTGAGTTGTAATTCCTGTTTGGTCCTGGGAGATCATCTCTGTAGCTTCCACTCATTCTGCCGCCATTTTCTCTTTTTTAAATATCTGCTTTAAAGCCTTATTTTTTTAAATCTGTTTTTTAACTAATTCCAAAATCTTGGGTTATTTCAGGGTCAATTCTTTTTCTGATTTTTCTCTTGATTGTGAGCCACATTCACACATCTGATATTTTAAACTCATATTGACATACTCAGTAATACATTCTAGAGTTTTGACTCTTTTCTCCAAAGAGTCTTCATTTTTATTCCACCAGAAAATAAACTTTCTTGGAGCCACTTTCAAAACTCTATCTACCATGTGTGTTCAGAAACAGCCACAATGTCCTTCCACTTCTAGCTTTTCTGATCTTAGTTTCTGCTAAGCTACTTGAGATCTTTTTCACGTATTCTCAGTGCAGATGTAAGTAAAGAACTTACTGAAAGGTGAAAGTCAGTGGTCGGAGGTGAGCGGGCAAGCTAAACTGCAGTCTCAGATGGTGCATGTAGAAAAATTGGTTTTATTAAAGGAAAAGGGATGGAGGATTGGAATATTCAAAAAGAAAAGCTACACATCACTGAGCCATGGGGTATTGGGTCAATGATGGCAGCCCTTAGAAGCTGGAATTTCATCCTTCTATGCATCCACTGGCAAGAAGTTTTGTCAATCAGTGGGTTTTGGATTCTTGGTTGGTGGGTTTGGGCAGGAGGTTGGGTCTACAGGAATGCAGATGTGTGATTGGGTGCTTCTTTGGTTCCTCATGTCCAGTTGTATTTCTTATCTGGCCAGTTCTCCTGGGGCAAGGAGTCTTGCAAAATGGCTATTAGGAATCATATTGCCTGTGTGAGTATTAACATTTGCACCTGCGTTAATACCATAGTTTCTGGGGCCTCACTCTATGCCTTCTTCCTTCCCTGGACATGGCATCTCAATTTCTGAGAACTTGAAACCCTGGTCAGTGAGATTGGGCTCTTTGTTGGAACTTCAGCTACCTTGTGTTGCCCTACCTTGGGGAGTGCCCTCAGGTGAAAACTAATATAAACACAAAGCTCAGTAAACAACATGGGTTTGTTTGTTTGTTTTTTGGAATATTGACTTTCTGCTCTCATTGTTTCCTGCCTGCCTTTTTAGTTGGATTTTAAAATTATTTTTCCAGAGTTTATATTTGTAATTGGTGAAAGAGTTAATCCAATGAAAGCTACTCTGATATTATACTCAAACAATTTTGAAAAGAAAAATTTCTCTTTTGGATTAATGTTGATTTATTGTTTGTAAAATCAAGTCAATAGAGTATGAAAAAATAAGTTTTGGATGATTTTTACCTTGATCTTAATCACTGAGAATGTCATATTTAATTTATAATAGGAAAAATATATACTAATTCTTTTTGAACCTGTGGGAAAATGTTTGCTTAATTGAGCCAAATGTTCATCTAATAATCCTTTAAATCTATTTTAGAAATAATGACTATTTGACACATATGCACAATTAACATTTGTTTTAAGTATTTGAAAATAGTACCTTTAACATGAATTATTCTAATAGAGATATATGTATTTTATCTTTTATTTTTCAGAATTTTTGCTACTACCAAGGATATATTGAAGGTTATCCAAATTCTGTGGCAATCCTTAGCACATGTACTGGACTCAGGTTGTGATATATAATTTTATCACTACAAAATGAAATATTATTTTAGAAAAAATTTTTAAATTTAAAAAATTATATCCAGGGGTTCTAACATGAGACATGCCTTATTGTGGAAAACCATCTTTGGAAAAGCAGAATATGGAAATTCTTTTTTTTTTTAACAGTTTTTTTTTTTCTTTATTGATTTTAGAGAGAGAGGAAAGGAGGGAGAGAGAGAGAGAGAGAAACATTGATGAGAGAGAACTTCGACTGGCCGCCTCCTACATGCCCCCACTGGGGATTTGGCTCACAACCTGGGCATGTGCCCTGACCGGGAACTGAACTGGCGACCTCTTGGTGCATGGGTCAATGCTCAACCACTGAACCACACGGGCCAGGCAGAATATGGAAATTCTTGTAATCCCTCCTACTCTTATTCTGAATGATAATTTTTTTATATATTTGGAGAACATGAAATATCAATAACTAGGCAAATGCCAACAGCATTACTATTTATTGCCACTCAGTAAATCGGTGGATACTTAGTAATTTTTTTCCAGGTTACCATCTGAGATTAAGAGTGAAAATGATTCACATACTATTAAGCAAAAACTTGACTAAATGGCTTTTTTATGTACATTTTAAAAAATCTATTTTGAAATTCATAGGGGCTTACTACAGTTTGAAAATGTAACTTATGCAATTGAGCCCTTGGAGCCTTCTATTGGTTTTGAACATGTGATTTATCAAGTGAAGCATGAGAATACAGGTGTTTCTTTATATGCTGAGGAGGATATGGAGTCAAGAGACATACCCTATATAATTCAAAGTGTTCAGGTAGGTGATTAATTGACTAAATATATGGTGAGTACTAATCAATATAAGCAATGTATTTTTTCTGATAAAATGTTATTTACATTAATAAATATGATTGATAGATACATAATATGCTAGATGTAATAAAAACTTTGTGACTTATATTGTAAGACTTAAAACTTGTCATTCAGATTTCCAGAACTATAAGCTGGCATTTTTCACTGTTAGTGGCACCTTTCCCCCCGCTGTGATCTAGACTTTTATTGTCTGCAGATGCACTCCCTTCTCCATTTCCATTATGTCAAAATTTTGATACAATAAATACAAATGCCATTCACATAAATATTGAAGGTATTTCCTGAGTAGAATCACTAGGGTCTTCTTCTATGGCGGTGGCCTCAGGGGCAGCCATTCTATTTTCCTCAGCATGCTATGTCAATTTCATTGTGCATGGATGGAGAAGCTGCTTCTACTGGCAAAGAAGACTCCAGAATTTAGGGGTTCTGTGACCACAGATTCATCAGAGTCTTCCCATATGTTCCCATTCCAATTTTCAGAGTCTAATTTTTTTCCAAATTAATACCCTCACTTTAACAGTGGACATCCTGTGATCTTGGAAATTCAAAATGTGTTACAATTAATGTGTTCATGAAATGAGATTTTGGGTTTGGTTTTCAACCGTCTCTGATCTGCTGTTACAGTAGGTAAGGGTTATTTCAGGGCAGATATTTTGCCAGAGAAACAGAACCAACAGGATATATGTATACATATGTATGTGTGCATATATGTATGCCTGTGTGTGTACATATATACACATTAATGTATATCTGGGTAGAGCACAGTCAAGTTGACAAATAAAATTAACCATCTCAGCAGGACTACAAAATTTATTTCTATATTTATTTCATAAGTTTTATTGCTTAGTCTTTTACATTTTTTAAAAATATTTTTTATTGATTTTAGAGAGAGGAAGGGAGAGAGAAATGGAAACATTGATGAGGTTGCTTCCTGCATGTCCCCCACTGTGGATCAAGCTTGCAACCTGCCCATGTGCCCTGACCAGGAATCAAACCGGTGACCTCTTGGTTCATGGGACCATGCTCAACCAACTGAGCCACACTGGCCGGGCTAGTCTCTTACATTTTGATATATGATTCAATTTAATTTTTGTATGGAGTAATTTAAGATTCTCAATTCATCATTCTTTATATGGATATCTAATTTTCTCAACATCATTTTTTAAGAAGACTTTTTTTTTTTTTCCACTGAATTCTCATGGCTTTTCTTTTTTTCTTTTTTTTTCTAAGGTCGGTTGACCATAAATGTTAAGGACTATTTCCACAATTGCAATTACATCCCATTGATCTTTATGCTTATTCTTAAGCCAGAAACACTTTTTTTTTAATTTTATTTTTTATTACTATACCTTTGAAGAAATTTTTGGAATTAGCAAGCATGCATTCTTCTTTTTCGAGATTGTTCTGGCTATTTTTGTTACTATGAATTTCCAAATGAATTTTAAATTTTATTTCAGTTTCCTAAAAATGCCATCTGGGATTGTGTGGATTCTGTAGATTCACCTGGAGAATATTTCCATTTAACAATATTAACTCTTCCTATCTATGAACATGGAATAGCTTTTTGTTTTTAGATTTTCTTTAATATTTTTATGCATTGTTTTGCACAGTTCAGTCTTCAAGTCGTCAAGTAAACTTATTTTGTTAAATTTATTTCTGTAAGTTTTATTATTTGAATGTTATTACCCATTTAATTTTTTGTCAAGTTTGCATGTCTCATTATCAGTGTTAGGAAATTATTGATTTTTGTGTATTGATTTCATATTCTGAAAAATTGTTGAAATTGTTTATTAGTGTGTTTTTTTATTGGACTCTGATTTTCTATGTATGAGGTCATGTCATCTTGAATAAAGATAGTTTATGTTCTCCCTTTTTAATTATAATAACTTTCATTTTTTTATTGCCTAATTGTCCTGGTTAGCACCTCCAGTATAATGTTAAATAGGCGAGAAGAGATATCCCTGTCTTGCCGCAATCTTAGGAGGAAAGGATTCAGTCCATCACCATTAAGTATAATGTTAATGGTGAAATAAAACTGAACCTCTCTAGAATTTTCAACTCACTTTACTCTCCATTAAAACTCTTCTTATTCTATCTCACTTTTTCTGACTTTTTCTTATTCACTACATTCTAGATATTGATATTTTCTATGTTATGCCTCAGGTTTTTGTTGATTTGCCTGTTGTATGTTTCCATGGCATTGTCTACTAGGATTTACATTATCTCCTACTCTCATTCCAATTTTTTTCCTAAGTCATTGATCCATATTAAACATAATGGTTGCTCAAGTTAAACAAAATACAGGAACACATGATCTATCTACCTAATTATCTATCTATCTATCTATCTATCTATCTATCTATCTATCTATCCATCCATCATCATGCCCCTTCTCACTCCCTGAATATTCTTGCTGACGACTTTGACATCTTTTAAATTTAACTATAATCTATGTTGTAATTTTATCATTCAATAGCATTCTCTAACCTCGCCTTAATCCAATTATTTGGTATTTACTTGACCAAACAAACTTTACTTCGATTAAAGTTATCTTTATATAATACATATCTCAGCAATTTGTCTCCTTGTATGGCCTCATTCTCTTACTATTAGGGGAACCGGAAAGTAATGTCGTTTTTGTTACATTAACTTCGAACAGATAAATTTTTAACAAGTTTTTATTTTTAATCAGTGATATAATCACCTTCGTTATCAACAACCTTTTGCCATCTAGTGTGCAAATTTTCAATGCCGGATCGATAAAAATCAATTGGTTTTTGAGCAAAATATCTGGAAATGGCATTTTGGACATCATCCAAATTGTCAAATTTTTTGCCACTTAGAAAATGTTGTAGCGATCAGAATAAATGGAAATCCGATGGCACAATATCGGGCAAGTATGGTGGATGAAGCAATACCTCTCACCCAAATTCATTAATTTTTTCCAGGGTTTTTCTTGCACAGTGCGGTCTTGCATTATCGTGTTGCAGAATAACGCCTTTTCTGGTGACAATTGCTGGGCACTTTTCAATTAAAGATTGATTTACTCGATCCAATTGTTCACATAAAGGGCTGCATTCATAGTTTGTCCAGGTTACAGCACTTCAAAATGAATGACCCCGCGAATACTCCACCAAACACACAAAAGTGCCTTTTTGTGGTGTAAACCTGGTTTAGCTGTACTTCGTGGCAATTCATTCGGAGAGAGCCACTGCCTTTTGCATTTTGGATTATCATAGAGGACCCATTTTTAAGCTCCAGTGATCAAGTGATCAAAAAACGCTTCTGTATTGTGCCGCTGAAGCAATAAGTTGCATGTGGTGGACCGGTTAGCTTTGTTTTCTTCAGACAGATGATGTGGGACCCAAACACCTGCTCTGCTTACTTTACCAATCTGCTGCAGATGTTCTTGGATGGTCGACCAAGGTTGGTTAAGAGTGTTTGACAGTTCCTCAACTGTCTGACATGGATTTGCTTCCACTTCTGCCCTTAACATGTCATTACTTTAACGATATTACTTTCTGGTCCCCCTAATACATAAAATGACTTTTGAGGTCGTTTGAAATATAACACCTGCTCACCTTTCAACAGACACATCCCCTGGCATTCTGTTATGTACCCTTGTCTTAAATTTATTTGGCTAAAAAACACTCTGTATCTTTACTCCATAAAAAATTATTGTTCACTAAATGAATTAATGAAATATTACTTAAATATAATCAACTCCAATCTCAAAGAGAAAATGAGCAAAGATTACTTCAGGGAATGTTAAACAACTAACACATGTTGGTTGAAACAAACAAATGGTTTTGAATCCTTCAATCCATTAGTTCATTGTTTATTTTGATTAAGTGTTTATGTTAGCGGCAAGATAAGGAGACCTTGGTTCTTGTCTTCTTGAAGGAAAGATTTCAATCAAGAGACAAAGTAAAGCAAAGTAAGAAAGGATTTATTGGCTGCAGCAAAAACACACTTAGGACAGTGAAATGAGGAAGGGCATAGAAGAAGCAACAGGAGACCCTAGGCTGGGCTGCTTTGGCTCACTGGGAAGTCAGAGGAAAGGGGCCCTTGGGGACAGTTTCAGGGGGTTAGCCCAGGTCGAGCTGCCACTGCTCATTGCTCCTCTGGTTGCAAGTTTCCTGAGTCCCTTAGAAGGAAGAAAGAGGGGAAGGGAATGGCACTGACACATTTCTCTGGGGGAGAGTACGCGCTGGGTCCTTCATCCTGAGCATATTTATCTCTCTCTTGCAGGTGGGAATCTTAGGGGAGGGTCTTAGGGGGAGGTTCTTAACAGAATATTTATTAGCTTTCCAGGTGTCCACTGATTGGTCAGTGACAGGACAGGAGGTCATTATTCAATGCAGCTTGTCCTGAGGCAGCCATGGCATCACTTGTCACTTGTCTGGTTTTGTTACTTTTCTGGGCCTGGAGCTAAAATACAACTGAGGCCTAGATGTTATCCTTAGGAAAGAAAAGGTCAAAGTGTCTAAACCAAACCATATGACTAGTGATATGAAAAGTCAGGGCTTCCAAACCCCATGACCAGCGATATGCTAGGGGAAGATAGGTTACCCTGGGGGCAAGATTCTTATTTTCCAAGTTTTGCTGCTTGCTAGGCATCTGGGGCTTTTTGCCATGGTGAGTTTCTGTACCTGGCCCATCGTCTTTGTTCTGCTATGTCTGCCTAACTGCCTATAACATTTATGTTTATGCAATACAAAAGTAGTGTTATTTCCTTGCTTAGGGACTTTGATAAAAGGATGGAGTCCTATAAGCAAACTATCATGAAATATTTGGTGCTTAATTTTGAATGGAAATGATAAAAAAAAAAACACAATTAGACCATAAGGGGATTTCATCTGAATTTTAAAAAACAAAACCCTGAAATCTCCAAGGCTTGGGCTAAGAAATAGAAGTTTAAAGTGGGGAAAACTGAGTGATCAATCAGCCCTAAATTTGTCTTACTGATCTTTCTCAACTTTTCTTTTTCCTTTAAATTACTCCTTTAAACCATCACTTTTCTGATTGCTACTAAATGCCATATTTCTTGTTCTCTAATGCTCAGTTAATTATGTTAAGGAAAGTGGTTTTAGTAAAATGGGATAGTTTAAAACTTCAATGTGAAAAAGAAAAATGGTAGACATTAAAATAAATACAATAAAAGTTTCCTCAATTTCTGGAATTGTGTCCTCTTTTTCTGCTTCTAGATATTTGTCTAGTGTTTGTAGATGGTATGCTATTTTAGTAACAAGATGCTTTGAGTTATCTACACTATAGTCTTAAAGAATTCGTAAAGTCTGTCTGACAAGTTTTCCCTAGTGCCTTCCTCCTAGATTATCTTCATGTAAACATAATTATGAAAACATTGTTTTTCTTTATCCCCATTTTTTGGCAAAGTCTAATTCACATAAATGATAAGCCAGAGTTCAGATCTCATGAGGCCTCACATTTTTGCCTAACTTAACCACTATTATCTGGATGGATGACATCATACCCAGAATCTACATTTTGAGATATCTATAGTGAATTTTAAAAAGTTAGTCACTTTCATTCTCTGTTGCTCACCATTTTCTGAGGTGATTTATACAATGGTTAACTTTGTCCTTCAGATGAAAAAAAAACACAGAGATGGGTCCTTATACTTTTAGGGTCATAGATAAAACTATACCACATAGTAATGTATGATTACATCATTAAGCTAATAAAAATTAACACCTTTAGTAATGGGAGTTACTGGAAGGTATTTTGTTTTGTTTTGTTTTTTATTATTGTTTTATGCAGAAAATCAAATAATATAAATAGCTAAAAACCAATGAGAATATAGAGAATGGAAGGTAGAGGAAAGTTACTTTCTGAGTAAATTAAATGGTTGATCACCTATTTAAGAGATGACAAAGAAAATATCCTAGAAAAGATTCTTTGATACCTAGTTTTGCTCATATTATCTGGTTCTAATTTTATATATAAAATTGGATTTTTCAATATTGAATTCATGAAGTAGTGATAAACACTAAAATATTTAAGTAACTCTAATTTTTATGTGGATTTTTTTCAGGTACTTAAAGGCGTATCTAAGTATATAGAATTGCATATTGTAGTTGAAAAAAATTTAGTAAGTATATTCTGATTTATTTGCCTTATGTCAATTAATATTAGTAATTATTTATTTCTTCAAATAATCTCTCTTCTTTTTCTGGGACTCCGATAATTCATATATTGTTTCCACCTAATGGTATTTCACAAGTCCCTCTTTTTTTCTTTCTGGTCCTTAGAATGTATGATTTCATTTGTCTTCTCCTCAAGTTTGTTAACTCATTGTCCTGCCTCTTCAAATCTGTTGTTGAAGCTTTCTAGGGAATTTTCAACTCAATTATTGCATTTTGTAGCTCCAGAATTTTTTGGTTTATTTTAATAATTTCTATATTTTTGTTGACATTTTGTTTATATGTAATTTTCCTGATTTCCCTTATCCTTTGTTTTCCTTTAGCTCGTTGAGTATACTTTAGACAGTGGTTTTAAAGACACAGATAGAGCTGCATTTCCTCAAGGATGGTTTCTCCCAATTTATCTTGTTCCTTTGGGCCATGCTTTTTTGTTTGTTTGTTTGTTTGCCTCATGATATAAACTTAATGTTTGTGTTTCTCTGAAATTCATATCAAAACCTGATATAATGTGGTGGTATTTGGAGGGTGTGGCCTTTGAGAGTGGCTTGAGTCTTTGAGATGGAGCCCTTATCAAGGAGATTAAGGACCTTATAAAAAAGACTCCAGGACTTCTGCCAACATGACAAGATGGCCATTTATGAACCAGGAAGAGGCTTTTTCAGACACCAAATCTGCTGGAGCCTCTGTCTTAGACTTACAGCTTCCAGAACTGAGAGAGATAAATATTTGTTTAAGCACCTCGTCTATAACATTTTTGTTATAACACCTCACACTGACTAAGGAACCTTGTGATTTTTTGTTGAAAATTGGGCATTTGAAAAAAATAAACATCTCTTGCAGTTTTTGCAGATTGATTCTGTGCCAGGGCAGTCCTTCGGTGATTAGTTGAGCTTGCTCTCAATTTACGAGTCAGCTAAGGTAGAAGTTTGGGATGTTCTTAGGTCTTTTCTGAGCATATGTCTTGAGGAGCTTTCTTAATTTTACCATATACAGGGCTGCTTTCAAATATCTCAATTTTTCAAAGAGTCTCACCTCAGTTTCTCTTCAGGACCTTAGATGGCCTTGTTGTGTATTGTCACCTGTAATCTCTTGTCCCAGGCATCTGACACTTTTACAAGTAGTAGTTACTCCTTTTTGCTGCCTGAAATCTGAGAGAGATAAGACAGAAACCAACCTTTCAGGCAGCCGTTAGACAGGTTAGAACATTTCAAGTAAAGTCTTCTCTGCAATCCTTGATTTGAGGGAGGAAACTGGAAACTGGGCTGCAATCTCCTCCAACTTAAACCATGAGACACTGGAGATGGAGTAGAGCAAAGGAAAGTAAAGGCACCACAAATTTCCTGCCATTTTCAAGCTGACTTTCTCTTGCTTGGTTGCTGTAGACCCTTGACTGTTTTCCAGAGCTCCTATGAGTTTATTTCAGCCAGTTTCTGTTTGTCTTTTGACATTTCCACTGAGGAACAAGGGCTTGGAGTTTTCTAGCCCACCACTTTGCTGATGTCACTCTCACCCCCCACCCCGAAGAATATTTTTAGTTTCCTGTTATATTGTTATGAAAGCTACTTTAAAAGCTTTGTCAGCTAATTCTAACAGATTATTTGTCATGATGTTCACAAGTATTGGTTGCTTTTTCTCACTCAGGTTGTGGTTTTCCTGTATCTTGGTATGGCTAGTGATTTTCAATTGTTTTTTGAACATTTTGACTAGTATGTTTTAAGGATCTGGATTGTTCTTAAATTTTTTATTTTATTGTCACATCAGTATTGAGAAAGTTATGTGGTTGTAGTAAATGATGAAAGTTTTCAGAGGCTTCATGATGTTATTTTGGTCTGGATTGATTTGGTGCTTCTGTAGGTCCCACTACTACCTGCCTGTGCTGCCTGCAGGAGTGGAGCTTTCCTTACCCTCCTGTTGCCTTTGAGCAGTGCATTGTAGATGATAGGCCTGTGCAGGTAGAAAGTGTTTTCCTGGCTTACTCAGCCAGTGGGATTCCATTTTACATATTCCCAATGCTGTTTGTGGGAGTGGAAGTTCTTTCGCAGGGTTATTCTACCTAGTGTTTCTAGGTGGGAGTAGGAGACATCAGGCATCGGGGAGTGGAGCTGTTTTGTGTCATCAGAACTAAATTAATACTTCCAGCAGGGGCAATGGCTCTTCCTTGGTCCAGCCTACCTGTTTTTTCAAGTTGGGTCATGGAATACTCCATGCTGTAGGGCAGGGATTACTACTCTAGGCACCAAATGGAGTAGGGTTCTTACTCCATCCCTCCCTAGGCTATGTGTTGGCAGTGGATGGGGTGTTGGGAGTTGCTGAGCAGCTATGTTACTCCTCCATTCCTTGCATACCTCTAGCAAGTACCTTTGATTTCCACTCTTTAGAGACTTACGAATTTTTGTTATATTATTTCAGAGTTTACAGTTTTTCATAGCTTTGCTCAGCTGGGAGAAACTGGGAGAGAGCAGTCTATACCATCTTGTCTGAATCAGAAGTCTCCACAATACATGTTGAAATTTAAATTATTGTTTTTTGCAAGTGTTTTTTATTAAGAGGAGAAAAGCTATTGTGTATTATACTTACCTTTGCAATTGCCATTACCAGTGCTTTTCACTGTCTTTGTGAACATATGAGTTACTGTCTTATGTCATCTCTTTGCAACCTCAAAAGATGTTTTATTATTATTTCTAGTAATGCAGCTCTGTTATCAATGGTGTATTTCTCTCTTTTATTTTTTTAAATTTGAGAATACCTTTCTGCTGCCTTTACTTTTGAAAAATAGTTTTACTGTATATAGAATTCTTGATTGAGAGTATTTCTTTTGGCACTTTAACTCTACATCAATTCTGATGAGAAGTCATCTCTTTATCTTGTTGTGCCTCACCTGTATGTGGTCCATCATTTTTCTCTTCTCATTTTAAAGATTTATTTTGCCCTGGCCGGTTTGGCTCAGTGGTTGGAGCATCGGCCCGCGGACAGGAGAGTCCCGGGTTTGGTTCCCACTTAGGGCACATACCTCGGTTGCAGTTTGTCCCTGGCCCAGGTTGGGGTCATGTGGGTGGCAGCCACTCGATATGCCTCTCTCAGACCGATGTTTCTCTCTCTCTCTCTCTCTTTCTCCCTCTCTATCTGAAGATAAATGCAAAAAAAAAAAAAAAGATTTATTTTATTATGGTTGATGTCCAGTTAGTTAACTATGATATGTCTCTGTGACTGTCTGATTTTATCTTACTTGTTTTATTGAGCCTATATAATGTGTAGAATAAATATTTTTATTAAATTTGGGGAGTTTTTGGCCACTATTTATTCAAAGTTTTTATTTTGTGTTATATGTTCATATTTTGTTTTGTTTTTTGCCTTTTTCAGTCTCTGCTACCTTCTAAGGCTCCCATTATATAAATTCTGGTTTATATAATGGTGTCCAACAGGTGTCTATAATTCCATGATTCTGTTCACTTTATTTTTGTTGTTGTTTTTTTTTTTTATTCTTTTATGTTGGATAATTTCTACTGATAAATCATCATGTTCACTTATTACTTTTTCTGTTGGTGAACAACCCATGTAATTAATTTTTTATTTTAACTATAGTGTTTTTCAACTCAAGAGTGTCCATTTAGTTCTTTTTTATAATTTTATATTTTTTCAACTTTATTCAGCTTTATTGATATATAATTGATACATAACCATGTAAGATTAAGGTCTATGTGTTGACTTGATGCATTTATAAATGACAAAATGATTACCACTGTAGTATTAACTACTATCACCATTCACTCACATAATTGCCATTTTTTTATGTATGTGGCAAGAAAGTTTAAAATTACTCTCTTAGCAACATTCAAGTATATGATAATGTATTATTAGCTATAATCACCATGTTGTACATTATTATGTATAAATTATATTCTTTATTTATATTATCTTTTTTGTGAGTTAATATCATCTTTTCTTTATTCTTTAAACGTGATTTCCTTTATGTCAACGATTATAGTAGCTGCTTTGAAGTTTTGTTTGCTAAGTTTAATAAGGCCCACATCATAGTTTCTAATAACTTCCTTTTTTATATGTGAGTAACATTTTCTTTTATTGTGTATGTCATACTTTTGTTGAAAAGTGGACATTTTATATAAATATCTTAGCAACTCTGGATACTTAAATTGCTCTGGTAATTGTTGCTAATTTTTTTGTTTATATGTTTAAATGTTAAATGCCTTGTTAAAGTAATTCTGTAGATTTTATCTCCAATTCTGTAGGTTCTGTACCCCTCCCAGTGTGTCACCACTGATGTCTCTGCCTACTATTTTATTTTTATTCTTGTTCTTATTTTTAAGCCAGGATTGCTAGTGGTTGACCTTGGGTCAGCATATTTTAGTGATCAACCAGTGATTGATTAGTCAGAGGCTGTGCTCCAACGATTAAGCTAGTAAGGCTTCTTGAGTAATGTCTCAAGGTTAGCCGTGAATTTATGTACATCTTGGATGCCTTTCAGTCTCTCTTGAGTATGAATGTTATTTGTGTATGCATGGACTATTCCAGATGATCAAGGATATACGAGAGATTTTTAAGGGCCACTTTGGTTGTATTCCCTACATCTCCATATTAAATAGCTGGCTCTCTTTCTGGTCTTTTGTGTGAAATAATGAGTTTCACAAACTGTTTAGCTGTGATAACAACCTTCAGTGTTTATTTGGGTAGAGATCACTATTGTTTTGACAATGTACTTGGACATGTGATTTTCTTCTGTTGTGCTCCAAATAGTCTTTCTCCTCTGATGGGGAAGCTGCTAGATTTTATGGTTTTACCAAAAACAGTGAAATTAGCCCACAGTAAAGCTGGAGGTAGGGATAGGGACAGCCTCAAGTAAAATGCCACAGAGTTCCACTGTTCTCACTATAGGATTAGTAGTTTTTCTTTTAAGAAATACTTCTCTTTTTTTTTCTCTTGTCATTGGCCAATTCCCATAATCTTGAAATAGTTTTTGACAATGTGTCTTGTTTATCATCGCTTATTGTGGAAGGGATTTGCAGAGCTCATAATTTCACCATGTCAAGAGTCCTACTCTCTGTAAATTAATTTTTTAATCTCCCAATAGTTTATCAACCTTTTCCCTACAAATTTCACACATATTGTATTTTATTTTACTGTTTTGTAAATTAGCTCTTTTCATATATTGTTACTTCTGTTCTTTGTAGTCACTTACAGATTTCTGAAGTCACTTTTTGTGCATAGTTTGCCTTTGCTGCATAAAAACTACTCCAATGTTTAGTGGCTTAAATAGCAAATATCAGTTCTCAATTCTTAAATCAATTCTTAACAAGATTTCTGTGTGCTAGACTGGTCTCACTTATTCATCATCTTTAGTAAGCTGCTGATTTTGCTTGGAGTTGGCTGGCCCACAGGTGTCTCACCTGTCACATCTCCTCTCTATTCCACATGGCAGAAAACAAATCTACATTTTTTGATATGCTAGTGGTGTTGATAGGGTTCCCCAAAGCAGTAAGTGGTAAGTGAAAGAGAAGACCTAGGACATTACTGTAGATGACTAGTTATAAACACTGGACACTTGGCTACACTAAATTTATAAAACAACACAAGATTAAATCAAACCAAGGGAACATGATACAATCAAGGACACTGTAAACATGAGATATATGAGGCTGCTGCTGCTGGAAGAACACGCCATACTGTTTTATAGCAAACTTTTTCTTTATACGTAGAAAGAGTACACTCTATAGTAATGATAAATAGTATAATATATACATACACCGGTAACATATTTATTACCATTTTCAAGTATTATGTACTGTATTTGACTAGAAGTGCTATCCTTTTCCACAACGGGCAGTACAGTAACTTTGTTTACACCAGCATCATCACACACACATGAGCAGTGTATTGTGCTACAACACTAGGATAACTACAACCTTAGTAGGCACTGATAATCTAATGGGACCACTGTCATATGTGTGGTCTGTTGGTGACCAAAACATTGTTACATAGTGCTTGACTAAAGAAAGCAAAATGGGCTTGGCTGATGTGGCTCAGTGGTTGAGCATAAACCCATGTACTAAGAGGTCGCTGGTTCAATGCCCGGTCAGGGCATATGCCCAGGATGTAGGCCAAATCTCTAGTGGGGGGCGTGCAAGAGGTGGTCAATTGATGATCTCTCTCATCGATGTTTCTATCTCTCTCTCCCTTCCTCTCTCTCTAAAATCAATAAAGAAAAAAAAATTTTTTTTAATAAAGAGAAAGCAAAATGGCGGTATGTTAGCTAAGAGAAAGGAGCCTGTTTATTAATTGTTTTGCTTTGTTTTCAATGTGGGAGAATGCTTATTTGCTGATGAAAAAAAGCCAAGTATTGATGAAAATTGATGATGTGGGCTGGAATTCGTAGTCACACCTTTGAGTAAGTGAGTTTCAACGTGTACAATTGAAAAACTAATGTTAGACTGGACCGCCATTTCATTCATAGTAACATCAAGGAAAGCAGAGAATATGATTAGATTTCCAAGTTAAAGTGTTTGATAAAGTGACACAAGTTTGTGGACTTTCTTTCTCTTCTGTTTATCGATTTATGAAAATGTTCTAACTTTTTACCTCTCCAAGTTAAAACTGAAAATACTATTTTCCTCATATCTGCCAACCATCTGTTTTATATTTTTTAAAAATTGTTCCAGTCAATTAGTATAAAATTTTATCACATTGGAATTTTCATTGTCTTAAATGACAATTCACTTAAATATAATTTAATGTTTACTGGCCACTCATATTTGCTTTTCTCTGAATTGACAATTTACTCCTTTTGCTTGTTTTCCTAAAGATTCTTTGCCTTCTTGTCAACTTATAAGAAATCTTTAGATGTGAAAAATATTCATGCTTTGCTTATTATCTGGAATGACATATGAAAGCATTGCCTTGAATAATTGACTTTGGGGGCTTTCTTTATAATATATAAATTTTAATTTTATTATATCTAAATATACCTTTACATTCTTTTTTTTTTGCATTTTTTTATTAATTTGTTTTTGTTACAGATGTTTCTGCTTTTTCCCCCATTGACACCCTCCTCCCCATCACCCCTGCCCCATCCCCAGCATTGTTGTCCATGTCCATCAGTTATGCGTACATGCATATAAGTTCTGTGGCTTATCTCTCCCCTCCCCCACCCCCTCTTCTGAGGGTTGTCAGTCTGTACCCTACTTCCACGTCTCTGGGTCTACCCTGTTCCTCAGACTGTTATTTTTATTATATTCCACAAATAAGTGAGATCATGTGATATTTGTCTTTCTCTGCTTGGCTTGTTTCGCTTAACAATACTCTCTAGGTCACTCCATGTCGTCTTAAAGGATAATAGATCTCTCTTTCTTACAGCTGCATAGTACTCCATTGTGTATATGTACCATAACATTTCTATCCATTCGTGTACTGATAGACACATGGGCTGTTTCCAGATCTTAGCTATTGTAAATAGTGCTGCTATGAACATAGGGGTACATACATTGTTTCTGGTTGGTGTTTCAGATTTCTTAGGGTACATTCCTAGAAGTGGGATCACTGGGTCAAATAGCAGTTCAATTTTTAACTTTTTGAGTTAACACCATAGTGTTTTCCACAGTGGCTGCACCAGTCTGCATTCCCACCAGCAGTGTACTAGAGTCCCCTTTTCTCCACACCCTCGCCAACACTTGTTTGATGATTTGTTGATGGCGGCCATTCTGACAGGTGTGAGGTGATACCTCATAGTTGTTTTAATTTGCATCTCTCTGATGATTAGTGATGTTGAGAACTTTTTCATATGTCTCTTGGCCATTTGTATGTCCTGTTTAGACAGATGTTTATTTAGGTCCTCTGCCCATTTTTTAATTGGGTTCTTTGTCTTCCTTTTGTTGAGTTGTATGAGCACTCTACATATTTTGGAAATTAATCCTGTATCTGATGCATCATTTGTGATTATGGTCTCCCATATAGTGGAATCCATTTCCGTTTTGATGGTTGTTTCTTTTGCTGTGCAGAAGCTTTTTAGTTTGTTGTAGTCCCATGTGTTCATTTTTCCTTTGTTTCTCTTGCCTTAGGTGTTGTATCAGTAAAAATTCTGCTGCGTATGATGTCTGAAATTTTGTTGCCTGCATTTTCTTCTAGAATTTTTATGGATTCACGAGTCACATTTAAGTCTTTTATCCATTTTGAGTTTATTCTCGTGTATGGTGTAAGTTGGTGGTCTAGCTTCATTTTTTTGCAAGTAGCTGTCCAATTTTCCCAAACTCATTTATTGAAGAGACTGTCTCGACTCCACTGTATGCTCTTGCCACCTTTGTTGAATATTAATTGAGCATATTGTCTTGGGTCAATTTCTGGGTTCTCCATTCTGTTCCATCGATCTATCTGCCTGTTCTTGTGCCAATACCAGGTGGTTTTGGTTACAGTTGCTTTGTAGTATAACCTGAAATCTGGTAATGTGATCCCTCCTACTTTGTTCTTCTTTTTCAAGATTGCTGTAGCTATTTGGGGTCTTTTTTGGTTCCATATAAACTTTTGGAGTGTTTGTTCTAGTTCTGTGAAATATGTCGTTGGTATTTTGATGGGGATTGCATTGAATCTATAGATTGCTTTGCGTAGTAAGGACATTTTAATGATGTTAATTCTTCCAATCCATGAACAAGGTATATGTTTCCACTTTTTATATCTTCCTCTATTTCTTTTTTCAATGACCTGTAGTTTTCTGTGAAGAGGTTCTTTACTTCTTTGGTTAAGTTTATCCCTAGGTATCTTAATTTTTTGCTGCGATGGTAAATAGGATTGTTTTTTTAATTTCTCTTTCTGTGAGTTAATCATTGGTGTATAAGAATGTCATTGATTTCTTGATGTTAATTTTGTATCCTGCTACTTTGCCAAATTCATTAATTAAGTCTAGTAGATTTTTGATGGAGTCTTCAGGGTTTTCTATGTACAATATAATGTCATATGCGAATAATGACAGTTTCACTTCCTCCTTTCCAATTTGGATCCCCTTTATTTTTTCTTCATGTCTAATTGCTGTGGCTAAGACTTCCAGTACTATGTTAAATAAGAGTGGTGAAAGTGGGCATCCTTGTCTTGTTCCTGTTCTTAAGGGGAATGCTTTTAGTTTTTGCCCATTGAGAATGATGTTGGCTGTAGGTTTTTCATATATGGCCTCTATGATGTTGAGATATGATCCCTCTATTCCCAAACTGCTGAGTGTTTTTATCAGAAATGGGTGCTGGATTTTGTCGAATGCTTTTTCAGCATCTATTGATATGATCATATGTTTTTTATTTTCATTTTGTTTATGTGGTGTATCACATTTATTGATTTGTGAATATTCTACCATCCTTGCATGCCTGGGATGAAACCCACTTGATCATGATGAATAATTTTTTTGATGTATTCCTGGATCTGATTTGCTAATATTTTGTTAAGGATTTTGGCATCTGTGTTCGTCAGGTATATTGGCCCATAGTTTTCTTTCTTTGTAGTGTCTTTATCCGGTTTTTGAATTAGGATTATGCTGGCCACATAAAATGAGTTTGGAAGTGTTCCATGTTCTTGGATTTTTTGGAATAGTTTTAGGGGAATGGGTATTAGCTCTTCTTTGAATGTTCAGTAAAACTCCCCTGTGAAGCCATCTGGGCCTGGGCTTTTGTTTGCTGGGAGTTTCTTGATTACATTTTCAATTTCCTTTGTTGTTATTGGTCTGTTCAAGTTTTCTATCTCTTCCTGTTTCAGTTTTGGGAGGCTGTGTGTTTCTAGAAATTTGTCCTTTTTTTCTAGGTTGTCCAAATTGTTGGCATATAATTGTTCATGGTATCTTTCAATGATCCTTTGAATTTCTGTGGTGTCAGTTGTTACTTCTTCTCTTTCATTTCTGATTTTATTTATTTGGTTTCTGTCTTTTTGTTTCTTGGTGAGTCTGGCTAAAGGTCCATCAATCATGTTTATCTTTTCAAAGAACCAGCTTTTTGTTTCATTGATCTTTTGAATTGTTTTTTAGTCTCTATGTCGTTTATTTCTGTTCTTACCTTTACTATAATATTTCCTTCCTCCTACTAGCTCTGGGTTTTTCTTTTTGCTTACTTTCTAGTTCTTTAAGTTGTAGGTTAGAAAGTCAATTAAGAATTTTTCTTGTTTTTTGAGGTAGGCCTGTAGTGCTATGAACTTCCCTCTCAGGACTGTTTTCACTGTGTCCCATAGATTTTGTGTTGTTGTGTGTTCGTTTTCATTGGTTTCCAGGAAATTTTTAATTTCTTCCTTGATCTCGTTAGTAACCCATTCGTTGTTTCATAGCGTACTATTTAGCCTCCAAGTGTTTGAATGTTTTTGTGTGTTTTTATTGTAATTGAGTTCTAGTTTCATTCCACTCTGATCTGAGATGCTTGATATGATTTCAATTTTCTTGAATTTGTAGAGACTTGCTTTGTGTCCTCACATGTGGTCTATCTTTGAGAATGATTCATGTGCACTTGAGAAGAATGTATATTCTGCAGCTTTGGGGTGAAATGTTCTGTAAATATCAATGAAGTCCAACTGATCTAGTTTGTCTTGTAAGGAGTCTATGTCCTTGTTATTTTTTTTTGTCTAGAAGATCTATCCAGTGGTGTCAGTGGCGTGTTAAAGTCACCTATTATGATCGTGTTGCTATTGATCTCTCCCTTGAAGTCCTCCAGAAGTTTTAAAATATATTTTGGTGCTCCAGTATTTGGTGCATATATGTTTACCAGGGATATATCCCCTTGTTGGATTGATACTTTTAATATAATGTAGTGACCTTCTCTGTCTCTTATTATGGCCCTTGTTTGGAAGTCTATCTTGTCCGATATGAGTATGGCTACACCAGCTTTTTTTTTCATTTCCATTTGCTTGGAAACTTTTTTTTCCATCCCTTCACTTTCATCCTGTGTGAGTCTTTTGTTGTGAGGAGGGTCTCTTGTAGACAGCATATATATGGGTCGTATTTTCTTATCCAATCAGCTACCCTGTGTCTTTTTTTGGAGCATTTAAGCCATTTACATTTAAGGTAATAATTGATAGATAGTTATTAGTTGCCATTTTAATTTTATGCCTGTGTTCCTCTCTCTCTCTCTCTCTCTCTCTCTCTCTCTCTGTTTCTTCTTCTTCTTACAACAGTCCCATCAGCATTTCTTGCACTGCTGGTTTGGTGGTGGCAAATACTTTAGCTTCTTTTTTTTATCCATGAAGCTCTTTATTTCTCCTTCAATTTTGAATGATAGCCTTGCTGGATAGAGTAGTCTTGGATTCAGACCCTTGCCTTGCATTACTTTGTACAGTTCATGCCACTCCCTTCTGGCCTGCATCGTTTCTATTGAGAAATCAGCTGACAGTCTAATGGGAGCTCCCTTGTAGGTAACTTTCTGTCTTTCTCTTGCTTCTCTTAAGATTCTTTCTTTGTCTTTAATGTTTGCCATTTTTATTATGATGTGTCTAGCTGTGGGTCTTCTGGGATTTATCTTGCTTGGGACTCTGTGTTTCCTGGACTTGTGTGACTTTTTCCTTCACCAGTTTAGGGAAGTTTTCTGTCATTATTTCTTCAAACAGGTTCTCTATTCCTTTCTCTGATTCTTCTCCTTCCTGTATCCCTATAATGCAAATGTTGTTATGTTTCATATTGTCCCACAGCTCCCTTAACCTCTCCTCCTGCTTTAAAATTTTTTTTTTCCATTTGCTGCTCTATTTGGGTGTTTTTCTCTACCTTGTCTTCTAAGTCACTGATTTAGTCTTCAGCTTCTTCTAATCTACTACTGAACCCTTCTAAGGTATTTTCCATAAGGGCTATGTCATTCTTTATTTCCTCTTGATTTTTATGCATAGCTTCTACCTCTTTTTTTAAGCTGAAGTTGTTCCCAGTGAGCTCTTCATAATTCTTATTAAGTTGCTTGTAGTTCTCACCAAATTTTTTGAGCACCCTTAAAATCATTGCCTTGAATTCTTTATCTGACAAGTTGCTGTCTTCCATTTTCTGTAGTTCCTTTTCTGGTGATTCCTCTTTTTCTTTCCTTTGGGTGTTGTTTCTTTGTTTCCCCATTTTAGCCGTCTGGTAGCTCTAGACCCAGTGAGGGATGTTTGGATGTGTAGGCAGCTCACTGTATATCAAATAAGGCTACTGTGCCTCCCAGACTGTTTTGTTGCATGTCGCCTCTTGCCTGCTGTGGATCCTGGAGGATTGACTACTGGGGGCTGGTATTGGTGTGTCCAGGTAGGTGCTGTTGCTGGATCACATGGGCCCCACTGGAGCTGTGTTCCCAGCTGATCATTGGTGCCACCTGTAGCTGTATAGCTCAGGCACTGTTGGAACTGAGCTCCCTGCCCATACTGTGGGCAACTGTGTTGCACAGGCCTCACTGGAGCCCTGGCTCCCTGCTGATCTTGTGGGCAGCTGGATCACACCATCCCTTTAAAAACCTGGCCTCACGCCTATCTTGTGTGCAGCTGGGTTGTGCAGGCCTCTTTGGTACCCCAGCACCCTGCTAGTCCTGTGGGCGGCTGGGTCACACAGTTCCTTTGGAGACCCGGCTCCATGCCTATCTTGTGGGCTGCTGCATCCCACAGGCCTCTCTGGTGCCCCAGCACCCCACAGGTCCTGAGGGCAGTGGTTCGCACCAGTCCCTCTGGAGCTGCGGCTTCCCACAGCTCTTGTGGGCTGCTGGGTTGCACATGTCTCTGTGGAGCCCCAGGTCCCACTGCTGGCGGCAGGGTAGTGCTGCTGTCCCATGGGGTTCAGCTCCTGCTCAGCCTTTGCTGTAGTTTTTGGGGATGGTTCTCTGCTGCTGGTCTGTGCTTCTGTTGCCTGGGGATGGATGTCTGCTCCTCAGCCTCTGTTGCTGGGGGTATATCTCGACTCTGATTGGGCTGCTACTGTGGGGGATGGTACTCTGCTCCAGTCGGTTTGCGGCTTCCACAACCAGCACCTTGGCAGCTCCACTACTGTGCACTGGTCTGTGTTGATACAGGGTGTCCACTGGTCCGAGGGTGCCAGGTGCACTGGTGGGCTCAGGTTGCTGGGCCCTAGCCACTCCTACTGCCTCCTCCCAGGTAAGACCTGGGATCTTCCAAAATGGTGGGAACTCCCCGTGGCGCAGGGAAAAGGGCCCTGAAGGGCCGCTTACCTTGGTAGCCGGCTGCTCCCGTCTACAGCACAGGAACCTGCTGCTCTGTGTCTCTGTGCTGCAAGTGTTGGTTGTCCACTTTCACGTCCACTCACACACTCTCACACACTGGCTCACTCTCTCACACACTCACCCTCCCTCTGCTCCTGCCCGCTGCCATCTTTCCTTGCCTTTACATTCTTTCAACAGTTTGGAGTTCTCATCAAGAAGGTATTCCTAACTCTTATATTGTACATGTAGTTTTCTAAATTTGTCTGCATTTGACTCTGATACATCTGAAGTGTATTTTTATATATGGCATATTATAAACTGTGACTTAAGATGGGTGTTTACTTTTATTTTCTTTCAGAAAAATAGCTAGTTATGCCAGCATCATTTATTAAATATTGCAGTCTCATATGTAATTGGATTCTCTATTTGGTGTCCCATTAATCTATGTGTCTATTCAGAATCTGATACCATACTGGCTAGGTTACAGTGGCTTTGGTATAATGATATCTAGCAAACAAATCACCTCTCTGTTCATACTCATACTTCTCTTGCATATTTTCTCTCAGGCCCTTATTCTTACATATAAAACTTATGTTAATTTTGTCAATCCCCCCACCCAAATTTGGGACTCTAATAACATGGCCTTTACAATTAATACTAATGTAGGATAATAAGCAAGTTTGTGATAGGAAGTCTTCAAGAATAACATATACATTTGGTTTATTTAGACTAATTTCACATCGGTTAATAAGCTTACTATAGTTTTTTTTAAAATAAAGATTTACAGCCTTTCTTGTTTTACTCTTAAGTACTTTAGACTTTCCAGCATTGTTAATAAATTTTTCATATCAAATGAGAAAAACATGATTAATTTTTGTAGATAGCTCTTATTTCCAGCCACCTTACTATTTTATCTTAATAATGACAGTTTTACTAGAGCCTCATGTGTTTTCTAGTACAAAATATAAGTTCAAAGATATAATATTATTTCTTCTTTTGAAATGTTTGTAGCAGCTTTTTTTTTTTTTTTTGTAATTTTCTTGTGTTTTGCATTCATGAAAACTTCCCTGACCATGTTGAATAATGAGGGGAACAGCAGGCAAGCTATATAGTTCCTGATTTTCACTGAAATGTTTTTTCCATTTTGAGTAATGTTTTTTTTACCATTTTTTAGTTGTTGATATTGCCGTTATTATTGTGTTTAGTCTTTAAGTTGTTCCACTTGATTTCTACTGTTTGAATTATTAGGAATTGCTGCTGAATTTTATCAATGTTTTCTCAGCATTTATTATTATGACCATGCAGGTTTTTTCCTTCAGTTTGTTGAGGTAATAGATAATGTTACATATTTTATTGATGCTGAATCTTGGAGTACTAGAAAATAAATTTGCTTCATCATCACATTATTCTTTTTATACATTGCTGGACTAATATTCAGAATTTTTGTATTTATGTTCATGAGTACAATTGTTCTATAATTTTATCAAATAGATCAATTACTACAGAAGAAACTCGAAAGATAATTGAAGAACTGCCATTAAAAACTCATCAGAAAATTTGAACTCATAACTGTATTTTTATCTAACCTCTAAATAGCAGATAATTGCACTGAGGTGTAATCTAGTGGTTTTCAAACTTTGGGATGAATAAAAATCACCTAGAAGACTTGGGAAAAAACGACAGAGGCCAAGACCCTGGAACTTCAAAAAATCTAGGTGTCTGATACTTTATTGGCTTTCCAGATGAGCCTGACACATACCAAAATACAAGAATCAATGTTTTAAACTGTTTAGAAAGCTCCTGATTCATTTTATAATGATAATACACTTTACAACACCTAATTAAGCTAGGATATTTATATCTTTTTAATATATAAATCAGACTGTATCAATCCCCTGACTAAAACTTGTGAACAGCTTTCTTTTTCTCTCTCTTTTATTATTGAGGATAATTGACATACAATGTTATATTTTCAGGTGTACAACATAATGATTTAATATTTGTATATATTGCAAAATTCTCATCATAATAAATCTAGTTAACATTTGTCACCATGCATAGTCACAGAATTTTACTTTCCTATGATAAGAACTTTTAAGATCTATTCTTTTAGCAACTTGAAAATATACAATACAGCATTGTTAACTATAGTTGCTGTACTGTTGATTACATCCTCTTGACTTAATCACTTTATAATTGAAAGTTTGTACCTTTTGATTCCCTCACCTATTTTGCCAAATCCTCATACTGTACCTTTGGCAACCACCAATTTATTCTCTATATCTATGAGCTTGATTTAAAAATTTACATATAAGTGAGACCAAAGAATTTGAAATATTTACTCTTAAATCTCTCAAACCATCTTGTCCTTTCACCTACTCCTGAAGGTTCTATGACTCTTAGTTGACATTGGAATTTTGATAGAGATTGCATCAAATCTGTAGATTGTTTTGTGTAGTGTAAACATTTTAACAATATTAATTCTTGAACATTAAATATATTTGCGTTCATTTGTGTTTTTTCAATTCATTCATCAAGAACCTTGACCTCCATGGTTAAGTTTATTCCTAGGTATTTTATTCCTTTTGATGTCATTGTAAATGGGATTGTTTTCTTAATTCCTCTTTCTGATATTTTCTATTAACATATAAAAATGAAACATATTTTTGCATATTTATTTTTCATCCTGCAACTTTACTGTCCTTGTTTACTTGTTCTAACAATTTTTTGATGAAGATTTCGGGGCTTTCTATATCATGACATCTACAAATAGTGACAGTTTTACCTCTTCCTTTCCAATTTGGATGCATCTAATTTATTTTTCTTACTTAAGTTCTCTGGCTAAGTTTTCAGTTCTATGCTGTATAAAAGTGGTGAGACTGGGCATCCTTGTATTGTCCCTGATTGTAAGGGAAAAGTTTTCAACTTTTCTATTGGTTATGATCTTGGCTATGGGCCTGTCATATATAGTCTTTATTATGTTGAGGTATGTTCCTTCTATACATATTTTGTTGAGAGTTTTTATTATGAAAAGATGTTGAATTTTGTCAGATGCTTTTATGTATCAATTGAGATGATTATATAACTTTTTCCCTTCATTTTGTAGTGTATCATATTGACTGATTTGTGAATGTTTCATCATTTTTGCATCTATGGAATCAATCCCACTTGCTCATGGTATATGATCCTTTTAAGATGTTGGCTTGTAATCTTCTTTTTTTGTAGTCTTTTGGTCTGGTTTTGGGATCAGGGTAATGCTTGCCTTGTAAAATGACTTTGGAAGGGTCCCTCTTCCTCTATTTTTGGGAGTTTTTAGTGTCTTTTTGTATTTTTTAATATATCCCATTTCTCACGCTGACTATATATCATATTATTTCTATAAGATTTAATATTTAAAAACTAATAATTAGTAGTTTAAACATTTTAAACTCACTATATTAAAATTTAAATAAAATGACAATCATTAAATATTAAGCAGTATATAATTAGATCTAAAATGTGTGATAATCTTTTTCAGTACAATCATATGGGTTCCGATACGACTGTTGTCACTCAAAAAATGTTCCAGTTAATTGGATTGACTAATGCTGTAAGTGTTTGCCTTTTAGTACTTTTGTATTTGCTTATGCTACTTAAAAAATGCCCATGGTTTCTTTTATGACACTGCCTGAATGCACATCTTGTGTGAATAGGGGAAATTATACAACCATTTTAAGTTTCAGTTTTCTGTTTAATAGAAATAATAAATCTTGTGTATACCTAATTAGGTTATTGTAAGGATTAAATTAAATATAGCATTTGACATGGGTCTTGCTTAAGTACAGGTTTTTCAAATGTTAATTATAACTTGTTTTATTTGTAATATGTATTATTTATATTATAAGATTCAAAACAGACGTAGAGTTCAATTGTTTCATATTTGTTATCAGTATAGTGTTTATTTTCACACTTAATTTCCAAATCTATTTAGACCATGATATTTGAATATATTTTCTTTATGTATTCTATTTTAGATTTTTACTTCATTTAATATTACAATAATTCTATCTTCATTGGAGTTTTGGATAGATGAAAATAAAATTCCAGTAACTGGAGATGTTAATGAATTATTACACAGATTTTTAGAATGGAAAAGATCTTACCTTGTTTTGCGTCCACATGATATGGCAGTTTTACTGGTGTAAGCATATCTTGGCATTACTAAATCTTATACAAAGAAAACATATCCATATTTGATCTAATTTCTGACAGTTGACAGGTCTTTTGAGAAAAAAAATCTTGTGCTATTTTTCTTACATACAACATCATGTGAATATTACTTTTTACAACATGAGTTTTATAGAATTATTGATATCCTTCTATTTATTTGTGTGTATCTAAAATTTGCTCTAATCTTGTTACCATATGACTTCTTACCTTAGATTATAGTGTCCCTAACTATACATACAATATTAATAATATCTATCTGAAGAAATGTACCTGAATTTATGAATATAGTAATTTAGTCTTTTTTTAATGCTTTATTTCCATAAAATAAAAACAAAAATAACAAGGAAATGGAAACACTGTTGTATACTAAAACATCTCTGACATACCACATTCACATCATGCTTCCTTTTAAAAAGTTTAAGACTCTCTTTCTATTTAATAAGCTTCTTGTTTTTCTTTTATCAATGTCCAGAACCTGTATATGTTATTATATTAAATAAAATAACACATATATTTAAAAATCATAATCTTTTATATTATTTTCTGCCCTGCAAATATGCTATAACTTTGCATGACTTTGGCAAGCTAATTCTCTGAGTAAGAGGAAAGAAACTTCAGTCCATAAGGTGACTTCCTATTTATCAATTGCATTGACTAATTTTTTAATGTTAAGAAATTTTATTTAATTTTCTTATTTTGATATAATGAATGCTTCACAAAGCAGAATCTTCATTTTTAATTAATTGATTAAAAAAATTTTTTTTCTTTATTGATTTTAGAGAGAAAGGAAGGGAGAGATAGAAACATTGATGAGAGAGAACATCAATTGACTGCTCCCTGCATGCCCCCAACTGGGGATTTGACCCACAACCTGGGCATGTTCGAACTGATGACCTCTTGGTGCATGGGTTGACGCTCAAGCACTAAGCCACACTGGCTGGGCAAGAATTTTCATTAAAAATAAAAATTCCATATGCTATTACACTTTGTAATATTTGTTTTAAAATCTATTTTATTGTTTTATTGTTTTCAAAAGCATAGTCACTTCCTATCCTTTGTTACTTTAATGTTACATGGACAGATCTATGAATATATTATATAAATATGCAAAAATATATTTTAGTCAAATTCAGTATTGTGTTTAGTTTAACAAAATTATATGATTATTATCTTTTTCTAAACTTAAGTTACAGAGAAAACTCAGATTATGTTGGTGCAACCTTTCAAGGAAAGATGTGCAATAGACAATATGGAGGAAGTATTGCTCTGGTTGGTATAATCTGCTTGGCTAAGATAAATAAATAAAATGCTATTTAGATCATATATAGTTAAATATTTATTTTCTTAACTATGTCTAAGTATATTAATATTGGCATAATGAATCTATTGATCTTTGTCCCTGCTGCTGAGAGAAATGTTTGAACTATAGCAAGTCCTCATTGAACTTAATACACAAACAGTTTTTGCCGTTTTCTCTCATGAACTCAAAATATACTTTTTAGAAAGTTAATGTGATCTATTTTAGTCTTATAAGATGCTCATAAATTTTCATGTGCTCAATATTTAATCATTAATTGATTTTAAGTTCAAGCTTAGATTTTGAACATTTTCTTATTTAGAGCTAACATAATTATGAACCAGATTAAAATAAAAGTTTTGAAACTATCAATTGCCTTAAAATGCTTTGTGGGGCACAGGTGAAGGATAATACAATCAAATGCCCTAACTGGCATTGCTTATCTTAGTAGAAGATCTTGGTGTATTTAAAATAGGTATATTTTTGCCCCTTCTTCATAATGCTATGGTTATTCTGACATGTAGGACTTGCTTTTTTATTTTGTGTGTGTTTGTACAATGTCTGCTGGAATTTGAGGAAGGCAATGCATAATACTCTTATTTCAGTGAACAAGTAAAGCTAAGTGAAGATATGAAAAGATGAATCAATCAAATAGAGACACAAATATCAACTTTAAAATTTATATATGATAGTTTAGAAAATGTGACTTATGTTTATGGTCAAGCCATTACCTAGTCTCAAAAGCTGGAATTTGGCTGACTTACCCAGTCACATGCAACACTGACATATCATAAGATTCTCATGTGAAGCAGCACCTTTACTGATCAACAAAAAGCAGAACAGAACTCATTGTCTCTAAAAGAAGGTTAGCTACCAAGAGGGGAAAAAATGCCATCATTTACTGGAAAGTGTGTGGCTCATGGGCAGAGGACAGTGGTCTCTGCAGTGAAAGGAGCAATCAGAGAACAGTTTTCTAATATTCTTCTTTTTTAATTTTTAGAGAGGAAGGGAAAGAGAAATGGAAATATCGATGTGAGAGAGAAATATCCATCGGCTGCCTCCTGCATGCCCCCTACTGGGGATCGAACCCACAACCCCGGCATGTGCCCTGAATGGGAATCAAACCCGGGCCTCTCAGTCTATGGGACAATGCTCAGTCCACTGAGCCACACTGACTGGGCTCTTTTTTCTTATTCTCCACATTTCATTGGAATAATCTTTGCCTGACCTTTTGTTGAAAAAATCATCAGCAGCTGATATTCACTGGAGTAAGATGTGAAAGCAAACAGTTAATGCTCTGCCTTCTGCTGTTAAACACTCACCACTCTTCCTACTCTTCCTACCTAATCCCTTAGTCGAGCCTCTGTTATTAAATCAGGGCATCATATTTTTATGGACTCTCTTATCATCACTGGTATTTTTTTTCCTGTCCTTCCACCAACAACACATTTTCTTAATAAAAATAGGTGTTTTTTTTAAAATAATCCTCACCAGAGGATATTTTCCATCTATCTTAAGATAAAGTGGGAAGGGATAGGGAGGGGGAGGAGAGAGAGAGAGATTGCCTCCTGCAGGACCCAGGCCAGGGCCAGGGACTGAACCGAAACCAAGGTACGTGCCCTTGCCCTTGACCAGAATTGAACCCACGACTCTTTGGTCTGCGGGCCGATGCTCTAACTGCTGGGCTAAACCAGCCAGGGCAATAAAAATAGTTTTTTTTTTTGTTAAATCATCAAAAATGGTAGTGTAAACCCTACTACCACTTCTTCAGACTGATTTAGGTATTCTGAGTTCTCTGCATTTCCATTTTAACATCAGCTTGTCAATTTCAACAAAAACAGCTTTTGATTAATTTTGAACTGAATCTTTAGGCCAATTTGAGGGACACAGACATTTTAATAATATTGAGTCCTCCTGTGAAATGGATAAACATGTGTGGTATTTTCACATAATATAAGCAATAAAAAAAATAGTATTATACACTCAACATTGATAGATCTCAAAAACTATATGTTGAGCAAAATAAACCAAAAACAAAAGAATATTTATTATACTATCTTAATGTGTAGGTAAAGATCTACCATATTGTTAAAAGTCAGAATAGAAGTTATCAAATTACAGGGAGGTAATGGCTGGAAACTTGCTGGAACTTCCTAGGTGATAAAAATATCCAATATTTTGCACAGTGTAGTAGTTTTGCAGATATGTGTCACACACACTTCACAAATATGTGTGTGTGTGTATGTACATACATATAATATTATAAATAAATGATTTATAAAAATGTGTATATATGTAAATAAATATTTTATACATACATATATGTATATGCATATATAAGTACATCAAGGCACATAAGATTTGTGCACTCCATTATTTAAAAGGCATAGAAATATCACATAGATAAAATGTTATTAATAATTTCAAAAAGCAATAATCAAAACAAGATATTTTAATTTCAACTATTAAAAATAAAAATTATCATATTGTTTTCTCTTTATAAGTTTCCAACCCATATATAATGCTACAGAAATTTTAACCCTAAAGAGTAAGAAAAAGAACCAAGTGTATCACAAGAGAAAATTTGATGTATCAATAGTTTAAAGCATTAAAATGTTCTTCTGGTGAAATACATATTAATTTTAAGTGATTTATTATTTAGAATGAAATAAAATTTTTATTTTTTATTTTCACCTGAGGACATTTTTGCATTTATCTTCAGATAGAGAGGGAGGGAGAAAGGGAAGAAGAGAGAGAGAGAGAGAGAGAAACATCAATGTGAGAGAGACACATCGACTGGTTGCCACCCACACAACCCCAACCAGGGCTGGGGACAAACTGCAACCGAGGTACGTGCCCTTAGCGGGAACCAAACCCAGGACTCTGGTCCACGGGCCAACGCTTTAACCACTGAGCCAAACCGGCCAAGGCTAGAATGAAATAAAATTTAACTAGCGTCATATAATAAATCTAAACTCATATATTCCAAACTACGATACACAAAGGAAACACTGAAAGAGCTATTAACGGGAGTATTTGTACTTGGATAATTAATTTATCAGACTGAAAAATGTAGAAAGTTTGAACAGTATTAACAAACTTTCTCTAAAAGGCATATATAGATTCTTGATTTCTAATATTAGAGACTAGAAGTTTTTACAAAGTAAGCATAGCAGGCATATTTATAGAAAGTAATCACGTGTTGTACAACAAAAGAATACTAATGATTGGCACATAAGAAGTCTTAAATAGTCTGGTCGATGTGGCTCAGTGGTTGAGTGTCAACCTATGCATCAAGAGGTTGCCGGTTCGATTCCCAGTTAGGGTACATGCCCAGGTTGTGGACCCCATCCCCAGTGGGGGGTGTGCAGGAAGCAGCCAATCGATGTTCTCTCTCATCGATGTTTCTCTCTCTCTCTCCCTCTCCCTTCCTCTCTCTCTAAAAATCTATAAAAAGAAAAAAAAAGTCTTAATAAATGTCAGCTACTATTATTATTATTTGACAGCTATTGTCCTAAGCAGATTCACCAAAAGAAACTTGTCTGCTTAGTTATAAACTTTTATACAAAATATTGAAAAATTCCAATGTTAAATATAATTTTAGTTTTTTTCTTATTTTCAAAATAGAAGTAATCATAACAATATCTTATAGGAAATTCTCATACTCCAGTTTATATCTTTTTCAAGTTTTTCATACTAGTCTGTTATGGACTAAACTGTGTACTCCTAAAATTCATTTATTGGAGCCCTAACACCCAATGTCACTATATATTGGAGATTGGGCCTTTACAGAGGTTATTAAGGCTAAAGGAGGTTATGATAGTGGGCCTCCAATAGGACTGATGTCCTTACAAAAGAGGAAAAGACACCAGAGATACCTATCTCTGTGCATACACAAAAGAAGGCCAGGTGAGGACGCTGAAAAGACAGCCTTCTACAACCTAGGCAGAGAGACCTTACCAGAAAGCAACCCTTTGGGCAACTAGATGTTGGACTTCTAATCTCCAGACCTGTGAGAAAATCAATTTCTGTTATTTAAACTAACTGAGTCTGTGGTATTTTGTAATGACAGACCTAGCTGACTGATAGAAGCCCAGTGTGAAACTGCCACAAAGGGAATGCAAAGGAACATCATCTCCAATACAAACCATATCTTTGACCCTATCACACAATGAAAGGAAAGACCAGAATAGATGCACGAGTAGGAAGATAGAGAAGAAAAGAGCAATTGCACAGGGGAGTGAAGATAGAGAAGAAAAGAGCAATTGCACAGGGGAGTGCAGGGAACAGCTTTTATATCAACAACCAAAGTAAAACTTTTTGAATGTTGTTATTTCCATCTTACCGAGCTATCAAAGATAGTAAGAAACAGGAGCAACAAAGAGAAAGAGAAACAATTATAAAGGTACATTGATTGAATGGTTGCCAGGCCTTTTCTACAATATCCTGAAAACAACAACAACAAAAATCTTAAATAACTACATTAATAATATACTATCCTATTATTTATTATCTTACTATTTATAATATCCTATGATTTACATTATTGAAATTTAGCAGAATCAAATAGTCCCTCTCTTCCTTCTAGCCCCTACTACTCTTCCCCATCCTCTACCCTCTCCCTTTTCTCTTTTTTCTCTTCCTTTTACTCCTCTTCCTCCTTCTTCATCTTCTTATTCTTCTTTTCTTTTCTCTCCCTCTCTCTAAAAGTGGATGGTACATTCAACTGTGGTAATTTGATAAAGGGGCCATTCATCAATGTGTATGAAAGATGCAGGCACTTTGCAGTATCTCAGAGCTAGTAATAAAACTATTTAATTTGTTGCCCAGGTTTGAAGGGAGGGACAGAGTCATTCTATTAGGGTCACGGACAGAATGTAGAGACCTCCACTCAAGGATTCAGACCATCATAGATACCCTGACAATGATGGTAATAAACACTCTTTTTTTCTCACCCTCTCTTCCCTCATTAGACCACAGCAAAACAGAGGGCAAAGGAACCTTCTGATATAATCCCTTGGTGTCATCCTGAGCTAGAGAACAGGGAGGAAAACGATGGAAAGTTGATTTAGAGAAGCAAACAGAATACACCAAAATGTATTCTTGGAAACCTATCTTGAAGTATAGTCATAAAAGTGTTTTTAGATATATTTGAAGACATGGTGTGAACTGTAGGTTTTTCTTAAACTTCTTATGTTTTAATATGGTCAAAATGTGTTATATAGGAATCTTACATTTACAAAGAGAAATGATAAATACATTTTGGTTTCGAAAATAGTTTAAACAACAGTGAAAATTCAACATTGTCATTATCAGTCATTATTACCATAATATAAATTAATTCAATGGGTTAATTTATGATTTTTTTAAAAGTTTGAAATAGTTATGTAAAATATCATGTCTAAATAATCAAATTATAAATGAGCACAACTTGTTAATAATTTGACACTGTAGGTGTATTTCTTTAATGTTTTTGTTAGCACAAATGTGACTATGATTATTGTTATATATAGTTATGTTATTGGAGCAATTTTTATCTTGTTCTGATGCCACCAAATGAACCATACATTTACATTTTGGTAAAATTTTAGATTTCACTATTCATACCTTTTCATATTGATAATGGTACCTGTAATAAATTAGGCCAATGTGGAAGGCACTTCTGCAGTTAATATACTAGAAGCCTTCATTCCATTTTGTCATATGACTATTTTTAATAATTACATTATTCTTTCAGTAAATGAATTACCTCCTAAAATGTGAGTTTATACATGTATGTTTTTTTTTTCCAGCACCCCAAAGCCCTAAGTCTGGAATCACTTGCAGTTATTATAACTCAATTACTAAGCCTTAGTATGGGAATAGTTTATGATGACATTGAAAAATGCCAGTGTTCAGGAGCTGTCTGCATAATGAACCCAGAAGCAATGTAAGATGCTTTATTTTTATATGGCTCACACACATAGTTTATATGAAAATAAGTTTGGTATATTTAAAATCCAAGCTGTTAAAATAATTAAAAATGGTTGAACATAAGCTGTGACAAATAATCTCCAGATCAAAATATATAACCCAAGTCCCAAATACCTATCTCAATATTTTCTAATGTCACACTTTGCTTTGTCATATGTAATCTAACCTTACATTTATTGCATGATTTTATAATTTAAGGCTGGTTCAGGTAAGCCAAATACTGGCTTGTGATCACTATACAAGAATGATTTATTAGTATGGTCTGGTCTGCATAAATCTCCTTCATTCTGCCCTGGCTCAGCCTGAGGTCTTGGTATCTACTGATTTCATAGATGATGTTATTCAGCTTTTTCTTTGTTATTAGAGGAGGAGTTTTACAGCATCCTTGTCCTGCTTTAAAACCTAGTGAATTTGCTACTATCATCATTATTCTTAAAGTACACTATGAAATTTTATAAAATTAGGACCAGACAGTTGGGGATTAGGAAATCCATTATCCATTCAGTGACTGGAGCCAGCCTCTTATCTTTCTGATAAACAATTTGGAGGCATTTTCTGCTTCTCAGATGTCTTAGAAAATCAAACCCAATTATCTAAAGCAGCAAACTTGATAACATCTTACTCTCTCCCTTTCCTGTCTCCTGCTTCCACAATCATTTTCTGAAAGTACTTGCATTCAAATTTTTATCTCAGGCTCTGACTTGGGAGGTTCCCATATTAAATAGTTATCCCAGAAATGGCTATAGTAAATAAACTATTGTGGAATGATTGTTGAACTGAATTAATAAATGATCTGATGGCAACAAGGACACCTTTGGCAGGAGATGATGTACAGAGAGGGCACTGCAGCAGGTATAGGACATGATGCAAGATGCCTTGTCCTCTGTTACATATGACCATTAAAATATGATAAAACTAAAGATATTCTGCCTGGCTGGCATGGCTCAGTGGTTGAGCATCAATCCATGCACCAAGAGGTCGCCAGTTTGATCAGGTTGTGGGCCTGATCCCCAGTGGGGGGCATGCAGGAAGCTGCCAATTGATGTTCTCTCTCACTGATGTTTCTCTCCCTCTCCCTTTCTCTCTCTAATATCAATAAAGAAAACAAATTTTTTAATTAAAAATGTTCCTGATAGATTAGGTTTCATGTGGAATCTGACAAGTACCAAAGATTTGTAATGCAGACCCCTAGATTATTGTTTCAGCTCCTGGTGTGCTACTGGACCCTTGTAGAGTTGAGCATGCATCTGGGAAACACCGCGTTAGTTACTATGTTACTAAAGTTGAATATATTCATCATAGTTTGTGTACTTTCAGATCCACAGAACTATAAGATCAAGTTAGGCATATTAATCTATCTGATGACCAAAATGGTATATTTGGGAACAAGCTAAAAAAGATCTAGATAGTGCAAGTAAATAATACAAACAGGGATCCTAAACCCCTATGGCACCTACCTCTATTGCACCAATATTTTTCAGTCACTTCACACCAATGGTCAAATGGGGGTTCCCTAAAACTCGCTGCTAGAGAAAGAAAAAGCTGTCTTGTTTTAAGAACATGTCATCTCAATATGTTAGGTGGAATAAAAAATAAATCACTGTTCCATATTATTCTCCATTTAGAATAAGACCTATAGACAGTGACAAATGGTAAAAGTCCCAGTATGCATATTTGCAAACTATTCATTTCTATCTTCTATGAGAAAAGTGCCAGAGATTGGGATCTACATAGCCTGAGTAGCGGCAAATGACTTGGGTATTTGGGCAAGGATTTAGAATCTGCAAGACTGGACATTTAAAGACAAGGAAGTGTGGGGAAGAGGGATGTGAATTGATTTAAAGTGGGCACAAAGTATGAAGATCTCTATATCTTAAGTTGACATTCCAGCAAAAAGTATTTCCTTCACAAGTAGCATTTTATGACCTGGTCAACATTTTAAAATCCATAAATATTAACTAGCTTCTTTCTCAGGCTATCCTTAAAACAACCCTTAGAATGAAAGTAGTTACTCCCTTCACAGGAACAACCTTCAATGACTTTATGGGATCACCATTTCTGGCCATCTAAGGACAATTCCACTAAATATTCTGTACACTTTTTTGTGGTCCCAACAGAATAGAGCCACTTTCGCCATCTCAATAAAACATACTTAGGTTGATTTTCCTTATTCTCTCTTTTTTTTTTTTATCTCTACTCCCTTAACCTTGCTTCCTAGGATCACATTCACAAATAAATTTCCTGCAATAAAGTCCATGCTTGTTTTTTGTTTTGTTTGTGTGTGTGTTTATTTTTTCTGGTTAATTTAAACAAAGACAAATGATGTTTTATGGAGCTTATATTAATAATACTGAGCACTACTTATTAAATTTTTATTTATCTTTCATTACATTATATTTTTTTACATGATGATGATATGTTTCTTCTGATACTGAATATAAGGATGATAATGTTATACTGGTGAAGAAATGATAGGAAGGATTAAAAGATCATACATATTAATAGCTCCTTGAATCTTCCACTGCTTTTAAATATTGTAGAGTTATTCTTTGTTCAATTTTGAAAGTAGTTTATTTTGTTAGGATGTCTGAATTAGTCTCATCATGATTAGAACCCTTCAAAATGCAGTGTTTCCTCACTATTTTTTGGAGACATTAGTAACTGTAAATATATTGATCTATGTTGTTTGTTCTAATTGTGACTATTTATGTGATGATGAAATTTCCAGTTGTTTGTGGCAAATATATAGAAATTTTATATTGACCATTTTATGATGAAATTATATCCTGCAGCTTTGTTAAACTAACTTATTAGTTCTGGGACCTTTAATGTATCTTTATTAGAATTTTGTACGTGTACAATCATATATTGTACATATAGTTTTACATTATCCTTTTAAATCTTTTAAAATTTTTATTTATTTATTTATTTTTGCCTGCTACTATGTTTAGGACCTCTAGTACAATGTAAAATAGAATTGGGATGTGTGGCTGTCATTGCTGTAGGTCTGACTTAGAGACAAAAATCTTTGATCTTTCACCATTAAATATATTAGGTAAAGGTTTATCATAGAGGATTTTTAATTCAGATTGAGAAAGCTCTTTTTTATTTCTTGTTTGCCAAAGTTTTCATCATGAATAGATTCTTCAGGTGTTGAGATGATAATGTGTTTTTTTCTACTTTTTCTGTTGATATATTAAAACACTTTTTGATGGTTTTCAATTGTTTAAATAACTTTGTTTTTCCAGGATACACCACGTTTGGGCATGATGCATTATCCTTCTTTTATTTTCATTATTTTTGTATTTGTCTTATTTGTTGCTGTATTTTTTCCCTAAGAGTTGACTCCATATATACAAGGAATATTGGTCTTTAGTTGTTTTCTCTTGTAGTTTCTTTGACTGGTTTTATTATCAGGGTAACATTGGCTTCATAAAATATTTTAAAGCGAATTTTGGAAAACTGGTTATAATTTCAAATAATTTGATAGAATTCACCAATGACTTCTCTATTAGGGGAGGAGTTTAATAATTAATATTTAAGCTATAAGGATATAAAGATTTCAGATAATTTTGGTTTTCTAACATTTTCATTGAAATTGATTAATTTTTCATAAAGTTTTAAAATAATTTTCAATTATTTTCCTTTTAAAATCACTGAGATCTCTAGTGATAATGACCTCTTTTATCTCTGCTATAATTTGTGTTTTCTCTTTCTTACTCAATCACTCTAATGGGTTTTGTCAAATTAATTGATTTTTTTAAAGACCTTATTTTAATTAATTTATTTTTGTTACAGATGTTTGTCCTTTTCCCCCCATACAACCTTCTCCTTATTCCACCCCGCTCCCCCACTCCCCCAAGCATTGTTACGTAACCATTGGTTACGTAAACATGCATATAAGTTCTTTGGTTTATCTCATCCCTCCCCTCCCTCACCCCTCCTCTAAAGTTTCTCAGTCTGAACCATTCTCCTTTCTATGTCTCTGGGTCTCTATTGTTCATATTCTTTTTTTTTTTCCATTATATTCCACAAATAAGGGAGATCGTGTGCTATTTCTCTTTCTCTGTTGGTTTATTTTGCTTAACATAATACTCTCGAGGTCCCTCCGTGTCCTCTTAAAGGATTAGAGATCTTTCTTTTTTACAGTTGCATAGTATTCCATTGTGTATATGTACCACAGCTTTTTTATCCACTCATCTATTGAGGTTACACTTGGGCTGTTTCCAGATCTTAGCAATTGTAAATATTGCTGCTTTGAACAGAGGGATACATATATTCTTTCTGATTGGTGCTTCAGGCTTCTCAGCATATATTCCTAGAAGAAGGATTACTGAGTCAAATGGCAGATCAATTTTTAATTTTTTGAGGAAACACCATATTGTTTACCATAGTGGCTGCACCAGTCTGCATTAACACCAGCAGTGTGCTAGAGTCCCCTTTTCTCCACACCCCCGCCAGCACTTGTTGTTTGATGATATGTTGATGGCAGCCATTCTGGCAGGTGATACTTCATAGTCATTTTAATTTGCATCTCTCTGATGATTAGTGATGTTGAGCATTTTTTCATGTGTCTCTTGGCCATTTGTATGTCGTTTTTGGAGAGGTGTCTATTTAGATCCTCTGCTGATTTTTAAATTAGATTTTGCCTTCCTTTTGTTGAGCTGTATGACTACTCTATATATTTTGGAAATTAGCCCCTTATCTGATGTATCGTTGGCAATTATGCTTTCCCATATAATGAATTCCCTTTCCATTATGATGCTTGTTTCTTTTGCTATGCAGAAGCTTTTTAGTTTGATGTAGTCCCATGTATTAATTTTTTCCTTTGTTTCTCTTATCTTAGGCTTTATATCAGTGAAAAGTCTGCTGCGTGTGATGTCTGAAATTTTGTTGCCTACATTTTATTCTAGGATTTTTATGGATTCAAGAGTCACATTTAAGTCTTTTATCCATTTTGAGTTTATTCTTGTGTATGGTGTACTTTGGTGGTCTAGTTTCATTTTTTTACATGTAGCTGTCCAATTTTCCCAGCACCATTTATTAAAGAGGCTGTCTTTACGCCATTGTATGCTCTTGCCACCTTTGTCAAATATTAATTGAGCATAATGTGTTGGGTCAATTCCTGGGTTCTCTGTTCTCTTCCATTGATCTATATGCCTGTTCTTGTGCCAGTACCAGGCTGTTTTGATTACAATGGCTTTACAGCATAACCTGATATCTGGTATTGTGATCCCTGCTACTTTGTTACTGTTTTTCAAAATCGATGTGGCTATTCGGGGTCTTTTTGGGTTCCATATAAATGTTGGAAGTTTGTGTTCTAGTTCTATGAAATATGTTGTTGGTACTTTGATGGGGATTGCATTGAACATATAGATTGCTTTGGGTAGTATGGACATTTAATGATGTTAATTCTTCCAATCTATGAACAAGGTATATGCTTTCACTTTTTTTTATCTTCCTCTATTTCTTTTTTCAATGTCCTGTAATTTTCTGCAAATAAGTCCTTTACATATTTGGTTAAGTTTATTCCTAGGTATCTTAATTTTTTTTGCCATAATGGTAAATGGGATTTTTTTTTTTTTTTAGTTTCTCTTCCTGTGAGTTCATTATTGGTGTATAAGAATGCTGTTGATTTCTTGATGTTAATTTTGTATCCTGCTACATTGCCAAATTCATTTATTAAATCGAGTAGATTTTTGATGGAGTCTTTAGTGTTTTCTATGTACAATGGCATTTCATCTGCAAATAATGACAGTTTCATTTCCTCCTTTCCAATTTGTATCCCTTTTATTTTTTCTTCATGTCTAATTGCTGTGGCTGAGACTTCCAGTACTATGTTAAATAAGAGTGGCGAAAGTGGGCATCCCTGTCTTGTTACTGTTCTTAAGGGAAATGCTTTTAGTTTTTGCCCATTGAGTATGATGTTGGCTGTAGGTGTTTCATATATGATCTTTATTATGTTGAGATATGATTCCTTTATTCCCACATTGCTGAGCGTTTTTATCAGAAATGGGTGCTAGATTTTGTCAAATGGTTTTTCAGCATGTATTGATATGATCATATGGTTTTTATCTTTCATTTTGTTTATGTGGTGTATCACATTTATTGATTTGTGAATATTGTACCAACCTTGCATCCCTGGGATGAATTCCTCTTGGTCATGGTGAATAATTTTTTTAAATGTATTGCTGGATCTGATTTGCTAATATTTTGTTAAGGATTATGGCATCTATCTTCATCAGGTATACTGGCCTGTAGTTTTCTTTCTTTGTAGTGTCTTTATCTGGTTTGGAATTAGAATTATGTTGGCCTCATAAAACGAGTTTGGCAGTCTTTCTTCTTCTTGAATTTTTTGAACTAATTTGAAGAAAATTGGAATTAGTTCTTCTTTGAATGTTTGGTAAAACTCCCCTGTGAAGCTTTCCAGGCCTGGGCATTTGGTTGCTGGGAGATTCTTGATTACATCTTCAATTTCCTTAGTTGTTATCAGTCTGTTCAAGTTTCCTATCTCCTCCCATCTCAGTTTTGGGAGACTATGTGTTTTTAGAAATTTGTCCCTTTCGCCTAGATTGTCCAGTTTTTTGGCGTATAATTGTTCATAGTATTTGTTAACAATCCTTCGTATTTATGTGGTTTCAGTTGTTACTTCTCCTCTTTTGTTTCTGATTTAGTTTATTTGGGTCCTATCTCTTTGTTTCTTGGTGAGTCTAGCTAAGGGTCCATAAATCTTGTTTATCTTTTCAAAGAACCAGCTCTTTGTTTCATTGATCTTTTGAATTGTTTTTTTGGTCTCTATGTCATTTATTTCTGATATGATCTCTACTATTTCTTTCCTTCTACTTGCTCTGGGGTTCTCTTTTTGTTTGCTTTCTATTTCTTTAAGTTGTGAGGTTAGATAGTCAATTAGAAATATTTTTTGTTTCTTGAGGTAGGCCTGTAGTGTTATGAACTTCCCTCTTAGGTCTGCTTTCACTGTGTCCCCTAGATTTTGTGGTGGTGTTGTGTTAATTTTCACTGGTGTCCAGGAAGTTTTTAATTTCTTCCTTGATCTCCTTGGTAACCCATTCATTGTTTAAGAATATGCTATTTAGCCTGCTTGTGTTTAAATGTCTTTGCTGTAATTGATTTTTAGTTTTATGCCATTGTAATCTGGGAAGATGCTTGATATGATTTCAATCTTCTTGAACTTGTAGAGACTTAGTTTGTGTCCTAACATGTGGTCTATCTTTCAGAATGTCCCATGTGCACTTGAGAAGAATGTGAATTCTGAAATTTTGTGTATAAGTCTCTGTAGATTTCTATTAAATCCATTTGGTCTTGCTGATCATTGAAAGTCTCTGTATCCTTATTAATTTTTTGTCTAGAGGATCTATCTGGTGATGTCAGTGGGTTGTTGAAGTCCCCTGCTGTGACTGTATTGCTGTCAATTTCTCCTTTGAAATCCTCCAGTAGTTTTTAAATATATTTTGGTTCTCCTATATTGGGTGCATATATGTTTACCAAGGTTATATCTTTCTATTAGATAAATCCTTTCAAAATTATGTAGGGGCCTTCTTTGTCTCTAGTTATGGCCTTCATTTTGAAGTCTATTTTATCAGATATGAGTATTAGCTCCCCAGATATTTTTTTCTTTCCATTTGCTTGGATGATTTTTTTTCTGTTCCTTCACTTTCAACCTCTGTGAGTTTTATGTTGTGAGGTGGGTCTCTTGTAAACAACATATAGATGAATCATGCATTCTTATTCAATCAGCTACTCTGTCTTTTGATCTGAGCATTCAATCCATTTACATTTAAGGTTATCATTGATATGTACTTATTTATTGCCATTTTGTTTATTATGGTTATAGTTTTCTTCTTGTTTCTTCTGCTTATTACAGTAGTCCTTTAACATTTCTTGCAGTGCTGGTTTGGTGCAAATATAGTTCCTAAGCCTTTTTTCTTTTTTTTATCTGTGAAGCTCTTTATTTCACCTTTTATTTTGTATAATAGCCTGGCTGGATAGAGTAGTCTTGGATTCAGATTCTTGCTTTTCATTACCTTGATTACCTCATGCCATTCCCTTCAGGCCTGTAGTGTTTCTGTTGAGAAGTCAGCTAATAGCCTTATGGAGGTTCCTTTGTAGGTAACCTGTTGCTTATCTTTTGCTGCCTTTAGGATTCTCTCTTTGTCTTTAATTTTTGGTATTTTAGTTATTAGGCATCTTGGTGTGGGCCTGTTTGGGTTCTTCTTACTTGAGACTTTCCTTGCTTCTTGTATTTTTATGTCTTTTTCCTTCACACCAAGTTAGGGAATTTTACTGTCACTATTGCTTCAAATATATTCTCTAACCCTTGTTAATTTCCTTCTTCTTCTGAAACTCCTATGATGTGGATGTTGTTACATTGCATATTGTCCCACAGTTCTCTTCCTGTTTTTTATTTTTTTTTATTTTTTTTTTGTTCTCTGGGTGATTTTTTTCTACCCTGTCTTCTAATTCACTGATTTGATCCTCAGCCTCCTCTACTCTGCTGGTTATTCCTTCCAATGTGTTCTTTATTTCTGCTATGTCATTCTTCATTTCCACTTGGTTGGTTTTCAATGCTTCTATATCTTTACTCATACTAATCAGCTTCCTCGTGATTTTTACTCTGAACTCTCCCTCTGATATTTTGCTCATTTCCCTTTCATTTATTTCATCTTCTGTCATATTATCTTGTTCTTTCATTTGGGATTTGCTTCTTTGTTTTGCCATTTTGGCTGCCTCAGTGGGTTTTGAGCCTGCCAAATTTTCTCTGTGGGTGTTGGTGTTCTACTGGTTGTGGCTCCCTCTACTGCAGTGGTTCTCAACATTCTTAATGCCATGACCCTTTAATACAGTTCCTCATGTTGTGGTGACCCCCACCATAAAATTATTTTTATTGCTACTTCATAACTGTAATTTTGCTCCTGTTATGAATCGTAATGTAAATATCTGATATGCAGGATGTATTTTCATTGTTCCAAATTGAACAGAATTAAAGCATAGTGATTAATCACAAAAACAATATGTAATTATATATTGTGAAATATTTATTTGTAATTACAAATAAATGACATTTTGTCATGAAGTATGGTGTAGCATGAGTAACAGTCTTAATATAACAATAGTAAACTACATTGCTGCATTTTGTGGCAGTATGTGTAAAAAGCCAACGTCAGTGCGAAGGTTGAGATTGCTTCTTTCTCACCAGATCAGAAATTCTTGGGGCAGTCTTTGCAAGAGCACAAAAAAAGATCATCTTCTACAACAAGTCTACTTCTGTATTTAGACTTTATAACCAACAAGCTGGAAAACCCTGTTTCACAAAGATATGTTGTTGGAAATGGAAGAAGAAGGCGCAACACAGTCTCAGACAGAACAGGATATGACTGCAAACACTTGATCTAGAATTTTATAACTGGCATTGTAAAGAAATCAGTTCTTGCTGCATCACTGTTAATAAGTTCAATGAACTCCTCTTGTGCTGTCTCAGGAATATCTTCAACTTTGTGAATGGGCTTCTGACAAGTGCAAATGGGGTGTCAGGTAGATTTGGAAAGTAGGATGAAATTTTGTCTGCAAGCATGTGCAAATGTTCTTTCACAGAAATTATCATTGTAATCCTTTTGTCTGGTTCAATGTCATGTTCCTCAAAGAAAGCAGATAAGGTAGGCAACATGTAAATTTTACTTTCATCCAATTTTTTTTTTTTTTTTTGCCAAAGCTGAAGTTTTATTTGGAATGATTGGATCTTTTCAGACAAATCAGGGCGTGTTTCATTTGGTCCTTGCAGTGATAAATTTATCATTCAGGATGGCAAAGCTATCAACCGAGTAAGCTATTTTCTGCAGTTCACTTTTATCCCTGAAAAGTGCTTCGAACTGCAGTCTTGCTTTCTGATTAAAAAACATTTTGAGTTCATCATGAAGCTCAAAATCACATTTTAAAACTTTTCCTGTTGACAACCCTCTTACTTCAGCGTGAAAAAGCAGAGCATTGTTTGGGGCATCCAACTTGTTGCACAGTTTCGGAAACAGTAGACTGCCTTTACAAAATTGACAGAACTTATGACACTTTTCATTACTTCTTGTAACTCTTGTGGCAGCGTCTTCATTGCTAATATTTGCCGATGAATCATACAGTGAGTTCCGACAACTTTTGGTGACTCATTCAGTACCAAACATTGAAATCCAGATTGACATCCTAGCATAGCTGGAGCACAATCTGTGCAAACACCACAAACCTTTTCCCAAGAGATCTTATGCTCTTTCAGAAATGAACTAACTGTGTCAAATACATCACGTGCAGTAGTTGTCAATTCAAGAGGTTTGCAAAAAAGAAACTCATCTTTAAAGTTGCCATCATTAATATACCTCATGTAAACCAGTAACTGTGAACAGTATTCAATGTCTGTAGACTCATCAAGCTGGATGCTAAATATTGGAAGTGGAGCAGATTTAATTTCCTGGATTACCTGATCAAGAATATCAGCAGACATGTCATCTATTCTTCTGCCATCAGTGTCATTAGATAAGGAAATTGCACTCAATTTCATAACGAATTCGTCTCCGATCATAACTTGAACAATGTCTTTGGCCACTGGCAACAGTAAATCCTCAGCAATGGTGTGAGATTTCATAGCTCTGACAATTCTGAGTGCCACCAAATATGAAGCTTCAATGGCTGCTACGTTTTGTTTGTGGTACTTGCCACCAGTGTCAAGTCTGGATTTCTTGAGTCCATCAGCTTTGCTTCTAAAATAGTTGGTATCCTTGCTGGCAAAGCTCAGATGCTTGCTATCAAAATGGCATTTTAGTTTGTTTGGCTTCATAGATTCAGCTGATAGAACTTCATAACAAATAACACATTGTGGTTTCTCAATTCCTGCTGTAATTATTGAGATAAAACCATACTGTAAAAAATCCTCACTGTATTTTCTTTTCTTAACGTTCTTCTCTACATGATCCATTGTCATGGGATGGTTTGCTAATGAAAATAATATATAACAATAGCTTTAATAATACAAAAGATGACACATTGGCATAGTTTAGTCAATACAGTTCATTAAAGTTTCCTATGATTTACCATTCTCTGTGTTTTTTTTTTTTATATATACTGTTACTATCACAAGGGGGCAGTATTCACATCAACCACAGCTGAATATAAAAAGACCGATCAGCATCCAGATTAAGTTCCCTGTAATTATAATTCATGAAGTGTCATTTACCTCCAATACTGCTGCTTTTAACAGAGTAGCTGCTTTTAACAGAGTAGCTGCTTTCTACACAGTAGCTGCTCTCTACACATGTGTGACTGGTCCACATAAGTACATTATGGTGCCAACCCTGTCACATACACCTGTATTTGTACGGGGTGTATGTGATGGGGTTTGGTGTGATGATGTCATCATGCCGGGTACTCGTATGTGGGCATATCTGCATGTGGGTAGACCTGCCTGGAACGGATAGAGGAGCAGTGTCTCGGTTCCTAAGACCATTGGAAATATGTGTTTTCTGATGGTCTTAGGTGACCCCTGTGAAAGGGTCATTCAACCCTCAAAGGGGTCACGATCCACAGGTTGAGAACTGCTGCTCTACTGGGTTTGGGTATGTGTGGGAGGACCTATGTTAAACACCACTGTTAAGTCTTACTTTCCTGGCTTTATTTGCAAGCCCAGGAAAGGTTCAGTTATCCTGTAGCTGTTTGCCTGGAGGCTATTAGTCTCCGTTACTTGATGAGCCTTGGGTTGTAGCCCTCTGCTGAATGGAAAAAATCCCTCAGGTGTTCAGGGTAAGAGAATTTCCACAGGGTGGGGCAGATGCTTGCTTGCTGCTAATGAGCCTCAATTTGAATTTCTCTGGCCTAGCTGGGTGGGTTAAATTCTTGAGGGAGGGGCTCTTGCTTCTTCCTGGGGCTCTGGGGCTCTTTGAGTAAGATGGCTACTGTCCTATTAAGGAGTGATTCAGCACAAAGCTCCCGGTGCCCTCCAAATCTCGAATCTCTTTACACAATTCCAGTCCAGTTTGCCCTCCCTCTGCCAGAGCCCAAGGTGAGTGGCTGTAGCTAATTTAGTGCTCTGTCCAGGCCCTCTACCCTGTGCAGCCAGCTTGGGATTTTAACCCCAAGGGAGCTGCTCACAGCTAAAACAGCTGCTGTCCGTGGGCTTCCAGCCTGCCCTCTCGTGCCTCTGTAGTTCCTAACAGGCTCCATTTAGTGTCCTTTTTCTGTCCCTGGTTATATGGTTCTCTGCAGCTGCTTTTCTGATGGTTTTTCCTGATGATTTGTCTTTATTTTAGTTGTAATTCCAGTTTGGTCCTGTGAGATGTTCTGTGTAACTTCCTTCACTCTGCCACCATTTTGGAATTCCTCGCTAATATATACATTTAAAAGATGTGCAAAAGCAGAGAATGAAGGAATCCTTTTCTCCGTAAACTCATTCTTCGATTTTCGAGACAATGAACACAGACTTGATCTCTTCTGCTTGGTTTTATAGTGACACAGACCCTTCTAAGTCACTTCTACCTTCCCCTACAGGCCACTGAGTAAATTCCAGTCCTCTTGGGATCTGTGGTGTGGTCATCTCACCTTTTGTTAGTCAAGTCCCTTATTTTAATTTTATTCACTCTTTCTTATTGCTTCTCCATTTTATCTTTCTTTACGCATAGATTGTTTTTTCCCCCTAGATTTTCACATAAAAACTCAACTAATTGATTTTAAACTTTCTTTTTGTGTAAGTCTTGCTAAAGCTATATATTTCCCTCTAACCACAGATTACATTACATACCACAATTTTTGATATTTTTTACTTTTTTTTTATTTAGTTGAAATATTTTCACACGTTCTTTGTGATTTCTTCTTTGTCTACTGGATTATTTTAGAAATATTTAATTGATTTCCTAATATTTGTGAATAACATAGCTGTCTTTTTGTTATTGACCTCTGAATTAATGTTCATTGTGGTCCAAAAATATAGTTCTTATATATATATATCTTTTGAAGTTTATTGAGACTTATTTAATAATAGTATTTTTCAATCACTTGGTTTTTTTTTGTTGTTGTTGTTATATTCTTTTCATGCTATACACACTTCACAGTAAAAGCAAGAGTGTTTAGGTGTTGTTTTATTGTTTTTAGTTGGTAATTGAGATGCCTCTATAATTTCTTTAAAGTTATATTTAAAAACAGATTTTATTTTATTACTAATAATGTTACTTCTGAAAAATGCAAAATATGGAAAACATGTTCTGTTTATAAATTAAGAAAAAGATACACTATTCTATTATTCTCAAATCAGAACACTGTATACTGTTGTCAATGCTTAGCAATTTTGTGGTGAGGGAATAAACGTTTGAAAGTTGGTTAAAACAGTAGTATCCTAACTGATGTCTGTATTTATTGAGATATAGTTTGTATTTAGATTTGGCTGCAAGTAACAGAAAACCCAAAGTAATAATGGCTTAAGCCAAAGAGAAGTTTCTTTTTTATGTTTTTATTTTAGAAAATTGTTTTAATTTCTAAAAATTCTATTAATTGTGTGACATTTCACACTATATTTTCACATTGATTTCTGCATATTGGCTTACATTTCCAAGATAATGTCATAATTCATGATGGAAGCTTTAACTATAAAATTAAATTAACCAAGTTTATAGTCACCAATGGAATAAAGGGTCACATAAAAGCATGGCTGTCAACATTACTTCCTAGAACTTAAATTTATAGCTTCATTTAAAGCCAATCATCTAACCTTTATATCTGCCCACTCCTAACTTTACAAAAAACTAAGAATGTAGACATTTCTACAAGGATATTATATATTGAACATATTGAACTAAAAATCAGAGGCTCTATTATTATTATTATTATTATTATTTTAATGAGATAATGGGGAATGGGGACATCCAGAAACTCTGTGCAAAGATTCAAACTGCAAATAATTTTTCCATTGAATATGATTATGATTGATCTTTTCTTTCTAATAAAAACGTTTAATTAAATACCAGAAAATGTATGGACCATTTTGCACTTTGCATCTGCTCAGTAATATTAAAGTTCTATTGCTTTCTCAACTTTGATTTCTGGCATTTAGGTAGATGTCATCTGCATTGTTGGTAATGTAATAATAAATGCATTCATTATGGTTAATATAACTGAAGGGTATGTTTAAGCAGGATGTGACAACAACAAAAATATCAAAACTGGTAGTTTGTTCAAAACTCCCTAATTTGTAGTCCTCATGGGAATAAAAATTTTCCTGTAATAATCTGAGTAACTAGAACTCTGTGGCTTTAAAAGTCAATAACTTCATGTTAGCTATATCTGTCATCAAATTATAGACCTTCATTATTATAATCTCTTTACTTGTTAATGCTATTCAGAATAATAAAAATTATAGTGAAACATCGGTCAAAAAATCTGCTATACAACAGTTTTAAACATGCACTCATTCATTTAAAAACAATAATCATTGAGCTCTTAGCTTTGTGCTGGTGAACAAAATAATTGAAAATGCCTTTTCTCCTAGAGCTAAAAAACTAATAGAACTAATAGATAATTAATAAATAAGTAATTAATATTTCAGTTTTTGATAAATATTTTGAAGAAAAATTATTGTCACTAAGAGAATAAAGAGTAGGAAAGGAGTAGTATGCTACACATGTGCTTAGAGACGTCATCTCTGTGTAAACACTGAGTAAAGAATTTGGTATTGGACTCTGGAGTTTAGTAGTATGTTTGAGTTAGTAAAAGAAATATCTGAGTTGTTAGGTATTGGTGTTATTTAAAACCTATAACTTAAAAGGATTACCTATGAGTAAATATAAAGAAGTGGAAAAGCCCAGTCTCTTTTGTTAATGCCAAGGGTATTATAATATTTAGAAGTCATGAAAGGAAAAGGAAGCAAAAACGAAACACATATAGACCACACTATGAGATAGGAGGTGTAAGAGAAAACAGTGTCACAAATAACTGTAATATAAGTTCCAATAAAATTTTATTGATTAATTATTCATTCCTACTAAAAATATTTAATATGAACTTGTGTACAGCTGACACTAACAAAATTAAACATTTTGTCTGTTGTGGAATGTCATTAAATAGCTTTATTCTCAAGCTAGGCAGTTTATGGATTCAATGCTTACATAAAAAGTTTAAGTTTAATGTATTTTTAGTTATTCCAGTGGTGTGAAGATCTTTAGTAGCTGCAGCATGGAAGATTTTACACGTTTTATTTCAAAGCCAAAATCACAATGTCTTGAAAATCATCCACTGTTAGACCCATCATACAAAGCTGCAGTTTGTGGTAATCAAATAGTGGAAGAAGGAGAAGCATGTGACTGTGGGGATCTAGAGGTTGGTACTAATTTGAAGGAATACATACCAAAATTACATCAAAAGTAATTAATTTTATAGTGTTTCACTGTTATTTTCCATAATTGATCAAATTTACTTTTCTACAAAGACTTTAAGAAAGATATAGGGATTTTAATAAACTAATGAGTGCACTTATATATTAATGTACAGATTTAGTAGTTTGTAGTTTATCTGTAAAAGTGATTGTCAAGATCACTAATCCTATAGCTGGATTGACCTAGATTTAAGCTGCCTCTCTTGTGTATATTCCTTGTATTTATTCTTAACCTAAAATCCTCTACCATTCAGAGAGATATAAAGGTTTTAAAATTGAGTATGAAAACATAGGAGGCACATTTCTGTCTTTGAGTATTTTAAACCAGGTCAATACTTAAGTCAAAAAGATTTGGGCCATACATAATCCATAAAAGCTGGTTTTCAAACCCACAGAAATCTTACAAATAGCTTCTGAATCAGAGGGAGGTGGTAAGAGAAGAGATAAAGGGAATGCAATGAGGAAAGGAGAGGTTGAGACTCACAATGAGTGGTATGAAGATGAGAGAATCAAGAAGACATGAATGGAGTTCAATGTTCCCTACTGCAATAGCTAAGGTCACTCACGTGTACTCTCCTCAATATGAAAAGTGTGTTTTTAGATAAGTAGTTGGGAGATATGCTTTTAAGAAATTATTCCTCAACACCCACCTGTTTTTCTTTGTTTGGATCTAAAAGGAAGCACCTTGAAAATTTTTAATAAAAATTAACAGTAGTGTTCTTTGGTTCTATTAAAAATCATGTAATTGAGTCCCAAATCTTTGTTATATAATTTAACCCGCTGGGATCCCCAATAGATAGTAATAGCAATAGATATAGATTAAGCAGAATAGTTCTGGAAAATACTACAAATTTAGTGTGCTCTACTAAGTATCATGCTATGAGTCATATAGATCACTGAAATCTATTATTTATTTTTGTGTAACTTATTGAAAACTTTGACTTAATCAACCCTTTTTAAAATTCTTGGGAATTTTAAAAGTGTGTGTGTGTATGTGTGTGTCTTTGAATGTATCATCTCTCCAGCTTTATTCTTATATGTTGCTTTTATTAAGCTTAATAATAGAATTTAAAAGAAACATAATCATTAGGCATAGATGAATTACAGCATAAAATAAAAGGCATCATGAAATAGGGATGAATGATGTAAACGTGATCATTTCAGTTATGTTAAGAAGTATTTTCTAGTTCTTCATCTTTAGAGAAATTAAAATAAACTTTGAATATCTCATAAAAGTTATTAAATTAATGAAATGCAGTACATTCATAAAGGAGTAATAACTAGTCACTCTAATAAAATTGTTAAGTTGTGACTTTCATTTCATGTCTTAATTGAACTATCCCTGTCTATAAGAGCCAGCAAGCTCCTGGAGGCTGGCTTTGGTGGCCTCCAGGAATTCAGAAAATCCTACTACCAATATAGTCAAACTTACTCTAGGGATATAAAAAACACACAGGCTAGCACATTGTAGGTAACTAATATAATTTTTGTTAAATGCATGAATAAGTAGGTGCAATTTTGTATGTTAAGCTTCTGTCTATATGACGTTGATATCATTAAAAGATTTACCCAGTGTTGCTCTGGTAGGTTTGGCTCAGCGGTTAAGAGTGTTGGCCCAAGGATGGAAGGGGATGAGGGTTCTATTCCTGATCAAGGGCACGTACCAGGGTTGCAGGTTGGATCCTGGCCCCAGTCAGGGTCATGCAGGAGGCAAACAATCGTTGTGTCTCTCTTACATGATGTCCCCCCCACCTCGCTCTCTTCCACTCTACCTAAAAAAATCAATGGAAAAATATCCTCGATTGAGGATTAACAACATTTCTTTCAGCAATGTTATCTACGCCAAAACGAATGTTGTGTGCCTGGGTCATGTAACCTAAAACCCGGTTACGTTTGTGACGAAGGACCATGCTGTGAACGTTGTCATGTAAGTCTTCTTAAAATTTCCATATTACCTATATAAGTAAAGTTATTCTTTATAATATCTATATGTTTACATTCTGCTTTATTCAATCTGTTTACCTCATACCATCAGTATAGAGAAAAAGGATTTTTATGCAGGACTAGCAATGGTATATGTGATCTCCCTGAATATTGCAATGGATCTTCTGCATCATGTACAGTTGACCATTATGTTCATGATGGTTTTATATGTGATGAACAGAAATGGATCTGCGTGAATGGAGTGTGTAACAGTTTGCAACAACAATGTCTGACTCTATTTGGTGGAGGTATTTATTATAATTTGATTTCCTGTATATGCATTTTTCTAGAAACTGAAAAGAAATAAATGTTGATATATAATAGTGATTTTTAAAAATAATATCATTTTATTATAAGTATTTTAAAGAATTACAGAAAGAGAAGAGGAATACTAAAAGGAAAAAAAATTATAAAAGTTGTCTGGGAATACAACTCTGATGTATTCCCATAAAATAATTAAGGAAAATATTAAAAGTCTATGGGATCTGCATTCAAGAAAGAAGAAGGCAGACTGAACACAAACAGTGGATCATCTGTATCATGTCCTCATAACTTTTATGCTCAGAATGGTCATCCATGTGAAGAGAATCAATGGCTCTGCCTGAGTGGAAATTGTATGAGTAAAACGCAAAACTGTGTGTCATTCACTCACTTACTCCATACCTACAGTTTTTTTTTTTTTGTTTTGGTTTGTTTTTTAGTAAGTACAGAACAAATACATATGCCTGTGAGCATTAAAAGGGTCATAAATATAAGTTGACATATGGATGCAATTTAAACTACATACAGAGACACACAGAGACAGACGCACACATTTGCACCAGGAAATTATGAGGATGATTCCTGAAACTCCCAAAGAGAATCCCACATTTTCTTTACCCAATTCCTCTATGAACGTCTGTCTTCATGTCTTGGCAACCGTAAATAATACTGCAATGAACATAGGAGTGTATATATTTTTTAGAATCGATGTTTTTGAGTGTTTGGGTGGATACCCAGAAGAGGGATTGTTGGGTCATATTTTTAGTGTTTTCAGAAACCACCATATGGTTTTCCACAGTGGTTGTACCAGTACATTTCCACCAGCAGTAAATGAGGGTTCATTTTTCTCTACAACCTCTTCAACACTTGTTATTTCTTATTGATAACAGCCATTCTATCAGGTATGAAGTGTTATTCACTGTAGTTTTGATTTGCATTTCCCCAATAGCTAGTGAAGTTGAACATCTTTTCATATATCTAATGGTCATTAGTGTATATTCTTGGGAGAGGTGTCTGTTCAGGTCCTCTGAGGATGGCTATAATTTAAAATGACAGATAATAGCAAGTGTTAGTGAGAATGTGGCAAAATCAGAACTTCTATGCACTGCTGGTGGGAATATAAAAATAATGTAGCTGTATTAGAAAACAGTTTGGGCCCAGCCGGTGTGGGTCAGTAGATTGAGTGTTGTCCCATGGACTGAGAAATCCCGGTTCAACTCCTGGTCAGGGCACATGCCCGGGTTGTGGGCTTGATCCTCAGTAGGGGGCATGCAGGAGGCAGCCAATTGATATTTCTATCTCTCTTTCCCTTCCTTTCTCTCTAAAAAATCAACAACATATTTTTAAAAAAGGAAACAGTTTGGCCCTGGCCGGTTTGGCTCAGCAGTTAGAGCGTCGGCCTGTGGTCCAGAGAGACCCGGGTTCAGTTCCCGCTAAGGGCATGTACCTCGGTTGCAGTTTGTCCCCGGCCCTGGTTGGGTTGTGCGGGAGGCAATCACTGGATGTGTCCCTTTCACATCGATGTTTCTCTCTCTCTTCCTCTCTCTCCCTCCCACTCTATCTGAACAAAAAATGGAAAAATGTCCTCAGGTGAGGATAAAAAAAAAAAGATAAAAAAAATAAAAATAAAAAAGGAAATAGTTTGGAAGTTCCTTAATATGTTAAGCATAGCAATTTCACCCTTGGCATATACCTAAGAGAACTGAACACATATGTTCCCACAAAACCTTGCATACAAATGTTCATAGCACCATTATTCGTAATAACCAATACGTAGAAATAACTCAAATGTCCATCAAATGATGAATGAATAACCAAATATGGAGTATTACTATGCAATAAAACATTAATTTAACAAAGTGCTGATATTTGCTAAATGTAGATGAATTTTGAGAACATTATGCTAAGCTAAGGAAGCAAATCACAAAGGACCACATATTCTGATTTCATTTATATTAATATGCAGAATAAGCAAATATTTAAAGACATAAAGTAGATTAATGGTTTCCTAAGGCTACAGGAGAGGAAAGGGGAAGGAATGTGTTTGCATGTGTCTCTGTACCTGTGTGTGTGTGTGTTGTTTGACATATATCCAATTTAATATTAACAGCATATTTAAATTTTTTATTTTATTTTTAATTATATTGATTAGAGTAAAATTGGTAAATGAAATTATATATGTTTCAAGTGTAACTTTTCATGATACATGATTTGTATATTGCATTGTGTGCTCACAACCCAAAGTCAAATAATCATAACCATGTTTACTGTCATAACTTTTTTTTAAAAAATATTTTAAATAGATTTTTTACTGAATTTATTGGGGTGACATTTATTCACAAAACTATACATGTTTCAACAGTACAACTCAACAAAATATTGTCTGCACACTGCATCATGTGCCCATCCCCCAAAGCAAAGTCTCTTTCCATCCCCATTTATCCTCCCTTTGCCCACCTTCACCTACCCTCACCCCCTGTGCCTCTGGCCATCACCACACTGTTGTCTATGTGTTGTATATCTATATCCATATCTATCTGTCTATAGATATAGGTAGTTAGATAGATATATGTTTTTTATTGCTTAATCCCTTCAGCTTCTTTCATCCAGTCCCTCAACCTCCCTCTGCTCTGAAAGCTGTCAATCCGTTCCACATGTCCATGCCTCTGTTTCTATTTTGTTTGTCACTTTATTTTGTTCTTTAGTCTCCACATAAAAGTGAGATCATATGGCCTTTGTTTTTCTCTGATTGGCTTATTTCACTTAGTATAATAATCTTCAGGTGCATCCATGCTGTTGAAAAGGTAAGATTTCCTTCTTTTATATAGCTGCATAGTATTCTATTGTGTAAATGTACCTCTGCTTTCTTTTTCCTTTAACTGATTTTAGAGAGGAATGCAGAAGGAGAGAGAGATAGAAACATTGATGAGAGAGAACATTGATTGGCTGCCTCCTGCATGCCCCCCCACTGGGGATCTGGCCCACAACCTGGGCATGTGCCTTGAGTGGGAATTGAACCGGTGACCTCATAGTGCATGGGTCAATGCTCAACTACTGAGCCACTCTGGCTGGGCTCCACAGTTTTTTTATCCTCTCATCTACTGATGGGTACTTGGGCTGTTTCCAGATCTTGGCTGCTGTAAATAATGCTGCAATGAACACAGGGGTGCATATATTCTTTTGAATTAGTGTTTCAAGTTTCTTAGGATATATTCCCAGAAGTGGGATTTCTGGGTTAAAAGCCAGTTCAATTTTTTAATCTTGTGAGGAAACTCCATACTGTTTTCCACAATGGCTTCATCAGTCTGCATTTCCACCAACAGTACACAAGGGTTCCCTTTTCTCCACATCCTCTACAACACATGTTGTTTGTTTTCAGTGTTTCTTATAAATTTTTGTATGCCATACTTTTTTTATCCTCACCCGAGGACATTCTTGCACTTATCCTCAGATAGAGTGGGAGGGAAAGAGGGAAGAAGAGAGAGAGAGAAACATCGAAGTGAGAGAGACACATTGAGTGGTCGACAGCCACACAACTCCAACCGGGGCCGGGGACAAATTGCAACCGAGGTAGGAACCCCTAGCGGAAACCGAAACCCAGGGCTCTCTGGTCCACAGGCCGACGCTCTAACCGCTGAGTCAAACTAGCCAGGGCTGTATGCCATACTTTTTATTTCCATTCATCTCAAAGTATTTTCTAATTTCCCATGAGATTTTTTTTTTTCGATGCTTTGGTTATTTAGAGGCATTCTTTAATTTCCATGTTATTGCATTTTTCTTATTGATTTTTAAATTCAATTTCATTGTATTCAGAGAACATAATTTGTATGATTTCAATTCTTTTTAGTTTATTTAGATTTTCTTGAATCTAAAATGCATGAAGAAGAATAGGTATTCTGCTGTTGGATACAGTGTTCTACAGACATCTGTTATGTTTATTTTATTTATAGTGTTGTTCTAATTTTGTGTTTACTTGCTGATATTCTGTCTGTTTGTTCTATTTATTATTGAAAAGTTGTGAAAAATCAACTATGTGCCCTGGTTATGGTACTTTTACAAAAGCTAAAAATAGGTCAGGCCATTTCATTAGCTGTGAGCCAGATTTTGGCACTGAGGAGAGATAAGAAAATTTCCAAATTAAAACATCACAGGTCCCTTTGTCCTCTCAATTGTATTACCCAGGATTCCATCAGAGAAACAAAATCTGTAAGGAATATAATTCTTTTCTCTGTATGTATATGTATATGTACATGTATAGCTATCTATCATCTATCTAACTATGAAAATTAAGGAATTGGCTTAGGCAATTCTGAGGATAAAAAATCTCTTTTACTGGGTGATACTGGAGAGCTGAAACAAAGCAGAGAGAGAGCTCAAAGATGATGTCCATCATCCTCCATCCCCTCAAAGAACATCAGTAGGCCACTAGATGTATGCCAAACCAGATTTCTTTACCTCAGGCCAAAGCTCCAGTATCAGCAAAGAGGTCTCTCTTTCACAGAGAGGCAGAGCTTGTGTTTCAGTCTGCTGTCTGTTTGTTGCCCTGGGGCTGGTAACCAGCCGAACTATCTATCTCTCTGATTGTTACCATCCCACGGCACCCAGGAATAAAAACTGCTGTGGCCACCAGAGCCAGATCATTGAAAAGTCGCCCCTGGGCAGAAGCCACAAAAACTGGAGCACCCAATCAAAAAACCATGGCACCAGACCTGTGTGAAAGTGCCCCTCTGGAAGGTACTGGTACTCTGGAGCTTGGCTGAGTGCACCCACCCTCTGAGGTCTCTAAAAATTACAGTAAGCTTTTAGATGTGTGCTTTAGTGTATATGTACCATGGTTCTCTTACTCAATTATTTTAAAAAGATAGATGTTTTTATTTTATACTCTTTCTTGAGTGTTTTTTTAAAGACATATTTCTAATTTAAAAAATTCACTGTTTCTATCTTTTTTTATCCTCACTTCAGGATATTTTTCTATTTATCTTCAGATAGAGTGGGAGGAAGGGAGAGAGAGAAACATCAATGTGAGAGAGACACATAGACTGGTTGCCTCCTGCACGACCCTGACCAGAGCCAGGTACAAACGGCAACCGAGGTACATTCCCTTGACCAGAATCGAACCCGCGACTCATTGGTCCACAGGCCGATGCTCTAACTGCTGAGCCAAACCAGCCAGGGCACTGTTTTTATCTTTAATGATTGCCTTTGAGAAGTCCTGTTTTCAGTCTAGATGCTTTTCTTGTATAGATATTACTATCATATTTCTTTTTCTTCTGTTAGGTACATGAAACGAAAGACTAAACACTTTAATTAAATCAGAAACGGATATTTGTTAAGGTTAGAGTTTAGATAAGGCTCGGTCTACATGGAGTACACTCTTGTTTCCAGGGCATAACTCTCCAGCGTTTTCAACTGAGATTTGCTATATTTACTAAGACTCTTCTCCCTGCTGCCACAGCCCAAAAATTGCAGGAAAATCTGTACTGTTTTATGGAAGTCATCCCTTTATTTTTTAATCTCCTGCTTTTTACATGTTTAGAAGCAGGAACATGACTTAGGGGGGACTAAACTATACCCCGCTTGAGTCTCTAGTTTTGTTCCTATGGTTATGAAAGTTGTCCAACTTTGGCTTATTTTATGTCTACCAGCAATTGCCTGCTTTTCTTGCTGAGCTTACACTTTTGACTTCTCACCCATACTAGGTTTGCAGATGACCTCTGTACAAAATCCACTGCTTATGTTCTGTTCACTACTGCCTCTAGGAGTTTCAACTGAGATCCTTATGTGTGCAATGGGGCTCCTCTTTTAGTGTGTCATTTTTTTTAGCATCACAATGCAGTGGTTAAATCTTCCTATCAAAGGGTTTTGATTTAATCTAATCCTTCAACTAGAGTAGAACTGATGATGGAGGGTTATGATAAGTAAACTGTTCTTTCAGTAGGTTGGATCTTATGAGAATTAAACACATGCTGTGTATGGATTGGATGGTGAATGTGAAGATGAATCAATTGTGGCTCCAAGATTTTTGGTCAGAGGAAATTATGATGAAAAACAGCAAGATATTAGTTGACTGGCTTGACTTGAAAAGACACTTTTGCAAACACAGATTACTGACCAATAAGTCAATTAGTTTTGTACAAGTTTCCTATATACTTATAGATATGTACTTCTAGACTTACTAAAAATGAAAAGATAAACTGAATATCATGTTCATATCTAAGGTATCTGGATAGTAAAAGAGGGCTTTTAATTTTTAAATATTTCATTGAAGTGGTTTTGTGTGATCTTAAACCTAGTTTTTATTTTCAGTTTATATTATAATTTTATTTTGTACAATGTATTGTAAAATGTTAACTATATTTGTTAATTATTTTAAATTTATATAAGTTCAATATAACTAACCACACTTTTGTTTTTTCCCCCCAGAAGCATCTGCAGGTCCTCTAGAATGTTTTGAGGTCCTTAATGCTATGACTAATGAATATGGCAGCTGTGGTTCAGATGCCTCAGGATACAAAAAGTGTCAAACCAGGTATGCTTTACAAAATCTATCTGAGAAATTCTATTTATTGCCTTAAATTAGAAAATATCACCACATAAGTTTATATGTAATAAAAATATCACCAGGCCATGAAGTAAGACTGTATTTAATCAAGTTAGAAATGTTTGACATACAGAATGTCTGAGCCTCTTTTTCTCATGTATCCAAATTACCCCTTGTACCTTTCCACAGACTGTTTAATTTACACATGGGATGACAATTCTTATAGTGATGAAATGAATTTTTACTACCCAGGAAGCAGTAAAGCACTGTGTTTAAGAACATGTACTCTACAGCTAGACATCATGGTTTATCTACTTGAATGACCTTGGGCATATGTTTCACTTTTTTAAATATAAAATATAAATATCAGTTTCACCAACATCACTGATCTGGTGCCAGTATATGAAAAGCACTTAGAATGGGACTGACGCACAATATGCACACCACAAAGTACATCTTAGTACATTTATAAGATGGTTTTCCATGTGCTCAAACCCAGAATACACAGAGGTTTGTTTCATAATTGCTAAACTGACTAAAGGAAACCTTCTAACTATTATGACTATATTGTCCCTTAAATCACTGGTAATTTTTATATAATTTGTTATAAGTGCTTTTCTGCTAATTGCAATATCTGGGTCTTTTTGATATTGGTATCTAGAGATTTATTTGCTCATTGACTGTCACATTTTAATTTTTTGATATGCCTAGCAATTTTTGACTTTATATTGGGTACTATGAATAATATACAATGGAAACTTTGCATTCATTTATGCATTTCAGAAGGCTATAGAATTTTGATATGGAAGGGATTGAACATAGCTGGACTCATAAACAATATCCCTCTCTGAGCAGCAGCTGAAAATAGTGTTCATTTCTTATGTCTCCTCAGATGCATTTTATGAATCCCCTGGAATGTTCACTTCCATGCTTAGTTCAGTGGTTAGCCAGGATTTAAGGTGAAGTTCATATGCGCATTTAGTGCTCAGTACCTTTTAATTTCCAGTCACCAAATTTACATTAGGCCCATCTTCTAATTCTGCTCTTTGATTATTCAAGCTAAGAAGATTGAATATGCTTTCGTGAGTTTTTTAAAAAGCCACAATCCAAAATATCTCATATGCATTTTCCATTCTTAAGGCGCAATTAGCACTCAAGTCTTCCCTTTCTGTTCACATTCCAATGTGTGTGTGTTTGTGTGTGTGTGTGTTAGATTCGAATTCTATCCTATCTGGAATCCATTTCAACCCACTTCTTAACTGTAGACAAGATTTTTAGGTCAAGTTCTGTGTTAATGCCTTCCAGCCAAAAAACTACCAGGAAAGCACCCATAGTTGAACAAGTTGGGTTTCTTACGTCTTGTAGTCAGTGAGACTTCACACTATGGGAAACTGAAACATCTTTGCTCCAAAGTTTTAGAGACTTATTATAGGACTTGAGCTTGTGTTAAGTGATTTTCAGTAGGATTTCAGGAAGTAGATCATTGCTCTGAAGTGGATGTTTTCAGGAAGTGAAGGTAATTCTGTGATTGGATATTTTAATAAATCATATATGAAGAAGGAAGACTAGAGTGAAGGTAAAGCTGTAATTGGTAATAAAACAATAGTCACTCATATTAGTTGGATGAGAGGGATGTTTGGTAATTTTGTTGCTTGGATCATGTTTATTTCTTCCCTTCCTATGTTCAGACATGATTTATGGTGTGGGCTTGTGTTTTGTTTGATCCACCATGGTCACTGAATGGCTTTACCTAAAGTCGATGTTCTTGTAATTGCCTGTGTAAGCTCCATGGTCTAGCAATGAGTGCAAGTCAGTTTGTATCAACTTCAAGGTCTTGCTGTTAATATGAGACCTTCACCTGAATGTCAGAGGCTGCTTTTCTCTTTTCCATTTCCTTTTTTTGTCCAACGGGAGAAAAAAACAGGTCATAAAAATTGCTCCCCCCCCCAAAATAAAATTTGCTCCAATATATCTAGATTTTTACCATTGCTCAGATTTTACTGAGTAGTAGGTTATTTAGAGAACATGGTATATAGTTGGGCTGGGGTTAGTCTCTAATGCCCCTTTGGTACAGGATAATTTTTTGAATCCTTTGATGTAGCAATGAATGTGGGGTAGACTTTATGACACCAAACAGAATTCATAGGCCAAATAAAATAATTTATGGTGTAACATGTGCTATAAGCAGATGCTCACAACAATCCATCAGACATAATTTTGAGGATATCCATTTTGTTAAAATACTGCACATACCTTAAATGATGTACATAGTGATAACTCCACAGTATATAATTTGTTTACTTTTGTTTATTAATGCAACTTTGACCCTTGAGCTTTTACTTTTAAAATTATTCAACTAAAAGGTAAACAGATGTTAAATTTATGCTTAGTAAATATTTAGGAGTTTAGATAAATTGAAGTGATGCATTTTAACAGTTTATTTATTGTTCTTGTTTTTTATTAGATTAAATGGTTTCCTGCCTAACATGTATATAGCTATAGATCCTTTGCTGCAACTCCTTATCCACGTGTCTTACAAAAGAAAACTACTCTTTCAAATACAAGTTACTTGTATGTGAAATAGGATTAGTAATACTGTCTCTTCCTATTTCATAGAACTTTTTACATAATTTAATTTTCATTTTAAACACCTGAAAACACTACTGTTTTACCCTTGTGTAGTTTTGTTTAAAGTCCAGGTATAAACATAGCATTCTGAAGATAGAGTATAAGTAAACTCCTCTGAGTCATTTGTCTTCATTTTTCCTGAATTTATTTTTCAATTTACATGAGCTAATAATTGATTGTAGTTCAGGTGTACAACTTGATTAATATTTCCATCATGTGAGCATGTTCTCTCCAATCTCTGCCTGTGTTTTTATCTGAACGATGATAGATGAATGTTGTCTGTCCAAAATTTTTATATAAATGGACTCCTATAGTATGCATATTTTTGTGTCAAACTTGATATACTCAGGATAATTTTTGAGATTCTAATAGATTGCTCTCATACTAGTAGTTTATTTTTATTGCTGAATAATTCTAAATTATCACTGAAAATGATATATACAACATAAATAACACAATTAGTTTATCCATTCACTTACTTATAGTCAATTATGGGGTGCATTGTTTTGATGTATTATGAATAGAGCTGCTATAAACCTTCAAGGAAGGTCAGGTCTTTATGGTGAGATATAGTTTCATTTATGTTGGATAGATAGATACATAAAATTATAATTGCTGAGTCATGTAAGTTCATATAAACCTTTTTTAAGAAACTGAAAAAAATTTTTTTCAAAGTGGCTGTGCAATTTTATATTCACACTAGCAGAATCTGAGTCCTTGTTTCTCCACAATGTGCTACTTGGTATTGTCAGTCTGTTTTATTTTAGTCATTCTAGTTGTAAGTTATTTTTGTTTTAATTTGCATATATATAATTAATAATTATTATTTTTTTTATTATTATTATTTTTTATCCTCACCTGAGGACATTTTTTCATTTTTTTGTTTAGACAGAGTAGGAGGGAGAGAGAGGAAGAGAGAGAGAGAGAAACATCGATGTGAAAGGGCCACATCGAGTGGCTGCCACCCACACGACCAACCAGGGCCGGGGACAAACCGAGGTACATGCCCCTAGCGGGAACCGAACCCGGGTCTCTCCGGACCGCAGGCCAATGCTCTAACCGCTGAGCCAAACCGGCCAGGGCAATTTTTAGCATTTTCCTAGTTTTCTTGTCAATGTGTCTATCTTCCTGTGTGAGGAACCTCTTCAAATTGTTTTCCATTATATTTGGATTAGTTTAGTCTTCCTTCCATTGAGTTTTACCTTTGTATCTTTTATTTCTGAACTAATCGTAGGTTCACCAGAAGTTGCAAAAATAACATAGAGAGAATAGAGAGAACCCCTGTACAATTCAGTTGGTTCCCCCAAATAGTAACATCTTATTATACTTGTCTGTAGTACAATATTAAAACCAGGAAATTAGCACTGGTAAATTCATACAACTTACTTCTTAGATTTAATCAGTTCTACTGCATTGGTGGTGTGTATGTGTGTGTGTGTGTGTAGTGAATTGCCATCTTAACAATTTTGAGTTTTTGATTGATGGATATAAAATGTCTCATTTTATTTCAATCTTCTTTAATTTTTTCAGTCAGCTTTGTTAGTTTTCAGTATTAATGTGTTGCACTGATTTTATTAAATACATTCCTAAACATTCTGATTTTGAAACTATTATGAATAGAATGCTTTTCTAAATTTCATTTCCACATTGTTCAATATAATAATAATAATGAAGATATAAATAACAATTTATATTGATCTTTTATATTGTGTGAACTTCCTGTTCTTTTTGTTTCTTTGTTTGGTTTTGGTATGTAAATTTGTTAGCATTCCCACATCCAGGATCATATTAATTGCAAATAAAATCTTAATTAACATTCATTTCTAATTGGAAAGCATTTAAGTGATTTTTCTTGCTTGATTGCACTGTATGCATATCTATTAAAATGTTGAAATAAAAGCAGAGAAAGAAGAGACACTTTCTCATTCCCAATTTTATGAGAAAAATTCAGCCTTTCATCATTAAGTTTATTGGTAGCTATAGGTTTTTTGTTGTCTTTTATCTGATTGTGACAGTTTCTCTGTATTGCTTCTTTGTCGAGAGTGTTTAATCTTGAAAGGTGGTTGCATTTTTTTCAAATATTTTTCACCCACCTATTGACATGATTCTATATTTCTTGCCCATCATTCTATTAATATAATATATTACATTAATAAATTTTCAGATGTTATACTGACCTTGGGTCATATTTTCATTCTTCACCCAGACAATGATTAGCTTTTAATTGGTTGTTTAGACCATTCCCTTTAAAAGTGATTACTGTTATAGTTGGGCTCATAACTGTTATCTTCAAATAATAATATATGACACAGTAATAGCTCACCCTCTAATAACAGTATACTGCTTTTTGGGTACTGCAGGGTTATTATTATCCCAATTCCTCCATCTTGTGACATAGCTGTTATTCATTTTACTTATACATATGGTATAAACACGCAATACATTTTTTGTATTACTACTTTAAGTAGACAGTTATGTTTTAGTTCAGTTAAGAATAAAAAAATAAAACTATTATTCTTTTATTTATTCATTTTTTGATACTTTTCCTTTCATTATGTAGATGCTTTTCTGACACAGGTACTTTATATCTTCTCTGAAGAACTTCATATAACATTTCTTGTGAATCAGATCTGCTGGAAAAGAATTTTATTAATTTTTGTTTGTGTGAGAAAATTTTTATTTCTCCTAACTTTTGGAGGGTAATTTGCACCAGACACAGAATTCTGAGTAAGAATTTTTTATTTTAACACTTGAACCATCACTCCACACTCTTCTTTTTTTAAATTTTTTTATTAATTTATTATTGTTACAGATGTTTCTCCTTTTCCCCCCATTGACACCCTCCTCTCCATCCCCCCTACCCCCAGCCCTGTCCCCACCTTTGTTATCCATGTCCACCGGTTATGCATACATGCATATAAGATCTGTGGTATATCTCTTCCCTCCTCTCCCACCCGCTCTTCTGAGGATTGTCAGTCTGTACCCTGCTTCTATGTCTCTGGGTGTATTTTGTTCATCAGTTTGTTTTGTTCATTATATTCCACAAAAAAGTGAGATAGATCATGTGATATTTGTCTTTCTCTGCTTGGCTTGTTTCGCTTAGGATAATACTTTCCAGGTCCCTCCATGTCGTCAAAGGATAAGAGATCTTTCTTTCTTAGAGCTGCATACTCCATTGTGGATATGTACCACAGCTTTTTTATCCACTCCTCTACTGATAGACACTTGGGCTGTTTCCACATCTTAGCTATTGTAAATAGTGCTGCTATGAACATAGGGGTACATATATTCTTTCTGATTGGTGTTTCAGGCTTCTTAGGGTATATTCCTAGAAGTGGTATCACTGGGTCAAATGGCAGTTCAATTTTTATTTTTTGAGGTAATACCATAGTGTTTTCCATAGTGGCTGCACCAGTCTGCATTCCCACCAGCGGTGTACCAGGGTCCCCTTTTCTCCACACCCTCGCCAGCACTTGTTGGTTGATGATTTGTTGATGGCGGCCATTCTGGCAGGTGTAAAGTGATACCTCATTGTTATTTTAATTTGCATTTCTCTGATGATTAGTGATGTTGAGAACTTTTTCATATGTCTCTTGGCCATCTGTATGTCCTGTTTGGAGAGGTGTCTCTAGGTCCTCTGCCCATTTTTTAATTGGGTTCTTGGACCTCCTTTTGTTGAGTTGTATGAGTAATCTATATATTTTGGAAATTAACCCCTCACCTGATATATCATTGACAATTATGCTCTCCCATACAGTGGGTTCCCTTTCCATTTTGGTGGTTGTTTCTTTCGCTGTGCAGAAGCTTTTTAGTTTGATGTAGTCCCGTGTTCATTTTTTTCCTTTGTTTCTCTTACTTTAGGTGTTGTATCAGTAAAAATTCTGCTGCATATGATGTCTGAAATTTTGTTGCCTGCATTTTCTTCTAGGATTTTTATGGAATCACAAGTCACATTAAAGTCTTTTATCCATTTTGAGTTTTTCTTGTGTGTGGTGTAAGTTGGTGGTCTAGCTTCATTTTTTTGCATGTAGCTGTCCAATTTTCCCAACACCATTTATTGAAGAGACTGTCTTGACTCCACTGTGTGCTCTTGCCAACTTTGTCAAATATGAATTGAGCATAATCTCTTGGGTCAACTTCTGGGTTCTCTGTTCTGTTCCACTGCTCTATATGCCTGTTCTTGTGCCAGTACCAGGCTGTTTTGATTACAGTGCCTTTGTAGTATCACCTGATAGCTAGTATTGTGATCCCTCCTACTTTGTTCTTCTTTTTCAAGATTGCTGTGGCTATTCGGGATCTTTTTTGGTTTCATATAAACTTTTGGAGTATTTGTTCTAGTTCTGTGAAGTATGTTGTTGGTATTTTGATGGGGATTGCATTGAATCTATAGATTGCTTTGGGTAGTATGGACATTTTAATGATGTTGATTCTTCCAATCCATGAACATGGTACATGCTTCCACATTTTTCTATCTCCCTCTATTTCTTTTTTCAATGACCTATAGTTTTCTGTGAAGAGATCCTTTACATCTTTGGTTAAGTTTATTCCTAGGTATCTTAATTTCTTTGCTGTGATGGCAAATGGGATTGCTTTTCTAGTTTCTCTTTCTGTGAATTCGTTGTTGGTGTATAAGAATGTCGTCGATTTCTTGATGTTAATTTTGTATCCTGCTACTTTGCCATATTCATTTATTAGGTCTAGTAGATTTTTGATGGAGTCTTTAGGGTTTTCTATGTATAATATGATGTCATCTGCGAATAATGACAGTTTCACTTCCTCCTTTCCAATTTGGATCCCTTTTATTTTTTCTTTATGTCTGAGTGCTGTGGCTAAGACTTCTAGTACTATGTTAAATAAGAGTGGCGAAAGTGAGCATCCCTGTCTTGCTCCTGTTCTTAAGGGGAATGCTTTTAGTTTTTGCCCATTGAGTATGATGTTGGCTGTAGATTTTTCATATATGGCCTTTATTATGTTGAGATATGGTCCCTCTATTCCCACATTGCTGAGCGTTTTTATCAGAAATGGGTGCTGGATTTTGTTGAATGCTTCTTCAGCGTCTATTGATAAGATCTCGTATGGTTTTTATCTTTCATTTTATGTGGTGTATCACATTTATTGATTTGCGAATATTGTACCATCCTTGCAACCCTTTGTTTTGTTTTTTTTTTCATGCTAAAGAGGTATCCCATTCTGGTTTTAAGTTATGAAATGACGTTGATTTATGAAACGACCACTTTTTCATGTGATTATTAAGTATTTGCATATTTTCTTTGGTGAAATATCTTGAGAAATCTGTAATCCATTTTTAAATTAAGTTTTGTTGTTGTTATTGAATTATAGAAGTAGTTTATATATTTAGAATATAATCTTTATCAATATATTAATTATAAATATTTTCTTTTGGCTCTTCTTTATCTTTTTTTCCTTGATGATATCTTTTGGAGAGAAAAATATTTTAATTTTGATGAAGGTCAATTTATTCATTTGTATTTTTACAGGCTTTGGTATAATTACTAATAATTCCTAATAATCTTTGTCCCGTTGCATAGTAGTGATGAAAACAGAATTGTCTTGTTCCTGATTAAAGAAACAACTTGAACCATGGTATTACTAGTGGGTTATATATACAGGTCTATCAGATTGAGGAACTTTCTATTTCTGGTTAGATGAGAATATTTATCACAGATCAGTATTAGATTTTATGAAATGCTTTTTCTGTGATTATGCATTTTTTTCTTTTCTATTGTTTGAATTAGAATATTTTACATATTAACCCAATCCTGTGTTCCTTGTTAATTCCCACTTCATAATGGTGTTTAATCATTTTTATATAATTCTAGATTTGGTTTGTTAATATTTTGTTAAGGATTTGTGCATCTTTGTGATGACTTTCCTTGGCTTTGATATCAGGATAAAACCTGCCCCAGAATGAGTTGGAAAGTGTTTTACTCTTCTCATTTTTTATAAAGTTTGTGTGGAATTAACATTAATTTTTCTTTATATAGTTTATAGAATTCATAACTAAAGCCATCTGGCACTGAGAGAGAGAGAGCTCTATTTGTGAATTGGGGCACACATTTAGATTTAGGCAAATTCAAAGTTTTCTCTGGTGTTACTTCCAATCCATCTTTCTCAAGTCTCCTCAGCACATGCACATAGCCTTCCAGTCAACTAGGAATGAGATGTAAGGAAAGTTTATCACCACTCTTTTGTAGCTATCATTTCTAAGAGTGTGCCTTTAAATCCTGGCTGGTCTATCACTAACCCCAGAGGGAACCTCAACTTCAGGCTAAAATTGATGCTGTGTTTACATTATTATTTTTTTTTCATAGTTTACTTGTTTATTATGCTTTCTCCACCAGAAGGAAAGCTCCTTGAGAGCAGGGACTTTTGTCTGCATTCCCTGGTACCTAGGGTGGTGCCTGTACACAGCAGGTATTCAATAATATTTTTATTGTAGACTGAATGGGCACGAGTTCATCAGATCTTTGGGGCTTCTGCGGAGGACGGTACAGGAGAGAGGGTTAGAGAGCAACCCTACTCCCTGCAACCTCCCACTTTCACCTTTCCTGCTGAAAAGTAGGTGAAGCTGGATTCAGTGGGGGTTCAGTGGGGTGCAGAAGTACCCAAAGCAGCCTTTGGGAAGGTATGGGAGAGCTGAATTCCTGACTGCTGGCCTCCTGTTCTGGGATGGACCCAGGACCTAGAGACAGAACATACACATTTGGGGGACTCACCCTTCAGTCACCAGCTCTTGGAGGACAGAAGAACTTACTCTCCTCTGTTTGAAGGCACTTGGAGAAGGAGGGGGAAGGAGAGAGGAGGGAGCTGAACCTCTTCTCCTGCCCTAGCCCCTAATCTCTGCCAGGTCCCAAGCTCCTTCTAGGCCTCTGTCTCACAAAGAGCTGCCTAAGAGCCCTCAAAGGCTGAGCCCCATCTGGAGTGGAGTCCCTGTTTCGGCACCAGTGGCCCGAGGTGCCGTGTCTGACATGGTGGTCGGCTGCAGGACTCCGGGATGTTCTGAGCTCAGACCTTGGCTGCCGGCCGCTGGGGCGGTTGCTTCTGCAGCAGGGCCAGGGCTTCTCGAAGGAGCGCAGCAGCTGCTGCTTCGCCCGCTTGAGCTTGGCGGGGTTTCGGATCACTTGGACTCTCTGCCTTGCGCTGGTTCTCTGGGCAGCGTTTCGGTTCTCGGCTGGGCGCTGTTTCTTCTCCTGCTGACGCCTCTCCTCCTCCAGGTGCCTGGCAAAGTCCTTGGCCAGCTTCCTCTCCTGTTGTTCCTTCATCTACTGCTGCCAGGATGTGCGCAAGGGCTTGTCCTGAACCACTTGGGAGAACCTCTTCTTGGAGCGGTCCTTCCACACTCGCCCCGACTTGGGTTTTCCCTTTGGGATTATAGGAACCTCCACCTCCTTCTCCAAGTTCTTGGGCGCTGGGGCCTGGAACGAAGATCCTTTTCGCTTCTTTGGCCAGAGGCCGTCTCTCACCAGCTCCCGGGCCGGAGGTGGCTTGCTCGGCACGTGCTGACCCCGGGGGGAGCCAGGTGGCTGAGGTGTTAGCTCCTGTAGCGGCGGTGAGGGCTCCGGACCTGGCGCTTGCTGGCCAGGGTAAGGCTCTGGTGATCCTGGGCCCGGCTGCAGCTGATGTCGCAGGGGGACCCCCGGGCCAGCTCCTCCTTACTCTGGGCCAGCTCCGCGTCTGGTTCTTCTTGGCTCCAGGAGAACTTTGAGGACTCCTCACTTGGCTTTGGCTGACGTTGGGGAGATTCAGGACTGGACTCTGGCTCCCTTCGGGAAGACCCCAGGCCTGCTCCCTGCCCTAGACTGGGGTGATCCCGGGCATGTCTCCGGCTGACATCGGGGGCACTCCAGGCTGGGTTGCCGTACACGCCGAGGAGACCCAGGCTCACTCATTTCTTCTGGGTTCGATTCGAACTCCACAAGCACTTGTTTCCCCCACAAAGTTGAGGTGGCGCTCTCGGGAGACTCAGCCTTTAGGCCTTCCAGCTGTGGGCTGCGCTTCAGCGGTGTATCCATGGCCCAGCCTGTAACCCCCGCCCCTCCAATCTGTGTTTACATTCTTTCCCTTAAAAATTGCTACTTTTACTCAAAATGCTACTGGGCGATATTTTTTTTCTGTCCTCTGCACCAAATCAAGAAGACATTAAGCCTATTGGCTTCCATGGCCAGGCCTGCCCTGATCAAATAGCCTCAGCTGAGCTGGGAGAAGGCTGAGCTTGGCAACCGACTCAGGCAAGAAGACCACAGCCTCTCACTATTCTTACTTGATTTTATAGCAGCTTTTTATAAATGCTTCTCAATTTAATGTTTGCTTTTGATCAGTTTTTATAGCCCTGAAATGGCTGTTTCTACCAATTTGCCCAGTTTTATACTTGTTTAAAGGGGCTATGACTTAACCTATATCTTCTCTCCCTCACAGTCCCCTCATTTAGATTTATCTACATCATTTTATTTTTTGTATCTGATTTATCACAAAATCTAGCAATATACTCGTGATAAACACTCTCATCTAACTAAAAATAGGAAGGAAGCTTCTCAATCAGATTAAAGCTATATGTATTATGTATTTTGTACTTAAACAAGTTATATCTAGGATAATTTACTTCCATGTGAAGAACTGTTTACTTTTTTTTTTTTTTTTTTTTTTAGTTAGGACTGCTAATGAAAACTTGTCTTAATCATTGTTTAAAAATGTCACATTTCATTTTGAAAGATGTTTTCTCTGCATATAGAATAGAAAGACAGCAGTTTGCCTTACCTTTGAATCTGTCATTCAATAATCCTGGATTCCATTATTTCTTTTGGAAAGTCAACAAGTTGCATTATTGTTTGTTTGTTATTAATACTTTTTAATTTTCCAGTTACTTTCATAATTTTTGTGCTTTACAGCACTATCATTATAATGTAGTTCATATTAATATTTATTGCATATAATACTTCTTGAGTGGGTCTCAAAGTCTTTACCCATAATAGTGAGTGAAGGTATTATGTTTAAAAAATTGAAAAGGAAATCAAGTAAGACTGATAATTAGATAAACTTCAATAATTTTTTAGGATAGAATAAACTGGAAATTGATTATGTCTAAGAATCAAAAAAGTGAAGGAATCATTAAAAAAAGTTTCAGGTTAACTAGGAAATAGTTCATAATTAATATAATGTTCAGTTATTATTAAGAATGCAGGTAAAGCCCTGGCCAGTTTTGCTCAGCGGTTAGAGCGTTGGCCCAAGGACCAGAGAGTTCAGGGTTCGGTTCCCGCTAAGGGCACGTACCTCAGTTGCAGTTTGTTCCGGCCCTGGTTGGGGTTGTGTGGGTGGCAACCAATCGATGTGTCTCTCTCACATCGATGCTTCTCTCTCTCTTCCTCCCTCTATCCCTCCTGCTCTATATGAAGATAAATGCAAAAATGTCCTCATGTGAGAATAAAAAAAACAAACAAAAAGAAGAATGCAGGTAAAGCCCTCACTTTTTTGGTGTTTCACAATTAATTTCATGCATCTTTTTTTCAAAACTTCAATGCTTTATTTAAATCTTTTTGCTTTAGAAATGATATTCTAATATTTTTTGTATTTAAAACTAATGATTTTCATTTATTTGTAAATTATAGTGATCTGAAGTGTGGAAAATTAATATGTCAATATACAGGTGAAAATGTACTTAACATTCAAAATGCCAGTACTATTTATACTAACATAAGTGGACACCTCTGCGTGTCATTGGAATATAAATATGATCATGAACAGAGTGCACAGATGTGGGTAAAAGATGGAACTTTTTGCGATACAAATAAGGTATGTAGACTTTTAGTCCCAAATGACTTTCTAATTTATGTTCTTTTTTTAGATGCATGGTTATTATTTTCCTCATAATTTAAGTGTACATTCAATTTCAAAAATAAGAAAACAGAAAAATGTAAATTAAGAGAAAACTAAAAAAGAAAAATATATAATCTGCATTCATGCATAGATGTTATAGCCATGAATGTTTTATTGACTTTTATCTTACAAATTGTGTATATTCACTGATTTGAGAATCATATTGTTCATTCACTGTATTTTGTTAAATTATATTACATAGAGTACTTCTAATGCCATGATCTATCTTATGATATAATTACTTTAAAATAGCTGTTAAATAATATATGTCCATTTTAGTGATGAAAATAATATAGAATTCATAGAGTAAGGCAAAATTAATTGAAGGCACATATCTGAGGTGTAACTACTCTTTCTATTTTTATGAGCATTCTATCAAACTCTCTCTATATATATTATTATATATAGAATGATTATTATTATAAAATACCTAAATATATCAACTACAACAACATATTTTCATAAGAACATCCTATTGTATTATCTGATTTTGTTATTTTATTATTCCATAGTAAATATGGATATGTATCAACATTTCTGTCTTCCTAGATTTTTCTCTAAGAAATATATGTCACTGTTGTATACATACATAAATACACAACAAAGCTGGTTTAAATTATTTTCATATCTCAATTTTAAGTTATAAAGTCTCTTTAGTCTAATAAAAAAACATAACATATTAAATTACTTAATGAAGAACAGAGGGAAAGGCAAAATATAATTGACTTGGGAGCAGAAAATATTTTTTTGTAAATGAAGTGTAAAATGTTATGTTTTTGTTATAACCAGGTATGAAAGAAATCTTATATTTTTCTCATTTTAATTGTAAATCATTATGAATCTATACATGTTTAAAATATATTATTTTTACATAATATTTATGGAAATGCTGTCATACATAATAAAATCTTATTGTAACCTAATTTGCTAAAATTCATTTTAAAATTAGGAATAAAAAATGTAAAAGAAAAATTGTCACCTGAAATTCTCACACAAAACTTGGTCTTTTAAAAAACTTTGTAATAAGTTTGCTTTTATGAAATTCACTTGACAAAATATTTCCCAAATTGTTGCCTAAACTGTCTTTAATTTTTAACTCAATTTTTTTCTAAATAGCCTACCACAGATTGTATGGGTTAGGAATTAAAACCAACATTTATTCTTTTTTATTTTTTCTAATAGCTATTCTAATGGGTTGACGTGGTACCTCATTATCATTTTTTATTTTTATTTCTCTATTGATTACTGATGTTGAACATATCTCCATATGCTTATTGGATGTTTGCTTATCTTCTTTGAAGAAATGTCTATTCACATCCTGTACCCATTTTTTTTTTTTTGAGTTGTTATTTATTGTTTAGCTTTAGGAGTTCTTTATATATTCTAGATATTAATTCTTAATTAGATATATTATTTGCAAATATTTTCTCTCATCCTATGGAATGCCTTTAACTTTATTGATTGAGTCCTTTGATGTACAAAAGTTTTTAATTTAGATGAAGTACAATTTATCGATTTTTTTTCTTTTCTCCTATGTTTTTTGTGTCACATCCAAGAAATTATTGCCAAATTCAATGTCAATTACCATGTTTTCTTCTAGAACTTTTATTGTTTTAGACCTTATGTTAGGTCTAGAGTCCATTTTGAGTTAACTTTTATATATGCTATAAATGAAAGGTCCAAGTTTATTCCTTTGCATGTGGATATTTAGTATGAATTTCTGTAGCAACCTTATTGAAAATCATTTTACCTTGCACTGGCCGGTCTGGCTCAGTGGTTAGAGCATCATCCCATGGACTGGAGGGTCACAGGTTCAATTCCCAGTCAAGGGCACAGTAATTGGTTTGCAGGTTCAATCCCAGGTCCCTGTCGGGAGCATGCAGGAGGCAGCCAATTGTTGTGTCTCTCTCACAACAATGTTTCTCTCTCTCTCCTTTCCTCCCTTCTCACTCTATCTAAAAATCAATGGAAAAATATCCTCGGGTGAGGATTAACAAAAAAAGAAAGAAAAGAATTTGACCTATCTGAAAAACCTTATCTCTGGATTCTTTATTCTTCTCCACTGGTTTGTAAGTTGGTATGTCTGCCTTTATTTCTGCCACACTGTTTTGAATATTGTAGCTTTTTTAGTAAGTTTGGAATCAATAGGTAGGTGTCCACATTTTTCTTCTTTTTTTAAGATTAATTTAGCTATTGTAGTCCCTTAAGATTCTATAATGAGTTTTAGGATGAGTTATTCTATTTATGCCAAAAACATAGGTATTTTATAGGATTATACTGAATCTGCAGGTTTCTTTGGGTAGTATTGACTGCTTAATAATACTAAATCTTCAATGAATGAACATAGGATATAATTCTATTTGTTTGTATCTTATTGAATATATTTCAGCAGTGTTTTATAGTTTTCAGCATACAGTTCTTTGAACTCCTTGATTAAGTTTATTCCTAAGTATTTTATTCTTTTTGATTGTATTGTAAAGGGAACTGTTTACTTAACTTCCTTTTCAAAATGTGCACCATTGGTGTATAGAAATGCAACTTATTATTATGTTGCATAATAATTTAAAAAAACAATGCAAATACATTAATTAAAAATACTTCATTACTAAAAAATGCTAACCATCATTTGTGGTTAGTGTTACTGAGTGTTACTCAGTTGTGTTACTGAGTCTTCAGTAAGTCATAATCTTTTTCATAGTAAAGCGTCATGTCTTCATGTTGATGGTTGCTGACCAAATAGGATGATTGTTTTTTCATGTTGTGGTGGCTGTGACAATTTCTTAATATAAGGCAACAATAAAGATTACTTAATTGATTGACTCTTCCTTCCACGAACAATTTCTCTGAATCATGTGATGCTATTTGATAGCATTTTACCAACAGAACTTCTTTCAAAATTGGAGTCAATCTTCTCAAACCCTTTCCTGATTTATCAGCTAAGTTTATGTGATATTCTAAATCCTTTGTTGTCATTTCAACAGTCTTCACAGCATCTTCACCAATTTCTTTGCTCATTCATAAGAAACAACTCCTCATCTATTACAATTTTGTTATGAGATTGCAGCAAATCGGTCACTTCTTCAGGATCCACTTCTAATTCTAGTTCTTCTGCTATTTCCACCACATCTGCAGTTGTTTCCTCCACTGAAATCTTGAACCCCTCAGTCATCCATGAGGATTAGAATCAATTTCTTTCAAACTCCTGCTAATGTTGGTATTTTTACCTCTTTTCCTGAATCACAGATATTCTTAATGGATCTAGAATGGTGTATCCTTTCCAGAAGTTTTTCAATTTACTTTGCTTAGATTCATCAGAGGAATCACTATTATGACAGCTATAGCCTTACAAAATGCATTTCTTACATAAGACGACTTGATCTGTGGACTTCATAATGGATGTTGTGTTAGCAAGCATGGGGAAAAAAAATCAGAAAACACTGATTTCATTGTACATATTTATCAGAGCTCCTGGGTGACCAGGGGCATTGTCAATGAGCAGCAATCTTTTTTTTTTTTTTTTTAATCTTTTCTTCTGAGCAGTAAGTCTCAACAGTGGACTTAAAAGATTCAGTAAGCCATGTTGTAAACAGATGTGCTGTCTAAAGGCTTCATTGTTCCATTTATAGAGCAAAGGTAGAGTAGATTTAACATTATTCTTATGGGCCCCAGGATTTTTGGAATGGTAAATGAGCATTGGCTTCAACTTAAAGTCACCAACAGCATTATCACCTAAAAAGAGAGTCAGACTGTTCTTTGAAGCTTCAAAGCAAGGCCTTGATTTCTCTTCTCTAGCTATGAAAGTCCTACGTGACATCTTCTTCCAATATAAGACTGCTTTATTGACATTGAAAGTCTGCTGCTTAGTGTAGCCACCTTCATTATTTATCTTAGCTAGATCTTCTGGATTACTTGCTGCAACTTCTACATCAGCACTTGCTGCTTCACCGTGTATTTTAACGTTATAGAAATTGTTCATTTCCTTAATCCTCATTAACCAACCTCTTCTAGCTTCAAACTGTTTTTTTTGCAGCTTCCTCATTTCTCTCAGCCTTCACAGAATTGAAGAGAGAATCAGCCCCTTGTTCTAGATTAGACTTTGGCTTAAGGGAATTTTGTGACTTGTTTGATCTTCTATCCAGAGCACTATAACTTTTCTCATATTAACCAGAAGGCTACATTACTTTATCATTCATGTGTTCACTGGAATAGCACTTTAATTGCCTTCAAGAACTTTTCATTTGCATTCACAGCTTGGCTAACTCTTTGGTGCAAGAAGCCTAGACTTCAACCTATCTCAGCTTTTGATATGCCTTCTTCACTTACTTATTTTTAGCTTTCGATTTATTTAAAAACATTTTTTTTCTTCATTGATTTTGGAGAGAGAGGAAGGGAGAGGGAGAGAGAGATAGAAACATCAATGAGAGACAACATCAATTGGTCGCCTTCTGCATGCCCGCACTGGGGATTGGGCCCATAAACCTGGGCATGTGCCCTGACCGGAAATCAAATCGGCGACCTCTTGGTGCGTAGATCGACACTCAACCACCGAGCCACAACAGCTGGGCTTTATTTAGCTTTTGATTTAAAGTGAGAGAACACGTAGAGACCATTGTAAGGTTATTAACTTGCCAAATTTAAAAGTTGTTCTGTCCCAGGGCATACAAAGACTTGAGGAGAGAGAGTGAGATGGGGAAACAGCCAGTCTGGTGGAGCAGTCAGAACACACACATTTATCGATTGCATATGCCATCTCATATGGGCATGGTTCATGGCACCTCAAAACAATTGCAATGGTAACATCAAAATTCACTGATCACAGATCACCATAACAAATATAATACTGAAAAAGTATGAAATATTGTGAAAATTACCAAAATGTGACACAGACAAAAAGTGAGCAAATGCTGCTGGGAAAATGGTACCAATACCTTTGCTCAGTGCATGGTTGTCACAAACCTTCAATTTGTAAAAGAAGCATGGATTCTGTGAAGTGCAATAAAGTGGAGCACAATAAAATGAGGTATGCCTGTATTGTATTTTTTCAGCACCACAATTTGTTTTGATTTCTATCTAAAATTGCTCTCTCTTTGTTGATATTCTCATTTTATTCATGTCGTTTTTCTGATTTCCTTTTATTCTTTATCCATGTTTTTATTTAGCATATTTAGTATAGTCATTTAAAGATAACATCTGCCACTTCATTTTCTTCCTTTAAATGAGGTGTTTTCTGTTTCTTTTGATTTCTTGTGATTTTTTTAATTTCTATTTTTATAAAACAACTACTTCTCCCATTGTTTTTAAACTGGCTCTGTGCAGGGGCAGCCTTTTACTAATTTGTTGGGTAGTTCTGAGCCTTGGGATCAGCCTGTGGAGAAAGCTTGTGGTCTTCTGATATCTTTTGAGATATGCATCTTTCCAGGTGGGGCTTTTTTGATTTCCCACATTCATGGATGTTTTTAGATGTCTTGTTATTCCAAATAATCTCATGCAAACATTTCTTTGGGGCCTTAGATGGTCTATTGTTTTTCTCTACCCATAATATCTTGCCCCAGATGTCTGCAAAGTCTTAGTCATCCTGAGCAGTATTCATTGCTCCTCTCCATCTGAGGTTTAAAGTAGGTAAATTGAGACAAGTCCTTCAAGAACTTCTCAGACAGGTTGTAATATTGAAAATATGGCCTCCTCTGCTCCCTTCCGTTTAAGGGAGGGAATAGGAAACTCAGCTGCTTCCATCTTCAGATCAAGACTGTGCCATGCGAGAGAAGGAGTGGAGCAAGGGTGAGCAAAACCCACAAACTTTTCTACCTTTTTGGCTTTCCCTTGTTCGGGATTTGATTGGATGCTTGAGACCTTAGACTACTTCCAGAGTTCCTATGTTTTCTTCCCCTCTGCCTTCCTTCCTTCCTTCTCTCCCTCCCTTCTCCCCTCCCCTGCTCCTTCCTTCCTTCCTTCCTTCCTGATCCTACCAGACAGGTAGGATCATTTAAATCCTACTTGTCTGGTCACTGATGGCCACTGGAGTAATGCTGGCTTCAGTCTTTGATTTTTTCCTCCAATTTTTAGTAATTTATTTTTGTTACAGATGTTTCTCCTTTTTGCACCCTAGACACCCTCCTCCCCAACCCCCCCCCCCCAGCATTGTTGTCCATGTCCACTGTAAAAGGTCTGAGCCAGCGGGAGATAACATCCTCAATGTAAGGCCAGTGTAGAGAATGGAGCATTTTATTACACCGGTGGGCTCTTCTACCGGCGGGCTGCGGGGGGGGGGGTACATCTTCCCCAAATCCTCAGCCCCAAGCTTCCTTTGTTCTTTGCTTATATAGGCAAAAACTACAGAAAAATAACTACATTCAAAAAAACCCACATTCTCTTGGCACCGCATAATTGGTGTCTGGGTTGGTACGAGTTGTCTCAGAGGTAAGGAGTCTGCTCTGGCAGAGGTCAGGGCCATCATTAATCTCTTCTCATGGTTCCTCTGAGTTTCTCAAGACCATTCTCAACTCCTTATCTTTGGGTTTCTCAAGGCCCTTATGTTTACAAAAAAGAAACTGCCAGGGTGTGTGCATGCAGTAACTGAGGGTCAGAATGGAGTTTAATTTTGTTAAAATATTTTTAACCCTTTCACACTGGTTATGCATACATGCATATAAGTTCTTTGGTTCATCTCATCTATCCCCCAGACCCCCTCCTCTGAGGTTTGTCAGTCTGAACCATACTCCTTTCTATGTCTCTGGGTCTATTTCATTCATCAGCTTGTCTTATTCATTATATTCCACAAATAAGTGAGATCATGTGGTATTTGTCTTTCTCTGTTTGGCTTATTTTGCTTACAATAATACTCTCGAGAAAAAAAGATGGCGGTGGGCAGGACCGGAGGGAGGGTGAATGTGTGAGAGAGTAAGCTAGTGTGAGAGAGAGTGTGAGTGGACGTGAAGGTGGACGACCAAACTCGTGCAGTGCAGAGATGCAGAGCAGCAGGTTCCTGTGCTGTGGACGGGGAGCAGCTGGCTACCATGGTAAGCAGCACTTCAGGGCGCTTCTCCCTGAGCAGCTGGGAAGTCCCACCATTTTGGAAGATCCCGGGTCTTCCCTGGGAGGAGGCAATGGGAGCAGCGAGGGCCCAGCAACCTGAGCCCACCAGTGTACCTGGCACCCTCGGACCAGTTGATACCCTGTGTCAACACAGACCAGTGCACAGTAGTGGAGCTGCCAAGGTGCCAGTTACAGAAGCCGCAAACAGCTGGAGCCCAGCACCATCCCCCACAGGAGCAGCCTGATCAGAGTCTAGATATACCCCCATCAACAGAGGCTGGGGAACAGACATCCATCCCCAGGCAAAAGAAGCACAGACCAGAAGCAGAGAACCATCCGCAAAAACTACAGCAAAGGCTGAGCAGGAGCTGAGTCCCATGGAGCAGCAGCACTCCCCAGCTGCCAGAGGCGGGACCTGGGGCTCCACAGGGGCCTGGGCAACATAGCTGCCCACAAGATAGGCATGGAGCTGGGTCTCTAAAGAGACTGTGCAATCCAGCTCCCCACGGCATAAGCAGGAAGCGGAGGCTCAAATGGGTCCTGTACAACCCAGCTGCCCACAAGATTGGTGGGGAGCTAGGGCTCCAGTGAGGCCTGTGCGACACAGCTGCCCATGGTAAGGCCAGGGAGCGGGGCTCCAGCAGGGCCTGAGCTATACAGCTACAGGTGGCACAGGAAACCAGCTTGGAACACAGCTCCAGAGGGGCCCATGTGATCCAGCAGCAGCACCTACCAGGACACACCAATACCAGCCCCCAGTAGTCAATCCTCCAGGATCTGCAGCCAGGAAGAGGCGACATGCAACAGAACAGTCTGGGAAGCACAGTAGCCTTATTTGATATAGAGTGAGCTGCCTACACATCCAAACATCCCTCACCGGGTCTAGAGCTACCAGACGGCTAAACTGGGGAGACACACAGCACAAAATCTATGGGACACGGCAAAAGCGTCCTGAGTGGGAAGTTCATAGCACTGCAAGCCTACCTCAAGAAACAAGAAAAATTCCTAATTGATTTTTAACCCTACAACTAAAAGAACTAGAAAGTAAAAGAAAAAAGAAAGAAAAACCCAGAGCTAGTAGGAGAAAGGAAATAGTAAAGGTCAGAACAGAAATAAATGACATAGAGACTAAAAAAATAATTCAAAAGATCAATGAAACAAAAAGCTGGTTCTTTGAAAAGATAAATAAGATCGATGGACCTTTAGCTTAGGATAATACTCCTCAGATCCTTCCATGTCATCTCAAAGAATAAGAGATATTCTTTCTTACAGCTATGTAGTATTCCATTGTATATATGTACCACAGCTTTTTTATCCACTCGTCTATTGATGGATACTTGGGCTGTTTCCAGATCTTAGCGATTGTAAATAGTGCTGCTGTGAACATAGGGGTACATGTATTTTTCTGATTGGTGTTTCAGGCTTTTTAGGATATATTCCTATAAGTGGGATCACTGGGTCAAATGGCAGAAAATTTTTAATTTTTTGAGAAAACACCATACTGTTTTGTATAGTGGCTGCACCACCAGCAGTGTACTAGAGTACCCCTTTCTCTACATCCTCGCCAGCACTTGTTTGATGATTTGTTGATGGCAGCCAATCTGGCAGGTGTGAGGTGATACCTCATAGTTGTTTTAATTTGCATCTCTGATGAATTGTGATGTTGAGCATTTCTTCATATGTCTCTTGACCATTTGTATATCCTTTCTGGAGAGTTGTCTATTTAGGTCCTTTGCCCATTTTTTAATTGGGTTTTTGTCTTCCTTTTGTTGAGTTGTATGAGTACTCTATTTATTTTGGAAATTAACCCCTTATCTGATGTATCATTGGCAATTATGCTCTCCCATACAGTGGGTTCCCTTTCCAATCTGATGGTTGTTTCTTTTGCTGTGCAGAAGCTTTTTAGTTGGACGTAGCCCCATGTGTTCATTTTTTCCCCCTGTTTCTGTTGCCTTAGGTGATGTATCAGTGAAAATTCTGCTGCGTATGATGTTTGAAATTTTGTTGCCTACATTTTCTTATAGGATTTTTATAGATTCACGAGTCACATTTAAGTATTTTATTCATTTTGAGTTTGTTCTTGTGTATGATGTAAGTTGATGGTCTAGTTTCATTTTTTTGCATGTAGCTGTCCAATTTTCCCAACACCATTTATTAAAGAGACTGTCTTTACTCCATTGTATGCTCTTGCCACCTTTGTCAAATATTAATTGAGCATAATCTCTTGGGTCAGTTTCTGGGTTCTCTGTTCTGTTCATTGATCTATTATATATGCCTGTTCTTGTGCCAGTACCAGGCTGTTTTGATTACAGTGGCTTTGTAGTATGACCTGATATCCAGTATTGTGATCTCACCTACTTTGTCCTTTTTTTCAAGATTACTGTGGCTATTCGGGGTATTTTTTGGTTCCATATGAACTTTTGAAGTATTTGTTCGAGTTCTGTGAATTATGTCATTGGTATTTTGATGGGTATTGCATTGAATCTATAGATTGCTTTGGGTAGTATGGACATTTTAATGATGTTATCTTCCAATCCATGAACAAGGTATGTACTTCCACTTTTTTATATCTTCTTCTATTTCTTTTTTCAATGTCCTGTAGTTTTCTGCAAATAGGTCCTTTACTTTTTTGGTTAAGTTTATTCCTAGGTATCTTAATTTTTTTGCTGCAATGGTAAATAGGATTGTTTTTTTAGTTTCTCTTTCTGTGAGTTCATTATTGGTGTATAAGAATGACATTGATTTCTTGATGTTAGTTTTGTATCCTGCTACCTTGCCAAGTTTGTTTATTAAGTCTAGTAGATTTTTGATGGAGTCTTTAGGTTTTTTTATGTACAATATCATGTCATTTGCAAATAATGACAGTTTCACTTCCTCCTTTCCAATTTGGATCCCTTTTTTTTTCTTCTTCATGTCTAATTGCTGTGTCTAAGACTTTTGATACTATGTTAAATAAGAGTGGCAAAAATGGGCATCCCTGTCTTGTTCCTGTTCTTAGGGGAAATACTTGTAGTTTTTGCCCATTGAGTATGATGTTGGCTGTAGGTTTTTTTTATATGGCCTTTATTATATCGAGATATGATCCCTGTATTCCCACATTGCTGAGCGCTTTTATCAGAAATGGATGCTGGATTTTGTTGAATGCCTTTTGAATGTCTATTGATATGATCATATGGTTTTTATCTTTCATTTTGTTTATGTGATGTATCATATTTATTGATTTGCAAATATTGTACCAGCCTCACATCACTGGGATGAGTTCCACTTGGTCATGGTGAATAATTTTTTAATGTATTACTGGATCCGATTTGCTAATATTTTGTTAAGGATTTTGGCATCTATGTTCATTAGGGGTACTGGCCTATAGTTTTCTTTCTCTGTAGTGTCCTTATCTGGTTTTGGAATTAGAATTATGCTGGCCTCATAAAATGAGTTTGGAAGTCTTCCTGCTTCTTGAATTTTTTTGGAATAATTTGAGGAGAATGGTTGTTAGTTCTTCTTTGAATGTTTGGTAAAACTTCCCTGTGAAACTGTCCGGGCCTGAGCTTTTATTTGGTGGGAGAGTCTTGATAACATCTTCGGTTTCCTTAGTTGTTATTGCTCTGTTCCAGTTTTCTATCTCTTCCCAGCTCAGTTTTGTGAGACTTTGTGTTTCTAGAAATTTGTCCATTTTGCTTAGATTGTCCAATTTTTGCTGTATAAGTATTTATAGTGTTTGTTAATGATCCTTTGTATTTCTGTGTTGTCAGTTGTTACTTCTTTTTCATTTCTGATTTTGTGTATTTGGGTTCTCTCTCTTTGTTTCTTGGTGAGTCTAGCTAACAGTCCATCAATATTGTTTATCTTTTCAAAGAACCAGCTCTTTGTTTCATTGATCTTTTGAATTGTTTTTTTGGTCTCTATGTCATTTATTTCTGCTCTGATGTTTACTATTTCCTTCCTTCTACTTGCCCTGGGGTTTTCTTTTTGTTTGCTTTCTATTTCTTTAAGTTTTGAGGTTAGATGGTCAATTAGAAATTTTTCTTGTTTCTTGAGGTAGGCCTGTAGTGCTATGAACTTCCCTCTTAGGTCTGCTTTCACTGCGTTCCCTAGATTTTGTGGTGGTGTTGTGTTAATTTTCATTGGTTTCCAGGAAGTTTTTAATTTCTTCCTTGATCTCCTCGGTAACCCATTCATTGTTTAAGAACATGCTATTTAGCCTCCATGTGTTTAAACATCTTTGCATGTTTTTGTTGTAATTGAGTCTAGTTTCATGCCATTGTGATATGAGAAGATGCCTGATATGATTTCAGTCTTCTTGAACTTGTGGAGACTTAGTTTGTGTCCTAACATGTGGTCTATCTTTAAGAATGATTCATGTGCACTTGAGAAGAATGTGAATCCTGCAGTTTTGGAGTGTAATTCTCTGTAGATTTCTAATAAATCCATTTGATCTAGTGCATAATTTAGAGTCTCTTTTTCCTTGTTAATTTTTTGTATCTAGAGGATCTATCCACTGATGTCAGTGGGGTGTTAAAATCCCCTGGTATGATTGAATTTCTGTCGATTTCTCCTTTGAAGTCTTCCAGAAGATTTTTAATATAGTTTGGTGCTCCTATATTGGGTGTATGTATGTTTACCAAGGTTATATTATATCTTCCTGTCGGATAGATCCTTTCAATATTATGTAGTGGCCTTCTTTGTCTCTAGTTATGGCCTTCTTTTTGATATCTATTTTATCAGATATGAGTAATGCTACCCCAGCTTTTTTTTCCTTTCCATTTGCTTGGAAGTTTTTTTCCCATTTCTTCACTTTCAACCTCTGTGAGTTTTTGTTGTGAGGTGAGTCTCTTGTAAACAACATATATATGAGTCATGCTTTCTTATCCAATCAGCTACTCTGTGTCTTTTGATCAGAGCGTTCAATCCATTTACATTTAAGGTTATTATTGATATGTACTTACTTATTGCCATTTTTGTTTATTGTGGTCAGTTTTCTTCCTGTTTCTTCTACTAATTACAGTAGTCCTTTGAACATTTCTTGCAGTGCTGCTTTGGTGCTAATATATTCCCTTAGCCTTTTTTTGTCTGGGAAGCTCTTTATTTGACCTTCTATTTTAAATGATAGCCTTGCTGGATGGAGTAGTCTTGGATTCAGATCTTTGTTTTTCATGACCTTGATTACTTCATGCCATTCCCTTCTGGCCTGTAGTGTTTCTGTTGAGAAGTCAGATGATAGCCTTATGGGGGTTCCTTTGTAGGTAACCTGTTGCTTATCTTTTGCTGCCTTTAGAATTCTCTCTCTGTCTTTAATTTTTGGGATTATAATTATTATGTGTCTTACTGTGGGCCTGTTTGGGTTCTTCTTACTTGGGGTCTGGTCCTGGGAGATTTTCTGTGTAGCTTCCATTTACTCCTCTGTCATTTTAGAATCCTTCAGTCTTTGATTCTTTTGAGAAGTTATGTTGCCTCACATTTTCTGAGCCTAAACATAACTTTTACTTTATCTCCAGTAACAACCATATGTTTATTTTAAAAGAATATGTACAACTTTTGTGGTTGTTGTTGTTTTATCATTTTAGGTACTCCATGCAAAAAGGTTTCTACCAAAACCTATTCTGACCAAGTGGCAAGAATAAGAAGATGCTTTATAACTTTTATCTAATAACAAAAAAAGTCTCTGTTTCAGAGAGTTTAGTGAAGAATCATTATTTTCATTATACTATTATTCTGTGGAGATAAATAATTTGTGTTGTTTTGTAGCTAGAGTCCTACATTGGATGGGTTTTCTCACTATCCTTCCTGCGTGTTGCAACAGAAGTAAGCATGTTAAATCAGAAAAAAGATTACTTTATTGCACAGAAACATGACTAATAATCCTTTCTCAACTCCTTTCTAGTTTGCTTCAAATAATTTTTTTTAACAGTTCTGAGAATTAGGTTTATCTTCTTCTGGACAACCGCGCTGCAAATTATATATCTAACTTCTCTGCCCAATTTCTAGTTAGGTATTAAGGGATCATTCTCACAGAACAGATACATTTTTAACTGCAGCAACACTAGTCTGTATCAAGACCTAGAACTTTTAGACTGTTACCACAACCACTCAAAATAACCTGAACATGTTTGTCATCAGTATATTTCCTTCTAAGTCTTAAACAGAGGTATGTGTTGCCATAATTATCAGGCACCATCAATAATGTATTTTCCCATGCTCAGTAATGTTTAGCAAAATATATCTGAGCAGATTCTATTCACTCTCTGCCCTTAAAAATCAATATATATGGTCATATATATTTCAAGAGAAAAGAATTGCAAAGAAATATTGCCAATATTATTTAGAAAACTTTTTTTTTTACATAAAAATAGTATTTCCAATTATATAGTATTTGGTTTATTATCAGTTATTCTAAGGCCCTCTGTGAGTGCCATCAACATGTATTTCTTATTTTTGAAACATAATAGTATTTAATATTACAAGTTAAAAGATGCCTTAAAAAATAATAGTCTAAACTTTTGAGCTTTATGCTTCGCTTTCCCTATCTCAATTAATTGTACCACAACCAAAAGAGTGAGACAAGCCAGAAACTTTGTTGTCATTTACCCATTTGTCTTTTCATCTTCCATTTACTAACTATCACTAAACTTAGGTGGATTAAACTTTTTAACTATATCTCAAATACAACCACTAGTTTCCATCTATTTTAATATTTTTCTTTATTAATTTTAGAGAGAGAGGAAGGGAGAAAGAGAGAGAGATAGAAACATGGATGAGAGAACATAGATCGGCTGCCTCTTGCATGCACCCACTGGGGATCTGGCCCACAACCTAGGCATGTGCCCTGACCAGGACTTGAACTGGCAACCTCTTGGTGCATAGGTCGACGCTCAAACACTGAGCCACACCGACTGGGCTTTTTTTTTTTTCCCATCTAAATCACTAACACTCAATTTCACTCTATGGTTATCATTTTCATGGACTACTGTCATGTCATCCTAATTTATCTCTCTACATTTTCTTTTGCCTTTCCATCTTCTTTTCGAAAAACTAATTTTATCAGCTTCCCATCTTTCAGTTAAATCTCTAAATAAAACCATTTGCTTATAAGCTATAAGCCAACTTTATGACTGAGATTGGAAGGTCCTACACAATCCTACCATAACAACTTCTATCAAATCACACTTAGTGTTTTATGTTAATGTGTGTGTGTTTCTATATCTTTTACTGAAATATGAGCAATATGATTTTGTGTGTGTGTGTTCTCAGGGCCAAACACATTTTAGAATTCAAATATTTAGTTAATTAATAATTTAATGGCTGTTTTATATGTAACAGCTACATTGCCCTTAATATTGTTCAAAATTCCCATACTGTTTCCAGTGTGAGGTCATTTTAAATATTATTTCTTTTTCTATAAGTACCTGTCTTTCATGCCTACGCTTTATTAAGTTCTGTTCAGTGTTAGGAATCAATAAGAGGAGTTTACTGTTCTCACATATGAGATAAATTATTTGTATTTTTTCATATGATTATTTTTATTATATTAATTATCACATGTTAATCTTTGATTTTATTTATTTCATGCCCATGACTTCCATGCCAGCAAAAGCAGGGAAGATGCTTTTATTGTTCTTTTTACTCTCAGATAATCAGAGTCTCATCTAGTGCTAAAAACACAGTAGCACTATAAATTAATCACTTATAGTTAGTATATTAATATTTATTGTTAAATCAATACCTCTTAGTTAGATGCCAAATGTAGATGATGATATTTCAGTTAACTTACTTTGGCTTATTTCCTTTTTAGTTATGCAAGAATAAGAGGTGTGTACAAAGTGACTTGGTTTATGACTGTTCTCCACAAAAATGCCGCTCTCATGGTGTAAGTACCAGTATTATGACACAAGAATAGAAACTATTAAAAGTGATCCTAGGACTGGCAGGTGTGGCTCAGTGGTTGAGTATCGACCCATGCACCAAAAAGGTGGCAGGTTTATCCCAGCCAGGGCACATGCCCAGGTTGTGGGCCCAATCCCCAGGGCGGGGGCATGCAGGAGGCGGCCAATCGATGTTCTCTCTCATCGATGTTTCTATCTCTCTCTCTCTCCCTCCCTCTCGCTCTAAAAATTAATAAAGAAAAAAACAATAAAAAAAAGAGTGATCCTAAGAAAGCAAACATATAGGTACACACACACACACACACACACACACACACACACACACACGTACTTATTAACCACATAAGAAAATCGGCCTTATTTTAAAATTTTACTTAAACACAAATAAATTGAGCTACTTATAAGGTGAAATTTCTCCTTTTTTCAGAGATGCAATAATAAAAAGAACTGTCACTGTGACCCCAACTATTTACCTCCAAATTGTGAAACTCTAAAAGATAGGTGGCCTGGAGGGAGTATTGACAGCGGCAATTATCCACCTAATGCAGCGCGTAGTCTTGGTAAGTATTAATAACAAATTGAAAACATAATTAAAACAACATTTTAATTTATTAAAATAAACAAACACTATTTTGTCTACCTATTTATATTTAGATTATGTTTGTATATCAAATAATACATTGTATATAGCTATTTACCTTATGTTTTACTTATAGAGAGTAACATAATAGAACATATATAACATATATGGTAGATGAGATATGACCACAAGGACCAAGGCAGGAAAATAGAAATCACTTTAGTCCTTTATACAGAAGGACTTTAACATAAGGCAACAGGTAAGACATGATGCCAATAAAAACCAATCAGAGAATGGTGAAGCAAACCAGAGTTCAGCAACAGCAGAAATCCATTTTTACTTCTTGGGGCTGGTGGGACAATAAAAGGAAGTAGTAGTTCTGGAACCAGAATCTAAGCCATGCTGCATGACATATAACTATGGTCAAAGCTACGTATCAGTATCTAGACCACAGAGAGAGGTACTGTCCAGCATGAGGTAGAGATATAGAGCATTCTCAGCCATTATTAGAAATGTAGGAGAGGAAGGGCAATAAATAACATGGATATTTTACTCTTCTGATGCTCCAAATTTTATTTAGTGACTTCCTCATTTAGCCAGTGACTTCCACTGACTAAATCTAACTAGAAAACAAAAAGTAAATGAACTTGGGGAATCTAGTATCCTATAATTTTTTTTTTTTTTTTGGTTGTTCAGTGCAGGAATGGACTTTAGAGCAAGCCAACATGTCCAATTATGCTTTGGGCAAGGCTTCCTATATATAAAAACTTAAATTTGCAAATAATTATAGCAGGTTTTTCCAGATTTTGAGCCAGAGGTAGTTCTTAACATTTCCATATTCATTTCATTGTTTAAGGCCATATGGTAATAAATTACTAAATTATAACATTATAACATATATAAGCATTATCAAGCTGTTTCCATTTTAGTAGTAACAATTAACTTGCCATGACTTATGTTCAAGTCTACTGAAATTCATTGTTTCTGTTCATGCACACACATGCCATTTCGCCAATGAGCAGAGGAGACTGACTACTCTTTTCCTAGAATCCAGGTTGACCTTAGTGATATGATTAATCAATAAATGTACAGAAGTGAGATTCTGGGATTTCCCTGGTCTCCCTGCAAATTCTGACTGGGTCTTTTAGAATACTAATTCTTGGGTCTCTCAATGTTGGAACACTTATTCTGTTGAAATTCATCTTCTCTGTATGAAATGTGATTACACTGAGACACAAAAATACAACAAAACACTAAGCCGTGCCCAAATTAATGACCCGCAAAATGATCAAATTTAAGTGATTGTTTTAAGTTACTAAATTTGTAGTTTCTTACACAGCTCTCTCTCTCTCTCTCTCTCTCTCTCTCTATATATATATATATATATATATATATACACACACACACACACACACACACACATACACATTGATTGATACCATTGATACCAGAAGGGGTATTCATATAATAAATATCTAAAACGTGTGCCGTTAGCTTTGGAATTTGATGGTGTGTGGTAGAAAGACTTCTAGGAAACTTTAAAAAACCATTAGTATGTGGTAAAATTGTCTTTAAAAGACAGTTGGTGAGCAATTCAAAAGCATGTTATTAGAAGTTGGGAAAATAAGTTTCATTATGAATTAGTGAGCTATTTTACATCATTGCTGCCTGGGGTAATGTGGAAAATAGAATTCATGGCTCTGAGTGGCAAGACTTCTAGGTAGATTTTAAAGATTTTCAGGTGGGGGACTTAAATTACCCATGATTAAATATAAGACAGTAAAAATAAAAGAATAGTTCAATTTTCAAATAAAATGTAGAGAAAATGTAAAATTGGTAATTTTTGTTTGTTTATTTGAAAAAGAAACTAATTATTATCCCTGGTCTGTTCTGGAAAATATATTCTTAAAGTAATAAATGTCTAACAGCTAAATTTGAGATACTAAGCAATAAATTTTGATCGCAGATAAAAATTAAGTCAAGCACATGACTGTAAAAACTCCTCTATGAAAATCTCAGAAAAACTTAGTGATGCCTCTTAGATATCTTCATCTAAACAAAAGCCCTTCTAAGTACTGCATTGGAATGCCTTATCAAACTCACAAACAAAAAGGCTACTAAGAATCTTAAATATGTTATCCTATGACAACCTCACCAGCTCAATATTTTAAATAAAATTTTATTGCAAAGAGATTTGTGAGTGTGGACTTTATTTAATAAGACATTATTATTATTGTTGTCTTGAATTTTTATAAAATTTTTAATAATAGTTTATTTGAGCCAAACTGACAAGCATATGCCAGGGAACAAGATCTCAACTGCTTCCTGGGGCGTATTTTTATTTAATACACAAGAAATTCATACATTTTTAAAGTTTTATCAGCTCAGACTGAAAGTGATCTCAGTAGCTCATGTGCTCTTTGAGTTCCAATTAATTACAGGAAATAAGCTACTCAGATATAAAAGAAGCTATTCCTAATGGAAATAATTATAAATTAAAGGGTTTTACCAAGAAACCAGAAGCCAAAACTTCTTAGATCTGTGGATTTATGGTTTTTAAAAAATCACCACCAACACAAATTTAAAAAATACAGGTCTAGATGGTAAAAAATATAGATTAATTCCACTAAATTTTTTCAAGGAAGAAATACCATTTAAAAAATAGTAGTGGGAGGACTCCTATCACCTTATTTCATGAGGTAAACATATACAAAGAAGTTAACAAATTACAGAAGTTAACAAAATACATAAATTTATTTATTTCATGAACATAGATGTAAACATTCTCAAGAAAAAATTAGCTCATGTTATATAGCTATCTATATTAAAAAGATAATAAACCAGCCCGGCTGGTGTGGCTCACTGGTTAAGGGTCAACCCATGCACAGTTTCATTCCCCGTCAGGGCACATGCCCAAGTTGTGAGCCTAATCCCCAGTGGGGGGCATGCAGGAGGTGGCCAATCGATGTTCTCTCTCATCCACGTTTCTGTCTCTCTCTCTCTCTCCCTCTTCCTTCCACTATCTAAAATCAATAAAGAAAAAATATATTAAAAAGAAAGATAATAATCCAGACTATATGGGACTTACTTTAGGAACACACAACTCTTATCATTTGAAAGTCAATCAGTACAGTTCACTAAACCAACAAACTTTTTATAAGTTTATTATTTTTATTTGGTGAAGAAAAATCATTTGACAAAATGTACCACCTATTCATGATGTTTTTTAAAGCAGCAAACTGCTAACATAAGTAAACTTCATCAGTCTGATAAAAAGCATCAACAAAAAACATAGTTAATATATTTTATAATGAAATATATTGTTTTCCCAAAAATATTAATAAGGGAATAAAGTCTGCTCTTATACTATATCTATTCAAAATTTTACTGTTAAGTCCTAGACAGTGCAATAAATAGCAAAAGAACAAGAAATCAAGATCATGAAGACTGGAAAGATTTAAATAAGACTGCAGATAATATGGTTAATTACATAGAAAGTCCTAAAGAATCTACAAAAAACACTTCCAGAAGTAATAAATATTATCTGAAATTTCAAAGGAAAAATGTTAAAAAGTCAGCAGTATTATTATATAATACCAGCAGTAAATGGATATCAACTTAAAATCAGTGCCATTTACAATGCTATAAAAATATAAAACATTAGGAATGAATTTAACAAAAGATATGTAAGACCTTAGCTCTGAAACAAAAACAAAATGGAGTTAAATGTTCAACACATAAGTAAATGAAGAAATATGCCATATTCACCTATTGGAAGGCTTATTATTGCTAGAATTTCCATTCTCACCAAATTAAATCTATAGATTTTTTAAAAGTATAAAAGCATGCAACTTTTTAGATGTTAACAATTTGATTCTAAAATAATCAAGAGCACTTAAAATAGCCAAACAACCCTGAAAAAAGAATGACAAAGGATAACTTTTAGTCTATTTGCCTTATTGCCTCATATTGAATTTAGTATAGTATACATTTAGTATATAGTTACATTAATCAAGACAGTGTGGCATTTGTAAAGGACAGATATGCAGGTAGATCAATGTAATGAAATAGGGAGCCTAGAAATTTACCCATTAATAAAAGGTTTATCAATTTTTTAAGAAAAGTACAAAGATTGTTTAATGTAGAAGGAAAGTCAGTTCAAAACATTGGACTGTAACAACTGAATACCCACATAAGCCCAAAGAACCTCACAAATCTTAAGTTACTTAACAATTGATATGGGATAGATCATAAATTTAAAGGAAGAAGCTAAAAGTATAAATCTTCTTGAAAGAAAGATAGGAAAATTTTTACATGATCTGGGGATAAGCAATACTTTCTTAGATAAAATATGAAAATATACATCAATGCAATAAAAGATAATTTGGACTTCAATAAAATTGTATTAAATGTATAGTATTTCTTGCTAAAAATAGAAATTGAGAAAAACTCAACTGATACAGGGATCACACTTTCATTCTGTTTATCTATATGACCAGACAGTTCTGCAAATAGACTACATGGAATAGAAGGTTCTCAATCAAAAGCAAAGGATAGAACTATTATTGTAAGAGTTAGATCTCTTTGGGCACTGACACTGCCAACTTATCTACTTCATAAAAATATTAATTATAAAGTTATTAAGTATTAAAAAGTTTTATTCTAATAGTTATATTGAAATACAGAAATGTCTTGCTATATTCCTCATAATTACTTTTAAATCACTGATGTTTTCTTTCCTAGATATACCCTATATTGAGAATGCTTACTCTCCCAAACCTACAAGATGGCCATTTTTCCTACTTATTCCTTTGTGCGTTATTCTCTGTGTAATGATAGCAACCCTGGTAAAAGTTTATTTCCAAAGAAAAAAATGGAAAACTGAGGAGTATACAAGCGATGAGTATATTGATTTCATACTTAAGATTTATTACTTTTATAATTTTTTAGCATCCATAGTAACTTATTAATAAATCATTGATGTTACTAGTAATAATTCAGAGTTACTTTTATCTTTAAAAGGAAATTTAATATTTAATATATTAAGGATTAATATAATGACTAATAAACAGAAGTTTTAAAAATGTCAGCAATTTTAATATTATAACAACTTGGACTCTGTTAGGGGTAAAATTAAGTGAAAATATTTCTAGTTAATGTTTACTTACCCCTTTTTATTATGTGATCTTAATTATTAACTATGTATTAAACATTACTACTTTATTCTTAATATTTATATATTTCAAAGAACTTTGCATACACTATTTTATTAAAAGGTAGCAGAGAAATCCAGGAGAGTAGTTAGTGAAGTCAGTCAGTCAGAGAACAAAATAAATGAACAATCAAAATAGACACAGACTCATAAAGAGAATAGACTGGTGGTTACCAGAGGGGATAGAAGTTAGGGGACTAGTTGCAAAATAGTCATAGGAATGTAAAGTACAGGATAGGGAATGTAGTCAATAATATTGTAATAACTATGTATGGCCAGCTGGATACTGGAAATATGGGGAACAAAGTATATGATTGTCTAACCACCATACTGCATACCTGAAACTAATATAAAATGATATTGAGTGTAAGCTATAATTGAAAAAAAAAGATAAATAAAAGAAATAAATAGGGCAGAAGATGAATGTCAAAAAAGTTTAGTTATTCAGCTAGTAATGTTATAAATATGAAAATGACCTAAGTTAATTTTCAGGTAAACTTACCTCACTGTGCTTGTTTCTCATGTTAGTCTTAATTAGCAGTGAGAGATTGTGTTAAAATAATCTCAAGTAGCAGCTGCTCGCAGATCTCAGATAGGAATTCAAAACTGTTTTAGTACGGACAGATGGTACAGAGTTTTGTACAGTAATCTTTGAAGAAAATATAATTTTAAGTGATTATATTTGTTTTTAAATGCACAGAGAACTTGAAAGTAAAAGTGAACCCAAGAGCAGCCTGGAGAACAGAGAATCCATTATATCATAGTGAGTAACAAATATTTTAAGGATGAGATGGAGAGATAAAGAAAATTTAATATATTAAATAAATATAAATAATATAAATATATATTAAATGGTGGTAGTCATTTAGATGCATATAATGAAAAAAATTGAAGAATATTTTAATAGATTAATAAACAATAAATGGCATTCAATTCATTATTTAAAATTTCTTGCAGTGTTATCTTTGAAAATTTTTTCAAATAATATTTAATTCTTTAGGACTTATGAATTCAAATATTGGTTAAAAATAAATTACATTAAAGAACTCTATAATGAGATTACCCTCATGCTATTTGTTGAATTAACCATCATTTTCAACTTGATTGGGCATACAGGTGACTTTTTTCCTTTTATTTGTTTTTCCAGAGTAATTATCTTCGATGGACAAGAAAAATGAAAAAGAAAGAGAAACCATACATGTATTGCCTGATTACCTGGGATTCAAAACCTGGATATTGTTGTTTTGATCTGATAAGAAAAAATAGAATTTGTCATATACAATTTGTTATATTATTTACATATCATATAATATTTATATATGTAAGAAATGCATGTTTATGAGTTTTTATATTACACATTTTTAAAGTTATGTCACTAATTCTGTTAGTCAGTAGAAACAATCAGCAGGCATGAGATGAGAAAAGGTTACAATATAATGAATGTGATGGCCTCATTAAAGACCACTGTTATATTTTTTAATTGCAAAGATATGTAGTTATGTTATTATCTGATCCGTAGCTAATCCAAAGAAAGTTTGGTAGAATTTAACATTGAAAGCATTAGTAGAGATAAAGAAGAATATATCGTAATGCAAATCCTCAAAGAGGAAGCTACAACAATACATAAGCATTAGTTAGTATTCTCCAGAGAAACAGACCCAATAGGTGATTATAGATAGATGATGATAGATGATAGATAGATGATAGATAAATAGATAGATAGATAATATATAGCTGAGGAGATTTATTATAGAAATTGGCTCACATGTTTATGGAGGCCAAGAAGTCCTATGATCTGTCATCTACAAGCTGGAGAACAAGGAAAGCTGATAGTGTAACTCAGTATGAGTCTGAAGGACTGACAACTGTGGAGCCTATTAAAGGAGGCAGAAAAGATCAAGTCAAGTCTCTGCTCCTGCTTAAGGAATCTGCAGAAAAAGGTCAGGTCTCTGTTCCTGCTTTATGTAAACATGGGCAGAAAAGGGCAGCTTGTAAACAACTGACCTAGCAGAACTGATCGTACTGATCCCGTAAATGCCTGAGGCATTGCACGCAAGCACAGGCGCTCCCTCTCTGCATGCAGGAGGAGCTGGAAGGAACGAGTGCATACGCTGGCCTTCAATGGGAACAGTACAAGCAGTTTCCTTGCAAGGAGAAGGACATTAGACAATGGGGACTCGGTAGTGATGCGGAGCTAGAGTTGGGAGAATGCCATGATTTGCCTTATAAAAATAAAACGCTGACAGTCCTCGGGGCTGCAGCCTTGTATCCTGTCTGTGTGTGTCTATGTGTCTTTTGTGTTCATTCTCTCGCGCCCATTGTCCGGAACCACAACACCTATGCTGTAAGTCCCAGTCTGAGTCCAAAAAATCAAGAACCACAAGTGTCAATGGATATCCAAGGGCAGGAAAAGATGGATGCCTCAGGTTAAGCAGAGAGCAGATTCACTCTTTCTCCACTTTTGTTCTCTCAGGCCCTCAAGGCATTGGACGATTTCCACTTGCATTGATGAGGATAATCTTCACGCAGTCTATTGATTCAAATATTAATCTCTTCCAAAGACACACTCATAGACATACCCAGAAATAATGTTTTATCAGGTATCTGGGCATCCCTAAATTGACAGGCAAAATTAATCATCACAAGTCTACCCCTTGTCAACTTGGCACCTATATCCATCTCCTTAAACCATACTGCTCTCCAAATAAAGGACATAACTCTGTCTAACATGATATAACTATATTTCATGTTACCAAAAATGCACTAATTTATTCCTGATGAAAGCATTTCTGCCTCTGAGATTAAGACCTCTAGGCTAGCAGAGCATAAAGTCATGGAAACAGGAAGCAAAAATTTTGCTAGTGGGGTCACTTGGGGTAACAGTGAGTGGTACCATTTCTAGTCTCATCCTCTAATTCCTGGATCCATGAATCCCATCTATGGGAGAATCAGAACTATGTATATATTGAACACTGATTGCAAGTATATACAGTCTTCTAGAGAACCTTTCCCCAGCCCTGAAAGCTACTGCCACCTAGCTGATGCCATAATTGAATGTCTGAAAAACCATCCATCATTCAATCATGCCAGCTACTTCAGAAGGGTGATAAACCTGCGAATTTCATGAGCAGGACCATTGTCACATCATTTTTTTTTTTTTAAGCTGTAAAGTTAGTTCCTTGATCAGAAGCATTGCCGAGTAGAATATTATGATGATGGATAAGGTATGATGGTAGTTTGGGCAGGAACATTGCATGTAAGGAAGGCAAATCTAAATCTAGAGTAAGTTTGTATTCCAATAAAGAAAAAAACACTGCCCCTTCCATGATGAAAGTGGTCCATCATTTTAGCTCACTGATCATCCTGGAGAATGGTGTCATATCTAGAGCTCATGGTGACAGATTAGGAAATTGTCAGTGACTATAGCCAAGTCAGGGTTGGTGAGTTCAATTACATGTAGCTGTGCCCATCCATAACCTCCACCTGTGCCATTATGACCACAATGAGCTCACTGGGGGATAACAGACGTTGCTTGGGATAGAGGCTGACTAGTTTTCACAGAATGAGTCATCCTTTCCACCTGTTTATTAAAATCCTCTTCTGCTGAAGTCACCTTTTAGTGAGCATCCACATGGGACCCAAATGTCTTCACATTTTTTGCCAATTCATATAGGTCTCTTCACATAGTTTCCCCCAAAATTTCTTTGTCATTTTCATTCATGTTTTTTCCAAGTCCCTGACCATTCATCCAAACCACATTGATATGTAATCACATAGCTGGCTATTTCTCTTATCAAGCAAAGTGCACAATCAGGTACACTAAAGTTCTTTTTTTAAAATAATGTTTTAAATTGATTTTAAATTGATTTTAGAAAGAGAGGAAGGGATGGTGAGAGAGAGAGATAGAAACATCGATGAGAGAGAATATTGATTGGCTGCCTCCTGCAACACACCCCACTGGGGATCTGGCCCACAACCTGGGCATATGCCCTGACCGGGAATCGAACAAGTGACATTTTGGTGCATGGGTTGACACTCAACCACTGAGCCACACCAGCCGGGCTCACTAACTGAAGTTCTTCCTTCTTGGGAGAATTTCCTTTCACCACTCTCCTTCAATAATATCTAAGAGAGGAGCTATAATGCTGCAGCTGTCTATTTTCAGGTAGTGCCTGTTATAATGATTCCTCTGTAAACTAGGCCCAAATCTTCTCTTCCTTTGCCAACTAATGGTAGAAAACCCCTTATGAAGACATAAATGCAAGCTGGGAGAGAGAGTGCAGTGTAGCAGGATTAGAGACCATGGCATTTAGGCCACTTCTTTTTGTAACTTACCTGTGTCTTCAGGTACCACTTGTGTCTGATTACATATTTACCATTTCTATTTCATGACAGTGTGTTTTTGTGCATGTCCAACTTAATGGCTTTGCGGACCAGAAAACACCTAGTTCATGATGAGCAGCTGAGGTTGCATGGTAACTTGGTGGCCCATGGTTAAATGTTCAGTCTCTACTAAGGCTAAGTAGCAGGCAAAGAGTTGTTTCTGAAAGGGAAAACAGTTATCTGCAATTTATTGCAGAACCTTTCTCCAAAATGTTAAGGGCCTGCACTGTGATGCATCTATAGGACCTGCCAAAGTCTTCAAACATCATCCCTATCTGCCACTGATGCTTCAAGACCATCAGATCTGCTGGGTCATATAGCCCAAGAGGCAGAGCAGTTTGTAATCCAGCCTGGAGCTTTTGTAGAGATTTCTCTTGTTCTGGGCACCACACAAAACTGCCTCAGGGGAGAACATTACCATTTCAGGGTTAATTCCTCAAATGGAGGTGGAAAGGCTGATACCACACTGGGAGAGAAGGCCACTTCCACTGAGGTTTGGGAGGACACTGTTGCTGAAGATTAGGAGGCCAATTCCACTGCAGGTGGAGAGGCCTCTCCCACAAGAAATACTCATCAAAACTTAGTGGCTCAATTTCTTCAACTTTATCACAGTCTTCTCACACATCCCCATCTGAACTTAGAAGATACCATTATTTCCCAATTAATGCCCCCACTTTAAGAGTAAACACCCTGTGAGGCTGGGAGTTCAACTTGCACTGTAATTCAGCCAGTCATAGAATGAGGTTCTCCATTTAATTTTCAGCAATTTGAGCCTCCAGCTGCAAGAGATAAGTCTTTCCTCAGGGCACACCTAGAATCTCTTAGGTAATTTATGAAATGCCTGACCTGGGAATTCAAATCCTTCAGCTCATCATTTACTTTTACCACATTGTCCAGCAAAATTAGGAACAACCAACCAATTTTGTTAATATTCCTGAGTTTTGCAAAAATATTCAAAAGTATCATATACAGAGGTACTTGGCTTCTTGCTTCTTAGAAGTGTTTGATTACAAGTAGTCAATGCAGAGATTTTTGCAATCTCTGTAAACTGTTCATGCCATGGACTGTCAGTGCTCTCTCTACTACTGAAAATAAAGGCATTGGCATCTTTAAATTTAATAAGATTAGAGAAATAGTTCCAGAAATCTCAGAACCAATTCAGAAAACTCATCCTTAAAATTCACATATCTGTATTAGTCAGGGATATAATTTATTATAGGAGTTTACTCATGTGGTTAGGGAGGCCAAGATGTGCCCCAATCTTCCATCTGCAAATTGGAGAACCAGGAAAGCCAGTGGTATAATTCAGTTTAAGTCCAAAAGTCTAAGAATGAGAATGAGGTGAGGGGTTGTATAAGCCCCAGTCTGAGAACCAGAAGTGCCAGTGTTTGAAGGCAGGAGAAAACGGAACGCTCAGCTCAAGCAGTGTTAATTCACCCTTCCTCTATGAAAAAAATAAAGGAGCAATTTTTTTCTGAAGTGCTTTTGTTGGCCTGTTTGTTTTAATGAGCAGTTTGTAATTGTTTGCTCAGCCTTACGTTAAAGTCCATGGCAGTCTGGAATTCAACCTCAGGCCAAGGTTCTTCCCTGTTGCTGAGACACTACAAAACTAACTAAAATGAAAACAAAACAGAAAAAAATACTCTTTTGAAGCTCCCTTAACCTGGGTCTTTGATATTTGGAGTAGTTGTCTCTTCAGTAGCAGCTTCAGTGAAGATACTTCAAACAAAATTATGGAACATCAAATCAGAATTTAAAGACAACATCGTCATTATCTTTAGGAAGATTTGTTGTTGTTGTTCTTTATAAATTAATAAATAATGAGAAATAATAACAACATCAAGTGTTTACCATGTCCTGAGTCAGATCATATTTGTCCTGTGATTTAGTTGATGCATAGCCCTTAGGAGAAACTTTTATTCCTGAGCTCATATTAAAAATATTCCCTGGCAAACTGGGTCCACTTTATTGTAGTCATAGGTCTGATATCTAAACATGTAATTGTTTCAGTTTTAGTTTGCTTTCATTTGTGTTTAATCATTTCCGTTTCTGGAAAGAGGTGGGGGAAGAAAGAATGTGCTCCGGTTGCTCCACTGATCAGGAGAGACTCTGTCATCACCTTCACCAGGCAGCAGCAGCACTGTTGCAGCTGATCAGAAAGGGAAATGAGGGTCATTTGACAGTGACTTTGCTATGGGCATGAATAAGTTTTGCTTTTCTTTCCTTTAAAGCAAGTGATGTGAGGGCTGTTCCTCTATGTCAACTGGTTCTTCTAAGTCAACTAGTTGATTACTGTAAATATTTACTTCAAATCTCTCTGAAAAGAACAGTCACGCTAATGAATAAGCAAATATTCTGGCTTTGTGGAGAAGCAACCAATTAATGCATAACTAAGTGGAACAACAAATCAACATTGCTCTCTTTCCCCTCTCTTTCTCCCTTTTTCTATCTCTAAAAATCAATACATAAAATTAAAAAATGGATATGTATGAATTGATTTGGGCTGTGTAGTGCAGTAAAAATAGCCACAAGTTAAGAATAATTTCTTAATTACAGGTATTTCTGTAACATTGCCATCATTGGTGTTGGTCCCAAGCTTCTGTGGCACTGTAATTTGCAGATGTGCTATTTCAGAGTCTTCAGTATGGAAAACATGTGTGTGCATTACACACACACACACACACACACACACACTCATAATTTGTGTGATTTCAGGAAGAAGCTCCTCTCATGTGAGAGTATTACCCTACTAGTGTGTCCAGAGACCACTGGCGCTCGTTGACCTCAACCCTGACTAGGTGAAGAAGGGCTGGTCTAGGATCCCATTCAGGCTCTCTCCATCTCACCACTCCAGAAGTGGGGCTCTCTGTCATGCCAGTGTGGAATCAGGTGAGGATTCCACAGGCCTGCTCTTAGCCCTCCAACCACCAGACGCAACAGGACCCTGACAGCACGCTGGGTGATCCCCAGCCTGCCCCTAGCTTCTGGCACAAGGTCAACACTTGCCTTGCCCAGGAACACTGTGATGGGCACCTTTCCTATGACACAGGTTCACACATGCACATGGAGGATGTCCCATGGAAGTCAGTCCTGCCCCCCCCAGCTCGCTCCAACATAAGGGAGAACACTGGAGCCTGTCTCTTGCCACACACTTTATTTCCCCAAAGCTGATATTTTAAATGCCTTTGGGAGCATTTCTCCTCTGGAAGCTGGCAGTTGATGGCGGAGTTCTTGGCAATATCAAGAGTCCATGTCTTAGCTTTCTGGTACAATGGCTGAATTACTGGAGTGAAATAAAAAGACAATAGAAATTCACAATATGTTTCTCGCAGACAATTGCCTAATTTAACACATCTACTGCCAGATTTCTACTTAAGTCTTAGGTCAAAATGCACAAACACAAGCACAAGAACTAAAAAATAAAAAATCAGTACTATTACTATACTGTTTTTTCTTAGAAAGCTGAAGTGTCCTAATAAATAACTAAATATTAAATGTGTATACATGTTTTAACACTTTAGTATTAAAGTGTTATAACTTAAGTTGGAAGCAAAAAAACTACAACTGAAATGGTTCTCAAAAACAATTGAAATCATTTAATCATTCAGTTTTGTACACATTTGATTCTTAGAAAAATCTACAGCTTAGGGAAACTAAGTGAAAGGCGAAATGGAAAATTTTCTTAATTAATATGCAATTCACACATTGAAAGTCAAGAGTTAATTTATGAAAGAACTTATATTTCATGTTTGAGTATATAGGTTGGTGACTTCTTAATTTCAGGTTTTTTTTATTTTATGATGATTTTTATTGTGGTAAAATACATATAACGTAGATTTTACCATCTTAAACAGTTTTTAAGTGTACAGTTCATTGCTATTAAGTATATTCACATGTTTGTGCAAACATCACCACCAGCCATCTGGAGAACTTTTTTCTTTTTGAAAAACTGAAACTCTATAAACATGAAACAATAACTTCCCATGTCTCCCTTTCCCAAACCCTGGGAACTACTTTCTACTTTCTCTCTGATAATTTGACCACCCTAGATACCCCTTAAAAGTGGAACCATGGTATTTGTCTTTTGTGGCTGGCTTCTTTCACCCAGCATAATGTCCTTAAGGTCCATCCATTTTGTAGCATGTGTCAGAATTTCCTTCCTTTTCAAGGCTGAGTAATATTCCATTGCACATAACTACCACATTATGTGTATCCAGTCATCCATCAATGGACACATCTGTTGATAATTTGCTTCCATCTTTTAGCTACTGTGAATAAAGCTGTGATGAACATCGGTGTACAAATATCTCTTCAAGACCCTGTTTGCAATTATTTTGTATGTATAACCAGAATATTAACACAATAAAAAGGCAACTCAAGAAACTGGAGAAAATATTTACAAATTATATATCTCATAAGGGATTAATATCTAGAATATATAGAGAACTGCTACAACTCAACAACAGCAATAACAACAAAAAATAAATAAAATAATAAACCCGATTCAGTAATGGCCACAGGACTTGAATAGACATTTATCCAAAGAAGATATACAAATGGTCTATGAGCACATGAATAAATGCTCATTGTCACTAATCATTAAGGAAATGCAAATAAAAACCACAATGTATTACTACTTCACACCCATTGAGATGAATACTTCACACCCATTGAGATGAATACTATTAAATAAACACACAGGAAATAAAGCATTTTTAAGGTTGTGAAGAAATCAGAACCCTTGTCCACTGTTGGTGGGATATAAAATACTACAGTCTCTGGCAAATACAGTGTGGCAATTTTTAAAAATTAAAAAATAAAATTACCTAATTTCCATTTTAAAAGAACTTTTTATACAAGGTATTTAAAAATATTTCATCCATGGAACGTGTGCTTTTATATCTTACAATCAATATTTACAGACAATATAAAAAGTGATTGCTTTTCTTGTTAGTAAACAGAAAAAGATAAAGATAATTTTTAAAAATTTATTTTCCATACTTCTTTCTAAATGTTTGTTTTAGCAGCAGTTAATAATTAACAGAAAAACATATAACCCCAAATAGTCACGTCTATTTATTTTACTAATTTATTTGCTTCTTAAACATGTTTTTTGTTGTTTTATATGTACATATATATAATCAATTTTATATATAATCTATATATATCATATATATCACTGAAGATATATATATGATATCACTGATGATATATATAGATGATATATATGATCTATAGATTATATATAATAAATTTAAGTATTATCTCTATATTATTAATTATATATAGTTTATATATACAATTTAATATATATCATCAATGTAAGTTGATCATATATATAATTGAAAGTATGATACATATTAGTTATTAATGATTTTTACTAAATCCCTGGTATTCAATTAATTCACCAAAAAAGAAATTATTATGTAAATTATTCACTTATCATTGTCTGACAGGAATGGCACCTTTTATAATTTTTTAATGTGCATGACGATAGATACTGAAATCGTTTAAATTCAATTAAACAATTATCGTTTTCATTTTTAATTACAGTTGGCATTCAATATTATTTTATGTTAGTTTCAGGTATACAGCATAATGGTTAGACAAGTACATAATTTATAAAGTTATCCCCCATAATTCTACTATGCACACAGCACCATACATATTTAGTTTAAAAAATAGTATATAGTGACCATTCTGTAACCATCAATTTGTACTTCTTAATCCCTTCCCCTTTTGTACCCAGTCTCCAACACTCCTCCCACCTAGGAACTCTCAGCTTGTTCTCCGTGTCTATGAGTCTTCAACAGTTATTTATGGAATACCCACTATAAGACAAGTAGTAGGCCTGTGTTACCAAATATGAAGGATATCTCCCATGCTTCCAAATAGTCAGGGCTAACAAAGTACCAGAAAAGCATAAGAGATAACATAGCTAGAAATTATATATTGTTAGCATGAAATATGAAGTTCTCTGTGAATATAGCTAAGATAATTATGTTTTCTCTACATATATCAAGTGTAGCTTCAGAAAGGATATCACATTTGAGATTTGAATCATAAATGGATAAATAAATGACTTATATAAAGTCAGAGCATTTTCTCCTAAAAGTAACATTAAATTATCCAAGAGTTTTGTTTTTTTCAATTTCAGTTAAAATTCAATATTATTTTATTTTAATTTCGGGTTTACAGCATAGTGGTTAGACATTTATATAATTTACAAAATGATTCCCCCATTAGTACCCACCTGGCATCATACATAGTTATTACAATATTTAATTTTTTTTGTTAATCTTCACCCAAATATATTTTCCCATTGATTTTTAGACAGAGTGGAAGGGAGGGAGGGAAGGGGAGTGAGAGAGAGAAAGACAGAGAGAGAGAGAGAGAGAAACATCAATGTGAGAGAGATACATAGATTGGTTGCCTCACACACCACCCTGACTGGGGCTGGATATCAAACCTGCAACTCAGGTATGTGCTCTTGATAGGGAATCAACCCTTTGGTCCTAGGGCTGACGCTCTAATTGCTGAGCCAAACTGGCCAGGACTATTACAATATTATTGAGTATATTGCCTATGCAGGAATTTATATCCATGACTATTTTGTAACTACCAACTTGTACTTTTTAATACCTTCACATTTTTTTCACCCACCCCCAACTCCCTCCCACCTGGAAACCATCAGTTCCTTTTGCTCTGTATCTATGAGTCTGTTTCTGTTTTGTTTGTTCATTTATTTTGTTCTTTAGATTTTACATATAAGTGAAATCATATGGTATGTATCTTTCTTTGTTTTACTTCTTCTAGCATAATACCCTCTGTGTCCGTCCATGCTGTTGCAAATGTAAAGATTTCATTATTTTTTTTTATGGCTAAGTAATATATACTGGCTGAGTGTGTACACACACACACACACACACACACACACACACACACACACACACACATATTGTATATATGTACCACATCTTATTTATCCAATCATCTATTGCTATATACTTAGGTTGCTTCTGTATCTTTGCTATTGTAAATAATACCGAACATAGGGGTGCATATATCTTTTTAAATTAGTGTTTTGGATTTCCTCAGATAAATACTCAAAAGTGGAATTACTGGATCATAAGAAAGTTCTACTTTTTATTTTTTGAGAAGCCTCCATACTGTTTCCTATAGTGGCTGCATCGATTTGCATTCCTACCAATCATGCAAGACAGTTTTCTTTTCTTCTTATCAAACACTTGTTTGTTGATTTATTATGACGTCCATTCTGACATTTATGATATCTCATTGTAGTTTTAATTCGCATTTCTCTGATGATAAGTGATATTGAGCATCTTTTGTATATCTATTGGCCGTCTGTATGTCCTCTTTGAAAAAATGCCTATTCAAGTTCTCTGCCCATTTTTTAATTAGATTGTTGATTTTTTTGTGTGTGTGCTTAGATGTATGCATTCTTTTTAATTTTAGATTTTAAGCCCTTATCAACTGCATCATTGTCAAATATCTTCTTCCATTTAGTAGGTTGTCTTCTCATTTTGTTAAGTTTCCTTTGTTATGCAAAAACTCTAGGGTTATATGGTGCCATTTGTTTATTTTTCTTTTGTTTCCCTTGCCTGATAAAATATATCAGAAAAAAAACATTACTAAGAGCAATGTCAGAGATTTTACTGCTGTGTTTTCTTCGAGGAGTTTTATGGTTTTGAGTCTTATATATAAAAGTGCTTAGCTATTTTTAATTTATTTTTATATGTGGTGTAAGAAGATGGTTTAGTTTTATTTTTTTGCATGCATCTGTCCAATTTTCCCAACACCATTTATCGACTAGACTGTCTTTATCCCATTGTATATTCTTGTTTCTTTTGTAAGATATAAATTGACCATATAGCGTGAGTTTATTTCTGGGCTCTTGATTCTGTTCTATTGATCTACGTGTCTGTTTTTATGCCAGTACCATGCTATTTTTATTATTATAGCCTTGAACTATAGTTTGATATCAGGTAGCATGACACCTTCAACTTTGTTCTCCTTTTTTGCAAGATTGCTACAGTTATTCGAGGTCTTGGTGGTTTCATATAAATTTTAGAATTATTTGTTCCAGTTCTGTGAAAAATGTCATTGATATTTTGAAAAGGATTGCTTTGGGTAGTATGGACATTTTAGTGATGTTAATTCTTTTTATCCATGAGCATGCTATAGGCTTCCATTTATTTGTATCTTTTCCAATTCCTTTTTTTCAATGTCTTATCACTTTCTGAGTATGTGTCTTTTACCTCCTTGGTTTAATTAATTTTTTTATTCAATTGTGAATGAAATTTTTAAAATTTCTCTTTTTGTTAGTATGTTATTGGTATGTAATAATGCAATCAATTTCTGAATATTAATTTTGTATTCTGCTGTTTTCTTGAATTAATTTATCAGTACTGTTTTATTTTTTGGTGGAATATTTAGGATTCTCTTTAATAGTATTATGTCATCTGAAAATAATGACAATTTTACTTCTTCCTTTCCAGTTTTGATGCCTCTCATTTCTTCTTGTCTGATTATTGTGGCTAGGACTTCCTATACTATGTTGGATAAAAGTGGTGAAAGTGGACAACCTTGTCTTGTTCCTGACCTTGAAGAAAAGGATTTCAGCTTTTCATGGTGGAGAATGATGTTAGCTGTGTGTTGTCACATATGTCCTTTATTATGTTGAGCTTTGTTCTCCCTATTTTCACTTTGCTGAGAGTTTTTATCATAAAGAGATACTGTATTTTATCAAATGCTTTCCTGCATCTATTGGTATGATCATATGATATCCTTCATTTTTTAAATGTGATGTATCACATTAATTGATTTCAGGATATTGAACCTACCTTGCATCCCAGGAATAGATCCTGCTTGATCATGGTATATGATCTTTTCAGTGTATTGCTGAATTCAGTTTTCTAATATTTATGAGGATTTTTGCATCTATGTTCATGTGGAATAATTAAAAAATAATGTCTTCATTTGGTTTTGAAACATCAATGAAAGAGAATATCTATTTGCCACCTGCTGCACGCTCCCCACTGGGAATTTGGCCCACAACCTGGGCATGTGCCCTGACCAGGAATCGAACCGGCGACCTCTTGGTGCATGGGGCGATGCTCAACCACTGAGTCGCACCAGCTGGGCCCCTCATTATTTTTTTTTGGAATAGTTTGAGAAAGATAAGTGTTATCTTTTTTTATTATTTGGTAAATTTCACCTGTGAAGCCAACCCTTCCAGGACTTTTGTTTGTTGTGGATGTTTTTATTACTAATTTTATTTCCTTGGGAGTAATTGGTCTGTTCAGATTTTTTTGTTTCTTTTTTAATAAATCTTGGAAGATTGTATGTTTCTAGGAATTTATCCATTTTTATCTAGATTGTCCAATTTGTTGGCATATAATTGTTTGTAATATTTTCTTATGATCCTTTGTATTTCTGTGGTGTCAGCTGTCACATCTCCTCTTTCATTTCTGATTTTATTTATTTGAGCCCTCTCTATTTTTTATTGATGAGGCTTGTTAAAGATTTATCAATTTTGTTTACCTTTTCAAAGAACCATGTCTTGATTTTAATGATCTTTTTTAAAAAAAATTTTTTTCTTTATTGATTTGAGAAAGAGAGGAAGTGAGAGGGAGAGAGAAATAGAAACATCAATGAGAACATCGATTTGCCACCTCCTGTGTGCCCCCCACTGGGGATTTGGCCCACAGCCTGGGAATGTGTCCTGACCAAGAATCAAACTGGTGACCTCTTGGTGCATGAGTTGATGCTCAACCACTGAGCCACACTGGCCAGACGATTTCAATGATCTTTTGTATTGTTTTTCACTCTGTTTTGTTTATGTCCACTCTGATCTTTATTATTTCCTTCCTTCTGCTCACTTGGGTTTTGTTTATTGTTCTTTTTCTAGTTCTTTTAGGAGCAACATTTGATTGTTTATTTGAGATGTTTCTTGTTTCTTGAGGTAGGCCTGTACTGCTATGAATTTTTCTCTGAGGACTGCTTTCACTCTGTCTTACAGATTTGGGGTTGTGTTTTTATTTTTATTTGTAAAGGTATCATTTAATTTCTTCTTGATCTCATTGTTAACCCTTTTATTGTTTAGTAGCATGTTTTTAGCTTCCATGTATTTATTTGTTTTTCAGTTTTATTCTTGCAATTGATTTCTAGTTTCATACCATTATTGTTAAAGAAGATGCTTGATATGACTTCAATCTTCTTAAATTTATTGACAATAGTTCTGTGGCCTAACATAAGGTGTAGCCTTGAAAATATTCCATATGCAGCAAAAAGAATGTATATTCTGGTGCTTTGGTGTATAATGCTCTAAAAATATCAATTAAATCTACCTCTAGTCTAATATGTCATTTAAGACCACAGTTTCCTTGTTGATTTTCTGTCTGGATGTTCTATCCACTTATGTCAATGGGATGTTAAAGTCCCCTACTATGACTGTATTACTGTTTTTCTCTCTCTTCAGAGCATCAATATTTGTTTTGTTTATTTAAGTACTCCTATGTTGGATGCATGAATGTTTACAAGAGTAATATCCCTTTATCACTACAAAATGTCCTTTTAGTCTCTTATTATAACCTTTGCTTTAAAGTTTATTGTGTCTGATATAAGCATTGCTACCTCAGCATTTTGGGGTTTTTGTTTTCATTTTCCATCCCTTTACCTTCAGTAGTATGTGTCTTTCAACTTGAAGTGTCTTGTAGACAGCATATGTATGGGTCTTGTATCCTTATCCATTTAGCTACCCTATGTCTTTTTTAAAATATATTTTTATTGGTTTTTTTTTTTTTTTTGAGAGAGAGAGGAAGGGAGAGAGAGATAGAAACATCAATGTGAGAGAGATACATCGATTGGCTGCCTCCTGCATACCCCCTACTGGAGATTGAGCTTGCTACCCAGACATGTGCCCTGACCAGGAATCAAATCAGGACTTCTAAGTCCATGGGATAATGTTCAATCCACTAAGCCAAACTGGCTGGACTACCCTATGTCGTTTGATTGAAGCACTTGATCCATTACATTTAAAATGATTATGAATAGACATGTAGTTATTGACATTTTATTATTCATATTTATGTTTTTTCCCCCCTTCTTCTCAAATAAGTCCCTTTAACATTTCTTGTAATATGGTTTGGTAGTGATGAAACCATTTAGTTTTCTTGTTTGGAAGCTCTTTATCTCTCCTTCAATTTTAAATGATAGCCTTGCTTTCTAGAGTACTCTTGGTAATAGGCTTTTCATCACTTTGAATATTTTCTGCTAATCTCTTCTAGCCTGCAAAGTTTTTATTGATAAATCAGATGGCAGTTTTATGGGAATTCTTATAGATAACTGTTTTTCTCTTGCTGCTTTTAAGTTTCTCTCTTTGCCTTTAAGCTTTGCCATTTTACTTATGATGTGTCTTGGGGGTGGTCCTCTAGGTGTTCATCTTGTTTGAGACTCTCTGCACTTCCTGGACTTGTATGTTTATTTGCTTCATCAAGTTAGGGAAGTTTTCAGTCATTATTTCTTAATGACTCAATCCCTTCCTTTCTACTTTTCTTATTCGGTTACCTCTATGATGCAAATGTTGGTATGTTTAATGTTGTCCCAAATGTTCCTGAAACTATCCTCAATTTTTTTTTTTTTTTTTTTTTTTTGCTTTTATGATTAGGTATTTTCTGCTACCTTGCCTTCCAAATCACTGATTTGATACTCTGCTTTATCTAATCTTCTGTTGAGTCCTTCTAGTGTTCTTCATTTCAGATTTTGTACTCTTCATTTCTGACTGGTTCTTTTATATGGCTTCCATGTTCTTTTTTATGTGTACTACCTCTTTGTTTAAGTTCTAACTGAGTTCATCTATCTTTCTCCTAAGTTCCTTGAACATCCTCATAACAAATGTTTTGAACTATGTATCTGGTAGATTTCTTGCCTACATTTTATTTAGTTCTTTTTCTGGAGATTAATTTTGTTCTTTCATTTGGGACACGTTTCTTTGTCTCCTCATTTTGGTTACCTCTCTGGGTTTCTGTGTATCAGGTAGATCTGCTATGTCTCTCAGTCTTGACATGGTGGCCTTATGTAGTAAGTGTCCTGTGGGGCCCAGTAATGCACTCTCCTTGATCACCTGAGCCAGCTGCTCCAGGAGTGTTCCTTGTGTATGTTGTGAGCTCTCCTGTTATAGTTCAACTATAACCTTAATTGCTGAGGGCACAAAAGTGGGTCAGATTGACCCTCAGACTGACTGGCTGTGAGGATTGATCATGACCACAGCATATGAACTACTGTGCGGGCATGACTCCACAAAGTAGAATGTGTGGTGTCTGCTGAGACCACCTTTTGTGTATGCAGGTTGTGCTATGTTGTGGGCTGAAGCTGTCCACTGGGTGTGTTGTTTCTAGGGCCTCTTGAGGTATGCTCTGGGGCAGGCTAATGTCAGACACTACCAGTCATCAGCATGGGACTACCAGTTAGTAGTTACAAAGTGATCTGCAGTTGATAGCTGCCTGTGTTGGACCTGGATGCGTGTGGGAGAAGCTGTGCTGCAAACCAAGACTGGCTGCTATAAGTACTGGGCCTGGAGCAGGTCAGCAAAAGGCACAGGGCCCCCCAAGGCTTTCCACTGCCTGCCCGTTGCCCATAAGACTTGGACCCTGAAAGATCCTCAGGCAGTTCGCAAGTTGGTTGAGGCAGTATTTCTGGAAATCACCAAGGCAGGATATGTGGTATTCACCAGTTTAATGCAGATCCAGATTTGGCCATGTAGGAGGAGGGTTCAACACAGTGACAATGGTGGCAATCCTTCCAGCCCTCTCCCTGAAGCCACACAACTTAGTTTCTCCCTGAATGTCTTTTTTTTTTTTTTTTTTATCCTCACCCGAGGACATATTTTTGCATTTATTTTCAGATAGAGTAGGAGGGAGAGAGGGAGGAAGAGAGAAAGAAACATCGATGTGAGTGAGACACATCTAGTGGTTGCCACCTACACAACCCCAACCAGGGCTGAGGACAAACTGCAACCAAGATACATGCCCTTAGTGAGAACCAAACCCGGGACTCTCTGATCCGCGGGCCGGTGCTCTAACCGTTGAGCCAAACCGGCCAGGGACTGAATGTCTTTGATAACAGTCGCTATTCCTCTTCTGAAACCCAGACTGAGTTCAAAAGTCTGTGTGCAGGCCTTTAAAAGGGCTCCTGTGTTTTCCAGCAACCTTTGGTCTCACCCAGGCAGATGGAATTCCCACATATTTTCACATCCAGATATTGTGGGGCTCTTCTTCCCAGCACTGGTGCTCTGGGCTGGGGAGCCCAGTGTGAGGCTGGGATCCTTTGCTCCTCTGTAGCTGAGATATCCCTCCTGATTCTCAACTGCCACAAGTACGTGTAGGGTCAGCCCATTCAAGTCTTCGTTCCTCTTACCAATCTCCACATGGCTTCCTTTTATTTTTAGTTATAGGACCTCTGTTCAGCTAGTCTTCAGATGGTTTTCCAGGTTGATTGCTTTATAATTTAGCTGTAGTTTGATGTGGTTATGGGAGGAGGCAAGACATCTTGACTACTGTCATCAAGAGTTTTAAGTGTGAATAAGTTAGAATATTTTGTCTTAGAAAAATAACTTCTGATAGTCAGGGGATGATGAGATAGGAATGATGAAGACTGGAAACAATTCTATAGTTGGCTTCACCATTCATCCATCAAAAGAGTACTTGGGTAATTTCCATTCTGTAGCTTTACAAATAACATTGTTAAGAATGTTCATGTACTGGTTTTTGTGTAAAACATAAAATTTCCTCTCTCTAGGATAAATATCCAAGAGTGAAATTGTTGGGTTGTATGAGTGATCAAATTTTCTGCACCCTCATTAGTATTTGCTATTATCACTATTTTTTATCTTGGTCATTCTGTTAGGGGGAATGTGAAATAATATTGTGGCTTTAATTTGCATTTACCCAATGATTCATTATGTTACTCATATTTTTAATGTGCTATTTTGCTATCTATATATTCATTCAGTCGATTTAATGTTTATATCTTTGCCCATTTTCTATTTCTGTTTTAATTGTTGAATTTGAATTATATATATATTGCAGGAAGAAACTTTTTGCCAACCATGTGATTTGCAAATACATTCTACCAGACCACAGTTTGTCTTTTCACCATATTAACAGGGCATTTTTCAGTTCAAATATCTTTCTTTTGACCAAATCCAAATTTTCTTTGTGGTCCATGATTTGCTCTCATATGAATGAACTCTTGGCATAGTCTCAGATAAACAAAATTTTATATCTTTCTTTTTTGAAAAAGTTGCATGACTTAAACTTTTACTGACTATAATCACTATGCTGTACATTAATTCCCCAGAACTTACAGGTTTTATGCTCTTAGACCAACATCTCCCCATTTCCTCCAGTCCCTAGCCCGTGACAACCACTGGGAGTAACTTCTAATAAGAATAAAATTTCATTGTAAGGTGATGAAAATGTTCCTTAAAATGTTCTAAAATTGCCCGGCTGGTGTGACTCAGTGGTTGAGCATTGACCTATGCACTAAGAGGTCACTGGTTTGATTCCCTGTTAAGGCATGTGCCCAGGATTAGTGGGCCTAATCCTCAGTGAGGGCATGCAGGAGGTGGCCAGTTGATGTTCTCTCTCAACGATGTTTCTATCTGTCTCTACCTGTCCCTTCCTCTCTCTCTAAAATCAATAAAGAAAAAAAAATGTTCTAAAATTGATTTTTGGTGATAATTACACAACTCAGTGAATAAAATAAAATAATTGTACACTTAAATGAGTGAATTTTATGGTATATAAAATTACATATTTTAATAAAGCTGTTTTAAAAAGATAATTGACTGTTTAATGAAAAATAAGTACAATTATAACACATACAGTTATAACGTGATTTTTTTGAACCCATGTGGAGGACCAACTGTATGTTTTATATGTAAAGTGAACTGCATGTCTGAAACTTTGTTTCACCAATAATGCATTGTAGTGTTTTAATAGAATCCTTATGTGAGTATGCTTTATGGAGTCTTGTGAGTTCTTCGAAATATCCAAACTTGTGAAATTATTGCAAGACAAAATTAATAACTGAAACTGTCCATTCTTTTATCTTAAAACATGTAAATGTGAGTGAGATAATGTTAATGATTTCAGATGAAAAAATTGTAAATTTACTATTTTTTCTTAAATGGACAGTTATTTAACATGGTAAATTATTTGATACCACATTTTCACTTAAAATAAAAAGCTATGTCATGATCAAGTTCTCAAGACTGAGAAAGTGTTACTTGATAACAAATAGAGAGGTGAGTAGATATAAATTCATAAATACATTATCACTGAAACAATTTTCTGAGAAATGCATTTCACTTTCTACATAAAATGTTCTTGTGTTTCTCCACTTGGGTTTAAGATATTATCTTATTTGTATCCTTCTTTGGATATATATCAAAAGATATATATATATATATATATATATAGTATGCTCTAACAATAAACTATTAGAAAACAGAATTGTAAAAATGCCATTTATATTTTATTAAAAATAACATATACTTAACAATAAATATAACAATTATTCTATAATATAATATAAATGTATGACACTGGTCAATGACCTCTAAAGCTTATTATAATAAATTATTTGTATAATCATATTTACCTCTCATGTTCTGCATTTTTTGTGTTGCAGGATTTTCTGATTTCATTTCGCTTCTTGATCATAATGGTGAAAATTATAAAAAAGGGCAAAGCAATGTAGAAACTGAGAAAAAGCCAGTTGTTCTGATGTGCATTATAGCCTTTTTTAAAAACAACTGTAGCTAGAAGTAAAACAGAGACCAGTGTATAGTCACTGAATATTTAAATACATTTATATTTCTTTCACTTTAATCATATATATGCAATATAAACACATATATACAAAACAAAATGTTAACACCTTGCAAACTCTTATAGGGAAAAATAAAAAGATATTTAGGTCATATCCCAAAATTACAATGGTACTTTTTAAGTAAATTTCCTATTTCGATTTAATTCATATTTATTTAATTATTCTGCTATAGTAGACATGTTTTGAGTACTGCTTACTACACTCAGCTTATTTATGACATCAATTATTATTTTTATCTTAAAAGGTAATGCATTAGTAAAGCTTACATTAAAAATATAAAAAGAAATGTGCCATAAAAAAACCCTATCCTTTCCCTAGCCAAGTCACACAGTTTCTCAACTTGGAAAAAACAATTTTTAAATGACTCATGCTTCTCCATCTAGTATTTATATTTTATGCATAGAAATAAAATTCTTATCTATTCCTATCTATGTCTATGTAACTATATGTAATATGTGTGTGTATTTTCCCCTCATTAACATTTTGTAAAACTTATTATAGTCTTTCGTTATTGTGAAGAGTTACACTATTCCATTATTATTTATATAGCACATTTTTATGGAACTATAATATGTTAGAAATGCATGCATGCCATAATTATTCAACTCAAAATATTTTCTAAATTGAACATGTCTCTGTAATCAGCACCAAATCCAGGAAACATATTGCTCCAGAAAACCCATTCTCCTTTCTTCCAGTCACCATTTTTCTTGAAGATAATCACTACTTTCGTGTCTAAGAGCATAGATCCTTTTTGGCAGATATTGAACTTTATATAAATAGAATTACATTGTACGTACTTTTTAATGTCTGTTTTTTCTTCTCAATGTTACCTAATTTTGCGATTCACCCATATTGTTGCTTAGAGTTGTAAAATGGTCATTCTCATCTGTACATACTATCTCTCTGTATAGATGTAACAGCAATTAGTACATTTTATTCTGTGCGGGCTTTTGAGTAACTTGCAATTATTGGTATTATGAACAGTGCTGCTATGAATATTCTACTACATGTCTTTTAGTCAATGTATGTATGCATATTCTCAGTGTCCTTAAGAGCAGTAATGGTTATTCATAATATATGACTATATTCCACATCAGTAAATATTCCAATGAGTTTCCTCAATAGTTGTAACAATTATATTTTCATTAGTAAGTGAAAGTCTTGGTTGTTGTATATATTTGATATTTCTCTTTTTTATTATAGTTATTCTTTATGTACAAAGAAATGCGAACATTTTAACTGTACAGATTAATAAGATTTGACAAATATATACCCGAAAGAGGCAAATATTTAGAAGATTTTTTTGACATCTGTGGGTTTTCTCCATTTAGTGTAAATTTTTTACAAGTTTGATTTGATAAATAATAAAATAAGTATAATAATTAATGCATGAGATTTTACAACAAAATTGTGTGACTATCCTCTTATATGTTACTATAATTTTGTTATTTTAACAGCTTTGTTGAAGTATTTTGACACATAATAAATTCACCTATTTAAAATGTACAATTTGATAGGTTTTGTTCTATGTATATATCCATGAAACCATCATATCAGTCTAAGTAATAAATACATCCATCATCCAAGATTTTCTCTTGGTACTTTATGGTCCAGTGATGCTGCCACTGCTCCACACAGGCAACCACTGATATGACCTACATTCTGTCAATATAAATTGGTTGATATATTCTATGATTTAATATGAAAAGAATCATTCAGTAATGTACTCTGTTAAATCTTGCTTTTTTCTTATAGTGTAAATACTGAGATGCATCCACATTGGTACATGTAACAATAGTTTGTTCCTTTTATTGGGCATTGGTTCTATTATTTGGATATACTACACTTTACTTATCCATTACCTGTTGATTTATATTTGTTTTTCCCATTTTTTTCTATTACAAATAAAGCCATTATGAAAATTTGTATACAAAGCTTTGTATGGGCACAAGCATTCTATTCTCCTGGGTAAATAATGGAATGACCAGATTATATGGTGGGTGAACGCTCACCTTTTAAAAACTGTGCAACTGTACAATTTCACAGTACAACTGAATTTTATGAGACACTATCCCCACACTTTGACCAAACTTCGTACAGTTAGTCCTTTAAATTTAAGCAATTTTTATTTATTTTTTTTATTTTTATTTTTTTTTATTATTTTTGTTACAGATGTTTCTCCTTTTTTCCCCGTTGACACCCTCCTCCCCATCCCCCCACCCTGTCCCCAGCTTTGTTGTCCATGTCCATCACTTATGCATACATGCGCATAAGTTCTGTGGTTTATCTCTTCCCTCCCTCCCACCCCCTCTTCTGAGGGGTGTCAGTTTATACCCTACTTCCACATCTCTGGGCCTACCCTGTTCCTCAGACTGTTATGTTCATTATATTCCACAAATAAGTGAGATCATGTGATATTTGTCTTTCTCTGATTGGCTTGTTTTGCTTAGGATAATACTCTCGAGGTCCCTCCATGTCGTCTCAAAGGATATTTTTAAAAGAATGTAATGGTATATGATTGTGATTTTAATTTGCATTTCCCTGATAAACAATGATGTTGGGCTTCTTTATATGTACTTATTTGCCATCCACATATTTTCTTTGATGAAATATCGGTTCAAATATTTTGCCAATTTTTATAGTATATTTTTGACTCCTAAACTTCAGGGATTTTTTTCTTTCTTTCTTTTTTTAAATAATAGAGGAATTTGTAATTTATTGAGAAACTTTGCCCTGAATAGCAACTGGCTTAACTTCGACTTGGAAGGATATTTTGTTGTTGTTGTTTGTTTTTATTCTTGAAAGTATTACAGATGTCCCCCTCTTTTCCCCATTGGCCCCCTCTTTTCCGCTACCACCCCCCTCCTACCTTCCCCAGCCTATTGTCCCTGTCAACTGGTTATGCATATGTGGATATAAGTTCTTTGGTTTATCTCTTTCCTCCCCTCCCAGGCCCCATCCCTCTGAGGTTTGTGAGTCTGTTCCCTACTTCCATGATTCTGGATCACTTTTGGTTGACAGCTTCTTTTGTTCATTATGTTCCACAAATGAGTGAGATCATGTGGTACTTGTCTTTCTCTGACTAGTTTATTTCGCTTAGCATAATACTCTCCAGGTCCCTCCATGGCATCTCAAAGGGTAAGAGATCTCTTTTTCTTTCAGCTGCATAGTATTCCATTGTGTTAATGTACCACAGGTTTTTAATCCACTCATCTACTGATGGGCACTGGGCAGTTTCCAGATCTTACCGATTGTAAATAGCACTGCTATGAACATAGAGGTGAATATATTCTTTCTGATTGGTGTTTCAGGTTTCTTAGGGTATATTTTAAGAAGTGGGATCATTGGGTCAAATGGAAGTTCCATTTTTAATTTTTTGAGGAAACACAATATTGTTTCCATAGTGGCTGCACCATTCTGCATTCCCACCAGCAGTGTGCTAGAGTCCCCTTTTCTCTACATCCTTGCCAGCATTTGTTGTTTGATGAGTTGTTGATGGCTACCATTCTGGCATTTGTGAGGTGATACCTCATAGTCATTTTAATTTGCATCTCTCTGATGATTAGTGACACTGAACATTTTTTCATATGTTTCCTGGCCATTTGTATGTCCTGTTTGGAGAAGTGTCTATCCAGCCATTTGTATGTCCTGTTTGAAGAAGTGTCTCCAAAAGTATATATGGAAACATAAAAAACCCTGATTAACCACAGCAATTTTGAAAAAGAAGAACAAAGTGGGAGGGAACACAATACCAGATATACTACAAAGCTATTGTAATCAAAACAGCCTGATATTGGCTGTTTTTTTATTTTCATTTGCTTGGAAGAATTTTTTCCATCCCATTACTTTCAACCTATGTGAGTCATTTGTTGTGAGGTGGTCTTTTGTAAACAACATATATATGTGTCATGCTTTCTTATCTAATCAGCTACTCTGTGTCTTTTTTATCAGAGCATTCAACCCGTTTACATTTAAGGTTATTATTGATATGTACTTATTTATTGCCATTTTTATTTATTGTGGTTCTATTTTTTTTCCCTATATCTTCTACTAATTATAGCAGTCCTTTTAACATTTCTTGCATTGCTGGTTTGGAGCTAATATATTCCCTTAGCCTTTTTTGTCTGGGATGCTCTTTATTTCACTTTCTATTTTGAATGATAGCCTTGCTAGATAGAGAGTCTTGGATTCAGATCCTTGTTTTTCATGACCTTGATTACTTCATGCCATTCCCTTCTGGCCTGTAGTGTTTCTGTTGAGAAGTCAGATGATAGCCTTATAGGGGTTCCTTTGTAGGTAGCCTGTTGCTTATCTCTTGCTGCCTTTAGTATTCTTTGTCTTTAATTTTTGGCATTTTAATTATTATGTGTCTTGGTGTGGGCCTGTTTGGGGTCTTCTTATGTGGGGCTCTCTGTGCTTCTTGAACTCGAATGCCTTCTTCCTTCACCAGGTTAGGAAAGTTTTCTGTCACTATTTCTTCAAATATATTCTCTAACCCTTGCTCATTTCCTTCTTCTGGAACTCCTATGATGCAGATGTTACATTTCATATTGCCGAAAAGTTCTCTTAAGCTGTCTTCCTGTTTTTTAGTTGTTTTTTTTTCTTATTGGTTTTCTGATTGGGTGATTTTTTTCTACCCTGTCTTCTAATTCACTGATCTGGTCCTCAGCTTCTTCTACTCTGCTGGCAATTCCTTCCAATGTGTTATTTTTTCTGCTATGTCATTCTTCATTTCCAATTGGTTGTTTCTATATCAGTGTTTCTATATCTTTATTCATGGTGTTGAGCTTCCTCATTATCATCGCCCTGAACTCTGCCTCTGATAACTTGCTTAACTGCATTTCATTTATCTCTTTTTTAGTAGAGTTCTCTTAGTCTTTCATTTGGGATTTGTTTCTTTGTTTCACCATTTTGGCTGTCTCAATGGGTTTTGGAGCCTGCCAAATTTTCACTTTGGGTGTTGGTGTTCTGCTGATTGTGGCTCCCTCTCCTGTGTTTGGATGAGTATGGGAGGACCCATGTTAAACACCACTGTCAAGTCTTACTTTTCTGGCTCTATTTGCAAGCCTAGGAAAGGTTCAGTTATTCTCTAGCTGTTTGCCTGGAGGCTATTAGTCTCAATTACTTGATAAGTCTTGGGTTGTAGCCCTCAACTGAATGAAAAAATCCCTTAGGTGTTCAGGGTAAGAGGATTTCTAGATGGTGGGATAGATGCTAGCTGGCTGTAAATGAGCCTCAATTTGCATTTCTCTGGCTTGGCTGGAGGGTGTTAAATTCCTGTGAGCAGGGTTGTTTTTTCTCCCCAGGGCTCTGGGAAGGGGCTCTTTGAGTAAGATGGTTACTGTCCTCTAAGGGAGTGATTCAGAAAAAAAATCCCATTGCCCTCTCAGCTCTCCAAGCTCCCAATTGTCCACACAGTTCCAGTCTAGTCTGCCCTCCCTCTGTCAGAGCCCAAGGTGAGTAGCTGTAGCTAATTTAGAGCTCTGTCCTGGCCCTCTGCACTGTGGACCTGGCTTGGGATGTTAACCCTGAGGTAGCTGCTCACAGCTAAAACACATGCTGTCTGTGGGCTCCCAGTCCACCCTCTTGCACCTCCGCAGTTCCTACCAGGCTTGATTTAGTGTCCTTTTTCTGTTCCTGATTGTATGGGTCCTCTCCAGCTGCTTTTCTGTTGCTTTTTCCCAACAATTTGTCTTTATTTTAGTTGTAATTCCAGTTTGGTCCTGGGAGATGGTCTGTATAGCTTGCATTAACTCTGTTGTCATTTTGTAATCTCTCTCTATCTCTTTTTTTTTTTTTTACATAAAGATATATAATTATTCCAGCACCTTTTGTTAAAAAGGCTATTATTTGTCTACTGAATTGCTTTGTATTTCTATTGAAAATTAGTTTTGCATGTGCCTATTTTACCATGTTCTATTTTCAGTTGTTTATTTGGTTCCATTGATCTACATGTGTATGTTATTGTCAGTGTTACACTGTGTTGATTATGGTAGAATGTTTGGAAATTAGGTGGTGTACTTTCTCCAACACTGTCCTTTTTAAAAATCATTTTGGCTATTCTAGGTCTTTGAATTTCTATGTAAAGTTTATAATCAGATTATGAATTTTTGCAAAAGATCCTGCTGGATAAGTTTGATAAAGATTTTTTTGAATGAATAGATAAATTGGAAAGGACTGCCCTTTAAACAATAGTGAGTCTTCCAATATAAAAACATGAAATGTAGTTTATTTATTTAAATCTCCATTAATTTATCTCAGCAATGATTGGAAGTTTTCTGTGTACAAATCCTAAGATTTTGGGCTAAATTTATTCCCAAATATTTTTTTTTCCCTCAATGCCATTGTGAATAAAATTGTTTTCTTATTTTCATTGTTGGATTGTCTCTTGTTAGTGTATAGATTTATTGATCTCATATTCTTCAGTCTTGCTAAACATCCTTATTAATTCTTGTGAGATGTTTTGTGGATTCTTTAGAATTTTCTGCATATAAGATCACATTGCAAGATCTTTATTCTTTTTTATCTAGACACCTTCCTTTTTGCCTTATTGTACTGGCCAGAACCCTGATATAGTATAAGGTATAATATTGAGTTGAAATGACTTGAGTGGACATCCTTTGAGGAAAAGCATTGTTTTTCATCCATAAGTAATATGTTAACTATAGATTTTCTATACATCAATTTGAGAACGTTCCTTTCTATCCTTAATTTATTGAGTACCTTTATATTGAATAGATATTGGATTTTTCTATTACCTTTTGTACATTTATTAAGTTGATCAGATTAACGGAATATTAATTTATTATATGTTACATAAATTAATATTCAGAAAAATCATAAATTATTGCATACCTCACCTGGTCAGAGTATATAAGTTCTTTTATATGTTACTGATATTTTTGCTAATGTGTTCTCAAGAAATGTGCTGAAAAGGTGGAAAAATGAAGTAATCAAAGAACCCAGTTTTACCAAATGTATGTTTTACCATATATCACCCCAGAAAGATGTATGATTGAACTAACAAAAACAGCTCTGGGATATTTTAGTTTCCACTTAAGAAGTTTTAGCAACACCGTGAAACAATGACAAAAAATAAACAAAATAATCACATGAGAAAGAAAACAACTTTATGTTGCCAGTATGATCTAATAACCTAATCATGGCATTGTTCAGTGCCAAGAAGAAACTTCCCGTTACAAGGAAAGAGAGAGCAGGTTGAATGACCAGCTTCTCTAGCTTTTGAGTACACAGCATAAATTCCTACTTTTTAAAATATTTATTGTTGAAAGTATTATAGATGTTCCTCCCTTTTTCCCCTACTGACCTTCCCTCCTAGCTCTCATCCCCTCCTGCCCTCTCCACATTATTCTCTGTGTCCATTGGTTGTGCATATATGCATATAAGCTCTTTGGTTTATCTCTCCTTCCTCCCCCCATCCCTCTTCCCTCTGAAGTTTTGTCAGTCTGTTCCCTACTTCCATGTCTCTGGATCTATTTTGATCATCAGCTTATACAAAGGTTCTACTTTGATTTAATCCCACCTAGACCGTCAAGCTGAGACACACAGAGTAAACTAGAAACAAGAAAGAAAAGAAAAGTTATTATGAGACAACGTACAATGTGTGTGCTTGTGGTTCACAGAGACCTGCGCTGCAGACAAACTCAGCAGCCTCTGCCACTGAAGAAGCCACCAAGCCAGCATTTGTGTTCACTAATACCAGCCACATTTTACCCTCTTGGTTTTCTCCTAGTCTCCCTCCTCCCCACACACCAGTAGCATCCAAGGTCTGTGTCTACACAAGTATAACTTGCCAGTGGCCTGATTCCCTCCTTGCCACCATCAGAGCCCAGGAACCATGTTTGCAGCCTGGGCTTCTGCAGCTGCATGAATGTGAAACACAAGCCTAAATGCTCCTGGGTGATGCCCACCTCTGTACCTGCACTTGCCTCCCTCCCCCAGCTGTTCATCTGAAGGCCACTAGCCTGATGTCTGTCACTGATCTCCACTTCAACACATACACAAGAGGGGAAGTGTGTGTAGCTGTAGGTGAATGCTCTTTGTGGGCATGACTAGGCCTTGCTTTCTTGTCACTGACCAGCACCACCATGCTCATCTGTTTATAGTCCCTTCAGCTGTACACTTGCATGCCCCAGTATGGCTCCTGTCACTGCCTTACACTGTAGGGTACATACCCAAGGGGAGAGAGTGCAGCTACAGGGGAGTACACTGATTGCAAGGGACCCTACAGCTGCTTCTATAATCATATCAAGCCCTTCCTTCTGTCACGGAAAAATAACAACAAGCCTACCTGTAACTAGTCTCTCCAGCTGTGTACCTGCTTACCCCAACCAGACAACCATCACCAGTCACCATGGCTGTGTACACACCCAGAGGCAGAGAGTGCAACAACAGGAGAACACACCAATATCCAGGACCCCTGTATCTGCTTGTTGGGTTAGATTAGGCTTTGCCATTTGCCACTGGCAGGCATCACAATGCCCACCCATGGATAGCTTCTCCAGAAGTGCACCTGTATGCCCCACAGCCTGACCACCACCACTGGCCTCCATTAAAGTATTTATGCATTCAAAAAGGTAGTGTGTGAAGTCATAAGAAAACCTGCTTACACCCTGGGCCACTGTAACTGTCAGTGAGCCCACAGTTGGCCGAGGCATTTGTTACCTATCCTGACTGTGATCACTATGAGTGTATCTGAAATTGACCTATGCTACTACATCAGCACCTATAACTGGAGTACTCAAAGTGTGTACACACCACTATCTTTAATTACTATTACCATCAGACCTTGTCCCTAACTGCTGGTTCTGGAGATGTCACTTAGGACCGCAACAGCCCTTGCAGCTACTATGAACTCACAGAGTGCTTATAAGGACCACAGAGTTATCAGTAATGTGGACCCCAATGGATGAATCAAAAGATATTCCATCCTCCTCCTGCTGCAACCATGTGTTTCTGCACTTGTGCCCCTATCAATAGGTGAAAGGCTACCTTTATGAAATCAGTTCATAAAATCTGAAAGAGGTCACTATATCTTTAAATGTGCTGATGCCTAAATAAGACTACAGGAATTATAAAAAATCAGAGAAACATGTCTCCATCAAAGCAATACAGTAAACTTCCAGTAACTGGCCTTAAAGAAATGGAGATCCAGGAACTTTGCAACAAAAAATTGAAAGTAATTTTTCTACAGATGCTCAAAGAGTTTCAAGAGAACATAGATAAACAATTTAATGATATCAAAGGAAAAATAGAAGAACAAAATGAGAAGCTTAAGACAGAAAGAGAGAACATAGAAAAAGAACTAAAGTGAAATCTTGGAGCTGAATTATAACATGACTGACCTGAAGAATTCAATAGAAAGTTTCAAAAGTAAACTTGAACAAGAAGAAGAAAAAATAAGTGAACTATAGGAAATATCAATTGAATTTATATAATAAGAAGTGCAAAAAGACAAAAAGAATAAAAAGCAATGAAGAAAGTTAAAAGTTATGGGACAACATGAAAAAATATAATGTATGCATTATTGGACTCCCAGAAGGAGAACAGAGAAAGAATAGAAAGTTTATTTTTAAAAAAAATAATGGCTAAGAGCTTCCCAAACCTGGGGAAAAATTTGAACATCCAAGTTTATGAAGCTAACAGGTCACCCCCAAATTTCAATCCAAAATATTTTTTTCTAAGACAAATAGTAACAAAACTGTTTGAACCAAAGGAAAACAAAGAATGTAAAGTCAGCAAGAGAAAAAAATTCAGAAAAGGGAGATAAAGAGTTCAATAATGAAGATGAAGAATGCAATAGAGAACATCTGTACTAGAGTAGATTGGATAGAAGACAGAATAAGTGAGTTAGAGGATAGAAATTTTGAATTAAATAAATAATAAAATAAATAAATAAATAGCTAAAAAGGCTTTTCATATCTATGGAATAAAATAAAAAAGACAAATAATCACGTTTGCAGAAGGAGAAGAGAAGGAGAAAGGGGCAGAACATTTATTTAAAGAAATAATAGCTGTGAACTTCCCAAATCTGTGGAAAGACTTGCACATCCAATTTCATAAAGTTAATAGATCACACTATTATCTCTATGCCAAAAGACCTTTTCTGAGATACATAATGAAACTGTCAAAAAAATAAAAGATAAAGAAAAAATTCTAAAGGCAGCCAGGAAAAACAGTATAACCTACAAAGAAACTCCCATTAGGCCATCAGTGGATTTTTTAGGAGAGACTCTGTAGACCAGGAGAGATTGGAATAACATATTCAGGTGTTGAACAAAAATTTCCAGCTGAGAATACTCTATTCAGCAGTTATTCTTCAGATATAAAGTAGAAATATTTTTATTTCCCCAGATAAACAAATTGAGAGAATTCATCACTACTAGACTTGCCTTACAAGAAATGTTGAAAAAAATTGTTCAAACTGAAATGAAATGACATTAACCAGTGACATGAAAACATGTGAAAATATACAACACAATGCTAATGATAAAAAATAAAAATAAAAAATCAGCCCAGCTGGTGTGGCTCAGTGGTTGAGCATTGACCCATGCACCAAGAGGTCACCAGTTCGATTCCCAGTCAAGACACATGCCCAGGTTGGGGCCAAATCCCCAGTGGGGGGCATGCAGGAGGTGGCCAGTCGATGTTCTCTCTCACCAATGTTTCTATCTCTCTCTCCCTCTCCCTTCGTCTCTCTCTAAAACTCAATAAAAGGAAAAAAATATTTTTAAAAAATCAGAATTAGAAAACTCTAATTCTATAATAGGATCTATATAGTTGAGTGGTGTTAACCACTCAACTATAGTACAAAGTTTAAAGAAATAAAGTATTAAAATACTACAGCTGCTATATCTTGTTCAGAAATATATAACATAAAAAGGGGTAAATTGTGACATCAAAAATACAAAAGCTAGAAAATAAAAGGGCGTAGTCTATGTGGGAAATTGAAGATAAGTAACTATCAGCATAAACATGGACTATTGTATCTAAAATGTCTTATATAATCTTCATGGTAACTGCAAAGCAAAAGTCTAGAGTAGAGTCACAAAAGGTAAAGAAAACTGAAACAAATCTTACCTCTGTAGAAAATCACCAGTTTGCCTAGTAGGTAGAAATAGATGGAAAAAGAAATAATGGAAATACAAAACGATCAGTCAAAAGATGGCATTTCTCTAAATATAAATTGATTGAATTCACCAATGAGATGGCATAAAGTGTCTGGATGAATAGAAAATAAGATCCAACTATATACTGACTACAAGAGACTCACTTCAGCTTTAGGGACACATAGGCTTGAAGTAAAGGGATGGAAAAAGATATGCAAGTGGAAATGAAAAGAAAGTCAGAGTAGCCTTATATATATCAGAAAAAAATAGACTTTAAGCCAAATTTTGTAAAAAGAGATGATCCAGAAGATATAAAAATTGTAATTATATATGTAGTCACCATCAGAACACCTAAATACATTAATCATATACTACAGATTTGAAAGAAGAAATAAATAATAATACAATAACTACAGGAATATTCAATACCCCATTTTCAACAATGGATAGATCAGTTAGAAAGAAAAATTAAGGAGAACCTAACTGACATTTATACAACTTTCCATTAACAGCAGCATAATACACATTCTTCTCCAGTGAATATGGAACAGTTTCCAGGATATGACACAAAACAAGTCTTAATAAATTTAAGAAGATTGAAAATATATCAACTATTTTTTTTTCTGCCCATAATGGTATAAAACTATAAATCAACAAGAGGAAAGCTAGAAAATCTAACATGTGGAAACTAAATGACACACTCCCAGAAATCAGTGGGTCAAAGAAAATCAAAAGGAAAATTAAGAGAAAATGGAAACACAATATTCCAAATATACCAGATGGTGCAAAAGTATTTATATCAATAAATGCATAAATTAAGAAATTAGAGCCTTGGTCAGTGTGGCTTAGTGGGTTGAGTATCATCCTTTGCACTGAAAGGTCTCCAGTTCAATTCCCAGTCAGGACACATGCCTGGGTTTCTAGCTCTATGCCCTGCAGGGGGCATGTAGGAGGCAGCCTATTGAAGTTGCACTCTCACATTCAGGTTTCTTTCTCTCCCTCTCTCTAAAAATCAATGAAAAATTGTTAATAAAAATAAATTATCCATGGCTGGTTTGGCTCAGTGGTTAGAGTGTCAGCCCATGGACCAATGAGTCATGAGCTCCATTCCAGTCAAGGACACATACCTTGGTTGCGGTTCATCCTGGCCCTGGTCGGGTCCTGTGGGAGGCAACCAGTCGATGTGGCTCTGTCACATCGATGTTTTTCTCTGTCCCTCTCTCTCCCTCCCTCCCACTCTATCTGATAATAGGTAGAACAATATCCTCAGGTGAGAAAAAAAAAATATTTAGAAAGATCCCAAATAGACCAACTTAACACCTCAAGAAACAAGAAAAAAAAAAAAAGCCTAAAATTAGCCGAAAGAAGGGAATAATAAAGGTAAAATGAGAATGGAAATAAATTATATAGAGTCTATAAAAACAACAGAAAAGATCAACAAAACTAAGAGCTGGTTTTTCAAAAGGTGAACAAAATCAACAAACCTTTAGCTAGACTAAAAATAAAGGGAGAAGACTCACATAAATATAGTCAGAAATAAAAGAGGAAATGTTATAACTGATACTAAGAAATATATAGGATCATAAGAGACTGCTATGAACAATATATGTCATTAATTTAGATAACCTAAATGAAATTGGTAAATTCCTAGAAACAGATAACATCCAAAGATGAATCATGAAGAAATAGAAAATCTGAACAGACCGATAATGAGTAAAGAGATTAAATCAGTAACAACAACAAAAAAAAAACCCAAATAGAAAAGCTGAGGATCACATGATTTCACTGTTGGGTTCTACCAAACATTTAAGTAACTAATGCCAATCAATGCTTGTAGTATAACCTGATGTCCAGTATTGTGATCCCTCCTACTTTGTTCTTCTTTTTTAAGATTGCTGTGGATATTCAGGGTCCTTTTTGGTTCCATATAAACTTTTGGAGTGTTTGTTCTAGTTCTGTGAAATATGTCGTTGGTATTTTAATGAGGATTGCATTGAATCTATAGATTACTTTGGGTAGTATGGACATTTTAATTGTGTTAATTCTTCCAATCCATGAACAAGGTATATGCTTCCACTTTTTTATATCTTCCTCTATTTCTTTTTTCAATGTCCTGTAGTTTTCTGCAAATAGGTCCTTTACTTCTTTGGTTAAATTTATTCCTAGGTATCTTAATTTTTTTCTTGCAATGGTCAATGGGATTTTTTTTAGTTTTTCTATCTGTGTGTTCATGATTGGTGCATAAAAATGCCAATGATTTCAATCTCAAATTCTTCTGAAACGTGAAGATGAGGAAATACTCCTAAATTCATTCTGAGACAAGAATTACACTTATACCAAAAACAGATAGAGATATTACCAAAAAATGAAAGACCAATACCACTGATGAATATAGATGTAAAAATTATCAAGAAAAATTTTAGCAAAATAAATTCAAGAACACATAAAATTATTACACAGCATGACCAAATAAAATTTACCCCTGGAATGAAAGAGTGCTTCAACATATGTAAACCATAAACATAATACACCGCATTAATAGAATGAAGGATTAAAATTACATGATCGCAATAGATGTAGAAAAAGCATTTGACAAAATACAGCATCCTTTTATGATATAAACCCTCATCATATTGGGTATTGTTGCAACATATCTCAACATAATAAAGGACATATATAACAAACCCAATGCTATTTAGGTCTTCTTCCCACTTTCTAATTGTGTTGTTTTTCTGATGTTACATTGTCTGAGTTTTTTATAAATTTTGTATATTAACTCCTTATCAAATACATCATTGGCGAATATGTTCTCCCATTCAGTAGGTTATCTTTTTGTTTTGTTGATGGTTTCCCTTTTTGTGAAAATCTTTTTTTAGTTTAATGTAGCCCCATCTGTTTATTTTTCTTTTCATTCCCTTGCCCACAGAAATATATCAGAAAAAAATATTGTTATAAGAAATGTCTGAGATTTTACTGCGTATGCTTTCTTCTAGGATTTTTATGGTTTTGAGTCTTACATTTAAGTCTTTAATACATTTTTAGTTTATTATGTGTATGGTGTAAGAAGGTGATCTGGTTTCATTTTTTGCATTTATCTGTCCAATTTTCCCAACACCATTTATTGAATAAACTGTCATTACCCCATTGAATATTCTTGCTTCCTCTGTCAAATATTAATTGACCATAAAGCTGTGGGTTTATTTTTTGTTTTACTGATCTATAAGGTGTCCCAAAAATATGTATACACATTTTAACAGTTGATAACTCACTTAATGCTCATTTGTTTTCAGGTTTAAGTGTTTTGAAATAATCAGTGAAGCCAGACTAAACTTTGAACAAAGAAAATTTATCCACTAGACTTTTTTATAGGGATACATAAAAGATAAAACTTTACAGTACAAAACCAGCAGCAGTTGAACTGAGGGCAGCTATTGAAAGATAATGTGCACAAATACTGAACAAAATGATTCTTGATGTTTGCCATCCCATGGCTTCACATTATCAACAGTGCCTGGACCAGAGTGATCATGAGTGAGAAAACAGGCATTGACAAAAAAAGTTATTCATTTCTGAAGATTCCTTTAAATTTTGAAAATGATCTGTATGTTAATAAACACTGACTTTATAATCACTCGAATTGTATGTACATTTTTTGGACACCCTGTATATGTCTGTTTTATGATAATTCTATTCTTCTTTGATTACTAAAGCTTTATAATATCGTTTGTTATCAGCTAGCATGGTACCTCTAATTTTATTATTCTTTCACAAGATTTCTGAGGCTATTTAGTGTTTTTTTTCCACATAAATTTTTGGATTATTCTAGTTTTGTGAAATATGCTGCTGGTATTTTGATGGAAATTGTGTTGAGTGTATACATTGCTTTGGGTAGTATGAACATTTTAATGATGTTAATTCTTCTTATCCATGAACATGGTATATGGTATATGCTTCAACTTATTTGTATCTTCTTTAATTTCTTTCTTCAGTATCTTTTAATTTTCTGATTACAGTTTTTTTTACCTCCTTGATTAAATTTATTCCTAGATACATTATTTTGTTGTTGTTGTTGTTGTTGTTAGAATTGTAAATGGGATTGGTTTCTTAGTTCCTCTTTCTGATAGTTCAATATTGGTGTATTATAATGCCACTAATTTCTGAACATTAATTTTGTATCCTGTTACTTTACTGAATTTATTTATCAGTTCTCATAGTTTTTTGGTGGAATCTTTAGGGTATTCTATATACAATATTTTGTCATCTGCAAACAATTACAGTTTTACTTCTTCCTTTCTAATTTAGATGCCTTTTATTTCTTCTTGTTTGATTGCTCTGGCTAGAATTTCTGGTACTATGTTGACTAAGAGTGGTGAAAGCAGACATCACTGTCTTATTTCAGATTTTAGGGAAATACTTTTAGTTTTTGCCCATTGAGTATGATGTTTGCTGTGGGTTTGTCATATATGGGCTTTATTATGTTGATATATGTTCCCTCTATTCATACTTTGCTAAGAGTTTTTATCCTAAATGGGTACAGTATTTTATCAAATGCTTTTTCTGCATCTATTGATATGATCGTGTGATTTTCATCTTTTATTTTGTTTTTATGGTGTATCAAATTTATTTATTTTTAATCCTCACCTGAGAATATATATTTTTTCCATTTATCTTCAGATAGAGTGGGAGGGAGAGAGAGAGAAACATCAGTGTGAAAGAGACACTGTGACTGGTTGCCTCTGGTACGACCGGGGACAGAACCACAACCGAAGTACTTACCCTTGACCGGGATCAAACCCGCAACTTTTTGGTCTGTGGGCCAACACTCAAACTGCTGAGCCAAACTAGCCAGGGCTGGTGTGTCAAATTTATTGATTTGCAGCTATTGTATCAACCTTGCATCCCAGGAATAAATTCCACTTGATCATGGTGTTGATTTTTAATGTATTACTCTATCTGGTTTGCCAATATTTTGTTGAGGGTTTGGATCTATGTTCATCAGGAATAGTCACCTATAATTTTCTTTCTTTGTAATATCTTTATCTGATTTTGGAATTAAGATAATGCTGACCTTGTAGAATGAGCGGTGAAGCATTGCCTCCTTTTGAAATTTTTGAAATAGTTTGAGAAGAATAGGTGTTAGTTCTTTGAATGTTTGATAAATTTCACATGTGAAGCCATCCCATCAAGGACTTTTGATTGCTGCGAGTTTTTTTTATTACTGCTTCAATCATTAGTTGTAATTGGTTCATTCAGATTTTCACATTTTTTCTGATTAGGTTTTGGAAAACTGTATGTTTCTAGGAATTCATCCATTTTGTTCAGATTATCCAATTTGTTGGCATATAGTTGTTCATAATAATTTTTTTCCAATCATTTATATTTCTGTGTTGCCAGTTGTTATATCTCCTCTTTCATTTCTAATTTTATTTGGGTCATCTCTTTTTTTCTTGAAGAGTCTAGTTAAAGGTTTGTCAGTCTTGTTTATCTTTCCAAAGATTCAGATCTTGGTTTCACTGATTTTTTTTTAGTCTCTATGTTATTTATTTTTGTCTTAATGTTTATTATTTTCTTTCTTCTACTCACTTTGGGCTTTGTTTGTTGATCTTTTTCTAATTCCTTTAGGTGTAAGGTTAGATTTTTTATTTGAGACTTTTCTTGCTTCTTGATGTAGGTCTATATTGCTATGAATTTCCCTCTTAGGATTGCTTTCACTGTATCCCATAAATTTTTGGTTGTTGTGTGTTCATTTTCATTTGTCTCAAAGTAGCTTTAGATTTCTTCCTTGATCTCATTGTTGACCCATTCATTGTTTGGTAACATGTTATTTAGCCTCCATATGTTTGTTTTTCAGTGGTTTTTTTTTTGTTTGTTTTGTTTTTTGTAATTGATTTCTAGTTTCATACCATTATGGTCAGAGAAGATGATTTCAATATTCTTGAATTTATCAAGACTTGTTTTGTGCCCTAACATGTGGTCTATGTTAGAGAATGTTCTATGTGCATTAGATGTACATTTCTTTAACTTATTGGGCTTGAGGTTTACTTAGTTTCTTGTATCTGAGTGTTAACTTTTTCATCCTGTTTAGGAAATTTGGGGCATTATTTTTTAAAACATCTTTTCTGTACATTCATTCTCTTTTTTCATTTTCATTTGAATTTTCTATTACACATATGTAAGAATAGTTGTTATTGTCTCACAAACATACATTGATGAGTCTCATGTGTTTCTCTTACCTCTAGAATCATAATCTAATATGATTGCCTTGTGGAAAATATCATATGTAATTTTCTATTTTTATTCTATCATGGAAAAAGTCCTTATGACTACTACTCCTTATTATCTTTTTTTAAGAATCATCAGTAATCTCAGACATTGTTTCTGAAATATTGTTGCTTCTTCAAGTTATATCCAAATCTTTATCTCATCGCATATAACAATATACAGTAAACGCTCAATTTGTGACCTTGATTTAATGGACTTCTGACTTAATGGACTTCCGATTTAATAGACAAAATTTCTGATCTGTATATCACATGTGAAAATTAATACCCTTTAAATTTTCAAATGCTTTTAACCAAGATTTGCTTATAATTAAATCAAGAGGTTATTTTTTGTTATTAATTCACTGTTATTTTTAACAAATTTTAGTGAATATATCACATATTGGAAAAAACACTGTAGCAATTTCGCCAACATAAGTAAATATTATATATCAACAACTATAATCTACATATTTAAATCTAAGTGTCACCACTCATAAACAATGTTTGGTGAATGATTGGCACATGATCACACTGCACTATGCAGTAATTAGTTCTGTTGTCACATGATATGACATTGTGCAGCAGTTTTAAGGTGTGCTGGCCAATGTTCTGACATGTGCTAAGCCACACCCCAGCTGTGTGCATTTGATTACTCAGTGTCTGGTCAATGCACACATTTATTAGACTTATTCAGTATAAATTTAAATTTATAGTAGCAAATATAGAAAATGTTTCTGTGAAATTAAACTTTTCATACGTACTTAATTTTAATTACACAATCATGACTACATAAGTAAAAACAGGTAAACTAACTAGTTAAATTTATCAATTTTTAACATACACATTTGAAAAAACTGCTTTATTATATAATGGACTTTTGGCTTTAACAGACACCTCCTCATCTGAATTAGTCCATTATATCAAGGTTTTCATATACACATTTATATCATTCCATGAATTAATTTAATTATTAAACTAACAAAGGAATACAAATCCTTGATGTCCCTACTGAGTTGTAAACATTATTATCAAATTCCTATGACTTCCTACAGATATCATCCCATGGATTCTACTAAGGTAAAACTAACTCTAATTATTAAAAATTAAATTCAGGAACCAGAAATGGTGGCGGAGTGAATGGAAGCTACACAGACGATCTCCCAGGACCAAACGGGAATTACAACTAAAATAAAGACAAATCGTTGGGAAAAATCAACAGAAAAGCAGCAGGAGAGGACCATACAACCAGGGACACTGAATGAGCCTGGTAGGATCTGCGGAGGCGTGTGAGGGTGGCGGGCTGGGAGCCCACAGACAGCAGTGGCCTCAGCTGGGAGTGGCAGCGCCCGACCTCGGTTTGAGAGCCCCAGCTGCTCCACAGTGCAGAGGGCCGGGACAGAGCGCTAAATAGCCACAGCCACTCACCTGGGGCTCTGGCAGAGGGAGGGGGGACTGGACTGGAACTCTGGGGACACCTGGGATTTGGAGGGCGCTCAGAGTTTGTGCTGAGCTGTGGCCACAAAGGACGGTGGTGGGGCCAGCCCCTCCTTCCTGGTTACACAGAACTGCAGCCAAGTTTGCTCCTTCTCGGAGCTGTGGAAGCCCCTCCCTCGGAGATTCCCAGGTGAGGAAAAGAGGTAAAGAAATGCAAATTGAGGCTCATTAACAACCAGCATTGGCCCCACCCTCAGGAAATCCTCTCATACTATAAAACACCTGAGGGAGTTTCTCATTCTACTGAGATCCTAAGGCTTTTCTTTCTTTTTTTTTTTTTTTAATAATTTATTTTATTATTAATTTGTTTTTGTTACAGATGTTTTTCCTTTTTTTCCCCCATTGACACCCACCTCCCCCTCCCCTTCTCCTCCTCCCCATCCCTGTTGTCCATGTCCATTGGTTATGCACCCATGCACATAGGCTCTGTGATTTATCTCTTTCCCCCACCTCCCCCCCTCCTCTGAGGCCCGTCATCCCATACTCCACCTCCATGTCTCTGGGTCAATTTTGTTGTTCAGTTTGCTCAGTTCTCCTGTGTGTTGCCGGCTTCCTCCGTTGGTGCAGGGGTCGCTCGACTCCCCCGCCTGGGCTCCCCCGTTGGTGTGGGGGTCGCCCGGCTCCCCCGTCCCACCTGGGTTCCCCCGTGGTGGGGGGGTCTCCCGGCACCCCCGCTCCGCCTGGGTTCCCCCATGGTGGAGGGGGTCGCCCGGCACCCCCGCCCCGCCTGGGCTCCTCTGTTCGTGTGGGGGTCGGTCGGCTCCCCCGCCCTGCCTGGGTTTCTCTGTGGTGGGGGGGTCGCTTGGCTCCCTCGCTCCTGGGTTCCTCCGTGGTGGGGGGGTCGCTCAGCTTCCGAAGGCGCCCCTGGCTGCAGGATCTCGTTTCCTTTCAGGTGACACGGAGGGTCCTGGAGGGCAGTATGCTGTCTCCATTCTGCTGCTTCTTTAATTTCGTAGTTGCAGGGCTTCCATTCAGCTTGATTTCATGTGGTCTTTAAGTGATAGTTATTCTGTGATTTAGTTGTAACTTTGATGTGGTTGTGGGAGGACGCGATTCCGCATCCACCTAGGCCGCCATCTTGACCGGAAGTCCTAAACTATTCTTTATTTCAGTTAGTGCCTCCTTCATTTCTAACTGTATATCCATCATTTCTGACTGGTCCCTTTTTATGCTCTTGAGGCCCTCACTAAGTTCACCGTGGTTCTCACTAAGTCCATTGAGCATCCTTATAAGCAGTATTTTGAACTCTGCATCTGTTAGGTTGCTTAACTCCATTTCACTTAGTTCTTTTCCTGGAGTTTTGTCTGTTCTTTCATTTGGGACCTGTTTCTTTGTCTCCTCATTTTGGCTGCCTCCCTGTGTTTGTTTGTATGTATTACTTAGCGAGAGGTATGCGGCTAGCTGAGACCAGATGCTGCTTGTTTGAAAGAATTTAGGAAAAGCTGAAGCAGGCTCCAAGACAGGCCAATCCTATGGTAAAGCAACTGGCAACAACTTGGGTGGGCCTGGAAGTTGGGTGGGGCGGGGCCTCAGGGAATCACCGGGGCGGGGCAAACAGTGTGAGCCAGGTTGCTGGAGTCCCAGAAATGGCAGCGTCTACCACCCCAGGGAAGGCCTCACCAAAGGAACAAAAGCCTCTGATAGCACATCTGTCCAGGTCTGTCCAGGAGAAAGCTGCCTCTCCAGCCCTCGCGCCAATGCCAAACAGCTCAGTTCTTCCCCATATGATTCTGGTGCCTTTCAGGCTGTCTCCCCTATGCTGGAGCCCGGAGGGAGCGAGTCTGAGTAAGTCTGTGTGCGGGCCCTTTAAGAGGAGCTGCCTGGGGCTCCAGCCCCCTCAGCCTCAGTTCCCGCTGGTTTCTCCAGCCAGAAGTTATAGGGACTTCTCTTCTTGGCTCTGGAACCCTCAGCTGGGCACCTGGTGTGGGACGGGGACCCCTCAGTTCTCAGGGAGGACCTTCCCAGCTGAGGTGTCCTCCTAATATTTATCCGCCACACATGGGTGTGGGACCAGCCCGTCATGCCTCCGCCTCCTACCAGTCTCGATGCGGCTTCTTCTTTAATTTCGTAGTTGTCAGACTTCCATTCAGCTTGATTTCAGGTGGTTTTGAATGATGGTTGTTCTGTAGTTTAGTTGTAACTTTGATGTGGTTGTGGGAGGACACGATACTACGTCTACCTATGCCGCCATCTTGGCCAGAAGTCCCCCTAAGGCTTTTCAAGTAACTGAGGCTAATAGCCTCCAGGCAGAAAGCTAGAGCATAATTGAACCTTTCCTGAGCTTGCAAATCTACCCAGGAAAGTGAGACTTGACAGTGGTGTTTAAGGAGGGCCCTCCACACTCATCCAAACCCAGTAGAGGGAGCCACAAATAGCAGAACACCAACACCCACAGGGAAAATTTGGCAGGCGCCAAAACCCACTGAGATAGCAAAAATGGTGAAACAAAGAAACAGATCCCAAATGAAAGAACAAGAGAAATCTACTGAAGATGAGATAAATGAAATGCAGTTAAGAAAATTATCAGAGGTAGAGTTCAGAGCCATGATCTTGAGGAAACTAAACAGCATGAGTAAGGATATCGACACTATGAAAACCAACCAAGTGGAAATAAAGAATGACATAGCAGAAATAAAGAACACATTGGAAGGACTGACCAGCAGAGTAGAGGAAGCGGAGGACCGGATCAGTGAATTAGAAGACAGAGTAGAAAAAAATCAATCAATCAGAAAACCAAAAGGAAAAAACAATGAAAAAACAGGAAGACAGCTTAAGAGAACTGTGGGACAACTGGAAACGTAATAACATTTGCATCATAGGAGTCCCCGAAGAAGAAGAAAATGAGCAAGGGTTAGAGAATATATTTGAAGAAATAGTGACAGAAAACTTTCCTAACCTGGTGAAGGAAGAAGGCATTCAAGTTCAAGAAGCACAGAGAGCCCCAAGTAAGAAGAACCCAAACAGGCCCACACCAAAACACATACTAATTAAAATGCCCAAAATTAAAGACAAAGAGAGAATCCTAAAGGCAGCAAGAAATAAGCAACATGTTATCTACAAAGGAACCCCCATAAGGCTATCATCTGACTTCTCAACAGAAACACTACAGGCCAGAAGGGAATGGCATGAAGTAATCAAGGTCATGAAAAACAAGGATCTGAATCCAAGACTACTCTATGCAGCAAGGCTATCATTCAAAATAGAAGATCAAATAAAGAGATTCCCAGACAAAAAACGGCTAAGGGAATATATTAGCACCAAACCAGAACTGCAAGAAATATTAAAAGGACTGCTGTAATTAGTAGAAGAAATAGGAAGAAACATATAACCACACTGAACAAAAATGGCAATAAATAAGTACATATCAATAATCACCTTAAATGTAAATGGATTGAACGCTCCGATAAAAAGGCACAGAGTAGCTGACTGGATAAGAAAGCATGATTCTATATATGTTGTTTACAAGAGACCCACCTCACAACAAAAGACTCACATAGGTTGAAAGTAAAGGGATGGAAAAAAATCTTCCAAGCAAACGGAAAGGAAAAAAAAGCTGGGGTAGCACTACTCATATCTGATAAATTAGATTTCAAATTGAAGACCATAACTAGAGACAAAGAAGGTCACTACATAATATTGAAAGGGTCTATCCAACAGGAAGATATAACCTTGGTAAACATATATGCACCCAATATAGGAGCACCAAAATATATTAAAAATATTCTGGAGGACTTCAAAGGATAAATCGACAGCAATACAATCATAGCAGGAGACTTCAACACCTCACTGACATCACTGGATAGATCATCTAGACAAAAAATTAACAAGGAAACAGAAATTCTAAATGAAGCACTGGATCAAATGGATTTAATAGATATATACAGAGAATTACACCCCAAAACTGCAGTATTCACATTCTTCTCAAGTGCACATGGGACATTCTCAAAGATAGACCACATGATAGGAGACAAACTAAGTCTCTACAAGTTCAAGAAGATTGAAATCATATCAAGCATCTTCTCAGATCACAATGGCATGAAACTAGAAATCAATTGCAACAAGAACATGCAAAGACATTTGAACACATGGAGGCTAAATAGCATGTTACTGAACAATGAATCGGTTACCATGGAGATCAAGGAAGAAATTAAAAACTTTCTGGAAACTAATGAAAATGAACACAAAACAACACAAAATCTATGGGATGCAGCGAAAGCAGTTCTGAGAGGGAAGTTCATAGCACTACAGGTCCACCTCAAGAAACAAGAAAAATTTCTAATTGACTACCTAACCTCACAACTTAAAGAACTAGAAAGCAAACAAAAAGAAAACCGTAGAGCAAGTAGAAGGAAGGAAATAGTAACGATCAGAGCAGAAATAAATGACATGGAGACCAAAAAAACAATTCAAAGGATCAATGAAACAAAGAGCTGGTTTTTTGAAAAGATAAACAAGATTGATGGACCGTTAGCTAGACTCACCAAGAAACAAAGAGAGAGAACCCAAATACACAAAATCAGAAATGAAAGAGGAGAATTAACAACTGACACCACAGAAATACAAAGGATCGTAAACAAATACTATGAACATTTATATGGCAACAAATTCAACAATCTAAGCGAAATGGACACATTTCTAGAAACACATAGTCTCCCAAAACTGTAACGGGAAGAGACAGAAAACTTGAACAGGCCAATAACAATGAAGGAAATTGAAGATGTAATCAAGACCCTCGCAGCAAACAAAAGCCCAGGCCCTGACGGCTTCACGGGTGAGTTTTATTGAACATTCAAAGAACTAACACCCATTCTTCTCAAACTATTCCAAAAAATTCAAGAAGAAGGAAGACTTCCAAACTCGTTTTATGAGGCCAGCATAATTCTAATTCCAAAACCAGAAAAAGACACTACAAAGAACGAAAACTACAGGCCAATATCCCTGATGAACACAGATGCCAAAATCCTAAACAAAATACTAGCAATTCAGATCCAGCAATACATCAAAAAATTATTCACCATGACCAAGTGGGATTCATCCCAGGGATGCAAGGCTGGTTCAATATTCGCAAATCAATAAATGTGATACATCACATAAACAAAATGAAAGATAAAAACCATATGATCATATCAATAGACGCTGAAAAAGCATTTGACAAAATCCAGCACCCATTTCTGATAAAAACGCTCAGAAATTTGGGAATAGAGGGATCATATCTTGATATAATAAAGGCCATATATGAAAGACCTACAGCCAACATCATACTCAATGGACAAAAACTAAAAGCATTTCCCTTAAGATCAGGAACAAGACAAGGATGCCCACTCTCACCACTCTTATTTAACATAGTACTGGAAGTCTTAGCCACAGCAATCAGACATAAAGAAAAAATAAAAGGGATCCAAATTGGAAAGGAGGAAGTGAAACTGTCATTATTCGCAGATGACATCATATTATACATAGAAAACCCTAAAGACTCCATCAAAAATCTACTAGACTTAATAAATGAATTTGGCAACGTAGCAGGATACAAAATTAATGTCAAGAAATCGATGGCATTCTTATACATCAATGATGAAATCACAGAAAGAGAAACTAAAAGAACAATCCCATTTACCATCACAGCAAAAAAATTAAGATACCTAGGAATAAACTTAACCAAAGAAGTAAAGGACCTATTTGCAGAAAACTACTGGACATTGAAAAAAGAAATAGAGGAAGATATAAAAAAGTGGAAGCTCATACCTTGTTCATGGATTGGAAGAATTAACATCATTAAAATGTCCATACTACCCAAAGCAATCTATAGATTTAACACAATCCCCATGAAAATACCAACGACATATTTCATAGAACTAGAACAAATGCTTCAGAAGTTCATATGGAACCAAAAAAGACCCCGAATAGCTACAGCAATCTTGAAAAAGAAGGACAAAGTAGGCGGGATCACAATACCGGACATCAGGTTATACTACAAAGCTACTGTAATCAAAACAGCCTGGTACTGGCACAAGAACAGGCACATAGATCAATGGAATAGAACAGAGAACCCAGAAATTGACCCAAAATATTATGCTCAATTAATATTCGACAAAGGTGGCAAGAGCATACCATGGAGTAAAGACAGCCTCTTTAATAAATGGTGTTGGGAAAGTTGGACAGCTCCATGCAAAAAAATGAAACTAGACCATCACCTTACACCATACACAAGAATAAACTCAAAATGGATAAAATACTAAAATTTGACTCATGAATCCATAAAAATCCTAGAAGAAAATGTAGGCAACAAAATTTCGGACATCACACGCAGCAGAATCTTCACTGATACATCACCTAAGGCAACAGAAACAAAGGAAAAAATGAACACATGGGACTGCATCAAACTCAAAAGCTTCTGCACAGCAAAAGAAACAACCATCAAAGTGGAAAGGCAACCCACTGTATGGGAGATCATAATTGCCAATGATATATATGATAAGGGATTAATTTCCAAAATATATAGAGTGCTCATACATCTCAACAAAAGGAAGACAAAAAACCCAATTAAAAAATGGGCAGAGGAACTAAATAGACACCTCTCCAAAAAGGACATACAAATGGCTAAGAGACATATGAAGAAATGCTCAACATCATTAATCATCAGAGAGATGCAAATTAAAACAACAATGAGGTATCACCTCACACCTGTCAGAATGGCCGCCATCAACAAAGCATCAAACAATAAATGTTGGCGAGGGTGTGGGGAAAATGGGACTCTAGTACACTGCTGGTGGGAATGCAGACTGGTGCAGCCACTATGGAAAACACTATCGTGTTACCTCAAAAAATTAAAAATTGAATTGCCATTTGACCCAGTGATCCCACTCCTAGGAATATACCCTAACAAGCCTGAAACACCAACCAGAAAGAATACATGTACCCCCATGTTCATAGCAGCACTATTTACAATAGCTAAGATCTGGAAACAGCCCAAGTGTCCATCAGTAGAAGAATGGATAAAAAAGCTGTGGTACATATACACAATGGAGTACTATGCAGCTGTAAGAAAGAAAGATCTCTTATCCTTTGCGACGACATGGGAGGACCTGGAAACTATTATCCTAAGTGAAACCAGCCAAGCAGAGAAAGACAAATATCATATGATCTCACTTATTTCTGGAATATAATAAACATAACAGTCTGAGGATCAGGGTAGTCCCAGAGATGTGGAAGTAGGGTACAGACTGACAATTGCTAGAAGAGGGGGTGGGGGAGGGGAGCAATGAACCACAGAACTTGTAGGCATGTACTCATAACCAATGGACATGGACAACAAAACTGGGGATGGGGCAGGGAGGGAGGGGGAGGAGGGTGACAATGGGGGGAAAAGGAGAAACATCTGTAACAAAAATAAATTAATAAATAAAAAATAAATAAATAAAAAAAATTAAACTCATTTTCTTATGCTGTGTTCATCCTCTGATTATTTTATGCAAACATGAATATATCATCATTACACATTCTTCTCTATGTGCCAAATACGACTGATCATCAAGCCTTATTCATTCTTACTCATAAATATTTGATATTATGTAGCAATTTATTATCTTCTTTTTCATTATTTACTTCAGGTCTTTATAATTTAGGCAATTGCTTTTCAAGTAATTTACCTTAATTCAGACTCACATTATAAAACCCAGTCTCCACATTGCAGCATGAGTAGACTTTCTGAAACGTGGATCTAAATTTTATTGCCTTACCTGAAACTTAATAACATGTTTGTGGAGGGAATATATTAATAAATGAATGAATAGTTGAATCAATCAGTAGTTTATGACACTTGCGTTTATTCATGGGAACAAAAGAAAGTATAAAATGTAATTTGCTATTATTTTTAATATATATATAATATATATGTTATATATTATATATATATATAAATTATATATATATATAAATATATATATATAAATATATATATATATAATTATATATATATAAATTATATATATATATAATATATATATATTATATATATATATTGCCATGCGTTTTTTTAAGTTTTCATTCAGAATAAACACCTTATCCTTTGGTTGCTTTTTAATAACCTACAATTTTGTATACTTTGGGATGCAAATAATTTGTGTGGCACTCTTTCTTCCATATTTGAATTTGTTTTGAACTCATACTATAACATTTACTGAAACTTAAAAGTACTATATTCTAATGAATTTAATTCAGTTTATTAAAACTTGGTGTCTCTAAAAAATATTCTCATTACAAATTTTGTTTCACACTAATTGAATTGAAGCCACTCTTCATGATAACTTTTAGTTACTCAGAAGATAATGAAAGATTTGACTTGGCAGTACATTTCTTTAATTATTTTATAAAACAATTATTTTTGTTTTCAAAGTTTAATTTTCACTCACTATATTTCTGAATGCTTCCATCATCAATACTTCCTCCTGGTGAACCAATCTGGAGTTCACATTCTGGAGGCCGATAGCCAGGAAAGCAATGACAATTGCCCAAATTATTACATATCTGAAATAGAAAAACATATAATCACTATAAATCATGTTAGTCTTTATATATTATATATAATACCTAAATTAAAAAGAATAAAATTATTTTTTAAAGTTTTTTAAGAATATATACTGGCATGTTCCACTTAACAACAAGGATACATTCTGAGAAATGCTTGGATAGATGATTTTGTCATTGTATGAACATCACAAAGTGTACTTACACAGGCATAGATGGTATATAACCTCCTACACATCTAGGTTATGTGGTATAGCCTATTGCTCTTAGGCTACAAGTCTGTACAGTATGTTACTATACAAAACTGCACAAGATTAAATCAAGCACAAAAGAAAATGATGCAACCAAGAGATTCGGTAAACATGAGATGTATGAGGCTGTTGCCAGTGTAACAGGGAATTCTTTTTGCAGCAAACATTTATTTATTTATTTTTTTGGTAAGAAGAGTACCTTCCAACATCATGATAAAAAGTATAGTGTACTAAATACATAAACAAGTAACATACTTGTTTATTGTGATTATCAAATATTATGTAGTATACATAATTGTCTGTGCTATACTTTTATACAACTGTAAGCACATTAGATTTATTTACACTGGCAACACCATAACATGTGTGTGATGCACTATGCTGTGAAGCTACAATGGCTAAGACAGGTACAACATCATGGGTGATAGGAATTTTTCAACTCCATTTAATCATATGGGACCAGTGTCCTAGATGCAGTCATTGACAAAAGTGTCGTTATGTGGTGCTTGACTATAATATGAGAACTATGTTAGAAAAGGCAGTGAAACTTTTGACACCATAATAGTCAATGATAAAATCACTATCTCCATGATACTATATTACTGGTCTCTACGTGTTGACTGTTTTTATAAGTACTTTGTCATTCCAATCATACTTTTAAATTTGTTTTTTATTTAACTATAGTTGGTATACAATCTTATATTGGTTATATTAGTTTTGGGTGTACAATATAGTGATTTGATATTTTTAAATGTTACAATGTAATCACCCCACTAATTCTAGTAATCATCTGATTTAATAAAATTATGGCCATGGCATTCACAAAAGAAAGCACATTATTGGGTGAATTTAGAATTTTTACAAATAATATATCAATTTATTTTTAAAATATTTGCTGTCACCACGTCCATATTTCCTATTGATGCACTTTAATTTCTATATAAAATATTGTGATAAAATTACCATCAATTGACTTGGCCACTTTCTTATCTTAGCCCTTTTTAGAAATTTGATGCTATTGAGAAACCATGTGTATTTCATTTTTAAGTGACCATATTTTCCAAAATAAAATAACATAAATGCAAAAACACTTTCAACTGGACTATAAAATAACACTTTATGGTAAGCTTGCATTGCTAGCAGTTTAGATTCTGTGCAGTTATTTGTGCTTTTCCATTTGAATGATTTAGTATTAATTTTCATTTTAAAGAAAAAAAAGAAGGTAATATTTTTGAAATTCAAACAATTAAAATACATAAAACGGAAAGAGTTCTCACTCATTAACTTCCACTCTCTGCTGCTAAGCATTTTCTGCATTCCATTCATATATAACCATTTATAAACCTAGACACCCACCTTCACAATCACACATCAACACACATTCCACAAGTTCATGGGTTTTTGTCAAACTACCATCACCAATATTATACCATGAACTTACTTTTCTATGTCTATGTATATACACAAGACTGCATATTTAAAAAAAATAAACTCATAATATTAAATTGTATAGATATTCCATATAATTATACAGATACTGTGTCCTTTCCATTTATAGTCATACAGCTATATTGTTTGTGTTTAAAATTTATCCAAAATTTTAAACCTTTTCCCTACATATCAAAAGTAATTGCAATAAAATAAGTTTGAATTATAGCCTTGAAGTATTTTATATATCCACACCTCTATCTTTGGATAATTAACGCATTGGTTATAACTATTTTAACATAAAGTTTTGAAATTAGAATTGGAATATGATTTATTTATCATTTAAATCTAGTCCATAATTGTTCCCCCTTCCTTAATTAATTTATCATTATCTAAGCAAGGTAAGTCAATAGATGATACTATTAGTGTATTTTGACTAATTTAATGGAAGAAAAATGTGGTCAGCTAGAGCAGAAGCAATAACCAAATAAATAATATACAAATATTCTTAAATGAAGAATGACTTGATATATCAGACTGGATGTGAAAACTGACATTCTAATAGGAAAAATGAAACAAAAAACACAAACACAAACCTCAGACACTTATCGGCAATATTTTTCAGCTCAAAAAGTAATCTTCCAACATTCTGCAGAAAGTCAGGGGAGTTAAACCCACATCACATTACTCTCTGACAGGACTGAAAGCAACAGAACAATGGGACAGAATTTACAAAGTTTGGGGAGAGGGGACCCGAGATGTCATAATCGTATGACAACAAGGAGATCTCTTTTGTGGAATGGCAAAATTTTTGCACTGTTGATACGCAACAATTCTAAATGTATAATCTCTCATATACATTTTTTTCTCTACTTTTTAAAAAAAGTCTCATTCCAGCACCCTACCTCTCCCATCAAAATAGAAAAATAATGTCATATTAGAAAGAAATAATTTTTATAGAAAAGCAAATCTAAATTTCCTCTATAACTTAGACTTTAGAAAAAATAACATAATGCATAAAATCTCTCAGGGATCTCATAGTCAAAGTGGCTACACAAAACTAGAGTTAGGTTTGAAAGATAAAAGGTAAGAAAAAGTACAAAACTGTACGTGCAGGAGGAAATGCATTCATTTCCGTTTGGTATAAGGATAGAGGAATAAAGATATGAGGAAAAAAGTTAAAATTACAAGGTAACTAGTTACAAAAGAAAACACATTATACCCTAGAATTTTCTTTGTATTTAGGCAAGGCAAGATAAGGAAAGGAATTTAATAATAATTCATTAAAAATGAAAGACTATATATTAATGAGAAATGCAAGAAATAAATAGTAGGTGAATGAATAAATAAACCGTGGTAAATCTAGACATAATGTTATTTAGTGCTAAAAAGAAATGAGCTATTAAGCCATGAAAAGACGTAAAGAAACCTTAGATGCATACTGCTAATTGAAAGAAACCACTCTGAGAAGGCTACATACCAAATGTTTCCAACTATATAACATTCTAGACAAGGAAAAGTTATGAAGGGTGTGAAAAGATTAGAGGTTGCCAAAGGTTAACATGTGGGAAGCATATACTGGAGAGGCATAGAGGACTTGGTGGCCAGTGAAAATATCCTTATGATACCCTAATGACAGGTACATATAGTTACACATTTGTCCAAACACAGAATATACAACACCAATAGTGAACTCTAATGTAAACTATGGACTTTAGGTGAATATGATTTGTCACTGTAGGTTCATCAATTACAACAAATGTAGCACTTTAATGTGGAATGTTGATAATTGGGAAAGCTATACGTGTGTGGAGGCAAGAGATATATGGAAAATCTGTTACTTCCCCCTCAATTTTGCTGTGAACCTAAAACTGCTCTAAAAGTATAGTTTTGCTAATGAAAAGGTATATCATGAATAAAAAATGAACAACACTACATTAACTGCTAACATTTCACAATTAATGAGATTTCTGAACTCCATGCTCATAAAATTGAACTGTAATTGTGAATAATAGAGTTGTAAATCAATTCTATCAATTCTAAATGATGGAGTTGCCATTTTGATGGGATTCATTGAGAATTAAACACTGCTTCCCCTAGATTCAGTTAAATTTTCCTTGACATTTTAATTACTTTTAAATACTTTTCTTTTTTAAACATTTGAATTGTGAAATATAACATATATAGAAAAATTAAAAATGTGGAAGTTTTATCTTATTTATTTCTTATGTCATATTTCACAGTAAAAGGTTTATCAAAAGAAAAATATATTCAAGAAGTTTAATATGAAAATAGAACTTAAATAGTAATAGATTAAGAAAATAAATAAAACAAAGTATCAATAATCTACAAGCTATAACTTTGAGATTTTATCAAAAGTCTTAAAGCTGAGGTTGATAAGAGATCATTGAGCAAAGAAAAACAAAAGATCAAGCGAACAATTGTAAGTATAAAAAAACAAAACTTTAAAATGTAGCTACCCTCTTTGTTAACAGCCCATAAAAATTAAAGACAATATAGTGGCATTTTATATTTTCTAAACCAATCAATTTTAAATTTATAAAGTTTAATGCTGACAAATTTGGTGACTTTGGGATTTATTCATATAATGTTGAGGACATGCAATGGGCCAAAATTATAAATTTTAAGAAGTGAAAATAAATTTAAATGTAAAAATAATGACAAATTTGTACTACCACATTAAAATAGATAAAGCAGTTGAGAAAAAATAAAAAGTATTTCACATGACAAAATAGTTCCTATTAGAAATCTCTTCATAAAGAACAAACAGGAAATTCTATAACATGGTAACATGTTTTTTTAAGTATATGCTCTGTAAAATATTGCACAGCCATAGATTTTAGTTATTAAGAGTACAAGGGTGAACAAAATGTGTTAACATTATAAAACATGTATTTTTTTGCATTAGGAAAGAATAAATGTGTTCAATTTAAACATGTTAGTAATTCATAAGTTGAGGATGCTTATAATAAATTCAATACCCATATGGTATAATTGGTTTAAAAGTGTTTGAATTAGTTCAGCTTATTTTTTTTATGTTAGTTAACTATTTCTAGGCAAGGTCATTTTAAAAATAACCCAGACTTTTGTGTATGGTGTAGGTTGGTGGTCTAGTTTCATTTTTTTTTTTTTTTTTTGCATGAACCTTACCAATTTTCCCAACACCATTTATTGAAGAGACTATCTTTACTCCATTGTATGCTCTAGCCTCCTTTGTCAAATATTAATTGAGGATAATGTCTTGGGTCGATTTCTGAGTTCTCTGTTCTATTCCATTGATCTATATGCCTGTTCTTGTGTCAATACCATGCTGTTTTGATTACAATTGCTTTGTAATATAATTTGATATCTGGTATTGTGATCCCTCCTACTTTCTTCTTCTTTCTAAAGATGGCTATGGCTATTCATGGTCTTTTATGGTTCCATATAAATTTTTGGAATATTTGTGCTAGGTCTGTGAAATATGTCATTGGTATTTTAATAAGAATTGCATTGAATCTGTAGATTGCTTTGAGTAGTATAGACATTTTAATGATGTTAATTGTTCCAATACATGAACAAAGTATATGCTTCCACTTGTTTGTAATTCCTCTAGTTTTCTGAGTACTGGTCTTTTACCTTCTTCATTAAGTTTATTTCTAGGTATCTTAATTTTTTTCTTGCAATATAAATGAAATTCTTTTTGTTTGTTTATTTCTCTTTCTGCGAGTTCATTATTGGTGTATAAAAATGCCATTGATTTCTGGATGTTAATTTTACAAATGGCCAAGAGACATATGAAAAAATGCTCAGTGTCACTAATCATCAGAGAGATGCAGATTTAAATGACAGCGAGGTATCACCTCACATCTGCCAGAATGGCTACCATCAACAAATCAACACAGGACAAGTGCTGGTGAGGGTGTGGAGAAAAAGCACCCTAGTACACTGCTGGTGGGAATGCAGACAGATGAAACCACTATGGGAAACAAAGGGGAGGAATTCCCTCAAAAAATTAAGAATGGAACTGCTACTTGACCCGGTGATCCCACTGCTAGAAATATATCCTTAGAATCAGAAAGAATATATGTACCCCTATGTTCATAGCAGTGCTATTTATAATAGCTAAGATCTGGAAACAGCCCAAGTGTCCATTAGTAGATTAGTGAATAAAAAAGCAGTGCTACATATATACAATGGAATACTATGAAGCTATAAAAAAGGAAGGATCTCTTGCCCTTTGAGACGACATGGAGGGACCTGGAGAGTATTATGCTAAGTGAAATAAGCCAGTCAGAGAAAGACAAGTATCTCATGATCTCACTTATATGAGGAATCTAATGAACAAAATAAACTGACAAACAAAATAGATCCAGAGACATGGAAGTAGGAACAGACTGACAAACTTCAGAGAGAAGTGGGGGATGGGGCCAGGAAGAGATAAACCAAATAACTTATATGCATATATGCATAACCAATGGACACAGACAACAGTGCTGTGCAAGCGGGATTGGGGGGGGGCCTGTGGGGAGAGTGAAGAGGAAGGTATCAATGGGGGAAAAACAAGAGGACATCTGTAATACTTTCAACAATAAAGATACATTTTTTAAAAAAGAAAAACATAGTAACCTAGACTCTCAAGTGTCCCAAATAGGATACATTTTTTACTTTGAATCATCCATAAAAATAACATGCAATTTAGAACTACAAAAAGAAAAGTCACTTACCCCATTCCCTTTGCAATGTGTAGTGGCATTACAGTTATATCCCATTAAATGAATTTCTTTGCAGGTTTTATTTTCACAATACTAAAAACAAACAAACAAAAAAATCCATACATAGTATTTTATAATCATTCGGAAATTTGATATGGAAAAAATTGTTAACTATGTATAATACCCACTCAAGTTGAGACCTTTTATTCCATATTACTCTGATTCTAGCACAAAGATATTGGCATACCAATAGAAGATTCTAAACAATATTAGATTTAAGAAAAATGTGCAGGTGTTTGCTTTAACAAAGCTTATGTAATGATGTCATATAAATTTGGTGTTGGTATGTACAATTGGGAATTAAATTGAGAATCTCCATCACAGGAGTTTTCTATATTATGTTAATGTTCTGTTATAAATAATTGGTTATATTAATGTTAGTGATTTGCCCCTCAAAAATTGGAAAATAATTCATTAATTTTGTTTTGGTTTCAAATAGGAGTTAATATTTTGGAGTATAAATTATCATGAATCTTTGTTATAATAGTGATCAGAGTAATCTAGCAAGATAAATATTTTAACTTAATTTGTATCCTTTATAAAACCTTAATTATGTCAAAGTGGTTAATACAGTGGTAAGTAGTTATGTGGATATGTAACTCTTTGCCTCATTTATTTTTTGTGTTAATAAGCCTTCTAGTTTATGTTCTTTTGATTTCCCTAAAAATAAATAGGGAGTGAATACCAGGAAGTGGGGTCATTAGAGCCATGTTAGAAGCTGACTCCAGAAATAAGTCAGTCAGAAAAGTTAAGAACCATATGATTTACTCATATGTGGGGTATAAAATTTAAAGCAACAAATAAACAAACAAGAAAAACAAACAAAAAAACTCATAAATAGCCCAGCCGGTGTGGCTCAGTGGTTGAGTGTCAACCCATGCACCAAGAGGCAGCCAGTATGAGTCCTGGTCAGGGCACATGCCCAGGCTGTGGGCCCAATCCCCAGTGGGAGGCATGCAGGAGGTGGCCAATCAATGTTCTCTCTCATTGATGTTTCTATCTCTCTCCTTCTCCCTTCCTCTCTCTCTAAAACAATAAAGAAAAAATTAAAAAAAAAAAAAAAACCTCATAAACACAGACAACAATATGGAGGTTACCAGAGGGATGGGGGGTGGGGGATGGCAAAGGGTAAAGGGTGCCAAATATATGGTGACAGAAGATGATTTGCATAATAGAGACGTATACTTGAAACCTATATAATTTTATTAACCAAGGTCATCCCTATAAAAATTTAAAAAAGAAGCTGCCTACCACAGCAAACAAGTTTCCCAAGGGGATAGGATTGCTAAACCCAGATATAAGAATTGGCTAATTAGTCACCATTTCAAGGTTTCATTTTATGTTTAATTCAGCAAGTACTGAATGCCATTTACATGCAATATTCTGATTTATAAATACTTTTAATCTCAGCAGTCTTATAGTTTCTGAAATATGTGCAGCTCACACTTCCTGGCTAACTAAGCCTCTGAACCATTGTTTGCTCTCCCTTTATTTTGTGACTACATGATTGTAAATGCTCACGTGCATGGATAGATGCATATGTACGTAAGCTTGCACATCACTGTAACAGTACTTTCCTAGAACAGACTTCTTGTTTGTTTCTTCCACACTTCTCATGCTTATATTTTGGTCATACACATAAATAGATCATTCAAAAAATATGAAAGCTCAATTATGTTTTTTGGTGAAGCAGGGAAAATTGAAAACTCAAAATTATAATTTTATGATTTAAAGCTGTTAGAGTTCAAAGATCTAAAAAAAACCTGTCAGTGGAATCTTGTGCTTAAAACACATACATATTTCCTCACATAAGGACTGGCGACAGGTAAACTGAAAAAGTGTTATTGGATAACTGAGGCTTAGGCTTAGTTTAATTACCTTTTTTTTTTTTTTTATTCTCACCCGAGGACATTTTTGCAGGAGGGAGAGAGGGGAGATGAGAGAGAGAGAGAAACATCGATGTGAGAGAGACACATTGACTGGCTGCCACCCACACGACCCCAACCGGGGCCTGGGACAAACTGCAACTGAGGTACGTGCCCTTAGCTGGAACCGAACCCGGGACTCTCTGGTCCGCGGGCCTACACTCTAACCTCTGAGCCAAACCTGACAGGGCTTTAATTACCTTTTCAATATCATATGGGAAATAAGTGACAGCACCAGGTCATTATCATTGTGCTAGTCACCATGGAATATAGTATCAGATAATTACATAATTTATTAAAGCTAAAAATATACAAACATGTTTTGTTACCATTTGTGTACCACACACAGTGCCATCAGCCACATAGCTATAATCTCTTCCATCTGATCTCACTGATGACCCAGTAGTTATGGATAAGCATAGATGCCCTTGAGTATATGAATAAACTGCAGACTGAATATTACTTTTATAAGTATTCTTCTGTGGCCAAACACAAGCTAATTTTCCACAGAGAACATCCCTAGAAATGGAAAGCAGAATATTTCTCATAATTTCTTATTTTAATGATACCAAATTCCAAATAAGTGTTATGTTACATAGGTAAACTTAAATGTCATTTAATTGATGGTTGTGCATCATACGATAATGTTATTTTGACATTTTTTTCATCACCTGTCCCCACTTTGGAGTAGCTTGGCCACTCTGGTTATTTGTTATACAACATTTTCTGAGAGTGGCTGATTGCCCATATTTACTCTTTGTGTATCGTTTGAGCCCCTTCTGATTAGGCCCATTGTCCCTGAAATGATCTTTACTTAGTACAGCTCTGTAGTATACAGATGCTTTATTTTTATCTCAAGATCATTCCAAAATGATAATACTTTCAGTATTTCTGCATTCCTATCTTGAGAATTAAGAAATGTTCAAATCCCCTTTATGCAACAAACATACTGAAGGCTGTTTATTTAGCCATTGATAATCTATCATTGGGTAGAATACTGACTTCTCTAAGAGACTTACAAAATTTCTAGTCTGCGTCAGGGAAATAATCTGTTATTTCTTGCTCCTGGAATCACTCAACTCTATCAACTCTCATCCTCAATGGAAACAACCATTGTTAGCTATTGATATGGGTCTGTTGAATATGTTATGATTATTTTTCCAAAAGTCTCCCCTCATAAAACTTATCCACTTAGTAAATTAATCCATTTGCCCTAAAAGATCATTTTGGGCTCTTTAATATTTCAGGGTTTAGCTCAATGGCATCATTAAGTGAAGACTGAAATGAGATCAGAAGCCAAATTCTTTTTCCAAGTTTTCTCTCCTGCAGCAAAATTTTTGTAGTTCCTCAGACCTAGATATTTATGTATTTTGATTGTGGTTCCACTCTGTTTCTATGAAATAATTCTTAAAACAGCTTTGCATGATAGGTCTCTTTCTAGTCTGGCTATATAGTACAAACTTTTTCTCCAAAGTCCATTCTCTCAAATTTTGTATTTGTGGTTGAATTCTTGGCACTGGCTTTTCTGAAAAAGGATCACGATCCACTTAGAACAGATGAATTGTGCTACTGAATTCCAGTGATTCTCATCTAATGCTTTTATTTCAAGAAAATGCATATACTATTATCAGCTCAGATGAAGTCCAGGTATGTCATGCTTGCTAAATTTTATGGTACCTTCAATCTGTCTTTTTTCTTCTTTCATGGGAAATCTTAGACCAAGGGCAGTAGACATGCCTCTGGTCATCCAGAAGAGAGATGAAGTGTGGCTGGTTTACTACCATCTCCTGTCTTTGCTGGCATCCACTGTGGTGTAACACAATCTGCCTGATAACTGGTGTTCTGAATTGGTATCTGACAAGGTATGGCTGATTAGTCCTTGTCTTTAGAGGTTATACGGGGTGTCCTCATGGGATTTCCCCTCATCGGCATTCACTTTGTGATTCCAGACCTCTTCTTTCAATCCATCATTCATCCTGTGCTGAGGCCTTTGGAACATTCGGCATTCTCTACAGGCCATACTTAATCCATACTAAACTTAAGTGGTAACAGGTGCTGGGGGATACTACCTTAGTCCCACCAGTTAGACACATTCTTCAGCCATTTATAATCTTCAAAAATCTCCATAAAGAACAAAGTTGTTGTTTAAACATGCTGAGTGCGGTTCTTACCTAAGAATTTAACACTGATTTTTCTTGACTATGTCTTGGAGGTTAAAAGAAAGTCCTGCTTCTCCTTGGACCACTTGACCTTACCTGAGTGTTTTTATATTTTGTTCCCCCTCACTTAATTCTTAAATTTGGCTCTGTTTCTATTTTAAGACACTTTTGGGTATAACTAACATCTAAAAAGGTGTATATATTTAGTGCATACAACTTGATGAATTTGGGGTCAAGTACACACTGTGAAATCATCACCAACAAGGACATAAACATATCAATCACTTTCCAAAGTTTTCTCCCTCCCTTTGTATGACAATTATTATTTTTATGGTAAGATCACTTAACATCTACCCTCATAGCAAATTTTAAGTATATAATACCATAGCTATAGAAACTATCTTTATAGATTTCTATAACTTATCTGCTACTATTTTTTCCAGTTTTGTTGAAGTATGGTTGACAAAATTATAAGATAGTTAAAGTGTATAAAGTGATGATTTGATATGGGTGTACACTGTGAAATAATTCCACACATCTAGTTAATTAACACATTCATCATTTTACATATTTATCCTGGTGTGTAATTGTGAACATTTAAGTTCTACTCTTGTAGCAAATTTCGATTCTATAATATACACAGTGTTATCAATTATAGTCACAATGTTGTCATTAGATACTCAGACCTCATTTATCTTATAGCTGACAGTCTGTATCATTGTACCAACCTCTTTCTATTCTCCATTGGCAACCACTTTTCTCTTTTCTGCTTCTAAGCGTTTGACATTTTTTTTAGATTACACATGTGAGTGATACTAACCAGTATTTGTCTTTCTCTGTCTGGCTATTTCACTGAGCATACTGCCCTCAATCACTGAGCATACTGCCCCCAAGGTTCACACATATTGCCACAAAGGACACAATTTTCTTCTTTTTACAAGCAGAATAATATTCCATTGCATAGATATCACATTTTTAAATCCATTTGTCTGTTTATGGACATTTAGTTTATTTCCATACTTTGGCTACTGTGAATAATGCTGTAATAAAATCTCTTTGAAATACTGATTTCATTTCCTTTGGGTATATAGTTAGAAATGGAATTGCTGGATCATAAGGTAGCTCTATTTCAATTTCCTGAGCAAACTCCACGTTGTTTTTTTTTTTTTTAAATAGGGGTTGCATCAGACATTCCCACAAACAGTGTATGAGGGTTCCCTTTTCTCCACATTCTTGCCAGCTTTTATTATCTATTATCTTTTTTGTAATGGACATTCTAAAAGGCTTGAAGTGATAGTTCATTGTGGTTGATTTGCATTTTCTGGATGATTTGTTGAGCACCTATTTTCCCTTCTGGCCTTCAAAGTTTCTACTGAAAAATCTACTGATGGTCTTATGGGGGCGATCTTGCTGATTTTAACCCTTAACAATTTAATTTTAATGTGTCATGATGTGGGTGACATTGAATTCCACTTATTTGGTTTGTCTAGGCTTTCTGGATATGGATGCACATTGTTATCCCCAGGTTGTTAACTTTGAATAAGCTTTCTGCCCTGTTCTCTCTCTCTTCTTCTGGTACCCTTACAATTAGAAGAGTGTTCTTATTGATATTGTTCTATTAGTTCCTTAAGCTATCTTCACTCTCTCTCCATCTTTCTTCACTTCTTTTCTCTTTTCTTTCCTTTCTCATTCCTTCCTGACCCTTAGGTGGCAGCTTTCTAAGTATGCAGATGGACTCCTTTCAGGGAAAGACTGGGAGAGGAGTGCATTGAGCCCATATCCATGGCAAGTACTTACACTCTTTTTAACAGCCACTCTTGTGTTTGCTATGGTATTTTTAGTCTCCTGGATGCAGGCCTTTTTGGCCCTCAGAATTAGATATTTTATGATCCTGCCCTTCAGATGAGAGTCTTACATTTTGGGGACACTAAATATGTGGTCCAAATCTCTTGCCCCTCAGAGAAAATCTGGGAGTTGGAAGTTCCCTCTCAATTGTATGGTGTTATGCCAGGGGTTGGGTTTATGGTGAGAGTATGTCTACTTATTTTGATGTGGTTATTTTGTCATGTCTCTGATGTGTAGGAGTCACTCAGCTAGTTTCTGGATTTCTTTCAGAGGTAATCACTCCATGTTTACCTGAATATCCAGGCTATCTTTGAAAGGAGGATAATTCAGTTGCTTCCTATATTGCCATCTTGGTGAACTTCCTAACTGTTACTGTTACTGTTTTGTGATTCTTTTATTTTCAATACTCCTGTGAAACTCAGGAAATGTTTGTTGTGGGGTAAGCACTTTCTTTAATGAATTTCATGAATCCTGTTATTCTATAGCTTATAGTAAAATTATATTCCAGAAGTACATATTAAGGCTTCTGCCATACTTTATATATCAGTAATGTGGAAACAAACAACAAACAAAAAAACTATTCTTCACACAATCCTGTCTTAAGCCAAAGCATTTACTTTATGATCACTATTACTTATTGACTTAATAAAAATTCTAATTCTCATAATATAGCACAAATTTCTGGGTTTTTTGTTTGTTTGTTTTGTTGGTAGTCTGTGCCCACTTCCTACTCTGGAAATAAGCATCAACCTTCTTTTAGGCTAGTCTCATTATTAGAACAGTATCAGGGAAAAAATAAGGGAAAATGAAGACTGAATTGTACAGAAGAAAAATATATATAATGTTATTTCAAAATATTCTCCAGGCATATGATTTACTGTACATTACTATTTAGTGTCTCTTCACAAGAAATACAGAATTTGATGAAACAATTATTTGTATATACATACTTTGGTTCACAAGGCAATGGTTGTGAATTTTTAAAACCACAGTTTCTAAATCTATCTTGAAGAGAATTAAGTTCTTCAAAACAGGCAAATGGAGCACCTTGAGCACCTTAAAATGCAAACACATATGTTAAATTATTATTTTTAATCCAAATTAACTTTTTTTGTCAATAAAAAGCAAATGAATTGCTTATTGAATAATCAAAATATCATGATCTTGATTATACATTTTTCCCTGTGTATACCTTGTCAATTTTTACCTAATAGAAAACAGAAAAAGATTATGTTTATTGTAGTAAATTATATTATTGTTAAAAACAATTAGCTTCCCCTCCCTGTGTTAATGCATACTTCTTTGTCCAACAAGATGATTTAGAGCTGAACCGAGCTCCATGGGAAAAGACAAACCTTAAAATATATAGATGTTGCTGAGGCAGAATTCTTTGAAAGAACCAATCAAAGGCCAGCAAAGTATATATCTGTCCCTAGACAATTAAACCCCACTGGCAACCCACTTGGGTCCCCTCCCCACTGTGGGGAGTCCGTCTGTCTTTCGAATAAACTTTCCTTTCGCTTGCACTTTGTCAATGAACTCATTTCTCGATTTTGTGAGACAATGGACCTGAACCCAAACACTGTCACTTGGTTCCATTATTTCTAGTAGTCAAGGATTACTATCTGGCCTTGTTTTTTTTAAGATCTTGTAATGCACTTTGTTGTCAGTGATCCTACTTCTATGCTACCATCTCCTACCATTACCCCTGGCCTACAGAGAAGGTCATCATTGATATTTATAGTGATTCTGATACCCCTCTTACTAACATATTCCCTATGGCATTGGGCCTTCCTATTGGGTCTAATTCATTGGCCTTACACATATAGTATACACATTACAGCATATCCACTTTTCTTCTTTTCATCCATTATCTTTATAATTCTACCTTTTAGACTTCACTCAGAGTGGGCCATCATTTTGTTTCCTCATGCTTCTGTAAACAATCCCAGTAGAAACCTACACTGTCTTCTAAGATCCTTGCCAGGATGTTAAATCCTGTATCCTCAGAGAGTGCTGCCAGAAAAATAAATACTCTCTTATCCAATCTTATATTCCCCCATCTAGTCTTATGATCAAGCACTCTCAGATCCAATTCCATGTGTAGTCCACTGACTCTGGCAGTAACTGCTAGCTGGGATCTACAGCTCCATTGGGGTGTAGTTCCTTTACTCCCTTACAAGTACCTGCACATGTTGGCTCTATTCTGCAGTGCCATCACTCTATTTTCAGCTAGTGGCCAGGAGGGGTAGGGAAAAAATTTTAACAAAAATATATTTTGTGTTATGAGTGATAGGCTTCTGCCTATCTTCAAGCAAAGGCAACATGCTTACATCATTCTTAATTGGAAGCAGGTGGTGGTGTGAGGGGACAGGCCTGTACCATTCTTAGATTCAGAGTTTCAGAGAAGTTCGGAGGCTCAAACCTATGGAGGAAGTATTTTCAATTGTTCTCATCCATTGAAAGTTCCATTTTTTTTCCCAACAGAACCTCAACCCCCACAAAACAGACTTGATTGAGAATTTAACCTTCTCTGAAGTTCCTTCAATTTGATGATTGAGTACTCAACTGTCTAATCTCCTATTGTAAGGGAGGGAATCCTCTTTATAAGTTAACAGGGAAATTTCCAATTCACACTTTCACTTAAAATGCATACCTTTTTGTTCTCTTTTCCTAGCTTTTAATTTTGCTTGTGGTAGCCATTCAATCCCATTGTCCTTGTACTTATTATTTCCCCCATACATTTCTATTGTACCCGCTAATGCACTCTTTCACTAGGATGGCATCCCAGTTCACTGAGTGAATATATTACCACCTTCTACCGTTGATGGGGTGTTCACTGACAGCAAGTGATTTAGTTCTGAAAATGTATCTTTTAGGCTATTTTTTCACACTATTCTCAGTACCAACTGTTTATGGTTGGAGCCTCCTAAAGCCAACATTTAGATGAAACATGACATGCAAGACATTTATTAGTGATCAGAACCTCTAAGAGTGAGGAGGAAACGGGATGGAGCACAGAAGAAGTCAAACAGATGAAGACACTACAAAGACTTGACCAACCCCATGGGTAGCTATGGAACATAAATAGCCTGTCAGAGTACGAACTGAGCCTGATTTGGGCCTGACTGAGCCAAAATGTCTAGGCCTGGATATGTGTTACCTTCGGAAGTATGTGCTCTTGGGTGAGGTGTGTCTGTGCAGTAGAGATAAATTCTGAAGGACTGAGCTGACAGCTGGAGAATACTGACAACTGGTAGCATTTTCCTTGCCCACCACACCTCATTTTTATTTTAGCATTCTATGTTTTTACTTTGAACTGTGCTTAGTGAAAGAAGATGTTTTGTATTTGTTTTGTGTTTATACATTTACTGTCTTTATCTCTTCATCATAAGCTCCATGAGTACATTAACCATGTGACTATGTTCACCTTGTTGAACATTATCAACTTTGTTCATGTACACAATCAATATATATATTTTAATGGACAAATATGATTAATCTGACTAAACTTCTACAGTTTCTTTAAAAGGTTAAATTAACTTTAATGCAAAATTTTAAAAAGACTATTTGTTAATTCATGCATCTCATATATTAGACTAATTTAGAACAGCTTTTGGACCTATAGTTTTTGGTAAAATAGAAACAAGAAAAAATGATAGCCAGAGGGAAAGGAGAGTGTGGGGAGGTAGAAGGGGGAAAAGTGGGATAAATGAGGATGGAAAGACTTGACTTTGGGTAGTGAGTACACAACACAGTATGCATATGATGTTTTATTGAGTTATGTACTTGAAACCTGTATAGTTTTATTAATCAATGCCACCCCAAATAAATTCAGTAATAAGGAAAGAAAACATGCTTGCTCTAGATAGGAGCTAAATAAATGAATAAAAGAGGAATGAACTGCACCACAAGATCAAATTTTTTACCTATTTGGGTAAGTTTTGTTGAGATACTAGAACACACATTAGAGGAGAAAACACACATGAAAGGCTAAATCTTACCTAGGCATCTTTATTTTAATTAGAACTAAAAACTACATAAAATGTCAAGTAACTCAGTTCTGGGTCAAAGACGGATTTATTAAAATAAAGAGTATGTCCTTATTACAGTAAAATTTTTGAATTTACTGACTTGACATTCTAAGCTCCATACAGATTAGAGCTGTAAACACAATTATTACCCAAGTAGCTAATTAGCAAATACAAAAATAAAACCATGAGATAAAAGAGTGCAATACTATCCTGGAAAACCTCAAACACACCTATAAAAACTAACTTTCTTTAATTCAAAGTTAATCTTTACTGAGCTTGTTTTTCTACTTCTTGAGTTGTGTGACATGTATTATATCCTACAGAGGGGTCCAATTTTGAAGTAGATAAATATACAAGGAACAGAAATACCTTTTCCAAATATGTTGGCACACTGATAATCAGTAGTTTGGCATTGTCCATTATAACAATATGCAGTGCCCAACCTGCACAAGTGTCCATTCAATGCATAGGTGTCAGGAACACAATCACTAGAAGTTCCATTGCAGTACTCTGTAAAATCACACTCTTGATCAGTACTCTTTCTACATGGAGTGCCTGCTACTGATATCTAGGAGGAAAAAGAAAAAAGAAAATCATGTTCTGTAAATGACTATCTTCAATTATTTACTGAAGGGTTTTGTCAAATTAAATATGTCTGATCATTGATATTTGAGGGAGTAACACAATTACCAAGGTAGTGAGTTCTTGGAAGGAAATATCAGGTACAGTATTCACTATGAAGCATGAAGAAAAGTAACTGTCGCAAAAGGATTCTTTGCAAACTGCTTTGTGTTCTATTTTGGGTGCTGTCAACAGAAAATTAATATCTACTAGGTGTCTTGTCACAAAAAGGATTTATTTGGAAAAGAGAATGGGTTGCAACCCAGCACCTGTAGATGTAACAGGCCACCTGCACACTCAGCCTAGTGAGACAAGATGAAGAGATATATATCCAAAGGAAGAGGAAGTTAAGGGAAGGGAAAGTTAGAACCATAGAGCTTTATTATAAGCATAAAGTTACTCCTTTAGAGTTCGTTCTTGCATAGTCCTGCGATTGCATACAAGACTTCCATAAGCCCTAGCTCCTCCCATAGACACTCCAGATTAATTATGTTTTCTTTAAGTTCCAGTTAGTCTTTATCAGTAGGCAATCTTACACACCCAGAATTTGGAGAAAGACTAAACAAATTAGTTTAAACATACCTGTTCCTCAAAAGTGGAGGAACATTGCCTCTACCTTTCTGTTCTTGGAGAGACACAGGAGCCAAATTGCCTGGTCTCAATCTCTTGCTCAGATTTTTACTAATTAATTTGTGTGGGTGAAACACATAATCTCTCTGTGTTGCAATTTTCTCATTTATAAACTTGGGGTAATACATTCTCTCATAAAGTTCTTCTTAGTAATAAACTGAATGTAAAATATGCTTAGAACAACATACAATAAACATGTATGTAATAGCTATCATCATCATAATCACTATATGTATTATTATATGAGAGCAGGAAGGCCTTCTTGCATATCTCAGAAAAATAGTACAGTTATTGTCAAATTTTTATGGCCTGCTTACTTAATAAGTCATTCATTGCCTTCCATAGTGTAATTCACTAAGTCCAAACGCTGACCCCCAATATAAATTGAAAACACACACACACACACGCACACACACACACTACAATCCAGTTTAATTAATACTGAATACATTGAGACAAAGATAACTAATATATTAATAAAATGGGATCTTAAAAGTGATTAGAAAAACCTCTTTCAATCTAGAAGTTTATACCAGGTAAGTAAATATTTCTAAAATGAATGAAAAATAATGAATTTTGTAGGCAAATAATAATTGAGAGAATTCATTTACAACAGACTTAAGTTAAAATAAAAAGTAAAGAGAGGTTGTCAGGCACACGGAAAGGAATACCAAACAGAAATCTATAAAAGGAAGTAAAGAGAGCTGGAAGGGAATAAATGATGTTAATTATAAAATTCTTTTTTTTCTTTATTTACTCTCACTAAAAGATAAGACTATGTAAAACAAAAACAGTAACAATATATTTTGTGTTTATAGTATATGGGAGTGTTGTATAATCAGATCTATTCACTGCACATAAAGTGGTATATTATATGAAATCAGATTGATTAATCAAAGATTTGTAAACAACCAATAAAACTCAAAGATTTGGGGCAACCAGTAAAATTATTTCTCAAGTGAAAATAATAAACCAATATTATAAATAATAAACCGATAGCAAAGATAAAATGAAACCATATATCGCATAATTTTAGAGTTTATATTTAGTTCGCAGAGCAGCTGTAAGTATCATAAATGGTTGGTGGGAATTTAAAATAATACAACCACTTTGAAAAACCAATTTTCAGTTTCCTATAAAGTCCCATATACATTTACCATATGATCCAGCAATCTTACTTGCAGATATATTAGTAAAGCTCTATGTTCATACAAAAACCTGCTGATGAATATTACATGTAGCAGCTGTATTTTCATCACCAAAAACTGAAAAAATCAAAATGTCCCTCAAGTAGGGAATATATTAATAAACTGTGGTACATCCTTACAATACTTGCAGTACTATTGAGCAACAAAAGATAAATGAACTGATAAATACCACAACATGATTGAATCTCAAATACATTCTATAGAGATGCCTAATGACAATGTTTACACATATTGTATGATTCAATTTATGTTATTTTTTCAAAATCAAAATTAGAGATGTGAGCAATAGATCTGTAGTTACCAGGGTCTGTGGGTGAAAGTATGGATTGACTACAAAGGTACACAGGGATTTTGGGGGAGTGATGATGAAATCGCCCATCCCTTGATTGTGGTGCTAATTATAAGGCAATATGTTTATAATAATACTCAGAAAAATTCACTAAAATAACTTTACTCTAAGACATTGTATCTTAATTTAAAAATTGGGTAAAGAATATATGAAATATTTATGTGATGTAATTTATCAGAATTGGAATTATAAAATATTTTTTATTATGGAAATTTCTTATCCAAACATAGGTCTTGAAATAATGTCATATTAGTGCCTGTATATTTAGCACACATTTATTAACTCTTGCACAATATACAATAATTTATATAACCATGCCAATGCTAATAAACGTTGTTTGCCTTTATGATGTGCTATTGCAAACAATTCTGTAATAAATAATTTTTCCTGATTTTGCCAGACTTGTGCACAATTCTAGGGTATATACATAAAAGAGATAATAATGAATAAATTAATTTGATAACATATACACTATTCAGAGATATGCAAATATTTTGCACCAAAGGAATTATAGGAATTAAAAATTCTACAAAAAATATTCAAAAAAGATCTTCCTCACTTCTTAGCCAATATTTGACATTTTTAAGATCGCTGTTTGGATATCTGCTCTTTGATACTGCATTATTATTTTTATTTATGTTCCCCTTAATTACTGCAAAAGAGCAATGTACACATTAAATAATTGTATTTTCTTTGTTATAAGTTACCTGGGCCCTCTATTTATGTGTGTGTGTGAGATTTGCCTTTTACTTATCAATATGTGAGAGTTCTTTGCATATTCTGTACACTACACATTTGTCTGCTATTCATGTTACAATTTTTCACAATTAATAATTTAATTTGTTTTATTTTACACTTTCCTTGACTTTTTTATATAGTAATATATATTATTATACTCCTCTTTATTTGGTAATTGAGTAGACAGTACACTGTGTTTTCAACACAATAAAATAACCAGTACCAGTCAGACATGCCTGCTTTATTTTATAGAAGTTTTCTCTACATACTTGTGGTTATATATGCACTGTTTGGTTCCACTGAATTACTTCTATGTTCTTTCATCAATTCTCCATTAATTCAATCACCATAACTTTCTATTAATACATTCAATTTCCTTTTCATAAATATTGGAAACTTACCTCACATTCTGGTGTACAGCATGGTCCAGAACCACATTTTACTGAGCCTTTCAGTTTACATGTGTTATAATCACAGCACTTCTTAAACTGACATTCCTAAAATCTCATAAGAAGAAATATTATTCTAATTCAGTTATTTAACAGCTCTTGTTTCTTAATTTCAACTTCTATTTAGTAATTTCCTGTGTTCAATTTTTCAATTATACACTACAGTTATAGCCAATGAAGCTTCACAATTTTACTACTTCTATAATATCCAAAGGCATATCCAGCTGTAAGAACTAAATAAATAACATCTAAAATAGTAGTTGACCAGTAACATTACTAAAATATTTGGTAATTAACTATTTGTAATTATTAATAAATTGGTAAGTAATAAGTTGTGAATAAAAAGGAATTTATTTAGCCTATATATTCAAAATCTCCCTGCTGAAATAATCATGAACAGTGTGTGCAAACCAAATTTTCATGACCTATTTGTCTTTTCAATTGAAGAGGTGAGGAAAGTGATTCATGTATCTTAACTTGTTCCATTTCTATTTTTATTTTTTTTTATCCTCACCCAAGGACATTTTTGCATTTATCTTCAGATAGAGCAGGAGGGAGAGGGAGGAAGAGAGAGAGAGAAACATCGATGTGAGAGAGACACTTCGACTGGCTGCCACCCACACGGCCCCAACCGGCACCGGGGACAAACTACAACTGAGGTACGTGCCCTTAGTGGAAACCGAACCCGGGACTCTCTGGTACGCGGGTGGACACTCCAACCGCCGAGCCAAACCAGCCAGGGCAACTTGTTTCATTTTTATATCTTAGTTTTATATCTTAGTTCTATCTTAGTTCTAAGACATAATTGCATATATTATCCCATATATACCTTGACAATCACTTATTAGAAACACAAGAAATTGTGCTGAAATTTCAATCTTCATTACTCACCTCTTCACTGCCACAGTCACATTCTTCATTAAGCTCCAAAATCCCATTACCACACACTGATTGATTTTTGTATAATGGTTGCAAATTTGGAAATTTCTGAAGACATTTAGCATCAAATTTTGAAGCAAGATATCTATAGTGATGCATGCTACAGTTGCTAAAAATCTTTAAACCACTGGAACCCCTAAAATGAAATTCCTCAGGTAAATAAACCTGGTTAATAAAACCACATCTAAACGATGCTCCATATATAATGATATACATTGTAAGATAGCTCAAATGAAAAACCTGTACCTTATCAGAGATAAAGTCAACCAAGATTAAAATTTAATTTGTCATTGCTTATCTTTAACATTTTAAATGATATCAGATGTATATCATTCCAGGAAAGCAATAAAGTATAATAGTTTAATCTATCATCCATCTATCCATTCATCTATCCATCATCATTTATCTTTCTCTCCACCTGATAGACTCTTCTCTCATATATCCAAAGCTTCCTTCCCTTATTTCTGTCAGATGTCTGCTCAAATATCACCTTCTAAAGAGGTCTTTCTTGACAACATTATCTAAAATTATGTCTCCTCTCACATTCTACTTCCATTTTCAATATTTATTAGTTTATATAGTACTTTATTAATATTTTAAAAATTACTTTTATTTGACCTAAATTTTGCACTGAAATATAAATTTCATAAAGGTCTTTATTTTCATGTTCAAAGTTGTATTTCCAATGGAGTATATAATAGGTATGACTCACAGATGTCTAATATATATATCAAATATACTAGATACAATACTGAACTACTGATCTTCTCAACCAAACCTGTTCCATCCACTGTGCTCAGTTTCTAGCAACTCCATTCTTAGGATTGTTCAAACTGATAACATCGGTGTGATCCTGGACTCTTTTCTCTCTTTCACACTATAGCTATACACAGACACACACACACACACACACACACACACACACACACACACATATGCATGCACACGGATATAACATTTCCAATGAACAAATATTGTGTTGTTTGCAAATTGAAATAATTATATTTTGAATATACTTGGTTAAATACAATATATTATAGCAATTTTATCTGATTAAAAAAAATTCAGCTACTAAAATTTTTAGAATTACATATGTGGCTCACATTTTATTTCTATTTCCCAGTGCCACTCTAAGCAATCATGTCTGAAACAATATCACCTAAACAACTATATTGAAATGACAGAGGTCCTGGGTTTTCTCCTGAGCCTCCAAGGAGGTATAACTGCTAAAGTTTCAGAGTTGGGAGAGTGTGAGAAAAAAGGGAAATGCTTTGGTTTTCACTGGCATAACTATTTGTAATGGGATAAGTATGAGAAACTCAAAGAAATATCACAAGGAATTAAATTATTTAAGCAAAATTTTCTATTGCTTTTAACTACTTTGTTTTTTTAGGCATCAGTGCCACTCTGATTTTGCAGACCAAGTTCATGCCAAAAGCTACACGTGCTGAGCACTGGCATCCTTTTACATAAAATTAGTTTAAAGGTAGACAGGAACACAGATTATTTTCCATTTATACCATATGATTTTGGAGTTAAAATTAAAAGTATTAACCAGAACTTAGAACTTTTGTTTAAGGTGGGTATAAAGAAATTTATGCTTTAAAATCTCTGCTTAAAAGATGGCCATGGCAAAGAAGAAATAAATGTGATTACACATACACACACACATCTATATAATCACATTATATAAAATCACATTATATATATAATTTTAATACACAAAAGACATTTCAAAGTAAATGATTGGGTTTTTGTGGGAAAGATTACCACCCAGGCCTAAAGGCAATTATAAAATAAACTGAGTTAAGGTGTCTCAAAGCACTTTAATTATTTTTATCCAAGGCTCCAAGTGTGAAGGTAGGAAAAAAAGGAAATAATTATTTCAAGAGAATACAGTTTCCCCTGAATCCCTTACTCTGAATTACATGGACATTAATTTGGCAAAACCTCAACTATCCACCTTTTGGGGTTTTTTTTATCCACTTTGTCTACATATGAACTTTAGTAGCTGACATTAAATGGACCCAAATAAATAAGCCTGCTATTTTAATTGATATTAAATTCATAATTATAAATTCTAAGGATGCCTAAAATGATCCTATGACATTTTCTAAGTCATTTATAATTTCCAATCTCCAAGAGAAGTATTTCACATCTCCTATCAAAGCTCTTACACTTCTTGCTCTCACATTCCTATCAGAAGAAATTGTCCTCATCTTTACCACTTCCATTGACTAAACTACCTACATCTTTATCTGTTTATTCTCCTAACATTCTATTGCAACAATTGCACATACTCAGCTCTAATGAAAACCAGCCCCTCTACTTATGCACTAGATCTTGTTCTCTTTAATTTACTCACTGATTTTGCTCTTAAATCATCATTCTATCCAACCTCATTATCTTTTGTCCCTCTTTACTTTACTTCTATTAGTTTGTAGTGTCTCCCTTCAATAAACTCCCTCTGTGATCATAAATTTCACCTCATACTCCTAAAAAGGTTGTATATATTTACCATCTTCACTTTATAACCTCCCATGAAATTTAAAGAGTTCCTTTAATAAGTATGAAATATTGATTGGAATTGTACTGAATTTATAATCCCCTTCTGTAAAAAAACAGCAGTATTATATAATGTCATCTCTTTTCTTAATGATGGTATACACATACTAATGTGTGTTTTTGTTTTTTTTCCAGACTGATCACACTGATGAATGTTTTATGCTGCTGTTGTTCTAATGTATACTGATTATGTTGATTTATGTAGGTAGTCAATCATAATATCTGAAAATAAGGACAGTTTTTTTTCTATTCAAATCCTTCCTCCTTTTTCTTTCCTTTAAAATACTAGCCACAGCTGCCAGTACTGTTATATCGTTAAAGGAGATTTTAGACGTCTTTGCTTTGAGTAATAAATACTACAACCAAAACAACAATAATATTGTATGCTTATATAATATTTCACAGGCTTCATAAATCTTAAAATTTTCCCTTTAATTCCCCTGAGTGGGTATTTCTTAGTCATGAGATTTACCATTCTCTGTAGTCTTGTATCAGTTAGACAAATTTATTACTGAGATATTATGTACAACATACCTCTCTAATATTTGATATGGAGTTGAATAGAAAGAATAAATAATCAATCACATCTGTAAACAACCTCACAAATGTATAATGTGAAATTATTTAAGAAGAAAAACATGCCTTACACTGCTTCATGATTCATTATGCACGTAGCTCTTGGACAAGAACACTCATTGATGTCATCATATGTTAGTCCTATTTTAAGGCCAAGTAGTTGAGCTATAATAACTGAAAATCCCTCCAAAGTTATTGCATCTGTGTACTAAAATAAAGAATATTGAAGAGAAAACCATTTTATAAGAAGAAAACAAAAGCAAGTAATTAATACATTTTTTTTTTTTGCATTTATCATCAGATAGAGCGGAGGGAGAGAGGAAGAGAGACAGAGAAAGATCGATGTGAGAGAGACACATCAAGTGGTCGCCACCCACACGACTCCAACCGGGGCCGGGGACAAACTGCAACCGAGGTACGTGCCTTTAGCGGGAACCGAACCCGCGACTCTTTGGTCCGTGGGCCGACGCTCTAACAGCTGAGCCAAACCGGCCAAGGCATTTAATACATTTTTATTCCTATAAAAATTTATATTTGAATATTTATCTTCAGCATATTTTATAACACTTTATTTTTATATGCCATTGTTATGAATAGCCATACTAAGAAGCATAAATTATGCCGAACTACCAATATTCTCTGTTTTAAAATCTGACATATCCAAATTCTGTAGCCTTAAACACACTTAGAATTCCAATGCAATCAATATAAAAGACAATTCAACTTTTTCATTAAAGCAATTCATGTAATTAACAAATATTAGTTTAGCATACACATGTGTCAGGTATTGAGACAGAAGATGGGAATATAGTGGAATGCAAGAAATGGACGGTGCTCACACCTGAAGCTTATATTATAGAAGGGGAGAAAGAATATAAATGGATAATTCACAGTAAACTCCTCTAATATAAAGAGAGAATGAAAAGTATTCTGAAGAAATAGAAGTGTTCTTATAGAGAATTTTGAGGAGGGGTATAAATATTTAGTTAAAAATGTATATGTGGAATTGATATCTAGGCTGAAATACAAAGTTTGGGAAATAATCCAACAATATGTATAAGGTGTAGGGTGCTTATATGACAAGTTATTCAAAGGTTGTAGTATAATGACTAAAGAAATAAGAGAAGTTAGAGATATAGGCAAAGCCATGGTAAAGCAATTAGGAATGAGAAGCTATTAAAAAAAAAAATGTTGGTTGCAATGCAGAATGGCATTTTATATTATTTTACTTATATAATTAACCTGTGATACTTTTCTCATCCCTTTAATGATTACAAGAAAAATTCTTAAAACTTTCCTAATTTTTCACATCAATTGGAATTTATAGTGAGTAAAATTTAAGTAATTTATATCTAAAAGAAAAAAGATTGTGTGTACGTGTGTGCACGTATGTGAACGAAAACATGGAATATCATCTAGGAACATAAGAAAATGAGTTAATAAGTACTGTCTCATGTTATCCTATAAGAGTGAAGCTTGAAAGAAAAGGAAAATCCCAGTATCAGAATTTGAAAGAGGTTAAAGCCAGAACAGAACATAGATGACATCCCATTGACCACGGGGTTTTAAGGCAAGGTGTAAAAACCAGAAGCTGGACTTTTAATGCCAGCTGAAAGGAGACGTAGTCTTGTACTTCCATAATTATACAGTTAAAAATAAATCCACCTCCTGCCTGGCCAGTGTGGCTCAGTGGTTGAGCGTTGATCCATGCACCAAGAGGTTGCTGGTTTGATTCCCGGTCAGGGCATGTGCCCAGGTTGTGCACCTGATTCACAGGATCCCCAGTGAGGGGCATGCAGGAGGCAGCCAATCGATGTTCTCTCATCAATGTTCCTCTCTCTCTTTCCTTCTCCCTTCATCTCTCTCTAAAATCAATAAAGAAAAAGATCTTTTAAAATAAATACATAAATAAATCATCTGTATAAAGTCTTTCACAACTGAATAAAATAACCCTCCTAGTTCTACTGTAGAGGAAAGACAGATTATATTAAAAAATTAATCACAGGTATAAGAAAAAGAAGACATCACTACAAACTTGCAGATGAAAAAGATCTACGACATTGAAAAGAATGAAATTTGCCTCCTACCTTATATCACTCACAAAAAAAATAGGTCAAAGTGGCTTAATGATTTAAACTATAAAATTTTTAGAAGAAAACATATAGGAAAACCTTCTTGATATTGGTCTTGACAATGCTTTTTTTGACTTCACCACAAAAGCACAGGCAACAGAAGCAAAAATAAACAAGGAGGACTATATCAAACTAAAATGTTTCTACACAGCAAAGAAAAAAAAATCAATAAAATGAAAAGGCAATGATGGAATGCAAACCAAATATCCAATAAGAAGTTAGATCCAAAATATATAAGGAACTCTTAGATCTCAATATCAATCAATCAATAACTTGATTAAAATCTTGGCAAATGACCTGAGTAAACATTTTCCCAAAGAATACATACAAATGGGTACAGGTTAATAAAAAGATGCTCAACATCACTAATTATCAGGGAAAGGAAACTGAAAACCTCAATGAAATATCACTTTGTACCAGGTAGGATAGCTATTATAAAAGTGACAAGAGATAAAAATGTTGTTGATGAGGATGTAAAGAAAATGAGAACCTTGGTACACTGTTGGTAGGGATGTAAATTGCTATAGCCATTATGGAGATTCCTCAAAACATTGAAAATAAAATCACCAGATAATTCAGCAATCCGCTTCTAGGTACATATAAAATCATGATCTGTATTCACATATTCATTGCAGCATTATTCACGGTGGCCAAGACACGGAAACAACCTAAGTGTCCTTCAATAGATTATTGGATAAAGAAGATGGAACATACTCAGCCATAAGAAAAGATGAAATACTGCCATTTGCAACAACATGGATGGAATCTGAGAATATCATGCTAAGTGAAATAAGTCAGACAAAAGAAGTTAAGAATCATATGATTTCACTCATATGTAAGATATGATACTGAAAGCAACAAATGAACAAACAAGATAAACAAACACACAAAAACTCATAGACACAGACATGGTGGTTACCAGAGGAAAGGGGTAGAAGGGGGTAGTAAAGAGTAAAGGGGGTCAAATAAATGGTGATGAAAGAAGATTTGACTTTAATAAAGCTTAGAAATGAACATGAAGTTATGTGCCAAAAGGAAAAGTTAAAAAACAAAAATGAGAAAGAGATTTCAATGGTGTCAATTATGCAAGGAACTGTTTAGTTTTATTGTCTTATAAAACCATTTGTATTTATAATAAGTATATGTGCATTACTTAATAAAAACAAACATTTTTAAGTAAAAGTAATTGTGGTAGAGTTATATGTTTAACATATAGCCATCTTTAAAAAAAAAAAACTGTTGAAATAGTTCTGAAATGCTACATAAAATAAGAACAAAGCAGAACAATATATAGTTAATGGATAGACATATCTTTACCAATAGTATAAAATATGTATAAAATGGTAAACATAAATTCATGATTTTTGCTATTTCCTGATTTTGAAGGAGACATACAAGAGGCTTTAAATTTGCTCCAATTATATGCCCTTAGAAAGTCTGATGCAAATGTTAGTATCCCTTACGTCTACTCAGTGAATGGGTATATTAATGTTTGTTAATATTTTTCCTATGTTTGAAACCTATAATTAAATAAGATTTCTGAGATTAAAATAATGCTGTGCTAACAGAATACTAATATACATATAGAGAAAAAAATCAAGTTATTATACACTACTTAACCATATATAATGATACTTATAAAATATTATATAAGGAAGGACAAATATTACATACCACAGCAATGTCGGAATCATAGCTTTTATTGCATATCATGCCAGAAAATGTTGCTCCCATATATTTAGGATATTTTCTGTAACTACATCATTATAGCATGAATTTTTTATTAGCATAGTTATTCAGAACAATTTATTCACTTATTTGTTAAATTAAATATTCCGTAAAATTTAAAATGATTTTTCAAACTTTTGATCTGGGTAATATCTATTATACAAAATGCTCAAATCATTAAAAATTACAATTTACTTTAATACCAATGAACTTTCCTCACCTAACTCCTAAACTTGATATAATTTTATTATCTCAAATTCTCCTGTTTCCCTTACTTTGCATTCACTGTTTTGATCACTAGAAGTTAAAACAAATAGGATTTTTAATTTGTATAAGAAAAAAATCTCGCCTCTCCTAAATATAAGCATTTAAAAAAAATTAAATATTACCAAGAAATAAGTCCCTCTTAGTCAAACAGTACACAAAAAGTGTGTCAACATATTATAGGTAATGTTAACTGAATAGTGTTAATTTTTGCATCATTAATAAGCTAAGGCTTGCATGTATGCATTCTGCAGTATAATTGATATAAAAATTTATAAAAGACAGATCTTTTCACATAAATTGTACTCCAAAATATATTGTTATCTAACTGATTCATTTAAAAAATTAATCATTTTCTAACTACACTATCATCTCCATGGTAACAGCTATGTTTTATTTAATTTTTTTAAAGGGGCCTACAGGAAGCTGAAAAAAAACACAATAAATGCATTTAATTATCAAATTAATATAATTATTTACATATATAATTTTTAATGTAAAAAGTTATCCTTACATAAGTAACAATGTTATGTCATGGGGCCGTAGGATAAGATAGTCCTGTTTCCATGCCAAAAATCTTTTTAATAAATCATCAGCATCCCCGTTGGTAGAAATTTGGTTTTTATCTGACCACAATTCCAAGGAGGACAACATCACAGTCAATTTGAACTGAGTAAACATCTAGAAATAAATTTATGTTATATTTATTCAAGTAACAAATTATTACATCAAAATTAATAAAAATAAAGAAAAAGTTTAGTGGATTATTTTGCATATTAAATTAACTAATGGCCTTTGAGACTTTAATTTGTTATGATTTAGTGGAAATCATTTTCAATAATTTTTTGTAAAATATAAATGAAAAAATGTTAAGACTTACAGTGTTCACAAGTCCAATAATTTGGATAATTTTCTGTGTTACAGCCATTATTTCTGATCCCATATAATCATACTGAAAAAGAAATTTTTTACAGTTTCTTTAAAATGTGAATGATAGCAATTTTTTAGATGATGAATGTATCTTAATAATATCATGAATGAAAAATAGAATTTGTCAAACAATTTAAAGCATAATATAAAGATTGTAACATTTATAATAAAAGAAAACAAATAACTAAAACTTGTACTTGGGCATTCAAAAGAGATTCTCACTTGTTATATATTTTATTTTATTTATTCATTTTTATTGTTGACACTATTACTGAAGTCTCCCATTCCCTCCCACTTTACCTAACTCCACCCAGCACTCACCCCACCTGCCTCTGGCCATCAGTATCCATGCACCATGAATATACATTCTTTGGCTAATCTCTTCACCTTCTTTCATCCATCCCCACCAACCTCCTTGTTATGTATTTCAAAGACACTCTTGAAATCCTCAAGCGGTACTAAAGTAACTTTACAGATTCTTACTCATTATAAAGGGATTTCCTGAGCTAGAAATGTCCTATTGACACAGAAGGCATCATAATATTTTTGGTTGTATGCTTAATAAATAAAAAAGAACAAATAAAGAAACATTAAAAAAATAAACAAAATGCTTAAATATATCTACAGGAAAAAAGACATAATGATGAAAAGCAAGAATTTTGTGGATTGAATGATTCAAAAACTTTAATAAAGAATAAGATGAAATAACATAAAGGAAAAGGAAAAAGAAAGTTGTTCTTTATAACTGGTAAATTATTGAAAATATATAGACTCTTTTTTGGGAGCTTAATATTTCTGTTCTTTAGAGTCTCATTTGGAAAAAGCTTAACACTTCCATACAAGTTGGTAATTGGACAAATAGAAAATAAGGAATCCTACCAAATCTTAAAAATCGGTATATCTTGTTCACTTGCAATTATCATAATTATTGAAACTGATGTACTGCTTACATATGTTGACAAAGAAGTAATTTAAAATTACTACACATTTATGTTTGATGAATTAAAAATTTAATATTTTCTAGACAAAATAGTTTTTTTTGTATTACAAAATTACTGTGTTAGGCAAGTATTATACAGGGGTTGGCAAAAGTAGGTTTACAATTGTGAGTATGGGAAACACAGAGTTTATTCTTGTATTATTATAGTCATAACCAGCATGTGTTTTTCCATATGCACAACTGTAAACCTACTTTTGCCCACTCCTGTGCATATGAAATATAAAACACACAAATAAGAAAAATCCATATTTGTGACTATCTGTTTGTGAACACTCAAGATCATCAAATGTTAGTAGTAAAATGTATTATACTAAATGGCATCATACTTTGGAATATCTCACCAGCTTCAAAGATTTATAAGGACAACATTCTGAATATATAAGGAAGAAGACATAGCAATGTTTAATTAGTAGAAACTAATACATATCATCAAAATAACCCACAATAATATTTCAAGATACTGACACAACTCTTTCAGTAACTGATAGGACCAGAAAGCAAAAACTAAGAACAACACATTAAAATATTTGACTCATTAAAATGTATAGAGTGCTGCATCCAACCAGGACAGAATATAATAAATCCTTTCTGAACGTATATGAAACATTTACAAAATTGGCCATATACTGAGCCAGAAAGAAGTCACAAAGCATTTCAAAGAATTTACATCATTCAAATAATGCTCTTTTACCAACATAGAATAAAATAAAACATTGAACAACAAAAATATAATTTGAAAACCCCCAAATATCTTAAATCTAACCCATACAATTCTAACTTACCCAAGGGTCAAATACACACATACACACACTTCTCACACAAATAAATTTGAAAATAATTTCTTTGGAAACAGTATAGAGTTTTCTAAACAAAAATTAAAATAGAATTCCTTTATGATCCAGGGATCCCACTTCTGGAAATATATCCAAAGAAACCTGAAACACTAATTTGAAAAAAATAAATGCACCCTTATGTTTATTGCAGCGTTATTTACAATAGCCAAAATGGAATACTACTCAGCTGTAAAAAAGAGAAAAAAAGAAAATCTTAACTTTTGCAACACCCTGGATAGACCTGGAGATTATTATGCTAAGTGAAATATGCCAATCAGTGACCTCACTTACATGTAGAAACTAATGAACAAAATAAACTGATAAACATAACAGAAACAGAGTTATGGATACATGAAATAGTCTGATAGCTATCAGAGGGAAGTGGGGTTGGGAGGCTGGATGAAAGAAGTAAAAGGATTAAATCAACCAACAAACAAAAACATTTATGTATATATGTAAAAACACATAGACACAGATACCAGTGTGGTGTTAGCCAGAGGGAAAGAGGGGTGGGAGTAGGTGGAGTTGGGCAAAGGGGGGAAAATGGGGTTGGAAAGAGCCTCTGCTTGGGGTGATGGGTGCACAATGCAGTGTGCAGATGAGATTTTGTTGATTTGTACACTTGAAACCTGTATGGTTTTGTGAACTAATGTCACTCCTAATAAATTCAGTAAAAAAAAAAAAATGCAGCTACTAGAAATTTTTAAATGAAAAAAAAAAAGTAAATATTGATGGAAATCAGGTATATCAAAACTTATGTATATAGAAACAAACAAAATTGAATATTATATATTTACTTTTTGACTAGCGATAAAATTTTAACCACAGATATATTAGAAATTAAGAAATTCATAAAACTGGTGATTTTAATAACCAACCAAAGAAATTGAAAGAGAAGGGAAAAATGAGAGAGAAGAATGCAATAAAGTGGGAAATGATCATTAAAAGAAAACAAAAAATCCAAATATAGTTTCTTTGAAAAGATTAATACATCTTTAATAAGTACTTTTAAGAAAATAAGAAAGACAATATAAAGAATGAAGGAGAGGTCAAACTATATATCCAAAAAGATAGTAAAAGGGTAATGATAGCTAAAAATGCTTAACTTTGTGAGTTTTGATAAATTTTAAAATACTATTGAAAACACTATTTACCAAAATTGACTCAGATAAATAGAAAATATATACTCAAATAACTATAAAAATGAAATTTGTAATAATAAACTTTTCTTTAAAAATTGCTAGGCTGAGAAGGCCTGATAATTTAAAGAAGACATTTAAAAAAGAAATTTAAAAATCCATACACAAAATCTTACAGAATGTAAGAAAATGTAAAGACATCCTAATTTGTTTTATGCAAACACTGCGTTAGCAAAAGCTTAACAAAACAAAAAACAAAACAAAAAAATCACTTTTTTGGTACTTGTGTCAAAAATACAGATTTTAAATCTAATCATAAGGAAACATCACCTGAACCCATATTGAGGCACATTTTGCAAAATAACTGGCAAGTGTTCTCCAATACAAGAAAGAGCAATTTCTAGGTGCCAAAGTACAAGCAAGACAAAGAAAGACTATATTACTATAACACATTAGAGGAGAATAAAGACATGACAACCCAATGGAATATAGGATCTTGGACTGAAGGCTGGACTAGAAAAACAACATTTTGCTCGGCCGGTATGGCTCAGTGGTTGAGCATTGACCCATGCACCAAGAGGTCACCAATTCAATTCCTGGTCAAGGCATATGCCCAGGTTGTGGGCCAGATCCCCAGTGGGAGGCATGCAAATTGATGTTCTCTCTCATCAATGTTTCTTTCTCTCTCCCTCTCACTTCCTCTTTCTCTAAAATCAATAAAGAAAAATTATAAAAAAAGAAAAACAACATGTGTGGGAAAACTGTCAAAATTCAACAAAATTCAGAGACTAGTAAATAGAGTAGGAATGTTAATTTTCATGTTTTGATGACTCTATTATAAAACAAAAGAGCAAAGAGTGATCAGCAATAGTAATGGTGAGCAATAGAAATGGTGATATCACTATAAATTTACTATTTTAAGGATAATATGAGAGTATTATGAACAAATTTATTCCAATAATTTGAAATTTTATGTAATATAAAAAATTCTTTGAAAATATTACTTACATAAAGTGAAACAATGAAAAACTTGAACTGTTCTATACATGTCAAAGTAATTAAATCTGTGCTTAATTTTCTCCAAGAAAACTTAGCTTTGTGATTTTAGAGGTGAATTCTTCCAAATATATATGGAAGAGCTCAAACCTATAATGTATAGATTTTTGGACAGAATGTAACTCACTAACTCATTTTATGAGGCTTACACAATCTTAATGCCACAATTAAACAACACGTTATAAGCAAGGAACATTAGATACCATTATTTCATGAAAACAAACCCTAAAACTCTAAACAGATTATTAAATAAAATATCCTTGATTTTTAAAAATGGATAAATTATAATGAACAAGTATAATATATTTTAGAAACACAAGAGTGGTTTTAAAGATACATAATCATCTTTATAGAAGCAGAAGAAAAGTATGTGATGAAATTAAACAATTGTCCAAAATAAAAAAAATAAATAAATACTCAGAAAACTAAGAATTTATGGGAACTTCATCAATATTATAAAAGTTAGCTACCAAAAATTAATAGCTAACATATACTATAATTATACTTGTAAAAAATGGCTCTTTATAAGGTAGGGGGAAAGTTAAGAATGTACACAATACATTTATATGTATTAGAGAGTCAAGCTAAGACATTAAAGTAAGAAAAATAAATAAAAGCAAAATTAAAAATAAAAATGCAAAAAAAAAAAGAAAATCAAACATTAGAAAAAGGAAATTAAATGCATCATTATTCACAGCTATGATCATGTATGCAAAATATTTAAAGGTATTTGAAAAATCTCCAAAGAATTAAAAAGTAAATTATGTGAGATCATAGGATAAACACATATAAATCTATGGTGTTCTATATACTAGCAAGAAAAACTAAAACATTAGTGTAAAGAAACCATTTACTATGGACTATAAAATACAGAACGATAAGACTGACAAACCTCAGAAGAGGGGGTCAGGGCAGAGAGAAGGGATAAAACCATAGAACTTATATGCATGTATGCGTAACCATGGACATAGACTGCAATGCTGGGGACTGGGTGGGGTGGGGGAGGATCGGAAGGAGGGTGTCAATGGGGGAAAAAGGAGAAACATCTGTAATAAAAATAAATTAATAAAAATAACTAAAAAAAAACAAAACCTAACAAGAATGTTCAAGACCACTATAGAACATTGGTGAAAGAAATCAACAAAAACTGTAAAGGTGTATGTGTATTTATGGATTGTAATACTCAATACTGTTCAAATGACAATTCTCCCAAGGTGATATAGGCATTCAATGCAATCCCAAAATCAAAATCAAAGTTGTTTTCATATTAGTCTTTTTGATTTCTTCAGAAAAATACCCAGACGTGGGATTGCTGGATCATACATAGTTCCAATATTTTTAGTATCTTCATTCTCTTTTCCATAATGGCTGCACCAGTTTACCATCTCACCAAAAGTGGGTGAGAGTTCCCTTTTCTCCATATCCTCACCAAAACATAGTCTTTGTTGTATTTTTTATTGTTGCTGTTTTTTTGTTTTGTTTTGGGGCACACTCCAGCACCAACAGAGGTTTGCTGTTCACTGAGAACTGTCAGGAGGGGTGAACCCACCCAAGAAGCTGCAAGGCTGTGTCCTCAAAACTGGTAAGCCCTCCAAGACCACCCACAGGTCCTGGACCAGCATTGGGGATTAGGGGAGACAGAAGAGCAGACCGATTTCGATGCTGTTGTATCAGCCTTTGGTGCCTCGTGCTCTATTTGAGAAGGTTGGCCTCATACTTCGCCTCTCTGTGGCACCTGCATCATTGCCAAACTGCTCTATTACCCTGAATCGCCAGGTGGTCTAAGTGACAGCCTCTCTCCCTTAGGATTAGGTCCCTCACCAAGGGCTGCATCAGGTTACCAGAGACCTCCTTTTATCTGAGAGGGCAGGCTGTCAGCAGCCAACACCAGGGACTCAGTGGTCCAATCCAAAGTATTTCAGGGGCTTCCTCCAGAGCCCTCAATATATTTCTCCCAAACCTGCAAAGGCAGCCTGAAAGACACCTGGCCCAAGACTGCATAGGGATGGGAGGAGGTGGGGGCTGTTTCCTGTGGCTGAGTGCTGAGGTGTGGGGGGAAAGCCCTGCTCAACACAGGTGCTCCATCCATGATCTGAGAATTGTCACATCTCACATCTCTGAAATAAGATGAGTGTAGTGATCGGTGGCATCATGACCTGGTGGGTAGTTTGATTGGCTGGTGGCATTTTTAAAATTTATTATTTTTATTTTTTTTATTGTTGACAGTATCACAAATGTTCCCAATCCCCCATCCCCTTTACTCCCTCCTCCCAGCCCTTGCCTCACCCCAGGCCATCACCAGACTATTGTCTGTGTCCATTGGTTATATATGTATGTATATAAGTTCTTTGGTTAATCTCTTCCCATCTCCACCCCCGCCCCCTGTTCCACTCTGAGATATGGCAGTCTGTTCCATGCCTCCATGTCTCTGGACCTATTTTGTTCATCAGTTTATTATGTTCAATTGATACCAATTATAAGTATGATAATGTGATATTTGTCTTTCTCTGAGTGGCTTATTTCACTCAGCATAATATTCTCCAGGTCCATTCATGCTGTTGCAAAGGGTAAGACATCCTTCCTTTTTATAGCTGCATAGTATTCCCTTTTTTTTTTTTTTTGCATATACACTGCATCTTTTATTTATTTTTTTTTAATTTATTTATTTATTTATTTTTATTACATAAGTTTCTCTTTTTCCCTCCATTGGCAACCTCCTCCCCACTCCCAACCCCCCCACCTTCACAGTATTGTTGTCTATGTCCATTGATTATGCATATATGCATATAGGTTCTTTGATTTATCTCTTTCTGCCCTTCTCGCCCCTCCTCTGAGGTTGGTCAGTCTGATCCCTACTTCCATGTCTCTGGGTCTATTTTGTTCCTCAGCTTATTTTATTCATTATATTCCACAAATAAGTGAGATCATGTGATACTTGTCTTTCTCTGATTGGCTTATTTCACTTAGCATAGTACTCTCCAGGTCCCTCCATGTCATCTCAAAGGGTAAGAGATCTTTCTTCCTTACAGCTGTGTAGTATTCCATTGTGGGTATGTACCACAGCTTTTTTATCCACTTGTCTATTGATGGACGCTTAGGTTGTTTCCAGATCTTAGCTACTGTAAATAGTGCTGTTACAAACATAAGGGTGCATATGTTCTTTCTGATTGGTGTTTCAGGCTTCTTAGAATATATTCCCAGAAATGAGATCACTAGGTCAAACAGTAGTTCCATTTTCAATTTCTTTGAGTAAAATCCATACTGTTTTCTGTGGTGGCTGCACCAATCTGCATTCCCACCAGCAGTGTGCTAGCATTCCCTTTTCTTCTTGTTGTTTGTTGATTTATTGATGGTAGCCATTCTGGCAGGTGTGAGGTGATATCTCATAGTAGTTTTAATTTGCATCTGTTCAGTAATTAGTGACATTGAACAAAGTTTCATATGTCTATTGGCCATCTGTATGTCCTCTTTGGAGAAGTACCTATTCAGGTCCTTTGCCCATTTTTTTTAATCCTCACCTGAGGATATTCCTCCACTTATATTCAGATAGAGTGGGAGAAAGGGAGCGAGGGAGAGAGAGGGAGAGCAGGGGGGAGAGAGTGGGAGAGATAAAAGGAAACATCGATGTGAGAGAGACATATCAATTGGCTGCCTCTAGCACGACCCCTACCAGAGCCAGGGATGAACCCCAACTGAGGTACATACCCTTACTGGAATCAAACCCAAGACTCTTCGGTCCCCAGGCCGACATGCTAACCACTGAGCCAAACCAACCAGGGTGCTTTGCCCATTTTTTAATTGGATTGTTTGTCTTCCTTTTGTTGAGCTGTATGAGTTCTTTATATATTTTGAAAATTAACCCCTTATCAGATGTGTCATTGGCAAATATGTTCTCCCATACAGTGGGTTCCCTTCTCGTTTTGTTGATGGTTTCTTTTGCTGTGTAGATGCTTTTAATTTTGATGTAATCCCATCGTTAATTTTTTCCTTTGGCCCTGGCCGGTTTGGCTCAGCGGTTAGAGCATCAGCCTGAGGTCCAGAGAGACCCGGGTTCGGTTCCCGCTAAGGGCATGTACTTCGGTTGCAGTTTGTCCCCGGCCCTGGTTGGTCGTGCAGGTGGCAGCCACTCGATGTGTCACTTTCACATCGATGTTTCTCTCTCTCTCTCTTCCTCTGTCTCCCTCCCACTCTATCTGAACAAAAAATGAAAAAATGTCCTCGGGTGAGGATAAAAAAAAAAAAATTTTTTTTTTCCTTTGTTTTTTGCCCTAGGAGAAGTATCTGTGAAAATTCTGCTGTGTGAGATGTCTCATTATTTGCTACCTATGTTTTCTTATGGTTTCATGACTTAAATTTAAGTATTTTATTCATTTTGAGTTTATTCTCATATATGGTGTAAATTAGTGATCTAGTTTCATTTTTTTTTCGTGTATCTGTCCAATTTTCCCAACACAATTTATTGAAGAGATTGTTTTATTCCATTGTATGATCTTGCCTCCTTTGTCATATTAATTGACCATAATGATGTGGGTCAATTTATGGGGTCTCTGTTCTGTTTCATTAATCTATATTCCTGTTCTTATGCTAGTACCATGCTCTTTTGATTATAATAGCTTTCTAATATAACCTGATATCCAGTATTGTGATCCCTCCAACTTTGTTCTTCTTTCTCAAGATTGCTGCAGCTATTCATAATCTTTTTTGGTTCCATATAAATTTTTGGGATATTTATTCTAGATCTGTGAAAATTTCCATTGGTATTCTAATAAAAATTGTGTTGAATCTAGAGATTGCTTTGGGGAGTGTGAACATTTAAATGATGTCAATTCTTCCAATCCATGAACACGGTATATACTTCCACTTGTTTGTATCTTCCTCTATTATTTTTTTCAATATCCTGTAGTTTTCTGAGTACAGGTCTTTTAGCTCCTTAGTTAGGTTTATTCCGAGGTATTTTATTTTTTGTTGTTGTTGTAGCAATGGTAAATGGGTTTTTGTTTTTTAATTTCTCTTTTCTGGGAGTTCATTATTTGTGTATAAGAATGCCATCAAATTCTGGATGTTGATTTTTTATCTTTCTACTTTGACAGATTCATTTATTAAATCTAGTAGTTTTGGGTAGAGTCTAGGTTTTTCTATGTATAATATGGCATATGTGAATAATGAACTTTTACTTCCTCCTTTCCAATTTGGACACCTTTGATTTTTTTCTTCTTGTCTGATCGCTATGGCTAGGATTTCCAGTACTATGTTGAATACAAATGATGAAAGCAGTCATCCCTGTCTTGTTCCTTTTCTTAAGGGAAATGCTTTTAGTTTTTGCCCATTGAGGATGATGTTAGCTGTAGGTTTGTCATATATGGCCTTTATTATGTTGCGTTATGATCCCTCTATTCCTGCTATGCTGAGAGTTTTTATCAAAAATGGGTGCTGGATTTTCTCAAATGCTTTTTCAGCATCTATTGATATGATAATGTGATTTTTATCCTTTATTCTGTTTATGTGATGTGTCACATTTATTGACTTGTGCATATTGTTCCAGCCTTGCATCACTGGACTAAATCCCACTTGGTCATGGTGTATGATCTTTTTAATGTATTGCTGGATCTTATTTGCTAATATTTTGTTGAGGATTTTAGCATCTATGTTCACCAGGGATATTGGCCTGTAATTTTCTCTCTTTGTAGTGTCTTTATCTGGTTTTGGAATTAGGATGATGCTGGCCTTGTAAAAAGAGCTTAGAAGTCTTCCTTCTTTTTGGATTTTTTGAAATAGTTTAAGGAGGATAGGTATTACTTCTTTGAATGTTTGGTAATACTTGTCTGTGAAGCCACCTGGTCTAGGACTTTTATTTGCTGAGTTTTTATTTTTTTATTTTTCTTATTACTGCTTCTATTTCCTCAGTTGTCATTGGCTTCTTCAGGTTTTCTGATTCTTCCCGATTAAGTTTTGGAAGATTGTATTTTTCTAGGAATTTGTTTATTTAGTCCAGGCTCTCCCATTTGTTGGCATATAGCTATTCATAGTATTTTCTTACAATACTCTGTATTACTATCATGTTGGTTGTTATACTTCTTTATTTCTGATTTTTATTTACTTTGGTGCTATCTCTGTTTCTTGATGAATCTGGCCACAGTTTCATCAATCTTGTTTATTTTTTCAAAGAACTAGCTCTTGGTTTCATTGATCTTTTGTATTTTTTAAGTCTCCATGTCATTTATTTCTGCTCTGATCTTTAATATTTCCTTTCTTCTACTTCCCCTGGGCTTTTCTTACTGTTCTCTTTCCAATTTTTTTAGTTGTATGGTTGGATTGTTTATTAGAGCTATTTCTTGTTTCTTGAGGTAGGCCTGTAATGCTATGAACTTCCCTCTCAGGACTGCTTTCACTGTGTCCCAAAGATTTTGGTTGTATATTCATTTTTATTTGTTTCCAGGAAGTTTTGGATTTCTTCCTTGATCTCATTGGTAACCCATTCATTGTTTAATAACATGTTGTTTAGCCTCCATGTGTTTGAGGGTTTTTTTTTTGTAGTTGATTTCTAGTTTTATGCCATTGTGATCTGAGAAGATTCTTGATATGATTTCAATCTTCTCAAATTTGTTGATGTTTACTTTGTGAATGATTCATGTGCACTTAAAGGAATGTATATTCTACCACTTTAGGATGAAATGTAATGTAAATATCAATTAGATCCAACTACTAGTGTGTACTTTAAGGCCACTGATACCTTTTTTATTTTTATTTTTTTGTCTGGAAGATCTATCCAGGGTTGTCAGTAGTGTGTTAAAGCCCCCTACTATGACTGTATTGCTGTTTATCTCTCCCTTTAAGTCTATCAAGAGTTTCTAAACATATTTAGGTGTCCTGTATTGGATGCATATATATTAACAAGGGTTAATTGATCTCTTTAGTATTGGGTAGCCACTTTCTTTGTGTCTTGTTGTGGCCTTTATTTTGAAGTCTATTTTGTCATATATGAGTAATGCTATCCCAGCTTTTTTTTCCATTTTCAATTCCATGATTTTTTTTTTCATCATTTCACTTTCAGTCCGTGTGAATATTTTGTTCTAAGGTGGGTCTCTTGTAGACAGCATATATATGAGTCATGTTTACTTATCCATTCAGCTACCTTATGTCTTTTGATTGGAGCACTTAGTCCCTTTACATTTAAGGTTATTATTGATAGGAAATTATTTGTTTCCATTTTTTTTCTTTAAAACAATGTTTTTCTCTCTCATTTTCTTTTTCTTAAAGCAGTATCTTTAGCATTTCTTGCAATGCCTGTTTGGTGGTAATGTACTCCTTCAGCCATTTTATGTCTGGGAAGGTCTTTATTTCACCTTCAATTTTAAATAATAGCCTTGCTGGATAGAGTAGTCTTAAATTTAGTCCCTTGCTTTTCATTACTTTGTATATTCCATGTCATTCCCTTCTGGCCTTGTGTTTTTATTGAGAAATCAGCTGACAGTCTAATGGGAGCTCCCTTGAAGGTAACTTTCTGTCTCTCTCTTGCTGCCTTTAAGATTCTTTTTGTCTTTGCCATTTGCCATTTGAATTATGATGTGTCTAGCAGTGAGTTTTTTTGAATTCATCTTGAGTGGGACTGTCTGTGTTTCCTGGACTTGTGTGACTTATTCCTTCCCAAGGTTAAGGAATTTTTCTGTCATTATTTCTTTGAAGAGGTTCTCTATTCCTTCCTCAGATTCTTCTCCTTCTAGTACCCCTATAATGTGGATGTTGTTACGTTTCATATCATCCTAAAGTTTCCTGAAACTATCCTCCTGCTTTATTAATTATTTTTTCTAATTGCTGCTCTGATTGGGTGTTTATTTCTACCTTGTCTTCTAATTTGCTGATTCAGTCCTCAGCTTCTTCTAATCTACTGTTGAATTATCTCAGGGAATTCATTATTTCAGCTATGTCATTCTTCATTTGCAATTGGTTCTTATTCATGGTTTGTATATCTTTTTTATGCTGTTGTCGTTCCAACTTAGTTCCTTGTAGTTTTCATTAAGTTGCTTGTAGTTCTCACTAAGTTGTTTGAGCATCCTATAATCATGACATTGAACACTATATCTGACAAATTGCTTGCCTCCATTTCATTTAGATCCATTGCCAGAAATCCCTTCTTTTCTTTCATTTGGGGGTTGTTTCTTTGTCTCCTTATCTTAGCTATCTCTTTGTATTTGTTTCTATATATTAGATAGAACTGCTATGTCTCCCATTCTTTGTGGGATGGCCTTATGTAGAAAGTATCTTGTGGGACCTAGTGGTGAAACCTCTTTGATTTCCTGAGATGGATGCTCTAAGAATGTCCCTTATGTGGGTTATTTGGACTCTTCTGTTGTAATTGGGTCTTGATTGCTGATGCCTCATTTGAAGGTGGGGTCTCCCCTCAGGCTTGCTGACTGTAAGGCTCAACCCTCACCACATCGTTCCAGCTGTCATACAGATGCTAATAGAACCCAAATAAAACAAAACAAGACCAGACTGGTAACAACACAACACCAAAATAAAACCAAACTAAACAAGACAGACTTAAAGAGAAAAATAAAAGAAAGAAAAAGAATAAAAGAAAAGAAAACAAAGAGTACTAATTGGCACAAAAGCAAAAGAATTAAAGGGAAGAACAGAAAAGGAGAATATGGAAGCAAATAAGGAAGAGAAACGAACTTTGGATCTGTTATTTGTGCAACTTGTTGGATTTGCTCTAATGTTGTTGATTCGGGCCCCTTGGTGTGTTGGTTCCAGGCCTCCTGAAAGGTCCTCTGGTGCAGGCCAATGTGATTGACTGTCCCTGCCTAGCCCTGGGAAACCTGAATGAAGCCCAGCAGGGCAGGGCTCCAAGTAGTCCAGCAGGCCATACCTCTGCAGCCCAGAGGCTGGGTCTGCCTTAGGTCTCAGACCCTGAATGTCCCTGTTCTGAACTGTTTTCCCAGTCCCCATGGACCTGGGCTTTGCAGGAGTTTCTGGGTCCTGACCAGGATGCTTTGAACAGACTTGCATTAGGAGTGCTATCTGTAGGTTGTAGGGGGTAGGGGGTGGTAACTTCCTCTCCTTCCAATGTCTCAGCTCTGCATGGCTTGCTGGCACCCCGTCACTGCCACCTCAAGCAGAAGAGGCTTAAAAAATATTAATAAAAAAGAAAAAAGTTAAATATATTAAAAAAATCAGGCCAGCTTGGTGCTCCAAACTTTTATCAATGTTTGACCCCATTGGTGGGGCCTCTGCCCAGGCTCCGTCTTACCTGGCCCAATGTCTGAGTGCCCTGTACAGCCAGACACAGCTGCAGGTGCACAAATTTCCAGTCCAGAACCATTCACCCTTGCCTTAAATAGCTGCAGAACAGGGCAGAAGCAGTAATTCTGCAGGTGAGGAAAAGGGCACTTCCCCTGTGCTCCAGTTGGGCAGGACTGATCTTCTTTACTGGGCCCCACTGTCCAGTCCATGTCCTGTTCTCCACTAAGAGTTCCCACAGATTTGTAGATTTTTCCGTTTCCATCCAGCCAGGCATGGGAGTCAGTGGTGAGGCCAGGCAATGGTGGTGAGGTGGGCACACTAGGTCATTCAGGTAGCAGGGCTGGGAATGCCTGGTCACAACAACTGGTCCAGGTGATAGGTCTGTGTGGCTGGGAGCACCAGGTCATGGTGGCAAGGCTAGATGCACCAGATTGGCTGCGCTGGATCATGGCAGCAGAGCTGGGCATGCTGAGTTGCAGCGACAGGTCTGGGAAGCCAGAGGCGCAAGGTTGTGGCAGTGGTTTCAGGCGCCGGTGGCACCAAGTTGCTGCAGTGGGGCAGGGAACACTGGGCTGTGGTGGTAAGGTCAGGGGCACTGGGTCACAGCTACTCCCTGTAGCCTCCTCCCAAGGAAGATGCTGCAGACCCTCCAAAATGGCACACTCTCCATTCCAAATGGCAAGAAGCACCTGGCAATGCAGCATGAGGCTGTGGACAGTAGCTCCCCTGCCAGGAGAGCCTTTGTTAATAATAGCCATTCTGCCCAGTGTGAGGGGATATCTCATTGTAAATTGGATTTGCATTTTCCTGATGATTAGTGATGTTGATCTTTTTATGTGTCTGTTGCCCATGTTTTCTTTGGACAAAGTCAATTCAGGTCCTCTTCTCATTTTTAAATTGGAAAACACTAATTCAAAAAGATATATATACCCTTATGTTCATTTCAGCATTATTTACAATAGCCAAGCTATGGAAGCAATCTATGTCCATCAATAAATCAATGGATAAAGAATTTGTGGTACCCTGACTGGTTTGGCTCAGTGGTTAGAGCGTTGGCCCACAGACTAAAGGGTCATGAGTTTGATTCTGGGTCAAGAGCACGTACCTGGGTTGAAGGTTTAACTCCTGGCCCCTGTCAGGGTTGTGGGGAGGCAACCAATCAATGTGTTTCTCTCACATTGATGTCTCCCTCTTTCTCTCTCTCCCTCCCTTCTACTCTCTCTCTATATATATATGAAAAAAAAAATCAATGGAAAAATATCCTTGGGTGAGGAGCAAAAAAAGAAGAAGAAAGAATTTGTGGTGTGTGTGTATGTATATATATATATATATATATATATATATATATATATATATATATATTAGAATATTACTCATCCATAAAAAAATAAAATATTACCATTTACAAAAATATGGATGAAGCTAGAGAGTGTTATGCCAAGTAAAATAAGTCAGACAAAGACAAACACTGTATAATTTCCTTTATGAATATAGAAAAAATCAACAAACAAAACAGAAACAAATTTATATGGAAAAACTGATGGTTGCCAGATAGGAGGGAGTGGGGAGTGGGCAAAATAGGTAAAAGGGATTAATATGTATAAACTGTCAGTTATAAAATAAGTCATGAGAATATAATGTACAGCATAGGAAATATAGTCAGTAATATGGTGATAATTATGTATGGTGACAGATGATTACTATACCATTCATAGTGATCACTTCATGAGGTATATAAATGTGTAATCACTATGTTGTACCACTGAAACTAATATAATATTGTATGTCAACTAGAATTTTAAAATAAAATTTAAAAATCACACTTGTTTGTTTTTTTATGTATGTATGGAATTTTATAGAGGAATTCTAAAATGTGTTTAAATGCAATAGACCCTGAATAGTCAAATAATGAAGAATAAGAGGATTCAAACAAATAGATTAAATGACAAGAAAGTTACAGTAATTAAGACAGTATAGTATTGATTCAACAAAATATAAGTAGACCAATGGATAAAAAATAGAAATCTGAGAAGCAGATATTCCATTTTATGTTTTTTTAAAAAATTGCCTACAAGAGTTAAATGAGATAAAAATCGGTCTTTTCATAAATTTTGCTGGATCAAATGGATATGGAAAATATACACCTCAACCATTACTTCACATCATACACTTTTATCAATTAGAAATGTTTCATAAAACTACATGTGAAAATATTTAAATATATAAATTCTAAAATAAGACATATGTGATACTATTTATTTCTCAGGTGTAAGAAAATATTTCTTAAATAGAAAAGATAAAACAATAGTAAAAATCATAAATTGGGCTTAAATGCATGATAATTAAGAATATATATGTACATTAAAAGACACAATTAGTGACTGTAAAAAAATCCCCAGACTGGGAGAAGATATTCCAATACAGCTATCTGACAAAGGACTCATATTCATAATATATAAAGAATTTCCACAAAGCACCAAGAAAAAAATTAAAATGAGAAACACTTGTGTATTTACTCTTAAAGAGAATATCTAAATGGTCAATAACAGTAAATATGTTCAAATTCAAAGTCATCGGGTAAATACTAATAAAAACGAAAATATGATCCTACAATACATACACAAGAATAGTTAAATTAAATCCAAGGATGGAGTCCTTAGATCTTTCATACATTGTTGATGGAAGAATAAATTTATAATTACTTTAATAAACTATTTATTAATATCCTCTAAAGGTAAAATATACTGACCATAAAAAGAAGCAATTTCATTGCAAAGTAGGTATCAGTAAACATCAGGGAAATGCAAATCAAACCCACAATAAAATATCACCTTCCACCTCTATTAGAATGGCTATTATAGACAAAGAAAGAGATTTCAAATATTGGCAACAATGTGAAGAAAAGAGAAAACTGTTTTTGGTAATGTAAATTGATGAAGCCTTGTGGAAAACATATTAAAGTTCCTTAAAAAACATATTAAATTTCCTTAAAAAAATTGGAAAAAATAGAACCACCTTATGATCCTGCAATCACACTCTTGGGTATACATATTAAGGAAATAAAATCAGTATCTCAAATAGATATTTGCATTCCTATTGTTTATTGCAGCATTATTCACAATAGCCTAGATATGTAAATAACCTAAGTGTTATCAATAAATGAATGGACAAAGAAAATGTGCTATATATACACACAATGGAATCTATTCAATCATAAAAAAGAAAGAAATCCTCTCATTTGATATAACGTGATGAACCGGGATGGCATTATGCTAAGTGACATAAGCCAGACAGAGAAGAACAACACAAGCTGTATGGTGCCACTTATATGCTGAATATAATTTTTTAAAAGGTGATTTTATATAAACAAGGAATAGAATGGTGGTTGGCAATAGCTAGGCTGAGGGGAAAATTAAGAGATATGTATAGGTCAAAGAATACAAACTTTCAATTATAAGAAAAATAAGTTCTGAGTATCTAATGTATAGCATGGTGACTAGAGTTAATTATATGGTATTATATACTTGAAAGCAACTAACAGTAGACCTTAAGTGTTCATACCACACACACACACACACACACACAAAAGGGAAAAGAGAGTTAACTATGTGAGATGATAGATGGGTTTATTAAACTGATCTTGGTGATCAATCCACAATGTATATGTATATCAAATCATCACGTTGTATCCTTTAATTATATACAATTACATTTAACAATTATTCCTCAATAACATTGAAAAAAGTATTAAATAAATTTGTAAGATGGTAAATACCTGCTATGTTCAAAGAAAATATATGACCAGGGAAGCTACAGTAGGTCAAGAAAAAGGCAAGGCAAGACTTAGAACATGGGGTCAAAGAGACAGTGGGCTGAGCTGGGGATGAGGCATGGAGTAGACAGTATAAAGCATTCTAGGCTAGCTTTGGTTTTTAGTAATAATTAATACCTAAAACAAAGTATCTTTATTTAGAAATGATAAAAGCTTCCATTGTGGTTTTGAAATTAAGAAAAATGGCATTAAGTTTAAAGAAAGAAAAAGTGAGAAAGAGAGAGAGGATGGAGGGATGGAGGAAGGGAGGGAGGGAGGGAGAGAGGGAGGGAAAGAGGGAGGGAGGAGGAGATATTTTGACTTACCAAAGCTTTTTCCACTATAATATGCATTTCTAGATATCGGGGTAAGAGTTTTGAAAGGTTTTTTTCCTGGGAAAAAAAAAAGGGATTGATCAAGTAATATTATGTTTTGAATTTGTTAAACACAAAAAGTAATTGGTAAAGAAGGCAAAAAGAATGCATCCAAAACCTTCAAAAGGACTTAAATATAAAAATTAATTGCAAAGAAAAAAATTCACTTGAAAGTATATTTGAGGTTTAAAGCATCCCAGTGAGCCTATGAGAGTAATGTAGGAGTCTAGGTACATTGTATTAATATTAATACTGAATGAGAAAAAAAAATGAATATAAATATACACATTATTTTGTCTTCATCTTATGCAAATCTACATTATTAAAAAACACTTGAGAATTCTTCATAGACTATCCTCTTAAAGACTATGGTAACACCAACTGTGCCACAATAAAAATCTTCCATTCATTCAGCAGAAAAATATAGGAAAAATTTGAGAACTCACAGTCTACATAGAAATTCAGGTAAATAGTGGAACGTGTACTATCAACCATATGGGTACACAGGAAAAACAGAATGCAAAATACAGAAAATAGTTCTGTAGTGCCAGGGCATAGGCTTTAAGTCCCTTCTAATATGATCTCATAATCCTTGATTGTGCCAGCAGTCTGCTATAAATCACCAATTTATTACATCATCATTTGGCATTTTAATAGTAATTTTTATATGACCTATATCTCAAACACATTAAAATGCTATTTCACATACATACATTTCAAAGAATACAAAATTTTATTATTGATCAAGTATTTGCTCGCTAAATATAAGAATAAGAAAGGTACAAAGATTGGGTCTGTTATAAAATAGTCTAGGTTAAAACAAATAAACAAGCAAACAAGCTGGACTAAATGGGTAGAGCATAGGTTTAAATAAGTTTTCTTAAGTTTGCTTAAAATTAAAGTATACCTGCATTCCATACACAAGGTTGGGCAAAAGTAGGTTTACAGTTGTTCATGTGGAAAATAGTACAATAATTAATAAATAATAATACAAAAACAAAGTCCGTGTTTTGTGTACTCACAACTGTAAAACTACTTTTGTGCCACCCTGTATGTGTTGTTCTCATTCTTTGTCAGTCTGTTTGTCTACATGTATGTATGCAGTTTGTAGGAAAGGAAGTGCTCTTAACTCTTATTCAACATTTACTAATCTTATAATAATGGTGATCATGTGATTTATTCTTTAAACTCAAATAATGAGGAGTGGGAAAGAGGGCACTAAAATAATTTAAATTATAATTATTAAAATTGATATTTAGTTCAATTTTATTTGGTAGATCTACAAATATTTCAAATATTTATATTCAAAAGTTATTTCCAAACTTAGATTTTATATATATATATATATATATATATATATATATATATATACACACACACATACACAAAATTAAAACTTTTAATAACATAACCAGCTCTGGTCAGTTTGGCTCAGCGGTTAGAGCATTGGCCCATGGACCAAACAGTCGTGGGTTTGACTCCAGTCAAGGGCACATACCTCAGTTGTGGTTCGGTCCCTGGCCCTCGTCGGGGTCGTGCAGGAGGCAACCAATCGATGTGTCTGCCTCACATCGATGTCTCTCTCTCTCTCTCTCTCTCTCTCTCTCTCTCTATATATATATATATATATATATATAGATAGATAGATAGATATAGATATAGATAGATAGATATAGATAGATAGATAGATAGATAGATAGATGATAGATAGATAGATAGATAGATATAGATAGATAGATGATAGATGATAGATATATAGATATAGATATAGATATAGATATAGATATAGATATAGATATAGATATAGATATAGATATAGATATAGATATAGATATAGATATAGATATATATCTCCCTCCCACTCTGTTTGAAAATAAATGAAAAAATATCCTCAGGTGATGATTAAAAAAATAAATAATAAAAAATAACATAACCACATGGACATCGACATCATGGCAAAATGAGAGGACCCCTTTGTATCTCTCTTTAAATTGAAAAGTTGGACAACTATAACTAAACAAAAGATCCTCTCTTCAATGCAGAGACATCTGAGAGATCCACACATCAATCCATCTGAAAGTGAGCACACTGGAACAAGTAAGGGAGGTGGATTTGGGAAAGCAACATCCCTGCCTGAAAAGCCATTGTGGGGGAAACCTGGTGGCATAAGTGGAGATGCAGAGGACTTATGGTGGTCATTGCTGACAAAAAGGTAAAGCTTGTGGTTGTCTTGTGGTGGTCATTACTGTTCTAGAGGCAAAATCTCAAACCCACATACCCGCCTCCCCTTGCTCACCCATTGCAGAAGAACCCTGTAGAGGTAGAAACCAGTTGAAGAAGCAGAGATGCACATTGGTAACAAGGAGGCAGTGCCAAGAGCTCCTAGGCCCAGAGATCTACTACCCTTTACATCCCACCTTGAGGGTGGGTCCCCAAGACAGCAGCAATCCAGACACAGAGCAGACACCCAATACCCTGTATTTTCCAAGGCACACCACACCACCAAGATTCTAAAGATGTCAGCAGTGCAGTTGAAAGAAAAAAAAACTTGTACTATAGCTTCAGCTACTGAAAAACAAATGAAGGACTTCTGTTCAGAAACTTGCTAAATTGTTAAAAGCAGAGAGTAACTAAAATGGAAGAGTTCATTATCTCAAATGTGCAGGCACAGAAACAACCCATCAAGTACCATGAATAACCAAGGTCACAAGTTAGCAAAGAAAAAATATAAAATCTCCAGAAAACAAACTCAAAGACATAGAAGATGGTGATTTAAATGACAGAATTCAAGATTACAGTTATAAAAAATCAAAAACTCAACCATCTACAAGAAAATTAAGAAAGGCAGTTCAATGACTTCAGAACACAATTAATGAACAAAAGATGTACTCCACCAAAGAGACTGAAATTATAAATAGCCCTGGCCAGTGTGTCATGTGTCTCAGTTAGTTGAGCGTCATCCCATGCACCAAAAGGTTGCCACTTTGATTCCCAGTCAGGGAACATGCCCAGGTTCTAGGCTCGATCTCCAGTGGGAACAGGAGGCAGCCAATTTATATTTTTCTCTCACATCAATGTTTCTCTCTCTCTCATTTAACAAAACAAATAGAAATTCTGGAGCTAAAGAGCTCAATAAATGAGATGAATAATTAGAGCATCAGAAATAGAGCAGACTAGATGAAAGAGAATTAGTGCTCTTGATGATAGAAACTTCCTCTCAGGAGGAAGAAGAGAGAGAAAAAAAAGAAAAAAAGAAGAAGAAAGAGTTCTACATAACTTGGCCAGTTTTGTTCAGTGATTAGAGCATAGGCCCACAGACTGAAGAGTCACGTGTTTGAGTCCCAGTCAAGGGCACGTACCTGGGTTGCAGGTTCAATCCCCCACCCTGGTCAGGCTCGTGGAGGCAACCGATCAATGTGCCTCTCTTACATCAATGTTTCTGTCTCTCTTTTCCATGCTCCCTTCCACTCTATCTAAAAATCAATGTCAAAGTATCATTTGGTGAGGATTAACCAAAAAAAAAGCTGTATAAAAACTATGTGACTCCATTGGAAACAACAAAGTAATGATAATGAGTATAACTGAAGAAAGAAGGGAGAAGGGAACAGAGAACATATTCAAGGAAAATCAAAAGTTAATTAATGACAAAGGAAGAATTCTTAAGGCATCCAGAGTGTAAAAGACTGTAACCTACAAAAAAAAAAAAAAAACACCTTTAGGCTATCATCAGATTTTTCTAGTAGAAACCTTACAAGCCAGGAGAGGGTGGACAAAAATATTCAAAATATTGAAAGAGAGAAACAACCAACCAAAAATAATATATGCATCAAAGTCATCCTTAGATACAAAGAAGAAATAAGTGCTTTTCCAGATAATCAAAATTTGAGAGAATTCACCATCAGAAGATCTGCTTTATAAGAAATGTTAAAGAAGCTCTTCTACAAGAATCATAAAAAAAAAGAGGTATACAAAACTTTGAGTAAATGACAGATAGAAACTTGCAACTCTACTTCAGAATATTGTATGAGACACTTAATTATAACATAAAAGTTAAAGGGGAAAAAAAGCATTAAAAGTAACCTACTGCAGCAGGGCTGGTGTGGCTCAGTGGCTGAGAATAGACCCATGCACCAAGAGGTTGCTGGTTCGATTCCTAGTCAGGACACATGCAAAGGTTGTAGGCCCGATCCCCAGTGAGGGGTATGCAGAAAGTAGCCAATTGGTGTTCTCTCTCATTGATGATTCTATCTCTCTCCCTCTCCCTTCCTTTCTCTCTAAAATCAATAAAGAAAAATTATTTTTAAAAAAGGTAACCTACTGCAATTTGGCAATGAACACACAACATAAAAAGGGATAATTTGTGGGGAAAAAAAACAAACATAAAATGGAAGGAGCTAAGGACATGGTACAGGTAAGTGAATATAAGAGACAATCAGAAGAAAAAGGACTGTTGTATGTATAAGACATTTCACAAAAACCTAATAGTAACAGAATAAAAATCCAGAGCTGAAACATGAAACTTAAGAAAAAGAGGAAATGGAGAAAAAAATCATAGAAAACCATCCAACTAAAGTCACAGACAGAAAGACAAGGGGGAAAAACAAACAATGGAGCTATAAAACAACTAGGAAAAAAAAAAGATAAAATGGCTACAATAAGTCTTCATATATCCATAATTACAATAAATGTAAATGGATTGAACTGGTAAATCAAAAGAGTAGCATGATGGATTAAAGAGACTCATCTTAGCACCAAACATGAAACATAGGCTCAAAGTGAAGAGGTGGAAGATGATACTCTAAGCATGCCATCCAGAACAACATTCGCATCATAGGGGTACCAGAAGGAGAAGAATCAGAGAAAGGAATAGAAAACCTGTTTGAAGAAATAATGACAGAAAACTTCCCTAATTTGGTGAAGGAAAAAGTCACACAAGTCCAGGAAACACAGAGTCCCAAACAAAATGAACCCAAATAGACCCACAGCTAGACACATCATAATTAAAATGGCAAATATTAAAGACAAAGAAAGAATCTTAAGAGAAGCAAGAGAGAGACAAAGTTACTTACAAGGGAGCTCCCATTAGACTATCAAGTGATTTCTCAATAGAAACATTTCAGGCCAGAAGGAAGTGGCATGAAGTCTACAAAGTAATGAAAGGCAAGGGTCTGAATCCAAGACTACTCTATTGAGCAAGGCTATCATTCAAAATTGAAGGAGAATTAAAGAGCTTCACAGACAAAGAAAAGCTAAAGATATTTACCACCAACAAACCAGCACTGCAAGAAATACTAAAGGGACTATTGTAAGAAGGAGAAGAATCAGAGAGAGAAAGAGGAACACAGGAATAAAATAAAAATGGCAACTAATAAGTATCTGTCAATAATAACCTTAAATGTAAATGGCTAAAATGCTTTATTCAAAATACATAATAAGGTAGCTAATTGGATAAGAAAACATGACCCATATATATGCTGTCTACAAAACACCCACCTCACAACAAAAGACACACACAGGATGAAAGTAAAGGGATGGAAAACAATTTTCCAAGCAAATGGAAATGAAAATAAAGCTGATGTAGCAATATTCATATCTGATGAAATAGACTTCAAAACGAGGGCCATAATAATAGACAAAGAAGATCACTACATAATATTAAAAGTATCAACCCAACAAGAGGATATAACCCTGGTAAACATATATGCACCAAATACAGGAGCACCAAAATATATTTTAAAACTTCTGGAGGACTTCAAGGGAGAGATCAATAACAATACAATCATAGTGGGAGACTTTAACACCCCACTGACACCACTGGTTAGATCTTCTAGATAAAAAATTAACAAGGACACAGAGTTTTTAAATGACAAACTAGATCAGTTGGACTTAATTGATATTTACAGAACATTTCACCCCAAAGCTGCAGAATATACATTCTTCTCAAGTGCACACGGGACATTCTTGAAGATAGACCATGTGTTAGGACACAAAGTAAGTCTCTACAAATTCAAGAAGATTGAAATCATATCAAGCATCTTCTCAGATCACAAAGTCGTGACACTAGAAATCAATTACAACAAAAACACACAAAAACATTCAAACACGTGGAGGCTAAATAGCATGTTATTAAACAATGAATGGGTTACCAAGGAGATTAAGAAAGAAATTAAAAACTTCTTGGAAACCAATGAAAATGAACACATAACAACACAAAATCTATGGGATGCAGTGAAAGCAGGCCTGAGAGGGAAGTTCGTAGCACTGCAGGCCTACCTCAAGAAATAAGAAAAATTCCTAATTGACTTTCTAACCCTACAACTTAAAGAACTAGAAAGTAAACAAAAAGAAAAACCCAGAGCAAGTAGAAGGAAAGAAATAGTAAAGGTCAGAGCAGAAAAAAACAACATAGAAAATTAAAAAATAATTACAAAGATCAATGAAACAAAGAGTTGGTTCTTTGAAAAGATAAAAAACATTGATGGACCCTTAGCTAGACTCACCAAGAAACAAAGAGAAAGGACCCAAATAAACAAAATCAAAAATGAAAGAGAAGTTACAACTGACATCACAGAAATACAAAATATTAAAACATACTATGAACAACTATACATCAAAAAATTGGAAAATCTAGGCAAAATGGACAAATTACTAGAAACACACAGTCTCCCAAAACTGCACTGGGAAGAGATAGAACACTTGAATAGACCAATAACAACTACGGAAATTGAAGATGTAATCAAGAAACTCCCTGCAAACAAAAGGTCAGGCCCAGACAGCTTCACAGGGGAGTTTTACTGAAGAAGATCTAACACCCCTTCTCCTCAAACTATTCCAAAAAATCCAAGAAGATGAAATACTTCCAAACTCATTTTATGAGGCCAGCATAATCCTAATTCCAAAACAGGATAAAGATACTACAAAGAAAGAAAACCACAGGCCAATATTACTGATGAACACAGATGCCAAAATTCTTTTTTTTTTTTTTTGTTATTTGGTTTATTTCTTCCCACCCCCTAACCCCCCTAACCCCCCTTCCCTCTGAGGTTTGTCAGTCTAACAACCAATTTGTACTTCTTAATCCCTTCACCTTTTTCACCCCTCCCCCCAGCCCCCACCCATCTTGTACCCAACAAAAGTTCTCTGTATCTATGAGAATGTTTCTGTTCTGTGTGTTCATTTTGTTTGTAGATTCAATTGTTGATAGATATGTATTTATTGCCATTTTGTTTGTTCATTTTTTTTATCTTTTTCTTCAAGAATACCCTTCAACATTTCATATAATAATGGTTTGGTGGTGATGAACTCCTTTAGCTTTTCCTTATCTGGTAAACTCTTTCTATGGCCATCGATTCTAAATGATAGCTTTGCAGGATAGAGTAATCTTGGTTGTAGGTTCTTGCTTTTCATCATTCTGAATATTTCTTGCCACTCCCTTCTGGCCTGCAAAGTTTCTTTTGAGAAATCAGCAGACAGTCTTATGGGAACTCCCTTGTAGGTAACTAACTGCTTTTCTCTTGCTGCTTTTAAGATTCTCTCTTTGTCTTGAACCTTTTGCATTTTGATGATGATGTGTCTTGGTGTGGGCCTCTTGGGGTTCATTTTGTTTGGGACTCTCTGTGCTTCTTGGACTTGTATGTCTGTTTCCTTCCCCAAGTTAGGGAAGTTTTCTGCCATTATTGTTTCAAATAGGTTTTCAATTTCTTGTTCTCTCTCTTCTCCTTCTGGCACCCCTATGATGCAAATGTTGGCATGCTTGAAGTTGTCCCAGATGCTCCTTACACTATCCTCATTTCTTTGGATTCTTTCTTCTTTTTGCTGTTCTGATTGGGTGTTTTTTGCTTCCCTATATTCCAAATCCATGGTTTGCTTCTTGGCTTTACCTACTCTACTACTGAATCTGTGTAAACTATTCTTTATTTCAGTTAGTGCCTCCTTCATTTCTGACTGGTCCTTTTTTATGCTCTTGAGGCCCTCTCTAAGTTCATTGAGGTTCTCACTAAGTCCATTGAGCATCCTTATAAGCAGTGTTTTGAACTCAGCATCTGTTAGGTTGCTTAACTCCATTTCACTTAGCTCTTTTCCTGGAGTTTTGTTCTGTTCTTTCATTTGGGACCTGTTTCTTTGTCTCCTCATTTTGGCTGCCTCCCTGTGTTTGTTTCTATGTATTACTTAGTGAGAGGTATAGGGCTAGCTGAGATCAGATGTTGCTTGTTTGAAAGAATTTAGGAAAAGCTGAAGCAGGATCCAAGACAGGCCAATCCTATGGTCAAGCAACTGGCAACAGCTTGGGTGGGCCTGACAGTTGGGTGGGGCGGGGCCTCAGGGAATCCCCAGGGCAGGGCAACACAGTGTGAGCTAGGTTGCTGGAGTCCTGGATATGGCGGCATCTGCCAGCCCAGGGAAGGGCTCACCAAAGGAACAAAAGCCTCTGATAGGACGTCTGTCCAGGAGAAAGCTGCCTCTCCAGCCCTAGCTCTAATGCCAAACAGCTCAGTTCTTCCTCATATGACTCTGGTGCCTTTCAGGCTCCCTCCCGCACGCTGGAGCCTGGAGGGTGGGAGTCCAAGTAAGTCCATGCGCGGGCCCTTTAAGAAGAGCTGCCTGGGGCTCCAGCCGCCTCACCCTCAGTTCCCACTGGTTTTTCCAGCCAGAAGTTATGGTGACTTCTCTTCCTGGCACTGGAACCCTGAGCTGGGCTCCTGGTGTGGGATGGGGACCCCTCAGTCCTCAGGGAGGACCTTCCCAGCCAAGGTATCCTCCTAATTTTTATCCGGCACACGTGGGTGTGGGACCAGCCCGTCATGCCTCTGCCCCTCCTACCAGTCTCCATGCGGCTTCTTCTTTAATTTCGTAGTTGTAGGACTTCCATCCAGCTTGATTTCAGGCAGTTTTGAATGATGGTTGTTCTGTAGTTTAGTTGTAACTTTGATGTGGTTGTGAGAGGATGGGATACGGCGTTTACCTACGCCGCCATCTTGACCGGAAGTCCAGATGCCAAAATTCTTAACAAAATATTAGCAAATCGGATCCAGCAATACATCAAAAAAAGTATTCATCATGACCAAGTGGGATTCATCCCAGGAATGCAAGGATGGTACAATATTCGTAATTCAATAGTGTGATACATCACATAAAGAAAATGAAAGAGAAAAACCATCTGATCTTATCAATAGATGCTGAAAATCATTTGACAAAATCTGGCAACCATTTCTTATAAAAACACTCAGCAATGTGGGAATAGATGGATCATATCTTGACATAATAAAGGCCATATATGAAAAACCTACAGCAAACATCATACGCAATGAGCAAAAACTAATAGCATTTCCCTTCAGAACAGGAACAAGACAGGGATACCCACTTTCATCACTCTTATGTAACATAGTGCTGGAAGTCTTAGCCACAGCAATCAGACATGAAGAAAGAATAAAAGAAATCCATATTGGAAAGGAGGAGGAGAAACTGTCATTATTTGCAGATGATATGATATTGTACATAGAAAACCCTAAAGACTCAATCAAAAATCTACTAAATTTAATAAGTGAATTTGGCAATGTAACAGGATACAAATTTAACAGTAAGAAATCGATGGCATTCTTATACACCAATAATGAACTCACAGAAAGAGAAACTAAAAAAAAAAAAAAAAATCCCATTTACCATTTTGGAAAAAAAAAAAAGATACCTAGGAATAAACTTAACCAAAGAAGTAAAGGACCTATTTGCAGAAAACTATAAGTCATTGAGAAAAGAAATAGAAGGAGATATAAAAAAGTAGAAGCATATACCTTGTTCATGGATTGGAAAAATTAACATCATTAAAATGTCCATACTACCCAAAGCAATCTATAGATTCAATGCAATCCCTATCAAAATACCAATGACATATTTCACAGAACTAAAAAAAATACTCCAAAAGTTTATATGGAACCAAAAAAGACCCTGAATAGCCACAGCAATTTTAAAAAAGAAGGACAAAGTAGGTGGGATCACAATACTGGCTATCAGGTTATACTACAAAGCCATTGTAATCAAAACAGCCCAGTACTGGCACAAGAACAGACATACAGATCAATGGAACAGAACAGAGAACCCAGAAATTGACCCAACACATTATGCTCAATTAATATTTGACAAAGGTGGCAAGAGCATACAGTGGATAAAGGCAGCCTCTTTAATAAATGGTGTTGGGAAAACTGGACAGCTACTTGCAAAAAAAATGAAGCTAGACTGCCAACTTTCACCATAAACAACAATAAACTCAACATAGATAAAAGACTTAAATATAACTCGTGAATCCATAAAAATCCTAGAAGAAAATGTAGGCAACAAAATTTCAGACATCACACACAGCAGAATTTTCATTGATACAACGCCTAAGGCAAGAGAAACAAAGGGAAAAATGAACACATGGGACTATATCAAACTAAAATGTTTCTGCACAGCAAAAGAAACAACCATCAAAATGGAACAGGAACCCACTATATGGGAGAACATAACTGTCAACAATACATCAGATAAGGGGTTAATTTCAAAATATATAGAGTACTCATACAACTCAACAAAAGGAAAGAAAGAATTAAATTAAAAAATGGGCAGAGGACCTAAAGAGACACCTCTCCAAACAGGACATACAAATGGCCAAGAGACATATGAAAAAAATGCTCAATGTCACTAATCATCAGAGAGATGCAAATTAAAACATCAGTGAAGTATCACCTCACACCAGTCAGAATGGCCGCCATCAACAAATAATCAAACAACAAGTGTTGGTAAGGGTGTTGAGACAAGGGGACTCTAGTACACTGCTGGTGGGAATGCAGACTGGTGCATCCACTATGAGAAACAATATGGTGTTACCTCAAAAAGTTAAAAATATAACTGCCATTTAACCCAGTGATCCCACTTCTAGGAATATGCCCTAAGAAGCCTGAAACACCAACCAGAAAGAATACATGTACCCCTATGTTCATAGCAGCACTATTTACAATTGCTAAGATCTGAAAACAACCCAAGTGTCCATCAATAGATGAGCGGATAAAAAAACCTGTGGTACATATACATAATGGAATACTATGCAGCTATAAGAAAGAAAGATCTCTTATCTTTGAGATGACATGGAGGGACCTGGAGAGCATTATCCTAAGCGAAAGAAGCCAATCAAAGAAAGACAAATATCATATGATCTCACTTATTTGTGGAATATAATGAACAAAAAAAGCTGATGAACAAAATAGACCCAGAGACATAGAAGTAGGGTACAGACTGACAAACCTCAGAAGAGGGTGTTGGGGTGGAGGGAAGGAATAAACCACAGAATTTATATGCATGTATGCCTAACCATGCACATAGACAGCAATGCTGGGGACCAGAAGGGGTGAGGGGGGGGGATTGAAAGGAGGGTGTCAATGGGGGAAAAAGGAGAAACATCTGTAACAAAATAAATATTTTTTAAAATACATAATAAAAACCACATAGAAATAAATGAAATAATTCAAAAATATAAAATTAAAATATGCAACTAAAATAGTACATAGTTTGAAAGGGGATTAAATGTAGAAAAAGTGCTAAGGTATTTGCTTCATCTAGGAAGTAGTAAAAATACTAATTTAGTTTGGGCTTTAATAGGTCAAGGATGCATGTTGTAATCTTTGAAGTGTCTATTAAAAGCATAGTTAAGGAATGCATAACTAACAAGCAAATAAAGGGAGAAAATAGAATAATAAAAAATCTTGGTAAGTCCAAAATAAGGCAAGAAGAGAAAAAGGAACAAATATAAAGCAAATAGTAAGATGGAAGATTTAAACTTAATTCCATTAAATATAAAATATTGAAATCCACAATCAAAGAATAAAGATTAATAGACTAGAAAAACAAACAAATTTAAAAAAAAAAAAGAAATATTCAAAGTGGTGAAAGAAAAACACCTGTCAACCAATATCCAGCCCATAGGTAAATTAAGGAACTTTAATATAGCTGAATGATTATTTATTTTAGAAAGATATGTTTTGGTAGTATTTAAAGTCATGTAACAAAATATTGAAAGTATTTTTACAGGTGTAAAAGTGGTAACTGTTAGTGATAACTAATAGCGACTCTATTCTTCCTGTATTTCTAAATTTTATTTAAGAATATGCACTTTAATTTAAATAAAATAATAATAAATGTTACATAATATAATATAAAACAATAAGCTTAAATACATTATCATATAATTTGTCATATATTTTAGGTTGAATATGGATGTTTTATTTTATTTAAAGGTATAGAAAAAAGATACCAAATTTAATATTCGTACTCAACTGTTAAGCAGTTCCATTTCACAACAAAAAAAATTCCACAGAAGTAATTTCATGGTATGTCATAACATCAGAATTATTGCAGTTACCTGTGAACTTAAATACACTTTATACGTCTGCTCTTTTTGCCAAATATTGCTGTAGTTTTCTGCTAACATTGGTATATCATTTTTCACTTGATAAATTATGTGCTCAAATCTTGCTGAAGATTCCAATGGTTCAATTCCATAGCTGATATTTTCAAACTGAAGGAATCCCCTGAATATTTAAAAAGCAATGACATAAAAATCCTATAAATGATACTATAAAATGTTGTAAGAAATGATGAACCATAGTAAGGAACATGTTTTAAACCCATTTTTTTTCCTATTTTTTTTTTTTTGTGTACCATAAACAACTGTTACTACATCTGCCTTAATATTTCCTCACATATTAAAGAACTAAATAAATTGAAAAGTATTTTGTATTTTCTGTACAGTAGTCACAGTCATTCAAAATATATTATTTAAGGCCAAGTATTAGCTGGGAAACAAAATATTTGTTGAAAAGTTCAAGAACAAAGGTCCTTTCTTACAGAGGTTAAGAAAAGGAAAAGCAGAAACATAGCATTGATATCTAAAGAAGCTGATATAAATGAAAACCACATTCAGGGAATGCCAATTTTCTGGGTTGACGCAAGTAAATTTTTGTAAATCAGGCTAACAAAAACCAATAGAAAGTTAGAGAGTGACTTATCTGCTCTGGACTCATCTTCCTCTTTCCTTGAAAACTTACAACTTTCCTTGAAAATCACTTTTCTCAGCCCTTTACCTGAGGGATTTTTTTTACCTCTTCTTTTAGTAATTATTAGCTCGTTCTCTATATCTATGGGTTTATTTGTTTTTCATTGTTTATTTATTTGTTTGTTTTTTTAGATTCCAAATATAAGTAAAATCACATGGTATTTGTGTTTCTCTGTCTGACTTATTTCACTTAGCATAATACCCTCTAGTTCCATCTCTATTGTCACAAATGGAATGATTTCACTCTTTTTTATTGATGAGTAATATTGCATTATATATGTACCAAATCTTCTTTAACCAATCATCTATTGAAGGACACTTCTGTTGTTTCCATGTCTTAGCCACCAAGAAGAATGCTGCAATGAACATATGGGTGTATATATCATCACAAATAAATGTTTAATTTTTTGAGGCAAATTCATCTTGTTTTCCATAGTGGAGGTACCAATTTACAATCCCACCAACAGTGTTCAAGGGTTCCCTTTTCTCCACATCCTCACCAGTAGTCGATGTTTGTCCATTTTTTATGACCACCATTCTGAGAGTTGTGAAGTGATATCTCGTTGCGGTTTTGATTTGCATTTCCCTGATGATTAGTAATGTTGAGCATCTTTTCATATGCCTGTTGGCCATCTGTATGTCCTCTTTGGAGAAATGTCTGTCAAGTTCTCCGAGGTACCTTCTCAATTAGTTGTTTTATATCTGATGCTCAGTACAGTTTAATGTTGAGCATACAATATGTGTCTATTTAAATAACTAATTAACATCATTTTCTGTAACTATTTAAGATGACAGATAACTCAGCTGTAATGTTTAGGGGAATGTTCTAAACTTTCCTTTACTGAAACTATCCTTTTCTTCACAGTATCTTGAAAAATACCTTTAGTCAGGTTTCCCTGGAGTGATTTCATTTGAATAGGCACTAAGGTAGAGCTACTAATATTAACGTAGAATAAATTAATTTCACCATAAAGAAAACTTTCAGATTTGGATTCCCCTTTAATCTTCCCAGATTTGTGTCTGCTAGCCACTAAGTTTCATTTTGAAGTATATCATAAGTTTTTCATGTATAAATATGCTATAAGATGTTATTACCTGAGACCAGAACATATGCTGAGTGTTGCAACTGAATTTGGAAAATCTACAATATATCCTTGGTAATGGCAATGCATCTGAAAAACAGTATAGAAAGGCAAATAAATAATTTATGAATCAAATATGTATGGTCAAATATTATAGAAGACTTAAAATGTTAAAAGAGTTTAAAATAAGATTTTGTATTATACAGATTTATTAATGCATATTTTCAGGGAAAAATGTTTTTGACAACTCTCCTTACTTTGTACCACCTAAATGCCCATGAATATTACCTCAGTATTTCATCTTATTTCTATGTACAATAATCAATCACATAACACGTCATGATTGTAATGGAATAAAAAATTTACATTAAACTATAAACATAGAACAAACATGTCTCAATGGTAATGATATGTCCATTTTAATAAAGAAATTTACAATAATAAATGTCTAAGATATCTGAGTCTTACCTTAAAATATGAAGAATCAGTATGCAAAGATCCAGTTTCATTAAAAGTATAAACCAAAAAATTCTGTGATAAGAATGAGCTAAGAAACAAAAATAAAAAATAAAATGGTTGAGTAATGAATTTAATATGAATATAAACATCACACTAACAAAAATAAATGTAAAATTTATTAGAATCATATAATAATATGCTTCAATTAGAGTAATTTTAGTGTGGAATAACAGTTAAATTTGTAGAACTAATGTATCAGGCTTTCTTAACACTGAAAAAAACTGTGTAAATCTTCTGTATCAGATATCTGTATCTGTGCCTATGTATGTCCTCATTCAACAAATATTTACTGACTGCCTACTATCTGACAGATCCTCTTTTAGGCACTGGGATACAGCAGTAAACAAAAGGGAAAACCATTGGTATTCATGATAGTGAAGGACACATACAGACAGCATGTTAGATGATGATAAATAAATAAGGCCTGGGTGAAGGAGGTTTGTTGCAAAATGTGGATAGAATGGCATGAGAGGCTCAGAGATATTATGATACATTAGATGATTAAAAACTTGAAAACAAGCCCATGGGTTGTCACAGAAATGTTATTCCAGACAGAGTTAAGAGAAATTGCAAAGACCATGAGTTATAAATATGTTTTGTGTATACAAAGAACAGCTAGAGGGCAATATGCCTAGAGTGGAAATGGATTAAAGACAACAGATAGTAGTGAGAGATGGTATCAATGAGATAAGAAGCCACTGGAAGATTTTGAGTAATAAATGATAAGATCAAACTGACATTTTAATGGAATTAGACTGAATGGTATGTTGAGAACCATCTGCATAAAGAGAGATACCAGTTAGGCTATTATAGTCATCCAGGCAAGATGTGTTGGTAGCTTGAAATAAGAGTAGCAGTGGTGGAGGTCCAATTCTGAATGTATTTTGAAGATAGAACACATGGGATTTAATAATCTATTGAAAAAAGGAGTGGGGGGGGATGGTAAGGATCCCTGCAAGGTTTTTGTTCTGAGAAATTGGAAGAATAGAGTTACCATTTATTGAGATGATTGTGGAAAGGATAAATTTGGGTGGATCAGAAGTACAGTTCAAGTATGTTAAGTATGAAAATTCTATTAAACACTTGATTATAAATAAGTAGTCAGATAATTGAATATGGTATTCACTAGAAAGGAATAAACTATAGATATAAGTTTGGAATAATCAATACATGAATTCTATTTGAAGTCTAGGGCTGGATGAAATAGCCAGGTGATTGAATATAGCTAGGTGAAAAAAACAAGATTCAATAATAGCATCACAGAGTTCTCTGAGATTAGAGACATAAAAAGTAATCTGAAAAACAAACAAACAAAATACTATGAAAGAGTAAGCATAATGGTTTAAGAGTTCAACAAGGAGTCTGTGGTATTCTGGAAGACAAATGAAGAAATGATTTTGTGGAGGAGACACTGGTCAGTTATACAAAATGTTGCCAATTGGTCAAGAAAAATAAAGACTAAAAATTAACTGGCATTCAGAAACATGAAGATCATTGACTGTCTAATCAAAAAACAATTTTAATGGGGTTGTAGAGACATTAAAGACCAACATGAGTTTAATAGTCATGAATTACATGAGAAGAGTCATGAATTAAATAAGGATAAATATCTCCAGACTTGTTCAATTATAAAGATTCAGGTGGACAAAATGCAGTTGTTTATAAATATATATTTTCAAAGAGGCAGGCAGAGAGAGGGTTTTTGATTCCATTTAATTGAAATGTTGAGAAAATACACTGACAGAAAGTACATGGATAGTTACTTGGAGTGGTGGTAGGGAACAGGCATTAAATCTCAAATGTCATGAGGGATCTTAGGTAGGGAATGAAACATTCTAAAAATGATTTATGGTTGATTTAACTATACACTTGACTGAATTTTATGATATATAAAGTGCCCTATAAAGTTAAAAATAAATACATATATTATTAATACATTCATAAGATGTATGCCACTAGTTCAATTTCCCAATAACCACTCAATGTGTGAACTATGTTTTAGTTCCCACAGACATACTTAGTATCTGTCACATTCTTGGGTTTAGTGGTTTCATACTCAGTTAAAGATTTGTAAATATCTATCTTATCTCTGAATTTGAAAATAAAAAGCTGAATAATTAAATGCAACAGTCTCATAGATCTAAGATTCAAGGCCTAATAAACTGTACATTAAAAATGGATTGATTAAACAGTCTGCATTTTTTAATTATTATATTTAAATAGTAACAAAAACCTTTTAAAACTAAAATCTAAGCTCTAAGAGAAAATCATATCTTACCGTTTTGTGAGATGCAGAGTATATGGGTTTTTATCAATTGTAATTATATAAATCACCTAAAACAAAGCAAATCAATAAAGATGAGTTAGGAAATTAAAAATATATGAAGTAAAATTTTTCACTCATGTCAGAAAAAGACTCAATCCATTTTTAAAATTAATGTATTCTTCAGAATTTATTATTCTAAGTAGAAGGAATATATTGTTATCATAAATTCAGGATTAGAGTAGTGAATTTAACATATAGGAATGGCTTTTTGAAAACAAAAAAACTGAAGGTCACATTTTGAAAAAATATAATTTTAGCATTATTATTACAATAGATTAATTATTTCTATTTGAAAGTATAAACATTTTCTAGTGAAGATGAACGAGACATGAGTGCAGGTTATTATTCTATGCTAAATACAATGAAACAAAAGCAAATTTATAAATACATATATATGTACTCACAAATACACCTAGAGCCACTACAAAATCCTCTCCATATATAAACCATGAGTAAAAAGGTCTGAGAGACTGAAGCTCATGAGAAACACGGTAGCTCCAGGAATAGCAGCTTTAATACAAAACAGACTGAGTTATGACAGTCTCATCATCTTAATGTGGTAACATCCAGGAACAGGAAGTGACTCTGAGGATGTTTACAGAGTGAGTCAGTGGACAATCTCTACAAAGGCAGACAGACATGTCTGCTAGCAAATACACAATTTCTTTTCTAGAAAAATCAATTTTAAGAAAGATCTCTGATTTTAAGGGAAGGGAGTCTGTGAGCCTGTGAGAGGGTATTTGATGTTTATACCTGGAAGCACCTAGGAAGTACAAGAAGCCTACATAGTCAGAGACCAGATGCCTGATAACCTAGAACTAAAAATGTAATACTGAGCCTGAAGCAGGATAGTAAGAAACTAGGGAAATTCCTTAACAAGTAGAATGGGGAAACTGAGACAGATAGCTGAACAAACTGACCAAGCAATTTGCAGCCAGATACAGAAGGTCACCTCCCTAGAAATAACATCTAGGCCTCAGCTGTTTTTCAGCTTCAGGCTCAGAAAAGCAGCAAAACCAGGTGGATGACTCCAGGACCAGCTGTAGTAACAAGTGACCCCCCTGCCCTGACACTGACCAATCAGTGGAGACCACCATGACCCTGAAGGAGCATACCTAGAAAATTGATTAATATTCTGCTGAAATCCTCCCCTGAGAGCTCCCCTAAGATTCCCACCTATAAGAAAGAGAAAAAAACCCTCAAGACAAAGGACCCTATGTGCACTCTCCCTCTGGGGAGCATGTGCCTTTCCCTTCCCTTTTTCTTCCCCCACAGGCACACATCTCCTAAACTCTAAGGGTCCTCAGGAGACTTGCAACTAGGGGAGCAATGGGCAGTGGCAACTCATCTTGGGCTAACCTCCTGAACCTGTCTCCAAGGTCCTCTTTTCTCTGATTTCCCAGTGAGTTAAAGGAACCCTGCCTCTGCTCATTTTTTACCAATAGAATTTTTAGAGAACCAAAGCAGCCCAGTCCAGGTTCTCCTGTTGCTTCTTCTATGCTAAGTCCCTTGCTTCACTGTCCCCAGCTTTAATAAACATACACTCAATGTCACCTAGACTCATAATGTGAAACCATTCCTGCAGGAAGTCAAGAACCCACACACTACCAGCTGGTCCTAGGCAAACCCATTCAGGGCCAAGGTCCCTTGTCCAGTAACAAGCCTAGTAAGCATTCCTTACTCTGCCTTCAAAATTAGACCTTTTTCCCTCTTGATTTTCCTACTTGTTCTGGGTTTCACCAGTGCTCTCAGGCCACAAATCTCTTTACCCTTTTTTCAAGAGACTAAGGATTTTGCATCATAAAGGAGGTAGAAGAGATGAGTTAGGGTAGTCTCTGAATTGGCAGATATTCCTCCAAATCCTCAGAGAGAAATGTGCTATAATTTTCCCACAAACTTCTAGACAAAACCAATGAGTGTCTGAAAGGAAATAACAAAAGTTTGCCAGACTTATCCTGTATTACTTTAATATAATAATTAATAATGACATATCACTTAGAAATAAAAAATGCAGAACAAATCTCAGATATGCCCCTCAGGAGGTTGCTGTGATAACAGACATAAACTATAAAATCCCTACAAGAAAAAAAGGTGTGAAAGCAGAAGTTTTGAATACAAACAAATTATCTTAATAGACATCTATAGAACACTACACAAAACAACTACATAATATATATAGAAACATACACACTGGAGTCAAATGCATTAGCTGAACATGGGGAAATTCATGTTTGGGAGATTTGAGTTTGCCCTAGTGTCTTGTTTCATTAATTGAAAATGAATAGAAAGCATTTGCAGTGAACACCAGTAGACTAGAAACCTCTGAAAAAAGCAGAATGTGGCTGGAGCATTTTCAAAATCTCATTTCTAGAGAATGTCATGATTTTACCTACTTTGGGTTCTTAGAAGATCCACTTCAAGCCTGTCTGTATTTGACATAAATCAGATCACATTTGATGTCAAAAGCCTTTTCCCAAAGGCATTTTCTGAAAATAATTACAGACTTTTTTTTAACTTCACAGTTGCCTCATGAAATGAATAACAGTAGAGCAAACAATAGACCAACTATAAAACTTAAGCCGTGGCCAGTTTGGCTTAGTGGTCAGAGCATTGGCCTGGCCTGTGGATGGGAGGGTTACAGGTTCAATTCTCACTCAAGGGCACATACCTGGGCTGCAGGTTCAATCCCCAGCCCTGATTGGGTCCGTGTGGGAGACAATCAATTGATATGTCTCTCTCACATCGAAGCCTCTCTCTCTCTCCGTCCCTCCATTCCACTCTATCTAAAAATCAATGGAAAAATATCCTTGAGTACTCATTAACAAAAAAATCTTAAAAGGACCATATAATTTACTTATATGTAGAATCAAATGAACAAGATAAACTAACAAACAAAATAGAAACAGACCCACAGATATAGAGAACAAACTGACAGCTATCAGAGGGGAGGGGTTTGGGGGAGCTTGGTGAAAAAGCTAAAGGGATTAAGCAAAAAAAAACTTGTACACACAGACAACAGTATGGTGATTACCAGAGTGGGAGGAAGGTCTGGGTAGGGTGAAGAGGGTAAAAGAGGTATAAATGGTGACAGAAGGAGACTTGACTTTGGGTGGTAAACACACAATACAATATACAGATGATGTTATAGAATTATAGACCTAAAATTTATGTAATTTTATTAACTAATGTCACCCCAATGAATTCAATAAAAAAATTTTTTTTAACTTTATAATGGCCCAGCCGATGTGGCTCAGTGGATTGACCGTCGTCCCATGAACTGAGAGGTCCTGGTTCGATTCCTGGTCAGGACACATGCCTTGGTTGTGGGCTCAATCCCCAGTAGAACGCATACAGGAGGCAGCCAATCAATGATTCTCTCTCACATCGATGTTTCTCTCTCTCTCTCCATTCCTCTCTCTCTAAAAAAGCAATAAAAACATATTTAAAAGAAAAAAAAAAGCTATGACAAATTTCTGGGAATCTAGAAGGCCTCATACACCATGTGCATTCCCAAGACATTGCACATGCCTAGGACAGACCTAAAAAGATCCTAAATTCTCAACTCTGGCTGATTTTCAGGTTCTATGAAAACAGGAATTAAAATGATAAGCACAGTTGTTAACTTCCTGGCTGAGTGACAAAATGCAAACAAGAATGCTGGTCCAGACAGACTCACAGGGGAGTATTACCAAACATTCAAAGAAGAACTAACACCTATTCTCCTTAAACTATTCTAAAAAATTCAAGAAGAAGGAACACTTCCAAGCTCTTTTCATGAGGCCAGAATAATCCTAATTTCAAAACCAGATAAAGACACTACAAAGAAAGAAAACTACAGTCCAATATACCTGATGTACATAGATGCCAAAATCCTCAACACAATATTAGCAAATTGGATCCAGCAATATATTTAAAAAATTATTCACCACGACCAAGTGGGATTCATCACAGGGATGCAAGGCTGGTATAATATTCACAGATCAATAAAAGTAATATATCACAGAAACAAAATGAAAGATAAAAATCATATGATCATATCCATAGATGCTGAAAAAGCATTTGACAAAATCCAGCATCTATTTCTGATAAAAACACTCAGCAAAGTGGGAATAGAGGGATCATATCTCAATATAATAAAGGCCATATATGACAAACCTACAGCCAACATCATACTCAATGGGCAAAAATTAAAAGCATTTACATTAAGAACAGGAACAAAACAGGGATGTCTAATTTTGCCACCTTAATTCAACACAATATTGGAAGTCTTAGCCACAGTGATTAGAGAAGAAGAAAAACTAAAGGCATCAAAATTGGAAAGAAGGAAGTGAAATTGTCATTATTCGCAAACGATGTGATATTGTACCTGGAAAACCCTAAAGATTTCATCAAAAATCTAACAAATTTAATAAATGAATTTGGCAAAGTAGCAGGATACAAAATTAACATCCAGAAATCGGTGGCACTTTTATACCCTTTTATACATAATGAACACTCAGCAATGGAAACTAAAAAAACAATCCCATTTACCATTGCAACAATAACAACAAAATAAGATACCTAGGAATAAACTTAACTAAAGAGGTAAAAGACTTGTTCTTAGAAACAACAGGACATTGAAAAAAAGATAGAGGAAGATATAAAAAAATGGAAGCATATACCTAGTTCATGGATTGGAAGAATTAACATCATTAATGTCCATACTACCCAAAGCAATCTATAGATTCAATGCAATCCCTATTAAAGTATCAACGGCATATTTCACAGATCTAGAATAAATATTCCAAAAGTTTATATGGAACCAAAAAAGACCCCAAATAGTCATAGCAATCTTGAAAAAGAAGAACAAAGTAGGAGGGATCACAATACTGGATATCAGGTTATACTACAAAGCCATCATAATCAAAACAGCCTGATACTGGCACAAGAACAGGCATATAGATCAATGGAACAGAACAGAAAACCCAGAAATTAACCCAAGACATTATGCACAATTAATATTTGACAAAGGAGGCAAGAGCATACAATGGGGAAAAGACAGCCACTTCAATAAATGGTACTGGGAAATTGAACAGGTACATGCAAAACAAACAAAACTAGACCACCAACTTACACCATACACAAGAATAAACTCAAAATGGGTAAAGGACTTAAATGTAAGTCATGAAATCATAAAAATCCTAGAACAAAATGTAGGCAGTAAAGTCTCAGACATCACACATAGCAGAATTCTCACTGATACATTGCCTAGGGCAAGAGAAACAAAGGAAAAAATTAATAGATGAGACTACATCAAACTAAAAAGCTTCTGCACACCAAAAGAAACCAGCATCAGAATGAAAAGGGAACCCACTCTCTGGGAGAACATGTTTGCCAATGATATATCAGATAAGGAGTTAATATCCAAAATAAATGGAGTACTCATACAACTCAACAAAAGGAAGACAAACAATCCAATTAAAAAATGGGCAGAGTATCTAAATGGACATTTCTCCAAACAGGACATACAAATGGCCAGGACACATATAAAAAAATGCTCAACGTCACTAATCATCAGAAAGATGCAAATTAAAATGACTATGAGATATCACTTCACACCTGCCAGAACAGTTGCCATCAACGAATCTTCAAACAAGTGCTGATGAGGATGTGGAGAAAAAGGGACTCTAGTACACTGCTGGTAGGAATGCAGACTGGTGCAGCCACTATGGAAAATGTTAAGGAGGTTCTTCAAAAAAATTAAAAATTGAACCACTATGTGACCCACTGATTCCCCTTCTAAGAATATATCCTAAGAAGCCTGAAATACCAATCAGAAAGACTATATGCATGCCTATGTTCATAGCAGTGCTATTTACAATAGCTAAGATCTGGAAACAACCCACGTGTCTATAATAGATGAGTGGATAAAAAAGCTGTGGTACATTTACACAATGGAATACTATGCAGCTGTAAGAAAGAAACATCTCTTATTCTTTGAGATGACATGGAGAGACCTGGAGAGTATTATGCTAAGTGAAACAAGCCAAGCAGAGAAAGACAAATATCACATGATCTCACTTATTTGTGGAAAGTAATGAACTAAACAAACTGATGAACAAAATTGACCCAGAGACATAGAGGTAGGGTACAGACTGACAAACCTCAGAAGAGGGGATGTTGGGGGGGAAGAGATAAACCACAGAACTTATATGCATGTATGCATAACCAATGGACATAGACAACAAAGCTGGGGATGGGGCAGGGGGGGCAGGGGGGATGGGGAAGAGGGTGTCAATGGGGGAGAAAGGAGAAACATCTGTTACAAAAACAAATTAATAAAAATAATTTTAAAAAAAAGAAAATACAAATAAAATTATTTTATTGTTTTCAATTATAATTTCAGATATATTTTATTTTTATCGTTATTATTCAGTAACAGAACAAAATCATGATAGGTTCCATTATATTATGACAAAAATAGAGGTAATGAATTCTTAATTTTTTACTTACTCTTATCTCAAAAATTGTTCCTTTAACATGAAAATATTTTTTCAGAGTTACCATATATAGACCACACCAGTTTAAGTACATGGAACTCTAAACCCCTGCATTATTACTTGTGGTTTGTAATATAAAACATAACTAGCAAATTTGAAATATGCAAGACTAAATGCCTTCAATTTAATTCTTTATATGTCAGTTAAGTATTTTTTTAACTTTGTTTTCCAGTTAATATTTTTATTATAATATTTTCATCATAATAGGGCAAATGTGACATTTTTCTTTTTCTTTTTTCTTCCTTTGGCCATACTTCTAAGTCTGATACTTCTGGGTCAAAATTTTGTAGGTCTAAATTTTGCTCAAGACTCTATTGCTGGACCATTGTTATACTTATTTCATACTGAATTTTTTTTTTATGAGTATTTTCTTAAAAATTGTGAACAAGCATGTCAAAGAGATGAAGAGATGAAGGGAAGGGTGCAGGAGTTAGCAATGGAGGTGTAATAAAGGTAGTATTAAAATACACTAAAATAAAATAGTTTAGTGAAAACATTTTGCTTTGCAAACTAATATAAATCAGTATGATCTGACTTAATACAAAGGTAAATTATAACAGTCCTAAAATTTTTAATTATAAAACAAATAATGTCAATCATTTACCTTCCTCTTAGTACCTTCACTCTCATTTGGCCTTATTTTCTTTGGAACTGTGACATGCAGAAATATTCCTTCAGAATCTGCTGTAAGAAAATTGTTATGTTTCTGTTTTTTGCAACAACAATCATCTTAGTCAAACATGGGTTCTTAACTGAGTCCGTGGTGGGGTCTAAATTGTCAATACATTTATTTATATTTGCCCTCCCTCCTTCTTGGTCCAAAGCTTTCACGATGACATTGAAAATGTCTAATATACAAACAAAAATTAGACACTGCTGTTCTATAGGACCATCTTGTTCCTTTAGAACCACATTGAGACAGTTTCCCTGGAGTTTCCAAGGAAGAAATTGAGAGCGGTACACAAACCCCTAAACCCAATGGCCTCAGGGTAAGTGAGCCAAGAAGACAAGCTGAGTCTCAGCTCCTGAGACCCTAGATCTTTGATGCAGAGTGGACTCCTTGGCTAACATCATCAGTCACCTGCCCTACTTTGGGGCAAGGGATAGGTGGGAGTGGGAGGAGTGGGGCAGGGGCATGGGGGGAGGTGTTGAGGATGAGAAGTGAGTGTGGACACAGAGGAAAACACCAGCAAGGGGGAGGGTGGGAGGATCCAGGAAGAGGGCAGTAGAGGTCCCAGAGCTACAGGAAATTGTTTTCCATAAAGAGCCCCGCCCTGCTCAGCAGCAAAAGGAGAAGGAAGTCCAGGCTCCCATGGTCTTACCCATGTAGGCCTGCATCCTTGCAAGCTCAGCGAGCAGTGCAAGGAGAAGGAACATGGCTGGGTCAGAGCGCAGGAACGCAGCCAAGACTGAAAGCGGTTGGGCAACCCTGAGGCTCGTGGGCAGGAGTACTCAGGCTGCACAGCACGTGCATCAGGGCCCCGGGGTGAGGACTGCAGTTGCTTTCTGCCTTAGCTGGCTCACCCTCAGGGATCCTGATTGGCTGAGCAGTCTCCACCAGTCTGGGAAAGAAAACCCCAGCCAGGAACCTGCGCGTTTTCCCACAACTGGTTTTTTGTGGGTAAATTTACGTTGTTTAAATCCTTCAGTAGTGACACGGGGGCAAATAAGCATGATTGGCTTTTCTGGTCAAGTTCTTGGTAATTTCGTTTCTCCATGTCTCAGTTTTTTACATGTTTTATTTACTGTGATGGAGGAGAAAGGCAAGTAGAAATGTTAACTATTTGTACAAGACACTTTCTACTTAAATCGTGCTACTGCTGACTTAATTTGTCATCTTTGCAAACAAGGAAAATCAAGATTATTAGATGTATCTTGGAAAAGGCAATTAAAAAGCACTTTTCTTCAAATGTGTACCTATTCTTACAGTATTAAATTACAATCGGTTGAGGAAAAGGAAAGAAACTTTAAAATGCAGCCTCAGTGTGTATTGTTCACCCATTAAAGAGTTACAATGAAAAAATAAGTAGGGTTTTTAGTATATTCACAGGTAAGTACAACCATTACCACAGTTAATTGTAGTTTCACCATCTCAAAAAGAAATCCTGTACCTTTTGGCTATCACCACATCACATCACAGCTCTTCATTTCCAGGCCCCCATTCCAGCACTAAACAACCTCTAATGTTTGTCTCTATAAATGCCCCTGTTCTAGATATTTTATACAATTTAATGTATGGTTTTTGTGGCTGGCTTTATTCATTTAGCATAATGTTTTCAAGTTTCATCCACTTGTGACCATTTTATGCCTAAAAAATATTCCATTGTATGGATAGAATACATTTTTAAAAAAATATATCCATCAGTCGACGGACATTTGGAAAAGGAAACTCTTGGCCTCTGTGGAGAGGTTATCTGACCTCTGACCCAGGAGCATCTTTGTGTATTGATGAGGAACCCGTAGGTCCTATTTATCTCCAGGAAGGTGGATGGTTTCAGATCCATGGATAATGGTTTGGGGTAAACAGAAGTGCACCTATCTCAGAAAGAGTGAGATGGGGAGAGGGAACATAGAAAATCTTACCCAGAAAAATCAGCTTCAAGTAAAGAAAGAGCAAGTCCAGGTGCCCCCAAAGGACACGATATATCCTGGATCTCAAATTACATGAGGTCAAGGAAGTATCACATGGAGACAGAACAGTTCTCTGTGACCAGGAGCTCAGTTTGAGCAATTCCTTGAAGACGGAATGGATGCTAGTGACTCTCTGGGGGTTGGGGGCTGACCTTACCTGGCAACACTTCAAAATCCAAAGCCTGGAATGGGTAGGGAGGGAATCACAGCTATTGGAGAGATGCGGACTGTAGTGTTTTCTCTTGAGATGGGAGCAGTTAGCATGACCATGGTTATCTGAGGGCAAACTGCACAGTGGACAATGGGATGTCCTCACCTTGGGATGCAACAGCCTCCCAAGTTCAAACCAGGCAAAACTGATTATTTCCTATGAAAGGATCACAGCAGATAGAACAATCAGCAGACACAAGCCTGCATACGTTCACTCACAGGATTTATTTTGGTTTGTGAAAGTGAAAGCTTTAAGCCGTAACAAAAGGAGAGAAAAGCAGATTTGTTTCATTCTTGGATCAGGCCAGTTAATGGTGAGTTTCTTGGTAATAACTTTTCTCCAACCTATGGCTTTTTGACATTATCGTTTAGTCACTGCTGTAAAGAAATATACAAAACAGCTCTGGCTGGTTTGGCTCAGCAGTTAGAGCATCGGCCTGCAAATCAGGGTTCGGTTCCCACTAAGGGCACTTACCTCAGTTGCAGTTTGTCCCCAGCCCGGTTGGGGTTGTGTGGATGGCAGCCACTTGGTGTGTCTCACATCAATGTTTCTCTCTCTCTCTTCCTCCCTCTCTCCCTCCTGCTCTATCTGAAAATAAACACAAAAATGTCCTCGGATGAGGATAAAAAAATAAAAATAAAAAAGAACTATACAAAATAGAAATGTTAAATTTTAATGTAATGAAAACTGTCTAATTTCACTATTCATCTGCAGGGATAACATTTAATTAGTGTAATAAGACACTAGCTATACAGTCACAGTCTACGCCTGTGCCCCGATGGAATCTGTAAATCCATTTCATTTTCCTGAATGTTCCGTGAGAGCCACACTAAAATATATATTTTAAATTGGTTCTTATAAATGTCTCATTTCCCCAGTCTCTATGATTGACAGAGTAAGAGAAAATTACCAACAAGGAAACAGAGAGGAAAAGAACAATAAAAATATGTGAAGAAATAAATAGTTATGATTAGTTGGTCTATTTTTATCTAGAGGAGTACTTCCAAGAGTTCTGTGCATATCCTACAGGTGTCCCACATACACATGTTCAAAACCAAACTCATTCTTCACTCCCTTCCACATCATCCTTTCAACACCAAACTGGTTCTTGCCCTGCTGTACAATATGTCGTTAGTAAAAAGTGCCATTAACGATCCTGGCAGAAATGTTTAGGTCATCATAGTTCTTTATTATTCTAGCCCCAAAATATCCATCATTCACCACTGAACAGACTCTACCTCCGTTATCTCTCACAAAACTTTTTATCCCTTCCAAACCTGCCCACACCACATCTTTCCTGTGTATTCTGTACTATCATAGCTGTTTAACTTGTCTCCAGTTCTGGCTGAATCTGACTGAATGTTCCCCTACTTCATTCCAGCAAACCATATCATGTTATCCCTCCTTTACTACTTCAGAAATACTTTAACATGTTCCCATTCACATATGAGAAAATTTAAACTCCTTATCAGGGCACACCAGACACATCTTGGCTCATGATTACCTATGTAGATTTTATCTTTCAATATTCATAAATTTTAAAATGTATTAAGAGAACAAATTTAGAAACAGGTCTGGGTTTACCTTTTAGCCTTCTTATCTTCCTGCTTTATATCAATAAACATTATTTAAGTACCTCTTCTTACACCCTACACCCAAGCTGTAATTCATTCTGTTGTTTCACATTAAAATTCTATTCCTAAAACCACTTTTGTCATTATTGGTCTGAGGTACCATTCTGCTTTCTCCTGGGTTATTGAAGTAGTACTCTACTGACTGGTTTCCCCACTTTACTCTCTGTCCTTGTTACTTTCAACAAAACAGCCTTTAAAAGTGTAAGTCATGTGCCCTCTTGCTAACTCTGCTGCAGATAAACCTGTTATTTAGCAAGCATTCCTGACTTTTTTTTTAATTGGATTATTCTTGAGTTTGGAAAACTCCTGCCCAGATACATGCATGAATTGCCCTGCCAGCTGTATCCCTGTGTAAGATAGTGTTGATTTATAGCTGGAATGGAAAAGCTCTACCTTTATCTCTGAGAAAGGCTGGATGTCTGCTTTCACACTTTGCCAAGATGAGGGCAGTGAGATTAATGGTCAGCTCTTTATAAATTTCATAAATGAACCAAAGACCTTGTGCATGAGGTGACTCTCTGACCTCCATCATTTGCCTGCACTCTCTTGCTGTGCTGTATCCTTTGCATTTAAATAAAAGCCTTTTTTTTTTTTTTTAGATGACCCTGTGAGTCCATGAGACTTCTTTCAAATATCTAAACTAGGTAAATATTTGCACTTTCTTCAATTCTTTGTTTATATATCACTTGCTCAATAGGGCCTACTGAGTCAAACATATTTTTAAAAATTGCTATCAAAGTCCTTCATCAACATTAACTCTTCCAATTATTCCTACTGCCCTAATCTTTTACATAGTGTTAGTCACTTTCAATACACTGTATGATCAACCTATGAAATGTGTTTATTGTTTATGGACTGCCTGCCTAGCCCACTATTTCAAATTTTTGAGGCAAGATCTCAATGTAACCATAAAGTAGTGGTGGTAGAAGAAGATTGTGAAAAAATAAAACAAAGCAAGGTAGTGAATTTACGACAAGAGTTGAAAGAAATCAGAGAAATGGCTAGGTCAGTATATTGCCCTAGGAGATAATGACTGAAATTGGGTGGCAATGATTAGTACAGGAGAGGATAACCCAGCATGAGGATGAGACTATGATTGGAGGATGTGAGAGGAAGGCAGTGAGCCAAACGCCAAATCTTCACCTAAGATGTGAATTTTAATAGAGTAACCAAAGAAGAAGTAGAGATTGGTCTAGTCAGAAATAAGACTAATTTATATCCAGGGTAGGAGTTATCAGTGTGTTCTCTGGTGGCAAATAAGGAAACAGATCCACCGACTTAACTCTGAGTCAAACATGGAGGAATGGCATATAAGATACTGGATAAACTGACTTCACTCTTGGTTGAACTTTTGAATTCTCCCATTTACTCCAAGTGATAGGTCTACTATGTCAAATATCATGATTTCTTTATGCATATTAGTTAAAATTTGAAATATATATATAGATGCCTACTTTATTTCATCTTATAGTAAATAATTATCTTTCTGCGTTGGAGAGTGCATGTAGCATTTTCCTTGGTATCTAATGTGTCCTCGATAAATGTAAATTCCATTCCCAACCCCTAGTTATATATCAGGCTATATGAATCAAAATTGTGGAGTTATTCGTTTAAACCCTTGAGTCTGATTGTCTTGAATTCCAACTCCAAAACTTACTAAAATCCTATGTACATGGGGTGTTATTTAAATTCTTATGTCTGTTGTCTCATTTATAAAATAAAAATGACAACAACCATGGAATCTTAGTGAGGAAGAAATGTACATGTTTGGAAACAATTCATATAAGTCTACCAATTACAAACTTAATTGAGTGAACAGGATACTTGGTTACTCATAACTATTTTAAGAATATATTTAGAACACGGAAAATGGCGTTGGAGTGAATGGAAGCTACACTGACGATCTCCCAGGAAAAAACGGGAATTACAACTAAAATAAAGACAAATCGTCGGGAAAAAGCAACAGAAAAGCAGCGAGAGAGGACCATACAACCAGGGACACTGAATGAGCCTGGTAGGATCTGCAGAGGCACGTGAGGGTGGCGGGCTGGGAGCCCACGGACAGCAGTGGCCTTAGCTGTGAGCTGTGGCGGTGCCCAACCTTGGGGTTAAGAGCCCAAGCTGCTCCACAGGGCAGAGGGCCAGGACAGAGCGCTAAATAGCTACAACCACTCACCTGGGGCTCCGGCAGAGGGAGGGGGGACTGGACTGGAACTCTGTGGGGACACCAGGGATTTGGAGGGCGCTCAGAGTTTGTGCTGAGCTGCGGCCACAAAGGACGGTGGTGGCCAGCCCACTCCTTCCCGGTTACACAGGGCAGCCAAGTTTGCTCCTTCTCGGAGCTGTGGCAGCCCCTCCCTCGGAGATTCCCAGGTGAGGAAAAGAGGCAAAGAAATGCAAATTCAGGCTCATTAACAACCAGCATTGGCCCCACCCTGGGGAAATCCTCTTACACTGTAAACATCTGAGGGAGTTTCTCATTCAACTGAGATCCTAAGGCTTTTCAAGAAACTGAGGCTAATAGCCTCCAGGCAAAAAGCTAGAGAGATAACTAAACCTTTCCTGAGCTTGCAAATCTACCCAGGAAAGTGAGACCAGACAGTGGTGGTGAAGGAGGGCCCTCCACGCTCATCCGAACCCAGTAGAGGGAGCCACAAATAGCAGAACACTAACACCCACAGGGAAAATTTGGCAGGCTCCAAAACCCACTGAGATAGCAAAAATGGTGAAACAAAGAAACAGATCCTAAATGAAAGAACAAGAGAACTCTACCGAAGATGAGATAAATGAAATGCAGTTAAGCAAATTATCAGAGGTAGAGTTCAGAGCCATGATCTTGAGGAAACTAAACAGCATGAGTAAGGACATCAACACCATGAAAACCAACCAAGTGGAAATAAAGAATGACATAGCAGAAATAAAGAACACATTGGAAGGACTGACCAGCAGAGTAGAGGAAGCGGAGGACTGGATCAGTGAATTAGAAGACAGAGTAGAAAAAAATCAATCAATCAGAAAACCAAAAGGAAAAAACAATGAAAAAACAGGAAGATAGCTTAAGAGAACTGTGGGACAACTGGAAACGTAATAACATTCGCATCATAGGAGTCCCCGAAGAAGAAGAAAATGAGCAAGGGTTAGAGAATATATTTGAAGAAATAGTGACAGAAAACTTTCCTAACCTGGTGAAGGAAGAAGGCATTCAAGTTCAAGAAGCACAGAGAGCCCCAAGTAAGAAGAACCCAAACAGGTCCACACCAAGACACATAATAATTAAAATGCCAAAAATTAAAGACAAAGAGAGAATCCTAAAGGCAGGAAGAGATAAGCAACAGGTTACCTACAAAGGAAACCCCATTAGGCTATCATCTGACTTCTCAACAGAAACACCAAAGGCCAGAAGGGAATGGCATGAAGTAATCAAGGTCATGAAAAACAAGGATCTGAATCCAAGACTACTTTATCCAGCAAGGCTATCATTCAAAATAGAAGGTCAAATAAAGAGCTTCCCAGACAAAAAACGGCTAAGGGAATATATTAGCACCAAACCAGCACTGCAAGAAATGTTAAAAGGACTGCTGTAATTAGTAGAAGAAATAATAAGGAAAATAGAACCACACTAAAAAAAAATGGCAATAAATAAGTACATATCAATAATCACCTTAAATGTAAATGGATTGAATGCTCTGATAAAAAGACACAGAGTAGCTGACTGGATAAGAAATCATGACTCACATATATGTTGTTTACAAGAGACTCACCTCACAACAAAAGACTCACATAGGTTGAAAGTAAAGGGATGGAAAAAAATCTTCCAAGTAAACGGAAAGGAAAAAAAAAGCTGAGGTAGCAATACTCATATCTGATAAATTAGATTTCAAATTGAAGACCATAACTAGAGACAAAGAAGGCCACTACATAATATTGAAAGGGTCTATCCAACAGGAAGATATAACCTTGGTAAACATATATGCACCCAATATAGGAGCACCAAAATATATTAAAAGTCTTCTGGAGGACTTCAAAGGAGATATCGACCGCAATACAATCATAGCAGGAGACTTCAACACCCCGCTGACATCACTGGATAGATCATCTAGACAAAAAATTAACAAGGAAACAGAAATTCTAAATGAAGCACTGGATCAAATGGATTTAATAGATATATACAGAGAATTACACCCCAAAACTGCAGAATTCACATTCTTCTCAAGTGCACATGGGACATTCTCAAAGATAGACCATATGTTAGGGCACAAACTAAGTCTCTACAAGTTCACGAAGATTGAAATCGTATCAAGCATCTTTTCAGAACACAATGGCATGAAACTAGAAATCAATTGCAACAAGAACATGCAAAGACATTTGAACACATGGAGGCTAAATAGCATGTTACTGAACAATGAATGGGTTACCATGGAGATCAAGGAAGAAATTAAAAACTTCCTGGAAACCAATGAAAATGAACACACAACATCGCAAAATCTATGGATGCAGCAAAAGCAGTTCTGAGAGGGAAGTTCATAGCACTACAGGCCCACCTTAAGAAAGAAGAAAAATTTCTAATTGACTACCTAACTTCACAACTTAAAGAACTGGAAAGCAAACAAAAAGAAAACCCTAGAGCAAGTAGAAGGAAGGAAATAGTAAAGATCAGAGCAGAAATAAACGACATGGAGACCAAAAAAACAATTCAAAGGATCAATGAAACAAAGAGCTGGTTTTTAGAAAAGATAAACAAGATTGATGGACCCTTAGCTAGACTCACCAAGAAACAAAGAGAGAGAACCCAAATACACAAAATCAGAAATGAAAGAGGAGAAGTAACAACTGACACCACAGAAATACAAAGGATCGTTAACAAATACTATGAACATTTATATGGCAACAAATTCGACAATCTAAGTGAAATGGACACATTTCTAGAAACACATAGTCTCCCAAAACTGAACCAGGAAGAGATAGAAAACTTGAACAGGCCAATAACAATGAAGGAAATTGAAGATGTAATCAAGACCCTCGCAGCACCAAAAGCCCAGGCCCGGATGGCTTCACGGGCGAGTTTTACCGAACATTCAAAGAAGAACTAATACCCATTCTCTTCAAACTATTTCAAAAAGTTCAAGAACAAGGAAGACTTCCTAACTCGTTTTATGAGGCCAGCATAATTCTAATTCCAAAACCAGAAAAAGACACTACAAAGAAAGAAAACTACAGGCCAATATCCCTGATGAACACAGATGCCAAAATCCTAAACAAAATATTAGCAAATCGAATCCAAAAATACATCAAAATAATTATTCACCATGACCTAGTGGGATTCATCCCAGGGATGCAAGGCTGGTTCAATATTTGCAAATCAATAAATGTGATACACCACATAAACAAAATGAAAGATAAAAACCACATGATCATATCAATAGATGCTGAAAAAGCATTCGACAAAATCTACCACCCATTCCTGATAAAAACGCTCAGAAATTTGGAAATACAGGGATCATATCTTGACATAATAAAGGCCATATACAAAAGACCTACAGCCAACATCATACTCAATGGGCAAAAATTAAAAACATTTCCCTTAAGAACAGGAACAATACAAGGATGCCCACTTTCACCACTCTTATTTAACATAGTACTGGAAGTCTTAGCCACAGAACTCAGACGAGAAAAAAATAAAAGGAATCCAAATTGGAAAGGAGGAAGTGAAACTGCCATTATTCGCAGATGACATGATATTATACATAGAAAACCTGAAAGACTCCATCAAAAATATACTAGGCTTAATAAATGAATTTGGCAAAGTAGAAGGATACAAAATTAACGTCAAGAAATTGACGGCATTCTTATACACCAATGATGAACTCACAGAAAGAGAAAATAAAAAAACAATCCCATTTACCATCAAGCAAAAAAAAATTAAGATACCTAGGAATAAACTTAACCAAAAAGTAAAGGACCAACATGAATGAATCTTAAGGGCATTATGCTAAGTGAAGTAAGTCAGACAGAGAAAGACAAATACTGTGTAATCTTACTTATATATGGAATCTAAAACAACCAAACTCACAGAAGCAAAGAACAGATTGGTGGTTGCCAAGGGTGGGGACTCTGGGGTGGGAATGAGTAAAAGTGACCAAAGGGTACAAACTTCTAGTTTCTGAGGATGCACTGTATATCACAGTAAAGAGAATTAACAATACTGTATTGTATTTTTGAAAGTTTCGAAGAGAGTAGATTTAAAGGTTCACACCACACATGCACTCACCACACACGCACACACAAATAGTAACCATATGAGATGATGGATGTGTTAATATTATGGTGGCAATCATTTCCCAATATGTACACATATCAAATCATTACTCTGTAGATCTTAAACTTACATAATGTTATAACAAGTACATACCAGAACTGATATTAAATCTTTCTAATCTGTCAAGGGTAATTTGCTTCACTGTAGTTGCTACTAAAAGTCAACCAACTGCACAAATTGGTCAATATGAAAATCACAGTGCACACATCTTTTTCTGAAGCACTCTCAAGTTAATTTCCTTTCTTATTTTTTATATAACTTGTTATAAATGCAATATAACACTGCAGTAAGAGCTTATTCTCACTTTCCCCAGAAAACAGATTATGAAAATTTGTTAGCCATTTTCCCTACAAGTCTAATCCTCCCAAACATAAATACTTGAATGCAATAATAAAATAGTTACCTTAAAATAGAAAAAATAATGTCACTTGATAAAAAAGCAAATGAATGTACACAAAATATTAATTTTGAGAGAAAACTTGATGTTCAATAATTAACATTAAGATTGTATTGAATATATAAAAAATATGATGCAAGCATAGCACTGTTCAAAACAATTAAACTTTGACTTAAAAGGCCAAATATATTTTTTAAAAACAATATGAACCCTGGCCGATTTGGCTCAGCGGTTAGAGTGTCAGCCTGCTACCAATGAATCGTAGGTTCGATTCTGATCAAGGGGCACTTACTTCGGTTGCAGTTCGCCCCCAGCCCTGGTCAGGGTCATGCAGGAGGTCACCAGTAAATGTGTCTCTTTCATATCGATGTTTCTCTCTCTTTCTCTCCCTCTCCTCCCCCCCTCATATCTATCTGAAGCTAAAACCAGAAAAGAATGAATAAACTATGAAATATATTTATTCATGCTTTAACATCTTTAGGAAATTTGGAAACATGAAAATAATGAGAGCAAACTGGACAATAATTACATACCAGAGCAACTGCTGCGACAGAATCTTTACTACATACTTTTTCAGGGCCTATGGCTCCTTTAAAATCAATATGTTCCTTGAAGCTAGAAAATAAGAATTTCCTCATAATTACACTTAAGAGTGGAATTCTTGATGATAAATTTTCATAGCAACAAACATTAGTGAACAATTACTATGTCCTAAGCACCATGCTACTCTGAATTAAGCTAATTTAAACACATTTTTCTAATACCTACAATGTTAAGGATATTTCAAAATATATGTAAATTTTGTATTTAATAAACACTCAGAAGAATAATAAAAATAATAAAGCCTAACAATTATGCCAAATGCATTTGCATTAATGACTATAGCTTTTATTCTGGTTCCCTTGACATTTACAGCCCCCAATATTCAATTTTCTATCATCTCTTTATTCAAATGAATAAATTCACTAAAAATGAATAAATTTTTCTGCACATAAGATTCTAGATAATGTATTGACTATATAGTCAATATATTTATGTTATAAAAAAATAACATAAAAATCAGATGAGAGACAGGATGTAGAAATAATATAATAAGTAGTAAAAGTTTATAAGCCAAGCGACATCAAAGAAAGTGTATCATTCATAATTAATCTCCTTTAATTATTTCAACACTTTTATGTAACTTCACTTTTATCAGGTTATTTTATGTCAGTTGATAGAAAACTTTAAGTCTCTGCTCACATTAGCTCATTGCGAACAAGGACTTTAACTTACATTTTTCCCATACCAATCATGTCTACCATATTTGTAGAATATTGTATATATTAAATAGGTGCTTATTTTTTATAATTAACATATGAAATTATTTTGCATTATTCCTGTATGCTATACAAAAACAGAATACTATACTCACGCAAGTAAGTGTGCCATATCATGAGGTTGGAAGACATGTACAGATTTCCATTCTAAAAAATCTAAATAATATTTGATAAGGAGTTCCCAAAGTAGAAATTCTGTTTTTATTTGACCAGATTTCTATGGAAGATATTACAACTGTCAGTTTTAACTGAGCAAGCATCTAAAAAGAGAAGATAAATAAAAATATTTTAATTTAAACATTATGTTAAACTTTATAAAAAATGTATTTAAGACATTTAATTTGTTATTTTGACCATGGAAATTCTTCAACAACACAACGAAATAGTATACACATCAATATATATTACATATACTTTTATAAAATATATGAACAGAAGACTTTTAAAACTCACGGTGTTAATCTAATTATCTGAATAACCTTCTGTGTTACAGCTTTTATATCAGAGCCCGTGTAATCAAACTGAAAAAGATAAATTTCTTTTAAAAACTAGTGGATGCCATTAATACATCACATGAGCTTTATATATACAATGTACTGTATTGTACATCAGCGATGGAATTACATTCCAATTGTCATCCAAGAAATGAATAATGATGTATAAATAATGATTTATAAAAATAAATCATTTAATTTATAATATAACATATATAATAAATAAATACATTTAATAACATGATTTTGTTTTTGTCTCCTTTTACAATAGTGTTATTTTTTGAAAACTTTAATGATAGTTCTAAAGTTATAAATTTTTTATTAAATTTATTGAGGTAACATTGGTTAATAAAATTATATAGGCTTCAAGTATACAATTCCATGAAGTGCTATCTCAATGGTTAGAGCATGTGACTCTTAACATGATTTTAAGCAATGTTTAATGTACTTAACTTGTGTCCTTAATTACTATTTATGAATACTGAATCATAACATTTTTTAATGTGGTGTTTCATAAATGAATGGGACTATTATTAAACTAAAAAGCTTTTGCATAGCAAAAGAAACCAGTAACAAAACAAAAAGGCAACCAACAAGATGGGAGAAGATATTTGCAAGCAACAGCTCCTACAAGAGGTTAATACCCAAAATATATAAAGAACCCATACAACTCAACACCAAACAAACAATCCAGTTAAATAATGGGCAGAAGACCTGAACAGACAGGTCTCCCAAGAAGACATTCAAATGGCCAATACATATAGGAAAAGATGTTCAACTTCACTAGCTATTAGGGAAATGCAAATCATAACTACAATGAGATACCATGTCACACCTTTTAGAATGGCTGTTATCAACAAGACAAGTGACAGTTAGTATTGGAGAGGTTGTGGAGAAAAAGGAACCCTCATTCACTGCTGGTGGAAATGTCAACTGGTACAGCCTTTATGGAAAATAGTATGGAGGTTCCTCAAAAAATTAATAATAATATGATACGTGGGATATAAAATTGAAAACAACAAATGAAAAAATAAACAAAAACTCATAGACACAGACAACAGTATGGTGGTTACCAGCAGGAAGGAAGGTGGGAGGGTAGTAAACGGTAAAGGGGGTTAAATTTATGGAGACAGAAGATGATATGACTTTGGGTGGGGGGCACACAATGCAATATACAGATCAAATATCATAGAAATGTGTACTTGAAACCTAAATAATCTTATTAACCAACATCACCCCAATATATTTAATTTTAAAAAAGAAAGGATTGAATTACCATATGACCCAGCAACACCCCCCTCTTCTGGGTATCTACCTGAAAATTTCAAAACATTTATTCATAAAGATATGTGTACCCCTATGTCCATTGCAGCACTATTCATGGTGGCCAAGACATAAAAACAACTGAAGTGTCTTCGAGAGATGATTGAATAAAGATGTGGTACATATATACAAGGAATACTACTGAGCCATAACAAAAGATAAAATACTGTCATTTGTTGCTTTTAATCTTTATATTTTGTTTTTAATATGTATTGTTGTGGATAAAAATCCGGTAGGTCAACACTTACTTCTGAAGTGCTCTTGTACTTGGGACCATTATAACTGTAACTGACATAGTCCCCTACGAGAGGCATGTTAATTTTTTTTCCTTTATTGATTTTAGAGAGAGAGAAAGGGAGAGAGAGAGCGAGATAGAAACATCAATGAAAGAGAACATCGATTGGCCGCCTCCAGCATGCCCCCCACCAGGGATCAGGCCCACATATCTTGACCGGGAATTGAACCGGCAACCTCTTGGTGCACGGGTTGACGCTCAACCACTGAGTCACACTGGCCGAACACCAGATCACCTTTAAGTTCCTCACTGACTCATTAAAAGGTGAGGATGTGCCATTACTGGACAGCTATTGCATGCAGAAACCCCCATGCAATCCCAGTTCGAATATAGACTCTTCAAAAAAACCTTCTTTATATCCCATATTATTGCCACGTTGTGTAATCATGCAGCCCCTAGTTTTTACCACTTTAGGTAACAAAATGGCAGTAAGCTTCTTGAGTTTTCTTTTTGCCTCATAGCAGGATGCTAGAGAAGCCAATGACTTGGAAACACCAACAGGAGCAGACAAAAAATAATAATAATCCCAAGGAAAGCCTCCTTTCCCTAGCCAAAGGACCAAAACATGGGCAATCTAGCAAGACAGTAGACTCTGACAATTTCCCTACAGGCCAAACACCACAGGAAAAAGCACAACCCCATCCCAAACCCCTCAGCAAAGGTAGAGTAGGGAGCCTAGACTTCCACCCTGCTGAGTGGAAACCTGTTATAACAAGATACCACTCTCCACCAAACACCAGGGTGGTCTCAGAGATGACCAAGTGGGAAGCTGAAACTTTCATACCTACCCACAATGCCACTGGATGTGCTGTAGGAGACTTCTCACCAGTCTAATAAGATAATAACCAAAATGTCAAACCAAGAATAAGAAAATCTCAAACAGAATGAGAAAAGATAATATACAGCTACAAGATGACATAGAGAGATGTTGGAATTATCTGATGAAGATTTTAAGGAAGCTGTCATAAAGCTTCAATGAGAAATTGAAACCAATAAAAAGAAAAAAAATAGGAAGTCTTGGCAAAGAAATAGAAGATACAAAGAAGAACCAAACAGACATTTTAGAACTGAAAAATACATTACCAAAATAAAAAATAAAAACTCATTGGATGAGTTTAGCATAGACTGGAGACTACAGAGGAAAGAATTAGTGAAGTTAAGACAGAGAAGTAGAAATTACCCACTCTTAACAGTGCAGAGGAAACAGACTGAAACAAACAACAACAAAAGCAAAACAAACAGAGCTTTGAAGACTTTGGGACTACAACAAAACTTCTGTCTTGCCATTGGAGTCCCAGAAGAAGAGAAAGAGGGTGGGACTGATAAAATATTTTTAGAAATAATGGCTGGATACTTAAAATATTTGGGAAAAGACACAAATCTCCATATACAAGATGCTATGCAAAAATTAAACAAGATAAACTCAAAGAAATCTACACCAAGGTATATTATAATTATACTTCAGAAAGCTGAGACAAAGAACAAATCTTGAAAGTAGTAAGAGATAACAACCTTGCCCACAGTGGGAAATAGAATTCAAATAACAGTTGGTTTCTCATCAGAAACCATGGATCCAGAAGGAACATTTTTCAAGCATTGAAAGAAAAGACCTATGAGTCCTGAATTATATATCTAGTGAAATTATACTTCAGTAAATGAAGGGAAATACATTCTCAGATGAGGGAAAACAAAGAGAATTTGTTGTCAGCAGACCTATCCTAAAAGAATGGGTAAAGCAAATTCTGGGACAGAAAAGAAATGATGAAAGAAGGGAATGTGGAACATTAAGAAGAATGAGCATAGAATAATGAATATGGGTAAATATCATAGATTTTCCATCTCTTCTTGAGTTTTCTCAATTATGTTATTCAAAACAGAAGTTTATAGAAAAATGTTTATAGCAAAAAGTAAAAAACTGAGAAAGGAAAGTCTTATAAAATTCATTAATATAATGTACAAGTAGGCAAAACTAAACAATACGATAATGAAATACCCAAAACTCAGAATATTCATTATTTGGGGTAGGGGAGAATAGGATTGAAGAGCATTGGTAATGCTCTAAAATTGGTAATGTTTTTTGTGTTGTTTTTTTTCATTGTTTAATCCTCACCCAAGGATATTTTTTTAATTGAGTTTTAGAGAGAGAGGAAGGGAGGAGGAGAGAAACATTGATGTGAGAAAGAAACATCAATCGGTTGCCTCCTGTACATACCTGACTGATGATCAAACCCACAACTTAGAACCTAGGTATGTGCTATAAATAGGAGTCGAACCCGAATCCTTTTGGTGCATGGGGCAATGCTCCAACCAATTGAACCACCCAGTCAGGGAGGTAATGTTCTATTTCTTAATTGGCAGATAGGTACCCTTTTGTTTGTTTTACTATTAATGTTAAACTGAACATATACATAGAGTATGTATATACTATTCGTACATATTTAACAATGAAAGTAAACAACCAAAGTAATAAGTTGACTCACAATCTGAATCTGAAATGACCTCTGCCTTGCCTATCATGCACACTTAAACTTCAGGAATAGTGGAATGATGTCATAGACTCTTCTACTCTTACAACCTCAGACAACATATATAACTTTAGGATCAAAACTTGTGAGAGGCAGGAGTACAATTCTTAGACCTAGATCTACTAGGATGAGGTGAACTGACACCTACCTTAGTATATTTTGGATCATACTAAAATGGGAAATTTTATTCTGGGTACTGTATAGAGAGTTAACACAGATGGAGAAGTCATAAAGTTGGAAATTAAAGCTAGCAACAAAGTAATTCTATTCAACAGCCACTAGTTTAAATAAGATAAGTGGTAGTCTCTAAGCTGCTAATATAAATGCCCCTTTGTCTGTCAGCCTAGGGTACTTGTCATCATTTTACCGGTTCTGGGCTGGCAAGCCATTAAACAACACCAGTTCATATTTATTTTGCCTTGGATAATGGCCAGATTTAAGACTCTCTCCTGCCTTAGAGAATATACTGTACATTTGTTCCTAATAGATAAGTAAGAATTCAGTAGAATATGCTCAGGAAACCTGTGATATTTCTTACTAGCAGGCAAATATCTTCATGACAAAAATAAATAAATAAAAAATAAAAGCCATACAAAAATGCTTACTTTAGAAAAGATACACTTGACACGTTGTCACTAGAAGAGCATAGTACCCAAAGCTCAGGCATTCCGTTCTTACAATATATTTTATGTTAAAACTCAAGAGACAATGCAGTGATATTATTCAGTCTTTACACACTACTCTTTATCATTGAAATTTTTATAATCTACTTACTTTGTAATATTTCTACGAACAGCTAGAGGAGCCTCACTTCTTTGTGCCCTGAATGAGAATAAAGTTGTAATTGGATTCAATAATCACTGTCAGTCATCTAGAATCTAACTTTGTCCTGTCAAATAGACACATAATAGAAGCCACAGATGCAATTTTGTTTTCTAACAGCAGTATTAGAATAGTAAAAAGGAATAGATAAAATTAATAAAATGTTTCAACATATAATCAATGCAAAACATTATTGATATTTCACATTCTTTTTTGTACTATTTTCAAAATTTGGTGTTTATTTGATATTTACAGCATATCTCAATCAGACTAGCCCATTTCAAGTGCTTAATGGCCATATTGGTAATGGCTACCACATTGAACAACATAGGTCTAAAATAAGAAGGCACTCACCGAAAAAGGAAACCTCATTCACAGCTGGTAGGAAAGTAAACTGGTATAGCCCTATGAAAAACAGTATGGAGGTTCCTCAAAAGATTAAGTATAAAGCTACCATATGACCCAGCAACCCCCTTTTGGGTATCTAACCCAAAAATTTGAAAACATTTATTCATAAAAATATATGCACGCCTCTGTTCATTGCAGCATTATTCACTGTGGCCAAGGCATGGAAACAACTGAAGTGTCCTTTGATAGATGATGGGATAAAGAGGATATGATACATATATACAGTGGAATACTATTCAGCCATAAAAAAGATGAAATAATGCCACTTGCAACATGGATGGACCTTGAGAATATCATGCTAAATGAAATAAGTCAGTCAGAAAGAGCTAAGAACCATATGATTTCACTCATATGTGGCTTATAAAACTGAAACTCATGAACACAGACAATAGTATGGTGGTTACCAGAGAGAAGGAGGGTGGCAGGGTAGCAAAGGGCAAAGGCGGCCAAATATATGGTGATGGAAGATGATTTAACTTTGGGTGGTGGGCACACAATGCAATATATAGATCATGTATCATAGAAATGTACACTTGGAACCTACATGATCTTATTAACCAATGTCATCCCAATAAATTTAATTTAAAAAATAAAAATAAAGAAGGCACTCACTACTGTTTTAGTAGAAAAGTATACATTGATTATGAAGAGGAAATTTAAGTAAAAATAAACTGTGTTTCTTCCCAGGATGGCTGGGAAAGGAGAACAATGAGAAGGAAGATTCTGCTGAGACTTTTGAAACAGTCAAAGAGGGAAAGTACTGTATAAGCAGAGAGTGGAGAAATGAATTTGGGTAACAGCTGATTGTTATTCAACAATATCTTGAGTAGTAAAAATTTGTTGGACAGCCCACTGCTTGATGGCTAGCTCTGTGTTCTGAATTCTGAACTTTCCCTCACTGCCTTATGAAAAGAACCTGTTTATATTAGATGAGGCAAAGAAAAGGACATTTTTCCTGATCTTTAGCCAAAATTCTTTTGAGACATGCCTAGATATAGAAGTTTAATTCAGGGGAAGATTATTAGGAGCTCCATTTCCCAGTTTTATGTCCCATTTCAGCTCAGCCAGTAATATTCTCATTTCAGCTGAACCAGTAATGAAAATGATTATTTGATCCACATTTGTCTGCCTATTTTATCTGTCTTGCTGTTGAATTTGGAATCTAGACGGGGAATGTCATCCCCATTTAACATTAGCAATACATTTCTATAATTAAATATTATACATGAAAACACTAATGAAAAGTTATTTCTCAGTATCTTAAGTGAGAAAAATTGTGTGGTGAGTGTCAACTGGAAGCTTCCAGCCTCTGATCCATTTCCTAAAAGACAACAAACTACTGCAGTGCTACTCCAAGGGTGGTCCAGCATCACTAAGGAGCTATAGAAATGCAGAATCTCGGCCCCAACCCAAACCTACAGAATGAGAATCTCTGAGAATGAAGCACTCTAGGTGATCATTTTTTATGCATGGTAAAGGTTGAAAAGCACTGGGATAGATAGATGATAAATAGATGATAGATAGATAGAAGATAGATAACAATATGTACATATTTTGTAATATGCTTAAATATCATAATATAAATGGTTCTTTTGTATGCAGTGACATCTTTTCCACTGTAATCACTTTACTCAGTCTTTTGCTTTCTTACTCACAGTTTTCTTGCAACAGTACCAGCCTTTGGAAAATTCATTTTACTGTACTAGCTGGAGCTTACCTTCCCATATGAGTACTTGAAACTTCAGGCTTTTGTACTGATAATGGAGAGTGGCTGCCTATGTGCCTGCTATTCATCATTACTTATGTTCTCAGAGTAAAGTCTGCCTGGTAACTGTTCATTTATTGCTCAGACCTACCCATCAAGCTCATCGTGAACCTCACTTGGAAGCACATTGCTTGCTCATCCCTCACCCTCCTGGAAACAAAATTTCCCTATTCATTGGAAGTGTCAAAGTATAATTTCCAAAATGTTAAAAACAAGAATCTCACATAAGTATACAATGGGCATGTATCAAAGATTAAACTCATTATTGAGAGAATTGGTATAATGGTAAAACTGGTTCAATGACCATTTGAAGAACTGAGTTATATAGCTCATAAGAAAATAAATTATAAAATAAGTTTTATTATATAAAACTGGTTTATGTTTTTCAAAGTAATAAAATTCTACCTTTGAAGTGTTTTGAAACAGAACAGAGATCATTAAATCTTTCTGTTCAATTATTTGCAACTTTTCAGTATTCTTCTATTTAACACCTAACTTTGTTGAAACTGTGACAGGATTCTAATCAGTAGTAAATGGAAGTCAAATAAGGGTGTATTTTCTTGGAAAACTGGGTAAACTTGGGCAAGCCTGTTAGTGCTCAAATATGTCACTGGAAGTATGTGCAGTCATCCTTTGCATTATTTCCAAGTGTTGCATATTTTTTCTTGACCAAAAAAATAAATAAAATAAAAACTCCCAGAAGTCAAGATGGAAAGAAAATACCATATTTCTAACAACATAATCAATAAATGTTCCTTGCACTTTATTCATACCACATAAGCAATTAGACTTTTTTGGAATAGCGTAATGTGGGATCAGAGAATGAGCTTAAAAGTTCAGAAACACCCTGCAGAACCCAAGAGATATATTCAAAGTCAGCACTTTTACTAGGATGCTGAATACGGCAATAAAAAATGGAGGGTGGCCCTGGCCTGTTTGGCTCAGTGGTAGAGTGTCGGCTCTCGGACCAGTGAGTCTTGGGTTCGATTCCGGTCATGGGCAGATACATTGGTTGCGGTTGTCCCTGGCCCTGGTCGGGGTCGTTCGGGAGGCAACCAGTCAATGTGTCCCTCTCACGTTGATGTCTCTCTCCCTCCCACTCTATCTAAAGATAAATAGAAAAATATCCTCAGGTGAGGATTTAAAAAAAATGCAGGGGGGTATGGCCCTGACTGGTGTGGTTCAGTGGTTAGAGCATTAGCTCATGCACCAAAGGGTCACAAGTTTGATTCCCAGTCAAGGGCACGTGCCTGGCTTGCAGGTTCAATCTGGTCAGGGCACATGCAGGAGGCAACCAATCTATGTGTCTTTCTCACATCGATATTTCTCTCTCTCTCCCCTCCCCCCCTCCTTTCCACACCAGACCCCAAAGCCAGTGTTGGGAAGAGAAGTTCCCACAACTTCTGGCTATAAAAACCAGTGGGAATTGAGGCTAAGGGAGACAGAGGCTACTAGAGTCCCAGGCAGTTCCTCTTAAAGGGGCCACACATTGATTTACTCTGATTCACTCTTTCTGAACTCCAGTGCTGGGATAGCAGCTCAAAAGGCACCAGGGACATATGGGAAGGAACTGAAGTGTCTGTCATCACTATGAGATCTGGGAGAACAGCTGTCCTCCCAGACAAAAGTGCTGGCAAAGTGATAGGGGAAAGGTACACAATAAGAATAGATTCACAGTTGATTAATAGCTAACCACTGCACTAACTGTAGATAAGAGATATTTCTTACAGACCCTGGGAAACTGTGGAGGATGTGTTGTAAGAAGAAAGAGTAATATAGATAAGCTGCCTTGAAGTCTAGATGGGTCCATCAGTCAGAAAGAAGACACATTTTAAAAGTAGATCTAGAAGAGAATATGCCTGGAGGGAGACAAACTTCAGGGGATTAATCTTTACAAGGACAATAACAGAAAACAGACCCTGGGAACTCACCTAGTTTTAGATTCTTTCCTACCCTCTAACCCTACATAATGGCTAACTTGAGATGTCAGAGCAGTTTTTCAAGGTACTATACCTGCAGCTCTCTCTTGGATCCCCAGCATCTGAATAAAAGCACTTCAAGGATCAACCTTATCCGTACTTATTGACTCTGGTAGTGACAGGTAAGCTGCTCAGAAATGCTTTGTTTGGTTTCAGGAGGTCATTGTTCCTTTGATGAGCCCTCTCTCCACAAGCTGGCAGATGGGTGCCATATCTGAGGCTCCATCAACCTGGTTTGCCCCGCCATGGTGATTCCCAGAGACCTTGCCCCACCCAACTTGCCGGCCTACCCAAGCCATTTTCAATGCCTTTTCCACACAAATGGCCTATCTTGGCTCATGCTTCTGATTTTTCTAAAATCTCTCAAACAAGCAGGGTCTAGCCTCAGCATGCCTGTAACCTCTCACTAAGTGGCCTTAGGCTTGGCACTAGCAGCAGTCAACTGCGGTTCACAGCTTGGCCTCTCCTGGGTACCTCTAAGCCCAGCACAAGTACAAGCCAGCTGCATATCTCTTTGTAGCTCAGGCTGGGTGGCCCAGTGCAGAACACAGGCAGCAGCTGACTTTGTCCTGCACCTCCCTTAGGACATCAGGTTCTGGTCAATTCAAACTGTCTTAAGAATAAAGCCTCAGATCTGCTGATCAACAGAACAGAGTTTTGCTCAAACTAAAAATAAGATCTTCACTTCAGTTTTGTTTCAGCTCTAGGCCCACAAAAGCTGAATGATCCCACTGACCACACTTTCATGAAACCAGACAGAACAATGCCATGGCTAACATCAGGACCAGATGTAATGATCAACTATCCCTACCCTGGCTCCAACCAATCAGTAGAGCTCATGACTCCTACTCCCTTGGTCACTATGACTCATGATTCTTTCTTTATATAATCTATCCCCTAGAAACCATTGGGGAGCCAGGTCTTAGACCTGTCTCCGGGCTTGGCATCATTCCTTAAATAAACTTTTACTTTCTTTGCTGCAAACTTCTGTTCATGTCTCATTGGGCTTTGGTGCACACAGGCAAATGAACCCCTTTAGTTGGGTAACAGATTTACCCTGTGGATCACCCAGCAGAGGGGCAAGAGAAAGGTGGTAGGTAAAGCAAGAGGCCTGGATGTTAAAGTACAGCCTCCAAACCAAACACAGCTTCTCTCAGAAACCTGGTTTGGGGTGCTAGGGAGGGAGATGTGGGCAAATATCTGGATTTACTGTGACCTGCATGCAGCCAGCCAAGTCCAATGAGAAGGACCAGGAGGAGGAACATAGCCCACCACCCAGAGCCCTTCCTGAATAAGAGCAGTTGGTGCCAATCCCCAGCATTCGGAGCCTCAGGCAGTAAACCCAAGTGGGTGGTGGGAGAGCTGTGGAGAAGAGCTCAGGGAGCTGGGTGTAGATGGAAATGCCCTGGTTGAGATGACTATCTTCAGTCAAGGGGCCTGAAATGACAGAAGTGCAGGCTCAGGGGTGGAGGAAGAAAGAAAAACAGACAGGCATGCAAATTTTTCCACATTCAGTTTATTGTTTCCTTCGGCTGTGACCAAGAGAGGGAAGGTGGAATTTTCATTTCTCAGTGAGATACTCAGTATTATCCATTGCCTTCTGAAGAAATTACTGGTTGCTATGTAAGAGAACAAAGACACACATGTTTAAAATACTGACAGCAAATAAATTTCCTTCCACTGCAAAACATACAAATAGTTGGGGTACCGCCAAGTGAAAAATTCATACAGCAGAAAAAAGAATTCTAAAAAGAATTTTTATAATGTTGCTTGTGATATTATTTGGCTATAACTTACTCTACAATTTTCTGCAATTTTTGAGGAATCATCATATTTAACTAGAAGTATTTGCAAGTGAGAAAATCTAATATTTTTTTCTACGTACATACAATGAAATATTAATGACTGTAAGAGTTAAGTTAATCTCTGCATCTTTTAGAAATCTAAATACACATTAATTTTATTGTTTCATATCTTGTAGCAATCATTTCTGTTTTTCATGTTATAAACAATGTTTTTGGCACTTGGAAACTCACAGGCCATAAATTGTGACTATCATGCATAATGAATAAAGTGGCCCTAATTCATTTTATAGGTTAATTTACATATCTTATTGGATTTCATAGTTTAATTCCATTCTATCCTCAAGAGCAAGTTCTCAGCAATCTTAAGAGAATTTTAAGAAACTAAAGAATAAAAACTAAGTGATTTAAATACTCATTAATAACAAGGTTAGTAAAGATTAATAACTTATTTTTGGTATAGTACCAATTCATCTACCCAATAAATATCTTGGGAATTGGTTGTGGATTATTAATTTCATTTCAATTTCACGCATTTATTTTAAGAGTCAGCTCTTAATGTACTTACCTAGTGATTAGCAAATACTAATAGGTTATTTTTTGTATAGTACTGTACCAATTTTGCTGCTCAATTAATACTCAGCAATTTAATTATTGATTATCAACTGGTTCACATTATTTTTTAACATATTTAAGAAATAACCCCTAATTTACTTACCTGACAATATCTGTTTGGCTGATGCTTTCTGATCTGGATCTAAATAAGAGTGAAAATAATGCTTCCAAGTTAATTATTTAAAAAATGAAAGTCACAATTTTATAACCTGAATTAACTTTAATACCACTAATGAATAACCTCAAATGATTACTAAATTAGGGCATGCAATATAAATAACATTCTCATTTACACATATACCATGTCCATAAATAATGTAAATTTCAAATCCCCAACTGGGAAGAAGAGCAAATAAGAACATTTGTTTTATTCCTCATCACTACCCAGCACCGAATATATGCTTGATTTGAATGCCTCATTCTAGCCCTCAGGTTCCAACCTAATATTTTATCCATTGATAAACAAATTACTATGGGTCATAAATTAAAAACCTCATTGACTTCTAGACAATTGGGCAGACTGGGCTGACAGGGTTATGTCCCCCTCCTATCCTACACATAGAGATATGGCGGGGGGAAAAACACACACACACACAAATACCAACCAAAAAAAAATTTTTAAAGGGACATTTCTAATATAGTTTGAAAGAAGCAGAGGAAATTGAAAGTGCAAAAGGTAACCAGGAACTAAAGGTAAATGACACCCGAGGACATCAATCAGTTATACACATCAGTGTATGAGGAGGGAAACCTCCTAGAAAGCTGGAACTAACCTTCTTCTCTAAATTTGGAAGCCATCAAAGGCCATACCATCCAAGAGGCAGGGACAATAAAAGCTGCCACCATTAGTCTTTAGGATGCTACAGGGAAATTTCTTTAGAGTGCAGATGGAAAAGGGTCACCTGAAGACAGGAGAACCCTAAGTGCTTAAAATGGTTTAAGTATATGGATGACAAAAATATCACACAGAGAAACAGGAACCTTAACTCTTTAACAAGTATGGGTTCAGGATATCAATTCATGCTTCCTTTGAATTCTAGATCTCTAGATCTAACAAGTACTGAAAAAAAAAAAAATATATATATATATATATATATATAACTTAAGAGGGTAAAACATGAAATAATCTCCACAAGAAGAATTCTACAAAGCCGAATATCCAGAATTCTCCCGAGACAATCATGGTTGCTAAGATGGCCTTACAATCTATGAAAAAAGTCACAAAAAGGTAACATCCACAGCCAGAGCAAACTAAAGAATCTATACACCAAGAATTACAGGTAATATAAAAACTTCAAACAAAAATGTTTAGGATTTTAATAGAGATCAATGAAGGAACAGAATCCATTAAACAAGAAATGACAAAACTGGAAAAATATCGTTGATTTTTAAATTGTTTAGGAGAGTCATCCAGAATACCAGATAAATAGAAATATAGGGTGAGGCAAAAGTAGGTTTACAATTGTTCATATTGAAAATAATACAATAATTAATAAATAATAATACAAGAGTAAATTCTCTATTTCACGAATTCACAAATGTAAAGCTAATACAGTGGTTGGCAAAAGTACGTTTACAGTTGTGAGTACCTGAAACAGTTTATTCATTATTTTATTATTTATTTTGTATTATTATTATTATTATTGTTTTGTAACCTTACTTTTGATTTATCTTTTAGGTAATGATGGCTGGTAAGTTAACCTACTTTTGTCCACCCCTATATATAAAATACCAGCCAAGAAACATGGAAAAAATCAGACATAGAAGATTTAGAATGATGAGACTCAATATTTGAAGAGAAAAAGTCTAGAACTTTTCCAAGTTGAAGAAAGGCATAAGTTTTCACACTGAAAGAAAATACTGAGTCCAGTTTATGATTTTTTTAAAATATGTTTTTATTGATTTTCTAGAGAGAGAGGAAGAAACAGAAACATCAATGTGAGAGAAAAACATCAATCAGCTACCTCCTGCACGCCCCCTACTGGGGATCGAGCCCACAACCTGGGCATGTGTCCTGACTGGGAATCGAACCAGGACCTCTCAGTCCATGGGATGACGCTCAATCCACTGAACCACACTGGCCCGGCCGGTTCATGATTTTTTTTTTTTAATCTTTACCAGAGTACATTTAATGAATCAAGATCTCTATGGACAAAGAAAAACTTTGCAGGCTGTGTTAGGCCAAAGTCTAAAGATGGCCCCCTTAGATTCCTATTCTTTGGGTATTTAAACATTCTTCTAAGTACTGTTCTGAAGGGAGTTTGCAAATGTAATTAAAGCTCCAAATCAGTTGATTTTAAAATTCAGAGATTATTTTGGTGGGCATGACACAATCAAGTGAACTCTTTAAAAGGAGAGTTTTCTCCTCCTAGTGGCAGACGAGGACATGAGAGAGTCAAAGCCTAAGGAAGACTTGCCCTTGTTTCTTTGAAGAGGAAGGCAGGTACATGAGGAGTTATGTGGGTGATCTCTAGGAGCAGGAGGGCCCCTAGCAGACAGACAGCAAGGGGATAGTTACTTCAGACCTACAACTACAAGAAATTCGGTTCTGCTTATAACCTGAATGAGCTAAGAACCCAGCCTGGCCTTCAAGCCTTCATGTCAGTTTGTGACAGCCCAGCCAAATCCATTCGGATTCTGACTTACAGAACTTCAACTTAAATAAATAAATGTTATTTGAAGTCATTAAGTGTGTGGTAATTTGCTATGTAGTAATAGAAATACAAAGGCTACAATAGATAAAATTCACAATAACTGTAAAGGAATAAATGAATCAACACACTAACAGAAGATTTATCATCATCATCAGTAAATGCCAGGCTACCCTGACATATAATCAAATAGCTGAGGCAAAATAACTCTCAACCTAGAAGTCCATACTACATACATTCACATTCAAGGGTGAAAATACAATAGGCAATTGCAGGCAAATAAGGTAAACAGTTTATTACACAAAGACACACTAATGGAATTTCTAAGACATGACCGCCAAAAGGGATACTGAACATCAAAAGATTTGAAATAGGTTAAAATTCAGCAGTAACAAAAAACCAAAGGTTAAAAATATGTAAGAGTGGCCCTGGATGGTTTTGCTCATTGGTTAGAGTATCAGCCCATGGACAGAGGATCGTGGGTTCAATTCCCTGTCAAGGGCATGTGCCTGGGTTGCAGGTTCAATCCCCGACCTTTGTCAGGGTCATGCAGGAGGTACCCAATCAGTGTGTCTCTCTAATGTTCATGTTTCTCTTTCTCTCCCTGTCTCTCTCTACTTCTCTCCCTCCCTCCCTCTTCAAAAATCAATGGAAAAATAGCCTCGTATTGAGGATTAACAACAACAAGAAAATATATCCTTGGGTTTAGGATTAACAAAAGAAAAGAATATAGGGTTAAATGGGCTAAGATCCATATATTATTAGAAGACTATAAGTACTTATTATATAAATAATTGTAAAATTAACTACCATCAATAATTGAATAGTAATATAACAATTTAATAAATAAAGAATACAACTAAAAGAATAAAATTAGAACATAAAATGACTAAATTAATAGATGGAAAGAAAAAACAATAACAGCACAATTGATAGAACATAAGAAAATAGAAAAAAATATTGAAAAGTATGGTCAGTAGAAAAAAACTGGCAAACTTTTGTCTAAATATATTGGCAAACATATTTTAAGCATATAAACGTATTAAATTCAACTACTAAAAACTCCTGAGATTACCTATTTTTAATCCCATTGGTAAAATGTTTTTAAGAGACCAACTTATAAAAAAATTGTATCAGGTAAATCTAACAAACACAATGTTGATATAGCAGTTATAAAATAGTGAGTACTGAATTTATGGTTAAGAAACATTAATGCTATTTTTAGTAATAAAAAAAAGAGCACAGTTAGGTCAATGAAATTAGTTTCCCCCAAACTCATAATTATTATAGAAATTTATGTATGAGTTCTGCCACACTCTGTCAAATATCAGGCATTTGCTTGTTTGTTTACCCAAGCAGTACATGAATATACAGACATGTGTCCCTTAATAGGGATACGTCCTGAGAAATGTATCCTTAGGTAATTTAGTCATTTTGAGAACATCATAGAGTACATTTGCACAAACCTAGATAGTATATAGCCTACTACATACTTAGGCTAGATGGTATAACCTATTGCTCTTAGGCTACAAATCTATGGAGAATGTTACTCTATTGACTATTGTAGTCAATTGTAACACAATGGTAAGTATCTGTGTATTTAAACATAGAAAAGGTACAGTAAAAATATGGTATAAAAGATAAAATTTAGTACACCTGTAGGGCATTTACCATAAATGGAGCTTGAATGAATGGAAATTGCTCTGGATGAGTCAGTAAATCAGTGGTGAGTGAATGTGAAGGCCTAGGACATTAGTGTGCACTACTGTAGACTTTGTTAACTCTGTCCCACAAGCCCTAGCTGGGTTCCTTCTGACAGGGTCAGAAATAGAACATCTAAGCTGTGAATGTGGCTACAGGCTCCATGAACAGAGATGCGGCTGGGTAATTGGAAATATCGAGGAGAACGTCACCATAGTCAGGAGGGAGTGAAAGGTGGCCTAAGGATCAGTAGATGGAGATATAAAGGAACATAGGGGACTGTAATGGCAATGTGGCTTTGGCTATTGCATATTAGAGCAGTTGTTAGATTAAAGAACACTGTGGTAGGCATTTGAAAAAAGAGTGTGCTTAACTTGGAAAGGGTGTAGAACTGAGGGCTCAATATTTTGACTGGAAATTTGCTTTTGGTTCCATTGACCCTATCTGTCACAAAGAGCTCTCTCTGGCATTGCATTTCTGGAAGAAATAAGATGTATCTATGCTTTACATCATTACAACTTGAAAATATTTCCAAAGTACAGGGACAGGCTGGCTCCACAATAACCACAAAAAGCTTTCACTAAAGTGGCAGTGAAGTGGCACCAGATACTTGTTACAGTAGCTCCTGTGGACTTGTGTCCTTGTACCAGATCTTAGGTCCTCAACAAAGAATGCATAAGAATGTGCTCCGAAGACCATCAGGCTATATCTGGGAGGGCTGTAACACTCTCTGAATATGTAGCACTAGCGGATGGGCTCTTCTGTGCTGAAACAAGTCAGTGGCCGACTAATTGAAAGGTAATTTGTATACTCAAAACTGAGTGAGAGAAAATCTATTGGGAAGACCCACAGGTTTTGATCCCATCAGAGAAAATAAAAAAAATTTCCTCCTGAACCACATATCCTTTCATTTCCTAAAGGAAACTTTGTTCCATTATAATCTTAAGGGATCACCATCACATATGCAGTCCCTCATTAGCCTAAATGTCATTATGTGGCACATAACCATAATCCACGCTGGCTCATTTCTAGGCACCGTACAGGCATAGCTTATTTTATCATTTTACTGTGCTTCACAGATTTTGCTTTTTTTTTTTTTTTTTTACAAATTGAAGGTTTGTGGCAACCTTGAGTGGAGCAAGCTTATCAGTGCCATTTTTTTTTCCATCAGCATTTGCTCACTTCATGTCTCTGTGTCACATTTTGTTAATTCTTGCAATATTTCTAACTTTTTCATTGTTATATCTGTTATGGTGATCTGTGATGTTACCAGTGTAATTCTTTTGGACATCATAAACCATGGCCATACAAGATGGCCAACTTGCCCTGGCCAGTATGGCTCACCAGGTTGGGCATCGTCCTGTGCACCCAGAGGTTGCTGGTTGGATTCCCAGTCAGAGTACATGACCAGGTTACATGCTTGATCCTCAGTAGGATCAAGGATTGGTGGGAGGCAGCCAACCCATGTTGCACTCTCACATGGATCTCTCTTCTCCCTTCCTCTCTCTCTCTCTCAAAAAAAAAAAAAAAAAAATCAATAAAGTATTCTTTAAAAAAAAAAAAGATGGGCCCTGGCCGGTTTGGCTCAGCAGTTAGAGTGTCGGACTGCGGTCCAGAGAGACCCGGGTTCGGTTCCCGCTAAGGGCATGTACCTCGGTTGCAGTTTGTCCCTGGCCCTGGTTGGTCGTGCGGGTGGCAGCCACTCAATGTGTCCCTTTCACGTCGATGTTTCTCTCTCTCTTCCTCTCTCTCCCTCCCACTCTATCTGAACAAAAAATGAAAAAAAAAAAAAAAAAGATGGTAAACTTGATTGATAAATGTGTGTGTCCTGACTGCTCCACTGACCAGCTGTTCCCATCTCCCTCCCTTTTTTCAACCTCTCTATTCCCTGAGACACAATAATATTGAAATTAGGCCAATTACTGACCCTACAATGGCCTCTAAGTGTTCAAGTGAAAGGAATAGTTTGACATATCTCACTGTAAATCAAAAACTAGAAATAATATAGCTTAATGACTAAACTGTGTTAAAAGCTAAGGTAGGCCAAAAGTTAGGCTTCCTTTTTCATCAGTTTAAACTAAGTTGCGAATAAAAATTAAAAATTCTTCAAAAAAATTAAAAGTGCTTTTCCAGTAAACCCATAAATGGGAAGAAAGGAAAACAGCCTTATTCTGATAGGAAGAAAGTTTGTGTGGTCTGGATAGAAGATCAAACCAGCCACAACATTCCCTTATATCCAAGAGTAATCCAAAGCAAGCCCCTAACTCTTTTTAATCCCATGAAGGCTGAGAGAGGTGAGGAAGCTGCAGAAGTAAAGTCTGAAGCTAACACAGGTAGGTTTGTTAGGTTTAAGGACTAAGCCAACTCTGTAACATAAAGAACAAGGTGAAGCAGCAGCTGCCGATGCAGAAGCTGCAGCAAGTTATCCAGAAGATCTAGCTGAGATCATTGATGGTGGCCACACGAAACAATATATTTACACTGTAGATGAAACAGCCTTATATTAAAAGAAGATGTCTTCTAGGAATTTCATAGCTAGAGAGAAGAAGTCAATGCCTAGTTTCAAAATTAAAAAACAGGCTGACTCTCCTGTTAGGGGCGAATGCAGATGGTGACTTAAGTTGAAGCCAATGCTTATTTATCGTCACAAAAAAACCTAGGGTCCTTAAGAATTGGGCTAAATCTACTTAGTAGTCACTTTATAAATGTAAAAATAGAGTTTAGATGACAGCACATCTGTTTATAACCTGGTTTAATAAATCTTTTAAGCCCAGTGTTGAGACTTTCTGCTCAGAAAAAAAAAAAGTCCTTCAGAAATATTACTGTTCATTGACAATGCACCTGGTCACCCAAGAGCTCTGATGAAAATGTATGATGAGATTAATGTTGGTTTTATGCCTGCTAACCTTACATCCATTCTGTAGCCCACAGATCAAGGAAAATTTCAACATTCAAGTCTTATTAAGAAATACATTTCGTAAGGCTATAGTTGCCACAGATAGTGATTCCTCTGATGGAGCTGTGCAAAGTAAATTGAAAACCTTCTGCAAAGAATTCACCATCCTAGATGCCGTTAAGAACATTTTGATTCATGAAAAGTGGTCAAAACATCAACATTAACAGGAGGGTGAAATAAGTTGACTCCAACCCTCATGGATGACCGAGGGATTTGAGACTTTAGTAGAGGAAACAATTTGCAGATGTGGTGGAAATAGACAGAGAACTAGAATTAGAAGTACAGCCTGAAGATACTACTGCATTGCTGCAATCTAATAATAAAACTTGAAGAGATGAGAAGTTGTTTCTTATGAATGAGCAGAGAGTGGTTTCTTGAGATAGAATTTACTTCTGGTGAAGATGTGAAATGACAACAAAAAATTTAGATTACAACATAATGTTAGTTGCCAAAACAGTGGCAGGTTTTGAAATAACTGATTTCAATTTTGAAAGTTCTACTCTGGGTAAAATGCAATCAAACAGCATCACATGATACAGAGAAATCATTTGTGAAAAAAAGTCAACTGACGAGGCAAACATCATTGCTGTCTCATTTTAAGACATTGTCAAAGCCACCCCAGCCTTCAGCAACCACCACCCTGAGCAGTCAGCAGCCATCAACACTGAAGCAAAACCTTCTACCAGCAAAAAGATCATGACTCACTGAAGGCTCAGATGGTGGTTAACAATTCAAGTATGTAATTTGTTTCTTAAAACATAGTGCTATAGCACAATTACCAGACTATAATATAATGTAAGTATAACTTTTATATGCACTAGGAAACCAAAAATTCATATAATTCATATTATTACAATATTCACTTTATTGCAGCGGTCAAAACCAAACCTGCAATATTTCCAAGGTATGGCTACACATTCTTTTTCTTTACTAATTATACATATTCTGTTTCTTACTAGAATCAGCTATTTTATTCCTTGTTTCTTCAAAGTAGACTTCCAAATGAATAAAAGACTAACTTACTAGAAAGTAAATTTTTATGTATTAGCACTCTGGTTTCAGTGCATTACTTCACCAATTGCAAGAGTTCAAACAATATGTAGAAATGAATTGTAGATCATTCGTTCATTCTTAATTTTCAGCATGTATCTTCAGAAACCTTCTAATTTACTTACCTGGTGGAATGTGTGTGAATGCTGCCTTCTGATCTAGATATTAAAAAAATAGAAAATTTTATTAATTTTAGCTAGTCCTAGGAGAGCTTGCCTACTATATGAATAAAAGGCCATTTTATAAGCAGTATAATCTATTTTATAAGACTGGTTATCAATCAAGAAAATAATGTCTAAGGCCACTGAGAAAAGATGCCAATAAATAATCTTATTTACCCATATACCTCATCCAGAAAGAGTGTAAATATCAAATCCCACAGTGAGAAGAGTATTAAGAAGGCACAGATTTGCCTTGCTTTTTGCTTTTGACTTCTAAACATAAAATATAGATTTGACTCTGAATGCCTGATTCTTAGCTTCATACCTCAACTTTTAACTTTTTATTCATTTATAAAGAAATGCTACATTTTGTAAATTAAAATCCCTACTGTCTTCTAGACAATCCTGCAGAGTAAGCAGGTAAGATATCTCCCCTTTCCATTCCTCACATAGAGGAATGCTAGGAAAAAAAATAACAAAAAAAAAAAAATGTAATATATAGCTGAGATAAAAAACAACAAAAGAGCCATGGCCGGTTTGGCTCAGCGGTTGGAGCCCAGAGAGTCCTGGGTTTGGTTCCCGCTAGGGGCACGGTACCAAAAAAATTAAAACAAACAAACAAACAAAAAAACAAACAACAAAAGACTTCTCCTGGTGTTGGTAAAAATTTTAAAAATGGACTTCAAGGGATAAACAGGAACTAAAGCTGAAGGACTGCAGGGATATCTAAGCCAGTGTTATATCTTTGGGTCTAGAGATTTAAGAGCCCTTCCTTAAAAGGAGGTTGGGTCCGAGAACTTTGCATATCAGAAAACTGTAAGTGAGCCCTAAATTAAACCTGGGAGCAAAGGAGGGCCATACCATCCATGAAACAGGCATAATAAAAGCTCTGACCATAGCATTATATACTTGAAACCTATGTAGTCTTATTAACTAGTGTCACCCCAATACATTTAATTTTTTTAAGTGTGCGTAGGAGAGGAGAAACAAAAAGTCTGTCTCAAGATAAAAACAAACAAACAAAAACCTCTGACCAGTGGCCTTTGGAATGCAGCACAAGAAATGAGGATATATAAATGGGGAAAATGCATCAATGAGAGAAGTAGGAATCCCTTAAAAAGGATACTTTTAGGATTCCAGTTCACAAAGTGCAAGTTCCTGAATACCATGCATAGCAATTGTCTTCAATATTTTTGCTTTAAAAGAAGCAAAAATAGAACAACCCACATGTATGTGTCTTCAACAAAGCACACAGAATTCTCATGGGAAAATCATAGACACTGAGGATAAAAGAGCCTATGATTACAAACTACTAAGCATGAGTGCCAGCAGTCACAGCAAATCAACAAATTCACATACCAAGAAATACAAGACAAATTATTTTAAAAACTTTAATATAAGAATATTTAGACTATCCATAAAAATCTTTGCAAGAATAGATTCTATAAGTCTAAAACAGGATGGAAGAAGAGTTGGTGAAATGAAAGAGTGACCTGAGGAAATAAAACTGAATGTGAGATATGCAGTTATAAACCATAACGACATTTTCCCAATTCTGGCCAAGGTGGAGTAACAGACTGGATTTACCCTCCTGCCTGAAACAACTGAAAATCCTGACAAAATATATGAATCATTTTAGACATTTAATATGTCAATGCAAGATGGTGATCTCTGAGAGGAGGGAATATAAAAAATGAGACCTATGTTTGACCTTTCTTATTGCCTGGTGAGAATTTCCAGGTCCTAGCACAGCAAGTAAACCCAGGCAAAGCCAGAAGTTTCCGAGTTGAGGTAATAGAATAAGGGGTCCTGGAAGAAAAAGGCATCTAGAATTCCCAGGGCAAAATACCAAAATGGGCAAGAGCTGCACACAGAGAGCTCCTAAGATCTGTGGAGGGTCCCCCTTGAGTCCTAAGCAAAAGGCTGATTATTGAGTGCAGTGAGGAAACCACTTGAGCCTGAGGCGAGGGTGGGGGGGGATTGAAATAAAGAAGGGGAGTATTCCATTATGCTCACATAGGGGAGGAATCATTTGTGTTCCCACCACCTCCAGTGAAAATCTCTTAATTCATGATGAGTCGGGCAGAGTTACTCCAAAGGGTGTTGCCTCAATAGTGATGACTGTTCTAATTCTGTTTAACAAAGCTTAAAAGGCAATGGTATTAGAACAATCGGATATTCTTACGCAAAAGAAAAAAACATTGTATCCATAACTCTTTAACTATATAAAATTCAATTCAAATTGAACATAGGCCTAAATGCAAAACTATAACATTTTTAGAAGAAAAAATAGGAGAAAATCTTCATGAAATTTGGTTAGGCAAATATTTCCTAGATACAACACCAAAATCATGATCTATAAAAGAATTGATAGAGTGGATTTCATCAAAATTAATACATTTTGCTACTTGGAAGAAAGAAAAGACAAATCTTAGAGCAGCAGAACATATTTTGCAAATCATATATATGATAAAGTACTTGTATTCAGAACATAAAAAAGAATACTCAAATACAAATCCATATACCAACAAATCGCTCATTTTAAAAATGATTAAAAGATTTGCATGACTCACTAACAAGACAACCCAATTAATAAATGGGGCCTTTCACCTGGAACCAACATCTCCATTAATTTTCAACACAAAGGGGAAAAAAAGAGACACCCGTTAGACATTTGTCAGGCCCTTTAGAAAACAGTTGTTCCTTTGTCCACGTATATGTGAATCTACAAGAAAGGTGATATTGTGGACATCAAGGGAATGGGCACTGTTCAAAAAGGAATGCCCCACAAATGTTAGCCATGGCAAAACTGAAAGTGTCTACAATGTTACCAGCATGCTGTTGGCATTATGTAAACAAATAGGTTAAGGGCAAGTTTCTTGCCAAGATAATTAACGTAAGTATTGAGCATATTAAGCACTCTACAAGCTGAGATAGCTTCCCGAAACATGTGAAGGAAAATGATCAGATAAAGAAGCTAAAGAGAGTGCCCTGGTCAGTTTGGCTCAGTGGTTAGAGCGTTGGCCCGAGGACCAGAGAGTCCCGGGTTCGGTTCCCACTAAGGGCACATACCTCAGTTGCAGTTTGCCCCCAGCCCCAGTTGAGGTCGTGTGGGTGGCAACAAGTTGATGTGTCTCTCTCACATCAATGTTTCTATCTCTCTCTTTCTCCTTCTCTTCCTCCCCCTCTATCTGAAGATAAATGCAAAAATGTCCTTGGGTGAGTATATATATAAAGAAGCTAAAGAGAAAGGTAACTGGGTTCAAATGAAGCCCTAATCTGCTCCACCGAGAGAACAACTTGTGAGAACCAATGGAAAGGAGCCTGAGTTGCTGGAACCCATTCCTTATGGAATCATAGCAATAATAACTATAAAATAAATAAATAGGGTAGGCGGGGTCTGGCTGGTGTGGCTCAGTTGGTTGGAGTGTTGTGCTGTGGGAGGCAGTTAGACAGGAGCAGAGCAAGGATGATGGGCCAGGTACAGAGGTCACCACAGTGGACAGCCCTGGGTACCTAGCAAAGGACAATTGTAGGGTGAGACCTTGTCCCCAGGGTGACCTTTCCTCCCCTAGCATATTGCTGGTCATGCAGTTTGGACCCCCTGACCTTTCCTCCCTAGAGATAACATCTAGCCCTCAGTTGTATTTCAGCTCCACACCCAGGAAAGCAGCAAAACCAGACCAGAAGCCCCATCGCTGACCTCAGGACCAGCTGCACTGAATAATGACCCCTTTCCCTGGTGCCAACCAATCAATCAGTGGAGACCCCACCTCTGAAAGGACACACCTGGAAATCTGCTGAATATTCTGCTGAGATCTTTTTATGGGACCTCCCCTAAAATCTTCACCCTTAAAACCCTTAGGACAGAGAACCCAGCTCACTCTCCCTCCCAGGAACATGCTCATTCCTTTCCTTTCCCCCTCTGGCTCCCCATACCCCAAAGTGTGTCACCTTTACCTTCCTCACTTCTAAGCTCCACGGGCCCTTCCTTTGCCTCTATAACTTATTTCCTAAGCCCATTTCTTCACGAATTACTTCTTACATATCTGTGATTTTCTAAATAAATGTTCTCTTATAGTTTGTGTCTTGGTTCTGAATTCTCTCCTAGCCAGAACTCAAGTACTGAGGTTTCTGAACCTAGGTCCAGTTTCGCCCCATGGGTTGAACAGCTGGTCCTGTTCCGATGGCCTACAACACTCCCATATACTGAAAGGTGACAAGTTCAATTCCCGGTCAGACACCCAGGTTGTGGGTTCAATAGCTCCCTCTCTCTCTGTCTCTCTCTCTCTCTCCATTCCTCTCTCTAAAATCAATTAAAAATAAATAAATAAATAAATAAATAAATAAATAAATAGGGTAGGAGCGGCAGAAATGTCTAGATGAGCCCTCTCATGCAGGTGTGGCAGCTGAGAAGCCGGACAGATATCGCAGCTGCAAAACTCCCTCTAGGAGAATGGGGTCTCGACACCACATAGGGGTCCCCAACCAAAAGCAACACACAGGAAGAGGAGCTGGATATCATTGGGTCTTGGGAACCAATGGGGATTCTGTCCACTTGGGAAACTCAGACTGTGCCATCACAGAGAGGGAATGTTCCTATTGTTACAACACCAGCCTGGGAAGTTTGCTCCAGTCTATGACTACTGGAGAGGCCATGCAGCTGTGCTAGGGTCTGGCATAGGGGTCTGCTCACTACACCCAGTAATGAGTTTTAGGGGCCCTCTATTCCCTGGAAAGGCTTTGGGCAGAGGGCCAGTCAGTGACTAAACTGTGTGGCTTAGGAAAGAGGTCAGTCTTACACACCTCGAGAGAATGGGTGGCACCCCTCCCCCAATCCACTGAACTGCTCAGTCTGCCCAGTCCTGCTGGATTCTGTGGCACAGAGGAACAATGCAGGGCTGGGAATTTAAGCCTGCCCTGCTTGGTTTGACGGCATAGGGGAGCCAGACTTTTCTACCCATTTGAAACCCAGGCAGAAATGGGAATTTCAGGCCCTCCCTGCTGTGGCCAGCCTCGAGGACAAATCTGAGTGCCCAGCAGGGCCCATTTTTGGCCCCCTCCTGCTTGGTTGGCAGCATGGGAGCATGGTGGTGCCAGGGAGCCATGTAGGCCTAGGTTTTTGGGACTCCTGGGGAGGCTTCTATCCAGGAGTCAGACAGGCAAGTGCTGGGTTCTGCGGCTGCATTGAGGAAGGCAGATACCAGCTCCCCTGGAGTTCAGCCCATGCTGCTTCAGAAAGGAGAAAAAAATGCCTGCTTCACTTCCAATAGGTTTCAGGCACCACCTCCAAGGGAGAAAGTTTGAATCAGCCCTGCCAAGACCCCCACTGAGCACAGTTCCATGGGGGAAGGGAGAGCAGCTCAGAGCAGGGATATTCAAAGTATGAGACCCATGGCAGACCCTATCTCTGGATTTCAATAGTCCACCTGCTGGACTACTAGGGGCTCTACCCTGCCAAGGTCAGAGAAAAAATCCAGGGCAGACTCAGATGTGTGGCTCAGGGGCAAGGGAACACACTTACCATCTTCTCTGAAGTCTGAACAGCACCTCCCCCTCATGGGAGATCCAGTGGCCTCATCCCCTGATTCCACCAGAGGCTCTTTCAGAGACTGCGCCTTTTCAGTGACTAACATTGGCAGCCAGCTGGCTGGTGGAGGCAGGCAAAGGAGGAACCTAGGGTGCCTTGGGACATTTGCTGACCTGCCCTGGGGCCCTGAGCTGGTAAAACCTGGCCTTGGAGTGCAGCTTGGTCCTTCCAGTGCACAGCCAAGCCCATGAGGAAGCCACAAACTATAGATTGCACCTCCCAAGAGGCCCAGAACTGGCAGATCAAGTGGCCAAATACAGACATCAGAAAAGGATCCAACAAGCTTCAAAAACAGCATATCCAAAATGTGATCACAGCAGGCACTGAACTCTGCTGAGGTGAAATCCACATTTTCTTCTTTATTCTTTTCTTTATATTTCTTTTCTATTTCATGTTTCTCTTCTCTGTTTTTCTTTCATATTTTCTTATTTCTCTCTTTCTTTTTTATTCTATTTTTTCTTTTATTTTTTCATTTTTATTTTTCTATTCTTTCTCTTCCTTTTTTCCTTTCATATTCTTTTTTCCTCCTCTTATTCTTCTTTCTTTTGTATTTTATTATTATTAATTAATTTATTTATTTATGCTTCTTCTTGTTGTTGGTGGTGGATTTATTTTTGTTTTGTCTTGTTTTGTTCTATCAGCACCTGTACAAGAGCTTGCATGACATGGTCAAGGTTGAGCCTCACAGCCAGCTTGAGGGATGAGCCCACCCACTCATGGGCCTACAGAAATAAAGACCCAATTACAACAGTGGGGACCACATAACCCACACAAGGGACATTTCTAGAGCATCCAGCTCAGGAGATCATGGAGACTGCACCACTGGAACTCACAGGACACCTACTACATAAGGCCACCCCACAAAGACTGAGAGTCATAGCAGTTCTATCTAATACATAGAAACAAATACAAAGAAACAGCTAAAATGAGGAGATAAATAAACAAGCCCCAAATGAAAGAACAGGAGTAATATCTAGAAAAAGAGCAAGATGAAATGGAGGCAAGCAACTTATCAGACATAGGGAGTTCAAAGTAATGGTTATAAGAATGCTCAAGGACCCCTGACCAGGTGGCACCGTTGGTTGAAACATCATCTCATACACCAAAAAGACTGTGGGTTTGATTTCCTGTCAGGACACATGCATGAGGCAACCAATTGATGTTTCTCTCTCTATCAATGTTTCTTTTTCTCTTTCTCTCTCTCTCTCTCTCTCTCTCTCTCTCTCTCTCTCTCTCTCTCTCTCTCTCCTTGCCTCTCTCTCTCAAATTAATAAACATATCTTTGGGAGTGGAAAAAAATTATTTTTAAGAATTGTCAAAGAACTTAGTGGGAACTATAACAGCATGAAAAGCAACATAGAAACAATAAATAAGAACCAGTCAGAAAAGAAGAATTCTATATCTGACATCAAGAATGTACTGGAACAAATTAAAATTAGATTGAATGAAACAGAGGATAAATACACTGACTTGGAAGAAAAGGTAGAAAAACACATCCAGTCAGAGCAGCAAAAAGAAAAAAGAATTTTAAAAAGTGAGGATATTTTAAGCAGACTTTGGGACAATGTGAAAAGGAACAACATCTGCATTATAGGGATACCAGAAGGAGAAGAAAGGGAGCAAATGACAGAGAACCTATTTAAAGAAATAATGACAGAAAACTTCCTAAACAGGGTGAAGGAAAAAGTCACACAAGTTCATGAAGCACAGAGAGTCCCAGTCAAGGTGAACCTCAAAGAGACCCACATCAGGACATGTCATAGTTAAAATGGCAAAGGTTAAAGACAAAGAGGGACTCTTAAAGACAGAAAGAGAGAAATAGTTAGTTACCTACAAGGGAGTTCCAATAAGGCTGTCAGCTGATTTCTCAACAGAAACATTTTAGGCCAGAAAGGATGGGCATGAAGTATTTAAAGTAATGATAAGCAAGGAACTGAAACCAAGGCTACTCTGTGCAACAGGTTATCATTTAAAACTGAAGGCAAAATAAAGAGCTTCCCAGGCAAAAAAAAAAAAAAAAAAAAAAAGGCTAAAAAAGTACATTGCAAGAAATGATAAAGAAATTGCTTTAAGAAAATGAATAAATAGAGAGACAGATGAATATAAGCATAAAGGAAAAAATGGCAATAAATAAGTACCTATCAATAATAACCTTAATTGTAAATAGATTAAATGATCCATTCAAAAGACATAGGGTAGCTGAATGGATAAGAAAACATGGTCCAGCCCTGGCTGGTGTGGCTCAGTACTTAGTGCATTGGCCCACACACTGAAGAGTTGTTGTTATGATTCCCAGGCAAGGCCATATACTTGGTTTCTGGTTTGATCCCTGGCCCAGGTGGGGGCACATACAGGAGGCAACCAATTGATGTGTCTCTCTCACATTAAATTTATCCCTCTGTGTTTCTTTCTCTCTCCATCTATCCCTCTCTCTCTCAATCTGCCTCCCAGTGAACCCTAGCACACTGCTGGTGGGAATGCAGACTGGTGCAACCACTATGGAAAATGTTGTGGAGGTTCCTCAAAAAATTAAAAATGAAACTGCCATTTGACCCAGTAATCCCACTTCTAGGAATATATCCTAAGAAACCTGAAACACCAATCAGAAAGAATATATGCACCCTATGTTCATAGCAGCAATATTTACAATAGCTAAAATCTAGAAACACATAAACATAATTGAAATTAGGAGAGAAAATATATCTATAAAAATGTATAAATAATTAATATAATATATAATTCTAGTTATGACACATGGATACACCCCCATGTAGTAAAAATATGTAAAATACATCAACTTTCAGTGTAAAGAGTGTTCTCTGTGGATAAAGAAGGAATACTAGAGCCCTGGCCGGTTTGGCTCAGTGGTTAGAGTGTCAGTCTGCAGACCAGAGAGTCCCGGTTCGGTTCCTGCTAGGGGCACGAACCTCGGTTGCGGTTTGTCCCCGGCCCTGGTTGGGTCTTGTGGGTGGCAACCAGTTGATGTGTCTCTCTCACATCGATGTTTCTCTCTCTTTTCCCCACTCTCTTCCTCCTGCTCTATCTGAAGATGAATGCAAAAATGTCTTCAGGTGAGGATTAAAAAAAAAAAGAAGGAATACTAGAAGTAGACTGCAGCTGTAGATGTATTGGTCATTTCAAAAGAGAAATAGGAAATATATTAACATTTGTTTATTTTGAATGGTGGACAAATGGGTGTTTGTCACCTTATTCTCTGTCTTTGCATTTAAATTATTTTAAAATAAGAATATATTGCAGGCTAAATTATAAATTCACTTCTGAAGACCTTACCCAGAGAATCATTTTAAAGTTATTTCTTACATGAGGCAGAAATACAAATTGAAGTATTTCATGTATGATAAGGCCCAAAAATTTGCATTTTAATAAGTACTCTGGTGCTTCTCCTATAAGGTGACAAAGATCACTGAGAACCACTATGTTGAAAGAAATAGATGTAGATACATTAGAGTTCTTCATCTCTGAATGACTTTGTATAGTTACTTAAACCGCTCCCAAATTTTTGTATCTCTAAAATAAGACTATTCAAAATTATCACACATATTTAAAGGACATACTAAAGTAGTAGTAAATATCCGTATAAAATGTATTATTGCAATACTTTTAGTTCTAAGTCATATCAGAACTGTTATTAGTTTACATTAGAAAGAAATTAGAAGCAGTTGGGTAAATTCTGATGTTACATTCCACAAATATTAAAACCTCCAGGATATTAGAAATTACAATGATACGATCCCATGCTTCTGATCCAGAGACTGATGTTTTCTGTGATGTTACAATAGCAGAATAACAAATTACATTATCAATGAATGTGTGTCATTACCTAAGCTAATTCTATTCCTAAAATTACATGAATATCTGAAAATATGGACTGTAGCACTATTAAGTTTGTTACTTAATGTAAAAACAAATACGCATGGATTGGAAGGATTAACATCATTAAAATGTCCATACAACTCAAAGCAATCTATAGATTCAATGCAATCCCCATCAAAATACCAACAACATATTTCACAGAACTAGAACAAATACTTCAGAAGTTTATATGGAACAAAAAAAGACCCCAAATAGCCACAGCAATCTTGAAAAAGAAGAACAAAGTAGGAGGGATCACAATACCGGATTATCAGGTTAGACTACAAAGCCATTGTAATCAAAACAGCCTGGTACTGGCACAAGAACAGTCATATAATCAATGGAACAGAACAGAGAACCCAAAAATTGACCCAAGATATGCTCAATTAATATTTGACAAGTTGGCAAGAGTATACAATAGAGTAAAGACAGTCTCTTTAATAAATGGTGTTGGGAAAATTGGACAGCTACATGCAAAAAAATGAAACTAGACCACCAATATACACCATGCACAAGAATAAACTCAAAATGGATAAAATACTTAAATGTGACTCATGAATTCATAAAAATCTTAGAAGAAAATGTAGGCAGCAAAATCTCAGACATCACACACAGTACAATTTTCAGATACAATGTCTAAGACAAGAGAACCAGAGCAAAAGACTAATAAATGGGACTACATCAAACTAAAAAGCTTCTGCACAGCAAAAGAAACAAGCATCAAAATGGAAAGGGAACCCATTGTATGGGAGAACATAATTTCCAATGATACATCAGATATGGGGTTAATTTCCAAAATATATAGAGTACTCTTACAACTCAACAAAAGGAAGACAAAGAATCCAATTAAAAAATGGGCAGAGGACCTAAATAGATACCTCTCCAAACAAGACATACAAATGGCCAAGAGACATATGAAAACAATGCTCAATGTCACTAATCATCAAATAGATGCAAATTAAAACGCCTGTGAGGTATCACCTCACACCTGCCAGAATGGCTGCCATCAGCAAATCATCAAACAACAAGTGCTGGCAAGGGTGTGAAGAAAAGGGGACTCTAGTACACTGCTGGTAGGAATGCAGACTGGTGCAGCCACTAAGGAAAACAATATGGTGTTTCCTCAAAAAATTAAAACTTGAACTGCCATTTGACTCAGTGATCCCACTTCTAGGAATCTATCCTAAGAAGCCTGAAACACCAATCAGAAAGAATATATGTACCCCTATATTCATAGCAGCACTATTTACAATTGCTAAGATCTGGAAACAGCTCAAGTATCCATCAATAGAGTAGATTAAAAAAAGCTATGGTGCATATACACTGGAATACTATGCCGCTATAAGAAAGAAAGATCTCTTATCCTTTGAGATGACATGGAGGGACCTGGAGAGTATTATGTTAAGCAAAATAAGCCAGTCAGAGAAAGACAAATATCACATGATCTCACTTATTTGTGGAATATAATGAACAAAATAAGCTGATGAACAAAATAGACCCAGAGACATAGAAGTATGGTTTAGACTGGCAAACCTTGGGGGGGAGGAGGGAAGAGATAAACCAAAGAACTTATATACTTATATGCATATATGCATAACCAATGGACATAATACAATGCCGGGGGTGGGGGGGAATTGGGAGGATGATGTCAATGGGTGAAAAAGGAGAAACATTTGTAACAAAAATAAATTAATTTAAAAAAATAAATAAGTAGCCAGGCTGGTGTGGCTCAGTGGTTGAGAGTCGACATATGCACCAAGAGGTCGCTGGTTCGATTCCCTGGTCAGTGCACATACCCAGGTTGTGGGCCAAATCCCCAGTGGGGGGCATGCAGGAGGTGGCCAATCAATGTTCTCCCTCATCAATGTTTCTATCTCTCTCTCCCTCTCTCTCTAAAATCAATAAAGAAAAAAATTGTTTTGAAATTAATAAAGAAATAAAAAATAAATAAATAAATAAATAAAAAGAAATAAGATTTTAAAATTATGTTTAATTTCATATAGAATAAAATATCAAATAAATGTAAAAAAATGTATTGTTGCTGCTCACGATAATACCTTATATATGACTAAATTCAAATGGTACTAAAGTTTAACTTCAGAGCACAAATTTACTCGCTACTTAGGGATTCCTCTTCCTTGTTGAACAACTTTTTCATATGATTCCGTGAAATAGCTATTACGGTTGCTATAGCAAGAACAAGTAAAGCAATGTAGAAACCTAGAAGCCACTGGTTCTTTTTAGAGCTCCAAAAATCTCTTCCTAAAAATAAAAAAGTAAAAAATCAGGAGTAAAACATTAAGCTATTTTTACTGTTAAGTTGCAGCAAACTAATTACAATGTTCTTAATTTTTGTTGTTATTTGAGTAACATGGAAAAATAATTGAGTCATAATACTTTGGACTATATCTACTACCTCTTATTCTAAAAGAATAGAAAACAAGTTTCAGAAAGTTGCAACATATTCTATATTACACAGCAGCTACAAAAAATCTCACTATAACACTCTAAATGGAGCCCCAAAATTTCAATGATATATAATATAATGTGGTATGGTGTAATTACAAGGTTATCCAATAAATTTACATTGTTACAAGTTGCATTATCACAGAATCTCACTAAATTTGTGCATATTCTATTTTTCTTTATTAGATTGTTGACTTTTTGACATTAGAGCTCTGTTTTTATATATGGAGCCACTGCAGCGCTACTAAAATGGCACTGGCATAAAAATCAGGAGGCTTGATTCCTAATACTTATTCTGCAACTAGTTAGCACTGGGTGTGGTGCCCTAAACATATTCTTTAAGCTCCATGATGAGAGGGACTTTGTTTAGCTTACTGTACATCCCTCGTGCCATGTGACTGGGATCTAGCATACATTAGGAGTTCAATAAATATTTACCAAATCAATGAATGAATAACAGAAACTAAAGTCATGGTGAACAAACTAGAACACTGTGCTAGCATCCCTCTGTGATCTCTGTAACAGCAATTTGTAGATTTTTCTCATTTAAACTGTAAAGTTCTTCACAGTAAAACTTGTCTTCAATTTCCTTTATTTCTTCTAGAATGAACACATAGTAACACAGAGTAATTGTGCATAGCTGAGATTGCAGAATCAGTTATGAAGGGGGAAATGTTGAAAGGTAGTATTAAAGGAGGAAAGTCAATGATATCAGTAAATAACATTTTTAAAAGATACTCTAAACTTCAATCTGGATATTTGAAAGTTAATATTAGGGATAAAAAGAGCAAGATTAAGAAGGCATATTTAGTTTCCATTTCTTAAAAGAAGCCTATTTACCTTTCCATTACAAATATTGGTTTCTTCCTAGGTAGCAAAAATCTAACTTTGTTTTTGTCAAAATGAGCTATTTGAGGATTTGTTAACTGGATATGTAAAGTGTAGATACTTGCCTGGTATCTCTATATAACTGTCTCTGGTGCGCGTATTGCAGTCTGCACCTGTCCAGCCAGCATCACAATAGCATTCAGACAGAGACGTGCATATCTAGAATCATTGTGAAAAATTAAAATGATCATGTAAAAATATTTCCTCATAAAAAGTAAAATTATCACATAGATCATCAAGCTTACTTTTGTATTTTTATCGAGTGTAATTTTTTATTTGATTTATTTAGAGAGATAAGCCTATAAATCAAATGCTTTATTTCTTAGCCTAAATAGCATGCACACAGAGAGACACAGACATACACATACACATATGACAGCTAAATAAAGCTATGAATTAAGGCTCTTATTTGCATCAAGAAAATTTAACATCTTCAAATGTTCACCTGAAATTTTAGTGTGCAATTTCAAAAGCACACACTTAAATTATAATGAAAATGAAATACTTCCAGTGTTGTGCTAGAGGCCAACTGGTACCAGTTCCCAGAGCTGATGTACACATCTCTTCTAATCTCCAAGATCAGTGTTGTCATGTGGTAACTTGAAGTATTTGCACCTACAAATGAGGACTTTACCCTCCCCCAGGAGTGGTTGTTAAAACATATATAAACATAACGCTGTCCTTGACCATTATCAAGTTTTGTTTGGTTTGCTTTTATTTGTTTGATTTTTAAGCAAAGGTTTTTTGTATTACAAGAGGCCATCATATACTTAGTTATAGCATAACATTAGGAACAGATGGTTTCTGTTATTAATAATTATTAACTAATAGCAAACACCTTTATGATGCCTTCTACGGTGAGTCTTTATTCTGAGCACTTTACATAGATTGATTCCTTTAATCCTCATAACAGCCCTTTGAGGTCAAGACTATTTTTGTTCCTACTTCACAGATAAAGAAACTGAGGCTTAGATATTTAACTTGCCAAAAGCCATATTGCTGGAAGTGATAGAGCCAGCATTTAAACCCAAGCAATCGGATTTCAGAAGCTCTGCCCTTGACCACTGTGCTATGCTACTTCTCAAAATAACATAAAATATCACTCAGTTTCTAAGATCTCATTTTAAGAACATGAATCTAATTTCTCTGTTCTAAGGCTTAAATGTACAGGGGAAATGTTCAAGGTATCCAATGACCCAACTTCTGTCATACAACCTTCATACCATTGTGTGTGTATGTGTGTGTGTGTGTGTGTGTGTGTGTGTGTGTGTGTGTGCTTTTACTGTGAAATACTTCAGAGAAGTAATATTGTCCTTCTTAGGAGACACTTGTTGTTAATTTGTTCTAATATTGTGTTCTTACTTTTGGATCACTTGGTTAAGGTGTTGTCTTTTGTTTTTCCACTGTTAGTTACTATTCTTCCATTGTAATCAATAACTAATTTGTGAGGAGATACCTGTACAATTATCTGGGACTTCATAAAACTTTCACCCACTACTTTTAGCATCCTCTGATAATTATTTAATTCTATTATTTATTCTATATTGATTATACTATTAGGAAGAGTTTTCCCTTATTTCCAATTATTTATTCAGTAATAGCAATAACTGAATAATGTTTATATAATATAATTATAGTATAGTATAATATAGTACTGATATGGCCAGATGATCTTTGACAAGGGTGCCAAGACAACTTAATGGGAAAGGAGAGTCTGTCTCTTCAGCAAATGCTGCAGGGAAAACTGGATATTCAATGCAAAAGAATAAAGTTTCCCTTATCTCACACCATATACATAAATTAACTCAAAATGAGTTAAAGGCCTAAATGTAAGCCCTAAGATTATGAAACTCATAGAAGAAAACATAGGGGGAAATCTTCATGACATCGGACTTCACAATTTCTTGGATATAATACTAAAAGCACAGGCAAGAAAATTATAAACAGACAAGTGGATCTAGAACAACCTTAAAAACTTTTGCACATCAAAGAACACAATCAACAGAGTGAAAAGGCACCCAACAAAACAACAGATAAGACTTGCAAATTCTATATTTGATAAGGGGTTAATATCCAGAATGTACAAAGAATATGCAATTTAACAACAAAAATTTTAAAAACCTGTTTAAAAGTGAGAAAGAGACTTGAATATACATTTCTCCAAAAAATGATATACAAATGGCCAAAAAGGATATAAACAAATGCTCAATATCACTAATCATGAGGGAACTGCAAATGAAAATCATAATTGTATCACTTTCACAGATTCAGGTGGCTACTATGTAAAAAAGATCACAAAATAACAATGATGGCAAGGATGTGGAGCAATTGGAACACTTGAGCACTGTTGGTGGGATTGTAAAACAGTACAACTGTATTGGAAATGAGTATGGAAACTGTTCAAAAAATTAAAAATAGAACTACCATATAATCCAGCAATCCCACTTCTGGGTACATATACAAAAGATTTGAAAGCAGAGTCTCAAAGTGATACTTGCATACCCATTTTCCTAGCAGCACTATTCACAATAGCCAAGAGGTGGAAACACCCAAATACCATCAGCAGATGACTATATTAACAAAATATGCTTTATACATACAAGGAAATATCAGTCAACCATATAAAGAAAGAAAATTCTGTCATCTGCTACAACATGGATGAACTTTGAAGACATTATGCTAAGTGAAATCAGCCATCACTAAAAGACAAATACCATATTGTTCAATTTACATGAGATATCTAAAGTAGTCAAATTCATAGAAAAAGGAAATAGAATGGTGTGTTTTTTTTTTAATATTAGTTTCCCATCTGTAAAATGAGGCTAGTAATATATTTTGTACACCTATGTGAAGATTAAAGCTGATATTAGCCAACATGATAAATCATTATCATTGTGGGTTTTTTTAATTCTTTCTTCTTTTTTATTTTATTTTTAAATTACAGCTTACATTCAATTATTTTGTATTAGTGTCATGTGTACAAAATAGAGGTTAGACAATCATATACTTTACAAAATGTTCCCCTGATATTTCCAGTACTCACCTGGCACCATACATAGTTAGTACAGTATTATTCTCTATATTTCATACACTTTACTTTACATCCCCATGACTAATTGGTCACTACTAATTTTTACTTCTTAATCCCTTCATCTGTTTCAGTCAGCACCCCCTGCTCCCCTCTGGTAACCATCAGTCAGTTCTCTGTAATAGAATAGTGGTTTGCAGGGGCTATTAGAATGGGAGAAAGAAGAGTTGATGTTTAAGGAGTATTAGAGTTTCACATTCGCAAGGTGAAAAAATTCTGGAGATCTGTTTAACAACAATGTGACTATAAGTAACACTACTGATCTGTATACTTACTATGGTTAAGATGGCAATTTTTATGTTATGCTTTATTTTTAAATTATTTTTTATTAATTTATTTTTGTTACAGATGTTTCTCCTTTTTCCCCCATTGACACCCTCCTCCCCATCACCCCCTACCCCATTCCCAGCTTTGTTGTGTATGTCCATTGGTATGAGTACATGCATATAAGTTCTGTGGTTATGTTATGATTTTTATCACAAAAAAATTAATAGCAACTTTATTCAAAATAGCCAAAACTTTAAACAATCAAATGGATACAACTGTAACTGAGCCTACAACTTAGCAGAAGTGCCTTTCCTGAATCCTGAAAGCCACAGTTTTTTCCCATTAGCTTAAGAAAATCTGACACAAGAGAGAGAAGAGAATGGCGGTGGAGTGAATGGAAGCTACACAGACGATCTCCCAGGACCAAACGGGAATTACAACTAAAATAAAGACAAATCGTCGGGAAAAAGCAACAGAAAAGCAGCGGGAGAGGACCATACAACCAGGGACACTGAATGAGCCTGTTAGGATCTGTGGAGGCGCGTGAGGGTGGCGGGCTGGGAGGCCAGGGACAGCAGCAGCCTTGGTGGTGAGCAGCAGCCTTAGCTGGGAGCAGCGGCGGTGGCGCCCGCCCTGGGGGTTAAGAGCCCCAGCAGCTACACAGCGCAGAGGGCTGAGACAGAGCGCTAAATAGCCACAGCCACTCACCTGGGGCTCCGGCAGAGGGAGGGCGGACTGGACTGGAACTCTGTGGGGAAACCTGGGATTTGGAGGGTGCTCAGAGTTTGTGCTGAGCTGTGGCCACAAAGGACGGTGGTGGCCAGCCCCTCCTTCCCAGTTACACAGAACGACAGCCAAGTTTGCTCTTTCCTGGAGCTGTGGAAGCCCCTCCCTTGGAGATTCCCAGGTGAGGAAAAGAGGTAAAGAAATGCAAATTGAGGCTCATTAACAACCAGCATTGGCCCCACCCTGGGGAAATCCTCTTACACTGTAAACATCTGAGGGAGTTTCTCATTCAACTGAGATCCTAAGGCTTTTCAAGTAACTGAGGCTAATAGCCTCCAGGCAAAAAGCTAGAACATAACTAAACCTTTCCCTAGCTTGCAAATCTACCCAGGAAAGTGAGACCAGAGAGTGGTGGTGAAGGAGGGCCCTCCACGCTCATCCGAACCCAGTAGAGGGAGCCACAAATAGCAGAACACCAACACCCACAGGGAAAATTTGGCAGGTTCCAAAACCCACTGAGATAGCAAATATGGTGAAACAAAGAAACAGATCCCAAATCAAAGAACAAGAGAACTCCACCGAAGATGAGATAAATGAAAGGCAGTTAAGCAACTTATCAGAGCTAGAGTTCAGAGCCATGATCCTGAGGAAACTAAATAGCATGAGTAAGGACATCGACACCATGAAAAACAACCAAGTGGAAATAAAGAATGACATGGCAGAAATAAAGAACACATTGGAAGGACTGACCAGCAGAGTAGAGGAAGCGGAGGGCCGGATCAGTGAATTAGAAGACAGAGTAGAAAAAATCAATCAATCAGAAAACCAAAAGGAAAATGAAAAAACAGGAAGATAGTTTAAGAAAACTGTGGGACAACTGGAAATGTAATAACATTCGTATCATTGGAGTCCCCGAAGAAGAAGAAAATGAGCAAGGGTTAGAGAATATATTTGAAGAAATAGTGACAGAAAACTTTCTTAACCTGGTGAAGGAAGAAAGCATTCAAGTTCAAGAAGCACAGAGAGCCCCAAGTAAGAAGAACCCAAACAAGCCCACACCAAGACACATAATAATTAAAATGCCAAAAATTAAAGACAAAGAGAGAATCCTAAAGGCAGGAAGAGATAAGCAACAGGTTACCTACAAAGGAAACCCCATTAGGCTATCATCTGACTTCTCAACAGAAACACTACAGGCCAGAAGGGAATGGCATGAAGTAATCAAGGTCATGAAAAACAAGGATCTGAATCCAAGACTACTCTATCCAGCAAGGCTATCATTCAAAATAGAAGGTCAAATAAAGAGCTTCCCAGACAAAAAAAAGGCTAAGGGAATATATTAGCACCAAACCAGCACTGCAAGAAATGTTAAAAGGACTGCTGTAATTAGTAGAAGAAATAGAAAGAAAATTAGAACTACACTGTACAAAAATGGCAATAAATAAGTACATATCAATAATCACCTTAAATGTAAATGGACTGAATGCTCCGATAAAAAGACACAGAGTAGCTGACTGGATAAGAAAGCATGATTCACATATATGTTGTTTACAAGAGACCCACCTCACAACAAAAGACTCACATAGGTTGAAAGTAAAGGGATGGAAAAAAATCTTCCAAGCAAACGGAAAGGGAAAAAAAGCTGGGGTAGCACTACTCATATCTGATAAATTAGATTTCAAATTGAAGACCATAACTAGAGACAAAGAAGGCCACTACATAATATTGAAAGGGTCTATCCAACAGGAAGATATAACCTTGGTAAACATATATGCACCCAATACAGGAGCACCAAAATACATTAAAAATCTTCTGGAGGACTTCAAAGGAAAAATCGACAGCAATACAATCATAGCAGGAGACTTCAACACCACACTGACATCACTGGATAGATCATCTAGACAAAAAATTAACAAGGAAACAGAGACTCTAAATGAAGCACTAGATCAAATGGATTTAATAGATATCTACAGAGAATTACACCCCAAAACTGCAGAATTCACATTCTTCTCAAGTGCACATGGAACATTCTCAAAGATAGACCACATGTTAGGCCACAAACTAAGTCTCTACAAGTTCAAGAAGATTGAAATCATATCAAGCATCTTCTCAGACCACAATGGCATGAAACTAGAAATCAATTGCAACAAGAACATGCAAAAACATATGAACACATGGAGGCTAAATAGCATGTTACTGAACAATGAATGGGTTACCATGGAGATCAAGGAAGAATTTTAAAAATTCCTGGAAACCAATGAAAATGAACACACAACAACACAAAATCTACGGGATACAGCAAAAGCAGTTCTGAGAGGGAAGTTCATAGCACTACAGGCCCACCTCAAGAAACAAGAAAAATTTCTAATTGACTACCTAACCTCACAACTTAAAGAACTGGAAAGCAAACAAAAAGAAAACCCTAGAGCAAGTAGAAGGAAGGAAATAGTAAAGATCAGAGCAGAAATAAACGACATGGAGACCAAAAAAGCAATTCAAAGGATCAATGAAACAAAGAGCTGGTTTTTAGAAAAGATAAACAAGATTGATGGACCCTTAGCTAGACTCACCAAGAAACAAAGAGAGAGAACCCAAATACACAAAATCAGAAATGAAAGCTGAGAAGTAACAACTGACACCACAGAAATACAAAGGATCATTAGCAAATACTATGAACATTTATATGGCAACAAATTCAACAATCTAAGTGAAATGGACACATTTCTAGAAACACATAGTCTCCCAAAACTGAATCAGAAAGAGAATAAAACTTGAACAGGCCAATAACAATGAAGGAAATTGAAGATGCAATCAAGACCCTCCCAGCAAACAAAAGCCCAGGCCCTGATGGCTTCACGGGCGAGTTTTACTGAACATTCAAAGAAGAAGTAACACCCATTCTCCTCAAACTATTCCAAAAAAATTCAAGAAGAAGGTAGACTTCCAAACTCGTTTTATGAGGCCAGCATAATTCTAATTCCAAAACCAGAAAAAGACACTACAAAGAAAGAAAACTACAGGCCAATATCTCTGATGAATGTAGATGCCAAAATCCTGTACAAAATACTAGCAAATCGGATCCAGCAATACATCAAAAAAATTATTCACCATGACCAAGTGGGATTCATCCCAGGGATGCAAGGCTGGTACAATATATGCAAATCAATAAATGTGATACATCACATAAACAAAATGAAAGATAAAAACCATATGATCATATCAATAGACGCTGAAAAAGCATTTGACAAAATCCAGCACCCATTTCTGATAAAAACGCTCATCAATTTGGGAATAGAGGGATCATATCTCAACGTTATAAAGGTCATATATGAAAGACCTACAGCCAACATCATACTCAATGGACAAAAACTAAAAGCATTTCCCTTAAGAACAGGAACAAGACAAGGATGCCCACTTTCACCACTCTTATTTAACATAGTACTGGAAGTCTTAGCCACAGCAATCAGACATGAAGAAAAAATAAAAGGGATCCAAATTGGAAAGGAGGAAGTGAAACTGTCATTATTCGCAGATGACATGATATTATACATAGAAAACCCTAAAGACTCCATCAAAAATCTACTAGACTTAATTAATGAATTTGGCAAAGTAGCAGGATACAAAATTAACGTCAAGAAATCAACAGCATTCTTATGCACCAATGATGAACTCACAGAAAGAGAAACTAAAAAAACAATCCCATTTACCATCAGGGCAAAAAAATTAAGATACCTAGGAATAAACTTAACTGAAGAAGTAAAGGACCTATATGCAGAAAACTACTGGACATTGAAAAAAGAAATAGAGGAAGATATAAAAAAAGTGGAAGCACATACCTTGTTCATGGATTGGAAGAATTAACATCATTAAAATGTCCACACTACCCAAAGCAATCTATAGATTTAACGCAATCCCCATCAAAATACCAGCGACATATTTCACAGAACTAGAACAAATACTTCAGAAGTTCATATGGAACCAAAAAAGACCCCGAATAGCAACAGCAATCTTGAAAAAGAAGGACAAAGTAGGAGGGATCACAATACTGGATATCAGGTTATACTACAAAGCTACTGTAATCAAAACAGCCTGGTACTGGCACAAGAACAGGCACATAGATCAATGGAATAGAACAGAGAACCCAGAAATTGACCCAAAACATCATGCTCAACTAATATTTGACAAAGTTGGCAAGAGCATACAATGGAGTAAAGACAGCCTCTTTAATAAATGGTGTTGTGAAAATTGGACAGCTACATGCAAAAAAATGAAACTAGATCATCAGCTTACACCATACACAAGAATAAACTCAAAATGGATAAAAGACTTAAATGGGACTCATGAATCCATAAAAATCCTAGAAGAAAATGTAGGCAACAAAATTTCAGACATCATACGCAGCAAAATTTTCACTGATATATCACCTAAGGCAACAGAAACAAAGGAAAAAATGAACACATGGGACTACATCAAACTCAAAAGCTTCTGCACAGCAAAAGAAACAACCATCAAAGTGGAAAGGCAACCCACTGTATGGGAGAGCATAATTGCCTATGATATATCAGATAAGGGACTAATTTCCAAAATATATAGAGTGCTCATACATCTCAACAAAAGGAAGACAAAGAACCCAATTAAAAAATGGGCAGAGGAACTAAATAGACACCTCTCCAAACAGGACATACAAACGGCCAAGAGAAATATGAAGAAATGCTCAACTTCACTAATCATCAGAGAGATGTAAATTAAAACAACAATGAGGTATCACCTCACACCTGTCAGAATAGCCGCCATCAACAAAGCATCAAACAACAAGTGTTGGCGAAGTTGTGGAGAAAAGGGGACTCTAGTACACTGCTGGTGGGAGTGCAGACTGGTGCAGCCTCTATGGAAAACACTATGGTGTTACCTCAAAAAATTAAAAATTGAATTACCATTTGACCCAGTGATCCCACTCCTAGGAATATATCCTAAGAAGCCTGAAACATCAATCAGAAAGAATACATGTACCCCCATGTTCATAGCAGCGCTATTTACAATAGCTAAGATCTGGAAACAGCCCAAGTGTCCATGAGTAGACAAACGGATAAAAAAGCTTTGGTACATATACACAATGGAGTACTATGCAGCTGTAAGAAAGAATGATCTCTTATCCTTTGCGACGACATGGGAGGACCTGGAAACTATTATCCTAAGTGAAATAAGCCAAGCAGAGAAAGACATATATCATATGATCTCACTTATTTCTGGAATATAATGAACATAACAGTGTGAGGAACAGGGTAGTCCCAGAGGTGTGGAAGTAGGGTACAGACTGACATTTGCCAGAACGGGGGTGGAGGAGGGGAGCGATGAACACAGAACTTGTACGCATGTACTCATAACCAATGGACATGGACAACAAAAATGGGGACGAGGGGGAGGAGGGTGTCAATGTGGGAAAAAAGGAGAAACATCTGTAACAAAAGTAAATTAAAAAAAATAAAAACAATCAAATGATTGTCCTGACCAGTTTTGCTCAATGGTTAGAGATTTGGCCGAGCGCCAAAGAGTCACAGGTTCGATTCCAGTCAAGGGCACGTACCTCGCGGTTCGGTCACCAACCCTGGTCAGGGGTTGTGTGGGAGGCAACCAATCTATGTGTCTCACATAGATGTTTCTCTCTCTCTCTCTCTACCCCCCCATCCCACCCTATCTGAAGATAAATGGAAAATATCCTTGGGTAAGGATTAAAATAAATAAATAAATAAACAAACAAACAATCAAAATATTATCCAAAGATGAGTGGATAAATTGTATGTCCATAAAATTGAATATTAACAATAAAACAACAAACTACTCTAAGTATGTTATAAATGCCGTAGTATATTACCATTGTGATTACATTAAACAGTCAATTGTCTTTTTAAAAAACATTTAAATGAAACATAGTATTTTTATATATCCACATAATTCTAATTTCCAACCCTCTTCATTTTTTGTGTAGATTTGTATTTCCATCTGACATTATTTTCCTTCCACCTGAATATAGTTTAATATTTCCTTTAGTGCATATCTTCCAGCAATACATTTCCTCAGAGGCTTATATATTTAAAACATCTTTTCTATCCTTAACTTTTTAAAGATTTTCATTGGATACAGAATACTAAATTGACAGTGTTTTCTCACATTTAAATTATGTCATTTAATTGTTTTCTGTATTACATATTTTCTGATAAGAAGTCTGAAGTCATTCTTATTGTTCTTCTGAATATAATGTCTTTCTTTTCTGACCATGTTTAAAATGTTCTCTTCAATATTGGTTTTCAGTAACCTGATTATAATGTGCCTTGCTGTGTATTTCTTTGCGTTTTTCTGGCTTGAGATGTATTTAACTTCTTATAACTCTAGTTTATAGTGTTTATCAAATTTTAAAAATCACTTAAAATATTTCCAATCTTTTCTCTTTCTTTTCTTCGGTAACTCAAATTACACATATACTGAACCATTTGATAGCATCCTATGAGTCACTAGCTCATATTTATTTTTCTGTCTTTATCTTTTTGCTTCAGTTTGTATAGCTTCTATTATCCTATCTTTAAGTTCATTGATAATATCTTCTGCAGTGTCTTTTGTGTTGTTAATACATTGACATAATTTTTATTTCAGTTACAGTATTTTCCCATTTGTAGAAATTCCATGTGTGTCATTTTATATCTCCCATTTCTCTTATGATAATTTTTCTTTTATTTTTTTGTTTGTCTTTTTAAAACTTTTTTTTTATTAATTTGTTTTTGTTACAGATGTTTCTCCTTTTTCCCCCATTGACATCCTCCCCTCCATCCCCCCTCCCCATCCCCAGCTTTGCTGTCTATGTCCATTGGTCATGCATACATGCATATAAGTTCTGTGGTTTATCTCTTCCCCCCCAATACCCTCTCTTCTGGATAGCAAAATTCCTTTGGAGACCCAGCTCCATGCCTATCTTGTGGGCTGCTGGGTTGCACAGGCCTCTGTGGAGCCCCAGGTCCTGCCACTGGTAGCTGGGGAGTGCTGCTGCCCTGTGGGGCTCAGCTCCTGCTCAGCCTTTGCTGTAGTTTTGGGGGATGGGTCTCAGCTGCTGATCTGTGCTTCTGTTGCCTGGGGATGGATGTCTGCTCCCCAGCCTCTGTTGCTGGGGGTATATCTTGACTCTGATCGGGCTGCTACTGTGGGGGATGGAGCTGGGCTCCGGCTGTTTGCGGCTTCTGCAACCGGCACCTTGGCAGCTCCACTACTGTGCACTGGTCTGTGTTGTCACAGGGTGTCCACTGGTCCGAGGGTGCCAGGTACACTGGTGGGCTCAGGTTGCTGGGCCCTAGCCACTCTCACTGCCTTCTCCCAGGGAAGACCTGGGATCTTCCAAAATGGTGGGACCTCCCCACAGTGGAGAAGCGCCCTGAAGGGCTGCCTACCGTGGTAGCCAGCTGCTCCCAGTCCGCAGCACAGGAACCTGCTGCTCTGTGTCTCTGCACTGCATGAATTTGGTCGTCCACCTTCACGTCCACTCACACTCACTCTCACACTCGCTCACTCTCTCACACACTCACCCTCCCTCAGGTCCTGCCTGCCACCGTCTTCCTCTCTATCCGATAATTTTTCTTTTAAGTACATGAGAATATTTATAATAGCTTTTTAATGTCCTTGTCAGTTAATTATATAATTTTTAACATTTCAGGGTCAATTTCTATTGACTAATTTTTTCTCATGGTATAAGTCATATAATTTTTCTTTATGTGTTTGGTACTTTAAAAAATTTTATGCTAGACATTATAAATATTATGTTGTGCAGCGTCTGGATTTTGTTGTTTTCCTTTAAGATTGTTATACTTTGTGCTGGGAGGCAGTTAAGTTATTTGCAGAACAGCTTGATCAAATTTTGGATTTAAATTTTAATAGTGAAGATTTAGAATATACTTTTCCTTAGGGCAAATTTAGAACTACTAGTAAAGTATGAGTCTTCTTGTGCCTCTAGTGAATATTCTAGGTTTTCACAAAATCTCTTCACTCTAATTAGTCATAACTCAAATATCTCCTGGCCTTCTGCAAACACTGATAATTGTTCAACATAAAATTCTCTCCTTCTATCCTTTGTCTGTGGGGTTTAATATTCATCAATAGACCTATGAGAACCTCTGTGCAAATTTCTGAAACTCTTCCCGCATATTACTGCTTCTCCTCTGGAACTCTGCCTCAAAATTCCATCCACCTTTATCTCCCTTAACTCCCATCTCTGTCTCCTCAACCTACTGAGCCTACTGTGCTCGACCTGGATCCCAACCATGGCACTGAGGTCCAAAAACTAACAACAGGAAGAAAGCCAGGGCAATCACAGGACATATCTCTTTTGTTTTCCTTCTATCAGGGAACAAAATTTTGTGCTGCTCATTGTCTAATATCTGAAAACTGTTGTTTTAAACATTTCTTTTTAGTTTTCCATTTGTTTATGGCAAAAGTATAATAATTAAAGATCCACATATTCTTCCATAACCCAAATATCTATGAACTTTTGAGAAAAGGGTAATTCTTCTGTGTTTTTACAAAAACAGGTAGTGGCCTCAGTGTTTCTCCACTATACCGTAAGACCTTGTGTAAAACAAAAAACAAGCAAACAAACAGAATATATATATAGTATGGATCCCTGAAGATCTAATTATGCTTTTGAATACTATTCCTTTTTCAAAAGTATCAGAGTTCTTCAGAGAGTGACTAATTCTATAAATAGAGCTAGATAATTCAAAAAGAATCTGAGATGTTCTGTTTGTGTCAGGGGCAAGAATGTCTTACTGTCAAAGTAGCTAGGAAATCACCATTATTATTTTAATTTTTCCTTTAATATCTAGTCAGTTTAATAAAACAATATAAATAAATGAAAATACAGCTAGTAAAAATAAATGGGCAATTTTATTGTTAGAGATGATTGCTTACCAAAACCCTCAATATTTTTATATAGTTTAATAAGTTGCCTGAATAGAAATAAATACACAAATATCATTAACTTTTCTACACACTGAATGTAGTAGTGAAGAAGCCCTAATCACAGACAGCAAAACTATGGAACATGTAAAAATAATTTTAACAAAAGATATGCAACATCATGTGAATAAAACCAAAAACTTTCATGAAAACAATAACAGAGACCCGAATAAATAATCCAAGACAGAATAATTAGAAAATTTAACATATCAAATATTGCATTTGATTTTTACTAATTGCTGTAAAGCATAAAACAATGTTTTGCCAACATGAGAATAGATAAATAAAATAAAACCACCATTATACATATCTGATAAATGAATAATACACATAGCACTGCATCATAGACACCACATGGAAATTAGAAGCCCAGTGGGCAAAAGACAGAAATAGATAACTTGTGATCAGCACATAGTTATTAAACATATGAAATTATGTTTAAACTCACCAGTAGTCAAAGGAGATCTAAGTAAAACAACAGTGAAGAACTTTCATGTGTCAACTTAGCAAATACTAAAAATAAAATAGTACTTAGACAAAAGGAAGAGTTAAAAGAGGCATACCCATATGCTTATTTCCATTGAGTAAATTTCTAAACCTTTCTGGAAAGCATTTAAAAATTTTAGGTAAATATCTTAAAGGTGATTACCCCTTTATACACTCTAATTCCACTTCTGGAATCTACCCTCCAGAAAACAAACAAACAAAAAAAGCAAGAATGCTTACAAATATTAATATACAAGTTTGTTCAGCAAAGCAAATTTTGATAATAAGGAAGAATCAAACACCATAAAATATTTAACATATAGAAATGGTTAAAATATAAATAAAGTTATATAATATCATTTCCTATCATGATTATTAGACATTGTTTAAAACTTGGAAAAATTCTTAGGAGTTAAAATGCTTTGTATTAAAAGAAGTATGCCATGAGGAGTGATGTCAGTAGCATGGTGTCATGCGAGGACCTCCAAGTCTTTCCCTTTGAAGTTATAACTACTTGGATAACTATAATTCAACAAAAAAAATTCCATGCTCAGCACAAAAACATGTTTGAAACATGCTCAGAGACATCTGAAGGTGGGTATATCTGAATGAACAGTGGACACAGGATGGGGTGAAGGACAAAGACAGAATCTGCACACAGCCCTGTGCTGACCACAGCACCATGAACACAATAGTAGTGAAGGGCTGGGGTTCAGCCCCCGCTGGGTAAACCAGATCAAAGGGGCAGTGACAGCAGTCAGACCTGGGTGGCTGGCACACATTGAGGCTGGACCCAAAGTCAGGGGCAGAGAAATGATGCAAAAATTTCACAGTGATCCAAAGCCCATCAGCACCAAAGAAAGGACTCTGCAGACAGGGAGTCCACTAATACTATCAACCTGTGGTTTCACCATGCTGCAAGACCCTCTCTTGGCAGATTGCAAGAGAGCTGACAAAAAAAAAAAAAAACAACAACAACAAAAACCTTTCCAGACTAAGTGGTCTTCTATACTCAGTGTGACAAAGCCCATGAGTAAGATAAGAACCCTAATCTCATCCCCTACCCATTGCTGTACAGCTTAGTGGAAGCAGGTGGGTGAATTCGGTGCAGCTCTATGGGTAGCTTCTAGCAACAGGAGGGCAGAACTGGGAGCACCTTGGAAATCCATAGCCCATCCCTTTCAATCCATAGGAGTGCTGTCCTAATACTGAAGTATACAGATCATGGAAGGGACGCCCATCTCCTGGGGAATACAGAGCATTTTCTGCTGTGGAGGAGACACTGCCTTACAGAGATACCAGAAGCCCCAGCAGAGCAGGTAAGAGAAAACAAAAATATACAAAAGCTGAGGGAATTTACCACCATAAGAGCTGTATTACAGGAAATACTGAAGGGTGTTCTTGTACCAGAAACAAAAAGATACAAAACTATGAGCAAGATAACTAACAGACAGACAGAACCTGAAATTGAAAACCTCGTTCAGAATAGGATGTCAAAATCTTAAATATAACATAAAAGTTGAAAGGGGTAATAAAAAAAACACCATTTAAAAAAAAAAGAAAACAGCTACTGAAACTTAGAAATAAACAGCATAAAAAAAGTAATTTGTGACAACAAAAACATGAAAGGGTATAAAAGACTGAATTTGCACAGGTAAATGGAGATAAGGTATAATCATAAGAAAAAGGACTATTGTATATATAAAAATTTCTTTTCATAGACCTAATGGTAAATGTAAAAATATCTAGGAATAAAACACACAACAACCAAAATGAGAAGATACACCTGCCAGAATGGCTGCCATCAACAAGTCATCAAACAACAAGTGCTGGCAAGGGTGTGGAGAAGAGGGGACTCTAGTACACTGCTGGTGGGAATGCAGACTGGTGCAGCCACTATGGAAAACAATATGGTGTTTCCTCAAAAAATTAAAAATTGATCTGCCATTTGACCCAGTGATCCCACTTCTAGGAATATATCCTAAGAAGCCTGAAACACCAATCAGAAAGAATATATGTACAGTCATCCCTTGCCACTTCATGCTTCTACTTTCGCGGCTTCACTCTACTGTGGTTTTTTTCAAATATATTCATTAAAAAGTTGATTGAGACAGTGAAAATGGTACAGCGTGCGCTCAGTTGTCTGAGTTAATTATACACCCCTGAATTACAATTAAAATTAAAATTACTGTATGTATGGACTGTAGGCCTACATATTTGAGCACCACAGGAATCTTTCAATGCCAGGTACAGCTGCTAGAGTCTGGAACGTATTAACTGCGATAAATGAGGGACGACTGTAGCACTATGTTCATAGCAGCACTATTTACAATCGCTACGATCTGGAAACAGCCCAAGTGTTCATCAATAGGTGAGTGGATAAAAAGCTGTGGTACATATACACAATGGAACACTATGCGGCTGTAAGAAAGAAAGATCTCTTATCCTTTGAAACAACATGGAGGGACCTTGAGAGTATTATGTTAAGTGAAATAAACCAATCAGAGAAAGACAAATACCACATGATCTCACTTATTTGTGGAATATAATGAACAAGGTGGGCTGATCAACAAAATAGACCCAGAGACATAGAAAGGACTATGGTTCAGACTGACAAACCTCAAAGTAGGGAGTGGGGGGGATGGATGAGATGAACCAAAGAACTTATATGCATGTATGCATAACCAACGGACATAGACAACAATGCTGGGGGGGGGGGGGGAGTCGGGATGGGGAGGAGGGTGTCTAGGGGGGAAAAAGGAGAAACATCTACAACAAAAATAAATAAAAATTAGGAAAAAATAAAATTAAAAAAAGAAATATCAGCCTTAAATGACACATTACACCAAATGGACATAGTTGACATTACCAGAGCTTTTCATACCAGAACACCATATTATACATTCTTCCCTACAGCTCATGGAACATTCTCAAGCACAGACTATATGTTGGGTCAAAAAAATAGCCTCAACACATTCAAGGAGATTTAAATCATGCAATGTATATTCTCTGACCACAATGCTTTGAAATTAGAAATCAACTTCAAAAAGGAAGAACACACACACACACACACACACACACACACACACACACACATACACACACATACAAATATGTGGAGATTAAACAACATGCTACTAAAAAATGACTGGGTCAAAGAAGAAATAAAAGGTGAGATCAAAAGATATAGAAAGACTAATGAGAATGACAATACAACATATCAAAACTTTTGGGATGCAGTAGACCTATCTCAAGAAACAAGAAAAATCCCAAGTAAACAACCTAAAATTACATCTTAAAGAACTAGGAAAAGAAGAACAAATGCAGTCCAAAGTCAGCAGAAGAAATGAAATAATATGATTAGAGTATAACTAAATTAAATAGTGAACAAAAAAACTATACAAAAATTAATGCAATGGGACATCCAGTCAGGATGCCATTGTAGGTAAAAGCCGTACTCATCTCCTCTCACAACCACATCAAAATTACAACTAAACTACAGAATAACCATTATTCAGAACCGCCTGAAATCAAGCTGAATGGAAGTCCTACAACTATGAAATTAAAGAAGAGGCTACATCATGACTGGTATGAGGGGAAGATGAACATAAGGGCTGGTCCCACACCTATGTGTGGCAGATAAAAATCAGGAGGGATACCTTGGCTATGAAGGTCCTCCTCGAGGAGCAGTGGGTCCTGGTCCCACACCAGGCCCCCCAGCTCAGAGTTCCAGTGCCAGGAAGAGAAGTTCCCATAACTTCTGGCTGTAAAAAAGTGTAAATTGAGGCTGAGGCTGCTGCTGGAGTCCCAGCAGTTCCTTGTAAAGGCCCACGTAGAGACTAGCTTACTCAGACTCGCACCCTCCAGGCTCCAGCATTGGGAGAGGCAGCTTGAAAGGCACAAGAGACATACAGGAAAGAACTGAGTTGTTTGGCATCTGGGCAAGAGCTTTCTCCTGGAGAGATGTGCTTGGTGGAGGCCATGGTTCCTTTGGTGAGCCCTTCCCTTACAGGGCTGGCAGATGGACACCATATCTGGAACTCCAGCAACCTAACTCACACTGTTTGCCCCACCCTGGTAAAAAGCAAGGACCTACAACCAAGATTACTCTATCCTACAAAGCTATCATTTAGAATCGATGGACATATAAAGACTTTCCCAGACAAGAAAAAGCTAAACGAATTCATCACCACCAAACCAGTATTAAATGAAATGTTGAAGCATCTTCTTGAAGAATAAGATAAAAAATATGAACACTAAAATGGCAATAAATACATATCTATCAAAAATTGAACCTACAAACAAAATGAACAAGCAGAACAGAAACAGACTCATAGATACAGAGAACTTTTTGTTGGTTGACAGATGGGAGAGTATTTGGGGAGATGGGCAAAAAAAGTTCAGGGATTGAGAAGTAAAAACTGGTCGTTAGACTGACAAACCTCAAAAAGCAGGGAGAGAGGGAATGGGAAGAGATAAACCAAAGAACTTATATGTATATAGGTATAACCAAAGGGCACAGACAATAGTTTGGGGAAGGCAGGAGTGGGGAGGAGTGGGAAAATGGAGGCGAATGGTGGGGACATCTGTGATACTTTCAACAATAAATAAAATATCTTTTTTAAAGTAATGGAACAATAGCTGGTTCTTTGAAAAGATTAATATTGACAAAACTCTGGCTAGACTCACTAAAGAAAAAAGAAAAAGGATCCATACCAAAAAAAGCAGAAATGAAAGATAAGTTATCCCAGACATCACAGAAATATATAGGATCACATTAGACTATCATAAAAGACTATATGCCATCAAATCAGTGACCTAAAAGAAATGTATAAGTTCCTAGAAATATATAACTTTCTTAGACTGAACCATGAAAAACTGGAAAATCTAAAGAGAACAATCAACAGTAAGGAAATTGAAACAACCATCAAAAACCTCCCAAAAAGTAAAAGTCCAGGACCAAATGGCTTCACTAGTGAATTCTGCCAAATATTCAAAGATCAATAAAAAATATCTCCCAGCCAAGCAGTAATGATTTTAGGAGGTGACTACTACTTCAAATGTGAAAACAGTAATGTAAAATTCCAAGAAAAATGAAGAATCAAGGAAACAAGTTATCACCAAAAGATAACAATAATACCCCAGCAACCAAATTCAAAGATGCAGAATTCAGTTATTTAGCTGATAAAAAGTTCACAATAGCCCAGCCAGTGTGGCTCAGTGCTTGAGCATCGACCCATGCACCAAGATGTTGATGGTTCGATTCCTGGTCAGGGCACATGCCCAGGTTGTGGGCCCGGATCCCCAGTGGGGGGCATACAGAAGGCATCCAGTCGATGTTCTCTCTCAGAATGTTTTTATCTCTCTCTCTCGCCTTTCCTCTCTCTCTAAAATCAATAAAGAAAAAAAAATATATATATATATAAAAGTTCACAATAGCTGTTTTGAGGAACTCGACAAGCTACAAGAAAACACAGAAAGACTTTTCATCAAAATAGGGAAATCTCATGGACAAAATGAAAAATTTAACAAAGTGATAAAAATCATAAATAAGGACTATAAGGAAATTCTAGAGGTAAAAAATTTAATTAATGATTAGGAAAAAATATATAATACAGAACATCTACAGCAGAATAGGCCAAAGAAGATTGAAGTGATAATCTAGATGATGGATATCAAAGGTAGACAAGAAAAAAGAATAAAAGCAAAGAAAGCATACATGATCTATGAAAAATGGTCATACATACACATATTAGAATAATTGGAGCATCAAAAGGACAACAGAGAAGAAAATGGGCAGAAATTCTATTTAAAGAAATAATAGCTGGAGATTCCAAAATGGCGGCGGAGTGAATGGAAGATACACAGACCATCTCCCAGGACCAAACTGGAATTACAACTAAAATAAAGACAAATCGGAAAAAGCAACAGAAAAGCAGCTTGTGAGGACCACACAACCGGGGACACTGAATCGATCCTGGTAGGATTGCGGAGGCACGAGAGGGGGGCTGGGAGCCCACGGACAGCAGCGGCCTTAGTCATGAGCAGCACACCGCCTTTGGGGTTAAAGCCCAAGCTGGCTCCACAGCGCAGAGGGCCAGAACAGAGTGCTAAAATAGCTGCAGCCACTCACCTTGGGCTCTGGATTGGAACTGTGTGGGGACACCAGGGATTTGGAGGGCGCTCAGAACTTTTGCTGAGTTGCGGCCACACAAGATGGTGGCCTTCTTACTTCATCCCAGTGCTCTGGGGAGAGGCGGCAGCCCCTCCCTCGGAGATCCAGCCACACCCTGGTGGGCCACTGAAATGCAAATTGAGGCTCATTAACTACCAGCATCTGCCCTACCCTCGGGAAATCCTCTCATGCTGAACACCTGACAGAGGTTTTCATTCAACTAAAAACTCAAGGCTCTTCAAGCAACCACAACTAATAGCCTCTAGGCAAAAAGCTAGACAATAACTTAACCTTTTCTGGGATTGCAAATACACCCTGGAAAGTAAGACTACACGGTGGTGTTTAACGTGGGTCCTCCCACGCTCCTCCAAACCCAGTAGAGGGAGTCACAAACAGAACACCAACATCCACAGGGAAAATTTGGCAGGCTCCAAAACCCACTGAGATAGCCAAAATGGCGAAACAAAGAAACAGATCCCAAATGAAAGAACAAGAGACCTCTACTGAAGATGAGATCAATGAAATGGAGTTAAGCAAGTTAACAGAGCTAGAATTCAGAGCCATGATCTGGAGGAAGCTCAACAGCATGAGTAAGAACATCAACACCATGAGTAAAGACATCAACACCATGAGCAAATACATAGAAACACTGAAAACCAACCAAGTGGAAATTAAGGAGCACCAAGAAGAAATGAAGAATGACACAGCAGAAATGAAGAACCCATTGGAAGGACTAAACAGCAGAGTAGAGGAAGCTGAGGACTGGATCAGTGAATTAGAAGACAAGTAGAAAAAATCAACCAATCAGAAAACCAAAAGGAAAAAACAATGAAAAACAGGAAGACAGTTTAAGAGAACTGTGGGACAACTGGAAACGTAATGATATTCGCATCATTGGACTCCCTGAAGAAGAAAATGAGCAAGGGTTAGAGAATATATTTGAAGAAATAGTGAGAGAAAACTTCCCTAAGTTGGTGAAGAAAGAAGGCATTCAAGTTCAAGAAGCACAAAGAGTACTAAGTAAGAGGAACCCAAACAGGCCCACACAAAGACACATAGTAATTAAAATGCCAAAAATTAAAGACAAAGAGAGAATTCTAAAGGCAGCAAGAGATAAGCAAAAGGTTATCTACAAAGGAACCCCCATATGGCTATCAGCTGACTTCTCAACATAAACACTACAGGCCAGAAGGGAATGGCATGAAGTAATCAAGGTCATGAAAACCAAGGATCTGAATCCAAGACTACTCTACCCAGCAAGGCTATCATTCAATATAGAAGGTCAAATAAAGAGCTTCTCAGACAAAAATAAAGGCTAAGGGAATATGTTAGCACCAAACCAGCACTGCAAGAAATGTTAAAAGGACTGCTGTAATTAGTAGAAATAGGAAGGAAAATAGAATCACACTAAACAAAAATGGTAATAAATAAGTACATATCAATAATCACCTTAAATGTAAATGGATTGAATGCTCCAATAAAAAGACACAGGGTAGCGGATTGCATAAGAAAGCATGACCCATATATATATTGTTTACAAGAGACCCACCTCACAACAAAAGACTCACATAGGCTGAAAGTGAAGGGTAGGAAAAAAATCTTCCAAGCAAATGGAAAGCAAAAAAAGCTGGGGTAGCAATATTCATATCTGATAAAATAGATTTCAAAATGAAGGCCATAACTAGAGACAAAGAAGGTCACTACATAATATTGAAAGGATCTATCCAACAGGAAGACATAACCTTGGTGAACATATATGCACCCAATATAGGAGCACCAAAATATATTAAAAATCTTCTGGAGGACTTCAAAGGAGAAATCGACAGCAACACAATCATAGCAGGGGACTTCAACACCCCGCTGACATCACTGGATAGATCTTCTAGACAAAAAATTGACAAGGAAACAGAGACTCAAATGAAGCACTAGACCAAATGGATTTAATAGATATTTACAGAGACTTACACCCCAAAATTACAGAATTCACATTCTTCTCAAGTGCACATGGGACATTCTCAAAGATAGACCACATGTTAGGCCACTAACTAAGTCTCTACAAGTTCAAGAAGATTGAAATCATATCAAGCATCTTCTCAGATCACAATGGCATGAAACTAGAAATCAATTGCAACAAGAACATGCAAAGACATATGAACACTTGGAGGCTAAATAGCATGTTATTGAACAATGAATGGGTTATCATGGAGATCAAGGAAGAAATTAAAAACTTCCTGGAAACCAATGAAAATAAACACACAACAACACAAAATCTATGGGATGTAGCGAAAGCAGTTCTGAGAGGGAAGTTCATAGCACTACAGGCCTACCTCAAGAAACAAGAAAAATTTCTAATAGACTATATAACCTCACAGCCTAAAGAACTAGAAAGCAAACAAAAAGTAAACCCCAGAGCAAGTAGAAGGAAGGAAATAGTAAAGATCAGAGCAGAAATAAATGACATAGAGACCAGAAAAACAATTCAAAGGATCAATGAAACAAAGAGCTGGTTTTTTGAAAAGATAAACAAGATTGATGGACCCTTAGCTAGACTCACCAAGAAACAAAGAGAGAGAACCCAAATACACAAAATCAGAAATGAAAGAGGAGAAGTAACTGACACCACAGAAATACAAAGGATTGTTAGCAAATACTATGAACATGTATATGGCAACAAATTCGACAATCTAAGTGAAATGGACAAATAGTCTCCCAAAACTGGACCGGGAAGATATAGAAAACTTGAATAGACCAATAACAGCTAAGGAAATTGAAGATGTAATCAAGACTCTCCCAGCAAACAAAAGCCCAGGCCCGGACGGCTTCACGGGGGAGTTTTACCGAACATTCAAAGAAGAACTAACATCCATTCTCCTCAAACTATTTCTAAAAATACAAGAAGAAGGAAGACTTCCAAACTCGTTTTATGAGGCCAACATAATTCTAATTCCAAAACCAGAAAAAGACTCTACAAAGAAAGACAACTACAGGCCAATATCCCGGATGAACATAGATGCCAAAATCCTGAACAAAATACTAGCAAATCGGATCCAGCAATACATCAAAAAAATTATTCACCATAACCAAGTGGGATTCATCCCAGGGATGCAAGGCTGGTTCAATATTCGCAAATCAATAAATGTGATACATCACATAAACAAAATGAAAGATAAAAACCACATGATTATATCAATAGACGCTGAGAAAGCATTTGACAAAATCCAGCACCCATTTCTGATAAAAAGGCTCATCAATTTGGGAATAGAGGGATCATATCTCAACATTATAAAGGCCATATACGAAAGACCTACTGCCAACATCATACTCAGTGGACAAAAATTAAAAACATTTCCCTTAAGAACTGAACAAGGCAGGGATGCCCATTTTCACCACTCTTATTTAACATAGTACTAGAAATCATAGCCACAGCAATCAGACATGAAGAAAAAATAAAAGGAATCCAAATTGGAAAGGAGGAAGTGAAACTGTCATTATTTGCAGACGACATGATATTATACATAGAACATCCTAAAGACTCCATCAAAAATCTACTGGACTTAATAAATGAATTTGGCAAAGTAGCAGGATACAAAATTAACGTCAAGAAATCAACAGCATTCTTATACACCAATGATGAACTCACAGAAAGAGAAACTAAAAAAAAATTCCCTTTACCATCACGGCAAAAAAATTAAGATACTTAAGAATAAACTTAACCAAAGAAGTAAAAGACCTATTTGCAGAAATCTACAGGACATTGAAAAAAGAAATAGAGGAAGATATAAAAAAAGTGGAAGCACATACCTTGTTCATGGATTGGAAGAATTAACATCATTAAAATGTCCATATTACCCAAAGCAATCTATAGATTCAATGTAATCTCCATCAAAATACCAGTGACATATTTCACTTTTGAACAAATATTTCAAAAGTTCATATGGAACCAAAAAAGACCCCGAATAGCAACAGCAATCTTGAAAAAGAAGGACAAAATAGGTGGGATCACAATACCAGATATTAGGTTATACTACAAAGCTACTGTAATCAAAACAGCCTGGTACTGGCATAAGAACAGGCATATAGACCAGTGGAACAGAACAGAGAATCCAGAAATTGACCCAAGACATTATGCTCAACTAGTATTTGACAAAGGTGGCAAGAGCATACAATGGAGTAAAGACAGCTTCTTTAATAAATGGTGTTGGGAAAATTGGACAGCTACATGCAAAAAAATGAAACTAGACCATCAACTTACACCACACACAAGAATAAACTCAAAATGGATAAAAGACTTAAATGTGACTCGTGAATCCATAAAAATCCTAGAAGAAAATGTAGGCAACAAAATTTCGGACATCACACGCAGCAGAATCTTCACTGATACATCACCTAAGGCAACAGAAACAAACAGTAAAATGAACACATGGGACTACATCAAACTCAAAAGCTTCTGCACAGCAAAAGAAACAACCATCAAAACAGATAGGGAACCCACTGTATGGGAGAGCATAATTGCCAATGATACATCAGATAAGGGGTTAATTTCCCAAATATATAGAGTGCTCATACAACTCAACAAAAGGAAGACAAAGAACCCAATTAAAAATGGGCAGAGGAACTAAATAGACACCTCTCCAAACAGGACATACAAGTGGCTAAGAGACATATGAAGAAATGCTCAACATCACTTATCATCAGAGAGATGCAAATTAAAACAACAATGAGATATCTCCTCACACCTGTCAGAATGGCCGCCATCAACAAAACATCAAACAACAAGTGTTGCCAAGGGTGTGGAGAAAAGGGGACTCTAGTACACTGCTGGTGGGAATGTAGACTGGTGCAGCCAGTGTGGAAAACACTATGGTGTTACCTCAAAAAATTAAAAATTGAACTGCCATTTGACCCAGTGATCCCACTTCTAGGAATATACCCTAAGAAGCCTGAAACACCAATCAGAAAGAATACATGTACCCCCATGTTCATAGCAGCACTATTTACAATAGCTAAGATCTGGAAACAGCCCAAGTGTCCATCAGTGGATGAATGGATAAAAAAGCTGTGGTACTTATACACAATGGAGTACTATGCAGCTGTAAGAAAGAAAGATCTCTTATCCTTTGAGACGACATGGAGGGACCTCAAGAGTATTATCCTAAGCGAAACAAGCCAAGTAGAGAAAGACAAATATCACATGATCTCACTTATTTGTGGAATATAATGAACATAACAGTCTGAGGAACAGTGTAGACTCAGAGATGTGAAAGTAGGGTACAGACTGACAACCCTCAGAAGAGGGGTTGGCAGGAGAGGGAAGAGATAAACCACAGAACTTATGCGCATATATGCATAACTGATGGACATGGACAACAAAGCTGGGGACGGGGTGGGGGGATAGGGAGGAGGGTTTCAATGGGAAAAAAGGAGAAACATCTCTAACAAAAATAAGTTAATAAAAAGGAAAAGTTGTTGATAACGAGGGTAATTACATCATTGATTAAAAATAATAATTTTTTAAAGCTTAAAAAAATAAGAAATTGTATAACTAATAAAATGATTAAGAAAAAAAAAAAAAAGAAAGAAATAATAGCTGAAAACTTCCTAAACCTAAAGAGAGACTTGGACATCAAAACTCATAAAAACAATAGATCACCCCATTACATGCAAACAAATTAAAGACAAAGAGAAAATTCTTAGAAATACCCAAAGAAAAAACAATTTTAATCAACAAAGCAACATCCTCAAAGGCCAGGAGAGAATGGAATAACATATTCAAAGTGTTGGAGGAAAAAATGTCAGCCAGGAATACTCTACCCAGCATACTCATCCTTCTGAAATGAAGGAGAAATAGAAACTTTCCCAGACAAACAAAAACTGAGAGAATTAATCCCCACTAGACCTGCCTTACAAGGAATGCTGAAAGGGGTTCTTCCATCTGAAATGAAAAGACAATAATCAGTAACATGAAACCATACAAAAATATACAACATACTGCTGAAATTAAATACATAGATTTAGGAAACTCTAAATCTGTAATGTGATTGTGAACTAACCACTTAACATTAGTATACAGGTTAAAGGAAAAGATTATTAGGAACAAATTATAGCTACTATAATTTGCTAATAAATTCACAATATGAAAAGAGATAAATTGTGACATAAAAAACAAAAAGAGGGTTGTAAATGGCTAGAACTTTTGTGTAGGAATGAAGGTAAGTTACAATTAGCTTAATATGGGCTGTTTTATCTATAAGATGTTTTATGTAAATTCATGGTAATCACAAAGCAAAAAGCTATAGCAGATTCACAAGAGATAAAGAGCAGGGGATCAAAGTATACCACCCCATAAAATCACCAATTCACAAAGGTAAGCAGAAAGAAAGGGGGAAAAGAACAAGGGAACTGAAAAACAGACAGAAAGCAATTAAAGATACGGCATTAATAAGTCCTTACATATCAACAATTACTCTAAATATTAATGATATTAATTAACCAATCAAAACACAGCATGGATGGTAAAATAAATAGACAAAAAAGCAAGACCTAACTAAATTCTGCCTTCAAGAGACTGACTTCAGTTTTAAGAACACACATAGGCTCAAAATAGAGATTAAAAAAATATTCCATGAAAGTAGAAACCAAAAGAAATAAAGGGTAGCTATTCTTATATAAGACAAAATAGGCTTTAAGCAAAAAATAATAATGCAAAAAGAAGGTCATTATATAATGATAAAGGATCAACACTTTTAAAAGACATAACAATCATAATATACACACCCAACTCTGGAGCACCTAATATATTAAGCAAATACTAACAGAACTGCAGGAAGAACTTGAGAGCAATACAGTAAAAGTGGGACACTTCAATACCCCACTTTAAACAATGGATCGATAATCCAGACAGAAAATCACAAAGACATGTTGTATTGAACCACACTTTAAATCAATTGTACATCACAGATATATACTGAACATTTCATCAAACATCGGCAGAATATACATTCTCAAGTTCATATGGAACATTAACAAGGATAGGCCCTACCACAGGCCACAGAAGAAATCTTAGAAAACTTAAGGAGATTGAAAACATATCAAGTATCTATTTGGCCAAAATAATATGAAATTACAAATCAACTAGAGGAAAGCTGAAAAAGTCACAAACACATACAGATTAATGAACACACTCTGAACAACCAGTGGGTCAAAGAAGAAACTAAAAATAAAATTTAAAAAATATCTAAAGCATATCTAAATAAAAATGCAAACAGCAACAATATTGGGATGATGCAAAAGCATTTCTTAGAGGTAGTTTATAATGATACATGCAAATGTAAAGAAAATAGGTAATTTCAAATAAGCAATCTAACTTTACACCTAATGGAACTAAAAAAAGAAAAGTAAGCCCAGAGTTAGCAAAAGAAAGGCAATTACAAAGATCATAGTGAAATAAATAACCAATAATAACAAAGAAAAAGAAACTAAGAGAAAGTTTTTTTGTAAAGATAAACAAATTGACAAATCTTCAGCTAGACTAAGAAAAACATAGAGGAAAATGATGTCACCAAGATGACAATATAGGTTGTTGTCAAATTTTCTCCCCTTCAGAAGAAGAAAAACTAACTATTCATGGACAAGACACCAATGAGAGAATCCTAGAACACGAGGATGAGATAAAGCAGACCCATGGACCAACTAGAAGGAGACAGACTGCATTAGAAGGGTAAGAGGAGTGGCAAAACACTGACCACATTGCCCCTCCCCCAGGCCAGCACAACACCACACTGAGAGGTCTTCCCTGAGCCTACAGTTCCACCAATGGGAAAAGAGCTCAGGGGGCATATACAGATCCCCCAGCATTGTGAGTGTCTCTTCTTAGGAGTATCCATTCTTATTTTGCCTCATGGGGAACATGGGAAAATCTGTGAGGCTTGCCCACTGGGATTCTGATTTTGCTGGAGAAGGCAGGAGGAGCTTGTAACAACCAGTGCTTGGATCTTGGTAGTCCAAGTTCCTACCTGCAGTGCCCAAGTAGTAGTCTCAACCAATGGCTTTTCTCCTCTGCAGAGCCAAGACAGTGGTGCAGTATGACCAGGGAACTTGACAGGGTGCAGGTCTGCCTGCTTTGGGACCTCAAAGAGTGTTGCCACCTCTGGATCCTGGTCTGTTCCCTCACCAGGCAGGAGATCTGAGTAATAGCTGACCCACAAGCAGAACCTGGGAAATTTGAGGCTCCCACTCCCTCCGCTGTGTTTGGAATATATGCTATGTTTGCTTTCTCTGTGCTAGAAGCTATCCAAGGACACAATCTTGAGATAGAAATGTGGTGATGAGACTATTTGAACTAGGTATGTGAATAAACCAAGATTAAGCCCCCTGTATATGTGACTGAACCTCGTTAGGGCCTCTATATTCTAAAATTCCGGTGGGCTGGTGCAGAAAAGTCTTTCTCTTGTGGCTGTCCAAGACAAGCTTGTAAGTTCTGTTGTTGATTAAACCTGCCACCTACCAATTGAAGTGGTCTGCCTTTTTCTTCAGTCTCTCCCTGCCTTCCACATAGGGTGGCCAGTTTCAGGTTATACTCAGGAAGCTCTGCAGGAGGTTGCAACCCAACAGTGGCATATAGTAGGAACCCAATAAATGTTGAATAAATTAATGAGTGATGCTGAAAAGTGTCCAAGATTGATGTGATTTGGAGAAACATCTATGATGTGCTTACTTACTCCATTGTCACTGCATTTTTTTGAACATTCACGGTACTTAGTCTTAATAGATCTCGATTCTACACATTGATGATTTACACAAACCTAAAGAAAAAAATTTCTGATTTAGAGAATTTCAGCTATCTTAACATTTTTTTCATTAGTTCATTATATTTTAATACACAAATCTAATTTTTAGACCAGAAGTTATTTTTTTGTAAAAACAAATCAGTAACTATAACTATTGAACATAATTGCATCTATCTAAAAAGTCTGGGTAATTAACTATGTTCAGGAGTTTTGTTTGTTTGTTTTCATTGTTGAAAGTATTACAGATGTTCCCCCTTTTTATCAGTAATCTTATAACATGATATCATAACCATTCAATTAAATAAATATCTATTTAAGTACTGCTTTTTATATGTTGTGTTTGCATTTTTTGCTTAATTCAAACTATTTTTCAATTTCTCTTGAGATTTCTCTTTTGGCACATGTGTTATTCAGAATATGTTGTTTAATTTCAAAGTATTTTTAGATTTTTCAGGTAAGTCTAATGTTAAATATAGACTTTAGGTGATAATGATGTGTCAATGTAGGTTCATCAATTGTAACAAATGTACCAACAATGTCTTATCATAGAGGGCTTATAGTATCATTAAAGGTTACCTGGTAAAATTTTTCATACTTTATCACTGAGAATAAGTGTCCATGTTATGGAAAAGATTCTATTCTTACCAAATTACCAACTGAATAATATCAAAACATCTACTGATTTATGTTTTCCCTTTTAGAAACATAATTTTATTTATGAGAAATAACTTTACATATCATTTTGTAGCTTTACTCTGCACAGGGAATTTATAACAACATTTTTAATCTTTTTTAACTTAATTTTTATCACTGACACTATTACAAATATCCCCTTTTCTCCCCTTTTTCTTTCCTCCACCCAGCCCCTGTGCCCCACTATTCCCTCTGGCCTTCATCACACTGCTGTCTGTGTCTGTGAGTTATGCATATATGGCTAATCCCTTCACTTTCTTTCATCCAGTCCCTCCTTTTCCCCTCCACTCTGACAGCTGTCAGTCTGTTCCATGTATCTATGCCCCTGTTCATAGCAGCAATATTTACAACAGCCAGGACCTGGAAATAGCGCAAGTGCCCATCAGCAGATGAGTGGATGAAAAAGCTGTGGTACATTTACAAAATGAAATATTATTCAGCCATAAAAAAGAAGGTACTCTTACCATTTTTGACAGCATGGATGGACCTAGAGATTATTATGCTAAGTGAAATCAACCAGTCAGAGAAAGACAAATACCATATGCTCTCACTTATATGTGGAATCTAATGAACAAAATAAACTGACAAAGTAAAAACAGAGGCATGGAAACTTGTTTTATTTTTTTAATTGTTTTGGCTCCGTGGCCTAGATATATCTACTGAGCTCCCAGGCATACCTCTCCTTCAAGGGGGCATTCATGACTCCTAGGCATGAAGAAGAAGCCCGGTAAAGATCTGGTCAGGAATAAAAATAGACTTTGAAGTAAATTTATTCTATGTTTTCTCCAGATTTGTGTCAGCCTCAGAAATAATGAATTATAATAACAATAAATAATAATAGCCAACCTGTTGTTAACTCTTACTATGTGCTGGACATTGAGATAATCACTTTATACTGTTATCTCATTTGATCTTCTCAATAACCCCACAGAGTAAATGCTATTATTATCCCCACTTTGCATATAGCTGTGGTATCTCAGGCTGGTTAGATAACTAGCAAAATGTCAAAATATAAGAGGTAATATTTTGATTCCATGAAGCCAGACCTAACTTGTGCTCTACTCTACTGGGTCACAAAGAGACGCATATTACCCAGTGGGATTTCTTTATTTTTTCCAAGAAGAAAAATGAATTTCCATGATAGAGAGTACTTAACTACAATGTATTACCAAGGTCGCTCCCCTCCCCACTCCAGTCCCAAAACACTTGGTAGTTTCCTTGCTCTCAACATTGAAATTCTAAAAAGGATCAAACAGTTCCATTTTCCTCTTACTACCTAGGGTCCAATTGAAGCTTATTCATTTTCTCTTTTTCTAAATGTTTAAGGTTACATAGCACTACAAAGGAATTTAAATTTGATACTGAAATGAAAATATGCATTAAATAAATAAATAAATTTAAAAAATACATTTTAGATCACTTACCCTCTCATCATCACAATCAGAGCCATCAGGGATTATCAATGGATCTGTAGGTGAGCTATGCAAAGTATAGTCTAAACTTATACATCTAACATTTTGTACATAAAAATAAAGCACAGAAATGTTATCTCCTTTGAAAGGAGTCCGAGTAGGGTAGGTACAAACTAATCTTCCACATCTAATATTCCTGAAAAGATAATAAAATTATGTGATTATTATACATTAGACATTTATTGGAAATGTTTTTCAGATTTGCTTTCTGAAAAAAATAAAAATAAATGGTTCATCATTTATGACAATGCATCTAGGGAAAATGTAATACCTTACCACTAACATTTGAAGTAAAAATGTATAAAGCCTATGATACAAGATTATCTTTCAATGGTCTTTTATTCACTGTGCAGATTTATATACTTATTGTCAAATAATCAATTCATACAAGCATTTTATATGCTATAATGATGAACAATTATGACCCATTCCCTTAAGGTTCTCCCTCAAGAACCTTACAGTCTAATACTAAATGTGATGGTTTATTGAGTTGTATACTTGAAACCTGTATGGTTTTGTGAACCAATGTCACCCCAATTAATTATATTTAAATAAAGAATAATTGTGTGTGTGGGGAAGTTCTACAAATGAAATAAATTCTTACAAAGATTTAAGATGAGGACACATTCTAATTTAGCAGACAAGGAAAACATAGAGAACATGCCATCTGAGTCAAAGTTTACAAATTAGTAGGATTTCAATAGAGTAAGGCATTTATAAACAAAGGTAACAGCATACGCAAACCAAGGAAGCATAAAACTATGTAGTATGCCTACCTGTGAACAAATTCCATGAGTACAAGGGCCATGTATGATTTGCTAACTAGTATCTAGCCCAGTGTCCAGCACATAGTAGGTTCTTAATAAATGTTTGTTAAAATATATTCATGAACAATATATCAAAGAGATGGCTCTTCAGATGCAGGAAAAAGTGAACTTCATTTTAAAGACACTGGGCAGTCTTCAGCTTGGGCAAGCAATCAAATGAATGGGGACAGTATTTTTATCAAGAAAATGATCAGGTTCAGAAAGGAAAGGTACATAAGACATTATTAGTTTCAATCACATATTGGATTTAGGAACCAAATAGCCGTCTACATATATTTTAAAAATTAGATGTGAATTTAAGCCTACAGTCATCCCTCGTTTATCGCAGTTAATCCATTCCAGACTCTAGCGGTTGCACCTGGCGTTGAAGGATTCCCGGGGTGCTCGAATACATAGGCCTACAGTCCATATGTACAGTAATTTTAATTGTAATTGTAACACAGGGGTGTCTAATTGACTCAGACAACTAAGTGCATGCTGTATCATTTTCGCTGTCTTGATCAACTTTTTAATGAATATATTTGAAAAAACCGCGATAGAATGAAGCCACGGAAGTCGAAGCGCGAAGTGGCGAGGGACGACTGTATAGCACAAGAAAGATGTCAGGGCTAGAGATTTTGATTTGAGATTCATTCCCATACACATGTAGTACTTGGGACATATGAAGAAAAACTAGCCCTGGCCAATGTGGCTCAGTTTGTTGGAGCATCATCCTGTACACCAAAGGTTGTGGGTTCAATTCCCAGTCAGTGTACATATCCAGGTGGTGGGTTTAGTCCCCAGTCAGGGCACATATGCACATATGGGAAGCAACCAACGGATGTTGCTCTCTCACATCAGTGTTTCTCTCTCTCTCTCTCTCTCTTCCCCCCATTCTTCTCCCTCTCAAAAATCAATTTAAAAAAAGAAAAACTAAAGATAGAATCTTGTAGAACATAAAAGTATCTTTAATATTTGCATAACATACCTCCATTTACAGTAGGTATATGGGCCTCTAAATGGACCACAGTTCCCAAACCTATCAAGTTGAGAGTGCATTTCTTGATAGCAGGGACCTGGAGCATTTTGTGAACCTGTCGAATTTAAAATATATTTGGATTAAAACGCCCTTTCTTTTATATTTTCTTCATTTCCTCATATATTACGTCTCCTGTTCCTTTTTGTCTATTATCTAATTAAAAAATGTTCCAAATAAGGTTGTTGAAAAAGAGAGAAATTAAAGTGAAAGGCAATGGTCATGGTTATTCCTCCTTTCGCTTCATTTTCTGTTATTTTCATCACAAAAGATAGGAGGGGAAAGAAGAGTTATAGAAGTGAAAACCAGCCCAGCCGGCGTGGCTCAGTGGTTGAGCGTTGACCCATGCACTGACAGGTCGCTGGTTCAATTCCTGGTCAGGGCACATGCCCAGGTTGTGGGCCCGATCCCCAGTGGGGGGCATGCAGGAGACGGCCAGTTGATGTTCTCTCTCATCGATGTTTCTATTTCTCTCTCCCTTTCCCTTCCTCTCTCTCTAGAAGTGAAAACCATGAGAGGGTTCTGTGAAAAAAGGCAATAGAAAGATAACACAAGAAAATTGTACTGTTCTCCTAGATTCTGAGTCGGAACTCATAAAAAGCCAGGTCTATTACTTAATTTCACTGAAGAAACTTCATTGTATTTTCAAGAAGTCTAAAATAAAAGGATTAAAATTGTAACCCTTATATTTAAATATTTTTTCTTTTTTACTGTGATATTAGTTTTTTATCACTTTGCAAAAGACTACTGAAATCTTGGCAGGTAACAACCCCATTTTTAATGTCACAGTTTCTAAAAGTCAGAAGTCCAGCAAGGCACAAGTAATTTCTCTACTCAGGGTCTCACAAGACTGAAATAAAGTTATTGGCTAAGGCTGGAGTCCTTCTGTGAGCTCACTGATTGTTGGTAGAATTAAGTCTTTTTGCAGTCATAGCTCCATTTTCTTACTATCTGCCAAGGGTTGATCTTGGTTCCTAGGAATTCCTCCTCAGGTCCTAGTCACATGGCCCTCTCAAAACATGGCAGCAAGAGAATCTTTCTGACATCTCCCATCTTTTAAGGGCTCACATAATTAGGTCAGGCCTACTAAGAATGATCTCAATTAATTAAAAGTTAACTGATTGTGAACCTTAATTACATCTTCAAAATTCCTTCATCTTCACTAAGTAATATAATCACAGGAATGATATCCCATCATGCATATACTAGTTCTGCCCTAGCTCAAAGGGCATTATCCAAGGCATGTGCATCAGGAGAGTCTTGGGGGCCAACTTAGAATTCTGCATAGCACAGTTACCTTCTCTAAAATGAACCTCACTAAGCCTAACTGCTTCATCTATAAAAGCAGATAATAATATCTACCTCAATAGATTGTGATGAGAATCAAGATGATGTTTATTTAGTCTCTATTAATTCTCAGCTAATTCTTCTGTATAATTTTTTAAGATCAAGAAGACTTCTCCTCTTTACCTGTTCCTTACATGATTTACATTTTCCCCCACTATTTTTTAAAACATTTTTTATTTTTATTGATTTTAGGGAGAGGAAGGGAGAGGGAGAGAGAGATAGAAACATTGATGACAGAGAACATCAATTGGCCACCTCCTGTACTCCTGTATGCTCCCCACTGGGGATTTGGCCCACAACCTGGGCATGTGTCCTGCCTGGGAATCGAACTGGTGACCTCTTGGTGCATGAGCTGACAGTCAACCACTGAGCCATACCAGTTAGGCTTTCCCACTATTTTTCAAATTTTTTTATCTTCTCCTAATTTGATATCTTTTCACCATTTTTAAACATTGGTCCATCAAAAGTGATTGTAGCCCTGGCTAGTTTGACTCAGCATTTAAGATCATCAGCCCATGGTCACAGGTTCGACGCCAATCAAGGGCATGTACCTGAGTTGCAGGTTCGATCCCCAGCCCCAGTCAAGAAGATAACTAATCAGTGTCTCTCTCTCACATCAATGTTTCTCTCCTTCTCTTTCACTCTCTCTCTCTCTCCCTCCTTCCCTCCCTCCCCCCCCCAAAAAAATCAGTGGAAAATTATCCTCAGGTGAAGATTAACATAATAAATAAATAAATGAGTGTGTATATACCATAAAGACAGGCAATGTTATTTTTAAGTATTCACAATGTTTAATCAGTTCAGTTGTGAATCTGAGATACCAGGTTAGGAATTCCAATACAGGGATTGTTAAACATCATGATAATATCTAGGGATGATGTTCTTCATCCAGTCCAATTTTTATTAGTTTATCTATTGCATCTAAAGGTACCAATGAGCCATATTATTAACTTCCCCCTTGAATACCCTCTTTAGTGTTAGGGACTTTCTCTCAGATCAGTCTGGGTTTTCCAGAGTGAGTTAAAAACACTGAAAGAGCAACACTGCAAATGTGAACTCATATGTCAAATATTCCCTTAAATCCACCATACTGACCAAGTCCACTAAGGAAGAGAATTTGCCCTTCACTATTCCAAATAATATAGATTCCCTATATCCTATTGTCAAAGGCTATGAAGTACAATAAAATAGTGAACGTAACCTAACATTTGACTCACCTCATCTCATGACTAACAGGCATTTACAATTTAACATATCCTAAAACCAAATTATGTTTTACCCCTAGACTTCCTTATCTCAGTTTATGGGACCATTTAGTCAACCAGATATTCAAGCTAAAACTTAGGGATCACCCTTGATTTACTTTCCCCCCTCACTATCTGTCTCCACTATCTAAGCCAAGTCTTTTTGACTGTACTTCTTAAATACAGCCTGGGCCTGACCACTTCTCACCTTCATGGCTATCACTCTCACTGGAGCTATCATCAATTCTCTTCTAATATGCTACAACAGCCTTCTAATCAATTTCCTGCTCCCACCACTGTCCACTCCTCATAGTGCATCCTCCAAACCATAAATCAGAATGATTTCTTAAAATAAAAATCACAAAGCAGCCTCCTACTTAAATATCTCTAATGGCTTTCCCTTACACAAAGAATAAAATCCAACTTTTTACCACTGTCTTCACTCACCCTGGTTCACTACACTTCAGCCATACTGTCCTTCTTTTTATCCTTAAACTCACGACATTCAATCCCAACTCAGTACCATAATATTTCCTGCATTTCTCTGCCTGAAATACTCTTTCACAAGATCATCTCTTCACTAGCTCCTTCTGAGTATTCAAGTTTTTATTTAAATGTAACTTTCACACAAAACTGTATCTGTACACCCTATCTAAAGCAGCCTGCCTTCATCATCACTCTTTGTCCTGTCATCAGGTATTGTTGTTGCTGTTGTTTTGTTTTTGTTTTTTTATCATAACACTGACCACTAATAGAAATGATAGTGCATATTTATTTACTAATCTTTATTATTTATTGTCTGAACCCTTATAACACTACTAATGGAAATAATTACATTTATTTATTTACCAATTTTTTTTATTGTTTATTGTCTGAAACCTTCAATGGAATATAACCTCTGTAAGAATAGGAACCCTAATTTTTGTCCTGTTCATCACTGGATTTCGAGTGCTAGAAGAGTGCCTTAACCAATTGAGGTGTTAAATATACATTTATGGAATGCATTTTAGGAGATCAATTATCTTGGGTAACCATATCCTCTGATCTGTCTTCCTTATGAATTTTAACATCCCAAATCAGGTCCTCCAATATAAGTTATACCTGTTCTATTTGAGGCACCAGAGAATTTTAAAGATTAACATTTGAAACTAACTCTTTAGTGATCTCTTCCAAATTATGTTTTCAATGTCACCTCACTAATTTCATTATATATTCTTTATTGAAAGAGGCAATTTTTTTCAATTCTCACCCAAGGGTAGTTTTTCCATTTATCTTCAGATAGAGTGTGAAGGAGAGAGAGAAAGACATAGATGTGAGAGAGACACATCGACTAGCTGCCTCTTGCACGTCACTGACCAGGGCGGGACCAAACTGCAATTGAGGTACTTGCCCTTAACCGGAATCCAATCCATGACTCTTTGGTCCGTGGGCTGACACTCTAACAGCTGAGCCAAACCAGCCAGGGCAAAAAAAATATTTTTCAGAGAATTCTCAGACAGAGTCAATTTAAATTTTCCACAAATGGGAGCAATCTTTTCCTCGTGGCTCCTAAAACAGTCTTATAAGATTATTTAAGATAAGTAAACATGAACTCACTTATAGAATCTGAAGCTCCTTGAGCTAAATAATTCTTTTCCATCTCCAATAAACTATAGATTACTACTGTAACACTAGCTAAAATGATAGATAAATAAACATTTTCTAGTGAGTCTGGAAAGCTTATCAAAAATTATGATAATGAGAAGAAACATTAAATGAACTACCACTTAAGCCCTGACTGGTTTGGCTCAGCAGATGGGTGTCCACCCTCCAACCAATGAGTCACGGGTTCAATTCTGGTCAAGGACACATACCTTGGTTGTTGTTCATCCACAGCCCTGGTCGGGATCAGGAAGGAAGCAATTGGTCGATGCGTCTCTCTCACATCGATGTTTCTCTCTCTCTCCCGTTCTCTCTCTCTCTCTCTCCCTCTCTCCCACTCTATCTGAAGATAAATGGAAAAGTATCCTCGGGTGAGGATTAAAAAAAAGAAAAGAAAAAGAAATACCACTAATTACATTGGCCTTGAAAGAAGAAATATAGGTAAAGTTTATCTCTTTCTCTTGTTTTCATTCATGTTTCCATTGCAGCTTCATTTTTCTATCTCATTGAGGCCCACCTTCTTCCACATAGCCAAAATCATAGCTGCCAAAAACTCTAAAGGGAAAATTTTCTTCTTAAACTTCCAAAATTCCCAGGAAAAAACTCACAGCCTCTCCAACAAGGAAATCCATGATATACTGACTAAAGGGTCAATTCAACAGAAAGATAAAACAATTATAAATGTTTTATATATAAATATAAAACATATAAAGCATAAGATGGACATATATAACAGGAGAAATTGATAGCAATATAATACTATAAGACTTCTTTACCCCATGTACAATAAGACAGAACATCCAGACAAAAAATCAGCACAGAAAATCAATTATGTTTGTATTACACTAACAATGAGTTATCAGAAAAGAAAAAAACAATTTAGAGAGAGAGAAGGAGAGGAGAGAGTTAGAAACATTGATGAGAGAGAATACTGATTGGCTGCCTCCTGCATGCCTCCATTGGGAGAGGGCCCACAACCCGGGCATGTGCCCTGATCAGGAACTTAACTGGTGACCTCTGGGTGCATGGGTCGACACTCAACCACTGAGCCACACTGGCTGGGCAAGAATCCCATTCACAATAGCAATAAAAGCAATAGAATACTTAGGAATGAATTTAAGCAAAAAGGTAAAAGACTTATACACTGAAAATTATAAAAGAGTAATAAAGGAAAATAAAAAAGACATAGAAAATGGAAAGAAACTCTATGTTCAAAGATTTGAAGAATTAATATTGTTAAAATATCCATACTACCCAAAGTGATTTACAAATTCAATGCACTCCCTACCAAAATCCCAATGGAATTCTTTACACAAATAGAAAAAGCAATCCTGAAATTGATATGGAACCACACAAAAATCACAAATAGCCAAAGCAAAAATAATGCTAGAGGTGTCACATTTTCTGATTTCAAAATATATTACAAAGCTACAGTAATAAATACTCTATGGGACTGGCATAAAAACAGGCATGCATTTCAGTGGAACAGAATAGAGATGCCAGAAATAAATCCACACATCTATATTCAACTGATTTTCGAAAAGGGTACCAAGAACATACCATGGGAAAAGGATAGTTTTTCTGGTAAATGGTGTTGAAAAAACTGAATGTACACATGAAGAAGAATGAAATTGGACACTTATCTCACATCATACACAAAAATCAACTCAAAATAGATTAAATACTTAAACATGACTTAAAAGTGATGTAATCAAAATGACAATATAAGAGACTTCAGCCTTTCCATTCCCTAATAAAAATTCAACAATTGGGTAACTATCTATGAATAAAAACAGTTCTGGGAGAGATCTAATGTTCACTTATGAAATTTTAGCAATACAAGTATTATGAAAAAAAAAATCCCGAGAATAATCACACAGAAAGAGAAAGAAGACAGCATAACTTGTTTTGCATTAGCCATCCCCCATGCCCATATTGTTCAGCACCAATGGAGAACTTCCTAGAAAGTTCTTCCTATAAAAAGTTCCCCTGACCCAGAAAGTAAGAATGAGGTGAGGGACCAGTTTCTCCAGATTTCCAGAGCACTGCACAAAGATCCTGCTTTGGATTCACCCCGCCCAGACCAGCAAGCAGATACCCATAGAGACAGCTAGAAACAATTAAGAAACTTGGGTCTAGTAATAGCAGTCATACAGTGGGAGTGATCAAGGTCCACAGGAACCTGCTCTGCAGATGAACCCAGAAGATTTCACCACTGACTGATCCATGGCCAGCACAGTCACCACAGATACCATACCTGCAGATTTCAACAGCTTTCAGCCACAGGTACTCATGATTGCTATTGCTAGGTGCCTGAGTTTCTTCCTGTTCCATCCAAACTCACCCATGCCAGAGTCCAAGAACAATACCTTCAGCCAGCTCAGGCCTCTGTGGCTGTGCAAGGTACAAGATGTTGGCATAGACCCCCACCCCCAGTTCACCCCACCACCATATGTATGTGCTTCAGCCCATACAGCTGTGCATTTACACACCACTGGCCTGATGTCTGTCACTAGCCTCCTCTAAAGTGTGTACACCTTAGAGGATGTTCAGCTACAGAAGAACACACCAACTGTCAGGACCCCCATAGCTTCCTATGGGCTTGCATCAGGTATTGTCTTCAGTCACTGGCCTACATCACAAGAACATCTGGAGCTGGCTCCTCTACCTGCACCGAACCCAAACACTGTCACCAGACTCCCATGCATTTCACATAACTGGGCAGTAGGGTGCAGCTATGGTAGAGCACTCTGACAACCAGGGACACCAAAGCTGTTAGTTAGCTCATAATTGGCCATGGTCCTTGCTGCCTGCCTGGTCACCATCATTACTGAGCTGAAGACACATCACACACCCCAGGACCCAGTGAAACCAACATGTCCCTGAACTGGGAGCCATGCACCACTACATGAGTAAAAGTACACTTCATAGTGTCCCCATCCACTGCTGAAGGCCTTCCCTTAACAAATTAGTCCATAAAGTCTGGAAGAGGTGACTGCTTCTTCAGATATGTAGACACCTACACAAAGCTATTGGGATCACAAAAAAAAGCAGGGAAATATGACACCATCAAAATAACAAAATAAATGTCTTCAAAAATTGGAGATCCAGAAATTGCTTGAGAAATAATTCAAAATAATTATTGTAGAGATGCTCAGAGAGATATGAAATAACATGAAAACACAAAGAAACAATTTAATGACATCAGGAAAACAACACAAGAACAAAATGAGAGGTTCAACAAATAGATAAAAAATACTTTTAAATGGCCAAAGAGAAATCCTGGAGCTGAAGAATACAAAGACTTAACTATAGAGAGCTTCAATAATAGAACTGACCAAACAGAAGAAAGAATCAGTGAGCTAAAAGATGCATCACTAGAAAATATCTAATCAGAGGATCAAATGGAAAAAATAATGTAAAAGGATGAAGAAAGACTATGGGACTTAGGGACATTATCAACAGAAATAATATGTAAATCACTGGAGTCCCAGAAGTAGAAGAAAAAGGTAGAAAAAATATTTAAAAAAATAATGGCTGAGAATATTTCAAACCTGGAAAGAGATCTGTACAACCCATTTTGTAAAACTAATAGTTTACCCCAAATTTTCAATATAAATTGATCTTCCCCAAGACACATTACAACAAACTGCCTAAAATCAAAGACCAAGACAGAATTTTATAGCAGAAAGAAAAAAAATTTCTCTTATAAAAGGGAACTACTGTAATGCTATCAACACATTTCTCAGCAGAAACCTTGCAGCCCAGGAAAAAAAATGGAATGATATATTCAGAAGCTCCAGCACCAAAGGGCGGGGGGGGAGAGATGGCCACCCAGGAATACTTTAACCAGCAAACTTGTCCTTTAGAAATTAAGGTGAGATAAAGACTTTCTTTGAAAAATAAAAGCTAAGAGAATTGATCACCATAAAAACTGTTTTACCTTACAAGAAATGCTAAAAGGAGTTCATCAGCCTCAATTGAAAGGAGCTAATCAGTAATATGTGAACAAATGAAAATATACAAAACATTAGTAAAGGCAAGGATATACTCAGATTCATAATACTATAAAATTTTAATATGATGGTGTGTTAACTATTTAACATAAAGGTTAAAGGACAAAAGTATTAAAAAGAGCAATAGGTACAATTTCTTAATGGATACATACTACAAAAGACAAATTATGATATCAAAAATAGAGGGGAGCCCTGGTCAGTGTGGCTCAGTTGGTTGAAGCATCGTCCATACACCAAAAAATGGCAGGTTCTATTCCCAGTCAGGGCACATAACCAGGTTGCAGGTTGAATCCCTGATTAGGGCATGTGCAGGAAGCAACTGATTGATGTTTCTGTCTCACATTATCTCTCTCTCTCACATTATCTCTCTCTCTCTCTCCCTCTCTCTATCCTTCTCTTGCCCCCTCCCTCTCTTCATCTCCCTAAAAATCATTTTTTTTAAGAAAGGAGGGGAGAAAAGGGTAGAGCTTTTAATGGAATCAGAATTTAATTGTTATCACTGTAAAATAGACTATTATTCAGATAATATGTTCATTATAGGTCTCATGGCAACCATAAATGAAAACCTATAGAAGATTTATAAATGATAGGGAGAAGAGAATCAAAGAATACTATTATGGAGGTTGCAGACCGAGGAGAGCCCACCGCAGCGAGGTGTGTGGAGCACAGCCTGTGAGAACCGGCCGTCCAGCTACAATCCCCTCCTGTATGAGATATAAAGAAGCTTGGCAGTATTTTAAAAAACTACATCGGGATCTTGAAAAATGGCAGTGGAGTGAATGGAAGCTACACAGACGATCTCCCAGGACCAAATGAGAATTAAAACTAAAATAAAGACAAATATTTGGGAAAAAGCAACAGAAAACCAGCAGGAAAGGACCATATAATCAGGAACACTGGTAGAATCTGTGGAAGCACAAGAGGGTGGCGGGCTGGGAGCCCACAAACAGCAGTGGTCTTAGCTGTGAGCAGTGCCCTCAGAGTTAAAATCCCAAGCCCACTCCACAGTGCAGAGGGCCAGGATAGAGCACTAGATTGGCTACAGCCACTCATCTTGGGCTCTGGCAGAGGGAGGGAGGACTGGACTGGAACTCTGTGGGGACACCTGAAATTTGGAGGGCACTCGGAGTTTGAGCTGAGTCATGGCCACAAAGGACAGTGGCCAGTTTGCTCCTTCCTGGAGCTGTGGGGAGAAAGAGCAGCCCCTCCCTCAGAGATTCAGCCCTTACTAGGTGAGCCAAGGAAATGCAAATTGAGGCTCATTAACAATCAGCATCTGTCCCATCCTCTGGAAATCCTCTTACACAGAACACCACAGGACTACATTCCAAGACCCTGAGTAACTAAGACTAATAGCCTCTAGACAAAAACCTAGAGGATAACTAAAACTTTCCTGGGCATGCAAATCTACCCAGGAAAGTGAGACTTGACAGTGGGGTTTAATGTGGGCACTCCCACGCTTATCCAAACCCAGTAGAGGGAGCCACAAACAGCAGAACACCAACACCCACAAGAAAAATTTGGCAGGCTCCAAAACCCACTGAGATAGCCAAAATGGTGAAACAAAGAAACAAATCCCAAATGAAAGAACAAGAGAACTCTACTAAAGATGAGATAAATGAAATGTAGTTAAGCAAGTTATCAGAAGTAAAGTTCAGAGCGATGCTCCTGAGGAAGCTCAACAGCATGAGTAAGGACATCAACACCATGAGTAAAGATATAGAAACATTGAAAACCAACCAAGTGGAAATGAAGAATGAAATAGCAGAAATAAAGAACACATTGGAAGGAGTAACCACCTGAGTAGAGGAAGCTGAGGACTGGATCAGTGAATTAGAAGACAGGGTAAAAAATCAACCAATCAGAAAACCAAAAGGAAAAAAACAATGAAAAAACAGGAAGACAGCTTAAGAGAACTGTGGGACAACTGGAAACATAATAATATACGCATCATAGGAGTCCCCAAAAAAGAAGAAAATGAGCAAAGGTTAGAGAATATATTTGAAGAAATAGTGACAGAAAACTTTCCTAACCTGGTGAAGGAAGAAAGCATTCAAGTTCAAGAAGCACAGAGAGTCCCAAGTAAGAAGAACACAAATAGGCCCACACCAAGACACAAAATAAATAAAATGCCAAAAATTAAAGACAAAGAGAGAATCCTAAAGGCAGCAAGAGATAAGCAACAGGTTACCTACGAAGTAACCCCCATAAGGCTATCAGCTCACTTCTCAACAGAAACACTACAGGCCAGAAGGGAATAGGATGAAGTAATCAACGTCATGAAAAACAAGGATCTGAATCCAAGACTACTCTACCCAGCAAGGCTATCATTGAAAACAGAAGGTCAAATAAAGAGTTTCTCAGACAAAAAAAAAAAAAAAAAAAAAAGGAAAAGGGAATATATTAGCACCAAACCAGCACTGCAAGAAATGTTAAAAGAACTGCTGTAATTAGTAGAAGAAATAATAAGGAAAATAGAACCACACTAAAAAAAAATGGCAATAAATAAGTACATATCAATAATCACCTTAAATGTAAATGGATTGAATGCTCTGATAAAAAGACACAGAGTAGCTGACTGGATAAGAAAGCATGATTCACATATATGTTGTTTACAAGAGACTCACCTCACAACAAAAGATTCACATAGTTGAAAGTAAAAGGAAGGAAAAAAATTTTCCAAGAAAACAGAAAGGAAAAAAAAGCTGTGGTAGCAATACTCATATCTGATAAATTAGATTTCAAAATGAAGGCCATAACTAGAGACAAAGAAGGCCACTATATAATATTGAAAGGATCTATCCAACAGGAAGATATAACCTTGGTAAACATATATGCACCCAATATAGGAGCACCAAAATATATTAAAAATCTTCTGGAGGACTTCAAAGGAGAAATTGACAGCAATAAAATCATAGCAGGGGACTTCAACACTCCACTGATATCACTGCATAGATCATCTAGACAAAAAATTAACAAGGAAACAGAGACTCTAAATGAAGTGCTAGATAAAATGGATTTAATAGAAATGTACAGAGAACTACATTACAAAACTGCAGAATTCACATTCTTCTCAAGTGCACATGAGACATTCTCAAAGATAGACCACATGTTAGGCCACAAACTAAGTCTCTACAAGTTCAAGAAGATTGAAATCATATCAAGCATCTTCTCAGATCACAATGGCATGAAACTAGAAATCATTTGCAAAAAGAACATGCAAAGACATTTGAACACATGGAGGCTAAATAGCATGTTATTGAACAATGAATGGGTTATCATGGAGATCAAGGAAGAAATTAAAAACTTCCTGGAAACCAATGAAAATAAACACACAACAACACAAAATCTATGGGATGCAGCGAAAGCAGTTCTGAGTGGGAAGTTCATAACACTACAGACCCACCTCAAGAAAAAAGAAAAATTTCTAATTGACTACCTAACCTCACATCTTAAAGAACTAGAAAGCAAACAAAAAGTAAACCCCAGAGCAAGTAGAAGGAAGGAAATGGTAAAGATCAGAGCAGAAATAAACGACATGGAGACCAAAAATACAATTCAAAGGATCAATGAAACAAAGAGCTGGTTTTTTGAAAAGATAAACAAGATTGATGGACCCTTAGCTAGACTCACCAAGAAACAAAGAGAGAGAACCCAAATACACAAAATCAGAAATGAAAGAGGAGAAGTAACAACTGACACCACAGAAATACAAAGGATCGTTAACAAATACTATGAACATTTAAATAGCAACAAATTCGACAATCTAAGCGAAATGGACACATTTCTAGAAACACATAGTCTCCCAAAACTGAACCAGGAAGAGATAGAAAACGTGAACAGACCAATAACAACGAAGGAAATTGAAGATATAATCAAGACTCTCACAGCAAACAAAAGCCCAGGCCACGGCTTCACAGGGGAGTTTTACTGAACATTCAAAGAAGAACTAACACCCATTCTCCTCAAACTATTCCAAAAAATTCAAGAGGAAGGAAGACTTCCAAACTCGTTTTATGAGGCCAGCATAATTCTAATTCCAAAACCATAAAAAGACACTACAAAGAAGGAAAACTACAGGCCAATATTCTTGATGAACATAGATGCTAAAATCCTGAATAAAATACTAGCAATTCAGATCCAGCAATACATCAAAAAAATTATTCACCATGACCAAGTGGGATTCATCCCAGGGATGCAAGGCTGGTACAATATATGCAAATCAATAAATGTGATACATCACATAAACAAAATGAAAGATAAAAAACCTATGATCATACCCAAAGATGCTGAAAAAGCATTTGACAAAATCCAGCACCCATTTCTGATAAAAACACTCAGTAATTTGGGAATAGAGGGATCATATCTCGACGTAAAAAAGGCCATATATGAAAGACCTACAGCCAACATCATACTCAAAGGAAAAAAACTAAAAACATTTTTCTTAAGAATAGGAACAAGGAAAGAATGCCAATTTCTCCACTTTTATTTAACATAGCACTGTAAGTCTTAGCCACTGCAATCAGACATGAAGAAAAAATAAAAGGGATCCAAAGTGAAAAGGAATAAGTGAAACTGTCATTATTCGCAGATGACATGATATTATACACAGAAAAACCTAAAGACTCCATCAAAAATCTACTAGATTTAATAAATAAATTTGGCAAAGTAGCAGGATACAAAATTAACACCAAGAAATCAATGGCATTCTTATACACCAATGATGAACTCACAGAAAGAAAAACTAAAAAATTAATTCCATTTACCATCGAGGCAAAAAAATTAAGATACCTAGGAATAAATTTAACCAAAGAAGTAAAGGACTTATTTGCAGAAAACTATAGGACATTGAAAAAAGAAATATAGTAAAACATAAAAAAGTGGAAGTACATACCTTGTTCATGGATTGGAAGAATTAATATTATTTTTGTCTATACTACCCAAAACAATCTATAGATTAAATGCAATCCCCATCAAAATACCAACGACATACTTCACAGAACTAAAGAAATACTTCAAAAGTTCATATGGAACCAAAAAATACCCTGAATAGTTACAGTAATCTTGAAAAAGAAGCACAAAGTAGGTGGGATCACAATACTGGATATCAGGTTATACTACAAAGCCATTGTAATCAAAACAGCCTGGTACTGGCACAAGAACAGGCACACAGATCAATGGAATAGAACAGAGAACCCAGAAATTGACCCAAAACAATATGCTCAATTAATATTCTACAAGAGCATACAATGGAGTAAAGACAGCCTCTTTAATAAATGGTGTTGGGAAAATTGGACAGCTACATGCAAAAAAATGAAACTAGACCATCAACTTACACCATTCACAAGAATAAACTCAAAATGGATAAAAGACTTAAATGTGACTCGTGAATCCATAAAAAACCTAGAAGAAAATATAGGCAACAAAATTTCAGACATCATATGCAGCAGAATTTTCACTGATACATCACCTAAGGCAACAGAAACAAAGAAAAAAATGAACACATGAAACTACATCAAACTCAAAAGCTTCTGCACAGCAAAAGAAACAACCATCAAAACGGAAAGGGATCCCACCATATGGGAGACCATAATCACCAATGATGCATCAGATAAGGGGTTAATTTCCAAAATATATAGAGTGCTCATACAACTCAATGAAAGGAAGACAGAGAACCCAATTAAAAAATGGGCAGTGGAGCTAAAGAGACACCTCTCCAAACAAAACATAGAAATGGCCAAGAGACATGAAAAAATGCTCAACTTCACTAATCATCAGAGAGATGCAAATTAAAACAATGATGAGGTATCACCTCACACATCCCAGAGCGGCTGCCATCAACAAATCATCAAACAACAAGTGCTGGCAAGGGTGTGGAGAAAAGGGGACTCTAGTACACTGCTGGTGGGAATGCAGACTGGTGCAGCCACTATGGTAAATAATATGGTGTTTCCTCAAAAAATTAAAAATTGAACTGCTATTTGACTCAGTGATCCCACTTATAGGAATATATCCTAAGAAGCCTGAAACACCAATCAGAATGAATATATTAATTTGTAACCCTATGTTCATAGCAGCACTATTTACAATTTCTAAGATCTGGAAACAGCCAAAGTGTCCATCAATAGAGGAGTGGATAAAAATGGTGCAGTACATATACACAATGGAATACCATGCAGCTGTAAGAAAGAAAGATCTCTTATTCTTTGAGACAACATGGAGGGACCTAGACAACATGGAGGGACCTAGACAGTATTAGGTTAAGTAAAATCAGCCAGTCAGAGAAAGACAAGTATTGTATGATCTCACTTATTTGTGGAAGATAATGAACAAAATAAGTGATGAACAAAACAGACCCAGAGACATAGAAGTAGGGTTCAGACTGACCAACTTCAGAAAAGGGAGCCAGTGGGAGGGAAGAGATAAACCGGAGAAGTTATCCACATAAGCCTAACTAATGAACATAGACAACAATGTTGGCATTGGGGGTGTGGGAATGGGAGGAGGGTGTCAATGGGGGGAAAAGGAGAAACATCTGTAACAAAAATAAATTAATTAAATAATGATAATAAAAAAAGACACAGAGTTGCTTAATGGATACAAAGACAAGACCCAACTATGTGCTGCCTACAAGAGAATCCTTTCAACTATAAGGGCACACATAGCTAAATGTGAAGAAATGAAAAAGAGAGTCCTTCCCAGTGAAAAACAAGGGATCAGGGGTAGCTATACTTCTATTAGACAAAATAGACTTTAAGGCAACAATGGTAATTAGAGAATAAAATGGTCATTATATAGTGCTAATGTGGTCAATTCATGAAGACATAACAATCATATATATATATATATATATATATATATATATATATATATATATATGGAGCACATCAATATCTTAAGCAAATACAAAACTGAAGGGAAAATAGACAACAATACAATTGTAGGAAACTTCAATATTTCATTTTCAACAATGAATAGATATCTGGACAGAACATCAACAAGGAAACATTGAACTTGAACCAAACTTTGAACCAAAATTGACCTAACAGAATACTCCATTCAACAGGAACAGAATAAATTTTTTTTTTTTTTTTTTTTTTAGTGTATATAAAATACATGATAGGATACAATACAAGTCTTGGAAATTTTTAAAAATTAAAATTATTCAAACTATCTTTTCTCATAACAAAGGTATGAAAATGGAAGTTAAAAACAGAAGGAAATCTGGAAAATCCACCAATGTGTGAAAATTAGACAACACACTCCAAAACAACCAATGGGTCAAAGAATACATAAACCAGGAAACCAAACTATATCTTGAAACAATTGTAAATGGAAACACAACATATAAAAACCTATGGGAGGCTGCAAATTAATTCTTTAAAAGGAAGTTTATAACACCTACATTAAGAAAAAAGAAATATCTCAAATAAACAGCCTTAAGGAAATTTTTAAAAAAGAACAAATAAGTCCAAATTTAGCAAAAGAAATAACAAAGATGAAAGCAGAAATAAACGAAATAGAGATGAGAAAAACAATGAAAATAATTAACAAAACTAATAATTGTTTTTTGAAAGATACACAAATTGACAAGCTTTTAACCTGAGTAAGAAAAAGAAAGATGACTCAATCAGAAATAAGAGTAGACATTACAAGTGATACCATAAACACACAAATAATCATGAGACTATTATAAATAATGATATACCAACAAATTGGATAACCTAGAAAACAATAAATAAATGTCTAGAAACAAACCAAAACTAGATCATTAAAAAATAAAATAAAAATCAGAACAGACTAATAATGAGTAAGGAGATTGAATCAGTGATCAAAAACCTCCCAACACAGATGATTAGTCTGATAAATTATACAAACATTTAAAGAAGAATTTATGCTGTTTCTTCTGAAACTCTTCCAAAATTGAAAAGGAGAAAATACTTCCAAACTAATCCTATGAGGCCAGCTTTACTCTGATACAAACGCCAGATAAAAACACTGTAAGAAAAGAAAACTATAGCCCAATATCTCTAACAAATACAGATAGAAAAATTCTCAACAAAATATTGGCAAACCAAATTCAACAGAAAATTAAATGGATCAAACACCATGCTCAAATGGTATTTATCCCTGGAATACAAGGATGGTTATATGCAAACCAATAAATGTGATATGTCACATTCATAAAATGAAAGCTAAAATAAATAATATGATCCTCTCAATAGAGGTAGAAAAGAATTTGGCAAAATACAACCTCCTTTCATGATAAAAATGATCAACAATTTAGTGTAGGAAGAATATACTTTAATATAATAAAGGCCATATGTAATAAACCCATAACCAATATTATACCCAGTGGTGAAAGGTTGGAAGCTTTTCCTCTAAGATCAGGAGCAAGACAAGGGTGCTCATTTTCACCAGTCCTATTCAACGTAGTACTGGAAGTAATAGTGAAAGCAGTCAAGGAAGAAAAAGAAATAAAAAGCATTCACATTGGAAAGGAAGAAGTAAAATGTTCCTTGTTTGCAGACCATATCATCGTACAGAGAGAAAATCCTAAAGACTCCACCAAATAGCTGTTAGAACTAATCAATAAATTCAGTAAAGTTACAGAACAAAATAATCAGCATAGGAAATAAAGAAAATTCTATTTATTAACAACCAAATGGCTGAAAGATAAAGAAAACAATACCATTCCCAGTAGCCTCAAAATCAGTAAAATACTTTGAGAATACTAGGTGAGAAACCTGTACCCTGTAAATTACATGAATTTCATGAAAAAAAATATAAGAAGACACAAACAAAAGGAAGTATATCCTGTGTCCTTAGATCAGAAGATCTTATATTGTTAAAATGTAAATACAACCTAATGACATCTATAGAATAATGCAATCTCTATCAAAATTCCAATGCCATTTTTCATAGAAATAGAAAAAAGCAATCCCAAATTAGTATGGAACCACAAGAGGCCCTGAATAGCCAAAGAAATCCTGGGAAAGAACAAAGCTACAGGTACACATTTCCTGATTGCAACTCATCTACAAAGCTAAAATAATTAAAACAGGATGGTACTGGCATAAGAATAGACACATAGACCAATTGAACAGAATTGAGAACCCAGAAACAAACCTCTACATATATGGTCAACTCCTATTTGACAAGGGTGCCAAGAATAAATACTCAATGGAAAATGGAGAGACTCTTTAATAAATAGTATTGGGAAACTGGATATTCACATGAAAAAAGAATGAATTGGACATCTATCTTACACAATTCACACAAAAATAATTCTAAGTTGATTAAAGACTGAAATGTAAGAACTAAAACCATAAATCACCTAGATGATATAGGGGGAAAGCTCCATGACATTGGTCTTGGCAATGACTTTTTGGATAGAACACGAAAAGCACAAACAACAAAAGTAAAAAAATGATAAGTGGTACTTCATCAAAATAAAAAGTTACTGCACAGCAAAAGAAACAATCAAGAAAAAATAATGCAACCTAGAGAAAGGGAAAAATATTTGTAAATTATTATCTTATCTGATAAGAACAATCTTCAAATATATAAAGAACTCACTGAACTCAATAGAAAAAATAATAATATTAATAATAATAATTTGATTTAAAAATGGGCAAAGGAACTGAATAGACTGTTTTCAAAGAAGACATACAAATGGCCAACAGATACATAAAAAGGTGTTCAACATCACTAATGTCAGAAAAATGCAAATCAAACCTTAAAGAGATACCAGCTCACACCTGTTAGAATGGCTCTCATCAAAAAAGTCATGAGATGGTAAATGTTGGCAAGGATGTGGGGAAAATGGAACATGTGTACTTTTGGTGGAAATTTAAACTGGCACAGCAACTATGAATAACTGTATGGAGGTTCCTCCAAAAGTTAAAAAAATATAATTACCATGTGATCCAACAAACCTACTTCCAATGCACTTCATATGCAAAGGAAATGAAAACAGGATCTCAAGAGATATCTGCACACCCATGTTCATTGAAGCATTATTCACAATAGGCAAAATATGGAAACAACCTAAGTGTCCATGAATGGATAAATTGGTAAAGAAAATGTGATATAGCCCAGCTGGTGTGGCTCAGTGTTTGAGCATCATCCCATGGACCAAGAGGTTGCTAGTTCAATTCCTGGTCAGGGCATATGCCCGGGTTGCAGGCTGGATCCCCAGTAGGGGACATGCAGGAGGCAGCCAATCGATGTTTCTCTCTCATCAGTGTTTCTATCTCTCTCTCCCTCTCCCTTTCTCTCTCTCTAAAAATCAATGAAAACATTTTTAAAAATGTGATATACATATATGCATACATACATACATACACACAAAGGAATATTCACTCATGAGAAAGAAGGGAATCCTATCATTTGCAACGACAGGAAAAAAACTTGTAGGCATTATGCTAAGTGAAATAAGTCAGAAAGGAAAAGACAAAAACTCTATAACATCATTTATATGTGGAATCTAAAAAAGCTAAACTCACAGAAAGTGAAAATACAGTGGTAGCTACCATGGGCTGGGAGGTGGGAGAAAAGGGGAGATATTTGTCAAAGGTACAAATTTCCAGGTATAAAATGAAAAAGTTCTGGGAATCTAATGTACAGCATAATGTCTGTTAGGTACCTGGAATTATATACTGGAAAATACAGCAGGTTGTTAAGACAGTAAATCTTGAATGTTCTCACCTCACAAAAAATGAAATAGTAATTATGTGACGTGGTGGAAGTATTAGCTAATGTTTTGGTGCTAATCACTTTGCAATATATGAGTATCAAATCAACACATTGTGCACTAAACATATACAATGTTATATGTCAATTATATCTCACTAGTGGTGGGGCTAAAGAAGACTTTAACATGAGGCATGAAACTATAAAACTAGCAGAAAACATAAGAAAAAAAGCTCTTGGACATTGGTTCAGGCAATAATTTTTTGCTTATGATACAAAAACACGGACAGCAAAAGCAAAAATAGACAAGTGGGGGCTACATTAAACTAAAAAAAATCTTGGCAAACAAAACAATCAACACAGTGTAAAGGAAACATAGAATCAGAGAAGATAATTGCAAATCATATATCTGATGATGGGTTAATCTCCAAAATATATCTTACTCATATTAATACAATTTCGATAGCAAAAGCAATGGGATTTTAAAATAGCAAAGAACCTGAAGAGAGATTTCTCAAAGGAAGACATCAAAGTGGTCATCAGATATATGAAAAGGTGCTCAATATCACTAATCATCAGGGAAATGCAAATCAAAAGAACAACTCACACTTTTTAGGATAACTATTATTAAAAAAATAATAATAAATGTTAGCAAAGATGTGGAGAGAAGGGAACTTTTATACACTGATGATGGGAATGAAATTGGTACAGCTCTTATGAAAAACAGCATGAAGACTCCTCAAAAATTAAAAATATGATCCAGTAATTTGATATATATGTATATATACATATATAAAATCTATGAGGCCAGTATTACATACATACATATATATATATATATATGTAATGGATATGTTAAGTAGTTTAATTGTGACAATTATTTCACTATATATGACTATTAAAACATCAAATCATATACTGTAAATAAATACACACAATTTTAGTTGCCCGTATTACTTAATAAAATTTGAAAAAATAAAAATATGGATGTTAAACAGAACGTAGAATTTAAATTTATATATTTATAAAACATATATAAGCATATGGAATATAAATTATAATCTCCTACTGTCTTGGCAATGTTAATAAAATATTGAAGACCAACAATTTAGATGTTACAAAACATTATTACCTGTTCCAAATATGGATGTACAACGTGCATTAACATTTTGGCAGTTTCCATTATAACAAATATGTTTCCTGCTATCACATAAACGTCCATTGTGTATAGTTATATCAGGAGTACAGGCTCCTGAGCTTCCATTACAACTTTCAGAAATGTCACATTCAGGATGCGCAGCGGGCCTACATAATGAACCTGCTACTTTAAACTGGTAGAAATTAAAATATAAAAAAATAAAGCATTATTTATAAGATTGTTGTATTTATTAATATTTATTTCAAAATTGTATTACTTTCATTTATAGGTTGATGGTTTATTCATTAATGTCTCTTAATATCCTCCATATAAAGTATTATGCTAATTATATTGAAAAACATGAATGTTTTTAACTAAAACAGGAGATAAAACATATACACAAGGAAAAGTATAACAAAGTATGGTGCGATGAGAGCGAAGGTTTTGTTGTGTTCTGGTGCAAGGGAGGAAAAATCACTTTTTTCTTGTGATAACTATTCCTTTTGGGTGAAAACAGTGTAATTTAGACAATTTCCAAATAAAATATACTTATTCAAACTATAGTTTGTAAATATGGAATATCTGTAATTGCAATCTTTCTCCTGAATTACCCTATAGTTGATTAACACTTCCACAGATAAAATTCTAAAATTTTATATGAAGAATCTTAAATGGGCATCTATCTCATACTTCTTAATTTATGGTTTCCAATGTGACTAGTAAGTATTCAATAAACTTTTGGGGAAAACAAAGATCAGAGGTAAGAATGTAACCACATAGTAAGATTCCAGAGAAAAATAACATAAAACTGTGTCAGTTAAAGACAATCAAGAACATAGAACCTATGATAGGTAGTTCAACAAAGGGATTCTCATATGATGAATGTGTTACAAATATGCTGAAAGAACTAAAAAGGAAAACAGGGGACAGGAGTCAATAGCTTTACCATATAAGTTAAAATATGATATTTAGGACAAATGATCTTTGAATAATAAGTTCATAATTTAAATATTGTGCTAATGTAGCATTTGGAACAGTCACTTATAGTGAGTTTCATTGTTTATACATTTTAATTTGTAGAATATAAATGTTGGATAAATTGAATGAAAATAACCCCTTTTAATGGAGATTTTTTATATTGAAGATTTTTATACTAGCTCTCAATCAAGGGTTAAAAACATATTCAAGTTAGAGAGAATACTGGCATTAAAAAGAGGCCTCAACATCCAACTAAAATTCACAAAATTAGAAACCTGATTTTGAATTTAGTATCTTTTTTTTTTTTTTCATTTGAATGGTCATTCATTTGACTTACAACTATAGGTCTAAGTGTTCCATAGAATCCCAGAAATGGAAGACACCAAAGCTCATTTTACAAAGCCATCATTATCCTGATTTCAAAACCACACAAAGACACTACACAAAGAAAGAAAATTATAGGACAATATCTCTGATGAATATAGATGCTAAAATCCTCAACAAATATTAGCAAAGCAAAATCTGTAATACATTGAAAAGATCATACACCATGATCAAGTGGGATTTATTCCAGGGATGCAAGGTTGATACAACATCCAACAAAAAATAAATTTGATACACCACATAAACAAAATGAAGGATAAAAACTACATGATCATAGCAATGGATGCAGAAAAAGCATTTGATAAAATCCAGCACCCATTTTTGATAAAAACTCTCAGCAAAGTGGGAATACAGGGAATATACCTCAACGTAATAAAGCCCATATATGACAAACCCGCAGACAACGTCATACTCAATGGGAAAAAACTATAAATATTTCCCTTAAGATCAGAAACATGACAGGGATGACTACTTTTACCACTCCTAACCAACACAGTACTGGAAGTCCTAGCCACAGCCATCAGACAAGAAGAAGAAATAAAAGGCATCCAAATTCAAAAGAAAGAAGTAAAACTGTCATTATTTGCAGCTGATATGATATTGTAAAGAACCCTAAAGATTCCATCAAAAACTACCAGAACTGATCAATGAATTGTAAAGTAGCAGGATACAAAATAAGTATCTAGAAATCAGTTGCATTTTTTAAAATGTTTTTACAACTGTATTTTTTGGAGAGGAATTCTTAGTCTTTTCTTTTTTTCAATTTTTATTAATTTATTTTTGTTACAGATAACAAATTTTTGTTACAGATATTTTTGTTTCTCCTTTTTACCCCCTAGACACCCTCCTGCCAATACCGCCTCCCCCGCCCCCACCCGACCCCTCAGCATTGTTGTCTATGGCCACTGGTTATGCTTACAGGCATATAAATTCTTTGGTTTATCTCATCAATCCCCCACGCCCCTCTCCTCTGAGGTTTGTCAGTCTGAACCTTACTCCTTTCTATGTCTCTGGGTCTATTTTGTTCATCAGATTATTTTGTTCATTTTATTCCACAAATAAGTGAGATCATGTGGTATTTGTCTTTCTCTGATTGGCTTATTTTGCTTAGCATAATGCTCTCCAGGTCCCTCCATGTTGTCTCAAAGGATAAGAGATCTTTCTTATTTACACCTGCATAGTATTCCATTGTGTATATGTACCACAGCTTTTTTATCCATTCATCTACTGATGGACACTTGGGCTGTTTCCAGATCATAGCGATTGTAAATAGTGCTGCTATGAAGACAGGTGTGCATATATTCTTCCTGACTGATGTTTCAGGCTTCTTAGGATATATTCCTAGCAGTGGAATCACTGGGTCAAATTGCAGTTCCATTTTTAATTTTTTGAGGAAACTCCATATTGTTTTCCATAGTAGCTGCACCAGTCTGCATTCCCACCAGTAGTATACTACTAGAGTCCCCTTTTCTCCACACCCTAACCAGCACTTGTTGTTTGATAATTTGTTGATGGCAGCCATTCTGTCAGGTGTGAGGTGATACCTTATTATTGTTTTTATTTGCATCTCTCTGATGATTAGTGAAATTGAGCATTTTTTCATATGTCTCTTGGTCATTTGTATGTCTTTTTGGAGAGGTGTCTTTTTAGGTCCTCTGGCCATTTTTTAATTAGGTTCTTTGTCTTCCTTTTATTGAGTTGTATGAGCACTCTATATATTTTGGAAATCAACCCCTTATCTGATGTATTGTTGGCAATTATGTTCTCCCATATAGTGGGTTCCCTTTTCATATTGATGGTTGTTTCTTTTGCTGTGCAGAAGCTTTTTCGTTTGATGTAGTCCCATGTGTTCATTTTTCCCTTTGTTTCTCTTGCCTTAGGTGTTGTATTAGTGAAAATTCTGCTGCCTATGATGTCTGAAAATTTGTTGCCTACGTCGTCTTCTAGGATTTTTATGGATTCACGAGTCACATTTAAGTCTTTTATCCATTTTTAGTTTATTCTTGTGTATGGTGTAAGTTGATGGTCTAGTTTTATTATTTTGCATGTAGCTGTCCAATTTTCCCAACACCATTTATTGAAGAGGCTGTCTTGACTCCACTGTATGCTCTTGCCACCTTTATCAAATATTAATTGAGCCTAATGTCTTGGGTCAATTTCCAAGTTCTCTGTTCTATTCCATTGATCTGTATGTCTGTTCTTGTGCCAGTACTGGGCTGTTTTGATTACAATGGCTTTGTAGTATAACCTGATATCCAGTATTGTGATCCCACCTACTTTGTGCTTCTTTTTGAAGATTGCTGTGGCTATTAGGGGTCTTTTTTGATTCCATATGAACCTTTGAAGTATTTGTTCTAGTTCTGTGAAATATGTTGTTGGTATTTTGATGGGTATTGCATTTAATCTATAGATTGCTTTGGGTAATATGGACATTTTAATGATGTTAATTCTTCCAATCCATGAACAAGGTATGTGCTTCCACTTTTTTATATCTTCCTCTGTTTCTTTTTTCAATGTCCTGTAGTTGTTTTGCAAATATGTCCTTTACTTCTTTGGTTAAGTTTATTCCAAGGTATCTCATTTTTTTTTTTTTTTTTTTTTTGCTGCAACTGTAAATGGGATTGCTTTTTTAGTTTCTTTCTGTGAGTTCATTATTGGTGTATAAGAATGCCGTCAATTTCTTGATGTTAATTTTGTAATGTGCTATCTTGCCAAGTACGTTTATTAAATCTAGTAGATCTTTTATGGAGTCTTCAGGGTTTTCTATGTACAATATCATGTCATCTGCGAATAATTACAGTTTCACTTCCTCCTTTCCAATTTGGATCTCTTTTATTTTTTCTTCATGTCTAATTGCTGTGGCTAAGACTTCCAGTACTATGTTAAATAAGAGGGGCAAAAGTGGACATCCAGTTTTGTTCCTGTTCTTAAGGGAAACACTTTTAATTTTTGCACATTGAGTATGATGTTGGCTGTATATTTTTCATATATGGTCTTTATTATATTGAGATATGATCCCTCTATTCCCACATTGTTGAGCATTTTTATCAGAAATGGGTGCTGGATTTTGTCAAATGCTTTTTCAGCATCTTTGGATATGATCATATGCTTTTTATCTTTCATTTTGTTTATGTGGTGTATCACATTTATTGATTGGGAATATTGTACCAGCCTTGCATGCCTGGGATGAATCCCACTTGGTCATGGTGAATAATTTTTTTAATGTATTGTTGGATCCAATTTGCTAATATTTTATTAAGGATTTTGGCATCTGTGTTCATCAGGGATATTGGCCTGTAGTTTTCTTTCTTTGTAGTGTCTTTTTCTGGTTTTGGAATCAGAATTATGCTGGCCTCATAAAATGAGTTAGGAAGTCTTCCTTCTTCTTGAATTCTTTGGGATAGTTTGAGAAGAATGGGTGTTAGTTCTTCTTTGAATGTTTGATAAAACTCCCCCGTGAAGCCGTTCGGGCCAGGGCTTCTTTTTTGCTTTCAGAGTCTTGATTATATCTTCAATTTCCTTCGTTGTTATTGGTCTATTCAAGTTTTGTATCTCTTCCCAGTTCAGTTTTGGAAGACTGTGTTTCTAGAAATTTGTCCATTTCACTTAGATTGTCGAATTTGTTGCCATACAAATGTTCATAGTATTTGTTAAAGATCTTTTTTGTTTCTGTGGTGTCAGTTTTTACTTCTCCTCTTTCATTTCTGATTTAGTTTATTTGGGTCCCCTCTCTTTGTTTCTTGGTGAGTCTAGCTAAGGGTCCATCAATCTTTTTTATGTTTTCAAAAACCAGTTCTTTGTTTCATTGATCTTTTGAATTGTTTTTCTGATTCTCTATGTCATTGTTTTTCTGCTCTGATCTTTACTATTTCTTTCCTTCTACTTAATGTGGAGTTTTCTTTTTGTTTGCTTTCTTGTTCTTTAAGTTGTGAGGTTAAATAGTCAACTAAAAATGTTTCTTGTTTCTTGAGGTAGGCCTGTAGTGCTATGAACTTCCCCCTCAGGGCTGCTTTCCCTAAGTCCCATAAATTGTGTGTTGTATGTTCATTTTCATTGGTTTTTAGGAAGTTTTTAATTTCTTCCTTGATCTCTTTGGTAACCCATTCATTGTATAATAACATGCTATTTAGCCTCCACGTGTTTAAAGTTTTTCTGTGTTTTTGTTGCAATTGCTTTCTAGTTTCATGCCATTGTGATCTGAGAAGATGCTTGATATGATTTCAATATTCTTGAATTTGTGTTGATTTACTTGGTGTCCTAACATGTGGTCTATCTTCAAGAATGTCCCATGTGCACTTGAGAAGAATGTATATTCTGCAGCTTTGGGGTGAAATGTTCTGTAAATATCAATTAAGTCCAAATGATCTAGTTCATCATTTAAGGATCATGTGTCCTTGTTAATTTTTTGTCTAGAGGATCTATCCAGTGATGTCAGTGTGGTGTTAAAGTCACCCACTATGATTGTATTGCTATTGATTTTTCCTTTGAAGTCCTCCAGATGTTTTTTTAACATATTTTGGTGCTCTTGTGTTTGGTGCATATATGATTACCAGGGTTATATCCTCTTGATGGATTGTTACTTTTAATTTTATGTAATGACCTTCTTTGTCTCTTATTATGGCCCTCGTTTTGAAGTCTATCTCATCAGATATGAGTATTACTACACCAGCTTTTTTTTTTTTTTTTTTCATTTCCATTTGCCTGGAAAATTTTTGTCATCCCTTCACTTTCATCCTTTGTGGGTCTTTTGTTGTGAGGTGGGTCTCTTGTAGACAGCATATATATGGGTTATGTTTTCTTATCCAATCAGCCACCTTATGTCTTTTGATTGGGGCATTTAAGCCATTTACATGTAAGGTTATTATTGATATATACTTATAAGTTACTGTTTTAATTTTATGCCTATGTTCCTCTCTCTATATATATTTCTTCTTCTTCTTACAGCAGTCCCTTTAGCATTCCTTGCAGTGCTGGTTTGGTGGTGGTAAATCCCTTTAGATTTTTTTTTTTTTTTTTTTTTGTCTGTGAAGCTCTTCATTTCTCCTTCAATTTTGAATGATAGCCTTGCTGGATAGAGTAGTCTTGTATTCAGACCATTGCCTTTCATTGCTATGTACACTTCATGCCACTCCCTTCTGGCCTGCAGTGTTTCTATTGCGGAATCAGCTGACAGTCTAATGGGAGCTCCCTTGTGGGTAACTTTCTGTCTCTCTCTTGCTTCATTTAAGATTCGTTCTTCGTCTTTAATGTTTGCCATTTTAATTATCATGTGTCTTGCTGTGGGTCTTTTTGGGTTTCTCTTGCTTGGGACTCTGTGTTTCCTGGATTTGTGTGACTTTTCCTTTACCTAATTGGGGAAGTTTTCTGTCATTACTTCTTCAAACAGGTTCTCTATTCCTTTCTCTGATTCTTCTCCTTCTGGTATCCCTATGATGTGAATGTTGTTATGCTTTGTGTTGTCCCAAAACTCCCTTAAACTCTCCTCCTGTTTTATAATTTTTTCCCCCATTTGTTGCTCTATTCGAGCATTTTTTTCTACCTTGTATTCTAACTCACTGATTCAGTCTTCAGCTTCTTCTAATCTACCATGAATCCTTCTAAGGTATTTTTCATATCAGCTTTGTCATTCTTTATTTCCTCTTGATTTTTATTCATAGCTTCTATCTCTTTAAGCTGATGTAGTTCCCGCTGAGCCCTATAGTTCTCATTAAGTTCCTTGTAGTTCTCACTGAATTGTTTTAAAACCATTGCTTTGAATTCTTTATCTGACAAATTGCTTTCTTCCATTTCATGTAGTTCTTTTTCTGGTGTTTCCTCCTTTTCTTTCATTTGTGTGTTGTTTCTTTGTCTCCCCATTTTAGCCATCTAGTAGTTCTGGGCCCAGTGAGGGATGTTCCGATGTGTAGGCTGGTCAGTGTGTATGAAATAAGGCTGCTGTGCATCCCAGACTGTTCTGCTGTGTGTCACCTCTTACCTGCTGTGTGTCCTGGAGGACTGACTACTGGCGGCTGGTATTGGTCTGTCCTGGTGGGCGCTGCTGCTGGATCACATGGGCCCCACTGAAGCCCGGCTCACCACAGGTCACTCATGCTGCAGGCAGCTGTATTGTTCAGGCCTCGCTGGAGCCGTGCTCCCTGCCAGTACTGCGGGCAGCTGGATAGCACAGGCCCTGCTGGAGCAGTGTTCCTTGCTGGTACTGTGGGTAGCTGTATCACTGAGGCCCCTCTGGAGTCCCAGATCTTGCCACTGGAGGCTAGGGAGCACTGTTGCCTGGTGGGGCTCAGCTCCTGCTCAGCCTCTTTTGAAGCTTTTGTGGATGGGTCTCAGCTGCCGATCTATGCTGCTGCTGCCTGGAGATGGATGTCTGCTCTGGAGCCTCTGTCTTCGCTGTGATCAGGCTGCTACTGTGGGGGATGGTGCTGGTCTCCCAGCCGTTTGCAGCTTCTGCAGCAGGAACCTTGACAGTGCTGCTACTGTGCACTGGTCTGTGTTGACACGGCGGGGTCCACTGGTACGATGGTGCATGGCACTCTGGTGGACTCAGGTTGCTGGGCCCTAACTGCTCCTGCTGCCTCCTTCCAGAGAAGACCAAGGATCTTCCAAAATGACAAGGCCTCCCGGCTGCACAGGGAGAAGCTCCCTGAATGGCCGTTTATTGCGTAACTGGCTGCTCCCCATCCACAGCACAGGAACCTTCTGCCCTGAGTTTCTGCACTGTTCGAGGTTGCTCATCCACACTCACATCCACTCACACTCACTCTCACACTCGCTCACTCTCTCATGCACTCACTCTCCCTCCGGTCCCGCCCACTGCCATCTCAGTTGCATTTTTATACACCAATAATGAACTAACAGAAAAGAAACTAAAAAAATAATCCCATTCACAATTGCTTCAAAAAGAATAAAATATCTAGGAATAATTTTAACCTAGGATGTAAAACACCTGTTCTTGAAAAATTATAAGACACTCTAGAAAGAAACTGAAGAAGATACAAATAAGTGGAAGCAAATACCTTGCTCAGGGATAGGAAGAATTAATATCATTAAAATGCCCATACTGCCCTGGCCGGTTTTGCTCAGTGGTGAGAGCGTCAGCCTGTGGTCCAGAGAGACCCAGGTTTGGTTCTTGCTAAGGGCACATACCTCGGTTGCAGTTTGTCCCCAGCCCTGGTTGGGTCGTGCGGGAGGCAGCCACTCGATGTGTCCCTTTCACATCGATGTTTCTCTCTCTCTCTCTCTCTCCCTCTCACTCTATCTGAACAAAAAATGGAAAAATGTCCTCGGGTGAGGATTTAAAATGCCCATACTATCCAAAGCAATCTACACACTCAACACAATTCCTATCAAGATACCAATGGCGTATTTCACAGAACTAGAACAAATATTTCAAAAATGTTTATGGAACCACAAAAGACCCAGAATTCCAGCAACTATCTTGAGGAAGAAGAACAAAGTTGGAGGAATCGTGCTACCTGATATCAAACTATGCTACAAGGCCATAATAATCAAAATATCATGGTACTGGCATAAAAACACACATGTAGATCAATGAAACAGAATACAGAGCCCAAAAATAAACCCACACCTGTAGTCAATTAATATTCTACAAGGGAAGCAAAAACACACAATGGGCTAAAGATAGTCTCTTTAATAAATGTTGTTGGGAAAATTGGACCAATACATGTGAAAAAAAATACATGTGAAACTAGACCACCCTCTTACACCACACACAAGAATAAACTCAAAATGGATTAAAGACTAAAATATTAGACTTGAAACCATAAAAATCTTAGAAGAAAACATAGGCAGTAAAATCTCTGACATTTCATAAAGGAATATTTCTTCTGATATATCTCCTTGGATAAGGGAAACAAAACACACCAAAAAATAAACAAATGGGACTATATCAAACTAAAAAGTATTTGCACCACAAAGGAAACCATCAACAAAATGAAAAGACAACTCACTGAATGGGAGAAATATTTGCCAATACATCTAATACGGAGTTAATATCTAAAATTTATAAACAACTTATAAGAATCAACACCAAAATAAACAAACAATCTAATTAAAAATGGGCAAAGAACAGTGAATAGACACTTCTTCAAAAAGGACATACAGATAGTCAATAGACATATGAAAAAATGCTCAATGTCACTAATCAGAGAAATGCAAATGAAATTACAATGAGATATCACCTCACACCTGTCAGAAAGGGAATCATCAATAAATCAACAAACAACAAGTATTGGCAAGGATGTCAAAAAAACGGAATCCTTGTGCACTGTTGGTGGGAATGTAGATTGGTGTAGCCATTGTGGAAAGCAGTATAGAGTTACCTCAAAAAATTAAAAGTGGCACTGCCTTATGAAACAGCAATTCCACTTCTGGGAATTTATTTGAAGAAACCCAAAACACTAATTTGAAAGAATATATGTACCCCTATGTTCATTGCAGCATTATTTACAATAGCCAAGATTTGGAAGCAGCTCAAGTGTCCATCAGTAAATAAGTGAAAACAGCTATGGTACATTTACACAATGGAATACTACTTGGTGCACAAAGGAAGAAAATTTTACCATTTGTGACAGCATGGATGGACCTAGAGAACATTATGCTAAGTGAAATAAGCCAGTCAGAGAAAGGCAAGTACTATAAGACTTCACTCATATGTGGAATCTAATGAACAAAGTCAACTAATAAGCAAAATAGAGACAGGCTCATAGAGAGCAGGATGGCAGCTCTAGTGGAGGATGGGGTTTGGGAGGGTGAAGTGATTGAGCAAAAAAGATAAAAAGAGAGGAAGAACTCATGGACATGGACAACTGTATGGTAACTATGGGAAACGGGGATTGGTGAAGATGGAAGAGGGTATATGGGGGATAAATGATAAATAAAAGGGAAAAAAGAATCCCAGACATGATTCATTATATATTTGGATGATATTAATAAACTTAAATCTTACTTTACAGTTGAGGCAGCATAACCCTTTATCACACTGTGATCCTTGTTTCAGCACACATTTTTTAGGATCACAACAGCTAGAAGGTCCACATTGCTGTGAATGAATAGAATACAAATAAAAATACATTATAACATAATATGAACTTTGATAGGAGCTATATTTACTGTGCTTTTGAATTTGGGGAAAGAACATAAATATGGTCAACATTTATGGATTTTTGTATCTCTAAACTATTAAAATGGTAAGGTACTTCAGGTCAAAACAGAGTTAACTGGAACCTCACTAACTCTTAATCAACTAGAACTCAGGGCAAAATATATGGAACAACTTGTTTCAGAAACTGTATAATAGTAACAGAGAGCAGAATGTTGGTTACCAGTGCCTGGCAAGAGGGAGAAAAGGGGAAATATTGATCAAAAAAATACAAATTTTCATTTATAAAATGAATTTGTTCTGAGAAACTAATATACATCATGATGACTTCAGTTAACTAATGAATTGTATACTTAAAATTTGATAAGAGGACAGATGAAACATTCTCATCACACACACACACACACACAAAATGATCACTGTGTGAGGTAGTGAATACATTAGTCTGACTGTTGCAATCATTTCATATGTGTATATATATATCAAAACACCACACTGTATACAATTTTTATTTCTTAATTATACCTGAATAAATCTGCGGAGAAAGGGTATGTCGAGTTTAGGCCCACTGCAAAGTTAAAGAGAACAGTCCCTAAGACTGCCCTCACTTTTTATATCAATTACCAGTTCACTGGAGTCCCAAAACCCCCCTCAGATTTGATAATTTACTGGAAGAATTCACAGATCTCATTGAAAGCTGGTATACTCACAGTTATGGTTTATTATATGGAAAAGATACAAATTAAAATTAGCTAAGAGGAAAAGCACCTAGGACAGAATCCAGGAGAAGCACTCAACTTGGAGTGCCTATTACCTTCACCCCATGGAATCACAGACACACTACACTCTAAGCACCGATACATGACATTTCTTAACTCATTCTGTGAGGTCAATATTACCCTAATACCAAACCTAGTTAGATCAAGAGGCATGGAAACATGAAACAGACTGACAAATCTCAGAGGAAAGGGGGGAGAAGGGGCAAGAAGAGATTAACCAAAGAACTTATATGCATATATGCATTGTCCATGGATATAGACAATAGGGTAGTGAAGACCTGGGGTGAGGCAGGAACCAGGAGGAGGCAGGCAATGGGGGGAAAGGGGTGTACATCTGTAATATTCTCAACAATAAAGATTTATTTATTTATTTTTATTTTTATTTTTTTTATCCTCACCCAAGGACATTTTTGCATTTATCTTCAAATACAGCAGGAGGAAGAGAGGGAGGAAGAGAGAGAGAGAAACATCGATGTGAGAGAGACACATTGACTGGTTGCCACCCGCACAACTCCAACTGGGGCCGGGGACAAACTGCCAACACAGGTACATGCCCTTAGTAGGAACTGAACCCAGGTCTCTCTGGTCCGCAGGCTGACGCTCTAACCACTGAGCAAAACTGGCCAGGGCATTAAAGATTTTTTTAAAAGACATTGTAAGAAAGGGAAATTACAGACTAATATCTCTCATAAACATGAATGCAAAAATATTCAACAAAAAATTAGTAAATCAAATCCAACAATGTGTTAAAAAATATGCACCACAACCAAGTGATATTTATCAAATATGCAAGGCTGGTTCATCATTCAAACATCAATTAATATAATCCATCACATTGACAGGCTGAAGAAGAAAAATCTTATGACAATAACAACTGATATAGAAAAAGCACCTGACAAAATACAACTCTCATTTATTATACAAAATGTTAGCAAAACAGGAATAAAAGGCATATTTTTCAATCTGGTAAAAAAAAATCTTTAAAAAAGTCTACAGCTAACATCATAAATTTGGGAATAAGGCCAAGATGTCCCCTTTCACCATTTGTATCATAATCTTAATGGAACAATATAAGAAAATAAAAATTAAAGAAAAAACACATTAGAAAGAAATAAGTAAAATAGTCTTTTCCATACGTTACATGATTCTCTGTTTTAAAAAAATCCAAATAATCGGCCAAACAACAACGGCAACAACAAAACTTCCCATAACTAATAAGTGATTATAGCAAGGTTGTTGGATACCAACCTAATACAGAAAATTCAACTGTTTTCCTGTACACCAAAAATAAAAAATGGAAATTTGAAATAAAAAACACAATTCCATTTAGAAAACAATGAAGTTCTTGGGAATAGTTCTAACAAAATTTTACAAGATCTGTGAGAAAAACTACAAAACTGATGAAAGAAATCAAAGAAGGTATAAATAAATGGAGATATTCCATGTTCATGGATAGGAAAACTCAGTATCATTAAGTTGTCAGTTCTTCCCAACCTGATCTAGAGATTTAACGTAATTCCAATCAAAACTCCAGTGAGTTGACAAACTGACTCTAAAGTCATGTGAAGAGGCAAAAGACACACAATAGTCAATATAATACAGATGAAGAGGATAGAGGATACAGAGATAGAGGATGAGAAAAATTGAAAGACTGACAATACCCAACTTCAAAACTTACTATAAACTGAAATAATGACTCTATGATATTTACAAATGAATAGACAAAGAGATAATTGAAACAAAACAGAAATCCCAGAAATAGACCTACACAGAGATAATAAAATCTTGGACAATGGAGAAAATGCAATTCAATGGAGAACAAATAGTCTTTTCAATAAATGGTGCTGGACAAGTAGACATTCACAAAGAAAATAATGATTCTAGACACTGACCCTACACCTTTCATACACACATACACATAACCCTCAAAATGCATAAACGTAAAATGCAAAACTATAAAGATTCTAAAAGAGTAGATTTAAGACTGTAGATCTAATGTTAAGTGTTTTTCTACAATTTAAAAAAATAAATAGGAATAACATCAATATTAAACAAAAATTTTTCAGAATTTAGGGAGTAAGAGAGCACTTTCTAATTTGTTTTGAGTCTAGTCTTACTCCAATGCCAAATCAAGAAGCAAATTTCACAGGAAAAGAAAAAACTACAGGCCACAATTTCCTTGTGAAAATAAGTGCCATAATCCTAATAAAGTATTGGCTAATTAAATCTAGCTAACTCGATAGATAGAGTGTTCAAAATTCAAGTGGGGAGGGATAATCTCAGTAATGCATGGTTGGTTAGCATTAAAAAAATCAGTGAAATGCATCAAATTAATAGGGAATAAAGGAGAAAACACATATGATCAGTTCAATAGACACAGAAATAAGACATTTGACAAAATTCAACACTAATTTTTTATTCAAAGCTCTCAGCTAACTATAAATAGAAGAAAACTTCCTGAACATCTGGAAGGGCATCTGAAAAAAAAAAAAAAAGCTTATATCTAACATCATATTTAATGGTGAAAGTCAGAAATCTTTCTCCCTAAAAATAAGAACAAATCAAAGAAGACCATTTTCAGTACTTCTTATTAACACTAGATCCAAGATAGACTCATAAAAGTAACAGTGTTTTTTACACTAGCAATGAACAATTGTTAAATAAAATATTAATATTATCACAACCAGTAAACTATAGAAAAACTAAACAAATTGAAGAACTTATACAACTCATTTACACAATGGAATACTACATGACCTGGAGTTTATTATGCTAAGTGAAATAAGTCAGTGAGTCAGAGAAAGACAAATACTATGTTATTACACTTATATGTAGAATCTAATGAACAAATAAACCAACAAACAAAATACAGACTCATAGACACAGAGAACGGACTGAGAGCTTTCAGAGGGGATGGAGGTTGGAGGGTTAGGTTGAAAAGGTAAAATGATTAAGAAAAAAACAAACAAACACATAGACACAGACAACAGTATGGTGATTACCACAGAGAAAGGGGAGTGGGGAGAAGTAGAAGAGGGTAAAGGGAGGATAAATGGTGAAGGAAGCAGACTAGACTATGGGTAGTAAACACACAATACAATATACAGATGATGCATTATAGAATTATATAGTTGAAACCTATACAATTTTATTAAGGAGTGTCACCTCAATAAAATCAATCATTTTTTTTCTTTTTTAAAGAAGACAACCTAGCCCTGGCTAGTTTGGCGCAACAGTTAGAGCATCAGCCCCATAGACCAAAGAGTCTTGGATTCGATTCTGGTCAAGGGCATGTACCTCAGTTGTGGTTCATTCCCCAGGACTGCAGGAGGCAATCAATCGATGGGTCTTTCTCACATCAATCTCTCTCTCTCTCTCTCTCTCTCTCTCTCTCTCTCTCTCTCTCTCCCTCCCCTCCTTCCCACTCTATCTAAAGATGAATGGAAAAATATCCTCAGGTGAGGATTTTTTTAAAAAAGAAGAAGATCACCTTAATTTAACACCATGTGCATAGATTGACAGATTCAATATTGGTAAGAAAGTAATTCCCCCCAAAGTGATGTATGGATGCAACAAAATTCCAATCAAAATCCCTACATTCACATGCTAATTCTCTAATTTATATGGAAATACAAAGGTCTAGAATAGTAAAACTATCTTGGAAAAGACAAAGTTGGATGATTTACACTATGTGTTTTCAAGACTTACTGTAAACATACATTAATTAAGATGGTGTGGAATTGACATAAGAATGAAAACATGAAAAAAAAAACAGAAAATAATTTCAGGGATAGATACACATGTGTGATCATTTATTTTCATAAAGATTTTAAGGTAAAACAATGGTGAAGAGAGTTATTTTAACAAATATTGCTAGAAAAAATTATATCTGTATGGAGGATAATGAATGTCAACCCAAATCTCTCAACAAACATAAAAACAAATTCAAATGGATCACAGGCTAAATTTAAAAGTTTTAACTGTATAATTTCTGGAAGAAAACATGGGAGAAAATATTGGGTAAGCACAGACTCATTAACACAGAAAAGGTGTGTCCATTACAGAGAAAACGACAAATAGTATTTTATAAAAATGTATAATGCCTGCTATTCAAAGACTTTGTTAAGAAACTGAAAGGGTAATCCATAAATTGGAAACAAATATTTATAATATACATGTTTGACAAAGAACTGGTATCCAGCCTATACAAAGAACTCTTACAAGTCAAAAATAAAAAATAAACAACTTAATTTAAAAAACTGGCAAAATATTTGAACATATTATTCAAACAACAAATGGCCAATAAGAACATGAGAACATACTCAATATCAGTAGTGTCATCAAGGAAATACAAATCAAAGCTGTTGGAATGGCTAAAATGTAAAGACTGCAATATCAATTTCTGGTGAGAACGTGGAGGCAAAGTTTCAAATATTGCTGATAGGAATGTAAAATGATACAACCACTTTGGAAGAGAGTTTGGAAGTTTCTCATAAAACTACATTTATTATATGACCCAGCAATTTTAGGAATTCAGAATAATGGCCCAATACTGTTAACAATTCAAATACCCAGTATCAGGTGGATGAAAAAATAGATTGTGGTATATCCAAACAATGAATTATTACTCAAAATAAAAAGGAAGAAACTGTTATGGCATAAAACAATGTGGGTGAATCTTGAAAACACTGTATTGAAAGGAATAAGTCAGACAAAAAGAATACATGTTGTATCATTTCTTTCATACAACTTTCTTGATCAGGCAAAACTGACATAATCAGAAGTTGCGTAAAGATGAGAAGAGGAGGAAATGCTACAGAAGGGGCATGAGTAAAGTTTGGGGTATAATGAAATGAATTTGTATCTTAATTGAACCAATGGTTATATACATTTGTCAAAACTCATCCATCTGTATACTTAAAATGAGTACATTTTATTGTATGCAGATTATGCCCAATAAAAATGATTTGAAAACTGCCTGGTCAGTTTGGCTCAGTGGTTGAGTGTCGACCCATGCACCCAGAGGTCACCAGTTCGATTCCCAGTCAGAGCACATGCCCAGGTTGTGGGCCAGATCCCCAGTGGGGGCATTCAGGAGGTAGCCAATGGATGTTCTCTCTCATCGATCCTTCTATCTCTCCCTCCCTCTCCCTTCCTCTCTCTTTCTAAAATCAATAAAGAAAAAAATATTTAAAAAAATGATTTGAAAACAGATAAAGAAGAGTAAAGAGAGGACTTGTTGTACCAAATGGTAATATATAATACAAAAAAAGGCATAGTAATTAAAACAATGTGATATATGCACAAGTACATTCAAAGACAAATATTATTTCTATTTATTTTGTGATCATAGAAATTTATGACATCTGCTGTATCACCACAAATATTTCATTGTCTAGAATCATTATATCTTAGATGTTTTGCATTCACATTTTCTGGATTTCCCTATCAAAATCACACAATGTTCAAATTATAATATTAACACAGTTCTCCCTTGCCATATTACTAATTCCATTGTGAAGTAAGATCCTAAAAGATACTTGACAGTCCACTGCCACATTAATATTCAAATAAGACATTTATAAAATGCCCAAAAGTTAAACATAGGTTTGGAAAGATCTTACATATTTAGTCTGAAATCTAAAATCTCATTCTAGACTCCCATTTTTCCCATCAGCATTAATTTTTTGGAGTACATTTTATGTTTGTTCAAAACTCTTCAACCTATAAAACCTAGACAGTATTTTCTTATATGTATTTCAACCTTGATTTCACTTATTGCCATATTCTACATGATACTCAGTAATATTTGAGATATATAACATTTATGACAGAGATGAACTAAAACAATAAATTTAATTAATTTTCCTAGTTATCAGACTTACTTTCTCAGTGCCACAGTCACAGATTTCCTTGTTCTCCACTTTGCCGTTGCCACAGATTGCTGCTGGAGCTGCTTGCATTTGTGGCTTATTCTGAAGACATTTGACACCCATATTTGAAATGAAAATTTTAAAGTCACTCAAACTGCAACTGCTAAAAATCTTCACACCACTGTATTGCCTAAAGAAGAATCCATATAATGTTGTTGGCAGTATACTCTTGAAAACACAATTCTATATTATATAAATTAATTTCAAAATGTAAAATTTATTAAAAATGATAAACATTCATAACAAAAACTTAGAGGCCAAAATCATTCTTGAGGAAATTATGTGATTTATTCACTGGAATACATGTCCTTATTAAAACTAAATTAAGTACAACCCAATAGCAAAAACAAACAACTGATTAGAAAATGGATAAAGGGCTTGAATAGGCATTTTTCCAAAGAAGACATACAAATGGCCAACGTGTATATAAAAAGGTGCACAAAATCACTAAACATCACAGAAATGCAAATCAAAACCACAATGAGATATCACCTCACACAAGTTAAAATGGCTAATATATATTTTTAATAGTAAGTGCTGGTAAGGATGTGAAGAAATTGAAACCCTGGTATACTATTGATGGGAATGTAAATTAGTACTGCTGCTACAAACAATAGTAGAGAGCTTCCTCAAAAAAATAAAAATATGGCAACTCATATGATTCAAAAATCCCACTTCTGGGTATATATTCTGGGTATATATATTAAAATCCCCTACTATGACTGTATTACTGTCAATCTCTCACTTTATGTCCATCACTTTGCTTTATATATTTAGGTGCTCCTATGTTTGGTGAATCAATATTTACAAAGTTTATATTATATATATATATATATATATATATATATATATATATATATATATATATATTATTGCTACTCCAGATCCTAACACATTCTAACACATATCTCAAAAAAATATCTGTACTCCCATATTCATTGCAGCCTTATTCACAATAGGCAAAGATATGGAAGCAACCTAAATATCCATTGACAGATGAATTGATAAAGAAAATGAGGTGTATACATGCAGTGGAATATTATTCAGTCTGAAAAAAGGAAATATGACATAGCAACAACATGGATGAACCTCAGGGACATGATGATAAATGAAATAAGCCAACACAGAAAAAGAACTACTGCATAATCTCACTTTTCTTTTTATTTTTCTTTCTTTATTGATTTTAGAGAGAGAGAGAGAGATAGAAACATTGATAAGAGAGAACATCAATTGGCCACCTCCTTCATGCCCCTCAATGGGGATTTGGCCCACAACCTGAGCATGTGCCCTGACCAGGAATTGAACCAGCAACCTCTTGGCGCATGAGTTGATGCTCAACCACTGAGCCACACCAGATGGGCATAATCTCACTTTTATGAGGTATCTAAAATAGCTAAACTCATAGATGCAGAGAGTAAAATGGCAAATGCCCAGGGTTAGGAGAAGGGAAACATGGGGAATTGTTCGAAAGATGAATAAATCTAAGAGGTCTTCTCTACAACATAGTGCCTATACTTAACAATATTATATTGTATATTTTAAAAATTGTTAAGAGGACTCCTGTCAAATGTTCTTATAACAAAATTAAGAATAAATTGATTTTATTTTTATATGCATTACAAACTAAATCTATCTTTAAATTTTTTTTAGTTTGGTGGTGGGATTTATGCAAATTCTTCCACATAGAGAAAAATGGCTATATATGTGTATGATACCACCTCTGAGATGAAATAAAACTGAAATGATGGCATAAAGAAAATCCTGTAACCTCTTATGTAAATCTCCATATGAATATCAATAGCTCTTCAAACTTTTCTTCTACTTTTTCCATCTTTCCCCTGAGCACTATAAAATTAAGAATCAAGCCCTTTGACAGTTTGAAACTATTTCAATGTTTTTTAAAGCTTTTCATAGGTTTATACAACATATATAATATGACAGTTAAATCATTAAACTTAACTTACTTGAGAAAGGAATTTTGTCATCTTTATTGCTGGCCTCACATTACCTGCACAGTTCTTAGCAATCATAGAATCAATTGTCTATTGATTCTTCATAATAACAACAAACTTATATTAAGCAAAGTACACTATGCTTAGTCTTGAACTTTCTCAAAAATCTCAGAGAAATGTATATTAACCAAATTTTTAAACAATTATGTCCATATAACAGTATAAAAATAACTTCAGAAAATAATGCCATAGGATGTCACTCTCAAAATGTAGTAAAAGTCTATAAAGCAAGGAGGAAACTGACATATCCTGAGTACCTATTATTAAGCAGATATTTCATATAATTGATCATTTAATCTTGCCCCAAAACCAGGGAGGCTGGTATTGTCATCAACATTTTATAGAAATTGAACCACCATACAAAGAAGCTAAAATCCTCACCAAACACAGTTCATAAATTAACAGGATCCATCACACACACAGTTACAGACTTCAAATTCAGGTACTTTTTACCAAAAATTCATCTGTGAATATTATAAAATTCGATAAAAATACTATTAAATATTAATAAAATAGTTTTACTCCAGCAAAGGTAAGGAATCTTTTTTCTGCCAAGGGCCATTTGGATCTTTATAACATCATTCGCAGGACATACAAAATTATCAACTTAAAAGTTAGCCTGCTCCCAGCCAGTGTGGCTCAGTGGTTGAGCGTCAACCCATGCACCAAGAGATCGCTGGTTCGATATCTGGTCAGGGCACATGCCCAGGTTGTGGGACCAATCCCCAGTGCGGGGCATGTAGGAAGTGGCCAATAGATGTTTCTCTCTCTCTCTCCCTCTCCCTTCCTCTCTCTCTCTCTAAAAAAATCAATAAATAAAAAAATTTTTTTAATCACGTTACTATATTTGGTCAGGTTAATTTGGTGAGGCATGTGATGTTAGCTGGTATTAATTTCATGGCTCTTATATGGTCCACAGACAAGACCTTCCCCACCCCTTTAAAAGCATATATTTTGATTATCTTATCACCAAAATTGAAAGTTGATAAAAATTTATAATTAGAAAACTATATAATATTTTTGCTCTGGGGACTATTTATAGTCAACTATATATAATTTCCTAATTATTCCCTTTTTGCTGCCCATAATGGCAGTTTTTAACTTAAGAACATATATTTCCAAAGTTTATTTGTAATCAGTTATCTGAAGATTTTTTCATTTATTTGGTTGAGATATTGCATTCTGAATTCTAATGTTATGTTAGCTTTGTTCCCCAATTATTTTTTAAATTTATCTTTATTGTCAAAAGTATTACAGATATCCCCCCTTTACCTCCATTGACCCCTTGCTCCCCCACTCCCATCCCCACTGAAACTATCATATAACTAGCCTAAATTCTCAGGTCAAAGAACAGAGAAATTAAGTGACAGAAGAAAATAATAGGAAAGAGTAGTGCTCTCTCTCTACCATTTTTTCTGAGGTTGGTGTTAACATTTAATGGCATTTTGAAAAGAAGAAAAGTTTATCCTTTATACTATCTGATTTTCCATTCAAGGTCTTTCTCTCTTCTACACTTCCCTCCCCCCAAAAAATTCCTTGTTGTCACTGTTCTTGTGTATTCTTATATTACCATTTTAATACTTTCCTAGGTCTTCCATACTCCTCAAATCATAACAGATATAAGCACAATTATAAATAACTTACACTTATTTTTATTATTTTAATCGACAAAACTGTGTGATATAGCTATCATGGTGCCCAATTTTCAGATAAAAAAAACTAAGGGTTAGAAAAAATTAACAAACAAACAAGTGAAAGACTCTAAAGCCCACATTCCCCTCAAGGTGTTCCATACTTCCCAATAGTATCCCCTTCCATCAGAAGGAAGAGAGAGAGAGCAGGGATTGAGAATATATTTGAAGAAATAGTGACTAAAAACTTCCTGAACCTGATAAAGGAAAAATACATACAAGTCCAGGAAGCACAGAGAGTCCCAAACAAGATGGATCCAAAGAGGTTCACACCAAGACACATCATAATTAAAATGGCAATAGTTAAAGACAAATAGAAAATCTTACAAGCTACAAGAAAAGGCAGTCAGTTAGTTACAAGGGAGCTCCCATAAGACTCTCAGCTAGTTACTCAACAAAAACATTCAGGCCAAAGAGATTGGCATGAAATGTTCAAAATGATGAAAAGCAACTACAACAAAGACTACTCTATCCAGCAAGGCTGTCATTTAAAATTGAATAAGAAGAACTTATATGTATATATGCAAAACCAGTTGACATGGACACTAGGATGGGGAAGGCAGGAGGGGGGTGGGAATGGGAAGGAGGGGCTAAATGGGGGGGACGCGGGCACATCTGTAATACTTTAAACAATATAATGAAAAAAACAAACAAACAAATGAACAAATAAATAAATAAAATTAAATAAGAAATGACGAACCTCCCAGACAAGAAAAAGCTAAAGGAGTTTTCTCCTTCAAAGATAGTGGCGGGCAGGACCAAAATGAGGGTGAGTGCATGAGAGTGTGAGAGAGAGTGTGAGTGGATGTGAGTTGAAAGCGCAACCTCGAGCTTTGCAGAAATGTGGGACAGAGGGAGTGGCATGAAGTATACAAAGTAATAAAAGGCAAGGATCTGAATCCAAGACTACTCTATCCAGCAAGGCTATCATTCAAAATTGAAGGTGAAATAAAGAGCCCTGGCCAGTTTGCTTCAGTGGTTAGAGCATTGGTCCATGGACCAGAGAGTCCTGGGTTCAGTTCCCGCTAAGGGCACGCACATCAGTTGCAGTTTGTTCCCAGCCCTGGTTGGGGTCGTGTGGGTGGCAACCACTGGATGTGTCTCTCTCACGTTGATGTTTCTCTCTCTCTCTTCCTCGCTCTCTCCCTCTCACTCTATCTGAAGATAAATGCAAAAATGTCCTCTGGTGAGGAATAAATAAATAAATAAGAAATAAAGAGCTTCACAGACAAAAAAAAAAGCTAAAGGAATTTGCAACCACCAAACTAGCACTCCAAGAAATATTAAAGGAACTGTTGTAAGAAGAAGAATATATATAGAGAGATGAACACAGGCATAAAATAAAAATGGCAACTAATAAGTATCTATCAATAATAACTTTAAATGTAAATGGCTTAAATGCTCCAATCAAAAACACAGGGTAACTTAATGGATAAGAAAACAAGACCCAAATGTATGCTGTCTACAAGAGACCAAGCTAGGAATGAAAGATTCGCACAGAGTGAAAGTAAAAGGATAGAAAAAATATAATTCATGCAAATAGCAATGAAAAAAGCTGGAGTAGGCATATACATATACATGTATTCAGACAAAATAGACTTTAAGCAAAGGCTATAAAGAGACAAAGAAGAACATAATGGAAAAAGGGATCAATCCAACATGAAGATATAACCCTTGTAAACATTTATGTACCCAACATAGGAGCACCTAAATATATAAAGCAAACTGATGGACACACAGTGAGAGATTGACAGTAATACAGTCACAGTAGGGGATGGATTTTAACACCCATTGACATCAATGGATAGCTCTCTAAACAAACAAACAAAAAAATCAACAAGAAACAGCAATCTTAAATGGCACACTAAACCAGATGAATTTAATTAATATTTTCAGAGCATTTTACCCAAAGCAGCAGTATATACATTCTTTTCAGGTGTACATGGAACTTTTTCTAGGATAGAATACATGTTAGGACATAGAATGGGTATCAATAAATTTAAGAAAATCGAAAATAATTTCAAGCATCTTCTCCAACCACAATAGTATGAAACTAGAAATCAATTACAAAAAAAAAAAAAAAAAAAAAACTTGAAAAACACATAAATAATATGTTACTAAACAATGAATGGGTTAACAATGAAAGATCAAGGAAGAAATAAAATATAAATCAGACAAATGAAAATGAAAACATAGCAACTCAAAATCTATGAGACACAGTGAAAGTAGTCCTAACAGGGAAATTCATTGCATTACAGGTCTATCTCGAGAAACAAGAAAAATTTCAAATACACAATATAACCTCACAGCTAAAGAAACTAGAAAGAAGACAACAAACAAAGCCCAAAGTGAGTAGAAAGAAAAAATTAATAAATATCAGAACAGAAATAAATGAAAGAGTCTAATAAAACAATACAAAAGAGCATTGAACCAAGAGCTGGTGCTGTGAAAAGATAAACAAGATTGATAAACCCTTAACTAGGCTCATCAAGAAAATAAGATAGAGGCCAAGCCAGTGTGGCTCAGTGGTGGAGTGTCAACTCATGCCCCAGGAGGTGGCAGGTTCAATTCCTGGTCTTTGTACAAGCCCAGGTTGCATGCTCGATCCCCAGTCGGGGGCATGCAGGAAGCAGCCAATTGATGTTTCTCTCTCATTGATGTTTCTATCTCTCTTTCCCTCTCTGTTCCTCTCTCTCTCTCTAAAAAAAAAAAAAAAAAAAAAAAAAAAAAAAAAAAAAATCAATAAAAACATATTAAGAAAAAAGACAAGAGGACCCAAATAAATAAAATCAGACACTAAAGAGAAGTAACAACTAACACCACAGAAATGCAAAAGATTATAATAAAATATTATTGAAAACTAATTATATGCCAACAAATTGGACAATCTGGAAGAAATGGATAAATTAACAAAAACATATAGTCTTCCAAGACACTGTGTTTGTGTTCAGGGATTTAAAGAACAAACATCATTAAAATGTCATACTATCTAAAGCAATCTATAGATTCAACATGATTCCTATTAAAATACCAATGGCATATTTCACAGATCTAGAACAAATATTCCAAAAATTTATATGGAACCAATAAAGACCCTGAATTGTCTCAGCAATCTTGAGGGGGAAAAAAAAGTTGAGAGTATCACAATATCTGATATCAAATTATAATGCAAGTCCACTGTAATCAAAACAGCCTGGTAATAGAATAAGAACGGGTATATTGATCAATGAAACAGAACAGAGAGCCCAGAAATAAACCCATGCCTTTATGGTCAATTAATATTTGACAAGGGAGGCAAGAGCATATAATGGAGTAAAAACAATCTCTTCAATAAAAGGTGTTGGGAAAATTGGACAGGCACACACACAAAAATAAATAAATGAAACTAGACCACCAACTTATACTATACACAAGAATATATTCAAAATGGATAAAAAAACTAAAATGTGTGTGACAAAACCATAAAAATCCTAGAAGAAAACGTAGGCAGTAAAATCTCAGACATCTCTCATAGTAATATTTTGGCTGATATATCTCCTAGGGCAAAGGCTATATCAAACTAAAAAGCTTCTGTAAAGCAAAACACAAAAATCATCAACAAAATGAAAAAGGAACACACTGTATGGGAGAACATATTTGCCAATGATACATCTGATAAGGGGTTAATTTCCAAACTATAAAAAGATACCAAGCCAGTGGGGTCAGTGGTTAAACATCAACCCATGCACCAAGAGGTCCATGGTTCAATTCCCTGTAAGGGCACATGCCCAGGTTGAGGGCCCAATCCCCAGTGGGGGCATGCAAGAGGTGGCCAGTCGATGTTCTCTTTCATCAATGTTTCTATCTGTCTCTCCCTCTTCCCTTCTTCTCTCTCTAAAGTCAATAAAGAAAAAAAAATTAAGTAAATAAATGAAAAGAACTTATACAACTCAACACCAGGAAGATGAACAATCCAATTAAAAAATGTCAAAGGACCTGAACAGACATTTCTCCAAAGAAGGCATACATATGGTAAACAGACATATGAAAAAATTGCTTAACATCACTAATCATCAGAGAGATGCAAATTAAAATTTCAATTGAGATATAAACTCACACTTCTTAGAATGGTTACCATCAATAAATCAATGAACAACAAGTGCTGGCAAGGATGTGGAGAAAAGAGAACCCTAGTGCACTGTTAGTGGAAATGTAGAATGATGCAGTCACTGTAGAAACAGTATAGTTTCCTCAAGAAATTAAAAATGGAACTGCCTTTTGATCCAGTGATCCCACTTCTGGGAATATATCCTAAGAATCCCAAAACACCAATTCAAAAGAATACATGCACCCCTATTTTTATATCAGCATTATTTACAATAAACAATATCTGGAAGCAGCCCAAGTGTCCATCAGTAGATGAGTGGATTAAAAAGCTGTAGTACATTTACACAATGGATTACTACACAGTTGTAAAAAGAAGGAATCTTTTGTGACAACATGGATTGACCTGGATATTATTATGCTAAGTGAAATAAGCCAGTCAGAGAAAGACAAATACCATATGATTTCATTTATATGTGGAATCTAATAAACAAAAGAAATGACAAACAAAATACTAACAGAGGCATGGATACATGAAACAGACTGATGACTGTCACAGGGGAGAGGGGAGGGGGGTACTGGATGAAAGAAAGTGAAGGGATTAGCCAAAGAACATATATGCAAAACCCATAGACACAGGCAACAATTTGGTGATGGCCAGAGGGAAGGAGGGTGGGGGCTGGGTGGATGTGGGCAAAGAGGGGTGGCAAATGGGAACATCTGTAATAGTATTAACAATAAAAATAAAGTTAATGCCCTAGCCAGTGTGGCTCAATTGGTTGAGCATCATCCTGTGCACCAAAAGGTTGCCAATTCAATTCCTAGTCAGGGCACATGCCTGGGTTGCAGGCTTGATGCTCAGTAAACTGCATGCAGGGGCAGCCAATCTATGTTTCACTCTCACATCAAGGTTTTTCTCTCTCTCCTCCCCTCTTCTCTCTTTAAAATTAAAAAAAAAAAAACTTTAAAAATAAAAATGTTAAAAGAGAAAAAACAGAAAATCTGAACAAACAGATTACAACTAATAAAGTTGAAGCAGTAATATTAGGAGGACCGGAAGGTAATGTCGTTAAAGTAATGACGTGTTAAGGGCGGAAGTGGAAGCAAATCCATGTCAGACAGTCGAGGAACTGTCAAACACTCTTAACCAACCTTGGTCGACCATCCAAGAACATTTGCAGCAGATTGGTAAAGTAAGCAGAGCAGGTGTTTGGGTCCCGCATCATCTGTCCGAAGAAAACAAAGCTAACCAGTCCACCACATTCAACTTATTTGCTTCAGCGGCACAATACAGAAGCGTTTTTTGATCGCTTGATCACTGGACATGAAAAATGGGTCCTTTATGATAATCCAAAATGCAAAGGCAGTGGCTCTCTCCGAATGAATCGCCACGAAGTACAGCTAAGCCAGGTTTACACACCAAAAAGGCACTTTTGTGTGTTTGGTGGAGTATTCGCGGGGTCGTTCATTTTGAAGTGCTGAAACCTGGACAAACTGAATGCAGACCTTTACTGTGAACAATTGGATTGAGTAAATCAATCTTTAATTGAAAAGTGCCCAGCGATTTTCACCAGAAAAGGCATTATTCTGCAACACGATGATGCAAGACTGCACTATGCAAGACAAACCCTGGAAAAAATTAATGAATTGGGGTAGGAGGTATTGCCTCACCCACCATACTCGCCTGATATTGCACCATTGGATTTCCATTTATTCCGATCGCTACAACATTTTCTAAGTGGCAAAAAATTTGACAATTTGGATGATGTCCAAAATGCCATCTCCAGATATTTTGCTCAAAAACCAATTGATTTTTATCGATCTGGCATTGAAAATTTGCACACTAGATGGCAAAAGGTTGTTGATAACGAGGGTGATTACATCATTGATTAAAAATAAAAACTTGTTAGAAATTTATCTGTTTGAATTTAATGTAGAAAAAACGACATTACTTTCCGGTCCCCCTAATTAAAAAAAAAAAAAAATCTAAACAAACTTCCTAAACCAGATGGATTCACAGGTGAATTTTATCAAACATTCAAAGGAGAACTAACACCTATCCTTCTCAAACTATTCAAAAAATTCAAGAGGAGGAAAGACTCCCAAGCTCATTTTATGAAACCAGCATTATACTAATTCCAAAACCAGATGAAGACACTACAAAGAAAGAAAATTATAGGCCAGTATCCCTGATAAACATAGATGCAAATATCCTCAGCAAAATAATGGCAAACCAAATTCAGCAATACATTATAAAGATCAACTGGGATTTATTCCTGGGATGCAAGGTTGGTCCAATAGCCACAAAGCAATTAATATAATACACTACATAAACAAAATAAAGAATTAAAATCATATGATTATATAAATAGTGCTCCTGTATTTGGTGCATATATGTTTACCAGGGTTATCTCCTCTTGTTGGATTGATCCTTTTGATATTATGTAGTGACCTTCTTTGTCTCTTATTATGGCCCTCATTTTGAAGTCTATCTTGTAAGATAGGAGTATTGCTACACCAGCTTTTTTTTCATTTCCATTTGCTTGGAACATTTTCTTCCATCTCTTCATTTTCATCCTGTGCGAGTCTTTTGTTGTGAGGTGGGTCTCTTCTAAACAGCATATATATGTGTCATGTTTTCTTATCTAATCAGCTCCCCTATGTCTTTTGACTGGAGCATTTAAGTCATTTTATATTTGAGGTTATTATTTATAGATACTTACTAATTGCCATTTTTATCTTATGCCTGTGTTCCTCTCTCTCTATATATATATTTCTTCTTCTTCTTACAACAGTCCCTTTAGTATTTCTTGCAGTGCTGGTTTGGTGGTGGTAAATTCCTGTAGCTTTTTTTTTTTTTGGTCTGTCAATCTCTATTTCTCCTTCAATTTTGCATGATAGCCTTGCTGAATAGAGTAATCTTGGATGCAGACCCTTGACTTTCATTACTTTGTATACTTCATGCCATTCCCTTCTGGCCTGCAGTGTTTCTTTTGATAAATCAGATGACAGTCTAATGGGAGCTCCCTTGTGGGTAACTTTCTATCTCTCTCTTGCTTCCTTTAATGTTTGCCATTTTAATTATGATGTGTCTAACTGTGAGTCTTTTTGGGTTCATCTTCCTTAGGACTCTCTGTGTTTCCTGGACTTGTGTGACTTTTTCCTTCACCAAATTGGGAAAGTTTTCTGTCATTATTTCTTCAAATGGGTCCTCTATTCCTTTCTCTGGTTCTTCTCCTTCTGGTACCTGTATGATGCAATGTTATGTTTCGCATTGTCCCAAAGCTCCCTTAAACTCTCCTCCTGCTTTTTCATTTTTTTTTTTCCCTATTTGCTGCTCTATTTGGGTGTTTTTTTCTACCTTGTGTTCTAACGTGCTGATTCAGTCTTCAGCTTCTTCTAATCTACTATTGAACCCTTCTAAGGTATTTTTCATAACAGCTATGTCATTCTTTATTTCCACTTGAATTTTATTCATAGCTTCTACCTCTTTTTTTAAGCTGATAGAGTTCCCACTGAGATCTTCATAATTCTTATTAAGTTGCTTGTAGTTCTCATTAAATTGTTTGAGCACCCTTAAAATCATTACTTTGAATTCTTTATCTGACAAATTGCTTTCTTCCATTTCATTTAGTTCCTTCTCTGGTGATTCCTCCATTTCTTTAATTTGTGTGTTGTGTCTTTGTCTCACCATTTTAGCAGTCTGGTAATTCTAGGCCTGGTGAGGGATGTTGGAATGTGTAGGCAGGTCGGTGTGTATCAAATAAGGCTGCTGTGCCTCCCAGACTATTTTGGTGTATGGCACCTCTTTCCTGCTGTGGGTCCTGGCAGACTGACAACTGGCAGCTGGTATTGGTCTATCACGGTAGGTGGTTGCTGGAGTATGTGGGTCCAGGTGGTGTGCTTCTGGGGTGCGTGGATCCCACTGATTTTCTGCTGGGGTGCGTGGGTCCCACTGGTATGCTACTGGGGTATGCTGCTTCCTGATGGGGCTCAGCTTCTGATCAACCACTGCGGATGCTGTTGGGGGTGAGTGTCAGCTCCCGGTTTGCACTGCTACTGCTGCTGCTGTTGCAAGGGGTGCTCTCAGCTCCCAATCCTCTGCTGCTGTTGGGAGCTGAGGATGCTCAGCTCCTGGGATTTTGCTGCTGCTGGGGGAGGGGATCCACTCCAAATTTGCTGCTGCAGTTGTCAGATGTGGGTCTTGGCTTCCCGAACCTTGCTGCTGCTTTGGCTGGGCACTACTCCTGATCAGCCTCTGCTAATGCTGCTGGAGATGGGTCTCAGCTGCCAATCTGTGCTGCTGCTGCCTGGGGATGGATGTCTGCTCCTGAGCCTCAGCTGCTGGTGGTGGTGGGGCTCCACTCCCACCAGTCACTGCTGTTGTGGGGGAAGTTTCTGGGCTTCCAAGCTGGTGCTGCTGCTGCTAGGAGTGGTGCTGGGCTCTGATCAGGTTGTTGTTCTGGGGGATGGTGCTAGGTTCCCAACTGGTTGTGGCTACCGCAACAAGCACATGGATAGCACCACTACTGTGAGCTCTGCGTTGACACAGTGGGGTCCACTGGTCAAATGGTGCAAGGCGTACTGGTGGACTCGGGTTGCTCAGCCCCAGCTGGTCCCACTGCCTCCTCCCAGAGAAAACCAGAAATCTTCCAAAATGGCAGGGCCTTCCAGCCGCACAGGGAGAAGCACTCTGACAAGCCGCTTACCACAGTAGATAGCTGCTCCCCGTGCACAGCACAGGAATCCTCTGCCCCACGTTTCTGCACTGCTCGAGGTTGCTCATCCACATTCACCTCCACTCACACTCTCTCACACACTCACCCTTGCTCAGGTCCTGCCCACTGCCATCATTTTTTTTTTCAGGTTTCTCCCTCCACTTTTTAACTCATTTTTGTATGCAGATCATATTGAAAGTGAGGGTTTAAAACATGAGCTACCCATTTTTTAAAGTAAATAAAAATTACATCATCAAAATACTGTATTAGAAGGATCACTGAAATATAAGAATGAAGTTTGTACAAATACATACTAATGTTCTCTTGCTACTTGGTTTAAGTTAATTCCAATATATTAACTGCCTTCTATATGAAGTCAGTATGGAGTAAAGAATATAACAAAACTTTGAGTTGATTTGCTTGTTGACTAGTACCCATTCTGTGACTTGTGAAGCTTTTAGGCAAAGTGATCAAACTAAGTCTCAGTTTTCTCATCTAAAAAATAGGAATAATATCCACCCCCTTCATAAAGTTGTTGTGAGGATTAAATAATACTAAATAAGCAAAGTGCCTAATAAAACTCTCTGGCTTATAGTAAGAACCTAACAAATCAGTGATGATATTACTGACATCACTTGAAGTTTGGCCACTAATTAAATTTATATCCAATGTAGAGTCATTTAGTCTCTGTACTTCAGGAGATATATATGTTTTTAAGCACATAAAATGGTCCAGCTGGTGTGGCTCAGTGGTTGAGACTGACCCATGCATCCAAGAGGTCGCCAGTTCAATTTCTGGTCAGGACACATGCCCAGGTTGTAGGCCTGATCCCAAGTGGGGGGCATGCAGGAGGCGGCCAATTAATGTTCGCTCTCATCAATGTTTCTCTCTCTCTCTCTCTCCCTCTCACTTCCTCTCTCTCTAAAATCAATAAAGGAAAAAAAATTAATAAATAAATAAAAAGCACATAAAATGGAAATATTTGCCCTACTCACATGCTTTCTTCGAAAATTACATAAAATATGTATGCAATGTACTATGGAAATGTAAAAGATATATAAATATTTGTTAGATTTTATAAAAATTAAGATAAAACTTGCCTTATACACATCACAAGAGTTTTTAAAGAAATTGGAGAATATGTATGAAAGCATTTTAAATATTATAAATCTAATAACAAATATTATAAATATTACAAATCTAAATGTTTATTAACACAGATTCTAAAGCTAGAATGTCTGGGATTCAAAACTCAGTTATCTGAGCATGGATAATTTTCATCTTTATATAACTCAGTTTTTCATCTGTACAAATGGAAATAATAGAAGCTGCCCTAAAAAGATATTTTGAGAATCAAATGAGTAAACATATGTAGTGTTTGAGATAGTTACTAAAACATAGTAAGTACAATGTAAATATTGCTATTTTTATTATCATTAATACTAGACTCTGGGAGATCTATGCAAAACATTTTGTTATAACATACTTTACAATAGTTGTTCAAATGAATATAAGCCCAGAATAGTAATTTTCATATTGTTTATATATCTGTATAAATTATATATCTGATTTAATAAACATTAAAATTTAATGTATTGTATATTTAATTTAATAAATTATATTTTACATGTGTATAAAATGTTTTATATATGTAATTCATTTCAAACTTATCTGTGCTATAAAATGTGTGAATTTGAGCTATTTTAGAATGCAAGAGTTAACCTTTAGGTGGTGCTTAGAAGGAACTATGAAAAGAGTATGTTTTCAAAAATGAATGCCTTACTTTCATATTTCACTTTTGATTTTTCTTCAGTTATGAGTAGGTCTTACTTAGCATAGGCCTTTCACAAATGAAAAAAAAATGACTGTACACATAATGATTTCCATTATAAAGATGGGCAAGATAACTCTAAACAAGATGAAGTAATTTGTCCAAAGTCACACAACTATCATATATTTCATATGAAGCTCCAACTAGGACTTATACTAAGCTTTCCCACAACATTAAACTACTCTGAAAGCAAAACTAATTATTCTGTCTAAAAATAAAGTCCACTTGTTTGACCTACAGACATATTTTTAAAGATCCTTAGTAAGTGTATTCAGAAAACACACAGCAGTCTAAGGAGAATGCTTTTGATAATGTATCTTGCAGATTGGATTTGTTATCCTTGACTGTTCTTAATGATAACATCTCGCTCCATATTCCTCTTACCCTGAAAATTTCCCGTTTATATTTCATAGTACTCAGTCCATTTATAGCTAATTTGTGCTATAAGTAAACACTATATTTGAGCTTCAAATTTTTAAAACAAAATAAACATGATCAATAAATATATACTATTATTTAAAAACTTACATAGCTTCTGGATTCATTATACAGATGGCTCCTGAACATTGACATTTCTTTGGGTTATCATATGATATTCCCATACTGAGTCCCAGCATCTGCGTGATAATTACTGAAAATGCCTCCAAAGTTATCTCCGCTGAATACTACATTAACAAAAATTTTTTTCAAACAAAAGGCAATTCATTGAAGGGTGTTAAAAATAATATTCTTCTAATTATGAACACATTGACTGTTCGATCAAATACTTAAGAATAGGTAAATACAGATCCTTGGACAGGTGAGAAGCTGAAGCTCTTAGGAAATTTTATTGAGATATAAGCATATGGAGTCTATGCCAAGCTTTACCATATTTAACATTTGAATAAGTAACATAATAAGTAGCTACCATAAATATATAAAAGGGCTGTTTTAACATTAGATTTTACATTAGTATTTTGGCTATATGAACCATGATCTTCAATTTATCTTATTTCTTACAACAGCTCTCATATACACTTAAATAGTCCACATGATGTTCCACCTCCCAGCTCATGAAGTGCCCACATAACAAAATACTGAGTTTAAGTGTGCTGTCTGCTTCATGCTAGTATTCTCAATGACACAGTAACTGGTATCAAAAGAAACCACATTCTTGGATTAGGCTTCTCATATATTTATCAAGTGCACAGATAACTTCCTTGCAAGGAGAATGGGACACATGTATTGTTGGTCTTTCTTATGTTATTTCTGGTGGATATAAGATACTATTTCATTAAGTTTTAACTTGTATTTCATATATTTTTTACTGTTTGGCTATCCTTTCTTTGTGAAGTGTTTATTCAAGTATCTTGTCCATTTTCTATTGCATTAGCCTTTTTATTGATTTGTGGAAGCATTTTATATATTCTGTACATGAGTCATTGTTAGTCATGCATTGCAAATACTTTCCCTACTCTGTGGCTTGTTTTTTGACTCTCTTAATGTCTTTTCATGAACAAAATTTCATTAATTTGTGGTGTTCCAATTCATCCAATGTTTCCTTTGTGATCAGTGTTTTCTGTGTCCACTTTAAGAAATATTGCCCTATTCCCATAGTCATGAAGCTATGTTCCCTTTTTGCCTTTCAGGGCTTTATTGTTTAATTTTATATAGAGATCTACAATCTACCTAAACTTTATCTTTCGAATAGCAGTGAAATTATATTTTTCAAAAAGATCATCCACTATAATCAGATTTTTGATGCTGATCACTTTGCAGTGTATACTGCTGTCAAATTATGTTGTGCACTTGAAACTTATAGTATAATGTTATATACTGATATTAGCTCAATTAAAAAAAGAAGGTCATGCACTAGCAAATGTACTATAATCATCTTTGTAAAAAATTAAGTATATGCCTATCATTTTTCTGTTTCAAAACTCTCTATTCCATTGGTCTATTTATTTGTCTACCTCTGTCTTAATCACTGATGCTTTATGATAAATAGGTCTTACTATCAAATTATCTTAGTTGTTCTTAACTCTTTGCATCACCGTAAAAATTATAGTATTAGCCTGTCAATTTTACACACACACAAACATGCTTGTATTTTCACTGGGGACTGCATTCACCCTATAAATCAATTGGGGGGGAGGCGGTGCTCAGTATCTTTATAATATTGTCTACCAGTCCAGGATCTTAGGCACCGTATCTAATAATGTTTTATTTTCTCTGTAGAGGTCTTACATCTTTTGATAGCTTTTTATTCCCAAATTTCTTGAATTTTTTATGCTATTTTTAAAGTTTTAATGTCTGTTTGTTGCCAGTATATAGAAATATGTTTCCTTTTGTTTTGTTGTTTAACTCCATTTACACTCCTCCAACCCATATATTATTATGTATATAATTTAATGTAATGTTAGATGCGGCTACCAACAAGATTCTAAAATCGTAGTGATTTAATATATTCACATTATGCTCAGTGTAGATGTTCCTGGTTGTGGGTATCCTTACATATATTCATGCTGAAATAACTACATATTGTGCTTCTATCCTTTATGTCTTTACATTAAGCTCACCAGGGGGAAGGCTCACACAGTTTTAACAGCTCCAACCAAGAAGTGACACACATTACTCCTATTATTCCTTTTACTTCATATTACATGACTCCATCTAAATATAAGGAGGTCTGAGAAATGCTGCCTGTGAATTGGCACATGCTTTCCAGCCACGGCTGTCGACTATGTTATCAGACAACCACCTATGACACATTATAGTCACGTGTTTTAATTTAATCTTGTATCTATTTTAATATCACCAGACACAACTATTATTGATTTTTGCATGCCATGTTCAAAAAATTATTTGTTTTATTACTCTTCATTCCCTCTGATTCTCAGATCTCCTATTTGGGATCACTTCCTTTTTCCTGAAGTATATTATTTATAATTTCCCTTAGTGATAATAGACTGTTGGCAAAGCAGTGGAGGCAAAGAAACAAACAGAAAAAAATGGAAAATTAAGTGATAGCATTAATTCTAAAAATATCAATAAGCACAAAAATGTTCATGATTTAAACTGAAATAGTTAAAATACAAATATTTTTATATTGTGTCAAGAAAATTGATCTAGTTCTATCCTGTTTACAAGAAATACTCCTGAATTGCTAGGATTCAATGTAGCTGTATGAAACAGAAAATTCAAGATAATAATGACTTAGAATGGAAAGAAATTTCTCACACACATAAAAGCACCTTCTTGGTTTTCAGGGATCTGGCTCCTTCCAGCTTCCTGTTCCATCCTGCCTAAAGAAAGAACTTGTCTCCACATGGCACTTTAAACAGCAGATTCAAGAAAGTGCACCGTGAAGATGGCTACCATCCCTTTAAAGAAGCTTCCTGGAAGCTCCAAACATTATTTCTACTTACATGACATTGGATGAAACTCAGAAAAAACTAGCTACAAAAATAGCAAAGAAATTAAGGCTTCTAGATGAGCAGGAGTATTGCCTATCTAAAAACTGGGCTTCTGGTTTCTGTTTTTTTTTGTTGTTATTTTGTTTTTACCAAAAAATAATCATATGGAGATTGAAGGGATATGTTCAGGAATGTTTACTAAATACTATTTGTTATGGCAAAAATAGAACAACCTAATGCTCATGAAAAGCATACAGGTTACAGTGAGGTATATTTATATAATGAAATATCACACACCAATGCAAAAAATTAGACAAAGCATTTTGAGTACAGTAAAACTACTCTGTGTGACACTGTAATGATAGATGTATGTCACTATTCATTTGTCAAAACTCATGGAATGTGCAACACCAAGAGTGAATCTAATGTAAATCATGGACTTTGGGTGATTGTAATGTGTCAATATGTTCATCATTTATGACAAATGTACCACTATGGTGTAGAATGTTAATAATGATGGAGGTTATGGGAAAGTGTCTGTATTTTCCTCTCAATTTTGCTGTGCACCTAAACTTTCTATTTAAAAATAAAGTCTTACACAATACTAAGGGGATGAAGGGAATGGGCTTCCCTATTGTTATATGTCTTAAATGCTTATCTCCAGTCTGAAATTATTTTTTCTTTCCTTGGATTCCTACAGATTTTTATCTGTACAAACAATATAATTTGTATACTTTCTGCCTTCTGTTACAAAAATGTGCATGCAATTTATCCATGCCATTAAACCCCTACTAGGTCTAGGGGTCCTTAACTAATGACATAAATAATGATAAGGATGATAATAAGAGCTAACATTTATTATGCTCTTACTATGTGCCTTGTTTTACTGGGCTTCATTGCTTTATATTCACTTAATCACATTGCATATTCATTTTTTCTATGTTCATTATGCTTAACAGCAATTGAAATAAAATTACCTGTGAAATAAATTAAGTCTTTAAAAAATTAACTACAATTCCATGTGCTAGATGAATAAATCTCAAAATTACAAGTGGAAACCAAAAATTTTCATTGCAGAATGACATATTATGATACAACTTATATTATGTTTAAAGCATTAAAACAATTCTTATTTAGAGAAATACTCAATTGTGGTAAAAGCATGAGCTATTAAGCAAAGAAATATAAAGGTTTTATAAAAGTATAATTATGAGAACTTTGTGAACGAATAATTCCTTAAAGTCATCTCTTCCAATTATTCTTTCCTACAACCTGCTTCAGCCACTCATTCAAATGGTTCACACCCTTTGCCTTGTCAACAAATCTTTATCAATAACTGTGACCCCTGCATCATCTCTATAAGGTGAATACTATATCTTGACCACCTAATTTCTTCCCTGATCACTCCTCTAGCACTTTAACTCCAACAATCTTGTACCCACAAGCACATCCAAATCATGGTTCTTTCCTAAATCTTCACTGCTCCTAACTTCCTTACTGACTTCTCTCCTCCCTTAACCAGTTCAAATCCTCTTACAAACACCCACAAGTTATCTTGCTGTCCCTTCTCTTCAAAATGACTTGAGAAAAACACAATACATCTATCTTCAAAATGCTAAAACTGAAGATGTGAGAAACTGGATTTTACACCTAGTCAAATTATCAATCAAATGTGGTAAGAAAGCAAAAGTATTTTCATTAATAAAATAACTCAGTGTTTACCATTTATACACATATTTTTTAAAAGCCTCAAGAGTTATCCCAGAAAAATAAGAAAGGGTTTCAAGGAGAGGAAGAGGAGGTTTAATTTTCTACGGCAGTTGGTTTTGCCCATTGAAGTTGGAAAAAAATTAAGACTCTCTCTCTCAGACCCTGATGTCTAAAAGATACTCCTCTATCAAAGCTCTTTATTAGCATAATAATGTATTTCTTTATTCAGTATTTAATATTATTTATATTTAGTTATTAAATCATCCTGTATACAAAGTACAAAAATTCTGTAGAATTAATTATAAATTTTATAAACCTTGACAGTGGATATGAGAAAGGTACAGCTATTTTACATCTCTTATTTTTCATAGCACATAATAGACATAAAATATGAATATTAAAATATATCATATGTATACATATGATATATTTTAATATTCATATTTTATTTTATTATATGTATATATAATATGTAATACTATATTATATTTTAATAAATATTATTATAAATATTAAAATAATAAGAAATATATAATAAATAGAGGGGGCTAAACATATATAATGATTCCTCCCTGCATGTGAAGAGGTCAGATTATATGAATTTCCTTATCTGTTCCCATATATACTTTAAAAAATGGACATGAGTAAAAACTATTTTCTAACTTAAAAATGTATATAGTACTTAAGCTTGTTTTTTAAAAGGCTGAATAGGGTGAGTAAATGGCTCAACAAATTACTTCACCTTTCCATGATACAGTAATTTATTTATATATAAAATATTTAAGTACTATAAATATTTAAAATACACATAAAAGTTTCTTTAAATATTGTTTGAAATATTTTTAATTTTTATCATTTTGGTCATTTGTTTGATTTTGAAGCTCTTTTATCTGTAAGATTATTTCTCCAACTTTATGTCTACAAGCAAAATTCTATTTGGGTTGCAGAAATGTATTTGCAGATTGATTTCTCATGACACACTATTCTATACATTAAAGAATACATGTGTAACTGATATTTTTATTCCACTTTAACTTCCAAATAATTGCAACAAGACAATTCTTCTACAGAATATTCTTCCTTTTATACACTTCAAATTTTTTACACTTCAAATTTTTAACAGTAATTGAAAATAAATGCAATTTCTGTCCCTCTGGTATGGCTCAGTGGTTGAGCATCCACCATGCATCAAGAGGTCACTGGTTCAATTCCCAATCACAGCACATGCCCAGGTTGTGGACCCGATCTCCAGTGGGGGGCATGCAGGAGGCGGCCAATCGATGTTCTCTCTCATCGATTTTTCTATCTCTCCCTTCCTCTCTCTCTAAAATCAATAAAGAAAAATTATTTAAAAAATAAATAAATAAACACAATTTCTAAATGTAAACTGTATAAAATAGTACTGCAACTTGTGGTACTTTTTAAATATATAAATTTTAAAATAATTACTTACCAAAGCAATCCCTGCAGAATGATGAGTAACACACATCTGTCCAGGAAACGTTGCTCCCACATAATCTGGATAATCTCTATAGCTAAATAAAATAAGTATACATTTATAATTCATTTGACGAGCAATTCAAATGTGAGAATTCCTGCTAATAATCTGTCTGTAGTTCATAGAATTCTAGTGGGAAGAAAATTGAGGTACAGTCTTTCCATGTGTCCTTAATTGTTTCAAATTAGGAAAATTTTCTTAATTAACTGAAATTAAGCACTCTGGATTTCTAAAACATATCCAATTAATCTGAGTTTTGTTGGGTTACTTTACTGTTCTCATCACATTTGGTTAAGGCTACCAAAGCCTTTAATCAAACATTTTGATCATAAGCATTTTGCTGAGTGATAATAAAAAGTAGTTTTAATGTATGGCTTGAAAATATTCACTCTCATATAGAAAAACTCATCAGTTTCTCATAGGAATAACTATTGTGTTCTACAACTTAATATTATTATTTCTGCTTTGAGTAAGAGCCCGTACAAATTGTTGTGTAATAATAGCACTATTTTCAGAGAGCTACATAAATTATTCCATTTTCTACTCAAATAAACCAATGAAATATATATTATTTTTATCCTCATTGAAAAATATCAAATATCAGATGGTAAGTAATATTCTCAAGGTAGCACAAACAATAGGTGCTACTAAAGGTTTGGAACTTAGACAATTTGAATCCAGAGCGATACTCTCAACCAGAAAGGTATAGATGCTCCAAACATATATTATGTCATATTCAGAGCCCTGATCAAAACAAACATTCCAAGATGTATGTAAAAAACCTTGCTAATCAATTCTCAATTTGAAATGCCCCTATGGTGTCAACTGCACTTTACTTCATAATTACATGGTGTACCCACTGCTGCCGTATTCTGTCTCTCTGATATTGTTTATACCTAACCCCTCCAGTTCTTGTTTTCAAGTATTTGTTCCTAACACCCAACTCTGGCTTTGCATTCCACTGTCTATGTATTGTTTACACTCTTTCTTCATCCAAAATATTTCTCCCAATAGATAAGAATTCCTCCCAAATTCTATGCATACCTTAGATGAGCTGGATTCAGTAATAGTTATTTTTTTTTACTTAAAACTGTCCACCACCCAGTCTCCATATCATATTAGTTGTCAATATCTAATTTATAGAACATTTCATCCCAAAACTACAGAATACACATTTTTCTCAAGTGCATATGAAATATGCTCTAGGACAGACCATATATTAGTTCACAAGAAAAGCCTCAATAAATTCAAGAAGATTAAAATTATATGAAGCATTTTTATGACCACAATGGCATGAAACTAGAAATCTACTATAGAAAGACAACTGGAAAAAACACAAATATGTGGAGAATAAGCAACATCCTACTAAACAACTAATGGATCAAAGAAGAAATGAAACAGAAAATCAAAAACGACCTTAAGACAAATGACAATGTGAACATAACTTTTCTTTTTTTTTATTAATTTATTTTTGTTACAGATGTTTCTCCTTTTTTCCCCATTGACACCCTCCTCCCCATTCCCCCACCCCGTCCCCAGCTTTGTTGTCCATATCCATCAGTTATGCATACATGCATATAAGTTCTGTGGTTTATCTCTTCCCTCCCCCCAACCCCGTCTTCTGAGGGGTGTCAGTCTATAACCTACTTCCACATCTCTGGGTCTACCCTGTTCCTCAGACTGTTATGTTCATTATATTCCACAAATAAGTGAGATCATGTGATAATTGTCTTTCTCTGCTTAGCTAGTTTCACTTAGGGTAATACTCTCGAGGTCCCTCCATGTCGTCTCAAAGGATAAGAGATCTTTCTTTCTTACAACTGCATAGTACTCCATTGTGTATATGTACCACAGCTTTTTTATCCATTCATCCACTGATGGACACTTGGGCTGTTTCCAGATCTTAGCTATTGTAAATAGTGCTGCTATGAACATGGGGGTACATGTATTCTTTCTGGTTGGTGTTTCAGGTTTCTTAGGGTATATTCCTAGAAGTGGGATCACTGGGTCAAATGGAAATTCAATTTTTAATTTTTTGAGGTAACATCATAGTGTTTCCACAGTGGCTTCACCAGTCTGCATTCCCACCAGCAGTGTACTAGAGTCCCCTTTTCTCCACACCCTCGGCAACACTTGTTGTTTGATGATTTGTTGATGGCGGCCATTATGACAGGTGTGAGGTGATACCTCATTGTTGTTTTAATTTGCATCTCTCTGATGATTAGTGATGTTGAGCATTTCTTCATATGTCTCTTAGCCATTTGTATGTGTCCTTTTTGGAGAGGTGTCTATTTAGTTCCTCTGCCCATTTTTAATTGGGTTCTTTGTCTTCCTTTTGGTGAGTTGTATGAGCACTCTATATATTTTGGAGATTAACCCCTTATCTGATGTATCATTGGCAATTATGCTCTCCCATACAGTGGGTTCCCTATCTGTTTTGATGGTTGTTTCTTTTGCTGTGCAGAAGCTTTTAAGTTTGATGTAGTCCCATGTGTTCATTTTTTCCTTTGTTTCTGTTGCCTTAGGTGATGTATCAGTGAAGATTCTGCTGCGTATGATGTCCGAAATTTTGTTGCCTACATTTTGTTCTAGGATATTTATAGATTCACCAGTCACATTTAAGTCTTTTATCCATTTTGAGTTTATTCTTGTGTATGATGTAAGTTGATAGTCTAGTTTCATTTTTTTGCATATAGCTGTCCAATTTTCCCAACACCATTTATTAAAGAGGCTGTCTTTACTCCATTGTATGCTCTTGCCGCCTTTGTCAAATATTAATTGAGCATAATGTCTTGGGTCAATTTCTGGATTCTCTGTTCTGTTCCACCGGTCTATATGCCTGTTCTTGTGTCAGTACCAGGCTGTTTTGATTACAGTAGCTTTGTAGTATAACCTGATATCTGGTATTGTGATCCCACCTACTTTGTCCTTTGTTTTTCAAGATTGCTGTGGTTATTCAGGCTCTTTTTTGGTTCCATATGAACTTTTGAAATATTTGTTCTAGCTCTGTGAAATATGTCACTGGTATTTTGATGGGGATTGCATTGAATCTATAGATTGCTTTGGGTAATATGGACATTTTAATGATGTTAATTCTTCCAATCCATGAACAAGGTATGTGCTTCCACTTTTTTATATCTTCCTCTATTTCTTTTTTCAGTGTCCTGTAGTTTTCTGCAAATAGGTCCTTTACTTCTTTGGTTAAGTTTATTCCTAGGTATCTTAATTTTTTTGCTGCGATGGTAAATGGAATTGTTTTTTTAGTTTCCCTTTCTGTGAGTTCATCATTGGTGTATAAGAATGCCATTGATTTCTTGACGTTAATTTTGTATCCCGCTACGTTGCCAAATTCATTTATTAAGTCTAGTAGATTTTTGATGGAGTCTCTAGGGTTTTCTATATATAAGATCATGTCAACTGCGAATAATGACAGTTTAACATCTTCCTTTCCAATTTGGATTCCTTTTATTTTTTCATCACATCTGATTGCTGTGGCTAAGACATCCAGTACTATGTTACATAAGAGTGGCAAAAGTGGGCATCCCTGTCTTGTTCCTGTTCTTAAAGGAAATGTTTTTAGTTTTTGCCCATTGAGTACGATGTTGGCTGTAGGTCTTTCATATATGGCCTTTATTATATCAAGATATGATCCCTCTATTGATCCATCTATTCCCAAATTGCTGAGACTTTCTATCAGAAATGGGTGCTGGACTTTGTCAAATGCTTTTTCAGCGTCTATTGATATGATCATGTGGTTTTTATCTTTCATTTTGTTTATGTGGTGTATCACATTTATTGATTTTCGAATATTGAACCAGCCTTGCATCCCTGGGATGAATCCCACTTGGTCATGGTGAATAATTTTTTTGATGTATTGCTGGATCCAATTTGCTAGAATTTTGTACAGGATTTTGGCATCTACGTTCATCAGGGATATTGGCCTGTAGTTTTCTTTCTTTGTAGTGTCTTTATCTGGTTTTGGAATAAGAATTATGCTGGCCTCATAATACGAGTTTGGAAGTCTTCCTTCTTCTTGAATTTTTTGAAATAGTTAGAGGAGAATGGGTGTTAGTTCTTCTTTGAATGTTCGGTAAAACTACCCCGTGAAGCCATCCGGACCTGGGCTTTTGTTTGCTGAAAGAGTCTTGATTACATCTTCAATTTCCTTACCTGTTATTGGTCTGTTCAAGTTTTCTATCTCTTCCTGGTCCAGTTTTGGGAGACTATGTGTTTCTAGAATTTTGTCCATTTCACTTAGATTGTCAAATTTGTTGCCATATAAATGTTCATAGTATTTGCTAACGATCCTTTGTATTTCTGTGGTGTCAGTTGTTATTTCTCCTCTTTCGTTTCTGATTTTGTGTATTTGGGTTCTCTCTCTTTGTTTCTTGGTGAGTCTAGCTAAGGGTCCATCAATCTTGTTTATCTTTTCAAAAAACCAGCTCTTTGTTTCATTGATCCTTTGAATTGTTTTTCTGGTCTTTATGTCATTTATTTCTGCTCTGATCTTTACTATTTCCTTCCTTCTACTTGCTCTGGGGTTTTCTTTTTGTTTGCTTTCCAGTTCTTTAAGTTGTGAGGTTAGATATTCTATTAGAAATTTTTCTTATTTCTTGAGGTAGGCCTGTAGTGCTATGAACTTCCCTCTCATAACTGCTTTTGCAGCATCCCATAGATTTTGTGTTGTTGTCTGTTCATTTTCATTGGTTTCCAGGAAGTTTTTAATTTGTTCCTTGATCTCCTCTGTAACCCATTCATTGTTTAATAACATGCTATTTAGCCTCCATGTGTTCATATGTCTTTGCATGTTCTTGTTGCAATTGCTTTCTAGTTTCATGCCATTGTGATCTGAGAAGATGCTTGATATGATTTCAATCTTCTTGAACTTGTAGAGACTTAGTTTGTGGCCTAACATGTGGTCTATCTTTGAGAATGTCCCATGTGCACTTGAGAAGAATGTGAATTCTGTAGTTTTGGCGTGTAATTCTCTGTAAATATCTATTAAATCCATTTGGTCTAGTGCTTCATTCAGAGTCTCTGTTTCCTTGTTAATTTTTTGTCTACAGGATCTATCCAGTGATGTCAGCGGGGTGTTGAAGTCCCCCGCTATGATTGTATTGCTGCCAATTTCTCCTTTGAAGTCCTCCAGAATATTTTTAATATATTTTGGTGCTCCTATATTGAGTGAATATATGTTTACCAAGGTTATATCTTCCTGTTGGATAGATCCTTTCAATATTATGTAGTGACCTTCTTTGTCTCTAGTTATGGCTTTCATTTTGAAATCTATTTTATCAGATAAGAGTATTGCTACCCCAGCTTTTTACTCCTTTCCATTTGCTTGGAAGATTTTTTTCCATCTCTTCACTTTCAGCCTATGTGAGTCTTTGGTTGTGAGGTGGGTCTCTTGTAAACAACATATATATGGGTCATGCTTTCTTATCCAATCCGCTACTCTGTGTCTTTGATTGGAGCATTCAATCCATTTACATTTAAGGTAATTATTGATATGTACTTATTTATTGCCATTTTTGTTTAGTGTGGTTCTACTTTCCTTCCTATTTCTTCTACTGATTACCACAGTCCTTTTAACATTTCTTGTAGTTCTGGTTTGGTGCTAACGTAGTCCCTTAGCCTTTTTTTGTCTGAGAAGCTCTTTATTTGACCTTCTATTTTGAATGATAGCCTTGCTATTTTGAATGAGTAGTCTTGGATTCTGATCCTTGTTTTTCATGACCTTGATTACTTCATGCCATTCCCTTCTGGCCTGTAGTGTTTCTGTTGAGAAGTCAGATGATAGCCTTATGGGGGTTCCTTTGTAGGTAACCTGTTGCTTATCTCTTGCTGCCTTTAGTATTCTCTCCTTGTCTTTAATTTTTAGCCTTTTAATTACTATGTATCTTGGTGTGGGCCTGTTTGAGTTCTTCTTACTTGGGACTCTCTGTGCTTCTTGAACTTGAATGCCTTCTTTCTTCACCAAGTTAGGGAAGTTTTCTGTCACTATTTCTTCAAATATATTCTCTAACACTTGCTCATTTTCTTCTTCTTCAGGGACTCCAATGATGCGAATATCATTGCATTTCCAGTTGTCTCACAGTTCTCTTAAGCTGTCTTTCTGTTTTTTCATTGTTTTTTCCTTTTGGCTTTCTGATTGGTTGATTTTTTCTACCCTGTGTTCTAATTCACTGATCTGGTCCTCAGCTTCCTCTACTCTGCTGTTTAGTCCTTCCAGTGTGTTCTTCATTTCTGCTATGTCATTCTTCATTTCTTCTTGGTGCTCCTTAATTTCCACTTGGTTGGTTTTCATTATTTCTATGTCTTTGCTTATGGTGTGTATGTCTTTACTCAAGGTGTTGATGTCCTTACTCATGCTGTTGAGCTTCCTCAAGATCATGGCTCTGAATTCTAGCTCTGTTAACTTGCTTAACTCCGTTTCATTGATCTCATCTTCAGTAGAGGTCTCTTGTTCTTTCATTTGGGTTCTGTTTCTTTGTTTCACCATTTTGGCTATCTCAGTGGTTTTTGGAGCCTGCCAAATTTTCCTGTGGATGTTGGTGTTCTGTTGTTGTTGTTGTTGTTGTTTGTGGCTCCCTCTACTGGGTTTAGATGAGCATGGTAGGACCCATGTTAAACACCACCGTGGAGTCTTACTTTCCAGGGTAAATTTGCAAGCCCAGCAAAAGTTATCTCTTGCTTTTTGCTTAGAGGCTATTAGTTGTAGTTTTTGAAGAGCCTTGGGTTTTCAGTTGAATGAAAACCTCCCTCAGGTGTTCAGTGTGAGAGGATTTCCAGAGGGTAAGGCAGATGGTAGTAGTTAATGAGCCTCAGTTTTCATTTCAATGGCCCACTAGGGTGTGGCTGGATCTCCGAGGGAGGGGCTGCCACCTCTCCCCAGAGCCCTGGGATGGAGTAAGATGGCCAGGCCACAGTCCTGCATGGCCGCAACTCAGCAAAAGCTCTGAGCACCCTCCAAATCCCGAGTGTCCCCACACAGTTCCAGTACAGTCTGCCGGAGCAGTCTCCCTCTGCCGGAGCCCAGGTGAGTGGCTGCGGCTATTTAAGCGCTCTGTCCCGGCCCTCTGTGCTGTGGAGCCAGCTCAGGCTTTCACTCTGACGGCGGGCGCTGCTCACGGCTAAGGCCGCTGTTGTCCGTGGGCTCCCAGCCCCCCTTTCATGCCTCCGCAATTCTACCAGGATCAATTCTGTGTCCCTGGTTGTATGGTCTTTGCAAGCTGCTTTTCTGTTGCTTTTTCCTGACGATTTGTCTTTATTTTAGTTGTAATTCCAGTTTGGTCCTGGGAGATGGTCTGTGTAGCTTCCATTCACTTCGCTGCCATTTTGGAAATCCATTTTCTGTTTTTGTACTGTACTTACCAAATTTTCTTTTAGAAATTCCTCCAACAATGGAAGATTTCTTCATCACAAGACAATTCTTCCCTTAGACAGATTCTCTCTCAGGAGCTGCTTTAGGTCCCAAGCAAATAAATTCTTGGCAGAGCATGCCACCATTCTGAACATAACTTTTCAAAATGTATGGAATGTAGCAAAAGCTGTTATAAGAGGAAAGTGCATACCTATACAGACCTACCTCAAGAAACAAGAAAAAAATCCCAAATAAACAATCTAACTTTCCAACTAAAGGTACTAGAAAACGAAGAACAAAATCCAAAGTAAGTAGAATGAAGAAAATAGTAAAGATCAGAGTAGAAAAAAGTGCAATAGAAGCTAAAAACATAGGAAAAATCAATGAAACTAAGAGCTGGTTCTCTGAAAGAATAAATAAAATTTACAAACCTCTAGCAAGGCTCTGGAGAGAGAGAGAGAGAGAGAGAGAGAGAAATCAAAAATGAAAAAGGACATATTTCAACTGACACCACAGAAATACAAAGGATTATTTAAAAACACCATAAACAAGTATGAGTCAACAAATTGGACAACCTAGAAAAAATGGATAAATTTCTAAAAACATATAACCTTCCAAGACTGAACCAGGAAGAAACAGAAAATCTGAACAGACCAATTACTAGCAATGAAATTAAAGCAATCAAAAACTCCTGAAAAACAAAAGCCCAGGACCAAAAGGCATCACAAGTGAATTCTACCAAACATTTAAAGAAGAATTAAAATCAACCGTTCTCAAACTATTTGAAAAAAAGTAGAGGAAGGAACACTTCCAAACTTCTTTTATGAGGCCAGCATTACCCTGATACCAAAACTAGACAAGGATACTATGGAAAAGAATTGTAGGATAGTATTTCTGGTGATCGTAATTGAAAAAATTCTCAACAAAATATTAGCAGACTGAATTGAATAGTACATCAAAAGGATCATACACCATGATCAAATGGGATTATTCCAGGGATGCAAGGATGGTTTAACATCTGAAAACAACCAAGTGATAATACATATTAACAAAATTAAGGCTAAACATCATATGATCTTCTCAATATATGCAGTGAAAGTATCAGAGAAAATTCAACATCCATTATGATAACTTTCAGTCAAGTAGGTATAAAGGGAATATACCTCAACATAATATAAGCCATATATGGCAAGTCAACAACTGATATACGTAAAAGTGAAAAGGATCAGGAACAAGACTAGAATGCCCACTCTCACCAATGTTATTTAACATAGTATTAGAAGTCCTAGCCAGAGCAATTAGGCAAGAGAAAGAAATAGAAAGCATATATTTATTTGAATTGACCCCTTTACCATAATATAATGACCTTCTTTGTCTCTTTTTACAATCTTTGTTTTAAAGTCAATTTTGTCTGATTGACTATAAGTATAGTTATCCCAGATTTCTTTTGGTTTCCATTTTCTCAGAATATCTTATTCCATCCCGTCATACTCAGTTGGTGTGCATCCACACATCTAAAGTGAGTCTCTTGTAGGCAGCATATGGATCTGGTTTTTATCCACTTAGCTATTCTTTTGGTTAGATATTTTATTTCATTGACATTTAATGTAATTATTGATAGCTATGTACTTATTGCCATTTTATTCATTGTTGCCTGGCTGTTTCACAATTCCTTTATTTGTTTCTTCTTTTCTAACTCTCTTTCTTTGAGATTTGATTATTTTTGTAATGGTATGCTTAGATTCCTTTTATCTTATCCTTTGTGTATATACTATATGTTTTGGCTTTGCAGTTACCATGAGGCTTACATAAAACAACTTGTATTTGTAATAGTCTATTTTAAGATGAAAACAACTTCAGTTTGTACATAATATGAGACTACTTTTTTACCCCCCCTCCACCCTCACATTTTATGTTTTTGGTGTCATAATTAATCCCTTAACAAATTATTGTAGCTGTGATTATTTTTACTACTTTGGCCTTTTAAACTTCATAAGTATCTTTATAAATGATTAAACACACCCACATCTTTACAACATTAGATTAAGTCTGGCTATATATACACCATATGTTTTCCTGTTATTAATTAGCACCCTTTCATTTCAGCTAAAATGTCCCTTTAACATTCTTGTAAGGCCTGTCAACTGGTGATGATCTCTTATAGCTTTTGCTTTCTGGAAAACTTTTTTTCTATCCTCCTTCCTCCCTTCCCTTTGTAATAGTCAGAAATGAATAACACTTCCCTAAATAAAGCTACATAATTATCTCAGATCTTTACTTTCTAAGAATACTGAACATTATTCTTACATGAATAGATATGCAATATCATGAGGTCTTAGGGTGAGATAGGATTTTTTCCATTCTAAAAATCTCTGCAATAATTTATCTGCCTCACCAACTGTAGATATCTTATTTTTATTGGACCACAACTCCAATGATGAGAGCACAATGGTAACTTTAAACTGGGAAAATACCTACAAACAAAAGAGATAAGACAAGAAAAAATAATATTTGTGTTATTTTATTGATTTATTTATTTTTATCCTCACCCAAGGACATTTTTCCATTTATCTTCATATAGAGCAGGAGGGAGAGAGAGAGGAAGAGAGAGAAACATCGATGTGAGAGAGACACACCGAGTGGTTGCCACCCACACGACCCCAACCAGGGCTGGGGACAAGCTGCAATCGAGGTACGTGCCCTTAGTGGGAACCAAACCTGGGACTCTCGGGTCCACGGGCCAATGCTCTAACTACTGAGCCACACTGGCCAGGGCTTTGTGTTATTTTAAATGACCGAGAAATTAATTCAGTTTTGACAAATCCATGATCAATTTAATGTGGATGATTTAAGTATCCAGAAATGCCACATTAAAGTAATAAAAATTATAATTTCAAAACTATTAAGAATTTTTCTAACTAGTGAAAAGGAAAATACTTACTGAATTTACAAGGCCAATAATTTCGATGACTTTATTTGTTACTATCATGCTATCAGAGCCCAAGAAATCGTACTGAAAAACAGAATTAATTTTAAAGGTAAATACAGATTTGCTATACAATATGTCTGAGATTGACTCTCCATCTACTTGCAGAAGTTTTTGGCTATTTGGGGGTTAGTTAAAAATAAGCCAGTAACAAATAAAAAATGGATGTAAATTAGATCACACTTACATGCTGGTGGGAATGTAAATCATACAGCCACTCTGGAAAGTAGTTTGGGAGCATCTTTCCAAATAAATAACAGACTTACCACATGACCCAGCTATTGTACTCCTGGGCATTTATCCCAAAGAAATAAAAACTGATACACTCAAACAAAAAATTCCTACACATAAATGTTTATAACAGTTTTATTCATAAAAGCCAAAAACTAGAAACAACTCATATATCTTTCAAATGATTAAACAAACTGTGGTATATTCATATCAAGCAATACTATCAGTAATAAAAAGAAACTGAACTTTTGATATATGGAACAGCATGGATAAACTTCTAGAAAAATTATACTGAATATAAAATAAATCTCAAAAGGATAAGTACTGCATGATAACATTTATGCAATATTGCTGAAATTATAGAGAACAGATTAGTAATTGCCAGGGGTTAGTAAGTTTAGGAAGAGGGGAGAGAGGAATATGATTTTAAAAGGAAAACATAAAAGAATCTTGTGGTTATGGTACTGTTGGGAGCCTTGACTGTGGTGATGGTTATGCAAGGCTACATTTGTGATACTATCATATAAAACTACACACACAAATGAATGCATATATAATTGTTGAAATCTGAACAAGTTCTATGGAAGTGCCAACATCAAATCCCATAAATCATAAATCTGAAGTACACTATCCCTTTGATGTTCCACATGACCCTCAAATTAAACGTATCCAAACTAAACTCATCATTCTTCCTCAAAAATCTGCTCCTACTTATGTTTTCACTACTACAGTGAATGGTATTATCATCTATGACCTCTCACATTTATTATACTACACATTCTATGAGAGCAGAATTTTTTCTGTTTTGTTCACTGCTGTATAGCCAATAAATAGAAGAGTAACTGGTATCTAGATCATACCAATAAATTAATTAAGTGAATGAATAAATCTAATCAATTTACAAGCCCTTCTAATTCAACCTCATCCATAACTTTTTAAATTGTCTTTTCTTTGTATTCCTAATATTACTAATATATAAATTTTCACCTTATTGAAATAATCTCTTAAATGGTTCCTCCTTCTCTAATCTTCTCACTAGCAATCCAGTCACTACATTATATTTTTAAAATGGTGATTCTGCTAAAACACCCATCAGAAAGAATATATGCACCCTATATTCATAGCAGCATTGTTTACAGTAGTCAGGATCTGGAAACAGCCCAAGTGTCCATCAGTAGATGAGTGGGTAAAAAAGATGTGGTACATTTACACAATGGAATATTACGCAGCTGTAAAAAAGAAAAAACTCTTACCCTTTACGACAGCATAGATGGACCTGGGTATTATTATGCTAAGCGAAATAAGCCAGTCAGAGAAAGACAAATATCACATGATCTCACTTACACATGGAATCTAATGAACAAAATAAACTGATGAACAATATAGGACCAGAAGCATGGATACATGGAACAGACTGACAGATCTCAGAAGGGAGGGGTGTGGGGGCGGCTAGAAGAGATTAACCAAAGAACATATATATACACATATGCATAGCCCATGGACACAGACAGTAGTGTGGTAAAGGCCTGTAGGGGAGGGGCAGGATGGAGGTGGGGAAAGGTGGGGGTAAATGGGGGACATCTGTCAACAATAACTTTTTTTTAAATGGTGATTCTAAAATGAAAGCATGAACATGTCACTCCCCTGCTTAAAATCTTCTAATGACTCTCCATTACCTTTAGGATAAAAATCTAAATATCATGTCAATTCTTCTATTCATCTCTTTCCACTTCCCTTCTACAATGCTTTGTAGTAATCACACTAAACTTGCAGTTTTCTGAAAAGAATCTGATAGGGGAGGGGCATGTAACAGAAATAGAATCACAGTTGTTTAATAGCTACTCACTATAAAAAAAGAGATTTTCTTACAGACCCTGGGAAACTGAAGGACATGTTACAAGAAGAAGAATGGGCCCTGAACATAAGGCAGCCCAGAGCCCAGATCAAGAATAGAACCTATCTGAAGTGAGGCAGCGTTTCGGGGCTAATTTTTGCAAAGACAATGAAAGAAGGCAGACCTTAGGAACTCACAAACTTTAGATTTTTTCCCACCCACTAACCCTATATAAGAGTTTGTTTGAAATTAAATGGCTGAGAGCAGAATTTTGAGGATGACCCACTGCTCTCCCCATACTGCCAGCATTATAGGAATAAAGCCTCACATATGATTCAACCCTGTTTCTGCTTAATTTGGCTCAACTAGTGACAGGTGGCCTTGGACCCAGTTAGTGTCCGATATCAAAATCTTCTCCCATATTTATGTGCCCTTGGTAAGAAAGGTTTTGTACAAAGTCTTTCCTGACCCCACCTTCCCCCCATTACCCAAATAAACCAATGCAGACCTTAAACTTTTATCAGATTTGTACCAGGTACCACACAACTAGAGACAACCCCTACACCCTAAAACCCACTAAAATTGTTCAAAGTAGCCAATCCTAAACTTGTTTACCTTGTCTCAACAGTTCCTTCCCAAAGAAACCACAATCAAGGCTCCCACACATCTTTCCAACAGCAACCATTTCCTGATCTGTTGGCCTCATCATACCTTGATTTTAATCCTCAAGTGAAACTATGTTCATGAATTTTTTTTTTTTAGAGAGAAAGGAAGGGAGGGGGGAGAGACAGAGAAAGGCAGTGAGAAACATCAATGTGAGAGAGAAACATCAATTGGTTGTTTCCCATATGTGGCCCTGGGGATCGAATTTGCAATCTATATATGTGCCCTGACCGGGAATCAAACCCACAACTTCTTCATGTACATGATGACACTCCAACCAACTCAGCCACCTGGCCAGGTCAAAACCTACATTTTAAAACGCCTATTTGCATGCTCTTATAATACCTCAGGTTACAGTTGTATTTTTCTTTCACCACTACTAAATTGTGTTTTTATAGTACCATATGCTTCCCTCCATCATGACACTGAAATTTCCTAGGCTACAATTGTGAAGTCACTGAAGACAATTATCACCATTGCTCTTTTTTCCATGTCCAACATCTAGTAACACAGTTGTCATAGTTGGCTCAATATTTGTTAAAGATTATGTAAATATGTAAGAGAACATAGAAAGGGGATGTTTAATCAGCATCTTATGGCTAGAAAACCTGACAATTTGGACAAGGAGCTTTCAAAAGCCTCAAAATTTATAACATAATCCTGAAACAAAAGTATTTCCATAATACAATATATTACTTGGGAATTTAGGCATCTTTACTGGAAGTATCTTAATTTTCTTTTAAATGTTCACTTTGCCCTTTTCGCTATACTCTAATAAATCAAATATTATCATATCCTTCTCCAAATCTCACCTGGCTTTGACCTTCAACTCTGGCTTCCTGACAAAGCTCTATAATCCTACAAATAGAATTGGTAGTGAGTATAATTTATATTCTCTGTGGTATTCCATAGGGGTGAGAATCCAATGCTTATCAACAGAACTTTGTCTACCACAACATGCATTTCTAGATAACGAGGAATTAAGTCTGGAAGGGCTGATTCTGACTAGAAAAAAATCTGGAAAGTATATTTTTATTCCTATTTTCTGAAATCTTTGAAATATAGGGGAAACAAAACCACAACTGGTTGAGTGCAAACTAAGTTAACACCCCAAGTCCTGAAGTTCAGAGGTCCTCAAATTGTTTATGGGAATTAAGGATCTAGAGATGCATTTAGACCAGGTAAACAACAGCTTGGAACAGGTGCACCAATAAAAATTGCTAAAAAATATTGACATACTAATATAAGCATTTCCTGTAAATAGCTATACTATCACAACTTTTGTGTCAATAAACATTTGATAGGGCAAAATATTCTCTAGACTATATACTGCTCTTCAAGTGCAAATGAGAATTAAAGCTTAAAGAATGTCACGTAAAACAAATTCACCATTAAAAAATATTGTGGATTGAGAGAGGCTCCAAAAAGGTGAAGTACCATGTAGATTTCAAATAGAACATTTCTGATAGAACTAATATAATTTTGAATATGTGGTTTTTCAGTTTGCAAATCTTTCCACTGTTCTATGACTTGCAAGTAAAAAGATTAGAGTCTTTAAGTTTTTATCTAGCTAGGGATAATCATATACTCATACCAAATATTTAAAAGTAAAGGAAAATACATACCAAAACTTTGTCTACCACAACATGCATTTCTAGATAAAGAGGAATTAAATCTGGAAGAGCTGATTCTGACTAGAAAAAAACAAAAAACAGTATTTAAAAACATAAAAGCTTTCATACATTGTTTATTCTGAACTATTAAACTGTTTCCATCTTTACTGAGGTATGGCTGACAAATAAAATTATATTTAAGGTATAAGACTTGATGTTTATACACACATGCACGCACACACATTGTGAAATAATTGGCACAATAAAGCTAATTACCACAACTTCACATAGTTGCCATTTCTTTAGTGTGTGTGTGTGTGTGTGTGTGTGTGTGTGTGTGTGTGGTGAGAACATGCAATATCAACCCTCTTAGCAAATTTCAAGTTTACATGACAGTATTATTAACTACAGTCACATTACTGTATATTAAATCCAGAATTTATTCCTTCTGCATAACTGAAACTTTGTACGTTTTGACCAACATTTCCCCAATTTTCCTTGTCCCCTCCTCCTGGCAACTACCACTGTATTCTCTGCATCTATGACTTTGACTATTTTAGATTCCACATGTAAAGTGAGATCATACAGTATTTGTCTTTCTTTTCCTGGCTTATTTCACTTAGCATAATGTCTTCCACATTCATCCATGTTGTCAAAAATGATAGGATTTTCTTCATTTTTAAAGCTGAATGATATTCCAGTGTGTGTGTGTGTGTGTGTGTGTGTGTGTGTGTGATATTTTCTTTATCTCATCCATCAGTAGATATTTTGGTTGTTTCCATATCTTTGCTATTGTGAATAAAATTGCAATAAACATGGAGCAGATATCTCTTCAGGATACTCTTTTCATTTCCAAGGATATAGAGCTATGGTGAGTCATAGCCTAGCTCTATTTTTAATTTTCTGAGTAACCTCCATACTGTTTTCCATAGTGGCTGTACCAATTTACATTCCTACAACCACTTTATTTCTTGTCTTTTTCATAATAGACATTTTAACAGGTATAAGGTGATATCTCATTATAGTTTTGATTTACATTTCTCTAATGATTAGTGATGTTGAGCTATGTGTGGTAATGGATATTAACTAGACTGATTGTGGTGATTATTTCATGATATATGCCTATGTCAAATCACTATGTTTTATGTACACACTATTATATGCCAAGTACATGTCAATACGATGAAAATAAAATAATTTTAAATATAAATGCATTTTTGAAACAAGTCACAGATTATAGATGTTAAAAGCAAAAGCACAAACAAAGACAGCATCCTACCCTCCCTCTCTATATCCACAAGAATATGGTCAAAAGAGATCTGAGGGAATCTAGGCAGAGCACTAACACTGTCTACCACAGTGTGTAATTTAAGGTACTGTAAATTACCCTCCTAAACTCTCAGAAGGAAAAGGGAAATTTTGGTATTTAGTTAACAAAATTTCATTTTAAAGCATATACTTATATGTGATAGCACTGAATACTTTGGTGCTGAACCTTCATTTCATCGTACATTTGATTCCTGTATTATTTTAAGCATAGGATTAGAAGCTATAACAGAGACACTAAAATAACATTGAGTTAAACAATATTGGAGTTTATTTCTCTCTCACATAAAAGTCTGAAATGGTGATTTAGTCTTGTAAATTCTTCAGGAGCAAGGCTGATTCCACCTTCATGCTCCGCCACACATGCTATCATGCTTATCCTTGTGGACTATGATGAATCAAAAAGTCCACAATGCAGCCATCAGGAAAGGGGAAAAGAGGAGAGTATAAACCCCTTCCTTTAGAATTCAATCCAGACATAATACATATTACATCTGCTTATATGTCATTAGCCATAACTTTATCACCTGACCCTACCTAAATGCAAAGAAAGTTGAGAAGTCTGTTTTTACATGCCCAGCTAAACACTAAGGGGTATTGTAAAAACTGACAGAAAATGAGAAGAACATGTACTATAAAGAGCTAACAATGCCATATACTGCTTCAGTAAACGATACATATTTATGCCACTTTTATTTGGCACAAATTTTTTCTTTCTCACAATTACTTTTAGGAGCACCAAAACATGCAGTTATACAGGGTGTACAATGAACAATGTACATGGCCACACTTGACAACCCTGCTTATGACATTTTAATTAGATGAATTAAATTATAATTTAATGAATGCTGACTCCTTGGTTATGAATACAACCTTTATAAATACTGGTTTTACTGAATAACTTTCAGAAAGATAAAGACAAAAGCAAAAACTGAACTTTTAAAGTTTATATTGAGCCCTGGCCAGTTTGGCTCAGTGGTTGGAGCGTCAGCCCATGGACCAAAGAGTTGCAGGTTTGATTCTGGTCAAGGGCATGTACCTTGGTTGCAGTTCGGTCCTCGGCCCTGGTCGGGGTCATCTGGGAGGCAACCAATCGATGTGTCTCTCTCACATCAATATTCTTCTCAATATGTCTCTCTCTCTCTCTCCCCCCCACTTTATCTGAAGATAAATGGAAAAATATCCTCGAGTGAGGATTTAAAAAAAAGTTTATATTGAATATATACTAGTTAATTTTTAGAAAGTTATAAGTAACAAACAAAATAAGAATTAAAATAAAAGTAGATGAGTGGATAAAAAAGCGGTGGTACATTTATACAATGGAATACTATGCAGCTGTAAAAAGGAAGGATCTCTCATCCTTTGTGACAGCATGGAGGGACCTGGAGAGTATTATGCTAAGCGAAATAAGCCAGTCAGAGAAAGACAAGTAGCACATGATCTCAGTTATATGTGGAATCTAAGGAACAAAATAAACTGATGAGCAAAATAGATTGAAAATAATAAGAAAAGGTGAGGATGTTCTTAAGGAAAGGATATTTGCTACAGCTATACATGAGGTTAATAAATTTCTTAAAATAAAATTTTAAAAGCAGTAACTATCTTGAAAGTAGTAACAAAGCATGTACAACTAACTTTTTCACTTATGAAAATGCTATAGTCCATTGGTTTTTGTCCTACACGAATGTCATTTTCAGCATGAACTGCAAATTCATTGTCTTTGTTCCTTAATTTATAAAGAAGATGCTGAAATTCAACTTCAGTTTCCAGAGGTTCAATTCCATAAGAAACATTTTCAAATTGCAGTAATCCTCTGTAAAATTAAGGATAAAAAATTTAAGTGGTTGTAGTCAATTTTATAAAAATCTGACAGAATTAACAAAGAAAAAGGGAGAAAATACAGAATGTTTTTTAGCTCAATATCTTGATACAAATCCTTTATATTTTGATAATGACTCTGAAGAGACAAAAGAGTACCACCAATCCACAAAATTAACTTCTCATTTTCTTTACAGTTATAAACGCAGAGAAATTATGTAAAAGGTGCTAGGTGTAGTGCACAGCATTTACAGTGATCGAGTAATTCCCCTGTCCTCCAAGGCAGTGACTTAATGAAAGCAATATGGAAATCCTGATTAATTTTTCTCTGGTTTGCACCACTTTAGAAAAAGGATTGCAGTGCTTATATGATAAAAGGCTATATAACGATCTATTTATTTATAAAAATAAAATTTATCAGTAATTATGAGAAGGCATTTATTAATTGTGTTTATACACGTAGTCTGAATAAGAAATTTAAAGCAAGATCTTAAAGAGTAAAACAACTTTTGTAACTCTTCTTTCTTAAATACAGGTAACAGTTCGAGTGACTACTCCCTAAAAAACAAATTTCAGGGTTCCATGTAAAAGCACTGAGGAACAGTTTTTGTGAACAAGGATCCTACACTACAAAATGAGAGTGAAGAATTTCCTGACATTATGGGGAACTCTTTAAGCACTAAGGAGGACATCCTACAATTCTTAGAGACTTTTAGATACTGATATTATTAGAAAAATAAGTACTACATTAATAATTATTTGTTTATATAGAATTGACTTCCTCTCTCTGCAGATGATTTTCCTTGAAAAAAAGCATGTCTTATTTATCTTTATTTCTCTTTATATCTCCAAACACTTGGCTAGTAGCTGATACATGGTAAGTATCAAAATATTCTATTTGCTGAAAAAATAAGCTACCCTAAATTTAGCTTTTCAAACTTGCCATAGTCAAGTGTGTTTAACTGTCATTTCTGTAGTTAAGAAAAAACAGGATATAGAGCAAGGATGCCAGAAAATCTAAACCTTCAAGGAAGTTAGAAATTCTCTGGTCACTGAAGAAAGTGAGAAGTAAAAGAAACAGCAGAAAATATAACTGAATAATCACATGGGAATTTTCTTCCAACTTCACACTTAATATCAACATAACAAATTCAATGTAGCCAAATATCATAACTATTATGTTCACATATCAACGGTAGAAAATATATAACCTCAGTCCAGAGCATGTGCTGAGTGTGACAATAGAATTCGGATATCCTTCAATATATCCTTGGTAGTAGCATTGAGTCTGAAAAAGAAAAAAAGTAAAGTGGTTATTTAGGCATTGAAAAATTTTCTAATTATTTCTTATTTTATAGAATTTTCTGAATATTTTCCAGGCTACACAATCTCAATCAGTATGAATAAAGCAACATTCAGAACAAAAGTTTTCCCACATTTGCCACTTTTACTATATTAACTACTCTTATCAGATTAATACTTGGGATTATTTTACACCTTGCTTCCAAAGTTAATTCCATATTTTTGGTAAAATTATTTTTCAATATGTAAATTTAAGTCATCAGTTAAAAGACCAAGATTGTGAATCTGAATTTCTTTGAAACCTAATATTCTACTAAAAGGAAACATCAAATGTAAGGGAACAGGAAGAATGAAGAGGTAGAAAAAGATATACTTTGCCAACACAAACTAAAAGGATGATTTTGAAGCTATACTAATACAAAAACATGTAGACGTTAGGCAAGAAATATGAGTAGTGATAAAGAGGGACACTTCAAAATGATGTTTCAATACACAAAGAAGAAATAAATATTCCAAATTTGTATTCACTTAACAACATACCTTCAAAATATATAAAGTCAAAATTGAAAGAATAAAAATAGAGAAATGTATATTCATAGTAAAAGATCTTTAAACATACACTTCTGTCAGTAACCGATAAATCAAGCATTCAGAATCTATAGGGGATTTGAACAGCATGTTAAAAACCTTATATACATAGAATACTATAATTTAAAACTGTAGAATACATTTTCTTTTTAAACATGGAACATTTAAAAAAATAAAAAATATGCTGGCCATGAAGCACAAGAATAAATTTTAAATGACTGAAATCATACAAAGATTGGTCTCTGCCCACAGCACAATTATGCTACAGATCTAGCAAACATCATCACAGAAAAAAAAGGAATATCATATAATTTCCAAGTACTATAACTTTTGGTAGAAATCAATGTAAAGTTTATAAACACACTGCTTTATGTTGGAACCTAGGGGAGGAAAGAAGAAGCACAAAAAGGAAACTGATGGTTCTATCTAACATAAATAAAGTGACATGGTGTCCAATTTAATATTTCAACAAATTCTTATTGTATGCTAACTATGTGCCAGGCATTTTTCCAGGCATTGAGAAACATTCATGAATAAAACAGACTAAAATCCCTGGCCTCATGAGGATTATATTGCACTGGAGAATCAGAATGTAAAGTAAATAAATAATATAGATGGCACATCATATCTTGATAACCATTATGGGGAAAAACAAAACAAGTAAGGTAAGGGAGTACTAAGGGGAAAAATGCAATTTAAAATTGGGTTAGGCCCTTGCTAGTGTGGCTCAGTTGGTTGAGCATTATCTGATACACCAAAAGTTCGCTGGTTCAATTCCTGGTCAAGGCACATGCATGGGTTTTGGGCTCAATTCCTGGTAGGGGTCACATTGATCTCTCTTTCTCTCTCTCTCTCTCTCTCTCTCTCTCTCTCTCTCTCTCTCTCTCCTCTCTCTCTCTATCTCTCTCTCTCTCTCTGCCTCTCTCTTCCTTTCTCTCTAAAATAAATAAAAACATTTAAAAATAAATGAACAAATAAATAAAATAGGGGTTAGTCAAGGACTAATGAGGTGATTTTGAGCAAAGACTTGAAGGAAATGAGGGAGAAAAACATGTGGTATTTTGGAAAAGATCAAATACATGGATCAAGGAAATAGAAAGTGCAATGTTCTTGAAAGGAGAACATGTCTGATGTGTCTGAAGAAATGTATTAAAACAAGTGAGTAAGGTAGAGAATAACAGGAAATGAGGTCAGACTGGTGAAGAGGACCAGACTGTATAAAGCTGTAGGATATTGAAATGACTGGTTTTCAACTTATAAGCAATAAGTGGTCATCCCATGGAAGGTTCTGAGAAGAAAAGCAACATGATCTGACTAGATTTTAATAATCAATCTGGTTACTGTGTTGAGAATGGACTCTGAGGGGATGTGCAAAATGTAAAAGTAGAAAGTATTCAAGAAGTTTTGATAATAATCTAATTAACCCTGATGTTTACTTAGAAAAGAGTTGTTTCAGTGGGTGGAGACAAAGGAAGAGGGTGGATTATGGACATACAATAATTTAAAAGGTAGATTCATCAGAATTTCTTCATGGATGGGATAGGGCAGCGATTTTCAACCTTTTTTATCTCATGGCACACATAAACTAATTACTAAAATTCTGCGACACACACACAAAAATTTGTTTTTGCTGATCTGAACAAAAAATAGACATAAGTTTGATACATTCACACCAGACAGCTGTTGTTGTATTGGCTGTCATCATATTTTTATTTGATGATCTAAGGGGAAAAGTTCAGTGCCCTGACTAGTCAGGTATTGCATATTTTAAAAATTCTTGAGGCACACCAGTTGAAAATCACTGGGATAGGGAGTAAAAAAAGGAAAGGTTTTCAATCGATGATTTTGTGTCCAGTAATATTTGTGTTTGCTTTTACTATTCTTTAATTTATGTTCATTAAGTCAACAAAATATAAACTAATTAATTAAATGGTACCTATGTTCCAGGCAAAGTAGAAGGTGCTAAGTCAATCCAATTAGTCTTTAATTTACCAAGACTTCAGGAAAGCTTAAAATAGGAAAAATTAGATCCCCCCCCAAAATGGATCCCTTAAATATGTGCCCTGTGAATAGAGTCTTCTTTATTAGAAAAGCAGTTATTCAATGTAAAAAAGGTTTTCGAAAAAATCTATAAAACATAGAACTTAAATCTTACCTGAATATTTGAAGAATGAGAATTCACACCTTCATTATACAAATAAACCATAAAATTATTTGCCAAAAAAAATCTAAATATAAAAAAGAATGAGAAAATTTTAAAAGTTACTCTTTTTGAAACATATAAAGCAATGGCAAGCAAGCTAGCACCCTCAGGCCAAGTATGACCTACTCTTTTCTGTTACTGTAAATAAAGTTTTATGGGAATACAGCCATAGCCATTTCCTTTTGTATGGTCAATGGCTGCTTTTCTGCTACAATAGCAGAGTTGAGTCATTTTAATAGAGATTTATGGCCCTCAAAGCCAAAAATATTTACTATCTGGGCTTTAGAAAAAATCTCTGCCAACCTCTGCCAAAGATAGTATTTTTTTTTTTACATATATGTAATTTTTATTCAAAGCAATACACATTTACTCAAAATAATTTTCCTATCTTAATGGACTCCTTTAAAGAAAATAAAGAAAAGGGACTACAAGATGAGAGGAAAAGTATTTTAAAATTTACAAAGATATGAACTGGATGTAGGACTCTGAGAGTCATCTGTTCCTTCATTTTTTCTAAATTTTATTACCATGAATACATATTTCCTTTATAATGAAGTGAAAGAGTATTGAGTAAATACTCAATACAAAGAGTATTGAGTCATATTAAGAACACAGGTACTAGTAGGGTTCAGACTGACAAACCTCAGAGGAGGTGGGCAGGGAAGTTTAAACTAAAAAATTTATATGCATATATGCATAACCAATGGACATAGACAACAGTGCTGGGGGGGGGGCATCAGGATCAGAAGGAGGGTGTCAATGGGAGAAAAAGGAGAAGCATCTGTAACAAAAGTAATTTAGTTAAAAACAAAACAAAACAAAAAAACACAGGTACTAAAACTACAGTCTAAGTTCAACCTTCTCTGATACCATTCCCTGAACTTATGCTATTTTAGGCGTCCTCACCTCATGCTCACTCCTCCATCCAAAGTAACATAACTAGACCACCCAAACTAGTTTCTGTTGGGAATCTTCCACTAAATTGATCTCATATAGATTAATTACCTAATGAACCTCTAGTTGTCAAATCCAGAAGGCAGTTTGAAGTCAAGTAAAACTACTCTTAATGTACTTCATATTGCTGACCACATTCCACTTCTTTATTTTTGTTTGTTTTTTCTGTTTGCCAAATTTTTATTTTTATTAATTTATTTTTGTTATAAATGTTTCTCCTTTTCCCCCCATTGACCCCCTCCACCCGATCCCGCCCCTGCACCCGTCCCCAGCATTGTTGCCCATGACCATGGTCATGCATACCTGCATATAAGTTGTGTGGTTTATCTCTTCCTTCCCCTCCCCCTCGACCTCCCTTTGAGGTTTGTCAGTCTGTACCTTACTACTATGTCTCTGAGTCTATTTTGTTCATCAGTTTGTTTTGTTCATTATATACCACAAATAAGTGAGATCATGTGATTTGTCTTTCTTTGATTGGCTTGTTTCACTTAGGATAATACTCTCCAGGTCCCTTCATGTCATCTCAAAGGATAAGAGATCTTTCTTTCTTACAGTTGCATAGTATTCCATTTTGTATATGTACCACAGCTTCTTTATCCACCCATCTATTGATGAAAGAGAGATTCCCCTTCTTTAAAGCATCTACTCCCACTTCAATCATACCATTTCCCCTGGTTTTCCTCATATCTTTCTACTTCTGTAAATCCTTTCATCTGTATCCTTGCTTCTTCCCTTAAATGTTTCCATGGCATTCATTTGTGGGCTGTTTTTCCTTCTCACCTTTAATACTCACCTTCACTTCTATAGATTATCTTGTTCATGTTGGTGCTTCAGTTATATCTACTTTTTTAATGGCTTTAAAAGCCACACCTCCCCCTTCCATGTTCTAAACTAAATCTACTTGCCAGCTAGACATTTCTTTTGGGATATCCCACAAGCATTTCATCTACAACCTCTCCAAAAATGAGCCCATATTTGCTCTAACTCAGATCTGCTCCCCTCGTCCTTCACTGCCCCACTAAATTTATGCTAATCCTTTTCTGTATCCATTCTTTAGCTAATCCTTTTCCTGCCACCTCAGTATTTCTCAAAAAAAAAAAAATACCTATTTCTACACAGTCATACTTCTGCTTCTCATTATTTCTCACATAGTTATTTGCAATAACATAATTGGCATTATGCTGTTATAATGATTATGCAGGTAAATTCCCAAAACAATATACATATTCTCTATCCATATTCCAAGCTCCAGTCTCTATATTTCTTACCACTGTTCATAGTCCTGATAAAATGTTCAAATGCAATGTGAGTTCTCCCACTTTCTCTCTTACACACCTGAAAAGTTATTTGTGTTACTATTTACCATATTATTCCCTTCTCTCTACAGGAATAGGTTAACTCTTCTTTTATTCAATGCCATTCTTTGGCATCTTACACAGTGAATCACTTGTTTCCACGTCTCTCTTTAAGAAATTTCCCCTCAGCCAAACAACTTTGTTTCGTCTTTCTTTGAAGGCATTAATCTGACCTCCTCTTTCATCTTTCTTTGCCCAATATTTTTGATAAGTTATTCACATTTTACTGTTTTTGGTCTTATAATTAGCCTCTCCTTAATTCCATGTAGTCTAGTTTTATACCCAAAATTTAACTGAAATTGTCGTCTTGAAAGTCACACATTACTCACAATACAGCTTTTCATAGCTGGGTTTCCATTAAAGAATTGACTCCTATAAAAAGTTATTTCAATTATTTTCTCAATTCTCTGACAGATGATATGTAGCTAGCACTATTTTTCATAAACTATTCACTAGCTCTCACACAGTATATCACGTAATTTCTGTATTAAATCCCTATTCCATATCCCTGATGGTGGGCCTGTCTCCTTGATTAAGTCTTAACTAATACAATCAGTTATAGACTTAGTTCTTATTTTGACATCTTGCCTTGACTATACAGGTCCTGCTGGTTCCATGAACTTAAAATCATACAGATTCATGTTCAGGAGGTGAGTCTCTATTTTTTCTGTTCCTAACTTCCCTGTTCACAAAAGGCTACTTCCATGAAGAATTAAGACCAAAAATGTAATTAATTCACAGAAGAGCATCTGTTCATCTGAGACAACTAAAAATGCAATGGTAACTATATTTATTATTTTAGTAGTCCATTTTTATAAGTAAACAAATTCATTAAATAAAATAAAATTTAAAACTAAACAATGAAAAAATTACCTTTGTTTAAGGTGCACGGTATATGGTTTCTCATCTATTGGAATAATATAGGATATCTGTTTCGAAAAAATCCAGAACAACTGAGAGTAAAGACAAATGTAATAGAATAAGCAAAACAACAATTTTACATCAATTAATTCCTCCAAACAATGCTTAAAAAGTCTTCATTAAAACATTTCAGACTATGTGTGATTTAAAATCTGCAACAACATATCATAAAATTTTAAGACCAAAGGTAGCTGAATGGTTTTGTAAATGAGTACAACTCTAGCATACTGAGGTCCCAGTTATATAAAAGTATTTGTTTACCAGTAGGTTTGTAAAATTGGTTCTTTGTATGGGGGACAGTTCAAAAATACTCAAAATTTGATGAAAAACAATAATCTACACATCCAAATTCTCAACAAATACCTCATAGAAAAAAATACAAAATACACATAAAAATATATCATCATGTTCAATCTGTTAAAAGCCAACCATGAAGAGAAATTTTTTTAAATATCAAAAGAAAAGTAACTCATTACATACACAGAAGTATCAATACAATTAATGGCAGACTGCTCATCTGAAATAATGAGGACAGAAGGCACTAAAAAAAATATTTTTTTAATGTTGAAAGAACAATAATCCTGCCAACCAAGAATTCTATACCCAGAAAATCTATCCTTTAAAAATGAAGGTGAAGTAAACCTTGATCTACAAGAAATACTAAAAAAATTCTTTATGCTGAAAGGAAATAACAAAGGATGGTAACTCAAAGAAACAGAATAGGTTAAACATATGAGTTAATATAAAAGATTTGATTAAATTTTTAAAATTATGATATAGTTTTTCTTATTTATCCTTTTAATTTATTTAAAATATATAACAATGGAAAAGCAATAATTATAATGTATAGTTGGGTTTATACAAATATAAATGTATTATATGACAAGAATAGTACAAAGGAAGGAGATAGAATTCCACTATATAGAAGCACAGTTTCAATATTATACTGGAATTTTTCATATTCATATAAAGTAAATTGGGATAACTTAAAATGCACATTGTGATAGCCACAGCAACTACAAAGAAATATGTTTTAAAAATAACAAAATGAGGAATGTAAATCCAACCATACAAATAATTTGATCTTAATGTAAATGATCTAAACACCTCAGTAAAAACACAGAGATAGATTGGGACAATGTGCATCCAATTATATGCTATCTACAAGGGACATACCTTAGATTCAAATGTACAAATAGGTTCAAAATAAAAGAATAGAAAATAAATATATATATATATATGTATATATCATACCAATAGTAACCATAAAAAGGGGTCATAGCAATATCAGATAATATAAGCTTGAAGACAATAAACATTACTAAAAAGAATAATATTTCATAAAGATAAAAGTGTCAATACATTCAAAAATATAAAACATTTAAATGTACAGACATCTATTAACAAATCCTCAAAATACATGAAAGCAAAACTAACAGAATTAAAAGTAGAAACAGACAATTTAATAATCATAGTCAGAAATTTCACTCACAATAATGGGTAGAACAACTAGACAAAAAACCAACAAACATAAAGAATATTTGCATTAAACTATTAACCAACACAACCTAACAGACATAGAAAACAGTCCATACAACAAATGCAGAATCCATGTTCTTTTCAGGTGCATATGAAATATTCTCCATGATAGACCACATTCTAGGTCAAGAAATTAAAAAGAATTGAAGTCAAAAAATTGTATTTGCTACTACAACTGAATTAAATTAGAATCAACAACAGAAAGAAATTTAGGAAATTCCCAAGTATACAAAAATGACACAACAAACTTCGAAATAATTCGTGCATCAAAGAAAAACATCATAAAGGAATTAAAAAATATTTTGAATGAAAAATACATCACAGCATAATTTATGGAACTGATGCTCTGGCCCTCTGTGTACACTGAGGCAGCAGCATTATCCCCAAAACCCTAGGTAGCAGCCCTGCCTTCTCCCCACCCCCACGGTTCTGGACAGTGGTCTTGCCCGAGACACTGGATAGAGGCATCCTGGCCCACAAAAACTAAGAAGGTCATCCAACCCTCTGAAATCAAGGAGGAAAAAGCTTTGCTTCCTAGGCTTGTAATAACAGTGGAAACCCTTGTTATCTGAATATCCTCTGCATTATTCTTTCCTTTTCTTAAAGAAAATGAATGTTCAAAGCTCTATAGTTGTATTGCCCTGTCCTGTAGAATCCCAGAAATCCAACAGCCTTTCTTCATTTCATCTCATTTTCTCTTGCCCAATTATTCCTAGCTGGTAATGTTTCTGCTGGTATAATTTCATCTCTACTCTTGGATTTAGCTATTAGCTGATTAAATCCACAGCTAATCTCTTTATGAAGTGACTATCCAGCCATAAACCTGGTATTTGCTCCAGAATATGCTTTTTCATTTTTTGCAATATGGATATGATGAGAGTTTTCCATCTTCAAGGTCTGATTCATTTTTGCTTAACAATTCCTCCAATTTATCTCTCTTTTCTTGCATTTTACTATAATCAGTAAGGAGAAACCAGTCATCACCTTCAACACTTCACTTAGAAATCTCCTCTGCTAAATATCCAAGGTGGACACAAGTTCTACCTTCCACAAAACACTAGAACGCTATTCAGTTTGTTGCCACTTTATAAAAATAACCGCCTTTCCTCCAGTTTCCAATAACCTGTTCCTCATTTCCATCTGAGAACTCACCATAAATGCTTGTAATGTACATATTTCAACCAACGTTCTATTCATGGTAGATGATATATGTATTCTATAAAATGATAGAAGCTTTTTCTACAACTCTTCTCTCTTCTTTCTGAGTTCTCACCAAAACTGCCTCTAGCATTTATATGTATATCAATAGCTATTTCAAGGCAAGCCACACTTTTCCTAACATGCCATCATAATTATTCCAGCCTCTACCTATCACTCAATTTCAAAGTAACTTCCACATTTTTAGGCTTTTGTCATAGCAGCACCCCACTCCACAGAACCAAAATCTGTACTTGTCAGCTCAGCGGTTAGAGCGTCGGCCTGCGGTCCGGAGAGACCCGGGTTCGGTTCCCGCTAGGGGCACGTACCTCGGTTGCAGTTTGTCCCCGGCCCTGGTTGGTCGTGTGGGTGGCGGCCACTCGATGTGGCCCCTCTCTCTCTCTCTCTCTCTCTCTCTTTCTCTCTCTCTCTCTCTCTCTGTCTCTCTCTCTCTCCCCCCTACTCTGTCTGAACAAAAAATGAAAAAGTGTCCTCGGGTGAGGATAAAAAAAATAAAATAAAAAAAAAACAAAATACCACAGATGAGAGACTTAAAAAACACAAATTTGCTTTCTCGCAGTTCTGAAAGTTGGAAGTCAAAGATTAAGGTGCCATCACGTTAGTTTCTGGTGAGATCTCTCTACATGACTTTCAGATGGCTACCTTCTTGCTGTGTCCTCTAATCATCTTTTTTCTGTGCTCAATTGGAGAGAAAGGGAGGGTGTCTCTTCCTGTTCTTATAGGGTACAGGTCCCATTAGATTAGGGCCCCATTCTTATGAACTCATTTAATCTCATCTCCTTAAAGGCCTTATCTCAAAATACAGTCACATTGATGATTGGGGCTTTAACATATGAATTCAGGGGCAGGGAGCACAATTTAGTCCATAACAGAGCTTTTATACACAATGAGCAAAAACAAGATTTATAAAAAGAAAATTTGATAAACTATATGTCACTAAAGTTGAAAATGCCTGTGCTTTAAAAAAAATACCAGTGAGAATATGATAAAGCAAGACACAAATTGGGAGAAAATAACTGTGCATTATATATCAGATAAAGAATTTGTATCTAGAATATACAAGGAATTCTAAGAATTCAGAAATAAAGAGGAAAACAACCCAATTTAAAAATGTGCAAAAAATTTGAATAAATATCTTATGAAAAAAGATATATAAATGTCTAATAGGCTCATGAAAGATGCTCAAGATCATTTTTCATTAGGGTAACTCAAATTGAAGCCACAATGAAAACCACTACACACCCACTAGAATAACATGAACCAAAAATGAGAGACAACATCAAGTACTGACATGTAAAAAAACTGGAACCCTCATATATGGCTGATGTGAAATCTAAAATTGTACAGTCACTATGGACAACAGTTCGGCAGTTTCTTTAAATGTTAATCATAAACTTGTCATATGGTATAGCAATTTTACTCCTAAGAATATGCCCAAGAGAAAGGAAAATATACGTCCACATATAAATATTCATAACAGAATTACTCATAATAACCAATATCTGAAAAACAATCTAATGTCTATGGAGTCACAGAATGTGTTATCCACATCTGATAAGAAATAAATATTCATGAACTATTGACAAGTGCTACAAAATGGACAAACCCAACTAAAAGAAGCCCAATGAAGAATATACATTCATATGTTTCCATTTATATGAAATGTCCAGAAAAGGCAATTATAGAAACAGAACACAAATCAGCAGTTGCCAAGAGCTGAGAATGGAAGCAGAGAAAAACTGCAAATAGGCAAAAGGGAACTTCTTAGACAATAAAAATGTTGTAAAAGTGAATGGTGGTAAAATTTACATAGCTCTTTGATGTAATAATAACTGAGTTGTATACACTTACAAAGGGTGAATTCTGTGGTGTGCAAAATATATCTTAATAAAAGTATTAACAACAAAGTGTTATCAAAATATTGACCACTTATAAGCAAGGCTTGATTCATTGTGTTTCTTTTTTTTAAATCTCCTAAAACACATAGCATATAGCTATACACACAAGTTCAGAGAAATATCTGTTAAATAAATTAATGAATAAGATAAAGTATCTCCCTTTCTAACAAAAATAATAAAATAAAAGGCTTCTTCTCTCTGACAACTAGTAGGTGGTGGGGTAAAGAGGAAGGTAGGAGGCTTTAATTTTAAAAGATTTTCCTTAACCATCTTGGAGAAAAGTATTCTCTTCATATGAGTCATATAAATATCACTCAGAAAGGACCCTATTTCTTCTACATTATTTTTTTGTATTTGAACTTTTAATAGTTTTACCATGAGGAAATGAGATATATTAAACAAAATAGAACATTGTGACATACATATTTCCTTTTACCATCAAAACTTTAAATTCCTTATTAGAAGTAACACTGGAAACTTATATTCATACTATAATAAGATTGATATATTTCACTGGCATACAATAAAAACAAGAAATATCATATAATATTGATTGTGAAAAATATATCTTACGTTTTCTACTTGTGAACTATCACTTGGATTTGCTTGGATTTTCTCTGGAAATACAATCTGTAGAGATGAATTTTGAGAACCTAAAGAAATTTTTTAAGAAACAGTGAATAACTGTGTCTTAAACTTGACTAAATGTTTTTTCAGGTTCTTTTGTAAAATTCACTTATGCAAATATGAGTTATCACTATATATTCCTATAGAAATCTTTAAAACAATTGAAAAACAATGATAGTTGTAAGACACCATAAGAAGCACAGGGAGAAGTATCAACTTACTCAAAATTGGCTGTTCCTGAAAAAAAACAGAATAGAGTAAAAATAATCAAAGATGAACTTCAAGAAAACTTTTCTGAATTAAAATATTTAAAACAATAGATGAGAAAGTACAATGTATTGTAGTTAAAACCAATAATAATCCATCAAAACTCAGACTATTCTACTAAAGCTATTGACTGCCTAAGATAAATAATTTTATGGGCATATGCGCAAAAAGAAAATCATATTGGACATACAGGAAGAAAAGAAAACTGGCTTGAGAAATTTTTACAACAGTAGTCAACATTAAAAAAATGAATAACAATGTCTTTTTTAAATCTTCATAAAAAAAGTATGGAACCAGACATTTTTACCCAGAAAAACTGTTGTTGAAATATGAAGGCAAAAGACACATATTTACAAGAAAAAGTCAAGGAATGTAGTTCACATGTACCTATCATAAAGGGCAAATGAACTTCTCCCAAATAAAATATCAACAGATTTGAGGGAAAAGGCCTAGTAATAGTGAGCATTAAATAAACTTAAATATAGAATAAAGGTTAAAACAATTGTGGGAATTATAGTTATTTAATAAAAAGCAAATATTATAAACTATGATTATATAGGCATAATAACATACACAATAATGGTACAAAGTATAGCAGGAGAGGAATACTATATGAGAATACTGATTTCTTTAAATTTATTGCAGTGTGATTTAAAAAAATGTGACTTAAAGCTGAAAATCAAATGGTAGAAATAGAAACATATTGTTTAACGATATAAAGGTATTAGAAGAACTAAAACCATAGTCATGTATAAAAAGGAGAGCAGGAGGTAAGAATAAGTAGTAAGATACTAAATTTCCTAATCTCTCACAGTGAGGAATCACTAGATACTATCTAAACAAAAGATTAAATCTATTACATAAAACAAATTATAAATATTCCAAATTAAAAGAAGATGAATACACAAGGAACCCAGAAATGTAAATCAAGTCACAGATTTTTATGGTAAAAGACTTTTTACCAAAACAAAAGCATGAAATCAATAAAGTATGACATAAATAAGAAGCACTAAGATAAAAAAAAAATCCAGCAATACATCAAAAAAATTATTCACCATGGGCAAGTGGGATTCATCCCAGGGATGCAAGACTGGTACAATATTCGCAAATCAATAAATGTGATACATCACATAAACAAAATGAAAGATAAAAACCATATGATCATATCAACAGACGCTGAAAAAGCATTTGACAAAACCCAGCACCCATTTCTGATAAAAATGCTCAGCAATTTGGGAATAGAGGGATCATATCTCAACATTATAAAGGCCATATATGAAAGACCTACAGCCAACATCATACTCAATGGACATAAACTAAAAGTATTTCCCTTAAGTACAGGAACAAGACAAGGATGCCCACTTTCACCACTCTTATTTAACATAGTACTGGAAGTCTTAGCCACAGCAATCAGACATGAAGAAAAAATAAAAGGGATCCATATTGGAAAGGAGGAAGTGAAACTGTCATTATTTGCAGATGACATGATATTATACATAGAAAACCCTAAAGACTCCATCAAAAATCTACTAGACTTAATAAATGAATTTGGCAAATAGCAGGATACAAAATTAACGTCAAGAAATCGACGGCATTCTTGTACACCAATGATGAACTCACAGATAGAGAAAGTTAAAAAACAATCTCATTTACCATTGTGGCAAAAAAATTTAAGATACTTAGGAATAAACTTAACCAAAGAAGTAAAGTACCTATTTGTAGAAAACTACAGGGCATTGAAAAAAGAAATAGAGGAAGATATAAAAAAGTGGAAGCACATACATTGTTCATGGATTGGAAGAATTAACATCATTAAAATGTGCATACTACCCAAAGCAATCTACAGATTTAACGCAATCCCCATCAAAATACCGATGACATATTTCACAGAACTAGAACAAATACTTCAAAAGTTCATATGGAGCCAAAAAAAGACCCCGAATAGCTACAACAATCTTGAAAAAGAAGGACAAAGTTGGCGGGATCACAATACCAGACATCAGGTTATACGACAAAGCTACTGTAATCAAAACAGCCTGGTACTGGCACAAGAACAGGCACATAGATCAATGGAATAGAACAGAGAACCCAGAAATTGACCCAAAACATTATGCTCAATTAATATTAGGCAAAGGTGGCAAGAGCGTATAATGCAGTAAAGACAGCCTCTTTAATAAATGGTGTTGGGAAAATTGGACAGCTACATGCAAAAAAATGAAACTAGACCATCAGCTTACACCACACAAAAGAATAAACTCAAAATGGATAAAAGACTTCAATGTGACTCATGAATCCATAAAAATCCTAGAAGAAAATGTAGGCAACAAAATTTCAGACATCATACACAGCAGAATTTTCACTGATACATCACCTAAGGCAACAGAAACAAAGGAAAAAATGAACACATGGCACTACATCAAACTAAAAAGCTTCTGCATAGCAAAAGAAACAACCATCAAAATTAAAAGGGAACCCACTGTATGAGAGAGCATAATTGCCAATGATACATCAGATAAGGGGTTAATTTCCAAAATATATAAAGTGCTCATACAATTCAACAAAAGAAGACAAAGAATCCAATTTAAAAATGGGCAGAGGACCTAAATATATACCTCTCCAAAAAGGACATACAAATGGACAAGAGACATATGAAGAAATGCTCATTGTCACTAATTATCAGACAAATGCAAATTAAAACAACTCTGACGTATCACCTCACACCTGCCAGAATAACTGTCATCAACAAATCATCAAACAACAAATGCTGGCTAGGGTGTGGAGAAAATGGGACTCTAGTACACTGCTGGTGGGGATGCAGACTGGTGTAGCCACTATTGAAAACAATATGGTATTTCCTCAATAAATTAAAAATTGAATTGGCATTTGACCCAGTGATTCCACTTCTAGGAATATATCCTAAGAAGCCTGAAACACCAACCAGAAAGAATATATGTTTCCCTATGTTCATAGCACCGCTCTTTACATTCGCTAAGATCTGGAAACAGCCCAAGTGTCCATCAATAGATGAGTAGATTAAAAAAGCTGTGGTACATATATACAATGGAATACTATGCAGCTGTAAGAAAGATCTCTTACCCTTTAAGATGACATGGAGGGACCTCGAGAGTATCATGCTAAGTGAAATAAGCCAGTCAGAGAAAAATGAATTCCACATGATCTAACTTATTTGTGGAATATAAGGAACAAGATGGGCTGATGAACGAAATAGACCCAGAGACATAGAAAGGAGTGTAATTTAGACTGACAAACCTCAGTATAGGGGAGCGAGGGGGATGGATGAGAAGATCCCAAGAACTTATATGCATGTATGCATAACCAATGGACAAGACAACAATGCTAGGGGGTTGAGGGGGGCGGGATGTGGAGGAGGGTGTCTAGGGGGGCAAAAGGAGAAACATCTGTAACAAAAATAAATTAATAAAAATTGGGGGGGAAAAAGTCAGGCAACTCAAATAAACAATCCAATTTAAAAATGGGCAGAGGACCTGAACAGACACTTCTCCCAAGAAGACATACAAATGGTCAACAGGTATATGAAAAGATGCTCACCTTCACTAGCTATTAGGGAAATACAAATCAAAACCACAATGATATAGCACCTCAGACCTGTCAGAATGGCTGTTATCAACAAGAAAAGTAACAGCATGTGTTGGAGAAAAAGGAACCCTCATTCATAAGAATATAAACTGACAGAGCCAGTTTTTTGAGGAAAACAGTATGGAGGTTCTTCAAAAAATTAAGAATAGATCCAGCAACCCCTCTTCAGAGTATCTACCCCATAATTTTTAAAACATTTATTCACAAAGATATATTCACCCTTATGTTCATTGCAGCATTATTCATGGTGGCCAAGACATGTAAACAACCAAAATGTCCTTCAATTGATGATTGGATAAAGAATTGTGGTACATATATACACAAAGAAATACTACTCAGCCATAAAAATGATTAAATACTGCCATTTGTATTTGAGAATATCATGCTAAGCAAAATAAGTCAGACAGAAAAAGTCAAGAACCATATGACTTCACTCATATGTGGAATATAAAACTGAAAACAGCAAATGAACAAATAAGAAAAACAAACAAAAACCCATAAATACAGACAACAGTATGGTGGTTACCAGAAGGAAGGGGGTATGGGAATTTTAAAAGGTAATGGGGGTCAAATATACAGTGATGAAAGAATATTTGACTTTGGGTGGTGGGCACACAATACAAGAGACAGATGATGTATCATAGAATTGTACACTTGATAATACACTATAAAATTTTATTAACCAATGTCACCCCAATAAATTTAATTTTTTTTAAATTGGCTCAGTGCTTACATGAGAAAATTAAGGATGCCTCCCACCATCCATAGATTGAAAAAGAATCTAGCAAACCATACAAAAACCTGATGAACCAGTGTTAGATTATTGCAATCTCCTGGAAGCTGCCTTTAAGCAGTTTTCAGGGTTAGAGAAAATTGATGCTTCTCGTAATCCCTTTTTATTTATTTTTTAATTTTATTTTTTAATCCTCATCCAAGGATATTTTTCCATTGAGTTTTAGATAGAGTGGAAGGGAAGAAGGGAGATAGAGAGAGAGAAAAACAATGTGAGAGAGGCACATCCATTGGTGTCCTCCTGCACGACCCCAACCAGGGCAAGGGATCGAACCTTCAACCCAGGTACATGCCCTTGACCAGGAATCGAACCAGTGACCCTTCGGTCCATGGGCCTATGTCCTAACTGCTGAGCCAAACCCACCAGGGTTCTTACTCCCTTTTTAGTACCACATTCCTTAGTGGATTAAATAAAAGAACTAAACACCTTGACTAAAGGACTTCAAATTGGCTCACAATGAATGGTCTTATTAACCTCACAAATGGCTAGAACCATTCATTAATCAGCCAAGAGCAAAACTGCTCAAATTATAAATTTGTAGCTTCTCAAATAGGAGGCCCCAAGGAACATTTTCTAGACAGACTCCATCTTCACAAGATATTTGTCATAATTGCAAACAACCAGGTCACTGGAACAACTATTGCCCAAAATTAAAGTGAAAGCCTTATCTGCAGACTGAGGTTCCTTGTGTGCACCCATTACATGAATTACCTGAAATTTTTGAAAAGCGCCATCCTCTTGTTTCATTCATGCATACATTCAGACTAGGGATGCTCTGAAGAACATACAGAAATTTTTTTCAATCTTTCCTTTAAATTCTTAGGGAAAAATTGAACTAACAAATAGGGAACATACTATTAGAGCACTCATTGATGCCAGGGCAACTTCATCAGTTTTTAACCCCATCAGCCTCTCAATACCTTTTTCTTGGAGTACAGAATAAATCAAAATCATGGGTGTTTCTAATCATGTCATGGAAGCATACAAGTTTCTACTTTTGCCTTTTAGAAGAGATTCCTTACTGGCATTACACCAAATTTTTCCTTGTGCCCTCTGTCCAAATACATTTAATCAGGCAAGATTTTTTAGGCAAATTCCAGGCTAGTATCTCATTTTCTTCTAAGGGCCAAATTAATCTCAAGATACTTGACTCTTTTGATAGCTTCCCTACACAGCAGTTGGAATTTAAAATTCCAATTATGATGGCCATGATGGGTGACCAAATCAACAATAAATTGTTAGAATCTGTTCCTCCTAATTTGTGATTACAATCCTCCACTCGCTCGCACCAATTAAAATTCAGGTACATGCATCTAAAGCTTTGCCTAACATTAAGAAATATCCCATTAGGGTACAGGACCTTAAAGGAATTAGTCCTGTAATAGAGACACATTTTGATAACATCATAACTGTTCCACATACTAGTTCTTGTAATACCCCTATCCTCCCTGTAGGTAAACCAAATGGATAAAGATGGCATTTTCTTCAGGACTTTAGCACTATTAACAGCATTGTCATTCCACGTTACCCTGTCTTACTGAATCCGCACACTATCCTTAACTTCATTCCTACAAATAGTGCCTTCTTCACTGTTACTGATTTATGGAGTGTCCTCTTTAGTGTTCCTGTTGATCAGGAAAGCAAGAACCTTTTGCCTTCACCTGGACTGTTATGACACAGGTTATACTGAAAGTCCATTTTATTTTTCCCAAATACTCAAACAGGATTTGGCAGATGTGATTTTTCCACAAGGTTCTACCTTATTACAGTATGTTGATGATCTTCTTCTTTGCTCATTCTCTGAGAAACAATGCATTCAGGATAGTCTTTTTCTCTTAACTCAATTAGTCCTAAAGGGACATAAAGTCTCTAAGGAAAAGCTCCAATTTGTTAAAAACCCAAGTTAAATATTTAGGGCATTTAGTAACATTTCAAGGATTAATGTTGGACCCAAACAGAATCCAGACAATATTTCAGTTCCCTCTGCCCAAAACTAAGACATCTGTGGAGTTTTCCAGGGTTGGCATGATATTGCAGAAACTGGATTTCAAACTTTTCTTTGTGCGCTCAATCCTTCTATGCTTTTTTTTAAAATAACAAGAACCAGACCCAATTATTTTGTTGAGAACATCTGAATCTGCTTTCCAGGCCCTAAAACATGAGTTAATGTCAGCTCACAGCCTAGGACATCCCATTTATTCTCTCCCTTTCTCTCTTTTGTCCACAAATGGGAAGGAAATACCCTGCACATCTTGGTCCAACAAGACAGGCACCACCACAGGCCAACTGAGTATTATAGTCAACAACTGGGTCCTGTAGCTAGAGGGCTCCCTTTTTGCCTACAAGCTGTCTCCACCACTGCATTTCTGCTAAAGACAACAGAAATCATAATGGGTTCCCTTTTGAAAGTCGATGTACTCCATTCAATAGAAGTCCTTTTATACTCTCACTACCCTCCCCACCTTTCTGCTAGTAGTCATATCCTAGGAAATCTGCCTTTTCTCTTTGCCTAACACAAATATTTTTCATTGTAATGCCTTAATTCCTACCACCCTTCTTCCTTTACCAACTGATAAAACCCCACATGACTGTTTACTGACTTGTGACACTCTCATCAGTCCACAACCTGACTTGCAAGAGAGACTCCCCTTGATAACCCTGTTTCTTAGTTCATTGATGAAGGCAAACTTACTGGTGAATATGCTACAGCTACCCCTTTTAATATATTCCACAGGCCTCTTCAGCCCAAAGATCAGAACTTTTTGCACTTGCTTGTGTTTGTGTACTAGTGAAAGATGACAATATCTTTACTGATAGCTGCTACAGTTTTGGCACTGCCCAAGACTTTGGTATGCTTTGAAAACTGTGGATTTCTCACACCAGGGGGAAATAACATTAAAAATAGGTCAGGTGTTACTACTTTGTTATATGTTATTACCAAAACGATTAGCTATTGTTAAGGTGCCTGGTCATTCAAAAACAGACACCAAGGAAGAATATGGAAACTCTTTGGCCAATAAAACAGCTACAAGAGATGCTCTCCAAAATTCTCCTCAGAATTCTATTTGTTCATTAATGATTTCCATTAGCATGGATGATACTAGAGATTTGAAAAAATAAATAAAGATGGGCAACAACATGCCACTGTAAAAGAAATGCAAAGATGAAAAGATGTCATTGTACTTACAGTCCCAAAACCAAATTATGGTATGGGGCAGACAGACATCACCTGGGAAGCAATATTAAAATTAATCCATGAAATAACACATCGGGTTACAGATAAAATGTTGGATTAGGACAGCATTACTACTGGAAACCTCCCAAAATTGCCTCAGAGGTGTCTTGTCTGTCCAAAGTATAACCCAGATAAATCTATCCACACCTCACTGGGTCATTTCCCTTTACCAAAGGACACTTTGAGGTATGGCAATTGGATTTTATTTATAGGCCCCTTCTCAAAGTTATAAATATGTTTTGGTGATGGTTTACATGTACTCTCAATAGGTGGAAGCATTTCCCTGTCAAAAGGCTATGGCCTTTGCTGTATCCAAGTCCTATTAGAAGAAATTATTCCCACGTGGGGAATCCCATTAGAGTTGACAGTGATAGAGGAACATATTTCACTGGGAAAATTCTTAGTACATATTGTAACATTTGACCTATTTTACAACATTTTCAATGTGTCTATAACCCTCAGTCTTCTGGACTAGTTGAAAGGACAAATGGCATTATAAAAACACAACTTGCTAAATGTGTACAGATCTTTAACCTTCCTGGGCCACAGTTACTGTCCCTTGTTTTAATGAATCTGAGATTACACTCTTTGGCAGACACAAACTGCCTCCATTTGAAATTGTTACTGGGCATCTGATAATAATGTACTTGTGTGTTTATGAACTCCTACTTGTCACAGGACATGTCTTAGTGCAAGGGATTGAGGCTTTAAAGAAAAACAGCCAACTAGTCCAACAGTCTTTTCACAGCACACTCCTGGGAGACAAAGACCTGCTCCACCACAACTTACCACCTGGAGATTTTGTCCATTGGAAAATACATCTCCATAAAGATGCTCTACAACCCCAGTGGAAGGGACCTTACTTTTAACTAATCCTTGTGCAGCTGAACTTAAATGCATTGATTCTTGGATTCATGTTTCTCGTTTTAAAGAAAGGTCCAATGCTTACCTGGCAAACTGCCTGATTGGGGAACTAAAGCTCAGAATTTGCAAGTACAAGCAGATGGCATCTCAAGAGACAGCTTTCTTAAGATTCCAGACCAGGTCAATATAATCTCATGTTTTTTCCCTGGACAATCTGTCAGAAAAACTCTTTTATCCACTTTTCTATGTGTTGAAAGTGCATGACAATATGTAATTTTGGTGGTAAGACCTTGTAATTCAGAAAAACTGCTATTCTTATATTCTTATATGCTATACTTATAACCTCCAGATCATCAACTGTTTTATTTCGCTTAGAACTCACATGTTAGCTAGTATACACCTACCTTTCTTGAGTTCTTACAATGGCTCCTGTTAATAGAGATCATTTTAGCTATTGGTTGGTCTCTTATCTTTTTGTAAACTTCATTGCTGAAAATTTTGTTTTATTACATCCTTTTGTTCCTACCCTACAGAAACTTTCTGAATCTGAAAATCTCACTGACTACAGCAAACCATACTCTTGAGGTTCCTGAACTCATGGCCTGGCCTCTATCCCTAAAGGGGTGACAAAAAAAAAAAAAAAAAGACAAAAGAAAAATAAAACTTGACTGGTAAAAATGTAAGGTTCTCTTCTGCTTTCTGTGAAACACATAAAGACTTCCCTTTGGAAAACATGCCCCAGAGGTAACTACCTTCCATTGGGACCTCCTTGTTCATAAAGGTATATACCTCTTACTCAGATGTGGACATTGATTAGTAACCTTTCTTTGTTTTGAAAATATAAATGGTACTCATAGAACATTAGGTTATCTTCCATTAGATGTCTATAACTATGGGCTCTTACATGATTCAGATGACCATGAGTTCACTCCGTGTCGGAGTCTGCTTGACTACAATGTAACCTCTCATAACATGTCCTTATGGTAGGACAATGAGATATGCAGTGAACCTGGAGATTGGGAAGATGTGCACGCCCTTAATGAAACAATGTGGGGAATGGTGGAAACTAAATTCTACCTATCTTCTTCCTGGAAGTTCCCCACTATCAAATCAAAATCTGACTCACAATAATCAAACTCATTTGTTGCTTCAAGTACTAGTTTCTGTTGCAGGACAAATAGTACTGTATGCAAGACAACTTATTATGTTGGAACAAGTGATATCTGAGGAAAGTTAGTTTTTGGAGGTTGAGTAGAGAGTTCAAGAAGTTTCTGAGGTGCTTTCGAGTAGAAGAAATTTTGAGGCAGTTTGGTGACGTGCCTGACAGAACTCCAAAAAAGGTCAAATCCAAATTCAGAGAGTAAGGGGTTTGCCCTTGAGCTTACTAAAATTATCTTAAACTCTCATGCGTCACTTCTGACGCCGGACATCCGAACACAGCCCAGCTTCCAGGGTAACAGGACTAAAGACACCAAAAAGCAGGTAAGGACCCTGGTTTTTAATCGAGTTGGGTTACAGTCTGACTAAAGCTGGTAGGCGTTGAAAGAAGGAAAAGAAAAACTTTCCCCGCTCCAGAGCGGAGCAACAGGGTCTCCCTCGTCTTACCGAGTGTGCGCACTAGCAAACCACCGAGGCCGGCAAGCAGCACCGTTAAGCGGAACATGCTGGGTCCGAGCAGCACTGAGCGGGCAGCCGTTGTGCCAGCTCCAGTGGGGCGCCGCTCGAGGCCGCCTCCGAGCGCTCACGTTCCTGGGGCAGCGTTCTTTGCGCCCTGTGACTAATAGCCTGTGATGTGTGTCTATTCAAATCAGTCAATCCCTAAGCTCCATCTTCTAAACGTATCCAAACCAGCTGCTCCCTCCTTGTGGCCGACCCCACAAACCTGTCCCTCTGCGTTGATGGACCTAAAAGAGCTAACACGTTTATTAGGCACTGTTTTGTATCGGACACTTCCAGGTGCTTTAAAAGACCAACCTGGAATACTTTTCGAATTTAAAACTATACACTAGGTAATTGGATCAATATGTGGTACATATATACAATGGAATACTACTCAGCCAGGAGAAAAGATTGAAATACTGCCTTTTGGGACAACATGGATACAACTTGAGGATACAATGCTAAGAGAAATAAGTCAGACAGGAAAAGGTAAGAACCATATAATTTCATTCATATGTGGGATATTAAACAGAAAGCAACAAATGAACAAGAAAAACAAACAAAAACTCATAAACACAGACAACAGTACGGTTATTATCAGAGGGAAAGGGCATGGGGGTAGTAAAGGATAAAGGGAGTCAAATATATGGCGAGTAAAGACTTGACTTTGGGTGGTGGGCACACAATGCAATATACAGATGATGTATCATAGAATACACTTGAAACCTATATAATCTTATTAACTACTGTCACCCCAACAAATTTCATTAAAAATAAAATGAAATGAAAATAAGAAAAAAAAAAAAAACACTATATGAACACACACACAAATATACATATTCTACTAAAGTTTGGTTTCTCTTAAAAACAAAAAAAAACTAAATTCTAAGAATGAACAAAGTGAGATTTTGATATCTTTGGAAAGAGCCTGCTACAGTTAGTTATGTTTGCTTGTGTGTTTTTTCCCTGTACCTACTGTCCAAATGCACTTTGTAACCAGACTCTGTCTACTATTTCCTCCAATCTGGTTCTCCACAGGGCCTTGGCTAAAATTCATGTGATGTCATCCTCTTGTTCAGTAACTTCTCAATTCAGTGAATATTCATTAATTTGTGTAGTGAATGAGATGGACAAGATTCTTGTCCATAATTACAGTATGTATGTTCCAGTAGAAACTTTTAGCCAAATGCTTCAAAACAGTATTCAATATTTTCTACATTCGGAACCCAGGCTGCCACCTATTTTCGCCTACCCCCAATGCTTTGGCCACCTTCACTTCTGGTCTTTCCTGAATGAACACTGCCTTATTCTCTTGTACTGCAATGCCTTCTCCCTCCCAGTCTCACTCCAGTCCCCACCTATATGCACTATCTTTTAATTATTTTCAAATCCCAAAGAATGAATTTTTATATTAAGTAACAGAAAGGCAGACACACAAACTAAAAGGCCCAGGGGGAACACAGAAAAGCTCACATACGGAATCACCACATCTAAACTGACATTTGAGATGCAATTTTAGGGATGCACAGGGTTTCAAGAGGGCAATCTAAACCCAAAAAAACATAGCATGAGCAAAAATAAGGCAACAAAAATATACACCTAGCTTGTATCCCAACAAGATCAGCCAGCACTATACTAACACTGCTTTTAGACAGTAGTTGAGGCAAAAATCTGATTTAATCATTTTTCATAGCATTAGAACAATTACAGTAAATGCTTAGAATTGTCAATTAGTGGTATCTTGATTAAATTTCTAGTTATTTGTTATTTCCCTTCCCTCAAACTTTAAAAAATCTTTAATAGAGCAGACTTTATATTAATAGTCCTATGTATGTGGCTCTCTCCATAAAAAGAGGCAATCTGATCGAGAACTTATATAACACACTATCTAATATAATTCCTGCAAGATGGTAGAGTTTGAGAAAACATTTATGGAATGTAACAAAATCTGATTTGTGCTTAGAAAACCTGCATTGTGCTTAACTATATGGTTAGAGATGCAGGCATCTGCTTGATTGGAAGGGAAAATGCAATACCCTAAATAAGGTAAGTCTGCGAACATATAGTCAAACAGTTCTATCAAAGTTACATATAACTCATCCTTGATTATTAAGACATTTTCAGCAGATGGCAAAGAAGACCTTTGATATTTTCCAATTTTGAAGTGATATCTATAACAATGAAATTTTATTTTTTAATAGCAATCACAATAAATCAAGAACAAACCAAAGTGAAAAGCATATAAATTTCTAAATATATATGTGAAAGTAAAAGAATTTAAATTGATGAAATAGTCTTTTAGAAAAACTTTCTAAATATTAAAAGATCCAAGGTATTATCTCATCCTGAGAAAAGTTTTAAATTATATAGCTAATATACTACCAACTGCAAAATTCCAGTGATATGAATTACAACTGCAAAAATTGAGATTATATGAATGAAAGATACAAATATTTTAGTCTCATATGAATTCATTCAGGGATTGAAATTGAAATGAAGATTCTTCATTTGAGACTGTTTATAACTTTTAATGTATATCTTGATTGCTAAAATAATGTACCATCTTCAGAGAACTGAAATATCTGTCTTCTTCAAAACTGTTTTCCTTTGATAACAAAAAGCCATTGTGCACAATTTGACATAGTCTAAAAATTAGTGAAATATCTGTAAAAGACTGACTAGTACAGTAGTTTTGCCTAGTATAATGCTTTAAATAATAAGGTTATAAACAGCTGAGTAGGAAGTTACTGGGCAACACAAAACAGAATTTCAAGTATTTTATTTATTGTAAATGTTATGTTTGTATATGTATATATACACAAACCAAAAATTTTTGGAAAAACTAATGAAATTCAGTTAATAATAAACCTAATATTCAACTTTATTATGAAAGATTATGTAAAATTTTAAGTGCTTAAAATTTTACCATCCACATCATTTCTTCCATAGTAAAAACTCATTTTTAACAGTGTGGTAACTCATAGACACCAAATAACTTTTTTGCACTTATCTAAGAAAGCCTTTTCTTCCTTCCTTTCTCCAGCCCAATTTCTTTGAAAATATTGGTGTCAAGAGAGACATGTTCCAGCACACCTTAGTAAATGTAAACATTCTAAATTATATTAATAGCAAACTTTGAAGTTTCAGATTTTCAACTTAATTAAAGTGCTCATAAAATTCTCAAGTGGTTTTATAACAGCTCAAATGATTGAAGATATAATTGCTCCTGCTTTATTATAGCCATGAATCAACAGCATATCTGATTAGTTCTATTAAATACCTCGTACCTTAAAATGTATACTTTATTAAAATAATGCTATTGTAAAAGGATGGCATGTTTTAACATGATTCACAATAGAATTATATTATTAACTTTTCTAATATTCATTATCCGTAGATAGATTCATAGAGTCCATAGAATCATTTATCCATAGAATGATCATAAAAATGGAAGATACCTGTGTGTGAATACACACATACACACTTTTAGTGTATTTTGTACTTAAAAAGTAATATTATGGTATCTTAATTGTGTGATTTGTGCATTCTTTTGAAGACAGAACAAACCTTTATTCAAGATTCTAGCATATGATGATTATTAGTCTGTGCAAGATAAAAAATATTAGATATTACTGGCAGTTAGTCAGTTTTCACAGGTATTAGATTATCACACATTCAACCTGCAACTACATTAATGATAATTAAGGTCAAAATTCATAATTACATTTAAGCACATAACAACAAAACTTAAACCAATACAGTTAATTTGAGAATCGTTACAGTAACATGTTCAGAATAACAATCCATGTTTGGTGCATCAACTTCACAGATGACTGAATAAGACTTATTGAGTGATGGAAATGAAAATGTTATTCTAAATTCCCTGACTTCATTGAATTTCTTATATTTCTCAATTCTCACTACTCAATTTCTGTTTTCTGTGTTAGTAAAGTTTGTTTTGTGGTATCTTGTTTTCATTCATAGTTGCAGCAAGAGGAAAGGATTTTCAAGAAAACATCAGGAAAAAAAAGTATTAGTTCAATTCCCTGAAGATATCTGCAAAAGTAAAGGTAAAACAATCAAGTAAGGGAATTATATAAAGGAGGTGCAGGAGCAGGACGAGCAGGAATTAAATTTCCCTGAGATGGTACTTTCGGTTGTGGTGGAGGTGGCCTGTGAGAAGGAAAAAACACAGTTAATCATGTGTTTAGACAAAATGAAATAATGCTTCATTCATTACAAACCCAACATAACACCATCCTTAACACTGCTAACTGTTCTTAAGGGTAACTCTTCTGAGATTATTATTAATGCTATGCAATGGGGAAAGGGCTCCAAATGGAGTCTACAATGGAGCACTCTTAAATTAATTTAATTAATTAACTAATTTAATTAATGCTATTCTATAATCAACAATGTTGTGTGGAGGTTCTGGTTTATATGTTTTAAAAAGACTAGCGCATGAAATTGAAAACACTAATAGTAAAAGATAAGTGAGGACATTGTGTGGACCCTACCAGACCGCTGTACCGATTTTTCGGTACTTTGCCTAGTATGTGAAAAAATGCATCACAAACTAAAAATAACCAAACAATCATAGTCAAACCTCATGGTTAGCCATTGCAAATGTCTGCCCCCATGTGTTTGAATTGACTTTGTGTGGTTTGACGTGAAAAAATTCTGAAAATTCACAATGAAACGAGCGGCTGATGAACCAAGCACTTCAACAGGAAAGCGAAGTAGGTCTAGGCAAATCACAGTCCAACAGGTGATCGATACTTTGGTTGATTCAGACTCTGAGGAGTCAGAATTTCATCAAGAATACATTTCCAGTTCAAGTGACACAGACAGTGAGAGCTCGAGTGATGAGGAGAATCTTGAACCTTATAGATCTAGAGCTAGATCTATAGTAAGAGAAGGGGGGCATGTCCCTCAAACAGCTGATGGGGAGATCTAGGTGGTGATGAAGGTTGGACAAGGAATTTTGTATTACCAAATACAGATATGAATTTCAATGAGGATGGAAAAGGCCCAGTGAACATTCCTGGATCTATCACAGAGGAGAGTGAACCGATTGACTTTTTATCCTTGTTTTTGGATGATACTTTCTGGCAAAATTTGACAGAGAAAACCAGCCTCCAGGCCCACCAATTGCATATAGCAAAGCCCAACTCCTACAATGCCAAAAATTTTAAGGATGCCACAGTGGAAGAAATGAAGGCTTTTCTTGGACTGAGGATCTATATGGAATACTTATATATAAAGCCCAGCTATCAGGATTATTGGACAAATGAGGGCTCTGACTTTGTTGGGTTTACTCCCGGATTTCGAAATGTTATGACTCCAGACAGATTCTTGGCCCTTTGGAGTTTTTTACACATAATTGATGAGGAAGACACAGATATCGATAAGACAGATAGAATATATAAAGTTAGGCCTTTCTTGGAAAGTCTGCTCCCCAAGTTTCTCCACTTCTATCTGCCGAAGCAACATTTGAGCCTAGATAAGGGGCTGATCCCGACAAAAAACCGCTTGGCCATCAAGCAGTATATCAAGGATAAGCCCACAAAGTAGGGCATCAAGTCTTTCCTTCTCTGTGAAGGTGAGGCAGGCTACATTTTGAATGCAGAAATCTACACTGGTGCTGCACCAATGCCTATAAAAGACTTGGGTGCAGTAGAAAATATAGTCGTTCGTCTCCTGACCTCATGTGCAATGGAAAATAAATCTCATGTGCTTGTCATGGACTGGTTCTACAACTCTGTAACCCTTGCTAAATATGCACTGTCAGAATTACACACAGGAATTGTGGGAACCCTGCAGCAAAACTGGAAGCAGTTTCCTAAGTCGCTGAAAAGTGTGAAAAAACTTGCTAAGGGTGACAGTCACTATCTATGTCAAGAAAGTGTAACATGTTTAGTTTGGCAGGATACAGAAAGCCCATCACATTTATTTTGAACTACCATGATCCAGCCCAAAATGTAGTAATAAACAGAAGAAATAAAGATGGCAGTGTGCAAGAAATACAGATGCCACAGCTGGTGAAGGACTATAATACATACATGGATGGCTGTGACAAAAATGACCAGATGACCCGCCTTCACTGGACTCGTTGTCATTACCGCTGGCCCTGGCGGCTTTTCATAAAATTTTTTATGTGGGCCAGTTATAATTCTTATATCTTGTATGCTTCAAAGCAGCAAGCTGCTTCAAAAAAGCCAGTTTATTTCACCAGATATATTCAGAAACTGTGCCTGCAACTTATTGGTATATACAGGACATCAGCCCACCGCCACCCACAAAAGGAACCCTGCCCTCAACGGATGACCCCAGGCAATCATTTTCCAGAGATTCCCCCTGGGACATCGTCTAATCATATCTGTGTTGTGTGCATGGAAAAGCACTCCAGGTACAACAAGCAAAATCCTGGAGTGTCTTGCAAAGACAATCCATGCAAGAAGGTGAAGAGCAACATCTGGTGCTCACTTTGCAAGAAGTACCTCTGTGTGAAACAAGGCTCATCTTGCTGGGTGGATTGGCACACAAAGGTGGAATTTATTTGGCGCTAGATGAAAGGTAGACCTATTTTCTACAATGTTTCCAAGTTCCATCTTATTCTAACCACTTGTTTGCATGTAACTAACATTTTTCTATATCATGTTGGTTTTTTCTCTTTAATGCTCAGGAGCCCAGGTATAGGGGACAGTTAGGTTCAGGGCCTCAGGTTTGGAAGGGTTATTGAGCACCTCTTGTGCCATTAGGATTTAAGGGCAGCAAATTATGTAAGTATAAACCTTACATATATACATACAACTGAAATTCCAGCTCTATCAAACATAATATCTACTCTGAGAACAAAATTGGCTATGACTTCTATACCTGTCCTTCTCAATCCTCACAGGATACCCTTTCCTTAACCACTTCGATCAATTCTAGTACACCACTAATCCAATAACACACCACAACATGACCTGGTGGATATCTGTTTCACAGCTTTTATATATTCTTCTCCCGATGCTCAGTTGGATTTCAACACACTCTTATTGTATAATAAAGATTACACAAGAGGACGTGCGCTCAGTGTTGCTATTCAATTATAATTTGAAGGACTTTTGGGGGTGGGAGTGGTGGGATGCATTTTACGTGATGCAAAATATAGTGACACATTTTCTCCTTTTTTGCTCATTTTAAGCCCATCTATTGAGTTACAGAACTAAGATTTCAGAGATGCAGATTGGGGAATTATATGGATTGGTCAGTCTGAAGTGTGTAAGAAAGTAAGCGAAAGAAAGGATAGGAAGATAAATCTGTTTTAAAATATGTTAAAAATTAAAGCTCACATCAGGATACTCTAGGAATACACTCTGTGTAAGTGAGAAAAATAGGACAATGAAGTAAAGGTAAGCTATCAAGTAGAGATATGTATATTTTGAAATCATTAATATAATAAAAATGAATTATTAATTACACTGTGCCAGCCAATGTGTTATGGGTTTTATTAGTTAATATTTCAATTAATCCTCACATCAACTTTAAGAGATAGGTGGTATTATTATTCTTTTCTTAGAAGAAGTAAGCCAAGGTTCAAAGAGTTTTAATTATTATTCTAGTTCATAATTCTAACAATGACAAACGGGAACTTAAATTTAGATCTGATTTCAACATCCATGCTTATCTATGCTACATTCTAATGCCAACATATAAGTGATAGTTAAAAGATGGTTGTACAAGTCTATCACATAGATTAGATATGTCAGTTGTCTGAATTATGACAACTCTTTCTTCCATCAAAACTTATTTCTTAAAAGCTTATAATTCACAAAAATCTGTTTCCAAAACTGTGATTTGAAAACCTCTCCCTCTGTGAGAACTGATGCTTGAAATAGACATGGAAGAAAAAATTTCAACATTTACATCTTTAAATCTGTATCCCATATTTAATCTCTAATTAAGAAGTCCAAATCAGAAATTATAGCCCCAAATCCTACTTATCCCACTATCAGAAATCAATGTCAAGCAAAATGAACCCTAAGGGCCCTTTTCAGTAATATACAGGCTGGTTACCATAATCCTTTCCCCCTCACCATTATAAGAGGTGGCTGAGTCATCACTATCCTTTTATCCTGCTGATCATGTCAAAAGAATAGAGAGATCATTTAGAACCCTATTGCTAAACCAGCCTCCATGACATGACTATCATCATTATAATTATTTAAATTATACTATATGAATTTAAAAGAAAAAAATCTAAGTACTCATATGTTTGTGATCTCTTCTTTCTGAAGCAGATGATTTCTCTTGATGAAGACAAAAGCAGCAAATACAATAAGGGGAACAATTAAGAAGAAGAATATTAGAAGTCCATTCCTCAATACAGTATTCTTTTCTAGAGAAAAGAATTTTATATTAATGATCATTAAATTAGAAGTTAACTCATATTAACTAGAACACAATAGGTGATCATAAATATTTTACATGAATTCTCACATTGTTCAAAAGTTAAACTGATATAAATTGAATACAAGAAGTCGGCTCACACCTCATCCCTGCCCACTTCTTTTTGCCATCCCCAAAATCACCACTTCTATTAATTTCTTATATTATCTTACAGTATTTCTTCATGCAAATATAAACAAGAACAAAATATGTTTTTGTTGTCAATCTTTTCTTACATAAAAGGTAGCATACCATAAACACTACTTACAACACATCACTTTCTTCATTTATCGATATATCTTCCCAAACCATACACAGAGGACCATCTCATTATCTGTACAGCTATACAAAACTACATTGCAATGATTTCCTATAGTTTAATGACCCAAAACCCAACTGATACTTTCATTTTTCTAATCTTTTGTTATTTAAAAATGCTATAAAAATACTATAGTGAATTACCCTATAATAATGTTATTATCATAATGAATAATAACAATGGATGCTGGTAAATCTATAGAATAATTTCCCAAAAGTAGAACTAAGTGTCAGAGGGTAAATGCACTCAATTTTTTTAAGGCACAATCAAATTGTCCGCCATAATGGTAGTTACAATTTACCACACCAGCCAGCAATATATAAGAATTCATCACAGCCTCACCCACAGGGTCAAACTTGTGCATGTTAGCCAAACTGGTAAGTGAAAAATTATATTTAATTAGCATTTCTTTTATTACACTATGAGTTGAGCAACTTTTCGTATTTTAGGAAATATTGTATTTTTCTTTCTGCTCAGTCCTTTGGCTATACTACTGGACAACTGACTTTTTCCTTCTCAATTTTTTAAAGCTCTTTATGTATTAGGGATATTAGCTTTGTTTGAGTAACAGTCTGAAGCATTCTCCCCATTTTGTCATTTGTCTTACGAAATAATGCTTTTCTCTAAGCAGAAGTTTATTATTCTTAGGTAGTTGAATTTATCAATCTTATTGTTTATGGCTTCTGGATTTTAAGTCTTATTACAACTTAAAAATTCACTAATTAACATTAATTTTATCTGTTTCATGGTCCTGAGGAAAAGACTATATAGTAAATGTGAAAAGAAGTGGTAAGCTGTAAGAATTTTACAATTTTAATTGTAAGTTTTTTGAAGTACCAGAAATATCTGTTAAATATTGTGTGACACTACATAAAAGAACATTCAACCCAATTAAAATATAAAAAATTTGCCCTGGCTAGTTTTGCTCAGTGGTTAGAGCATAGGCCTGCGGCCCGGAGAGTCCCGGGTTCAGTTCCTGCTAAGGGCACGTACCTCGGTTGTGGTTTGTCCTGGGCCCCGGTTGGGGTTGTGTGGGTGGCAGCCACTTGATGTGTCTCTTTCACTTTGATGTTTCTCTCTCTCTCTTTCTCCCTCTGTTCCTCCAGCTCTATCTGAAGATAAATGCAAAAAAAAAAAAAAAAAAAAAAGTCCTCAGGTAAGGATGAAAAAAGATTAAGTCTACAAATTATAATGACATGGAAAAATCTCCAAGATAAATTAATAGAAAAAAAAATCTGCACATAAATTAAGTCTGATTTCATTTATGTAAAAGAAAAGAAAATCCTGAGATTGAAAAGATGGTGGCAGACAAAACTGGAGCAAGGGTGAGTATGTGAGAGTATGAGTGAGTGTGAGAGAGAGTGTGACTAGACATAAGTGTGGACGAGCAACCTCGAGCAGTGCAGAGGGCCAGAGAGTTCCAGTGCTGTGGACTAGGAAGTACCCAGCTACCAGGTAACCGGTTCATCAGGGTGCTTCTTCCTGCATGAGGAAGGCCCCACCATTCTGGGAGATCCTCTGGTCTTCTCTGGGAGGAGTCAATGGGGAGTGGCTAGGGCCAAGTGACCTGAATCCATCAGTGCACCTTGCACCTTTGGACCAGTGGACCCCGCTGTGTCAATGCGGACCAGTGCACAGTAGCGGCACTGTCAAGTTACCTGATTTTAGAAGCAGCAACCAGCTGGGAGCTGAGCAACACCCCCCCACAGCAGCAGCCTGATCAGAGCCGAGGCACACCCCTAGCAGCAGAGGCTCAGAGCAGACATCCATCCCCAGGCAGCAGGAGGGCACATCAGCAGCTGAGACCCATCCCCAGCAGCATCAGCAGAGGCTGATCAGGAGCAGTGAGCCAGCCCAAGCAACAGCAAGGCTTGGCAGTCCAGACCTGCCACTGACAACTGCAGCAAGGGATTTGGAGTGGAGCCCCTCCCCTAGGAGCAGCCAAGTCTTGGGAGCTGCACATCCTCAACCCCCAATAGCAGCAGAGGATTGGGAGCTGAAAGCATCCCCTGGTAACAGCAGCAGCAGTAGCAGTGCAAACCAGGAGCTGAAATTCACCCCTAGCAGCAGCAGCAGCAACTGATCAGAAGCTGAATACCACCAGGCAGCAGTGCACCCCAAGGCACACCAGCTGGACACACTCACACCAGCAGGGCCTACCAGGACAGACCAGTATCAGCCACCAGTTGTCAGTCATCCAGGACCCATGGCAGGCAAGAGGCACCACACACCAAAAAAGCCTGGGAGGTACAGCAGTCTTACTTGATACACACTGACCTGACTACACATCGCAACATCCCTCATTCGGCATGGAATAACCAGACTGCTAAAATGGTGAGACAAAGAAAACAACACCCAAGTGAAAGAAAAGGAAGAATCACCAGAAAAGAAACTACATAAAATGGAGGCAAGCAATTTGTCAGATAAAGAATTCAACGCAATGATTTTAAGGGTGCTCAAACAATTAAGTGAAAAATACAAGCAACTTAATAAGAATTATAAAGACCACAGTGGGAACTGCATCAGCATAAAAAAAGAAGCTATGAATAAAAATCGAGTGGAAATAAAGAATGACATAGCTGATATATGAAATACCTTAGAAGGATTCAATAGTAGATTACCGAGACAGCAAGTTAGAAGACAAGGTAGAAAAAACACCCAAATAGAGCAACAAATGGGGGAAAAAATTACAAAGCAGGAGGACGGTTTAAGAGAGTTTTGGGACAATACACTTAACAACATTCACATCATAGGGATACCAGAAGGAGAAGAATAGGAGAAAAGAATAGAGAATCTGTGTGAAGAAATAATGACAGAAAACTTCCCCAATTTGGTGAAGGAAAAAGACACACAAGTCCAAGAAACACAGAGAGTTCTAAGCAAGATGAACCCAAAAAGACCCACAAATAGACACATCATAATTAAAATGGCAAACATTAAAGACAAAGAAAGAATCTTAAAGGAAGCAAGAGAGAGACAGCAAGTTACCTACAAAGGAGCTCCCATTAGACTGTCAGCTTATTTTTCAATAGAAACACCGCAGGCCAGAAGGGAGTGGCAAGAAGTATACAAAGTAATGAAAGGCGAAGGTCTGAATCCAAGACTACTCTATCCAGCAAAGCTATCATTCAAAATTGAAGGTGAAATAAAGAGCTTCACAGACAATAAAAGAAGCTAAGGAAATTTACTACCACAAAACCAGCACTGCAAGAAATGCTAAACAGACTGTTGTAAGAAGAAGAAGAAATAGAGAGAGAGGAACACAGGCATAAAGTAAAAATGGCAACTAATAAGTATCTATCACTAATAACCTTAAATGTAAATGGCTCCAATCAAAAGTCATAGGGAAGCTGATTGGATAAGAAAATACAACCTGTATATATGCTGTCTACAAGAGAGCCACCTCACAACAAAAGACTCACACAGGATGAAAGTGAAGGGATAGAAAAACATTTCCAGGCAAATGGAAATGAAAAAAAAGCTGGTGTAGCAATACTCATATCTGATAAGATAGACTTCAAAACAAGGGCCACAATAAGAGACAAAGAAGGTCACTACATAATATTAAAAGGATCAACCCAACAAGAGGATATAACCCTGGTAAACATATATGCACCAAATACAAGAGCACCAAAATATACTTAAAAACTTCTGGAGGACTTCAAGGGAGAGACCAATAGCAATACAATCATAGTGGGTGACTTTAACACCGCACGGACACCACCGGATAGATCCTCTAGACTAAAAATTAACAAGAAAACAGAGTCTTTAAATGGCAAACTAGATCAGTTGGACTTAATTGATATTTACAAAACATTTCACCCCAAAGCTGTAGAATATACATTTTTCTCAAGTGAACACGGGACATTCTCGATGATAGACCACATTTTAGGACACAAAGTAAGTCTCTACAAATTCAAGAAGATTGATATCATATCAAGCATCTTTTCAGATCACAATGGCATGAAACTAGAAATCAATGACAATAAAAACATTCAAACAAATGGAGGCTAAATAGCATATTATTAAACAACGAATGGGTTACCAATGAGATCAAGAAAGAAATCAAAAACTTCCTGGAAACTAATTAAAATGAACACACAACAATACAAAATCTATGCAACACAGGAAAAGCAGTTCTGAGAGGGAAGTTCATAGCAATAGAGGCCTACCTCAAGAAAGAAGAAAAATTTCTGATAAACTGTTTAACCCAACAACTCAAAGATTTAGAAAGAGAACAAAAAGAAAACCCAAAGTTAGTAGAAGGAAGGAAATAATAAAAATCACAGCAGAAATAAATGACATAGAGACTAAAAAAAAAAAAATCAATGAAACCAAGAACTGGTTCTTTGAAAAGATAAACAAGATTGATCAACCTTTAGCCAGACTCACCAAGAAACAAAGAGAGAGAACCCAAATTAATAAAATCAGAAACAAAAGAGGTGGAGTAACAACAGACACCACAGAAATACAAAGGATTGTAAGAAAATACTATGAACAATTATATGCCAACAAATTTGAAATCCCAGGTGAAATGGACAAATTCTTAGAATCATATACTATTCCAAAACTCAACTGGGAAGAGCCAGAAAATCTAAACAGACCACTAACTATTAAGGAAATAGAAGAAGTAATCAATTAAATAGAACAAACAAAGCCCTGGTCCAGAGGGTTACACAGGGGAGTTTTACCAAGCATTCAAAGAACTATCACCTATTCTCCTCAAACTATTTCAAAAAATTCAAAAGGAAGGAAGACTTCCAGGCTCTTTTTATGATGCCAGCATAAACCTAATCCCCAAACCAGATAAAAACACTACAAAGAAAGAAAATTACAGTCCAATGTCCCTGATGAACATAGATGCCAAAATCTCAACAAAATCTTAGCATATCGAATCCAGCAATATATATTGAAAAATTATACACCACAACCAAATGGGATTTATCCGAGGGATGCAAAGCTGGTACAATATTCATAAATCGATAAATGTCATACACCACGTAAACAAAATGAAAAATAAAAATCATGTGATTATATCAATAGACACTGAAAAAGCATTTGTCAAAATCCAGCATCCATTTTTGATAAAAACTCTCAACAAAGTGGGAATGGAAGGATCATATTTCAACATAATAAAGGCCATTTATAACAAACCTACATCAACATCATACTCAATGGGCAAAACCTAAAAGCATTTCCCTTAAGAACAGGAACAAGACAGGGATATCCACTTTCAACATTCTTATTTAACATAGTACTAGAAGTCTTAGCCACAACAATCAGACAGGAAGAAAAAATAAAAGGGATCCAAATTGGAAAGGAGAAAGTGAAATTGTCATTATTCGCAGATGACATGATATTGTACATAGAAAACCCTAAAGACTCCATAGAAAACTACTATATTTAATAAATGAATCTAGCAAAGTAGCAGGATACAAAATCAACATCCAGAAATCACTGGCATTTTTATATACCAATAATGAACACACAGAAAGAGAAACTAAAAAATCAAACCCATTTACCATTGCAACAAAAAAATTAAGATGCCTAGGAATAAACTTAACCAAAGAAGTAAAGGACCTGTTTGCAGAAAACTACATGACATTGAAATAAGAAATAGAGGAAGATATTTAAAAAAAAAAAAAGTAGAAGCATATACCTTGCTCATGGATTGGAAGAATTAATATCATTAAAATGTCCATAATACCCAAAGCAATCTATAGATTCAATGCAATCCCCATTAAAATACCAACAACATATTTCACAGAACTAGAAAAAACACTCCAAAAGTTTATATGGAACCAAAAAATACCCCAATAACCACAGCAATCTTGAAAAAGAAGAGAAAAGAAGGAGGGGTCACAATACCATATATCTGGTTATACTACAAAGCCATTGTAATAAAAACAGCCTGGTACTGGCCCTGGCTGGTTTGGTTCAGTGGTTGGACCGTTGGGCCCTGGGCCAATGAGCCGTGGGTTTGATTCTGGTCAAGGGTATGTACCTCGGTTGCGATTCATCCTAGGCCCTAGTCGGGTTGTGTGGGAGGCAACCAATCAATGTGTCTCTCTCACATCGACGTTTCTCTCCCTCTCTCTCTTTGTTCCTCCCACCCAGTCTATCTGATGAAAAATAGGAAAATATCCTCTGGTGAGGATTAAAAAAAAAAAAAAACAGGACAAGAACAGGCATATGGACCAATGGAACAGAACAGAGAACGCAGAAATTGACCCAAGACATTATGCTCAATTAATATTTGACAAAGGTGGCAAATGCATACAATGGAGTAAAGACAGCCTCTAATAAATGGTGTTGAGAAACTGGACAGCTACATGCAAAAAAAATGAAGCTAGACTATCAATTTATACCATACACAAGAATAAACCAAAAATGGATAAAAGACTTAAATGTAACTCATGAATCCATAAAACTCCTATAAGAAAATGTAGGCAACAAAATTTCAGACATCACATGCAGCAGAATTTTCACTGATACAATGCCTAAGGCAAGAGAAACAAAGGAAAATATTAATAAATGGGACTACATTAAACTAAACAGCTTCTGCACAGCAAAAGAAACATGCATCAAAATGGAAAGGGAACCCACTATATGGGAGAGCATAATTGCCAACGATAGATCAGATAAGGGGATAATTTCCAAAATATATAGAGTACTCATACAACTCAACAAAAGAAAGACAAAGAATCCAATTACAAAATGGGCAGAGGACCTAAATAGACACCTCTCCAAACAGGACATACAAATGGCCAAGATACATATGAAAAAATGCTCAACATCACTAATCATCAGAGAGATGCTAATTAAAACGACTATGACGTATCACCTCACATCTGCCAGAATCCTGCCTTCAACAAATCATCAAACAGTAAGTGCTGGCGCGGGTGTGGAGAAAAGAGTACTCCAGTAGTACACTGCTGGTGGGAATGCAGACTGGTGCAGCCACTATGGAAAACAATATGGCGTTTCATCAAAAAATCAAAAATTGAACTGCCATTTGATCCAGTGATCCCAGTTCTAAAAATATACCCTAAGAAGCCTGAAACACCAATCAGAAAGAATTATGTACCCCTATGTTCATAGCAGCACTATTTACAATTGCCAATATCTGGAAACAGCCCAAGTGTCCCTCAATAGACGAATGGATAAAAAAGCTGTGGTACATGTATGCAATGGAATTCTATGCAGCTGTAAGAAAGATCTCTTATTCTTTGAGACAACATGGAAGGACCTGGAGGTATTATCCTAAGCGAAACAAGCCAATCAGAGAAAGACAAGTACCACATGATCTCACTTATTTGTGAAATGTAATGAACAAAAGAAGCTGAGGAAGAAAACAGACCCAGGGTCATGGAAGTGGGGTGCAGACTGACAAACCTCAAAAGAGGTGGATGTGGGGAAGGGAAGAGATAAACCACAGAACTTATATGTATGTATGCGTAAACAAGGACATAAACAATAATGCTGGTAGTGGGGGGCGGGATTGGGAGGAGGGTGTCAATGGGGGGAAAAAAGAGAAACATCTGTAACAAATATAAATAAAAAAGTTCACTAAAGAAGTGCGTATGAATCTTCCTGTTCATTAGCTGTTTCTTCAAACTTATAGTTTGAAAGTGATTCTGCTCTTTCTTAGCCTCAAAGCAGCGTTAAAATGAGTGGAAGCCTCCTACTGCTTAGAGTTAGGTGCTTAGACTGCCCACGTTCAACAGCTCACAGCACAGATGCTCCACACCCATCTTTGCTCCCACCGCCCTCTGCCTCCGCAGGGATCCGCTCGCGCTTCCAACTGCCTTCTCGCCAAGCCAACTGCCACTACTGGGGCTGGGATCCAGGACATCAAGCCATGCTGCGCTGTCTGTTCCTGATCGTTGGGCTCATCTGGGTCCAGGCAGACCGTAGTAAGTACACTGTCCCCTGGCCCTGGCCTTGGCCCCCTTTGACCTGTCAGAAATGTCAGCTTTTCTATGGGTTTCCCTCTGAGAGGCTGGATAATCCCTGGGAAAGTGCCTTCTTGTGGAGGCTCCAACTCTGTAGGCACAAGCCCACTCCCACATTGCCACCTTCCCCAAACAATACCTACACTGTGTGCCAAGGGGCTTTCCCACTCGTCTTGGGACCATATTAAAAACGGGAGATGCCATGCATGGCTTGAGTGGACGCCCCAGGTTTAGTGTTTCATGCACTGCTCTGCATTTTTTACCCCTGGACACTGTAGTTGGAAGGTCAAAAGGACATGACTTCATATGTACTGAGAGCGCTTGGTCCTATTGGCTCAGAATTACCACGAACCGCCACAGGTCAATATTCTTAAAGCAATATACCTGTTTGTCTTTACAACGTCTTGTAATTCCGGAAAGATTGGATTAAGGGTATTTGAAAATGTAGTAAAAATAAGGTGTGGCATATAGAATATTATGAAGTTAGATAAGGAGATATGAGGCGATGGATGTTGCTGTAACAAAACATTTTGCACCTTACAGATTCTGAACTACTACATGTGCAAATTACAGTTCCGGAGAAAAAAGAGTCACAATCAAGAGATGGAGTTGAATCAAAAGTAATTAAGCACTAACATTTTTTTCATAATCTAAAAACCATGTGACTATTTTGTTCCTAAGTAACCTGACATTTTTTTATCCATGCTGCTGAATTTTATATTTATATCTAATTTTTCTTGAGTAAAAAAGCCTTTCGAAAATGAACCCAGACTAATAATGTTTCATAGACATGTTGTATAGTGATGCTTATTATCAAAGCCCCAAGTTCCATCTTCTAAATTGGTTTTCCTCTTGAGCGTTTGAATAATCATTGACCAGCTCCATCTAGAGATTCTCCCTCATTCTCCCACCAGGCTATATTTGGAGAAGACAATTGTTTAGTAAATTTACAGCTTCCTTATGTGGGATGAAGATCATTTGATTTCATAAACTATTTTTGTGATGATCTTTTTCATTATTATTGCAAATGTGTTAATCATCAAGGCTGTTCTTTTCATGTCATCTTAGTTCATCTTGGGTCAGCATCTTTGTTTTCTTTGAATTGATTAGAAAGATTTATATCTTTTACTAATTTCTAGAATCATTTCTAAAGAAGTGAAAAGTGTTTTTTGATACACCCCACCTTAATTTTCTTTCTAGTTGAGTAATAAATATTCTGGTAAGTTGAATGAAACTTTCTTAAAACTACCCACTTGTCACTCGAATGCAGATAATACAAGTTTAAATTTTTTCATATACCATTTTAAAAAGAATGCATATTTACAAAAATTTCAAATGTAATTATTTAAATAGAAAAAAAGATGTGAGGCATTTAGCAGTATTTTAAAAGTTTTATTTTTATGCAAAAACATGTAATTGGTTATATTAGAAAATATACACAGAATCTATTAAGAGGTCAATATCTTAAGCCAATCATCACTAGATTCTATGATAGTAATTCCCATAAGATTGGTAGGAAAAAATCACTTTCTTCACCTGTCAAATTCATGAGGAACAAAATTGAACTATTTGTTAATGTCTCTATCCCCAATGTTTCGAACAGTGCTGAATAGATAGATAGTAAGGAATTAATAGTATTTTTTCAGCCAGTAAAGGCTGACTGATCCAACAAATGCTACAAACAATATGAAACAGAGTATGTTTATAATTGTTATAATTAATAAAGAATAAAGATCATAGAAGAAAATATTCAACTTAGAAAGGCTAGGAGATTTTTAAAAAATGTAACTGAATGGAGCTTCTAGATGTGAAAAATATAACATGAAAGTAAAAAGATAAAGAATTAACTAGACTAGACAGCTGAAGAGACCAAGTAGATGCAACATATAAATGGCTTAAAGGGGAAAGAAGGATAGAATTAGAGTCTCAAGTATTGAATAATTGGAATTCTTGAAAAAGGGAAATGAAAATTTTGAAGAGGTTGTATTGAACATATGTTAACTGAGAAATGATTTTAAAAAGAATCCTCAGATCAGGTATCGCACCACAGAATACATAAAAATCATGTAATACCTTGACAGTGAAATGGGAATACCAGGACAAGAAAACATCTTAAAGGCAGCCAGGCATCAAAGATCATCTACATTGAAATAATTAGTACACCGATAGAGTCTCAAAATTAACAATGTGGATGAGAAAATAGTGAAATAAAAGCTTCAGTTGTCTGACTTTAAATAAATTTGCATTATAGAATAATTTACTCAAATTAACTATCTTTCAGAAATTAGGGTATATTAATAATTTTCAGATTATAAGAGAAGAAAAGAGTTAAAATAATTTACTTCAGCATGTAGAAATTGAAACTGGGACAAAAAATAATATAAAAACAGAAGCTGGTGAAAAAGTAGTGAATATGTATAACACAAAACAAAACAAAGTGAATACAAAATTGTAATTGTAACAAATAAAAGAATAGAAGGAATATATAAGTCTCAATATAGAAGGGAATCAAAACAAAATAAAACTTAAATAAAAATTGATTAAATTTATCAGAAATGCACATATTTTGGATTGGTTTTAAAAATACATGAGAAAACTAAATTATAAGGAAATAAAGGTCAAACATACACACACAAAAATTATACAAAGCAAATTGTAACCAACAATAAGCTTGTGTAGTCACATTTTTTAAATCAGGCAAAAATAGTCTTTAAAGTACAGAATAAAAGTATAAGAAAGTCTATTAATAAGGATGAAAAAGTGAACATAGTGGATATATAGAAAAAAAGTGGATATATAGAAAGAAAAAAAATTAATGAATAAATATAACAACAAAATTGAAAACTTTGAGGAGGTAAGCAATTTTGTAGAAAAACAAATTCCTGGGGAAAAGGGAAATAGGAAAATGACCAAGACAAATATTTGAATCCGTACATGAAAGTCTCTTTCTAATAGTAAAACATAAGTAGGATTTCTTTGACTTTTATGAATTAAAGAAGGATGGCTATTATGGCCTTTTCTATTCAACATTACATTTGTCATTATAATTTAGAAGTAAGATGAGGAAAAAAATCAAAATACTCAAATATTAGCAGTAAAGAGAAATTTAGAATGATAATAAAAGGAAACACACACAAACATACATATTCATACACATAATTAGTAATATTTATTGGTAAATAACTCATATTTTTTAGAAACTGTGTATTGTATACATTCATATATACAAATATATGTGTATGATATGTGTATATATGTATAAACACACACACATATATATATATATATAATACACACTTTTGCTAAAAATATGAGTTATTTACCAGTAAATATTACTCAAAAGGTAAAGACTTTTTTAGGATATATTAAAGTTTTATTGAGCCACTGATAAAAGTAGAGAGATAGATCATGTTGGCAGTGAAGAATACTCAATATATTCTGAAGTTCACCAAATCTATAAATTGATTACACTTTCAGTAAGCATTTCATAAAGAATGGCAAATTGATTTTAAAATTCATAATGGTGAAAGGTCAGAAATTGTTGACTTTGAAGAATAAAAGGGTGATTCACATCAAAGTATATTTTAAAGTTTTAGTAATTAAAATAATATGGCAATGTCTAAGGGAAGACAAATTAATGGAACAGAACAGAATGCCTCCAAAATATCCACACATATGAAAACTTTTCAATGCAATGACAACATTGAAATAATTAGATAAAGAATGCACTAGTTAATAAACGGTGAAGGCACAGTTGATTGGCAATATAGAATAATAATAATAAACAATATATTTGTGCCACATTATACACCAACATTATTAAAATAACTCATGGACATGGACAACAGTGTGGTGATTGTGGGGGTGGGAAAAGGTGGAAGAGGATATAGGAGTGATAAATGATGATAGGAAAATTTAAACTAAATTACATTAAAAAATAAAGTAATTGTTGATGGATTTTTAAAATAGATAATTTAGATGCATACATCTGAGAATAAAATACTAAAAATTTAGAAGGCCAGGATAGAAGATTTATTTTAAGACTTTATAATAGGGAAATCTTGAACCAGAAAAATAAAGAACAAATTATTAAGTAAAAGTTGGAGGAACATCTAGTTGTAAATACATAAATAAATAGCTACCATAAACAAAATGAAAAATGTTCCAGCCTCACAAAAGAAATTTGCAATCCTTATAATACACAAAGTGTATTCAGATTGTATCAAGAACTCATACAAATCAGTAAGATAAAAAACAAGAAAATAGATACACCTACAAACTTATGAATGGCAATTAAGTGTTAAGTGGGTAACAAAAAAATCAAATATACAAATTAAGTCATTTACAGAAAATTGACAAATAAACACAATAAGATAGTTATTTTGCATCATCAATAAATTAAATCTAACAAAATTAAATGTGATTACAGGATATGAATAAAAGGATATTATTCACTGTGAATTAATATCTACATCTGTACAATGAATTTGAAGATGAATTTTAAATTTCAAATGAAATAGCTTTTTAAAAAACTTATCTTCATGGTTGAAAGTATTATAGATGTCCCCCCTATTTTTCTCCACTGACCCCACCTCCCCACTCCTGCCCCACCCCAGGCCTTCACTGCACTATTGTCTATGTCCATGGGTTATGCATATATATATATATAAGTTCTTTAGTTAATCTCCTCACCCCCCATCTGAGACTTGTCAGTCTGTTCCATGCTTCCATGTCTCTGGATCTAGTTTGTTCATCAGTTTATTTTGTTCATTAGATTCCACATATAAGTGAGATCATGTGATACTTGTCTTTCTCTGACTGGCTTATTTCATTTTTAATAAAAGAAGTTCACTCATAGGTTTAGTTTAACATATACCTAGCAAATATGTATAATGCAACATGTCCAAGATTATTGGAGCTATGCTTAAAATAGTGAAAAAATAGAACTAAATATCAACAATATAGATGAATAAACTCTGCTATGTTCAGTTATACCACAAAGAAAATAAATGATAACGCTGTGTGTATTGATGATGATGATGATAGCAAATGTTTGTATGTATAGTGCTTATTATGTCTGAGGCAGTGTTTTAACCACCAGGTGTAATCCAACAATGAAACATATAACTTGTAGAAGGATTATATTTATTTAAACTTAAATTTTATGAAAAACAAAACCATTACTTAAATAAACACCTGTAATTAGCATAAATATAAAACTATGTATAGGAATGATAAACATGAAATTTAGGATGTTGGTTAGCTTGTAAGAAAGGGAAGTAACTATGGGAATGGTACTAAGAGTACTTAAAATTATTTTTAGATACTTGTAATGTTTTTATTTTTTAATATAGAAATTGGTGACAAGAAATTTCATATAGTTTTCTTTAATGTTTGTTTGCTCAAACCGTGTAATAATTTAAAATAATAGTCAATTGAGGCTTTATAAAGAAGTTTATATGCCTTTAAAAATAAAGTTGAAATATTTAAAGCTTTTCTCCTGAGATCAAGAAAAAAATAAAGATGCACTCTATTAAATTTTCTATTTATCATTCTTCTGGAAGTATTAGCCAGTGTAATAAAGACAGAAAACAACAAATTTTGAAATAGGCATAAAAATTGGAAAGGAAGAAATAACACTATCATCATTTGCAGATAAAATGATTGTGTATAAAATAAAATACAAAATAATCTAGAGAAAATTAAAAATAATACAATAATTTAATACATGCTCTGGAAACAAGATCAAAATATAAAAAAAATTCATTGTATTTTTATTTTGAAAAACACAAATATAAATTAAATTTTAAAAAGTTACAGTTGACACTATATAAAAATGAGTATCTAAATAAATATCACAAAGATAAGCAAAATCTCCTCACTGAAGATAGTAAAGCAAGATGAATGGAGTTAAAGACCTAAATAAATGAATGTATCCCATTCTCATGTACTATTGGAAAGCCTATAAAGATGCCAAAATTGATGTATAAAGATTAAATCGTCCACTTGTTAGACATCATTTCTTAATCCTAACAATAAAATAGATCAATGAGTAATGCATCTAAAATTGAAACACATTATAAAATCTACAAGTATCATACACTAAGTGCGGTTAATTCTTTGCTCTATTATATACATTTTCTATTGAGTAATTTAATTATACTCTTCCATTTTAAGCATAACTTTTATAATGGTGTCAATCTTTATTTAGATAAAATTATTGGATGAAAATAATTTTTGAGATTCTATTTTATTGGATACATTTAAAAATTAAATAAGAAATTACACAAATATTTATTCTACACAGTTTTTATTATGAAAACCAAATATTTTAATATCAAATTCCATTGAAATACATCAATATTAAATAATAATTTAAAAAATTGTATTAATATTTTAGAATGCAATTATCTTCAATATATAATGATAATTTTTCCCTGACTAGTTTGGCTCAGCGGTTAGAGCATCATCCCGCAGACCAAAGAGTTGTGTGTTCGATTCTGATCAAGGGCACATACCTCAGTTGCAGTTCGTCCCCAGCCCTGGTCGGGGTCGTGCGAGAGGCAACCAGTCAATGTGGCAACCAGTCAATGTGTCCCTCTCACATCGATGTTTCTCTCTCTGTCTCCCTCCCTCCCACACTAATTGAAAATAAATAGAAAAATATCCTCAGGTGAAGATTAAAAATAAAATGATAGTTTTTTTCTAAGATTCTTCTCACTTTTCTTTACCTTTTTAATATACTATCCTGCTAGGTGTCCTACAACATTGCAATTGATGGCAAAATACACACTGTGAACATGATGCAAAAGTAAGTGATCTACATTATTTTATTACCTGTCTTTGTTTTATTTATAATAATCATTTGTAATTATCCAGAATGTCAATATTTTGCATTTGTAAATGTTTCAAGTTACTGGCTCTTCATTGTTTCTTATTTTATCCTAAAAAGAGCTTAAGAGTTTATATAGTAAATCTTGAATCTATATACTAAAGAACCTGAATCCATAGTGTAAGCTCCTACCTTGCTCCTTCATGTAGAACCAGATTTCTTTTTTAGTTATCCATGTTGTTTCATAGGGGATGAATTTTGATAATTTTCTATCTTTATCAAAACACAGTATGACTTGTTTTTCAGTTTCTTTACATTCAACTCTATTTGAAAGAACATAGAGGATTTTCAGGTGGAAAGAATATATATATATATGGTGTCAAATGTCTTAAGGATTTAGAATATAATTTCAATTAGCCAAATTTAATTCTATGCCAACTGATGTGAAGGAAATGAGCACTAACCTTCTAAGGAATAAAGAAACATCAAAATTGTAATGGACCTGTTTTAAATGATAAGAATAGACTTCCAAAAATAATGACAGGCAGAAGTCTAAAACTAAAATTACCAAGTCAATACATAAATAAGAAATATATCTGTATCACTTCTAGAATTCATAGCTACAATCCTTTCAAACATTATAACGTTTGGAAAAAATTTTGTATGTAAAATGGATAATACTAGTTTAAAGGAAAACATTGAAAACAGACCCAAAATTACTTCTTCCTAAAGAAAAAAAATAAAATGCTGTATTTTTGCAAGAAATACATTGGGAAAACTCCAGATAGAATCCACAGTTGGCCACTATTTGGGGATGTCAAGTGAGGCATGACAGTGAGCCAGTGGTCAGGCCTACAGCATCCTATGAATATCAATATCACAGACACAGTATTTATTATATGTTTTATATATTTTGAAATATGTAAAGTGTAATTGCTTAGAAATATAAGAAGACCTGAATTAAAATGCAGTAAAAGTAATTGCTTTCTGAAGCTTTTTTTTATATTAGGAAAAAAGTTATAGAATGTATAATACAACTAATGATGAGGTAATAATTCATGAATCACGTATTATACACCCTACAATTAAAAATCTTTTTATTTGCACATAAGTGATCAAAGTACATTTGAATAAAAACAATCACATACTAGAACACAAAATCTTTTGAAGAAGAACCACATTATCAGTGTCTAGCACATTAAAATTAAAACACAATTACAAATATTTAATAAAAAAAAAACACACCAGCTTTTTGGAAATTAAATAGCGGTCACCAAATAATGCTTGGCTCCAAATAATTTGAAACATTGTTACCAAATATCAATAAGTAACTGCAAACAAGCTATTATAAATCAAAGTTTTAAGATATTACCAAATCTGTAATCATAGTAAAATGCAAAAGCTTTGCTGTTTTTACATTTTATATGAAATTGATGGGAATAAAATGAGTAATACTGGTAGGGAGAGAGGAAACAGAATAAAGTGTTGCCAGGTGGCTCCTGATGGTGGAGTCATGAAGCCTTCAGTCACCATTGGTACTGGTTTGCCTCAAGCCCTAGAAGCCCTACTCAAGGTTTCTTAGTAGCTAGTTAGTTTCAGGCTTAGCCAACAGTTTATACATAAACAAGGTGATAACCACTGCACTCTCAACAGACTATGAGGCTTAGTCTGTGAGCAGAGCTAGCACCGATCAGTCTCTTGTCATGGCAAGGTGGCAGTCCCCTAGGGCTTTCAATCATATGAAGTTAGACCAACAGGAATTAATTGTATCATATTGCTCAATGGTGTTCTTGACAAACTCAGCAATCAGTCTAGATTAGTATATTGAGAGTACTATTAATTCCAATGAGTACTCTGATTATCTTTTAAGATGCTGTAGTTTGTTTGTGATATGCTTTTTATTGTTCTATCTCTAAGGATTCTGTGATTTTTCAATTTGAGGATTAATATCCTTGATTCAATTCTAGAAACTTCTTGTCAATTTTTAAATTGAATATTCCCTTTGCCCTCACTCACTCCATTAACTTTTTCTGGAATGCTTTTGAATACATGTTGGGGCCTCTTATTTGACTTAAATGGGTGAATGATCCTTTGTTTATTCCAAGAAAGCAATTCCTGACTCACTTATTCTATCATGTATATTTCTAATATACACTTTTACATTTCCCATCATTCTTTTTTCATATCTGATCTAATTTATTTGTTTCTATTAGATAAACCTCATATTTTACTGGCCTCAGATTTAGAGGTAGAAGCTCTCAGAGAGGACAGCCTACGTCTCTTGGCAGTCTGCTCCTGGCATTTTCCTTTGACCTTTTTCATTCTCTAGGACAAAGTTTTACAAATTCTACACCCCTTCCTTATTTTTCTTAGTATGTCATTTCTTTCGAGTAATACACCCACATTTGCCTTGCAGAACAGGTAGAGTAACAAGATGTTTTGGTCCTAGGTAATTTTACCTTTTTTGTTTAGGGGCTTTCTCATAGCATATTGGCGGACATCATCTTCTTTAGAAAGTTTGAAAAGTTAGTGGATTTTGCTAGCTCTTTTGGGCTCCAGGCAACAAGGCACAGTAGTATCAGTGAAACCAGAAATATCTTTCTCCCACTTTTTTTACAATGACCAAGTTGAGAACACTGAAATTGGCATCCGCAACACAACCCTTAACAGATTTGTGCTTTCTCTCTCTGGTCCTCCTTGGTTTGTAAAAGGAATTTCCCCTTACACAGTAATAGGTGGACACAGCCATGGGTCAAAACACCCTGCTTCTTGGAGAAAGCTTATCTGTTGTTCCCACCACTGATTCAAACACTGTAACCTTCCATTCTTCTCCCAGAACATCAGCAGCATGTTCTGTGGCCATATGCTTCTCATAAATGGTACAAAGTTTGCATTTATCGTCCACTTCAGTGAGTTTCTGGCAACCAGTGCCTGGGAAAGAGATGTTCAGCTTCATCCCGAAGCAGCCAACAGACTGAGGTGATGCAGAAAAAAGGCTCTCATTATTCTTGATTTGTCCTTTATTCTGGGTAATTGCCTCAGATTTTAATTTACACTTTACTGTAATTTCTTTTTCTTTTTCTTTTCTTCCTTTATTGATTTTAGAGAGAGAGGAAGTGAAAGGGAGAGAGAGATAGAAACATTGATGAAAGAGAACATCGATTGGCTGCCTCCTGCATGCCCCCCACTGGGGATCGGGCCCACAACCTGGGCATGCATCTGGACCGGGAATCGAACTGGCGACCTCTTGGTGCATTGGTCACGCTTAACCACTGAGCCACACTGGTCGACTACACTTTACTATTTCTTTATGTTAATATGTCTAGTCTACTTTTAAGAATTTTATTCAGTGACTATACTTTTCATGTTTATAATTTCTATACAAACATATATATTTATGCTCTGCAAAATTTCTATGGCTGCTGTTGCTCTCTTTTTCTCTGTTGATTATGAAAATCTATTTATTCTACATTACAGTTCCATTGTTACTTAATTATTGTTATTTGTCTTCATAAGAATTCTCCCCATTTTCAAGATCTGGATTTTTCCATATGTTTGTAACTATTGTTGGTGAACTCCTTCTACTGGACATTATCTTCCATTATCTTTCCTGACCTTTGGGCTGTGGAGGCTTCTCTTTGAGGGTGGTTTTATGGATGATTTTGCTTGATCGCTGCTGGGTTCATTTGTTAGGTCCAATGTTTATATTGCTCATCATCTTAGGGTTTCAGCAATGATGGGGCTATTTGTAATACATTTCATATCTGCATGAGATATAATTTAGGGTCTTTATTTTTGCTTGTGGTGTTTCTGTTATGGTCAGGTCTGGGTAGCTTCCTTCTGTCCATGGTTTGTGGACAACAGGTATTGATTTTTCTCCTTCCTGTTCACGAAATGCAGAGGATAATTCTAGCTTTATGCTCTTTATTGGAAGGCTCACAATATGTTCTCATGCTAGGAATAAGTTTTGCAAATAATGTGTTCTCATGTTAGGTCATTAAGTCACCATAGCTGGCATCATTCTGAAGGCACAATTCTGGTCCAGATTCTTAGTTTGCACAGTGTCACCTGCTCACTATCTTTCAGCAGTGGCACAGGTCTTTGTTTCTACTTCTTTAATTATTATCTTTGAACAAGAGTCAGTAAATTTTTTGGCAAAGGGCCAGATAGTAAACATTTTAGACTTGAAGAGTACCCCTACTTTTTCTGGTCTCTGAAGTGCTGAGTGTTTGGTTAAGCTCACCTGTGAAACTAATTTCACCTGGAGTGCCCTAATTTAGAAATTTTTTACTATTGATTTGTCTAAAGGTTTTATGATTATTCAGTTTTTCTTTTTGAGTCAATTTTATGAATTATATTTTTCTAGGTATTCCTCCATTACAATTAAACCCTTCAATTTATGGTTTATAGTATTGCTTTATTTTTTCAAAGACTGCTATTTCTAAGGTCATTCATTCACCATAGTCCATCCTAATATTAATTAGTTCATCCCTCTTTTCTTTTTTCTTTGACAAATCACACCATAATTTTTAAAATTAATAATGGGTTTTTGTTGTTGTTTTTTTAATCCTCACCCAAGCACATTCTTGCATTTATCTTCAGAGGGGGAGGGAGAAAGGGAGGAAGAGAGAGAGAGAAACATCGATGTGAGAGAGACACATCGAGTGGTTGCCATCCACACGACCCCAACCGGGATGGGGACAAACTGCAATCGAGGCACGTGCCCTTAGCAGAACTGAACCCGGGACTCTCCGGTCCGTGGGCCGACACTCCAGCCACTGAGCCAAAACCAGCCAGGACCAAATTAATAATTTTTTATGAGCTAATTTTTGTGCTGTTTTTATCACCTATATCATATGGTTTTTATAGTATTGCTTTGTTTTACATTTCTTTGGGTTCTTTTGACCTTTGTTTATAATTTTGTCAACTAATTTTAAGTTAATTACTCATCAACAATTTTTATTTTCTAGTTTAAGAATTTAAGCCTATTTCCCCTCCTCCTAAATACTATTTAGCTGTCCCTCACATCTCTGGACATGTAGAATTTTCTTCAGTTTACCATTAGCAAACATTTTCTAGTTTATATTATATTTCTTCTTTGGCCCATAAATTATTTCATTGTATCTCTTAGTGTCAATACATGTGGCACTTTTTTAGTATTATTTCTAATACTTTTTGATCATAGAATATTTTCTGATTTCAATCTTTTAAAAGCTCTTGAGACTTACCTTATGATATAATCTATATTCAGTTTTTGTAGATGTTCTGTATATACTAGAAGATGGTATATATTCTGCAATTATTTCAAACAATGTTTTTTAATCATAAAAAATTCTTGCCCTGGCCAGTTTGGCTCAGCAGTTAGCATGTCGGCCTATGGACCGAAGGGTCACAAGTTTGACTTCCAGTCAAGGGCACGTACCTGGGTTACAGGTTTGATCCCTGGCCCCAGGTTAGGGACATGCAGGTGGCAACGGATCGATGTGTCTTTCTCACATTGATGTTTCTCTCTCCCTCCCTCCCTCCCTTCCACTCCATCTAAAAATCAATGGAAAAATATCCTCTGGTGAGAATTAAAAACAAAAAATCTTCCATATTGAAATTGATTTATCGTATTTATTTATTAATATATATGTATTAAGATCTTTCACAATAATTATCAAATTGATTAGTTTCCTGTATTCTTATTTTTTTTTTTTTATCCTGACCTGAGGACATTTTTGCATTTATCCTAAGATAAAGCAGGAGGGAGAGAGGGAGGAAAAGAGAGAGAAACATCAATGTGAGAGAGACACATCGAGTGGTTGCCACCCACATGACCCCAACCAGGGTCAGGGACAAACTGCATCCAAGGTACATGCCCTTAGCGGGAACCGAACCTGGGCCTCTCTGGTCTGTGGGCCAACGCTCTAACCGCTGAGCCAAACCAGCCCAGGCAGTTTCCTGTATTCTGTAAATTTTAAATTATATAGGGTTGGGCAAAAGTAGGTTTACAGCCCTGGCTGGTTTGGCTCAGCAGTTAGAGTGTTGGCCTGTGGACCAAAGAGTCACGGGTTCGATTCTGGCCAAAGGGCATATACCTTGGCTGCAGTTCATCCCTGGCCCTCGTCAGGTCGTGTGGGAGGCAGCCAATTGATGTCTCTCTCTCTCTCTCTCTCTCTCTCTCTCAACCAGTTCCACTCTATCTGAAGATATTTGAAGAAATATCCTCAGGTGAGGATTTAAAAAAAAAAAGTAGGTTTACAGTTGTTCATATGGAAAATAGTGCAACAATTAATAAATAATAAAAGAATAAACTCTGTGTTTCACATATTCACAACTGTAAATCTACTTTTGCTCCAGCATGTATATTTTGAAATTATAAAAATGTTAAATAGAAATTTTAAATAGTTTATCTCTCCAGGGAATAAAATTTTAACATTATGTAGTGACTATTTTCTAGTAATTAGTTTGTCTTAAATTTTAATATATTTAATGAATATATAGTTATATTAACTTTCTTTTGTTTAGTATTTGTAAACAAATACTACCTTTCCTTTTTAATTTTTTTTCAAACCAGATTTTTTAATAAAATCTGAGATCCTCTCTTTTAATACAGTTCAAATTAACATTTCTACTTTGTAGTTATTACTTTTTTCATATTTTAAAACAAATTATTGTTTACATACTGTATGAATCCAAGCTACTATTTTCTTCTAATGGTTTTTATTGTTTTCGCTTTCATATTTAGCTCTAAGATTCATCCAGAGTTGATGCTTGTATATTATGTGTGCATAGGAGTCAAGATTTCATTATTTTTTATATTAGCATTCAATGGATCCAGCACATTGAAAAATACAAAACAAAACCTTTTCCCTTCTGCACTATAATTCAATCCTTGTCATAAATCAAATAACTTTTTATGAGGGGATGTCTTTCTGTACATCTTTTTCTCTTCTGCTGGTTTGTATGTTTATTCTTGAGCCTAATTTATCAATTCAAGCACCACACAGTATTAATTACTATGACTCTGCAATAGATGTTGATACCTGGTGTTGTTCTATAGTTCTAAGCTATCCTTACTTTTCTTCATCTTGTGATTTTCCATATACTTTTTCAAATCATTTTATTGTTTTTTCTTTTGTACCTTTTATTTTATATTCCTTTGCTTTCATTGTGTTTATTTTAATGAATCTGTTATTTTATATTACACCATTTTATTCTATTAAGTTTTAGGTTATACATTCTTTTACTCTTCTTTTAGTAGTTTATCTAGATTAATATATTAATTCCTGAGTTATTAAATCTAATAAATAAGTTTTACATTTACCAATTACCCTAGGTTGTTAGATTATTTAAGTTTTTAATTTCTTCATCTACCTTTTCATTATTTTTTATGTATCATATTCCTGCATACTTTTAAACCTCAGTGAAATATTACTATTATTTTGGTAGAGTGACTATTCCTTTATATTTAACCATAAATTCACCCTTCTGGGTTTTTTTTCTTGAATTCTGTTTCTATATGCAGTTACTTTCCATGTCCCAGGAAGTCTGTATTTCTATTCCAAGTCTACTTCTTTTTAATTATATTTATTGCATTCATTGTTAAATCTTTATTTAAGCTTATTCTTAAAAACCTTTTTGCTGGAATAAATTTTAGGTTTACTTGTAAAAAGTGACTTTAGTCCTGCCCTGGCCGGTTTGGCTCAGCGGCTGGAGCATCGGCCGGCGGACCAGAGAGACCCGGGTTTGGTTCCCTCCAACGGCACATACCTTGGTTGTAGTTTCTCCCAGGCCCTGGTTGGGGTCGTGTTGGTGGCGACCACTCGATGCATCTCTCTCCTCTTATCAATGTTTCTCTCTCTCTGTTCCTCCCTCTCTCCCTCCTGCTCTATCTCAAGATAAATGCAAAAAAATGTCCTCGGGTGAGGATAAAAAAGAAAAGAACACTTTAGTCCTTTTAAATTATAATGTATTGTCTTCTGGCTTTCTTCATTTATATCAATAAGGTATCTGTTGGTCTTATTGCTGTTTCTTTTAATGTTAACATCTTTTTTTTCCATCTTGACATTTTGAAGGTTTTATTTTAGTTTTCATCAGTCTTTTAAAAATATTCGGGTGTGCCTGGCTGTTGTGGTTCTGTGGTTGAGCATTGAACCATGCACCAAGGGGTCGCAGGTTTGATTCCTGGTCAGGGCACATGCCCAGGTTGTAGACCCGAGCCCCAGTGGGGGGCATGTAGGAGGTTGCCCATTGATGTTCTCTCATCGATGTCTCTCTCTGTCTCTCCCTCTCCCTTCCTCTCTCTCTAAAAATCAATAAAGAAAAATTATTTTAAAATAAAATAAAATAAAAATATTTAGATGTGTTTATTCTTTTATCATGCTTGAATTGCATAGAGCATATTCTATTTGTCAATTTTGAAAAAATATTTGCTCTTATTTTCAAAGATTTTAAGTTTATTTAGTTCCTTGGCCTCTCTGTGTAACTTCAAATTTTGACAAATGATTTTACAGGGAAGGAAGTTATGTATTTGATGTATTTAAAATATTTAATATTGTTATTCTAGGTGTGAATGACCCCCAAAAGTTCTGCTTGTTTCTAGGCTTCTAAATAGTGGTTTTCTCCTTGGGACAAACATGGACATTTGGATTCTTTCTTTCTCTGGCAAAAAAACAGTGCCTGTATATCACTAGCTAAATTCCTTTATAGGGCTTCAAACTCAGAAATGGTGTGTTCCCTGTAGTCCCACCTCACTTTGGGTCATTTTCTTTTAGTTATGTCAAGAAGACAAAAATTTTTGCTCTGCTTCTCAGTGGCTTGGTTCTTGAACCTATTGTTTCAATAAATCCAGACTGTCATAGCAGTCACAATCTTTATATTATTATACTTGCTTGGAGAAATGAAGATGGAATACCTACAACTACCTTTCTTGTTATACAGCCTTTTAAGCATAATATTCTCATATTTACAAATAATATGTTTTAATGTGAGATTGCTATCAGCACCAGAAATGATGTTATTGGACAGTCCCCTCAGTTGGAGGGAGAATGCTGTTCCCTCCTCAGTCCTTGCCATGCTCGTGAGAAAACATTCAAATATGAGTGACAGACAGCAGCACTGTAGCAAGCCAATTTATTAAGGAAGCATGGCAAGCAAATTTATTAAAAATACACTTGGCATATAGCACAAGTGGACACCTAGCTAATCTGAGTGGGGTTCAAGAGGTTTCATACCCTTATCCCTATAGGTTTCAAAACATCCTTCCTGGATATCTTGGACAACAGACTAGATTTCAAGGTCCCATTTTTACTTTGTGTGGCTTTTCTAAGAACATCTGGAGATTTTATCTTGTCAAGTCCCAACACTGCTGACTTCTTTGTTTAGTAGGTGAGATAAAACTCCCTCCCTTTTCCCCTTCCTCCCTCCTGCCTCAGCTGGTCCAAGGTGATTTAAGCTATGTAATCTTTGTTTAGGGAGGAGAGGTATTAACCAAGTGTCCTTGGTTGGGGAAGATAAAGTCCTGTGATTCACAGGCTGGCTGCAATCTGCCCAAACTGGCCTTGTTTAATTTTTTCCCTCAGTTTCTCTATTCAACTTGCTCAGGAATTTTCCTAGCTTTTTGCTATCCTGCCACAAAGTGTCCATCTAATCTGTTGAATTTACAGTTGTCCCTCATTTATCACAGTTAATCAGATCCAGATTCTACCTCGATAAGTGAATTTCTGCGAAGTGGGATTCTTTATTTATAATCAGTCATCCCTCGTCACTTCGCGCTTTGACGTTTGCAGCTTCACTCTGTCGCGTTTTTTTCAAATATAGTATAGCATAGTATTTGAAAAAAACACAATAGAGTGAAGCCGCGACTGTCAAAGCGCGAAGTGGTGAGGGACGCCTGTATATCATATTAGTTCAACATTTATTGACAATTTGCTACTCTCCAGATAGATACTCTTTTAAGTGCTTGAGATGCATTAGTAAACAGAATGGATATGAATCTCTGAATTTATATTGTTAGCAGATGATTCTAATAATGATATAATAAGTAGATTAAGAAATTTAGAGCAAAGTAAAAAGTATCTTTTGGAAATCCAATCCTTGATAACTGGGTAAGTTGCATTTTTTAAAATAAAATTATCAAGACAGGCCTCACTGAGAAATTGATATGTAAAGAAAAACTTGAAGTAAATGAGACAATGAGCCATGCTGAAAAACACCTCAGGAAGGGACAACTTGCACAAATACTCTGAGGCAAAAGCTTGCCTGTTGTATTAAAAAACAAAAAAACAAAAATAAAAATAAAAACAGCTAGAAGGACAGTGTGACAATAAAGTGTGTGAAAGGAGAACTGGAAACTAGGATCTTTGAGTAAAATGAGAACAAAATCAGAGAATCATTCTCTGTCTCCTTCCCTTCCCCATCTCTGCTTACCTATCTATTTATAATATATAAAACAAAATAAATATATTTTAAAAACAAAAGCTTAGGAAACAAATTTTCCATTAAATTCTCTCTATCTATTTTGTAGAGCTTTTTTACCTTCTAGTTTTCGAGTTTATGGTTATAATGGCACGGGGTATATGAAACCTTTTGAACAACAGATTCAGGTATGATTTTTAGTGTCTCTTTTACCTTTGTTATGTGAGTTTCTATGGTCACCTTACTTAAGGTCCACTTGTTGCTGGAGTACAAAGGGTTGAAGTTATGTATTGTTTTGACATGAATTTAACCATTTCTTTTTGATAATATGTCTTTATAACATCTATAATTTATTGGAAGAATAATAGAATTGCATGAATTACCCATGCCTGAGATATCAGTTTTCTTTTTACTTTTGTCCTGCCCTTTCCAGTTTCTGTTGCTTTTTCCTTTTGCGTTACTAATTTCAATGTGTAGTACTTTGAAATGAAAGCATTTTTATAGAGACTAAGCTTTTAACAGAAGAAATACTAGAGATAGTGAATAATTGTTTTAAATTTTGCTGAACAGACTGGGCAAATATATGTAAGTTATCTATGGAGTAGTCTATACAGATATATAAATAATACATAGTCAAGCTGTGTTATAATATATACATTTTTTACACACACAAATATATATGTATATGCATGTGCATGTGGCATTTATGTGTGTGTGTGTGTGTGTGTGTGTGTGTATAAGAGTTAGAATCAGAGAGACACAAGCACAATATCCCATGCTTGAAGCTTATATTATTTTGCTATATCTAACACCTAAATCTACTTCCTACCACTAGGAGGTAACCATGAAAGATAAATGTATAATTAAAAAGACAAAGCAAAGAATGCTTTATTAATAACCTGAATGTAATAAGTTGTTAAATATTGGCCTCAAATGTAATGAGTACGGTCATGTGTCACATAACAACATTTCAGTCAACAACGAACCACTTATGGTGTTCCCATTAGATTATAATGGAGCTGAAAAATCCCTGTCGCCGAGTGACACCATAGCCATTGCAATGTTGTAGTGCAATGCATTGCTCACGTGTGTGTGGTGATGCTGGTAAACAAACCTACTGCACTGCCAGGCATATAAAATACAGCAGTACAATTATGTACAGTACCTAACACTTGATAATGGTAATACATTACTATGTTAGTGGTTTATGTACTTCCTATACTATACTCTTTAGTCTTATTTTAGAGTGTACTCTTTTTACTTATTCCATTTTTTAAAAAAATATGTTTTCATTGATTTTTTTTAGAGAGAGAGGATGGGAGAGAGAGAAACATCCACGTGAGAGAGAAACATTGATTGGCTGCCTCCTTCACACCCCCTACTGGGAATCAAGCCCGCAACCTGGGCATGTGCCCTGACTGAGAATCAAACCAGGACCTCCCAGTCCATGGGATGACATTCAATCCATTGAGCCACACTGGCTAGGCCGCATCTTCATTTTTAAAGAATACTTTTTCTTGATACATAATTATGGGTACCAGAGATTTCTTTCCTCTCTCAGCATTTTATTCTATTCCATTGTATCCTGGCTCTCTCTATATATTTACACCTATACCTATAACTATACATCTAGTTCTATATCTATCTATAGATATATAGAGTGAGAAAAATTGTCTGTATTATTATTTCTCTGAATGTTATGTGCTACTTTTTTTTGGTTTATTTCAAGATTTTCTCTTTAATTTTAGTTTGCATTAGTTTATTAAGATGTGTTGAATTCATTATATCTTATAAAAATGAACACAAGCCAAATAAATGAAAATAAGCAAAAGCTATTTATTTAGAGCTTGCCATAGCCAGGGAGTCAGCCACTGTCACTTTCGTTTGGGCAGGTACTGCTACTGGAACCCTAATGTTTTTCCTTGAGTCTGCCGGCCTGTGTGTACTGGCCCAAAGAAATACCAAGTAGGAGTTTGTACTACAGAAAGAAAAAAATAGTTTAATGTTGAATTAGCTCATTTGAAGATGGGGAGTTTATGCTTCTAAAAACCCAAGTCATAACTTAGATGTTATCTTTCTGCTGCCTCGGGGGCTGCTTATTATCTGGGGGAAATACTATGTCTCTGAGGGATATATATACATATATACACACAGAGACAGAAAGAGAGAGAGAGAGAGCGAGAGGGAGGGAGAGAGGGAGAGAGAAAGAGAGAATCTCTAGAGTGAGAATTTAAATTAGAAAAATTTTTTTTTCTTTATTGATTTTAGAGAGAGAGGAAAGGAGAGATAGAGAGAGATAGAAACATCGATGAGAGAGAATATCAATGGTCTCCCTCCTGCATACCCACCACTGGGGATTTGGCCCACAATCTGGGCATGTGCCCTGACTGGGAATCGAACTGGCGACCACTTGGTGCATGGGTCAATGCTCAACCACTGAGCCACACCAACTGGCTTAAAATTAAATTTAATCAAAGTCATAAGGACCCTTAGTTTCAATATTCTGAAATAGCCAGAGGGGTGAGAAAGTTTCATAGAGTAGAAAAAAAAGAAAATTTCAGGTGTGCCCTGATTGGAGGTGGGTGACCTGAGGAAGCTGTTGGTGGGCTAACTAGAAGCAAAGCATCTTATGTAATTGTTTAGGGATGCATATTTGACTTTCTTAGGTTGACCTTAAGTTGAAAGCAGAGACAAAATTTAGGCAGACTAAAATTTTTAAATTAAGTCTGTTATTTTACATAAGTTATTGTTCAGCTTCCTATATTATTACTAGAGAGAGCAATATGGTTTCCTACAAAGTCTGACTTATAGTAGGCTGGCTTCCTGGGCTAGTTGTTGTCCATGAGGGTATTGATTTCCTGGGCAGGTTGCAGCAGGTTGTGGGTCAGAGTTCTATTTTTATATATGATCTAGTCATTGTCTATTTGTATATTCAGTGTCTCACTCTATAAATTGTGCTATCTCAATACATTTGGGGAAATTTTGGACATTATTTCAAAATAAATATTTTTGTATCTGTGGTAGGCAGTTAGACAGACATGAGGGCAGAAAGCCCTGGGTGCCTATCAAAGGACAATTGTAGGGTGGAACCTCACCCCCAGAGTGACCTTTCCTCCCCTAACATATCACTGGTCTTGCAGTTTGGACCCCTGCCCTTCCCCACCTAAAGATAATATCAAGGTCTTAGTCATATTTCAGCTCCAGGCCCAGAAAAGCAGCAAAACCAGACCAGTGACCCCATGGCTGACCTTAGGACCAGCTGCATTAGATAATGACCCCCTGCTCTGTTGCCCAACCAATCAATCAGTGGACACCTGATCTTGAAAGGAAACACCTGGAAAGCTGCTGAATATTCTATTGAAATCTTCCCCTGGGACCTCCCCTAAGATCTCCACCCTATAAATCCTTAGGACAGAGCACCCCCTTAGGATAGTGCTCTCCCTCCCAGGAGCATGGGAGCATGCCTGTGCCTTTCCCTTCCCTCTCCTCCTCCCCTCAGGCACTTTGCCTTCACCTTCCTCTCTCCCAAGCTTGAAGGGCCCTTCCTTTACCTCTGTAACGTATTTCCTAAGCCCATTTCTTCTATGAATTACTTCTACCTCTATGATTTTCCAAATAAATGTTCTCTTATAGTTGGACTGTTCCTAGCCAGAACTCAAGTACCAAGGTTGCTAAACCCAGATCCAGTCTGACTCAATGGGTTTAACACCTGGGGCCATCACTGCTGCCTACAGTATACCTATTTTCTCTTTCCATTCTTATGGGAGTTCAATTAAACATGTTAGATAACATTATCCCACAGATTGCTGAAGCTATTTTCAATTTTTAAAGGTTCTTTCTGCTCAGATTTCTTTAATATTTGATAATTTCTGTAAGGCTGTATTTTATTTTTTTACTTATTATTATTATTTTCTGATGCTTTCTCCCAATGTGCAGTAAAACCTATACACTGTATCATAGTTTAAATATATTTTTGTTCTACAATTTAGAGTTTACATATTTATGACCTTTATTTCTCTTCTGAATTTCCTAATTGTTTTCCTGTTATGCTTACATTTTTCTTTTGTTCTAGATCACATTTTTAATATCTGCTTTAAAGCCTTTTTTTTTTTAATCTGTTTTTTAACTAATTCCAAAATCTTGGGTTATTTCAGGGTCAATTCTTTTTCTGATTTTTCTCTTGATTGTGAGCCACATTCACACATCTGATATTTTAAACTCATACTTGTCATACTCAGTAATGCATTCTAGAGTCTGTGACTCTTTTCTCCAAAGAGTCTTCATTTTTATTCCACCAGAAAATAAACTTTCTTGGAGCCACTTTCAAAACTCTATCTACCCTTGTGTGTTCAGAAACAGCCACAATGTCTTTCCACTTCTAGCTTTTCTGATCTTAGTTTCTCCTAATCTACTTGAGATCTTTTTCACGTATTCTCAGTGTAGATGTAAGTAAAGAACTTACTGAAAGGTGAAAGTCGGTGGTTGGAGGTGAGCAGGCAAGCTAGATAGCAGTCTCAGACGGTGAATATAGAAAAATTGGTTTTATGAAAGAAAAAGGGATGGGGCATTGGAATATCCAAAGGAAAAGGCTACACATCATGGAGCCAAGGGGTATTGGGTCAATGATAGCAGCACTTAGGAGCTGTAATTTCATCCTTCTATGCATCCACTGGCAGGAAGTTTTGTCAATCAGTGGGTTTTGGGTTTTTGGTTGTTAGGTTTGGGCATGTGGTTGGGTCTACAGGAATGCAGATGTGCCATTAGGTGCTACTTTGGTTCCTGGTGTCCAGTTGCATTTCTTGTCTGGCCAGTTCTCCTGGGACAGGGAGGCTTGCAAAATGGCTATTAAGAATTATATTGCCTGTGTGAGTCTTAACACTTGCACCTGCGTTAATACCATAGTTTTGGGGGCCTCACTCTATGCCTCCTTCCTTCCCTGGACATGGCATCTCAATTTCTGAGAACTTGAAATCCTGGTCAGTGAAATTGGTCTCTTTGTTGGAACTTTAGCAACCTAGTATTGCCCTACTTTGGGGAGTGCCCTCAGGTGAAAACTAATATAAACACAAAGCTCAGTAAACAACATGGGTTTCTTTGTTTGTTTTTTGGAATATTGACTCCCTGCTCTCATTGTTTCCTGCCTGCCTTTGTAGTTGGATTTTAAAATTATTTTTCCAGAGTTTATATTTGTAATTAGTGAAAGAGTTAATCCAATGAAAGCTACTCTGATATTATACTCAAACAATTTTGAAAAGAAAAATTTCTCTTTTGGATTAATGTTGATTTATTGTTTGTAAAATCAAGTCAATAGAGTATGAAAAAATAAGTTTTGGATGATTTTTACCTTGATCTTAATCACTGAGAATGTCATATTTAATTTATAACAGGAAAAATATATACTAATTCTTTTTGAAACTGTGGGAAAATGTTTGCTTAATTGAGCCAAATGTTCATCTAATAATCCTTTAATTCTATTTTAGAAATAATGAGTATTTGACACATATGCACAATTAACATTTGTTTTAAGTATTTGAAAACAGTACCTTTAACATGAATTATTCTAATAGAGATATATGTACTTTATCTTTTATTTTTCAGAATTTTTGCTACTACCAAGGATATATTGAAGGTTATCCAAATTCTGTGGCAATCCTTAGCACATGTACTGGACTCAGGTTGTGATATATAATTTTATCACTACAAAATGAAATATTATTTTAGAAATAATTTTTAAATTTAAAAAATTATATTCAGGGGTTCTAACATGAGACATGACTTATTGTGGAAAACCATCTTTGGAAAAACAGAATATGGAAATTCTTTATTTTTTTTTAACAGCTATTTTTTTTTCTTTATTGATTTTAGAGAGAGAGGAAAGGAGAGAGAGAGAGAGAGATAGAAACATTGATGAGAGAGAACTTCGACTGGCCGCCTCCTACATGCCCCCCACTGGGGATTTGGTCCACAACCTGGGCATGTGCCCTGACCGGGAATTGAACTGGTGACCTCTTGGTGCATGGGTCGATGCTCAACCACTGAGCCACACCGGCTGGGCAGAATACAGAAATTCTTGTAATGTCTCCTACTCTTATTCTGAATGAAAATTTTTTATATATTTGGAGAACATGAAATATCAATAACTAGGCAAACGCCAACAGCATTTCTTACTATTCATTGCCACTCAGTAAGTTTGTGGATACTTAGGAATTTTTTTCAAGGTTACCACCTAAGACTAAGACTGAAAATGATTTACATACTATTAAGCAAAAACTTGAATAAATAACTTTTTTATGTACATTTTAAAAAAAAATCTATTTTGAAATTCATAGGGGCTTACTACAGTTTGAAAATGTAACTTATGCAATTGAGCCCTTGGAGCCTTCTGTTAGTTTTAAACATGTGATTTATCAAGTGAAGCATGAGAATACAGGTGTTTCTTTATATGTTGAGGAAGATATGGAGTCAAGAGACATACCCTATACAATTCAAAGTGTTCAGGTAGGTGATTAATTAACTATATGGTGAGTACTAATCATCAATATAAGCAATGTATTTTTACTGATAAAATGTTATTTGCATTAATAAATATGATTGATAGATACATAGATGTGCTAGATGTAATAAAAACTTTGTGACTTATATTGTAAGACTTAAAACTTGTCATTTAAATTTCCAGAACTATAAGCTGGCATTTTTCACTGTTAGTGGCAACTTTCCCCCCCTGTGATCTAGACCTTTATTTTCTGCAGATGCACTCCCTTCTCCATTTCCATTATGTCAAAATTTTGATACAATAAATACAAATGCCATTCACATAAATATTGAAAATATTTCCTGAGGAGAATCACTAGGGTCTTCTTCTAAGGCAGCAGCCTCAGGGGCAGCCATTCTATTTTCCTCAGCATGCTTTGTTAGCCCTGGCTGGTTTGGCTCAGAGGTTAGAGAGTCGGCCTGCGGTCCAGAGGGACCCAGGTTCGGTTCCCACTAAGGGCACGTACCTCGGTTGCAGTTTGGCCCTGGCCCTGGTTGGGTTGTGCGGGAGGCAGCCACTCGATGTGTCCCTTTCACGTCAATGTTTCTCTCTCTCTTCCCTCCCACTCTATCTGAACAAAAAAATGGAAAAATGTCCTCCAGTGAGGATTAAAAAAAAACAACGATGCTGTATTAATTTCCTTCTGCATGGATGGAGAAGCTGCTTCTACGGCAAAGAAGACTCCAGGATTTAGGGGTTCTCTGACCACAGATTCATCAGAGTCTTCCCGTATGATCCCATTCCAACTTTCAGAGTCTTATTTTTTTCCCAATTAATACCCTCACTTTAACAGTAGACACCCTGTGATCTTGGAAATTCAAAATGTGTTGCAATTAATCTGCTCATGGAATGAGATTTTGGGTTTGGTTTTCAACCCTCTCTGATCTGCTGTTACAGTAGGTAAGGGTTATTTCAGGGTAGATATTTTGCCAGAGAAACAACCAACAGGATATATGTATACATATGTATGTGTGCATATATGTATGCCTGTGTGTGTACATATATACACATTAATGTATATCTGGGTAGGGCAGAGTCAAGCTGACAAATAAAATTAACCATCTCACCAGGGCTACAAAATTTATTTCTATATTTCTTTCATAAGTTTTATTGCTTAGTCTCTTACATTTTTAAAAAATATGTTTTTATTGATTTTAGAGAGAGAGTAAGGGAGAGAGAGAGATAGAAACATTGATGAGGCTGCTTCCTGCACACCCCTCACTCTGGATCAAGCTTGCAACCTGTGATATGCCCTGACCAGGAATCAAACCGGTGACCTCTTGGTCCATGGGACGATGCTCAACCAACTGAGCCACACTGGCCGGGCTAGTCTCTTACATTTTGATATATGATTCAATTTAATTTTTCTATGGAGTGATTTGAGATTCTCAATTCATCATTCTTTATATGGATATCTAATTTTCTCAACATCATTTGTTAAAAAGACTTTTTTTCCACTGAATTTTCATGGCTTTTTTTTTTTTTTTCCCCCAAAGTTCAGTTGACCATAAATGTTAGGGGATATTTCCACAATTGCAATTACATCCCATTGATCTTTATGCTTATTCTTAAGCCAGAAACACACTTTTTTTTTTTTTATTATTACTATACCTTCGAAGAAATTTTTGGAATTAGTAAGTGTGCATTCTTCATTTTGATATTGTTCTGGCTACTTTTGTTACTATGAAATTCCATATGAATTTTAAATTTTATTTCAGTTTCCTAAAAATGCCACCTGGGATTGTGTTGATTCTGTAGATTCACCTGGGGAATATTGCCATTTAACAATATTAACTCTTCCTATCTATGAACATGGAATAGCTTTTTGTTTTTAGGTTTTCTAATATTTTTCTGCATTGTTATGCATAGATCAGTCTTCAAGTCATTAAGTAAATTTATTTTGTTAAATTTATTTCTATAAATTTTATTATTTGAATGTTATTGTCCATTTAATTTTTTTGTCAAGTTTGCATGTCTCATTATCAGTGTTAGGAAATTATTGATTTTTGTGTATTGATTTCATATTCTGCAGAATTATTGAAATTGTTTATTAGTGTGCTTTTTTATTGGACTCTGATTTTCTGTGTAAGAGGTCATGTCATCTTGAAGAAAGATAGTTTATGTTCTCCCTTTTTAATTGCAATAACTTTCATTTTTTTATTGCTTAATTGTCCTGGTTAGCACCTCCAGTATAATGTTAAATAGGCAAGAAGAGATATCCCTGTCTTGCCCCAATCTTAGGAGGAAAGGATTTAGTCCATCACCATTAAGTATAATGTTAATGGTGAATTAAAATTGAACCTCTCTAGAATTTTCAACTCACTTTACTCTCCAGTAAAACCCTTTCTTCTCATTCTATCTCACTTTTTCTGACTTTTTCTTATTCAATTACATTCTAGATATTGATATTTTCTATGTTATGCCTCAGGTTTTTGTTGATTTGCCTGCTGTATGTTTCCATGGAATTATATACTATGATTTACATATCTCCTACTCTCATTCCAATTTTTTCCTAAGTCATTGATCCACATTAAACATAATGGTTGCTCAAGTTAAACAAAATACAGGAACACATTATCTATCTACCTAATTATCTATCTATCTACCTGTCTATCATCATGCCCCTTCTCACTCGCTGAATATTCTTACTGATGACTATGATATCTTTTAAATTTAACTCTAATCTATATTGTACTTCTATCATTCAAGAGTATTCTCTAATCTTGTCTTAATCCAATTATTTGGTGTTTACTTGACCAAAACAAACTTTACTTCGATTAAAGTTATCTTTATATAATACATATCTCAGCAATTTGTCTCCTTGTATGGCCACATTCTCTTACTACATAAAATGACTTTTGAGGTCGTTTGAAATATAACACCTGCTCACCTTTCAACAGACACATTCCCTGGCATTCTGTTATGTACCCTTGTCTGAAATTTATTTGGCTAAAAAACACTCTGTATCTTTACTCCATAAAAATTATTGTTCACTAAATGAATTAATAAAATATTAATTAAATATAATCAACCCCAATCTCAAAGAGAATATGAACAAGGATTACTTCAGGGAATGTTAAACAACTAACACATGTTGGTTGAAACAAACAAATGGTTTTGAATCCTTCAATCCATTAGTTCATTGTTTATTTTGATTAATTTAAGTGTTTATGTTAGCGGCAAGATGAGGAGACCTCGGTTCTTGTCTTCTTGAAGGAAAGATTTCAATCAAGAGACAAAGTGAAGCAAAGTAAGAAAGGATTTATTGGCTGCAGCAAAAACACACTTAGGACAGTGAAATGAGGAAGGGCATAGAAGAAGCAACAGGAGACCCTAGGCTGGGCTGCTTTGGCTCACTGGGAAGTCAGAGGAAAGGGGCCCTTGGGGACAGTTTCAGGGGGTTAGCCCAGGTCGAGCTGCCACTGCCCATTGCTCCTCTGGTTGCAAGTCTCCTGAGTCCCTTAGAAGGAAGAAAGAGGGGAAGGGAATGGCACTGACACATTTCTCTGGGGGAGAGCATGCGCTGGATCCTTCAATCTGAGCATAAATCTCTCTTGCAGGTGGGAATCTTAGGCGAGGTCTCATGGGAGGGTCTTAACAGAATATTTATTAGTTTTCCAAGTGTCCACTGATTGGTCAGTGACAGGACAGGAGGTCATTATTCAATGCAGCTTGTCCTGAGGCAGCCATGGCATCACTTGTCACTTGTCTGGTTTTATTACTTTTCTGGGCCTGGAGCTAAAATACAACTGAGGCCTAGATGTTATCCTTAGGAAAGAAAAGGTCAAAGTGTCTAAACGAAACCATATGACTAGTGATATGAAAAGTCAGGGGTTCCAAACTGCATGACCAGTGATCTGCTAGGGGAGGATAGGTTACCCTGGGGGCAAGGTTCTTATTTTCCCAGTTTTGCTGCTTGCTAGGCATCTGGGGCTTTTTGCCATGGTGAGTTTCTGTACCTGTCCCGTCGTCTTTGTTCTGCTATGTCTGTCTAACTGCCTATAACATTTATGCTTATGCACTAAAAAAGTAGTGTTTTTGCCCTGGCCGGTTTGGCTCAGCGGTTGGAGCTCAGCCTGCGGACCAGAGAGTCCCGGGTTCGGTTCCCGCTAGGGGCACATACCAAAAAAAAAAAAAAGTAGTGTTTTTTCCTTGCTTAGGGACTTTGATAAAAGGATGGAGTCCTATAAGCAAACTATCATGAAATATTTGGTACTTAATTTTGAATGGAAATGAAAAAAAAAAATCAGTTAGATTATTAAGGGGATTTCATCTGAATTTGAAAACACAAAACCCTGAAATATCCAAGGCTTGGGCCTAGAAATAAAAGTTTAAAGTGGGGAAAACTGAGTGATCAATCAGCCCTAAATTTGTCTTACTGATCTTTCTCAACTTTTCTTTTTCCTTTAAATTACTCCTTTAAACCATCACTTTTCTGATTGCTACTAAATTCCATAATTCTTGTTCTCTAATGCTTAGTTAATTATGTTAAGGAAAATGGTTTAACTAAAATAGAGCGTATAACTAAAATGCTTTGTTTAATATGTTAAGGAAAGTGGTTTTAGTAAAATGGGATAGTTTAAAACTTCAGTGTGAAAAAGAAAAACTGTAGACATTAAAATAAATACAATAAAAGTTTCCTCAATTTCTGGAATTGTGTCCTCTTTTTCTGCTTCTAGATATTTGTCTAGTGTTTGTAGATGGTATGCTATTTTAGTAACAAGATACTTTGAGTTATCTACACTATAGTCTTAAAGAATTCATAAAGTCTGTCTGACAAGTTTTCCCTAGTGCCTTCCTCCTAGATTATCTTCATGTAAACATAATTATGAAAATATTTTTTTCTTTATCCTCATTTTTGGCAAAGTCTAATGCACATAAATGATAAGCCAGAGTTCAAATCTCATGAGGCCTCACACTTTTGCCTAACTTAACCATTATGATCTGGATAGATGACATCATACCCAGAATCTACATTTTGAGATATCTATGGTGAATTTAAGAAAGTTAGGCACTTTCATTCTCTGTTGCTCACCATTCTCTGGGGTGATTTATATAATGGTTAACTTTGTCCTTCAGATGAAATAAACACAGAGATGGGTCCTTATACTTTCGGGGTGATAGATAAAACCATACCACATAGTAATATATGATTGCATCATTAAGCTAATAAAAATTCACACCTTTAGTAATGGGAGTCACTGGAAGATATTTTGTTTTGTTTTTTATTGTTATTTTATGCAGAAAATCTAATAATATAAATAGCTAAAAACCAATGAGAATATAGAGAATGGAAGGTAGAAGAAAGTTACTTTATGTGTTAATTAAGTGGTTGATCACCTGTTTAAGAGATGACAAAGAAAATATCCTGGAAAGGATTCTTTGATACCTAGTTTTGCTTATATTATCTGATTCTATTTTTATATATAAAATTGGATTTATCAATATTGAATTCATGAAGTAGTGGTAAACACTAAAATATTTAAGTAACTCTTTAATTTTCATGTGGATTTTTTTTCAGGTACTTAAAGGAGTATCTAAGTATATAGAATTGCATATTGTAGTTGAAAAAAAATTGGTAAGTATATTCTGATTTATTTGCCTTATGTCAATTGATATTAGTAATTATTTGTTTCTTCAAATAATCTCTCTTCTTTTTCTGGGACTCCCATAATTCATATATTGTTTCCACCTAATGGTATTTCATAAGTCCCTCTTTTTTTCTTTCTGGTTCTTAGAATCTACGATTTCATTTGTCTTCTCCTCAAGTTTGTTAACTCATTGTCCTGCCTCTTGAAATCTGTTGATGAAGCTTTCTAGTGAATTTTCAACTCAATTATTGTATTTTATGGCTCTAGAATTTGTCTGGTTTATTATTATAATTTCTATATTTTCGTTGACATTTTGTTTATATGTAATTTTCCTGATTTCCCTTATCCTTTGTTTTCCTTTAACTCTTTGAGTATACTTTAGACAGTTGTTTTAAAGACTCAGATAGAGCTGCATTTCTTCAAGGATGGTTTCTCCCAATTTATTTTGTTCCTTTGGGCTACGCTTTTTTGTTTGCTTGTTTGTTTGCCTCATTATATAAACTTAATGTTTATATAATATTGAAACCTAATATAATGTGATGGTATTTGGAGGGTGTGGCCTTTGAGAGTGGCTTGAGTCTTTGAGATGGAGCTCTTATCAAGGAGATTAGGGACCTTATAAAAAAGACTCCAGGACTTCTGCCAAGATGACAAGATGGCCGTTTATGAACCAGGAAGAGGCTTTTTCAGACACCAAATCTTCTGGAGCCTCTGTCTTATACTTTACACTTCCAGAACTGAGAGAGAGAAATATTTGTTGTTTAAGCAACTCGTCTATAAAATTTTTATTATAACACCTCAGACTGACTAAGGAACCTTGTGATTTTTTGTTGAAAATTGGGCATTTGAAAAAAATAAACACCTCTTACAGTTTTTGCAGGTTGATTCTGTGCCAGGGCAGTCCTTCAGTGATTAGTTGGGCTTGCTCTCAATTTTCCAGTCAGCTGAGGTGGAAGTTTAGGATGTTCTAGGTCTTTTCTGAGCATATGTCTTGAGGAGCTTTCTTATTTTACAGGACTGCTTTCAAATATCTCAATTTTTCAAAGAGTCTCACCTCAGTTTCTCCTCAGGACCTTAGATGGCCTTGTTGTGTATTGTCACCTATAATCTCTTGTCCCAGGCATCTGACACTTTTACAAGTAGTGGTTACTCCTTTTTGCTGCCTGAAATCTGAGAGAGATAAGACAGAAACCAACCTTTCAGGCAGCTGTTAGACAGGTTAGAACATTTCAAATAAAGTCTTCTCTGTAACCCTTGATTTGAGGAAGGAAACTGGAAACTGGGCTGCAGTCTCCTCCAGCTTAAACCATGAGACACTGGAGATGGAGTAGAGCAAAGGAAAGTAAAGGCATCACAAATTTCCTGCCATTTTCAAGTTGACTTTCTCTTGCTTGGTTGCTGTAGACCCTTGACTGTTTTCCAGAGCTCCTATGAGTTTATTTCAGCCAGTTTCTGTTTGTCTTTTGACATTTCCACTGAGGAACAAGGGCTTGGAGTTTTCTAGCCTGCCACTTTGCTGATGTCACCCCCAACCCCCGCCCTGAAGGATATTTTTAGTTTCTTATTGTCATATTGTTATGAAAGCTACTTTAAAAGCCTTGTCAGCTAATTCTAACAGATTTACCTTGGTGTTCACAAGTATTGGATGCTTTTTCTCACTCAGGTTGTGGTTTTTCTGAATCTTGGTATGGCTAGTGATTTTCGATTGTTTTCTGGACATTTTGACTAGTATGTTAAGAGATTATGGATTCTTCTTAAATTTTTTATTATATTGTCACATCAGTATTGAGAAAGTTATGTGGTTGTAGTAAATGATGCAAGTTTTCAGAGGCTTCATGATGTTATTTTGGTCTGGATTGATTTGGTGCTTTTGTAGGTCCCACTGCTACCTGCCTGTGCTGCCTGCAGGAGTGAAGCTTTCCTTACCCTCCTGTTGCCTTTGAGCAGTGCATTGTAGATGATAGGCCTGTGCAGGTAGAAAGTGTTTTCCTGGCTTATTCAGTGCCAGTGGGATTCCATTTTACATATTCCCAATGCTGTTTGTGGGAGTGGAAGTTCTTTCTCAGGGTTATTCTGCTTAGTGTTTCTAGGTGGGAGTAGGAGACATCAGGCATCAGGGAGTAGAGCTGTTTTGTGTCATCAGAACTACACTAATACTTCCAGCAGGGGCAATGGCTCTTCCTTGGTCCAGCCTACCTGTTTTTTCAAGTTGGGTCATGAAATACTCCATGCTGTAGGGCAGAGATTACTACTCCAGCCACCAGAGGGAGTGGGGTTCTCACTCTATCCCTCCCTAGGCTATGTGTTGCCAGTGGGTGGGGTGTTGGGAGTTGCTGAGCAGCTATGTTATTCCTCCAATCCTAGCATACCTCTCTTTAGAGACTTTTTATGATTTTTTGTTATATTATTTCAGAGTTTATAGTTTTTCATAGCTTTGCTCAGCTGGGAGAAACTGGAAGAGAGCAGTCTATACCATCTTGTCCAAACCAGAAGTCTCCACAATACATGTTGAAATTTAAATTATTGTTTTTTGCAAGTGTTTTTTATTGAGATGAGAAAAGCTATTGTGCATTATACTTACCTTTGCAATTACCATTACCAATGCTTTTTACTGTCTCTGTGAACATACCAGTTACTGTTTTGTGTCATCTCTTTGCAACCTCAAAAGATGTTTTATTATTATTTCTAGTAATGCAGCTCTGTTATCAATGATGTATTTCTGTCTTTTGTTTTTTTTGTTTTTTTTAATTTGGGAATGCCTTTCTGTTGACTTTACTTTTGAAAAATAGTTTTGCTGTATATAGAATTCTTGATTAAGAGTATTTCTTTTGGCACTTTAACTCTACATCAATTCTGATGAGAAGTCATCTCTTTACCTTGTTGTGCCTTCCCTGTATATGGTCCATCATTTTTCTCTTCTCATTTTAAAAATTTATTTTATTATGGTTGATGTCCAGTTAGTTAACTATGATATGTCTGTGTGAATGTCTGATTTTATCTTACTTGTTTTATTGAGCCTATATAATGTGTAGAATAATGATTTCATTAAATTTGAGGAGTTTTTGGCCACTATTTATTCAAAGTTTTTATTTTGTGTTATATGTTCATATTTTGTTTTGTTTTTTGCCTTTTTCAGTCTCTGCTACCTTCTAAGGCTCCCATTATATAAATTCTGGTTTATATAATGGTGTCCAACAGATGTATATAATTCCATGATTCTGTTCACTTTATTTTTGTTGTTGATTTTTTATTTTTATTTTTTTATGTTGGATAATTTCTACTGATAAATCATCATGTTCACTTATTACTTTTTCTGTTGGTGAACAACCCATGTAATTAATTTTTTATTTTAACTATTGTGTTTTTCGACTCAAGGGTGTCCATTTAGTTCTTTTGTATAATTTTATATTTTTTCAACTTTATTCAGCTTTATTGATATATAATTGATACATAACCATGTACGATTAAGGTCTGTGTGTTGACTTGATACATTTATAAATTGCAAAATGATTACCACTGTAGTAGTATTAACTACTATCACCATTCACTCACATAATTGAAATTTTTTTATGTGGGTGGCAAGAAAGTTTAAAATTACTCTCTTAGCAACATTCAAGTACATGATAATGTATTATTAGCTATAATCACCATGTTGTACATTATTATGTATAAATTATATTCTTTATTGATATTATCTATTTTGTGAGTTAATATCATCTTTACTTCTTTAAACATGATTTCCTTTATGTCCACGATTATAGTAGCTGCTTTGAAGTTTTGTTTGCTACGCTTAATAAGGCCCACATCATAGTTTCTAATAACTTCCTTTTTTATATGTGAGTAACATTTTCTTTTATTGTGTATGTCATAATTTTGTTGAAAAGTGGACATTTTATATAAATATCTTAACAACTCTGGATTCTGAAATCGCTCTGGTAATTGTTGCTAATTTTTTTGTGTTTGTTTAAATATTAAATGCCTTGTTAAAGTAATTCTGTATATTTTATCTCCAATTATGTAGGTTCTGTACCCTTCCCAGTGTATCACCACTGATGTCTCTGCCTACTATTTTATTTTTATTCGTGTTCTTATTTTTAAGCCAGGATTCCTAGTGGTTGACCTTGGGTCAGCATATTTTAGTGGTCAACCAGTGATTGATTAGTCAGAGGCTGTGCTCCAACAATTAAGCTAGTAAGGCTTCTTGAGTAATGTCTCAAGGTTAGCCATGAATTTATGTACATCTTGGATGCCTTTCAGTCTCTCCTGAATATGAATGCTGTTTGTGTATGCATGGACTATTCCAGACCATCAAGGATATATGAGAGATTTTCAAGAGCCATTTTGGTTGTATTCCCTACATCTTCATATTAAATAGCTGGCTCTATTTCTGGTCTGTTGTGTGAAATAATGAGTTTCACAAACTGTTTAGCTGTGATAACAACATTCAGTGTTTATTTATGTAGAGATCACTATTGTTTTGACAATGTACTTGGACATGTGATTTTCTTCTGTTCTGCTCCAAATGGAGTCGTCATTCTCTGATAGGGAAGCTGCTAGATTTTATGGTTTTACCAAAAACAGTGAAATTAGCCCACTGTAAAACTGGAGGTAGGGATAGGGACAGCCTCAAGTAAAATGCCACAGAGTCCCATTGTTCTTACTATAGGATTAGTAGTTTTTCTTTAAGAAATACTTCTCTCTCTCTCTCTTTTTTTTTTTTTTTCCTGTCATTGGCCAATTCCCATAATCTTGAAATAGTTTTTGACAATGTGTCTTGTTTATCATCGCTTATTGTGGAAGGGAGTCGCAGAGCTCATAATTTCACCATCTCAAGAGTCCTACTCTCTGTAAATTACTTTTATAATCTCCCAATAGTTTATGAACTTTTCCCCTATAAGTTTCACACATATTGTATTTTCTTTTACTGTTTTGTAAATTAGCTTTTTTCATATATTGTTACTTCCATTCTTTTAGTCATTTATAGATTTCTGAAATCACTTTTTGTGCATAAGTTTGCCTTTGTTGCATAAAAACTACTCCAATGTTTAGTGGCTTAAATAGCAAATATCAGTTCTCAATTCTTAAATCAATTCTTAACAAGATTTCTGTGTGCTAGACTGGTCTCACTTATGCATCATCTTTAGTAAGCTGCTGATTTTGCTTGGAGTTGGCTGGCCCACAGGTGTCTCACCTGTCACATCTTCTCTCTATTCCACATGGCAGAAAACAAATCTACATTTTTTGATATGCTAGTGGTGTTGATAGGGTTCCCCAAAGCAGTAAATGATAAGTGATAGAGAAGACCTAGGACATCACTATAGATGATTAGTTATAAACACTGGACACTTGGATACACTAAATTTATAATACAATACAAGATTAAATCAAACCAAGGGAAAATGATACAATCAAGGACACTGTAAACATGAGATATATCAGGTTGTTGCTGCTGGAAGAACATGCCATACTGTTTTATAGCAAACTTTTTCTTTATAATTAGAAAGAGTACACTCTACAGTAATGATAAAAAGTATAATAAATACATACACCAGTAACATATTATCATTATCAAAAATTATGTACTGTATTTAACCTAGAGGTGCTATCCTTTTCTACAACTGGCAGTACAGTAAGTTTGTTTACACCAGCATTATCACACACACATGAGCAATGTATTGTGCTACAACACTAGGATAGCTACAACCTCAGTAGGCACTGATAATCTAATGGGACCACTGTCATATGTGTGGTCTGTTGGTGACCGAAACATTGTTACATAGTGCTTGACTAAAGAAAGCAAAATGGGCTTGGCTGATGTGGCGCAGTGGTTGAGCATAAACCCATGTACTAAGAGGTCGCTGGTTCAATGCCCAGTCAGGGTATATGCCCAGATTGTGGGCCAAATCCCTAGTGGGGGGCATGCAAGAGGTGGTCAATTGATGTTCTCTTTCATCCATGTTTCTCTCTCTCTCCCTTCCTCTCTCTCTGAAATCAATAAAGAAAAAAATATATTTTTTTAAATAAAGAGAAAGCAAAATGGTGGTGTGTTAGCTAAGAGAAAGGAGTCTGTTTATTAATTGTTTTGCTTTGTTTTCAATGTGGGAGAATGCTTATTTGCTGATGAAAAAAAGCCAAGGATGGATGAAAATTGATGATGTGGGCTGGAATTAGTAGTCACACCTTTGAGTAAGTGAGTTTCAACGTGTACAATTGAAAAACTAATGTTAGACTGGACCACTATTTCATTCATAGTAACATCAAGGAAAGCAGAGAATATGATTAGATTTCCAAGTTCAGTGTTTGATGAAGTGACACAAGTTTGTGGACTTTCTCTTCTGTTTATCGATTTATGAAAATGTTTTAACTTTTTACCTCTCCAAGTTGAAACTGAGAATATTATTTTCTTCATACCTTCCAACCATCTGTTTTATAATTTTTTAAAAATGTTCCAGTCAATTAGTATAAAATTTTATCACATTGGAATTTTCATTGTCTTACCTGGCCACTGATACTTGCTTTTCTCTGAATTGACAATTTATGCCTTTTGTTTGTTTGGGTTGTTTGCTTTCTTGTCAACTTATAAGAAATCTTTAGATGTTAAAAATATTCATGCTTTGCTTATTATTTGGAATCACATATCAAAGCATTGCTTTGATTAACTGACTTTGTGGGTTTCTTGTAATATACAAATTTTAATTTTATTATATCCAAATATGCCTTCACATTCTTTCAACAGTTTTGGGGTTCATAGTTTTTATCAAGAAGGTATTCCTAACTCTTATTTTGTACATGTAGTTTTCTAAATTTGTCTGCATTTAACTCTGATACATCTGAAGTGTATTTTTATATATGGCATAGGATAAACTGTGGCTTAAGATGGGTGTTTACCTTTATTTTCTTTCAGAAAAATAGCTAGTTATGCCAGCACCATTTATTAAATATTAAAGTCTCATATGTAATTGGATTCTCTATTTAGTGTCCCATTAATCTATGTGTCTATTTAGAATCTGATACCATACTGACTAGGTTACAGTGGCTTTGGTATAAAGATATCTAGCAAACAAATCTCCACTCTGTTCATACTCATACTTCTCTTGCATATTTTCTCTCAGGCCCTTATTCTTACATATAAAACTTATGTTAACTTTGTCAATCCCCCCACCCAAATTTGGCCTTTACAATTAATACTAATTTAGGGTAATAAGCAAGTTTGTGATAGGAAGTTTTCTTATCCAAGAATAACATATACATTTGGTTTATTTAGACTAATTTCACATCTTTTAATAAGATTACTATATTTTTTAAATAAAGATTTACAGCCTTTCTTGTTTTATTTACTCTTAAGTACTTTAGACTCTTCAGCATTGTTAATAAATTTTTCATATCAAGTGAGGAAAACATGATTAATTTTTGTAGATAGATCTTATATCCAGCCACCTTACTATTTTATCTTAATAATGACAGTTTTACTAGAGCCTCATGTGTTTTCTAGTACAAAATATAAGTTCAAAGATATAATTTTATTTCTTCTTTTGAAATGTTTGTAGCAGCTTTTTTTTTTTTTTTTTTTGTAATTTTCTTTGTTTTGCATTCATGAAAACTTTCCTGACCATGTTGAATAATGAGGGGAACAGCAAGCAAGCTATATAGTTCCTGATTTTCACTGAAATGTTTTTTCCATTTTGAGTAATGTTTATTACCTTTTTTTAGTTGTTGATATTGCCATTATTATTGTGTTTAGTCTTTAAGTAGTTTCACTTGATTTCTACTGTTTGAGTTATTAGGAATTGCTGCTGAATTTTATCAATGTTTTCTCAGCATTTATTATTATGACAATGCAAGTTTTTTCCTTCAGTTTGTTGATGTAATAGATAATGTTACATATTTTATTGATGTTGAAACTTGGAGTACTGGAAAATAAATTTGCTTCATCATCACATTATTCTTTGTATATACTGCTGGACTAATATTTAGAATTTTTGTATTTATATTCATGAGTGTAGTTGTTCTATAATTTTATCAAATAGATCAATTACCACAGAAGAAACTCAAATAATAATTAAAGAACTAACATTAAAAACTCATCAGGAAATTTGAGCTCATAACTACATTTTTATCTAACCTCTAAATAGCAGATAATTGCACTGATGTGTAATCTAGTGGTTTTCAAACTTTGGTGAGAATAAAAATCACCTAGAAGACTTGGGAAAAAACAACAAACAGAGTCCAAGACCCTGGAACTTCAAAAAATCTAGGTGTCTGATACTTTATTGGCTTTCCAGATGAGCCTAACACATACCAAAATACAAGAATCAATGTTCTAAACTGTTTAGAAAGCTCCCAATTCATTTTATAATGATAATACTCTTTATAACACCTAATAAAGCTAGGACATTTGTATCTTTTTAATATACAAATCAGACTGTATCAATCCCCTGATTAAAACTTGTGAATAGCTTTCTTTTTCTCTCTCTTTTATTATTGAGGATAATTGACATACAACGTTATATTTTCAGGTGTACAACATAATGATTTAATACTTGTATATATTGCAAAATACTCACCATAGTAAATCTAGTTAACATTTGTCACCATGCATAGTCACAGAATTTTACTTTCCTAGGATGAGAGCTTTTAGGATCTATTCTTTTAGCAACTTGCAAATATACAATACAGCATTGTTAACTATAGTGGCTGTTCTATTGATCACACCCTCTTGACTTAATCACTCTATAATTTAAAGCTTGTACCTTTTGATTCCCTCACCTATTTTGCCAAATCCTCACACTGTACCTCTGGCAACCACCAATTTATTCTCTATGTCTATGAGCTTGATCTAAAAATTTACATATAAATGAGAACAAACACTTTGAAATATTTACTCTTAAATCTCTCAAGCCATCTTGTCCTTTCACCTACTCCTGAAGGTTCTATGATTCCTAGTTGACATTGGAATTTTCATAGCAATTGCATCAAATCTGTAGATTGCTCTGTGTAGTATAAACTTTTAACAATATTAATTCTTGAACATTAAATACATTTGCATTCATTTGTGATTTTTCAATTCTTTTATCAATATCTTATAGTTTTCAGTTTACAGATCCTTAACCTCCATAGATAAATTTATTCCTAGGTATTTTATTCCTTTTGATGTCATTGTAAATGGGATTGTTTTCTTAATTCCTCTTTCTGATATTTTTCTATTAACATATAAAAATGAAATATATTTTCGCATATTTATTTTTTACCCTGCAACTTTACTGTCCTTGTTTACTTGTTCTAACAGTTTTTTGATGAAGACTTCGGGGCTTTCTATATAATATCATGACATCTGCAAAGAGTGACAGTTTTACCTCTTCCTTTCCAATGTGGATGCATCTTATTTATTTTTCTTACTTAATTTCCCTGGCTACGTTTTCAGTTCTATGCTGTATAAAAGTGGTGAGACTGGGCATCCTTGTACTGTTCCTGATTGCAGGGGGAAAGTTTTCAACTTTTCCATTGGTTATGATCTTGGCCATGGGCCTGTCATACATAGTCTTTATTATGTTGAGGTATGTTCCTTCTATACATATTTTGTTGAGAGTTTTTATTATGAAAAGATGCTGAATTTTGTCAAATGCTTTTATGTATCATTGAGATGATTATATGACTTTTTCCCTTCATTTTGTAGTGTATCCCATTAATTGATTTGTGAATGTTTAATCATTTTTGCATCTATGGAATCAATCCCACTTGCTCATGATATATGATCCTTTTAAGATGTTGGCTTGTAATCTTTTTTTGTAGTCTTTTGGTCTGGTTTTGGGATCAGGGTAATGCTTGCCTTGTAAAATTACTTTGGAAGGGTCCCTCCTCTTCTATTTTTGGGAGTTTGTAGTGTCTTTTTATATTTTTTTAATATATCCCATTTCTCACACTGACTATATATCATATTATTTCGATAAGATTTAATATTTAAAAACTAATAATTAGTGGTTTAAAGATTTTAACTCACTATATTAAAATGTAAATAAAATGACAATCATTAAATATTAAGCAATATATAATTAGATCTAAAATGTGTGATTATCTTTTTCAGTACAATCATATGGGTTCCGATAGGACTGTTGTCACTCAAAAAATATTCCAGTTAATTGGATTGACTAATGCTGTAAGTGTTTGCCTTTTAGTACTTTTGCATTTGTTTGTGCTACTTAAAAAATGTCCATAGTTTCTTTTATGACTGGCTGAATGCACATCTTGTGTGAATAGGGGAAATTATACAACCATTTTAAGTTTCAATTTTCTAACTATTTAATAGAAATAATAAAACTTGTGTATACTTAATTAGGTTATTGTAAGGATTAAATTAAATATAGCATTTGACACGGGGCTTGCTTAAGTACAGGTTTTTCAAACGTTAATTATAACTTGTTTTATTAGTAATATGTATTCTTTATATTATATGTTTCAAAACAGACTTACAGTTCAATTGTTTAATATTTGTTATCAGTATAGTGTTTATTTTCACACTTAATTTCCAAATCTATTTAGATCATGATATTTGAATATATTTTCTTTATGTTTTCTATTTTAGATTTTTACTTCATTTAATATTACAATAATTCTATCTTCATTGGAGTTTTGGATAGATGAAAATAAAATTCCAGTAACTGGAGATGTTAATGAATTATTACACAGATTTTTGAAATGGAAAAGATCTTACCTTGTTTTGCGTCCACATGATATGGCATTTTTACTGGTGTAAGCATATCTTGGCATTACTAAATCTTATACAAAGAAAACATATCCATATTTGACCTAATTTCTGACAGTTGACAGGTCTTTTGAGAAAAAAAAATTTTGTGCCATTTTTCTTACATATGACATTATGTGTATATTACTTTTCACAACATGAGTTTTATAGAATTATTGATATCTATTTTTTTGTTTGTACTTAAAATTCACTCCAATCTTGTTACCATGTGACTTCTTACTTTAGAGTATAGTGTCCCTAACTATACATAAAATATTAATAATATCTATCTGAAGAAATGTACCTGAATTTATGAATATAGAATTTGGGCTTTTTTTAAATGTTTTATTTCTATAAAATAAAAAATAAAAATAACAAGGAAATGGAAACACTGTTGTATACTAAAACATCTCTGACATACCACATTCACATCATGCTTCCTTTTAAAAAAATTAAGACTCTCTTTCTATTTAATAAGCTTCCTGTTTTTCTTTTATCAATGTCCAGAACCTGTATATGTTATTATATTAAATAAAATCATGCATATATTTAAAAATCATAATCTTTTATATTATTTCCTGCCCTGCAAATATGCCATAACTTTTCATGACTCTGGCAAGCTAATTCTCTGATTAAGAGGAAAGAAACTTCAGTCCATACGTGACTTCCTATTTATCAACTGCATTGACTAATTTTTTAATTTTAAGAAAAATTTTTTTAATTTTCTTATTTCGATATAATGAATGCTTCACAAAACAAAATCTTCATTTTTAATTTATTTTTCTTTTCAAAAATTGTTTTCTTTATTTATTTTAGAGAGACAGAAAGGGAGACAGAGATAGAAACATCGATGAGAGAGAACATCGATTGGCTGCCTCCTGCATGCCCCCAGCTGGGGATTTGGCCCACAACCTGGGCATGTGCCCTGACCAGGAATCGAACTAGTGACCTCTTGGTGCATGGGTCGACGCTCAACCACTGAGCCACACTGGCCGGGCAAGAATCTTCATTTTTTTAAAAAATTCCGTATGCTATTACACTTTATAATATTTGTTTTAAAATCTATTTTACTGTTTTCAAAAGAAAGAGACACATTTAGTCACTTCCTATGCTTTGTTGCTTTAATGTTACATGGACAGATCAATGAATTTATTTTATAAATATGAAAAATATATATTAGTCAAATTCAATATTAATTGTGTTGAGTTTAACAAAATTATATGATTATTATTTTTTTCTAAACTTAAGTTACAGAGAAAACTCAGATTATGTTGGTGCAACATTTCAAGGAAAAATGTGCAATAGACAATATGGAGGAAGTATTGCCCTGGTTGGTATAATCTGCTTGGCTACGATAAATAAATAAAATGCTATTTAGATCATATATAGTTAAATATTTATTTTCTTAATTATGTCTAAATATATTAATATTGGCATAATGAATCTATTGATCTTTGTCCCTGCTGCTGAGAGAAATGTTTGAACTATAGCAAGTCCTTATTGAACTTAATACACAGTTTTTGCCGTTTTCTCTCATAAACTCAAAATAGCTTTTTTAGAAAGTTAATGTAGTGATCTATTTTAGTCTTATAAGATGCTCATAAATTTTCATGTGCTCAGTATTTAATTATTAATTGATTTTAAGTTCAAGCTTAGATTTTGAACATTTTCTTAATTAGAGCTAACATAATTATGAACCAGATTAAAATAAAAAATTTGAAACTATCAACTGCCTTAAAATGCTTTGTGGGGCACAGGTGAAAGATAACAGAATCAATGCCCTAACTGGCATTACTTATCTTAGTAGAAGATCTTGGTATATTTAAAGTTGGTCTATTTTTGCTATGGTTCTTCATAATGCTATGGTTATTCTGACATGTAAGACTTGCTTTTATATTTTTTGTGTGTTTGTACAATATCTGCTGAAATTTGAGGAAGGCAATGCATAATACTCTTATTTCAGTGAACAAGTAAAGCTAAGTGAAGATATGCAAAGATGAATCAATCAAATAGAGACACAAATATCAACTTTAAAATTTATATATGATAGTTTAGAAAATGTGACTTATGTTTATAGGCAAGCCATTACCTAGTCTCAAAAGCTGGAATTTGGCTGACTTACCCAGTCACATGCAACACTGACATATCATAAGATTCTCATGTGAAGCAGCACCTTTACTGATCAACAAAAAGCAGAACAAAACTCATTCTCTCTAAAAGAAGGTTAGCTACCAAGAGGGGAAAAAATGCTATCTTTACTGGAAAGTGTGTGACTCATGGGCAGAGGGAAGTGGTCTCTGCAGTGAAAGGATCAATCAGAGAACAATTTTCTAATATTCTTCAACATCAGTTGGTTGCCTCCTGCACGCCCCCTACTGGGGATTGAACCCACAACCCTGGCCTGTGCCCTGACCGGGAATCAAACCCAGGCCTCCCAGTCTATGGGAGGATGCTCAGTCCACTGAGTCACACTGACTGGGCTCTTCTTTCTTATTCTCCACATTTCATTGGGATAATCATTGCCTGACCTTTTGTTGGAAAAAGCAGCAGTAGCCGATATCACTGGAGTAAGATGTGAAAGCAAACAGTTAATGCTCTGTCTTCTGCTGTTAAACACTCACCACTCTTCCTACTTAATCCCTTAGTGGTACCTCTGTTATTAAATCAGGGCATCATATTTCTGTGACTCTCTTATCATCATTGGTATTTTTTTTTCCTGTCCTTCCACCAACAACACATTTTCTTAATAAAAATAGGTTTTGTTTTTTTTTTAAATATCCTCACCATAGGATATTTTTCCATCTATGTTAAGATAGAGTGGGAGGAGAAGAGAGAGAGAGAGAGAGACATCGATTGGTTGCCTCCTGCAGGACCCCGGCCAGGGCTGGGGACTGAAATGAAATCAAGGTACGGGCCCTTGACTGGAATCAAACCCACGACTCTTCAGTCTGCAGGCCGACGCTCTAACTTCTGAGCTAAACTGGCCAGGGCAATAACAATAGTTTTATATTAAATCATCAAAAATGGTAGTGTAAACCCTACTACTACTTCTTCAGACTGATTTAGGTATTCTGAGTTCTCTGCATTTCCATTTTAACATCAGCTTGTCAATTTTAACAAAAACTGCTTTTGATTAATTTTTAAATGAATCTTTAGGCCAATTTGAAGGACACTGACATCTTAATAATACTGACTCCTCCTATACATGAAATGGATAAACATGTGTGGTATTTTCACATAATGTAAGCAATAAAAAAAAAATAGTGTTATACACTCAACATTGATAGATCTCAAAAACTGTATGTTGAGCAAAATAAACCAAAAACAAAAGAATATTTATTATGCTATCTTAATGTGTAGGTAAAGATCTACCTTATTGTTAAAAGTCAGAATAGAAGTTAACAAATTACAGGGAGGTAATGGCTGGAAACTTGCTGGAAAGAACTTCCTAGGTGATAAAAATATCCAATATTTTGCACAGTGTAGTAGGTTTGCAGATATGTGTCACACACACTTCACAAATATGTGTGTGTGTGTATATATATACACACATTCATACATATAATATTATAAATAAATGATATATAAGAATTGTATATATGTGTAAATAAATATTCTATACATACATATATGTATATGCATATATAACTACATCAAGGCACATAGATTTGTGCACTCCATTATTTAAAAGGCATAAAAATATCACACAAATAAAATGTTATTAATAATTTCAAAAGGCAATAATCAAAACAAAATATTTTAATTTCAACTATTAAAAATAAAAATTATCATATTGTTTTCTTTTTATAAGTTTCCAACCCATATATAATGCTACAGAAATTTTAACCCTAAAAGTAAGAAGAAGAACCAAATAAAGCACCAAAGAAAATTTGATGTATCAATAGTTTAAAGCAATAAAATGTTTTTCAGGTGAAATACATGTTAATTTTAAGTGATTTGTTATTTAGAATGAAATAAAATTTAACTAGCATCATATAATAAATCTAAACGCATATATTCCAAACTAAGATGCACAAAGAAAACACTGAAAGAGCTACTAACAAGAGTAATTGTACTTGGATAATTAATTTATCAGACCGAAAAAATGTAGAAAGTTTCAACAATATTAACAAACTTTATCTAAAAGGCATATATAGAATCTTGATTTCTAATATTAGAGACTAGAAGTTTTTACAAAGCAAGCATAGCAGGCATATTTATAGAAAGTAATCATGTGTTGTACAACAAAAGAATACTAATGATTGGCACATAAGAAGTCTTAAATAGCCTGCTCAATGTGGCTCAGTGGTTGAGTGTCAACCCATGCATCAAGAGGTCGCTGGTTCGATTCCTATTCAGGGCACATGCCCAGGTTGTGGACCCCATCCCCAGTGAGGGGCGTGCAGGAAGCAGCCAATCAATGTTCTCCCATCAATGTTTCTATCTCTCTCTCCCTCTCCCTTTCTCTCTCTCTAAAAATCTATAAAAAGAAAAAAAAAAGTCTTAATAAATGTCAGCTGCTATTATTATTTGACAGCTATTGTCCTAAGCAGATTCACCAAAAGAAACTTGTTTGCTTAGTTATAAACTTTTATACAAAATATTGAAAAATTCCAATGCTAAATAAAATTTTAGTTTTTCCTTATTTTCAAAGCAGAAGTTATCATAACAATATCCTATAGGAAATTCTTGTACTCCAGTTTATGTCTTTTCAAGTTTTTCATACTAGTCTGTTATGTACTAAACTGTGTCCTCCTAAAATTCATTTATTGAAGCCCTAACCCCCAATATCACTATATATTGGAGTTTGGGCCTTTACAGAGGTTATTAAGGCTAAAGGAGGTTATGATAGTGGGCCTCCAATAGGACTAATGTCCTTACAAAAGAGGAAAAGACACCAGAGATACCTATCTCTGTGCATACACAAAAGAAGGCCAGGTGAGGACACTGTGAAAAGACAGCCTTCTACAACCTAGGCAGAGAGACCTTACCAGAAAGCAACCCTTTGGGCAACTAGATGTTGGACTTCTAATCTCCAGACCTGTGAGAAAATCAATTTCTGTTATTTAAACCAACCGAGTCTGTGGTATTTTGTAATGACAGACCTAGCTGACTGATAGAAGCCCAGTGTGAAACTGCCACAAAGGGAATGCAAAGAAACATCATCTCCAATACAAACCATATCTTTGACCCTATCACACAATGAAAGGAAAGACCAGAATAGATGCACGAGTAGGAAGATAGAGAAGAAAAGAGCAATTGCACAGGGGAGTGCAGGGAACAGCTTTTATATCAACAACCAAAGTAAAACTTTTTGAATGTTGTTATTTCCATCTTACCGAGCTATCAAAGATAGTAAGGAACAGGAGCAATGAAGAGAAAGAGAAACAATTATAAAGCTACAATGACTGAATGGTTGCCAGGCCTTTTCTACAATATCCTGAAAACAACAACAACAAAAATCTTAAATAACTACACTAATAATATACTATACTATTATTTATTATCTTACTATTTATAATATCTTATGATTTACATTATTAAAATTTAGCAGAATCAAATAGTCCCTCTCTTCCTTCCAGCCCCTTCTGCTCTTCCCCATCCTCTACCCTCTCCCTTTTCTCTTTTTTCTCTTCCTTTTCTTCCTCCTCCTCCTCCTTCATCTTCTTATTCTTCTTTTCTTTTCTCTCCCTCTCTCTAAAAGTGGGTGGTACATTCAACTGTGGTAATTTGATAAAGGGGCCATTCATCAATGTGTATGCAAGATGTAGGGACTTTGCAGTATCTCAGAGCTAGTAATAAAGCTATTTAATTCGTCGCCCAGGCTTGAAGGAAGGGCAGAGTCATTTTATTAGGGTCACGGACAGAATGTAGAGACCTCCACTCAAGGATTCAGACCATCATAGATGCCCTGACAATGATGGTAATAAACACTTGCTTTTTCTTCACCTTCTCTTCCCTCATTAGACCACAGCAAAACAGAGGGCAAAAGAACCTTCTGATATAATCCCTTGGTGTCATCCTGGGCTGGAGAGCAGGGTGGAAAATGATGGAAAGTTAATTTAGAGAAGCAAACAGAATACACCAAAATGTAGTCCTGGAAACCTATTTTGAAGTATATTCATAAAAGTGTTCTTAGTTATATCTGAAGATATGGTGTGAACTGTGGATTTTTCTTAAACTTCTTATGTTTTAATATGGTCAAAATGTGCTTTATAGGCATCTTACATTTACAAAGAGAAAATGATAAAGACATTTTGGTTTCTAAAATAGTTTAAACAACAGTGGAAAGTCGACATTATCATTATCAGTCATTATTACCATAATATAAATTAATTCAATGGGTTAAGTTATGATTTTTTAAAAGTTTGAAATATTTATATAAAATATCATGTCTAAATAATCAAATTATAAATGAGCACAACCTGTTAATAATTTGAACTGTAGGTGTATTTCTTTAATGTTTTTGTTAGCACAAATGTGACTATGATTATTGTTATATATAATTATGTTATTGGAGCAATTTTTATCTTGTTCTGATGCCACCAAATGAACCATACGTTTACATTTTGGTAAAATTTTGGATTTACTATTCATACCTTTTCATATTGATAATGATACCTGTAATTAGGCCAACGTGGAAGGCACTTCTGTGGTTAATATATTGGAAGGCTCCATTCCATTTTGTCATATGACTATTTTTAATAATTACATTATTCTTCCAGTAAATGAATTACCTCCTAAAATGTGAGTTTATACATGTATGTTTTTTTTCCAGCACCCCAAAGCCCTAAGTCTGGAATCACTTGCAGTTATTATAACTCAATTACTAAGCCTTAGTATGGGAATAGTTTATGATGACATTGAAAAATGCCAGTGTTCAGGAGCTGTCTGCATAATGAACCCAGAAGCAATGTAAGATGCTTTATTTTTATATGGTTCACACACATAGTTTATATGAAAATAAGTTTGGTATATTTAAAGTCCAAGCTGTTAAAATAATTAAAAATGGTTGAACATAAGCTGTGACCAATAATCTCCAGATCAAAATATATAACCCAAGTCCCAAATACCTATCTCAATATTTTCTAATGTCACACTTGCTTTGTCATATGTTATCTAACCTTACATTTATTACATGATTTTATAATTTAAGGCGGATTCAGATAAGACAAATACTGGCTTGTGATCACTATACAAGAATGATTTATTAGTATGGTCTGGTCTGCATAAGTTTCCTTCATTCTGCCCTGGCTCGGCCTGAGGTCTTGGCATCTGCTGATTTCCTAGATTATGTTATTCAGCTTTTACTTTGTTAGTAGAGGAGGCCTTTTACAGTATCCTTATTATGCTTTAAAACCTAGTGAATTTGCTATTATCATCATTATTATTCTTAGAGTACACTATGAGATTTTATAAAATTAGGACCAGACAGTCAGGGATTAGGAAATCCATTATCCATTCAGTGACTGGAGCCAGCCTCTTATCTTTCTGATAAACAATTTTGGAGGCATTTTCTGCTTCTCAGATGTCTTAGAAAACCAAACCCAATTATCAACAGCAGCAAACTTGATAACATCTCAGTCTCTCCCTTCCCTCACTCCTACTTCCACAATCATTTCCTGAAAGTACTTGCATTCAAATTTTTATCTCAGGCTCTGATTTGGGAGGAACCCATGTTAAATAGTTATCCCAGAAATGGCTATAGTAAACAAACTATTGTGGAATGATTGTTGAACTGAATTAATAAATGATCTGATGGCAACAAGGACACTTTTGGCAGGAGATGATGTACAGAGAGGGCACTGCAGCAGGTATAGGACATGATGCAAGATGCCTTGTCCTCTGTTACATATGACCATTAAGATATGATAAAACTAAAGATATTCTGCCCGGCTGGCAAGGCTCAGTGGTTGAGCATCAACCCATGCACCAAGAGGTTGCCAGTTCGATTCCCACTCAGGGCACATGCCCAGGTTGTGGGCCTGATCCCCAGTGGGGGGCATGCAGGAGGCTGCAAATTGATGTTCTCTCTCATTGATGTCTCTCTCCTTCTCCCTTCCTCTCTCTAATATAAAACAAAAATTTTTTTTTTTAACTAAAGATGTTCCTGATAGATTAGGTTTCATGTGGAATCTCTGACAAGTATCAAAGATTTTTAGTGCAGACCCCTAGAGTACTGTTTCAGCTCCTGGTGGGCTACTGGACCCTTGGAGAGTTGAGCATGCATCTGGGAAACACCAAGTTGCTATGTTACTAAAGTTGAATATTTTCATCATAGTTTGTGTACTTTCAGATCCACAGAACTATAAGATCAAGTTAGGCATATTAATCTATCTGATGACCAAAATGGTATATTCGGGAACATGCTAAAAAAGATCCAGATAGTGCAAGTAAATAATACAAACAGGGATCCTAAACCCCTATGGCACCTACCTCTATTGCACCAATATTTTTCAATCACTTCACACCAATGGTCAAATGGGGGTTCCCTAAAACTCGCTGCTAGAGAAAGAAAAAAGCTGTCTTGTTTTAGGAACATGTCATCTCAATATGTTAGTTGGAATACAAAATAAATCACTGTTCCATATTATTCTCCATTTAGAATAAGACCTACAGACAGTGGCAAATAAATGGTAAAAGTCCCAGTATGCATATTTGCAAACTATTCATTTCTATCTTCTATGAGAAAAGTGCCAGAGATTGGGATCTACATAGCCTGAGCAGTGGCAAATGATTTGTGTATTTGGGCAAGGATTTAGAATCTGCAAGACTGGACATTTAAAGACAAGGAAGTGTGGGGAAGAGGGATGTGAACTGATTTAAAGTGGGCACTCTATATCTCTATATCTTAAGTTCACATTCCAGAAAAAAAGTATTTTCTTCACAAGAAGCGTTTAATGACTTGGTCAACATTTTGAAATCCACAAATATTAACTAGCTTCTTCCTCAGGCTATCCGTAAAACAACCCATCTCAATAAAACATACTTAGGTTGATTTTTCCTTATTCTTTTTTTTTTTTTTTTTTTTTTATCTCTACTCCCTTAACCTTGCTTCCTAGGATCACATTCACAAAAAAATTTCCTGCAATAAAGTCTATGCCTTGTTTTTTTTGTTTTGTTTGTGTGTGTGTTTATTTTTCTGGTTAATTTAAATAAAGACAAATGACATTTTATGAAGCTTATATTAATAATACTGAGCACTGCCTATTAAATTTTTATTTATCTTTCATTATGTTATAGGTTTTTTTTACAATGATGATATGTTGCTTGTGATACTGAATGTAACAGTGATAATAGTTATACTGGTGAAGAAATGATAGGAAGGATTAAAAGATTTTACATATTAATAGCTCTTTGAATCTTCCACTGCTTTTAAATGTTGTTGAGTTATTCCTTGTTCAATTTTGAAAGTAGTTTATTTTTTTAGGATGCCTGAATTAGTCTCATCATGATTAGAATCCTTCAAAATGCAGTGTTTCCTATTTTTTGGAGACATTATTAACTGTAAATATATTTATCTATATTGTTCTAATTGTGCCTATTTATGTGACAATGAAATTTCCAGTTGTTTGTGGCAAATATATAGATATTTTATATTGATCATTTTATATTGAAATTATATCCTGCAGCTTTGTTAAACTAACGTATTAGTTCTGGGACCTTTAATTTATCTTTGTTAGAATTTTGTACGTGTACAATCATATATTGTACATACAGTTTTACATTATCCTTTTTAATCTTTTAAAATTTCTATTTTTTTGCCTGCTACTGTGTTTAGGACCTCTAGTACAATGTAAAATAGAATTGGGATGTGTGGCTGTCGTTGCTGTACTTCTGACTTAGAGATAAAAATCTTTGATCTTTCACCATTAAATATGTTAGGTAAAGGTTTATCATAGAGGATTTTTAATTCAGATTGAGAAAGTTCTTTTTTATTTCTTGTTTGCCAAAGTTTTCATCATGAATAGATTCTTCAAGTGTTGAGATGATAATGTGTTTTTTTTCTACTTCTTCTGTTGATATATTAAAACACTTTTTGATGGTTTTCAATTGTTTAAATAACTTTGTTTTTCCAGGATACACCACGTTTGGGCATGATGCATTATCCTTCTTTTATTTTCATTATTTTTGTATTTGTCTTATTTGTTGCTGTATTTTTTCCTTAACAATTGACTCCATATATACAAGGAATATTGGTCTTTAGTTGTTTTGTAGTTTCTTTGACTGGTTTTATTATCAGGGTAACATTGGTTTCATAAAATATTTTAAAGCTAATTTTGGAAAACTGGTAATAATTTTAAATTATTTGATAGAATTCACCAATGACTTCTTTTATAAGGCAGATGTTTAATAATTAATATTTAAGCTATAAGGATATAAAGATTTCAGATAATTTGGGTTTCTAACATTTTCATTGAAATTGATTAATTTTTCATAAAGTTTTTAAATAATTTTCATTTATTTTCCTTTTAAAATCACTGAGATCTCTAGTGATAATGACCTCTTTTATCTCTGATATAGATAATTTGTGTTTTCTCTTTCATTCTCAATCACTCTAATGGGTTTTGTCAAATTAATTGATTTTTTTAAAGACCTTATTTTAATTTTTTTAATTAATTTACTTTTGTTACAGATGTTTGTCCTTTTCCCCCCAGACTCCCTCCCCCCTTTCCCTCCCCCCCCCAAGCATTATTATCTATGTCCATTGGTTATGCAAACATGCATATAAGTTCTTAGGTTTTTATCTCATCCCTCCCCTCCCTCGCCCATCCTCTGAAGTTTCTTAGTCTGAACCATAAACCTTTTTATGTCTCTGAGTCTATATTGTTCATATTCTTTTTTTTTTCATTATATTCCACAAATAAAGGAGATCATGTGCTATTTCTCTTTCTCTGATTGGCTTATTTCAGTTAGCATAATACTCTCCCGATCCCTCCATGTCATCTCAAATGATTAGAGATCTTTCTTTCTTACAGTTGAATAGTGTTCCATTGTGTATATGTATCACAGCTTTTTTATCCACTCATCTATTGAGGGACACTTGGGCTGTTTCCAGATCTTAGCAATTGTAAATAATGTTGCTTTGAACATGGGGGTTCATATATTCATTCTGATTGATGTTTCAGGCTTCTCAGGATATATTCCTAGAAGAGGGATCACTGGATCAAATGAAAGATCAATTTTTAATTTTTGAGGAAACATCATATTGATTTCCTTAGTGGCTGCACCAGTCTGCATTCCCACCAGCAGTGTACTAGAGTCCCCTTTTCTCCACACCCTTGCCAGCACTTGCTGTTTGATGATTTGTTGATGGCAGCCATTCTGGCAGGTGTGAGGTGATACCTCATAGTCATTTTAATTTGCATCTCTCTGATGATTAGTGATGTTGAGCATTTTATCATATGTCTCTTGGACATTTGTATGTCCTGTTTGGAGAGGTCCTCTGCTGATTTTTTAATTGGACTCTTTGCCTTCCTTTTGTTGAGTTGTATGAGTCCTCTATATATTTTGGAAATTAGCCCCTTATCTGATGTATCATTGGCAATTATGCTTTCCCATATAGTGGGTTCCCTTACCATTTTGATGCTTGTTTCTTTTGCTATGCAGAAGCTTTTTGACATAGTCCCGTGTATTAATTTTTTCTTTGTTTCTCTTATCTTAAGCATTGTATCAGTGAAAATTCTGCTGCATATGATGTCTGAAATTTTATTGTTTACATTTCCTTGTAGGATTTTTATGGATTCATGAGTCACATTGAAGTCTTTTATCCATTTTGAGTTTATTCTTGTGTATGGTGTAAGTTGGTGGTCTAGCTTTATTTTTTGCTTGTAGCTGTCCAGTTTTCCCAACATCATTTATTAAAGAGGCTGTCTTTACTCCTTTGTATGCTCTTGCCACCTTTGTCAAATATTCATTAAGCATAATGTCTTGGGTCAATTTCTAGGTTCTCTATTCTGTTCCATTGGTCTATATGCCTGTTCTTGTGCCAGTACCAGGCTATTTTGATTACAATGGCTTTGTAGCATAACCTGATATCCGGAATTGTGATCCCTCCTACTTTGTTATTCTTTTTCAAGATCAGTGTGGCTATTCGGGGTCTTTTTTGGTTCCATATAAACATTGGAAGTTTTTGTTCTAGTTCTAGGAAATATGTCGTTGGTATTTTGATGGGGATTGCATTGAATCTATAGATTGCTTTGCGTAGTATGGACATTTTAATGATGTTAATTCTTCCAATCCATGAACAAGGTATATGCTTCTACTTTTTGATATCTTTCTTTATTTCTTTTTTCAACGTCCTGTAATTTTCTGCAAATAGGTCCTTTACTTCTTTGGTTAAGTTTATTCCAGGTATCTTAATTTTTTTGCCACAATGGTAAATGGAATTGTTTTTTTAGTTTCTCTTTCTGTGAGTTCATCATTGATGTATAAGAATACCGTCGATTTCTTGATGTTAATTTTGTATCCTGCTACATTGCCAAATTCATTTATTAAATCTAGTAGATTTTTGATGGAGTCTTTAGGGTTTTCTATGTACAATAGCATTTCATCTGCAAATAATGACATTTTCATTTCTTCCTTTCCAATTTGAATCCCTTTTATTCTTTCTTCATGTCTAATTGCTGTGGCTGAGACTTCCAGTACTATGTTAAATAAGAGTGGCAAAAGCGGGCATCCCTGTCTTGGTCCTGTTCTTAAGGGGAATGCTTTTAGTTTTTTCCCATTGAGTATGATGTTGGCTGTAGGTTTTTCATATATGGCCTTTATTATATCGAGATATGATCCCTATATTTCCACATTGCTAAGCGTTTTTATCAGAAATGGGTGCTGGATTTTGTCAAATGTTTTTTCAGCATCTATTGATATGATCATATGGTTTTTATCTTTCATTTTGTTTATGTGGTGTATCACATTTATTGATTTGTGAATATTGTACCAACCTTGTACCCCTGGAATGAATCCCACTTGGTCATGGTAAATAATTTTTTTAATGTATTGCTGGATCCGATTTGCTAATGTTTTGTTAAGGATTTTGGCATCTGTGTTCATTAGGGATATTGGTCTGTAGTTTTCTTTTTTTGTAGTGTCTTTATCTGGTTTAAGAATTAGAATTATGCTTGTCTCATAAAACGAATTTGGAAGTCTTCCTTCTTCTTGAAATTTTTGGAATAGTTTGAGGAGAATGGGTGTTAGATCTTCTTTGAATGTTCAGTAAAACTCCCCCGTGAAGCTGTCCAGGCCTGGGCTTTTGGTTGCTGGGAGTTAATTGATTACTGCTTCAATTTCCTGATGGTGCTGTTATATTGGGTGCATATATATTTACCAAGGTTATATCTTCCTGTTAGATAGATCCTTTCAAAATTATGTAGTGTCCTTCTTTGTCTTTAGTTATGACCTTCAGTTTGAAGTCTATTTTATCAGATATGAGTATTGCCACCCAGATCTTTTTTTCCTTTCCATTTGCTTGGAAGATTTTTTTTTCCATCCCTTCACTTTCAGCCTCTGTGAGTCTTTTGTTGTGAGGTGGGTCTCTTGTAAACAATATATATATGAGTAATGCTTTCTTAGCCAATCAGCTACTCTGTGTCTTTTGATCAGAGCATTCTATCCATTTACATTTAAGGTTATCATTGATGTGTACTTATTTATTGCCATTTTTGTTTATTGTGGTTATATTTTTCTTCTTTCTTCTGCTTATTACAGCAGTCCTTTTAACATTTCTTGCAGTGCTGGTGTGGTGCAAATATAGTCCCTAAGCCCTTTGTTTTGTCTGGTGAGCTCTTTATTTCACCTTTTATTGTGAATGATACCCTGGCTGGATAGAGTAGTGTTGGACTCAGATCTTTCTTTTTCATTATGTTGATTACTTCATGCCATTACCTTCTGTCTTGTAGTGTTTCTGTTGAGAAGTCAGCTGATAGCCTTATGGGAGTTCCTTTGTAGGTAACCTGTTGATTATCTTTTGTTGCCTTTAGGATTCTCTCTTTGTCTTTAATTTTTGGCATTTTAATTATTATGTGTCTTGGTTGGGCCTGTTTGGGTTCTTCTTACTTGAGGCTCTCCTTGCTTCTTGAACTTTAATGCCTTTTTCCTTCACCAAGTTATGGAAGTTTTCTGTCACTATTTCTTCAAGTATATTCTCTAACCCTTGCTTATTTCCTTCTTCTTTTGGAACTCCTATGATGTGGATGTTGTTACATTTCTAGTTGTCCCACAGTTCTCTTAGACTGTCTTCCTGTTTTTTAATTGTTTTTTCTTTTTGGTTCTCTGATTAGGCGATTTTTTTCTACCCTCTCTTCTAATTCATTGATCTGATCATTGGCCTCCTCTACTCTGCTGGTTATTCCTTTCAATGTGTTCTTTATTTCTGCTATGTCATTCTTCATATCCACTTGGTTGGGTTTCAATGCTTCTATATCTTTATTCATGCTATTCAGCTTCCTCATGGTTTTTACTCTGAACTCTCCCTCTGATATCTTGCTCAATTCCCTTTCATTTATTTCATCTTCTGTCATATTATCTTGTTCTTTCATTTGGTATTTGTTTCTTTGTTTCACCATTTTGGCTGTCTCAGTGGGTTTTGAGCCTGCCAAATTTTCCCTGTGGATATTGGTGTTCCACTGGTTGTGGCTCCCTCTGGGTTTGGATATTTTTGGGAGGACCTATGTTAAACACTACTGTCAAGTCTTACTTTCCCTGCTATATTGCAATCCCAAGAAAAGTTCAGTTATCCTCTAGCTGTTTGCCTGGAGGCTATTAGTCTCAGTTACTTGATGAGCCTTGGGTTGTAGCCCTCAACTGAATGAAAAAATCCCTCAGGTGTTCAGGGTAAGAGGATTTCCAGAGGGTGGGTCAGATGCTTGCTTGCTGCTAATGAACCTCAATTTGAATTTCTCTGGCCTGGCTGGGTGGTGTTAAATTCTTGAGGGAGGGGCTCTTGCTTCTCCCTGGGGATCTGGGGCCCTTTGAGTAAGATGGCTACTGCCCTATTTAGGGAGTGATTCAGCACAAAATTCCCAGTGTCCTCCAAATCTCAAGTCTCTCCAAACAGTTCCAGTCCAGTCTACCCTCCCTCTGACGGAGCCCAAGGTGAGTGGCTATAGCTAATTTAGTGCTCTGTCCAGGCCCTCTGTCCTGGGCAGCCGGCTTGGGATTTTAACCCCAAGGGAGCTGCTCACAGCTAAAACAGCTGCTGTCCGTGGACTTCCAGCCCACCCTCTCGTGCCTCCATAGTTCCTACCACGCTCGATTTAGTGCCCTTTTTCCTGGTTATATGGGTCCTCTCTAGCTGCTTTTCTGTTGGTTTTTCCTAATGATTTGTCTTTATTTTAGTTGTAATTTCAGTTTGGTCCTGGGAGATGTTCTGTGTAGCTTCCTTCACTCTGCCGCCATTTTGGAATTCCTCGCTAATATATACATTTTAAAAGGATGTGGAAAAGCAGAGAATGAAGGATCCTTTTGTCCATGAACTCTTTCTTCAATTTTCGAGACAACGAACACGGACTTGATTACTTCTGCTTGGTTTCATAATGACACAGAACTGCAGAACCTTCTAAGTCACTTCTACCTTCCCCTACAGGCCACTGAGTAAATTCCAGTCCTCTTGGGATCTGTGATGTGGTCATCTCACCTTTTGTTACTCAAATCCCTTATTTTAATTTTATTCACTCTTTCTTATTGCTTCTCTATTTTATGTTTCTTTCTTTATGCATAGTTTGAAGTAATCTTGTCATTTTTCCCCTAGATTTTTATGTAAAAACTCAACTAATTGATTTTAAACTTTCTTTTTGTGTAAGTCTTGCTAAAGCTATATATTTCCCTCTAACCACAGATTCAATTACATACCACAATTTTTTGATATTTTTTACATTTGTTTTTTTTTTTAGTTGAAATATTTTCATACGTTCTCTGTGATTTCTTCTTTGTCTACTGGATTATTTTAGAAGTATTTAATTGATGTCCTAATATTTGTGAATAATCTAGTTGTCTTTTTATTATTGATCTCTGAATTAATGTCCATTGTGGTCCAAAAATATAATTCATATATATATGAATTATATATATATATATATATCTTTTGAAGTTTATCAAGACTTATTTAATAATAGTATTTTTAAATCTCTTTTTTTATTTTTGTTTTATTTTTTTCATGCTGTACACACTTCACAGTAAAAGCAAGAGTGTTTAGGTGTTGTTTTACTGTTTTTAGTTGGTAATTGAGATGCTTCTAATAATTCCTTTAAAGTTATATTTAAAAACAGATTTTATTTTATTACTAATAGTGTTGCTTCTGAAAAATGCAAAATATGGAAAACATGTTCTGTTTATAAATTAAGAAAAAGATACACCATTCTATTATTTTCAAAACAGAACACTGTATACTGTTGTCAGTGCTTAGAAATTTTGTGGTGAGAAAATAAACGTTTGAAAGGTGATTAAAACAGTAGTATCCTAATTGATGTCTGTATTTATTGAGATAGAATTTGTATTTAGATTTGGCTGCAAGTAACAGAAAACCCAAAGTAATAATGGCTTAAGCCAAAGAAAAGTTTCTTTTTTATGTTTTTATTTTAGAAAATTGTTTTAATTTCTAAAAATTCTATTAATTGTGTGGCATTTCACACAATATTTTCACATTGATTTATGTATAGTGGCTTACATTTCCAAGATAATGTCATAATTCATGATGGAAGTTTTAACTACAAAATTAAATTAACCAAGTGTATAGTCACCAATGGAATAAAGGGTCACATAAAAGCATGGCTGTCAACATTACTTCCTAGAACGTAAATTTATAGCTTCATTTAAAGCCAATCATCTAACCTTTATATCTGCCCACTCCTAACTTTACAAAAAGCTAAGAATGTAGGCATTTCTACAAGGGTATTATATATTAAACTGATAATCAGAAGCTCTGTTATTTTTTTTTTAAATGAGAGAATGGGGAATGGGAACATCCAGAAAATCTGTGCAAAGATTCAAACTGCAAATAATTCTCCCATTGGATATGATTATGATTGATCTTTTCTTTCTAATGAAAACATTAATTCATTCCCAGAAAAATGTATGGACCATTTTGACTTTGCATTGCCTGGTTCTCACTAATATTAAAGTTCTATTGCTTACTCAACTTTTGATTTCTGGAATTTAGATAGATGTCATCTGCATTGTTGGCAATGTAATAATAAATGCGTTCATTATGGTTAATATAACTGAAGGGTATGTTTAAGCAGGATGTGACAACAACAAAAATATCAAAACTGGTAGTTTGTTCAAAACTTCCTAATTTGTAGTCCTCATGAGAGTAACAATTTTCCTGTAATAATCTGAATGACTAGGACTCTGTGGCTTTAAAAGTCAATAACTTCATGTTAGCTATATCTGTCATCAAATTATACATCTTCATGATTATAATCTCTTTACTTGTTAATGCTATTCAGAATAATAAAAATTATAGTGAAACATCGGCCAAAAAATCTATACAACAGTTTTAACCATGCACTCATTCATTTTTTAAAATAATCATTGAGCTCTTAGTTTTGTGCTAGTGAACAAAACAAATGAAAATGCCTTTTCTCCTAGAGCTAAAAAAAAACTAATAGGACTAATAGATAATTAATAAACAAATAATATCTCAGTTTTCGATAAATATTTTGAAGAAAAATTAGTGTCACTAAGGGAATAAAGAGTAGGAAAGGAGTAGTATGCTACACATGTTCTTAGAGACGTCATCTTTGTGTAAACACTGAGTAAAGAATTTGGTATTAGACTCTGGAGTTTAGGTGGTACATTTGAGTTAGAAAAACAAATATCTGAGTTGTTAGGTATTAGTGTTATTTAAAACCTATAACTTAAAAGGATTACCTATGAGCAAATATAAAGAAGTGGAAAAGCCCAGTCTCTTTTGTTAATGCAAAGGTATTACAATATTTAGAAGTCAAGAAAGGAAGAGGAAGCAAAAATGAAACAGAGATGGACCACTCTATGAGGTAGGAGGTATGAGAGAAAACAGTGTCACAAATAACTGTAATATAAGATCCAATAAAATTTTATTGATTAGTCCGGCCAGTGTGGCTCAGTGGTTGAGTGTCAACCCATACACCAAGAGGTCGCCAGTTTGATTCCCGGTCAGGACACATGCCCAGGTTGTGGGCCAGATCCCCAGTGAGGGTGGGGGGGCATGCAGGAGGCGGCCAATCAATGTTCTCTCTCATTGATGTTTCTATGTCTCTCTCCCTCTCCCTTCCTCTCTCTCTAAACTCAATAAAGGGGGGGGGGGAGAAAAGAAAAAAGAATGAAATGCTGTTAAAAAAAATTTATTAATTATTCATTCCTACTAAAAATATTTAATATGAATTTGTGCACAGCTGACACTAACAAAATTAAACATATTGTCTGTTGTAGAATGTTATTAAATAGTTTTATTCTCAGACTCGGCAGTTTATGGATGTAATGCTTACATAAAAAGTTGAAGTTTAATGTATTTTTAGTCATTCCAGTGGTGTGAAGATCTTTAGTAACTGCAGTATAGAAGATTTTACACGTTTTATTTCAAAGCCAAAATCCCAATGTCTTGAAAATCATCCACCATTAGATCCATCGTACAAAGCTGCAGTTTGTGGTAATCAAAAAGTGGAAGAAGGAGAAGAATGTGACTGTGGGACTGCAGAGGTTGGTAATAATTTGAAGGAATACATACTAGAATTATATAAAAAATAATTAATTTTTATAGTGTTTCACTGTTATTTTTCATAATTGATCAAATTTACTTTTCTACAAAGAAAGCATATAAGGATTTTAATAAACTAATGAGTGAACTTATATATCAATGTACAGATTTAGTTGTTTATAGATTATCTGTACAAGTGATTATCAAGAGCATTAAACCTATAGCTGGGGTGACCTAGATTTAAGCTGCCCCTCTTGTATATATTCCTTGTATTTATTCTTAACCTAAACTCCTCTACCATTCAGAAAGATATAAAGGTTTTAACATTGAGTAAAAAAACATAGGAGGCACATTTCTGGTCAATACTTAAGTCAAAAAGATTTGAGCCATACATAAAAACTGGTTTTCAAACCCACAGAAATCTTACAAAAAGCTTCTGGATCAGAAGGAGGTGGTAAGAGAAGAGATAAAGGGAATGCAATGAAGGAGGGAGAGGTTGAGATTCACAGTGAATGGTATGAAGATGAGAGAATCAAGAAGACATGAATGGAGTTCAATATTCCCTACTGCAATAGCTAAGGTCACTCACGTGTACTCTCCTCAATATGAAAAGTGTGTTTTTAGATAAGTTGGGAGATATGCTTTTAAGAAATTATTCCTCAGCACCACCTGTTTTTCCTTGTTTGGATCTAAATGGAAACACCTTGAAAATTTCTAATAAAAATTGACAGTAGTGTTCTTTGGTTCTATTAACTATCATGTAATTGAGTCCCAAATCCTTGTTATATAATTTAACCCGCTGGAATCTCCTATAGATAGCAATAGCAATAGATACAGATTAGGCAGAATAGTTCTGGAAAATACTGCAAATTTAGTGTGCCCTACTAAGTATCATGCTATGAGTCATATAGATCACTGAAATCTATTATTTGTTTTTGTGTAATTTATTGAAAACTTTGACTCAATCAACCTTTTTTAAAATTCTTGGGAATTTTAAAAATCTGTGTGTGTATGTGTGTGTGTGTGTGTGTGTGTGTGTGTGTGTGTGTGAAGTATCATCTCTCCAGCTTTCTTCTTATATGTTGCTTTTATTAAGCCTAATAATAGAATTGAAAAGAAGCATAATCATTAGGCATAGATGAATTACAGAATAAAATACAAGGCATCATGAAATAGGGATGAGTGATGTAAACGTGATCATTTCAGTCATGTTAAGAAATATTTTCTAGTTCTTCATCTTTAGAGAAAATTAAAATAAACTTTGAATATCTCATAAAAGTTATTGACTTATTGAAATACAGTACATTCATAAAGGATGAGTAATAATTAGTCACTCTAATAAAATTGTTAAGTTGTGACTTTCATTTCATGTCTTAATTTAACTATCCCTGTCTACAAGAGCCAGCAAGCTCCTGGAGGCTGGCTTTGGTGGCCTCCAGGAATTCAGAAAATCCTACTACCAATATAGTCAAACCTACTCTAGGGATATAAAAAACACACAGGCTAGCACATTGTAGGTAACTAATATAATTTTTGTTAAATGCATGAATAAATAAGTAGGTGCAATTTTTTCTTTGCCAACATGTATGTTAAGCATCTGTTTATATGACGTTGATATCATTAAAAGATGTACCCAATGTTGCCCTGATAGGTTTGGCTCAGCAGTTAGAGTGTTGGCCCAAGGACGGAAGGGGTTGAGGGTTCTATTCCCGATCAAGTGCACGTACCAGGGTTGAAGGTTCAATCCTGGCCCCAGTCAGGGTCATGTAGGAGGCAAACAATTGATGTGTCTCTCTCACATGATGTCTCTCTCTCCCTCTCCCTCTCATCCTCCCTCCCTTCCACTCTATCTAAAAAAAAAATCAATGGAAAAATATCCTCAAGTGAAGATTAACAAAAAAAAAAAAAAAAAAAAGTACTCAGTGTAAATAAAAGTTGGAAGATATTTCAGAGCATTTGGTTTTTCTTTCAGCAATGTGGTAAAACCCAAAACAAATGCTGTGAGGCTGGCACATGTAGACTAAAAGTCGGTTACACATGTGACGGAGGAATATGCTGTGAACTTTGTAATGTAAGTCTTCTTAAAATTTCTATATTACCTATATAAGTAAAGTTATTCTTTATAATATCTATATGTTTACATTCTGCTTTTTCAATATCATTTACCTCGCACCATCAGTATAAAACAAAAGGACTGTTATGCAGGAGTTCCAGTGATGAATGTGATTTCCCTGAATTTTGCAATGGATCTTCTGCATCATGTCCAGATGACTTTTATGCTCAGGATGGTTTGTCATGCGATGAGGATCAATCGATTTGCCTGAAGGGACTGTGTAAGAGTGTGAAACTACGATGTATGGCTATATTTGGTAGAGGTATTTATTATAATTTGATTTCCTATATATGCATTTTTCTGGAAACTGAAAATAGATGTTGATATATAACTGATTTTTTAAAATAATGTAATTTTATTATAAGTATTTTAAAGAATTACAGAAAGAGAAGAGGAATACTAAAAGGAAAAATTTATAAAAGTTGTCTGGGAATATAACTCTGATGTATTCCCACAAAATAATAAAGGAAAATATTAAAAGTCTATGGGACCTGCATTCAAGAAAGAAGAAGGCAGACTGAACACAAACAGTGGATTATCTGTATCATGTCCTGATAACTTTTATGCTCAGAATGGTCATCCATGTGAAAAGAATCAATGGCTCTGCCTGAATGGAAATTGTATGAGTAAAACGCAAAACGGTGTGTCATTCACTCATTCATTCTACACCCACAGTTTTTTCTTGTTTTTTTGTGGTTTTTTTTTTTAGTAAATATAGAATAAATACATATGCCTATGAGCATTAAAAGGTCATAAATATAAGTTGACATATGAATACAATTTAAACTACACATATAGATACATAGAGACAGATGCACACATTTGCACCAGGAAATTACGAGGATGATTCATGAAACTCCCAAAGAGAATCCTAAAAATCAAGGAACTATGAAGCCGTGTAAAATGATGTTGACTGAAGTTGAAAACAAAAAGGAAAGCTATTGTACAAAATACACATAGAATCATTTGCTGAAGATGGAAATAGCAGCAAATGGCAACATTGTTTCATGTCTGTATCACAGGAATTAATAGCAATTGACAGAGAAAATATTTAGGATATTTTTAGAAACAGCAGGTGGGTCAACCTCCTCTCAATTAGGACAGGTAGTAATGCCTACTCTAATTTCTGTGTTAAAAAAAAAAAAGTTATGAAGTGATTATCAACTCCCAAAATGAACATATAATCAGAATGACTATTAGTTTAAAGAAAGGCAACACAAAGATACAAGAAAAGAAAGGCATAGAATGGAAAAATGCCCTGCCAATATAGCAGCTGATTAGAAACCAGGTGAGGAAATAAGAAGAAATATGCATATGTAGTATATAAGTATGTATATGTTGGAGGGAGAAGATCGTGAATTGAAAAGTATACTGGTTAAAGTTTAAAAATAAATTAAAATATTGGTTAAATCACTAAAAAGGTAGAACTTCTGTTTATGCTGGCAGATATAATTAACAAATGTATTCCAGTGCTAAAAAGGGAGGGTATATTAAATCATTTACACTCATATAATTTACTTTCCAAATTCACCTTTGTAGAATTTGTTGTGAATAGTGTCCAATCCAGGAGAAAGAACAATTAAGCAAGAAGAAGAAATAATCACAGAAATTGTAAAAGTCATTGTTGACTGATATACATAGCTTTTAAAAAATAAAAGATAAAGATATATAATATATATTTTAAAAGATAAACAATAATATGAAATGAAGCTATTAATATGTCAAAAATAGGTTAACCTATAGAATAAAAATATAAAGTTTCACCAGAAAAAAAATAAACTGAAACAAAACTCTATCATTTCAATAAAATGCAATACACAGAGTAATTAAAAATTAGCATATAAGTCAAGTATTATTTTTATAATCTAACTACAAGAATAATAATAAAATAATATGAAACTAAAAGCTAGTAAAGGAGAAGAAAACAAAATTAATAAAAACATTTAACTCTCAGGCAAAAGTTAAAAATGAAAATAGAAAACAAATACTATGATAGATTTTTTTACATATAAATATTTAGCAACTACATTAAAATAAAACCTGTATTAAATATTAAAGTTAGGAAAAGGATGTAGCAAATAGTGACAGATGCAACTATGAGAAAATTACTAGAAAAATCAAGATACACTGCATTGATGATATTTAAAAAGCATTAGAGTACAGGAAACCAAAAGACATGCTAATGATGTAAATTTTCGCAGGAGAGAAACTTCACATCTCTTAGGGGACAACTGTCAGTCATTTATGTTACTAGAAACATTTGCAGATTCCAAAAGTAAAGATCAGGCTTGGCTTTGGCAGAGATCTTTCATTAGAAAACAAAGATAGACTAGAAAAGTTTTAGAAGCTGGACTTGAAGGGGGACTGTCAAAACCATAAACTATTTTTTGCCATGAAGCATTCTAGAGCTCTGAAGCTGCTCAGGAACTTGGTCACTTAAAATATTAAAAAGGCATTATAAATTTATCTGAAGTCACAAAATGATCAAAGACCAAACGTTGGAGGAATCTTGCCTCCAGAAAATCTTAGCCTTCTCCTAAAAGCTTTTGCTACATTTTGAAGTGCCTGTGTTAATAGGCTAGAAAACCATTTTGAAATTCTCTAAAGGGGATATATTTATCCATGGCAGACTTTCAGTGAAGAGAAGATAAAATACTTGTAAGGTTCTCTATCAGTAGTTTTCAAGGACCACATGTAAGATCATGTGGTTAATTCAGATAAAATTGCACTTTGGCCCTGGCATAATTGCCTGATTGGATTTAGGTGATCACTGAATCACCCATTTTGCCTAACTCAGGAAAGAGGGTCATTAAAAAGATAAGACAGAGAATGGAAAGAAGGAAGCAATATTTAGAGATAAGAACCAATACTTTTCTAAATAAAACAAGTCAACCCACAAATTCAAGACGCTCTAAAAATCTTAAGAAGGATGTCTTTAAATAAAAAGCACAAAGACATCATAGCAAAATTGCCATAAAATAAAGAGAGGAGAACAAAAGTATGGGTGGTGGGGAGGGGCAGTGGAGGCACAATATCTGTAAAGGAGCAAAAATGAGTTAAACATCTCATTTCTCAACAATTACAGAAGCTAGAAAAAGTAGACACCTCTTAAGGCTAAAAGAACATAAGTGTTCATCTAGAAGTCTTCTATGATGAGCAAAAATACCTTTCAAGTCTTTTCAACAAGTGAGCTTGAACAATGGTGTATTCACATTCAAAATAATGAATTTGAACCCCTACCTCATACCAAACACGAGAATTAACTTAAAATGCATCATAAACCTAAATGTAAGAGCAAAACTTTTAAACGTTTAAAGAAAAACAGGCATAAATCATAGTGTCCTTGGATTAAGCAATGTTTTTTCTTAGCTATGATATCCAAAGCACAGATGATGGGAAAAAAAAACAACAAACGTATGAAGGTGGACTTCATCAAAAATTTAAAAAGCTTTTGTTCTTCAAAGTATATTATTAAGAAACTGAAAAGACAACTCAAGGAATGGGAGAATATATTTGCAATGCATATTTCTGATAACATACTTCTGTGTAGAATACATAAAGAACTCATTCAATTCAACAATAAAAAGACAAATTACCCAATTTTAAAAATAGGCAATGTTTTGATTAGACATCTCACAAGAAAAGACATAGATATGACTAATCATATGAGAGACATTCAACATCATTAGTCATCAAAACCACAAAATACTTCTTCACATTCACTAAGATGGCTATAATTTATTTATTAAATTTATTGGGGTGACATTGGTTAATAGGGTCATGTAGGTTTCCAGGGTACATTACTATGATACACGATCTGTATATCACATTGTGTACCCACCACCAACGCCAGATCATCTTCTGCCATATATTTGGCCCCCTTTGCTCTTTACTACTCCTCACTCTCCTTCCCTCTGGTCACCACCATACTGTTGTCTATCTGTGTCTCAGAGTTTCATTTTCATATCCCACATATGAGTGAAATCATATGGTTCTTAGCTTTTTATGACTGACTTATTCCATTTAGCATAATATTTTCAAGGTCCATCCATGTTGTCACAAATGGCAGTATTTTGTCTCTTTTTATGACTAATATTCCGTAGTATATATGTACCACATTTTCTTTACCCAATTCCTCTATCAAAGGACACTTTGAACGCCTGTCTTCATGTCTTGGCAACTGTGAATAATGCTGCAATGAACATAGGGGTGCATATGTTTTTTAGAATCAATGTTTTTGAGTGTTTGGGTAGATAACCAGAAGAGGGATTGTTGGGTCATATTTTCGGTGTTTTCAGAAACACCATACAGTTTTCCACAGTGGTTGTGCCAGTTTACATTTCCACCAGCAGTGAATGAGGGTTTGTTTTTCTCCACAACCTCTTCAACACTTGTTATTTCTTGTTGATAATAGCCATTCTATCAGGTATGAAGTGTTATCTCATTGTAGTTTTGATTTGCATTTCCCCAATAGCTAGTGAAGTTGAACATCTTTTCATATATCTGATGGTCATTTGTATATGTCCTTGGGAGAGGTGTCTGTTCAGGTCCTCTGAGGATGGCTATAATTTAAAACGACAGATAATAGCAAGTGTTAGTGAGAAAGTGGCAAAATCAGAACTCTTATGCATGCTGGTGGGAATACAAAAATAGTGTAGCTGCATTAGAAAACAGTTTGGGCCCAGCCGGTGTGGGTCAGTCGATTGAGTCCCATGGACTGAAAAGTCCTGGTTCGATTCCTGGTCAGGGCACATGCCCGGGTTGTGGGCTTGATCCTCAGTAGGGGGCATGCAGGAGTCAGCCAATTGATATTTTTATCTCTCTTTCCCTTCCTCTCTCTCTAAAAAATCAATAAAAACATATTTAAAAAAAGAAAACAGTTTGGAAGTTCCTTAAAATGTTAAGCATAGCAATTTCACCCTTGGCATATACCTAAGAGAATTGAACACATATGTTCCCACAAAACTTGCATATGAATGTTCATAGCACCACTATTCATAATAACCAATACGTAGAAATAACCCAAATGTCATCATTACTCAGTGATGATTGAGTAACCAAATATGGAATATGACTATGCAAAAAAATATTAACTTAACAAAGTGCTGCTATTTGCTAAACGTAGATGAATTTTGAAAACATTATGCTAAGCTAAGGAAGCCAGTCACAAAGGACCACATATTCTCATTTCATTTATATTAATATGCAGAATAAGCAAATATATAAAGACATAAAGTAGATTAATGGTTGCCTAAGACTACAGGAGAGGGAAGAGGAAAAAATGTGTTTATATGTGTCTCTATACCTGTGTGTGTGTGTTGTTTGACATACATCCAACTTAACATTAACAGCATATTTAAATTTTTTATTTTATTTTTAATTTAATTGATTAGGGTAAAATTGGTAAATGAGATTATATATGTTTCAAGTGTAATTTTTTATGATATATGATTTGTATATTGCATGTGTGCTCACAGCCCAAAGTCAAATAATCATAACCATGTTTACTGTCATAACTTCTTTTTTTTTAATATTTTAAATAGATTTTTAACTGAATTTATTGGGGTGACATTTATTCACAAAACTATACAGGTTTCAACAGTACAACTCAACAACACATCGTTTGCACACTGCATCATGTGCCCATCGCCCAAAGCAAAGTCTCTTTCCATCCCCATTTATCCTCCCTTTGCCCACCTTCACCTACCCTCACCCCCTGTGCCTCTGGCCATCACCACACTGTTGTCTGTGTCTATGTGTTATATATCTATATCCATATCTATCTGTCTATAGATATAGGTAGTTAGATAGATATATGTTTTTTATTGCTTAATCCCTTTAGCTTCTTTCATCCAGTCCCTCAACCTCCCTCTGCTCTGAAAGCTGTCAATCCGTTCCACATGTCCATGCCTCTGTTTCTATTTTGTTTGTCCCTTTATTTTGTTCCTTAGTCTCCACATAAAAGTGAGATCATATGGCCTTTGTTTTTCTCTGATTGGCTTATTTCACTTAGGATAATAATCTTCAGGTGCATCCATGCTGTTGCAAAAAGTAAGATTTCCTTCTTTTATATAGCTGCATAGTATTCCAGTGTGTAAATGTACCACTGCTTTTTTTTTTTTAATTGATTTTAGAGAGAGAGGAACACAGAGGGAGAGATAGAAACATTGATGAGAGAGAACATTGATTGGCCACCTCCTGCATGCCCCCCCCTGGGGATCTGGCCCACAACCTGGGCATGTGCCCTGAGTGGGAATCGAACCGGTGACCTCTTGGTGCATGGGTCGATGCTCAACTACTGAGCCACATTGGCTGGGCTCCACAGTTTTTTTATCCTGCCATCTACTGATGGGTACTTGGGCTGTTTCCAGATCTTGGCTGCTGTAAATAATGCTGCAATGAACATAGGGGTGCATATATTCTTTCGAATTAGTGTTTCAAGTTTCTTAGGATATATTCCCAGAAGTGGGATTTCTGGGTCAAAAGTCAGTTCCATTTTTTAATCTTGTGAGGAAACTCCATACTGTTTTCCACAATGGCTTCATCAGTCTGCATTTCCACCAACAGTACACAAGGATTCCCTTTTCTCTACATCCTCTACAACACATGTTGTTTGTTTTCGGTGTTTCTTCATCTTTTTTTTTTTATCCTCATCCGAGGACATTTTTGCACTTATCCTCAGATAGAGCAGGAGGGAAAGAGGGAGGAAGAGATAGAGAGAGAAACATCGATGTGAGAGAGACACATTGAGTGGTTGACACCCACATGACCCTAACCGGGGCCAGGGACAAACTGCAACCGAGGTACGTGCCCTAGCGGGAACCGAACCCGGGACTCTCTAGTCTGCGGGCCAATGCTCTAACAGCTGAGTCAAACCGGCCCAGGCTGTATGCCATACTTTTTATTTCCATTCATCTCAAAGCATTTTCTAATTTCCCATGAGATTTTCTTTTTCGACGCTTTGGTTATTTAGAGGCGTTCTTTAATTTCCATGTTATTGCATTTTTCTTATGTATTTTTCTTATTGATTTTTAAATTCAATTTCATTGTATTCAGAGAACATAATTTGTATGATTTCAATTCTCTTCAGTTTATTTAGATTTTCTTGAATCTAAAACACATGAAGAAGAATAGGTATTCTGTTATGTCTAGTTTAGTTATAGTGTTGTTCTAATTTTGTGTTTACATGCTGATCTTCTGTCTATTTGTTCTATTTATTATTGAAAAGTTGGGAAAAATCAACTATGTGCCCTGGTTATGGTACTTTTACAAAAGCTAAAAATAGGTCAGGCCATTTCATTAGCTGTGAGCTGGATTTTGGTTACCATGGCACTGAGGAGAGATAAGAAAATTTCCAAATTAAAATATCACAGGTCCCTTTGTCCTCTCAATTATATTACCAAGGATTCCATCAGAGAAACAAAATCTGTAAGGAATATAATTCTTTTCTCTGTATGTATATGTATATGTATATCTATCTACCTATCTATCTATGTATATCTATGTATATGTATATCTATCTACCTGTATATCTATCTATCTATCATCTATCTACCTATCAAAATCAAAGAATTGGCTTAGGCAATTCTGAGGGTAAAATCTTTTTTTCTGGGCGATACTGGAGAGCTGAAACAAAGCAGAGGGAGAGCTCAAAGATGATGTCCATCATCCTCCATCCCCTCAAAGAACATCAGTAGGCAACTAGATGTATGCCAAACCAGATTTCTTTACCTCAGGCCAAAGCTCCATTATCAGCAAAGAGGTCTCTCTTTCACAGAGAGACAGAGCTTGTGTTTCAGTCTGCTGTCTGTTTGTTGCCCTGGGGCTGGTAACCAGCCGAACTCTCTCTCTCTGATTGTTACCATCCCACGGCACCCAGGAATAAAAACTGCTGTGGCCACCAGAGCCAGATCATTTAAAAGCCGCCCCTGGGCAGAAGCCACAAAAACTGGAGCACCCAATCAAAAAACCATGGCTCCAGACCTGTGTGAAAGTGCCCCTCTGGAAGATACTAGTACTCTGGAGTTTGGCTGAGTGCACCTGCCCTCTGAGGTCTCTAAAAATTACAGTAAGCTTTTAGATGTGTGCTTTAGTGTATATGTACCATGCTTCTCTTACTCAAATATTTTAAAAAGATAGATGTTTTTATTTTATACTCTTTCTTGAGTGTTTTTTTTTTAAAGACATGTTTCCAGTTTTAAAAGATTCACTCTTTTCATCTTTTTTTTTGATCCTCACCCCAGGATATTTTTCTATTTATCTTCAGATAGAGTGGGAGAAATGTGAGAGAGACACATCGACTGGTTGCCTCCCGCACGACCCCAACCAGGGCCAGGGACCAACGGCAACCAAGGTACGTGCCCTTGACCAGAATCGAACCCGCGACTCATTGGTCTGCAGGTCGATGCTCTAACCGCTGAGCAAAACCAGCCAGGGCACTGTTTTTATCTTTAATGATTGCCTTTGAGAAGTCCTGTTTTCAGTCTAAGTGCTTTTCTTATATAGATATTACTATCATGTTTCTTTTTCTTCTGTTAGGTACATGAAACGAGAGACTAAACACTTTAAATCAGAAACGGATATTGGTTAAGGTTAGAGTTTAGATAAGGCTCAGTCTACATGGAGTACACTCTTGTTTCCAGGGCATAACTCTCCAGGGTTTTCAACTGAGAGTTGCTATATTTACTAAGACTCCTCCCCCTGCTGCCACAGCACAAAAACTGCAGAAAAATCTGTACTGTTTTATGGAAGTCATCTCTTTATTTTTTAATCTCCTGCTTTTTACATGTTTAGAAGCAGGAACAAGCCTTAGTGGGGGACTAAACTATATGTGAATGCCCTTTGAGTCTCTAGTTTTGTCCCCATAGTTATAAAAGTTCTCCAACTTTGGCTTATTTTATGTCTACCAGCAATTGCCTGCGTTTCTGGCTGAGCTTACACTTTTGACTTCTCACCCATACCAGGTTTGCAGATGACCTCTGTACAAAATCCACTGCTTATGTTCTGTTCACTACTGCCTCTAGGAGTTTCAACTGAGATCCTTATGTGTCTAATGGGGCTCCTCTTTTAATGTATCATTTTTTTTAGTATCACAATGCAGTGGTTAAATCTTCCTATCAAAGGGTGTTGATTTAATCTAATCCTTCAACTAGGGTAGAACTGATGATGGAGGGTTATGATAAGTAAACTGTTCTTTCAGTAAGTTGGATCTTACAAGAATTAAACACATGCTATGTATGGATTGGATAGTGAATGTGAAGATGAATCAATTGTGGCTCCAAGATTTTTGGTCAGAGGAAATTATGATGAAAAACAGCAAGATATTAGTTGACTGGCTTGACTTGAAAAGACACTTTTGCAAACACAGATTACTGACCAATAAGTCAATTATTTTTTGTACAAGTTTCCTATATACTTATAGATACGTACTTCTAGACTTACTAAAAATGAAAAGATAAACTGAATACAGTATTTATATCTAAGGTATCTGGATAATAAAAGAGGGCTTTTAATTTCTAAATATTTCATTGAAATGGTTTTGTGTGATCTTAAACCTAGTTTTTATTTTCAATTTATATTATAATTTTATTTGGTGCAATATATTTTAAAATGTTAACTATATTTGTTAATTATTTTAAATGTATATAAGTTCATTATAACTAACCACACTTTTGTTTTTCCACCCAGAAGCATCTGCAGGTCCTCCAGAATGTTTTCAGGTCCTTAATGCTATGACTGATGAATCTGGCAATTGTGGTTTAGATGCCTCAGGATACAAAAAGTGTCAAACTAAGTATGCTTTACAAAATCTATCTGAGAAACTCTATTTATTGCCTTAAATTTGAAAATATCACCACATAAGTTTATATGTAATAAAAATATCACCAGGCCATGAAGTAAGACTGTATTTAATCAAGTTAGAAATGTTTGACATACAGAATGTCTGAGCATCTTTTTCTCATATATCCAAATTACCCCTTGTACCTTTCCACAGACTGTTTAATTTACACATAGGATGACAATTCTTAGAGTGATACAATGAAAATCCATGATTTTTTACTACCCAGGAAACAGTAAAGCACTGTGTTTAAGAACGTGTACTCTACAGCCAGACATCACAGCTTATCTACTTGAATGACCTTGGTTATATGTTTCATTTTTTATATATATAAAATATAAATATCAGTTTCACCAACATCACTGATCTGGTGCCAGTCTATGAAAAGCACTTAGAATGGGACTGACGCACAGTATGCACACCACAAAGTACATCTTTGTACATTTATAAGATGGTTTTCCATATGCGCAAACCCAGAATACACAGAGGTTTGTTTCATAATTGCTAAAGTATATACTGACTAAAGGAAACCTTCTAACTATTATCACTATATTGTCCCTTAAATCAATGGTAATTTTTATATAATTTGTTATAAAGTGCTTTTCTGCTAATTGCAATATCTGGGTCATTTTGATATTGGTATCTAGAGATTTATTTGCTCATTGACTATGTCACATTTTAATTTTTGATATGCCTAGCAATTTTTGACTTTATATTGGATACTATGAATAATATACAATGGAAACTTTGCATTCATTTATGCATTTCTGAAGGCTATAGAATTTTGATATGAAAAAGATTGAGCATAGCTGGACACATAAACAGTATCCCTCTTTGAGCAGCAGCTGAAAACAGTGTTCATTTCTTATGTCTCCTCAGATGCATTTTATGAATCCCCTGGAATGTTCACTTCCATGCTTAGTTCAGTGGTTAGCCAGGATTTAAGGTGAAGTTCATATGCGCATTTAGTGCTCAGTACCTTTTAATTTCCAGTCACCAAATTTACATTAGGCCCATCTTCTAATTCTGCTCTTTGATTATTCAAGCTAAGAAGATTGAATATGCTCTCATTAATTTTTTTAAAAGCCACAATCCAAAATATCTCATATGCATTTTCCATTCTTAAGGCGCAATTAGTACTCAAATCTTCCCTTTCTGTTCACATTCCAATGTGTGTGTGTGTATTTGTGTGGTAGATTAGAATTCTACCCTATCTGGAATCCATTTCAACCCACTTCTTAACTGTAGACATGATTTTTAGGTCAAATTCTGTGTTAATGCCTTCCAGCCAAAAACTACCAGGAAAGCACCCATAGTTGAACAAGTTGGGTTTCTTACATCTTATAGTCAGTGAGACTTCACACTATGGGAAACTATGAAACATCTTGACTCCAAAGTTTTAGAGACTTATTATAGGACTTGAGCTTGTGTTAAGTCATTTTCAGTAGGATTTCAGGAAGTGGATCGTTGCTCTGAATTGGATGTTTCAGGAAGTGAAGGTAATTCTGTGATTGGATATTTTAATAAATCATATATGAAGAAGGAAGACTAGAGTGAAGGTAAAGCTATAATTGGTAATGAAACAACTCATACTAGTTGGATGAGAGGGATGTTTGGTAATTTTGTTGCTTGGATCATGTTTATTTCTTCCCTTCCTATGTTCAGACATGATTTATGGTGTGGGCTTGTGTTTTTCTTGATCCACCATGGTCACTGAATGGCTTTACCTATAGTTGATGTTCTTCTAATTGCCTGTATAAGCTCCACGGTCTAGCAATGAGTGCAAGTCAGCTTGTATCAACTTCAAGGCCTTGTTGTTAATATGAGACCTTCACCTGAATGTCAGAGGCTGCTTTTCTCTTTTTCATTTCCTTCTTTTGCCCAAAGGGAGAAAAAATCAGGTCATAAAAATTGCTTCCCCTCTTCCCACTGCAAAAATTGCTCCAACATATCTAGATTTTTACCATTGCTCAGATTTTACTGAGTAGTAGGTTATTTAGAGAACATGGTATATAGTTGGGCTGGGGTTAGTCTCTCCTGCCCCTTTAGTACAGGATAATATTTAGAATCCTTTGATGTAGCAATGAATGTGACACCAAACAGAATTCATAGGCCAAATAAAAAAATTTATGGTATAACATGTTCTATAAGTACATGCTCACAACAATCCATCAGACATAATTTTGAGGATATTCATTTTTTAAAAATATTGCACATACTTTAAATGATGTACATAGTGATAACTCCACAGTATATAATTTGTTTACTTTTGTTTATTAATGCAACTTTGACTCTTGAGCTTTACTTTTTAAATTATTCAGTTAAAAGGTAAACAGATGTTAAATGTATGCTTAGCAAATATTTAGGAGTTTTAGATAAATTGCAGTGATGCATTTTAACAGTTTATTATTCTTGTTTTTTATTAGATAAAATATAGTTTCCTACCTACCATGTGTGCAACTATAGATCCTTTGCTGCAACTCCTTATCCATGTGTCTTCCAAAAGAAAACTACCCTTTCAAATACAAGTTACTTGTATGTGAAATGGGATTAATAATACTGTCTCTTCCTACTTCATAGAACTTTTTTCATAATTTAATTTTCATTTTAGACACCTAAAACACCACTGTTTTACCCTCATGGAGTTTTGTTTAAAGTCCAGTTATAAACATAGCATTCTGAAGATAGAGTGTATGTAAACTCCTTTGAGTCATTTGTCTTCATTTTGCTTAAATTTATTTTTTAATTTACATGAGCTAATAATTGATTGTAGTTTAGGTGTACAACTTGATTAATATTTCTGTCATACAAGCATGTTCTCTCCAATCTCTGCCTGTGTTCTTATCTCAACAATGATAGATGAATGTAGTCTGTCCAAAATTTTTATATAAATGGACTGCTATAGTATGCTTTTGTGTCAAACTTGATATACTCAGGATAATTTTTGAGATTCTAATAGATTGCTCTCATACTAGTAGTTTATTTTTATTGCTGAATAATTCTAAATTATCACTGAAAATGATATATAAAACATAAATAACACAATTAGTTTATCCATTCACTTATTTATGGTCAATTATGGGGTGCATTGTTTTGACGTATTATGAATAAAGCTGCTATAAACCTTCAAGGAAGGTCAGGTCTTTATGGTGAGATATAGTTTCATTTATGTTGGGTAGATAGATACGTAAAATTATAATTGCTGAGTCATGTAAGTTCATATTAACCTTTTTTAAGAAACTGATAATTTTTTTTTTCAAAGTGTCTGTGCAATTTTATATTCACACTAGCAGAATCTGAGTCCTTGTTTCTCCACAATGTGCTACTACTTGGTATTGTCAGTCTTTTATTTTAGTCATTCTAGTTGTAAGTTATTTTTGTTTTAATTTGCATATTTATAATTAATAATTATTTTTAGCATTTTCCTAGTTTTCTTGTCAATGTGTGTATCTTCCTGTGTGAGGAACCTGTTCAAATTGTTTTCCATTATATTTGGAATAGTTTAGTCTTCCTTCCATTGAGTTTTACCTTTGTGTCTTTTATTTCTGAACTAATCATAGGTTCACCAGAGAACCCCTGTACATTTCAGTTGGTTCCCCTAAATGGTAACATCTTATTATACTTGTCTGTAGTACAATATTAAAACCAGGAAATTAACACTGGTAAATTCATACACCTTACTCCTTAGATTTCATCAGTTCTGCTGCATTGGTGGTGGTGGTGGTGGTGGTGGTGGTGGTGGTGGTGGTGTGTGTGTGTAGTGAATGGCCATCTTAACAATTTTGAGTTTTCAATTGATAAATATAAAATGTCTCATTTTATTTCAATCTTCTTTAATTTTTTCAGTCAGCTTTGTTAGTTTTCTGTGTTAACGTATTGCTTTGATTTTATTAAATACATTCCTAAACATTTTGTTTTTGAAATTATTATGAATAAAATGCTTTCCTAAATTTCACGTTGTTCAATATTATAATAATAATGAAGATATAAATAACAATTTATATTGATTTTTTATATTGTGTGACCTTCCTTGGTTTTTTTGTTTGTCTGTTTGGTTTTGGTAGGTAAATTTCTTAGCATTCCCACGTCCAGGATCCTATCAATTGCAAATAAAGTCTTAATTAATATTCATTTCTAATTGGGAAGCATTTAATTGATTTTTCTTGCTTGATTACACTGTATGCATATCCATTAAAATGTTGAAATATAAGTGCAGAAAGAAGAGACACTTTCTCATTCCCAATTTTATGGGAAAAATTCAGCCTTTCATCATTAAGCTTATTGGTAGCTATAGAATTTTTGTGTCTTTTATCTGATTGTGAAAGTTTCTCTGTATTCATTCTTTGTTGAGAGTGTTTAATCTTGAAAGGTGGTTGCATTTTTTTCAAATGTTTTTCATCCACCTATTGACATGATTCTATATTTCTTGTCCATCTTTCTATTAATATAGTATATTACATTAATACATTTTCAGATGTTATACCGACTTTGGGTCATATTTTCATTCTTCACCCAGACAATGTTTAGCTTTTAATTGGTTGTTTAGACCATTCCCTTTAAAAGTGATTACTGTTACAGTTGGGCTCATAACTGTTATCTTCAAATAATAAGATATGACACAGTAATAGCGCACCCTCTAATAACAGTATACTGTTTTTCGTGTAGTGCAGGTTTATTATTATCCCAATTCCTCCATCTTGTGACATAGCTGTTATTCATTTTACTTATACATATGGTATAAACACTCAATACATTTTTTGTATTACTGCTTTATGCAGACAGTTATATTTTAGTTTGGTTAAGAATAAAAAAATAAAACTATTATTCTTTTATTTATTCATTTTTTGATACTCTTCCTTTCTTTATGTAGATGCTTTTCTGACCCATGTACTTTTTATCTTGTCTGAAGTACTTCATATAACATTTCTTGTGAATCAGAGCTGCTGGCAAAGAATTATATTAATTTTTGTTTGTCTGAGAAAATTTTTATTTCTCCTAACTTTTGGAGGATAATTTCCACTAGACACAGAATTCTGAGTTAGAATTATTTTTTTTATTTTAACACTTGAAACATCACTCCACACTCTTCTTAATTGCATGTTCGCGTGTGTGTATTTTTTAAATGAAAAGTCTGCTGTAATTCTTATCCTTGGTCCTTTGAAAAGTGTGCCCCCAACCTAGTTGGCCTCCATGATTTTCTCATTGACTGTGGCTTTCTTCTGTTTAAATGTGATATTTTTGTGGGTGGTTTTTGTCTTGGTATTTATCCTGCTTGGCATTCTCTGTGTCTCTTGGATTTGTGGTTTCATGTTTGTCAATAATTTTGGAGAGATTTGGGCCATTCATTTTTTAAATATTTTTTCTGCCCCATTTTTTTCTTCTCCTTTTACTATTCTTATTAAGAGAACATTATACTTTCTGATATTGTTCCATAGTTCTTGGATTTTCTGTTTTTTTGTTTTGTTTTGTTTTGTTTCCCATTACTCTGTATAAGTATGTTTCACTTTGGGAAGTTTCTGTTGACCTATCACTGAGTTCGCTGAGTCTTTCTTCTGCTATTTTGATTTAGTTATTGATAAGCTCTTGGAAGCCATTCTTCACTTCTGTTACTTTTCTTTTTTTTTTCTTATCATTTCCTTTTGAGTCTTATTGTTGGTTCTTACAGTTTTCATATCTCTGCTAATATTTCCTCTCTGATCTATTATGTTGACATATATTGCCTTTAGAATCTTTAATATACTAATCATAGTTATTTTAAATTGTATATTTTATAATCTCAACATATGTTTTAATATTTGATTTTGTTCTGATGCTTGTTTTGTCTCTTTAGACTTTTAAAAAATTAATTTCTTAATTTTTGTTACAGATATTTCTCCTTTGTCCCCCATTAACACTCTCCTCACTGCTTCTGTCCCCGCCCCCCACCTTCACAGTATGTCTACATCCATTAGATATGCATATATGCATATACGTTCTTTGGTCTATCTCTTCCTGCACGGGCCCCCCTTTCTTTAGACTGTTTTTATCTTGTCTTTTCACATACTTTTTACTTTTTGTTGAAAGGTGGGCATGTCATACAGTATAATAGACAATGAGGTAAATAGGCCTTTAGTATCAAGATTTATGTTAACCTTCTTAGGAGTTGGGCTGTGTCTAACGTTTTTTGCAGCTTTACAGAATCTTCAAATTTCTTCCTCCCCTCTAAAAATTGGGGTTTCCCTTCATTCTACCCCTCATAGGAAATATACGTCTTACAGCCCTTTTGGTTTTAATCCACTTGTTACTGGAGACTCCTTATTATGATGATAAGAGTGTGGGGAAAGGACTTCCTCTAGTTTTTATATAAGCCTCAGTCTTTTATTGTGCCTCTGTTTCAGGTGTGGCTTTCAAAGGTGCTTCTGTTCCTCCTTCAGGTATAGAGCTTTCCATACCATTCTCCCATTCCCTAGTCCCTGAAACAACTACAGCATTCCCAACTGATTTTCTTAAACCCTTGTCCATTATTGACTATGACTTTATGAATTACTTTTTCTTAGGTGCGACAGGAAGAGTGGAGTTGGCTAGAGTGAGATGGATTTCCCAGCTAGAGAGAATGTTTCAAAATTTTCCTCTGCTAAAATCCTTTCACCTGGAGAATAAGCCTTTGTTAGGAAGAAAGGCCTTGGAAGGGTTCACAATGGTTACTCTTCTCTTTCCCCAGCAATGTCTGTAGACACATGGATAACTTTCTCAAACAGGGTTCTGATAGGGTTCCCGGAGAAAAGGCAGGTAAAAATGTGGTAGTGCCTTATGACTGAGCTCTCTAAAACCTTCTTATTCTCACAATAGTCCTTTTTCAATTTCCAGAAATTTGTTAAAACTGGCATTTAAATATTCTTAGTGGCTTATGTAGTTCAATGGCTTCTGCTCCCAGTAAGCAAATTGCAGTTGCTGTATTTGTCGTTTCTGCATGTATTTCGCTTTCCAGATTCACACAGGTGTTTCTCTCAGTGCCCTCAGTTCTCTGACAGATCCAAGAAAAGTCATTGATGTCAGTTTCTTCAGCTTTTTATTGTAAAGACAGGAGAAATCACTTGCAAACTCTTTTTGTAGTCTCTCATATAATTTTTTACAGCTTTTAAAGATATCAATCACTTTGATAAAAAGTAAGAAACTCATTTAAGAGGATACTTTACTCACTTTGTGATAAATTTATAGGAGTACAAAAATCACCAGGATAAAGAATTATTTTTTATCAAAAATTTTTAATGTTGACATAATTGCAGGTGACCTCCTTCCCCACCCCCACCCCCTGCCCTTTGCCCACTTGCACCCACCCCCACCGCCCACTTCCTTGGCGTTTACTAAACTATTATACATGTCCATAGGGTATGCATATATGTTCATTTTAAATCCTCCTTTGTGCCATTTTGAATTAATCCTTACTCCTGATCCTAGCACCAAGCAACCAGTGACCTTTGTCTTCAGGATTTGCTTTTTCTGGAAATTTTACATAAGAAAAATCATTCAATATGTAGTTTTTTGTTTTTTTTGTTTTTTTCTGATTTCTTTTACTTATGGTAATGTATTTAAGGTTTATCTATTTTGTAGCATGTAATATTATATGGTGTGAATATACAAAATTTTGTTTAATCATAATCAGTTAATGCTCATTAAGAATGCCTTTAATTTTTTTTTTTATCCTCATCTGAGGACATTTTTTTGCATTTATTTTCAGATAGAGTGGGAGGGAAACAGCAAGGAAGAGAGAGAGAAACATCAATACGAGAGAGAGACATCGATTGGTTGCCACCCACACAACCCCAAGTGGGGCTGGGGAGGAACTGCAACCGAGGTACATGCCCTTAGCAGAACCGAACCCGGGACTCTCTGGTCCACGGGCCAACGCTCTAACTGCTGAGCCAAACCGGCCAGGGCTCTAATTTTTGACTATTAAAAATAATGTTGCTATGAACATCCTTGTGCAGCATTTTGTTTACTTGTTTGTTTTGTAAAAGCATGTATTTGTTATTCTTGGGATATAACAAGTGACAAAGGTGCAAGTGTATGTGTAGACAAAATTTTTTTGTTGTTCCTTTTACTTGGATGCACAGAAGTGGAATTGTTGAGTCATTTGGCAAATATTTTTCAACATTTTAAGAAACTGTCCAAATATTTTCCAGAGTGACAGTACCATTTTACATTTCCATTAACAATGTATGAGAGTTCCAGCTTTTCTACATCCTCACCAACATTTAGTGTTATCACAACTTCTTCGTGCTTGTTTTGTTTGGGGTTTTTTTTTTGTTTGTTTTTTTCATGCTAAATAGGTATCCCATTCTGGTTTTAATTTATGAAATGATGTTGATTTATGAAATGACCACTCTTTCATGTGAAAATTAAGTATTTGCATATCTTCTTTGGTGAAATATCTTGAGAAATCTGTAGCCCATTTTTAAATTTTGTTGTTGTTATTGAATTATAGAAGTAGTTTATATATTTAGAATATAATCTTTATCAATATATGAATTATACATATTTTCTTTTGGCTATTCCTTATCTTTCTTTCCTTGATGATATCTTTTGGAGAGAAAAATATTTTAATTTTGATGAAGTTCAATTTATATTTTTACAGGCTTTGGTATAATTCCTAAGACATCTTTGCCCTGTTGCATAGAAGTGATGAAAACAGAATTGTTTGTCTTGTTCCTGATTAAAGGAACAATTTGAACCATGATGTTACTAGTGGGTTATACATACAGGTCTATTTCTGGTTAGATGAGAATGTTTATCATGGATCAGTATTAAGATTTTATGAAATGCTTTTTCTGTGATTATGCATTTTTTTCTTTTATATTGTTTGAATTAGAATATTTTACACATTAACCCAATCCTGCATTCTTGGTTAATTCCTACTTCATAATTGTGTCTAATCATTTTTATATAATTCTAGATTTGGTTTGCTAATATTTTGTTAAGGATTTGTGCGTCTTTGTGATGACTTTGCTTGGCTTTGATATCAGGATAAAACTTGCCCCACAGAATGAGTTGGAAAGTGTTTTACTCTTCTCATTTTCTATAAAGTTTGTGTGGAATTGGCATTAATTTTTTTTATATAGTTCATAGAATTCATACCTAAAGCCATCTGCCACTGAGAGGGAGAGACACACACACACACAGAGAAAGAGAGGGAGAGAGAGAGAGCTCTGTTTGTGAATTGGGGCGCACATTTAGATTTAGGCAAATTTTTGTAGCTATCATTTCTAAGAGTGTGCCTTTAAATCCTGGCTGGTCTATCACTAACCCCAGAGGGAACCTCAACCTCAGGCTAAAATTGATGCTGTGTTTACATTATTTTTTTTCATAGTTTACTTGTTTATCATGCTTTCTCCACCAGAAGGAAAGCTCCTTCAGAGCAGGGACTTTTGTCTGCATTCCCTGGTACCTAGTATGGTGCCTGTACACAGCAGGTATTCAATAAATATTTTTGCTGTAGACTGGATGGGCATGAGTTCATCAGATCTTTGGGGCTTCTGCGGAGGACGTTACAGGAGAGAGGGTTAGAGAGCAACCCCTCTCCCTGCAACCTCCCACTTTCACCTTTCTTGCTGAAAAGTAGGTGAAGCTGGATTCAGTGGGGGTTCAGTGGGGTGCAGAGGTACCCAAAGCAGCCTTTGGGAAGGTATGGGAGAGCTGAATTCCTGACTGCCGGCCTCCTGTTCTGGGATGGACCCAGGACCTAGAGACAGAACATACACATTTGGGGGACTCACCCTTCAGTCACCAGCTCTTGGAGGACAGAAGAACTTCCTCTCCTCTGTTTGAAGGCACTTGGAGAAGGAGGGGGAAGGAGAGAGGAGGGAGCTGAACCTCTTCTCCTGCCCTAGCCCCTAATCTCTGCCAGGTCCCAGGCTCCTTCTGGGCCTCTGTCTCACAAAGAGCTGCCTAAGAGCCCTCAAAGGCTGAGCCCCATCTGGAGTGGAGTCCCTGTTTCGGCACCAGTGGCCCGAGGTGCCGTGTCTGACATGGTGGTCGGCTACAGAACTCCGGGATGTTCTGAGCTCAGACCTTGGCTGCTGTCCGCTGGGGCGGTTGCTTCTACAGCAGGGCCAGGGCTTCTCGAAGGAGCGCAGCAGCTGCTGCTTCGCCCGCTTGAGCTTGGCGGGGTTTCGGATCACTTGGACTCTCTGCCTTGTGCTGGTTCTCCGGGCAGCGTTTCGGTTCTCGGCTGGGCGCTGTTTCTTCTCCTGCTGACGCCTCTCCTCCTCCAGGTGCCTGGCAAAGTCCTTGGCCAGCTTCCTCTCCTGTTGTTCCTTCATCTACTGCTGCCAGGATGTGCGCAGGGGCTTGTCCTGAACCACTTGGGAAACCTCTTCTTGGAGCGGTCCTTCCACACTCGCCCCGACTTGGGTTTTCCCTTTGGGATTACAGGAACCTCCACCTCCTTCTCCAAGTTCTTGGGCGCTGGGGCCTGGGACGAAGATCCTTTTCGCTTCTTTGGCCAGAGGCCGTCTCTCACCAGCTCCCGGGCCGGAGGTGGCTTGCTCGGCACGTGCTGACCCCGGGGGGAGCCAGGTGGCTGAGGTGTTAGCTCCTGTAGCGGCGGTGAGGGCTCCGGACCTGGCGCTTGCTGGCCAGGGTAAGGCTCTGGTGATCCTGGGCCCGACTGCAGCTGATGTCGCAGGGGGACCCCCGGGCCAGCTCCTCCTTACTCTGGGCCAACTCCGCGTCTGGTTCTTCTTGGCTCCAGGAGAACTTTGAGGACTCCTCACTTGGCTTTGGCTGACGTTGGGGAGATTCAGGACTGGACTCTGGCTCCCTTCGGGGAGACCCCAGGCCTGCTCCCTGCCCTAGACTGGGGTGATCCCGGACATGTCTCCTGCTGACATCGGGGGCACTCCAGGCTGGGTTGCCGTACACGCCGAGGAGACCCAGGCTCACTCATTTCTTCTGGGTTCGATTCGAACTCCACAAGCACTTGTTTCCCCCACAAAGTTGAGGTGGCGCTCTCGGGAGACTCAGCCTTTAGGCCTTCCAGCTGTGGGCTGCGCTTCAGCGGTGTATCCATGGCCCAGCCTGTAACCCCCGCCCCTCCAATCTGTGTTTACATTCTTTCCCTTAAAAATTGCTACTTTTACTCAAAATGCTACTGGGCGATATTTTTTTTCTGTCCTCTGCACCAAATCAAGAAGACATTAAGCCTATTGGCTTCCATGGCCAGGCCTGCCCTGATCAAATAGCCTCAGCTGAGCTGGGAGAAGGCTGAGCTTGGCAACCGACTCAGGCAAGAAGACCACAGCCTCTCACTATTCTTACTTGATTTTATAGCAGCTTTTTATAAATGCTTCTCAATTTAATGTTTGCTTTTGATCAGTTTTTATAGCCCTGAAATGGCTGTTGCTACCAATTTGCCCAGTTTTATACTTGTTTAAAGGGGAGATGACTTAACCTATATCTTCTCTCCCTCACAGTCCCCTCATTTAGATTTATCTACATCATTTTATTTTTTGTATCTGATTCATCACAAAATCTAGCAATATATCCATGATAAACACTCTCATCTAACTAAGAATAGGAAGGAACCTTCTCAATCAGATTAAAGCTATCTGTATTTTGTACTATACAAGTTACATCTAGGATAATCTTCAATGTGAAAAACTCAGTTCACTTTTTTTTTTTTTAGGACTGCTAATGAAAAATTTTCTTAATTATTGTTTAAAAATGCTACATTTCATTTTGAAAGATGTTTTCTCTGCATATAGAATGGAAAGACAGCAGACAGTTTTCCTCACCTTTGAATCTGTCATTCAGTAATCCTGGATTCCATTATTTCTGTTGGAAAGTCAATCATAAGTTGTATTATTGTTTGTTTGTTATTAATACTTTTTAATTTTCCAGTTACTTTCATAATTTTTGTGCTTCACAGCACTATCATTATAATGTAGTTCATATTAATATTTATTGCATATAATACTTCTTGAGTGGGTCTCAAAGTCTTTACCCATAATAGTGAGTGAAGGTATTATGTTTAAAAAATTGAAAAGGAAATCAAGTAAGACTGATAATTAGATAAACTTTACTAATTTTTTAAGATAGAATAAACTGGAAATTGATTATGTCTAACAATCAAAAAAGTGAAGGAATCATTACAAAAAAGTTTTCAGGTTAACTAGGAAGTAGTTCATAATTAATATAATGTTCAGTTATTAAGAATGCAGATAAAGCCCTCACTTTTTTGGTGTTTCACAATTAATTGCATGCATCTTTTTTCAAAACTTCAATGCTTTATTTAAATCTTTTTGCTTTAGAAATGATATTCTAATATTTTTTTTAATTTAAAACTAATGATTTTCATTTATTGGTAAATTATAGAGATCTGAAGTGTGGAAAATTAATATGTAAATATACAGGTGAAAGTATACTTGAAATTCGAAATGCCAGTACTATTTATAGTAACATAAGTGGACACCTCTGTGTGTCATTGGAATATAGATATGATCATGAAAAGAGCGAACAGATGTGGGTAGAAGATGGAACTGTTTGTGATCAAAATAAGGTATGTAGACTTTTAGTCCCAAATAACTTTCTAATTTATACTCTCTTTTTAGATGCATGGTTAGTATTTTCCTCATAATTTAAGTGCACGTTCAATTTCAAAAATAAGAAAATAGAAAAAATTTAAATTAAGAAAAAACTAAAAAAGAAAAAATATATAATCTGCATTCATGCATAGATGTTATAGCCATGAATATTTTATTGATTTTTATCTTACAAATTGTATATATTCATTCACTGTATTTTGTTAAATTATATTACATAGAGTACTTCTAATGCCATGATCTATCTTATGATAATAATTACTATAAAATAGCTGTTAAATAATATATGTCCATTTTAGTGATGAAAATAATACAGAATGCATAGAGTAAGGCAAAATTAATTGAAGGCACATATCTGAGGTGTAACTACTCTTTCTATTTTTATGAGCATTCTATCGAACTCTCTCTCTATATATTATTATATATATAAAACATTTACCTAAATATATCAACGACATATTTTTATAAGAACATCCCATCCTATTATCTGATTTTTGTTATTTTATTATTCCATAGCAAATATGGATATGTATCAACATTTCTATCTTCCTAGATTTTACCGCTATGAAATATATTTCACTGTTGTATACATATATATATATACACAACAAAGCTGGTTTAAATTATTTTCTTTTTTTTTTTTTTTATTTTTTTTATTTTTTTTTTTATTTTTTTTTATTTTTTTTTTTTTATTAATTTATTTTTGTTACAGAGGTTTCTCCTTTTTTTCCCCATTGACACCCTCCTCCCCATCCCCCCACCCTGTCCCCAGCCTTGTTGTCCATGTCCATCACTTATGCATACATGTGCATAAGTTCTGTGGTTCATCTCCTCCCTCCCCCCCACCCCCTCTCCTGAGGGGTGTCAGTTTATACCCTACTTCCACGTCTCTGGGTCTACCCTGTTCCTCAGACTGCTATGTTCATTATATTCCACAAATAAGTGAGATCATGTGATATTTGTCTTTCTCTGCTTGGCTTGTTTCGCTTAGGATAATACTCTCGAGGTCCCTCCACGTCGTCTCAAAGGATAAGAGATCTTTCTTTCTTACAGCTGCATAGTACTCCATTGTGTATATGTACCACAGCTTTTTTATCCATTCATCCACTGATGGACACTTGGGCTGTTTCCAGATCTTAGCTATTGTAAATAGTGCTGCTATGAACATGGGGGTACATGTATTTTTTCTGATTGGTGTTTCAGGCTTCTTAGGGTATATTCCTAGAAGTGGGATCACTGGGTCAAATGGCAATTCAATTTTTAATTTTTTGAGGTAACACCATAGTGTTTTCCACAGTGGCTGCACCAGTCTGCATTCCCACCAGCAGTGTACTAGAGTCCCCTTTTCTCCACACCCTCGCCAACACTTGTTGTTTAATGATTTGTTGATGGCGGCCATTCTGACAGGTGTGAGGTGATACCTCATTGTTGTTTTAATTTGCATCTCTCTGATGATTAATGATGTTGAGCATTTCTTCATGTGTCTCTTAGCCATTTGTATGTCCTTTTTGGAGAGGTGTCTATTTAGTTCCTCTGCCCATTTTTTAATTGGGTTCTTTGTCTTCCTTTTGTTGAGTTGTATGAGCACTCTGTATATTTTGGAAATTAACCCCTTATCTGATGTGTCATTGGCAATTATGCTCTCCCATGGAGTGGGTTCCCTATCTGTTTTGATGGTTGTTTCTTTTGCTGTGCAGAAGCTTTTGAGTTTGATGTAGTCCCATGTGTTCATTTTTCCCTTTGTTTCTGTTGCCTTAGGTGATGTATCAGTGAAGATTCTACTGCGTATGATGTCCGAAATTTTGTTGCCTACATTTTCTTCTAGGATTTTTATGGATTCACGAGTCACATTTAAGTCTTTTATCCATTTTGAGTTTATTCTTGTGTGTGGTGTAAGTTGATGGTCTAGTTTCATTTTTTTGCATGTAGCTGTCCAATTTTCCCAACACCATTTATTAAAGAGGCTATCTTTACTCCATTGTATGCTCTTGCCACCTTTGTCAAATATTAATTGAGCATAATGTCTTGGGTCAATTTCCGGATTCTCTGTTCTGTTCCACTGGTCTATATGCCTGTTCTTGTGCCAGTACCAGGCTGTTTTGATTACAGTGGCTTTGTAGTATAAGCTGATATCCGGTATTGTGATCCCACCTACTTTGTCCTTCTTTTTCAAGATTGCTGTGGCTATTCGGGGTCTTTTTTGGTTCCATATGAACTTTTGAAATATTTGTTCTAGTTCTGTGAAATATGTCACTGGTATTTTGATGGGGATTGCATTGAATCTATAGATTGCTTTGGGTAATATGGACATTTTAATGATGTTAATTCTTCCAATCCATGAACAAGGTATGTGTTTCCATTTTTTTATATCTTCCTCTATTTCTTTTTTCAATGTCCTGTAGTTTTCTGCAAATAGGTCCTTTACTTCTTTGGTTAGGTTTATTCCTAGATATCTTAATTTTTTTGCCGCGATGGTAAATGGTATTGTTTTTTTAGTTTCTCTTTCCGTGAGTTCGTCATTGGTGTATAAGAATGCCATTGATTTCTTGACATTAATTTTGTATCCTGCTACTTTGCCAAATTCATTTATTAAGTCTAGTAGATTTTTGATGGAGTCTTTAGGGTTTTCTATATATAATATCATATCGTCTGCGAATAATGACAGTTTCACTTCTTCCTTTCCAATTTGGATTCCTTTTATTTTTTCTTCACGTCTGATTGCTGTGGCTAAGACTTCCAGTACTATGTTAAATAAGAGTGGCGAAAGTGGGCATCCCTGTCTTGTTCCTGTTCTTAAGGGAAATGTTTTTAGTTTTTGCCCATTGAGTATGATGTTGGCTGTAGGTCTTTCATATATGGCCTTTATTATATCAAGATATGATCCCTCTACTCCCAAATTGCTGAGCGTTTTTATCAGGAATGGGTGCTGGATTTTGTCGAATGCTTTTTCAGCATCTATTGATATGATCATGTGGTTTTTATCTTTCATTTTGTTTATGTGGTGTATCACATTTATTGATTTGCGAATGTTGAACCAGCCTTGCATCCCTGGGATGGATCCCACTTGGTCATGGTGAATAATTTTCTTGATGTATTGCTGGATCCGATTTGCTAGTATTTTGTTTAGGATTTTGGCATCTACATTCATCAGGGATATTGGCCTGTAGTTTTCTTTCTTTGTAGTGTCTTTTTCTGGTTTTGGAATTAGGATTATGCTGGCCTCATAAAACGAGTTTGGAAGTCTTCCTTCTTCTTGAATTTTTTGAAATAGGTTGAGGAGAATGGGTGTTAGTTCTTCTTTGAATGTTCGGTAAAACTCCCCCGTGAAGCCATCTGGGCCTGGGCTTTTGTTTGCTGGGAGAGTCTTGATTACATCTTCAATTTCCTCAGCTGTTATTGGTCTGTTCAAGTTTTCTATCTCTTCCCGGTCCAGTTTTGGGAGACTATGTGTTTCTAGAAATTTGTCCATTTCACTTAGATTGTCGAATTTGTTGCCATATAAATGTTCATAGTATTTGCTAATGATCCTTTGTATTTCTGTGGTGTCAGTTGTTACTTCTCCTCTTTCATTTCTGATTTTGTGTATTTGGGTTCTCTCTCTTTGTTTCTTGGTGAGTCTAGCTAAGGGTCCATCAATCTTGTTTATCTTTTCAAAAAACCAGCTCTTTGTTTTATTGATCCTTTGAATTGTTTCTCTGGTCTCTATGTCGTTTATTTCTGCTCTGATCTTTACTATTTCCTTCCTTCTATTTGCTCTGGGGTTTTCTTTTTGTTTGCTTTCTAGTTCTTTAAGTTGTGAGGTTAGATAGTCTATTAGAAATTTTTGTTGATTCTTGAGGTGGGCCTGTAGTGCTATGAACTTCCCTCTCAGAACTGCTTTCGCTGCATCCCATAGATTTTGTGTTGTTGTGTGTTCATTTTCGTTGGTTTCCAGGAAGTTTTTAATTTCTTCCTTGATCTCCTCGGTAACCCATTCATTGTTTAATAACATGCTATTTAGCCTCCATGTATTCAAATGTCGTTGCATGTTCTTTTTCCAATTGATTTCTAGTTTCATGCCATTGTGATCTGAGAAGATGCTTGATATGATTTCAATCTTCTTGAACTTGTAGAGGCTTCGTTTGTGTCCTAACATGTGGTCTATCTTTGAGAATGTCCCATGTGCACTTGAGAAGAATGTGAATTCTATAGTTTTGGGGTGCAATTCTCTGTAAATATCTATTAAATCCATTTGGTCTAGTGCTTCGTTTAGAGTCTCTGTGTCCTTGTTAATTTTTTGTCTAGAGGATCTATCCAGTGATGTCAGCGGGGTGTTGAAGTCCCCTGTTATGATTGTATTGCTGTCAATTTCTCCTTTGAAGTCCTCCAGCAGATTTTTAATATATTTTGGTGCTCCTATATTCGGTGCGTATATGTTTACCAAGGTTATATCTTCCTGTTGGATAGATCCTTTCAATATTATATAGTGACCTTCTTTGTCTCTAGTAATGGCTTTCGTTTTGAAATCTATTTTATCAGATATGAGTATTGCTACCCCAGCTTTTTTTTCCTTTCCATTTGCTTGGAAGATTTTTTTCCATCCCTTCACTTTCAGCCTATGTGAGTCTTTTGTTGTGAGGTGGGTCTCTTGTAAACAGCATATATATGGGTTATGCTTTCTTATCCAATCCGCTACTCTGTGTCTTTTTATCGGAGCATTCAATCCATTTACATTTAAGGTGACTATTGATATGTACTTATTTATTGCCAGTTTTGTTCAGTGTGGTTCTACTTTCCTTCCTATTTCTTCTACTAATTACAGCAGTCCTTTTAACATTTCTTGCAGTGCTGGTTTGGTGCTAATGTATTCCCTTAGCCTTTTTTTGTCTGAGAAGCTCTTTATTTGACCTTCTATTTTGAATGACAGCCTTGCTGGGTAGAGTAGTCTTGGATTCAGATTCTTGTTTTTCATGACCTTGATTACTTCCTGCCATTCCCTTCTGGCCTGTAGTGTTTCTGTTGAGAAGTCAGCTGATAGCCTGATGGGGGTTCCTTTGTAGGTAACCTGTTGCTTTTCTCTTGCTGCCTTGAGGATTCTCTCTTTGTTTTTAATTTTTGGCATTTTAATTACTATGTGTCTTGGTGTGGGCCTGTTTGGATTCTTCTTACTTGGGACTCTCTGTGCTTCTTGAACTTGAATACCTTCTTTCTTCACCAAATTAGGGAAGTTTTCTGTCATAATTTCTTCAAATATATTCTCCAACCCTTGCTCATTTTCTTCTTCTTCAGGGACTCCAATTATGCGAATATTATTATGTTTCCAGTTGTCCCACAATTCTCTTAAGCTGTCTTCCTGTTTTTTCATTGTTTTTTCCTTTTGGTTTTCTGATTGGTTGATTTTTTCTACCCTGTCTTCTAATTCACTGATCCGGTCCTCAGCTTCCTCTACTCTGCTGTTTAGACCTTCCAATGTGTTCTTCATTTCTGCTATGTCATTCTTCATTTCTTCTTGCTGCTGCTTCATTTCTTCTTGCTGCTTCTTCATTTCCACTTGGTTGGTTTTCAGTGTTTCTATGTCTTTGCTCATGGTGTGGATGTCTTTACTCAAGGTGTTGATGTCCTTACTCATGCTGTTGAGCTTCCTCAAGATCATGGCTCTGAATTCTAGCTCTGTTAACTTACTTAGTTCCGTTTCATTTATCTCATCTTCGGTAGAGGTCTCTTGTTCTTTCATTTGGGCTCTGTTTCTTTGTTTCCCCATTTTGGCTATCTCAGTGGTTTTTGGAGCCTGCCAAATCTTCCTGTGGATGTTGGTGTTCTGTTGTTTGTGGCTCCCTCTACTGGGTTTGGATGAGCGTGGGAGGACCCACGTTAAACAGCACCCTGGAGTCTTACTTTCCAGGGTATATTTGCAAGCCCAGCAAAGGTTAAGTTATCCTCTAGCTTTTTGCCTAGAGGCTATTAGTTGTGGTTGCTTGTAGAGCCTTGGGTTTTCAGTTGAATGAAAACCTCCCTCAGGTGTTCAGTGTGAGAGGATTTCCAGGGGGTAGGGCAGATGCTAGTAGTTAATGAGCCTCAGTTTGCATTTCAATGGCCCTCTAGGGTGTGAATGGTTCTCCGAGGGAGGGGCTGCAGCCTCTCCCCAGAGCCCTGGGGTGGAGTAAGACGACCAGGCCACAGTCCTGGGTGGCCGCAACTCAGCAAAAACTCTGAGCGCCCTCCAAATCCCAGGTGTCCCCACTCAGTTCCAGTCCAGTCCGCCCTCCCTCTGCCTGAGCCCAGGTGAGTGGCTGCGGCTATTTTAGCGCTCTGTCCCGGCCCCGTGCGGTGGAGCTGGCGCGGATTTCGGCGCTCTCCGCCCCGTCCCCGCGCGGTGGAGCTGGCGCGGATTTGGGCGCTCTCCGCCCCGTCCCCGCGCGGTGCAGCTGGCGTGGATTTCAGCACTCTCTGCCCCGTCCCAGCGCGGTGGAGCTGGCGCCACTCCAACCCCGAGGGCGGGCGCTGCTCCGGCTAAGGGGCTAAGGCCGTTGCTGTCCGTGGGTTCCCAGCCCCCCTCTCGTGCCCTCGCAATCCTACCAGGATCGAGTCAGTGTCCCTGGTTGTATCGTCCTTGCAAGCTGCTTTTCTGTTGCTTTTTCCCGACGATTTGTCCTTATTTTAGTTGTAATTCCAGTTTGGTCCTGGGAGATGGTCTGTGTAGCTTCCATTCACTCCGCCGCCATTTTTCCCTCTAAATTATTTTCATATCTCAATTTTAAGTTATAAAGTCTGTTTGGTCTAATAAGAAACATAACATATTAAATTACTTAATGAAGAACAGAGAGAAAGGCAAAATATAATTGACTTGGGAGCAGAAGATATTTTTTTGTAAATGAAGTGTAAAATGTTATGTTTTGGTTATAACCAGGTATAAATGAAATCTTACATTTTTCTCATTTTAATTGTAAATCATGAATGTATACATGTTTAAAATATATTATTTTTACATGATATTCATGGAAATACTGTCATTCATAATAAAATCTTATTGTAATGTAATTTTGCTAAAATTCATTTTAAAATTAGAAATAAAAAATGTAAAAGAAAAATTGTCACCTGAAATTCTCACACAAAACTCAGTCTTTTAAAAAACTGTAAGTTTGCTTTTATGAAATTCACTTTGCAAAGTATTTCCCAAATTGTTGCCTAAACTGTCTTTAATTTTTAACTCTATGTTTTCTAAATAGCCTAATACAGACTGTATGGGTTAGGAATTAAACCAACATTTATGCTTTTTTATTTTTTCTACTAGCTATTCTAATGGGTTGAAGTGGTACCTCACTGTCATTTTTTATTTTTATTTCTCTATTGATTACTGATGTTGAACATATCTCCATATGCTTATTGGACATTTGCTTATCTTCTTTGAAGAAATGACTATTCACATCCTGTACCCATTTTTTTTAATTGAGTTGTTTGTTGATGAACTTTAGGAGTTCTTTATATATTCCAGATATTAATCCTTAATTAGATATATGATTTGCAAATATTTTCTTTCATCCTATGGAATGCCTTTAACTTTGTTGATTGAGTCCTTTGATGCACAAAAGTTTTTAATTTAGATGAAGTACAGTTTATTTTTTTCTTTTCTCCTATGCTTTTTGTGTCACATCCAAGAAATTATTGCCAAACTCAATGCCAATTACCATGTTTTATTCTAGGACTTTTATAGTTTTAGATCTTATATTTAGGTCTAGAATCCATTTTGAGTTAATTTTTGTATATGGTATAAATGAAAGGTCCAAGTTCATTCCTTTGCATGTGGATATTTAGTATGAATTTCGGTGGCAACCTTATTGAAAATCATTTTACCTTGCCTTGGCTGGTTTGGCTCAGTGGTTAGAACATCATCCCATGGACTGAAGGGTCACAGGTTCAATTCCCAGTCAAGGGCACAGCACCTGGTTTGCAGGTTCAATCCCAGGTCCTGGTCAGGGGCATGCACAAGGCAGTCAATTGTTGTGTCTCTCTCACAACAATGTTTCTCCCTCCCTCCCTTCCACTCTGCTGAGGTCCTGCCTCAGCAGTCCAGGGTTTCCCTCAGGTGTAGACAGAGTCAGAGAAGAAGGAGATGTGAGACAGAAGGTGCTTGATCCTTCTGCTGCTTAAGGCTAGCAGAATCTTTATTTTTATATCTTCAGGCTGTATGACAAGTTACTCATTTTTTTTCTTTTGACCTTTAAGCAAGTATGTATAGATATTCTTTTCCACTTACACAACTCTTAGGTATTGGTACAGGGTTAATCACTAACTATTTCACTTTTTCATCCAGACATAACAATGACATTGTATCAGCTCTTAACCTTTACAATTACTTTCACCATGTGACTCATTGCTTAGCAACCTTCCTGTTTACATTTATGCAGACATTGTCTCATTTAACGTCTTCCTTCCCCACACCCTCTATTTCAATTTCTGTTACTTTCTCATAGACCTTGACTTTTTCTCTTATATAAGATCCTTTTAAGCTTTTACATTCTTATCTTAAATTCTTATTACTTTCTTGCCTTTTCTTTCTGCAGTCTATTCTGACATCTACATTATTAATCATCTACATGTTACTTCTATAATGATTCCTAACAGACAGATAACAGATAGATAGAGAAAGCAAAGATTAGTGTCCTTCAGTTGCCATCCTGCATTTTTATTTTCCTATTACTCTAGATTTTCAGTCACTGTTCTTCATGATTCTTGCCATGCAGTGAATTCATTTCTCCAGGGACTATGTCAAACCATGGAGGCCTTCATAACTCCCATGACTATGTCAAGCCGTGGTGGTTGCTGTTCCAGTGACACCGCTCCCAACACCACTCTATCTAAAAATCAATGGAAAAAATATCCTCAGGTGAGGATTAACAAAAAAAGAAAGAGAGAAAATAATTGGACCTATCTGAAAAACTTTATCTCTGGACTCTTTATTCTTCTCCACTGGTTTGTAGGTTTGTATGTCTGCCTTTATCTCAGTGCCACATTGTTTTGAATATTGTAGGTTTTTTAGTAAGTTTGGAATCAATAGGTAGGGGTCCACATTTTTCTTCTTTTTTTAAGATTAATTTAGTTATTGTAGTCCCTTAAGATTCTATAATGAGTTTTAGGATGAGTTACTCTATTTATGCCAATAATATAGGTATTTTATAGGATTATACTGAATCTGCAGGTTTCTTTGGGTAGTATTGACTGCTTAACAATATTGTCTTCAATGAATGAACATAGGGTATCATTCTATTTGTTTGTGTCTTATTGAATATATTTCAGCAATGTTTTATAGTTTTCAGCATACAAGTCTTTAAACTCCTTGATTAAGTTTATTGCTAAGTATTTTATTCTTTTTGATTGTATTGTAAAGGGAACTATTTACTTAATTTCCTTTTCAAAATGTGCACCATTTGTTTATAGAAATGCAACTTATTATTATGTTGCATAATAATTTAAAAAACAATGTAAATATGTTAATTAAAAATACTTCATTACTAAAAAATGCTAACCATCACCTGAGTCTTCAGTAAGTCATAATCTTTTTAACAGTAAAGGTCTTGTCTTCATGTTGATGGTTGCTGACCAATTAGGATGATTGTTTTTGAATGTTGAGGTGGCTGTGACAATTTCTTAACATAAGACAACAATAAAGATTACTTCATCGATTGACTCTTCCTTCCACGAACAATTTCTCTGAATCATGTGATACTATTTGATAGCATTTTATCAACAGAACTTCTTTCAAAATTGGAGTCAATCTTCTCAAACCCTCTGCTGATTTATCAGCTAAGTTTATGTGATATTCTAAATCCTTTGTTGTCGTTTCAACAGTCTTCACAGCATCTTCACCGATTTCTTTGCTCATTCATAAGAAACAACTCCTCATCTATTAAAATTTTGTCATGAGATTGCAGCAAATCGGTCACTTCTTCAGGATCCACTTCTAATTCTAGTTCTTCTGCTATTTCCACCACATCTGCAGTTGTTTCCTCCACTGAAATCTTGAACTCCTCAGTCATCCATGAGGATTAGAATCAATTTTTTTCAAACTCCTGCTAATGTTGGTATTTTTAGCTCTTTTCCTGAATCACTGATGTTCTTAATGGCATCTAGAAGGGTGAATTCTTTCCAGAAGTTTTTCAATTTTCTTTGCTTAGATTCATCAGAGGAATCACTATTATGACAGCTATAGCCTTACAAAATACATTTCTTAAATAATAAGACTTGATCTCTGGGCTTCATAATGGATATTGTGTTAGCAAGCATGGGGGAAAAAAAATCAGAAAACACTGATCTCATTGTACATATTTATCAGAGCTCCTGGGTGACCAGGGGCATTGTCAATGAGCAGCAATATATTTTTTTTAATCTTTTCTTCTGAGCATAAGTCTCAACAGTGGGCTTAAAAGATTCAGTAAGCCATGTTGTAAATAGATGTGCTATCTAAAGGCTTCATTTTTCCATTTATAGAGCAAAGGTAGAGTAGATTTAACATGATTCTTATGGGCCCCAGGATTTTTGGAATGGTAAATGAGCATTGGCTTCAACTTAAAGTCACCAACAGCATTATCACCTAAAAAGAGAGTCAGACTGTTCTTTGAAGCTTCAAAGCAAGGCCTTGATTTCTCTTCTCTAGCTATGAAAGTCCTACGTGACATCTTCTTCCAATATAAGGCTGCTTTATTGACATTGAGAGTTTGCTGTTTAGTGTAGCCACCTTTATTAATTATCTTGGCTATATCTTCTGGATAACTTGCTGCAACTTCTACATCAGCACTTGCTGTTTCACCATGTACTTTAATGTTATAGAAATTGTTCATTTCCTTAATCCTCATTAACCAACCTCTTCTAGCTTCAAACTATTTTTTCTGCAGCTTCTTCATTTCTCTCAGCCTTCACAGAATTGAAGAGAAGCAGTCCCTTGTTCTAGATTAGACTTTGGCTTAATCCTTAAGCCTTAAGGGAATTTTGTGGCTTGTTTGATCTTCTATCCAGAGCACTATAACTTTTCTCATATTAACAAGAAGGCTACATTATTTTATCATTCATGTGTTCACTGGAATAGCACTTTAATTGCCTTCAAGAACTTTTCATTTACATTCACAGCTTGGCTAACACTTTGGCACAAGAAGCCTAGACTTCAACCTATTTCAGCTTTTGATATGCCTTCTTCACTTAATTATTTTTAGCTTTCGATTTATTAAAAAAATTTTTTTTCTTTATTGATTTTAGAGAGAGAGGAAGGTAGAGGGAGAGAGAGATAGAAACATTGATGAGAGAGAACATTGATTGGCCGCCTCCTGCATGCACCCCACTGGGGATTTGGCCCACAACCTGGGCATGTGTCCTGACAGGGAATCAAACAGGCGACCTCTTGGTGCCTGGGTCAACACTCAACCACTGAGCCACACCAGCCAGGCTTTAGCTTTTGATTTAAAGTGAGAGATGTGAGACTCTTCCTTTCACTCTAACACGTAGAGGCCATTGTAAAGTTATTAACTTGCCAAATTTAAAAATTGTTCTGTCTCAGGGCATACAAAGACTTGAGGAGAGGGAGTGAGATGGGGAAACAGCCAGTCTGGTGGAGCAGTCAGAACACACACATTTATTGATTACATATGCCATCTTATATGGGCATGGTTCATGGCACCTCAAAACAATTGCAATGGTAACATCAAAATTCACTGATCACAGATCACCATAACAAATATAATACTGAAAAAGTATGAAATATTGTGAAAATTACCAAAATGTTACACAGACAGAAAGTGAGCAAATGCTACTGGGAAAATGGTACCAATAGCTTTGCTCAATGCATGGTTGCCACAAACCTTCAATTTGTAAAAGAAGCATGGATTCTGTAAAGTGCAATAAAGTGGAGCACAATAAAATGAGGTATGCCTGTATTGTATTTTTTCAGCACCACAATTTGTTTTGATTTCTATCTAAAATTGCTATCTCTTTGTTGATATTCTCATTTTGTTCATGTTATTTTTCTGATTTCCTTTTATTCTTTATCCATGTTTTTATTTAGCATATTTAGTGTAGTCATTTAAAGATAACATCTGTCACTTCATTTTCTTCCTTTAAATGAGATGTGTTTTTCTGTTTCTTTTTATTTCTTGTGATTTTTTTAATTTCTATTTTTATTTTTATAAAACAATCACTTCTCCCATTGTTTTCAAACTGGCTCTGTGCAGGGGCAGCCTTTTACTAATTTGTTGGGTAGTTCTGAGCCTTGGGATCAGCCTGTGGAGAAAGCTTGTGATCTTCTGATATCTTTTGAGATATGCATCTTTCCAGGTGGGGCTTTTTTGATTTCTCACATTCATGGATGTTTTTAGATGTCTTGTTATTCCAAATAATCTCATGCAAACATTTCTTTGGGGCCTTAGATGGTCTATTTTTTTTCTCTACCCATAATATCTTGCCCCAGGTGTCTACAAAGTCTTAGTCATCCTGAGCAGTGTTCATTGCTCCTCTCCATCTGAGATTTAAAGTAGGTAAATTGAGACAAGTCCTTCAAGAACTTCTCAGACAGGTTGTAATATTGAAAATATGGCCTCCTCTGCTCCCTTCCGTTTAAGGGAGGGAATTGGGAACTCAGCTGCTTCCATCTTCAGATCAAGACTGTGCCATGCGAGAGAAGGAGTGGAGCAAGGGTGAGCAAAACCCACAAACTTTTCTACCTTTTTGGCTTTCCCTTGTTCGGGATTTGATTGGATGCTTGAGACCTTAGACTACTTCCAGAGTTCCTATGTTTTCTTCCTTCTTTCCTTCCTTCCTGATCCTACCAGACAGATAGGATCATTTAAATCCTATCTGTCTGGTCACTGATGGCCACTGGAGTAATGCTGGCTTCAGTCTTTGATTCTTTTGAGAAGTTACATTGCCTCACATTTTCTGAGCCTAAACATAACTTTTACTTTATCTCCAGTAACAACCATATGTTTATTTTAAAAAGAATATGTACACCTTTTGTGATTGTTGTTGTTGTTTTATCATTTTAGGTACTCCATGCAAAAAGGTTTTTATAGAAACCTATTCTGCCCAAGTGGCAAGAATAAGAAGATGCATTATAACATTTATCTAATAATGAATAAAAAAAATATCTGTTTCACAGAGTTTAGTGAAGAGCCATTATTTTCATTATACTATTATTATGTGGAGATAAATAATTTGTGTGGTTTTGTAGCTAGATTTCTACATCGGATGGGGTTTCTCACTAGCTTTCCTGCATGTTGCCACAGAAGTAAGCATGTTAAATCAGAAAAAAGATGACTTTATTGCACAGAAACATGACTAATAATACTTTCTCAACTTCTTTCTAGTTTGGCTCAAATAATTTTTTTAACAGTTCTGAGAATTAGGTTTATCTTCTTCTGGACAACCGTGCTGCAAATTATATATCTAACTTCTCTGTGCAAATTCTAGTTAGGTATTAAGGGATCATTATAACAGAACAGATACATTTTTAACTGCAGAAGCACTAGTCTGTATCCAGACCTGGAACTTTTAGACTGTTACCACAACCACTCAAAATAATTTGAACATGTTTGTCATCAGTATATTTCCTTCTAAGTCTTAAACACAGAGGTATGTGTTGCCATAATTATCAGACACTATCAATAATGTATTTTCCCATGCTCCGTAATGTTTAGCAAAATATATGTGAGCAGATTCTATTCACTCTCTGGCCTTAAAAATCAGTATATATGGTCATATATATTTCAAAAGAAAAGAATTGCAAAGAAATATTGCCAATATTATTTAGAAAACTTTTTTTATATAAATAGTATTTCCAATTATATAGTATTTGGTTTATTATCAGTTATTCTAAGGCCTTCTATGAGTGCCATCAACATGTATTTCTTATTTTTGAAACATAGTAGTATTTAATATTACAAGTTAAAAGATGCCTTAAAAATAGTCTAAACTTTGAGCTTTGTGCTTAGCTTTCCCTATCCCAATTAATTGTGCCACAACCAAAAGAGTGAGACAAGCCAGAAACTTTGTTGTCATTTACCCATTTGTCTTTTCATCTTTCATTTACTAACTATCACTAAACTTAGGTGGATTAAACTTTTTAACTATATCTCAAATACAACCACTAGTTTCCATCTATTTTAATTTTTTTCTTTATTAATTTAAGAGAGAGAGGAAGGGAAAGGGAGAGATAGAAACATCGATGAGAGAACATTGATCGGCTGCCTCTTGGATCCACCCCACTGGGGATCAGGCCCACAACCTGAGCATATGCCCTGACCAGGAATTGAACTGGCAACCTCTTGGTGCATGGGTTGACGCTCAAACACTGAGCCACACCGGCCAGGCTTTTTTATTTATTTTAATTTTTTTCTCTTTCCATCTAAATCACTAACACTCAATTTCACTCTATGGTTATCATTTTCCTGGACTACTGTCATGGCATCCTAATTTATCTCTTTACATTTTCTTTTGCCTTTGCATCTTCTTTTCCAAAACCTAATTTTATCAGCTTCCCATCTTTCAATTAAATCTCTAAATAAAACCATTTGCTTATAGGCCAACTTTACGATTGAGATTGGAAGGTCCTACACAATCCTACCATAACAACTTCTATCAAATCACACTTAGTGTTTTTTGTTTGTGTGTATGTGTGTGTGTGTGTGTGTGTGTGTGTGTTTCTATATCTTTTACTGAAATATGAGCAATATGATTTTGTGTGTGTGTGTGTTCTCAGGGCCAACCACATTGTAATTCAAATATTTAGTTAATAATTTAATAGCTGTTTTCTGTGTAACAGCTACATTGCCCTTAATACTGTTCAAAATTCCCGTACTGTTTCCAGTGTAGGGTCATTTTAAATATTATTTCTTTTTCTATAAATACCTGTCTTTCATGTCTATGCTTTATTAAGTTATGTTCAGTGTTAGGAATCAATAAGAGGAGTTTACTGTTCTCACATATGAGATAAATTACTTGTATTTTTTCATATAATTATTTTTATTATATTAATTATCACATGTTAATCCTTTATTTTATTTATTTCATGCCCGTGACTTCCATGCCAGCAAAAGCAGGCAAGATGCTTTTTTTGTTTTGTTTACTCTCAGATAATCAGAGTCTCATTTAATGCTAAAAACACAGTAGCACTATAAATTAATCACTTATAGTTAGTATATTAATATTTATTGTTAAATAAATACCTCTTAATTACATGCCAAATGTAGATGATATTTCAGTTAACTTACTTTGGCTTATTTCCTTTTCAGTATTGCAGGAATAAGGAGTGTGTACAAAATGACTTGCATTTTGACTGTCTTCCACAAAAATGCCGCTCTCATGGTGTAAGTACCAGTATTATGACACAAGAATAGAAATCATTAAAAGTGATCCTAGGACCGGCCGCTGTGGCTCAGTGGTTGAGCATCGACCCATGCACCAAGAGGTCACTGGTTCAATTCCCAGTCAGGGCACATGCCCAGGTGTAGGCCAAATTCCCAGTGGTGGGCATGCAGGAGGCGGCCAGTCGATGTTCTCTCTCATTGATGTTCTATTTCTCTCTCCCTCTTCCTTCCTCTCTCTCTCAAACCAATAAAGAAAAAAAAGAAAATTTTAAAAAAAGAGCCCAGCCAATGTGGCTCAGTGGTTGAGAGTCAACCCATGCACCAAAAAGGTCACCGGTTCAATTCTGGGCCAGGGCATATGCCCAGGTTGTGGGCCCAATCCCCAGTGGGGGGATGCAGGAGGCGGCCAATTGATGTTCTCTCTCATCAATGTTTCTATCTCTCTCTCCCTCTCGCTCTAAAAATTAATAAAGAAAAAAAAAAACAAAAACAAAGAGTGATCCTAGGAAAGCAAACACACAGCTATACACACACAAACATACTTATTAACCACATAAGAAAATTGGCCTTGTCTGACTTAAATATTATTTTAAAATTTTACTTGAACATAAATAATTTGAGCTACTTATAAGGTAAAATTTCTCCTGTTTTCAGAAATGCAATAATAAAAAGAACTGTCACTGTGACCCCACCTTTTTACCTCCAAATTGTGAAACTACTAATGATAATTGGCCTGGAGGGAGTGTTGACAGTGGCAATTATCCACCTAATGCAGCGCGTAGTCTTGGTAAGTATTAATAACAAATTGAAAACATAAAACAACATTTTAATTTATTAAATAAAATAAACACTATTTTGTCTACCAATTTATATTTAGATTATGTTTGTACATCAAATAATAAATTGTATATAGCTATTTAACTTATGTTTTACTTATAGAGAGTAATATAATAGAACATATTTAACATATATGGTAAATGAGATATAGCAATAATGACCAAAGAAGGAAAATAGAAATCACTTTAGTCCTTTATACAAAAGGACTTTAATATAAGGCAACAGGTAAGACATGATGGCAGAAATAAAAACCAATCAGAGAATGGTGAAGCAAACCAGAGATTAGCAACAGCAGAAATCCATTTTCACTTCTTGGGGCTGGTGGGACAATAAAAGGAAGTGGTAGTTCTGGAACCAGAATCTGAGCCATGCAGCATGACATATAACTATGGTCAAATCTACATATCAGTATCTAGACCACAGAGAGAGGTATTGTCCAGCATGAGGTAAAGATATAGAACATTTACAGCCATTATTAGAGATGTAGGAGAGAAAGGGCAATAAGTAGCATGGATATTTTACTCTACTGATGCTCCAAATTTTATTCAGTGACTTTCTGATTTAGCCAGTGACTTCCACTGACTAAATCTAACTAGAAGACAAAAAGGAAATGAACTTGGGAAATCTAGTATCCTACAAATTTTTTTTGTTCAGTGAAGGAATGGACTTAAGAGCAAGCCAACATGTCCAATTATGCTTTGGGCAAGACTTTCTTTATATAAAAACTTAAATTTGCATATAATTATAGCAAGTTTTTCCAGATTTTGAGCCAGAGGTAGTTCTTAACATTTCCACATTCATTTCATTGTTTAAGGCCATATGGTAATAAATTACTAAATTATAACATTATAACATATATAAGCATTATCAAGCTGTTTCCATTTTAATAGTAACAATTAACTTGCAATGGCTTATGTTCAAGTCAACTGAAATTCATTGTTTCTGTTCATGCACACACATGCCATTTCGCCAATGAGCAGAGGAGACTGACTACTCCTTTCCTAGAATCCAGGTTGACCTTAGTGATGTGATTAATCAATAAATGTACAGAAGTGAGATTCTGGGACTTCCATGGTCTCCCTGCAAATTCTGACTGGGTCTTTTAGAATACTAATTCTTGGGTCTCTCATTGTTGGAACACATACTCTGTTGAAACTCATCTTCTCTGTATGAAATGTGATTACAAGGAGACACAAAAATACAACAACACAACTAAGCCCTCCCCAAATTCATGACTCACAAAATGATCAGATTTAAGTGATTGTTTTAATAAAGTTGCTAATTTTGTAGTTTCTTACACAGCTCTCTCTCTCTCTCTCTCTCTCTCTCTCTCTCTCTCTCTCTCTCTCTCTTTCTCTCTCTCCATACACACACATACATGCACACACACACATATTGATATCATTGATACCAGAAGGGGTATTCATATAACAAATATCTAAAACGCGTGGCATTAGCTTTGGAATTTAATGGTGTGTGGTAGAAAGACCTCTAGGAAACTGTTAAAAACTATTAGTATATGGTAAAATTGTCTTTAAAAGACAGTTGGTGAGCAATTCAAAAGCATGTTATTGGAAGTTGAGAAAATAAGTTTTATTATGAATCAGTGAGCTATTTGGCATCATTGCTGCCTGTGGTAATGTGGAAAGTAGAATTCATGGTTCTGAGTGGCAAGCCTTCTAGGTAGATTTTAAAGATTTTCAGGTGGGGACTTAAATTACCCATGATTAAATATAAGACGATAAAAATAAAAGAATAGTTCAATTTTCAAATAAAATGTAGAGAAAATGTAAAATAGGTAATTTTTGTTTGTTTATTTGAAAAAGAAACTAATTATTATTCCTGGTCTGTTCTGGAAAAAAAGTATTCTTAAAGTAATAAATGTCTAACAGCCAAATTTGAGATAGTAAGCAATAAAATTTGATCTCAGATAAAAATTAAGTCAAGCACGTGACTGTAAAAACTCCTCTGAAAATCTCAGAAAAACTTAAAGTGATGTCTCTTAGATATCTTCATCGAAACAAAAGCCCTTCTGGAATGCTTTATCAAACTCTCAAACAAAAAGGCTACTAAGAATCTTAAATATGTTATCCTATGACAACCTCACCAACTCAGTATTTTTAAAAAAGATTTATTTCAAAGAGATTTGTGAGTGTGGCCTTTATTTAATAAGACTTATTATTATTATTATTATTATTATTTTTATTATCATTATTATTATTGTCTTGAATTTTTATACAATTTTTAATAATAGTTTATTTGAGCCAAACTGACAACATATGCGAGGGAGCAAGATCTCAACTGCTTCCTGGGGTGTATTTTTATTTAATACACAAGAAACTCATACATTTTTAAAATTATATTAGCTCAGACTTAAAGTGAGCTCAATAGCTCATTCTTTGAGTTCCAATCAATTACAGGAAATAAGCTACTCAGATATAAAAGAAGCTGTTCCTAATGGAAATAATTATAAATTAAAGGGTCTTACCAAGAAACCAGAAGCCAAAACTTCTTAGAGCTGTGGGTTTATGGTTTTTAAAAATCACCACCAACACAAATTTAAAAAATACAGGTCTAGCCCTGGCTGGTTTTGCTCAGTGGTTAGAGCGTTGGCCCGCAGACCAGAGAGTTCAGGGTTCGGTTCCTGCTAAGGGCACGTACCTTGGTTGCAGTTTATCCCTGGCCCCAGTTGGGGTCGTGTGGGTGGCAACCACTCAATGTGTCTCTCTCACATCGATGTTTCTCTCTATATATATCTTTCTCTCTTCCTCCCTCTCTCCCTCCCACTCTATCTGAAGATAAATGCAAAAAACCAAAAAATAAAATAAAAATACAGGTCTAGATGGTAAAAATGTAGATTAATTCCACTAAATTATTTTTCAAGGAAGAAATACCATTTAAAAAATAGTAGTGAAAGGACTCCTATCACCTTATTTCATGAGGTAAACAAACCTGGTGCCAAATACAGACAAAGAAGTTAAAAAATTACAGAATAATTTTATCATGAACATAGATATAAACATTCTCAAGAAAATATTAGCTCATCTTATATAGCTATCTATATTAAAAAGATAATAATCCAGCCCAGCTGGTGTGGCTCACTGATTGAGGGTCAACCCATGCACCAAGAAGTCGCCGGTTTCATTCCCGGTCAGGGCACATGCCCAGGTTGTGAGCCTAATCCCCAGTGGGGAGCATGCAGGAGGCGGCCAATTGATGTTCCCTCTCATTGATATTTCTATCTCTCTCTCCCTCTCCCTCTCCCTTCCTCTCACTAAAATCAATAAAGAAAAAAATATATTTAAAAAAAGATAATAATCCAGACTATATGGGATTTACTTTAGGAACACACAACTCTTATCATTTGAAAGTCAATCAGTACAGGTCACTAAACCAACAAAATTTTTATAAGTTTATTATTTTTTTTATTTGGTGAAGAAAAATCATTTGACAAAATGTACCACCTATTCGTGATTTTCTTTAAAGCAGCAAACTACTAACATAAATAAACTTCATCAGTCTGATAAAAAACACCAACAGCCCTGGCTGGTTTGGCTCAGTGTTTGGAGCGTCGGCCTTCGGACCAGAGAATCTCGTGTTCAGTTCCCGCTAGGGGCACATACCAAAAACTAAACTAAACTAAAATAAAAATAAAAAGCATCAACAAAAAACATAGTTAATATATTTTATAATGAAATACATTGTTTTCCCAAAAATATTAAAAGGGAATAAAGTCTGCTCTTACTATATCCATTCAACATTTTACCAGTAAGTCCTAGACAGTGCAATAAATAGCAAAAGAACAAGAAATCAAGACCATAAAGACTGTAAAGATTTAAATATGACTGCAGATAATATGGTTAATTACATAGAAAGTCCTAAAGAATCTACAAAAACACTTCTAGAAGTAATAAATATTATCTGAAAGTTCAAAGGAAAACTTATCAAAAGTCAGCAGTATTATTATATAATAGCAGCAGTAAATGGAAATCTAAATCAGTGCCATTTATAAGACTATAGAAATATAAAATATTATGAATGAATTTAACAAAAGATGTGCAAGACATTAGCACTGAAATGAAAACAAAATGGAGATAAATGTTAAACATACAAATAAATGAAGAAATATGCCATATTCATCTATTAGAAGGCTTATTATTGCTAAAATTTCCATTCTTACCAAATTAAATCTATAGATTTTTTAAAAGCATAAAAACATGCAACTTTTTAGATGTTAACAATTTGATTCTAAAATAATCAAAAGAGCACTATCTGTATTTGGCACCAGGTTTGTTTACCTCATGAAATAAGGTGATAGGAGTCCTTTCACTACTATTTTTTAAATGGTATTTCTTCCTTGAAAAATAATTTAGTGGAATTAATCTACATTTTTACCATCTAGACCTGTATTTTTATTTTATTTTTTGCCAAACAACCCTGAAAAAGAATGACAAAGGATAACAGACTATTTGCCCTATTGCCTTATATTGAATTTAGTATAGTATAAATTTAGTATATAGTTACATTAATCAAGATAGTGTGGCATTTGTAAAGGACAGATATGCAGGTAGATCAATGTAATGAAATAGGGAGCCTAGACATTTACCCATTAATATAAGGTTTATCAATTTTTCAAGAAAAGTACAAAGATTGTTTAATGTGGAAGGAAAGTCAGTTCAAAACATTGTGCTTTAACAACTGGATACCCACATAAGCCCAAAGAACCTCACAAATCTTAAGTTACTTAACAATTGATATGGGATAGATCATAAATCTAAAGGAAGAAGCTAAAAGTATAAATCCTCTTGAAAGAAAGATAGGAAAAATTTTACATAGTCTTGGGATAAGCAATATTTTCTTACATAAAAAATTAAAATATAGCCCTGGCCGGTTTGGCTCAGCGGTTAGAGCGTCGGCCTGCGGTCCAGAGAGACCCGGGTTCGGTTCCCGCTAAGGGCATGTACCTCGGTTGCAGTTTGTCCCCGGCCCTGGTTGGTCGTGCGGGTGGCAGCCACTCGATGTGTCCCTTTCACGTCGTTGTTTCTCTCTCTCTCTTCCTCTCTCTCCCTCCCACTCTATCTGAACAAAAAATGAAAAAATGTCCTTGGGTGAGGATAAAAAAAAAAAAAAGAAAAAAAAAAGAAAATATATATCAATGCAATAAAAGAAAAGATAATTTGGACTTTAATAAAATTTTATTAAATGTACAGTATTTCTTGCTAAAACTAGAAATTGAGAAAAACTCAACTGATATGGGAATCACACATTCAGTCTGTTTATCTATATGACCAGACAGTTCTGCAAAGAGATTACATGGAATAAAAGGTTCTCAATCAAAAGCAAAGGATAGAACTATTATTGTAAGAGTTAGAAGGTCTCTTTGGGTACTGACACTGCCAACTTATCTACTTCATAAAAATATTAATTATAAAGTTATTAAGTAGTTAAAAAGTTTTATTCTAATAGTTACATTGAAATACAGAAATGTCTTGCTATATTCCTCATAATTACTTTTAAATCACTAATGTTTTCTTTCCTAGAAATACCCTATATTGAGAATGCTTACTCTCCCAAACCTACAAGATGGCCATTTTTCCTACTCATTCCTTTTTGCGTTATTCTCTGTGTAATGATAGCAACCCTGGTAAAAGTTTATTTCCAAAGAAAAAAATGGAAAACTAAGGAGTATACAAGCGATGAGTATATTGATTTCATATTTAAGATTCATTACTTTTATAATTTGTTAGCATCCATAGTAACTTATTAATAAATAATTGATGTTACTAGTAATAATTCAGAGTTACTTTATCTTTAAATGGAAATTTAATATTAAATATATTAAGGATTAATATAATGACTAATGAACAGAATTTTTTTAAATGTCAGCAATTTTAATCTTATAACAACTTGTACTCTTTTAGGGGTAAAATTAAGTGAAAATATTTCTAGTTAATGTTTATTTACCTGTTTTTATTATTTGATCTTAATTATTAACTATATATTAAACATTACTACTTTATTCTTAATATTTATATATTTCAAAGAACTTTGCATATGCTATTTTATTAAAAGGTAGCAAAGAAATCCAAGAGAGTAGTTAGTGAAGTCAGTCAGTCAGAGAAAGATGAATACCATATAATTTCACTAATATGTGTAATCTAAAGAACAAAATAAATGAACAATCACAATGGAAACAGACTCATAAAGAGAATAGACTGGTGGTTACCAGAGCGGATGGAAATTAGGGGACTAGTTACAAAATAGTCATAGGAATATAAAGTACAGCATAGGGAATGCAGTCAATAATATTGTAATAACTGTGTATGGTGCCCGGTGGGTACTGGAAATATCATGGGGAACAAAGTATATGATTGTCTAACCACCGTGCTGCATACCTGAAACTAATACAAAATTATATTGAGTGTAAGCTACAATTGAAAAAAAAAGATAAATAAAAGAAATAAATAGGGCAGAAGATGAATGTCAAAAAAGTTTAGTTGTTTAGCTAGTAATGTTATAAATATGAAAATGACCTAAGTTAATTTTCAGGTAAACTTACATCACTGTGCTTGTTTCTCATGTTGGTCTTAATTAGCAGTGAGAAATTATTTAAGTGTTAAAATAATCTCAAGTAGCAGCTACTCACAGATCTCAGATAGGAATTCAAAACTGTTTTAGTACGGACAGATGGTACAGAGTTTTGTACAGTAATCTTTGAAGAAAATATAATTCTAAGTGATTATATTTGTTTTTAAATGAACAGGGAACTTGAAAGTGAAAGTGAATCCAAGAGCAGCCTGGAGAACAGAGAATCCATGATATCATAGTGAGTAGCAAATTTTTTAAGGATGAGATGGAGAGACAGAGAAAATTTAATATATTAAATAAATATAAATAATATAAATATATATTAAATGGTAGTAGTCATATAGATGCATATAATGAAAATTAAATTGAAGAATATTTTAATAGTATAAGCTTCATAATAGATTAATAAACTATAAATGGCATTCAATTCATTACTTAAAATTTCTTGCAGTGTTATCTTTTTTTATATATATTTTTTTATTTTATTAATTTATTTTTGTTACAGATGTTTCTCCTTTTTCCCCCATTGTCACCCTCCTCCCCCTCCCTCCCTGCCCCGTCCCCAGTTTTGTTGTCCATGTCCATTGGTTATGAGCACATGCGTACAAGTTCTGTGGTTCATCGCTCCCCTCCCCCACCCCTTCTTCTGGCAATTGTCAGTCTGTACCCTACTTCCACATCTCTGGGACTACCCTGTTCCTCAGACTGCTATGTTTATTATATTCCAGAAATAAGTGAGATCATATGATATTTGCCTTTCTCTGCTTGGCTGGTTTCACTTAGGATAATAGTAACCAGGTCCTCCCATGTCGTCGCAAAGGATAAGAGATCTTTCTTTCTTACAGCTGCATAGTACTCCATTGTGTATATGTACCACAGCTTTTTTATCCATTCATCTACTGAAGGACACTTGGGCTGTTTCCAGATCTTAGCTATTGTAAATAGTGCTGCTACAAACATAGGGGTACATATTTTCTTTCTGATTGGTGTTTCAGGCTTCTTAGGGTATATTCCTAGAAGTGGGATCACTGGGTCAAATGGCAGATCAATTTTTAATTTTTTGAGGTAACACCATAGTGGCTGCACCAGTCTGCATTCCCACCAGCAGTGTGCTAGGGTCCCTTTTTCTCCGCACCCTCGCCAGCACTTGTTGTTTGATGATTTGTTGATGGCGGCCATTCTGACAGGTGTGAAGTGATACCTCATTGTTGTTTTAATTTGCATCCCTCTGATGATTAGTGATGTTGAGCATTTTTCCATGTGTCTCTTGGCTATTTGTATGTCCAGTTTGGAGAGGTGTCTCTTTAGGTCCTCTGCGCATTTTTTAATTGGGTTCTTTGTCTTCCATTTGTTGAGTTGTATGAGTACTCTATATTTAATTTGGAAATTAATCCCTTATCTGATATATCATTGGCAATTATGCTCTCCCATACAGTGGGTTCCTTTTCCGTTTTGATGGTTGTTTCTTTTGCTGTGCAGAAGCTTTTGAGTTTGATGTAGTCCCATGTGTTCATTTTTCCCTTTGTTTCTGTTGCCTTAGGTGATGTATCAGTGAAAATTCTGCAGCGTATGATGTCTGAAATTTTGTTGCCTGCATTTTCTTCTATGATTTTTATGGACTCACGAGTCACATTGAAGTCTTTTATCCATTTTGAGTTTATTCGTGTGTATGGTGTAAGTTGGTGGTCTAGTTTCATTTGTTTGCATGTAGCTGTCCAATTTTCCCAACACCTTTTATTAAATAGGCTGTCTTGACTCCACTGTATGCTCTTGCCACCTTTGTCAAATATTAATTGAGCATATTGTCTTGGGTCAGTTTCCGGGTTCTCTATTCTGTTCCATTGATCTATCTGCCTGTTCTTGTGCCAGTGCCAGACTGTTTTGATTTGATCTATCTGCCTGTTCTTGTGCCAGTACCAGGCTGTTTTGATTAAAGTGGCTTTGTAGTATAACCTGATATCGGGTAATGTGATCCCTCCTACTTTGTCCTTCTTTTTCAAGATTGCTGTGGCTATTCGGGGTCTTTTTTGGTTCCATATAAAATTTTGGAGTGTTTGTTCTAGTTCTGTGAAATATGTCATTGGTATTTTGATGGGGATTGCATTGAGTCTATAGATTGCTTTGGGTAGTATGGACATTTTGATGATGTTAATTCTTCCAATCCATGAACAAGGTATATGCTTCCACTTATATCTTCCTCTATTTATTTTTTCAATGACCTATAGTTTTCTGTGAAGAGGTCCTTTACTTCTTTGGTTAAGTTTATTCCTAGGTATCTTAATTTTTTTGCTGTGATGGTAATTGGGATTGATTTTTTAGTTTCTCTTTCTGTGAGTTCATCATTTGTGTATAAGAATGCCGTTGATTTCTTGATGATAATTTTGTATCCTGCTACTTTGCCAAATTCATTTATTAAGTCTAGTAGATTTTTGATGGAGTCTTTAGGGTTTTCTATGTACAATATCATGGCATCTGCAAATAATGACAGTTTCACTTCCTCCTTTCCAATTTGGATCCCCTTTATTTCTTATTCATGTCTAATTGCTGTGGCTAAGACTTCCAGTACTATGTTAAATAAGATTGGCGAAAGTGGGCATCCCTGTCTTGTTCCCGTTCTTAAGGGGAATGCTTTTAGTTTTTGCCCATTGAGTATGATGAGGTGTTTCATATATAGCCTTTATTATGTTGAGATATGATCCCTCTATTCCCACATTGCTGAGCATTTTTATCAGAAATGGGTGCTGGATTTTGTCAAATCTTTTTCAGCATGTATTGATATGATCATAGGTTTTTATATTTCATTTTGTTTATGTGGTGTATCACATTTATTGATTTGCAAATATTGTACCATCCTTGCATGCCTGGGATGAAACCAACTTGGTCATGATGAATAATTTTTTTGATGTATTGCTGGATCCGATTTGCTAATACTTTGTTAAGGATTTTGGCTTTTGTATTTATCAGGGATATTGGCCTGCAGTTTTCTTTCTTTGCAGTGTCTTTATCTGGTTTTGCAATTAGGATTATGCTGGCCTCATAAAAGAAGTTTGGAAGTGTTCGGTCTTCTTGGATTGTTTGGAATAGTTTGAGGAGAATGGGTATTAGATTTTCTTTGAATGTTTGGTAAAACTCCCCTGTGAAGCCATCTGGGCCTGGGCTTTTGTTTGCTGTGAGTTTCTTAATTACATCTTCAATTTCCTTTGTTGTTATTGGTCTGTTCAAGTTTTCTATCTCTTCCAGGTTCAGTTTTGGGAGGCTGTGTGTTTCTAGAAATTTGTACATTTCTCCTAGATTGTCCAATTTGTTGGCGTATAATTGTTCATAGTATGTTTCGATGATCCTTTGTATTTCTGTGGTGTCAGTTGTTACTTCTCATTTTTCATTCCTGATTTTGTTTATTTGAGTCCTCTCTTTTTGTTTCCTTGTGAGTCTGGCTAAAGGTCTATAAATCTTGTTTATTTTTTCAAAGAACCAGCTTTTTGTTTCATTGATCTTTTGAACTGTTTTTTTAGTCTCTATGTTGTTTATTTCTGCTCTTACCTTTACTATTTCCTTCCTTCTACTTGCTCTGGGGTTTTCTTTTTGTTTACTTTCTAGTTCTTTAAGTTGTAGGGTTAGGAAGGCAATTAGGAATTTTTCTTGTTTCTTGAGGTAGGCCTGTAGTGCTATGAACTTCCCTCTCAGGATGCTTTCCCTATGTTCCATAGATTTTGTGATGTTGTGTGTTCATTTTCATTGGTTTCCAGGAAGTTTTTAATTTCTTCCTTGATCTTGTTGGTAACCCATTCATTGTTTAATAGCATGCTATTTAGCCTCCAAGTGTTTGAATATTTTCGTGTGTTTTTATTGTAATTGAGTTGTAGTTTCATGCCACTGTGATCTGAGAAGATGCTTGATATGATTTCAATCTTCTTGAATTAGTAGAGACTTGCTTTGTGCCCTAACATGTGGTCTATCTTTGAGAATGACCCATGTGCACTTGAGAAGAATGTATATTCTGCAGCTTTGGGGTGAAATGTTCTGTAAATATCAATGAAGTCCAACTGATCTAGTTTGTCTTGTAAGGATTCTATGTCCTTGTTAATTTTTGTCTATAAGATCTATCCAGTGGTGTCAGTGGCCTGTTAAAGTCACCCACTATGATCGTGTTGCTATTGATCTCCCCCTTGAAGTCCTCCAGAAGTTTTTAAATATATTTTGGTGCACCCATTTTTGGTGCGTATATGTTTACCAGGGTTATATCCTCTTGTTGGATTGATCCTTTTACTATTATGTAGTGACCTTCTCTGTCTCTTATTATGGCCCTTGTTTTGAAGTCTATCTTGTTAGATATGAGTATTGCTACACCATCTTTTATTCCATTTCCATTTGCTTGGAAAATTTTCTTCTCTTTTATTTCTTATTTATTTTTTATTAATTTATTTTTGTTATAGATGTTTCTCCTTTCTCGCATATTGACTCCTTCCTCCCCCTCCCTCCCTGCCCCACCCCCAGTTTTATTGTCCATGTCCATTGGTTATGTGTAAATGCGTACAAGTTCTGTGGTTCATTGCTCCCCTCCCCTCCCACTCTTCTGGCAATTGTCAGTCTGTACCCTACTTCCACGTCTCTGGGATTACCCTCTTCCTCAGACTGTTATGTTTATTATATTCCAGAAATAAGTGAGATCATATGATATTTGTCTTTATCTGCTTGGCTGGTTTCTCTTAGGATAATAGTTTCCAGGTCCTCCCATATCGTCTCAAAGGATAAGAGATCTTTATTTTTTACAGCTGCATAGTATTCCATTGTGTATATGTACCACAGCTTTTTTATCCATTCGTCTACTGATGGACACTTGGGCTGTTTCCAGATCTTAGCTATTGTAAATAGTGCTGGTATGAACATTTTCTTCTATCCCTTCACTTTTATCCTGTGTGAGTTTTTTGTTGTGAGATGGATCTCTTGTAGACAGCATATATATGGGTTGTGCTTTCTTATCCCATCAGCTACGCTATGTCTTTTGATTGGAGCATTTAAGCCATTTACATTTAACGTAATTATTGATAGATAGTTATTAGTTGCCATTTTTATTTTATGCCTGTGTTCCTCTCTCTTTTTCTTTCTCTCTCTCTCTCTCTCTCTCTCTCTCTCTCTCTCTCTCTCTCTCTCTCTCTCTGTTTCTTCTTCTTCTTACAACAGTCCCTTCAGCATTTTTTGCAGTGCTGGTTTGGTGGTGGTAAATTCCTTATTTATTTATTTTTTTATCCATGAAGCTCTTTATTTCTCCTTCAATTTTGAATGATAGCCTTGCTGGATAGAGTAGTCTTGGATTCAGACCCTTGGCTTGCATTACTTTGTACACTTCATGCCACTCCCTTCTGCTCTGCAGCGTTTCTATTGAGAAATCAGCTGACAGTCTAATGGGAGCTCCCTTGTAGGTAACTTTCTGTCTCTCTCTTGCTTCCTTTAAGATTCTTTCTTTGTCTTTAATGTTTGCCATTTTTATTTTAATGTGTCTAGCTGCAAGTCTCTGGGGTTCATCTTGCTTGGAATTCTCTGTGTTTCCTGGACTTGTGTGACTTTTTCCTTCACCAGTTTAGGGAAGTTTTCTGTCATTATTTCTTCAAACGGGTTCTCTATTCCTTTCTCTGATTCTTCTCCTTCTGGTATCCCTATAATGTGAATATTGTTATGTTTTGTATTGTCCCACAGCTCCCTTAAACTCTCCTCCTGCTTTTTAATTTTTTTTTCCCATTTGCTGCTCTATTTGGGTGATTTTCTATACCTTGTCTTCTAAGTCACTGATTTGGTCTTCAGCTTCTTCTAATCTGCTATTGAACCCTTCTAAGGTATTTTTCATAACAGCTATGTCATTCTTTATTTCCTCTTGATTTTTATGCATAGCTTCTACCTCTTTATGCATAGCTTCTACCTCTTTTTTTAAGCTGAAGTAGTTCCCAGTGGGCTCTTCATAATTTTTATTAAGTTGCTTGTAGTTCTCACCAAATTCTTTGAGCACCCTTAAAATCATTGCTTTGAATTCTTTATCTGACAAGTTACTGTCTTCCATTTCCTGTAGTTCCTTTTCTGGTGATTCCTCTTTTCCTTTCCTTTGGCTGTTGTTTCTTTGTCTCCTCATTTTAGCCATCTGGTAGCTCTAGACCTGGTGAGGGATGTTTGGATGTGTAGGCAGCTCACTGTATATCAAATAAGGCCACTGTGTCTCCCAGACTGTTTTGTTGTGTGTCGCCTCTTGCCTGCTGTGAATCCTGGAGGATTGACTACTGGGGGCTGGTATCGGTGTGTCCTGGTAGGTGCTGCTGCTGGATCACATGGGCCCCTCTGGAGCTGTGTTCCCAGCTCGTTGCTGGTGCCACCTGCAGCTGTATAGCTCAGGCCCTGCTGGAACAGAGCTCCCTGCCTTAACCGTGGGCAGCTGTGTCGCACAGGCCTCGCTGGAGCTCTGGCTCCCCACTGATCTTGTGGGCAGCTGCATTGTACAGGCCCCGTTGTAGCCCCCGCTTCCCGCTGACCCTGTGGGGAGCTGGATCACACAGTCCCTTCTGGAGGCCAGGCTCCACACCTATCTTGTGGGCAGCTGGGTCACACAGGCCTCTCTGGTGCCCCAGCTCCCCACAGGTCCAGTGGGCAGCTGGATCGCACCGGTCCCTCTTGAGCCCCGGCTCCCCATCGCTCTTGTGGGCCGCTGGGTCACACAGGTCTGTCTGGTGCCTCGGCTCCCCACCACTCTAGTGGGCAGCTGTGTTGCCCAGGCCCCTGTGGAGCCCCAGGTCCCACTGCTGGCAGCTGGGGAGTGCTGCTGCCCAGTGGGACTCAGCTCCTGCTCAGCCTTTGCTGTCGTTTTTGGGGATGTGTCTCAGCTGCTGATCTGTGCTTCTATTGCCTTGGTATGGATTTCTGCTCCCTAGCCTCTGTTGCTGGGGTATATCTAGACTCTGATCAGGCTGCTACTGTGGGGGATGGTGCTGGGCTCCGGCTGTTTGCGGCTTTTGCAGCAGGCACCTTGACAGCTCTGCTACTGTGCACTGATCTCTATTGATACAGGGGGTCCACTGTTCTGAGGATGCCAGGTGCACTGGTGGGCTCAGGTTGCTGGGCCCTAGCTGCTCCCACTGCCTCCTCCCAGGGAAGACTGGGGATCTTCCAAAATGGTGGGACCTCTCCACGGCATAGGGAGAAGCGCCCTGAAGAGCCGCTTACTGTGGTAACCGGCTGCTCCCAGTCCACAGCACAGGAACCTTCTGCTCTGTGTCTCTGCACTGCATGGGTTTGGTCATCCACCTTCATGTCCACTCACACACTCTCACACACTCATCCTCCCTCTGGTCCTGCCTGCCACCATTTTTTTCTTATCCTGTACCTTTTAATAGATAAGTTCACTCCATTTATATTTAGGGTGATTATTGATACAATAAAGCATCTCCTATAGTCACTTTTTTCTTTTGTTTCCTGATAGTTTCGTGTCTCCAATGTTTTTTTCACTTGTGTTGTATTCTATATTCCCCCACTTCATTTCCTCTTTTTTTGTTGTGTGTTTTATTCCTACATAGTTTTGTGTTTACCATTAGGTTTATTCAAAAGAAATTTTCATATATACAGTAGTCCTTTTTCTTATGATTATGCCTTATCTCCATTCACCTGTGCAAATTCAGTCTTTTATACCCTTCCCTTTTATGTTTTTGTTGTCATAAATTACTTTTTTTATGCTGTGAATTTATTTCTAAATTTCAGTAGCTGTTTTATTCTTTTTTAAAAAAATGTTTTTTTTTTATTACCTCTTTTAACTTTTATGTTATATTTAAGATTTTGACATCCTATTCTGAACGAGGGTTTCAATTTCAGGTTTTGTCTGTCTGTTAGTTATCTTGCTCATAGTTTTGTATCTTTTTGTTTCTGGTACAAGAAGACCCTTCAGTATTTCCTGTAATGCAGCTCTTATGATGGTAAATTCCCTCAGCTTTTGTATATTTTTATTTTCTCTTACCTGCCCTGCTGGCGCTTCTGGTATCTCTATTAGGCAGTGTCTCCTCCACAGTGGAAAATGCTCTGTATTCCCCAGGAGATGGGCGTCCCCTCCATGATCTGTATGCTTCAGTATTAGGACAGCACTCCTCTGGATCAAAAGGGATGGTCTATGGGTTTCCAGGGTGCTCCCAGTTCTGCCCTCCTGTTGCTAGAAGCTACCCATAGAGTTGCACCAAATTCACCCACCTGCTTCCACTAAGCTGCACAGCAATGGGTAGGGGATGAGATCAGGGTTCTTATCTTACTCATGGGCTTTGTCACAATGGGTATAGATCACTTAGTCTAGAAAGGTTGTTTTTTTTTTTTTTTCAGCTCTCTTGCAATCTGCCAAGAGAGGGTCTTGCAGTATGGTGAAACCTCAGGGTGATAAGATTAGCGGATTCCCTGTCTGCAGAGTCCTTTCTTTGGTGCTGATGGGCTTTGGATCACTATGATATTTTTGCATCATTTCTCTGCCCCTGTCTTTGGGCCCAACCTCAATGTGTGCCAGCCACCCAGGTCTGACTGCTGTCACTGCCCCTTTGATCTGGTTTACCCAGAGGGGGCTGAACCCCAGCCCTTCACTACTATTGTGTTCATGGTGCTGTGGTGAGCACAGGGCTGTGTGTAGATTCTGTCTTTGTCCTTCACCCCATCCTGTGTCCAACGTTCATTCAGATATACCCACCTTCAGATGTTTCTGAGCATGTTTCAGACATGTTTTTGTGTTGAGCATGGAATTTTTTTTGTTGAATTATAGTTGTCCAAGTAGTTATAACTTCAAGGGGAAAGACTTGGAGGTCCTCGCATGATACCATGCTACTGACATCACTCCTCATGGCATACTTCTTTTAATACAAAGCATTTCGACTCCTAAGAATTTTTCCAAGTTTTAAACAATGTCTAATAATCATGACAGGAAATTATATTATATAACTTTATTTATATTTTAACCATTTCCATATGTTAAATATTATATGGTGTTTGATTCTTCCTTATCAAAATTTGCCTTGGTGAACAAACTTGTATATTAATTTTTATAAGCATTCTTTTTTTTTTTTCCTGTAGGGTAGATTCCAGAAGTGGAATTAGAGTGTATAAGGGGGTAATCCCCTTTGAGATATTTACTTAAAAATTTTAAATGCTTTCCAGAAAGTTTAGAAATTTACTCAATGGAAATAAGCATATGGGTATGCCTCTTTTAACTCTTCTTTCTGTCTAAGTACTATTTTATTCTTAATATTTGTTAATTTGATACATGAAAGTTCTCCACTATTGTTTTACTTAAATCTCCTTTGACTACTGGTGAGATTGAACATAATTTCATATGTTTAATAACTATGTGCTGATCACAAGTTATCTATTTCTGTCTTTTGCCCATTGGGCTTCTAATTTCCATGTGGTGTCTATGATGCAGTGCTATGTGTATTATTCATTTGTCAGATATGTATAATGGTGGTTTTATTTTATTTATCCTCATATTGGTAAAATATTGTTTTATGCTTTATAGCAATTAGTAAAAATCAATTAAATATAATATTTGATATGTTAAATTTTCTAATTATTCTGTCTTGGATTATTTATTCAGGTCTTTGTTACTGTTTTCAGGAAAGTTTGTGGTTTTATTCACATGATGTTGCATATACTTTCTTAAAATTATTTTTACATATTCCATAGTTTTCTATCTGTGATTAGGGCTTTTTCACTACTACATTCGGTGTGTAGGAAAGTTAATGATATTTGTGTATTTATTTCTATTCAGGCAACTTACTAAACTATATAAAAATATTGAGGGTTTTGGTAAATAATCATCTCTAACAATAAAATTACCCATTTCTTTTTCTTAGCTGTATTTTCAATTATTTATATTGCTTTATTATATTGACTAGATCTTAATGGAAAAATTAAAATAATAATGGTGATTTCCTAGCTACTTTGACAGTAAGACATTCTTGCCCCTGACACAAATAGAACGTCTCAGATTCTTTTTGAATTATCTGGCCCTATATATAGAATTAGTCACTCTCTGAAGAACTCTGGTAATTTTGAAAAAGGAATGGTATTCAAGAGCATAATTAGATCTTTAGGGATCCACACTATGCATATATATAAATTTTCACACGAGGTCTTGAGGTATAGTGGAGAAGCACTGAGGCCACTACCTGTTTTTGTAAAAAAGCAGAAGAATTACCCTTTTCTCAAAAGTTCATAGATATTTGGGGTATGGAAGAATATGTGGATCTTTAATTATTATACTTTTGCCATAAACAAATAGAAAACTGAAAAGAAATGTTTGAAACAACAGTTTTCAGATATTAGACAATAAGCAGCACAGAACTTTGTTCCCTGAGAGAAGCAAAACAAAAGAGATGTGTGCTGTGATTGCCCTGGCTTTATTCCTGTTGTCAGTTTTTGGACTTCAGTGCCATGGGTGGGATCCAGGTCAAGCACACTAGGCTCAGTAGGTTGAGGAGACAGAGATGGGAATTAAGGGAGATAAAGGTGGATGGAATTTTGAGGCAGAGTTCCAGAGGAGAAGCAGTAATATGCAGGAACAGTTTCAGAAATTTACACAGAGGTCCCTACATACAAAGGATAGAAGGAGAGAATTTTATGCTGAACAATTATCAGTGTTTGCAGAAGGCCAGGAGATATTTGAGTTATGACTAATTAGAGTGAAGAGATTTTGTGAAAACTTAGAATATTCACTAGAGGCACCAGAAGAGTCATACTTTACTAGTAGTACTAAATTTGCTTTAGAGAAAAGTATATTCTAAATCTTCCCTATCAAAGTTTAAAAACAAACTTTGATCAACCTGTTCTGCAAATAACTTAACTGCCTCCCAGCACAAAGTATAGCAATCTTAAAGGAAAACAACAAAATCCAGACATTGCACAACATAATATTCACAATGTTTAGCATAAGATTTTAAAAAGTAACAAACACATAAAGAAGAATTATGTGACTTATACCATGAGAAAAAATTAGTCAATAGAAATTGACCTTGAAATGTTAAAAATTATATAATTAGCTGACAGGGACATTAAAAAGCTATTATAAGTATTGTCATGGATTTAAAAGAAAATATTACCATAATAAGAGAAATGGGAGATATAAAATGACACACATGGAATTTTTACAAATGGGAAAATACTGTAACTGAAATAAAAAAATTATGTCAAAGGATTAACAGCACAAAAGACACTGCAGAAGATATTATCAGTGACCTTAAAGATAGGATAATAGAAGCTATACAAACTGAAGCAAAAAGATAAAGACAGAAAAATAAATATGAGCCAGTGACTCATAGGATGCTATCAAATGGTTCAGTATATGTGTAATTTGAGTTACCGAAGAAGGAGAGAAAGAGAAAAGGTTGGAAAAATTTTAGGTGATTTTCAAAATTTGATAAATACTATACACTAGAGTTGTAAGAAGTTAAATAAATCTCAAGCCAGAAAAATGCAAAGAAATACACAGCAAGGCACATTATAATCAGGTTACTGAAAACCAATATTGAAGAGAACATTTTAAACATGGTCAGAAAAGAAAGACATTATATTCAGAGGAACAATAAGAATGACTTCAGATTTCTTATCTGAAAATATGTAATACAGAAAACAATTAAATGACATAATTTAAATGTGAGAAAACACTGTCAATTTAGTATTCTATATCCAATGAAAATCTTTAAAAAGTTAAGGATAGAAAAGATGTTTTAAATATATAAGCATCTAAGGGAATGTATTGCTAGAAGATATGCACTAAAGGAACTATTAAACTCTATTTAGGTGGAAGGAAAATAATGTGAGATGGCAATACAAATCTACACAAGAAAATGAAGAGGGATGGAAATTAAAATTATATGGATATATAAAAATACTATATTTCATTTAAATGTGTTTTAAAAAGATAATTGACTGTTTAATGTAATCGCAATAGTAATATACTACGGCATTTATAATATACTTAGAGTAGTTTGTTGTTTTATTGTTAATATTCAATTTTATGGATATTACACAATTTATCCACTCACCTTTGAATGATAATTTGATTGTTTATTTATTTATTTTAATCCTCATCCGAGGATATTTTTCCGTTTATCTTCAGATGGAGGGGGGGAGAGAGAGAGAAATATCAATGTGAGACACATCGATTGGTTGCCTCCCGCACAACCCCTGACCAGGGTCGTGGACCGAACCATAACTGAGGTACGTGCCCTTGACTGGAATCGAACCTGTGACTCTTTGGTCCACCGGCCGGCCCTCTAACCATTGAACCAAACTGGTCAGGGCAATAATTTGATTGTTTAAAGTTCTGGCTATTTTGAATAAAGCTGCTATTAATTTTTTTGTGATAAAAATCATAACATAAAATTGCCATCTTAACCATATTAAGTGTACAGTTCAGTAGTGTTACTTATAGTCACATTGTTGTGAAACAGATCTCCAGAATTTTTTCACCTTGCAAATTTGAAACTCTAATACTCATTAAACATCAACTCTTCTTTGTCCCATTCTAACAGCCCCTGCAAACCACTATTCTATTACAGAGAACTGACTGATGGTTACCAGAGGGGAGCGGGAGGGCTGACTGAAACAGATGAAGACATTAAGAAGTAAAAATTAGTAGTTACCAAATAGTCATGGGGATGTAAAGAAAAGTGTTTGAAATATAGTGAATAATACTGTACTAACTATGTATGGTGCCAGGTGGGTACTGGAAATATCAGGGGAACACTCCGTAAAGTATATGATTGTCTAACCTCTATGCTGTACACCTGACACTAATACAAAATAATCGAATGTAAGCTGTAATTAAAAAATAAAATTAAAAAAGAAGAAAGAATTAAAAAACTTACAATGACAATGATTTATCATATTGGCTAATATCAGCTTTAATCGTCACATAAGTGTACAAAATATATTACTAACCTCATTTTACAAATGGGAAACTAATGTTAAAAAAAAAAACCTGCCATTCTATTTCCTTTTTCTATGAATTTGACTACTTTAGATACCTCATATAAACTGAACAATATAGTATTTGTCTTTTAGTGATGGCTAATTTCACTTAGCATAATGTCTTCAAAGTTCATCCATGTTGTAGCAGATGACAGAATTTTCTTTCTTTAAATGGTTGACTGATACTTCCTTGTACGTATAAAGCATATTTTGTCAATATAGTCATCTGCTGAAGGTATTTGAGTTGTTTCCACCTCTTGGCTATTGTAAATAGTGCTGCTAGGAAAATGGGTATGCAAGTATCACTTTGAGACTCTGCTTTCAATTCTTTTGTATATTTACCCAGAGTGGGATTGCTGGATTATCTTTAAAAAATTTTTTCAAATAATATTTAATTCTTTAGCATTTATGTATTCAAATATTGGTTAAAAATAAATTTCATTAAATAACTCCATAATGAGATTACCCTCATGCTATTTATTGAATTGACCATCGTTTTTAACTTGATTGGGCATACAGGTGACTTTTTTCACTTTATTTGTTTTTCCAGAGTAATTATTTTCGATGGACAAGAAAAATGAAAAAGAAAGAGAAACCATACATGTATTGCCTGATTGCCTGGGATTCAAAACCTGGATATTATTGTTTTCATCTGATAATAAAAAACAAAATTTGTCATATACAATTTGTTATATTATTTACATATCATATAATACTTATATATGTAAGAAATGCATGCTTATGAGTTTTTATATTACACATTTTTAAAGTTATCTCATACTAATTCTGTTAGTCAGTAGAAACTAACTTAATCAGCAGGCATGAGATGAGAAAAGGTTACAATATAATGAATGTGATGCCATAATTAAAGACCACTGTTATATTTTTTAATTGCAAAGATATGTAGTTATGTTATTATCTGATCCATAGCTAATCAAAAGAAAATTTGATAGAATTTAACATTGAAAGCATTAGTAGAGATAAAGAATATATTGTAATGCAAATCATCAAAGAGGAAGCTACAACAATACATAAGCATTAGTTGGTATTCTCCAGAGAAACAGAACCAATAGGTGATTATAGATAGATAGGAAGATAGCTAGCTAGCTAGATAGACGATAGATAGATGATAGATGATAGATAGATAGATAGATAGATAGATAGATAGATAGATAGATGATAGATAGATAATATGTAGCTGAGCAGATTTATTATAAGAATTGGCTCACATGTTTATGGAGGCCAAGAAGTCCTATGATCTGTCATGTACAAGCTGGAAAACAAGGAAAGCTGATAATGTAACTCAGTGTGAGTCTGAAGGACTGACAACTCTGGAGCCTATGGTATAAGTACCAGTCTGAGTCCAAAAAATCAAGAACCACAAGTGTCAATGGATATCCAAGGGCAGGAAAAGATGGATTCCTCAGCTCAAGCAGAGAGCTGATTCACCCTTTCTCCACTTTGGTTCTACTCAGGCCCTCAAGGGATTGGACGATTCCCACTTGCATTGATGAGGATAATCTTCACGCAATCTATTGATTCAAATACTAATCTCTTCCAAAGACACACTCATAGACATACCCAGAAATAATGTTTTATCAGATATCTGGGCATCCCTAAGTTGACAGACAAAATTAATAATCACAAGTCTACCCCTTGTCAACTTGGCACCTATATCCATCTCCTTAAACCATACTGCTCTCCAAATAAAGGACATAACTCTGTCTAACATGATATAACTATCTTGCATGTTACCAAAAATGCACTAATTTCTTCTGATGAAAGCATTTCTGTCTCTGAGACTAAGACCTCTAGGCTAGCAGAGCATAAAGTCATGGAAACAGGAAGCAAAAATTTTGCTAGTGGGGTCACTTGGGGTAACAGTGAGTGGTACCACTTCTATTCTTATCCTCTAATTCCTGGACTCATGAATCCTATCTATGTATATATTGGACACTGATTGAAAGTATATACAGTCTTCTGGAGAACCTTTCCCCAGCCCTGAAAGCTGCTGCCACCTAGCTGGTGCCATAATTGAATGTCGGAAAAACCATTCCACCATGCCAGCTACTTCAGAAGGGTGATAAACCTGCGAATTTCATGAGCAGGACCATTGTCACATTTTTTTTTTAAGCTGTAAAGTTAGTTCCTTGATCAGAAGCATTGCCAAGTAGAATATTATGATGATGGATAAGGTATGGTGGTAGTTTGGGCAGGAGTATTGCATGTAAGGAAGGCAAATCTAAATCTAGAGTAAGTTTGTATTCCAATAAAGAAAAAAACACTGCCCCTTCCATGATGAAAGTGGTCCAACATAATCAGCCTGCCATCATTTTAGCTCACTGATCATCCTGGAGAATGGTGTCATATCTAGAGCTCATGGTGACAGATTAGGAAATTGTCAGTGACTATAGCCAAGTCAGGGTTGGTGAGTTCAATTACATGTAGCTGTGCCCATCCATAACCTCCATCTGTGCCATTATGACCACAATGAGCTCACTGGGGGTTAATAGACGTTGCTTGGGATAGAGGCTGACTAGTTTTCACAGAATGAGTCATCTTTTCTACCTGTTTATTAAAATCCTCTTCTGATGAGGTCACCTTTTAGTGAGCATCCACATGGGACCCAAATGTCTTCATATTTTTTGCCAACTCATATAGGTCTCTCCACATACTTTTCCTCAAAATTTCTTTGTCATTTTCATTCATGTTTTTTCCAAGTCCCTGACCATTCATCCAAACCACATTGATATGTAATCACATGGCTAGCTATTTCTCTTAAAAAGCAAAGTGCACAACCAGGTACACTAACTGAAGTTCTTTTTTTTAAATACTTATGTTTATTGATTTTAGAAAGAGAAGAAGGGAGAGGGAGAGAGAGATAGAAACATTGATGAGAGAGAATATGGATTGGCTGCCTCCTGCATGCCCCCTACTGGGAATCTGCCCACAACCTGGGCATGTGCCCTGACGGGGAATCGAGCTGGTGACCTCTTGGTGCATGGCTCAACACTCAACCACTGAGCCAAACTGGCTGGGCTCACTAACTGAAGTTCTTTTTTCTTGGGAGAATTTCTTTCACCACTCTCCTTCAATAATACCTAAGAGAGGAGCTATAATGCTGCAGCTGTCTATTTTCAGGTAGTGCCTGTATATAATGATTCATCTGTAAATTAGGCCCAAATCTTCTCTTCCTTTGCCAACTGATGGTAGAAAACCCCTTATGAAGACATAAATGCAAGCTGGGAGAGAGAGTGCAGTGTAGCAGGATTAGAGACCATAGCATTTAGGCCACTTCTTTATGTAACTTACCTGTGTCTTCGGGTACCACTTGTGTCTGATTACATATTTACCATTTCTATTTCATGACAGAGTGTTTTTGTGCATGTCCAACTTAATGGCTTTGCAGACCAGAAAACACCTAGTTCATGATGAGCAGCTGAGATTGCATGCTAACTTGGTGGCCTATGGTTAAATATTCAGTATCTGCTAAGGCTAAGTAGCAGGCAAAGAGCTGTTTCTGAAAGGGAAAACAGTTATCTGCAATTTATTGCAGAACCTTTCTCCAAAATGTTAAGGGCCTACACTGTGATGCATCTATAGGACCTGCCAAAGTCTTCAAACATCATCCCTATCTGCCACTGATGCTTCAAGACCATCAGATCTGCTGGGTCATATAGCCCAAGAGGCAGAGCAGTTTGTAATCCAGCCTGGAGCTTTTGCAGAGATTTCTCTTGTTCTGGGCACCACACAAAACCGCCTCAGAGGAGATCATTACCATTTCAGGGTTAATTCCCTCAAATGGAGGTGGAAAGGCTGATACCACACTGGGAGAGAAGACCACTTCCACTGAGGTTTGGGAGGACACTGTTGCTGAAGATTAGGAGGCCAATTCCACTGCAGGTGGAGAGGCCTCTCCCACAAGAAATACTCATCAAAACTTAGTGGCTCAATTTCTTCAACTTTATCACAGTCTTCTCACACATCCCCATCTGAACTTAGAAGATACCATTATTTCCCAATTAATGCCCCCACTTTAAGAGTAAACACCCTGTGAGGCTGGGAGTTCAACTTGCACTGTAATTCAGCCAGTCATAGAATGAGGTTCTCCATTTAATTTTCAGCAATTTGAGCCTCCAGCTGCAAGAGATAAGTCTTTCCTCAGGGCACACCTAGAATCTCTTAGGTAATTTATGAAATGCCTGACCTGGGAATTCAAATCCTTCAGCTCATCATTTACTTTTACCACATTGTCCAGCAAAATTAGGAACAACCAACCAATTTTGTTAATATTCCTTAGTTTTGCAAAAATATTCATAAGTATCATATACAGAGGTACTTGGCTTCTTAGAAGTGTTTGATTACAAGTAGTCAATGCAGAGATTTTTGCAATCTCTGTAAACTGTTCATGCCAGGGACTATCAGTGGTCTCTCTACTACTGAAAATAAAGGCATTGGCATCTTTAAATTTAATAAGATTAGAGAAATAGTTCCAGAAATCTCAAAACCAATTCAGAAAACTCATCCTTAAAATTCACATATCTGTATTAGGGAGATATATATATATATATATATATATATATATATATATATATATATATATATTATAGGAGTTTACTCATGTGGTTAGGGAGGCCAAGATGTGCCCCAGTCTTCCATCTGCAAATTGGAGAACCAGGAAAGCCAGTAGTATAATTCAGTTTAAGTCCAAAAGTCTAAGAATGGGAATGAGGGTAGGGGTTGTATAAGCCCCAGTCTGAGAACCAGAAGTACCAGTGTCTGAAGGCAGGACAAAATGGAACGCTCAGCTCAAGCAGTGTTAATTCACCCTTCCTCTATGAAAAAAATAAAGGAGCAATTTTTTTCTGAAGTGCTTTTGTTGGCCTGTTTGTTTTAGTAAGCAGTTTGTAATTGTTTACTCAGCCTTACGTTAAAGTCCATGGCAGTCTGGAATTCAACCTCAGGCCAAGGTTCTTCCCTGTTGCCGAGACAGTACAAAACTAACTGAACTGAAAAAAAAAAAAAAATGCTCTTTTGAAGCTCCCTTAACCTGGGTCTTTGATATTTGGAGTAGTTGTCTCTTCAGTAGCAGCTTCAGTGAAGATACTTCAAACAAAATTATGGAAATTCAAAGTCAGAATTTAAAGACAACACCGTCATTATCTTTAGGAAGATTTCACATTTCTGAAGATTGTAGTTTTCTTCTTTCAAATCTTCTGGCAAGCATACCTTTGATAAGGTTAGAATAGGTTTATTGATATGCTGGTTTACTAGCTTGTTTGTTTGATTCATATAGTCATTAAAAGAGATACAACACATCCTGGCAGGTTTTGCTCAGTGGTTAGAGCGTCGGCCCTCGGACCAGAGAGACCCGGCTTTTGTTCCTGCTAAGGACACGTACCTCGGTTGCAGTTTGTCCCCGGCCCTGGTTGGGGTAGTGTGGATGGCAACTAGTCAATGTGTCTCTCTCACATCGATGTTTCTCTCTCTCTCTCCCTCCCTCTCTCCCTCCTGCTCCATCTGAAGATACATGCAAAAATGTCCTTGGGTGAGGATAAAAAAAAAGAGAGAGAGAGATACAACCCAAATATCAAGCTATTGACCATGAAAAATGCTACAAATAATGCAATGCATGATTACCAACAAAAGATAAATGATAGCTACAGCAAGAGTATAGTCCAAATGGAATGTTTCAATGCCAGTTTTGTTTTGTTTTTTTGGCAACAGATTGTCCATTCAATAAACTTATGAGAAAATCTAGTAGTTACAAAAAATAAAAATAAAAAATAAAAAACTTGAGTAGAGCTTTTTACGAAGAAGATGGCGACGGGCAGGACCGGAGCATGGGTGAGTGTGAGAGAGTGTGAGAGAGAGTGTGAGTGAATGTGACGTGGAAGACCAACCTTGAGCAGTGCAGAGACATGGGGCAGAAGGTTCCTGCTCTGTGGACAGAAAGCAGAAGGCTACATGGTAAGTGGCAGGCCAGCGAACTTTCCCCAGCGTAGCCGGGAGGCCCCGCCATTTTGGAGGATCCCAGGGCTTCCCTGGGAGGAGGAAACAAGGAGCGGCTGGGGCCCAGCAACCTGAGTCCGCTAGAGTGCCCTGCACCATCCGTCCAGTGAACTCAGCTGTGTTGGCATGGTCAGCACGCAGTAGGTGCCTGCAGCAGTAGCCGAAACCAGTGGGAGCCGGAGCCCCAACCCCAACAGCAGCTGTGGCTCGCCCAGGTCTGCAGCAGCGGTGCTGCGGTCCACAGGACCCAGGCCTGTGGTGGTGTGCACCCAGCCTGGGACCCGGGACCCGGGACCCAGGCCTGCAGCAGCGGGCAGGCCAGCCCAGGCCTCAGACTCCAGGCCTGCAACAGCACAGCAGCCTGCCCAGGCTCAAGGCAGCTTGCCCAGGCTCGTGGGGGCACAGCACCAGCTTGGGAGCCCGGCACCTCCCCCCACAACAACAGTGACTGGGCACGAGTAGAGCCCTACACCCAACAGGCATTAGCAGCTCAGTCTTGCAGCTGAAACCATCCCCAGCGGCATCAGCAAAGACTGACCAAGAGCAGTGCCCCAGACCAAGCAGCAGGGCTAGGGCAGCTGAGATCTGCCCCTGACAATTGCAGAAGTGGAGTTGGAGTGGAGCCCCTCCCCCAAGCAGCAGCAAAATCCCAGGTGTGGAGCATCCTCAGCCCCCAATAGCAGTAAAGGATTGGGACCTGAGAGCACCCCCTGGCAGCAGCAGTAGCAGCAGCAGCAGTAGCAGTGCAAACTGAGAGCTGACACTTGCCCCCAGCAGCGACTGTTCAGGAGCTGAGCCCCACCAGGGAGCAGGGTCCCCCAACAGTACACCAACAAGACCCACTCACCCCAGCAGCATAGTAGAGGGACCCATGAACCCCAGAAGTGCACCAGTGGAACCCATGAACCCCAGCAGCATACCAATGAAACCCATGAACCCCAGTAGGACACCAGCTAGACCCACACGCCCCAGCAGTATACCAGAGGGACCCACGAACCCCAACAGTGTGCCAGTGAAACCCACACACCCCAACAATGCACTAGTGGAACCCCACACACCCCACCCAGCATCATACCAGCAGGTTCCCCATACCCCAGCAGAGCACCAGACAAACCTGCGCACCCCAGGCAGCAGTAGCACAGATCGGCAGCTAAGACCAATTTTCAGCAGCATCAGCAGAAGCCGATCAAGAGTGGTGCCCAGCCAAAGCAGCAGCGAGTCTCGGGGAGCCAAGACCAGCATGACAGACCAATTCCAGCCGCCAGGTGTCAACCCTCCAGGATCCACAGAAGACAAGAGGAGCCATACACCAAAACAGGCTGAGAGACACAGCAGCCTTAATTGATACACACTGACCTGCCTACACATTCCAACATCCCTCACTGGGCTTAGAACTACCAGATTGCTAAAATGGAGAGACAAAGAAACAACACCCAAGTGAAAAACAGAGAGAAAGCACCAGAAATGGAACTATAGGAACTAGAAGAAAGCAACTTGTCAGAAAAAGCATTCAAAGCAATGATTATAAGGGTGCTCAAATAATTTAGTGAGAACTACAAGCAACTTAATAAGACTTATGAAGCGCTCACTGGGAATTACTTCAGCTTAAAAAAAGAGGTAGAAGCTACTCATAAAGAGGTAGAAGCTATGCATAAAAGTCAAGAGGAAATAAAAAATGACATAGCTGATATGAAAAATACCTTAGAAGGGTTCAATAGTAGATTAAAAGCTGAAGACTGAATCAGCGACTTAGAAGACAAGGTAGAGAAAAACATCCAAAAATAGCAGCAAATGGAAAGAAAAGTTTAAAAAGCAGGAGGAAAGTTTAAGGGAGCTGTGGAATAATACAAAATGTAACAACATTTGCATTATAGGGATACCAGAAGGAGAAGAATCAGAGAAAGGAATAGAGAACCTGTTTGAAGAAATAATGACAGAAAACTTCCCTAAACTGGTGAAGGAAAAAGTCACACAAGTCCAGGAAACACAGAGAGTCCCAAGCAAGATGAACCCCAGAAGACCCATAGCTAGACATATCATAATAAAAATGGCAAACATTAAAGACAAAGAAAGAATCTTAAAGGAAGCAAGAGAGAGATAGAAATTTATCTACAAGGGAGCTCCCATTAGACTGTCAGCTGATTTCTCAATAGAAATGCTGCAGACCAGAAGGGAGTGGCATGAAGTGTACAAAGTAATGCAAGGCAAGGGTCTGAATCCAAGACTACTCTATCCAGCAAGGCTATCATTCAGAATTGAAGGAGAAATAAAGAGCTTCATGGATTAAAAAAAAAGCTAAAGGAATTTACCACCACCAAACCAGCACTGCAAGAAATGCTGAAGGGACTGTTGTAAGAAGAAGAAGAAACAGAGAGAGAGAGAGGAACACAGGCATAAAAATAAAATGGCAACTAATAACTATCTATCAATAATTACCTTAAATGTAAATGGCTTAAATGCTCCAATCAAAAGACATAGAGTAGCTGATTGGATAAGAAAGCATGACCCATATATATGCTGTCTACAAGAAACTCACCTCACAATAAAAGACTCACACAGGATGAAAGTGAAGGGATGGAAAAAAATTTTCCAAGCAAATGGAAATGAAAACAAAGCTGGTGTAGCAATACTCATATCTGACAAGATAGACTTTAAAAAGAGGGCCATAATAAGAGACATAGAAGGTCAATACATAATAGTAAAAGGATCAATCCAACAAGACGATATAACCCTGGTAAACATATATGCACCAAATATGGGAGCTCAAAAATATATTAAAAAGCTTCTGGAAGACATCAAGGGAGAGATCAATAGCAACATGATCTTAGAGGGAGATTTTAACACCCCACTTACACCACTGGATAAATCTTACAGACAAAAACTTAACAAGGACATAGAGTCCTTAAACAACAACCTAGATCAGTTGGACTTCATTGATATTTACAAAATATTTCACCCCAAAGCTGCAGAATATACATTATTCTCAAGTGCACACAGGACATTCTCAAAGATAGACCACATGTTAGGGCACAAAGCAAGTCTCTACAAATTCAAAAAGATTGAAATTATATCAAGCATCTTCTCGTATCACAGTGGCATGAAACTAGAACTCAATTACAACAAAAACACACAAAAACATTCAAACACTTGGAAGCTAAATAGCATGTTATTAAACAACAAATGGGTTACCGACGAGATCAATGAATAAATTGAAAACTTCCTGGAAACCAATGAAAATGAACACACAACACAAAATCTATGGATGCAGCAAAAGCAGTCCTGAGAGGGAAATTCATAGTACTACAGGCCTACCTCAAGAAACAAGAAAAATCCCTAATTAACTCTCTAACCCTACAACTTAAAGATCTAGAAAGAAAACAAAAAGAAAAACCCAGAGCAAGTAGAAGGAAAGAAATAGTAAAGGTCAGAGCAGAAATAAACAACATAGAGACTAAAAAAAAAAAAAAAAAAAAAAAAACAGTTAAAAAGATCACTGAAACAAAAAGCTGGTTTTTTGAAAAGATAAACAAGAGCGATGCACCTTTAGCCAGACTCACCAAGAAACAAAAAGAGAGGACCCAAATAAACAAAATCAGAAACGAAACAGGAGAATTAACACCTGACACCACAGAAATACACAGGATCATCAAAACATACTATGAACATATATACGCCAACAATTGGACAATCTAGGTGAAATGGACACATTACTAGAAACACACAGTCTCCCAAAACTGAACCGGGAAGAGAGAGAAAACTTGAACAGATGAATTACAACAGAGGAAATTGAAGATATATTTAAGAAACTCCTAGCAAACAAAAGCCCAGGCCCAGATGGCTTCACGGGGGTGTTTTACCAAACATTCAAAGAAGCTCTAATACACATTCTTCTCAAACTATTCCAGAAAATCCAAGAAGATGAAACACGTCCAAACTCATTTTATGAGGCCAGCATAATCCTAATTCCAAAACCGGATAAAGACACTACAAAGAAAGAAAACTACAGGTCAATATCTCTGATGAATACAGATGCCAAAATCCTTAACACAATATTAGCAAATTGGATCCAGCAATATATTTAAAAAATTTTTCACCACAACCAAGTGGGATTCATCACAGGGATGAAGGGCTAGTACAATATTTGCAGATCAATAAAATATACCACAAAAACAAAATAAAAGATAAAAATCATATGATCATATCCATAGATGCTGAAAAAGCATTTGACAAAATCCAACATCCATTTCTGATAAAAACACTCAGCAAAGTGGGAATAGAGGGATCATATCTCAACATAATAAAGGCCATATATGACATACGTACAGCCAACATCATACTCAATGGGCAAACATTAAAAGCATTTCCCTTAAGAACAGGAACAAAACAAGGATGTCTAATTTTGCCACTCTTATTCAACACAATACTGGAAATCTTAGCCACAGTGATTAGACAAGAAGAAAAAATAAAAGGCATCGAAATTAGAAAGAAGGAAGTGAAATTGTCATTATTCGCAAATGACGTGAAAACCCTAAAGACTCCATCGAAACTCTACTAGATTTAATAAATGAATTTGGCAAAGTAGCAGGATACAAAATTAACATCCAGAAATCGGTGGCACTTTTATACATAATGAACACTCAGCAATGGAAACTAAAAAAACAATCCCATTTTACCATTGCAACAACAACAACAAAATAAGATACCTAGGAATAAACTTAACTAAGGAGGTAAAAGACCTGTTCTCAGAAACTACAGGACATTGAAAAAAGAAATAGAGGAAGATATAAAAAAGTAGAAGCATATACCTTGTTCATGGATTGGAAGAATTAACATCATTAATGTCCATACTACCCAAAGCAATTTATAGATTCAATGCAATCCCTATTAAAGTCCCAATGGCATATTTCACAGATCTAGAACAAATATTCCAAAAGTTTATATGGAACCAAAAAAGACCCCAAATAGCCACAGCAATATTGAAAAAGAAGAATAAAGTGGGAGGGATCACAATACCAGATACCAAGTTTAATACAGCCTGATACTGGCACAAGAACAGGCATATAGATCAATGGAACAGAACAGAAAACCCAGAAATCAACCCAAGACATTATGCACAATTAATATTTGACATCAGAGGCAAGGGCATACAATGGGGAAAAGACAGCCTCTTCAATAAATAGTATTGGGAAGTTGGACAGGTACATGCAAAACAAACGAAACTAGACCACCAAATTACACCATACACAAGAATAAACTCAAAATGGATAAAAGACTTAAATGTAAGTCATGAAACCATAAAAATCCTAGAACAAAATGTAGGCAGTAAAGTCTCAGACATACACATAGCAGAATTCTCACTGATACATCGCCTAAGGCAAGAGAAAAAGGAAAAAATCAATACATGGGACTACATCGAACTAAAAAGCTTCTGCACACCAAAAGAAACCAGCATCAAAATGTAAAGGGAACCCACTCTGGGAGAACATGTTTCCCAATGATATCTCAGATAAGGGGTTAATAAATGGAGTACTCATACAACTCAACAAAAGGAAGAGAAACAATCCAATTAAAAATGGGCAGAGTATCTGAATGGACATTTCTCCAAACAGGACATACAAATGGCCAGGAGACATATGAAAAAATGCTCAACCTCGCTAATCATCAGAAAGATGCAAAATAAAATGACTATGAGATATTACCTCACACCTGCTAGAACAGTTGCCATCAATGAATCTTCAAACAACAAGTGCTGGCGAGGATGTGGAGAAAAGGGTACTCTAGTACGCTGCTGGTGGAAATGCAGACTGGTGCAGCCACTATGGAAAATGTTATGGAGGTTCCTCAAAAAATTAAAAATTGAACAGCTATTTGACCCATTGATTCCACTTCTAGGAATATATCCTAAGAAGCCTGAAATACCGATCAGAAAGAATATATGCATCCTTATGTTCATAGCAGCACTATTTACAATAGCTAAGATCTGAAAACAACCCATGTGTCTATAGTAGATGAGTGGATAAAAAAGCTATGGTACATTTACACAATGGAATACTATGCAGCTGTAAGAAAGAAAAATCTCTTATCTTTTGAGATGACATGGGAGGACCTGGAGAGTATTATGCTGAGTAAAATAAGCCAGTCAGAGAAAGACAAGTACCATATGATCTCACTTAGTTATGGAATATCATGAACAAAAAAAGCAGATGATCAAAATAGATCCAGAGACATGGAAGTAAGGAACATACTAACAAGCCTCAGAGGAAAGTGGGGGGGGGGGGGTTGGGAAATGATAAACCAAAGAACTTATATGCATATATGCATAGCCAATGGACACAGACAATAGTTTGAGGAAAGCAGGAGGGGTGTGGGAGTGGGGAGGAGGGAGTCAATGGGGGAAAATAGGGGAACATATATAATACTTCCAACAATAAATATTAAAAAAATAAGTGCCATCTACAAAAAAAGAAGACAAAGAAATTACAAAATAGAAATATATAGAAATTATATTAAAACAATATAAAAACATCAAATTAAAACAACTATGAAATATCATCATCATACATAAAAAGATAAAAAGACAAGAGCTAACAAATGCTGGTGAGAATGTGGAAAAAAGGGGACACTTGTGTACCACTGGTGGGAATGAAATTGACACACCTATTCTGATTGTTTTTCAAAAAATTAAAAATTAAATTGACATATAATCTGGCAATCATACTTCTTGGTATATATCCAAAGGGAACAAAATTGTCTCAAGTGATACCTGTACTTCTATGTTCACTGCAGCATTATTCACAATAGCCAAGATATGGGGGTGGGGGCTGTCAACAGAGAATAAAGGAAATGTGGCATATGTATGCAATTGAATATTATTCAGCATTAAAAAAAAGTAAATGTTGCTATTTGCAGCAACATGGATAAACCTAAAGGGCCTTATGCTAAGTGAGAATGGACAAATACTGAATGATATCGCTTACATGTGATACCATTCATCAGATTGCCACATAGGATATGCATACACACTTTTACAAATTAAAACAAGACAGAATAAAAATAAGATAAAAATCATTTAAGCAGCCTGAAAATAACACATAAGTATTTTAGAGTAATAAGGATGTCCTGAGACTTCTCACAAGAAACTGCAAAAACGAGATAAAACATTTGAATCTTAGTGAGAAAAAAAATTATGAAAAACAAATGCTGAGAGGCTTCATCAAGCACAGATCTAAAGAAAAATTTAAAAGATATTCTTAGGAAGAAGAAAATACAATATCACCTAAAGTGTGATCACACAAAGTAGTGAAAAGTACGAGGAGTATTGAATATGTGGATAACTCATAATTTTACTCATTTTAAATCTAAGCATAATTTATAATTTAAAAGAAATATGTTAACAATGTGCTGTTGAATTTATAACACAGAGAATATATCTATGACAATAGCACAAAGAATAGAAAATTGAAAAAATTACATGTTTCGAATTTTACATATATGACATTGTATAATATTATTTGAAGGTAATCTTTGGTAAGTTAAAGATCCATATGGTAAAACGATGATAAATCAATTAAAAATAGAAAAAGAAACTTGATTTTAAAAAGGACTATCAATAAATATTCAATAATTCAAAAGAAGTAAGGAAAGGAGGTCTTGACTCAAGCTAACACATTCCCAAGTTTCTGGGCTGAAAGGTGGCACTGGCTTTTCTCCGTGAATGACCAGTTCTGCCTGTTACACTTTCCTCTCAAGGGTTGCTAAGCTATGCAGCTTCCAGGTTTCCTTCCTTCCTTATTTCCAGCCTTCCTTTCTGTCTTTTTATTTTCAAATACAATTGACATTCAATGTTAGTTTCAGGTGTACAGCATAGTGGTTAGACAAATAATTTATTTAGTGAGCCCCGAAAATTCTAGTACCCACCTGACACCTACATAGTTATTACAATATTACTGACTATATTTCTTACACTGTACTTTAAAACTCCTAGACTATTTTGTAACTACCAATTTGTACTTCTTCATTCCTTTACCTTTTTCACCCACTCCCCAAACCCATCTCACCTAGCAACAATCAGTCTGTTCTCTGTACCTATGAGTCTGTTTCTGTTTTATTTTCTGTTTACTTGTTCCTTAGATTCCAGCTATTCTTTCCAGACTTTATGGTCAGGCACGGCTAGCAGCTGCAGTCAGTGCTAGGCTTGGCAATAACTCAATTCCCCTGCTTGAATGGAAGGGCTAGCTCCAAGCAGCCTCCCAGGTGTTCCTGATCAGGCTTTCTGGTCAGAGTGGATGGGAGCTATATTCAGCATTGGACTGGGACACCAGAAAACTGTTAGAGCTTATCAATAAATTCAGTAAAGTTACAAGATTACAATGTTAACATACAAAAACTAGTACTAATTCTGTACACTAACAACAAACTATATAAAAAAGAAATGAAAAGTATCCAATTTATATAAAATAAAATAATAAATTAAAATACTTCAAAATAATTTTAATCAAGGACATGAAATATTTCTACATTAAATGTTACAAGACACTAATAAAAAGAAATTAAAGAAGGCACAAATAAATGGAACTGTATCCTGTGTTCATGGACTGGAAAAATTAATGTTAAAATGTCCATAGTACCCAAAGCCATTAATAGATGCACTGAAATCCCTATCAAGGTTCCAATGACACTTTTTTAAAAAGTAGAAAAATCAATTCTATAATATATAATGAACCAAAAGACTCCTGAATAGCCAAGCAATACTAAGACAGAAGAATAAAGTGACAGGCATCACACTTCCTGATTTTAATATCATAAAGCCATAATAATAAAAACTGTATGATGCTGGCATAAAAACAGACAGAAGGACCAGTGAACATAATAGACAGCCCAGAAATAAACCCATGCATACAAGCACATAATATGTGACAAGAGAGCCAACAATACTCAATGGAAGAAAAACGGTCTCAATAAATGGTGCTGGGAAAATTGGGCACCCATATGTAGAAGAATAGAACTAGTACCTTACCTTACACCACTCACAAAAATTAACTTGAAATGTATTAAAGAATTAAATGTAAGACCAGAAACCATAAAACTCCAAAAGAAACCAGAGAAATAAAGCTCCTTGACCTGGAGTCTTGGCAATGATTTCTTGGATATGATATGTAAAGCAACAAAATATAAAATAAACAGTTGATACTACAAGAAACTAAAAAGCTTCTGCATCAAAGAGAAGCAACTGACCAAATGAAAAGACAATCTATAGAGTGGGAAAAATATTTGCAAACCACATACCTGATAAGAAGATAATATCCAAAGTATATAAAGAACCCATGCAACTCAATAGCAAAAACCTCTATGTAAGCCAATAAAAAAATGGTTAAAGTCCAACTTGTTTGGCTCAGTGGCTGAGCACTGACTCGTGCACCAAGAGGTGGCCAGTTCAATTCCCAGTCAGGGCACATGCCCAGGTTGTGGGCCCAATCCCCAGTGTGGGGCATGCAGGAGGCAGCCAATCGATGTCCTCTCATCGATGTTTCTATCTCGCTCTCTCCCTTTCTCTCTCTCTAAAATCAATAGAGAAAAATTATTTTTTTAAAAATAGTCAAAGAACCTGAATAGATATTTTTCCATAAAAGATATATGAATGAGCAACAGGTACATGCAGTGGTTCTCAATATCATAATCATTAGGGAAATGCAAATCAAAACCACGAGATATCACCTCATACATGTTAGAATGTCTATCATCAAAAAGATCATGAAATAACATGTTAGAAAGAATGTGAAAAAAAAGAGAGAGAACCATTGTGCCCTGTTGGTGAGACTATAAATCGGTATAGACACCATGGAAAACAGTATTAGAGTTGCTCAAAAAATTAAAAATAGAACTACCATATGATCCAACAATTCCACTTCTGTGACTATATCTGAAGGAAATGACAACACAATATTGAGAGATAGCTGCACTCCTATGTTCATAACAGCATTATGTATAACAGCCAACACACGGAAACAAACTGTGTCTACCAATGAATGAATGTGTACAGAAGTTATGATATACATATATACATATATATGTTTCTCCCCTCCCCTTCTATATATACATATACATATATATAAAATAAAATATTAACCAGCCATAAAAATATGAAAATCTTAATCTTTTGTGACAACATGGATGGACCTTATGCTAAATAAAATAAGCCCAAAAGGACTGGTGAGAACACTTGAAACCTGAAAAAGCCAGGAATGATCAAGCCATGAGATGGGCAGGCAGCGCCAGTTATCTGCAGAGCAAATTCAGTGGCCATTTGGCCAGAAAACTGGACGGTAGTTTGGCTTAAGTTAATAGAACAAAGAGATTTATTGGCTTAAGAGCTGCTTCTTTGGATGTGCCTAGGTGAAAATACTAATTCATAGCACTGTTCAATTTTGAATATAGCCTTCAGCCTGCTTACCACGGAACCTAACAAGAGCACACAGCAAGCTACATAGCCCATCCAACATCCCTGCTTATAGTGGCACTAGAAAAAAGAGCACAGCCCATCACTTCCCCTTCTGCAGAGCAAAATCAGTGGCCTCACCTGACCAGAGAACTTAGTGTACATTCTTACCTGATTTAGATCCCCAAAGAAAGAGCCATATAGGCCCTGGATCCTATTCTGCTGCCCTACTAGGCTAGGGAAGCTAATTCATTGCCCCATCCAGTATATATACTGGATATAATACCCAGTCCTAACCATCTAATAAGCTTGACCAGAGAATCCAGGAAAAGCAGAGTCCATCCTACAATTACACCTGTATAGGGAACCAAGTCAACAGTCTTATTCAATTTTTCTAAGCCAGTGGAACAACACTTCCACCCCTGACCACAGAGCTCAAACACTGGCATCACCTCAAAATAGACTATAAGAACAGGCCCCACCTGCCCAGGGACATTACTAGCACAGACACCTAGAAACCCAAATTGAGCTGACTGGTGAAGACCCATCTCTGCCAAAGCAAACCTGTAAAGTCTGGAAGAGGAGCCTGACTACTTGAATGCACAGATACCAATATAAGAAATCTAGGATAAAAAAAATCAGGTAAATATGACACCATCAAAGGTAACTAATAAAGTTCTAATAGCTGACCCTAAAGAAATGAAGATCTATGAACTATAAGACAAAGAATTCAGAATAATCCACTTACAAAAGTTTAGCAAACTACAAGAACACACAGACAAACAATTGAATAAAATTAGGCAAAAAAAAATGCATGAACAAAATGAGAACTCTAACAAGGATATAGCAGACATCAAATAAAAACAAAACTTAACAGCCATAAATAAATTCTAAAGTTGAAAAATATAATAACTGAACTGAAGAGCTCAATAGAGTTTCAAAACAGACTACCTCTCAGAAGATTAGTGACCTGAAAGATAGGACATTGGAAATTATCCAATCAGAGGAGAAAAAAGAAACAAAGAATGAAAAGGAGTAAAGAAAGCCTATGGGACTTATGTGGCATAATGAAAAGAAACAGTATTTGCATTATAGGGATTCCAGAAGAAAAGAGGAAGGGACAGAAAGTATATTTAAAGCATTAATTAAATGCCTGAAAACTTCCCAAACCTGGGAAGATAAATGTACAACCAGATCCATGGGGCCAAATGGACTCCAAATAGGACTACATCAAGATACATTATAATTAAATTGTCAAAAGTCAAAGACAAAGAAAGAATTTGTAAATCAGAAAAGGAAGAGAGAATTTATATACAAGGAAATCCCATATGGCTATCAGAATATTTCTCAACAGAAAACTTTTTATGCCAGAAGAGAATGGGATAACGTATTAATAATGTTGGAGAGAAAAATGTGTCAACCAAAAATTGTATATTTGTTATGGACAAAAAGGTGCACTGTAATAAATCTAACTGGAAGTAATCTCACAGGATGATCTGATCATAAATTTCTAATTCATTACCACTAGACCTGCCTTACAAGAAATGCTAAGAGGAATTATTCAAGTGAAAGTAAAAGAATGGTAATTAATGCCATAAAAACAGAAAAAGGTAGTGCAAAACTCACAGTTTATGGTAAATAAATATATAGTCAAATTTTTCATAGAGAAAATGCAGAAGTAAAAGAAAGGAATTATTTAATTGGCTATAGCTTAAGTGGTTGCCTTAATTGGATAATCCAGTTATTTGACTATTTATAAATAGTTGATTATAGATGGTGGCATCCCTTTTCCACGGTTCAGTTGTTCACAGTGTAGGCAGACGTTCCAGGGAATGGTACTTTTGAATGGAGGGCCTCTAGGTTTCATTTTAAAATATGTATGTGGAGGTATTTTGGCCTTAGGAACTATTGTAATTACAGGGTTGTAAGTTTGTCAGCCTTTTGAATTTCACCTTGTTCTAAGGTATTTTCAAAATGCTTATCTAAGGCTACTACTAATCAAGCAAGAGGTGGGGCTTCCTAACCCAGATTGTGACTCTTGACTAGGTTGCTTTTCAATGAATAAGAAGATCAGGGCATTTTCTGTGCCTGCATCTAATAAAGAAAGTTCAGAAAGCTTCACAAAGAGAGTTCCCAATCTTTTCTTATACTGTGAGACTGTTTTGCCCTTTTTTGCTTGCAATATTGAATGATAGACCAGTCAGGCTTTTCAAGGAATACTTGTCAATATTTCAAGCAGTCTTTTGGCCCACCTTTGGAAGACCTATTAGTACTCAAGTCTTTCATATTACTCTTGAGATATTTTCATTTGACTTCAGCCACCCATTTTGGGGCATCAGCAGGACTTAATAACACATGAAGATGTTGGTACAGATCCAGTATCCATTTTCAGGCATCTGCAGGACCTAATAGCACAAAATAAGTTGGTAGAGATTCAGAAGCTATGGATCATGACATCCAATCAGAATTCAGAATTCCTCATAAAATTTTTGAGAATTCTCTTTAGAATTTGCAAAGTTTTTGACACTGGTCCTAAATTTAGACTTTGACCATGGAACAAAGAGTCACATCTGGTGTTCCAAGTTCAGCAGAGGGTCTCACTTTAAAGGGCATTTGTTTAATCTCATCTTCATAGTGGAAAGGCAATTAAGAAAATGAATAAGTATGTTCAGAATACTTAGGGAGAGAAAAGTAAAGGAATGGAAAGGTCTGAGTCAGTCAATGTGCATTTGTTTTTAGTCTCACCATCAATTAGTCGCTTAAGCTTTTCATTTGCCTTTTGTAAAGCATCTTAAGGAGGCGTTATTTTATTAATTCAGTCTTCTATAAACTTCCGCACACCAATCAAGAAATGCATTCCATTGTTTTGAAGAGGTTCAGGAGCCACTTTTTTTTCAGGGTACCTTTCTAATAGTTAAACTTATAAAGGTTAAAAGTTTTCCACTGTGGCCACTGTAATTCAGTATTATCTCTGATAAGGTCAACCTACTTATTCAGAAAATCACAAGTTCCGGACTTATAATTTTTAGACATATAGTTAGCCAGAGTTCAAGGTGGAGGTGTCATTGACTCTTTAGACTTGGAGGAGCCCATTTACTTTCTGTTCCCTTAAAAAATTTACCTACCTGAATCTTAACACTGGACCCAATCCAGGGTAAGTCAGATCCAGTCCAACTTTGGACACAGTTCAGATATAAAATGCTCAAATAAATCAGAGAGCTGGTAATGCTAATGTGCACAGCCCTGATTCAAGAGAAAAACTTACCCTTGACCCTCAGGTGCAGCAAGAAAACCGTAAGCACAGTGGTGTCAGCAGGTACCTTCACCTGATTGTTCATTTCCCCCAGAGGCCTACGTGTGTGGGGGGTTACCTCTACATTCTACTGGGGGTTACCTCTACATCCTATTTCTGACACAAGAACTATACAAAGATAAACTAAGGCATATAAATTTTGAAGAATTTGAGCAATTTGAATTAGGTAGCATCAAAAACAAAATGGTTAGAGGCACTCTGTGGGTGGGGGCTAGGGCAGCAGTTTTTATAGGAAAGACACAGAAGCATAGCAACTTTTAAAACTGCCTGTACTTTAAACAGTTGCTTTATTTGAGAAAATCTAGTTATTTGGCTGTTTATGATTAGTTGTTCTTGAATTTCATTTTCTGAGATTTGAGAAAATCTGGTTGGCTGTTTATGAATTGTTGTCCTTGAGTGCTGTTTTCTCAGATTCTAGTGCACTGATTCTGCCTTAGACTGTGGTTTGCTTACGCAGGTGACTGAAGACACCAGAGCCACCCAGTCTAATGGCCTCCTTATTTCACTACTCTAACAGTATATAGACACAAAATGTATAACATAAAGTGAATAATCAGCTGACATAGTTATTTCATTTAGATGGTTCTTCCCAAACGTTTCCACAACTTAACCTTAATATATACATATATATCCCTCTTGTCTTCTGCTGTCATCTATGATTTCAATACTTGCTTCAGGATGTAGCCTTGATTGATGCTTAATATGACCTAACATAAATTTACTTATATAAAAGTTGAGAAATACATATAATTATAATAATATTTTAATACTATTATATATAATATATATAATATATATTATATACATATGGAATGTACAAAGGGTGAGAAGTAGAAAAGCAGTCTCTGATATTGAAAGCTGGCTTGATACTATCAGCTAGCCTTGGTATTCTGCTGTTGAACATAAACTTTTTCACAGAATGTCAACATCACACACAGCCACTGTCAGACAATTTTGACTCAAGAAAACAACAAAACCACTTTATAATCATGTCTGATAAACATTTTCTATGTCAGAAAAAAAGAGCAAATGTGCCCTTTTTGATCTAACATAAGCGGCTGTTTCTTCTTAACCAATTACAGTTGTAGGATTTTTCTAGTTAAGATTTACTGAAATACACCCTGGCCGGTTTGGCTCAGCGGTTAGAGCATCAGCCCACGGACCAGAGAGTCCCAGGTTCGGTTCCCATGTGGGTGGCAACCACTCTGTGTGTCTCTCTCACATCGATGTTTCTCTCTCTCTCTTTCTCCCTCTCTCCCTTCCACTCTATCTGAAGATAAATGCAAAAAAAAAAAAAAAAATGTCCTCAGGTGAGGATAAAAAAAAAAAGATTTACTGAAATACACAATCATAGAATTAGCTCTACTTCCTAACCACATCCACACCAGAGCAGAGGCCTGCTTCCTTAAACCTCCCCCAAATCCCCTAACAGCAGCTGAAATCTTTTAAAGCCTTTCTGACTCTTACTGAGATACCCCATGGTTTCCCATGGTATGTGCTCTCCCTCACTGCAGTGATTAATAAACCTAACTTGTTTAACTACAGGTTTGTTCCCCATTGTCTTTGGGAGGAAGGCATTGAAAGGAGGTCAGCTCTCCTCAACTGAGGAGTTTCTTTCCAGCACCTAAAGCTTTCACAAATATATTTAGATAAACCTTAGAAAGTTGGACACCAGCATAAATTCTGCAATATCCCAAAATCAAAGCCATTTCTTTAGTAGAATATATGGTTATCATAATAAACTGGAAGGCCATGAAAAGAGCAACTTTTGTATGTTTAATAATAAAAAAAGACACGGGGTAACCAGGACTTAAAGGAAAAGAACAAGACGGATAGAGGGAAGTCTACTGTAAGAAATGAAAGAACATTCATCATATCCTATCACAGGAAAAATGGCTTTCAGAATTGCATAAATAAAATTCAAAAAATGTAAAGGGGTATTAAACACTTCATAGTAAAAGCATTTCATGTCCTATATAATTGCTATATGCTTTGGGACAGGCAATTTGAAGTAAACAACTTAAAGTTTAAAGTGATCATGTGAATGGAAAGATAAAAATTCTTATAAATAAATCACAACAAAAACATTTTTATAAACAATTTTTCAACTGAAGGTAGTATCTGTAATTGGATTGGAATCATGAATTAAAAATTAGATTCCATATCCTGAATGTTGTAGCTTTGATGTCCTTAACTTAGTATTTTCTATCCTTTATATTAAATACATATATATGATATATATTTATCATTTATATCATATATATATCTCCGTATCCTCCTTTAGAAGGTTAATCTGAGAGTTAAACAAGATTAGTATATGACAATACAACTTCTCTAAAGAAAATTATTTTATCTTTGTTTTCAATTATAATTTCAGATACATTTTATTTTTATCGTTATTGTTCAGTAACAGAACAAAATCATGATAGATTCCATTATAGTATGACAAAAATAGAGTTAATGAATTCTTAATTTTTTACTTACTCTTATCTCAAAAATTGTTTCTTTAACATGAAAATATTTTTTCAGAGTTACCATGTATTGACCACACCAATTTAAGTACATGGAACTCTAAACCCCTGCATTATTACTTGTGGTTTTTAATATAAAACATAACTAGCTAATTTGAAATATTCAAGACTAAATGCCTTCAATTTAATTCTTTATATGTCAGTTAAGTATTTTTTTAACTTTGTTTTCCAGTTAATATTTTTATTATAATATTTTCATCATAATAAGGCAAATGTGACATTTTTCTTTTTCTTTTTTCTTCCTATGGCCATACTTCTAAGTCTGATACTTCTGGGTCAAAATTTTGTATGTCTAAATTTTGCTCAAGACCAGTTACTCTATTGCTGGACCATTGTTATACTTATTTCATACTGAATTTTTTTTCTACGAGTATTTTCTTAAAAATTGTGAACAAGCATGTCAAAGAGATGAAGAGATGAAGGGAAGGGTGCAGGAGTTAGCAATGGAGGTATAATAGAAGGAGTATCAAAATACACTAAAATAAAATAGTTCATTGAAAACATTTTGCTTTGCAAACTAATATAAATCAGTATGATCTGACTTAATACAAAGGTAAATTATAACAGTTCTAAAATTTTTAATTATAAAACAAACAATTTCAATCATTTACCTTCCTCTTAGTACCTTCACTCTCATTTGGCCTTATTTTCTTTAGAACTGTGACATGCAGAAATATTCCTTCAGAATCTGCTGTAAGAAAATTGTTTTGTTTCTGTTTTTTACAACAGTCATCTTAGTCAAGCATGGGTTCTTAACTGAGTCCGTGGTGGGGTCTAAAATTGTAAAGACATTTATATTTGCCCTCCTTCCTTCTTGGTCCAAAGCTTTCACGATGACATTGAAAATGTCTAATATACAAACAAAAATTAGACACTGCTGTTCTATAGGACCATCTTGTTCCTTTAGAACCACATTGAGACAGTTTCCCTCGAGTTTCCAAGGAAGAAATTGAGAGCAGTACACAAACCCCTAAACCCAATGACCTCAGGGTAAGTGAGCCAAGAAGACAAGCTGAGTCTCAGCTCCTGAGACCCTAGATCTTTGATGCAGAGTGGACTCCTTGGCTAACATCATCAGTCACCTGCCCTACTCTGGGGCAAGGGATAGGTGGGAGTGGGAGGAGTGGGGCAGAGGCATGGGGGGAGGTGTTGAGGATGAGAAGTGAGTGTGGACACAGAGGAAAACACCAGCAAGGGGGAGGGTGGGAGGATCCAGGAAGAGGGCAGTAGAGGTCCCAGAGCTACAGGAAATTGTTTTCCATAAAGAGCCCCGCCCTGCTCAGCAGCAAAAGGAGAAGGAAGTCCAGGCTCCCATGGTCTTACCCATGTAGGCCTGCATTCTTGCAAGCTCAGTGAGCAGTGCAAGGAGAAGGAACATGGCTGGGCCAGAGCGCAGGAACGCAGCCAAGAATGAAAGCGGTTGGGCAACCCTGAGGCTCTTGGGCAGGAGTACTCAGGCTGCACAGCACGTGCATCAGGGCCCTGGGGTGAGGACTGCAGTTGCTTTCAGCCTTAGCTGGCTCACCCTCAGGGATCCTGATTGGCTGGGCAGTCTCCACCAGTCTGGAAAAGAAAACCCCAAACAGGAGCCTGTGCTTTTTCCCACAACTGGTTTTTTATGGGTAAATTTACGTTGTTTAACTCCTTCAGTAGTGACACGGGGGCAAATAAGCATGATTGGCTTTTCTGGTCAAGTTCTTGGTAATTTTGTCTCTCCATGTCACAGTTTTTGGCATGTTTTATTTACTGTGATGGAGGAGAAAGGCAAGTAGAAATGTTAGCTATTTGTATGAGACACTTTCTACTTAAATCGTGCTACTGCTGACTTAATTTGTCATCTTTGCAAACAAGGAAAATCAAGATTATTAGACATATCTTGGAAAAGGCAACTAAAAAGCACTTTTCTTCAAATGTGTACCTATTCTTACAGTATTAGATTACAATCGGTTGAGGAAAAGAAAAGAAACTTTAAAATGCAGCCTCAGTGTGTATTGTTCACCCATTAAAGAGTTACAATGAAAAAATAAGTAGGGTTTTTAGTATATTCACATGTAAGTGCAACCATTACCACAGTCAGTTGTAGTTTCACCATCTCAAAAAGAAATCCTGTACCTTTTGGCTATCACCACATCACATCACAGCTCTTCATTTCCAGGCCCCCATTCCAGCACTAAACAACCTCTAATGTTTGTCTCTATAAATGCCCCTGTTCTGGATATTTTATACAATTTAATGTATGGTTTTTGTGGCTGGCTTTATTCATTTAGCATAATGTTTTCAAGTTTCATCCACTTGTAACCATTTTATGCCTAAAAAATGTTCCATTGTATGGATAGAATACATTTTTAAAAAAACATATCCATCAGTCAACAGACATTTGGGAAAGGAAACTCTTGGCCTCTGTGGTGAGGTTCTCTGACCTCTGACCCAGGAGCATCTTTGTGTATTGATGAGGAACCCATAGGTCCTATTTATTTCCAGGAAGGCGGACGGTTTCGGATTCATGGATAATGGTTTGGGGTAGACAGAAGTGCACCTATCTCAGTAAGAGCGAGATGGGGAGAGGGGACACAGAAAATCTTACCCAGAAAACTCAGCTTCAAGTAAAGGAAGAGCAAGTCCAGGTGCCCCCAAAGGACACGATATATCCTGGATCTCAAATTACATGAGGTCAAGGAAGTATCACATGGAGACAGAACAGTTCTCTGTGACCAGGAACTCAGTTTGAGCAATTCCTTGAAGACGGAATGGATGCTAGTGACTCTCTGGGGGTTGGGAACTGACCTTACCTGGCAACACTTCAAAATCCAAAGCCTGGAATGGGTAGGGAGGGAATCACAGCTATTGGAGAGATGCGGACTGTAGTGTTTTCTCTTGAGATGGGAGCAGTTAGCATGACCATGGGTATCTGAGGGCAAACTGCACAGTGGACAATGGGATGTTCTCACCTTGGGATGCAACAGCCTCCCAAGTTCAAACCAGGCAAAACTGATTATTTCCTATGAAAGGATCACAGCGGATAGAACAATCAGCAGACACAAGCCTACATACGTTCACTCACAGGATTTATTTTGGTTTGTGAAAGTGAAAGCTTTAAGCCGTAACAAAAGGAGAGAAAAGCAGATTTGTTTCATTCTTGAATCAGGCCAGTTAATGGTGAGTTTCTTGGTAATAACTTTTCTCCAACCTATGGCTTTTTGACATTATCGTTTAGTCACTGCTGTAAAGAAATATACAAAATAGAAATGTTAAATTTTAACATAATGAAAACTGTCTAATTTCACTCTTCATCTGCAGGGATAACATTTAATTAGTGTGATAAGACACTGGCTATACGGTCACAGTCTATGCCTGTGTCCCTACGGAATCTGTAAATCCATTTCATTTTCCTGAATTTTCCTTGAGAGCCACACTAAAAATATATTTTAAATTGGTACTTATAAATGTCTCATTTACCCAGTCTCTATGATTGACAGAGTAAGAGAAAATTTCCAACAAGGAAACAGAGAGGAAAAGAACAATAAAAATATGTGAAGAAATAAATAGTTATGATTAGTTGGTCTATTTTTATCTAGAGGAGTACTTCCAAGAGTTCTGTGCATATCCTACAGGTGTCCCACATACACATGTTCAAAACCAAACTCATTCTTCACTCCCTTCCACATCATCCTTTCAACACCAAACTGGTTCTTGCCCTGCTGTACAATATGTCGTTAGTAAAAAGTGTCATTAACGATCCTGGCAGAAATGTTTAGGTCTTTGTGGTTCTTTATTATTCTAGCCCAAAAACATCCATCACTCACCACTGAATAGACTCTACCTCCGTTATCTCTCACAAAACTTTTTATCCCTTCCAAACCTGCCTTCACCACATCTTTCCTGTGTATTCTGTACTCTCATAGCTGTTTAACTTGTCTCCAGTTCTGGCTGAATTTGACTGAATGTTCCCCTACTTCATTCCAGCAAACCATACCATGTTATCCCTCCTTTACTACTTCAGAAATACTTTAACATGTTCCCATTCACATATGAGAAAATTTAAACTCCTTATCAGGGCACACCAGATACATATTGGCTCATGATTACCTATGTAGATTTTATCTCTCAATGTTCATAAATTTTAAAATAAATTTTAAAATGTATTAAGAGAACAAATTTAGAAATAGGTCTGGGTTTACATTTTAGCCTTCTTATCTTCCTGGTTTATATCAATAAACATTATTTAAGTACCTCTTCTTACACCCTACACTCAAGCTGTCAATTCATTCTGTTGTTTCACATTAAAATTTTATTCCTAAAACCACTTTTGTCATTGCTGGTCTGAGGTACCATCCTGCTTTCTCCTGGGTTATTGAAGTAGTACTCTACTGACTGGTTTCCCCACTTTACTCTCTGTCCTTGTTACTTTCAACAAAACAGCTTTTAAAAGTGTAAGTCATGTGCCCTCTTGCTAACTCTGCTGCAGATAAACTGAAATCACTGTTATTTATCAAACATTCCTGACTTTTTTTTATTTTTAATCAGATCATTCTTGAGTTTGGAAAACTCCTGCCCAGATACATGCATGAATTGCCCGGCCAGCTGTATCCCTGTGTAAGATAGTGTTGATTTATAGCTGGAATGGAAAAGCTCTATCTTTATCTCTGGGAAAGGCTGGATGCCTGCTTTCACTCTTTGCCAAAATGAGGGCAGTGAGATTAATGATCAGCTCTTTATAAATTTCTTAAATGAACCTAAGACCTTGTGCATGAGGTGACTCTCTGACCTCCATCATTTGCCTGCACTCTCTTGCTGTGCTGTATCTTTTGTATTTAAATAAAAACCTTTTTTTTAGATGACCCTGTGATTCCATGAGACTTCTTTCAAATATCTGAACTGGATAAATATTTGTACCTCCTTCAATTCTTTGTTTATATATCACTTGCTCAATAGGGCCTACTGAGTCAAACACATTTTTTAAAATTGCTATCAAAGTCCTTCATCAACATCAACTCTTTCAATTATTCCTACTGCCCTAATCTTTTACTAGTGTTATAGTCACTTTCAATACACTGTACAATCAACATATGAAACTTGTTTATTGTTTATGGACTGCCTGCCTAGCCCACTATTTCAAATTTTTGAGGCAAGATCTCAACGTAAGCATAAAGTACTGGTGGTAGAAGAAGACTGTAAAAAAATAAAACAAAGCAAGGTAGTGAACTTACGACAACAGTTGAAAGAAATCAGAGAAATGAGTAGATCAGTATATTGCCCTAGGAGATAATGACTGAAATTGGGTGGCAATGATTAGTACAGGGGAGGATGACCCAGCATGAGGATGAGACTATGATTGGAAGATGTGAGAGGAATACAGTGAACCAAGCGCCAAATCTTCACCTAAGATGTGAATTTTAATAGAGTAACCAAAGAAGAAGTAGAGATTGTTCTAGTCAGAAATAAGACTAATTTATATCCAGGGTAGGAGTTATCAGTGTGTTCTCTGGTGGCAAATAAGGAAACAGATCCATCGACTTAACTCTGAGTCAGACATGGAAGAATGGCATATAAGATACTGGATAAACTGACCTCACTCTTGAACTTTTGAATTCTCCCATTTACTCCAAATGATAGGTCTACTAAGTCAAATATCATGATTTCTTTATGCATATGAGTTAAAATTTGAAATATATATATAGATGCCTACTTTATTTCATCTTACAGTAAATAATTATCTTTCTGCCTTGGAGAGTGCATGTAGCATTTTCCTTGGTATCTAATGTGTCCTTGATAAATGTAAATTTCATCCCCCACCCCTAGTTATATATCAGCCTATATGTATCAAAATTGTGGAGTTATTAGTTTAAACCCTTGAGTCTGATTGTCTTGAATTCCAACTCCAAAACTTACTAAAATCCTATGCACATGGGGAGTTATTTAAATTCTTATGTCTGTTGTCACATTTATAAAATAAAAATGACAACAACCATGGAATCTTAGTGAGGAAGAAATGTACATGTTTGGAAACAATCCATATAAGTCTACCAATTAGAACCTTAATTGAGTGAACAAGATACTTGATAACTCATAACTATTTTAAGAATACATTTAAATCTCTTCAAAGTCACTCTTTTTTCATAAAAAAAAAGTTTATAAAAGATATCTGACTAATAATACTGGTTAACATTAACTATTTCTAAAGAGTATAAAACAAAATTAGTTTTTGTTTTAGTATATGCTATTGACAAATAAGATGATGGTGATGAAACATGGAAATAATAGGTCTCATACTGCGATATCATTAAAGATTTAAAAAAAACATTCAGTAATGATAGTTTGTCAATAGTTTGATTTGTTCATTTTACCTTGAACTTTGTGTACAACTTGTATATTACTATTGCCTTCTGACATAGATCTGTATAAAAGAAATAACATTAGGTTTAGGACACATTGTAATCTTAAGCAAAATCAAGAAAAGTAACAAAGCTATATTTGTATTAATTATTCAAATAATATATACCAATATTCACTTTGCTTCTCATATTCCACTCAGTGATCCTATATTTAATATTTGATCTTTCTAATGTTGATCTAACTACTAAATATGTTAAGCATATATAAATTTCAAACTAAAAACCAACCTATTATTTTTCTCTATCTTCTCTATAAAAAAGACAAGATGTACATTAATATATCTATTATAATACTCTTCCAAAGTTAAAAAGGTAATATACATGCAAATTGTCAAATTCTTAAATTATTGTCTATCCAATTATGACATTTCCAGCAAAAACTATGTAAACAACTAGCTTTTTCACTTTCATTAGTGAGGTCATTAATGAGGCCTCTATGTCTTTCAGCTACATTTAGTTACACTTGGTGGTATTTATAGTCTTTAATTTTTTCTTTGGAAAATTCCAATAACTACACAGTTCCTATCAAAGAGTAGTTTCATGGTGCCCAGATTCCTGCTACACGGATACAGTTCCTTGGCCACAGGTAATAAGGTCAGGTTTGAACACCTTGCTCAGTTATAAATCCAGACAGAACACAGGCTGAATGTCAATACACTTCCACACCTATTTCCTCTGTCTCTTAAGAACATGAACTACAAGGCATTGGTTGTAGATAGATTATCGGGGTGTGTGTGTGTGTGTGTGTTTATGAACCTAGACAATGTTTAGATAGGTATTTTCTGCCATGTACAAGCAGAGAATTTTTCAGAAAATGGACAGACATCGACAAGAAGAGATGATGTCAATCAAAAAGCTTTTGAGTGATGGAATGACGTAGTTCCTGACTACAGTTCATTACCACCCAGTGGTTCTTCAGCCCTACCTCATTTCTTACCCTTGCAACCCTGAAGCCACTTAGTGTTGCTCTAAAACTGTCATGACCAGTTTTAGTTATTTATGATCAATCATTCCCTATCATAACATCTCTTTTAAAAGTCAGGTTTACTTCCAGTAACTATTCAGATAGTCCCAAGATGTCTTAAGTAAGAGCACCAGAAGACTTATGCCAGACATTCACTCAAGTCAATTGATGATAATTTGATGATTATGTAAATGTCTATATAATTCAAGCAGAATACCTCACGGAATTTAGCTAGTTGCTGCCAATTTGCTTATAAATAAAATTAACTAACTTGAGAAATAGAGGTGTTGACAAAGATTTTTTATCTTTATTTTATTTATTTCTCCAAAAGTAAGAAAGAGAACCATTTTCTTTTAGCATGGAATAAAGAGATCAACTTTTTTATCTTTCACTCTGCATTCTCATTTTCCTGAATATTCAGTAAGCAAATTGCAGCTTGTATTGATGTTACCGTTAAAAAAGCTTTGCAAGTACCTTAATTCTAACTTTAGAAACACTTGAGTGATATTATGAGTAAAATAGGTAGCATCCTGTTCTGTCCCTCATTCTTTGCTATCTTATATGTTTCTCACCTTCTACATATTCTGTTCACACAACGTGCTTCCTTCTCTCTATTAATCTCTTTAGCACACCTGAATGTGGGGTTGCTCAGGAAATAGACAAAACTGCCTAAAGCAATTATAGCTGAATGGCTTCCTATTTGAAGGTACTAAGCATTTACTGAGTAGCTTCAGTTGTTCTTGGGTCTATATGCACATGGAAGATAACTACCTGCCTGAAAATTGAAAAGTAAAAATAAAAATTACATACTAAGACTCAATATTTCTACTTATTAATCCAATCCATCCAAGTATTCCTACTTGTATCACTCTGAATTGCATTTGAATATTTCCCATAATGCATTTGAATATAAATATGAGAAATAATAAATTTACTTACCCTTCACTTACTGTTTCTCTTTTCCAAAATTTCATTTTATTCCGTTTAAGAGCAATGATGGCAATTAAAAGAAGGAAAGTCAGAAAAATGCAGAAACCGATCAAGAGGCCATTTTTTCCAGAAGCAACATGTAGTTTTTTTGTAGGCATCACTGCAATTTTTTCTGAAAACACGAAAGTACCTTTTAACTTTTTCAGAAAAAAAATGATATTCAAAGCCTATTAGAAGTTTTATATATAAAAATTTGTGATTCAAATAATAGTCATGTAATGAATAAAATTAAATTTCAAAGTGTTTCCCAATATTCTATGACTATGCCGAGTGCATGATATATTTATGTCACTCGATATATAGCAATATCATTGTCACACTTTATTTTGAATCATTATATGGATAATCTTTATTTATGCTCTATATTCTAATGTATTTTATCATATTCCCATCTGTGAACTTCTGCTTAGAACACATTAAATTGATACTACTATCTAATACGTTCTTCTATTTAAAACACAGAGCAAACAAAAGTATTTTTAAAAAATTATTTAATGAAAAATTATTGGCATAACTGAAGGTTAATAGCAAAGCACAATTAATGTTAGTAAACTAGGTTAAATTTCCATATTTTCCCTATAAGGTGATATTGCCCTAATTTTGATTATATAAATAGAAAAATAGATATTCCAGGTGTTATACAACATTACAGAAACGTTTTTAAATCTATGGAAACTTGGTCCAATTTAGCAAAAGAAATAATCCAGATAACTAAAATACAGAAAACTAAATTAAGCAATCAGAATCACCACCAACATAACTGTGATAATATTAAATGAAATAAAATTAATGCCCCCCAAAAAAACCCAGAAAAGTTCAATAATTTTAAAACACACACAATCCAATTACACATTGATAAGAAGTGATTTACCTAAAACAAAATGATTCAGGATATTTTATGTATTATAGGAAATAATTGGCAAATATATGCAAAATGATTAAAATCAAGCAAATATGCTGCAGTGTTCTGCTATGGTAGAACTCAACAGTTCTGACACTCTCCCTGCTTCATCCATCAGAAAAAGTAAACTCTCCATTAGTCCATTTTCACTCAAAATATCATTTTGGAAGTGAATCTTTCTTCGTATGTACTAGAAGCTGATTAAAGAAATTGCCCCTACTTATTGGATTGAGAGATAGCCATTACCCTAAAAAAGAAAGGTAGGGCTTTTACTTTAGCTATGATTAAATTTTTTTCTATTAAATGGTGCCAAACTAGACCTCTTATAATAAAAATATAAAATAAGACAATATACATTAGGGGAATGATTTCTGGAATTCAACAGGAAATACAAAACTGTAATATCTGAAGAAAGGAAAATATGATTGATTTTATGAAAATTCAATTCTACCTATGGACAATTTGTTGATCTCAGCGGAGAATTGGAATTCTGGGCACATTGCAGCATTTCACTGAGGTAAGGAGGCAAAGGACAGAGTTCACAGTAGCAGAAATGGCTGGATCTATTATCCATTTTAAGTTAATTTTTGAGTGGTTGTGATGTAGCAATCTAACTTCTTTGTTTCCCATGTAGTTACCTACTTTTCCAAACACCATTTGTTGAAAAAAACCATTCTTTCTCCCATTTAATTGCCTTGACATCCTTGTCAAAAATTAATGACCGTAATTAACAAATCTTTTACTTTTGGACTCTGTATTCTATTCCATTGAACTATATATGTTATCTTTACTCTTAGGACAGTACTGCACTTCTGATTATTTTAGTTTTGTAATATGTTTTGAAAATGAGAAATATATTTTCAGTTTCAAGTTTTCTTGAAATCCTAGTTTTAAATTTCTGCATGACTTTTAGGATTGGCTTGACAATTTCTGCAAAAAAAGACAACTTGGATTTGTTAATAATTGTGTTGAATATTTATGTCAATTTGGGGAGTAATTCTCTAATAACAATATTGAAACTTGCAATACGAACATTAGATGTTACTTTTATCTAAATATTTTAATAATATACTTTATTTTCAGTGTATATCTTAGACTTCTTTGCATGACATTATTTCTAAATGTTATATTATCTTTGGTGATAGAGAAAATAGAATTCTTTATTATTATTGTGGTAAAATGCACAACACATAAAATTTATCATTTTAAACATTTTTAAGTGCACAGCAGGTGGCATTAAGCATGTTAACATTGTTGTAAATCCATTACCACCATAAAACTCCAGTCTTTATATTCTGAAACTGAAACTCTTTACCTTTTAAACATTAACTTGCCATTTTCCCCTCTCCACAGCCTCTCATAACTACTATTTTACTTTCTCTCTATGAATTTGACCACTCTAAGTACCTCAAAAATGCAGAATCATTCAGTATCACATCTGGAATGTGACTGGCTTGTTAGTTAGCATAAGGTTTTCAAATTCTGTCCATGTTGTAATGTACGCAGGAATTTTATTTCTTTTTAAAGCTAAATAATATTCCATTGTATGAATATATCACATTTTGGTTCCCCATTTTTCTGTTGATGGACATTTGGGTGTTTCCACCTTTTGTCTATTGTGAATTATGGTATTGTTATGGACATGGGTTTGAGTTCATGCTTTCAATACTTTGTGGTATATAGCTAGCTGTGGAATTGCAGGATAATATGGTAATTCTATGTTTAGTCGTTTAAGGAACCACCACAGTATTTTTCACAGAGGCTGCATAATTTTACATTTCACCAAAAGTGCGCAAGGGCTCCAATTTTTTCCTCATCAACACTTGATATTTTCTCAATTTTTTAATAGAAGCTGTCCTACTAGTTGTTAATTAGTATTTTGTAGGTTTGACCTACAATTCCCTAACAATTAATGATGTTGAGCATTTTTTCAAGTGCTTATAGACCATGGGGTTATCTTCTTTGGAGAAATGTTTATTCAAGTCCTTTACCCATTTGTTAATTGTATTATTTGTTTCCCTGTTGTTGAGTTGTAGGACTTCTTTACATATTAAAGATATTGATTTTTCATCAGATATATAATTTGCAAACATTTTCTCCCATTACATGGGCTGCTTTTTCCCTTTGTTGATAGTGCTCTTTTCTGGAAAAGAGTTTTTAATTATGATGAATTCAAATTTATCCACTTCTATTTTCTGTATTTTTGGTGCCATATCTAAGAAATTATTGCAAACCCCAATGTTTTGAATATTTTCCCCAGTTTTCTTCTAATAATTTTATAATTTTAGTACTCATACTTAAATTTCTAATCCATTTGTAGTTAATTTTTACATATGCTTTAAGTAACGGTCCAAGCTTATTCTTTCGCTTGCTAATATCTACAATCCCAATACCATTTGCTGAAAACACTGTCCTTTCCCCCATTGAATGGTCATGGCATCCATATGGAAAATTATTAGACCACATATATGGGGGTTTATATCTGGGCTCCCAATTTTATTCCATTGGAAAGTTTCAGTTTTCTCATTTTATTGCCCAAAGTATATATCAACTTCCAAGAAGGTACAAAACAGCCCCGGGGTCAATTTCTATCCTTTTATTTTAGCTTCTGTTGAACAAAATTGAGAATTCAGAAATTTTCTTTTACTGCCCATAGTGATAAAGAAAATAATATTGATGGAGGGAGACATTTGACAATTTGTAATTAGCAAATGCAAAGAAAAAGAGAGCAGAACATACTTTTCATTAAAAAGGACATACACATGCCAAATAAACATTAAATATATTCAACATCATTACCCATTAGAGAAGTGCAAATTTAAACCACTGTGAGATATTATTACACACCTAATCAAATGGCTTAAAAAGCAGTTGGTGAGAATGCCAAGAAAACTGGGTTATTTATATATTATTGATGTAAATGTCAGATGGTCAGCAACATTGGAATATATATTGGCAGCCACTTTTAAAACTATGAAAAGCTTACTATCGACCCTGCAATTTCACTCTTGGCATGTTTCCCAGAGAATTAAAAATTTATTTTTATGCAGAATCTTTCATATGAATGTTCATTGCAGATCTATTCATAATACTTGTAACTAAAAATTGGCAACCAACCAAATGTCCTTCAGTGGATGAATAATTAAATAAAGTTTGATACATCCATACAAAGAAATATCAATTATCAATAAAAAATAATATATAAATAAAATATATAACAACAAAAGTGCCAATGATGGAAAGACATTAATGAAATTAAACTCTTATGAGATTTATACATTGTGAAGTTTAGAAAAATCAAATAGTTTACATTTGTTCATGAATGTTCACCAAATAAATGGAAAAATATTTTGTACCATCTACTATCCATATGCTATGGATATGAAAGATTTTATTATTTTTACCTTTCTATAGTATGGTTAACTTTAAAAATGCAACTTAGGCCCTGGCCGGTTTGGCTCAGTGGTTAGAGCATTGGCCCGCAGACCAGAGAATCCCGGGTTCAGTTCCCGCTAAGGGCACGTACCTCGGTTGCAGTTTGTCCCCGGGCCGGTTGCAGTCCTGTGGGTGGCAACCACTCGATGTGTCTCTCTCACATCAGTGTTTCTCTCTCTCTCCCTCTCTCTCTCCCTCCCGCTCTGTCTGAAGATAAATGCAAAAGTGTCCTCGTGTGAGGATAAAAAAATAAAATAAAAATGCAACTTAGTTATGAACTAATATATGACAATAGTTAGCATCCTTGGAATAAGACTACATAATAAAACTATCACCTATTCTGTAGTTTAATAATAGCAATCTAGAAAACTCTATAAAGAAATAGAAATTGTGTGTAACCGTGGTTAAAATTATGTAGAAACCTATTAAAATATGCACGTCTAGATTTGAATTAAGAGTATATACAAAATCTTGATTGACAGTATGATTTAGAGCTGCACTGTCCAATAGACTAGTCACAAGTGGCTATTTAAATTTAAATTAAATAAACTAGCCCTGGCCGGTTTGGCTCAGCGGTTAGAGCGTCGGCCTGCGGTCCAGAGAGACCCGGGTTCAGTTACTCTAAGGGCATGTACCTTGGTTGCAGTTTGTCCCCGGCCCTGGTTGGCTCCTGCGGGAGGCAGCCACTCAATGTGTCCCTTTCACGTCGATGTTTCTCTCTCTCTCTCTCTTCTTTTCTCTCCCTCCCACTCTATCTGAACAAAAAATGGAAAAATGTCCTCAGGTGAGGATGAAAATAAATAAATAAATAAATAAATAAATAAATAAATAAATAAATAAATAAAATTAATTAAATAAAGTAAAATAAAATGGAAATTTTCGTCCCTTAGTTGCACTATCCACATGCCAGGCACTCAATAGCCACATTGACAGTGGAGATGTAGAACATTTCTGTAAGCACAGAAAGTTCTATTGGAACACACTGATTGAGATACTAACTGCTGCTATCCCAAATCCAAAACCCATCATATAGACTTCCTCCTGGTGATGATGGTGTTGCCTTACAATGTGGAGGAGCATATCCAGGATCACATTGACAAGAGTATTCATCATTGCATACCTAAAACCAAAACCAAATGAAAATTAAGAACATTATATATACAATATAATGTGGTGTTGTCCAAAGGAGTGGGAAGTGGGAGTGGGTGAAAGTGGGCAGAGGAGGGAAAATGGAGGACTTCAACAATAGTGTCAACATTAAAATTTTTTAATAAAAAAATAAATAAAAATTAAATGCAGTATTTGTTATTGTTAGTCAATATACATTATTAAAGTATTATAATTTAGTACATTATAGGTATAGTGTTTATTTTAATGTAGAAAATAATTATTAAATAAAATGTAATAAAATAAATGTCCATGTAATATCTTTTCAAATGTCACAGAGATTTCCTATTATTTGTCTTTTGTATTTTTAAATAAAAGTAGATAAAATTTTTTATATAATTGAAATATCTTATTCTAGAAAGGCATAGAAATGATGAAGCTAGGTATTATAAAATTGTGGAAGTTTGAATATATTATGAATTGTGCTAGATAAAAGAAAAAACAGCTGTGAGAAGAGCTAACCTTCACCAAAAAAAAAATGAGAGGAAAAAAAGTAAAGAAAGAACTTACTTAAACAGACACAAATAGCAAAATTTATTTTGCTAGAAAATATCTATAAATGTGATCTGGTGGATGAATTGAAAGAAGGGTTCAGAAACAGAACAGAGAATCTAGAAGTAGGTTTGTGCAAAAATTCAATTAAAATTAAACTTTTTTCCTGAATTACTATAGTATAGTATATGAAGCATCAGTATGGCAGAAGTCACTTGTCACAAATTTAAAGCCAAAAGCATGCTTGGAAACCTTCCAAAGTTTACAAAATTTCTATGACCCAGTAGATAATTTCACAATGGATGGGCAAATAGAATGCAAATGGTAAATATAACCATATATACACCCTTAAGAACTATATAATTAATTATTAAATAAATGCAAATTAACAGTGGATTTACCTTGTTAGAAGAGATTTAAAAACTGAGAAACTAGCCTGGCCAGAATTATAGGAAATGTACCTTTTTATACATGATAAATGGGAGCAAAAATTGGTATACTATTTCTTGAAGACAATATTACCAAAAATTTTAATGGTGCATACATTAGGCCCATCAGATTGTATTGCTAACAATGTAAGAAGTCAAATAAATATGCAAATATGAATGTACAATGATCATTGCACCACTATTTACAAGAGTTAAGTAAATCAAAATCCATTAATGAATGACTTCAAATATAGTGTGAAACAGACATACAGGCAACCAATTGAAGCCATTAAAGGGTGAAAAAAATCAGAATAGACAAGAAACTCCAGTCTCACAAAAATTTTAGACTATATGTAATATGTGTAATATAAATATATTATTGTGCATGTTTAAATATATATCAGTAACATGCACTCAATTAGAAACAATTTTACATGTATGTATAAATGTATATATATACATATATATAACCTTTAATAAGTCTACTTCCAAAATTTTACAATCTTGATCTAATGTTATAACAATATATGTTTTACATTGTATTTTCTACAAAGTTTAAAGCTTATTTAGTCATGAGACCTGTAACAATCTGATTAAACACATAATTCATGTACAGATGTATAAATGATGGAAACTTTCCTTATTTGACTATAATTTTCCATAAGAAGTTTCTACATCATATAATCTTAACCTGATTATTATCCTGGAAATGTTATTGACACGAATTTTTTTAACTATACATAAAAATAGAGTAATTATCACATACCCCATGTCCACGGCAGTGTCTTGTCGAATTACATAGTTTATAATTTTTGTTGGCAACAACAGATAAGCAAGATCCCTGAAGGCAAACCTACAATTTTAAAAACAAGAAATGACAATTAAAAACATGAAATGTAGAGAGTTCAAGAATTGTTCTTGGTACAAAACAGATGCACAAGATTTGTATATACAGGAGTGGGCAAAAGTCGGTTTATGGTTGTTCACATGGCAAAAGACATGCAGGTTACAATTATTTACATATTCTTGTAGTCTGTGTTTTGCATACTCACAACTGTGAACCTATTTTTGCCAATCACTGTATATGTAAACATACGAATCTGTTGAATAATAGTGGTGAAAGCAAACATTCCTGCCTTGTTTTGATCTTAAGGGAAATGCTTTTAAGTTTGTGTACATTGAGCATGATGTTGGCTGTAGGTTCTTCATATCTGGCCTTTATTATTGTTGAGGCATGATCCCTCTCTTCCCACTTCACTAGAGTTTTTAATCATAAATGAGTGCTGGATTATATCAGATGCTTTTTCTGCATCTATTGATATGATCATGAGATTTTTTCTTGCATTTTGTTTATGTGATGTATCATATTTATTGATTTTTGAATATTATACCAGCCTGCATCCCTGGAATAAATCCCACTTGACCATGGTGTATGAATTCTTTAATGTATTGCTGGATCTGATTTACTCAACATAGTACTAGAAGTTCTAGCCATAGTAATCAGACAAGAAGAAGAAATAAAAGGCATCCAAACTGGAAAGGAGGAAGTAAACCTGCTATTATCTGCTGATGATATGATTTGTATATAAAAAACCCTAAAGACTCCACTAAAAAAACCACTAGATCTAATAAATGAATTCGGCCAAGTTGTAGGATACAAAATCAACACCCAGAAATCCATTGCATTTTTATACAAAAATAATGAACTCTCAGAAAAACTAAGAAAACAACTCCATTTACAATTGCAACAAAAGAAATAAAGTACCTGGAATAAATTGAATGAAGGAGGTAAAAGACCTGTACAACTATATGACATTGAAGAAAGAAAATGAGGATACAAACAAGTAGATGCATATATTATATTCATCGATGGACAGAATTAACATAATTAAAATGTTCATACTACCCAAAGCAATCTATAAATTCAATGCAATTCCTATTAAAATACCAATGACATATTTCACAGAACTAGAAAAAATATTCCAAAAATTTATATGGAAACAAAAATGAAGCAAAATAACCTCAGCAATATTGAGAAAAAAAAAACAAAGTTGGAGGGATTACATATAGAATATCAAACTATACTATAAGGCCATTGTAATCAAAACAGTCTGGTACTGGCATAAGAACAGGCATATAGACCAAAGGAACAGAACAAGGAGCCCAGAAATCAACCCATGCATTTATAATCATTTAATATTTGACAAAGGAGGCAAGAGATACAATAGAATAAAGACAGTCTCTTCAATAAATTGTGTTGGGAAAATTGGACAAGTATATGCAAAATAATGCTAGACCATCAACTTACACCATACACAAGAATAAACTCAAAATGGATAAAAGACTTAAATGTAAGGCACAGAACCATAAAAACCTTAGAAGAAAACACTGGCAGTATAATCTCACATCTCTCACAGCAATATTTTTGTCAATATGCTTCTGAGGGCAAGGGAAACTTAGGAAAAGATAAACAAATAGGATTACATCAAGCTACAAAGCGTCTACAGAGCACAAGAAACCATGACAAAATAAAAAGAGAACCCAGTGTATGGGAGAACATATTCACCAGTTATACATCCAATAAGGGATTATTTTTTAAAATATATTAAAAAAACGTATACAACTCAACACCAGGAAGACAAATGATCCAATTAAAATGGGTGAAGGACCTAAATAGGTACTTTTCCAAAGAAGACCTACAGATGGCCAATAGACACATGAAAATTGGTCAATGTCACTAATTATCAAAAAGATGTAAATAAAAACTATAATGAGATATCATTTCATATCGGCCAGAATGGCTACTATCCATAAATCAACAAACAATAAATGCTGGTGAGGATGTGGAGAAAAGGGTACACTAGTTCTCTGCTGGTGGGAATGCAGACTGGTGCAGTCACTATGGAAAACAGTATGAAGTTTCCTCAAAAAAATTAAAAATGGAACTGCCTTTTGACCCAGCAATTCCACTTCTGGGACTGTATCCTAAGAATCCTGAAACACCAATCAAAATTAATATATGCATCCCTATGTTCATAATAGCAGCATTATTTAGAATAGCCAAGATCTATAAACAGCCCAAGTGCCCATCAGCAGGTGACTGGATAAAAAAGTTGTGGTACATTTAAACAATGGAATACTATACAGCTGTGAGAAAATAAATAATTCTTACCGTTTGCAACAGCATAGATGGACCTGGAGAGTATTATGCTAAGTGAAATAAGCCAGTCAGAGAAAGATAAATACTATATGATTTCACTAATATGTGGAATCTAATAAAAAAAAATAAACTGAAGTACAAAAGGGAACAGACTGGCTGGTGCCCAAGGGGATGGGAGTGGAGGTGACTGGATAAAGAGGGTGAAGGAAATAGCTAAAGAACATATATGTATACCCCGTGGACATGGACAGTGATCATAATGGCCAAGGAAGGAGGAGACATTAGGTGTGGAGGTGGGCAAAGAAGAATGGAGGGAGACTCCTGCAATATTAATAATTTTTTTATTTAAAACAACATATGAATCTGGATTTTATGACATGTATTCATTCAATAAAAGAACTTATTTGATAAAATATGAAATATTGAGAATTAGACAATCAAAGTGAAATAGATAAATACCTAGAAACACATACTCTCCCAAAATTGAACCAGGAAGAGATAGAAAACTTGAACAGACCAATAACAACAAAGCAAACTGAAGATGTAATTAAGAAACTCCCAGCAAACAAAAGCCCAGGCCTGGACGGCTTCACTGGGGAGTTTTACTGAACATTCAAAGAAGATCTAATACCCATTCTCTTCAAACTATTCTAAAAAATCCAAGAAGACGGAACACTTCCAAACTCATTTTATGAGGCCAGCATAATCCTAAATCCAAAACCGGATAAAGACACTACAAAGAAAGAAAACTACAGGCCAATATCCCTGATGAACACAGATACCAAAATCCTTAACAAAATATTAGCAAATCGGATCCAGCAATACATCAAAAAAATTATTCATCATGACCAAGTGGGTTTCATCCCAGGCATGCAAGGATGGTACAATATTTGCAAATCAATAAATGTGATACACCACATAAACAAAATGAAAGATAAAAACCATATGATCATATCAATAGATGCTGAAAAAGCATTCCACAAAATCCAGTATCCATTTCTGATAAAAACGCTCAGCAATGTGGGAATAGAGGGATCATATCTCAACATAATAAATGCTATATATGAAAAATCTACAGCCAACATCATATGCAATGGGCAAAAACTAAAAGCATTACCCTTAAGAATAGAAACAAGACAGGGATGCCCACTTTCACCACTCTTATTCAACATAGTACTGGAAGTCTTAACCACAGCAATTAGAAATGAAGAAAAACTAAAAGGGATCCAAATTGGAAAAGAGGAAGTGAAACTGTCATTATTTGCAGATGACATGATATTGTACATAGAAAACCCTAAAGACTCTATCAAAAATCTACTAGAATTAATAAATGAATTTGGCAAAGTAGCAGGATACAAAATTAACGTCAAGAAATCGACAGCATTCTTATATACCAATGATGAACGCACAAAAAGAGAAACTAAAAATCAATCCCATTTACCATCGCAGCAAAAAATTAAGATACCTAGGAATAAACTTAACGAAAGAAGTAAAGGACCTCTTCACAGAAAACTACAGGACATTGAAAAAAGAAATAGAGGAAGATATAAAAAAGTAGAAGCACATACCTTGTTCATGGATTGGAAGAATTAACATCATTAAAATGTCCATACTACCCAAAGCAATCTATAGATTCAATGTAATCCCCATCAACATACCAACGACATATTTCACAGAACTAGAACAAACACTCCAAAAGTTTATATGGAACCAAAAAAGACCCAGAAGAGCCACAGCAATCTTGAAAAAAAAGAACAAAGTAGGAGGGATCACATTACCAGATATCAGGGTATACTACAAAGCCACTGTAATAAAAACAGCCTGATACTGGCACAAGAACAGGCAGATAGATCAATGGAACAGAACAGAGAACTCAGAAATTGACCCAAGACAATATGCTCAATTAATATTTGACAAAGGTGGCAAGAGCATACAGTGGAGTAAAGACAGTCTCTTCCAAAAATGCTGTTGGGAAAATTGGACAACTACTTGCAAAAAAATGAAGCTAGACCATCAACTTACACCATACACAAGAATAAACTCAAAATGGATAAAAGACTTCAATGTGACTCGTGAATCCATAAAAATTCTACAAGAAAATGTAAGCAGCAAAATTTTGGACATCATACGCAGCAGAATTTTCACTGATACATCACCTAAGACAAGAGAAACAAAGGAAAAAATAAACACATGGGACTACATCAAACTAAAAAGCTTCTGCACAGCAAAAGAAACAATCATCAAAATAGAAAGGGAACCCACTGTATGGGAAAGCATAGTTGCCAATGATACATCAGATAATGGGTTAATTTCCAAAATATATAGAGTGCTCATATAACTCAACAAAAGGAAGACAAAGAACCCAGTTAAAAAATGGGCAGGGGAACTAAACAGACACCTCTCCAAACAGGACATACAAATGGCCGAGAGACGTATAAGAAATGCTCAACATCACTAATCATCAGAGAGATGCAAATTAGAACAACAATAAGATATCACCTCACACCTGTCAGAATGGCTGCCATCAACAAATCATCAAACAACAGGTGTTGGTGAGGTTGTGGAGAAAAGGGGACTCTAGTACACTGCTGGTGGGAATGCAGACTGGTGCAGCCACTATGGAAAACACTATGGTGTTACCTCAAAAAAATTAAAAATTGAATTGCCATTTGACCCAGTGATCCCACTTCTAGGAATATACCCCAAGAAACCTGAAACACCAATCAGAAAGAATATATGTACCCCCATGTTCATAGCAGCACTATTTACAATTGCTAAGATCTGGAAACAGCCCAAATGTCCATCAGTAGACGAATGGATAAAAAAGTTGTGGTCCATATACACAATGAAGTACTATGCAGCTGTAAGAAAGAAAGATCTCTTATCCTTTGAGACCACATGGAAGGACCTGAAAAGTATTATCCTAAGCGAAACAAGCCAAGCAGAGAAAGACAAATATCATATGATCTCACTTATTTGTGGAATATAATGAACATAACAGTCTGAAAAACAGGGTAGTCCCAGAGACGTGGAAGTAGGGTACAGACTGACAATCCCTAGAAGAGGGGTGGGGGGGAAGAGATAAACCACAGAATTTATATGCATGTATGCATAACCAATGGACATGGACAACAAAGCTGGAGACAGGACGGGGAGGGAGGGCGAGGAGGGTGTCAATAGGGGAAAAAAGAGAAACATCTGTAACGAAAGAAAGAAAGAAAGAGAGAGAGAGAGAGAGAGAGAGAGAGAGAGAGAGAGAGAGAGAGAGAGAAAGAAAGAAAGAAAGAAAGAAAGAAAGAAAGAAAGAAAGAAAGAAAGAAAGAAAGAAAGAAAGAAAAAGAAAGAAAGAAAGAAAAAGAAAGAAAGAAAGAAAGAGAAAGAGAGAGAGAGAAGGGAAGCAGGGAGGGAGGAAGGAAGGAAGGAAGAAAGAGGAAGGAAGGAAGGAAGGAAGGAAGGAAGGAAGGAAGGAAGGAAGGAAGGAAGGAAGGAAGGAAGGAAGGAAGGAAGGAAGGAAGGAAGGAAAAAAAGAAATATCTATAGCAGAGTTCATAATAAAAAAATGACAGGAGAGCAAGTGTTTCTTTGCCCAACAGAAATCCTTACCTTTGCATCTTAACATACAGAAACCAGTTTGTAAAACTGTAAAAAAAAAAATCTTAATCTCTCTCTCTCTCTTATGCACACACACACACACACACACACACACACAAATATATATATATATATATATATACACACACACACATATATATTTACCTTATTATATATATATATATAATTATATTTACCTTCTCTTCATCACATATAGTGCCATCAACTATATAGGTTTCGTCTCGTGGTGCTGACTTTGGTCTACCCGCTGCTGAAATACATACTTGGCCTCCAATGTAAGTATATTGAACATCATACTTTGTTGCTGGTATTATACGTGTATGTGTCCAGTGACAAACTAGCTTTCCACACAAGACATTCCTGGAAACATAAAGCAGAGAAAATCTCTCATATGTCACTTTGGTTCACAATGTACTAGGTAAATAATTCAAAATATGAGGATAGTTCAAAATGTGACTCAGAGCATAACACCAAAGCTATTCAGAGCATACACCATCCTATGAAGTACAACATATAAATTCATCTGTAGATACTACATTCAGCTCTCATTTGAATTAAGTGACTCATTGCAAAAACACAGAAATACAAACACACATATTTGGAAAATGGATAATTCTCTAAATACAGACCCTATTATGCACCGCTTTCCGTCACAGTTTCCAAATTTATCTGCTTGATAATTCACTTCTTGGGTACATAGATACTCTGCACCTTTGGCAACTGAAAAAATAAAGTTGCAATTATTCATCTTAAAAAAACAATTAAAACTAAAAATGTGGTATGTTAATATAGAGACATCTGGACATGTGTATCACAGCAGTGATACCCAGTCAGTGCTATCTACTACAAATTATTTTATGTCCTCTGTTGGTTATTCAAGGAGAAACACTCCCTAAAAACTATTCACTTTGGAAATTTGGTATCATCTTGCTGAAATGACGAAGAAATCACAGTCATTTGCTCTCTTATCTACAATTCTAATAATACACTCCCTTTGCACCCATCACCTGAATCTGACTAATATCCTATAATCTTTGTCCATGCTTATTAAGCTTATTTTGCCTCTTGACATAATTCAAAGGTGCTTTGAGTTGAAATTTTGGATTTAAATAAAAAATATATTTTCATGTGGCTTATACAGTGAATTACTGACTTTAGAAATACAGTTTTAAAATAAACCCCAGAAAAAAACATACAACTATTACATTTTCCAAATAACTGTGCGCACTGTATACTCGTTTCTCGGCATATTCCTTTATAGCAAAAGGCGGTTTTATTATTACATGGTTCTAAATCAGCAGATTTCACATCACCCACACAATACTCATTTCTTCCAGAGCAATATTCTGAAAAATCACATGGATCTTTGCTTATCCGACACAAATGTCCTCTTTCATGTAACTGTGAGACAAACAGAAACACATTTCTTTGGTAATACATTTTGTCCAAAGACCTTGAAATGCTTCACACATGACAATGAATCAAGCAAGTCTTAGCACACTAACCCAAGCAAGGTATTATTATCTGCCATTATAACTTAGATAAACTGTCGTTATAGTTAAGAATGATGAGAGAATATATGATTTGTCAGAGATCACTTATTTGTTCAGTATTGGAGCTGTATCACGCAGATTCCTGACTGATGATATTAACATTAAGCACAGCTATTGTGCATGTTATCCACCAAGCATGGCACCCTTCTTTTGAAATAATTTACTATATGCTAACTTATTATGAAGTTTAAATGAACATGAACATAATGGCATCAGATCATGTACTCATACCCAATGCCAAATTCAGAGGCAAGTATGTACGTAATTTTCTGCAAGATGGGAAAATGTTAAACACTAAGTCAGCATTCTTTTGTGTGTGTGTGTGTCAGAAAATGTTGCATTGCTTTTACTTTTTTCAGAATATTTTTTATTAAAAATATTTAATGTTGCCTGGCCAGTGTGGCCCAGTGGTTAAGCATGGCCCATGCACCAAGATTTCGCTGGTTCGCTTCCCAGTCAGGGCACATGTCCTGGTTGTGAGCCAAATCCCCAGTGAGGAGCATGTTCTCTCATCAGCGTTTTTATCTCTCTCTCCTTCTCCCTTCCTCTCTCTCTAAAATCAATAAAGAAAAAAAAATTTAATGTTGACACTAATGTAGATGTGCCCCACTTTCCCCTCCTTTGCCCACCTCCACACACACACACCTTCCCCTCCCTTGGCTTTCACCACACTACTGTCTGTGTCCATGTGTTATGCATATGTGTTCTTCACCTAATTCCTTCACCTACTTTATTCAATGCCTCCCACTCCCCTCCTCTCTGACATCTATCAGTCTGTTCCATGTATCCATGCTTCTATGTAGCTGTTAAAAAGAAGAAACTCTTACCTTTTGTGACAGTATGGATGGACCTGGAGATTATTATACCAAGTGAAATAAACCAGTCAGAGAAAGACAAATATCATATGATCTCACTTATATGTGGAATCTAATGAACAAAATAAACTGAAACAAAATAGAACCAGAAGCATGGATCCATTGCCTTTAAAATATTGAGCTCTCTCATAGTTCTTAGTCACTTCAAATGTGAGAACAATAGGAAATTGAAAGTGGTTCCCACTGACAGCATAAGCAGGTCTATTTCCAAAGCAGAGATTCTAGGCTAAAGTCTTTTTACAAGGCTGGTGCTCAGATTTTATGATTGCACCTAACTGTATGAGACAAAGGACACTGCAATTTCTTTTTTCGATCTTTCTGGAATAAAAAATTTTTAGCCCTCGCCAGTTTGGCTCAGCAGTTGGAGCATCAGCCCGCAGATCAGAGAGACCCGGGTTTGGTTCCTGCTAGGGTCACTACCCCAGTTGCAGTTTGTCCCCGGTTGGGGTCGTGTGGGTGGCAACCAGTCGATGTGTCTCTCTCACATTGATGTTTCTCTCTCTCTCTCTACCTCCCTCTCTCCCTCCTGCTCTATCTGAAGATCAATGCAAAAATGTCCTCAGGTAACGATAAAAAAAAATTTTTTTTAATGTAGTAAACCAAATTGTAAAATGAGGAAATAAGAGCATTGTGTTTGTAACTATCATTTGGATTCTATTATATTTTTAGCTACTTAAAGATCATTTTAAATTTACTTAAACGTTCTAGAGAAATAGATTAGAAAGAACTCAAATGTCCAACAATGAATGAATAGATAAATTGTGGTACACACGTACAATGAAATACTTTCAGCCATATGGAAGACTGATATATGCAAAAGGTGAAATAAACTTTGATAACACTGTATAAAATGAAGAAAGCCTGGTTCTCCTTACATGAAATATCTAGAATAAGTAAATCCGTAAAGATAGAATGCAGACTGGTGGTTGCCAGAGACTGATGGGAAGGGAGAAAGGAGAGCAGGTGCTTAATGGTCAGGGGTTGTCTATTTGGATTATAAACATGTTTGGAACTAGATAGAAGTGGTAGCTGCACAACATTGTGAGTATACTAAATGTCACAAACTTTTTCACTTGAAAATGATTAATTTTATGTTATGCGATTTTTACTTCAATATTTTAACAATGGTCTAGTGAAAGCTTTCATAGTTATCATGCTGTGGTTATACTAAATATTTACTTCAAGATATCTGCTTCTGACTCAGGATAATAATCAGAACACTTCTCTGATGGAACAGTGGTGCAAATTTAACTTAGTAGGATCAGTCATGGTTTCCTCCATTACCAAGCACTGAGACAGATGTTGAGAAAGAAAGGATCCCTCTATTCTTCTGAAACGTTGTGCTATGGACTAGAAAAGCCAGGAGGTGCAATGAGCTATCTGTAGCTGTCCCTCCCTCCCTCCTTTCCACTCTCTCTAAAAAAGGGGGAAAAATATCCTCGGGTGAGGATCAATCAAAAAAAAAAAAAGTGAAGGGATTAAGCAGTACAAATTGGTAGCTGCAGAATAACCACAGAGATGCACTTTGCAGCCTGGGAAATATAGTCAATAATGCCGGGCAAACTGAGTATGGGGCCAGTCGGGCAGCACGGGGACCAGATAACTCTATGGTTGTCCGGCCACTTTGCTATATATCTGAAACTGGTGTGGAATGGTATTAAATGTAAACTGTGGCTAAAAACAAAAATACTGAGGTTGTAAGTGTGGGCTTTCTTTCTTTCTTTCTTTCTTTCTTTCTTTCTTTCTTTCTTTATAAACAAATTCTAGAATATCTGATACTTCTATTTTTTAACTACTACTTAGAAAATAAAAGAACTTTTCAATTTATTCTTCTAAACAGTGAAGTTATATAATGTCAAATGATATTTTAGTCACTTGATATTTAAATAACAAAAGCTATATATCTAGAAGCTTTCACCTTTGTTGTTCCACAATAATTTAAATTATAGTATACTCAAGATGTGAAATAAAAACAATATTGGGAGTAAACTTTCTTTCAAATTATTAGTAGGCTTGAGTCTAAAATCTACATATAGTTAGAACTGTCATATCTTTAAATATTTTCACTCATAAAGTTATGTATAAAGAATTCATAATAAATATTTTGTACAAATTCGAAAAAAAATATAACTGATTAATACATAATCGAAACCACACAGAACCAATGACAATTTTTAAAGTACATATCAAAATGTCTGAATGCTGGTTAGAAACAAATTATTCAGTTATATTTCACCAAAACAGCTGGTTAAACTACTGTCTTCCATATCTTTGCACTTGGATTTGTGTCTATGTAAACAGAAATCTTCTTTTTAAAATATTGAATCAAATTGTTAAATTTTGGAAATGCATTGGTGGAAACTAACCTGATTGAAATTAAACTGAGAAGAAAATAGGAAACCTTCTATGCTAATGGCCAATAATGCAAGAGAGCAGTGTAAAAGACACTTGTCAGCCTTAAATGACAGCAAAAACCAAGTTCTGTGCTATACTACATAATAAAATTAATGTAAACTAACATGGTACATTTGGCTCCTACCCTGAAGTCCTCCTTAGCAACCTGTACCATGAATTTTTACTCAACCAAATGTAGTGTTTATCTCCATTTTAACGAACTACCCTTTGGGATGTAGGTAGAGGGCACTGGACTATTTAGAAAAGCTGTATTGCTCAATCCCACTGATCTGGAGACAAAGGTCAAGATGAGAGCTCTGATAAAAGGAAAAGCAACAAGATTTATTGCTAAGAAGTAGAAACCCTATGCTGGCCTCTACATACATGTGTCTTAAAAACAAATGACCAATGGTTCTAATTACTAGCCCATAGAGTTAAAAAGAACACATAGAGAACAAAGTAGAATAATGTTGTGAGAGATTTTATTGACAGAAAAAATAAATCTGGCAAGAAAAATCTCTCATTAATCAGTTTTTATATTTGTCACAGAATCGTGAAAGTGACATGAAATGAGATGCTCTAATGATGCAATCCACAGAAGATAAATCCTAACCAATCACCTCTCGATGTGGCTACAGAGAAAAACTGAATGGAAACCTTCCCAAGGGAAGTCAATTCAATCCACTTCTAATCTAGGAGTGCTTGCCAAAGGTAACCTTCACTATTTTATATGCTACATATTGCTAACTATTCTACATGAATTCTTTTTCTGTTATTTTCAAAATGAGATTTTTTAAATTACTGTTTTTTATTCAGACATCACATGTCAAGTGTGTGTTGGGTGGCTCATTTATAATTTTGTCATAAATTGTTTCATGATGAAGAACTTCATTCAGGGATGATCAGGAAGAATTAATAACACCCAAATCATCTGGAATTGATATTGAATGTAATAACTACATGGATCTTGAGTAGAAATTAAAACAATACAGTGTGTGGTGGAGCTAAACAGTAGGAAGAAAAAGACCTAAATTCTAAAACCAACTGTGTATGAATTGGGTACATCCAGTAATATATTTGAAAGGTATGTAAAACAAGTTTTGTTTTGTTTTTTTTTAACTAAAACAATGAATGCACAAAAACACAAAAATTTCATGAAGGAAAATAATATAACATTTTGAAAGTTTACCACACAAGTTTGGTTATTACAGCATGCTCCACTGCCACATTCTGCAAATCCAATCAGTGTACAGTTTGCAGGATCACAGCATTTTTTAAAAGTACATTCCTAAAAGCAAATACAGTCAAGGTAAATATTAGGAATTTTCAATCAAATAGATTATTTTATTTGTCAAAAGATACTAAAGTTTGTCTCTAAGTTAATTACAATTACAGTATACATTTTTACTTCTTTATTTATTTATAACACTGCTTAATTTAAACAATATATTTTGCCTGGCCGGTGTGGCTCAGTGGATTGAGCATCATCCCATGGACTAAGAGGTCTCAGTTTGATTCCCAGTCAGGGCACATGCTCAGGTTGTGAGCTCAATCTCCAGCAGGGTACCTTCAGGAGGCAGCCTATAGACGTATCACTCTCGCATCAATGTTTCTATCTGTCTCTCCCTTCCTCTCTCTCTAAACAATCAATAAAAAAATATTTAAACACTACATTTTCAGTATTAAAAATAATGGTAATATATTATTCATGATTCCATGCTCAAGAAATTGAATGGTTAATAATTTAATGCAATTACTTTCAATTCTCTTTGGTTTTGTAAACATATACACAATAAATTTTTTTATTATTTTTATTGAATACATCATAAGTATTTCCATATTATTAAGTCTTCTAAAAAATAACTTTGGGAATATATAACAAGTTATATGATTGTGAAAAAATGGTGGTTTCTAAATTATAACATATTGGTATCTTTAAAAATATTTCAGACAAAATTGTTGTGATTACTTTTTTAGCTCCAAAATTTTATATTAAAGATTAATTCAAAAATTACTGGAATCATGGAGTAAAAAAATAGTAAATGTTTTTTATAATAATATACTCTAATTTTCTTCTTTCTATACAGTTGTCTACTCAGTGAAAGAGTTATGTTTTACTAGACTGATAGTAATATTTTAAAATTAATAAAGTGTATAGGCAAAATAACTAAGCTTTTGTGTCTTTTTCAATTTATTATTTTTATTAATAATGTGTTGAAAATTTAACAGATATGCACATTGTGGTTTACTTTATATTTCTATGCATCTATTTCGATTGAGGTATTCTTCTGTTATTTCTCTTGTTTGTAAACATTTCTATATTAATGATATACAATTAAAAAAAACTAAACTAGTCAAAAGGGAAACAACATAAGTGAATATAATTCAGAATGCTTTGTTGATCTTGTTCCAGATTATCATCACTGCCCTTAACCTAAGGACTGAATACCCATTCTATCAGGAAACCTTAATCTGGGACTTGACTTTAGAGGTAAAAAGCTTTTGCCTACAATAAACTTTTGAACACCGATATGATTCCCCTTGGCCACATTTTATTACATCTGGCAGTCTGCCTTTATTATTTAAAGAAAACAAAACTCTCTTGTAAACTTTCCTCCAGCCCACAGTTTCTACTCCGATTGCTGGATCTATCATATCACTTGACCCACTTGATGAAAATCATTAGCTGCTCCTTTGAACCCTTCAGTATATTGAGTCCCCTCTACAGGGTTCCTTCGTGTATTGATGTCTTCCTCACATTAATAATCCCTACTTTCAGATTCTTAAGACTTGAATCTTGACCCCATGTCAGCTGAATGCTGCTACTGAGGTTGCTACAAATGTCTTGTTAGAAATTATTTTGCCCAAATGGCCAATGTATTGGATCTACACATGCTGTGATAGCAAAATTGTTCTCTTCAGAAAAAGCTGCAGTCTGTTTGGCAGAGAATCTTTAAACCCATTCAAGGAGTTTGTTCATCACAAGGAATACAACATTGATTCAGTCTTATATTAATTACCTATTTATGCTCTAAAAAATTACCATAAACTTAGTGGCTTAAAACTACATGCATGTATTGTTTTACAGTTCTGGAGGTCAAAAGACCAAGATAGGTCGCATTGGTCTAAAATGAAGATTTTGGAAGTTATTCATTCCTCCTAGAAGCTCTAGAGAAAATCCATTGCATTACCTTTCCAGCTTCTAGAGGCCACCTGCATTCCTTGCTTATGGACTTTTCTCCATCTTCAAAACTAGCAATATAGCATCTTCAAATATCATTGTCACATAGCCTCTGACTCTAACCTGCCTGCCTCCCTCTAATAAGGACCCGTGTGATGACATAGGGCCCACTCAGATAATATAGGATATCTCTCCCTCTAAAGATCCTTAACTTGATCATATCCTCAGAGTTCTTTTTGCCATAACATATTCACAAGTTATGAGTGTTAGGACATGGGAAACTTTGGGGGTTATTACACCACATTTCACCATATGACCTTTAAAGAATCATCATGTTTATCTCCTAGGCACAATACATGCACTCCATCCCAACATCCATAATGTGGCTACTGGAAAATATAAAACACATATTTAATTCACGTTATATTCTTAACAGATAACATTGATCTAAAGAAACACTAATGGAATTAATAACTGAATTCAGCAAGATTGCTCTAAAAGAATTCAAAACATAAATATCTAGTGCATCTTTAAATCTGAGTAATAGAAAAACAAAAATTTTAAATATATGATTTAAACTATCATAAAAATTTTTAAAACATACCAATAAAAATGTAAAAGTGTACCAGTGAAAAACCTTTATACTGAATACTAGAAAATACTGTTGATAGAAATGAAAAGAAATAAAAAATAAAGACATATACCTCCATTATATCTCCATTTTATCTAAAAGTTCAATGCAATTTCTTCTATCTTTTTGTTTACAGAAACTGAAAAAACAAATCTGATGTTCTTACTAAAATGCAAAAGGCCACAATTACCCAAGACAATCATGAACTGGAATAACAATGCTAGAGGATATGTAATATCATATTCCACAAATTAATAGAGATATATAGTAATTAAAATAGTGATGTAAGAGTAGAAAAATCAGGAAAAAACAATGTTTACTTCATTGATGGCCAAGATTGGTTTATAGCAGTGAGGGGAGGACAGTCTTTAAATAAATAGTGATTTTTTTTAAGTTGATATTCTTGTATATAGAAAAATAAATTACAAGTGGAGTGAAATCAGAGGAATGGTGGCTTGAAAGATCCCCTTGGTCTCAGCCCTTAAAGTTTCAGCAATTTGAATAGCTGTAACTCAACAAAGAATTCCCTGCTCAATGCACAAACATGCCTTAGAGATCCGCACATTGAAACATCTAAAGGTGGGCAGGGGAGAGCAAATAGGGGAGAAGAGAAGGGAGAAGGGCTGAGACAAGCCACCATGGACACAGCCCTACAGCCAGGAGCTCACCATGGGGCTCAGCCCTGAGAGCAGAGGAATCCAGTTGTGGCTGGCACTCCCTTCAGCTGGGAGAAGCAAAGATATTCCCTGGGCATTTCAGCAGGAGTGAGCAGTGCAAGCTACAGCTGAGCCTAGAGACCTGGGCAAAGACACAGCATCAGGTGTGGCCACAGTTGTTGGGCAGTTGGCATTGCAGACAGAGAAACAAAGCCATGAAGCCCTGCTCGCCTCCCTTCGCCACTGGTGTCAGATTGTGGAGCACATTATCTCCGAACCTGAGAGCTGATACTACAGAATCACATTTTGTCCTGGAATAAAGGGTGCACTCTGTAACTGGTCCCAGGGTGGGGATACAAGGAAAACCCTGCAGAGGTCCAAGGTTGCCATTACTAGGAGGTTAATACAAAAGGTTGCCAGCTTACCCCAGCCCACCCCCACCCCCACAAATCACTGCTACACTTATGTCTGAGTTTAGCTGCAGAGGACAGTACTGGCATTTCATAGAGCTAAAAAAAACTTGTGAATCAGTGTCACCTACTGGAAAATAATAGAAAGACTTATTTATGTTAATCTGCTAGAGAAATGCCACTCATACATAGGTGCCTAGACAGAGAAGGGATCTGTCAAATGTCATGAATAACCAAGATAGTAAGGCAGCTCAGAAAGAAAATTTAAAAATCTCCTCAAAACAAACTTAAAGACATGGAAATGTGTAATATAAATGACAGAAAATTCAAGATTTCAATTCTGAAAAAACTCAACAATATACAAGAAAATATAGTCAAGCAATTTAATGAGCTCACAAAACAAATCAATGATCAAAATGAGTACTTTCCCTAAGAGATTAAAACTTCAAAAAAGAACCAAACAAAAATTCTGGAGATGAAGAACTCAATAAGAGAGAGCAAGAATGTCCCTGGCCCATGTGGCTAAGTTGGTTAGGCCTTGTCACATGCACCATAAGGTAGCTGGTTTGATTCCCAGTCAGGACACGTGACCAGGTTGTGGGCTCCACCCCCAGTAGGGGTCATGCAGGAGGCAGCTGATTGTTGTTTCACTCTCACATCAATGTTTCTCTTGCTCTCTCCCTCTCCCTTCTTCTCTCTCTAAAAAAATAAAAGATATTTTTTAAAATTATCCGAGTATAGATGATTTTCCTGCTATATTTAATCCTCACCAAAGGATATTTTTCTATTTATCTTCAGATAGAGTGGAAGGGGGAGAGAAACGTAGAGAGAGAGAAACATCAATGTGAGAGACAGACATCGACTGGCTGCCTCCCACATGACCCCGACCAGGGCCACAGATGAACTGCAACTGAAGTACATGCCCTTGGCCACAATCGAACCTGCGACTCATGGCTGAGCCAAACTGGCCAGGGCAAATAAAATAATTTTTAAGCAATCAAGAATGAACTAGCAAACATAAGAAATACAACAGACCAAATGTATAAAAGGATTAGTGATATTGAAGATAGAAATCTAGAAATGACATAGAGGAAAGAAGAGAGAGACTTGAGCATAAAAAAAAAAGAGTAAGAACTCTAGAAGAACTATCTGATTCCACCAGAAAGAGCAATATAAGAATAATAAGAATACCAGAAGAAGAAGGATTGGAGAGCTTGTTCAAACAAATAGTAGATGAGAACTTTCTAAACATATGGAGAACCAGAACCTCGAATCCAAAAAGGAAACAAACACCTAGTTACCTCAATTCAAAGAGGCCTTCTCCAAGGCACATTGTATTAAAACTGTCCAAAATTAATGACAAAGAAAGACTTCTCAAGGCAGCCAGGGAAAAGAAGAAAGTAACCTATAAAGGAAAGCCCATTAGGTTATCATTGGACTTCTCAGAAAAAACTCTACAAGCCAGAAGAGAGTAGAACTAAATATTCAAACCACTGAAAGATAGAAATTACCAGCCAAGAATAAAAATCCAGCAAAGTTGTCCTTTAGATATAAAAGAGAAATAAAGACTTTTCCAGACATACAGAAGCTGAGGGAATTTATCACCAGAAGGCCTCCATTGCAGGAAATACTCAAGGGGTTATTTTACCTGAACCAAATAAATAAAAACAGTCACAAAACAAGCAATATCACCAAAAAAAGTTACAGCACAAACAGGGATAATTTGTGACCACAAAAACATAAAAGGAGAAGGGGTAAAGATCTGAATTTGTGGAGGATAGAGATTAGATGCATTCAAAAGAAAAAAGATGCTGTATATACAAAACTTTCTTTTTCATAAATCTAATGGTAACCACACTCAAAAAACCCAAAACTTAGACACATGTTTAAAAAAAGAGAAAGCAGCCCTGGCCGGTTTGGCTCAGGGGTTGGAGCGTTGGCCTGCGGACCAGAGAGTCCCGGGTTCGGTTCCCACTAGGGGCACATACCAAAAAAAAAAAAAAGAGAGAAAGCATAAGAAAGAAGTATAGAATACCAACAAACAAAAACAACAGAGAGAAACACAAAGGAAAAGAACCAATAGAGGCATAGAGCTATCAGAAAGCAAAAGATAAAACGACTACAAGAAATCCTCATACATCAATAATTATCCTAAATGTAAATGGTCTAAATTCACCAATAAAGAAGCATAGAGTACTAGATTGGATCAAAAACAAAACTTTCCCTGGCCGGGTTGGCTCAGCGGTTGGAGTGTCAGCCTGTGGACTGGAGAGTCCTGGGTTCAGTTCCCGCTAAGGGCATGTACCTCAGTTGCAGTTTGTCCCTGGCCCCGGTTGGGGTCATGTGGGTGGCAACCACTCGACGTGTCTCTCTCACATCGATGTTTTTCTCTCTCTCTTCCTCCCTCTCTCCTTTCTGCTCTATCTGAAGATAAATGCAAAAATATCCTTAGGTGAGGATTAAAAAAAAAAAACTAACCATATGCTGTCTTCATGAGACATATCTAAGCTGCAAAGACAAAGTTAGACTCAAAGTAAAAGGATGGAAAATGATTCTCCACCCAATTAACATCCACTGAAAAATAAGTGTAGTCATACATCTGACAAAACAGATTTCAAGATAAAGATAATAAGAGACAAAGATTGACATTTTATAATGATAAAGGGGACACCACATCAAGAAGACGTAACACTTCTTAATACATATGCCCTCAATCAGGGAGCACCGAAATATATAGAACAATTACTGACAGAACTGAAGGGAGAAACAGACAAAAAACACAATCATAGTTGGGAACCATAATACTCAATTGATAGCTCTAGACAGATCATCCAGACAGAAAATCAACAAAGAAATATTGGCCTTAAATGACACATTAGACAAAATGAACATAGTTGACATTTAGAGAGCCTTTCATTTCAAAATATCATATTATACATTGTTCTCTAATGTACATGGAACACTCACAAGGATAGACCACAAAACTAGCCTCAACAAATTCAAGAAGATTGAAATTATACCAGGCATATTTTCTGGTCACAGTGCTTTAATATTACAAATCAACTCCAAAAAAAGTAAAGAAACCCACAAATATGTGAAGATTAAACAACATACTACTAAAAAGGTTGACTAGGTCAAAGAAGAAATAAAAGGTGGCATCAAAAGACATATACAGACAAATGAGAATGAAAATACGACATACCAAAACTTCTGGGATGCAGTGAAAGCAGTAATAAGGGGAAAGTTTTTATCATTCCTGGCCTTTCTAAAGAAACAAGAGAAATCCTAAGTAAACAACCTAACATTACATCTTAAAAAACTAGAAAATGGGCCCTGGTCAGGTAGCTCAGTTGATTAGAGCATCATCCAATATGGCAAGGTTGTGGGTTTGATCCTTGGTCGGGGCACATACAAGAATCAACCAATAAATGCATAAATATGTGGAATAATAAATCAATCTCTCTCTCTCTCTCTCTTTCTCTCCTTTCCTCTCTCTAAAATCAATTTTAAAAAAGAACCAGTGATGTGGGAAGGACTGGATAAAGAAGGTGAAGGAATTAACTAAAAAACATATATACATAGACCATGGACATAGATAATAGTGTGGTGAAGGCCAGGGAAGGGGAGGTGGGGTAGGTGGGGGTGAGTGAACGTGGGCAAAGGGATGTGGGATGGGGGACATCTGCAATTGTGTCAACATTCAAGATATTTAATAAAAATAATAATAAAAGAAAATAATAAGAAAGAACTAGATAAAGAAGGATAAAAATAACCCAAAGTCAGCAGAAAAGAAATAATAAAACTTAGAGCAGAATTGACTGAAATAAAGAAAAAAAAAGACTATACAAAAAATTAATACAACAAAGAGCTGGTTCTTTGAAAAGATTAATGAAATTGGCAAACTCCTAGCAATACTCAATGAGGAAAAAAGAGAGAAGACTCATAAGCAAAGTCAGAAATGAAAGAGAAGTTACCACAGACATCACAGACATACAAAGGGTCATACTAGAATATGATGAAAGGCCATAGCACGTTCACTTATCAATATACACCCCTGAGAAATGCAGGCACATGTGCAGCAGGAGATGTACAGTAACAGTCATGATAAAAATGAAAAGATAATTGCTGAAGGAAAAAAAACATATATCCATTAAATCACTGAAAATAAATAGTGGAAATAAAAAACACAGGTCAAAAGAAATAAGCTAAAATTAAATTAGAAAACAAATGTGACAAAATGGACATAGAAAATATAAAACTTTTGAGACAATTTAACTTATAAAAAATTCATCCTAGAGGGGTGTAAGGAGTCATAACACTATATACAAGAAAGTATCCTGGAGAAGATTGGGACAGAAAGAAACCATTTGGTACAAAACAAAGGAAATCAGAATAAACTATGGCCTTCAGTTCATTTTAAATATGCAAAAATATTAATCATGATAATGTCTAAGGTGAAAATTTTATAAATCAAATACAGATTGAGTAAATTAAAACAATGTATATATTGAAGTTAATAGCACAGAAAAACTAAATGAGAATAGAGAAATATTGGGGAAATGCTAAATGAAAGGAAGTTAGTGTGTACACAGAATTAGAGATAGAAATAGAGATAGAGACAGAGATAGAGAGAGACAGAGAGAGAGTTAGAGATGGAGATGGAGATGGAGATGGAGGTGGAGATATAGACAGATACGTCAAACCAAATAGACTTTAAAACTTAAAGCAACGTTAGAGATAAGATCCACTATTTGAAGGTAAAAAGTTAAATTTCTAGGAAGGTATAACAATTGCAAATAAGTTTGCACCATATAAAACAGCTTCAAAATATAAAGAATGAATTGAGTAAATTATAGTGAGACTTCAGCAAGTCCACCTGTATTGGTGGAGGTATCGATTTTATTGCTCAAGTGCTGAGGGGTCAATTAATAAAAATACAGAAGATCTGAGTCACTCACTTACAAGTATAATTCAATCAAGTTATACAGAATTTTGTTACTAATAATTACAGAGCTTTCATCTTTTCTAGAAAATCTTGACCATTCACAACATCACCGTGATAAGTATCTGAAGGCAGGCACGACAAAATTCACCAATTAGTTATTTTACCAAACACAACTGAAAGAAAAAATGGTAATAGCAAAAAACTAAACATAACAATAATAAATGATGGATTATTATCCATTCAATTCTGTGCAACCAAGTTAAAATAAATGAAGTTCTCCAGATGTAAGGACTGAAATTAAGAGAAGAGGAGGTAAACGACACACATTGTATAACTTAGGGAACCAATGTACTCACTTGGGAAGAATTCAGGATATGATTTAGGTGATGAATATATTATTGATGTTGCTGGTATTTATGATACAGAAGGGTGAGTGCTGCTATTAATGGTTACACAATGAAGAAAATTTTATTGAATCCATGCTATAATTACTTCATACTTAAATTCTTCAAATGTTTCAAATTCAGGATGAGTCAGTTCTCACATGTCCCATATCTCTGTGTCTTAGATATTTGATTAAATGGTGCAGCATCTGACAAAAAGCCCTTCCCTTTTGTATCACATCTATATTTATAGTACTATATGAGAAACAAGAAATAAATCTTTAGATCAGCTATTAATGTTTGTCACTAACCTCTGGAGGGCCACAATCACATTGCTCTTGATTATCCACTCTTCTATTGCCACATCTTTTGTATGTTCCTTGGCGAGCCATTTCTGAAACAGTTTGATTCTGAAGACATTTGAATTCAGGCTGTGAAACTACACGATTATATCCATCCACGCTGCAACTGCTAAAATACTTTACACCACGGGAATGTCTAAAATTAAATTGTATTCTTCAGATTCATGGAGTAAAATCACTATCAAAGTAACACTCTTCAATATAGCACTATTAATTCTGTACAACTTCAATTACAGAAAATCCAAGAAGGAGTAGAGAGTGCTTTTATTTTAATACGTCATAAATTGTAAACAATGAGTTCATTTATATAGCAATTTAAAATAACAGAAATCTAGCAAGTAGAGGAAGTTAAGATGACATGAGTCAGAATATATTAAAACACAACAGTGTTTGGCACACAAAAAGTCTATTTAACTACGTCCTTATTCATTTTTTTATTATTATTGTCAATATCATAATTATAATAATTATTATAAAGAGCACTAATTATCAGTAAGAATATTAAATATACTAGGAAATTTATATGGAAAACTGAAGAAATAAAAGATAGTTGATTGTGTTTCTTTGTAACAATTAAAATATCTTAACATTAAATGTATAAAATGTATAAGCCTTAGATTATCTTTCATTTTTAAATTTCTATATTTCTACATGTACTTGAATGAGCTTTTAATTTTGTAATAATCTCAAACTTAGAGAAATTATACAAACACAGTCCAAAGAATAAATTTTTTCCTGAAACAGTTAACAGTAAGTTGCCATCAGAATGTTTTGATAACTGTAAATATTTTAGTGTATAATTTTTACATAGAAATGAATTTTCCTAAAACAGATACTTTAAAACCAGGAAAAAATGACACATTATTAACACCTAATCCTAAAATGTCATTCATAATTTTCCTTCAGCACAATATTGGAGCTTTTACAGCGAAAGGATAAAGTTCAGAATAAATCATTGCACTTTGTTCTCATTCTCCTCAGTCTAGTTTCTATGTATTTTTGTTAGACTTTGTGACCTCGTAAGTATTATGATTACAGGCATATTATTTGGTAAAACATCCCTCAATTTCAGTTTATGAAATATTTCCTCATAATTAGCTGAGGTTATCCAACATTATCACAGGAGTGTTGCTGAGTTTATTTCATTGAATCCTAACAAATGGCACATGATTTTGATTTGTTAATTACTGATATGAATTACATTGATTAGTTGATTAAATGTGTGTCTGTCAGTCTTCACTCTAAAATTACTTTTCTTCCTTATCAGTTAATAACTATTTGGCTAGAAGAGCTTTGGTTTTATAAAAATATCTCATTTCTAACTTTCGAATTTATTCACGTTTTCCTATTATATTAAATGAGTTGTAACACATTACTATTATTATTATTTATGACATTCAAATGGTCCCATATTTGGCTATAGGGGGTCCCTTCAAACTGGTCATTGTATCCCTTTGACAAATCACCATAATTCCTTGAGCACCTCCTTATATTCTGACACAAGATGTTCCATGCTCCATTTATGCTTTCTCTGCCTTAGCCCTGGATCAATCATTTCTCCAAGGTGACCCGGGTCATTCTTGTGGAGAAGAGTATTTTTAAAATATTATCTGGGTGTTACATCCTCGGTGTTACCAGATTTCTAAAGCACAGAGACCAAGGTCATACCAGCATTTTAAGAAATGTTCAATCCCTTTGCTCTCACCTGCAGTTTGCAATATCCCTACCAATTTGGGCTCCTGTAATGGCATGAGCTTACTGATATTTCAGTTTCAAGGGGGACAAGTTTGGGGCATGTAGATGAGTCCGTGATTTCTGAGCTCCCAGGTCTGTGAGATTTTCAGAGGTCCCATTGTGTTAATTTTATTTCCTCCTACCCAGCTACTTACTTCATGTGGTCTTATTTTGTCAGTAGATTGGCCCCACCTGGTGGTATCTCTGGTGAATTCCAGTTTCGGAAACAACATGCTTTTGCTTTTTTATTTTCCTAGTTTTACTCTGCTTTGTCAGAGAATTGGGGGAGACTAGAATAACATGCTGATACTTTTCCCCCCTTTCTTAAAACATAGTTCTTCCTAGGTAAGGAGCCACTCTATCTTGGTTCTTATTCTAATATTGTCTTCCTTTCTATGACAAGTATGAGAAGCTACATCTTAAGGCACATCATCCACTATTTTTAGCTTCTTTCTAAATGATCTATCTGTTCATGGGTTTAAGTCCCATCAATATGCTGATGGCTCACACATTCTAGATCCCTTGTCCTCAGTGATCCTGACCTATGTAACTGGGCACTTACCTCTAATGAATGACTCAGAGCCACCAAAATAACATACACAAACTGCCTCAAGATTTCCCGTTTTCTCCTTTCCTAAATATTTGTCTATTTCAATATCTGTTAATAAGTTGTGATATTCAAAAATCTAAAAATAATTTTTACCATTTCCCTTTCTCTCAATCTTAATAAACTACTGTAATTATTGAGAATCATCTCCCAAATATCACTATACTGATGTTCCCTCTGATATATTATTCATTCATTTTTAAGATAAGTTTTATTATCCATACTGCATAAATTAATGTAAGATATAGTTTGCTACACTGATCATAAAATCCTAACTCTCACATCATGGTTATATGACAAGGCTCTTTCCTACATATCCTATGCTAGTTACCTCCTGGACTTCTTCCCCGGACGCCTTGTCCTTTAGCCTCCTTGCATTTTACTTTCTTTTCCTCATGCCTCATATATATTTCCTTATAGTCCTAGCTATTTCTTTTGTTTTCATTTTTATCCTCCTTCCCCTACAATCTCCTTGTTCCAGTCTGTTGAGTTTCTCAAGCTTCTTGCTATCCAAGTATCAATCACTTGCTTATCCTAAAAAGTATGCAACAAGTTCTGTAAGTGACCAGATTTATTCCTTCTCTTTAGGTCACAACAAAATTATTTCATAGACCATTTTATTAGAAAGTTTCTTCTCTCTATGTGTTCCCTATTTATCTCCTTCTGGGCACCTACCATGAGACGTTTATATTTTGTTTATTCTATGGCCACTTTTTAATTTCCTGTCCCTAATGGACTAATATGAGATATTTAGGACTGATCTATGTTGTTAACCATTGGTAAGGCAAACACGCACAACCCTGCAACACAGTCAATGTTTGTTATATATTTTTAAATGAATAAATACATTTCCCCTCAAGATTCTAGTAACCCCCAGAAAGTCACTATAAACAAACACTTTATCTCTAGATTATAACATCGGATATAGAAATATTAAGCACATTTTCTACACTACCAAATCCTCACTTTATTTAATAAGCTTTAAATAAGCACGTATATTTTAATAAAAATCTTTTCACTCAAGTTATATTGCAAGTGATTATGCATCAAAGACTAAGACAAATATTTCCTAAGAAAAAATATAAATTTGATAAAAACAACACCTTACATTGCTTGAGGATTCATAATGCATGCAGTTCCTGGACAGTCACAGTTATAGTTGTCATCATATGTTAATCCCAGACTAATTCCAAGCAACTGTGCCATAATAACTGAAAATGCCTCTAAAGTTATCTTCTTTGGATACTAAATACAAAAAAACAAAATGTTGCCTAAGTTATTTCTTCATCCTTTGATAATTTCAATAAATAATAATAATTTGTATGGATACTACCTAAATGCAAATACAAATTTAAGAAAATAGTATTTCAAAGCTCAATATTTTCTTAGAAATATGAAAAACAAAAAATATTGGTAAATTTTGGTGTGTTTTATTGGGAAATAGAATTTTTAATCCAAATGGCACTGACATGTAATAGATAAAATTAATGCTATTTTGCTTTTATTATGTTACTGATTTAAATTCAAATAACTTTAAACATTTTTGAGAAGAATAAGCATTGTTTCAGTCACCATATTATTTTTTCACTAAACAACTGGAAAATAATAGACAAATTCTGTTTTGTTTTGTTTTTTTGTTACTCCTCACCAGAGGATATTTTTCCATTGACTGTTAGATAGAGTGAGAGGGAGGGGGGAGGGAGGGAGAGGGGCAGGCAGGGAGGCAGGGAGGAATGGAGAGAAAGAGTAACATCGGTGTGAGGGAGACACATCGATTGGTTGCCTCCATACGATTCCAACTGGGGCCGGGGATTGAACCTGCAACCCAGGTATGTACCCTTGACCAGGAATGGAACCCAAGACCTTTTTGTCTGGGCCTACACTCTAACCGCTAAGCCAGACAGGCCAGTGCGACAAATTCTTAATAGTTGAATAGGCAATCAGTTTTGACCTCAGAAATAGTTTTAGGAAAAAAAGTCAAATTAATGTATTCTGAAGTCAGAATACTAAAACACCTTACAAGTAGCATTTCTTTTGTCTTTAAAAAAAAAAAAAAACATAGAAACTTGAGAAGCAGTAATACTAGGAAGACACAAACCCCTGACAATCATGATTTTTTACTATCTGCATAGTTTTTCCTTTTCCATAATGTCATAGAGTTGGAATCATATGATATTTAGACATTACAGATTGGCTTCTTTCACTAATGACTTAAATTTTCTCCATGTCTTTTAATGACCTAATTGCTCATTTTTTAATCACTGAATAATATTCTTTAATATGGATTTACCCCAGTTTGTTTATCCATTCACCTACTAAAGGGCATCTGGGTTGCCTCCAATTTGGGGCAATTTTGAATAAAGCTGCTCTAAAAATTCATGTGCAGGTTATTGTGTGGGTGTAATTTTCCAACCCATTCAGGTAAATGCCAAACAGAACAATATCTGGATCATATGGTAAGAATATAACAAATTTTGTAAGAAATTGGCAAATCATTTTCCAGTGACTGCACCATTTTGCATTCCCATCAACAATGAATGAGAATTCCTGTTTCTTCACATCCTCACAGCATTTGCTGTTGTGTATTTCCCTTCCAGTACAATGCTGAATAGGGGTGGTAAGCTACATTTTTGCCCTGTTCCAGATCTTACTGGGAAAGCAGTTAGTTTCTCACCAAAAAGTAGTGATATTAGCTATAGGTTTTTTTTTGTAAATGTTCTTTATCAAGTGAGAAAGTTCCCTTCTATTCCTAGTTTGCCATAATTTTTAATCTTGAATGGTGTTGGATCTTATCAAATGCTTTTTTCAAAACTATTGATATGATCATATGATTTTTCTTCTTTAGTCTATTGATGGGATAGATTGCATTAAATTATTTTCAAATGATAAACCAGCTTTAAAAATATGAAATAAATTCCAGGTATAAATATCAACAAAAAGATATAAACTATTTTTTTATATCACACTAAAATATACAGTAAATAAACTTAAAAATTCCCTGGAGGTATTCAAAAGCAGACTTAATCAGGCAGAGGAAAGAATCAGTCCTAAAAACAGCTCATTTGGAATCACTGAGTCAAGGACAAAAAGAAAAAAGAATGAAGAAAATAAAAATAACCTATGGGCACTGACAAGCAGACCAATATATGGATTATGAGAGTCTCCTAAAGGGGCAGACAGCTTAACTGAAGAAGTAACGCCCAAAAAAACCAGAAACCTGAGGCAGGAAATGAACATACAGATTCAAAAATCTCAATGAACTTCAACTAGGTTAAACCCAGAAAGAATCATACAAAGACACACTACAATCAGACTATCATAGGCCAAAGAGAATCTTCAAAGCAGCCAGAGAAAAGTGACTTGTCACATAGGGTTATGTGTCACTTAATGACTAGGATACATCCTAAGAAATGCATTGTTGGGCAATTTCATACTTGTGTGAACATCATGGAGGACTCTTACAGAAACCTAGATGCTATAGCCTACTACACACACCCAGGCTATATGGCATAGCCGATTGCTCCTAGGCTACAAACCTGTACAGCATGTTACTGTACTGAATACTGTAGGTAATGTGTTTAAATATACAAATACCATATCTAAACATAAAAAGGCACAGTAAAAATATAGTATAAAGCATGAAATATACAGCACTTACCATGAATATAGCTTTCAGGATTGAAGTTGCTCTGCGGGAGTCAGTGAGCGAGTGGTGACTGAATGTGAAGGCCTAGAATGTTACTGTACACTACTGTAGACTTTATAAGCACTATACACTTAGGCTACAATAAATTTATAAAAGTATGTTTTTTCTTCAATAAGAAATTAACCTTAGATTACTATAGCATTTTTACTTTATAAATTTTGAAAAATTTTAATACCACTTAGCTTAAAAACAAACACATTGTACAGTTATACAAAAATAACTTCTTTCTTTGTATTCTTATTGCATGTGCTTTTTTATTTAAAAGTTTTTTTTTAATCTTTAAGCTTTCTGTTTAAAATGAAGACAGAAGCACCACATTTGTTGAGCCCTACACAGCGTCAGGATCATCAATATCACTGTTTTCTACCTCCACATCTTGTCCTACAAGAAAGTCATCAGAAATGATAGCATGCATGGAGCTGTCATCTCCTATGATAGCAATGGCTTCTTCTGGAATACTTCCTGAAGGACTTTTCAAAAATATGTTCACGATAGTATGTGGCTCTGTTTCCTTTTTCATCACAGATTTGCTTATTAGCAGATGGTGCACTATAAACATTCCTTAGACTAATTGTATTCTCCTCAAACTATTCCAAAAAAAAATTCAAAAGGAACGAACACTTCTAAATTCTTTTTATGAGACCAGCATAATCCTAATCCCAAAACCAGATAAAGACACTACAAAAAAAGAGAAAATTACAAGCCAATATCCCTGATGAATGTAGATGCAAAATTTCTAAACAAAATTTTGGCAAATCGGATCCAGAAATATATTTTTTAAAATTACACACAACTAAATTGGATTTATCCCACTGATACAAGGCTGGTACAATATTTGCAAATCAATAAATGTGATTCACCACAGAAACAACATGAAAGTTAAAAACCATATGATCATATCAATACATGCTGAAAAAGCATTTGACAAAATTCAGCACCCATTTTTTATTAAAAACTCTCAGCCCAATGGACATAGACAACAATGCTGGGGGGAGAGGGGATTGGGAGGAGGGTGTCAATGGGGGGGGGGGAAAGGAGAAATATTTGTAACAAAAATAAATTAAATAAATGTGGCAAGTGTTAAAAAAAAAAACCTCTCAGCAAAGTGGGAATAGAAGGATCATACTTCAGCATAATAAAGGCCACATATGACAAATTTAAAGCCTACATTATACTCAATGGGAAAAAACTAAAAACATTTCCCTTAAGAACCAGACCAAGAAAGAGATGTCCACTTTTACCACTCTTGTTCAACATAGTACTGGAAGTCTTAGCCACAGCAACCAGACAAGAAGAAAGAATTAAAGACATCCAAATTGGAAAGGAGGAAGTGAAACTGTCGTTATTAATAGATGACATAATATTGTACCTAGAAAACCCTAAAGACTCCACCAAAAAACTATTAGATTTAATAAATGAATTCAACAAAGTAACAGGATACAAAATCAACATCCAGAAATCACTGGCATTTTTATACACCAGTAATGAGCACTCAGAAAGAGAAACTAAAAAAACAATCCCATTTACCATTGCAACAAAAAATTAAGATACCTAGGAATAAACTTAACCAAGGAGGTAAAAGACCTGTTCTCAGAAAACTACAGGACATTGAAAAAAAAAAAATAGAGGAAGATATTTAAAAATGGAGGTATATACCATGTTCATGGGTTTGAAGAATTAACCTCATTAAAATGTTTATACTACCTAAAGCAATCTATATATTCAATGCAATCCCCATTAAAATAATGAACAACATATTTTACAGATCTAGAACAAATACTCCAAAAGTTTATATGGAACCATAAAAGACCCTGACCAGCCACAGCAATCTTGAAAAAGAAGAACAAAGTGGGAGGGATCACAATATCTAATATCAGGTTATACTACAAAGCCATTATAATCAAAACAGCCTTGTACTGGCACTAGAACAGGCATATAGATCAATGGAACAAAACAAAGAACCCAGAAATCAACTCAAGAAATTGTGCTCAATCAATATTTGACAAAAGTGGCAAGAACATACAATGGAGTAAAGACAGTCTCTTCAATTAATGGTGTTGGGAAAATTGGACAGGTACATGCAAAAAAATAAAACTAGACCACCAACTTACACCATACACAAGAATAAACTCAAAATGGATAAAAGACTTAAATGTAAGTCTTGAAACCATAAAAATCCTAGAAGAAAATGTAGGCAGCAAAATCTCAGTTATCACAAGTAGCAGAATTTTCACCAAGACATTGTCTAGGGCAAGAGAAACAAAAGAAAAAAATAATAAATGGGACTTCATCAAACTAAAAACTTCTGCACAGCAAAAGAAACCAGCATCACAATGAAAAGTGAACCCACTGTATAGGAGACCATAATTACCAATGATATATTGGCTAAGTGGTTAATTTCCCAAAAAATATGGAGTACTCATACAACTCAACAAAAGGAAGACAAAGAATCCAATTAAAAAATGGGCAAAGAAACTGAATAGACATCTCTCCAAACAGAACATACAAATGGCCAAGAAACATATGAAAACATGCTCAAAGACACTAATCATCAGAGAGATGCAAATTAAAATGACTATGAGGTATCACCTCACACCTGCCAGCATGGTTGCCATCAACAAAACATCAAAAAACAAGTGGTAGCCAGGATGTAGAGAAAAGGGTACTCTAGCACACTGCTGGTGGGAATGCAGACTGGTGCAGCTACTATGGAAAATGTTATGATGTTTTCTTAAAAAATTAAATATTGAATGTCCATTTGACCCAGTAAATATATCCTAAGAAGGCTTACACAGCAACCAGAAAGAAAGTATGCACCCATGTGTTCATAGTAGCACTATTTACAATAGCTAAGATCTAGAAACAGTCCAGTGTCCATCAGTAGATGCATGAATAAAAAAGCTGTGGTACATATACACAATGGAATACTCTGCAGCTGTAGGGAAGAAAGATCTCTTACCCTTTGAGATGACGTGGAGGGACCTGGAAAGCATTATGCTAAGCAAAATAAGCCAATTAGAGAAAGACAAGTATCACATGATCTCACTTATTTGTGGAATATAATGAACAAAATAAGCTGATGAATAATATAGACCCAGAGACATGGAAGTAGGGAACAGACTGACAAACTACAGAGGGAGGGGGTTGGAGAGCAGGAAGAAATAAACCAAAAAACTTATATACATATAAGCATAACAAATGGACACAAAAAAACAATACTGTGAAGGTGGGGGTGGAATGGGAGTGGGGAGGAGGAATACAATGGGGGAGGAGGATGGACATATGTAACAAAATTTAATTAGTTATTTAATTAATTTCAAATAAAATAAATTTGAAAAGAAAATAATTTGAGTTATAATAGCATCCAAAAAAGTGAAATACTTAGGAACAAACTTAAGGAAGTGAAAGACTTGTACATTGAATACTACAAAATATTGTTGAAAGAATTTACAGAAGACTCAAATAAATGAAAAGTCCCTGTCCATGAATTGGATGACAAAATATTGTTAAGATGCCATTACTACCCAAAGCAATCTTAATATTCAATGAAATCCTTTCAACAGTCCCAACTGCATTTGTTGGTAGAAATAGAAAGAAAAATAATCTCAAAATTCATATTGAATCTGAATGGACTCAGAAAAACCATAACAATTTTGAAAAAGTAGAACAAAGTAGAAGGACTCACATTTACTGATTTCAAAACAAACTACAAAGCTAAAGTAATAAAAATGGTGTGATATTGACTTAAGGAAAAACCTATAGATCACTGAAATAGAACAGATAGTCTAGAAATTAACCCTCACATATATGTTCAAATGATCTACAAGAGGGCTACCAAGACCACAAAATGAGGGAAAGATAATCTGTTCAACAAGAATACTGAATGGAGCAGAGATAAGTGTCTTTAATAAATGGTGAAGGGAAAACTGACTACCCACATGGAAAAAAATAAACTTGGACCCTTACATTACAACATATGCAAAAGGTTAACTCAAAATGGGTTAAAAATCTAAAGGTAATACCCCAAACTACAAAACATCTAGAAGAAAACATAGAAGAAAAGCTTCATGATATTGAGTTTGACAATAAGTTTTTGGATATAACACCAAAAGCACAGACAACAAAAGCAAAAATAGACTAATGGGACTGCATCAAACTTAAACTTTTTGTGTTTCAAAAGATACAATCAACAAAGTGTAAAGGCAACCTAAGAATGGGAGAAAGTATTTGCAAATCATATATCTGATAATGGTGTTATTATATCTATAATATATAAAGAACTTCTACCACTTAACAACAAAAAATCAAATAGCTTAGTTAAAATATGGGCACAGGATTTGAATGGACATTGCTCCAGAGATGATTTACTAAAAGCCAAAATGCATATGAAAAGATGCTCAATATCAATAATAACAATAGGAATGCAACTCAAAACCACAATGAGATATCACCTCATATCAATTAGGATGAATGCTATTTAAAAATACAGAAAATGTCCTTCTTGGGTGGCTCAGTTTGGTTCCATACACCAAAAGATTTGGGATTTGATTCCCAGTCAAGGCACATATCTAGATGGTGAACTGGATCCCTGGTCGGGGCACATACAGAGGCAGCCAATTGATGTTTCTCTCTAACATAAATTTCTCTCTCTCTCTCTCTTTCTTGCTCTCTCTCTCTCTCCAATTAATGAACATGTGCTTGGGTGAGGATTAAAAAAAAAAAAAGAAAAGATAACACGTGTTGGTAATGTTTTAATGATACAATGTGAACTGCTGGAATTACAAAATGGAGCAGTATGATGGTTCCTCAAAATATTAAAAATAGAATTACCATATGATATAGCAAACCCAGTTCTGGATATATATCCAAAATAATTCAAATTGAAGAGATATCTGCACTCTCATTTCATTGCAGCATTATTCACAATAGGCAAGGTATGTAAACAACCTAAGTGTCTATTGACAGATGGATGGATAAAGAAAGTGTCATGCAGACACACACAAACACACATATACATGCATACATATGCACATACATGGGATAATATTTAGCCATAAAAAATGATGAAATTCTGTTTTTTGGAACAACATGAATGTAGCTGGATAGTACAATGCTAAGTGAAATAAGCCAGACAAAGATAAATATTATATGATCTCCCTTTTATACGGAATATAAAAATGTCATACTGACAGAAGCAGAGAGAATGGTGGTTACTAGGGGCAAGAGGGTTTAGAAAATAGGGCCATGTTGCTCAAAGTGTATAAAGTTTCAGTTATGCAAGAAGCAAAGCTCTGCAGATATGTTTTATACTATGTAAATGAACTTAACATTACTGAACTGTACACTTAAAAATAGTTAAGCTACTATATTTTATATGAATTTTATGATAATAAAAATCCTTTTAAAAGTACACTATTTGAGTTTCAAAATCTATGGAAAATAATTTTCTAAAAATCTGTCAAAACAGCATGGTAGATACTCTATATGTACTTTCTTTTTCTTTTTTTTTTCCAATTTTTATTAATTTATTTTTGTTACAGATGTTTCTCCTTTTTTCCCCCTAGACAACCTCCTCCCATCCTGCCCTGCCCCCTCCCAGCATTGTTGTCTATGTCCATTGGTTACGCATACATGCACATAAATTCTTTGGTTTATCTCATCCATCCCCCCACCCACCCCCTCCTCTGATATTTGTCAGTCTGAACCATATTCCTTTCTGTATCTCTGGGTCTACTTTGTTCATCAGCTTATTTTGTTCATTATATTCCACAAATAAGTGAGAGCATGTGGTATTTGTCTTTCTCTGTTTGGCTTATTTCGCTTAGCATAATGCTTTCCAGGTCCCACTAGGTCATCTCAAAGGATAAGAGATCTCTCTTCCTTACAGATTATATGTACTTTCTTTCCTTGAAGTGGATATTAACTTTCAAAATAGTATATAACTTCTGAAGAAATGAGAATAAAATGCATACCAGAGCAATTCCTGCACCAAGCTTTGGATCGCATGCCATTCCATGATATGTTGCTCCCACGTAATTAGGATAATCCCTATAACTAAACAATAAATTTTTGTGGATAATTACACTTTAAAGTATTAATAACTTAATGACCTTTTAAGAGTTGGATATCTCAATAGAGCTATGTTTTCTTTAAAACATGAATATTCTATATCATGTCCAATGCATTTAATCATTTTGTGTTTGAGTAATCTCCCATAGTTTCTACAAAGTTAAGTCTAACAGATACTTTAACATTATTTAACACACATTCCAGAACCCAGCAGTGCCTAATACTTCCAAAAAATGTCACCACTGGATGGATATAATTCTAGGATACAAAAGTCAGGATAGCTTACCACCATGATTTGCACATAGCAAATCCTTAAAGTATGTAAAAATGTTGGATTGGAGGACAAATAGAGAGATAGAATATGCAGTAGACTCACTAAGAAAAAGCGAGATAGGATGTATAAACTGTCCTCACTCGTTTTAGCCCTTAGTTAATGTTGCCTCTGAATTCCCAAACCTGACCTTAGATTCCACAGGTGACACCAATAGATTTAGAAGTATAATCCATATTGCTTAAGACTTCAGAATTGTGTTTTTCTCCATCTAAAATAATTAAGTTATTAAAACAAAAATCTATATATAGTCTCTCAAAAGGTATAGTGTAAGTAATTAAATAGCTATTACTTAGGTCAATGTAGGAATACCAGAAGGTAACCACATTACCATTTTAATGTTTTACATTGTAACTGCTTTATATGCAATTATTGCCTTCTGTTAACTTATTTATAATTAATTTAATGTTAAAATGATAATTTCAGTTTTTTGCATTTAAGAAATCTATAAAACCTCAGAAGCCCATGTTTATCCCTAGACTTTATTTTTTTTCCAGTTCATTACATTTACATAGGCAAATAGTCCACTCTGAAAATAATGGCCTACCATGGTTTATCATGTTACCTTGTTACCTGATTTTTTTATTTTGCACTTTGCCAAAACTGTACTCATACACTCTTTTAGTCATTATATATAACATTTTGTGTATAATTTTGATAGCTAATATATCAAATGATTTAATAAACCCTGTATCAATGCAAATAAGATACTTACATTAATAAGAATGCCAAATCATGGGACCTTTGAGACAAAAATTTTTCTTTCCATGACACAAATCTTTGTAGTAGTTCATTAGCATCCCCACTAGATAAAATCTTATTTTGATCTGACCAGAGCTCCAAATATGTTAGCATAATAGTCACTTTCAGCTGGGAAAACATCTGAAAGCAGAAGATGCATGATATACAGTTTAGGTAACCACAAATATAACATTATATCTCTATACACAATGCTAATATATTCAATTTACTGTTATTTGGAGACGAAATTCGGTGGTGAAACTGGTTAGTGGGGTTATACTTATTACAAAAATGTAAGTGCTATTTACACAAACAATGTTGTTACATTATTAAGAATACTGCTCATTTAAAATATGAAACATAAACACTTACAGTGTTGATAACACCAAAGATATGAACAACTTTCTCAGCTGCAACAGCCACTTCAGAGCCCATATAATCATACTGAAAGACAAATTCTCTTTCTTAATCACTAGTGAAAATCACTGTTACCACATTTTAAATACATATAAAATGTTTCTAAAAGTGCTTAAGTGAAAGGACAAAAGAAGATTAAGATTTATCAAATGCTTAATAAATTTTAGTCATAAGCCTAGGGCCTTTACATATTAATCAATAGTATAATGATAAGGTTATAGTTATCTTCCAGTTATACATATAGAAATTAAGGGTCAAAAGTTAAGAAGCCAAGATTGTATAAATTAAGGGTAAGAACCAGAACTCAAATCTCTAATTAAACTTCTAAGACTTTTGGACTAACATAGAGCTCTGACTACCATAACAGTGAACAATTTTAAGATTATGTCCTTACTTAAAGGGACAAAAATCGTAAAATTTTCTCTAAAATCCCTTCTTATTGAGTGTTCACACACATTTCTAGCCGTTTGTGAAAAGCATAAAAAGTGGCAGTTTGAGATTTTCCATCATTTCCAGCAGGTCTGCATAAGATTACTGACAGAAAAAAAATGCAATGGTCTGAGTTCTCTGATACAGACAAAAGAGATGCTGTTCCCCTAGGTCTTTGGAGACTGTTTGCACTTTGCTATTTACATGTATCTGACCTTTCCCAATAAACCACACTGCATATTTACACAATGCAGCATGTGTGTAGTATGAGGAAAAGTGGTTCTTTGTAAGCATATGAAAAGCAAGACAAAAGAAATAAAATATGATTGTGGAAATGTGTCTGTATATGTCAATAATCACAAATTATCAATAGCCCAAATGACAAAGACTGTAAAAAAAAATTAACTCTATATTTAATTTATAGAGTTATATTTTTAAAACACTTATATTACAAAGACATACACATATTAAGAATCAAATAATCAAAATATATATCAGTAAATTACTAAATCAAAAGGAGATATCATATAATATGATAGCCATAGTAATTAATATCATAGTTACATTAATATAAAAATGCTTAAGACAAAAAAAATTCATCAGAAAAATGGAAGGGTTCTAAACTTGCTGGTAACTAATAGCATAGCAACAAAATGTATAAAACAAACTGTAACAGAATTATAAATAGAAATTAACTATCATAGTGAGGGCTTTTTACATAGTTCCCTTAATCATTAATAAATCTAGGCTTGCTTGCTGTCATGATGGTGGGGATAGGTAAATGCTGTGCTCGCATTTTCCCACAAGCACACCAAAATTACAAGCAAATTACAGAACAACCATCTAAAAGAACCAACTGAAGACTAGCTGAACAGAAGTCCTATAACTAAGTATAAAAAGAAGAAGTCATGACAAAACTAATAAGAAGCACGGAGATGCTGAACAGGATGATCCCACATCCAGTGCAGCAGTTACAAAATGAGAGCTTATCTCAGCTATGGAGGTTCTCTCTGAGGAGCAAGGGTTGGCAGCCTCACAGCAATGTCCCCAGTCCAGGGCTCCAGGGCCAGGAAGAGAAGTCCCCATGAAATTTGGCTTTGAAAACCCATGGGGATTACAGTTGAGTGAAAGCAAAATCAGATGGAGACCTAGAGGCTGCAGGTTTTAAAGGGACCAGGCAAAGACTCACTCACTCATAAATTCATTCTTTCTAAACTTCAGCACTAGGGCAGCAACTTGAAAAGTGCCAGATACATGCAAGGAAGAGCTGAGTTAAGTAGCTTTAGGGTGAGCATTGGAGGGTCAGGGGCTAAGCTCTCTCTGGGGACAGAAGTGAGGACAGACGCTACTGTTCCTTTGTTGAGCTCTTTCTCTACCCAGCCAGAAGGCATACCCAGGTGCTAAATCTGACCTCTCCATTAAATTGGCTAACACCCTCTGCCTCACCCTGGTGATTCCCTGACAACTGACCCCACCAGACTCATACACCCTGCCTGAACCTTTCCCAGCAGTTTTCCCACACAGGCGGCTTTCCTTGGCTTAAGCTGTAGACTTTCTTAAAATCTTTCAAAGGTGCAAAAACCCCAAACAAGCAGCAGCTCACTTTGGGCATATCCTTTACCTCTTACTAAGCAGCCTCAAGCTTAACCTTAGTTCACAGCCTGACCAACCCCACATACCTCCAAGCACATCAAAGTTGGCAATCAAATGCAGTTTACTTTGTACATCCCACCAGGTGGTCCCAGGAGGCACAGACAGTGGCTGACTTTGGCCTGCCCAAGAGTCCCTCTAATGAGGTCCCAGAATCAACACACCCAGTGGCTGGCTTTAGACCACAACAGAGCACTGCCCAACCAGCTCCAAAAAAGACACACCCAAAGGGCAGACACAGCAGGCACCAGAGCCCTGCTAAAGCAAATCCAATTTTGTAAGGATGGTCCTTGAACTACAGCTAATCTGCTATAGTCATGATCATTCCTCAAAGCCAGGCAGTTTGAAGGTCAATCCCACCTGCTGACAAGCCAACAGCAATTGAGGATTAACTTCAACAAGAAGGCATACACACCCATGAAAGGGAAACCCCTGGAGCACATGGTTTGGGTGACCATAGAGACTTGCCAGTGGGCACCACAGGACACATTACTACATAAGCCCACTGTGCCAAGACCAGGAGACATAGCTGATATACCTAAAACATATAAGCAAATTCAGCGAGTCTGCTAGTTCAAGGAGACAAAGAAATGTGTCCCCAAAATAAAAACAGAACAAAACTCCAGAGAAAGAATTAAACAACATGGAGAAAAGCAATCTATCACATGAAGAGTACAAAACACTGGTTAGAGGAAGAATAGATTAACTCAGTGAGAACTTCAACAAAAAGATAGGAAAGAAAAAATGAAGATAGACAACAAACAAAACCAAAAAGAACCAGTGAGAAATGATGAATACAATAACTAAAAATGAAGAATATATTAGAGGGAATTAACAATAATTTAGATGAAGTAGAATATTACATCAGTGATCTGGAAGACAAGGTCCCAGAAAACACCCAATCAAACCAGCAAGGAAAAAAACGTTTGTGTGTGTGTGTGTGTGTGTGTGTGTGTGTGTGTGTTTAAATGAGGATAGTTTAAGGAACCTCTGGGACAACATCAAGCATATCAACATTCACATCATAGGGGTACCAGAGGAAAAATAGAGAGAGCAATGACTGAAAAGCTTTTGGAAAAAAAAATATGACAGAAAACTTCCTTAACCTGGCAGAGGAAATAGACACACAAGACCAGGAAGCATAGAGGGTCTAAAACAAGATGAACCCAAAGAGGCTCACACCATGACATATCATAATTAAAATGCTAAAGATTAAAGGCAAAGAGAGAATTTTAAAAGCAGTGCGAGAAAATCAGTTAGTTGCCTACAAAGTAAATCAGATTGTCAGCTGATTTCTCAACAGAAACTTTGCAGGGCAGAGAGATTGGCACAAAATGTTCAGTTACCAAAAACAAAGACCTACAACTAAGATTGCTCTACCCAATAAGGGTATTATTTAGAATCAAAAGAGAGATAAAGACTCTCCTAGACAAGAAAAATAAATAAACAAGTTCATCACCTCTAAACCCGTATCACAAGAAATGTTAAAGAGCCTTCTTTAAGAGAAAAAATAAAAATAAAAATAAAAAAAATAATATATATATATATATATATATATATACACATTAGAGATTATAAGCAATAACCTTTTTAGCCCACTGACATGGCAAGGAAAACTTTATTTACTAAACATCTGCTTTTATTTTCATCCTGCAGTGGCCCTTTGAAACCCCCAAGGCACACTGACTCAGGCCTAGCTCAGATTGTCTTATATACCTCAATCCCCTTTTCTATCTCTGAGCCTCTCCTGCATGTAGGGTCTCTAACGTTCTCATGTATTTGAGGTTAAAATGTAGATGTATTAAATTTGGTTATTTTCTCTTGCTAAAGAAAGAAAATACAGGAAAGAAAAAAATTCTCTCTGACAAGGGCAAACACTTAGTAAAAGACAGTGGTTCAACCAATGGTAAAGCTAGAACAAAGGTTAAAAGCAAAAATAGGAAGACCATGTTTAATCACAACAGGAAATTGAAGGGTACACACAGACACACATGCACAAAAGAAGTAAAAAATAAATAATGACAAAGACAAACATGGAGAGGTGAGTAAAAATTGTAGAGACTTTAGGATGTGTTCAAACTTAAGCAACCATCAACTTAAAATAGACAGCTAAAAACATAGCTTGTTACATAGAAAGCACAAGTTAAGCAAAATCTAAAAGCCCACAAGGGATATACAAGAAATAAAGAGAAAGAATTCTAAACAGACACTATAGAATCAACACACAAGAGAAGACAGCAAGAGAATAAGGAAAAAAAAAAAACCAGAGAAGAAATACAAAAGCAATCAGAAAATAATTAATAAAATGTCAATAACTAAGTATCTATCAATAATTATTTAAATATAATTGGACTAAATCCACTAATCAAAGTACATAGTTTGGCTGAATGGATAAAAAAACAAGACCCATACAAACACTGTCTATATAACACCCATTTCAGATTGAAAGACACACAGACTGAAAGTAGAGATTAAAAAAAATATTTCATGCAAAAGGAAATCTTTTTAAAAGCTGGAATAGCAGTACTTATATCAGATAAAATAGACTTTAAAAATTGAGAAGATTAAAATCATATCAAGCATCTTCTCCAATAACAACTCTATGAAACTAAAAATTAATTACCAGAAGGAAACAGAAAAACCAAAACACATAAAGGGTAAATAACCTGCTACTAAACAATGAATGGCTTAACAATGAGATCAAGAAAAAAATCAAATATACCTTGACATAAATGAAAATGAAAACACAATGACCCCAAAACTATGGTACAGAGCCAAAGTTGTTCTAGGAGGGAAATTTATAGCAATAGAGGCATAACTCACGAAACAAGAATAATCTCAAATAAACTATTGTCTGTGTCCATCGGTTATGCATATATGCATATAGGTTCTTCAGTTTGTCTCTTCCCATGAGGGGGAGTGAGAGTGAAGAGGAGGGGGTCAATGGGAGAAAAAAGAGGGACATCTGTTAAAAAAAAAATCTCAAATAAACAATATAACTACACCTAAAGAAACTAGAAAAAGAAGAACAAACAGAGCCCAAGGTAGGTAGAATTAAAAGAAAAAATAAAGATCACAGTGAAAATAAACAAAGTATAGTCTGAACAAAAACAATAGGAAAGATCAATGAAAGCAAAGGCAGGGTCTTTGAAAAGATAAACAAAATTGATAGACATTTTCCCAGAATCATCAAGGAAAAAAGAAAAGTTTCAAATAAATAAAATCAGAAATGAAAGAGAAGTGACAATTGATACCACAGAAATACAAAAGATTATATAAAAATCGTATGAACAATTATATACCAATAAACTAGACAACCTGGCAGAAACAGACAAATTCCTAGAAACATACAATCTTCTAAGACTGAATAAAGAAGAAAAATAAAACCTGAACAAATAACTACTGACAAAATAAAATCAGCAATAAAAAATATCAACAAACAAAAGCCCTGGACCAGATGGCTTCACAGGTGAATTTACCAAACATTCAAATAATTAATGCCTAGTCTTCTCATATTATTCCAAACAAACAAAAAAAAAAAAGAGGAGATAAGTCTCCCAAACTCATTTTACAAGGCCAGCATTAGCCTGACAACAAAACTGAAGACATTACAAAAAAAGGAAGAGAGAGAGAGAGAAAATTACAAGTTATTATCCCTGATGAACATCTGTGTAAAACTCCTCAACAAAATATTAGCAAAACAAATTTAGCAATACATTGGAAAGATCAGACACCATAACCAAATGGGGTTTTTTTCATGGGATGCAAGGCTGGATCAATATTTGCAAATCCATTAACATAATACACCACATAAAGAAAATGAAAGATAAAAATTATATAAACATATCAATAAATGAAGAAAAAGCATTTTACAAAATCCAACATCCATTTATGAAAAAAAGTCTCAGTATAGTGGAGACAGAGGAAATATACCTCAACATAATAAAGGCTATATATGACAAACCCACAATTAACATCATACTCAACCATGAAAAGCTGAAATCTTTTTCTTTCAGATCAGGAACACAAAAAAGGTTGTCCACTTTCACCCCTTTTATTCAACATAGTATTAGAAGACCTGGCCACAGCAGTCAGACAAGAAAGAGAAATAAAAGTCACCCAAATTTCAAGGAAGAAGTAAAACTGTCATTATTTGCAGATGACATATACTATATACAGAGAACCCTAAAGAATCCCCCTAAAAATATTAGAACTAATAAATTCAGTACAGTATAAAAATACAAAATTGATATACAAATATTGATTGTAATATTGTATCCCAATAACAAATTAACATAAAGAGAACTTAAGAAAACAATCCTATTTACAACTGCATCAAAAAGAATACAGTAACTTGGGAATAAATTTAACCAAGGAGGTGAAACACCTGTACTCTGAAAACTATGTTATATTAAAGAAAGAAATTGAAGAAGGTACAAATAACTAGAAGAATATACTGTGTTTATGCATTGAAAGAATTAATGTCTTAAAATGTCCATACTACCCACAGCAATATAAAAATCCAATGCAGTTACTACCAAAATACCAATGGCATTTTCACAGAACTAGAATAATCCCAAAATGTATATGAAACCAAAAAGACCCTTAATAGCCAAAGCAACCTTAAGAACAAACAAAGTTGAAGGTATCGCGCTACCTGATATTAAACTACTCTACAAGGCTACAGTAATAAAAACAGCATGGTACTCCATTACATGTAGATTAGTGAAACAGAATAGAGATCCCAGAAATAAACTCATACCTATATGGTTAATTAGTTTATGACAAATGTGGCAAGAATATACAATGAGGTAGAGAGTCTCTTCAATAAATGATCTGGAAAAAATGGACAGACACATGAGAACAATGAAACTGGATCACTTTCTTATAGCATAAGTGTAAAAGAATAAACTTAAAATGGATTAAAGACTAAAATTTGAGACCCCCAAACCTAAAAATCCTAGAAAACATAGGCGGTAAACTCTTTGACATCATTCTTCATAATATTTTTTTATATGTCCCCTCAGGGAAGGGAAACAAAAGACAAAATAAATAAATGGGACCATATCAAACTAAAGAGCTTTTGCACAGCAAAGGAAGCCATACAAAATATGAAAATCAACCTTCTGAATGTAAGAAAACATTCACCAGTGATATGTTATGTAAAGTCATACAATTTAACAGAAAAAAAAAATCCTATTTAAAAATGGGCAGAGGACCTGAATAGACACTTCTCCAAAGGAGACATACAGATGGCCAATAGACACATCAGAGAAATGCAAATTAAAATCATAATGAGATATTAACTCAGAATGGCTATCACCAACAGATGAACAGCCACTATAGAAAATAGTCTGGAGTTTCCTGAAAAAATTAAATCAATCTTGAGAATATCATGCTAAGTGAAATAAGTCAGATAGAAAAAGAACCATGTGATTTCACTCATATGTGGAATATAAAACTGAAAGCAACAAATGAACAAACAAGAAAAATAAACAAAAATTCATGGACACAGACAACAGTATGGTGGTTACCACAGGGAAGGGATATAGAGTAAAGGGGCTCAAATATAGAGTGACTGAAGAAAATTTGACTTTAGGTGGTGGGCACACAATGCGATATACAGAAAATGTATCATAGAATGGTACACCTGAAACCTTTATAATTTTATTAACCAATGTCACCCCAATAAATTATTGACAAAATGAATAAAATAAAATACTAGAACTACCATGAGCTATCAATTCCATTCCTGGGTATATTTATCCAAATAAATCCAAAACAGTAATTTGAAAAGATACTCGCATGCCTATGTTCATTTCATCATTATTTACAATAGCCAAGATATGGAACCAACCTTAGTGTCCATTGATAGATGAATGGTTAAAGATAAGGTACATATATATAATGGAATATTACTCAGCCATAAAAAATGGAATCTTGCCATTTGCTACAATATGCATGGACGTAGAGAGTAATATGGAGACTGGACTGGCTGGTGCCCAAGAAGAGGGGGGTTGGGTGACTGGATAAAGAAAGTGAAGGGATTAGCTAAAGAACATAGATACATACTCCATGGACACAAACAAGTTTGGTGAAGGTCAAGGGAGGGGGAGCTGGGAGTGTGTGGAGGTGGGGAAAGTGGGGTGGGAAAGGGAGACACCTGAAAGAATGTCAACATTAATTTTTTTAATAAATAAAAAAAAGTAAAAAATATAAGTGAAATAAGTCAGACAAATACAAATACCATTTGATTTCATTTACATGTGGAATCTTAAAAAAATAATTAAATAAACAAACAAAACAGAAACAAACTCATAGACACAGAGAACAAACTGATGGTTGCCAATTGGGAGAGAGGCAGGGAAATGAGTAAAAAGGGGGTTGGGATTAAGATGTACAAATTGCCAGTTGAAAAAAACTATCAAATGAATGTAAAGTAGTGCATAGGTATGAACCTTAAGAAAGAAGATATCTACTAAAAAGGGCTCCTCGTGGCTAACTGGGCTCAAATTTTATTTTATTTTATTTTTTAAAATTTTTTTCTTTATTGATTTTAGAGAGAGAAGAAGGGAGAGGGAGAGAGATAGAAACATCAATAAGAGAGATCATCGATTGGCTGCCACCTGCATGCCCCCCACTGGGGATTTGGCCCACAACCTGGGCATGTGCCCTGACCAGGAATCAAACTGGTGACCTCTTGGTGCATGGGTCGAGGCTCAACCACTAAGCCACATGGGCTAGGCTAGGCTCAAATTTTAAAAAGCAGAACCTAGCCGCCATTTCCACACAGGGTCTCTCATGCAAACTGCACTTCAGAGAGAAGCCTAAACTGCCTGTCTACACTGTGATTCTGCCACTTTTGCGGGCCCTTACAAAGGAATTCCTGGAATACTGTCAACCAATAGGACTGAGGCTTTCACTATCCAATCAGAGCTGTACAGTTCCAACCAACCAGAGTGGCTCTATTCTGATTAAGCAGGATAATGCTTTTGGACCAATCAAACTGCAAGGATTTGGAGTCCTCATTTGCATGAGATGGAAAAATTAGGGATGGGGCAGGGATTTCTGTCTAGATAAGCCAGCTCCCCTCTTGATGGGTCAGCACACTTTCCTTTTCCACTGAAGACTGCATTTCCCTGGTTGGGCTGAAAAACCTAAGATGTCTTGCTGAAACAGAGCAGAGCAGACCAGCACAGTCCAGACAGACTGGCACAGAACTGAGCAGACCAAAGCACAGTGGAGCAGATGAGCACAGCGCAAAGCAGACTGGCAAGGAGTAGAGCAGAGAGCAGCCCATGGAGGAGCAGAACAGATCAGAGCTGTCTAGCTGGAGAGGGGCCTGGCCCCAAAGGCTGCCTGGCCCCAGGGCTGCCTCACTGCCTTGCTGTTTTCACAGCCATGTTGTATCACAATTGAGCTGTTTAGCACTGAATAAAGTTTTCTTCCTCACTGCACCCCAAATTGGGATTCCTGTTGGCGTTGAATTGGCATCAATAACCATTGATTGACATGGGAAATACAGTCAATAATATTGTAATAATAATGTATGGTACTAGACTTATTGGGGGATCATTTGTTAAGTTATATAAATGTCTAATAACTATGTTATACACCTAAATATAATATAAAATTGTATGTTAACTGTAATTGAAAACCTCAAGCAAACTTTGAAAATAATATACATATATAAAAGCTTATATTAACCAATGGGATATGTATATTTTTCAAATTACATGAAAGTTTTATAACTATTGACTCATCTTAGGTCAAAAAGAAGTTCTTTGGATATCAAACTTAGTATCATGTGGACCACATTGTTCACCACAATGCAGGTAAGTTATTTTAGACTTTATAAAAAGTATTTTGAGCCCAGCTGGTGTGGTTCAGCGGTTGAGCATCAACCCATGCATCAAGAGGTCACAGGTTCGATTCCTAGTCAGGGCACATGCCCAGGAATGTGGGCCAAATCCCCAGTGAGGTGCATGCAGGAGGCAGCCAGTTGATGATCCCTCTCATTGATGTTTCTGTCTCTCGCTCCCTTTCCCTTCCTCTCTCTCTAAAAATCAATAAGGAAAAAAGAAATTTTAAAGAAAGTATTTTGATAATGTTATTTTTACTGAGATGGATAATTCTATTGTGGTTATGTAAGATAATGCTCTTATTCTACATTAATTCACGCTGGGGAAAAAGGCTCCATGATGCAATTTACAACTTACACTCAAGCAAAAAGAGAGGACAAGTGATAATACGATACAACATTTGTAAATCTAAGTAAAGAGAATATAGGTGTTTCTTTGTATTATTCTAATTCTCCCAACTTTTTTGAAAGTTTGAAAATATTTTCAAATAATATATTAAAATATTTACAAGTGAAGATGAAATAAAGATAACTTAGATGAATAAAAGCTGAAGAAAATTCAACAGGCTAAACAGAAATATCAGAAACACAGACCTACAAGAAAAATAGAGAGTTTGGGAAATGGTAAATATGTGAAAACAATGAAATACTTTTTTTCTTTCCTTAAATTCTTTATATAACAATTGAAAATTAAAAATAATTTATACTGTGGTATATAACACATGGAGGAGTGAAATATAATAACATTGCAAAGGTGTTAAATGGAATTTTACTGATGTAAGGCTCTTACATTATATATGAAGGGATGTAACATTAATTCTCGATCATGATAAGTAAGGAATGCTAATTGGAACCTCTAGAGAAACCACTGGAATAAGGGGGTAGGAATAAAAATCTATGACAAAAAAAGAAAAACAATATGAGACAAAAAGAAATACTAAAATAAACCACTGATCCAAGTGTAGCAAGGAGGAACAAAGTAGCACTTAATTGATTAAAGAAATAGAATATTAATAGCAGAGTAGTACACTTCATCTATATCCATAGTTATCAGCACTTTTGATAAACATAAATCAACTAAATCTTCTAATGAAAAGGGAGGGATTATCTGATGGGATAGAGAAAAAATACCTATCAGTATGCTGTTTACAGAGTCATACTTTAAAATTTAAGACAGATAAGCTGAACACAAAAAGAGGGATACTATTAAAAAAAAAATCTTCAGAGGCTTTTTTTGCACAATGATGTTGCATTGAAAATGCTTTCTGTTGTTATTGGAATAGTAAGAAAGTATATAGCTAACTGGAGAGGAGAAAGTAAGCTGTCTAGAGTTCATTTTAACAACGTCATGGGGATGGCTGTGGTATAGCATAATTCCAATGCTTATAATCCTGGTTTAGGGCTAAATAGTACTATTCCCATGTAACAATAACAACAGCAATAAAAATCTAAATGCCCCCAAAGGGCATTAGTTAGTAAAATAGATAAAATTATATTAAATATGTTGATTGGACAATATGTAAGCATTAAGATTAAATTGAAATAATTAATATGTGAGATAGCATAAAATAATTTACAAAATAGCATGTATAAAACAAAGGTTCATGAGTATACACAAATATGTGTGTATATTATTAAAAACAGGAAAATATGTACATAAAATATATCTCCTGGAAAATAAAATTATATGTATTTTTTCTGTATTATTTTGTCCATCTATTCTTTCCTGTTATTGTTTTCATTAAAAATTATTTAAAGATCTAAATATTGCCTTTTATGAACTAAATTTAGAACATTATGGCAGTCACTGAGAGACCTCATGGAAAAGTATCGGTGATAACGCACAAATCAGAATTTTTAACTTCCTATCCAATATAATGAACAAAAAAAGCTGATGAACAAAGTAGACCTGGAGACATAGAAAGGAGTATGGTTCAGACTGACAAATTTCAGAGGTGGGAGGTGGGGGGGAGGAATGAGATAAACCAAAGAACTTATATGCATGTATGCATAATCAATGGACATAGACAATAATGCTTGGCTGGGGGGCGAGGGTTGGGAGGATACGGAGGAGGGTGTCTGGGGGGAGAAGGAGAAACATCTGTAACAAAAACAAATTAATAAAAAAAAATTTTTAAGTTCCATAATTAAATGAATATTCCTATGAATAATTATTCCCATTATGAAAATATAGAGCTTCCACCAAGAAACTCAAGTGTTTATAAAGCATAAAATAATCTTATAAAAGAAAATACTCAATAACAAGGATCACCAATTGAGTAATAAATGAAGTGCTTGTTTTAAAATGGTAATCAATTTAAGAAAGAAAATTTCACCACAATTTGGGGTGGATTCAGAAATATCTGCAGCTAGTTAAAATCCAATAGATTATAATGTAGTAGTAGAAGCCTTCCATACATACAAAATTATGCATTGTTACTAGAATTCCATACTGATTAAAATATCAATACCATCAATACTGGTCCCCCTACTTTAATGAAGAGGCTGTTGACATTTCTTTATGCCCTGCTATACTGAGATACATATTTTGAACACAGTAAAATATAGCTGTACTGCAAAGAAAGGATGTTTCTTTTTCTTATTCCCTTTGTATTTAAACACAAAGATAAGATGAAATGTATTAATAATGCATACCAAGGCTTTATCCATAATGATTTGTATTTTCAGAGTTTTTCTCAATTGGTCAACATCTGGTTTTGTCTGTGAAGCAGAAGACATGAATTAAATAAAACATTTTTAAAATTCTTATATTGTTTATAATTATAGACACTATATATGTACACACAGAGAGGTATAGACAGATAGATGATAGATAGATGATAGATAGATAGATAGATAGATAGATAGATAGATAGATAGATAGATAGACAGACATACAGATACAGATAATAGGAAAATAAAAGGGTGGATGCCAACTGAGTAAATAGGCAGGTGAGATTCCAAATAAATATTTTAGAAACAAATCAGAATTTTTACTTTATATTTTTGACCATTAGAATCCTAAAAAAAAAAAAAAAAATTACTGCACTGAGGAAGAAGCCATATTTCCTTCCTCTCAAAACCTTCCTTGAGGATCCTCCTCCAATCTTCAAGCTAACAAACTTCCATCAACTTTCCCCCAAGAACTGCTTCTATTCTCTCGTTACTTTTATACTTTTATTTTATATTAATTTTATTGTGGCTTCCACTCAATAAAATACATCCATTTTAAGTATACAGTTATATGTATTGGTATTAATGTATAAAGCCATGTAACCATTTCCATAAGTAAGATAAAGAATGTTCCCATTACCCTCTTCCAAGTCTATAACCCACATGGCTCAAGGCAATCAATTATCTGCTTTTTTTCAACATAGATTACAATGATCTATTTTAGAATTTCATATAAATGGAGTCATATGGCATGTACTCATTTCAATCTGGCTTCTTTCATTCAGCATTCATGTGTGTTATTGGGATTATTAGTAATTCATTCATTTTTTCTAACTGGTGTGCCATTGAAGATATACATTGCAAATTGTTTATACCTATTGATCATTTGGCCTATGTAGACATTTTAGCTATTATAAATAAATCTGTTATAAATATTAATATACAGGTCTTTGTGTGATTTTTTTTCATTTTTCTTGATACTTAGAAATGAAATACCTAAATCATACAGTAATTATCGGTTGTGTAAAGTGGTAGGAAAGTGCCAGATTTTTGCTAAAGTTATTTGATCATTCTGCATTTTGCCAAAAATTAATAAGTGCCAATTGTTCCACATTCTTGCCTACTATTTGGTAATGGAAGAACTGGAAAACAGGGTTATATGCAAAGCTGTTAAAACAATATGTGGCACCTAGGAGTCAGTATGCAAATATAAAATAATATCAACATCGGTTTTCATTCACTTTGGATTTTGGATTTTCCTATAGTATTTATATTTATATTCATTCATATGGGCCATGTTTATTTCTTTCTGGTTATTGTTTTTATTTTAGAATACATGCAGTTCTTTCAAGTCAAACCTTTCTTACAAGAGTAGGTTTTACTATAATTAATATCAGTTTAAATTGTTTTTCCAAATGTAACAAATTTCTATGTGAATGAGTTTATCAAAAGTAGCAAAAATGAAGATTTCAGAAAATGGATGCTTACTTGTGACTTCACAAGAATCTTGTAGGGCTGGCCTCCCAATTGGATCATAGGATAATTTTCTTGTAAGGGGAAAAAATCAACTTTATTATTCTTTATTTGATAAAGCATATGCTCATACGTAGCTAAGGATTCCAATGGTTCAATTCCATAACTGACATTCTCCAACTGCAATAATCCCCTGAATAATTAAACACATAAAAAGACATAATGGCAGTTAATAGAGATTTCCCACTGAGAAACATAAATCAATACTGAATAAAAACATTTTATAGAAATTTGATAGTGGTCTTTATGGACTAATTTAATCTAAGAATCATCCAATTTTACTCAAATTAACTTTCAACCCAATTTTATATCTTTTGTCTCTATTATGGCATTTATGAGTCACTGTGGTTCTAGTGTGGCTAATAAATATGAATATTCTTTATACTAGTGGACTCTTTCTGAATAAATTTTATGACTGCAAGCCTAGGATAGAGACAAAATATATATATATATATTTTAAGAGTAGGACGAGGAAAAGAAAGTATGAGAAGAAACAAAATCAAGACCTATATTTTCTTTGTTTTCACTCTACCATTCAAGGAATTTCTAAAAATTGAAGGGTTACACAAGATTGTCAATCTTTCACATCTCTGGAATGTGCCATTACCTGAGTCCAGAACAGATGCTAAGTGTCACGACTGATTGTGGTACCTCCATGGCATATCCGTGATAAAAGCAATGACCCTAAATAGGAGTATATAAAGGTACATTCATAAATGACTTGTAAACAAAGTTTTGGGTTTTATACTACCTTCCTAGACATTATGAAATGTGCAGATTTATTCAATAACCAATATTATTCACCAGATATCCCATCTTCTTTTGATCTACCTACAATTTCTTCCTCCTAACACTCTTCTGTTTATGAATCCCCCAAATGATCCTTGATATAATGCAAAATTCTATAATTTTGACAGAAGCTTTTAGAATTAAAGGATATATTAAAGAGCTTCCCAATCAAGAAAAAGCTAATGTAGTTTGTTACCACCAAACTAGTATTATATGAAATGTAATACTTCTTCTTTAAGAAGAATATAAAAAAATATGAACAATAAAATGTCAATAAATACATATGTATCAACAACTGAACCTAAAAAATAAACAAACAAGCAGAACAGAAACAGAAAAAAAAAGAATAAACTCTAATGTATGCTATCAGATGTAATTAATAGTTATGTATCAATATTGGCTCATAAATTGTAACCCAACTACCACACTAATACAAGATGTTAATAATAAGGTAACTAAGAAGTTGGGAGCGGGCAGGGAAACTTTCTGTACTTTCTACTTTATCTTTCTTAAAGCTAAATTTCCTGGGGGAAAAAATAAGGTGTATTAATTGTTTAAAAGATATTATTGAGGAAATAAAAAGGCAAGCCATGGACTAGATGAAATGATTCACAATACATATATTTTATTTTGTTTATTTATTTTTTAATTTAACTTTTATTTTTCAATTACAGTTTACATTAACGTTATTTTGTATTACTATCAGTGTACAGCATAGTGGTTATACTTTACAATGTGTTTCACTTGATATTTTCAGTACTCACCTGGCACTATACATAGTTATTGCAATATTATTGACTATATTTTCTATGCTATACTTTACATTCCTGTGATTATTCTGTAACTACCAATTTGTACTTCTTAATCCATTCACCTTTTCACCCAGTCCCCCAAGACCCTCCCCTCTGGCAACCATCAGTCTGCTCTGTATCTATGTCTGTTCTGTATCTATGTACAGTAAATATATTTTTAAAAGAACTTGTATCCAAGATATAAAAGAGATATTACAATTCAGTAATAAAAATATATATAACCTAATTAAAAGTGACTAAAATTTTTATAATAAAAATTTACTATAAAGTACAATAATCAAAACAATGAGGTACTATAATAGGAGAGACATATATAGACCAATGAAATAGAATTAAGAGTTCAGAATAGTCTCGTCAACAAATTGTGCTAGGAAAACTGAATATCCATATGCAAAAGATAATTTTCACCTTATTGATCATCCTTAGTTCAAACTCTCATCCCCAGGAACTTACATAGCATTAGTCTTCCCAGGTTTCCCCCCAATATTCTCTTTCAGTGATTATTCCCATCTCGTCCCTTAAAAGTCTAGTGACACCTAGAATCAGTCTTGTTCCTTTGTTAATCCTGTGCTATTAAAACTTTAGTAACATCACATTCTCTCCTATGAATTTGTTTATGCATTTTAAGCTCCCAGAGATACATCTCCATTAGTAACCATTTGATTTTTCTCAAAACTTGGCCTAACCACTATCTCCCACCCACTGACAGCAGCTAAACATCCTGCTCCATGCCAAGCAACAGCTTCACCTACCTCGAGCTGCACTGATGCCAGTAACCATTGTAGCTGCAAGCCCTTTGCAAAGTAGAAGGTTTCTCAAACTCTACACAGAATCAGAGAGCAATTTAGACTCTCAGCTCCTGGCCTTGCACCCAGTCAGAGAAAATGATCCTCATGAGAGATTTCCTGACATCTCCAACTTTAATCAGTGAAAAGTCCCAGTTAGGATCTTTCTTAACCAAGACACTAGCAGAGATCAAGTAAGAAACACACTGACATCTAGTGGCTGGAGAACAGCCAGAGGAAATGCTCTCCATCTCATGGTTTCTTCATCACCCAACTCCACCTAGCAATACAAGTTGGCCCAGCAAAGTATTTTTTACCACTATGGGCTGCACCAGCAGAGATCCAGCAGGAGCTCCAGTGGAGCACAACAAAATAATATCAAAAAATTCAAGAAAGCTCAATTGTCATTGGAACAATAGAACACACTAAATCTACACTGAAACTCGATGACTACTTTCAAATTTAGATGATTTATATGTGAAGCATGCAACTGAAAATCACACACTATACCAACAACCAAGAAAATCAAAGCAAAAATGAGAAAAGACAACCACTGATGCCAATATTGTGATGAGCCACATGTTGAGATTATCAGGCAAATATTTTAAAACAGCTATGAAAATCTGTTTCAATAAACAATGAAATGAAATTCTTGTCAGAAAGATGGTGGAGTAGGAAGCCCTGGCTTCTTCATCCCCCAACAAACACACAAATTCAGCAACAATTCACAGACAAATTCCCTATGTGAGAAATCAGTAACTAATTGAAAGCCTCCTGCACACCCTGGAAGAGTGCAAAATCGGACTTACCAAAGCCAGTAGGGGTGTTTGGAATGCGCTTTCACCAGAGACTGCCCCAGAACACTGCCATGTGATCAGAAAGAAATCCTCTGGTTCCCACCTTGACTCAGGGGAGGAAAGTGGTTTGTTCACAAGTCCAGTGCCCTAATGATTCTGAGGCACTATTCAAAGAACTAGTATCTGTGACACCAGTCCTGGAGCTCTGATGGGTTCAGCACAGTCTAGCCACACAGGCAACAATGAAGGTGGTGGCTACTAGACACCATTGATTCATCCCCACCCTAACTCTGCACAGAGTGAGTGGATAAAAAATACCAGCTCTCTGATTCCTCCTAGGATAGAAAACAGTTGATCCATGCATGAGTGTCCCCACTTCACCAAAATTGCCCAAAGAACTAGCGTCTGTCGCACCAATCCTGGAGCACTGTTGGGTCCAGCACAATCTAGTTGTCAGGGAAAGAACAGAGGCAGCAGCTTGGGATGGTAAATGACACTGATTCTTTCTCCTGACCAGCACAGAGAAAGTAGAAAAAAAACCACACCTGCTTTGCCCTGAAGAAGGAAAAATGTTAGTAGAAGCCCCAAAATCACTTTCCAGGATGTTTAGTGGGATCCTCTTCTGTACTTCCACAAAGTGAAGCAGTCACCAAAACAGAACATTAATAAAATAATCAGGAAAATATGTCTCAAACAAAGGTATAAGATAAATCTCCAAAGCTGACTCCTAATGAAATGGAGTTTAATGATTTACCTGACAGAGAATTCAAAATAGCTCTCATAAACATGCTCACTGAGGTTAAGAGAACAATGCAAAACTTTCTGATCAATGAGAGACCTTATGAAAAGACAAATTACAACATGGAAGAAAATATTTCCATACCATATATCTGGCACAATACATATCTGCATAATGCATTATCTGTACTTAGAATATATAAATTGCTCAAAAATGAGCAATTAAAAACCAAGCAATCAAACTAGAAAATAGGTAAAAGACATTTAATTGATATTTCACAAAAAGGGGACAAATAAGAACATGAAAATATGTTCACATCATCAGCCATTATGGAAATGCAAATCAGAATCACAGGAGATTCCACTACACATCTATTAGAAGAGAAAAAGGTGTGTGTTTTTTTTTTATCTTGAATAGTGATTAAACAGTTGCAAGAATGCAGACACTCATCTCTCATACATTGCCAGTGGAAATGTAAAACAGTACAGCACTCTGGCAATTATTTTGATAATTTCTTTTAAGATATAAACATATACTTACAATATGGCCTGCTACTCATATATCCGGGCATGTATTCCAGAGAAATAAAAATTTAAATTTTATCTAAACTACCAGATTTATTGGTATAAAGCTTTTATAATATTCCCAAATATTTATTATTCTTTATGACCAATATCTCCTTTCATCCCTAATATTGATGGAATTCATTTTTATTCTGAAGAGGTCTTACTAGGGTTGTTAATTTTTAGTCCTTTTAAGGAACTAATTTCTGGGCTTTAATTTTTTCTATTCTTTTTCCTTCTTCTATCTCATTGATTTCTGCCCTTATATGCATTCCTGCCTTCCTTTACAATGTTATTACCCTTTACAGAGTATTGAATTTTGCACTGGAAGGCAATTAGTTTAATGGTAACCCTCCTTACTCCTTTCATTGCTGGGCTTCAGGCTATGGGGTGAAGAATGGGGGTGATAAAAATATCTCTTAATCTAGATCCTTTCTCCTAAGGATTAGCCTTTCTGGTCTCAGCTGAATGCCTGGTCACACTATGCTGCCTAGGATGAAAACTCCAGGATCCCCCAACACTGTTTGACCTATAGCAACGATTTTCAACCAGTGTGCCACAGAATTTTTAAAACATATAATACCTGACTTGTTAGTCTGGGGCATTGCCCTCTTTTCCCTTAGATTATCAAATTTAAAAAATGACAACAGCCAACACAATAGCCAGCCGGTGTGAATGAATCAAAACGATACCTATTTTTTTGTCAGGTTGGCAAAAATTATTATATAATTTTGGTATGCAGCAGAATTTTTATAATTAGTTTATGTGTCCATGAGATGAAACGATTAAACCTATAGTATTATCTCCATTTTATTCTCTACCCTTCAGTAAAGTCTTGCCCAGCACACATGCAGCCTAATCTTCACTCAAGGACATAAGGCAACTCCCCTCCCCCAAAATATATACATCCAATAGGCTCTCTTCATCTCTGTCTCATCCAAGTCCCAACTGCTTCAGCATCCCTAACTCCAATCTCTTAGAGGTCTGCTTGGTTCCACCTCCCTATGCTATGCTTAAAACATTATTCCAATCAGAGGGCCAAGATAAATGTGAGACTCACCTTCAATGTGTCCTTTCTCTCACAGAGAAAATTCCTGATCTGCCTATTGTCAAATAGGTCCCTCATGTAAAATATTTAGTTGTGCTTTCTGCTTGTAGATGCTGAGTATGACAGATGCTATACCAGTTACCATATTTTAATCTCTCAATTGCAATAAAGGAATAGAGTCTGACTAATCACTTTTCAAACACTGGTTTCTTCCAAGTCATGTGTTCTAGCAAAATAAGAATCTTACAGAATAAAGCTAACTTTCTCACATGCTTTGAAAAGTTTCTTGACTCCTACCTGCATTTTGGGATACAATTCAAAGTCCTATGTTTCACATGTGAACATATTCAGTTTCTGTACCCAATATGCTTTTGTGTCTTCACTTTCCCAGTGGTCATTCCTTAATTTCTACTATTACCTCCACTGCTCAGATCCTATAATATATCAATTTTAACTATTCAATGTGTTTAGGTTTTTTTTTTAGCTCCTTCGCCTATTTTTTGTTTGTTTCCTCTAAAATTCCTACTAATACTTCCAGATAGTTTAAATGATCTTCTTGGATAAGTGATTCCTGAATTTTTAATTTAAAAAGTAGATGTTCTATTCATTATGATTTTATTGTAATTGCCACATTATATTTGGATTAGTGATCTGTTTGCCCAATAATTCTGTGGAGTATAAAATACTCTTTTTCTTCCCAACAGTAGCACGTTAAGAACATAAAAAATGTAATCTACATAGAGTAAAAGCAAAACTTACCTTTGTAAATGAAGAATCTGGATACACTGTTCCTGATCTGTTGTATGAATATACCAGGAAATGAGGGTCTATAAATGACCTAATTCAACCAAGATAATGACACTTCATTGTAATAATTTCATTAATAAAAGTAACTTCCAGAATCATGAAATTTACTTTCAATTATACAAGCTCAAATATCCAAAAACTTAAGGGAACTCATCTCTCCATTACCTAGTTTGCTTTCTGATAGCATGATGTACAAATGAGACAAAATAATAACCAATATAAAGAGATACCAGTATGGATGCTGTAATGACACAGCTTTATTCATAGTAAAAACCAGAGGTTCCAGATTCCGGCAACAAAGTTTTCTTTTAGATTTAACCATCAATAAATCTAATAGCATAAATATGCTAGTTAATATTTGCTAACAAGTAGCCATCAACTGATGCTTTTATCATTAGTTTTCACAAATTAATGCTGTGGTAAAAACCACCCCAGTATTCTCATGGCTTTAAAACAATAATGAATATTCTTCACAAGTTTACTGCAGGTTTAGCTCCACACTATAAAAAAGTGGAAGCACATACCTTGTTCATGGATTGGAAAATCAACATCATTAAAATGTCCATACTACCAAAAGCAATCTATAGATTCAATGCAATCCCCATTAAAATACCAACGTCATATTTCATGGAACTAGATAAAATAGTCCAGAAGTTTATATGGAACGAAAGAAGACCCTGAATAGCCACAGTAATCTTGAAAAAGAAGAACAGCCCTGCCGGTGTGGCTCAGTGGTTGAGCATCAACTCATGCACCAAGAGGTCGGTAGTTTGAATCACAATCAAGGCACATGCCCAGGTTGTGGGCCCAATCCCCAGTCAGGAGGGCATGCAGGAGGCGGCCAATTGATGTTCTCTCTCATTGATGTTTCTATCGCTCTCTCCCTCTCCCTTGCTCTCTCTCTAAAAATCAATAAAGACAAAACAAGGGGGTGGGGCGCTCTTAAAAAAAAAAAAGGAAAAAGAAGAACAAAGTAGGAGGGATCACAATACCAGATATCAGGTTGTACTACAAAGCCACTGTGATCAAAGCAGCCTGGTACTGGCCCAAGAACAGGCATATAAATCAATGGAATAGGACAGAGAACCCAGAGATTGACCCAAGACATTATGCTCAATTAATATTTGACAAAGGTGCCAAGAGCATACAGCAGAGTAAAGACAGCCTCTTTAATAAATGGTGTTGGGAAAATTGGACAGCTAAATGTAAAAAAATGAAGTTAGACCACCAACTTACACCATACACAAGAATAAACACAAAATGGATAAAAAAAACTTAAATGTGACTCGTGAATTCATAAAAATCCTAGAATAAAATGTAGGAAACAAAACTTCAGACATCATATGCAGCAGAATTTTCACTCCTAAGGCAAGAGAAACAAAGGAAAAAATGAACACATGGGATTACATCAAATTAAAAATCTTCTGCACAGCAAAAGAAACAAGCATCAAAATGAAAAGGGAACCCACTACGTATATGGGAGAGCATAATTGCCACTGATACATCAGGTAAGTGGTTAATCTCCAAAATATATAGAGTACTCTTACAACTCAACAAAAGGAAGACAAAGAATCCAATTTAAAAATGGGCAGAGGACCTAAACAGACACCTCTCCAGATAGGACATACAAATGACTGAGAGACATATGAAAAAATGCTCACTATCACTAAAAATCCGAGAGATGCAAATTAAAATGACTATGAGTTATCACCTCAAACCTGCCAGAATGGCTGCCATCAACAAATCATCAAGTACTGGTGAGGGTGTGGAGAAAAGGGGACTCTAGTACACTGCTGGTGGGAATGCAGACTGGTGCAACCACTGTGGAAAACAATATGATGTTTCCTCAAAAAATTAAAAATTGAACTGCCATTTGACCCAGTGATCCCACTTCTAGGAATATATCCTAAGAAGCCTGAAACACCAATCAGAAAGAATATATGTACTCCTATGTTCATAGCAGCACTATTTACAATTGCTAAGATCTGGAAACAGCCCAAGTGCCTACCAATAGATGAGTGGATAAAAAAGCTGTGGTACATATACACAATGGAATACTATGCAGCTGTAAGAAAGAAATATCTCTTATCCTTTGAGACGACGTGGAGGGACCTGGAGAGTTTTATGTTAAGCAAAACAAGCCAAGCAGAGAAAGACAAATATCACATGATCTCACCTATTTTGTGGAATATGATGAATAAAACAAACTGATAAACAGAATGGACTCAGAGACATGCATGTGGGGTAGAGACTGATAAACCTCAGAAGAAGGGGTGGGGGGAGGGAAAAGTTAGACCACAGAACTTACATGCATGTATGTGTAACCAATGGACATAGACAACTATGTTGGGCAGGGGGCAGGATTGGGAGGAGTGTGTCAATGTGGGAAAAAGGAGAACCATCTGTAGCAAAAATAAATTAATTAATTTTTAAAAAGGCTCCATTTCTTAAACATTTCCTGGTATAATGAACATTTCCTTTTATTTAGAAAAAAATAATTTGAATTGTGAAGTTGTACTTCTATTAAATAGTGCTTGAAAACACAACAAAAAATAATAAAAGAAAGATGAAATTTAAATAAAAAATTGGGAAAAGATACACACAGAGTTATTAATTTTAATTTCCTAGAGTGGAGATATAAAACAATATTTAAGACATTACAAATACATACTATAGCAAAATGAGAAAAAAATTATTGTAGAATATCAAGCAAAATGTTTAAAACCATATAATTATGTGAAGCAACATGAAGACAAACAAAGCTAAACATAGTAAAATAAATTATTCCCTTAATTGTTACAATTGTGGTTGCATTTTGAGGAATTATGCAGAGTAATTTAATCTATCCAACATACCTTAATATTTACATCATTAAGTGAGAATTTGGCTTGAGAATTAAATTTCAAATCTCAAAGTCAAAACTGAAATTCTAGTCTGACATGAATCACAAAGATATAACATGTTACATAAATGTAATATTCATGTTTTTGTTTAGTCTAAATTACTGTAGTGACTGTACAGATTTAAGAAACTAAAAACCACCATATGAAAATAAGCACTTACTGTTTTTCAAGAAAGAGAGTGTATGTTTTCCTGTTAATTTGGATGGCATAAGTGACCTACAGCAAAATATTTAGAGAAAGTAATTACTAGAAATGTAAACTTCTTAAAAGTCAAAAGCTATAATTTTTTTAATGTACTCTTCTACATATGTTCCCTGCTAAAATGAGGTACTGTGTATTTGGTAGTGTGTGTGTATAATGTGTGAATATTTTCCAAAATGCTCCTCTGGATACAGTCATTGATTTTCTAAAACTATGTTAGTGTAGTGGGTTAATCTAACACATTTTTCTAGTATTAAGACATCCTTCCACAGAGTAAAAAGCTACTTGGTCATAATATTTTACAATTATTTGCTATTTTCACTTTTTCACTATTCTGTAAGTGGAAGGACCTATAACTTCTTTTTCTCATACTTTATTTGTCTTCTATATAATAAAGTTATATTAATCCTTAAAATGATATTAAAAATCTGAAGAATTAGCTAATGTGTGTTCTATTCTCTGAAAAAGATACTTATTTTTCTTTGAATATTGTCTAAACCTTTAAAACCATTTGAATAGTAGGATTTTGTGAGCAACTTATTTAAATTATTTTGAAAATACTTTCATGATTATATGTATAATCTATAATTAGATACTATATTTCTACCTGAGTAAAAAGAACCCTACTGGGGGAAAAAACAAATAGCCAGATGGTAGACTTATAATAAACCACATTAATAATTACAGAAAATGAATTTTATATAAATTCAATACCCACTACCTGTGTTCTACACATGCCAATAAAAGTCAAAGAGACTATTACTACTTTAAGTTTTCCATATTCTTGATGAATATTAATTTTTTTATTATTTACTGAGGAGTTTTTAAATCTCTAATATAATTGTCAACTTCTTTCACTTCTACATGTTTTTGAGTCATGTTTTAATGCAAATATTTTTAAGATTATTATGCTTTCTTGATCAAGTTCAAGCTATTTAGTATTAAGACATGCAACTATTTAACCCAGTTTTATTCTTGTCCTACAGGCTATTTCTCTGATACCAATTTATCAACTCACATTTACTTTTGATTTGGATTTTAATTTAAAAAAAAGGTGCTTGCATTATTTTATTTTAATATATTTGTGTCTTCTACTAAAGAATATTTCGTGTAGACAGCAATTAATTTTTACACCCAAAGTGACAATCTCTTAGTTGCAAAGTTTACATTAATTGGTTTTAATGAAATTTATATATTAGAGTATAAATGGACTCTCTTGCTATTTATTTTTGGCACATGTTATGTTCTGCCCCCCATTTTCCTTTTCCTGTAGTTTTCTACTGAAATTGGATAGATCAATATCAACTTAATGTTTTAATATAAACACACATGCATATTTATACACATCAACACACATGTGTATACACCCTACATCGTGTTTGTGTATATATATACACATTTTTTCTGGTGTGGGCTACTGAATTACATGTAAGCAGTGAAACGCCAGTAGCAATTAGCATACCAACCATACAGAGATTGACTTCTAAACACCATTTTATTCTCCCTGTTAATGGGAAACAGGCTCTTTCATTGAAAAAATAGCTAAAATCCAATGAACAACAGAGATTAAATAGTGAAAAAGAAAACATGGTAAGAACTGAAAAATGTAACAGAAACAAAGGACATATAGAGATAATACAAATTGATAGGTTTAAACTCACTCTATCATGAATTTAAATTTGTAATTACAAATCTTCTCACAAAGGAATCTCCAAGTTCAGAGATATTCATTCAATGGTGAGTGACACTAAACATTTGATTAAGGAAAAACACTAATCTTACAAAAATTCATAGAATATAAAGTCAGCATGCTTCCTAACTAATTCTATAAATCAGTAAAATCCAGATATTGCAATAAGACAGCTATATTCTGAAGAAGTAAAACACTTCTCGTGATCATAATTTCAAAACCCTAAACAAAATATTCACAAGCTAAGTCCAACACATATAAAATATATCGTGACAAAATGACCTTTATCCCATGAATGAAAGGCTGATTCACTGCATTGACAGAAATGTATGCATACATACACACACAGATATATACACCTAAATGAATCTGAAGATAAATAGATCTATCAAAAAATTGAAAAGCTTCCCAAAAACTAATAAAAGTCATTTATGAAACCTACAGCCAACGTCATACTTATTTTTTAAACATTTTAAGTTTCTTCCTACAGTAAAAACAAAACAAATACAAAAACATCGATACTCAATATCATATGGGACTCCTAGACAGTATTTTTAAAAAGGCATAAAGGTTGGGTGCAGGGAAACTGTCCTTCTCTGCAAATGGTATGAAAGCAGTAAATAGAAAAGCCAAAGGAAACAACAGAAAATTGTCATTAATGACAGTGATTTCTTATTTGCAAAATTGCTGTAGTTAAATTTACAAAAAATGATTTTACTTCTATAAAATTAGAGATAAAATATTGGAAAGATAAACTTTATAAATAGCATCTACCAAATCATCAGAAAACATAAAAAGATATGCAGACCTCAATATACAAACTACAAAGCATAAAAGAGAAAATGAAATAAATAGAAAAGATGTACCAATATCATGAATTGGAAATAATGATATTATGTTTTTATTTCAATCAAAATGTAATTGTGTTTGAATGTTATACAGCAACTTATTTGTAAAATTTGGCAAGATGATTTTCAAGTTTATATATAAATGCAAATGACTTATAATAGACAAAATAAATTTGAAGAAAAGCAAACAGTATACTTTATTTTATTGATTTTAGAGAGAGAAGAAGGGAGAAGAGAGAGAGAGAGAAACATCTATGTGAGAGACGAACATCAATCAGCTGCCTCCTGCACACCTCCTACTAGGGATCTAGCCAGCAAACCAGGCATTTGCCCTGACTGGAAATCAAACCGGTGAACTTTTGGTGCATGGGACGATATTCAATCAATTGAGCCACACCAGCCAGGGCAAAAAGTAGAAAGACTTTAAAGTACTAAATTTCAAGACTTACTATAAAGCGACAGTCATTAAGACAGTGACCCATTTATGTAAAAACAATAATATCACCTGGAAAAAGCTGAGTTTAAAATAAATCCACAAAAGATAACGTTTTTTGGACAAAGGTGCCTATTTTAATTATGAGAAAAGAATATTATTTTGTATAAATGGAGGTAAGTCAATAGATAGTCATATTTTAAAAAGGATACCCTACCATATATTAAAAAATATTTTAGAAATGATCACAGATATAAATATCAAAACTAATATTATGAAGTTTCTCTTGCTGCACCAAATGCTTTGCCCTTAAAAAGCCTCATGTGTGATATTCTGTGGGGTCCTGTGAGTCCTAACAAACAGCAGAAAGGGGAAAATAGTGCATTCACTCCATGGGATCACTTCAGTAAATATATATCCATTGAATAAAATGTTTATTTTTGTTGTTCAAGTTGTCTTTATATCTTTGATTTGTCCAACAAAATTTGGGGTGAAAAACATTTTTTCTATCAGAGTTTTTATCTTAATTTTTTTCAATTATAGTTGACATTCAATATTATGTTAGTTTCAGGTGTACAACATAGTGATTACACATTTATATAATTAGGAAATGATCCCCTGGCTAAGTCTAGTACTCACTTGGTACCATACATAATTATTACATTATTATTAACTATATTCCTCATGCTGTACTTTACATCTTCATGATTATATTGTAACTACCAATTTGTACTTCTTAATCCCTTCATCATTTTCATCCAGCCTCCCCTCAACCCCCCTCATATCTGGCAGCCAACAGTTTTTTCTCTGGATCTGAGTCTGTTTGTGTTTTATTTCTTCATTTATTTTGTTCTTTGGATTCCACATATAAGTGAAATCATATGTATTTGTCTTTGCAGCATTATTCACAATAGCCAAGACATGGAAGCCATCTAAGTTCCATTGATAGACAAATCGATAAAGATGTGGTACATGGGAGTGGGCAAAAGTGAGTTTATAAAAACTCTGTGACAAAGTGTGCTTGACTATAGCAAGTAGGCTGCAAGAATGTGTAAATAATAAAGACTGGCAATTTGAGCACTTACAAGATTGTATCTAATTATACTGTGCCATTGTGACATACTTTTGAGTTAATAAAGCTATTTTAATCATATGTGCATGTCTTTTTCCATACGTACAACTGTAAGCTTACTTTTGTCCACCCCTGTATTTACAATGGAATATTATGAAGCAATAAAAAATGAAATCTTACCATTCGTGACAACAAGGATGGACCTAGAGGGTTATTATGCTAAGAGGAAAACATTTTATGGACTATGAAAATGGATTTGAAAATTTCTCCCTCTAGTGCTATCAGTTTTTATATTATATGTGCTGAGGGTATTTATTAAATTCATACAAATTTAGAATTTTTATATATTCCTAGAGAATTTAATATTTTTTAATAATGCTTATCCCTCATATTGTTGTGTGTTGTGTGTGTGTATTAAGGGTGTTTAAGTGTACTAAATGCTTTCCTTTCTTTTTTCTGATATTATTGTGAATACTCGTGTTTTCTTTTTGTTTGCATTTTCCAAGTATATGTTATATTCTCCTAAAACTTTAACCTCTCTGGATACATATGTTTTTGGTGTAATAGTTTTTGTAAACACATAATCACTGGATTTCTTTTTGGTGCCATAAAGTGAGACAGTCAGATAGACCATTCAGTCTATAAAACCTGCTTCAGTGTCTAATAGTTTTTCAATTGTCAATTCAATGTTCCTCTCTGACCCTGCTACTGAGGTTCTAATCCTTGGATTCCTATCAGATCACTGAGTATAATTTCATAATGTTCATATGTCACTTGAAAAATTAAAAACAATCAAAATACTTGCTCTCATTCAGACAAAATGGCTCTTAAACACAGTAATTAGAATACAAACTTTCACAAAGGGATATTCATGAATTCACTTGGGTCATGTAGTCCAGTAAAAATAAAACACTCATTTAAAAAAAAAAAAAAGTGATTTCTTAATTACATGCGTTTCTGAAACATCGGCATCATTGTTGTTGGTGTCAAGCTTGAGTGGCACTGTAATTTGCAGCTGTGTTGTTTCAGAGTCTGCATTAAGAAAAACATGTGTGAGCATTTCCAGGGTGTAAAGAATCCTTCTTCTTCACTAACTTGTCCTCTCTTATCCTCCTATCATGTCACTCTTTGTACTTCCAATCCCCAACACACACAAACACACACACACACACTCATACTTTGTGTGATTTCAGGAAGAGGCTCCTCTCACGTGAGAGTATTACCCTACTAGTGTACAGAGACCCTTGGGTCTCACTGACCTCAACCCTGACTAGGTGAAGTGCTGGTCTCAGGAACCCATCCAGCCTCTCTTGGTCCCCACCGCCCCAGAAGCAGGTCGCCCACTCCTACCAGGGCAGAGTCAAGTAAGTGAAGGACACCTGTCCCAGGCCTTCTCTGAACCCTCCAACCACCAGGTGCAGCAGGACCCTGAAATTAAGTGAGCTCTGACAGCATGCTGGACGATTCCCAGCCTGGCCCTGGGTTCTAGAGTAAGAAGAGTGACACTCACCTCTCCCATAGATACTGTGCCTGGCAGTCCTCGTATTTTGCAGTTTCCACCAGTTAAAATAGTCCAGGGAGGTCATCTGGCCTAGGCCTGAGAGGATCAGCAAGAGAAACAGCATTGCGAGGCCAGTGAGCCTCCCCACGGTCGGGGCAGTTGGTGGTGTGTAACGGTGTCTTCCTTCTCGCGTGCCAGGCAGAGCTCTGACCCAGGCAGGCCAGAAAGGGCAGCGAGGCAGTGGCTGTTCGGCCCCGCCCACCCCAGACGGCCCCGCCCACCGGGCGTGCTACTCAAGGGAGCACAGGAGAGCTGCCTCCTTCCACATGCTTATTTTCCCAAGGCTGATGTTGGGAAGGCCTTTGGGGCTCATATAAGGTTATAAAGGCACTTCCACCTCTGGAAGCAGGCTATTGGTGGTGAACTCTTCATATTGGTGGCAATAACTTTCCGGTACAATGGCTGAATTACTTTAGTGAATGAAAAACACAATAAATATTGACGGTATATTTAGTAGCAGACAATTGCCTATTTTACCTACCAGATTTCTACTTAAGTCTTAGGTCTAAACAAATACACATGCACTCACGAACATAAAAAGATGTTTTTAAAAACAAATATAAATCCATTCCTCCAGTAAGTTTCTTATAAAAATCTTTGGTCAAACAAACTAAACAAAAAGCTAAACATGAAATGTGTGTATGTATTCATTTTAATGCCCCAGTATGGAGTTACTAGTTAAGTATCAGGCAGAAAAACCAAAAAAAAAATCACAATTATGAAGTGATTCTGTAAAAACAATTTTATAATCTCATTATTTACTCCTTGTGTATAATTTGATTTATGTGGCTAAGCAGACTAAAAAGTTAAATATAAACATTTCCCCTCATCAGTGTGGAGTTCATACTGGAAAGGTAATGGAATTCACTTGGAAAAAGTTTTCATTTCATGGCTTAATATGCATGTTAGTGACTTGCAAAAGTTTAATTTTGCAAGGACTTTTTTGCCAGTTAAGTTGTTCTTCCATGGAATACTTTTGCTTGCATTCCTTATATGCAATATCTATACACAAAATCAAATGATTGTGTTTTCCCAATGTGTAAAATGAAACAAAATAGAACAATGGAGAAGGCTAGGCTTTTATAAAAATATTTTTTCATGCTTTTTATAAATCATTTTAGTGTGATTTATCAAAAAAAATTGTACAAGTACCAAATAATAGCACAAGAAAATTCTACTTTTAAATAGCCAGTTCTGTACACAGTATTTCACTAACGCATTTACAGCCTAATTACTTAGTTTCGATGTGATGCATGTTGTATACTATACTCATTTATTTGAATACTTCTATATACTATAAAAATTAGTATTTTTATCTCTTTGCCAAATTATATAACTATTAATAGATTTCATATATCAAGATTAATTATGCTGCTTTTAAAATAAAATGTCTTTCTGATTGTCTAAAACTTGATCAGATTTTTGAAGTCTACTATATGTCACTGAAGGCATGATAAATATTAAAAGTTGTTCATGGTTCTACTGAAACTTTCTATTGTTCAGTCAAGTAACCAAAAGGCAAAATATGTATTTTTATTATTTAAATGTATTGCTTTATTTTCATGATTGGTAATAACTGCTCAGTTTTAATAAGCATGACTCATAGGCATTCAAATCATCTGTGTTTATTTATATAAACAATTATTTTTCACATGCTTACTATAAGCCTGGGACTAGGCTGATATCAAAATACATGTGACACTATACTTATTTCCAAGTACATCAGAGATTAACAGAAAACTAGACATGTACAAGTGATGCCACAGCTAAAAGTAAAAATCCTTGTTAGAGAGAATTTCAAAGTTCTCCTGGAACACAGCCAAGTTAATTTTGTTTTCTATACAGATATCAAGTGAAGCTAATGAATAGATGTGACATTTGACTTGGATAAGTGAATGATTTGTATGGGTGTTAGTGCATGTTAGAACCCATTTCTTAAGTAATTTAAAATTAAACAAAAAATTTAAGTGCAAATGAGTGATAGATTTTTTAAAATATTTTTATTGATTTTAGATAGAGAAACATCAAGTGAGAGAAATATCAATCACTTGCCTCCTGCACATACCCCAACTGGGGATCAAACCCACAACCTGAGTATGTGCCCTGACTGAGAATGGAACCAGCCACCTTTTGGTGCATGGGACGACACTCAACCAACTGGCCAGAGCTGAATAATAGATTTTTGTCTTAGAATGATAACTTGCAGTAGTCTGGAGATGGTGAGATTGAAATGATAAGGACTGGAAGCAACAACTTCATTAAGGGGAATTTTCTATAGGTTAGGCCAGTACTGTCTACCTCCTCAGGAGTAAAGAGTGGGTGGGGGGCCCTGGCCAGTTTTGCTCAGCAGTTAGAGCGTCGGCCTGTGGACCAGAGAGTCCTGGGTTCGGTTCCGCTAAGGGCATGCACAGCAGTTGCAGTTTGTCCCTGGCCTGGCTGGGGTTGTGTGGGTGGCAACCAGTCGATGTGTCTCTCTCACATGGATGTTTCTCTCTCTCTCTTCCTCCTTGTCTCCCTCCTGCTCTATCTGAAGATAAATACTAAAAAAAAAAAAAAAAAAAAAAAAAGAGTGGGTGGGGGGAATGAAGTATTAAATCTATCTGAGAGATATTTAGGAAGAAAAATGGTTTGTTGAATTATTTGATATGGTGGATGATGAAATTGTTAAGATGACTAAGCAACTGTGATGAAAGGAGGGCACCAATGTTACAAGAAGCAGATTCAAACAGGCAGTGAGAGATAATGAGTTCAGTTAAAGATGCGTTGAGTTGGAGGTGTTGTTCAATAGCAGGTATAGAATATTACAGGAGGAGTGGAAAATATGAGTCTGGCACACCAGATTTGAGTTGAAAAATATAGATTTCTGAGCACATTTAAAAGTAACATTAAGGAAAAAAGAGTGAATAAGAGCATCTAAGAGGAAACAACATATGGAACGAAAAAGAAGGCCCGAAGTAGAATTATGGACAATACAGATGTTTTGGGGATTAAGACAAAGAATCCAGATAGAAGATGAAATGATCAAATATTACGATGGTAATATGGTGATAAAAAATAAAATAGAGACCTGGCCGGTTTGGCTCAGCAGTTAGAGCATCAGCCCGAGGACCAAACAGTCGCAGGTTCGATTCAGGTCAAGGGCACACCTCAATTGTGGATCCTCTCCCAACCTGGTTGGGGTCCTGCGGGAGGCAACTAGTCGATGTGTCCCTCTCACATCGATGTTTCTTTCTCTCTCTCTCTCTTTCTCTCTCTCTCTCTCCCTTCCTCCCTCCCTCCCACTCTGTCTGAAGATAAATGGAAAAAATATCCTTGGGTGAGAATTTTAATTAATTAATTAATTGAAATAGAATTGCACAATGAAATATTAGTCAAGAACTCCAAATGCATCTCAGAAATCAAGTAGAATGAGAACTGAGAAAGTGATTATTGCTTTGGTGGTAATGAGTCCATAACGTCCCCATTATGTTCTCTAGGAAATCAGGTGCTGCAGAAGAGTTACAGAGCAAAATGTTTTCTTAGAATGTTTCTTTTAATGTCTGTGAAAAAAAGAGGGAAACAACATTGGGTAAATGGGACCTAGGACAGTGAGAAAGACCTAACAAAATTTCTGCCAACCTAGACAGGTTGCTCCAGAGCGAGGAAGCACCAGAGCAAAGATTGTTTATTAAAGGAGACAAAGTTTAGGACATTGTACCACTGGCTTGCTCAGTAATTGAACTGAGGCACCCACAACTGGTCATGTAGATGGCTGAGGCAGACCGTAAAACAGCTAAGACTTGGAGGCTGTCAGTTAACCACACTCCTTCTTAGGTAGCAAATCTTTTCCTGAAGGGGGATCTGAGCAGTTCATTTTTCTGATCTCCAAACACCTTATTAGCAGCTGGCAGAACAGCAGGGGCAAAACCATAATGCAGAAAATTCTAAAGGAAAGTGATACAGATATTAGAAATGGTAGCCTACTTTTTAGCAGGGCCAAAGACAAGTGCAGTTAGGTAGCAAGAAACTTAGCAAGGGTGAAGGTGTATGAAAAGGAGTGATTAGAAAATAAAATATAAAAGTAAAATGATATTAAATAACACTTTGAAAGACACAGGAATAAAACATTAAATTAATGATCTATTAACTTTTTTGAAAAGTACAAAAGGTAGAAATATTTTGCCAAAAGATTTAAGGTTTTGAGAATGATAAAAGTAGTAGTTCACATGTTAAGAAGCATTGTTTACTGTGGGACACAATATAGTAAAGATCGTAATATTTTCCAAATTCAAATGTAAGCTGCATAGAGCAGGGATATCTTTATTTTCTTTTAATTTCTATTTTTTCACTCTACCTAGATCAATGTCTAGCATATAATAAGTACTTCATAAAAACCTGTTGAGTGAATAAATATCTGTTGAACTATCTAATGCATCAGCTACACAGTTTTTTTTTAACTGTGTGACAATGTGCAAGGGGAAAAATACAGTTTGCAATAGAGTAAGAGTGCACTGTAGAATACTGGCATGACATATGCTGTAGCAATTTCCCAACAACTTTCAATGGACGATAAGTGAAAACATTGTTATGGACACAAAGCATATATAAATATTTGAGGCAGAGAGAAAAGAGAGGCCAGTGCAAAGACAGTTTGAGGTTTACAGGTGTAAAGTGCATTTTTGCCCTGGTTTCCATATGTACTTGGTAGTGAATGTAGTGCAAAAATAGAATGTCGCTGAAGAAATGCTCCGTGAAGACAGGCCCTGTGGTTGGTGGTACAAAGGTAAGTGGGGCCACTTCTGCTTCTATCCCTCTTTTCCTGGACCCATGAGTCCTTCCTATTAGTGACACCTTAGGGATGTCTGGATTAATAAATATACAGGGTGGGCCAAAAATAGGTTTACAGTTGTGAGTACATGAAATAGAGAGTATATTCTTTTATTCTTATTTATAGTAAATTTTCCTACTTTTGCCTCCACTCTGTACTGCATGCTAAAGATATTGTATTTGTCAGGGTTTTCCAGAAAAGCAGAACCAATAGAAAATAGATTATTAATGGATGGATGGATGGATGAAAATGATAGAAGACAATAGATGATAGATAGATAGATGATAGATAGATGATGATAGATAGATAGATAGATAGATAGATAGATAGATAGATGATAGATAGATAGATAGATGATAGATAGATAGATGATAGATAGATGATAGATAGATATAGATAGATGATAGATAGATAGATAGATAGATAGATGATAGATAGATAGATGATAGATAGATAGATAGATAGATAGATAGATAGATAGATAGATAGATGATAGATAGATAGATAGATAGATAGATAGATAGATGATTGATAGATAGATAGATAGATAGATAGATAGATAGATAGATGATAGATAGATAGATAGATAGATAGATAGATAGATAGATAGATAGATAGATAGATGATAAATACATAGATAGAATATTTATTTTAGGAATTTGCTCTTGTGTTCATGGAAGCCACGAAGTCCCCTCATCAACCATCTGCAAGCTTGAGAACCAGAAAAGCTGGTGGTATAGTCAGTCTGAGTCTGAAGTTCAGAAAATCTGGTACTGATTTTGTAAGCCCTTGATCTGAGTCTGAAAGCCCAAGAATCAGGAGCACTGATGTCCAAAGACAAGAGAAGATGGATGTCTCAGCTCAAGCAAAGAGTAAATCACCCTTTCTCCACATTTTTGTTCTATTCATGCCCTCAATGAACAGGATGATGCCCACCCATTTTGTGGAGGGTTATCTGCTTCACTGAGTTCACCAACTCAAATGCTAATCTCTTCTAAAAACACACTCACAGACATACCTAGAAATAATGTTTTACCACCTATCTGGGCATATAGCTCAGTCAAATTGACACATAAAATGAACCATCACAGATATCACTCCACTGTTTTAAAATACCTACTTCAAACTAGTGCTTCATTTCACCTATTAGAAAGCTATTCAAGAGTTCTATGAGGTTAGGAGGTGAATTATGAGAAACAATCAGTGGATGTCATGGTCATGGGCTCACTCCCATACCACCTTCACTGTGAAGTGGGTTCCCTGGTCAGATTCTATGTGATGTGGTATTCTATGCCTATGAACTCCAATATATTACTGATTATATCAGCAATCCCATATATAATAGTGCTGCCTATGCCTCTGCAGGTAGGAAAGGTGAAGCAATAACTGAATATGCATCTCTTTCTAACAGAACAAAACTCTGGCCCTTCTAGAATGGAAGAAGGTCAGATATGATCAACTTGCCATCAAGTGACAGTTGCTTTCCTTTAAAAAAAATGTGTGTATTTGTGTGTGTGTGTGTGTGTGTGTGTGTGTGTGTGTGTGTGTAGTGCAGTAATAGTCTCTGCCACTGACAAATTAGGCATTTGACATTCAGAGGCAGAAGTAATTAGATCTGCTTCAATAAGTGAAAGTTCATGCTATTAGGCTTATACACAGCAACCATAGCCATGCCATTTATATGCCCATCATGACACTCCAGGGGAAGACAATAATAATGGTTGACTAAAGTCAACTGACCAAGTCATTTTGTCTACTTGCTTGCTTACTGACTTTCCTGTGGTGGGTGATTCCTAGTGGGCATTAGCATGTGATACAAAAACCTTCAGACTTTGTGCCCACTCCCCTATGTCCATCCACATGCCTCTATCCCAGAACCCCTTGTATCCATAACCAGAAGACCAGGCCAAACGTAGGTTATTTCCTTTGCTTTTAGCTGGTCATATGCAAGTCATGAATTTGTTGCCTCTCAAATCCAAATTCATTATTCACTATCCATTCTGCAATATGGATTGAACTCTAGACATTTTCTCCATTACAGTGAAGGCAATGCTAAAATTTGCCAGACGGGGCACCAGAGGGATATTGGAGGAACAAGAGACTCCTCGGGTGTGTATTGTGTTTTTGCTTATTCCTCCTACATTGGCAATTGGCAGTGCCAATGTGTGAAAACATCCTGTGGTGCTGGCTGTACTCCATGTGCTCATATGCCAGAGTATGTTGACTTTCAGTGAACTTGCAGGCCTGGCCTGGCCTGGACCCAGTATCCACATTCTTGTGATCCTGCTGACATGGGCATCATGTACCTCAGGCCTTGCTCCAACCCACCACATTCTGTGCAACCCTATAACAGCTGTGACTTACCTGTGCCCATCCTTGCTCATACACTGTGCACTCCAGCACTTGCACATGAAATGGCACTGATTCTCTCAGCAATACTAGCTAGAGGTATGATTTCTGCTTTCCCAATGTCTGGGACCAGCTCTGGCTTAGTGGTCAAGTAGACATAAGTCACACCTTGTCTAGTGAGGTCTGAACTCCAGCCTTGGAGAGTGGCCACCCTTCCAAATGTATCCTTCTTTGGTAACTATCCTCAGACCTAGGGTACCTGTAGTGTTCTCTTTATGTCATTATAATTACTCTCCTATTGTAGCTTATTATTTCTCTTATTTAAATTACTATGTGATTTCTGTTCCCTCATTCAACCCAGACTATCTGGTTCTCAAATATAGCCAGTAACTACTTGTTATTAGCCATCAATCTCTTATTATCCTTCTGTAGGGCATCAGTAAAACAGCAGTAACCAGCTAACTCCACTGACTTTAAATGACTGCTTTATTGCATCTGCAACAACATTCCCTTCTACTGGGACAGTTTTCCTCATTGTCATACAGTTTTTAGAATTGTACTGTCACTTTGTGGTAGGAACTAGCTGCATCCCTCCTTCCAACAAGGATCCTGTCCTCATTGTTGCAGGATTAAGTGAACCAAGCCAAATCCACATCTTACTACCTAGCAGTTTACAAATAGTAGTCTCATCAGTACTTGTTTTATTTATTTATTTTTTATTTTTTTTTTAGTCCTCACCCGAGGACATTTTTTCATTTTTTTGTTCAGATAGAGTGGGAGGGAGAGAGAGGAAGAGAGAGAGAGAGAGAGAAAAACATCGATGTGAAAGGGATACATCAAGTGGCTGCCACCCACACGACCAACCAGGGCCGGGGACAAACTGCTACCGAGGTACATGCCCTTAGTGAGAACCGAACCCGGGTCTCTCTGGACCGCAGGCCGACGCTCTAACCACTGAGCCAAACCGGCCAGGGCAGTACTTGTTTTAATCTGGATCTCCTGAGAAGCAGATGCCAAGACAGGACTAAATATACAGGAATTTTATTAGAAGGAATTCTGCTATATGAAAAATGGAGAGAAAAATAAAAAGGCTGAGATACCTGTCAGACAACAAAGCAAATCTGACCCCAACTGAAGGAGAGAGGGAGCAAAAGCTGGATAGAAGCGTTCTACGATCACACAGTTTAAGGAATACCTATACAATGTAAGGAAGGATCAGCAAGACTGTTGGGGAATCCTCAAGCCAGAGCCAGCTGTCAGAGTAGTCCTATAGAGGTCTCCCCAGAATGCTTGCCTTATCTCTATCAAGTTCCATCATTGGTTTGGAGAAGACCATGGGAAGTGTGGCCTCAACAAATTGAATTGATGCATTTCAGAAAGCAGCAGCTCAGACCTTTCATCGTTTATGTTCCTTATTATTGGCTGCCACATGTCACTCTGTTTGCACACACTTATCTGCTTGCAGGATGTCCAACTTTTAGAAATGGCTATAGGCCTTGTCAGTGCAGCAAGGGCACTTTCCCAACATCAGTGTACTTCAGAGATTAGTTTGGCATTCAACTTGGAAACCAGCAAACTGATTCTACAGGGACTTGGGGGGTCGGGGAGGGAGCATTAGCCAAATCAATGACCACAGCCATATCAAAGGGTGTGTTAAAAGGTCTTCTATCATGGGAACTATAGCAGTCCTATACCTAGTCACAGTTGGCACAACCTTAGTTTTTTCTAGTTCAGTGTGGCAAGGAAAGTAAGTCGTGCTCACCAAATATTTCATGAGTTCTCTTGATGTTTTCCAGCCCCTTTGAAGTTCAGTTAGGACTATGTGATTAGATTGGGCCAATGCACCATGAGAATAAATTACTTTATCACTGCCAGTTAGAGATGTTAGTGGGCACGTATGAACTTTCCACACTTTCTTCAGCTGTTTTTTCTTAATCCTCACCTTAGGATATATTCTTATTGATTTCAGAGAGAGAAGAAAGGAGAGAGGGAGAGAGAGAGAGACATCGATGTGAGAGAGACACATTGACTGGCTACCACCCACAAGACCTCGACCAGGGCCAGGGTTGAACCGCAACTGAGGTACATGCCCTTGGCCAGAATCAAACCTGCGACTCTTTGGTCCATGGGCCAATGCTCCAACCACTGAGCAAAACCTGTCAGGGCTGATTTCAATACTTTTGCATAAATACTCAGAAGTGAGATTATTGGATCATATGGTAGTTCTATTTTTAATTTTTTGAGGAACTGTCATATCTTTTTCATAACAGTTGCAACATTTTACATTCCCACCACGTATGCAATGGTTCCAATTTCTTTATATCCTCACCAACACTTTTTTTTGTTTGTTTGTTTTAATGAGAGCAAAATGTTTAATAGTTCAATGATCAGTTCTAGTGAGCCGACACGAACTGCCTCCAATACACCACTCCAAGAAAGCTGGGGAATAAGCAGATCTAGGTTCAGTGGCTCCTGAACTATATTAAAACTTGATGAACTCTCTCTCAGAAAAAGAATACAAAATTGGGTCCATGACTTTGAAAAGAACCTCTGCAAGCAAGTGGCCCTGATGCTTTTGCTTCCTTAGCTTCGTGATATGTCTACTTTTGGTAGCAGGTATCTTAACACACTAAAGTGGATATACAGCTTTCAAAGAGGAGAAGCAGTTACAACAGAAGGATTGTATTCAGATCGTATCTGAGTAAATGCCACTGGGACAAGTCACAGGCCAGCGGAAGGGGAGGAGCTCTGAGGGGAAGAAGGAAGGTCAGATTGAGGGAGGGAGATTCAGGTCAACTGAGAGGACAAAAAGGAAAAGGGATACTCTCTATCCTTGCACCATGAGGCTGAACCAGCAGGCCCTCTTGGCTTCGTGGGATGAGGATCTGAGGCTGCTTTGCCCTGATTTAGAGCATCTTCTGGATTCAAGTTGGAGTAGATAAAGTGAAAGTTGAGACTGGAAATACAGTAGACACCAGACATAATTCAGGTGATTCAGATACAGATGATTTATTGTTTCATAATTTAAACCTTCGGTGGTGACAACAGATGTGAGGAATAAATTATGATATTTCCTTCTTAGTTTAGGCCAGTTTCTGATTATTTATTTGGATTTATTCTCTCTTCGGGCCAGGTTTGGTAGACTGTTGCTATAAGAGAAAATAAAATAAAATACAACACAAACAAAATACCAGAGTTACTTCTTTTTTCCTGAGCCAATATATTTCTAACACAAGTAATTTAAAGGGCATTGGGTAATTGAAAGGAAAAGATCAAGGAAATGAAAACTAAATCCAGAAAAAACAACTATCTGTTACCTCAACTGCAAATACTCTCAGTTTTATAATAGAAGTGGATTTATAAACACTCTCTTTATTTATCCATGCTTACTAGAATGATTCACACACCCAGATACACATACAATTACTTGAATGAATTAAGAGAGGAGAGTCAAGGCAATATTTGGGCATTTCTAAGACTCTAGACGAAGAGGATCTTACTGTCATTAAAATCTAAAATCACTCTTCAGATTTATGAAAAATGAAACCAGTTAAACATCAGATAAAGTCAAAATGTTTGTTGTAAACAAGTACAAAAGCAAAAATGACAAAATATTTTTGGAACTGAGATAAATAATGTTTAAAAAACAGGAATTTATTAACAGTATGCTAGATCTAAAATCCCAACTCACATAACAGAAAAATCAGTGGAGTGAGAGATGGAAGAAGGTAAAAATATACTAAGCATCCTTAATACTAAAGGGAGTCTCAAAAATGTTTCTAGTTCCATATGGTAATATTTTGCACTTTTTGTTTCTATGCCATACTCTTTATAGAAATATCTCATTACTAAATGACATAGTGAAAAATAACAAAGAAAATTCAATAGGATAGTGAAAAAAATAGTAAAATTTAAAGTATGCTCTCTCAGAAAATATATAACTCACATGTTCAATTAACTAAAAATAAATAACTTATGAAGTTACAACTTGATGCATACAGATTGGTGGTGATCATTACAACTAGGTTATTTGGCAGTAGATATCCAAAATAATAAGATGTACATACTATATTAATGTTTTGATCAATCTCTCTTCTAGGGATGTATCCTGAGACTATAATCAGATAATTGCTCCAGAATGTGTATCCATTTAAGAATGTTATTTACACGGAGTTTGTGACAATGAAAAGCTGAAAGTTTTAATATTTATAATAATGGTTTTTTAAAATAAATTATTTTTTTATTTTTAAATTGAATACCAAATGTCAAGAAAGAATGATATAGGCCCAATTTTAGGATAGGAAAAGTTGTCCATAATAGTTTTGAAGTTAAAAAAAAAAGTATTTTTATGTTTACTTAGAAAAACATTTAAGAAGATATACATCTATATTGCTAATGGAAATTGTCTTTGTGTATTGATTATGAAAGTGTATCCTTAATTCATATATCTACTAAGGTAACTTAGATATTTTAACAAATATTTGATAATATATTAACACTCAGAAAGATGCAGTTAGAAAATAAAACTATATTTTAATTCATCATTAGTTTAGTTCTAAAACTAAAGTTGACCTGGATATTCCTATTTTCCTTTCATATACATTTCAGAATATTTTTCTCAATTCTCTGTACCCGTGTATCCAACATATATTTTGATTGAGTTTATTTCAAATATACAGAAACTTACATATACATAGATTAGTGATGTTGGAAAAGAGGAGGATAAGTTTTAAAGTTAAAAGATTAAAAAGGGAGAAATAAAGACAGTCAGCTTCAAGTTCAATGGAAAAGAAAAATATTTTAGATAATAAGACTCAAAGTACATGGGGAATTTCCTTTGTCATAAGTCTAGAAAATAAATGTTGAATTAATTATAAAATATAGAATTTAAATATGACACATATGATAGTTTTACTTTATTTTATTTTTTTATCCTCACCCGAGGACCTTTTTTTTTTTTGCATTTATCTTCAGATAGAGCAGAAGGGAGACAGGGAGGAAGAGGGAGAGAGAAACATTGATGTGAGAGAGACACATCGACTGGTTGCCATCCTCAGGACCCCAACCGGGGCCAGGGACAAACTGCAACAGAGGTACGTGCCCTTAGCGGGAACCGAACCCGGGACTATGGTCCGTGAGCCAAACCAGCCAGGGCATATATGATAGTTTTAAAAATGAAAATGTAAGTTATAAATCTGATTGAAACCTAGTAGTTTTAGAAGATGCTAAACTGCTGAAATGTAATATAAAGTATGCTGTTCCAATACATATTCCCACCTGCAGTGAGTCCTAGTTGTTTGATATTCTCACCAATATTTGATGTCAGTTTTTTTAATATGATCCACTCTTATAGGAATGTAGAGGACACTCATTTTTATTTGTCTTTTTCTGATGAGTAATGATATTGAGCAATTTTTTATGTTTTGAGCTCCTTTGATATCATCTTCTGTGAAGTTTCTCTTCAAATATTTTGACTACTAGTTTCTCCCACCTTTTGGTATTGATTTGTAGGGATTCTATGAGTATGAGTCCTTCGTTGTAAATATGTATTACAAAAGTCTTTTCCTACTTTGTGACTTCTCCTTTCCCTTTTATAAGGAAGTCCTTTGGGAAGCAAAACATCTTATATTTTTTAAATTTTATTGTATTGTGGTATGGACACTCAAATTAGATTTCCTTTCTTAACAAATTTTAAGTATACAATGCAGTATTATTGTTAGCAATAAAGACAATGTTGTACAGCAGATCTCTAGAACTTGTTCATCTTGCATAATTGAGACTTTATTCTCATTGATTAACAATACTACTTCTTTCCCTCCCCTAATTCTGAGGCAACCACCATTCTACTGTCTGCCTCCATGAATTTCACTGTTTTAGATACCTCATATAAGTGGAATTACACAGTTAATTTGTCCTTCTGTAACTGATTCTTCATTTAGTGTAATGTCCTCAAGATTCATCTATGTTGTAATATATGCAGGATTTCCTTTTTATGGCTGACCAACATATCATTGCATGTTGTATCCCATTTTTCTATCCATTCATCCATTGTTGGACATTTAGTCTGTATTCACATCTTGGCTATTGTGAATAGTGCTCCACTGAACATGGAACAGCTAATATCAACCTGAGATACTGATTTCAATTATTTTAGAAAATATCCAAAAGTGAGATTACTGAATCATATAGTAGTCTTATTTTTAATTTTTTGGTGTCAATCCAAAAAATCATTCCCAAGACCAATGTCATAAAGTTTTTTCCCTGTTTTCTTCTATGACTTTCACTGTATTAGGGTTTACATATAAGTCTTTAATCCATTTTGAGTTGAGTTTTGTGTATGGTTTAAGGTAAGGGTCTAATTTCATTATTTTGTATGTGGATATTCCATTTTCCCAACACAATGTTTAAAGAGTCAATCATTTCCCCATTGTGTATTCTTGGCAGTCTTTTCAAAGGTCAGTTGATCATATATGTGTGGACTGATTTCTGGGTTCTCTATTATGTTCCATTGGTTTTTATCATTTTTATATCAGTGCCATGCTGTATAGATGTACTTCAATCTAAAAATAGGTATGTATTGATTATAAGTTGTTACCAGTACCTTCTTTTCTTCTAATATCCAAAAGATCAATAATATGCAATGTTATTACATGATATTGTTCATTATATCCTTTCTCGTTTTATTTTGAACTATTAGGTAATTTTTATCACTTACAATATTCTTTTTTTCTTTTTTGTATTTGTATTTTATTTTTTGTTAGAGATGTGTCTCCTTTTTCCTGCATTGACACCCTCTTCCCCATCCTTCCCCACCCCATCTCCAGCTTTGTTCTCCATGTCCATTGGTTATGTGTACATGCATATAAGTTCTGTGGTTTATCTCTTCCCCCAACCACACCCTCTTCTAAGGATTGTCAGTCTGTACCCTACTTCCATGTCTCTGAGACTACTCTGTTCCTCAGACTGTTATGTTCATTATATTCCAAAAATAAGTGAGATCATGTGATATTTATGTTTCTCTGCTTCACTTGTTTCGCTTAGGATAATACTCTCCAGGTCCCTCCATGTCGTCTCAAAGGATAAAAGATCTTTCTTTCTTACAGCTGCATAGTAGTCCATTGTGTATATGTACCACAGCATTTTTATCCATTTGTCTACTGATAGACACTTGGGCTGTTTCCAGATCTTATCTATTGTAAATAGTACTGCGATGAACATTAGGGTACATATATTTTTTCTGATTGGTGTTTCAGGCTTCTTAGGGTATATTCCCAAGAGTGGGATCACTGGGTCAAATGGCAATTCAATTTTTATTTTTTTGAGGAAACACCATAGTGTTTTCCAAGTGGCAACAACAGTCTGAATTCCCACCAGCAGTGTACTAGAGTCCCCTTTTCTCCACACCCCCGCAAACACTTGTTGTTTGTTGCTATGTTGATGGCGGCCATTCTGAAAGGTGTGAGGTGATACTTCATTGTTGTTTTAATTTGCATCTCTCTGATAATTAGTGATGTTGAGCATTTCTTCAAATGTCTCTTGGCCATTTGTATGTCCTGTTTGGAGAGGTGTCTATTTAGCTCCTCTGCCCATTTTTTAATTGGGTTCTTTGTCTTCCTTTTGTTGGTTGTATGAGCACTCTATATATTTTGGAAATTAACCCCTTATCTGATGTATCATTGGCAATTATGCTCTCCATTACAGTGGGTTGCCTTTCCATTTTGATGGTTGTTTCTTTGCTGTGCAGAAGCAGTTTGACGTAGTCCCATGTGGTCATTTGTTCCTTTTGTTCTGTTGCCTTAGGTGATATATCAGTGAAAATCCTGCTGCATATGATATCTGAAATTTTGTTGCCTACATTTTCTTATAGGATTTTTATGGATTCAAGAGTCACATTTAAGTCTTTTATCCATTTTAGTTTACTCTTGTGTATGGTGTAAGTTGATGGTCTAGTTTCATTTTTTTGCAAGTAGCTGTCCAATTTTCCCAACACCATTTATTAAAGAGGCTGTCTTTACTCCATTGTATGCTCTTGCCACCTTTGTCAAATATTGATTGAGCATAATGTTTTGTGTCAATTTCTGGGTTCTCTGTTCTATTCCATTGATCTATATGGCTGTTCTTGTGCCAGTACCAGGCTGTTTTGATTACAGTAGCTTTGTAGTATAACCTGATATCCGGTATTGTGATCCCACCTAGTTTGTCCTTCTTTTTCAAGATTGCTGTGGCTATTCTGGGTCTTTTTGGGTTTCATCTGAACTTTTGAAGTATTTGTTCTAGTTCTGTGAAATATGTCATTGGTATTTTGATGGGGATTGCATTGAATCTACAGATTGCGTTGGGTAGTATGGATATTTTAATGACGTTAATTCTTCCAATCCATGAACAAGGTATGTGCTTCCACTTTTTTATATCTTCCTCTATTTCTTTTTTCAATGTCCTGTAGTGTTCTGCGAAGAGGTCCTTTGCTTCTTTGGTTAAGTTTATTCCTAGGTATCTTAATTTTTTTGCTGTGATGGTAAATGGGATTGTTTTTTTAGTTTCTCTTTCTGTGAGTTCATCATTGGTGTATAAGAATGCCATTGATTACTTGACGTTAATTTTGTATCCTGCTACTTTGCCAAATTCATTTATTAAGTCTAGTAGATTTTTGATGGAGTCTTTAGGGTTTTCTATCTATAATATCATGTCATCTGTGAATAATGACAGTTTCACTTCCTCCTTTCCAAATTGGATCCTTTTTATTTTTTCTTCATGTCTGATTGCTGTGGCTAAGACTTCCAGTACTATGTTAAATAAGAGTGGCAAAAGTGGGCATCCCTGTCTTGTTCCTGTTCTTAAGGGAAATGCTTTTAGTTTTTGTCCATTGAGTATGATGTTGGCTGTAGGTCTTTCATATATGGCCTTTATTATGTTGAGATATGATCCCTCTATTCCCAAATTGCTGAGCGTTTTTATCAGAAATGGGTGCTGGATTTTGTCGAATGCTTTTTCAGTGTCTATTGATATGATCGTATGGTTTTTATCTTTCATTTTGTTTATGTGGTGTATCACATTTATTGATTTGCGAATATTGTAGCAGCCTTGCATCCCTGGGATGAATCCCACTTGGTCATGGTGAATAATTTTTTTTTATGTATTTCTGGATCCTATTTGCTAGTATTCTGTTCAGGATTTTGGCATCTATGTTCAACAGGGATACTGGCCTGTAGTTTTCTTTCTTTGTAGTGTCTTTTTCTGGTTTTGGAATTAGAATTATGCTGGCCTCATAAAACGAGTTTGGAAGACTTCTTTCTTCTTGAATTTTTAGAAATAGTTTGAGGAGAATGGGTGTTAGTTCTTTGAATGTTCGGTAAAACTTCCCCGTGAAGCTGGACATGCCTGGGCTTTTGTTTGCTGGGAGAGTCTTGATTACATCTTCAATTTCCTTCGTTGTTATTGGTCTGTTCATGTTTTCTATCTCTTCCCGGTTCAGTTTTGGGATACTATGTGTTTTTAGAAATTTGTCCATTTAGCTTAGATTGTCCAATTTGTTGCTGTATAATTGTTCATAGTATTTGATAACGATCCTTTGTATTTCTGTGGTGTCAGTTGTTACTTCTCCCCTTTCATTTCTGATTTTGTGTATTTGGGTTCTCTCTTTTTGTTTCTTGGGGAATCTAGCTAAGGGTCCATCAATCTTTTTTATCTTTAAAAAAACCAGCTCTTTGTTTCATTGAACCTTTGAATTGTTTTTTTGGTCTCTATGTCATTTATTTCTGCTGTGATCTTTACTATTTCCTTTCTTCGACTTGCTCTGGGGTTTTCTTTTTGTTTGCTTTCTAGTCCTTTAAGTTGTGAGATTAGGTGGTCAATTAGAAATTTTTCTTGTTTCTTGAGGTGGACCTGTAGTGCTATGAACTTCCCTCTCAGAACTGCTTTCGCTGCATCTCACAGATTTTGTGTTGTTGTGTGTTCATTTTCATTGGTTTCCAGGAAGTTTTTAATTTCTTCCTTGTTTTCCATGGTAACCCATTCATTGTTCAATAACATGCTATTTAGCCTCCATGTTTTCAAATGTCTTTGCCTGTTCTTGTTGCAATTGATTTCTAGTTTCATGCCATTGTGATCTGAGAAGATGTTTGATATGATTTCAGTGTTCTTGAACTTGCAGATACTTAGTTTGTGTCCTAACATGTGGTCTATCTTTGAGAATGTCCCATGTGCACTTGAGAAGAATGTAAATTCTGCAGTTTGGGGGTGTAATTCTCTGTAGATATCTATTAAATCCATTTGATCTAGTGCATCATTTAGATTCTCTGTTTCTTTGTTAATTTTTTGTCTAGAGGATCTATCCAGTGATGTCAGCGGGTGTTGAAGTCCCCTGCTGTGATTGTATTGCTGTCGATTTCTCCTTTGAAATCCTCCAGAAGATTTTTAATATATTTTGGTGCTCCAATATTGGGTGCATATATGTTTACCAGGGTCATATCTTCCTGGTGGATAGATCCTTTCAATATTATGTAGTGGCCTTCTTTGTCTTTAGTTATGGCCTTCATTTTGAAATCTAATGTATCACATATGAGTATTGCTACCCTAGCTTTTTTTCCTTTCCATTTGCTTGGAAGGTATTTTTCCATCCCTTTACTTTCAACCTATGTCAGTCTTTTGTTGTGAGGTGGATCTCATGTAAGCAACATATATGTGAGTCATGCTTTCTTATGCAGTCAACTACTCTGTGTCTTTTTATCAGAGCATTCAATCCATTTACATTTAAGGTGATTATTAATACATACTTATTTATTTCTATTTTTGTTTACTGTGGTCATATTTTTCTTCCTATTTCTTCTACTAAGTACAGCAGTCCTTTTAACATTTCTTGCAGTGCTGATTTGGTGCTAATATGTTCCCTTAGCTTTTTTTTTGTCTGGGAAGCTCTTTATTTGACCTTTTATTTTGAATGATAGCCTTGCTGGATAGAGAAGTCTTGGATTCAGATTCTTGTTTTTCATGACCTTGATTACTTCATGCCATCCCATTTTGGCCTGTAGTGTTTCTGTTGAGAAGTCAGCTGATAGCCTTGTGAGGTTTCCTTTGTAGGTAACCTGTTGCTTATGTCTTGCTGCCTTTAGGATTCTCTCTTTGTCTTTAATTTTTGGCATTTTAATTACTACGTGTCTTGGTATGGGCCTGTTTGGGTTCTTCTTACTTGGGACTCTCTGTGCTTCTTGAACTTGAATGCCTTCTTCCTTCACCAAGTTAGGAATGTTTTCTGTCACTATTTCTTCAAATATATTCTCTAACCCTTGCTCATTTTCTTCTTCAGGGACTCCTATGATGTGAATGTTATTACTTTTCCAGTTGTCCCACAGTTCTCTTAAGCTGTCTTCCTGTTTTTTAATTGTTTTTTCCTTTTGGTTTTCTGATTGGATGATTTTTTTCTACCCTGTCTTCTAATTCACTGATACAGTCCTCAGCTTCCTCTACTTTGCTGGTTAGCCCTTGCAATGTGTTTTTTATTTCTGCTATGTCCTTCTTCATTTCCACTTGGTTGGTTTTCAGTGTTTCTATGTCTTTACTCATGGTGTTGCTGTCCTTACTCATGCTGTTGAGCTTCCTCAAGATCATGGCTCTGAACTCTACCTCTGATAACTTGCTTAACTGCATTTAATTTATCTCATCTTCGGTAGAGTTCTCTTGTTCTTTCATTTGGGATTTGTTTCTTTGTTTCACCATTTTGGCTATCTCACTGGGTTTCAGAGCCTGCCAAATTTTTCCTGTGGGTATTGGTGTTCTGCTGTTTGTAGCTCCCTCTACTGGGTTTGGATGAGCATGGGAGGACCCACGTTAAACATCACTGTCAAGTCTTACTTTCCTGTGTAGATTTGCAAGCCCAGGAAAGGTTCAGTTTTCCTCTAGCTTTTTGTCTGGAGGCTATTAGTCTCAGTTACTTGAAGAGCCTTGGAGTCTCAGTTGAATGAAAAACTCCCTCAGGTGTTCAGTGTAAGAGGATTTCCAGAGGGTGGGGCAGATGCTGGTTGTTAATGAGTCTCAATTTGCATTTCTTTGGCTCACCTGGGTGGGGTTGAATCTCCAAGGGAGAGGCTGCTGCTTCTCCCCACAGCTCCGTGAAGGAGCAAACTGGCCACGGTTCTGTGTGGCCATGTCTCAGCAAAAACTCTGAACACCCTCCAAATCCCAGGTATCCCCACAGAGTTCCAACCCAGTCTGCCCTCCCTCTGCCAGAGCCCAAGGTGAGTGGCTGTGGCTAATTTAATGCTCTGTTCCAGCCCTCTGCACTGTGGAGCTGCTTTGGGATTTTAACCCCAAGGGCACTGCTCACAGCAAAGACTGCTGCTGTCTGTGGGCTCCCAGCCTGCCACCCTCTCGTGCCTCCACAGACCTACCAGTGTCCCTGGTTATATGGTCCTCTCCAGCTGCTTTTTTGTTGTTTTTTTCCCAATGATTTGTTTTTATTTTAGTTGTAATTCCAGTTTGGTCCTGGGAGATCGTCTGTGGAGCTTCCATTCTCTTCACCACCATTTTTTTGAGTCCTCACTTACATTATTCTTTTCAAATAATCAGTTTTTGTCTTTGATTCTTTTTGTTATTTTTCTGTTTATTTTCCTTTTCATTTATTTCTGCTCTTTCCTTAATTATTTCTTCCCATCCACTGTCTTCGAAGGCAAAGAGTTCTTCTTTTTCTGTCTCTTTGATGGAGATTACTATGGAAAAAAATACATTTCTTCTCTGTTCTGTGATATGCATTTTATTGTGATTAAAAGGATCAAAGTATATTCTTGCCTGGAAAGCAAGGATATACCTAATAGATGTAGAACCTAAACAGTCTGCCTTGATTATCGAATTAGGATGGTATTGTTCATATTTAATAGTGCTCTTAAAATTAGAATTCCCTCAGTTTAAGCATGTATTTCAACATTTGTTACACAAATATAATAGTCAGTCTACAACTTTGTACTGCAAGGATGAAGAGAAAACTTAAAAAACAATCTTGGATGCTATTGAAATATTCTCTCTTTCTATTCATTCTTTGTTATTATTTTGTTGTTGTTAATCCTCACCTGAAGATATTATTCCATTGATTTTTTGGACAGAGTGGAATGAGAGGAAGAGGAGAGAGAGAGAGAGAGAGAGAGAGAGACATCAATGTGAAAGAGACATATCAACTGGCTGCCTCCTGCATCACCCAGATCAGGGCTGGGGATCAAATGTGCAACCTGATCAGGGCTGGGGATCCAGAATATGTGCCGATGCTCTAACTGCGAAGCCAAACCAGCAGAGCTCCCTTTTTCTATTGTATCCATCATTTGCTAAGGGAAATTTTTATGTACTACTAATAGAGGAAAATATCTAATTTTATAAAATGATGTGCATGATTATTCCATAGTTTGATCTCTAAATTTACTTTCCAAGATGAATCAATGCAGTAAAATGAATGAAAACTCTAAGTCTCTATTTTATTAATAGTAATTTTTCTGAGATAATAGTATAGCTATAAGCACATATGGCATCCCTTATAATATCAGTCCTCTTTTTATATGGCAGTAAAATGTCATCAAGATACATGCTTCTTACTAATATTAAAAAAAATTCCATCATTTGTGTACTCACTCATAGATGTTAGCGAGGGTGCACAAAAGTCACTCCTTTAGTGTAGATCAGGGAAGAATGGGTGTGATACCATGAATCCAAATTTTATTATTAAGGATTATAAAAATAATTTACAATGAGAACCATAAGAAATATTATGAACAAATGTTTTGGTTTCAAATTAACAACTCTTAAGTGTTCTTAAACAATGACCAAACCATACAATGCCAAATGCAAATCACACTGTTCTACACTCACCTTACGTTTGTGGATAACTTGCTGCTATTGCTGTCTTCTTCTGACACAGATCTATAAAATTAATAAAACTTACTTTAAAGTGGGGAAACTTTTAAATCTTAATTAAGTGACTATTTGAATAAAGAATGTTTTCAAAGAAACAGAGTGATTCATTAAATGAAATATCTTCTTCCGATAAAATAATACAAACAAAACAGATGTTGTCTCAATATTAGAACAAGTGTCATCAGCCACCTTGCTTTGTTGATTAACTCCTTTTATCCTCATTTTATATTTATTCAAGTGTTTATGTTAAAAGATACATTTGTACAGACAGGGCCCCTGATTCTATGTTATCCCTAACTCCTCAGGTAAAATTAAGCCAAAACCATTTAGTAGTAGTCAAAAATTTCCTGTATGTTTTAGTACATATTTCTTTCTTCCTCTCATACCACATACTTCATATATGCTCTTCCTATCAATTTTTGGAAGGCAAAACTAGAGGTAAATACTTCTGTGGGAAAATACAGTAAATTATTAATAAAGGTCTTAATAATGATGTTTAAATATTTGGGTAACTCACAGAGCTAGCACAGTTGCACAGCAGAAGTGTACTGAACCCAAAGATATTTGTGTAACTGATTACGGATAATATGGTGATTTCACTTACTAATTTGTTGTACTTAAATGTTCACAATACATTGGAAAAATATTATCTCCCATTTTATAGAATTATGGAGAATAATTTTAAGAACACAAAGATATCATAGTTTTTACATGCAGGTTCAGAGATATTATCTCTAGTGGAAAGAGGTTCTCTAATAAAGTTGTTTTCCACTGCTCTGAGACTCTGTATCTAAAACATTTATTTTTTGCAAGTTCCCTTGAAATGCAATGCCACCTCTTCCCATGAAGCCTGTTGACAATATAACTATTTAGACAGGGTCAGTGGGCTAAGAGACTGAATAAACCACAATATTCAAAGCACCCATATGTCCTTGTAAAGTGATTCTAGTGGTAAAATGAGTAAAACTAGAAAAACATGGGGGATACCAAACCGGTTTGAAATATATCCCTTGGGCTTCTCCTCATATTGCTTTACCTATAGTCTTAGATTATTCTTCATGAAACCTGAATACTCTTTTCTTGGCTTATTTAATAAGAATTTATATATATACCTCTTATTTTCAGTTTCCCCTCTGTAGCATAGCTCTCTTATTTTATCCTGCTTTATTAAAACAACAGCAATGATGATAAGCACAGGTAAAGAAATGTAGAAAATGAGTTGAAATTGGTGTTTTGGAGAAGCAGCAGATCTTTCATCCAATAAACTTCTACCTAGAATAGAAAATACCCATTTCAAATTATGTCAGAGATTTTATTAACTGAATAAAATGGTGGAGAAGCTATCATTACCAATACTATTCCCAAACACTAATCATTGCATTCATACAAATTATAAATCTAATAAAATCCAAAAAAAGCTAACGTACAAAATAAACTGTTACTAGTGCTCTTCAATTATTTTCAATACAGCTTCTACAAAGTTCAAACATGCATACTACAGTTGTGAGAGTTAAATCTGGGAAATGTGGCATTTAATTTATCTTATATTACTACAATTTTTCTAAAAATTAATAATTAGTAGTCACTAAATAAATTAGCTATTTAACTAAGTTGTTTAATCAAGTATGTAGCAACAGGAAATTAAAATGGCTCTAGGATTATTTTATAGAATGTATGGCTAAGCCTGGCATTAACCCATTTTTGACTAACTAGTGCTAATATCAACATTTTTCTTGTCAGTTCTCATTCATTCTCAACTGAGAATGTGCTCCTCAGGTTCCACCTCTTTGTATGTATCAGCCACCTTTCTGGATTGATACTGAGTCAATTCACTTTCTCCATGGTTCATTGGCCTGCCTCCTTTTATCAGATACACTATGTCTTCTTTGCCAGTTGGAACAATGGAGGTGACAGGCAGAGGAGCCACTCTCCAGCTACACTTATCAGTGATCTCTGAATCTCAGTATACTCCTATTGTAATCATCCTGGAGCTTCTGCTTTTTTCCCATAAGATTTTTCAAGTGAGTTCAAGGTAGGAAGTTCAACACTTTCTGCTTGTCTGCTTTGTGCATGTGATTGAAGTATTAGGATCAGGATTACATTGTATTTGTAATCAGAAAGCCACGGAATCAGATGAAGAGATTCTCTGGCTGTATGCCGCAGATTGTTTCTCAGCTACTTGTACAGTCTTTTGGGTAATCAATGCTATTACTGGGGTTGTTTGAAAAGAATGTAATATATTCCCAGGTGGCCTCAGAAGCATGAGTATAATTTCCAGGAACCAGAAAAATTGGTCTTACTTCTTTCCCTTATACTACTGTCTAGTTTTAATCAGCACTACTAGTAATAGCCAAGAAAGAATATTTTCTACTAAATCCCCTTTCAATTTGGTGTTCTTTATTTTATTTACTCTGGATCTCCATTTTCCATTAGTAAAAACTAGTTTCCAGTAATCTGCCTCAAAGCTTCTGCTACTTCATTCCAAAGATGCTTCAGGGAATCGTCCAAGCATTTAACTATTCATGGCTTTTCACCTCCTCCCTTTTATTACCTGAAGTGTTTTAGCCTTTATTAGTAAAGGGTTTAATCATCAGATCAGACTCCTCAAAACATAGATCTTACCCACACCAAACATTATAGTCAAACATTGGGTACAGAATAATAGATTTTTTTTTTTCCTGGAGAGGTCTGAATCCATCAGCTGCATCTCCCAAAGGTTTCCCTTGCTTTGCAAACCCCTCACACACACACACACACACACACACACACACACACACACACACTCTCATTGACTTCCAAAAAAGCAGATGATAATTTTGAGTAAAGTAGAAACAGTATTGCTCATAAAGGAAACTATCTCAATTTTGTAGTTAAAAACACAGCTTACATAATTACCTTGTTAGTCCAATTAACTATTCCATCATAAATCAATGAATTCAGATTTTTTTAGAGCAAGCTATATATACAGATAAATACATCCTGCCAATAACATTTTAAAGAGAGGGATTCTTGGTATTTTTCTGCCAACAAATACTATTAATGTATGTGGTGGTTAATTTTATGTGTCATCTTGACTGGGCCATGTGTATCCAGATACTTAGTCACATATTATCCTGTGCGTTTCTGTGAGGGTGTTTTGGAATGACATCAACATTTACATTGGTAGACTGAGTAAAGCAGATCACCTCTTCTATGAATAGGTCTCATCCAATCAGCTATAGGTCTTAATAAAACAAAAATGTTGATTTTCTCAAGAATAAGGGAGGCTTCTTCCTGCCTGAGGAAACTGAACTGAGACATTGGCTTTTCCTGGGTTTCAAGCCTGCAGACCTTTGGACTGGAACTATACTATCAGCTCTCCTAAGGCTCCAAGTGTGCCAACTCACCTGGCAGATCTTGGGACTTTTCAGCCTCCATAATCACATGAGCCAATTCCTTATAATCTCTCTCTCTTTCTTTACACACACACACACACACACACACACACACACACACACACACACATCCTATTGGTCCAGTTTCTCTAGAGAATCCTGACTAATACAGATTTTGGTACTCAGATAGGGTGCTACTATAACAACTACCTAAAAATGTGAAAATAGCTTTGGAACTGAGTAATGGTAGAGGCTGTAGGAATTTTGAGGAGCATTTTAGAAAATCATAGATTGTTGTGAAGGTAAAATTATTAAAATATATAATTTCAAATAAGTATTTTGCACATGTTCATGAGAAAATAATATATGTGTATAATTCTATACACATGTTAAATTATCATGCTTTTATTTTGGTCTGATACACAGTCTGATACAGCTTTGTGTTAGCTCTCTAAAAAGTGGGTCACCCTAGGTATTACTAATCTAAGCTACAGATTAGTCTGCCCAGGAGATTCGTTATTTATTTGCCCCCCAAGGAAAGAGAGTAAGGGTAGACAGTCCTCTTCTGTACCCAGGTTATTTTAAGTGGGCTCCCATACATTCTGGAATAGGGAGTATCCCCCAGTTTTACTCAGTTTCATCCAGACCTTCTTGATCTCAAAACAACGTTCAGGAAACCTGAGGTGGGAAAGTAGGGATTCTAAAGAGGAAGTTTCAAAATTGGAACTCCTATAATTCAGGAGAAAGGAATAAAAGATAGCCTGAAAGATTCTAGTGGCATTAATATAACAATGAGTACTAACACTATTTTAAACCAGGAATATATAAAATAATCCAAAGTGAATAATTTAAACTAACTAGTGAAATTATATGCACTGGAATTTCTACTTTTAAAAGTGCTTAATATTGGATACACTTCATATTAGTAAATAATGTCAATGTTGATATAGAAAAAAGAATACAAACTTATACTGTCCAAGATTATTTTTACCTTATAATTAAAATAAAACTGTGTTTTTTTGCTTCAGTTCTTTGGTAATCTAGCTTGTAATTTACACTTTAATTTATTCTCTTTAATATAATCTTTCTATATGGTCATTAAAATTTTTTACTGTTGATATAATTGCAGGTGTCCCCCTTTTTCCCCCTCTTTGCCCACCTCCATCCATCTGCGCCTCCCCCTCCCTTGGCCTTAACCACACTATTGTCCGAGTCCAATGGGTATACATATATGTTCTTTAGCTAAAGACACTAACTTGTTTCAGTTATGTGCCCATCATCCAAACTTCCAAACTGTCCTTTCTTTTCCGTGCAAGAAGGAGGAGCAAACCCTTTGTTACAATGGCAATGATTTAAATTATTGCAAACCTGGAATAATCAGAAAATAGAACAATTTTTATGTACAAAGATGGTTTACAATAGAGACCAATGAATATTCTATACTGATTCAACAGATAATTTATTCCAGAGAAGCTATCCATTCTAGAAAATGTATCTTTAATAGACAAATTCAACAAATTTTCACAAATTTTCTCTTGAAATTGTCTATGCCTTAAAAAGTACATATAACTTGTGTTGCCAAATCCATTTAAAAAAATTTTTTTCAACTCTCCACACAGCCAATCCCAAATATTGGCAAGTATTAGTAACATGCCAGGAATCATCATTTACTTGCCAGCTTCACACAGCAGCCCAGACCCTAAATTAACTAGAAAGATAAGCAAGAAAATTCTAATAACCTTTATTTACCAATTTTTGCCTTCTCTTTGTAAAAATAAGATAATTAGGGTTATATGGTAACACGTGGTGCTTATAGCACATCCACCCCACATATTCACCAAACATTTTATATATCCAGAATCATCTTAAATGTTTCTACTTTATCTTCTCTGATAAATAGTTTGGCAAGATTTTTTAGGATAATAATACTAAAACTATAAAATATAGACTCTTAAATGATACCAAGTAGTATAAAAAATTATTTCAAAAATCATTCAAATGATTTTATAAATCTCCAAACTGTTTATTGAATTTTCAAATATGTTGCTTACAATGAAAATTGAAATTACTTACTCCTTTGTTACCGCAAGTTGTGGAGCTCCTGCATGCAACGTAATCGGTCAAGTGTTTAATCTCTTTACAGGAAAATTGGATACAAAGCTAAAACAAAGCAAAAGAAAATAAAAAACAAAGTCAAACAATTAGATTTTGTTCTTTGATAATACAGACAAAAAATGAATAAAATTCCAGAATTCATATTTCCAAGAATTAGCATAAAATAAAGTAATTGTGAGTACAGTGAAATAAGCTGGGTACCTTTAGATTATAAAGACATAATCATATGTAAGAAGTTGGAAGTTTTACTTTTTTACCATCTAGCACAGAATTCTTCTTAGATATATATTTGATTAGTTCCTTGAGTTCAAGAATTCACTGAGAAAAGACGGTGGCTGGCAGGACCGGAGTGAGGGTGAGTGTGTGAGACTATGAGTGAGTGTGAGAGAGTGTGAGTGGACGGGAGTGTGGACAAGCAACCTCAAGCAGTCCAGAAACATGGGGCAGAGGGTTCCTGTGATGTAGACATGGAGCAGCTGGCTACCACAGTAAGCGGCTTGTCAGTTCACTTCTCCCTGTGCAGCTGGAAGGACCCGCAATTTTGGAAGATCCCTGGTCTTCTCTGGGAGGAGGCAGTAGGAGTGGATAAGGAGTCCACCAGTGCACCTTGCACCATTGGACTAGTGGACCCTGCTGTCAACGGGGACCAGCACACAGTAGCAGCACTGCCAAGGTGCCTTACATGGAAGCCACAACCAGCCTGGAGCCTAATACCTTCTCCCACAGCAGCAGGCTGATCAGAGCCCAGCACCTCACCCCATAGCAGCAGTGAATGGGCAGGAGTGGAGCACCACCACCAACAGCAGCTGAGGTTCGGCAGCCTAGACACACCCCAGAAACAGAGGCTTGGGAGTGGACATCCATCCACAGGCAGTAGCAGCACAGATCGGCAGCTGATACCCATACCCAGCAGCATCATTAGAGCTGATCAGGAGCGGTGCCCCAGCCCAAACAGCAGCAAGGCTTGGGGAGCTGAGACCGCCCCTGACAACTGCACAGCAGATTTGGAATGGAGCCCCTTCCCTGGCAGCAGCAAAGTCCTAGGAGCTGAGTATCCTCAGCCTCCAACAGCAGCAGAGGATTGGGAGCTGACACTCACCCCCAGTTGCATCAGCAGTGAATAATCAGGATCTGTGCCCCATCAGGCAGCAGCACCCCAGCAGGAACCGTGCACCCCAGAAGAGCACCAGCAGGACCCATGCGCACCAGCAGCGCCTACCATGACAGACCAATACCAGCTGCCAGTTGTCAATCCTTCAGGATGCACAGCAGGCAAGAGGTGCCACAAACCAAAACAGTCTGGGAGGCACAGAAGCCTTAATTGATACACACAGACGTGCCTACACATCCCAACAGATCTCACCGGACCTAGAACTATCAGACTGCTAAAATGGTGAGACAAAGAAACATCACCCAAATGAAACAAAAGGAGGCATCACCAGAAAAGGAACTACATGAAATGAAAGCAAGCAATTTGTCAAATCAAGAATGCAAAGCAATGATTTTAAGGGTGCTCACACAATTCAGTGAGAACTACAAGCAACTTAATGAGAATATTATAGAGAGTTCAATGGGAATTACTTCAGCTTAAAAAAAAAGAGGTAGAAGCTATGAATAAAAGCCAAGAGGAAATAAAGAATAACAAAGCTGATATGAAAAATACCTTAGAAGGATTCAATAGTAGATTTAAAGAAGCTGAAGACCTAATCAGCAAGTTAGAAGACAAGGTAGGGAAAAAAAAAAAAAATAGAGCAGCAAATGAGGAAAAAAATTACAAAGCAGGAAGTGAGTTTAAGGGAGCTTTGGGACAATACAAAATATAACAACATTTGCATCATAGGGGTACCAGTAGGAGAAGAATCAGAGAAAGGAATATAGAATCTGTTTGAAGAAATAATGACAGAAAACTTCCTTAATTTGGTGAAGGAAAAGTCACACAAGTCCAGGAAACACAGAGAGTCCCAAGCAAGAGGAACCCTAAAAGACCCACAGCTAGACACATCATAATAAAAATGGCAAACATTAAAGACAAAGAAAGAATCTTAAAAGAAGCAAGAGAGAGACAGAAAGTTACCTACAAGGGAATTCCCATTAGACTGTCAGCTGATTTCTCAACAGAAACACTGCAGGCCAGAAGGGAGTGGCATGAAGTATACAAAGTAATGAAAGGCAAGAGTCTAAATCCAAGACTACTCTATCCAGCAAGGCTATCATTCAAAATTGAAGGTGAAATAAAGAGCTTCACAGACAAAAAAAAAAAAAAAACAACCTAAAGGAATTTACCACCACCAAACCAGTACTGCAAGAAATGCTGAAGGGACTGCTGTAAGAAGAAGAAGAAAAAGAGAGAGAGAGAGGAACACAGGCATAAAAAATTTTTTAAAAAGTGTCAACTAATAAATATCTATCAATAATAACCTAAAATGTAAATGGTTTAAATGCTCCAATCAAAAGACATAGGGTAGCTGACTGGATAAGAAAATATGACCCATATACATACTGTCTACAAGAGACCTGCCTCAAAATAAAAGACTCACACAGGATGAAAGTAAAAGGATGGAAAAAATTTTTTCAGGCAAATGGAAATGAAAAATAAAGCAGGTATAGCAATACTCATTACTGATAAGACAGACTTCAAAATAAGGGCCATAATAAGAGACAAAGAGGGTCACTATATAATATTAAATGGATCTATCCAACAAGGGGATATAACCCTGGTAAACATACATGCACCAAATACAGGAGCACCAAAATATATATAAAAACTTCTGGAGGACTTCAAAGGAGAGATCAATAGCAATACAATCATAGTGAGTAACATTAACACCCCACTTACACTGCTGGATAGATCTTCTAGACAAAAAATTAACAAGGACACAGAGTCCTTAAATGATGAACTAGAACAGTTGGATTTAACTGATATTTATAGAACATTTCACCCCAAAGTTGCAGAATATACATTCTTCTCAAGTGCCACGGGATATTCTCGAAAATCGACCACATGTTAGGACACAAACTAAGTCTCTACAAATTCAAGAAGTTTGAAATCATATCAAACATCTTCTAAGGTCACAAAGACATGAAACTAGAACTCAATTACAACAAAAACATTCAAACACATTGAAGCCAAATAGCATGTTATTAAACAACAAATAAGTTACCAAGGAGATCAGGGAAGAAATTAAAAACTTCCTGGAAACCAATGAAAATGAACACACAACAACACCAAATCTATGGGATGCAACAAAAGCAGTCCTGAGAGCGAAGTTCATAGCACTACAGGCCTACCTCAAGAAATAAAAAAAAAAAAATCCTAATTGATTTTCTAACCCTACAACTTAAAGAACTAGAAAATAAACAAAAAGAAATATCCAGAGGCCCTGGCCAGTTTGACTCAGCGGTTGGAGCGTCGGCCTGCGGTCCTGAGAGACCCAGGTTCAGTTCCTGCTAGGGGCACGTACCTCGGTTGCAGTTTGTCCCCAGCCCTGGTTGGTCGTGCGAGAGGCAGCCACTCGATGTGCCCCTTTCACGTCGATGTTTCTCTCTCTCTCCCTCTCTTCCTCTCTCTCTCTTCCTCTCTCTCCCTCCCACTCTATCTGAACAAAAAAAATGGAAAAATGTCCTCGGGTGAGGATTAAAAAGAAAGAAAGAAAGAAACACCCTGAGGAAGTAGAAGGAAAGAGGTCAGAGCAGAAATAAACGACATAGAGACAAAAAAAAAAAAAAAACTCAAAAGGTCAATGAAACAAAGAGCTGATTCTTGAAAAAGATAAATAAGATTGATGGACTTTTAGCCAGACTCACCAAGAAACAAAAAGAGAGGACCCAAATAAACAAAACCAGAAACGAAAGAGAAGTAACAACTGACACCACAGAAATACACGGGATCATTAAAACATACTACGAATTAGAATTATACATCATCAAATTGGACACTCTAGGCGAAATGGACAAATTTATAAAAATGCACAGTTTCCCAAAACTGAACAGGGAAGTGATAGAAAACTTGAACAGAACAGTAACAACTGAGGAAATTGAAGATGTAATCAAGAAACTCATAGCAAAGAAAAGCTTAGAACCTGACGGCTTCATGGGGTAGTTTTACCGAACATTCAAAAAGATCTAACACTCATTCTCCTCAAACTATTCCAAAAAATTCAAGAAGACGGAAGACTTCCAAACTCATTTCATGAGGCCAGCATAATTCTAATTCAAAACCAGATAAAGACACTATAAAGAAAGAAAATATCCCTAATGAACATAGACGTCTAAATCCTTAACAAAATATTAACAAATCAAATACAGCAAAACATCCAAAAAATTATTCCTCATGACCAAGTGGGATTCATCCCAGGGATGCAAGGATGGTACAGTATTCACAAATCAATAAATGTGATACAGCACATAAACAAAATGAAAGATAAAAACCACATGATCATATCAGTAGATGCTGGAAAAGCATTCAACAAAGTCCGGCACCCATGTCTGATAAAAATGCTCAGCAATGTGGGAATACAGGGATCATATCTTAACATAATAGAGACCATATATGAAAAACCTACAGCCAACATCATACTCAATGGGCAATAACTAAAAGCATTTCCCTTACGAACAGGAACAAGACTGGGGTGCCTACTTTATTTAACATAGTACTGGAAATCTTAGCCACAGCAATTAGACATGAAGAAAACATAAAAGGGATCCAAATCTAAAAGGAGGAAGTGAAACTGTCATTATTTGCAGATGACATGATACTACACATCGAAAACTCTAAAGATTCCATCAAAAATCTACTAGATTTAATAAATGAATTTGGCAAAGTAGCAGGATATAAAATTAACGTCAAGAAATCCATGGCATTCTTGTATACCAACAATGAACTCTGACAAAGAGAAACTAAAAAAAAACAATCCCATCTACCATTGTGGCAAATAATTAAGATACCTAGGAATAAACTTAACCAGAGAAGTAAAAGACCTGTTTGCAGAAAACTACAGGACATTGAAAAAAGAAATAAAGGAAGATATAAAAGAGAGGAAGCATATACCTTGTACATGGATTGGAAGAATTAACAACATTAAAATGTCCAAACTATCCAAAGCAATCTATAGATTTAATGCAATCCCGATCAAAATACCAATGACATACTTCACAGAACTAGAACAAATACTCCAAAAGTTTATGTGGAACCTAAAAAGACTCCTAATAGCCACAGCAATGTTGAAAAAGAAGAACAAAGTAGGAGAAACCACAGTACTGGATATCAGGTTATATTACAAAGCCACTGTAATCAAAACAGCCTGGTACTGGCACAAGAACAGGCAGATAGATCAATGGAACAGAACAGAGAACCCAGAAATTGACCCAAGTCATTATGCTCAATTAATATTTGACAAAGGTAGCAAGAGCATACAATGGAGTAAACATAGCCTCTTTAATAAATGGTGTGGGGAAAATTGGACAGCTACACGCAAAAAAATGAAGCTAGACCACCGACGTACACCATACACAAGAATAAACTCAATATAGATAAAACTCTTAAATGTGATTTGTGAATCCATAAAAATCCTAGAAGAAAATGTAGGCAACAAAATTTCAGACATCACATGCAGAGAATTTTCACTGATACAATGCCTAAGGCAAGAGAAACAAAGGAAAAAAATGAATACATGAGACTACATCATACTAAAAAGCTTCTGCACAGCAAAAGAAACAACCATCAAAATGGAAAGGGAACCCACTCTATGGGAAAACATATTTGCCAATGATACATCAGATTAGGGGTTAATTGCCGAAATACAGATGCCACTTCGTGCTTGGACTTTTGCGGCTTCACTCTATAACGGGTTTTTTCAAATATATTGATTAAAAAGTTGATCGAGACAATGAAAATGATACAGTGCATGCTCAGTTGTCTGAGTCAATTATGCAACCCTATATTACAATTAAAATTAAAATTATTGTACGTATGGACTGTAAGCCTATGTATTCAAGCACCCCAGGAATCCTTCAACGCCAGGTGCAACCGCTAGAGTCTGGAACGGATTAACCTAGATAAACGAGGGATGACTGTATATAGAGTACTCAACAATTCAACAAAAGGAAGACAAACAAGCCAATTAAAAGAGCAGAGGACCTGAATAGATACTTCTCCAACGAGGACATACAAATAGCCAAGAGACATGTGAAAAAAAATGCTCAGCATCACTAAGCATCAGAGAGATGCAAATTAAAATGACCATGAGGTTATCACCTCATATCTGCCAGAATGGCTGCCATCAACAAATAATCAAACAAGTGCTGGTGAGGGTGTGGAGAAAAGGGGAGTCTAGTACACTGCTGGTGGGAATGCAAACTGGTGCAGCCACTATGGAAAATAATAGAGTGTTTCCTCAAAAAATTAAAAATTGAACTGCCATTTGACCCAGTGATCCCACTTCAAGGAATATATCTTAAGAGGTCTAAAACACCAAGCAGAAAGAATATATGTACCCCTATGTTCACAGCAGTGCTATTTACAGTAGCTAAGATCTGGAAATAGTCCAAGTGTCCATCAGTAGATGAGTGGATAAAAAAGCCATGGTACTTTTACAGAACAGAATACTATGCAGCTATAAGAAAGAAAAATCTCTTACCCTTTGAGACACCATGGAGGGACATGGAGAGTATTATGCTCAGCGAAATAAGCCAATGAGAGAAAGACAAGTATAACATGATCTCACTTGTTTGTGGAATATAATGAACAAAATAAGTTGATGAATAAAATAGACCCAGAGTCATGGAAGTGGGGAACAGACTGACACACCTCAGAGGTAAGGTAGAGGGGAGGGTGGGAAGAGATAAACCAAAGAACTTATATGCATATATGCATAACCAATGGTCACAGACAACAGTGTGGTGAAGGGAGCAGGGAGGAGGGTGTCAATGGAGGAAAAAGGAAGCTATCTGTAATACAACAATAAAGATAAAAAAGAAAGTGAAGGACAAATAAAAGGTGAGGAAATCTGGACTATTAGATTTAGTTAATAATAATGTATCAACATTGGTTCATTGATTATGACAAATGTATCATTCTAGTGTTAGATGTGAATAGAGGAAACTAGGTGTGTTGCTTAGGGGTAGGAATGGGCAAGAGGGAAGGGTTGTTAACATGTTCTAAAATTGGATGTGGTGATCATTGTGCAACTCTATAAATTAAGCAAAGCAATGATTTGTAGTTACCATAGATGAATTTTATGCAAACAATACCTCAGTCTGGTTGTTTAAAAATGCATTGGTTGGTATATTGTCAAAATGAGTATAACCATAAAAAATGTTGAAGACAGTTGTAATTTTGTAGTTGTAATTACCATCTCAGGTCCACATGGACTACCATCTTCTGTATATGTTTCATCTCTATGGCTAGGATTAGCTACTCCCGTCGTCCCATGTAAAGGTAACTTGTCCTGGTTTCGCTTTGTAGTAGCTACACATATGTCGTCACGTACATGTGCGTAAATCACAGATAAATTTGAACGTACTATTACTGTTTTATGTGGCCAGGTACAAATTAATTTTCCACACAGAAGATCACTGGAAGCATAAGGCAGAAAAGAAAGTATCTTATTATTAAGGTAGATTGCTGACATAGCTAGGTTAAAGAGGTATTTTACTAACTTAAATCCAGATTTTAAGAATTTTCTCAGTAAAGTTTTCTGAGCACACAAACTTATATATGATGTAGCTATATTTGTTTTGTGAGGCACTGTGGCAAGGAAAAAAAAATTAATGGTTTTTGCAACCTGATGGCCCTGATCTCTCCTATATTAGGTTCTGATTTTTACGTAAATGGTTGCTGGTCTTCAATTTTTTTCATTAGCAAAATAAGATAACTCTTACTATAAATTCTTGATGTATTAAATATCTTTATAATATATATAAACTACCTAACACAATGTCTAGCTCATCACAACAATAGAGGCAATTTTTATGGTCATTGTTGTAACATTATAGGCACATGCTATTTGTAGGCAATGGGAAATAATGCTGTTCTCAGATCATGAAAAAAAGAAAACCTGGTATGAAATACTATTTTACTGTATACATAATAATATATTCTAAGATCTTAGCAATATATAACTTACATTACAAATAAAATTAGAATTGTCTAAATACATACGACCAAGCACAAGCCCTTCCGCCACAGTTTCCATATCTATCTCCTCTTGAATTTATTTCATCATAACAGTGAAATGGAGCACCTTTAGAAGCTAAAATAAAAGGGAAAAATGTAAATTATAAATACATAATTCCAATTATCAGTAAAAAAAAAAAAAAAATAGACTCACTCTGGAAATTATAATACGATTCCCTAGGGAGGTTTATAATTACCTAGCATCAAATAGTGGCTGGGGGTAGATCTAGGATTAAAAAGAGATCCCTTCGCCCTGGCCGGTTTGGCTCAGCGGTTAGAGCGTCGGCCTGCGGTCCGGAGAGACCCTGGTTCGGTTTCCGCTAAGGGCATGTACCTCGGTTGCAGTTTGTCCCCAGCCCTGGTTGGTCGTGCGAGAGGCAGCCACTCGATGTGTCCCTTTCACGTTGATGTTTCTCTCTCTCTCTCTTCCTCTCTCTCCCTCCCACTCTGTCTGAACAAAAAATGGAAAAATGTCCTCGGGTGAGGATTGAAAAATAATAATAATAAAAAATAATAATAAAAAGAGATCCCTTCATTTTAAGCCTGGTAGACTTTCTTCTGTATGAAACAGAGATAAAGTAAACAGCAACATTATTCAAATGGCTCTATATTGTTAAAAGAACGAGCAGCCCCCTCTATTTCTGCTAAATAGTTTACTTTCTCCCTTCATTCCCTGCTCAGTGAGAAAATAGAGTTTTCTCTTATTCCAAAACAGGAGAGAAATAGTATCCATGATGAAATACTGATAAGAAGCCCAAAGATCACTTAACTCTTCTTATTCCATACTATATTCTTCATTTCTGTTCCCAAGCATTCTGTCAATCACTAAATAAGAATTGTTGAATTTTAAAACTAGGAAGGACATCAATGTTTATCTACTTCAGCCTTTTTATATATTTAGTTGTGTCTAATTTTAAAATAATGAATAATTCAAATGTATAGAATAGCTGTCTCATCACTTAAACTTGGTGATTTACAGGAGGGTTGGGTTGATCATGTTAATCACATATAATAAGAACAGATCTTTTATTGTCATCATTATTAATTGACAAGGGAGCTCTCTTCAGCAATTTCACATATTTTTATAGTTGGAGAACATTATGAATTTTACTCTCTCCTGAAAGACATAATCCATACATGTACAGGATGCTACTAAACAGTCAAAATACATTTGTGAACAGAATCCACTATAATCAGCCTTTTCTTTTTTGAAGGGAACTACTCTTGAACTCACCCAATATGTAATTAGCTTGTGTTTGCTTTGCTCCAATCAAAATATTACATTGATTAAATCTAATTTAAATTTGCCAATTCTCCCAAATTCTAAACAGGGCCAAGACTGGGATGGTGGAAAATTTAAAAGGGCAGGGGCACAAAAATTCAATAATCAAATAACATCTTACTGCATTTAAAAAAATCAAATTTGATTGCAAGGAAATTCCATGATGAACAAAACAATGAATTTTAGATAGGGATGGGTCATTGTTTGTTATATAAAATCTGTGCCATTTGACTAACCCGTACAATCCACCCAGAGTTCTCTTGAGTGGCTTGGGGAGGCATGTCAGTAGCCCACCACTCTTAACAACCCAAAATCCTGTACACTGGCCTTTTTCAGCTCAACTTTTGAGGCTCAGGATGACAAGTATTTCTGTACTGTTTTCTTGACACCCAAGGCCCACTTCCCTGGCTGACTTACTCCTGGCCAGAATTTTATTTTTTCCCAAAATTATATCTGCTGTAGTTCTATCACCTAATTCTCCTGGGCCTGAAAGATTTAAGCATATATGATACCAACTTTCCTTTCCTTGCCTCCATTTGGCAATCTTTGAACTGAAGTCACCACGAGACCCAAATAAACAAAGAAAGACAGTGATCAGAAGTTTGGGACATTTTAGGACAGAAATTTGACACTTTTACAGAAGCACAGAAGTCACTGGGGTTCCCAGAACCCTTAGTGCCAGTTCCTTGATGAACAATGAGAACAGCTGGTCAAATCAGAAACTGCAATGACCTGCTGTGGGTGGGAATGCTCTTGGAGGAGATTCTGAGAAAATAAACAGGATCAAGAGGATACAGTTTTCACTTGGTAGGGCCAAGTAAATGTCAATAACGGAGTGGGTTGCTTGTTTTGGGGGGTTGTTTCTGTCTTGTTTCCTATGTGGTTACAAGAATCTCCAGAAGAAAGGCATTTATTCTGTGTAATTTCATATACTTGTTCACCTTACTTGTTAATCCCTTATATTTTATAACTTACAGTGCTTTCCTATCACATTTTATTACCAGGGCAGGACTGCAATGAATGTATGCAGGTACTTATGTTTCTGTTTATGGGGTGAGGAAACCCAGTATACTGCACTTAGTGATATTAACCTCAATGCTAAAGAATATTACAAGCAGCTACTCCTGAGTTTGACCATTTAGGGGTTATCAGCAGTTCAAATAAAAAGTACAATTGAAAGAAAGCATTATTTTAGTCCCCTGTGATTGAATATATGAAACAGGGAGACGAAAATATAAGCTAATTCCATAAAATGCTTCCATGTGAAAACACTCCAAGTACCACCTGTCACTGCAATGTCTCATGGAGCTTAGGAATATCAAAATATAATAAAATAGGCCCTGGCTTGGGGGACAGAGGGTCTCATAAATACATCTTCCACTGTAAAACAGAAACAAGTTGCAGCCAATGGATGCTCAGGCTGAAGCTGTGAGACTGAGTAGCACTGTTGGTGGGAATGTTAATTGGGGCAGCTACTATGGAAACCAGTATGGAGATTCCACAAAAAGTTAAAAATAGGACTAAATGGATCCAGCAATCACACCTCTGGGTCTATATTCAAAGGAATTGAAATCAGGATCTCAAAGAAATATCTGCACTCCCATGTTCATTGAAGCCTTATTCACAGTATCCAAGATATGTAAACAACATAAGTGCCCATCAACAGATAAATGTAAAAGAAAATGTGTGTGTATATACAATAGAATGTTATTTGGCCATGAAATAAGGAATTCCTGCCATTTGACATGACCTGGATGAATCTTGAAGGCATTATGCTAAGTGAAATGTCAGACACAGGAAAACAAATATTATATAACATCATTCATATGTAGAATCTAAAAAAAGACAAACTCAGGGAAACGGAGAGTAGTGTGATAATTATCAGAGGCATTGGGTAATGGAAATAGGGAGATATGGCCAAAGAGTAAAAAGCTATGGTATTTACAAATTCTGAGAACCTAATGTACAACATAGTGGTTATAGCTAATAAAACTGTATTATATACTTGAAAGTTGCTTAGAGAGTAAATCAAAGTTCCCACCACAAAAAAAAGAAATGGTAATTATATAACAGGATGGAAGTGTTAGCTAATCCTATGGTGGTAATCATTTAGCAATGTGTAAATGTATGAAATCAACATGTTGTAAACCTTAGTGTGGTGAAGGAAATGGGGCAGGAATGGGGAAGAGGGGGTCAATGGAAGGGAAAGAGGGGAAATCTGTAATAATTTCAACAATAATGATAATTTTTTTTTAATTTTACAAAGTGTTAAATGTCAATTGTATATCATTGATGTTGGAGGGGGAAGATATTGCAGAGGGAGAAAGACACCAGCAACATTACAGTGCAGGAAGTCTTGGACTATTCTCCCATCTCACAAATGCATCAACCTGACAATAACTCATGGATAAATTCCCTTTGTGATGAATCCTAAACTAAATAAAAGTCTCCTTTACTCTGGGACAACACAAAACCAGACTCACTAATGCCAGTAGGGAGATTCAGAACATCTCAATAGAGATCCTACCTTGTCAACATGCCTTTCAAGCCAGAAGAGACTATCTAACTCCCAGTTTCACCCAGGAGAAGGAAGGAGTTTGTGTGCATGCTCAGGACCCATACATTTCCAAAGGGGCTGCCCAAAGAACTGGAATCTGTCTTGCCAGTTCTTGGAGCTTTAATGGGTCTGGACAATCAAGCTGCCCAGGAGACAACAGAGATGGCAGCCTGGGCTAGTAGACACCAATGGTGCCCCTCCAGGTCATCACATAAGTAAGTGCATGAATAATCACAGATCTCACTTTCTGCATTAGGAGGGAAAGAGTTGATCCAGAGCTCCTAGTACCAAAGAGAAATAATGGAGCTTACGATATACTAATTATATTGAAAAGTAGACTAAAGGGGTTCAACATCAAACTAGATCCACCAGAAGAAAGGATCAATGAACTCTCATACAAGTCACTGGAAATTATTTAGTAAGAGCAAACAAGATAAAATAATACAAAAGACTAAAGAAAGCTTGATAGACTTGTGGGACACAACCAAAAGGACTAATATGCATTATGGGAGTTCCAGAAGAAAAATAAAGAGGGAAAGATCAAAAAGAATATTCAAAGAAATAATGGAATTCCAAAATGGCAGCAGAGTGAATGGAAGCTACACACACCATCTCCCAGGACAAAACTGGAATTACAACTAGAATAAAGACAAATCGTAGGGAAAAAGCAACAGAAAAGCAGCAGGAGAGGACCCATATAATCAGGGACAGAAAAAGGACACTAAATTGATCCTGGTAGGAACTGCTGAGGCATGAGAGGGTGGGCTGGGGCCCATGGAGAGCAGCTGTTTTAGCTGTGAGCAGCTCCCTTGGGGTTAACATAATAAGCTGGTTCCACAGCACAGAGAGCTGGGACAGAACACTAAATTAGCTACAGCCACCCACCCTGGGCTCCGGCAGAGGGAGAGCAAACTGGACTAGAACTGTGTAGAAACTCCAGAGCTTGGAGAGCTGGAGGGCCTTGGGAGTTTTTGCTGAATCACTCCCTCACAAGACAGTAGCCATTTTACTCAAAGAGCCCTTCCTAGAGCCCCAAGGAGAAACAACAGCCCCTCCCTCACAAATTTATACAACCAGGCCAGGCCAGAGAAATGGTAATTGAGGCTCATTAACAGCCAGCAAGCATCTGCCCCACCCTCTGGAAATCCTCTTACCCTAAACACCTGAGGGAATTTTTCATTTGATTGAGGCCTACAACCCAAGGTCATCAAGTAACTGAGACTAATAGCCTCCAGACAAAACGCTAGAGGATAACTGAACCTTTCCTGGGCTTGCAAACCTACCCAGGAAAGTAAGACTTGACAGTGGTGTTTAATGTGGGTCCTCCCACACTCATCCAAACCTAGTAAATGGAGCCACAATCAGTGGAACAAAAACACCCACAGTGAAAATTTGGCAGGTTCCAAAACCCACTGAGACAGGCAAAATGGTGAAACAAAGAAACAAATCCCAAATGAAAGAACAAGCAAACTCTACCGAAGAAGAGATAAATGAAAAGAAGTTAAGAAAGTTATCAGAGGTAGAGTTCAGAGCGATGATAATGAGGAAGCTTAACCGAATGAGTAAAGAGCTCAACAGCATGAGTAAAGATATAGAAATATTGAAAACCAACCAATTGGAAATGAAGAATGACATAGCAGAAATAAAGAACACGTTGGAAGGAATAACCAGCAGAGTAGAGGGAGCTGATGACTGGATCAGTGAATTAGAAGACAGAGTAGGAAAAAATCACTCAATCAGAAAAGAAAAAAGAAAAAGAAAACAATTAAAAACCAGGAAAACAGCTTAAGAGAACTGTGGGACAACATGAAACATAACAACATTCGCATCATAGGAGTTCCAGAAGAAGAAGAAAATGAGCAAGGGTTAGAGAATATATTTGAAGAAATAGTGACAGAAAAATTCCCTAACTTGGTGAAGGAAAAAGGCATACAAGTACAAGAAGCATAGACAGCCCCGAGTAAGAAGAACCCAAACAGCCCCACACCAAGACACATAATAATTAAAATGCCAAAAATTAAAGACAAAGAGAGAATCCTAAAGGCAGCAAGAGATAAGCAACAGGTTACCTACAAAGGAACCCCCATCAGGCTATGAGCTGACTTCTCAACAGAAACACCACAGACCAGAAGGGAATGGCATGAAGTAATCAAGGTCATGAAAAACAACAATCTGAATCCAAGAATACTCTATCCAGCAAGGCTATCATTCAAAATAAAAGGTCAAATAAAGAGCTTCCCAGACAAAAAAAAAAGGCTAAGGGAATACATTAGCACCAAACCAGCACTGCAAGAAATGTTCAAAGGAATGCTGTGATTAGTAGAAGAAATAGAAAGAAAAATATAACCACAATAAACAAAAATGGCATTAAATAAGTACATGTGAATAATAACCTTAAATGTAAATGGATTGAATGCTCCTATCAAAAGACACAGAGTAGCTAATTGGATAAGAAAGTATGACTCACATTTATGTTGTTTACAAGAGACCTACCTCACAACAAAAGACTCACATAGGTTGAAAGTGAAGGGATGGAAAAAAATCTTCCAAACAAGCGGAAAGGAAAAAAAAGAGCTGGGGTAGCAATACTCATACTGGTAAAATAGTTTTCAAAATGAAGGCCATTACTAGGGACAAAGAAGGCTACTACATAATATTGAAAGGATCTATCCAACAAGAAGATATAACCTTGGTAAACATACATGTACTCCCCCATAGGAGCACCAAAATATATTTTAAAACTTCTGGAGGACTTCAAGGAGAAATTGACAGCAATACATTCATAGCAGGGGCCTTCAACACCCCACTGACATCACTGGATACACACTCTAGACAAAAAAATTAACAAGGAAAGAAAGACTCTAAATGATGCACTACATCAAATGGATTTAATAGCTATCTACAGAGAATTACACCACAAAACTGAAGAATTCACATTCTTCTCAAGTGCACATGGGACATTCTCAATGATAGACAACAAGTTAGGACACAAACTAAGTCTCTACAAGTCAAGAAGATTGAAATCATATCAAGCATCTTCTCAGATCACAATGGCATGAAACTAGAAATCAATTACAACAAGAACACACAAAGATGTTTAAACACATGGAGGCTAAATAGCATGTTCTTAAACAATGAATGGTTACCAAGGAGATCAAGGAAGAAATTAAAAACTTCCTAGAAACCAATGAAAATGAACACATAACAACATAAAATCTATGGAATGCTGCAAAAGCAGTCCTGACAGGGAAGTTCATAGCACTACAGGCCAACCTCAAGAAACAAGAAAAATTTCTAATTGACTAACTGACCTCACAACTTAAAGAACTAGAAGCAAACAAAAAGAAAAACCTAGATCAAGTAGAAGGAAAGAAATAGTAAAGATCACAGCAGAAATAAATGACAGAGACAAAAAAACAAACAAACAAAAAACAATTCAAAGGATCAATGAAACAAAGAGCTGGTTCTTTAAAAAGATAAACAAGATTGATGGACCCTTAGTTAGGCTCACCAAGAAACAAAGAGAAAGGACCCAAATACACAAATTCAGAAACTAAACCCAAATACACAAATTCAGAAACTAAAGATGAGAAGTAACAAATGACACCACAGAAATACAAAGGATCGTTAACAAATATTATGAACAATTATACATCAAATTGGACAATTGAAGCAAAATGGACAAATATCTAGAAAAACATAGCCTCCCAAAACTGAACCGAGAAGAGATGGAAAACTTGAACAGACCAATAACAACTAAGGAAATTGAAGATGTAATCAAGAATCATCCAGCAAACAAAAGCCCGTGCCCAGATGGCTTCCTGGGGGAGTTTTACTGAATATATGAAGAAGAACTAACACCCATTCTTTTCAAATTATTCCAAAAAATTCAAGAAGAAGGAAGACTTGCAAACTCTTGTTAAGAGGCCAGCATATTTCTAATTCCAAAACCATAAAAAGGCAATACAAAGAAAGAAAACTACAGGCCAATATTCCTGATGAACATAGATGCCAAAATCCTTAACAAAATATTAGCAAATTGGATTCAGCAATACATTAAAAAAAATTATTCACCATGACCCAGTGGGATTCATCCCAGGGATTCAAGGCTTGTACAATATTTACAAATCAATAAATGTAATACACCACATAAACAAAATGAAAGATAAAAACCATATGATCTTATCAATAGATGCTGAAAAAGCATTCAACGAAATCCAGCACCCATTTTGGATAAAAATGTTCAGCAATGTGGGAATAGAGGGATTATATCTCCACATAATAAAGGCCATAGATGAAAAACCTACAGTCAACATCATACTCAATGGGTATAAACTAAAAGCATGTCCCTTAAGAACAGGAACAAGAGAGGGATGCCCATTTTCGTCACTTTTATTTAACATAGAAGTGGTAGTTTGAACCACAGCAATTAGACATGAAGAAAAAATAAAAGAGATTCAAATTGGAAAGGAGGCAGTGCAACTGTCATTATTTGAAGACGGTATGATATTGTACATTGAAACACCTAAACACTCCTTCAAATATCTACTAGATTCAATAAACAAATTTAGCAAGGTAGCAGGATACAAAATTAACATCAAGAGATAAACAGCATTCTTATACACCAATAATGAATTCACAGAAAGAGAAACTAAAAAAAAAAAAAAAAAAAAAAAAAAAAAAAACAGTCCCATTTACCATTGTGGCAAAAAATTAAGATACCTAGGAATTAACCTAACCAAAGAAGTAAAGGACCTATTTGCAGAAAACTACAGGACATTAAAAAAAGAAATAGAGGAAGGTATAAAAAAGTGGAAGCATATTCTGTGTTAACGGATTGGAAGAATTAACATCATTAAAATGTACATACTACCCAAAGCAATCTATAGATTCAATGCAATCCCCATGAACATACCAACAACATATTTCACAGACTAGAACACATACTTCAAGAGTTTATATGGAACCAAAATAGACCCCAAATAGCCACAGCAATCTTGAAAAAGAAGGGAACAAAGTAGGAAGGATCACAATACTGGATATCAGGTTATACTACAAAGCCATTGTAATCAAAACAGCCTGGTACTGGCACAAGAACAGGGAGATAGATCAATGGAACAGAACAGAGAACCCAGAAATTGACCCAAGACATTATGCTGAATAAATATTTGACAAAGGTGCCAAGAGCATACAATGGAGTAAAGACAACCTCTTTAGTAAATGGTTTTGAGAAAATTGGACAGCTACATGCAAATAAATGAAGCTAGACCACCAACTTACATCATACACAAGAATAAATTCAAAATGGATAAAAGGTTTAAATGTACCTCATGAATCCATAAAAATCCTAGAAGAAAATTTTGGCAACAAAATTTCAGACATCACGCGCAGAAGAATTTTCACTGATAAAACATCTAAGGCAAGAGAAACAAAGGGAGAAAGCACATGGGTCTATATCAAACTAAAAAGCTTCTGCACAGCAAAAAAAACAACCATCAAAATGGAAAGGGAACCCACTATGTAGGAGAGCATAATTGCCAATGATACATTAGATAAGGGGTTAATTTCCAAAATATATAGAGTGCTCATACAACTCAACAAAAGAAGACAAAGAACCCAATTAAAAAATGGGCATTGGACCTAAATAGACACCTCTCCAAACAGAACATACAAATGGCCAAGAGACATATGAAAAAATGTTCAATATCACTAATCATCAGAGAGATGCAAAGTAAAACAACAATGAGGTATCACTTCACACCTGTCAGAATGGCCACCATCAACAAATAATCAAACAAGTGCTGGCGAGGGTGTGGAGAAAAAGGGACTCTAGTACACTGCTGGTGGGAATGCAGACTGGTGCAGCCACTATGGAAAACAATATGGTGTTTCCTCAAAAAATTAAAAATTGATCTGCCATTTGACCCAGTGATCCCACTTCTAGGAATATATCTTAAGAAGCCTGAAACACCAATCAGAAAGAATATATGTACCCCTATGTTCATAGCAGCAGTATTTACAATAGCTAAGATCTGGAAATAGCCCAAGTGTCCATCAGTAGATGAATGGATAAAAAAGTTGTGGTACATATACACAATGGAATACTATGCAGCTATAAGAAAGAGAGATCTCTTATCCTCTGAGAGGACATGGATGGACCTGGAAAGCATTATGCTAAATGAAATAAGCCAATAAGAGAAAGACAAGTACCACATGAACCCACTTATTTGTGGAATATAATGAACAAAATAAGCTGATGAACAAAATAGACCCAGAGATATAGCAAGGAGTATGGTTCAGAGTGACAAATCTCAGAGGAGGGGGGCAGGGGCTGGATGAGATAAACCAAAGAACTTATATGCATGTATGCATAACCAATGGACATAGACAACAATGCTGGTTCAGGGGGTGGGATGGGGAGGAGGGTGTCTGGGGGGGAAGGAGAAACATCTTTGACAAAAATAAATTAATAAAAATTGCAAAAAAAAAATGAAATAATAGTCAAAAATTTCCTAATTGGAGGAAATAAATGGACATCCAGATCCAGTAAAACCAAAGACACTCAAATAATTTGAACCCAAAGAAATTAATATGAAGACACATCATAATCAAATTGTCAAAATTTAAAAACAAAGAGAATTTCAAAAATAGAAAAAAAAAGTGAGTTGCCACATACAAGGGATCCCCTTTAACACTATGAGTGGATTTTTCAGCAGAAACCTACAGGCTAGAAGATGGTGAGATAATATATTCAAAGTGCTGAAAAGAAAAACAAATGCCAACAATACTCTACTGGTCAAAACTAGCCCCTGACAGTTTTGCTCAGCCATTAAGAGCATCAGCTCACTGACTGAAGAGTCATGAGTTCATCCCCTGTCAAGGGTACATACCTGGGTTGCAGGTTCGATCCCCAGCCCTGGTTAGGGTGCATGTGGGAGGCAACCAATTGATGTGTCTCTCTCACATCAATCTTTCTCTCTCTCTTTCCCTCTCCCTCCTTCCACTCTATCTAAAAATCAATGGAAAAATATCCTTGGGTGAGGATTAACAACAATATAAATAAATAAATAAATAAATAAATAAATAAATAAATAAATAAATAAATAAATAAATAAATAAATAAATAAAAGAAAGAAAGAAGATAAAAAGTTGACCAGTAGACCTCCTTTACACAAAATGCTAAAGTGAGGGACATCAACATTGTGGTGGCAAAAGATATCCCTCCTTTTTGTCCCTCTCTTTGAAAAAAAAAAAATCCACATATATTTATAATGTATTTGGGTCTATTTTATATGTTCAAGGAAGAACAAAAGATGAGAAAAAATAATTCCTACTTCAAAAAATTAAATATTTATATGTAAATACACAAAACATTACATTAAAAGAGTAAAATCCTACTAGCTGATAGGCTTCAGAATAAGTACATGACGTAATGAAGCTTTTAAAAATTTTTTAGCTGGATTATTTTACAAAATCTTAAAGAGAGATAGTGTCGAAATATCAAGTGAGTTGGTTTGTTTGTTTGGTTGTTTTTTTGCCTGTTTTTCCAAATATCTTATTGTATTAAAATACACAATACAAAGTTTACCATTTTAAGTGTACAACACAGTGATATTAAATACATTCACACTGTTGTGCAGTCATCGCTACTACTATCCATCCCCATAACTCTTCATCTTGTAAAACTGAAACTCTATACCTATTTAACAATAATTGTCCATTCTCTACCCCAAGGCACTTGAACCACCATTCTACTTTTTGTATCTACGATTTTGACTATGCTAAATACCTCATTTCAGTGGAATCATATAGTCTTTGTCTTTTTTGTGACTAGCTTTTTTCACTTAGTGTAATGTCCTCAAGGTTCATACATGTTGTAATATATTGCAAAATTTCCACCTTCTTATGGCTGAACAGTTCATCATATTTTTTTTGCTTTATCCATTTATCTGTTAATGCACCCTTGGGTCCCTTCCTAGTTCTAGCTATTGTGAATAATGCTGCTATAAACATAGGTGGAACAAATATATCTTATAGACATTACTTTCGGTTCTTTTGTGTTACATCCAGAAGTAGAATTCCTGGCCCATATGCTAATTCTATTTTTAATTTTCTAAAGAAACTCCATAGTTTTTCAGCAGTGGATGTACCATTTCATATTCCCACCAACAGGGCACAAGTGTTCCCATATCCTGACATTCTCACCAATACGTCATTTTCTGTTTTGTTTTGTCTTTTTATAGTAGCTAGCATAATGGGTATGTAGTAGTAACTTATTGTAGTTTTTATTTTATTTCATTAATTATTTATAATGTTGAGCTTCTCTTCATATGCTTATTGGCCATTTGTGTATTTTCTTCAGAGAAATGTCTATTCAAGTCTTTGCTCATTTTTTGAGCTATTGACTTTTGTTGCTGAGTTTAAGGAGTTTTCTACATATTCTGAATATGAATTTCTTAACAGATATATAATATGCAAATATTTTCTCCCAATGAAACTACAAAGCAGCCAGAAAGCAATTAATAAGATGGCATTAGTAAGCCTTGACATTTGGGGCAGATAATTTTTGTTGTAGGGAATGTTCTTTGCATTGTAGAATGTTTAGTAGCATCCCTCATTTCCACCCTCTAGAGACCAGTATTAGTCCCACTCCAGTTGTAAAAACCAAAAATGTCTGCTGGCATTGTATCTAGTAGGCAAAGGCCAAGAATGCTGCTAAGTAGTCTACAATACACAGGGCAATCCCTCTTACCCCCACCTCTCACAACACAAAAATTTATGGGCCTAAAATATCAATAATTCTGAAGTTGAGAAACTCTGATATAACTGTTGAATTAGTACACACTAATGCCTTTAGGAGCCACACAACTCCATTTGGTGATAGATCCTCCTAATAATGTCTGTGACTTTACAACTAATGAGATTTTCTACCTCCTAGAGGACAAACATCACCACAAACTAAATGCACAAGAACTTTAACATCATTTATATTATACCTAGAATAGGGAATTTACTTATGTGTAAAAATAACACTGAAGGGCATGCTGTAGTGGCTAACCTTTAAAAAAACAAAAACAAAATTTGGTAAAGAATTTAGAAAAAGGTAATACATTTGCACTTGAGGTATCTTTACTGACCTAATTTTTTAAAAGACTTAATGCTTAAATTCAAGGTCCTTTACCATATACTTCTCTACTTTAAATGATATCTTTTCATGCAGAAGCTATGTCTTTTAGTATTATGCCATAAGCATATTTTGCCCAGAAACCAATGATTTGGTGGAATATGATGATTTGTATTAGGTCTGTGAAATAAGATTTTTATTGGCTGTTGCCTATAAATCATGTATGGTTTTTATGTTGGAAAGCTAATGCCTACTTCAGAATTACATGAATCCTCAAGGCAATTCTAGTAACTAGTGTCCATGACAGGTGTCTATAGCTGATCTAGTCAAAGAATTATAGTTGATTTGGATTGAAATGCTGTGATGATTGAGAATAAATTTTCAACAGCTGCCTATGGCCTCCAAGCTCTATAGGAAGCTAGAAAAATGGGACTGTTTTTTGTTTTGTTTTGTTTTGTTTTGTTTTGTTTTGTTTTGTTTTGTTTTTAAGTACAAAAGTTGACAGGCAGGCCCAGACATATCTTGTACTAGATGCATTAACACAGTGATGTGATCACTTGAATTAGACAGAGATTAATTCAAAATCAAGATGCTTCAGATGTTATACTTCCCTCCAGAAAACAAAAAAGCTGTACTATTTTAGGATAAGGTTATTATACTTATTCACATACAGTTTCTCACAGAGGGCTTTAAAATCACTGCTAATACTAAACAAATAGTAAATAAGATAAATTACCTGGAGAATATCTATCTAACATCCCACTATCTAATACTATAAATATCTGGCCAGCATTGAGATTTATTTTCCTGGTTTTTAGTAGGGAAATATTGAATCTGAAGTACATTCTTCTGTTTTTCCTAATTTTACTGGTAATTTGTTTTTATCTCAATTATATTTTAAATACTACTCTAGTGTAACCACTGTCTTGACAGATGGCACAACTATGATTCTATAGAAAAGCAGTACAGAATTATAACAATTACCAAAACCTCTATCTCATCTCCTCTTAAATTTCTGGCATTCATATTGATCTAGACAATACTTAGAATTTTCTCTTCTGAGTTGGCTAAGGAAGGCCTAAAGGGAGGACTGAGAATAAAAAAATTCTCTCTCTCAAAGAATCTAAACTGCATATGTACAGGAAAATGTATACTATTCAAATGAAGTTAATAATCCATACATTTATAGGAAACTATCAAACTGGGCTAGACTAGCTGAAGTCCTCACTCTCAGCAAGCCCCTTTGAACAGACCCAGTCTTGAAACCCACACAATCAATGACTAGCCCTGCTTTGTTCTAGTAAAAACCCTTGTTTCATTCAAGTCTAAACTAAACCCCACCACCTCAAATTCTATGTACCATTCAGAGAAGCTGCATTTCTGCTTGAGGGTTCTTCCATGTGTAAATAAGAATTCCATATAAATTCACAGGGGTTTTTTGTTTGTTTTATAGAATCAAGAAAATTTTATTTCCTTTAACAATTATATGTTCAAGGCAAGACTTCACTTATTAACACATTACATTTATACTTTTGTCCTATAGAATTGAATAACAGAGCTTGCAAAACTTAGGAACTAAGAAGAAAACATGGTCATTACCTCCTCCAACTAAGTTTCTACACTGTTTATCAAGTATTCGACATTGTCCATTATAACAGTAGGATTCATTTTTATTACAACGTATTCCATTGCGTTTGAAAGTGTCAACCCCACAGTGTGGATTGTCCCCATTGCAATATTCAGTAAAATCACATTCATTATCAACTGGTTTCCTACAAATTACACCAACTGGTTTTACCTAAAAGGAAAAAGAAATATAAGAAAAGATTACATATCAATGATGCTCAAGTTTTCCTTCTTTTCAAGCTTTGAATTTGCGTCCATTTTGTCCTAAATTACTAAGATCAATGAGGAAATTTTTCTTGTTAACTACTTAAGCACTGCATAGAAACTTAGGTGATTGAATCTATTGTGCATAAATGAGTGGGTAATGCTTCTGAGAGATGTGATAAACTCAAAGATAACCAGACTACCATAATTGTAAGAAAGAAAGTAGAGCTAAGGAATTAATATAAAAATTACTTTCAACCCATTATGGCTGTACTCAGATTTGCAGCCTTTGGTTTCTCTATATACCAGATACCAGCAACCATTCATAAAACAAAAAGTACACAACATAAGCATTTAGAATAAAGTTTGTAGATTTTAAGGGAAGAAATTTTAAGGACACACAGAAGTTTATTTCACATACCACATTGCAAACAACTGTAAAAATTAACTTCTCAAATTATATATCTCTGATCTCTTCAGTGCTTACTCTTTAGCTGATAGCTTCTAGGGTTTCCTTTCTGTATACTTACTTTTGCCAAGAAACACTGAACTATCATCACAACAAATCCTTTCTTCCATTCAAGCCCCAATTTCTCATGGCTATCATCACTATCCTATGCAAACTAAGTCAAATTAATTTGTTCTAGCTTTCCAAGGTCCTAGAGGCCCAGCTTATACACATTCACACATACCCCCTCCCCCAGAATAAGTTTTCTGTATACTTTTTCTCACGTTTTCAACACATATTTCCTACGTGTACAAATTTTCCAAAGGATGGATTAAAAGAGAAAACATAATACTTAATAGAGTTAACATTCAAATAAAAACCAGCAATCAAATTATTGGTAAAGGAAAATACATATAAATATAATGAGAAAGTATGAACACTTGTTTCTTGAGACTATGCTGCCTTTTACAAATATGTATAAATTACAACCTTAATGTCACTATAATTTATTTTGATATTAACACTTAATTTTTTACAGAAGTCAAACTATCACAGAAAATATGAGGGGAAAGTACAGAGATTTCCTATATAACCCCTCCCGCCAGACATACAAAGCTTGCCTTATTATCAACCCCTCCCACTAGAGTGGTATGTTTGTTACAAATGTTGAATTTACATTGATATATTGAAAAGGGTAAGAAGAACAATTTCACTTTACCCCCCACATCATGCCTACCCCAAGGTGGCACAACTCAATTTGAACAGAGACCCTCCTGGCCCATGATTTCTCCAACAGGGATAGTGAATGTGATATGAGAGCCTGGTTTCCCCAGCCTTTGAGACACTGCCCAAGAGGCCCATTATTGTCACGTCCCACCCAGAATACTCAGAAAATTGGAGCAGTTGGACACTCTGGAAATACCTAGGAGTAGAGAAAAGGAATGGGGGCTCACGGCAACCAGTGTGCAGATTACAATAATCAATCACTTATCCTATTAGCTTGCTCATGACTCCACCAACAGCCCCAGTCATGAAGGCATGAACCAATAGGATACCCTCACCTGAGGACACCCACAAGTAGCCAACAAACACCCCCAGCACTTCAAACACATACCCTAGAGCTGGCAACTTACTCTCCCCAGCCAATGGTATGCATGGGCCACCAACAGTGTGCACAGTCCTGCACACAACACATGGATATCAGCAGCTTGACTCCACTGAACTGGAAGAAGTTAGACAACCTTAAACATTTCAGGGCACTGCCTTAGGAAAAGTAAATGGGAGGCTCTCTGCATCTGGACTGGCTTTGCAGGATTGAGAAAAGAAACACATCCTAAATGTTCCCTCAATGAGGGAATAAGAGAAGTAGAGCAAGCAAATCCATAGAAACGATCTGAGAGATCCCCCAAAACTATCTAGGCTGACTTGATGATTGGCTTCTTAATCATCTTAATCTTCTTAATTGTCTTAAGTAAAGTGGGATATAAAAGAGAACAGATAGACAAATAAAAATCAGGAAAATAATACATGAATAAAATGAGAAGTTTAACAAAGAGCAAAATTATTTTTTAAAAGAACCAAATAGAAATTCTGTATCTAAATAATAAAATGACTAAACTGAAAAATTCGATCACTCCACATAAACCTTGCTGGCCAAGAGAGTGAGACAAAAGTACTAAAAATAACTGTAACTGCAATAAATTGTTCATGTATACACAACATAAAAACATATTAAAATACAATATCCGGAGCATAAAATGTGGAGGAGAAAAGTAAAAGTGTAGAGTTTTTGTAAAAGCAATGAACAATATAGCAAAAGCAAATCTTCCTTGTCAATAATTACTTGGAAAGTATGAACCAACTATACCCTATCTACAAGAGACTCACTAAAGCATTCAGGAAACACATAGACTGAAAATCAAGAGATGGAAAATATAGCTGATGCAATTGGCAATCAGAGAAAGCAGTGGGGGGGGGGGAGCTACATTTATATCAGATAAAATAGACTTTAAGTCAAAAACCGTCACATGAGGAGTTCCAAGATGGCCGCAATGTATGTGAAAGCAACACACACCACCACCCTGCACCAAACCAAAGTTTCAGCTAAAATTTAGAGCAATCAACCTGAATAAAAAACAGAAGGACACCTGAATAGGAGTATTATATCCAAGGATTGAGCAAAGGAAACTACACAGAGATTGGTAAAAAGGGTGGGGACGTGGAAAGGGTTGGTCCCTGAACCTAGGGACAGCTCTGTGAAGCCAGAGAAATACTGCAGCTGCAAAAGTACCCCCGGAGGAAAATGGGGACCCCCAAACCAGAGCACCAGGAATGGAAGAAGAGCCAGCATGGCATTTGGCAGCAAAACTAAGCAGGGACTTTGTTCACTGGAAAGAGGGATTCTGCTCGAATCCTAGGTGATCTCCTTAAGGACTAACACATAGAACTCGCTCTTGGGCACTCACCTGGGGCTCTAGTAGAGGAAAGGAGACTCAGGGCATACAGAAACCATAAAGAGAAGATCTGAGTGGCATAGCTCCTGAGATCTGGAAGGTAGGCTTTTGAGGTCCCGGTCCTGAGCCAACATCCCACACCACTCTCAGGCACCATCTCCCCGAATCCAGAACTTCCATTCTTTTTTTTTTTTAATATCATATTTCTTTGTTCTGGCTTACTTACTTTATTTATTTATTTTTATCCTCACCCGAGGATATTTTTTGCACTTATCTTCAGATAGAGCGGGAAGGAGAGAGGGAGGAAGAAAGAGAGAGAAACATCGACATGGGAGAGACACATCGAGTGGTTGCCACACGACCTCAATCGGGGCCAGGGACAAACCACAATCGAGGTATGTGCCCTTAGCGGGAACCGAACCTGGGACTCTCTGGTGCATGGGCCAACATTCTAACCGCTGAGCCAAACCGGCCAGGGCCAGAACTTCTATTCTTACAGCACCAGCTGGAGAAAGTGCATTAACCTCATCCCACAAATACTGCCAACATAGCCCTGCCAAACTCGAGTCTGGCATAAAAGACTGTTTGCTGCACCCAACAGGACCTAAGGTGCACTTTTTTGTTGTTGAAACTATAGACAAACTCTTAGACGATCACTGAACCAAATGGCTTTTGTACAAGGGCCAAAATTTACCCCTCCCACAGAGAAGGCAGGTACCACCCCCAATGGAAGGCTTCCTTGTCAGGGTCTCAGGCAACAGGTAGCTGAGAAGCTTGGGGAATGTCTGTACTTGCACCCTTCCTGTGGCCCTGCATCACCTCCAACAAAGGGCTGTCTGGATTTGCATCCCCAAATCCTGCTGGCCCCATGCTTCAAAATTCATATCCACATTGGGAAGGGGACACAACTCAGAGCTTGGACACTTGATGCTACCCCCTAGGAGCCCTCCATCAGAGCCTCTGGCAGTGTACTGCAGAGATAGAAGGAGGCAAGCAGCTCTCTCTCCTCCCAAGGGCTGGCACCACCCTAAGTGGAGGGGGCAACCTTGATCTGTTACTCCAAGCCCCACTGGAACCTTCCTGCTGGTGCAGCCTCTCAAGGGAAAAAGGGACACAACTCAGAACTGGAACATCTGGAGTGACCCCCTCAGAACCTACCTACAAGATCTCTGGTGTGGCACTGCTGAGCTAGAAGGCAAGCAGCTAGTCTCTCTCCTGAGACCAAGGACCCAAGCCACTCCAATCAAAGGGCGAATTGGATTTTCATTCCCCAATCCTGCTAGCCCCATCCTGCTAAACTCATATTCATGGGGGCAGGGGGTACAACTGAGAGCTTGGACTAAAAGAAGGTGTGCATCTCACCCTCTACCTGTGGAACAGTTGGTGCCACCTTCAAAAGGCTTTCTCGATCTGTTTGCCCAACATCCAGTCAATCCATCCTGTCCTGCTGAGCTTTCCCCTGCAGTAAGGACAGCAGGTTACACCCAAACTGAACCTGTGGTATACTCCTCCTGAGGAAGACAGAGTTGGAGTTTCTGTCAGAGTCTGAATGGTATGACTCAGGAGTAGGAGCCATGTTCTCTTACTTCAGTTTCAGACCATGCTGCCCCAAATTAGGGGAACTACTAACCCTGTCTGCCCAAACTGGTTGCCCTGACCCATCAAGCCTGAGCCCTGTGGAAAAGTCAGTGGGGCATGGCCACCTTGGATGCACTCTATAGCCTTTCTGCATAAGACTCTGGAGGAAGTCCAGGCAACATGGAGGAGAAGCAGAGTAGCCAAAAGGTGGATGCCTACCTCAGGGAGCCTTGGTCTTTTATTGATCTCACAACAGCTCAGAGTTCCAAGAGCCTGACCCATCTACACAAATTAGCCCCTCCCAGGCACACCACAGTGTATAGTGTGGAAGCTCCAGACAGGTAGCCCGAAACTGGTTAAAAACAATGACTGAAAGTGACCTGTACCTGAAACCCACCAGAGTGGACCCAGAACCAACACAATGAGTGGTGGGCTTCAGACCACACCAGAGCTTTACTCACCCAGCCACACAAGCAACATACCCAAAGGAAGAACCTGGCAAGCACCAGACCCTACTAGGAACAATTCCACCTCAGGGGATAGTCTCTTCACAACATTTCATACATAATGATCAAGGTTTACCCTTATAGCCACCTAGCCTAAAGGGTTAACTCCACCCACAAAAGGGCCAACAGCATTCATCAAGACACAACTACAACAGGTGGTACACATAACCCACAAGAAACATCCTTGGAGCATGAAGCATAAGTGACCTTGAAGATTGTGCCACAGAACCCCAGCAAGACACCTTGAGACTGCACCTGCACAGCAGCTTGCACGACATGGTCAGATTGAGCTTAAGCCAGCCAGCCTGAAAGTTGGTCTCACCCACAAACAGGCCAAGAGCAATCAAGACCCAATTACAACAGGAGGGTCCACATAACCCACACAAGGGACATTTCTAGAGCATCCAGCTCACGAGATCAAGGAGATTGCACCACTGGATCCCACAAGACAGTTACTACATAAGGCGACCCCATGAAGACTGGGAATCATAGTAGTTCTATCTAATACATAGAAGCAAACACAAAGAGACTGCTAAAATGGGGCAACAAAGAAACAACCCCCAAATGAAAGAAAATAAAAAATCTCCAGAAAAATAAATCAATAAAATGGAGGCAAGCAATTTATCAGACATAGATTTCAAAATAATGGTTATAAGGATACTCAAACAACTTGGTGAGAACTACAAGGCACTTAATGAGAACTATAAGGAACTTAATGGAAACTAAATCATCATTAAAAAGGACAAATTAATCCTGAATAAGAACCAGTCAGAAATGAAGTATATCATATATGACATCAAGAATACACTAAAAAGGCCCTGGCCAATGTGGCTGTTGGTTAAGTGTCATTCCATGCACCAAGAGAATGCTGGTTGCATTCCTGATCAGGGCACATGTCCAGGTTGTAGGCTCAGTTCTTGGTCAGGGTGCATCTAAGAGGCAACCAATTGATGTTTCTCTCTCACATCAATGTTCCTCTCTCTCTTTCTCTCTCTCCCTTTTTCTTTAAAATCAATAAAAACATATTTTTTTAAAAAGAATATAAAAGGAGGAAGGAAGGAATATAAATAGAAGGAATTAAAAGTAGACTGAATGAAGTGGAGGATTGAATCAGCAATTTGGAAGACTATGTAGAAAAAACATCCAATCAAACCAACAACAACAACAAAATGAATTAAAAAGAATAAGGATAGTTGAAAGGAACAGTAGGACAATATGAAATGTAACAACATCCACATCATAGAGGTACCAAAAAAAGAAGAAAGTAAGCAAGGGATAGAGAACCTGTTTGAAGAAATAATCACAGAAAACTTCCTTAACCTGGTGAAACAAAAAGTCACACAACTTCAAGAAGCACAGAGAGTCCCAATCGAGATGAACTCAAGGAGACTCACAACTAGACACATCATAATTAAAATGGCCAAGGCTAAAGACAAAGAGAGAACCTCAAAGGCACCAAGAGAGAAACAGTTAATTACCTATGAGGTAGCTTCCATAATATTGTCAGACATTTTCTCAACAGAAACATTTCAGGCCAGAAAAGAGTGGCATGAAATATTTAAAATAATGAAAACCAAGAACCTGCAATCAAGACTGTTCTATCCAGCAAGGCTATAATTTAAAATTGAAGGCAAAATAAATAGCTTCCCAGACAAAAGAAGGCTAAAGGAGTTCAGTACCACCAAATCAGCATTGCAAGAAATGCTAAAAGGACTGCTATAAGAAGAAGAAATACAGAGAGAAAGGAATATAGGAGGCATAAAGAATTTTAAAGGCAATAAATAAATACCTATCAATAATAAACTTAAATGTAAATGGATTAAATGCTCTAATAAAAAAACATAGGGTATCTGAATGGATAAGAAAACATGACCTATATATATGCTGCCTACAATGGACATACCTCAGAAGAAAAGATTCACATAGGCTGACAGTGAAGGAATAGAAAAATAATATTCCATGCACGAAAATTAAAAAAGAAAAACCTGGGATAGAAAAACTTATTTCTGTCCACATAGACTTCAAAACAAAGGACATGCCCAACCAGTGTGGCTCAGTAGACTGAGCATTGTCCCATGGACTGAGAGGTCCCAGTTCGATTCCTAGTCAGGGCACATGCCCGAGTTTTGGGATTGATCCCCAGTAGGGAGTGTGCAGGAGGCAGCCAATCAATATTTCTCTCTCTCTCTCTCTCTCTCTCTCTCTCTCTCCCATCCTCTCTTTCTAAAATCAATAAAAACATATATTTTTTTAAAAGGTGGTTTCTGGGCCTGATTGGGAAATAATCAATGTGTTTCTCTCATCTCTCCCCCATTCCCTTCCATTCTTTCTTTTAAAAAAGAAGTCAATAAAATAATATCCTTTCCCGGTCAGTGTAGCTCAGTGGATTAAGTGTCGTCCCGTGGACTGAGAGGTCCCAGTTCAATTCCCAGTTAGGGCACATGTCCACTTTGCAGGCTCGATTTCCAACAGGAGGAATTCAGGAGGCAGCCAATCGATGTTTCTCTCTCGCACTGTTGTTTCTATCTCTCTCTCCTTTCCTCTCTCTCTAAAAAGTAAAAATATATATATATATTTATATATATAAATATATATATATATTTATATATATAATTGTGTGAGGATTAACAAACAAATAAAGAAAAAAAGTTGATGAAACATTAACCAGACTCATCAAGAAACAAAGAGAGAGGACCCAGATAAATAACATCAGAAATGAAAGAGGCGAAGTAACAACTGCCATCACAGAAATACAAAAGATTGTAAGAAAATATTATGAACAAGTATAGGCCAACAAGTGAGACAACGTGGGCAAAATGAACAAATTCCTAAAAACATACAATCTGCCAAAACGCAATCAAAACAAATTTTAAAAAACCTGAATAGGTGATAACAACTGATGAAATTGAAGCAGTCATCAAAAAAACTCCCAGCAAACAAAAGTCCTCGACCAGATAAATTTTCAGGCAACTTTTGCCAGACATTCAAAAAAGAATTAACAGCCTTCCTTCTCAAACTACTCCAAAAAATTCAAGAGTAAGAAAGTCTTCCCAGGTCTTATTATGAGGCCAGCATTATCCTGATCCCCAAACCAGATACAGACACTACAAAGAAAGAGACATACCTCAACATAATTAAGGCCATGTATGACAAACCTAGAGCCAATATCATACTCAGTGGGAAAAAAATAAAAGTGTTTCTCTTAAGAACAGGAAATAGATCTGTCTGCTTTCACCACTCTTATTCAACGTAGTTCTGGAAGTCCTGCCACAGTGATCAGACAAGAAGAAAAACTAAAAGGCATCCAAATTGGTAAGGAGAAAGTAAAACTGTCATTATTTGCAGATGACCTGATATTGTACATAGAAAACCAAAAGACCACACACACAGACACACACACACACACACAATACTAGATTTAATAAATGAATTTGGCAAAGTAGCAGGATACAAAATTAAAATCCAGAAATAAGTGGCAAATATTTTATCATCTCATATGTGGAATATAGATATTAAAAACAAATAAATAAACTCACTAAAACAGAAAATAGAATGGTAGTTGCCAGATGCTGCAAGGTGGGGGAAATGGGAAGATGTTGGTCAAGAGTACACATCTTCAACTATAAAATGAATAAGTCTGGGGATCGAATGTACAGCATGTTGACTACAGTTAATAATAATGTATTATATATTTGAAAGTTGCTAAGATAGCAAATCTTAAATGTTCTTGCTATGTGCAGTGGTAGATGTGTTAACTAACTTTATGTGGTAATCATTTTTCAATATATACTTATACCAAATCATTACATTGTAAACCCTAATTTATACAGTGTTATATGTCATTTATATCTCAGTAAAGCTGGGGGAAATTTTTTTAAAAGATAAAAGCATACTCTTTCTCCAATCTTACAGACGTTTGCAATTTGTTCAGGAGTTTGTTTCTTTTTTCCTTAAGATTCCAGTAAATTGTGCTGGGTGTGGGGCAATTATTCAGGAATTCTTAAAATACTTTCAACAGAAAAGAAGGATTGAATGATTGCAACAATAACTGAATGAACTGCAAAATAAGAGGACTTTAGCAGAAGGTAGTGAAGAGAATTTAGCCAATCAAAGGAATTAATCTAACTTTCTGACCCCATGTTAGGAGGGTGTTGGAAAAAAAAAACAAAAAACCTTAAGAGGGTTGCTCTATATGTGTCTGTCATTGAGAAATCTCAGTGGGTACAAGAAAGATTTGTAATGAGGTGTAGAAATGGGAAGTCAAGTCAGGAGAGAAGAATCATTCAGCAAATGACAGCTTGCTGAATAGACTAAAGTGAGAGACTGGGTCCGATGTTGCTTAGATACAATAAAACGAGAAGGGTGGATTATGTTTTCAATCTTCTTTAAACAAGAATTTCAATAAATTAATGCTGAGCTGGTATAAAATACATATTGCCTCTTACCTTGCAGTCTTGTGTGCAGCATTCCCCAGATCCACACATTTTATTAGGTTTCAATTTACATGATGTAGGATCACAGCACGCTTTATGTGTACAAGTCTGTCAATAAATGCTGTTACTCAATCTCATATGATTAGGTATCATCAAATAAAACTGCAACTCAGAATCTCTTTAAAAGTGTGAAACTTTTCTTAAACTCACAGTTTTAATATTCCCATTCTTTATATGAAATTTATAGAAATCAGCATCTCATTCACTGGTTTGTAAAAGAAATTTGTTTCACTACATTCCATATAATCTAAACAATATTAACATACTGTGGAGCCAAAACCTTAGAGGAAATAACTTAGCTACCTTGTTAACTACCATTCTCTTCAAAAATTTTCTTATATTCTTGCTTTTATAATAAATTGTAGAAGCCAAATCTCTGATGTGAAGCTGTCAAAAGCAACATTATTCTCTTTCTGAAATGGCAAAATCCCCAAACCCACCCTTAAAAAAACATGGTCCCAGAAGCTAGGCTCATCTCTTCAGACCTCTGATTTCACTGGGATGCTGGCCCTATAGTTACTTATACTTTATAAGATTCAGTGCCTTCAGTCAGCTGTACTAGTCTTCAGTAGAAAGCTTGCTCTAAATTATGTAGTCTGTCAATATCAGATGTTTCTTTCCTGATGTTATCTTTTTTGTTATTGATCATTTCTTATTAATATTTTCAATACTTCTATCATCTTTCATCTTTCAGTTTAATCTTTGTTGTGTATTTTTATATTTTCTACAAGTAATAGATTTCATTTTAAAATATTTTTAGTTGGCATCATCTGTCAATACAAATCTTTTTCTCACTATATTATGAAATAATGCATTTTGCTATCTCACTGGTAATAGTCTATAGTCTTCAGATGTTTTTGTCTATTTTTGTTACTGCTTGTTGTTAAATATATTTCTTCAACTCCTTCAATACTCTGTGGTCACCAATTCTAAATGTGTAACTGATGCATACACTAAAGAATGTCAAAAGACAATATTTGAAGACAAGCATTATCTTAAGAACATTTGTTCTCCATTTCCAAAAATAGCAAAAATTAGGAGATGTAAAGGCTGCCACCTACTTTTTTTATTTTTTTTTATCCTCACCCGAGGACATTTTTTTTTTTTTTTGTATTTATCTTCAGATAGAGCAGGAGGGAGACAGGGAGGGAGAGAGAGAAACATCGATGTGAGGGAGACACATCGACTGGTTGCCAACCACACAACCCCAACCGGGGCCAGGGACAAACTGCAACCGAGGCACGTGCCCTTAGTAGGAACCGAACCCGGGTGTCTCTGGTCTGTGGGCCGATGCTCTAACCACTGAGCAACACCAGCCAGGGCAAGGCTGCCACTTACTTTAAAAAAAAAGAAAGCCTTCTTTAAATGTATTTTTATTTTTTAAATTGATTTTATAAAAAAGGAAGGGAGAGGAAAAGAGAAATAAAAACATCCATAAGAGAGAAACATCAATTGGCTGCCTCCTGCATGCCCCCTACTGGGGATCGAGCCCACAACTTGGGCATGTGCCCTGATTGGAATCAGGAATCAAACTGGTAACCTCTTGGTACATGGGATGATGCTCAATCAACTGAGCCACACTGGCTGGTCAAATTTATTTTTCTAAACAATATGGTCTTTATCTTCTTTTCTATCTGTTATGCACATATATAAAAAATTAAAGATTTTTTGAAAAAATTTCTACTAACCTTTACAGTGCCACAATCACATTGTTCCCCTTTTTCCAACTTTCCATCGCCACAAACCGCAACAACTTTTTTGTAATCTGGCATACTAGGAGGGCTATCATGAAGACATTCAAGGCCAGAATTTGAGGTAAAATATTTAAAATAATCCAAGCTACAGGTACTAAAATCCTTTACACCCCGGGAGTGCCTACAATATTAAAAACGTGGGTATGATAAAAATTATTGCTATATATCTCCACATTTCCCCTAATATACAGCATTCTCAAGAGAGATTTAAAGAGCATTATTCATGGAAAACAAAAAGCATGCTTTAAAAAATATTAATTGCATTGCTAATATGTTTAACACACTTTTTAAATTTCAACAGGAAAATTCTTGTAATTGAAAAAACAGGAACTGTGTTATTCTTATTTACTTTCCCAGTGCCAACCAACTGAATTTAAAATTTTTGGCATCAGTATTTAATGTACTTTTAATCTATTTAATGTTATCTTTTTATTTTTCTGTAAATGCCAATATGAATACACTAAATGGTATATTTATTAATAGTATTTGTGATTACTATTTATAGTAATTTTCATAGCATATTTTAGAGCTTTTTTGCTCTCCATAACTAAACATTTTTCAAATAAAGATTTGTTATTTGAGCTGTTATGGGAGGGGCAGTAGGAGTACCTGTCCTGACAGAATAAAAGCTGTTAGCACTTTGGTACCAGCTTGGATTCAAACTAAAACAATAGAAATCATATGATTTAAGAAACTAAAGACTGTGCCCTAGACCAGGGGTTGGGAAACTTTTTCTATAAAGAGCCAGATAGTAAATAGTATGAGTTTATATGCTGTCTGCTCCGTTGGAAATAAGAAATTTGCCACTGTAGTAAAAAAGAAATCATAAACAATACATAAACCAGTAAGCTTGCATGTATTTCAATAAGATTTTATTTACAAATAAGGCAGCCAGCCAATTTTGGCACATGGATTATTGTTGGCTTATCTCTGCCCTATATACTAAAATCTACTCTATATCAGCTCTAACACAGCCTACTTCAAGCTCTGACAGGATCCCCAGAGGAGACCAAGTCAGAAATACCTTGAGTTTCCATATATCCATATTAATAAAACATATGTGCAAACAAATAAATTTCAAAATGATTAGCCAATAGTCGAATTTCATGGTAGAAAAAGAATCAATGCTCTTCAGAGGAAGGTTGGAGAATCTAAGCTTTCTAGTGTATAACAACATCTAATTTGATGATGATGATAGCAATAATAATAATAGACATCAAAGAAATAAGAAAATGTAATCCATAGCTAATAAAAAAATGCAATCAATAGAAATCAACACTGAGATGGCCCAGGTGTTAAATTTGGCATACAAATACTCAAAAGGAAATGATATTATATATTCAAATAATTCAAGAAAAATGTTTAGTTAATTCAGACAATTATACAGTGAACACTCAGAGTATATACATATTCAATTTACATAAAATTGGAGAGCAAGGTAAATTAATTGTAGTGATGTAATTGTATTGTATAGTTTAAATTTATCTTTAAAACCTACATAAATGAAGACATATACCATATTCAAGGATCAAAATATTCATTATTAGGATGGCAATTCTCCCAAAATTAAACTATGCAATTAAACAATGCAATGCTTTACAAAATCTCAGCAGGAAATTTTTTTAGATTAAAAAGCTGATAAAATATATATTAAAATGCAAAGGACCTAGAATAGCCAAAACAACTTTAGAAAAAAAATGTAAAAATTTGGGTGCTTGCACTACCTGATTTCAAAATTCAAGATAAAGGTACAGTAATAAAGGAAGTATACTTCTCCATACGTGTGGACATATAGAAAATGATATGAAATAGAGATTCCAATTTAAAAATACACATATATGGTCAGTTGATTTTTTAAAAAGTGGCCAAGACAATTAAGTGAAGGAAAGGATGGTCTTTGTAACAAGTGGTATTGGAATAACTGGAAATCCATATGGCAAAAAAAAAATGAACTTAAACACATATATAATAATTAACTTGAAATGTATCATAAAACTGAATATAAGAGCATAAAACCAGGATGCAGAAAAGAAAAAATTGATAAAGTGTACTTCATCAAAATTAAAAACATGTTTTTTTGTTTGTTTTGTTTTGTTTTAATCCTCACGCAAGGATACTTTTCCATCAATTTTCAGATAGAGTGGTAGGAAGAAAGGGAGGAGAGAGAGAGAAACATCAATGTTAGAGAGGTACATCGACTGGTTGCCTCCCGCACAACCTCAACCAGGGCCGGGGATCCAATCACAACCGAGGTATGTGCCCTTTACAGAATTGAACCCGCAATTCTTTGGTCCACAGGCCGACTCTCTAACCACTGAGCCAAACCAGCCAAGGCTAAAAACATGTTCTTAAAAAAATGCATTATAAGGAGGAAATCATGTATTTTATAGCAAGTGTATATAAACAATTCTTACAACTCAATAAGAACACAAAAATGTTATTTTTTGTTTTAAAAATTGAAAGAAAAAAAGATTTGAATAGGTTCTTTACCAAAAAGCATATGCAAAGCTATAAAACATAAAAATATGTTCAACATCATTAGCTCTTAGGAAAATGCAGATTAAAACCAATATGAGATAATACTACATACCCACTACGATTCAAATTAAACATACTGAATATACCAAGTCCTCATGATGACGTGAAACAGCCAGCACTGCCTACACAATTTGTGGGAACCAACGCAAAATGGAAATGCAGGACCCCTTGTTTATAAAGCAAAGGAAAAGTATTATTAATGATACTAAAACTAAAATCTTTTTTCCTTTCTTCAACAGTCTCTCTCTCTCTCTCAATGGGTCATGGTGTTATTTATTTACAATTTAATGTCTTTCTAAATAAAAAATTTAATTAACAGGAATTGTACTGTTCATCCTTATATTGTGCAATGCCAGTTTAAATGCAAATATTAAAGCATTTAACTATGCAGAATCACTGAAATTATGCAATTCATCTGGCTTGTCCCTAGAGGGAAATTTCAAGCCGGCAAGAAAAATAAAGCCAGAGTCTGTAGGAAGGAGGAAGAGAGGTTCCCCAGGCATGGAGTGCTAGGGGAATGTTGAGCCTATTTTGGTGTGTGTTTCCAACTGCACTTGAAAAAATTGTGCATTCTGTGGTTGTTAGATACAGTTTTCTGTAATGTCATTACTTTAGTTAATAAAAATGTAAATGTTCCTAAACAAAAGATTTCTTAAAAGGAATACATGGATTTCATAAAGAAAATTAGCTTACACTGCTTCTGGTGACATTGTGCAAACATCTCCTGAACAGTAGCAGGTGTCAGTATTATCAAAACTCAGTCCCAAATTAAGGCCAAGCAACTGCACGATACTGACAGTATATGACTCCAAAGATGAACCATCTGGATACTAAAAACAAGGAAAATAAAAGAAAAAGTTTTAGTTAAGAATCCTACTATTCAGTTATTAAAAAAAAAAAACACAATACTATAATCAAAAATTAGTAAATGAAACTCATTTTTGAAATGTATTAATGCATCCAAGATACCTATATAGATGCAATTATAGTAGTTATATAAGTATTTAGATAATAGACTTATTAAACATGGATAAATAACCATAATAGTTCAATTTCAAAATACTATTATTTAATGACAACAGCAGCTATCTTAGAGGTTTAAACACCACATTGTATTGCTTCTTTGAATTTGTCTAAACAAAATGCCTCTAATCTTTTAATAATCAATTCTATATGTTATTTTAGAAGGCAGCCTCTGAAATGGGTCTCAATGATTTCTGCCTTCTAATATTTATGTCCTTGAATGTAAGCTGGACTTATTGACATACTTCTGGTTAACTAAATATAGTAGAATTGATGGGTCTTTTCCAAGATAGTTTAGAAACAAACTGACTTCCTGGATTCTGTCTCACTCTCCTCACTCTGGGGGAAGCCAGCCAGCTATTATGTCATGAAGTAGGCCTATGGAGAGGTCCACATGAGTGAGCTTGGAAAAAGATTTTCTGGGATCTTCCAATAGCCATGTGACTGAGCTTAGAAACAAACTCTCTCTGTGTTGAACCCTGAGATTACTATAGCTCTAGCCGACACCTTGATTTTGCCCGCTAAGCTGCTCCTAGAATCCTAGCCCTTAGAACTGTGGTGTTTTTTTCTGCTAAGTTTTGGTACAATCATTTATATAGCAACCAATAACTAATACACCCCTAGTAGGTATTATTGTTCTCCTTTGTATCATTTACAGTTTCTGCACAGAGATGTTTACAGCAACTTTATTCATAATTGCCAAAACTTGCAAACAACCATGATATCCTTCAGTAGGTGACTAGACACATAAACTGTGGCACATTTCAGACAATAGAATATTACTCAGCACTAAAAAGAAATGAGCTATAGCCCGGCCAGTGTGGCTCAGTGGTTGAGCATCAACCCATGCACCAAGAGGTCGGTGGTTCGATTCCCAGTCAGGGCATATGCCCAGGTTGTGGGCCAAATCCTCAGTGGGGGGCATGCTGAAGTTGACCAATCGATGTTCTCTTTCATTGATGTTTATATCTCTCTCTCCCTCTCCCTTCTTCTCTCTCTAAAATCAATAAAGAAAAAATAAAAAGAAATGCGCTATAAAGAAAAGAAATGGAGGAAACTTAAATGCATATTACTAAGTGAAAGAACTCAGTCTGAAAAGCTACATACTGTATAATTCTAACTATATGACATTCTGAAAAAAAAACAAAATTATGGAGACAATAAAAAGATTCATGGCTTCTTGTGGGGGGGTGAATTAATAAACAGAGCACAGAGGATTTGGGGGGGACAGTGAAAATGCTCTGTATGATACAGTAATGATGCGGAGATGATGACAGATGATAGATAGATAGAGACAGATAGATGATGATGATAGATAGATGATAGATAGATAGATAGATAGATAGATAGATAGATAGATAGATAGATAGATAGATAGATGATAGATAGATAGGTAGGTAAGTAGGTAGGTAGGTAGGTAGGTAGGTAGGTAGGTAGATAGATAGAGAGATGATAGATAGATAGATTCCAAACCCATAAAATGTATACCAAGATTGAACCCTAAGGTAAACTATAGACTTTGGTTGATTTTGATGGGTCAATGTAGGTTCAGCTTTGGTCACAAAAATCACCTACAACTCAAAGACCTCACTTGCTTACCTATTACCAACCAAACCAACAGGCAAAGGGCCCATATAACTGCCTACATCCTAATTGTGGAGCCCCAACCTCAGGCACAGATTTTTTAAATGACAAACAACCTATCACCTTATTAACAACTTACAATTAATTTGGTCATATGATTTAAAACCTACTCATAATAGAACGCTTCTCATCACCTAATAAGACAAAACCTTAGTCTGTTGGACACTTTAAAATCCCGCCATGCCTAATTTGGGCTTTAACTGTGCTAGTCACATTCTGGCACAGATACCAACATCACTTTTGCTAGCTCTGCATTTACAAGCCCCTTGAGTTAAATTATATTTATAAGTCGAGGTCCAAGGTCCAAGTTCCAGGCCGAACAATTCACATTATACAACAGTGCCTCAGGATCATTGTAATACCACAGAGCCACAAAAACAAAACCTACATTAACTCAAGAGAATATCAACTTGAAAAGAGTGCCCCAACTCTACATCTCAAACAACATTACCTTAGCTTAGGACCTCACTGCTAGAAATGACATCACTCCTGACATCTCCTTATTGGAGATAACAATGCATCCTGCACCAGAGACTTTGCCTCAGACTCTAAAGCCTCCACCCTAGACATGTTTTTGGACTGCCATTCCTAAGGCATAGTTGGACACAAGAAATTTATTTGTTTTCTTATTTTGATATTAAGGAATCTATTGTGTTTCCTGAGTTTGCTATCTATGTAGCACATGATATTGGTATACTTTTGGTTCTTTGTCCAACATATATTCCTACACTCAATGTCTAAAGGAAAATCTGGTCAAGGTTACTACTGTCTGTGCCATTCTAAAAAGTAATGGAGGTTATTGTTTTCTCTAGGAGTGACCTGCCTCTTATCAGTGAACCTCTTGAACCCCTGGGGAGAGGACCACTCACCAGTGCCTTCTTCTACTATCCTTTCCAGTTTTCTATCACAAATTCCCACCCTGCACCTCTAACCATGATCATCACAACCATGTCTTCCCTTTGGTTACATACAAATACCAGTAATAATTACATATACTTTAGCAAACTATCAATTAATATTCTCCAACAACATCAACTGCCTGATTTACTACTTTGATCAAAGAAATACACCAGGATATTATTGTAAAAAATATATATATATATAATTTATGTACACATAAACGTGTGTGTGTATCTATATATCTATATATAGCTATAGATATATAACTTTTAACACATTACAACTCCACAACAATACTGTTAGAGCCCCAGAAATTTTAGATCTATTTCCTTGGCTAATGCCATATAAATGGGAAATTTAGTTATGGGCTGGCCTAAAATGATTCCTTATACTTTTTGTTGCATTTCTCCTTTCTGCTCTCATAATAAAATGTTTCCTATGCTGTTTAGTGCAACTTATGCTCTACTCTCTAAAAGTCTCCTTTTTTATTACTCCAAAGGTTGAATAATATGTCAAAGCATAATAAGGCTAATTGAATTAAAGATAACTTCTATTTTCTGTATTCTGATGCTTTTCTGTCTGGGGCCTTGCCAACCCTGGAGGACTGCCCATCCTAGGGTCACCCAATTCCTTGAGAAAGGAAAAAGCTCACCTATAAGTGCCACCTTTCATATGCAAAACCCTCAATTGAGAGCCCATATAAGGAACACTCTCCTTTATCAGGTTTACATACTCTAGGCCTTTATCCATCTGGCAAAATCACACTAGGGCCAGGCATCAAACTAGGGACAGCCTCTGTGTATCAGAGCCTGCTGAAAATTTTTCAAATTAGCCAATCTTAGGCCTACTTACCCTACCTTGTCCATATCCTCACAAGGAAACCAAAATAAAGGTTCAGGCCCATATTTTCCTCTTTCTCTCTAAGTTACCTGATCAAACCTAGTCTTTCTCATGTGGTCCCTGTGTGGTGTGGCATGCCTCCTTTTTCTAGGAAACCATGAGTATTATAAATTTATTTCTGCATAACAGTCATGTCCATGATTGTATGCTTTTCCATACAGATGTGAACAGATCCCAGGTCACCTCATAAAAACTTTACAACTAGATTAGGTTGTTCTACTTTAGTGACTTTAGTTAATTCAAATTAGATTACAACTAATTACTAACATATATTGTAAACTCTAGGGCAACTGTCTAAAGTTTTTAAACTTATAATTAATATGCAAAATGAGGGGGGAATGGAATTATATAAAATTTGCAATTAAGAGGCTGGATGAAAGCTGAGTAAGCTGTGGCTAGGCCATGGAGCCAGGACTGCTGGGAGCACCAGGAGCACCAACTTACATCATACACAAGAATAAACACAAAATGGATAAAAGACTTAAATGTGACTCATGAATCCATAAAAATCCTAGAAGAAAATGTAGGCAACATAATTTCAGACATTATATGCAGCAGAATTTTCACTGGTACAAGACCTAAAGCAAGAGAAACAAAGGAAAAAATGAACACATGGGACTACATCAAACTCAAAAGCTTCTGCACAGCAGAAGAAACAACCATCAAAATGGAAAGGGAACCCACTATATGGAAGACCATAATTGTCAATGATACATCAGATAAGGGGTTAATTTCCAAAATATATAGAGTACTCATACAACTCAACAAAATGAAGACAAAGAACCCAATTAAAAAATGGGCAGAGGACCTAAAGAGACACCTCTCCAAAGAGGACAACAAATAGCCAAGAGACATATGAAAAAATGCTCAATATCACTAATCATCAGAGAGATGCAAATTGAAACAACAATGAGGTATCACCTCACACCTGTCAGGATGGCTGCCATCAACAAATCACCAAAGAACAAGTGCTGGTGAGGGTGTGGAGAAAAGGGGACTCTAGTACACTGCTGGTGGGAATGCAGACTGGTGTAGTCACTGTGGAAAACACTATGGTGTTACCTCAAAAAATTAAAACTTGAACTGCCATTCGACCCAGTGATCCCACTTCTAGGAATATACCCTAAGAAACCTGAAACACCAACCAGAAAGAATATATGTACCCCTATGTTCATAGCAGCACTATTTATAATCGCTAAGATCTGGAAACAGCCCAAGTGTCCATCAATAGATGAGTGGATAAAAAAGCTGTGATACATATGCACAATGGAATACTATGCAGCTATAAGAAAGAAAGATCTCTTATCCTTTGAGATGACATGGAGGGACCTTGAGAGTATTATGCTAAGCAAAACAAGCCAAGCAGAGAAAGACAAATATCACATGATCTCACTTATTTGTGGAATATAATGAACAAAATAATCTGTTGAACAAAATAGACCCAGAGACATAGAAGTAGGGTACAGACTGACAAACCTCAGAAGAGGGAGTGGTGGGAGGGATGAGATGAACCACAGAACTTATTTGCATGTATGCATAACCAATGGACATAGACAACAAAGCTGGGGATGGGGCGGGGGGGAATGGGGAGGAGGGGACAATGGGGGAAAAAGGAGAAACATCTGTAACAAAAATAAATTCATAAAAATAATTTTTAAAAAGAGAAGTAAAGGTGTTACTATTTGCATATGACATGATATTTTATATAAAAAACCCTAAAAGTCCTAAACACCCCCCAAAAAAATGTTTGGAGTGAAAAATGAATTCAGTAAAATATCTGGATACATAAAAGTCTGTTGCACTAATAAACTATCAGAAAGAGAAATTTTTTTAAATATCTCATTTACAATAGTAACAAAGACAACAAAATAAATTTAACCAAAGAGGTGAATGATCTCTACCCTGAAAACTATAAGATATTGATGAAAGAAATTAAAGATAACACAAATAAATGGGAAGATATCCCATGTTTGTGGTTTAAAAGAATTAATATTGTTAAAATGCCCATACCCACAGCCATCTATGGAGTCAATGCAATCCCTACCAAAATTCCAATATCATTTTTCATAGAAATTGAAAAAACAATGCTAAAATGTGTATGGAACCACAAAAGACTCCAAACAGCCAAAACAATCCTGAGAAGGAAAAGCAAAGCTAGAGTCATCACACCTCCCTTTTTCAAACTATATTACAATGCTATCTATAGTAATCAAAAAGTATGGTATAGCCCTGGTCAGTGTGGCTCAGTTGGTTGAGCATCATCCCATGCACCAAAAGGTCACTGAATCAATTCCTGGTCAGGGCACATGCCCAGGTTGTGGGTTCAGTCCCTGGTTGGGTTGCACACTAGAGGCAACCAATCAATGATTCTCACATTGATTTCTCTCTTTCTCTCTCCCTCCCTCCCTCCCTTCTTTTCTCTCTCCCTCTCCCTCCCCCCATTTCTCTAAAATGAGTAACAGCATTTTTTTAAAATAGGCACAGAATAGAGGATCCCAAAATAAACCCCTGATTATATGATCAACTAATATTTGACAAGGGAGCCAAGAATACTCAGTAGAGAAAAGATAGCCTCCTCAGTAAATAGTGTTGGAAAAACTGGATATTTACCACTGGATATTAGACCACTCACAAAAATTTACTCAAATGAATTAAAAATTAAAAGTTAAGAAATGAAATCATATAACTTTTAGAAGAAATTATAGTAAAACATCTCCTTGACATTGGTCTTGGCAATTATTTTATGGATATCATACTAAAACCACAAACAAAAGCAAAAATAAACAAGTGGGACTACATCATTGTAAAATGTTCTGCACAGCAAAAGAACAGATCAACAAAATGAAAAGGCTGCCTACAGAATGTGAGAAAGTATGTGCAAATTATACATTTGACAAAGAGTTAATATCAAAAATATAGGAAATCTGATAAGGAGTCAATATCCAAAATATAAGAACTCATATACAATTCACTAGCATAAAACAAATAATCTGATTAAGAAACAGTCAAAGAACCTGCATGTTTCTCCAAAGAAGATTTTAAATGACCAGCAGGTACATTAAAGGATGCTTAACATCACTAATCGTCAGGGAAATACAAATCAAAGCCACCTCACACCTGTTAAAATGGCTACTATCAAAAATACAGGAAATAGTATTAATAAATCATGGCAAGGACGTGAAGAAAACGGAACCCTTGTTCCCTGTTGATGGAAATAAAAATTGGTACAACCAGTATAGAAAACAGTATGGTGTTTCCTAAAAAATATTAAAAATAGAACTACCATATGAATCAGCAATTCCACTTCTTGGTATATATCTGAAAAAAATAAAATCACTATCTCAAAGAGATATCTGTACTCCCTGTTCAATGTAAATTATTCACAATAGCCAAGATATGGAAACAACCTAAATGTTCATCAATAGGTGAGTGGATAAAGAAATTGTCACATGTATGTGTGTGTGTGTGTGTGTGTGTGTATTTATATATATATGTGTGTATATATGTATATATGTATGTATGTATATGTATATATGTATATACATATATATACACAAACAACATGAATGAATCTTAAGGGCATTATGCTAACTGAAGTAAGTCAGGCAGAGAAAGACAAATACTGTATAATCTTACTTATATATGGAATCTAAAACAACCAAACTCACAGAAGCAAAGAACAGATTGGTGGTTGCCAAGGATGGGGACTCTGGGATGGGAATGAGTAAAAGTGACCAAAGGGTACAAACTTCTAGTTTCTGGGGATGCAATGTACATCACAGTAATGAGAATTAACAATACTGTATTGTATATTTGAAAGTTTCAAAGAGAGTAGATTTAAAGGTTCGCACCACACATGCACTCACCGCACACACACACACAAATAGTAACGATGTGAGATGATAGATGTGTTAATCTTATGGTGGCAATCACTTCCCAATATGTACACATATCAAATCATTACTCTGTAGATCTTAAACTTACATAATGTTATAACAAGTACCTACCAGAACTGATATTACATCTTTCTAATCTGTCAAGGGCAATTTCCTTCCTTGTAGTTGCTACTAAAAGTCAACCAACTGCACAAATCGGTCAATATGAAAATCACAGTGCACACAACTTTTTCTGAAGCACTCTCAAGTTAGTTTCCTTTCCTATTTTTTACATAACTTGTTATAAATGCAATATAACACTGCAGTAAGAGCTCATTCTCACTTTCCCCAGAAAACAGATTATGAAAATTTGTTAGCCATTTTCCCTATAAGTTTAGTCCTCCCAAACATAAATACTTGAATGCAATAATAAAATAGTTATCTTAAAATAGAAAAAATAATGCCACTTATTAAAAAAGCAAATGAATGTACACAAATTATTAATTTTGAGAGAAAACTTGATGTTCAATAATTAACATTAAGATTGTACTGAATATATAAAAAATATGATGCAAGCATACCACTGTTCAAAACAAACTTTGACTTAAAAGGCCAAACATATTTTTTAAAAACAATATGAGCCCTGGCCAATTTGGCTCAGCAGTTAGAGCATTGGCCTGCGTACCAATGAGTCGTGGGTTTGATTCTGGTCAAGGGCACTTACCTCGGTTGCAGTTTACCCCCAGCCCCAGTCAGGGTCATGTGGGAGGCCACCAGTCAATGTGTCTCTTTCATATTGATGTTCTCTCTCTCTCTCTCTCTCTCTCTCTCTCTCTCTCTCTCTCTCTCCCTCTCCCTCTCCCTCTCTCCGCCCCACCCCCCCAATCTATCTGAAGCTAAAAAAAAGAAAAAAGAATGAGTAAGCTATATATTTATTCATGCTTTAACATCTTTAGGAAATTTGGAAACATGAAAATAATGAGAGCAAACTGGACAATAATTACATACCAGAGCAACTGTTGCAGCATAATCCTTACTACATATTTGTTCAGGACCTATGGCTCCTTTAAAATTAATATGTTCCTTGAAGCTAAAAAACAAGAATTTCTTCATAATTGCACTTAAGAGTGATATTATTGATGATAAATTTTCATAGCAACAAACATTAGTGAACAATTACTATGTCCTAAGCACCATGCTACTCTGAATTAAGCTAATTTAAACATATTTTTCTAATACCTACAAAGTTAAGGCTATTTCAAAATATATGTAAATTTTGTATTTCATAAACACTCAGAAGAATAATAAGGATAAAGCTTAACAATTATGCCAAATGCATTTGCACTAATGATTATAGCTTTTATTCTGGTTCCCTCAACATTTACAGCTCCAAAAATTCAATTTTCTATCATCTCCTTATTCATTTATTCACTAAAAATGAATAGATTTTTCTGCACATAATATTCTAGATAATGTATTGACTATATATTCAATATATTTATGTTATTAGAAAATAAAAACATAAAAATTAATCAGATGAGAGACAGGATGTAGAGATAATATAACAAGTAGTAAAAGTTTATAAGCCAAGCGACATCAAAGAAATGTATCACTCATAATTAATCTCCTTTAATTATTTCAACACTTTTATGTAACTTCACTTTTATCAGGTTATTTTATGTCAGTTGATAGAAAATTTTAAGTCTCTCCTCACATTAGCTCTTGGAGTACAAGGACTTTAACTTACATTTTTCCCATACCAATCATATCTACCACATTTATAGAATATTATATATATTAAATAGGTGCTTATTTTTCATAATTAACATATGAAATCATTTTGCATTATTCCTGTATGCTATACAAACACAGAATACTATACTCACGCAAGTAAGTATGCCATATCATGAGGTTGGAAGACATGTACAGATTTCCATTCTAAAAATCTAAATAATATTTGATAAGGAGTTCCAAAAGTAGAAATTCTGTTTTTATTTGACCAGATTTCTATGGAAGATATTACAACTGTCAGTTTTAACTGAGTAAGCATCTAAAGAAAGAAGATAAATAAAAATATTTTAATTTAAACATTATGTTAAACTTTATTAAAAAATATATTTAAGACATTTAATTTGGTATTTTGATCATGGAAATTCTTCAACAACACAACAAAATACTATACACATCACTATATATTACATATATTTTTATAAAATATATGAACAGAAGACTTTTTAAAAACTTACAGTGTTAACCAATCCAATTATCTGAATAACCTTCTGTGTTACAGCCTTTACATCAGAGCCCATGTAATCAAACTGAAAAAGATAAATTGCTTTTAAAAACTAGTGGATGCCATTAATATATCACATGAGCTTTATATATACAATGTACTGTATTGTACATCAGCGATGGAATTACATTCCAATTGTAATCCAAGAAATGAATAATGATGTATAAATAATGATTTATAAAAATAAATCATTTAATTTATAAGATAACATATATAATAAATAAATACATTTAATAACATGATTTTGTTTTTGTCTTCTTTTGCAATAGTGTTATTTTCTGAAAACTTTAATGATAGTCTTAAAGTTATAAATTATTTATTAAATTTATTGAGGTAACATTGGTTAACAAATTATACAGGCTTCAAGTATACAATTCCATGAAGTGCTATCTCAATGGTTAGAGCATGTGACTCTTTTTTTTTTTTTTTCTTTTTTTTGTTTTTTTTTTTTTGTATGTGCCCATAGCGGGAACCAAACCCGGGACTCTCTGGTCCGCAGGCCGACACTTCAACTGCTGAGCTGAGCCAAATCGGCCAGGGCTAGAGCATGTGACTCTTAACGTGATTTTAATCAATGTTTAATGTACTTAACTTGTGTCCTTAATTACTATTTATGAATACTGAATCATAATTTTTAAATGTGGTATTTCATAAATGAATGGGACTATATCAAACTAAAAAGCTTCTGCATAGCAAAAGAAACCACTATCAAAACAAAAAGGCAGCCAACAGGATGGGAGAAGATATTTGCAAACAACAGCTCCTACAAGAGGTTAATACCCAAAATATATAAAGAACCCATACAACTCAACACCAAACAAACAATCCAGTTAAATAATGGGCAGAAGACCTGAACAGACACGTCTCCCAAAAAGACATTCAAATGGCCAATACATATAGGCAAAGATGTTCAACTTTACTATTAGGGAAATGTAAATCATAACTACAATGAGATACCATGTCACACCTCTTAGAATGGCTGTTATCAACAAGACAAGTGACAGTTAGTATTGGAGAGGTACCCTTATCCAGTGCTGGTGGGAATGTAAACTGGTACAGCCTTTATGGAAAATAGTATGGAAGTTCCTCAAAAAATTAATAATAATATGATATGTGGAATATAAAATTGAAAATAACAAATGAAAAAACAAGAAAAACAAACAAAAACTCATAGACACAGACAACTGTATGGTGGTTACCAGAGGGAAGGAAGGTAGGGAGGGTAGTAAATGGTAAAGGGGGTCAAATATATGGAGACAGAAGATGATATGACTTTGGGTGGGGGGCACAATGCAATATACAGATCAAATATCATAGAAATGTGTACTTTAAACCTAAATAATCTTATTAATCAACATCACCCCAATATATTTAATTTAAAAAAAGAAAGGATAGAATTACCATATGACCCAGCAACATCCCTCCCCTTCTGAGTATCTACCTGAAAATTTCAAAATATTTATTCATAAAGATATGTGTACCCCTATGTTCACTGCAGCACTATTCATGGTGGCCAAGACATAAAAACAACTAAAGTGTCTTCGAAAGATGATTGAATAAAGATGTGGGACATATATACAAGGAATACTACTGAGCCATAACAAAAGATAAAATACTTTCATTTGTCTTGCTTTTAATCTTCATATTTGTTTTTAATTGCAGTATTTATTCCCTCTACATCTAATAAAATTACTTGTATATTTGAGTTGAAATCTTTTACCTTAATATTAGCTTTTAAATTTGTTTCATATTTATGAAACAAATGCTTAATGTATGTTTTTATTTCCATTTATTGCCTTCTTTTTGTTTATTGTGCTTAAAATCCTGATTACCAATTTCTAATTGCTTTGTAATTTTACAGAAATACGATTTTGAGTGTGTATTGGCTTTCTACTGGGTCAACTTAGCTATCATAAAAAGCTCTCCAATTCTTTAGTGAGCCATGAGCTTCAATTTTTTTTTACCTCTGCCAACAATTATGTCCATACTTCCCTACCTCATATTTATATCTTCAGTATAAACTGACTCCCTTTTGGGAAAAACATTTTTGTTTTATAACCTATATCTTAAAATATTAATATCTGAAGGTTTTGTGGATCTAAATATATAATTTTTTGTTTTGCTAACCCTTGTTCACTGTATTTTCTTATGGATTTTGAGTTTATACATGGCTGATATTAATCTGTGGGAATCCTGTTTGAAGTTGTATTCCCCCAGGGAGAAATACCATTTGCTTCCATCAGGTGCCCTCAGATCTGAACAATTTAGGACAAATATAACCTCATAGTTTAGAATCCCCTAAACACCTTTAAGTTTTATAAATTTAAAACTTAAACCTATTCAAGATCTGTAGTCACGAATCCTCAATATGAAAGTTTTGTTCATTTGTTTTTCTTTCATTTCATTTACTTAGAACTAAGAACAAAACAGATAACTTGTGTTCTTCCTTTGCTTGTGAGAGGTGGCATATGTGTTCAGTAGACTACTCTGACAGTTAGGCTGAGGCAGTTAAATATTCTTGCATGTGGGGTTGAGGGTTTGGAGAAGTTCTAATCTATACTTCCATTGAGAATTCAGTCCTTCTGAAAAAAGGAAAAATAACAGACAAGGTTTAGAAAATGAAAAGATGGTTCACTTTATAAATGCAATTAGAAATCATATATACAAAATAAATTAATTAACAAGAACTTGGCTTATCCACAATTTGAAGAATTTATTGCTCTAAAAGCAAAATAAACATCAAATATTGGTTTAAAATTTTTATTACATCATTGAAATCAAGTTAAAGACAAATGCTAAATAATTTTAAAACAATAATGTGTAAAAAGGACCTACCAGATTTTTATCCACAACAATATACATTTCAAGGTATTGAGGGAATAACTTGAAAAATTCAGGTCTCTGAAAAAACACGCAATATGAATACTGAGGAGTTTCTAAAAATGTATCTTCTATTGAAATTATATTCAAAGATAAACTGAGAGACATGTTGCTACTGATTATATAACAAGGGTATTTTCAAATACAAAATTTAGGTACTATCTGGAAAATTCCAGTCCAAACAGTGCCTGTGGTTAAAAAGAATTTTTAATGAGACCCCAAGCTATACAATAACACAGGTATCTTTTGATTTTAGCTATAGATAAAATTGGAAATATTAACTTTATAACATATAGCTTTTTTTTCCTTAGCCCTGTGATAATTTTCATAGTAATCTTCCATGTGAGAAGATTTTCTGCTACCAATTATTAGGAAACTACTTTTGGCAAGTGATACAGTTTATAAATTTTTTTCGTTTATTGATTTTTTAGAGAGAGAGGAAGGGAGAGGGAGAGATAGAAATATCGATGAGACAGAACATCGACTGGCCATCTCCAGCTCACCCCCCACCGGGGACTTGGCCCACAACCTGGGCATGTGCCCCAACTAGGAATCAAACCAGTGACCTCTTGGTGCTTGGGTCTATGCTCAACCACTGAGCCACACCGGCTGGGTGGCAAGTGATATAGTTTAAAAAATATTACCAAAGTATGATCAATGGCATTCACTAGAGATAGGGATGTTATTTATGGCAGTTTACAGGTATTTGTGGAGGAGGAATTAATCCCTTTGCTTTACATGTACCTTATGTAAGCCACTGATAACATTCATTTCTGAACTCTCCTGAAACACAGATTTAACTTAGAAATTCAGATCACATATATTTATATCATGTAAATTATCAGACAATTGAGGAAAAGAAATAATTTGTATTAATTATTCAAACGCCCACATGTCAAAAATAGTTTTTTGGTTTCTTTAATCCTATATTCACGTATCTGTTTCCAAGATCAATTACTTATGTTTTTGCTAAACTGTCATCTAATCACAACCATAACAAAACAAAATTTCATTCTCTATTTATTTTATTTTTTATTGTTGGCACTATTAAAGATTCCCCCTATTTCTCTCCCTTTGCCCCCTCCACCCAGCCCCAACACCACCCCAGTCCTTCACCACATTATTATTTATATCCATGGGCTATGCATATATGTATATATATTCTTTGGTTAATCTCTTCCAGCCCTCCCCCCCATTCCCTACCCCTTTGAGATTTCATTTTCTATTTATCTCTATTTATTTTAAAAGTCACGCAGGAACCTCATGAAAAAGTAAAATAATTTTAATATTTTCAAGTCACCAAATTTTGCTCTGAACTTAATTTTCATTTCACAAAATTATACTGAATACATTAAAATTAAAAAGTCAACACTTACTTCTGAACTGCTCTTGTACTTGGGATTATTATAACTGTTACTGTCGTCTCCTATGAGAGATATGTTAGTGTCAAAATCTTTGTCTTCATAAATCATGTGAGTGAATTCTGATGTCGTCTCCATTGGTTCGATTCCATATGAGATGTTTTTCAACTGCAATGTTCCCCTGAACGTTGAAATAATCAAAACAAATCTAAAATGATTCTACCAAAACTATAATCTAATATTCAAATGAGAAATGTTGGCCAGACTTTTCTTACATTTAAAGTCCCCTTAGTTTTTCTAATTTATTTATTTATTTTTTGAGGTGTTACCCAGAACTGGACTAGTCATATCGCAGGATATGTATTTCTTTATATTATAAATATCTCAATAGAAAAATCTTCAACAAACCATGTTGGTGGCATGGATCCATGTGCTTAAACAGGTTAGGACTCCTTCCTAGGGTATAGATTTTCGAAGCCAGTCTGTAGGAGCTATAGGCACTCTCTCCCTTAGTTTTAAGTTTCTTTCTTCTTTTTGAGACACCTAACTCTCCCTGACGTTTAATGTCCTAAATAATTTGATGAGTGAGCTGAATTGAAGACACTACCTGCCTAAAAATGATTGGAACTGACCCAAAGTATCTATCAGACTGAGGCTTTTCGGCCATTGTCAGCCATTCTAGGAAATTAAGAAAACATAATCTCTTCCTCAAGCAGCAGGTCCTATCAGAATCAACAAGTAGCCTCCCAGCAGGAACAAATGATATCAGGGTGATCAACTCTACTTTATCAGTAATTCTTGCTCACTCCTTGGGGAATTGAAATAACAAAGGTGGCTATAGAACCAGAAAAGATATATGATGGATCAACTAATACACTAGCAGGATCTAATAATGGCAAATGGAATATATTTCCATAGGTTACAACCTGAGTCCTGAACAAGTGTTGAGTGACACAAGAGAATTTGGAAAGCCTGCAATATATCCATAATAATTGCAATCCATCTGGAAAAAAAAGTACACAAAGAAAAACAAATGGATAATTTATTTTTTAAAATGGTCATCCCATAGATGACATTTACATGTATCACATTAGCTATCTGTGTACATTGATATGAACTGCTGTGCCAGGTAGAAATAAGAACTAGTTTAAGTCATTCATTTTAGTGAATGTGTAAAATAATATTCCAGTAATTTCAGAATATTAATATTTTTAAGGAAACTTCAGAATAAGAAACCCATAAGAAAAAAAAAAAGACTTAAGTCTTACCTGATCTAACAAATTGTTAGTATACTGGGTATCATCTTTTCCATAAGAATAAACAACAGAAATCGAGGATAAAAATGATCTAGGTAAAAAGCACAAAAAACATGCTCAAGTTGTGAAACAGAAAACATAGAAAAAAATTATTCTTCATAATTATTCCTCTTTTTACTGGAGAATTTAAAGTAGTGTTAATTTTCTTGGCATATCCTATTTTCCAAATATTTCTCTATCATTTACAATAAATTAGGCACTGAGAGAGGCATTTTAACTGATGACATATAATACCAAAATTTGTACTAATGAACAATCTAAATTGCTAGAAATATCAAATACAACAACACAGGTCTCAATTTTCAGCACAGAACTTTCAAATCTTTGTCTTTATTGCTCATTGATTCCAGATTTTAAAGCTGAATCTCAAAATTAAAATGTAGAGTTAGAACACAATTTAGAAAGATTTCCTTCTCATTGCTACAAACTCATATTCACTAAGCTTAGTTAAGTACCAAGTTCTTCTCAACAAACTTGGTCAGAATTTTCTTTCATTCTCCTCAGTAACTATTCAAAAGCTCAGCACCACCCTTTTCAATCATCCCACATAACCTCCATGTCACCTCACTTATGGATAGCCTGTACCCATCCTCACCTCGTAACTTTATTTCCATAAGATGAATACTTTGTTTCAAAGCAAATACTTATACTTGTGCTACAAATCCCATTCTGTGCTTATATGTTGAAGATACATACTTTTTTGGTCCTATAATTTCAAACTCTTCCTCTCTACTGTTTTTAATCTTAACACTATTTTTCAAGTCTATTATCAAATCATTAGTATTCTAAATAACTCTCTCTTGACCCTGTGTCCTACTCTAGCTATTCCTTATATATTTTCAATGTGCAACCTTTTTTTTATCAAGAGTAGTTTACACACCATTTCTCCACTTTGTCAATACGTATTCACCATGAAACTGCTCTGAAAAGATTCATAACTACTAGAATGTCAAACCCAAAAGATAGTTTTAAAATGATAATTGTAATGGACTTCTAGCATCATTTTGGAAGCTGTGCCCACTCAGTCAAATCACACATCACTCCTCTGCTTCTCTTCCAGAGGTCAGCCAACAATAATCCATGGCCAAATTTGGCTGGCTGCATGTTTTGTAAATAAAATCTTACTGAAATACAGCCAGTCTTATTGGTTTACATATTTTTTATGGCTGCTTTTGCATTACAGTGCAAAATTGCTTACTTCCAACAGAGTATACAGCATCTTAGTCAATAATATTTAATATCTGGCTTTTTACAGAAAATCTTTGTCTACCCCTGGTCTAGGGCACAGTCTTCATGTTCTTTTCTGTTCTACCTGTCCCAAAATATAGGTCTTTACCAGGATTTAATCTTTAGTCACCAACCTGTCCCAAAATATTGGTCTTTACCAGGATTTAGTCTTTAGTCACCAATCTATTCAAAAGCACTTTATACACTCTCACTTAAAAAAAAAAAAAAAAAAAAAAACTACAGCCAAACTAATGATTACTGTTAAATCTATATCCAAATTACCAATTTCTGCTCAAGAGATTCACATTCCTATATTCATTTACTTAGCGGAAAAACCCACTTGGATATCTTATAAACACTGCAAACTAAGCTTATACTTTCCTTACATAAAGATCTCCCTTGTTTATAGTCCTCATTTAATTTCACTATAACTGACCTGGTTTCTTAAGCAACAACTAAATTATCCAAGATTCCTCACTGTTTCCTAGTCACACTACCAAATCTGTCTTCAAGGTCTATTTTATTTCCTGTGCTATGACCTATATACCACCATGTGTTCAAGTCACTAATCATCACTCACCTAAACTATTACATAATCATATAATTAGATGCCCTGCCTCTACTTTTATCCCCTCAAAATCTGCCTACAAGACTCAATGAGACTATATAAGTATATTCTTACAAACATTTTGGTTTGCAATATCCTTACCATGGCATGATAGATCTTCTACAACCTGGTTCTACCGATCACCTTTCCAAAATCTTTTACTCCTGTCCTCCAGAAATTATGTTCTTTAGTAATTCACACTGACTTTTTGCACACCACAGAATCCACTTGGTCTCACACCTCCATGTTTTATACATGATTTCCTCTAAGTAGAATGACCCCCCTACACTATCTCACTTCTTTACAGAGCTAAAGGTATCTTCCCTCAAGATACAAGTCATCTCTTACCTCTTTCCAAAAAGCCTTCCCTGCTTTTCAGAGACAACTGCTTCCATATTTATCATAATACCATATTATAATAAAATTATCAGTTTCCCTATTGTGTTTGAATATATTTTTCTGCATTATAAAATCTTTAACTGCATACCATGTTTTATTGTCTTTTGTATGCTTAAGACTTTATCCAATTACCTATATACAATAGATATCAAATGTATATAGATATCAAATATACATCTGAATTAAAATGATCCTATTCATAACTATTTTTAAAAATCAAGAAACCAAAGAATTACAATTTGAAAGGATAAAATAATTACTTACTGCTTCTTGAGATGGACAAAATATGGTTTTTCATTAATTGTAATCATGTAAGCAACCTGCAATGTGAGAATTCAAAATACTTTCAATAATACTTATAAAATGTTAAATAGTGTTTTCTTTCAGTCATGCTTTTAAAATATTGACAAAATTAATAATAATATATAATCATTACATGTGCTTTCCTTCTCGTGTGTATATTTGAAGCTTCAGGATTCTGACTTGAGAACAAGGAAGTAGAGTCCTCACATGCCTGCTAGTCACCATAACTCATATTTCTGAGGGAGAAGCTTACCTGATGATTGTTATCTTTTGACTTAGACACATACCACTGATTCACCATGCTGAAGGTAAATACCAAAGGTGCCCACCTCACTTGAGAGAACATGTTGCTTACTTACTCCCAGCCCTCCTGGAAAGTAAATTTCCCTGCTCATTGGAAGAGACACTCCTAATAAATAGAACTGCAAGGAATGCTACACCTCTAGCAACATAACACAGCAACTACCATCACACTTTGCTTATCCAATTAATCAATAAAATTCCTCTGGAATAGAATGCAGGAGAAGAAAGAGAGCGAGCAGAGATGTGTATGGAGAACCCTCTAGAACATAATAGAAAATGAGTCATTAAATGATTTATTTGGTTAATATTTAAAAATTATTTTAGCTAGAGAAAAAGCCATTTAAAAGTGGTCCATACCTTAACTTTATATTATAGAAGAATAAGATTCTTTGCAGCAGATAAATGGTCTAGGAAGAGTCATCTGAATGGCACACTGGAAAGAAGTGTGAGTGGAATCTGGAGAGGACCTTGAAAATTGTGCCCTCTAAAAATCCTTTGTTATTAAACAAGTATCATGAAAAATAAAAAGGCATATCATAGCACCAATAAAAATTTAAATGTATGTCATTTACAAAGAAAAAAAACTGGAATATAATTAACAAGAAATGTACAAAATGATACAAGAAATAATTTTTAAAAGACTTCAAAAAGACATCATCCAGAGCTTCTACAACTTTCAATACACATCTAGCTGTCTGGGTTGAATTGTGTCCCTCCAACTTTATATGTGATTTCTAACCCCAAGATATCAGGATGTGATCTTACTCAGATTGGGTTTTTACAAAGATAATGAAGGTAAAATGAGGTAATTGGTGTGGGCCTTAATCCATTATAACTGGGATCCTTATCAAAAAAGTAGATTTGGACACAGACATACTCAAAGAATTTCATGTGAAGATTCATAAGGAGAACACATCCATCTGCAAGCCAAGGATAGGGGCCTGAAGCAGATCCTTCCCTCATAGTCCTCAGAGAGAACCAACTCTGCCAACACCTTGATCTTCAACTTCTAGACTCCAGAAATGAGACAATAAATTTCTTTTGTTTACACAACATTGTTTGTTATGGCAAACAGCTGTTTGTTACTTTGTTATGGCAGCCCTACAAAAGCAACATACCATTGATTCTAAATGATAACTTTGCAGGATAGAGTAATCTTGGTTGTAGGTCGTTGCTTTTCATCACCTGGAATGTCTCTTGCCATTCCTTTCTGGCTTCAAAGTTTCTTTTGAGAAATCAACTGACAGTCTTATGGGAGCTCCTTTGTAGGTAACAAACTGCTTTTCTCTTGCTGCTTTTAAGATTCTCTCTTTGCATTTAACTTTTGGCATTTTGATGATGATGTGTTTTGGTGTGGACTTCTTTGGGTTCATCTTGTTTGGGACTCTCTGTGCTTCCTGGATTCGTATGTCTGTTTCCTTCACCAAGTTAGGGAAGTTTTCTGTCATTGATGGACATATCAAGAGCTTCCCAGACAAGAAAAAGCTAAAGGAGTTCATCGCCACCAAACCAGTATTATATGAAATGTTGAAGGGTCTTCTTGAAGGAGAAGAAGAACAAAAATATGGACAATAAAATGGCAATTAATACATATCTATCAACAATTGAATCTATAAACAAAATGAGCAAGCAGAACAGAAAGACTCATAGATACAGAGAAGTTTTTGTTGCTTGCCAGATGGGTGGGGGCTGGAGGGATAGGTGAAAAAGATGAAGGAATTCAGAAGTACAAACTGGTTGTTAGACTGATGAACCTCAAAGGGAGGGTGAAAGGGAGAGCGGGATGAGATAAACCAAAGAACTTCTATGCATATATGCATAACCAATGCACACCTACAATAGTGTGGGGAAGGCAGGATGGGGGCGGGATTGGGGAGGATGGGGTCAATGGGGAAAAAAAGAGGGGAACATCTGTAATACATTCAACAATAAAGATGAAACAAAAGTAACATACCAAATTTCAATAAAAACATTATAAGAAATTCTACAGAACAGGATCAAATTACCAAGCAAATGAAAAATAGAAATAACAAAGCCACAGGTAATATGGATAACAACAATGCTTAAACTGAGAGAATGGTGGAGAATTTGGGTAGAAGTGTAGTGTAACTTCCACACACAATTGCTACTACATCCAAATCCTGAAAAATACATTTCTTTTCAAGTGCACACGGAACATTAACAAAAAAGACCATACGTTAGGTAATAAAGCAAGTCTCATCAAATTGTATAAGTAAAAGTATATTTACAGACAAGCAACAAACAATTAGAAAATGAACTTAGGGAAACAATACCATTTATTACAGTGTTAAAATATGTCAAAAAACTGAGACTACATTTAACAAAAGATTTGCAAGACGTCTACACTAAAAACTACTATACTTTACTGAAAGAAAATCTAAAATATATAGAAAGATATACCATGTACATGAATTGGAGACTCAATGTTATTCAGTTTCCACTCAATTGATCTATAGGATTGAATGCAAACTCAATAAAATCCTAGCAGGTCATTTGTTCATATAAACAAGTTAATTGAGCTTAGAACTGTCAAGACAATCTTAAAGAATATAAAAAAGAGTAGGAGTACCTATATTAATCTATATTAAGACTTTTCCCAAAGCTACAGTAATCAGGCCAGTGGACTATGAACCAAAGTATTAAAAACTAGTTTGATGGAACAGACTAGAGATCCCAGAAAGAGCCACAAACACACATTCATCTAATCTTCAATAATGTCACACTGCAATACAGTGAGGAAAATGGCCTTCTGTAAACAAACTTTGACCTCTCTATCACATGATTTTTAAAAAATCGGTTTCACAAAGATCACAGACTAAATGTTTAAAGGAAAATAAAGCTATGTATAGATTTTAATTTGCCCATAATAAATAATAACTAGATAGCTAGAAAGATCTTATAACACTGAACTTTCATTTCTGGGCACACACCCAACTGAAATGAGTAAACGTGTGTACTAAAGACATGCAAAAATAATCAGAGTAGCTTACTCACAATAGTCCCACATTGGAAACAACCAAAAACTTTTGCAAACACTCTATTGAGTTAATGAGAGAAACTGTACTGCTTTTTGGTGGAGATACTACAAATACAAATTTTTTGGATACTTGCATAAGTATGCAGGCAATGTTTATTTGAAACTGAAGCGGAGCATGAATGACTCTATAAAAAGTGTTGGCTGTCCTGGTCATATAATGCATATTCATACAATGGAATATGATATATTCATACAATGGAATACTATATAGCAATATAAGAGAATAAACTGAACTACATACAATGACATGGATGAATCTAAAATACATAAGTTTAAACAAAAGCAGCTATACAGAAAGATTGCATAGTGTATGATTCCATACACAGACATATATTCATGTATATATAAATATATGTGTATATTTAAAGTATGTATATATATTTATAAGGAATCATATATGTATCAAGAAGAGACATAATTAATCTATGCAGATAGAAATAAGAATAGTGGTAATATTTGTGGGTATTGACTGGGAGGCTACAGGAGGCTCCTTCTGAAATGCTAGATATTCTATATTCAGATGTGTGGTGGTTAGAACAGATGTTTCCAATGTGTACAAAAATATTCATAAAAGGCAAAACTAATCTATGATAATAGAAAGCCAAACAGTGTCTCTGGGGTGGTTGACATATAAAAATTATCTGGGTTTCGTGATTTGGATATCGATTGTAGTTTTGATTTGCATTTCCCGAATAAGTAGTGAAGTTGAGTATCTTTTCATATATCTGTTGGCCATTAATTTGTCTGTCTTTGGGAGAAGTATCTGTTCAAGTCCTCTGACCATTATTTAACTGGATTGTTTGTTTGGTGTTGAGTTGTATAAGTTCTTTATATATTTTGGATATTAATCTCTTATCATACCTGTTGTTTACAAATGTCATCTCCCATTTGGTTGGTTCCCTTGTTATTTTGTTTGTGGTTTCTTTTGCTGTGCAGAAGCTTTTTTGTTTGATATAGTCCTATTCACTTATTTTTGCTTTTACTTCTCTTGCCTCTGGGATCAAATTCATAAAATCTTCCCTAAGACTAATGTCCATAAATTTATTGTTTCAGATCTTAAATTTAGGTCTATGATCCATTTTGAATTATTTTTGTACATGAAGACAAACTGTACTCTAGTTTTATTCTCTTGCATGTCGTTTTCCAATTTTCCCAGCACCACCTCTTAAAGAGGCTTTTATTTCTCCATTGTATGCTTTTTCTTCTTGTCAAAAATTACTTGCTCATATACATGTGGTTTTATTTCTGGGCTCTCACATATCTTCCATTAGTCTGTGTGTCTGTTTTTCTGCCAATACCATGCTGTTTTGATTATTGTTACTCTGTAGTATAATTTGAAGTGAGATGGTATGATACCTTCAGCATTCATGGATTGGAAGAATCAACATAGTTGAAATGGCCATATTACCCAAAGCAATATGCAGATTTAATGCAATCTCCACCAAAATCCCAGTGACATTTTTTAAAGAAATAGAACAAAAAATCATCTGATTTGTATGGAACCACAAAAGACCCCAAATATTCAAAGCAATCCAGAAATGTTTTCTGATTCCAAAATTGCCAGCAAATATTCAGGTGCCAGGTTGAAAGCTACTATAATAATTAAAAGATGGAATGGATCCCCTTGCAATTACAGAAGTTATCAAAGATCCATACATCACTTTGTTAGGTCACAGCCATGGTGCAAGCAATCACAATGCGGGGGGGGGGGGGCGTGTTGCCTTTGCTTGTACACTATTTTTCTAGTGAAAAAAGTAAAGACTTGTTCATAAGGCTACTTGTGAGTAAAAAAAAAAAACCTTCCAGAAGAGATTTCAGAGACAAGAGCAAACTTTTGCAAACACTCTATTGAGTTAATGAGAGAAACTGTACTGCTTTTCAGTGGAGATACTACAAATACAAATTTTTTGGACATTTGCATAAATATGCAGGCAATGTTTATTTGAAAATGAAGCAGAGCATGAATGACTCTATAAAAAGTGTTGGCTGTCCTGGCCATATAATGCATAATGTTGCTCAAAGAACACCTGATGTCCTTTCTATTGACACTGATGTCATTGTCATGGTATTGTTTCCTTGCTTCAGCTTCTAAGCTGTTTGAATTGAGTAATAAAAGGATTTTTGTGATTTTTGCTGACATTCAGTATTCTTCAATTCTCTTTCATTCACTAAAACTGTTAGTACTCTTTAACAAATGAGACTCCTCAGTTTATTTAATGCACTGAAATCGTGCTTTAATTCCAAAGCAAAGACTCCAAAATTCTTGACTTTAAATAATCCATTGAGTGAAGCCTACTTATTTCTTTTTGCTAGTTATCTCTTCAATGATAGAATTTTTCAAACTGGAAGAAGAGAAAACAGTATCAATGAAGTATTCTGTTGCTTAAAATGGAATGTGTTGAGGAAAGAATTGAACCGGTTTCCCAAAATATATCCCTTTGAATGTCAAGTCTGTTCTTAAAGGGGAACTTACTTATAAATAGGAAAAGAAATTTCAACTTGAAGTGGATAATTATTATGGCATTGCTCTATTTTTTAAAAAAATAGTTTTAATGCCTTGAAGAATTCAGTTTTTTATCTGATATCACTAAATACTTTTCCAGCATGGGAAGAAGTGGAAACATTCTGTGCATTGTTAGAAAAAAAGGGAATAAAATTTTATGACAATGTTCTGTTTTGTCAGTGGGCATTTTTTACAGTTGTTAAGAGATGCTCCCTCCACCCCCCTCCTGCATTCCTCAACCTAATGTCTGTGTCCATTGTTCTGCATATATGTATATAAGTTCTTTGGTTTATCTCTTCCCACTCACCCCCTCACCCCCTCCCATCCCTCTGAGGTTTGATAGTCAGTTCCCTACTTCCATGACTCTGGATCTATTTTAATCAATAGCTTATTTTATTCATGATGTTCCATAAATGAGTGAGATCATGTGGTACCTGTCTTTCTCTGACTGGCTTGTTTCACTCAGCATAATACTCCCCAAGTCCCTCCATGTCATCTCAGAGGGTAAGAGATCTTTCTTTCTTAGTTGCATAGTATTCCATTGTGTAAATGTACCACGGCTTTTTTATCCACTCATCTCTTGTCTCTGGGTCAGTTTTGCTCATCAGTTTATTTAGTTCACTATATTCCACAAATAAGTGAGATCATGTGATATTTGTCTTTCTCTGCTTGGCTTGTTTCATTTAGCATAATACTCTCCAGGTCCCTCCATGTCATCTCAGAGGGTAAGAGATCTTTCTTTCTTACAGCTGCATAGTATTCCATTGTGGATTGTTTATTTTCTTTTTGTTGAGTTGTATGAGTCTTCTATATATTTTGGATATTAACCCCTTGTCTGATGTATCATTGAAAAATATGTTCTCCAAGAGAGTGGGTTCCCTTTTCATTCTGATGCTGATTTCTTCTACTGTGCAGAAGCTTTTTAGTTTCATGTAGTCCCATTTATTAATTTTTTCCTTTGTTTCTATTGCCTAGGTGATGTATCAGTGAAAATTCCACTACATATGATGTCTGAGATTTCTGTCTACATTTTCTTCTAGGATTTTTAGTTTCACGAGTTACATTTAAGTATTTTATCCATTTTGAGTTCATTCTTGTGTATGGTGTAAGTTGCAACATATATTTATATATATATATATATATATATATATATATATATATATATATATAAAATACATAAAAATATATTTGCATGATAATTGCCAGCATCATATACTTCTAAAATATCCAGACATAATCATAAATCATATCACCCTTAAAAAAAAAAAGTGGAATCACAAAATTGATAGAATTCTAGAGTGCAAAAGTTTTTCCAGAATTATTATTCTTTTGATTAAACCCAGTTTTACTTGAAAATGAATAACTTATTATATAATCATTTGTGTTTTATATCATCATGGAGGCTACAATAGTATTTTTTTTTTTAGAATTTCAAAGTCTCTAAAGGAATCAAGCAAGTTCTTAAGTCTAAGAATCAAGGACTGGCAACTCAAACAATGCTATGAGACTTCAATTTGAAACACCTCATAGGGGTACCTCAAGCCTGCGTGCAGAACTTAGTGCCCCTTATCACACAAAATCCTAATGAGGACAAACATACTCCAAACTGATCTGAGGTTATTAGGAGGGAGACAGATGAAGTATTGTTAGCAAAAATTGACAAATGCTTCTAATATTTATATGAAAATGAAAAGGACAATAATAGTCAAGATGATCTTGAAGAACAAAAAGAAATCAGAAGATTTATACTACCAGGTATCAATTTTTATTATAAAGCTACAGCAATTAAGAGAGTGTGGAGGAGGAGAAAATGGCGGTGGAGTGAATGGAAGCTACACAGACAATCTCCCAGGACCAAACAGGAATTACAAGTAAAATAAAGACAAATCATTGGGAAAAAGAAACAGAAAAGCAGCGGGAGAGGACCATACAACCAGGGACACTGAATGAGCCTGGTAGGATCTGCGGAGGCTCGTGATGGTGGCAGGCTGGGAGCCCACGGACAGCAGAGGCCTGAGCTGTGCGCAGCGGCGGCACTCGCCATCCAGGTTAAGACGCAAGCTGCTCCACAGCACGGAGGGCCAGGACAGAGTGCTAAATAGCCACAGCCACTCACCTGGGGCTCTAGCAGAGGGAGGGAGGACTGGACTGAAACTCTGTGGGGACACCTGGGATTTGGAGGGCACTCAGAGTTTGTGCTGAGCCGCAGCCACAAAGGACAGTGGTGGCCAGCCAGTTCCTTCCTGGTTACACAGAATGGCAGCCAAGCTTGCTCCTTCCCGGAGCTGTGGCAGCCCCTCACCCGGAGATTCCCAGGTAAGGCAAAGAGCCAAAGAAATGCAAATTGAGGGTCATTAACAACCAGCATTGGCCCCACCCTTGGGAAATCCTCTTACACTATAAACACCTGAGGGAGTTTCTCATTCAACTGAGACCCTAAGGATTTTCAAGTAACTGAGGCTAGTACCCTCCAGGCAAAAAGCTAGAGCATAATTGAACCTTTCCTGAGCTTGCAGATCTACCCAGGAAAGTGAGACTTGGCAGTGGTGTTGAAGGAGGGCCCTCCACACTCATCCAAACCCAGTAGAGGGAGCCACAAATAGCAGAACACCAACACCCACAGGGAAAATTTGGCAGGCTCCAAAACCCACTGACATAGCAAAAATGGTGAAACAAAGAAACAGATCCCAAATGAAAGAACAAGAGAACTCTACTGAAGATGAGATAAATGAAATGCAGTTAATTAAATTATCAGAGGTAGAGTTCAGAGCCATGATCTTGAGGAAACTAAACAGCATGAGTAAGGACATGGACACCATGAAAACCAACCAAGTAGAAATAAAGAATGACATAGCAGAAATAAAGAAAAAATTGGAAGGACTGACCAGCAGAGTAGAGGAAGTGGAGGACCGGATCAGTGAATTAGAAGACAGGGTAGAAAAAATCAATCAATCAGAAAACCAAAAGGAAAAAACAATGAAAAAACAGGAAGATAGCTTAAAAGAACTGTGGGACAACTGGAAACGTAATAACATTCGCATCATAGGAGTTCCCAAAGAAGAAGAAAATGAGCAAGGGGTAGAGAATATATTTGAAGAAATAGTGACAGAAAACTTTCCTAACCTGGTGAAGGAAGAAGGCATTCAAGTTCAAGAAGCACAGAGAGCCCCAAGTAAGAAGAACCCAAACAGGCCCACACCAAGACACATAATAATTAAAATGTCAAATATTAAAGACAAAGAGAGAATCCTAAAAGCAGCAAGAGATAAGCAACAGGTTACCTACAAAGGAACCCCCATAAGGCTATCAGCTGACTTCTCAACAGAAACATTATAGGCCAGAAGGGAATGGCATGAAGTAATCAAGGTCATGAAACACAAGGATCTAATTCCAAGACAACTCATTCCCGCAAGGCTATCATTCAAAATAGGTCAAATAAAGAGCTTCCCAGACAAAAAAAGGCTAAGGGAATATATTAGCACCAAACCAGCACTGCAAGAAATGTTAAAAGGACTGCTGTAATTAGTAGAAGAAATAGGAAGAAAAATGTAACCACACTGAACAAAAATGGCAATAAATAAATACATATCAATAATCACCTTAAATGTAAATGGATTGAATGCTCCAATAAAAAGGCACAGAGTAGCTGACTGGATAAGAAAGCATGATTCACATATATGTTGTCTATAAGAGACCCACCTCACAACAAAAGACTCACATAGGTTGAAAGTAAAGGGATGGAAAAAAATCTTCCAAGCAAAGGGAAAGGAAAAAAAGCTGGGGTAGCAATACTCATATCTGATAAATTAGATTTCAAATTGAAGACCATAACTAGAGCCAAAGAAGGCCACTACATAATATTGAAAGGGTCTATCCAACAGGAAGATATAACCTTGGTAAACATATATGCACCCAATATAGGAGCGCCAAAATATATTAAAAATCTTCTAGAGGACTTCAAAGGAGAAATCGACCGCAATACAATCATAGCAGGAGACTTCAAAACCCTGCTGACATCACTGGATAGATCATCTAGACAAAAAAATTAACAAGGAAACAAATTCTAAATGAAGCACTAGATCAAATGGATTTAATAGATATATACAGAGAATTACACATCAAAACTGCAGAATTCACATTCTTCTCAAGTGCACACAGGACATTCTCAAAGATAGACCATATGTTAGGGCACAAACTAAGTCTTTACAAGTTCAAGAAGACTGAAATCATATCAAGCATCTTTTCAGATCACAATGGCATGAAACTAGAAATCAATTGCAACAAGAACATGCAAAGACATTTGAACACATGGAGGCTAAATAGCATGTTACTGAACAATGAATGGGTTACCATGGAGATCAAAGAAGAAATTAAAAACTTCCTGGAAACCAATGAAAGTGAACACACTACAACGCAAAATCTATGGGATGCAGCGAAAGCAGTTCTGAGAGGGAAGTTCATAGCACTACAGGCCCACCTCAAGAAAGAAGAAAAATTTCTAATTGACTACCTAACCTCACAACTTAAAGAACTAGAAAGTAAACAAAAAGAAAACCCCAGAGCAAGTAGAAGGAAGGAAATAGTAAAGATCAGAGCAGAAATAAACGACATGGAGACCAAAAAAAAACAATTCAAAGGATCAATGAAACAAAGAGCTGGTTTTTTGAAAAGATACACAAGATTGATGGACCCTTAGCTAGACTCACCAAGAAACAAAGAGAGAGAACCCAAATACACAAAATCAGAAATGAAAGAGGAGAAGTAACAACTGACACAACAGAAATACAAAGGATCGTTAACAAATACTATGAACATTTATATGGCAACAAATTCGACAATAAGAGAAATGGACACATTTCTAGAAACACATAGTCTCTGAAAACTGAACCGGGAAGATATAGAAAACTTGAACAGGCCAATAAAAACTAAGGAAATTGAAGATGTAATCAAGACCCTCCCAGCAAATAAAAGCCCAGGCCCTGACGGTTTCACGTGCGAGTTTTACCGAACATTCAAAGAAGAACTAACACCCATTCTCCTCAAACTATTCCAAAAAATTCAAGAAGAGGGAAGACTTCCAAACTTCTTTTATGAAGCCAGCATAATTCTAATTCCAAAACCAGAAAAAGACACTACAAAGAAAGAAAACTACAGGCCAATATCCCTGATGAACATAGATGCCAAAATCTTAAACAAAATACTAGTAAATCGGATCCAGCAATACATCAAAAAAATTATTCACCATGACCAAGTGGGATTCATCCCAGGGATGCAAGGCTGGCACAATATTCGCAAATCAATAAATGTGATACATCACATAAACAAAATGAAAGATAAAAACCACATGATCATATCAATAGACGCTGAAAAAGCATTCGACAAAATCTAGCACCCATTTCTGATAAAAACGCTCAGAAATTTGGGAATAGAGGGATCATATCTCAACATTATAAAGGCCATATATGAAATACCTACAGCCAACATCATACTCAATGGACAAAAACTAAGAGCATTTCCCTTAAGAACAGGAACAAGACAAGGATGCCCACTTTCACCACTCTTATTTAACATAGTACTGGACGTCTTAGCCACAGCAATCAGACATGAAGAAAAAATAAAAGGGATCCAAATTGGAAAGAAGGAAGTGAAACTGTCATTGTTCGCAGATGACATGATATTATATATAGAAAACCCTAAAGACTCCATCAAAAATCTACTAGACTTAATAAATGAATTTGGCAAAGTAGCAGGATACAAAATTAACGTCAAGAAATCAACGGCATTCTTATACACCAATGATGAACTCACAGAAAGAGAAACCAAAAAAGCAATCCCATTTACCATCACGGGAAAAAAATTAAGATACCTAGGAATAAACTTAACCAAAGAAGTAAAGGACCTATTTGCAGAAAACTACAGGACATTGAAAAAAGAAATAGAGGAAGATATAAAAAAGTGGAAGCTCATACCTTGTTCATGGATTGGAAGAATTAACATCATTAAAATGTCCATACTACCCAAAGCAATCTACAGATTTAACGCAATCCCCATCAAAATACCAATGACATATTTCACAGAACTAGAACAAATACTTCAGAAGTTCATATGGAACCAAAAAAGACCCGAATAGCTACAGCAATCTTGAAAAAGAAGGACAAAGTAGGCAGGATCACAATACCGGACATCAGGTTATACTACAAAGCTACTGTAATCAAAACAGCCTGGTACTGGCACAAGAACAGGCACATAGATCAATAGAATAGAACAGAGAACCCAGAAATTGACCCAAAACATTATGCTCAATTAATATTCGACAAAGATGGCAAGAGCATACAATGGAGTAAAGACAGCCTCTTTAATAAATGGTGTTGGGAAAATTGGACAGCTACATGCAAAAAAATTAAACTAGATCATCAGCTTACACCATACACAAGAATAAACTCAAAATGGATAAAAGACTTAAATGTGACTCATGAATCCACAAAAATCCTAGAAGAAAATGTAGGCAAAATTTCAGACATCATACGCAGCAGAATTTTCACTGATATATCACCTAAGGCAACAGAAACAAAGGAAAAAATGAACACATGGGACTACATCAAACTCAAAAGCTTCTGCACAGCAAAAGAAACAACCATCAAAGTGGAAAGGCAACCCGCTGTATGGGAGAGCATAACTGCCAATGATATATCAGATAAGGGACTAATTTCCAAAATATATAGAGTGCACATACATCTCAACAAAAGGAAGACAAAGAACCCAATTAAAAAATGGGCAGAGGAACTAAAGAGACACCTCTCCAAACAGGACATACAAATAGCCAAGAGACATATGAAGAAATGCTCAACATCACTAATCATCAGAGAGATGCAAATTAAAACAACAGTGAGGTATCACCTCACACCTGTCAGAATAGCCGCCATCAACAAAGCATCAAACAACAAGTGTTGGCGAGGGTGTGGAGAAAAGGGGACTCTAGTACGCTGCTGGTGGGAATGCAGACTGGTGCAGCCACTATGGAAAACACTATGGTGTTATCTCAGAAAATTAAAAATTGAATTACCATTTGACCCAGTGAGCCCACTCCCAGCAATATACCCTAAGAAACCCGAAACACCAATCAGAAAGAATATATGTACCCCCATGTTCATAGCAGTGCTATTTACAATAGCTAAGATCTGGAAACAGCCCAAGTGTCCATCAGTAGACAAATGGATAAAAAAGCTGTGGTACATATATACAATGGAGTTCTATGCAGCTGTAAGAAAGAAAGATCTCTTATCCTTTGAGACGACATGGGAGGACCTGGAAACTATTATCCTAAGCGAAACAAGCCAAGCAGAGAAAGACAAATATCATATGATCTCACTTATTTCTGGAATATAATGAACATAACAGTCTGAGGAACAGGGTAGTCCCAGAGACGTGGAAGTGGGGTACAGACTGACAATTGCCAGAAGAGGGGGTGTGGGAGGGGAGCGATGAACCACAGAACTTGTACGCATGTACTCATAACCAATGGACATGGACAGCAAGACTGGGGATGGGGCAGGGAGGGAGGGGGAGGAGGGAGTCAATGGAGGAAAAAGGAGAAACATCTGTAACAAAAAGTAAATTAATAAAAAATAAATAAAATAAAATAAATTTTAAAAAAAGAGTGTGAAGATGATTTGACTTTGGGTGTGGTCACACAATGCAATATACATATTATGTATTATAAAAGTGTACACTTGAAACCTATATGATCTTATTAACCAATGTCACCCCAATAAATTTAATTTAAATATATATAATGAAAAAAAAGGGAAAAAAGAGATGCAACATAATAGTGAAGAATAGAAATGCAAGTTAAGAAGACCGGTGATCATGGTTCTTAAGTTTATGTCATCACATGTTCTGTATATCATCTCAGAATGCTAATGTATGTTTTTTTTTCTCACTAATAAATGTTCAATGAAAATGAAGTAAATTGGTTGAAACCACTGTAGAAACTGTTACAATATAAATGGAATAACTGCAAGAAATTTATTAGCAAATTCTGCAAAACAAGAAACTATTAAAGAATTTCAAATCATCACAGAAATAAAATTCAAGAAAGAGATATGTAGTTTAGATACTTATAATTGATTTCTGAATAATAACAATAATTTTTAAATTACTTAGTATACCCCATACAATATTTCTCTTTTATCTTATGTACATATATGCACAGAAGATATGCACAGGCATTTAGAAATAATTCAATTTAACTGGGTGTCCCATGTTTTATTTGCGATATCTGGGAGCTCTCTGATTGTGTCCCTAGGCCCTCCTATTTTTGCAGGCTCTACCTCATATTAAACTAAATATATTCAAATACAATCACACCTCACATTAACAATAATTTTCTGTTGCAAAAATATTAAAAGAGCTTTCAAAATTATTATAAAAGAAACACACTGAATTTTCATAATATTAAATGCCTTTTTTTAATGCTAGAGATTAGACAAGTGGGAAATTCAAAGATTGCTCAGTGATAAATAATAGGGAGGGTGGATTGGTGTGGATTTCAGGGGGAAAAAAAGGAAATTAAACAAAAAAAATCAAATGAAGACCCTTCTTTCTAATCATAAACCACAGCATGACTGAGAATTCACTTATGGAGTGAGGTTGTAAATAAAACCCAGCTACTAAAAGAAGACAAGGCAGAGAAAGAATATATAGAGACATGAGGCTAACTTCAGAGACCTGGGAGTGATGGGGAAGGAGAAAACCTGGTACAAACAGTATTCTTATGTGAAACAGAGAGGGAAGGTTTTTTAAAACCACTAAAAGGAAAAAATAAATTTCAAGACCACAATTATGACTAGCATTAGCTTATCCCATATTAGAAACAACTGTGTGAGAAGTAGAATTTCCTGCGGAATTAGAGAGAAATGTGCACTAATATCTAGGTTCCAACTGTGAAGTCCATGTGCTAATTACCAGATCACCATTTTTTAAAAAAAATATTTTTCCTTTATTGATTTTACAGAAAGAGGAAGTAAGAGGGCGAGAGAGATAGAAACATCGATGAAAGAGAACATCGATTGGCCGCCTCCAGCATGCCCCCCACCAGGGATCAGGCCCACAACCTGAGCATGTGTCTTGACTGGGAATCGAACCAGCGACCTCTTGGTGCATGGGTCAACGCTCAACCACTGAGCCACACTGGCTGGACACCAGATCACCTTTAAGCTCCTCATTGACTCATTGAAAGGTGAGGCAAGCACAGTAGTCCTCTTATCCATGGGGGATATGTTCTAAGACACCCACCCCAGTGGATACCTGAAAGCATGGATAGTAACAAACCCTATTTATACTATTATACTATGTTTTTTCCTATATGTACATAAGTATGATAAAGTTCAAATTATAAATTAGGCACAGTAAGAGAGTAACAAAAAACCAATAATACAATACAACAATTATAACAATATCCTGTAATAAAAGTTATGAGAATGGGGGTCTCTCTCTTTTTCTCAAAATATCTTATTGTAACTATACTCACCCTCCTTACAATGATGATGTGAGATAATCATACATATGTGATGAGATGAAGTGAGGTGGATACACTGGACAAAGGAATAATCCATGTCCTGGTGGGACAGAGCTGGACAGTGTGAGATTTCACCATGTTATTCAGAATGGCATGCAATTTAAAACTTATGATTGTTTATTTCTGGAATTTTCCATTTAATATTGCTAGACCATGGTTGACAGTGGATAACTAAAACCGCAGAAAGCAAAACTATAGATGGGAGGTAGGGGGAGATAGACTACTGCAGCTAGGGGAATCATCAGGGCCAGGACTAGGAGGGCAGAAAACTCAGTAATCAAGATGAATACTATTTGAATACAATATATTAAATAATCAAAATTAATGCAAAAAATCCATGATAATCAAAATTTTAAAGAAAGACAAGATCTGACCCTCACTTACCTCACCCTAATCTTGGTCTTGAGGGAATCCCAGCTTTTTGCTACCCACTTAAATATTATGCCTAAGTCAAGCACTTTGCTTGCCTCTCCCTAGTCCTGGTCCTGGTGGCTCCTATCTCTAAAATCCTTCATCCTCAACAGAAACACACACACATATGGAGAAACACACACACATATGGAGTCACACACATTAAAATGCTCCTTGCTGTGAAATTGGTCTGAGCTGTCAGCTCTGTCTCCAAGAACTGAGTTCCTGCCTACATTCACCAATGTTGGTCTTCGCATTAAAGACAACACAGTTTAAGATATAAAAATATTATTTCCCATTACATCATTTTCTGGATCTCCTTCTGTATCAGAAGATGAAATCTTTTCAGGAACTGTGGTCTGCATAAAGGTTTTACGAGGACCTAAAAGAAAAATAAGCAAAATTATTTTGGTACCTGTAATATTACATTATCCATTTCTAAATCCAATTCAACATTTGTTTTTTTACTTTTTTTTTTTTTTTTTTTTTTTTGGTATAACCTATGCGTCTACTTTTCCTTTCCACTGTCCTTCTGGTCATTCTTACCTACAGACTTCTTAACCCTTGCCAAGATCTCAAGTCTTTATTTTCTCTTTATCTAGCTCTACACACACAAAGACACACCTATTTAAGCATTTTGAGAGAGTGACTAAGCAACACTGAGTAACAAATATAGTGTTGTAAAAGAAGTATAGAAATGGAAAAACAGGTATATCAAGAAAGAGGGATCATTTGCAGGGAAAAGAAGAAATATTGAATACAAGGGTGACCCGCAGTTTTCAGTGGAGCAGATTGAGAACAAGCAGTCAATCAATACGAAAAATCATAGATTAAGGAGCTTCTTTATGGTGATGCAATTATTTCTACAATAGCATAATGTTGAATGTGGAAAAAACCACAGGGTTCATTTTTGTCCATTTTACAGACAAGGAAACCTTTCCAGAGAAGCAAAAGGTTTTCTGCCAGAGGTTGGCTCTTTGTCTTTTTTGCTACAGACCCTGAAGCAAAGGGCAAGGAGAAAATGGGTGGGGCAAGCGAGGGACCTGGGTAAGGTCTGGGCCTAGATCCTCCTACAAAAAAAACAAAAAAGTACAGCCCTCCCCACCCCAAGCAAACAAAGTCCCCTCAAAAGCCTGGGTAGGGTTAGGAACACGTATCTGGACTTACTGAGGCCTGCCTGCAGACCACCAAGTCCGGTGAAAAGGACCAGAAGAAAGAACATGGCTCCGTTCTCCGGGAGCCCTGCTGGCCGAATAACAGCAGTTGAGGCGTTGAGGCCAGTAGAGGTGCAGCTCACGCGGGGTCGGGTCGCTCAGCCAGGAGATGCGCAAAACTGGAGGGGGAGGCTAGGGGGCAGCCGAGAGGGACAGAGCTCCCCAGCGAGCGAGAAGGAAAAAGCAGGATGAGGGCTCTCTGCTACCTCTGGAAGTGAATTGGCATAAAGCCGGTAGGCAGGTGAGGGCTCAGAGAAGACTGTCAATGTGAACACACATTCAGTTTATGGTTAAGGAAAGAAAAGTTGCATAATTTTCCATTCTCAGATTTAGGGTGGTGCTGAGTGAGGCTTGTGTTTGTAGGTTTACTTAGGCCAACACTTTTTGAAGTAATTTCTAGTTACAATGAGGAGGAGGAAAAAAGATAAAAATGCTCAAAAGTTACTCATAGCAAACAAACCTCTACCTATTGTATTTTCATACTGTCCGAACAGGCAAAATGCATATATTTGCAAAAACTGTGGCAAACACTGTGACTTTTCTAAATATAATTGTTGGATGTGCCATTACTGGACAGCTATTGCATGCAGAATATTCCATGCAATCCCTGTTCAAATATAGACTCTTCAAAAAAATCTTGTTTAATATTCCATTATTATTGCCATGTTTGTAATCGTGCAGCCCCTGGTAATACTTTAGATAACAAAATGGCAGTAAGCTTCTTGAGTTTTCTTTTTGCCTCATAGCAGGGTGCTAGAGAAGCCAATGACTTGGAAACACCAACAGGAGCAGACAAAAAATAATAATAATCCCAAAGAAAGCCTCCTTTCCCTAGCCAAAGGACCAAAACAGGGGCAATGTAGCAAGATAGTAGACTTTGACAATTTCCCTACCAGTCAAACACCACAGGAAAAAGCACAACCCCATCCCAACCCCATCAGCAAAGGTAGAGTAGGGAGCCTAGACTTCCACCCTGCTGAGTAGAAACCCCTTATAACAAGATGCCACTCTCCCCCAAACACCAGGGTGGTCTCAGAGCTGACCAAGTGGGAAGCTGAAACTTTCATACCTACCCACAATGCCACTGGATGTGCTGTAGGAGACTTCTTAAGAGTCTCATAAGATAATAACCAAAATGTCAAACCAAGAACAAGAAAATCTCAAACAGAATGAGAAAAGATAATATACAGCTACAAGGTGACATAGAAAGATGTTGGAATTATCTAATGAAGATTTTAAGGAAGCTGTCGTAAAAAGCTTCCATGAGAAACTGAAACCAATGGGGGGAAAAGAGTCTCAGGAAAGAAATAGAAGATACAAAGAAGAACCAAATGGACATTTTAGAACTGAAAAATACATTACCAAAATAAAAAATAAAAACTCACTGGATGAGTTTAGCACAGACTGGAGACTACAGAGGAAAGAATTAGTGAAGTTAAGATAGAGAAGTGGAAATTACCCACTCTTAACAATGCAAAGGAAACAGACTAAAACAAACAACAAGAGCAAAACAAACAAACGGAGCTTTGAAGACTTTGGGACTACAACAAAACTTCTGTCTTGCCATTGGAGCCCCAGAAGAGGAGAAAGAGGGTGGGACTGATAAAATATTTTTAGAAATAATGGCTGGATACTTATAAAATTTGGTAAAAGACACAAATCTCCATGTACAAGATGCTATGCAAAAATTAAACAAGATAAACTCAAAGAAATCTACACCAAGGTATATTATAATTACACTTCAGAAAGCTGAGACAAAGAACACATCTTGAAAGTAGTAAGAGATAATAATCTTGCCCACAGTGGGAAATAGAATTCAAATAACAGTTGATATCTCATCAGAAACCATGGACCCAGAGGGAACATTTTTCAAGCATTGAAAGAAAAGACCTATCAATCCTGAATTCTATATCTAGTGAAATTATACTTCAGGAAGTGAAGAAAAATTAAGACATTCTCAGATGAGGGAAAACAAAGAGAATTTGTTGTCAGCAGACCTACCCTAAAAGAATGGGTAAAGTAAATTCTCAGACAGAAAAGAAATGATAAAAGAAGGGAACTTGGAACATTAAGAAGAATGAGCATAGAAGAATGAATATGGGTAAATATCATAGACTTTTCATCTCTTCTTGAGTTTTCTCAATTATGTTATTCAAAACAGAAGTTTATAGAAAAATGTTTATAGCAAAAAGTAAAAAACTGAGAAAGCAAAGTCTTATAAAATTCATTAATATAATGTACAACTAGGCAAAACTAAACAATACGATAATGAAATACCCAAAACTCAGAATATTCATTATTTGGGGTAGGGGAGAATAGGATTGAAGAGCATACAATACTCTGTCGAATTGGTAATGTTCTTTTCTTTTCTTTTCTTGTAATTGTTTAATCCTCACCCAAGGATATTTTTTTTTTAATTCAGTTTTAGAGAGAGAGGAAGGGAGAGAGAGAGAAACATTGATGTGAGAAAGAAACATCAATCGGTTGCCTCCTGTACATACCTGACTGATGATCAAACCTGCAACCTAGAACCTAGGTATGTGTTATAAATAGGAGTCGAACCCGAATCCTTTTGGTGAATAGGGCAATGCTCCAACCAACTGAACCACCCAGTCAGGGAGGCAATGTTCTATTTCTTAATTGGCAGATACGTACCCTTTTGTTTGTTTTACTATTAATGTTAAACTGAACATATACATAGAGTACGTATATACTATTCATACATATTTAACAATAAAAGTAAACAACCAAAGTAATAAGTTGACTCACAACCTGAATCTGAAATGACCTCTGCCTTGCCTATCATGCACACTTAAACTTCAGGAATAGTGGAATGGTGTCATAGACTCTTCTACTCTTACAACCTCAGACAACATATATAACTTTAGGATCAAAACTTGTGAGAGGCAGGAGTACAATTCTTAGACCTAGATCTACTAGGATGAGGTGAACTGACACCTACCTTGGTATATTCTGGATCATACTAAAATGGGAAATTTTATTCTGGGTACTGTATAGAGAGTTAACACAGATGGAGAAGTCATAAAGTTGGAAATTAAAGCTAGCAACAAAGTAATTCTATTCAACAGCCACTCGTTAAAATAAGATAAATGGTGGTCTCTAAGCTGCTAGTATAAATGCCCCTTTGTCTGTCAGCCTAGGGTACTTGTCATCATTTTACCGGTTCTGGGCTGGCAAGCCATTAAACAACACCAGTTCATATTTATTTTGCCTTGGATAATGGCCAGATTTAAGACTCTCTCCTGCCTTAGAGAATATACTGTACATTTGTTCCTAATAGATAAGGAAGAATTCAGTAGAATATGCTCAGGAAACCTGTGATATTTCTCACTAGCAGGCAAATATCTTCATGACAAAATAAATAAATAAAAAATAAAAAACATACAAAAATGCTTACTTTAGGAAATATGCACTTGACACGTTGTCACTAGAAGAGCATAGTACCCAAAGCTCAGGCATTCCGTTCTTACAATATATTTTATGTTAAAACTCAAGAGACAATGCAGTGATATTATTCAGTCTTTACACACTACTCTTTATCATTGAAATTTTTATAATCTACTTACTTTGTAATATTTCTACGAACAGCTAGAGGAGCCTCACTTCTTTGTGCCCTGAATGAGAATAAAGTTGTAATTGGATTCAATAATCACTGTCAGTCATCTAGGATCTAAATTAGTCCTGTCAAATAGACACATAATAGAAGCCACAGATGCAATTTTATGTTTTCTAACAGCCGCATTAGAAAAGTAAAAAGGAATAGATAAAATTAATATTTCAACATGTAATCAATGTAAAACATTATTGATATTTCACATTCCTTTTTGTACTATCTTCAAAATTTGTGTTTATTTGATACTTACAGCATATCTCAATCAGACTAGCCCATTTCAAGTGCTTAATGGCCATATTGGTAATGGCTACCACATTGAACAACATAGGTCTAAAATAAGAAGGCACTCACCGATAAAGGAAACCTCATTCACAGCTGGTAGGAAAGTAAACTGGTATATCCCTATGAAAAACAGTATGGAGGTTCCTCAAAAGATTAAGTATAAAGCTACCATATGACCCAGCAACCCCCTTTTGGGTATCTAACCCAAAAATTTGAAAACATTTATTCATAAAGATATATGCACCCCTCTGTTCATTGCAGCATTATTCACTGTGGCCAAGGCATGGAAACAACTGAAGTGTCCTTTGATAGATGATGGGATAAAGAGGATATGATACATATATACAGTGGAATACTATTCAGCCATAAAAAAGATGAAATAATGCCACTTGCAACAACATGGATGGACCTTGAGAATATCATGCTAAGTGAAATAATTCAGTCAGAAAGAGCTAAGAACCATATGATTTCACTCATATGTGGCTTATAAAACTGAAACTCATGAACACAGACAACAGTATATGGTGGTTACCAGAGAGAAGGAGGGTGGCAGGGTAGCAAAGGGCAAAGGAGTCCAAATATATGGTGATGGAAGATGATTTAACTTTGGGTGGTGGGCACACAATGCAATATATAGATCATGTATCATAGAAATGTACACTTGGAACCTACATGATCTTATTAAACAATGTCATCCCAATAAATTTAATTTAAAAAATAAAGAAGGCACTCACTACTGTGTTAGTAGAAAGGTACACATTGATTATGAAGAGGAAATTTAAGTAAAAAAGAACTGTGTTTCTTCCCAGGATGGCTGGGAAAGGAGAACAATGTGAAGGAAGAGAGAACAGAGAAAGGTCTCCGATTCTGCTGGGACTTTCGAAACAGTCAAAGAGGGAAAGTACTGTATAAGCAGAAAGTGGAGAAATGAATTTGGGTAACAGCTGATTGTTATTCAACAATATCTTGAGTAGTAAAAATTTGTTGGACAGCCCACTGCTTGATGGCTAGCTCTGTGTTCTGAATTCTGAACTTTCCCTCACTGCCTTGTGAAAGGAACCTGTTTATATTAGATGAGGCAAAGAAAAGGACATTTTTCCTGATCTTTAGCCAAAATTCTTTTGAGACATGCCTAGATGTAGAAGTTTAATTCAGGGGAAGATTATTAGGAGCTCCATTTCCCAGTTTTATGTTCCATTTCAGCTTAACTAGTAATATTCTCATTTCAGCTGAACCAGTAATAAAAATGATTATTTGATCCACATTTGTCTGCCTATTTTATCTGTCTTGCTATTGAATTTGGAATCTAGATGGGGAATGTCATCCCCATTTAACATTAGCAATACATTTCTATAATTAAATATTATACATAAAAACACTAATGAAAAGTTATTTCGCAATCTTAAATGAGAAAAATTGTATGGTGTCAACTGGAAGCTTCAATTTGCATCTCTCTGATGATTAGTGATGTTGAGCATTTCTTCATATGTCTCTTAGCCATTTGTATGTCCTGTTTGGAGAGGTGTCTATTTAGTTCCTCTGCCCATTTTTTAATTGGGTTCTTTGTCTTCCTTTTGTTGAGTTGTATGAGCACTCTATATATTTTGGAGATTAACCCCTTATCTGATGTATCATTGGCAATTATGCTCTCCCATAGATTGGGTTCCCTATCTGTTTTGATGGTTGTTTCTTTTGCTGTGCAGAACCTTTTGAGTTTGATGTAGTCCCATGTGTTCATTTTTCCCTTTGTTTCTGTTGCCTTAGGTGATGTATCAGTGAAGATTCTGCTGCGTATGATGTCCGAAATTTTGTTGCCTACATTTTCTTCTAGGATTTTTATGGATTCGCGAGTCACATTTAAGTATTTTATCCATTTTGAGTTTATTCTTGTGTATGGTGTAAGGTGATGGTCTAGTTTCATTTTTTTGCATGTAGCTGTCCAATTTTCCCAACACCATCTATGAGGTATCACCTCACACCTGTCAGAATGGCCGCCATCAACAAATCAACAAACAACAAGTGTTGGCGAGGGTGTGGAGAAAAGGGGACTCTAGTACACTGCTGGTGGGAATGCAGACTGGTGCAGCCACTGTGGAAAACACTATGGTGTTACCTCAAAAAATTAAAAATTGAATTGCCATTTGACCCAGTGATCCCACTTCTAGGAATATACCCTAAGAAGCCTGAAACACCAACCAGAAAGAATACATGTACCCCCATGTTCATAGCAGCACTATTTACAATAGCTAAGATCTGGAAACAGCCCAAGTGTCCATCAGTGGATGAATGGATAAAAAAGCTGTGGTACATGTACACAATGGAGTACTACACAGCTGTAAGAAAGAAAGATCTCTTATCCTTTGAGACGACATGGAGGGACCTGGAGAGTATTATCCTAAGTGAAACAAGCCAAGCAGAGAAATACAAATATCACATGATCTCACTTATTTGTGGAATATAATGAACATAACAGTCTGAGGAACAGGGTAGACCCAGAGATGTGGAAGTAGGGTATAGACTGACACCCCTCAGAGGAGGGGGTGGAGGGGGAGGGAGGAGATAAACCACAGAACTTATGCGCATGTATGCATAGCTGATGGACATGGACAACAGGGCTGGGGACGGGGTGGGGGGATGGGGAGGAGGGTGTCAATGGGAAAAAAGGAGAAACATCTGTAACAAAAATAAATTAATAAAAAAAAAAAGAAGAAAAACATATAAAGTTAAAAAAAAAAAAAAAACTGGAAGCTTCCAGCCTCTGATCCATTTCCTAAAAGACAACAAACTACTGCAGTGCTACTCCAAGGGTGGTCCAGCATCACTAAGGAGCTATAGAAATGCAGAATCTCGGCCCCAACCCAAACCTACAGAATGAGAATCTCTGAGAATGAAGCACTCCAGGTGATCATTTTTTATGCATGGTAAAGGTTGAAAAGCACTGGGATAGATAGATGATAAATAGATGATAGATAGATAGATGATAGATAACAATATGTACATATTTTGTAATATGCTTAAATATCATAATATAAATGGTTCTTTTGTATGCAGTGACATCTTTTCCACTGTAATCACTTTACTCAGTCTTTTGCTTTCTTACCCACAGTTTTCTTCAACAGTACCAGCCTTTGGAAAATTCATTTTACTGTACTAGCTGGAGCTTACCTTCCCATATGAGCACTTGAAACTTCAGGCTTTTGTACTGATAATGGAGAGTGGCTGCCTATGTGCCTGCTATTCATCATTACTTATGTTCTCAGAGTAAAGTCTGCCTGGTAACTGTTCATTTATTGCTCAGACCTACCCATCAAGCTCATCGTGAACCTCACTTGGAAGCACATTGCTTGCTCATCCCTCACCCTCCTGGAAACAAAATTTCCCTATTCATTGGAAGTGTCAAAGTATAATTTCCAAAATGTTAAAAACAAGAATCTCACATAACTATACAATGGGCATGTATCAAAGATTAAACTCATTATTGAGAGAATTGGTATAATGGTAAAACTGGTTCAATGATCATTTGAAGAACTGAGTTATATAGCTCATAAGAAAATAAATTATAAGTTTTATTATATAAAACTGGTTTATGTTTTTCAAAGCAATAAAATTCTACCTTTGAAGTGTTTTGAAACAGAACAGAGATCATTAAATCTTTCTATTACATTATTTGAAACTTTTCAGTATTCTTCTATTTAACACCTAACTTTGTTGAAACTGTGACAAGATTCTAATCAGTAGTAAATGGAAGTCAAATAAGGGTGTATTTTCTTGGAAAACTGGGTAAACTTGGGCAAGCCTGTTAGTATTCAAATATGTCACTGGAAGTATGTGCAGTCATCCTTTTGCGTAATTTTCAAGTGTTGCATATTTTTTCTTGACCAAAAAAATAAATAAAATAAAAACTCCCAGAAGTCAAGATGGAAAGGAAATACCATATTTCTAACAACATAATCCAATAAATGTTCCTTGCACTTTATTCATACTACATAAGCAATTAGACTTTTTTGGAATAGCATAATGTGGGATCAGAGAATGAGCTTAAAAGTTTGGAAACACCCCGCAGAACCCGAGAGATACATTCAAAGTCAGCACTTTTACTAGGATGCTGAATAAGGCAATAAAAAATGGAGGGGGGCCCTGGCTGGTTTGGCTCAGTGGTAGAGCATTGGCTCTCGCACCAGTGAGTCTTGGGTTCGATTCTGGTCATGGGCACATACCTTGGTTGCAGTTGTCCCCGTCCCTGGTCGGGGTCGTTCGGGAGGCAACGAGTCAATGTGTCTCTCTCACGTTGATGTTTCTCTCTCTCTCCCTCTCTCTACCTCCCACTCTATCTAAAGATAAATAGAAAAATATCCTCAGGTGAGGATTAAAAAATAAATTTTAAAAAAATGGAGGGGGGTATGGCCCTGACTGGTGTGGTTCAGTGGTTAGAGCATTAGCTCATGCACCAAAGGGTCACAAGTTTGATTCCCAGTCAAGGGCACGTACCTGGTTTGCAGTTTCAGTCTGGTCAGGGCACATACAGGAGGCAACCAATCTATGTGTCTTTCTCACATCGATATTTCTCTCTCTCTCCCCTTCTCCCCCTCCTTTCCACACCAGGCCCCCAAGCCAGTGTTGGGAAGAGAAGTTCCCATAACTTCTGGTTATAAAAACCAGTGGGAATTGAGGCTAAGGGAGACAGAGGCTACTAGAGTCCCAGGCAGTTCCTCTTAAAGGGGCCACACATTGATTTACTCTGATTCACTCTTTCTGAACTCCATTGCTGGGATAGCAGCTCAAAAGGCACCAGGGACATATGGGAAGGAACTGAAGTGTCTGTCATCACTATGAGATCTGGGAGAACAGCTGTCCTCCCAGACAAAAGTGCTGGCAAAGTGATAGGGGAAGGGTATACAATAAGAATAGATTCACAGTTGATTAATAGCTATCCACTGCACTAACTGTAGATATGAGATATTTCGTGCAGACCCTGGGAAACTGTGGAGGATATGTTGCAAGAAGAAAGAGTCGTATAGATAAGCTGCCATGAAGTCCAGATGGGTCCATCAGTCAGAAAGAAGACACATTTTATTTATTTATTTATTTATTTATTTATTTATTTATTTATTTATTTAATTTACTTTTGTTACAGATGTTTCTCCTATTTCCCCCATTGACTCCCTCCTCCCCTTCCCTCCCTGCCCCGTCCCCAGTCTTGCTGTCCATGTCCATTGGTTATGAGTACATGCGTACAAGTTCTGTGGTTCATCGCTCCCCTCCCACACCCCCTCTTCTGGCAATTGTCAGTCTGTACCCCACTTCCACGTCTCTGGGACTACCCTGTTCCTCAGACTGTTATGTTCATTATATTCCAGAAATAAGTGAGATCATATGATATTTGTCTTTCTCTGCTTGGCTTGTTTCGCTTGGGATAATAGTTTCCAGGTCCTCCCATGTCGTCTCAAAGGATAAGAGATCTTTCTTTCTTACAGCTGCATAGAACTCCATTGTATATATGTACCATAGCTTTTTTATCCATTTGTCTACTGATGGACACTTGGGCTGTTTCCAGATCTTAGCTATTGTAAATAGCGCTGCTATGAACATGGGGGTACATATATTCTTTCTGATTGGTGTTTCAGGCTTCTTAGGATATATTCCTGGGAGTGGATTTTAAAAGTAGATCTAGAAGAGAACACACCTGGAGGGAGACAAACTTCAAGGGATTAATCTTTACAAGGACAATAATAGAAAACAGACCCTGGGAACTCATGTTGTTTTAGATTCTTTCTTACCCTCTAACCCTACATAATGGCTAACTTGAGATGAGAGGTCAGAACAGTTTTTCAAGGTACTATACCTGCCACTCTCTCTTGGATCCCCAGCATCTGAATAAAAGCACTTCAAGGATCAACCTTATCCATACTTATTGACTCTGGTAGTGATAGGCAAGAAGCTCAGAAATGCTTTGTTTGATTTCAGGAGGTCATTGTTCCTTTGATGAGCCTTCTCTCCACAAGCTGGCAGATGGGTGCCATATCTGAGGCTCCATGAACCTGGTTTGCCCTGCTATTGTGATTCCCAGAGACCTTGCCCCACCCAACTTGCCAGCCCACCCAAGCCATTTTCAATGCCTTTTCCATATAAATGGCCTATCTTGGCTCATGCTTCTGATTTTTCTAAAATCTCTCAAACAAGCAGTGTCTAGCCTCAGCATACCTATACCTCTCACTACATGGCCTTAGGCTTGGCACTAACAGCAGCCAACTGCAGTTCACAGCTTGGCCTCTCCTGGGTACCTCTAAGCCCAGCACAAGTACAAGCCAGCTGCATATCTCTTTGTAGCTCAGGCTGGGTGGCCCAGTGCAGAACACAGGCAGCAGGTGACTTTGTCCTGCACCTCCCTTAGAATATCAGGTTCTGGTCAACTCAAACTGTCTTAAGAATAAAGCCTCATATCTGATTATCAACAGAACAGAGTTTTGCTCAAACTAAAAATACGATCTTCACTTCAGTTTTGTTTCAGCTCTAGGCCCACAAAAGCTGAATGATCCCACTGACCACACTTTCATGAAACCAGACAGAACAATGCCATGGCTAACATCAGGACCAGATGTAATGATCAACTATCCCTACCCTGGCTCCAACCAATCAGTAGAGCTCATGACTCCTACTCCCTTAGTCACTATGACTCATGATTCTTTCTTTATATAATCTATCCCCTAGAGACCATTGGGGAGCCAGGTCTTAGACCTGTCTCCGGGCTTGGCATCATTCCTTAAATAAACTTTTACTTTCTTTGCTGCAAACTTCTGTTCATGTCTCATTGGGCTTTGGTGCACACAGGCAAATGAACCCCTTTAGTTGGGTAACAGATTTACCCTGTGGGTCACCCAGCAGAGGGGCAAGAGAAAGGTGGTAGGTAAAGCAAGAAGCCTGGATGTTAAAGTACAGCCTCCAAACCAAACACAGCTTCTCTCAGAAACCTGGTTTGGGGTGCTGGGGAGGGAGATGTGGGCAAATATCTGGATTTACTGTGACCTGCATGCAGCCAGCCAAGTCCAATGAGAAGGACCAGGAGGAGGAACATAGCCCACCACCCAGAGCCCTTCCTGAATAAGAGCAGTTGGTGCCAATCCCCAGCATCCGGAGCCTCAGGCAGTAAACCCAGGTGGTGGTGGGAGAGCTGTGGAGAAGAGCTCAGGGAGCTGGGTGTAGATGGAAATGCCCTGGTTGAGATGACTATCTTCAGTCAAGGGGCCTGAAATGACAGAAGTGCAGGCTCAGGGGTGGAGGAAGAAAGAAAAACAGACAGGCATGCAAATTTTTCCAAATTCAGTTTATTGTTTCCTTCAGCTGTGACCAAGAGAGGGAAGGTGGAATTTTCATTTCTCAGTGAGATACTCAGTATTATCCGTTGCCTTCTGAAGAAATTACTGGTTGCTATGTAAGAGAACAAAGACACACATGTTTAAAATACTGACAGCAAATAAATTTCCTTCCATTGCAAAACATACAAACAGTTGGGGTACTGCCAAGTGAAAAATTCAAACTGCAGAAAAAAAAATTCTAAAACTAATTTTTATAATGTTGCCTGTGATATTATTTGGCTATAACTTACTCTACAATTTTCTGCAATTTTTGAGAAATCATCATATTTAATTAGAAGTATTTGCAAGTGAAAAAATCTAATATTTTTTTCTATATACATACAATGAAATATTAATGACTGTAAGAGTTAAGTTAATCTCTGCATCTTTTAGAAATCTAAATACATGTTAATTTGACTTTTTCATATCTTGTAGCAATCATTTTTGTTTTCCATGTTATAAACAATGTTTTTGGCACTTGAAAACTCACAGGCCATAAATTGTGACTATTGTGCCTAATGAATAAAGTGGCCCTAATTTATTTTATAGGCTAATTTACATATCTTATTAGATTTCATAGTTTAATTCCATTCTATCCTCAAGATCAAGTTCTCAGCAATCTTAAGAGAATTTTAAGAAACTAAAGAATAAAAACTAAGTGATTTGAATACTCATTAATAACAAGGTTAGTAAAGATTAATAACTTATTTTTGGTATAGTACCAATTCATCTACCCAATAAATATCTTGGGAATTGGTTGTGGATTATTAACTTCATTTTAATTTCAAGCATTTATTTTTAGAGACAGCTCTTAATGTACTTACCTAGTATTTTATGTTTAGGTGGTTTCCTCTGATTTGGATCTAAATAAATAAGGAAATAATGCTTTTAGTTTGATACAGTACAATCTGACAAACTTATGTTATAATTTTTATGGCAGTTTCTTCCTCTTTCAAAATTTTGGTGAAAGAGAAATATCTACTAAATTTCTATTTTTACACGGATTACTATCAAAATCAAACTGTTGGGCCTCTTTTCTATTTTTATATCCATAAATTTCTTATGTCAGAGTCCCCAACATAAAGAATGAGAAAGAAAAATAAATTGAAGACAAACTAAGTGAGGTTAACTAACAAAGATAATATAGAGAGATTAGTGAGAGACTTCAGTGATGGTATAGTTTTACCCTTTGCATCCTTTCTCTTTCTGTACTACTTTTTATATCTTCAAAACTTACAGATTTTTTCTACTACTCTGATCACCAAACACCCCTATTTAATATAGTGTATTCACCACCCCAAGTTAAGTTTCCTTCCATCACCATTTATCACCCCTTTATTCTCTTCAACTTCTGCCTACCCCTTTTCCCTCTGGTAATCACCATACTGCTGTCTGTATCTATATGTTTTTGTTGTTATTGTTGTTGTTTGCTTAATTCACCCAGCACCTCACCCCAACCCTCTTCCCCTCTGACAGCTATCGATCTGTTCTCTCTGTACTAATGAGTCTGTTTCTATTTTGTATGTTAGTTTATTTTGTTCATTAGATTCCACATATAAGTGAAATCATATGGCACTTGTCTTTCTCTGACCAGCTTATTTCACTTAGCAAAATACTCTCCAGGTCCATCTATGCTGTCAAAAAGGGTAAGATTTCTTTATTTATTATGGCTGAGTAGTATTCCGTTGTGTAAATGTACCACAGCATTTTTATCCAATTATCTACTAACCAACACTTAGGTTGCTTCCAAATCTTGGCTAGTGTGAATAATGAACATAGGGGTGCATACATTCTTTTGAATTAGTGTTTTGGGTGTCTTCAGATATATTCTCAGAAGTGGAAATGCTGGGTCATAAGGCAGTTCCACTTTTATTTTTTGAAGTAACTCCATACTGCTTTCCACAGTGGCTGCACCAGTCTGCATTCCCACCAACAGTGCATGAGGGTTCCTTTTTCTCCACTTCCTTGCATTGCAATACTTATTGTTTGTTTGACATACTGATAATTTTATTAACCAATGTCACCTCAATAAATTTAATAAAATAAAATTCAAATAAAAACCTAGCCTTGGCCGGTTTCTGGCTCAGCAGTTACAGCATCAGCCCATGGACCAAGGGGTCTCAGGTTCAATTCCCGGTCAAGGGCACATACCTAGGTTGCAGGTTTGATCCCCGGTCCTGGTTGGGGTTGTGCAGGAGGCGACCAATTGATGTGTCTTTCCTACATCAATGTTTCTCTCTCTCCCCCTCCCTTCCACTCTCTCTAAAAATCAATGGAAAAATATCCTCAGGTGAGGATTAACAAAAAACAAAAACCTATCTACATGCTATTTCTGATTCTTGAGCACCATATGATAGCTCCATAGCACAGAGAGGACATAATAATGAAAATCTTTTTTTTTTTTTTAGTCTGTTAATAGTAACTTGTGACTCCAGACTACCATAAGAAGAAGATCATAATAATATATGAGAGGTAAAGGATAAGTATAGCCAGCAGTCCTATGAAGAAGAAGACCTCTTCTGGAGTAAGAGGAATTATACACCCTATCGTGCAGCCTAAAAAGTTTACACTGTGGATTTGGATGTGTTTTGGAATAGCAGTGGACTTTGGAGGAACCTAGAAGGTATAAAACACCAGTCCTTATCCAAGTAAATAAAGAATTTTTAAGTCAGAGAAGAGCGAGTGAAAACTCCTAAATGTTTTATATGCGCTGAAGGACCCTAAACTCAAAACTGTTGGATGTGAAAAATTAAACACATTGTATTATTATATAGAGATACCCACTCCTCAGATAATGGAGGGGGCTCTAATTAAAACTACTTTGTAATACTGAGGGGCTATGGAAGATATAGAATTATTGTTCGTTTATGACGTTTTTCTTCAGCAAATTTTTCTTAAGTGACCATGGTAAGTAAGCACGCATTCACTCAGCTATTCATGAGCATACATATTGAGTTTCTAGTTGAAGAGTCTCCAGATCAAGAAGTAAACTTCCCCATTTATGAGTTAGTTCCATAAACATTACCAATCATCCAAAGGTAAACTCCCAGTATACATTAACTGGAGGAATGAAGACATTTATTTATGTAAATAAATACTCACTAGTTACTAGATTAGTAAATACTAATAGGTTATTTTTTGTATAGTACTGTACCAATTTTGCTGCTCAATTTAATTTATTTATTGATTAATTTAATTATTGATTATCAACTAGTTCATCTTATTTTTTAACATATTTAAGAAATAACCCCTAATTTACTTACCTGACAATATCTGTTTGGCTGATGCTTTCTGATCTGGATCTAGATAAGAGTGAAAATAATGCTTCCAAGTTAATTATTTAAAAAATGAAAGTCACCATTTTATAACCTAAATTAATTCTTGTATACCACTGATCACCACTAATGAATAACCTCAAATGATTACTAAATTAGGGCATGCAATATAAATAACATTCTCATTTACATATATGCCATGTCCATAAAGAATATAAATTTCAAATCCCCAACTGGGAAGAAGAGCAAGTAAGCACATTTGTTTTACTCCTTATTACTACCTAGGACCAAATATATGCTTGATCTTGAATGCCTCATTCTAGCCCTCAGGTTCCAACCTAATATTTTATCTACTGATAAACAAATTACTACAGGTCATAATTTAAAAACTTCATTGACTTCTAGATAATTGGGCAGACTGGGCTGACAGGGTTATGTCCCCCTCCTATCCTACACATATGGCGAAAAAAAATAACACAAAATACCAACCAAAAAAAATTGTAAGGGAACAATTCTAATATAGTTTGAAAGAAGCAGAGGAAACTGAAGGCACAAAAGGTAACCAGGAACTAAAGGTGAATGACACCCGAGGACATCAATCAGTTGTGCACATCAGTGTATGAGGAGTGGAAACCTCCTAGAAAGCTGGAACCAACCTTCTTCTCTAAATTTGGAAGCCATCAAAGGCCATACCACCCAAGAGGCAGGGACAATAAAAGCTGCCACTGTTAATCTTTAGGATGCTGCAGGGAAATTTCTTTAGAGTTCAGATGGAAAAGGGTCACCTGAAGACAGGAGAACCCTAAGTGCTTAAAATGGTTTAAGTATATGGATAACAAAAATATCACACAGAGAAATAGGAACCTTAAGTCTTTAACAAGTATGGGTTCAAGATACCAATTCATGCATGCTTCCTTTGAATTCTAGATCTCTAGGTCTAATAAGTGTTGTAAAAAAAAAAAGTCATATATATATGACTTAAGAGGGTAAAACATGAAATAATCTCCACAAGAAGAATTCTACAAAGCAGAATATCCAGAATTCTCACGAGACAATCATGGTTGCTAATATGGCCTTACAATCTATGAAAAAAGTCACAAAAAAGGTAACATCCACAGCCAGAGCAAACTAAAGAATCCATGTACCAAGAATTACAGGAAATAGAAAAACTTCAAACAAAAATGTTTAGGATTTTCATAGAGATCAATAAAGGAATGGAATACACTAAACAAGAAATGACAAAACTGGGAAAAAATTGTTGATTTTTAAATTGTTTAGGAGAGTCACCCAGAATACCAGATAAACAGAAATATAGGGTGGGGCAAAAGTAGGTCTACAGTTGTTCATATTGAAAATAATACAATAATTAATAAATAATAATACAAGAATAAACTCTCTATTTCATGAATTCACAAATGTAAAGTTAATACAGTGGTGGGCAAAAGTACATTTACAGTTGTGAGTACCTGAAGCAGTTTAATCATTATTTTATTATTTATTTTGTATGATTATTATTATTATTTTGTAACCTTACTGTTGATTTATCTTTTAGGTAATGATGGCTGGTAATTTAACTTACTTTTGTCCACTACTGTATATAAAAGACCAACTAAGAAACATGGAAAAAATCAGACACAGAAAATTTAGAATGATGAGACTCAACAGTTCAAGAGAAAAAGTCTAGAACTTTCCCAAATTGAAGAAAGGCATAAGTTTTCACACTGAAAGAAAATACTGAGTCCAGTTCATGATTTTTTTTAATATGTTATTATTGATTTTTTAGATAGAGATGGAGAGAGAAACAGAAACATTGATGTGAGAGAGAAACATCAATCAGCTGCCTCCTGCATGTTCCCTACTGGGGATCGAGCCCACAACCCGGGCATGTGCCCTTACTGGGAATTGACCCAGGACCTCAGTCCATGGGATGACGCTCAACCCACTGAGCCACACTGGCCTGGCCAGTTCATGATTTTTTTTTTTTAATCTCTACCAGAATACATTTAATGAATCAAGATCTCTATGGACAAAGAAAAACTTTACAGGCTGTGTTACGCCGAAGTCTAAAGATGGCCCCCTTAGATTCCCATTCCTTGGGTACTTAAACATTTTTCTAAGTACTGCTCTGAAGGGAGTTTGCAAATGTAATCAAAGCTCCAAATCAGTTGATTTTAAAATTCAGAGATTATTTTGGTAGGCATGACACAATCAAGTGAACTCTTTAAAAGGAGAGTGTTCTCCTGGTGGCAGATGAGGACATGAGAGAGTCAAAGCCTAAGGAAGACTTGACATGCCCTTGTTTCTTTGAAGAGGAAGGGAGGTACATGAGGAGTCATGTGGGTGATCTCTAGGACCAAGAGGGCCCCTAGCAGACAGACAGCAAGGGGATAGTTACTTCAGACCTACAACTACAAGAAATTCTGTTCTGCTTATAACCTGAATGAGCTAAGAACCCAGCCTGGCCTTCAAGCCTTCATGTCAGTTTGTGACAACCCAGCCAAATCCACTCGGATTCTGACTTACAGAACTTCAACTTAAATAAATAAATGTTATTTGAAGTCATTAAGTGTGTGGTGATTTGCTATGTAGTAATAGAAATACAATGGCTACAATAGATAAAATTCACAATAACTGTAAAGGAATAAATGAATCAACTCACTAACAGAAGATTTATCATCATCATCAGTAAATGCCAGGCAACCCTGACATATAATCAAATAGCTGAGGCAAAATAACTCTCAACCTAGAAGTCCATACTACATACATTCACATTCAAGGGTGAAAATAAAATAAGCAATTGCAGGCAAATAAGGTATACAGTTTACTACACACAGATACACTAATGGAATTTCTAAGACATGACCGCCAAAAGGGATACTGAACATCAAAAGATTTGAAATAGGTTAAAATTCAGCAGTAACTAAAAACCAAAGGATAAAAATATGTAAGAGTGGTTTTGCTCATTGGTTAGAGCATCAGCCCATGGACAGAGGGGTGTGGGTTCAATTCCCTGTCAAGGGCATATGCCTGGGTTGCAGGTTCAATCTCCGACCTTTGTCAGGGTCATGCAGGAGGCAGCCAATCGATGTGTCTCCCTCATGTTGATGTTTCTCTCTCTCTCTCTCTCTCTCTCTCTCTCTCTCTCTCTCTGACTCTCTCTACCTCTCTCCCTCCCTCCCTCTCCAAAAATCAATGGAAAAATAGCTTCGGGTTGAGGATTAACAACAACAACAAAATATATCCTCAGGTTTAGGATTAACAAAAGAAAAGAGTATAGGGTTAAATGGGCTAAGATCCATATATTATAAGACTATAAGTACTTATTATATAAATAATTGCAAAATTAACTACATTTAATTTAATAATTGAATAGTAATATAACAATTTAATAACTAAAGAATACAACTAAAAGAATAAAATTAGAACATATGACTAAATTAATAGCTGGAAAGAAAAAATAATAACAGCACAATTGATATAACAGAATATAAGAAAATAGAAAAAATATTGAAAAGTATGGTCAATAGAAAAAACTGGTAAACTTTTGTCTAAATATATTGGGCAAACATATTTTAAGTATATAAACATATTAAATTCAACTACTAAAAACTCCTGAGATTACCGATTTTTAATCCCATTGGTAAAATGTTTTTAAGAGACCAATTTACAAAAAAATTGTATCAGGTAAATCTAACAAACAGAATATTGATATAGCAGTTATAATAGTGAGTACTGAATTTATAGTTAAGAAACATTAATGCTATTTTTAATAATTAAAAAATGAGCACAGTTAGGTCAATGAAATTAGTTTCCCCCAACCCATAATTATTATAGAAATTTAAGTATGAACTCTGCCACACTCTGTCAAATATCAGGCATTTGCTTGTTTGTTTACTCAAGCAGTACATAAATATACAGACATGTGTCCCTTAATAGGGATACGTCCTGAGAAATGCATCCTTAGGTAATTTAGTCATTTTGAGAACATCATAGAGTACATTTGCAGAAACCTAGATAGTATATAGCCTACTACATACCTAGGCTAGATGGTATAGCCTATTGCTCTTAGGCTACAAATCTATGGAGAATGTTACTCTATTGACTATTGTAGTCAATTGTAACACAGTGGTAAGTATCTGTGTATCTAAACATAGAAAAGGTACAGTAAAAATATGGTATAAAAGATAAAATTTAGTACACCTGTAGGGCATTTACCATAAATGGAGCTTGAATGAATGGAAATTACTCTGGATGAGTCAGTGAGTCAGTGGCAAGTGAATGTGAAGGCCTAGGACATTAGTGTGCACTACTGTAGACTTTGTAAACACTGTCCCACAAGCCCTAGCTGGGTTCCTTCTGACAGGGTCAGAAATAGAACATCTAAGCTGTGAATGTGGCTACAGGCTCCATGAACAGAGATGTGGCTGGGTAATTGGAAATATCGAGGAGAACACCACCATAGTGGTGACTGTCAGGAGGGAGTGAAAGGTGGCCTAAGGATCAGTAGATGGAGATATAAAGGAACATAGGGGACTGTAATGGCAATGTGGCTTTGGCTGTTGCATATTAGAGCAGTGGTCAGATTAAAGAACACTGTGGTAGGCATTTGAAAAAAGAGTGTGCTTAACTTGGAAAGGGTGTAGAACTGAGGGCTCAATATTTTGACTGGAAATTTGCTTTTGGTTCCATTGACCCTATCTGTCACAAAGAGCTCTCTCTGGCATTGCATTTCTGGAAGAAATAAGACGTATCTGCTTTACATCATTACAACTTGAAAATATTTCCAAAGTACAGGGACAGGCTGGCTCCACAATAACCACAAAAAGCTTTCACTAAAGTGGCAGTGAAGTGGCACCAGATACTTGTTACAGTAGCTCCTGTGGACTTGTGTCCATGTACAAGATCTTAGGTCCTCAACAAAGAATGCATAGAAATGTGTTCCAAAGACCATCAGGCTATATCTGGGAGGGCTGTAACACTCTCTGAATATGTAGCACTAGGGGACAGGCTCTTCTGTGCTGAAACAAATCAATGGCCGACTAATTGAAAGGTAATTTGTATACTCAAAACTGAGTGAGAGAAAATCTATTGGGAAGACCCACAGGTTTTGATCCCATCAGAGAAAAAAAAAATCCTCCTGAACCACATATCCTTTCATTTCTTAAAGGAAACTTTGTTCCATTATAATCTTAAGGGATCACCATCACATATGCAGTCCCTCATTAGCCTAAATGTCATTATGTGGCATATAACCATAATCCACGCTGGCTCATTTCTAAGCACTGTACAGGCATAGCTTATTTTATCATTTTACTGTGCTTCACAGATTTTGCTTTTTTTTTTTTTTCCACAAATTGAAGGTTTGTGGCAACCCTGAGTGGAGCAAGCTTATCAGCACCATTTTTCCATCAGCATTTGCTCACTTCATGTCTCTGTGTCACATTTTGTTAATTCTTGCAATATTTCTAACTTTTTCATTGTTATATCTGTTATGGTGATCTGTGATCAGTGATCTGTAATGTTACTAGTGTAATTCTTTTGGACATCATAAACCATGGCCATACAAGATGGCCAACTTGCCCTGGCCAGTATGGCTCACCAGGTTGGGCATCGTCCTATGACCCAGAGGTTGCTGGTTGGATTCCCAGTCACAGCACATGACCAGGTTACATGCTTGATCCCCAGTAGGATCAAGGATTGGTGGGAGGCAGCCAACCCATGTTGCACTCTCACATGGATCTCTCTTCTCCCTTCCTCTCTCTCTCTAAAAAAAAAAAAAAAATCAATAAACGAGTCTTTAAAAAAAAAGATGGCGAACTTGATTGATAAATGTGAGTGTCCTGACTGCTCCACTGACCAGCTGTTCCCATCTCCCTCCCTTTTCTCAGCCTCCCTATTCCCTGAGACACAATAATATTGAAATTAGGCCAATTACTGACCCTACAATGGCCTCTAAGTGTTCAAGTGAAAGGAATAGTTTGACATATCTCACTGTAAATCAAAAACTAGAAATAATATAGCTTAGTGACTAAAGTGTGTTAAAAGCTAAGGTAGGCCAAAAGTTAGGCTTCCTTTTTCATCAGTTTAAACTAAGTTGTGAATAAAAATTAAAAGTTCTTCAAAAAAATTAAAAGTGCTTCTCCAGTAAACCTATAAATGGGAAGAAAGTAAAACAGCCTTATGCTGATAGGAAGAAAGTTTGAGTGGTCTGGATAGAAGATTAAACCAGCTACAACATTCCCTTAAATCCAAGAGTAATTCAAAGCAAGCCCCTAACTCTCTTCAATCCTATGAAGGCTGAGAGAGGTGAGGAAGCTGCAGAAGTAAAGTCTGAAGCTAACAGAGGTAGGTTTGTTAGCTTTAAGGACGAAGCCATCTCTGTAACATAAAGAACAAGGTGAAGCAGCAGCTGCCGATGCAGAAGCTGCAGCAAGTTATCCAGAAGATCTAGCTAAGATCATTGATGGTGGCCACACGAAACAATATATTTTCACTGTAGATGAAACAGGCTTATATTAAAAGAAGATGTCTTCTAGGACTTTCATAGCTAGAGAGAAGAAGTCAATGCCTAGTTTCAAAATTAAAAAAACAGGCTGACTCTCCTGTTAGGGGTGAACGCAGATGGTGACTTAAGTTGAAGCCAATGCTTATTTATCGTCACAAAAAACCTAGGGTCCTTAAGAATTGAGCTAAATCTACTTAGTAGTCACTTTATAAATGTAACAACAGAGTTTAGATTACAGCACATCTGTTTATAACATAGTTTAATAAATCTTGTAAGCCCAGTGTTGAGACTTTCTGCTCAGAAAAAAAAAAAAATGTCCTTCAAAAATATTACTGCTCATTGACAATGCGCCTCATCACCCAAGAGCCCTGATGAAGATGTACAATGAGATTAATGTTGGTTTTATGCCTGCTAACCCTACATCCATTCTGTAGCCCACAGATCAAGGAAAATTTCAACATTCAAGTCTTATTAAGAAATACATTTCGTAAGGCTATAGCTGCCACATATAGTGATTCCTCTGATGGAGCTGTGCAAAGAAAATTGAAAACCTTCTGCAAAGAATTCATCATCCTAGATGCTGTTAAGAACACATGAAAAGTGGTCAAAACATCAACATTAACAGGAGTGTGGAATAGGTTGACTCCAACCCTCATGGATGACTGAGGGATTTGAGAATTTAGTAGAGGAAACAATTTGCAGATGTGGAAATAGACAGAGAGCTAGAATTAGAAGTACAGCCTGAAGATACGACTGAATTGCTGCAATCTAATAATAAAACTTGAAGAGATAAGAAGTTGTTTCTTATGGATAAGCAAAGAGTGGTGTTTTGAGATAGAATTTACTTCTGGTGAAGATGTTGTGAAATGACAACAAAAAATTTACATTACAACATAATGTTAGTTGCCAAAACAGTGGCAGGGTTTGAAATAACTGATTCCAACTTTGAAAGTTCTACTCTGGGTAAAATGCAATCAAACAGCATCACATGATACAGAGAAATCATTTGTGAAGAAAAGAGTCAACTGATGAGGCAAACATCACTGCTGTCTCATTTTAAGAAATTGTCAAAGCCACCCCAACCTTCAGCAACCACCACCCTGAGCAGTCAGCAGCCATCAACACTGAAGCAAAACCCTCCACCAGCAAAACGATCATGACTCACTGAAGGCTCAGACAGTGGTTAACAATTTTTACCAAGAAAATATCTTAAATTCAAGTATGTAAATTGTATCTTAAAACATAGTGCTATACATAGATCAATGGAATAGAACAGAGAACCCAGAAATTGACCCAAAACATTATGCTCAATTAATATTCGACAAAGGTGGCAAGAGCATACAGTGGAATAAAGACAGCCTCTTTAATAAATGGTGTTGGGAAAATTGGACAGCTACATGCAAAAAAATGAAACTAGACCATCATCTTACACCATACACAAGAATAAACTCAAAATGGATAAAAGATTTAATGTGACTCATGAATCCACAAAAATCCTAGAAGAAAATGTAGGCAACAAAATTTCAGACATCATACGCAGCAGAATTTTCACTGATATATCATCTAAGGCAACAGAAATAAAGGAAAAAATGAACACATGGGACTACATCAAACTCAAAAGCTTCTGCACAGCAAAAGAAACAACCATCAAAGTGGAAAGGCAACCCACTGTATGGGAGAGCATAATTGCCAATGATATATAAGATAAGGGATTAATTTCCAAACTATATAGAGTGCTCATACAACTCAACAAAAGGAAGACAAAGAACCCAATTAAAAAATGGGCAGAGGAAGTAAATAGATACCTCTTCAAACAGGACATACAAATGGCCAAGAGACATATGAAGAAATGCTCAACATCACTAATCATCAGAGAGATGCAAATTAAAACAACAATGCGGTATCACCTCACACCTGTCAGAATAGCTGCCATCAACAAAGCATCAAACAACAAGTGTTGGCGAGGGTGTGGAGAAAAGGGGACTCTAGTACACTGCTGGTGGGAATGCAGACTGGTGCAGCCACTATGGTGTTACCTCAAAAAATTAAAAATTGAATTACCATTTGACCCAGTGATCCCACTCCTAGCAATATACCCTAAGAAGCCTGAAACACCAATCAGAAAAAATATGTGTACTCCCATGTTCATAGCAGCGCTATTTACAATAGCTAAGATCTGGAAACAGCCCAACTGTCCATGAGTAGACAAATGGATAAAAAAGCTGTGGTACATATACACAATGGAATACTATGCAGCTGTAAGAAAGAAAGATCTCTTATCCTTTGAGACGACATGGGAGGACCTGGAAACTATTATCCTAAGCGAAACAAGCCAAGCAGAGAAAGACAAATATCATATGATCTCACTTATTTCTGGAATATAATGAACATAACAGTCTGAGGAACAGGGTCGTCCCAGAGACATGGAAGTAGGGTACAGGCTGACAATTGCCAGAAGAGGGAGTGGTGGAGGGGAGCGATGAACCACAGAACTTGTACGCATGTACTCATAACCAATGGACATGGACAGAAAGACTGGGGACGGGGCAAGGAGGGAGGAGGAGGAGAGTGACAATGGGGGGAAAAGGAGAAACATCTGTAACAAAAATAAATTAATAAAATAAAAAAATAAAAAAACAGTGCTATAACACAATTAACAGACTATAATATAATGTAATATGCACTCGTAACCAAATAATTCATATAATTCACATTATTACAATATTCACTTTATTGCTGCAGTCAAAACCAAACCTGCAGTATCTCTAAGGTATGGCTAAACATTCTTTTTCTTTACTAATTATACATATTCTATTTCTTATTAGAATCAGCTATTTTATTCCTTGTTTCTTCAAAGTAGACTTCCAAATGAATAAAAGACTAGTTTACTAGAAAGTAAATTTTTATGTATTAGCACCCTGGTTTCAATGCATTACTTCACCAATTGCAGGAGTTCAAATAATATGTAGAAATGAATTGTGGATCATTAGTTCATTCTTAATTTTCAACATGTATCTTCAGAAACCTTCTAATTTACTTACCTGGTGGTATGTGTGTGAATGCTGCCTTCTGATCTGGATATTAAAAAAAATAGAAAATTTTATTAATTTTAGTCCTAGGAAAGCTTGCCTACTATATGAATAAAAGGCCATTTTATAAGCAGTATAATCTATTTTATAAGACTCGTTATCAATCAAGAAAATAATGTCCAAGGTCACTGAAAAAATATGCCAATAAGCCCTGGCCTGTTTGGCTCAGCCGTTAGAGAGTTGGCCCGCGGACCAGAGAGTTCCGGGTTTGGTTCCTGCTAAGGGCATGTACCAAGGTTGCAGTTTGTCCCTGGCCTGGTTGGGATCGTGTGGGTGGCAACCAGTCGATGTGTCTCTCTCACATCGATGTTTCTCTCTCTGTCCCTCCCTCTCTCCCTCCTGCTCTATCTGAAGATAAATGCAAAAATGTTCTCTGGTGAGGATTAAAAAAAAAAAAAGATGCCAATAAATAACCTTCTTCTTTACCCATATACCTCATCCAGAAAGAGTGTAAATATCAATCCCACAGTGAGAAGAGTATTAAGAAGGCATAGATTTGTCTTGCTTTTTGCTTGTGACTTCTAAACACAAAATATAGAATTGACTCTGAATGCCTGATTCTTACCTTCATACCTCAACTTTTAACTTTTTATTCATTTATAAAGAAATGCTACATTTTGTAAATTAAAACCCCTACTGACTTCTAGACAATCCTGTAGAGTAAGCAGGTAAGATATCTCCCCTTTCCATTCCTCACATGGAGGAATGCTAGGGAAAAAATAACACAAAAATGTAATATATAGCTGAGATAAAAAACAACAAGACTTCTCCTGGTGCTGGTAAAAATTTTAAAAACAGACTTCAATGGATAAACAGGACCTAAAACTGAATGCCTGCAGGGATATCTAATCCAGTGTTATACCTTTGGCTTTAGAGATTTAAGAGCCCTTCCTTAGAAGGAGGTTGGGTCTGAGAACTTTGCATATCAGAAAACTGTAAGTGAGCCCTTAATTAAACCTGGGAGCAAAGGAGGGCCATACCATCCATGAAACAGGGATAATAAAAGCTCTGACCATAGCATTATACACTTGAAACCTATGTAATCTTATTAACCTGTGTCACCCCAATACATTTAATTTTTTTAAGTGTACATAGGAGGGGAGAAACAAAAAGTCTGTCTCAAGATGAAAACAAACAAAAAACCTCTGACCAGTGGCCTTTGGAATGCAGCACAAAAAATGAGGATATATAAATGGGAAAAATGCATCAATGAGAGAAGTAGGAATCTCTTAAAAAGTACACTTTTAGGATCCCAGTTCACAAAGTGCAAGTTCCTGAATACCATGCATGGTAATTGTCTTCAATATTTTTGCTTTAAAAGAAGCAAAAATAAAACAACCTACATGTATGTGTCTTCAACAAAGCACACAGAATTCTCATGGGAAAATCATAGACACTGAGGATAGAAGAGCCTATGATTACAAACTACTAAGCATGAGTGTCAGCAGTCACAGCAAATCAATATTTTAAAAACTTTAATATAAGAATATTTAGACTATCCATAAAAATCTTTGCAAGAATAGATTCCATAAGTCTAAAACAGGATAAAGATGGAAAAAAGAGTTGGTGAAATAAAAGAGTGACCTGAGGAAATAAAACTGAATGTGAGATATGCAGTTATAAACCATAACGACATTTTCCCAATTCTGGCCAAGGTGGAGTAACAGACTGGATTTACCCTCCTGCCTGAAACAACTAAAAATCCTGACAAAATATATGAATCAGTGGTTTTCAGACATTTAATATGCCAATGCAAGATAGTGATCTCTGAGAGGAGGGAATATAAAAGATGAGACCTATGTTTGACCCTCCTTATTGCCTGGTGAGAATTTCCAGGTTCTAGCACAGCAAGTAAACCCAGGCAAAGCCAGAAGCTTCCAAGTTGAGGTAATAGAATAGGGGGTCCTGGAAGAGAAAGGCATCTAGAATTCACAGGGCAAAGTACCAAAATGGACAAGAGCTGCACACAGAGAGCTCCTAAGATCTGTGGAGGGTCCCCCTTGAGTCCTAAGCAGAAGGCTGATTACTGAGTGCAGTGAGGAAACCACTTGAGCCGGAAGGGGGGGGGGGGTGGAGTTGGGGATTGAAATGAAGAAGAAGAGTGATCCATTGTGCTCACATAGGGGAAGGAATCATGTGTGTTCCCACCACCTCAAGTGAAAAATCTCTTAATTCATGATGAGCTGGGCAGTTACTCAAAAGGGTATTGCATCAGTAGTGGTGACTGTTCTAATCCTGTTTAACAAAGTTTAAAAGCAATGGTATTAGAACAATTGGATATTCTTATGCCAAAGGAAAAAACATTGTATCCATACCTCTTTAACTATATAAAACTCAATTCAAACTGAACATAGGCCTAAATGCAAAACCTAAAACTATATCATTTTTAGAAGAAAAAATAGGAGAAAATCTTCATGAAATTTGGTTAGGCAAATATTTCTTAGATACAACACCAAAATCATGATCTATAAAAGAAGAAATTGATAGAGTGGATTTCATCAAAATTAATAAATTTTGCTACTTGGAAGAAGGAAAACACAAATCTCAGAGTAGGAGAACATATTTTGCAAATCATATATATGATAAAGTATTTGTATTCAGAACATAAAAGAATACTCAAATACAAATCCACATACCAACAAATAGCCCATTTATTAAATGATTAAAAGATTTGCATGACTCACTAACAAGACAACCCAATTAATAAATGGGGCCTTTCACCTGGAACTACCATCTTCCATTAATTTCCAACACAAAGGGGAGAAAAAAAGAGACACTTGTTATACATTCGTCAGGCCCTTTAGAAAATTGAGTTGTTCCTTTGGCCATGTATATGTGAATCTACAAGAAAGGTGATATTGTGGACATCAAGGGAATGGGCACTTTCAAAAAGGAATGCCCCACAAATGTTAACCATGGCAAAACAAAGTGTCTACAATGTTACCCAGCATGCTGTTGGCATTATGTAAACAAATAGGTTAAGGGCAAGTTTCTTGCCAAGATAATTAATGTAAGTATTGAGCATATTAAGCACTCTACAAGCTGAGATAGCTTCCTGAAACATGTGAAGGAAAATGATCAGATAAAGAAGCTAAAGAGAAAGGTAACTGGGTTCAAATGAAGCCCTAATCTGCTCCACCAAGAGAACTTATGAGAAACAATGGAAAGGAATCTGAGCTGCTGGAACCCACTCCTTATGGAATCATATCATAATAACTATGAAATAAATAAATAGGGTAGGCGGGGTCTGGCTGGTGTGGCTCAGTTGGTTGGAGTGTTGTGCTGTGGGAGGCAGTTAGACATGAGCAGAGCAAGGATGATGGGCCAGGTACAGAGGTCACCACAGTGGACAGCCCTGGGTGCCTAACAAAGGACAATTGTAGGGTGAGACCTTGTCCCCAGGGTGACCTTTCCTCCCCTAGCAGATTGCTGGTCATGCAGTTTGGACCCCCTGACCTTTCCTCCCTAGAGATAACATCTAGCCCTCAGTTGTATTTCAGCTCCACACCCAGGAAAGCAGCAAAACCAGACCAGCAACCCCATGGCTGACCTCAGGACCAGCTGCACTGAATAATGACCCCTTTACCTGGTGCCAACAAATCAATCAGTGGAGACCTCAACCCTGAAAGGACACACCTGGAAATCTGATGAATATTCTGTTGAGATCTTTCTCTGGGACTGCCCCTAAAATCTCCACCCTTAAAACCCTTAGGACAGAGAACCCAGCTCACTCTCCCTCCCAGGAGCATGCCCGTTCTTTCCCTTTCCCCCTCTCGCTCCCCATACCCCAAAGTGTGTCACCTTTACCTTCCTCATTTCTAAGCTCCAAGGGCCCTTCCTTTGCCTCTATAACTTATTTCCTATGCCCATTTCTTCTACGAAGTACTTCTCATATAGCTGAGATTTTCTAAATAAATGTTCTCTTATCGTTTGAGCCTTGGTTCTGAATTCTCTCCTAGCCAGAACTCAAGTACTGAGGTTTCTGAACCCAGGTCCAGTTTCACCCCATGGGTTTAACACCTGGTAATGTTCCCATGACCTACAAGAGTCCCATACACTGAAAGGTGACAAGTTCAATTCCTGGTCAGACACCCAGGTTGTAGGTTTAATAGCTCTCTCTCTCCATTCCTCTCTCTAAAATCAATTTTTAAAAATAAATAAATAAATAGGGTAGGAGCAGCAGAGATGTCTAGATGAGCCCTCTCATGCAGATGTGGCAGCTGAGAAGCCGGACAGATAACACAGCTGCAAAACTCCCCCTAGGAGTACGGGGTCTCAACACCACATAGGGGTCCCCAACCCAGAGCAACACACAGGAAGAGGAGCCGGGTAGCATTTGGGTCTTGGGAACCAGTGGGGATTCTGTCCACTTGCGAAACTCAGACTGCACCATCACAGGGAGGGAATGTTCCTATTGTTACAACACCAGCCTGGGAAGTTTGCTCCAGTCTATGACTACTGGAGAGGCCATGCAGCTGTGCTAGGGTCTGGCATAGGGGTCTGCTCACTACTCCCAGCAATAAGTTTGAGGGGCCCTCTATTCCCTGGAAAGGCTTTGGGCAGAGGGCCAGTCAGTGACTAAACTGTGTGGCTTAGGAAAGAGGTCAGTCTTACACACCTCAAGAGAATGGGTGGCACCCCTCCCCTAATCCACTGAACTGCTCAGTCTGCCTAGTCCTGCTGGATTCTGTGGCACAGAGGAACAGTGCAGGGCTTGGAATTTAAGCCTGCCCTGCTTGGTTTGATGGCAAATAGGAGCCAGACTTTTCTACCTATTTAAAACCCAGGCAGAGCTGGGAATTACATCCCCTCCCTGCTGTGGCCAGCCTCAAGGAGAAATCTGAGTGCTCAGCAGGGCCGATTTTTGGCCTTCTCCTGCTTGGTTGGCAGCATGGGAGCATGGTGGTGCCAGGGAGCCACATAGACCTAGGTTTTGGGGACTGTGTCTCCTGGGGAGGCTTCTGTCCGGGAGTCAGACAGGCAAGTACTGGGTTCTTCAGCTGCACTGAAGAAGGCAGATATCAGCTCCCCTGGAGTTCGGCCATGCTGCTTCAGGAAGGAGAAAAAGTGCCTGCTTTACACACATAAGGGACATTTCTAGAGCATCCAGCTCAAGAGATCATGGAGACTGCACCACTGGAACTCACAGGACACCTACTACATAAGACCAACCCACAAAGACTGAGAGTCATAACAGTCTTATCTAATACATAGAAACAAATACAAAGAAACAGCTAAAATGGGAGAAAAATAAACAAACCTCAAATGAAAGAACAGGAGCAATCTCTGAAAAAGAGAAAAATGAAAAGGAGGCAAGCAATTTATCAGACATAGAGAGTTCAAAGTAATGGTTATAAGAATGCTCAAGGACCCCTGACCAGGTGGCACAGTTGGTTGAAACATCATCTCATACACCAAAAAGATTGTGGGTTTGATTCTCTGTCAGGGCACATACACAAGGAACAGGTTTGATACCCAATCAGGGAATATGCATGAGGGAGTCGATTGATATTTCTCTCTCATATCAATGTCTCTCTCTCTCTCTCTCTCTCTCTCTCTCTCTCTCTCTCTCTCTCTCTCTCTTTTCTTCTCTCTCTAAAATTAATAAACATATCTTTGGGTGTGGAATAAAAAAAAATTTTTTAAAGAATTGTCAAAGAACTTAGTGGTAACTATAACAGCATGAAAAGCAACATAGAAACAATGAATAAGAATCAGTCAGAAAAGAAGAATACTATATTTGACATCAAGAAAATACTGGAACAATCATATCAAGCATCTTCTCAGACCACAGTGGCATGAAAGTAGAACTCAATTACAACAAAAACATTCAAACACTTGGAGGCTAAATAGCATGCTATTAAACAACAAATAGGTTACCAACAAGATCAAGGAAGAAATTGAAAAATTCCTGGAAACCAATGAAAACGAACACACAACAAAACAAAATCTATGGGACACAGCGAAAGCAGTCCTGAGAAGGAAGTTCACAGCACTACAGGCCTACCTCAAGAAACAAGAAAAATTCCTAATTGACTCTCTAACCCTACAACGTAAAGATCTAGAAAGAAAACCCAGAGCAAGTAGAAGAAAAGAAATAGTAAAGGTAAGAGCAGAAATAAACAACATAGAGACTAAAAAAACAATTCAAAAGATCAATGAAACAAAAAGCTGGTTCTTTGAAAATATAAACAAGATCGATGGAACTTTAGCCACACTCACCAAGAAACAAAAAGAGAGGGCCCAAATAAACAAAATCAGAAACAAAGAGGAGAAGTAACAACTGACACCACAGAAATACAAAGGATGATCGAAACACACTATGAACAATTATACGCCAACAAATTGGACAATCTAGGAGAAATGGACAAATTTCTAGAAACACACAGTCTCCCAAAACTGAACCTAGAAGAGATAGAAAACTTGAACAGACCAATAACAACAAAGGAAATTGAAGATGTAATTAAGAAACTCCCAGCAAACAAGAGCCCAGGCCCAGATGGCTTCACAGGGGAGTTTTAGTGAACATTCAAAGAAGATCTAATACCCATTCTTCTCAAACAATTCCAGAAAATCCAAGAAGAAGGGAGACTTCCAAACTCATTTTATGAGCCAGCATAATCCTAAATCCAAAACTGGATAAAGACACTACAAAGAAAGAAAACTACAAGTCAATATCCCTAATGAACACAGATGCCAAAATCCTTAACAAAATATGAGCAAATCAGATCCAGCAATACATCAAAAAAATTAACCACCATGACCAAGTGGGATTCATCCCAGGGATGCAAGGATGGTACAATATTCGCAAATCAATAAATGTAATACATCACATAAACAAAATGAAAGATAAAAACCATATGATCATATCAATAGATGCTGAAAAGCATTCAACAAAATCCAGCACCCTTTTCTGATAAAAACACTCAGCAATGTGGGAATAGAGGGATCATATCTCAACATAATAAAGGCCATATATGAAAAACCTACAGCCAACATCATTCTCAATGGGCAAAAACTAAAAGCATTCCCCTTAAGAACGGGAACAAGACAGGGACATTCACTTTCACCACTCCTATTTAACATAGTACTGGAAGTCTTAGCCACAGCAATTAGACATGAAGAAAAAATAAAAGGGATCCAAATTGGAAAGGAGGAAGTGAAGCTGTCATTATTTGCAGATGACATGATATTGTACATAGAAAATCCTAAAGACTCCATCAAAAATCTACTAGATTTAAATGAATTTGGCAATGTAGCAGGATACAAAATTAATGTCAAGAAATTGACAGCATTCTTATACACCCACAATAAACTCACAAAAGAGAAACTAAAAAAAACAATCCCATTTATCATCACAGAAAAAAAAATTAAGATACCTAGGAATAAACTTAACCGAAGAAGTAAAGGACCTCTTCACAGAAAACTACAGGTCATTGAAAAAAGAAATAGAGGAAGATATAAAAAAAGTGGAAGCATATACCTTGTTCATGGATTGGAAGAATTAACATCATTAAAATGTCCATACTACCCAAAGCTATATATAGATTCAATGCAATTCCCATCAAAATACCAATGATATACTTCACAGAACTAGAAAAAATACTTCAGAAGTTCATATGGAACCATAAAAGACCCCGAATAGCCACAACAATCTTGAAAAAGAAGAACTAAGTAAGAGGGATCACAATACCAGATATCAGGGTATACTACAAAGCCACTGTAATAAACAGCCTGCTACTGGCACAAGAACAGGCATACAGATCAATGGAACAGAACAGAGAACCCAGAAATTGAACCAAGACATATGCCCAATTAATATTAGAGTCAAGACAGCCTCCTCAATAAATGGTGTTAGGAAAATTGGACAGCTACATGCAAAAAAAATGAAGCTACACCACCAACTTACACCATACACAAGAATAAACTCAAAATGGATAAAAGACTTAAATGTGACTCATGATTCCATAAAAATCCTAGAAGAAAATGTGGGCAACAAAATTTCAGATACCACATGCAGCAGAATTTTCACTGATACATCACCTAAGGCAACAGAAACAAAGGAAAAAATGAACACATGGGACTACATCAAACTCAAAAGCTTCTGCACAGCAAAAGAAACAACCATTAAAATGGAAAGGGAACCCACTATATGGGAGTCCATAATTGCCAATGATGCATCAGATAAGGAGTTAATTTCCAAAATATATAGAGTACTCATACAACTCAACAAAAGGAAGACAAAGAACCCAATTAAAAAATGGGCAGAGGATCTAAATAGACACCTCTCCAAACAGGACATACAAAGTCCAAGAGAAATATGAAGAAATGTTCAACATCACTAATCATTAGAGAGATGCAAATTAAAACAACTATGAGGTATCACCTCACACCTGTCAGAATGGCCACCATCAACAAATCATCAAACAACAAGTGCTGGCGAGGGTGTGGAGAAAAGGGGACCCTAGTGCACTGCTGGTGGGAATGCAGACTGGTGCAGTCACTATGGAAAACACTATGGTGTTACCTCAGAAAATTAAAAACTGAACTGCCATTTGACCCAGTGATCCCACTTCTAGGAATATACCCTAAGAAGCCTGAAACACCAATCAGAAAGAATATATGTACCCCTATGTTCATAGCAGCACTATTTACAATAGCTAAGATCTGAAAACAGCCCAAGTGTCCATCAGTAGATGAGTGGATAAAAAAGCTGTGGTACATATACACAATGGAGTACTATGCAGCTGTAAGAAAGAAAGATCTCTTATCCTTTGAGACTACATGGAGAGACCTTATTGGTACTTATTATCCTGGAAAGTATTATCCTAAGCAAAACAAGCCAAGCAGAGAAAGACAAATATCACATGATCTCACTTATTTCTGGAATATAAGGAACTAAACAAACTGATGAACAAAATTGACCCAGAGTCATAGAAGTAGGGTACAGACTGACAATCCTCAGAACGGGGGGAGGGAAGGGATAAACCACAGAATTTATATGTATGTATGCATAACCAATGGACATAGAAAAAAAAGCTGGGGACGGAGTGAGGGCGATGGGGAGGAGGGTGTCAATGGGGGGAATAAGGAGAAACATCTGTAACAAAAATAAATTAATTAAAAAATTTTTAAATTTAAATTTAAAAAAAAGACCAATGAAGAGAAGTTAAAGAAACTGAGTATTCTACATTTACACAATGAAACACTATGCAGCTGTAAGAAAGAAAGATCTCTTACCCTTTGAGATGACATGGAGGGACCTGGAGAATATTATGCTAAGCAAAAGAAGCCAGTCAGAGAAAGACAAGTACCACATGATCTCACTTATTTATGGAATATCATGAACAAAATAAGCTGATGATCAAAATATATCCAGAGACATGGAAGTAGGGAACAGCTGACAAACCTCAGAGGGAAGGGGGATGGGGGTGGGGTGGGGGTGGGGAAGAGATAAACCAAAGAGCTTATGTGCATATATGCACAACTAATGGACACAGACAATAGTTTGGGGAAAGCAGGAGGGGAGTGGAAGTGGGGAGGAGGGGGTCATTGGGGGAAAATTGAGGGGACTTCTGTTACTTTCAACAATAAAGATAAAAATAAATAAATACATATTTATTCACACACAAAAACAAATGTACTGGAACAAATTAAAAGTAGATTGAATGAAAAAGAGTATCGATACACTGACTTGGAAGAAAAGGTAGAAAAACACATCCAGTCAGAGCAGCAAAAAGAAAAAATAATTTTTTAAAATGAGGCTATTTTAAGCAGACTTTAAGACAATGTGAAAAGGTATAACATCTGCATTATAGGGGTAACAGAAGGAGAAGAAAGTGAGCAAATGACAGAGAAGCTGTTTAAAGAAATAATGACAGAAAACTTCCTAAACAGGGTGAAGGAAAAAGTCACACAAGTTCATGAAGCACAGAGAGTCCCAATCAAAGTGAACCCCAAAGAGACCCACACCAGGACACATCATAGTTAAAATGGCAAAGATTAAAGACAAAGAGAGACTCTTAAAGGCAGCGAGAGAGAAACACTCTGTTACCTACAAGGAAGTACTAATAAGGCTGTCAGCTGATTTCTCAACAGAAACATTTTAGGCCAGAAGGGATGGGCATGAAGTATTCAAAGTAATGATAAGCAAGGAACTGAAACCAAGGCTACTCTGTGCAACAGGCTATCATTTAAAACTAAAGGCAAAATAAAAAGCTTCCCAGGACAAAACAAAAAGGCTAAAGGAGTACATTATCACCTAAGCAGCATTGCAAGAAATGATAAAGAAACTGCTTTAAACAACAAGTGTTGGCAAGAGTGTGGAGAAAAGGGGACTCTAGTACACTGCTGGTGGGAATGCAGACTGGTGCAGCCACTGTGGAAAACACTATGATGTTACCTCAAAAAGTTAAAAATTGAACTGCCATTTGACCCAGTGATCCCACTTCTAGGAATATACCCTAAGAAACCTGAAACACCAATCAGAAAGAATATATGTACCCTTATGTTCATAGCAGCACTATTTACAATAGCTAAGATCTGGAAACAACCCAAGTGTCCATCAGTAGATGAGTGGATAAAAAAGCTGTGGTACATGTACACAATGGAATACTATGCAGCTGTAAGAAAGAAAGATCTCTTATCTTTGAGATGGCATGGAAGGACCTGGAGAGTATTATGCTAAGCGAAACAAGCCAAGCAGAGAAAGACAAATATCACAAGATCTCACTTATTTGTGGAATGTAATAAACTAAACAAACTGATGAACAAAATTGACCCAGAGACACAGAGGTCGGGTACAGACTGACAAGCCTTAGAAGAGGGGGGTTGGGGGGAGAGATAAACCACAGAACTTATATGCATGTATGCATGACCAATGGACATAGACAACAATGCTGGGGATGGGGGGAGGGGGATGGGGAGGAGGGTGTCAATGGGGGAAAAAGGAGAAACATCTGTAACAAAAATAAATTAATAAAAGAAAGAAAGAAAGAAAGAAAGAAAGAAAGAAAGAAAGAAAGAAAGAAAGAAAGAAAGAAAGAAAGAAAGAAAGAAAAGAAAAGAAAAGAAAAGAAAGAGGAATATAGGCATAATCAAAAAAATGGCAATAAGTAAGTACCTATCAATAATAACCTTAATTGTAAATAGATTAAATGATCCACTCAAAAGACATAGGGTAGCTGAATGGATAAGAAAATATGGTCCAGCCCTGCTGGTTTGTCTCAGTACTTAGTGCATTGGCCCACACACTGAAGAGTTGTTGGTATGATTCCCAGGCAAGGCCATATGCCTGGTTGTTGGTTTGATCCCTGGCCCAGGTTGGGACACATACAGGAGGCAACCAATTGATGTCTCTCTCTCATATCAAATTTAACCCTCTGTATCTCTTTCTCTCTCCATCTCCCCCTCCTCCTCCACTTCCCAGTGAACCCTAGCACACTGCTGGTGGGAATGCAGACTAGTGCAACCACTATGGAAAATGTTATGGATGTTCCTCAAAAAATTAAAATGAAACTGCCATTTGACCCAGTAACCCCACTTCTAGGAATATATCCTAAGAATCCTGAAACACCAATCAGAAAAAATATATGCACCCCTATGTTCACAGCAGCATTATTTACAATAGCTAAAATCTGGAAACACATAAACATAATTAAAATTAGAAGAGAAAATATATCTATGAAAAAGTATAAATATTCTGTAACAAAAGTAAATTAATAAAAAATAATAATTAAAACAAAACAAAAAAAAGTATAAATATTTAAAATAATATACAATTCTAGTTATAACACATGGATACACCCACATGTAGTAAAAATATGTAAAATACATCAACTTTCAGTGTAAAGAGTGTTCTCTATGGATAGAGAAGGAATACTAGAAGGGGACTGCAGCTGTAGATGCATTGGTCATTTCATAAGAGAAATAAGAAAAATACTAATATTTGTTTATTTTGAATGGTGGACAAATGGGCGATTGTCACCTTATTCTCTGTCTTTGTGTTTGAATTATTTCAAAATAAAAATATATTGCAGGCTAAATTATAAATTCACTTCTGAAGACCTTACCCAGAGAATCATTTTAAAGTTATTTCTTACATGAGGCACCAATACAAATTGAGATATTTCATGCATGATAAGGCCCCAAAATCTGCATTTTAATAAATATTCTGGTGCTTCTCCTATAAGGTGACAAAGATCACTGAGAACCACTAGGTTGAAAGAAATAGATGTAGATACATTAGAGTTCTTCCTCTCTTAATTACCAAGGCGATGACTTTGGATAGTTACTTAAATCACTCCCAAATTTTTGTATCTCTAAAATAAGACTATCAAAATTATCACACATATTTAAATGACATACTAAGCTAGTAGTAAAAATCCTTATAAAATGTATTGTTGCAATACTTTTAGTTCTAAGTCATTTCAGAGCTGTTATTAGTTTACAATAGAGAGAACTTAGAAACAGTTGGGTAAATTCTGATGCTGTTTCACAAATATTAAAACCTCCATGATATTAGAAATTACAATGACATGATCCCATGCTTCTGATCCAGAGACTGATGTTTTCTGTGATGTTACAATAGCAGAATAACAAATTATATTATCAATGAATGTGTGTCATTACCTAAGCTAATTCTATTACTGAAATTACATGAATATCTGAAAATATGGACTATAGCACTATTAAGTTTGTTACTCAATCTAAAAACAAATACGCATGGATTGGAAGAATTAACATCATTAAAATGTCCATACTACCCAAAGCAATCTATAGATTCAATGCAATACCAAGGACATATTTCACAGAATTAGAACAAATACTCCCAAATGTGTATATGGAACCAAAAAAGACTCCAAATAGCCACAACAATGTTGAAAAAGAACAACAAAGTAGGAGGGATCACAATACTGGATATCAGTTTAGAATACAAAGCCATTGTAATCAAAACAGACTGGTACTGGCACAAGAACAGGCATATAGATCAATGGAACAAAACAGAGAACCCAGAAATTGACCCAAGACTTTATGCTCAATTAATATTTGACAAGTTGGCAAGAGTATACAATGGAGTAAAGACAGTTTCTTTAATAAATGGTGTTGGGAAAATCGGACACCTACATGCAAAAAAAAATGAAAGACCACCAACGTACACCATGCACAAAAATAAACTCAAAATGGATAGAAGACTTAAATGTGACTTCTGAGTCCATAAAAATCCTAGAAGAAAATGTAGGCAGCAAAATCTCAGACATCACACACAGTAGAATTTTCAGATACCAACACCTAAGGCAAGAGAAACAAAGGAAAAGATTAATAAATGGGACTACATCAAACTAAAAACCTTCTGCACAGCAAAAGAAACAAGCATCAAAATGGAAAGGAAACACACTGTATGGGAGAACATAATTGCCAATGATACCTCAGATATGGGGTTAATTTCCAAAATATATAGAGTACTCTTACAAAAGGAAGACAAAGAATCCAATTTAAAAATGGGTAGCCCTGGCCGGTTTGGCTCAGCGGTTAGAGCGTCAGCCTGCAGTCCAGGCAGACCTGGGTTCGGTTCCCGCTGGGGGCACTATCTCAGTTGCAGTTTGTCCCTGGCCCTGGTTGGGTCGTGTAGGAGGCAGTCACTCGATGTGTCCCTTTCATGTCGATGTTTCTCTCTCTCTCTCTTCCTCTCTCTCCCTCCCACTATCTGAACAAAAAATGTCCTCGAGTGAGGATAAAAAAAAAATAAAAAAAATGGGCAGAGGCCCTAAAGAGACACCTCTCCAAACAGGACATACAAATGGCCAAGAGACATATGAAAAAGTGCTCAACATCACTAATCATCAGAGAGATGCAAATTAAAATGCCTATGAGGTATCACCTCACACCTACCAAAATGGCTGCCATCAGCAAATCATCAAACAACAAGTGTTGGTGAGGATGTGGAGAAAAAGGGGATTCTAGTACACTGCTGGTGGGAATGCAGACTGGTTCAGCCACTATGGAAAACACTATGGTGTTACCTCAAAAAGTTAAAAATTGAACTGCCATTTGACCCAGTGATCCCACTTCTAGGAATATATCTTAAGAAGCCTGAAACACCAATCAGAATGAATATATGTACCCCTATGTTCATAGCAGCACTCTTTACAGTTGTTAAGATCTGGAAACAGCCCAATTGTCCATCAATAGAGTGGATTAAAAGAGCTGTGGCACATATACACAATGGAATACTATGCAGCTGTAAGAAAGAAAGATCTTTTATCCTTTGAGACGACATGGGAAGACCTGGAAAGTATTATCCTAAGTGAAACAAGCCAAGAAGAGAAAGACAAATATCACATGATCTCACTTATTTGTGGAATATAATGAACAAAATAAGCTTATGAACAAAATAGACCCAGAGATATAGAAGTAGGATACAAACTGACAAACCCTCAGAGGAGGGGGACAGTGGGGAGAGAAGAGATAAACCAAAGAACTTATATGCATAGAGGCATAACCAGTGGACATAGACAACAATGCTGGGGGTGAGGAGGAGGGATCGGGAAAAGGATGTCAAGTGGGAAAAAGGAGAAACATCTGTAACAAAAATAATTTTTTTTAAATAAAAAGCTATAGTACATATACACTGGAATACTATACAGCTGTAAGAAAGAAAGATCTCTTATCCTTTGAGATGACTTGGAGGGACCTGGAGAGTATTATGCTAAGCGAAATAAGCCAGTCAGAGGAAGACAAGTATCACATCATCTCACTTATATGTGGAATATAATGAACGAAATAAGGTGATGAACAAAATAGACCCACAGACAGAAGTAGGGTTAGGACTGACAAACCTTAGAGAAGAGGGACAGAGGGGAAGGAAGAGAGAAACCGAAGAACTTATATACATACATGTATAATCAATGGACATAGACAACAATGCTGTGGGCGGGAGATCAGGAGGAGGGTGTCAATGGGGGAAAAAGGAGAAACATTTGTAACAAAAATAAATTAATTTTAAAAAATAAATAAATAGCTAGGCTGGTGTGCCTCAGTGGTTGAGCATTGACGCATGCACCAAAAGGTCACCGGTTTGATTCCCAGTCAGTGCACATGCCCAGTTTGTGGGCCAAATCCCCAGTCGGGGGCATGCAGGAGGGTGCCAATCAATATTCTCTCTCATCGATGTTTCTGTCTCTCTCTCCCTCTCCCTTCCTCTGTCTCTAAAATCAATAAAGAAATAACATTAAATAAATAAATAATAAATAAATAAATAAATAAATAAATAAATAAATAAATAAATAAATAAAACAAAAAATAAATAAATAAAAAGAAATAAGATTTTAAAATTCTGATTTATTCCATATAGAATAAAATATCAAATAAATGTAAAAAACAATGTACTGTTTCTGCTCACGATAATGTCTTATGTATGACTAGATTCAAATGGTACTAAAGTTTAACTTCAGAGCACAAATTTACTCGCTACTTAGGGATTCCTCTTCCTTGTTGAACAACTTTTTCATATGATTCCATGAAATAGCTATTACGGTTGCTATGGCAAGAACAGGTACAGCAATGTAGAAACCTAGAAGCCACCGGTTCTTTTTAGAGCTCCAAAAATCTCTTTTTGTGTTTAAACCTAAAAATTTAAATAAAAAAAAGTTTTTTTAAATCAAGAGTAAAAAATTAATCTATTTTTACTATTCAGCTGCAGCAAACTAATTACAATGTTCTTAATTTTTGTTGTTATTTGAGTAACATGGAAAAATAATAGAGTCATAGTACTTTGGACTATATCTACTACCTCTTATTCTAAAAGAATAGAAAACAAGTTCCAGAAAGTTGCAACATATTCTATACTACACAGCAGCTACAGAAAAATCTCACTATAACACTGTAAATGGAGCCCAAAAATTTCAATGATATATAATGTGGTATGGTGTAATTGCAAGGTTATCCATTAAATTTACATTGTTACAAGTTGCATTATCACAGAATCTCACTAAATTTGTGCATATTCTATTTTTCTTTATTAGATTGTTGACTTTTTGACATTAGAGCTCTGTTTTTATATATGGAGCCACTGCAGCACTGCGAGAATGGCACTGGCATAAAAATCAGGAGGCTTGATTCCTAATACTTATTCTGCAACTAGTTAGCACTGGGTGTGGTGCTCTAAACATATTCTTTAAGCTCCATGATGAGAGGGACTTTGTTTAGCTTACTGTACATCCCTCATGCCATGTGACTGGGATCTAGCATACATTAGGAGTTCAATAAATATTTGCCAAATCAATGAATGAATAACAAACTAAAGTCATAGTGAACAAACTAGAACACTGTGCTAGCATCCCTCTGTGATCTCTTTAACAGCAATTTGTAGATTTTTCTCATTTAAACTGTAAAGTTCTTCACAGTAAAACTTGTCTTCAATTTCCTTTATTTCTTCTAGAATGAACACATAGTAACACAGAGTAATTGTGCATAGCTGAGATTGCAGAATCAGTTATGAAGGGGGAAATGTTGAAAGGTAGTATTAAAGGAGGAAAGTCAATGATATCAGTAAATAACATTTTTAAAAGATACTCTAAGCTTCAATCTGGATATTTGAAAGTTAATATTAGGGATAAAAAGAGCAAGATTAAGAAGGCATATTTAGTTTCCATTTCTTAAAAGAAGCCTATTTACCTTTCCATTACAAATATTGGTTTCTTCCTAGGTAGCAAAAATCTAACTTTGTTTTTGTCAAAATGAGCTATTTGAGGATTTGTTAACTGGATATGTAAAGTGTAGATACTTGCCTGGTATCTCTATGTAACTGTCTCTGGTGCGCGTATTGCAGTCTGCACCTGTCCAGCCAGCATCACAATAGCATTCAGACAGAGACGTGCATACCTAGAATCATTGTGAAAAATTTAAATGATCATGTAAAAATATTTCCTCATAAAACGTAAAATTATCACATAGATCATCAAGCTTACTTTTGTATTTTTATCGAGTGTAATTTTTTATTTGATTTATTTAGAGAGATAAGCCTATAAATCAAATGCTTTAATTCTTAGCCTAAATAATATGCACACAGAGAGACACAGACATACACATACACATACGACAGCTAAATAAAGCTATGAATTAAGGCTCATAATATTTGCATCAAGAAAATTTAACATCTTCAAATGTTCACCTGAAATTTTAGTGTGCAATTTCAAAAGCACACACTTAAATTATAATGAAAATGAAATACTTCCAGTGTTGTGCTAGAGGCCAACTGGTACCAGTTCCCAGAGCTGATGTGCACATCTCTTCCAATCTCCAAGATCAGTCTTGTCATGTGGTAACTTGAAGTATTTGCACCTACAAATGAGGACTTTACCCTCCCCCAGGAGTGGTTGTTAAAACATTTATAAGCATAACACTGCCCTTGACCATTATCAAGTTTTGTTTGGTTTGCTTTTGTTTGTTTGACTTTTAAGCAAAGGATTTTTGTATTACAAGAGGGCATCATATACTTAGTTATAGCATAACATTAGGAACAGATGGTTTCTGTTATTAATAATTATTAAATAATAGCAAACACCTTTATGATGCCCTCTACATGAGTTTCTCTTCTGAGCATTTTACACAGATTGATTCATTTAATCCTCATAACAGCCCTTTGAGGTCAAGACTATTATTGTTCCTGCTTCACAGATAAAAAAACTGAGGCTTAGATATTTAACTTGCCAAAAGCCATATGGCTGGTAAGTAATAGAGCCAGGATTTAAACCCAAGCAATTGAGTTTCAGAAGCTCTGCCCTTGACCACTGTGTTATGCTGCTTCTCAAAATAACATAAAATATCACTCAGTTTCTAAGATCTCAGTTTAAGAACATGAATCTAATTTCTCTGTTCTAAGGCTTAAATGTACAGGGGAAATGTTCAAGGTATCCAATGCCCCAACTTCTGTCATACAACCTTCATACCATTGTGTGTGTGTGTGTGTGTGTGTGTGTGTGTGTGTGTGTGTGCTTTTACTGTGAAATATTTCACAGAAGTAATATTGTCCTTCTTAGGAGACACTTGTTGTTAGTTCGTTCTAATATCTTGTTCTTACTTTTGAATCACTTGGTTAAGGTGCTGTCTTTCAAGTTTTTCCACTGTAAGTTACTATGCTTCCATTGTAATCAATAACTAATTTGTGAGGAGATACCTGTACAATTATGTAAGTATCTGGGACTTCATAAAACTTTCACCCACTAGTTTTAGTATCCTCTGATAATTATTTAATTCCATTATTCCTTCTATATTGATTCTACTATTAGGAAGAGTTTTCCCTTATTTCCAATTATTTATTCAGTTATAGCAATAACTGAATAGCATAATATAATTATAGTATAGTATAATATAGTACTGATATGGCCAGATGATCTTTGACAAGGGTGCCAAGACAACTCAATGGGAAAAGGAGAGTCTGTCTCTTCAGCAAATGCTGCAGGGAAAACTGTATATTCAATGCAAAAAAATAAAGTTTCCCTTATCTCACATCACATACATAAACTAACTCAAAATGAGTTAAAGGCCTAAATGTAAGCCCTAATATTATAAAACTCATAGAAGAAAACATAGGGGGAAATCTTCATGACATTGGACTTCACAATTTCTTGGATATAATACTAAAAGTACAGGCAAGAAAACTATAAATAGGCAAGTGGATCTAGAACAACCTTAAAAACTTTTGCACATCAAAGAACACAATCAACAGAGTGAAAAGGCACCCAACAAAACAACAGATAAGACTTGCAAATCCTATATCTGATAAGGGGTTAATATCCAGAATGTACAAAGAATATGCAAGTTAACAACAAAAAATTTAAAAACCTCTTTAAAAGTGAGAAAAAGACTTGAATACACATTTCTCTAAAAAACGATATACAAATGGCCAACAATGATATAAACAGATGTTCAATATCACTAATCATAAGGGAACTGTAAATGAAAATCATAATCATATTACTTTCACACATTCAGATGGCTACTATGTAAAAGAAGTTCACAAAATAACAATGATGGCAAGGATGTGGAGCAATTGAAACACTTGAGCACTGTTGGTGGGATTGTAAAACAGTACAACTGTATTGGAAATCAGTATGGAAATTGTTCAAAAAATTAAAAATAGAACTACCATATAATCCAGCAATCCCACTCTGGGTAAATATACAAACGAATTGAAAGTAGAGTCTCAAAGTCATACTTGCATACCCATTTTCCTAGCAAGACTATTCACAATAGCCAAGAGGTGGAAACAACTCAAATACCTTCAGCAGATGACTATATTGACAAAATATGCTTTATACATACAAGGAAGTATCAGTCAACCATTTAAAGAAAGAAAATTCTGTCATCTGCTACAACATGGATGAACTTTGAAGACATTATGCTAAGTGAAATTAGCCATCACTAAAAGACAAATACTATATTGTTCAGTTTATATGAGGTATCTAAAGTAGTAAAACTCATAGAAAAAGGAAATAGAATGGCAGGGGTTTTTTTAACATTAGTTTCCCATCTGTAAAATGAGTTTAGTAATATATTTTGTACATTTATGTGACGATTAAAGTTGATATTAGCCAATATGATAAATCATTGTCATTGTAGGTTTTTTAATTCTTTCTTCTTTTTTAATTTTATTTTTTAATTACAGCTTACATTCAATTATTTTGTATTAGTGTCAGGTGTACAGCATAGAGGTTAGACAATCATATACTTTACGAAGTGTTCCCCTGATATTTCCAGTACCCACCTGGCACCATACATAGTTAGTACAGTATTATTCACTATATTTCATACATTTTTCTTTACATCCCCATGACTATTTAGTAACTACTAATTTTTACTTCTTAATGTCTTCATCTGTTTCAGTCAGCCCTCCCGCTCCCCTCTGGTAACCATCAGTCAGTTCTCTGTAATAGAATAGTGGTTTGCAGGGGCTGTTAGAATGGGAGAAAGAAGAGTTGATGTTTAATGAGTATTAGAGTTTCAAATTTGCAAGGTGAAAAAATTCTGGAGATCTGTTTCACAACAATGTGACTATAAGTAACACTACTGAACTGTACACTTAATATGGTTAAGATGGCAATTTTATGTTATGATTTTTATCACAAAAAAAACTTAATAGCAGCTTTATTCAAAATAGCCAGAACTTTAAACAATCAAATTATTGCCCTGACCAGTTTGGTTCAATGGTTAGAGGGCCGGCCGGTGGACCAAAGAGTCACAGGTTCGATTCCAGTCAAGGGCACATACCTCAGTTATGGTTCGGTCCCCTACCCTGGTCAGGGGTTGTGCGGGAGGCAACCAATCGATGTGTCTCACATTGATGTTTCTCTCTCTCTCTCCCCCTCCATCTGAAGATAAATGGAAAAATATCCTTGGATGAGGATTAAAATAAATATACAAACAAACAATCAAATTATCATTCAAAGGTGAGTGGATAAACTGTGTAATATCCATAAAATTGAATATTAACAATAAAACAACATACTACTCTAAGTAATTATAAATGCCGTAGTATATTACTATGGTGATTACATTAAACAGTCAATTGTCTTTTTAAAACACATTTAAATGAAATATAGTATTTTTATATATCCACATAATTTTAATTTCCATCCCTCTTCATTTTCTTGTGTAGATTTGTATTGCCATCTCACATTATTTTCCTTCCACCTAAATAGAGTTTAATAGTTCCTTTAGTGCATATCTTCTAGGAATACATTCCCTTAGATGCTTATATATTTAAAACATCTTTTCTATCCTTAACTTTTTAAAGATTTTCATTGGATATAGAATACTAAATTGACAGTGTTTTCTCACATTTAAATTATGTCATTTAATTGTTTTCTGTATTACATATTTTCTGATAAGAAATCTGAAGTCATTCTTATTGCTCCTCTGAATATAATGTCTTTCTTTTCTGACCATGTTTAAAATGTTCTCTTCAATATTGGTTTTCAGTAACCTGATTATAATGCGCCTTGCTGTGTATTTCTTTGCGTTTTTCTGGCTTGAGATTTATTTAACTTCTTACAACTCTAGTTTATAGTATTTATCAAATTTTGAAAATCACGTAAAATTTTTCCAACCTTTTCTCTTTCTCTCCTTCTTCGGTAACTCGAATTACACATATACTGAACCATTTGATAGCATCCTATGAGTCACTGGCTCATATTTATTTTTCTGTCTTTATCTTTTTGCTTCAGTTTGTATAGCTTCTATTATCCTATCTTTAAGTTCACTGATAATATCTTCTGCAGTATCTTTTGTGCTGTTAATCCTTTGACATGATTTTTTATTTCAGTTACAGTATTTTCCCATTTGTAGAAATTCCATGTGTGTCCATTTCTCTTATTATGGTAATATTTTCTTTTAAATCCATGACAATACTTATAATAGCTTTTTAATGTCCCTGTCGCTAATTATATAATTTTTAACATTTCAAGGTCAATTTCTATTGACTAATTTTTCTCATGGTATAAGTCACATAATTCTTCTTTATGTGTTTGTTACTTTTTAAAATCTTATGTTAAACATTGTGAATATTATGTTGGGTAATGTCTGGATTTTGTTGTTTTCCTTTGGATTGCTATACTTTGTGCTGGGAGGCAGCTAAGTTATTTGCAGAACAGCTTGATCAAAGTTTGTTTTAAAACTTTGATAGGGAAGATTTAGAATATACTTTTCTCTAAAGCAAATTTAGTACTACTAGTAAAGTATGACTCTTCTGGTGCCTCTAGTGAATATTCTAAGTTTTCACAAAATCTCTTCACTCTAATTAATCATAACTCAAATATCTCCTGGCCTTCTGCAAACACTGATAATTGTTCAGCATAAAATTCTCTCCTTCTATCCTTTGTATGTAGGGACCTCTGTGTAAATTTCTGAAACTGTTCCCGCATATTACTGCATCTCCTCTGGAACTCTGCCTCAAAATTCCATCCACCTTTATCTCCCTTAATTCCCATCTCTGTCTCCTCAACCTACTGAGCCTAGTGTGCTTGACCTGGATCCCACCCATGGCACTGAAGTCCAAAAACTGACAACAGGAATAAAGCCAGGGCAATCACAGCACACATCTCTTTTGTTTTGCTTCTCTCAGGGAACAAAGTTCTGTGCTGCTTATTGTCTAATATCTGAAAACTGTTGTTTCAAACATTTCTTTTCAGTTTTCTATTTGTTTATGGTAAAAGTATAATAATTAAAGATCCACATATTCTTCCATACCCCAAATATCTATGAACTTTTGAGAAAAGGGTAATTCTTCTGCTTTTTTACAAAAACAGGTAGTGGCTTCAGTGCTTCTCCACTATACCTCAAGACCTCGTGTGAAAATTTACATATATATATATATAGTGTGGATCCCTGAAGATCTAATTATGCTCTTGAATACCACTCCTTTTTCAAAATTAACAGAGTTCTTCAGAGAGTGACTAATTCTATAAATAGGGCCAGATAATTCAAAAAGAATCTGAGACGTTCTATTTGTGTCAGGGGCAAGAATGTCTTACTGTCAAAGTAGCTAGGAAATCACCATTATTATTTTAATTTTTCCTTTAAGATCTAGTCAATATAATAAAGCAATATAAATAATTGAAAATACAGCTAGTAAAAAGAAATGGGTAATTTTATTGTTAGAGATGATTGTCTACCAAAACCCTCAATATTTTTATATAGTTTAGTAAGTTGCCTGAATAGAAATAAATACACAAATATCATTAACTTTCTTACACACCGAATGTAGTAGTGAAAAAGCCCTAATCACAGATAGAAAACTATGGAATATGTAAAAATAATTTTAAGAAAGGATATGCAACATCATGTGAATAAAACCACAAACTTTCCTGAAAACAGTAACAAAGACCTGAATAAATAATCCAAGACAGAATAATTAGAAAATTTAACATATCAAATATTATACTTAATTGATTTTTACTAATTGCTATAAAGCATAAAACAATATTTTACCAATATGAGGATAAATAAAATAAAACCACCATTATACATATCTGACAAATGAATAATACACATAGCACTGCATCATAGACACCACATGGAAATTAGAAGCCCAATGGGCAAAAGACAGAAATAGATAACTTGTGATCAGCACATAGTCATTAAACATATGAAATTATGTTCAAACTCACCAGTAGTCAAAGGAGATCTAAGTAAAACAATAGTGGAGAACTTTCATGTATCAAATTAGCAAATATTAAGAATAAAATAGTACTTAGACAGAAAGAAGAGTTAAAAGAGGCATACCCAGATGCTTATTTCCATTGAGTAAATTTCTAAACCTTCCTGGAAAGCATTTAAAATTTTTAGGTAAATATCTCAAAGGGGATTACCCCCTTATACACTCTAATTCCACTTCTGGAATCTACCCTACAGAAAAAAAAAAGAATGCTTACAAAAATTAATATACAAGTTTGTTCACCAAGGCAAATTTTGATAAGGAAGAATCAAACACCATATAATATTTAACATATGGAAATGGTTAAAATATAAATAAAGTTATATAATATAATTTCCTGTCATGATTATTAGACATTGTTTAAAACTTGGAAAAATTCTTAGGAGTCGAAATGCTTTGTATTAAAAGAAGTATGCCATGAGGAGTGATGTCAGTAGCATGGTATCATGCGAGGACCTCCAAGTCTTTCCCCTTGAAGTTATAACTACTTGGACAACTATAATTCAACAAAAAAAAAATTCCATGTTCAACACAAAAACATGTCTGAAACATGCTGAGAAACATCTGAAGGTGGGTATATCTGAATAAACGTTGGACACAGGATGGGGTGAAGGACAAAGACAGAATCTGCACACAGCCCTGTGCTGACCACAGCACCATGAACACAATAGTAGTGAAGGGCTGGAGTTCAGCCCCCTCTGGGTAAACCAGATCAAAGGGGCAGTGACAGCAGTCAGATCTGGGTGGCTGGCACACATTGAGGTTGGGCCCAAAGACAGGGGCAGAGAAATGATGCAAAAATATCACAGTGATCCAAAGCCCATCGGCACCAAAGAAAGGACTCTGCAGACAGGGAATCCGCTAATCTTATCACCCTGAGGTTTCACCATGCTGCAAGACCCTCTCTTGGCACATTGCAAGAGAGCTGAAAAAAAAAAAAAAAACAAAAAAAAAAAACCTTTCTAGACTAAGTGATCTATACCCATTGTGACAAAGCCCATGAGTAAGATAAGAACCCTGATCTCATCCCCTACTCATTGCTGTGCAGCTTAGTGGAAGCAGGTGGGTGAATTCGGTGCAACTCTATGGGTAGCTTCTAGCAACAGGAGGGCAGAACTGGGAGCACCCTGGAAACCCATAGACCAACCCTTTCGACCCATAGGAGTGCTGTCCTAATACTGAAGCATACAGATCATGGAGAGGACACCCATCTTCTGGGGAATACAGAGCATTTTCTGCTGTGGAGGAGACACTGCCCTACAGAGATACCAGAAGCCCCAGCAGGGCAGGTAAGAGAAAATAAAAATATACAAAAGCTGAGGGAATTTACCATCATAAGAGCTGCATTACAGGAAATACTGAAGGGTGTTCTTGTACCAGAAACAAAAAGATACAAAACAGACAGACAAAACCTGAAATTGAAACCCTCGTTCAGAATAGGATGTCAAAATCTTAAATATAATATAAAAGTTAAAAGAGGTAATAAAAAACATTTTTTAAAAGAAGAAAATAGCTACTGAAATTTAGAAATAAATTCACAGCATAAAAAAAGTAATTTGTGACAACAAAAACAAAAGGGAAGGGTATAAAAGACTGAATTTGCCCAGGTGAATGGAGATAAGGTATAATCATAAGAAAAAGGACTACTGTATATATGAAAATTTCTTTTGCATAAACCTAATGGTAAACACAAAACTATGTAGGAATAAAACACACAACAAAAAAAGAGGAAATGAAGTGGGGGAATATAGAATACAACACAAGTGAAAAAAACAATGGAGACACAAAACTATCAGGAAACAAAAGAAAAAAGTGACTATAGGAGATGCTCTATTGTATCAATAATCACCCTAAATATAAATGGAGTGAACTTATCTATTAAAAGGTACAGGATAGGAAAAACATGGCGGCAGGCAGGACCAGAGGGAGGATGAGTGTGTGAGAGTGTGTGAGTGGACATGAAGGTGGATGACCAAACCCATCCAGTGCAGAGACACAGAGCAGAAGGTTCCTGTGCTGTGGACTGGGAGCAGCCAGTTACCACAGTAAGCGGCTCTTCAGGGCACTTCTCCCTATGCCGTGGAGAGGTCCTATCATTTTGGAAGATCCCCGGTCTTCCCTGGGAGGAGGCAGTGGGAGAAGCTAGGGCCCAGCAACCTGAGCCCACCAGTGCACCTGGCATCCTCAGAACAGTGGACCCCCTGTGTCAATAGAGTACAGTGCACAGTAGCAGAGCTGTCAAGGTGCCTGCTGCAAAAGCCGCAAACAGCCGGAGCCCAGCACCATCCCCCACAGTAGCAGCCTGATCAGAATCTAGATATACCCCCAGCAACAGAGGCTGGGGAGCAGACATCCATACCCAGGCAACAGAAGCACAGATCAGCAGCTGAGACACATCCCCAAAAACTACAGCAAAGGCTGAGCAGGAGCTGAGTCCCACTGGGCAGCAGCACTCCCCAGCTGCCAGCAGTGGGACCTGGGGTTCCACAGGGGCCTGGGCAACACAGCTGCCCACTAGAGTGGTGGGGAGCCGAGGCACCAGACAGACCTGTGTGACCCAGCGGCCCACAAGAGTGATGGGGAGCCAGGGCTCAAGAGGGACTGGTGCAATCCAGCTGCCCACTGGACCTGTGGGGAGCTGGGGCACCAGAGAGGCCTGTGTGACCCAGCTGCCCACAAGATAGGTGTGGAGCCTGGCCTCCAGAAGGGACTGTGCGATCCAGCTCCCCACAGGGTCAGCGGGAAGCGGGGGCTCCAAAGGGGCCTGTACAACGCAGCTGCCCACAAGATCAGTGGGGAGCCAGGGTTCCAGTGAGGCCGGTGCAACACAGCTGCCCACGGTACAGGCAGGGAGCTCTGTTCCAGCAGGGCCTGAGCTATACAGCTGCAGGTGGCACCAGCGACCAGCTGGGAACACAGCTCCAGAGGGGCCCATGTGATCCAGCAGCAGCACCTACCAGGACACACCAATACCAGCCCCCAGTAGTCAATCCTCCAGGATTCACAGCAGGCAAGAGGCGACACACAACAAAACAGTCTGGGAGACACAGTGGCCTTATTTGATATACAGTGAGCTGCCTACACATCCAAACATCCCTCACCAGGTCTAGAGCTACCAGACGGCTAAAATGAGGAGACAAAGAAACAACAACCAAAGGAAAGAAAGAGAGGAATCACCAGAAAAGGAACTACAGGGAATGGAAGACAGCAACTTGTCAGACAAAGAATTCAAATCAATGATTTTAAGGGTGCTCAAACAATTTGGTGAGAACTACAAGCAACTTAATAAGAATTATGAAGAGCCCACTGGGAACTACTTCAGCTTAAAAAAAGAGGTAGAAGCTATGCATAAAAATCAAGAGGAAATAAAGAATGACATAGCTGTTATGAAAAATACCTTAGAAGGGTTCAATAGCAGATTAGAAGAAGCTGAAGACCAAATCAGCAACTTAGAAGACAAGGTATAGAAAAACACCCAAAGAGAGCAGCAAATGGGAAAAAAAATTAAAAAGCAGGAGGAGAGTTTAAGGGAGCTGTGGGACAATACAAAACATAACAACATTCACATTATATAGGGATACCGGAAGGAGAAGACTCAGAGAAAGGAATAGAGAACCTGTTTGAAGAAATAATGACAGAAAACTTCCCTAAACTGGTGAAGGAAAAAGTCATACAAGTCCAGGAAACACAGAGAATCCCAAGCAAGATGAACCCCAAAGACTCGCAGCTAGACACATCAAAATAAAAATGGCAAACATTAAAGACAAAGAAAGAATCTTAAAGAAAGCAAGAGACAGACAGAAAGTTACCTACAAGGGAGCTAACATTAGACTGTCAGCTGATTTCTCAATAGAAACGCTGCAGGCCAGAAGGGAGTGGCATGAAGTGTACAAAGTAATGCAAGGCAAGGGTCTGAATCCAAGACTACGCTATCCAGCAAGGCTATCATTCAAAATTGAAGGAGAAATAAAGAGCTTCATGGATAAAATAATAAATAAATAAGGAATTTACCACCACCAAACCAGTACTTCAAGAAATGCTGAAGGGACTGTTGTAAGAAGAAGAAGAAGAAGAGAGAGAGAGAGAGAGAGAGAAAGAGAGAGAGAGAGAGAGAGAGAGAAACACAGGCATAAAATAAAAATGGCAACTAATAACTATCTATCAATAATTACCTTAAATGTAAATGGCTTAAATGCTCCAATCAAAAGACATAGGGTAGCTGATGGGATAAGAAAGCACAACCCATATATATGCTGTCTACAAGAGATCCATCTCACAACACAAATCTCACACAAGATAAAAGTGAAAGGATAGAAGAAAATGTTCATAGCAGCGCTATTTACAATAGCTAAGATCTGGAAACAGCCCAAGTGTCCATCAGTAGACGAATGGATAAAAATGCTGTGGTACATACACAATGGAGTACTATGCAGCTCTAAAAAAGAAAGATCTCTTATCCTTTGAGACGACATGGGAGGACCTGGAAACTATTATCCTAAGCAAAACAAGCCAAGCAGAGAAAGACAAATATCATATGATCTCACTTATTTCTGGAAAATAATGACATAACAGTCTGAGGAACAGGGTAGTCCCAGAGACGTGGAAGTAGGGTACAGACTGACAATTGCCAAAACGGGGGGCGGGGGGGGTGGGAAGCGATGAACCACAGAACTTGTATGCATGTACGCATAACAAATGGACATGGGAAATAAAACTGGGGACGGGGCAGGGAGGGAGGAGGAGGAGGGAGTCAATGTGGGAAAAAGGAGAAACATCTATAACAAAAATAAATTAATAAAAAATAATAAATTTTTAAAAAAAGAAAATTTTCCAAGCAAATGGAAATGGAAAAAAAGCTGGTGTAGCAATACTCATATCTGACAAGATAGACTTCAAAACATGGGCCATAATAAGAGACAGAGAAGGTCACTACGTAATAGTAAAAGGATCAATCCAACAAGAGGATATAACCCTGGTAAACATATACGCACCAAAAACGGGAGCACCAAAATATATTTAAAAAGTTCTGGAGGACTTCAAGGGAGAGATCAATAGCAACACAATCATAGTGGGTGACTTTAACAGGCCACTGACACCACTGGAGAGATCTTACAGACAAAAATTTAACAAGGACATAGAGTTCTTACAAGACGAACTAGATCAGTTGGACTTCATTGATATTTACAGAACATTTCACTCCAAAGCTACAGAATATACATTCTTCTCAAGTGCACATGGGTCATTCTCAAAGACCACATGTTAGGGCACAAAGAAAGTCTCTACTAATTCAAGAAGATTGAAATCATATCAAGCATCTTCTCAGATCACAGTGACATGAAACTACAACTCAATTACAATAAAAACACACAAAAATATTCAAACACTTGGAGGCTAAATAGCATGTTATTAAACAATGAATTGGTTACCAACAAGATCAAGGAAGAAATTAAAAACTTCCTGGAAACCAATGAAAATGAACACACAACAACACAAAATCTATGGGACACAGGGAAAGCATCCTGAGAAGGAAGTTCATAGCACTACAGGCCTACCTCAAGAAACAACAAAAATTCCTAATTGACTTTCTAACCCTACAACTTAAAGAACTAGAAAGTAAACAAAAAGAAAACCCCAGAGCAAGTAGAAGAAAGGAAACAGTAAAAGTCAGAGCAGAAATAAACAACATAGAGACTAAAAAAACAGTTCAAAAGATCAATGAAACAAAAAGCTGGTTCTTTGAAAAGATAAACAAGATTTATAGACCTTTAGCCAGACTCACAAGGAAACAAAAAGAGAGGACCTAAATAAACAAAATCAGAAATGAAAAATGAGAAGTAACAACTGATATCACAGAAATACAAAGGATCATCGAAACATACTATGATCAATTATACACCAACAAATTGGACAATCTAGGAGAAATGGCAAATTTCTAGAAACACAAAGCCTCCCAAAACTGAACCAGGAAAACATAGAAAACTTGAACAGACCAATAACAACAAAGGAAATTGAAGATGTAATTAAGAAACTCCCAGCAAACAAAAGCCCAGGCCCAGATGGCTTCATGGGGGAGTTTTACCAAACATTCAAAGAAAATCTAATACCCATTCTCCTCAAACTATTCCAAAAAATTCAAGAAGAGAGAACACTTCCAAACTCCTTTTATGAGGCCAACATAATCCTAAGTGCAAAACCGGATAAAGACACTGCAAAGAAAGAAACTGCAGGCCAATATCCCTGGTAAACACAAAAGCCAAAATCCTTAACAAAGTATTAGCAAATCGGATCCAGCAATACATCAAAAAAATTATTCATCATGACCAAGTGGGATTCATCCCAGACATGCAAGGATGGTACAATATTCGCAAATCAATAAATGTGATACACCACATAAACAAAATGAAAGATAAAAACCATATGATCATATCAATAGATGCTGAAAAAGATTTGACAAAATCCAGCACCCATTTCTGATAAAAACGTTCAGCAATGTGGGAATAGAGGGATCATATCTCAACATAATAAAGGCTATATATGAAAAACCTACAGCCAACATCATATGCAATGGGCAAAAACTAAAAGCATTACCCTTAAGAACGGGAACAAGACAGGGATGCCCACTTTCGCCACTCTTATTTAACATAGTACTGGAAGTCTTAGCCACAGCAATTAGACATGAATAAGAAATAAAGGGGATCCAAATTGGAAAGGAGGAAGTGAAACTGTCATTATTTGCAGATGACATGATATTGTACATAGAAAACCCTAAAGACTCCATCAAAAATCTACTAGACTTAATAAATGAATTTGGCAAAGTAGCAGGATACAAAATTAACGTCAAGAAATCAACGGCATTCTTATACACCAATGATGAACTCACAGAAAGAGAAACTAAAAAATCAATCCCAATTACCATCACAGCAAAAAATTAAGATACCTAGGAATAAACTTAACCAAAGAAGTAAAGGACCTCTTCACAGAAAACTACAGGACATTGAAAAAAGAAATAGAGGAAGATATAAAAAAGTGGAAGCACATACCTTGTTCATGGATTGGAAGAATTAACATCATCAAAATGTCCATACTACCCAAAGCAATCTATAGACTCAATGCAATCTCCATCAAAATACCAATGACATATTTCACAGAACTAGAACAAACATACAAAATTTTATATGGAACCAAAAAAGACCCCGAATAGCCACAACAATCTTGAAAAAGAAGAACAAAGTAGGAGGGATCACATTACCAGATATCAGGTTATACTACAAAGCCACTGTAATCAAAACAGCCTGGTACTGGCACAAGAACAGGCAGATAGATCAAATCAAAACAGTCTGGTACTGGCACAAGAACAGGCAGATAGATCAATGGAACAGAATAGAGGACCCAGAAATTGACCCAAGACAATATGCTCAATTAATATTTGACAAAGGTGGCAAGAGCATACAGTGGAGTCAAGATAGCCTCTTTAATAAATGGCGGTGGGAAAATTGAACAGCTACATGCAAAAAAATGAAACTAGACCACCAATTTACACCATACACATGAATAAACTCAAAGTGGATAAAAGACTTAAATGTGACTCGTGATTCCATAAAAATCCTAGAAGAAAATGTAGGCAACAAAATTTCAGACATCATATGCTGCAGAATTTTCACTGATACATCCCCTAAGGCAACAGAAACAAGGGAAAAAATGAACACATGGGACTACATCAAACTCAAAAGCTTCTGCACAGCAAAAGAAACAACCATCAAAACAGATAGGGAACCCACTCTATGGGAGAGCATAATTGCCAATGATACATCAGATAAGGGGTTAATTTCCAAAATATATAGAGTACTCATACAACTCAACAAAAGGAAGACAAAGAACCCAATTAAAAAATGGGCAGAGGACCTAAAGAGACACCTCTCCAAACAGGACATACAAATAGCCAAGAGACACATGAAAAAATGCTCAACATCACTAATCATCAGAGGGATGCAAATTAAAACAACAATGAGGTATCACTTCACACCTGTCAGAATGGCCACCATCAACAAAGCATCAAACAACAAGTGCTGGCGAGGGTGCGGAGAAAAAGGGACCCTAGCACACTGCTGGTGGGAATGCAGACTGGTGCAGCCACTATGGTGTTACCTCAAAAAATTAAAAATTGATCTGCCATTTGACCCAGTGATCCCACTTCTAGGAATATACCCTAAGAAGCCTGAAACACCAATCAGAAAGTAAATATGTACCCCTATGTTCGTAGCAGCACTATTTACAATAGCTAAGATCTGGAAACAGCCCAAGTGTCCATCAGTAGATGAGTGGATAAAAAAGCTGTGGTATATATACACAATGGAGTACTACGCAGCTGTAAGAAAGAAAGATCTCTTATCCTTTGAGACAACATGGAGGGACCTGGAAATTATTATGCTAAGCGAAACAAGCCAAGCAGAGAAAGACACATATCACATGATCTCACTTATTTGTGGAATATAATGAACTAAACAAACTGAAGAACAAAGTAGACTTAGAGTTAGGGAAATAGGGCACAGTCTTCAGAAGGGGTTAGGGGGAGGGAGAGAATAAACTACAGAACTTATATGCATGTATGCATAACCAATGGACATAGATAACAAAGCTGAGGACAGGGTGGGAGGGGATGGGAAGGAGGGAGTCAAAGCGGGGGAAAAGGAGAAACATCTGTAACAAAAATAAATTAATTTTAAAAAATCAAAAATAAATAAATAAAGGTAACAGAAAAATTAAAAAAAAAAAAAAAAGAATTATGCCACAAGAGAAAGCAAGACTTGTGGAGCAATTGTGTGTGTACCCATACAATGTTGGAGAAAGACCCAAACTTAAGCAAGATCAATAAAAAATATCTCCCAGCTGAGGACAATTAGTAAAGATTTAAGGAGGTGACTAATACTTCAATTGTGAAAACAGTAATGCAAAATTCCAAGTAAAATGAAGAATCAAGGAAACAAGTTATCACCAAAAGATAACAATAATATCCCAGCAACCAAATTCAAAGATGCAGAATTCAGCTATTTAGCTGATAAAAAGTTCACAATAGCTGTTTTGAGGAACTTGACGAGCTACAAGAAAACACAAACAGAGTATTTATCAAAATAGGGAAATCTCATGAACAAAATGAAAAATTTAACAAAGGAATAGAAATCATAAATAAGGACTATAAGGAAATTCTAGAGGTAAATAATTTAATTAATGATTAGGGAAAAAAATGTAATAGAGAACATCTACAGCAGAATAGACCAAACAGAAGATTGAAGTGATGATCTAGATGATGGAAACCAAGGGTAAACAAGAAAAAAGAATAAAAGCAAAGAAAGCATACGTGATCTATGAAAAATCAGCAAACATACATCTATTAGAATAATTAGAGCACCAAAGGACAACAGAGAAGAAAGGGGGCAGAAAGTCTATTTAAAGAAATAATAGCTGAAAACTTCCTAAACCTAAGGAGAGACTTGGACATCAAAACTCATAAAAACAATAGATCACCCCATGACATGCATACAAATTAAAGACAAAGAATAAATTCTTAGAAATACCCAAAGAAAAAACAATTTTAATCAACAAAGCAACATCAAAGGCCAGGAGAGAATGGAATAACATATTCAAAGTGTTGAAGGAAAAAAAGTCAGCCAGGAATATTCTACCCAGCAAACTCATCCTTCTGAAATGAAGGAGAAATAGAAACTTTCCCAGACAAACAGAAACTGAGGGAATTCGTCCCCACTAGACCTGCCTTATCAGGAATGCTGAAAGGGGTTCTTCCATTTAAAATGAAAAGACAATAATCAGTAACATGAAAGCATACAAAAATATACAACATACTGCTACAACTAAATATATAGATTTAGAAAACTCTAAATCTGTAATGTGATTGTGAATTAACCACTTAACATTAGTATGCAGGTTAAAGGAAAAGATTATTAGAAACAAATTATAGCTACTATAATTTGCTAATAAATTCACAATATAAAAAGAGATAAATTGTGACATCAAAAAACAAAAAGAGGGTTGTAAATGGCTAAAACTTTTGTATAGGAATGAAGGTAAGTTTCAATTAGCTTAATATGGGCTGTTTCATCTACAAGATGTTTTATGTAAACTCATGGTAATCACAAAGCAAAAAGCTATAGTAGATTCACAAGAGATAAAGAGAGGAGGATCAAAGTATACCACCACATAAAATCACCAATTCACAAAGGTAAGCAGAAAGAAAGGGGGAAAAGAACAAAGGAACTGAAAAACAGACAGAAAGCAATTAAAGATATGGCATTAATAAGTCCTTACATATCAACAATTACTCTAAATATTAATGATATTAATTAACCAATCAAAACACAGTGTGGATGGTAAAATAAATGGACAAAAAAAGCAAGACCCAACTAAATTCTGCTTTCAAGAGACTGACTTCAGTTTTAAGAACACACATCGGCTCAAAATAGAAATTAAAAAATATTCCATGAAAGTAGAAACCAAAAGAAAGATAGGGTAGCTATCCTTATATAAGACAAAATAGGCTTTAAGCCAAAAATAATAATACAAAAACAAGGTCATCATATAGTGATAAAGGGTCAACACTTTTTTTTCCTTTATTGATTTTTTAGAGAGAGAGAAAGTGAGAGGGAGAGAGAAATAGAAACATCGATGAGAGAGAACATTGATTGGCCACCTCCTGCATGCCCCCCACTGGAGATCAGGCCCACAACCTGGGCATGTGTCCTGACCAGGAATTGAACCAGTGACCTCTTGGTGCATGGGTCGATGCTCAACCACTGAGCCACACTGGCCGGACAAGGGTCAACACTTTAAAAGTTATAACAATCATAATATACACACGCAACTCTGGAGCACCTAATATATTAAGCAAATACTAGCAGAACTGAAGGAAGAACTTGAGAGCAACACAGTAAAAGTGGGACACTTCAATACCCCACTTTAAACAATGGATCGATAATCCAGACAGAAAATCACAAAGACATGTTGTATTGAACCACACTTTAAATCAATTGTACATCACAGATATATACTGAACATTTCATCAAACATCAGCAGAATATACATTCTCAAGTTCATATGGAACATTACCAAGGATAGGTCCTACCACAGACCACAAAAGAAATCTTAGAAAACTTAATAAGATTGAAAAGATGCCAAGTATCTATTTGGCCAAAATAATACGAAATTACAAATCAACTAGAGGAAAGCTGAAAAAGTCATAAACACATACAGATTAAACAACATACTCTGAACAACCAGTGGGTCAAAGAAGAAAATAAAAAGAAAATTTTAAAAATATCCAAAGCACATCAAAATAAAAATGCAAACAGCAAAATATTGGGATGCTACAAAAGCAGTTCTTAGAGGTAGTTTATAATGATACATGCAACTGTAAAGAAAATAGGTAATTTCAAATAAGCAATCTAACTTTACACCTAATGGAACTAGAAAAAGAAAAGTAAGCCCAAAGTTAGCAAAAGAAAGGCAATTACAAAGATCATAGTAAAATAAATAAGAACCAATAAAAACAAAGAAAAAGAAACTAAGAGAAAGTTTTTTCTAAAGATAAACAAATTGACAAATCTTCAGCTAGACAAAGAAAAATATAGAGGAAAATGATGTCACCAAGATGACAATATAGGTTGTTCTCAAATTTGCTCCCCTTCAGAAGAAGAAAAATTAACTATTCAAGGAAAAGACACCAATGAGAAAATCCTAGAACACGAGGATGAGACTAAAGCAGACCCATGCACCACCTAGATGGAGACAGACTGCATTAGAAGGGTAAGAGGAGTGGCAATACACTGACCACATTGCCCCTCCCCCAGGCCAGCACAACACCACACTGAGAGGTCTTCCCTGAGCCTACAGTTCCACCAATGGGAAAAGACCTCAGGGGACATATACAGATCCCCCAGCACTGTGAGTGTCTCTTCTTGGGAGTCTCCATTCTGATTTTGCCTCATGGGGATCATGGGAAAATCTGTGAGGCTTGCCCACTGGGATTCAGATTTTGCTGGAGAAGGCAGGAGGAGCTTGTAACAAACCAGTGCTTGGATCTTGGTAGTCCAAGTTCCTACCTGCAGTGCCCAAGTAGTAGTCTCAACCAATGGCTTTTCTCCTCTGCAGAGCCAAGACAGTGGTGCAGTATGACCAGGGAACTTGACAGGGTGCAGGTCTGCCTGCTTTGGTACCTCAAAGAGTCTTGCCACCTCTGGAGCCTGGTCTGTTCCCTCACCGGGCAGGAGATCTGAGTAATATCCTTGTCCACTGCTGAGTGTAGTTCTAAGACCTACACAACCAGAAATCCTGGCCAATTTAATCCTACACAATAGTCTCTACAACTAACTATGGTTACAAAGGTAGTAACCCAATTCAGCTCTATACTGAAACTAGATGCAGCAGGGTCTAGCTGTTGGGAGAGATCATCAAGAAAATGTGACCACTGGTCTGATCCACAAGCTGAACCTGAGAAATTTGAGGCTCCCACTCCCTCCACTGTGTTTGGAATATGTGCTATGTTTGCTTTCTCTGTGCTAGAAGCTACCCAAGGACACAATCTTGAGATAGAAATGTGGTGATGAGACTATCTGAACTAGGTATGTGAATAAACCCAGATTAGGCCCCCTGTATATGTGACTGAACCCAGTTAGGGCCTCTATATTCTAAAATTCTGGTGGGCTGATGCAGAAAAGTCTTTCTCTTGTGGCTGTCCAAGACAAGCCTGTAAGTTCTCTTATTGATTAAACCTGTCACCTACCAATTGAAGTGGTCTGCCTTTTTCTTCAGTCTCTCCCTGCCTTCCACATAGGGGGGGCCAGTTTCAGATTATACTCAGGAAGCTCTGCAGGAAGTTGCAACCCAACAGTAGCATATAGTAGGAACCCAATAAATGTTGAATAAATTAATGAGTGATGCTGAAAAGTGTCCAAGATTGATGTGATTTGGGGAAACATCTTGTGCTTACTTACTCCATGTTTACTGCATTTTGATGAACAGTTAAGGAACTTAGCCTTAACAAACCTCGATTCTACACATTGATGATTTATACAAACCTAAAGAAAAAAAATTCCGATTTAGAGAATTTCAGCTATCTTAACATTTTTTTCATTAGTTCATTATATTTTAATATACAAATATAATTTTTAGACCAGAAGTTATTTTTTTGTAAAAACAAATCAGTAACTATAATTATTGAATATAATTGCATCTATCTAAAAAGTCAGGGTAATTAACTATGTTCAGGAGTTTTGTTTGTTTGTTTATTTGTTTGTTTTCATTGTTGAAAGTATTACAGATGTTCCCCCTTTTTATCAGTAATCTTATAACATGATATCATAACCATTCAATTCAATAAATATCCATTTAAGTACTGCTTTTTAGATGTTGTGTTTGCATTTTTCACTCAATTCAAACTATTTTTCAATTTCTCTTTTGGCACATGTGTTATTCCGAATATGTTGTTTAATCTCCAAGTATTTTGAGATTTTTCAGGTAAGTCTCATGTTAAGTTTAGACTTTGGGTAATAATGATGTGTCAATGTAGGTTCATCAATTGTAATAAATGTACCAACAATGTCTTATCATACAGGGCTTATAGTATCATTAAAGGTTACCAGGTAAAATTTTTCATATATTATCACTGAGAAAAAATATCCATGTTATGGAAAAGATTCTATTCCTACTAAATTACCAACTGAATAATATCAAAACATCTACTGATTTATGTTTTCCCTTTTAGAAACATAATTTTATTTATGAGAAATAATTTTACATATCATTTTGTAGCTTTACTCTGCACAGGGAATTTATAATAACATTTTTAATCTTTTTTAACTTAATTTTTTTATCACTGACACTATTACAAATGTCCCCATTTCTCCCCTTTTCCTTCCTCCACCCAGCCCCTGTGCCCCACTATTCCCTCTGGCCTTCATCACACTGCTGTCTGTGTCTGTGGGTTATGCATATATGGCTAATCCCTTCACATTCTTTCATCCAGTCCATCCCTTTCCCCTCCACTCTGACTGCTGTCAGTCTGTTTCATGTATCTATGCCTCTGTTCATAGCAGCATTATTTACAATAGCGAAGATCTGGAAATAGCCCAAGTGCCCATCAGCAGATGAGTGTGTGAAAAAGCTGTGGTACATTTACAAAATGAAATACTATTCAGCCATAAAAAAGAAGGAACTCTTACCTTTTTCGACAGCATGGATGGACCTGGATATTATTATGCTAAGTGAAATCAACCAGTCAGAGAAAGATAAATACCGTATGCTCTCACTTATATGTGGAATCTAATGAACAAAATAAACTGACGAACAAAGTAAAAACAGAGGTATGGAGACTTGTTTTATTTTTTTAATTGTTTTGGCTCCATGGCCTAAATATATCTACTGAGCTCCCAGGCATACCTCTCCTTCAAGGGGGCATTCATGACTCCTAGACATGAAGAAGAAGCCCGGTAAAGATCTGGTCAGGAATAAAAATAGATTTTGAAGTAAATTTATTCCATGTTTTCTCCAGATTTGTGTCAGCCTCAGAAATAATGAATTATAATAACAATAAATAATAATAGCCAATCTGTTGTTAACTCTTACTATGTGCTGGACATTGAGATAATCACTTTATACTGTTATCTCATTTGATCTTCTCAATAACCCCACAGAGTAAATGCTATTATTATCCCCATTTTGCATATAGCTGTGGTATCTCAGGCTGGTTAGATGACTAGCAAAATGTCAAAATATAAGAGGTAATATTTTGATTCCATGCAGCCAGACCTAACTTGTGCTCTAATCTACTGGGTCACAAAGAGACACATATTACCCAGTGGGATTTCTTTATTTTTTCCAAGAAGAAAAGTGAATTTCCATGATAGAGAGTACTTAACTACAATGTATTACCAAAATCTCCCCCCTCCTCACTCCAGTCCCAAAACACTTGGTAGTTTCCTTGCTCTCAACATTGAAATTCTAAAAAGGATCAAACAGTTCCATTTTCCTCTTACTACCTGGAGTCCAAATGAAGCTTATTCATTTTCTCTTTTTCTAAATGTTTAGGTTTACATAGCACTACAAATGAATCTAAATTTGATACTGAAATGAAAATATACATTAAATAAATAAATAAATTTTTAAAATACATTTTAGATCACTTACCCTCTCAGTATCACAATCAGAGCCATCACGGATTTGCAATGGATCTGTAGCTAAGCCATGAAAAGTATAGTCTAAAGTTATACATCTAACATTTCGTACATAAAAATAAAGCACAGAAACATTATTTCTTTTGAAAGGAGTCTGAGAAGGGTAGGTACAAACTAATCTTCCACATTTAAGATTCCTGCAAAGATAATAAAATTATGATTATTATACATTAGGCATTTATTGGAAATGTTTCAGATTTGCTTTCTGAAAAAAATAAAAATAAATGGTTCATCATTTATGTCAATGTATCTAGGGAAAATGTAATACTTTAACACTAACATTTGAAGTAAAAAAGTATAAAGCCTATGATACAAGATTATCTTTCAATGCTATTAATGGTCTTTTATTGACTGTGCAGATTTATATACTTATTGTCAAATCATCAATTCATGCAAGCATTTTATATGCTATAATGATGAACAATTATGACCCATAGCCTTAAGGTTCTCCCTCAAGAACCTTACAGTTTAATACTAAATGTGATGGTTTGTTGCGCTGTACACTTGAAACCTGTATGGTTTTGTGAACCAATGTCACCCCAATAAATTCTATTTAATCAAAGGATAATTGTCAGGGGGAAAGTTCTACAAATGAAATAAATTCTTACAGAAATTTAAGATAAGGACACATTCTAATTAGCAGACAAGGAAAACTTCATAGAGAACACGCCATCTGAGTCAAAGTTTACAAATTAGTAGGATTTCTGTGGAAGTAGGGTACAGACTGACAATTGCCAGAAGAGGGGGGGCAATGAACCACAGAACTTGTACGCATGTACTCATAACCAATGGACATGGACAACAAAACTGGGGACGGGGCAGGGAGGGTGGGGGAAGAGGGTGTCAATGGGGGGAAAAGGAGAAACATCTGTAACAAAAATAAATTAATTTAAAAAAATTAGTAGTATTTCAACAAAGTAAGGCATTTATAAACAAAGGTAACAGCATAAGCAAACCAAGGAAGCATAAAACTATGTGGTATGTTTAGCTGTGTACAAATTCCATGAGAAGAAGGGCCGTGTATGATTTGCTAACTAGTATCTAGCCCAGTGTCCAGCACATGGTAGGTTCTCTAATAAATGTTTGTTAAAATATATTCATGACCAATATATCAAAGAGGTGGCTCTTCAGATGCAGGAAAAAGTGAACTTCATTTTAAAGACATTGGGCAGTCTTCAGCTTGAGCAAGCAACCAAATGAATGGGGACAGTATTTTTATCAAGAAAATGATCAGGTTCAGAAAGGAAAGGTACATAAGACATTATTAGTTTCAATCATGTATTGGATTTAGGAGCTGAATAGCCATCTACATATGTTTAAAAATTAGATGTGAATTTAATCCTATAGCACAAGAAAGATGTCAGGGCTAGAGATTTTGATTTGAGATTCACTCCCATACACATATAGTACTTGGAACATATGAAGAAAAACTAGCCCTGGCCGATGTGGCTCAGTTTGTTGGCACATCATCCTGTACAACAAAAGGTTGTGGGTTCGATTCCCAGTCAGGGCACATACTCAGGTGGTAGGTTCAATCCCTAGTCAGGGCACACATGGGAGGCAATGAATTGATGTTTCTCTGTCACATCAATGTCTCCTTCTCTTTCTCCCCCCCCTCTTCCTCTCTCTCTCAAAAATCAATTTTAAAAAAAGAAAAACTAAAGATACAATCTTGTAGAACATAAAAGTATCTTTAATATTTGCATAACATACCTCCATGTACAGTATTTATATGAGCCTCTAGCCATACCACAGTTCCCAAACCTGTCAAGTTGAGAGTGTATTTCTTCATAGCAGGGAAATGGAGCATTTTGTGAACCTGTCAAGTTTAAAATATATTTGGATTAAAACTCCCTTTCTTTTTCATTTTCTTCATTTCCTCATATATTATGACTCCTGTTCCTTTTTCTCTATTATCTAATTCAAAAATGTTCCTAATATGGTTGTTGAAAAAGAGAGAAATTAGGGGAGGGGAAATGGCGACGGAGTGAATGGAAGTTACACTGACGATCTCCCAGGACCAAATGGGAATTACAACTAAAATAAAGACAAATCGTCGGGAAAAAGCAACAGAAAAGCAGTGAGAGAGGATCATACAACCAGGGACACTGAATGAGCCTGGTAGGATCTGCGGAGGCCCGTGAGGGTGGCTGGCTGGGAGCCCATGGACAGAAGCAGCCTTAGCTGGGAGCAGCGGCCTTAGCTAGGAGCAGCGGTGCCCACCCTCGGGGTTAAGAGCCCCAACTGCTCCACAGCGCAGAGGGCCAGGACAGAGCGCTAAATAGCCACAGCCACTCACCTGGGGCTCCTGCAGAGGGAGGGTGGACTGGACTGGAACTCTGTGGGGACACCTGGGATTTGGAGGACACTCAGAGTTTGTGCTGAGCTGTGGCCACAATGGACGGTGGTGGCCAGCCTCTCCTTCCCAGTTACACAGAACTGCAGCCAAGTTTACTCCTTCCTGGAGCTGTGGTAGCCCCTCCCTCGGAGATTCCCAGGTGAGGAAAAGAGGTAAAGAAATGCAAATTGAGGCTCATTAACAACCAGCAGCGGCCCCACCCTCGGGAAACCCTCTCACACTCTAAACACCTGAGGGAGTTTCTCATTCAACTGAGATCCTAAGGCTTTTCAAGTAACTGAGGCTAATAGCCTCCAGGCAAAAAGCTAGAGCATAACTGAACCTTTCCTGAGCTTGCAAATCTACCCAGGAAAGTGAGACTTGACAGTGGTATTTAAGGAGGGCCCTCCACGCTCATCCAAACCCAGTAGAGGGAGCCACAAATAGCAGAACACCAACATGCACAGGGAAAATTTGGCAGGCTCCAAAACCCACTGAGATAGCAAAAATGGTGAAACAAAGAAACAGATCCCAAATGAAAGAACAAGAGAACTCCACCGAAGATGAGATAAATGAAATGCAGTTAAGCAAGTTATCAGAGGTAGAGTTCAGAGCCATGATCTTGAGGAAACTAAACAGCATGAGTAGGGATATCAACACCATGAAAACCAACCAAGTGGAAATAAAGAATGACATAGCAGAAATAAAGAACACATTGGAAGGACTAAACAGCAGAGTAGAGGAAGCGGAGGACCAGATCAGTGAATTAGAAGACAGAGTAGAAAAAAATCAATCAATCAGAAAACCAAAAGGAAAAAACAATGAAAAAACAGGAAGATAGCTTAAGAGAACTGTGGGACAACTGGAAACATAATAACATTCGCATTATAAGAGTCCCAGAAGAAGAAGAAAATGAGCAAGGGATAGAGAATATATTTGAAGAAATAGTGACAGAAAACTTTCCTAACCTGGTGAAGGAAGAAGGCATTCAAGTTCAAGAAGTACAGAGAGCCTCAAGTAAGAAGAACCCAAACAGGCCCACACCAAGACACGTAATATTAAAATGCCAAAAATTAAAGACAGAGAGAGAATCATAAAGGCAGCAAGAAATAAGCAACAGGTTACCTACAAAGGAACCCCCATAAGGCTATCATCTGACTTCTCAACAAAAACACTACAGGCCAGAAGGGAATGGCATGAAGTAATCAAGGTCATGAAAAACAAGGATCTGAATCCAAGATTACTCTATCCAGCAAGGCTATCATTCAAAATAGAAGGTCAAAAAAAGAGCTTCCCAGACAAAAAAAAGGCTAAGGGAATACATTAGCACCAAACCAGCACTGCAAGAAATGTTAAAAGGACTGCTGTAATTAGTAGAAAAACTATGAAGAAAAACATAACCACACTGAACAAAAATGGCAATTAATAAGCACATATCAATAATCACCTTAAATGTAAATGGATTGAATGCTCCAATAAAAAGGCACAGAGTAGCTAACTGGATAAGAAAGCATGATTCACATATATGTTGTTTACAAGAGACCCACCTCACAACAAAAGACTCACATAGGTTGAAAGTAAAGGGATGAAAAAAAATCTTCCAAGCAAACGGAAAGGAAAAAAAAAGCTGGGGTAGCAATACTCATATCTGATAAATTAGATTTCAAATTGAAGACCATAACTAGAGACAAAGAAGGTCACTACATAATATTGAAAGGGTCTATCCAACAGGAAGATATAACCTTGGTAAACATATATGCACCCAATATAGGAGCACCAAAATATATTTAAAATCTTCTGGAGGACTTCAAAGGAGAAATCGACAGCAATACAATCATAGCAGGAGACTTCAACACCCCACTGACATCACTGGATAGATCATCTAGACAAAAAATTAACGAGGAAACAGAAATTCTAAATGAAGCACTAGATCAAATGGATTTAATAGATATATACAGAGAATTACACCCCAAAACTGCAGAATTCACATTCTTCTCAAGTGCACATGGGACATTCTCAAAGATAGACCACATGATAGGATACAAACTAAGTCTCTCCAAGTTCAAGAAGATTGAAATCATATCAAGCATCTTCTCAGATCACAATGGCATGAAACTAGAAATCAATTGCAACAAGAACATGCAAAGACATTTGAACACATGGAGGCTAAATAGCATGTTATTGAACAATAAATCGGTTACCATGGAGATCAAGGAAGAAATTAAAAACTTTCTGGAAACTAATGAAAATAAACACACAACAACACAAAATCTGTGGGATGCAGCGAAAGCAGTTCTGAGAGGGAAGTTCATAGCACTACAGGCCTACCTCAAGAAAGAAGAAAAATTTCTAATTGACTACCTAACCTCACAACATAAAGAACTAGAAAGCAAACAAAAAGAAAACCCTAGAGCAAATAGAAGGAAGGAAATAGTAAAGATCAGAGCAGAAATAAACGACATGGAGACCAAAAAAACAATTCAAAGGATCAATGAAACAAAGAGCTGGTTTTTTGAAAAGATAAACAAGATTGATGGACCCTTAGCTAGACTCACCAAGAAACAAAGAGAGAGAACCCAAATACACAAAATCAGAAATGAAAGAGGAGAAGTAACAACTGACACCACAGAAATACAAAGGATCGATAACAAATATTAAGAATATTTATATGGCAAGAAAGTTGACAATCTAAGCGAAATGGACACATTTCTAGAAACACATAGTCTCCCAAAACCGAACCGGGAAGAGATAGAAAACTTGAACAGGCCAATAACAACTAAGGAAATTGAAGATGTAATCAAGACCCCCCCACCCCCCAGCAAACAAAAGCCCAGGCCCTGACGACTTCACGGGGGAGTTTTACCGAACATTCAAAGAAGAACACCAATTCTCCTCAAACTATTCCAAAAAATTCAAGAAGAAGGGACACTTCCAAACTCATTTTATGAGGCCAGCATAATTCTAATTCCAAAACCAGAAAAAGACACTACAAAGAAAGAAAACTACAGGCCAATATCCCTGAAGAACATAGATGCCAAAATCCTTAAGAAAATCCTAGCAAATTGGATCCAGCAATACATCAAAAAAATTATTCACCATGACCAAGTGGGATTCATCCCAGGGATGCAAGTCTGGTACAATATTTGCAAATCAATAAATGTGATACATCACATAAACAAAATGAAAGATAAAAACCATTTGATCATATCAATAGACGCTGAAAAAGCATTTGACAAAATCCAGCACCCATTTCTGATAAAAACGCTCAGCAATTTGGGAATAGAGGGATCATATCTCAACATTATAGAGGCCATATATGAAAGACTTACAGCCAACATCATACTCAATGGACAAAAACTAAAAGCATTTCTCTTAAGAACAGGAACAAGACAAGGATGCCCTTTCTCACCACTCTTATTTAACATAGTGCTGGAAGTCTTAGCCACAGCAATCAGACATGAAGAAAAAATAAAAGGAATCCAAATTGGAAAGGAGGAAGTGAAACGGTCATTATTCGCAGATGACCTGATATTATACATAGAAAACCCTAAAGACTCCATCAAAAATGTACTAGACCTAATAAATGAATTTGGCAAAGTAGAAGGATACAAAATTAATGTCAAGAAATCGATGGCATTCTTATACACCAATGATGAACTCACAGAAAGAGAAACTAAAAAAAAAAAAAAAAAAACCATTTACCATCGCAGCAAAAAAATTAAGATATCTAGGAATAAACTTAACCAAAGAAGTAAAGGATCTATTTGCAGAAAATTACAGGACATTGAAAAAAGAAATAGAGGAAGATATAAAAAAGTGGAAGCACATACCTTGTTCATGGATTGGAAGAATTAACATCATTAAAATGTCCATATTACCCAAAGCAATCTATAGATTCAATGCAATCCCCACCAAAATACCAGTGACATATTTCACAAAACTAGAACAAATACTCCAAAAGTTCATATGGAACCAAGAAAGACCCCGAATAGCCACAGCAATCTTGAAAAAGAAGAACGAAGTAGGTGGGATCACAATACCAGATATCAGGTTATACTACAAAGCTACTATAATCAAAACAGCCTGGTACTGGCACAAGAACAGGCATATAGACCAATGGAACAGAACAGAGAATCCGGAAATTGACCCAAGACATTATGCTCAATTAATATTTGACAAAGGTGGCAAGAGCATACAATGGAGCAAAGACAGCCTCTTTAATAAATGGTGTTGGGAAAATTGGACAGCTACATGCAAAAAAATGAAACTAGACCACCAACTTACACCATACACAAGAATAAACTCAAAATGGGTAAAAGACTTAAATGTGACTCGTGAATCCATAGAAATCCTAGAAGAAAATGTAGGCAACAAAATTTCGGACATCATACGCAGCAGAATCTTCACTGATACATCACCTAAGGCAACAGAAACAAAGGAAAAAATGACCATATGGGACTACATCAAACTCAAAAGCTTCTGCACAGCAAAAGAAACAACCATCAAAACGGAAAGGGAACCCACTCTATGGGAGAGCATAATTGCCAATGATACATCAGATAAGGGGTTAATCTCCAAAATATATAGAGTGCTCATACAACTCAACAAAAGGAAGACAAAGAACCCAATTAAAAAATGGGCAGAGGACCTAAATAGACACCTCTCCAAAAACGACATACAAATAGCTAAGAGACATATGAAGAAATGCTCAACATCACTAATCATCAGAGAGATGCAAATTAAAACAACAATGAGGTATCCTCACACCTGTCAGAATGGCTGCCATCAACAAATCATCAAACAAGTGTTGGTGAGGGTGTGGAGAAAAGGGGACTCTAGTACACTGCTGGTGGGAATGCAGACTTGTGCAGCCACTGTGGAAAACACTATGGTGTTACCTCAAAAAATTAAAAATTGAATTGCCATTTGACCGAGTGATCCCACTTCTTGGAATATACCCTAAGAAACCTGAAACACCAATCAGAAAGAATACATGTACTCCCATGTTCATAGCAGCACTATTTACAATAGCTAAGATCTGGAAACAGCCCAAGTGTCCATCAGTGGATGAATGGATAAAAAAGCTGTGGCACATATACACAATGGAGTACTATGCAGCTGTAAGAAAGAAAGATCTCTTATCCTTTGAGACGACATGGAGGGACCTCGAGAGTATTATGCTAAGCGAAACAAGCCAAGCAGAGAAAGACAAATATCACATGATCTCACTCATTTGTGGAATATAATAAACATAATAGTCTGGGAAACAGGGTAGACAAAGAGATGTGAAAGTAGGGTACAGACTAACAACCCTCAGAAGAGGGGGTGGGGGGAGAGGGAAGAGGTAAACCCCAGAACTTATACTCATGTATGCATAACTGATGGACATGGACAACAAAGCTGGGGATGGGGAGGGGGGTTGGGGAGGAAGGTGTCAATTGGAAAAAAGGAGAATCATCTGTAACAAAAATAAATTAATAAAAAAAAAAATTAAAATAAATAAATAAATAAAATAAAAAGTCAAGAGATTGTAAATGTTGGCGAGGATGTGGGGAAAATGGAACATGTGCACTTTTGGTGGAAATTTAAACTGGCACAGCAACTATGAATAACAGTATGGAGGCTCCTCCAAAAGTTAAAAAATATAACTACCATGTGATCCAACAATCCTACTTCCAATACACTGCATATTCAAAGGAAATGAAAAGAGGATCTCAAGAGATATCTGCACACCCATGTTCATTGAAGCATTATTCACAATAGGCAAAATATGGAAACAACCTAAGTGTCCATGAATGGATGAATTGGTAATGTGATATAGCTCAGCTGGTATGGCTCAGTAGTTGAGCATCAGCCCATGGACCAAGAGGTCACTAGTTCAATTCCTGGTCCGGGCATATGCCTGGGTTGCAGGCTGGATCCCCAATAGGGAACATGCAGGAGGCAGCCAATCGATGTTTCCCTCTCATCAGTGTTTCTATTTATCTCTCCCTCTCCCTTTCTCTCTCTCTAAAAATCAATAAAAACATTTTTTAAAAGAAAAATGTGATACACATATATGCATACATACATACATACAATGGAATACTATTCAGTCATGAGAAAGAAGGGAATCCTATCATTTGCAATGACATGAATAAAACTTGTAGGCATTATGCTAAGTGGAATAAGTCAGAAAGGGAAAGACAAAAACTCTATAACATCACTTATATCTTAAAAAGCCAAACTCACAGAAACAGAAAGTACAGTAGTAGCTACCGTGGGCTGGGAGGTGGGAGAAAAGGGGAGATGTTCATCAAATTTACAAATTTCTAGGAATAAAATGAATAAGTTCTGGGAATCTAATGTACAACATAATGTCTGTTAGGTACCTGAAATTGCATACTGGAAAATACAGAAGGTTGCCAAGACAGTAAATCTTGAATGTTCTCACCTCACAAAAAATGAAATAGTAATTATGTGACATGATGGAAGTACTAGCTAATGTTATGGTGCTAATCACTTTGCAATATATGAGTATCATTGTGCACTAAACTTACACAATGTTATATGTCAAATATATCTCACTAGTGGTGGGGGTGAAGAAGACTTTAATATGAGGCCTGAAACTATAAAACTCCTAGCAGAAAACATAAGAAAAAAAGCTCTTGGACATTGGTCCAGGCAATAATTTTTTGCATATGATACAAAAGCACAGACAGCAAAAGCAAAAATAGACAAGTGGGGCTACATTAAACTAAAAAAACATCTCGGCAAAGGAAACAATCAACACAGTGTAAAGGAAACATAGAATAAGAGAAGATAATTGCAAATCATATATCTGATGATGGGTTACTCTCCAAAATATATGTTACTCATACAATTCGATAGCAAAAGCAAATAATGGGATTTTAAAATAGCAAAGAACCTGAGGAGAGATTTCGCAAAGGAAGACATCAAAGTGATCATCAGATATATGAAAAGGTGCTCAATATCACTAATCATCAGGGAAATGCAAATCAAAAGAACAACTCACACTTTTTAGGATAACTATTATCAAAAATAATAATAATAAGTGTTTGCAAGGATGTGGAGAGAAGGGAACGTTTATACACTGTTAACAGGAATGAAATTGGTACAGCTCTCATGAAAAACAGCATATAGACCTCCTCAAAAATTAAAAATATGATCCAGTAATTTCATATATATGTATATATGCATATATATACACATATATACATATATAAATTCTATGAGGCCAGTATTACATATATAATTTCATATACATATATATGTAACGGTATGTTAATTAGCTTGTGATAATTATTTCACTATATATGAATATTAAGACATCATATCATATACTGTAAATATATGCATTTTTAGTAGTCTGTAATAATAAAATTTGGGAAAAAATATAGATGTTAAACAGAGTATAGAATTTAAATTTATATATGTATATAAAACATATAAGCATATGAAATATAAATTATATATAATTGCCTACTGTCTTGGCAATGTTAATAAAATATTGAAGACCAACAATTTAGATGTTACAAAACATTATTACCTGTTCCAAATATGGATATGCAACGTGCATCAACATTATGGCAGTCTCCATTATAACAAATATATTTATTGTTTTCACATAAACGTCCATTGAGTATAGTTATATCAGGAGCACAGGCTCCTGAGCTTCCATTACAACTTTCAGAAATATCACATTCAGGATGCGCAGTGGGCCTACATAATGAACCTGCTACTTTAAACTGGGAGAAATTAAAATATAAAAAAATAAAGCATTATTTATAAGATTGTTGTGTTTATTGATACTTATTTCAAAATTGTGTTACTTTCATTTATAGGTTGATGGTTTATTCATTAATGTCCCTTAATATCCTCTATATAAAGTATTATGCTAATTATATTGAAAAACAGGAGATAAAACATATACACAAGGAAAAGTATAACAAAGTATGGTGTGATGAGAGCCAAGGTTTTGTTGTGTTTTGGTGCAAGGGAGGAAAAATCACTTTTTCCTTGTGATAATTATTCCTTTTGGGTGAAAACAGTGTAATTTAGACAATTTCCAAATAAAATATACTTATTCAAACCATAGTTTGTAAATATGGAATATCTGTAATTGCAATCTTTCTCCTGAATTACCCCGTAGTTAATTAACACTTCTACATATAAAATTCTAAAATTTTATATGAAGAATCTTAAATGGGCATCTATCTCATAGTTCTTAATTGATGGTTTCCAATGTGACTAGTAAGTATTCAATAAACTTTTGGGGAAATGAAAACAAAGATCAGAGGTAAGAATGTAACCACATAGTAAGATTCTAGAGAAAAATAACATAAAACTGTGTCAGTTAAAGACAATCAACAACATAGAACCCATGATAGATAGTTCAATAAAGGGATTTTCATATGATGAATTTGTTACAAATATGCTGAAAGAACTAAAAAGGAAAACAGGGGACAGGAGTCAACATCTTTACCATATAAGCTAAAATGTGATATTTAAGACAAATGATCTTTGAATAATAAGTTCATAATTTAAATATTGTGCTAATGTAGCATTTGGAATAGTTACTTATAGTGAGTTTCATTGTTTATACATTTATGGGAAACTGTTGTGTCTTTCAATTACTTACCTACAGACACCCATCACGGTCAGTAACATTTTAATTTGTAGAATATAAATGTTGGATAAAGTGAATGAAAATAACCCCTTTTAATGGAGATTTTCTATATTGAAGAATTCTATACTAGCTCTCAATCAAGGCTTAAAAACACAATCAAGTTAGAGAGAATAATGGCATTAAAAAGAGGCCTCAACATCCAACTAATAAAATTCACAAAATTAGAAAACTGATTCTGAATTTAGTATCTTCCCCCCCTCCCAATTTGAAAGGTCATTCATTTGACTTACAACTATAGGTCTAGGTGTTCTATAGAATCCCAGACATGGAAGACACCCAAGCTCATTTTACAAAGCCATCATTATCCTGATTCCAAAACCACATAAAAAAAAGAAAATTACAGGCCAATATCTCTGATGACCATAGATGCCAAAATCCTCAACAAATATTAGCAAACCAAATCTGCAATACATTAAAAAGATCATACACCATGATCAAGTGGGATTTATTCCAGGGATGCAAGGTTGGTACAACATCCAATAAACAATAAATTTGATACACAACATAAACAAAATGAAAGATAAAAACTACATGATCATATCAATGGATGCAGAAAAAGCATTTGATAAAATCCAGCACCCATTTTTTATTTAAAAAATCTCATCAAGCCCTGGCCGGTTTGGCTCAGTGGTTAGAGCGTCAGCCTGCAGTCCAGAGAGACCCGGGTTCGGTTCCCGCTAAGGGCACGTACCTCGGTTGCAGTTTGTCCCCGGCCCTGGTTGGTCGTGCGGGTGGCAGCCACTCGATGTGTCCCTTTCACGTCGATATTTCTCTCTCTCTCTCTCTCTCTCCCTCCCACTCTATCTGAACAAAACAAAAAAATCTCATCAAAGTGGGAATACAGGGAATATACCTCAACGTAATAAAGTCCGTATATGACCAACCCACAGCCAACGTCATACTCAACAGGAGAAAACTATAGACGGTCCCCTTAAGATTGGGAACAAGACAGGGATGACCACTTTTACCACTCTATCCAACACAGTAATGGAAGTCTTAGCCACAGCCATCAGACAAGAAGAAGAAATAAAAGGCATCCAAATTCAAAAGAAAGAAGTAAAACTGTTATTTACAGATGATATGATACTGTATATGGGGAACCCTAAAGAACTGATCAATGAATTGTAAAGTAGCAGGATACAAAATAAATATCTAAAATTCACTTGCATTTTTTAAATGTTTTTACAACTGTATTTGGGGGAAGGTATTCTAAGTCTTTTTTTTTTTTTTCAATTTCTATTAATTTATTTTTGTTACAGATGTTTCTCCTTTTTCCCCCCTAGAAATCCTCCTCTCCATCCCACCCCTCCCCCACCCTCCCAGCATTGTTGTCTATGTCCATTGGTTATGTCTATATGCATATAAGTAATTTGGTTTATCTCTTCTAACCACCACCCCCGCCCCCCCCCTCCTCTGAGGTTTGTCAGTCTGTACCCTACTTCTATGTCTCTGGGTCTATTTTGTTCAACAGATTATTTTGTTCATTATATTCCACAAATAAGTGAGATCATGTGGTATTTGTCTTTCTCTGATTGGCTTATTGCACTTAGCATAATGCTCTGCAGGTCCCTCCATGTTGTCTCAAAGGATAAGAGCTCTTTCATTCTTATAGCTGCATAGTATTCCATTGTGTATATGTACCACAGCTTTTTTATCCACTCATCTACTGATGGACACTTGGGTTGTTTCCAGATCTTAGCAATTGTAAATAGTGCTGTTATGAACATAGGGGTACATATATTCTTTCCGATTGGTGTTTCAGGCTTCTTAGGATATATTCCTAGAAGTGGGATCACTGGGTCAAATGGCAGATCAATTTGTAATTTTTTGAGGAAACACCACATTGTTTTCCACAGTGGCTGCACCAGTCTGCATTCCCACCAGCACTGTACTAGAGTCCCCTTTTCTCCACGCCCTCACCAGCACTTGTTGTTTGATGACTTGTTGATGGCAGCCATTCTGGCAGGTGTGAGGTGATGCCTCATAGTCATTATAATTAGCATCTCTCTGATGATTAGTGACTTTGAGCATTTTTTCATATGTTTTTTGGCCACGTGAATGTCCTCTGCTCATTTTTTAATTGGATTCTTTGTCTTCATTTTGTTGAATTGTATGAGCACTCTATATATTTTGGAAATTAACCCCTTATCTGATGTATCGTTGGCAATTACGTTCTCCCTTACTGTGGATTCCCTTTCCATTTTGATGGTTGTTTCTTTTGCTGTGCAGAAGCTTTTGAGTTTGATATAGTCCAATGTGTTCATTTTCTCCTTTGTTTCTCTTGCCTTAGGCGTTGTATCAGTGAAAATTCTGCTGCATGTGATGTCTGAAATTTTGTTGCCTACATTTTTTTCTAGGATTTTTATGGATTCACAAGTCACATTTAAGTCTTTTATCCATTTTGAGTTTATTCTTGTGTATGGTGTACGTTGGTGGTCTAGTTTCATTTTTTTGCATGTAGCTGTCCAATTTCCCAACACCATTTATTGAAGAGGTTGTCTTTACCCCATTGTATGCTCTTCCCACCTTTGTCAAATATTGAGCATAATGTCTTGGGTCAATTTCCAGGTTTTCTGTTCTGTTCCATTGATCTATAAGTCTGTTCTTGTGCCAGTACCAGGCTGTTTCGATTACAATGGCTTTGTAGTATAACCTGATATCCTGTATTGTGATCCCTCCTACTTTGTCTTTCTTTTTCAAGATTGCTGTGGCTATTCGGGGTCATTTTTGTTCCATATGAATGTTTGAAGTATTTGTTCTAGTTCTATAAAATATTTCATTAGTATTTTGAAGTGGATTGCATTGAATCTATAGATTGCTTTAGGTAGTATGGACATTTTAATGATGTTAATTCTTCCAATTCATGAACAAGGTATGTGCCTCCACTTTTTTATATCTTCCTCTATTTCTTTTTTCAATGTCCTGTAGTTTTCTGCAAATAGGTCCTTTACTTCTTTGGTTAAGTTTATTCCTAGGTATCTTAATTTTTTTTGCCACAATGGTAAATGTAATTGTTTTTTTAGTTTCTCTTCCTGTGAATTCTTTATTGGTGTATAAGAATGCCGTCGATTTCTTCATGTTAATTTTGTATCCTGCTACCTTGCCAAATTTGTTTATTAAATCTAGCAGATTTTTGATGGAGTCTTTAGGGTTTTCTATGTATAATATCATGTCATCTGCAAATTATGACAGTTTCACTTCCTGCTTTCCAATTTGGATCCCTTTTATTTTTTCTTCATGTCTAAATGCTGTGGCTAAGATTTCCAGTACTATGTTAAATAAGAGTGGTGAAAGTGGGCATCCTTGTCTTGTTCCTGTTCTTAAGGGAAATGCTTTTAGTTTTTGTCCATTGAATATGATGTTGGCTGTAGGTCTTTCATATATAGCCTTTATTATGTCGAGATATGATCCCTCTATTCCCACATTGCTGAGCATTTTTATCAGAAATGAGTGATGGATTTTGTTGAATGCTTTTTCAGCATCTATTGATATGATCATATGGTTTTTATCTTTCATTTTGTTTATGTGATGTATCACATTTATTGAGTTGCAACCATTGTACCAGCCTTGCACCCCTGGGATGAATCCTACTTGGGCACGGTGAATAATTTTTTAATGTACTGCTGGATCCAATTTGCTAATATTTTGTTAAAGATGTTGGCATCTATGTTCATCAGGGATATTTCATTCTTTGTAGTGTCTTTATCTGGTTTTGAAATTAGAATGGTGCTGGCCTCATAAAACAAGTTTGGAAGCCTTCCTTCTTCTTGAATTTTTTGGAATAGTTTGAGGAGAATGGGTGTTAGTTCTTTGAATGTTCAATAAAACTCCCCCATGAAGCTGTCTGTGCCTGGGCTTTTGTTTGCTGGGAGAGTCTTGATTACATCTTCAATTTCCTCAGTTGTTATTAGTCTGTTCAAGTTTTCTATCTCTTCCCCATTCAGTTTTGGGAGACCATGTGTTTCTTGAAATTTGTCCATTTCGCTAAGATTGTCCAATTTGTTGCCGTATAGTTGTTCATAGTACAAAGGACACTAACAATCCTTTGTATTTCTGTAGTGTCAGTTGTTACTTCTCCTCTTTCATTTTTGATTTTGTTTATTTGGGTCCTCTCTCTTTGTTTCTTGGTGAGTCTAGCTAAGGGTCCATCAATCTTGTTTATCTTTTCAAAGAACCAGCTCTTTGTCTCATTGATCTTTTGAATTGTTTTTTTGGTCTCTGTGTCATTTAATTCTGCTCTGATCTTTACTATTTCCTTCCTTCTATTTGCTCTAGGGTTTTCTTTTAGTTTCCTTTCTAGTTCTTTAAGTTGTGAGGTTAGATAGTCGATTAGAAATTTTTCTTGTTTCTTGAGGTAGGCCTGTAGTGATACGAACTTCCCCTTCAGGACTGCTTTCACTGCATCGCACAAATTTTGTGTTGTTGTTTGTTCATTTTCATTGGTTTCCAAAAAGTTTTTTATTTCTTCCTGGATCTCCTTGGTAATCCATTCATTGTTTAATAACATGATATTTAGCCTCCATGTGTTTGAATGTTTTTGTGTGTTTTTGTTGTAATTGATTTCTAGTTTCATGCCATTGTGATCTGAGAAGATGCTTGATATGATTTCAATCTTCTTGAATTTGTGTAGATTTACTACTTTGTGTCCTAACATGTGGTCTATCTTTGAGAAGATAGACTTGAGAAGAATGTATATTCTGCAGCTTTGAAGTGAAATGTTCTGTAAATATCAATTAAGTCCAGCTGATCTATGTGGTCATTTAAGGACTGTATGTCCCTGTTAATTTTTTGTCTAGAAAATTTATCCACTGGTATCCATGGGGTGTTAAAGTCACCCACTATGATTGTATTGCTATTGATCTCTCCTTTGAAGTCTTCCAGAAGTTTTTAAACATACTTTGAAGCTCCTGTGTTTGATGCATATATGATCACCATGGTTATATTCTCTTGATGAATTGTTCCTTTTAATATTATGTAGTGACCTTCTTTGTCTCTTATTATGGCCCCCATTTTGTTTGTTTGTTTGTTTGTTTGTTTGTTTGTTTTATCTTCTCCCGATGATATTTTTGCATTCATCTTCAGATAGAGCGAGAGGGAGAGAAAGAGGGCAGGAGAGAGAGAGAGAAATATCAATGTGAGAGAAACATTGACTGACTGCCACCTACATGACCCCAACTGGGGCTAGGGACAAACTGCCACCGAAGTACATGCCCTTAGCGGGAACCGAACCTGGGACTCTCTGGACCATGGGCTGATGCTCTAACTGCTGAGTCAAACCAGCCAAGGCATGGCCCTTTTTTGAAGTTTATCTTATCAGATATGAATATTGCTACACCAGCTTTTTTTTTTTTTTTTTTTTTCCATTTCCATTTGCTGGGAAATTTTTTTTCCATCTCTTTACTTTCATCCTGTGTGAGTCTTTTGTTGTGAGGTGGGTCTCTTGTAGACAGCATATATATGGGTCATGTTTTCTTATCCAATCATCTCCCCTATGTGTTTTGATTTGGGCATTTATTTAAGCCATTTACAATTAAGGCTATTATTGATATATACTTATTAGTTGCCATTTTTATTTTATGCCTGTGTTCCTCTCTCTCTCTTTCTCTATTTCTTCTTCTTCTTACAACAGCCCCTTTAGCATTTCTTCCAGTGATGGTTTGGTGGTAGTAAATTCCCTTAGCTTTTTTTTGTCTGTGAAGCTCTTTATTTCGCCTTCAATTTTGAATGATAGCCTTGCTGGGTAGAGTAGTCTTGGATTCAGATCCTTGCCTTTCATTACTTTGTATACTTCATGCCACTCCCTTCTGGCCTGCAGCGTTTCTATTGAGAAATCAGCTGACAGCATAATGGGAGCTCCCTTGTGGGTAACTTTTTGTCTCTCTCTTGCTTCCTTTAAGATTCTTTCTTTGTCTTTAATGTTTGCCATTTTAATTATGATGTGTCTAGCTGTGGGTCTTTTTGGGTTCCTCTTTCTTGGGACTCTCTGTGTTTCCTGGATTTGTGTGACTTTTTCCTTCACCAAATTAGTGAAATTTTCTGTCATTATTTCTTCAATCAGGTTCTCTATTCCTTTCTCTGATTCTTCTCCTTCTGGTATCCCTATGATGCGAATGTTGATATGTTTTGTAGTTTCCCAAAGTTCCCTTAATCTCTCCTCCTGTTTTTTCATATTTTTCCCCATTTGCTGCTCTATTTGGGCATTGTTTTCTACCTTGTCTTCTAACTCATTGATTCAGTCTTCAGCTTCTTTTGATCTACTATTGAATCCTTCTAAGGTATTTTTCATATCAGCTGTGTCATTCTTTATTTCCTCTTGATTTTTATTCATAATTTCTACCTCTTTTTCTAAGCTGATGTAGTTCCCACTGAATTCTCTATAATTCTCATTAAGTTGCTTGTAGTCACTAAATTGTTTGAGCATTCTTTTTTTTCTTTTTTTTTTTATCCTCACCTGAGGACATTTTTTCATTTTTTTGTCCAGATAGAGTGGGAGGGAGAGAGAGGAAGAGAGAAAGAGAGAAACATCGACGTGAAAGGGACACATAGAGTGGCTGCCACCCACACGACCAACCAGGGCCAGGGACAAACTGCAACTGAAGTACATGCCCTTAGCAGGAACCGAACCCAGGTCTCTCTGGACCGCAGGCCGACGCTCTAACCGCTGAGCCAAACCGGCCAGGGCTGTTTGAGCATTCTTAAAATCATTTCTTTGAATTCTTTATTTGACAAATTGCTTTCTTCCATTTCATTACGTTCTTTTTCTGGTGATTCCTCCTTTTCTTTCATTTGGGTGTTATTTCTTTGTCTCTCCATTTTAGCCATCTGGTAGTTCTAGACCAGGTGAGGGATGTTGGGATGTGTAGGCAGGTCAGTGTGTATCAAGTAAGGCTGCTGTGCCTCCTAGACTGTTCTGGTGTGTGTCGCCTCTTTCCTGCTGTGGGTCCTGGAGGATTGACTACTGGTGGCTGGTATCGGTCTGTCCTGGTAGGTGCTGCTGCTGGATCATGTGGGCCCCACTGAAGATGTGCTCTCTGCAGGTCGCTGGTGCTGCAGGCAGTTGGATCACTCAGGCCCTGCTGGAGCTCACTCTCCACTGGTCCCATGGGCAGCTGGATCGCACAGGCCCTGCTGGAGTGGCACAGCTGAATGACACAGGGTTTGCTGGAATTGTGCTCCCTGCTGGTCCCACAGGTAGCTGGATCGCATGGGCCCTGCTGGGGCCCCGGATTTAAACTAATAAAATAATCCCATTTATAATTGCTTCAAAAAGAATAAAATATCTAAGAATAAATTTAACCAAGGATGTAAAAGACCTGTTCTTGGAAAGTTATAAGACACTCTAGGAAGAAACTGAAGAAGATACAAAGAAATGGAAGTATATACCATGTTCATGGATAGGAAGAATTAACATCATTAAAATATCCATTCTACCCAAAGCAATCTACACATTCAGCATAATTCCTATCAAGATATCAATGGCGTATTTCACAGAACTAGAACAAATATTTCAAAAATGTTTATAGAACCACAAAAGACCCAGAATCCCAGCAACAATCTTGAGGAAGAAGAACAAAGTTGGAGGAATCATGCTACGTGATATCAAACTATACTACAAGGCCACAGTAATCAAAACATCATGGTACTGGCATAAAAACATACATGTAGATCAATGGAACAGAATACAGAGCCCAGAAATAAACCCACGACTGTAGAGTCAATTAATATTTGACAAGGGAGGCAAAAACACACAGTGGGCTAAAGATAGTCTCTTTAGTAAATGTTGTTGGGAAAATTGGACCAATATGTGCAAAAAAATGAAACTAGACCACCCCCTTACACCACACACAAGAACAAACTCAAAATGGATTAAAGACTTAAATGTTAGACTTGAAACCATAAAAATGCTAGAAGAAAACATAGGCTGTAAAATCTCTGACATTTCTCAAAGGAATATTTTTTCTGCTATATCTCCTTGGATAAGGGAAACAAAGCACACCAAAAAATAAACAAATAGGACTATATCAAACTAAAAAGTTTTTGCACAGCAAAGGAAACCATCAACAAAATGATAAGACAACTCACTGAATGGGAGAAATATTTGCCAATACATCTGATAAGGAATTAATATCCAAAATTTATAAAGAACTTAAAGATTCAACACCAAAATAAACAATCCAATAAGACATTAATATCCAAAATTTATAAAGAACTTACAGGAATCAACACCAAAATAAACAAACAATCCAATTAAAAATGGGCAAAGGACAGTGAATAGATACTTCTTCAAAGAAGACATATAGATGGCCAATAGATGCATGAAAAAATGCTCAATGTCACTAATCATCAAAGAAATGCAAATTAAATTACAATGAGATATCACCTCACACCTCTCAGAAAGGGAATCATCAATAAATCAACAAACAACAAGTGTTGGCAAGGATGTGGACAAAAAGAAACCCTTGTGTACTGTTGGTGGGAATGTAGATTGGTGTAGCCATTGTGGAAAGCAGTATAGAGTTACCATAAGGCTGGAACTGCCTTATGAACCAGCAATTTCACTTCTGGGAATTTATCTGAAGAAACTCAAAACACTAATTTGAAAGAATATATGCACCTCTATGTTCATTGCAGCATTATTTACAATAACCAAGATTTGGAAGCAGCTCAAGTGTCCATCATTTATATGAGTGAATAAAACAGCTATGGTACATTTACACAATGGAATACTACTTGGCGTACAAAGGAAAAAAATTTTACCCTTTGAGACAGCGTGGATGGACCTAGAAAACATTATGCTAAGTGAAATAAGCCAGTCAGAGAAAGACAAGTACTATAAGACTTCACTCACATGTGGAATTTAATGAACAAACTCAACTAATAAGCAAAATAGAGACAGGCTCATAGAGAGCAGGACAACAGCTCTGGTGGGGGATGGGGTTTAGGAGGGTGAAGTGATTGAGCAAAAAAGATAAAAACAGAGGAAGAACTCATGGACATGGACAATTGTGTAGTACCTGTGAGGGAGAGGAGGATGGCTGGAGGTAGAAGAGGGTATATGGGGGATAAATGGTAAATAAAAAGGGGGAAATGAATCCCTGACATGATTCATTATATATTTGGATGATGTTAATAAACTTAAATCTTACTTTACAGTTGCGGCAGCATAATCCTTTATCACACTGTGATCCTTGTTTCAGCACACATGTTTTAGGATCACAACAGCTAGAAGGTCCACATTGCTATGAAATGCAAATAAAAATACATTATAACATAATATAAACTTTGATAGGAGCTATATTTACTGTGCTTTTGAGTTGGGGGAAAGAACATGAATATGGTCAACATTTATGGATTTTTGCATCTCTATTAAAATACTAAGGTACTTCAGGTCAAAACAGAGTAACTGTTTTATAAAATACATGTCTGACAAAGAACTGGCATCCAACCTATACAAAGAATTCTTACAAGTCAATAATAAAAAATAACTTAATTTTAAAAACTGACAAAATATTTGAACATATTATCCAAACAACAAATGGCCAATAAGGACATGAGCATATATTCAACATCAGTAGTGTCATCAAGGAAATACAAATCAAAACTGTTGGAATAGCTAAAATTTAAAGGCTGCAATATCAATTTCTAGTGAGGATGTGGAGGCAAAGTTTCACATGTTGCTGCTAAAAATGTAAAATGATACAACCACTTTGGAAGAGAGTCTGGAAGTTTCTCATAAAAATACACTTATTATTTTAGGAGTTCAGAATAATGGCCCAATACTGTTAACAATTCAAATGCCCAGTATCAGGTGTATGAAAAAACAGATTGTGGTATACCCAAACAATGAAATATTACTCAAAATAAAAAGAAAGAAAATAGTATGGCATAAAACAATGTGGGTGAATCTCGAAAATACTATCTTGAAAGGAATAAGTCAGACACAAAGAATACATATTGTACCATTTCTTTCATATAACTTTCTTGATCAGGCAAAACAGACATAATCAGAAGTTGCCTGAAGATGAGAAGAGGAGAAAATTCTGCAAAAGGGGCATGAGTAAAGTTTGAGATATAATGAAAAGAATCTGTATCTTAATTGCACCAATGCTTATATACATTTGTCAAAACTCATCTATCTGTATACTTAAAATGAGTACATTTTATTGTATGTAGATTATGCCCCAATAAAAATGATTTGAAAACAGATAAAGAAGAGTAAAGAGAGAAGACTTGCTCTACCAAATGGTAATATATAATACAAAAAAAGGCATAATAATTAAAACAACGTGATATACGTACAAGGACATTCAAACCCAAATATTATTTCTATCTATTGTGATCATAGAAATTTATGACATCTTCTGTACCACCGCAAATACTTCATTGTCTAGAATCATTATATCCTGGATATTTTGCATTCACATTTTCAGGATTTTCCTATCAAAATCACGCAATGTTCAAACTATAATATTAACACAGTTCTCCCTTACCATATTACTGGTTCCATTGTGAAGTTAGACCCTAAAAGATACTTGACAGTCCACTGTCACCTTAATATTCAATAAGACATTTATAAAATGTCCAAAAGTTTAGCACAGGTTTGGAAAGATCTTATATATTTAGTCTGAAATCTAAAATCTCATTCTAGACTCCCATTTTTCCCATCAGCATTAATTTTTTTGGAGTACCTTTTATGTTTGTTCAAAACTCTTCAACCTATAAAACCTAAACAGTATTTTCTTATATGTATTTCAACCTTGATTTCACTTACTGCCATAGTCTACATGATACTCAGTCATATTTGAGATATATAACATTTATGACAAAGAGATGAAATAAAACAGTAAATTTATTAATTAATTTTCCTAGTTATCAGACTTACTTCCTCAGTACCACAGTCACAGATTTCAGTGCTCTCAATTTTGCCATTGCCACAGATTGCTGCTGGAGCTGCTTGCATTTGTGGCTTATTCTGAAGACATTTGCCACCCATATTTGAAATGAAATTTTTAAAGTCACTCAAACTGCAACTGCTAAAAGTCTTCACACCACTGTACTGCCTAAAGAAGAATCCATATAATGTTGTTGGCAGTATACTCTTGAAAGCACAACTATATATTATATAAATTAATTTCAAAATGTAAAATTTATCTAAAATTATAAACGTTCATAATAAAAACATAGAGGCCAAAATCATTCTTGAGGAAATCATGTGATTTATTCACTGGAATACATGTCCTTATTAAAACTAAATTAAGTACAACCCAATAGCAAAAACAAACAACTAATTAGAAAATGGATAAAGGGCTTGAATAGGCATTTTTCCAAAGAAGACATACAAATGGCCAACGTGTATATAAAAAGATGCACAAAATCACTAAACATCAGGGAAATGCAAATCAAAACCACAATGAGCTATCACCTCACACAAGATAGAATGGCTAATCTATTTTTTTAATAATAAGTGCTGTTAAGGATGTGAAGAAATTGAAACCCTGGTATACTATTGATGGGAATGTAAATTAGTACTGCTGCAACAAACAATAGTAGACAGGTTCCTCAAAAAATTAAAAATGTGGCAACTCATATGATCCAAAAATCTCACTTCTGGGCATATATTCTGGGTATATATATTAAAATCCCCTACTATGACTGTATTACTGTCAATCTCTCACTTTATGTCCATCACTTTGTTTTATATATTTAGGTACTCCTATGTTGGGAGTATCAATGTTTACAAAGTTATATCCTCTTGTTGGATTGACCCCTTTATCATTATGTCTTTCTTTGTCTCTTATTATAGCCTTTGTTTTTAAGTCTAATTTGTCTGATTATATATATATATATTGCTACTCCAGATCCTAGCACATTCTAACACATATCTCAAAGAAATATCTGTACTCCCATATTCATTGCAGCCTCATTTACAATAGGCAAAGATACGGAAGCAACCTAAATATCCATTGACAGATGAATTGATAAAGAAAATGAGGTGTACACATGCAATGCAATATTATTCAGTCTGAAAAAAGGAAATATGACATATGCAACAACATGGATGAACCTCAAGGACATGATGATAAATGAAATAAGCTAACACAGAAAAAGAGCTACTGCATAATCTCACTTTTATGAGGTATCTAAAATAGCTAAACTCATAGATGCAGAGAGTAAAATGGCATATGCCAAGGGTTAGGAGAAGGGAAACATGGGGAATTGTTCAATGGGTATAAGATTGTCATGAAAGATGAATAAATCTAAGAGGTCTTCTGTACAACATAGTGCCTATACTTAACAATAATATATTGTATATTGTATATTTTTTAAATTGTTAAGAGGACTCCTGTTAAATATTCTTACAACAAAATTAAGAATAAATTAATTTTATTTTTATATGCATTACAAACTAAATCTATCTTTAAATTTTTTTAGTTTGGGGGTGGGATTTATGCAAATTCTTCCACATAGAGAAAAATGGCTATATATGTGTATGATACCACCTCTGAGATGAAATGATGGCATAAAGAAAACCCTGTAACCTCTTATGTAAATCTCCATATGAATATCAATAGCTCTTCAAACTTTTCTTGTACTTCATCCAGCCTTCCCCTGAGCACTATAAAATTAAGAATCAAGCTCTTTGACAGTTTGAATCTATTTCAATGTTTTTTAAGCTTATTTATAGGTTTATACAAAATATCTAATATGACAATTAATTCATTCAACTTAACTTACTTGAGAAAGGAATTTTGTCATCTTTATTGTTGGCCTCACATTACCTGCACAGTTCTTACCAAACGTAGAATCAATTGCCTATTGATTCTTCATACTAACAACAAACTTATATTAAGCAAACTATACTGTACTTAATCTTGAAATTTCTCAAAAATCTCAGAGAAATGTAATTAACCAAAATTTTAAATAATTATGTCCATATAACAGTATAAAAATAACTTCAGAAAATAATTCCATAGGATGTCACTCTCAAAATGTAGTAAAAGTCTATAAGGCAAGGAAGAAATTGACATATCCTGAGTACCTATTATTAAGCAGATATTTCATATAATTGATCATTTAATCCTGCCCAAAAACCAGGGAGGCTGGTATTGTCATCAACATTTTATAGAAATTGAACCAGCATACAGAGAAGCTAAAATCCTCACCAAACACAGACAGTTCATAAATTAACAGGATCCATCACACACAGTTACAGACTTCAAATTCAGGTACTTTTTACCAAAAATTCATCTGTGAACATTACAAAATTCAATAAAAATACTATTAATTATTAATAGATATTGTTTTACTCCTGCAGAGGTGGGGAACCTTTTATCTGCCAAGGGCCATTTGGATCTTTATAACATCATTTGCAGGACATACAAAATTATCAACTTAAAAATTAGCCTGCGCCCAGCCAGTGTGGCTCAGTGGTTGAGCGTCAACCCATGCACCAAGAGGTCGCTGGTTCGATTCCCAGTCAGGGCACATGCCCACATTGTGGGCCGAATCCCCAGTGGGGGACACGCAGGAGGTGGCCAATCGATGTTCTCTCTCATCGATGTTTCTCTCTCTCTCTCTAAAAAATCAATAAAGAAAAACAATTAAAAAAAATTAGCCTGCTATATTTGGTCAGGCTAATTTGGTGAGGCATGTGATGTTAGCTGGCATTGATTTCATGGGCCTTATACAGCCCACAGACCAGACCTTCCCCACCCCTTTGAAAGCACATATTTTGATTATCTTACCACCAAAATTGAAAGTTGATAAAAAATTTATAATTAGAAACTATATGATATTCTCGCTCTGGGGACTATTTGTAGTCAACTATATATAATTTACTATATATATATATTCCCTAATTATTCACCTTTCTGCTGCCATTAACGGCAGTTTTTAACTTAAGAACATACACTTCCAAAATTTATTTGTAATCAGTTATCTGAACTTTTTTTCATTTATTTGGTTGAGATTTTGCATTCTGAATTCTAATGCTATGTTAGCTTTGTTCCTCACTCAAGGACATTTTTGCATTTATCTTCAGATAGAGTGGGAGGGAGAGAGAGAAAGAAACATTGATGTGAGAGAGACACATCGACTGGTTGCCACACACACAGCCCCAACCGGGGCCGTGAACAAACTGCAACCGAAGTACGTGCCCTTAGCAAAAACAGAACCTGGGTCTCTCCGGTCCACAGGCCGACGCTCTAACCTTTGAGCCAAACTGGCCAGGGCCCCAAATTATTTTTTTAATTTATCTTTATTGTTGAAAGTATTACAGATATCCCCTCTTTACTTCCATTGACCCCCTGCTCCCCACTCCCACCCCGACTGAAACTGTCACATAACTAGCCTAAATTCTCAGGTCAAAGAACAGAGAAATTAAGTGATAGAAGAAAATTATAGGAAATAGTAGTGCTCTCTACCATTTTTCTGAGGTTGTGTTAACATTTAATAGCATTTTGAAAAAAAAGAAAAGTTTATCCTTTATACTATCTGATTTTCCTTTAAGGTCTTTCTCTCTTCTATACTTTTTCCCCAAAAAAATTCCTTGTTGTCACTGTGCATTCCTACATCACCATTTTAATACTTTCCTAGATCTTCCCTACTCTTCAAACCATAACAGATATGAGCACAATTATAAATTACATATATCTTGATTACTTGCATCATCACAACTGTGTGATATAGCTATCATGGTGTTCAATTTTCAGATGAAAAAACTAAGGGTTAGAAAAAATTAACAAACAAACAAGTGAAAGACCCCAAAGCCCACATTCCCCTCAAGGTATTCCATACTCCGCAATAGTATCCCCTTCCATCAGAAGGAAAAGAGAAAGAGCAGGGATTGAGAACATATTTGAAGAAATAATGACCAAAAACTTCCTTAACCTGGTTAAAGAAAAAGACATACAAGTCCAGGAAGCACAGAGTGTCCCAAACAAGATGGACCCAAAGAGGGTCACATGAAGGCACATCATAATTAAAACGGCAATAGTAAAGACAAATAGAAAATCATAAAAGCTGCAAGAAAAAGGCAGTCAGTTACCTACAAGGGAGCTCCCATAAGACTGTCACAGCTGGTTTCTCAACAGAAACATTCAGGCCAAAGAGATTGACACGAAATATTCAAGGTGATGAAAAGCAAAAAACTACAACAAAGACTACTCTACCCAGTAAGCCTATCATTTAAAATGGAATAAGAAGTGATATGCGTATATGCCCAACAAGTTGACATGGACACTAGGCTAGGGAAGGCAGAAGAGGGGTGGGAATGGAAGGAGGGGATCAATGAAAGGTAAGGGGGGACATCTGTAATACTTTCAATAGTAAAAATAAATAAATAAACAAACAAACAAACAAATAAAATTGAATAAGAAATGAAGAGCCTCCCACAACAAAAAAAAAAAAAAAAAAAAAAAAAAAGCTAAAGGAGCTCTCTCCTCAAAAGATGGCAGCAGGCAAGACTGGAGTGAGGGTGAATGTGTGTGTGTGTGAGCGAGTGTGAGAGAGAGTGTGAGTGGATGTGAGTGTGGAAGAGCAACCTCAAGCAGTGCAGAAACATGGGACAGAGGGAGTGGCATGTAGTATACAAAGTAATAAAAGGAAAGGGTCTGAATCCAAGACTACTCTATCCAGCAAAGCTATCATTCAAAATTGAATGTGAAATAAAGAGCTTCACAGACAAAAAAAAAAAAAAAAAAAACCTAAAGGAATTCACCACCACCAAACCAGCACTGCAAGAAATGCTAAAGGGACCGTTGTAAGAAGAAGAAATAGAGAGAGAGAGAACACAGGCATAAAATAAAAATAGCAACTAATAAGTATCTATTAATAATAACGTTAAATGTAAATGGCTTAAAGGTTCCAATCAAAAAACATAGGGGAGCTGACTGGATAAGAAAACATGACCCATATATATGCTGTCTACAAGAGATCCACCTCACAACAAAAGACTCACACAGGATGAAAGTGAAAATATGGGGAAAAAATTTCTAAGCAAATGGAAATGAAAAAAAAGCTGGTGTAGCAATACTCATATCTGATAAGATAGACTTCAAAATGAGAGCCATCAAAGAAACAAAAATGGTTACTATATAATATTAAAATAATCAATCCAACAAGAGGATATAACCACAGTAAACATATATACACCAAATACAGGAGGACCAAAATATTTTTTTAAACTTCTGGAGGACTTCAAGGAAGAGATCATTAGCAATAAAATCATAGTGGGTGACTTTAACACCACACTGACACCACTGGATAGATCTTATAGACTAAAAATTAACAAGGAAACAGAGTCCTTAAATGGCAAACTAGATTAGCTGGACTTAATTGATATTTACAGAACATTACACCCCAAAGCTACAGAATATACATTCTTCTCAAGTGCACATGGGACATTCTCGATGATAGACCATATGTTAGGACACAAACTAAGTCTCTACAAATTCAAGAAAATTGGAATCATATCAAGCATCTTCTCAGATCACAATGTCATGAAACGAGAAATCAATTACAAAAAAAACTCAAAAACATTCAAACACATGGAGGCTAAATAGCATGTTATTAAACAATGAATGAGTTACCAATGAGATCAAGAAAGAAATCAAAAACTTCCTGGAAACTAGTGAAAATGAGCACACAACAATACAAAATCTATGCGACACAGAAAAAGCACTAATAAGAGGGAAGTTCATAGCAATACAGGCCTACCTCAAGGAAGAAAACAAATTATAATAAACTATCTAACCCAACAACTTAAAGATTTAGAAAGAGAACAAAAAGAAAAACCCAGAGTTAGTAGAAGGAAGGAAATAATAAAAATCAGAGCAGAAATAAATGACATATATCCTTTGATGTGACATGGAGGGACCTGGAGAGTATTATTCTAAGCGAAACAAGCCAAGCAGAGAAAGACAAATATCACATGATCTCACTTATTTGTGGAATATAATGAACATAACAGTCTGAGGAACAGGGTAGAGCCAGAGATGTGGAAGTAGGGTACAGACTGACAACCCTCAGAAGAGGGGGTGGGGGAGAGGGAAGAGATAAATCAAAGAACTTATATGCATGTACAAATAACCGATGGACATGGACAACAAAGCTGGGGATGGGGTGGGGGGATGGGGAAGAGGGTGTCAATGGGGAAAAAAAGGAGAAACATCTGTAACAAAAATAAATTAATTTAAAAAAAGAAATAAATGACATAGAGACTAAAAGAACAATATAAAGGATCAATGAAACCAAGAGCTGGTTCTTTGAAAAGATAAACAGGATTGATCAACCTTTAGCCAGACTCACCAAGAAACAAAGAGAGAAAACTCAAATTAATAAAATCAAAAAAAAAAAAGTGGTGAAGTAACAATGGACACCACAGAAATACAAAGGATTATAAGAAAATACTATGAACAATTATACGCCAACAAATTCGACAACCTAGGTGAAATGGACAAATTCTTAGAATCATATACTATTCCAAAACTCAACTGGAAAGAGTCAGAAAACCTAAAAAGACCAATAACAATTAAGGAAACAGAAGAAGTAATCAATAAAATCCCAGCAGACAAACACCCTGGTCCAGACAGCTACACAGGGGAGTTTTACCAAACATTCAAAGAAGAGCTATCACCTATTCTCCTCAAACTATTCCAACAAATTCAAGATATAATCCAGCATAATTCTAATCCCAAATCCAGAAAGACACTACAAAGAAAGAAAATTACACTTCAACATCCCTGATGAACATGGGAGCCAAAATCCTCAACAAAATCTTAGCAAATCTAATCCAGGAATATATTTTTTAAAATTATACACCACAACCAAGTGGGATTTATTTCATGGATACAAGGCTAGTATAATATTCGTAAATCCATAAATGTGATTCACCACATGAACAAAATGAAATATAAAAATCATGTGATCATATCAATAGATGCTGAAAAATAATTAGACAAAATCCAGCATCCATTTTTTATAAAAAAAAAAAAAAAACTCTCAGCAAAGTGGGAATAGAAGGATCATATCTCAACATAATAAAGACCATTTATGACAAACCTACACCCAACATTATACTCAATGGGCAAAAACTAAAAGCATTTCCCTTAAGAACAGGTACAAGACAGGGATGCCCACTTCACCACTCTTTTTAACATGGTACTGAAAGTCTTAGCCACAGCAATTAGACAAGAAGAAAAAATAAAAGGGATCCAAATTGGAAAGAAGTGAAACTGTCATTATTGGCAGATGACATGATATTGTATATAGAAAACCCTAAAGACTTCATTAAAAAAACTACTAGATTTAATAAATGAATGTGGCAAAGTAGCAAAATACAAAATCAACACCCAGAAATCATTGGCATTTTCATACACCAATAATGAACACAAAGAAAGATAAACTAAAAAGAAATAAATACCATTTACCATTGCAACAAAAAAATTAAGATACCTAGGAATAAATTTAACCAAAGATGGAAAGGACCTGTTCGCAGAAAACTACAGGACATTGAAAAAAGAAATAGAGGAAGGTATACAAAAGTGGAAGCATATACCTTGTTCATGGACTGGAAGAATTAATATCATTAAAATGTCCATACTACCCAATACACTCTATAGAGTCAATGCAATCCCCATCAAAATAACTAACGACATATTTTACAGAACTAGAACAAACACTCCAGAAGTTTATATGGAACCAAAAAAGACCCCAAATAGCCATAGCAATCATGACAAAGATGAACAAAGTAGGAGGGATCACAAAACTGGATATCAGGTTATACTACAAAACCATTGTAATCAAAACAGCCTGGATTGGACCAAGAACAGGCATATAGATCAACGGAACAGAACAGTGAGCCAGCAATTGACCCAAGACATTATGCTCAATTAATATTTGACAAAGGTGGCAAGAGCATACAATGGAGTAAAGATAGCCTCTTTAGTAAATGGTGTTGGGAAAATTGGACAGCCACATGCAAAAAAATGAAACTAGACCACCAACGTACACCATACACAAGAATAAACTCAAAATGGATTTAAAAAAAGACTTAAATGTGTCTCATGAATCCACAAAAATCCTAAAAGAAAATGTAGTCAGCAAAATTTCAGACATCACACACAGCAGAATTTTCACTGATACAACACCTAAAGCAAGAGAAAACAAAGGAAAAAATTAAAACATTGGCCTACATCAAACTAAAAAGATTCTGCACAGCAAAAAAACAACCATCAAAATGGAAAGGGAACTCACTATATGGGAGAGCATAATTGCCAATGATACATCAGATAAGGGGTTAATTTCCAAAATATATAAAGTACTCATACAACTCAACAAAAACAAGACAAAAATCCAATTAAAAATGGGCAGAGGACCTAAATAGACACCTTTCCAAACAGGACATATAAATGGCCAAGAGACATATGAAAAATTGCTCAATGTCACTAATCATCAGAGAGACGGAAATTAAAACACCTGTGACATATAACCTCACACCTACCAGAATGGCTGCCATCAACAAATCATCAAACACCAAGTGCTGGTTAGGGGTTGGAGAAAAGGAGACTCTAGTACACTGCTGGTGGGAATGCAGACTAGTGCAGCCACTATGGAAAACAATATGGTGTTTCCTCGAAAAATTAAAAATTGAACTGCCATTTGACCCAGTGATCCCACTTCTAGGAATATATCCTAAGAAGTCTGAAACACCAATCAGAAAGAATATATGTACCTCTATGATCACAGCAGCACTATTTATAATTGTTAAAATCTGGAAACAGCCCAAGTGTCCATCAATAGAGGAGTGGATAAAAAAGTTGTGGTACATATACACAATGGAGTACTATGCAGCTGTAAGAAAGAAAGATCTCTTATTCTTTGAGATGACATGGAAGGACCTGGAGAGTATTATCCTAAGCGAAACAAGCCAAGCAGAGAAAGACAAATAACACATGATCTCACTTATTTGTGGAATATAATGAACATAACAGTCTGAGGAACAGAGTAGACCCAGAGACGTGGAAGTAGGGTACAGACTGACAACCCTCAGAAGAGGGGGTGGTGGGGGAGGGAATAGATAAACCACAGACCTTGTATTCATGTGATGGACATTGACAACAAAGCTGGGGATGGGGTGGGGGGGATGGGGAGGAGGGTGTCAATGGGGAAAAAAGGAGAAACATCTGTAACAAAAATAAATTAATTTAAAAAGAAGAAGAATATAACCACAATAAACAAAAATGGCAATAAATAAGTACATATCAATAACCTTAAATGTAAATGGATTGAACACTCTGATCAAAAGACACAGAGTAGCTGATTGGATAAGAAAGGATGACTCATATATGTTGTTTACAAGAGACCCATCTCACAACAAAAGACTCACATAGGTCGAAAGTGAAGGGATAGAAAAAAATCTTCCAAGCAAACAGAGAGGGAAAAAAAGCTGGGCAGCAATACTCATATCTGATAAAATAGATTTCAAAATGAAGGCCATAACTAGGTACAAAGAAGGCCACTACATAATATTGAAAGGATCTATCCAACAGGAAGATACAACCTTGGTAAACATATATGCACTCAATATAGGAGCACCAAAATGTATTTAAAAGTCTTCTGGAAGACTTCAAAGGAGAAATTGATAGCAATACAGTCATTGCAGGGGACATCGACACCCTGCTGACATTACTGGATAGATCTTCTAGACAAAAAATTAACAAAGAAACAGACTCTAAATGAAGCACTAGATCGAATGGATTTAATAGATATCTACAGAGAATTACACCCCAAAACTGAAGAATTCACATTCTTCTCAAGTACAAATGGGACATTCTCAAAGACAGACCACATGTTAGGACACAAACTAAGTCTCTACAAGTTCAAGAAGATTGAAATCATATCAAGCATCTTCTCAGATCACAATGGCCTGAAACTAGAACTCAGTTACAATAAGCTGGAGATTGGGGTGAGGGTCAGGAGAAAGGTGTCAATGGGGGGAAAAGAAGAAACATCTGTAGCAAAAATAAATTAATAAAAATTGGAAAAAAAATAAAATAGAAAAATAAAAATTAATAAAAGCTAAAGGAATTCATTACCACCAAAGCAGTATTGCAAGAAATGTTAAAGGGACTTATTTAAAAGAAAAAAGAAAGGAAGAATATAGTTATAAAGAATAAATAGTTACCTATCTATAATAACTTTAAATGTAAATGGAATAAATGCTCCAATAAAAAAACATAGGGTAACTTAATAGATAAGAAGACAAGACCCGAATATATGCTGTGTACAAGAGGTCAACCTAGGAATGAAAGATCCGCACAGACTGAAAGTAAAAGGATAGAAAAAACATAATTCATACAAATAGCAATGAAAAAAGCTGGAGTAGGCATACACATATACATATACATATACATATACATATACATATACTGTATATGTATTCAGACAGAATAGACTATACAACAAAGCCTATAAAGAGACAAAGAAGGACATAATGAAAAAGGGATCAATCCAACATGAAGATATAACCCTTGTAAACATTTATGCACCCAACATAGGAACACCTTAATATATAAAGCAAACTGATGGACAGACAGTGAGAGATTAACAGTAATACAGTCATAGTAGGGGATGGATTTTAACACCCATTGACATCAATGGATAGCTCTCCAAACAAACAAAAAAATCAACAAGGAAACAGCAACCTTAAATGACACACTAAACCAGATGGATTTAATTGATATTTTCAGAGCATTTCACGCAAAGCAGCAGTATATACATTCTTTTCAAGTGCACATGGAACTTTTTCTAGGATCAAACACATGTTAGGACACAAAACGAGTATCAATAAATTAAAGATTGAAAATGATATCAAGCATCTTCTCCAACCACAATAGTATGAAACTAGAAATCAATTACAAAAAAAAAACTTGAAAAACACATGGAAGCTAAATAACATGTTACTAAACAATGAATGGATTAACAATGAGATCATGGAAGAAATAAAATATAAATGAGACAAGTAAAAATGAAAACACAGCAACCCAAATCTACGAGACACAATGAAAGTAGTCCTAACAGGAAAATTCATTGCATTACAGGCCTACCTCGAAAAACAAGAAAAATATCAAATAAACAATATAACCTCACAGCTAAAGAAACTAGAAAGAGGACAACAAACAAAGCCCAAAGTGAGTAGAAAGAAAAAATTAATAAAGATCAGAACAGAAATAAATGAAATAGAGTCTAATAAAACAATACAAAAGATCATTGAACCAAAAGCTGGTTCTGTGAAAAGATAAACAAGATTGATAAACCCTTAACTAGGCTCATCAAAAAAATAAGATAGAGGCCAAGCCAGTGTGGCTCAATGGTTGAATGTCAACCCATGCACCAGTAAGTTGCCAGCTCAGTTCCTGGTTAGAGTACAAGCCCAGGTTGCATGCTCGATCCCCAGTCAGAGGCATGCAGGAAGCAGCCAATTGATGTTTCCCACCCACTTTTTGCCCACCTCCACCCAGCCCCCACCCTATCCTTAACAACATTTGCATCATAGGGGTACCAGAAGGAGAACAATTAGAGAAAGGAATAGAGAACACATTTGAAGAAATAATGATAGAAAACTTCCCCAATTTGGTGAAGGAAAAAGTCACACAAGTCCAGGAAACACAGAGAGTCCCAAGCAAGGTGAACCCAAAAAGAGCCACAGCTAGACACATCATAATTAAAATGGCAAACATTAAAGACAAAGAAAGAATCTTAAAGGAAGCAAGAGAGAGACAGAAAGTTACCTACAAGGGAGCTCCCATTACACTGGCAGCTGATTTCTCAATAGAAACACTGCAGGCCAGAAGGGAGTGGCATGAAGTATACAAAGTAATGAAAGGCAAGTGTCTGAATCCAAGAGTACTCTATCCAGCAAGGCTATCATTAAAAATTGAAGGTGAAATAAAAAGCTTCACAGACAAAAAAAAAAAAAAAAAACCTAAAGGAATTTACCAGCACTGCAAGAAATACTAAAGGGATTGCTGTAAGAAAAAGAAGAAATAGAGAGTTGGGCGGGGGGGGGGGGGGGGGGGGGGACACAGGCATAAAAAAAATGGCAACTTGTATTTATAAATAATAACCTTAAATATAAATGGCTTAAATGCTCCAATCAAAAGACATAGGAGAGATAATTAGATAAGAAAACATGACCCATATACATGCTGAGTACAAGAGACCCAACTCACAACAAAAGACTCACACAGGATGAAAGTGAAGGGATGGAAGTTTAAAACATGAACTACCCAATTTTTAAAGTAAATAAAAATTAAATCATCAAAATACTATATTAGAAGGATCACTGAAATATTAAAATGAAGTTTGTACAAATACATACTAATGTTCTCTTGCTACTGGGTTTAAGTTAATTCCAATATATTAATTGCCTGCTATATGAAGTCAGTATGGCGTAAAGAATGCAACAAAACTTTGAGTTGATTTACTTGTTGACTAGTACCCATCCTGTGACTTATGAGGCTTTTAGGCAAAGTGATCAAACTAAGTCTCAGTTTTCTCATCTACAAAATAGGAACAATATCCATCCCCTTCATAAAGTTGTTGTGAGGATTAAATAATACTAAATAAACAAAGTGCCGAATTCAACTCTCTGGCTTATAGTAAGAACCTAACAAATCAGTGATGATATTACTGATATCACTTGAAGTTTGGCCACTAATTAATTTTCTATCCAATGTAGAATCATTTAGTCTCTCTGTACTTCAGGGGATTTTTTTTTTTTAAGCACATAAAATGGTCCAGCCAGTGTGGCTTAGTGGTTGAGAGTCAACCCATTCACCAAGAGGTCGCCAGTTTGATTCTCAGTCAGGACATATGCCCAGGTTGTAGGCCTGATCCCCAGTGGGGGGCATGCAGAAGGTGGCCAATCGATGTTCACTCTCATCAATGTTTCTCTCTCTCTCTCCCTCTCAATTCTTCTCTCTCTAAAATCAATAAAGGAAAAAAATTTTTTTAATAAATAAATAAAAAGCACATAAAATGGAAAGATTTGCCCTACTCACATGCCTTCCTTGAAAATTTCATAAAATATGTATGTGATGTACTGTGGAAATGTAAAAGATAGATATATATTTGTTAGATTTTATAAAAATTAAGATAAAATGTGCCTTACACACATCACAAGAGTTTTTTAAGAAATTGGAGAATATGTATGAAAGCATTTAAAATATTATAAATCTAATAACAAATATTATAAATATTATAAATCTAAATGTTTATTAATACAGATTCTAAAGCTAGAATGCCTGGAATCAAAACTCAGGTCTGCCACAAATTAGTTATCTGAGCATGGATAATTATCCTCTTTAACTCAGTTTTTCATCTGTAAAAATGGAAATAATAGAAGCTGTCCTTAAAATATATTTTGAGAATCAAATGAGTAAACATATGTAATGTTTGAGATAGTTTCTAATACATACTAAGTACAATGTAAATATTGCTATTCTTATTATCATTAATACTAGACTCTGGGAGATGTATGCAAAACATCTTGTCATAGCATACTTCACAATAGTTGTTCAAATGAAAATAAGCCCAGAATAGTAATTTTCATATTGTTTATATATCTGAAAAAATTATATATCTGATTTAATAAACATATTAACATTTAATGTATTGTATATTTAATTTAATAAATTATATTTTACATGTGTACAAAATGTTTTATATATGTAATTCATTTTGAACTTATTTGTGATATAAAATGTACGCGTTTGAGCTATTTTAGAATGCAAGAGTTAACCTTTAGGTGGTGCTTAGAAGGAACTATGAAAAGAGTATGTTTTCAAAAGTGAATGCCTCACTTTCATATTTCACTTTTGATTTTTCTTCAGTTATGAGTAGGTCTCACTTAGCATAGGCCCTTTCACAAATGAAAAAAAAAACTGTAGACATAATGATTTCCATTATAAAGATGAGCAAGATAACTCTAAACAAGATGAAGTAATTTGTCCAAAATCACACAAAATATCATATATTTCATATGAAGCTCCAACTAGAACTTATTCTAAGTTTTTCCACAACATTAAACTACTCTGAAAGCAAAACTAATTATTCTGTCTAAAAGTCCACTTGTTTGACCTACAGACATATTTTTAAAGATCCTTAGTAAGTGCATTCAGGAAACACACAGCAGCCTAAGGAGAATCCCTTTGATAATGTATCTTGCAGATTGGATTTGTTATCCTTGACCGTTCTTAAGGATACATCTCCCTCCATACTCCTCTTACGCTGAAAATTTCCTGTTTATATTCATAGTACTTGGTCCATTTATAGCTAATTCGTGCTATAAGTAAACACTATATTTGAGCTTCAAATTTTTAAAACAAAATAAACATGATCAATAAATATATACTATTATTTAAAAACTTACATAGCTTCTGGATTCATTATACAGATGGCTCCTGAACATTGACATTTCTTTGGGTTATCATATGATATTCCCATACTGAGTCCCAGCATCTGCGTGACAATTACTGAAAATGCCTCCAAAGTTATCGCCTCTGAATACTACATTAACAAAAAAATTTTTCAAACAAAAGACAATTCATTGAAGGGTGTTAAAAATATTTTTCTAATTATGAACACATTGACTGTTCTATCAAATACTTAAGAATAGGTAAATACAGATCCTTGGACAGGTGAGAAGCTGAAGCTCTTAGGACATTTTATTGAGATAAAAGCATATAGAGTCTATGCCAAGCTTTACCATATTTAACATTTGAATAACTAACATAATAAGTAGCTACCATAAATATATAAAAGGGCTGTTTTAACATTAGATTTTACATTAGTATTTTGGCTATATGAACCATGATCTTCAATTTATCTTATTTCTTACAACAGCTCTCATATACACTTAAATAGTCCACATGATATTCCACTTCCCAGCTCATGAAGTGCCCACATAACAAAATACTGAGTTTAAGTGTGCTGTCTGCTTCATGCTAGTATTCTCAATGACACAGTAACTGGTATCAAGAGAAACCACATTCTTGGATTAGGCTTCTCATATATTTATCAGGTGCACAGATAACTTCCTTGCAAGGAGAATGGGACACATGTGTTGTTGGTCTTTCTTATGTTATTTCTGGTGGGTATAAGATATTATTCCATTAAGTTTTAACTTGCATTTCATATATTTTTGACTATTTGGCTATCCTTTCTTTGTGAAGTGTTTATTCAAGTATCTTGTCCATTTTCTATTGCATTAGCCTTTTTATTGATTTGTGGAAGCATTTTATATATTCTGTACATGAGTCATTGTTAGTCATGCATTGCAAATACTTTCCCTACTCTGTGGCTTGTTTTTTTGACTCTCTTAATGTCTTTTCATGAACAAAATTTCATTAATTTGTGGTGGTCCAATTCATCCAATGTTTCCTTTGTGATCAGTGTTTTCTGTGTCCACTTTAAGAAATATTTCCCTGTTCCCATAGTCATGAAGCTATGTTCCCTTTTTGCCTTTCAGGGCTTTATTGTTTAATTTTATATAGAGATCTACAATCTACCTAAACTTTATCTTTTGAATAGCAGTGAAATTATATTTTTCAAAAAGATCATCCACTATAATCAGATTTTGATGCTGATCACTTTGCAGTGTATACTGCTGTCAAATTATGTTGTGCACCTGAAACTTATAGTATATTGTTATATACCGATATTAGCTCAATTAAAAAAAGAAGGTCATGCACTAGCAAATGTACTATAATCATCTTTGTAAAAAATTAAGTATATGCCTATCATTTTTCTGTTTCAAAACTCTCTATTCCATTGGTCTATTTATTTGTCTACCTCTGTCTTAATCACTGATGCTTTATGATAAATAGGTCTTACTATCAAATTATCTTAGTTGTTCTTAACTCTTTGCATCACCATAAAAATTGTAGTATTAGCCTGTCAATTTTACACACACACAAACATGCTTGTATTTTCACTGGGACTGCATTCACCCTGCAAATCAGTTGGGGGGGAGGCGGTACTCAGTATCTTTATAATATTGTCTACCAGTCCAGGATCTTAGGCACTGTATCTAATACTGTTTTATTTTCTCTGTAGAGGTCTTACATCTTTTGATAGCTTTTTATTCCCAAATTTCTTGAATTTTTTATGCTATTTTTAAAGTTTTAATGTCTGTTTGTTGCCAGTATATAGAAATATGTTTCCTTTTGTTTTGTTGTTTAACTCCATTTACACTCCTCCAACCCATATATTATTATGTATATAATTTAATGTAATGTTAGATGCGGCTACCAACAAGATTCTAAAATCGTAGTGATTTAATATATTCACATTATGCCCAGTGTAGATGTTCCTGGTTGTGGGTATCCTTACATATGCTCATGCTGAAATAACTACATGTTGTGCTTCTATCCTTTATGTCTTTATTTTATTTTTTTTTTTTTATTAATTTACTTATGTTACAGATGATTCTCCTTTTTTCCCCCATTGACACCCCCCTCCCCCTCCCTCCCTGTCCCGTCCCCGTTTTGTTGTCCATGTCCATTGGTTATGAGTACATGCGTACCAGTTCTGTGTTCATCGCTCCCCTCCCCCGCCCCCTCTTCTGGCAGATGTCAGCCTGTACCCCACTTCCACGTCTCCGGGACTACCCTGCTCCTCACACTGTTATGTTCATTATACTCCAGAAATAAGTGAGATCATATGATGTTTGTCTTTCTCTGCTTGGCTTGTTTCACTTAGGATAATAGTTTCCAGGTCCTCCCATGTCGACGCAAAGGATAAGAGATCGTTCTTTCTTAAAGCTGCATAGTACGCCATTGTGTATATGTACCAGAGCTTTTTTATCCATTCGTCTACTGATGGACATTTGGGCTGTTTCCAGATCTTAGCTATTGTAAATAGCGCTGCTATGAACATGGGGGTACATGTATTCTTTCTGATTGGTGTTTCAGGCTTCTTCGGGTATATTCCTAGGAGTGGGATCACTGGGTCAAATGGTAATTCAATTTTTAATTTTTTGAGGTAACACCATAGTGTTTTCCATAGTGGCTGCACCAGTCTGCACTCCCACCAGCAGTGTACTAGAGTCCCCTTTTCTCCACACCCTCGCCAACACTTGTTGTTTGATGCTTTGTTGATGGCGGCTATTCTGACAGGTGTGAGGTGATACCTCATTGTTGTTTTAATTTGCATCTCTCTGATGATTAGTGAAGTTGAGCATTTCTTCATATGTCTCTTGGCCGTTTGTATGTCCTGTTTGGAGAGGTATCTATTTAGTTCCTCTGCCCATTTTTTGATTGGGTTCTTTGTCTTCCTTTTGTTGAGATGTATGAGCACTCTATAAATTTTGGAAATTAGTCCCTTATCTGATATATCATAGGCAATTATGCTCTCCCATACAGTAGGTTGCCTTTCCGTTTTGATGGTTGTTTCTTTTGCTGTGCAGAAGCTTTTGAGTTTGATGTAGTCCCATGTGTTCATTTTTTCCTTTGTTTCTGTTGCCTTAGGTGATATATGAGTGAAAATTTTGCTGCGTATGATGTCTGAAATTTTGTTGCCTACATTTTCTTCTAGGATTCTTATGGAGTCATGAGTCACATTTAAGTTTTTATCCATTTTGAGTTTATTCTTGTGTATGGTGTAAGTTGATGATCTAGTTTCATTTTTTTGCATGTAGCTGTCCAATTTTCCCAACACCATTTATTGAAGAGGCTGTCTTTGCTCCATTGTATGCTCTTACCACCTTTGTCAAATATTAGTTGAGCATACTGTCTTGGGTCAATTTCCGGATTCTCTGTTCTGTTCCACTGGTCTATGTGCCTGTTCTTGTGCCAGTACCAGGCTGTTTTGATTACAGTAGCTTTGTAGTATAACCTGATGTCCGGTATTGTGATCCCTCCTACTTTGTCCTTCTTTTTCAAGATTGTTGTAGCTATTCGGGGTCTTTTTTGGTTCCATATGAACTTCTGAAGTATTTGTTCTAGTTCTGTGAAATATGTCGTTGGTATTTTGATGGGGATTGCATTAAATCTGTAGATTGCTTTGGGTAGTATGGACATTTTAATGATGTTAATTCTTCCAATCCATGAACAAGGTATGTGCTTCCACTTTTTTATATCTTCCTCTATTTCTTTTTTCAATGTCCTGTAGTTTTCTGCAAATAGGTCCTTTACTTCTTTGGTTAAGTTTATTCCTAGGTATCTTAATTTCTTTGCCGCGATGGTAAATGGGATTGTTTTTTTAGTTTCTCTTTCTGTGAGTTCATCATTGGTGTATAAGAATGCCGTTGATTTCTTGACGTTAATTTTGTATCCTGCTACTTTGCCAAATTCATTTATTAAGTCTAGTAGATTTTTGATGGAGTCTTTAGGGTTTTCTATGTATAATATCATGTCATCTGCGAATAATGACAGTTTCACTTCCTCCTTTCCAATTTGGATCCCTTTTATTTTTTCTTCACGTCTGATTGCTGTGGCTAAGACTTCCAGTACTATGTTAAATAAGAGTGGTGAAAGTGGGCATCCTTGTCTTGTTCCTGTTCTTAAGGGAAATGCTTTTAGTTTTTGTCCATTGAGTATGATGTTGGCTGTAGGTCTTTCATATATGGCCTTTATAATGTTGAGATATGATCCCTCTATTCCCAAACTGTTGAGCGTTTTTATCAGAAATGGGTGCTGGATTTTGTCAAATGCTTTTTCAGCATCTATTGATATGATCATGTGGTTTTTATCTTTCATTTTGTTTATGTGATGTATCACATTTATTGATTTGCGTATGTTGTACCAGCCTTGCATCCCTGGGATGAATCCCACTTGGTCATGGTGAATAATTTTCTTGATGTATTGCTGGATCCGATTTGCTAGTATTTTGTTCAGGATTTTGGCATCTATGTTCATCAGGGATATTGGCCTGTAGTTTTCTTTCTTTGTAGTGTCTTTTTCTGGTTTTGGGATGAGAATTATGCTGGCCTCATAAAACGAGTTTGGAAGTCTTCCTTCTTCTTGAATTTTTTGGAATAATTTGAGGAGAATGGGTGTTAGTTTTTCTTTGAATGTTCGGTAAAACTCCCCCGTGAAGCCGTCAGGGCCTGGGCTTTTGTTTGCTGGGAGAGTCTTGATTACATCTTCAATTTCCTTCGTTGTTATTGGCCTGTTCAAGTTTTCTATCTCTTTCCGATTCAGTTTTGGGAGACTATGTGTTTCTAGAAATGTGTGCATTTCGCTTAGATTGTCGAATTTGTTGCCATACAAATGTTCATAGTATTTGCTAATGATCCTTTGTATTTCTGTGGTGTCAGTTGTTACTTCTCCTCTTTCATTTCTGATTTTGTGTATTTGGGTTCTCTCTCTTTGTTTCTTGGTGAGTCTAGCTAAGGGTCCATCAATCTTGTTTATCTTTTCAAAAAACCAGCTCTTTGTTTTATTGATCCTTTGAATTGTTTTTTTGGTCTCCATGTCATTTATTTCTGCTCTGATCTTTATTATTTCCTTCCTTCTACTTGCTCTAGGGTTTTCTTTTTGTTTGCTTTCCAGTTCTTTAAGTTGTGAGGTTAGGTAGTCAATTAGAAATTTTTCTTCTTTCTTAAGGTGGGCCTGTAGTGCTATGAACTTCCCTCTCAGAACTGCTTTCGCAGTATCCCATAGGTTTTGCGTTGTTGTGTGTTCATTTTCATTGGTTTCCAGAAATTTTTTAAATTCTTCCTTGATCTCCATGGTAACCCATTCATTGTTCAGTAGCATGCTATTTAGCCTCCATGTGTTCATATGTTTTTGCATGTTCTTGTTGCAATTGATTTCTAGTTTCATGCCATTGTGGTCTGAGAAGATGCTTGATATGATTTCAATCTTCTTGAACTTGTAGAGACTTAGTTTGTGCCCTAACATATGGTCTATCTTTGAGAATGTCCCATGTGCATTTGAGAAGAATGTGAATTCTGCAGTTTTGGGGTGTAGTTCTCTGTATATATCTATTAAATCCATTTGATCTAGTGCTTCATTTAGAGTCTCTGTTTCCTTGTTGATTTTTTGTCTAGATGATCTATCCAGTGATGTCAGTGGGGTGTTGAAGTCTCCTGCTATGATTGTATTGTGGTCGATTTCTCCTTTGAAGTCCTCCAGAATATTTTTAATATATTTTGGTGCTCCTATATTGGGTGCATATATGTTTACCAAGGTTATATCTTCCTGTTGGATAGATCCTTTCAATATTATGTAGTGGCCTTCTTTGTCTCTAGTTATGGTCTTCAATTTGAAATCTAATTTATCAGATATGAGTATTGCTACCCCAGCTTTTTTTTCCTTTCTGTTTGCTTGGAAGATTTTTTTCCATCCCTTTACTTTCAACCTATGTGCGTCTTTTGTTGTGAGGTGGGTCTCTTGTAAGCAACATATGTGTGAATCATGCTTTCTTATCCAGTCAGCTACTCTGTGTCTTTTTATTGGAGCATTCAGTCCATTTACATTTAAGGTGGTTATTGATATGTACTTATTTATTGCCATTTTTGTACAGTGTGGTTCTAATTATCTTTCTATTTCTTCTAATAATTATAGCAGTCCTTTTAACATGTCTTGCAGTGCTGGTTTGGTGCTAATATATTCCCTTAGCCTTTTTTTGTCTGGGAAGCTCTTTATTTGACCTTCTATTTTGAATGATAGCCTTGCTGGATAGAGTAGTCTTGGATTCAGATCCTTGTTTTTCATGACCTTGATTACTTCATGCCATTCCCTTCTGGCCTGTAGTGTTTCTGTTGAGAAGTCAGATGATAGCCTAATGGGGTTTCCTTTGTAGGTAACCTGTTGCTTATCTCTTGCTGCCTTTAGGATTCTCTCTTTGTCTTTGATTTTTGGCATTTTAATTATTATGTGTCTTGGTGTGGGCCTGTTTGGATTCTTCTTACTTGGGGCTCTCTGTGCTTCTTGAACTTGAATGCTTTCTTCCTTCACCAGGTTAGGAAAGTTTTCTGTCACTATTTCTTCAAATATATTCTCTAACCCTTTCTCATTTTCTTCTTCTTCAGGGACTCCAATAATGCGAATGTTATTACGTTTCCAGTTGTCCCACAGTTCTCTTAAGCTATCTTCCTGTTTTTTCATTGTTTTTTCCTTTTGGTTTTCTGATTGATTGATTTTTTCTACTCTGTCTTCTAATTCACTGATCCGGTCCTCTGCTTCCTCTACTCTGCTGGTCAATCCTTCCAATGTGTTCTTTATTTCTGCTATGTCATTCTTTATTTCCACTTGGTTGGTTTTCAGTGTTTCTATATCTTTACTCATGGTGTTGATGTCCTTACTCATGCTGTTTAGTTTCCTCAAGATCATGGCTCGGAACTCTCCCTCTGATAATTTGCTTAGCTGCACTTCATTTATCTCATCTTCGGTGGAGTTCTCTTGTTCTTTCATTTGGGATCTGTTTCTTTGTTTCACCATTTTTGCTATCCCAGTGGGTTTTGGAGCCTGCCAAATTTTCCCTGTGGGTGTTGGTGTTCTGCTATTTGTGGCTCCCTCTACTGGGTTTGGATGAGCGTGGAGGGCCCTCCTTCAACACCACTATCAAGTCTCACTTTCCTGGGTAGATATGCAGGCTCAGGAAAGGTTTAGTTATGCTCTAGCTTTTTGCCTGGAGGCTATTAGCCTCAGTTACTTGAAAAGCCTTAGGATCTCAATTGAATGAGGACCTCCCTCAGATGTTTACAGTGTAAGAGGGTTTCCGAGGGTGGGGCCAATGCTGGTTGTTAATGAGCCTCAATTTGCATTTCTTTACCTCTTTACCTCACCTGGGAATCTCTGAGGGAGGGGCTTCCTCAGCTCCGGGAAGGAGCGAACTTCGCTGCAGGTCTGTGCAATCGGGAAGGAGGGGCTGGCCACCACTGTCCTTTGTGGCCACAGCTCAGCACAAACTCTGAGCGCCCTCCAAATCCCAGGTGTCCCCTCAGAGTTCCAGTCCAGTCCGCCCTCCCTCTGTCGGAGCCCCAGGTGAGAGGCTGTGGCTATTTAGCGGTCTGTCCCGGCTCTCTGCGCTTTGGAGTAGCTGGGGCTCTTAACCCCGAGGGCGGGCACCGCCACCGCCGCTCCCAGCTAAGGTCGCCGCGCTGGGGCCTCTGCTCCTAGCCGGGGCTACCGCTCCTAGCCGGGGCTGCCGCTCTCAGCCGGGGCCGCGGCTCCCAGCCGGGGCCGTAGCTCCCCACCGAGGGCGTCTCTCCCAGCCGGGGCCGCAGTTCCCCGCCGAGGGCGCGTCTCCCAGCCGGGGCGCAGTTCCCCGCCGCGGGCGCGTCTCCCAGCCGGGCCGCAGTTCCCCGCCGCGGGCGCGGCTCCCAGCCGAGGGTGCAGCTCAGGGCCGGTGGCGATGCCCACAGCCGAGGGCGCAGCTCCCGGCTGGGGCCAGAGCTCACAGCCGAGGTCGCTGCTGTCCGTGGGCTCCTAGCCCGCCACCCTCACGCGTCTCCGCAGATCTTACCAGGCTCAGTCAGTGTCCCTGGTTGTGTGGTCCTCTCCCACTGCTTTTCTGTTGCTTTTTCCCGATGATTTGTCTTTATTTTAGTTGTAATTCCCGTTTGATCCTGGGAGATCGTCTGTGTAGCTTCCATTCACTCCACCGCCATTTTCCCCTCCCTTTATGTCTTTACATTAAACTCACCAGGGGGAAGGCTCACACAGTTTTAACAGCTCCAACCAAGAAGTGACACACATTACTCCTATTATTCCTATTACTTCATATTACATGACTCCATCTAAATATAAGGAGGTCTGAGAAATGCTGCCTATGAATTGGCACATGCTTTCCAGCCACGGCTGTCAACTATGTTATCAGACAACCACCTATGACACATTATAGTCACTTGTTTTAATTTAATCTTGTATCTATTTTAATCTCACCAGACACAACTATTATTGATCTTGCATGCCATGTTCAAACAATTATTTGTTTTATTACTCTTTATTCCCTCTGATTCTCAGATCTCCCATTTGGGATCACTTCCTTTTTCCTGAACTATATTATTTATAATTTCCCTTAGGATAATAGACTGTTGGCAAAGCAGTGGAGGCAAAGAAACAAACAGAAAAAAAATGGAAAATTAGGTAATGGCATTAATTCTAAAAATATCAATAAGCACAAAAATGTTCATGACTTAAACTGAAATAGTTAAAATACAAATATTTTTATATTGTGTCAAGAAAACTGATCTAGTTCAATCCTGTTTACAAGAAATACTCCTGAATTGCTAGGATTCAATGTAGCTGTATGAAACAGAAAATTCAAGATAATAATGACTTAGAATGGAAAGAAATTTCTCACACACATAAAAGCACCTTCTTGGTTTTCAGGGATCTGGCTCCTTCCAGCTTCCTGTTCCATCCTGCCTAAAGAAAGAACTTGTCTCCACATGGCACTTTAAACAGCAGATTCAAGAAAGGGCACCATGAAGATGGGTATCATCCCTTTAAAGAAGCTTCCTGGAAGCTCCAAACGTTATTTCTACTTACATGACATTGGATGAAACTCAGAAAAAACTAGCTACAAAAATAGCAAAGAAATTAAGGCTTCTAGATGAGCAGGAGTATTGCCTATCTAAAAACTGGGGTTCTGGTTTCTGTTTTTTTGTTGTTGTTGTTGTTGTTTTGTTTTTACCAAAAAAAATCATATGGAGATGGAAGGGATATGTTAAGGAATGTTTACTAAATACTATTTGTTATGGCAAAAATAGAACAACCTTACAATGAGGTATATTTATATAATGAAATATCATACACCAATGCAAAAAATTAGACACAAAGCATTTTGAGTACAGTAAAACTACTCTGTGTGATACTGTAATGATAAATGTATGTCACTATTCATTTGTCAAAAATCATGGAATGTGCAACACCAAGAGTGAACCTAATGTAAATCATGGACTTTGGGTGATTGTAATGTGTCAATATGTTCATCATTTATGACAAATGTACCGCTATGGTGTGGAATGTTAATAATGATGGAGGGTATGGGAAAGTATTTTCCTCTCAATTTTGCTGTGAACCTAAACTTTCTATTTAAAAATAAAGTCTTACACATTACTAAGAGGATGAAGGGAATGAGCTTCCCTATTGTTATATGTCTTAAATGCTTATCTCCAGTCTGAAATTATTTTTTCTTTCCTTGGATTCCTACAGATTTTTATCTGTACAAACAATATAATTTGTATACTTTCTGCCTTCTATTACAAAAATGTGCATGCCATTTATCCATGCCATTAAACCCCTACTAGGTTAAGGGGTCCTTAACTAATGACATAAATAATGACAAGGATGATAATAAGAGCTAACATTTATTATGCTCTTACTATGTGCCATGCTTTACTGGGCTTCATTGCTTTATATTCACTTAATCACATTGCATATTCATTTTTGTATGTTCATTATGCCTAACAGCAATTGGAATAAAATTATCTGTGAAATAAATTAAGTCTTTAAAAAATTAACTACAATTCCATGTGCTAGATGAATAAATCTCAAAATTACAAGTGGAAACCAAAAATTTTAATTGCAGAATGACATATTATGATACAACTTATACTATGTTTAAAGCATTAAAACAATTCTTATTTAGAGAAATACTCAATTGTGGTAAAAGCATGAGCTATTAAGCAAAGAAATATAAAGGTTTTATAAAAGTATAACTATGAGAGCTCTGTGAACAAATAATTCCCTGAAGTCATCTCTTCCAATTATTCTATCCTACAACCTGCTTCAGCCACTCATTCAAATGGTTCACACCCTTTGCCTTGTCAACAAATCTTTATCAATAACTGTGACCCCTGCATCATCTCTATAAGGTGAATACTACATCTTGACCACCTAATTTCTTTCCTGATCACTCCTCTAGTGCTTTAACTCCAACAATCTTGTACCCACAAGCACATCCAAATCATGGTTCATTCCTAAATCTTCACTGCTCCTAACTTCCTTACTGACTTCTCTCCTCCCTTAACCACTTCAAATCCTCTCACAAACACCCACAAGTTATCTTGCTGTCCCTTCTCTTCAAAATGACTTGAGAAAAACACAATACATCTATCTTCAAAATGCTAAAACTGAAGATGTGAGAACCTGGATTTTATACCTAGTCAAATTATCAATCAAATGTGGTAAGAAAGCAAAAGTATTTTCATTAATAAAATAAATCAGTGTTTACCATTTATACACATATTTTTTAAAAACCTCAAGAGTTATCCCAGAAAAATAGCAGTGTTCCAAGGAGAGGAAGAGGAGGTTTAATTTTCTACGGCAGTTGGTTTTGCCCATTGAAGTTGGAAAAAAATTAACTCTCTCTCTCAGACCCTGATGTCTAAAAGATACTCCTCTACCAAAGCTCTTTATTAGCATAATAATGTATTTCTTTATTCAGTATTTAATATTTTTTATATTTAGTTATTAAATCATCCTGCATACAAAGTACAAAACTTCTATAGAACTAATTATAAATTTTATAAACCTTGACAGTGGATATGAGAAAGGTACAGCTATTTTACACCTCTTATTTTTCATAGCACATAATAGACATAAAAATATGAATATTAAAATATATAATATGTATAATATGTATTATATATTATATATAATTATGTATATATTATACATATTATGTATATATTATAATACATATACATATGTTTTATATACATATGTATATGTATATATAATATGTATGTTATGTATAATTATGTATATATTATATACATATAATATGTAATACTATATTATATTTTAATAAATATTATTATAAATATTAAAATAATAAGAAATATATAATAAATAGAGGGGGCTAAATATATATAATGATTCCTCCCTGCATGTGAAGAGGTCAGATTATATGAATTTCCTTATCTGTTCCCATATATACTTTAAAAAATGGACATGAGTAAAAACTATTTTCTAACTTAAAAATGTATATAGTACTTAAGCTTGTTTTTTAAAAGGCTGAATAGGGTGGGTAAATGGCTCAACAAATTACTTCACCTTTCCATGATACAGTAATTTATTTATATATAAAATATTTAAGTACTATAAATATTTAAAATACACATAAAAGTTTCTTTAAATATTGCTTGAAATATTTTTAATTTTTATCATTTTGGTCATTTGTTTGATTTTGAAGCTCTTTTATCTGTAAGATTATTTCTCCAACTTTGTGTCTACAAGCAAAATTCTATTTGGGTTACAGAAATGTATTTGCAGATTGATTTCTCATGACACACTATTCTATACATTAAAGAATACATGTGTAACTGATATTTTTATTCCACTTTAACTTCCATATAATTGCAACAAGACAATTCTTCTACAGAATATTCTTCCTTTTATACACTTCAAATTTTTTACACTTCAAATTTTTAACAGTAATTGAAAATAAATGCAATTTCTGTCCAGCTGGTATGGCTCAGTGGTTGAGCATCCACCATGCATCAAGAGGTCACTACCATGCATCAAGAGGTCACTGGTTCAATTCCCAATCAGAGCACATGCCCAGGTTGTGGGCCCCATCACCAGTGGGGGGCATGCAGGAGGCAGCCAATCGATGTTCTCTCTCATCGATTTTTCTATCTCTCCCTTCCTCTCTCTCTAAAATCAATAAAGAAAAATTATTTAAAAAATAAATAAACACAATTTCTAAATGTAAACTGTATAAAATAGTACTGCAACTTGTGGTACTTTTTAAATATATAATTTTTAAAATAATTACTTACCAAAGCAATCCCTGCAGAATGATGAGTAACACACATCTGTCCAGGAAATGTTGCTCCCACATAATCTGGATAATCTCTATAGCTAAATAAAATAAGTATAATTCATTTGATGAGCAATTCAAATGTGAGAATTCCTGCTAATAATCTGTCTGTAGTTCATAGAATCCTAGTGGGAAGAAAATTGAGGTACAGTCTTTCCATGTGTCCTTAATTGTTTCAAATTAGGAAAATTTTCTTAATTAACTGAAGCACTCTGGATTTCTAAAACATATCCAATTAATCCAAGTTTTGTTGGGTTCCTTTACTGTTCTCATCACATTTGGTTAAGGCTACCAAAGCCTTTAATCAAACATTTTGATCATAAGCATTTTGCTGAGTCACAATAAAAAGTAGTTTTAATGTATGCCTTGAAAATATTCACTCTCATATAGAAAAACTCATCAGTTTCTCATAGGAATAACTATCTTGTTCTACAACTTAATATTATTATTTATGCTTTGAGTAAGAGCCCATACAAATTGTTGTGTAATAATAGCATTATTTTCAGAGATCTACATAAATTATTCCATTTGTTACTCAAATAAACCAGTGAAATATATATTATTTTTATCCTCATTGAAAAATATCAAATATCAGATGGTAAGTAATATTCTCAAGGTAGCACAAACAATAGGTGCTACTAAAGGTTTGGAACTTAGACAATTTGAATCTAGAGCAATACTCTCAACCACAAAGGTATAGATGCTCCAAACATAAATTATGTCATATTTAGAACCTTGATCAAAACAAACATTCCAAGATGTATGTAAAAAAGCTTGCTAATCAATTCTCAATTTGAAATGCCCCTATGGTGTCAACTGCACTTTACTTCATAATTACATGGTGTACCCACTGCTGCCGTATTCTGTCTCTCTGATATTGTTTATACCTAACCCCTCCAGTACTTGTTTTCAAGTATTTGTTCCTAACACCCAACTCTGGCTTTGCATTCCAATCTCTATGTATTGTTTACACTCTTTCTTCATCCAAAATATTTCTCCCAATAGATAAGAATTCCTCCCAAATTCTATGCATACCTTAGATGAGCTGGATTCAGTAATATTTTTTTACTTAAAACTGCCCACCACCCAGTCTCCATATCAAATCAGTTGTCAATATCTAATTTATAGAACATTTCATCCCAAAACTGCAGAATACACATTTCTCTCAAGTGCATATGAAATATGCTCTAGGACAGACCATATATTAGTCCACAAAAAAAGCCTCAATAAATTCAAGAAGATTAAAATTATATGAAGCATTTTTCTGACCACAATGGCATGAAACTAGAAATCTACTATAGAAAGACAACTGGAAAAAACACAAATATGTGGAGAATAAACAACATCCTACTAAACAACCAATGGATCAAAGAAGAAATGAAACAGAAAATCAAAAACGACCTTAAGACAAATGACAATGTGAACATAACTTTTCAAAATGTATGGAATGTAGCAAAAGCTGTTATAAGAGGAAAGTGCATACCTATACAGACCTACCTCAAGAAACAAGAAAAAATCCCAAATAAACAATCTAACTTTCCAACTAAAGGAACTAGAAAATGAAGAACAAAATCCAAAGTAAGTAAAATGAAGAAAATAATAAAGATCAGAGTAGGAAAAAGTGAAATAGAAACTAAAAACATAGAAAAAAATCAATGAAACTAAGAGCTGGTTCTCTGAAAGAATAAATAAAATTTACAAACCTCTAGCAAGGCGAGAGAGAGAGAGAGAGAGAGAGAGAGAGAGAGAGAGAGAGAGAGGGAGAAAATCAAAAATGAAAAAGGAGATATTTCAACTGACACCACAGAAATACAAAGGATCATTTAAAAACACCATAAACAAGTATGAGTCAACAAATTGGACAACCTAGAAAAAAATGGATAGATTTCTAAAAACATATAACCTTCCAAGACTGAACCAGGAAGAAACAGAAAATCTGAACAGACCAATTACTATCAATGAAATTAAAGCAATCAAAAACTCCTAAAAAACAAAAGCCCAGGACCAAAAGGCATCACAAGTGAATTCTACCAAACATTTAAAGAAGAATTAAAATCAACCATTCTCAAACTATTTGAAAAAAAGTAGACGAAGGAACACTTCCAAACTTTTTTTTATGAGGCCAGCATTACCCTGATACCAAAACTAGACAAGGATACTATGGAAAAAAATTGTAGGATAGTATCTCTGGTGATCATAATTGAAAACATTCTCAACAAAATATTAGCAGACTGAATTGAATAGTACATCAAAAGGATCATACACCATGATCAAATGGGATTATTCCAGGGATGTAAGGATGGTTTAATATCTGAAAACAACCAAGTGATAATCCATATTAACAAAATTAAGGCTAAACATCATATGATCTTCTCAATATATGCAGTGTAAGTATCAGAGAAAATTCAACATCCATTATGATAACTCCCAGTCAAGTAGGTATAAAGGGAATATACCTCAACATAATATAAGCCATATATGGCAAGTCAACAACTGATATACGTAAAAGTGAAAAGGATCAGGAACAAGACTAGAATGCCCACTCTCATCAATGTTATTTAACATAGTATTAGAAGTCCTAGCCAGAGCAATTAGACAAGAGAAAGAAATAGAAAGCATATATTTATTTGAATTGAACCCTTTACCATAATATAATGACCTTCTTTGTCTCTTTTTACAATCTTTGTTTTAGTCAATTTTGTCTGATATAAGTATAGTTATCCCAGATTTCTTTTGGTTTCCATTTTCTCAGAATATCTTATTCCATCCCGTCATACTCAGTTGGTGTGCATCCTCACATCTAAAGTGAGTCTCTTGTAGGCAGCATATGGATCTGGTTTTTATCCACTTAGCTATTCTTTTGGTTAGATATTTTATTTCATTGACATTTAATGTAATTATTGATAGCTATGTACTTATTGCCATTTTATTCATTGTTTCCTGGCTGTTTCACAATTCCTTTATTTGTTTCTTCTTTTCTAACTCTCTTTCTTTGAGATTTGATTATTTTTGTAATGGTATGCTTAGATTCCTTTTATCTTATCCTTTGTGTATATACTATATGTTTTGGCTTTGCAGTTACCATGAGGCTTACATAAAACAACTTGCATTTGTAATAGTCTATTTTAAGATGAAAACAACTTCAGTTTGTACATATGAGACTACTTTTTTACCCCCCCTCCACCCTCACATTTTATGTTTTTGGTGTCATAATGAATATCTTTTTATTTTGTGTATCCCTTAACAAATTATTGTAGCCATGATTATTTTTACTACTTTGGCCTTTTAAACTTCATAAGTAGTTTTATAAGTGATTAAACACACCCACATCTTTACAACATTAGATTAAATCTGGATATATATATGTACCATATATTTTCCTGTTATTAATTAGCAACCTTTCATTTCAGCTAAAGATGTCCCATTAACATTCTTGTAAGGCCAGTCAACTGGTGATGATCTCTTTTAGCTTTGCTTTCTGGAAAACTTTTTTTCTAGAAGTTGCCCCCCTTCCCTTTGGAATAGTCAGAAATGAATAACACTTCCCTAAATAAAGCTACATAATTATCTCAGATCTTTACTTTCTAAGACTACTGAACATTATTCTTACATGAATAGATATGCAATATCATGATGTCTTAGGGTAAGATAAGATTTTTTCCATTCTAAAAATCTCTCCAATAATTCATCTGCCTCACCAGCTGTAGATATCTTATTTTTATTGGACCACAACTCCAATGATGAGAGCACAATGGTAACTTTAAACTGGGAAAATACCTAAAAACAAAAGAGATAAAACAAGAAAAAATAATCTTTGTGTTATTTTAAATGACCAAGATATTAATTCAGTTTTGACAAATCCATGCTCAGTTTATGTGGATGACTTAAGTATCCAGAAATGCCACATCAAGATAATAAAAATTATAATTTCAAAACTAGTAAGAATTTTTCTAACTAGTGAAAAGGAAAATACTTACCGAATTTACAAGGCCAATAATTTCGATGACTTTATTTGTTACCATCATGCTATCAGAGCCCAAGAAATCGTACTGAAAAACAGAATTAATTTTAAATGTAAATACAGATTTGTTATACAATATGTCTGAGATTGACTCTCCATCTACTCGCAGAAGTTTTTGGCTATTTAGGGGTTAGAACAGTTAAAAATAAGCCAGTAACAAATAAAAAATGGATGTAAATTAGATCACTCTTACATGCTGGTGGGAATGTAAATCATAGAGCCACTCTGGGAAGTAGTTTGGGAGCATCTTTCCAAATAAATAACAGACTTCCCACATGACCTAGCTATTGTACTCCTGGGCATTTATCCCAAAGAAATAAAAACTGATATACTCAAACAAAAAATTCCTACACATAAATGTTCATAACAGTTTTATTCATAAAAGCCAAAAACTAGAAATAATTCATATATCTTTCAAATGATTAACTGGTTAAACAAACTGTGGTACATTCATACCAAGGAATACTATCAGTAATAAAAGGGAACTGAACTTTTGATATATGGAACAGCGTGGATAAACCTCAAGAAAAATTATACTGAATATAAAATAAATCTCAAAAGGATACACACTGTATGATAACATTTATGCAATATTGCTGAAATTATAGAGATAGAGAACAGATTAGTAATTGCCAGGGGTTAGTAAGTTTAGGAAGAGGGGAGAGAGGGGTATGATTATAAAAAGAAAAGAAGAGAGTCCTGTGGTTATGGTACTGTTGGGAGTCTTGACTGTAGTGGTGGTTATGCAAGGCTACATTTGTGATGCTATCATTAAAACTACACACACAAATGAATGTATATATAATTGTTGAAATCTGAACAAGTTCTGTGGAAGTGCCAACGTCAAATCCCATATCTATAAATCATAACTCTGAAGTACACTATCCCTTTGATGTTCCACATGACCCTCAAATTAAACGTATCCAAATTAAATTCATCATTCTTCCTCAAAAATCTGCTCCTACTTATGTTTTCACTATTACAGTGAATGGTATTATCATCTATGACCTCTCACATTTATTATACTACACATTCCATGAGAGCAGAACTTTTTCTGTTTTGTTCACTGCTGTATAGCCAATAAATAGAACAGTAACTGGTATCTAGATCATACCAATAAATTTATTTATTAAGAGAATGAATAAATCTAATCAATTTACAAGCTATTCTAATTCAGCCTCATCCATAACTTTTTAAATTGTCTTTTCTTTCTATTCCTAATAGTACTAACATATAAATTTTCACCTTATTGAAATAATCTCTTAAATGGTTCCTCCTTCTCCAATCTTCTCACTAGCAATCCAGTCACCACACTATATTTTTAAAATGGTGATTCTCCCAAAACACCAATCAGAAAGAATATATGCACCCTATATTCATAGCAGCACTGTTTACAATAGTCAAGATCTGGAAACAGCCCAAGTGCCCATCAGTAGATGAGTGGATAAAAAAGATGTGGTACATTTACACAATGGAATATCATGCAGCTGTAAAAAAAGAAAAAACTCTTACCCTTTAGGACAGCATAGATGGACCTGGGTATTATTATGCTAAGCAAAATAAACCAGTCAGAGAAAGACAAATATCACATGGTCTCACTTACACATGGAATCTAATGAACAAAATAAACTGATGAACAATATAGGACCAGAGGCATGGATACATGGAATAGACTGACAGGTCTCAGAAGGGAGGGGCATGGAGAGGACTACAAGAGATTAACCGAAGAACATATGTGTACATATGCGTAGCCCATGAACACAGACAGTGGTGTAGTAAAGGCCTGTGGGGGAGAAAAAGGTGGGGGCAAATGGGGGACATCTGTAAACAATAAAAAAAATTTTAAACAGTGATTCTAAAATGAAAGCATGAACATGTCACTCTCCTGCTTAAAATCTTCTAATGACTCTCCATTACCTTTAGGATAAAATCTAAATATTATATAATTCTTCAATTCATCTCTTTCCACTTCCCTTCTCCAATGCTTTGTATTAAGCATACTAAACTTCTTGAAGTTTTCTGAAAAAAAACCTGATAGGGGAGTGGCATGTAAAAGAAATAGAATCACAGTTGTTTAATGGCTACTCACTATAAAAAAGAGATTTTCTTACAGACTCTAAGAAACTGAAGGACATGTTACAAGGAGAATGAACCCTGAAGATAAGGCAGTCCAGAGCCCAGATCAAGAATAGAACCTATCTGAAGTGAGGCAGCGTTCCGGGGCTAATTTTTGCAAAGACAATGAAAGAAGGCAGACCCTAGGAACTCATTAACTTTAGATTTTTTTCCTACCCACTAACTCTATATAAGAATTTGTTTGAAATTAAATGGCTGAGAGCAGAATTTTGAGGATGACTCACTGCTCTCCCCATACTGTTGGCATTATAGGAATAAAGGCTCATAATATGATTCAACCTTGTTTCTGCTTAATTTGGCTCAAGTAGTGACAGGTGGCCTTGGACCCATTTAGTGTCCGGTATCAAAATCTTCTCCCATATTGATGTGCCCTTGCTAAGAAAGGTTTTGCACAAAGTCTTCCCTGGCCCCACCTTCCCCCCATTACCCAAATAAACCAAAGCAGACCCCAAACTTTTATCAGATTTGTATACTCCAAGCCATTATCGCCTGTCCTAATCACCCAGGGCCAGGTACCACACAAGTGAGAATATGTTTATGAATTTTTTCTTTTTTTACAGAGAGAGGAAGGGAGGGGGGGAGAAAGACAGTGAGAAACATCAATGTGAGAGAAAAACATCAATCAGTTGTCTCCCATATGTGGCCCCAGGGATCGAATCTTCAATCTATATATGTGCCCTGACCAGGAATCAAACCCACAACTTTTTCATGTACAGGACAACATTTCAACCAACTGAGCCACCTGGCCATGTCAAAACCTACATTTTAAAATGCCTACTTGCAGGCTCTTATAATACCTCAGGTTACAGTTGTATTTTTCTGTCTTTCTCCATTATTGAATTGTGTTTTTATATTACCATATGCTCCAACCCATCATGACACTGAAATTTCCTAGGCTACAATTGTGAAGTCACTGAAGACAATTATCACCATTGCTCTTCTTTCTATGCCCAACATCTAGTAACACAGTTGTCATAGTTAGCTCAATGTTTATTAAAGAATATGTAAATATGTAAGAGAACATAAAAAAGGGATGTTTAATCAGCATTCTATGGCTAGAAAACCTGACAATTTGAACAAGGAGTTTTCAAAACAACTCTCAAAATTTGTAACATAATCCTGAAACAAAAGTATTTCCATAATACAATATATTACTTGGAAATTTAGTCACCTTTATTGGAAGTATCTTAATTTTCTTTTAAATGTTCACTGTGCCCTTTTCCCTATACTCTAATAAATCAAATATTATCATATCCTTCTCCAAATCTCACCTGGTCTTGACCTTCAACTCTGGCTTCCTGACAAAGCTTTATAATCCTACAAATAGAATTGGTAGTGAGTATAATTTATATTCTCTGTGGTATTCCATAGGGATAAGAATCCAATGCTTCTCAACAGAACAAAATCTGGAGAGTATATTTTTATTCCTGTTTTCTGAAATCTTTGAAATATAGGGGAAACAAAACCACAACTGGTTGAGTGCAAACTAAGTTAACACCCCAAGTCCTAAAGTTCGAGGTCCTCAAATTGTTTATGGGAATCAGGGATCTAGAGATACATTTAGACCAGGTAAACAACAGCTTGGAACAGGTGCACCAATAAAAACTGCTAAAAAATATTGACATATTAATGTAAGCACTTCCTGTAAATAAATAGCTATACTATCACCACTTTTGTGTCAATAAACATTTGATAGGGCAAAATATTCTCTAGACTACATACTGTTCTTCAAGTGTAAATAAGAATTAAAGCTTTAAGAATGTCACATAAAACAAATATCACCATTAAAAAATATTGTGGATTGCCTGAAACAACAATCAGAAAGAATATATGTACCCCTATATTCATAGCAGCACTATTTACAATAGCTAAGATCTGGAAACAACCCAAGTGTCCATCAGTAGATGAGTGGATAAAAAAGCTGTGGTACATGTACACAATGGAATGCTAAGCAGCTATAAGAAAGAAAGATCTCTTATCCTTTGAGATGACTTGGAAGGACCTGGAGAGTATTATGCTAAGCGAAACAAGCCAAGCAGAGAAAGACAAATATCACATGCTCTCACTTATTTGTGGAATATAATGAACTAAACAAACTGATGAACAAAATTGACCCAGAGACATAGAGGTAGGGTACAGACTGACAAACCTCAAAAGAGGGGGAGTTGGGAGGGAGAGATAAACCACAGAACTTATATGTATATATGCATGACCAATGGACATAGACAACAAAGCTGGGGACGGGGCATGGGGGATGGAGAAGAGGGTGTCAATGGGGGAAAAAGGAGAAACTTCTGTAACAAAAACAAATTAATAAAAATAATTTAAAAAAAATAAAATAAAATAAAAAATATTTTGGACTGAGAGAGGCTCCAAAAAGGTAAAGTACCATGTAAAGATTTCAAGTAGAACATTTCTGATAGAACTAATATAATTTTGAATATGTGGTTTTTCAGTTTGCAAATCTCTCCACTGTTCTATGACTTGCAAGTAAGAAGATTAGAGTCTTTAAGTTCCTATCTAGCTAGGGATAAACATATATTCATACCGAATATATAAAAGTAAAGGAAAATACATACCAAAACTTTGTCTACCACAACATGCATTTCTAGATAAAGAGGAATTAAATCTGGAAGAGCTGATTCTGACTAGAAAAAAAGAAAAAACAGTATTTAAAAACATAAAAGCTTTCATACATTGTTTATTCAGAACTGTTAAAATGTTTCCATCTTTATTGAGATATGGCTGACAAATAAAATTATATTTAAGGTATAAGACTTGATGTTTATACACACATGCACGCATATACATTGTGAAATAATTGCCACAATAAAGCTAATTACCACAACTTCACATAGTTACTATTTCTTTAGAGTGTCTGTGTATGTGTGTGTGTGTGTGTGTGTGTGTGTGTGTGTGTGTGTGGTGAGAACATGCAATATCAGCCCTCTTAGCAAATTTCAAGTTTACATTACATATTTTTAACTACAGTCACATTACTGTATATTAAATCTTCAGAATTTATTCCTTCTGCATAACTGAAACTTTGTACGTTTTGACCAACATTTCCCCAGTTTTCCTTGTCCCCACCTCCTGGCAACTACCATTCTATGTCTGCATCTATGACTTTGACTATTTTAGATTCCACATGTAAAGTGAGATCATACAGTATTTGTCTTTCTTTTCCTGGCTTATTTCACTTAGCATAATGTCTTCCACATTCATCCATGTTGTCACAAATGATAGAATTTTCTTCATTTTAAAGCTGAATAATATTCCAGTGTGTGTGTGTGTGTGTGTGTGTGTGTGTGTGTGTGTGTGATATTTTCTTTATCTCATCCATCAGTAGATATTTAGGTTGTTTCCATATCTTGGCTATTGTGAATAAAGTTGTAATAAACATGGAGCAGATATCTCTTCAAGATACTCTTTTCATTTCCAAGGAGATAGAGCTATGGTGAGTCATAGCCTAGCTCTATTTTTAATTTTCTGAGTAACCTCCATACTGTTTTCCATAGTGGCTGTACCAATTTACATTCCTACAACCACTTTATTTCTTGTCTTTTTCATAATAGACATTCTAACAGGTATAAGGTGGTATCTCATTGTAGTTTTGATTTACATTTCTCTAATGATTAGTGATGTTGAGCTATGTGTGGTAACGGATATTAACTAGACTTGATTATTTCATGATATATGCCTATGTCAAATCACTATGTTTTATGTACACACTATTATATGCCAAGTACATGGCAATACGATGGAAATAAAATAATTTTAAGTATAAATGCATTTTTTAAACAAGTCACAGATTCTAGATGTTAAAAACAAAAGCACAAACAAAGACAGCATCCTACCTTCCCTCTCTATCCACAAAAATATGGTCAAAAGGGATCTGAGGGAATCTAGGCAGAGCACTAACACTGTCCACCACAGTGTGTAATTCAAGGTACTGTAAATTACCCTCCTAAACTCTCAGAAGGAAAAGGGAAATTTTGGAATTTAGTTAACAAAATTTCATTTTAAATCATATACTTATATGTGATAGCAATGAATACTTTGATGCTGAACCTTCATTTCATCGTACATTTGATTCCTGTATTATTTTAAGCATAGGATTAGAAGCTATAACAGAGACACTAAAATAATATTGAGTTAAAGAATATTGGAGTTTATTTCTCTCTCACATAAAAGTCTGAAATGGTGATTTAGTCTTGTAAATTCTTCAGGAGCAAGGCTGATTCCACCTTCATGCTCCACCACACATGTTATCATGCTCATCCTTGTGGACTATGATGAATCAACAAGTCCACAATGCAGCCATCAGGAAAGGGGAAAAGAGGAGAGTATAAACCCCTTCCTTTAGAATTCAATCCAGACATAATATATATTACATCTGCTTATATGTCATTAGCCATAACTTTATCACCTGGCCCTACCTAAATGCAAGGAAAGTTGAGAAGTCTGTTTTTACATGCCCAGCTAAACTCTGAGGGGTATTATAAAAACTGACAGAAAATGAGAAGAACATGTACTATAAAGAGCTAAAATGCCATATACCTCTTCAGTAAACGATGCATATTTATGCCACTTTTACTTGGCACAAAATTTTTCTTTCTCACAATTACTTTTAGGAGGACCAAAACATGCAGTTATACAGGGTGTACAATGAACAATGTACATGGCCACACCTGACAACCCTGCTTATGACATTTTAATTAGATGAATTAAATTATAATTTAATGAATGCTGACTCCTTGGTTATGAATACAACCTTTATAAATACTGGTTTTACTGAATAACTTTCAGAAAGATAGAGACAAAAGCAAAAAGTGAATTTTTAAAGTTTATATTGAGCCCTGGCTGGTTTGGCTCAGCGGTTAGAGCATCGGCCCTTGGACCAAAGAGTCACGGGTTTGATTCTGGTCAAGGGCATGTACCTTGGTTGCGGCTCGGTCCCCGGCCCTGGTCAGGGTCATCTGGGAGGCAACCAATTGACGTGTCTCACATCAATGTTTCTTTCTCTCTCTGTGTCTCTCTCTCTCTCTCCCCATCTCTCTCCCTCCCACTCTATCTGAAGATAAATGGAAAAATATCCTCAAGTGAGGATTAAAAAAAAAATTTATATTGAATATACACTAGTTAATTTTTAGAAAGTTATAAGTAACAAACAAAATAAGAATTAAAATAAAAGTAGATGAGTGGATAAAAAAGCTGTCGTACATTTATACAATGGAATACTATGCAGCTGTAAAAAGGAAGGATCTCTTGTCCTTTGAGACAGCATGGAGGGACCTGGAGAGTATTATGCTAAGTGAAATAAGCCAGTCAGAGAAAGATAAGTAGCACATGATCTCAGTTATATGTGGAATCTAAGGAATAAAATAAACTGATGAACAAAATAGGCTGAAAATAATAAGAAAAAGTAAGGATGTTCTTAAGGAAAGGATATTTGCTACAGCTATACATGAGGATAATAAATTTCTTTCTAAAATAAATTTTTAAAAGCAGTAACTATCTTGAAAGTAGTAATAAAGCATGTACAACTAACTTTTTCACTTATGAAAATGCTATACTCCATTGGTTTTTGTCCTATGCCACTGTCATTTTCAGCATGAACTGCAAATTCATTGTCTTTGTTCCTCAATTTATAAAGAAGATGTTGAAATTCAACTTCAGTGTCCAGAGGTTCAATTCCATAAGAAACATTTTCAAATTGCAGTAATCCTCTGTAAAATTAAGGATAAAAATTTAAGTGCTTGTTGTCAATTTTATAAAACTCTGACAGAATCAAAAAAGAAAAAATGAGAAAATACAGAACGTTTTTTAGCTCAATATCTTGACACAAATCCTTTATAGTTTGATAATGACTCTGAAGAGACAAAAGAGTACCACCAATCCACAAAATTAACTTCTCATTTTCTTTACAGTTATAAACGCAGAGAAATTATGTAAAAGGTGCTAGGTGTAGTGCACAGCATTTACAGTGATCGAGTAATTCCCCTGTCCTCCAAGGCAGGGACTTAATGAAAGCAATATGGAAATCTTGATTAATTTTTCTCTGGTTTGCACTACTTTAGAAAAAGGATTGCAGTGCTTATATAATAAAAGGCTTTATAATGATCTATTTATAAAAATAAAATTTAGCAGTAATTATGAAAAGGCATTTATTAATTTTGTTTATGCACATAGTCTGAATAAGACATTTAAAGCAAGATCTTAAAGAGTAAAACAATTTTTGTAACTCTTCTTTCCTAAATACAGGTAACAGTTCAAGTGACTACTCCCTAAAAAACAAATTTCAGGGTTCCACGTAAAAGCACTGAGGAACAGTTTTTGTGAACAAGGATCCCACGCTACAAAATGAGAGTGAAGAATTTCCTGACATTATGGGGAACTCTTTAAGCACTAAGGAGGACATCCTACAATTCTTAGAGACTTTCAGATACTGACATTATTAGAAAAATAAGTACTACATTAATAATTATTTGTTTATATAGAATTGACTTCCTCTCTCTGCAGATGATTTTCCTTGAGAAAACGCATGCCTTATTTACCTTCATTTCTCTTTATATCTCCAAACACTTGGCTAGTAGCTGATACATGGTAAGTATCAAAATATTCTATTTGCTAAAAAAATAAGCTACCCTAAATTTAGCTTTTCAAACTTGCCGTAGTCAAGCATGCTCAACTGTCATTTCTGTAGTTAAGAAAAAACAGCATATAGAGCAAGGATGCCAGAAAATCTAAACTTTCAAGGAAGTTAGAAATTCTCTGGTCACTAAAGAAAGTGAGAAGTAAAATAAACAGCAGAAAATATAACTGAATAATCACATGGGAATTGTCTTCCAACTTCACACTTAATATCAACATAACAAATTCAATGCAGCCAAATATCATAACTATTATGTTCACATATCAACAGTAGAAAATATATAACCTCAGTCCAGAGCATGTGCTGAGTGTGACAATAGAATTCGGATATCCTTCAATATATCCTTGGTAGTAGCATTGAGTCTACAAAAAAAAAAAAAGTAAGGTGGTCATTTAGGCACTGACAAAATTTTCTAATGATTTCTTATTTTATAGAATTTTCTGAATATTTTCCAGGCTACACAATCTCTATCAGTATGAATAAAGCAACATTCAGAAAAAATGTTTCCCCACATTTGCCACTTTTACTGTATTAGCTACTCTTATCAGATTAATACTTGAGATTATTATTTTACACCCTTCTTCCAAAGTTAATTCCATATTTTTGGTATAATTATTTTCCAATATGTAAATTTAGGTCATCAATTAAAAGACCAAGATTGTGAATTTTAATTTCTTTAAAATCTAATATTCTGCTAAACGGAAACATCAAATGTAAGGGAACAGGAAGAATGAAGAGGTAGAAAAAGATATACTTTGCCAACACAAACTAAAAGGATGATTTTGAAGCTATACTAATACAAAAATATGTAGACGTTAGGTAAGAATTATGAGTAGCGATAAAGAGGGACACTTCAAAATGATGTTTCAATTCACAAAGAAGAAATAAATACTCCAAATTTGTAGTCACTTAATAACATACCTTCAAAATATGGAGAGTCAAAATTGAAAGAATAATAAAAATAGAGAAATGTATATTCATAGTAAAAGATTTTTAAACATACACTTTTGTCAGTAAGTGATAAATCAAGCATTCAGAATCTATAGGGGATTTGAACAGCATGTTAACAACCTAATATAGACAGAACACTATACTTTAAAACTGTAGAATACATTTTGTTTTTAAAGAACGTGGAACATTTAAAAAAAAAAAAAACATATGCTGGCAATGAAACATGAGAATAAATTTTAAATGACTAAAATCATACAAAGATTGGTCTCTGCCCACAGCACAATTATGCTAGAGATCTAGCAAACATCATCACAGAAAAAGAGGAATATTAGATAATTTCCAAGTACTATAGCTTTTGGTAGAAATCAATGTAAAGTTTATAAACACACTGCCTTATGTTGGAACCTGGGGGAGGAAAGAAGGAGCAAGAAAAGGAAACTGATGGTCCTATCTAATATAAATAAAGTGACATGGTGTCCAATTTAATATTTCAACAAATTCTTATTGTATGCTAACTATGTGCCAGGCATTTTTCTAGGCATAGAGAATACATCAGTGAATAAAACAGATTAAAATCCCTGGCCTCATGAGGATTATATTGCACTGGAGAATCAGAAAATAAAGTAAATAAATAATATAGATGGCACATCATATCTTGATAACCATTATGGAGAAAAACAAAACGAGTAAGGTAAGGGAGTACTAAGGGGAAGAATGCAATTTAAAATTGGGGGGCTTGAGAAAATGGTGGTGGAGTGAATGGAAGCTACACAGACGATCTCCCAGGATCAAACGGGAATTACAACTAAAATAAAAACAAATCGTCGGAAAAAGCAACAGAAAAGCAGTGGGTGAGGACCACACAACCAGGGACACTGACTGAGCCTGGTAGGATCTGCGGAGATGCGTGAGGGTGGCGGCTAGGAGCCCACGGACAGCAGCGACCTTGGCTGTGAGCTCCGGCCCCGGCTGGGAGCTCTGCCCGCGGCTGTGGGCGTCGCCACCGGCTCTGAGCTGCGTCCTCGACTGGGAGCCGCGCCCCGGCTGGGAGCCACGCCCTCGGCGGGGAACTCGCGCCCGCGGCGGGGAACTGCGGCCCGGCTGGGAACCACGCCCGCGGCAGGGAAGTGGGGCCCGGCTGGGAACTCGCGCCCTCGGCGGGGAACTCGCGCCCGCGGCGGGGAAGTGCGGACCCGGCTGGGAACTCGCGCCCGCGGCGGGGAAGTGCGGCCCGGCTGGGAACTCGCGCCCGCGGCGGGGAAGTGCGGACCCGGCTGGGAACTCGCGCCCGCGGCGGGGAACTGCGGCCCGGCTGGGAACCGCGCCCGCGGCGGGGAACTGCAGCCCCAGCTGTGAGAGACGCCCTCGGTGGGGAGCTACGGCTCCGGCTAGGAGCCGCGGCCCCAGTTGGGAGCGGCAGCCCCGGCTAGGAGCGACAGCCCCAGCTAGGAGCAGCGGCCCCAGCGCGGCGACCTTAGCCGGGAGCGGCGGTGGCGGTGCTAGCCCTCGGGGTTAAGAGCCCCAGCTACTCCAAAGCGCAGAGAGCCGGGACAGACCGCTAAATAGCCACAGCCTCTCACCTGGGGCTCCGACAGAGGGAGGGCGGACTGGACTGGAACTCTGAGGGGACACCTGGGATTTGGAGGGCGCTCAGAGTTTGTGCTGAGCTGTGGCCACAAAGGACAGTGGTGGCCAGCCCCTCCTTCCCAATTGCACAGACCTGCAGCGAAGTTCGCTCCTTCCTGGAGCTGTGGAAGCCCCTCCCTCAGAGATTCCCAGGTGAGATAAAGAGGTAAAGAAATGCAAATTGAGGCTCATTAACAACCAGCATTGGCCCCACCCTCGGAAACCCTCTTACACTGCAAACATCTGAGGGAGGTCCTCATTCAACTGAGATCCTAAGGCTTTTCAAGTAACTGAGGCTAATAGCCTCCAGGCAAAAAGCCAGAGCATAACTAAACCTTTCCTGAGCTTGCATATCTACCCAGGAAAGTGAGACTTGATAGTGGTGTTGAAGGAGGGCCCTCCACGCTCATTCAAACCCAGTAGAGGGAGCCACAAATACCAGAACACCAACACCCACAGGGAAAATTTGGCAGGCCCCAAAACCCACTGAGATAGCAAAAATGGTGAAACAAAGAAACAGATCCCAAATGAAAGAACAAGAGAACTCCACCGAAGATGAGATAAATGAAGTGCAGCTAAGCAAATTATCAGAGGGAGAGTTCCGAGCCATGATCTTGAGGAAACTAAACAGCATGAGTAAGGACATCAACACCATGAGTAAAGATATAGAAACACTGAAAACCAACCAAGTGGAAATAAAGAATGACATAGCAGAAATAAAGAACACATTGGAAGGATTGACCAGCAGAGTAGAGGAAGCAGAGGACCGGATCAGTGAATTAGAAGACAGAGTAGAAAAAATCAATCAATCAGAAAACCAAAAGGAAAAAACAATGAAAAAACAGGAAGATAGCTTAAGAGAACTGTGGGACAACTGGAAACGTAATAACATTCGCATTATTGGAGTCCCTGAAGAAGAAGAAAATGAGAAAGGGTTAGAGAATATATTTGAAGAAATAGTGACAGAAAACTTTCCTAACCTGGTGAAGGAAGAAAGCATTCAAGTTCAAGAAGCACAGAGAGCCCCAAGTAAGAAGAATCCAAACAGGCCCACACCAAGACACATAATAATTAAAATGCCAAAAATCAAAGACAAAGAGAGAATCCTAAAGGCAGCAAGAGATAAACAACAGGTTACCTACAAAGGAAACCCCATTAGGCTATCATCGGACTTCTCAACAGAAACACTACAGGCCAGAAGGGAATGGCATGAAGTAATCAAGGTCATGAAAAACAAGGATCTGAATCCAAGACTACTCTATCCAGCAAGATTATCATTCAAAATAGAAGGTCAAATAAAGAGCTTCCCAGACAAAAAAAGGCTAAGGGAATATATTAGCACCAAACCAGCACTGCAAGACATGTTAAAAGGACTGCTATAATTATTAGAAGAAATAGAAAGATAATTAGAACCACACTGTACAAAAATGGCAATAAATAAGTACATATCAATAATCACCTTAAATGTAAATGGACTGAATGCTCCAATAAAAAGACACAGAGTAGCTGATTGGATAAGAAAGCATGATTCACACATATGTTGCTTACAAGAGACCCACCTCACAACAAAAGACGCACATAGGTTGAAAGTAAAGGGATGGAAAAAAATCTTCCAAGCAAACAGAAAGGAAAAAAAAGCTGGGGTAGCAATACTCATATCTGATAAATTAGATTTCAAATTGAAGACCATAACTAGAGACAAAGAAGGCCACTACATAATATTGAAAGGGTCTATCCAACAGGAAGATATAACCTTGGTAAACATATATGCACCCAATATAGGAGCACCAAAATATATTAAAAATCTTCTGGAGGACTTCAAAGGAGAAATCGACCACAATACAATCATAGCAGGAGACTTCAACACCCCACTGACATCACTGGATAGATCATCTAGACAAAAAATCAACAAGGAAACAGAGACTCTAAATGAAGCACTAGATCAAATGGATTTAACAGATATATACAGAGAACTACACCCCAAAACTGCAGAATTCACATTCTTCTCAAATGCACATGGGACATTCTCAAAGATAGACCATATGTTAGGGCACAAACTAAGTCTCTACAAGTTCAAGAAGATTGAAATCATATCAAGCATCTTCTCAGACCACAATGGCATGAAACTAGAAATCAACTGCAACAAGAACATGCAAAAACATATGAACACATGGAGGCTAAATAGCATGTTACTGAACAACGAATGGGTTACCATGGAGATCAAGGAAGAATTTAAAAAATTTCTGGAAACCAATGAAAATGAACACACAACAACGCAAAACCTATGGGATACTGCGAAAGCAGTTCTGAGAGGGAAGTTCATAGCACTACAGGCCCACCTTAAGAAAGAAGAAAAATTTCTAATTGACTACCTAACCTCACAACTTAAAGAACTGGAAAGCAAACAAAAAGAAAACCCTAGAGCAAGTAGAAGGAAGGAAATAATAAAGATCAGAGCAGAAATAAATGATATGGAGACCAAAAAAGCAATTCAAAGGATCAATAAAACAAAAAGCTGGTTCTTTGAAAAGATAAACAAGATTGATGGACCCTTAGCTAGACTCACCAAGAAACAAAGAGAGAGAACCCAAATACACAAAATCAGAAATGAAAGAGGAGAAGTAACAACTGACACCACAGAAATACAAAGGATCGTTAGCAAATACTATGAACATTTGTATGGCAACAAATTCGACAATCTAAGCGAAATGGACACATTTCTAGAAACACATAGTCTCCCAAAACTGAATCGGAAAGAGATAGAAAACTTGAACAGGCCAATAACAACGAAGGAAATTGAAGATGTAATCAAGACTCTCCCAGCAAACAAAAGCCCAGGCCCTGACGGCTTCACGGGGGAGTTTTACCGAACATTCAAAGAAGAACTAACACCCATTCTCCTCAAACTATTCCAAAAAATTCAAGAAGAAGGAAGACTTCCAAACTCGTTTTATGAGGCCAGCATAATTCTCATCCCAAAACCAGAAAAAGACACTACAAAGAAAGAAAACTACAGGCCAATATCCCTGATGAACATAGATGCCAAAATCCTGAACAAAATACTAGCAAATCGGATCCAGCAATACATCAAGAAAATTATTCACCATGACCAAGTGGGATTCATCCCAGGGATGCAAGGCTGGTACAACATACACAAATCAATAAATGTGATACATCACATAAACAAAATGAAAGATAAAAACCACATGATCATATCAATAGATGCTGAAAAAGCATTTGACAAAATCCAGCACCCATTTCTGTTAAAAACGCTCAGCAATTTAGGAATAGAGGGATCATATCTCAACATTATAAAGGCCATATATGAAAGACCTACAGCCAACATCATACTCAATGGACAAAAACTAAAAGCATTTCCCTTAAGAACAGGAACAAGACAAGGATGCCCACTTTCACCACTCTTATTTAACATAGTACTGGAAGTCTTAGCCACAGCAATCAGACGTGAAGAAAAAATAAAAGGGATCCAAATTGGAAAGGAGGAAGTGAAACTGTCATTATTCGCAGATGACATGATATTATACATAGAAAACCCTAAAGACTCCATCAAAAATCTACTAGCCTTAATAAATGAATTTGGCAAAGTAGCAGGATACAAAATTAACGTCAAGAAATCGACGGCATTCTTATACACCAATGATGAACTCACAGAAAGAGAAACTAAAAAAACAATCCCATTTACCATCGCGGCAAAGAAATTAAGATACCTAGGAATAAACTTAACCAAAGAAGTAAAGGACCTATTTACAGAAAACTACAGGACATTGAAAAAAGAAATAGAGGAAGATATAAAAAAGTGGAAGCACATACCTTGTTCATGGATTGGAAGAATTAACATCATTAAAATGTCCATACTACCCAAAGCAATCTACAGATTTAATGCAATCCCCATCAAAATACCAACGACATATTTCACAGAACTAGAACAAATACTTCAGAAGTTCATATGGAACCAAAAAAGACCCCGAATAGCTACAGCAATCTTGAAAAAGAAGGACAAAGTAGGAGGGATCACAATACCGGACATCAGGTTATACTACAAAGCTACTGTAATCAAAACAGCCTGGTACTGGCACAAGAACAGACACATAGACCAGTGGAACAGATCAGAGAATCCGGAAATTGACCCAAGACAGTATGCTCAATTAATATTTGACAAAGGTGGTAAGAGCATACAATGGAGCAAAGACAGCCTCTTCAATAAATGGTGTTGGGAAAATTGGACAGCTACATGCAAAAAAATGAAACTAGATCATCAACTTACACCATACACAAGAATAAACTCAAAATGGATAAAAGACTTAAATGTGACTCATGACTCCATAAGAATCCTAGAAGAAAATGTAGGCAACAAAATTTCAGACATCATACGCAGCAAAATTTTCACTGATATATCACCTAAGGCAACAGAAATAAAGGAAAAAATAAACACATGGGACTACATCAAACTCAAAAGCTTCTGCACAGCAAAAGAAACAACCATCAAAGTGGAAAGGCAACCTACTGTATGGGAGAGCATAATTGCCTATGATATATCAGATAAGGGACTAATTTCCAAAATATATAGAGTGCTCATACATCTCAACAAAAGGAAGACAAAGAACCCAATTAAAAAATGGGCAGAGGAACTAAATAGATACCTCTCCAAACAGGACATACAAACGGCCAAGAGACATATGAAGAAATGCTTAACTTCACTAATCATCAGAGAGATGCAAATTAAAACAACAATGAGGTATCACCTCACACCTGTCAGAATAGCCGCCATCAACAAAGCATCAAACAACAAGTGTTGGCGAGGATGTGGAGAAAAGGGGACTCTAGTACACTGCTGGTGGGAGTGCAGACTGGTGCAGCCACTATGGAAAACACTATGGCGTTACCTCAAAAAATTAAAAATTGAATTACCATTTGACCCAGTGATCCCACTCCTAGGAATATACCCGAAGAAACCTGAAACACCAATCAGAAAGAATACATGTACCCCCATGTTCATAGCAGCGCTATTTACAATAGCGAAGATCTGGAAACAGCCCAAATGTCCATCAGTAGACGAATGGATAAAAAAGCTGTGGTACATATACACAATGGAGTACTATGCAGCGTTAAGAAAGGACGATCTCTTATCCTTTGCGTCGACATGGGAGGACCTGGAAACTATTATCCTAAGTGAAACAAGCCAAGCAGAGAAAGACAAACATCATATGATCTCACTTATTTCTGGAATATAATGAACATAACAGTGGGAGGAGCAGGGTAGTCCGGGGGACGTGGAAGTGGGGTACAGGCTGACATCTGCCAGAAGAGGGGGCGGGGGAGGGGAGAGATGAACACAGAACTTGTACGTATGTACTCATAACCAATGGACATGGACAACAAAACGGGGACGGGACAGGGAGGGAAGGGGAGGGGGGTGTCAATGGGGGAAAAAAGGAGAATCATCTGTAACATAAGTAAATTAATTTAAAAAAAAATAAATAAATAAAATAAAATAAAATAAAATTGGGGTTAGGTCCTGGCTGGTGTGGCTCAGTTGGCTGAGCATCATCCAATACACCGAAAGATCAACGGTTCAATTCCTGGTCAAGGTACATGCCTGGGTTTTGGGCTCAGTCCCCAGTAGGAGGTAGCCTATGGCTATTTCTCTCACATTGATGTCTCTCTTTCTCTGTCCCTCTCTCTCTTTCTCTCTCTCTCTCTCTGCCTCTCCCTTCCTCTCTCTCTAAAATAAATAAAAACATATTTTTAAATAAATAAATAAAATAGGGGCTAGTCAAGGACTAATGGGGTGATTTTGAGCAAAGACCTAAAGGAAATGAGGAAGAAAAACATGTGGTATTTTGGAAAAGATCAAATACATGGATCAAGGAAATAAAAAGTGCAAAATTCTTGAAAGGAGAACATGTCTGATGTGTCTGAAGAATAGCAAGGAGAGAAATGTATTCAAACAAGTGAGTAAGGTAGAGAATAACAGGAAATGAGGTCAGACTGGTGAAGAGGATCAGATTGTATAAAGGCTGTAGGATATTGAAATGACTTTGGTTTTCACTTTGTGAGCAATAAGTGGTCATCCCATGGAAAGTTCTGAGAAGAGAAGCAACATGATCTGACTAGATTTTAATAATCAATCTGGTTGCTGTGTTGAGAATTGACTCTGAGGGGATGGGCAAGGTGTGAAAGTAGAAAGTCTTCAAGAAGTTCTGACAATAAGCCAATTAACCCTGATGTTTACTTGGAAAAGAGTTGTTTCAGTGGGTAGAGACAAAGGAAGAGGGTGGATTATGGACATACTATAATTTAAAGGGTAGATTAAATAGAATTTCTTCATGGATGGAATAGGGCAGCGATTTTCAACCTTTTTTATCTCATGGCACACATAAACTAATTACTAAAATTCTGCAACACACCAAAAAAAATTTTTTTTTGCTGATCTGAACAAAAAATAGGTATAAGTTTGATACATTCACACCAGACAGCTATTGTTGTGTTGGCTGTCATCATATTTTATTTGATCATCTAAGGGAAAAGAGTTCAGTGCCTCTGGCTAAATAGTCAGGTTATGCATGTTTTAAAAATTCTTGAGGCACACCAGTTGAAAATCACTGGGATAGGGAGTGAAAAAAGGAAAGGTTTTCAATCTATGATTTTGTGTCCAGTAATATTTGTGTTTGCTTTTACTATTCTTTAATTTATGTTCATTAAGTCAACAAAATATAAACTAATTAATTAATTAAATGATACCTATGTTCTAGGCAGAGTAAGGGTGCTAAGTCAATCCAATTAGTCTTTAATTTACCAAGACTTCAGGAAAGTTTAAAATAGGAAAAATTAGATCCCCCCCAAAAATGGATCCCTTAAATATGTACCCTGTGAATAGAGTCTTCATTAGGAAAGCAGTTATTCAATGTAAAAAAAGGTTTTCAAAAAAATCTGTAAAACGTAGAACTTAAATCTTACCTGAATATTTGAAGAATGAGAATTCACTCCTTCACTATACAAATAAACCATAAAATTATCTGCCAAAAAAAATCTAAATGTAAAAAAGAATGAGAGAATTTTAAAAGTTACTCTTTTTGAAACATATAAAGCAATGGCAAGCAAGCTAACACCCTCAGGCCAAGTATGACCTACTCTTTTCTGTTATTGTAAATAAAGTTTTATGGGAATACAGCCATAGCCATTTACTTTTGTACGGTCAATGGCTGCTTTTCTGCTACAACAACAGAGTTGAGTCATTTTAACAGAGATTTATGGCCCTCAAAGCCAAAAATATTTACTATCTGGGCTTTAGAAAAAAAAAAACTCTGCCAACCTCTGACAAAGATAGTATTTTCTTTTGACATATACGTAATTTTTATTCAAAGCAATACACATTCATTCAAAATAATTTTCCTATCTTAATGGACTCCTATAAAGAAAATAAAGAAAAGGGACTACAAGATGAAAGAAAAGCATTTTAAAATTTACAAAGATATGAACTGGATGTAGGATTCTGAGAGTCATCTGTTCCTTTATTTTTTCTAAATTTTATTACCATGAATACATATTTCCTTTATAATGAAGTGAAAGAGTATTGGGTAAATATTCAATACTCAAATAGTATTGGGTCATATTAAGAACACAGGTACTAGTAGGGTTCAGACTGACAAACCTCAGAAGAGGTGGGTGGGGAGGGGAGCAGATAAACCAAAGAATTTATATGCATATATGAATAACCAATGGACACAGACAACAGTGCTGGGGGGAGGGGTGGGATTGGGAGGAGGGTGTCAATGGGAAGAAAAGGAGAAGCATATGTAACAAAAGTAATTTAATTAAAAAAGAAAAGAAAACCACACACATACACCCAGGTACTAAAACTACAGTCTAAGTTCAACCTTCTCTGATACCATTCCTTGAACTTATGCTATTTTAGTTAGGCATCCTCACCTCATGTTCACTCCTCCATCCAAAGTAACATAACTAGACCACCCAGACTAGTTTCTGTCGGGAATCCTCCACTAAAATTGATCTCATATAGATTAATTACCTAATGAACCTCTAGTTGTCAAATCCAGAAGACAGTTTGAAGTCAAGTAAAACTACTCTTAATGTACTTATATTGCTGACCACATACCCCTTCTTTAAATAATCTACTCCAACTTCAATCATACCATTTCCCCTGGTTTTCCTCATATCTTTCTACTCTGTAAATCATTTCATCTGTATCCTTGCTTTTTCCCTTAAATGTTTCCATGGCATTCATTTGTGGGCTGTTTTTTCTTCTCACCTTTAATATTCACCCTCACTTCTATAGATTATCTTGTTCATATTGGTGCTTCAGTTATATCTACATTTTTTTATCCTCACCCGAGGACATTTTTTTTTTTGCATTTATCTTCAAATAGAGCAGGAAGGAGACAGGAGGGAAGAGAGAGAGAGAAACATCTACGTGAGAGAGACACATTGAGTGGTTGCCACCCACACGACTCTAACCGGGGCCAGAGACAAACTGCAACTGAGGTATATGCCCTTAGCAGGAACCGAACTGGGGACTCTCTGGTCCGCGGGCCAAAGCTCTAACTGCTGAGCCAAACCGACCAGGGCTATACCTACATTTTTTTAAATGGCTTTATGAGCCACACCTCCCTTCCATGTTCTAAACTAAATCTACTTGTCAGCTAGACATTACTCCTGCGATATCCCACAAGCATTTCATATACAACCTCTCCAAAAATGAGCCCATATTTGCTCTAACTCAGACCTGTTCCCCTCGTCCTTCACTGCCCCACTAAATAAATCTCTGCCACAACTCACTGTATCCAATCCGTTAGCTAATCCTTTTTCTGCCACCTCAGTATTTCTCAAAAAAAAAAAAAAAATCCCTATTTCTACACAGTCATAGTTCTGCTTCTCATTATTTCTCACATAAGTTATTTGCAATAACATAATTGGCATTATGCTGTCATAATAATTATGCAGGTAAATTCCCAAAACAATATACACGTTCTCTATCCATATCCCAAGCTCCAGTCCCTATATTTCTTACCACTGTTCATAGTCCTGATAAAATGTTCAAATGCAATGTGAGTTCTCTCACTTTCTCTCTTATACACCTGAAAAGTTATTTGTGTTATCATTTACCATATTCTTCCCTTCTCTCTACAGGAATAGGTTAACTTTTCTTTTACTCAATGCCATTCTTTGGCATCTTACACAATGAATCACTTGTTTCCACATCTCTCTTCAAAAAAATTCCCCTCTGTCAAAAAACTTTATTTCATCCTTCTTTGAAAGCATTTATCTGACCTCCTCTTCTTTTTTCTTTGCTCAATATTTTTGATAAGTTATTTACATTTTACTATTTTTGGTCTTATAATTAGCCTCTCCTTAATTCCATGTAGTCTAGCTTTATACCCAAAATTTAACTGAAATTGTCGTCTTGAAAGTCACACATTACTTACAATCCAGCTTTTCACAACTGGGTTTCCATTAAGGAATTAAATTCTATAAAAAGTCATTTCAATTATTTTCTCAATTCTCTGAAAGATGATACATAGCTAGCACCACTTTCCATAAACTATGCACTAGCTCTCACACAATATATCATCTAATTTCTGTATTAAATCCCTTATTCCATATCCCTGATGGTGGGCCTGCCTCCTTGATTAAATCTTAACTAATACAATCAGTTACAGACTTAGTTCTTTTTTTGTTTGTTCGTTTTTAAGGGTATATTTTTGCATAAAAGTAATCTAAAATACAAGAGATAAATTAAAAAGCATAATCCAGAAAAGCCCCAGCAATGCAGAGGGTAGATCAATATGTGAAATAGGACAGAGTGTAAGTCACACCTGGCTTAGTTAGCTGTTCCCATCCTGACAAACAGCAATAGTCAAAGTGCAATCTCTATCCAATGCAATCAAGTAAATCCACATAGCACACTGCCTGGAACAGGATGATGAATGCTGAATGTTGACTTTCCCAATTCTACTCCTTTGTAATCTCTTCCCTGCCAACTTCTCCATTTTTCTTTGTTACATTTTTTTTTATTAATTTATTTTTGTTACAGATGTTTCTCCTTTTTTCCCCATTGACACCCTCCTCACCATCCCCCCACCCCATCTCCAGCTTTGTTGTCCATGTCCATCAGTTATGCATACATGCGCATAAGTTCTGTGGTTTATCTCTTCCCTCCCCCCCACCCCCTTTTCTGAGGGGTGTCAGTCTATACCCTACTTCCACATCTCTGGGTCTACCCTGTTCCTCAGACTGTTATGTTCATTATATTCCACAAATAAGTGAGATCATGTGATATTTGTCTTTCTCTGTTTGGCTTGTTTCGCTTAGGATAATACTCTCCAGGTCCCTCCATGTCGTCTCAAAGGATAAGAGATCTTTCTTTCTTACAGCTGCATAGTACTCCATTGTGTATATGTACCACAGCTTTTTTATCCATTCATCCACTGATGGACACTTGGGTTGTTTCCAGATCTTAGCTATTGTAAATAGTGCTGCTATGAACATGGGGGTACATGTATTCTTTCTGGTTGGTGTTTCAGGCTTCTTAGGGTATATTCCTAGAAGTGGGATCACTGGGTCAAATGGCAGTTCAATTTTTAATTTTTTGAGGTAACACCATAGTGTTTTCCACAGTGGCTGCACCAGTCTGCATTCCCACCAGCAGTGTACTAGAGTCCCCTTTTCTCCACACCCTCACCAACACTTGTTGTTTGATGATTTGTTGATGGCGGCCTTTCTGACAGGTGTGAGGTGATACCTCATTGTTGTTTTAATTTGCATCTCTCTGATGATTAGTGATGTTGAGCATTTCTTCATATGTCTCTTAGCCATTTGTATGTCCTTTTTGGAGAGGTGTCTATTTAGTTCCTCTGCCCATTTTTTAACTGGGTTCTTTGTCTTCCTTTTGTTGAGTTGTATGAGCACTCTATATATTTTGGAGATTAACCCCTTATCTGATGTATCATTGGCAATTATGCTCTCCCATACAGTGGGTTCCCTATCTGTTTGGATGGTTGTTTCTTTTGCTGTGCAGAAGCTTTTGAGTTTGATGTAGTCCCATGTGTTCATTTTTCCTTTGTTTCTGTTGCCTTAGGTGATGTATCAGTGAAGATTCTGCTGCGTATGATGTCTGATATTTTCTTCTAGGATTTTTATAGATTCACGAGTCACATTTAAGTCTTTTATCCATTTTGAGTTTATTCTTGTGTCTGGTGTAAGTTGATGGTCTAGTTTCATTTTTTTGCAAGTAGCTGTCCAATTTTCCCAACACCATTTATTAAAGAGGCTGTCTTTACTCCATTGTATGCTCTTGCCGCCTTTGTCAAATACTAATTGAGCATAATGTCTTGGGTCAATTTCCGGATTCTCTGTTCTGTTCCACTGGTCTATATGCCTGTTCTTGTGCCAGTACCAGGCTGTTTTGATTACAGTAGCTTTGTAGTATAAGCTGATATCCGGTATTGTGATCCCACCTACTTTGTCCTTCTTTTTCAAGATTGCTGTGGCTATTCGGGGTCTTTTTTGGTTCCATATGAACTTTTGAAATATTTGTTCTAGTTCTGTGAAATATGTCACTGGTATTTTGATGGGGATTGCATTGAATCTATAGATTGCTTTAGGTAATATGGACATTTTAATGATGTTAATTCTTCCAATCCATGAACAAGGTATGTGCTTCCACTTTTTTATATCTTCCTCTATTTCTTTTTTCAATGTCCTGTAGTTTTCTGTAAATAGGTCCTTCACTTCTTTGGTTAAGTTTATTCCTAGGTATCTTAATTTTTTTGCCATGATGGTAAATGGAATTGTTTTTTAGTTTCTCTTTCTGTGAGTTCATCATTGGTGTATAAGAATGCCGTTGACTTCTTGACGTTAATTTTGTATCCTGCTACTTTGCCAAATTCATTTATTAAGTCTAGTAGATTTTTGATGGAGTCTTTAGGGTTTTCTATATATAATATGTCATCTGCAAATAATGACAGTTTCACTTCCTCCTTGCCAATTTGGATTCCTTTTTATTTTTTCTTCACGTCTGATTGCTGTGGCTAAGACTTCCAGTACTATATTAAATAAGAGTGGCGAAAATGGGCATCCCTGTCTTGTTCCTGTTCTTAAGGGAAATGTTTTTAGTTTTTGCCCATTGAGTATGATGTTGGCTGTAGGTCTTTCATATATGGCCTTTATTATATCAAGATATGATCCCTCTATTCCCAAATTGCTAAGCGTTTTTATCAGAAGTGGGTGCTGGACTTTGTCAAATGCTTTTTCAGCGTCTATTGATATGATCATATGCTTTTTATCTTTCATTTTGTTTATGTGATGTATCACATTTATTGATTTGCATATATTGTACCAGCCTTGCATCCCTGGGATGAATCCCACTTGGTCATGGTGAATAATTTTTTTGATGTATTGCTGGATCCGATTTGCTAGTATTTTGTTCAGGATTTTGGCATCTATGTTCATCAGGGATATTGGCCTGTAGTTTTCTTTCTTTGTAGTGTCTTTTTCTGGTTTTGGAATTAGGATTATGTTGGCCTCATAAAACGAGTTTGGAAGGCTTCCTTCTTCTTGAATTTTTAGAAATAGTTTGAGGAGAATGGGTGTTAGTTCTTCTTTGAATGTTCGGTAAAGCCATCCGGGCCTGGGCTTTTGTTTGCTGGCAGAGTCTTGATTACATCTTCAATTTCCTTAGTTGTTATTGGTCTGTTCAAGTTTTCTATCTCTTCCCGGTCTAGTTTTGGGAGACTATGTGTTTCTAGAAATTTGTCCATTTCATTTAGATTGTTGAATTTGTTGCCATATAAATGTTCATAGTATTTGCTAATGACCCTTTGTATTTCTGTGGTGTCAGACTTAGTTCTTATTTTGACATCTTGCCTTGATTATACAGGTCCTGCTGGTTCCATCAACTTAAAATCATACAGATTCATGTTCAGGAAGTAAGTCTCTATTTTTTCTGTTCCTACCTTCCCTGTTCACAAAAGGCTACTTCCATGAAGAATTAGGACCAAAAATGTAACTAATTCACAGAAGAGCATCTGTTCATCTGAGACAACTAAAAATGTAATAGCAACTATATTTATTATTTTAGTAGTCCATTTTTATCATAAGTAAACAAATTCATTAAATAAAATGAAATTCAAAACTAAAGAATGAAAAAATTACCTTTGTTTAAGGTGCACGGTATATGGTTTCTCATCTATTGGAATAATATAGGATATCTGTTTCTAAAAAATCCAGAACAACTGAGAGTAAAGACAAATGTAATATAATAAGCAAAACAACAATTTTACATCAATTAATTCCTCCAAACAATGCTTAAAAAGTCTTCATTAAAGCATCTCAGACTATATGTGATTTAAAATCTGCAACAACATATCAAAAAATTTTAAGACCAAAGGTAGCTGAATGGTTTTTTAAATGAGTACAACTCTAGCATACTGAAGTTCCAGTTATATAAAAGTATTTGTTTACCAGTAGGTTTGTAAAATTGGTTCTTTGTATGGGGACAGTTCAAAAATATTCAAAATTTGATGAAAAATGATAATCTACACATCCAAATTCTTGACAAATCCCTCATAGAAAAAAATACAAGATACACATAAAAATATATCATGTTCAATCTGTTGAAAGCCAATCATGAAGAGAAAATGTTTAAATATCAAAAGAAAAATAACTCATTACATACACAGAAGTATCAATACAATTAATGGCAGACTGCTCATCTGAAATAATGAGGACAGAGGGCACTAAAAAAAGTTATTTTTTTAATGTTGAAAGAACAATAATCCTGCCAACCAAGAATTCTATACCCAGCAAATCTAACCTTTAAAAATGAAGATGAAGTAAACCCTGACCTATGAGAAATACTAAAAAAAATTCTTTATGCTGAAAGGAAATAGCAAAGGATGGTTAACTCAAAGAACCAGAATAGGTTAAACCTATGAGTTATATAAAAGATTTGATTAAATTTTTTAAATTATAAATATAATTTTTCTTATTTCTCCTTTAATTTATTTAAAATATATAACAATGGACAAAGCAATAATTATAATGTATAGTTTGGTTTATACAAATATAAATGTATTATATGACAAGAATAGCACAAAGGAAGGAGATAGAATTCCACTATATAGAAGCACAGTTTCAATATTTTACTGGAATTTTTCATATTAATATAAAGTAAATTGTGATAACTTAAAATGCATATTGTGATACCCACAGCAACTACAAAGAAATATGTTTTAAAAATAACAAAATGAGGAATGTAAATCCAATCATATAAATAATTGATCTTAATGTAAATGATCTAAGCACCTCAGTAAAAAGACAGAGATAGATTGGAACGTTGTGCATCCAAATATATGCTATCTACAAGGGACATACCTTAGATTCAAATGTACAAATATGTTCAAAATAAAAGAATGGAATATATATATATATATATATATATATATATATATATATATATATCTCATACCAATAGTAACCATAAAAAGGTGTCATATCAATATCAGATAATATAAGCTTGAAGACAATAAACATTACTAAAAAGAATAATATTTCATAAAGATAAAAGTATCAATACATTCAAAAATATAAAACATTTGAATGTACAGACATCTATTAACAAATCCTCAAAATACATGAAGGAAAAACTAACAGAATTAAAATTAGAAACAGACAATTAAATAATCATAGTCAGAAATTTCAATTTCCATTCACAATAATGAGTAGAACAACTAGACAAAAAATCAACATAAAAAATATTTGAATAAAACTATTAACCAACACAACCTAACTGACACAGAAAACACTCCAGCCAACAAATGCAGAATCCATGTTCTTTTCAGGTGCATATGAAATATTCTACATGATAGCAATATTCTAGCTCAAGAAATTAAAAAGAATTGAAGTCAAAAAATTGTGTTTGCTACTGCAACTGAATTAAATTAGAATCAACAATAGAAAGAAATTTAGGAAATTCCCAAATATATGAAAATTACACAACAAACTTCTAAATAACTCATGGATCAAAGAAAAAATCATAAAGGAAATTTTAAAATTTTGAACTGAATGAAAAATACATCACAGCATAATTTACGGAACTGATGCTCTGGCCCTCTGTGTATACTGAGGCAGCAGCATTATCCCCAAAACCCTAGGTAGTAGCCCTGCCTTCTCCCCACCCCCATGGCTCTGGACAGTGGTCTTGCCCAAGACACTGGATAGAGGCATCCTGGCCCAGGAAAACTAAGAAAGTCATCCAGCCTGAAATCAAGGAGGAAAAAGCTTTGCTTCCTAGGCTTGTAATGAGAGTGGAAACCCTGGTTATCTCTGAATATCCTCTACATCATTCTTTCCTTTTCTTAAAGGAAAATGAATGTTCAAAGCTATATAGTTGTATTGCCCTGTCCTGTAGAATCCCAGAAGTCCAACAGCCTTTCTTCATTTCATCTCATTTTCTCTTGCCCAGTTATTCCTAGCTGGCAATGTTTCTGCTGGTATAACTTCATCTCTATTCCTGGCTTTAGCTATTAACTGATTAAATAGCTAATCTCTTTATGAAGTGACTGTCCAGCCATAAACCTGGTATTTGCTCCAGACTATGCTTTTTCATTTTTTGCAATATGGATATGATGAGAGTTTTCCATCTTCAAGTTCCAATTCCTTTTTGCTTAACAATTCCTCCAATTTATCTCTGTTCTCTTGCATTTTACTATAACCAGTAAGGAGAAATCAGTCATCACCTTCAACACTTCATTTAGAAATCTCCTCTGCTAAATATCCAAGGTGGACACAAGTTCTACCTTCCACAAAACACTAGAACACTATTCAGTTTGTTGCCACTTTATAAAAACAACCACCTTTCCTCCAGTTTCCAATAACCTGTTCCTCATTTCCATCTGAAAACTCACCATAAATGCTTGTAATGTACATATTTCAACCAACATTCTGTTTGTGGTGGATGATAGATGTATTCTATAAAATGATAGAAGCTTTTTCTACAGCTCTACTCTCTTCTTTCTGAGTTCTCACCAGAACTGCCTCTAGCATTCATATGTATATCAATAGCTATTTCAAGGCAAGCAACACTTTCCCTAGCATGCCATCATAATTATTCCAGCCTCTACCTATCACTCAATTTCAAAGTTACTTCCACATTTTTAGGTTTTTGTCACAGCAGCACCCTACTCCACAGAACCAAAATCTGTACTTGTCAGCTTAGGCTGCCTTAACAAAATACCACAGATGAGAGACTTGAAAAACACAAATTTGCTTTCTCTCAGTTCTGAAAGTTGGAAGTCTAAGATTAAGGTGCTATCACGTTAGTTTCTGGTGAGACCTCTCTACATGGCTTTCAGATGGCTACCTTCTTGTTGTGTCTTCTAATCATCTTTTTTCTGTGCTCAGTTGGAGAGAAAGGGAGGGTGTCTCTTCCTGTTCTTATAGGGTACAGGTCCTATTAGATTAGGGCCCCATTCTTATGAACTCATTTAATCTCATCTCCTTAAAGGCCTTATCTCAAAATACAGTCACATTGATGATTGGGGCTTTAACATATGAATTCGGGGGCAGGGAGCACAATTTAGTCCATAACAGAGCTTTTATACACAATGAGCAAAAACAAGATTCATAAAAAGAAAACTTGATAAACTATATGTCACTAAAATTGAAAATGTCTGTGCTTTAAAAATATACCAATGATAAAATGATAAGGCAAGACACAAATTGGGAGAAAATAACTGTGCATTATATATCAGATAAAGAATTTGTATCTAGAATATACAAGGAATTCTATGAATTCAGAAATAAGAGGAAAACAACCCAATTTAAAAATGTGCAAAAAATTTGAATAAATATCTTATCAAAATAGATATATAAATATCTAATAGGCTCATGAAAGATGCTCAAGATCATTTTTCATTAGGGTAACTCAAATTGAAGCCACAATGAAAAACACTACACACCCACTAGAATAACATTAACCAAAAATGAGAGACAACATCAAGTGCTGACAAGTAAAAAAACTGGAACCCTCATATATGGCTGATGTGAAATGTAAAATTGTACAGTCATATGGACAACAGTTTGGCAGTTTCTTTAAATGTTAAGCATAAACTTGTCATATGGTGTAGCAATTTCACTCCTAGGAATATGCCCAAGAGAAAGGAAATATATGTCTACACATAAATGTTCATAACAGAATTACTCATAATAACCAATATCTGAAAAACAATCCAATGTCTATGGAGTCAAAGAATGTGTTATCCACATCTAATAAGAAATAAAAATTCATGAACTCTTGACAAGTGCTACAAAATGGACAAACCCAACTAAAAGAAGCCCAATGAAGAATATACATTCATATGTTTCCATTTATATGAAATGTCTAGAAAAGGCAATTATAAAAACAGATCTCAAATCAGCAGTTACCAAGGGCTGAGAATGGAAGCAGAGAAAAACTGCAAATAGACATAAGGAAACTTCTTAGACAACAGAAATGTTGTAAAAGTGAATGGTGATAATATTTACATAACTCCACTGATGTACTAATAATAACTAAGTTATATACATTTACAAAGGGTGAATTATGTAGTGTGCAAAATACACCTTAATAAAAGTGTTAACAACAAAGTGTTATCAAAATATTGACCACTTAAAAGAAAGGCTTGATTCATTGTTTCTTTTTTGTTTTTTGTCTAAGACACATAGCATATAGCTATACACACAAGTCCAGAGAAATATCTGTTAAATAAATTAATGAGTAAGATAAAGTATCTCCCTTTCTAACAAAAATAATAGAATAAAAGGCTTCTTTCTGAGAACTTGTAGGTGGTGGGGTAAAGAGGAAGGAAGGAGGCTTTAATTTTAAAAGATTTTCCTTAGCTGTCTTAGAGAAAAGTATTCTCTTCCTATAAATCATATAGATATCACTCAGATAAGACCCTGTTTCTTCTACATTATTTTCTATATTTGAACTTTTAATAGTTTTACCATGAGGAAATGGTAGAATAGAACATTCTGATATACATATTTGCTTTTACCATCAAAACTTTAAATTCCTTATTAGAAATAATATTGGAAACTTATATTCATACTTTAAGATTGATATATTTCATTGGTATGCAATAAAAACAAGAAATATCAAATACTAATATTGATTACGAAAAATATATCTTACGTTTTCTACTTGTGAATTATCACTTGTATTTGCTTGGATTTTCTCTGGAAATACAATCTGTAGAGATGAATTTTGAGAACCTAAAGAAATTTTTTTTAAAAACAGTGAATAACTGTGTCTTAAACCTGACTAAATATTTTTTCAGGTTCTTTTGTAAGATTCACTTACGCAAATATGAGTTATCACTGTATATTCCTATAGAAATCTTTAAAACAATTGAAAAACAACGATAGTTGTAAGACACCATAAAAAGCACAGGGAGAAGTATCAACTTACACAAAATTTGCTGTTCCTGAAAAAAACAGAATAGAGTAAAAATAATCAAAGATTAACTTCAAGAAAACTTTCCTGAATTGAAATATTTGAAACCATACATGGGAAAGTACACTGTATTGTAGTTAATACCAATAATAATTGATCAAAACTCAGACTATTCTACTAAAGCTATTGACTGCTTAAGATAAATAATTCTATGGGCATATGAGCAAAAAGAAAATCATATTGAACATATAGGAAGAAAAGAAGACTGACTTGAGAAATTTTTACAACAGTATTCAACATTAAAAAACCAAATAACAATGTCTTTTATAAATCTTCATGAAAAACGTATGGAACCAGAAATTTTTACCCAGCAAAACTGTTATTAAAATATGAAGGCAAAAGACACATATTTACAAGAAAACAAAACAAAACAAGGAACGTAGTTCACACGTACCTGTCATAAAGGGCAAATGAACTTCTCCCAATAAAATATCAACAGATTTGAGGGAAAAGTCCTAGTAGTAGTGAGCATTAAATAAACTTAAATATAGAATAAAGGTTAAAACAATTGTGGGAATTATAGTTATTTAATAAAATGCAAATATTATAAATTATGATTATATAGGCATAATAACATATACAATAATGGTACAAAGTATAGCAGGAGAGGAATACCATATGTGAATACTGATTTCTTTAAATTTATTGCAGTGTGATAAAAAAAAATGTGACTTAAAGCTGAAAATCAAGTGGTAGAAGTAGAAACATAGTGTTTAATGATATAAAGGTAATAGAAGAACTAAAACCATAGTCATGTATAAAAAGGAGAGCAGGAGGTAAGAATAAGTAGTAAGATACTAAATTTCCTAATCTCTCACAGTGAGGAATCACTAGATACTACACCTAAACAAAGGATTAAATCTATTACATAAAACAAATTATAAATATTCCAAATTAAAAGAACACAAAGAACCCAGAAATGTAAAATCAAGTCACAGATTTTTATGGTAAAAGATTTTTACCAAAACAAAAGCATGAAATCAATAAAGTATGACATAAATAAGAAGCACTAAGATAAAAAAAATTTGTCATATCAATAAATGTAAGTAAGATGAAGTGACCAAATAAAAGAAAAATCCTCAGACTGGATCCACAAAATAAAAACCCAATTACTCAGATCTTCTGTGGAATAATAATTACTGGATCTAAGATACTATTAATTTTTGAGGACGTAAAATATGATTGTGCTCACTTTAGGATAAAATGTATGCTTACCAGGAAATTTCAGATGATTAATGGAATTAGGTTCTAATCTATGAGTGTATTCATGGATCTACAAGTTAGCCCTATCATAATTTGCCCAATTATGGAATAGTGTGTGGAAATAGATATAAACAATAACTTGTGGAATCCCCATCTAGCCTACCTAACTTATAGGATGAGGATTATTATGGTAAGAAGGGCCAAAGAGAAAACTCTGAATATCGTTTGCACCATTAACAAAACATCAAACCAAAAGTCTTCCTGAATCCAGACAGTAGACCCACTATGAAGAGATTTAAAACATACAAGGTCAGTGATCTCTATTATGCTCCCATTTTATTTGTTTGACCTGTGCGAATGATTTAAGTTTTAAGTTTAGTCAGGTGATGATTGAAATAACAAATATTGTTCAAAATATGGTCCTTTTACTGAAGCAAGTTAACATAGCAATTGCTACCTGTATGTAACCATTGATAGAAAAAACTGCTGTTTTCACTAACTCAGTAAGCACAGAATTACCACAGCAAGGTCGCATTTTCACTTGGCAGTAATGGCAGTATACCTTCATCATCCATATTGCCTCAGGTCTTTATCATCTCCGGTTATGCTTCTACCTAGACCCTAAATATACCACACTCTGTGGCAGACAGAATAATCCTCCCAAAGATGTCCATGTTCTAATCCCAAGAATCTGTGAATGTTAAGTTACATAGCAAATTGTAATTGAGAATTAAGGTTGCTATTCAACTGACCTTAAAATACAGAGATTATCCTGGATTATCTGTAATCTTAATTCAATCACAAGGAAACTTACATGTAGAAGAGGGGGAGCAGAAGAGAGAACCAGAGAGTTGGCAGTGTGAAAAAAAACTCAACCCAATGCTCTTGGCTTTAAAGATGGAAGAAAGGACCCACAAACCAAGGAATGCAAACAGGCATTAGAATTTGGAAAAGGCAAGGAAACAGATTGTCTACGACAGCCTCCAGAATGAATAGAGCAATGCCAGCTTCTTGATTTTAGCCCAATGAGACCCATTTTATAGAACTGTAAGATAATAAATTTGTATTACATCATTAACTTTGTGGTAACTTGTTACAGCAACAATAGGAAATAAATATACCATCTAAGATGAAATCATTCTGGAGATTATATTCATAACATCATGGCTATAAGACCTGAACTAGCAGGTATATTAGATGCCTTGGTAAGAAGCAGGTGTGCCAAAGTTCTTATTACACACACACACACACACACACACACACACACACACACCATGCAAAAGAAAAATCCACCTATAATGATCTAGTGGTCTAGAAGAAATGGTAAAAATCCTCCATAATAAATGGCAAGAAGCACAGTTGGTAAACCACTTTGGATTTTGGAGGCAACATACATAACATAATTGTGTTGCTTTGACCATTTTACTGAAAAATCATAGGCTGCCAGTTTTGTGAGATGCCAAAGTAAAAGAAAACTCCTCAGCTGACTAAAGCTACTATGCAAGCAGCTCTGCTGTTTTTCATTTATAGCCAAGAGAAACTATAGTACACTAAGGATCTGTGGCAGATGTAAAGGTTGAACTGAGCCTGTATTAAGCCCCACTAGGAGAATCTCAGTAAATGTCCGCGAGGTTTTGAAGCAAAGACATGTCTTCATTGGCATATGTAGTGGTTTGAATGATGATCCCCGCCCCCCCCCCGCCCCACACACATACACACAACAAGACATGTCCACTCAGAATCTGTGGAGGTAACCTTATTTGGAAATAGGGTATTTGAAAGGTGTGATTAGCTAAGGATCTTGAGGTAAAACCATTCCAGATTAGGCTGTGCCCTAAAGCCAGTGATGTGTATTCTGTAAGTAAGAGAAGACACAAAGGAGACAGTGATATGAAGACAGAGGCAGATACTAGAGTAATATGTCTACAAGACAAGAAATATTAGGGGGACCAGAAAGTAATGTTGTTTCTGCACGTTTCGATATTTGGTTGTCATTTATCAGCTCATAGTGTACTTCGAAATTGTGCCAAAGACATTTTAAGGTTAGAGTGACTTGTTTACTTGTAAATAATGAAATCTTAAATTTTTTTTTTCAATTTATAGTGAAATGGCCAGCCAAATGCCAGAAGAGGTACATATCCGGCATTGTACGCTTTTTGAATTTCACAAGGGTAGTAATGCAACAGTTGCTACCAAAAACATTTGCGATGTTTATCCAAGTGCATTAGACGTTCATAAATGCCAAAGGTGGTTTTCTAAGTTCAAATCAGGTAATTTTGATCTTTCTGACTCATATCCATCAGGAAGACCAACAACTTTAGACAATGACATGTTAAGGGCGGAAGTGGAAGCAAATCCATGTCAGACAGTCAAGGAACTGTCAAACACTCTTAACCAACCTTGGTCGACCATCCAAGAACATTTGCAACAGATTGGTACAGTAAGCAGAGCAGGTGTTTGGGTCCCTCATAATCTGTCCGAAGAAAACAAAGCTAACCGGTCCACCACATGCAACTTATTGCTTCAGCGGCACAATACAGAAGCGTTTTTTGATCGCTTGATCACTGGAGATGAAAAGTGGGTCCTCTGTGATAATCCAAAACACAAAAGGCAGTGGCTCTCTTCGAAGGAATTGCCACAAAGTACAGCTAAGCCAGGTTTACACCCCCAAAATGCACTTTTGTGTGTTTGGTGGAGTATTCGCAGGGTCGTTCATTTTGAAGTGCTAAAACCTGGACAAATTGAATGCAGACCTTTACTGTGAACTATTGGATCGAGTAAATCAATCTTTAATTGAAAAGTGCCCAGTGATTGTCACCAGAAAAGGCGTTATTCTGCAACACGATAATGCAAGACCATACTGCGCAAGACGAACCCTGGAAAAAATTAATGAATTGGGGTGGGAGGTATTGCCTCACCCACCATACTCGCCTGATATTGCACCATCGGATTTCCATTATATTCTGATCACTACAACATTTTCTAAGTGGCAAAAATTTGAAAATTTGGATGTTGTCCACAATGCCATCTCCAGATATTTTGCTCAAAAACCAATTGATTTTTATCGACCCAGCATTGAAAATTTGCACACTAGATGGCAAAAGGTTGTTGATAACGAGGGTGATTACATCATTGATTAAAAATAAAAACTTGTTGCCCTGGCCAGTTTGGCTCAGCGGTTAGAGCGTCAGCCTGCGGTTGCAATTTGTCCCCGGCCCTGGTTGGTCGTGCAGGAGGCAGCCACTCGATGTGTCCCTTTCACGTCAATGTTTCTCTCTCTCTCTCTCCCTCCCACTCTATCTGAACAAAAAATGGAAAAATGTCCTCGGGTGAGGATACAAAAAAATAAAAATAAAAATAAAAACTTGTTAAAAATGTATCTGTTTGAATTAATGTTGTAAAAACACGACATTACTTTCTGGTCCCGCTAATACTAAGGATTTCTGGCAGCCACCAAATCTAGGAAAGAGGCATGAAAGAGATTCTCCGTCATAGTTTCCAAAAGGAATCAATATCTTGATTTTGGATTTCTGGCATCCAGAATTATAAGGAAGCAAATTTCTGTTGTTTTAAACCTCTTAGTTTGTAGTACTTCGTATGGCAGCCACAACAAATTAATATAAGTATATAAGTATATTTATTTTATGCATGTTTCTAGCTCACAACTGGACTCTGATAGAGGCTGAAATTCAGACCATGTGATACTATAGGAACTTGCAATCTGAGCCCCTCTTCACAGAGAGACATAATCAGACACTACTGGCTTCTCAGGTCACTGTGCATTAGAAAAGAAAGATGAAAGAGGGATAGCCATTCTTAATTGCCTTGATCCAAAAGGGACACATCCTTTCTTCTCAACCCCATGAGCAAGAGCTACTTGAATTGACCCAGTTTAATGGAAAAGGGCCACAAAATGTAGGCAAAAACATGGATACTCAGTGAGCACTAGGAGCTTTGTCACATAAAAGGATGGAGAAACTATGTTTACAATAAATATTAATCAAAGAGAAATTGATGTAGTTAACAGCACAAATAAAATTTAAGGGGTGAAAGCATTATTAGGAACAGAGGCAGGATACAGTTAATAAAAAATAAACCAGAATGAATGAAAAAAAAAAAGAAGAAATTGGAATGCTACCTCACACCATATACAAAAATTAGCTCAAAATGGATCAGTGACCATTCCGAGTTCGTACTGCTGAACTGTGCCTGGTCTATTGCAGCAATCCCGGCTGTCCACCTGCTCAGCTCTGGAATGCCCAAGGACCTCATTAAGTGGTCTAGGTCCTTGAGACTGCAGGAAGTGGACAAGCAGCCACAGCAGCTGCCGCAGGTCAAATACACTGGGGCAGAGACCGATGAGCTGGGTGAAATGCTGACACCTACTCAGGTTAAAAACCAGCCCACCAGTATTGCATGGGATGGCTTTGAACCAGGTAAACTCTATACTTTGGTCTTGACAGACCCAAATGCTCCCAGCAAGATGGACCCAAAATATGGAAAATGGCATCATTTTCTGGTGGTCCATTTTGTGGGCTTTGGGCCTCCCAAGGGCACAGGCTTTTCCATATGTCTGGCTGGTTTATGAGTATGACAGGCTGCTGAAGTATGAAAAGCCCATTCTCAGCAACCAATCTGGAGACCACCATGGCAAATTCAAGGTATCATCTTTCCACAAAAAGTAGGATCTTAGGTCCCCAGCAGCTGGCACATTTTACCAGGAAGAAAGGGATGACTATGTGCCCAAGCTCTATGAGCAGCTATCTGGGAAGCAGCAGAAAGTCAGGAGGCAGAAATCACCCAGGGAGCCCAAAGCAGTATTTTCAAGTTCAGTGATGTATGTAGTTTTCTCCTCTTCCCTGTTCCCACTCTCACAGGCAAGACATGAACAGACAGGGGTTTAGGGTGAGTTTCCCTTCTACAAAGACTGGTTTATGTTTTGATAAAATTTTAACTACATTTTGAGGGATATTTTGGTACTATGATGGGGTGATCAGTTGTTAATATAAAAATAGCAACCCGTAATCTAAAGAAGAAAATTTGGGGAAAAAAGATCAGGTCTACAGTAACACAGCAGAGTATCAAAAAAATGTTTAATGGAGCTTTAATAAAATTTAAAAAAAAGATTCTTGCCTCTGCCTTTGTGAGCCCAAGTCCAGAATTATGCATGGTAGCACATTCTGAGATGTGTTCTCACGGCCCTGTCTCTCACCAGACAAGGTCCACTAACCCCCAATATGGTACATCTTGCTACGTGTCAGTATCCCACTCTGGCTCCTTTAAAGATCAGTACTAAAAAAAAGCAATAGGAAGACTTGCTTTCTCGCTGTCTCGCTGACCTGCAGGGCTGGGTAAGAGGCTATCAGAAATTCTAAAGTCTGTGCCTGTTAAATTGATCACTCTTTATTGGTGTAAGAAAAGCTGGTCTGGACTTGCTGAATGTCATGTTAATTCTGCTATTTGTTTATTCTCAAATAAAAGCCAAACAGCCCTGGCTGATGTGGCTCAGTGCTTAGAGTGTCAGCCAGCACACTGAAGGGTCAAAGGTTCAATTCCTGGTCAAGGGCACACACCTGGGCTGCAGGTTCGATCCCAGGCTCCAGTAGGGGCACGTGCGGGAAGCAATCAATCAGTGTGTCTCTCTCTTATCAGTGTTTCTCTTTCTTTCTCTCTCTCTCTCTCTCTCTCTCTCTCTCTCTCTCTCTCTCTCTCCCCTACCTACCTTCCACTCTCTTTAAGAAGCAATGGGAAAAATATCTTCGGGTGAGGCTTAACAAAAAAAGTAAAAACATGTGGACAAAAAAAAAGATGGATCAATAGCATATATATAAGAGGTAAAATGATAAAATTCTTAGAAGAAAAGACAGGAGTAAACCTTCATGGCCTTAGATTGGCAATGGATTCTCAGAAATGACACCAAAAACATGAGTAAGAAAAGAAAAAATAGATATATTAGACTTCATCAAAATTAAAAACTTTTGTGAGTCAAAGAACACTCACAAGAGAGTATATATATGCAATTTACAAAATGAGAGAAAATATTTGCAAATTATTTTTCTGAAAAAGGTCTAGTATCAAGAACACTAATAAAAACACAACTCAAAAACAAAAGAACAACCCAATTTTAGAAATGAGCAAAGAACTTGAATACTTATTTCTTTAAAGAAGATATACAAATGTCCAATAAACATATGAAAAGATACGCAACAACATTTATCATTAGAGGAATGCAAACCAAAGCCATGTCAAACCCATTAGGAAGACTATAATCATGAAAAATATTAAAAGAAGTAAAAATAACATGTGTTGGCAATAATGTGGAGAAATTGGAACCCCTATGCATGGCTAGTAAGAATGTAAAATTGTGCAGCTGGAAAACAATGTGATAGCTCCTCAAAATATTAAATATAGAATTAGCATTTTCTATTTGTAATATTCATATCCATATTCATATCCAGAAATTCCACTTTTGTGTATATACCCAAAAGAACTAAAAGCAGGGACTCAAAACAAGTACATGTACATTCATGTTCATGGCAGTATTATTCATACCAGCCAAAAAGTAGGAGCAACCCAAATATCCATCAACAGGTGAATAAACGAAATGAAATATATATTTTCTATATGTATTTCACACAATGGAATACATATCCACTCAGCTTTTAAAAGGAGTAAATTTTGACACATGCTACAACACAGATGAACATTGAGGTCATTATACTAAGTGAAATAAGCCAGTCATAAATAAGTGAAATAAGCCAGAAAAATACTGTATAATTCCACTTAATGTGAGGCACTGAGAATAGTCAAATCCCTAGAGACAGAAAGTAGAATGGTGGTTGCCAGAAACTAGAGGGAGAAGATAAGGAGTAGTTAGTGTTTAATGGGTACTGAGTTTCAGCTGGAAAAGTAAAAAAAAAAAAATTCTGGAGATGGATGGTGGTGATAGTTGCAAAAAAAAGTGAGTATACTTAATGACACTGAACTGTACAACTAAATATGGTTCTAATGAGTAGCAAATAGAAATTATAAATCTGAAGAATACAATAATTAAACTGAAGAGGAGTTCAGCAGAAAAAAGGATCAGTGAACTCAAAAACAGGCAGTACAATTCATCTAATCAGAGGAACAAAAAGGAAAATAAAAAAATATAGCTTAAGGGACTTATGGGACACCACTGAGCACAACAAAATATAAATTATATAGCAGTATCAGAAAGAAAAGAGAGAAGAAGGGCTCAGAAAGCTTACTAGAATTTTTTTGGCTGAAAACTTCTCTCATCTAGAGAAAAAAACAGACATCCAGATCTAGAAAACTAAAAGAAAACCAAAAAAGATAAACTCAAAGAGACCCACATCAAGACATATGATAATTAAATTGACAAAAAATAAAGATAATGAGAGACTCTTAAAAAGCAGCAAAAAGGGGCTGGGTGACAAAAGATAAAGGGATTAATAATTTTAAAAAATACCTCATAGACACAGACAACAGTATGGTGATTATCAGAGGGATATGGGGGGGTAAAGGGGTGAAAGGGGGTAAAGGGGGGATAAATGATGACAGAAGGAGACTTGACTTTGGGTGGTGAACGCACAATAGAGTATACTGGTGATATATTATAGAATTGTACACCTGAAACCTATATAATTTTATTAACTAATGTCACACTAATAAATTCAACAAATTTTTTAAAAATAAATAAATAAATTTTTATTTAAAAAAAAAAACAACAGCAAGCCATTTGACCCAGTGATCCCACTTCTAGGACTATATCCTAAGAAGCCTGAAATACCAATCAGAAAGAATATATGTACCCCTATGTTCATAGCAGCACTATTTACAATAGCTAAGATCTGGAAACAGCCCAAGTGCCTATCAATAGATGGGTGGATAAAAAAAGCTGTGGTACATATACACAATGGAATTCTATGCAGCTGTAAGAAAGAAAGATCTCTTATCCTTTGAGACGACATGGAAGAACCTGGAGAGTATTATCCTAAGCGAAACAATCCAGTCAGAGAAAAACAAATATCACATGATCTCACTTATCTGTGGAATATAATGAACAAAACAAGCTGAGGAACAAATAGACCCAGAGACATGGAAGTAGGGTACAGACTGACAAACATCAGAAGAGGTGGATGTGGGGGGAGGGAAGAGATATACCACAGAACTTTTACACATGTATGTGTAAACAAGAACATAGACAATAAGGCTGAGGGGCAGGTGGGATTGGGAGGAAGGTGTCAAAGGGGGGAAAAAGAGAAATATCGGTAATAAAATTAAATTAATTAAAAAAAAACAACAAGAGAAAAGAAACTTATTATTTACAAAGGAACTTCCATAAGACTATCAAGAAATTTTTCAGACAGAATAGAGTTAGATGCTGTATTCAAAGTGCTGGAAAAAATTGCCAACCATGAATACTTTACCAGCAAAGTTGTCCTTCAGAATTGAAGGAGAGAGAGAGTTTCCTAGACAAAAAAAGAGAATTTATAATCATTACACGAGCCTTACATTTTGTTGGAGTTTTTCATGCTGAAACAAAAGGATGCTAATTAGTAACAGGAAAAAATATGAAAAATATAAAACTCACTGGTAAGAGTGAAAAAAAGAATCTACAAAAATAAAGGGAAAACTGAATGTAAATGTTTTCCTCAATTAGCTTCTACTTACAACACAATAGATGAAAAATCAAAAACTGCTCAAAATGGTAAATTTTATTTTATGTATATTTTACCACAATTTTTTTCCTTTTTATTGAATTTATTGGGGTAACATTGGGTAATAAAATTAACCAAGAGCTGCATTTCAGGAAATACTGAAGGTTGTTCTTCTACCTAAAACAAAAAGACAAAAAGATACAAGACTATGAACAAAATAACTGACAGACAGAACCAGGAAATTGAAATCCTTGTTCAGAACAGAATATCAAAAACTTAAGTATAATATAAAAGTTTTTTTAAATAGGTAATAATATTTTTTTAAAGAAGAAAGATACTGAAATTGGGAAATATACTCACAGAATAAAAAAGTAATTTGTGACAACAAAAACATAAAAGTAAAGGGCATAAAAGTCTGAATTTCACAGGGGAATGAAGATAAGATATAATCAGAAAAAAGAAGTCTAGTGTATACATGAAACTTTTTTACATAAATATATGCTAACCACCAAAAAAATCTAGAACTGAGACCTAGAAGAGTACACAGAGAGAGAAAAAAATCATAGAAGACCACTAAACTAAAACAATAGACAGAAACACAAAGTAAAAGAACCAACAAAGGCATAGAACTACTAGAAAACAAAAGATAAAATGGCTATAGGAAATCCTCATACCTCAATAATTACCCTAAATATAAATGAACTGAATCCACCAATAAAAATGCACAAAGTAGCAGAATGGAACAAAAACAAAACCTAACCATACACTGCCTTCAGGAGACATATCTCAGCTGCAAAGACAAATATACACTCAAAGTGACAGGGCAGAAAATGATTCTCCAAGCAAATAGCACCCACAAAAAAGCAGGTGTAGCTATACTTATATCTGGCAAAATAGATTTCAGGATACAAAAGACAACAAGAGACAAACATGAGCATTTTATGATGATAGAGGCCACAGTACATCAAGAAGACATAGCACTTCTCAATATACATATGTACCCAATTAGGGAGTACCAAAATATATAAAGCAGCTACTGACAGAACTAAAGGGAGAAACTGATAAAAACACAATCATAGTAGGGAACCTAAATGCCCCATTGACAGCTATAGATAGATCATCCAAATGGAAAATTAATAAAGAAATATTGGCCTTAAATGACACATTAGACTAATTGGACATAATTGACATTTACAGAGCCTTTCATCCCAGAATACCATATTATATATTTTTCTCTAGTGCACATGGAACATTCTCAAGGACAGACTATATGTTGGAACGCAAAACTAGCCTCAACAAATTAAGGAAAATTGAAATCAACCAAGCATATTCTCTGACCACAATGCTTTGAAATTAGAAATCAAATGCAAAAAAGGAAGCAAAAAATAACACAAATATGTGAAGATCAAACAACATGCTATTAAAAAGTAACTGGGTCAAAGAAGAAATAAAAGGTGAGATTAAACTATATATAAAGTCCAGGTAGCTAAATTGGTTAGAGCATTGTTCTGATATGCCAACATTGTGAGTTCAATCTTCCCATCAGGGCACATACAAGAAGAGCCAATGAATGCATAAATAAGTAGAACAACAAATTGATCTCTCTCACTCTCTTTTGCTCTCTCTCTCTCTCTCTCTCTCTCTCTCTCTCTCTCTCTCTCTCTTTCCTTCTCTGATTAATAAAAATCATTTTTAATTAAAAAAATAGAGAGAGAGACTAATGAGAATGGCAATATGACAGAGCAAAACTTCTGGGATGTAGTGAAAGGAGTAATAAGAGGGAAGTTTATAGCATTACAGGTCTCTCTCAAGAAACAAGAAAAATCTCAAGTAAACAACCTAACATTACATCTTAAACAACTAGAAAAAGAAGTGAAGCCCAAAGTCAGCAGAAGAAAGGAAATAAAAATTAGAGCAGAACTGAATGAAATAGAGAACAAAAAGACTATACAAAAAATTAATATGACAAAAACCTGGTTCTTTGAAAAGATTAATAAAATTGACAAACCCCTGGCTAGATGAAGAAAAAAAAGAGAAAAGACTCAAATAAATAAAATCAGACATGAAAGAGAAGCTACCACAGACCACACAGAAATACAAAGGATCATACAAGAATACTGTGAAAGATTATATGCCACCAAATTCAATAACCTAGAAGAAATGAGTAAGTTCCTAGAAATATATAACCTTCCTTGACTGACTCATAAAGAACAGGAAAACCTAAATAGACCAATTAACAGTGAGGAAATTGAAACAATGATCAAAAACCTCCCAAAAAGTGAAAGTCCGGAATAGATGGCTTCACTGGTGAATTCTACCAAATATTCCAAAAGATTTTATACCTAGCCTTCTCAAACTCTTCTAAAAAATTGAAGAGGCAATACTTCTTGACACATTTTATAAGGCCAATATTACCCGGATACAAAAACCTGGCAAGAATAACACAGAGAAAAGAAAACTACAGACCAATATCTCTGATAAATACAGATGCAAAAATCCTAAATAAAATACTTGAAAATTGAATACAATAATACATTTAAAAAATAATACATCACGATAAAAAAGAGTTCATTCCAGGGGCACAAGAATGGTTCAAAATATGAAAATCAATCAATGTGATACACCACATTAACAAAATAAAGGATAAAAATCAATGATCTTATCAATATATGCAGAAAAAGCATTTAAAACACTCAATAAAATGGGTATAGGAGGAAAGTACCTCAACATAATAAAGGCCATATATGAAAAACCCTCAGTTAATATCATACTCAATAATGAAAAACTGAAATCTTTTCCTCTAAGATCAAGAACAAGACACGATGTCCACTGTCACCACTCTTATTCAACATAATACTGGAAATCCTAGCCAGAGCAATCAGACAAGAGAAAAAATAATAGGCATCCAAATTGGGAATAAAGAAGTATATTTGTAGCCCTGGCCAGTCAGGCTCAGCAGCGTTGGCCTGTGGACTAAAGAGTTGTGGGTTTGATTCTGGTCAGGGGCACGTACTTCGCTAGCGGTTTGTTCCTGGCCTGGTTGGGGTCGTGTGGGAGGCAACCAGTCAATGTGTCCCTCTCATGTCAATATTTCTCTCTCTCTCCCTTTCTCTCCCTCCTTCCCACTCTATCTGAAGATAGATGGAAAAAATATCCTCAGGTGAGGATTTAAAAAAAAAAAAAAAGTATTTTTGTACATCACATGATTCTTTTTATAGAAAACCCTAAAGACGCCACCAAAAAATATATATTAGAAATAATAAACAAATACAGTAAAGTTGCAGGACACAAAATCAATGTACACAAATCTACTACTTCGTTATGTACTAAAAATAAAAGTTCAGAAAAAGAAATTTTAAAAAACAATTTCTTTTAAAAATGCAATAAAAAATGAAATACCTAGGAATAAATTTAACAAATCATGTGAAGGACCTATATACTAAAAACTACAAAGCATTATTAAATGAGATTGAAAAAGATACAATGAAATGTAAAGGTATTCCGTGTTCATGAACTGGAAGAATCAACATAGTTAAAATGTCCATATTACCCAAAGCAATATACAGATTGAATGCAATCTCAATCAAAATCCCAATGATATTTTTTAAAGGAAAAAAAAATCATCAGATTTGTATGGAATCACAAAAAAACCAGAATAGTTAAACAAATACTGAGAAAAAAAGAACAAAGCCCCAGGTATCATACTGCCTGACTTCAAATTATACTACTAAGTGATGACAATCAAAACAGCATGGTATTGGCAGAAAAACAGACACAGAAACCAATAGAACACAATTGAAAGCCCAGAAATAAATCTACACATATATGGGCAAATAATTTTTGACAAAGGAGCCAGAATCATACAGTGGATAAAAATAGCCTCTTTAGTAAATGTTGTTGGGAAAATTGTAAAGCCACATGCAAAAGAATGAAACTAGACTACTGTATGTCTTTATATACAAAAATTAACTCAAAATCAATCAAACACCTAAAAATAAGACCTGAAACAATAAATTACATAGACAAAAACATAGCTAATGGTATGGACCTTCGTCTTAGAGAAGATTTTATTAATTTGACCCCAAAGGCAAGAGAAATAAAGGCAAAAATCAATGCATGTGACTATAGCAAACTAAAAGCTTCTGCACAGCAAGAGAAACTGCCAACAAAACAAAAAGGCAACCAACTAAATGGAAGAAGATATTTTCAAACAACAGTTCCAACAAGGAGTTAATATCCAAAATATTTAAAGAACTCATAACACTCAGATTCCAAAATGGCAGTGGAGTGAATGGAAGGCACACAGACCATCTCCCAGGACCAAACTGTAATGACAACAACAATAAAGACAAATCCTTGGGAAAAAGCAACAGAAAAGCAGCTGGAGAGGACCCATATAACCAGGGACAGGAAAAAGGGACACTGAATCAAGCCTGGTAGGTCTGCAGCAGCAAAAGAGGGCGGGCTGGGAGCCTATGGAGAGCAGCTGTTTTAGATGTGAGCAGATCCCTCAGGGTTAAAATCCCAAGCCGGCTCCACAGTGCAGAGGGCCGGGACAGAGCACTAAACTAGCCACAGCCACTCACCTTGGGCTCCAGCAGAGGGAGGGCAGATTGGACAGGAACTGTGTGGGGACATGGAACTTGGGGGGCGCTCAAAGTTTTTGCTGAGTCATGGCCACACAGGATGGTGGCCATCTTGCTCGGGGAGCCCATTCCAGGAGCTCTGAGAAGCAGCAGCCCCTCCCTTGGAGATTTAACCCCACCCAGCTGGACCAAAGAAATGCAAATTGAGGCTAATTAACAGCCAGCATCTGCCCCACACTCTGCAAATCCTCTTATGCAGAACACCTGAGGGAGTTTTTCATTCAGCTGAGGGCTACAACCCAAGGCTCATCAAGTAACTGAGACTAATAGCCTCCAGGCAAAAAGCTAGAGGATAACTGAACCTTTCCTGGGCTTGCAAATCTACCAAGGAAAGTAAGACTTGACAGTTTGGGTCCTCCCAAACTCATCCAAACCCAGTAGAGGGAGCCAAAACAGCAGAACACCAACACCCATACGGAAAATTTGGCAGGTTCCAAAACCCACTGAGATAGCCAAAACGGTGAAACAGAGAAACAAATCCCAAATGAAAGAACAAGCGAACTCTACTAAAGATGAGATCAATGAAATGCAGTTAAGCAAGTTATCAGAGATAGAGTTCAGAGCCATGATCTTGAGGAAGCTCAACAGCATGAGTAAGGACATCAACACCATGAGTAAAGATATAGAAACATTGAAAATAAACCAAGTGGAAATGAAGAATGACATAGCAGAAATAAAGAACACATTGGAAGGAATAACCAGCAGTGTAGAGGAAGCTGAGGACCAGATCAGTGAATTAGAAAACAGAGTAGAAAAAATCAACAAATCAGAAAATCAAGAGGAAAAAAAAAAACAATTAAAAAACAGGAATACAGCTTAAGAGAAGGTGGACAACTGAAAACATAACAACATTCGCATCATAGGAGTTCCAGAAGAAGAAGAAAATGAGCAAGTGTTAGAGAATATATTTGAAGAAATAGTGACAGAAAACTTCGCTAACCTGGTGAAGAAAGAAGGCATTCAAGTTCAAGAAGCACAGAGAGCCTCAAGTAAGAAGAACCTAAATAGGCCCACCTCAAGACACATAGTAATTAAAATGCCAAATATTAAAGACAAAGAGAGAATCCTAAAGGCAAGACATAAGCAACAGGTTACCTACAAAGGAACCCCCACAAGGCTATCAGCTGACTTCTCAACAGAAACACTACAGGCCAGAAGGGAATGGCATGAAGTAACAAGGATCTGAATCCAAGACTACTCTATCCAGCAAGGCTATCATTCAAAATAGAAGGTGAAATAAAGAGCTTCCCAGACAAAAAAAAAAGGCTAAGGGAATATATTAGCATGAAACCAACAATGTAAGAAATGTTAAAAGGACTGCTGTAATTAGTAGAAGAAATAGGAAGAAAAATATAACCACAATAAACAAAAATGACAATAAATAAGTACATATCAATAACCTTAAATGTAAATGGGTTGAACACTCGGATCAAAAGACACAAAGTAGGTGATTGGATAAGAAAGCATAACTCATATAGGTTGAAAGTGAAAGGGTGGAAAAAAATCATCCAAGCAAACGGAAAGGAAAAAAAAGCTGGGATAGCAATGCTCATATCTGATCAAATAGATTTCAAAATGAAGGCCATAACAAGACACAAAGAAGGCCATGACATAATATTGAAAGGATCTATCCAACAGGAAGATATAACTTTGGTAAACATATATGCACCCAATATAGGAGGACCAAATATATTAAAAATCTTCTGGAAGACTTCAAAGGAGAAATCTACAGCAATACAATCATAGCAGGGCACTTCAACACCCCACTGACATCACTGGATAGATCATCTAGACAAAAAATTAACAAGGAAACAGAGACTCTAAATGATGCACTAGATCAAATGGATTTAATAGATATCTACAGAGATTTACACCCCAAAACTGCAGAATTCACATTCTTCTCAAATGCACATGGGACAATCTCAAAGATAGATCACATGTTAGGACACAAAGTCTCTACAAGTTCAAGAAGATTGAAATCATATCAAGCATCTTCTCAGATCACAATGGCATGAAACTAGAAATCAATTGCAACAAGAACATGCAAAGACATTTGAACACATGGAGGCCAAATAGCATGTTATTAAACAATGAATGGGTTACCAAGGAGATCAAGGGAGAAATTAAAAACTTCCTGGAAACCAATGAAAATGAACACACAACAACACAACATCTGTGGGATGCAGCGAAAGCAGTTCTGAGAGGGAAGTTCATAGCACTACAGGCCTACCTCAAGAAACAAGAAAAATTTCTAATTGACTATCTAACCTCACAACTTAAAGAACTAGAAAGCAAACACAAAGAAAACCCCAGAGCAAGCAGAAGGAAAGAAATAGTAAATATCAGAGCAGAAATAAACGACATAAAGACAAAAAAATAAAAAATTCCAAAGATCAATGAAACAAAGAGCTGGTTTTTTGAAAAGATAAACAAGATTGATGGACCCTTAGCTAGACTCACCAAGAAACAAAGACAGAGAACCCAAATACACAAAATCAGAAATGAAACAGGAGAAGTAACAGTGACACTACAGAAATACAAAGGATCATTAACAAATAATATGCACAATTATGCAGCAAAAAATTGGATAATCTAAACGAAATGGACAAATTTCTAGAAACACATAGTCTCCCAAAACTGAACAGGGAAAAGATAGAAAACTTGAACAGACCAATAACAACTAAGGAAATTGAAGCTGTAATCAAGACTCTCCCAGCAAACAAAATCCCAGGTCTGGATGGCTTCATGGGGGAATTTTACTGAACATTCAAAGAAGAACTAACACCCATTCTCCTCAAACTATTCCAAAAAATTCAAGAAGAGGGAAGACTTCCAAACTCGTTTAATTAGGCCAGCATAATTCCAATTCCAAAACCAGATAAAGACACTACAAAGAAAGAAAACTACAGGCCAATATCCCTGATAAACATAGATGCCAAAATCCTGAACAAAATACTAGCAAATCGGATCCAGCAATACATCAAAAAAATTATTCAACGTGACCAAGTGAGATTCATTCCAAGGATGCCACACTGGTGAAATATTCGCAAATCAATAAATGTGATACACCACATAAACAAAATGAAAGATAAAAACCATATGATCATATCAATAGATGCTGAAAAAGCATTCGACAAAATCCAGCACCCATTTCTGATAAAAACACTCAGCAATGTGGGAATAGAGGGATCATATCTCGACATAATAAAGGCCTTATATGAAAAACCTACAGCCAACGTCATACTCAATGGGCAAAAACTAAAAGCATTTCCCTTAAGAACAGGAACAAGACAGGGATGCCCACTTTCACCACTTTTGTTTAACATATTACTGGAAGTCTTAGCCACAGCAATCAGACATGAAGAAAAAATAAAAGGGATCCAAATTGGAAAGGAGGAAGTGAAACTGTCATTGTTTGCAGATGACATATTATACATAGAAAACCCTAAAGACTCCATCAAAAATCTGCTAGATTTAATAAACAAATTTGGCAAGGTAGCAGGATGCAAAATTAACATGAAGAAATCCACGGCATTCTTATATACCAATAATGAACTCACAGAAAGAGAAACTAAAAAAACAATCCCATTTACCACTATGGCAGAAAAATTAAGATACCTAGGAATAAACTTAACCAAAGAAGTAAAGAACTTATTTGCAGAAAACTACAGGACATTGAAAAAAGAAATAGAGGAAGATATAAAAAAGTGGAAGCACATACCTTGTTCATGGATTGGAAGAATTAACATTATTAAAATATCCATACTACCCAATACACTCTATAGATTCCATGCAATCCCCATCAAAATACCAATGACATATTTCACAGAACTAGAACAAATACTTCAAAAGTTCATATGGAACCAAAAAAGACCCCGAATAGCCACAGCAATCTTGAAAAAGAAACACAAACTAGGTGGGATCACAATACCAGATATCAGGTTATACTACAAAGCTACCGTAATCAAGACAGCCTGATACTGGCACAAGAACAGGCATATAGACCAATGGAACAGAACAGAGAACCCACAAATTGACTCAAGACATTTTGCTCAATTAATATTTGACAAAGGTGGCAAGAGCATACAATAGAGTAAAGACAGCCTCTTTAATAAATGGTGTTGGGAAAATTGGACAGCCACATGCAAAAAAATGAAACTAGACCATCAACTTACACCATACACAAGAATAAACTCAAAATGGATAAAAGGCTTAAATGTGACTCGTGAATCCATAAAAATCCTAGAAGAAAATCTAAGCAACAAAATTTCAGACATCATACACAGCAGAATTTTCACTGATACATCGCCTAAGGCAACAGAAACAAAGGAAAAAATGAACATATGGGACTACATCAAACTAAAAAGCTTCTGCATGGCAAAAGAAACAACCATAAAAATGGAAAGGGAACCCACTGTATGGGAGAGCATCACTGCCAATGATACATCAGATAAGGGGTTAATTTCCAAAATATATAAAGTGCTCATACAACTCAACAAAAGGAAGACAAAGATCCCAATTAAAAAATGGGCAGAGAGTGGACATTTACTTTTATTCAGTTTCTTCTTAAGGTGAAGAAAACTCTTTGTAAATGTCCTAGAGAAATATAGTAGCTTTCTGTTCACCCTTTGCAAGTAAAAAGGGTGGATCGTTCCACTACTGACATATATAAAAAAAAATAAAAAATAAAAATAAAAAAAATAAAAATAAATAAATAAATAAAATAAAAAAAAATGGGCAGAGGACCTAAATAGACACCTCTCCAAACAGGACATACAAATGGCCAAGAGACATATAAAGAAATGCCCAACGTCACTAATCATCAGAGAGATGCAAATTAAATCAACTATGAGGTATCACCTCACACCTGCCAGAATGGCTATCATCAACAAATCATCAAACAACAAGTGCTGGTGAGAGTATGGAGAACAGGGGACTCTAGTACACCGCTGATGGGAATGCAGACTAGTGCAGCCAATATGGAAAACAATATGGTATTTCCTGAAAAAATTAAAAACTGAATTGCCATTTGACCCAGTGATCTCACTTCTAGGAATATATCCTGAGAAGCCTGAAACACCAATCAGAAAGAATATATGTACCCCTATGTTCATAGCAGTACTCTTTACAATCGCTAAGATCTGGAAACAGCCCAAGTGTCCATCTATAGATGAGTAGATTAAAAAGCTGTGGTACATACACACAATGGAATACTATGCAGCTGTAAGAAAGAAAGATCTCTTATCCTTTGAGATGACATGGAGGGACCTCAAGAGTATCATGCTAAGCGAAATAAGCCAGAGAAAGACGAATAACACATGATCTCACTTATTTGTGGAATATAATGAACAAGGTGGGCTGATGAACAAAATAGACCCAGAGACATAGAAAGGAGTATGGTTTAGACTGACAAACCTCAGTATAGAGGAACAGGGGGGGATGGATGAGAAGAACCAAAGAACTTATATGCATGTATGCATAACCAATGGACGAGACAACAATGCTAGGGGGCAGGGGGGTGGGATGTGGAGGAGGGTGTCTAGGGGGACAAAAGGACAAACATCTGTAACAAAAATAAATTAATAAATATTTGGGGGTGGGGAGAAGTCATGCAACTCAAATAAACAATCCAATTTAAAAATGGGCAGAGAACCTGAACAGACACTTCTCCCAAGAAGACATACAAATGGCCAACAGGTATATGAAAAGATGCTCACTTTCACTAGCCATTAGGGAAATACAAATCAAAACTACAATGATATACCACCTCAGACCTGTTAGAATGGCTGTTATCAACAAGAAAAGTAATAGCATGTGTTGGAGAAAAAGGAACCCCCATTCATAGGAATATAAACTGATAGAACCAGTTTTTTGAGGAAAATAGTATGGAGGTTCCTCAAAAAATTAAGAATAGAATTACCATATGACCCAGCAACCCCTCTTCTGAGTATCTACCCAAAAATTTTTAGAACATTTATTCACAAAGATATATTCACCTTTATGTTCATTGCAGCATTATTCCTGGTGGCCAAGACATGTAAACAACCAAAATGTCCTTCAATTGATGACTGGATAAAGAATTGTGGTACATATATACACAAAGGAATACTACTCAGCCATAAAAAAGATTAAATACTGCCATTTGTATTTGAGACTATCATGCTAAGCAAAATAAGTCAGACAGAAAAAGTCAAGAACCATATGACTTCACTCGTATGTGGAATATAAAACTGAAAGCAGCAAATAAACAAACAAGAAAAACAAACAAAAACTCATAAATACAGACAACAGTATGATGGTGATCAGAAGGAAGGGGGTTTGGGAATTGTAAAAGGTATTGGGGGTCAAATATACAGTGATGAAAGAATATTTGACTTTGGGTGGTGGGCACACAATACAAGAGACAGATGATGTATCATAGAATTGTACACTTGATAATACACTATATAATTTTATTAACCAATGTCACCCCAATAAATTTAATTTTTTAAAAATTGGCTCAGTGCTTACATGAGAAAATTAAGGATGCCTCCCACCATCCATAGATTGAAAAAGAATCTAGCAAACCATACAAAAACCTAATGAACCAGTGTTAGATTATTGCAATCTCCTAGAAGCTGCCTTTAAGCAGTTTTCAGGGTTATAGAAAATTGATGCTTCTCTTAATCTTTTTTTATTTTATTTTTTTAATACTCATCCAAGGATATTTTTCCATTGAGTTTTAGATAGAGTGGAAGGGAGGGAGGGAGATAGAAACAATGTGAGAGGGGCACATCCATTGGTTGCCTCCCGCACGACCCCAACCAGGGCAGGGGATCGAACCTTCAACGCAGGTACATGCCCTTGACCAGGAATCGAACCAGCGACCCTTCGGTCTGTGGGCCTATGACCTAACCGCTGAGCCAAATCCACCAGGGGCCTTACTCCCTTTTTAGTACCACGTTCCTTAGTGGATTAAATAAAAGAACTAAATACCTAGACTAAAGGACTTCATATAAATTGGCTCACAACGAATGGCCTTATTAACCTCACAAATGGCTAGAACCATTCATTAATCAGCCAAGAGCAAAACTGCTCAAATTATGAATTTGTAGCTCCTCAAATAGGAGGCCCCAAGGAACATTTTCTAGACAGACTCCATCTTCACAAGGTATTTGTCATTATTGCAAACAACCAGGTCACTGGAACACCTATTGTCCAAAATTAAAGTGAAAGCCTTATCTGCAGGCTGAGGTTCCTTGTGTGGACCCATTTCATGAATTACCTGAAATTTTTGAAAAGCGCCATCCTCTTGTTTCATTCATACATACATTCAGACTAGGGATGCTCTGAGGAACATATAGATATTTTTTTCACTCTTCCCTTTAAATTCTTAGGGCAAAATCCAACTAACAAATAGGGAACATACTATTAGAGCACTCATTGATGCCTGGGCAACTTTATCAGTTTTTAACCCCATCAGCCTCTCAATACCTTTTTCTTGGAGTACAGAATAAATCAAAATCATGGGTGTTTCTAATCATGTCATGGAAGCATACAAGTTTCTACTTTTGCCTTTTACAAGAGATTCCTTACTGGCATTACACCAAATTTCTCCTTGTGCCCTCTGTCCAAATACATTTAATCAGGCAAGATCTTTCAGGCAAATTCCAGGCTAGTATCTCATTTTCTTCTAAGGGCCAAATTAATCTCAAGATACTTGACTCTTCTGATAGCTTCCCTACACAGCAGTTGGAATTTAAAATTCCAATTATAATGGCCATGATGGGTGACCAAATCAATAATAAATTGTTAGAATCTGTTCCTCCTAATTTGTGATTACAATCCTCCACTCACTCGCACCAATTAAAATTCAGGTACATGCATCTAAAGCCTTGCCTAACATTAAGAAATACCCCATTAGGGTACAAGACCTTAAAGAAATTAGTCCTGTAATAGAGACACATTTTGATAAGATCATAATTGTTCCACATACTAGTTCTTGTAATACTCTTATCCTCCCTGTAGGTAAACCAAATGGATAAAGATGGCATTTTCTTCAGGACTTTAGCACTGTTAACAGCATTGTCATTCCACGGCACCCTGTCCTGCTGAATCCACACACTATCCTTAACTCCATTCCTACAAATAGTGCCTTCTTCACTGTTACTGATTTATGGAGTGCCTTCTTTAGTGTTCCTTTTGATCAGGAAAGCAAGAACCTTTTACCTTCACCTGGACTGTTATGACACAGGTTATACTGAAAGTCCATTTTATTTTTCCCAAATACTTAAACAGGATTTGGCAGATGTGATTTTTCCACAAGGTTCTACCTTATTACAGTATGTTGATGATTTTCTTCTTTGCTCATTCTCTTAGAAACAATGCATTCAGGATAGTCTTTTTCTCTTAACTCAGTTAGTCCTAAAGGGACATAAAGTCTCTAAGGGAAAGCTCCAATTTGTTAAAAACCCCAGTTAAATATTTAGGGCATTTAGTGACATTTCAAGGATTAATGTTGGACCCAAACAGGATCCAGGCAATATTTCAGTTCCCTCTTCCCAAAACTAAGACATCTGTGGAGTTTTCCAGGGTTGGCATGATATTGCAGAAACTGGATTTCAAACTTTTCTTTGTGCGCTCAATCCTTCTATGCTTTTTTAAAAGAACAAGAACCAGACCCAAACATTTGGTCAAGAACATCTGAATCTGCTTTCCAGTCCCTAAAACATGAGTTAATGTCAGCTCACAGCCTAGGACATCCCATTTATTCTCTCCCTTTCTCTCTTTTGTCCACAAATGGGAAGGAAATGCCCTGCACATCTTGGTCCAACAAGACAGGCACCACCACAGGCCAACTGAGTATTATAGTCAACAACTGGATCCTGTAGCTAGAGGGCTCCCTTTTTGCCTACAAGCTGTCTCCACCACTGCATTTCTGCTAAAGACAACAGAAATCATAATGGGTTCCCTTTTGAAAGTCGATGTACTCCATTCAATAGAAGTCCTTTTATACTCTCACTACCCTCCCCACCTTTCTGCTAGTAGTCATATCCTAGGAAATCTGACTTTTCTCTTTGCCTAATACAAGTATTTTTCATTGTAATGCCTTAATTCCTACCACCCTTCTTCCTTTACCAACCGATAAAACCCCACATGACTGTTTACTGACTTGTGACACTCTCATCAGTTCACAACCTGACTTGCAAGAGAGACTCCCCTTGATAACCCTGTTTCTTAGTTCATTGATGAAGGCAAACTTACTGGTGAATATGCTACAGTTACCCCTTTTAATATATTCCACAGGCCTCTTCAGCCCAAAGAGCAGAACTTTCTGCACTTGCTTGTGTTTGTGTACTAGTAAAAGATGACAATATCTTTACTGATAGCTGCTACAGTTTTGGCACTGCCCAAGACTTTGGTATGCTTTGAAAACTGTGGATTTCTAACACCAGGGGGAAATAACATTAAAAATAGGTTGGGTGTTACTGCTTTGTTATATGTTATTACCAAAACGATTAGCTATTGTTAAGGTGCCTGGTCATTCAAAAACAGACACCAACAAAGAATGTGGAAACTGTCTGGCCAACAAAAGAGCTAAAAGAGATGCTCTCCAAAATTCTTCTTCTCAGAATTCTCTTTGTTCATTGATGATTTCCATTAGCATGGATGATACTAGAGATTTGAAAAAAAATAAAGATAGGCAGCAGCATGCCACTGTAAAAGAAATGCAAAAATGAAAAGATGCTCATTGTACTTACAGTCCCCAAACCAAATTATGGTATGGGCCACACAGACATCACCTGGGAAGCAATATTAAAATTAATCCATGAAATAACACATCGGGTTACAGATAAAATGTTGGATTAGGACAGCATTACTATTGGAAACCTCCCAAAATTGCCTCAGAGGTGTCTTGTCTGTCCAAAGTATAACCCAGATAAATTTATCCACACCTCACTGGGTCATTTCCCTTTACCAAAGGACACTTTGAGGTATGGCAATTGGATTTTATTCATAGGCCCGTTCTCAAGGTTATAAATATGTTTTGGTGATGGTTTACATGTACTCTCAATAGGTGGAAGCATTTCCCTGTCAAAAGGCTATGGTCTTTGCTGTATCCAAGTCCTATTAGAAGAAATTATTCCCATGTGGGGAATCCCATTAGAGTTGACAGTGGTAGAGGAACATATTTCACTGGGAAAATTCTTAGTACAGTTTGTAATATTTGACCTATTTTACCATATTTTCAATGTGTCTATAACCCTCAGTCTTCTGGACTAGTTGGAAGGACAAATGGCATTATAAAAACACAACTTGCTAAATGTGTACAGGTCTTTAATCTTCCTGGGCCACAGTCACTGTCCCTTGTTTTAATGAATCTGAGATTACACTCTTTAGCAGACACAAACTACCACCATTCGAAATTGTTGCTGGACATCTGATAATGATGTACTTGTGTGTTTATGAACTCCTACTTGTCACAGGACATGTTGTCTTAGTGCAAGGGATTGAGGCTTTAAAGAAAAACAGCCAACTAGTCCAACAGTCTTTTCACAGCACACTCCTGGGAGACGAAGACCTGCTCCACCACAACTTACCACCTGGAGATTTTGTCCACTGGAAAATACATCTCCATAAAGATTCTCCACAACCCCAGTGGAAGGGACTTTACCAAGTACTTTTAACTAATCCTTGTGCAGCTGAACTTAAATGCATTGATTCTTGGATTCATATTTCTCGTTTTGAAGAAAGCTCGGACACCTACCTGGCAAACTGCCCGATTGGGGAACTAAAGCTCAGAATTTGCAAGTAGAAGCAGACGGCATCTCAATAGATGGCTTTCTCAAGATTCCAGACCAGACCAATATAATCTCATGTTTTTTCCCTGGACAATCTGTCAGAAAAACTCTTTTATCCACTTTTCTATGTGTTGAAAGTGCATGACAATATGTAACTTTGGTGGTAAGACCTTGTAATTCAGAAAAACTGCTGTTCTTATATTCTTATATGCTATGCTTATAAGCTCCAGCTCATCAACTATTTTATTTCACTTAGAACTCACATTAGCTAGTATACACCTACCTTTCTTGAGTTCTTACAATGGCTCCTGTTAATAGAGATCATTTTAGCTATTGGTTGGTCTCTTATCTTTTTGTAAACTTCATTGCTGAAAATTTTGTTTTATTACATCCTTTTGTTCCTACCCTACAGAAACTTTCTGAATCTGAAAATCTCACTGACTACAGCAAACCATACTCTTAAGGTTCCTGAATTCATGGCCTGGCCTCTATCCCTAAAGGGGTGGCAAAAAAAAGAAAGAAAAAGAAAACTTGACTGGTAAAAATGTAAGGTTCTCTTCTGCCTTCTTTGAAACACGTAAAGACTTCCCTTTGGAAAACATGCCCCAGAGGTAACTACCTTCCATTGGGACCTCCTTGCTCATAAAGGTATATACCCCTTACTCAGATGTGGACTTTGACTAGTAACCTTTGTTTTGAAAATATAACTGGTACTGGTAGAACATTAGGTTATCTTCCATTAGATGTCTATAACTATGGGCTCTTACATGATTCAGATGACCATGAGTTCACTCCGTGCTGGAGTCTGCTTGACTACAATGTAACCTCTCATAACATGTCCTCATGGTACGTCAATGAGATCTACAGTGAACCTGGAGATTGGGAAGATGTGCACCCTGTTAATGAAACAATGTGGGGAATGGTGTTAACTAAATTGTCTTCTTCCTGGAAGTTCCCCACTATCAAATAAAAATCTGACTCACAATAATCAAACTCATTTGTTGCTTCAAGTACTATTTTGTGTTGCAGGACAAATAGTACTGTATGCAAGACAAGTTATTATGGTGGAACAAGTGATATCTGAGAAAAGTTAGTTTTTGGAGGTTGAGTGGAGAGTTCAAGAAGCTTTGGGGTGTTTTTGAGTGGTAGAAATTTTGAGGCAGTTTGGTGACGTGCCTGACAGACCTCCAAGAAAGGTCAAATCCAAATTCAGAGAGTAAGGAGTTTGCCCTTGAGCTTACTAAAATTATCTTAAACTCTCATGCGTCACTTCTGACGCCGGACGCCCGAACACAGCCCAGCTTCCAGGGTAACAGGACTAAAGACACCAAAAAGCAGGTAAGGACCCTGGTTTTTAATCGAGTTGGGCTACAGTCTGACTAAAGCTGGTAGGCGTTGAAAAAAGGAAAAGAAAAACTTTCCCCGCTCCAGAGCGGAGCAACAGGGTCTCCCTCGTCTTACCGAGTGTGCGCACTAGCAAACCACCGAGGCCGGCAAGCAGCACCGTTAAGCGGAACATGCTGGGTCCGAGCAGCACTGAGCGGGCAGCCGTTGTGCCAGCTCCAGTGGGGCGCCGCTCGAGGCCGCCTCCGAGCGCTCACGTTCCTGGGGCAGCGTTCTTTGCGCCCTGTGACTAATAGCCTGTGATGTGTGTCTATTCAAGTCAGTCCATCCCTAAGCTCCATCTTCTAAACGTATCCAAACCAGCTGCTCCCTCCCGGTGGCCGTCCCCCACAAACCTGTCCCTCTGCGTTGATGGACCTAAAAGAGCTAACACGTTTATTAGGCACTGTTTTGTGTCGGACACTTCCAGGTGCTTTAAAAGACCAACCTGGAACACTTTCCGAATTTAAAACTATACACTAGGTAATTGGATCAATATGTGGTACATATATACAATGGAATACTACTCAGCCAGGAGAAAAGATTGAAATACTGCCTTTTGGGACAACATGGATACAACTTGAGGATACAGTGCTAAGAGAAATAAGTCAGACAGGAAAAGGTAAGAACCATATAATTTCATTCATATGTGGGATATTAAACAGAAAGCAACAAATGAACAAGTAAAACAAACAAACAAAAACTCATAAACATAGACAACAGTACGGTTATTATCAGAGGGAAAGGGCATGGGGGTAGTAAAGGATAAAGGGAGTCAAATATATGGCGAGTGAAGACTTGACTTTGGGTGTTGGGCACACAATGCAATATACAGATGATGTATCATAAAATACACTTGAAACCTATATTAACTACTGTCACCCCAACAAATTTAATTAAAAATAAAATGAAATGAAAATAAGAAAAAAAAAAAAACACTATATGAACACACACACAAATATACATATTCTACTAAAGCTTGGTTTCTCTTAAAAACAAAACAAAAAAAACTAGATTCCAAGAATGAACAAAGTGAGATTTTGATATCTTTGGAAAGAGCCTGCTACAGTTATGTTTGTTTGTTGTTTTTTCCCTGTACCTACTGTCCAAATGCACTTTGCAACCAGACTCTGTCTACTATTTCCTCCAATCTGGTTCTCCACAGGGCCTTGGCTAAAATTCATGTGATGTCATCTTCTTATTCAGTAACTTCTCAATTCAAAGAATATTCATTCATTTGTGTAGTGAATGAGATGGACAAGATTCTTGTCCATAATTACAGTATGTATGTTCCAGTAGAAACTTCTAGCCAAATGCCTTAAAACAGTATTCAATATTTTCTACATTCGGAACCCAGGCTGCCACCTATTTTCGCCTACCCCCAATGCTTTGGCCACCTTCACTTCTGGTCTTTCCTGAATGAACACTGCCTTATTCTCTTGTACTGCAATGCCTTCTCCCTTCCAGCCTCACTCCAGTCCCCACTTATATGCACTATTTTGTAATTATTTTCAAATCCCAAAGAATGAATTTTCATATTAAGTAACAGAAAGGCAGACACACAAACTAAAAGGCCCAGGGGGAATACAGAAAAGCTCACATACAGAACCACCACATCTAAACTGACATTTGAGATGCAATTTTAGGGATGCACAGGGTTTCAAGAGGGCAATCTAAACCCAAAAAACAACAGCATGAGCAAAAATAAGACAACAAAAATATACACCTAGCTTGTATCCCAACAAGATCAGCCAACGCTATACTAATACTGCTTTTAGACAGTAGTTGAGGCAAAAATCTGGTTTCATCATTTTTCATAGCATTAGAACAATTACAGTAAATGCTTAGAATTGTCAATTAGTGATATCTTGATTAAATTTCTAGTTATTTGTTATTTCCCTTCCCTCAAACTTTAAAAAAATCAATAGAGCAGACGTTATATTAATCTTCCTGTGTATGTGGCTCTCTCCGTAAAAGGAGGCAATCTGATCAAGAACTTATATATCACACTATGTAATATAATTCCTGCAAGATAGTAGAGTTTGAGAAAACATTTATGGAATGTAACAAAATCTGATTTGTGCTTAGAAAACCTGCATTGTGCTTAACTATATGGCTAGAGATGCAGGCATCTGCTTGATAGGAAGGGAAAATGCAATACCCTAAATAAAGTCATATAGTCAAACAGTTCTATCAAAGTTACATATAACTCATCCTTGATTATTAAGACATTTTCTGCAGATGGCAAGGAAGACCTTTGATATTTTCCAATTTTGAAGTGACATCTATAACCATGAAATTTTATTTTTTTAATAGCAATCACAATAAATCAAGAACAAACCAAAGTGAAAAGCATATAAATTTCTAAATATATATGTGAAAATAAAAGATTTTAAACTGATGAAATAGTCTTTTAGAAAAACTTTCTAAATATTAAAAGATCCAAGGTATTATCTCATCCTGAGAAAAGTTTTAAATTATATAGCTAATATACTAACAACTGCAAAATTCCAGTGATATGAATTACAACTGCAAAAATTGAGACTATATGAATGAAAGACACAAATATTTTAGTCTCATATGAATTCATTCAGGGATTGAAATTGAAATGAAGATTCTTCATTTGAGACTGTTTATAACTTTTAATGTATATCTTGATTGCTAAAATAATGTACCATCTTCAGAGAACTGAAATATCTGTCTTCTTCAAAACTGTTTTCCTTTGATAACAAAAAGCCATTGTGCACAATTTGAGATAGTCTAAAAATTAGTGAAATATCTGTAAAAGACTGACTAGTACAGTAGTTTTGCCTAGTATAATGCTTTAAATAATAAGGTTACAAACAGCTGAGTAGGAAGTTACTGGGCAACACAAAACAGAATTTCAAGTATTTTATTTATTGTAAATGTTATATTTGCATATGTATATATACACAAACCAAAATTTTTTGGAAAAACTAATGAAATTCAGTTAATAAACCTATTATTCAACTTTATTATGAAAGATTATGTAAAATTTTAAGTGCTTAAAATTTTACCATCCATACTATTTCTTCCATAGTAAAAACTCATTTTTAACAGTTGTGGTAACTCATAGACACCAAATAACTTTTTGCACTTATCTAAGAAAGCCTTTTCTTCCTTCCTTTCTCCAGCCTAATTTCTTTGAAAATATTGGTGTCAAGAGAGACATGTTCCAGCACACCTTAGTAAATGTAAACATTCTAAATTATATTAATAGCAAGCTTTGAAGTTTCAGATTTTAACTTAATTAAAGTGCTCATAAAATTCTCAAGTGGTTTTATAACAGCTCAAATGATTGAAGATATAATTGCTCCTGCTTTATTATAGCCATGAATCAACAGCATATCTGATTAGTTCTATTAAATACCTCGTACCTTAAAATGTATACTTTATTAAAATAATGCTATTGTAAAAGGATGTCATGTTTTAACATGATTCACAATAGAATTATATTATTAACTTTTCTAATATTCATTATCCATAGATAGATCCATAGAATCTATTATTCATAGAATCCATAGAATCATTTATCCATAGAATGATCATAAAAATGGAAGATAACTGTGTGTGAATACACACATACACACTTTTAGTGTATTTTGTACTTAAAAAGTAATATTATGGTATCTTAATTGTGGGATTTGTACATTCTTTTGAAGACAGAACAAACCTTTATTCAAGATTCTAGCATATGATGATTATTAGCCTGTGCAAGATAAAAAATATTAGATATTACTGGCAGTTAATTAGTTTTCACAGGTATTAGAATATCACACCTTCAACCTGCAACTACATTAATGATAACTAAGGTCAAAATTCATAATTACATTTAAGCACATAACAACAAAACTTAAACCAATACAGTTAATTTGAGAATCGTTACAGTAACATGTTCAAAATAACAATCCATGTTCGGTGCATCAACTTCACAGATGACTGAATAAGACTTATTGAGTGATGGAAATGAAATGTTATTCTAAATTCCCTGACTTCATTGAATTTCTTATATTTCTCAATTCCCACTACTCAATTTCTGTTTTATGTGTTAGTAAAGTTTGTTTTGTGGCATTTTGTTTTCATTCATAGTTGCAGCAAGAGGAAAGGATTTTCAAGAAAATATCAGGAAAAAAAAGTATTAGCTCAGTTCCCTGAAGATATCTGCAAAAGAAAAGGTAAAACAATCAAGTAAGGGAATTATATAAAGGAGGTGCAGGAGCAGGACGAGCAGGAATTAAATTTCCCTGAGATGGTACTTTCGGTTGTGGTGGAGGTGGCCTGTGAGAAGGAAAAAACACAGTTAATCATGTGTTTAGACAAAATGAAATAATGCTTCATTCATTACAAACCCAACACAACACCATCCTTAACACTGCTAACTGTTCTTAAGGGTAACTCTTCTGAGATTATTATTAATGCTATGCAATGGGGAAAGGGCTCCAAACGAAGTCTACAATAGAGCACCTTTAAATTAATTAAATTAATTAATTAATTAAATTAATGCTATTCTATAATCAACAATGCTGCGGGAGGTTCTGGTTTATATGTTTTAAAAAGACTAGTACATGAAGTTGAAAAGACTAATAGTAAAAGATAAGTGAGGACACTGTGTGGATTAAGCACCTCTTCTGCCATTAGGATTTAAGGGCAGCAAATTATGTAAGTATAAACCTTACATATATACATACAGCTGAAATTCCAGCTCTCTCAAACATAATATCTACTCTGAGAACTAAACTGGCTATGACTTCTATACCTGTCCTTCTCAATCCTCACAGGATACCCTTTCCTTAACCACTTCGATCAATTCTAGTACACCACTAATCCAATAACACACCACAACATGACCTGGTGGATATCTGTTTCACAGCTTTTATATATTCTTCTCCCGATGCTCAGTTGGATTTCAACACACTCTTATTGTATAATAAAGATTACACAAGAGGACGTGCGCTCAGTGTTGCTATTCAATTATAATTTGAAGGACTTTTGGGGGTGGGAGTGGTGGGATGCATTTTACGTGATGCAAAATATAGTGACACATTTTCTCCTTTTTTGCTCATTTTAAGCCCATCTATTGAGTCTTTAATTTGATCCTTTTTTTCAAGTTTCTAGTTTGGTGCTGAAATTCTCAATCTTGACTATTAATTCCATGACATAATCATCACAGTTATTTTGAAGTCCATGTCTGATAACTCTATTAACTGGCTGCCCTCTGAGTCTGATTCTATGCTTGATTACTTTTCTTGGTTTCAGTCACATTTCCTTTTTCTTATATGTCTGGCTTTGGGGGGGAGAGGGAAGCAAATGTTTAAAAAAAAAACCTGTAGGAATAAGTTGAGGATCTAGTTCACCCTTCCCCTTGGTTGCAACACAAAGCCTGGGATGTTTGCCACGGTATCTCCTCCTGGCAGGGCTCCAATTTTTGTCCCCTCAGCCCTTTGAGTTTGTTGAAAGCTCTCCTCAGCTTCCTAACTTATCAGTTCTCACTTTGTGAATAGATACACATATCTATGAGAGAAAAATGGTCCCCAAAGATGGGATCATCACCAGACTGTGTTCCTCTCCTGGACCTTAGCTCCACAATTCCTCATTTCCTTGGCAGTTCTCTGGTGCCTAGTCCAACCCATCTGGTTTCCCATTGCTGGTTATTCAAAAGGTCCTTCTTTTTGAACCTTACATACACCAAAGGCTGGAGCAACAGTTTACTGTCTTGCTGAGGCTTCTTTAAAATTTCATTTTGACACTGCACTAATATGATAAAACTTACATAAAATACTTAAAAGCTTTTCTGTAAATTATGCTCTGTCTATACTGCTGGCAATAAATACTTGTCCTAAATCATATTAAAATACAAGGAAATATATTAGACATTAACTCTGGGTTTTATTCTGGTCAAGTAATCTAAGCATATTCATTTCAGACCTTGATGGGAACTGCTGAGGCTGCTTCGCTGCATAAATTGGTACAGGAAATCGGTTTGCATATATAGGCTAAAAAAGGGGAAAAAAGAGTTATTACCACAATGCAATCATAAATATATTTTCTATACAGTTTGTTATTTTCCATATAAAAGTACCCAATATATTTAAAATTCAATGAATAGACAACTTATAATGCTGACATGTAAAAATATTTTGCATATTCAACATCTTTATCATTGAATATGCAATACTTAATTATTGTAAGGCTATATATTTTCTAAATTCAATATCACTCAAGTATTATAATCTTAGTTATAATCAACTACATTAGTTAAAAGGTAACATATTTCCTATATCAATACATTTCAAATATAATCTTCCCAAAATGTATTGCCAAACTTATTCAGTAACTAAATGGTACTATAAATACCAGTAATCTACAATCCTTGATTTTTGGAATTCCTTATATTCTTCCTTGACAAGGTAGTTGAAAGAAAGTTTTGCAACAAAGTGAGACTCTATAGCATGGCCTTACATAAGTAAGTAAAAGTAAGAGAATGTTTCACATGCTTTACATTAGATAAAGTCAGGGAAGATCAGATGAAACTACTAAATCACTGATGAAGTGTACCTGACTAAGATATTCTCTACTATCTACTAAAACTCTGTGAGTGGCAGATTATGCATAGTGGTAAAGAAGAGCTTGAATATTCCCTGGGTCCTGCTATGGAACAGATGGTCTGCTATTTTTTTGCCCCATGGAGTTATTTGTATATACTGTGAAAATAGAGAAGAGATGCAAGATAATGTCTCCATCCTCTTCCATCAAGCTTAGGTGCACCACTTTAAAGGGATAAAGTCTACTTCTTGGAATTTGCATTTACTTTTATGTGTATGCAAAAACAAAAACTAATGTACAGAATTTTGGTTCTCAAACTTACTTCATTACAGAAGGCTGTTCAAGAAGCGATTTGTTTGAAAACTGAATCATTTTTTTTCCCAATAGAAATAATGCAAATTGAATTAATTCATTCCAGAACCCAAACTGTTTCCCTGTTTTAACATTTTTTTATATACAGTACATGTGTAATGTACTATTTTATCTATAAACAAACACTTCCTTTCTTAAATTTATTGAACCACCCCCTACTAGCCTTAAATGAATCACTTTCAGAACTCCTTCTGGGGTGTCTTTCAGGAGGTCAGTATGTGGCATCTTTGCTTGCTGTCACTGGCTAACTGCTTTTTGTTTGTCCAAATCAACAACAGTTTTTCTACCTCTTCAATTGCCTGTGATCATTGTTTCTTTCACATCATTAGCAACATTAGCACTCCTGATGGCCTCTTTATATGTTAAAATTGTGCTAATCATCCATTTCACCAGCAACAAAGGCCAAAAAAAGACCCACAAAAATATTCACAGCACAATTTCCTGAGATGTTAGCAGTAAACTCACTCATACTGGCACATTCTCTCCTTTGTTTGTGGCCTGAGAGACACTTTTTGTCATGCTGCTGTATCAGCATGAAAGGCTTGTCAGGTCAAACACCGAAGCTTGTTCAACAAGCAAGACATTTTTTCCATGAACAACTTGGTCAAAAACTGAATAGTTTGAGATGGGAGATATTCGAGAACTGAGATTTGACTGTACAAGAATCTAGATGCTGCTTTTTGGGGGTGGGGGAGACAAGATTTGAAACAGCATGCTTTTAAATTTCTGGTAAATCCTTAAAATGGAACGGTATGACACTATTAAAAAGCACGGGGTACATTACTCATTACTCGTAAACAGTGGTACAATCCATCAAGCACCATGAACAACCACAGTAATGTGGTAACACAAAAAGAAAAGAACAATTCTCCAGAAAACAAATTCAAAGCAATAAAAGATTGTGATCTAAATGACAGAGAATTCAAAACAGCTGTTATGAAGTAATTCAATGAGACACCAAAAAATTCAGAAAGGCAGGTCAATGAGCTCAGGAATAAAATTAATGAACAAAAGTAGTGCTTTACCAAAGAGAATTAAACTCTAAAAAAGAACCAAACAGAAATCTAGAGCTGAAGAACTCAATTAATGAGATGAGGAATGCATTAGAAAGCATTGGAAATAATTCAAGTGGAAGAGAAGAGAGAACTAAGATTTTTTTTAACGAAAAAACTCTATGAGAATTACCGGACTCCATTAGGAAAGGCAACATAAGATAAGGGTATCCCAGAGGGAGAAGAGAGAGCCTATATAAAGGAATAATAGATGAGAACTTCCCAAAGTTGGGGAATGAAATGAACATAAAAGTAACAAACTAACAAAAAACTTAATTATCTCAACGTAAAAAAATACCGTTCTCTGAGACACATTATATTTTTTTTCTTTATTGATTTTAGAGAGAGAGGAAGTGAGAGGGACAGAGAGAGACAGAAACATCAATGAGAAAGAACATTGATTGGCCACCTCCTGCATGCCCCCGCACTGGGCATTTGGCCCACAACCTGGGCATATGCTCTGACCGGGAATCGAACTAGTGACCTCTTGGTGCATGGGTCGACACTCAACCAGTGGCCTCAACGGCTGGGCAAGACACATTATACTAAAACTGTCAAAAAGTCAATGATAAAGCCCTGGCTGTTTTTCTGTGGTGAGAGCGTTGGCCTGCAAACCAAAGGATCATGGGTTTGGTTTCTGGTCAAGGGCAAGTACCTTCACCCCAAATGGGGTCATGTGGGAGGCAACGAATCAATGTGTCTCTCTTGCATCTCTCTCTCTCTCTCTTCCTTCCTCCCTCCCTCCCTCCCTCCCTTCCACTCTATCTAAAAATAAATGAAAATATATCCTTGGGTGAGAATTAACAACAAGAAAGATTATAAAGGCAGCCGGGGGGGGGGGGGGGGGGGACAGTAACTTACAAAGGAACTCCATCAGGTTATCATCAGATTTCTCAGCAGAAACTCTACAGGCCAGGAAACAGGGCATGATATATTCAAAATATCGAAAGACAAAGGAGAATCAAAGGCTTCCCCAAGACACACAGAAGCTGAGAGAGTTCCCCACCACAAGAACTGCATTACAAGAAATGTTGAAAGCAGCTCTTACTTGAAATGAAAAGACAAAAGCACACAAAACTTTACAGTGACAAATAGAATCAGAAAATGGCAACTCTATTTCAAAACAGGGTATTAAACACTTAATTATAATAACATAAAGATTAAAGGGGGGAAAGCACTTAAAATAAGTGTAGCTGATTCAATTTGGCAACAAACATGCTCATAAAAAGGGTAACCTGCAACACCAAAAACCTAAAAGGGAAGGAGGAAAAAGGGCCCAACTTGTATAGGCAAATAAAGATAAGAAGCTAAGGGGGGAAAAAATGACTATTTTACCTATTAGATGTTTTGTACAAACCTCATGGTAACCACAAAACAAAAATCTAGAGCTAGGACACTGAAAGATATAAGGTCAATACAGGGTGTCCCCAAAAAATGTATACAGGGTAACAGTAGATTATTTTACATTTTGAAAATGAAATGTATTTTAATAAACACTGGCTTTATAATTATTCAAAGTTGTGTATACATTTTTGGGACACCCTATATATTAAGCCCCCCAAAAAGATGATATTGCCATATTAATATTTTTAAAAATAGATTTGAGATTAACTGTCTTTCCCAATCTCACACATAAAGACTCTACCAACAGCTGAAAACATAAAAAGAGCTATCAGGGACTGCTTTAAAGACTTCTAAAGATCAACAAGAATGATTTCATGGGAAGAACATGGAGACATTTTTAAATATGCCAGGGAAACTGAAAGCTTTCCCCCTAAGATCAGGAATAATACAAGGATGCTGATTTTACCACTGCTCTGCAACATAGTACTGGAAGTCCTAGCCAGAAAAATTGGACTAAATAAATAAATGGTATTCAAATTGGAAAAAAATAAGTACAACTATTTCTATTCGTAGATAATATGACCCTATATGTAAATAGAAAACTCCAAAGAAAATTACTAGAGCTAATAAATGAATTCAGTGGCAAAATATATAAAGAACCTGCAAAAATCAATTTTGTTTCTATACACCAGCAATGAACAATCTGAAAAGGACATTAAGAAAGCAATTCCAGCCCAGCTGGTGTGGCTCAGTGGTTGAGCATTGACCCATGCACCACGAGGTCACCGGTTTGATTCCCAGTCAGGGCACATGCCCAGGTTGTGGGCCAAATCCTCAGTGTGGGGCATGCAGGAGGTGGCCAATCAATATTCCTATCTCTCTCTCCCTCTCCCTTCCTCTCTCTCTAAAATTAATAAAGAAAAAAACATTTTTTAAAGAGAAGATGAAAGCAATTCCATTTACAATAGCATCCAAAGGATAACATACCTAGGAATAAACTAACCAAGAAGGGCAAAGACTTGCAAACTGAAAATGTACAACCCATTAATGAAAATATTAAATAAGTCCTAAATTAATGGAAAGACAACTAGCGTTCATGGTTTGTTTCAAAGACGCAGTATTGTCAAGATCTGTCAACCCAAAGTGATCTACAGATTTAACACAATCCCTATTAAAGTTCCAATAGCCTTTTTTGCAGAAATGGAAAAGGAGATTCTCAAATTTATAAGGTGAGGAGAGATGGGAGTTATTGCTTCATGGGTATAGAATTTCTGTTTAGGGTAATGAAAAAGTTTTTTTGTTGTTTTTTTTTAAGATAGTACTGATGATTGCACACCACTGTGAATGGAATGCCACTTAAATTGTACACTTAACTGATTAAAATGGCAAATTTTATGGCATATATATTTTACCACAATAAAAAAACGATGTCAAGGATGAAGAACAGCATATATGTAATTTCTAACTTGAAAACATAGGGACTGTGTGACTATCCTGTATATGTAGTTATATGAAAAAATCTCAAAGATATATAATTAAGGAAGAAAAGGGCATAATAACTTTTTATTTCTTTTTATTAGGGGAAAAATGAGTAGAATAGGGAGACTCCATATATAGGAAACATGAAGAAGGGTATCTAACTAATCATTTCACTCCACATAAACTGGAAAACCTTTAAAAGTGGTGACAAAGATATAGATTGCCAGGAATGCTCATACAACACTGATGATTCAATCACCCCATGGCATAACCTCTTCAGAAAGCAATTTGACAATTTCCAGTAAATATTCACATATCTTCAACTAGCAATTTAATTCCTACATGACCCTAGGTCAGTGCTGACTAACAGAATTTTCTGCAATGATGAAAATGTGCTACATCTGTGCTGAACAGTACAGTAGTCAGTGGTACTTGTGATCTACTGAGTATTTAAAACATGAATGAGGAATGGAATTCTTAATTTTATTTAATTTTAAATAAAATTTAAATAGTCACATGTGGATAAGTAACTACTACATTAGACAGTGCCGTCCCAGAACTCACACACACACACATGAGAAGACATATATATAGAATGTTCATCTCAGCCCACAATCTGATAAGAGGAAATTATTACCTATTAATTTGGTAATAGCAAAATGGATTTTCAAATTGTGTGGTAATTGAAAAATGGATTTTAAAAGTACAGTCGGCCCTCATTTATCGGGTTCATCAGTTCCAGACTCTACCACGATAAATCAATTTCCGCGAAGTAGGATTCTTATTTGTAAGTCGTCCCTCGCCACTTCGCACTTCGACTTTCGTGGCTTCACTCTATTGCGGTTTTTCGCGAAGTGGCGAGGGACGACTGTATGTGGTACTTATGTAATGTAATACCAAAAATAAAAATGAATGAACAAAGGTTATATGTATTGATAGGGATAAATAAAAAAGCAATGTTAAAGGGAAAAGTAGGTTGCAAATAAATATGTAAAACATCAAACGAAACATTATACAAAGTTTAAAAATATATAAAGTAAAATCATATACTCCTATGTGGGATATAAAACTGAAAGCAACAAATGAGCAAATAAGAAAAACAAACAAACAAAAACTCATAGACACAGATAACAATATGGGTTACCAGATGGGAGGGGGATAGGATTAAAGGGTAAAGGGAGTCAGATATACAGGTGATGAAAGAAGAAATTTGACTTTGAGTGGTGGGCTGTACACAATGCAGTATACATATGATATATCAGAATTATACACTTGAAACCTATATAATTTTATTAACCAATATCACCCTCAATAAATTTAATTAAAAATAAAAATAAATTTCAAAATATAAAAAAGATAAAGTGAGATGAGAAAAACTATGTCATTATCCCAATACTTCCTAATAGACTCAGAGGAGCAGTGATTACTGGTCCTAGTGCTGAGACAATTAAATGTATTCCAGGAGTTCAGCACCAGGTCTTTGGTAACATGCCCTATGGAAGCCAGGCATTGAAAACAGAAAGAGACCATACATAGAAAAAACAGTGACAGCATGGGTCCCATGTCATTTCCCAATCTTGGTTTCAAGGCAAGGCATTCTTGTTATCTAGATGTCTTCCCTCTTCTCTGAGCCAGGGACCCTACTGGTAGTTACTAACCCAGAGACCACCTACAGACCACATTCTTAAATTCTTAAGAACTGTTTCTATATCTGTGTGACAATTATTATTTTTTTAATCTTAAAAAATGTGAAACCATAATAATAGTACAGAAACAGAACTTTTCATTTTAAACTTACAACTTCTCTGGGAGGAGTCACTGGAGAAACATGTCGAGGAACACTCACTGGGTGTCTAGGAACTTTCCCTTGATTTTTGCCATCTGATCTGAAAGACAGAATTACTTTTGAGCTAAATTAAGATTAAAACATTTCTACATGACATAGTACACATACCTTGCATTTTCCCCAAAACAGAATGATATTGGTACTGGTGATTATGACAATAATGATGGCTAAATTTGTCACAGCATTTTTAACAGTTTTCACACATTTTTAATCCTTACAGTACTAGAAAGTTTTAAACCCATTTCACAATGAAATAAACTGAAATTCTAAGAAATTATAAAATTTTGTCAATGAGGCCAATGTTCCCAAACTTTTCTCCTTGAGTGTTTCTAAAATCAGAAAGGAGTACAAGCATACTGTTAGGCTGCATATAAAAAACTGAAGTAGTCACTCTAAAAATTAGGAAGTCCAGGAGGAGCAAATGAGCTACCTGAAAAGATTATCAATTGAGTTTTAGACATGCTGAGGCAACAGCAAGTCAGTTAGGAAGAGATGTATAGGACAGCAGATCGCTATAGTTACAGAACTAAGATTTCAGAGATGCAGATTGAGGAATTAAATGGATTGGTCAGTCTGAAGTGTGTAAGAAAGTAAGCAAAAGAAAGGGTAGGAAAATAAATCTGTTTTAAAATATGTTAAAAATTAAAGCTCACATCAGGATACTCTAGGAATACACTCTGTGTAAGTGAGAAAAATAGGACAATGAAGTAAAGGTAAACTATCAAGTAGATATATGTATACTTTGAAATCATTAACATAATAAAAATGAATTATTAATTATACTGTGCCAGCCAATGTGTTATGGGTTTTATTTGTTAATATTTCATTTAATCCTCACATCAACTTTAAGAGATAGGTGGTATTATTATTCCTTTTTTAGAAGAAGTAAGCCAAGGCTCAAAGAGTTTTAATTATTATTCTAGTTCATAATTCTAACAAATGACAAACTGGAACTTAAATCTAGATCTAATTTCAACATCCATGCTTATCTATGCTACATTCTAATGCCAACATATAAGTGATAGTTAAGAGATAATTGTACAAGAGTTTATCACATAGATTAGATATGTCAGTTGTCTGAATTATGACAACTCTTTCTTCCACCAAAACTTATTTCTTAAAAGATTATAATTCACAAAAATCTGTTTCCAAAACTGTGATTTGAAAACCTCTCCCTCTGTGAGAACTGATGCTTGAAATAGACATGGAAGAAAAATTTTCAACATTTACATCTTTAAATCTGTATCCCATATTTTAATCTCTAATTAAGAAGTCCAAATCAGAAATTATAGCCCCAAATCCTACTTATCCCACTATCAGAAATCAATGTCAAGCAAAATGAACCCTAAGGGCCATTTTCAGTAATATACAGGCTGGTTACCATAATCCTTCCCCCCTCACCATTTAAGAGGTGGCTGAGTCATCACTATCCTTTTATCCTGCTGATCATGTCAAAAGAATAGAGAGATCATTTAGAACCCTATTGCTAAACCAGCCTCCATGACATGACTATCATCACTATAATTATTTAAATTATATGAATTTAAAAGAAAAAAAATCTAAGTACTCATATGTTTGTGATCTCTTCTTTCTGAAGCAGCTCTGCCGTAGTTGATTTCTCTTGATGAACACAAAAGCAGCAAATACAATAAGGGGAACAATTAAGAAGAAGAATACTAGAAGTCCATTCCTCAATGCAGTATTCTTTTCTAGAGAAAAGAATTTTATATTAATGATCATTAAATTAGAAGTTAACTCATATTAACTAGAACACAATAGCTGATTATAAATATTTTACATGAATTCTCACATTGTTCAAAAGTTAAACTGATATAAATTGAATACAACAAGTCGGCTCACACCTCATCCCTGCCCACTTCTTTTTGCCATCCCCAAAATCACCACTTTTATTAATTTCTTATATTATCTTACAGTATTTCTTCATGCAAATATAAACAAGAACAAAATATGTTTTTGTTGTCAATCTTTTCTTACATAAAAGGTAGCATACCATAAACACTACTTGACAACACATCACTTTCTTTACTTATCGATTTATCTTCCCAAACTATACACAGAGGACCATCTCGTTATCTGTACAGCTATACAAAACTACATTGCAAGGATTTCCTATAGTTTAATGACCCAGAACCCAACCGATACTTTCATTTTTCTAATCTTTTGTTATTTAAAAATGCTATAAAAATACTATAATGAATAATCCTATAATAATGCTATTATTATAATGAATAATATCAATTTCCCAAAAGTAGAACTAAGTGTCAGAGGGTAAATGCACTCAATTTTTTTAAGGCACAAATTGTCCACCATAATGGTAGTTACAATTTACCACACCAGCCAGCAATATATAAGAATTCATCACAGCCTCACCCACAGGGTCAAACTTGTGCATGTTAGCCAACCTGGTAAGTGAAAAATTATATCTTATATAATTTTAATTAGCATTTCTTTTTTTACACTATGAGTTGAGGAACTTTTCGTATTTTAGGAAATATTGTATTTTTCTTTCTGCTCAGTCCTTTGACTATACTACTGACTTTTTCCTTCTCAATTTCTAAAATCTCTTTATGTATTAGGGATATTAGCTTTGTTCGAGTAAGAATCGGAAGCATTCTCCCCATTTTGTCATTTGTCTTATGATACAATGCTTTTCTCTAAGCAGAAGTTTGTTATTCTTGGGTAGTTGAAATTATCAATCTTATTGTTTATGGCTTCTGGATTTTAAGTCTTATTAAAATTTAAAAATTCACTAATTAACATTAATTTTATCTGTTCCATGGTCCTGAGGGAAAGACTATAGTAAATGTGAAAAGAAGTGGTAAGCTGTAACAATTTTCCTCATAATTGCAAGTTTTTTGAAATACCAGAAATATCTGTTAAAATTTGTATGACACTACATAAAAGAACATTCAACCCAATTAAAAATATAAAAAAATTAAAGCAAGCTTGATATACCACTTTATACCTACCAATGAATAGACAAAATTTTGATTAAAGCATCCAACATTGGTAAGGTTATGTTTAAATGGGTACCTTCATACTGTCAGTAGCATTACATAAATTCATTTGGAATTTTTATCAAGAACCCAAAAAAGGATTATACATTTCAACCTAGTAATCTCATTTCTAGCAAATTATTCTCCAACTGGGAAAAAAATGGGTATTAAGATATACACTACAATGTTATTAGTATATATCAAAAACTTAGAAACATTTTATTAACCAATGTCACCCCAATAAATTCAACTTAAAAATAAATATGGCAGAATTTAAATTAAAAAAAAAAACTTAGAGCCCTGGCCAGTTTGGCTCAGCGGTTAGAGCATCAGCCTGTGGACCAAAGGGTCGTGGGTTCAATTCCTGATCAAGGGTACATACCTGGGTGGCAGGTTCAATCCCCAGGCCCAGAAAGGGTAGTACAGGAGGCAACCAATCAGTGTATCTCTCTCACATTGATGTTTTTCTCTCTTCCTCCCTTCCTCCCTCCCTCTGTTCCACTCTATCTAAAAATCAGTGGAAAAATATCCTCGGGTGAGGATTAACAAAACAAAAACAAAAAAACTTGGAAACAACCTAAATGTCAAATAATTACAAAACAGCTAAGTCAAGATATGGCACATCCACTCCATGGAATGATACATAGCCATTAGTTCTGACTTCCACTTCTAGCCAAGGTGGAGTAACAGGGACCAGATTTATCCTGCCAACTATAACAACCAGAAAACCAGGCAAAATACATAAAGCAACGCTTTTTAAGATGTTGAATATCAGGCAACGAAGAAGAGTGATACCTGAGACAGAAACCAAATAAGGTGAGCTTTACAACTGTCCCAGTTTGCTGCCTAGCTAAAGTTAACAGACCATGATGAGAAGTGAGAAAATTCAAGTAAAGCTCAGTGTTCTCCTTGAGTACAGGAGATGGAGCTAGTTGTCCCCAAAGCAGCTGGAGTTCACTTGGCAAAGAACCAAAAGGAGAGAACTGCACAGACAGAACTTGAAAGCTTTGCAAAGGGTTTCTCTCAAATATCAGTTGAGTACTGATCTATGTATGCATGTAAGGAAACCACCTGAAGCCAGAGAAAGAATCACCTGCAAGAATTAGTGCAACAAATCTCACAATTCACACAGGACTGGGAAAAGTGTCTGTTCCTACCATTTCCGATGGAAAACTCCATAACTACTATGGCATTGAGTAGAATAAACAGAAGGGGTTTTGTCTCAGTAATAGGGAAAATTAGCCCTAGGCTAAATGCTACTCTGGGTCCTCCCAGAATTTAAAAGCAGGACCCAAAAGGATCAAACTATAAACTATGGTCAAGTAACATAAGACACTAGAACAAAGTTCATCAATATAAATCCAAAAATATCTAGTATCCAACAAGGCAAAATTCACAATTTCTGGCTTCCAGTAAAAAATTACAAGGCATGCAAAGAATCAAGAAAATATGATTTAAAATGAGGAGAAAAATCTATCAAAACTAAGAAGACACAGATGACATAATTAGTAGACAACGACATTAGAAGTTGTTATGACTGTATTCCATATGTTCAAGAAGTTACAGTAAAGACTGAACATGCTATGTAGAGACATAAGATACAAAAAAAGAAACAAAACTTACAGAGATTAAAAAATATAATGTCTAAGATGAAAATTATACTGTATGGAATTAATGGCAGATCAGATACCACAAAAGAAGAGTGAATTTGAAAAGTAACAATACAAATTATGCATAATTAAACACAGAGAATAAACAATAAAATAATCAAGGGAAATAAATGAGATGTGAAAGAACTTCAAATTATCAATTATACATGTACTTGGAGTCCCTAAAGGAGAGGAAAGAGGAAAACAGAAAAAAATAGAAGTTGCTCAACATCACTAATCATCAGAGAAATGCAAATCACTACCGCAATAAGGTACCACACATCACACTTGTCAGAATGGCTATCATCAATAAATCAACAAACAAGTGTTGGAAAAGAAGTGGAGAAAAGAGAACTCTTGGTGGGAATGCAGATTGGTGCAACCACTATGGAAAACAGTGTGTAGGTTCCTCAAAAAATTAAAAATGTAAATTGCCTTATGACCCAGTGATTACACTTCTGGAAATATATCCAAAGAAACCCAAAACACTAATTCAACAAAAGATATGTACCCCAGGTACACTGCAACATTATTTACAATAGCCAAGATATGGATTAGGAGGGCAGCTGAGCCAAGGTCTCTTGTTGACTCTGAGATGTTTGCAAAGCTCACCCAGGAACAAGACCCTGTGGTGTCTGCAAGGCTCACACAGGGGCATTCTGCCCAAGGTCTCAGGTTGATTCTGCATGCTGGCAAGGCCCACGCAGGAGCATTCTAAGCTGTGGACAAGAATGTATTGATAGTCTCGATCTTGAGCTGAGAGGCCGGTGGAAACATCTGGTGTTTGAAGATAATGAAGCTTTTGAACTTCCCCCTTCATTATTGCAGGGGGTCACTGTTTCTCCATCAGAGAGCAGTGTCCCGCCTGGCCCCAGCTTTTCTCTGTATGTCTCTGTGTCTTTCTTAATCTCCCGTCGCCCCTCCTCGGGTCTGGTTCAACTAGCTGCGCAGGTCGCGGTATATGGAAGCAACACAAGTACCCCTCAATACATAAATGGATAAAAAAGCTGTGATACATATACATAATGGAATACTACTTGGTCATTAAAAAGAATGAAATCTTATCTTTTATAACAACATAGATGAACCTAGAGGGCATTATGCTAAGTGAAATAAGTCAGACAAAGACAAATACCATATGATTTCACATATATGTAGAATCTAAAGAACAAAATAAACCAATAAACAAAATAGAAATAGACTTACAAAGAAGTCTATTTGTAGACTTCTACAATTAGAAGTCTATTTGTAGGGGGGATTGGAGGCTAGGTGAAAAGATGAAGGGATTAAGAAGTAAAATTGGTAGTTACTGAATAGTCACAGAGATGTACATTACAGCATAGGGAACATAGTCAATAATATCATAATGACTATGCATTTGGCCTGGTGGGTACCTGAAACAGGGCACCGCTCTGTAAAGTACATAATCTTCTAACCACTATGCCATACATCTGAAACTAATACAGAATGATACTGAATGTAAACTGTAATTGAAAGAAAAAAGAAAAAGATTCTGGGATTTAGAAGGGTCAGGTCAGAAGAACTTCTTTACTAAAGGTCAATTAATGTTTGAATGTGCTACATGTGACACATATGTGTATATAATTCAATAAAGCACCTACATATTATGCTTTAAATACACATAACATTATGAAAAAACAAACCAAATTTTAAGACAAAATGGCCAAAATTTTTCCAGATTTGAAGAAATCTATAAAAGCACAAAAGTTGAACAAGTACCAAGAATGCCAAGGCACATTATAATAAAATACTAAAAATCAGAGATAACGAGAAAATCTTACAGAGGTTAAAAACACACATTACAAACAGAAGACAGAAAAAAAAGATGATGGCAGATAGCTCAGGAAAAACAATGTAAGCTGAAAGACAATGTAGGAACATCTTTGAAGAAGTAAAACGGGGATAAAACTTCACCCTAGAATTTTTTACGCAATTATTCAAGGCAAAATATTTTTTCAGATATACACGAGCTAAAAGTATTTGTCACTGGTAGACCTGAATTATAAGAAATGTAAAAAGAAGTACTACAAACAGAAATTAAATGCCAGCAAATAGAAATCTGACTTTACACACACATACAAAAATGAAAAGCACAGAAATGGTAACTATGTGGGTAAATATAAAGACTTTTTCTATTACTTAAATCTCTTCAAAAGATAAACAACTGTTTAATGCAAATATAGTAACAGTGTATTGCAGGGTTCATAACATATGCAGAAGTTCATCAGCAATAGCACAAAAGGCAGGGGGCGATAAATGGAAGCATACTAAAGTGGTCCACTATCACATGAAAAGAAACTGTGATAGCCCTGGCCGGTTTGGCTCAGCGGTTAAAGCGTCGTAAGAGACCCGGGTTCGGTTCCCGCTAAGGGCACGTACCTCGGTTGCAGTTTGTCCCCACCCCGGCTGGGTCGTGCGGGAGGCAACCACTTGATGTGTCCCTTTCACGGCGATGTTTCTCTCTCTCTCTCTCTCTTCCTCTCTCTCCCTCCCACCCTATCTGAACAAAAAATGGAAAAATGTCCTCGGGTGAGGATAAAAAGAAAAGAAACTGTGATAGAAAAATATCAGTATGGTAGATTTAAACCCAAACATACCATAATTAAATTAAATATATTCAGATCAACTCAATCAAAAGGCAGAGATTGGCAAACTAGATAAAAAAGCAAGACCCAAGTACAGTGCTGCTGACAAGAAACCTGCTTTAAATATAAAGACACAAATAGATAAAAAGTAGATGTATGAGAAAGGATTTCCCATGCTGACTAATCAAAAGAAATCTGGAGTAACTATATTAACATTTAATTGCAGAACAAAATATTACTAGGTATAAAGAGGGCTATTTCATAATAATAAAATAGTCAACATATCAAATGGAAAGAACAGTCCCAAATGCGTATACACCTAATAACAGAGCTTCACAATATATAAAGCAAAAACTAATAGAACTGCCAGGAAAAATAGGCAAATTAGCAGTTATAGCCAAGGATTTCAATATTCCTCTTTCAATAATTGACAGAACAAGTATACAAAAATCAGTAAGGATACAGAAGACTTAAACATCTATCAATTAATAGGAACTAATTATTTATAAAACACTCCACACAATTATAGCAGAATGCAAATTATTTTCAAGTATATACAAACTTATTATTAAGATAACCACCTTCTGGGCCATAAAACAAGTGTCAAAAATATAAAAGAATTCAAATCATACAAAGTATGTTCTCTGAATACAATGGAATAAATGGGAAATCAATGACACTAACATTCCTGGAAAATCCCACAAGTACTATATAAAACAAAGTAACACACTTCTCAATGACTCATGAGTCAAAGAAATAAAAAGTATATTAGAAGCTATTTTGAGCTGAATGAAAATGAAAGTACAACATATCAAAATTTGTGGGGTGCAAAACAGCAGTTTTTAAAGGAAAACTGATAGCACTACAATGCTTATATTAAGGAAAAAAGGTCTCAAATCAATGACATGATTGATCTTCTATCCTAGGAAAAGAAGAACAAATGAAAGCCAAAGTAAACAGACAAGGAGAAAATATTTACAAAGCATTCTTGATAAAGGACTTGTACTGCAGAATAAAGAACTCTTAAAAAACTCCAGAAGACAAACAATCTAACTGAAAACTAGACAAACAATTTGAACAGACACATCATCAGAAAAGATATGTGGATGGCAAATAAGCACATGAGATGATGCTCAACATCATTAGTAATTAGAGAACTTCAAATTAAAATCACAATGAAATACCACAACATACCTACTAGAATGGCTAAAATTAAAAAGACCATAGCAAGTGTTGGAGAGGATGTGGAGAAACTGGAACCCTCATATACAGCTGGAGAGAATGTAAATTGGTATAGCCACTTTGGAAAACAGTTTGGCAGTTTCTTAAAATGCTAAATATAAACCTACTCTACGAGCCAGCCATTCTACCTAGTATTTACCCAAGAGAAAGAAAGCATATCTTCTCAGTGGGAAGATACTGGTGTCAAGGAGCTCATTCATAGACTATCAGGGAATAAAAATAAGTAGTATATAAGTAATTACTATAGTATGTGATAGTGCTTACAGTAACAGGAGAATAGAAAGGACATATCAATTCAGATTTAGGCAGTCAGGCCAAACTTCCTAGGGGAAATAAGGTATAAATGGAAATCTGAGTAGCAATTAGCCAAATTCCAACAACGTGAATATAACATGACATGAAAGCCCAGAGGTAAAAGAGAGCAGCCTCTTAGAGGAAGTAAAAGAAGTTACAATCTCTTAAGCATGGTGAAATGAGGTTGGAAAAGTGAAGCTAGAGGCAAATCATGCAGGGCATTTAAGCTATGTTAAGGATTTTTGGATTTCATTCTAATAGTGATTGCAGAAGCACTGAATTTAAAACAGGACACTGGCATAATCAAAACTGAATTCTTGAAGGGAAACACTAAAACTCTGTAATGTAGTGTGGAATGTGGATTAGGAAGCAAGATGGGAAAGAGAAAACCTAGTTCAGAGGCCATTATGTAAATCCAGGCAAGAAACTGAAAGTAATTAATGGGGATAAAAAAAATTGAAACATTTGTGAAGAATTTAGGAGGCAGAACCAACTTGATTTAACGCATAACTGATGTGAGAAGTGTGGGAGAGGTAAAGGATGCACGATTTCTGATACCTGCCACCAGGAAATTACACTAATTTTCTTCTGTATTACTTGCCATTGTATGTAGGTCCACTGTCCACACTTCCTCCGTATCCTTTAGTCTCACAATTTGGGGGAGCCCAGCCATTTTCACAGTGACAATTCTTATTGCTATTACATACCTTCAAAACAATCAAAATACCATTTTCGTTAATTGTGAATATTGCTCTAAGTCATGAACTCTAGAATGGAAACCAAGAAAAAGGACTAAATTCATGCAAATCCATACACACTCATTAACAATAAAAAAAAATTATCAGGTATCTAAATTCCCCAATGTCTAAAAATCTTGGAAAGTCTCACCTAACTCTTACTGGGATTCCTCATTAATCAGCATTACCTCCATGAACAAACCAAAAGAGAATATGACTTACCCCATGTCCATGACACTTCTTCTGAATATCACAGTCATAATTCAGAACAGAAGCATTTACACATTGGAAGTTCCTACAGATCTGAAAAAAAAATTGAAGTAATAAGTAAAGAAAAATTGCACACATTAATAAAATTAGCCAGAAAAAAAAGACCTGAGCATAGATAATTTCATTGCTTAGGAACGCTTTCAAACTTTTGAGGAATAGTTATTCTCATATTATATATTTGCAAATGTAGAAAAGTAAGTAAAGTTGATTAACTGACATATAATCAATTGATCAAAAAGGGCAAAGATGATACAAAGGCCTAAAGCAATGATAAAACTATAATCTATCCTTCCGTACAAATGTAGATGTGAAAATCCTAAGTAAAATATTCAAATGAAGAAAACTACAGAATTTCTCATTTTTTATTTCAGGACATAAGTTTGGAGCCAAAGATGAACTACCTGGGACAACAAAAAAGAAGCGGAAGAGTTCTCCTTTTCCACTTTTTTTCACTCTTAGTGTTTAGCCTCCCCCCTAAATAAACATATTGAGTAAATATATCAAGAGCATAGGTCTGAAGTAGTACCAAACTGCAAGCCTGCTCAAAGTGCCAGGGTCTAGCCTATAGTAAAGGCCAGAAAGGACAGAATCCAACTCATCCTATTTTACGCTATGCAAATGTTTAGTGTTTGATTCCATCAGTGTGTCAGTATAGGTACACATACCGAGTACTTCCTATGCTTCTTGTACATAAATATTGTGGACATAGTATGAAAACATAATAAAATGCAAAGTTAAAGGACCTCATGATATATCTATACATGTTAGTACTGACCTGGAGTTTAAAGCCAATATTTTTCCAATTAAAAAAAAAGTATGTGGGGGTTTGAAATCAACAATGATACATCTTACATGAGGGAAATCAATGGATACTATTTTTATTCTTGATGTTGGTGGGGGAAATATACTAATGTGTTTTTCTTGCTATTAAAAAAAAAGAGGAAAAGATAAGTAACTATCAAACTGAACACACACACACACACACACACACACACACACCAAACATACAATGTGTGCAATCCAAGAAGAGAGATAAAGAAATATTTTTTAAACATTTAAAAACAGCATTAAACAAGATCATAGAAATAGGATGAAACATTAACAAATTAAACTGTGCCAATAAAAGCCAAAGCCCAACTAAATTATAAAAATATAAAATGAAAACAGAATATTTATATTATATTAGGATACAAAAGCTTTTCTAAGCATGACATGAAACCAAGACAAAATTGACAAAATTGAAAGATAGTTTAAAATTTCTTTATGGCAGAGACAAATGAGAAACTGCAAAAAAATCTTTACAACAGATATAACTGACACTTAACATTCGTTATATATGAGGAGCCCTTAAAAACAATAATAAAATAACAACCCAACAACAACAAAAATAGAAAGACATGAATATGGAATTAACAGAAAAAATACAAAGAGCTAATAAAAATATAAAAAGATGCCCAAGAAGAGAAATGCAAACTACAATAATAATGAGGCTTATTATCACCTAATTAGGATGTCAAAATTAAACAGATTAATAACACACAATGTTAGCAAGAGTGAATAAGAGAAAAAAGATATCTTCATTTAGTGGAATGGAAGTTGTTACCACCTTATTGAAAGGTAAATAGGCAGTGTCTATCATATTTTAAATGTATTTATCTCTTAATTTTAAAAAATCGACTAGAAATCTATCCACAGAAGTGCTCACAAGAGTAGGTGAGAGTAAATGTAGAAGTGTTCAATGCTACTAAAAAATAAATCAACTAGACAATAAAATAAGAATGTGAAAGATCTGAATATGTAATTATCGAACATACATGTTATAAGCTAGAATATACTATCCTCAAATGCACATTTATCAAAAATGAACATACAGGGTCAACTCATTAAACATGGATGTTTCATTCCCATCCCAAATGAGCAGATATTGAACCCAGCATCAAACCTGAAGCATGCCCAATTTCCATAGCAAAGAGTCATGTTCTCTTATGCCACAAAAGAAAAAGGCGTAAGAAGATGGGTACATACATACAATGGACTACCACTCAGCCTTAAGACAAAATACTGCCATTTGTGACAACATGGATGGACCTTTAGAATATCATCGCTAAGTGAAATAAATCAGACAGAAAAAGTTAAGAACTATATGATTTCACTCATACATGGGATAAAAAAACTCAAAGCCACAAATGAATAAATAAGAAAAACAAACAAAAACTCACAGACACAGACAAGAGTATGGTGGTTACCAGAGGGAAGGGTGGGTAAAAGGGGTCATATATATGGTGACGAAAGATGATCTGACTTTGGGTGGTGGACACACAATGCAATATACAGATCATATACCATAAAAAAGTACACTTAAAATCTATATAATTTTATTAACCAATGTCACCCCATTAAATTTAAATTTTTTAAAAGAAAGGAAAAGGCACATTTTGTTAGTTAAGATTTTCAAACCAGCCAATCAGCACTTTTTTTCCTGTTATAGCAAGAGTTTCAGAGAAAAATCTCACTACTTTGGTAATGTAAATTTTGAAGCAATCAAGCATTCCAGTAAACTGTATCACCACTCTTAGGAATTCTTCTCACTACAGATTTGTTGACAGCCCATGAATGTCAACAAAAGTCTCTGAATGTCAATGCTGTACTATTCTTAGTCAAGCTGACAGAACACTTTCAAAATCACTTCCAAAGAACAGGGTACCAGTTGTCCTTTGTTTTTATCATGTGATTTTTTAAAACAGCATAATACATGCACATGGTTAAATATCAAATTAGTGATAAAAGTGCATATGATGAAGTAACTCTATGACCCATTTCTATCCAGCCTGCCATTCTAGCAGTCTAGAGACAACCACACTTCTTTGTGGTAGGTAATTTCCTCCCTATTTTAAATTAATATCCTATGTCTTGATTTATCTACTTTAGACATCATCAATTAATGTCCTTACAACAGATACAAATTCCACTTTCTAACACAAACCCAAATGCCCCTCCTTCACCTTCTCAATCTACCTACTTAATATCTACACCATAACATTGGGATATTATCCACTCGGTACATTATATGCTACTATTACCCGAGCAAGTTCATAACTAGGTGAAGAAAAACAGGGGAAGCTAATAATTGGAGATCAAGGTATTATTTTTATTATCAATAAAGCAGTTAACCTGATTTAAGTAAACAATGAATTGGGCTTCCTAATTCTGCACCCCAAAATCAAACTTACCTGCCTAGTCACAGGCTGCTCTGGACAACCACAGGCCTCCCCCCACAGAAGCAGAGACTGCCCTGCTAAATATACTGCATGGCTGAGAGAGCAGACCAGAATGCACCCTCTCTGCAGGCAGGTAGATCTGAAAAGAGAAGACAGAAGGGACTGAGCCACCCATGCCCACTGTCTTCTCCCAAACTCATTAACTGCATAAGTCACTTTGCATCCCTCAGAGTGAAGTGAAGGAGAAACACACTGAGGTTGGGAGTGTTATTTTCCTCCAGCTTTATTGAGACATAACTGACGTGTAACATTGTGGAATTTTAAGATATACAACACGTTGATTTGATAAACTTAGATTTTATGAAATGATTAACGCAGTAGGCTTAGTTAACACTGCTATCACTCCACATAATTACCATTTCTTTTTTGTAGTGAGTACATTTAAGATCTACTCTGTTAGTACTTTCTAGTATATAGTATTAACTATAATCACCATGCTGAATATTAAATCCCCAGACTTAATCATCTTATATCTGGAAGTTTGTACCCTTTGATCAACATCTCCCTAATTCCACCACCCTACTCCTTGGTCCCTGGGAACCACCTTTCTACCCTCTGTTTTTTGAGTTTGGCTTTTTTAATTTCACATATAGGTAAGATCATGCACTATTTGTCTTTCTCAGTCTGACTTGTTTCACTTAGCATAATATCCTCAAGGTCCATCAATGTTATCTCAAATGGCAAGAGTCCCTTTTTTCTCATAAATAAATATTCTACTATATAAAATATTTTAATATTTTGGCTGCTGAAAATAATGTTGCAATGCACATAAGAGTGCAGATAACTACTCAAGATCCTGTTTTCATTTCTTTTGGATATGTACCCAGAAGTGAAATTGCTGCATCAGATGGTAGGTCTATTTTTAATTTTTTGAAGAAATTCCATACTATTTTCCACAGTGGCTGTACCAATTTACATTCCTACGAACAATGCACAAGGGTTGTCTTTACATCCTCATGAACACTCATCGCTTGTCTTTTTAATGATAGTTTATACAATAGAGATGAGGTGATTATCTCATTGTGGTTTTGATTTGCACTTTCCTGATGATTAGTGATGTTCAGCATTTTTTCATGTACTTGTTGGCCATTTGTTACCTTCTTTGGAGAAATATCATTCAGATCCTTTGCCCATTTTTAATCAGATTATTTGGTTACTGGCTATTTAGTCATATAAGTGCCTTATATATTTTGAATATTAACCCCTGATCAAATATATGATTTGCAAATATTCCATTCCATAGGTTGCCTTTTCATTTTGTTCTTTATTTCTTTTATTGTGCAGAGGCTTTCTCATTTGATATAGTCCCACTTAATTATTTTTGTTTTTGATGGTTGTGCTTCTGATGTCATAAAAAAAAATCACTGCCAAGCCCAAAGTCAAGGAGCTTTCTCCCAGTGCTTTCTTCTAGGAGATATACAGTTTCAGGTATTATGTTTAAGTCATTAATTCATTTGAGTTTATTTTTGTAAGTGGTGAATGACAGGGGTCCAATATCATTAAAATATTTAATAGCATGTGAATATCCAGTTTTCCCAATACCACTTATTAAAGAGATAATCCTTTCACCATTGAGTATTCTTGGCTCTCTTGTTAAATATTAGTTGACCATATTTGTAGGGGTTTGTTTTGGGCTCTCTATTCTGTCCTTATTGGTCTAGGTATCTATTTTTATGTCAATACCATACTGTTTGATCACTATAGCTTTGTAATATATTAATAGTTTAAAATCAGAAATTGTGATGCCTCTAGCTCTGGTCTTCTCTCTCAGGACTGCTTTGGCTATTCAGTCCTTGTGGTCCCATGCAAATTTTAGGATTATTTGTTCTAATTTCTGTTAAAAATGCAAATGGAATTTTTATTGCATTGTATTTACAAATGGCTTTGGGTAGCATGAAAATTTTAACAATATTGATACTTCCAATGCATGAACATGGGAAATCTTTCCATTTACAGGCATACCTCAAAGATATGCAGGTTCAGTTACAAACCACTATAATAAAGTGAATGAGTATCACAATAAAACAAGTCACATAAATTTTTGGTTTCCAGCATATAAAAGTTATATTTACACTATACTATAGTCTATTAAGTGTGCAATAGCATTATGTCTAACAAATACACAAACCTCAATTTAAAAATATTATACTTTATTGTGAAAAAGTGCTAAGCATCATCTAAGCCTATTGGAGAAATGGTGCCACTAGATTTGTTCAACGCAGGGTAGGCTTGCCACAAACCTTCAATTTGTTTAAAAAAAAAAAAAGGCATTATCTACAAAGTGCAATAAAATGAAGCACAATAAAATGAGGTATGTCTGTATTTGTGTTCTCTTAAATTTCTTTCACTAAAGTTTTGGAGTGTTCAGTGAACAGTCTTTCACTTCCTTCGTTAAATTTATTCACAAGTATTTTACTTTTTTATGCTATTGTGAATGGCATGGTTATCTTTCTTTATTATTCAGATAGTTCATTGTAATGTATACACATGCAACTGATTTCTGTATGTTGATCTTGTATCTTGCAGCTTTACCAAATTCATTGATTTTTGGTAAAGTTTTTTGGTGGAGTCTACAAAATTTTCAAATATTTTTCTTCCAGTATTAAAAAAAAACTATATTCACAAATATTTTTAAGAAACTTCTATATAATCAGGGTGGTGATCTTCAGGGAAAAAACAAAAACAAAACAAAAAAAACTCTAAGTAATCATGTTATCAATTTCTTATAGTTACATTTGAAAATTGCTTCCTAACCATGACAAACATTGTGTACGAGTTTTTTAATGTCCCTAGACACACATTATTTCCAGGGGAAAAAAATCAGTCTGGCCAAACTTTTTAGTCAGAACAAATCCTGAGAGCCCAAAATGAAAAACTGGTAAAAGAAAAAATACCAGACTCTATAAATGTTCCAGAATTTGTCTTTAAATGAGAGAAAAAAATAAAAAACACATGGAACTTTCTAAAATTCTTTAACAAGCTACCTTGAGAACTCAATTCAAAAACAGAAGCTGATGTACTAAAACAGATGTTTCAGTGCAGCGCCAAAAATTTTTATAAACACAGTGATTTGGAAGGACAATCCTCGACCAGAAGTTTTACCCCTTGTGTATCTATATTAGGTGTGCATGCTTCATCTCAGTTGTCATAACTGTCTCTGTAATTGCCTTCTGAGTAGCAGTCATAACCACCCTGGCTGCCACCCTAGTCTCTGGACCTTCCATATCCATACCCATATCCTCCAGGTTGACTGGCATACCCGCCACTCCCGTAGCCCTGGTCTCCACCACCTCTAGAGGAGCTGTGAACATGCCCATGGGCCCCAAGACACCCCCTCTGGTTCCACGTGCCAACTTGCCCACGTGTTCCACACAGATCTGGAGACCATTTAGAGGCTCTCCATTCATGGCTCTCGTGGCATCTGGGGCATGTTCTGGACTGATGAAGATAATAAAACCAAAATCCCAAGACTTCTGAGTCTTCTGGTCCTTGACAACAACCACAATAGAAATAGGCCCAAAGCTGCTGAAGTGATCTTCCAGATCCTGTTCACTGGGGTTGTAGTTGAGCCCTTCAAAAAGAGCTTCCCTTCCTCAGAGGACAAGGTAATGAATTCAAGTCCTGGAAATTAAGAAATAAAGGGCTGGAAGGACAGCTCCACAGAGGAGCAGAGCAACTCTCAGCTATTTTTTCTTTAAATGAGCTTTCTGCCCAATTCTCCCTCTTCTTCTGGAAATTCAATAATTCACAAATTGTTTCTTTTGATGTTATACCATAGGTCACACTGGCTTTAACTCTTTTTCATTCTTCTTTTCTCTTTTCCTCTGAATGGATAAATGCAAAGTTCTTGTCTTCCAATTCACAAATTATTTCTTCTGCTTCATACATTCTGATTTTGATGCTATTTTATTTTTCATTTCATTCATTGTAATCTTCGGCTCCAGAATTTCTCTTTGGTTCTTTTTTATGATTTCTATCTCTTTGTTAAACTTCTCATTTTGTTCATGTATTATTTTCCTGATCTTGCTAAATTGTCCTTCTATGTTTTCTTGTAGCTCACTGAACTTTCTTTAAAACAGTTATCTGAGCACTTCATTGGTAAATCACATATCATCATGTCTTTGGGACCTGAAAATTGTGATCCTTTGGTGGTGTCATGTTTCCTTGATTTTTCATCCTTCTGAAGTTTTGGACGGCTGTCTTCACATTTGAAGTAGCAGTCAACTCCTCCAGTCTTTACTAACAGAGCCTTCATGAGAGAAATACCTTCCTTCAACCCAGCTAGGGATTCTGAGGCACTCTCAGCCATCTATGAATATGCCTGCTCCACACTTCTTGCTCCCTCTTGTAGCAGAATTCTTCAGCATCTTGCCTTTTCTTAATCTTGCACCACATCAAGCCAAGTGATGACAACCTTTTTTTATTTGCTCATTAGCTGTCTGCAAAAGCTCACTCTTGCCACCACTGCCAAGAGGGCATATGGGGTGCCTATGGGCCACTTGGAGGGATCCACAGGCAAGGCATCCCTAGCCATTTGTGGGTGGGCTTCTTGTGGAATCTGCTAAACAGTTAGTAGGATCTGCATTCTTTTAATGTCCTCCAAGAACCCTATGCCCCTCTCTCACCCTCTTCTGGCCCCTCAGTCATGCAGTTCACAAGTCAGTACACTGGATGGGGTGAGAAAGAATGGACCTTGCACAGCTGAGGAAGCCAAGTGCTCACTTACAGGCTCTCATTTCCCCATGGGAGAAATGATGAGCTGAAAAGGTCTCTCCTGGCCCTAAGCTGTGCCACCTTGGGTAAAGAGTGATACAGGTAGAGTCAAACTGTTTCTCTTACCCTTTCCAATGTGTCCAACTAATACTTTTTTGCTCCAACATTGTGCTGAAACTTCTTCACTAGAAACCCGAACTTCTGCAAAGGCTCTCTTATCTGTGAGTGACTAAGAAGTTATTTTCTAGGGGCTTCCAGACTATGGCCTGGAAGGGCTAAAGCGAGGCAAAATCACTGCTGAGTCCACATCCAGGACTGAGGTCTCTGTATGCCTATTACCTGACACAAGCTGGGCAGGACTCCTCCCAGCTCTCCTGATGTATGGTTGGATCTCACAGCTCTCACAAAGGCACTTCTGTCCATGGATGGATGCCAAATTGTTATTGTTGGGGCAGACACAAATGAGGGACCTCTTATTCAGCCATGTTACTGATGCTCAAAAACCCAGGAGTATTCTTTTAATGGGAATTCCTCCACAAGTAAACAATAAAATAGGGAATAAGTATTCCTTGCCAAAACTTAAGACAAAACACTGTTGATTTCAAAGCCAAATACTGAGATTACACTTTCTTTCTTATAGAGCTTCTGTTTTTACTGCAGGTAACACTTGCCTTTCTTCTTATACAATTGGCTTTTTGTGCCATTTCCTCTTCCAAGTTCCCTATTTCTCTAAAAACCTCCCTACAGGGTCCCCTTGCCTCAATCTAAATTCATTATTCTCCTGGCCTGAAACACAGCTGTTATCTTGGATTTTCTCTTTCATACTTCTATGTCTTAGATTATAATTCTTTTTTGTTGTTGTTTACTTCCCCATTTGCTGGAACATTACCTTAGATGATTTCCTAAGAAAGGATAAATAAAAGATAAATTTTCTGATCCTTTAAATCTCTGAAATGTTTTCATTGTTCCCTCTCACTTGATTGATACTTTGGCTGTGTGCTTAATTCTAGGTTGAGAATCGTTCAGAAACATGAAAGTATTGCTCCCATATCTTCCAGAATTTGGTTATCAACCTCATTCCTTTATATGTGACCTATTTGGGGAGGTGTTTGTTTGTTTTATTTTATCTCTGGAAGCGATTGAGATTTTTCTTCACAAGTACTCTGAACTTTCATAATTGCCCACTTCCCTTGTCTTCTTTCTCTAAATTAGAAATTTTAATCAGTTGAATTTTAAAATCTTTATTTGATCCTCACAGGCTTTTATCTTTTATCTCATATTTCTGTCTCAGTCTTTTTGTTCAGTTTCCTCAGAGAATTGTTTAACTTTTTCATTGTAACAATCCACCTGTGGGAGGAAGTTAGACAGGCATGAGCAGAGCAAGGACGATGGGCTAGGTACAGAAGGTCACCAGGCACAGCCGGTGTGGCTCAGTGGTTGAGCGTCGACCCATGTATCGAGAGGTCACCGGTTCGATTCCTGGTCAGGGCACATGCCCAGGTTGTGGGCCAAATCCCCAGTGCGGGGCATGTGGGAGGCAGCCAATCAATGTTCTCTCTCACCAATGTTTCTGTCTCTCCTTCTCCCCCCTTCCTCTCTAAAAAAGAATAAAGAAAAAAAAAATTTAAAAAAAAAAAGTCACCAGGGTAGAAAGCCCCAAGTGCCTAGCAAAGGACAATTGTAGGGTGGAACATTGTCCAGGGTGACCTTTCCTCCCCTAGCATATCACTGGCCATGCAGTTTGTCCCCCCCACACCCCAACCTTTCCTCCCCAGAGACACATCTATGCTTCAGTTGTATTTCAGCTCCAGGCCCAGAAAAGCAGCAAAATCAGACAAGTGACACCAAGGCTGCCTCAGGACCAGCTGCATTGAATAATGACCCGCTGTCCTAGTGCAGACCAATCAATCAGTGGAGACCCCTGGCTCTGAAAGAACACACCTGGAAAGCTGATGAATATTCTATTAGGATCTTCCCCTGGGACCTCCTCTAAAATCTCCACCCTTAAAACCCTTAGGAAGGGGACTCAGCACCCTCTCCCTCCAGGGAGCATGCCTGAGCCTTTCCCTCTCCCCTCCCCCTCCAACCCCCCAACCCCCAAATGTCACCTTTACCTTTCTCACTTCTAAGCTCCAAGGACCCTTCCTTTGCCTCTACAACTTGTTTCCTAAGCTCATTTCTTCTACAAGTTACTTCTTCCACCTCTGTAATTTTCTAAATAAATGTTCTCTTACAGTTTTGAGTCTTGGCTCTGAATTCTTTCCTAGCCAGAACTCAAGTACCGAGGTTCCTGAACCCAGGTCCAGTCTGACCCCACCAGTCTAACACCTGGTGCCGTTCCCACTGCCATCAACATAAATCTACAGTTCAGTTATGTATGCATGAAGGGAACAGTGTACTAGGGTTGGGATAGGGTTACAGGCATTTCATAAGAGGATGACCAAATATATAAAAAATTTTATCTTCTCATCTCAACTGCAGCCTCCTACACTCAAGGAATCCTTTCCACTCCCAAGAGGACTAGGCAAATGGTAGCTGATACTTTGTTGACAGGAAAAAAGAAACAGATAAGAGAAAGGACCAGCCTCTCCTTTAATAGACTAAAAGTAATTCCATTTCATTCTCATGCTTCACCCCACTCTCAGCTATAACCATTATTTCCAAATCACTAATTTGTTTAGGTTTCTGCAAGGCTAAGACACAGTCTTCTTGTTCACATCCTATCTGTTTGCACTGTAAGTTGTAGGTTCTACTACTCTGTCAAACTTTCTGTCCTTTCAGGTGATCAAAACTTGTGGAAATCTTTGTTTACTGATGAAATTTCATATATTTCCTACTTTGGAATTTATTTCCTATTTATTCCTTTATATTCTTAAAGGATTTGGCAGACAAAGAAGATAAATAAATATTACAGTCCACCATCTTTTTCTAGATGTGTTTTCCAATTCATATTTTTATTCTGAACTTAACTGATTTACAATAACTGACCGTGATAATTACTTTTATGCGTCTACATGTATGTGATACAGGGTGCCAGATATGTGATCAAACATTATTCTGAGTGTTTCTATGAGGGTGTTTTTTGGTGAGTTGAATATTTAAATTAATAGACTAAATAAAGCAAACTGCTTCCCTAATGTGGATGGAGCCTTATCCAGTCAGCTGTGGCTGGGATAGAACAAAAAAGCTAACCCTCCCCTGAATAACAGGGAATTACACCTGCCTGCCTGTTTTCAATCTGGGACTGCAGTTTTTCTGCCTCCTGAACTAAAACATCAGTTTTTCCTGGGTCTTGAGCCTGCTGGCTTTCAGACTAGAATTACCATCAGCTCTCCTGGTTCACAGGCCTTTAGACTCAGACTGGAACCCCATCATCATCTCTCTTGGATCTCCAGCTTGCCAACTGCAAACCTTGAGCCTAGTCCATCTCTATAATCATCAATTATTTATAATTAATCATTTTATATATATGCATATATATATATATATATATATATATATATATATATATATATATATATATACACACTCTTCCTATTCGTTCTATTTCTCTGGAGAACCCTGACTAACCCAGATAACTGATACCAGAGTGGTTTTAGAGAAACGGGTGTTTGTTTGTTTTTAATATTTTCTTATTTTTAATTGATTTTAGAGAGAGAGGAAGGGAGAGGGCAAGAGAGAGAGAAATATCGATGAGAGAGACCATCGACTGCCTGCCTCCTGCATGCCCCCTACTGGGGATTGGGCCCACAACCTGGCCATGTGCCCTGACCTGGAATGGAACCAGCTACCTCTTCGTGCATTGGTTGATGCTCCACCAGTGAGCCACACCAGCCGGGCGAGAAATAAGTTTTAAGGCTAAGTTTTCTGAACTGGTTCCTATGTTTATGAAATTAGCTCTCTTACTTGATAATATTTAAAGATATTAATAACTCTATTTTCAATAGTAAAAAGAGTACAGTCCACAGCATGAAATGGCAAGAGAGACTCGCAAAATATCAGCACTGGTTATTCCTAATCAACTACTTACAAGAATCAAGATGTTGAGTAACTGTGTATATGACACTTATGAGCATTTTTGTCAAACTAACAAATATGAAACTGAGTGGTTACATCTAATAATTTCACTGGACAAAGTGAAGAAAGAAAAGAATGAGCTCAGAAAACTGAATTCCCAGCCCAAGTAAGACATAAATGACCTGAAAACTATGAGTGAATTGAAAGAGCCCCTCATTTCCTGCAGTAGCAGGGCTGAAATCTTTGAAAATCAAACCCAGAATCTCATCCTGCAACTGGAGAGATTACAGCACTAGTGGAACTCCAACCTCACAGGATATCTACTGTTAAAGTGAGGCAGTGATTGGGAAAGAATGAGATCCTGAAAGCTGGGATGGAGATGTGTGCAAAGACCATGATGAAGCTGGGGACACTGAGTCCCTAAATTCTGATCAGTCTTCTCTGCCAGTGGAAGCAGCCTCCTACCCTCAAGGAGTCCTTTCCACTCCCAAGATAAGGGATTCGTGATGCACTGCCTGAGGGAATTGTAATGGCCTGCTTTAAGGAAGTTGCCTCCAAAGACAATGTTGATTCTCCTCAGGACTCACCTTGGTTTCTACATGTATGACTAGATTCAAGTATCAACAGGTCCCTAAAGATGAGGTACAAAGTGTAACCCATGAGGAAGTATGCTACATACCAAAAAAACTACTTGAGTTTTCTAATGTATACAGACAGAAATCCAGGGAACATGTATGGGAATGGATATTAAGGGTGTGGGATAATGGAGGAAGGAAAATAAAGTTAAAGCTGGCCAAATTTATTGATTTGGGCTTACTAAACAGAGATCCTGCATTTAATGTTGCAGGTCAGGGATTCAGAAAGAGCTGTAACAGCTTGTTAGCTAATTGCCTGAAAAAATGGACCAAAAGAGCCCTGGTCAGTGTGGCTCAGTTGGTTGGGCATCATCCCATGCACCAAAAAGTTGCTGGTTCAATTCCCCATCAGGGCACATGCCTGGGTAGAGGGCCTGATCCCTGGTAGTAGGGTGCAGAAGGCAGCCGATCAATGTTCCGCTCTCACACCGATGTTTCTCTCTCTCCCTCTCCCTTCCTCTCTCTCTCTAAATTAATAAAAATATATTTTTTAAAGAACTGAAAGTCCATTGTGAGTTGAAAATGCCAGACCTGCCTTGGTTTCCGTAACAGAAACAATTCAAAGGCTTGAAGATTGGAATGTTAGAGTGGATTTGCCAAATAAGACCTTACTCAGAAGATCCAGAAGACACACCTTTCACCATGACAGTGAAAAATAAATTTCTGAGGGAAGCCCCAGCATCTCTGTGATCACTATTGTCTGTAGACTAGACCTTACAGTGGGAACTATGGTCACTCAATGAGAAAAATGAAACACAATGAGAGTATTTGGATCCTGGGGTAACAGGGGCCAAGTGGCAGCCCCCGACAGTCAGAACCAGTGTGGGCATGTCACAACCAATGACAGCAGAGTCAAAGCAACAATCAGAATAGTCTGACTCTGACAGACCACCTATAATGTTGGATATTTGATCACGGAACTCCTAAAAGTGAAATTGATAGAAAGCCTACAATAAATGTGTACGAGATCTGTATAAGCAGAAAAGTTCTAGGTCAAATGAACAAAAGTCTAACCTGAATTAAAAAAAACTGAGTCATGAGCTCTCAATCAATTCCTAGACTTGAGCCATATTATAGACCCAGAACCCTTTAAATGAAGGGGAAGATGGGTCCCCTTCAGACATGAACTGGTGTATAAAGCATGTGTGGCCAATTCTCCTTCCAAGGAAAGCTAACAAGAGAACAACCTGGTGTACTGCTCGAAATTCCGTCCCCTGGGAGAATTTTCCTTCACCACTGTCCTTCAGGGATGTTCCAGAAAGGGGCTAAAGCGCTGCAGCCATCCACTTTATTTTCAAAGAGTACAGACTTCCAGTTATAAGATGAATAAGTTCTGGGCATCTAATATTTAGCATGGTGATTACAGTTAACAATACTGTATTATATATTTGAAAGTTGCTAAGAGAGTAAATTTAAATGTTCTCACCACACACACACACAAAATGTTATTTATGTTATTTATGTGAGATGATGGATATGTTAACAAACCATATTGTGGTAATCATTTCACAATATATACATGTATCAAATCATCACATTGTACATCTTAAATTTAAACAATGTTATATGTCAATTATATCTCAATAATGCTGGGGGGGAAGGCCAACAAGGGAGAAGCAATGATGAAAGATACAGGAAAAGAACTGCAGGCACATTATCTGGGATTCTGGGTTCCAAACTTCTTTACTTGATTCTGTGTTTTGAATCAATAAATTTCCTATTATGCTTTAATTCAGTCTTAGCTGAGTTTTTGTGAGACTTAATGAGTACTGACTATAATTCATAGAGTAAATTTTCATATATTCAAAAAAGCCATAAGTATACAGCTTCAGAAATACGAAGTATATTCACTAGCACAGAGAACTCAGGACTATATCTAAAGAAAAAGTCAATGTCGCCAGTATTTGCTCCAGGAATATAAGGATAATTTAGACTTCTTTTGTTTTTATTATTGAAAGTATTACAGCTGTCCCCCCCTTTTCCCCCATTAACCCCCTCCTCCCCTGCTCCCGCCCCCCTCCTGATTTCCTCAAACTAATGTCTGTCTCAAAGAATTCTTACAGTTTCTGTCCTACTCTTAATTACCTTTCTCTAATTATATATTACAAACAAAAAAGGAATTGGCCTAGTTCACCTTCTCATGTGCAACCACTGGTATTAATGAGAGGCTAGTTAACTCTTGGCTCATCTCTGATCCAACCAGCTGTGGTTAGGATAGCAGGGAGCATGAGCAGGACAAACACTATGAGATTTCTAGTACAGAGATGCACATGGATGCACACGTGATTACACACACACACACACACACACACACACACAACCCTGGGAATCACCTTGCTGTCCCAACAATGGCAGACTGACTAATATATTATAGCACAATGACAGGGGAGGGAAATATGTACAGTGTATGGCAATACAGAAACCACAGGTTATAATATAAGAAAGAAATCTGGATAGCAGAATTATAACTAGTATTAATTCTGTTATTGGTGGCTTTATATTTTCCCAATCTCTATAATAAACATAAATTTCTTTTATAATCAGGAAAAAAAGCCACTCACTTTGCATAATGATTTATAAAATTTTACTTTGTAAATAGAAAACATTTTAATTACCTTTCCAACGTCACATCTTGTGCCTTCATTCACCATCCCAGGATCTGGAACATCTGACCCTAGCTGAAAATCCACACCCCAACATTTGGTGCCTCCACTGGGAGTCTGAATAATAGCAGGCACAATTCCAAATACTGGCATGTCTTGTACATTCTCACATTGAAGCTTTCCACACAAAGCATTTCTATAAAGATAGAAAAATAATGCAAACATAAAATGCATCAGTGTGGACACAACAGAAAAATTATATATATGTATATAGACAGAGAGTGTACTGCTATTCAGCTGAAGGAATCTCAATAGAAAAAGTGTATGAGAGCAACAGAGATCAAAGCAACTCTCTTTAAACATAGCAGAGAAGAGGTGAGATAAATGGATGTTAAGATGCAAATTAGCAGGGTACCAGGTAGTGCTGATGCTCCTTTCTTCACAACTAATTCCTGCTTCACTATCTAAGGCTCAAAAAAGTCTAACTAATAAAGTTTCTTATAAATATAACTTTATAAATGCTATTACCCAGAAAGTAATAGAACCATATCAAAATTCAATTGTGTCTTCTTTAAGAATTACGGTGAGAAGAAACTTAGATTCTGTAATGTAAAATAACTAAGAAAGGATGTCACCCTTCTTGGCTTGGCTCTTGGTTACTTACTTAAAGTCTCAATCTATAACTCATCAATATACCAAGGCTGTGTGAGTTAAGTGCCCTTCCTGAATCTTTCATAACACGCTAAGTAATCCTAACATCAACTCTTATGATGCTGTACTGAAATTTCCTATTTAATTGATTATTTTCTGATCCAAGGACCTATGCTATACCTGAATCTCCTCTATGATATCACTGTCAAGTCATTATGGGATATTGTTTTCCAATTTCTCTAACCACCTCCTAAAATTCACATTCTAACTATCATAACATTCTTTTAATTCCTGAGTTAAAATCTATCTCCCTATAACTTTTCCTCTTTGGTCCCAGATCTCTAACATGAGACCACCTAGGTAATGTCTTTTCCTTCTTCCACATGGAGCTGTTTTAGGACACTCAGCATGAAGCTCCTAATACTTCACCAGAGCAATAGTCTACAATCATTTCTCATGCAACAAGGAAGATCCCCCCTAAATGTGTCCAGAGTGACTCACTGCCTCGTAAAGCAGTGCTCAGAGTGGAGCATGACATTTCAGTTGTAACTTGACAAGCAAAGAACAAAATGGAGCTCTCATTTCTTTTATTCTACTGTTATTAATACTTCTATTAAGCCCAAGATTATAGGAGCTTTTATGGTAAGTAACTACATCAATATGTAACTACATTACATTCTTGATGCCCTTGAACTTATCACTGGTTATTTATTCTGCATGTGCTATTAAGTCTCCTCTTCCTTCTATCCTGCACTCAAAAGTTAGTCATTTTGTCCCAACTTTCATCTATCCTTAAGTCACCATTTATTCACTAGGTAACTGGACAAAAGTGCTTAAATTTTCTAAGCTTCAGATTCTTCATCTAAAAAAAAAAAACAAGAGATAAGTAATAATGCCTATCTTACATGCTTGGTTGATATTAGATGTAAAAACCTCTAAAGCAAAGCATAGTATAAAGAGATCTCAGTTAACACCTGTTGGAGCCTTCCAAAATTCATGTTGCTATGACATACTCAGTGTTTCATTTGTAGTCTTGGTGACATACTGAAAAGTAAAAGGAAAATACAGTTGACCCTTGAACAGCACCGGTTTGAATCGCACCAGTCTACTTATGCGTTGATTTTTTTCAATGAATATGGTAAACTTATTTTCTTTTCCTTATGATTTTCTTAGTAACATTCTCTAGCTTACTTTATTGTAAGAATACTTATATATAATATGCATTACATACAAAAATATGTTAATCGATTGCTTATGTCACAAGTAGGGCTTCCGGTCAACAGTAGGCTATTAGTAGTTAAGTTCTGGGGGAGTCAAAAGTTATACACAAAATTTTGACTATGTGGGGGCTCAGAGCCCCAAACCCCCATGTTGTTCAAGAATGAACTGTACTCTTAATATATAAAAAACTGTAACATATCAATGAATAAAAGGATAGCCACTTCAACAGAAAAATTAGCAAAGATTCATGAAAATGGTAAAGTCGCAAAATAAGAAATGGAAAGAGCCAACAAAGCTAAGGGCTGTTCATTGTCATATTAATAAAAAGAAATTGTATTGAGAGTCTCAACAGAATAACTGCTTCTGGCAAGGATCATCAGTGAATGCTGAAACCATCAAGTGAAACATTGGTGGGGAACTGGATATTCACATGCTACAACATCATCACTCCACATATAACCTGATAGCTGCAATGGGGAAAAGGTAACTTTACAAGATCTGGTCATTGCCACTTAGTAACACGAATAAAGAAACAATCCAGAATTATGTGTCTTCTTGGTATAGTGCACCACTTAGGAAGTAGTGATCCCCAAAATATTTCACCTGAACCTAATTAAGACCTTAGATTTCACTTCTGATTTATAAAAAAAAAAAATCAGGGGATAGAGACACAACATTGAGAAGAAACTATCAAACAGATCCAGAACATGGGACATTTCTAAAACACCACTGGCCCAGCCATTTCCTCAGGTCACTATCATTGAAAAGAAAGAAAACAAGAAAGTGAAGAAGAAGAGTTTAGGTTAAAAGTGACTTAAGCGATATGACAAATAAATGCAATGTGTGATCCTTAACTGAGTTCTGATTCGGGGCGGGGGGGTGGGGAGAACAGCTATAAAAGACAATTTAAGGACAATTAGAAAAATTTAAATATTGACCAGGTACTACATGATACTGGAAATCTGTTAATGTTGTTAGGTATGATAATGGTATTGTCAATAGCCTTTTATGTTAGGAGTCAAGTATCCAAATGTATGCAATGTAATTTCAAATGGTTCGGCAAACTCTACACACAAAAATATGATCAAGTATTGAGTGTTTTAATCTAGGATACATGGATGTTCATCACACTTTTCTTTCTAGGCCTCTGTATAATTGAAATGTTTCATTTAAGAGGTTTAAAAAGATGACACCATCTACGTTCTGAAAGAAGAGAGCTCTTTCGGTGAAACAGAACAATGCAACATGCACAACAATGTCTGCAGGGGGTGGAACTGGGTTGGGAGTAAGATTACATTTTTGCATTAAAAAAACTCTGGAAATACACTCAAGAAACTAAAAGAAATAGGTTTAGGGAGGGAGGGTGGGAACAGGGATAAAGAATATAGGAGTGGGAGTCACATTTTCTCTGTATCCTTTTAAACATTTTTTAACAATCAACAATAAAACATAATTATTTACAAATTCATGTAAAACAAAATGAAATACCTATTTGGTATAAGAAATTGGGGAAGTATTTTTTAAGATAATATTCTGGCATTGGTGAGGGGGCAGTGGAAACAAGTTAAGCATTTTGAAGGTCAATTTGGAAGTATCTATAAAGAGCCTTAAAACTATCCTCCATATTCTTTGACTGAGAAAAATCTATAGCAATATTCAGAGAAACAAACAAATGCCTAAACTATAATTAACATAGTCTTATTTAAAATAGTGAATTACTGGAAAAAAACATACATTTCTAACATAAAGAAATAGTTAAAAGAAGCTGGGTACATCCTACAAATGCTCTTAATATAGTGGAAAGGGCCCAGCCAGTGTGGCTCAGTGGACTGAGCATTGTCCCATGGACTGAGAGGTCCTGGTTTGATTCCCAGTAAGGGCACATGCCCGCGTTGCAGGCTCAATCCCCAGTAGGGGGCGTGCAGGAGGCAGCCGTTTAATGTTTCTCATTGATGTTTCTGTCTCTCTCTCTCCCTTCCTCTCACTCTAAAAAAAAACAATAAAAACATATTTTAAATATACATAGTGGAAAGGGAATACATCAATTTATAAAACAGTATTAACTATACTATACAATTTTGTTTATATGTGCATATGTGGGTATCTGAATATACATATTAATATGTGTATATATTTACGACGCAAATATATGTTTATGAATATATATACACATGAGAAAGAAATTCAACAAAAACTTAAAGTATCTCTGGATGGTAGGATCATATGTGATCACTTTCTTTACACTTTTCTAGATTTTACACATTATGATGAAAATGACTGTCAAGGTAGTATATGATGATGATGATGATGATGATGATGATGATGAATCCTACAATGAACTCTTCCTAACACTAACATCCATCAATGTATTTAGTCTTTGAAACGACACTTAGAAACAGGTGCCTTTATTAGCCCTGTTTTACAGAAGAGAAAAAAGAGGTATGCAACTGAAACAACTTGTCCAAAGCCTCAGAGATCATCAGTGGTTGAAACAGGATTCAAATGCAAAGAGTCTAACTTCAAATGGTTATTCCTAATGACTATATTACATTAACCTTATTACAGATCCTTATAAAACTATTATAAAATGTTTTTCAAATCAGCTACCCAGGAATGTATAAGTTTCATAAGTGTAATTTCCATATTTTCATCAGGATAGTCATAAAAATACAGAAGCAGAACCAGGCTAAAGAGAAGGATAAGGAAACTAGCAAACTCTCCCTAAATCTACATTAATCCACTTATCCCAAGGTTTTAACTCAGTTCATTGAACCAATTACACTAATTCTCCACCCATTACTAGTTTGAACATAATATATTTCCATGGTAAATATACTATAAATTTATTAAGAATAATAGTTTAGCCCTAGCTGGTGTGGCTCAGCAGTTAGAGTGCCGGCCCATGGACCAAAGGGTCGTGGGTTCAATTTCCAATCAAGGGCATGTACCTGGGTTGCAGGTTTGATCCCAGGCCCTGGTCAGGGCACAAGTAAGAAGCAACCAATTGATGTGTCTCTCTCAAATCGATGTTTCTCTTTCTCCCTCTCTCTCCCTTCCTTCTACTCTCTCTAAAAAGCAATGGAAAAAATATTCTCAGGCGAGGATTAAAAAAAAAGAAGAAAAAGAATAGTTTAAGTACCTCAGAAAAACAGTGCTATATAAATGCAAGAGAATTTATATCTATAACTACTTTTGAAACTATATAAGATATAGTCAAAGTAGTTGTGTTCATAACCCCTTTTGAAATACTTTCTTGCTTTTAACTGCCCTCAATCTACTTGGTTTTATCTAGTCTCAAGAAAGGTATTAAGAATAGCTATAAGAGGGACATCTGAGGAAGTCTTCCTTGGATAAGTCATAGTTGAACTGAGATCTGGAGGGGAGAGAAAAGCACACCAGGCAGAAGGAATAGCACAATGAGACCCGGTGGCAGAAGGTAGGCGGGTACAGCTGAAGCATTTCACTGAATTTAATGGCTGGGTAGAGAAAGATGAGCCTGCAAATAAACACATTAAAGAAGCATCCAGAAACATAAAAAATACTAGAACATTCTACACAAAAGCCAAGGAAAAAGGTTTCTTCAAGAAGGAGAAAATGGTCAACATAGTTGAATGCCACTGAAAGGTCAAGTAGACCTAAAATGTCTGTTGGATTTAGTGACATGAAGGCCATTGTTATTTCTTCGTAGTAAACATTGTTTCACTACTGCTGCTTAGCTTAAGTGACAGAGTAGGAGGTGAAATAAGAAGAAGAGATTCACAGCATTAGAGAATCAGTCCCTCCAGTAAGATGACAGTATGTGTATGTATAGTATACAGCAACAAAGAAAGGGAAGAAATACAATGAAATTGGTGAACTATTATATGGTTTGCAGTTATGGATGACTTTTTTTCTCATTTATAATTTTTAATATTATTAATTTTTATACAAGCGAATGTTACTGTAGAGCATAGATAAGCAAAGTAAGATTCTACAAAGCATTGGATTTTAGACAGGCAATGTCAAACGAGATAATTTATTTTACCAGTTCTATTCAGAGTCTCTCTGAAACCTTGAGTTGCAAAATGGAAGTCTGAAAAGTTAAGTATTTAAGGGGAGAAAGTCAGCAGTCACAAGGCATTATACAGGATACTAGGGATGATTGGTCTTATAATCTTTCATATTTCTTCATAACCTTGCCATTACTTACCCAGTGGCACACTTCTTGTATTCATTGCCAGAGAAACCACAATTGCCAAATCTGTCACCTTTAGAATTCACATCAATGAAACAATCTCTTGGGGCAGCCTTGGCTTCTGTAACATTAAAAATAAAAATAAAAAATTTTTACGGCAATTTAATTCAGAAATAAAAGCATTCCCTATGACAGTCCATGCACCTGGATGAACTGCCTCAATAACTTTGAAAAAGTTTCAGGCCTTATAGATAAAACATTTTTGTTCCACATTTTATACTTAACAACCAACTGTAAAAATAAAGCTTAGATTGTACTTAAAAGTTAGCCTAAACTTGAACACTCAGGTAATAGAGGTGTCATTAAACAAGATGAAACTACAAATAAATTAAAACCATACACAGTATGGGTAGCATTTTCAGCATAGTCATTCTCACTGCTCTCAAACAGGTATCTATTGCACTCCTGGTTAAATTAGGTGGGGAAGGGTTGAAAAAAGTACTGCCAGTTATTATTATTTGTTTTTTTATTTATCATATGTGGATGCTTCCTTTAGGTATTCCTAGTGACTGAATAGACTGACAGTCATGACAGCTAATAAAGTAGCAATCCATGCTTTCTTTCTTCTATATTATTATGTATCACTTAATGTTCAATTTTTTCCACTTAATTATACATTCCTAAAAATATTTTATTTAAAAATATTTAAGTCAAAATGCCAGTACTTTCTATTTAATATAGAAGATTCATTTGCCTATCTTGCACATCTAATACCATGTTGTTTAGTTTAAAAGAGAATAGATATGGGTGAAAGGACTTGGAGCAAAAAAGAGGCGAAGGATCAAGTAATATGAAAAATGAATGCAGAATTCTTGCACGGGATAAATGTCACATGGCAATACCCTAGCAAAGCTCTTCTACAGAATGGAAATAGCTATAAAAATTTCAGATAATCTCCAAATAAAAGTATTACTGTTGTTCCTTTAGTCCTAGACTTTTTTGCAGGCCTCTATAACATTTTTGCTAAATAATAATATTTATGTCATTAAGATGCCTATCTGTAATTACTTTTTTAGTCTGGAATTACCTACCAATCCTGAAAAATCTATATATCAGAAATTTACAGATCTCTACCCCTCCTGTCCCCATAGCATGACTAACATAAATAAGCCTCATTTAATTCTTAAAGAGTCTTCTGTCCTTCTGCTTATCTTACCTAGCGTAAGTTAAGGAGTACAACAGAAACTAAGACAGCAGAAGTCTGGTCAAAATCAATAACTCCTGGTTTGAATAAATAAATACAGCATTTTTGTCGAACACTCAATGAGTGTATGAAATTGGCTAATTGCTCCTGATATCACCAGACAAGGTTGAGGGTGGGGGGGAGCTTGGGTACTCGAATTCCCAGCTCAAACACTGCATAAATAACCTGAAAGCCATGTGAGACCTGAAGAAGACCCTACCTCGTATAATGATAGAGCTGAGACTGATAAAAATCAAACCCAGAATCTCATGCTCCAATTGGATAAATTACAACCCAAGATGAACTCCCAGCCTCATAGGATGTCTATTGTTGAGGGCAGTAATTGTGAAACAGTGAGATCCTGAAAGCTGGAATGGAGATGTGTAGGAAGATCTGATGAAGCAGGGGACATTGAGTCCCTAAATTCTGATGAGTTTTCTTTGTCAGGGAAGCAGCCTCTCCACCCCCATCTAAGGGGATTACATGTGCACTGCCTGACGAAATTATAGTGGCATGCCTGAGAAAGTTGCCATGCAAGACGATGGTGAGTGGTCTCAGGACTCAACACTACTACCCTTCTTTGCTTCTAGACCTCTAACTAGACTCAAGTCTGAGCAGGCCCCTAAAAGTGACACAATAAATGTGACCCATAAGAGGGTATGCTTGGCTCAAACTACTAGAATTTTCAAGTTTATATACACAGAAATCTGGAGAATATGTGGGAGAATGGATATTAAAAGTGAGGGATAATGGAAAAAGAAACAATGTTGAATCCAGTCAAATTTATTAACATGGGCAGAAAGTCTGCATTTAGTGTTGTAGCAAGGGGAGTTAGGTCTGTAAATGTTTGTGTGGTTGGCTGGCTGAAATATGGATCAAAGGGTGGCCCACAGTGAGCAAGCTGGAAAAGCTGGACCTGCCTTGGTTTAATATAGAAAAGAAATCCATGAACTTACAGAGATTGTAATGCTAGAGTGAACTGTCCATTTAAAACCTACTCATCCACTCTGAGTGCATCCAGAAGACACACCTTTCATCATGATGAGAAATAAATTCGTGGGGTAGCCCAGCATACCCAAATAGTTCTGTGATCACTCTTCCCTGTAGGCCACTTTACAATGGAAACTACAGTCGCTGAATTTGGAAACCTAAATGCAATGGAAGTAATCGGACCTCCAGTGGCAGGGGCCCAGTGCAAAGGCACGTAACTGTAAAGGCAAGGTGGACATGTTTACCATAATAGAGAGTAAAGTCAAAGTCTGACTTGCAGAGACCTATGGCATTAGTTAGTTAATCATGATGTTCCAAGAATTTAAAAAATGTAAAGCCTACTAATAAAGTCTTACTAAATCTGTAGAAACAGAAAAGTTCTAGGTCAGGTGAACAAAAGTCTAACTTGAATCAAAAGAACTGAGTCATGAGCCCTCAATTTATTCCCAGACTTGAGTTATATTACAAATCCAGAACCCCTTAAATGAAGGAGAGGACCCTAATACAATACCAAAAATGTGCACTGCTCATCTTTCTCCCATCCTACTCCAACAGGACTTTTACCAGGATAACTATGCATTGTGGAAAAGAAAATAATCAGACCGTTCATGTACTACTAACTAGACACTGGCCCTGAATTGACACTAATTTCAGGAGACCCAACATCACTGTTGTCTACCAGTCAGGGAAGGGGCTTATGGGGGTAGGTGATCAATGGAGTTTTACCTCAGGTTTGTCTCACAGTGGGCTCAATGGGTCCCCAAACCCATCCTGTGGTTATTTCCCCAGTTCCAGAATGGATAATTGGAAGAGACATAACAGCAGCTAGCAGAATCCCCACATTGATCCCCTGACCTATGGAGCAAGAGCTATTATGATGGGAAAGGCCAAGTGGAAGCCACTGGAACTGCATCTACAGAGGAAAATGGTAAATCAAAGATAGTAACACAATCCTGGAAAGATTGCAGAGATTATTACCACCATCAAGGACATGAAAAAGCAGGGGTGGTGATTCCACCACTTTTCAATTCAACTTGTCTATTTGGTCTGTGCAAAAGACAGATGGATCTTGCAAAATGACAGTGGATTCTCATAAGCTTTGTTAAGTGGTGACCTACTGTGGCAATTCTGGTTTTATATTTTTAGCAAATTAACATATTTTCTGGTACCTGGTATGCAGCCATTGAATTGGCAAATGCTTTTCTTCTCCCTACTGGTCAATAAAGACCTCCCTACTGGTCAATAAAGACCACTAAAAGCAGTTTTGTTTGCAGCCAGAAAACCAGCAATACACATTCACTGTCCTCTTTTAGGGCTATAGCAACTCTCTAACCCTGTATCATAATTTAATTTACAGGGATTTTAATCACCTTTCCCTTCTGCAAGATATCACAAGATACCTCTTTATGGGCAAGACACATGAAGATATTTGTATCCCATATGAACACTGACCATAAAGTGACCTCAGCAGGGGAGGATTTTAATAATCAAGTAGATAGGATAATTATCCTATCCATTCTGTGGATACCAGTCAACCTCCTTCCCCAGTCATCCCTGTCAGCGCCCTAAGGGGTCATGAGCAATGGGCCATGGTGACAGGGATGGAGGTTATGCATGTGCTCAGCAACATGGACTTCCACTCATCAAAGCCCACCTGGCTATGGCCACTGCTGAGTGCCCAGCAGACACCAACACTGAGTCCTCAATATGGCACCATTCCTCTGGGTGATCAGCCAGCTATATGGTGGTAGGTTTATTAAATTGGACCCTTTCCATCATGGCAGAACTTTTTGTTCTTACTGTAATAGACACTTACTCTGGATAAGAACTGTCCTCCCTACATGCAACACTTTTGCCAAAACTACTCTCTATGATTGATACAATGCCTTATCTGTCATCATGGTATTGCACACACATTTGATTCTTATCAAAGAACTCACTTCACAGCAAATTAAGTGTGGCAATAAGCCCTTGCTCATGGAATTCACTGGTCTTACCACATTCCACACCATCCTGATGTGGCTGGTGTGATGGGATGGTGGCACAGCCTTCTGAAGACTCAGTTATAGTGTCAACTAGATGGCAATAGGTTGCAGAAGGGTGAGGTTCTCCAGAAGGCTGTATATGTTCTGCATCAGCATCCAGTATACGGCTGTTTCTCCCATAGCCAGGATTCATGGTCCAGGAATCAAAGGGTGCAAGTGGGAGTAGAACCACTTATTTCTCCTACTAACCAACTAGCAAAATTTTTGCTTCCAGTTCCCATGACCTTACGCTTTGCCGGCCTACAGGTCTTAGTTCCAAAGGGAACAATGCTTCCAAAGGGAAGAATGTTTCCAACAGGAGCCACAACAATGATTCCACTGAAATGGAAGTTAAGACTCCCACTCAGCTACATTAGAATCCTTATGCCTCTAAATGAACAGGCAAAGAAGGGACTCACTGTGCTGGCTGGGGTGACTGATCCTGACTACCAAGGGGGAAACTGGACTACTATGCCACAGTGGAGGTAAGAAAGAGTGCAACTGATATAGGAAATTACTTAGGGTGTTTTCTTAGTATTACCATGCCCTATCATTAAGGTCAATGGAAAAATGCAACAACCCAGTCCAGGCAGGACTAGAAGGTGTGGGTCATCCCACCAGGTAAAGAACCATGACCAGCTGGGGTGCTTGCTAAAGGTAAAGGGTATATGGACTGGACAATGAACAAAGCTGTTAAAAATGCCAGCTATGACTATATGACCAGTTACAGAAATGTGGACATTAATTGTCATGAATATCCTTTTTTGTTTAATAAATATATTTGTTCATATATAAAATATCCTTGTTTTCTTTCCTCTTTTATTTTTGCATTTATCTTCAGATAGAGTGGGAGGGAGAGAGGTGGGAAGAGAGAGAAACATGGATGTGAGAGAGACATATCGACTGGTTGCCACCCACACGACCCCAACCGGGGCCGGGGACAAACTGCAACTGAGGTACGTGCCCTTAGCGGGAACTGAATCCGGGACTCTCTGGTCTGCGGGCCAACGCTCTAACTGCTGAGCCAAACCGGCCAGGGCAAGATGTATTGACTTTATATGACAGTATAAGTATTATTAATTTTACATCTAGTGTTTAAGTTAGGGGTTATCACGGAGAAGAGTAAACACCACTCAAGAACTTTAGCTCTTCCTCTAAGGAATGGTTAAGTGCATTTCTGGTTATGCACAGGACAGTTGTATCATCGTAAGTGGAATCATGACCTTGCTATTTTCTTCTTTTGTATATTACGTATGGCGTAAGGACATGTGTATGAGTGCCAAAATGATAAGGGGTGGACTTGTGACTGTTAATTTTGTGTCTACATGACTGGGCAATGGGGTACCCAGATATATGGTCAAACATTATTCTACATTATTCTGTAACAGTACTTCTGGATGAGATTAATATTTAAATTGGTAGATCAAGCAAAGCAGATCATCCTCCCTAATGTGTGTGAGCTTCATCCAATCATTTGAAAGCCCACATAGAACAAAAAAGCTGACTTTCCCTGAGTAAGAAGGAATTCTTCCTGAGGGCCTTCGGACTGGGACATTGGCTTTCTCCCTGCCTTCAGACTTGACCAGAATCATCCAGTCTTCCTGGGTCTCAGGCTGCCAGCCTTTGAACTGGAAGTACACCACTGGCTCTTCTGACTCTACAGCTTGCCAACGTACACTGCAGATCTGGGATCTCCATTCTCCGTGATTATGTGAGCCAATTCCTTATAATATATAATAAATATATATCTCCTTCTGCTGGTTCTCTGAATACAGAGGACAATCAATCAAGACTAAAGAAAATCAGGAGCCTCCTCATTACTTCTTCAAACAGGTTAAAGTCAGCAGAATAGTGATGCCTCTAATCACCAAGCTAAGACCATGCCACTAGTGAACAATTTGCAGTTTAATTAGTAGTAAGAACATATTAAACTAACCAAACCCAGAGAGAGAGAGAGAGAGAGAGAGAGAGAGAGAGAGAGAGAATGAAAGAACTATTAATGCCAAAGAAATCAAAAGGCAAGAAAGCAACTGTAACTTACTACATAGTTCAGCTGTAAAAAGAATTAATGTGACTATTATATAGGACTCAGTTGTACTGTGTGTATATTTTTCCACAAAACCAAGCAATTCTCTGACACTAGCTGGGTGTCTGACAATTCTACTCAATTCTAACACTCTCTTCATGGAGACAGTGTCATATTTTACAGGTTAAGCGACGCAGTCATACCACAAGACTTCCCTCCTCCCCACCCTTTTAGGCGCCAATTGAAAGTCCAGATTGTCACCTGTGTTTCTGACCAAAAGGCTCTAGATTGAAGGTTTCCACAACCCTTCCTTGGTTTCATTTGCTAGAATGGCTCACAGAACTCAGATAATCTTTTTACTTATTATGAGATTATTATAAAAGGATATAACTCAGGAATAGCCAGATAGAAGAGATACACAGGGTAAGGCATAGGGAAAGGACAGAGCTTCCATGCCCTCCACAAATGTGACACTCCCCCTGTGTATCCACATGTCCACCACGCTGGAAGCTCTCCAAACCCTATTCTTGGAGTTTTTATAGAGGCTTCAGGACACAGATTAAATCATTGGCCATTCGTGATTAACTCAACCTCCAGTCCCTCTCCCTTCCTGTGGGACTGGAGGTTGAGTGTTGGAGATGGAAGTTCCAACACTCTAATCACATGGGTGGTTTCCCAGGCAACCAATCCTCATCGTTAAGTTAGGCAGGTGCCTTCCAAAAGTCACCTCATTAACATAAATAAAAGTCATTTTTATAGTTCTCATCACTTAGAAAATTCCAAGAGTTTTAGAAGCTCCCTGCCAGAAAGTACACAAAGACTAAATATGTATTTCTTATTATAAATCAAAATATCACAACAATCATCACTGCAGCACCTAATGTTATAATTAATCCATATTAAAAGGATGGAGAATGAAAAATGAGCATAAATATGATGAGAGTTGTTGACAAGGGTTAAGGAAGAAAAGAAAAGAAACTGAATTCTTATCTTCCATAGAAAGAAACTAATAGTTAATGCCTAGCATGGAAAAAATAAAAAAGTAGCATTACCAAGAGACTATCTAAAGACCTGGAGCAAGTCAAAAAATAATCACCTAGAAAAGGGAAAAGTAGTTGCTTCAAGGAATAGAGACATTACTTGCAAGTACACTTCATTTTTTCATAAAACCTTGTAAATAATATGGATCTTCATGTGTAAATATAACTATAATAAAAATAAAAACTTTATAATCAGAAAAAACTTTTAAAAACATCTTAAATATCTATCAGTAAGAGAACAGATTACATTTATATATGTAAAAGAATACTCTAATGCACCATGATCTAAATGTATCAATATAGATGGATCTCAAAAAACATTTTGGGTGAATAATGAAAATAGCAGACCCCTATGTATATCCCCATACTATTTATATAAATTTATTAAAACTGAAATATAGCGTGTGTGTGTGTGTGTGTGTGTATATATGTATTTATACTATAATTTTTTATTTCCACTAATAACAGTAACTAAAGCAAAAAATAAATAAAATCAAAGCAATCAATTATAAATAAAATCACTTACTTGAGCCAAAGATGACTTGACACTGAGCATCATAATATTGGCACATGCCATTGTAACAATAGGCTTTGTTATTCTGGCAAGGATGTCCATTCTGAATAAAAACATCTGGCTGACAGAACTGAGAAGAACCATTGCAATATTCTGGAACATCACATTCATTGGTTTTTCCTCGACATAAAGTACCTCCTTGAAGAAACTAGGGAATAAGATTCAAATGAAACAGGAATATCAGGACAATTAATCAAATTTGAAACCACAGTATTTATATGTATAAAAGTTCTAACAACAACAAAAGATTAAATAACCCAATAGAAAAATGAACAGAGGCCAATAATGGGCAATACATAAAAGTCATGAAATACAGAAAATAAAATAAAAAAACATAACCTCATTGATAGTCAAAAGAAATGCATATTAAACAAAGATATAAAAGCAAATTAAACTTATCAAACTAACCAGGATTATAACACTTGCTGACAACCAATATTCATGTGAGGAAACAAGCATGTAATTAGACTAGTGGGTATAGAATGGCACTTCTGTGGAAAGTATATAAAATGTGTGTCAAAACTTTTAATATGCATACTCTGCCTCAATAATTCTACTTATAAACAAAAATTGAAAGCAATCCAAATCCCCATCATTAATTGACTAGGTAAAGGTATTACAGTACAGTCATACAAAGAAGTACTAACTATACAACCATGTAGGACTACATGAATGGAAGAAAGTCCACTGTATCTTACTGAAAATACAGATAGGAAAAATATGTGTATCTGTGTTTATCCACTACCCCCCTACTCTCTCTCTCTCTCTCTCTCTCTCTCGCTCTCGCTCTCTCCCTCACACACACACAATCACATTTATACAGGAAAAAGTAACTAAATAACATATTATCAACAATGGCTACCTGAGGAGGGTTAAAATGATAGAGTTTTTCACTATCTGCTTTCTGTACGTAAGTAACTGTTGAATTTTTAATAAAAAACATAGATTGCTCTTAAAAATTTAAAGAATGTTTCTACTTAGAAAAACACAAACAAATGGCATAAATTTTTTCAAGTAATTATGTAATAAAAATAGTGTTCTCTCACAGATCAAACAAATTCTGATATATACATATTTTCCTCTTTCTTTTCTTTTTTCAAAATAGGGAGGAATTTCTTACCAAACAGTCTTTACAACAGTCGCCATATGCACATTCAGCAGATGACTTAAGCTTACAAGTACTTCCTTCACAACAAGGGTCTGATTCACACTCCTGTGAAGAGAAAATGACTGTCAATAAAGAAATGAGTTATTGTCATCAATAGTCATTAATAAAATTCTTATCTTGACCTAAAGTCTATTTCTTTCTAATCTGGCGATAGCAATTAATCTCTGGAAACAGTCACTATCCTTCGGGATTTGTCAGTGACTCTTCAGCTACAACTACTAGGTCTCAACATATATCAAAGGACTGAAATCACAGAGATGTGTCTTAGTCTGCTGGTACTGCCAGAACAAGATACCATAGATGCATCTATTTTTGTATATATTAAAAAAAATGTATTATGTCACAGTTCTGGAGGCTAGAAATCTAGGATCAAAGTTCCAGCCAATTCAGTTTCTGGTGAGGACTCTCTTCCTGGCTTGCAGACAGTTCCCTTCTTACTGTGTTCTTAAAAGGACTTTCTTCAGTGCGTGTGTTCAGAGAGAGAAAGCAAGTGAGCTTTCTAGACTCTCTTCTTATAAGGACACCAGTCCTATCAGATCAGGGACCTACCCCTAAGACCTCATTCAACCTTAATTACTTCTCTAGAGTCTCCATCTGAAAATACTGCCATACTGAGAGTTAGGGCGTCAACATATGAATTTAGGGATGACACATTCAGTCCATAACAGTATAATTAATGATCACAGGAAACTAAGCATCCATGAATGCATGTCTCTTCATGCTCAGGATCTGACTTCTCTGTTGAGTGGGTCTTCACCCTATGTGGACATTCTTTTTATCTTTCTTGGCTTCTCTCACCCCACTTTGGGCCACCATGGCTCCCCAACCTACAACCTCCCACCCACAGAACACCTACTCTCCTATGTTCCAACTAATGTCTTCAGGTCTGAATTGTTTGGGAAAAGCAGGAATGAAAGAGAAGAAGATAGGGGAAAGAAAGAGAAGATGAGGAAAGGAAGGAAAAATAGCTTTCTTATTTCTTATTAAAATAAGATGTCACCTTTGGGGGAAAATGGGTAAAAAATATATATATATATAGAACTCTTTATGCTATTTTTGCAACTTTCTTTCAAGCAGTGTGTGACTTCGGGGGTGTGGGCGGGGGTGATAAAGGGGATGAATGGTGATGGAAAAAAGAAAAGAAAAACAAATGAACTATAATCTATACCTTGCACCATACAAAAAATTAAGTCAAATGGATCATAGACCTAGATGTAAAAGTTAAAACTATAAAACTTCTAGGAGAAAAAGTTTGCAACCTTGGATTAGGCAAAGATTTCTTAAATATGATACCTATAAAAGCACAAATTCATAAAATGGGCTTCATCAAAACATAAAATTTCTACTCTTCAAAACATCCGATTAAGGTAATTAAAAGACAAGCTACAAAGTGGGAGAATATATATGCAAATCATATATCTGATAAAGGACTTGCATCCAGAATATAAGTACTGTCCGAATTCAATAATAAGAAAGCAACCTAATTTTTTAAAAAGGAAAGAGTTTAACCAACATGTCACCAAAGAAGACATACAGATGACAAATAAGCACAAGAGAACATGCTCAAAATCACTAGTCATTAGGGAATGCAAATTAAAACCTCAATGAGGCTAGTACTACTTCACACCTAATAGCACAGTAAACACTGAAAAGACTCACAGGCCCGGCTGGTGTGGCTCAGTGGATTGAGCATCATCCCATGGACTGAGAGGTCCCGGTTCGATCCCCAGTCAGGGCACATGCCCAGGTTGTGGGCTTCATCCCCAGTAGGGGGTGTGCAGGAGGCAGCCGATCGATGTTTCTCACATTGATGTTTCTCTCTCTCCCTTCCTCTCTCTCTAAAAACTCAATAAAATAAAATAAAAAGACTGACCATATGAAGTGGTGGCAAGGATGTGAAAGAACTAGAACTCTCATACACAGTTAGTGGGAATGTAAAATGGTACAACCACTGTGGAAAACAGTTTCAAAGTTTCTTTAAAAGTTAAATATACACTTACCAAATGACACAGTAATTTCTCTTAAGGTATTTACCCAAGAGAAATGAAGACGTAAGTTCATATAAAGACTTGTAGGTGAATGTTCAAGCAGCTTTATGTGTAATAGCAAAAAACCGGAAACAGCCCAGCCAGTGTGGCTCAGTGGTTGAGTGTCAACCCATGCACCAAGAGGTCAAAGGTTCAATTCCTGGTCAGGGCGCAAGCCCGGGTTGCAGACTCAATCCCCAGTGCAGGGCATGCAGGAGGCGGCCAATCGATGTTTCTATCTCTCTTTCCCTCTCCCTTCCTCTCTCTCTCTAAAAATCAATAAAAAATGTGTTTAAATCAATTAAAAAATGTAAACAGTCTGAATATACATTAAGAGAGGAACTAACAAACTAGCGCATCCATACTACTCAGTGATAACAATAAAAATGAATGAACTACTGATACAGTAACAACATGAATGATTTCTCAAAAGAATCATGCTGAGTGAATGAAGCTAGACAAAAAGGAGTTATTTCACTTGTATGAAATTCTAGGAAATGCACACTAATGTGGAATGACAGGAAACATATCAGTGATTGTCTGAGGAGAATGGGGGAATGAGAAGGGGTGGGACGAAGGGATTACCAAGGGTCAAGAAGAACTTTTTTGGATGCTATGTTCATTATCTTGATAGCGGTGATAATTTCACATATGTATATAATGTGCCAAAGCTTATCAACTTGTATGCTTTAAACATGGGCAGCTTATTATTGAACAAATCTTCATTTGCCTATTTCTTACCCTTTGCTTTGTCGTTACCAAACTTTAATAAGTCTTCTTTCTTTCATAGGTCCCTGGACTCTGCTTGTCCCCCCTTATCAGCTGCTCCTGGAAATCAGCTGACCACAGCAGAACACTTCCCTTTCAGTCCTCACTGGTTATTTCCCTTGCTTCTCAGCTTTCCCTTAAAAGACTCTGCTTCCCCTGGCTGGGTGTCTCAGTTGGTTGGAGCGTCATCCCATACACCAAAAGGGTGCAGGTTTGATTCCCGGTTGGGGCAAGCACAGGAGGCAACCCACAGATGTTTCTCTAGAGCTCTTTCTCTCTCCCTCTCTAAAATCAATAAACATATCCTTGGGTGAGGTTTATAAAAAAAAAAAAAAAAAAAAAAGGATTCTGCTTATCTCTGCCTGCTCCCACCTTTACCCTATAAAAGAGAAACCTTTTTCTCTTTGATTCTGAGACCCCTTCAGATTTCGAGATCAAAGTGGTCTCCCTATTACAGTGTCTTTCTTCTGAATAAAGCCTTTCCTTATCTAAGTTCTAATTTAGTTTTTTGACATTGTATTCAATTATACTTCAACAAAGCTGTTAAATTTTTTTCAAAAGCACTGTAAGATAGACAGGTGGCTTCATTAAAAAAATACAGAATCAGAAAATACAGTAATTTTGATTATAATAAAAATACCATTTTAAATGGTTTTGCAACAATTGACCATTAGTGGGTAGAAGTTAATTTTGTAGCTCAGTCCACATGATCCTCTCAATTAAAGGGCTAAAATAAAAAATTTTAATTAAGAAAATGCTATTAGAAATTATAGAAAGGCTATGATGATAATCTTGAAACAGGAGTACTGCAAGTACAAAATTCAGAAAGTCTTAAGAAAAATAACTGATAAATGTACCTTCATTTACATGTTAAATTTCAATATAATAAAAATACATGAGATGAAAAGCTAAATAACATGCATAAACCCTAATGTAAACTACAGACTTTGGGTGAAATGATGAGTCCATGTGGAGCCATCAACTGTGACAAATGTACCTCTGTGCAGCTGGATGTGGACAATGGGGTAAGTTGTGCATATTCAGAGACAGGCAGTATATGGGAACTCTGGGTACTTTCCATTCAAGTTTGCTTTGACCCTAAAACTGCTCTAAGAGGTAAGCTGATTAATTATTTTAAAAAAGCTAACTGGTAAGCAACAGACAGAGAAAATATTAGAACATATTCAACAAAGGACTTTGCCCATAACACGAGTTGCTAAAAATAGATTTAAAAGAATCGACAACCCAACATTAAAACTGATGAGGGATATAAAACAATAATTCATAGAAGAAAATTATGCATGTGGTCTATAAGCATATGAAATGTGATAAAGACTAAAAGAAACTTTAAGCAAACATAATCAGGCAGGACAGCACATGGGAGGCACTAGGGCTTATGGAAATTCTCACACTCTACTTAATACCAAGAACCCTTTAGGAAGAACTGTTTATAGTAAAGAGTTCTGTCTACCTTTTCCCTTCTATAAATACCCCCTTCATCTTGGCATGCAGGCCAGAGTGTGAATGTGGCTTACCATGTCTGTATTCACTTTTTCCCAAATAAATCCTTTTTGGTGATAAAACACCTATTTGATATTATTTTTCAATCAACAAAGGATATAAAGTGAAACAGTATCTTCTTATCATCGAAATTAAGAAAACATTTATTATCCTGTGCTGGCGAGACTATCGGGGGCACTGAATGCCATGATATACTGTTGGTAGAAGTACAAATTGACACAGCCTTTTTAAATAAAATGTGGTAGTACTTAATAAAATGTAAAATGCAATAAATACTTTTCAATTCAGTAATTCTACCTTTACATAATCATCTTAGAGAAATACAAGGTATGTACAAGGATGTACTGTGTCCAACAGAAAAAATATAATTTCAGTCAGTAAGGGTCCATTAATGACAGTATAGTGAAATAAGTCATAGTACATCCTTATACTAGAATACTAATTAGCAGATTAAAAGATTCAGTCTACAGCCCTGGCCTGTTTGGCTCAGCGGTTAGAGCTTCGGCCTGCGGTCCAGAGAGACCCGGGTTCGGTTCTCGCTAGGGGCATGTACCTCGGTTGCAGTTTGTCCCCGGCCCTGGTTGGTCGTGCAGGTGGCAGCCACTCGATGTGTCCCTTTCACATCGATGTTTCTCTCTCTCTCTTCCTCTCTCTCCCTCCCACTCTATCTGAACAAAAAATGAAAAAATGTCCTCAGGTGAGGATAAAAAAAAAAGATTATGTCTACATAATATAATGACACGGAAAAATCTCCAAGATAAATTCATAGAAAAAAAATTCCGCACATAAATTAAGTCTGACTTCATTTATGTAAAAAATAAAATAAAATCCTGCCCTGGCTGGTTTGGCTCAGTGGTTAGAGCATCGGTCCGCGGACCAGAGAGTCCCGGGTTCGGTTCCTGCTAAAGGCACGTACCTCGGTTGCGGTTTGTCCTCGGCCCTGGTTGGGGTCATATGGGCAACCAGTCGATGTGTCTCTCTCACATCAATGTTTCTTTCTCTCTTTTCCCACCTCTCTCCCTCCCGCTCTATCTGAAGATAAATGCAAAAAAATGTCCTCAGGTAAGGATAAAAAAATAAATAAAATAAAAAATAAATAAATAAATAAATAAAACCCTGAGATTGAAAAGATGGTGGCAGAAAGGACTGGAGCAAGGGTGAGTGTGTGAGAGTATGAGTGAGTGTGAGAGAGTGAGACTAGACATGAGTGTGGACGAGCAACCTCAGCAGTGCTGAGGGCCAGAGGGTTCCGGTGCTGTGGACTAGGGAGCACCCAGCTACAGGTAAGTGACTTGTCAGGGCGCTTCTCCCTGCACAGGGAAATCTCCATGATTTTGGAAGATCCACTGATCTTCTCTGGGAGGAGGCAACAGGGAGCAGCTAGGGCCAAGCGACCTGAGTCCGCCAGCGCACCTGACACCATTGGACCAGTGGACCCCACTGGACCAGTGGACCCCGCTGTGTCAACGCGCACCAGTGGACAGTAGAAGCACTGTCAAGGTACCTGCTTGCGGAAGCAGCAACCAGCTGGGAGCCGAGAACCATCCCCCACAGCAGCAACAGTAGCACCAGCTCGGGAACCAAGCAACACCCTCAATAGCAGCAGCCTGATCGGAGTCGAGACACACTGTCAGCAGCAGAGGCTCGGAGCAGACATCCATCCCCAGGCAGCAGGAATGGACATCAGCAGCTGAGACCCATCCCCAGCAGCATCAGCAGAAGCTGATCAGGAGCAGTGACCCAGCCTAAGCAGCAGCAAGGCTCGGGCAGTTGAGACCTGCCCCTGATAACTGCAGCATCGGATTTAGAGTGGAGCCTCTTCCCCAGCAGCAGCCAAGTCCTGGGAGTTAAGCATCCTCAGCAGCAGAGGACTAAAAGCTGAAAGTACCCCCTGGCAACAGCAGCAGCAGTAGCAGTGCAAACGAGGGGCTGAAACTCGTCCCCAGCAGCATCAGCAGAAACTGATCAGAAGCTGAGCCACCATGCAGCAGTGCACCCCAGTAGGGCACCAGCTGGACACACGTACACCAGCAGAGCCTACCAGGACAGACCAATACCAGCCACCAGTTATCAATCACCCAGGACCCACAGTAGGAAAGAGGCACCACACACCAAAACAGTCTGAGAGGCACAGTAGCCTTATTTGATACACACCGACCTGCCTACACATCCCAACATCCCTCACCGGGCCTGGAACTACCAGAATGCTAAAATGGTGAGACAAAGAAAACAACACCCAAGTGAAAGAAAAGGAGGAATCACCAGAAAGGAAAGTACATGAAATGGAAGCAAGCAACTGGTCAGATAAAGATTTCAAAGCAATGATTTTAAGGGTTCTCAAACAATTTAGTGAGAACTACAAGCAACTTAATAAGAATTATAAAGAGCTCAGTAGGAACTACATCAGCATAAAAAAAGAGGGAGAAGCTATGAATAAAAATCAATTGAAAATAAAGAATGACATAGCTGATAATGAAAAATATCTTAGAAGGATTCAATAGTAGATTAGAAGAAGCTGAAAACCGAAACAGCAAGTTAGAGGACAAGATAGAAAAAAACACCCAAATAGAGCAGTAAATGGAGAAAAACATTAAAAAGCAGGGGGAGAGTTTAAGGGAGCTTTGGGACAACATGAAACTTAACAACATTCGCATCATAGGGGTACCAGAGGAGAAGAATAGGAGAAAAGTACAGAGAACCTGTTTGAAGAAATAATGACAGAAAACTTCCCTAATTTGGTGAAGGAAAAAGTCACACACAGGAAACACAGAGAGTCCCAAGCAAGATGAACCCAAAAAGACCCACAGTTGGACACATCATAATTAAAATGGCAAACATTAAAGACAAAGAAAGAATCTTAAAGGAAGCAAGAGAGAGACAGAAAGTTACCTACAAGGGAGCTCCCATTAGAGTGGCATCTGATTTCTCAATAGAAACACTGCAGGCCAGAAGGGAATGGTATGAAGTATACAAAGTAATGAAAGGCAAGGGTCTGAATCCAAGACTACCATATCCAGCAAGGCTATCATTCAAAATTGAAGGTGAAATAAAGAGCTTCACAGACAAAGAAAAAAAGCTAAGGGAATTTACTACCATCAAATCAGCATGAGAACAAGTGCTAAAGGGACTGTTGTAAGAAGAAGAAGAAACAGAGAGAAAGAACACAGGCATGAAATAAAAATAGCAACTAATAAGTATCTATCAATAATAACGTTAAATGTAAATGGCTTAAAGGCTCCACTCAAAAGTCATAGGGAAGCTGACTGAATAAGAAAACACGATCCATATATATGCTGTCTACAAGAGACCCACCTCACAACAACAGGCTCACACAGGATGAAAGTGAAGGGATGGAAAAAAATTTCCAAGCAAATGGAAATGAAAAAAAAAGCTGGTGTAGGAATACTCATATCTGATAAGATAGACTTCAAAACAAGGGCCACAATAAGAGACAAAGAAGATCACTACATAATATTAAAAGGATCAATCCAACAAGAAGATATAACCACGGTAAACATATATGCATAGTATATAGGAGCACCAAAATATATTTTAAAACTCCTGGAGGACTTCAAGGGAGAGATCAATAGCAATACAATCATAGTGGGTGACTTTAACACCACACTGACACCACTGGATAGACCTTCTACACTAAAAATTAACAAGGAAACGGAGTCCTTAAATGGCAAACTAGATCAATTGAACTTAATTGATATTTACAGAAAATTTCACCCCAAAGCTGCAGAATATACATTCTTCTCAAGTGCACACGGGACATTCTCGATGATAGACCATATGTTAGGACACAAACTAAGTCTCTACAAATTCAAGAAGATTGAAATCATATCAAGCATCTTCTCAGATCACAATGTCATGAAACTAGAAATCAATTACAATAAAAACACTCAAAAACATTCAAACACATGGAGGCTAAATAGCATGTTATTAAACAATGAATGGGTTACCAATGAGATCAAGAAAGAAATAAAAAACTTCCTGGAAACTAATGAAAATGAACACACAATACAAAATCTATGAGACACACCAAAAGCACTCCCGAGAGGGAAGTTCATAGCAATGCAGGCCTACCTCAAGGAAGAAGAAAATTTCATAATAAACTATCTAACCCAACAACTTAAAGATTTAGAAAGAAAACAAAAATAAAAACCCAGAATTAGTAGAAGGAAGGAAATATTAAAAATCAGAGCAGAAATAAATGACATAGAGACTGAAAGAACAATACAAAAGATCAATGAAACCAAGAGCTGGTTCTTTGAAAAGATAAACAAGATGGCCCTGGCCGGTTTGGCTCAGTGATTAGAGCAACGGCCTGTGGACCAGAGAGTCCCAGGTTCGGTTCCCGCTAAGGGCATGTACCTTGGTTGTGGCTTGTCCTCACCCCGGTTGGGGTCTTGTGGGTGGCAACCACTCGATGTGTCTCTCTTGCATCGAAGCTTCTCTCTCTCTCTTCTTCTCTCTCTCCCTCCCACTCTATCTCAAGATAAATGCAAAAAAAAAAAAAAAAAAAAAAGATCAACAAGATTGATCAACCTTTAGCCAGACTCACCAAGAAACAAAGAGAGAAAACTCAAATTAATAAAATTAGAAACAAAAGAAGTGAAGTAACAATGGACACCACAGGAATACAAAGGATTGTAAGAAAATACTATGAACAATTATATGCCAACAAATTAGACATCTTAGGCGAAATGCACAAATTCTTAGAATCGTATATTATTCCAAAACTCAACTGGGAAGAGTCAGAAAACCTAAGCAGACCAATAACAATTAAGGAAATTGAAGAAGTAATCAATAAAATCCCAGCAAACAAAAGCCCTAGTCGAGACAGCTACACAGGGGAGTTTTACTAAGCATTCGAGGAAGAACTATCACCTATTCTCCTCAAACTATTCCAAAAAATTCAAGAATAAGGAAATCTTCCAAGCACTTTTTATGATGCAAGCATAATCCTAATCCCAAAACCAGATAAAGACACTACTAAGAAAGAAAATTACAGGCCAATATCCCTGATGAACATAGATGCCAAAATAATCAACAAAATCTTAGCAAATCAAATCCAGCAATATATTTTAAAAATTATACACCACAACCAAGTGGGATTTATCCCAGGGATGCAAGGCTGGTACAATATTCGGAAATCGATAAATGTGATACACCACATAAACAAAATGAAAGATAAAAATCATGTGATCATATCAACAGACACTGAAAAAGCATTTGACAAAATCCAGCATCGATTTTTGATAAAAACTCTCAGCAAAGTGGGAATAGAAGGATCATATCTCAACATAATAAAGGCCATTTATGACAAACCTACAGCCAACATCATACTCAATAGGCAAAAACTAAAGGCATATCCCTTAAGAAGAGGAACACTTTCACCACTCTTATTTAACATAGTACTGGAAGTCTTAGCCACAGCAATCAAAGAAGAAAAAATCAAAGGAATCCAAATTGGAAAGGAAGAAGTGAAACTGTCATTATTCACAGATGACATGATATTGTACACAGAAAACCCTAAAGACTCCATTAAAAAAACTACTATATTTAATAAATGAATCTGGCAAAGTAGCAGGATACAAAATCAACATCCAGAAATCACTGGCATTTTTATACACCAATAATGAACACACAGAAAGAGAAACCAGAAAAAAAATATTTTACCATTGCAACTAAAAAACTAAGATGCCTAGGAATAAACTTAACCAAATAAGTAAAGGACCTATTTGCAGAAAACTACAGGACATTGAAAAAAGAAATAGAGGAAGATATAAAAATGTGGAAGCACATACCTTGTTCATGGATTGGAAGAATTATCATTAAAATGTCCATACTACCCAGAGCAATCTATAGATTCAATGCAATCCCCATCAAAATACCAACGACATATTTCACAGAACTAGTACAAATACTTCAAAAGTTCATATTGAACCAAAAAAGACCTTGAATAGCCACAGCAATCTTGAAAAAGAAGGACAAAGTAGGAGGGATCACAATACCGAATATCTGGTTATACTACAAAGCCACTGTAATCAAAACAGCCTGGTACTGGTCCTGGCCACTTTGGCTCAGTGATTAGACCGTCGGCCCCCAGACCAATGAGATGCGGGGTCGATTCCAGTCAAGGGCACGTACCTCAGTTGTGATTCAACCCCAGCCCTGATCGGGTCGTGCGAGAGGCAACCAATCGATGTGTCTCTCTCATATCAACATTAGTCTTTCTCCCTTTCTCTCTCTCTTCCTCCCTCCCAGTTTATCTGATAAAAAATAGAAAAATATCCTTGGGTGAGGATTAAAAAAAAAAAAAAAAACAGTCTGGTACTGGCACAAGAACAGGCATATAGATCAATGGAACAGAACAGAGAACCCACAAATTGACACAAATATTATACTCAATATTTGACAAAGGTGGCAAGAGCATACAACGAAGTAAAGACAGTCTCTTTAATAAATGGTGCTGGAAAAATTGAACAGCTACATGAAAAAAAATGAAACCAGACCACCAACGTACACCATACACAAGAATAAACTCAAAATGGATAAAAGACTTAAATGTGACTTGTGAATCCATAAAAATCCTAGATGAAAATGTAGGCAACAAAATTTCAGGCATCACACGCAGCAGAATTTTCACTGATACAATGCCTAAGACAAGAGAAACAAAGGGAAAAAGTAATACATGGGACTACATTAAACTAAAAAGCTTATGCACAGCAAAAAAAACAACCATCAAAATGGAAAGGGAACCCACTCTATGGGAGAGCATAATTGCCAATGATACATCAGATAAGGGGTTAATTTCCAAAATATATAAAGTGCTCATACAACTCAACAAAAGGAAGACAAAAATCCAATTAAAAAATGGGCAGAGGACCTAAATAGACATCTCTCCAAACAGGACATACAAATGGCCAAGAGACATATGAAAAAATGCTCAACATCACTAATCATCAGAGAGATGCAAATTAAAACAACTATGACATATCACCTCATACCTGCCAGAATGGCTGCCATCAACAAATCATCAAACAACAAGTGCTGGCGAGGGTGTGGAGAAAAGGGGACTCTAATACACTGTTGGTGGGAATGCAGACTGGTGCAGCCACTATGGAAAATATGGTGTTTCCCCAAAAAATTAAAAATTGAACTGCCATTTGACCCACTGATCCCACGTCTAGGAATATATCCTAAGAAGCCTGAGGCACCAACCAGAAAGAATACATGCACCCCTATGTTTATAGAAGCACTATTTACAATTGCTAAAATCTAGAAACAGCCCAAGTGTCCACCAGTAGATGAGTGGATAAAAAAGCTGTGGTACATATACACAATGGAATACTATGCAGCTGTAAGAAAGAGCGATCTCTTATCCTTTGAGATGACATGGAGGGTATTATGCTAAGTGAATAAGTCAGTCAGAAAAAGACAAGCATCACATGATCTCACTTATTTGTACAATATAATGAACAAAATAAGCTGATGAACAAAATAGACCCAGAGACATAGAAGTAGGGTTCAGACTGACAAACCTCAGAAGAGGGGGGCAGAGGGGAGGTAATAGATAAACCAAAGAACTTATGCATATAACAATAACCAATGGACATAGACAACAATGCTGTTGAGGGGGCGTGGTGGGAAGAGGAGGAGGATATCAATGGGGGGAAAAGAGAAACATCTATAACAAAAATAAATTTAAAAAAATAAAATAAAATCTTAAAACAAACAAGATGCTTTATAAATGCACATATTGTATATATGAATATAAATATATAGAATAAAGTCTGAACAGAAACACACTAAGCTTATAAGAATGATTACCACTGAAGAAACAAGTTAGAAAATTTATGGGGGAAATAAAGCTAAGAAAGGAGAATTTTGCTAGCACTTACTTTTTGAAATTTTAAACCAAGAAAAAAGAGCTGAGATATTTGAGAAGTAGGAGTTATATTTTTTAAAGAGTAATTTTTTAGTATGAAAGCTCAAGAAGCAAATATAGACTATTTCAATAAGTTTGGTAGTGAAATAAACAGTTAGGAGGAGAAAGCAAACCATAAAATATGTAAGGATAAAGAACTGAGAATGCTGGAAAGGAGAAGGGTTTGGTCATTTTAACAGCTTAATGTTAATTTAAAAACTGAACAACCTTATTGGGCCTTGTTTTCCTCATTTGAAATGAGAATATAAAAAATATCAGTCTGTTTGGGTTCCTGTGAGGATTCCACCACATAAAACATTGAGCATAAGTCCCTGACATGCAGCAATAGTGCGATGAAGGCCCATCACCATTTCATCATAAAATACATACTGCCATTCTAGAACGTGAAGACTTCTGGCAAAGCTAGGTATGGCCAGGCAAGGAAGAAGAACAATAATTTGTGGAAAAGATTAAGGATATAGTGAAGCTCACACACAAATGAGCAAATTTCTTTAAAAATTAATGATAGGCTAGGAGGAAAGAGCCTGAGTAGGCCATGTGGAAAAGAGAAGGGCTAAGATATAGAACAATAATAATAAAGATGAGCATGGGCTGATGGCAACAAGTATGGGTAACAGCTGTGATAAAGCCATAGCTCAGTAGGTAAACTAGAGGTTAATAAAGGGGGAATGTTAATATGAGTACCAAGAAATTTGTCAGTGAAGGACTCTGGAGAATGGGCCAGCTTCAATTATTATTAAAGTGAGTTCAACTGAATAAATATTTCTGCAATGGCAGTGCCAGCATGTGACAGCTTATAACTACAGAGCCAAGTGAAAGCTGATTTTTTCTTTCAAGTAAATAAATGACCCAATAACCATAACAGAAATGGTAGAAGGTAGAAAAAAAAAAAAATACAAGCATAAACATGGCGCTTTCCTTGACATCAAAACAGATGACACCATTAGTTATGTTCTGGGAAGGAGGAGATGACCAATCCCAGGAACATGTCCCCACAAGCAAAATGCCAATCCTCTTTTTGCCACTAAGTTTTACTTTAGCGTCTATGCCAGCATTGCCCAATGTAAGCTATTTTATTTTTTGCAAACCCTGAGGTAATTTAACAAAGCAAAAATCAAAAATTAAACTGACCTTTGGAGTACCACAGTCACACTCTTCCCCGGGGTCCACCAATTTGTTACCACAGAAAGGAGCACTATAGGCTTCATCAGGCTTTGGAATATTAAGAAGGCAGTTTCCTCCTTTATTTAAAGTTAACTTCTCAAAGTCCTCTGCACTGCAACTGCTAAAGTTCCTGGAACCTCTATAATAAACATCAAGAAAAAGAGCTCATGTCACAGCAATTACTCATTTTGAAATTTTTAAGTCATGTCTTCAACCAACAAGAAATGAAAATTTAAAACAGTAGAAAATAAGCTAACCAAAATAGAGAGAAATGAGAATATTTCTAATAAATATAGAAAATTATTTCAGTTACTATATAATAATTACTATTGGGTTACAATATATTATACTTCCATGAATAAATCTTCCAAACAATCACTTACATGGAAATATCAAGTCACAAATCTCATCATCACAAGAGACCATAAAAATTATCTAGTCCTATCCAGAATTAAGTATTATTTATCTTCCATATCTTCAAATATTTGAAGGTACTATATGTTTCCCCAATCTTCTTTTCACTCTGCAGGATAATATTCATATCTCCCCTCACTATCACTGATGAGGATGCACTAGAGCAGTCAAGAAGCAGAAGGCACAGTACAGAATTTCAGCTACAACGTGAGGTTTAAATGCCTTTTAGGATAAATCCTGAGAACAATGGTTAATACTCTGAAGGTTAGATGGGCATCTGGAAACTGTCCAACTTGAGCTGTCTAGGTGAGATTTAAACAAATGCAATTTTGATGTGTTCTACATGTTGAGGGTTTTATAATTATTGTTTTATTCAATAACTATAAAATATTTCCACACATAATTCCAAAATGACAGTGGAGTGAATGGAAGCTACACAGACCATCTCCCAGGACCAAATTGGAATTACAACTAAAATAAAGACAAATCCTCGGGAAAAAACAACAGAAAACCAACTGGAGAGGACCTATATAACCAGAGACAGGAAAAAAGGACATTGAATCAAGCCTGGTAGGTCTGCAGAGGCGTGAGAGGGAGGGCTGGGAGCCCACGGACAGCAGCTGTTTTAGCTGTGAGCAGCTCCCACGGGTTTAAAATCCCAAGCTGGCTCCACAGCCCAGAGGGCTGGGACAGAGCACTAAATTAGCTATAGCCACTCACCTTGGGCTCTGGCTGAGGGAGGGCGAACTGGGCTGGAACTGTGTGGGTACACTCAAGATTTGGAGGGCACAGAGTGACAGCCGAACAGGACAGTCGGCCATCTTGCTCAGGGAGCCCCTTCCTAGAGCCCTGGGGAGAACCAGCAGCCTCTTCCTCAGAGATTTAACCCCATCCAGCTGAGCCAGAGAAATGCAAATTGAGGCTCATTAACAACCAGCATCTGCTCTACCCTCTGGGAAATCCTTTTACCATGAACACCTCAGGGAGTTTTTCATACAGTTTAGGGCTACAACCCAAGGCTCATCAAGTAACTGAGACTAATAGCCTTCAGGAAAAAAGCTAGAGGAAAACTGAACCTCTCCGGGGCTTGCAAATCTACCCAGGAAAGTAAGACTTGACAGTGGTGTTTAACATGGGTCCTCCCACACTCATCCAAACCCAGTAGAGGGAGCCACAAACAGCAGAACACCAACACCCACAGGGAAAATTTGGCAGGCTCCAGAACCCACTGAGATAGCCAAAATGGTGAAACAAAGAAACAAATCCCAAATGAAAGACTAAGAGACCTCTACCGAAGATGGGATAAATGAAATGGAGTTAAGCAAATTATCACAGGTAGAGTTCAGAGCCACGATCTTGAGGAAGCTCAACAGCATGAGTAAGGACATCAACCATGAGTAAAGATATAAAAACATTGAAAACCAACCAAGTGGAAATGAAGAATGACATAGCAGAAATAAAGAACACATGGAAGGAATCACCAGCAGAGTAGAGGAAGCTGAGGACTAGATCAGTGAATTAGAAGACAGGGTAGAAAAAAAATCAACCAATCAGAAAACCAATAGGAAAAAACAATTAAAACACAGGAAGACAGCTTAAGAGAACTGTGGGACAACTGGAAACATAACAACATTCGCATCATAGGAGTTCCAGAAGAAGAAGACAATAAGCAAGAGTTAGAGAATATATTGGAAGAAATAGTGACAGAAAAATTTCCTAACTTGGTGAAGGAAGAAGGCATTCAAGTTCAAGAAGCACAGAGAGCCCCAAGTAAGAAGAACCCAAACAGGCCCACACCAAGAAAAACAGTAATTAAAAGGCCAAAAATTAAAGACAACGAGAATCCTAAAGGCAGCAAGAGAAAAGCAACAGATTACCTACAAAGGAACCCCCATAAGGCTATGAGCTGACTTCTCAACAGAAACACTACAGGCCAGAAGGAAATGGCATGAAGTAATCAAGGTCATGAAAAACAAGGATCTGAATCCAAGATTACTCTATCTAGCAAGGCTATCATTCAAATTAGAAGGTCAAAAGCGCTTCCCAAACAAAAACAAAGGCTAAGAAAATATAGTAGCATCAAACCAGAACTGCAAGAAATGTTAAAAGGACTGCTGTAATTAGTAAAAGAAATAGGAAGAAAAATATAACCACACTGAACAAAAATGGCAATAAATAAGCACATATCAATAATCACCTTAAATGTAAATGGATTGAATGCTCCGATAAAAAGGCACAGAGTAGCTGACTGGATAAGAAAGCATGATTCACATATATGTTGTTTACAAGAGACCCACCTCACAACAAAAGACTCACATAGGCTGAAAGTAAAGGGATGGAAAAAAATCTTCCAAGCAAACAGAAAGGAAAAAAAAGCTGGGGTAGCAATACTCATATCTGATAAATTAGATTTCAAATTGAAGACCATAACTAGAGACAAAGAAGGTCACTACATAATATTGAAAGGGTCTATCCAATAGGAAGATATAACTTTGGTAAACATATATGCACCCCATATAGGAGCACCAAAATATATTAAAAATCTTCTGGAGGACTTCAAAGAAGAAATCGACAGCAATACAATCATAGCAGGGGACATCAACACCCTGCTGACATCACTGGACAGTACCTCTACACAAAAAATTAACAAGGAAACAGAGACTCTAAATGATGCACTAGATCAAATGGATTTAATAGCTATCTACTGAGAATTATACCCCAAAACTGCAGAATTCACATTCTTCTCAAGGGCACATGGAACATTCTCAAAGACAGACCACATGTTAGGACACAAACTAAGTCTCTATAAGTTCAAGAAGACTGAATCATATCAAGCATCTTCTCAGATCACAACAGCATGAAACTAGAAATCAATTACAACAAGAACATGCAAAGACATTTGAACACGTGGAGGCTAAATAGCAGGTCATTACACAATGAATGGGTTACCAAAGAGATCAAGGGAGAAATTAAAAATTTCCTGGAAACCAATGAAAATGAACACACAACAATACAAAATCTATGGGATGCAGCGAAAGCAGTTCTGAGAGGGAAGTTCATAGCACTACAGGCCTACCTCAAGAAACAAGAAAAATTTCTAATTGACTATCTAACCTCACAACTTAAAAGAACTAGAAAGCAAACACAAAGAAAACCTCAGAGCAAGTAGAAAGAAAGAAATAGTAAAGATCAGAGCAGAAATAAATGACATTGAGACCAAAAAACAATTCAAAAGATCAATGAAACAAAGAGCTGGTTCTTTGAAAAGATAAACAAGATTGATGGACCCTTAGCTAGATTCACCAAGAAACAAAGAGAAAGAACCCAAATACAAAAAATTAGAAATGAAAGAGAAGTAACAAATGACACCACAGAAATACAAAGGATCATTAACAAACACTATGAACAATTATACGGCAACAAATTGGACAATCTAAGCGAAATGAACAAATTTCTAGAAACACACAGTCTCCCAAAAGTGAACCCGGAAGAGACAGAAAACTTAAACAGACCATTAACAACTAAGGAAATTGAAGATGTAATCAAGACTCTCCCAGCAAACAAAAGCCCAGGTCCAGACAGCTTCACGGGGGAGTTTTACCGAACATTCAAAGAAGAACTAACACCCATTCTCCTCAAACTATTCCAAAAATTTCAAGAAGACGGAACACTTCCAAACTTGTTTAATTAGGCCAGCATAATTCCAATTCCAAAACCAGATAAAGACACTACAAAGAAAGAAAACTACAGGCCAATATACCTGATGAACATAGATGCCAAAATCCTGAAGTAAATACTAGCAAATCAGATCCAGCAATACATTAAAAAAATTATTCACCATGACCAAGTGGGATTCATCCCAAGGATGCAAGGCCAGTACAATATTCTCAAATCAATAAATGTGATATACCACATAAACAAAATGAAAGATAAAAACCATATGAAAATATCAACAGATGCTGAAAAAGCATTCAACAAAATCCAGCACCCATTTCTGATAAAAACGCTCAGCAATTTGGGAATACAGGGATCATATCTCGACATAATAAAGGCCATATATGAAAAACCTACAGCCAACGTCATACTCAATGGGCAAAAACTAAAAGCATTTCCCTTAAGAACAGGAACAAGACAGGGATGCCCACTTGCGCCACTCTTGTTTAACATAGTACTGGAAGTCTGAGCCACAGAAAACAGACATGAAGAAAAAATAAAAGGGATCCAAATTGGAAAGGAGAAAGTGAAACTGTCATCATTCGCAGATGACATGATATTATACATAGAAAAACCTAATGACTCCATCAAAAATCTGTTAGATTTAATAAATGAATTTGGCAAGGTAGCAGGATATAAAATTAACATCAAGAAATCAACAGCATTCTTATACACCAATAATGAACTCACAGAAAGAGAAACTAAATAAACAATCCCATTTACCATTGCGGCAAAAAAATTAAGATACCTAGGAATAAACTTAACCAAAGAAGTAAAGAACTTATTTGCAGAAAACTACAGGACATTGAAAAAACAAATAGAGGAAGATATAAAAAAGTGGAAGCACATACCTTGTTCATGGATTGGAAGAGTTAACATCATTAAAATGTCCATACTACCCGAAGCGCTCTATAGATTCAATGCAATTCCCATCAAAATACCAGTGACATATTTCACAGAACTAGAACAAATACTTCAAAAGTTCATATGGAACCAAAAATGACCCCGAACAGCCACAGCAATCTTGAAAAAGAAACACAAACTAGGTGGGATCACAATACCAGATATCAGGTTATACTACAAAGCTACTGTAATCAAGACAGCCTGGTACTGGCACAAGAACAGGCATATAGACCAATGGAACAGAACAGAGAACCCACAAATTGACTCAAGACATTGTGATCAATTAATATTTGGCAAAGGTGGCAAGAGCATACAATGGAGTAAAGACAGCCTCTTCAATAAATGGTGCTGGGAAAACTGGGCAGCTACATGCAAAAAAATGAAACTAGACCATCAACTTATACCATACACAAGAATAAACTCAAAATGGATAAAAGACTTAAATGTGACTCATGAATCCATAAAAATCCTAGAAGAAAATGTAGGCAACAAAATTTCAGACATCATATTCAGCAGAATTTTCACTGATACATCACCTAAGGCAACAGAAACAAAGAAAAAAATGAACACATGGGACTACATCAAACTAAAAACTTCTGCACAGCAAAAGAAACAACCATCAAAATGGAAAGGGAACCCACTGTATGGGAGAGCATAATTGCCAACATTACATCAGATAAGGGGTTAATTTCCAAAATATATAGAGTGCTCATACAACTCAAGAAAAGCAAGACAAAGAACCCAATTAAAAAATGGGCAGAGGACGTAAAGAGACACCTCTCCAAAAAGGACATACAAATGGCCAAGAGACATATGAAGAAATGCTCACCATCACTAATCATCAGAGAGATGCAAATTAAAACAACTATGACGTATCACCTCACACCTGCCAGAATGTCTGCCATCAACAAATCATCAAACAAGTGCTGGCGAGGGTGTGGATAAAAGGGGACTCTAGTACACTGCTGGTGGGAATGCAGACTGGTACAGCCACTATGGAAAACTATGGTATTTCCTGAAAAAATTAAAAATTGAATTGCCATTTGACCCAGTGATCCCCCTGGGAATATATCCTAAGAAGCCTGAAACACCAATCAGAAAGAATATATGCACCCCTACGTTCATAGCAGCACTCTTTACAATCACTAAGATCTGGTAACAGCCCAAGTGTCCATCAATAGATGAGTGGAAAAAAAGCTGTGGTACATATATACAATGGAATACTATGCAGCTGTAAGAAAGAAAGATCTCTTATCCTTTGAGACAACATGGAGGGACCTGGAGAGTATTATGCTAATTGAAATAAGCCAATCAGAGAAAGACAAATACCACACGATCTCACTTATTTGTGGAATATAATGAATAAGGTGGGCTGATGAATAAAATAACCCCAGAGACATAGGAGTATGGTTTAGACTGACAAACCTCAAAGTAGGGGGGCAAGGGGGATAGATGAGATGAATCAAAGAACTTATATGGTTATATGCATAACCAATGGACATAGACAACAATGATGGGGGGGTTGGGGGGGGTGGGATGGGGAGGAGGGTTTCTGGGGAGGTAAAGGAGAAACATCTGTAGCAAAAATAAATTAATAAGAATTGGAAAAATAAATAAATAATAAAATATTTTCACATAATCCCACTGGCTATTTTTACTTTTGAAAACTAGTGGGAAATACACTCACATATACAACAAGAATCTGTGAGAAATCCAAGTCTCATTAAAATTTTTTATCAGGGGAATTTGGTGCTCTGAAACAATCTTTTTCATCACTTTGAGCAATGGTGCCAAACGTGGCAGTGGGGATAAAAACTGTTGGCTTATCATTTTTGAGGATGTATTCCTATCTATGTTGAGTCTTTGGACATTCTGGGAATCTAAGAAAAAGGTCCTTTCTGTGAAACTTTGTCTGCAGTTTGTATAGAGTTTACACTCTTCTTTGCTAACTGGCCCAAAAATCTCCAGGGAAGTAGATAGTTTGGGCTCTTGGGAGTGTTCTGCCTAAAATATTTTGGTACTGTTAACTATTATTTGACAAAAAGGTCTTTGAATGTGGGATGTTGAAGGATTTCAACAGATTGACTGGCAGAGAAGGAACATAGGCAATATCAATTGTCTATTACAAAAGAATCAGCAAAGACAATATTTTGACTCAGAGGAAAAAAAGACATGGCACAATGCCCTGGCCGGTTTGGCTCAGCGGTTGGAGCATCGGCCTGCAGTCCAGAGAGACCCGGGTTCGGTTCCCGCTAGGGGCACGTACCTCGGTTGCAGTTTGTCCCCGGCCCTGCTTGGTCGTGCGGGTGGCAGCCACTCAATGTGTCCCTTTCACGTCGATGTTTCTCCCTCTCTCTCTCTTCCTCTCTCTCCCTCCCAGTCATTCTGAACAAAAAATGAGAAAATGTCCTCAGGTGAGGATAAAATAAATAAATAAATAAATAAAGACATGGCACAACGTTTTTGACAATAACAAAAAGATTTGTTTTCCATATTCTTTTTCTCGCTGCTCTTTGTTTATGAATATTTTTGGACAATATCATTCATTCAAAAAATATTTGTTAAACATATCTTATGTACAAGGCACTCTTCTCTGTTAAGGGATAAAACAGTAAACAAAGCAGACAAAAATCCTCACCCCTGTGGAAGCTGACATTCTAGTGAGTGAGACTATAAACTTAATAAGTAAACTGGACAGTATATTAGAAGATAAGTGCTATAGGGGGATAAGGTGAAGTGGATGACCTGTATAGGGGGGAGAAGTGATTGCAATTTTTAAAAGAGCAGTCTGGACAGGCATTTCAAATATTGTAACAATTGAATCAAAACTGGCTATCTGGAGTGGGGAAACATTACGGGGGGAAGGAATAGCAAGTACAAAAATCCTAAAATAGAAGCTCACCTGGAATGCTCAAGGAAAAATAAAGAGGCCAGTAGGATTGGAGTGGAGTGAATCAGTAACGGAATAAGTAATGTGAGATACCATCAGCAAAGGTGAGACTAGGCCACTGTAAGAAATTAACTTTTTACTATGAGGGAAAGAAGATTGAGGAGAGGAGACAGCCATTAAGAAGAAGAATGTGACAAAACAGAAAAGTCAAGGATGACTCAGATTTTTATCCTAAGCTGCTAGAAGGAAGAAGTTACCATTAACTGACATGAGAAAACTGTGGGTAGAGCAGGTGTTAAGAGGGACAAACAGGAATTTGAGTCAATAGACATCAAGTGGAAATGTGAAACTACAGTAGGTAATAATTATGTGATAAACAAAGGTGACTTCAATTAAACAAAGGTTTGTCATTGCTTTTTAGCTCCTACTGTTGACCTTTATGTGGTTAGTACAGTGCCTGCCACATAGCACATATTCAATAATGTTTTCTATGAGAGTATTAATCAGCCAATAGCCACAGGAATTTTAAAGACATATTTGTATTCCTACACTTGAGTCCCTAATTTTAATCTACACAAATCCACCACTTATAAACTAATATAAGAGTGTAATAAGACTTCTAGATACAAAATAAATATACAAAGCCAATTTTATTTTTATATAAAGAATTAGAAAATGAATTTTTAAAAGAAATATTTAAATAGCATCTAAAATATAAAATATACACCGGGCTGGTGTGGCTCAGTGGTTGAGCATTGACCCGTGCACCAAGAGGTCACTGGTTCGATTCCTGGTCAGGGCACATACCCAGGTTGTGGGCCCGATCCCCAGTGGGGGACATGCAGGAGGCGGCCAATCGATGTTCTCTCTCATCGATGTTTCTATCTCTCTCTTCCTCTCCCTTTCTCTCCCTCTAAAAAAAAAAAAAAATCAATAAATAAAATATAAAATATAGGAATAACACTAACAAAAGAAATTTAAATCCCTATAGAGAAATACATATGTGTGTGTGTGTGTGTGTGTGTGTGTATATTTTTTTTAATCCTTACCCAAGGATATGTTTATTGATTTTAGAGAGAGAGGAAGGAGGAGGGAGGGGGACAGAGAGGGAGAGAGTGAGAGGGAAAGAGAGAGAGAGAGAGAGAGAGAGAAACACTGACCAGTTGCCTCCCATACATGCCCCACCTGGGGATCAAACTTGCAACCTAAGTATGCACCCTGAGCCAAAATCGAACCTGCAACCTCTTGGTGTACAGGACAATGGTCCAACCAACTGAGCCACCTTGCCAGGGTAGAAATAAACATATATTTAATAAGAGTAGTTAAAGAGGATCATGGACTTGAAAACTCTATACTGAAAATATGTTAATTCTTCACCAAATTAATCTAGAGATTTAATACGAAATCAATCAAATCCCCAATAAGACTTCTTTGTGGAACTTCAAAAGCTAATTCTAAAATTTACATAGAAAGACATAAACAGCCAAAACACTCTCTTTTTTCCAATTTTACTTTATTTTTTTTCTTTTTATTAAATTTATTGGGGTGACATTGGTTAATAAGAACATATAGGTTTCAAGTGTACATTTCTATGATACATGATCTGCATATTGCATTGTGTGCCCACCACCCAAAGTCAAATCATATTCTGTCACCATATATTTGACCCCCTTTATCCTTTACTATCCTCCCACCCCCTTCTCTCTGGTAACCACCATACTGTTTAAACAAGTAGGTCACAGTAGGTGAACTTGCTTTATACAACTTATTATAAAGCTGTTGGATTTAGAAAAGTGCAGTTTTGAAGTAAATATAGACAAACAAACAAATGAAACGGAAAAGCCTGGAAATAGACAGGTGTATTTATGGACACCTGATTCATGACCAAGCTGACTATTAAAACTAGCAATGAAAAGGAAGTCTTTTTAACAAATGGTGCCAGTTCAACAAAGTATTCATATTGGAAAAAACTTCACTTCTACATTACAGAAGGCACAAATGGTAATTTGAGATGGATTATGGACCTCAATATGAGAGTCAAAATCAATGAAGAGTTCGAGAGATAATATAAAAGAATATATCTGTGACAGTAAAGTTAAGGAATCATTTATTAGATGAGACAAAGAAAGCAATAGCCATAAGGAACAGATTGATGTATATGAGTATATTAAAATGATAAATTAACAACTTTTCACTAAAAGTCACCAAAAAATTGCAAAAACATTTCTACAAATCAGTAACGGTAGACAACAATAAAAAATAAAAACTGGGAGAAACTGAACAGTATCTCACACACACACACACACACAAAAAAAAAATCTAATGACCCATAAATAAGAATAGGTGATCCAATCTAATCTCATTAGTAACCAGGTAAATGCACAATAAAATACTATATAACCAACTTATTACTATACTATATACCCAACTTACTACTGAAATTTAAAGTGGATGTATCAATTGTTGGTGAGGTAGGTAGTGGGTACTCATTGTACCCCACAACACATCTCTTCCACCCACCTCTGATTTCAGCAGAGTTATGGTGGAAAGTTCCCCACAACTCCTACCTCTAAGCTTTTTTCCTCAGGTGCAACTCAAAAGTACAGGGGAGTTAAAATTCCAGGGGGCAACCATCAAACCAAAGAAAGATGGAAGCAACAAAAATGAAAATGTACTGCAGCTACCTACGTCAGAATGGACAAACATCACAAACACAATGTCAACTAAAAAAAGCCACACCAACAGAAAACATACTGTATACAGTAGAGGCCTCTTATCCATGGGAGATATATTTCAAGACCCCCAGTAGATGCCTGAAACTGTGAATAGTACTGAATGCTATATATGGTAAATTTTTTCCTACTTGTACATACCTATGATGAAGTTTAGTTTATAAATTAGGCACAATAAGAGATTAACAATAATAATAATAAAATTGAACAGTTATAGCAATATGCTGTAATAAAAGCTATGTGAATGTGGTCTCGCTCCCAAAATATCTTACTGTAACTGTACTCACTCTTTCCTTGTGATGATGTGAGATGATACAATGCCTATGTGATGAGATGAAGTGAGGTGGATACACTGGGCAAAGGGATGATTCACATCCCAGGCAGGATGGAGCAAGGACAGTGTGAGATTTCATCGCATTACTCAGAACAGTGTAAATTTAAAACTTATGAATTGTTTATTTCTAGAACTTTCTATTTAATATTTTTGCACTATGGTTGACTGCAGTTAACTGGAACCGCAAAAAGCGAAACCACAGAAAGAGAAACTGCAGATGAGAGGGACTACTGTAATTCTGTTTATTAACTCTATTTAATCTATTCTATAATTAGAGCTCAAAATAGGCAAAAACTAAAGTAGTTAGGAATACATATTTAGGTGGAAAAATTGTAAAGAAAAGTAAGGAAATCATTACCATAAAAATCAGGGTAATGGTTAACTTTAGGGGGAAAAGTGTGATAGGGAAAACCACAAAAGGTTATTTCCGAGGACTGGTTAGTGACTGGCCTTGTGGTTACACAAGTGTTTACTTTATAAAAATGTGTTCAGCTATACATTTGTTTAGCTAGCTTTTCTGAAAGTTTCATTTTCACAATAAAAATGTTTTCTTTTAATATATCACAAACTGTAGCACAATAAGGAGACCCAACGAGAGTTATCCATGGTGCTTCCCTTCCTGCAGCTAGGCTCAGTGGAGTCTAGTAAACCAGAAGGGTACTTAATCAGGACTGAGAAATCCTTTAGAAAAAAAAAAGAAAGAAAAAAAAGACCTTTGCTCAACCTGATGGGGGTTGTTAGAGGTCAAAAAGCTGATATGGGTCATATTTTCTTATTGATGATTGCTCTGATAGGAAGCTTATTGATGACTGCTCTGATAGGAAGCAATCATCAATAAGAAAACAGAATCACAGAGTTAAAAGGCAAACTTGGATGCAGAGCAGGCTTTCTCTGATTTAAAAACAAAAAACAAACACAAGATGATGCAACAGAAACCACCACCATTAATAAATCTAAAAAATTTACTGCCGGCTAGTAGAGTCAGTCAGTCCATCTCATCTAGGAACAGGCTCAAACCATCTGTCTAACAAGGCTCATGAAATCCTAACCTGTCACTCCAACACTATCTGTACTATGCCTATTCTGTCCTCTGCTCAAATACTTCCCTGTTCAAAGTGAAGTTAGTGCAATGTCCTCTCTGGAACAGTTTATATTTTTCTTAAAAGAAGCAGGTTCCCCTTCATTCAGCAGTGAAGATCTCATTTATGCTCTTTTTTGGAAGGTGGAAAACCTTTCATTTTCCAAAACTTGGTATTTCTAGATCTAGAAATCAATGTGCTTACTAGAAGTCTTTTTGAACCAAACCATTATAAGTATTGCCTCAGATCACAGCCTCAAAGAATCTGTTTACTACCAACCATTCCTGAAGGGCTTCTGCACTAACCCCGATAAGCAATGAAATCCTGAGACTTCATTCCTCGCACAATCTCACCCAATCCCAACTGTCTCTCTACCTATACCTTCTAATTTTAGACCATGTTTGAGCCATGCCCCATTTCAACTCTGTAAGCACAACACATTTCTGCTTCAAATACAAAAGAATAATAGAACAAAGAAGCTCAAGTGGTAAACATTTACAAGCAGTGAATACTCACACTTATCCAATACTTAATTTATTCACAAGCTATCTCTATGCCCTGGAAGACAAGTAAATTACAAACAAGACAGTCTTCTTTTTGCCTTTGTTAATTTTAACTTACTACACTAACATAAAATTATTATTACAAGATCAATAAAATATGTAGAAGCTCACATACTGCCTGCCTCGCTACATAATCACAGAACCTCCCCAAAAGGCAAAGGCAACAATCAACAAATATATGTACCGTAAAATCCTTATTAAATTGCTAAATAAAGTATGACTCTGTTATGGTACCAGTAGTAAAGGAAAAATAATATCAAGGCAATCCACTCAGATCTATTTGAAATATAATCATCCCCTGAAAAATGTTTAAAAATAAATTTTAAATCTCCACAACAAAATTAACAACAACATTTCCAGCATACACTATCAGTTCTCAAGAATATAGTCCGGGGAACACAGGCAATGGCAATCACCTAAAAGTTCAATGGTGTTAAATATTAATATTTATAACAGAATGGCACCTATACTTTTTCTAGAATATTTCTATTAAATCATTTTTGCTTTAATTCCTAATTAAAAATAAACACCTTATCAGAACAAAATGATTCAAAAAATGCAGGAAAGCCAGAAGAAAAATTAAAAATGACCTGAAAGATTACCACCAAAAGGTTCAACCAGTCAAACATTTTGGCATACAGCCTTTTGATCTTCATTTATATGTTCATATTTTTTAAATCAGAAATAATTCACACTACGGTGTTTCATGTATTCCTTTTTTCACATGGATAAATGCATTTTTAAGCCAACATATTATTAACCACCAGTGATTCAAAAACCACCCTCTGTGGTGCCCTAGAGCTTCTAAGAAGGTGCCCTCAGAGGCCCAGGCCAACCCTACACCTTAGGCACTATAGGCACAATACCTAAGACCCCTCATACTTTCAATGGCCCACAAAAATGTTTTAGGCTTAATTTCTTTTATACTCAGAAGAAAAAAGGGAAGTCACAATAATGAATATTTAATAATAAATCCAGCCTGGGTTATATTCATCTTTATACCAATATAGTCATAAACTATACTTTGTAATAGTTTTAAATGGAAAATGGGGCCCACAAAAGCAAAAGTCACTAGGACGCATGAAACTCATAATGCAGCCTGGAAAAAGGAGGGGCTGCTAGGCAGTTAGAGGGTACTTTTCCTCCTTCTCCCACTTCAACCAGAAAAGCTCCTCTTACATATTTTATATAATGAGCTTCTAGGTAAGAGTACCTTATGTAAAAAAAAAAGGGGGGGGGGCGGTTTCTCAGCTTAAAAGTATGAAATCCACTGTCAAAAAACATGACTTCCAGTACTATATAGCACCATACTAAATAGATGTTTCATGGTTAATTTAAGCAATCTACTTTTTTAGACGTGCCCAAGTTTTTACTAGTAAATAATGCATATACATACTGTTTGCTCACCCTCTGCTTATTCCCCTAAATTAATTCCTAAAAATAGAAATGCTGGGTCAAAAGCGTATCTTGTAAGGTTTGGGACACAAATAGGCAATCTACTCCAAAGAAAATCTGTACCAATTCTCTTCACACCAAGAGTATATAAGGATGGCTTGGTGACCTACATCCCTTCAAAAATAAGTATGATTATTATATTTTCCCTGGTTTTATAGGTAAAAGTATTGTTTGATTTGTATTTCTCTGTTAATGATGTGAAGAAAAGTTTCACCTTTTTATTTTATTCTTTTATTTTATTTTTTTATTAATTTGTTTTTGTTACAGATGTTTCTCCTTTTTCCCCCATTGACACCCTCCTCCCCATCCCCCCCTGCCCCATCCCCAGCCCTGTTGTCTATGTCTATTGGTCATGCATACATGCATGTAAATTCTGTGGTTTATCTCTCTCCCCCCGCAACCCCCCTCCTCTGAGGCTTGTCAGTCTGTACCCCACCTCTATGTCTCTGGGTCAATTCTGTTCATCAGTTTGTTTAGTTCATTATATAGTTTCACCTTTTTATACTTACTTCTATTATGACCTTCCTGGTCCTCTTTGCTCATCTGTAAATTTGTAATTTTTTTAATTAATTAAAGAAAATGAAAGCCTTTGTCAATAAATATTTCAAATAGGATTCTTTGCTGTTTGCTCTTTCAGTGTAGGTCGTTTTTTCTCCTTTACGGTTTTTTTGGGAGGGGCAAGTGGGGAAGGCATTTGCTGAGAAAAATCTTTCTCTATTCATGACTGTATCTTATTAAATCATGTTTTTCTCTATTTCCTTATGTAACTAAATTTTATCTTAATATATGATATATGTTAGAGATCTATATTTTTTCCAAATCTTAACAAATTATACCAATCCAATTTATTGAATAATCAATCCTTGTCTTTAAAAATGTCACTTTACTAATTCTTAAGTTTTCAACTATGAGTCTATTGATATGCTTATTTAATATTGTACAATCCCAAAACATCTTAACACCTTGTACAAAAAACTTTCTTCAGAGGTCTTCTCTTTCAGTATTTTCTTCACTACTATCACAAAATTATTCTTCCAAATTGACTTTAAATTTATTTTTATCAAGTTCCAGAATGAAAGAAATATATAAATATCTGGAACTTGATAGGAATTGCATTACATTTAAGAATCAACCTGATGAAGACAGATAAATTTCCAATATTTAGTCATCTCATAAAAGAATATTGCCTTCACTAAAATTACATATTCTAACTGTCAGTAAACTTCTGTTGTCTTCTTTTTTTTTTTTTTTTTTAATCCTCATCCGAGGACATTTTCTATTTATCTTCAGATAGAGTGGGAAGGAGGGCGAGAGAAAGATACATCGACATGAGAGGGACACATCAGCTGGTTGCCTCCCACATGACCCCAACCAGGGCTGGGGATGAACCGCAACCGAGGTATGTGCCCTTGACTGGAATCGAACCTGCGATTCTTTGGTCCACGGGTCGACGCTCTAACTGCTGAGCCAAACCGGCCAGGGCTTCTGCTGTCTTCTTTAAACAATTCCTACATATTTCCTATTAAGTTGATTCTGAGATATCTTGAACTTTAGTCAAATAAAAACAGGTCTTTTCCCTCACGTTTTTCAAAAGGTTTATAACTGGTTTATTGGGAATCTTTTTATTTTATACATTTATAACTATATTTCTAACACTAATCAATTCCCTTGCTGTTCAAAACTAGACAATCATATCATCTGAGCTGCTCCCCTTTTCAAATAGTTATTCCTAAATCTTTCCCTTATTCAATCCATTAGCTGGAAACTCCAAAACAAGATCAAGTAATAGGACTGACAAATCTTATCCCCATCCTTCTCCACTGTGCTCTGTGCCTACTGGAGATTGACCTATATGGCCTGTATCCAACTAAACACAGCCATTAAGAGGCACTGGCAGAGACAAGAAATCAGTAAGAGAACAAGGTTGATTAATTTTTCTGGATCCCTCTCCATCAGGTCACCTTATGTTAGCAGTTTCCCTCTATTTCAACACCTATATGGTCAGTCTCTCCTACAGCTGCTATTTCTCTCTCCAAGAGCCAACTGCATTCCCTCCCTTTATGTCTTCTACATCCCTACAAGGTTACATTTTTAAGTTATTAAAAAAAAAAAAACTTCTTTGCAGTTCTTCTCATGGGGAAAATGGCAGATCGCCTGATATTTGATATCATCTTATATTCATGTTTAAGTTTTAATATGTAGTAAATTTTAAATGTAATATTCACAATACCATTACCTTCCCAATATTTTATAATAACTTTAGACTGAAGGTCTAGGAGACTTTTAAAATTATCAATTCATTCAGGGGATTTTGTTATTAACGTCTAGTTTTACCACTTTGTGGTCAAAGAATGAGACCTGCCCTGTTTCTGCTTTTTGGAAATTATGTAAGTCTTCTTTTGGCAAAATATATGGTCAACAGACACCTGAAATGAGGATTTATGTTCTGTTTCTGCATAGAGTTAATAGTTTTGATACTGCTGTACTTAGCTAATTATAAATAATAGGAAAGGAGCAAAGGGAAGGCCAGACATGATAGACATGCTCCCTGTAAAACAGGGAGAAGGAGACTGGACAAAGGGAAGATAGATGCATGCCCAGTAAAGTTGGGATGACGAGAGATGGTGCCTGCTATCAGTCACACCTGGGAACATTGGCCAGAATGGGCATAGCCACTGTACGCCTGGGAAGATTTGGAATACTTAACCCTCTAAATAAAGAAGTTTTATCCCTCATGCTCTTGTCTCTCTTGGGACTTGTATGACTCTGAGCTTGTGGGGTTCTTTTGCTCCTACTTCCCTGCATTCGCCCACATGGCCCTGGGCCCCACACACAATGCACTAATGGACTATAACAAGCCTGAAGCTGTACTGGACCCAGCTCCAACATGAAAAGAAAACTCTGGACACTGGCTCTGACTTTAGCTGTACTGAAACCCCAGCTACGACTAGACTAAGGGAAATGGGACTTTAGAAACCTAGGGATGTAATTCCACGGAAATAAAGCTTTCTACCATATCTCATCCTCCCATGGGGGCCTCCTGGAAATGATTATTCCAGCAGTACCCCAAGAACCTCACTTTCACTGAGAACAGTTTTACCTATTAAATCAACCATACTAATATTTATTTATACCTCTATAATCTTGAGGACTTATCAGAACTCTAATATCATTATTTGCGGCCCAATATCTGGACTTTTTGCAGCTTGCGCTCTGAAGCTGCTTACAAAGCATAACTTTGCCCTTTTGGGCTCCAAAACCACCCACAAAGCAAGCAGTACCCTATGTGCTGATTGTACTGTTTGCACTGTTTGCTAAATCATACTCCTTGTATCACTGTTAAATAATACTACCTGTATTATAATTATGTGATCAGAAAACAGCCTTTTGTTCTGCAGGTCTGGGCTGAGACTAGGATGTTGATAAATGCTTATAGGATGTTGATAAATGCTTAATCATATTACCTATTGTTCTCATTTCAAATCCTACCTGCTTGACCCCTGAGTCAGCCAACCATTGAAAGTACAGTTGCCCCCACCAATCAGAAAACAAATAATGTAAGTTTATGGTCTTGTTTCCCCTAGCAACTCATCTCTTTGATTGTCAGCTCCTTACAGTTTTTGCCTTAATAAACCTTGCTTTATCCCACCCATTTTGGAATATATCTTTGGTTCATACAGAGAACTACATTTCCTGGTATGCAAATCATTATTCGAAAAAACTCTCTTTTAACTTTTCAAAAAAGCTTCCTCCGAACTTTTGTTTACATTTTATAGGTGTTTTGTTTATATAATCTGTCAGTGATTAAGAAAGAGATTTTTAAATTTTCTGTAATATATGGGACCATTTTCCCTTGAGGTGCTTTTTACATTATATATTTTAATAATATAAAATAAACAACTATGACAAATGTTTATTAATGATTATATATCTCATAAATGAAAAGTGATCATTTTTGCCTTATTTTGAGTCTCTTTGCTGCAGGTATGGTTCCTGGATATAATTACAGTGGTTTGTGGCCTATTATTGATGTATTTATTATATTAATATTTTGTCTTCCCCCATTAAAATGTAAACTCTATTAAGGGCAAGTCTTTATCTAATTCACTGAGCTATTTCAAGTGCCTAAAACAAAGTCTGGCACATAGTGCTCAATAAATATTTGATGAGTGAATGAAATATGGGTCCACTCTTCATTGCTTCATACCATTTTAAATTCCACTATAGCTCTGTTTCATGACATTCCTTCCTCTGAATGCTCCTTTTTTCATTAGTCTCTTGTTTTATCTCACTGTTGATTGTTTATTTCTTATTCCCTGAATCTATGTCTTCCTCAACTTCACTGCCAGCCAAAGCAAACACTAAATTTATTTCCCTCTCCTACAAAAAATCTTTTACAAACATGACTTTTCTTGTGAATATAGTTACATTTTTATTAAGTATAGTTTTTTCATAAATGTTATTCTAATTCTTCCATATCTATTTTTCAGCCTAGTATTTACTCAAAGATAGGTAAATTGTACAGTAAATCCTGCTTGAGTGCTTCCCCTTTATACCAGGATGCAATTGCAATTATATTCTCATACCTAAAGATAAAGTGCTGGCTAACAGAAGTTTTGTGCCCTAGGAGCTTGAGGAAAATATGAAAGGGAGTGAATCCTTGGGGCCATGAATATTCCCCATATGAAATCTTCATCTGTGTTTGTTAAAGATGAACATCTTTCATATCTGATTGTTTCTCTGGCTCAGCTTCTATTCCACACATACATTGTGGCTATGCCCAGGTCTCTGCTTAGCATGACTACCTACTAAATTAGGATAGAACCTTGTTGCCTTAAAACAACCCTGCATCGTAAAGCCCAACACAACTCAAGGGTTCTTGTTCATCCTTAGACTTTCAATTATAATTATTTTTGAAGGGGTTCTAAGATCACAGTCTCTGGACCCTGACTTCCTGATTTCAAATAACAGCTTCACCACTTCCTTAGACATGTGACCTCAGTTTCCTTACCCACAGAGACTACAAAGTATGTTCATCTCATTAGGTTGTTGAGCATTAAGTGATTAATACCTTCTAGTTGTTTAGGACAGTGCCTGATACATAAAAAGAGTTCAGTAAATGTTAACTCTTCTTTCTCCTTCTCTTTGTCTTGCCTCCCACTTTTATTTATAAAATTGAAGATGTTAGTAGGTCTATATCAGGATTTCTTTTACTTACAGTGACAACGTAGTGCTTTTTCAAGGGGTTTGTTAGTAAATGTTTCACTATAGTCCTTCAATCTATATTCCAGCCTGTACTGAATCCAGCAGAAACCCTTCCCTAATTTCTAATTCAGATATTAATATTTCCATGTTCTTGTATCTTTTGTTCTGTCGACTGGTTTAAAGACGAGTATAGCTACATACCTGTGCCTACATAAATGTTTCTTGCTGAAAGCTCTGTGGAATTATTTAATTAAAAAACAGTATTCTCATTGGTGTATCATGTAATTAATTTCAGGGGCACTGGAAATAATTTTTCCTGTTTTTTAAACATAGACATGAGTATATCCCAGAGTTTAAGAAACACTGATCTACAATACCACATTAAAAAGAATAAGAAGAAAGAATTCAATTACTCACGATGCTCCTGAATTCATGATGCAGCTCTTGGCTCCACAAACACAATTTCTCCCATCATCATGATTCATTCCAAGGTTATGACCCAACTCATGAGCAACAATGGATGCAAATGTCTCCACTGTGATTTGCCCAAACTGTCCAAACACAAGAAGGTATTAATTAGGCTTCTGAGCAAAAAGGATGTGTTTGTTTCTGAGATTAGTTTTTCACAAAAGGAAACTTATCACTATAATGTTGACAGTCTATATGACAAATCAAGCATCCAACATCAGTCCTTATATATTTCAGTCTAGTAAGAAACTACTGTAATCAACACACTGACCAACGAAGACAGACCCTTTAAGCAACTGATCAAATACTTTAGCACCTATAGCTTATTCATGGTGGTTTATGGGAAAACAAATTTATGGTTCTAACTTCATTTTCTTAAATGGAGTCTCTATTTCCTCATCCATAAAAAGTGAGGAGCTAACAAACACAATAAATATTAGAATATTTAATCCAATCTCTAGAGAAACAACCCATCTGCCACTTCTACACTGTCCCTCATAATACTCAAAATATAGTTTTAAGAACTGGGGGAGGAAGTATACAGTCAGTAAATGCTTGACACTCTCCTAATGCAGATGGCCAAAGGCAAAAATCAAAAACAAAAATGTACCACATTAATGCCGCCTGCGTGGCTCCTTGAACACACTGTTCCCACAAATGCCATCCCCGCGGTCCCACCAAAACCTTTCTTCCTAAATGGAAAGAAAAGGGGAAAAGTTATAAGAAATGCTTGGGGGGTGGAAAGGAACACATTGCTCTTATATCTGTGGGTAGTCTTAAACTGGATTGATAGAACCTACAAAAACTGGGAGACATGGCAATGTTAAATAACATTTCAAAGTCAGAATACAATAAAGCCTTCTCTCTTTTAGTATCAGAGAATGAGATTAATATTACAAATTGGTTTTTTAGAAAAATGAAGATATGTTTTAGATACCAAACCAAATTTTTTCTACCTTCTAATGAAAAACCTCCCTAAAGTGCATTATATTTATTTATTCAAAAATTCTCGTGAGAGACAGGTAACAAACTCAATGAACATATGCACACAGGAGGCTGCAGGGCAGGGAGCACAGGGAACAGAAAGGTCACAGTGGCCTCCATATGGTTTCTCACTTGTATCTCAGGACCTATTCCCTCTGCCTGGAACTCTCCTCCCAAATACACACCCCTAACTCATTCCCTTGCCTGCTTCAGATCTTTACTCAAAAGTCATCTTCTCATTATGACCTTCTTTTGCCATGTTATCTAAACTTCAACTTTACTCCTCCAATACTTTTATTTTTCCTCCTTACCAGTTATCTTTATTTAACAAATTATATATATTTATTTACCTCATTTATGGCCAATAACCTTCAACAGAGTATTGACTCCATGAAAGCAAGAAGTTTTATGTGTCATGTTCATTACTATACCCCAGTGCCTAGGGCATATACCTAATAAATATCCTTTAAATGAATGAATAAGTCCTTCTCTGGGGCATCTGACCAGTCAGGAGAAAAGGAGTCAACATACTGACATAAGGGGATTTCCAAGAAAACATGTCAGCCCAATCACCATACAGTGAACTCCGAAGTCTCCAAGCCTCACTCTTGCACTCAATGCTTTCAAAAGGCTTTTCAGTACCTCATTTTAACCACAAACAAAAAAAAAAAAAAACAGAGATCATGAGACATTTGGGAAATGCCCCTAACACAACAAATGGAGATCAAAAAGAAGGGGGAAAACAGCTTGGTAGGTGTGCTTGGGCAAGGCATGGGGAGTATGCTTGATGCCTATTCCTTTTAGTCTGTGTGAACTAGATGGCATACTCACTGGTATGAGTATACTCACAGGTACAATTTTCCTAAAAATTAATAAAAAGGTCAGGACCAAGTCTTTGTGATTACAGGTCCATAAAAATCCATTTTGGCATTTTCATTGCCTTGATTTAAATTAACTCACATAAGAAAACAAAAGAAAAGCAAGACAAATTTCTCCTCTGAAAAAATTTGAGTTTGGGGTACCATCAACATTGAAGGAGGCAAAAACTATTACATAAAGTAGAACATTTTTGTCCTGGCCAGTTTTTCTCAGTGGTTAGAGCATCGGCCCGTGAATCATGAGTCTCAAGTTCAATTCCAGTCAAGGGCACGTACCCCGGTTGTGGTTCATCCCCAGCCCTGGTCAGGGTCTTGCGGGAGGCAACCAGTCGATGTGTCTCTCTCATGTCAATGTTTGTCTCTCTCCCTCCTTCCCACTCTGTCTAAAGATAAATAGAAAAATATCCTCAGGTGACCATAAAAAATAAATAAATAAAGTAGAACATTTTTTGCAAAAAGCTAGCCTATCAAGCCAGAAAAGTTTTAAGAAGGATAAAATGTTTTAAATATTTTAAGTGAGGGTTTTGCTGTAAGTTTTGGAAAGTACTTATATTAAGTGATTTATATAAGTTTAAGTTTTATTCTGGTGCCATGAAATTGCTACATAAAAGAAGAAAAATTTTAAAACATACATCAGTGATTTTTCAGAGAGTAGGAAAACTATTATATCCATGAAATAAGAACTTAATTATATAAAAAATAGTTAGGGGAACATCAAAAATAAGATAGCCAGAAATTAAAAACTCAAAAATAAGATAGCCAGAAATTAAGAACTCAATAAAAAGCTTAGAAGATACATTTAAGAAAATATTCCAAAATGCAGAACAAAAAGAGGAGACAAGAGAATAAAATTAGAGGATAAACACAAAATTCGACAGCCAAGTAAAAGGAATCCCAGAAGAAATGAAGAATAAAAATAAAGAAGATGAAATCTATAAAACAATTTGAAAAAAATTTCTAAGCCTACAGGACATCAGTTTCAAGATTGAAATTACTCACTAAGTACACAGCACATCAGTGATAAAAAAAAAAAAAAAAAAAAACCCTACACCAAAGCCTATCATCAAGAAAATTAAGACATCTGGGAATCAAGAAAAGATCCTGTAAGTTTCTAGGAAAAAAGAAGAAATAAATAAAGGCCATATACACAGGATCAGGAATCAGAATGATTTAAGGTCTCAACAGTAATACTGGAAGTCAAAAGATAATAGATTCCTTCAAAATTCTGAAGGAAACTGATTTCATGCCTAGAATTGTATACCCATCCAAATAATCAAAAAACTTACAAAACAAACTAGAAAGCACACCACTGAAAGACTGAGTTACTTAGGCCTCAAGATAATCAGAGGTCAAAATGAGATCATTTTGAAATCTGCTCTAAGATTGTGAAATACATTTTCTCATATGCAAGAGGAAAACAGAAAGCATGCCATACCAAAACAAGAGAGCAAACTAACCCCAAGAAAAAGGAAGGACATGGGATAAAGGTGATAGGAAATTCAACACAGAAGAGAATTCTCATTATTATACTCTCACTTGTCCTATAGTTTGAAACGAAGTTTTCCTTATTTAAATAAATGCTCAAAAACCTTAAGAAAATATGACCTTAATTAAAGAAAACAAATAAAAATTATTATTCTGATCATGTCATTTACAGAACTAGCCCTGGCCAGTGCGGCTCAGTTGGTTGGTTGCAGCACCGTCTCATATACCAAAAGGTTATAGGTTTGATTACCTGTCTGGGCACATACTAAAGGCAACCAATCGATATTCTCTCTCACACTGATGTTTCTCTCCTCCCCCCCCCCCCCCAAAATCAATGAACATTTCCTCGGGTGAGGATTTAAAAAAAAAAAATCACTTACAGAACTAGCTGTGCACTGTCATGTCTCCGACGTGTTATAAGAAACTTTTCCCGCCATTGTACAAAGTTCCCCAACACATCACCAGCACCTCCAATTGTGCTGATCAGGTTTCCATTCGTCCAAATCTCTAGTCCAACTAGCACAACTCGAATATTTAACATAATATACATCTAGGAAGAAAACAGAAATAAAAGCATAAAAATATATTAAAGAATATCTTTTAGCTTGTAATGAAGTATAATAACATAACTACTTAAATTAAAAATAGGACTCCTCACCCTGGCCAGTGTGGCTCAGCTGGTTGGAAGGTGGCGGGTTCAATTCCTGGTCAGAGCCCACACCCAGATTGCGGTTTGATCCCTGGTCGGGGCACATACGGGAGGCAACCAACTGATGTTTCTCTCTCACATTGATGTTTCTCTCTCTCTCTCCCTCTCCCTCACACTCACAGATATTGTCATACCGTGTTTTCAGAGTAGGAGGCAACCTCATTCAAAATAAGGTTCTCTCAGTAAAAATTCAAAGATCTTTTCATAATGCCAAAGTACCTTAGCCTGTCTACTCTAAAGATAAAGTAAATGCTCATATGAAATCTCCTGCCTGTCTCAAAGTCTTTCCACAATTATACTTTCTTTTCAAACATAAAAATAGTTGCAAAACAGATTAAAAAACAGACCTCTGAAAGACTGAGTCATTTAGGCCCTGTGATAATCAGAGTTCAAAATGAAATAACTATTAAATTCTGTTCTGGGACTCTGAAAGGATATGATAAAATAATTCCAATTGATAGAAAATACAACTTACGCTATCCAAGTAATTTGCTAAACGAATCATCTCTTCTCTCACTGCAGTCTGATTTCTTCCCATCATGTCATACTGAAAATCAAGAGAGGAAAATCATTATCACCAAAGTAATTTCAGAAAAAAATTTCTATAATCTTCTACAATGAAGATAAAAATCCAAATATTTCCTCTGAACCAAAACTGAGGCAGTTAGACATTCACCAGCATTTCAATTTAATACATCTAAAATATATATTCCAGTGATAAATAAGAATAAAAGAAAAACAGGCACAAGTGTGAAATGAATAATAATAAAAAAGCATTGAAGTCTTCATTTTTCTCTAAATTAGTACAACTAAAAAATTAATTTTCTTCTCTACATTGTTATTCATCTTAATGCAAAAATATTTTCAAGCACTTTACAAAGGTAGAGTTTAAAAACAATCAAAATGCATAGATAAAGGAATAAAAACAATCTAAAGGATTTCCTGACTCCTTAGGCTACAGATATTACTAATAAACCATCTCTAAACTCTGGGCTAAATTAATGAGAGATTAACCAATGCTCACTAATTGAAATATTATATGTAAATAAAATATAGAGATATTTAAAAGGTTAACCCTATTAAGCCAGTTGATATGACTGATACTTTCTTTTGACACCTAGCTAAACCTAAATACCCATTTTAACATTATTTTCGTACAACCAACTTAATAAATGGGGAAAATTTTTTTAAGAATGTGTGTTTTGCTCCATGATAAGGGCATTAATATCAGAATATATCAGATCTTATCAGTGAGACATTTTATCATGATTCTCCTAAAAAAAGAAAAATAAATTTGAATACATTTGACGAGGTTTGATTAAAATGGAATCATTTTTACTTTGAACCATTTTCTACTGGTATATATTAAATCTATTTGGAGAAAGTCATAATGAAAAACATTTTAAATCTTAATTTTGTCACTTATCCAAACATTCTACAGAAACATGTTACCCATTAGCTAGGGCAGTGTTCATGCTTGTTCATATTCCCCATCCTTTCTCCTTCTACCACTTGAAGGTAATATGTTTGTGTCTCTTAATAAATATGGCTTCTTTCCCAAACTACACACAATAATGGATTTTGTTAAAACCATACAATCCTTGAAACTATCAGCTCATAAGAAAGAAACTGCCAATCCTGTCAAGTTTCTACAAACAACTTTTCCACACAAATAACAAAGCTGGCAGCAAAAGTCAGACAACACAGTTCACATAATCTATGTTAAACTATACAGCAGCTATATCTAAATATGAAAATCCTATAAATGCTGGAATACATCAATTAGTTTTCTTAGTTAAGCACAATTCTTCGTATAAATAAGGAAAATCCCTGGTATTATCCTGAACAGTGAAATTAATGAAGTTAATAGTAAATGCTAAGATGAACCACTCTCCTCTATTCCCCTTATGCCAGGACCTGGAATTTTCTATCTCTTAAAATGAAGTATAGGTTAGCTGAAATTCTAGACAGCAAAGCAATTTTATTAGGCAACAAAGCAATATCTGATTAATTGGTTACAGTCCTTAAAGTCATCTGAAAAGGTCTCAAGACTCTGAGAGGCAGTACAGTTGCACTTAAAAATTTCAGCATGAGCAAATCACCCGAGAGAACAGGAAAAAAAGTCAATAGTAAGAAATAAAGTCAGAGGTAGTGAGTCCTACTGCTATATTTAGCTTTTGGTTGGTATTATGACTTTTTACTATGCTTAAGGGAAAAAAGCCATTTTTGCTTCTAAATTACATTTCATAAAAATCAATACAAATATATATTTCTTTCATGTGATGCTCACTTCTCATCTGCTTTTCCTGAAAAAGAAGAAAAACTGTCACCAATCCTACCCTTTCCTTGTCTACGACAATGAACAGCTCCACATAGCGGGTTTGTGGCAGCACAGCTCTTCTTCTCTGTCAAAAACACAAAAGGCATCAAAAACATCATAAAGGCAAAAAAATAAGTTATAAAGCTTCATGCTTTGCATAGGTAATGATCCTGCCCTAATCTCTAGTCACTTATTTCATGTCTGCTGAAAACATCATAAAATTATTTTACATAACACATCCTAGATAAAAAAGCAAATAACATGTTTTTTAAATGATATCTGCTATCTTTACTGATCTAAGAAAAATTCTATTTGAAGATAATATAAATTATTCAAGTTTACAAAGTGGAGTTGATTTCCTAATACTAAAACTACACATGCATGTGCACGTGTGCACACATACACACTTTCTAACGATAAACCCCATTACTACATTGAGAACAGATGACAGACTATCCACTAATAACCCCAAGCAGAAGTGAGCAACCTTTTAAAGGTTGCCACTTAAAAAAAAAAGACTCGTTTTGTAAATTTGCATAAATGCATGTAAAAAATAAAATAAGCTGAAATTTTAATGTTTTCCAATGATTAAAGTTAAAAAGAACAGTGCAGTAGTCAAGAGTAGATGGTAGGCGAGGCAATGAAAATAATGCCATAAACCAGTATGAGTTAATGAAAATATACTAGAAGAGGGACATGCCTCTTCCAACACAGCAGCAGCATCTCATATGTAGAGGCTGATGTACTCCTAAAAACATTTCAATCCAAGCAACCCTTGTCAAGAGGAATCCAGGGGATCCTAATAAAGATTCAAAACAGGAATGTAAGTGTCCCTGAAGTCATCTGAAATAATTAAGGTTCTAAAGCCCAATCTCTTTGTTTCTCCAACCTAGAACTCAAGAATCACCATTCCAGTTTGTGTAAAATCACCATTCCAAATAAAAAAATTCTACAGATCTCTGAAAGACAGTGTAATAGATTGTTATGCAGCAATGATAAAAAGACATACAATTAGTGTTTAAGATTTAAGCCCTAGTTTCTAAAACATACAGAAGCTCTACTGTGTTCAATTTGGTGGCAAAAACCACATATTGCTCATATTGTTATCCCCTAGTAGTACCTGTCATAATGTCTGGCACACAGTTAGCAAAAAACCAGCAATAGTAGTATTTGTTTCATGCATAAATATAGACTTTTTAAAACTTTAGTCTGTGTTCATTGATAGATAAATCTACACACACACAATGGAATATTACTCAGTCATAAAAAAGAATGAAATCTTGCTATTTGTGACAACATAGATGGACCTAGAAGGTATTATGCTAAATAAAATAAGTCAGACAAAGACAAATACCATATGATTTCACTTACATGTGGGATCTAAAAGACAAAATAAATGAACAAACAGAACAAACTCATAGACACAGAGAACGAAGTGATGGTTGCCAGATGCGAGTGGGGTGGGAATGGGTGAAAAGGTGAAAAGGATTAAGAAGTACAAACTGCCAGTTACAAGAAGTACAACATAGGGAATGTATCAGTAATATTATAATAACTATGGTGCAAGATGGGGACTAGGTTTATTGGGGCGATCACTTTGTGAGGTATATAAATATCTAATCACTATGTTGTACACCTGAAACTAATATAATATATTAATATATGTCAACTATAATTAAAAATTAAAACAAAGAAAATCCTCAAAACAATTATGCTTCATTTTTATACAATAAAAATAGCTTTCTGAATTAACCTGCAAAACAGAACAAAAAAAATAAAAACTTTAGTCTGAGCCATGAAGAAATATATTATTTCCTTACTCGAAGTAGCTGAGTGATGCTAGGAGGCTCTTCCTCTTCATCCTTTGTTGTTTCTTTCTCTATATTCTTGTTGGAAACCCCACATTTCAGAGGCTCTTTGTGGACATCATCCATTCGATAAAAGATGTGCTCAAAATGAGAGCTGTTTTGCAGGGGTTCAATCCCATAACTCACATTCTCTATATGCAGCAATCCTCTAAGTGTTGCATTACACATACACAATTTTTAAGAATGAAGAAAAATACACAGGAAAAGAAATCAGAAAACCTGAATTCAAGTCCTAGTTCTTAACTTGTGTAAGAAAGAGTAGCATGGTATAGAGAAAAATATAAGGCTTTATAGAGTCCGGCCAACCTAAATTTAAAACCGAAGACTGCTACTTACTAGTATCACTTCCCAAACTTACTTAACCTCTCTGAGTGATTACTGTATAATGGAAGGCAATAAAGGACAGTGGCTAAAAGTGTGGAGTCTGAGAACCAGGGCTTGAATCCCAAATGTTTCCTACTAGCTGTGGGACTCTCAGCAAGTTATTTAACCTCTGCCTTACTTCACATTCTACAAAATACTTAGAACATTGCCTGGCACACAGTAACTGTTCTATAAGTACTATTACTTAAATGGCAATAATTGTAGCCATCTTATATAGTTGGCTTGAGAAATAAAAGTAGTATTTATTAGCCCTGGCTGGTGTTGCTCAGTGGTTAGAGTGTCGGCCCACGGACCAAAAGGTCTCGGATTTGATTCCTGGTCAAGGGCACATACCTGAGTTGCAGGTTCAATCCCCAGTCCTGGTCAGGGCATGTGCAGGAGGCAACCAATTCATGTGTCTCTCTCACATCAATGTTTCTTTCTCTTTCTCTCTCTCTTTCTCTGCCCTCCCCACACCTCCCTTCCACTCTCTAAAAATTAATGAAAAAAATATCCTCGGGTGAGGATTTAAAAAAAAGTAATATTTATTAGTTCAGTCAATCATGCAACCAACCAACCAGCAGTGTCATATTGCCAGGCCCTCAATAAATGTAATTTTAATGTCACTATCATTTCACTTGATATGTGATATAATTTCTCCAAAACTTGGTTTGCTCACTTAAATGTGGAGATAATGAGCCCCTTTTCACAGTCATTTTCGGTTTAAGCAAAAGAATGTAAGTGAAAATCTTATAAACATAAAGTGCTACAGAAATTTTAAGTAGATTTTATTTTAAATAGCAAAATTTATTTAGCAGTCTCAAAAATGAGATTTTTCTCTTTAAATATTAAAAGTCATCTACTGCAATATTTTCCTAAATAAACATGCCAAGAATGATATCCAAAACATAGCTCTAAGCAACATCAAAGTAAAATCTGATTTTGTTAAATCTCCCAAAATGACTTGATTTGGAAACAGAGAGAGGTAAAGGGGTAAGAAGTAGAGGGAAAAAAGAACTAATAAAGAAAATTCCTTACCTAAGTCCAAAACAGTCACTAAGAGCAATGGATGAGTTATAAACGCCCTCCACGTAACCCCGATAATGACAATGATCCTAAATGATAAAAGCTCCATTATTTTCAAATACTTACACTGCTGAAAATCATCATAGAAACTACAGAGCTAACACAATTATTTAAGATCAGTAAACTAACATTTTTATTTATATTATTGGCATCTCATAACATCTATCACATGGTATTCTATAGACTATTTCAGATTATCTACCACCACCCAGGCTGTGAACTCTGACTAACCTCACTAGTTTCATCCAGCATACCAAAGCATAGCTGATGATTATCCGTGTTCTTTAAAACTTTACAATATGACCATAGAAATTCTTGTCAGTAATGGGCCAGAATGCATGGCAAGAAAGATAAATATCAAACTAGGTGCTGGCATCAATTGTAAGCAACCATCCATCATAGACCACCAGGAGGTGTGGTTTCTGGCACATACTGCATTCATTGTCCCTGTGTCCTGTCGATCATTAGTACTTTAGCTATACCATTTAAAATATTTACTGTAACAACTACCAGGTAAGGGAGATGAGCTGCACAGACTGTGGAGTTGCCTTCCATTTCGATCCTATTCCTGTAAGTAACTTACCCTACAATAAATTCTGTTATATTCTATGGAGTTGCCTGCCTCATTTGTCAGTCTCAAGATACCTTCTTGTTTTGGTGAATACTATACCTTTACTCCACTGTCAGAAAGCTATAAAGGACATTACTGGGATAATAGACTCCCTCATCAAAAAAAAATCAATAGGTTTGTAAATTAGATCATAGTATTGCTTCAATGTTAAATTCCTAATTTTGAGAATTGTACTATGATTACAAAAAAATTCCTTGTTTTGAGGAAATTTACATTAAGTATTTAAGAATAAAGGAACACCATGTCTGCAACCTATCCTAAAAGGTTCAGGGGAAAAAAAATAAAGAAGAAATTATAAAACAAATGTAGTAAAATGTTAACATTTCAAGAATTTTGGTGAAGGTATGCATTAATGTTTTATATTACTCATGCAAATTTTCCTATAAGTCTAAATGTGAAAAAAAAAAAAAACTTTTTAAACAGTTATACACTAAACAACATAGGCTGAATTTCAAAACTGTACAACTTGTTCTTATGTAGGGCAATTTATAATCACTAATGTTTTTCTTCCTAGGGTTCTGTAGTTATAACTTTGATATTGTCTTCTTCTCACTAGAGGAAAAAAATACTTTCTTCTATTACTGATGAGGTAACACTTATGTGATAGTAACACAGTAACCCACAGAACTCAAAAGTTAAATGTTTCTAGTTTCAGCTATAATAACAGAAGCTCTCTTATTTGACATGATTGAAATCCAGCACTTGGTCACTAAATCTACCAACCTGATGGTATTTTTTTGATAACTTGCTTTTATTAAATCATTCCAAAGCACCCAATTTACTTTTTTTTAAAATAATAAATTACATTTTGTAAGTTTAGAAAACATCTACGTAAATTGTATGACAGTAAAGGTACAAATGCCATAAACAGTTTTGGAAACACACAAACTCTAAGCAAAAAGCTCAACTAGTGGGAGAAGAAGTACACTGAACTATTAGAGAACAGCCTACCAGCCACAAGAATCCAGTGAGCCTTGGGCAGTCAATATATTTTTGGAGGACACAAAGAACATCAATTAGTTAGGGGAATTAATTAAGACACTTTCCTAATGCATTTACAAGGTACCCCAAAGTTCTAAGATATAGTAATTTGGAGTTTTATTTCACACAGTAATTCACATCAAGTGGTTATTAAAACTTTGTTTCTTTGTAAAAAATGGCCTTGTTGAAGATACTGATGCTGAAAGCCACATAACAGCTTTACAAATTACTTTAATCGTAAATAACAGAATCATAAGGGAAAGCATTTAAACTTCCTCAGTGTAAATTAACTGCATTTTATGAACAAAAGTGTATGTCATTATGATATCTGCTAATCTAGCTATATGCACAAAAACCCAATGCCAAAGTTTTCATTGGTACAGGATCTGAAATCTACAGTCGTACTTTCATCTATCTGAACAATATTCAGTAACCAAGAAATAAATGAAAGATGCCATCTGTTTTAGTTTGTATTTTTCAAACACTCAGAAAAGCAAAATTCTATAATACTTTAAGATAACAGTTACATAGATTTCTCATGGAAATCTATTTTTAGCAGTTTTAAGCATATACACTTTCAATAACAAATAATAATGATATGTATTGAGTTAAAAATTGTCAAAATGACTGTTCTAAAAATCTCACAAATATTAACTCAGTTAAGCCTGCTAATAACTCCACAAAGTTGTAATTATTATTCCCATTTTAGGATAAGGATACTAATGCACAAACAGGTTAAAGTAACTTGATCAGCAAATAAATGATAGTGCCAAGATTCGAGTCCAAACTGTGTGTATCTCCAGAACCCATGCCAAGAAACCTCTCCAAGAAATAACAAAAGTTTTTTTGAGATCGTTGCTTTTGTTAAGTGGCATAGTAATCTTTGGATGGATGACTAGATGCATGAATGAATGGGTTGATGGATGATCTGTAGTCTGGTTTATGCTATCATGTCAATTTAAGCTCCTCTACTAATTTGCTATTAAACAGCAAACAAACAGAACACTAAGATAAAGGAAATAGAAAAGGATAGGGTTAAGTCAGCATTTCCTCAATTTTTTAAAAGTACTAATTCAAATAAATTAGATTAATCAATAAAGACTAATTACTCTACAATAAAGGCTTTGCCTTCTATTTATCTGAAGAGTGCTGCAAACATACATAACTAACAAAAACAATTCAAGCTAGCAAAACATTACAAAGCTCAGGGGAAAAATAATACATGTTTAATGGGAATAAAGACTTCTTGTGAAAACCATTGCAAAAGAAAAAAATATACAATACCTAACTGCCAAAAAGCATTGAAAAACACTCTCCCCGAATAAAACTGGAAATGTTTACGCTCTACTTAAACACATAAAGCCAAATCGACATCTGCCAATTTTTTCTAGTATTCCTGGCCAGTTCTGTCCTTAGGAATACTCTGTTCTCTGATGCAGAGAGGACCACACCTCTTTAGGAAAGAACTGCTTCCAGTGAAAAACTGGAACATATAACAGCAAACCAGTGTTTGTTCTTTACTAAGTACTAATGGCAAATCAAATAATTTAATAAGGAAGTAAAATATGTTTTTAGAGATGGTAAATTTCAGCAAAAAAAAAATCTACTTTCAAAAGATATCAAACTTTCCCCTTTCTTAATCAGTAAGGATTATCATTAAACAGAAGATTATTCTCCAGGTCTTTAAAAAAAAATTAAAACACCTGACTACTGAATACCTGGAGATCTGTAAGGTACAGTTTAATCTATATCAATGCACCCACTACCCCCAGGACAACTCCACTTATTATAACATCAAAGGTGACCTTTGAAGTTGTGAGATGTACCAGTCCTGAGTACCTAAGCAGAAGTCATTTTAAAATTATAATTGTTTTAAATTCTGCTATAGGATCAAGAATAAAATATATTACCTGTATATCAGGAAAGTCAGAGATCAGAACCCCTTCCTTGTCATAGGTATAAACTACAAAATCTTTGGGCAAGAGGTCTCTGGAAGAGAAATAAAACACACCATTTAAAATTATTTTATCTATATACAACTAAGAACACAACTCATAAGGCATTATTCCTAGAGGAAATGATCAGGAATAAAAATTTTCACCCAATATATTATTATTTAAAGAAGGAGCTACCATAAAAGTAAAAGCTCACAAATGGACTTGCGTCTGAAACCACATGCATCACTTCCTCATAGAGAACGTTAAATTGTATATTTGTTATATGGTCATAAGATGCTGGTTACAAAAGTAATCATAATAATAATAACACAAATAATGTCCTTAATTTTTTCTGATACACCCCACAGGAAAAGCATAAATAAAGTTATGTATTATGTCACATTTCTAGAAGGAAAATAAATACTTTTACTCTTTTCTAGAAGTCCTATATAAACAAGAAGCACTCATTGCCTTCACCTCCTAAGTACAGAAACAAAATGTGTCAGTTGTTGGAAGAAACAAGTACTGCTGATTCCTGAAGCTTCCCTGTATGTTAAGGGAACTCAGTAGCGTAAACCACATGTGTAAAGAAAGGGTTCTCAGGGTATATTCCTAGAAGTGGGATCACTGGGTCAAATGGCAGTTCAATTTTTAACTTTTTGAGGTAACACCATAGTGTTTTCCTAGGAATGTACCCTAAGAAACCTGAAACACCAACCAGAAAGAATATATGTACCCCTATGTTCATAGCAGCACTATTTACAATAGCTAAGATCTGGAAACAACCCAAGTGTCCATCAGTGGACGAATGGATAAAAAAGCTGTGGTACATATACACAATGGAGTACTATGCAGCTGTAAGAAAGAAAGATCCCTTATCCTTTGAGACGACATGGAGGGACCTGGAGAGTATTATCCTAAGCGAAACAAGCCAAGCAGAGAAAGACAAATATCACATGATCTCACTTATTTGTGGAATATAATGAACATAACAGTCTGAGGAACAGGGTAGACCCAGAGACGTGGATGTGGGGTACAGACTAACAACCCTCAGAAGAGGGGGTGGGGGGGAGGAAGAGATAAACCACAGGACTTATATGCATGTACGCATAACTGATGGACATGGACAACAATGCTGGGGATGGGGCGGGGGGATGGGGAGGAGGGTGTCAATGGGAGAAAAAGGAGAAACATCTATAACAAAAACAAATTAATAAAAAAAACTTGGTAAATAATAATAATAATAATAAATTAAAAACAGAAAAAAAAATGAAAGGCTTCTCTTTGTTAAAGGAAAAAATATTCAGAGACACTTGTTAAAGATGAGAAGGCAGACTTGTATTCAGGATCATCGCCATAGGTACAGGGACCACTGCAATGGGATGTTACAGTGGGAGAGATCAGGCTCCACTCCAAATGGAGCATGCGCAAGTGGGAATTTATGGCTAAGGAGCTGGGTAGAGGTCAGCAGAAATAAAATTACTAAGAGGAAACATCAAGGGGTAAAGGAGGCTCTGACTAAACCGGCCTAACAGATTCTTACTGAAGACTGACCAGGGTGATCAGAGATCACCTATGGGTGGTGAAGGATGAGGAACCTGTTCAGATATCCAGAGTGATCAGATATCAAAGGGGGTGAGAGGGGACGCTCTTGCTAAACTGACTTAGCAGGGTTCTTGTTAAAACTGGCTTTCACAAGAAAGTGCACCAATGGGCCTAGTGAAGGTTCAGGAGCCTGACTAAAGTTTGGTCAAGCAAAAACCTTCATTTGCAGCAGAACTGGAGCAGCTCCACTATCAGCCCCTCCTTATCTCCAGGGCTTAGGGACAAGTCAGGAATGCAAAGTGCTAGCTAGTGATTTATAATGCACCATTTATGGTTCCAAACCTTTTAAATGCCCTGGAGGCATACAGGACCAGCTTATCTATATTGTTTAGAAATGGACAGACTGATAGTCTGCATGCCTTTTAACCAGTCACATAGCCTAACTCTGGCTAAATGACCAGTGTAACATAAAAGACCCTCTCTGTAAACTTGTGCCTGTGCTCCCCTGAAAATTTGATGCATCACACACATCTCAGTGTTTTGTCCAACTGAGAAAGGACCCTGGGAGGCTCTGCCTGGAAGTTTTTGAACCCCTTAATGATTACTTGCACTTCCTTTTTCCTGATGTACTTCTTTACACTTAGTGAGTGAGCTTGGGAATAGCCTGTGGAGTTGAGTCCTTTCAATCATTCAATCCTGTTCAGTCAGTGCACCATTCATTCCCCCTTCTCTCACTCATACACACCCTTTGCTCTGTCTTGTGGTGAATTTGAAAAGAATAAACTGAGATACTTGGCTTTCCTCTGCCCTCCTTCCTCTTTGGAAGTCACCTCTTGCCCAGTGACAGCACAAATTCACATGATTCTCCAGAAGCAGGCCTGCCAGCATGTAGCACTGACCATGAATGGCTAAACCTGCCTAATACTCGATTCAGGATTAGGTCCATCAGGTTCTCACTCTAAGCTAAATCCTCCAAACCAGTTCTTATCAATAATAAAAGTGATGTTTTAACCTCTTATTTAACTTACCCTTCTATTTTATTTTGAAATTTGTCAGCACAGGCAGAGAAAAGGTGTGCTACCTTCTTCCCCACAACCCCAATCCCTGTGATTATATACGTTCCTCTGCAGGGAGTGTTCACAGCTTTAACCCAACTCTCAAGGGAATCGTGACCTCAAAAATATTAAGACCGCTATTCTAGAGGCAATGGGAGGAAAATATAAGCATTTACTTGAATACAGTTACTCTTTTATTGAACTTCATAATTTCTCCATTATTAGAGAGAGTGTATCTGAGTCATTCTATTGGAAACTATCTATCTTAACTTCTTTTCATTAGTGATTACCAGCTTTGATGACTACCTTTGAAAGACAAAAAAAAGGCCTAACAACTCTTACAAATACCTGGAAAATTACCATTTTTCCCACTAATTCAAGAAGCATAGCAATGTAGAGTATATATAGCACATATATATAGATCAATAAACTTCAGGTCATATTACTTGAATGTGCACCCTAGCCTGAACATTTACAAACTAAGTGATAACCTTCCTGAACCTTAGTATTCTTATGCATAACATGAGGACAATAAACAGTGCTCTACAATGAAGTTGTTATGATAATATGATAAATGAGATAAAGGTTATGAAAATGTTTTATAAGCTGAAAACTTTGCAAACAGAGAAACAATAATTTTATTGAAAATTTTTGATTAACTAACATCTCCTTGTAGAAAGAAAGAGTGGGAGAAAATATTTACACCTATAAGATTTCTGGAGACTTCCGGTCAAGATGGCGGCACAGGTAAACATGGTATCACGTCCTCCTACAACCACATGAAAATTACAACTAAACTACAGAACAACCATCATTCAGAATGGACATCAATCTGAATGGAAGTCCTACAACTATGAAATTAAAGAAGAAGCCACACAGAGACTGGTAGGAGGGGCGGAGGCACGGATGGGCTGGTCCCACACCCACGTGTGGCGGATAAAAATCAGGAGGGATACCTCAGCTGGGAAGGTCCTCCCTGAGGAATGAGGGGTTCCTGTCCCACACCAGGCTCCCAGCTCAGGGTTCCAGTGCCAGGAAGAGAATCCCCATCACTTCTGGCTGTAAAACCAGTAGGTACTGAGGCTGAGGGAGGCTGAGGCTTCCGGAGTCCCAGGCAGTTCCTCTTAAAGGGCCTGGGCATAGGCTTACTCGAACTCACTCCTTCTGAGCTCCAGCGTGGGGGAGGCAGCTTGAAAGGCACCAGAGATATGGGGAAGAACTGAATGGTTCAGCACTGGGGCAAGAGCTGGAGGGGCAGCTTTCTCCTGAACAGACTTACTACGGGAGGCTGTTGTTCATTTGGTGAGCCTTTCCCCATGGCAGCAGACAGCCACCATCTCTGGGACTCCAGCAACCTGGCTCACACTGTTTGCCCCGCCCTGGTGATTCCCTGAGGCCCTGCCCCACCCAACTTTCGGGCTCACCCAAGCTGTTTCCAGTGGCTTTACCATAGGATTGGCCTGTCTTGCATCCTGCTTCAGATTTTCCTAAAATCTCCCAAACAAGCACCATCTGGTCTCAGCTAGCCCCATACCTCTCGTTAAGTGGCCCCAGGACCAGCATTAGGAGCAGCCAGCCTTGGTTCACAACTTGGCTTTTCCTGGGCACCTCCAAGCCCAGCACAAGAAGCAGCTGCCTGCAGATCACTTTGTAACTTATGATGGGTGGCGCTGGGTACAACACAGGCAGAGGCTGACCTTGCCCCAGAGCCAGCACACCCAGTGGACAGCTTCAAACCATGTCGAAACACCACCACCCAACCACCTCCACAAGTGACACACTCAATGAGTGGACTGAGTGGGTACCAGAGCCCTGCTGAAGTAAGTCTTGCTCTGTGTGCTGGGCCCCTACACCGCTGATCCTCCAAGGAAGTCAGAGGCCAGTGGCTAGTGGGCACAGCCAGTCCTTGCAGCTGATCAGCCTGAGTAAATCCCTCCCATCGACACGCCAACAGCAATCAAGACTCAGTTACAACAGAAAGGTGTAAAGTCCACACGAGGGGTGCACCTCGAGGGCCCAGCTGGGATGATCAGGGAGGATGTGCCACTGGACCCTACAGGACACCTACTATAATAGGCTACCCTATGAAGCCTAGGAAACATAGCAACTCTACCTAATACATAGAAACAAAACACAGGGAAGCAGCCAAAATGAGGAGACAAAGAAACATGTCCCAAGTGGAAGAATTCCAGGAAAAGAACTAAACAAAATGGACATAAGCAATCAATCAGATGCAGAGTTCAAAACACTGGTTATAAGGATGCTCAAGGAACTTAGTGAGATCTTCAAAGAACTTGGTGAGACCTTCAAGGAACTTAGTGAGAACATCAACAACATAAAAAAGGACCAGTCAGAAATGAAGGATGCTCTAACTGAAATAAAGAATAATTTACAGGTAATCAATAGTAGAATAGGTGAAGCCAAGAAGCAAACCATCAAAGGAAGCAAAAAACACCCAATCAGAACAGCAAAAAGAAAAAAGAATCCAAAAAACTGAGGACAGTGTAAGGAGCTTCTGGGACAACTTCAAGTGTACCAAAATTCGCATCATGGGGGTGCCAGAAGGAGAAGAGAGTGAGCAAGAAATTGAAAATCTATTTGAAAAAATAATGACAGAAAACTTCCCTAACTTGGTGAAGGAAACAGACATACAATTCCAGGAAGCACAGAGAGTCCCAAACAAGTTGAACCCAAAGAGGTCCACACCAAGGCACATCATCATCAAAATGCCAAAGGTTAAAGACAAAGAGAGAATCTTAAAAACAGCAAGAGAAAAGCAGTTAGTTACCTACAAAGGAGCTCCCATAAGACTGTCAGCCGATTTCTCAAAAGAAACTTTGCAGGCCAGAAAGGAGTGGCAAGAGATATTCAAAGTGATGAAAAGCAACGATCTACAACCAAGAATACTCTATCCTGCAAAGCTATCATTTACAATCGATGGACACATAAAGAGTGTCCCAGACAAGAAAAAGCTAAAGGAGTTCATCACCACCAAATGAGTAATATATGAAATGTTGAAGGGTCTTCTTGAAGGAAAAGAACAAAAATATGAACAATAAAATGGCAATAAATACATATCTATCAACAATTGAATCTACAAACAAAATGAGCAAGCAGAACAGAAACAGACTCATAGATACTTTTTGTTGCTTGCCAAATGGGAGGGGGCTGGGAGGATGGGTGAAGAAGATGAAGGAATTAAGAAGTATAAATTGGTTGTTAGACTGATGAACCTCAAAGGCAAGCGAGGAGGAAGGGCAGGAAGAGATAAACCGAAGAACTTCTATGCATATATGCATAACCAATGGACATAAACAATAGTGTGGGGAAGGCAGGAGGGGGGCGAGATTGGGGAGGAGGGGGTCAATGGAGGAAAAAGATGGGGACATCTGTAATACAATCAACAATAAAGATAAGTTTAAAAATAAAAAAAAATAAAAATAAAGATTTCTGTACATACTGACATGATTATATAGGGGTCAAGTACGATCTCCCAGGAGTTTGATGAGAATTAAACAAATAATACACTTAAATGTGTCTGGTACAGTGCCTGGAACATAGAAAATGTTCAATAAATGTTAACCTGTATCAAATACAGTAGAAGGCTTTAGAAGGCCTCTCTGTCTCAAAATATCTGTCACACTGCCTAAAATTCTGTCAGCAAGACTCAGACCCTTTGACTCAGCCTCCTCTTCTAAGATGAAAAATGTTACTCAAACTTGAGGATGCATATAAATCATCTGGAAAACTTGTTGAAACACAGATTGCTGTGACACTTCCCAAAATTCGGATTCATTCTTACACTAGACCTAAGAATTTGCATTCCTAAAAAACTCCCAGGGGCTGCTGCTGCTTCCAAAACAAGACTTTGAGCCGCACTTCCTTAGACAGGAACACTTTACATCCCATCATTCACACCTTAGTATGAATGTGTTTATTATACTAATATTATAAACTTTTTTCTGGGATCTCTCACTAAAGACATTGGAAGTTTTGCTACAGGAGGAAAGGAAGAGGAGGGACAAGATGGGCCACAGGATAGTGGATGGCTCAGCACATGAGAACACTGGCATTTCAAAAGGCAACGGAAGAAGATTACCAAAGTGGGATCAGGTAAAATGAGGAAAAATAAGAAAAAAGACCAAAATGGGGAGGTGAGAGACTACTGTTACGGACTGAATATTTGTGCCCCCACTTCCCAAAATTCTTATGTTAAAATAAAGCCTTAGCTCCCAGTCTGTCTGTGTTTGGATATGAGGCCACTAAGGGGTAATCATAGTTAAATGTGGTCATAAGTGTGAAGCCCTAAACTGACAGAATTAGTGTCCTTATAAGAAGAGATACCAGAGAGCCTGCTCCTCCCCCTACCCCCCGAACTCCAAGCACACACACCAAGGAGAAACCATGGGAGCACACAGAGAGAAGATGTCCATATGCAATGCCCACGGAGAGCCCTCACCAACCACCAGTCCCTGCTGGCACCTTGATCTTGGACTTCCAGACACCAGAACTATAACAAATAAATAAATGTCTGTTGTTAAGCCTGTGGTATTGTGTTATGGCAGCTCTAGCAGGCTGATACAGCTACTAAAGACTTCTTTATCCCTGCTCAGTTGTTCCTTGGGTTGATAACAATTAAATACAACTTTCTCTTACTTTAAATTTATTTTCCCTTGTTCTAATGTCAATGGAAATATGAAATAGTATGGCTTTTTCCAAACTTCTACTCTTATTTTGTCAGTTTTAATCAATCCACTAACAACATCTAACTAGAAAAGAAACCTATACATTATTGAAAAAAAATTACTGAAAAGCCAGAACAAATTAAATTTCTTACTTGTTCCTCTCCAAGTGAATAATATGTTCTTTTCCTTCAGCTTGAATGACATAAGATACCTAAAGGCACAAAAAAGGGAAAAAGAACAATAAAACACCATCTTATAAATTACTTTTTAACAACAGGTATTTATAAGACACTGGAAACTCCATCCTCAATTAAAACAATTTGGCATTGACTGAAATTGTTTTAAGGAAGAACTTTATATCTGCTCTTAAACAATAAAAAAAATACTCTGACCATCCCTGCTTTCCTTTAAAAACCTATTGTGGAAAACGTCTGCATGTTTACCTAAACTCTTCTTAAATTCATTTAGAATTGAGCTGGAACTTCAGGAATTATTTTTGTTAAGTAAATCCAAGTATTACCTATAGTATAAAGTAGCTCTTCCTTTTGTTTAAATGAATCAAATGTCTTGGTTTCAAGAGATTCTCCCTAGTTCTAGTTATCTGAAAGTTAAAAAGAAATACATAAACTTGTACAATTTTATGTCTTCATATGACTTACCACATTTCATCTATTCTAAAACACATTTTTGCCCACATATGAACATCTCTGAAGTCAGGGTGCATCATACAAAGGCACAGTAGTCTGGGAGCACTCTGTTTCTTTCCTAAGTAGTGGCACATTAAATGATAGTGCGCCTTACCATGGATGGCACCCAGAATCAATAAACTGAGATAAGGTAACTTGTACTTACACATCCTCAAGTTCATGGGACCCTCTTCTCTACCTCAAACAACTCTGAAACAACTTCTCTGGCAACTCACCAGTTCATTAGCCAGAAGTGTTTCATGTGATCACTAGAACCAGGAGATTCAACTTTGCCTTAACTCTTTAACAAAAGAGAAAATCATGGAAGGACTCAACAAATAATATTATCAGAAGTGTCCCCTTATTTTCCCTACTGTGTCTAGACTCAAAGTTAACATCTTGCCAAGAAATGGCATGACTCCCTCTCCTAGGGCACATCAACGTCCGACTTCCAGGCCTAGACCAAATTCCAGATGCTGGCATTCTTCTTCCACATCCTGAGTGGGACCCTGAGAAGTCTCTGTGATCTACCTGGATCTCCACTGACACATCAAAAATACCAAGCTCCTTCCATCACCACAGTTTTTGCATGTGCCTTTCCATCCTTTCTGCTCTTGGCCAATTATCTGGTATAAAATCATCACTGTCATCTCCTGAGAGGAATTCTAAAAGTCAAAATTGTTTTGTGATACTATACTCTTTCCCCAAATATCTGCTCATTTCCCTCCTTCTGGTCTTCACTCATGGGTCACCTTCTCAGTAAAGCCTCCTCCAACCTGTACTACTAAAAAAATACAAACCCTCCCACCTAACCCCTACCCCTCTTTCTACATTCCTTATTCCCCTTCCTGCTTTTAATGTTCTCCAGAGCACTTATTACCATTTTCAGTGATCTGTATTATTAATCTATATCATTTGTTTACTGTCTCCCCACCCTAAAATGGAAGTTCCATATGGGCATGGTGTTTTGCCTGTTTTGTTCCCTGCTATACCCCCAATGCCTAAACAGTGCTTCCACTTCTCCAAATACGTATTGGGATGCATGAATGGCATTTATTATGATCACAAGTATCTATGTGTGCAGTACCGATGAAGAGACAATCAGAGACACAATAAAGAAGCAAACGTAGTCCCTATGCTAGTGGAATAAAGGAGGAAAATAACGAAGCAAGCACAAATTAATTCTATTCTAAGGTAAAGTAAAATCAAAACAAAAACAAGGAAAAATTATAAATTGCTCCACTAGAAGAAGATCTTAGAATCAATTATTTCTTACTTATAGGGGAGAAAATGAAGTTGAATGACCTACCCAATTAGTGACAGTACCCAGGGGGAGGGTTGAAATGAAAAGCTCCTGAATCTCAACTCCAGGGTTCTTTTTACTGTGCCCCGTTCCCAATGTGCAAACCACCTTATGTTGATAAATATATCAGCAGTTCAGTGGGAATAAACTCTATCCTTCATTATCTGTTATTGTTCAATTATAATTCTACAAAGTTGAAGTTTGCAAAATCAGTTGAAGTCCAAGTATATTATTTCTGAACTTTATAGTAAGACAAAATAGTATAAAAGATCATTTCCGTGGCCCAGCTGGTGTGGCTCAGTGGTTGAGCCTCGACCCATGCAACAAGAGGTCCCAGGTTCAATTCCTGGTCAGGGCACATGCCCAGGTTGTGGGCCCAATCCCCAGTGGGGGGCGTGCAGGAGGCAGCCAATTGATGTTCTCTCTCACGGATGTTTCTATCTCTCTCTCCCTCTCCCATCCTCTCTCTCTAAAATCAATAAAGAAAAAAATAGCCCTGGCCGATTTGGCTCAGCGGTTGGAGCATCGGCCTGCGGACTAGAGAAGCCCGGGTTCAGTTCCCGCTAGGGGCACGTACCAAAAAAAAAAAAAAAAAATTTAAAATAATATTAATAATAATAATTTTTGTGCACTGGTTACCTCATTAACAGCATAGTATGTTTTCTTCTAATATGGAGATAAAACTTACTTTTGAGTAAACATTCCCGATATGAAATATATGCATATAACACACTACTGTTCTCCAGTATCGGTGAAAATACAGTATGAAGTATTTTGCCTATCACAAACTGAGAGAGAGGTTACTTCTTATTACAACAAGATCACTGTAAATAACCATCAGCAGTCAGGTAAGGAATCTATGTAATCAGCTTTCTACCCTGGTCCTGGAATTTTATTTAACTATTTCATTCTGTTATGTTTCAAGCTGACCATTTTGTCTTTAAAAAAAAATACCAACAATCAATGTGTCACTTTTTTTTTTTTTTTTTATCCTCACTAGAAGATACTTTTCCATTTATCATTACATAGAGTGAGAGGAAGGGAGAGAGAAAGGTAGAGAGAGAGAGAAACATCAATGTGAGAGAGACACATCAATTGGTTGCCTCCCGCACAACCCAACCAGGGCCAGAGATGAACCGCAACCGAGGTACCTGCCCTTGACCGGAATCGAACCCGGGACTCATTGGTCTGCGGGCCAACGCTCTAATTACTGACCCAGCCAGGGTTCAATATTTCACTTTTACTAGAATAACATCCAATAAACATCAGTGCCATATGTATGGTTCTATACTAATCTTTGGCCAATATTTACTCACTGAACCAATCACTGCTGAAAATAACACCCTTGACTTAAAATAAAATTAAAAAACTTAAATACATTCATACTTCTCAAGAGATAACTTACCTGTTTTGAATAGGGCCTACGAGCTTCTCTTCGTTCTCTAGTTAATCTCCAAGGAGTTATAATTTCATAAGAAGAGAGATGTGAGGTCTGTTGAAAGCCTACAGAAAAGGAAGTAACAAATATTATATAACAAGTGAACCTGAAAAACTACATGGTACAAAAATACAGTAGAATTCAAAAGCTGAATGTAACTCATTCGACATTTCCATATTAAAATATATAGAGTTGTACATCAAAATAGCAATATACTAGATAAGTGTAAAGGGGAAAAATGAATTTCCTAAAACAGGATGTTAGTCTTCATGCAAACAGTACATACACAGCAATCATTTTCAAACAAGTTTTAACTATAAACCCTAACCCTTTTTCTTTTATTTTCTTTTTTCTTTTTTTTTTTATCCTCACCCGAGGACATTTTTCCATTTTTGTTCAGATAGAGTGGGAGGGGGAGAGAGGAAGAGACAGAGAGAGAGAGAAAGATCGACGTGAAAGGGATACATTGAGTGGCTGCCTCCTGCACAACCCCATCCAGGGTCAGGGACAAATCGCAACCGAGGTACGTGCCCTTGACCGGAATCGAACCCGCGACTCATTGGTCCATGGGCCAACGCTCTAACCGCTGAGCCAAACCAGCCAGGGCTACTTTCTTTTTTTTTTTTTTAATTAATCCTCACCGGAGGATATTTTTTTCATTGATTTTTTAGAGAGTGTGGAAAGGAAGGGGGGAGAGGGAGAAGAAGAGGGAAGGGGGGGAGAAAGAGAGAGAAACATCGATGAGAGAGAAAGAAACATTGATGAGAGACAGACACATCAACTGTTTGCCTCCTGCACAAACCCTGAGCTAGGCCAGGGATAGAACCTGCAACCCAGGTACATGCCCTTGACCGGGAATCAAACCCATGACCCTCCAGTGCACAGGCTGGTGCTCTAACCACTGAACCATATCAGCCAGGGCCCCTAACCCTTTTTCCTAAAAGAAATCTTAAGATATAAACACACACACACACACACAAGAACTGCTTTGGTAGGGAAATGGATGTGAGAGAGACATCTGGAGCCTAGCAGCATTCTCTCATCTCCCATTTCCCACCCTCATCCAACATGAATGACATCTCCTGAGGTGGTATTAGGATACTTATGAAATGGACAAGGGCAATAAGAGGGGAAAGTTACTTTTAAAACCTGGTGGATTAACTCTAATAAATACACACTCAACAGTGTAGCAATTCTATCAAATAAAATTAATGCTATTTATATCCTAAAAAAATAAAATTTAGATAAAATTTATTAACAATGAAGGAAAAACAATCATGAAGAATTACTCCCAATTCCAATCCTATTCAGTTTACCACATAATAAAAGCATATCTAAGTGGGGCTTGGGTTCTAAAGTCATCACTTGAGCAAAAATTGAGTATAATCAAAATCAGCCAAGCAAATACCTTAGGAAGATACCCCATATTGGAGTCTGAGACACAGTCTTTCAATACATCCAACACAATCTCTTCTTCCACCATCACTGTGATGACATGTCAGTTTTTTTCAATAAAATGGATGAACTAGATAGTCACCATCTAAGGGCCATGGATGAAAACTCTATATATCTCTATATATCAAAACAAAATTCAGTATAAGGAGGCTTAAGTCTGGCATACACTGAAGGAAGAACAGAGTCACATCTCCCACTCAGCAGATCAATTTAGGAAATTAATTCAAATAGAATTTCTTCAACAAATAAATGCATGAAAAGGAAGAAGAGGGTACTTTCATAAATTAAAAGAGCCTTAGGAATGTATGAACCTGTTTGGATCCTAATTCAAATAAATCAGTGAAAAAAAACCTCAAATTCTGAGACAGGGAAACTTTAACACTGCACAGATATTTAATGATCTTGAGGAATTACTGTTACTGTTTTAAGTGTGATAAGCATATTGTGGGTAAGGTTTTCTTTTAAAAGTCCTTATGTCTTAGAGAGTCATTCTGAATATTCAAGGGCAAAATGATATAATGTCTAGGATTTGCATTAAAATATTCAAGTGTGTGTTTGAGGAAGAAGATACATACGAAATTAATGGGTAATGGATACACAGGGGTTTTTATTCTTCTCTCTACTGTTGTGTATGTTTCATATTTTCTATACTAATCATTTTTAAGTAGCTACCTATAGAGAGTGGGATGAGAGACAGACTTTAACATTTCACTTTATAAAACTCTGTATTATAGTGTTTATGAAATATTATATCACGTTATATATATGAGACTATACGTTGTATTATAAATAAACACATAAATATCATAAGTAAATGCACCAAACTTGTTTAAAGTAGTTACCACCATGGAAAAGAACCAGAAAGTAATGAGATAAGGTCTTGGACTTTATTTCCTGCACTCCAGTAGGTCTGTAGTGTTTGAATTTGTGTTTATTGTGAGCATGTATTTTCTAACCCCAGTATTACTTTTAAAATTAAAACTGGAAAAAAACAGTGTTTCCTTTTAAAATTAAAACTGGAAAAAAAGAGTGTTTCCTCAATAAAAAGCATAAACTATTTAAAGTACTGATTATCTATCATCTCTCAACAGCTCCTTCCTTTCCATCAGCCTTATTAACCCCACATCTAGACTGCTATGATATCTTCTTCCCTGGTCTCCCTTCTCCCACGTTCTCCTCTGGATCCAATCTACATGTTCACATGCAACACAATCATGTCATACTAACAGTTTTCAAACTCTTCCCTCATCATTTCCTTATGCCTTTATAATACAGCATATTACACTAATTAAATGTGGCTGCAAGTCATTACATTAAAAGTCAGAAACAGACTAAAATAAAATGTTCACAAAGCAACCATGGGCTAATCCAAGGCATATTTATGACATACTGTAATAAAATATTTGGATGTTTGGAGTTGTCAATTGGGAATTCAAAAGAAATCCATGGCCTTAATAGATGCAGGCTTCAAATTACTAGGTAGAAATATCCTAATCCTAAATTAACTAAGGTTCAGGACTATTTCTTCACCCAGAATAAACTTTTCAATGACTTTCAGTTTCTCAAATTCCTAAAAACACAAATGTCAATATTATACATAATAATTTCATTCTGGATCATGGTAATCCATCCAACTACTAAGACAGTCACTCTAGAAGTGGTGGCAGGAATAAAATGCTTTCTGTGGATAAGAGATTAGAAGCTTTGTGTGATATAAAGTAAATCATCCTGTTCATTTGCAACTTCCTGTGACTATAATTATTTCCCCAAAAAAAGATTTTTTTTAAATAAACCATCACAGATAAGGATATATATGCTAATAGACTTGGACAACTATTATACTAGAAGCTGAACAATATGCAACTAAACTGAAATTTCTTCATCACAACTCAAAAGCAAATACCACAGAGAAAAAGAAATTCTCAGAAAAAAAGAACTACAAAAGAGCAGGCAGATATTTAAAGAGTTCTCGTTTTTAAACAGGTTAAGCGACTTCATAAGTCACACAGCTCGTTTCAGGCAGTGAAACTAGCTCTTTTTTTTTAAAGGTGTTTTTAAAATTTGTTTTTAGCCCAGCCAGTGTGGCTCAGTGGATTGAGCATCATCCCATGGACTGAGAAGTCCCGGTTTGATTCTCAGTCAGGGCACATGCCCAGGTTGTGGGCTCGATCCCAGTAGGGGGTGTGTAGCCCATCGATGTATCTCTCTCACATCGATGTTTCTATCTCTCCCTTCCTCTCTCTCAAAAATCAATAAAAACATTAAAAAATAAAATAAAAATGTTTTTATTGATTTTAGAGAAAGAGGAAGGGAAAGGGAGAGAGGGAAACACTGATGATGAGAAAGAAACACGGATCGGCTGCCTTCTGCCTGCAAAGCCCACAACCTGGCATGTGCCCTGATCGGAATTGAACCAGCGACCTCCCAGTACATGGGACCACACTCAACCAACTAAGCCACACCTGCCAGGGCTGAAACTAGCTCTTTTATACAGACTGCTAGCAAAAAATAAAAGTCCAATATAGGAATAAACGATGGGGGTGGGGGACACAATTAATCATTTATTTTAAAAGGCTTTCAAAATTGTAGCACCCAAGACTTGCTGTCCAGAAGTCTTCAGAGAGTTGAAGGTCCTGTTGGAGTCAGGGTATGGTGGCCTACGACTTTGGGAGACAAGAAAGTAGAGAGCTGAGTGGACCAGAAGAGGTTCCCAAAGGAAACAATCCAGCAATTGATAACCATGGGGAAGACAGTCTTATTCCAGGATCATTTGAGAGAAAAATGGGGGATGAATTTTGGAATATGCTGGAAAATTTTAAAGGTGACATGAAAAAGGTTCTTTGTGCTAAGAGAACAAGATTTGTAATGGTTTAACAATGCTGCCCTCAAAACCATTAACCAGAAAACTGGGTATGCTGGGGGGGTGGGGGGGGGACGGCAGGAGCAACAGGCAGGAGTCTTATCTCGAATAGTCTCAGCAGTTTCTGACTTTGTTTCCCAAGTTGGGTACAGATGTGCAGAAAACCAAGGAAGAAGAAGAAAAAGTAACTATTTTGTTTCATGAGCAATGAAAGCTTTTTTAACAAGCTAGAACTGGTCAGAACCAGACTGAAAAAAATTAAGAATGTATATGACCAGTTCTTAAAGAATGTGGAGTACTTAGAGGAGGATCATGAACATCTTGTTACAAATGAAGCTAAAGAATTGAGACAAGAAATGGCCAAACTGCAAAACAAGATCATGGTGGATACTCAACAAGAGCCAGCAAACAGTAAAGTCTCTTCACTGGCTGCTATTATGATGACTCTGAAGAAAGAACTTGAACCTAAGTTATATGATACAAATACAACCTTAGCTACATTACAGTGGTTTAAAAATTTCTAGTTGAAATCAGTACATCTTGTTTACCATCAGCTTGTCTGTTAAGTGCAAGAATCCTTTTCTGTTAACCACCAAATGAATCATAAACAGTTATGTGAGTAGCAGCAATTCCACAGTGATACATGTATCAAGCTTTCAACCCTTTGGTAGCAATGGAGACTTTTTCTCCCTAACACTGTCAATTAACCTTTAGCAATAAGTCAACTTAATTTTAGGTTTTGGCCACAGCAATTCTGTATCAATTCCCAAAGGTAGAAAGCACAAGTATGGAATGTTGCATTCTTCTTCCTTAAGGGAAAAAATAAAGAATACAAAATCTGCTTTAAAAAAATTATAGCACCCAAAAATAACTACTGTATGTAATAGCTATTATTATGATATCGACTCCTTGGTTTTCAAATCTTTGGACCTGCTGCTTTCTGAATGACATAAGGAGTTCCAAAACATAAGAAATGCACATAGTTGGCTTGTATCATTCAAAAATATAGTATAGCATAACATAGTATGTATGATTTTCATACTAGTATATCATTCACTATTATGAAAATCCTCCTTCCTATATTTTTTCAAAATTTCTTATTTTTAGTTCTGGTCTCTTTATTTCCCCCCCACCCCCCCATTCATACCTTGGGTAGATTTTTCAATTCTCCCCCTCTTTTTAAACTCCAAATAGTAGCACCTTCTCAATTGGAACAAAAATTACATGTTTCACATGTTGCTATAAAGGAAGTGCATTAACATTATTTATATAAAGCTTATATCTCAACACTATTAACATTTTGGGCCAGAAAATTATTTAAGGGGGTGAGGGGCCTTTCCAGTGCAATGTAGGATGTTAAGTAGCATGCCTGGCCTCTACCCACTAAATTCCAGAAGCACCACCAGTGTCACAACTAAAGATATTTCCCACACCCACATGCCTTCTGGGGGATACAGTTTCCATTGAAATAAAAATCTTAATACAATCAACTCCACAGAGAATTTAAACTGTTATATTAGAATGACAGAATAAACATAGCATCAAAAATCACACTACTAGAAAGCATGGACTGGAGATAAAAATAAGAGTTGAAACATGGCCCTGGCCAGTTTTGCTCAGCGGTTAGAGCGTCGGCCCGCGGACTGGAGAGTCCCGGGTTCAGTCCCCGCTGGGGGCACATGCCTCGGTTGCACCGGTTTGTCCTTGGCCCCGGTTGGGGTTATGTGGGTGGCAGCCATTCGATATGTCTGTCTCACATCAATGTTTCTCTCTCTCTTCCTTCCTCTCTCTTCGCTTCCGCTCTATCTGAACAAAAAATGTAAAAATGTCCTTGGGTAAGGATAAAAAAAAAAAGAGTTGAAACATGAAAATAAGAGTGTCTTAAACTTAGCAAAAGAAAAGGAAAAGGTGTTAGTTTCACTTCTTTCTCCCTCTAGCTCAGCAATTTTTAACCTTTTCCATCTCATGGCACACATAAACTAATTATTAAAATTCTGCAGCACACTAAAAAATATATTTTTTGCTGATCTGACCAAAAAATAGGTACAATTTTGATTCATTCACATCAGACAGCTATTGTTGTGTTTGCTGTTGTCATTATTCTATTTGAGACTCTAAGAGAAAAGAGGTCAGTGGCCCTGGCTAAACAGTCAGGTATTGCATGTTATAAAAATTCTTGTGGCACATCGGTTGAAAATTGCTACGCTAACTCCTTAGATCTTTTTATGTACTGTGTTTTGGAGGAAGTCCAAGTATATGCTTCATAATAGTAACTGTAGCAGAGGGAAATAAGTTAAAAGAATTCCACCTAATTGCAAAACAAACAAATGTGAACTTGCAGTCATGGGCTTTTCTCCTTTCCTTCCTATTATGTAAACAAATAGCCACCTTTAAGTACTTTCACTGTAGAAAATAAACCTGGGTTTCCCATATAGGATGAAACGATAATTCCGTTGTCCAAATTAGTTCTTGAAAAGAAATTGCTGTAATTACATCCATAAAGCACTGTTGTTATTTTGAGCCACATATTTCCATACAAAGTGAACAGAATGGAAATATAAACATACATCATATATTATCAACTACCTTCTTCACACATAATTATAATTTCCACAGCTATGTCCTATATGCTTACATTTCTTGAGGGTTACAATTTTTTTTACATTTACACATTTAAAAAAGAAACAGGGCATTTGCTGCTGTTTGTAAGTGCCCCTTTTGGAAAAACGCCAGCCATTTATAGGATTTAATGCCTTAAAGAATTTAAGGTCCTCTAGCAAGGAATTTAAGTTCTTGAGACAAAGGACAGTACCTTACTCATTATGTGTTTCCTGTACCGTATAGTTAGTATTTAATAAGTGTGTGTTGAGTAAACAACCTCTTCTTATCCTGAGTGCTATCCATACATAGATCTCATAACTGTCATAGCCATGTCAACCCAAAGTAAGCTTTATTTTTTTATGATTGACATCTTTTATATCAATTTTCCACAGATCCACATGGCCCACACATTTGGCATTTTAACTACAATGCTATATTTCATTGTATTGCTATGCCATAGACTGCTTAACTACTCCTCTCAAGCAGCTGAGATCAGAGCATCTATTCACAGCAGGATTCTAATGTGTCAATAAAGCTTATTTCCAGGGGTCTACCACATGAAATTTCTAAGGGGCGACTAAAGGGGGCTCCTCCTAATATGAGTTAAACCATGAAACATCTCATTGAAAGAAAAATATGTCAACGTGGAAAAGGCATTTCCCACATATGGAAATGGGTTTTATTGTACAATATGACAAATGTTTGGCAGAGGCATCATTTTATTATAAGCTGAAATACTCTAAGTCATATGTTAAGATAAACATAAACAAATACACAAACAACTGCGTATTTTAAAACTGATCTAATTAAGTGAACTTCTCAGGTTCCCTAACTTATTCGTAAAATATGTGATTCAAGAAGTATCCTGCACCTGATCATGTTGGACAATGATTTCACTAAAATAACACTGACACAAAATGAAAAGTAATCTCTCAATATAAAAACAATATTAAGTTCCAGGGACCCCCTTGGCCTCTACTTGGGGGGGGGGGGGCTTTTGCCCCACAGCGAGAGCACACACTAAGAAAAAAAAATTAGCCCTGGCCGGTTTGGCTCAGCGGTTAGAGCGTCGGCCCGCGGACCAGAGGGTCCCGGGTTTGGTTCCCACTAAGGGCACGTACCTCGGTTGCAGTTTGTCCCCAGCCCTGGTTGGGGTTGTGCGGGTGGCAACCAGTTGATGTGTCTCTCTCACACCAATGTTTCTCTCTCTCTTTCTCCCTCCCTCTCTCCCTCCTGCTCTATCTGAAGATAAAATGCAAAAATGTCCTCGGGTGAGGATAAAAAAACATTATACAATTCAAAAGTGCAATCCAACTTTCAAAGGTAATGGAGGGTTAGTTACTGAGACACCAAGAGGACTAGATTTACTAGTCCTCTAGTAAATCCCATAGCACTGACTCAAGATGGCATAACTCCAAGACTCTGCTATATAATAGGTATCCAAGGTGGGGGGGAGGGGGATTATATGTATCTATAGATAGATATAGATATAGATATAGATATAGATATAGATATAGATATAGATATAGATATAGATATAGATATAGATATAGATATGTCATAAGGCTATCTGTCATATATTTGAGTCTGTGGCTATTCAAAAAAAAAAAACCTCTAGTTACTGAGAACTTGCATATTTCGGGGGGATTCATAATAAACCAAGATTTTTAAACAAAACACAGATATGAAGGTACCTTATACTTTGGAACGGTAAAATATAAAGTGCTTTTGAAAACTGTGTTGGAACCCAGCAATTTGTCCTGTATATATTTTAATTATAAATGTTTTACTTTTTAAAGTTTGAAAACCAAACTATCTTTAAATTTAAAAGACTACACTCTCCTATGCAATACAAACACAAACATCAAATTCAAATAATTTGCTGGCACCAAAAACAAAATTAGTGTGGACATAAGTTCTCACTACATACTTCATTTTACAGTGATTCACCATGAGTAATTACATTTTAAAACTCATTTTCTTTAGAATGCCAGTCTTCTTTAATTTTTTAAAAAGAATTCTAGATCTGTGAATCATAATCACTACCTTAAAAGAGAAAATCAGAGGTTTCATATCTGACTCCCTTTGTTATTTTTCACAGTGATACATAGTTACCTATTTTAGTCCCAGTTTTTTTGTTTTGTTTTTTTAAGTTTTACTGTAAGTGTCAGCTGTTTGGAATTTATACTGCACTTCCTCATTGACACAATGGCAGTAAAAATTCTTCCAAAGCCTATTTAACTGATATGTAGATGGTACTTATTGAGCCTTCAAATTCCTCTCCCATTAGCAGAAAAGGTTTCAGTGCATGTTTAAACATCCTTCCTGTATTGCTAAAGTTTAGTCAGCTGATTTTGGAAGAACATTTTGGTAGGAAACATGGGTTGACTCACTACACATTATTACAAAAGCCTCCTAACGGGTCTCTCCCAGACTCCAGACTCTCCCTCCTATATTCTGTCATCCATTTTGTTGCCAGTTATCTTAATCATAAATCTGGCTATGTAACACTCCCTGCTTAAAAACCTTCTTATCCAAAGAACTTTACAGCATAGAAGACTCTTCTCAACTGGTACCAACCTACCTTAGTTCTTCCTTGCCTCCCTTTCATATAAACTGCCTGGCGACACTCTCATCATTGCTAACATGTCATGTTCTTTCACCCCTCTATACGCTTGCAAAAACTATTTTGCTTAGAACGTATTTCTATCCCTTTACTTAAACATTCGCCAACACAGATCAATTCAAAAATCACTTTCCCTATGAAACCTTCCCCAATATTCCTCAGATAGACTTCAGCAAATTTAGTCATCCTTTGTCTCGCCACAAGAACTAAGCAAGGTGTTTATAGGAGTTTGATAAACACTGACTAAATTTTGAAAGCATACGCATGCTTAAGTGAGGGACAGGCCATAAACTGTTAATGCCACAGTTAAAAATCATGAAGATAGTCCATACATCTAAGTAGAGGTATATAATAATCAATACATATATTAACATTAAAAATATACTCTTAGATAGCGAGCTGACAGCTGTTTGAGGGGGACAGAGGGACTGTGAAAAAAAGAAAAAAAACTCACGGATACAGACAACAATGTGGGGTTTGTAGGGAGGGGGGACGTGGAGGAAGGTATGAGGGGGATAAATGGTGATGGAAAGAGACTTGACTTGGTGTAGTGAACACAATACAGTGTACAGATGATGTGTTGTGGAACTGTGAACCTGAAACCTGTATAATTTTGTTAACCAGCGTCACCCCAATAAAATCAATAAAAAGGAAAAAAGTAAATAAATAAAACAGTATGTCTTCATGCTATATATATAGTCTTAGTTATGTTTGCAAACACATTGAGTAATAGATTACTAAAACTCCAAATGTATAAACTACTTCACCTTAAATATTGGTAAATGTTCATTTCAAAAGCCATGGCAAAAACAGTGTTACCTAGAAAAAAATTAGTAGCTTCCCATTCTCACTAGTTAGAGCTTCAAAATTCCTGCAATGGGGCAAATTTACTTAATTGAAAAAGAATAAACCAAAGATAAGAAAAAATGTAATTAGTTTCCTGAAGGTCAGCAGCCCTGCATTGAAGTTTTCCGTCATCACCTTTGAACAATTCTCAAGGCTATGATTTAGTAAGTAAAAAAAATATATATAAACCATCTCCATCATATTCTATAACTGATGAGGAAAACATAGCCATGCAAACAATAATTTAATACAAGAGCTAAAATAAAGTTGAGTCCAGAAAGAAGCTAGAGTGTTGGCGATTTGCTTCCACTATGTTTGGGCGCTTCCAACATGAATACCTTACATGTTCAAGGAAAGCTTCACAATTCAAAAGCAATTTCACATAAATCCTGTAACTTCAGCAGAGTAGAGCTTATTCATCCAGATTTCAGACATTACAAACCCAGGAAAAACAAGGATAAAAGACTAGCCAAAGAAATGTAGCGCTTCGTTTCCAAAAAGAAGTATTCTTACTACAACAACAAAATGGCCCAAGAAAAATAAGCACAAACACACACCTCTTTATCCCATCACTAAATTTAGCTCTGTGGACCTACCAGTGACTCTACTGATAAAATGAACGTCCAAATTTCAAATTATGATAACCTGGACAAAAGTTACATCAAATTCCGGTCTCTTTCCAAAGGACATTAACTTCACAAGCAAGACCAAGCTCCATTTCTCAGAACAGTTTAAATATGAACACACCCTCGGCGCGCACCCAGCATACTCCCCGAGGTCAGAGTCGGACCCACAAGTTCCGAGAGAGTCTGGGGGACCCAGCTTTGCGCAAGATGGGGGTGGGGAGCACCGCAAAAGGCTCGGTCAAACAGGAGATGGAGGAAGAGAAACCAGACAGGAGACCCTTGCCCAGGAAGGTTTGGGGCGCCAGACCCCGAATCTCGGTTGTGAGCACTGTCCACTCATAGCTGGAGGGGCTCCGCCTCCCGACCCCGAGTCCAGTCGCGGGGCCAGGCCCCTCCACTCCCAGGAACCTCGGGGTAACTCCAAGCGTCCCAGCCCTAGGAAACAGCAATCCCAAAGGTCCCTGGAGGCGGACACCCACCTGGCCGAGCCCCACCAAGGACTGGGCCCACCAAGCCAAACAACAGCAGCCACTGGAAGCGGAGTGTCCCAAAGAGCGAGCCCGCGCCGGATCCCATCTCGGCTGATCCGCAGGTTCTTCTCAACATTCGGTCGCTTCTGCCTCCGCCTGCTCCATCATTCCCAACCCTGCCGGGGCCCCAGAACTGGCAGGGATGCGCGCGCCCGCGGACGAACACGCGCTCGCCACTGACGCAACTCAGCTCTTGTCCGAGCTCGCTCCCGACATCGCACTCGCTACCGCTGACGTAGGGAAAAATCTAGTCCCAGGCGAAAGAATGGGATTGCTATCTGGCCGCTAAAACCCACACTAGTCTGCCCCGCCCATTCACTGTCCGCGCCCATTTCTATTCCCAGGCCCGCCTACTTTGGGGGTCGAAGGAACCGATTGGAGGAAGCACTCCGAGCTAAAGAAGGAGGAGCGTGAGTCTCAGAAGAGGAATTGAGAAGCAGAAGCAAAGCACAGCCCCGCCCCCTTGCGCAGCCTTTTCTGATTGGTTGTCGGGGGTTTGGGCGGTGCGTCGGGGTGCGTGCCCATTGGCTGTTTGGCGGCGAACAGCGGGGCGAAGGGGAGAGGCCTGACCTGGTCGCCGCTGCCCGCCGGGGCTTGTGGTTGAGGAGGCCCGGTATCCGCCACTGGGCCCGGGAAGATGGTGCTGGGTGGTTGCCCGGTGAGTTACTTACTTCTGTGCGGCCAGGCGGCTTTGCTGCTGGGGAATCTACTTCTGCTGCACTGTGTCTCTCGGAGCCACTCGTACAACGCTACCGCGGAGCCCGAGCTCACATCCGCCGGCGCCGCCCAGCCGGAGGTCTCCGCCGGTGCTCCGAGCTGGGAATATGGCGACCCCAGTTCTCCAGTCATCCTTTGCTCTTACCTGTAAGCTACCCAGTCGTCGAGGCAGGTGGAGATGGCGATAGGGCAAGGGGGGATATATATGGGTGTTGTGCTGGGAGAGGAGGGGAGGGAGGCTGCTTTATTTTTTTTTCCGGACCCGCTCCACCTGAGGACCTGGTAGTCAACACGCGGGAGGTAAATATCATGACAGATTCCTCAGTCCCCTCACCTATGCAGGGGGAAACCTTGCGTGTGGGTAGCAGAGCCTTTGGGATCCCGAAAGAGGAGAACTAGGGAGGAGTGACATCATACAGCCTCCGGAAGAAGGGTAGGAGGTTGTGCCTTCTCTGTTCTGCTCCCTTTTACCCGAAAAGACTCTTTCCTAGGGGCTGGTACTGTCCGAGGCACAAAAGAAGTAAATTGCTTACCCCTCCTACAAGGTACTTACTGAACAAAAAAACAATATCCTTACCGTTGCAGAACCAAGTCATTTTTTAACATCTCTTTTCAGTCTAATAAGGCGTTTGGGAAATGCAAGGAGAACTGGGCATCCTTTGGCCTCAATTTTGCCGCCATAGCCTTGCGGATGTTTGCCTAGGGAAGAGTTGAAGCCATGGCAGAAGTAGAACCCGTGTAGAAATAGGACCAATAAAAGGGTAATTTGGATAGATGGCTGTTTGACCTGCCATGCTTTAGTCTGACACTATCTCTTGTCTTGGGGAAGAATCAGAATGAAATTAAGCCCCAGAAAACTTGAAGAAATGTCTCTTGCCTGTTTTGATTATATACATGTAAACAGCCATTTGCAAAGACCATATGATGATCATGATCTTACTGGTGATTTATAGACCTGATGAATTCATAGAATGTGAAGACCCAGTGGATCATGTTGGAAATGCAACCGCATCCCAGGAACTTGGTTATGGTTGTCTCAAGGTGAGTTTTTGTTTTGTTTTATAAGCACACTTGTCCAGAAACGTATAGAAAAGTTACAGAAAAGTATAAGGGGTATGAAGTTACCTGTTTTTAGAATTCATTAGAATGGCCGCTATTAGAAATTTCCAGCATGGCCAGGGTCAGTGGCTGAACAAGTCATTTAGTTTCCTCAGGAAGAAGCAGTCTCTGTGTCAAAACTAACCAGATGCAAAGATCAATCTGTCTTTGGTTCCTTTTACCGTTAATACTGACAGAATTGAAGCTAAAATCTTACCTCTAACTATCCTTCAAGGCATGCACTTTCCTGAAAGACCAAAAGAAAGGCTTGTGCACTTCTAAAACCGGTGATGAATTGAGCAGCGTGTTTGTTACACATGCATTTGGAGCAAAGCTCCTCTTGCCGGTGACCTTTCTTTTCACCAGGCAAGAAGTTTCTACCATGTCTTTAGGAAAAAGATAGAGTCTATTAGTATGTGTCTTTGTAGGAGGTTATTGCATTCAAGGAGAAGCCTTTAGTAACAATGGCCTCTTTGAATGGAGAAAAGCTGTTTCGTTCCATTAATAATATCTAAAGCTAGATGTACGTTGTCTAGTCAGACTCCCAAAAACTAGTGAAATTCATGTACTTTCTTCCCACTATGGACTTACCATTATGTTATATTATGCTGCATAATGCAAGTCAAGACACAGTCAGGTATAACAGAACTATGGGAAAACATTCTTTGTACTAAATCAGATACAGAGGAATAAACCTGAAAGTAATAAAACTAAAAAGACAATTCATACTGTAGTCGTTATGTAAATAAATATTCTCAATACAGTGAGGTTTTGTCCTATTGATAATTACTGGTAAACATTTGAGTTAGCATTGTATGAGATCCCTTAATTTTTCCCATTTTAATTAAAAACTGAATTGATCCTGTCAAAGCATTCAAACTGTTACTTCCCCAGAAGTCCTAGAGGACTGGCAGTACTCAGGCACCTGAGTCCCTGGGAGAGGTACAAGGAGTAAACATTGTTATTTCCTACTCCCTCCCTTTTGAGAAATGCTCCAACAAAAATAGTAGTGAAGCACTTAAGAAGGTGCCAGTAGAGAATGTACAGCTGTGCTTTCTCTTCTAGAATTCAGTTACACAAAGGGTCAAAGGTCTTGTTCTGAAAATTTTTGCTGGAATTTAAACAGACTGTAGGTGTACTACAAATATCTGTTAATCACACATTCGTGACCTAAATAAAGTCCTGAGTCAGTTGATAATTCTGTTCTTTCCTAATTCTGCTCATTTATAGTATATATAAAACAGACCTCTAATATATGTCAACTTTTTAACTACCCATTCCCAAATGCTCAGTAATGTGCTCTTTGTCCTGTAAATGAAGGATAATTAAAGCATTGTGTCCATCTATTCTAAATGGCATTTAGTTAAACTAATTATAAATTTTTTAACTTTATTATTAAAGAAGCCAGTCATAAAGAAGAAAAATAAACAAGAGGAGTTTATTTAAAGCTATGTACATTTAGGATGGACTAATTTACAGTTACTTGAAGTATGTCACTAAATTCCTTATTCTTGAGCACAGCTTTACCCCTGAGTCAGCTTGTATTAATTAATATAAAGATATATTTTGTGTTACTTGCTTTGGTGAATTTTTTGGTTTCTTTTGTTTTGGTTGTTATTCCACAGTTCGGTGGTCAAGCCTACAGTGATGTGGAACACACGTCAGTCCAGTGCCGAGCCCTAGACGGAATTGAGTGTGCCAGTCCTAGGACCTTCCTACGAGAGAATAAACCTTGTATAAAGTAAGTATTACTTTGAACGGGGTAGTAGGTATTTGGATGGAGGTAGAGCTGTTTTCCTTGTCATCTCTTGATGTGACTTTTTCTTTTACTTTAAGTGTTAAAGGGGCAACAGGATTACTACTGTGCATAACCCATGGACAGGGGCAGTATAATTATAATAGAGAGGACACTGGACTTAAGACCAGAGGCGTAAGTTCTAAATGTCTCTTTCACCAACTAGCTAAGAGACTCTTTGGGCACCAAGAGTATCTATCCCCTCATCTACAAAATGAAGAAGTTGGACCAGAGGATCTAGCTCCAAAATTCCTATAATGGGCATAAATCCTGTGAAAATAGCCTTAGTATTCCAGGAATAAAGATTTTATCATGAACAGTACGGGTCTCTCCCTGAAAATCAGTTTATCTTAAAGTTAAAGAATTAGGGTTATTTCTGTAAATTCTGCTTGAAGGCACAGAATTTACTTATATCATTGGCTAATGAAGAGTCTATGACTATGTTTAGTGATGATATTAGAGTAACTGCAATTGAGTATCATTACAGTATATAAGAGAGAAGTCTTTATGAAGATGTCCCTGTTTTTAGTTGCCACAAGATAGCAAAAAAAGGTATATGGAGATCAGCATTCATTTAAGGAAGGTCGACACTTCATTAGAGAACTACATTCAGAAATACAACCTCAGGAAAGGAGCCTGTGCAGGGGATGAATGGGAGCCCAGATTCCACTCCTACCAGGATGCCTATTGTGCTAATATGCTTGATAATTTCTTGTCCAGTCCAACTCAGCATTTGTTCTTACAGGTCCTCCATATCTTAGCAATTATGCTTTTGAGACTCTAGCCCAGCGATTTTTCAGCTGGTGGGCCACAAGAATTTTTTAAACATGCAGTACCTGACTAGTTAGTCAGGAGCACTGACCTCTTTTCCCTAGATTGTCAAATAAAAAATATGACAACAGCCAACACAACAATAGCTATCCAATGTGAATGAATCAAAATTATATTTATTTTTTTGTCAGATTGGCAAAAAAAATTTTCTGGTGTGCTGAAGAATTTAGTAATTAGTTTATGTGTACCATGAGATGAAAAGGTTGAAAATTGCTGCCCTAGACCAACAAGAGATCTATTTTTGCAGGGGGTGGGTAGTAAGGGAGTAAGAGGCCACAGAGGGACTGGCTGCACCATCTTTCCACTTTCTTTAAATTCATTGATCATTAAGTTTAATTTTCATGTGGCAAACATCTTCCTTTTAATTCCTTTTGTCTAGGTATACCGGACACTACTTCATAACCACTTTACTCTATTCTTTCTTCCTGGGATGTTTTGGAGTGGATCGTTTCTGTCTGGGACACACTGGCACAGCAGTAGGGAAGCTATTGACACTTGGAGGACTTGGGATTTGGTGGTTTGTTGACCTTATATTACTTATTACTGGAGGGCTGATGCCAAGTGATGGCAGCAATTGGTGCACTGTTTACTAAAAAGAGCTGCTGTTATCGCCCAGAGAGACAAGTCTTCTGAATTCATCTCTACAAGCTCAAAATTCTTCCTTGATATCAGATCTGACCATTACTTGCCCTCTTTGGAGGGAATGGGTTTGGTTAGGAAGGTTTCTTTGGACTGTGGATTTTCAACCCAGATTTTACCTTGCTGGTAAGAAATGACAAACAGTGTTGTGGGAACCAAGTTTATGCCTTTTCTCATGTACAAAATATAAAGGCTAGCAACTAACTTATAAGCGGTGGAAGGGTTTCTATACTCTTTATTTCTGTACATGGCTATATCGTCAATCTTTTGGAGCAAGTGGACCCGACAGGATGAGCAAAGTGAATATTTTTAGCCTTATGCCTTTTGTGACCCTGAGTCTCATGCACAGAACTGAAGTGAAACCAGTGAAAATCTTCAGCAGAAGTAGAAATGGTCATGGATTATAATACACACTGAAATTCCAACTTTCTGAATTTAAACTGCAGAATAAATTTTGCCAACCTGGAATGCTGTTTGGGTATTCTCAGTAGGTAGAGTGAAACTCAAAATTATATTTGTTTCACTAAAAGCTACGTGATTGAAGTGAACTACCCTATTAATAAACCTTATTGTTTCACCATTGTTATGTTTGAGAAGCAATATATGCATGGAAATATAAATATACAAGGAAATAATGTTTCATTCCATTTATGGTTTGAAAGCCAATAGTATCACACCTGTCTGGGTTAGGATATCCTCTTGGCAGAACTTTCCTATCTAAAAGGTCATATTTACCAGTTTAGAGAGTCCATGTTGTAGGCTGGTAAAAAAGATTTCATATAAGTGACGATAAAACTGTTTTCATGATTAGGTAGGATAAGGTGAGGAGCATCGTGCTCTTGGAAAGAAAAACAGCCTCCTCCTTAAAGGATATTATTCCTGAGTGCTGGGTAGATTTAAGGTGTCATTCGTGGTGAGAAAGACACTAAGCGCTTTCTGTCGAAATAAGCCGGTCCCAATAAGCCGGTCCCAGAAGCTCTCTCTGTGGTCTGTAGAAGTCAGCATAGAGAAACCAAGCTTTCACTTTCCCAAATCACTGGGAATAAAGGAAATGCTTTAAATAATAAGTGGTTTTAAAAATTTAGCTCCCGTCCTTTTCAGTCCAAGTTGAAAAGAACTGTTAAATACAAAGTAAAAGGAGGACTTTATGTATAAGTCAAATTAAGATTCTGCTATTTGGAATAACTTACAAATTCTAGAAACAGTCAAAGTGGAACTGCTCAAAGTTTAGTTTCATAATAATTGACTTAAAGACCAAGAATTGCAGTTAAAATAACGGTGGATATGCTCTATCATTATGAAACGGCTTTCCTAAAAGTTTTAGCTTTATTATCCCTGAGTAATATGATCACTGTTCCTATATTATTAAATGGTGGCAGTTGTATAAATAGTAAAACATTATTCTGTTCTGTCTTCAAAGTTCTGTACCACATTGACCTCAACCTTGTTTTCAACAGTAATAATTGGTAGGTTTTTATTCATAATCTCTATACTGTAAGGCAGTGTTTTTTAAATTGTTAGTCGTGTGAAACTGGACCCTCTCCACAGAAAAATACACAAACACATAAAATTTTGCATAGATTTTTAAGGGAGTCTAACAATAGTATATAAAAAAATAAAATAAAATAAAAAGCAAGCTCACGTCTAAGAGAAGTCCAGAATACAAATTAAAATTTAAATCTTACCCAAAATAATATACTACCTTAAGCCACAAATTCTGCCTCATTTCACAACTTTCTTGTTAAATTTCATTAAAGATAGTCACAAACCCCATCAAAAGCTATTTTATAAAAAAAACAAAAAACACTTTGGCAGCTTTCAGACTCAAATCATTAATGTTGCCAGGAGGAAGAGCATGGGTAAAAAGGTAAAGTCTGTAATTTATTGAAGTGTCTATTTTATAGAATCCCTTCTCGCAGTCAGAAATGCTGTTGGAGACCAAAGTTGTTTCCACTACTAAAGTGATAACTTGAGAATCTTCAATAATCATCTGTAACAATCCACAGTTGTCAGTTTCAATTTGACTTACAAATTATATCCATCCTCTGTAGCCATGAACCCTGGCCAAATGTGATACAACCTGAAAAACTGATTGCGTAAGGGAATCATATTAAAAATTTGATTTCCTTGCACTCTGGATTCAGGTTGTTTCTTAATATTTGGTAGATAGGCCTGTGTGTGTGTTCGTGATCCTCTGCTTCCTGACTCCACCTGTGACCAGGGACCCTCCCTGGGACTGGGGAGAGGGATGACTGTGGATACTGAGCTCCTGGGTGTGACAGGTCCAGATGAGCTGTTCCCAGGAGCTATTCAAAAAGGTGGTGCCCCACCACTATCTGGGCTTCCTTTGGTCCCAGCTGGACAAGAAGAGCAAGGAGCACCTGGCTCCCACTGTCCGTGTCACCATCACTCAGTTCAACAGTGTGACCAACTGCTTCAAGGACCAGAGTGTGACAGCCAGGGCCAGGGCCAGGGCCAGGTGTGCCATGGGAGAGCTCAGGGTCCCTCTGCAGAGTTGTGGAAACTTCTTTTTTTTTTTTTTGGAAGACAAGGATTCCTTCCTTCCCTAAACCAGCCAGCTCATCCCTACAAAGCCAGGCTCCTTTGGCTCCTTTAGTCTGCACTGCACTTCAAGGGGAGAACACCTGCCTATTCAGGGACCAGGCACCCCAGGGGATGCCCAGACTTTGGCCCAAATGGCCAGACCCAGAAGGCAGGTCTGGGTGCACCATGGGACCCCCCATTCTGTGTGTGTTTGTGTTATATCTAGTTTGTGGCTATAGAGAAGTTTTAAAATACTAAGGTGTCCTCCTGTCAAGGTCAAATTAGAAACTGCCTGTTTTTCAGTTGTTCCTATCTTTAAATAAAATTTTATCAGCCTATCTTTAAATAAAATTTTATCAGCTTCCCAGACTTCCTGGCACCACATCCTTCTTCCACTTGCTTAGTAAAGCTTCTTAGCAGTAGTAATACCCCCATCCTAATGGTCCCCTAGTGTGTGTGTGTGTGTGTGTGTGTGTGTGTGTGTGTTTAAGCATTCATATTCCTTTATAAGAAAGATCCTAAAACCATTAGCCATCTTTGATACATCTTCAATACAAACCAGGTAACATAGCTTTGGTTTTGTTAGATAATTTCTCTTTAAAGCGAGATACTTAATCGATTATTTCAGGTGTAATTGTCAGGATCAAAGTTTGACTTCCCCGACGAACCATGATGGAAAGGGAATCATTGTCCTTAACAGCTTCAATAACATCAGTTGTGGTGGTAACAGGTTGCCCATTTATGCTGACAATTACGTCGCGGTCTCTCAACCCAGAGCTGGGAGGGGGGGAAAAAGGAGCATGAAACTGAGAGCTAGAATTTAATGTCTGTCTCTTACGGCACTACTATTTTTCTGGTAGAAAACTTACCAACCAGGAAACCAGAAATAGCCCCAATCCTTTCAAATATGGGGACTGTTCTAAGATACGCTGTGAAATCACCTAGGGGACAGCAATCCTATTTACCTTTATAAAATTAATATTCTACCACAATGATGTGTAAGAAGATTACTCCTGGATTTGGTTTGGAATAGGAGTTTAGCTTTTAATTTCTATTAATCTCTGACCTCTGTTAACCTCAAGCATACTCCCAGTCTTACAAGCAACACGAAAAGCCCAAGCAATACGTTTTTCCCCAGACAGCTACACTCTGGTCAGTTTGATTTTGACAGCCTACTTTGCCCATCTTCAGCCACACTTTGTGGAACAGGAGAGTGTGTTGAGCTACACTATGAAAAGCTCTGCTCCCAGTAAGTCAAAAACTAGTCAACCTTCCACATCTAAATATTTAAGGCCCTGGTTCTAGACTCCTTTTCCCCAAGGCTGTGATTGTATTCAGTCCTCTTCGTATTTGCTTCACATAGAATGTATATCTTAGAAATAGAAACCACCTCCAACACTGCAGTAAATATATAGCCATGCTGTTGATTTGTCTTAAAGTCAAAAATAGGCTGGAAGAGGAACATAAAATTAAATGACTCCAGGACACATCCTTTAAGAGAAATGGGAAGCCCAAGGAATAAGAATATGGAGGATTACCAAGATATGTCCAGTTTGTTAAAAAAAAAAAATAGAAATTTAAAGCAAGAGGATGTGAAGAGAAGTTTGAAGGTAGATAGAGCTAAAAGCATGTAGAACAAGGTTAGTTCAGGAAGATGACTGGGACAGTGCACAAAGCAAGAACTTAATTCATGGTAGTACTGTGAGTGGAAAAAGAGAAAGATAGAAACCTGCAAATTGTTACTGAGTGCAGACTATGCACCAAATATGAGGAAGTGAGGCTCAGACAGGATAAATGTCCCACAGCTTATAAAAGGCTAAAGTAGGATTTGATCCCTGGTCTTTCAGACTTGAAAACCGATCTTCTTGCCACTCAATCAGTCTGCCCCTCAGATGCAAGAAGAGCAGCCACAAAAGCAGGATAATACAGGGGCTAAGTTAGGTTCCACTTCCCTGCTGTCTGACTTACTGTGTGACTCTCTATCCTCTGTACCACAGCTGCTTCTGTAAAATAATACCAATATCATACGACTGCAGCGGGCTCAAGCCAAGTATGTAAAACACTTCAAACGATGCCTGACATATAGTAAGTGGTTAATAAATGCCAGCTGTTATTACTATAATTATTGTGATTATTATTAGATATAAGTGGATGGAACCCAAACAGATTGCCGGTTTAGCTGTGACATCAACCAATCAGTAATTCTCACATTTTAATGTGCATCCAAATCATGGAGGTCTAATTTAAAATGCAGTTTCTGATTCGGTGGTGGGCCTGCCATTCTGCATTTCTAATGAGCTCCAGTGGATGCTGATGCAGCTGGTCTACAGACCCCATCTGAGGAGCAAGGACTTGGAGAGCTGAAAGAAATAGCCTTGGCCTTGAACCAGACGTTAAAAATAAGGGGGGGGGGGGGGCAAGAAAATCCTGTGACAAGCCAAGTTTAGTAACATGAGACCTAACACTTAGCTATCCTGAACAGGTAGCACCCTATGGTTCCTTGCCCCCTACTAAAAGAGTTGCTATAATCTAAACAGATTATTGAGCTCTTTAAAAACAAATATAGTGAGAGAGAGAGATCCAGAAGAATAATTGTTGGACAAGCCACCTCTTCCCTCAGCAGTTAATATAAATGCTTGAAACAACAATCAAGTCAGCTGGAGCATCTTCTTTGGAGAGCTATTCTAACCTTTGCTTTATTCACTTCATGTATTCCTTTGTTTGTTGATTTGTTTATTAGTGCTGCCCTCTGATACTGTCATCTCGAGTTCAAAGATAAAAGTATTTTAAAATATGTTCTTATACTTTTGACCCTTTGGATTCTTCGGATTCTTAATAACTAAGGTATTGAAAAGGTACACTTGGAGATCCTAGCAAAATCAATTTAAATTTAGGCTGTTAACTCATATCATGCATTCTTGGCCTAAAGAGAACAGTCCCCTTCCAAAAAGTGGGGCGGGGGAGGACCCTTACAGTACACAAGTCTACGTCAGCATTGCTATCTAATAGATACGTAAGGCAAGACACAGGTCACAAGTTATTTTAAATTTTCTGGTAGCCACATTTTTTTCACAAAATTTTAAACATGAAACCAATTTTAGTAATCTTATTTAACTCAATATATCTAAACTATCATTTTAATGTAATATTTTAATAATTCTTAGTATGTATTTTACATTCTGTTTTAAGTCTTTGAAATCGACTAGAAACGCCCTAGCTGGTTTGGCTCAGCGGTTAGAGCGTCGGCCCACAGACCAAAGAGTCACGGGTTCAGTTCCAGTCAAGGGCATGTACCTCGATTGCAGTTCATTCCCTGGCCCTGGTCAGGGTCCTGCGGGAGGCAACTAGTCCATGTTTCTCTCTCACATCGATGTTTTTCTCTCTCCCTCCCTCCCTCTCTATCTGAAGATAAAGAAAAAGTATCCTCAGGTGAGGATTTTTTTTAAAAATCCACTAGAAACAACACACAATCATAATATTTTATGCAATGAGTAAAGTGAAAGGCAGTCCTCCCCGACAAACCCCCCCCCCCCTCAGAAAGTATGTTTAATGGAAAAATATTTTACATGCTTCTGGTTTCTTTATTTAAATAAATTAAAATTAAGTAAAATAAAAAATTTGGTCCATCGGTCACACCTGCCACATCTCAAGTGTTCAATAGCCACATGTGGGTAGGGGCACTGTACTCAACAGCCTAAGTCTAGGTCCTAAACACGTTTCCAACGGCACGCATCTAGCAAGACAAAGGAGGCTGGGCAAAGGGCTGAGCTTCTCTTACCTTTCAGCAGCTGTTCCTTGAATCACCTCATATACAAAAACTCCAGAACTCAAAACAGGGAAATCTGGATCTTGCCTTTTCATTTCTTGAAGAAGGCTAAGAAAAGTAAGAAGAGTTTCCCCATCAGGTTAAGAAGCACAGTGAACTGATCTCCGGAGCCCCAGGCAAAGCCTCCAAATCTCAGTAAATATTCTGTCTGTTCTCTCAAGACTCAGAGGGGCCAGAGAGGATTCCATCAAGCGGGTCACACTTATTCTTTCTTGGGGGTGCTCTGATTTTCTGTGCAAAGCCTAGAACCATTGGATTATAAAATATAGGCACAGCCCTGGCTGGTTTGGCTCAGCGGTTAGTGTCGGCCTGCGGTCCAGAGAGACCCGGGTTCGGTTCCGGCTAAGGGCATGTACCTCGGTTGCAGTTTGTCCCCAGCCCCGGTTGGGTCGTGCGGGAGGCAGCCACTCGATGTGTCCCGTTCACGTCGATGTTTCTCTCTCTCTCTTCCTCTCTCTCCCTCCCACTCTATCTGAACAAAAAATGGAAAAATGTCCTCGGGTAAGGATAAAAAAATAAAATATAGGCATAGTGAAAGAAACTACTGAAAAGTACAGTGAATGCTGGTGCATCAATAGCACCTATGGCTACAAGAGGACTCAGCTGTAAACCAAACATTTCAGTTTCCCAGTCAAGACTATCCAGCTATAGCTTTTGCTTCTGAAAACCCAGACATGTTCAAATCCACGCTTACTTCATAGTGAGGGGCAGCATTCGCAGACCCAGATATTTCCTTTGTGGAAGAGCCATTCCTGGAAAGGAAAATTATAATGTGTTACCAACAACAAAACTCTCCTTTCAGCAGATCCTAAAAGACACTGGAATCACTGAAGACCCTTTCCATCATAGCTGCCCACTCAGGCTGTGCCTCAGAGACCCTTTGTTATTAACACAGACACTCCTCCCACCCACCTCCCCACCTCTACCCCTCAGGTTTCCTTCCCACAGTAGTTCAATCCAAATATTTCTGGGTACAATTCATGCCTGCTTTTGTGCCTAGTCCCCATATTGCCATCCGAACCCACCACGACAGGAACTGGGTACCAGGAACTCAGTATTCAACAGAACTGTCTCAGCAGTACATCGAGTTCTCCCAAAAACACACACGGGGATTAGAAAGCCCTCACTCCCCTTACCTTTTAACTGGCGCTCATGGAATTCCGCCAGGAACTGTCTAATTCGATCTGAGGGAATTGCAAAGGAGATCCCCGCTGTCACCTTCAGTGTATTTATGCCAATCACTTCACCATCCTGGTGGGGGAGGAGATGTCATCAGTCACCAAGTTGTACAAACTGAACAAATAAGGAGTGAAGCGAGTCCCCTAGGGTCAGAGTACAGGGGCTAGCGGAAATGTGTGATTATTCAGTTGAGACCAATGGATGCTACCTTAGAGGGCGAAGAGTGTGGTAAGTCAGCAGAGGGACCTACATGTGCAAATTCCTGCTGAGAAATTTTTTTTTAATCTTGAGCTCATTTTTTCCTTCACTGAATTACATTGATTTTAAACGTGAGCCACAGTTTGTTATTTGACCCAGAGAAGAGCACAAGGAGTATTTGCCTTTTCATTCCTTAAATGAAACTAAAAATAAACATGGCAAAGGCAAAAAGCTGTTAGATTTTCAGCAACACTTCAATGAAACTCTTCAGAAGAATCAGTAAATTGATTTTAGGAACAAAGCTCTTTAAACCAAAGCTATGAAGTGAGAAATACCTTCCTCTTCGTGTACTTCATCATCCCCTAGCTTTTATTAGATAATAGAAAGGATTAAAAAATCTTATTATTTAATTTGATGTTTAATCCTATTAAAATACAGATTATAATTCAGTAGGTCTGGAGTGTGGCCTGAAATTCAATCCAAATATTTCTGGATACAATCCATGCCTGGTTTTGTGCCTAGTCCCCATGTCAGCCCAGCTCTAGTAAACTCATTGTCAACTGGAGAAAGAAGGCACAAAAAATTGCATGCACTGTTGTGAGTAAAAAACGCTCAGTAACTTGACACACAATTCATCCTCCTACAAGTAAGTATAATATGTAAAGATGAATCAAAACCAATCAGCTCACAGACTCAGCATGAGCTGTGTCAAAGACCATGGCACTCGCATGTTTTCACATGTGTTTGAGCAACAAGAAGCGCTGGCATTTCCACTAGAGAGACTGAATACATTTAGTAATTAAAACTGTGACAGAACAATGGATTCGTGTTGTGGCGTTTCTGTCATCTGTAGGTGGGTCAAGACTAAAAACCTGGACAGACCGCATCGTGAAATTAGCATTTTTGGATGAGAGACAATTCTACATATGTGGCAGCAGGGAGTCTTCAAGGATATACATTTCACAGTACAGTTGGTCATTTGACATAAATTTGGGTTTAGTACCCAGGACTTTCGTTAACCAGCCAGTGAAAACAGAAAGCATGTTGAAGAGATGTAAGTAATGTGCAAGTAAATCTGGCTCTCTCGGTTGGATGACACCACATGCCAGGATGACAAATCCATTACAGATCTTAAATTTTCCTCACCATTTGCTTAAGATGCAGTCATACAAAAGCATCATACCACAGATCTCTACACTAGGATTAGTCTGCACCATGGAATTTGTAAAGCAAAAGGAAGAGACACAAAGCAGCAAGGAAAGTGGCCACTTACCAAGTTCACCAGAGGCCCCCCAGAATTCCCGTGCTGAAGACAGAATTTGAAAAAGCCGTCAGTACTTTTCTCCTTGTCAACTATACATAGTTCCTAAACTGGTTTACCAAAAGCAGCCTGCTCTAGTGAGCCCCTGTTCCCCCAAGGCAGGCAAAGTTGTGCCCCCATCATCATAAACACTAAAGTCACTGCAGGTAAAGAATTACAGCAAAAGGACCACCACTTCCCACAGCAGTGGTGACCTCCATGACAGACCCTAACAGACCCATCCAATATTATGGATGCCAGTTATATCAAACAGGCTAAACTCTAACAACATGGCATTCCATCCCTCTCATACGGATCCAACTGAACTCTGGACATCCCCAAAAGGCCAAAGGGAAAGAAGGCACTCTGAAGTGTTCTCACTGTACTGCCAGTATCTTATGGGCTCACAATGGCCCTCCCAAGCGACTTACATTAATTATGGCATCAGTCTGGATATAGTCCATGTCTGAATCCTTCAGCCCCAGTTCTTTGCCCCCTCGCTGTGTAGTGCTGACAATTCCTGCAGTTACTGTGTTCTGCAGAGAAAATGGGCTGCCCAAGGCCACCACGAACTCTCCAGCCCGAAGGTCAGATGACCTTCCCAGCAGCAATACAGGAAGGTCAGTCTGCACATGGGCAAGAAGGGGTGGGGAGGACAAATCAAGAATAGAATCAACCAGTGATTGTATACAACACATATATGGCACAGTCTTTGTCATTTTGGCATTTATAATCCAATAATCACCCACAGAAACTCTCACTTGTTAAGATGATCAGGATCATCTCTAAAATCTAAAAGTATTGCTTTGTTTAAATTACTATAATTAAACCACAAGTGAAGTAACAGATGAAAATAAACTGACATTAGCAATTTACTTCACAGATCCAGCTCCAAAGTTTACTAAGTTAACTGGCTACAAACAAAGATCACCCAGAGCAGCTCTTCTCAAACTTGAATGTTCACAGGAATCAACTGGAGATCTTAAGAAAATGCAGATTCTAATTCAGTAGACCTGGCTGGGGTCTAAGATTCTGCATTTCAAGAAACTTCTTAGATGATGTCAATGCTGCTAGTGTGCAGACCACACCTGGGATAACAGGACCTCAAAGTGTTCCTTAGCGGCTCTGAATTCACTGCGATCATTCATGGTACTCTAAGACAGTACTCTAAGAGAAATAACTTCCCCCGTCTACGGCCATACCACCCTGAACACGCCCGATCTCATCTGATCTCAGAAGCTAAGCAGGGTCGGGCCTGGTTAGTACTTGGATGGGAGAAATAACTTCCCGAGAAGCAGCATCTGTTGAGGAAGGTAGTGAAGGAGAGAAAAAAAAGACTGCTGGATAGTTCATCGAAATTGTTAGGGATGTACAGACTGGCATGGAAAAAAATAAACAAAAGAGGGAGTAAACAAACAGAAAAGGAGGACATTAGAAAACAACAAACACCAGGTGAAAAGATGTGTGGGTGGAAGTGGGGTGGAAAAGAAAGTATGAGCATATTGATGAAAATCCCCAAATATGCAGACTCTGATTTAGCCCTCACTTACTCACATTTGGCTCAATCTTAATCAGTGCAAGATCCAATTTATGGTCAATGTCCTTCACTGTGGCTTCATACTGGACCCCACTCTGGAGCTCCACCTGGATTCGCTGCCGGTTGGTGAGGACATGGGCATTGGTAACAATGAGCCCATCCTCAGACACTATGAACCCAGAGCCACTGGATGCAGGAATATCCTCCATGCTGTGAAGTGACCTGTCTCAGCAAGACAACAGTGTAAGCAGAGGGCAGGAAAGTCGGGTGTTCCACCACAGTCTGGAAACAGGGGAATCTCACATTATCAAGCATACCTCCAGCACAGTTTTCTCAGACATTTAACTTTTCCCTGTCTGTTTGCATTTTCTCCATGTGTAATTGGACTCTGCATGTTCAGTGGCCTGGCCATCTCTTGTGAATGTCACTAAGCGCTGATTCCAACTCTCCTTTTCCAGGGACACTCCCTTCTTCAGAGCTGGTCAGAGCAGCAACCTTCTGCTTCAATGAAGCCTGACCTAATCACAATACTGTGGGCAAAAGTGGGTCTAGTGCCAAATCACCGAGGACCAGGCAGGGAGAGAGTCCAGGAAGTCTGGTTCCTGTTTAGGTTCCACTACTAACTGGCCTTGTGACGGAGGATTTCCTTCCATGCCAGCGAGGGGGCTGAGCGAGATCATCCAGATGCTTTCTAGCTCTTGCACCTGACCTTGCCTGTGGGAGACGAGGGAGAGAGACCCCAGCCACCTAGGTGCGGAGGTACCCAGGTTCGGAAGTCAGAATCCTTATCCCTTCAACAACCTTGACCAGGTTACTGGACCGCTTTGGGCCTCTCAGCGATTTTTAGCACTGCGTGGTGGCTGTAATGCGGTAGCGCTGAACCTAGAGCAGAAAATCAGCGGAGAGTAGCCGACCTCCTCCAACATCTTTTACCTGCGAAACAGCTGCAAGTGAACCACAGATGGCGCCACCTTCTCAACCACCGCTGCGATGAAGTTGTAGTTGCTCCTGAGCCAGCCTGGGCTTCTGGTCCCTGTGAAGAAATGCTCCATTCATGGGGGCGATAGGACCCTCTCCCCCTGACACTCTCAGGGGTCTGATCTCCAATCTCTCAGTCTCTCCCCTGCATCTCTCTCCACCTTTCCTCCCTCCCTTTCCTCTCTTCAGTCTCCACCGTCCTGCGTTTTCCATGCGGTCCCATAAGGGCACGCCTTGAGGGAACCAGACCCGGCATCCCCGTTGGGGGGGGGGGGGGGGATAGAAGGGAAGGGGACATTTAACAGGTGTGGGGAGGATATTGGGGGGAAAGCCACATGGGAACCGGTAAGAAGACACTAAAGAGGGATGAAAATCGGGAACAAGGAGTGGAATGCCCTAACAGTGGCCTGAGAGCATGCGGCCCTGGCACTCACCTGGATCCCCACAGTCTCCCTTCTGCACCGGCAGGGCCGGGAGCGCACCACGGCGGCGTGCAGCGCGGTTCTCAGCTCGGAGCGCGCATAGGCTGGGGTAAGTGCGCCCGTCGCTGCCGCACACCGTGGCCCCAGTGGCCGGGCAGCCGCAGGTGCCCAGCCGGGTGCCACCCAGGCGCCTGGGGCTGAACGGCGCCCCGCACTGAAGCCCCGGGGCACAGGGCCGGCCGAGCACCCCACCGCAGGCCTCGCCCTCGGCCCCAGGACACACGCGGCAGCAGCGGCAGCGGTCCGGCACCGGCGTTGCCCCCGCGGAGCAGGTAGGCAGCGGAGGACAGCGCATCGGCTCACAGGTCGCAGGGCAGAATGGAGAGGGCCAGGTCCTCCGAGCCTCCACCCTGGGAACCGGCATCGGGGGCAGCAGCAGCCACAGCAGGAAGAATTGTCCAACTCCAGCTGGTGGAAGCAAAGGTCTAGTCATCCTGCTCCCTTCTTCCTCCCACTTTTCCAATTACTTTACTCTGGACCCACAACCACTTTTAAAAGAGCAACACTCTCCCGACTAGGGATCCGCCCCCACCAGTCCCAGACTTTAAGGGGCAGAGCCTGGCAGACCTCTCCACGTACACACCCATACATCTTCCCACCACCCATCCCTCCTGGAGGGCCACATCCACTCCCAGGCAATGAGAGGTCCCTAGCCACCCTGAGCAGGGATCGACTTTGTGAAATCTGTAAAACCAATAGGGGCAAACTGACAAGAGCGATCACCCATGGTCTACGTTAGGAAAACACACCACATTTTAGTATTTCACATGGTTTTATTACAAAACAAGCAACAAAACAGTTTTAGAAAATTATTTTTTGCTACATAACATTCAGAGATCACAGAAAATGAGAAGCACGACAGTTCCCATGCATCCAGCTCAGGGCTTACAGCTAGTGCATTTCACAGCTGACACATACTGGTTCAAAACAAAATCATGCCACACCTTCCTAAGCAGTAGGGAAAGGGATGAACAGTTCAAACTCTACCTAGAATGAGTGACTGTAATTGACCACCGCAGGCAAAATCACAGAAAGGGAATAAGGGGAAAAATGACATTGGTAGAAAAAATTTAATAAACCTGTCCATTTCCGACATGTTCAAAGTTTATAAATGATGCTGATTTGGGAAATTACATCTCCAAAATACTGTTACCTCTATATGCCTATTTATCTGGTTCACAGCGAAAACAAACATCAAATCCAACTGATCCACTACTGAACCTGCTGTTTCTTTATTGGGTCCTTTTAGCCTAGGTCAGAGCAGTTATACTCAGGAAGGGGGGAAAATCTTTTGCTACAAGTGAACTACAAAGCTGGACCTTAAATCTACTCTTTCTCATGGAAATCTTCCAGCACCCTACCCAGAAACAGATGTGTAATTCCAACATTTTGACCTGAGGTCAGTCTACTCAATGTATGTTTATAATGTCCCACAGTATGCAAAAGGCCCAACTATGTTGACCAACCATCAACTTGAGAGAGCAAATCCCTAAGCTTTCAATAATAGTAGATGGCAAATAGTTCAACTCTAAGGAACACAACTTGAAATACTGTTACATCTAGTGGGTCAAGACCCCATCAAAAGTCTTATAAAAAAAAGTACAACTCAGAGAAGGATTTTATTCCACAAAGAAAATGCAGTACCTTTTTTTTTGTTTGTTTGTAGTTCCTTTATTTTTTTGAACTCAGATTTATTCCAGAGCCTATGCACTTAACTACTAACCTATAGTGCATCCTCACCCTATTTTTTCCATTTGGTTCCATTTTATATATTTAAAACCAAATGCTTTGGTCGTACATGCACCATCTTGGGCTCACATCTGTAGTGACATTAAAAAGGCTGTGATATGAAAATGGCCAGAAGGTAAGAAATATGGACACACAAGGAATTCTGAAATAAGGTTTGGGAATGAGAATGCTTTCAGGCTTCATTGAAGATAATTATATTTATCTGGTGTTGGAACCACATTAACAATGTTCTAACTTGGAATTCCCAAGTAATTGCCAACTAGGGTCCTTGTTTCCCCCTATCATGATAATGTAATTTGGATTTATAAGTATGTTTAACACATTCTCAAAAAAGACCATACCGAATAAGAAATATATCAGATTATGATGACCAATTAATTTAGCAGTAGTAAATCTAGCAGAGAGTTTAATTTTAAAAAGACAAGTGGGTATATTTTTATAATTTAAACACCAAAAGATGGCAACTTTCCATGAGTTAGGGAATGTTTAAAGAGATCGCAAAAGTCCCTAATTTATTTTCATCAATTCAATCTCACTTTTTGAGCACCTTCTTTGACCTAGCCAAATAATTTTCTTGAGGAAAATTGGAAGATGAAACCTAAGACAAAGAGCTTTAAGAATGTGGAATGACTTCTTTAAAGCAGACTACTTGAAGTATGTTGTAACCTTAATCACTCACAAATAAATAATTCCCAAACCAAGGATTTCTGAGGAAGAAAGTATACAAGAGTCTGCAGAGAAGAGGAGAAGAGAAGAGAAGAGAAGAGAAGAGAAGAGAAGAGAAGAGAAGAGAAGAGAAGAGAAGAGAAGAGAAGAGAAGAGAAGAGAGAAGGGAAGAGGAGAAGAGAGATCTAGCAGTAGATTTCTTTTTTTATTCCAGGACCACTAGGCCAAACAATTGAAATGAAGATTAGATCCAACCCAGTGCAGTCAAGAATAGTTCTCAACATGACATGGACTTCAAGGAAACTATGGTTCCTGAAAGGAACATAAGATTTCCCTCAAGTCACTAAGGATTTTCTGATCACATCTTTTCGCCTCTGCATTCGATTTGGACATACACAATGGAAGGGATTTACTTCAGTAAAAATGCTTCTCTGAGCTTCTTCTGCAAGTCATTAATTTTTTAATTTAAAGATATAATAAATTGATCTAGCTGATAAAAGTTATAGACAGAAATGTTATCGTTTCTCTCCCTTCAGAGAATCCTGATAAGTTCCTGGTAGCAGTTCACCATATAAGCTGGACAGACCAATCATCCTAGAAACCCCAGAAATAGTCTTTTTGCCAAATGGAAGAAAGTACACCCTGAAATTTGGGTGGGGAATGCAATCTATGCTGTTCTACCTGAGAAATCTCTAGTCAGCAATGCATTGCCTCTAAATTAATGTTTCTATGCAGTTTCTATTTTATTAAAAATATCAATATCTATCAACATTATCTTTGAATCTCTCTGCTCTTAAGTACATAGAACCTCGTCAGATTACAAGATCGGATCATGCAAGTACATAAGGCTTCATTCAAGGACAACACAAAGAATAGAAAGAAAGCAAATCTGCCAGGGTATACAATATGACAGCACGTAAACTTAGACTGCTATTGGCCTATTAAAAAAGAGCTGTTAGGCAAGGATTCAAGATAATCTGTCTTTGCTAAAACAGACCTTTCCTTCTGTCTGGAGAACATGAATCAAAAAAACTTAGCTGGATGAACTCTAAACCATCTCTTCCCAGCACCTGCTTCAAAGCAAATCTAAAACTCTAAAACAGAGATCTACTCTATCACACTAGTGGATTACCATACAAATATCAACCCTCCATACATTCCAACTAACACCGTAGCAAGGGAAACGTCTGTTCTGTTCTCAACAGTCATAACATTTAACACTGATAAACCCATCCTTGGAGCCGAACACAAAAACCAGGTGGGTAGGTCTGTCATTCACACTGACAGTATTTGGGGTCAAAGAACATCTAAACAAGAACAGGGTAATTCCAAAAATTGACTGATGCACTGAATAAATCATTCCCCATTCCTTACAAGAGGTCCCTATTTCTTCCTCTAAGGAGGTCCCCCGTGGGGAGCTGCCCTGGTAGATCAGCCCCCAGATTTTAACACCTCCCCTCTGAATGAATCCCAGTCAAGTGGAGCCTGGGTCTTCCACCACTCCTCCCTCCTTTCAGGTGGGTTAGTTACCACCTTCTACTTCACAGTCAAACTTCAACCAATGATAAAAGCAGATGACTGGCTCTGGCCGGTTTGGCTCAGCAGTTAGAGTGTCAGCCGGCTCACTGAAGGGTCTCGGGTTCAATTCCGGTCAAGGGCACGTGCCTGGGTTGCAGGTTCGATCCCCAGTCCCAGTGAGGGTCCTCTGGGAGGTAACCAATCAGTGTGTCTCTCTCACATCAATGTTTCTCTCTCTCTCTCTCTCACCACCCCCTCCCTCTCTCCCTCCCTTCCTTCCATTCTCTCTAAAAATCAGTGGAAAAATATCCTATCCTTGGGGGAGGATTAACAAAAAAAGTAAAGAAAAAAACAGTAACAGATAACTGGCCTAAGATTCTGTGCCTGTCCTGAAAACAAAGGGAAGGAACTAAAACTAGGACAAGGAAATAAAACTTGGTTAGGTACAAAACTGGACTTCCAACCTTCTCTCATCAGGACAACCTTGCAATAGTGGAGTAAGAGGAAACCTGCTCTCCACTGAGCATGCCTACAGGTCTAACCTAGTGATTTCCCCCAATTAAATACACTGCACTGATATTATTTATTAAAGCCAGTTGGATGGGCCCCTCCCACAAAGTATCCACAGGAATAGGAGTGGCATGAAAGCTTCTGACTGTCCTCCAACAGACAGAGAAACTGAGTCATGGCCTCCTTTTTCTTAAGTCCTCCCCATCCCTTCGTCCCTGGACATGACGCCTCATCACACATCAGAAGTCCGTATGTTTTCATCATCAAGGTTAAACATAAATGGTTTCTCCTTGGGGTGCTGGGGCTCCGATCGGTGCCTTATCCGGGAGCTGGGCAATACCCCAGAAGTATTGCTCTCCCCAAGTCGAGACATGAACAAAGAGTCCTCGGGAGTCTCTTCAGCTGGATGTAGCTTTTCCCCAGCCTGGGGGACAGGTGTCCAGGGTTGCCAGGAGGAGGCCACAGAGGGGGCTTTGCAGAGGGCTTTTTTCTCTTCCACAGTTGGCCGTCCTCTGCTGAAGACAGAGTTGGGCCCACCCGAGAGGCTGGAGTTTCCAGAGCGAGTCAAAGAAATGGATCTTGAAAAGGACATTTCCTACAAAAATAAAAGGGAAGAAAAAAAACAAAGGAAAGTAAGGGCTTTCCTGACAATGTATATCCAAAGCCCCAGGAAAAGTACCCACCCAGGATCACCACCTCATAGGTCCAGAGACACTTGTCTACAGAAATCCAATACATCCAATGGGATTCACTCCAGACTTGTCAAGGTCTGCCTGACAGGAAGATGTGTAGGACATACCAGAAACTCTGTTTCTCTATCCAACCCTACCTTACCTCCTCCAACAACCCAAACTAAAAAATAAAAATGTGTACCCGTTAGTCAAAAGAAAAAAACAAACAAGACAGCCTGGAGCTTCAGTTGGGACCAGGCTGCCTGCCTGTATCACCAAATGAAACCTGCCCACTCAAGGACAATCATTTCCAAGTTGACAGTGACTGTATAACAGAAAGGAAGTGACTTACTCTGGGCTGGCACTTGAGAGCCTGGACAGCTGCCCTGATCTCCTTAATCCAGCTGTGCATGTCTTCTGGACTGTCCGCCTGCAAAACACCCACAGCACTTATACAAACATTTTGGGCACTATGATTTCAGCTTTCAAGCCTCTGACTCAGTTCTAAGTTCATGAAATCACATCATTAGAGCTGGAAGAATCTCAGAGATCATCTAGTCCAGTGGCTTCAGACTTTTGAGGACATTTTTTCCTGCAAAATCATATTTGACACTTCATAAATAAAACAGCTCAAAGTGGAGCTAATCTGCAGTGGGGCAGAGGTCATGAGGGAGGCGAGAGCTTAGAGGCCCATCCCCTGTTGAAGTCCCTCACCCCCTTCTGGAACACAATTAGCCTGGTCCAGTTTTATAGGAAATGATTTATAGAAAATAAAAATAAGGCCCAGAAAGTCATTTATGGCTGGTCCAGATTTCAGTTCTCCTGCCTCCGAAAGGCTATCTTTCCATTACAGATATCTGAACAGAATAATTCCATTTTCAACTCCAGTCCCATTAAAGCCAAATCCTCTGCAAAGCCTCCCAGACATATATTATCTCCAAGCAGGGCTTCTCTCAAAGCACAAGCTACCTGGGTCTGTCTTGACTCTCCAACCAGGCCTTGGAGTTGCTAGACTTGGAGCACTAAGCTTAACGACATGTAGGAGGACACTGCTGAGCAGTTAAAAAGTATTTTCTCCAGAAATACCTATCAAGCCCAGAAGAGGGCAGCAGCGGCTCTGTGAAGAAAGGAAGAAAATCTAGAGGCAAACCCACAGCAGGTGGAGTCCTCGGAGCTCTGTGTTTTCCAGCCTTATAGAGGTCGAGCTGAAGCAAACCCAGCAAATGTTTACCGAGGCCTTAGTATCACACATGGCATCAAGGGCTGGGCACAGAGATGGGACCAAGACTGAATCCTTGACCTCCAGAAATGTATACTTGTTAATCTCTCTCTGTCCCTCTGGGCCTTCCCCAAATAGTTCCACCCAAAATAACAGACATGAAAAAAAAAAAAAATCACAAGCATGCATTTGCGTGCCTGAGCATATATATATGCAAACACCACACCCAGACTGCAAAGTTCACCACATATACCCCTCACTTTTCCCATCCCCAAAATGATTCTTTCTCTTTGCGTTATATCAAGATAATACATGATCTTTTTTTTTAATCCTCAAACTTCCATCCCTACCCCTTTCTGTCACAGCAAGCCAACCTTCCTTGGTTAGATGTGTACAGGAGAAACTTGCAAGGAAAACAGTTTCACACCCTGCACACTGGGTCAAAAACATGTAGCTACAAGTGCCCGCAGGCAACAGCTCTCTCACATGCTAGAGCTGCAAATGTACCTACACCCTCTCTCTCCTGGACTTTTTCCAGTGATTTGACAACCTGGTGGTTCCCCAAGAAAAAGACAAATCCATCCCTAGTCCAAAAATATAACCAGGGCACGATCTCCAACATTCTTCCAGAAGGTATTTTACTAATATCAGAGCTAGCCTGTCTACAGATAGAACTACTGGGAGAATAAACTCTTGCAGGTAAAGCAGTGTGAACAGTGTCTGATACACAGAAAGGGCTTTATAAGTATTAGTTATTATTTTTTTATTATTATTACATATGAAGGACACATATAAAGTCTTAAACTCCAACATTATAAATATGTTCACCACCCTCTCAGAGACTTTTTTCCCCTCAATCTGCAGGCAATTCCTACCTAAAGAATCAAATTGTTGGGAATCAAATAAGATAATATATTTGGATGAAAAGAAAAGTTGTTTTGAATTAGAATGAGATGTAGGTAATTAAATTGTCCAGTAGTAGAAAAGCATTTCTTAGAGATTTTCCTTCTAGACAAGCAGAAGGTGATTTGATAGGGGAAAATGTCAGAAGACAGAGAGGAAGACAGAATGGAAGCTGAGGGAGAGACAAAGGTCTCCCACATCACATAGGGATCCGGGATTCTCACTGAACAAATTGCAAGATCCCCATGCTGACAATCCAATAATTAGTTTCCATCACCCTAGCAAACCCCACATTCATGGCAAATTTTACTCCCATAAGCCACAGGCCACTGTCTGATTGTCCTTTGAGACCTCACCAACAAACCCTCACATGTTTTCTGGGAACTATCACACAACGAGCCTAGGTGTCTTCAACCCAGCCTCCACTTTGTAAGGAATCACTGGATCACAGAAATCTAGGAATCACCAGACTTAACATCTGGGGACTCAAGCACAAGAATCAAAATCCTATAAAACACGTTTTAATTGTTTCCAACTTTCTCTAATACAACTAATGCTACTATTCACACCTCTGTGCATAAAGCTTTCTCATACTGCGATTCCCTAGCTCCCAGGGAAATTACTAGATAAAGAGTATGCAACCCTTTCAGTCTCTTACATTGGGCCAGAAGCATTTCTGGCTAACTATACAAAAATTTCATTTGCCGACAATATATTATTTTTTTTACATGCACCCTTGCTAGAACTAAATACTATAATTTTTTAAAATCTTTGCTATCATGACAGTCAAAATAATTAAATCTATTTCTTAAAATATTTAGTAATTAACAGAGATGGAGACTGTTGGCTAATTATATTTCTTCCCTAATTCTCTAATTCCATTTAAGGACATTTTTCTGTCAAATAATCTAGGTAGTTAACCCAGCCATGTTAATGTTAATGTTAATAATAATAAACATCATTTAACATTATTTTAATGTTTAACTAATAAATGTTATTTTAAAATATTATTCAAATAGAAAAGCAGATACTGTAACTGATCCCACATGAGAAGAAATAGAATATTACTTTACTAAAATCACAATTACAGTCTCTATTAGTAATCTGAAGGCTGGGATCCACTGGCAACAAAAATTCAGTAAAACCTCAACAATTGTATGCAAAAAACATGGTGTGTGTATATCTATCTTTTAGGGAAAGCCTGTGCTTAGCCTTCATCAAGAATTCAAGATATGTTAAAACCATATCGCCCGGCCGGTGTGGCTCAGTGGTTGAACGTCGACCCATGCACCAAGAGGTCGCCAGTTCGATTCCCGGTCAGGGCACACGCCCAGGTTGTGGGCCAAATCCCCAGTGGGGGGCATGCAGAGGGTGGCCAGTCAATGTTCTCTCTCATCGATGTTTCTATCTCTCTCTCCCTCTCCCTTCCTCTCTCTCTAAAAATCAATGAAGAAAAAAAAAATTTTTTTTTTTACAAACCATATCACAAAGGTAACTGCATGAACTAGATAGAGGTAAAAAAAAAAAAAAAAAAAAACAGAGCTGAAGTGGACCCACCCCACGGTGAATCGCTAGGACTTAAAAATGCTTAAAAAAGGGAACATCAAGAGAAATGCCAAAATCATGCCTTCATCTTTTCCTGGTGTGCTTAAACGTGTGCATTTGTTTCTGGTGCTTGGTGCAAAAGAAAAAGTAGGGTTTCTGTCCCTGAGGGCAGCTTTTGAGGTAAGGGGAACAAAGACATGAAAACGAGTCACTGCAGACTGTTGTTTTACTGCAGTCCAGTGAGCTTTTCATGAATATCTACTATGAGCCCAGCATTGCAACAGATGCAATGGTTTGAAGCAGGGAATTCTAGAGGTCATCAATAAAAAGCTTCCAATATCTACTTGCAGTTACTTCCACTGCAGCCTTCTAAAATTTTTAGACAGCTCCTTCTTCATTCTATTCCCAACCTCTGCCCTCCCTTCCCAACAGCTAATAACACTGTCCTCTCCCCAAGAACCAGCCCATCTTTAGACACACACAGCCCTGTCACATGACTGCATAGTTTATATACACTACAGAGTTCTGAGTGATGCATGCACCTTGTAGTCTGCATTAAAACAATAAGTATCCAAAGAGTTCCAGCCCAACACTCTGCAATTTACGTGTGAGTCCTCTCAGTACTACTCCTGACACAGTCTTCTAGTGCAGACGATGGGGCTTATGCCAAGTTACCAAATCCAGTCTGCACTACATTTCTCATTTTGAAAAACGAATCCTCCTTTGATAAACCATCTAATACCCTTGACCTTCTATGACTGGAAAATGGGGGAAATGGTGAACCTCGTTTGCCTCGTATTCCAAAGACTAAAATCTCAGTTTGAACCCGTATTCAGAAGTGAGAACAGTCTACCTGCTGATGAGCTTGCTGACATCACAAGCTTATATACCTGATTACTGCCAGATCCTGGATCTTTGTCACCATGATCCATCTGCCAAGACACCCAGCTACCCCAAGCTGGTCTTCCCCGATTCAGAGTCAGACTACCCTATGCATCTTGGGTTCTGCACCAGGCTGCTTGCAAACAACACAAATGAGCAGGTCTTGTTCTAGCATCTGGTGCCTCCGAATCACTTCCATAGCTCACCAGGTTTATGACCCCAAACAATTTACCTTCAGACACTCCATTTCCTCAGGGGCAAGGTGGAGAGGACCTCAGAAACTGCTGAGAATTAAGTAATATGCTGCCTGTAAATTGCTTAGCATTGTGCCTAGGATATTGAAGTAGCCAATAAATGGTAGCTTTTTATTAACACAAAAGAAATACTACAGATCACAGGGTACAGATTATATACATGCAACATAGAAGGTAAATGTGACACAGAAGGTAGATGACCAACACCTAAGTAGTTGGAATCAGACCCATTCTGTTGCCCAAGTCTCTCTCTCTGTCCAAGGAGTTTATTTTCTCTGCACAGATCTCCCCTGCTCTCTGGTCTAGCTTACCTAGATACCGAGGATACATGGTTCTTTAAAGCAGGTTTACTGAGCATAAAACCTTAAGTAGATCAGAATGCCACTCTGTCATGGTGGTGAAATTGCTGGCACCAAACTGTATGAGCAGTCATTATATTCTTTCACTTTTTTTCATGAAACACGATTTTTACTTGGAACAAATGACTGACAGACTGACTGACACACTGTCAGTTGAACTTACTCAGATTTAGGTGTATGATGAACTCTTTCTCAAATCTGAATGAAATGAGCCTGTTATGCCAGGAAGATCATGAAAGTGTTTTCCTGCACATGATGAATTTTGAGCTTTCAAGCAAACATTAGAATTTCCAAAAACTTATATCCACCTCCATGAGTTTGACAGCTTTCCATACTTAAAGACATTGTTAATGATACTGAGGGTAATACTAACAAATGTTATTTTTTTTAAACATTATATAATCAAATGTGTCAATATTTGGAAGATCTGCATACCTCAGTAAGACCACGATTTTCCAAATGACCTATGCATGCAGTTACAAAATCATGCATTGGCATAAAGGATTTATCCAAAGTGCAAAATTGACCAATGGATTTTAATGTAAGAGTATTAAAGTTTTTTCTTGACTTCTGATTCCACATTGCATCTAAACATGAATAAACTAACTACCGTTTGTCAAGTTTTGGTATAGAGTTAAAGAGGAATGTTCACAATTGTCTGAAAAAGCTATTAAAATATTCCCTTTTTTCCAAATACATATCTGTGCAGGGCCAGATTTTCTTCATATTCTTCAATCAAAACAACATATGGCCCAGATAGAATGCAGAGGCAGATATCAGAATCCTGCTGTCTTCTATGAAGCCAGCCTTTAAAGAGATTTGCAAAAACAAAAAACAATGCTACTCTTTGTTGCTTGTTTCAGAAATATAGTTCTTTTTCATAAAATGTTACTTGTCTTAACACAAATGAGTCTACAGTCGCTATTTTAAAATAAATTAGTACATATTTTAATGGTTTTTAATCTCTACTCTTCTCTTTCGATTCCTCTTTGAGTTAAGTGTGATAAACAGATTTGTCCATTCGCTCATTGATTTGTTCAGGGTGATGCTAGTGTTCTTTTATCCCGGAAACGTGGGAGCAGAAGGCAAAGGAGGATAGAAGCGATGAGAAGCTTCTGGTAAACGTGCACACACTCACGCAGAAGAGGCGAAACCTTCTGATGGTGGTCGTTGTTGTGTTGGGGGTTCATGTTTCCCAAAGCTCTGTCCTAACTCTTACCAAGCATAATCGTCCATTGACAAATACTTATTTAGTAGCACCAATGTGTCAGACACAGTCCCTCTAAGGGCCTTCATAACATGTCACCTTGGATGTCCCAGAGACAAAGTAAATTCAGAATCACCTCTGTGGGGCTGGCCTGTTTCCCACAGTCCCTCCACCCACGCTCCTATCAGTGATTGCTGCCACCGGCCACCCTTGCCGCTCCTTTCTCCCTTCACCCCACATCCAACCGACAATCAAGTCCTAGAAAGGATGCTTTAACAGCTTTTACACTGTCCACTTCTGTCCATCTACCCTAGTTCAGGCTTCCTTTTACCCCTCACCTAAATTACAAGAGCCTTCAAACCGGCCTACCTCCTATGTTCACCCTGTTCTCATCAGCCCTCTCCATCGTATCCAGCCAGTTCACAGCCAGCATAGTTACAGGGGCTGGAGTCAAGGCTATCCCTCTACTTCACAGATGAGGAAAACAAGGCTCTGAAACTCGCTCAAGCGATATTTTCAGAAGATAGATCTGATTGGGTCACTCCCCTCATTCAACCTCGAGGGGCCCTACCCCTCAGCATAAGAGAAGCTCTTTAACAATGTACAAGGTCAGGGGCCCTGTGTATCTGTTTCCAGCCTCCTGTGCACTCTGTGCTCCTTTTATCTCCAGGCTTTTTTTACACATGCTGTTCCCTCTGGAAACCTCCCCTGATTCCCTGAAACTGGGGGAGATGCCCAACTCCGTCTAATGGTAGCACTCCTCACACTTTTTGTTTTGGTTTATTCCCCTATCCCCACCAGTGAGGTAGTTTCACACTAGTGATATATTTAGCTTCTTTTGTCATATTCTGCATTCCATGCTGGGATTCCCTGACCTCCTAAATGCTTTCTGAAATTTGCATATATTAAGGTTTACACTTTGTGCCCTAAAGTTCTGTTTCATGCATCTATTGCAGTATCATACAGAATAGTTTCACTGCCCTAAAAACTCCCTGGTGTTCATCCATCCAACACTCCCTCCCCAACTCCATCACACTGTTTTAATTGCTTCTGTACTTGACTCTATCTCTCTCCAGTCCAGACTCCGTTCGGTGTAACGCAGTGTCCTCAGCATGAGGCAAAATGCCCGGCATTCTGAAGATACTCTACAGATACCTGTTCACAGCCAGACCTGGAAGTGCTGTTGTTGCCCCTACAGTTTAACTCTGTCCCTGAACGTCATAGAGCCATCTAACACCCCCAGCAACACTTTCTGCAGCTCCCCTCAGTCGCCTCTTCCAGGATGACAAGTGCTTGTCTGAATGAATGGAACCCACAGATGGTGAAGGCTGCCAGCTTGTCCGCTGGGCTCTGGCAGGGAGACTAGCTCAGAGAGGGGATGACTAGAGCTGCTGCCCAACAAATGGGGGAGGGGTGACCCTGTGGAAAGGAGAGTGACACTTCAAACAAAGAGGAAAGGGCACTGGGAACCCTGGAAAGCGTTGGTTGAGGAGCCCCCCATTGAAACCAATAGGCGACATGACAGTCTGAATGCCAGAAATGCGGCGTTATCTCGATGCTGTGTGAATCAAGGCATGGACTGGGCAAGGCCTTGGCCCTGAAAGTCTAGGCCCTACTTGGAAATCTGCCTTTCTAGCGCCTGTGATTTTAGGAGTTGGGAGAGCTCCAAGGCTGTGGGTGGAGGGGAGAAACCTCTGGTAGCTGAACGGTCAGAGCCCAAACAATGGCTTTCTCTGTGCAGCTGGGCTTTGCACCTGGTGCCTGCACACGGGCCTCTGTGCTTTTGTCCTTCCGCACACGGCGATGACCACACACGGGCGGAGCTTATAAATACCCTGCGAAGGAGAAGTGAAACCACCGACCAGTTCTCCTTTTCTCTGCTTAGTTGGCGCCCGGCAGCTGAGAGCAGCTGGCCCACACTCACGTTCCCCAGCACAGTGGCTCAGCCTGCTCTTATTCTTTTATGGTTGGGGAGCTTTTGGCAAACATCCTGTTTAGGATAAAATGGGACTCAGACTGACTTTCAGGGGCTAAATTTACCAACTAGAAACTTCAAACAAAATAAAAGAGAAAGCACAGGGAAGGGCAAGGCCCATGGGTATACCATTCACAGAAATGGAACATGGGCGTCTTCTTGGAGTGAGCGTTTTACCTGTACGTAGAAGGTCCTGGAGCTTGTAATGATTTCAAACAGGTTGTCCCTCATTAAGAGATCACTAAACAAAGAAAAAGAAAGTTACCACGCATTGAGGACTTGATTTGTCCTAAGTCAAGGCACCAGCACCCTCTACCATGAAAAGGGGCTCCCGGGGCATTCCTTCCTCAGCCCCTGCCTCAAAAAACATTACAGCTTTCCTCTAACTTCACTCCTTAGAGGGCCTCAGGAGGTTTGGACATCCCCTTGGCACCCCCCCCCCACACACACACACACACACATACACATCACCATCACCACCACCACACACACACACACACACACACACACACACACACACACATCACCACCAGGTCTAACCAGATAAAGCTCTTTCCCTCTGAAACTTGCAAATATCTACCACACCCCACACAGCCTACAGTTGGGGGCTGTTTGTTTTAGTGGCTCAGTTGTACAATGTGCTCTGTGCAAAGCACTGTTTTAAGTGCTTTTTTAAAAGAATCAAGTAGATAAAAATTTTATTTTATAGAGAGAGATAGATATCTATATCTATACATATATCTATATATATAGCGAGAGAGAGAGAGAGAGTTGACATATAACATTATATTATGGTCAGGTGTACAATGTAATGATTTGATATTTGTATATATTACGAAATGACCGCCACAATAAATCTAGTTAACATCCATCACCATATATAGTTACAATTTTTTTCTTGAGATAAGCCCTCTTAAGATCTACTTTCTTAGCAACTTTCAAGTATATAATACTGTATTGTTAACTACAGTCTCCACACTGCACATTACATCCCCAGCACATATATATTTTGTAACTGATGTTTGTACCTTTGAACCCCCTATACCCATTTCACCCACCCCCACTCCCCACCTCTGGCAACCACCAATCTGTTCTTCAAAGAAACCCAGGCTCAGAGAGATTACATGACTTGCCCATGATACTGGAGTTAGTAAATGGCAGAGTCGCGATTTGAACCCAGGTCTGACTCCAGAGTCTGTGCTTTAATTACTCCACTGTGTTTCTCTCCTAAGGGAACCAAATCTCTCATTTCCAAACCCTTCCTCCACCCAAGCTGCAACCCATCAGCTTCATTAAATTCCTGCTCTGTGCCTCATTACACTGGGCTGAGGGACTGGACACCAAGGAGCAGAAAAGGAAGGAGAGAGTAGGTGACTTTAAGATGTTTCAAAATGGGTGCGAGTTTGGGAAGAGGGATCCTGACTTCTGCAAAGAAGGCAAGAAGTAGCTGATACTCAGTGACAAACCTCAAATCGAGTGAAATGATTTACCACATTAAATGTATGTGTATCCAGTCACAGTGGGGGGTATATATTAGGAGTGAAAGACCTAATTCCCTCCCAATTAAAAAAATAAAAATAATAACACGAAACCATATAATCTGCTGTTAGATTGTGTGCTATATGCCAAGAGTTAGGATAATTCCAAGGAAGGACTGAGCACAGGTGGAGCTGACTTCTCGAATGAAGACTTGAAAGGAAATGGCAGGTGCTGGGCCACCGACGTGGGCCCCGGGCAGAGGGGCGTAAGACTAAAGAGCCACATCAATGGAGACAGACAGCAACACAGGGGTTAGATGGACCTGGGGCCAAATTCTGACTCCACTTTGGGAATAGTTTTAAAACTTCCTGAGCCTTTGTACCCTAACTGTAAAACAGTCGAGAAGACCTCCTTTATCGGGCTGGTAACCATAAAGATCAGTTAAGGTACATAAGGTATTTGGTACAATGCTCTCACTCAGCGGACACCTGAAACACATTTCACCGTTATTCTCACTTCCTGAGTTTCTGAGTAGAGACGGCTCTGCTTTCTAGCTACCGTGCCTTAACCTTTGAAACTATTCTTGCACACAGAATGCAATCATGGACCAACTACTGAGGAGGTAAAAGCAAAGCAGGAACGCCCCACCCTCTTCACACCTGCCGCTCAGGCTATGTTCTGCCTTTCCATTCAATTCAACAAATGTTGGTTCACGATCCAGATGCCCGAAAGCCCCTGGGCTGGGGTGGTGAGAGGACACAGTCTCATAGGCCTGAGATCTCCAGAGGCTTGGGGACTTCCTTCCCCAGCATCTTCAACCCCCTAAGTCTGTTCAGAGTTCAGTCTGACTCTGACAGTCAGAGATTTAGGTGAAGTGTGAACCTTATCTGGGTTCTCCGAGCTGCCCCAACATGCCCACATGGTCACACGCTGTCCTGTACAGGCCCTCGAGGGTCAGGAACCATCTCCGAGGACCTGGTCACGCCTGATCTTTCCTGTGCCCACTACCAACCTCTGGAACCACACTTCTGGGACTCCCATCTCTAGCTCCTTTCACGAATGAGACTGTCACTGGGCACTTCCCGAATATTCCATGGTCCGCAGCTGCCAGGGGCAGGACTCAGTATAGTGCTCAGTCCCTGCTCCCCTGGGTCACACAGCCCTTTGCTTTCATGCGAGACCCAGCCATGCCTTCATTCTGGAGCAGTCTGCCTGCTGCTAAGAGCTTCCTGACGATGCTGGCTCTGCAAGCCCCATCCATGGGATGGCCAAACCACCCTCCAGTCCCTGAAGACTGCAGATTCAGGGCCCAAATGAGGATTTCTAGATGTTCAGACGCCCTTGGGCTTCGAAAGCTTAGTTGTAGGAGCATCTGTATTTGGTGTTGGATATGGGAGAGCCTTTACCTAAGGGCCCCAGGTCCAAAATCATCCTATGCACCGTGGCACTTGAAGGTAACCATTTCCTAGTAGAAACAGGAACACATTAAAAACCTCTTCTTCGTGCCCAGTGGGAGTAACAGAGTTGCTGTGAATCACCCTTGTGTGAAGGGGATATCAGGGACTTTTTCAAAGGGGGAGAAGAGAAAGGGCCTAAGAAACTCAGGGAGGAGGCCCTGGCATAAGCGGAGATCTGACCAGAAGTGCTGCCAAGTGAATGACTAAGGGCACAGTCCCCCTCTGAGCCCTCCTGTGGAACGAGCATCTACCTCATCTCTGCACCACTCTCTTCTCTGTTCCTACACTTTCTTCTTCTCCATCAGAAAAGTACTACACAGGCTCATCTTCTCGGGAGCAAGAGTAAAGCAGTGGGCAGAGGGTACGTTAGCCCGTGTGACCTCACAGCCACGTCAGCTAGGATGTGGTGACTCAGCCACAAGACCTCAGGCCCAGGCCCTTGCTCTTGGAAGAAGACTCTTGAACAAGAGCCACAGAAAGGTGGTAAATGAAGATTTCAGAGGGCAAATGGGGGTTTTGAGCAGAAAAAAATAAGCAGAGACAGTTACCCAGATTTGACCAGACACTCATGGGTCTTGAGAACATCCTTGAGAAATATAGTGCGCAGCGGTTCTCGGTCCTGCGGGATAAATGGAGAGAGAGGTAAACGAGGCTGTCCACACAATGCCAAGGCCCAGACCAGCTGACTGACGCACCTCTCCCGTCAGAGATGGTCGGCTAAAACCAGGTTCGCAAACAAGGCAAGGTCTCCAGTTAATCAAGAGAGGAAAAAAATCTAAGAAGATGCTCTGTGGCTCTGGCCACATAACAGCTTGCAGCACAGGAGGAAGGAAGTTGGGGCCACTGTAATAGCACTGTAATGATGAGCACACAGGATGGACAGAGATAAGACATGGCACCTCTGAAGTCTGTGTGTGCCCACGCAAACACACACACACACACACACACACACACGGGGTTACTCATGTTCCCCTTCCATCCATGACCTCTCAAAGGGCCCAGAGTCACTACAAACCTGCTCACACTTGAAGTAACAGATGGTAAAGTCATCGAGTGCAAAGAAGCGACGTTTCCAGCTCTTCCGCTGAAATAAAACGTAAAGAGCAGGACATTAGGAAGAGGTCCCAGCATTCTGGAGGGTGCTCTAATTCTAAGCTCCCAGGGACGCAGTCCCATGGACGCAGCCAGGCTCCCAAATTCAATGGGGGCAAAAACTTCCTATCAGGGCAATGCCTCTGACTTGTAGAGGTGAATGTTTGGCCCCAAGCCTCTCGGGGTTTGGGTGGTGGCATGGAGGACTGCGGCTCCTCCTTCCAGACTGCTCTCCCCACTGCTACACCCATACCCACCAGCTCCAGAGTCACCAGAACCCAGTCCGGCGCCAGTGCTGACACTCACCACATTCCCTTGCTTCACACAGTAGCCGCTCTTGATGAGGGGGGGCCCAGTGGATACATGGCAGCCTGTCGTGGGGATGTAACTCTGAGACCTTCGAAGGATGGCGTGGGACCCTGGCTCACTCCCTTCCTGCCCATCCCCACCATTCTACAAGGAAACAGTGTCAGGGTTAGCACCTGCCGACTGATCCTTACGCAGCCTTACCCCCTGCCCCACCCAGCTCCCTCTGGTGGAGTCATCTCTTGCTTCTTTGCCCACGATGACAGCCAAAGAACTAAGCATAAAAATAAACATTTTCTTTGCTACCATTGGGCATTGTACTGAGTGCTTTCACAGAAAAAGGCTCAAGGAGGTTGGGCAGACCCAGGAGTGGGGGAAAGACAGAGAAGGCAAACCAGAGGAGCAAGGAAGAACCCCACGGGCCTTCCTCAGCCCCACTCCTCATGGGGTTTACATGTGCTCGTCCAAAACCATGCTGGCCACACAGCTTCAAGCTACAGTGGCCTCAATTTCTGCACTGCCATTACTTACATCCACCAGGGCCCTGCATTCTCTTACCCACCCCATCTGCACTGGCTCCGCCTCTCCCATCCCCCTTTCCTCAGTACAGTCCTCTGTGCACACTGGCACACCATGGGCACGACAGACCCCCACGACCCCCTCGCAGCCCCAGGCCCCAGCACCTGGTTGATGGGCGTGTGGACCACTACCCCTCCGATGATCTCTGTCTTATAGGCCACCTGTGGCTTCTTCTCTAGGGCAGGAGGAACTGCTAGGCTTTTGAGAACTTCAGTCGTCAGTGGCAGGTTCCCAACTTTGGGTACCTGGGAAGAATGATGGTATTGCAGTCAACAGGGAACAGAAACTTAGGAAAAGCAGGGAGTTAAAAACAGGATGGAGAGGGGTAAGAAAAGCTAATGTACTAAGTTATAGTAAGACACTCCTCTGCTCCCAGGTCTTCCACTGACCCATAGCTGAAAATGAAGAACTCTGCCAGCAACTCCCGCCACACACACACACACACACACACGTACACACTTACTCAGCAAGTGTACTGAGCACCTACTGTGAGCCAGTCCTTCCCTGGCGAGAGACTAAAGATAAAACAGCAGATTTAGACACATGTCCTGCCCTCACAGCACGCACACGCTCGTCGGGGAGACAGACAAAAACTGCACAGCAAAACAATCAGAATGATCACAAACGGGGGCGAGTGAGCAGGCTGAGCTAGACAGTGGCAGGGGACTGCTGGAAAGGGAGTGGTTAGCGGGGGTCTCCAGAGGAAGAGACGTGCTCACAGCGACCCAGAGGGTGAAAGGAACCGGACACGTGCAGACAGAGGACAGCGTGCAGGCAGGGGGACAGGGGACACGCATGTGGTATCTGGTGTAGAACGAGGGAGTGTGAACTTTGGAGCCCAAGGGCCTGGGGTGTAACCCCGATCTGTCACTAACTAACCGAGAAACCTCCGAAAACCATTGAATCTGGGCCTACACTGTCTCCTGTGTGAAATGGAAAGTGAAATAACATTTATGTCATAGAGCTGTTGTGGTTATCAAATGATAGCATATATACATTTTAAAACTTCAGAAATATAAAAGTAGCCCTGGCCGGTTTGGATCAGTGGTTAGAACATCGGTCGACGGACCAAAGAGTCGAGGGTTCGATTCCTGGTCAAGGGCACATACCTGGGATGTGGGTCCAATCCCCGGCCCCAGGAGGGGTCGTGCAGGAGACAACCAATCTGATGTGTCTCTCTCACACTGACGTCTCTCTCTCTCTCTCTCTCTCCCACCCCCTTCCTCCCACTCTATAAAACAACAACAACAAAAATCAATGGAGAAACATCCTCGGGTGAAGATTAAAAAATAAATTAAAAAGTATTACAAATTATGTTTAATGAACATTTCACAAAAGGCATTAACATTTACAAACATAGTCCTTTCTGAAGAGTGACTTCTCTTTGTCCCTCACCGTGGCTGATCAAACAATCACAGAACTTCCATGGTCAGTTTGAGACCAAAGGCCACACACTGCAAACTGGCCCAAAGGCAGACGTTGCCCGAACTGTGCTTTGTCTGTCCTATGAAGTACGGTTTCAATCTACATTTAAAATTTGGGACATTTCGCATAAAAATCCAGATTTGCAGCCTAGCCGCAGCTCCCTCATTGGAGGGGAATACATTCTTCAGTTTGCACGGCTCTAGCATTCCCCCCACACCGAGGCCGCACGGCAGGTGGCATTTATCCGCGTTCATGTTGCTCTTCTTTCTCCTTGTCCACTTCACTTGCTTATAACAGAGTCTGCAAACTGAAGAAATCTTTCATTTTATAAGAGAAAAAGAGAGGCCCGGGACACTCATGTCATTTGGCCGAAGCCATGACTAATAACTAAACAGAGACCAGACCCTGACTTCCAGCATCACAGAGCCTCTCATTCATGAGAACTCAGCATCCTACCTCTGCCAGGAAACTAACTACAGACCACATGAGAAAAGTTAACATCCTTGCCCTGGCCGGTTTGGCTCAGCGGTTAGAGCGTCAGCCTGCGGACCAGAGAGTCCCAGGTTCTGTTCCCGCTAAGGGCATGTACCTTTGTTGCAGTTTGTCCCCAGCCCCGGTTGGGGTCATGTGGGTGGCAACCAGTCAATGTGTCTCTCTCACATCGATGTTTCTCTCTCTCTCTTCCTCCCACTCTCCCTCCCGCTCTATCTGAAGATAAATGCAAAAATGTTCTCGGGTGAGGATTAAAAAAAAAAAAGGTAACATCCTCTTCTACTTCTTCTACAGCCTAGATGTCAGAGAGACCCAAGAATCTAGACCCTTCAAGAGCTCACAGCTCAGGGGACCAAGGACCACTCCATCTGGTGTCCATTCAAAGGACTAAAGCAAAGCCACTGTGATTGTGCTGGGACCCCAGAAAGATGAGATGACCCCTCTTTCTTGCCTGCAAACTCAGTTTACATAGGCAAGTGTGACCTCTGTCCACCACCTCTCCAAACTGGGCCAGAAACCAACCCTGTCTTTTCCTTCTGGCTGTCAAGAGAATGGCAGTTCCCATTTGCTTTGGGCTTCCGTTCAACGCCAAGCTATGAGCTAAACTCTTTACTGCATTATCCCTAATCTCAAGCAATCTTATCAAGTAGGCATTATTTTCTCCATTTTATAGATGAGGTAAACAAAAGCTCATTAAAATGAAGTAATTTGCCCAAGGACTGCCTGACTCCTCAGTGCTAACTACACTTACCTACCAACCTTTCTAACTTTCTCTGAGTTCTGCTATTGTGAGAAAAAATTCCTTAGGAATGCCGATTATCGCTGGGGCGTTTAGTGATGTAATCACCATGCGTCAGCAGATATTCTCCCCAAATGAATTCCTGAAACCCAGCAAAGAAATAGTGCCATCGCCTTTGAGTTCGCAGTGGCCAAAAGAAAAAAAAAAGCCTCACAGAAGCTTGGCCATTGTGTTGCCTCCAGAATCCCATCATTCACCCAGAGAACTGGCTGGTGGTCACTGCTCACGCCCCTGCAGCGTGGGCTGCTCCCAACCAGCCTCCCAGAGCCTTCCTAAAACCGCGACCCTTCCGAAGATTTTGAATCAGCCTGTGAAGGACAAACTCAACAAAAACTATGCTCCAAGCTCAAAAAACAAGGTCATCCTTTTGGTGTGTCCATATCCCAGAGGCCTAATTGAAGGTGAGCCCTCACCATCCGCCTGTGGCATGTTCTCTGAGGCTGCAGGGCCACGTGGATCTCATTCGCAATGTGCAGTGAAACTTGCAAGGGCTCCTCTGTCTTTACACCAGGCTGGGCCAGACTGCTGTGAGGGGTAACCCAGCATGGGGCGTGGGGGGGGGTTGCATACAGCTCCATTTTCAACCCTTTTGAAAAATGTAGTGAGTTCAATCATGTCCCTCCATAACCTCAGAATGTGACCTTATTAGGAAAGAGGGTCTTGCACATGGAATTACACATTAAGTTAAGATGAGGTCATACTGGTTTAGGGTGGGCCCCAAGTTCTATGACTGATGTCCTTGTAAGAACAGAAGTGGTCACACAGACACAAAGGCCAAACAATGACGGAGGCACAAACGGAATGATGTAGCTACAAGGCAGGGGACACCACACTGGAGGACGCAAGGATTCCCCCCAGAGCCTTCCGAGGGAACACAGCCCTGCCAACACCTTGGTTTTGGACTTCTAGCCTCCAGCACTGTGAGAGGATACATTTCTGTTGCTTTAAGCCACCCTGTTTGTTACAGCAGCCCTAGAAGAAAACACGGACAGGCTAATACTGAGAGCCCAATTCTTTAAACACCACATGTTGAGCATTTTCTTCAATCGTTAGGACTTAATGACCTTAGCATAATATGAACAGTGATCTGTGGGCAGAAAAACTGGATCTATCCCGGCTCTATAACCTTGGGCAAGCCACTTTGCTTTCCTCATTTATAAATGGGGATAATAACACTTGCCCTTCCTACTTAAGGTTTTTACAAGGAAAAAATGGAACCGTGTAGGTAAAAGGGGTGAGTAATCTACATATTTTAACACTGTTGCTTGTTTTTAATATTTTTTAAAAATCCTGGGAGCCAGAGAGTTGGGGTTTGAATCCTGCTTTACCACTTACTAACCTCTAGAATTTGGGCAAGACTCTGATTCCCATTTTCCTCATCGAAAAAATGACAATGAAACCACCTACCTCACGACAGTGATGTGAGGGGTGATGTACGGCATGTCTGAAGGGTTAGCTCAATACATCGTCTATTCCCTCGTTCGTCTCTGCATTGCCTGAAGCGCCTAATTCCTTACTTTGCACATAAGGTGCCTTAAAATAAATATGCATGTCATCCATATGGTGTCCCAGCCCCACATCTACCCCTCATCCTCGCCTCTCAAAGGAAGGTCACACAATGTAAGATGACGCGGAAGTGGAGAAAGAAGTAAAACCCTTCCAGGACACAAAAGGATTAGGAGGATGTAGTGTGCCCCTCCACTTCCTTCTATCCCCCAGGATCTTTGGCAGAAGTAGAGATGTATTAACGGAACAAGGAAAGTGAGGGGATCCTGGAGATTGTGAAGACCCTGAAGAAGGCTTTGACGTCCCACAAGGGCTTTGGACTCCCAGCCTCTGGGCAGCAACATGCTCTTCCCACTCCCGCAACCTGTAACCTCTGCTCTGTGGGGCCAGAAAAGAGCCTTTACCAAAATCAGTACTCTAGAGCCAGGTACGCAGCGGATGGGTGAGCAGACATGTGGGTTAGCAGCAACCTCCTCCCTTTTGCTCTGTTTGCATGGGTTTACCAAAGCTCATCAGAATAACAAGCTAGCAAGCAAAACTGCTTCAATGACTGAATGGTACTCTGCTTGGGTCAAGCCTCACAAGTGCTGGACAGATGTAGATTTCTTCCATTAATTTATTCCCAGGAAGCCTGATGTATCTGGAGAAAGATCTGCCCCAGCACATAATGGTTATTATTGTAAGTCCCTGGGATGTAAGCATTTCGAACTGTAGGATACAGAAAATCCAACTTTTCAGCATACAAATCATGTTTACTATGCCACAAGTCTGTCTCGATTACTGGTTAAAGGTCTAGTTTTTTCCCAAAACATGTAGTTTTCCCTCTCTTCCTACCTACCCTGTTCTCTTTCTTTTTCTGTATGTCTAAGGAAGAAAGGAGTTCTTCAGCATCAAGTCAAGGAAAATGAGAGTATTCACAGACCAGTCAGTGCACAAATTCAGTGATACTTTTAAACTAAACGTTTTTGCAGGACAGGTTGGTGGATGGCCTGGAGGGATCCCCCAGGCTACCTATAAAAGCAAGAAGAGCACTCGAAGCCAGGACAAAGCTCTGACTTCCCTCCTCATGCTTTTCCCTTTACCCTACTTCTCTCGGTCAGTAGTGCATTTTCCAATCCCACCACCTTCTGAATCAGCATTACCCAAAACACAACTGACCAGGAGCCCTTCCAGGAAGCACACAGCAGAAACTCCATGAACTTCCCCTTGAACTTGATTCAAACTCAAACTCTCTGTTCAACTTGTGGTCAGCCAAGGTGTAAGAAAAGGTAGGGGAACTGGGTCTGGGACAGGTTCTGGGAAAGCCCCTGCTGCCACTGGGATCCTTCCCCACCCAAAAAGGCCACGTGCGGGAAGAGGCGTGGACCGCTCCAGAAAGGAGAAGAAACCATACGTACAGTGATTTTGCTGGCTTGATTCAGGGCTTCAACCCAGTCCTTCAGATCTTTCTGGTCATTGGCTTGAAGAAAATACCTCTGAGAGAGAGCATTGATGACTACAGAAGTCATGGGAAAGAAGGGAGAAAAATCAAAGTCAGAACACATGTAACACAAAGACTCCACTAAACTAGGGTGTTTGAAGTAGCAAGGTGGAGGAGCCCACAGAGCAGAGGAAGACTTTTCCACGCTGCGAAGGCACCTGCATGAATATTTGGGAGGCAGCAGGCTACAATGCTATCTCTTTAAAAGTGTGGATTATTCCACTGGCCACAAGAATGACACTTGACATCAATAACCTTCACATGCTATTGTGCAGTGATGAGGCTGCTAGTCTGCCATCAACAAGACACACGCTTGAACTGCTTTTTAGAGGTGCCAACAGACTTACACTCATGATGATACATTTATAATTTTGGCCCCAGGGCCCCTTGTTTCCACTGGCACAACTGGCCTGGGTTAGGAGTCATGTCTGTGGTTGGAAAATGGAACAAAGCTTGCCTGAAATCAAATCATCAAATCTGTGACCTTGATCTCATTTTCAACCTGTTCTTTCCTCTGAGGACTCCGTTAGGTTAACAATTTACTTCTTGGTTCATAATTTTTTAAAAATAGACCTGCTGACCACCAAATCTGAGAGCATCATTTTTTAGCTTGGCAAGGATACTGAAAAGTAATGGAAGACTGAGAACAGCAGAGAAGCTTGAACCATCCTGCTGTTGGGAGAGAGGACAACTCAAGAGACCATTTATCTTCCTAGCGTAAAAAAGCCTGAACTATTTAAGAGGTGAGAATCACGGGACACAGAATTCATTAGCTCCTTCATTTATTCAACAAATATTTATCAAGCACCTACTATGTGCCAGAAACACTCTCCATGCTGAGGATACAGCGATGACAAAGCAGAGGAAGACCCCTGCCTTCATGAGCTTACGTTCAGAATCACCCTAGACAGACGACAGAAACATTTGCTTGTAGCACTTAGTACAGCCCTGAGAACACAGTGGGCGCCAAATAAATACTGAATATTCAATGACTTGAGGCATCAACGGAGTGGCTCTGCTTCTTGTGTCACCCCAACACTGTCACTGTTTGGGCAATACTGAGACCCTTGACAGAATACTCCTTCTTTTCTCTTATCCCTGCAACTTTCCCAAGTCTCCACCTTTGTCGAGTACACCACCAGTGAGGTCTGAATCACAGGTTCCTAGAAACTTCTAGTAAATACCTTGCAGCCCACCCTGCGGAGTCAGGAAAATTTGCACCACCACTGAACCTCTGTCTTAGGTGACTGATCATCTTTGTGGTGAGACCAAGGAAAACAGTATCACTTGAGAGCCAGGAACATCGCTGTGACTGAAGTCACTCTCACACACAGGATTTAAGTCACATGTGATCACCAGACCGGCTCCACACCAAAGAGGAAGTGGGTGTAGGGTGTGCAGAAAGCCCATCCTCTGGCTCGGTACTTACCAAAGCAAAACGGAGTCTTTGGTTTCTGCTTTGGGGTGGCTATGCTCACCTACATCAAATAAAAAATAAAATAAATATAACTATGTTTCTAACAGTGTTAGAAATTTTTCCCCAAATTTTTTTGGTGAAACTTTTCTTACAAAAGGCAGCATATATAAATATGTGAACACTTTAAAAATAATAATTACATGGAAACCCTGTACTCACCATCCAGATTAAGAAATAGGACATTATCAGCCCTATTTCTCAGAAGGTCTTTGTGTGGCCTTCCCGGACAGAGTCCCATCCCCACGCCTTGGAGATAACCACTATCTTGATGTCAGTGTTAATGTGTATCTTTGCAAAAACATTTTTAAAAGCCATGGACTCCCGACAAAATTGTTTTTGGACCACAAAACCTGTACTGGCCCCACTCACACTAGCAAGATTCCACTCCTCTCTCAACCACCAAGGCCCCTGCCTGAAAAGTTCTCCCAATTGAAGGTGGTATTGCCACAAATACATGGATTTTGATTAGAGCTCACAGAAAGATGAGGAAGAACGTTACTCACTGCATTTGGACACACTGATAGATTTCCTCTATATCGACCCTGATTGCTTAAACATGAAAACACACACTTTTCACATGTCCCAAGAAGGGTCAGTGGAATCGCATTACCATGTACGTAAAAAAAAGGGCATAAGATAGTAGAAATATTTCTATACCTCCTGGTGTTTGATTTCATCTTGCTTTTCAATCCTACCCCTGGCATGTATATTCCTGAGCATGTGCCTATATGAGCCCACCTGACTGAGCTTCAAATACCCTGAACGAATAAAGAAAAGAAACTCATATTCCATCAAATGCCCACAAAGATTAGGTGACTACCCTTGATGGAGGCTGGACCTCCCTGGAGCAGGCCTCCGCCACTGTATCTGGGTTTTCTAAGGGGCCGGCCACCTTCCCCCAAGAACTATAACATTGCTACAATCCTCCTGTGGACACCACTCCTTCATCCCCTTTCCAGCGAAGGACATTCTCCTACTTGTTCTCACAAGGGGGGCTCCAGGAGCAGTTTTTGCTCTAACAGAAAGCATGAAGCCAAAAGCTAAAGAAAAATCTCCAGTCAAAATTAAGGTCTCTTGTTGGCTCACAGTTGCTAAGGGTCCGACAACGACTGACCCCAGTCTGTCTGGATTCTCACTCTTGACTCTAAGTTCTTTCTATAGACCTGCCCAGATTTCTTGACAACCAAAATTAACCCTGCCCTGAATACTCAATATGGGAACTGAGGTGGCGGCCTATCAAAGGAAAAGCAGGGAGTAGAGGACCAGGGCTCAAATCCCAGGCATCCCAGCTGCGTGACGCCCACTTCCTGTTCCATCCAACATGTGTAATATCACGTTCTCATAGGGCATTTGTGAGGATTAAATGTGATAGTGCAGGTGAGGTACTTACCTCATCCTGTCACATAGAAGCTGCTCAATAAAGGAGAGACTATTGCTTTGGATACCTCATTTTCTTTAAAATCCCATTCTACATTATTAACACATGCAGTGCCATGATTGGCACTTTAGCAAAATGCTGAGAACTTTGTGAGCTTCTCAGGGCCTACAAAAAAAATGTATGAGACCTGAAAAAGAATGCCTGGCCTCCAACATACAAAATGAATGTGGCATACTCCACATTAGTCAATATTCAATTAAATGTCTGTAGGACATCATATCAACCTCAGTGACAAGGGTTTAATTAAATGCCTACAAGGTGTCACATTAAGTCAACTTCATTAATGTTTCATTTAAACATTCACAAAAAGTTCATTACATTCAAAATCCTTAGTAGTTTGATTTCCTTAGTTCACAGGAATACTTGGATGGGCAAGATGATTGCCAGGAAATTGGAGCCAATCAAAAATTAAGTAAGTTACTCATAGCCAAATTATTCCAAAAGGAAAATGATTAAAATCATTTCAAATATTTTATAGCCAAGCAATTATACTGAATGAGAACTGTAGGTGTGTTCTGATATGTTTACCATGCTGTGAGGTGGAGGCCATAGGGCCTAAGAAAGTCTTTAAACAGTCCTGGAAAACATGAAGATTTGCATAAAGGTGAACCCACATGTCCTGAGTTCAGACACCGACTACTCGAATTCAGGCATGTGTTCACCACTCCCAGGAACCGTGTCCTGGAGCTCTGTGACGTCACAGTCCTGGCCTCCGTGCTATCCTGTTTTCCTGGGTTTGAGACCCCAGAATTCAATCTCAACCACAATGTGTGCCTGTATCCTGTTCGAGTCTGATGTTCTGATTGTCAGCCACTCATGTTCTTGCTCTGTCCCTCAGCATCTGTGTTCCTGCGCGTCCTGGTGCCCAGAAACGCCTGGGTGTCCTACCCTTGGTTCCTGTATAACCCTGACCATCGTAGAACTGCCCAGGCCATCCTGACCCTAAGAACCCACCTCTCTCATGGTATTCCTTCTACTTGAGGCTTTGGAATGGCAATGAAAAGCTAGGCACTTCGAAATCTTCTTCAGCCTATTAGGGGACTCTTGCTCCCAGAAACAGACATTTATCATTGACTAGAAAGAGCACCACTGGTGGACACTTTTCACCCTGGTTGAATGACAAATGGTCCACTTTGACCACAACGTATTACCAACCTATATTGCGAGAATGCTACCCCTGTGCTCATTGTGGGAACTGGTGCTTTCAAAGAGATGGCCTGGTTTTTCATTTGTCTGTTTTCTCTGTTCTCCAGTTTCCGGTCAGGGGCACGCGTGATTATAAGCATGCACACCTGTAATTTGCATCACGCCTCATGGCTCACCCCAGAAGGATTATTTGGTAAAGCAGCTCCTTGCTGAATGAATAAGACAGCAATTCCAGTTCTGCCCTGATGGGCTGTTAAGCAAGGATAAGAACCTCAGTGTCTCTGATCAGCTTTCTGATTAGCAAAGCCAGAGTGAAATTAGTAGTCCCCTTCTTATGGTCACAGAATGGCAAAAAAGAGGAAAATGAAATTATATCTACCTGTGCTGTGCCCCTCAGAAAGAAGGGCCAAGTGGTGGTGTGTGTGTGTGTGGGGGGGGGGGCTCATTTACTATGGACAGGTAGTTCTGGCCTCCTCCTGACGTCTTGGTGACAGATCCAGAATCCTTGGGCCCCTGTGAAGTATAACTTCTCTTCCCAAACCCCTACTACATGTGGGTGAGCAGGCCAGGCTGTGCAGCCTCCCTCAGACATAGTGAAGGAGCCAAAGATCCTGGAGAAGCGTGATTGACAGTCTGACTAGTGAGGGCAGCCAAGTACAACCATCCGCATGCCCCGAGGTGGCCTCAGTTGAGCACCTGCACAACTGTGGTTGACTGGTGGATCCTGGGTTATGCAAGCAATGAGAGGAGGTCAGGGATGTGAGGGGGGGAAGAGCACAGGTCACCGAGAGAGTGACGCAGACGAGGCTGCTCCACAGTGACAAAGGCTCTCAGGAACTTGTTCTTATCAGATTAAACACAGACCACAGGAGCAGCCAGCTCATCAGTGGCAGCGTTCTGCTAGCCAGCCCCACCCTGCCTGTCCTTGGCCGGAAGTGCAGCTGGGGCCCCTCTGGCACAGCAGCAGCTGCAGAACAAAGTCTTGGAGCTCCGGTGCAGCTCTGCCCCAGGGTCCAGGGTAACCTTGCCCTACAAGGTGGCTTCAAGAGGAGGGGAAGAGAAGTAGCCACCTGCACAGAATGATTGGAGGGGTTCTAAGTCGGGGTCTCTGAACCAGTCAGGGATTCAATGGGCCCTGAAATTACAGGCAAAATCAAGGTGTGTACATGCATACACACTTTACCTGGAAAATGAGTCCACACTATTCATCAGACTCTCCAAAGGACCCATGACTCACCTCAACAGTTAGGAATGTGGACTCCATGAAGAAAGATTCATTTGATGTAAACCCCAAGAAGGAATTTATCTGTTGAGATGGATTCTCCCTGGTCAACTAAGGGCCCAAATTTTATACATAATAAGAGTCTGCTGACAGGGGCTTCTCAAGTAGTCTGAAAACCGGGAAGAACCCCAGACTAAGCTCCTGGCTTCCTGCACTATGTCCTCCTCATTTAAGCTATCTGAGTCAACTATTATAAGAAAGTTTCTGGGTTTGTCTTTGGACCAATGGACTGAGACCTGCCCCATACAATCAGAACTACACAATTATATCTTCATCTGCATTTAAATCGACCAATCAGAACTGCTCCATAACAACCAATCAGGATACATAATGCCGATGAATTGGGACGTTATGATTTGCAGCCATCAGAACCATACAGATTTGGATACTTCATTTACATATAATGGACCTAGGTGGGAACCTGGTGGGGAACTTTCTCTATAAAAAATGGCATACTTAGTTTCTGCCAGAAGCTACATCTCCCCAGCTTGCAAACCATTCACATGAATGAAGTCTCTCCATTTTCTAATATTCTCTTTGGGAATTTTTGCTGACAGGAACCACTGTTGTAGAAAGGTCTTCCTTACAGTTACTGAGGGCAAGGCCCTGACAAAACAGGACACAAGTTGGGGCCACTGGGCAAAGTGGGAAGGTGGGTGGCACCAAAAGCCAGCATCAGTGATTTCCTAGTTTGGCCAAGAGCTGGTTCTGCTGCTGCTGATGCCCTGGATGACATCAAATCAAGAACTTTCTTCTCTGCTGGCCTCTCCGAAGGACTCCATTTTCCCAACACTAGTCCTCACAAAAGAGACACGGAAGAGCACCCCTAAACAGACGCCACACATATACCACAAGGCAGGCTGACACTGGTAAATCCTTTACTCTGGGAGGGAATACCCAGGGGTTCCTAGTAAATAACCTGGAACGCTGAATGTCATGCTGGTACCACGGCTTAATATTTTTCTGGGAAAACCCCTGCATTCTGGCATTGGATCAGGCAGGAATGAAAGGCCCTCAGCTCTGTGTAACCTGACCCATGGCAGCTGTGGGTTCTGCAAAAGGCCCATGCTGGCCTGTCTCTCCCATGAAGGGCTAACAGGCAGGTCCATCCTCTCTAAATGAGGCCACCTCCAAAGCTGAGAATTATAAAAACCCCCATCTGAGCTATATTTATAAATTACAATTCAGCAAGAGACTACAGTCACTCTTCCCCCATCCAAAAAAAAAATCTCCCCAAACCTTCTGAAACAGGAAGGTTTTGGGGTTTTATTAATACTGAATTCTTTTTCTCTGAACCTCCCAGAAAAAGACGTAATGAGCTCACAGCAAGTCTGGACAGGAGAGGGGAGGGCCCCAGCCTCTGGCCTGCCTGGTCCCAGAAGCAGCTATATTTCTTACCACAAGGAATGCACAAAGCTGAGCTGTCAAAGGCCCTTCCCTCTGCCCCCAGGTCACTATCTCCTCTCTAAAGGCTCAGACATTGCACTGCAGTCAGCCTCTGCCCCCAGCTGTGTCTACCAGACTCTCCTGCAACCCCTGCAGCTGCCCCTCACCCCCTGGCCAGCTGAGATGGACGGCTGAAACCAAGGACTCCCAAAGCTTGTTACAAAAAGGAGCCATGAGCCACTCAAATTATGGTCCCCTCCATCCCCTCTCAACCCCCTGAGGATGGGAGAACTTGGGCAAGGGAGCAGAGGTCCCCAAGAGGCCTGAAGTGAGGAGTACATGGGGAAAGCAGAACTTCCAGAACCTTAACACTGGCTGGGTGCCACCTGGCTCTCCTCACTGGACAGAGTTCCTCTTTCTGGTGAGGCTCTAAATCCCCGGACCTTTTTTATCACTGCTGCATCAAGGGTCAGCCCTGGGGCCTGCTCCGGGGAGGGGCCTCAAAAAGAAGCTGAATTCAGCAGCTACATGCAGGTATCATCAACCAGCCCCACCCCCCACCCCCACCCCCAGGTCTCAGCACCAAAGAGGGGCTGCTCTCACCCTGTCTGCACAAATGAGACCAGGGGGTGGCCTGTCAGCCCGCCTGCCAGACTCTACAGCTGTTATCTGGCTGCTGAATGGTTTCCTGGTACACCTCAGTACCTTAGAAAGGCATTCTTAGCCTTTCCTGTACAGTAATCCTGTCCAGATGATTGATAAAATTCCAGTGCAGTCCCAACTCTTTCTGAGCTGCTCCTGTTTAATTATACCCTTTGGGAGAAGTCACTGGGGGATTTTTTGTTGTTGTCTTTGTGTTCCTCCTTGTCCCAATTACAAAAAAGGTCATGTCCCACTCCTACCCCCACCACCGATACTTTCTTTGCTGGAGCTGAGAGCATTGCTGACTGATGTGTCCCAGGAGAAAGAGCTGCAGTCCCCCCACCAAGAATCTGCTGACCACACTCCACCCACACCTGGTCAGCAGCAAGAGCTTCATAGGCAGCCGTGAGGAAGGGGGAGCTGCACATGCAACACCCCCAAATGCCAGCACCCAAAGGATATGCCACTTATTCTTGTTTAGATACTAAAACCTACTTACAGTACATGAATTCCCAAAGCTCCAGGCCAACATTACCTTCGAGATATAGGTCAGCTGCAAAGATCCAACAGCTCCTGCCCCAATTGCCAGGTTCTGAAAAAAATATGTTTTTTCATTTTAAGAAGGATGCTATGTGAGTCCATGGAAACAGCACTAAGAGACAGGAGGCCATGCTTCTAGTTCTGTTCATGCCACTTACTGGTTTTGCAATCTTGAGCAAGTCACTTACCCATTCTTTAGCTCACTTTCCTCCCTGCAAAACAGTGGTCAGCCTTGCCATTATATGTGTGCATTAACGTTGCCCATGGCCTGATGTACTGTAGAGAGGTCTTCTAGGACAGTGGGGAAAAGTGTGGGCTCCACCATTTGACTATGAGGAAGTTCCTTAGCCATTCACCTTCAGTTTTTCCTTCTGATAACAGCACACACCTCACAAGGCAGTTGTAAGAATGAGTGAGTGCATTTAAGAGCATTTGGCACATAGGTGACTCTCAACAAGTGTTAGCTACTATATTTTTCTGTCCTGACTAATCTGATCCCCATGTTGGCTTGGTCCTGTTTTATGCCACTTTAAATTCTTTTCGTAATAGATAGGGTACAGATTCACACAATACAGAAATAAAAAGTACAGCTGTTCAGTCTATTTCACAGGACGATTATAATGTCCATACGCTATAAAACACAAAGTCAATATACTGTTAAAACAGCAAGAAATTCATAGGCACCTTTTGTGGCAATATCTACCTTGGCACAGTCTCTGTGGCTTTCTAATTTCTCCAATGTCAGAAATGAAGCAAGGACACAGGGGTAGGAGCATACCAAAGAAATAGCCAAGAAATCACAGTTGTGGAGTTTCATCTATAACTTGGAAAATCCACTCCCCTGTGAGCCTGAGAACCTGTCCATTGCTCCTGGCAACCTCTTAAACTGTTTCCTTAAACAATAACCTTGAAGCCCCCATTACCTGGGTCGCGGCAAAGCAATAAACAGAGGTGAATCTGGATAACGGGAATTTAGTAAATTTCCTGAAGGGTTAACAGTAAAGGAACCTGTCATTCCAAGGACACCAAGGGAGCCAGCCCTTAAGAAATATGTTAGAGCCCTGGCCACTTTGGCTCAGCAGTTAGAGCGTCGGCCTGCAGACCAAAGAGTCACAGGTTCGATACCAGTCAAGGGCACATACCTTGGTTGAGATTCAGTCCCCGACCCTGGTCAGGGTCGTGTGGGAGGCAACCAGTCTATGTGTCCCTCTCAGGTCTCTGTTTCTCTTCCTCTCTCTCCCCTCCTCCCTCCCACTCTATCTGAAGATAAACAGAAAAATATCCTCATATGAGGATTTAAAAAAAAAAAAAAAAGAAATATCTTAGATAACAGGAAAGAGTGCTTCTAGGCCCCATTATGCCATTATGTAAATGAATATACGTCATCTGAAGCAAATGTAATGTGTGAAATGTCCTATTCGCAAGAAAATGGATGGGAACAATACCATGCTAAAAGGATCCTCAAAGCCTTAGAATTTTAGAGTAAAAGATCTAGAAAGAGTCTCTCCCCACCTTGGCCAATAAGGCCATAAGTCTGAAAGCTGCCTGTCAGTAGCCAGAATAGCATTTCAAGTATGGATGACTTGATTTACACATTGTTTTCAATTATACAGTGACTGCATTTTATTTTTTTAGGAAACCTCTATTGGGTAAAGAGAGATAGGCCTTACAGCCCCTAAATCAGAGTTCAAAACAGAGCCCCAGCACCCCAGGAGGCCCGTGAGCAGCTGACTGCCCCGGGGGGAGTAAATCACTCCAGGCAAGACATTCAGCTCCTCAGGGAGCGAAGTGGCCTAAAGCAGGCCCAGGTCTGTGTGGCCTCCAGAGACACGGAACCACAGACCTCTGCTGGACACTGAGCACCTCCTCTACCCCAGCCCCCAACCCCCAATTTGCACTCGAGGAAAATGAGCTGTGAGTGAAGACATTTGTCCAAAAGGTAACATAACTGGTGGCACTGCCGTCTCCTGACTTCCACCACAGTGTCCTAGAAGCAACACTGTAATTTTAAAAAGCTTGAGCTGTTGGAATTCTAGCTTCAGGACATGATTGCCCTATGACTATATGCAATAATAGGCCTGGTTGCATAGCTTGTTGGAAAAGTGATGTGAAAATACACAGAGAGAGCCGAGCCATGGTGGTTCCCATCTCGGACCCTCATGCTAATTACAAGATGCAGATGCCAAGTCTCAGGGGCTGGTCTTGCACAACTCACCCTCCTGACCCCAAACCACAACCCCAAGGCCTCCAGGGCCCTATCTTGAATTAGGAGTGATGAAGTGGGATTTGGGGAAGCTTTTGGACGCTAACCCAAACGTAATGACAGATAAGAGCCAATTGTATTTCAACTACTTCACCCTTTCCACCCTCCGTGATTGTTCCTCCCTCTGTCCTCTACTCCAGAGAGAGAGACAGCCGTTCTCCAGGCCCAGTTACCCTGGGGGTGGGGGTGAGGGTGTCCTCACTCCCTTCACCCACAGCACACCCACGGTCTGCTCCCAGGCTCACGTGTACCTCCTCTCCATCATGATGAGAAGCCAGGAAAGTATGATGAATGTCTGAAAAAGCAGTTTCTCCCACCTTCCTCACCACCCAGCGGGAAATGAATGACAGGAGAAAATAGCCCCAGGATCGCCAAGGCCTGATCCAGAGCGACAGCTCAGTGTCCACTCCAATTACTGGACCTAGGAGATCAACAGTGACAGCTCCTGCCAGGGTGGCAGCTCCAGGCAGACACTTCTTGCTCAGGGAAGAATGTGCCAACATGCCTGAGTCGTGAGAGCCTCAGCAGCCAGATATCAGGGTAGCAACACCAGGAAACAGGTCCTGGGAAGGGGCAGGGTGTTGGAGACTAGCAAGCTGCCCCTCCTGGCCACAGCCCACCTGCTCTAGGGAAAGGACTAGAGAACCCACCTTCACAAAGCCTGCTCCGCTGACTGCAGCCTGCCCTGACCTCTCCTCTCACGGAGTTCACGTACACCAATCCTTCTCCAACTTTGCTGCCCATCAGAATCTCCTGGGGAGCTCATTTTTTTTTTTTAATATGTTTTTATTGATTTTTTAGAGAGAACGGAAGGGAGAGAGAGATAGAAACATCGATATGAGAGAGAAACATCGATCGGCTGCCTCCTGCACGCCCCTCAGGGGATCGAGCCTGCAACCCGGGCATGTGGCCTGAGCAGGAATCGAACCGGGACCTCTCAGTCCATGGGACAATGCTCAGTCCACTGAGCCACACTGGCCAGGCAGGAGCTTGTTTTAAAAGGCTCAGGCTCAAGCCTCACTGAAAAACACTGAATCAGAATCAGGTAGAATGTAGGCAGAACATGTACATTTTTGCAATGTTCCTAAGTGATCCCTTAATGGGCCCAAGTTTAAGAACAAGTAGTCTCCATGACAAAATCTAGTCCTGGAATCTGTGTGGGGTATATTTTTCTGTGCTTTTGTCTCTTCTTACTAGAGTTCAAGCACATTGAGGACATAAGTTTTAACATGAAAACTCTGGATGGTAGTTAAGTTCCCAAACCAGTCCATGAACACCTGCAACCCTCACAGAGGACTGGAAGACGGCACCGCTTCTAGCCGCCACTAGCAAACTGTTTCCTTGGGAAGACTTGTTGATGTTTCGAACGTGGGTGCCACTTGACTTTGCAGCTCCCATGACCTGGAGCAGGTTTCCTGTGGGACTGGAATCGGGTAGAGGGGGCATGAAAAGACTGAGTCCCAACTAAAAAGGGGTCAAGGACTTGGGAAGAGGGAGCCGAGGAATGGGCCAGGAAGAGGGGCAGGAAGCATCTGAGATGAGAGCATCTGAGCAGATGGGGAGTGGAGGTTGGAGGGAAGGCTGCCATGTGAATCACCTAGGGAGATTTTAAACACACTAATATTCAGGCTTCATCCCCAGGGTTTTAACTGATCTGGGGTGGGGCCCAGGCACTTGTATGTTTGTAAATGTCCTCGGAGATTCCTCTGAGCCACCAGGTTTGAGAACTACTGCTGCAGACACCGGCTGGTCCTGCTGGCTCTGCACTGGAGACACAGCAGTTGGTGAGAGAAAGGGCCACGCACAGCCACAGCCCACAGAGTGACCCTGGCTGCTTGCACCAGCAGGAAATAGGGACAGGGACACAAAGAGCAGGGCAGTGATCAGGGAGAGAGGAGATTCCACCTGCTGGCAGCAATTGTGTGTGAAAATGTCTACAGGTCAGGAGCAACCTGTACACTTCTGGGATTTCTAAATTTTCTGAAAAAATGCAGGGCACAGGGCAGGTTCCTGTTAAATGATAGCTTTATGAAGACAATGCCATCACCTTGCTTTTTGCTCAAATGTTCTTCTGCCACCAAGGACCTCAAAGGAGCTCCCACTCCCCGGGAGTGGAGAGCAGAGGGTTGTTTCTTTTCCATCATCAAGCAAGGAGCTGAGGTGCCCACACAGAGATGTGACGTACCTCCCATGGTAAGCTTTTTTCTGGAAGCAACGTTATTTCTTGTTGAAATAGAAAAATTTTCCCATCTTCTAGTGAGAGTAATAAGAAGCACAGAAACGACCAGAAGACCTAACTATAGATTTTTAAATTCACAGAATGTCAGCACTAAAAGGTTCTGTTGATGCCTCGTCATTCACCACATGAGTCGTCCAAGGCTCAACTTGGGGAAATGACTTCAAGGAGCAGAGAGAAGACAGACAGAGCTCATTACTCCCAACATCAATCTGCTGCTTCGACAAAGCACAGCTTGAGAAAGGAAGAAAGAAATAGACATATATTTAGAGTCTATTATGCACCAGGCCTGCTGCTAGGTACTTTTGCACAATTGTCACTTAATCCTAACAATCCCGTTTTACAGATGAAGAAACTAAGGATTGAGCAGGTAAAGCAACCTGCCCAAGCTGACACAGGTCCTGAGTAGTCAGGCCAGTGGTGGAACCCAACCCTTCCTGATTCTCCAACCCCATGCACTTTCCTCTCTACCATGCCACCTCCCATGAGAGAATCCTTCAAATGTACAAGGACCTGCTCATTATCTAAGAGCTGATTATCAATGAAAGGTAAATATAAGAGCAGGACCAGCAGGGTTACACCAAAAGAGGCCCTTCAGTGTTGCCCAAGCTGGGCAGGGCAGGAACTAGTCAAACTGGCTCTTAGGTGCCAAACTCCAAAAGCCCAGGAATTCAGAGAGTGGAAAGGGGGAATGAGAGATGCTGGTGCCCCCTTACCTTCTCTTCTATCCCTCCGGGGTTCCCAGCAGACAGCAAGGAACACAGCAGGCAGTCAAAACCAGCTTACTGGTCAACCAGTGGGAGAAGGGGGTAAAGAATGCATGTGGAAATCTCACAGCTAAGGCGTGAGCCTCCACGGTTGCCCATGGGCTGAAACCACAACTCAAACCACTAAAAGCAGAGGCCAGACACAGACTCTCAGAAGAGGACTTGCCTAAGAAAAGCGGTATGATGGGAATGGAAGGGAGAGCACAGTTCCCTCTGCCCCTCACTGCACAGCCCTCCCCGTGGCACGAGAGAATAACCAAAGGAAACTAGCCAAGCTGTTCCCAGGCATCAGGTGACCCAGGCAGTGGCTTCACCTGCTGTGCTGGTATCAAACACATCTCCCCTCCATCGTGGAGCTCCACTTCCTGATACTAGCTGGAAGAAAGGTGAAGTGTCCATGGCTACTCTCTCTGCTCTCCAGTTCAAAAAGATGTATTTAATCTTTCCCTTTAAGGAAAGTCGGTTCTATGTCATAAACTGCTGTCTGGGTGTGATGCTCACTGTATTGTCTGGATGTCTTTTTATTGTTGCCAGGCACCAGCACCGCTTTAGCCAGGATGGACTTCATGATGTGGAAGTCTCTCGGAACACTCCCAGCTCGTTTACCCCCTCTTCCCATCCTCGTGACAGTGACCTAAAGACACGGCCGAAAGCGTGGGCTTTAGACAATCTCCCGAACACGTCTGGGTTCCAAGAATTCAACTAGTGGCCACGTAAATGTTTCTGAAACCGTAAACCTAATAGGCCAACTACTTCACCCCTTTCCTCAACTTGGCCTCCTCCACACTTACCTCAAAATCAATCATCATTTCCCCTCCACCTCTAACTGGTTCCCTTCCCAAGTTCTCCATCTCTGTCAGCAACTCCACATTCTCTCCCCAGTCAAACAGGCACTAAACCTTTGACTACTTCACCCTTCAGTCAGTCACCAAGCCATCAGTTTCTTCCTTCACAAGGCCTTTAAATCTGTCCCTTCTGCTCCATTCCCACCCCGCCACCAGCACAGACAGATGAAGAAGCTGTAGGTGAAATTCCTCGCCGTCACCTCCGCCTCCAGGCTCTCTCCACTTCCCTGTCCATCTCACGACACTGCCACAGCCAACTTCCTTCACAAATAACATCTCCGTCACATACATTACTTTATATAATCTTCACAGCAATTACGTCAGAGATACAGACAATTTGTATCACTCCCCGTATTCTACAGATGAGGACAGCAGGCTCAAAACAATGGATGCGTCCCTAATTAGTGTATTCATCAAGCTGTCCTCGCCTGGCTGACATAGCTAATGTAAATGGGCTCTGAAGCAAAATCTAATACGCAGCCCTGCTCCCAAACATACGAGTGCCTGCCTTTCCTTAGAGACATTATTTTATTTTTTCATGTTTTTACTGATTGTTTAGAGAGAAAGGAAGGGAAAGAGAGAAACACCGATCGGCTACCTCCTGCATGCCCCCTACTGGGGATCAAGCCCAAAACCCGGGCATGTGACCTGACCAGGAATCGAACCAGGACCCCTTAGTCCATGGGTCAACACTCATCCATTGAGCCACACTGGCCGGGCTAGAGACATTATTTTAATAATTAAATGGCATTCTTATATATAAGTAGATATATAAAATATTTTTAAATGATTGTATAAATAGATATACTAAACAAATGCAGAAAGTTAAAATCTAAAGCAAAACATAAATATATAACCAAAGACAAATTTTAAGAAATTGTAGAACAGTCACCACCATGGTTTTGCATTAGTAAAACCTCTACTAAGTTTCATAGCTTCTATCTCTTTAGCTGCTTGGACTCTAATACTAAATAGTGCTAACTATTAATATGATTGCCCCAGAGTGCTTCTTGGTTTTTACTTCTTTTTTTTTTCTTCTTTATTAATTTTTAGAGAGCGAGGAAGGAGGAGAGAGATAGACAAATCAATGAGAAAGAACATCAATTGGCCACCTCCTGCATGCCTCCCACTGGGGATTGGGCCCACAACCTGGGCATGTGCCCTGACCGGGAATTGAACTGGTGACCTCTTGGTGCATGGGTCGATGCCCAACCACAGAGCCACACCGGCTGGGTGGTTTTTACTTCTTTTTAATTTAGACAAAGTATACCTTATAAAGACAAGGATTGTTTTTAAAATTAACATTACTATAGAAAACACAAAATTACACTTACAGTATTTTATGTTAACTCTCAAAGTCCACACATAATTTTAATTCTTAAAACATTACTTTAATAATAATTCACCCTGAACAGAATCTGCATTTATTTATTTGTTTTAATTTGCATTTTAGTCAAAGTAAGATCTGTTGCTTGAAATCTTCCTTTGGGATTTTCCCCCCCAAAGGAATTCTGCATTCTTATTCTGACAGAATACCAGACAAAAGCATGCCAGAAATTCTACTTAACCCTTGAAATTATGTGTCCCACAGATAGCTAATACACCTACTACACAAAATCCATGAACTAAAAAACACTTTGTCCAAAAAATTGTTGAAGATCTGAGAGTTAGCACAATACTTGTATATACAGAGTATCTCTGGACAGGCACACAAGAAGCTGGTAATACGGGCTGCCTCTGGCTCTAGGAATAATACCCGGGAACAAGGGTGGGAGGGAGAAAGCTCTCACTATATCAGCTTTCCCACATTTCAAATTTTGTACTGTGTGCATTTACTGGCCAGTTTTTAAAGAAAGTTATCTTACTGGTTCTTGGCATTTTGACAGGTGAAGCATATTACACAAAAATCTTTTAAATATTGTTGGATTTCAGCCAAATTTTGCTCAAAAAGCTTTCTGGTACAGAAAACGCAATTAAAAAAAAAAAAGAAAAACCACACACTAATTTTTGCCTAGCCTTTAAGACTAAACTATTGTCCATTGTACATTATGTATTAATATAATTTCCTACCACTACTCCGTATGCTTTCTACTAAAACACAGCTAAATATTCATCTTTTTGTCAACACAGCCAAAGCTCTTTGCTCCTTTCAATGGAAAGAATTGCTTTCAGCTTATTTAAAAAAAAAAAAAAAAAGAAGGGAAAAGCAAAGGGTTTTTATTGAGGCCCCAGAGATACTAGGAGAAATGCAGAGATGCAATCATTTTGGATATTTTGGGTTATTTTGTTCCAAAATTCACATCATGGTCTTTGAAAAGTAAAAGCATCTGAGCATTTTGGGGCCAAAGAGAGAAAATACATTTTAAAGAGTAAATTTGACAAGAACAACCATCAAGTGCAATACTGTTTTCATGCTTCTGTTTATCCTTTGTTCGGGGCTATATAATTTAGTCTTGCAATTACTTAGCCAAGCGTTGCTGTGCAACTAAAACATAGTGACTCTGTAGGTCATGGTAATAAAGTAGAGAAGCCCTATTAAAGAATTGCATCCCCTCTCTCATGATAGGGACCAACATTAAATTAAAGTACAAGTGTTGATGCCATCATAACTTAGAAATGTTTTAAGGAAGACCCAGCCAATGTTTGTTTCTATTCAAGAATTATTTGCGTGCTTGATATTGTCAGCATATTGATTTTTAAATGCATTAGCCAAATCAGTGACCATAATCAATAATACTGAAACTTTCCATTTATAGGGTGTGTTTTTTTAACTAATGGGTTTCATCCTAGATCAGTTTGGTGTCACCAGTGACTGTATTAAAAAACCTTGATTCCTTGCTTTACCATCAAAACTAAATTCTGGCCGGCATTCAGGCTGTACCTGGTCCACACAGGCTGACCCCTAACACCCACCCCCGATACGTCCCGGGAGCAGACACTGTCGCTGGCCTCCCGTCTCTGACGTTCAGCTGTGCTCACAATGGCCAGCACCTGCGGCTTTACTTCAGAGGGCTGCCGTCAGGCCCCTGGAGCCATTTTGCCCACATGTGTAGAGCCAGAACCAGTGACTGTCCAGTGGGGTATACAGAAGCCCAGCCCCCTTGGGACAACCCTTAGGCCTCACTTACTGTTGGCCCCCCTGCAGCATCAGACTAAGGCCTACCTACCCTCTGCAGACTTCTCCTGAGCTGACACCCTTGTCTGGCTTCCTCCCCTTCCCTGTCCTGCTCCCAGCACACTTGACCCTCTCAGGGGAACATTTCCTTAATAAAGAACTTACCACAGATCCTTGTCTCAAGGTCTCCTGGGGAACCAAACCTTAAACATCCTCGAACCAGGCAAGCTCACCTTCCCTCCTTGGTGCTGCCCCTGCCCCAGAAGGACTGAGAACACTCTCCTCCTCCCTTTCCTCCAGGGTGCATAATAATCAAATGAAATATTTACGTGAAAACACTTCAAAACCCGTCAAGCGCTCTACAAATGTGAATCTCTTGTAGTAATCACTTCCAGATTTGGGTTCATTGGTACCCCCTCCACAAAGGGGTGCCCTGTAGTTCTCCCCGCCACATTTTTATTTAATCATCCATCTCCCCAGTTACAGTGTAAGCTCCATGGAGGTGAAGACTTTGTCTTGTTCACTGCTGAAGCCTCAGCATCTGACTGGTGTCTGGCGTGCAGACCACGTTTAGCAACTATGTGTGAAATAGTGTTGTGAACTCCAGGATCTTACTCTATTCTCAGCCCTTTAGGAATAAAGGGCCAAAAGCCATGTTAAGGATCATCTAGAGAGCCCATGGCCCAGGGAGGATAAATTACTTGCTTACACACAAAACAACTTAGTGGCAGGGCCAGGATCTGATCCTGGATCTCATCTTCCAGATCAGAGAACGTTCCATTTGAGACTCCACCTCCAGGCCCTCTTCTTCCTCAAATGGGCATCGGTGGAGAACACTGCAACCCCTTCTCCTTCAACCAAAATATTGGCATCTGCGTGGTTCAACTTAATGATATGCTATCTTGTTGTAAACATGGACTCAGATTTTCCGCACTATAGTTTTATGTGTATTGTTTTCATCTCCCCACCTGAAGCTGAAGCTTCCTAGTGGCAAAGACCTCACTGAGCTCACCTTCCACCTCATCGATAGGACCTTGCCCAAGGCTGAGCATAAGCATCAGTAGGAGGAAGGAAGCAGACAAGGGTGAAGAGTGCAGACACTTGAGTCAGACAGGCCTGGCTCCAACTCTGGCTCTCCATTTACTACCTGTGCAACCTTGAGCAAAGTCGCTGGACTTCTTTGCACCCCACAGAACACTGTCAGAGTGATAATAGTCCTCGAGTCCCAGGATTCTTGCGAGGACTTAATGAGATGATACATGCATTTCGCACAATGGCTGGTACAGGGCAACTACTCAATAAGGCTCAGTAAGTATAACCTGCAGTTAGTAACAATAGTCATAACAGTGGTAGTAAAAACAGGCTCCATAAACACCAAGTGACTTAAACAGGCAAAGATCAGAGACCTGGGTTTGGAAAAACCGCCACTTATTAATGTCTATTAAATAACTAAGATATTATATCAGGTGCCTCCTTTTCCCTAAGTAAGATGTTCCGTGACCAAAGGGAGTTCCCAATGTCTCTCTTCACAGGGACAGATCAAAACCGTCCAGTTTGCTCTTGGGATCACCTCCAATCCATCTCTCTTCTGACTTCCGTGCTCTACAGAACTTCCATTTGGTTTAGGCCATGCCCCCAACCCCAGGAGAGTGGTGTCAGGCACTCTGCATTTCATAAAGACCTCCCTCTGACTGCCTCTTTACCTGGCCCTCTTGAGTTTGTTCATTCATTAATTTAATGAGCACACATTAACCAAATGTTGGAGACTGTGGATCAGAAGCTAAACCAGATGAGCCCCCTGCCATGTAGGAGCTCCCAGCCCTGAGAGTCCTCTGGCTTCTATTTCTTAATCAGAGACTGCTTTTGAAAGCTTTCCTTCCTCCCAAGCAACAGTAAGAAGACTGTCTCATTATCAGCAATAATAGCAGGGGAACTGGAGTCAGACTGCCAGGGTTAGAATCCTGGCTCTGCCACTCTCTTATTATGTAACCACGGGCAAATGTCCTCCCCTCTCTGCCTCACCCACCTCACCTTTAGAACGAGGACAATAATACCTACCAATTAGACTGTTGTCAGAATGAAATGAAAACCCAATGAAGTCTTTAGAACAGTGCTTGGCACATAGTAATAAAGGTTCACTAACACGACTTTACAACTTACAAAAATATCTACTCTCGAGTCTAGAATGGCTGTTTGGCCATCAACACAACAAAGAGCTAAGCCAACAACTAAAGAAGTCAAATGTTCTGAAATATTGCTGTGTCACAGCCAGACTCTCCTTTTTTAGGCATGTGCCAAGCCAGCTGAAATTTCTGCCTCCAGGGAAAATGTAAAGAGTCTCCAGCAGGGGCCATGAGTTTTATTTGGTAACTCAAACTCAAAGAAAGCTCTAGCATCCTGAGAGCTCAGTTGGCAGGGAAGCACAGGAGGCTGCCCTGGGCAGGGTGGGACCTGCTGCAGAGGATGACCCCAGACACCCCAGGAAGGCAGCCCAAGACCCAGCATCCAAGGTGAGTGCACGTCTGGAACCAAGGGATAGTCAAATCAGAAGGCAGGAAAGAGCAAGAGAAATCACGACAATTGGCACCATTCGCGATTGGAAATGGTGACACCGTGGTCCTGGGTGACATGTCACTGACAGCAAGACTCACCGCCTGTGGCCCAGAGTATGAAGGAGGGTCCAATTCTTAAGGGAGGTAGCTGGCAACAGCTAGGGAGGATTCCTCAAGCAAGTGAATTTGGGTTAAGAACATTCCTTGTAGGAAGTATAGCACTGAGCAGCTAAACCAGGACAAAAATACACTCGAGTTACCTGAGCTAACATGGCAGGTAAGTGGGAGAAGGTATACACAAAGGAAGAAAAGGGGAAAGGAATGGTAAGACTCAGAGACCATAAGTCACCGGGGCTCATCCCCACATGCCAGAAGCCAAGTGTACTGGCCACAAGACTTGATTTTGAGTTCCTCCAGCAGTGGGGATGTGGCACCTAAAATGCTACTTCCTTTCACAGTAGATCTGTTGACTCAGCTGTGGGCACCTCTGCTGAGCAAAGGCAGGAAAAATGATACAGCTGGGCCCGAAGGCAAACGCAAAAACAAAACATCATAGGAGGCGAGCATTCCAGGCTAAGTCAAGGACGTAAGCGTCCGTAGGTCGGTTTTCTTCTGCATGCTCAGCACTTTAAATAAGAGTAGTGAACAGAAGGTCTATCAGGAATGCGGAGTGACACAGGGGCACAGTTCTAGTTAGTGTTAAGTCTCTCCTGGAGAAGGCGATTCGCAGGAGCTGAGCTCTAAGTATATTTTCTGTATCTATAGTGTTTTCTCTCAGCCATCAAATCCAGAGGACAAATGCCACAGGTCTTTAGAGGATTCATCCCCAGATAATGACCTAGAGACTCACAGGACTCTTTTTTTCACTTCACATCTTAAAGTCCAAATCTTTCCTCTTCCCAAGTCTCTGAACCAGAGCCAAATCTCAGGTCCACACCCCTCCCCAATCCAACACGGCCATGACCCATGATCTCGCCATTCAGGGGCCTCATCCCACCACACGGCTCTAGGGCAGTGAGAAGGAAAGAGCCAAGGGCACTCATAGCACCAGAAAAAGACTTGAGATCCCACATCAGGGCCAGAGCAACTTCTTCCCAGACTAGAGACGACTCCAGGGACCCCCAGGTACAGCAATAAAACTTAGCGGGCCCCTGTCTTCCAATGTCTGAGACTCAGCTTTTTCATCTGTAGTGCAAGGAAGCAAAACTAGGAGACTTTCAGGGTCACCTCCAACCCAGTATTGGGACTCCTGACTTGATGCAGCAGGCCAGTCTAACATTTGTCCAGCTCAGGGAACCAGGTCACATTCTCTGCTGGGGAGGGGCCCCAGACTGGAAGAGCAGGAGTGGCCACCAGGCCACAGCCCTAACAAGAGAAGTGAGAGGAAGCAAGCCAGGCTTTGGAGCCCGGATCCAGCCTGGCCGGCCTCTGCCTGACTTTTGCAAGTATTAAATTCCTGAGTGTGAGAAAAGACACCAGATCCCCTGGATCAGGAGAAATGAGCTTTTTCTCAAGTTAAAATCTGGGATGATTTCCTGTGTACATGGGTACGTGTACGTGCGTGTGTGTGTGCGTGCGTGTGTGTGTGTGTGTGTGTGTGTGTGTGTGTGGTGGTGTTTTCCCCTCCTTACTGACCAGCAGGTCAGTGCTGCCCATGAGAGATGAAGCCCTTGAGGCTAATCCCATGTGCATTCCTCCCAGGCAGTGATGGGCAGCCAGCCACCCTGCCACCCTCCCCTGTAGCCTCTCACCTGGGGGTTGTCCATGTACCAGAGAAGGTAGTTGGCCTGGGTGTCCAGAATAAAGTACCTCCGCAGAAACTTGCCACTGTTCTCATTCTCCTCGATGTCCAGAAACCCACAGATGCGGTTCTGCCGATCCACATAAGGCATTCCTGGACTCTGCTCACATCACCCTGCACGGCAGGAGGAAGGGAGGCACTGGTGAGAAGGAGGGTGAAGTGGGCCCTGCCTCAGGACCTGCAGGAACCTCACTCTGGCTTGACTCACCTCTGCGAGAAGCTGGGCTAGCAATCTCTCACATCAGCTTCCTTCCCCAGGGCACCACATGTTCTACCCCAACCAGACCCTGGAAATCTTTTATCACTTCCACTCCGTAAGCAGTCATCAAAATCCATTGACATGTATCACCTAACCTTCCTGAGGCTCTTTTATGTGGCGAGCAAACGGAGCGTCAGGCAACTTTACATACATGGAGGGTATAAGCCTAGACTTTGGGTCAGGGGCTGAGGTTCCAGTTCTGGCCACTTATTGTGTGACTACAAGCTATGTAATCTTTGTGCACCTCAGTTTCTGCATCTATAAAATAGGGATAATAATAGTACCTGCACCTCTTAAGATTTTGGTGAAAATTAAGTGCTTGGCGCATATTAAGCACTTCATAAACACTAGGTGTTATTATTACTCTTCACAAAAGCCTTGAAAAGTAGGTCATAACCCAGTTTATACATAAACAAACTATCTCAGAAAGGATATAAGCTCCAGTTCAAATACCTGGATAAAACTTTGTCAGGAATTCAGTCATAAACAGCAGCCCCTCCAGATCCATGAAGGTACCAAAGAATTAACCTGAGGGCTCCTGTGACCTTGTAGCAGGGCCACATGCTTCACTTACATCACTCTGCTGTGACCCAGAGGCCTCTTGTAACTGAAAGAATGAGAGAGCACAAGAAAGCCCCAACCCCTGAACACTTTCACTGACTCCCCTCCCGTTGTGATCTCCTTCCCTCTCTCTGAAGAGCCAAAGGAAAGAGCAAGAGCTCTGTTCTCCTCCCAAAGGAATATGAGCAACTTCCCACAAGCAGTACCCCCAACCTCATCACAACACAGTAGAGAAAATATCATTTAGACTTTCAAAGACAGATACCACCCACCCCTGGCCCTGCTTGGCTCCAACATGCAAAATTCACTAAGACCCAAAGCCTACCATGGTCCTTAGCCTACAACTAAGCAAGGTCATGAGACGGCCAACCTAAGGCCATTCCCTGTATTACCACAGTCCCCAAGTAAGCTGCCAAGATGCCACACCTGTAGTCTTCCAGGCCCAGGGGGACAGGTCCCACCAGCAGGGAGACACACTCCCAACAAGAGCAGGGAATTCTAAGGGTGGCGACTGGTGATAAGGTCTGTTCTCTCCCACCCTTACAAGGGGCTGGCAGTGTTGAAAGGTTGCCCCAAGGAAAAAAGTGCCCCCCACACACAACAATACTAGTGAACAGTGAGTGAATCCCTTGATTCCTGGTAAGGTCAGGCCCGAATCCCAATGGGGACAAATGACTCAGTCAGAAGGGAAATGGGTCAGGGGATCCCACGTCTACTCACTGGGTAATGATGGGGGACAAAAGAATAAAGCAGGCAGGGAAACAGGGCAAAGGATGTAAAAGGAGAAATAAAAGAGTTGTGGGTTCATTTCCAGTCAAGGGCATGTGCCTCAGTTGCTCTCCAGTCCCTGGCCCTGGTCGGGGTCATGCGGGAGGCAACCAATTGATGTGTCCCTTTCACATAGATGTATGTTTCTCACTCTCTCTCTCTCTCCCTCCCACTGTATCTGAAGATAAATGGAAAAATATCCTCAGGTGAAGATTAAAAAAAAGAAGTGTGGCAGAAGTGGGGGACAATGGTGGGGTGGGGACTGCGGGGAGAAACAGCCCTGCACAAAGGAGCATCACCTCTGTCACAGGTACCTGCAGCCAGAGGCCCTGCCTCTCCGAGCCTTCCTGAGCAAAGCTTCCATCCCAGCTCCAGTTCCACAATGGAGCCAGTGTGAGTACAGGAAAGGGAAAGAGATGGAGACAAGCCAAGACTTCGGAACAAACGCCATGGGAGGAACTTCAAGTCTTCTTGAGGACATTGGGTCAAAGATGGGAAGGCAAGAGGCCTGGCATTGGTTGGGGAGGGAGCATATCCCTGAGAAAGGATACAGCTTCCCCCCCTGGGAATAGGGGAAACAGGAGCCCCCTGCAGAAAGGCTGGGTTAGCTTCCCAGTGACAGTACACAGCTGTTTGGTCAGGATGAGGGAGTGCACCCATCCCCCAAGAAAACTAGGCAACTTCCACTGATGCAGTCAGAGACAGAATTTCCAGGGATTTCAGGACTTGCCACTCCTGGCACATTTCTAAGAGAAAGCATATAAAACGCAGTGGGATAACAAAGCCAACTGTCTCTGGGCCCTGAGGATAAGCACAGCACCCAACTTCATGCTGGCTTTCAAATGTTCCCTTTCAGCCAACAGGATTAATCAGTGCCTGTCTTTTTCTCAAGTCAGTGGCTAAAGAAGGTGCTCTTTCTACAATCTTCCAACAGTCCGCTTTGGTGGAGGGTCTTCCCGTGTGCATGGATCCACGGGAGGGAGAAGACCTTCATGTACCAAAAGAAAAGATAATAAAAGGGAGAGTTCTGGTTACAACATCTCCTGACTGTGGTTCTAGCCCCAGAAAAAAAGCTGCTCAGATGTCCCAAGAAGCTGCTGAGTCACAGAGCACATAAAGAATGTGAGAAGTGGGGGGAAGGATCAGCTGCAGGAGAACCAGCATCACAGGGACACGTGGTTATAACTAGCCGACCTACACAGAAGTGACATACTCAAAGATGGGCACAAAACACAACCCTGAGTCCTAAGTCCCAACGCTCTGACAGCTCGTTCAGATCCCATTAGTGCAGCCCTTGTCACAACAGCTGCTAAGACTTGGTAGGGAGAGCCTGATGACCCCAGCCCCCAAATCCCCTCTCCCTGCCTTAGATATGTCACCATCATCTTCCAAGTCTTTGCTGGTTCCTCCTCTTTTTCCAGGGGGGCTCCTCTAATACAATTAATTCTGCCACCCCAGGCCCAAACAACTGGGCAGTGAGGGGAGAAAGGGAGGCGTCAGCAATTGGTACTAAAGGGGGGGAAAACCCACCTAAATGCGCACACACACACTGTCACCCCCAAATTCCCCTACCAAGACCAAGACAAAGCTTCAAAATGTCCTTTCTGACTCTCACAACATTCCTCCAGTTATACAGTTTTAGCCTATTTTCTGACTCTATAAAATCACTTATCTTAAATTTCATTTTAACTTTAAGTTCCGCAGTGTAAAAATATTGGCTGGAGGGGACATTGGGTGGTTTGACCCAGGAGTTGCCCCCGCTCCTGTATGTCCTGGGCCCCACACGCTGACAATGACTTTCTCCCCATCTTCTGGGACAGTATGCAAAGTGTTCTCACCTAGCCTCTTCACCTTCGCTCTAACACCGCAAGGAAACCACCCAACAAGTAGCTTCTTAGCCTTCACAGTATATGGACAACAAAGAGAACAGACATTTGCGCAGGAAGGGACCTTGGTCCAACCCACTCAGCACCCTCCCTATCTTTCAAAAAAACCTCCAGAGTGTTTCCATGTTTAGTGCAAAAAGCACAATATAACAATGTCGGCATTTTTATAAAGATCACTCTTGCCAGCCATTTTCACTTCTGCATGCTTTTTCAGGCCCCTGTCTGTATAATCAGCCTTTTAAAGATTTTAAATTACATCATAAACATGTTCCATGTTGCTACATATCTGTGTAATCATTGTTTTTAATGGTTGCATAACATTACTGGACTATATTTACTATAATTTACTTAACCATTTCTCCGTGATTAGAAATTTTTCACTATTATAAATAATGCTGAAATTCATATTTTCTTTTTCTCTTTTTATTGTTGAAAGTATTACAGATTGAAATTCATATTTTCATGCTTTGTTTCTTCCTTCACATGGAAACAACATAAATTCCAAGTAGTAATATGACTAGATTATAGCTTATGATTTTGTTTTTACAATTCTTGAGACCTGTTTCCTGCTTCATCTTCCTTCCTGGACTTAGTGAAGTGCAAATCAAAATGATACGTGCACGCAATCAATATCAATCAATCTCTCTGTCTCTGTCTCTCTCTCACACACACAAACACATACCCCAAATCAAACCAAACCGTGGCCTCCCATAATCCAGAGAACTAAATAATGTATTTTAAAGAAAAGTAAAATAGAAAAGATGAAAGTTTTATATGATCCAGATTTCTTCAGTGTATAAGTTCCTAAGTATGTACTGCAAATGAAAATATATTAAATATTTAATTTATAGTAAAAATAAAACTTTAAAGAAAAAAAGTGAATTTGCATGAAGTTACCCATTGATCAGCAGCAGAAAATGGGTTAAATGTCAATTAAACCAAGATTCCTGGCCAACATTTTGCCAGTTGACCAGACAAAGCCCATGAAGAAAAAAAGGGTCAATGGCTGCCTACCTTACAGTGAGATCAGGGGCATTGGGAGATTTCTCTGTCCAAAATATCCCCTTGACTGCCCATTTTAGTCCCTTCAGTTCCATCACTGGAGGAGATTCAAGCCAAGAATAAAACTGTTCCCCATGAATTGAGGCAATTGACATCTTTATCGGGCTAATAATATGCAAGTGATATCTGGGGCCAAGACCCGAAGAAACAGAACATACCCCAATAAAGGGGTGAAAAAGTAAACAAAAGACTGCTGCTTGAAACAAATGTTATCTACTTGAAATTCCCCTAAGATTTTTATACACCCAGGACAGGAGTAGGAACCTTTCTGGGAAGTAGTTTGGCAATATATAACAAGAGAGCTAAAAATGTCCATACCCTTTGACCCAGTAATTCTACTTCTAGGATTCCATCCAAGTAAATGAACAAGGATGCAAATAAAGATTAAAATAAAAAGATAGCAACTGCAATAGAACTTGTAATAACAAAAAGTTGGAAATGCTCTGGACGTTCCAATGATTAGGGAATAATTAAATAAATTGAGACATTTGCATAAGGACAAGTTATGCAATCATTTAAGAACTATGTGTTTAAGTCATTTTTTAATAATTTAGGGAGAAATCATATCCTGATAAGATTTTTAAAGATATAATGTGATTTATAATTTGATCTCAACCCTCTAAATATTATTTTGTATTTCAATATTTGAATAGAAAAAGACTGACTCACAGACACCAAAATATTAGCAGTTAGTATCTATGAGTTATTGGTGAATTTTATTTACTTCTATATATTTTCCCTATTTCCCAAATTTTCTACAGGGAATGTGTGCTACTTTATTTAGTAGGAGGGAAAGCTATTAAACTCCACACAAACCCTCATCCCCAGCAGAGAAGTTCTGAAGCTGAGAACAAACTTCTCAATTCTCCAGAGTCCACAAACAAGTAACACCCTGCCTACATTATAGCTCACTTAGGACTTTTTTTGGTGTGCTGAAGTCTTAAATCTAATGGAGCAATATCCCACCCATCACAACTGCCCTAGATCCAGGTACCCACTCAGAGAGCTTGGGCACCCTCCATTCTAGTTGGGTGTCTTACTTCCTATTTCAACATCCTCTTAGGGAGGCTCATTTTTTCCCCTGCAGGTTTGGTTCCTTACTCTCTCGTCTTCCTAAAGGACTCCTGCCCTTGGAGCCAGCAACATTCACGCCCAATTCAATGCCTCTATTCCTCCACCGCTGTAGTAGCTGAGCCACACCACGCCCAGCACTCCAGCCAGAGGAAGGGGAACCTGACAGGACCCCCAGTGGAATCTTCCTTCCTGAAACTTGGGAGATAGGGTTGATAATTTTTTTTTTTTATCCTCACCTGAGGACATTTTTTGCATTTACCTTCAGTTAGAGCAGGAGGGAGAGAGGGAGGAAGAGAGAGAGAGAAATATCGAATGGTTGCCACCCACACAACCCCAACCAGGGCCAGGGACAAGCTGCAACCGAGGTACGTGCCCTTAGCGGGAACTGAACCCGGGACTCTCTGGTCTGAGGGCTGACGCTCTAACTGCTGAGCCAAACCGGCCAGGGCAGGATTGACATTTTAAAAATACACGGCTTGAAACAAATGTTATCTACTTGAAATGGATAAACAGATTTTTTTTTTTTAAGAAAAGCTATAGAGCTATTAAGTCATGAAAGCTATGGTTTGCTGTATTGGACATCTTGGTTTTTAAGATCACTAATGTAGTTTGGAGATAAGGGAAAGAATAGAGTAATAAGGGAGAGTGATCTACCTGACCGTTCTGACACTGTTGAGGTATATAAAAATACGAGAAAGGGATAACAAAGATAAAGGCTTAAATGGCATTGGCCCCATTATGACATAATCTAACCTCCAGTTCAAAAAAAGTTCAAAAAATGTTTTAATTAATTAGTTTTTTAAATTTGGAGATTTATTTTCTTTCACGTTACTTAGTGTTGGCAGGACAGGGAATTTCACCGATTTTAGTCCAGAACATAGTCAGGAAGGCGGTTTTTGACATGCAGGGGGGCATGCAGTACATACACCTCCTGTCCTACTGCCCTCTGATGGTGGGGGAAGGAGGGTGGGAGCTGGAGACGGCAGCGTCCAGCAGCGTCCAGCGTTGGCGGTGAGCGACAGGGATACCAACAGGAAATTGCTAAATTTCTACAGGAGAAAGTTTATCGGGAAATGACATCAGAGGTCTCAGTGAGGACTGTGATACAGCAGACAGGAACTGGGGTGTGGAGGTTAAGAGCAGGCACTCAACTATTGCTAGAATATGGACGGGCCATGTGAACAGAGCACTCACCTATGTTAAATTGCCGCACACGTAGGTGTGTATTGTGGAACCTCGACAATGCCAAAGGCCCAATAAAAACCCCGAGAACAACAAAACACAGGCATAGCTATTTCAGAACACATCCCTGAGAATGGACCAAAGATGATAACTTAGGAAGTGTCAAAGCATCTATTTCCTACTGTTATAATATCATTGCATTTTGAAAATGTCATCAGAGCAAACTCCAAACAGTCTAAGGCAGGAGAGCAATGTGAGAGAGAAGGGAATGTACTGAGTTGTGTTCCCAACGGAAGTTCAGGGTGAGGAATGCAAACATCTACAGGAATGGGGAAGTTAAGAAAAGGAGCCTCCTCGACACAGACAGCCCAGTCCCCACTCGACCCAAGAACTCTGAATGGAGGGCAAGAGACACTTCAGGAACTTTTAAGGGAAAAAATGTGGGGGGAAATGGCAGAAGTAACAACACTGATACCACTGCAATAAAGATGTTAAAAACAACAAAATATTTTAAACACTCATGACCTCTCTTAACAGCAGCCTCGTCTATGTTCAGAGAAAATGTGGTTGTTGGAGCCAGTAGCAAACAAAGGCCTGCCACAGCTCAAGGCTCCTTTGAGCACCACCACCGGCACAGGCGAGCTGCCACCTTGGTATTCTAAACAGCCTATAAAAACTGAAATCTCCAACCTGCAGACTCATCCAAGTCCCCCCACTTAGAAGACTCCATGAATTCAGTTTCACGGTGGGGATTCCTAGCAATAGCCACACGGGAGTCCCAGAGTTTTAATCTGCATTTAAAACTTGACAGTGTCAGCCACTAAAACATGGGCAGTAGGAAAATGAAAACAAAACATTATTTCTCTTTGCCTTTTGGAAAGTGTCAGAGGAAACTGTAAGTGCGTCTGTCTAAAAACATGTGCTCACTACCCTGAATTTAGGGACTGAGGAGGGGCTGGGTGTGACAAGGAGGACATGCAAATGACAGTGATCGATATGAGTGCATTTGATGAAACCCTTGCAAGATGACCATGAAAAAGGGTGTGCTGATTTCAGCTACCGTTGATGTGGTAGAGTGAAGTGAAAGAGGCTGGCTTTTAGAGTCAGACTCTGCTGAACTTTTCGGGGCTTATTTTCCTCGTTTGCAAAATGGAGAGAATCACTGTACCAACTTCAAAAGTTGCTTGTGGGAATTAAATGAAATAAATAATGCGTGAAAAGTGCTTACCAGGACATCTGGTAAAGAGTAAGCACTGGGCAAATGTTGTTAAGACTTGTGTGTGTGGAGTGCCTAACAAGTAGTGTATGATTACCATGACTACCAAAAAGCTGCTCAATGCAGGGCAGGCAGCTGCAGGGACCATCACCAGCTCACAAATATCAATAAGCAAATACCAATGGAAAGGCCATAACATCGGGATCCCTCACAAAGAAAGGCATAAATTTCCCTTACTCTGGCCTCTACTCCAGGAACCATCATCTTTTACATCTCTACAATTCTCTAAGAGGTTAAAAAAAAAAAATCCAAGAGATCCACAGACTCCATCTTGGCCAGCCTACACTGAAAGTTAACAGAACCCAGCCGTGCCTATCAGGTTCCAAGGAAGGGACTGTGGAGCTGCCTCCTGCTCCACCCAAGGGAGAATCACAATAGCAGAGAGCCACTTTGCAAGCAGATGGCCAAATCGGAGTCCTAGCTGATGGGACAGCGAGTACTAGCCTTTGTACTTCAACTGTAGTGTTTCCCAGGAGTGTAAGGACAAGCAGACCTAGCGTCCCACCCTCTTTATCTCAGCTGGCTGACCTCTATTGGCAGAAATGCACGCCACAGGCCCAAAGCTGAAAGCCTTTTGCCCACCCTGGGCAGTGTCAGGAGCTCCTGCCCCAGCAGGGCTGGGACCTCCATGGTGAGAGAGCCCAATCCAGTCTTTACTCCTCTGAGAGCCACTTCAATCATCAGGGGTCAGGGCAGAGAAGGGGCTTTCAGAAAGAAGATAAGCTATAAAGCCCAAAAGATTGGCTGTGCTTAACAGCAGGGACCAGAGGAGGAGAGAACACAGAGTAGCACTTAGTAAAAAGGTCAATTACAAGTCCCACTGCACCTTGCACAGATCCCCTCAGAACGGGAAGAAAGGGACCCCGTTCTTCCCACCTCTCAGCTGCCCTATCTCCCCACACTGTCCAATTCCCAGGCTTAATGATGGGCTTTTATCGGGCAGGGCTAGGATTCTTCTCTTCCCATAGGCTGTCAAACCATAATATTTGCTCTGCTTCCTTCCCTTCCAAAGCCTAACAGATTAGATTGCTGGAGTCCCATCCAGCTCACTAAGACAGATGGAAAACTGAAAGTAAGGCAGCCCAAACTGCTCACAGTGAGAAGAGACAGAGCAATCCAATGTTCCAGCACCCAGATCCTCTTTTCCAAGCTCTAGGACTATATCAACCAGACTAAAGAGCACCCCAGTAATTTCAATGAATCAGAAGATATGTACTGCACTGTGGCCCACAGCATGATCTAATTTGAGGCATTTCAGCCTTTTAACGGGGGCATCACCCACCTGTCCACCTACCCCATGAAGAAGACAGGAAATCAATGAAGTGCCAGCTGGATGTGCACCGTGAAGACCATGCTCCTGCTGCTTGGGTCCTCCTAGTGTTCCAACACTTCAGCAACACCTGCAAGCTTGCAGGGGGCTGCTCGGGAGTATTTAGCTATTAGGGCTGACACATCTCCCTTTCCACTTTGCAGAATCTCTCCATAGGTAGGCACCAACCAAAACCTGTATGTCTTCAGGATTTATTATAACCTTGGTAAAATACTGAGCTAAATTTGTTTCAGCTTACTATGATGACATGATGGGATTTGCAGGCCCTACTTCCTTATACAGAAGAGAGAAGACAACACCAACAAAGGAAAAGAAGATTTTGCAAATTCACCACCAAAGAGCAGGTGGTTTCCAAGTCAATACCTAGGTGATTACCCATCTCTGAAGTGAACAAGGCTCCCATCATCAGCTAGCTGGAACCCCACGAGGTGTGCACCACTTTGTAAAAGGCAACCCTCATGAACCAGCTTGATGGACTGAATTTCTACAGGTAGGAAGCACTACCACACTGCTCTTTTCCCTTCCATTTGGATAGGTGCAAACAATTCATGTGCTTTGCATTCATTCATTCATTCATTCATTCAACAAACATTTACTCAGCACCTAATAGATGTCATACACTAGGCTGGCCACAGAGTCTAGACTACAAACTAAACTTTCACTATGACAAAAGTCACCTGCCTTCAAGTAGTACACAATGAAGAAGGCTAATATCTGAAATGATGATAATGCTTTTTAAAAGCTTCCTCTGGTTTCTCAAAGCATGCTGGATCTCTATTTGAGCAAACATATTTGTGTTCTAGGAAGTTGTTTAGCTTCCTAGACTGGAAGCTCCCTAAAGACAGAGGCTGGCCCTGGCCGGTCTGGCTCAGCAGTTAGAGGGCTCAAGGGTTCGATTCCCGGTCAAGGGCATGTACCTGGGTTACAGGTTCCATCCCTGGGCCACAGATCGCGCGGGAGGCAATCAGTTGATGTGTCTCACACGGATGTTTCTCTTTCTCTCTCTCTCTTCCTCCCTCCCTTCTACTCTATCTAGAAGATCAATGGGAAAATATCCTTAGGTGAGGATTAACAACAACAACAACAAAAAGGCTGCATTTTGTTCATCACTGCCTTTCATGTCCTTATTGTCCATATATGTCAATTGAATGCAAATAAAATAGCAAACATTTCTATTCTTTCAACATCTTTGGCTTTACTGTTTCTGAAAGCACAAAGAAAAATGATGAAGCTTTAGAAAGGAGGAAAAAGGGGACTGACTTAGTCAGATATATTAAGAACAACATGAGTACAGTTTTGGAACTTCAGCCCAAGTGCAACCACCACTCAGCGGGCTGAGGTGCCTCCAAGAGCCACAGCTGGCGTCCTGGTAGAGCTTTCCCCCTCCCTCTTCTCTACTGTTTACTCTCCTCTGAAAAGCCCCATTTGGAGTCCTAAAGAAAGAAAGGAGGAGGGACAGGAGGAATTAGAAGGGGAAGACACAGCTTGAACCCACACTCACCAAGACTGAAAGAAACTTTAAGCTGAAAGGCTGGGAGGGCAGGGTTGGCCTGGGGGAGGAAATGTGTAAGACTGAAGTGGAGGACATGCCTGGACACTTTTCCTTCCTACAAGGCCTATTTTTCCCTTTCCTCTTTTTTTTTTTTTTTTAATTTGATGAAATAACAGTCTTCAGAACTGGAAAGCGGCAGCAGAAAAGGGAAGCGAGTAAGGTGAGGAAGAAGTTGGTGTGTGTGTGTGTGTGTGTGTGTGTGTGTGAGAGAGAGAGAGAGAGAGAGAGAGAGAGAGAGAGAGAGATCCCCTCGAGGTGCTTTTCCAGCCAGGCACCGAATCTGCATTTTAGGACAGTTTTCCTTCAAGTCACCCCCATAGCCTGGCATTCCAAAAGCCCGAGGGCCGGAGATGGACCCAGAGGAAAGGAAGGGATCTCCCTACCGAAGCACACTAGGCCTGCTCTGTAATAAGGTGATAGGGGAAGAGAGAGATGAGTCTCCACGGCCCCATCCGTGCCCCAGGGACTTGCCTGGACGGTGTCTGCTCTCCTGCCCTACTCGCAGCTCGGGCAGTTGTTGCGGGGCCGCTGCCCCAGCGCCAGAACCCGCAACGAAGTTTCGCCGCTGCAAACGTGAGAAAATGCAGCTCAGCAGAACACCCGCCCCACCCTCTTGGCGGCCCCACCCCCGCAGCCCGACCCCAGACAGCGGCGACCTTGGCCACCCCGGACGCTCCAGACGATTGGAGGAGGGACTGCCCCCAGGCTTTCCCGGGGCTAAGCGACCGGGGGCTGCGGCGACCTCCTCCTTGGCCGTCGGCCACCAGGGCAGGAGCGCCCCCGGCTCCTCCAGCCCGCGCCTCCCCCGCGCACCCCTCTGCGCCTCTCCGCCCCCCGGCCCGCGAGAACACCCAACTTACCCCGCCGTGCAGGGGCCGGGGCTCGGGTAGGGTGTGCGGGTTACATCGGGGTGGGACGCGCCCCTCCGGCCCGCGGGGCCGACGCTCTCGGGATTTCTTTATCTCCCGGCCAAACTCTCGGTGCCTCTCGCTCCTCTCGCTCTTCTCCCCCCTACCCCGCCCCCTCCTTCTCTCTTGTCTCTCGGCTCTTTTTTCCGGGTTAATTACGTTTCGCATTAAAGCAAAACCCAGCCCCGGATGTGAGTACAATGCTCCGCCGAGCCCGCTGGGGGAGGAGAGGGGTGCCGGGGCGCCGCGGGGTGGGAGGGGGCGCGGCCGGGCGCGGCGGGCTGCGCGGAGGAGGCGGGGCGGGCGCCCGGGAGGCGGCACCGACCACCTCGCCTGCGTCCGCCGCGGCGCAGGTGGGCCCGGGCCCCGGCCGGAGGCCCTGGCGCCGACGCTCGGCCCGGGCAGCAGGTGTCCGGAGCGGGAAAGGGGGCCGGGACGGGGCATCCTCGAAGGAGGGAGGCGAGCCGGAGCGCGGGTTCCCCCTTTATCTCCATTTCTTCTTCCCAAAGCCCCACCCAGCCACTTCAGCCGGGCGCCCCTTGCATCCTGAGTCCTTGCCTTTCTGGAGTCGCGGGGTTAGATTTAGGGTTAGGGTCGAAAGGAGAAGCGCAGATTCTCCCGGGTTGTCATGAAATTGCCCGCAGAGCCCAGTGGGGCCGGGCGTTCTAACGGGAGATACGGGGACATGTTCCGAGTGTGGCGCAAAGACGCCCTTCCTGCCCTTAGAGCGGGAGGGTGCTCCGGGAAAAAATGGGAAACACGAGCATGCATTAGGTAAATGTCGCCAAGGAGAACTGCTGTGAGCCGGTGCGGCCTCGGCATTACCTCATTTGATACAGCAGCCCTATGGGTAGCCATCCCGTTCACGATGAGGAAACCGAGACTCGCAGACGTGAAGTAATGTGCCCTGGGTCCCACAGTTGATCAATGGCAGGTCTGTCAGGTTCTGACGCCGGCCTCCCACGTGAGGAGTTGACATTTAAACATGCATAAAGCCAGTCAATCAACATCCGAAACAGAAATGTAGTGGATTCACCCTGGAATGGAGGATCGTGAGGTGCGGTTTCTCGGGGTTCCGATGCAAATGTAGTTCCTAAGGTCTGAGTCCTGCCAAGCTTTGAGGGAGAGGAGGGCAAAAGAAGATCCTTGAGGCTCTAGGACAAGGACTGGATATGCGGGGGTGATGGAAAGGCTGGTCTACATCCCAGTATTGTAGGGGAAAGGCAGACAGTTTAAAAGTCTCCAGGACCTGAGGCCGCACAGCCTGGGGATAGGGGTCCCGAGCCAGATGAGCCAGGAGGCAGGCAGGACAACGCGCAGCACACACCCCGAAAGCACCAGTGATGAAACTGCACACGCTTCCTCTTCCATTTTGATTGCCAAAGCAAAAATGAGCCACCCGGCTTTCTCAGGTGTGAAAAAGGATGTTTGCTTTACAACATTTTGCTTTGAATGAAGAAGGAAAGGGGGACACAAGAAAGAAAGAGAGAGAAAACATTTCCTTTGAAATAAATACATCAATGTCTTTTTTTTTTTTTTTTTTTCCTGCTCATGAAGGTTTTTGCCACTCAAATTTCAGGCAGCACAGCATGAAGAGCATGTTCTTTGGAAGCAGATGGCCTGGGTTTGAATCCCAACTCTGCCATTTATTAGCTTGGATCCCTGGGCAGCCTTTGGGCGCCTCAGTTTCTACATCTGGGTCATTGTGGAGAGTAAATGAGTTTACATCTGTAGTGTTTAGATTACTGTCGAAAACGAAGTAGATGCTATGTAAGTGTTTTTGAATTTAAAAATTAGATTATGGTTTTCAGAGTGAAAAGGAACAAAATTCCACCCAGCTCTAAGCAAATCTGACTGGAACTGATGGTTCCCTGTGTGAGCAATGAGGTAAAATCTCAGATTTCATGGTATGGTTCATATTAAAACCCATAAAACTCAACTCCCCATTGGGCCTGCCTGAGTCACTCAATCACAGAACCACAAATATTTCCTGAGCACTACTGTATTAGATGCCTGGGAGGCCAAGAGGAGCCAAAGGCCTTGGGTCCTGTTGTGAGGACACAAGTGTCACTCCAAGGAGGGAGGCAGCAGGAGTGAAAGCTTCCCTTTTATCCCCATTTCTTCTTCCCAAAGCCCCACCCAGCGAGGCAACCCTCCTGAAAGTACCCTGGGAATAAATGCACAGAGAAGGAGTACTGTCAGCCTTTAGAGGAGAAAGATATCTCTGTGTAGGGTGGGGGTGGTTTCTCCAGAAAGGGGTAGGCTTTGATATGGGCTTAAGAAGATGGGTACAGCCCTGGCAGGTGTTGCTCAGTGGTTAGAGCGTAGGCCCTCGGATCAGAGAGGCCTGGGTTCGGTTCCTCTAAGGGCGGCCACTAGATGTTTCTCTCTCTTTCTTCCTCCCTCTCTCCCTCATGCTCTATCTGAAGATACATGCAAAAATGTCCTCTGGTGAGGATTAAAAAGAAAAAGAAGATGGGTACAATTTTATTCCAGTGGTGGGGGCAAGAACCTGTTAGGCTTGGGGGTGGGTGATTAGCACACTTGGGGCAATGTTCATATTTCACAGGCAGCCCCATTTTCTGCCATATTTGACCCTGGCCAAGACCTGGCCCCAGTTAGACTGCAATTGCTGCCCTGAGCCCATTCCCTTACCCCTGGATTTCTTGGTGCTTCTTCAGAGGACATCCCCCCGCCTCTCCTGTAGTGGGCACCACAGAACAGGTGTTAAATAATTCTGCTGCCATCCTTTTCCATCTCGTGACTGACACATTTTGAAAGTACTTACATTGCCTGATTTTATGTATTAATTTTTTCAGTACAATAAACAGCCCTGATGTCTGAAAATTTGACTGCCTGTGGAGAAAGGAATGTCCAAAAAGGGACTTTCACATCAACTATTTAAGTCCCCTAATTGTATCAATGCAAGATGAGAGTCAACAATTTCCTCAAAGTGTTGCAGCTAGTTAGTGGCAGAGCTGGTTCTAGAAGCCAGGGTTGACTACCCTCAGAATCTTCTAGTATTAGTACATGAAGTTTTCCAAAAAGATGGAGGCTTCTGGCCCAGGATCTAAGAACCTAACCAGAAAGTGTTTACTCTAGCCATTTACTTATGCACTTTCTATTACTTTTCAATGTTAATGTCTGGGTGACTGATGACCTAATAACCTTCAGCAGTGGGCCAGGGCACCCTTGAGGGAACTGCATTGTTCTCTATCCTCAGAGATAGCCATTATATAAGGTACCAGGCTGCAGCTGGGCCAGTTCTGTTGGGGAAAGTGTGAGACTGAAGAGCCCAAGGTCATTGGCTGATCCTGGCTCAGGCCAGTTAATTTTACACACAGATACATTGCTCCAAGGCCGTACATTGCACCTCTAATGCTAGCTGGTCATTTTATAAATAATTACTACTAGTTTTAATAGCAAAGCACCAGCCATTTCCAGAAAGATTATTCAAACTACTATTGTTATATTCAGTCCTATTCAATAAACAATTACCTGAACCTGTTACCATGTTTCCTCCCATATATCTGCCAAATACGTGCTAAATGCTAATTGCTTTACATCTATTATCTCATTTAAGTCTGACAACACTGGAAGCAAGTTATTTTTATTGTCCCATTTTATAAATGTTAGGTGACTAAGACACAGAGACAAAGCCTAGATACAAACCTGTGCAGCCTGGTGCCAGAGCCTGCCCTCTTAGCCACTGAGTTTGTGCAGGGTAGAGAAAGATATAAACCAAAACTCTTTCCCCTCCACATTTTTAAATTATTATTTAGAATCTCCATTCCATTTTACCTAGCAATTTCATGTCCAAGGATATGTCCTACAGAAAATCACCTGGAGATATATATGGTACGTATGGAGTGTATGTGTATATATGGAATGTGTATGTGTGTATGTACTATATATATACATACTCACTGAAGCATTGTTTATAATGGTGAAAATTGGAAATCACTGTCATGATCATTAACAAGGGATTTAACAGGTAAATATTGGTACATTTATACAAGCTTATACTATGCAGCTGTTTAAAAAATGAGATACATCTCTATGTAAAAATTCCTAAATATTGCCTGGTCGGTGTGGCTCAGTGGATTGAGCATTGTCCCATGGATTGAGAGGTCCTGGTTCAATTCCCAGTCAGGGTACATGCCTGGGTTTCATGCTTGATCCCTAGTAGGGGATGTGCAGGGAGGCAGCCAATTGATGTATCTATCTCACATCGATGTTTCTATCTCTCTCTTTCTTCCTCTCTCTCTAACAAATCAATAAAAACAAACATGTTTTTTTAAAAAATACTAAATATTTTAAGTGGAAAAGGACATAAAGCTGTCTGTATAGTATAATCCCACTTCTATAAATAAAAATTATGCATGCTTATTACATGAAAAAAGTCTAGAAGACTACATTCCAACCTTTTAATCAGAGTTTTCTTAGGGCAGAGGAGGAGAGGCTACAATGATGGATTTCACTTTCTAAGAGATGTATTTCTGTAATGTTTAATTTTTTGCAATAAGTATGCATGCATATGCATTTGGTTATGAGAAAAGAACAATAATGATTTAAATTTTTAATAAAACATTTAAAAATGTTAATGCTGGCTGGTGTGGCTCTGTGGATAGAGCATCAGCCCATGCAGGGTGGTATGTTTGATTCACGGTCAAAGGCACATACCTGGGTTGCAGGTTCAATCTCCAGCCCTGGTCGGGGTGCGTGCAGGAGGCAATCAATTGATGGGTCTCTCTCACATCGATGTTTCTCTCTGTCTCTCTTCACCCCACTCTGTTCCACTCTTTCTAAAATTCAATGGAAAAAATATCCTCAGATGAGGATTAACAAAAAAGACAAATTAAAAGCTCGATGAGAAAGCATACTGCAGCCCTCAAAGAGCCCACTATTTATTAGGGAGGGAATATATCATGTACAGAATTACTATCATAAAAGCCAGAAACTGATACAGGCAGAGAGGAGAGAAGAGATAAAATTCTGTAGGAAATCACAACCAGCTGAGGTTGAGAGGTGTAGGAGAAAATGTATGAAGGACAATTCAGAAAGACCTTGAAGGAAAGGTGAGATGTAGAAAGTGGAGAGAGGGTGATGAGAATGGGTGGATTCCAGATCCAGAGGTTGTCAAAGGCAAAGCAGAGAGGCAGGAATGCATGAGATCCATTCAGGGAAGTGTGACTGGTCCCATTCAGCTGGAGCACGGAAGGATTGACGAAGGATTTTCATGGGGAACAAAACAAGAAAGAAAGGTAGCTGAAGGGTCTTTACTGCTGAGCTAATGAGTTGTTTGTTACTTTAGGCATCAAGAGCCACTGAAGGCTTTTGAGCAAGGAAGTGACACAATTAGAAGTGAATAAGCAATTCCATAGTGATTGCATAGTAACTGGAGTCTAGCACCAAGCTGCAGGGTTTGATGCCTGACTCTGTCACTAATAGCTGTATAACCTTGGACCAGTAACTTTACTCCTTTCTCTGTGTTTTTATAAAAGGGGAAGATGGTGTTAACAGATAACCTATCTCACCCTATTGTTGAGATTGAGTGAGTTAATGTTTTTAGAGCAAGTGGTAAATACTGAGAATTTCTGTTACATTTTTTAAAATCAGTATACCTTTGGACTAAAAATCTTTGCATTTCATTTTGAAACTTTCATTACAGAGAGCTAACATTACATGATAAATTATTGACTATTCTTTCCACTTTCACAGGATTGCAGATTATTAATCTCATTTTACAGATGGGACGATTTAAGTTTTCAGGAGAGATGCAATCTCAGAATCACAGAGCCAGTTATGAGTTGAATCCAAGAGTTCTGAATCCTAGTTCAGTGATCTCTGTTCAACACTCAGGGTTATCTCTTAGCTCAAATTCTCAGAGCCTTAAGAATGGAATAAGTGGGGAGTGGAAGAAACTTCGGCAATTTCTATTAATAGGATAAGGAAACAGCAGGACAGGAATAAAGTAAAATAAAATAAATTTGGTGGAACACTGCAAATTTGTATATAAAATCAAACTTTATATATATATATATCCTGAATTATGCCCCTCACTTCCAAAATCATATGTTAAAGACCTAACTCGAAATGATACTACATTTGAAGAAGGGGCTTTTAAGAGGTAATTAAGGTTAAATGAGGTTGTAATCCTAATTCGATAGGATTGGTAGCTTTACAAGAAGAAGAAAAGATCTCCGCCTCTCTCCACAGGCACCAAGGACAGACCATGTGAACACACAGCAAGGAGGCGGCCACCTGCAAGCCAGGAAGAGAACTCTGACCAAAACCCAACCATGTTGGCAACCAGATCTTGGACTTCCAGCCTCCAGAACTGTGAGAAAATAAATGTTTGTTGTTTAAGCCACGCATTCTATAGTATTTTTTATACACATACACACACATTATGTACACATGCCAAAATGATTTCCTAGTAACATTTAGAAAACATTGCTATCCTGCTAAATCTGACACTAACATAAACCTCAAAACTGAAGGTACATCCTGTCCCCAGAAATAACAGTCTGCCTGCTAAGTGCATCATCCCTATTGATTGGTACCGACGGTATTGTTTTTCCGTCAGCATGGATAAGTGCAGTGCACTGCTAGGATTCCTGCATCCCCAGTGATGCCCCGTGATTATGTGGGAAGAACTGGGCCTGTGGAATTCAGAGAGAGAGAAGGAACAGATACTTTACCTTTGAATCCATGACATGTTTTAGCAGTATATTTAACTTTATTTTTGCTTAGACTAGTCACATAATTCATATCCTCAGCACTGAGAGAACATGCGGGCTACTATTAGTAAATACTTATGAATGAATATTGTCACAGTTGTTAGCTAGAATAAACTCCATCCAATTTTCCAAGAGATTCCTATGGTAGTCAGTGAAGTAGGTTGACTTTTATATCAGTGGTTCTCAACACAAGCTGATTATTACAAAACAAAGAAAAGCAAGAAGGATATTTGGACAGATAGATTTATTTTTTTCCACTATTTTGTTAACAGGAAAAACGTGCACACTGTACAGAGTTCAAAAGGTACAAATAGTAAGAACAGACAAGTATTTCTCCCACTCATGTCCCCCAAACACTGTTTTCTTCCCCAGAAGTAATCAATTTGTGTGTATGTGTGTGTTTAATAATAAAATATTCAGTTCGCAAGGATATAACTTAAAATGTAATTACCTGAGTGCTAGATTTATAGGTAATTTTATAAAATCTATTTTTATTTCTAAATTTTCCAAGTATTCTTCAATAAGCATGTATTATTTCATGATCAGAAAAAAAAGTTTTATGAGTAAATAAATAGTTTTTAATTTAAAAGTACCTCGAAGATCTCACAGCTGCTTTGTGATTTAAAAAAACGAAAATCAAACAACGACAACAACAAAAACCCACGATGGAACTAACTTTATCCTCAACTTAAAAATACTTGCCAGTCTGTGGACACACTTTTCAGAAAATTTTAGCCATCCACATTAAAACTCCTACCACTGGAAAAAAATATACAAAACCTTATTAGCAGCTTGAATCCTGAAACCTAGTGAAATTTAGTATGAGTCAGTGGAGACAGGTAATTTGCTCAGGAATCTTCTTTCAAATTTCATCATAATTTGTATGACGACTCCACATGTCTATCAAACTATATTAAAATTAAGTGTAACACAAGGGTGGGGAATTAAGCCCAGTCCAGCTTACTTCCTTCATTTAGTAATTAAACAATAACAAGCACATTTATCTTTACACCTAATACTTAATGATGCTGTGAATGTTCTAATTGGATAAGTAACCAAATGCACCCTGCAGCGTCTGATGTCAGAAGATGTCACAGTCCTGGCTTGCCAAAAAGACATACATAGGAACACTATCCTGATCTAAAGGTTGCCCTTCTAGCAAATCTGGAACAGAACTCCAAATTCAGAAGGTGAGAGGGGAAGAGCTTTCTTTCTTTTTTTTAATTTTTTTTTCTTTATTGATTTTAGAGAGAGAGGAAGGGAGAGGGAGAGAGATATAGAAACATCGATGAGAGAGAACATCAGTTGGCCTCCTCCCGCATGCCCCCCACTGGGGATTTGGCCCACAACCTGGGCATGTGCCCTCACCAGGAATTGAACTGGTAACCTCTTGGTACATTGGTTGACGCTCAACAGCTGAGCCATACCGGCGGGACAAAAAGAGCCTTTCTTAGGCTTGCTTATGGGTTCTAATTGAATATCTAATTTCTAAAGGTCCAATTATGTGGTTTTCTAGCCTTCAGCAGATTAGACACAGCAGCAGAACCGAGGAGCTATTAGAGATGGAGGAAGGGAGGAGACAGAGGGGGAAATGACTTTCTTCAGTTCATTCCTATGTCCCTAAATGGATTAGCTGACAACCACAAAGGAGGGGAAACAAAAGTTGATGGCATTCCCAGAGGTTATATGTGCTCAAAACAACCTTCATCATTCCTGGTGATGACATGGGGGTAGGAAAACGTGGCTGAACAGTGATCAGTGCCTTTATTTTAGGAGGAAAGTTTTATGTGGTTTTGCTGGTAGGAGCAGTGACCTCTGAGGAGGAGGTCACCTCTGAGGTGGTAAAAGGAGACTTAAGATTCCCTCACGCTCTTTTATGTTTTTGAAGTATGATATTGTGTGCACTAGGTATCTTTTGCTTAATAATAACAAATTTTTAAATTATTTTAAATGACTTTACAAATAAAGTCTCTGAAAAGAAAATTGTTTAAATTAAAAATATTGAAGACCTGAAATCATTAAACTCCTAGAAAAAAACCACAGTGGGTAAACTCCTTGACATTGGTCTTGGCAATGATTTTTTTTAGATTTGACTCCAAGAGCAAAGACAATAAAAGCAAAAATAAACAAATAGGACTCCATCAAACTAGAAAGCTTTTGCACAGAAAAGGAGACAATCAGCAAAATGAAAAGGCAACCTACAGAATGGGAGAAAATACCTGCAAATCACATATCTGATAAGGTGGGTAATATCTAAAATAAATATAGAATTCATACAACAAAAAACTCAATAACAAAAAAATACCAACCCAATTTAAAAATGGGCAGAGGAACTGAATAGACATCTTTGCAAAGACATATGAATGGCCAACAGTTTTATGAAAAGATGTTCAACATCACTTATCATCAGAGAAATACAAATCAAAACCACAGTGAGATATCACCTCACACCTGTTAGGATGGCTGTTATCAAAATTGGCAGGGATGTTGAGAAAAGGGAACCATTGTGCACTGTTGGTGGGAATGTAAATTGATGTAGCCACTATGCGAAACAGTATGGAGGTTCCTCACAAAATTAAAAATAGAACTACCATATGATCAAGCAATTCCACTTCTGGGTATATATCAAAAGGAAATAAATCACTATCTCAAAGAGAACATCTTTACCCCCATGTTCACTGCAGTATTATTCACAATAGCCCAGACATGGAAACAACCTAAGTATCTGTTAATGGATGAATAGACAAGAAAATGTGATGTATAATAATATGATGTGTAATAATATTAAATATATAATATTATTCAGCCATGAAAAAGAAGATAATCCTACCATTTGTAACAACATAGAAGGAACTTGAGGGCATTATGCTAAGTGAAATAAGTCAGACAGAGAAAGACAAATACTGTATGATCTCACTTATATGTGGAATCTTAAAAAAAAAAAAAATGAACTCATAGAAACAAAGGATAGATTAGTGATTGCCAGAGGCAGGAGTTGGTAGTGGGTAAATAAGTGAAGGTGGTCAAAAGATATAAATATAATATAAATAAGTTCTGGGAGTATAATGTACAGTATGGTGACTATAGTTAATAATACTGTATTGTATATTTGAAAGTTGCTAAGAGAGCAGATCTTAAAAGTTCTCATTATAGCCTGGCCGGTGTGGCTCAGTGGTTGAGTGTCAACCCATGCACCAAGAGGTCACTGGTTTGACTCCTGGTCAGGGCACATGCCCAGGTTGTGGGCCAAATCCCCAGTGAGGGGCATGCAGGAGGCGGCCAATCGATGTTCTCTCTCATCGATGTTTCTCTCTCTCTTTCCCTCTCCCTTTCTCTCTCTCTAAAATCAATAAAGAAAAAAATGTTTTAAAAAATTTCTCATTATAGAAAAAAACATTTGTAACTACATGAGGTGATGGATGTTAACTAAACTTATTGTTGTGATCATTTTGTAGTACATACATATATCAAATCATTTTATTGTATAACAAACTAATACAATATTATGTCACTTATATCACAATAAAAATGGGGGAAATTCAAAAAATGCCAAAAAACATTGTACCACAATGATATATCACTACATACCTATCAGAATGACTAAAATGAAAAAAAAGGGACAATGTCCTAGGCCGGTGAGGATGAAGAGAAAGGGACCATGGTTCATTGCTGGTGAGAATGTAAGAGAGTACAGCCTCTCTGGAAAACAGCTTGGCAGTGTCTTAAAAACACCGAACATGCAACTATCATAAGACCCAACAATTGCACTTCTGGGCATTTATCCCAGAGAAAGAAAGACTTCAATTCACACAAAAACCTGTACATGAATGTTTGTAACAGATTTTTTTTTTTAATCCTCACTTGAGGATATTTTTCTATTTATCTTCAGATAGAGTGGAAGGGAGAGAGAGGGAGAGAAAGGGAGAAAGAGAGACACAACTGGTTGCCTCCTGCAAGACCCCACAAGGGCTGGGGACAAACTGCAACTGAGGTACGTGCCCTTGGCTGGAATCAAACCCACGACTCACTGGTCCTTGGACCGACACTCTACCACTGAGCCAAACCGGCCAGGGCAGAAACAGCTTTATTGATAACAGCCAACACTAGATACAACCCAGATATCCTTCAACTGATGAATAGTTAAACCATCTGAGGTAGATCCATACCATGGATGCTATTCAGAAATAAAAGGAACAGATTACTGATACACACAATAGCCAGAATGACTATTTAGAGAATGATGTTAAGTGGGGGGGGGGGGGGAAACAAAGACAGCCCCAAAAGGTTTCATACTGTATGGTTGGTTCCATTTATATAATATTCTTGAAATGACAAAATTATAGAAATGGAGAACAGATGAGTTCCCCCAAGGCCATTTCCTCTGCCAAGGGTCAAGAAGCGGATGGGGTAAGAGGGACATGTGTGTAGCTATACAAGGGCAACACAGGGATCCTCCTGCTGACGGAAATGTTCTTTCTGTCTCCTGGCTGCAAAAGCATCAATATCCTGGTTATGATATTGTACTCTGCTTTACAAGATGCCACCATTGGGGGAAACTGGGTAAAGGGTACATAGGGTCTCTCTGAATTATTTCTTACAACTGCAGGTGAATAGACAATGATCTCAAAATAAAAGGTTTAATTAAAGAAAAAATTTAAAGCTAAAAAATACTGACAGGCCTGTGTGCTTAAATAGATGTTGTCTAGTTTTAGGAATCACTTATGGTGAGACATAACCCTCTCAACCCGAGATTAACGAAGGCATCACCGCTTAACAAACTCCACACCCTGGTTAAGCAGTTTCACATATTGTGGCTACACTTAAGTTGTGGTGAACTAACATCTACTGTTTGGTTCTGAGATGAAGAACAGTGCTTTATTTCCTACCTCAACTGCTACAATCCCTATTACCTAGCTTCCCTCAAGGCCATTTCCTCTGCCATTTGAGCATCTGTTTGCTTCCAGCCATTTTTTTGCCTTCCTTAAAAAGAAAGTTTTTAATACTTGGAGAAACTCCAGCAGAACCTCAACTGGTATGCAAGAAAGTCACTTTCCTATGACAGGGTGCACATCAGGGTTGGTTAGATCATTTCAGCTAGTTACCATAAAACCCCACTGTGGCCCCCCTATATTCAGAAGGTGACAAGCAGACATTACAGCAGAAGTCCGTTAGAATGCATCTCGTAATTATATGTTATTGAGTACACCATGAGTCAAATCACGGCCGCTGAAATGTAACTGCATATTCTTGAAATAGTTCAGCTGTGAGGTCTATGGGCTGATTTATTTCTGGTTTCTCCAATTTAAGCCCTTGTACCGTGACCCAGTAGCTACCACCCAGTTTAGAGTAGATGGGCAGCACAGTGAGGAACAAAGAACTTCGGGAGAGGAAGCCTCTGAAATTGTAGGTAGGATGATGCCTACAATTTAATTGTTTAAAGTTGAAAGGATCTAGAAATATAAATACTGTGTTATGAGCAGGATTGTCAGTAAGAGGATGATATAAAACAGTGGTCTTCAAACTTTTCTTCACTACACCCCCTAAAAAGTACTGGAAAACAAGGTAACCCTTTGCACATTTTTAAGTGGACATCTATAACTTTTAATAAGAAGTTTGAGTGGTTGAAAAGGATGTATTCTTCAGATTGTTAACAAACAGTGTTTTAAAATAAAACTGTTATATCACTCTTTTAAAATGTATCCAATAGGATCTAAGTACCATAGCCATTTGACACCTTCATCCCTTTTTCAAAATAAACAAGCAGTTATTTAACAGTCAGAATGTTAAATCAGTCTCTTTTCCCTGAACTACGTTTACATTCCACTTCCCCTAAAGAACTGTATCCAGACATCATATATTTTATGACATCACTTATTATTTAATCATCTTTTAATGATTACCCTAAATATGTTCTGAAAAAAAAGTATATGTAAATTTATTTTAAAAATATCTTGTGACCATAAGCCTCCCAGTGTTAAAACAGTCTTTGAGACTAAGTCATCATTACAATTATTAGTAACAAAATTAATATATATTTTATTGATCATTAAACATAAAACAGCAAAATATTGGAAATTATTCTCTTAATGAGATGGAAGAGGATGGGTTTTTAAATATAATGTATTTCTATATATTTACACATATATGTAATAATTCAAATATCCATCAATTAATATTACTTTTTGCAAGAATAAGCAGGTCAACCACAAATATCATCTCTATTTCTCCTTTTTATGAATGTAGGCACGAGAACCCTTGTTCACATTAATAAGTAGATGAGGCTGTAGGAGTTTTTTTATGACAATGTCCAGGACTGATGAGAAGGAAGGAAAATTAGGACATATTTCTGGGCTTTATGGCTTCAGAGGAGGCCTGGAATGACTTAACTGCCTATGAATACAAACCCTATGTGAGGATGTCTAGCCAGTCCACCTTTGCCAGGACACGAAATTTGTTTTACAGCAGGGCTGAATGTGGCAATGTCATTCCATTCCTTGAATTCCTTCAAGTCATAGGTCAGATGTCACTTAGAGAGCCTCCTTCAAAAATTATCCTATGGGCCCCTGTGTTCATAGCAGCACTATTTACAATAGCTAAGACCTGGAAACAGCCCAAGTGTCCATCAGAAGATGAGTGGATAAAAAAAGCTATGGTACATTTACACAATGGAATACTGTGCAGCTGTAAGAAAGATCTCTTACTCTTTGAGACGACATGGAAGGACCTGGAGAGTATTATGCTGAGCGAAATAAGCCAGTCAGAGAAAGACAAGTACCACATAATCTCACTTATTTGTGAAATATAATGAAAAAAGTAAGTGATGAACAAAATACATCCACAGACATGGAAGTAGGGAAGGGTAAAGGGGAGAGATAAACCAAAGAATTTACATGCATATATGCGTAACCATGGACACAGACAATGGTGCAGTGAAGGCAGGGAGGGGCAGGAGTGGGAAGGAGGGCATCAATGGGGGGGGAAAAGGAGAGACATCTGTAATACTTTTAACAATAAAGATAACTTTAAAAAAAAACTAAAAAATAATGCAAATTATCCTATGGGGAGGTTGTGCGTGTATGGGGCAGGGAGCATATGGGAACTCTGTACTTTCTTCTCAGTTTTGCTGTGAACCTGAAACTGCTCTAAAAAAATAAAGTCTATTTTTAAAAATTGTTGTACTGCTCCCTCAGTGGTCAACTCAATCAGCTTTTTCTCCAAGTATTATGGAGAGTCATAAATTGAAAACTACCCAACTGATGAAATGATATGTATCTGTTTTAAAAAGGCATTTGCTTTCTCAACACAAACACAAATATTTCTAATTGTCCCTGGTCTTGGCCCAAGATGTTTTTACAACCAAGGGCAGTGCCTTTCTTTCTTTCCTTCCTTCCTTCCTTCCTTCCTTCCTTCCTTCCTTCCTTCCTTCCTTTCTTTTTATTTATTAATTTTAGAGAGAGAGAGAGAAACATCGATTAGTTGTCCCATTTATTTAAACATTCATTGGTTGCTTCTTGTATGTGCCCTGACTGGGGACTGAACCTGCAACTTTGTCATATAGGGACGACTCCCTAACCAACTGAGTAAACCAGCCAGGGCCTTTCTTTCCTTTTTCAGAAGTGAGAGGGGACTAGTGTGAAAAGACAAGTGGGAGCACAGAAAACCCCGAGCGAACTTGGCTCTCACTCCATCTCAGGCAGATCGGGAGGCTGATCTTCCTAAAACTACCTACACTGTGGGTACCTGTCATTTAAACATCACTGGAGTAAGGTGATTTAAAAACGGCCTCAAACACACAGAATTGTAATGTCAGATTTTTAAAGTTATTTTATTTGCTGTTTATCTGAAATTCAACTTTAACGGGGCGCCCGGTATCAAATCATTCTCTTTGAGAGATGAGAAAAATGAGGCCTGGAAAGACTGAACTACTCGAACAGGGAGCAGAGTCTTATTTCTCCCTCTACCTACTTCTCAAATGTAATTACTGCTATCTCACCTCTCGTTGTGGCGGGGTCCGTCCTTCTCTCTCCCCTACATGTCCCCATCCTTCTTACCCAAAAAGCTAAAGTGTAAGCAGAAACTACAACCAAAAAAATGGGTGGACAACATTCAGGAGAGGACAGCTTTTGGGGGGAAACCAGGGCCAGGAAACAGGTGTGAGGGGAGTGTGTGGCCACACTTTGGATCAAACACGTTCGTCCTGTCCTCTCAAAACAGAGGCTACTGGAAGGAGGGGGCAGCACCCACCTCTCTCAGGTCAGAAACCAAATGTACGTAGAATCTGTGAATATCCTCTCTACAGTCTAGCTCGTGGATACATAATAAAAAACATTATTCAAGGCCGGCGACATTTCTGATATCTGGTGCTCTCCTGAGCTATTCCTTAGGAAAGATACTGACCCAGCCTGTCATGTTTTCTTCCCGCTTGGGTTCCTCTTTGCTGCCACTGCCCTCTCTCACTCCCCTCTCATCTCTCAAGCACCAAAAATAATTTGAATTTCAAGCCTTTTTTTGGCCTTCCTGTGGGTGTGGGAGGGCCTCCTTTGGGAATTGTTCTGGATCTAGTGGCTCCATCTGTAATTTGGCAAAATCTCTGGCTGCACCCTGCCCCCACCTCCTTTTCTTAATACACGGGGTGTTCGGGCTCCCAACACCCCTCAAAGAACCTTCTGAACCTAATCCTTAGATAACAAAAGTGAAAGGAGCCCCCAGGGAGCCCCTGTGGGCCGGCAGCCTCCACTTACCCGCCCTGGCTATGGAAGAACAGGGCTCTGCTTCAAGGGACAAGGTGACTGTGAGGAGGAGGAAGGCCAGATCAGTGCTCTTGGGTTCAGGAGACCCAAGGCAAGTTCCTGTTTCAGAGACAGAGTTTTTAAAACGAATTAAGTTCAGCCCTGGCCCGTGTGGCTCAGTGGTTGGAGTGTCGGCCCTCGCTAAAGGGTTGCAGTTTCAATCCCTGGCCCTGGTAGGTCAGGGGCATGAGAGAGGCAACTGACCCGAATGTCTCTATCACATCAATGTCTCTCTCTCTCTCTCTCTCTCTCTCTCTCTCTCTCTCTCTCTCTCTCTCCCCACTCCCTCCTTGCCTCCCTTCCACGCTCTAATCAATGGATATTCCTTGGGTAAGGATTAACCAAAAAACAAACAACAAAAACTGATTAAGGAGGGGGGAGGGGTATATGTGTGTGTGTGTGTGTGTTTCCCTCCCCCAGTTCACCCATGTGATCCCCTTGATCTCCTTAGGGGGACAGCTGACCTACCTTTATAAAAAAATCTCTCCAGATTTAATACCCGCCTCTACCCCCAACCCTGTTCCTCTGCCTTCATGGACATTTCTTAGCTACCATCTCAATACTCTAAGAAATTTTTGTTTCTGACAAGAAGAAGGAAGGGAAAATAAAAACAAGAGAGAGAAAGGACTGCACATCTAAGAGTTTCCTGTAGTTTGGGACAGTTTTAATTCAAGGTTTTCAAGGCTTGTTTTCCCGTGGACAGTGCTGCAGAACCCTGAGATGACCTGTGGAATTGTTTTCTTCCTCTCTCCTACATGAGATGCTCTCCTTAGACTTGGAGTTGGGAGGGAGGAGATGAAAGGGGGATGCCTAAGAATGAAGAGCCAGTTTGGAGCAGGATCCTCTGTGCCAGCCAGAGAGACTCTGCCTCCAGGGCTGTGGACTGTGGACTGCTGAGCCAGAAGACGGTGCCCTGGGTGCCTGGCCAAAGGGGCACCAAAGAGGTCTCACCTCTAGTTTTAGTACCTGTATATCCCTCTATTTTGACAGTTTCCTTATATTAAAACAGGTATAATAACACCTAACACACAATGTTAGTGTAAGGAATACATAAAACGAAGGTGCCTAGTATGGTGCCTGGCATACAGTAGACATTAAATTAATGTTTGTTGAATGTAAAATATGCTTATTACATTATGTTGTTATTTATTTACCTGTTTGTCTTCCCTGCTGGACTCTGAACATCTTACTCATTTTTATTTTTTTTTTAATTTTAATTTTTTTAAATATGTTGTTATTGATTTTTAGAGAGAGAGGAAGGGAGAGAGAGAGAGATAGAAACATCAACGTGAGAGAGAAACATTGATCGGCTGCCTCCTGCACGCCCCCCACTGGGGACTGAGCCGGAAACCCAGGCATGTGCCCTGACTGGGAATTGAACCAGTACCTCTCAGTCCATGGGACGGCACTCAGTCCACTGAGCCACACCAGCCAGGCCATCTTACTCATTTTTATATCCCCTTTATCTACCACAGTACCTGGAATATAGTAAACACTTAATATGTATATACATTTTTAAATTAATTCATCAATTAATTAACACCTGGGTCCACCCTCAACCTTGGCCCCATTTCCTTTGCTGGTCAAGAATGTAGTCTTTGCCCTCTCTCAGTATGTGTCCTGGATCAAGGTTCTGGAACCATCCATCAGGCACCATCAACTATTTGAGGGAATCCTCAGATCAAGACAAACAAATTGGGCAATGTGGGGGAAACTTGGAAGAAACAGAGATAATCCATGGAAACAAAACGTTACTATCATATGGAGGTGAAAGAAGATACTGTGTGTATCTACCAGAAAGTGAAACGGAAAAACAAAAAATTAGAAAGTAGGAAAGATTAAAACAATTAGATACAAACCAGGAGGCTCAATATCTGCTAAATAAAAGTTGCAAAAAGAGAAAACAGAGCAACTAATTCAAGATAGAATCCCAGAACTGAATTAATTATATCAGTTTCCAAATTTAAAGGGCCAATGAATGCCCAGAACAGTGAATGAAAAACAGACCCACATCAAGACACATCGCCGTAAAATTTCAGAACTTTAGAGATAAAGAAGAGGTCCCAGCTCTGGCCAGTGAGGCTCAGATGACTGGCGCATCGTCCTGTACATCAAAAGGTGGCAAGATCGGTTCCGGTCAGGGCACATACCCAGGTTGTGGGTTCAGTCTACCGTGGGGGCGCATGCAGAAGGCAGCCGATTGATGCATCAATATTCTCTCTCTCTTTCAATCTCCCTCTCTCTCTGTGTCTCTGTCTCTGTCTCTCTCTCTCTGTCTCAAATGTACTTTAAAAAAAAAAAATGAGTTGGAAAGTGCTCTCATTTAAAAAAAAAAAAAATCTGTCCCCGAGAAACCTTTTCCTTTTCTCCCAGGAGAAAGAAGCCAGTCATACTCAGAGATGTCAGGGAATCAGAATGACATCAGACTTCTGAACAGCAGTACTGGAATTAAAGGGCAAAGAGATCAAGGCCTTCAAACAACCTCAAAAAAGAAAAATGTTTTATGACCTACACTTCCATACCTAACCAAAGTGTAAATCGATCGTGAAGAAATAATCAAGGTATTCTTCAGGCACACATTGTCTCAAAAAATTCACTAAACAAGGTTGGGCTGGGCTGGGAGGAGGTGAGCAAAGCGGTAGGGGGAAATGGGGACACCTGCAATAGTGTCAACAATAAAAATAAAGTTTAAACAATGCACTCCCCATAGCCCCATTCTCAAGAAGCTTCCTGAAGATGTGTTCCTCCAGGAGAAAAACCTAAAGGGTCCCTAGAAACTGTAGACCTAACACAGGAGAAAAATGAAGGGGATTCCCAGGATGAAGATGAAGTTTCAAAATAATAGTTGTACAGCCACCCTACGGAAAGGGCAATCCACATCAGAGCTGGAGAAGAGAAAAACTCAGGATTGTTGGATCTTGGAGATCTCCAAAGAAAAAAATAAACTGGGAGGACAGCTGGCATGTGTGAATGTTGGGAGAATTTTATAGTACTTCTTAATTCTTATTAATAAACTTATATTCTTAATTATAAAATTAAGAATTTTATACCTCTTAAATTACAATTTTATAATGTATAAAGTTGGAAGAACGAATTAATGACAGATACGTGGAAACCCAATTAAACAATAACAACAATAAAGAGGCAGTTATTAATTCCAGGAAAAACAGAAAGTTCAATAGGAAAGCATAAGTAATCATGATGTGCTACATGGCTCTTCTCTGAACAATGTTTACATAAATGCTGATGTAAACACTAAACATTGATTTGATAAAAAGTGTTATGTAACTAGAAGGCAGAGTAGGAAGAGAGCTAAAATCTCCTGTTCCGTAGTAAGATATCCATAGAAGGAAAAACCAAAAGCTAGCAGCATAAGCATGATGTATGAAACCAAGCAGGTAAAAAGCATAAGACACAGCTGGATTTAAAGTGAGTGCCTCTCAGGTGAGGGCAGCAATTAAAGAAAGAAGTTCTAATTTTTGTTTCCAGCCTTGTAGTACTAATTGCTTTTTTAAACTCTGTGCGGCCATTGCTTAGATAATGGTAATTTGAAAGTCCACAGAACAGGCATTCTGAATTCTGGTCCTAGTTTCCTCCCTCCCATTGAAAGGCTCTCAGTTCATTGCATGTCAAATGAGGGGCCAATGACACTGAGCTCCCCCTTGCCCCAGGTGGGGGCTAATCACAGCCCAGTGAGTGGAGTCTTCTCGGTCTCTGAACTCCTGGCACTAGGTGTCTATCCTTTCCCACAATAATCATATTTATTCAACTGCTAGAGTAAACTGGAGGAGACTTGGGAGCATCTTTATGGAGCTTTTTTACACTTTCTTTTATATGAGATGATGATAAGATGCCAAGGGTAGGGCAGCATTGGGAAGCCTGGTCTCTACCACCTGTTTTCTACATCATGCTCTGCTCTCTGACAGTCCTTGTGTCCTGAACCTGATCAAATAGTGTTGGCCTTTCTCCCCACACCGGTTGAAAACTTTTCTGATGGTAAGGACCATAACCAATGTGTTTTTTGGTTGGTTAGTTGGCTTTTTGGTTTTTTTGTTTGTTTGTTTGTTTGTTTTTTGCATTCCCCACTGAGGGCAGTAGTAGCTTGATAACTATGAGCGGAGCAAGCAGGGGGAGGCCTTTCTGTCTTGCTTAGGGGTCTTGCAGTACGTGTGTCCCTAAAAGCAACGTATTTATTTTAAAAGAATAATTAGAACAGGATGACAGTGGGGTGTTTTTGTCAAAGGGCCTGAGGAACTGCTTGAGTGGTTCTCTGTACCATCTGTTTCTATTTTTTGTTGGTTGCTTTGTCCAGTTCCTGGAGATATCTGTGGGTTAGGAATCAGAAAACACAGAGACTTTAGCTGTACTCTGCCACTCACATACTGGGGGACCTTGAACAAGTCAGGCAGGAGCGTTTAGCCTTATTTTCTCCCCGCATAAGATGAAAGGATCAGCCCAGCTGAGTGCTAGAGGCCCTGCTGGTGCTGAGATGGTAGGAGTCACGACTGTTTACAAACACGAGGACACACTGGCAGGGCTGCTGGGGGCCCCATGCTGCCCTGTGGAAAGAGAAGGGCCTCAAGGGCAATGGGGTTGTTAAGTATGGAGGAAAGGAAGAATAATAGACAGCACCAGGTGGTAGATGGCCCAGCCGGCAACAGATGTGAAACAGGAAGTAAAATAATGCACAAGTAAACTGCAGGTGGAATAATTCATGAAGAAAAGAGCACCTCCGCCCATTTCACTTCAGGCGACTTTGGTAAGACGGTGCCATTGGCCTGCACAGTTTGTGCAAAGCTTAATAATTCCAGAAAATAGCAACGATATTATTTCCATCAGAGTCACTGATTTTGCAGAGGATCTCTGGGGAAAAGCCAGTGAGCATGTGGTGTGAGCTCTGGGAGGGGTTGAGGTGGGAGGAAGGGAAATCTGGAAAGCAGTTGTCCAATTACCGGTTGTGAGGACGGGTTATGGTGTTTAGTCTGCCCAGTACACTTGTACACACCCCATCTTTGGAGAAGGCCCCCTTCCTCTACCACTACCCTCCTGAGAAATGCTCCTTCTCCCTCCCCAACTCTGTTTCCAGAGAGAAGTTGCCACGTTCTTCAGAAGCTCTGCCTTCCTGGTCCAGTTCGTCACCAATGGATACCTGTTCTATTTTGAACCCATCACAGTATCCCACCCACCTGCCTCAGTGGATTGGTCCACATCTGGCCAATTAGTCAACTTACTTGGGGAATATTTCAAATTACAGCTGGGAAAATAAATCCAGATCCTCTTGTGTGTATCAAAGTTGGGTGTGAGACAACCTATGGCTGGTGGAGAAAGTTGCTCTAAGAGAATGAAGCCCATGGGCAGGAAAAAAACAGAAAAGCCTATAGGAAAAAATAACCTAGAAGGAAGAAATGCCAATTGTAGTATTATTTTTAGAAAATTGTTATTCATAGTCTCCTTTGTTAGTGAGTTTAAACTATTGTTATTTGTAATATTCCTTATTCAAATAAACAGGTAACAGAGAATTCTAGAAATGGGCCTATGCACTCCCACTGAGTCAAGTTTAGACTGAGGATTTGGTTCTTGGTCTCAAGTGCACACACTATATTGATAAGATTCCTGCCCAAGTGTTCAAAGCAGCAGCTTAAATGCCATGCTGTACTTCATTCCTGGGTTGGCCTTCTGGGTGACTGAAACTTTTTGTTCTTTTCTCAGAGGCCAGGCAAGGGAAGGGGTCTCCCACACAGCCCTCTGGAAACTCTTTCTTGAGTTCTGGCATCATGAGCAACTGTGTGACCAACAATGGGGACCACCATCCCATGAGGTCTCGAGGAAGGCCTGCACAGTACTGACTGTCAGACATCCCTTCTATCCACCTGGAGACATGTCCTTGGAGAGAACTGATGCTCGGCCCTTGTCATTCACAGCCATACCCTCTCCTTCCCCCATTTCACTGATGTCTTTCCTTTTATTCAACTACCATATGTGTTGCCAAGTCCTAAATATGTGTCTGTGGCTTGGACCTTTCTCCTTAACTCTAGATTCCCATACTAATTGCTTCCTGGTCTCCTGCCTCTGAATGTCCCAAACCTTATATACCTACAACTGACCTCATTGATTATGCCTCATAAATCTCTCTCCTGCTTTCCCTGTCTCTATAAAGGATAACCATCCACTCGGTTGCCCAAGCCAGAAACCTAAATTCATTCTCACTCCTCCCTCTCTCTCACCACCCACATCCATTTACTCATCAAGCCAGATCAATTCTTGCTGCTTCACATCTCTTTATTCCATTCCCTCCTCCTCATTTGTGGCCTTAGTTCAGGCCCTTGTCATCTCTTGTTTGATGTAACATTCATTTATTCATTCAGTGTCTAGGGACATGTTGATGAAAAAGACAAGGATGATCCCTTTCTTCAAGAAAGATATTTAAGGAGGCAAAAGACAATTATTAAATAAGCAAAAGCATCACATGTTTACAATATATTAAAGAGATAGGAGGGATATAAGTATCCTCTTGAAGGAGGTGAGATTAAAACTGAGACTTCTTGGTTGAGAAGGAAGAGCCACAGGGAGAACCAAAGACAAGCTCTCTAGGCAAGAGAAACGGTAAATAAGTGCAAAGGTCCTGAGGTAGAAATAAGTGCAAAAACCTGCCATGTTTGAGAAGCTGACAAAGGGCCCTGTGTCTTTTTGAGTATTCTCCTGAGAAGGCAGTGGTACAAGATGGCATAGAGAAGTAGGAGGGGCCCTTCTGGGCAATGATGAGAAGCCTGGATTTCATTTTAATCTCTTAGAAGATTTTAAGCAGGAGAGTGAGATGTCTTCCTGGGTCTACCCCTCCAGTCCTTCCTCAAAGATCCAGGTTGATCTTTCTATAACAAAAATCTGATTATGTGCCTTTGTGGTTTTAAAAACTTTTCCATGGCTCCCATTTGCCTATAGAACAACATCCAAACTTCTCGGCCTGGCCTACACGCCTTTCATGATCTTCCCCCATGTTTCTCTCTTTTCTTATGTCTTCCCATGCCTCCTTATCCCCTTTGCTCTGGCCGAGCAAAGTGACTTCCAGATCCCCTGATGGATTCTGCTATTTCACCACTCTGTCCTTATTCATGACTTGTCTCTTCTGAGCACAGTGTTCCCTATCCCATCATCAAACTAAAATCGACTCATCTTTCAAGGCAAAGATCAAATGGCACCTTATCTGTGTCATCTGTCCTAATCACTGCCCCCAGCAGAATGAACCATTCCCTGCTTTGCACCCCAGTGTGTACTGGATGAACCTCCAACATAAGCCTTTCAACACTTTATGGCACTTCCCAGTTTACAACCATCTTTCTCTGTTCACACGTGACCCTTTCTGACTCACATTTATTCCCTGTCACTTAGCATAGATCTTGGGATACTTTACTGTACAAAGAGAATGAGTTTCCTTCCATTTTGCATATTTCGATTACCCACAATTGTTCAGCCAAAGGAGTAGGAGCCCAGATTTGTGAAACTCAGTAAGCACTTTAATGAAAATTTCAGATAAGACCTATAGCAAATCTACCTGCCTTTGAGCTATTAGTGTCCCCAGTGTGAGAGAGCAACATGGATCAGTTGCTTCTCCTATGCACCCTGGCCAGGGACTGAACCTGCCGCCTGCTCATGTGCCCTGACTGGGAATCAAAGTAGCAACCCTTTGGTGCATGGGATGACGCTCAACCAACTGAGCCACACTGGCCAGGGCCAAGGGGTGTGTTGTTTTGAAACCTACTGACGTGTCAAGCACCTCTCAGCATCTGCAGTGTCCCCATCATCCAACATCTCTGCAGGGAGTGCTCAGTAACAGATGTACAAGGAGGTGCACTAGCTTTTGATGCAGAAATTCTGGAGATGGAACTCATCACTTTACAATTTCCTGCTAAGAGCTCAGCACTGTTGAGTGGAGGCTGGGAAGAATCAAGAAGTAAATAACTCGTTTTCTATACTTGGGTAATGGAGATCACGACTGTATCCAAAGAAGACACTAACTGATGTTTGTCAGTTGACACACTGATATACAAGACATAATTAGAAAGTAACCTAGGACTATATAATCAAGGGTTGGCTATCGTGTTGCAGGCAGTAAATGCTGTAGATTTTTTCAGTCTCTTCACTTTGATGTTGAAGGTCACCAAGTGGCTTCTACCAGCTTATGTCTGCTTATATGGGGTGGGCAGCAAGTGAGGTTGAACTGGAAGAGAATCAAGCAATGACTCTACCAAGTGCTCACAGTGGTTTCTCTGCTTATTCAAAGTGCTTGCCATTGACTGAGAAAAGCACTTCAAACCTATGCCCATCCTGCCTTTTCAGCAGCTGCATCTCAGAAGAAGAAGAGATAAAACTGACCCGGACTAGTAAAAAGGTGGCAAAGCATGCTGCGCCCTGGAAATGTATATGGGACGAGCTCTGTGAATTCTGCTGTCCAGGGTCAAGAGAACTGTTGCCACTGATTACTTTTTTATGAGTTCTCACTGAGAAAAAGTCAGTGGGACACCCAGGGCACAAGTGCGCCTCATGAAGAAGACCAATGGTAGTAAATTTTCTTGCTCCCCAAACAGCTTGCAGCTGCAGCGGCTCAGGCAGAGGCTTTGCCAAGAAGACATCCTTGCCTGGGCCAGGACCACAAAGAGCAGTACTTAGGAGAGGGCAGCTGGCTGGAGCTCAGGGGAGATGTAATCATTACCAATTTCTGAAGAAAGATTTGAAAACTTTAAATCAAACCACAAATTATGATGGCTTATCCTTCCATAAATCCTAACTGTGGTGATTTCATTGGGTCTGAAGCAGCAAGCAATATGGGCTTCTCAGTGAAGTTTAAGTCAGTGTATCTCCTCACTTAATGGTGCAAAATTTCTCTCTCTCTCTCCCTCCCTCCCTCTCTCTCTCTCTCTCTCTCTCTCTCTCTCTCTCTCTCTCTCTCTTTAAGCCTTCCATACATTTATTTCTTGGCTCACCAATCTAATTTGACACATAGGACATGATGTGGTCAGAACAGGGGCCCATGCACTTCACCGCACACAATAAACTTGTACTATATAAAATATCTGTTGCTTGACTGACATACTGAGTTTTAACTTTTTAGGTCACAGCAAGACATTTCATATTGATTAAATATCACCTAATATAGAGTCCGTATTCACGTAACTCCACCTGCGCACAAAAAGTCCTCTACAGCTATTTTGAGCTAGCTTCTGACCTCTAAACCTCTTAAAACAAAGTTTCTTAGAGCTCCATGTACTTGTTTAGAATCTTCTTAAACCATATTTTCTGCAGAGGTTGAACCTGTGTCCTCAAAGACTAAGGAGGGATTTAATTCCATAGCTCTTCTCTGTGGATAAGAACTGGTACAATTTGTCAAATGTATTGTGTGCCCAGTGCAATGCCCCATTTCCAACACAGGTTCCGGATTAGGTATGGGAGGGGCAGGCAGGTGGTGTTCCCAAGCTTTCCTCGGAGCATCAGCTGGAGCTAAAAACCTAAACCATGGTTCTGAAAGTAAAACAAAGATGTTAATAGCATTTGATGTTAATAACATGTGTGACCATGTCCCAGTCAGCTAATTTGTTTCTTGATTAGCTGCTTACATTGGCTGCATCACCCTAAGTAACTCAGGTCTTTGCCTTCTAACATCAGCTTAATAGCTGCCTTTAGGGAAGTCACTCAAAATTTCACTTGAAAGGGACCAAAAGACTCAGTAATTGAAGACAGAATTACACACACCAGGTTCAAAAATTATGTACCCCGAATTCAGCTTTTGTGAGTTGGCATCTCCCCACCCCCATCTTCCATATTTAACATTTTTGAGTGTGTATGTGTGTGTGTGCTCCAGATGACTCATCCAAGCTGCTCGGGAAGCTGTCTCTGCCGGTGACAGTAAAGCTGATCCACCCTCTGCCCACCGCTCTGTCTGGTGAAAGTGCAGAATATCAGTTCTGCGGCTCTGCTGCCAGTGCGCCGCGGCCTTCTTAATTTAGGTGTGATGCTCTTAGGCAGCTTACTCCCACACGGAGCTTTTCATCTCCTGATCACATTGCCCCATCGTTTCCATCTGTCTGTCCCACCCGAAGTGTGCGTGCCCTAAAGGAGGGCGAGGACCCCAAGATCCCCAGGGTCCTCAGAAACCACAGAACCGGGCCCCTCCAACAAGTGACCTCCTCGCTCAACAGTCTGTAAATCCAAGGAGACTAGACACTGACCTATTTCCCAGCTTTATCAGTTCAGGGGCCCTGCTCTCTCTTCCTGCTTCTCTGTGATTCTCTGTGGCAAAGGTGCCAAACATTTTGTCTTTGAACTTTCAGTAATTCTGATGCTGACTATATTAACACAAATTCTGACACTTCTGGTGGTTCCAGCTCCCAGATTTCTTTTTACAACATTTAGGGGGCAGATCGGTGTTCCAAGATTCAGGCTAACCACCACCCGAAAAACAACAGTTCTTTTGTGGGAATTGCCCTTTCCCCCTCCCTTCTCCACCCCTCTATAGATTTTCACATTCTGGAGGAAAGCCAGTCTTTTTTTTTTTTAACTGTAGATCTTCAAGCTAGCCCTAGCAGACTCAGCTCTCTCTTCCTCCTCCCTCTTCTTTCTTTCCCCTCCTGGCTCCTATTCAATGACTAAAGCTCTCCAGGAGTATTTATGGACCAGGGTATCTACGGTGACCTTGTGATTGCACTAATCCCTTGGCTGGAGGCTGCTCCGCTCTGACAGTCACAAGGGTGACTGGGGGTGGGACTGGGGAGGAGGACAGTGCATCATCTAGGAGTGGAGCGTTTATTTATAGAGCAGGCCTTTTCCCTTCCTTCCTAATGCAGCAGTAGCCATATCCTCAAAAACTCCCTCTGGGAGGCAGATGACAGAGGCCCAGGGCTCCAGAGGTACAGGCCAGAGTTCTTGAAGTTAGGGCACTAAAGGACTGCTTCCCCCACCTCTATGGGACAGATCCAAGGAGGCCTGACTTCCAGGGGGTTGTTGACCACTGACCATTATAACGTCCTCAGAGTCCCAGAGTGGCAGCCAGACGCTCCTGCATGGGGACACCTGACTCACCAGCCTGGGGGTGGGAGTGCGAGTCAAATTTCTGGGTAGCTCTGACCTTATTCTGTCTGTATTTGGGGTCTGGTAGGCCTGATCATCTTTGTGGGAAGGGTCTTTGAAAAGCATGCTGGGAAACTACTGTTAGAACAAAGATGAAAAGGGACCCGACTTTGTCTTATAGAAAGGAATTACCATGATCTGGATTAAGTAAAAGAGAGAGAAGAAAACGGGACTTTGGGGAAAGAGAATGAAAGCTATCTGAATAGAGCTAGAGGAGAGCCTTGAAATGACAAGGCCTGCCTAGTTAGCAACATCACAATTTAGCACATTTTTATATGATACATTGGGTGACTGTGATTGCTTCTTGTGTTCAGTTTTTGACACAATTAGACAGAAAATCATTTGAGGGCTGGGTGCAAAATTAGTGCTCAGTAAGTCCTGTGAGTCTATGTGAATACTTACAACTGATTATTGTTAGCATTAAGAAAAGTTTGATGATGATGATGATGATGTTGTCGGAATCCTACTATAGGCAGGAACACCATGACTTTTTTATTTCTCTCCTCCCTCTGCCCAGAGGGTACAATGTACAGAGTAGGCTATCATTTGCTAGACTTTTATTAAATAAATAATGATTATAAAATTTCCATGCCTGTCACATGAAATTAAAAAAAATTTTTTTGTAAAAGTTTATTTGAGCCAAAAATGACAACATCTGCCAGGGAGTGAGATCTCAAATGCTCCCCAGATTAGGAGTTTTGCAGTTTTTTTTTTACACTGTACAACCCCCTTCAGTGCTCACAGCCCACAGGTAAGCAGGCTGGGCAATGGTTCGAGGCTGCAGTTTACTCTGGCATGGGCCACTATGTCATATGGAACTTTCCACCTGCTTAGTGGTTACTTTGAAGCTTTTCTCTCTTAAAGAAACACAAAGAGAATCTCTGAGCCTGATGTTCAGTTCTCCCATATAGGCCCGTGGACTGTGTGATAGCATAGGGTAGTGGTTCTCCAGCTTGAGCCTTGCACTAGAGCCATCTGGAGACTTGTGGGAACACTGTCTGGTGGGGCTCAAGAATGTGCATTTCTTACAGTCAGAAATATTGTAATTACTATGCATGGTGCCAGGTGGGTACTGCAAATACCAGGGGGACTACTTTGTAAAGTATACGATTGTCTAACCACGGTGCTGTACACCTGAAACTAATACAAAATAATACTGACTGTAAAGTGTAATTGAAAAAAAAATTTTTTAATTAAAAAATACTAAAAGAAAATATGCCATTGTATATATTTACAGTTACTCACATTTACACAAATTGAATTTGTATAGAGTTAAATCTTTTTGGGAAAGTTGTTCTGCAAGAATCATGAGCTGTAAGTGTACTAAAATGTATATTTCAAAATTATTAATAAAAATGTATCCAATATTTTATTTCAAAATTATTACTAAAAATATATCCAATAGTATTATAACCTATAAAATACTCTTTAAGTCCAGTAATAATTGCATCAGCGGGAAAATCCTCTCAAAATGAAACATTAGCAAAAAATATTTGTGATAGCATTTGCCAAGAAAGACTGAATAACTGATGTTGCTTTCAAGTATATCAACTGAAAATAAAGTTACTAAAATTATAAATTTTGATGACCTAAAAAACAAATTTCTAGGAAAGCAAGTCAGAAAAATCATATGGCCAATCGAGATCATAGTAGCAAAATGTTATTGTGTATTCTATTACAGAAAACGTTGACACCAAAGTCTATATTTTTGCAAGTTGACATTGTTACTCATTCTGTGTCTCACTCCTAATCCCAGCTGCCCTAACTGCCAGGTCCTTGACAGGTCCTCCACAGTCCTCCCTCTTCTCCTGCTGATCTCCAGCTGTGTAGCCTTTGCTCCTGATCACACACTGGGAACATCACTAGCTTACAACCTCACACCTCCTCAAATTTCTACCTGACTCTGCCACTCAGTGAATAATTTGTAGAGTACCTACTACATGCTCTACACCTTGGGCTATTATGGTGAACAAAAGATGGATTCCCTGCTTCCATGGAACACACAGTCTAGAGGGAGGAGGCTGTTAAAGACCAGGTGAAGAAATACTAATTGCAAATTATGGCTGGTGTTTTTAGGACAACAGTGTGTTGAGAAAGAGACTAATGGGGCTGAGGAGGAAAATATTTCCTCTCTGAGGAAATGGCATTTCGGCCCAGATCGGAGGGATGAAAGAGAGCCAGTTCTGTGCACATAGGAACGGACATTTTGGGCAAATGGAACAGTGTGCACAGAGGCCTGAGGAGAGCCCGCACACAGCTGTGCAGATTATTCCTGGCACAGACCGGCCTGGCCCAAGGGGGAAGAGGTGCTGAAGTCCAGCCTGTCTCTGCTTCCTAAGCCTGTGCTTTCTGATTCTCACAAAGACACCACATGGGCTAGCAGTAGCCCTGGCCTTAAGGTACAAAGGGGACAGCTCTTTGTCCTGTCCTCTTAGACCTTGGGCTGCAGCCTGGGTTCACTTCCTCGGATCTGCACTTGGCTTCCAGACGCACTTCCATATGCCTGCCCATAGCCCAGTCTATGTCTGGTGTCATCTGTCAAATGGTAACAATTCAAATTCATGTAGCATTTCACATTTGCTTAAAATCTCATCCATCTTCCAATATCTCTGTTAGTTAGCAAAGGCAGGCATTTTCCCACCTTAATTGGACATACAATAAAATGGATTTCAAATGTTTGGTCAGTTATGTTTCAATAATTGACCACACCCATCCAAGCAACACCTAAATCAAATATAGGACATTTCCAACATGGCTGAAAGTTTCTTTCTACCACTATCCAATCATATATCCCAACACCCCAGTCCAACCACTGTTTTTATTTCTATCACTAACTATTGATCAGTTCTGCCAATTCTTGGTCTTTCTAGAAATGTAATTGTGCAATAAGTATGATGTTGTATCTGGCTTCTTTTGCTCAATATAGTGTTTTGGTTTTCTTTTCGAGTTTGATTCAGTCACATTGTTATGCGTTTCTGTAGTTCATTCCTTTTGCTTATTGAGTAATGTTCCATTGAATGAATATACCACAATTTGTTGATTTGTTATCCTACTGATGACATTTATACTGTTTCCAGATTGGCTATTTTGACCAAAGCTGCTATAAATATTATTGTACAAAAAAAAAAAAAAAAAAAAAAAGAATGGGCATATCTAAAGCTCTCATGCGATGCTGTTGCTGTTGCTACTGCTGGTGTGGGGACCACATCTGAGAAGCACAGCCTTGAGGGTGCATTAGCAATGTTTCAGATTCCCTTACCTGGAACTTCATTTGAGGATTTAAGACAGGTCTTAGAAAATGGGCTCACATCTCTTTGTGGAGAGAACTGCAGGAAGGCCCTCCGAGTAATTCTTCTCAGAGGGCCTTCTCATCATTGCCTCCATCTCTGCACAGGGTCCGCTTTCTCTGTAATTTAGAAGCGGCCAAAGTGGGACAAAGGTTGCTGAGAAACCACTTGGAAATCTCAATCTGATTTGCCTCCAGCCTCAACTCTCCCCTAATCTATTCTCTTCATCCCAGCCCAGGTGTTTTTTCTAAATCAGAAATCTGATCATCTCAGTGTCCTGCTTTAGAGCCTTCAATGGCTCCTCATTTCCTCCAGCAGACTCTGGGTGTCTGTGCCTGGTGGGCAAACCTCTCGGAGTTGACCCCTGCCTATCCCTTCAAGTTGATGTCCTTCCACTCTCCGACCTCCATGGTTCCCAGAGATGATCTCTCTCATCCCCTTCCTCTGCACAAGCTTTTCCCTTGGCTTAGTGTGTCCTTTCTGGTCCCGTCTCACCTGCATCCTCCCCACAAGACCCTCCTCTGCTAGACCTCCAAGCAAAGCCTCCCATGTTCTCCTATCCTGCGTAGGCACCCCTCCCCTGGACACAGCCCTCACTTCCAGAGCTGCTGTCCTTAGTGCTTTGCACTCCGACTTGCCCACAGGCTACGGAGGGACCAGGACTGGCACTTTGAATCCCTAATATTTGGCACAATGCCTGGATTGCTGAAGGAGCTTGGTGAAGGTTCGTTGAATGAATGGAAATTGCTGAATACTCAGCAATTGCTGGTAGCAGACCACATACCATCAGTAATTACTTTGAAGACTTTCTGATACAAAACAATGGAGGGGAAAAAAAAACACCACAACAAAATGAGGAGGGGGTAGGATTTGCAAGGAAAGATGAGAGGAGGGAATGAAAAGAGGGGTGGGGAGAATTACCAATATTGCCTTTAAGTCACCTGCAGTAAAATTAATTCCTCTGGCCTGTGCACAGTGACAAAAGTGTATTCTGAAGCAAACAAATGAAGCTTTAGAGGGGGAACTTCAGGCACTGGCCCATGACGGCCGGAAGTCAGAGGCTGTGCAGAAGGGGAAGTAGGAACCTCCTGAAATTACAGCACCTCCCTGCCAGGCCCTTGGCTCACTCATGCCTCCCCGAGCTCCCGAGCTTCCCTTCTCCCGCCTGAGGGGCAGCATCTTCCTCATTCCCTTCGGATTTGATGGTCACAAGTTGCTTCGAGGTCTGGATTCTGAGTGGCACCTGGGGACATGAGGCTTCTGTTCTGCACTTCATATATAAATCAGCATCATCTTTGAAGCTATTTTTATTCTTACAAGGTTGACTTACATTCTGTAGGAACGTTTATAACAAAAGAACCAGGCTGGGCATCGGGAAACCTGGCTCCTCTGTCCTCCGGTGACCAGCTAGCTGCTTGCAGGCGGGCCCTTGTAGTTTCAACTTCCTTCCCTGCTCGGGCAGTGCTTACGAGGACTGCCCACTAAGTTTATTTATGACCCTTTCAAACCGACCGCATAGCTGTTTTCCATTCCTAAGATTGCGCCTTAGAAAACTTGGACCTGCTTCCTAAGTTCTCTCAGTGATATGACTGTGAACTCCCATGGCCAGGAAAGTAGGATAAACAAAAGCAACCCCAGAGGGAGTTTCTCAAGTTCCAAATGTTTGATCTCAAAATCTGGCTGGATGTATCGGCCGAAACCACCATTGACAGAACATTTCTGGCTGACCTCTCTGCCCTCTGCACCCACCACCCCCATTCCCTTCCCAACATGGAGCCTCTTGACCCTCCCCTTAGCATCTGCTCAGATACCTCTCCTGGGAAAAGAGCCTATGTTCTTCCTGGAACCAATTTAAACCCAAAGGAGCCTTCAAAAAATATATTTAATAGTTGGAGAGGATCCCTCTCCTTTTAACTTCTGAGCTCATTCCCTCTGGGAATCAAGTGACATTTAGATTCCGGTGTGTAAGTTGTTTTTTCTTTAGATTAGCTTTTGTGTAAACATTCCTCTGCAAATTATTTTCACATTTTAAGGAAACTTCTTTCAAATGACCAGTCAGACTGATTCCTACTGTGTTCCCTTCACTACCCCCAACTCGATTCTCACTCACCAACTTCCCCTTTCTCAACAACTCAGATTCAAACTGATTCTACCATTGGTTAAAATATCCCCCCAACTTTCTGGAATTTCCATTTTTTGAGGTTATCTCCCCCGAGGGTGCAGCCGAAGTTGGGCCCACAGAGATGAATGAAGCCACGGGTCACGAAGGGTGAGCGATCGCTGTGCGGAGTAGGCACCACCGCGGTCAGCGGCGGATCAACAAGAGGCTCGGTGTGAGGCGGCGGACCAGCACCTAGGCCAGGCCAGGGGAGCAGCATGCTAAGCATGACACGCAAGGCAGGAGCCTGGCAGTGACAAACAGGAAAGCAGGCAAATTACATCTTCTTCTTCAGCCAGGAACTGGGTAGCTCTTTGTAACCAGCCCGCAAGAATAACTTCTTCTCGTGCCTTTTCTTCTAACATTGCCATTGAATGCTTTGTCTAATTGGATGCAATTTTCCTTATACACAGACTCTTTCTCTCTCAGTTTCAAAACATATCCCTTTATCAGGTTACCATGAATAGCTACGTGGGCTGGTCACAACTCAGGGGACTGTCATTCACATAGACCACAATATAATTATCAAAATAACAAGCCACTTCTCCTCTTTAGAACTCAGAGGCAGCTTTTATTTTGACTTGGTAGGTTAAGAAAGGCAAATGGTTGAGTGGAAAGAATACCTAAGTAGGTCCTGCCACTGTCATAAAATTTCTCTGTGGCCTTGGACAGGTAGGTCACTTTGCTATCATATTTCTCATCTGTAAAATAAGGGAGTGGGGACTACATCATCTCTGGCAATACTATTTTGTAATCAGCAGAAAGTGACATTTCCTTGATCAATAAGCTACACGGGGGGAGTTTTTGATGAGTCATTTTCTTCCATCACTACTCCCACATTTTGAGCTGCTCAGCCTGGTTCTGACTTTAGCTCTGGGCTACACTGTAGCCTTTGAAGTCCAATGAATGTGGACTTACTGTGCCAATTCCCTTCCTTGATTTTCTGAGCTCGAATCTTTTCTGCACCATTAACAAGAGAGGCACTCATTTGAGGAATTAACTGAAGTGGTCACTTGAGGTCACATAGCAGCTGTGGCCCTTCAGGGTCTCACTTTTGCAAAGAAACAACAATTTAAAAAAAAGAGGCAAGAAGGTTGACCAGATAACTCGGGAAGCTTAGGAAACAAAGCATTCCATTCTAAGTTTTTAGCTGTGGGGGCTGAGTCACAGCTCCTCCTGGGTTTTGTTCCCTATCAAATCACAACTTGGCCAACATTTTCTGGCAAAGGCCATCACCGGTGTTTGGAGGACTGTGGAGAGAGAAACACTTACTTGACCAATCCCAGAGTTGTCCTGCCATATCGCCTCCCAGGAAGGAGGTTGGGGGGATAAATCTCTTTTTAGTTGGCTACATCCAACAAGCCTTTGTCAGGAGCTCCGGTGGTGAGGACACAAGTGTGGAAACAGTACCCCTGAACCTTGAAATTGATTTGTAATCTAACACATGCACCAAATCAGAAAATGAGAACAGTGCTTCTCAATCACTCGGGGTGTATTGCAAGTAATTTATTACTATTGAGGGCACTCAAGTTTGAAAATGACTGTTTTTAAAACATAAATTAGAGTGAATTCAAGGTCATCTTTCAATTTGGAGATTTTTTTTTAAGTCCTCTGCTGAAATATCTCTGCAGGATGGAATTGTTTAAGAGAATACCTTAGCCCTGGCAGGTTTGGCTCAGTGGTAGAGCGTCAGCCTGCGGACCAATGAGAAGCAGGTTCGATTCTGGCCAAGGGCACATACCTTGGTTGCAGTTCATTCCTGGCCCTGGTCAGGGTCGTGTGGGAGACAACCAGTCAATGTGTCCTTCTCATGTCAATGTTTCTCTCTCTCTCCCATTCTCTCCCTCACATTCCCTCCCACTCTGTCTGAAGATAAATAGAAAAATACCCTTGGGTGAGGATTAAAAAAAAAAAAGAAAATACCTTAAAGACATTTAGGTTTTAAATGATGGGACAAGGCCCGAAAAGACAGCTCCAGTGGAGGAATTATTGAATTGCTCTGCATAATAAAGAGGATGGGATGCATTTTTAGTTGGTTTTCATTATTGTTGGAAATAGGCAAACCAAGAGATGGATGTGACTGAAATGGGACTCCAGAGTTAGGTCACCCAGGTTCACATCTATACAACCCACCATGATGCCCCTTGCAATAAAGCAATTTAGATGTGAGAGAAATGGTGCCTGGCTTCCACTCTCTGTCCAACTCCTATTTTCCACCAGAGTTGGGCTAAAGTTCTTTTTTTTTAATTGTGGTAAAATATACATAACATAAAATGTACTATTTTACCCAGTGCTCCAGTTCAGTGGCGCTAAGTACATTCACATTATCGGGCTGGGCTGGGGGAGAAGAGAATGTGGAGGGGAATGTGACACTGGTACCCGCAGTGTTCGCCCAGCCCATCTCCCTGGCACCATCTACCTAGGAGGTTCCTGAACTGCTGCCACCATCCTGCAAGTCCAGCTACCCACAGGAATTGACTCTATCAACATTTAAGTCAGAGTGTCCAGTCACCACTAGGTGGATGGTGCCAAACCATAGAATGGAATCAGATAGCACGGATGGGCCTCTGCAACACCCGGCCAGCAAGGTGCACAAGCTTACCCCAGTCACTTCATTACCTTCACAATATGAAATCTTGCATTTTGGGGGATTGAAACTTTTGGACCCCATATATGTCTTATGGACAGATTTACTGTGCGCATAGGTAGGACCTATCACATAAGCACTCACTAAGTACTAGATATTACCAGCGTGTCTAATATTCAAATAAAGTTATTCCTGTGATGTTAACTTGTTCTGCAATGGTTCTATATCCACAGGATTTCTTTATTATTATTATTATTATTATTATTATTACTGTTGTTGTTATTACTTTGGTGAAGATTAAAATGAAGGTGCTAAGGCATATATTTGAGTCAATGCAACTATAGGAATGTAAAAATAGACATTAGATTCAAAGTGAAGAATAAAAATTTACTGGGGGAAGGCAGCTAGATCCAAAGCTCTCTATGAGAAGGGAAAGCTCTGTGGAATTCCTGGTGATCTGGGGGAGGGCTTCGGACTTTGCATAGCCATGGAGCACAGCTTCCAGTCAATCTTATCTATACCATCAAGGATCAGGGTCCCTAAGTGATAACCAACCCACACATATTCGATGCTTGCTTTGGTGAAAGAGAAGGGAGTGCCCGATGGGAACTGCACACGTCCTAGGTGTCTGTCCAAGGGAGTGTGTGCTGCAAAGGAGCACCATTCATGACATGCATAGCACGCAGACACAGAGCCAGCCTGTCTGAATCTAACTCTGATTCTGCCACAGCCAGTCTGGGTCCCTGAGCAAGTTAACGCCTCATCTATAAAATGGGGCTAATAATACAAGATCTCCATAAAGTCTGGAAAGATAAGTAAATATACATAATGTCATCCAAGACATCTTCAGTCTATAAAAAATGTATTTTATGGACACAATGTAGTACGACTTCTGTCAGAAAAAAACTGTATAAGACTTTGCAGTAGGCAGAAAAAGCTCAGTGAGTTTGCGTTTATGTCACCCATCTCTGTCATCTCCTGCTTTCACCTGTGAGCTCCTTTTCAACTCTGTAAACTGTAGAAAATTGATACTATTGAAAATTATTTTAATTAATTAATAATTAATTATTGAGTTTAATAGAAGCTCTGGTGTGTGTTCATGTCATACATCTGTACAAAAGTCATGGTTATACCCTCTTCTAAAAATTCTTTTAACACTTCGGATGGTTATTGTAAAAATGAAGTAGGTTAATGAACATACAGTCCTTAGAGAAGTGCTTGGCACATAGCACTAAGATTAGTGATTTTTGTCATTAGTGATATTGTAGCACTCACTACACTATGACATGATTAAGGTCTCTCCTTACTCCCTCTAGCGTAAGGTCCATTAGGACAGGAACTTTGTGCCTCCAGCACAGAGAATAGCAGGACCAAGCACAGGTTGGCATTTTGTGTGTGTGTGTAGAGGACCAGATAATCAATACTACAGTCTCTGGGGGTCAAAAGGTCTCTGTCACAAAGAGACTTTGCTTGGGGCAATGGGCACATAATGCATTGTGCAGGTTGTGTTTTCTTGAGAGATATGCTTGAAACCTGTATGGTTCTGCAAAGCAATGTCACCCCAATAAATTCAAATTTTTTTAAAAAAAGGTCTCTGTTGCAACTATTCCACTCTGCTGTTGTGGTATAGAAGCACCATCAACCTTAGGTAAACGAAGGAGCATGGCTGTGTCACAGTGAAACTGTACGAACACCGAAATTTGAATTTAATATAATTTTCACATGACACAAAATATTCTTCTTCTTTTGATTTTACCAACCATTTAAAAATGTAAAAACCATCATTTCCTTGAAGGCCATAAAAAAACAGGCAGTAGGCCAGATTTGGTGCCAGACCATGGTTTGTTGACCCCTAATTAGATAATGGGTACATCAAGGGCAAGAATTGTGCCTTATGGTCATAACCTTTAACCTACTTCTTCTGGTGTAATATGCATTCCAATAATATTTGTCGAATTAAGAAGCAAATGAAGAGTAACTTGCTAAACTGTTTCAGGAAGATTCAATTTGTAGTGATGGCAGGATGACAGCTGGCTTAGCCACGCCCACCACATGGGTAGGTGGCAGTGGCTGGACCCAACTGCACCAACCACGTCCTTTGTCATACTCACTCTTTTTTTTTTTTGTCATAATCACTCTTAACTGAAATCTGAAGTGACACTGATGGCTTTTTACCCTGTCTGTAAACAGCCTCAAATCCTTTTTAGACGAGGTGGAATTATAAATAAGTCTAAATAATATCTGCTGATCAAAAAATGTGACCAGAATTGCATTACAACATACCCTCTCCAGAGAAGATAGAAAAACTGCCGTGCAATATTGGCTTTGGTCGATTTCATAGACCAGAATTGGAAGTGTTGCAGAATTAGGAAAATGGTAGATCGGTGTCCAAAAGCACAGATAGGCCCAGAATTGGATCCACCTACAGAACTGAGCTGGGCCCAGCTGGAATCTGCAGATGCCGCCTGCTTTGCCTCCCGATGTCCATGCCTCCCTCCCCTTCACTCCAATTGTCTCCCAGAAGGAAAGCCTTTGCCTCCAGCCAAGTGAACCTCACCTCCCTGAAGGTCCTGTGTCCCTGTGAACACTGAGTGACTGAAGTTACACACGCACACAGGTACAGCTATGTTTTTGCTTAGGAGTTCATAATGCCATTTCTTTTTTTTTATGCCTATGATCTAATTTCATTTAGGGCTCAGGCAAGTGTTCATTTGGATGGTGGACTTTCAAACTGGAATTCCACAACAAGTGGCATTTCTCAGTGCAGGACTATGACCAAATGAATTAGAACAGCTCTGTCAGGGGGGACGTATTTGGAATGAGAAGGAAAATTGAACAGAAATGGAAAAAGAGCTCAACTTTTCAATGTAAAATGTTAGAATGTATGAACACATGAGGTTTTAGAAAGAACATGGAGTCTTAGAGCAAGTCCAAACTTCTGGTGTTTTGTAAGTGAGGAAAGAGGTCTCCGGTAACACAGGGACCGTCCAGAGCCCCTGTGTATAGATGAGGTCTCGAACATAGCTCTCTTCTGAACTTGACGTAGGCTCTTTGCATAGAAGACACAGGGAGGAAAAGGAAAGGGGCCTTTCTTTCATTAAGGTGAATTAATACATATCAATCTGTAGCTTAAAAAATATTAAGGTAATATCCTTTTTTAGAGAAGACATTGTACGTGATACTACCACTTAGCTGTAACCACGGTAATGCTGGTTTCTAGGGTAGAGGTGAAGTGCTCCTAGTCCTTCCCTGTCCCTTTGTTCACATACCACATAAGTACCATAATGCTTGAAAGAATAGGGAGATCACAGGAGAGAGAAATGGCAAACACAGCTTTCTCCCATCAGCACCTACCCAGGACCCCGCACAGGGTAAATGCTCAATAAACACTCGAACCCCTTGGAACTCTGTAACCGTGGGATAAGATACAGCACAGGGTAGAAGTAGAGAACTTACTGAAGGAAGAAAGTCTAGAGAATCCTTGCAACTTTCCTATGAATCTAAAATGATTCCAAAATAACTTCAAAATGTTTAGAGAAGCTAGTGATTATTTCAACAAATATTCCCATTGACCAAGACCTCTGGAATTCTCTGATTTCTATCTGTGACATTGTGGTGAACCTTCTTGTTTTTTCCATAGGTTTCTTTCCTTAACTCAGACCTTCGGGCTCAACTTCAAATCTGATCACACTTCTGAAAATATGTGGACACCTTGTGGCTTCGTCACTCAATGAACACTCATGTATTAATTGCTTGGGTTACTCAATGGAAGAATGGCATTGGAGGCAACAGAAAATCATCCAAATCTAGTTAAGATTTAAAGAAAAGATCTCCTTTACTGTGTATACAAATGTTTATAATTTAGAATTGAACTGTGCAAGGGAGTTAAGTGTAAGAACTTGTAATCAAGGAGAATTCTTGCTTCTAACAGAGAAGGTTTCATTTTTTTCAAATGTGTCAGGTTAGTTTTTAGCAGTGGTAGCAAAACAGAAATGGGGCATCGAACCTAAGTAGCCTGCCCTCTGCTGCCCTGAGGAGGAGGAAGGGTTTGGGAGAAGGAAAGAAGAATTCTGCTTTTCTTCTTCTTTTTAGTAGATTATTATTTTAGAGCAATGTTAGCTTCACAGGCTTTTATTCTTTATATGCTCTCCTCCTAATGTCCTCTTCTCTTCTTTCCCTCTCAACTGAGCACTAGAAAGGAATTTTTACATCCTGTTTTCTGAATGTGGCTTCATGTTCCTGTCCTAAAGTTTTTATTTTCTTCAAGTTACTATGAACTGCGGTTGTTGGTTACTAAGTGTTCTAACTCTGCAGCTTACTTAAAAGATGGGGACTGCAATCATAAATTATTTTTTACTCCCATAAAACCCTTGACTGATTTAACAACCCCCACCCCATAACTAAAGTGAATGACTTTCAAACTTTCAAAACATTTTTTAAAAACTTGTCAGGCCCTTGACTGAAGACATTTCAAATGGCAACCCAGTACACATATATAAACATGTAAGTGAAATAAAAGTTTCTCAAAACAGTACTTACCTTCACCATTCATTCTTACAACAAGCACTCCTCTTCTCTTCTGCTTCATATCTTCTAAAGTGGGCTTTGACCTGCAGCTTGAAAAACAGGGCCGTAAAGACTGCAAGTCCTTGGGAGTGGAGCCCCCTAGTGACCACTCACATATTTGCACTGGAAACATGTAGGAAATAAAATCATATTTTAGACATCTTATTTTTGCCAAAAGTTGATGATGTTACAAAGATCAACAGAAAGGGAGGAAGAAAACAAATGTGTCTGGAAAAACCAGGACTTTGTACAAGACAAATTGCAGTGAAATAGAAGGCACATTTATTATTGCACATCATCCTGAAGTCTGGACTGGCCTGTCTGGACTCTGTAAGATTTTAGTGAAATATTGTAATTATGCCTGAATGCACCAAATTAGCTCACTGTGCTGTCATTTTTGATGCCTGGAACAAAAATGCCTTTCTGAGTCTATACAGTTGAACGTTTGTGACTATGAGTTTGCACATCTTAAGAACTCAACATATTTTGTCAATTTATTTTCAGAAATTCAGACGATACAGGCAGGCCATCCTTGCTGGGCATGCAGCTGAATGACTGAGTCTGTGGGCATCTTGTTGTCTGTCAGCCTGCATCACAGGAGTCTGGGTACATGGCTGTAATGACACTCTGACTTGCAGGATAGGCCTAGAGGATATAACCCAATGTCTTCATCCAGCGGACAAAAGGGAGGTCCAGCTTGGAGCTGGTGGCCCGAGAAAATGAGGCTGTGGACTTGGATGTTGGTCTGGGACTTGAGCCCAGGTCGTTTCCCTTCCTGTGTGATGTGGGCTGACGTTCACCTCCCTGAATGCTGAGTCACAGTGGACATGGCGAGAATTCCTGTGGACTCACCATCTTGCGGAAGTCCACTCATCAGTGCATTTCACGACAGGCATTTCCAGAATGATTTTGACAGGAAAACTGGGGGACCTTTTGCTTATAGTAAGCATTTCAGGAAGACATAAAATCACGAAATCACAGGAAGGGACCTTCCAGCATTCTCAGTCCAAATAAGGTCATTAAGGGTCTGCCCAAAGCAGCTGACAAAAACTAGAACTAGAAGCCATCTCAGCTTTCCATGCCAAAGCTCTTTCTGCAACAAACACAAGGAGGACCGAAAGGAAGCAGAAGACAAGTTTTGTTTTCCCTTGACAGCGCCTTTCCAATACAGTAAAGAATTATGCACTTTTGCTAGGTTTCAAGTTCTCACGCTGTTGAACTTTGGTGACATGATTCTGCAGAGTCTTCTCTGATAGTCATTGAAATATTCCCACTTGAGATAAGAAAGGAGCAAGGAAACTGAGTGAATATGAAGTCCTCCTTCACCCTGTTGAAGAATATATTCCAAAGTAAGCCCCAATATGGAGTGGCCTTGAGAGTGGGGTTTGAGACCAATGGGACTGAGGTTCCCACGCCAGCTCCACCTTTGTGGCTGGATGGATGCTTTGTGTTTTTTAGCTTCATTCCCCACCCCTGCTGGTAAAGACACAAACAAAAAAAACCAATCCACCTACATGGAATTGTTAATGTGCCATATTTGTAAAGGACCCTGGCACATAGGAAACTCAACTGCCAATTATCCTTTCCTTTAAATTGGCTAAAAAATGAGTTTCTGTTAACTGAGTTGTATCTCCAATCTGTTCTTGCACATGTATTCCCATGGGAACCAAACTTCGAATGATGTACCCATTTGGGCAAAGGAAAAAGGGAGATCATAGAAAACTTTCGGGGCTGGTACAGGTCTGCGGAGTCATGGAATTGTCAGGAACACACAGTGACTTCCATTCCCTACTTAATAGCTCAATCACCCCAACCTGGGCATCTGATTTCAGCCAATCTTCCACTCCTCCACCTCCTACCACTCTCAAATAAAAGAATAAAGTTAGGTAACTCCTAAGTTTCCAGTGCTTTGTTATGTTTAGATGTCTAATGAAACTAATAATGAAATCATTTGGTTCTAAGAGGGAGTCTTAGAAAACATGAAAATTTCTTAAACTCGAGGTTTTATGTGATGATAATCACTGTCATTTATTAAGGCCCCAAGGGCTAGGCACTATGCGAGCATTATGAGTCCTCACAACTGCCTCAGGAGGTGGAAGCTGTCATCACCAGAGCTGGAAAACCGAGGCCCAGGTAGGTGGAATAATGAGGCTGGGATCTGCAGCCAGGCTGAGCCCAGAGCCAGCTGCTGCCCGGTCTGCATGTCCTTCCCTATTATCCTGCCCCTCCTCCCAGACTCCTTCAGCACTTAGTCTACGCCACATGACTTAACAATTCCATGCCATCTTGTCCTGTTTGAGGGTTAGATTTATCTCGTGACTAAATGTAAGCACTGCTGTGTCCCCATCCTCAAGCACATAATTTAGATAAAATAACCTACAAGTCACAGCTGGACTAAGACATCTCGAATAGGGATGGCTTTCTTCTAGGTGAAAAAGTTTTAGTTAGTATATGGTTCATATTTTCAATGAAGTTTCAAACTAGAAAACTTTTTCTCTTTAGCCAACTAGCCTCAGAAACTTGGCATGTTCCACTTTTAAACTGCAAATGCACTAAGTATTTAGTAAATGTATGTAGACAAAAAGGTATTGGCTTTGATTGGTCCTTAAATGCCTACAGACTTAGAAAATGATATAAATGTAATACCTATCCAAATCTGGGAGAAGTTGGATTCAAAGAGCTTGAAAAGGACTAAGTGGCAATTAAGTTTGTTGCTCATTTTGAGTGAGGGCGATAATGTTCACTAACACACAAACTGTGGAATCCTAGCCACATCACCTCTGGGCCTTTTCCTTCAATTGCAGAATGACTAATGTTGATACATCAACTTTTTCATACTCTGACCACTAGCCATAGTAAGAAATTAATGTTCATCAAGACTTAGTACATACACATTTATACCTGAAACAAATTTCATGAAGCAGTAACTTATCCTTGTGCAACGCACTTTGACATTTGTTATATTTTCTCCTCTTAAAATACCGATTGCCACTCACTAAAATGATCCCATGATCCCCCCCATTTGTAAAAGTGTGAAAATCACTAAGTGGTCTCATATTATTTAAGAATAAAATTCTGTGAAAGAATAGAAACGTAATTTCCATCTTATCCTTCCCAAAAAGTCTTAGAAAATCATGCAATTTCTACTGTCTTTAGCATTGGGTAAGTGGCGGCACCACCACCTCGTCATTTTATAGGCGTCCCCTCCTGGCGGTTCAGAAGCACAGTCGTGAAAAACGTTTTTCAGAACTTTATAGGCTATAACGTCTTATGATGCGGCAGATGGTAAGAAAGTGACAGTGCTGATTTTTCTTAGTGCATCCCCACCTAGTTGTAAAATGGAGCCTCTTATCTTTTCCTGTAATAAAACTTATTAAGTTTCCTGCCCAGTCCCCCAGCCCTTTAAGCAGAGAGGTGGCCTGGCTAGTACTGAAAAAGTGTTTCCTGGTATTAACCTGGAAGAGACATATAATGTCAACTATTTTCTGTGGGCCAATCTGCAATGTTTACACAGCTCTGGCTTCTTGGGTGACTTAGGTTCTTACGACTTGAAAAATGCCAGGGCAGACAAGCAGTCTCGCAGCAAAACCAACAAGCGCCCAATTACTTTGTTTGCACAGATGCAAAAGCATGGACATTTATATGGTGAGGTCTGAATTCCAAAGTTTGTTTGTTTTGTTTTTAATTACACACCCAACCAAATGCATAAAATCCCACAAAATGAGTGCAGAGAAAAATGTCATCTTTTCTATTTTTAAACTGAAATATGGAGCTCATAAAAGCGAAGCTGTCGTAAATTTTCACTTGGGGACAAAAACCACTATAACCAGGAAAAAACGCATACACACACCCACATTTAACAGTGGTAAACAGTTTTTATTCAGGCAATGAAACATGGAAAAAATATATTAGTAATCATTATAATAATTTCATTTGTGTGAGTACAACTCTTACAAATATTTACCTGACATATAAAAGGGAAATTACTGTGCATATAAAATTTATGTAGATGACTATTCCACACGACACAATCCTGACAGCAGTAGTTAATGCAGCGTTCACTCCTCCAGACGAGGCTCCTCACACACTTCATGGCACCCGTGGGGACACAGTGGGAGCAGATGTGCAATTAACAGTTACTTGTTGGCACATGGGTACAAATGGGTATGTACTGGCAAACACACTTGCTAACAGCAACACTGAAAAGTTTACTGCTACCTCTGAGATTTAAAAGAAATACCTGGGTCCTGTCCCATTGGGTGAGAAGGACCAGGGCCGAGGCTGTGGGTGTGGTGGCACACTGCCCTGTATCTGGACTGGGGTGGTTTCTGAGTTCCAATGTTTATGGGTCCACTTGGAAACTATTAAGATAGAATATTGGTTAACCATGTGACTGGGAATACTTTTTGGAGTCTATTCAGATACCACTAAAAGACAGAGGGGGAGAAAGTGGCAGCTTATAATTCTGAAGAATCGACACAGGGAAGGTTCAAGCCACACCTCAGCCCCACACCTGGCCTCCTCCAAATGAGTTAAGACTGTCAGCATTGCACGCAACATCTCTATATTAGAACTATAATCAGAATATATATATATATATATATGTAATAGCTGTAACCATATTATAGTTAATAAGGTCATTCCTTAGGAATCTTGTTTGTCCAAATCTAACTGCATGCTAAGAGGCACAGAAATGGGATTGCATTTGGACAAAGAACTACAAAAAGTGCAATCTTTAGTCTCCAGAATGCTAGCTCTGGGCACTAGGGAGGGTCTTCCCTGGAAATGCTGCCATTTATATGATCTTCCAGAGGAGATCCTTAGAGAGAAGTGTCCGATTTATTTACCTTTACTATATAGGAGACTCAAGGTTTGAGGGATAAATTGCTTTTTAAAAATCACTGGGATCTGGAGGCCAGTCAAACCTTTTTGGACAGAAGTCTCCTCAAAACATTTTTATTAAAATCTTTGAAGAAGACTTCTTAGACCTTTGGCCTGATATTCTGGGATCCCCAGACTATATTTGTTTTTTTAATAAGCAAATAATAATCTGCTATCTTTAAAATTCTTCAGAATATATACATCTTTGCTTTAAAATGCTTTGCCTGAATCATTTAATCTTTCAACACCTAGATTCTCTTTCCAACAAGAGGACAAAGTAAGAAACCCAAGTCCGAGAGCACACTCACATGGTCACAAAACCACAACGAAAAGACAACAGTCGTGGGCAGTTCCGTGAGATGGCTGCTACTTGTAGTAAAAAACCAAACGGGAATAAAGGGTGAGCTTTAGTTTTGATGCCACTAGAAAAAGATGTACTGAATCCTATCCAACTAGTGCACACAAGATTACCAATGCTTGCTCTTTAAAAATTCCATTCTGAGCTTTAGATAAGCCACCAGCCTCAGCTGCCTTTATCTAAGGTGAGTACTTCCCTCTAGCTGCTTTCCGGCAACTCAGGAGCATCTGGGCAGTTGACTCCTCCTGGTCACAAACAGGACTAACTCAGGGCTGTCCAGTGAAGATCTAAGTATTGGTGTGAGAGTTGCACAAAGTGTGGGACAGGTGGAAAGGGTAACTGGCTAGAAAGAAAATTCCACTTGAGCGAGCCCCCAAAACCAAACATAAATCTTCCTTTAGAGTCCATATCATTCTAGAAGGCGGCCAGATATTCAGTTTTGCACCACCCCGTGTTTCTGCACTTCCTAATTTGGGCTGGGTCTGAAGATGCTGGAAACCACGTGAGAAAACGAGACTTCTCAGTATTTCCAGAACAGTTTTACAGAACAAAAGGTTTGGGCAGGCCTTCAGGAGCTTCTCCCAATATAGTCAATTTCAGGAGGTCTGACTGTAACTGATCAGCCAACCAAGTGACAAACTGTTCAGTCTCCCATTAAAATACTTGAAGAGAAACACTACCTATCTACGCTTTGGCAAAGTCAAAAACTTAAAAAATGGCTCTGCATCCAGAGCCTCAACAAGATCGCCTAATACCTACCAACCACAACCTAGGCCAGCAACTTCCATTCATTTGTAACTGGGTTTGTTATTGTCTAACAAGTGATCTGGCCCTCTAGGGGTCAACTCTAGGCTAAATTCTTACTCTCTGGAGTTTTTTTTTAAAGAAAAATAAACAAACATACTTTATTCTGTCCAGTATATTCTCTTGATTTGCAGTTACATTTTTACTCTTGTTGAACAATACCCACCTATTAAATTGGAAGAACATATTTTTGTAATGGTCATGCCCGAGAGGCCAGTGGCAAATATTACTTAACAAGGACCCTCTCATACTCCTTGTGCAACTTCATTCTAGAATCTAGTTTTTAAGGGATCTCTTTTACCAGTGTGCTAAGGAAGGATTGTCGTCACCTGTTTTAACACACAGCTACCTTCTTTTTAATATACACAAGAAACCTAAAAAGAGGACTAGGATTTATAATCGAGATCACTATAAACCTTCCATGCTTAAAACAAATCAACAGAAAACAAGTAAACATGGACATGTCACCAAAATACAGCAGCAGCAAAAAGGTTTAGCAACGTTTCTTTCTGCAAAATGCAGTTAATTTTCCTGGCAGGAGAGGACTAAACAAGGAAATCAGTGACACACCTGGAGACACCTGTACTCCATCGCTGCTTAGACTACAGTACAAGCACTCACATTGATCCAGTGACTGTTTTCAAAGCCCAAATGATTGTCAAGTCACTTCTCCAACCACAGATCACTTCTGTTGTTCTTTTTTGTACAAAATGGTAAGACAATAGGCTTTAAAATACAGCCTAAGCACCAATAATGATAAATGCATACTGGTAAAACGTGACTTTTGGCTTTAAAAGACATTATTGACCTTTCTGGGGCTAAAGATTGTACCCATGTGAATAGTACACTTCTAAAGAAAAATTCATGTTGAAAGATCTATAGAGGTTCTCCACTAGGCACAATTCATTGCTGAAGTTGGATCATGCAATAGTTTTACAGGAAAAGTACGAAAACTTACATGTACTGAATATAGTGCATATCACCATGAAGACCTTCAGGGTGTTAAGATTAAGACAAAAGAGTGCTTTAAAACACTTATAGGGATTTGGTTTTGCCTATCAAATGCTAGGGAATTCACTGGCTACATGGCAATTTTCCACTTGGCGGTTGACGGCCCCACCACTCTGAACCAAGTGCAGGAAGAGGTGGAGGAACTGGGTACTCTGAGTGTGGCTGTGCTCCCTGCACTCGCCTCCTCCACTAGTCAAATGGCCTTTGTTTAAAAATATTCAAAATGCGCTGATTTTCAGAGTGGTTCACATGATTTTTACTGCTCGTTTTGTTAAAAATTCTGTCTTAAGTTTGAAAGGACTTTTTTTGCCTTAAAGAAAAAATCTGAAGAACAAGGCATAACACTTGAGAAAAACAAATGTTTCTTCATCTTATCATTGCTCACGGTGTTAGTTATCCTTTAATTATGTAAGATCATCTAAACCTTTTATAAGTAGATTTTCTTGGCATATTTCAAACAGATAATAAAGAGGAGATACTGGTTTTGTAGCAACAAATAAAGCAGAGGAGACAAAGAGGTTCCAGACAACCTAGCCACACCCCAGCTCTGAGGGAGCCCCACTCTGCTGTTCGTGCAGAAAGCAGACACTATCAGCCTGCGTCTAGACTAACCCCAAAGGGCCACATTCACACTCATCGAGGCTGAGCAGTGTCCAAATACCAGGGCAACAAAATAGGACGGCGAAGTCCTCCCTGGACGTGAAACCTGAGCAGGGTTATGGGTCATGACAGACAGGAGTCTGGGGTTTCACATCTTCAACCCCCCAAAATTCTGAAGTTGGCATTCTGAGCCTGGACTCTATTCCAAAAGAGGCTTTTACATTTATGGAAATAAGCTCTTCTGTAGAGTTCTTATTTGACTATGCTTCAGGGAAAAAACAGCAGCATATGTAAATATGTGTGTGTGTGTATAAACGGGTACTCAGAGTCCCTTCTTGTTTACAAATTAGAAGTGACAAAAGCCAAATTACCTCCTCAAATAAAACCACTAATACTAAAAATTAAATTTAAAAGATGAAATAAATAGGTCTCAAAATATATCAGACAGGAGATGGCCCCAAAGAGTAGCCATAAAATCATAAATTTAACACACCTGGAAAAGTAAAGCTGACTTGAAGGTGAACTGAAGATAGAGAAATCACAAACCCAACTTAGCAGCCTGTCTAACTGGCCCCATCGACGGCGCTGTGAAGGACTCGAGGAATAGCAGAGGCCACTCCTTCCGTGACTGTGCAACACTCCAGGGTTTCTTCCAGGGCTGTGCGTCGGCAGCAAAGCGGGACAGGCAGCAAGTAGGCATGTGCTTTTTCAACGTTTTTTTTCTCTGCAAAGGGGAATAATTCCTGGATAAGGCAAGATAACTGTGGTCACGACAGAAGCAGCCAGATGCACATCTGCTGAGCTAACGGAAACTCAGTCAGTCTTTCCCAGCTTTGCAATCAGCTCGTCACAGATTTTCGTCAGTTCTTCGATTTCTTGGTTCTGAAAGACAAATGATGCGATTGAGCAGGTCCTCTATCCTGAGATAAAGGCAATCATAACTAATAGTCCCAAGATCGACTATACTCTAACTCAGTGGCTCTAAGGTTTTCTACATCAGAGACCCTTTAAAGAAAGTGGGGCTCGATACCTTCTCCCCTGGAAAATGCTCTTGTGTTCACAAAGTTATGCTTAAATTGAGTAGAGGGTGAAGGTAGTCACTGGCCCTCTGCAGCTTGTCCATGTATCTCTTAGTTTTCAAATTTTCTTGTTTCATAGGAATTACCTAGGGTACCTGTTAAAAACACAAGTATCTGGGCCTCACTCAATCCATTACCATCTCTAGGGACCTGAGATTCTTGAGTCCCCGTATGCCGGGGACACTGTCTGAGGGGTTATCAGACCCCATGGTAAGAATCCTGTCCTAATTGAATGGAGGTCACAGGCATGAGTACACAACTGAAGACATAGGAAGAAAAACACTAGAAGAATACAAAAACTGAAGCCCAAGAATTGCTGAGCAGCAAAAATAGGGACCGCTATTACCACTGATTTTTATTTATCTACAGCAGTTTCTCCACCATGCACACTGGCATTTTGGGCTGGGTCAGTCTTCCTTGTAGGGGTATCCCGTGCATTGTAGGATGTTTGGCAGCATTTCTGGCCACTGCCCACTAGATGCCAGTAGCATCTCCTAGTCATGACAACCAAATATACCTCTACATGTTGCCAAGTGTTCCCTGAAGGGTAAAATTATAATGAACGGGGGAGACAGATTCATATGTTACATTAAAAAAAAGAAAGGAAGTTTTAAAAGGGAGCCTCAGAACCCAACTGAACAGCATTTGGTGCCTGCAGTTCAGGCAATGCCACTTCCTCTCTGCACCCTGCCTGTGGACAGTTCCCACCAACATGCCTGGGAGTTTGCCTTGTCTCCCCCTGAATCAGTTCACAAAGGAGCTGGATTGAAGTGTCTGGGCAAAAAGGCAAGACCTCTTTCGTCCAGATCCACTGCAAGCTAGCCACTGCTGAGGACAAAAATCAAGTGTCTCCGTAATCACTCCACGCCTCTTTGTACCTTCTGCTGAAGGGCCCTTTCCAGGGACTCCACCTTCATCTGCTCCTTCCGGAGTCCTGCGTGCAGAGCTGCACTCTCAGCCTTTGCTTTTGTTCGAACCTGAGCAATCTCTTCATTGGCTCTGTTTATGGTGATTTGTTTATAGAACAAAGGAATGAAAAGCACATGGTTAGTCATCAGTCACTGCAAAAGAGTCAGGATAATAACCACTGACATCTGTGAAACACAACCTAAAAGAATTGACTTCCTGACAAGAGAAAAACAAAAGGAATCAGTGACCTAAATAATTCCATTTTAATTGATAAAAACTCAATTTACACACAAGTGCTAAGGAAATTTCCATGGTGCAAACCAATGGCAGAGTTAATCTCAAAGGCCACAGTGTCCTTCAAAATTCACATGTCACTGGAAAATGGGATCACATAATAGTTTCTACAACAATCAAAACAGTTTGCTTGTTTGTTTTTTGACCCAGTACAATAGCAGGCAGGATCACTTTTGGGATCATCACAGCTAAACAGGCAGAATACTAAGCACCTCATCTATGACACACAGTCCAAAAAGTGACTTTATTCATTCTGTGCAAAAGGAAGTTGTTTACAAAACAAAAACATAGTTGATAAGTAGCCAATTAACTAATGAAAGGATGCTAAAAACTAGTAATCAGAGACATGCAAATTAAAGTGATAAACTTTAAAAATTGGTCAGACTGGGAAAAATTAACAAGAATGATCTTGTCCTACGTTGGCTGAGATGCAAGGAAACAGGCTCATGTGCTAAGTGGGGAATGGAAATTGGCACTGCCTTTGTGGAGGGCAATGTGGTAGAAACCACTACAATTTAACGTGCATACACCCTCTGAGACAGCAGTGTCCTCTTAGTAATCCATCCACAGCAATACTCCCACTAGGCACATAGGTGAATTCGATTATGCTGTATGTTCTGACATGAAAAAATGGCCATAATATACTATTAAATGAAAAAGGAAACTTGTGTAATATAACTCCATTATAATTTTTAAGAAGTCCAAAGCCATTATGGGCAGCATTTGTAAAGGAACAAAGACTGGAAGGATACACAATAAACCTTAATAGCAGTAACTCTGGGAGTGAGACTGGGAAAGGGGGACTGATAATTTCAGTATTTAAAAATACACGGCTGTGCCCTGGCCAGTTTGGCTCAGCGGTTAGAGCATCAGCCTGTGGACCAATGAGTCGAGGGTTCATTTCCAGTCAAGGGCATGTACCTCAGTTGCGGTTCTTCTCCAGCCCTGGTCGGGTCGTACAGGAGGCGACCAGTCGATGTGGCTCTATCACATCGATGTTTCTCTCTGTCTGTCTCTGTCTCTCTCCCTCCCTCCCATTCTATCTGATGACAAATAGAAAAAAAAATATCCCCGAGGGAGGAATAAAAAAAATACACGTCTGCACATCCAAACCACTGCAGGCAGAGCTGCAGGATAAAGGACAAACAGGAAAGAGGATTCACCAATCACAAAGGGCTGTCATCCTTAATATATAAATATAATAACACATTATATACAATACATACATAAACTGACAACAGAAAACTGGGCAAAGAATAGAGTCATTCATAGTAAAGCAAGTATATATACAGACAGCTGCTAAAATATGTTCAGTTTCACTCGTAAGATAAACATAAATCAAAACTACAATGAATAAAATAAATGCTCTGTTGCTTGCCAAAAAAAACCCCACCCAAAACAACAAAAAATCCAACCAACTAAACTGAAATACCATTTTTCATCTATTAGACTTGCAGAAAAACAAAAATTTGATGTTGGTAAAGCTGTAGGGAAGAGAGACACTCATACATTGTGTAGGAATATAAATTAATAAAAGTCTAAGGAGGGCAATTTGACAATATTTATCATAAATATAAATTCATATATTCTTTGGCCCAGCAATTCCTTTCCTATCATACAGCTAACTCATATGCATGCATGATAATCATAAAAGGTTACTTATTTCAGCCCTGTTTATAGCAGATTTTAAATAACCTGAATGTCCAACAGGAGGGGACATTCCAGCAACAGAATGATACATTCCAACAATGGAATGCTACATGGCTATTAAAAAAAGAAAGCTCTTCATGGATTGATATGAAAAGATTTCCAAAATATACTGCTAAATGAGAAAAGCAAGGTAGGCTATAATATGTATAAAAAAGGAGAATCTCACCACATAAAAAAATGGTAATTATTGAGGTGATGGAGGTGTTGGCTAACACTATCATGCTGCGATATATAAATATATCAACATGTTGTATACCTTAAACTTACACAATGTTATATGTCAATTATATCACAATAAAGCTGGGGGGAGAAAAAAGAAGGGGATAAAATAGTGATTACTCCAGGTGAGGAAAGAGATGGGAACCTAGTGGAAGGGGGATGGGGTGGAGGGAGATATTGCATATCTTCTTTAAAAAATATATATTTTTATTGATTTTTAGAGAGAGAGGAAGGGAAAGAGAAAGAGCAACATCAATGTGAGAGCAGAACATCAATTGGCTACCTCCTGCACACCCCCTACTAGGGATTGAGCCTGAACCCTGGGCATGTGCCCTGACTGGGAATGGAACCTGCACTTTCGGTGCACAGGACTACACCCAACCAACGGAGCCACCCCGGCTGGCTGTGTATCTTCTTATTCTTTTTAATGTTAGAACCATGGGAAGGAAGATTCTATCTATTCAAAAAATTACATCTCACACACACACACACACACACACACACACACACACACACACACACACATTATCTTGCCTCCATCAATCTTCTTACAACGTCATGAAAAGTAAAATTCTTATGTGCAAGCTCTTACTTGTCTAGTTTTTCTTCTGCATGGATTTTCAGAGCCTGATATCGTTGTTCCTCTTGTTTAACTCTGGCTAAGTAATCCTGAGCACATTTTTTCAAGGCTTCTTCATTCTATTCCAAAATGACAATTTAAAAATAAAAGAAACAGATCATTTTGTTTTTCTTCTACTAGTGTATCAAAGTTCCCGTTTTTTCAAAAAATGATAAAATCCAATTAATTCAGATGCCTTTAATTATACTCTATAGTAATTTGAAACAGACACAAATAAATCTACTGAAGAAATTTTAAATAATTTCTTCATGTATTAATTTTCAAATCATACAGCAAGGTTCAGTTACACTAGTACACGTGCTTTAGGAAGGCAGTTATTCAAAGCTGAATGGCAATTTGATTCCCACAGATAAATTGGCCAGTCTCATTTTTATTCTAATATGGAAAAAAAGAATGTTCACTGATATAAATGTGTCTCATCGATGGTGTGCAACTAAATTAAATCAATATGCCCATTTACACCAAAATTTGAAACATTATATTACTTTTCTCTAGAATATGCAGCCTGAATTTTTCAGGGCTATATCTAGAATCCTTTTTACTTTTACTAATATTAAATGGGTGAATTATAAAAATGAACATTTCTAGAATTTTCCTAAAGTCCAAGGGTTCCACAGTTCTTACACCCATGACACACTCCGGTTGCGTCTGGGGTTTACTGGCCCGAACCAGGAAAGGAATGACCAAGACACGGCACCCACTGGGCAAGATGCCTGAACAACCACTGAAAGAAAAGGGGTGGAGGGGGAACTCTCCAGCTTCACTGGAATAGAAGACACAGGCCAACAGGGGCCCCAAAGTCCCTATTTAAAAGGCTACCCACACTCCTCTGGCATACACATCTGAAGACCCACCAATAAAATACACTAGCGAGGAGATTCCAGAAGGAAGAGACATACTACCTTCTTGAACCCTTCCAGAACACCTTTCAGGTTCTCATATCTCCGGAAGAGATCAGAAAGGGACCTTTCCACAGAATTAAGGTCAGCCAGGGCCTGCTCCTTCTCCAACGTCAGTTGCTGAAAGCTTTTCTGAGAAGTCATACTTGTCCTTTGTTCATCTTCTGTGAATCACAATCCAAAGCAATGGCATATTCAATCTACAGACAGTTAGCTGCCCTCCTTGAGCTAATAAGCAGTGGTGGAACCAGCAGTGGACATTACAAAGTTCCCACTCTCAAGGACTTACATTCTAGTGGGAGAGATATGTGCTGACAAGTGATGGGGGGAAACAAGGCAGGGTAAGAGGGGTGGGGTTCCTTTCTTATAAAGAGTGGCCTCACTCAGGAGAGATTTGGACAGAGACCCAAAAGAACTGAGAGCAGGAGCTCCCTGGGAGAAGAATATTCCATGCACAGGAGGGAAAGCATTAGGTGATGTGGACAGTAGAAAATATTTCGGTGCTTAAGTGCAGAAAGACCTGACTTTGATTTAGGGAGGCAGTCCTTACAATACTGGAAAGAAGAGGTTCTAAATTTGGTGCAGGAGGATCGACCACCGTCGTTTTGAAAAGGCACCCATGTGTCTGATACAGGGAAGGTACAACTGGCAGTGGAGTAAGGACACCATACCACCCAGGGGTACGAACAATGTGTCAATGCTCTGGGTACTGGATGGAGGGCTTTGCACAGAATCCAAGTGTTTACCATCCTCTAATGAAACCAACTACAGCTAATCTCAATTACTCATGGATTCTGTATTTATGAATTTCCCTACTTACTACAATTTATTTGTAACCCCAAAATCAGAACTTCTGGTGCATTCCTGGTCATTCACGGACATGCACAGAACAGCAAAAAATTTGAGTCACCTGATGTGCACAATCTCGGCTGAGGTCGGACAAGGTGATGCCTTCTCACTTCATACTGTAAACAAGTGTCCTTTCCACAGTCTATTTACTGCCACTGTTTTGTTTTTTGTTTGTTTTTTTTTTTGCATTTTTGTGGTTTCTGTTGGAAATTATGCAATTTAAAATGGTCCCAAGTGTAGTGCTAAAGTGCTGCCTAGTGTTCTTAAGTGCAGGAGGACTGAGACATGCCTCACTGGGAACACACATGTTCGATAAGCTTTGTTCACACATGAGCTATAGCACTGTTAGCCATGAGTTCAATGTTAGTAAGTCAACAATATACATAAAATAACATGTCTTTAAACAGAAACACACATAAGACAATATTATGTAGTCACAAAAAATGGTGATCAGAAGCCTGCAGGAACCTAACCCTGTACTTCAGTGCTTGCTAATTCAGTGTTTGTGGCAACTTTATAGAACATAACTATTGCAAATAACGAGAATCAGCTGTATCTAAGTGATGGACAAACTGAAGTTTATATCCTGATTTAAGAATCAACTATGCCCTGGCCGGTCTGGCTCAGCGGTTAGAGCGTCGGCCCTCGGACCATAGAGTCTTGGGTTCGGTTCCCACTAAGGGCATGTACCTCAGTTACAGTTTGTCCCCGGCCTCGGATGGGGTTGTGTGGGTGGCAACCAGTCGATGTGTCTCTCTCACATCGATGTTTCTCTCTCTCTTCCTCCCTCTCTCCTTCCTGCTATATCTGAAGATAAATGCAAAAAAAAAAAAAAAAAGAATCAACTATGGATCCTATGACTCATACCCTAGAAAAACATTTCCTTACCAATCATTTGGGCAATGGTCTTTTCATATTCAGCCACAATTTTCCTTAAAAATAAAAAATAAATTATTATCAGAAGAGAATTTTTAGACAATGGAAGTTGGAGAAATGCTTCCCCAATTAAACACATTATCATACAGGTGGACAAGAGTAGATGTACAGTTGTTCATATGGAAAATAATACAGTAATTTATGGATAATAATGTATGTCACATACTCACAACTGTAAACCTACTTTTGCCCCACCCTGAATACTGACAAATTTACATAACCCACTTATCCGATTTGGACTCTTTTTAACGTTAATGCAAGATTTGTTAATGTTCAAAAAAGGTTTTCTTAAGATTTTATGTTTAACAAGCTTTCATTCTAATTGTAGAAAACGCCTCACTTTTTCTTTGCCCCTATGTGAACTGACCTCAAGGCAACAGATTAAGTTTGCTTAGACAAATCAATCTTTTACAAAATAAGTTACAGTAGTCCCCCATTATCCATGGTTCGCTTTCTAGTTTTGGTTACCTGCAGTCAAAAACAGCTTGAAATAGTAAATGGAAAATTCCAGAAGTAAACAATTCTTAAGGTTTAAGTCCTGCACCATTCTGAGTAGTGTGATGAACTCACACACCGTCCTGCTTGGTCCTGCCTGGTATGTGAATCGTCCCTGTCCAGTGTTCCCACACTGTATACGCTAACAGCCCGTTAGTCTCTTAGCAGCCATCTGAGTGATCAGATCAGCTGTCGCAGTGTCTCAGCGCTTGTGCTCAGGTCACCCTTATTTTATTTAATCATGGCCCCAAAGTGCACAACTGGTGATGCTGGCAATTCAGATGTGCCGGAGAGAAGTCGTCAAGAGCTTCCTTTAAATGAAAACGTGAGTCCAGTACAATAGGATATTTTGAGAGAGACAAACCACATTCACATCACTTTTATTACAGTATATCGTCATAATTGTTCTATGTCAGTATAGATTATTATTGTTACTCTCTTATTGTGTCTGATTTATATATTAAACTTTATCTTAGGTATGATGCATAGGAAAAAGTATATGCAGGCTTTGGCACTATCTGCAGTTTTAGGCATCTACTGGGGGTCTTGGAACATATCAGTGGTGGACAGGGAGGACTACAGTAACAACATTATGGGGGCTCTTCCTAAGAGATCTGATCTGGGTTCTGGTTTTCCTGGCCCCAATATATCCATTCAGGCATCTGTCCCCTCTGATTCACTTACAAGTTTTATTTTACTGTCTTAATCCCAAAAGTATTTCAGTTAAAAGCTTTAAAGATCACCCTGTTGTGTTAACCTTTCTTTAAGAGAAGTGCAAAAATGCTGTCCTGACTGTCCAGTGATGGGTGCTCTTCCCTCTGACCCCCTCAGAAAGAAACGACGGCTCCCCTGCTCCTCACTGGTAGTGCCCATCACTCTAATCCTGCATCCAAGTTTCTAATGATGGTGCCTGTAAGCTCTCCAAGGGCAGGGGTTGTCTCTTCTCCACCATACCCAGCACGGAGCCTTACACCCAGTAAATGCTCAAAAACCAAATCGCTCTGGCCGGTGTGGCTCAGTAGGTTGAGCATCGCCCCATGCACCAAAAGGTCACTGGTTTGATTCCCAGTCAGGACACATACTCAGGTTTCCAGTTCATATGAGAGGCAACCAATCGATGTTTCTCTTTCCCTCTCCCTTCCTCTCTAAAAAAATCAGAAAAACATATTTAAAAAAAATTTAAGCCCTGGGTGGCATAGCTCAGTTGGCTGGGCACTGTCCCATGCCAGTTATATATATATATTTTTATCCTCACCCGAGGACATTTTTTCATTTTTTGTTCAGATAGAGTGGGAGGGAGAGAGAGGAAGAGAGAGAGAGAGAGAAACATCGACGTGAAAGGGACACATCGAGTGGCTGCCACCCGCACGACCAACCAGGGCCGGGGACAAACTGCAACCGAGGTACATGCCCTTAGCGGGAACCGAACCCAGGTCTCTCTGGACCGTAGGCCGACGCTCTAACCGCTGAGCCAAACCAGCCAGGCCCGTGCCAGTTAGATTATCAGTCAGGACACATGCCCTGGTTGCGGGCTTGATCCCAGGTAGAGGGTGTGCAGGAGGCAGCTGATTGATGTACTCTCACATCAATGTTTCTCTCTCCCTCTTCCTTCCCCTCTCTCTGAAAACAAACAAACAAAAAATCCAATAAACTATTCTTAAAAAACAAAACAAATAATACAAGAGATACAAATTAGCATGGGCATAGTTAAAATGTTTCCTAATCTTTCAAGTGCTGAATGTATAAATTATTTGTGCTTTTTCCCTTCTTCTCTGATGCCATCTTTAGTTATTACACAGGTCCTAACTCTCCTTTCTAGAAAGTGAGCAGCAAAAATAAAAAGATTTCAATTTTAAAATGTCAATCAGTTCTGTTTCCTGTTAGCATGCTTTTTAGAATTTATTTAGTGGTTATGAGATTTGAAGCTACCATGTATAATTAGTTTTTTAAAAGTATTATGAATTATAATGCCTCCATAATTGAATGTCAGGAAATATTATTTTGTATTTCAAATGGATATTTTTGTACAATTTCATCTTTTCAAAAGATAAAATTATGTGAGTTCTGCTTACTTGTAATGTTCTGAACACCGCAAAATAAACTACAGTATTTGAATATAATATCTAGTAAACAATGCTAATGAAATGATATTATCAATCACAAATTAAGGTGCAAATAGCATGGCCCCAAGTTCTCAACAGTTGGTTCTGTGGTAAGCAAATACTTACATCACTTCATTTGTATTAAATCTAATAATGCATAAAGGTATCCACCCCTCACCCAAACCTTCAATCTCACCTCATCTCCAAGACTTCTTGTCGGGTTTCTTCGTATTTTTTCTTCCATTCATTTGCTTCAATCTCTTTAGTGATTATCTAGATGATAATAGAGAAAATGCTTGCTTTTACCTACTCCATCTATTACAGTTTGAATTTAACATTAGAGACTGAAACAACACACAACCAGGTGCACCTAAGGCATTCACTCTACATCAGGAATAGAAAACCTCAAGATCTATATAATGTTCATAAGCATTTGGAAAAACAGACTCTTAGCCACACAGGATGCTGGACACACAGCCACCAGAGTAAAGGTGAGTAGAACATCTCCTTGGAAAATTCCAATTGGTAATTAAGATCTCTGTAAATGTGACCTCAGGCCAGGGTCTGGCTCTCAGCTCTGTAGGCCTAGCACACTGATTGGGACAGGACACCAAGAGCAGAGCACCTGTCTGACAGAGACTCACCTTAACCAGAGGAGACACCAGTGCACCAATCTTAGTTAGGAGGAGAAACGAAACTGCCACAAAGTCAGAGCATTAGAAGTTGGCATGACTGGCATATTCTCTTTCTGTAGAGATTTTTGATTGCTTGATAAGAATAGAGTCAAAAGGAGGGAGTCAGAAGTTCCATACCTCCAGCCAGTGTATCCATCTCACTATAAGCAGGATCTTGTTAGTCAGTGCAGAACCCACAGCCCTATTTGGGATGCCCACACTGAATGGAAAGAAATTCTCTAAATTCATTGCCTGAAACTCCATTTGCCCTGCACTGGGCTTGGACAGGCAGCTGTTGTTCTCCTTTTATTTTACTTCTCTGGGCACATTTTTACTTTGGTGTCTTTAATCAGAATCTCAAGATCCTAGAAGCCAGTGTGTCTGCTTTAGTGACTAAACACATTTTTGCTTTGATCCATTGTTGAACTCTCAAGAGAAAGGCAAAGTCGTTTTTCTCATTTACAAGATTTGGGGGGACCTCACCACTGCTCCCAAGTTTGACAACAGGATTAGCTAACATTCCATCCCCCATTAGCAACCTCGTGCTATTTTTTTTTCTCTATTTTTTTTAGAGAGGAAGGGAGAGGGAGGGAGAGATAGAAACAATGATGAGAGAGAACACTGACTGGCTGTCACCTGCATGCCCCCCACTGAGGATCTGGCCCACAAGCTGGGCATGTGCCCTGACTGGGAATCGAACTGGCAACCTCTTGGTGCATGGATGGACACTCAACCACTGAGCCATACCAGCCATACCAGCCCTAATGCTATTTTTTAAAGCTTTAAAAGACCTATATCACAGGTACTTAACTACTCCCATCATACTACAAAAACAACATTGCTCCACCTTCTTTAGAAAAAAGTGGAGTCATCAAATAATACACAAACCGAACACATAAAATATAGCACAGAAATATAACAGGAGACCCAAGGTGGTAACTGATTACTACTAGTATATAACAGTGTCTTTCATATTTTTCAGATCATCCAGGAAAGGCCTAGCAGTGATCTATTTTGAACCGAGACCGCTCAAGAAACACGATAAAGGTATTTGAGAGTTGAATTAAAGAGTGGATGGCCCTGGCCTGTGTGCTCAGTGGTTAGAGCACCAGCCCAGGAACCGAAAAGTTGATGGTTCAATTCTCAGTCAAGGGGGCACATATCTGGGATGCAGGTCCAATCCCCAGGGCTATGTGTGGGAAAACACCTCACAGCAATGTTTCTTTCTCTCTCTCCCCTTCCCTCCTTCCCTTCCACCCTCTCTAAAAATCAATGGAAAAATATCCTTGAGTGAGGATTAACAACAAAAAAGAGTAGATGAAGGCAGGAAACAATTGTATATTACTGAAAATCTAGAATTTAAGGACTTTTTATGTACGGGCATACATACTCTTATAAAATGAAGGCACTGACTTAGATATATATGTGGATAAAGTTGGCAGAATTTGATACTTAACATTTCAAGGCTAAAAGATAAAGAAGAGGACAAAATTCTTCAGGATATTTCAGAGCATCAGCTTTTGTCCCTGCATACCACAATGTCAGGACCCCTGCACCAGTGTGGCATTTTACAGGGAGCCCTTTATATGAGCTAAACAAGCTGCAGGAAACATGAACTCCCACCCGGGGATAACTCAGACCAACAGAGATGGAATCTGTCTGCTGCACATGGCTTTACAAAGAAACGGAGCGATAAGTGGATGGAACAGGAAAGCCTTTACCTCTTCTCTTATCAGGGTGAGCACGGCTGTCTTATCTGATTCACTGAGGCAGATGCCATCCAGGGGGCTCTCACCTCCACAGGCCACGGATACGGGGGCCTTCTCCACAGGGGACTCCAACAGTCCCTGAGGGGGGAAGGGGTTACATATAATACGTTTACTCTTCAGCTTCTTAATCCCAAATACCTTTCAATAATTTCCTCATTACTACTTTGACCACAATCTTTAAAACACGTTTAAAGTAAAAAAAAGACAAAAAAAAAAAAAAAAAGAACACCAGCAGGATTTTAAAAAATCAGTTACAGTGCTAGCTAAAGGGAAAACTTGTTCTAATGATTATCGGGGGTGTCTTGGCTTGTTTAACAGATAGCCTAGAGAAGTTTTCTTCTTATCCAAAAAAAGAAAGTATAATTATCATACTGGTCAGTCACCAAAAAATTACATGCAAAAAAGAGAAAACTATACCTGGTTCATGGCTTATCTTTCAAGGGATTTCTGGGGATGATATATTCCATGTAAATAATTTTTTTTTTAAAGTCAACTTTTTTTTAACATATTGATGCTTTGTGTGTCTCTGTAGTCACTTTGGATGGAAATATTTCTAAAATATATTACTAACTTTCAGGCCTAAGAAAGCAGAAATGGCGAATGTATCTGACCCGTCCCAGCCCCGGATGATTCAGGACCGCCTGGAACTCCTAATGCTCCGCAGTGTGAGGGGCAGCCCAGTGGTGCTGTCGGTGTGCGCCAGTCTTTGTTCCTGACAAAGTGGCCACGTGGGAGTCAACACCTGTGCCTGCACCCCCACTCCTGGTTCCTCCCTGCTATGAAGTTGTCAGTTCCCCCTGGCAGCACTTCGCCTTCTGATGCACCAGCTTGCTTTTGTCATAAATAGGTTCCAGAGAGCCACATTTAGTTAGTACTTTATTTTTCACAAGAATATAGATTCTGTACTATTTTCCTTCCTAAAAGGCATTTTTTTGGGGCCATTTCCCCCTTACCCATACAAGTAAACTTTTTGTACAAATGGGAAAAAAGCTCACCAAAGGACATCCAAAATGCCAGCCAAACTGACTTAAGAATAATCTTTTTTTTTAATCCTCACCCGAGGACATTTTTGCATTTATTCTCAGATAGAGCAGGAGGGAGAGAAGGGCGAAGAGAGAGAGAGAAACATCGATGTGAGAGAGACACATTGACTGGTTGCCACCCACACGACCCCAACCGGGGCCAAGGACAAACTGCAACAGGGGTACGTGCCCTTAGCGGGAACCAAACCCGGGACTCTCTGGTCTGCGGGCTGATGCTCTAACTGCTGTGCCAAACTAGCCAGGGCAAGAATAATCTTAAATGTCACCATAACTAATCAATTAATTACTGATCATACTCAATCAGTTCTCTGGTATCTTGTTTGAACCAAGACTGAACATAAAGTCCAAGATTCACCTACATCAGTGGTTTTTCAACTTGTCAGGGTCATTACAGGCGCATCCTCTCTCTAAAAAGTACTAAAAAACACACAATTTTTCAGACAGCGTCACAGACCTCATCCAATATAGAAACTCTGGGCTAAGGCCACAGAAAAGGGAAATGCAAAGCCACAAGCTGGCAGTGCCCATTTCCAGCAGCATTTGGGGGAGGGCAGCCCACCATGCCAACAGAAGTCCAAGGTCCCCTCAGAAACACATTCTATCTTGGGATAGATCTTCACTAGAGCCAAAAGTCATCTGTGGTGGGAAGCCTAGAACATGGCCCCAGTGACCCCCACCTCCTGGTACTAATCCTCCCTTGCAACCTCTTCCCCTTGCATGTAGTTGGCCCTTAGGTGAGAAGCTCCATGGAGAGGTCTGTGTGGCAAGGAACTGATGACCCTGCCAACAGCTAGTGAGGACTTGAAATGTGGCAGTAGCTAATGACAGAGCCTGGAGGTGACCGCAGCCCTGGTCAATCCTTGGCTGTAGCCTATGAGACCCTGAGTCAGAAGCACCACAAAAAGCGGTCCCAGGATTATTCTTCCAGAAATGAGGGCATAATACAAGCTTGTTGTAGACACACCCCTGGACATCTGACCACCCCATGAACTTCCTGTGCCATGGTTATCATCAGGAGGCTTTCTCATAATCTTGCTGCCTATGTAACTTGCCTACAGGGAGATAATGCACCAAGTTAGGCAAACATATTTGGTACACCTTGTTGTTACATTTCTGATTCTAAATCAATACATTTTAAAGTCTATCTTTTGTGAGTGTTTATTATTCTAAGCCAGAATCCCCAACTTGATTCAACTCTAGGAACTAACCTCCCTATGCCTCCTATGACCCTTGTGTTATCAAGAATTTGGTAAATAAGGCAAAAATTTTCTTAGTAAGGAAAATATCAACATCTATTCTGGAATTCAGCATCTCATTCCTTTGCTGAGAGGATAAACAAATTCAGCCTGCCTGCTGGTTTAACAACTTATTGTTAACAAACGTTGTGTCTGGAGGAAGTAGCATTCTGAGTTGGAGGTATAAGATCGGACCTCAGATGGTGGCAGATATTTCCAGATGAGTGGGCTCTGCAGCCTGCAGTTCTCCCCTGGGTCACTCCCCTCTGCCTGGCCACATGCCAGGAGCCTCATGGCTCAAAATGCAAGGGCTCTTACGAGATAAGGGTAGGAATTAATGCCATAGCCTATTTCAGCCCCCTAGGATTTAACTTTTTACATTTCTTGGTCCTTTATATCGTTTATCAAAAGTGTAGAAAGCCTACAGAATGTACCTTCACAAAGCACTGGCCTGACAATTCTCTTCCTGGGCCAGGCAATCTTATATGTGTTTAATAAAGATGTGAAATCAATCATGTCCTTCCAAAAGGGTCCCGTTTCATGTCCCCTAATATTTCTCCCCGTCCCACAAAGCATTCACAACAGAGAATCAACAAAAACCTCTCTATAGATGGTGGGACTCCATGGAGCCCTGGTTGCAAGTTTACAGTGAGCACAGATGCCACAAAGTAATTCTCCTTGCTCAAGTCCTAGCAGTGGGAGAATTAGCATCACTAATCTGTCACAGCATTTTAAATGTGCTCACCCCATCACCTGTCCCTGAACTCACCAGAGCAGGGCCACCCCACCACTTCTCTAACAGAGACATGCTTGGAAAAGCCAAACAGACTCAACTTTTAGTGAGTTTAAGACTTCCTTAAAAAATAGATTCCTAAGTGAAAAATGCTGCAGACCAATAGCTGAGAAGCAAGATGAGAGACGTAACGCCCACACTCACCTGTACTCTGACCTTAGTTATTCTTCCCTAGCCGCCACTCATGTTGGGCAAGGGACTGCAAAAGGAATGTGCAATCCAGAGAGGCTTTAAAAAGTAAGTGCTAGATTAAACAGATTTATTTTTTTCAATCCTCACCCGAGGATATTATTTTCCCATTTATCTTCAGATAGAGTGAGAGGGAGCAAGAGAGAGAGACAGAGAAACATCGATGTGAGAGAGACACATTGACTGTTTGCCTCCCACACGACCCGACCAGGACCAGGGACGAACCGAGGTACGTGCCCTTGACTGGAATCAAACCTGCAACTCTTTGGTCCATAGGCTGACGCTCTAACCACTGAGCCAAACCGGCCAGGGCTAAACAGATTTCTTTATTCAGTGTTTTGAATATTGTAATTTCCTTATGTAACAGTTATTCAACATTCTAAGGAAACAGAAATTAATTTATTTCAGGAAGTTCAACTGGGGTTACTTTTATTTTATTTATTTATTTATTTTATTTTTTTATTATTTTTTTTATCCTCACCCGAGGACATTTTTTCATTTTTTGTTCAGATAGAGTGGGAGGGAGAGAGAGGAAGAGAGAGAGAGAGAGAAACATCGATGTGAAAGTGACACATCGAGTGGCTGCCACCCGCACGACCAACCAGGGCCGGGGACAAACTGCAACCGAAGTATATGCTTTTAGCGGGAACCGAACCCGGGTCTCTCTGGACCGCAGGCCGACGCTCCAACCGCTGAGCCAAACCGGCCAGGGCTTATTTTATTTATTTTTAAATATGTTTTTATAGATTTCAGAGAGAGGAAGGAAGAGGGAGAGAAATATAGCAACATCAATGACAGAGAAACATCGATCAGGTGCCTCCTGCACACCCCCTACCAGGGATCAAGCCCGCAATCCGGGCATGTGCCCTGCCTGGGAATCCAACTGGCAAACTTTCAGTGCACTGGACGACGCTCAACCAACTGAGCCACACCAGCCGGGCTGGGATTACTTTTAAAAGATCACAACATACAATTTGTTCTTCACCACCTGGCTCTAACAAGTGCTCTCCGTTCTTCTTCCTCACTCTCTTTCCAACCCTTTTCCTATCAACATCACACCTCCTTAGAGTAGCCTCCCATTTTACAGCTTCGATTTTTCATGCTATCATTTCAATTTATCCTCACAAACACTCTGACAAGGCATATGGGTGCTGCTAAGAATATGGGTGAGTGAGTTGGGAATCCGGAAGTTTAACCTGCTTGTTTCAAGAATGGGGTCAACCACCTGAATCTGCAGCCACACAGACCACTACTTAGTCCACTCAATACATCGTTCTTCAATCATCCTTTCACTATTTTTACACTGAAAATATTCTAAAGTGTTTCCATAGTATTTGGAAACTTCCAAAGGAACTGGTTTTCCCAAGTGCACAACTAGGCTGTCCGGTCGTGCAGTGTGGTCTCATCCTCTTGGAGGCAGGGGAGGAAGGAGCCTCTTTCTCACAGATGAGGAAACCTGGGTGTAAGCCTGTGAGTGACTACACTGGGATTAGATGGCTCACATCCCAGAATGCTGAGGATCAAATGAATTTCTAAGCAAAAGTGATTTTGTCCAGAAACAAATGCCACTAATGTGTGAGGCCCTTGTGAGGGGACAATGCTCCCAAGTCCCTGCGTGCTCTGTGGCTCTATGCATGTCTTCCTTCAGCTCGGGCTTCCACAGGCCTCCTCCATCCATCTACCTTCACATTTGCCCCCTCTACCTCCTCTAGGGAAATACCAGGGTCACCGCCCAACGGAGTCCTGAAAACAAGCCAACTGGAAAGACATTCTACAAAACAACCTCTTCAAAGTGTCAAGGTCAGGAAAGACAAAGCAAGATTGAGGAAATGTGACAGATTAAAGGGGACCAAGGACATGAGAACTAAATGCAATGTAAGACCCTGCACCAAAGAGAGACCTTACTGGGACAACGGATAAAATCTGAATACGGTTTATAGATTAGATCATACTGTGTCAGTGCTAGTTGATTTCGATAACTGTGCTGATTATGTAAATTGTGAACATCTGAGTACGGGTGAAAGCGTTAGAGTTATTCTTTGTACTATTTTTTTTTCTTTTTCTTTATTGATTTTAGAGAGAGAGGAAGAGAGAAGGAGTAATAGAAACATCGATTGGCCACCTCCTGCATGCCCTCCACTGGGGATCTGGCCCTCAACCTGGGCATGTGCTCTGACCGGGAATCAAACTGGCGACCTCTTGGTGCATGTGTCGATGCTCAACCACGCAACCACACCAACCAGGCGATTCTTTGTACTATTTTTGTAAGTCTGAAAGTTTTTTCAAATTTTTGTTTTTCATTAGCACAGATTCAGTCTTCCTAAGATCTGCCATGCAGCCAGTCAGCCCTGGTTTCCATAGCCCCAGGAACACATAATATTATAACCTTCACCACAGGTATGGTTGGTTTCCATTTTGTACCTACTGCCAGCGCTGTTCAAAAGAAATATAATGCAAGCCATATGCAATTTTAAAATTCTCAGTAGCCACATTTACAAAGTAAAAAGAAACAGGCAAGATTAACGTTAATAATATAGTTTAGTTAACCTAATATATCCAAAATATTATCATCTCAACATGTAATCAATATAAAGTTAGAGACATTTTATTTCCCTTCTTTTTATACAAGTCATCAAAAACTGGTTATATTTTGCCCTGGTCGGTTTGGCTCAGCGGTTAGAGCATCGGCCTGCGGTCCAGAGAGGCCCGGGTTCGGTTCCCTCTAAGGGCATGTACCTCGGTTGCAGTTTGTCCCCAGCCCTGGTTAGGTCACGCAGGAGGCAGCCACTCGATGTGTCCTTTTCACGTCGATGTTTCTCTCTCTCTCTCTTCCTCTTTCTCCCTCCCACTCTGTCGTAACAAAAATGGGAAAATGTCTTCAGGTGAAGATAAAAAACAACAACAACAACAACAACAAAACGGGTTGTATTTTACGCTTACAGGACATCTCAGTTCAGACTAGCTACAGTTCAAGTGCTCAGCACATGGGCTAGGGGTTGCTGTCTAGGAAATCTCGGGATAGACTATGAGCCCCTCAAGTGAAGAATCTGTGTTTTATTTGTATTTCACCCCTATCACCAAACACTGACCAGAATGTATTTAAAGATTTAACATGGCCTAAGCAAAACAAGCCAAGCAGAGAAAGACAAATATCATATGATCTCACTTATTTCTGGAATATAATGAACATAACAGTCTGAGGAACAGGGTAGTCCCAGAGACGTGGAAGTAGGGTACAGACTGACAATTGCCAGAAGAGGGGGTGGGGGAGGGGAGCGATGAACCACAGAGCTTGTAGGCATGTACTCATAACCAATGGACATGGACAACAAAACTGGGGATGGGGCAGGGAGGGAGGGGGAGGAAGGTGTCAATGGGGGAAAAAGGAGGAACATCTGTAACAAAAGTAAATTAATAAAAATAAATAAATAAATAAATTCTCACCTGAGGGGGGAAAAAAAAAAAGATTTAACATGGGCTTCAAAACAAATGCTAACCGCCCCCCAAGTTTAGGAACTTACAGGCACGGCAGATCCATCTTTTTCCATCTTCTGGCTCATCTCTTTTTCTAAGCCTAAAACACAGAGAGTCATTTTTGTAGTTATCCCAAGAAGTCAGTTCCTTTCCTTCCTAGTGAAAGACACTTGGAAACCCGAGGGCAGGCCCAGAATGACATCTATGAACACACGAATGGCACTTCAAGGTTTTCAAAGGAAAATCTTCAAGGCTTTCTGTTGACCACTATGTTGTCCATGTTAAAAATCCAAAATAAAGAAAGAGGAGTGAGGAGTTAATTGGCCATAAAGGAATGCACAATCTTCAGGTGGAAAGAACAGTAAAGGCTGCCCCCTTGTGTCCATGTACTAACCATGGGATTATTTCCAAAAAAGGAAAACATAACACCGAATGCCATCTTATTACTAAGTCTTAAACTCCAGCTCAAAAGGGTACCCTCAATCTAATTAGCATAGCAGTAGCAGATAAAACAATAAGCTCCAAATTGCAATGCCCACAAAACTAAATTCATTTCCTACCCCCCACTCTACCACCAGAGGCAACATTTAAAAAACCCAAAACTACACTTTTTCTAATTAAAGGAATATGCTCTCACTGAAGACAATTTTTAAAATTGATTTTTAGAGAGGAAGGGAGAGGGAGAGAGAGAGAAACACCGATGTGAGAACGAAACATCGATTGGTTGCTTCTTGCATGTCGCCCACTGGGGATCGAGCCTGCAACCTGGGCATGTGCCCCAACTGGAACTGAACCCGCAACTCTTCAGTCCACAGGACGATGCCCAACCGACTGAGCCACACCGGCCAGGGTTAAAGATAATTTTAAAATATGAAAAAGCACACAAAATTTTAAAGACTACAATCTTCCACAAAGCAATAATGAATTACTATTTTAGTATACTGTCTATAATAAATTATTTTTAAACACAAATGTGACTATCACTACTCTGCTTAAAAACCTTCAATGGTTCCCCTACACCTATAGGATCAAGCCCAAATTCCTCACTACTGCTTTGTTCTCCCACTTACCCTGCACTCACAGAGCTACTGGGCATTTTACTCTCATGGCAAGTTCTTTCTCATCCCTGAGAAAGATTCCTGTTCTATGGTGCACATCTATGTCTGTATCTATCGAGATCTAGCTCCAAGGTGACTTTCCCCAGTAAACAGTCTCTGACTCACCTGACAGAGCCAGTATACCCGTCCACCTCCACACCCCCACCCGCATGACCACAGTCTCTGCTTGCTCCCTTGATCTGGCTAATCAGTTCCATACAAGGACGCACTACCTGTCCACTATGAGGACAGCACTGTATCTAACAGAACCCAGCTCTACAAATTTCATTTGAAGGAATTTCCTCCGAGTGAGGAAGAATATAATTCAACAAATATCTACTACGCACCTGCACCCAAGGAAATTCAAAGATGAATTACTCCTAGTCCTTAACCTTGAGAAGTTTATCAAAGATACCCTTCTATAATTCATACACAAAACCAGAATGGTAAAAAGAAATGCGCTGGGAGCATAAAGTGCGGTGGGAGCCAAGTGACATTTTTTAAATAGACCCAAAAGGATGGGCAGAATTTTTATAGGCGATGGCAAAGATACTTCAAATAAAAGAAGTGTCGCCTGCACAACTGGGTAAGGTGGTATAAAGAGAAATGGCAAATGAAATCTTGGGAAAGAAGTCAGAGCAGAAAGAAGCCTGGGAAGAAATCTGGAATAGTGCCTGGCACATTTATTTTTTTGATGAAAAACTGAGACCTGGGGGCAGGGAGGAGGCTGGGGGGAATAACTCTCACAAAGTCCTGGCTTTCGTGGCTTGATGATAGAACATGATTTCTTAAATTCTGGGTACAAAAGCCCCAAATTAAATTATGTTGCTGAAGATCTGAGGTTTTAATAATGTTTAATGTAGCCAGGAACATGTTTCACAAGTCAAGTTTAGGGCTATAGATATAACTTGGGACCCAAAAGTAGGGCCTCAGTTCTAGAATGTTCTAAGGTCCAATAGCAAGAAGCTTCAGTACAGGTTAGTCTACCTAGGTTCTTATTTGTACATTAAGGATTTTATAGGGCATTGGTCAATTTCAGTCTACCATCCTGTGAGCAGGAAAATTTATAATAGTCTGGTGTAATGAAAACAATTCCTTCACACTTTAGCATTGTGGTTAAAAACCATGGAACCAGACTGCTGAGGTCTGAATCCTAGTTCTACCATTTACTAGCCATTTACAAGTGACCTTTGTTGAGTTACTTAACCTCTGTGTCTCACTTTCCTTCTCTGAAAAATAAGGGGAAAAATAATATCTAACAAGGAGTACTGAGTCAATACATGTAAAGCACTTAGAACGATGCCTGCACATGGTAAGGAACGACACATTAGTTATTATTTCTGTAAGCTGAACAAGGAGCACAATAATCACATCATGGTTACAGGCCACTTTACTTTGAGCTGTGGCCACATTAAAATAAATTATAAAAAATTTCAAGCAGTCCCACACATTAGTGTCTCCTGGACATCCTGCCACATTTATCCATATGTCCCTGGTATTTGATAAGACATACTTTTTTATGTGTCTCTTTTCTAGGGAAAGAAGCCAAGCATAGGTCAGCATCCTAAATCCATCCCTCAGGTGACCAAATTCTCTAATCTCTAAGGCGTCTCCGGCTTTGGGCTTTCAGGAATTTCTATGCTTATGTACATTAGAAAGATGAAGATATGCTTCCATACCTGCTTCTGAGGATGAAAACGCATGATTTATGGTAGACACAGGAACATTGGAACATTCAAAGTACTCCAGGTCTTCCTCTGGCTCACCTTTCACCTCGGCCCCGGCGGATTTCTGACCAGATGAAGTGGATGCCAATTTCTCCTCATCAGTAGCATGGCCGTCCCTATTAGAAATATCTGAAATCTGGGAGATCACTGCTCCTTCATCCTGGGAAATGCAACAGAAAAGATGCTACCATTAGGAGGATAAATGGTAGGGAAAGGGACATCTCAGAGCAGCCACTATTCCATACAGATATTTGATGAGAGTTAACCACAGATATGAGTACAAATCAAGGAAGAAACTGGAGTCCCTCAATCACAAAATGTTGTATTTTCTAGAACCCAGCTTTTGTGATTCAAATCTGAGGTTTGACTAATTAACCTTTTTTAGCCTAAATTTATTACAAGAAGTTTAAGTGGTTCAAGGCAGTGGATTTTAAATATTTTGCTCATATACCTCCTAAATTGAAAAAAAAAAATCTATGTACCCCATTGTATTTTCAGGTGCCATCTAAAAGCTTTTCAGAGTAAGTTTAAATAATTGGAAAGGATGTAATATCTGGTATAGTTTAAATACTAACCTTGCTTAATTCAATGTAGTTATTCTAATGATTTGATACTCTACAATCTATTTAAAATAAGACACAAACAACCTCTTCATAGTTAGAAATTTACATCATTCCTTTTCCTTTCTGAATTTGCACTTCCACTCTACTTCCATCAACTCATGTTCCCCTATTTTGTTTAAAGCGATGAGTTGGGAAACAATCTGACTTTAAAAAAAACATCACCCAGTCAATGGAGTCAATCACCTCCTTAAAACCTATATCAGTATTTCAAATCTCCCCTTTGTTTGGTGCCCCAGAGATTTCCCACCCAGTGGTAATGCACCTTAGTGAGATTTAGAATGGGTAAGAGGGAACCTTAAAAAAATGGGGAAAGGGTAATTGTGAAAGGGTTCCCTAATCCTGAGGGGCCTTTTCAGATCAGTTTAGGAAGTTGGTTTTCTTAAAAGTTGAGTACTCCAATACCGTTAACCCCCACCCCCACCCCCACCCTGGGGTGGGAATGCAAGCAGTTTGGGGACCACTGACCTAAGACGTTCTGGTGATAGACAGACTTACCTGCGAACACCCGTCCAAAGCAAGAGACTGCGTTTCATATTTCTTCACCTTGCAGCCACTCCTGGCAGAAAAAAACAACAACAACCAGGTTGGTCTGGAATCTCACTGACAACTTCCAAGCCATGAGATGGAGCAGAGATAGCAGTGTGTGCAGACGGAAGCCAAGGCATACAGCACCACACAAGTCATACATCTACATGTTAGAGACGGGAACAGCTTTTACACCTCTGAATCTTCTCTCAAGGGACAGGGCAAGCAAAGAACTATAGTTCAGTTCATTCTCTGAAAAGACCCTTCCAGTTTTTAATTACCCATCACCAAAAGTTTTTCAGAGAGCAGCCTTAGCATCTAGAGACATTCGGTTCATCTGATCCTCATTCACTTGGGCTTTGACATTCATTAGAAAAATTACCACGCTGGACCAGATTCTTTAAAAATTTTTTATTGCACTTAAAGCCATAGAAGTCTGATAAGACAGCTCCAGATCTGTGTGCTAACAGAGTAGAACTGTGGTTAACAGAAAGTATAAAAAGAAAAATATCTGTGTAAACTGTTACCACTCCTATTAAGTAATAAGATGGAAAGGAATGTCAACGTCATGGCTGGAACTAGGGAAAACTCAAACCACATTTTTAAACTAGCACATAATTTGCAATCCAAAGACAAGTTCAAATTCTTTTGTTTGAATGAACTTTAAATTTCCAGTAGTATCACTCTGACAAAAAATAATAATAAGTTGCAACTCTTTTTTCTTATATGGGGAAACAAACAAACAAAAGAGGCAAGCATGTATGTCACCAAAATGTGCACACCCACCATCTGGTTTGTGACTTTCTTTCCTAATACTTGTGTGCCACCCCTGCCACCAAACTCAAGTTGGTCCACAAAAATCCTAATCATAGTATGATGTCTCCGTTTTACCCCCTGCTCCAACCCAGCAGCTTTATCCTACCGAAAAGCAATTATTTCCAATATTAAATAGCAGAGCAGTCCCTGAAACCACTGCCGGGATGATTGTGGGGCCAAGCCAGCAATGGGTATCAAAGCGCCACGTGAGGCGTGCCAAGGCAGGGCGCACAAGCTCTCGCATCTAAGGTGGGAAGGCCGATCTCCACCCCTTTAGGTACAGAAAGTTGCAAGGCTAAGCTGACTCATGAAGTGGCAAATGAAATGCAAAAAAATAATCAGAAGGTCAAATTCAGAACCGGAAGCCAACATGCTATGAAGAGATGCTCTGGGAAGGGTGAGAGAGGAACTGCCAAGAGTCCCAGGGACAAACAGAAACCACAGCAGGAGTACTTACAACAGAAAACAGAGAAATTTCACTTGTTCAGTAGTCCTGATGCACCAACAAAATTAGAGACAGGAAAGAGACAGACAGATGGAGAAAAAAAACATGTAAAGCCTGGAATATTTATCTCTAGTCTGGTAGATGTAAAGGATGCAAAGTTATTTCTACGAGGTGAGATACAAATTAAAAATGTCATATTCATGAATGTTATCACTGGTGAGTGAATGATTATCAGTACCTCAACTCAAACAAGAGTGGTAGAAACATTCCGAAATACCACACATTCAAATTTATAGATGAAAAAGTAAACATGTCTAATCATCCAGACTAAGGCAACGCGTGAATAAAAATACAGTTGAAAATGTATCTGCTTATGTCTCCTGTAGATGTATGTCACTAAGACACCTAAAGCAATTTTACACAATTTATCTTATTTGGTCCACAAAAATCCCCATCATAGTATGATATCTTCATTTTATAGAAGAAGAATCTGAGACACCAATTACACACGTCTTTTAAAAAGTCACACAAGTAACTTGATAACAGAACTTCTAACTCTCCACTAGAGTCTACCACCACGTGTATATTTTCAGTCTTTCCTACCAATGAAGGGATTTGCTCAACAAAATCCCACAGTTACACGGAGTTCAAACCCCCTTCTAGGAGACAAGAGTTTTGATTGCATAGAGTTAAACAAAATCTGTAAGGTCTTTATTAGATCAAGAAATCCATTCACCAAAATCAGAATAGGAGGAAAATGCTATCAGGTGAGGGTAGCAGGACTGAAGAGAGGGTGCTTCTTGCTACTGAAACTAAGGCGTAGGAAAAATTTCCCTCCCTTTGGCCCAGATTTAATCTTATCTGACACGAATGCACTAGCTATATGTCTTCAACACATACTGAAAGGAAGGCTCCCAAATAACTTCTTATCAACCTTTCTAGGCAGAGGCACCCTATATATAGGATACCCCATATCAAGAAGCACCAAGGCAATGATCTGGCCAACACATGCCTCAACCACTGTCTAGACAATGGTAACTAACCTTTGCCACAGAAGAGCACTTTGAGGACAACAGATCAATCATATTTTTCAGCAATCATTTAACTGTTCATATATAATCAAAGAACAGATCGACAACTACTCATGACATTTTATTCCCCTAGACATTCTGAAGCTGTCGAAGAACTAATTCCTACATTGCTTAAACTTCTGGGTCCTGACTGATACTTTCTGCTCTTTAAACCTTTCCCTTTAGTATAATTCACCATGCCATCCAGCATTTTTCTTTGGCATAGTAATGCTAAAAATTATTTCCCTACTGATCTACGGTGACAACTAAAAATACGGCATTTCTTGTCATCTTCCCTTTTCATATTTTGTTCTCTCTGTCATTGGTCTCTCTTTATATCTGATTTTTGGCAAAATGTCACAGTGTCAAAAAGGGGTATATTGTCATCGCTCAAGTTTTGTGATAAGGGAACCCTGTGACAAATTTAACCTGAAACTCGACATGGACTGTGGCCTGAGGTGACCATTCTGAGAACTCCAAGAATCTTGCAAAGATTTCTCGGGGTGAGGGGTACGGTGTGTGTGGGGTGGGTGTCACAACACATAACAAAAGACTACCTTAGTCAGATTTATGTCATCGTTTAAAATATTCTTGATTCTTATTGGAAATTCACCTCCTTGCTGATAGAACCAGAAGCTAACCATAACGACACAAGAATTCTCACCAACTTTCTGTGGTTTGTTTCCAACAAAAATCATAGTTTTCTGTTTTAAGTGAAAAACGTCTATAAGACCCTTTTGGACCAATTTTTACAACTTCTTGATACTAGAGAGGTAATCTGTAGGCTTGGAACTTTTGTTTTATCCACAGAGGATCTGAAGACGGTGACTGGCATGACAGTTGAATTCTGTATGTAAAGTGCAGTTCCTGACGGCCCAGATAGGATTTCTGAAAACCAACAAATCTCTACCTGCCTATCTCATGCTATTTTTTTAAAACAGGAAAAAAGTACCCAAGGTGGGGGGGTTAGGAGGAGTGGGATAGAGAAAGAGCTCAGCCGAATAAGCTGAGGATTCAGAAACCAGGCAGACATCTAAAAAGGAAACCTCTGGTATTTGATTTCACACAAGAGTTTGCTTCAAAATAGTGAAGACTGCAATTTAAAGTTGTAAGTTTTGTATCTGCCCAACTGCACCTCAAAGATAACTTCGGGTCACCAAAACCCAAAGCAGCTGGCTGCCAAACTTTCAGAGTGTACACAGAACACAACATTCACACCCGTCGTCACTCACGTTATTAAACGCGACTTTGCCTTCTTGGGTGATTCTAAGATTTCATTAACATGATTACCAGCAGGAGAACAAAAGTCGCTGTTTGTTAAAGCTGTAGTTGGTTTAAAGGGATCCGTGGATTCATCAAAGTGGTAGGAGCCCTTAGAGGAGAGGGGAGGGGAGTCCTGCAGTGTGGACAGGCCCCCAAGGGGACTGCAGCTGGGGTCATCCCATTGACTGGGATCCAGCTTAGAAGACGCTTGGGAGAGAGGAACATCGCCTGCGGCTGCGTCCAGAGGTGGTTCTGCACCTCTGGCACCTCCTGGCTTACTGGTACCATCTTTCTGTACCTTGGGAGGCAGTTTATTACCCAGTTTCCTGCCAAGTTTCCTTGGAAGGCCCTTCCTGAACTCTACATTTTCCACATCTTCTGTGAACTCAAACTCAAGCTTCAGAGGTGAGCTCCTCGACTCCTCCAGCAGCTCAACCCCAGAATCATTGGTGTCACTACTGGGAGTACTGCTCGACGCTTCCTTAACGTCAGGGGCAGATTTCTGGATCCTGGCATCTCCTAGCACAGGATTTGTGTTCCCATCCATTTCAGGATAGGATGCCTGGGAAAGAGGTGTGCCCTCCACAGACATTTCTGCTTCTGAGAACTCGCCAACTGTTTTCTTCCTCAGAGAGATGGGTTTGGGCTTTCTTAGCTTGCTTCTGCTGGGCACTGGCTCCGGACAGGAGTTCCCACTCTTCAGGTCAGCTTCTGTGGAAGCCTCCAGTGTAACCCCCATGGTGCTTTCTGTCATCGCCGTGTCCTGGATGGCTTCTGGCAGGCTGGAGGGCAGAGCCTCACCTGAGATGGCAGTCACACAGCCATATGCTGCTTCTGTTCCACGAGCTGCCTCTGAGATGGCCGTGGAGTTCTTGGTTTCTATAGAAAATGGCCTCACTACTGAAATTTTGCTAATATCATGTTCGGGTTCTTCTCTGAAATCCCTGACTGAGTAAGAGCCAAGAGCCTGCTGTGAAACCTCATTTTCTGAGGGTCTGGAACAAGTCTCAGACGAACATTTTTCAACCACTTCTGCTATCAGCTCTTCATCAACTTCTTGTGAGTCTAAAACAAAACACAAAAGCCATCTATTAGAAGGTTACCTTTTTGGCCCTGGTAAATATTCTCTACTTGCTGAATCCACACAGACAAATAGTAGGCTCTTCCCTCTTCACTTTTCTTATCATCTCTAAGGTTCGGCAAGGATGGCGGTGCAGCCTCAAAAGGCAGGGCTGGTACTGCACCCGAAAGTGAATTTTCCCATTCCAAACGGTGCATGGGTATTACCCAAGTTATACAACTAATAACTGAACCAAACAGAGCTACTTGAGAAAAGGCTAAATAGATATGGGTGTACTGCATGCAAAGCACTGATATGTTAAAATTCTGTAGGCTAAAGTGACTGGTCTGGAAGAAACTTGAGAAGCCGAGAGCTCGGGTACAGGGATCTGGCACTGCCAGTTTCAGGGTCTGAATTTCATGCAGCAAGCAGATTTTAATTTTGAGATGTTAAAAACAAGTACTCCCCCTTCCCCAGAATGGAATGTAAATAATCTAACTGTTGGAAAACCCACCACAGCCAGCTCAGAATAGCGTCTCTATAAACTTAAAAACTAAAAGAACTGAATAAAAGAAACTAATTTGAAAAAGCAGATATAGAAATGGCTTAAAAAACAAATAGTCCTTATTTTACTAAGACACAAATCATAAAACAATACATTTATTTTTTTCTTTAGAAGCACTCTTTAAGTTGGGCCAGGAATTCTCTCAAATTGCTTGTAAAAAATGAAGATTCTTTTTCATTGGGGTCTTATTAGGAGAATTGCTTTAATTGGGAAGGCGTAATAAGGGTATTTCTTTAAAGTACAAACTAAGAAATAGTCTACTGATTTAGAAATCTGAAATAACAATAGGGTAGCAGCAAAAACTGAATAAACTGGCTATTATCATAGCATCTCATAATTTTAAAGAAAACGCAGAGATGACCTGCTAATCCTACTTCCTAATCCTAATCCAGGATCAAAAACCTGAGCATCACTGGAAAAGTTTTGGAAAGTACTCACACACCTTTCTACATGACTCCTTTATGACTGGAATTGGGCAGTGGCTTCCACCTGTAGCCCATGTGGCATGGGGAAGGAAAACAAACACCCTCATCTGGATTCAGCCCCGACCCTGAGCAGATAGGAAAGGAGCTTCACCAAGAAGACGCCCCGCCCAGGCATTTCTTGGCTAGCTCAGGCCAGGTGCCAGGTAAATAAACTTGCCAGTCCTACATCTCAGCATTGCAGACCCCACCTTGGTCTATATTTTCAGTCACCAGCAGAAAGTACTTGGTGGGGTAGGAGGGAGTGGTGAGAGAGGATTGCTCATTGACTTAAACCTGTTTTGGGAGCTGTGAGAACATAGAACAAGAAAAAGTAATCACACAACTCAAAAAGGTATGTTTGAGTAAGCTTTTTTCACTTACACTCTAAATCATCAAGTGTCCCAGTACCAGTTGACCCCACATACCTAAGTGCTACCCTAAAACAGAGCCTAAACTTCAAGTATCACATCACAGGTAACTTTCAGTAAGAAGTAAAACACCCATTCTCAGTAGGCTCCAATTCCCAATCTTCCATCAGTGAAGAGTTCTAGCCACAGCTCTCAATCCATTTTTTAACCTGAGAACACTGTTGTATAACTAACCTACCTCTATTCATCCTTCCATTTTTATAAAAATCCTGTATTCCTTAAAAAGCCTCCTCTAGGGTATTAAAAAGCTCTCTCCCTGGAATGAGTTTGATGAGTTTGTCAAGCACAGCACTGCCTGGTGGCTTGGTGAACACAGACAGAGATTAGATCAGTAGATGAATTCAAAGCTAACACAGAGGAAATCCAAAAATAGACCAACATTTCTACTTCTGCCACATTTGCTGCCATTAATGAAACTCTTCCTTTCTATAATTAGCCTCCCAGAAATCTAAAAGGTTGTGTGAATCGCCCATGGATGCTCTAAAACAACAGATGTCTTTTATGCTTATTCAGGATATAGACTATTCTCATGTAAAAGCGAAATGTTTCCCTCCCCCTCTATAATATTTTTAAAAGAAAAGGCATGAAATACCAAAAATTTAAAGACTGAGGGAACAGCTTGACATTCTGGTTTGCATTCCTTATACTGAGTTAAAATACAAATTGATGAAAAACCTTATAAGACTTAGAAGAGAGGAAATACCATTATCACAAAATATATTTGAAACTTAGAAATGTATTCAGCTAACATATACTGAGAACCTACAGACTAGCTGCTCTGACATGTATAATCTCATTTCAGAAGAGACAAAACTGCCACCACTTGGAAAACAATATGTATTACTTCAGATTTTACATTATTTTCAAGTATGCTTGACTTTCTCCCCTCAGATTTTAACTTTTTGGTGCAACATTGTCTGCAAGTTCCTTTTAGATCTATCACTTCCTGTCCTTTAGCTTCAGATGGTCCCTTTTATAGGTTTCTAAATACCTGACGCGTGAAGTGAGAAAGCTGCGAAATTTAAACAGACTTCCTATATGACACACCTACACCCTGGCCTCTTCTCACTTCAGAATCCACAAATAGTATCTCGCATCCAATCTAACATACAGGTCTGACTCTAGGGCAAAAGCCTTGAAACAAAATCTCAGAACCAATACATGAAAATGAGTGTCTTTTATAGTAATCCAGGAAGGGTTCTTAGATAAATTTTCAGAGGGTCCATGAAGACTCTGACACTCAATGAAAAATTATGTGAGAGCATTGTCTGGTGAAGAAAATCCACAGTTTACCACTTACGAGCCACTGATTCAAGAAGAGACTGTATACAGGGACCTCACAAGGGCCCCTCTCATTACTATATAGTTATAACTTCAGTCCCTGCCCCCAATCACTACACTGGGTTTAGTTTAAAAACTCTTAAGCTACTGGGGGGAAAGAATCTCAACATCAAAGAATAAAACTTGTCACCCCTAAGAACATTCAAAGGGAATGTGCTACAAGAGCTGTTTTAAGCAATTTTAAGTGTGGACTAAATCTTTGAGCAGGAACACTCACTAAAACACAAATTCAAATAGGTTTGTTTAAACAAAATTCAGTCACCTTATTGCATACATGTTGACAGCAAGACTGCACTGAAGGGTGGACTAAAGGGACACTAAACATAAAGTTGGAAGGGGATACGGTCTCATCAGTACACTGGGTGTGGCAGAAGGGACTTGGGCAGACTACCCTGGGAAGAGAATCAAACCCCAGGAAGAAACTTTAGAAAGTAATGTCCTTCTCTGGAGGGTTCAGGTTTGTTGTGCACAGTGAAGCCATAAGGTCAGGAGACACCCAAAATTTGGCCTAGATCTCCACTCTTTACTTACATAAAGCTCTTCTCCTCTAATAACTACTGGATATTTAAAGTACATTGATTTGAAGGGGGAATCAAATTGCTAACCTGCCCAGTGACCCTGGCCTTGGGCTGGTCAGAGTTCAGGTATTGTGAAGCCCTGTTAGACAGGCTCACACACCAGATGTACAGGAAACACCAGAGTCATTGTCATTAGACAATAAATAAGTTGCCTCCCACAAAATCTGGTATAAAGTGAAACAATGTGAAGGAAGAAAAAGGAGGAAGTTGAGCATTGACTACGTAGGTGACTGAGCATTTTACAAACCAAAACTCATGCAATCAGAATTAAAGAGAACACAGAGAGACTTTCATGTCTTAAGGACTTTACAAATTGGAGGGAGTGAGCAACCAGACCATAAAACCTCCTTCCCACTTACCATGTAAAATAATACTGTCCCTGGTGCCTTCCATTGAACTAAAATTAATAAATTCTAGATGATAAAGGGTATACAAGCAAGCAATTTTTTTAAGTGACCAAAACATATTTGAAAAACATGCTCACTTTCAATTCATGTACAATTAATAAACAGAATACCACATCATCATCAAAATGCCAAAGAGAGAATCTTAAAAGCAGTAAGAGAAAAGCAGTTAGTTACCTACAAAGGAACTCCCACAAGAGTGTCAGCTAATTTCTCAAAAGAAACTTTGCAGGCCAGAAAGGAGTGGCAAGAGATATTCAAAATGATGAAAAGCAATGACCTACAACCAAGATTACTCTATCCCGCAAAGCTATCATTTACAATCGATGGACATAAAAAGAGTCTCCCAGACAAGAAAAAGCTAAAGGAGTTCATCACCACCCAACCAGTATTACATGAAATGTTGAAAGGTCTTCCTGAAGGAGAAGAACAAAAATATGAACAATAAAATGGCAATTAATACATATCTATCAACAATTGCATCTACAGACAAAATGAGCAAGCAGAACAGAAACAGACTCATAGATACAGAGAACTTTTTGTTGCTTGCCAGATGGGAGGGGGTTGGGGAGATGGGTGAAAAAGGTAAAGGAATTAAGAAGTACAAATTGGTTGTTAGACTGATGAACCTCAAAAGGAAGGAGGGAGGGAGGGCAGGAAGAGATAAACCAAAGAACTTATATGCACATATGCATAACCAATGGACACAAACAGTAGTGTGGGGAAGGCAGGAGGGGAGCGGGATTGGGGAGGAGGGGGGACAATGGGTGAAAAAAAGGGGGGACATCTGTAATACATTCAACAATAAAGATGAGTTAAAAAAAATAAAATAAAAAAATAAACAGGATACCATTTTTAACCATCAGATTTATAAAAATTAAAATACTGATGATACTCAGTAAACAGCTGCCAGGCAAAGGGGTCAGTAGACACTCTCATACATTTCATGGGAAAGTATAATATATCATGGGATTCTTTCAGGAAGTATTTAGCAATATCTACCAAAATCCAAAATGAATTGATTCTTTAACTCATCAATTCCGCTGTTAGGAATTTATTTTAATTATGCACACAAAGAGGGCCAAACACACATCCATACAAGGATGAGGATGTTCACTTAAAGTGTGGGTTCCTACCCTTTTTTTGTGCTATTATAAAATATCATAAGGAACTGATAGATAATTTAAGGTGCAACATTATACTGGAATACTACATGGGTGTTAACAATGAAGTGGACCTGTATGTGCTAATACAGGAGGATCTCAAAGACCCATTATAGGGAAAAAGCAAAGGAAAGAAAAGTGTGTTAAAGTATACATTCTTATTCAATTTAAACATATAAAGTCATAAAACTGATATTCAGAGGCTCAGATTCCTTTTTAGTAAGCACAAAAATCTCTCCTTACTCAAAACCTAATCCCATTCTACCCATTTCTTGTCTCCACTTCACCATAGGGTTCCTATTTCCAACTCCAATGTGCTCCACCTCTACAATTCCCAAGACCATTGGTTAGGCAAAGTCTTCTTAGATGTGACACCAATAGGTAATATGAACTTCATCAAAATTAAAATGCTTTTACACTTCAAATGATATCCTCAAAAAAGTGAAGACAACCCACAGAATAGAAAGCATTGATAATCACATACCTAATAAAGGACTTGTATCTAAAATACATAAAGAACTCTTACAATTCAATATAAAAAGATAAATAACCCAATTAAAAAGTAGGCAAAGCCCTGGACAGTGTGGCTCGTTGGTTGAGCATTGTCCCATGCACCAAGAGGTCACCGGTTCGATTCCTAGTCAGGGCACATGCCTGGGTTGCAGGTTCAATCCCCAGTGGGGGCATAGGGGAGGCAGCTAGTCGATGTTTCTCTCTCTCTCCCTCCCCCTTCCTCTCTCTCTAAAATCAATAAAAAAAATTTTTCAAAAAGTAGGCAAAGAATTCGAATAAATATTTTGCTGAAAAAATATACGAACAGCCAACAAACATGTGAAAGATGTTCAACGTGCTTAGCCATTAGGAAAATTCCAAATCAAATCAAAACCACAAGATACCACTCCACAACTACTAATATAGCTACAACCAGACAGATAACAGGTATTATCAAAGACGTGGAGAAATCGAAACCCTCATACACTGTTGGTAGGAATGTAAAATGGTGCAGTAACTTTGTAAAAGTTTGACAGTTCCTCAAAATATTAGAAGTAGTTACCTTATGACCCAGCAATTCCACTACTAGGTATATGCCCAAGAGAAATGAAAACATACATCTACACAAAAACTTGAACACAAATATTCACAGCAGTGTTATTCATAACAGCCCCAAAGTGGAAATAACCCAAATTGTCATCAACTGATGAATGCGTAAACGAAATGTGGTATATCCACACAGTGGAGCATTGATCGACAACAAAAAGGAGTGAGGTACTACTACATGCTACAACATGAATGAGACTTGAAAACATTATGGTAAGTGAGAAGAGCCAGTCACAAGAGTTCGTGTTTATATGAAATGTCCAGAACAAGCAAATCTATTGAGACACAGAGCAGATTATCAGTTGCCTAGTACTGGAGGGCAGAATGGGAGAAGAATGGGGAGGGACTGCTAATGGGTAAAGGTTTCCTTGAGGGGTGATAAAATATTCTAAACAATAGATTGAGGCAACAGTTCCACAATTTTCTTCATATACTAAAAACCACTGAACATCCTTTAATTTGGTGAACTGTATGGAATGTGAATTACATCTCAATAAAACTGTGGTTTTTTGTTTTGTTTTGTGTGTGTGTGTGTGTGTGTGTGTGTGTGTGTGTGTGTGTGTGTGTAAAGAACACTGAAGGCTCAGAGGGTAACAGATCTGGAGCAGTGTCCTGAAATATCTAATAAAATATTCTACCACAGACTTATATTTCAGAAAATGCTTTAAATAGTATCTTATGTGTGTCACCTATAGGGACACATACTTGAGAGAGGCAGTAGATCTCACCATCACATCGATTTGGGATTTTACATTTCCCTTCAGAAAGCCTACAATGTGCTAGATAAATTCTATTTACAGAAGGAGGTGAAAAATATGACATCACTCCTCTCCCATACAACAGATGAAGCCAAGTATATGAACCATCCTAAAGATATGACAATTGTCAAGTTCAAAAGGCTTTGTGTTTTTGTTGCTTGGGAAGGTAGGTGTTTTATTCTAATTTTTAACATTTGGCTTTTTCCAAGACCTCCCTCACACATTTCCTTGCTAAACTCCCTAGTTGCTGTGAAAATTACCTATTTGCTGCTAAAACATCTGGGGAAGCCAAGAAGCCTGGGAACTAGAAGGCGGCTAGCTTCCTCCAGACTCTGAGCCCGGCAGGGGCTTCATAGTCTGTCTCCTTTTTACCCCAAAGCAAAAAACCAAGCGGACAAAACAGAGTTGATTGCTTAGTCAGTGCCCACTGCCCAGTGAATGCCTAATACATAAAGGATGCCCTTCTCCCATGATTATCCTTTTTTATACAGAAAAAAGTACATATAAGTAGTGATAAAGCTATTCTGCTCTACACAACAGCTGTAAAGGATTGACATTTGTTCTTCATTTGACCCCCTCCTTTGAAGACCCCTCCTTCTTTAAACAGATGCTTGTTCTCACCCTCCCACCCGCTACTCCCAGGTGTGAATCAAGGGCTTCAGGAGGGAAACAAGTGTGATTCTGGCACTGTGCCACCCTTTCTGCTCATGGTCTGACCTAAGACTGTTAATAGGGTGCACAGTAGCATTTAGGCAGATTTGAGGATTTTTTTCAGTTTCATGCCTCTGAGTTCCCAGTCCCAATGATTCCCCCAAAGTTGAAAAATACTGTATATATGTATGTTCTCAGCCACTTAGTCAAGGGCATCAGCCTTAAAATGGAATTGAAGTGAACACTATGTACTACTCATTGTCCAGCAACAGGACAAGAAGGCCTTTTCCAGGAAGGCTGGGTAGAACCTAAGGATGTGAGCTGCAGAGCTCACATTCACCTGACAACCGGGGCCCCAGGTCAGGGTGAGTCAAGGCAAGAAAAGGCAGAACATCCTCTTAAGTATGCCAGAATTTTAAAATGTTACTACTTAAAACAGAAAAACATCAACACACACACCCTTGACCCAACCTAGATAATGAACCAACTGTCTAAACCTCCGCTTACCCACCCTCCAAAATAAAATCAAACAAAAACATTGTCCAGGAACTAAGGATTGGGGGTGGGGGGTGGGGGAGTACTCGATTTTTGTAAGAGACAGGGAGCCAAGTGCCATGTTGTTCTCCCAGGATAAGAGATAACCTTCTGCCTCCAGAGAAAGGCTCACTCTAAGATATAAGACTCCACTGGTAAAGAACCATCTGGAAAGCCACTTAACTGGAAAGGCTGGTACTAAGAATGAAGAAAGTACTTCAAATTTCCAAACCAGCACCTTATGCCATTTTATTTAAAAAGAAACCCAAACCCTATCCTCTGAAGGCCAAGATTACAATAAGGTAAGGGGGTGGGGCCCACTATTCAGGAAGTGTCTGCCTATCAGAAGCCAAAGCCTTCTCCAGAGAAGCTGATGTAACAATGTCTTCTCTTCTCATGAGATGTCCCTGAGATTTGCAACTGTCTGGATTTATTCAAGGTTACATTTCAGAGTAGAAACCCCCGAACACAGACAGAATCAGAGCGCGCCCCCCTGCCCCCCCCCAACACACACACACAAGGACTTCTCTACCCCAGCCACTGCAGCAGGAAGAGCAAGGGGAGAAAGAGCACCTACCAGATGGGACTCCTTTGCAGAGATCTGAAATTCTGTAACTTCACTCTGTTGCTGCCAGACTACCATAATGTGCATCTCTTCAGAAATAATTACTGGAGAATTCAAAATACCAACTGCCTCTCTCACAAAGTAGCAACCGCCTCCACAGAGCTGGGAAGGTGCTGCAGCATAAAGAAAGAGGCAGCGACAGCAACAGTATCCAGTACACCGGCCACATGAGCCACCTTCCACAACTGGACAGGGACCCTGGCTGAAGGCTGTCATTTTCCTGCCTCTTCTACTCCTATATTCCAAGAAAAGGCATAGCAGGAAAGGGTGGGGGAGGCAGTGAAGAGGCCCCAAAGGAAGAGAGCAATAAAAAAAACTGCAGTCTTTGAAATTACACCCTTCGGTATAATTTTTTTTTAAGTAGAAAAGGGCCTTGAGGTAGCCAGCCTCCAAGATGGCCCTCAATGAGTCCCACCTCCTGGCATTCACATCCTTGGGCTGACCTAGTAACCAAAAAGATATTGTGGCAATAACAGAGTGTTACTTCTGAGGCTAAGAAATAACAGACATTGCAACTTCCATCTTGCTCTTGGATTACTCATTCTGTAGGAAGCTAGCAGCCAGACTGGAAGAATACTTAAGCAATCCCACTGGGAGAGAGGTCCATCCACATGTTCAAGAAGTGAGGCCTTGTACCAACAGCCACATGAAATAGCAACCTGAGAAAAGGATCCTCTAGCCCCAGCCAAGCCTTCAGATGATTACAGTCCCAGCCAACATCGTGACTGTGTTCTCACAAGTAACCTTAAGCCAGACCACCCAGCTAAGCTGCTCCCAAATTCCAGACCTATAAAAGCTATGAGATAACAAATGTTTATCATTTTAAGCTGCTAACAAGTTTTGGAGTAACCTTTTATGCAGCAATAGAGAATTAATTCAGGCCTCTTAGAAACACCCATTCCCATCCCAAAACAGGTGCAGAGCCCCAGGTAGCTGTGCACATCTTCATGCATCTGCCTCTCCTCACCCACATATGACTCACAGGAGGACAGGGAAGCAAAATCTATTACTCAGTGTGTCCATTTCCTCTTTATTTCTCATTGATGAGTGAAGCTAAGCATTGAGGAAGCAAAATGCTTTCAATCCAACAGCACTGTTTACCCAGTGCTACTTTTTATTTTTGCTTCTGACTCTCTAAATTGTGCTGTAAACTTCCAACTGTCTCAAGTCTGAAATTCCTAAAACACATTTGATACTTCGTATGTTATATATGCCAAGTTAACACATGTGGAGATGTATCCCCTGCTGATTTTCTTTTTCTTAAATATGTTTTTATTGATTTTTTAGGGAGAGACAGATAGAAACATGGATGTGAGATATTGAGCCCACAACCTGGGCATGTGCCCTGACCGGGAATCAAACCAGGACCTCTCAGTCCATGGGGTGATGCTCAATCCACTGAGCCACACCAGCCAGGCACCCTGAGGATTTTTTAACTAGTATCATTTAAAAAGATACTTAAGAGGATGCTTTCATCCATCACACTGTTCTGGCAACATTTTAAGAATCTTTATTTCCTGTGATAAGTCTGTTCAGTGAGTGAAGAGAGAGATTCCCACATTCCCTGGGGAGAGAAGCAGTATAATATGTTCTGAGAGTTCTGGATCTGTGATCTTAAAAGCTGAATTTAAGACCCCACTCTACTACCAGCAGTAAAGGCTCTGACCTCAATTTCCCAATCTGTGGAATGGAAATCACATGTGTCCTGTCTAATAGCATCACTGTTATAAAAATAAAATTAGATGCTATAAAAAAAACAACTTGCTTCCAATATATCCAATAAATACAGCTGAAACAGAAAGTCAGTAGTTTGCTAGGTGGCAGTCATAGTGGGAAAGCTGGAGATCAATAATTGGTTGTTATATTTCTAGTAATAACATAGGAAAAAGTGTACCTGTATCTGCCAAAGAGAACTGTCAAGTTACATTGTGTGTGTGTGTGTGTGTGTGTGTGTGTGTGTGTGTGTGTGTACTAATGAAATACTCCATTCGGTTATTATTCCTTTGAGTTTGGCTATCATCAATCTAACCCCTGGAGATCCAATCATGTTTGTGTGAACTCAAAATTAGATTAATATACAAGCAAAGGTAAAGGTGAAATCTTGAACTTACAAGCAGCAATCCCTTTCTAGGCCCAACTTTAACAATTACTGGACAATTTAGCAACCCTCAGTTATCAAATCCTTCAGAGATGGCTGTTTTGGGTGTATAAACCATGATCTTTCCATCACTAACCTGAGTTTAGGAGACTATGACTAATGCTTACCTCCAGGGTCTCCTATGAACAGTATTACTGGTCCCTTGAAAAAGACACTGCGACTACTCTTTAATTGAAGTGTTTAAATGGCTTTAAACCACATCTATTTTTTAGGTGGAGCATTAAATGACAGCAGCACAATTATGGAAGGACCCCACCACTGCCACCATTACCAGACACACAGAGAAAATGCCCGTGCCATCAGAAACTATTAAAGTAAGCTATATTGCTTTATTTGATGCTCAGATTAGTCCCAAATTAGGGAGTGCAAGTCTGAAATGAGTTTAATCATTACAATATTTCTTAAAAAGGTCTTGAATTTATATTCATCTTAAAAGACAATTAATTGCTTTCACAGTTACTAAAATCTTTACTTTGGGCAGGGAGACTTTGCCCTTGCTCCTGAGTTGTTTTATTCAAATACTGTGATTCTGCACTCTCCAAGGTCTTTACTGAAAACACTGTACTTTTTCAGCAAGACATTCTCTTTAGGTGCAGCACCATACAGAAGTGCTCCCTACAGGGCTCATTTACACTGGGATAAATAGAACAAAGAAACATGGCTCTGACCCCTTTTATTAGCTAGTGGGAATCTCTTAAGTTGAGAGGCAAAAACATTATATGAGGGCACAAAATGGAATTGTATCATGCTGCTGCAGTTCCCCCCTTAAACATCTTACAATAATATAAAACAATATAACACAAATTTAAAAAATAAAATAAAAGTATTAACCCGGGATGTAGAAGGAGACACATGGGTTGAACTGTTGAACTAGGTAATGTTAAAAGTTCTTATTAGTACCATTATTTCTAGGAATTCTAATAAAGCAATCCCTGTGGTAGGGGCAGGGAGAAGATGTTAAACTAAATCCCTAGGAGAACCACATTTGTAGATCCAACTGGAATACTTCAATGTATACCCAAATGGGTTATACATCTAACCCAAAGCCTTAGAATAAAAATATCTAAGGCTTAGATTTTAATGAGATCTCCTTCAACGTCTTACATCTATCTGTAATTTAAAACAGTCCAACAAATACACCATACCAACTATACAATATATACCAACAATATACCATATCAACAGTCAAATTACAAATCTCAAACACCCAAAGTTACATTAAAAACACTTAATGGGCAAAAGTTAAAAGTCTATGTTTATACTTACAGTAAATGATTTAAAAATTCTCTCCATTCTTCCCTAGCTTCCTTTTGTCACAACTCCTCAGATCTTTTAGTCAATTGAGAATCAAGTACATTGACAGACCAATTACATCATTTCCGTTTTGCAAGAGACAAATAGCCAGCCCACAGCAGTCTCTCCCTAAAGCCTTACCTGATCATAGGGGCCTACACTAATGGCACCCAGCGCCTGCAGTTCATTTGTTAATTAATCAGGTGTAGCTTTGCTGCGTCTTTCAAGTCACCATTACAAATTATTTAAACTTCATAATTTTTACCAAAATTGCTGTAAGTGTGGCTCTAAGTTAGAAAACTTTCCCACTATGCTTTTCTGACCATTAGGTCTCTGAAAGCAGCCACAGACAATACCTAACTGAACAAGTGTGGCTGCATTCCAACAAAACTTGATGTATGGGCCCTAAAATTTGAATTTCATATAATTTTCACACATCACAAAATATTTTTTTCAAAATACTTTTTTTTAAATGTCAAAACACTTCTTAGCTCTTGGGCAGAACAATAATAGGCAACAGCAGGCGGCAGGCCAGATTTGGTCTTGGAGCCATAGTTTGCTGATTCCAGATCTAGACTACTAAAATTGTGTCAACAAACAACTCTGCAGTCCCCACAAGGCCTCCAGCAGTAAATATCTGTGGACTGATCCTTTCATCTCTTTTCTTCTATTCTGGAGGACTACAGTATGTGTTTGAAATATCCAGGTATCTAATTAACACATCAAACAGGAGAGGTTTAATTAGTTGTTTCAAGGACAGCCCAGGAGCTTCAGCACGGATTAAGATTCCCTTTCTCAAAGAGTAACAATCTGTAAATAAAGGTGCATGTGTAGTGGGGGAGGTCTCAGTAGCAGAGGACATCCAATGCAGCTTTTATAGTCTAAACAAAACACTGGACCAAATCAGTCCATATGCATCTCTTCCCCTCCCCCAACCCCCGCCCCACCAAAAGGGAGGAACTCCAGATTGTACGTCTTTCCAAAGTCCTTTCCTAGGTGATGTCTCCTCACTGACACATCTCCCAGCAGAGAAAGTACAGTGGCAGCAGCAGCTTAAAGATCCTTTGTAGGGGAAGGCAGACAGACAGCAAACACAGAACTCCCAACAAACATCATAGCCATTAGTCTGGTATTTTCAAGAAACCTCTCTGGCTATAGTTTTACCAGTTAGTCTGAAACCAGCTTCTATTTGTGGCTTAAAACAACAACAACAACAAACCCACAGCCTCATCCACTGTTAATTTCTAGAATGGCATACAACTCTGTCTTAAGAAGAGTTACTATAGAGTTCAGATATTGTAAGTCCCTAAAAAACTTCCAATAAAGAGAAAATTAACTTCAAAATAGATGAAGATGTTTCCCTGTGTTCAAAGAATTAAACAGAGGTTGGGGTGGGGGCCATGGGTATGGTATATGGGATACAGCCCACACATTTGAAGGCCATTATATATACCAGGAAGCCAGGATCTTTCTTTTTTTTCTTCACATGTTAGCAGCAGCTCCTGACTGGGTAACTCATAAATCATCCCTCCAAAAGATAAAGTTTATATAATCAACACCTGGTATCCTACCATGTCCTAGAACCACGGAAATATGAAAGACTAACTTTATCAGGAGCCAAATAATCAACAATATTAGAGAAAGAGAACCATTCAAGCCCAGAAATTAGACTTCAATTTGAAATGACTCTTCAGGAATTTTTGCCTACTGATATCTTCCCTGGTTAGACACGTGCTTTGGTTGTATTTTTACATTTTCTGTGCATGTGTGACAAAGTCATCCATAGGACTCTGGCCTAGCTCAGCTGTTGGGTAGAAGGAGCCCTAGAAGGCAGGATACTATTAGGCCAAACAGCAATCATCCTATTACATAAAGATCCTATATTGAGAGATTTCATAGTATGTAGTGGTTGTCTCCCAGACTCTACATTCCACCCAACACCCCACTATATATATGGTCTGCAATCATGAACTACTCCACAGAGCTTTCCTGGTCCATGAAGGAAAACTTTTAGAGAGTGAAAAAGAGAGTGTAAGTCACCAAAACTTATAATGAGTCAGTAGCACAGGAAGGACCAAACAATTGGGTCTCTATGGCTCTGGGGACCAGGCTGAGCCATACAGGCCACTATTCAATTAGCAAAGAATTTGTCAGGATGAATTAGACTACCAGCTGATAGAATGGTGAGGAAGGGGCCACCCAAGCTGAGGGCAATTCAAAGAGGCTTTCAAATACCAACTTAACAAGTCTTGTCAGCTTTATTTAAATTTGATGGGAAGGCTACAAAATAGTTCTTTCAAGCTTTCAAATCTGCTTTCTGATCTGCCAATCTCAAGAGAAGAAAAGGGAGGCCATGAAGAACAAGTGGCACCTTCAGGCACTGTGAGCACTACAAACACAAAGCGAAGTGCACACACAAGTTCTCCAATACACAAACTTGCTGGTTCCCATGCGGTCTCTGCCTAAAACCATGGTAGAAGCAGCTGGGGGCGAGTGGAGGGTATTCTCAATTCTCAGAAACACATTATGGAGCTCACAATGTAAAGCAAAACCAAATCATAGAAAGCTGTTATTTCATCCATTATGCAACTCCACCATGATGTCTGCCACAAAGAACTTGACTTCTCTGGGCAACCTGTGAGAAGGTTACCAAGCAATAAAACACAATAACCACTGGGAGGCAAAAAGTCATAATCAGATAAAAAATTAGGTAACCGGATAACTGAAAGCTGGCTCTATCTGCCACTGCAGGGTGACAGTGACAGACACTGGAACGGACACAGATGATAAAGAGAACATCCATCCTAGTCCCTTCTCCAGACAGCAGCTAGCTGACCTTTTTAAAAGGAAGTCAAAGCACAATCCCTCTGTGCCCAAAGCCCTCTGTTGCATGTTGAACTGGGTTCCCTTAAAAAGATGTGCTGAAACCCTAACTGCCTGTATTTGTAAATAGCATCTTTGCAGATGTAACCAAGTTAAGATGAGGCCATATTGGATTAGGATGGCTCCTAAGCCTGATAACTGGTGTCCTTGTAAGAATGCCGTGTGAGGACACAGATAAGAAATGAGAAGATGGCCATGTAACGAAGGAGGCAAAGGCTAGAGTTATGTTGCCACCAGCCAAGGAACACCAAGAACTGCTGACAACCACCAGAAGCTAGAAGACACAAGGAAGAATTCTTCCCTAGAACCTTTGGAGGGAGTGTGGCCCTGCTGACACCTTGATTTCAGACTTCTAGTCTTCAGAACTGAGAGAATACATTTCTGTTGTTTTAAGCCACCCAGTTTGTAGCCCATTATCAAGGCAGTCCTAGGCAGCTAACACATCCTCTGATGGCACTCCAAAACAAAACAGCAGCATCGTTACAACACGATCCAGACTGCCCTTACCTGGCTGACTTCAGCAACTACTGCTCCCTGCCTAGTCACTGCACTCCAGCCACACTTGGCCCCTTCACTGGTCCTCAAACATGCAGCCAAGGTGCCCACCCTCCCACCACAGCACTCACTCTGTCACAGGCTGGTCCTGTCTCAGACATTTGCAGATGCCATTCCCTCTGCTGAAAGGGTTCTCTCCCCAGGAATCTGTAAGGCTGTTCCCTCAATCTTCCTTCAGGGCTCTGCTCAAGTCTCCTTATCATTAAGACTCCCCCTGATTACCCTTCAGCATCTCCTACTCTCACCCCATACATACACCCTACTCCTCCTTCCCCTGCTTCACTTTCCTCCATAATACTTAAGACAAGTTGACATGTATATTTCACTTAACCTTTAATAGGTCCACCGCGCTCTGTAATGTTAGATGGGTGAGAGCAGGACTTTTTCACTGCTGAATCCCATGCACTCTATTGAACAGATAAATGAATTCCATCAAGACAGGTGAAATTTTCAAAACTGGCTGTGTGACAAAAAAGATGTCTACTAATTAAGTGGAACAGCAGAAGCTTCTATCAATGAAGGGCAGACTCAAGGCTGGGCTCTGAGGGGCTAGGAGAGGATCTCTGCACCAGGTTTTCTTAAGTAGACTAACGGGTTCACCACCATTCCTGTGTGGAAGAGCAATTTTGAAACAGCCTCTTTAAGATTCCTCCTTATCTAAAAAACCTCAACTCTCACCTATAATTTTTGTCTCTAGCCACACCCTGAAGTCTACTTAGCCTGAGAAATTTGTGAAGCCAAATCTAAATGTACCTCCACCACTGCATTCCCTACACATATTTTTGTTTTTTAGGGGCTGAGGGCCCAGCAGGAAAGTTTGATAACGATAATCTCATATTGCAAATGTACAAACTACTTGGGGAAGAAAGCCTCCCTGAATACCACAATCCTAAAACACAAACATTTCAAATAAACCAGGAGCTTTAAAACAGCTCTTTCTCAATAAGGAGACAATCCAACCCTTTTTTAAAGGCCCTACATTAACACTTTTCCTTCCCTCAATTACATTTTCAAAACTAAAAAAAAAAAAGAGGCAGAAAATGAAAGTCTTTCCTTACCTTGGGTTTTGGCTCCAGGTCCTGCTAACCCTAGTGATGAACCACAGGATTCCTTGAGAGGTGATCTGATGGGTGTTTCAACTTCAGGGGTCTCAAAATTACCTTCAGAATCCGAGCTGCCAAGGGGGAAAAATGAGGAATTACCACTTTCAACGGTATTTCCGACACCATTTATAATATATATATATATATATATATATATCCAAAATGGCTAAAGTCCAGAATTCTTGCCTCACTTGACAACCCCACTGGTCCTCAGCATGGATTGACCTGTGGGTGATGCTGTCGATTTTCTAGCAGGGCCTTCCTCGGCTTCTACCTGGCATCCTGTCTCCCTGAATTCTCCACCATCCTCTGGAGCTTTTCTCCAGCAACATTAATTTTGATGTCATCCTTCCCTCTGACACCCAGAAAAAAAGCTCTTTTCCACAGACTCCTTTTCTCACAGGAGCCCTTTCCCAGAGCCTTAAAAATTAAGACTGCCCCCTCCCCATAAAAAATTAAGCCAATTCTTGCCACGATGCCTTTTTCTCTGGCAGGCCTCTACCTGTTATAACTCACTCCGCCGGAGGCAGAGAATGCTGTCACCTGCCTTCTGCAATCACACGGGTGACAGCTCAGCAGAGACCACCATTTCTCACCAGCTGCCAGGGGCCTGTCATCACGCGACCTTCTTTACCAAGGCTGCATTTTTGGGACACAGTGGGAGCAACTTCTTCCCCAAAGGGAGGACCCCAAGTTCCACCGGGTGTGATCAATGACTGTGTGTGTGTGCAGGAACGGGGGCAGGGAGATCGAAGCTAAGAGAAGGTGACTGAGGCAGACCGGGATGCGGAGAGACTGCAGAGTCTGGGTTAGGTTCAGAAAGCTCATACTGAGACAGGAGAAAGAAAATACACGGGAGGACAGGCCATCCTGAACTTTCGAATGCACAGCGGGGACATGGTTACAGGCAGGGACGCAGCATTGCCACGAATATGGTTACGCGGGTGGGCGACCACACACACGCACACTGAGCCGCGGATGGATGGATGGATGGATGGATGGATGGATGGATGGATGGATGGATGGCAGCACGTTTGCATCTCGGCGGGGATGCGTGTACTTGCCTGAAACTCAAGGATTTGGTCTCGGCTTGCGAGTCCTCCTCCTCCGGGTCGCCCTCAGGCCCTCCGGCCTCGTCGTCTCCGGCGCCCCCGCCGCGCACAGCAGACCACGTCCATTTCGCCCACTGCACGGGGGACAGGATCTGCCAAGGGCTGAACGCCATGAGCGCGGATCCCCCGGCTCCAGCTCCTAAGAGTAGGGGAAGGGGAGAGCCTTTTTCCCTTTCAAAATGGAGGGAACCGGTGACAGACGCCGTTAAGCGTTTCCAGCGGAGGCGCGGATGTGGTTAAACGAGCGCCGTCGGGGGCCGGGTGGAAGCGCTTCCTCTCGGCCGGCAGGCAGTGCCGCTTCCTCCTAGTCCTCCTGCCCAAGCGGGCGGCCGCCGCGCCCCCAACGACCTCCACGCCCGGCGGCTCCGCCCGGAAGATGCCTCTCCTGGGGCCTCCTCAGGTCTCCGGCGGCGGGCCGGCAGCTCGGGGACTCGGGGCTCGGGCTCCCAGGTTCCCCTTCCTCGCCGGTGCGGCGCGCATCAGCTGCCGCGGGAGCCGCGCCCCAGGAGCCGCCCCCTCGGACCGTACTACTCGCGCGCGCGGGCGGGGGCGGCCGCCGCCGCGGGGCTTTGATGTCTGCGGCGCGCCCGCCGGGTCCCCCCGCCGCGCCGCCACGCTGGTCGCGCCTGGACTGCGGGAAGGGGCTTCCAGGCTGCGGGCGGAGGAGCCCGGCGCCCTTACTGCTCTGTCAGCGTCCGGAGCTGGGAGGATCCATTTTTGGGGGGTTCGAGCACACTGGACTTTTCTCTCCTTCCCTTTTTATTTGTGTATCTTCATCTTGCAGCTGTGACTTAATGGCGTTGGCGATGTTGGATCGCACAGAAGTTAAGCCCCTTATAAAAAAACTTTGAGGCCGCTGTTGACTGGTGTTTTTTCCCCTCCCGCGTATTGACAGTGTGGAAGAGTTCAGCCTGTTCACCTTCAACCCTATCGCCCCCAGGATTTGGACAATCCGTCAGCACTGCTACAAGCCTAGCCAAGGACTGGAAACTTAGATGCTTTGTCCCTCCCCAAACCGCACTCTTGGACGCTGTGTGGCCAGGTCTTGGGTGAAGGGTGCTGAATTACCCTGTGAAATTATAGCCTGATCAGTTTCCCATCCTCCTTTTGAGGCTTTCTTTTCATAACTTCCAAGGCTTTGATTTCTGACTTCGTTTGCTGCTTCAGAAGTATGCCAACAGGCCTGGCGAAGGCAGCCTTCAAAATAAAAACCCTCAGTGCTTGAAGGCAGAACTCTCCGAGGATGTCTTCATTTTCCTTTTAGGGATTGCTCCTCGCCGAATCACCGGTGCTGCTCAAACACTAGGCTTCATGACCTCCTTGTCTGGATAAGGCGTTTCGTCTACTATTATAATTTCCCAGGGTTATGGTGTATCTGTGAGGTGGTTGCAGGTTCCCAGGAGAGCAGCTCCAGAACTTAGGAACAAGTCGTTGGCACGTGTGTTGTTGATGAATCACGACTGTTTAAGCAAAAATAATGCAAGATAGGACGTGGCAGGTTGCCTCACCATAGCAGGGGTTTGCCCCAAGTCTAGATGAAAGGGGGGTGTGTGTCAGGATGGGTACAGAATTCATCCAGCTCCTTCCCAGTGATAAACACAACTGTCGTGAGTGTTCTGGAGACTGTGAAGATGTGAAGTAAGCAGGAGTCTTGTTTTTTTTAGGTTCACATGAATATGCCACAACACTATCCAACTGTATTTTTAACTTTATGGTTCACTACATAAACCTTCAGATTATAAGATTCCCCAGGTTCCTGTATTTAACACAAGTGTTTTGTTGCCTGGAAATAATATTATTCCATGTAAATCAGTAACTGGCATGCACTAAGTCCTGTTCATTCTTCCTCCTGAATAGTTCTCAAATATTTTCCTTTCTCTGCATCCTCATTTTTCACAGTTCTACTGTAAATGTCTCCCAAATGGTTCTACCTCAGGTTTTTCTCACCTGAGGTCACTTTGCCTGGCTAATGTGTGATTTGTCCTCTAGTCTTGCTGTCCCTGCCCCCCTATATTCCCAGCCTTTTGTATTCCGAGCCATAATCAGTAGAGAATTGGTTCTGAACCTTTAATATGCCCAAGAATCATCTGGGAGCTTCTTTAAAAACACAAATTCAAATTGCCAGCAGGATCTGGAAGTCTGTATATTTTACCAAGTGTGCCGGGGAATTTCTTCACAGGATAAATTTGGGGGGAAACGACTAGTTTGAACCAACTAAATGCTTCCTCCCAAACAATCTCCCTTTTGCCTGCAGTTTTGCACAATCCTCCCCCTGCTCCCACCTTAAGCTCTCTGACCTTGACTGCCTGAACTTCCTTCATCTCCCTGCTCTGGGAAAGCAGGCTGATTTCTCCTTCCTTTCTACCATCTCTATACCCCAAACATCCAGAAAGACCCACTGTGGCCCTTAGACAGTTTTGGAAGGGGACACTATTAATAGTTATACCAGGACAACAGGCATAAACCTCAACATCCAAGATGTAAGGTCACCCTACACTTAGCATGCTATATATACTATATTTGTTTACTTATCTGTCCCACTTCTGGACCATAAGTTTTAAATGGTAGGGACCACATTGTATTTATGATTCATTTTTGTTTCTCCAGAGATTAGGACAGGGCCACCCATTCAGTAAGTATTTAATAAACGTGCAGAAAAGGAATATTCTAGTTTACAAATAGACCTTTTAGTTTAGCTACAGTGACAAATTCCTAAAGCTTGACTCCTCCTGAAGAAATCAAGTTTTTGAACCAGCATAGAACGAGACCTGGGAGGAGTGATGCCCCAATGAGATAAAGCCCGACCTATACAGCAATTTCTTGAAACTGGAGAAGCAAATGCTCAGTATCTGAAAAAGCACCCCTCTGCAAGCTCCTGGACTTAATGTGAACAGCAATAAAGTAACTACTCAATAGCTCAAAATGATTTTATTGTCTAGAAGTACAAATAATGAGGCTAACTGATGTAAATTTTCTTGTAATTCTGGGAAAGAATGGCGATGTTTGACAACTGATATCCTAACCACGATAAACAATCATTTTGTGGCTGTGTCCTCAACTTCATGGAGCAAAATGTCAGCAAATACATGACCAAGTAACCAAATGAAACGTATTTGTTTTGGAAATGATCGTAAGCATAAAAATGACCCCATCTGTTCTCTTCCTTCCTCTGCTTCTTGCCCTTCACAGAAACTCTGGATCAATACACCATGAAAATCTAAAATGTAACTCCCTTGCAACACGTTGCAATGGTAGCCAGGCCAGGCACACAATTTGCCACTAATGGATGCTCCAGAGGGGTCTGTGAAATGGGTCTTTTTGGTAAACACACACACACACACACACAAATATATGAATAAGCCAACTTGAACAGGCAAACAACTATCCATTTAGTAGCATAGCTACTGTGAGAATGCCTGTGGGAATGTGGCAGGAGGTGAGGGGCAGTGGCAGGGTGGGGCATAATTGGGAAGGATCCTGTGCACCTGTTAAGGAGTTTGAACTTGATCCTGTAGTGGGAGAGCAAACACAAGTACCTACCTTTATAATGTAAAGCAAGTGACAAGGCCTGAGTGGTAGCTGTGTTACCTAGAAAACACTGCCTTGGCTAAGGAGCAGCCATACCCAGTTCCTGGTGCCCAACATTGCCAGCTAACAATTTTCCAAAATAAACCAAAATCCTGGGTTTTGTAAAAAATCTTCCAATCTTTAACGTTCCCACTATTTACATTGTTTTAAACCTTGTGGACGCCAACATGGTGCAGGACAGACAGAAGCCATCTATCTCCCTGTGTGCCTGAGTGGCCCATGGAGCCTGGATGGACAGAGTGAAGTCGTCAGGCTTTGAGCAAGTAAGTAAAATTTCCATTTAGAAAGACCATTCTGGAAACAACCTGAGGGCTGTGAAACTGCCATTTCCCTGCTCCAGACTGCCTGGAGAAGGGGACAGCTTCTCCCCAGAGGGTAAAAGAAGCACAACTGGAATGAGTGTCCTTATCTCTCTCTCACTCCACTTGTTCCCTAAGTATCAGTGCTGTAAGCAAGCCAAGGACAAGGAGAACATTTTAAAGTAGAAGGAAAAGAAAACCTCCTGCCGAGAAAATGGAATTCCTGACACCCAGTGGAATGAGAAGGCATCTGTGAGATGGTGCTGAGGGAGGGGAGGAGGCAAGGAGAGAGGATAGGGTCAGGACAGCACTAAGGAATCACAGAGATAAAATAACCACTGAGAAACCAGAAAGATCAGGCAGACAGACAACCCAGTCAACTTATCTGCATTTCCTAACAACTTAAGAATTTGATGAGCAAAAGACATATCTACTTCAACAGAGATTAAATGCCAGCTTGATGATGTAACCAAAGTGGCTGGGCAGCTTTGAGGGCTTAGGAAAAGCACTGGCCCATACAGAATTGAAATGGCCAATGGCAACTAGGCTGAGGTGCCTCAGTGGAACCTCAGTGGGCCATCTCCCCCTCCACCACCCTGCCTTTTGAGGGCCATCTGTCCACTAGATGAAGTTTCCAAGACATGGTGGGGAATTCCATCAACATGATCACTGAATGTCTTCTCCCACTCACCAAGATAAACACCCTCAACCCTTAGCTTTTTTCCTCTTGAATATTTAAATGAAGGTCTCTAAGATATCAGGATAGTAGTACTTTATATCACTAAAATTTCATCTGATTCTTACAATCATTCCCTCATGTAGTGGGGCAGGTTTTCTCATTTTCAATCTGCTGATAAAGGAACTGAATCAGAAAGGGCAACCACCTGCCAGAAGTCACACAGCTAATTCACGCCACGACTGAATCTAGAACCCTTGTCTCCTACCTTCCAGTACATTCTGCACTGTATCAAACTGCAGGGAAGCAGAATGCCCTTGCAACCACCCTGGAGCTAGTGATTCCATCAGCTAAACATTCCTTGGAGATTGTTGCTGCTGCTATGGTCCTGGCTTCCTGCTTATTTGGCACCGGTTGCAAAATCACAACTAGGAATAACTCCCTCCCTCAGTGAAAAGCAGCCACTATCAATAGGAGGCCTGTTTTTCTGACCTGCTTCAGCCTAACCAGGCAAGACCCTGCTGATGTCTGTACAAGACAACATTACCAGTAATGGCATCTGACAGTATTCAGCTATGTTAACGTTACAGTCTTAACCTTGCAAGATCTGATGTTATTATCCTTTACCTGTAGGCTATAATCACCTACAGAATCTTCCCTCCACTAACTAAACACACCCAAATCAGGGAATTTGTACTACACATTTACATTGAAAATTATATCATAAAGAGAACCTCCTAATTTTTAAAAGGGAAAAGCCAGATTTGTGTCCACAGCTAATCGACACTCTTTCAGAGCTCCAGGAACAGTAAAAGGAACCAGACAGCATCCGTTAAAGACTTGGCAGAGCTCCCCACATGGGGCCTGCGCACAGACCCTGGTCAAGGTTGTGCTCTGGTGAACAACTCATCAGCTCCACCCTCTGATCTATTTTGTTCTGTATCAAAAAGTAAAGTTTGCCTTCCCCAGAAACTATGCCATTCAACCTACATCACAATGAGACCTAGAGCAGAACTGCCACATAGCAGAGTAAAACTGTCAGCTTTCAGAAAAGTGTGTGTGGGGGGGGAGGGGCCATATATTTTATGATGTTTACACTAGACTGGTGTTGTTTCAGAGCCACTTTATGAAGTTCTCTCTATCCCCATCAAATCATGACGATATGTTTATTGACTTGATGAGAAAGTTCATGTTAATTCTCTATCCTGGAGTGCAAATGTATTAAAGAAACAGTTGCTGAGTACAAAAGATATAAACAGAATTAGGTCAGTCTGTTCATACTATGTGAAAAAAAATAACCTCAATGTTATTCCTCATTCTTCCCACCAACTACCGCAAACCTGAAGTTGAAAACAAGCAAACCAAAAATAAACACAGAAGATCCACCCAAAGCAGTGAGCGATCTTTCAATTTAGTAATATCTTCTATCCCTGTAGATATAAGTTTGGCTTTTTCCCGCTAAACAACATTGCAGTTACAGAGCCTGTCAAACAGGTATGTCCTCTTGTAAAATAACTGTTACTGACTGAGCACATTTTGACTTCTTCTGTTGAACTTACATTCCTTTTCAGCACATTAGGCTATAAGAAAAGTGAGCCCTCCTTCATACGTAAAGCCTCAAACAAGAACCTTTTCGAAGTTGCTTATGAATTTCAGTTTCTAACTATGAATGAATATTACTCCAGATTGGAGAGATCTACTTTACTGGATTATGGGGAGGTGGAATCTAAGGCTTGAGTTAAAGAGTTTGAAGGAATTCAGGAATTTGAAATAGAATAATATTCCTTCTCCTGCAGCCATTTAATCCCTCTCCTCTACCCAGCCTCCAAAATAAAATAAATCTCCCCAACAATGTATCCGGAAGACTAGAAGAACATTGATCACATGGCCCAGATTTTCTGAGATCATCCTGATAGCCAATAGTCTACCCACTATCCTAGTAAGTACTTGTCCCATTTTCAATCTGAAACATCGTCACTAAGAAGTTAGAAGGTGACAGATTTGGAAAGGGCAGCAGAGGTTCACCGATAGGAGGGCGTGAGAAGTGTCCACCTAAAGAAAGAATAAAACCACAAAAAGATTTCCAAAATAATTGGGATACCACTCTGCCTAAATCCTCACTCTGGGGATTTGGGGGCATTTCATTACAGTAACTTGTGTGTTTGTGATGGATAATTGCCTGTGTTTCTAAAAGACAAAAAGATGAGAAACTAGGAAGCAAACTCCATGACATGATATGCAGCCTTCTGTTACTTCCAGCTTTCATCTGTTTAGAGTGAAAGGTTAACTGCCATTTTTTGGTTCTGAAACTACATGTGTGTGAAAATTGAAGGAAAATATGTCGTTTTTACTTCTCTGGTATAGTACAAAGTGGGGAGAGGGGAAACTTGTTTTCTTTGTGTCTGTTTTAAAACTCCAAATAGTAAAAGATCAGTCATTTTATTCACTAATGACTATAAGCTAAACAAGTAGCTGAATAAATGGAAAGACATCACAATGTTCCAAGTTGGTAAAAGTAAGAATTGTAATGGTGGCAATACTGCACCACTAATTTATATGTCTAATGCAATTTTCATTCAAAAGTCTTAGGGGATTTTTTTTTAGGATTTGTCGATATTTAAAAAAAAAAACAGAGTCAAGAAGGGGACTGAGTCTACAAGACGTTGACACATTTATCCAAAAATGGGCATATCCTTGTTTGGTAAAACAGAACAGAAAGCCCAGAAAAAGACCTTGTAAGATACAGGAATTTATTATATGATAAAGAAAATGTTACAATACAATGGAGAAGGAAAGATTATTTAATAAATGGTTGAAGAATAATTGGTTGTGTGAATGAAAAAGGGCTGTGTAGTAAGCCTGATAAGCACAAGGGGGCACATGGCAGGCCTGACAAGCTCAGTGACCAAAAGTAACCACACAAGCTGGACTGATCACAGATTCTTAACTGGGCAGGTCATGGAGGGTAGTCAAGGCCCAGGCCTATAGCTTCCTTAGCAAAGGGCAATCTTTACCTTCAGTGAGCCCTGTCCTTTGTTCTTATGCATCTAGGATAGCATAACTTTGAAAGGTCAGAATAATTTTCTTTTCCAGACCCCTGGAAGGCACAACCACACGCAGCAGAGCACAGGACCGCCAGAGCAGGAGACCACGAAACTCATCTCGTTGCCTGTACGTAATCTCTATTGACTGTAAATGTTAACTATCCTATACCCACCAGTGCAAAAATATGTATATATGTGTTTTATCCAACCCTAGAGATTTCCCCTTTGCTTTCTCCTACCCTTCCCCCCTTATTTACCACCAATGGATTTCATGTAATCCGCATAAAAAGAACCGAGAGGAATTGCCATTCGCCAGAGCATTTTCTCAATCTGTTAAGATCTTGCTACTAGGCAAGTCCTCAAAATTGTGGCTCAGATAAAGTCTTATAAACGTTTTCTATAAGATTGGATGTTCTTTCCTCGACAGTTGGCAATGGGAAAAAAGATCAAGTTAAAATAAACCCTTACCTCAGAGCATATTACCAAGATAAATTCCAGATGGATTAGATGGCTAAATAATAAAAATCGAAGCATGGGAAGAAAACAATCTAGAAGCAACAGAATCTGTCAAAGCTCTGTTGGAAGGATAACTGTCCAAACTTCAAAGTAATTAATAAAATCACACACACAATAAAGATTGCAGATTTGGCTACATAAGAAGAATAAAGTTTCTAAATGTTTGCCTTCAAATTAAAGGGCAGATCGACAGGCTGTAAAAAAAAAAAAAAAATGTAGCAACCAACAACCGAGACTGTTATATCCTAAGGAACTCATGAAAACTAGTAAAATAATCCAAACCCCAACAGAGAAATAAATAAATGTAACTGCTTGCTATGCATCAGACACTATGCTAAGTGCTTTACATTTAATCCCCACCCTCTTGCCCCACAGTCTCATGATGAAGGTATTATTTTGGACCAGTCAAGTTGACTACATTTTCAACTTCTGGAGTTGGGACTCCTGATCTGGATTTAGCAAGGAAGGAGATCAGAAGATCATAATCTCCTTGAAATTATGTGCAAAATGATGTGTGTGTGCATATTTGCATCCATCTCTCCACCTCTTCTTCCCCACATACAGTCAAACTCCACTCCAGGAATAATGCTTTCAGGTGATAAAAGATTAATTTTCTAATCTGAAAGTGGAACAAGCAGAAGATTCTCTTTTTCTAACAGTTACAAGGAAGTTCTAAATGAAGGGGCTCTTACTCAGAGAACCAAGACCTGCCAAAAATTAATACAAGCAGCAGCAAGCTTGGATGACATACAGCAGGTGGAAAGGAAAGGAATGCCCAGTGGGCAGCCTGTGAATCTAATCTAAGTGACTGGTGACTAAAGTGTGACACCCATATTACTCAGAGGCATTTGCCTGGAAAGCCATAAAAATGGGAGCTCTCTTTGAGAGAAATACAAAAGGACCTCGTGAGCACAGTGCTAGGGTCCCCTCTGGAGATCTAGGAGGGGACCTACGCAAGGGAGGGGTCCTGAAATTTAAGCTTCATTAGCTTCACGGCAAATTCAGCCTGACCCAGAGGGCAAGAGAGATCTCCCAGTGTCAGGAGTGGTGCAGCTGGATTCAACTTAGTAAGTGAAAATATTGATACTCTGAGGGAAGGAGTCACACTGACCTCTTCTAGCTTCCTAGAGGAAGTGAAAAAATTTAACTGTTGGAAACTTGATAAAATTATCAAAAGAGATCTACACGAATTGTAAAACATAACTCATAGCTTTATTCCTTTTGTACCAGTGAATGTGCGAACACACACACACCTTAAGATAAAAAAAGAAAAACTGTAATGCTTTTCAGCATTGTATGCCTTCTGTACCCTTATCCTTTGAATTTCCACAAGACCATCATGGTAGAGTCTAACCCCCCCACCCCATCCATTATTTCCTTATTTATTCCAATAAAAGAATCCCCTGAGTTTTGCTGGGCATAAGGCCACCCAGTTAGAGGCCACATATCCCAGTTAGAGGCCACATATCCCAGCTAGAGGCCACATATCCCAGCCAGAGGCCACATATCCCAGCTAGAGGCCACATACCCCAGCTAGAAGCCACATATCCCAGCTAGAGCCCTTCTCTGCAGCTAGGTGTGACCTTGTGACTGAATGCTGACCTGTGGGATGTGAGCCAGTGGTAGATGCGATTTGGAGGCAATATCTTTAAAAAGAAACTGCTTGTCTTGCGCTCTCCTTCCCCCATCGCATAGGCTGGGGGTTGAGCCAGCTTTTGTTGAGTGGGTGAGGATGAAGGGGAGCAGAAGATATGCCACCCCAAACTGTGCCACTTTGGCATGTGGATTACTTTGAACTGAAATAAGTCAAAACCAAGTAGACTCAAGGAAAACATTTACCTCTTCCTTAACTACCTATAGGGCACCTGGCTCAAAAAGAGAGCTATTATAAAGATAACTCTGTGGCAGAGATAACTTCAAATTACTAAACATCTGCTCTCCTATCTTCCTGTGAGTTACCCTTCTTCCCTTTGAAGCCCTGGGCCCCTATCCCATTCCTTAGTTCAGGATGGCATATAAGCTTCAATTGCCTGACTGCCTTTGGGTCTCATATTTTTATGTGTATCCCATACATACAAAATTAAATTTGCATTTCTCCTGTTGATCTGTAGTATGTTAATTATTAGACCAGCCAAAGAACCTGGAAGGGAAGAAGGGAAAATTCCTCCACTACAGGGACCACACTTGGGAGATGGTGAAGCAACAAGACGGATGGGGCCAGGCCAGGCTGACCTTATGGAGCAGAACAGCCTGCTGCCCTAGACTAATCACCACCTGAGGACTGCTAAGTGAGAGAGAGATAAAAGCCCATCTTCTTTGCACTACTGTACCATTGTTATCTCCATAATTAGCTAGCTAATACTAATAATAGGAAGAAAGAAAAAGGAAACCAGACATTATAAGCATGGTCATCCGGGCAGCTTCACCAGGAAGCTGCAACTTTACACTCCCCAGGGAACCACTGGTCCGTTCCTGAAAATCACTGGGGGAAGGGGTCCAACAAAGGGGAGATGGACACATGTTCAGTGAAGTCAGGATGACGTAGGGAAGGTGCTTGCCTCTCAGTCTAACCTGGGTACAGAGATCACTGGCCGGAGGGGGTAAAGCCACTGCAAGGACGTGAAATCCTGAAGGCTTAATTAGTTAAGCTCCTGGTTATAACCCCAAGACAAAGAGTTCTCTCTTTTGTTCCTCTTGCATCACTTCTGCTTCCTTGCACTTGCCTGCTCCATAACCCGCTCGCTCCTGCCACATGGCCTAAGCAGCCGCAGGGCCCATGGCCATGCAGACTCCACATGCAATGGACTGCAGCAGGGAACACAGCTGGACTGACAGTGCTTTGATATGGAGCAGAAACTCTGGGCAGTGGCTGTAATCTTAGCCCTGCTGAAGACAAAATGGGATTTTTTTCCATGGCGGGACGGAGGAAGATAGGACCTTGGAGGGAAACTCCCTTAATATTACATCAACAAAAAGTTTTCCATATCTCATCCTCTTGTGGGGGCCTCAGGAAATTCTTATTCCTGAAGCACTCCAAGAATCCCACTTCCATCAGCTCAGGTGGGAACACAGAGGACACCCTACTGATAACGCCATTGGGGCTCTTTGTTATCGCAGCCTCACCTCCCCATTAACAATATAACCTCTTTGGGGACACTTCAGCATCTAATCTCCCTTAGATAGTGATACAGGAAGAACCTGCCTTAATTTCATTCCACATCATTGTGAGAAGGATTATATTTGGGTTCCTTCAAAAATTCATCTTATATCTCAGTGGTGTCCCTTTCCTAAGGCCAAAAAATTCCCCAACCATAAGACTCAAGACTGCCATGTGGATGAGGTGGTCTAACTATCCTGAAAACAGGATGAGCCCACATTTCTCCCTACTGAAATGTCTTCAGTTGTAATAGTGCCTTTCTGGAAATTAGGTGGTTGCATCTTTAAAGGTGACAGGTGTGAACAAAAAAGCTGAAGGGGCAGGGAGCCAACACTTAGGTTCCCACAAAGGCCAAGTCTTCCAGGCAGAATGGATTTGGTTATCGTAGGAGGGATATTATCTTCTTTGGGAAGAAAATAATATGATTTTATAGGTCTAGAAATACTGTATTATAAATGAGTATTTTCCCAATTCAAAGGCTAAAATAACAACTGACCCACATTCTATAAATGAATTAATCATTATTGTTCTTTGGTTTTAACGCTAACTGGTATTAGTGATCATTTCTAGCATTTACCCACAAAATATTCTTTTAGAAATTGTTTCCTTTTTTACTCATAATTCATCAAGTTACTTTGCTGTATTAAAGAACTACCATATGCAAGGTTATCCTTACTGCTCTTCTCGGTCCCTCATCACGTATGATATAGAAGGGGACTAAAGTTTTGCCACCCCAGAGCTACTCTTTGGGTTGCTGATTTTAAGCTGGTTATTAGGAAATAAAAGATGCAGAAAGAATGTTTGACCTTCCTTTCCTGCCCAAGAGATTCAGATGGAAAGGCCTGCCCAGAAAGGAAATCTTCTGATGTTCACCTTAGTCTAATTTGAATTGAATATGGTAGATGGGAGGGCACTAGGAAGGGGCCTGATAGCTAGATCACCCCGTGCCCCATTGAAGCAAGAATTTGCCCACTATGTGTAAATTGCCAATTTTCACTTTTGAAATCTAAGATCCCCTCCCCACTCTGTCCAAAATGACATATGTACCCAATTTTGTCTCACTGTCTTTGGACTTCTCGTGCTTATGTGAATTCCCTGTGAGCACATATTAAAATTTGATTTTGTCCTGTTAATCAGTCTCTGTTAACTTGATTATTAGCCCAGCTAGAAGAACTTAGAAGGCAGGAGGAAACGTATTTTTAGCCCCCACAAGAAAGTAATAGCATATGTATTTTCTATCTCCTTTGCTACTGGGTAGAATGTATTTGTTTTAAATAGTTTTCTGAACAAATGATGTTACTGACCCCAAACCTAAGCATCCATCCCAGATCTCACAGACCAGAGGAGTTTTTAGTTGGAATGGACCTCTGCCAAAGCTCCCTGGGCCCAATACCCTGGTTTTCAGATGAGCAGATGAGTCCCTGAGTCATTAATGATTGCCCGAGGAGTGCTCAGGCACCAAGTTTGCACTAGGACTCATGACTCTTGGGTGGGCTTTCTCCCCAACCCTGAAGGATATGCACACTTGGCATGTGTAATAGAGATACAACTCCCCTTTACCCAATTCACCCCATTTTAAAAGGTAACAGGAACTGTTTTATAAAGCAAAACATTATTTTGTATACAAATAACGTCGTGGTTTGTTTTAAAAATATTTCAGCCCTGCCCTGATAGCCCAGTTGGTTAGAGAGAAGTCCCCATATGTCAAGGTTGCAGGTTTGATCCCTGGTCAGGGCACATACAAGAAGCGACCAATAAATGTTTAAATAAGTAGAACAATAAAATTGATGTCTCTCATTTTCTCTCTCTCCCTCTCTCTAAAAATCAATAAATAAAAACTTAAAACTATTTCACATACCTTTATTGTTTAAGGCAAAATAATACATGTGTTCATTCTTTTATTCAATCATTCCACAAATATTATAAATAACAAAACAGACCCAGTTCTCACCCAGTAGAGCTTGCATCGTGGTGAGTTTAGTCAGCAAAGAAATAAATATGTAACTTACAAATTGTTATGCATGCTGCATAAGAAAAATGCAGGGGCTATGAGAAAAGCCAAGGAGGGTGAGATGGCGGGATTATTGGAGATGAATCAGGGAGTCAGGGGTGACATGCTGAGGGCTGAGCCTGGAGGGTAACAGCACCCTGCAGAGGAAACAGGAGCCTAGGCTGTGGACCAAGGGTGGCTAAAGTGAGGGAGGGGAAGCACTGTGACGCTCGGGTTGGTAAAGTAGGAAAGGAAGACACAGGTTATCCAGGGTTCCATGTTAAGGATAATGGTCTTTGTAAAAGTGAACTTTTGATGACACAGAAAAGTACGAAGAAGAAAGGAAACCTTACCCATACTCATGCTTTTGCTAAAGAGCCACTGTTAAAATGTCACTGAACCATAGACCCTGCTTTTATCTTTTTCAAAGCACTTTTTGCATCTGTAATCATATTATTTATATTTTTCTACTTATTATCTGTCTTTCCTAACTAGAAGTGTTCTCTCTGAACCTTGTCTATCTTGTTCTGTCTGATCAATCATATTTTGAGACTAAGTAAATAGAGAAACCCTCCAAATCCTCCCTTTACATATACACAAGCATGTACTTATGAGCATGGGTAGAGAGAAAGATTAGATAGATAGGTAGATGATAGATAGATAGATAGATAGATAGATAGATAGATACTGATACTTTCAACAAAAGGGATTTAAATACATATATTGTCTTCTGCTAGAGGTGAGGACCTATTCCCTACTTCTGCTTTCATTATAAGCTCTGCTCCCCAGGGGAAGAAGTGGCAGCCAGGATGTGCAGCCAAGACCCTTCCTGACCCAACAGAGCACAAGTGTTTTGACTGCCTTCTCTTAGCTGCATAACAAGTCTTTGTGTGTTTACGCAATTTACATCATTTGCTCCCCATGGAGGGATATTTAGGGGGTTCATTATTCCTCATTATAATAAAACTTTGAGGAACCACTCTATGCATGCATCTTTTCTCACATACACGATTATTTCTTAGAGTTAATACTCTAGAAGTGGGATTGTAGTGTCCAAACTCATTTTATATTTGGATACATATAGCCAAACTGCCCTGCAGAAAGGCTGTACACTAATTTATGTTTTTAAACGATAGTGTATGAGACAGCTTTTCCCTAAACTTCAATCAACACTGAGTTTAGTCAGTCTTCTGAAACTTTGGCCATTGTTGGTTTTATTTGAACACATTGGATTAATAATGAAGTCTGAACATCTTGTAATGTATTTATTGAAACAATGGCTGACTTCCTTCCTGGCTTCCCTTCCTTTCATTCTTTCTTTCCTTCTTTCTTATAATGGAGTGTTTAAGCCCTTTGCCTTAAATCCGTAGAACTAAATGTGTGGTCCCTGGACCAGCATCGGCAGCATCACCTGGAAATTAGCAATGCAAATTATTGAGTCCCACCCCAGACCTATTGAATCATAAACTTTGGGGGTGGCCCAGCCATCTGTGTGCCTTCCAGGTGATGCCAATGCAGGAAGCATGCTAAATGACCTTAAATCATTGTTTTCACAGTTACAGTGCTGTCTGAGGAAACAGGTCCTTAAGGTGTCCTGGGAAATGAATTTCAGGGACACTGGCTATGCTAACAACACTATGGACCCTCACTCTCTACATAGGAACGCTATCTCTAATCTTCAAACTGGAGACATAAAGCTTTTTAATGAACAACAAGTTCAATATTTCCTCCTCAAAACGGTGTTTATGGACAGAATATCATTTGCTATTTCCTTTCATCCAAAATATTCTGAATTACCTCAACGAAACTCACGAGTCCATAGCATCCCTAAAGAACTAACACACAACAACCAAACTGTAGCTGTAAGAGGTATTTCCCTATTTTTGTCTAACATGATTCCCCCCTTCTTTGAGCAACAATCCATATTTTCTTTGAGGAGCCACCCCCTCCCACTCTTGGGGCCTGTGGTTTGGATATCCGGGCTCCTGATGCACGGGGTGGGAAAGTGACTGGGGCCTAGCTAAACAGTCCGTGGATTCCACCAGCATCCCCCGCCTCCCACCGGACACCACTTGTCCAGCACAGGGCACATGGCCCAAGCCCACCCAATGTATGTCTCCTGATAACCTCTCTAAACCTCACTACCCCTCCCATTTTCTTTTCTTTTTTAAATATGTTTTTATTGGTTTCAGAGAGAGGAAGGGAGAGGGAGAGAGAGACAGAAACATCAATGAGAGAGAAACATTGATCGGCTGCCTCTTGCACACCCCCTACTGGGAATCAAGCCAGAAACCAGGGCATGTGCCTCAACCAGCAATTGAACCAGCAACTTCCTGGTGCATGGGACCCCTCAACCAACTGAGCTACAGTGGCTGGGTTACCCCTCCCATTTTCTGTATCCAATCTGGGCCTTTTGGCAGGATTCTGAAGAAAATCCAGCATCCTCATGGAGAGACTCAGGTAGCTGCAGCGTATCCAGCAGGCACCCCAGGGTCAGGCAGAGTTGGTTCAGCAATATCAGTAGACAGTATATGCAAAAATGTGACTGTGCTGGGATTAGCCAACATGATGGGCACTTTCATTAGTCACTGGCCTCTTGGTTCAATAATCCCTTTATTTTAAATTCTCTGTAAGCCCCAAGTAATGACAGCTGGCAGACACATTTCCCAGGCTGCTGGTGCCAGGAATGGACACACGGAGACCGTGTGGCAACATTCTCCAGCCTCATTCCATGGCTCCTGGTACATCTGTTTGGTACAAAGCTGCCTCCGATGTGCCCAGAATTCATTCTCCCTCACCAATGGCCAGATTTAAAGAAATTACTTAACTCTCAAATAGTAAAGTGTCAAATATTATGCTGGAATCTTTTTCTCCCTTTAGATGGGACTTTTTTTTTCTCACGTGAGATATTCAGAATTGTTTTATCTTCAGCATCCACGCTTTAATTTAATCCATCCATTGAAAAACATCTATTGAATGACTCAGTTTGGCAAGGCACGCCACGGGACCTGCTTATTCTCTCTGAACTTGACATATGAAACAGACACATTACAGACAGCATAATGCAAGGGGCTGATGTGTTCTACATGCCCCGAGCCTCCTCCAGCGATGAACGTGGAGGAAAGCTCCAGTATGACCAAAAAAGGAGACAACGTTGTCCGAGGGAGAGGGAGAAAGGAGCAAAGGAACGAGGGAGGGAAACCAAGGGTGGTGATGCTCCTGACTGCAAAAGAGCACTGCAAACCCCAACCCACACTCCTGGGAGACACTTCACACTGAGAAACCATGAAGCATCAGAAAGCCTCTCCTCTCTGCTTTGTAAAGGACGGGAGAAATCTGGGATTTGATGCTGTCAGCTAGAGTATCCATACTCTATACCAGACACGCAATACAGCCCTGAATAGAGCTCTTTGGCTCAGCAGGGGAACAAACTAGTCTTCTGACATCTCATTGTGGGAAACTGTCACTGCTTTGTGAGGAAGGACTTGTGGGAAAGTCAGGGCTGGTAGCACAGGCCCATGCTTGTGCACACACACACCCCTCCCCCAATACCTGTGCACATACACACACACCCCTCACACACACACCTGTGTAAATACACACCCCTCCCACACATACCTCTGCACATACACACACACCTCCCCCACACACCTGTGCACACACACACCCCTCCCCACACACACCTATGCACATACACACATACCTCCCCCACACACCTGTGCACATACATACACCTCACCACACACATCTGTGCACATACACACCCCTCACACACACACATACACACACAGTCACACATATCCCTCAAGCACTCCAGTCCCAACACATAACCCTCCCCAGGCCCCCCGACCATTCAGACAGAAATATGGAATCAATCAAACAAGACAGACAATTAGCAGTGGTATAAAAACAACTTTTACTTAAAAAGACTATGAACTGGACAGGACTGCAAACACAAGGAAAAATTTTAAAGTGTCAGCCTAGGGCAACAAAGACAGAAAAAGAGATGTTGGAAAAGCCCGTCCAGTAAGTTTTGGAGTTCTTTGGGTTTGGGTCTCTGACGATATGCCTCAGGAGCTGGGATAACCTGCTCTTGTCAGGGAGGAATCTGCATCCAGCTCGGGTGGGGAAGCACCAGTCTTCCCCTCCTCTCTGAATAAAGCCTCAGAGGGAAGGGCATATTTGCCAGTCTGGACCTACAGCAGCCACCAGAGGGCACTAGAAAGTCCATCACAAATTCAATCAACGAACTTTTTTTGAAGAGAATTTCTACAAGACATATTTCTGTAAACACAATAGTCAAAATGTGCCTCTTCTGCATCCGACACAGTGTTTATACCACAATTCAACCAGGGAACAATGGGATAAGGCCTTCCAACTAATTAGAAGTCACAAAAAATATGCTCTGAACCATGAGATTTGGAGGAGCGAAGAGACACAACACACCCATGAGAGGTAGGATCCTAACCAGCAGAAGGAAATATAAGTATCAAAAATTCAAGTTCATCCTCCCTCGTTTCCTAATCTATTCTTTTCTCCCACACGTACTATAAGTCAGTATCAGGTGACTGTCTCATTTTATGCCACCCAGCCATGGAGTTGGCTGAAGAAACAGTCTTGCTCACCTCAGGCCAACCTCAGCCAAAAACTAAGCAGGTGGTGGCTGGCGCCCCCTGGTGGAAGAACAGGAGAACAGCGCCTTCTACCTGGCAAGAAGCAGGAAGGCGGTAGACAACCTCTGTCTCTCTTCCTCCCCAATATTGTCAGCTACTCCTGAAATTTGGGCACAAATCTTAGTTCTAATCTTGTCCTCAAACCAACCTGCCAACCTACACTTGGGGTATCAACTGTAAAGGTGGCCCATGTTATTCAGAACTTGACTTGTATCCCCAAATGTCATCATTACAGGCCACTGGACATTTATTAGGAACGATGGCTTCACACATGGTGAAACCAGTGAATTCAAAGGTTTGAAAAGGCAAAGGATGGAACAGGGGAAAGGACACAGACAAGCAGACACTATGGAACTCAGAGAAACACTTAGAAGATGATGTCTGGCAGGTAAAATGTCAGTCAGCTTCCAAACCAAGACCTTCCTGGTTTGGTTTTCTCAAACCTTCATTTAGGAACAATATTTATGTAGCCATAGAAACAAAACATTTCGCAGTTGTTAGGAAAGCAAGATTCAGACACAAATAATTCAGCAAAGAAACCCAGGAGAGGCCTTCTATCTGCTCTGTGTATGCAATACAGTTTATAGGAATTTATCTACAGAATGGGTTGGACAATGTTTTCTCAAACATTTACTTTCCTGAAACTGTTATCAGTTGGGAAAGAGCCATAAAAACTTATTTGCTAGCAGATAAATAGAAGCTTCTGCTGGTTAATGAGTTGCCTATGTGGCAGATCCACTATGGAAATGACAAGTAATTTTGTTTCCTCTGCTTCAGCCAGGTTCACTAGACTTGAACCCCAGCTCTGCCATTTAGCAGCTCTGTGGTCTTAGTTTCTCAGCTTTCCAGGCCTCAGTTTATTCATCTCTAAAATGGAGAAAATAGGATATACTTCACAGGGTCCGTGAAGAATTCAATGAGATAATGCATAGGCTCCAGGATCTCTAGCCCTCTTAACTTGCATATATTGTGCATATGTGCATTTTCATTTGGAAAAAGTCTATAAAAGTTTTATTATATTATCAAGGGATCTGTGGTCCAAAGAAGCTTTAAGAGCTATTGCTCTAAAGGAAAGCATCTTTGCAAGATTCCTGGGAGTTTTCATCAGTGACATAACACGCTGTCAGACTTTTATGGGGACATGCAGTATAAGACAGATATGTGAATCATATTAGAAACAGAACTATCCTGCTTTCAGAAAATAGATATGACTCTGAAGCTTCTATGTAATACCCCTAAATTTCACCAAGCCAAATATAATTTCTTCTGCCTACAACTGTTATTCATAATATTTGCAGCAGACATACCATATGATTGGTCAAAGTGAAACTGTACCATGTACAGGCAAAAAAAAAAAAAATGCTATCCAAAGTATTCTTAAAAGTAAGCACTCTGAGAATAAAGAAATGTGAAAGTGAGGGATTCTTTCACTCTCCATGGTTACCGCACCGCCCCAGGTAGAAGTGGAAGATGCAGGAAGAGTAGAGAATAATGGTTTATCATTTGCCATTCCTTATATAAATCTGCTAGACCTTTATATCATATTACTATGAAAACTCAAGTCTAGACTGTACATGAAAAAGGTAAGCCTGAAAAGCCTTGCAGATGACCTGAGAGGATTTTGAAGGCACCACGTTTCCATACAGGAAGCTAAGTTGTTGAAAATGAAACCTTCGAAGGATTGCAGATTGATCTAGGTCAATGTAAAACCAACGAGAAAAGCTCAATCATGAATGTCTTTTTTTTCCAAGCTCCATTCACAAGGTCACCTCCACTTATCTGGCAAATGTTCTGTGTCCAATATTATTTAAATTTTTTTAGATTTTGTACATTTCAAAATGCTTTCATCTGCTCATGTAAATTCCCACATACATAATACATAATATTCACAGTGCCTGGACATAAGAATGCAGTCAATTAATGTTTGTTGAGTGAATGAGAATGGAAAGAGAAAACCCATCAAGGGTTAAACAGAAGGAAAGAGAGGTTTGTAATATTGAATTTTAAAAATGATATTACAAATCTGTGGGAAGAGAAAGGATTGTTTAATACCTCATACTAGTAGTGGAGTAACTGGTTAGCTGTTTTGAAAAAAAAAATGTTAGAGCCTTATCTTACACTAGTGAGTCTAGACATTTCAGATAGAGTAAATGGTTTGTTATAAAGACAAGGGCATCATAAAACAACTAGAAGAAAAAGTTATCTCATCTTAGGATAGAGAAGAGCTTACTAAGCCCAAAAGCAGAGCAAGAAATCCCAAAGGAAACTATGATAGGTTTATTTATATTAAAAAGTAAATACAATGTGGTATTCTGGAACAGAAAGGGGATATCAGATAAAAGCTAAGGAAATCTGAATAAAGTATGGACTTTAGTTAATAATAATATACCAATGATGGTTCCATTAATTGTAACAAAAGTACCATTCTAATATAAGATGTTAATAATAGGGGAAAATGTTTGTGGAGTCTGCGGGGACTCTCAGTATATCTGTTTAAATTTTCTGTTAATGTAAAACTGTTCTAAAATAAAAAATTCAATTAAAAAAATCTCCCCCTCAAAACCAAACCAAACAAAACAAAACTGGTGGCCAAGGGTTATTGATTTATGTCACACAACAGCTAGGCATATAGGTCTCTGGATTCAGGCCATCTGGGTTTAAATCTCAATTCTGTCACTCTAGCTGTGAGACCTCGGCAAGCTTTTGACTCTCTCTGGGCCTGTTTCTTCATGTGTAAATTGGGAATTTAACACTGTACCCACCTTGTAGGGTTATTTTGAGAATCATGTAAGTTAACGCAAGTAAGAGACCAACTTTTCCTAGCACATAGTACTCAGTAAATATTAGCTGGCTTCATCATAAAGAACTCTCCTGAGTTTATAAAATATTTATAAATAAATATTTTAAAATGTTAGTATCTCAGTACCAAATTGGCAAAAGGAAATAAATAAGAAATTAAATCATTACAAATGGCTAATATGCATATGGGGAAAGGTTCATTCTCACTGGTGATGAATTAAAAAGTTAAAACAAGCCCTGGCTGGTTTGGCTCAGCAGTTGGAGCATCAGCCTGTAGACCAAAGAGTCGTGGGTTCGATTCCAGTCAAGGGCATGTACCTCGGTTGCAGTTCAGTCCAGGCCCTGGTCAGGGTCGTGTGTGAGGCAACCAATTGATCTGTTTCTCTCACATGGATGTTTCTCTCTCTTTCTCCCCCCCCCCCCACTCTATCTGAAAATAAATGGAAAAATATCCTCAGGCGAGGATTTAAAAATAAATATAAAGTTAAAACATGATATTTTTTCTCTTACCAAATTGGCAAAGATTTAAAATGATAGTGCCCAGCATTGGAAAGGATGCTATACTGCTGAGGAGACAGTATAATGTGGTACTACTTTTTGGGGAATAATTTGACAATATACAACAAAATATAATGTTTAGAATGTTCACATTCTTTGACTCTGTAATTAAACTTCTAGGAATGTATGCTGTTATTAATCAGAGATGCAAAAAGAATTATAAAGATATTTATTAATTGTGTTATTTTTTTATTTTATTTTTTTTTTATCCTCACCCGAGGACATTTTTTGTTCAGATAGAGTGGGAGGAGTGGGAGGGAGAGAGAGGAAGAGAGAGAGAGAGAGAAACATCGATGTGAAAGTGACACATCGAGTGGCTGCCAACCGCACAACCCACCAGGGCCGGGGACAAACTGCAACCAAAGTACATGCCCTTAGCGGGAACCGAACCCAGGTCTCTCTGGACCGCAGGCCGACGCTCTAACCGCTGAGCCAAACCGGCCAGGGCTAATTGTGTTATTTATATGAGCAAAAATGGTAACAAACCTAAATATCAACCATTTAGGAAAAAAGTAAATAAATTATGGTACAGGCAGATAATGTACCATTAAACAAGCAATAAAACGATAATTTTAAGTGCAGCAAATGATACAGAGAAATGTTTATAATGCTAAGTGAAAAAACAATGCAAAATATAGAGTATAACTTCACTTTTGAAAAACACATTTACTAGAAAAAAAAGAGACTGTAATAAAATGTACCGTCCACCAAATTAATAGCCATCTCTGAGTGATGAGATTATGGGTGGTTAATTTTCTTTACAGTTTTCTGGGTTTTTTAAATTTTCAGATTTTTTTCAATGCACTTTACGATTATAAAAGGACTATGTGTTTGTTATAGAAAATTTGGAAAATCAGAAAAATAAAAATGTTTCTACATGCTACTGAATTGCTAATATACAACAATAAAGACAAGGTAAGATATTGAAAAAAAAACAAAATCTAGCCTCCTGAATGCACTGCCTGGGAGAGGTGTCAGATGCTAGGGAGAACGATAAGCAACTGCAGTTTCAGGTACCCTCACCATTTGGCTGAGCCGCTCTGTGAGAATACTTCTCCCCAGTTCAGTCCAGGGCCCCTGGAGCTAGGTCCAAACTCCCACATGACCACAAAGACCTCAGCACCCAACCCTTACCCACCTCTGCAGTCTCATTGCCTCCCAGTTCCCCCAGCCCATTCCACATCCACCCTACCTCCACATCCTCCCCACCTCAGACATGGCAGGCCCCTCATGCCACTAGGCCAAGCTTCGCACAAACAATGTGGCACCGGCATAAGGACAGACATATAGATCGATGGTATAGAACTGAAAGCCCATAAATAAACCCTCACATATATATATGGTCAATTGATTTTCAATAAGGGTGGCAAAACCATGCAATGGGGAAAGAACAATCTTTTCAATAAATGGTGCTAGGAAAACTAAATCCACATGCAAAAGAATGAAGAAACCCTTACCTTACATCACCTGCAAAACCTAACTCAAGATGGATAAAAGCTCTAAACATAATGGCTAAAACTATAGAACTCTTAGAATTAAACATAGGGGACAATCTTCACGACATTGGGATTGGCAGTGATTTCTTGGTTGTAACACCAAAAGCACAAAGCAACAAAAGAAAAAATACATAAATTGGACTTCATCAAGATGAAAACTTGTCTGCATCAGCACAGTTAAAAGGCAACCCCCAGAATGGGAGAAAATATTTGCAAATCACTTATCTAATAAGGAATTACTATCCAGAATATATAAAGAACTCCTATAACTCAACAACAGGACAAACAACCTACTTCAAACCTGGGCAAGTTTGGAACATTTGGAGAATGAACAGTTCTCCAAAGAAGATAGAGAAATGTCCAAAACACACACAGAAAGACATCGCTAATCATTAGGGCAGCAGTTTTCAACCTTTTTCATCTCATGGCATATATAAACTAATTACTAAAATTCTGTGGCACACCAAAAAATATATTTTTTGCCAATCTGACCCCAAAAAATAGGTATATTAATTCATTTACATGGGACGACTATTGTCATTTATTTTATTTGACCATCAAAGGTAATTGAGGTCAGTGACCCTGACTAAGTAGTCAGGTATTGCACATTTTAAAAATTCTTGTAGCACACCAGTTGAAAATCACTGCATTAGGGAAATACGAATCAAAGCAAAAGGAGATGCCACTTCACACCCATTAGGATAGCTATTAATTTTTTAAAAAGAAAGAATGTGAATAAATTGGAACCATCATGCATTGCTGGTGAGAATGTAAAATGGTGAAATCCTGTGGAGAACAGTTTGGTGGTACCTCAAAAAGTTAACATAGAGTTACCATATGATCCAACAACTTCATTTCCAAAAGAGCTGAAAGCAGGAACTCAAATAGACACTTGCACACCCATGTTCATAGCAGAATTATTCTTAATAGCCAAAAGGTGGAGGCAACCCAAGTGTCTATCAACAGATGAGTGGATAAAAAAAATGTAGTATATATATATATATGTACAATGAAATATTATTCTGCCATAAAAAGGAATGAAATTTTGATATATGCTACAATACGAATGAACCATTGAGGGCATTATGCTAAGTTAAGTAAGCCAGACACAGAAGGATAAATATTGTATGATTCCACTTATAGGAAAGACCTACAGGCAGATAGAGACAGAATAAAGGTTACCAGGGGCCAGTGGAGGGGAGAATGGGGAGCTAATGTTTAATGGGTGCAGAGTTTCTGGTTGGTGTGATGAAAAAGTTCTGGAAATGGATAGTTGTAATGGTTATACAATACTGTGAATGTACTTAATGCCACTGAACTGTACATTTAAAAATGATTAAAATGGTGAATTTTATGTTCTATATATTTTACCACAATAAAAAAATGCAGAAAAATAGCACCCCACAATAACCACAGTGAGCCTCCTCAATAAATGGACCTCCATGTTCCATGGGTATTCAAGACACTATCATTCCATTTCCTAACCTTGGGTTAACAAATTCACACATCTGCAGCCCACTCTGGCTACGAACCAACTCAGACATTAGATCATCTTCGCACCAGCAGCTGTGCACCCTTTCCCCCTTTTCTCTTCTTGATTTTTAATACTAAAATACGTACCAGCTGGGAGAAGCCGTGGGGTGGGGGTGGGGTGGGGCACCAGTGGCCACTGAAGCTAAAACAAGGAAGAAACTATGAAACAAACTACACTTGAACCCCCTTAGGGTTTCAATCCTTGATAGAGTATCTATCGTAACCTTTTCATGATTTCAGAGAGGGATTCTTCTTCCCTTACTAACTCTCTTTACTATTTCAACTATCCTCACAGTCTAGAAGTTATGCTATCTAAACTCAACATACACACACAAATAATTCCCTTGTCATGTAATTTAAACCATTTCCTTTTGGGTTTGCTTCACTGCAGATGGAGCCAGCCAACATCCCCTAAAATCTCTATCTCTTATTTCTATCTCCATGTGTATGTATATATATGTGTGTATGTGTGTATGTGTGTGTGTGTGTGTGTGTGTGTGTATGTGTATTTCTACATCTCTCAAGTCCCTCCTCCAAGTTAAGCACTACAATTCTTTCAACTTTTCTTCATGTAGCTGGTTTTTTCTGGGTCTTTTCCACATACTTCCTCTAAATCTCTTTCTTAATTGTACACTAAAACATTTTACATGGACATTTCAAATTTTCTATAGCAACTGGGAACTTAAATGTTTTTTAACAACAATAAAAAGTGTGTGGTGAGAAGGTGGTGAACAATAGTATGAACTTGAAAGCAATGGGTTTCAGAAATACTGTTCCCAAAATTTACTTATTTTTGAGTCATGTTTTCCTGTGTCTGAAACTTCAAAGCCAGCGCCTCCCTCTTCATGTCAGGGACATCTGTCCCACAGTGACTTGCCCATCAAGAGGCACTTCAGCTTAGTTGTTGCTGACTTTGAAGTTCACCAGAACTTTGCAGAACCTGCATTTAATTCACATGATCAGAAGGTTCACAGCAAAAACACTCCAGACCTCAGAAACCCTTCCTGACTTTGCCACTGACCTATCCCATTATGTTATATTTCAAATGCAAACAAAGAGTGGACCAGAACCTTAATAAGATTTGACAACAGGTGCACACCTTTCATTCTAGGCACATGAGCTCAACAAGTACTGGATGAATTAGTTATACACCATATTCCCCAATGAATAACAGACTCTGCTTCATGTCATTCTTCACTTTTCTCCACAGATTATTTGCTGCTTTTAGGAAACCTGCCCTGGACACATTGCCACAAATAATCAGCTAAGGAATCAGTGATTTCAAACATTTCACCAAACTACTATCTCTCCAAATACATGTCCATCCTCTTGATCTTTCTGGAAAATGAAAATTAACTGAGGAGAAAATTGACTTGAAAAAGTTATTGCTCTGATTCTGTAAGCTGCTTTGCCGAGTTAGCACACAGGTCCACCTCTTCAGAAGAGAGCTTGCCTTACTCAAAAATACACATTCCCTCTTCTGGGGACGGTGTGTACAGGGATTCAGAGTGGTCCAGTGTTTGACATGCCGTCGGAGGCTGTCCTACAGCATAGCCTCTACAAAACTAGGCTGTCCTGAACCCCTGGTAATAGAATTGTTTACCTTTACACAAAGAAGGTTGGGAAAGCACCAAACTCTACATGTGCCTAGGTCGACTTCGTGGAGTTCATGCTATGAGACCTCAAGTTCTAATGAGAGCATCTAAAACAAAAAAAAACACAACGCATCAGAAGAGCCTATGGTGGACCCACGTGTCCATGACAGGATCAAGCGTGCTTTCCTTATTGAGGAGCAGAAAACCGTTGTGAAAAGTGTTGAAGGCACAATCACAAAGTCAGAAAGCTAAACAAAAAAAAAAAAAAGAAGCTTTTTTTAAGTAATAAAAGCAATTAAAAGGAGGTATATATAGATCTATCCCCCAAAGAACCTAGTGTAGCATCTGCTTTATAGGTACACATACATGTGAATGCATTAATAATAACCAAGCCCTGCATTAATAATATACACCACTTGAAAAAGTAGGTATGATTATTATTGACAGTTTAAAGATGCAGAAATTTGCCCAACTGAAGAGTTAAATGATTATTTTCCAAAGCTTCCTGACCTAAGTTAGCATGCCATCTAGCTGGAATTTCAACCCAGGTCGGCCTCATTCTCCAGCTTCTGCATTTAATCATCATATTGTGCAGCCTCACTGAATAAATGAAGTGAAATTTCCCCCAGCTTTTACCAAAGCCAGCTCATTTGTTTCCTTGAGTTTGGGGAAGGTAGCTACAATATTAAAAAGTAGTGAGTTTTATCTTAAAATCAGACATCCATACTTGTTTATGGCTCACAATAGAGCTCTGTTTAGAGGTTTATCTGGTTACATTTAGCACTGGATTAAATTATTCTGAAATGTAAATTAGGAACATTCTGAAACATAATTTCTCCCTCAAAAGATAAATGCCTGTAGTAATGCTTTACTTGTGAGAGTTTAATTTTTTTTTTAAGGGAACAATAGATTTTGAAAATGCAACAGCCTGAGTAGAACTTCCTTGAGGTCAGTTTTATCCACGACAGCCACATGTCCGGCAGGAAATCTGCAGCTGGGTAACATTAATAATGAGTCCCCCACTTTCTTAGACCCTGGAAAGACTTGTGGCTTGTACATCTGAACAAGGCAAGACGTGGATAAAAAGCATACTTTTGCTTTTCATGTATATTACAGGCATGGAATCATATTTCTAAAGAGACTTTCACCAGCTACATGCCAAGTGGTTTGTAGGCTTGATTCATTAAGCATAGCCCACACACTCTGATGAGGCTAATAATCCCAGCACTGCCTACATGCACTTATGTGCTTCTTAATATATTTACTTAAGTAGGGTAGGGAATCCCCAGATGAAGACCAAGGATGAGCTTTTATGTTGATCTTTTTTAGGTGGGCTTTGCTAAATATATAAGGTACATGCAGAACCTCACTGGAGAGCAAGATCCTCTATCTGTTGCCAAACCACTGGATAATTTAACAATTGAGAATCAAATTCCTCACCCTAACAACTGAATCCTACACAGAAAGCACTGAGTTCACTTCTTCAGCATGCTATCAGTGAATGGTTCCAATATTTACTTTCAAGTTACACAATAAAACCAGCCACATGTTCTCAAAGATTAAATAGTTAATTTTTATCCTTGGCTAAAACAATATATTGCTCAGAGATAAAACTGTAACGTGTTATTCTTATATACATGATCTTACGTCATCCTCAGAACAGCCAATGAAGTGGACGTTAAGGAGCAGGGCTACCTGCCTCCAAAACCCTTAACCTCATCTCAGTGTTCCACTGCCTCTTATGTTTGTTTTTTAAAAAGTTCCATTAGCTCTGGTCGGGTAGCTCAGTTGGTTAGAGCGTTGTCCCTATATACCAAGGCTGCAGGTTTGATCCCTGGTCAGGGCACATACAAGAATCAACCAATGCATGCATAAATAAAGAACAACAAATCGATGATATATTCTCTCTCTCTCTCTCTCTCTCTCTCTCTCTCTCTCTCTCTCTCCCTCTCTCTAAAATCAATAAATAAAAAAGTTAAATCAACTTTGGCACTTTCCTCTTATTTGGTCTTGAGCATTGCTAATTCAGATTTCTCCCTTATTCTGGAAGAACTGAAGAAAAATGGGGTGTGTTCTGCCAGCAGAGATAAAAGCTTGTTTCCTAGAACAGTCCCAACTCTCCTGTGGGAGGCAGCTGCAGCCCAGCTCTGGAGTTAGACAGCCTGGGTCCGCCACATCTAGCTGTGTGCTTTAATTTTCTCACCAGTGAAATGAGGCAATAATAGAAACTAACAGTGTTCTTGGGGATTAAATAACACAATATTTAGAACAGGTTTTCCCACATTTTACATGTTCAATCATTCTCAGCTATTCTTATGATTAATAAGCTGCCTGAACTAAGTTTAGATTAGTGATCATAGGTGAACATCAGGAGGCACAACACATCTATCATTGGATCTACTTTGCCTTGAAAAGACGACCAAAAAGCCCTCCGATGGCCCAGACTGCCTAAATGTGACGGCTAAGTGTCTCTCTCTTAAACTAAACAGCTTTGGCATTGGCTGAATTAAAATAGACTGTGGATCCCTTGACATTACCTCACCTTCAAGACTCCTACACAGTCTAAAATTTTTTTCATTAAACACTTAACGATTGTTCAGGTTCTCAAATAAACAGTTGTCAATGCACCCTTTTTCTGGCAAGAAGCATGGCCATCTTTCAAACGGTGCAACTTGCTCTAATCACTTTCTCTAAAAATGTCGCTTCGCAGCTTGCATTTCAGTACTTGGTGTCCCCAATTGTTGCGGTCCCAGAACAAAAGCCTAATTGCTGCTGGTACAATACAGTCCTTTCTCTGAGATCACCATGAAGCCCGCGAACAAACAAGAGGGGGAGTTCTTGTAAGCAGCAAGCACTGCATCAAAATCCCTGGACCCCGAAGGCCAACATGAGCTGAGTTATCTTTGAGACTCGAGTCCCGGGCTAATATCTCCCCCTCCTTACAAAGAGCTCTGTCTCGTGAATGTTTCAGAGCTCTTTAGGACACGTGTGTTTTCCTGCTTGAATGAGTCTAGAAAACTCGAGGTCCCTTTCTCCCACCCGTGCAGCGAGAACAGGAGCAGGACAGCAGCCCTGCTTGGGCGCGCTTTTGTCGCGGTGGGGTCGTGGCCGGCGGGCGCCCCCGGGGCCCTGCAGGGCGAGGCTTGGGACGGGATGTCCCACCAGGCCAACCCTGGAGTCCCCGCGCCCCGGCGGGCGCGAGCGGGAACCCCACCTTCCCAGCCCCTGTGAGCCAGGCGCCGGGCGTTCCATTCCCGGCTAGCACGCAAACCCCCAAACGGCGGCCCCGGGGAGGCCTCTGGGACTCACGCGGTCTCTCTGGGTCTCAGGGGCCTCTCCCCGGCCGGCTCCCGGCCCCTCAGGGTCTGAGAGTGGGAGCCTCCCATTGCTCCGAGCTCGCCTGGCTGCGCCCGCTGGTGCTCCGCGACGCCGACCCGACCCGACCCGGACCCTGGGCGGGGAGGAGGCGGAGGGGCAGGAGGAAGGGTGGGGCCGAGGGGTGGGCGGGGTGGTGGGGAGCCCTGCTTCAGGGTCCCGGCCACGGGGAAAGCCGGCGAAAGGACCGTGCCAGAGACGCCGCCAACTTCTCCGCCAATTGCAGGGCTCAGCCTGCGCCACGGCCCGTCCACCCGCCGGGAGACACCGCAGGGCGATGCTGATGCCCAGGTCACGCTGGGGCCCAGGCAGCAGGCGCCACATCTCCCAGCCAGGGAGCCCCAAGGCGGCGGAAGGCAACAGGTGGAGTGGGCAGGGGGCCTGGGCGCACCCCCGGGGCCCCGCGGACCAGGGAGACGTCGCTCTCGCTGCCCTCCCTGCCCAGGGCAGTCCGGAGGCTCTGGGCAGTGGGCTGGCGCCTGGGGAGCCGCCGAGCGAGACCAAAAGGAGACAGGCAGGGAAGAGGCAACTCTGCAGAGAAGCACCAGTAGGGGGCGGTATGCGCCCGGAGCGGGAGACAGGCTGCCTTCTGAGCCAGCAGCTTCTCCCGCGCGGGCGGGAACAAGGCCTGGGCTGAGTTCTACTGAAAATTGGGTTAATTCTGGTTCAGCCTGCGACTAGCTGGGTGAGTTGGGAGAAGTTACTTTACCCTCTCCAAATCATTTCTTCATCTGTAAAATAAGGGAGTATATTTATTTATTTTTCATTTTCAGATAGAGTGGGAGGGAGAGAGAGAGAGAGAAAGAGAGAGAGAGAGAGAGAGAGAGAAACATCGATGTGAAAGGGACACATTGAGCGGCTGCCACCCGCATGACCAACCAGGGCTGGGGACAAACTGCAACCGAGGTACGTGCCCGTGCCCGTGCCCTTGCCCTTGCCCTTAGCGGGAACCGAACCCCGGTCTCTCTGTACCGCAGGCCGACGCTCTAACCGCTGAGCCAAACCCTTGCGGGGGCATATTTATTTTTACCTCTTAATGTCCTTTCTGGCTTTGACAAGCAATGAATGAATGCTCTTCCAAACTCAGGGGGGGAATGCACCCTGTCCCTCCCATGGCACCTAATAACTCCCTGCTTCCCACCTCCCTTGTCTCTAACCATCTCTCCTCCACCACGTTGTTGTTTGTTCGTTTGTTTGGGGGGGGGGGGTTACAAAGATTGAAATGTCTTTTACTAACACCTATTAACCCTTCCAAACTCTAGGCAAACTTCCCTTCTATGACACTATACTGAATCCTGATAATACACTATTTTTGTTATTGCCTGTCTCCTTTACTGGAATGTAAACTTTTTTTTTCTTTTCACTGTTCCTGCTTGGCACTCAATTGTTGATAAATGTATGTATCCTATACACATGTTATCTATCACCTTCCTTCCCAGTGTTCCCATAGCACTTGTTAATTTCTCTAACACAGCATTTACTGATCTTATTTTGTAATTACCTCTTCACTTGTTCATCTTTCCAATAGAATCTGAGTTCTTCAATGGCAAGAACGCTTTCTTATTTCTGTATCCAAGCTCTGTGCCTGGCACAGTGCCTGTATCTGGGCTCATATACAGTATTTGCTGAATGAATGAATGAGCCTGTGGGTAGATAACACACAGAATGGTATTCAATTAACTATCATTCTTGACGCTCTAGGAGAATAAAGATGCATAATCTACAGAAAAGATCAGAAAACTCATAATAGAGACAACAGATCTCTTTTTTCATGTGGAATTTTGACTTCCTGTTTATACATTATCTTCACTCTGTTATAGACAGAGGGTCCCTAGAGTTCAGGATGCTGCCACATTGTAGACATACACATCAGAGTATTTGGGGGTGGGAAAATAAACATTAATGCATAAAAGTGTAGTGAGACTAAATTGAGGTCTTATGGGAAGGATTTCAAATAACTGAAGAAAAGTTGACTCTTGGCAGATAATTTTTTTTTAAGTTCAAAATCTTCACACATTCTATTGGGAATACTTTGGCAATGTGAGCCAATGATATCACAAACATGACCCTATCAAAGCTATGGTCCTCTCCAGAGGGACAACCAGCCTCTCCTAGTGACAAAGTCTTTATTCCCAGTGGGTTATTCCAAGGGAAATGGGAGGGGGAGTGACAGGAGAGGAGGGTGAGGATGGGAAAGTTGACCTTCTACTGGGTGGACAAGATATGCTATTGGGAAGAGTTTTATTACTATGAGTGCAGAGAGGCGCAGGGCAGTGCCACTAAAATGGTTTAAAAGAAAAGGGAAAAAAATGAAACTCACACCTGTTGTAGTGCAGAGAAACAGATACAGATGGGGAAAAGGAGTCTGTAAAATAATGTGAAAGGTTGTCTACATGGTACCCAAATGCATCTCTGCAGAGATGCTTGTGTTTACTGATTTGCTGCCCTGGCTGGTATAGAGACATGGGCAGTGGGGCTTCAGACCGAGGGATGTGAAGACAGTGAAGGAGAAGTCTTGTCTTTGGGAAGTAAACTTATGAGGGCTTTTCAGAGAAAATGCCCAGGATAGACCTGAGAGCCCCAGATACATAACAATTTGTCCTTCTCATGGAAACAGAGGCAAGAAGCTCTGTTTCTCCATCCCAGACTGCCTGCAGATTGCCGATAAAGGAATAGACTACAGGAATCTGCAGATCCTCTGCTTAATGTCCCTGGGTTTAAAATTCCTCTAGCTCTTTTATATTTCAATTTAAAAACAAAACAAAATAAAAGTCTTAGCTTCCCTAGTGAAGATAGAGTTGTTACCATGCAATCACAAGTTCTCAGGGGAAAATTTTTTTTAATATATTTATTAGTTTACTTTTGTTACAGATGTTTCTCCTTTCTCCCCCATTGACACCCTCCTCCCCCTCCCTCCATGCTCTGTCCCCAGTTTTGTTGTCCATGTCCATTGGTTATGAGTACATGCGTACAAGCCTCAGAGGACAATTATTAAAGACAAGGAAACTCCTCTCTCTTGTGTTGTTCCAAAGTTGTGCAGTCAGGCCAGCTGCAATGTGGGCGACCCAGCTGTCATATAACCCATTGACTGAGCAAGTAATTCTGATTCTGGGGTTCAGGACCATTCATACAGCTGAAGAGTTCTCTTTCAAGCAGAGGATAATAGCTGGGAACCACGTGGTATTGTATTTAATATGGAGTAAAGGGAGAAAAAAACCGGACTATTATATGGTGTCCTGTAGTTTCTGCCTAATGTGACCAAAGAAAGAGGAGAAGAAGAGGGGAGGGAGGCAGCCACATTTTTCAGTCCCTGGGTCAGTGGGCTGCTGAACATGATGGCCAGCCGGGGTCAAAGGCAATATATGGCCTGCAGTGGAGTCTAGGAAGCGTAGTACTTGACATCCAGTGTTAAGGTTTCCATTTGTGCATTATAATTCTGCCAGTGAGGCACTTTTTTAAACATTGAAAAAATAGTAAAGAAAGAAAATTTAAGAAATTGAAATTCAGAATTGCCCCCGAGATTGCAAAATATACCTTTCAGTATCAGACCTCCCTCTGCCCCCCCGAATGTTACTCATGCTCTGTACAAGGATGGGAGCTAACATGTATGGGATACCAGGTACTTTGCTTGGTGGTTGACAAAAGTAACCACAGTTAGTCCTCATAACAGTGGCAAATGATAACATAGGTAGTACTTGAGCACTTTTTATGTACCAGGCTATGTTCTAAGTGTTTTAGATGTTATTAACTCATTTAATGTTTGTCATAACCTTTAGAGTAGGCATTTTTAGTATCCTCAATTTACAAGTGACTAAAGTGAAGCATAGAAAGGTTAAACATGTCAAGGCCACACAGCTAGAAAATGGCAGAGCTAGGATTCAAAGTCAGGCAGGCTAGCTCCAGAGCTGTAACAGAGCTCAGCCTCCATGTTCTAGTTCTCTATACTGTGTACCCCTTTTTAAGATGAAGAAACTGAGTCTAGAGAGGTAAGTGGTGGGTCCACTATTTAAAACCAGTTCTGTCTTGATTACAAAGTTGATGTTCAACATGGATCCCCCCCCCCAAGCAACCTTGGCAAATGAGTATTGCCCTTCAAAGCAGCCGTCTTGAGAAGTTACTTGTTTATCTCAGAGCTGCGCCATCTTTCCTAGTTTGGAAATTGTTTAAATGCCAAATTTATAAGCCAAAGGATAAAACTGGATTTACTACTGAAGAGCCACATACTGTTCTTGAAACCAGGTGGTGTGCATGCTCCAACAGTGTTCTCCTTTTTCAAAATCATTTTGGCTACTAGGTCCTTTGTCTTTCCATATAAAATTTAAAATAAACTTGTTAATTTCTTTGGGGGATGGATTCCACAGGGATTATTTTTTAAGTTTTGGTCAATGGGATAAAAACAAAGGTGTCAAGTTCAACTTCTAGGAAGTATCATTAATGGGGAGTAAGGAGGTACTACAGTCTGAATGTTGGTGTCCCCCCAAATTTCATTTATTAAAATCCTAACCCCCGCAAGGTGATGATATTAGGAGATGGGCCTTTGGGAGATGCTTAAATCATAAAGGTGGAGCACTCATTAATGGGATGAGTGCCCTTATTAAAGATGCTCCAGAGAGATGAGATCCCTTGCCCCTTCCACCATGTGCAGACCAGAAGGCACGAGCTACGAACCAGGAAAACAGCTTCACAGAGTGCAACCATGCTGGTGCCTGATGTTGGAATTCCAGGCTCCAAAATGGAGAGGAATCAATTTCTGGGTTTTTTTGGTTTATTTTTTATCCTCACCTCAGGACATTTTTTCCATTTTTGTTCAGATAGAGTGGGGGGGAGAGAGGGGGGGGGGAGAGAGAGAGAGAGAGACATAGATACAAAAGGGACACATCAAGTGGCTGCCTCCCGCACAACCCCAACCAGGGCTGGGGATAAATCGCAACCGAGGTACATGCCCTTGACCAGAATCAAACCCGCAACTCATTGGTCCGTGGTCCGAAGCTCTAACTGCTGAGCCAAACCGGACAGGGCCAATTTCTGTTTTTTTATAAGCTACCCAGTTTGTGGTATTTTGTTATAGCAGCCCAAGTGGACTAAGACAGGAGGTGAGCCCACTGGGGGCTTTTTCTCTTCCCCACTGGCTGGAATGCTGACGGGACAGCTGAATTCATGGAGCCATGCTTAATCCTGAGGTTGGAGGAGCCTGAATCCATTACACCCTGGAGCCTCTGAGCCTGCCCTGGATTGCCTACCTACAGATTTCATTTATGTAAGAAAAAAGTGAATAACACATTGGTTAGCCACTAATATTTTGGATTTCTGTGAGACTCAGACAATGCAAACCCTAATCAATATTCTGGTCATTAAATTGTGGAGAAAAGAAGTCCCATTATCTTGTAGTCAAACTACCTGTACCTGGAAGAACTGTATTACTTAGCAGCTTGCCAGCAATCACTCCATCCTACTCTACAGATAGAGTGCTATGTAAATTGGCCCTAACCCTAACACAGGTATACCTCATTTTATTGCACTTCGTTTTATTGTGCTTTGCAGATAATGCCTTTTTTTTTTTTTTTTTTTTTTTTTACAAATTGAAGGCTTGTCGCAGCTCTGAGCTGCACAAGTCCATCAGCACCATTTTCCCAACAGTGTTTTCTTATTTTATGGCTCTGTGTCACATTTTGGTAATTATTGCAATATTTCAAAGTTTTTCATTATTATTATATTTGCTATGGCATTCTGTGATCAGTGATTGTAATTGTTCTGGGGCGCTGTGAACCTTGCCCATATACGATGGCAAACTTAATCAGTGAATATCATGTGTGTTCTGACTGCCCAACTGACCAGTCGTTCCCCAGTCTCTCTCCCTCTCTTCAGGCCTCCCTTTTCCCTGAGACACAATAATATTGAAATTAGGCCAATTAATAACCCTACAATGACCTCTTAACTGTTCAAGTGAAAGGAAGAATCATGTGTTTCTCACTTTAAATCAAAAACTAGAAATGATTCATTTTAGTGAGGAAGACATGTCAAAAGCTGTGATAGACCAAAAACTAGGCCTCTTGTGCTAAACAGTCAGCCAAGTTATGAATGCAAGGAAAAGTTCTTGGAGGAAATTAAAAGTGTTTCTCCAGTGAACACATGAATGATAAGAAAGCGAAACAGCCTCATTGCTGATATGGACAAAGTTTGAATGGTCTGGATAGAAGATCAAACCAGCCACAATATTCCCTTAAACCAAAGCCTAATCCAGAGCAAGGCCCTAACTCTCTTCAATTCTATGAAAGCTGAGAGAGGTGAGGAAGCCGCAGAAGAAAAGTTTGAAGCTAGTAGAGGCTGTTTCATGAGGTTAAAGGAAAGTACACTTATGTGAGTACTTTCCATCACATAACAGTACAAGGTGAAGCAGCAAGTGCTGATATAGAAGCTGCAGCAAGTTATCCAGAAGATCTAGCTAAGATAACTAATGAAGGTGGCTACAGATCTTCAATGGAGACGAAACAGCCTTATATTGGAAGAAGATGTCATCTAGGACTTTGATAACTAGATAGGAGAAGTCAATGCCTGGCTTCAAAGCTTCAAAGGACAGGCTGGCTCTCTTGTTAGCAGCTAATGAAGCTGGTGACTTGAACTTGAAGCCAATGCTTAATTACCATTCTGAAAATCCTGAGACCCTTAAAAATTAGGCTAAATCCACGCTGCCTGTGCTCTATAAATGGAACAAAGAAGCCTGGATGATGGTATATCTGTTTACAACATGGTTTACTGAATATTTTAGGCCCACTGTTGAGACTTACTGCTCAGAAAAAAATATTTCTTTCAAAATATTATTGCTCATTGACAATGCACCTGGTCACCCAGGAGCTCTGATAGAGATGTACAACAAGATTAATGTTGTTTTCCTGCCTGCTAACACAACATTCATTCTTCAGCCCATGGATCAAGGAGTGATTTTTACTTTCAAGTTTCATTATTTAAGAAATACATTTTATAAGGTTATAGCTGCCATAGATAGTGATTTCTTTGATGGATTTGGGCAAAGTAAATAAAAAACCTTCTGGAAAGGATTCACCATTCTAGATGCCATTAAGAACATCTGTGCCCTGGCCGGTGTGGCTCAGTTGGTTGGGCCTCATCCTGTGCACTAAAAGGTTACCGGTTCAATTCCTGGTCAAGGCACATGCCAGGGTTGTGGGTTGGATTCCCAGTAGGGGGTGCAATGATTCCCTATCAGACTGGTGTTTCTCTCTCTCCCCCTCTCCCTTTCTCTCTCTAAAAATCAATACAAATATTTTTTTAAAAAGAATATTCGTGATTCATGGGAAGAGGTCAAAATATCAACATTAACTGGAATTTGGAAGAACTTGATTCCAGCCCTCATGGATGACTGAGGGGTTCAAGACTTCAGCGGAGGAAGCAACTGCAGATGTGGTGGAAAGAGCAGGAGAACTAGAATTAGAAGTGGAGCCTGAAGATGTGACTGAATTGCTGCAATCTCATAATAAAACTTAAATGGATGAGGTGTTGCTTCTTATGGATGAGTAAAAAAAGTGGTTTCTTGAGATGAAATTTCCTGGTGAAGGTGTTGTGAAGATTGTTTAAACGACAACAAAGGATTTAGAATATTATATAAACCTGTTGATAAAGCAGTGGCAGGGTTCGAAAGAAGTTCTACTGTGAGTAAAATGCTATCAGACAGTATCACATGCTATGAAGAAAAAGTCTGTGAAGGTAAGAGTCAATTGATGCAGCAAACTTCATTGTTCTCTCATTTTAAGAAATTTCTTTTTTTTTTTTTTATCCTCACCTGAGGACATTTTTTCATTTTTTGTCCAGATAGAGTGGGAGGGAGAGAGAGGAAGAGAGAGAGAGAAACATCGATGTGAAAGGGACACATCGAGTGACTGCCACCCGCATGACCAACCAGGGCCAGGGACAAAATGCAACCGAAGTACATGCCCTTAGCGGAAACCGAACCCGGGTCTCTCTGGACCGCAGGCCAACGCTCTAACCACTGAGCCAAACCGGCCAGGGCCATTTTAAGAAATTTCTACCGCCACCCCAACCTTCAGCAACTACCACCCTGATCAGTCAGCAGCCATTAACATCGAGGCAAGACCCTCCCCACCAGCAAAAAGATTATGACTTGCTGAAGGCTCAGATGATGGTTAGCATTTTTTAGCAATAAAATATTTTTAAATCAAGGCATGTATGTTGTTTTTTAGAGATCATGCTATTGCACACTTAATAGACTATAGTATAGTGTAAGTATAACCTTTATATGCACTGGGAAACCACAAAATTCAAGACTTGCTTTATTGCGATACTCGCTTTATTGTGGTGGTCTGGAATTGGACCCGCATTATATCTGAGGTATGTCTGTATTTCCTGAAGTTTAGCTCTAGCTGAATCTGTCCATAAAACCTGACCCCAGCCATCACTGCTAAACAAAATTATGCCCTATTCCAAATAAACGTTCTCCATCTTAATGTTTTCATTGTCTTCTCCCTTAATGCTGTCCTGAGTGATTCATTCATTCATTCATTCATTCATTCATTCATTCAACAAATATATATAAATGCCTACCCTTATGACTGTCTCAATTTAAATTAATCTTCTCAAAAATGTTGGTTGAAGTGATTGTTGCCTGAGGTCTGCTACCAGCCTCAAGATGACCCTTTTGCAAATCTATACCCTAATTTCATCTCACATCATTGTTTTTGCACTGCCTAACCATAAGGAAAAAATCAAAACTAAGACTGATTTCTAGAACAGAGCTGAAAAGGCCCTTAGAGGCTATCTAGTTCCACCTTTGTATATTTATATAAGTGAACCAAGGCCATGACGCTAGAGGCTTGCCCACGGTTACAGAAACTGTGCCAAAGCTGGAACCAGGACTCAGATTTCCCCACCCCCACCCAGTCCTTTGTTCTTTCCTTGATCCTCAGTTCCTTCATTCACACTTAACCCAAATACAAGGATTCCATGTCTGTTATTTTGATTAGAAAAAAAATCTTTTAAATTACTTTACAAACCATCCCGGGTATACTCAGTGTAGAAGAAAGAAATGCCCTTTGGCAGTTTGTCTTTGAATCTATTCTCAGTTTACTCTGAAGACTGAACATGCCAACCACCCAGCTCAGGACCTTTTCTCTGACCTTGAAACCCTTGGGACTGAAGTCAGGTGAAAGTCACATGCTTACTTACAAGGTCAGTGCACATTTCCAGCCAAATGCCTTTTGGCCTAAGGCTAATTCTCAGAAAAGTCCTCTAGAATTGCTCCAGCCACTCTGTGTGTGACTGTTCTCGAGCACTTTGCGCCAGCAAAATGGAATTCTGGCAAAAAAAAAAAGTCTTTGTTCCCTGTTTCAAGGTGATGCAACTGTCACTTCTAATACATTGACAGTTTCCAGAAGAGAGCTCATGCTTTGACCTGTGACCCTGCTTGTCTACTGTGGGAACAGCTGCCAAGTTCACAATTTCTACCTGTATTCTCAGGGAGTGGAATGCAAGCACTTCTTTCTTTTTTTATTTCATTTACTTGTCATTTCTATTCCCTACATAATGGCTCAGGGACAGTACACCCTTTGTGTGCTTTATATTGTTTTTGTTTGTTTGTTTTTAAGCAGGCTATTTTTTCCTGCCCTGATGTTGTTTTCAGAGACAGAACCTGCCTGTAATTCAAACATCCTGGACTCCGTAACTGCAAGTGTCATCTTAGCATATTAACTCATTACTTTTTTGGGACTCATGCAACTTTGGAATAGTGGCCTGGAGCAGCCTTTGGGTATTTAAACATGAATTCAAACCCCACTGTCTGGTCTTGGGGGTGGATGGTAAGGAGAGTTCATCCACCAATACTTTATTTCCACTCTTTGACCCAGCAGGTTCCGGTTTCAGCCATTCCATTGAGAAATGACAAAGCAGAGAGGAAAACCAGAAGGCTGGCAAGAGTCTTGATGGCCTGGGTTCAAGGCAGTGCTTTAATTTGTGAATCTTTGAAATTAAAATCAGTATGCCTGGTTCATTATATAAAAATAGCATAAATACAAAAAATGTGACTGTTCTCTGGCTGGACAAAACAAACAGTCTACGGAGTCTGAGTATGCCACAAAGAAAGCAGAAGCAAATATTTAAAGAAAATCTCACCCTGGCTGGTTTGGCTCAGTGGTTAGAATGTCGGCCCGCGGACCAATGAGTTGCAGGTTCGATTCCAGTCAAGGGCATGTACCTCAGTTGCAGTTTGTCCCTAGCCCTGGTCAGGGTTGTGTGGGAGGCAACCAGTCGATGTGTCCCTCTCACATCGATGTTTCTCTCTCTCTCTCCCTCCCTCCTTCTCTCCCTCCCTCCCACCCTATCTGAAGATAAATGGAAAAAAATATCCTTGGGTGAGGATTTAAAAAAAAGAAAATCTTTAAAGACAGACAAAGTAAATATAGATTTCCTTAGGCTTAGAAGTTATGACTGTCCTAAGAGGTCAGGTGAATATCTTAATTATTTATCTTAGGACATTTGTGAGCCAGACAGAGCTGTCAAGTTACAAGAATAAAACAGGCTTTTAACCTTAAGCAAGTTGAACAAAAGGAAGAGTAAGCACAGGTAGAAGAGAACATCAGAGCCACTCCTTCTTCAGAAAGCCTGAATGTTTTCCGCCTTCCAGCAGAAAAAGACCAGAATTGCACTGGAATGACTCTGCACCTGCAGATGAAAATCTCAGGGCACCCATGGGCATAGGAGTTAGGATAGGAGAAAATACTTTGCAAGGTGTGGTATATGCATAGGTCAGTAGGGAGTACTGTTGTTTTGCTTTTTCCATGTTCTAGGGAGGGGACATGTCCAATCAGGATTTGGCTTGTGTGTTCTTAGCTTTGAACTTTTCAACTTTCAACTCACAAGCTTCTTGTCTACGTTCAAATCTGTGGTCCATGTTGCTATTCATACTGTAACCATTTTTTTTTTTTTAGCATCTGGGATCTAAAAAGGTGTGGGCAGCAGAAGTGGGAGCCATAGACTCCGACTTTTGGCTCCCCAATGCCACCATGAATAGTCCCTGAAAGAAAGGAGGAGTTCTGATCCTATTTGTAGGATAGAGAAGGGCATAAAGTGGTCAGTGCAAGAAGGAAAGCAGGGGCTTGAACAAGAGCGAATGAATGTGAGAAACAGAATACCTGGGTTGCCTGGATCAAACCAGGCTGAAGGACAGGCATAGGGCACTGAAAGGGACCAATGGGATCATCTGATTCCAAATCCTACCTGATGCAGGAATCCTTTACTCAGGATTCCTGACCAATGGTCGGCCAACCTCTGTTTGAAAATTTCAAAGATATTTCTGGCAGACACAGAGCTGCAGCACGCAGGTCCCTCTCCAAGAAAGGATTTAGCAACCCAGCTTCAAGGAATGTGGTTAGCTGATAATCTCCAGCAGTCGGTGCCTTCAGGGTCTGCCTCTGCTTTTGAGCTGATATCAGCCTTCTCTAGCAGTCCCCAGCCAATGGCTGAGCAAAATGGTAGTGTAAAGGCCCGACCATTTATGCCCAACATGGGACCCTTTAATGGGCCATCTTTGCTTTGGAGCTCTGCATTGGTCAGGCAGAAACTTAGTCCAACCTGCATCACAGTGTGAATGCTCTCCTGCCCAATCTTGCTTTCACTCCTTTTTCTTTTCCAGGTGTTATTCCTCCACAAGCCTTAATATGTGAAGCACAGGGGTTATTTTTAGGGTGTGAAACTATTCTATATGATACCATAATTGTGGGAACATGACACTACACATTTGTCAAAACTCACAGAACTTTACAGCACAAAGAGTGAACTTAATGTATGCATATTAAAAATCATTTAGGAGATCAGGGGATCCCAGGATGGAATGCATGCTATGACAAAACAATCTAGCTGTATTACAAATGGAGCTGGAGAGGAAAAGGTGCTGACCTAACTCACTTTGTAAATGAGTGATGTCTGTAAGACTAAAGGCAAAAGAAATTGTACATAAGCACTGTAATCTAGCTGATAAAGTTGTTTCTCATGTTAGCCATTCTAAAACCACTATACTTGTATATTGAACAATGAAATAAATGGATGGCAGATGGTGGGAGCCAGATTTTTCATTGCTAGAATGGGAACTTATAGATAAGCAAAGGAAGGTCTAGAAAGATCCACTGGTAATGGATTAGAGTTGAAGACGTTGGTATCAATTTACGTTCTGCTTAATATAGAGTCAGATGGTTACATATAGAAATAGTTATAAATGTGTGTATACACACAGGTCAATATGCACACACATACTTTCTTCCTCTATTAACTGAAAGGAACTAGAAGCAACAGCACCTCAGTAGCAACAAGCATACCTAGCACACAGATCTTGGTTTTAAATACTGTTCTCTAATAAAAGGAGCTAAGGCTAATCAGAGAAATGGCTGATTCTAGGACTGAGGCAGGAAATATACAAGATGAGCCTTGAGCATCTTACAGTGCCAGAAAGTAAAGTGCTAAACACACACACACACACACACACACACACACACACACACACACACCAAAATCCACACAGATGAAAGTATAATAAAGGGACACAGAAGTCAATGGGAAGAGTTTCCAATGGCCAAAGCTAGGAAAAATTGAGCAATAAAGTTAATAAGTTAGTATTGGATTATAAACTTACATATAAAATAAATATGCACGAGTCTCCAGGGGGTCGTCAGTTCGATTCCCGGTCAGGGCACATGCCCATGTTGTGGGCCAAATCCCCAGTAGGGGGCATGCAGGAGGTGGCCAGTTGATGTTCTCTTTCATCGATGTTTCTATCTCTCTCTCCCTCTCCATTCCTCTCTCTCTTAAAATCAATAAATAAAAATAAATGAATAAATAAATAAATAAATAAATAAATATGCACAAGTCTCTTCTAGTATAAATGATTTAACAAATAAATAAATCAAGAGAAGAGACAAATTATTTCATGAAGAAGAATTCCAAATAATTTATATAGATACTCCACCCTCAACAAGGCAATGTTTAACTCCCCACTCCTTCAGCATGAGCTATGCAGAGTAACTTCCTTCCAAAGAGTACAGCATGGAAAGAGGAAAAAGACTCTACAGTGGAGAAATCTGACAAACACTGCTTCAGCCAGGTGATCAAGGTTAACACCAACAATGATAAGTTGTGTTGATAGTACACACCCATGATATGCAATGAAATGGCGTTTGACTTCTGTGACATTCCCCAGAATGCACAACCCTAGTGTATCACGAGAAAAACATAAGACAAATCCCAATTGAGAGACATCCTACAAAATACTGAATTAGCCGTCCTCAAAACTTTCAAGGTTATCCAAAAAAAAAAAGGAAAGTCTGAGAAACTGTCAAGCCAAGGTAACCTAAAATTTGTGACTATAGATTTTTCTTTCTCTAAATAAACAAAGTCACATGTATCAGTCAGGACCTTAGCAGGTAACATGCTCCAATTTGGGAGTTGAATAAAAGGACTGTTTACAAAGGTCTGAGTAGAGTTTGAGAAACCTCAAGAGATAGTAGTTTCCTAGGGCTGTATAGTGGGGGAGACTGCTTCTACCCCAGGCCTGAAGGGTCAGAGGGACAAAGCCATATGGAGAGGGCTGTCTGATAGGAGTTGTGGTCTTCAGTCAGAGGACACAACCAGCTCATGACAACCCAGCAGGAAAGGAGCAAGGGGAATAAATACCATTGGATCACTCTCTTCCCTCCCTCTGGCCTCCATTGGCTGAAACTAACTAGAAGTCAAATGCAAGGGAGCTGTTCAGATCAGCCTCCTGGACACAGAGAAGGGTAGAGAGTATATTTACAAGGGTAAATAGAAATATCCAGCACCCATATAGTTTTAATCTTTTTTTCAAGACCATTGGTTTTGTGAGATAAAGAAGCCCCTGGACCCTAGTTCTGTGACCTTGGGAAGTCACTACTTCTCTAAGCTTCATTTTCCTCATCTGTAAAATGAAGGGTTTAGACTAGAAAGTCTCTGAGATCCCTTTCAGTCCTGATGCACATGATTCCAGAAGAAAACTAAATGCCTTACCAGGCTACGGCTGATACATGCCTAGAACCGTGACAGCTGTTTATTTACTACAGTCATATGCAGGCCCCTTTTTTCCATGACGTATCTCTGCATCTGTGCAAAGCTGTGCAATGCATGTTTGTTATTGAGCCACTCCAAGGAAAGCAACAGGCTTTGCTCACTCACATATACAGACATCTCACAGGCACGCTGGAAGACAAAACCTGAGACTGGAAACCAGGCTGGGCTCTGGACAACCAACTGCAAGAGGCAAGAAGGCAGGCAGAATGGCAAGCCACTCACCAACGGCTGGGTCAGTAGTCAGTGAGCATGCCTGCTTGCTCCTGAAGAACACTTGAGGGGCTCTCCGCAGCTGGCCGCAGCTGTTGCAGCCCTCAGGCTGGCCCAGCAACTCGACTGGCAGGCCCAGCAAAGGGTCGACTGCCAGCAACCACACAGATGGTAATAATTAGCCAGAAAGTCAAACTATGGAAAGTTCCAAGGGTCCAGGAGAGACTCACATTGAACAATAAACATACAAGCCTTCCCCTGCTACCTTGGGACATTTTGTTCTCTATTGTGTCTGCTTTTTAAACTACTGTCTGCTTCGGTCTCTTCAAACCTCATTTTGAAAATAGAGGATGAGGCTAAGGAAGGGAATATCCCTATTACTTCTCCAAGGCTGAAAGTGCAGAAGGTGTAAGCCCTCCACTTCCAACCCCATATATCTTGGGTGGCCTGAGATATACAACAGATTTCCTCCCTTTTCCTAACCCTACCCTTAGTCATTAAACTGGGCCCCTCCATAACTACTGATAGGCCCCACACAGTACTGCTTTATAGTGTGATTGGGGTGTCTGATAAGGACCTACATTCCAAAATCCTTAAAACCCCTCCCAGAACATTGGATAGATATATGCAAAAAAAAAAAAAGAAAAAAAAAGAAACCAGACCATCTTCTTATACTGTATACAAGAATAAACTCAAACTGGATTAAAGATTTAAATGTAAGACTCAAAACCATAAAACTCCTAGAAGAAAACATAGGTAGTAAAATCTCTGACATTTCTCTTAGCAATATTTTTTTCTGATATATCTTCTTGCGCAAGTGAAACAAAAGAATAAACAAATGGGACTACATCAAACTAAAAAGTTTTGCAAAGCAAAGGAAACTATCAACAAAACAAAAGACAACCTACTGAATAGAAGAAAATATTTCTCAATGATATATCCTATACACCTTATAGTATAAGGGGTTAATATCCAAAATGTATTAAGAACTCATACAACTCAATACCAAAAATACAAACAATCCAATTAAAAATGGGCAGAGGACCTAAAGAGACACTTCTCCAAAGAGGACATACAGAGAGCCAATAGACATGAAAAGATGTTCAATTTCACTAATTATCAGAGAAATGAAAATTAGAATCACAATGAGATAGACTTTACACCTGTCAGAATGCTATCATCAATAAATCAACAAACAACAAGTGCTGATGAGGCTGTGGAGAAAAGGGAACCCTAGTGCATTGTTGTTGGCAATGCAGATTGGTGCAGCCACTGTGGAAAACAGTATGGAGTTACCTAAAAATAATTAAAAATGCGGATTCCAAAATGGTGGCAGAGTGAATGAAAGCTACACACACAATCTCCCAGGACAAAACTGGAATTACAACTAAAATAAAAACAAATCGTCAGGAAAAAACAACAGAAAAGCAGCTGGAGAAGACCCATATAACCAAGAACAGAAAGAAGACACTAAATCAAGCCTGGTAGGAACTGCAGAGGTGTGACAGGGCGGGCTGTTTTAGCTGTGAGCAGCTCCCTCGGGGTTAAAATCCCAAGCTGGCTCCATAGCTCAGAGGGCTGGGACAGAGCACTAAATTACAGCCACTCACCTTGAGCTCTGGCAGAGGGAGGGCAGACTGGACTGGAACTGTGTGGAGAGACTTGGGAACTTGGAGAGCTGGGATGGCAATGGGAGTTTTGTGCTGAATCACTCCCTCACAGGAGAGTAGCCATATTATTCAAAGAGCCCCTTCCCAGAGCCAGGGAGAAGCAACAGCCCCTCCCTCAGGAATTTAACACCACAGCCAAGACAGAGAAATGCAAATTGAGGGTCATTAACAGCCAGCAAGCATCTGCCTTACCCACTGGAAATCCTCTTACCCTAAACACCTGAGCGATTTTTTTCATTCAGTTGAGGGCTACAACCCAAGGCTCATCAAGTAACTGAGACTAATAGCCCCCAGGCCAAAAGCTAGAGGATAACTGAACCTTGCAAATCTACCCAGGAAAGTAAGACTTGACAGTGGTGTTTAACATGGGTCCTTCCACATTCATCCAAGCCCAATAGAGGGACCCAGAACCAGCAGAACACCAACACACACAGGGAAAATTTGTCAGGCTCCAAAACCCACTGAGACAGCCAAAAGGGTGAAACTAAGAAACAAATCCCAAATGAAAGAACAAGATGATTCACCAGAAGATGAAATAAATGAAAGGGAAATTAGCAAGATGTCAGAGGGAGAGTGCAGAGTAATAATCATAAGGAAGCTCAACAGCATGAGTAAAGATACAGAAGCATTGAAAACTGACCAATTGGAGATGAAGAATGACATAGCAGAAATAAAGAAAACATTGGAAGGAATAATCAGCAGAGTAAAGGAAGCCGAGGACCGGATCAGTGAATTAGAAGACAGGGTAGAAAAACTCACCCAATTAGAGAACCAAAAAGAAAAAACAATTAAAAAAACAGGAAGACAGCTTAAGAGAACTATGGGATAATATGAAATGTAACATCCACATCATAGGAGTTCCAGAGGAAGAAGAAAATGAGCAAGGGCTAGAGAATATATTTGAAGAAATAGTGATAGAAAACTTCCTTAACTTGATGAAGGAAAAAGGCATACAAGTACAAGAAGCACAGAGAGCCCCAAGTAAGAAGAACCCAAACAGGCCCACACAAAGACACATAATAATTAAAATGCCAAAAACTAAAGACAAAGAGGGAACCCTAAAGGCAACAAGAGATAAGCAACAGGTTACCTACAAAGGAACCCCCATAAGGCTATGAGCTGACTTCTCAACAGAAACACTACAGGCCAGAAGGGAATGGCATGAAGTAATTAAGGTAATGAAAAACAAGGATCTGAATCCAACACTACTCTACCCAACAAGGCTATCATTCAAAATACAAGATCAAATAAAGAGCTTCCCAGACAAAAAAAAAGGCTAAGAGACTATATTAGCACCAAACCAGCACAGCAAGAAATGTTTAAAGGACTGCTGTAATTAGTAGAAGAAAAATATAACCACAATAAACAAAAATGGCAATAAATAACTATATATCAATAATAACCTTAAATGTAAATGGATTAAACATTCCGATCAAAAGACACAGAACAGCCCTGGCCGGTTTGGCTCAGCGGTTAGAGCATCGGCCCACGGACCTGAGAGTCCTGGGTTCAGTTCCTGCTAGGGGCACGTACCTCAGTTGCAATTTGTCCCTGGCCCCGGTTGAAGTTGTGTGGATGGCGGCCACTTGATGTGTCTCTCTCATGTCGATGTTTCTCTCTATCTCTTCCTCCCTCTCTCCCTCCCACTCTATCTGAAGATAAATGCAAAAATGTCCTCAGGTGAGGATTAAATACATACATACATACATACATACATACATACATAAATAAGACACAGAATAGCTGATTGGATAAGAAAACATGACTCATATATATGTTGTTTACAAGAGACCCACCTCACAACAAAAGACTCACAGAGGTTGAAAGTGAAGGGATGGAAAAAAATCTTCCAAGAAAACGGAAAGGAAAAAAGAGCTGGGGTAGCAAAACTCATGTCCGATAAAACAGACTTCAAAATGAAGGCCATAACTAGAGACAAAGAAGGCCACTACATAATATTGAAAGGATCTATCCAACAGGAAGCTATAACCTTAGTAAACATATATACACCCAATATAGGAGCACCAAAATATATTTAAAAACTTCTGGAGGACTTCAAAGGAGAAATTGACAGCAATACAATTATAGCAGGGGACTTCAACACCCTGCTGACATCACTGGATAGATCCTCTAGACCAGCAGTTCTCAACCTGTGGGTTGCGACCCCTTTGGCGGTCGAACGACCCTTTCACAGGGGTCGCCTAAGACCATTGGAAAAGACATATTTCCGATGGTTTTAGGAATCGTGACACCACTCCTCTATTCATCTCCAGGCGGGTCCGACCACATGCAGATATGCCCACATACAACATGAGGAACTGTATTAAAGGGTCGCAGCATTAGGAAGGTTGAGAACCACTGCTCTAGACAAAAACTTAACAAGGAAACAGAGACTCTAAATGATGCACTAGATCAAATGGATTTAATAAATATCTACAGAGAATTACATCCCCAAAACTGCAGATTTTACATTCTTCTCATGTGCACATAAGACATTCTCAAAGATAGACCACATGTTAGGACACAAACTAAGTCTCTACAAGTTCAAGAATATTGAAATCATATCAGACATCTTCTCAGATCACAATGGCATGAAACTAGAAATCAATTACAGCAAAAACATTTAAACACATGGAGACTAAATAGCATGTTATTTAACAATGAATGGATGACCAAGGAGATCAAGGAAGAAATTAAAAACTTCCTGGAAACCAAGCAAATGAACACACAACACAAAATCTATGGGATGCAGTAGAAGCAGTCCTGAGAAGGAAGTTTATAGTACCACATGCCTACCTCAAGAAACAAGAAAAATTACTAATTGACTATCTAACCTCACAACTTAAAGAACTAGAAAGCAAACAACAACAAAAACCAGAGCGAGTAATAGGAAAGAAATAGTAAAGATCAGAGCAGAAATAAACGACATAGAGACTAAAAAAAACAATTCAAAAGATCAATGAAACAAAGCGATGATTCTTTGAAAAGATAAAAAAGATTGATGGACCCTTAGCTAGACTCACCAAGAAACAAAGACAGAGGACCTAAATAAACAAAATCAAAAATGAAAGAAGAGAAGTAACAACTGACACTACAGAAATACAAAGGATCGTTAACAAATACCATGAACAATTATATGCCAACAATTTGGACAATCTAGGAGAAATGGACAAATTTCTAGAAACACATAGTCTCCCAAAACTGAGCCAGGAAGAGATAGAAAACTTGAACAGACCAATAACAACTGAGGAAATTGAAGATGTAATCAAACAAAAGCCCGGGGCCGGATGGTTTCATGGGGGAGTTTTACCGAACATTCAAAAAAGAACTAACACCCATTCTCCTCAAACTATTCCAAAAAATTCAAGAAGAAGGGAGACTTCCAAACTAGTTTTATGAGGCCAGCATAATTCTAATTCCAAAACCAGATAAAGACACTACAAAGAAAGAAAACTACAGGCCAATATCCCTGATGAACATAGATGCCAAAACCCTGAACAAAATATTGCAAATCAGATCCAGCAATACAATAAAAAATTATTCACCATGACCAAGTGGGATTCATCCCAGGGATGCAAGGCTGGCACAATATTCACAAATCAATAAATGTGATACACCACATAAACAAAATGAAAGATAAAAACCATATGATCATATCAATAGATGCTAAAAAGCATTTGACAAAATCCAGCACCCATTTCTGATAAAAAAAAAAACGCTCAGCAATGTGGGAATAGAGGGATCATATCTCGACATAATAAAGGCCATATATGAAAAACCTACAGCCAACATTATACTCAATGGGCAAAAACTAAAAGCATTGCCCTTAAGAACAGGACAAAGACAGGGATCCCCACTTTTGCCACTCTTATTTTAACATAGTACTAGAAGTCTTTGCCACAGCAATTAGACATGAAGAAAACATAAAAGGGATCCAAATTGGAAAGGAGGAAGTGAAACTGTCATTATTTGCAGATGACATGATATTGTACATAGAAAACCCTAAAGACTCCATCAAAAATCTATTAGATTTAATAAATGAATTTGGCAAGGTAGCAGGATACAAAATTAACATCAAGAAATCGATGGCATTCTTATACACCAATAATGAACTCACAGAAAGAGAAACTAAAATAACAATCTCATTTATCATTGTGGCAAAAAAAAAATTAAGATACCTAGGAATAAACTTAACCAAAGAAGTAAAGGCTCTATTTGTAGAAAACTACAGGACATTGAAAAAAGACATAGAGAAAGATATAAAAAAGTGGAAGCATACACCTTGTTCATGGATTGAAAGAATCAACATCATTAAAATGTCCATACTACTCAAAACAATCTATAGATTCAGTGCAATCCCCATCAAAATACCAATGACATATTTCACAGAACTAGAACAAATATTTCAAAAGTTTATATGGAACCAAAAAAGACGCAGAATAGTCACAGCAATCTTGAAAAAGAAGAGCAAAGTAGGGGGGATCATAATACCAGATATCAGGGTATACTACAAAGCCATTGTAATCAAAACAGCCTGGTACTGGCACAAGAACAGGGATATAGATCAATGGAACAGAACAGAGAACCCGGAAAATGACTCAAGACATTATGCTCAATTAATATTTGACAAAGGTGGCAAGAGCATACAGTGGAGTAAAGACAGCCTCTTCAAAAAATGGGAAAATTGGACAGCTACATGCAAAAAAAAAAAAAAAAAAAAAAAAAATGAAACTAGACCACCAACTTACACCATACACAGAATAAACTCAAAATGGATAAAAGACTTCAATGTGACTCGTGAATCCATAAAAATCCTAGAAGAAAATGTAGGTAACAAAATTTCAGACATCACATGCAGCAGAATCTTCACTAATACAAGGCCTAGGGCAAGAGGAACAAAGGAAAAAATTAATACATGGGACTACATCAAACTAAAAAGCTTCTGCACAGCAAAAGAAACAAGCATCAAAATGGAAAGGGAACCCACTATATGGGAGAGCATAACTGCCAATGATACATCAGATAAGGGGTTAATTTCCAAAATATATAGAGTACTAATACAACTCAACAAAAGGAAGACAAAGAACCCAATTAAAAAATGGGCAGAAGACCTAAATAGACACCTCTCCAAATAGGACATACAAATGGCCAAGAGACATAAGAAATGCTCAACATCACTAATCATCAGAGAGATGCAAATTAAAACAACAATGAGGTATTACTTCACACCTTTCAGAATGGCCACCATCAACAAATCATCAAACAACAAGTGCTGGCGAGGGTGTGGAGAAAAGGGGACTCTAGTACACTGCTGGTGGGACTGCAGACTGGTGCAGCCACTATGGAAAACAATATGGTGTTTCCTTAAAAAATTAAAAATTGAACTGCCATTTGATTCAGTGATCCCACTCCTAGGAATATATCCTAAGAAGCCTGAAACACCAATCAGAAAGAATATATGTACCCTTTTGTTCATAGCAACACTATTTACAATTGCTAAGATCTGGAAACAGCCCAAGTGTCCATCACTAGATGAGTGGATACAAAAGCTGTGGTACATATACACAATGGAATGCTATGCAGCTGTAAGAAAGAAAGATCTCTTATCCTTTGAGACAACATGGAGGGACCTGGAGAGTATTATGCTAAGCGAAATAAGCCAATCAGAGAGACAAATATCCCATGATCTCACTATTTGTGGAATATAATGAACAAAATAAGCTGATGAACAAAATAGACCCAGAGACATAGAAAGGAGTATGGTTCAGACTGACAAACCTCAGAGAAGAGGGGCCGGGGGGAAGGATGAGATAAACCATAGAACTTATATGCACATATGTGTAACCAATGGATATAGACAACAATGCTGGGGGGAGGGAGGGCAGGATCGGGAGGAGGGTGTCTCGGGGGGAGGAGAGGAGAAACATATGTAACAAAAATAAATTATTAAAAATTGCAACAACAAAAAACCCAAAACAACGATGAACACACATGTGTTCATGTAGCAAAATGTATTAAATGTCCATAATATTCTAGGCATGGTTCTAGGTTCAAGGGATACAACAAAGAACAAGTCAGACAGAAGCACTTATCTTCATTAGCATTTACATTTCATACAACATAATCTCAAGCATTTAAAGCCACAGTGGGCTGAACTGGAAAATAAAATAAACCAGGAAAAATAAAATAAAGATTTGTGAGTTATCAATATCCTGTTGTTCATCTCTGCTTCCTACCAAAAATGGCTTAATAATGTCAGAGGGGGCTTACAATGAAAAAAGATGTTTAAGAAGTTGCACCAGGGTTGACTCATTCAGAATCAGATCTACTCTGATAGCCCCTGGGATGTTCTCAGGTAACATTAATGTCTCATAGGAAATGAACTGTTGGAAGACATTTCTCCAGTGATTACATTTATGAATATGAGTTTGCTCCACAACACTTACTGAAGATAGATTTTTCCATTTCATATTCAAAGATATGAATGAAATGTGTCAAGTGCAAAAACAGCAATGCAATACTTTGGCAAACACGTGGTAACCTACAACCAGTTTAAGAAATCCAACATTACTGTCACTTTCTAAACCTCCTGAATGCTGTTCTCCAATCTCATCCCTTTTCCCAGCCCTACCCTCTCTATCCCAAGTAACCATAATCATATTTTCTATATCTATTGCTTTTTAAAATTGTTTACCAAGTATATTTATATATGCAAACAGTATATTGTTTACTTTTCGCATGGTTTAGTACTTTATATAAATGAAATTACCAAGTGTGTTTTTTATTTTGTTTTTTTTATTCTTAGAGATTCATAAATATTGTTAAAAAATTTTTAAATGGAACTGCCTAATTACTCAATGATTCAACTTTTGAGTATTTATCTGAAAAACCCAAAATACTAATTCAAAAGAATATATGCACCCCTATGTTCATTGTAGCATTATTTAAAATAGCCAATATGCCCAGCCCATATGGCTCAGTGGTTGAACATCAATCCACGCACCAAGAGGTCGCCTGTTCAATTCCTAGTCAGGGCACATACCCAGGTTGTGGGCCTGATCCCCAGTGGGGGCATGCAAGAGGCGGCCAATCGATGTTCTCTCTCATCGATGTTTCTATCTCTCTCTCCCTCTCCCTTCCTCTCTCTCAAAAATAGCCAATATGTGGAAGCAACCCAAGTGCTCATCATAGAGGAGTGGATAAAGAGGTTGTGGTACATATATACAATGGAATATTACTAGGCCAAAAAAATAATGAAATCTTACCATTTGTGACAGCATGAATGGGCCTACAGGGCATTATGCTAAGTGAAATAAGTCTGAGAAAGATAAATACCATATGATCTCACTTATACATGGAATCTAAAGAAAACAAACAAACAAAGTAGAAACAGACTCCCAGATGCAGAGAACAAACTGATGGTTGCCAGAGGTGGGGGGAGGGGGCTTGTTTAAGGGGCTAGTGAAAATGTGAAGGGATTGAGAAGTATAGATTGGCAGTTACAGACTAGTCATGGGAATGTAAAGTACAGCATAGGAAATATAGTCAATAATATTATAATGACTATGTATGGTGCCAGCTGTGTACTGGAAATATCGGGGGAACACTCTGTAAAGTAGATGATTTTCTAACCACTATGCTATACACCTGAAACTAATACAAAATAATACTGACTATAAATTATAATTGAAAAATAAACTTTAAATTAAAAAAAAAAACCTCCCCAAACTGCTGATTCCTAGATTCTATTGTTTTCTTGTTTCCAGGAAAAAAAAAAAAAATTCTTATAAACACATCCAGACTTGGAAGATGAGTGCATTAAGGTTGTTCAGTGAATTAAGGGCCTAAAGGCCTTACTACGGGTAAGGAAGGCCAACCCTAAAGATTTGTTGTTTCAGTTCTACCTCTTTAATCCCTGGCAGAACACCTAAGTTCTTTCTCATGGTAACCTAAGTTATCTCTTGGGGACCTGGGTCCTTCCTGGCTGGAATTTAGGCACAACCCTCTCATTCCCAGCTCACAGTGCCCATTTTACAGTCTTAAACACTAGTTACTTCTTATTTCCAGATTGCCACCCAACTACCTTATCTAAAGATAATCCAACAATCTCTTTTACACATGATAACATATTTATTGAGTGCTTACTAAGTGCCAGGCACAGTTCTAAACGCTTTATATGGACTAAGATATCATAATACCTTTGTGAAATAGATTCTGTTATTTTCATCCCTCTACATAAGATATCATTATTTTGATAATTTTCCTAAGATGCCCTAGCTAATACGTGGCAGAGCTGGGGTTTGACCTGGGGAGTCTGGTTTGAGAGCTAGCTCTTTCCCACTAAACCCTAAGACCTCTCAGAGGAGAGGTCAAGTTTATCAGGGATACAGCTTGGATAAGAATCCCGACTCCACTTTTTCACAGAGGTACCCTTCCTTCCGTGGAACATTCTGTCCTGGCCCGGTCACTGTTCCTCCCAGCCTATTCTCAGGAGCACGCTTTGCCAAAAAATATGAGAGAACTATACTCTCTGTCAAACAGGGTTACAAAAATGTTCAAGGCAGTTTGCTCAGCCTCAGGGGATATAGCTTCAATCCCACCTTCACCATCACTAACTGGCCGGGTGATTTTGAGCAAGTCGCTTAATGTCTCTATCTTTAGATTCCTCATGAGCAGAGGGGACATTATGCTGGAGTCTGCCTCATAGGGCTTTTGTGGGGAGTGCATCAGCTAATCTGTGTAATGTGCTCACACAACTGCTCAATAGGTAAGCTGTTATCATTAAAAGACCTACAATAGCTATTATGATCATTGATCACGCAGCCCATAACTATGAGCAGAAAAGACTCAGAGAGAGGCCAGGTTGTAATCTCAGCTCTCCAGGGTTCTGCCCTCTGTCTTCCTTGCACATGAAGATGGGCTGCCTGAGACAGAAGCACTCACCTCCTGAGCCTGGCTGGTACGTGCCTCCCCAGAGCAGGAGATGAGCATTAAGTAGGAGGCAGGTGGGGAGGACCAAGTGAAAGCCTAGACCCCATAAGCTAGAGATCCCTCCGTAAATCCACTCTGTTCCACAAGCAGTCCTTTCAGCCTAAACAAAACATTCCTTGTTCCAGGTCAGCAGCTGAAAATTTTTCAAAACTTTCTTTCAACTGGGCACCCCACCATATAAGTCAGGTAAAGATGTAGCTGCTTTGTTGGAAGTGGGAAGAGGAGGCTCCTGGAGCACCCACAGGCTCCTAGTTGAACTCCTCCCCAAAGGGGATTCTGTGCCCCTTCCAAAGAGCAATGATGTCCTTAGACCACAGCTTAAGAAACATTTTCTAAGAGAAACAGATGTATGCAAAACACGAACTCCTGTCCTTAGGGAGCTTAGCATCTAGTGAGCTGGTAGCTATAGTCTTGCACTGGCTGGCAACTGAGCCCCAATGTCCCTGGTCCAAACCTAACAAGGCACTGTTCCTACCTCCTGCAGAACCTGAGGCTCTTCAGATGCAAGGAACTCCTCCACATTCATACAGCAGTCTCAGAACTGGGGAGAGTGTGCTTGCATTGTTCACCTACTTCAGAAAAATCATTTTTTACAATTAGTTTACCTTTCACCACACCTCTATGAGGTGGGGTTATTACTATCCCATTTCACAGATAAGGAAACTGAGGCTGAGGACATTGAACTTGTCCAAAGCCACCCAGCTAGACAATGCTGAAACCAAGATTCAAACTCCAGTCTTCCTGGTTTCAGTCTCCTCATCTGTAAAATGGGAATGGTGATGATGATGATACCTACCACCCTTAGAAGGGTGCCTGGTACATGGCAAGTGCTCAACAAGAGTTAGTGGCTGTCTTGAGGTCACCAATGAATAAGTTATAACTAGTTTTGTTCAATTCATTCTCCCATTTATTTAGTTTGCTAGAGACCAGTGCACAGCAGCCTGTGGCTAAGGAAAAAAGTGTGTGGTTCAGAGAAACCAGTGCCATAGGAGTGCATAGAAAGGTCATTTGAAATGCATTTATGACCACTCCATAAATTTTCGAGTATTCCTTGTGCAGAAGCCATGCTGAGTGCTCTGAGTCAGTCCAATGTCAGCACATGCGTTGCCAAAGGTAGCCTTTCAGTGACCACAGCTGGGAGCATGTCCCTAAGAAAGCCAAGAGTCACATGTAGCTTTCGGGGTAGGCCAGTTAGCTCTGCCACAGCCAGCTATGTCTCACACAGCACCTGGGCTCTGCCCATAAACACACAGCACTGGTGCCCAAGGTGCCACATCTCCATGCCTGGAGAGACAACTCAAGGTGTGTGTCCCCACCCGTGATAGTGGATGGGAGAGAGGGAGGAGAGTGCATTGGAAGAACACATGGCCCAAGTCGTGGGAAACAGCTGGACCCCGGTTTGTCATGGCAAAAATGCCTTTTCCTAGCCTTTTCCATTTTGGTCATTTCTCTCTGAATCTATTCAGAGCTGAAGGTATTTATAAATGCTCCTTGACATTCCAGGAACTCAGTAAATAAATAAGAAAGAAAGAAAGAAAGAAAGAAAGAAAGAAAGAAAGAAAGAAAGAAAGAGAGAGAGAGAGAGAGAGAGAGAGAGAGAGAGAGAGAGAGAGAGAGAGAAAGAAAGAGAGAAAGAAAGAAAGAGAGAAAGAAAAAGAGAAAGTCAGTCAGTCAAGGAACTCCCAGAATTCTGCCGTAACACTTTTCACATCAGAACTCAAAACAAAATGTGTGCTTCCAGGAACCCAGGAATTAAAGTTAAATTTCTAAAGAAAGTGGGAAAAGAAATGTCTGACCTTATTCCCAGAGTCCACCCACTCACGACACACCCATCAGCGAAAATGCCCTCAGCCCAAGTCTTAAAGGACAAGCGCCTCGTTTGGCTCAATAAATGTCAAAGGATGGCAAGAATGTCCAGTCCCTCGGTCCCTACCTCTTCGGCCTCGGTCCCAGGGTCGTCTCTCCGGCTTTCGCACCACCTGCTACAGATCCATCATCTCTCCTTGGGAAGCCGAGCCGGGTCAGGGAGGGGTTCCGCGGAAGGAAGGGGAGGGCAGCACAGCTCATCGACGTGCGGAGGGAATGGTCTCCGAACCAAGCACTTGGTCACAGGGAAAAGGATGTTTTGTAATTTTTGGCTTGAATTTCCAGAGGCAGAACAGGAAATGTCCACTGGGGCTGGGATCTCAAGAGAGAAATCGACTGCGGTCTGCCTGCCGAGGGGGACCAGCTCTCTCACCCATGGCCTGTCTGGAATTTAAAGCTCCGTCTGAATTCTGGTGCCTTTCCTCTCTTACTCTCCTCCAGCCGTTTTTGTTTTTTTGCTTAATGGAATGTCAGTTTCGTTCCTGACATGCTGGAAAAATTTTCCTCTGCCTAAACTTGGCTCAGGAACACTCTCTCTTGTGAGAGAATTTCTCCTGTTACACAGTTCAGTTTTTTTCTAAAGAGAACTATGTGTTTTGCCAACTTTTGTCCTAGGGACATTTTTGATGGGCTTCCACCCCCTCCCTAATGAACCTCTGAATTCCAAGAAATATACACACCCACATCTCTCTGGACTGTTTTTTCCCTTCTAATTAAAAACAACAGCAACAATAATAATAACTAGTAAAAGATTGTGGTGAAAATGTTCTTAAACTGTGGGCTCAGAGGGTCCTGCCCAGGTCAGCCTCCCACAGGTGCCCATCTGGGCCCACAGTGCTGTGTGTGTGGTATGTGGTAGAATGGGTGATGATTCACTTCAAGGCACTCTCTTACTTCTAGATCTTTCTATGACGCGAACACAGGAATTGACTACCTTTCCCAAATGGGATCCAGTTCCAAGTTACAAATTCTGCCTCCTTGGCCCCCCAAAGAATGGGGCTGGAAGACTCGTGGTTGTGGTTCTTGACCTAAGGTGCTGAAGGTGAGAGGCCATCTTAAGATTTAGTTGTTGGTTGATGCCCAGAGAGTGGCATGTCTGTGAATTGTAAATGGCACCACAGATTGGGAACCTTTAGGGTTCTTGTTGACCCTCGCAATAAAACTGGGTAGTTCTCACAGTGCTAATTAGAGATTTGTTCACAAACAGGAAATGACAATGTCTCTTCCATTCTGTTTATTTTAAATAGTGGATGATAAAGAAATCAATAGTGTAAACAAGATTATAAGGGAAAAAAAATTATTTACCCATTCGTCAGATGAGAAAGTTTCAAATGCTTTAGGAGTACCCTTAATTTTAAACATTATACTGTTTACATAATAGACTGAGGCTAGTAATTTTAGATTGTTGATTTTATGTACTGATTACATATTGTTTTTTATCTAGACAGTAAAGCAAGACTGACCTACCTAGGTGATATTTTTCTGTTCTAGCTAGAGTTTTGTACCTGAACTTGAAAGTAATTGAAATGCATTTATTTCTGAAATGTAGAGATTCTGTCATTTTAAACTCATTTTAGTGTGGAAATAATCCTAATAAACAAAATTTAACCCATCATTAAAAGTATTTAACTAGATGCCTATTTTTATACATATTTAAACACAACAGTAAAATAAACATAAAATTCCCTCACTTGGTTTTTGTCCCCAAATGATCTCAAGAATCACCCTCTGAAAAGAGGTAGGCAGATTGAGTTTATCTGCTATCTAAAAAATAGACAACACATGTTTTTTTAAAGATTGATCGTGCCCCCAGTTGAGGGCTAAAATCACAGCCTTGAAGAGTGTGCAGCTCGGTGGGCACGGGTCACCACAAGGGTGTGGGGATGTTGCCAGGCAGAGTTGGCGAGGTGGCACTTCCAATTCTCATCTTGAGAGCAAGATTCGCTAGATTAGCCACTTCCTTTTGCTTGTTAAACTAGCTGCTTTGGTATCATGAATGCAGGCATAAGCATGATGATCTCATATTGGGCAGCGAAAGACAGGGCTGAAGGTGAGATGAAAACCTAGTCTTTTTTAGGTTAAAACTAGACAGTATTTCACAGAAGGGCAAAGCTTGGATTGGTTTGTGGGTGCGGGACCATAATGAATTTAACTGCCTACAAAACGCTGATTGAGTACCTACTGTGTTGCCAGGTCTGTCTGAGTCCTCCTCAGATGAAAACAATTTTAACACAACATCCCTGTAAGGTATTGTTGCTGCCATTACACAGACGTGGAGCTGGGATTCTGAGAAGTCTATTTTGCAGTTTTACCTGTCAGTGTTAAAATTGTTCATGATTTGCCCAGCCAGCGTGGCTCAGTGGATTGAGCATCGTCCCATGGACTGAGAGGTCCAGGTTTGATTGCCGGTCAGGGTACATGCCGGGGTTACAGGCTTGATCCCCAGTGGAGGGCGTGCGGAGGGCAGCTGATTGATGTATCTCTCACATCAATGTTTCTATCTCTCTCTCCCTTCCTCGCTCTCTAAAAATCAATAAAAACATATTTAAAAACTAATAAATAAATAAAGTTGTTCATGATTTTAGTTTATTAAAGAGTCATTTTATTCATGCTGCCTGTCTAGTCTCTGAACTCCCTACCATGTTTCATGTTAGAATCGCAAATATCATCCACTCCTTTATTCCAGTCAATAAACATTTACTGAACATCTATGTACATAGTACTGGGACAGGAGATGAATGCTTCAGTCTCCGTCCTGGGGATGTTTTTAATCTAGTAGGGGATGGAAATAAACATACCTGTATCATTTGATGCAACAATTCCACTCCTGGACGTATACCCAAGAGAACTGAAAACATGTCCACACAAAAACCTGTATGTACACTAATGTTCACAGCAGTATTATGCATAATAGCTCCTGTGGAAACAATTCAAATATCCACCACCTGATGAAAAGATAAACAAAATGTAATAAAGCCATACAGTAGGGTATTACTCATCCGTAAAAAGAAATGAAGTACTGATACATGCTACAACATGAATGAACCTTGAATGCCTTATACTAAGTGAAAGAAGCCAGTCACAAAACACAGCATATTATATAATTTCATTCATATGAAATGTCTGTATTGGACAAATCCACAGAGACAGAGAGTAGATTAGTGGCTGCCGGGGTCGGGGGTTGTGGTATGTCAGTAGCAGGAGCTTGAGGGTTGATAGTTTAAGGATATGGGTTTCTTCAGGAGATGATGAAAATGTTCTAGAATTGATTGTGGCAATAGGTGCACAACTTTGTGAACATATTCAAAACCACAGAATTGTATACTCTAAAATGTATGTAAATTTTATCCAGATAGAGCTATTGCAAAAAAATACAAATACCTGAAAAAAATAACTATACCTGTTTATTTTGTAATTCACTTGAACTTCTAAAGTGCCATATTCCATATATAGTTTCTTATTTCCTTGACTAATTCATTTTGAGGTTTTATCTTGAGAAATTCAAGATGCAGTCTGTGAAAAGAAAAGATGATGTGGGAAATTCAAGGAAAGAATCACTTCTTATAGGAACAAATTATTCTGCATACTGTGATTCTTTGACAATCTTCTTTCTTTAGGGAAACAAATATCCCCAAGCCTGTTCCATCCTGCCTTCTACCAAAATTGATATTCGAAGGATTTTAAAAGTGTAAACATACCGAGATTTAGGAGCCTGACAATGATTACTCTGTGTACATTTAATTAATGAACAAAATGTTGAGTGTCTTAAGCTAATGAAATACATTTACTCTAATTTTTCATCTCTCAGAAATGGTCAAACCCCTTTTATATTCCATATACCCTGAAAGGTACAGGAGCTAGGAGTCTGCAGAGGATGCAAGCATAGAAACAAATGCAGTAAGCAGTTCCAGATGCTGTAATAGAAAATACAAGTACAATAAGGACCCAGGGAGGACAAGAAGCGAATGGTGAGGGGAACAGCTGGTGCGGTAAGCATGGTAACAAGGAAGTACTGAGAATGGTGAAACTGGCACTTTCACTCTAGTATTCTGGCAAGTAGAGGTTTTATTATTGTTGTTGTTGTCTTTTGAGGTTATAGTATGTGTGGGTAATTTAGAAGCAGCTTCCTGGCTCCTGAAATATGACTGGACAGTTACAGAAGTAACAGTTACAGAAGTAACAGTTACAGTTAGTTACAATTCAGCTGCCCTTCTAAGAATCCATGATCCCGGCAAACTTCATTTGTGTGGGTCAGATGTCATTCCTACATATGTCCAGTAGATGGAGGCATTGCTGTTTCAGAAAGAAAACTCTCCAACCGGTCTTACATTGCTCAAGGCAGCTGAGCACCAGAAACAGCTGCCATTCGCTCCCTTTGCACTGGGCCGCAGACAAGACAGCAGCTCAGAAGTTGGCAGTGGGAACACAATGCAATATACAGATCATGTATCATAGAAATGTACACTTGAAACCTATATGATCTTATTAACCAATGTCACCCCAATAAATTTAATTTAAAAAGAAAGAAAGAGCATGGACTTCTGAGTTGGCTGAAACTTTGTCCTAATCCCGACTCTGTGCCTTAGTGGAGTGACCTTGGGCACGTTACTTCAGTTTTCTGAACCTCAGTTGCCTCATCCAAAAACTGAGGATTTCACAGATCCACAGTCTCATATCCACCATTTCCAAACTCCCACTTTCTGAAAACCAGAAGCATTTCATAACTCACTCGGCAGCAAGACCTGGCCTCAACTGACCTGCAGTTATGTATCTTCCTACTTGGTCTGAATATTCTTACATTTCATTGTGAAAAGGGTTTATGTGCTTCTTTGCAAGGTGCTCCCCCGCCCTTTAGATCGAACTGGGGGTTTAATCTAATAAAACATATCTTATGCAATATTACCTTTCCAAAATCTGGAAAAAAAATCAAAATCCTGAGGCACACCTGACTTTGGGGTAAGAGATCGTAGACCTGCAATACTAACAAGCAAGGGTGTGGTAAGGATGGAAGGGAATGACTTCTCTAAAGCACCTGGACATGTTTGGCTCTCAAGGACCCTTCTCTTTCCCACCCAAGCCATCAGACTTGGGGTCTGAAAAATAAGAGAGAGCCCAGGAGGAAGGAAAGGCAAAGAATTTCTCTTGATGCCTTCATATCATTCATCCATACAACAGAGATATATTGAGCACCCATTACGTGCCAGATGCTTTGTGATTAATAATAGGCTTCTAGTCTTCTGCTGAGAATGTGCCCTCCTTGGGGGTGAACTCAGGGATTGTTTTGGTTGGGCTCCACATGTTACTCAGGCTGCAGGGTCCCTGGGTGAGGCAAAAGTAAGATACGGAAGGAGGTAGCTGTGCAGAAGAGAAAGATCCTGGTCCTAGGACTCGCCCACACTGTGGCTGCCTTTTCTACCTAGACATTTCTAAACTTTTAATACCATCTTTGATTTTCACTCTGAAGATTTCACCTGGCTAAGCTTCTGCCCTGGACGACGTGTGGCTGATGAAGTCGGAGGGCGAAAGATGTGCTTCAAATGCAGCTCCCTCATAGGCCTTTCTTGACTCTGCAGCAAATAGCAAAAAAGTCCCGGGAATCACTCTGCTGCAGATGAATGTCTGTTAAAGATTCACCACCAGTATAATGGAGATAACAATCCCCGGCTCTGCCCATGGCACCGACTTGTCTCTCACTTCTCCCTCCCTTCCCCGTATGCTCCAGTGATACCAAGTGCTTGCAGTTCTTCAAACATGCTAACTCCTGCCTTCCTTCTTTGCCTTTGCACATGCTGTTCCCTTTTCCTGAACCTGCCTTTACCACTCCTCCCTTCTCTTCTGTTTAATTCCTGGTAGTTCCTCAGTACAGCCCAGGACTCCATTGCTCCAGGTGCCGTACCTACCCTTTCTTTCCTGTCAGTCCTCAGTCATCCCAAGTGACCCTGTGCACATTCCCATCACAGCACTGAGCACATTGCATTGCAACCGTCAAGCCCAGGGTCTCCCCCACCCCCACCTCACCCACCACACACATACACTGGCAGCACCTTGAGGGCACACCCTATTCTTCTTTGTGTCCTTAAAACCACTGGCCTTGCCCTGGCCAGTTTGGCTCAGCAGTTACAGCGTCGGCCTGCGGACCAGAGAGTCCTGGGTTCAGTTCCCGCTAAGGGCACATTCCTCGGTTGCAGTTTGTCCCCAGCCTGGTTGGGGTCGTGTGGGTGGCAACCAGTCCATGTGTCTCTCTCACATCGATGTTTCTCTCTCTCTCTTCCTCCCTCTCTCCCTCCTGCTCTATCTGAAGATAAATGCAAAAATGTCCTCGGGTGAGGATAAAAACAAACAAACAAAAAAAGCCACTGGCCTTATCACTCAAATAACAGTTGGTGGATTGAATGAATGGCAGTGAAGATCTATGTTACTGAATTTATGAGAGCTTTGAGCTCTTGGATGGTATGATAAAGTTGTACATATCAGAAAACGACATAAATCTGCACTCACCGCAAGAAGAAATCAGAGACCTGCATGACCCATTGCTTCATCCTGGCACAGAGACCTTACTTGTGGGAAGCACACTGGGTTGGAAGTCCCAAAGCTTGGACTCTGGACCCACATCTATCACTAGCCAACTGTGTGATCACATCATTGACCGTCACATAGCAGCTTAGCCTCCTTCTCTGGGCTAAAGAGTCAGAGCAGCTGTTCCCTAAAGTTCTAATCTTCTGGGCTTTATTTTGAGTGCACAGAGCTGTGCATTCATTGAACACATGATGACATCTAACTTAATTTGCTAGTTCTAAAAATAGGACGTATATGGGAATGGGCACCCAAGTGTGTACAGAGACAGGATTGTGGATAAGGGTGCCAGCAGTGTGGTTGGTGGCCACTTGGAAGACTGTCACACAAACAGTTCCACCTTTACAGATCGATTCCTCTTCCGTCTTCAGGAAGTCTTCTTCTAAATTCAAATACTTCTGGGTCCTACATTTGTAACTTAAAATTACAGAATTCTAAGACTAGAAAGGAGTTGAGTAGATAATAGCTCCGTTATCTTGTCAAAACCTTTCAGGGATAGTTGATGGACAACTAAATGGGACAGGCTCTGATGGGCACCTGGGTAGTAAGGCCCAGTGACACCTGCAAGCTGCTTATAGGAACGTAAGAAGGTAAGTAAAGAAGAAATTTCTCCTACCTTGTTAGTTTCTCCTCTAGCCACTATCAATAATGCAGAACTTCTGTTCCAAATACAAAGTATTTCCCCTTTCCCATTCTACTCTCTAGGCTTCCTTCCACCAAAGACCTGTATGTAAATCATTCTCTCTTTTCCCTACCTGTAACACTCAGTCCATCAGTAAATCCTGTCATCTTTTCCTTCAAATACATTCCCAATCTGACCACTTCTCACATCCTCCACTGCTAAAACCCAAGTCCAAATCACTGTCATCTTGCCAGAACTAATGCAACAGCCTTCTAATTGGGCCCCTACCTTTATTCTTGTTCCCCTAGACATCATTCTCTATATGGCAGCCAGAACCATCTTTTCCAGCTTAAAACCCCCCAGTGGCTTCCCATGGTTAGTGTAGGAAGATCTGAACGGCTTACCGTGTCACAAGGCCCCTGCCTACCTCTCCAGCCTCACCTAGGCTGCGGCCACACTGGCCTTTCTGTCCCCTCAACATGCCAAGCATTTTGCTGTTTTAGGACCTTTGAAGGTATTATTGCTTCCTCCCGAGACCTTCATACACAGGCCCACCCCTAACATTAGTGGGGCCCTGACACGTGAAGGCCCACACACCACTAGAAACTGTTATATAAGATATATTCTATCCTCTTACCATGACAAATGACTTCATGACAAAATTGAAAAATGTGTGTAAATGTATGGTTTTGATGACTGTAAGTTTGTGAAATATAAAGGACAATTGAATATAATTATTATTGCTCATATTTGAGTGTTCTGTTAGTGATATTTAAATGAGTAACAGAGACAGACATCATTCATAACTTATATGTTTACTTCACAAAAATTAATTTTTGGTTTTCACTTAAGTGAAATCAGGAAAATAAACATTTTCAAATAATTATGTTCTATTGAGATGAATGATATAAAAGATTTTTTAAATGTTATTGTCTTCAAGTGTGCAAAATTTAAATATATTATCATTAAAAACATAACTGAAAGTAAATATAAAAATAAAAAGCTAAAATGTTTTCACACATTTTCAAAAAAGTTCTTTTTCTCAAACGACTAAAATTACCTAAAATGAAATAAATGCAAATTTCTTGAAACATCAATCAGAAAGAATATATGTACCCCCATGTTCATAGCAGCACTATTTACAATAGCTAAGGTGAAGAGCTTTTTTGGGAAAATTTATCTAAATTGTATTAAATATTCTTATTAACAAAATGATTCTCAATATTAGTGTTCGGTGTTCATGTGGTTGTCAAAGTAAAGAATTGGTATGCTTTAAGCATCTAACCTCTAGATCAACGTACATACAAATTTAAGAGAACTATGAATTATTTAACAGTGTAAGTGTTCTTCACATACCATGTGCAAATATTGCAAACACCACTCTAATCCATGAGCATCTCTAAACACAAAGAAGAACAACAACAAAAAATGGATGCTCAGAACTCTGGGAGACAATACTTTATGCAATCATCTATCGCACTAATGCAATCTGGGGAAGGCTTACCAAGTTCGTCTGTCCTTTCTCTTACCCAAGCACGTCCACCATGCTCATCCTCTCCATACTACTTTTCATTTGGGTGCAGAGGTAGAAAAGCAGTTCTCTGGAGCCCAAACAGTGTGAAATAGTGAGGATGCTCCTTGTCTTCTCAACACAGGGCCCAAGACAGGGGCCCCTGTTGCCTTGGTCCAAGGGTAGTTCTGTTCACTTGACCACTTATCTTCCTTGACCACCCTGACTAACTGAAGTGGTGCCCACCTCCCCATCCCCGTCATTCTCTATCCATTGTCCTAGTTGCTTTTCTTCATAGCAATTACCATTCTCTGGAATTACATTATATCTTATTTGTTGATTGTTTATTATTGCCTCCCACACACACACACCATGGGTTTCCTCACATCTACTTTATATACTCAGCCCTTACAAGAGAGTGTGGCACGTGATAGGCCTCAATAACTATTTATTAGTAATTAAACATCTCCAATCTTATAATGCTAGAGGTACTATAGCAATGTACATTTACTTATGTGATGCTGGTTCTCCCTCACATAGCTCCTGCTTATTCATGCCCACAGCCTGTGAAGCACAAAGAACTCGACTGGGGCTAAGAAAAGTTTGGAGGTTGGTCAGTGAGCATGTGGCAGAGCTGGGTCTTGAAACCAGTCCGCTAACCATAAAATTAGGCTTATATTGCAACTGAGTGAAGAAGGGGCCTTGAGGGTTTATCACACTGCCTTGAAGCACACACCCATGGCGAGCAGCCCCATGCATTTCTTCCCCTAGAGGGCAGTGGCCACCCACACATGGACATCTGACTGCCGCTCCACTAGAAGTGATGGGTGCCCACATCTTCACCTAGATTTTAGAAGACCCTTGAGACAGTCTGATCACACCAGGACATCATACCAGGACTGTCATACCAGTTCCACAGATCTTATTAGCTCTCTGTGTTTCCAGAAAGTCGGAACTTCCTGGTATGGACCCCCCTCCCCAGCCTTTACCCATGTTTTTCCAAGTAGAAAGTTAGAATTTAAAGCCAAATACAGGTCTGTTCCTTTCTGCTTCCAAATACCTTATTACCAGTGTTTCTCAATCTTCAAACTACCAACATTTGGAGCTGGAAAATTTTTTGTTGTGGAGGGGCTGTCTGGTGCATTGTAGGATGTCTAATAGCACCCCTGGCATCTACCCACTAGTTGCCAATAGTACTCACTACCCACTCTCTCCTACAACACACACACACACAGAGTGTGACAACCAAAAATGTCCACAGACATGGCCAAGTGTCCCTGGGAAGGGTGGACTCACCCGTCACCCTGGTTTGAGAACCAGGTTGTGAAAAAAACGAAAAACAAACTGCCCAAGGACTACATGCCATGGAGTCTAGCTGCTTCTCAGCACAGGATCTCGCAGTTTTCTTGTAAACTTTTCTGCCAGTGACATTTGATTTTTTATCATCTCCAAATGGCAGTCATTTGCAAATTAAATGATGTTTATCCTCCTGGCTATGAATGCTAAAAGGAGTGCAGGGAATGTGTGTGTACACACACACACACACACACACACACACACACACACACACAGTTCTTAGTCCCTGGGAGTCATTTATCTGCCTTTTATTGTTGTTGGTCCTCTCTTGGCCTCTTCCTCCACCAGACAGGCCTAATAACTGGCAATCATCACATGGCAGGGCAAAGCTGTCGGCAGCCACCTCCGCACCAGGGGAATCAGACGATCCACAGAGCTCAGGGAGCCATGGCTTCTTTTGTTTTCTCTCAGGCAGTCTGCAGTTTTGTCTCTTGGCTCTCCCTGAATGAAGAGAACCTTAAAGCACCATGTGGCTGCAAATGGCTTCATATAATCTAGAAAGAGGAGTAAACAGGAAGTCAACAGCAAAGGAGAAATAAAACTGATCAATTCGACTATTTAGTCTCCCCTAGGCATCTTTGGGGAAAACTGGGCTGCATTAATCAGGCCTGGGCATCCAGGCCCCAGAGCAGAGAGCAGGGAGCAAGCCAGGGGAGTGAGTGCCAAGCCCCTCGGAGAGCCAAAGATCTGCCAGGAGAGGCAGAACAATGTGGCCCACATCCGTGCGTGGAAATCATCGCAGCCAAGCTGCAGAACTTACATGACAGTTTTTTCTCCTTTCCTGGACTTGGATGAAAGGCCGCACTGTGAGTGGAGAATACAATTGCCCTGATATTCCTGTCCCACATCTGGCTGCTCTTGTTGTACCCTAAATTTTCACATTCAGAGAGAGACAACCCACTATGTTCTTGAGACACACCGGGCACTGAGACTACAGCTGTGCCTCAGAGTCCACTTACTGGGGCCCTGGCTGCCCTTCCAGCCACCACCCAGTGCCTGTGGCTTCCGTGTCCCTCTGGGTCAGAGGACTCTCTGCCACACTACTGCAAACCCTGCTCCATCCTGCCCACAGTCCTTCCTGAAAACAGAATCAAAGGGAATTTGGGGGACAATATAGTGACTTCCTTGACATGTCTGAAAGAAATGCCTCACAAAACAGAGAGAAGAACAGAGACCAGGTTCTTGGTGTTCCGTGTTGCAGGAAAGGTCAGATTGTGCAGACAGGGAGCTTTTTGTTTCCTTTCTTTAGGATGTGGGAGGTGACAAACTAGTTTGAGGTCAGAAGGGTAAGAAACATATTTTTAGGCAAATTTCTAAGCCTACCTGGAGGAGGCAGGGTATGCAAAATATAGAACACTACGATGAAAAAGTAACTCCCTCTCCAATCAAAATTCCTCTGGTCTACTTATTTTGTCACAGATTATACTTCAAATCCAAACATGGAAGTGGCTGGGGTTGTGTCTCCATACCAGAGGTTCAACTGTGGCTGGTGAGGTTGTCTTTTTTTTAAAGGTTGTTCTTTATAGAGTGCTTGCTATATGCCAGGCCCTTCACAGAACTTTATGTATTTATTAATTTTTCTTTATTGATTTTAGAGAGAGAGGAAGGGAGAGGGAGAGAGAGATAGAAACATCGATGAGAGAGAACATCGATTGGCCACCTCCTGCATGCCCCCCACTGGGGATTTGGCCCAAACCTGGGCATGTGCCCTGACTGGGAATCGAACCAGCGACCTCTTGGTGCGTGGGTCGACGCTCAACCACTGAGCCACACTGGCTGGGCAATGGGGACATCTTGAAGGAGCCCCTGAGAAGACTCAGATTACGCATGATGTGAAACAACAGGATGATGGTGGAGCTCTGACCCCAATGCTCCGAACTAGTCTTAAGCAAGTTGTTTCCCAACACTTGACACCCTTGTGACTAGATGGAGGGGGAGAGATCCCGACCAGGTGTGTGAAAGTGGCTGGTGTCCAGCTTCTGTTTAAGCGAACGTTCACCTTCCTGGAAATACTGTTGCTGTCTGGCCCTGGGCCGCTGCAGCAGAACCATTTGCAGGAAGAGGCCGTGACTGCTCTCCCCACTCACTGCATCAGGAGGGGCCCATGGAGGGGGCCACGAAACCTCCAGCCCAGGCTGAGCCTTCTCAGTTTTATCAACCTCTGCATGATTCTCCATCTCCTCCATAAGCAGTCCCAGCAGGAATCGAGCAATCACAAATATATAACTTTGACAACCACCTGGACACTTACGTGGTAAGCACAGATACACATCTGCTGAATGGGGAGGGCCTCTCAGTGTAACTTCTATTTTCCAGATAAGCTAAGTGCTAAGACTTGACCCAGCCTGTCATCGTGGACAATAAGTCAATCAATGAGCCTCTGCCATGTGTCTGGGCTGTGTTTGGTACTGTGGGTCATATTAAAGCAGCCGAAGCATGGTCCTGGCTTCTGAGGTTGCATTCTAGCCCAACTCACAGGACTAACAACATGCAGGGCTGAGGTCATAATATGAGGCCACATGGCCATTCTGACTCTCGGTGAGCTCAAGCCTAAACATTTTTGTAGCTCTGTGGCACTTTGTTCAATAACACCTCACATTGTTATTTAACTTTTTTTACATATTCTGTTACCCATTAGGTTATAAACTCCTCCAGAGTAGGAAGCACAAATTACCTTTCTTAGAGTCTCTCTCTCTCTCACACACACTCACACCACACACACACCACACACACCACACACACACCACACACACACCACACACACCACACACACACCACACACGCACCACACACACACACACACCACACACACCACACATACACACACACACACACGCACCACACACACTCACACAAACACCACACACACACACACACCACACACACACACACACCACACACACACACATCACACACCACACACCACACACATCACACACACACCACACACACACACACCACACACCACACACACACACACACACACACACACACACACACGGCTTCCTGCACAGTGCTGCACATACAGTTAGGTGCTCGTCATGCTGTTCCTGAACGCTCTAGTAAGCTAATTGTGTGGAACAGAATATAATTGCAATAGGAGTTTGTGTCAGGGAGCAATCTGGGTGGGCAGGAGGACTTGTAGGAAGGAGTCACAGTGGAGATGCAAGAGGCAATTGGCAGTAAAGAACTGTGGTTCTTTGTTTTTCCCTTTTGAAAGTAGTGATTAAAGATAACATTTAAAAATTATAAAAGTGCACATATTCATTATAGAAAATTTGTAAAATAAAGAAAAATATAAAGAAGAACATTTAAATTGCAGGTAATTTGACTCCCAGACATTCATGAACACACAGAATATATGAGTATGAACTGTGAGAAGTGCTATGAGGGAACAGATAAAGAAGAGAATAAATCATGGGCCTGATCTGGGAGAGGCCTCTCTGAGGATGTGGCGGTCAAGCTGAGGCCAGAAGGATGAGCAGGGGTTACACAGCTGAAGAGAGGAAGAAAGAGTCTAACAGACAGGTGTGTGTTACAGAAGGTATTTTTTTAAAAGGTAAATCATGCCCTGGCCGGTTTGGCTCAGCGGTTAGAGCGCCAGCCTGTGGATTGGAGAGTCCTGGGTTCGGTTCCCGCTAAGGACACGTACCTTGGTTGCAGTTTGTCCCCGGCCCCGGTTGGGGTCATGTGGGTGGCAGCCAGTCGATGTGTCTTTCTCACATCGATGTTTCTCTCTCTCTCTTCCTCCCTCTCTCCCTCCTGCTCTATCTGAAGATAAATGCAAAAATGTCCTCGAGTGAGGATTAAAAAAAAGGTAAATCATAACTCCCAGACAAATATAAGATGAATATGTGCCAAACATTGTATTTAACTCAATAATTAATGAAGGACTCAGTAAGATGTTACAACTGGTTCAAAGGAGAATTTGAAGTACCAAACTTATCAATCAAGAATGCAGAAATGAAATATAAATAGATGCCAAGTTGGGTGGAGGAGAATCAGCTGTCCCTCCCAGAACAGAATTCACTGCATATGGAAAACTATTATTTGCATTTACTCAGTTATCTACAGTTTATAGAGTTGTAAACTAGCTCAGAAAAGAATGAAAAATGGATATAACCAGGATGGGTAAGCTAGTTAGGACATCCACAGATTTTTTCTCCTTATTTCAAAATCTTTCACAGTTTTTTTCTGATGTGTGCAAATGCCCTGGGAAAGGAAAGAGCTTAATAGAACTGAAAGGAGGGGAATGTTGCCGGGATGTAATAAGTAAGGAAGAGAGTGGGTTGAGATGGGGGCTGTGCTATACCTTCCTGTTTGTAGTCCGCTTTTTTCATTTAACAATATCGAATGAACATTTCCCCATATCATCAAATATCCTTTTTGGAGTCAGGGAATTAATCCTTACCTGAGGATATTTTTCCATTGATTTCTTTGACAGAGAGGAAGGGAGGGAGAGAGAGAAACATCAATGTGAGAGAGGCACATCAATTGGTTGCCTCCCACACAACCCTGACTGGGACCAGGGATCAAACCCAAAACCCAGGAATGGGCCCTCAACTGGAATCGAACCCATGACCCTTCCGCCTGCAAGCCGATGGTCTAACCATTGAGTCAAACCGGCCAGGGCATCAAATAAATGTCCTTTTTATAATGACTGCACCATGTTCCCTTGTAGTGGACTCACCACGCCCATTCTTGTCCATTTCAATTGTTCTCAATACTCTTGTACATGAATCTTTGTTCTTACATATCTCTGATTATTCCCTTGGGATAGACTTCTCTAAGTAGACTCTCTAGATCAAAGATATTTTAAAGGTATTGATTAACAAAAACTGCTTTCAAATGACATGTTTTAGGAAAATACTGAGGTGTGAGGAGGTGGAGGCTCTGAGATTACCTAGAAGGCCAATGTACCAAGGAGGTGTGAGGTGGGAAGGGGCTGACCTAGGGGAGAGCAGAGGGGTGGAGAGGAGGGTCAGAAGTGAGAAGGGTTAGCAGCAGCAACAGTCTGGGGGTCTGGGAGTCTGGGTGTGTAGAGTGGAAGCGGGTGGAGGAGATGGCCCCAAAGCTTTGGGCTTGCATTTGCCTTAGACATATGTTGGAAATGGACATGTTTGGAAGAGAAATTAACTTGAGGGAAGAAGACACATTTATTTGTGGACACGGAAGGTGTGGGACAACCGTAGGGCATCCAGGAGCATATGAGCAGAGTCTGGGCTGGGGAGGTTGATTTGGGAGTCAACAGAGATCTGCTGGTTCAAACCAGGAGAGAGCGGATGCCTAAGTGCGAAGAGCCCTGGCAGAATCCCTACACTCATGGGCATGCTTGGAGAACCCAGCAAATAAACACACAGGGGAGAGGGAGGGAGGGAAGGGCACTCATGAGGCCGGTAATTAACAATGTCAAATATTGCTGCAAGGTCAGAAAGAATGAGAACTAAGAAAAGAACAATTGTGTTTGGCCAAAGAAAGTCATGGTGACCTTGATGAGAGAAGTTTCAGTAAAATGGTGGGGGTGGAAGTTGGCAGTTAAGGAAATGGGAGATGGAAGCATTGAATGTTGGCCACAACATGGAGAATTTTGGCAGCAAGAGGAAGAGGAAAGTCTGGAAATGAGCTAGAAAGGAGGAGAGTCCAGCATTATTTTGTGTATGTGTCTTGTTCATATTCCAACCCAGCAGCTTCCGTCCGCCTTTCCACATTCCTACCACAGTTTCCTCCATTTAGCTTTAGATCCCAAGTGAAACCTCAGAGGATATTATGTGGCTTCATGTGACAAGCACTTAACAGAGAGCCGGGCACATAGTAAGTGCTCAGTAAGTGTTCGCTATTGATATTATTTTTATTAAGTCTTTAGGAACCAAATATGCAAACAAAAAGGAAAGACAGGATACCAGGGAGGGGCAGAATGAGAATGGAGATGAGATGAAGGAAGGGGTGCTATCTTTAGCATACCAGGCCATTTTCCTTTTCTTGGCCTCAATTCTAGATCTACTGTTGACTTAATTCTAGGCATACTATTTCTATATAAGATGTCCCAAGAAACCTGCATTTTGTCATTTGGCATGTAGCTTTGAGACTCTCCTCAAGGATTTCTTCCTGCATTTTCCTTCATTGCTTTGGGGTCAGTCTAAGGTCTGGCCCTGCCTCTTGGAACTGTGGAAGAGAACAGAGGAAAAATCCCCAAGGGACAGGACTTAGGAAGAGAATGTGCAGAGAGAAGCTAAGCAAATGCCAAACATGTGAGCCACTTGCGGCAAATACAAGTGAGGGACAGAGGAGCCCAAGAGCCCATGTCTTAAGAAATGAACTGAGTGCAATCACAGCTGGTCATCAGCAGGGAGGGCCTGAGCAGGAGCAAAAGCCCACAGGGTCCTGCGTGCAGGTCAACAGTGTGGGCTGAGGAGCAGAGGGGGCAGGTCTTGCTTTTCCTGTAACAAGATGACAGAATTAATCCAAACTGCATTGAGACTGTGCAGAGAAGAAGCATTTAATTTATTGCATCTAGAACTGTGCTGGCCTCTCCCCTGAGCCACCTTCACCCACTGGTTAGAAGGCAAATAAGTAACTAACTGTCCAACCCAGTTTAAAGCTTCAATAACTTAAAGAGTCCCTTTGGGCCCGGCCAGTGTGGCTCAGTGGTTGAGCGTCGACCCATGCACCAAGAGGTCGCCAGTTCGATTCCCGGTCAGGGCACATGCCCAGGTTGCGGGCCAAATCCCCAGTGGGGGGCATGCAGGAGGCAGCCAATCAATGTTCTCTCTGATCAATGCTTCTATCTCTCTCTTCCTCTCTCTTCCTCTCCCTTCCTCTCTCTCTGAAATCAATAAAGAAAAACTGTTTAAAATAAATAAATAACTAAAATAAAGAGTCCCTTTAGGTAGAGTTTGGCCTCTCATGATAAAAATGCTCCTTGTCCTCTGTCTCACCCTAAGATAGTGTCTGTGATAGAGAGGAAGAGCTGTGTGTGGCTTACACAAGGGAAGCCCTCGGATGTGTCCTCAGCATCCTGGGAGGTCCAGTGAGCTTTCTTGTGTGTTCCTGGTTGCTACTTGCCCTGATGGCCTTCTCAGATGGACGGAGCGGGCTGTTTAATGCGTGCTCTGGCCTCACTGGTCTTGTCCAGAGCTCATAAGTGGCCTTGGCTCTCCTGCTGCTGCATGTCCCTGAGGACCATCTGTGACTGCCATTAGGTCCCACTGCCTGGATTCCATTCTGTAGCCCTGGCTACCAACCACCCTTCCCAACGATAATTCTTGTCTTCCTCACTGGTTGCATTTCTTTTCAGTAGCAGAAGCCACCGTTACCAAAGCTGACTGTCGCATTGCTTGATTGTATAACTGGGTTAAATATCAGCCTGGAGAAAAAAAAAAAATCTACTCTTAAGGCCACCCCTGAATGAGACCTGAGCCCTCTGAATTCCTCGGCATTGACTGGTGCTTCAGACCAAATTGTTTGAACTGACCAGTTGTCTGGGCATGTGGCAGAGATGGCTTTTTTTTTTTTTCTGGTGGGGGCTGAAAACCTGAGCAGTCTTTTTATGTCAAACCCTCCAAATTCTGTGCTCAATGAGGATGGAAAGTGTTGCATGTGGAAATTGCCTGGGCGACTGGGGAAAACTTGCCAAAAGAGAAACTTTCCAGCTCTCAGCTTTCAAAGTGTGCACTGTGCCATACGTCATGAGGTAATGCAGATTCCCTGAATGGGGGCTCCGCAGCCAGGGAAAGTAGTGACCTGACAGTGGGCAAACACAGTCCTAGTCACTCATCAGAGGCAAAAGAATTGGTAAGAAAAACCAAAAGAAGAATTGATAAGAAAAGCAAAAGAATGGGCAACCAGGAACCCAGGCTCCACAAAATGGAAGGCAGCCGCCTCGGGCCCAGGGCTTGTTTGTTAGGAGAAAATAAGCTTGAGAGTGTTCCTGAAGCAGCAGTGTCAACGTTAACAGATACCATCTGGAAGTCAAGAAAAATCAGATTTTGTTTTTACAGATTTGTACTGAAAACCAGTTCCAGCCAGGGAACCTCAAATCTCAGAAGTTTCCAACAGGGCACTAAGATATAAACAATCATTTAGCAAAATCCGCAGTCAAAATGACGGATGAAGGCTGTTGCCTTCCCCTCACTATTTAAATCAAGAGATGAGGTCAGACGTGACCAAGTGCCTGGAGATAGGATGGTTTGTGGAGATGCATTTTAAGTAATTTTTAACCTATAGAGACTGGCTTCAAAGACAGGCAAAATTTATTTTCAAGACTTCATTCCCCTCAAATATCTGGTGTCCTCATTCTGGCCTCTGCTTAATTGCCCTCTCTGCCCCCCACAGGTTACAGTTCTTGGAGGATAATGATATAATAGGTTTGTTAGCCCTTTTCCTCCACTACCCTACCCTTGCCTCATATTTGCATTTTAACGGGGCTTTTCAGAGATAATGCCTCTGAAAGAATGTCGAAATTGTGGGAATTTTAGGCAGCAACTGGGTGGGCTTGCCGGGAAGGAGAAGGTTGCATTTGGGGAGTTGGGACGTCTCTAAACCACCATTCTGCAGACAGTGGCTGCGTGCATAAGAGCATCCCCTTGTTTGAGGCTGGCTGTAACATCCTTTAGAGGGGCCTCTCATCTCCTTCCACATCCTGGCAGGTGTGAGCAGGGATACCTGTGAAAGTCTTGCTTTCCTGTGCAGCACAGAGCACAATCTATTCTACGTTGTGGACCGCGAACAATTAGTGCAGGTTTCCCTGGGTAACTGGGCAAAAAATATATCTCATGCATCACTCCTTGCCTGCGTGTGGCCATTTCCAAACAAATTTCCCAAGCAGGAGACCTCAGCCTCTCAGAGCGCCCCCTTGCCTGGCTTCTTTCTCTGGCCCTGTCCTGAGTGGGACTCAACAGCACTGCATTTCAGGGCCACCCAGATCACTTGGTGCTTCCTGCCGCTTCACTCTGGACTGTGGGTCATTCTCGTGCAAGGGAAGGTCACAGGCTTGTTAATTAGCTGGAAAGCAAAGGCAGACAGGATATGAATTTTCCTAGAAAGACACTAGCATGGTGTGACGTCAGTACTATTTCCAAATTTTAGTGGTGATTATGGCCACTACCCTTTCCTGCTTCCTGAGGACAACAGTTCAACATGACTTCCAGCACAATTAAAACAAACTGCTTTAGACAGAGCCAGTGTTAAGGGGTGTGTAGGCCAAAGAACCACAATGCACTAATTTTTTTAATCTGATTTCTCAAGGGGGTGCTCATGCAATTGGGAATATACAGAATTTTCTGGTTTTAGTTTTATTTGTATGCAGTATATATTTGCATGATCTTTTTTTTTTTTTTTTTTTTTTTTTTTGGCAAGCACTTTCTCATTCATAATCTCATTACCAGAGTGATTTGAGGTAGGTAAGGTGGGGATTAATCTTTCCCTTTGATGAAGGAGATATCTGAAGCTCAGACAGCTCCCACAGGTAACAGTGAAAAGGTAGGACTAATCCCAGATTTCCTGGCTCCTAGACCTTATTTCTATTACATCAAATCGCTTTTCATTAAGATCCAGAGGGAGCTGTGGGTGGTCAAAGCCCATCACACCTGCCCATCACATCTGCTCAAGTGGACATGTGTTTTTTTTCTGCCCAGCATCCCTTCGCTTGGGATGACCTAGCTCCCAATTCTGTAATATTCATTTAGTTTGGCTATGGTAGAACCCACCATGTTCCTAACTAAAGATATGGAACTAAAGCCTCGCCAATCAGTTTCCTATTATCCTGGCCACAATGATTGGCTCAGGTACGGCCACATGGCCGAAACTGAAATCAGTCTTCTCTGGGCTTTATGTTAAGGCTCTTGGGAAAGATGCACTCTCTTTCTCTGGATCCTTGCTGACATGAATGAAACAAGAGTCTGACTGGGAATGAAAGTAAGCAGAGGCAACCAGAGCTGAAAGATGGAGAGAGTCTTGATGATATTATTTGAACCATTGAGTCCAGCTGTGCCTGAAACTCTTCAGTGAGCCAAAAAATTCCTTTTTTGTTGCAGCCAGTTGAAGTTCTGTTTATGACACTTGCAAATGAAAGAAGTTATTGACTAATAAAACTGCCATTTCTGTCTCTCCCAGAATTAAGAAATTACTTCTTTGAAACTGTTTATTTGTATTATGCTTTATTCTTTCCCACCAAAAAAAATTCTGAGGCAGCTTATAAAAATAAATAGGAAAAATAGGCAAAAAGCCAAAACTCAATGAAAGAGTAAGTTTAATACATAAAATACATATCATATGTAGAGTATAATCTTTATATTAAATTGAAAACTTTATTTTTAAATTATAATTCCAAGTATCATTGAGGGTACTAGGAAATGGACACTGCTGGAGAAATTATAAATTGTTCAAACTTTCTGGAGAGAATCTTGACAATGCTTATTTATATCCATAGCCAACAATTTTACTTTTTGTTTTTTTCTATTTATTTTTTTTTAGAGAGAGGAAGGGGGAGAGAGAGAGAGAGAGAGAGAGAGTAACATAGATGTGAGAGAAAAACATCGATTGGTTGCGTCCTGTATGTGCCCGACCGGGGATCGAACCTGCAACCTTTTGGTGTATGGGACAACTTTCCAACCGAGCCACCAGGCCAGGGCACCAACAATTCTACTTTTAAGAATGCATTTGGCCTGGCCGGTGTGGCTCAGTGGTTGAGCGTCGACCCATGCACCAAGAGGTCACCAGTTCAATTCCCGGTCAGGGCACTTGCCCAGGTTGTGGGTCCGATCCCCAGTGGGGGGCATGCAGGAGGTGGCCAACCGATGTTCTCTCTCATTGATGTTTCTATCTGTCTCCCCTCTCCCTTCCTTTCTCTAAAATCAATAAAGAAAAAAATAAATAAATAAAAAGAATGCATCTGAAGTAAATAATTAAATAAAAAAAGGATGTGGACATACACAACAATGCTGGGGGGGGTGCGGAAATGGGAGGAGAGTGTCAATGGGGGGAAAAGGAGAAACATCTGTAACAAAAATAAATTAATTAAAAAATTTTTTAAAAGGATGTATGCAAAGATGTATCTCTAAGAATGACTGTTATAATCACAAAAAATTGGAAAACAGCCTGAATATCCAATGATAAATTATGGGCCAAAAAAATGGTATGTCCACTCATTAGAATATCATTTATTTAATTTAATAAATACAGTAATGTGCTTATTAAAATAATGACGTGGGATTTTATTTACTAACATGGAATAATAGTCACATGTTGTAGCATGGCTTTAAACCAGCACATCTAAATTCTCCCTAGGCCACAGCAAGATTCAAGGAAACGGTCCACTCTTAACTCCATGTTCATTTGTTTTCTTATAAACAAAACAAAAAAGCTTTTTTAATCTATTAGTTATGGTAATTAAAAATGGAGAAATATAGAAGTGGCAAAAATTACCCTTCTATTCTTACAGTTTGGGTATTCTTGTTTGGGTCAAATTAGCTCTCCATAAACATGTCGTTAATTGTCTCTTCTTGGACCCTGTGCTATCCATACACTCTCCATTTTTCAAACACTTGACTAATATTGGGAGATTATTTACTGACCGTGAGATGGGACTCAAGGATCATCTATTCTAGACCGATGGTTGCCAAAATGTGTACGTGCTCAAAACAAACCACTGGGCTATAAGAAGAAAATTTTAGAACTTCTAGTTATGAATAACCCATGTTTTATTTTCTATTTTTGTTTTATAATGTATACAATATAACTAGATAGTGTACAACAAGTAAATATACAAAGATTGCTAAAATGTTTTGGGTTATAAAGCTGTGCTCTGGTTATCTGCTGGCTATCAAAAACTTAGTGGCTTAAAAAACCATTTTACTTTGTTCACAATCTTATAGACCAGAAATTTGTGAAGGACTAATTTTCGCCTTAATTATTATCAGTTGGAGCAACTGAAGTAGAGCTAGAAGACTCACTTCCAAGGGGCTCACTCAAATGGGTTAGCATGTTGGTGCTGGCTCAGTTGGGACCTCACCCAGGTCTGTTGGATGTCAGGGGAGGGGGAGGTCTCGGTTCTTTTCCATATGGCTTCTCCATTGGGCTGCTTGGGCTTCCTCATGAAATGGAGGCTAGGTTTAAAGAGGGAATGTTCCAAGAGAGGAAGTAGAAGTTATCAGTCTCTTAAAGCCTAGAGCAAGGAAATAGTGTCTCTTCCATCATATCCTATTGTTCAGAACAATCTAAGAGTCCATTCAAGATTCTAGGGGTGGAGGCATAGATCCCCTCTCTCAAGGAGTGGTCGGCCAAAGAATTTCTGGCCGTCTGTATTCCACCACAGGGTATGTGATAAAAAATGTCTGAAGATCACTAATTTAGATAAACAGAATATGCACCAGCAGCTCAATCCCCAGACTAGGGCTCCGTTCCCATATATAAGAAACTCTTGGGCCTCAGAAGTCAGTCTACTCCCACTGCTGCACCTCCTCAAAGCTGTTTCATCAGAAATGAGCTTAGATTTATTCTCTTAATGGCTTTTTTACTCCAAAGGCATAATCAGAAGAATATACAGGATAATGTGGGGGAAAATAGAGTCTAATTCTTATTGGTGTCACTGCTGAAAAAGCTTAGCAAAACTGAGTTTAGTTAATAGTAGAAATAAAACAGTTATCTGGTCAGGTCTTGGTGACCTGGAAAGAAAAAAAAAGTATCTTTTACATGGTATACTTTAAACCAAAAATATGTTGACTATTAACTTAAATGTAATCAGAGTGACTATGTCTCAAAAGGATATGATTATAACAGTGTTCTTACCAGAACTTTCCCAGTGCACAGGCTGACACCTGCTTTTCCTTTCTCATCAATCAAGGAAAATAATCACAAACAGCTTAGATATGTATCTTATATTACATAATATACTTTTGAGAAAAATTAAGTGGGTTACTTACTGAACGGTATAAACTCATTTTTGTAAGAAAGTGTGTGTGAGAAAAACAAGAGTAAATTTTTCCTTATTTACAATCCTAACCTCTGCCATTAGGAAGAGAAGATCCTGAGAATAACTTGTTATTTTCCTGAGCAGGAGGGTGGGTGAGGGTACACATTAGGAAAAAAAAAGAGAGAGAGAGATAATGAAAAATTGTTTTACATGAGAAAAGGAAGAGATGTCTAAAGGAGGCAAAGGAGAGAGGATAAGTTGTTTAAAGGGATGGGTGGGAGATAATTTTGGTATGTCAGCTGCAGGAAATCTCCAGGTTGCCACAAACCTTTTGGTAAAATCTGCATTATTCAGCAGTTCTTTTTGGTGTTGTATTATGTTCTTTTGGGGATAATTCTGAGTGATGTTGATGTCACTGAAAGTTGACCCAGGCCAAGAACAAGGGTAGCCTAAGGTAATTCAAGTCACTTGTGAGTAATATCTGAGAAGAAAAAGTCCAAAATACACATACACCAGATTGTGATAGTAAATATCTCTGGATAGTGGATTACAAATGGTATTTAATTCATTCCCTCTTCATTTTTGCATTTTTTACATTTTTCTGTTACTTGTGTTGTTAAAAGGAAATTATTTTTGAAACATACTTGGACTTTGCAATCAGACAGACTTATGTTAGAACCCAGCTCCCCTAGTTCTTAAATTTGTGATTTTTGGACAAGTTCCTTAATCTTTTTAAGCCTCAGTTTTCTCATTTGTATAAGAAGGATAATAATAGTACACTACCTTCCTCATAGTTGTGAGGATCAAATGAACTAATCTGTGTAAAGTTCTTCAAACTGGGCCTTAGAACTAAGTAAGCATACAATAAATGGTACAAGTTATTATTGTTGTTGTTGATAACTAAAGTTTGCGATTCTCAGATCCTGGAAATTACCAACTTTTTCTACTCACTGCTAAGAAGTTAAGGCAGTACCTGGCTATGTTATTGTTGTTATATATCCCCTAAAGAACCAACAGAGTAAAATCAACCAAAATTTGTTTATCCCTGCCACCGGAAGTCACACAGCATGTCATCATCATAAAGAAAAACCTTTCTGAGTACCTACTGTGTGCAGGTCAATTAAGTTCTCTAGAAGTTAGTAACTAGGTCAGTTCTGGCTACTAAAGGCCAAGTGTCTCCATTCCTAATTCAAAACACTGCAAGGGTAGGCTATACTTAGGCCTGGGCCCACATGTTCTTAATTCCCAGTGAAGAATACACACTACTTTTCAAGACTTCTACACTAGCCAAAGCGTTCTGATGTGGGGTTTGAGTTCCTTGACGCTGTCACGTGACTGGCTTTTGATGTGGTTTCTGTTCCAGTAAGTTAAACTCTGGCATCTGGGAGCTGGCACAGCCTGCCATGCTAAAGACGAATTCTAAGCACAGACTAAGGCTGAATCTGCATGCCTGCGGGCAGACAGGACCACAAACTGCCATGGGGTTAATTAGCCAGAGGCTGTTTCAGTGTGGCATGGCCCCACTGTTCAGGGTTCCCAAGTTGCTGCCTGTAGCTTGGCGATCTACGACAGTGCTCCTCGACACGTTTTTAGTGTTTGACCTCTTCGGTGGGAGAAAAAAAAAAGAAGAAGAAAAAACCCTCTGAATCCCACACGTTCCTGCTCGAGACTACAGAAGCAAACTTACTGAGATTCATGGAACATCTCTTCCCTGTGGTGCCTGGTGTTTATTCATTATGTTAAGTAAATGAATAATCCATGCTTAAAACAAAAGTGTAAGCATTGTGGTAAATACTGCTAATGCTCCCCAGTATCTGGTTCTCCTCTCTTTCCAGGCACATAGCAGACTAGACTGGCCAGCTCTCTGTGGCTGGATGGGGCCATGTAACTGGTTTAGACCAATGAGGTGTGAGCTGAAGTGACACTGATCACTCCTCTGCTGATGTGTTGAAGCGTTGGAGAGCAGGTGAGACAAGCAGTCTCGTTCCTGCCGAGGAGACCAAAGGAGTCCTGTATTCTAGATGTTGCAGCTACAGACGGTAGAGCCTCCAGCAGCCTGGATCCTTGAGTGACTGATGGAGCAGAATTTCCCCAACACACACAACCGTACCCTTGACTTGCAATGAGTGGACATGTAACATATGCAAGAAATAAATCTTTTTTGTGTTCAACTTTGGGATCCAGGGGTTAATTTGTTATCAGAACACAACATAACGTGACTAATTCTAACTCATCAAATTATCTCAAAAGTATTTGTAATATAGAGACTGTTCTGCAGGTTACCTGTAGGACCTGTCACTGGAGTTAGGCCAAGACTGTCTACGGTGGAAGCTAGAAGACAAAAGGAATGCATTCAGGAAGGAGCAGCAGTCCAAATTACCAAGTTCAAGGGGCCTGGAATACTGCAGTCTACTCTGGGATGGCTGGAGGCGGGGCAGGACTTCTAGGGGATACCTTCTCTGGAGGTGCTCATCCCAGACACACCACAGACCAGAGCCAGGTCAGCCAAGTAGAGCAGCCCAACCTTCCAGGTAGACGTTCCAGTAGACTGTCTACCGTGGCCTCGTGGGTTCCGAGCCTGGAGGTTGGTAGCATGTCTAGGGCCCCACAAAGTGAACAATGCTTGTTAAGTCCCTTCAGATGCACAGGATGTTAGATTATGATGAGAATTTATTAACTGGTCTGTTGGGTTTTTTTTGCATGAACCCTGAGTGCCAATTATCCAGAGGGGAATTAAGACACACTCACACAGCTCCCAAGGCTGTTTGAAGTGCACCATAAATGATAAACTAACAACCACGGTGTGAGGGGAATCAGTGCTGCTCCACTTTCTGTTTCTAAACCCGAAATGACCCAGCTGCCCTCGTGAACGTTTCGGTAAATTGGACAGAGAAGAACCTGGAAAGGGAATGAGGAGAAGCTTTTCCTGTCGTCATCACGGATGACATGGTTCATAGTGACTGAAAGTCGGTATTATCGTCTATCTTCTGCATGACCAGCCTGAAATGCAGTGTATCCAGTTGATAGCAGCAGAACAATGCACACGACCGAATTCATCACGGCGCCAAACTTCCGTCTTGTTAGAACTGAAAGAAAGAAGAAGGGGTGATGGGTTAATTTACTCATGACTCCCTGGGCTGGAATTGCTGAAGAGATTATCCTTCTGTGTAAAATTGTCTTTGCAGAAATCTGCTTCTCTGAATTGGTGGGGAAGGCAGAGCCAGGAGGCTGACAACACTGAGATGAAAGCACTCACTAGGACCCAAATGGGGTTTTGCTACTTTGCTACTTAGAAGAACTTTTATGCTAAAGTCTCTCAGGGTTTTTAATTTTTACAAGGTAATTATATTCAAAGTCAAAAAGGTGCAGTTTCTCCTACTGAAAACCTCCTGCTGCAAGAAAAATGAGATCTTGTTACAAATTACTTAAGTCACTCAGCTTCCTCTGTCTGCATCTACTCTACGGCACAGGCTAGCTGGGAGACGGAACCACAGCTTGGTTCCCCAGTACACTGCTGCAAAACAATTACATCAGATGCTAATGTGGTAAATCCATTTAAACAGAGATAAATTCCAATTGCAAATATAGTTTTACTTGAAATGAAATGCACTGGAAAAGAATGCCTGTGTGTTTAGAATAAAAAGTAGATTTATAACCCCTCACCCTGATTAAATAAAATATTTGGAGACAGTGAATACTGTCAGTTGAAAAATAGTAGCAAGAACCTACCTAGTGGTTCCCTACCTTTTAAATCCATATCAACAGCACCACTGTGTATTTTAAATGTACCATAGTTACATTTCATTTTTCAGGTGCTCCAAGAGTGCCTTATATCCCAAAGGTTGCTGATATAAGGATCCATGGAAGCCAAGGTGGCAGGCAAAGCCCCTTGCTCAGTGCCCCAAGGTCTGAGCCAGGACTGGAGCCAGTTCCATCTGCTATGATTGCCACGGGCCAGGAGGAATGGGACCAAGGAGGTGTCTTGGTTTATGGAGCTGTACATGGCACCCTGTGGGTGGAAAACATACTTCTGACTTCAGATTGGTCCTATAGCACCAGGGCTATACCAAATGGATATTTGCAGAGAAAGTTAGGAGGATTTTGCCCTTTTGGCAAGCAACAATTCAAACTTCCAATACCTAAATTGAGCTTATAAATAAATGAGTCTCCAAAAAATTGAAACTGCACAAATAAACAATAGAAGCAAAGGAGAGAGGGGGTTGGGATGCAAGGGATGTCTTTCTAGTATGCCAGATAAAGGTGATGTCGGCTTAAATCCTTGCTTCATTCAGATCCAAGCCCATTATAGAACTAAGTTCTGTGAAGGAACACAAAGAGACTAAAGAAACAGACACTTAATGAGCTCACATAACAGATGGCGCATCCTTGCTGCCTAAAGGAGCACACCTGATTGAAGGGCGCAGTGAACTCTGCTCCCATCTTGCCAGCCAGAGGAGCTGAGACTGATGTGCAGAGTGGGAACAGGAGCCCTGGGCTTCATGAGCAGTCTGAGGTCAAAGTCGGAATGTGTTCCTGTCCTGCCTTTCAAAGCTTTGTTTTTATATAAGCCATCCATACTAACAACTCACATTGTTGGACTAGGGAAGGCCAGGGCAGGCATCTTCCAGGAGATGCAGTCCAAGGTGGACATTCATTAGAAATGAGAAGGGCTGGGGCTTCTCCTAAATGGATTTATTAGAGCTGGAAATTCGCAATTTAACCATTGACCGGCTACTCTACCTCTACCCCACCAAGGCCTAACCCACCCTGAGGTTGCCCTACCAAAATAAATAGGCTATAGTCCTGTGATGACTCAATAGTGATTTTATTCAGAGTTACTGCCACCCATGTCCAAAGCCCAGGCCAATATAAAGTCACCCAGGACTTCTCTTCAGAGAGCTACTGAACATCCTCTGAGGCAACTAAATCATGGAAACTGTACAAGTGAGATTTTAATAGCATGAACTGAGTATTTATACTGACCATCACACATAAATGCACCATGGTTCTTTAATATCCTAATGATGATAACTACTAATTAATGCCTTTCCTCTTTAAAACATTTATAGTTTACACAATAGCTTCACATGAATCATCTCTTTTATTTTCAGAACCCCATGCATTATTATTTATACTAATAAGGGGGCTGAGACTTCTTGGAGGCCAAGAGCCTTGCTTTGAGTAACAGAACTAATTGGTGTTGGATGTAGGGTGAGAATAGAGACTTCAAGTTCAATACTTTTTCCAATCCACCCCACAGTCTCTACAGAAAAATCTTTTTCTTTAAAGCTTTGAAATTTATAAATTCTTTTAGTACTTATTATTTTATTTGATGAAAATAAAAAATAGCTAATATTTGTCATCACTACTAAATTGAGTCATTGTGTTGAGTGTCTGATGTTCAACACAAACTGTCTCATTTACGAGTTGGTATTATTAACCCCATTGCTATAGATGAGGAAACTGAGCGCAGAGAGGTGTTTGTAATTTGCCCCAATCACACAGCTAGTAAGTAGTGGAGCAGGGATTTAAAAACAGCAAAACTCCAGAGCCTTAATTAACTGTAGTACTATGTAGCCTCCCATCCTCACATCCATCTGGTAAGGTAGGCAGGCTTGTGACTTCTTTCATTGACAATTGAAGAATCATAGGTCCAGTTGCTAGTAGACAGAACCTATCCACATTGCCAAGATGTTTGGCATCTTTGGGGTCCATGTTGATTGTTTCAGCTGGAAAGCTAAGCTGGAACTAATAGAAATAACCAATAACTAATAGAAATAAACCAAATAACCAATAGAAACCAACCACTCTGCTTTTAGATGTGGTTCTTCTTCTGCTACTCTTCCCCTCAGGATAGCTCTCCTTCCCTATCAGCTAGCCTTTTCTTCATAATGGCATCACTAATACTCCTATTTATGATACTAAAAACCATTAAGTTCCTTCTCCCTCATTTCCCATATTCAGCCAATTATCAGGAATGCCTATTTCTTTGCTGTGTATGTCTCTAGAACCTGCTTTTCCCTCTTCTCTCCTATTGCCTCTACCACAGTCCAGTTCAAATAACTAGATAATAGCCTCTCTAGCTGCAGATACTTCCCAAAGTATAGTCACTCTTGTCCCCAGTCATCCTAAAAGCACAGCTGTCCTCATCACATTTTATGCTTGAGCCTACAAATGGCATCCTCCTGTCTATCGCAACCCCTGTTTTTTAGATCCTTGATTATCTGTTCTACTTTTTCTACCAACTTGTTCTCTTTCCCTTCTCTTGTAAAGTAGGGATCCTCACAGTACCCAACATATGCTCATCTCCACATCTCTGTGCCTTTCTTGTTATTTTCTCTCTTATGTTATTTCTCTTCCCCGGTGTTTATTCCAGTCTAGACATCCTTCCAGCCTTCTGTGAAATCTTCTCAGACTAGCTTTTCTTCTTGGATTCTTGTTGCACCTACAGAATATGCCACAGAATTTAGTGTTTAATCTTGTTTTCTAATTGTCTCACTATTAATTTTATGTCCTCCACTAGACCAAGTTTCCCAGGTCAAGGACCTTCTCAGATATTTTGCATGATCCTCACTGGTAATAAGGGAGTACTGAACTCAGAGATGGAACCTGTTTGGTTTCACTTGGTGGAGGTAATTGGCAGCAGCCTAGAAGGCAAACTAGCACAGGTTGATTTAATAGCTCTAATGAACAACCCAGTGGCCTTGCTCTAGGAGGGTTACTTCTCCAATACTTGACACCAACATCAAATTCATTTGAAGGTCAGGAAATTGCAAGAAGGCCAATCCACTTTCTGTAGTAGAGTTGTCTGTTTGCCCACCTTCTTGAGCAGCTAAGGAACCCATCTTCTCTGAGTCCTTGGCCAGGTCACAGTAGCTGTTCTCTGAAGAGGGATGATAACGGAGGGGTGAGGGTGAAGGTAAAGTGAGTTATCCAAGTGAAAGACCACAGCAAGTAGAATCTGATTTATAATCTCCGAAGTAATACATTAGAGAGTGGAAAATAGCTCAAGGCAGATGTTTAAAATAATTCATGAAACAGTTTTGACCAGAAGAGAAGTTGTTGGACGCTGCTGAACATTGTTCAGAATCAGCATGCTAAATGGCCATCCATCAACATTAAAGTTGCCCCAGGCAGACTTCTGAGGCTAGCACTTTGGAACCAGAATATTGATAATAATAAAGTTAGTATATATGTACACATTTGAAAAGACTGTCATACTTTCCAAACTGCACTCTCAAGTACCGTCTTAGGAATTAAATCTGTTTGAGCTGGAAGAAGTTCTGGAGGTTATCTGGTTGAAATAGGGATAACATATTTTATATACTATTAATATACTTTTCTCTTTTGGTTTTCATTGAGTGACCTACCCCTTTATCTTCCCATTTTGTCAGAGACCTATGTCTACCTTTCAGATTTCTACAGCATGAATGCAAAAAAAAAAAAAGTTAATGTTTAGAGTCTCACAAACAAAAATGGGACATTATAGGAATAACAATTGCAAAACTAAGCTTTGTTGGGAAAGAAATATGATTTTCTAAATTTCTTTAGTTCCCATGTGGCATAACAAGAACCGGGTCTGTAGGTAGGACTCAGATCCTAGACCTGTTTCCATGCAATGCAAGTACTGGTTCTATATGTGGTGACCAGGCCGCAAGGCTAAGTGCTTTAGGGTTAGATGAGACTGATGAATTGTAAAGGCAGGAAGCCTGTTCATTTCTGGTCCTAAAGGACCATGAGAAGGAGAAGGGAGACAGATGCTGGAGATACACACTGAACTTGATTTTCTGTCTCTGGGCTGCCCGGATGGGGGAGGTTTGTTACATTAGTTAAAATCAACACAAGCCTTTCCCCCATTTAAGACTGCGTGGAAACAGACTCCCCACACTGATCTGGGAGTGGCCACATCAGAGTAAACTCAGCAGCACAGCGTGGTTAGGCAGTGGAAGGGCTAGAGTTTAGCTTTCCCAAGCTACCCTCAGTTCCTGTGTGGTGGGGAAGGAACACATAATACCCTGCATGCCCTGGAGGGGGTGGGGCACAGATGCTAGTTGGAGTCTGGCTAGAGGATATTCCAGAGAGGGATGACCATGGTGGGCAAGATGGCACTGTCGCCAAGACTGCAAAATGAAGCCTGGGCCCTGACCTCACAACCAGACCTGGCAGCGCATAGCACCAATGGAATTCCAAGGGCTAAATTAAGGAAAAAGAAAGCCGGGCTCTGACTCAGCCAAGAGAGAAAATGAACCACAAGCTACCCAACCCATAGTCTCCAGCAGCAAACACCAGCTGAATGCCAAGGAATGGGACAGGCTGCACATCAGTGCCACCAGTCCAAGGAGCAGCCCAGACTGGCCACCCTACAGCAGACACAGTGAGGATCCAGACAACATCATATGGACTCAGGACTCTTCCCGCTACCCATGAGAATACAGTAAGCCCCCCTCATACACCCAGACGGCATCTTGGTGAGAGAGGGAAGGAGAGAGACATCTGAAATTCTGGGCATTTCTCCAAAAAAAAGAGAAAGAATGTAAAAAGAAAGACTGAGTTATCCAAAGACCGCTGTTCCAGAGCATGGGATTGGACTGAGAAGAGAGGGTGGGAGTAAATTTTTTTCCACATCCCAGTGAGATGGGGGCTCATTGAAAAAAAAAAAATCAGAACATTTCTACAAGTCCTCTGAACTCTACTCTGAGAGTAGGGTGAGTGCTTTGGTGACCCTGCTCCCTAGCCTGACCTTCTCCTTTCTGTGTAGGAAAAGGCTCATATGGACCATGGGACCAGGTGAGGCAGATGTTACATATGCAGAAACTAAGGTCCAGTGATGAAATATCTCATTCATGGTCAACTGGGTGGCAAAGCCACAACAGGAGTTAGACCTCCTAATCCCAGCCCAATGCTCCTCTTGCAGGGCCATGAGCCTCCCCAGTGACCCTGCAGAAGATGCCCCAGTACATGGTCCCAAGGAACAATGGTGAAAGGTGATTACGCTACAAAGCACACTTTCAGTTTCCTGTGCTCAAGCCCCCATCATATCTTCTAGTCTTCTTTCAGGAGAATCCTATGGCTGAAAATGTTCCTTTGACATATTTACATCTGGGAGAGGGGTGGGGAGGTGTGATCCTATGTGCCTTTCATTATGCTAAATGCTCCAAATGGCATGAAGCTGATAGAACAGTGATTGAACAAAGTGTTTCTTTTCTCCCAAGTATCACCTAAAATTGAAACCTTTATTGGCTGCAGTTTCTATCCATCTGCAAAAACACAGAGAAAGAGGTTGGCAAGTGACTTCAGGCTTTTCCCCTAGAGTGTTACTTACCTGACTTTAACCAGATGCTGTGTATCAGCCTGTCTCTCTCCTCCATACTCAGTGTGTAGAAGACAGAAGAAATACAAGGAATGCTTGTTATGTTATGGACTCTCTCCCCCTCTCTTTCTCTTTCTTTCTTTCCTTTTTTTTTTTTTTCTCTTTTAATTCCAGGACCGGATATACAAGTTCCAGAAGAGGAATATACATCCCCAGAGTCTGAAATCAAATCTGGAATTCATATCCTCTGTAAATGTACTTTATTAAAAGCAGGAATCAAGAAAGGTTTTGGAATTATTATATTGGAGAGGTTGATTGTGTAGAATGGACGTAGAATTAGGGATAATTTTAGACATGTTTTCAGGCAGCCAACTCCATGGATGAATGGGAAAACTGGGTACTTTGGCATCAGTCCTATCCCAAAGGCTTTAAAACCAGCCCTCAGCCTGCGTTACAAAATCACAGTCGGAAAACGAAGCAGGAGACCATGATAAGACACATTCGTCTATAATTGTTGCAATCAGGTGAATTGAAATTTTGTAGGAACACATAGTAGGCACCAAACTGTCATTCTGGGGTTAATCTTTGTAAAATCCGTTTGCTGACAATGAATGATATTTAGTGCAACCCCAGACTACCACCAAGGGTGGAAGGCATGAGAGTTTGCGTGTGTACTTAGTGTGTCTGTGCGTGCATCTGTGTGAAGCAGCTGAAAGTATTGGTTGAAGTCCAGAATTGGAACCGGTTGAGGCTGTAAGGGGAGGAAGAGGGCAAGTCACAGGAACTGCCCTGGGACACGCCTGCAGCCTGTACTACTGGCTGTTATCAGGGTGGGAAATGAGGAACTTGTCCATTGTTCCCATAAAGCCCAGTTTTATACCAGTAAACTGTCTCCTAACAATATTTCCCCCTCACTTTGGCATCTTTCTGAATACCATTGCAGCTCATGGTATCTCTGTGATGAAAGCAATCGTTTCACAGGGGTCAACCAGCTCAACAGCAGGAGCAAAGTGATTATGGGATTCACACTCCTGTAATAAAAGAAGAGCCGAGCCCTTTAACTGGTCAAAGAGAAGTGGGAGCTCCTTGTGACCCAAAAGAAGCCCCTAGACTCTGTGAGTTCCCTGAGCCAGGGCATCCACATTCCAGAGCTCATTTAAAGGAGAGCAACTGCCGTGTTTGATAGAAGCTCAGAAGGAAAAGGTTGGAATGCTGAATGTGATGCTTCTAACGGGGCCACCAGCTGGCTTTCTGCTGCTATCTAATTAGGGCTCCATCTCCCACACCCCCTCCCCACTCTTCATTCACATCCAGTGTCTCTCCTGTTGCTTTATTTGAAAAGTTCCCTTTTTAGAACATGGGGGAAGCAGGTACGGTGAACATTGGGATGGCTAAGGTCCTTGACTTTTCATGTCAGCTGCCTTTCTAAAATTTCTGTTACTGTCTTAATTATAACAGCCATAAAGGAGAATTTGAAATTCCCCTCAACAGTAACTCCCAGGAGGAACAGGAGCAGGATTACTTTCCCGTGTTCCTGTCTTCTGGAGAGAGCTGGATCCCCCACCCCCACCCCCACCCCCCTTTCTCCTTTGCAAAGTTCTGGCCTCCGGAGATGAGCGTGGGCCTGGAGTCTCTGTCCCCACGGTTCTTTGCAGGAAGGGTGGCTGCTCAGATTCCAAGCTTCCTGCCTGGACAAGTGACGACTCTAACACCCCCTCAGGGAGGTGGTTTGTAATGTTTGTTCGGTAAACTCTTAAGTAACTGTGTTCTGTTCCACCAGAGGAGGTCATGTGGCTTAAAGAGAAAGATGTGTTTTCCTGTGGGTAGTTAAGGACACTGAGCCATGCTGACAGAACCCCCCCTCTGAACAGAGAGCACTGTTCCAGGAGCCAAGGGAAAAAAACATTCGTTGTCAAGCGCAAATTAATGTGCTACAAACAGCCCTGGGCACTAGGTTTGTGACACATCTGTCTCCAGAAACTTTACTATAGAAATGTCTCCTTTTGGAAGGCACAAGTCAGTGAGCTGATACATGGCTCATGAAGAACGACTTCTCCCAATCCTCAGTGTTCCAGGGCATTTGTTCTTCCCCTCGTTCACTGATGGCTGCATTTTTCATTATAAACGTAGCTGTGGTTCTGAGCACCCCTCCCCCCTCCAGCTCGGGTCATCCTGTTTGCCTCTAAAAGCCAAAACTGTTCCCAAAATGCATGGAGACAGCAGGTTCTGAGTGACTAGAAAGAGCTTGGCTGGCTCCTGCGGAGGGGTGTGAGAGGGTCTGGCCCAGAACTTCTGCAGGCCTCAGGCTTGGCTCCGAGTGGTTTTCCCTGTGGCCTTGCCTGCTGCCCTGCCACAGGTGAAAACAGAGCCAACCACTCTCTACTCAGATGTTTTTGTCTTCTTGGTTTTCTTAAATGGAGGCATAATTTACATATAGTAAAATGCACAAATTCTAATCATCCAACTCAATGCATTTTGACAAATAAATATATGAAAATACTCTTCATTTACCCTCCACCCAAATCAAGAATATAGACCTTTTCCAAGACCCCACAAAATCTCCTCCTGCCCATCCTGTTATTGAACATTTAAAGCTGCCATATGAATGTCTTACAAAGTTATTGAGCTCTCTTCTCACTCGGAGCTCCTTGCCCTGGTTGTCATGCTGGCTCACCACCAACTTGGGCTGCAGTCTTTCCCTCCCCTCAGCCACTCCCTCCATATGAGGGAGCTTGGGCAGACTTGTCTCCTTCTTCTTAAAAGTCATTAACTTGAAGCTCAGAGGGGTCAAGCAATTTGCTCCTGGCCACACAGCCAGTAAGGAACGGGGTGATGGCCAGAACCCAGCTCCTCCAGGCTCTCTTGGCCCTCTTTCCTCTGCCCGAGCTTTCAGGAGAACACAGAGCTATGCCCTACTGGAGTGAGAACTGAGCAGAACACAGACACCTGGAGCCCACCTCTATCCGAGTCTGACAATGCCCGGGCTCTGGATTCCAGGCTGCTTCTCACCTGGAGGTGACCCCTGCCTAGCAAGCTTGTGATGTGTGGTCTCTCCTCACACCCTCTCCCTTTGCAAGCCAAACACAAGTGAGTAGTGCACTAGTCCAACATGCTTGAGAACCATCTACAGAATGAGTTGTACACACCGATTCTCAGGCCTTGGTGTACACACCGAGGCAGGGCCCAGGAAGCTGCATTTTTACCAAGCTTGTTCTTATCCTCTCCCCACTCACACCAGGGGATCTGTGGGACCCACTGCACTTTGATAAACACTGTGTAGGAGGAGCTCTCCCTATCTCCTCCACTGAGGAAATAACATTCAATAGTTTCCATCCTTATCATACCTGATCCCTCCCTTCCTGGAAGATTTCCCCTTCCTTAACTTCACCTTTATCTTTGCTATCTCCCTAGTCCCTAGATGATTGCGTTCCTTTGATCATGATTCTATTATTCAACCTGTTCATCTAATCTCTAGTCCTTTCCTGAATTGTCCCTTAATCTCTAGATAACCTTAGTGTTTGTCATGATTTAACATAATCCACACACACCAAACACATGTACAAACACACCCTCTGCTGAAATCCCTTCCACAGCTCCAATGAGTAAAGTCCAAACTCCTTAAAGTTGGACTTAAGACTCTCCAGTATCGACTACTCACCTTCCAGTTTCATCATTTGTGCTACTTCCCTGAAACATACCCTTCCTCCCACCACTATTTCCCAGCTATTTTCATACCTCCCTTTGCCTGTAAAAGTCTTCTCCTTGGGCTCATCTGGTGAACACCTACTCATCTTTCAGGACTCAGATTAAATGTCCATCCTCCAGGAAACATTTCAGCCTCTCCCAACACCCCCTAACAATGGGTTGTTCCTTTTTTCTAGGCTATGTCTTCTCTCCTTAACTGAACCAGAAGCCATGTACCCTCAGAAACTGTGCGGGATGGAAAATGTCCAACATTTTCCTGGACAAAGGTCTGTGGCCATTTTTATATGGTGGCCATGTGCTAAAATAATATACCATAAAAATGTTTATTGAGCGTTTCCTATGTGCCAGGTACTGTTTTAGTGCTTTTTCCCCTATTAGGATTATTTATATAAGATGTGTTTTTCTCTAATGGTGGTTACTTAGAGTGACCTCATGTCTGTATAGTATAATGTCTAACTTCTCGTTGTAGATCTCTAAGAGTCAATAAAGGCAATTGTCTCCAGTTGATCTGAAGGTTCCACTTCTGTTGTGGGCAAGCTGTAAGCTGGACGTCTCTGATTCATTCACCTTTTTTTTTTTTTCTTGTTTTCTTTTCCTTGTAGGCTTTAAAAGTGCTAATTGAATAATTGGAAGAGTGATTTTATTTATTATGTCCATCCCTATAAATCTAAAAATTTAAATAAAAGTCAATGAGGGGAAATGATTCAAAATATACAGAAAATTTAATATACAGAAATTTATTTTAAAAGGAACCTCTCCGAATGCTCCTTTCCAGACATTTAAAATGTCATGAGGAAGAGCACCATTTCTCTACACAGAGGCTTCATACTCCCCTCAATTTATGAGGCAGGAGAGAGTTGAGATGCTTCAGTGCAGAAAGGAGAGACCAGCAAAGGAACCCTCCAGACTCCTGGTGACCACTGGAGTGTGCTGACGTTTCCCAGGAGACGGTCAGTTTAAAGCCACCAAAATGTACTTCTCAATTCATTAATCTTTTGGTTGGGGTGGGAGTGGAGACAGGAAAATCTGCTCAAGATAAGCATGAAGTACAATATGACTTTGCCTTCTTATAAAGTGCCATCATTCACATAAATTGCATCTTTCAACCTTTCAAGGGATTAAATGCTACAAGACAGACAGCATCTGGTTCAAACAGCAGCAAATCAAAGGGGGTAACAATACACCGCTTGGTGAATAACAGGCGGGCTCCTGTGTCCATAGGAGGCCAACAGCAGAGAGAAAAAGAAACCTGCGAGAGGCACAGTAAGAAAGGGTACACCTGTAGATGTGTCAGGGAAGATAGTGATGACTGCGGGGATAATAACGCCATTCTTCTAAGGTGACCCAAAGCGGCAGGCAGTCGCCCTCCTTAAGGGGGTAGAACACAGCTTTCCTTGACCCAGGGACCAGAAAAGAGAACAGGGGACCGAGACTCTCCCATCTGAAAGCCACCAGCTGGGGTCATTAATTAACGTGCAGACTCAAATTGGCTTCGTAAAGGGTTTCTTAAGAGAGCCGAGGAAGAGGCTATTTGTCTGGAATTAGATAAAAAGTAGTTGAAGTTTGACTTCTTTGTTTCAGCTGCCCCTTTCTATCCTCCCCCACTTCAACTCTTCTCCTCCCCTTTATCTCCATCTCAGGCTCTTATTACTCTCATGACCTCTGCCCTTTGACCCTTCCAAGGAAGGATCAGATGCATACCATTCACACCTCCATGTAAAGTTAATCCTCTGGCAGCTCCCAAGTATTCTGTTTTAGCCATAACCCCAAATGAAAGGCACTCCTCTGTTAAAGGAATTTCAGGTTGACGATGAGGTGTGTTTTGGGGGCTGGTAAGAATCAAATTCTGAAGGTTTTGAGTGAGGCCTGTCTCAAGCACTCAGGCCACCCTTTTCTGGAACTTTGCCTGACTCCCATTGGGAGTATTCATATTTAAGGATAGAGTACCCAGAACTATCCTATGTGCTTTATTTGTATATTAATCTCTTTTAAAGTTAGTTTTAATTTCTACCGAAGTTATACATGCAGCTTTCTTACAGTGGTTCTCAAACGTCGCTGAAATTTAGACTCATCTAGGGAAATGTTTTTAAATTGACGCCTAGACTTCACTCCAGCCCAGCTAAGTAAAACCTGTTGGAGGTATGGCCCAGGTCCTGAAGGGTCTGAAGAGCCCCAGATGATGATAGAGGAGGAATGTGAGCCAATGATTTGAGGGAGATAATTCTGCAAGCCATATTTAAAACCAGAGCAGACCAAACCAAATAGCAGTATCTAAGCCTTCCCTCTCTTATTTCTCACTTCCCAGAAATAGTAAATTCAACTGAGTAGATTCTTATGGTATTTGCCCTCATATTTCTAAATTACATAATTACATTGCTACTTCTTGATTTTTTATGCTAATTTGATGTTTATTAGGAGATATATGTGATGTATGTTTTAAACGACCAGTGGAAGTTTGCCTGACATGAGAAGTAACAGAGGTTGGACAGAGAATTCAAGGGCAAAGAAATATGCAAAAGAGGGATGGTAAAAGGGCATGGCAAGTTTGGGGCACAGGCGATAGTGAATTGTGGAGAGAATGGCAAGAAATAAGGTAGGAGAGCAAAGCATCTATCAGAACAGGAAGGATTTTCTTTACCAAACTAAGGACTTCAGACTGCTTGCTACAGGAACTGGGGAGCCCTAGATGTAATTTAAGTTAGGTAGTAGATAAAGTCAAGTCTGCATTTTATATACCACCCAGTGGCATTGTGGAAGGTGCATTAAGGATGGGATGAGGCAAGACTAAAGTAAGAGACCAGTAAGGAAGTCTAGGTGAAAACAATGAGTCTGAACTAAGGCAGAAGAGTGAAGATAGAAAGGGAGGGATAGATTTGATAGGCTTTAGGAAGTTAGTATTAACACGAAACAAATTAACTGGAAATGAGGATGAAGAAAAAGAGGAGTCTAGGATTACTCTTTGAATTCTGGCTTGAATAACTGAGTGACTGGTAGTATTATTAACACAGAGAAAGAATGTAGGACAAGCAGCAGATTTGAGGGAGAGAATAATGCCTAGAAGATATCGTGGGGAAGCTATCCAAGAAGCACTGGTTCATGAGGTTGGCAGTGTCCTATTCTTCAACTCTAGTGACTCCCAGGAAGGGTACTGGCCAAGGTAGGCTCAGCTTGACCAGGAGAAATGTTTACCTGGTACAGCAGAAAACAGTAGAGGGAATAAGCAGTGTTAGTACTAGAGGAATCGTATTAAGCATCTGATCCAAGAAGTGTATATGAAACCGTAAAAGGAAATAAGTCCAAGGGAGTGAGAAATAGCACAGAAGGCAAAGTATAAATTTATAAAGGCAGAGTGCAGGATGTGGGCTGCAAGAGAGACAAATATGACAGGTCCTTTTTTCATTATTCATTCTGACTGGGGAGCTAGGAACCTACCTATCGGCTTAGAGTGCCCTTCTTGGGTTCAGGGATGGCAGGGCCATGGCATGTTTAAGTTTGCCCAATGGAAACTCCAAGTCAGTCTGAGAGAGATGAGGATCCTTTGAATTATCCTCTCTCTGGTTTTTTCCCTTCCTGTGCACCAAGTGCTAGAGCTGGCTTCAGTTCCAGCTTGCAAAATGACAGGAATAGGATAGCTGGAGATAGGAGGTGAAGGGATATGATAGGTCAATGGAAAGACCTAAGAAATGAATTGGGGTTTGTAGCAGGGTTGTACCTCATTATCATAGGATACTGGGCCGCCCTCAGGATGGTGTCTCCAGGCTTCAAAAACAATCATTTCTCATTTCCAAACCAAAGATGACCTCAGTAAGTACTCGCCTGGGCCTAACTCTTCACCAGAGTCGTCTTTTGGCCAGAGAAATGATCATAAGTACTTAAGCTTAATTGGGGTGGGCCAGGACAGGGGCAGATGTTAAAAGGGTATTGAGCGCATAAAAGGTGAATATCCAAACCAATTGAAAGCAGAATCTTCAAGAGACATCTGCATACCCATATTCATAGCAGTATTATTCAAAATAGTCAAAAAGGTAGAGGCAACCCAAGTGTCCACTGATGGAAGAATGAATAAACAAAATGTAGTGTATGCATACAACAGAATATTATTCAGCCTTAAAAAGGAAGAAAATTCTAACACATGCTACAACATGGACGAAACTTGAAGACATTATGATAAGTGAAAGAAGCCAGTAACCAAAAAAAAAAAAGCAAATATTGTATGACTTCACTTATATGAGGGAAATTCATTAAGACAGAAAGTAGAATGGGCTTGTGGAGTCGGGGAATGAGGAGCGATATTGTCTAAGGGAAAAGAGTTTCAATTTTGCAAAATGAAGAGTTCTGGGGATGAGTGATGGCGATGGCTGCACAATAATGTGAATGTTCTTAATACCACTGAACTGTTGTACACTGAAACGTGGTTAAGATGGTAAATTTTATGTGATTTGCACTTCACCACAATTTTACAAATAAAATAAAATTAAGTAAATAAAGCATGGACGAGCTTGAAAGGTAGAAAAGGAAACCTCCAGGGGCTAAAGTAAAGAGGAAGTTGGAGCTCCAACATCAGACTCTGGAACTTTTGCTGCAGTGGTCCTCGGGAAATGACATGACCCAGTAATGGCTAAGGACTTGGATTTTAACACCCATGCAGAGACAGGGGATGAGGACTCAAGCCTGGTGAAATGAGGAGTTGGAACTGAAGTCCCCTACATAAAGCCCAGACGCTCTAAGAAAAGCCAAACTTCAACCCAGAAAGACACCACGGAAGCTCATCACTGCCCTGACTCTAAGTGAGGAGAAACAGTCCCCCATAAGAATCAAAACCCCAGTAATGTGCCCGGCACAAGTTTAGAATCCAAAAACCTACTACCTGCATCACAAGGAAACCCCAACCCCAAAAATTAACATAAAATTGGTCTTTAGCCAGTGATACCCCTAGGATACCAGGCAGAAACAAATATAAAACCACTCGAAATTAAACTTCAACACCCCAGGCCACAGAGAATTCCCACAGGAAAAATAAAGCCATGCTTACAATAAAAATTTCTAAAAACAGGAAAAAATTATCTACCATGTACAAGTCAATAGTCAAAATAAACAGTAAGATTAAACTCCTCAAAATTTTAGATAGTAAACTGTTATAGTTTAGAAACTGATAGTACAGACTATAAAATTAGTATTTTTAATGATTTTAAAAATCAAAAAAGGACATACCGAAGACTAGTATAAGACATTATTTTTAAAATAGAAAGTCCTAAAATGAGCCAGAGGGAACTTCTAGAAATTAAAAATGTGGTTGCTGAAACTAAAAATGCAAGGGATGCATTAAGTATCAGATTAGACACACAGAAGAATTAATGAAATGGGAGATCTGAGGAAATATTCCCAAAGCTCCATAGAGAGACAAAAGAGATTAAATATATAAACAACAGGTTAAAAGATGAGGATGAACAAAAAGAGCTAACATATGTCTCATAGGAGTACCAGAAGAAGACAATAAAAAGAAGAAAGAATATTCAAAATTTAATGTCTGGGTTCAAAAAATGTCCTTACCAATTACTGTCTTAATGTGGGCAAATAATTTAACCTCTCTGTGACCCAATTCCCTTTATTGTAAAATGGTTCTAGGACTCTGTTGTGAGGATTAAATGAGATAATAAGTGTAAAGCATAGAACCTATGAAACATAAATATGCACGGCTATTACTGTTATTAATGAGCATTATCCCACATTGGTAACAGATTCAAACCACTGTTTAAAGAACCACATGGAAGATAAATAAAAATAAATCCATACTTAGACACATTATACTAAACTGCAGAACATAAAAGACAGAGAGAAAAATCTTAAAGCCACCAGAAATGAAAGACAGATTTCCCACAAAGGGACAATAATTAGACTTAGAGCAATGATCGTTTTCAGTAGCAACAGAAGAGCTCAGAAGAGAAAAAAAAAAAAATGTCTTCAATATGCTGAGGGAAAATAACTGTCAACCTAAAATTCAACACTCAGATAAATTGCCATGTACCACTGAGTATAAAATAAAGATATTTTTCAAGTTAAAACTGAGCTTTTTTTTTTTTTTACTACTCACAAACCCTTACTGAAAGAACTACTAAAGGATGTACTTCAAGAAGGAAATTGATTCCAGAAGGAAGTCATGGTATGCAAAAATCAGAAGTGAAAGAAGAGAAGGATCTTGTTGGGGTGAGGGTAGGGGGAGAGGAGAAAAGTCAGGGAAGGCAGAGATGAATTGGATAGAAATGGGACTGTGGGAGAGGACAGGAGCCAGAGGAGCTTATGTTGTGGGTGAGCGTCATGACCCACGGAGACAGAGGTAAGGGTTATGGAATTATGGAGGAGATGTGTGAATGGAGCTAACAAGCTTTGGAAAACAAATTAGAATTTTGGTGAGAGGGACATAAGGTTCCCCTCCCAGAGGTTTTGAAGGAACTGAGTTGCTTTCTGGAATTGAATGTCCTTGTCTGTGGGGTTGGATTTAATGATCTTTAATGTCCCTCCCAGCTCTGACATTTTACAATGTTGGATAATGAGACGGAGATGTGAGGCCAGGGCTCTGGAGTTTAGCTGGATTAAGTGTATGGAGACTTCTGAAACTTTGAAAGATGAGCTCAGTCCATTTCTGAAAACAAGGCAACAACTGATCTTGGACATCTAAAGTCCCTACAGTAAGAAGCGGATGTAGCGTTGAGACAATTAGAGCAGAGAATGGGCCTGACTGTGGCACAGACATAAATGGAAGTGGCGGAGACCAGGGGGAGTCCTGAAAAGCCACATCCTGGCTTCCACACTGCTTTCCAAAGGCTCTGAGTTTGACAGAAATCCAAACATGTCTTGTCTAAGGCACTTTCCCCTTTAATTTTCAAATTTATGTATATTTTAAGGGAAATTTAATCTATGTGGCTCTGAATCATGGACAGCAAACTCCTCTAAGAGACACTTGATGCTGGGAGCTTTTCCTGAACTTGGAACAACTTGTTACAAGAGGCTCTTTTTTGACTGATTCTGTTTCCAGTCTCTGCCTCTCCACCCAAGGTCCAAGATTTGGGTCAGATGCTAAAAACCTGCCGGATAAGGACTGCACTTTTCTTCCTCTTCTTCCTTGGCAGTCAAAGGGAACTCATCCAAGCCATGGGGGCATAGGGCTTGGCTCTGCCAAAGAAACAGTGCGGTCCTTGATGCTAGCACAGACCTGGCCTCAATTTGGTCCTCAGCACAATGGCTGTATTTGAGGCAGGGCTGGCAAACAGGACTCCAGTTTCCAAGCTGTATTTCCTTAGGTTGCAATAAGCGCTCCACCCAACCTCATTATACAGTGGCAAACCTCACAGCAGCATGTTCGCGGTTCATACACTTCTGCTCACCAGAGCCCAGTCCCACAGGGCTCCAGGAGAGGAAGGTATTCAGCCAGGATGGGCTGCACACTATTTTCCTTCCATCGTTCTCAGGTTCTGCTGGCCAAGCGCGCGTGGTCCCAGCCGACCCCGTTGTTTCAGCAGTCCTGTGGTGTACCTCACTTCCAGGAATCTTACCCAGCCCAGGGCAGAGAGCCTCGTCACTTATTTACCCAGGGACCGGTTCCAAAGTGTAGAATCATACCACTGGAAAGAATTGCTGGTCTGTGACTTTGGGCCCCACAGTTTCTACATTTCCTTTACAATTGGTAATGATAGAGGTACCCCTTTAAGGACATCTTCTCTCATACTTTCATATTCTTACTTCATTAATTTTTTTTAGCTGACTTTGAATGGTGCTGCAAAGACCAATCAGATGAAAGAGTCAAATCTTGCCACTTAAAAAGCACCATGGGAGCCAAAACCACCTCAGGGCTGGTTTTCTTCATTTTTTTTCCTTCCCATTTCTGGTTGGAGTTACTCAAAGCAGTTCATGTGGCATAATTTTAGGGGTGACCTTTCCTCAATAATATCCTCCAATGACATCTGCTATCCCATTACTAACTGATATTAGCCATCCCATCTGTGTTAAGATTGTTGGGGAAGGAAAAGAGGGGACTCGCAAAATACATATACTCTTGGAAATTAAAGTATACCGAGTCCCAAACAATTTAATGTGAATGAGTTCATTAGAGCAGGATGCCCAGCAAAACAATGTGGTTTAGCAAAAACAACACTGGACTTGGGGCCCAAAAACTAGAGATTGAATCCTGGCTCTACTTTCTCTGCCTAATTTCCCTCATCTGTAAATTGCTGATAACCATCCCAGTCTCATTATAAAGTTGTGTGTGTGCGTGTGTGTGTGTGTGTGTGTGTGTGTGTGTCCATGAACATATTCTGTAATGACTTTATGAATGTCAGCACCTGATGAGAGCAGGGACCATAAGACAGGACGGGGGAAGGAGGACAGGGCTCCAGGCTGCCACGGGCTGATGCAGAAACCCAGTGAACTCCCTGAGGGCTAGCCTCTGAGAGCACAAGGCAGCTTAGTGCTGGGCCAGCATTCCCCACGATGATGCTTGGGAACTGAAAAGGACTGTTTGTTAGGGTTCCACTCCAACATACCCCAGAGCCTACCTGACGCAGCCTGTCAGCCCCAGGCTATCTCCACCTGCAATGCGGGTCCTCGCCTTGGCCTATGGGTGGAAGGCTAGGAGAATGGGCTGGACAGTTAGAAGCTCCCTGGTGGCATTTTAATGAAGACTGTTAGAACTCAGGTGTAACTTTTACTGACTCCTAGGGAAGCCTGCTCACCTCTGCTTGGGGCACCTTTACTCTGGCTTCATAAAAATTTGTTTATAAGGCCAAGCTCAAATAAAGTTAAAACATCCAACAGGGTGGTTGGGGATGGGCTATGAAAGGCTCCAGCCCATTACACAGAACTCCCTGTAATCCCGCGTCTATCGCCTGGTGGATTGCTCCCAAAAGTTATTTTTCTATTCATTTTAGCAGATTTCCCCCCAAATCAGGCCCCTGGAGCTGCCAAGCCTTGGTAACAGGGAGAAACATGGGGCTGACATGTGAGCCCCAAGCTGCAGCAGCAGGGGGGTTTGTTTCACCTCCGGGCTTGGAAATAAATGCAGCTTGACTTTTGGGAGGGAGCCTAATTGATTCTACTGGTGGCGGCAGAGTGGTGGAGACCCCTGGAAAGAACGATGTTTGGGGCCAGGGTACCAGTGCCGAAGGCACACACACTTCCTCTAATTAACAGGCACACGATGCCAACAAACACACCGGCATATGGGAAGTGAGGGCGACTAACAGGCAAGCCGCCCGACTTCCTCAGGGAGTGCCCTGCCAGCCAGGATTATTCCCTGTCCCTGTTTCCTCACAAAAAAGCCCCTGTGCTTGGTTGAGAGGCCGGCCCCAGGTGTTGGCAGACCCCGCCTGGAGGCACTGCCTGAGCTTGTCTTCCGGCCTCGCTCTCTGCCAGGGACGTTTTTCTGGAGTAACTAGTTTGAAGCATTCAGAAAAGCCAGAGGATCTTTCTGGGGACTTTCTGGAATTAAATGGTCAAATTCTGCCTCCCCTTTTCTCTCCTTTGACATTTCAGGACTTTGGTTATTTCTACTGATAAACTTCATCTTCTCCAGAACCCTCAGAATCACCACCTACCCTAATCCTGTGCAGTGTCTGAAATGGTCTCCAGCACCCCTGAAGGCCATCCAGGTGAGGACTGGGGCTACCCTGTCTATGGCTTTCCCACAGACAAGGTCAGTGCCCCTCATTTCTACATGTAGCCTACATGCCCCTCATTTCTAAAAGTAGCCTTTTCTATACTCTATGAGTCTCTTTTGATTGTTGGCCATTGCAAGCATAGCTCAAGAGATAGTGATGCATTCAATAAACGTATACATTAAGTGTCTGTTAAGTGCCAGGCACGATGCTGTGTGCAGAGGATTCCAGGCACCTGAGGTGAGACTTGTCTCCAGGTAAGGAGCCAGAGGCAGGAACAGAAGCAACAGGACATGGTGAAGGCTCTAATAGGTACATCCAAGGAGCCATGGGTGCACCATGGAAGGACCATTCTGGTTGTGCACAGACCATCTGAATCAGATCAGACTTGCTAGCAATGTAGACTCCCAGGCCTTATCCTGGAACTTCCAAATCATACATCAGGGAGGGAGGCCCAGGAAGATGTATTTCAATGAGTTTCTCAAATGACTGTTATTTACACTAAATTTTGAGGACCACGTCCTATTTGAGAGCTACTGTCCTAGGGGTAATTAGAAAGGGTATACCACCCTGGCCGGTTTGGCTCAGCGGTTAGAGCGTCAGCCCGTGGACCAGAAAGACCCGGGTTCAGTTCCCGCTAAGGGCACGTACCTTGGTTGCAGTTTGTCCCTGGGGTCGTGTGGGTGGCAGCCACTCACATGGATGTTTCTCTCTCTCTCTTCCTCCCTCTCTCCCTCCCGCTCTATCTCAAGATAAATGCAAAGATGTCCTCGGATGAGGATTTAAAAAAAAAAAAATGAAAGGGTGTACTAAGGTTATGACATTTGAGATTTTTTAAAAAAGTAATAGTTTTATTAAAATTTTTATTTTCCTTGAAAGAAATCATCAAAGGATACTTTATTATTATGTACCATATATACAGGGGTGGGTCCCAGTTTTGGGGGGCAGTAGTTTACTAAACTGAAGTAACTTTTCTTTTAATCTTAATTTTTAAAATATTTTTTTAAATTGTAATAAAAGTCCAGCCGATGTGGCTCAGTGGATTGAGCATTGTCCCATGGACTGAGAGGTCCTGGTTCAATTCCCCGTCAGGACACATGCCCGGGTTGCGGGCTTGATCCCAAGTACAGGGCGTGTGCCGGAGGCAGCTGATCAATGTTTCTCTCTCACATCAATATTTCTATCTCTCTCTCCCTTCCTCTCATTCTAAAAAGTCAATGAAAACATATTTTTACCTGGCTGGTGTGGCTCAGTGGTTGAGCATTTATCCATGCACCAAGAGGTCGCCAGTTTGATTCCTGGTTAGGGCACATGCCCAGATTGTGGGCCAAATCCTCAGTGGGAGGCGTGCAGGAGGCAGCTAATCGATGTTCTCTCTCATTGATGTTTCTATCTCTCTCGCCCTCTCCCTTCCTCTCTCTAAAATCAATAAAGAAAAAACAAAAACATTTTTTAAAAATTGTGATAAAATACACATAACATAATATTTACCATCTTAACCGTCTTTAAGTGCACTACAGTTCAGTGGTGTGCAACCACCACCACCACTGATCCACAGGACTCTTTTCATCTTGCAAAACTGAAACTCTGTTCCCCTTAGACGGTACAGCTCCTCATTCCCTCACTCCCCTCAGCCTCTGACGACCACCATGCTACTTTCTGTCTCTATGAATTTGCCTCATATAAATGAAATCATACACTATTTGTGCTTTTGTGACTGGCTTGTTTCACTTATTATAATGTCTTCAAGGTTCATCCATGTTGTATAGCATCTATTGGAAAGATAAATCTGATCACCAGGTATAAGGTAACTGCAATAATCCAGGCAAGAAATCACAAAGGCCCACACTAAGGCAGTTGAAGTGGGATGTGATACCTGGATAAGGGGATGGAGATATGTGGTTGCTCCAATACAATTCTCTCTTATCACTTTAGAAAGCTGGAAGGATGGTCCTCCACGCACCAAAGCAGAAAACACTAGAAGAAGACAACTGTGACTGTCATGGGGGTGCCTGTGCTTCTGAACCAGTCGCTCTCCTCTCTCTGCCATGGTGTACGGGGATTTCCGAACCTGCATCTTTACTATCCTCCCAATGGATGATCTGACACAGTCCAGCCCCTTTGAGAACATTACCAGCGCTCAGCTTTGGCCAAGTAAAAACAGTGGGTTCATCTGTGCTTTGTCAACGGCAGGATTTCACCACAATGTCTGTGGGCAGCCTCATGATTCCTGATTCAGACCATTCTCTCAACCACAGAAGCCACCGAAAGGTCTCCAGATGAACATCTCATGCTCTCATGTCTACTACTGCGGGGAGTTGGGGGATGCCATTCCTTTACAGATTTTTTTTTGCAGCTGTGGCTTTCACAAACCACATGGAAGACTGCAAGTCACATCCGATCAGTGGGCTGAAGACCCAAGCTTGTACTGTATTCAATGGAGTGGCACTGTTTGGTGTACCCACAGCCAGGGGACCCTCTGGCTACTCCTGAAAACATAAAGCAGTGACAGAAGCCAATTAAATTACTGGGAGTGATTTTTACAGCTTTAAATTTGAAAGAGCTGGGGCAAATTTGGTCCCAGGAAGAAAAGCATTGCGATCAGATGTCTTAGTTTTACTGAGCTGGGACAAAGCACAGCCTGAGCTGAAGACTGGAGTACAGAGTTGGAGTTGGCCCAGAAGGGGATAGTGCTCTACAATAGTAGCTTAAAACAGCAAATATGTGTTTTTTCACATAGTTCCTGTGGGTCAGGAATCCAGGAGCAGCTTACCTGGGCGGTTCCGGTTCAATGCCTCTCACAGGGTTGCACTCAAGCTGTCATCTGAAGACTTGAATGGGGCTGGAGGATCCACTTCCACACTCATTCAGATGGCTGTTTATAGAAAGTCTTAATTTCTTGCCATGTGGACCTCTCCATAGGGATGTTCAGGACATGGAAGCTGGATTTGTCTAGTGTGCTTGAGTGAGAGAGACAGAGAGACAGACAGAGAGAGAGAGAGAGAGAGAGAGAGAGAGAGAGAGAGAGAGAGAGACCACAGTGTCTTTTAAAATCTAATCTCAGAAGTGGCATATCATTACTTCTGCCATATTCTATTGGTCACACTGACCAACCCTGGAACAATGTGAGAGAGAACTAGAGTTGAATATCAGGAGGCAGGGATCAGTGGGGCCATGTTGGAGGATGGCTGGAACACTGAAAGTTCTGACGAGTACTCCATACCATAATGTACCTATTCTAGAGACAGAAAGACAATTTGACCCACAATACTTCCTATTCATTTGTCTTTCCAATCTTATTACACCTCGGGAAACTGTGAAATTTATGTTGCCTGCATTTCGACCTCCAGCATTTCCATCCCATTGCCACCAACAAACCCTCAACATACAACTCCAGCCTTTAAACTTCACCTGCACTTAGACTCCATGTTGAGTCTAAAATTCAGCACTTTATCATTTTCTTACTGTTTTACGTGCATTTACATGGTTTCCACAACTAGACTGTAAGCTCCTTATGAGAAGGAACCATATGTCTTTTTATTTGTAAGGGGTCACAGCAGCAAGCCCAATGCTGGACACATGGTAGTTGTTTAATCAAGAGTTATTCACTGACTGATTGATTTAGAGGACCTCTGGGAAGTTGAGGAGTCAGCAAGGAAGAAGCTTGGTCAGATGAGTCATCAGTCAAGTCCAGAGCAAAACTCCATAGACAGCTGCTTATCCCAGCTGGAGGAAGAAGACTGGCTCTTAGTCTGAGGCTCAGAGGCCACCTGCTGCATTTAGCTGGGGCTAACGATCAAGCCTCTCTCACACTGAGCTGCCCAATAACTCATGAGGCTGTTGGAAGCCTCATTTCTGTACAATCTAGGCTGGTTGTACTCAGTCTGCCAGGCAAACACTAATGCTTCAAGAGGAAATGGTTACTAATAAGCAGAACTTCCCTTTAAATGTCTCCATGATTTGTGACATACTATGAAATGAGAAGCATGTCTGTTCTGCAGAACAGGAGAAGGGCCACTTGCCTTGCACAATGTCATATAACAGTCGGTGATTTGGGAAGGAAGCTGTATTCAGCCCAGTGCTAGTGAAATACAGGCAGTGGTACCAACCAATGTACTCTGTAGTTGACATATATCTAACAGGCAACAACTATATCTCAGATTGGAATCCCAGGGAAGAGAGCCCCTCCCCCTGACTCTGCTTTTTACTTGGCGTGGGGTTACCTGGGGTTAATGGATCTGTACTAAAATGTTTGATTTTTCAACATAGCCTTTGGAAACCTGTACCTTTTGTTCTCTCAGTGAATTTACCTTCTTTCCTGTTGTTTGCACCTCAGCTTTTCCTATCAGCAATTTTGCATTTGTGGTAACTATGGGAGAAAGCCTGTGAAAAATGCTTTGTTATATTACATTGCCCCCTGGCTCCAATGAATTGCTCCATAAATCACGTTATTGTTAAAGTGTCCTAGCAAAACTAAACCACTTTCAGGGGCTCAGCGAGCACAAGGATATTAATCAAAGGCAACTATTGCAGAAGGGTCATTTAAAAAAAGGGAAAGAAAAAAACACACACAGTTTTTAATGTGTGAAGCCTGGAGAAGAGCATTGGGACTGGGCCAAACCAGAATATCTTTCCTCTTTCATAAATACTATGATACAAGAACGCATTATCTCTGAACACTTTAGGCCTATTTAGTTTTATAGCAAAACAATATTGAACACCTGCTGCACCCTCACGATCTAGTTCACGCAGCACAGGGTGAGAATGGGGGTGGTGAGGTGGGGGCTCCATAAATCAGGGAGAACTTTTCATCAGATTCAGCTGAGACCTGCAGCATTTGCTGAGCAGATGACAGGTACAAGCATGTCACAAATATTCCTGAGAGCCCCTGTCCTTGACTATCACACAACAGAGGCCATGAACCTTGCTCCTTGAGTCCTAGGCTCCACGTGCAAACCTTAGGGAGGGGAAGCGGTAACAGCATTGATTTCTCAGATTATTGCTTAGAACAACTAGTCAGCAGGCCAACAGCCTTTACTGAGAGCCTATAAACTACTCTGCACTAGGTATGATGGAAAAACACAAGAAAAAAAAGGCCAAATTCTACTATAACAAAGTAAATTCTGGAACTTTAGTGAACAGAATAAGTGGCTCAAAATAAGTGGCACTTGCTTATTTTTTTGTTGCTCAGATTTCTTATTGCAGGGTTTGGTTTCTTTTTCCTTTTCCTGCTTTATTGAGATATAATTGACATAAACCATTGTATAGTTTAAGGTGGATGCTGTGATGATTTGAAACGTGTATATAATGCAAAATGTTTACTGTAATAAGATTCACTTGCACAGCCTTTACCTGACATAATGACCATTTTGATGTTGTTTCTGTGGTGGTGAGAATATTTAAAACCTACTCTCTTAGTAACTTTCAAGTGTACAACACAGTACTGTTAACTACAGTCACCACGATGTACATAAGATCCCTGGAACTTACTCCTCTTACTACTGGAACTTTGTACGTTTGACCAACATCTCCCCATTTCCCTCAGTCCCTGGTAAACACCATTCTAGTCTCTGCTGCTATGAGTTTGGCTTTTTAAGATTCCACATACAAGTAAGATCATATAGTCTTTGTCTCTCTGACTCTTTTCATTTAGCATAATGTCCTCAAAGTTCATCTATGTTGTTGCAAATGTTATGATTTCCTTCTTTTTTTTCTTCTCCAATTTTTATTAATTTATTTTTGTTACAGATGTTTCTCCTTTTTCCCCCCTAGACCCCCTCATCCCCATCCTGCCCACCTCCCCCACTCCCCTAGCATTGTTGTTTATGTCCATTGGTTATGCATACATGCATATAAGTTCTTTGGTTCATCTCATCCACCCCCCCACCCCCCTACTCTGAGGTTTGTCAGTCTGATCCATACTCCTTTGTATGTCTCTGGGTCTATTTTGTTCATCAGCCCACCTTGTTCATTATATTCCACAAATAAGTGAGATCATGTGGTATTTGTCTTTCTCTGACTGGCTTATTTCATTTAGCATAATACTCCTGAGGTCCCTCCATGTTGTCTCAAAGGATAAGAGATCTTTCTTTCTTACAGCTGCATAGTATTCCATTGTGTATATGTACCACAGCTTTTTTATTTCCTTCTTTTTATAATTGAATAATATTCCAGTGGGGTGTGTGTGTGTATGTGTGTGTGTGTGTGTGTGTATCTATCACATTTTCTTTATCTATGTATCTGTTGATGGACACTTAGGTTGTTTCCATGTGTTGGCTATTGTGAATAATTCTGCAATAGACATTGGGGGGTGGTACAGATATCTCTTTAACATAGAGATTTCATTTCCTTCAGATATGAAATCCTTTGGACTATACCCAGAAGTGGGCTTGCTTGATCATATGTAGTTCTATTTTTAATTTTACATACTATGTTCCATAGTAGCTGCATCAATTTACATGCCCACCAACAGTGCACAAGGATTCCTTTTTCTCCACATCCTCACCAGCACACACCTACTGTCTTTTCTGTGATAGCCATTCTAACAGGTGTGAAGTGATATTTCATTGTGGTTTTGAACTGCATTTCAGGGGGTTGGTTTCTAATGGAATCTGACTAACAGTAGATGGCTTGTGCCATCAAATAATTTAGCATCTAACAATGTGTAACAAGCAAAAATATGTACTATTTCTAAACATATGTTTAAATCCCATACCTACAAAACCAAATCTAACAAGTAGGGAAGGGGGCAGCTTTCTTTCTTTCTTTTTATTGTTGAGAGTATTATAGATCTCCCCCATTTAGAGGGGCAGCTTTCCACTGATTAATTCCAACAAAGGTCAACCTTTTAAAATTCCTTATTTCTTCACCTTCTTCCTCATTCCCCAAACACACAAAGAAAATAAAGGTCACTTGAAATGACACCAACCTTTTAATATTTTGGTATATAATGATTATGATTAAGCAGAGATCAGCAGGCCTAGGTGTGAATCATAGCTCCATATGCTCCTGGTCAATTACATTATCTCTTTAGGCCTGTTTCTTTATCTGTAAAATGGAAATAATGGTAGCATTAACCTCGTGTGATTGTTGTAAGAGTGAACTAAGACAATCCACATAAGGGGCTCAGAACATTACCAGGCAAGTACTCAGTATTCAATAATGCTATTATTATATATACATATATCATTGCCATATTATTTATGTATACATACATTCACACACATTCTTTTTTATTTTATTTGTTGCTTTTTTTTTTCAATCCTCACCCGAGGATATAGTTATTGATTTTAGAAAAAGAGGAAGGGGGAGAGAGAGAAAAAGAAAGAGAGAAACATCAATGTGAGAGAGAAACATGGATCAGTTGCCTCCTGTATGTGCCCTGACAGAGGATCTAAACTGCAACCTAGGTATGTGCTCTGACTGAGAATTGAACCCACAACCTTTTTGGTGTATAGGATGATGCTCCAACCAACTGAGCCACTTGGCCAGGGCTCACACACTCTTTTTTTTTTTTTTTTTTTTTTAAAGGACCATAATTTACATACTGTTTAGCTTATCCTTTTTTAAACTTACAATGTATTATAAACAATTTTACACATCATTAGTCTCCCACAACATCATTTTTAATGGCTGCCAAGTATACCATTACATGAATGTATCCTAAAGTACTACTTATCTATTGTTGGACAATTAGGTTGTTTCCAATATTTGATATTATAAATACCCTGTGAGGAACCTCCCTGTAGAGGTTGCTTGCACACATTTTTGTTTGTTGCCTTAGGATTAATTCCCAGAACTGGAACCACTGAATCAAAAGAAATGCAATTAAAATATTCTAAAAAGAATATAAACACATTAAAGAAACTAGGGGGAAAATGTGATTCCACCACACTAATACAATTACTAATATAATTTGGGTGATTAAGATAGTATTATGTTTTCATTTTTACTTAGAAGAATAGAAGCTTCAAGTAAAAACTGAACAGATGTTTATTATTTCTGCTCCCTTCTGAAATTCACTAAAATAACAATAAAGAACTTAAAAAAAAAAAAAAAAAAAAAAAGCATAAGCCCACAATAAAAAGACAATGGAAGAGATGACAAAAGCCAAAAGACATGATCAAAATTTTGAGAACTGAAAAGCAGACCAGATGAATGATAACTGACTCAGTGGATCAGAGGAAACTAAAATTCATGTCATGACTTAAAATCTATAACTGGCTTTAAAAGAAGCGGCTAGACCCTCTGGAGTCCCTCCTTGACCTTGAAAGAAGAAAGAAGATTTACCCCTAGAGAGACTGACCCAGACAGGTTCTGAATCAGGCACTGCTCAGGACAGGATGAGGCATCTTAATGAAAGTAGGGTATTTAAGTGACAGTCGACATGTCTACTGAAAGGTAAGACTCCCAGCTCAGTTCCCAGTATGCTGGTAGCCAGGCTCACATAGTCTCTTCCCTTCTCACCCTACCTCCCAAGACAGGAGATTGGAGAATTCTTCCATGAGTAATTTACAGATCCAAGAAAAAAGACTAGAGAGGTTCCCCCAAGGAAATGTCAGTTCTCTGCACAAGTTTTGGAAGTTCAATACTCCCCCTCCATGCAGAAAAGGATCACTAGACATCAGAGAAAGCCCCTAACATGAAACACACCAAAACAAAACAAACTAATGAAAAAGAAGAGCTCAGAAAAACAGGGCAGAATGCGGGGGGGGGGGAATCTCTAAAAATAAAAAGGATATTGCATCCATGAAATAAGAACAAGAGGCTATAAAAAATTAGAAAGCAAGAAAATGCTCTGAGTAGTTAAAACTATGAGAAAATCTATCAACTTTTTTTTTGGAAAGATAAAGTTGAGGAACTCTCCCAGAAAGTGGAACAAAAGAAAAAGTTATAGAAGATGTAAAGGATAGGACATTTTAAGACAGATGTTCTAGAAAGAGAGAACCAAGAAAATGGATGGGAGGAAATCATGTAGGAATTAATACTGGGTCTGAACTGAAGGAGAGTGATGCATATAGTACAGTGAATGAGAAAAGGGATAACCAAGACACATCATTCTGAAATTTTGTATCACCAGGAATTTTTCTAAAAAGAAAAATTTCAAAAAAGAAAAAATTTTTAAAGCTACTTAAAAAAGACTGAGAATCACAATAGCAATAGAAGACAATGGAAAAATTCTGAGGGAAATTATTTTAACCCAGAATTCTATACCCAGCCAAACTACAAATCAAGTGTATTTGTATAAAAACAGAGTTTCAGAAATTCAAAGTCTCAAGACATTTATCTTCTTTTCTCAGGAAACTAATGGAGGACATGTTTTGCTTAGACAAGCAAGTTAAAAAAGAAAAAGAAGAAGAAATGGTGATGGAAAGCTAAATGCTGTAAGTTGGAGACTCAAAATTAATTTAGTGGCTAATGAAAACATAAGCTTATTGTTTTTCTCACATAATAGTCTAAGGTAAGTATTCCAGGTCAGAAGGGCAACTCTGCGCCATGTAGTCATTCAGAGAACCAGATTTCTTCTATCTTGTTTCTCTGCCACCCTTTAGAGCAGTGGTTCTCAACCTTCCTAATGCCGCAACCCTTTAATACAGTTCCTCATGTTGTGGTGACCCCCAACCATAAAATTATTTTTGTTGCTACTTCATAACTGTAATTTTGCTACTGTTACGAATTGCCATCGGATATATGTGTTTTCCGATGGTCTTAGGTGACCCTTGTGAAAAGGTCGGTCGACCCCCAAAGGGATCACGACCCACAGGTTGAGAACCTCTGCTTTAGTGCAATGGTTCTCAAAGCATGGTCTCCAGAATAGTAGCATCAGCATCACTTGAGGACTTGTTAGAACTGCAGATTCTCAAGTCTCCACATCAGATCCAATGAATCAGAAGCTCTAGTGGTGGAGCCCAGAAATCTGTGTTTTAACAGGCCTTCCAGGTAATTCTGATACATGCTAAAGTTTGAGGATAAATATTTTGGGGCATTATTCTTTTCTGTATGGTCAAAGTTTGATTGCAGGCACTTTTGACTGCAGCTCACCAGAGGGGAAAAGTGTGGAGGTTTTTGTGGTAAGGCCAGGATGTGGCTTACATTGCTTCCACTTACATTCACTTGACAAAACCTAGTCATGGAATAACCCCTAGTCTCAAAGGTGAGTTGGGAAATATAGTCTTTAGCTAGGCAGCCACATATTGACTATAATTCTATTACTATGAAAGGAGGAAAAAACAGATTTAAGAGGTTAATCAGTAGTTTCTACTACATGAATAATCCAGGCAACAGGGACCCTAATACCAGACAGCAGCAAAGATGAGTCCCAGGATGATGTTGAAGGGACATCCCAGAATGACCCACTCACAGACTAGAGCTGTGAATCAGGCCACAAAGCAACCAGTCCCAATAGGAACAGAAGTGCTGCAAAAGCTCCAGGAGGGTTGCCAAGGAAAATAATGAAACCAAGAGTATATCTATATTTGAATGTATTGATGGGAGATTTTGTGGATGAATTAATAATAGGTACATAGAAAACTAAACAGAATTCAAAAAAAGAAAAGTATTAATTCCAGGGAAAACAAAAGGTTGAATGAAAAAGGAAACATAATTATAGGATTCTCTGTGGCTTAGCTGGGAATAATATTTACATAGTCATAATGTAAATACTTAATATTGATTTAACAAAAAATTATGATGTAACTATATTGGGAGACTGAGCAGAGGGAAGAAATTGTGTGCACATCAGTTTCTAAGCTCATTATATATTCAACTTTAAATCTCCATAATCTATGAGGTATAAATACTATGATCATCCATCTTACACATGAGGAAACTGAGGCACATAGCATTTAAGCAACCTGCATAGGTCACACAATTAGTAAGTATTAGACCTGGGATTTAAACCCAGATCATTTCTCTCCAGAGTCCATGTTCTCTGTTACTATGCTACATAATCACACTTCCTGTGGTAGAAAGTCAAAAGACAATATCTAAAATCAACAAACTGAGAAATACAGGATAAGTGTGTTATTTATAAATAAATAGATAAAAACCAAGAAGAAATAGATGAGAGTTTAAAGTGATTGCTTCTGGTCAAGGGGTAACTGGGAGTGGTCAAGGAATTGCTGTTTTTCTTTTTATTGTTGTTACAGACCCAGTAAAATATTTGACTTTTAAAATCTTTTAAACATCACTTTGATCAAAACAAATTTTTTTAAAAGGAGAGATAGTCTGGCCGGTGTGGCTCAGTGGTTGAGCGTCAACCCATGCACCAAGAGGTCGCCAGTTCGATTCCCTGTCAGGACACATGCCCCGGTTGTGGGCCTGATCCCCAGTGGGGGGCATGCAGGAGGCAGCCAATCCATGTTCTCTCTCATCCATGTTTCTATCTCTCTCTCTCCCTCTCCCTTCCTCTCTAAAATCAATAAAGGAAGAAATAATTTTTTTAAAAAGACGCTAATGGGTAAATTATGCAAGGAAGCAACTGGTGAAGTTATAGGAAAAGAGAGAAATGTCCACAGAGAAGTGGAAACAAAAGCATGGTATTCTTGGAGAAATGACAAGCAGAAAGTAAGAGAGCCAGAGAGAATGAGAAGAGTTTGGGTAAGACAGTGCAAAGACATTGTCCTGGGCTGTAGACGGAGAAAGGGAGCATACTTCATAGAAATCCTGCGGACTGAGTCCAGGGTGGCTGTATGCAGAGTGGTTTTGATTTGGGGTCTCTAACATGGGACCCCCTTCCTCAACTGAAATAAACTGCTCTGGTCTTAAAACTGAAGGTAGAAGAAAGGATGAGCTGCAAGGCCATACTGAAGTGACTAATTAAAACCTAACTATGTATCAACCTAAGCCAAACCAAAGTAAGTAATAATACTTTACTTGTCTATCTACTATGTGGCTTTGAGCAGGTTACGTAATTTCTCTGAGCCTCAGTTTTTTCTGTTGCAAAAGAATTGATATATAACAAATCGTACATACGTACAGTAACGGGGTACCTCTGGGCCACTTTTCATTTTCCATTTCCCAGAGCCAGCTCTTCGGATAATAAAATTGAACCTCAGGGAAATGGAGTGAGCAGCATAAGTTAATGGTGGAACCCAAATTCTAGCCCCACACGTAGTTCACTTTTCTTTGTAAACATTGTCTCAATTAAGAGTCAGAGAAACTCTACGAAGTAAAAAAAAAAAATGTATTACAGAGGAGGAAATCTATAGAAGAGGAAACCAAGATATATAGTCCACATTATTTGGCTGCTTGACATCAGAACCAGGACCCAAACCCGTCTCCTGGCGCTAAGTTAAGGGCCTTTTCACCTATGCGGGACCTGGTGTGCGTCAAGCAGACAACGTGGGCAGGGAGAAGCAGCGGCCGAGCGCCTTCAGTGCGGCTCCTGCTCTGCTTGTGAGCAAGGAGCGGGCACGGTTACCATCCTTCCCAGGACGTCCAGATTTCAAACTCTGCCCTGTTTCCAGAACATCCAATCGACTGATTTTTTTTTTTTTTTTCAATTTAGAAAATACGGCCATGGGAATAACAACAGCTAAGATGTACTCGAGCGCCATTCCCGTGGCGCGGAGGGAGAGCAGCCGAGGCTGCGAGGGGCCAGGCTGCGCGCAGAGCTCCCGCCGCAGCCCCGGGCCGGGCCCTGCGGGCGCCGCGCTCACCGGCCTGGCTGCGCCCCGGGCCTGCGCGGCCCACGCGGCTGCGGGCGTCCTCCAGCTGGCGCGAAGCGCCCCAACACCTCCCTCCAGGGCCGCGTCTGGCCCCCGCCCCAGCCCTCCGCATCTACCGAGAAGGGGCCGGAAGCCGGCGCGGTGGGCCCTGCCCGGCTCGGCCCGGGAAGCCCGGGAGGCCGGGCCGCGGCCACAGCCTCGGAGGGGAAGGCCCCGCGCGAGGAGCTCCTGCGGGGGCGCGGAGAGCCGGGCCGCCCGAGACCCGGCCAGAGCGGAGGGGAAGCACGCCGCCGCGGCCGCCTTCCGGCGCAGGCCGGGGCTCCCAGCCCTCGGCCGGCAAAGCAAATATTTATCCTGGCTGCCCGGGGGCCGCGCGCTCGGCCGGGCTGGGCCCGCACCCCTCCCCCGCCGGCCTCGCCGCGCCGCTCCCCGAGCCCCGTGCGTCCCCGCCCCCACCGCCTTTTAGCGGGGAATGCTGACAAGTTGAATACAGCGGGAATAACAGCCATTTGTTCTGGTTATCGCTGCCGGTATTGAAGCCAGATGTGTGTGTTGCTGACATTGACATGGTACATCTGGCTGGGTTTTTGGTTTCCATCGCGGAGTTTACCACATCCACCCTAGTCTGCTAGAAGAGAGGAGGCGAACATCTGGAAATCATTGCAGCTGTCACGCTTCAAGGGGATCCTGTACCACAGAGAAGAGAATTCAATACGTAACTGAGCAAAATTATCCAGCTCGTCTTGTCAGTCCAGATTTCAAACACATGCAGGAAAATGGCAACCGAGTTAGGGCGCCCTCCCCACCCTCCCTCCCTGCCTGGTGCCCGGGGGCACTGAGAACCCGAGGTCCTTTACCACCCCAGGCGCCTGAATTGTCTCTATAGACAGTCTCAGGCTGCAAGTTCACGTTCGCCATTGTGTGCCGGAATCTTTTGTTGATCATGGGTAGGCTGGGTTAAAAAGCCTCGCTCTTTTTCCTTTTAATCTCGGTTGCTGGGAGTTTTAAATTAAACATTGCTTAGTTTTCCCCCTCACTTCCAGTCATAACCCCCTCTTTCTCGTGGCATTCAATGCTCTTAGCCCTACCCTGCCTACTCAATTTTATCTCCATTATTTCTCCAAGGCATAAATGATGCCTTTGCCTGGAATCCCTTTTTTTTCCCTGTTCTCTTCATGCCAATCTAAATCTGTCCATTCAAGAGTCCCTGATCTTTCCTTTAGTGTATTTTAATTAAGTATAAGCCCATGGAAAGCCCAGCCGGTGTGGCTCAGTGGTTGAGCTTCGACCCATGCACCAAGAGGTTGCCTGTTTGATTCCCGGTCAGGGCACATGCCCAGGTTGTGGGCCTGATCCCCAGTGGGGGGGCATGCAGGAGGCAGCCAATGGATGTTGTCATCGATGTTTCTATCTCTCTCTCTCCCTCTCTCTCTAAAATCAATAAAGAAAAAAAGCCCATGGAGAGGAAATACGCTGTACATTTTTCTTATATCACCTTCAGCAGCCAGCACTGTGTCCTGAAGTAGAGCAGGCAGTCAAATAGAAGCACAAATTAGTGTTTTCTTACCACCCATTCTTTCCACAGAAATTTCCTCACCTTTTACTTTACCTTTCATGACAAGACTCAGCAGCTATGTTGAATGTGCCTTGAACTTTTGGGGAAGATAGCTGTAAAAATCTAGTGATGAGTAATAGTAATACCTGGAGAATTCTGTCAAGTGCAGATTCCATTAACTTGGGATTCTGCCTACTGTAGTGCATTGAAATTTGATTTTAAAAAGTGAAATGAAAACAAGAGTACAAATCAGGGGATCTAATACTATTCCCAAGAGTGCCCCTAACTTGCTTGGTGACCTTGGACAGTCACTTACCTTCTTTATGCCTCCAATCTCCCTCTGTCAAAAGGGTGAGTTGTAGCCAATGGCTTCTTCCTGGTAATAGAGCTGGGGTCACTTTCCTGAGAAGAGGTAGATTCCTGTCAGAACAGGTTTTCTTTACCACTTCTGGATCTGTTCTGGAGTTTGAAGGCAGTAGTCTCCATCCTTCAGTGTTTCACCCGCTCAGTATGGAAACAACATGGATACATAAATGATGTGAAGGAAGAACAGAATAAGAAAAGGAACCAAGCAAGGAGCCTGATTAAACTTGCATGGGAGGAAGGCTATGTTACCAGCTAAGAAAGGAACGGGAGTCAGCAGACCCAAGGTTCCAGTAGTTTTCTGCTGCTCTGCTCTGTGGGTGGACAAGTGTGTTTTACTCACTAACCCTTATCTGTAAAACCAGGCATTTAAATGAATTGATTTCTAAGGTCTGTTAGCTCTTCCATTATATAAATCATTTAGAAACCACCTTTGAACCCAAATCAGCTTATCATTTCTGACTACACCTCAGATTCCAGCCCTAGTCTGTCCTGAACTCGTGGGGCTCTAAAATACCCTCATAGAAGAGAATTTGTGGCATTAAATTCCTAAAATCCCTCTTTTCTATTCCTTCAAATGGAAAAAGAAACTTTCTCCCCTTCTCCCAGAGAAGAATCAGCTGTAATAAGAAGACTACCGATTAATGACCTAGAAAATCTCCCTCAAATGGAAATGATACTTAATTAAGCTCCATTAAATCATAACTCCTGGCTTCTGCTTTTGGCCTCTTGCTACTTAGTCCAGGATTGAATAATTCTTCCATCCCTGAAGCTGTTGAATTAAAAGCTCATATGCTCTAGGGACCAATCTGCTCATCTTCACTATATCCACAGCCACCCTCCTTCCTGTCCGAACACTCTCAAAAACAATCATCACTAGACATGTCTGACTCCTTCAGGAGAGAGAATGGTCATTTCTAATTTGTCTTGATTTATGGGCAACTTGACAATTTGACTAACTACTAAAAAGCCAGGACTATATCATCTTCTCATAAAAAGCTAATAAAAAAGACTATTAATGCAGCCCGTTAGTTGGCTGAAAATGAGAGGTTATGCAATCATTGTCTTAGCTGAGAGGAACTAAGCTCTCCAGGAAGACTTTCCTCTACACCCCAAAAGGCATCAAGAGGGAAGTCCATGCCTCTTTTCTCCCCTTTGTCAAGCTTGAATATTAGTGCCTCTCTCTTCCCTCCCTGAACTGTTCTTCTGTCTCAAGTGGACCTCTTGCTTTCCCTATTACATGCCTCTCTCCAAATTCACTCCCCCTCCATGGATGTGCTCTCCTATGGGTGAAGCCAGAGAAGCCTCCAATTTCATGGAGACTTACATTATCAAGCACTATGAGGTGTTCTAGGGAGGCTTTCCCTTCTCAAAAAAAATATGCTCTCCTCGATTCTGCCATTAGATTCCTTGGGGGCTTTGAAGGACCCCCAAATGGGATTGTGGGTGCCATACCCTCTCATCCTGTGCAAAGGACTCTCTCCCTTCTAAGAAGTCTTAATATTCTCTGTGATTTCTCTGGCACTTTTTATCCAGTGACTTGCTCTGTGACCTTGAGCAGATCACCTTTCTTCTCTGGACCACAGCTGTCCCCCTTGGTAGAATGACTAAGAGAGGAGAGACCCTAACTTGCAGTAGGAAAAGGTGGCTAGGCCCAAGGACAAGGTCTGAGTCTGAACTACCTTTCATTCAATTCCAGCTCTGACAACTTAGGGCCAAACTGCCTTGAGATGCAGCTCTCATCTTTGTGTGTATCTTGTCTCCCTACTTGGTTGGTGCATCATTCTGTCAATACACAATGTTCTTTATTGGGTCCCAACCACTTGCCTAGCATTGGCAAGAGCATGAAATTTAATGTGTAATTGATTTAATCTTGTGCTCAGCTTACTTTTAATATGACTCAAGGTGCCTCTAAAGAATATAATTCGGGATCAGTTAAAATGGAGTCTATCTGAAAGAATCTGACGAAATTGATGGTTTCTGGCAACAAGAATATTCTGCTTCTGATATTTTAGCAACAAATTTGGCCTAAGTTTTTCTGGCAGCCGAGGCACAGGGGTCACATTATGGACTGTTCATGCTTGCTCGATGAATACTATGTTCAATAAATTTTTTTCATTAACTCCCAAACATCCCTTAGTTGGGAGAGCAAAACACTGATAACGAAGAGCCAGAAGAATTAAGGACAGGGTAGATGACTAGAAAGATTTTTGGCAAAGGAGAATCCCTAATACAAGCTTCTAACTCCCTTGTTTCAATCCTGTTGCCAAAGCTGGGCCCTTCTGAGAAATTCCCATGATGGATGCAGGCCACCAACATGTGAGGCATGCCCATGACTCCACAGGCCACTGAGCAAATGACCCGTTGCTCCTTGGAGCAGTTCCATTCCAGAAGGGAAGCTTCATCTTGATCTACAGGCCAGACATTTCTTTGAAGAAAATGTAGTATTTACTCTTTTACCCAATCACACACCTTTGTGGGGGAGGAGCTGCTCCCTACCTGTAGATCCTTAAGCCTGAGTACTCACCAAGCTGCTGAGCTGTCCCAGAGAACCTGTCGTTACATAAAGCTTCCGCCACCTCCCCACCAGTAGTCAGCTGTTGCCCCTCAGAGTCCCAGAGCCTGGCCTTGGAATCCATTTAAGGCCCAAGTTCAGCCCCAGTTGCCCTCGTGTAAAATATTTCTCAGTTTGATCTCTTCAATTCTCTGGGTTTCCCACTGCATGGAGAAGTTCTTTTTATTCTTACTCCTCCTCAGCGTCCACACTCCTGCCCAACTGGCCCTTTACAAAGCATTTTCTCTGCTGCTCTTTTTCCAAATTCAGGCTTTTTCTACAAGATCCTCAAAGTTATGTCTGCTTGCTCCAGTAGGGGAGCTAGGTAGGGACGTCCCCCACCCTCCACCAATTCAGTCCCATTTGGAGACCTAATTTGCCTTGCTCCGGGGTGCTTCAACCACAGGCTCTTAAGACCAACAAAACAGAATGGGAAATGACCTTATGAGGTCACTGGGTCCAGTCTCTCGATAGGTGAACATCCAGCTCTTACTGAGACATTTATTCTGCCCTATCTTCTGATAGTCCTGCTACTATGTAATCACTCTTGTAGGTGAGGAGTGCTTTCTTAGATGAAACCTGACTTTCCTGCCCTAATTGAGGCCCCAATTTTCATCTCATCCATTGCATCTGTGACAAATGACTGATGAGTGTTTTCTTTCTGTCCTTAGCCTTCTCTTCAGCAGAGAAAGTTTCCTCAGAAATAAAACTCTGATTGTTCTACTTCTTCCATCCCTCTTGCCTCATCTAAGCACCCTCTAAATCAGGCCCAAGGCTCCAGAGGGAGTAATATCCTTTCTCTTGCAGCTGGTCTGAGTTTTGCCGTCTGGGAGACTGGGCTTAGAACAGCTTGAAGTTAGCACAGAGGCGAATGAAGCTTTAAATCTCCAGCACTTAACAGCTTCTCTGCAGCCTCAGAGGTAACCGCATTTTCTTGCTTGCTTCCTCTCATCTCTATATATCTATGTAATCTCTGTTCACTGGAGCCTGACTCCAGCCCTCTGTCTGCACTGCTCTGGTCGTGCTGAAAGAGGGAAGGTTGGGGAAGAAAAATTAATAGACACAGACCCATAAAAATAACAGGCTCTCTAGAGCACACATGAAGAAATAATTAAACAGATTGAACTTGGGGGGTGGAAAGAGAAGGGCAGAGGCTTAGCAGGCTGCCACTGATGCCTCAGACTTCGTGTCCAAAGGGGCTGTGGTCAGTGCAGAGGGATTTGGGTGCTTTTTTCTTTATGGGTTGGACTCATACCTAAATATGGTTGTCACTAAATTCTTTCAAGGCTGGGATGATGCCTTATATTTCTTTGCATTCGCCCCGAGGATCTTCAAACAGTGCTGTAACCTAGTGAGAAAAGGACATTTGGTATTTATTGAGGGTTCATTGTGTGCCAGATACAATGTCAAATATTTTATGTTTTGGTTAACTGTCAGTTGAGTGTGTTTCAAACTTCAGAAATGAATGCAATAATTTGCCTATGACCGGGATCAATACCAAGCAACAACTACCTCAAGAGCTTGTGATTCGGAGGCCAAAAAATAGTTTTGCACACCTTACCCTGATTGTCTCCTTTCTTTCCTCCCTTCCATGGGCAGAGGCTTTTACTACAAAGGTGAGGAAAGAAGGGAGGCTGGTATTTAGAGATCATTTAAATACCTAAAATGTGTAGATCTGCAAGCTTCTAGAAATACCCTTGGATAGTGAGAGGACTGGGGAGATGGGGAAGGCTTCCTCCCTTTCTCATGAGTATGTCCATTCCTCCTACCTCATTCCGTTGGGCTTGAAGGAAAGTGCCCTGAAGAGGAACAACTCCTAACTGCTATTACTCTTCATCAATACTTTGTTATCATTACTTTCTAATTTTTCAACAATTTGAGGATAAATATTTGTGGTGGTGTGATTTATAATAAGTAATATAAATTTGGTCTCTGTCCCAGTTCCTAGAACAGAATTCTTAGACCCTTGGAATTGCCTAAGTGGCAAAGAGCCGGTCAGTGTGTCTTTTGTTATGTTAATGAGGTGACTTGTGGAATGACAGTAGGTGACCAAAAAAACCAACCATGTGATTAGAGGTTGGAACTTTCAGTCCTCCCCCACCCCACCCACACACCTTCAGGGAGGGGAGAGGGTGCTGGAGATGAGTTCAATCACCAGTGGCCAGTGATTTAATCAATCATGTCCAAGTAATGAAGCCCCCATAAAATCCCAAATGGACAGGTTCCGAGCACTTCTGTGTGGGTGAATACATGGAGATGTGGGGAGAATGAGATGGCATGGAAACCCCACGCCCTATCTCTTATACCTTGTATACATCTCACATATGGCTGTTCCAGAATTATATCTCTTTATAACAAACCAGTAATCCGGTAAGTAAAATGTTTCTCTGAGTCCTGTGAACACTAGTATATTAATAGAAACGAAGGAGGGGGTCATGGGAACCTCCAATCTATAGGTTGTCGGTCAGAAGCACAGGTGACAACTTTGACTTGTGATTGGCATCTGAAGTGGGAGTCTTGTAGGACTGAGCCCTTCACCTGTGGGATCTGATGTCATCTCCAGGTAGATAATGTCAGAATTAAATTGAATTGTAGGACACCCAGCTGTGTCTAAGAATTGCTCCGTGTGTGTGGGGGGGGTGGGGGGCAGAAATCTCACACACTGGAACTGGGTGCAGAATCATAATATTAAAAGAGAAGGTTCAGAATACAGGTACCTTTCCCAGGGAAGACAGACCTGGGTGAGCACCCAGAACAGCAACTGGCATCAAAAACACGGAGACAGACTGGATTCACATCCTAATTCCACCAAGTCCTCTCCATAGAAACTGGAACATGTTACTTCACTTCTCTGGGCCTCTCTGTTTTTGTTTTGTTTTTAAATGAATAGACTCTATTATTTTTTTTAGAAGTTTTAGGTTTAGAGAAAAATTGAACAGAAAGTACAGAGTTCTGTTATACCCTTTCATTCACTGTCCCCAGTTTTCCCTATTATTGATATGTTCACTCTTGGTATTGTACATTTTATGGGTTTTGACAGATGTATGACGTATCCATCTTGCAGTGTCATACAGAGTAGTTTCACTGCCCTAAAAATCCTCTGTGTTCCACCTATTTATCCATTCTCCCACCCCCAACCCCTGGGCACCAATGATTTTTTACTGTCTCTATAGTTTTGCCTTTTCTAGAACATTATAGGGTTGGAATCATACAGTGTATGGCCTTGTCAGATTGGCTTCTTTCATTTCACAATTTGCATTTACAGTTCTTTTGTGTCTTGGAGCTAATTTCTCTTTATCATTAAATCTCTCTAATTTTTTAATTGAAGCATAACACATATATATTAAAGCCAAATGAATTTTACAAAGTAAGCACCCAAATAAATTATGAAAATTACCAGCACCTCAGAACCCTAGTTTCCCTGGGGCCCCCTCCCAGTTATTACCACCCTTCCTAAAAGTTACCACTATTCTGACTTCTAGCATCATAAATTAATTTAACCAAACTTTGAAGTTCATATAAATGGAATCATACAGTACATACTCTTTTGTGTCTAGTTCCTTGTCTTTGATGTTTAGGTTCATTTAATTTCATAGTAATTTGGTTTTTATTGCATTGAATAAATATACCACAATTCATATATCCATTCTGCTGTTGATGAGCATTTGTGTTATTTCCAGTTTGGGGCTATTGCAAATATTGCTGCTATGAATATTCTTATACAGGTCTTTTGGTGAACATATGTTCACATTTCATTTGAGTATATACCCAAGAGTAGAATTTCTGAGCTATAGGGTATCTGTATTTTTAACTATAGTACATAATGCCAGTTTAACAGAATACTTATATTCTTTATACCCCCCAAAGCTTCTCATTCTCTCCAACACTGTATTGTCGATATTTTAATTTTAGCCACATGGTGGTTTGAATTTGCATTTCCCTGATGACCAATGAAGTTGAGTACTGTCTCAGGTCATGTTCCTTGATAAACAGACTGAGATGGAGATTTGTACACAAGAATGTTATTAGAGAATGCCCTGTGGGAGAGTGAAGGCAGCAGAATTGACAGCCCTTTGCCATAGGCTTCTGCTGATCCCATGGGCAGCTCTGGCGCTGGCATGAACCTTCAGAGTTGACCTGCCTTGAGGCAAGGGGCCAGCCAGACCTTCACGCCCATACTGACCAATCACTGGATGTTGACTGTCCCTGGGGAGGGGTATGACTTTAGGTAAAAGGCTCTTTTTTGCCAGAGGAAATGTCCAGAGGGACACAGCTCAGAACAGCTCTCAGAAGCTAGGGGAATTAGTGCTTTAGTCCTGAAAGGGGATCTGAGCTGCACACTGAGGCCTCATCTATAAGCACCTTTTCTCCTTAGAGATCCTCTCCTGTGAAGTACGGATATCTGGTCATTCTATTAAGATGAGTCCTTTATTAGATGTCTTCTCCATTTCTGACTCATAAAATAGCCCTAGTGGCCATCAGTGTTTCTTTCCCCGGATTAATCAGACACTCACTAATTTTGAACTCTACCCACAACTTATAAACTCCTTATTAATTGGTTCCTTATTCATAAAGCACTTTTACTCACATGATCTCATAAAATCACAACAATTTCAATATAGAAATGAGAGACTGAGGCTCAGAAAGGCCAACTGGACATCCCAAGGTCATACTTCTGGTAAATAGACAGGACAGGACTTCTGATTCTAAGTGCCGAGTTCTTTACTTTGGGAAGTAGGATGACAGGAAGATAAACCTGGCAGGTATGTTTGCAAATGGCAGGACTTCCCAGGCCCCATGAAAATCTCCTTCAGTTATGAATAAAGTCATTTTCTAAGGCTCTTATTATTGTCTGAGGGGACAGGACTTTAACCTCCAGCCAGGGCTCTTCCCCTTCCTATTTCTTCTGCTTTTCCACTGGTAGGTGGAAACTAAGAGTGTGAAAGCTGGAGGCATTCAGTGTCGAGGTGCCTTCTTCCTCATGAATGGCTGTCTACTTCGTCTCCTAGGCTGGATGAGGAGCCAGCTGCTAAGACAAGCCCCTCTGTAGGTACCCCTTCCCAGTGGACAGCAGAAGCTGGGCCACCCTCTGCCCAGGGTGTGAGGCTGTCTGTCTGCACTGAAGTATCCGGCTTGAGCTAATGAGCTGTTGGCGTGGATGGCCAATTATTTTAGTTCTTTAAAAGCCTGCCAAACTCTTTTCACCATGGCATTCCCTTAATAGCTCAAACCTAAAATCAAATCCTGCCCTAGGACACTCTCACCCCTTCAATGCCTCAGACTATGAGCCCAAGGGTAGAGTGGAGCCAGGTTGTTATCCCCTGGGGCCTAATTTAGGCAAGCCTTGGCCACCTCAACTCCCCACACCTCAGAAGCTGGAGTCCTAAGGACTGGGTCAGGGGGCTTGCTCCATTCCTGGAGGCCGAAGAGTATTTCTGGACCAGAACCAAGGCCAAGGCCTCTCACCGGGGTCCTGAGTACGCTGACTGGGCTCCTGCCTCTAGAGCAGCCCAAGCAGTCTAGGGGGCTTTCGAGATGGGTGTGTTCTGGAGCTGGGCTATGGTCCCAACACAGCTCCCGCTCCTTCTGGTTCATACTCTGTACTTTTCTCCCACTCCCCACAACTTGATGGCCTAGTGGTTCTTTCCCCAGCTACAAGGTGCTCCCCAGGGATAGCCTGAGAAGCCCAGGTACTATATACTTCCATCAAAAGAGGCCCTCACTGGAGTGAGCTGCCAGGTAGAAACAATTGCTCCATGGGAGCACGTTCTCCAAAATAGCAATGATTCATGATTTTGAAAGGTAGCTTCCCAGATGTGATGGCTGTTAAGACTGCGCTGAGCACATACTGGATGAAGCCCTGTGAAAGCAGGACTGTGTGAAGCAGAGAAAGTTTGTCCAAGGCTAGGTCCCTATGAGGGGCTTGCTCTCCAGGGGCCAGGGGCCCAGGGCCCAGGCTCTGCCCCGGCTGGCTCCTCTCAGCTCCCTCCTGTGCCCAGCGTGACCATTGCAGGTGGAGAGGCACCCTTTCTGCTTCCCAGGGAGAGTCATCGTGCCCCTTTTCTTTCGAATAGGGCAGTGGGTTTGTGAGAGGAAGGTGCTCACTCCTGTAAGAATGAACGCATGGTAGAGTACCCCCATCAGCCTGTAAACTCACATTTATTTATTTATTTATTTATTTATTTATTTACTTACTTACTTACTTATTTTCTTCGGCTAAGACAGAAGAGATGATTTATTATTATACATGTTACATTCAGCCACAACTGAGAACAGAACCAGTCCAGAATGTCAGAGGTCCAGGTCAAAGGACCAAAAGGGACTGCTGTTGTAAGAGCAGGGTGGGTCTCTCAAAAGGCGGTGGTGGAGATCAGATGGCATGTATGTTCTAGATCCATCGAGAAGTTCTAGACTGCAGGCATGCAGTCCAGCCATTGATACCAGTGTCCCTGGCCTCTGGCCCCCTCCTTATTTCGGCTCCTGTGGCTTCCACGGTGCACAAGCTCGAGGTTCACTTGGACCTCTGCCTCATCTTTCTTCTTTTGCACTTCAGCCTGTGCATTTGCTTCTTCCTCCACTTGGCTCTCGTGGCGCCGAGGTTTCCAAGAAGGTGGCGCTAAGGCCCAGAGCTGTAAACTCAATTTTAAAAATTACATCCCACCCGAAGCACACAAGTAGAGGGCCCGAGAAACTGTCTTTCCTCTTTCCCCCGCTTTGCCGTCTCCTTCCTCAATTCATACCCCACTTTCCCTTGTCTTCCTGGTCTCGTTTCTCCCTGCCTCCCTTTTTCTTCTTTTTCTCCTCTTTTGTTTCCTCATTCTCCTCTTCCTTCCCTCAGCCATCCTCCCCCTACCCCCTTCCCTCCTCTTCCACAGAGAGCATCCCTCTGGAGTTTCCTCCTTCACAGATAGCTCTTAGAGCCGGGCCGGCGGGGTCCCTCTGAGAAGGTCCCTGCCTGTCCTCACGTCTGTGCCACCCACACCCTGCACACAGCGGGGCCGTGGTTTCCACAGCAGGCCAGGCTGTGACGTCTTGTTCTCTCCCTGCTTTAGAGAAGGGGTTCTGACAACAGGTGGAATATGCTGCAGGTGGGGAGCCACTCATCCTGGGGCGGGCTTCATTGCTCTAGGTCTATCTGTGCATGGAGGGAGGGAGGCTCATTGAGTGCTGCTCTGGGCAGGGTCCTGAGCCGAGGAAATGAGTGATGAGTGCGGAGGCAGCATCCAGCTGTGGTCACACAGATCGCCCTATGAATCATGCTCTGTCTCTGTGACTCAGACAAGTTATTCCAAGCCTCCGTTTGCTCCTCTGTAAGATTAAACTTCAATCTCGTGAAATGAGGCGGTGCACTTAGCCTAGTGCTGCTCTCAGTTTGCGTCAGCGACAGTGATGGTGAGTATGAAGGGCAGGTGCGAATCTATCCCTCAGGGAGCTTTCCGTCTAGAAAGGGAGATGAGACAGCAACTCAGGGTGGAAAGGAAAATCAGGAAGGCGTGATGAAGAACTAACTCCCCCTCCTTGGGGCGACGAAGGAAGCCTTAAAGAGGAAGGTAGCACTGCACAGAACTGCCGAGGGCAGGAGTTCGATGTGCCACAGTGAGGGAAGGTCTCCCCATGCAGGGACAACTTAAGCAAATGTCCAGAAGGAAGAGGAGACGGTGTCTCTGAAATGTGAGACATGAAGGGAGCAGTGAGAGAGAATGTGGGAAGGCAGTACAGGGTACTAGGAGCTTTGGGATCCCAGGCGAGATGGTGTTTTCCCGCATGTGTGCACGAGCTCGCACCCCCTCTTGCTTGTTCAAGGACATCCCTCCAGCAACTCCCCCTTCCTCTCCTGCATCATTAATTTACTGTATCATTCCCATCACCATATGCACATACTATTTCCCCTGTCCTAAAACAAAACAGAACAGAACAAATAAACCTCCTTGACTCTACTTCTCTGCTCCCTTTTTGAGCAAAGCTCCTAGGAAGTTAGCTACACTCACTGTCCCCAGTTCTCCTCTCAGTACCTTTCTACCCCTCAACCCATTCATTCGGGCTTTTGTCCCCACTGTTCCACTGAGACGATTCTTGCCAAGGTCGTCAGTGGCCCCTACAATTTTCAATTCCATGTTTCTCTTTCTTGACCCTCAAGAGCATTTGCAATAGTCAATCACCCCCTCACCTTAAGGCACTTTCTTCCCTTGGCTTCCAGACACCACACTCCTGGTGTTCCTCCTACCTCATTCACTGCTCCTTGTCATCATCTTTTGTACCTCCTCCACAGCTCCCCGACCTCCTGCCATTGGGGTTCCCCAGGCTCTAACTTGGACCTCTTCGCTTTTTTTGAAGCCAGGGTTTGTTTATTTTATTTAACTTTTAAAATATTTTTAGCTGCGGTAAAATATATACCACATAACATTTGCCATAGTAATCATTTTTAGAGTACATACAGTTCACTAGTGTTAAGCACATTCACATTGTGGTGCAAGCAATCTCCAAAACTCCTTTCATCTTGCAAAACTGAAACTCTGTACCCATTAAACGACGACTCCCCACTTCCCCTTTCTCCAGCCCGGGCAACCACCTTTCTACTTTTTGTTTCTATGAACTGAACTCCTCAAGTACCTCACATAAGTGGAATCACAAGGTATTTGTCTTTTTCTGTCTGGTTTATTTCACTTCATACAATGTCCTCTATGTTCATCTGTGTTGTAACATGTGATAGGATCTCCTCCCTTTTTAAGGCTGAATAATATTCCATTGTATGTACATACCACATTGATGGACACTCGGGTTGCTCCTACTTCTTCGCTATTGTGAATAATGCTGCCATGAACCTGGATGTGCAAATGTCTCTTTGAGACCCTGCTTTCAATTATTTTGTGTATTTGCCTGGAAGTAGAACTGCTGGACCATATGGTGGACCTCTTCACATGTGATCTCATCCAGTCTCATGGCTTGAACTCTATTTGCTGATGACTTCCAAATTTCTCTCTCCTGCTCAGACCTCTCTCATGAACTCTTCACCTGTATATCCAACAGTCCACTTACAGCTCAACTTGGATACCCAATAAGCATTGGGTATCTACAACTTGATAGCTCCCCAAACTGAACTTGTAACTTTCTCCCCAAGTCCCATCTCCCCCAGTCTTCTCCATCTCATTTAATGGCAACTCCATCCTTCCATCTGTTCTGTCAAAAAACTTGGAGTCATCCTTGACTCCCTCTTTCTATCACCTCTCATATTGAATACAGGAGGAAATCCTGTTGGCTGTACTTCAAAATAAATTCCGATTCTGAGCACTCCCCAGAACCTCTCCTGCTATGCACACAGTCCAAGCCTCCATCATCGCTCACCTTTGCGAGAGCCGCCAGTAGGTCTCTGCTTCCATACTTGCCCCTTTTCTAAGTCTGTTCTCCAGGCAACCGCCAAAAGTTATCTTTTGAGATTTCTGTCTATTTGTTTTACTACTAAATCCCCAGTACCTCGAACAAGGTCTGTACATAGTAGATGCTTTAAAAGTGAATGAATCCTCTAGGCCGGTGATTTTCAACTTTTCTGTGTGTAGCCCTTTCTTTAAAAAAATATTACAAGGGACTCCAATATATAAGACAGGTGAAAGCCACTGGCTCTGCTGGAACTAAGGAGTAGGGACCTACAGCCTTTCTCCATTTGCCTTCCCACGGTTACTCCCAACTGGTACTGTTTGGTTGAGGAGGCTCACAGACCCCCAGGCAACTTTCAGAGCACTGGGAGAGTTCTGTTCAAAGCTAAGAGGGAAGGAGCTCACTGCTCCAGCCCTTGTGTGCATACTGGACCCTGCTGGAAACCAGTCTGGTGTTTTGGGCAGTGGGAAGGAGCCCTGCAGCTCCATTCTGTTCCTAGCACAGCCCCCGAGCTGCATGTGTGGACCTAGCTCTCTCCCATTCAAAACTTTGTTCTATGCTGGGCCTCTGAAAAGTGAGAGAACATTCAGAGAGTCCCAGAGAGTCATTGTTGGAAAAGACCTTAGACACCACTTAACACAACCTTCTGCCCTGTGGTTTTCAATCATTAATTCATTTAACAAACATTGAGTATAAGCTATGTACATGCCAGGCACTATATATAGGCATTTGAAAGTGGAGTACCTATCTTCCAGAAGCACATGGGAGAGATAGTGAATACTGAGGAGCTCCTCTCCAAATTCTCTTTTTGAATACCTTCAGCACTGGGGAACTCACTACCTCCCAAGGACACACATTACATTGCCGAGTGACACCAGCAGCAAAACTTTTCTTCTTTTTATTGAGCCCTTTTTCTGTTTTCTTATAACTTCCACCTTTGGTCTTAATTTTCTCCTCTGGCTCCACACCAAATACATCTCTCTCTTCCAAATGCCTTTTAAGTATTTGAAAACAGTAATCAAGTCCCACAGAGAGCTCTCCATAGACCCGTGGCCACTTTGGGGTGGGGGTGGAGGGCTATGTTTTGTGGCTGCCCCTAACTGGTTGGGATTTGGGAGCCAGGCAGAGCTGGGCTGCTCTTGATCACATAGCAGGGCTGGGAACTCCCTCTCAGAGTTGGCACCCATGCCACCGTTCCCTGGCACAAGGGAATTCCAAAATGCTTTCACTGGAGGGGTAAAGGGTTCAAGCAAGAGCCAAGCCCTGGGCTGCAGGTTTTCTACTACCTCCACACTCCCCTTCCTAGAAGGGCAGCCTCTCCTCCGGGTGCCCGTTTCGGGCTCCTCGTTTGATTTCAGAGCAGCCCCAGCCAGGTCTCTGGGTGAGCCAGGCACAGTAAAGGAGAATGTCAGTGGCTGGGACCACAGAGTTGCAGTGGGGGAGGCAGCAACAAAGAATTAAATGATTTGTTTTTTTGGAGTGTTCTTTGTTTCAACAAAATGTAGTTTTCCAAGTAATTGTTTGCCTGACGCAATAGGGCCCCCTGGGTCTCCGGGTGTAAATCTCCCCAACAAGGGGGCAGTTTTCTGCTTTTTCCTGCAAGGCCAGAGCCCAGCTCTTTCTCTGGAGCAGCCCAGAGGGTCTTGAATTCATTAGTTAGGCCATTGGGCTGAGCTGTCTCCAGCACTTCTGCCAGTGCTGTGGGCTGCTCCCCACAGCCTGTCTGCCCTTCAATGCGGGAGGCCAGGCTGGCCCAGGAGAGAAGAGGGAGGCCAAGGGGAGGGGGGGAAGGAGAGGGAGCTGGGGGTCAAGGAGGGTAGGGAGAGGATGGGAGGGAAGGGAGAAGAGAGGAGAGAGGAGGAGGGGAGGGGAGGGGAAAAGGAGAGGAGAAGGAGAGGAGAGGGGAGGGGAGGGGAGGGGAGGGGAAGGGAGAAGGAGAGGAGAAGGAGAGGGGAGGGGAGGGGAGGGAAGGGCAGGGGAGAGGGGAGGAGAGGAGAGTTGAGTTGAGTTGAAATGAGAGAGCCTTAACTATTTTCTGGCTAGCTGGGAAGCCTCATAAGGAAGGGGGAAAAAAAGACTTATAAAAGATTCTCAGTCTCAGAAGAAGGGCCAGGATATGGGAGTAACATGTGGGATCTACCCTGCACAGCTGTACGAGGCAGCATGTTCCTGAAAAATATCTTGATTCCAGGCTTCAGGGACAGTAAAGGGAATAAAAGGTCCATTTTAGAGTATCTGAAAAGTCTCTGTATTACATTGTTCTTGCCTCTCTCCCATTTCCTTCTCTGTTTTTTTCATGCACACATTTAAAATGTAAAGAAATAAATAAAAGCATTCTCTTGCTTCCTTTCCCCCCTCCTACTTCCTTCATTCTTCACCCCTATTCCCTGCCCGGCTCAAGTTCCACCCCAACCCCACTTGTTTGACACTCGAAAGTGCCTGAATAAATCTGACTCTTCATTTCCTCCAGACAGCATCTCTCTCTCAGTGCCCCTCCTCCCTCCTTCCCCGTTGGTTAAATGAAGTAGTGTGCTGGCATTCTTGGGGAACTCTAGGTACCTTAAATGAACAGAGAAGACAACAGGTCTGTCCAAAGTTCATTAGAATGTCAGCTGTTGAGGGCAGGAGTACTTCCATCAGGGGTCTGTATTAAGTGCCCACCACAGGGCATCACCCAGACTCAGCCCATCAATCCACCTTTACCCTCTATTGACTTCCAATAAAGAAGGGCCATTCTGGTCCACACAGGCCTATTGTCCATGATCCTAAGTAAAGGCTTTGGGCAGAACTGTTTAGCAAAACATACCGTTAGAAAAAGTCTTTGAGCCCTGGCCGGTTTGGCTCAGCGGTTAGAGCGTCAGCCTGCGGTCCACAGGGACCTGGGTTCGGTTCCCGCTGGGGGCGTGTGCCTCGGTTGCTACTACCTCCTGGTTGGTTGTGCGGGAGGCAACCACTCGATGTGTCCCTTTCACATAGATGTTTCTCTCTCTCTCTCTCTTCCTCTCTCTCCCTCTCTATCTGAACGAAAAGTGGAGGAACGTCCTCAGGTGAGGATAAAAAAAAAAAAAAAGAAAGAAAGAAAAAGTCTTTGAGCTCACTTACACTTATGTGTAAATTTAAAACCCTGTATTAGGTCCTCCTAGAGATATATGTCTTTCAAAAGTCCCTAATTGTGGAGGTAAAGGCTTTAAAATCACTGCAGGCAGCACCTACCAGGGGAAAGTGCTCTTTCCAAGTTACTAGGTTCCCTCTGAGGCCAGGTTAGAGTCCGGTCCTATGAAACCAAGAGGCTTCTTGTCCTCACTTTTCTTGTTAATCCTCACACAAGGACTTTTTTTTTTTTTTCGTTCCTTTTTTAGAGAGAATGGGGGAAGGGAGAAACAGCTATGTGAGAGAGACACATTGAGGGGTTTCCTCCCACACATGCCCCAACTGGGCCGAGGAATTGAACCTACAACCCAGGCACATGCCCTTGACTGGAAATCAAACCCACAATCCTTCCATGTGCAGACCAACGCACTAACCACTGAGCCACAGGGCTTGTCCTTACTTCTTGAGTGGCGAAGGGGCTATGAAATGCCACCAGTGGGGAGCAAGGGAACCTGTGAAACTCCTCCCTGACACACACACACACACACACACACACACACACACACACACACACAGGGTCCGGACAGGCAGAACTCAGTGTACTCATTACAATCAGATAACCTAGACACATTTGTGCCTGGACGCAGAATCAGGGCTAGAGGTTCTGGGACCCCTGTGATTGTGGGGTTCTCTGTAGGCCAGCCCAGGATTTCTACTGGTGCTAGAAACAACTGTGTGAAGAAGCCCCACCCCTTCGCTCTGGGCTCAGATCAAACCAGCATTAACCCTGGTGTGTGGTTAGTACACCAAGAGGACATTGGTCTTGGACTTTGATGTGCATCTTGTGAGAGTCCTTTGGGGAGGGGGGGTTATGGCACCAACGTCGTCAGCTGTCATTTCTTTCACAGTGTCCAGATGTCCATGACACTGATAGGCCAGTTCTGCTGGGTCATTCTGCAGTGTCTGAAGCTTTCTCTTCAGCATCAAGAGCTATTGCTCATTCGACACACACATTGTGTTCTTTGCCCCACCTCTCCTCCTGCGTTGGTCTAAAAGTGGAGGGGAAGCAAACTTACATTCTCCAAAAAAGCTGCAGAGGTTGTTGGGGATCTTGCGGAGGGTAAACCAGAACCCTTATTTAATTTGGTTGGTGGTCTCTGCCACAGAGCTAATGAGCTGCAAATACTCCCCTTCAAAAGGAAGGGCTGAGCCTTTGAAGCCTGCAAGGGACCCACCCAGAATACCACAGCCTCCAGCCGCAGGCACTGCTTCCCGGCAGAGCCTGGAGAGCAACTCAGGGTGGGGATCAGAGTGTGTGTCCCACCAGCCACCCTTCAAGGGCACACCCAGCCTAGGCCTCCCCTTTGGAAAAGGGGGAATAGTATTGCTTTGCACCCTGCATTTTGGGCATGGCAGGAAGGGCATAACGAGTACCATTTGTTGAATAATTAATTATATGCCAGACTGTACATGTGTCATTTTCTCTGTTTCTCTCACAGACCTTATTTTTAAAGACTCAGAAACTGGGGCACAGAGAGGTTCTGTAATTAGACCAAGGTCACACAGCTAGTAGGTGGCAGATCCAGGACTTGACCTGACTTCCAGGACCACACATTTCAACATGTGACCATTTGGTTTTATTTCTATAATACCCTGGAAATAAGCTTGATCTACCTGTGTCTGGGATCCATGTGCTTAGGGCCAAATAGAGAACAGTCCATGCAAAAAAAGTTTTGTTATTGGACCAATGGTCATCTCTGAGAGAAGATAGGAAAAAAGTTCTCTCATTTAGATCTCCTCTTCTCCCCTCTTCAGCCAAGCATCTGTTTGGTGGGAAGATTCCTGAGTAGACACACTCTCAACTTCTAGTGAAATTAGGAACAATAGGACAGTGGGTGGTGTTTGGTCAGCCAGATAAAATTTCTGCTTCCTACTGATTTCCGAGAACTAGCTGCACATCACCTGCTTGATCTCTGCACGAGAGCAGCCAGTGTTAGGGTGAGATGGCAGAGAGTTAAGCAGAATTTAAGAAAAGCAAGTTGTAGAAGCAGAGTAACAGTGACAGTAATCTAACAAGACTGTATTGAGCATATACCTAATGCTCGAAACTCACAGCAGTGTGAGTGTGCGTGTGTGTGTGTGTGTCTGTGAGTGTGGAGTGTGTGTGTGTGTGTGTGTGTGTCTGTGAGTGTGGAGTGTGTGTGTGTGTGTGTGTGTGTGTGTATGTGTATGGAGTGGGGGGGCAGGGAGGTTGGGGAAGGGGAGAACATGAGAAATATAAGACCCTCAAGGTGCTTGCAAACTGATTGAAGAGAAAAGACCATTATCATACTTAAAATAACAGCCCAAAGTGGTTTGCATTACAATGTAAGTGCAAAATTATTCAGTACAGACTATAACTGCAATAGGCAATCAGATGAGCAGGACTTTGAATAGTAAAAGGGGGCTTCACGGGGGATGAAGGGGTCTTTAGCTGGTCCTTGAAGGGTGAGTAAGAGGCAATCAGGTGCTGAAGCAGAGAGGGCATTCCTACTGAGGAGCATACATATGAAGACTATAAATAAAAACTCTAATCAAATCTGCATTGTACTTAAAAGTACAAATTGTTAGGGTTCCAAGGGTTCTTAGAGGCCACGTAGTTTAGTATTTCCCTTTGCAGACAATAAAGTCAGGCCTAGAGAAATCAAGTAGCAATGGATGAGCCACTTAACCTCCTTGGGCTTAGTGGGTATTGGTCTCCATGGAGGCGAGATTGCTTTGTAGACGCGATCTCCCTCCGTTAACCCAATCACATCCTTGGGAACCTGCCAGAGATGAGATAGTGACCAGAGCAGCGGTGCTGAGTTGATCCTTTGGATTATAGTGACTTGGAAAAGAACCAGGTTCCCCCAGTTCTACTCTGTCAGACTCCCCAGCTGCAAAGCAATTGGGTAGGGGAAAAGAAGAGACCTTAATCTCCTACTGGCCGCCCAGCATCCACTTTCACTTCCTTCCAATCTGTTCAGCACACTGCAGCCAGGTAACATTTTATACAATAAAATTCCCCCATTTTAAGTATAAAATTTGATGAAATTTTAGTGACTGTATACAGTCAGGTAAACATGACCACACTCAAGATATAGATGTTTCCATCACCATAAAAACTTTTTTCATGCAATCATTGCTGTTGATACCCTCCCCTGACCCTTGCCACACGCACCCACTGCTGTCACTATAGTTTCGCCTTTTCTAAAAATCCATGTAAATAGAATCAGGCATGTAGTCCTTTAACCTCTTTTACTTAATATGATGTTTGTTTGTTGGCTTGTTTTTTAATCCTCACGTGAGGATATTTTTCTATTTATCTTCAGATAGAGTGGGAAGGAGAGGGAGAGAGAGAGAGAAACATCGAGAGACACATCAACTGGTTGCCTCCTGCACGACCCCAACCAGGACCAGGGACGAACCATAACTGAGGTACGCACCCTTGACCGGAACTGAATCCGAGACTCCTTGGTCCTCGGGCTGACGCTCCAACCACTGAGCCAAACCGGCCAGGGTCCTGATATGATGTTTTTGAGATTCCTTCAAGTTCATGTATTAACATTTCATTTCTTTGGATTGCTGAGCAGTATATGAATATTCTACCACAATCCTGTTATCTACTCAGTGGTCGATAGACATTTGAGTTCTTTCTCTTTTTTAGCTATTTTGAATAAAGTTCTATGATCATTCATGTCCAAGTCTTTGTGGGAGCATGTGTTTTTATTTCTCTTGGGTAAATATCTAGGAATGGGATAGGCTGAATCATAGGCTAAGTATCTGTTTAGTTTTGTAGGGTACTGCAGAACTGTTTTCCAAAGTGGCTATAGAATTTTGCATTCCCTCTAGCAATATGGAAGAGTTCCGGTTGGTTCACATCCTTACCAACATTTGGTTTTATCAGTTCTCTTAATTTTACCCATTTTAATGGGTGTGTAGTAGTATCTCATTGAGGGTTTAATATGCATTTACCTCATAACTAGTGATGTTGGCATCTCCTTACATGTTTACTGGCCATTCTTCTATCTTCTTTCAAATAGTATTCAGATTGTTAGCCCATTATTTTACTGGTTACCTCTCTTCTTGTTGAATTGTAAGAGTTCTCTATATATTCTGAATATAAATCCTTGTCATAAGTATGCTTTGCAAGTTTTTGTTCTCAGTCAGTGACCTGCTTTTGTTTTCTTTACTGTGTCTTTTTTTTTTTTTTAAATCCTCACCTGAGGACATTTTTGCATTTATCTTCAGATAGAGCAGAAGGGAGAGAGAGAGGAAGAGAGAGAGAGAAACATCGATGTGAGAGAGACACATCGACCGATTGCCACCCACACAACCCCAACCGGGGCCGGAGACAAACTGCAACCGAAGTACGTGCCCTTAGTGGGAACCGAACCCGGTTCTCTCTGGTCTGAGAGCTGACGCCTAACCTCTGAGCCAAACTGGCCAGGGCTTTATTGTGTCTTTTGAAAAGCAAAAGTATTTAACCTTGATGAAGCTAACTTTATTCACTGATTCGTACCTTCTGTATCTTTATGAAATATTAGCTTAACCTAACATTAGCTAAAATTCTTCTTTTATATTTTCTTCTAGTTTTAGTTCTCACATTTAGGTCTATGATTCATTTTGAGTTGATTTTTCTGGATGGTTTAAAGTAAGAGACAAGGTTTAGTTTTGTTACTGTTGTTTTCATATAGATATTCAGTGGTCCCAGCACTATAGGTTGAAAAGACTATCTTTTTTCCAAGTAATTTCTTTGGCACCTTCGTCAAAAATCAACTGATGATTCTTAGGATAATGAAATTATCCTGTATGACAGCATAATTTTAGGTATTTGTCATACATTTGTCAAAACCCATAGAATGTACAGCACCAAGAGTGAAACCTAATGTAAACTATGCAGTTTGGGTGATAATAACCACTTAGTGTAGGTTCACCATTTGTAACAAATGTACCATTCTGTGTGGATGTTGATAGTGATAGTAGGTTAGGCTGTCTGTGAGTACGAGTAGGAAGTATATGGGAACTCTCCATACTGTCTACTCAGTTTTGCTGTGAACCTAAAACTGTACTAAAAACAAAGTCTATTAAACAAAAGTAAGAAAAGAAAATATAAAGTCTATTTTTGTTTATCAATTGACTGTGTAAGTGTGGATCTATTTCTGACTATCTTAGTCTGTTCCATTGACTTATCTGTCTATATCTATTTCAATACCATACTGTCACGGTCACTACAACTTATGGTAAATTTTAAAATCAGGACATGTAAAAACAAACAAAAAACCTTATTAAGCATATATCTAGGCTTTGAAACATACTTGCTAAATGTTAATGAATGTTTCAATAATAGATTAGGGCTCATAAAAGAAAACAAATGTGATTTATAGCTATTCTTATTTCATCATTCCTAAAAGCCAACACACCTTCATATTTATTTATAACTATACATTGCATACAATAGTAATGTTGCAGAACAGAGAGTTCATCTACCCAGTGCTAGCAGAGACAAACACTAGACACTGAGAATTGCAGTGGAGAAATATTGGTTATCATAGTATGAATGGCACCACCCAGGAGAACGGGAAGCTAATGCTCAAAAGCCCAAACTCCCCCATGGCATGTAGGTTACAGATCATATAGGGCAACATCACAAGACATTGTGGGCCAGGGGTTCAGGTCCTGTTGGAAGCTGAGATAAGGTTAATGAATCATCTCTTCAGATCTTGAGGATAATTCTGAGGTTTTTCCCAGCATCCATCTCATGGAAAAGTAGCCAGAGGGTGGGTTCCACCCTAGGTCTCAGGAACTGATGTTATCTTTAGCCTGCCAGAGGTTCAGACCCTGTGACCATTAGTCAGATCCAGCTGCCGTCTTCTGTTGCCTCGAGAGTTGCTGATTATCTGGGGGAAAGGCTAGGTCTCTGAGGGGTATATAAGGACCCTCAGTTTCCGTAGCTATTGTATTGTATGTTGCTAGCTAAATAATAACAAATAGCCTAATGAAGAAATACATTTTACTAAATTAACAAATAAATAAAATCGGGTAATGTAAATGATTCAACTTTGTTTTCCTTTTTCAAAATTAGTTTGGCTATTCTGTGTATTTTGTCTTTTCATATAAATTTTAGCATCAATGTGTCAGTCTCTTCAAAAATGCCTACTAGGATTTTTATCAGGATTTCATTTAATCTATAGGGGGTAATTGCCATCTTAATCATACTGAATCTTCCAGTCCATTAACATGGAACCTATTTAATTAAGTCTTCCTTTGCAATGTTTTCTAGTTTCCGGTGTATAGATCTTTCCTACCTTTTGTTGAATTTATTCTTACTTATTATTTGATGCTATTACAAATGAAAAAAAATTTTTTTAAATTTCTAAGTGTTCATCACTAGCAGATATAAATAAGATTAATTTCTGTATATTGACCTTATATCCTATTACCTGTTAAATTCATTAATTAGTTCTAGCAGCTCTTATGTAGAACCTTTGTGATTTTCCTTATATACAATCTTATTATCTACAAATAAAAGCAATTTTGCTTTTTCCTGTCCAATACTTATGCATTTTACTTCTTTTTATTGACATGTTTTGCACTGGCTACAACTTCTAGAACAATGTTGAGTAGAAGTGGTGAGAGCAGACATCTTTGCCTTGTTCCTAATCTAGGTAAAAATCATTGGGCCTTTCACCTTAGAGTATAATGTAGGTTTTTAGATTTCCTTAATCAGGTTTCCCTTCTATTCCTAATTTGCTGAGTGTTTTTTATTTATTTTTTTATAAAGAGTATCTAATTCTGACAAATTCTTTTCTTCATTGATGGAAATGATCATATTGTTTTTCCTTTATTCTATTAATTTGCTGAGTTATGCTGATTGATTTTCAAACGTTCAGCCAATCTTACATTTCTGGAATAAGCCTCATTTGATCATGATATATTATGTCTTTTATATGTTATTGGATTCTATTTGCTAACACTTTGCTAAGGATTTTTATGTCTATATTCATGAAGGCTTTTGGTCTGTAGTTCTCTTTTCTTGTGATGTCTTTATCTGGTTTTAGAATTAGGGTTATATTAGCCTCATAAAATAAGTTGGGAAGTGTTCCCTCTTCTATTTAAAAGAAAAATTGTGGGGTTAGTATTATTTCTTTCTGTAAATGTCTAATAGAAATCACCAGTGAAGTCATCTGGAGCTGAAGTTATCTTTGTAGAAAGGGTTTTAACTATGAATTCAATTTTTTTTTGTTTTGTTTTATACAGGCCTGTTAAAGCTTTCCATTTCTTTTAAATCAGTTTTGGCAATCTTGGTCTTTCAAAGAATGTGTCCATTTCACATACGAAGTCACATCTGTAGGCAGAAATTTGGCCATAATGTTCCCTTATTATCCTTCCAGTGTCTGTAGGCTCTATAGTGATGTCTTTGCTTTTATTCATCATATTGTTAATTTGCATCTTGTCTCTTTTTGTCTTTTATTTTTACAGAGCTGACTCTATTACTATTTTTATTTCTCCCTCTCTCTCTCTCTTTTTTTTTTTTTGTTAATCCTCACCTGAGGATATTTTTCCATTGATTTTTATATAGAGTAGAAGGGAGGGAGGGAGGGGGAGAGAGAGAGAGAAAAAAAAAAGAGAGAGAGAGAGGAAGAGAAACATCCATTTGAGAGACATGCATTAATTGGTTGCCTCCCGCATGACCCTGACGGGGCAGGGATCGAACCTGCAACCCAGGCATGTGCCTTTGACCGGGAATCGAACCCAAGACTCTTTGGTCCAAGGGCCAACACTTTAACCTCTGAGCCAAACCATTCAGGGCTCTCTTTTTGTCTTGATCAGTCCGATGAGAGCCTTACAAATTTTACTGATCTTTTCAAAGAACCAGCTGTTTTATTTTTATTTTCTTCATTGTTTGTTTATTTTCTGTTTCATTGAGTTCTGGTCTTTATTATTTCCTTCCTGCCATTTACATTGGGTTTCATTTCTTATTTTCTAATATCTAAAGTTGTAAAATCAGGTCATTAATTTTAGTTCTTTTTTTTCTGATATAAGCATTAAAGCTATAAATTTTCCTCTAAGCACTGCTCTATATCCAGTGCATAATTTTTAATGAACTTTTAATTTTAGAATATTTTTAGATTTACAGAAAAGTTGCCAAGATAGTACAGAGAGTTGCCATACACCCTTCACCTCATTTCCCCTATTGTCCACATCTTACATTGCTACAGTATACGTCATACCTAAGGTATCAGCAATAGTACATTACTATTAGCTAAACTCCACACTTTTCTTGGATTGCACTAGTTTTTCCCTAATGTCATTTCTATTTTACAGAATCCCTTCCAGGATATCCCATTATGGTTGGTCATCAGGTCTCCTTAGCACCCTTCTGGCAGACTCTTTTTGTTTTTGATGGCCTTGACTATTTTTAGGAGTACTAGCAAGGTACTCTGTAGACTCTCTCTGTTTATCTCCTGGTGAGACTGCTATTATGGATTTTAGGGAGGAAGACCAAAAAGGTGAAGTGCCATTCTCATCACATCACATCCAGGACAGGCATTAGCATGGCTTATCAACAACAGTGCTGACCTTGATCATTTGGCTAAAGTTGTGTTTGTCAGATTTCTCCACTGTAAACTTACTCCCCATCTCCCCAACCCTTTTCCATACTTCACTGTTTGGAAGCAAATCATTTTTTTCTTGAGAATATGTTCCATTTTTATGGTGTTTTTGTATGTCAGATAAATTTGGGTTGCATCCTGGTTATTATAAATGTTGAGTATAGAAAATATTGTTTCTGTGACTGACTTATTTCACTGAACAGAATACCCTCTAGGTCCATCCATGCTGTCACAAATGGCAAGATTTCATTCTTTATTTATGGACATTTATTATTCATATATATATTTTTTAATTTTTTCTTCTTTTTCTTAAAGAAGTCTAACATTTCTTATAATACTGGTTTGGTGGTGATGAACGCCCACATGATTTCACTTATGTGTGGAATCTAAAGAACAACATAAATGAACAAACAACAGAAACAGACTCATAGATACAGGAAATAGACTGATGATTGGCAGAGGGGAGGAGGCTTGGGGGACTGGGTGAAAAAAGTGAACAGATTGAGAAATACAAATTGGTAGTTACAAAATAGTCATGAGGATGTAAAGTACGGCATAGGAAATATAGTCAATAATAGTGTAATAACTATGTATGGTGCCAGGTGGGTACTGAAAATATCAGGGGGAACACTTTGTAAATGATTGTATAACCACTATACTATACACCTGAAACTAATACAAAATAATATTGAATGTAGACTTTAATTGAAAAAAATTTTTATTAAAATAAAATTTGCTGCTAAAAAAAAAGAAAGAAAATCTTATTTATGGGCTTTTTTCTCTGATGAGAACCATAAACTCTGTTTCTTGGATGGTAGTTCCTGTGTCTGTCCATATTTTCTCTTTAACTGAATCACTTTCAGCCTGTCTGTACACGTGTGGTTCAGGAGTCACTGAGAGACACGGGTAGTCGGAATCTGGAATCCTGTATTTGGCTCTTTCCCTTCCATGATTCCTTCACTCCTTTCAGCAGCTACAACTGCTCCAGCTTCAGCTTTCTGGTTTCCCAATTCAGAAAGATTCTAGATTTGCCACCAGCACCCTGCTACTTCCAGCACCACGTCACTGCACTTGACCCAAGATGGGGGAAAGCCACAAAAATGAGAATTCACTTGGGTAAAACACCCCTCCTCTGATGGTGTATTTCCCTGAAGATCCGTCTGCTTCTGTTCACTCGCCATGGTTTCATGTAGCTGCTTTTTTGCTGCTTGTCCAGATTTTTAGTTGATTTTTACAGAAGAGTTGGTCTTGTCAGAACTTACTCTGTCATTACTAGAAGCAGATACCCCAGGATATTTTAAAAAGCAAATGTCATGTCACTCCCATGCTAAAATCTTATAAACATTGTATCATTGCCCTTAGAATAAAGTCCAGCCCGGCCGGTGTGACTCAGTGGTTCACCATCGACCCATGCACCAAGAGGTCGCTGGTTCGATTCCTGATCAGGGCACATGCCCAGGTTGTGGGCCAAATCCCCAGTGGGGGGCATGCAGGAGGCAGCCAATCGATGTTCTCTCTCATCAATGTGTCTATCTCTCTCTCCTTCTCCCTTCTCTCTCTAAAAAAAATCAATAAAGAAAAAAAAAATTTTTTTAAAGAAAAAAGTCCAAAATCCTTAGTGGAATCTTCAGTTAGACTCCTGAGCAAGAAACAGAAGATACCCTCAACTGAGATTTTGAAGACAGTTAAAAAAAACAAAACAAAACAAAACAAAAAACTGTTTACAGAGGTTAAGGGAAACAAAAAGAGAGATTAAGGCACTCTGAGACAGCAAAGTGGGAAGTCATTGTGACTGCTAGGCTTTGGTGGGCACAGTGAACAAAGGATGTTACCAGAACCAATAAAATTGGGGCCATGAAAGTGGGGCCACCCAACAGGAGTTGTTGTTATAGGATACAGCCACTGCCAGAGCTCTGGCACCCAAGCAGGGAGAGAGCAGAAATGTCTCACCTCATCCTCCCCCCGGCCGATTTGGCTCAGCAGTTGGAGCATCAGCCTATGGACCAGAGAGTCCCAGGTTTGGTTCCCACTAGGGGCATGTACCAAAAAAAAAAAAAAGAAATGTCTCACCCCTATGTTCTCTGATCTCCTGTTCATGCCTCCATTGTCCAGACCCAACTAGAAGCCAGAGGGCAAGGGAGCCCAGGTGAAGCAATTTTTAGTGTTCAGCCTCCAGGGGTGCAGAGCAGAGAAGGACCTACTCTAGCCCCATTGCACCCCTATTGTTCCCTCCAACATGTCATAATGGACATCTTTCAGTTCCTCAAATAACTCACTTTCTCCCTTTACCACATAATGTTCCCTCTATGAATGTTCTTCCCCCCTTCATTTGCCAGCCTCACTACTGTTCAGCCTCCTGTTGTAAGCTTGAGCCTAAATTCCTTAAGGAAGTCTTTTATGACTCCCCAGACTAGATAATGACTCCTTTTTATATATTCCCAAAGCCCCTGGTACATCTCCCTTATAATATCGTGCTCATTAGTGATTAATTAATCATGTGTTAGGATTTAGTTATTTCTCTAATATCTGCATTCTCCAAGGAATTGTGAGATCAAGGAGGGCAGGAGCAATTTCTGTTTTGTTCACCACCCTATCTGCAGTGTTAGCACAGGGCCCGGCACATAGAGTGTTCAGTCAGCATCTGTTGATTGAATAATCCACATGTCTGTATCTCTTGCTGTAATATGAGTGAGCTGACTATGTGCTATTAATTTTCTAAATTCCCTTCTCCTAGCATAGTGCCTAGCATATAGTAGGTCCTCAGTAAATATGATGGGCTATATTAATAAATAAATAAAACTATTTATATTTTAAGCCTAAACTACACTTAAAAATAATGAGTCCTATTAATTCAGTGACCACTGTGTGAAGCAGCCTTTTATTTGTCCTAAAATTGCCTCTTTCAAGTTTTGGAGGTTGTCTTTCTGCTCCCCAGTTTTGTGATTTCAGATGTGGTAACCCTGTGTGTGTCCATCTTCCTACCATGTTTCTGCAGCCCTCACTTCTCCTATCATATATATTTGACTTTGTAGTTCAAAGGGGCATCGTCTTTGTACTCCCTTCATCCTTGGCCAAACTTCGGCCCTAGAATACTTTATTCATCTCTTCTAGAATTTCTCAAACTCTATTGTGTATTATTGATCAGCCAAGATCAGAAATGCCCATAGCACTGTATTCAGCTGCTAGGTTCTTACACCAAAGAAGAATGGGGCTTTCTCTTTCTTTCCAGTCCTTGTCCTGATGAGCAAGTCAATAAAATCCTCAGAGAGTCAGTTTCTTCATCCATTAACTAGCAGAAATATCTGCTGTGCCAATTATGTATTGCTGAGTAACAAACTGCCCCAAAACTTCGTGGCTTAAAACAACCATTTTATTTGCTATGAAGCAGCCATTTGGGTTGGGTTCAGTTAGTGGTTCTTCTGCTGGTCTTGCCTGGGGTGACTCATGCAGCTAGAGTCAGCTGGCAGACTGGCCGGAGTCCTTGTGGTTTAGGTGACCTCAACTGGGACAGCCTGTCTCTGCTCCATGAAGTCTCATCCTCTGTACACTAGTCCAGGCTTCTTCGCATGACAGCAGAAGAGTTCTCAGCAACAAGAAAAGGCAAAGCCCCAATATACAAGCACTAGTCAAGCCTAAATTTGCATCACATTTACTAATATTCCCTTGGCCAAAGCAAGTCACAAGGCCAAGCCCAGAATCATTGTCACAGGGGCTCCACAAAGACAGATACAGAAGGAATGATTAATTGGGGACCATTATTGTAACAATCTACCACACCTGTTTACTTCAAGGAGCTTTGGGGAGGATCACATGAAATGGTGCTTACACACCACAGTGTACAATGCAAGTTTTTATTTTATCAATGTATGTAATTCCATCATTTAAATTTTATTTACGATGTATCTAGGGTCTTTCAACATCCCCTATAAAATTCAAATGGGATGGTGTTAAGGGTTAAATTATATTCCCTAAAAAAGACATGCTGAAGTTCTAACCCCCGTACCTCAGAATGTGACCTTATTTGGAAATAGGGTCATTGCAGATGTAATTTCTTAAGACAAGGTCATACTGGAGTGAAGTGGGACTATTAATCCAATATGACTGGTGTCCTTATAAGAGGATGGCCATGTAAAAACAGAAATGCACAGGAAGAATATCATGTAAAGACATTGGATATATATATGCGTAACCAATGGACATAGACAACATTGCTGGGAGGGTGGGGTGGGGCGGGATGGGGAGGAGGGTGTCTGGGGGGGGAAGAGAAACATCTGTAACAAAAATAAATTAATTAAAAAATTGAAAAATAAAAATGTTCCAAAAAAAAAAAAAAAGATGGACATTGGAGTTATGATGCCACAAGCCAGTGAAAATCTGAGGCTACAGAAGCTGAAAGGCGCAAAGAAGAATCCTCCCACTGGAGGTTTTGGAGAGAGCATGACCCTATCAACACCTGGATTTTGGACTTCTAGTCTTGAGACCTGTGAGGCAAAAAAATTCTATTGTTTTAAGCTACCCAGTTTGTGGTACATTGTTACTGCAGCCCTAGGAAACTAAGACAGATGGTAAATATCTTTAACCCCCATCAGCTTCATCTAAAGAAGCATGAGATAGAATGAACCACGATTCTTTGATTGGAAATCAAGAGTCCAGGCCACTTGCCATCTGTGGAATTTGAACAAGTCGCTAATCTTCTCTGGGCCTCAGTTTCCATATGTTCAGAAAGAAGTTGCAGTAGATCCACATTTCCAAAAGTATGGTACAGGGGTACTATGATCAGGTACTTGGGATAATTTTATATGGGTACCTGCACAAACATTTTTTAATTTTAATGGTCAATATTAATCATGGTTATTTTAAATGCATGGCAAGTAAAGCTGATTTTCCATGTATGTTGGTAATATAAAAATGTGCAGGTTTTTGAAATGTCTCAATTTAAATAAAGCTATGAGTAAATAATAAAAGAGTTGACATATGTACATGACAAAAACTGTGAGAGTGCTGTGTGAAAGACTGGCATTTGGGGAAATAATGATATATCCTTAAAGAATTCTTCCAGATAGGAAATGTTAGGGTTCTGTGGATACATAAAGATGCCCACTACAATAGAACACAAGTAAGCCTCTGGAGGAATATAGGTGGGCAGCTCTGCAAGAACCCAAGAGGGGCAGTGAGCCCCTTGTTACTCTTGGGAAGTGTCCTCTGATTCAGAACCTGTTTGCTCCATTCCATCACATATCCACACCACCAAAGCTACCATTCCACTAGGTGTCTTTGCCAGGATTTGTCTAATCTTGTTTAAGCTTCCATGGCTGGAAGTCACAGGTCCTGAGACACAAAACCACCTCCCACTCAAGAGGTAAATGATAATAATTATTTGGATAATCTTACCATTGGCTCTATGCAGTGTTCTGGTTTTCATAGTAGGGTATAATATGGGGTAACAGTTGACTATAAGTGGCTAAGGGTGGCTGAAGAAAGGACAAGGAGCATAAAGGCCCATGAGTTATAGCCTCATAGGAGATCCTTAGTGCCGGAAGAAACCTTGTAGGTCATCTACCTTCCAGTACGTCTCCACTGGATGCCTTCCAACTCCTGCTGAAACACATCCATTGACCAGATAAACCTTCCATTGTATATTGGCACTTAGGGTTAGAAATGTTCTTCTCCATGATGGGCTGCAGTCTCCCTTCTTGTAACTTAGATTAATGGATCTTTGAGCTAGAAAGATCCTCATACACCTTTGAACAGGGCAGATGTTGTTATCCACACATTTTACAGCAGACAGCCAAGACCCAGAGGGGTCAATAGGCAGAGAGGAGGGTGCCTTCTTACAGTTCAGTAACTTCTCATTATGCCACAGAATTTCATGCATATTCTTATCAACCTCTTAGAAATGACTGAACCAAAAAGCCATCAATTCTTCTTTCCTCCCATTGCAGGTACCTCTTCTACAGCATGTTTGATACATATTATCACCATGATTATCACCTTCCCTTCAACTTCTATGTTGGCTCTCACCATCCTCCACCAATCCTAGGAGAAACTCTAAAACCTAGTTAGCAAATATACCTATCTGGTTTCTGTTGCATTGTTTCCACTGACTTGGTTTTTGGTCCATTTCCTGCATTCAGTGTCTCTCTGCAATAAACCCTTCTCGTAGCTAGAAACTCTCCACATACTTGAAAAGATCCTTCTCATAGCCATATAAATCTTTTTTTTTTTTTCCTGTAGACTAAACATTGCCAGTTTCCCCAACTGTTCCCCAAGGACATAGTTTCCAAATACCTGAACACTTTCATTGTGGTTCTCTAGAGTGCTCTAATATGCAGTGCTAAGAATTAAATGCAATAGTCTAGATATAGCACAGTTGTAAGATCACTGCTATTATCTGGCCACTATACCTGTATTAATGGAACATTTGCTTTTAGAGCAATCATAAGGTACTCAGGACTCTTGATCAACTTGCAGTCAACTAAACCCCTAAATTGTGAATTGTCATTAGACTAGGGTTTCCATACCTTTTATTTTACACTGGATAATTTTAACCTAATTTTTAAAAATCTCAGATATTCATGTGTATTTTTTGCTCACCTCCTTCGGGTCTTTGCTTAAATGTCATCTTCTTGGTGAGGTCTTCTGGACAAGCCCACCAGGAGCTCAGGCCTTTGCCTAAACACACTTCTCTAGTGTTCCCTATCCACTTCTCTGCTCTGTTTTTCTCAATAGCACTTAATGCCATTTCACATACTACTGTATATATGGTACTTATTTATCTGTCTCCCCCTCATTAGAACTTAAGCATCACAAGGAGAACAGTTTTTATCTACTTGTTCACTACTATACCCCGATAAAGATAATAGTTTCTAGTACACAGTAAGCACTCAATAAATATTGGTTGTATCAATAAGTAAATGAAATGTAGATATGTTGGTCAGCTTGGGGTGCCATAACAAATACCGCAAAGCCCTACCTCCAAATGCAGTCACATGGTGGGTGCTAATGCTTCCACGTACGAATTTCTGGGGGATACAATGCAGCCATATAGCAATAGGACACTGAACACAAACTACTCAAACTATTTCTACAGATCAGGAAACGGTGGCTCTGAAATGCTGAGGCAGTGTCTTACTCACCTCCTGGCTAGCTCTCACATAAAGGCTACCAGTGCGCCTTGGGATGGATGTGTGTTCCATGCAAAAAGTACACATCCAGCAGCTCAGTTCTCCTTCCTGCTGGAGCCTCACCTCCAAATTTCAAGACCAAAGAAACCCCTCCTACCCCATGGTCTGGTAGGCCCTGGAAGACAGTCATGGTGGCCAGTCCTCCTATGCTGGAAGAACTTGCCATCTTTCCAGGAACTCATTCATCAACCCATACTCACTGATCTCCTCCCAGTATGCTGTGCTCTCCAGAAGTGATGACAACAAACTGGTGAGACAGAGCTAATTTTCATGAAACTATTAGAAAAAAATTAAGTGCTAACAATGTGCGTGGGATTGACTCTGGGATGATAGGAGTTCCAAGAAGAGGGACATCAGAGTGCGTAGGAGAAAGCTTCGTGGAAGTCGTGGGACTCCAGATGGGTCTAGAAGGCTGTGTGGGACCTAGACCCACAGAGGGGAGGAAGGAAGGCATTGCTAACAGTGGTAAGGATGAAGGTGGTGACAGTACATTATGAACAAATGACTGAATCAGGCTCAACCCCAGGAATGGGGTTGGGTCCAGCACTCATGTTGAGGATGGGTGAGAAAAGCACTGGAAAGATAAACTCTTTTCCAAATGGAATAATATTATTCTTTCTTCTTTCTCTCTCTCTCAGGAAAAACCAAGGCAGAAAGGCCCAGAGCTTCCCTAAGAGTTTGTAGGGAGCTTCCCAAAAAAGTTGATCAACATCAGACCTTTTATTTTTTTCTTTAAAACAGGCAGCTCTGCGGATTTGCTTACTGTCCTTCCTACCCAGGTTTTTCCTCCACCAGCAGCCAGTATTGGGGTGGGGGTGGGGGGCGGCCTTCAACTTACTAACATGAGCGGAGTCCAAGTTCCTTGGGGTCTGAGGCGCAGTGGGGTAAAATGTTTGGCCAGTAGGTCCCTTCCTTCTTGGACTTGACAAGAAGTGGGCAAGTCAGAGGCAGCTGTGCTGAGTATTTATGTTACGCAAAAGGCCGACTCAGCCCTCCTTCCTGCCAAGGTCAGCAAGCCACATTCCGGGCGGTTTGGGTGTGTGGGTGTCTTCTGGACTAGCAGGAAAATCGGCCCAGAGCCCAGGCTTTAGCTTGTTCAGAGCCACAGAGGCTGGGGGGAGGGGGCTTCTGTTCCCAAAAGGCATCACCGGGGACCTCTGGGATCTCTTTTATCACTACAGACCTCCCACCCTTTTTTTCACTGAGTGCTTTGTCCACTGATGAACAGGACTCAAGAGAATGCATGGAAATGGGGACCCAGGCCCGGGCTGAGTTGGGGTGGTGGGGGTTGTGAAGAGGACAGGAGGCCCTGGGGAGAGTTCAGGGAGGGCAGGGTGACCAAGGTAATACATTTGCTGACACAACTTCAGGCCAAGCCCTGGGGATGTGTTTTCTCCCCACTCCATCATGGTCATCATCAGCCACACACATTCTCATTTTATACTGCTGAAATCAGACAGCATTTAAAGAGAAAAATAAGTAGCAACAGGACAATCTGTCAAGTATGGAAGGGGAGCCTGGTCGCTCCAGCTCTTCGCTTTAGGAATTAACCGAATGAGATGTGTTTGGGAACTAAGGGTTTTTAACGTGCAGATAAACCTCCAATTTCATTTAAAACATGCGAGGCAGCTATTTCCCTGTCCCTTGGGCTTCCTCTCTGTCTACATAAATGCTACCAGTCCCTCAGGATTCAGCTGTGGTCCAGCTTGTCTGGAAAGCCCTCTGTTCCCCATCCATCTCTCACAAGCGAGGGACCCTGATGTTCACAAGTTATGGTTCATTTGTACTCAGTTCAGTACCGCTAAATGAAACATTGCCTGCTGATCCCTACCACACTGAATTTCTCTGGACCCCTGGATACCTTAACCAACCCAATTCATTGTGAAGGAAAGCGATGAACGTAACAAATACAAGAGTGGCACAAACAGCAAGAAGAGTGTCAGCAAGAGAAGCACCAGAATGATCTAGAGGCCTCAGTGTTTTCTCTGAAGCTCTGTTTGAATCAAAGCTCAGGACCCAACCCCAAGAATCAGTGTTGGGCACTGGTCCTCTGCAGCCACTGCATAGGCAAGCAGGGACTCCCTGAGCTGGACGTCTCTGCAGGTGGCATTCAAGAGTATGATCAGCTGGGTGGGGCCTGAAACGCAGAGTCTGGTGCTAAATTCTTTGTAAGTGAGACCCAAGGGCCCCAGTTTAATTAGAATTCCTGCCCAGGATGAAGGCTTACGGCTGCCAGCCCAGGCCTTGAGCCATTGGTCACGGCCCATAAAGGCCACACACAAGCCATAGAGCCACAGTGGGGCCTGCTTTCTTTGCTAGGGGAACCTCAGCCATCTCTGATCCCTGCCTACAACTCTTCCCCCCCAGGACTCTATCACAAGGCCCCCTCTCTGCAGGCAACATGACACCTGACGAGAACCTGGATCTCTACTGTCCACTCAGTTCTCTCCCTACACCTTCCAAGAGTCATTCTTGTGGCCAGCATGCTGTCACCCCTGCCTTTGATCCCAGCTGCAGGGGCTGTCCTACAAAGTCCCATGTGTCCAGAATGGCTGCAGGGTTGGCACGAGGACCAAGCCAACTTTCCCCATGAAGGCGAGTAGTAGTTTGAGATTTACATCAAATACACACTTTTTTAACTGTGAAATGTGCTATAAACTTCATACCAGGTTTTCTAACAACGAGGTTGCTGGTGGCTGGCAGCTGTGAGTCTCCAGGATGCTGGTTGGTGTCTCCAGCAGAAACCAGGAATGCAGGCCTGCAGCCAGAAGGGGGCAAAACTGAGGCTCTGTCCAGCTCCAGCCTCTCAGAGGCCATGCTCCAAAATGGAAAATCACTTGCCTGTCCATTGTTCTGCAGAGTGTGACCTTGATGCATCCCAGTACCCACCCACAACATGCATTCCAGAAGCTGCTTCACATTCCACCTTTAGCTTCATCCCTTCAGCTAACATTCCGGATCCTGCTTACATGTTTTTTTTTCCAGAAAAGAATAGCTCTTCTAAAAAAAAAAAAATATTTATTTATTATTGACAGTATTACAGATGTCCCCCATTTTCTCCCCTTTGCCCCTCTCCACCCAGCCCTGCCCCACCCCAGGCCTTCCCCACACTATTGTCTGTGTCCATGGGCTATGCATATATGTTCTTTGGTTAATCTTTTTCCATCCCCTCCACCTCCTCTCCCCACTGAAATCTGTCAGCCTGTTCCATGCTTCCATGCCTCTGGACCTATTCTGTTCATCAGTTTATTTTGTTCATTAGATTCCACATATAAATGAGATCATGTGATATTTGTCTTTCTCTGATTGGCTTCTTTTGCATAGCATAATAATCTCCAGGTCCCTCCATGCTGTCTCAAAGGGTAAGAGATATTTTTTACAGCTGCATAGTACTCCATTGTGTAAATGAACCACAGATTTTTAACCCATTCATCTACTGATGGCCTCTTGGGCTGTTTCCAGAGCTTAACTATTATAAATAATGCTGCTATGAACATGGGGATGCATATATTCTTTCTGATTGGTGTTTCGGGATTCTTAGGATATATTCCCAGAGTTGGGAACTCCATACTGCTTTCCACAGTGATTGCACTAGTCTGCACTCCCACCAGCAGTGTACTAGGGTTCCTTTTTCTCCACAGCCTCGCCAGCACTGCTATTTGTTGATTTATTGACGGTAGCCATTCTAGCAGGTGTGAGGTGATACCTCGTTGTAGTTTTAATTTGCTCTCTGATGATTAGTGATGAAGAGTATTTTTTCATATGTCTGTTGGCCATCTGTATGTCCTTCTTGGATAAGTGTCTATTTAGGTCCTTTGCCCATTTTTTAATTGGGTTGTTTATCTTCCTGGTGTTGAGTTGTATGAGTTCTTCGTATATTTTGGAAATTAACCCCTTATCAGACATATCATTGGTGAATATGTTTTCCCATACAGTGGGTCCCCTTTTCATTTAGGGAGGAATAGCTCTTTAATTGATTCTTAATCATTTACACTTTAGTGTGAATGTAGGATCTGAGACCAGCTTAAGGTAGAAAATTAGGAGGTGGGAGCTAATAATACCAGGGCTCTGAGAGGAAGGAAAGTACTGAGCCAAAAACAGTCATTTTAAGTCAGGGTAAGTTCTGTTCCTTCACTGATGACATAGTGACTGAGGGCAAGTTATTAAGACCAGATTATAGGTTCGAATCCTAGAGCTTCAACTTACTAGCCACTCACTAGTGAACAACTTACTTAACCATTGTGTACCTCAGTTTTCTCAGCTGTAAAAGAAGGAAATTCTTCGCACCATCCTCCAATGTTGTAAGCATTAAATAGTCAGTGTATGTATAAAGCATTCGGAGACAGAGTCTGGCACATATGCTAAAAGTAACACCATATAAGTGCTGCTATTATTATCTACAAAACGAAGGAGGGAGACAGGACAGTCTTGGCATTCTGCTGATCAAGTGTGGCGCACTCCTAAAGGCAGTCTTTGAGAATGGTCTCCTGCTTGGAAAGTGGATACCTCTGCTCCCCCCAACAAAGGCCCCTGGAATGGGTCTGCAGGGAAAAGTTCAAGGAAATCCCTGGAGAGGCTACCCCAGTGGCCCTGAATCCTCTATCCCTCTGCCTGCAAAACCCCACTCTGGGTTATTACCAACTTTCTGTCTTGCATACAAATGTGGTGCCACACTAATAAATCAATCCCCACCCATTAGGAGCCTGTAATACTTCCTTTCACTGGGCCCTTCCAGCCCATTTTACACAGCACCTAATTAACTAATAGCTGAGATTTAGGGCTTCCTCACTGAATCCCCTCCCCCAGTGATTCCCCTTGGTTGTCTTGCTGATAGAACTGTGTCACAGGGTGGATCAGCCTGGTCAGAAGATGGTCAAGCAATTAGGATGTGGGAAGAGGAGGCCACTATGCTAATGGAGATGAGGAATAAATAAATACATTTAATTTAATTAACTAAACAACCCATCATTACTCAAACATAATGTCCTCTCCCATAAGATTTCATCTTGATGTTTCTATTAAGAAAGGTCAATAAATCATAATGTTAATCTATGAGGGAGGTTCTCCATTTGTTTCCCCTTCCCACTTACATATTTTCAAAATATTCATATTCTTTAATATCTAACTCATTCATTTGTTATTCATCTATCCCACAAAATTGTTTCTTGAACACTTACTGCATGCCAGGCCCTGAACTAGTCATGGGGGTACCAAGAGTAGTGGTCTCCAAAATAAGAGGGTAACCAGGTGAATTAGGGATCAGTAAGAAATTATTGGAAGTTCTACTTTTATTTATTTGTAAGCTTGTCTTCTGTTAATTTCTATTTTTGTGTTTCCCTTATGATGACTATAATATCTGAATACAGAAGTACATGGGTATTATTTTTAAATAAATAATATCTAAATATTAAGGGTACATACTTAAAAAGTTTTATTCATGGGGTATCTGATCAAAAAGGTGTACAGCAGGTTCGCCAAGAGATGTGTGGGAAGTGGGTCAGACAATTAGGAATCCCTAAAGAGAATCTTTCCAAAATACATTTGCCCATCCTCCTGCCAGTGACCATCAGAATCTCAGAAGAGATAGAAACCATTGTTATTTTTTAAAACCCCAGGCATTTCTGATACTAATCCTACCCCTCCCTAGTCCCTGGTGAGAATTGCCCATTCACTGACTTCTTCCAGGAAGCTCCCCTTAACCCTCTTCCCCAGCCTGCACTGTAATGCCCTGGGGTCTCCAGGACTGAGTGGGCTCAATGTCACATTTGCCATTGCTGAATTTTTCTGCTGGGTGCCCCTTTCCACAAGGGCAGGACAAGAGGCAGTTTGGAGTGCTGGCCTCCACTGGTTCACAGCTAAGTTGCTCATGGGGCATGGGCGGAAGAGGGATTTCTGGGACTTTGTCACCTTGAAAGTGCCTGAGGTCTCACACCACCAGGCAGGACAAAAAGCACAAGGTTGGTCACCACAAGGGCCTCACCACCCTTCCTGTAGCTCTTTCCTCCCAGCTTTCAGCAACCCTCCATCTCACACCAGCACCCATCGCCCTCCTGGTGCCTCTCTTGTCCCACAAGAATTTATACTGAGGAAAATAACAGTTTTCGCCTGTCCAGATGGGCTGTTTTGGGGAGGGAAGGAGGGCCGGATGGATCACTGTGAAGCAAACCCTGACACTTGACATGTCAATCACAGAGCTGCCAAGACTCCCTTGGCCTGTTAGCTCATCTGCCTCACCCACAGCCTTGGTGCTAAGCTGCTCTTTGGCCAGAGCTAGCCTATAATGGGACCAGAGCTGGGCATCTGACCCAAGGGCATCTCACCCACAGGCCAGCTGGCAATGCTTGAGGTGACCTGAAATGCAGAATCTGTCCCATCTGACTACCTCCCTCCACATGTGATGTAGACAAAAAGAGAAGATTAGGAAGCTAGTCAGAAACGAGGCTCACAGAGAGAAGCAAGCATGCCCTGGCAGGGAGACCAGGTGGGCCAAGGGATCTTTGTGGGAGCCAGATCCCAGAACCCTCTTGGCAACTAGCAACTCTCTGGTTCTAGTTCTGAGGCAGCTCAAGCCCCTTGTTCTCCAGGTGGTCTGGAGAGTGTCAGTTCCATGCAAACAACAGAGCCAAGCAAAACCAAATCTTAGCTTAACTGACTGCTTCCCAGACAGGGCCTCCAGATATAAAATGGGGTGCAGACATGTGGGCAAGGCCACCTATATCCCATCACCTCAGAGCAACCAACGTGTCCTGCTCCAGCCCCTCTAGGAAGTCAGTATCTGTCCCCACGGGCTTCAGAGTAGTGGGACAAATGGGGTTCCGCAAAGCATTATCCCTACTCAGTGAAAAACAAGCAGCCCCTCATCAAGGAACCTGTGGAAGGCGTGGCTGGGAAACTGACTCCACTGAGAGCATTTCCCTTCCTCTTCTACTAGACCCCAGGCTGAGTCCTGACTTCCCATCTCCACCCCCACCTCAGCTTCACGCTGAGCTGTGAACTTTTCCACTTTCAGTTCTGGCTGGAAATTTACAGCAGTGGGGGTTTCCCACTAAAAGTTATTGATCAGGGAGAGAAATGTAATGAGATTCCCATTTCTCCTCAGGAATTGTTTGAGCCCCAGCCTTCCCTGGAGGTAGCCCGCAGCCTAGGTGATCTTCATCCTGAGGCAACCTGCCTCTTGGAAATTTGTCTCTGTCTTCACAGGGTCTCCTCTTATAAGGACAGTAGTCACATTAGATTAGGGGTCCATGCTACTCCAGTATGACCTAGAAGAGAAAGCTGGCTCTGTCTCTACCCTCTGACATCCGCTCTCTCACCTTAGAGAACCAGAAAAGTTTGCCTCTCATTACAGCTCTTTCAGACAGAGGAGCTAGTCTAAATGAGGAAACAAGATGTTGAATGGGCTCTTCTCGTTACCCAGGATTATGGCCAGGACCCAAGGTGAGGACAAGAAAGGCAAACTACAGTTAGCATCTCATATTCAATGTTCAGAGTTACAACCAGGTCACACAGGGCAGGCTAAGAGGAGCCAGAACCAGCCTGCCTACCACCAACCCAGCCCATATAAGGAGGGTCCAAGGACAGGAAGCAGGGTCACTGGTCTTACAAATACTGCAGGGATCTTATGGGTGCTGTCTGCATCTTAAAAAGGAGTGAAAGGGACTATAGAGCCACTAGCAAAGGTAGAGATGCCTGAAAGAAGGAAAGACAGCATCTCATCCCCCTACTAGATAATGACTGAGCTGCAGAACCCATCGGAGTGCAGGGTGATGAGAAATTCTCCAGAGAACATTCTGGGAGCCTAACAGTATGGCGCAATGGCATTTTAGTCTTCTTCTATCACCAATGAGACCAAAAAGGGGGTGCGTGGCATGTGTCCCTTCACATTTGGGAACACTTGTGAGCAGACACTGTATGAGTTTGCTAGGGCTGCCATAACCAAAACCACACACAGCGTGGCTTAAAATAACGGATATTTACTGTCTTCAATTTGAGAGATCAGAAGTCTGAACTCAAGATGTCAGCAGGGCCATGCTCCCTCTGAAACCTGTAGGGGAGAGTCCTTCCTTCCTCTCTTTGGCTTCTGGTGGTTCTAGGTACTCCTTGGCTTATAGCTGCAGCATTTCAAGCTCTGCCTCTTGTTATCATATGGCATTGTCCTTGTGTGTCTGCCTTCACATGGTCATCTTTTTGTAAAGACATGAGTGATATCAGATTAAGGGTTCACTCTACTCTAATATGATCTCATCTTAACCAATTGTATTTGCAATGACGAGGTTAGTATTCAACATATGTTTTGGGGGAACACAATTCAACCCATAAGAGATACTGTTATGGACTGTTTCTGGACCAGAGATTTCTGAAGGTAGGAGGCTCACTGGACTGGCCAGTGTCAGCTGGACTTGAAGGAACTGTCACATAATAGGAAGGTGGCTAACTGCCATCAACTCCAGTTCTACATGGCTGCTGGAGAGTATAAAGACAATCCAGGGATTCCTGTGGTTGTGCATGAAGGAGCATGTGGTTAGCAGAGGGACAGGAACCAGGGGCTCCAGGGAAGCCACAGAGCTGGATAATAGGACACCCAAACCAGAAGCGGGGTATGCTCCACTGATGAGCCCAAAGAGAGATGCTGCTACCCCCCTGAAGGATGTTTCTCATCTCAAAGGAAGGCAGGGTAAAGCTTAACATTGCCCCCAAGAAAGCTGGGCCTGGAACACGTTCCCTCATTGAGTCAGGACTCAATGCCCCGCAATCCCTTCTAGGAGAGAGAAAAGGAGGAAGGGTCTCAGAAACAGACTACAACACCTCCCCTCCCCCCCACCCTCCTCCTCTAAGCAGCTGGGAGCCAACATTCTTGCCAGGCCAGGAGGAGGAAGGAGACAAATATTGCTTTATGCTTAAAATGGAAGTTTTAAAAAGTAAGCAGGGTCAAGTCTTAAATGCTGGAATGAGACTGTGCAAATGACTCAAAGTGATGGGAAAATCGGCACCCAGTCAAGGAGTCATTAAGGAATGCACTAACCACTGGGACAGAGGGGCTAGCTATACTGTATAAATAAAAGCATCAATTGAGGGGAAAATTATGCCATTTTAAGATCATTCTCCAACAAATTATGATTCCTCCATCTACCAGCCACAGAGAATTTTTCTGAACCCAATCTGTAAAAGTGTCGCATGCAGGCTGCTGTCCCCACCAGATAGGCTGTGCCCTTCATCATGCACTTGGAACCTGAGCTCAGACAGCTGTCTTCCTGCAACAGCGATGTGCCCGGGTGAGAGCAGGTCCCAGCCCTCATCACTCCAAAGCCAGACACCAAATGACACTGGCAGTAGCACAAAGGGGTTTTTGTCAGCATCCATCCTCAAGGGATTTCAATCCCACCCCCTCCCCTTAGATTGCAAGTGTCAGAAACCAAGGAACTTTCTCCAAGGAGGCATGGCTAAGTAAGAGCTGTCGGCCCAAGAAGCCAGCTCCACCATGTATTTCACAGAACCAATATTTAGTGACAGACTAGATTGAAAAATGCTATGGGTAAACAACTCCTTCTTGAGCTTGTTGCTCCTTAAGAACAAGGTGTAAAGGAAGCATTCTGATAGATATTGTACTAAGGAAATGTGTTGGAAGAATGAGTAGGAGGACTTTGCTCACTGCTAGGAGTCAACACCAAAATAAAAATTGCAGGAGTATGTAGTCAAATGATTCAATTAAAATCAATTCAATTGCCCTGGCCGGTTTGGCTCAGCGGTTAGAGCGTCAGCCTGCAGTCCAGAGAGACCCATGTTCAGTTCCCACTAAGGGCACGTACCTCAGTTGCAGTTTGTCCCTGGCCCTGGTTGGGTCGTGTGGGAGGCAGCCACTCGATGTGTCTCTTTCACGTCGATGTTTCTCTCTCTCTCTCTCTCTCTCTCTTCCTCTCTCTCCTGCCCACTCTATCTGAACAAAAAATGGAAAAATGTCCTCAGGTGAGGATAAAAAAAAAATTAATTCAACTTTTTATTGGGAACTCAATGGTGTAAGGCAGTGTTGGACACACTTGGGAATACAAAGATGAGGAGGGCAGGGTTTCTACACTCAAGCTGAAAATCCAGAAGGAAGGACCTAGAAAAAGTGCACAAGTAACTATAAAACAAGACAATATATGTCATAAAAGATCAAAATTGATGGCATAGGATTTGCAAGGGAAGGAGAAATTATCTGGTTGGAAGAATCAGGAGGTAGTATTTGGACAATGGTTAACAAAATTTATTTTTTAATATGTTTTTCTTTATTTTTAGAGAGAGAGGAAGGGAAAGAGAGAGAGAGAGAGAGAGAGAGAGAGAGAGAGAGAGAGAGAGAGAAACATCTATGAGAGAGATACATCTATTGGCTGCCTCCTGCACACCCCTCACTGGGAATCGAGGCTGCAACCTAGCATATGCCCTGACTGGGAATTGAACTGGCAACCAACTGAGGACGCTCAACCAACTGAGCCACATTGGCCAAGGCCAAAATTTATTTTTAGTTGATGATACATGTGCACAATTTCTTTTTAATTCCAAAAGAATCATACTTAATGGTGAGAAATTTAGAACTTTCTAAGATCAGGCAGAAGGCAAAGATGTCCCCTCTCACCACTCCTTTTCAACATTACATTGACATTTCTAGCTAATATGATAAGAAAATAAAATAAAAGGCATATAGATTGAAAAGGAAGAAATAAAACTGCCTTTGTTCACAAATTACACTATTGTTTATGTAGAAAATCAGAAAGAATCAACAAAAAAGCTCCTGGAACTAATAAGTCAGTATAGCAAGTTTGCAGGATACAAGGTTAATATACAAAAATCAATTGCTTTCCTATCTACCAGCAATGAACAAGTGGAATTTAAAATTAAAAACAGAATATCATTTACATAGTTACCCCCAAAATGAAATACTTAGATATACATCTAACAAAATATGTACAAGATCTATATGAGGAAAACTACAAAACTCTAATAAACAAAAATCAAAGAAGAGCTAAATAAATGAATAGATATTCCATGTCCATAGATAGGAAGATTCAATATTGTCAAGATATCAGTTGTTCCCAACTTGACCTGTAACTTCAATACAACCCCAATTAAAATCCCAGCAAGTCACTTTATGAATATTGATTGACATACTGATTATAAAGTTGATATGGAGAGGCAAAGACCCAGAATAGCCAACACAATTATGAAGGGGAAAAAAACAAAATTCAAGACCTACCCAACTTCAAGACCTGCTTTAAAGCCACAGTAATCAAGACAGTATGGTACTGGGAATGAATAAATAGATTAATAAAACAGAAGCTCAAAATAGACCCACATAAATATAGTCAACTGATCTTTGACAAGGGATCAAAGGCAATACAATAGTCTTTTCAACAAATGTGCTGGAACAATTGGACATCCATATGCAAAATAAATAAATAAATAAATAATAAATAAATAAATAAATAAATAAAGTGAATCTAGACTCAGATCTTCACAAAATTAACTCAAAATAGATTGCAAACCTAAACATAAAACACAATACTATAAAACTATAGAAAATAATATAGGAGAAAATCTAGATTATCTTGACTGTAGAGATAACTTTTTGATATAACACCAAAGACATATCCATGAAAGAGATAATTAATAAACTGGACTCATTAAAATTAAAATGTTCACCCTGGCTGATTTGGCTCAGTAGTTAGAGTGTCAGTCTGCAGACCAGAGGATCATGGGTTCAATTCCCAGTCAAGGGCACGTACCTGGTTTGCAGGTTTGATCCCCAGCCCTGGTTGGGATCATGTAGGAGGCAACCAATTGATGTGTCTCTCTTATATTGATGTTTCTCTCTCTCTCTCTCTCTCTCTCTCTCTCTCTCTCTCTCTCTCTCTCTCTCTTCCCCCCCACCCTTCCACTCTATCCAAAAAAAAAAAAAAAAATCAATGAAAAAATATCCTTGGGTGAGGATTAACAAAAAATTAAAATTAAAAAAATTCTGCTCTGTGAAAGACGTGTCAAAAGAACGAGAAGACAAAGCACAAACTGAGAGAAAATATATTCAAAAGACACATCTAATAAAGGACTGTTATCCAAAATATATGAAGAACTCTTTAAAATTCAACAGTAAGAAAGCAAACAACCCAATTAAGAAATGGATCAAAGATCTTAACAGATATTTCACCAAAGAAGACATACAGATGGCAAATAAGCATATGAAAAGATGCTCCACATCAGGTGTCAAGGGGAAATGCAAATGAATACACTGAGATACCACTACACACCTATTAGAAAGCCCAAAATCCAGAACACTGACAACAACAAATGCAGGCAAAGATGTGAAGCAACAAGAACTCTCTCATTCATTGCTGGTGGGAATGCAAAATGGTACAGCCACTTTGGAAAAAAGTTTGGCAGTTTCTCACAAAACCAAACATACTTTTACCATATGATCCAGTAATAGCACAACTTGGTATTTACCCAAAGGAGTTGAAAACTTACATCCACAAACACACACACAAAGACTACACACGGATGTTTAAAGCATCTTTATGACTAATTGCCCGAACTTGGAAGCAACCAAGATGTCCTTCTCAGTAGGTGAATAAATAAATAAACTGTGGCCCATCCGGTGTGGCTCAGTGGTTGAGCATTGACCCATGCACCAAGAGGTCGCTGGTTCAATTCCTGGCCAGGGCACATGCCCAAGCTGTGGGCCCAATCCCCCAGTGGGGGCATGCAGGAGGCGGTCAATTGATGTTCTCTCTCATCAATGTTTCTATCTCTCTCTCCCTCTCCCTTCCTCTCTCTAAAAATCAATAAAGAAAAAAATTTTTTTTAATTAAATAAATAAACTGTCGTACATCCAGACAATGGAATAATATTCAGCACTAAAAAAAAATGAGCTATCAAGCCATGAAAAGGAGGAACCTTAAATGCGTAAGGTTAAGTAAAAGAAGCTAATCTGTAAAAGCTACATACATACTGTACGATTCCAACTAAATGGAACATTCCAACATTCTGGGAAAAGCAAAACTATATAGACAGTAAAAATCAGTGGTTGCCAGGGGTTAGGAGTGGGAGGAGGAATAAAATATAAAGAAATAGCACAAGGGAGGTTTTGGGGATGATAGAACTATTCTGTATCTTAATTATAGTGGTGGTTACACATATTTTGCATGTGTTAAAATGCATAGTACTGTACACCAAGAAGAAAAATATAAGTACATTTTATTATATGATAATTTTGAAAATTAAAGAAAAATAATAATACAAAGTAATACATAGTGAAATGTAACTTCTTCCCATCCATGATCCAGTCTCCAACTTTTCCTCTCCCAAGGCCACCATTTCTGTATCCTTTTACAAATTTATGCATATTACAAAGAAAAATGTTTGTGTCCATTTAAAAATATCTACAAAAAGTAGAATATAACAAAGACAGTTCTGCAGCTTGCTTCCCTCATTTAACAATAACTCTTGAAGAACTTTTCATCTCATACATATACAATTCCACTGTTTTGCTGTTTCCTTTGTTTGCTTTTTGTTTGTTTGTTTTAACTAAACTCTATTTGATAGATGTTTGTGTTTGTTGTAGACCCCAAAATAGCCACAGTCCTTCACTCCTCCCTACATTCATGCCCCTTGGCAACATGATTTGAGTTCCTCAGATTAAGAGATAGAGTCTTTAACCCACCTCTTGAATCTGGGCTGGCCTAGTGGCTTGCTTTGGCCAATTAAATGCAGCAGAAATATTCTGGTTCCAAAACTAGAATGCAAGAAGCCATGCACATTTGAACTTGCTTTTTTGGAACCCCGCTATCACCATGTGAACACACCCGGGCTAGCTGGTTGGGTAGTGAAAGATACATGCCCAGTCATCCTGTCACCCCAGCCAACAGCCATCCATCTCCCAGATGTACAGTTTCCTAACTTACCTGCAGGTGACCCTGGTTGTTCAAGGGAGCCCAGGTGACACAAAAGAATCACTCAGCTGATCTGCACACTGAAGAGCAACAATAAGTGGTTATTCAAGCCACTAAGTTTGGAATGGTTTGTTACAAAGAGCTAGGTAATTGATACAGTTGTTGTTTCCTATGTTTTGTCATTACAGACAATGCTGTGATTAAATATCTTTGATATATGCAACCCATATACCTTTGCATGCATGAGTTAGTATCTCTACAGGATATGTTCCAAGAAGAAATATTGCTGGATCAAAGGGTATGTGCTATTTTGATAGATATTGCCAATCATCTTCCATAGAGCTCATACCAATGTACATTCTCATAAGCTATATAATTTCCTCACACCTTTTCTAAAACCAAAAATCAAACTTTTGGGTTTTTGCCATTCTCACGCTTGAGAAATAATATCTCAATCCTCACAACTGGGCAGCAAGTCCTTTCTTGAAGGAAGAATTAGTCTGCATATTTCCATGTTCCACGCATATTTGCCTTCACTATCTCTATTCCCTTCCTAAATAATACTAGGATTTGAGCATTCTAATTCCAATTATTTCTGCCCATCTTTTATGGAGGTGTTCAGTATCTACCTCTTGTTACATCCTCCAAATTAATCATCATCGTTGTTGTTTTATATAATCAAGGCTTTTAAAATTTTTTGTACATGTTTATTAATTTCTTTGTTCATAATTTCTTCTGACACATTAATCATTCCTTCTGTTTTCAATTTTACTCTTTCTGAAGTGTATCTTCTAATGCTTTTAGTGACTATGAGTTAGTATCTCTCAGTTTTTGTCTTGAAATGTTTTTATTTTGCCCTCACTCTTGAATAATAGTTTAGCCAGGTATAAAATTTTTTCTAGCATTCTGAAATTTCACTATGTGTATTTCAGGCTTCTATTATTACTATTGAGAAATCTGGTAACAGTCTAGTTGTTGGGGAAAGTTGTGTATGTGTGCAGATTGTTCTGGTTGCTATTAAGACTTCCTTTTAGACTCTGACATTCTTCATTTTTACCACAATTTGTCTAGTTGTGGATTTAGTTTAATTTATTCTGCCTGGAACCCATGTGATTTGAGAATCGATGACTTGTAGTTTCTCATCAACTCTGGAAAATTATTAGAAAATTCCCCTTTAAATATTGACTCTCCTCCATTCTTTTATTTATTTTTCTTTCTGGAACTTCCGTTAAATATATATTGAAACTTTTACTTTATCCCCCATGTCTCTTAACATCTCTTTAATATTTTGTCTCTTTAACAATTTGCAATGAATTCTGGACAATTTCCTCAGCTCTAGCTTCCAGTCTACTTATTCCCTTGTTTTGTATAAATTTGCTGTTTCCTATAATTATTATGTTTTAATTTCAGTGTTTATATTTTTCATTTCACATGCCTACTATATTTTCATCATATTTTTTTCTTGTACTTTTGTTACTTCACTTGTCTTTAATCATTTTAAGCATATATTTTTAATAATTTCTAATAGTTACATTTTCCAAAATTCTTAGTCGTATCTACTGACACACACTTGTGATAGATTGTTTCCTTGTGAATTTTTAATTTTGAGCCCCTATTCAGCAGTACTCCACTGGAATCAGGGCATGTCCTTCCAGTGGGATTTTGTTTGCTTTGTCAGTCTCCCCAGAGGTATTATCAACTTTGGGCCATTTGAATGTGAATGTCTTAGTTTGAGGATTCCTGGACCACCGGAACAGTATAAATTAGAAACAAACTCAGGCAAGGTACAGGCTGTGACTATAAATTCTCAGGGGGTACTTTTTCCCAACCAGACCCAAGCCAAAGCAGACAATGTGTCCTTGCTCAATCCTACTGCTGATGAATGGATTTTTTTCAGTCCATTATTTTACTGAGCATGCAACCTGTAAATGATCTTAGCTTTGGGCAAGAACTTCAGTTCCAATCCCTCTGCCTGATGCAGGCCCAAGGTTTTGTTTCCAAGGAGGTTCAGCCCCAACCCCTAGCCATTATCAGGTGTGATAACAAGTGCCCTCTTCCCAGGGTGGCCACGGTCTTTGATCACATACTTACTAGTCTGGTTTTCAGTTTGCTCTACATTGTTGGCCCTGGAGATTTCTTTTATTTTATTATAACCTTGGCTATGTATTTAAAGGGTATTTGCTATATCATATCTGAGATTTTTCAGTGTTTTGTAACAAAAGAGTTCCCAAATTATATTAGTTTACCACATTGACAAATTAAAGTCTTATCATAGTTGTTGCTTCCTCATAGTGTACTTATTCAGATACTTTATAAATCCCATACTAATAAGGTTGTTACCTCTCTAGACAATATGCCAGCCTCAGCTCCTCCTGTTAAATATCTGGCCTCTCACCTTTCTTAATTCAAATCCCTGGGATTGATTTTGGGAGGGTGAGAGTTGATATTTGATTGGACCAGCCCACTGGTCATAGGCAGCCCACCAATTGGCAGCTTTTGAGTCAGGTCCAATCAAAGGTAGCTAGCAGAGGAATGGGGTCTTATGGTATAAAATACTGTAGCCTAGCCCTGGCCAGTTTGGTTCAGCAGTTAAAGCATCAGCCTGGGGACCAGAGTCATGGGTTTGATTCCGGTCCAGGGCATTGGCTCGGTCCCAGGCCCTGGTTGGAGCCATGCAGGTGGCAACCAGTCAATGTGTCTCTCTCACATCAATTTCTCTCTTTCCCATTCTATCTGAACATAAATGGGAAAATATCCTCGAGTGAGGAATTTTTTTTTTAATAAAATAAAATACTGCAGCCTACTGCTGCCTCAAGCAAGATAACATCCTTAGAAGAGCGTGGGGATACTGTGAGCACTGCCATAGACATTTCTAACATAGCCCTCCTCCTCCCAGCAACATTAGAAAATACCATCATCACCTGAATAGCATTTTACTCATGAACAAAGGAATAAATGGACAAACAGCTAGTTGAACAGTCCATAGCCAATTGTTATGGTTAATATAGTTTCAACATGAAAGGCAGTCTCTAATGGGTCAATATTTTTGTCAACAATTTAGACATTGAGATCAAAGTGATTTTATAAATTTGATGCATGACACAAAGTTGAAAGAGACAGATAACACATTCCAGAAATGAGGTTCAAATGGTTTCAACTGATTAGAATAAACAAGATTAAATTTAATAAGGATTAGGTAAAGCCCTGAAGTTAGGTCCAAAATACCAGTTATGAAGCACAGGATTGCTATACCCTGGCTTGGCAGCAATTTATGGACAAAGGACCTGGAGGTTTTAGTGATCGTAATTTCAACCTGATCCTGGCTAGTCCTGTTCAACTCCAACCTAAATCCTCCTGGCTTTGGAGAGACACATGAGGCCTACAAAAAAAGAACTCCCCGGTGGTTGCCCAGCACCCATGGGCTTAGATCCTAAATTACTGGGCTTCATCAGCCCCTCACTTACTCTGACCTCTGCCCACTCTCTTTTATACCCCAACCTAACCCTTCTGATTTTGTGCACAACACGGCTTCCTGGACCCTTCTTTCATACCTGCTCCTCAGCCATTTTATTTGTAGTCTTTGGGTCTCTGAAAGTTGATTCATACTAGGAACTTTGGAAGAAACTATGGGAAACATTTCTCCCAGAGAAGAGACTGTGGAAAGCATCGTGGGCTTCTCCAAATAAAAGCAGAGTGCACATGTCCTGTGCTGCTCTAAGCAGCAGTGTAGAACTAGAGGGTCAGATGTCTGTTCAATATAAGGCATTAGTCTGTCAATTAATAGGTACGAGCACTTACTATATGTAAGGCGATAGGTGCTTTGGGCCATTCAAAGGAAGAACTTTCTAACAAATGGAAATAAATCCATCTAGCTGTAGTGTTGGAAGGTGATCACTGACCTCTTATCAGGAATACTGCAGAGTTGACTCCTGCATTGAAGAATGGAGCTAGAGTCCAACCTGTAAGGCCTCATCCAATGGCAAAATTCTGGTTCTGTAATACTATGTTCAGGCCAGGCCAACTATTTCAGAAAAGTACTGATAAGACCTAATCCTTTTGAATGCAGAAAAGGTGACAGACCACAGCTTGTCATCCCAAAGGGGTCAGAATGACAACCAAAATACCTTCAAAATACTTCTCTACCTACCCACTTTGCTTCCAGCCCTTTAAGTTAGCCCAACCCATCCACAGGCTGCACCTGCAGAAGATAAAGCCTAGCTGGAAATAGCCACGAGTATTCAGAGCAATTTCCCAGAACCTCCATTCTGTGATTTGGCTCAGATTCCATCCAACCCTCCTCCAATCTCTTGGCTCTGACTTCACCTCAGTTATTTGAACCTTGGCTTTACTTATCCGATAGACCAGAGAAGTTTCAAACTTTAGTATTGGAATTACCAAGAGGACTTGTTAAAACACGGATTGCTGGGCTCCATTCCCAGAGTTTCTAATTAAATAGGTCTGGATGAGCCCAAGAACTTGGGCATTTCTAACAAGTTCTCAGGTGACACTGATGTGGCCAGTCCAGGGACCACACTTTGAGAACCACTGCTCTATACTGTGGCACAGCTCTTTCTTCTGCAGGAACCCCCAGCCTCACAAAATCCTACCTCTCTCTCCTCAGCTATTGCAGCCCCAGCCATCCCTCTGGTACTAATGGCATTTTTGGATGCTATCAACAGAGGAATGCCTAAACTTCCCAGCATTGCATTCCTGAAACCCAGGCTTTCTTGATCTGTTAAAATGCAAGGGCCTCACAAGGTATTTAGCCATGGTTTTATAGAGAAAATTAATTGCAAATCACTTGAGAGTGAGCATGTTTAGAAAACCAACAACAACTAACTCCCCCCACATCTTCTTAAATCAGGTGATACCCAGCTGGTAGCCCTATAGCTGCAGGACTCGAGTACTTAAGCCAACAGCTGAAGGTAAACAGTGGGGGCTGAATATTAATAGCTAGCTCTAACATAACTTGTGCCAAGTTCTGTCCTAAGCACTTTGCATATATTTGTTATTTCATTCCTCATAACAAATCTATAAGGAAGATACTGTTATCCTCATGTCACTGCTGGGACAACTGGGGCACAGGGAGGTTGGGTAAGTTGCTTTAGGTCACACAACTAGAGCATGACAGAGCCAGGACCACCCCCTGGAGTCTGCACTCCCTACTGCACTGCACAGCCCCGGGTGACTTGCACAGAGTCTGAAATCTGGATTCTGGCTTCAGCCTGCTTTTTCTGCTGAAACTTCTACTCCCAGTTGGGTCTCAATCACCTTGAGCAATTGTTTCCTTGAGACTTACTCCCTTGTTGAAGAACATAACTTTTTGGTGTCAGCAAGCAGAGAGATTTGGAGGAGTCTATGGAGAGGGCTAAGACCATTCCAGGCACATCCCGCTGGCCATGAATACAAACCTGACTTTAATGAGGGTCTTCACTGTATTTCAATGACTTAGTTGAGGTAGGAAAGCTGGAAGCACAGAGTTCTCGAGGGTTATCCTCCAGATCAGCAATTTTGTACCTTTTTCATCTCATGGCACACATAAACTAATTACTAAAATTCTGCGGCACACCAAAAAATATATTTTTTGCCAATCTGACAAAAAATAGGTATAATTTTTATTCATTCACACAGGATGGCTATTGTCGTGTTGGCTGTTGTCATTTTTTTATTTGACAATCTAAGGGAAAAGTGGTCAGTGGTCTTAGATTTGACAATCTAAGGGAAAAATAGTCAGGTATTGCATGTTTTAAAAATTCTTGCAGCACACTGGTTGAAAATCTCTGCACTAGATGGTAGGCCTTCCTGGAAGTCAAGGTAAATCTGGGCCACTTAGAGGTTTTGAAGACATCTCCAATAGAGCAGCTTATTATAAAGGTTTACATTAAGCAAACAGACACATTTAATAAATACACAGTTCACTATAATTGTGAATTCACAAGATGATTGATTACAGGATTTTTTAAAATTTATCTTCATTGTTGAAAGTATTACAGATGTCCTCCCTTTTTCCCCTGTTGACACCTCCTTCCCGCTCTTGTCCCCCCCTTCCTTCACCACACGTTGTCTGTGACCACTGGTTATGCATATATGAATATAAGTTCTTTGGTTTATCTCTTCTCCCAACCCGAAGTCCCTCTGAAGTTTGTCAGTCTGTTCCCTACTTCCATGTCTCTGGACCTATTTTGTTTGTCAGTTTATTTTGTTCATTATATTCCACAAATAAGTGAGATCATGTGATATTTATCTTTCTCTGACTGGCTTATTTCGCTTAGCATATTTCTCTCCAGGTCCATCCATGCCATCTTAAAGAGTAAGAGATCTGTCCGGCCGGTGTGGCTCAGTGGTTAAGCGTTGACCCATGCACCAAGAGGTCGCCGGTTCGATTCCCCGTCAGGACACATGCCCAGGTTGTGGGCCAGATCCCCAGTGGGGAGCATGCAGAGGCGGCCAATCGATATTCTCTCTCATTGATGTTTCTGTCTCTCTTTCCCTCTCACTTCCTCTCTCTCTAAAAAATCAATAAAGGAAAAAAAAAAAAAAAAGAGTAAGAGATCTCTCTTACAGCTGCGTAGTATCCCATTGTGTAAATGTACCACAGTTTTTTAACCTATTCATCTACTGATGGACACTTGGGCTGTTTTCAGATCTAAGCTATTGTAAATAGTGCTGCTATGAACACAGGGGTGCATATATTCTTTCTGATTGGTGTTTCAGGCTTCTTAGGGTATATTCCTAGAAGTGGGATACTGTGTCAAATGGCAGTTCAATTTTTAATTTTTTGAGGAAATGCCATATTGTTTTCCATAGTGGCTGCACCAGTCTGCATTCCCATCAGTGTACTAGAGTCCCCTTTTCTCTACATCCTCGCCAACACTTGTTGTTTGATGGTTTGTTGATGGCGGCCATTCTGGCAGGTGATAGGTGATACCTCATAGTCATTTTAATTTGCATCTCTCTGATGATTAGTGGTGTTGGCCCAGAGATATGAAAAAGATTACAGGATTTATTGACACTCCTATGAATTCAGTGTGCACCGGCCACGTGGTAGGGTAATGGTCTGCCATCTGAGGAGTACAGGAGGAGTCTATGTCCATGCCTGTTGGTTAGCCCTGTGCCTGTGTGTGAAACATCTGCAGAGAACATCCACCATCCAGTGCTGGTGCCCTGCCTCTGGCCCAAATAGCCATCCCACCCATCCGTGACAGGCCTCGCCGGAGGCTCCCAGCTCCCTGGAGGTGCTCGCTGAGGCTCCAGCAGCAGCAGGGCTTCATCTCTGGAGTCTCCAGAGTCTGGCCAGCCTGCCCTAGCACCTTCTGTCTGCCCTGTCTCCTCTCCTCCCTTCTTAAGTCTCTGCTGAATTTCTCCCAGTCCATTCATCGCTGCCTTAAAACTGAAAACTCATGACGTTCTGGCCCAATGACCAATATTTTAATTAGCATCTAATGGGCCTTTGCTTTCAAAGATCCCTTGCTTCACATCCAGGAGCACAGCTCTAAACCTCTATATTATTTCCGCATTAGCTGTAATACTTGACCAAATAAAGAGTTTTGGGCCTGCCTTCTCTTTATGAACAGAAGGGGCACTGTTTTGATTGGTTTGCCGGTCTAGTCTTTCAGAGGGGCTGTATCTCCATGTTGACCCTGTTCCCACCCAATACAGGCGTCCCTCGCCACTTCAGCTTTGATTTTCGAGGCTTCACTCTATCGCAGTTTTTTCAAATATATTCATTAAAAAGTTGATCGAGACAGTGAAAATGATACAGCGTGCGCTCGGTTGTCTGAGTCAATTATACACCCCTGTATTACAATTAAAATTACTGTACGTATGGACTGTAGGCCTATGTATTCGAGCACCCCAGGAATCCTTCAATGCCAGGTGCAACCGCTAGAGTCTGGAACGGATTAACCGCGATAAACGAGGGACAACTGTATCTACCTACAAGAAAACTAGGGTAACAACATTCAGTTGCTTGACCAACAACTAAATTTTTCCCAGGAGTGGGTGCATCTTGGCACACTGATAGATTAGCAAATACAGGATGCCCAGTCAAATTTCAGATAAACAATGAATATTTTTGTAGTATATCCTGTGTAACATTAAGGATGTACTTATTCTTCAAAAGTATTGATTGTTTATCTGAAATTCAAATTTAATTGAGTGTGCTGTATTTTTATTTGCTAAATTTGGCAATGCTAAGAATACATCAAATAATCCAGTTCAATAAAAGTTCTATGAAAATGTTAAAATATTACCAGTAATTACAAGCATCTAGCTGGCCTAGCAAAGCTCATGTGCCTGCCCCTCGGCCAGGGGGAGGCAGGCATCTGATTAACCATCACAACTGATCCAGTAAAGGAGAGTTAATTTTCCCAAAGGCAAGAAGAAAGAAAAGAAGAGAAGAGAAAAGAGAATAGAAGATAAGGGAAGGGAACGGAAGGGAAGGGAAGAGAGGAGAAGAAAAGAAAAAGATAGAATGAAAAATACTAAGTCAAAAGTTAACATCTACCAATTACCAAACATAAAGGATGGTGCAAGGTGAGTAAAGAGAGCAATTTTAGAGCAGAGAATGTGAAATTGATAAAAATAAATCACTCTTTGCCCTGGCCGGTTTGGTACAGCGGTTACAGTGTCGGCCCATGAACCGGAGAGTCCTGGGTTCGGTTCCCACTAAGGGCACATACCATGGTTGCAGTTTGTCCCCGCCCTGGTTCGGGTCGTGTGGGTGGCAACCACTTGATGTGTCTCTCTCTCACATCGATGTTTCTCTCTCTCTCTTCCCCCCTCTCTCCCTCCCGCTCTATCTGAAAATGAATGCAAAAAATAATAATAATAATAAATCACTCTTTATTATATTGTTTCCAAAGGCACTTTTGTGAAAAGCACAGGGAGATTCGGGAGATTCAGGAGATCCAGGCCCTTTTCTTTGGCTCCAGGACTGACCACCTTATGCTCTGGGGCAAAGGCCTTCATAGCAACCTCCATCCCAGTGCCTCGATTTCACCCTAGATGCCAACAAGCTTCTGGATATGGAAAACATCTTCAGGCCCTCAGAAAAAAAAAAGTGTGGGATACGGTTAAGAAAGTCTCCTACCATTCAGTAACCTGTGACAGTGAGGTACCTCTGTCCCTCAGATGAAAAGGGAGGACAATAGCCTCCTTAGAAAATATCTTTTAATTTTCAAAAATCTATCAGAAACATTCACAAGAGGATTTTAATTAAATGATGTAATAATTTTAGGCAATAATAACGATATTTTTTAAAGCCAGCACTGATTACCAGGTGTATTAAAAGTGGCCTTGGGGGAAATCTCTGTGCAAATATTTCTTTTTTAGTTTAATTTCAAAGACTACTTAAAAGGAAAAAGGGAGGATGTCTGAAGTAGTAAAGTAGCAATCATTTGCACCTGGACAGACTATGTTTCATCTCAGAATCTGGAGCATTTTGTGCACAGATGGGAGAGCCTGTGTGTGCCCAGGATGCCGTGGGGGCCAGGAAGGGGCAAGGCCAAGAGACAAGGTGGCTCTGCCAAGGTCACACAGACACACAGGTGGACTTGAGAGCACTGCTCCCACCTGACTACCATCACGCAGCCTCTCTGTTCTGAAGGGAGCATGGGCTGTACTGTGACGGTCCCGCACAGCATCCCCAGCACAGCCTCTGTCGCTAAGGAGAAACCAGTGAGGCTCTGGCTGAGTTTACTGAGCACCTGCTCCATGCACAGCACCGTCAGGCACCATGGCAGAAAATAAACTTGGACAAGACCCAGATCCTACCAAGCATGAGACTAACTCACAAGATGATACTCTCTGTGAAGAGATGGGATCCGTCAGCGAGGATAGGAGGGAGCGTGTAGACCTTCCCCTGGGCCTCCAAGGGTAGGAGGGATTTAGATAGACACTTGGAGCTTTTCACATTGTGTCAGGACACCCTATATTCTACCTGACTCTTTTCTCCATCAGAGGGCTAGAGAACCCCTGTCTTTCCCATGAAACAGAAAGTAGGTTTCATGCTGGCCTCCAAGCCGTTTGCTCAGGACCAGACACTTGTGGTCTCTTCCAAGAGGTTCAGAAGGGAGTTTGGTTAGTGTATTCCCCTTCTCTTTGTGTTTTGCTGGTTTCTCACCCACCCGGTCCTTTTTTTCCCACTCCTTTTCTTCTTTTCCTTTCGGCAGAAGAAAAACTCATGATTAGACCTCAAGACAAGGAGAACAGAGAAGCTTCTGGATTCTCACCCATTTCGCTAAACTCTTGGGCAACAATGGTTCTTGTCAGGAGTGAGCCAGCTCCTGTGCCAGGAGGAGGGACAGGACCTCAGGGGGGCACATGCACCCCCATCCTCTAAGTGCTTATGGAATAAAGGATTAGAAGAGGTCAGCAGACGGCAGTCACCAGTGGGACCCACCATCACTCACTACCACAGTGATGCCACTGAGCAACCTAGATTTTCTAGGACAGTTCCAGTTTCAAATGACCCCATAAACCATCCAGACGGCCTGGAAATGATAACATTTCAGTGTCCAAAACCACCCCTTCACATGTGGAATTGCTACAAAAATCTTTCATTGGCCCAAATGTCCCACTGGGTTTCAGAAACTACAATCATTAGAGCTGGAGGCTGACTAGAAAGTAGGTGCATTTGGTCTTCATAGTGTGCCCATGACCCCTGTTGCTACTGTCCCCCCATACAGTGCTGCCCGCTGCCCACCCCACTCCATCCTCCCTGAGCCTCCCCTTTGATGCTCACATGGGAGCTAAGTGACCAAAGAGGATGTTAGGCTATTTGCACAGTGTCTTGAGACCAAGGGGTGAAATGCTTAGGAATTACGGGGTGCAAGAGAATGTGCGGAAAGGAGAGTGAGGGATCTCCGTGGCACCCCAGAAGCTGAGTAGCTAATGTCTGCTCTGCCTGTTTGCCTACTGAGTCTCCTTGCCTCTGGCGGAGGGAACTGGAGCTGCGTGTAGGTATCAAGTAAGTGTGAGCGTCCTTCAATGAGGGGCGGAAGCTGGACACTGTGCCCAGTGGGCGCATGCACTTCTGAAGGACGGGCGGTGTGGCGCAGCAATGAGCACCTTGGTGACTTCTCCAGAGACCACTGGGCTCTGGCTGCAAGTCTGAAGGTGAATTCTGTATGTTTTTGCACTTCTGCACGGGGGAAAATGTGAACCCTGCCTGGCAGAAAACTGCACAGTGGTTGACATCACAGGAAGTATTCAGTCCACTGGGGCACCAAGCTACCCACTGATGATGGCCTGCAAGTCACAGAGTCACGGACGCTGAGGACACAGATCACATCTAGCCCGAGACGGTGGGAGCAGAAGTCTGGCTCATCTGCAGTTCACGAGCCGGGACTCTGCCCAGAGCACTGTCTCACCCAGCCATCCAGCTCAATCTTGCCAGGGCCCACCTGCCTAAAACGCACACCCCGGGCTGCCCAGTGTTGGCGGTGGAGGTCATAAGCAATCCCCCTCCCCTGTGCTCCCTTCTTTTCTTTCTGCTCCCTGATGACAGTTGTCTTGCTTCTGCTCTGCCCCCAATACCCTCCAACTGGGATCTGACTGGTGCCTTCCTGTTCTTGGATTTTCATTCCATTCCTCTCATTTCTTGCCTTTTTCTGTGTTACTTCAATGGACAGAGAATTGTCATGACCCACACCTTCTGCAAGCCCTAGGACACTCTGTCTCTATGTAGAGTCCCCACAGAAAGGTGTGTGGAGTGAGCTAAGAGAGAAACCAAGCTTGAAGAATATCTCCTGTCTGTTGTTCTTTCCACCACAGAAGACAGGTAAACTTCACCCATTTCCAATCTATACTCTGGTAAAAGAGAATGCATGACAGTTTCTGAAGAAAGTTTCCATACAAAGCTGTTCTCACTTCAGTTTTTTCCTCGGGCTTCTCCTATGGCCAGATATTTCCACAGTTAGAAATTAATTCCTTTGTCTTTTTTCCTATTAAAATACTAATACACAGGGGAAAGGTAACAACAGTTATTTGTGTTTCAGAGCAATGTACTTATTCTGAGAGCATACTTTGATAGGGAGAGAAAGAATTTGAGATGAGGGAGTTGGGAACAGTTAAGAGAAGCCTCAAAGAAAAGAGAAACAACTGCAGAATAGAAAGGTGGAAAGGCGCCCAAGCCACACTTTCCCTGCCTCAGAGTTTTGCAGAGGCCGAGTGAATCTGAGCCAGATCTCAAATGCGCCAGAGGGGGAAAAGGAGGGATATACTGAAGCAAGCTCAGGCATTGAACACAATGGCCTCCTTTAGTCCGGGGACCATGTAGGCACCAAGGATGCAAAGAAAAGAAAGACCCAGCTCCTGCCCCCAAGGAGCTCACAGTCTAGTGGGGAGAAACACGAGGATATGGTGTTCACGATACAATTTGAAAGTGCTTCACCTGAGCGAGGCAAATGGGGGGGGGGGGCATGGTGAACAGGCACCTGATGCAACCTGGAGACAGGAGAGGATCAGACACATGGGCTGACTGTTAAGAGACAAGTAAGAAGGAGTCTAGCAGGAGAGGGAAAGGAATATGGGCAGAGGGAACAGCCTAAACTGTTCATGAGAAAGCAAAGTTCTGCGTGACTGAAGTGTAGGGTGGTGTGATGGGAGCTGAGGCTGAGCACGTGCTGGCAGTCAGACACTGAAGGCAACGCCAAGACATTTAAGCTTAATTTGAAAGCAACAAGGAGCTCCTGACGGGTTTTAAGCAGAGGACTACATGGGCAGTTTGTATCTGGGCTGTTCGCTCTGAAGGCAGGCAGGCAATGGAGCAGAAGGGAATGAGACTAGAGACAGGCCAGGTAGGAGGTGATGGTAATAGATGAGAGATGAAGGATTGACCCAAAGCAGGGCCAGAGGGCATCGAGAAAGATTGGGAAGTAGCATCTATGAGACCTGGGGACCACTTAGGGGCCGAGGGAATGTAAGAAGGTGAAGACAATGCCTGGATTTTCGGCAGGGCCTCTGGTAAATGGTTAACTATCTACTGAGAAGGGAAAGCAGAGGAGTCATGCAGGGCTTAGTTTTGAAAGTCTGGATATAAGTAAGATATATTTGGTCAACATTCTGCTTGAAAAGTCCCTTAGATTACCCATTAAGTCCAGTTGCTCTGGTTGACTTAAATGACGTTCCCGGGCCTTACCTGACCTGATCTTTAAACTCCAGAACCACCCTCAGCGTGGAAATATACTCATCGTATGAGAAACACAAGGAACCAGGCCCCCCACAAGAATAAAGGGTCATATCCTCCATCTCCAGAGCTTTCGGTCACGGGTAGAATGGCTGGCAGGAACCCCATGCGCCATTTAAGTCAGAGTTTCTCAACCTAGACTGCATATCAGAATACCCTGGGGAGCTTTAAAAATACAGATGTGTGGGCCCCACCCCCAGGGTTTCTGATTTAACCCTCTGGACTGCAGCCTGGACATCTGGATTATTAAAGTTCCTTGGTGAGTCTAAGGTGCAGACAAGGTGAGGACCTCTGATTTAAATTGTTCTCTCCTTCCCAATGCATCATTTGAATTCCTATGAGTTAAGGGGCAACAAGTGTTCAGATTCGGACTTAGGGTGACTCTCGGAGGTTCAAACAGAGACATCCTCTGCCCTCTGCTAATGATCCCTCTGGATCTTATAAATGTTTATCCAGGCAGCCCTGGGTCGGGCAATGGCTCCTGATTGCTGGGTACACTGGCTGGGATGGGGAAGATTCTTCTCCCAGACAGTAGTTCCAGACAGCTTGGCTCTGAAACACAAACAAACAGAAAATAGTCACTCTGCCTCCCAACCTGTTCAGCACTGGGGAGGTGATGGGGTGGGGATCAGGGGAAGATTTCAAACAAGGGCAACATTTACTAGGCTTTTCCAACCCGCGCTAGAATAGTTATTACCGCAAATAGCCGTTTTGGCTGCTATGAGTCTATAATTTCAACCTCTGAAGTAGCCTATTCTCAGAACTTCTGGTATCTCATTTTGTTGATACAACGAGGAAAATCCAGGGCCAGAACTTGAGGCAGGTTCTCACCCTTCAGCTGCTGGTGCCCTAGTGATTACCAGGCTCTTCAAATTCCTTCAGAGTCCAAGTTAGGACTTAATTCTCCTTTTTTGTGTGTGTGGGGGGGGGGGGGGCATACTTGTAATCTGCGCATCCTCTCCTTAAAATGCCCCTTGTCCCTGGAGAATCTCTGAAAATCTAACCCCAGTGAATCCTGAGCCCTCAGAGCCCCTGGAGACCGTCAGCTTATCTGCGCGTCCACAGGATCGTCTCTGGCTCAGCAGCGGAGCAGAAGCACCACACATGTCCGGAGTGGAGCCTCCAGGCACAGCAGAGACCCCTCAGCCTCCATTCTGCCCTGACCCCTTGGATATAGCCATAGGCCTTCCCTATGAGGGCCCTGGGGGAAGACGAGATACATACCAGTCTCAGAGTTTGGGGGGAAGAAGGATATATACCAGCCCCAGCCTTTTGGATATTCAAATCCATTAGTGTGATCAAGCCCAGGGTGAAGGAGGCCCAAATGCTGAACAGGAACCTGAACTCGGAGGGAATACCCCAGGTTGGCCCTGGCTCCCCTGAGCCTCAGCTTTTCCAGGGTGGCTTTACCCCATTATGAAGACAGCTCTTTTGTAGAAGTCCAGCCCAGCCAGCCCACCAGTGACCTGGGGCAGGAGGTGCAGTCAGTAGCAGGTCATCCCAGACACCCAGCTGACTGGCTTCTGTGTTCCTTTGCTATTTTTCTGGGGGGGAGGGGTCCCTCCACTCTGCTGACAGCAGGAAACCATGAGACAAGTATCTTCTAACTCGATAACAGACAGGGATTCTCATTTTTGGTTTGGGATTTCCCAGATCTCCAATGGCTACAGTGAGTGGCTGTGAAACTTTTAAAACAAAAGCAATTTGAATTCATTTTCATTTGGGGGAGGGGGAGGAGTAAAGAAAAATCAAAGAGTATTTCATGGAAACCAAGAGCAAGGAAAGATGTCACAAAACTGAAAATTCATATCATTTGTTCATTCAACAAACACCCACCATGTGCCAAGTACTGTGTGATGTCCCAGAGCTACAAAAAAGAATCAGGCAGCATCCACAAGGTCTCTGGCTTGGTTTAAGAGGTGGATGATTTAGTGTGTTAACAATAGTGTGTGTGAAGGGCTGTAACAGAGGTGCTATGGCAGCCCTATGGGGTGCCTAACACTGCCCAAGGTGTCAGGAAAAGGTGTAAGAAGGTTGGTAGGAATTCACCAGGCTACGAACAAGAAGTGTAGGGAGGGATGGTGCTGTGTGCAAATCTACAGAGCTGTGTGAAAAGGTAGCACCTTCAAGAATAAAATTCCACAGCATGGGACCTCAACCTGCATGCCTGGCTACAGCAAACTGCAGAATGAGGATGCTTGCTCCTCCTGGTCCAGCAGGAGGCCCCTTTCCTGGCACTGCCCTATTGACATTTCTTCCTCACGGCATGCTGGATCTGCGTGCATATGTCTGGTAAGCACCAATACAGGTATGTGGCCTTAAAAGTCATATACGTCATCCTATGCAGGTGCTAAAAATAACTTACCCATCTGCTTGCCTGTCATCCCACCTGCCCAGACAGAAGTTAGCCAGGTGAGCCTTGCCAGAAAGCAGGAGTTGGCAGAGGAGGACTCTGGCAGCTTTGCAGTTTGAATAATTATCCACTAGTTTCCAAGCATATCAGGAGGTGAGAGAATTTTGACACATGAAGATGTTATTGGCCCCAGAGAACCCTCAAAAGAGGAGGAGAGAGAGTGCTTATTGAGTATCCACTCAGTCAAACCACAACGGGTCAGCTGTTCCACCTATGTTACTGTTACTTCCATTTAAAGAGGAAACGGAGCACTGGAAGGTTTGGCTCAGCGTTTAGAGTGTCAACCTGTGGACTGAAGGGTTGTGGGTTCGATTCCCGGTCCAAGGCATGTACCTGGGTTGCAGGTTCGATCCAGCCCAGGTTGGGGTCATGTGTGAGGCAACCAATCGACATCTCTTATATCAATGTTTCTCTCTCTCTCTCTCTCTCCCTCCCTCTCTTCCACTCGATCTAAAAAATAAATAAAAATAAATAAATGGAAAAATATCCTTGGGTGAGGATTAACCAAAAAAATAGAATAAAAATAAAAGATAAAAATATAAAAATAAAGAGGAAACAGAGGCTCACAGTCCCACAGTTGGAAAGAGTGAGGTCAAGCTCTACACTAAGCCGACATCAACCCCACGCCCATACCTGCCTGGGCACACACACACCTTCCCTTCACCTTCATGGAGACAGCCACCCTCCTCCAGCCAGCCCAAGGGCTCAAGCTACTTTCTTTCACCACCACCTGGGACTGTGGGTGTGGAGGGGCCCCTTTGCCGCGCTGTGATTCTTCCCTTTCACATAACTGCTCCAGCACACGCAGGCCGGCTCCAGAGCAGGAGTTTGCAGACTTCCCTTACAATCATCCTTTAATTAAAATGATGTGTGGATCCTGGAACGGGCAGCACATTTGTATAGTAATTTCCTAGAGAGACTATCATGTGCGTGGTATCAGGGAAAATGAACATGTGACAGAAGGAAATAACAGAAGAAAAAAAAAAGAATCAGAGTTGGAAATTAAATCCTTACAAGTTTAAAAAAGAGAAAATAATAAATTCCTAACCCCTATTCCACACCAAAATATCGCCCCTGTAACCCTAGAGTTTGGTCCTCCAGGGATAGAGACATGATGTCATTAGGCTCTGGTCATGTCCCCTTACTTCAATCCCTCTAACTGTCCATCCGTCTGTTAACTATGCCCCTTCTCAGTGCATGGTTTCCTCACCCACATGGCTCTACAAGGCGCCTGATTTCCCTTCACTCATTCCCACCCACCCATTCTCTCCCAAGCTGAGGCAATAGGAAGCTCTTCAGACTTGTTCTCCAGGCTCCTGCCCTATTCATAAAACATTGCCTTTGGCCCCACTTCTCCTAAGCCTTCAGTCCCAGAGATGATACGGTTCCTCTGCTTTTTAGATGTTATCACTCCTGACTCATCTCTTCATTCTCACTCTTCTTCTCTGACTCCTCTCCCAACTCTTCTCCCTAGTCTCATAATTATGCCCCCTTCAAGGAGAGTTCAGGAGAGTTAGAGGAGTCAGGTGGGAGCAATGAGGAAGCTGGGAGGGAGGCTGATAGGGAAACAAGAACTTAAGCTTAGTTTCATTTTCTGTAAAATGGGTATGATAACACCTAACTGGAAAAGTTGTTAAATAACTTTATGCATAGTGTTTTACTTATGTGATCTCACACTGTTTTTCTTTTTCTTTCTTTCTTTCTTTTTTTCTCAACAAGTGAAGAAATTAGAGGTTAGAGAAATTAAGTAACTTTCCCAGAACCTGACTCAGCCAACAGCAGAGCTAGGATCCAAATGCAAGTACATCTACTTTTAGTCACCACACAACGCTGCCTCACACTTTATACTTGACATTCTAATTTTCAGGGGCACCCATCCTTGTCTCCGAAGTTACAGCTGCCACATCTCAAGCAAGGAGTTTATGCCTCCCAGTCTTAATCATCTCCAGGATAGATATTCTCGCCCACTCAGCCATTCCCTCCCCGTCACCCACTCCCCTGGATTCCTTCATGTATGTGTTGGTCAACAACCTGCTAGGTGAATTGCTGCTCTAATACTGCTAGCTGTAGACGATGCCCTAGAAGGGGATGGATACAGGCTCCCTGAGAGCAAGGATCCTTTTTCCCCTTCAAATCTATCTCTTTAGCTCATTGCAGCATGCACTATGTACAATTAAATAATTACCTCTTGACGTATGACCAAGACAAGGTCTGCTAAAAAGCTGTGGTAACATTTGTCATGACCCTCCTTTGTTCAGTGTGGGATCCTGACCTCTTGAAATGTGTCATTGACAGACAGGGCCACTGAACACCACTGAGTCCCAGGTCCTGTTCAACTCTGGTTTCTCAGGGGACCCTGGGAGGTGAGGCAGATAGAGGAGCAATATACACCATCCTCATTACATTTGTGTGGATTTCAAGTGTTTAGCTTTAATCACAATTTGTCTCTTGACAGAAACAATCTTCAAAAGTAATTTACAGTGAACATAATTTTTTTCTTACAGTTGATACTGACTTTAATTATGCCAACCATTGAGACATTTCTTTTTCACATTGTTTACTCTATAATCAGCTACTTTTCAAAGCGTTTACTGATTGTTTTTCCCTTTCAAGCCCACAAAAAAGGCACAAGGATTTTTTTTTCAAATTAGAAATATATTTTTTCTTATGAGAAATGTGATACATTGTTAAAATTCATATAATACAAAAATATTATAGTAAACATTCTCATTATAGTAAACCATCTCATAACCCCTTTCCCAAAGATTGCCACTATAATAGGTTGGTTTATAGCCTTCCTGAGTTTTAACACATATACAAATATAAATGTAATTTGCATGAACTTCATCAACCAACTGTACTGTTCTGAAAATCGCTTTTTTTTCTTTGACAGTCTAGCATAAATAGCTTTTGATGACTATATAGATGTACACCATAATTTTTAAATAACTGCTTCATATTCTATTGAACAGATAAACCCTCAGTTTCACTATTCAACACCATGTTAATGGATATTGAAGCTGTTTTCATGTTTTTGCTATCCTAAATAATACCACGATGGTCATTCCTTGAGATAAATTCCCAGAAACGGAAATGCTGGGCCAGAGGAGAAGCACATTTACATTTTGATGTGCATTCCTAGATAACATTCCAGGAAAGAGGCTAACTATGAAGATCCTACCTAAAGAAGTTCTTTCCCAGCTGAGCATCAAGAGCCTGGAGCATGGATGGCTAAGGGCTCCGTTTGGCTGTGTCATTTCCCACCTGGAGGCAGAGGTGGGAACATCACGTCTTTTCATGAATGCTTGTGCCTTACCACAGGTGGAAACCAGGCAAATCCTTGAATTATGACTATTTTATCATTCTAAGATGCCAAGGGTTTCCCCTGTCAATTTCTAATAACCTCTTTGCTCATACAGTCCAAAGATTTCATGGTTATTTCCAAATGTAGGCAAAATGTATTATGTCTGAAACTAACTGGGAGAAAGAATATGGTATGCACAAAGAGTACCTGGTATGTTGGTTCCAACATCAGAATGACTTGACAGAACTAGTTAGAGCAAAAGGAATAGCTTTCCAAGACTCCAAAGATCACTTAGTTTTTGTTATCTTCTCCAAAAAAGCTTATTTTCTTTTTTTAAAATTAATTAATTTATTTGTTACAGATGTTTCTCCTTTTTCCCCCATTGCCACCCTCCTCCCCCCTCTCTCCCCGCCCCGCCCCCAGCTTTTTTGACAATGTCCATTGGTTTTGCGTACATGCGTATAAGTTCTGTGGTTTATCTCTTCCTCCCTTACCCCCTCTTCTGGGGATTGTCAGTCTGTACCCTACTTCCACGTCTCTGGGACTACCCAGTTCCTCAGACTGTCATGTTCATTATATTCCACAAATAAGTGAAATCATATGGTATTTATCTTTCTCTGCTTGACTTGTTTCTCTTAGGATAATACTTTCCATGTTGTCTCAAAGGATAAAAGATCTTTCTTTCTTACAGCTGCATAGTACTCCATTGTGTATATGTACCACAGCTTTTTTATCCATTTGTCTACTGATGGACGCTTGGGCTGTTTCCAGATCTTAGCTATTGTAAATAGTGCTGCTATGAACATGGGGGTACATATATTCTTTCTGATTGGTGTTTCAGGCTTCTTAGGGTATATTCCTAGAAGTGGGATCACTGGGACAAATGGCAATTCAATTTTTAACTTTTTGAGGTAACACCATAGTGTTTTCCATAGTGGCTGCACCAGTCTGCATTCCCACCAGCAGTGTACTAGAGTCCCTTCTTCTCCACACCCTCGACAACACTTGTTGTTTGAAAAGCTTATTTTCTGAACCTGGCATTCAAGACCCTATATAGTCTAGTCCCATCATAAAATGTAAAGTAGCGGTTCTTAACCTGTGGGTCACGACCCCTTTGGGGGTAGAACGACCCTTTCACAGGGGTCACCTAAGACCATCAGAAAACATGTATTTCTGATGGTCTTAGGAACCGAGACACTGCTCCTCTATCCGTCTCCAGGTGGGTCCGCCCACATGCAGATACGCCCACATACAACATGAGGAATTGTATTAAAGGGTTGAGGCATTAGGAAGGTTGAGAACCACTGATGTAAAGCCTTATATCCCCTAAATAAACCTCATTTCCCCCCAGTGTAACAGACGTTGTTGCCTCTCAACCTGTTGTGCTCTTCTGCTTTGTGTCTTTGTAGTTAATAGTAAAAAGCTGCCACCATTTCTTGAGTACTATTATATTCCAGGCACCCCGCTAAGTGCTTTAGAGGAATATTTTAGGTAATCTTCACAGCAATTCTAGGAGACAGGTGCTATTTCTCCCCATATCCATATGGAAAATTGAAGCTCAGAAAAGTCAAGTGACTTACCCAAAGCCACACAGTTGTTCAAAATTGAACAGCATTGGCCCTGGCTAGTGTGGCTCCATGGATACAGCGTTGGCCCCAGCACACCAAAGGGTTGAAGGTTCAATTCCTGGTCAAGGACATGTACTTGGGTTGCAGGTTCAATCCCCCAGTCTGGTTGGGGCACATGCAGGGGGGAACTAATGAACGTGTCTCTCTCACATCAATGTTTCTCTTTCTCCTTCCTTCCCTTCTTCCTTCCTTCCCTTCCTCTCTCTCTAAAAATCAATGGAAAAAATATCCTTGGGTGAGAATTAACCAAAAAAAAAAAGAAAAAAGAAGAAGAAAATTGGGCAGCAATGGAAGCCGTATCACTCTAACTCCAACACTTCTGTTCTTATTGCTGCCCTGCACTGCCTGATGCCCCAACTCTCTCCAGCTCCCAACAATCTAAATCCTTCAAGAAGACAGCTCAGTACAAGGAAGTGTAAATTTTTTTAAAAGATTCAGCTCAAATCCCCATCTCAAGCAAATGGAAGTTATCGTTCATCGTTCTGAGTTCTTACTGTCTGAACTATGAAGAGCTTATTGTCCTTGCTACAGTTTGCCACCACTTTTTTGGTTTAATTCAGTCTGTAAACCTTTCTTCAGCACATTCTATGTGCCAGGCCCTGCCCAGCCCACAGCCCCAGTCCCCAAGTAAGTGAGGCCAGTGCGGTATCTCCAACGAGGTTGTAAACTCATGGAGGCAGGTAGGATGGATACCTCTCTGTGTCCCCCACAGTACCGTAAACCAGGAGGCCTGCAGCAAATATTGCTGGATTAATTGGCAACTTGGATGGCTGACAGTCATGCAGAGGAGAGCAGCTTTTCTCTCCACATCAGTGCCACTGAGTCTGCCTTTATCCTGTGATCCGCCTGTTCTGTAAATCCACCCCTTCCTGCTTTGAGGCACTTCTCTTCCCACCAGGAAGGCAGCTCTGACCAGGTAATTTATTCACGTCCTGTCTTGGAAGAGGGACCAACGTGCAGCCCAGCAGGTATCTACCTGATAACAAGCCCATTAAACTTCCATCTCTGCTCTCAGCACAAGCTCCCAGGCACTCAACAGTGTTTATCTTCCCTACTAGGCAGCTGGGTGGATGACAAGGGTCTGCCATAGCATGGGGAAAGCAGGAAAAGGGCTACCTGGAGCCTTGAGCCACCCGAACAACAGGAATTGCACCCAGTGCCAGGTCCCCCTCCCGAGGGACAGGGTTGGGGCAGAGGTTAATAGAAAACCAAACCCTGACTGTATTCCGCCATTCCTTCTTCAGATTGCTCCTCTGCCTCCAACATACACATACACCCCCACACATACCACACACCCACTCCTTCCCTGGCTCCCTGACATGAAAATTCTAAGGAAAACCCATATGAGAGGACAAGCCAAGGAAACTAACTACCTTTCACGAGGGGACTGGGGCAGGTGTTCGCTGATCCACCCTTCAATTTGAGAGTATGAGGCAGGACTGTCACTAGGGCCTCAAAGTTCTCATTTCAAGTTGTTTTCTGAGATGACCAACATTTCCTTCAAGAAACAAATACCGGGCAGCCAGGGCTGGCTTCATGGCACTTGGAAGGGCCTGGCGCTGGCTTGATGCTCTGCTGTTGCCATGTTGAGATTCTAAATTCCTGCGTTTTCACTGTGTGCTGGGCCCCGCAAGTTGTATAGCCAGTCCTGTAGATCAGTGGCCAGCAAGAGTCTTCAGGAACAGGATGTAGGACAGGACAGGCTCTCGATGGGGGAGGGCTGGGAGGGCTGTCCCACTCAGGCCGTGAAACACAGGATGCCACCTCCCGCAGCAGCTCTGGGAACCTGCCTGAAGCAGGGCCAAACGCTGTTTCTTGCCCCTCCCCCACCAGCCTTTTCCAAGTCACCAAAGCCAAGAGAGCTAGCTTTTGGGTCCCTGCCTCCCAGCTCTGGATGTGCACAGGGAGTGTGATGGTGGCCTGTCCCCACACTTAGCCTCTCCTGACCATCCACAGGCTCAGCCTCCAGCTGCAAATCTTTTCACTGTCACTACAGCCATAACAAGGTCCACGCTAAGGAAACTGCTGTTTGCTGGGTGCCTTCGCCCCTGTTCACCAGGGCTGAGCTGCCCCAGAGGGAACCCATTTAAGTCTCTGTATGATCCAGAGCCGCAATCAAGGGGAAGAGACTTCGTTCCCAGCCTCATTCCTCTGGGAAGACCAGCACTTTATTAAAGCAGGGAGCTTGGTGTGGAGTGAGAGTGAGGGTTTCTTTAAGGTAAGAGCCGGGTCTATAGGCCCCTTTGCATCCCAAGATCAAGCTCAGGGCCTAACCCAAAGTATGCCCTGAAAGGGAGGGAAGGAGGAAGGGGCAGGGAAGGGAGGGAGGCCCTCTTGTCTTTTAATCTCCTCCAAAACAGCCTGTCAGGTTCCGCCAATATTACTGCATTTCTTAAAGACCTTTGGCCTTGAGAAGCACTAATAAAATTCAAATATCCTTAGAAACAGCACTTCTGTAAGCTTTTTTCCAGGGAGAAAAAGGGTGGTGCTTGGAGTGTGGTTGAAAGCAAAGCAGAAGGAAGGCAGGGAGGAGGGAGGCAGAGGGGAGGGGAAGAGGCAGCAATAACAAACAGGATTGCTGCGCAATGCAGCGGAGGGTGGGCCCTGGGCAGGAACACACCCACGGCCGCAGTGGGGAGAGGCCCGTGTGGTCACTTGTGACTACAGAGCAGACTGACACTGCTCCAAATGGCCTCTGAGCTGCCTCTTGCTGAGTTCTGCTTGTCCTAAGCTCCTTTCTGCCCGGCTCCCTACTGTCTTGAGCCCTGAATCCCCCACACTTGCCCTGCCGTCAAAGAGCTGAGTCTCACTTCAAGGAGGGGACACGGCAGAGCTACTCAGTGGGTGGGAACACAGGTGAAGAGTGGTACTTGCCACAGTGTCAGAGCCCTGCCTTCCAGCACCAGGCCTGTGCTCAGGGCCCACTGAGCACCCTGCCGAGCTGTGCTGAAACCTGTCCCTGCTGCATCCCACTCCAGGAGGGGCAGGAGGGGGAGAGGAGGGCCTGGAAATCCTATCCTGCTCCACACAATGTGACCTCATTAAGAGAGCCTGCTGGAAAGAGGATTAGGCATCATGGTGAGTTCCCATCATGTGGTTGTTATTATCAGTAGTTTTCATCGTAACTCAGAACTCCTCATTCAGAACCGGTGCCCTCGCCCCAGATGCAGCTGCTCTGGGATCAGCTGATAAGCGTCAGGCTCCCTCATACCCACATTCCCACAAGCACGTGGATTCATCAGGTGCTCAGGCCTCAAGACCTGCCTAAATAAGAAATGGAGCCTCCCCTCCCCCTGAAGGGATGGATCAGGTGCTGGTGGTCCTGGAAGACCTCTTGAGGGATAAGGGCTAGAGCTGGGCCTAGCAGAATGGGGCAGGGACAGGGGACAGGGAGCATGGACACAAGGGGAAGAGCAGCAAAGGCCGCCAGAGCACCTTTCCACTCCCTAAAAACCTGGATGTTTCTCTGTATCTGATCTCTAAAGCAGCAAAAGGTATTTTGGAAGGAATTCCAGATATTAAAGGGCTCTTAACTGCCCTGAGAATTCCCCCCTAGACCTGGGGGATAGCACATCTCAGTTCCTCTTCACACCTGCTGCTGCTGCCCATCAGAGGACCATGAGGGGCAATTCAGCCCCCTTATATATATGTCACAATGTTCTCCCATCCAGGAGAAGCTCATCTCAGGGCTGGATGGGGCTGCTATTCTCACAAACAAGGACGGTGCTGTAGGTAGTTGGCTCCTGGGGCTAAGCTTCCCGGTTCCTTCATTCATTTGTTCATTCCTTAGCTTGGCTAGACATCTACCGAGCACTTGCTAAAGGCCAAGAGCTGGCTGGGGACTGAGGATACCAGACACCTTCATCCTCACTGAGCTCACAGCCTGAGGCAAGAGATAAAGAGCAGACTTTGGGATTAGGTCCTCCATTGGGTGTGAGGCACTGGGGGAGGGGCTGGAGTTCCCTGTCCTTGCCTTCAGAGCTTGCAGTCTCAAAGTTGACACAACTGATAAGGTTTGGGAGAGGGGTCAGCATGGAGGGCTACTGGACACAGAAGTCAGCAGCTAAGAAGGGGCACCTAAGTCTGAAGAACAAAAACAATTTGATAAAAGGGGTGTGGGAGGGTAAGTGCTAAAGGTAGGGGAAGGGGCATAGGCAAGAGCCTGGAAGACCTACAACCTTCCAGAAGATTAGAAGGCCTAGAACAACGATGGTTCTGGGAGCTGGAGCTTAGATAGCAAAGGAAAACCTGTCTGCTTTAGGCAGAGTCCAGGCATGGTTAGATTTACATTTTAGAAGTGACTGGACAGAGTTGGAGTGCACTGTCCTAGAGGACCCTGCCTTAGTCTGGTGAGAGATGTCAGACAACTAAACTAAAGCAATGGGGTGAGGATACAACAGAAAGGGCAGATTTGATGGATTTAAGGAAGGACAATGGACAGGATGTGGTGACTGACTGGATAGGTGATGGGTGTGCTAGAAAGACGATAACATCCAACTTCCAGCTTGATCAGCTGGGAAGGTACTTGTGTTGTTAACAAAGGTAGGGAATACAGACAAGGAACAGAATTGTGGGGGATAGTAAGTTCAGCTTTAAGCTTGTTGAGTGTGAGGTGTTTGTGGAACAAATAAGAGATGCTGTAAAGCTGTGAGATGGTTGTGCCTGGACATCAGGTGTTATAGATTTGGAAGACAATGGCAAACTGAAGTCATACAAGTAAATGAGGATAAACCTTAAGGAACATCATCATATAATAGAAAGGGAAAGGAAGAGGAACCTGGAGAAAGTTAAAGGAGTAACCAGAAAGATAGGAAAAAAAAACAGGGGAGAAAGAGTATGAGTGCATTAGGATTTTTCTGCACGTTACCAAGAAGGGCAATTCAAACTGGCCTAAATAACAAAGGTATATGTAATTGGAAATCCTGGGCCAAGGTTGGCTTCAGGCTCAGTTTGACTCAGCTGCTCAACAGTGACATTAAGGAGCAGTTTCTTTCTGTCTTTTGGCTCTGCCATCTGCAGAATAGCTTTCTTCTTATGCCAACTGCCAAAACTCCTGGGGTTCATACTGCCCCCTCCAAGTCCAGGGAAGAGACCAAGGAAATTTCTTACCTGGAAACTACTGACAAAATTCTCCCCAAGCTCATTGGCTTGATTTGGTCATATCCTCTTTCCTGAACCAATTGCTGTGGTTCTGATTAGCTTATGCCAAAACCATTTTCCCCCTCGACTTAGAGCATGAGCTAAAGTTGATTTTCTACAAAGCACATAGACAGAGGAGTAGATTCCTTAAATAGAAACAGGGTAATTACCATATTACCGAATATAAAAAGAATGGGTGTTAGGGAAGCAATGACAATGGAAAGGATCACAGATGAGTTTTCAAGGCGAAAGTGGTCACCTGAAGCAAAAAATGGAGAGATCAAGGCCCTGGCTGGGTATTTCAGTTGGTTAGAGTATTGTCCCATACACCAAGGTTATGGGTTCAATCCCCAGTCAGGGCACATACAAGAAACAACCAATGGATGCATAAATAAGTGAAACAACAAATCTCTCTCTCTCTCAAATCAATCAAAAAAACACACACAAAAATGAAGAGATCAAAGAAAACCTAAATTAAATGCATGTGTTTTGTATGAGGTGGGATGGTAGCAGCTGGGGTGGAGGGCATCTGGAAAGCCTTCCTGGAAACTGTAGTCCCTGAAGGGAGTTGAACCATGCACAGGTATTAGATAATATGTGTGCCAACAAGTGTGTGCACCACACACATTGGGAAGGAGGAATGTGCCTGAGATCAGGCAAGACTGGGAGCACACTCTGAAAAAGCAGAAATCCAGTGATAATGGAAAGAGATAAGGATCTTTGAGCCAAGGCCAAATCCTAGCAGTTTTCAGAAGGGCCACACTGAACCACTTAGAAGTCATTATTATGACTGTGGGGACTGCTGGAGGGCTCCAAGCAGAAGATGGCATGGCCACACTGAAGTTCAGAAAAATCACTCTGGCCTCAATGTGGGGGCAGGTGTCGGGGTGCTATTGCAGGTATCTGGGCAGACTCCACCAAGGTGGTGGTGGCAGGGATGGAGAGAAGAGGATAGAATGAGCAATATTAAAGAGACAAGACAGCAGGACTAAGGGGTGGAGGCACCCTGGATGTGAGGGCAGGACTGGCCAGTGTCAAGGATTAGGGCCCTGCCAGAACTCTCCTCCCCTCCCCAGCCCATTCATTCACAGCTGAGATGCCAGCGAAGTCACACGTGCTGTCACGGTCAGGATGACTAACTGTTAATTGTGGAAAGGAAATTGCATATACACATGTGGGAAACGCTTCAGGCTCCAGCTGGCTCCACAGGTGCCGCGGGAGGAGAGGGAAGGGATGAGTTCCAGGAGGAAGGAACAAAACGGGGAGATGCTCCCAATAAAATGGAGATTTCTTTTTTATAAAAATTCAAGTGGAAGAAACTTTTGTCCCAAGGAGCAGCCAGAGCAGAACAGGATCCTAAGTCTTCATTTTGGAGGCAGCTCCCTGAGTGGCTGGTAATTTTTCTTCTTGAAGGTGAAGTGCTTTCAGTCCCTGCTCCAAGAAGTTGAACCCCATGTTCTATTTCTTGTAGACTTTGGCTTTTGTCAAATGGGAGATGTCAGAATCCTTTTCGCAGGGGACCAGACCAAGTTGCACTCTTGGCCACACTTCCTTGGCCCTGGCTCCAGTTTTGGGGGAAGAGGAGATGGCTGGGGGGCTGATGGAGTGGAGAACACACAGGGGGATGAGGCAGGAGGAATGGACGGCTCTTCCCAAAAGCCCCTGGAAAGAAGAACTGGAAGGGGAGTGCTGGCAAAACAGCTAATCCTCTGCCTCTGTTTTCTCACTCAGCATCCTCACACCTGGAGTTCCTGCTCTTGTCTGACTCCAGGGGAAGAGGAGGAGGAGGAGCTGCTGATGGAGCATGTTTCCAAGACCTGCTCAGCCAAAGCACAGGCCACCAATCTGGAAAACAGAAGTCCCTGGCTGACCGTGGCCACACCTGCCTCCGCCCACACAAGTGGGGTGACTCCATTTATCCCTGCAGGATATTGTCCACATTCAACCTGAGGTCCAAGGAAAGAAGACCCGGGAGCTGGAGTTAGCTAGAGAAAGCAAATGCTCAATGCTCTGGCCTTCTGTCTGCCCCAAAGTGACAGTAGAATCTGGAAAGAGTCAAACTAGAGGTTCTTGTCACTATTTTCAGATGCTCAAGGAAATCTCTTCAATCTCTCCACCCAATCACCAGGAAGGCCACAAGGTCAAAAGCAACCTTTTTGCTCATACTCCGCCCCTTCTTCCCCCTCACTGAGCACCAAGAATAACTTCCTACTGGGGGTGAGGGTGGGTAAAAAAAGATTTAATTACAGTTTCTGTTTCTGACCTCACTCCCTCTGCCCCCAGAGCTGCCATGTTGCCCTGCCTGGCTGTGGTGTCAATGAAAGGCACTGACTTGGCTGATACTACCACAGGCCAAGATGCCACCCAGAGAACTTTAGGGTTGGAGGGTCCTCTCCACTGCCAAGTTCACCCATTCTCACAGCAATCCCTGAGCAATCTCTGAGACTACCAGATAATTTGTTCTTGGAATACCTTCTTAAGGCAGGATGGAATAGGCTTCTAAATCTTTGGAAGAGAGGGCAAGTCCCACCCCACCCCCACCCCCAGATATCTCCAGGCCAGCATTGTCTCCCCCTCCAATTTCTAAATCTCACCCTTTATGCCCCTACCCCATTCTTGCTGCTTTTCAGCTGTCCTCCAGGATTGCTTCATGCTTAGTGCTTTTCACATATAATTCTCAACAGCGTCAAACGGTGCATCATATTGTGTGGCCTGCCCTTCATTGTTGATAAGCCTGGGGCACACAACTTCCCTGGGTCCTCTATCACTCCAACCAATCCACACTCACCTCAAGCTTCTAAAGGAAAAAAATTTTAAATCCAATATTCACCAAGCAAACATTCTGCAAGTCTATCTTGGCACTCAGCCAGCCCTTGGCTATCCTCTTCCACTCTGATCCCCAGGTGAGGATGGCCCTTCTCCCCACAGAGCCCCCCAGACTCCTCAGAGACCCCGTTTAATCTGGTCATCAGATGCTTCTGAAAACCAATGCAGAGCCAGGAGAAGCACCTATGGAACTATGTGAAAACTATTTTTCTGGTTTGGGACCTCACCCACCAGGAGCCGTTAGCTGCTTTTGTTGTCCAACAATTTGAGTGAGGAATCCCTCCAGGAGGTAGGAGGGGTGATTAAAACGAAGGAGAGAATAACAGCTTTTAGACATGGTCCATCGTGTCAAGAACCTCTTCGAAGACTTACAAGTGCTCACAGGACCATCAAAGGGAAGCTGGCGCCTGTAACTCTGTTTGTTGACTCGGTGAAATCCTCCATCTCAGGGTTATTGCCATTGAAAACATCTCCTCTATCTGGAATCTTTTCTGCACCAAGTGCACAATTGCTTCATTCATCTCCTCAGAGGAATCTGTCACCAAATCCACAAGCTGCCTCCGCCAGCAGGCGGGGCAGGATACCAACTTGCCCCAGCCTCTGCCCACTGGGATGAGCCAAGGATGCGGTTTCTGTGTTAATAAACCCCCAGATATCTCTCCCACCGTGTGGGCGGCATCCTCTGCCTCCCCACAACCTGATCCCAGCCCCCCTCGCCCTCAGAAAGAATCAAGGCCAGGAGAGAGGGAGGGAAGCAGGAATTTCCATCTGAATCAATGTTCAGGGAGATTCACATAAACATACAACAGGCTCCTACACCTAAGAAAGGAAAACTAACCTGACAGTGGTCCTTCTATGTGCCAGACAAATGCTGTGTCACACATTTGCTCTGTACAACAATCCAATGAGGTTGGTATTTTATGGATGAATCACTGTGACAAGAGTAGGACTTGAAAGCAAGTCCCACTATCTGGTGGCAGGAATGTGGGGAAACAACTAAGACTCTGAGCTTTGTCTCAGCCATTCCTAGTGGGAATAGTCATGATACCCCACCCACCCAACTCCCAGACCTGAGGAGAGGAAAGCCAAGTGCAGCAAGTCTAAGTGCTTTGTAACCTGGAAAGCACTATCCAAATGTTAATGGGCTGTGACATCCTCAAGGGTAGCAGATCTTATGCTTCATCTTTGTGTCCCTGGCACCCAGATCAGTGTCGGGGACATAATCAGCCCTCTGTGGATATGGGAATGGAATGAAGCAGTACCACATACCGTGTCCCATGGAGGGCAGAGGGGAGACTTCCCCGTGGTCTGGATGGGGTAGGGGCTGGGAGGAGTAGCAGGGAAGCCAGGCATCATGAAGCAGACCACCCTGAGCAAAGAATGAGCACACAGTTCTAGGAATGGGAAGTGGATAAGGGCCCTCACCCCCTAGGCTAGTCAGATCAGCCAAATCCATGAAGTCTTGCAGGAAGCGCCTTGTAACCCTCTCACAAGAGGTGAGAGTTGGACTGAGGCCCAAAGCACTCCTCACTTTATTATTATTACGATTATTCTTTTTTTAGAGAGAGAGGAAGGGAGAGAGATAGAAACATTGATGTGAGAGAGAAACATCAATCAGCTGCCTCCTGCATGCCCCCTACGGGGGACCAAGCTCTCAACCTGGGCATGTGCCCTGATGGAGAATGGAACCAGGACCTCTCAGTCCGTAGGAAGTCACTCAGCCCACTAAGCCCCACTGGCTGGGCAGCACTCCTCACTTTAAAGGAAGAGTTGAACTCACCCATGTTGGGAGTGGGGTGGGCAGAGGGGTAATGCCTGCTGGTGCCAGCCTTGAAGAAACCCAGTGGCTCCTGACAGGAGGCAAGACCCTAACACCTGAGTTTGACTAATCTAAAGTGAAAAGAAGCAGGTACTCTAAGCAGGCTTTTGTGGGGAGGGAGATGGAAAGAAAAGAGAGCAAAGTTCTAGATCTGGGGTCCTGTGAGAAGACCCCACAGATGCACATCAGCCTTGTAGGGAGGGTGTCTGTCTCCTGCCCCAGGCACAAACATTGCTGTCACTTCCCTGGAGGCCACCTCTGCCCCCTGCCAAGAGGGATCTTGGAATCCTTGGCACCCACCTTATCTGTAATTGTTTTATGGCACTAACTGCATTTTGCCTTTTGTTTTAGTCATGTGCGGTCCTGTCTCTTACCACAGTGTCCAGCGCCTGGCCAGGGCTCCACAGACACAGGTGAAGAAATGAAGGCGGGTACAGGCCAGGAAGGGGACAAAGGGACAGAGGAAAGTAGCATGGCGGGCTAACCTATTGCCCCCTGCCCGGCCATCCACCTCGGACCCCAGGCCCCAACATGGCCCACTGCGGGGCGGGGGGAGGAGGGAGCTGCGGTTCAGGCCGGAGAAAGGCCCCCCGCCCCAGCCTGAGCGCCGCCCTCCGCCTGCAGGAAGCGCTCCTGCCGGCAGCATCGCATCTGCACAGCCATAACTGAGCTCCCTCTCTAGAGTGATGTGTGTGTCAAAAATACGCCAAGGCTGTAAATCAGATGGTAGGAAGCGCCGTCTCCTGTTTTCCTGTTCAACCAGAGGGAGACCGAATGTACTGCCACGGGCTCCCAAATCTGGAAAACCGCGTCCGATGTGGGAGATTTTCCCAGGCACTAACATGGACCCGTGCTGGGGAGCAGGGCTCTGGCTCTCCCTCCCGGCCCGGCCAGCCCGCCTGGCTCACAGTGGGGAACCTGAAAGCCAGGTGCCTAGCAAGCCCTGCTGTTCAATAGCAGCTGCTGGAACAGCGCCTCCCGGGAGGCCTCGGAGGGGGATTTTCCACTGCTCGGTTCGAGTTAGCTCTCCCTGCCTGCGGCTGCCTGGACCGTTCGGGGCGAGGAGAGCGGGAGGTGCGAGCCGCACAGAGGCCCTCGGTCCAAGAGGGCTGCAGCTGGCCCAGAGGCGTCCGTGGTTGGGGGAGGTGGTGGGTACCGATGGCTGGCGAGCTTGAGGAGTAGGTTTTGTTTGTTTTCACTGTACGCCAGCTCGACCTCACTATTCCCTGAGCCTGGAATGCTGGAGTGTGCGGAGTTGCCGTGGGTGGGTACCAGGCCTCCTTTGGGGTTGGAAGGAGAGGATGATCAGGACCCTGGTTGCAGGGAGCAGGGACAATGAGTCGCTTTCCTCCCTGGATCCCTCCCTTTCTCGAGATGTCTGAGAGATGCCCAGCGTGGGTGAGTGCTCCCTCCCTCCCTGCCTCTGCTCCTCCCCTCCCGGAACCACTGCCCCCTCAGCCCTGAGCTGCTGATGCCCTCTGGGTTCTGTTTTCATTCTAAGCTGTGGATCCGGTCGTGGGAAGCAGGTAGGAAACCATGATTCTGGGGGTTAAATGAAGAATTATATTTAGTGCTCACAGAAAGCCAAATATTGGGTTAGCAGCCAGGAATGGAGAGGGAAAAAACCCAAAGCAAACAGCAGAGGAAAGACATTCCTACCAAACAAGGTCCCTATTCATTCTTCCAATCCCAGGTGCAGGGGCCTGCAGGGCTGAGACCCACTGAACATGAGCAGCCTGTCCTGTGTTCATGGCTGCAGAGAAAACGTGTGGACCCCAAACTCAGAGCCTACACTGCCTGTCCCCACGGGACCAAGGGGCATTCAGCCCTCCCCACAAAGGTTGTTAATATCTCTATTCACAAGAGTACCGAAAGCCCTTTGGGAGCCAGGGGTGTGCTGGGGAGGGAAAGCAAAGTGAAATGTTCCTGGTTTGACCTTGAATAAGTGATTTAACCTCCCTGGGCCTCATGTATGGAATGCAGGGTTTGGATTATGATTTCACAGGTCCTAACATTCTATTACTCTGTTTCTGCCTAAAATAAACACTATGAAAAAGAGTGTGAGCAAGACTATGACAGCAGGACCCATCTGTTTCCGGAAGAGCTTAGGGTGAGGTCTGAAGAGAGAAAGTGATGTTTCAGCTTGTTCCTCACTCTCAGCTTCCTATGCCTTGGCCACTCACAAAGTAAACTTCTAGGATCTGAGCTGACTCCTCTGGAAACCCCAGACTCCAGTGACTGGTTTCTGGAACCTGCTCAGGCTGCTACCAAGTCAGATAACAGCCTGGGCAGGGAGAGGGCTGCAACACCCAGCCTGGCTAACTGGAAAGCTGAGGAGACTAGAAGCTCAGGGAGAAATTGAGGGTAGGTGAAAAAAAAAAAAGGAGCAGAAGGAAGAGCCATCACTGACCTCCCGAACATCCCTGTGCAATCTCAAACAAGGCAGAGTTTGTGCTCCTGATTCCAAGACTCATTTGTATTCAGCCATTGAATTCTCTAATTATCTGCTCCTCCAGTGGGGGAGATCTATAGTAGGAGGTAGGATCCCAGGTAATAAAGGTCATTTAGAAGCAGTTGCTAGTCCAAGTGCCCATCAGTAGATGAGTGGATAAAAAAAGTCATGGTACATTTACACAATGGAATACTATGCAGCTGTAAGAAAGAGAGATCTCCTACCCTTTGAGACAACATGGAGGGACCTGGTGAGTATGCTAAGCGAAATAAGCCAATCAGAGAAAGACAAGTACCACATCATCTCATTTATTTGTGGAACATAATGAACAAAGTAAGCTGTCGACCAAAAGAGATCCAGAATCACAGAAGTAGGGAACAAACTGACAGACCTCAGAGGGATGGGGGAGGGGGGCAGGGGTGGGAAGAGATAAACCAAAGAACTTATGTGCATACATGCACAACTAGTCCACAGGGACACTAGGCTGGAAAGACAGGAGGGGGGTGGGAGCAGGAAGGAGGGGGTCAATGGGGAAAAAGGGACATCTGTAATAATTTCAACAATAAAAAAAAAGTAAAAAATAAAATAAATAAAGCTATACATCTTTTTTAAAAAAGAAGCAGTTGTTGCCAGTCAGGGGTAAAGGACTAAAATCTGACCAACCAGAAGATGAAAGACTGGAATTCCTTGCTCCTAGTTCTGTTTGTGTTTCTATGCATGTTTCTATTTCTCATCCACTTGACTCTCTCTGCTTCCCACCCCCTAGTTTTCTCAAAAAGATCCAAGCTGGTAGAATCTGAGCACCCCCAGACCCTGATGACTAGCATTTTCTGCACTGATGAATGCCCACTCCAAAGAGCCTGAGGGTGGCCCTATCAGCTGATCCCCTGCCCATCCTTATCTCCTTGGGCTCTAGTCCTCATAAGCAGGGACTCAAAAACATGCCTCTGTTAGGTGAGTCATGGGACCAGAACCTTGAGAGAGAACATGCAGAGTCAGCCACTAGCACAATTGCAAAAAGAAGTGAATTCCCACAAACCTGCTACTTCACTTGGATTCCTTAAGCTCAAAAGGTTGCACCACCTTCCACCAGTTTTCCAGGAACTAAAATCATCATTGACTTTCACCCAATCTGCCACTTTCTATTTATCTCCCAAATTTATCTCTGCAATCTCAACAGTCATGCTATCATTTGCCCTTGTGGGCCCTTGGCATGTCTCACCCAGACTACTGAAATTCCCTCCCAGCTAGTAATTCTGATTTTGTGTGGCTCTTCTTCATTCTATCCTCTGCAGTTTAGCTAGAGAAATATTTCTAAAATGCATATGTGCAAAATCATTTCACTTGCCTGCATGCAATTTTTTATCATCCGTCTACTACCTAGAGGACAAAGTCTGAGTTTGTGAGTGAGTATGCCATCTCTCCATCAGCTCAACTCAGCCTGTCTACTACCATTTCCCTGGTCTCCAGACAGAACTAGTGACAGTTTCCTAAAGTGGTCCTAACACTTCTGGTCAAGATGAAGTGGTGAAACTGGTGCAGCCACTGGAGAAAACAGTATGGAGGCTCCTAAAAAATTTAAAAATAGAATCACCATATAATCCTGTAATTCCACTTCTGGGTATGTATTTTAAGAGAACAAAATCACTATCTTGAAAAGATAGCTGCACCCCTGTGTTCATTGCAACATTATTTACAATAGCCAAAATATGGAAGCAACCTAAGTGTTCATCAATGAATGAATGGATAAAGAAGATGTGGTATATATATTCAATAGAATATTATTCAGTCTTAAAAAGAAGGAAATGCTGCCATTTGTGACCACGTGGATGGACCTTGAGGGCATTATGCTAAGTGAAATAAGTCAGACAGAAAGACAAATACTATCTGATCTCATCTATATGTGGAATCTAAAAATGCTGAACTCACAGATACAGAGTACAGATTAGTGGTTGCCAGAGGCAGGAAGAAATGAGTGAAGGGGGTCAAAAGGTACAAACTTCCAGTTACAAGATAAATAAGTCCTGGAAATGTAATGTACATCATGGTGACGATAGTTAACAATACTGTATTGTGTATTTGAAAGTTGCTAAGAGAGTAAATTGTAAAAGTTCTCATCACAAGAAAAAAAATGTAACTTCTGCGTGGTGATGGATATCAACTAAACTTATTGCGGTGATCATTTTGCAATATATACAAATATCAAATCATACGTTGTATACCTGAAACCAGTATATTATATGTCAATTATACCTCAATTTTTTTTAAATAGAGTGTTGCATTTTCTGTTCCAACCCCAAAGCCATGATGAATAAAACATTTTAAAAGATAACCCAACACACATAGCTGGGCTCAAAAATAAGATTACTATTGATGTGAACCAGAAACAGAACAGAGAATTGATAATCAAAGGTTTATCATCCTAAAAGGTATATGGCCCAGACATTTTTAGAAACTCATTTTCTTGAATCTTTAAGGCACAAATAAACTCTTAAATAAATGTTTTCAGTTTCTGTGGCAGTCGTTCTTCTAAATCCTTCTTCTGATAAGATGTTTTGCAGGACACAGGATTGCCCACTTATGGGCTATATTTCCCAACCTCCCTCATGACTAGGTGTGGTCGCATGACTAAGGTCTCATCTTTAATTATGAACAGAAATGATGTGCTACTTCTCCATCACTTGTATTAGTTCCCTAGGGCTACTGTAATAACATACCGCAAACAGGATGACCTAAGCAACAGAAATGTATCCTCACACAGTTCTGGAGACTAGGAGTCTGATATCAAAGTGTCATCAGGGTTGGTTCCTTCTGAGGGTTGTGAGGGAATATCTATTCCATCCCTTACTCCTAGCTTCTGATAGTTTGTTGGCAATCTGTGGTATCCCTTAGCTGATCGCTGTCTTTATGTTCCCGTGGCATTCTTTCTATGGTGTGTCTATGTCCAAATTTCCCTTTTTATAAGGCCACCGGTCACACTGGATTAGGGGCCCACCCTATGCCAGTATCACTTCATCTTAACTAGCTTTATATGCAATGACACTATTTCCAAATAGGACTTCAACATATGAATTTTAGGAAACACAATACTTGCTTAAAAGGAATTGCTTGCTCTCCACTTTCTCTATTTTCCCCTTCCCACTGGGCTGGAACACAGACATAGAGCTGAGCCACCTTTGGCCACATAGATGAAGACCTTAGGAGAGGGCAGAAACACAGAATGGAAAAAGTCTACATCTCCAAATGACTACATGAAGGAAATCTGCCCCACTAGCCTGAACCATTCATTTCCAGGCTATGGATGAGAAATACACTTCTTTTTTTAAGCAACTGTATTTAGGTAGGTTTTTGTTATAGGAGTTTAACTTTTACCCTAACAAATACCACCTCACTTTATAATAATCTTAACTTTAACACCAAAGCCCAATAAGCACAGAAGGAAAAATTGTAGAGCAATACCTTTTATGATCATAGATACAGCACTTCTAAATAAAACACTAGCAAATTAGCCCTAGCTGGTTTGGCTCAGCAGTTAGAGCGTCAGCCCACACACCAAAGAATCTTGGGTTTGATTCTGGTCAAGGGCACATACCTGGGTTGTGGTTTGGTCCCCAGCCCTGGTCAGTGTCATGCGGGAGGCAACCAACTGATGTGTCTCTCTCACATCCATGTTTCTCTCTCTCCCACTCTCTCTCTCCTTCCCTCCCTCCCTCCCTCCCACTCTATCTGAGGATAAATATCCTCGGATGAGGATTAAAAAAGAAAACACTAACAAATTAAATTCAGGGGCATGTATATATAAAATAAAGTATGACCTAGTTGTGTTTATCTCACTAGTTCAAGAATGGAATGGTCCAACATTAGAAAGTCTATTAAAGTATACTACTTGAACAGATTAAAGAAGACAAACCCACTTAACACAATAGATTAAGAAACATATTTGCTAAAATTCAATACTCATACAATTGGATATGTAAACATGGAGTATATAGTTAATAATGTGAAGGAATTATTGGTTAATTTGTTTGATAATGGTATTATGGTTGTTTTCCTTTTTTAAAAGAATTCTTATCTTTTAGGGATACATACCGAAATCTTTACAGATAACATAGTGCAATGTCTGGCATTTGTTTCAGATAACATAGAAGGGAAAGAATTTAGCAGAGATATAGATACAACAAGATTGACCATGAGCCAACAGTCATTAAGACTGTGTAATGGGTAGACAGAGGTTTATTGTGCAAGGCTGTCTACTTTTGTATGTGCTTTGATGTTCCTATAAGGAACAGTTAAGAAAAACCAAACTTACGCATGACTTAAAAAAGATAAATAAATAACAGAAGTTAATGTCAATGCCCTTACCCTGTCATGTATCAAACTTAGAGTTAAAACTATTTTTGTGGTGGAACTTAAAAACATTACCATTAAGTCAATAACTAGATGAAGATGCCTATTATCACTGCTTCTGCTCAACTACTAGAAGTCCTAGCCGATACAATAAAAGAAGGAAAAGAAAGAAGATGTATAAAAATCAAGGATTGGGGTAAAGGAAAAACTATCCTTATTTGCAGGTAATATGATAATATATAGAAAAAAATTTTGTTAACTGACAAACTATTAAAACTAGTAGTAAAGCTCAGCAAGGAAATCTAATAGGGAAAAAAAAGAAAACAAACATGACATTTACAATCACACACACACACACACACAAATCCAGTGTCCAGGAATAAGCCTAATGCAGGATGTGCTTTCTGAAGAAAATTACAATACATTATTATTAAAGAACCTAGAAGAAGACTTGAATAAATGGTAGAGATATCATGTTTGTAGACAGGAAGATTCAATCTTGCAAAAATATCAATTATTCCAAAATTAATATATTAATTTAATGCAATTCCAATGAAAATTCCGAACAGTTTTTTCTTAAAACTTCACAAGCTTATCCTAAAATTCACATTAAAGAGCAGGTGTCAAGGGGGGAAGGAAGAGATAGACCACAGAACTGATATGCACGTATGTGTAACCATGGACATAGACAACAATGCTGGGGGGGTGGGCATAGGGAGGGTGTCAATGGGGAAAAAAGAAGAAACATCTGTAACAAAAAATGAATTAATAAAAATTGCAAAAAGAAAGAGCACATGTCAAGAAAAACTAAGACAATTTTTAAAAAGAAAGAGAAAGAACTTGCTGTACCACATGTGAGAGCTTCTTCTAAATCTTTAATAGTTAATTCAGTAAGATAACTGAGGAGGAATAGACAATGAAATAGAATAAAGAACCCAGAAACCTCACATATCTTTGGAAATTTGACATGTGACAGGGGAAATAGCCCTAAGCATCAGTAGGAAAAGAATGAATTATTTTGTAAATGGTACTAGGATATTCACCTGGGGGAAAAAAAATCAAATGCCTATTTCACACCATCTAGAAAACATAAATTCCAGGTGTTCTAAAGACATAAATATAAAAATGAAAACTTTAAAAAACCTAGAAGAAAATATACGAGGAAAAATATATAGGAGGATATCTTTATGACCTCAGTATTGAAAAGGAGTACTTAAATAAAACACAAAAGCCTAATCCATAAAGGAAAAGGTTGATAAATTTGACTATAATAAAATGTAAACCTTCAGTTCAAGATATAACTACTAAAAATCTAAAGACAAGGACCAGGAGAGATTAATATCCATATATTATAAAGACTTCTTAAATACCCATTTAAGAGAGTTTTCAGTTCCAGCAAGATGGAGTAAGCATGACCAACCTTGTCTCTCCCATTAAATGCAATTATAAATTTCACACAGACTGTATGTAGCAGCTAATAATCCCAGGACACTGAAAAGTAAATGGTAATCAGTGGACTAGAGAAAGACACTAGAATTCAAAGTTCTACCCAACCAATCAGTGGTGAGGTTACTATTTTTTCCCCTTCAATATTATCTGGCCTTAAGAAAGCCCCAAACCCAGAAGTACATAAAAGATGAGGACAGCCTGGCTGGGTTGGCTCAGCGGTTAGAGTGTCGGCCTACAGACTAAAGAGTCGCGGGCTCAATTCTGGTCAAGAGCATGTACCTCGGTTGCAGTTCAGTCCCCGGCCCTGGTCAGCATCGTGCAGGAGGCAACCAATCAATGTGTCTCTCTCACGTCAATGTTTTTCTCCCTCTCTCTCTCTTTCCCTCTCCCACTCCCAAGGTAATAATGAAGTGGAGGCATGATATTGGCAGGTGCCAAACCTTGGAGGGTCACAGTGGAGCTGTGGTCTTCAGATGTGGTGCAAAGTCCCATTATGTGTTACTTTCTGGTTTGAATGACTGCAGGTTTCGCATTAGAAACCATGGAGGCCAGAAGGAGGGAGGAAAAACAACATTTTTAAGGTGTTAAATGAAAAAAAATCTGTGAACCAAGAATTCAATGCATATTTATATCTAATTCAATACAATCCCTATCAAAATACCAACTGTGTATTTTGGCAGTAATGGACAAACTGATCCTGAAATTCATATAGAATTGCAAGGGACCCCTAATAGCCAAATTAATTTTGAAAAAGGGGGACAAAGTTGGAGGATTCATACTTTCCAATTTCAAAACTTACTACAAAGCTACAGGAATCAAAACAGTGTAGTACTGACATAAGATAAATATATAGATCAAAGGAGTAGAATTGACAGTCCAACTATAAACCCATATAACTATATTTAATTGATTTTGACCAGGGTGGAAGACAATGTAATGAGGAAAGAATAGTCTTCAACAAATGATACTGTAATAACTAGATAATCAGATGCCAAAAAATGAGGTTGGGCCTTTACCTCACACCAATGCAAAAATTAACTCAAAGTGGGTCACAGACCTAAATATAAAAGCTAAAACAATAAATCTCTTAGAATAAAACATAAGTATAAGTCTCTGTGATCTTAGATTTGGTAATGGAGTCTTAGATGTGACACAAAAGGCACAAGCAACAAAATTAAAAATAGATAAATTAGATTTTATCAAAATTAAAAATTTTGTACATCAAAAGACAGTATCAAGAAAATGAAAAGACAACCTACAGAATGAGAGAAAATATTTATATATCAGATATCTGGTACCTAAGACATATAAAGAACTCTTACAACTCAACAACAAAAAGACAAACAACATAATTCAAAAGTTGGCAAAAGATTTGAATAGATACTTCTCCAAAGAAGTTATATAAACAGCCAATACGCACATAAAAATATGTTCAACATTATTAGCAGTAGGAAAATGCAAATAAAAAAACCTCAATGAGATACGACTTCATACCCATGGCTAAAATAAAATAAAATAAACAGAAAATAACAAGTGTTGTAAGGATGTGGAAAAACTGAAAACCTCATACATTGCTGATGGGAATATAAAATGGTGCAGCGACTGTGGAAAAACAGTTTGGCAGTTTCTCACAAAGTTAAACATAGAATTATTATATGACCTAGCAATTCCATTCCTAGATATATATCCAAGAGAATTGAAAACAGGTGTTCAAACAAAAAACTCGTACACGAATGTTCATAGCATCATTATTCATAATAGCCAAAAAGTGAGAAAAACCCAAATGTCCATCAACTGATTTTTATGTGATGTATTCATACAATAGGATATTATTCAGTCGTAGAAAAGAATGAAGTACTGATACATGCATGCTATGACATGGATAAACCTTGAAAACATTATGCTAAGTGAAAGAAGCCAAACATAAAATGTCACATATTTGTATGGTTGCATTTATATGAAATGTCCAGAATAGGCAAATCTATAGAGACAGAGAGCAGATTAGTGGTTTCCAGGGACTTGGGGGAGGGTAAAATAAGGAGCAACTGCTTAATGGATGCAGAATCTCTTTTGGAGGTAATGAAGATGTTCTGGAGTTAGGTAGTGGTGATGGTTGCACAACATTATGAATGTACTCAAAACCACTGAATTGTACACTTCAAAATGGTTAAAATGGTAAATTATGTATTATGTGAACTTATTCCAATTTTAAAAAAAAGAATTCTATATCCAGTGAAAATATCCTTCAAGAATGAGAGTGAAATAAAGATGTTCTCAAATAATGAAAAACTAAGAAAATGTTTCATCAGCAGGCTTGTTCTAAAATAAATGCTAAAAAAAATTCCTTCAGATGGAAAGAGAATAATACCTAAAAGAAACTTAAGCCCTGGCCGGTTTGGCTCAGCAGTTAGAGCGTCGGCCTGAAGACCAGAGAGTCCCAGGTTCGGTTTCCACTAGGGGCACGTGCCTCGGTTGCAGTTTGTCCCCGTCCCCAGTTGGGGTCGTGTGGGTGGCGGCCAGTCAATGTGTTTCTCTCACATCCATGTTTCTCTCTCTCTCTTCCTCCCTCTCTCCCTCCTGCTCTATCTGAAGATAAATGCAAAAATGTCCTCAGATGAGGATAAAAGGAAAAAAAAAAAGAAACTTAGATTATCAGGAATGAAGAAAAAGACAAAAAATGGTAAAAATCTGGTTAAATATAATAAACTATTCTTCTCCTATTACATTATTTAAAATATGTATGACAATGAATTGTATGTCAACTATAATTTAAAAATAAAAATCATTTAATAATAAAATAAAATAAAATAGGTATGACGACTGAAAACAAAAATTATAGCATGGTTCAGTGAATTCTGGGTGTACGTAGATGTAATACATATGACAACTACAAGATGAAGGGGGAATAAAGGGACCTGTAAGATGGTAAGGTTTCTACGTTCTACATGAAGTGGTAAAATATTAATTCTAAGTAGACTGTGAAATGTTAAATATATATCATAATCCCTGAGCAACCACTGAAAATTTTTATAATTAAAAAAAAAATTTCTTTATTGATTTGAGAGAGAGAGGAAGGGAGAGGGAGAGAGAGAGAAACATTGATGAGAGAGAACATCAATTTGCCACCTCCTGCATGCCCCCCACTGGGGATTTGGCCCACAGCCTGGGCATGTGCCCTGTCCAAGAATCGAACCAGTGACCTCTTGTGCATGGGTCAACACTCAACCACTGAGCTACACCAGCTAGGCACCACTGAAAATGTTTAAATATACAAAGAGATATAGTTAAAAACTCAACAAATAAATTAAAATGGGATACAAAATACTAAAAATGTAGATCTGATTTCAAACATCAATACTTATAGAAAATGAAAGTGATCTAAAAGACAGGGGTTGTCAGATTAGATTTAAAAACAATCAAATAAGACCCAACAATTTGCTGTTTACAATTTTATAATATAGGCAGGTTAAAAGTAAAAGAATAGAAAAACACTAATCAAAAGAAAGCTGGAGTGGCTTTATTAATATTAGACAAAAAGAATGCATAGTAAGGGTAATTTCCAGGAATAAAGAGGGGCAATACATAATAATAAAAGAGTAAATTCATCAAGAAGACATAACAATTTAAATGTGTATGTACCTAACAAAAGATATTCAAAATACATACAACAAATGCTGACAGAATTGAAAGGAGAATTAGACTAATTCACAATTATAGTTGGGGACTTCAACACTCCTCTCTCAGTAATTGATAGAAAATGTCAACAAAAAATCCACAAATATTCAGAAGAACTGAACTATTCCATCTACCAACTGGATTCAGTTGACATTTACGGAACACTCTCCCCAACAAGAATATAATATGCATTCTTCTCAAAAGAACATTAAACATTCACTATGATAGATTATACTCGTAGTCATAAAACAAACCTTAATAAATTTAATAGACTTGAAATCATATGAAGTATGTTCTCTAACCATAATGGAATTAAACTAGCAATCAATAACAGAAAGATAACTGGAAAACCTCCAAACACTTGAAACTAAATAATATAATAATCCATGGGTCAAAGAGGATCTCTTGAGGGAAATTAGAAAATACTTTGGCCTAAATGAAAACACAACATATCAGAATGTATGGGGTGCAGCTAAAGCAGTGCTTAGAGGGAAATACATACTATTAAATGTTTATATTTGAAATAAAGCAAGTTTTCAAGTCTAAACTCTCACCTTAAGAAACTAGAAAAAGAAGAGCAAAGCAAACCCAAAACAATCAGAAGGAAGGAAAGAGTAAAGATAATAAAGAAACCAGTGAAATTTATAACGACAATAAAGACTATCAATGATGAAACTAAAAGCAATTTTTTTTTAAATGTCAATAAATTTGATAAAACTCTAGCCAGACAAATAAAAAAGGGGGCAGGGAGTGGTGAGAGAGAGGTCATAAATGATACATATCTTGAATGAAAGAGAGGATATCACTATAAACCCCACAGACATTAAAGAATAATAAGATATTATAACAAACGACTCTACACAAATAAATATGACAACTTCGACAAAATGAATCAATTCCTTGAAAGCCCCAAATTACCAAAGCTTACCTAAGAAGAGATAGATAACCCAACCCATATATAGTAAGACATTGAATTCATAAGGTATTCAATAGTTTCTTGGAGTAATGAAACTGTTCTGTATCCTAATTGCTGTGGGGGTTCCATGCCAACACTCCCTCCTCAAAAAAGTCAGTTTTACTCTGTTAATTCTTAAAATTAAAAAAATCAATTCAGAAAAAAAGAATGAAAATCAAAATGGACAAAAGTAAATAAGAAAAACAGAAAGAAAAAAAAACTGGAAAGATGTTCAACTTCCCTAGTCATCAGAGAATGTAATTAAAATAACAGTAAAAAGTCATTTGGACCCAGCCGGTGTGGCTCAGTGGTTGAGCATCAGATCACTGGTTTGATTCCCCGTCAGGGCACATGCCCAGGTTGTGGGCCAGATCCCCAGTGGGGGGCATGCAGGAGGCGGCCAATTGATGTTCTCTCTCATCAATGGTTCTATCTCTCTCTCCCTCTCCCTTCCTTTCTCTCTAAAATCAATAAAGAAAAAAAAATTTTTTTAAGTCATTTAGTACCCAAAGTATTGAGCAAGTATTGAGAGGATGCAGATCAACAGGACTCTCTCTTACTGCAGGTAGGACTACAGCAGCCTAATACCCCAGAGTGGAATTTCACAAACTGAAGCTAAAAATGGGCCTGCCCTTCCCCCTATCAATGCCTCTTCTAAAATTCTCATAGGAGCACGAAAAAGGACATGCCCAGGAAGGTTCACTGCAGCATTGTCATATAATAGCAAAACAGTTTTTAAAGCTAGAGAATTAGTACATGGTATACTATTCATATTGAAATACTAAACAGTATTTTAAATGATATTCTATTTTAAATAAATGAATTTAGAACTATGTGAAATATACTTAGATAAAATCTCAAATATAGAATGTTGAATGCAAAAGGAAGCTGTAAAATGACACTATATAAAGTTGGCAAACATGAAGAACAATGTTATATATTGTTGATGGATAAAATGCTTTAATAGTATAAAAGCACGCCTAGGCAAAATAAACACAAACTCAGTATAGGTACTATCTCAGGAAAAAGAGAGGATTGTGTTCAGGGCACAATAACAATACATTGTGTCTTTAATTTGTTTCTTTTTTTAAGAAAAACAAAGCAAGCAAGGCAAAATTAGAATTCAGTGGAGATGGCTGATGGATTTGTGGGACTTCATCAGGTTATCCTTTGTATTTTTTAAATATTTGAAGTAATTCATAATCAAAGTAATAGTTACCACTGAACACAGTAGTACATACTAGTGGTTAGAGCCCTTAGAAGTGAGCGCTGCTGCTGGGTTGCCCAGGCTCCGATCTCATTTCTACTACTCTCTAGCTATGCAACTTTGAAATATTACTTAACTTTTCTGAGCCTCAGTCTCCTTATCTGTAAAATAGGGATAATGTTATTACTTCCCTTATAGTATTTCTGTGAGGGTTACATGAATTAAAATATTAAATGCTTAGCATAATGCTGGACACATAGCAAATACAATATATATTAAAGTTTATTATTATTATTATTATTATTATTATTATTATTCCTTATCCTTTGAAACTCGACTATCATCTCTGTGACACTTTCCTCAACACTGTCCCCATGTCTAATCCATCTACCAATCCTGGGCCAAGGAGAATTGAGCACTCCATCCTGACTTTCCAGCTTGCTGGACTGTGTAGTTTAACTACTTGTCTGTCTTTCTGACCATACTATTTTCTTATTTACCTTTGTATCCCAAATGTCTGGCAATGGTAGAAATATAAGAATCACTACAAATGACTAAAGGAAGAAATAAATGAATGGACAGGTGACTATCCCTCCTGTCTCCAATAAACCCGCTAGTGTTTTCTCCTCCTACCTCCTCTTCTCAAAGGCCCTGGACTTAACTAGACTGGCTTTTCCTTCTAATCACAGAAGAAGTACTTAACAAGGAGTCATTACTCTGAACATACAATCTTCTTGGGTCAAAAAAGAAACCCGTGTGTAGAAAACAAGCCCAACACAAAGAAAAGAGTCTCTCATGGTAGAATTTCAGACTCTAAGGTGCCACGCACACACATACACACACACACCATCTCTCTTTGCTCAGAGGGGACTGTATCAACAAGTGAGAAATATTGACGATAATGTGGGAACAGAGTCCTCAGAAGAAAGTTGTGAATGCTTTCTTGAAACGTTTTTTAGAAACACAAATCATATTCTTAGTGAATAAAAGAATGTTTTTAATTTACTGGAGAAGCTGGCAAGTTAAATCTTATTGTGAATTCTTTACTAAAGACTAAAGTAAGGAATGCTTTTGTTAAGTAAATATCCAGGCCCTTCCTTGCCAAAGAGCTTTTGAAATCTTTGCTGTAATTATGCTGATGTTTTCTGTGTTTATATGTTAAATACCTAGAGCTTAATTGTTAATGGGTAAATAAGAGAAGCCCCACAGTTCTTGCCAAAAGAGGCCCAAGAGCTGGGGCTGGGAGAACAATGGCTCTGCGGGACTCCCCTGGAGCGGGTAGGAGGCAGTTAGGGAAAGAGCGGCAGCTCGGCTCCATTCTCTCCCAGCCCTGCTCCCTCGGAGCCAGGGCCGGGACAGACCTGGGCCTGAACAGAGGCGTGCGCGGGGCTTCTCCAGCATCCAGCATCCAGCATCCAGCATCCAGCATCCAGCATCCAGCATCCAGCATCCAGCATCCAGGCGCCCTAAGGAAAACCAACCGGAGAGTTATGAGACTGTAGGAACAACTGTCTACCAAACAGCGGGCGGAGGGCTGGGGTCCTGGGCTGATTTCCCAAGGCAGGTGGCCTGGGGTGGAATTCCACGCCCACCGCCCATGAGCCCTGCACACCATTTAAGTTCTTTCCAGGGGTCCTCATCAGTGTAATGGGGATAAAGGTACCTACCTCATAAGGGTGTTTTTTGTTTGTTTGTTTATTTGTGGGGGTTTTTTTTGGTACGTGCCCCTAGTGGGAACCAAACCCGGGACTCTCTGGTCCGCAGGCCGACGCTCCAACCGCTGAGCCAAACTGGCCAGAGCACTCGTAAGGGTTTTATGAAAATAAATATGTTAATATTGTGGGGAAATGCTTAGAGCCCTGTCTGGCACATAGTAAGTGCTATGCAAGTTAAATATTTAACTGAGAGTTAAGTAAACATTGTATTAGGTTTCCATATATCAAATTTCCCTGGAACAGAGGTGCAAACAACACCTATGGTTGTGGGTGGTTTGCCCTATTGCCATGGACTGCCATACACGTTTGATTGGTCCCATAGTTAAGTATAGTGTAGTCTCTCTGGTCTCTGCAACACATCCTCTGGAAGATTAAATGCAGAGGATAGGAATTTGTGGAGAAACTGCCACCTACTTCTGTTGAAAGCCCAACATGGTATGTTCAGAGCAACTCTGTCATCTCCATCTAGAGCTTCTCCCCTTAGGGACTGGGGATCTTGGCAGAAGTAGGCTGGGACCTGCTGAGCCTGCCAGAGTGTCTCCAAGATAATCTTACCTGTTCTAGATAAAGTAGCCTTAAGTTCAAAGTCAGCAGATCAGCTGTAAGGAAAAAATTAATGGGAAATCCTCTAAGTTTGCTGAGGAAGCCTTTTCTAATGTTGAGGAGTAGGGGAAATAGGGATACTCCCAGGGTACAGGCTTGAGGCAAAAACTCAATTTGGTAAGGCAGGACAGTGCCCTCCGGAATCTAGAACTTCAGACAACTAGGATGTGGTCAGAGGTAAGTTTCTCACACAAGTAGCAGGGGAAAAAATGCTCTCAAGGCTTACTAGACTCTTAAAACTTCAGAGTTGAAAAGGGGCATTTCATCCCTCAGCTAAACATAGCCAGCCAGGAGCTCCGAGTTTCCATGTTTCTAAGAACAGAAGGCTGCCAGCTCTCAGCATCCCTTAACCAGCACCTGGTTGGGTGTGAACCCCCTCAGAGCACAGCCGTGGAGGGGCGACCTGTGCAGAAGGCACCACTGTCCTCTCTCCTGGACAGAGGAGTTTGTCCAAGCACAGTCACATCTATAATCTCACTGGAGCCCCCAAACCACACCTGACAGCCGAGGAAGTAGATGCTCACAGTGGCTAATGACATGCCCAGGGCCATACAGCTATTAACGTCTTAGACAATTGCCTGGGCATCCTGATCCAGGCCTGTGCTTCATCAGAATCTATTACATTCCCTCTCATCTTGGAGGTATCCCCAAGGGAGAGGAAAAGCAGGTGCTCTGCTCCTATCTTCCCATTAGAACCATGGCCAGCGGCCACATGCAGGGGAAGGCAGGTCGCTGACAGCCACACACAGAGCTTGGTGCTCAGCGAGGCCTCCTTCCTCTGCGGTCTCCCCCCACTCCCAACGTGTTCCCACTCTGGGGTAGGCACCTCAGAAGAGCTAAGGCCTGCAGCCCATTATCTGGCTTTGGGTGTACAGCACCTTTTTTTCTCTATACCTTCAGAAACAGCTGGTCCCAGAGATGGGTTCTCCAGATGCCCCAACACCTCCATCTGCCTAGGCTACTGGGAAGAGAAGGTGTGTTCTCAGAGACACTGAAGACCATACTCCAGAGGGTGCTGGCCCGTCCTATCATGTGACCAACCCTCAGTTCTCCTCATCTGTGAAGGCACAGACACTGGACACCCTCCTGCCAAAGCCCTCTGAGGAAGCCAGGAAGAAGATACCCAGGTCAGGGAGAAAGGACTCCTCACTGCTACAGTTTATTAGAAACAAAGAGCCTTGGACATAGAAAGGGCCTTAGAGATTGGAGGGTTCTGTTCAGGAAACTGGCTGAGGAGCATTGGGGCAAGAGACCAAAACCAGCCAAGTCGGGGACAGAAGGGAAGGAAAGGGTTGAACAGTGAACAGAAAGACAAAGAACAGGCAGTTCCAAAGAGCCAAGAACGCAAATCACTTGCAGACGCCAATACGATACTCAGCGTTCAAGGCTCCTGTGGGAGTGCCTGTCACTGTGGGCTCAGGCACGTCCACAGGTCACATTGAGTGTGAGCCTGTGTGTGTAAATGTCCCCAATGAGTCATCCTGTGTGTGTAATGATCCTGTCAGTCCGTGAGTCATGGCGTGTGTATCAGAGCTGGGCTGTGTGTGTGTGTGTGTGTGTGTGTGTGTGTGTTCCAGTGCACAGCCTGCCAGGGCTGCTCATGCCCACAGTGACACTGGAATGTGAATGAAAGCCAGACAGCGCAGCGGAGGGCAGAGCACTCCCAGGGTGAAGCTGTATTTAAAGGGCACCACGCTTCATTCACACCGTACATCACACACCACATTTCTGAACCTGTTCCAGAGAAAGCCATCTGTCCCCCCTTCCTGCTGAAACCCCGCTATGGAGCAGCAGTGTTAAATTCTTCAGGCTTAAGGGGTTGTTTTCAGAATCAGAGATAGCCACAATCTTAGGATCCTAAGTTTCAACCCCTTCATTTGAAAGAGAGAAAAACTGTGACAGAAAAAACCAACACCGTGGTCCCAGAGTCACAGAGCTAGCTTGTAGAAACCAGGTGGGGACCCCGATGTCCTGACCACCATCACCACCCCCCTGCCACCCAGACCTCGGCCCACCAGCACAGAGTGGGTCCGTTATTCTTCTTCCTCAGGCATGTGATGAGATCACATTTTTTTAACTAAAATGCACCCACACCCTCCCATGGAATGAAACACTGACGTCACGTTCTAAAGGCTGGAGTCTGTGAATAACCTCACAGGCAAAGCCGGGGCACCTCTGGTGAGCTGGCTGTAGACCTAAACTCATCTCTTCTCCTAGGGCCTTACTCTCACCCCACCCAGGTCAGGAGGAGCCCCCAAGGAGACTGGATTTAAGGTCTCTGTTTCCGTGGCAGACTTGACACTTTGTGATTCACAAGTTGCTTATGAGACATCTATGAATGTCTCACTCAGAACTCCTGATTCTTTCTCTTCCTCTTCCTCGTAGCTGTTTCACTGCTCAGTTTCACATTCCCCACAAAAAAATGAAAACATGAATATAGTAAGGGATTTATTATAGCAGTTGTGAGGAAGGATTTAATAGGCAAAGAATCTGAACCTATAAGTATGAAGATGAGGCTTGGGATTATCTATGAGTCAATTAACCATTCCATTCATTCTTCTCTGGTGGCTCAGAGTTGACCTGAACTTTAAAGGAATCATTTCAGCCACTGGATTTATTGTTCTTATTTCATATTAATTAAGTACTTACTAGACACACAGCACTGCTGAGCCCATTCAGTAGGCACAAACTCTGCCCTGCATCCCTGGAGGGCAGAGATTGATTATCTCATTTATTCAGACTTCAAAGCCCTTTAACTCCAATCATCTTGTCACTGAGTGTGGAAGCTACTGGGATGCAGAGGGCACAACAGAGCAGGGCGAATGGAAGGAACAGAGAAATTTGATCAGGTCTGGAGAAAGGCCAGTCTTACTTCTGAGGCCAGGCTCTGCATTCACAGAATGATGTTTTTCAAACAGGGCTCTGTTAAACACCTGCCTTGGGAAAGAGAGTTAGGGTGTCTTCTTGTGTGGTGGACAGACTGACAAACCAAGTAAATAAATATCAATATAATAAGTGTCTCTCATATGTAGCACATGGGCCAAAGAGAGTAACCAAATGTTTCCTTAAATATAAATAAATATATTTACAAGGGTATTTATTTTAGCATTATATGTAATAGCAGAAAGCTATAAACAACCTAAAAAATCTTTTTTTTATCCTCACCCGAGGACATTTTTTTGCATTTATCTTCAGATAGAGCGGGAGGAAGAGAGAGAGAGAGAAACAGCGATGTGAGAGAGACACATTGACTGGGGCCAGGGACAAACTGCAACCGAGGTACGTGCCCTTAGCAGAAACTGAACCTGGGTCTCTCCAGTCCGCAGGCCAATGCTCTAACTGCTGAGCCCAACCTGCCAGAGCGGAAAAATTTTTTCATAGGAGGTTAGTTAAATAAATCATGGTCCATCCGTAGAATGTAAAACAATGCAGCTGTGAAAAAGAATGGATTATACCTACATACGTTGACTTGAAAAGCAATCTATGATTGTTAGGTTTTTAAAAAGCAAGTTACAGAATGTGATCTTATTCTGTATTTAAACAATTAAAAGGGATAGCCTATAAGTAGATATATGTTTATATATGTTTGCATATATTAAAAAGTGGGGGGAAATATATATGTGGAAAGCTGTATATATGGAAAAATGTGGAAGGACACACAGAAATCTGATCACCTTGTTTACTCCAGAGGGTGGGGTTGGAATGGGTAAGAAAATTAATTTTTTATAAACTACGTATTGTTTGACTTGTAAGCATGAGTTGTTTTAATAACTTTAATAAAGAGGAATAAAATGTATGGTAAAAATAAAGAGAATAGTCCTGGCTGGGTAGCTCAGTAAATTAGAGCATTGTCCCGATAAAGCCAAAGTTGTAGGTTCAATCCTGTCAGAACACTTAAAGGAATCAACCAATGAATGCATAAATAAGTGGAACAACAAATCGATGTCTCTCTCTCTAAAAAAATCAGAAAAATAATAATAAAGAGGATAATAATGGGCCTGAAGATGTTACTGATCACACTCACCGTCAGAGCCTGCCCCACGTGACATGCCGCAGTATAATGACATTTGGAGAGTTGGCAGCCATCACTTGAGAAAACATGGCACATTTGGCCTCTGCCATAGCATCATGGAACAAAACAAGGACTTCAGCTGTCAGCTCAAAAGAAAAATACTAATTTGCATAAACATATGTGGCATAAATATATTCAATGACTTTGAGATATCTCACTCTAAACAGATAAAATTAATTAAAACTAGTGAAAGTTTCTGGCAACTACACTCTAATTCCCCATTATTTATCCAGGGCACTGAAAATTGGAACACATCACAGATTCTTAAATCATATCCTGAATCAGGAGGAGGGAAGGGGAAGAGAAAGAGCGTTTGCTGTATGTGCCAGGCAATGGGCTGGGCACTGTGCCTACCTCATCCCGTTTGATCCTTATAATAATCCGGACAGGTAGGAGGAAAGGGCGTGGGCAAACACACACACACACACACACACACACACACACATTCAAGCATGCACTAGAAACGGCAGAACAAGGCAGGAGAAGACCAACAGAGGGAGAGCCTAAGACTCAGGGAAGCAATACCCGTATGGCTTTATGGTGGGCACCAGGCAGGCTATTCATTAGTCCAGGGTAGTAGTAATTCTGGGGTCGTTCAGACACCTTGGCCAGGAGAGTGTCTAGCTGGGCACTGCCTGGTTCTACTTTATCTCCCTTGAGGGTCTGAAGCTCTGGGGATGGGGCCTACCCATGAAAGGAAATTATAGTAGTCAGGACTCTTTATTGCAAGTGACTGAAACCACATTCAAAACAGTTTAGGCAAAACACTGAATTATTTGGCTGTTATAACTAAAAATGTCCATGAGTAGATGACTCAGCAGGATCAGGACACAACTTATGTCAATCAGGACTCATTCTGTCTCTGTATTTCTTAGCTCTGTTTTCCTGTGTTGGCTTTGTTTTTCAGGCAAGGTTTTTTGACATCATAGCAAAGATGGTCCCAGAAATTCCATGTTACTTGGTGCCTTGCAATGATCTATTCCAATGAAAATAAAGCATTTGTTTCTCAATAGTTTCAGCAAAAGTGCCAGGGATGACTCTCGTGGGCCCAGCTGGAGTCACAAGTCCATCCCTGAATTAATTACCATGGTGATGTGATTGACCAGAATAAGTCAGCCCTTCCCAGATCATATGGATTCAGAATGGAGAAGTGATCTCTCCACCCAAAATTAGAAAGATAGTACCAAAAGAAGGAAGGGGTGCTGGGAAAGCAGACCACAGATACACATCACAATGTCACATTGAAACCTACCAGCAAATTGAGAAACTGACAGGTGTTGGTTATTTGTACCTGTCATCCCTTGGCAACCATAAGGCCCTTGAAAATTGTTCTATACAGTGATAAAAATTCTGCAGACTCGAAGGACCTTCTTCTCCCATTGCCAAGGTTAAGAGCATGGAGAAATGCCCAAGAACTGCCCGAGAACTCTTGTCAGTAAATACTGGAACCATCCGTCCCAGCCTGTGGGGAATACCAGTTGCCTAAAGAGCTGTGATGACACACGTTCCTTGATGATATGGAGGCTGAAAACATCCTGGACTGAGAGCCAGGTGCCTGGGTTCTAGCTCAAGTTCTGCCTCTAAGAAGCCGTATGATATGATCTGGAACAAGTGCTTTAAGGTCTCTGGTGTCAGAGTCCTCATACATAAAAATAAAGGGACCAGGGCAAAGCACAGAATCTAAAGTTATCTTCAGCTCTACATTTTTTATTTTAGGTCAGGCAAAGTTAGAAGTTTACAAGTTGAAAAAAGTTTTTGGGTATCTCTGTGAATAAATAAGTGAGATAATAATAGACTGAAAAAAACATACCACACCCATTGGTCATATCTGTGGCGATTTGAACAACAAAATAAATGATGATAGTAATGGAATATAAGCCATGAATAAAATAAAAATCCGTGAGTTCATACTGATATACAGACATATATACATACATGAGAAGGAAAGGAAAAGTTCTTCTTTAGGGTAAAATATTAACTAGAAGGAAAAATGAAGTTTGAAAACCATTAATGGATACTAAACCTAGAGGGTGAAAGTTTGATGAAAAACAGGATGTTTACAAAGTTCCAAGATATCTCCCCATAGATAACTTATTAATTACAAAGGAGAAACAATAGTAACTTTATAGTGATGACACCTGGAGGCCACGACCTTAACCAATGATCAACATTAACATCACCAACATTGGAACATATCAACTCCATGTGTTTCTGATGTGATGCACTACGAAGGCCACAGCATCCCATCAGTGTCTTTCTGCCCACAATATATAACCTGAATCTAATCTCAAGAAAAGGTCGGAAAAAAAAAATTGAGAGAAATTTTAGTTAATAATTAACTTGTACTGTTTTAAGATGACAACATCTAATTTGAAAATCTTTAATTAAAAAAAGTCAAGCCCTGGCCGGTTTGGCTCAGCCGTTGGAGCGTCAGCCCGTGGACCAGAGAAGCCCGGGTTCGGTTCCCGCTAAGGGCACGTACCTCGGTTGCAGTTTGTCCCTGGCCCCAGTTGGGGTCGTGTGGGTGGCAACCAGTTGATGTGTCTCTCTCACATCGATGTTTCTCTCTCTCTCTTCCACCCTCTCTCCTTCCTGCTCTATCTGAAGATAAATGCAAAAATGTCCTCGGGTGAGGATAAAAAAAAAAAAAAAGTCTAGGTCATGAAACACAAGAAAGGCTAAAGAGTTGTCCTAGAGTCCATGACAGTCCTGGCTGGTTTGGCTCGGCAGTTAGAGCGTTGGCTTATGGACCAGAGTCCTGGGTTCGGTTCCTGCTAAGGGCACGTACCTCGGTTGTGGTTGGTCCCTGGCCCCTGTTGGGGTCAAAAGAGTCCATGACAATTAAATGCAATGTGTGATCCTGGATTGGATCCAGAACCAGGGAAAAAAATAGTTACAGAGGTCCTTATGGGGATAACTGATGAAACTAAACATGATGATGACAGGTGCATACACAGCAACCTGCCTGGAGGAATCACTTAGGGTTATCCTAACGATGCCCATGTTACAACTGAGGAAGCCAAGGCTCAGAGAGAGATTTAAAAATTTCTCGTACCTCACACTATTTTTAAAAATAAAATCCAAGTGATTATAGAAACATCTAACCACTATGCTGTATACCTGAAACTAATATAATATTAAATGTCAACTGTAATTGAAAAACAAATTTTAATGAAAAAATTGCCCTGGCTGGTTTGGCTCAGCAGTTAGAGCATCGGCCTGCGGACCAGGGAGTCCCAGGTTCGGTTCCCGCTAAGGGCACGTACCTCGGTTGCAGTTTGTCCCCGTCGTGTGGGTGGCAGCCAGTGGATGTGTCTCTCTCACATCGATGTTTCTCTCTCTCTCTCTCTTCCCCCCTCTCTCCCTCTCGCTCTGAGGATAAATGAAAAAAAAGTTCTCAGGTGAGGAAAATAAATAAAATCCAGGTGTATAGCAATTTAAATGTATTTTTTAAACGAAGACATGTACACTATTTGTATAACCTCAGGACATTGGAGACCTGCACAGACTCTGTACTAAAAGACATAAAGAAAAGATAGATTTCATTATATAAAACATAAAATTTTGTAAAAGATAGCTTCAATAATATTAAAAGATGAAGCACAGAAAGAAAATATTTACAACACATATAACATAAGAATGAATAACCCTAATATTCAAAAATTGCCTACAAATCGATTAGAAAAAGACAAAGGAAAAAGGAGAAAGGATATAAAGGCAATTCATCAAAGAGGAAATAAAAATAGACAATTATTGTATGAAAATACAATCAACCTTCCTCATTAGAGAAATGCAATATGAAGCAATGGTGAGCTATACATAATTATTTAACACATGGAATTGGCAACATAGCAGGGTGTAGGAGAATGGGCATTTATATACAAGGCAGATAGAAATGTGAATTCTAAAACATTTTTGGAATATTATCTGGAAAAATCTATTAAAATTAATATTATACATGCACATTGACACAAAAATCTCATTTTAAGGAATTTAAGTTACAGGAATAAGTATCAGTACATAATGAAATATGTAAAAATATGTTTATTATAGCACTGTTTGGAGTAGGGAAAAAAAAGGAAACAACTCTAACATTCATTAACTGAGAAAAGATTGAATAATTTTATAGTACAACTATACTATAGATCATGCAATTATCAAAAATATTAATAAATGGCCCAGCCGGTGTGGCTCAATGGTAAAGCATCAACCCATGCACCAAGAGGTTGCCAGTTCGATTCCTGGTCAGGGCACATGCCCAGGTTGTGAGCCAGCTCCCTACTGGGGGTCATGTGGGAGATGGCCAATCGATATTCTCTCTCATCAATGTTTCTTTCTCTCTCTCCCTCTCCTTTCCTCTCTTCCTAAAATCAATAAAGAAAAAAAAATTAAAAATATAAATAAATGAATCCCTATATATTGACCCAGACTCAGGATTTCCATGATATATTCTTAACTTTAAAAATGCATCTATATTATGATTCCATTTTGTTAAAACAATTGCTTAAGGGAAAAAAAACCCGCCCTGGCCAGTTTGGCTCAGCGGTTAGAGCATCAGCCCACAGTCCAGAGAGTCCCGGGTTCGGTTCCTGCTAAGGGCGCATACCTTGGTTTCAGTTCATCCCCAGCCCCGGCTGGGGTTGTGTGGGTGGCAGCCAGTCTCTCTTCCATCGATGTTTCTCTCTCTCTCTCTCTCTCTCTCTCTCTCTCTCTCTCTCTCTCTCTCTCTCTTCCTCCCTCTCTCCCTCCCGCTCTATCTGAAGATAAATGCAAAAACCATGTCCTCAGGTGAGGATGAAAAATAATAACAATAATAAAATAAATAAATAAATAAGAAGAAGAAGAAGAAGAAGAAGAACCTATATATTTACATATGTTTGGTTATATTTCCCTTAGCATTCTTAAAATAGTGGAAATACATAAGCAAACAACACTACTCAGTAGTAGAAGTAAGAGAAGCAAAGGATAAAGATGGTGATTGTTCAGTTTGTTTTTATACCCTTTTATTTAGTTTCATTTGTTATATACTAGCATGTAACTTTGCAACTTTTCAAATAAAAAAGATTCAAGGTACTTCTTTAAGTTCAAGGGGCACTATATACAGTCGTCCAGATTGAGCACTGTACAAGCCTCTGGTAGGGAGGGGGCATTCACAGTGTAGACATGAGAGAGTGGAAGAAAGGGTGCAGATCCCAGCCCCCAACCCCCAAAGCTGCAGGGGAAGAGTCCTCCCTACTTAAAACCCCTACCCGTCCCTGGAACATGCACACACTCAGAAGAGCATGTGCATACATTGCTGGCACACACTCATATGTATCACTGTCCTAGCCACACTCTAGATGTCCCCTAAAATTAAATCTCTTGCTTGCCCTTCACTCTTGAAGACCTAATTCCCTAGCCCACCTTCCTTTGAATCTGGTATGACCCTTTTACTACATGGGAGGATGAGGGTGGACAGAGATGGGCTGCCAGGAGCATGTGTCCTGGCAGTAGGAAAAGGGGCAGGTAGGGAATATGAGCACGTGAAGGTGTGGGCACATGTGTGTTCTCTGCCAGGACTACTGCATGCTGGGGTTCATAGAAGCTCTCCACTGAACACAGCCAGGATAGGGCTGCCTTGATGCTGTTCAAGCTATGCAGTTATATACTAAATTTAACTGAATTTTACTTGAGGAAGGGGCACCTTTGTCAATCTGCACAGAGAGGCTATATGGCAAGCAGAAGCCCTGCTAATAAGTGACAAACACAGAAAGCAATCTCAGCCCAACTCCTTTATTAGCTGTATGAGTTTGGGGATAAAGATATGATCATGGATGTTACAGCACTTTTTGAAAAGTCATAAATATAAGGTATTCTAAACAAGTCTCCAGTTCTCCAGCTAGCAGAGTGCTGGAGATTACCTAATCTGTTCCCCATCTCTACTCCTACAAGAACATAGGCCACTGGAGAGACTGATGATGTCTGTGGTTCCCTTAAAGACACCACCTCCGCATTGACCTCACATTTTTCCATTTATGTTACATTTAGGGCTGTATCAGGTATTTAGAAATTAATGGTTTACAATATCGATACTCTTTCTTGGAAAGGATGTGGTCTAAGGTGTGTGTGTACGTATGCACGTATGTGTGGGCATGTATGCACTCATGTGTATGTATGTGTCCATCCTCAGTAAGATTTGAAACTCCTAGAGGAAAGACATAGTTCTTCTTTGCATCTCCCACAATCAACTGTTTTATTTTGGTCACTGTGTTAAGATTTAAACAAATAAAACACTTCTAATAGAGATAAAATTAAATAACAGAAATGATGGCTAGATAGTACTTGGCTTATGATAAATATTCATACATATTTCTTTCCCCTCACTCCTGAAGCATAAAAAATAAAAATATTTATTGATTTGTTAATGTGAGGTGATTTGTTAAATGCCAGGCTTTGTGCTGGGTATTGAGGATGCAATGATATACAAGAAATAATCTCTTCTTCTCAAGTTCTGTGGTCCATCTGCCAAAAAAATATCCTTGATTGTAATCTCTCATATGTTATAAGGAATTGTGAACAAGGAGGCACTTTAGAGTGGAGGATAGTAGAAGGTAAGTTGATGGTTTTAATAATTTTCTGGGGTTAGAAGGAGAGTAGGAGATGCCAGTTTGCAAGATGATGTTTGTATAGAGTCTTGAAGGATGAACAGGAGTTCACAAAGCCAAAAATCAACAAGAACATTACAAGCAGAGGAAACAAAGTAAGAGAAGCCACTTTGAATATTAAAAGTTAGCTTGAGCCCTGGCCAGTTTGGCTCAGCGGTTAGAGCATCAGCCTGCGGACCAATGAGTTTCGGATTGGATTCCGGTCAAGGGCACGTACCTCGGTTGCAGTTCATCCCTGGCTCTGGTCGGGGTCATGTGGGAGGAAACCAATCGATGTGTCTCTCTCACATCCATGTTTCTCTCTCTCACTCTCTATTCCACTTCTCTCCCCTCTCTCCCTCCCTCCCACTCTATCTGATGATAAACAGAAAAATATCCTCGGGTGAGGATTTTTTTTTTTTAAAGTAAGCTTGAATATAACCACCTTCTTGAACAGAACTATAATCCATTGCAACTGCCAAGGAAAAGATCTCAAATCAAAAGCAGTTGATTGGAAGAAAGAAAAGTGCTTCAGAGCTGGCTGTGCCATCAATCATCTCACACTTAGGGCTCTTCAGGGCCTGGCACTTGGCTTTACATACTTTCATGTTTGGAGCTTTTTAAATTATGCATGTTATTATATTCCATTATCTAGAAAGGAACTATTTCTAAAGCCAAGGACCAAAAACTACAACATCCAGGAATTTATTTTAAACCTAGGAATTTCCCTAAGGCCCGAAATTTGGTGTCTGGGTTCCAGATTTGGGGGTAATTGTTGGACTCCCTTTTCAGGCCAGCCTACATGTGTGTCTATGGCTTCCCTCCACCCCCATGTGCACCATCTGTTCAGCAGGGCATAGCTTTCCAAAGCCTTAGGTCAGCCTCTCCTGGTAACTCTACCTGGGGAGAAAAGCAGCTCTGATGACCCACCAGATCAAAGATAAAGCCCAAAGTGTTTACAGTATCAACTTTCACTCCCTGGAGAAAAGGGCTGTATCTTTCTCTATGGCTGCAAAACCCAACTGTAGCTTTTTGAATGACTGGCCCCGTTGGCACCTCCAGGCCCAGGAGCCCAGCTGCTGCCCTAACCCAGCCTCGGGAGGGAGGCTGCTGACAGGCCGCCCAGCAGGAGAACAAAGCTATCAGCCCCATCTCTGCAGGGTACCAGCCTCGCCCTCACACCTGCCAGGCGGGCCTTCTCTTTCTTGGTAAACTTCTTTGTACACTTAGTTCAGCACTGGGCACATGGGAGACTTTCAATTAGGGCTTGCGGTTTATTAGCAGCTCGGTTTTGTAACAAGACCTAGACATCTGGAATCGGGAGATCTAGGTTGACACTCTCCTTCTACCTGTGACCAGTTGTCTGTCTAAGCCTCCTTTGCCTCATCTTTAAAACGGCGATGAGCCCAGCTGGTGTGGCTCAGTGGTCAAGCGTTGACCCATGCACCAAGCAATCACCAGTTTAATTGCTGGTCAGGGCACATGCCCAGGTTGTGGGCCCAATGCCCAGCGGGGGGCATGCAGGAGGCAGCCAATCGATGTTCTCTCTCATCGATATTTCTATCTCTCTCCCTCTCCCTTCCTCTCTCTCTCTAAAATCAATAAATAAAATGACGATGAGAGTTGCCCTGGCCGGTTTGGTTCAGCAGTTAGAGCATTGGCCCTCGGACCACTGAGTCACGGGTTTGATTCCGGTCAAGGGCACGTACCTCGGTTGCAGTTCATCCCCGGCCCTGGTCCGGTCATGAGGGAGGCAACCAGTCAATGTGGCTCTATCACATCGATGTTTCTCTGTCTCTCTGTCTCTCCCTCCCTCCCACTCTATCTGATGATAAATAGAAAAATATCCTCGGATGAGGAATAAAAAAAAAAGAAAGAAAAAAATGGCGATGAGAAGCATGTCTGACCTAGCTGTCTCTTAGGGTTGTTCATTCATTTATAAGGCCAGCAACATGGAGTGCAAGAGGCAGTGTGGGGTGAAGGCTAAGGGCTCAGCTCTTGCATTAAGCTGCCTGGGTTCACATAGCGGTCTGTTATTTCCTAGTTATGTAACCCTGGGCATGTTACATAAGTTCTCTGACGCCTCAGTGTTCCTCATCTATAAAATGGGATTTTAATAGTTCCTACTTCACAGGGTCATTGGGAGGATTAAATGAGTTAATACTTATAAAGAGCTTAGTACACTGTCTGGTACATTATAAAGTTTATCCAGTAGCTCCCCTGCAGAAGGTGCTGGGTTCTATCAAGACACAGAGCTCAGAGTGTGGTAATTGTGAAGAGAATCAAATAAAATAACAAATTTAAAAGCAAATCCTGTCATAACTCTCCTCATACACACCTTACTTCAAAAATCTCACGTGTGCTTGCGTGTGTGTGTGTCCTCACTACACGACACAGCACCTGCCTACCGATCCAGTCCCTTGTTCTTTACCCTCCAGCCACACCAGACTCCTTTCTAGTCCTTGAAGCCATCAAGCTCTTTCCTGCTTCGTGGTCTTTGCCGCCTGTCTCTCCTGCTTTGAAAAGTGTTTCCCAGACTGCAGGCAACCGCATCTTCTGGGGATTTGTTGGAAATTACAATTCTCCAGCCCTACCCCAGTGCACCTAAATCCGAGTGCAATCTGTGCATTCCGATGCACACTGCGTTAATGAACCACTGGTCCAGAGCACTCTTCTCTCCTCTCTTCTTTCATCTGGCTCTTTCCTCGGGATTAGGTCCTCCTTATGCCTCTCAGAAGAGCTCCTGCCATGCAAAGAGGTTTGCGAAGTGGCCTGCGTTTTCCTTGTTGATTTATCATTTAGTTTGGAAGAAATTAGAAGTCCCTTTAAGAAATCATTTTGGAACCCCATGGGAACAGTTCCGGATGGATGAAGTCAGAAGAGCTGGGAGCAGGCACAGTGATACCCATAGATTTCCTGGCCACACGGCTATTTCAGAAAGAGAAAATGGAAAGCACAGAGGTCTGGAGCTGGTGAACTGGCTTAATGTGGGGAGAAACTAAGTCACTTGGGATTATTTAGCACCTGATGTAAAAGCAGAAATATTAAGGAGGTAATTAACACCATATCCTAACCGCAGTATAGTAGCTAAATCCAGACTTAAACCTAAGCTTGAAAATAACAAAAGGGCCCCAGGAGGACAAAAGAAAATCTAGAAAGATGTTACTAAAAATAGTTAAGTTAGAGGTACCTAGGAAGTGTTTGTTTGTTTTTTCTTTTAACATATTGTCTCATTGTAGTTAACAAAAAAAAAAAAAAACAATGTTCATTCATTTATGGCTTTTGTCTAAATATTTGTCAATACATAGACAAGTATATTCTTGACACATCTTTGGTGTGCATTACCCAGGCAGACACGCCCACACTCACCTGACAAATAGCATCATCCTCTGTGTACAAGCAGAGAGAGAACCTGGAAGGAATGAAAGGCTCCACGAGATTCCATTTTAGCGACAAGAAGGCAACAAGGTTATGGGCAGGGAGAGCAGCCCAGGTTGCAGGCACGGAGGAGGGCCCAGGTGCTGATGTGTACAAACAGACCTCCTCATCCAGTGCGCTTCTGAAGAAATAATGCAATTGTAAGGGGCCAGAGAAGCCACAAATAGAACAAAGGGAGGGCAGGGAAAATCAATATGCAGTAGGAGGAGGAAGGGAGCCAGGAGTGATGTCTGAATCTTGCTGGCAAGAAGGGAAACAGGAGGCACTCTAGGTCAATGGCCCTTCACCCCACATCACAGGGCTTGGGCGTGGACAGTGTTCCCAGATCACTTCCTGGCCAATCTGCACAAAATCCTTCCAGGGCAGACACTAATATCCATCTTCCACACCAGGGGGATCTAGAGTCAGAAAGATTGCATAACTTGCTTCCGTTCCCATCATAAATTAAAAGCACTGAGATCTGAACCCAGAGTCCCAACCCCTCCAGCCAAGCTCTCTCTTTCTCAGTCAGCACATTTGTCTGGTCCATGAGGACATGCATGGAATATGAGCCACAGCGAGTCTGGAAGGAGAGAGGACCACTTTACCTGTGTTTATGAAGTTGGCTCCCCAAGGCCGATTCACCTGGGAAACAGCCTCTGGGGAAACCTGACTCCCTGCCTTTCCCTGCGCTGCACACACTGATGTCTATCTCTCTGAAAGCAGTTGGTGTGAGACCAGCTAGTGGCCTTCCCTTGGGCCTCAGAAGAGGTACACTGTGCTCCTTGGGACTCCCCCATTCCTGGAGGCAGAAAAAGAGGGGCACTCAGAGAAGCAGGATGTGCAAGGCTTGGGGCTCCCTACGCTGAACTCACCCTTCTTTCCTAGTTGGGCTCTCCCCAGCAAGGAAGCTGGGACTACCCTTCACAGATCCACATCCTGAGCCTCTGACACCCTGCATCGCCCCTCTCCCTCCCACCCACTCTGTAGTGTTTTAGTTAGAGAGTAAGACAGAACTTGCTAAATCAAAGTGGTTTCCCCAGCAACAGTGGGAGAAGCAGGTTTACTTACGCCAGGTAAATAATGCATGAGCTCAGGCTGGGAAATACAGCAACCAAGTTCATGTTACTAACGGGTTCACTGAACCTCGCAGCTCAGCTCCTGAGCCTGAGTCCCAGGGGATAAGGTTGCAATTTCCCACCCACCCCACCCCTCCAAAGGAATCCTTTCTGTATTCAGGTTGGTGTGTGTGTGTGTGTGTGTGTGTGTGTGTGTGTGTGTGTGTGTGTGTGTTTCCTGGCTATTTCCTATTCCCTAAATCAAACTGCCTCTGCCTTCAAGAGCCAGAGACTAAACACCCATCCTTCACATGGCTTCTCCCATCTTTAAAGACAAGGTTCTGGAAAAGGCTCTATTTTGCAAAGTGTAACAAAGCAGCACGGACTGGCACGGGCTCCCCAGTCTGGCAGACGATGGTTCATTTCCAAATCCAGTAGGTATACCTGACAGGTCGGCCAGGTCCCCACGCTCCCAGGCACAGATGCACTCTGCCAAGAAGAAATGTAAACTGAACCAAATTGTGAAAGAACAACTCACGATAAAGACCGTGTGCTCCTCCCTCCCCCTGAGAATAACCGATACTGAATCTACATCTCTCAACCCTCCCAGAAGATGTTGTGCTTTCTCTGATTGGTACTCTGGAAGTAATCGGCTCTTTTTACATTTTATACATGTGAAGTTATAGAGTAATATAGAAAAAAACTTTTTCAAGTTACACAGCACCCTCCCAATTGGACATCCTGCCCCCCTATCCTGACTCCAAAGAGAATCACTTATTTAGATGATTGAAAATTCAGTACAAGGAGAAATTTTACACCAATCATAATCAACTGGAAGGTTGATGGCTAGGGTAAAAGGTGAAGATTTAGTCCCTGCCCAGAACTGGCTATCTTTTGGGTTCCCCTATGAGGGTAGCTCGGCCTCCAAAGTTGCGTAAGATAAAGTGCTTACAGATGTGTATAGCACCTGATTGTCCATCTGTCCCAGCAGATGTGCAGAGAGTGGCTGGGCCTTTATTTACCTGATATCCCTAGCACTTGGCACACTGCCTTGTGCACAGCAGATAGCATCTAGATGAATAAGAGAGGAGGAAAAAGCTGATGAAAGCATCTAGTTCCCATGGGGAAAAAAAATTAAGAACTTGAAAAAAAAAATTAAGAACTTGCCTCAACTCAAGCAATGAGATTCAGGCAACATTTGCTATTTTCTGTGCCTGTTGGAACATAGTCACGGTGTTATAAAATGGTCTGACGCAGACCTTGTACAAAACGTCAGAGTGTTAATGAGTAACAACTATCTGTGGAAATGCTCCTATTGAAAGCCTCCCTCTTTCTCAGGTGGAAAGGAAATAATTCACACTGACAAAAGATACTGCTCCATGATTGCAAAATTAGGCAAATCGTCAGTGAGTATCATAGCAACCTAGTTGGTCTGTGAAAATTATGGCAGTTTAGCATTAAAACCTGAAAACTGAACAGCTAAATCTGTTAGGAAACTATTTTTTAAAAACACCCAGGAGGAAGGAAACTTTGACATATGCTACAAACATGGATGAACCTGGAGGACATTATACTAAGTGAAGTAAGCCAGCCACAAAAAGACAAATACTGTGTGATTCCACCTAGATGAGATACTTAGAGCGGTCAGAATAATAGAAACAGAAAGAATGGTGATTGCAGGGCTGGGGGTAGAGAGGAAGGCAGAGCTATTGTTCAATGGGTATGGACTTTCAGTTTCACAAGATGAAAAGAGTTATGATGATGGAGGGTGGTGATGGTTGTACAACATTAGAAATGTACTTAATACTGGTGAACTGTACACTTAAAAACTGTTACAATGGTGTCCAGTCAGTGTGGCTCAGTGGTTGAGCACTGACCCCGTGCACCAAGAGGTCGCCGGTTCGATTCCTGATCAGGGCACATGCCCAGGTTATGGGCCAAATCCCCAGTGAGGGGCATGCAGGAGGCGGCCAATCGATGTTCTCTCTCATCGATGTTTCTATCTCTCTCCTTCTCACTTCCTCTCTCTAAAATCAAGAAAGGAAAAAAAAATTTTTTTTAATGTTAAGATGGTACATTTTATGTCATATGTATTTGACCACAGTAAAACATGGGGCGAGGGGAGGGGAAGACCCTGTAGCAAATGTACACAGGACAACTGTAAAACCTTCAGGTACCTGTTGAAGTAGCTTAGGCAAAATCATATGGATAAAGCAATGTCTGACTTGAAACTGAAATAAAGTGAGGTGTTTGGTCTGGACTGAAAATTTGTTTACTTGATCCAGGACCATACCGTCACCACTAAAATTATGACAGGCACATAAGAAATAAAAACTTGCTCAATAACACCAACTGAGGGAATGACTGAAGGTATAATTGGAGGGCATGCACCCCGTCTGCCGCAGATCATGCAACAGGTATATAACAATTACACAGCAGCAGTCAGCCCTAAAATGTAGGCTGATAAATGGATTGTGCAACACGATAGCACACACTGAAGAACGCTTTGGGAAATAACCACCACAAAATGTCCTGGAATTGAGCTGTAACAGCCCATCAACAAATCCTGTCCAACTGAGCAAACAGTCTGTCTGTTGAAGAAAATGAATAATTACTGTGGAAGTTATTGACAGAAGCACAAAAGTCCTCATAGAAACATCACAAAACCTATTTAGAAAAATGAAACAATGTGTTTCCCTGGCAGAACTGCCCTAGAGTAACTATGGAATCTGAGAAACTCCTAGAGTAAAATCTGCCATCCCTTTGGAAACTGGAGAGGTACCCACACACTGACTGCCCATTTTTCAGGTATCAGGACCTTACACGCCTTGGCGTCAATTCAAAAAGCAGTGCTTCTAGACGATGGCCATATCAGGATGACATTCCTGTCCCAACAACAGGTTATTCTCACGTTCTTCACGAATACAGCAGGGACAACATGTTATAAGAAGTTATATAAACTCAGTAATGTTACACCTTAACATTTCACAGTATATAATACTTTCAAAGCACTATTAGACATTTATAAAATGTATACTCTTGTTTTTATTTTGTTTCTCCCATTTTACTACTCCAAGAAAGCTATGGGACTAGCTGAAGTAGCATTTTACTGGAGAGAGAGCCTGCGTGGGTCTTCCAGGCCTGTCTCTGTGGCCGGTGCCATCACTATAGCTACCTGGGGACAGTCACCCCTTCGTGAACACAACCATGCAGGTCATTCCAAATTATATCCTCCAACACTTTACATGCTTTCCCCTGTGTGACCCAATAACTGAGAGGAAATATCAGAAGTGTTTGGGGCCTAAGTTGCTAGACAATTGCCAAACCTCCGCCTCACTGAATGCCATGTAAACCGAGAGATCTGTATGGCTCTGAGAACTGGCAGAATGAGCACACCTTCCTTCCTGCCCCCTGTCCTGCCACGTCGACAGTGACATGCACATCCCTCCACAACGACCTTGCCCTAGGCTCTGACTCACCTAATCACAGCCCTGTGCCTCTCCATAAATGGCAGGGAGAGATTTCGGAGTTTGGGCCTGTGGAGTGCCAGTCAACCCGGCCACTGGGAGGGAAGGCCCCACAGAACCACTGAGGCCTCAGGTCAGGACAGCACGGGCTGCACAGCAAAAGAGGAAAGGCCAGTGGTCAGCCCTACAGACAGCCCAACAGGAACTGGGCGGTGCTCACAGAAGGGCTCTGTCCTGTGGCATAGAGACCCTGCCCACAAGCATTAAGGACCAGGTGAAGGCCTCTTTGGAGGGCAACAGGTATAGCGTGTGTCCTAAGTCTCTGATGTGTTTTGAGGGAGTCCAGAGAGTCCCCAGTTACTGTGGGAAGGAATTACCCACTCTGCTGTCCAGCCACAGAGCTTGGGCCTTCCTCTACTGGACCAGATTGCACTCCACCCCTCTCAGAGCCTGGCTTCTGTCCCAGTGTTTCCAGAGTTCTTTTCTGCTCTGAAAATATCAAGAGCTCCAGTTTAACTGCACTGACTCCACACCCCATACCCCCTGGCCCTGAAAGGGAAACCAAACTGCATTCTCAGGTTGGGTCCCCACCTCTTAGACCCCCCCCCCTCCCCACCACCACTGCCATGCTCTTTACCTGCCCCCTAGCCCTCCGAGGAAGTCTGAGGGCTGACGGAAGCAGGAGGAATCAGAAGACAGGTTTAGGGCTCCAGGACCAGGAACCATATTCCACCTTCCCCGTCCTCTATGCACCCCTAACACAGTCTCACACACACCCGCATCACATTTGGGGTCTGGAAAGCACCCCCAGTTCTGCAGCCCTATAGAGTCTCAAATGTACTTTCCCACACTCGCAAAAGCCCTGCAGAGCAGGTAATATTACCTCTCCCACGGATAAGGAAACTGAGGCTTGGAGGGGGTAAGCCCGTAGGGTAGAAAGGTGGTAGGAACAGTGAATGGCAGAGCAGAAAGTGAGCCCTGGTCCCCATCCAGGAGTTCTCTGTGACATCTTCTAACCTCTCCATGCTCCTCTTGCTGTCCCTACGGCACCTGCCTTGCCAGGAAGGACCCTGCTCTTCTTCAAGCCTCCTTTACCTCTTTGGAAACTGGGGCACTGAATATAAATCATAGCAGTGCCAGGAAGCCAGGCTGTCCTTTGATCTTGCTTGTGAGGAGCATGTAGAGGCACAGAACAGGAGAAACGCTGCCAGGATTCAGGCCCCAGACAGCACAAGGGACAGCTTGCGGGAGAGCTGCCCTTCCCTCAGCCCCTCCTGTGACGTCAGGTTCTATTGTGGGCCGCTGCCCCCCGAGGGGTCTGGCCTCTGCTGGCGCAGGCACCCCCTGCTCTGTGTTCCTTCTGAGGGAAGGCTTGAGAGGCACTACTGGGCCTCTGAGACTTCAGCGGCCTAATGGGATGCAAATTGGAATTTGCTCCCATAAAGATATATTATGTATGGACTTTCTATTAGATTTCACTTGGAAACTCATCATCCATCACCCCGGCAGGGCCTGCACAACCTCGGGCCTGTGTCAGCAGTTTCTTTTCATCTAGTGTCTGATGCCAAATTCATCTCCCTCAAAGGGGAACTGGGGGACTCCAAAGGTTTGGAACGTGGCCTGGGTAGAGTGGGAAACCACTTCCTGGCATCCTCTGTGATTGTCCTGCCCTTGCTAGAAGAGGGCAGGGCCCAGATGGGAAGGAGGGGACTGACCTGCACAGTTGGGACTGCCTCCAGTGGGAGCAGATGACTGGAGGGAGAAGTTTGGGCTAGGAGAGGGGATGAACACTGTCCGGGGGCCCAGATGCCAGTCAAGGAGGCTCAGGACCACACAGTCTTTCACCTGTGGGGGTAAATAAAGGCCTGAGTCTTCTAACAGGATCAGTCTGAGAGACTTTCCCTCCCTTACATACACATACTCACACACACATGTACACTCGCACACACCCACATGTCCACATACAATCCACATTCCTGTATCATACACATACAATCACTACACTTGCACACATACAACCCATCCACACCCTTGCATACACACATACACACAACACACACGTTATACAGACTCACACATGCTCACACACTCATTCACATACATACAATGTATATATATATTCTCACACAGCACACTATGCTCATACATATACACACTCACACCTATATGCTTCCACACATTCACACACACACACATGCAACATTGCAACACACTCATACCCTCACACATGCATACTGACATAGCACACACATGTGCATATACATACACACCCACAATCACATTATACAACACACAACCCCATATCTCACTCCCCACACATACACATGCAACACACACCCACACCCTCACAGTCATTCACACATAGTCATACATGCACACACACACACACCCACACACACACACACACACACACACTTACATCCAGTATTACCTCTGAGGCCACAGAAGAGAGCTTTTCTTCATTCATGAAAAGCTGGGGGTGCAAGTTTCCACAGTCACTAGGATACAGACTCTGGGTGTTATAGAGCAGTGGCAAGTTCCCAGGCTCCTTGGGAGCACTGATCAGGGAAGTGGGAGTCATGTTCCCTTCTGCAGTGTCTGCCTATCACTAGAAGGGCAGATGGGTAATGAGGCACCAGAAACCCAACAGGAAGAATCAACTGGGTACTGGAGATATGATAAACTGCCAGGTGAGAAAAAGCAGTTTCAGCCCCTGAAGGCTGTGAAACCAATAAACTCAACAGCCACTGTTGACTGAGCATCTCCTACGTGCCAGGGCTGAGCTAAGGAGCATATGAGACCAGAGTCAGCTTGCCAGGAGAAGACATCAAGCCAATTCACAAAAGAAAACTCACAGTCAAGGGCAGCATATGATATACCAAACAAGGGCTTTCAAGCCATGCATGCTAGGCTGGACAGTCAGAAAGGGGCAGAGTCACCATGGGCTGGAGTGGTCAGAGGAGGAGAAGGGAAGAACGTGACAGCTGGAGAGGCTTGTGTGAGCTAAGACTTAAAGGAAGGACCTCAAAAGGTGTGGAGTGAGGAGCCAGCCTGGAAGAATTGGGGGTTAAGGGTCTGGTCCCTGGGTTGCATTGAGATTAGGTGTCTGGTTTTAAACTTACCTTTGCTTCATCTGAGGAAAGAAAAGGGTCTCTGCTTGTTCTTCAGCCATTCTTCCAGACTCACCTCCTCTAGGAAGCTACGAAGATCTCTCCCTCCTCAGAGCCCAGTACATTTGTTGCCGCTAAGACTAATTTCTTGTGGTCTCAAATTGAGACCAGTTCAGCACACAGTGCGTTTTCATGATAATGCCTTGATGTAAAGGGCAGAATCCTTGTCTACTAGGGCAAGTAATACAAATTCAGAGCTACGTTAGCAGTTTTAGTGCCATTTCGTAACACAGTCTTATAAGGGTTCAGAGGAGGAAGAGGAAATATCTGGCTAGGAATCAGACGAGGCTTCACAGAGCAGATGGTGTTCAAGGACAGGATGAATGTGTTATTTCACTGTTCATCAGCTTACATCTTCTCTCCCACACTAAATTGTGTTTCTCTTATACCTCTTCATCCCCTATAATACCTAGCACAGAACTAGGCATTAGTAAGTTCTCAATAAATTTATTATCTTGCTAATTCACTCAGTACCTACTTGCTTGCTCAGTCACTGATATAGCTTCTAGAATGTTTTTTCACTCTCAGAAAAGTGAGAACCCACATCCAGCCTGCTTCCAGGTATGTGAGGGTGGCATTTCTCAGGAAGGTTGGCATTCTACCCTGCAGTCCAGTGGCTGCCATCTCTGTAGGTCAGAGTGAAATAATGGAGTGTAATTTAGAATCTTAGAACTAGGACCTCAGAAATGTTCTGTGTCTTTCTTTTATAGCCAAAGGCTAGGGATAGTAAATGGCTATGCAAGCTTCCAAAGGTGATTACATGAAATCATACATTAAAAAGTCAGCTTGAGCCCTGGCCGGTTTGGCTTAGCGGTTGGAGCATCAGCCTGCGGTCCAGAGAGACCCGGGTTCGGTTACCGCTAAGGGCACGTACCTCGGTTGCAGTTTGTCCCCGGCCCCTGGTTGGGTTGTGCGGGAGGCAGCCACTCGATGTGTCCCTTTCACATCGATGTTTCTCTTCCTCTCTCTCCCTCCCACTCTGTCTGAACAAAAAATGGAAAAGTGTCCTCGGGTGAGGATTAAAAATACAAACAAACAAACAAAAAAAGTCAGCTTGAGCCTGACCAGTATGGCTTAATGGTTGAGCGTCGACCCATGAACCAAGAGGTCACCGGTTCCATTCCTGGTCAGGACACATGCCCAGGTTCTGGGCCAAATCCCCAGTGGGGGGCATGCAAGAGGCGGCCAATTGACATTCTCTTTCATTGATGTTTCTATCTCTCTTTCCCTCTCCCTTCCTCTCTCTCTAAAAAAAAAAAAAAAAGAAAGAAAGAAAAAGTTTTTAAATACTATCTCAATCAAGTGTCCAAGATCAACACCAACAGTGATAAATCATGCTGATAGTATATACTCTTGATATGATGTGCTGAAAATGGCACTTTACTCCTGGTTCTTTCTCCCCAAACATAACTCCAGTCTAATCATGACAAAAAACATCAGACAAATCCCAACAGAGGGACAGTCTACAAAATACCTGACCAATATTCCTCAAATTGCCAAGGTCATCAAAAACAAGGAAATTCTGAGAAAACTGTCACAGCCAAGAGGAGGCTAAGAAGACATGACAACTAAATGTAATGTGAGATCCTGGAACAGAAAAATAATTTGAAGGAAATCTAAATAAAGTTTAGACTTCAGTTAATAATAATGTATCAATAGTGGTTCATTAATTGTCACAAATGTAGCATACTAATGTAAAATGTTAATAATAGGGGAAACCGAGTGGGGGTATATGGACACTCTCTATACTATCTTTGCTTTTCTTCTGTAAATTTCAAACTGCCTAAAAGCAAAACTTAATTTTTAGAATTGTGCTTTGAAACAGTAAAAGCACTCTGCCCGTCTTAGTTCATAATAGACTGTCAGTCCAGTGTTCATCCTGTCCCATTGCGGTTTTGCTGGACATAGTAACATCTCTTTAAGCTCCTCCTGGTTGAGACCGTTTCTCAGACTTTCCTTGTTTTTGATGACCTTGGCAGTTTTGAGGAATATCAACCAGATATTTGGTAGAATGTCCCTCAATCAGGATTTATCTGCTGTTTTCCTCTTCTTCCCCCTGGCAAGTAAGGGGGGAGGGGGCACCTCCACTTCCCTCATTCTGAGGGCTCTGCATCCAGGGCACTGAGGAGCCAGGGCAGCTGAGTAAACCCATGCTTCAGGAGAGCAGTGGGCTGTTCAGAAACCAGCCCTGGCATCCTCACTCCCGTAGTGCTGGGCCTGATGTTTCCCCAGCTTCGCCATTTGTAGGAGGTCCAGCCTCCAGCCAGGATGGGTCCAAAAGGGAGAGATCTTGGCTTCGGACTGGATATTCCAGAGGACTTGTCTCTGCTCACATCTTTCCAGAGCCAATCCGAGGGACAGACTTCTCCACAGAAAGGGTTCAGTGGGTCCATAGGGACCTATGAGACTGTGGATACTGGGACTTAGAGGAGTTGCCTTGACAACCCATCCTTCCAGGTGTGTGGGAGAGAGGGGGAGTGCCTGTGTGAGTTCTGAAAAAGATTCTAGGATGTAGAGCTGTTGTTAGGGGTGTTGTCATCTTTACCCTCCACTGGGTCCCTTCATTATACAATCTCTTAGCTTCAGTCCTCCAGGACTCAGTCCTGGTGAGGGCGAGGCAGCCATTGGGTACTGAACTGTGTGGGTTTGACTTAGCTGGCAGGCAAACTCAGCATGCTAAATCCAGTGGACCATTCGAGATGTCTAGACAGGAAGCCAGGCTGAGAGAAAAGCAAGGACACTCCCCTCACGCAAGAGCCCAGAGGCTGCCAGGCAGGCTGCTGCCACTGCATCAGGAGCCCAGACGATCAGTCCCCTGGGGTCTGAGTGCCAGCTCAGGGCACATACATATGGAAGTAAAGGGTGTGCCTGCCCCAGCCCAAATGCAGCTGGGATGTGCCAGGTGGAGCAGACATACTGCCAATGAGTGGTAAGCAGATGAAAGTGGCCCGGCATGACCTTGAAGTTAAGGCTGAGAGAGTGGACCTGGCATTGGAACTTTGGGCTGTTGTCCCAGAGCCAGTACTGGGCATGCTCTGAATGTCACTCAACATTCAAGTGAGGGTAGTGGAGGGAATGGAGAGCCTTGGGGGCTAGCTCAGCTCAGCCAGTGCCAGCCGGTGTTTAGCACTGGGACCTTGAACAAGTTAGTCTGTCTCTCAGTTTCCACATTTGTAAAATGGGGCTAAATCTATACCTGCCCCACCTTCTTCCTGGGTGATTATGAGGTGCAGATGAAATGATATATGGAAAAGGACCTGTGTAAAGTGCTCAGCAGGACTGACTATTACAAATGATGTTTATGTTGTAAGCTTCAAGGCTGTTAAGATATTCAGTTCCATTGATCTGGGAGACTTGGCTTCCTCTGGCTGTCAATCACTGAGTTGCTTAAATTGGAAAGAGTCTACAAGTCATTTAGCCCAACACACCCATCTTGTCCTTGAGAAAAGCTAGAGCATATGATTCTGTGACCTCTCGACATCCTAGTACCAGTTTGTATCTGAGTCGAGCCTACAGCTCAGGGCCCTCGATTCCCACATGGGGCTCATGCATCATGATACACTGTTCTATCTCTGCCAGGGCTTATTCTTCTGGAGCTAAACATCTACATCTCATCTCCGGCACCAAGAACCCAGTCCAACAGCTTTCATTTGCATTTTAGTGCACACCCACTCTCCACAGCTTATCGTATAACCAAACACCCATGCCAGATTCTGGGATCTTTAAGGAAATACACAAGAGTGAAAGACACAACAGAAAGATGATAAGCAAGGGTTCCTTTGGAGCTCCGCCAGTGTGGATCAGCAGTACGCCTCAAACTCCCGCCCTCAATCTGTTCACCAAACTGTTTCTCCCCTCGTTCAAGATGCTCCTGAAAGCCTCTCCTCTGGGAAGTCTTCCCAGATCAACTAAGCTACTGGCAGCTACTAGGGGTTGGCCCTGTCTAAACCTAGTATTTCTTTGAATGTTCCTCACCCACCTTACCCACCTTGCACCTCAGCGGGGCACTTGGCCTTGTCCTCCACGCCCAGAGGCAAGGCCAAGCTTTCGCCTCTTCTCCCGGCTTCTGTGCAAGGACACTTTCAGGTCTCTCCTGCTTGCCAGTCAGCCTAATTCCAGTCTCATGCTTGACATATATTTGATTTTGATTTTATTGTCTCTTGATGTATTCGCCTTCTGCTTTTATTTGGTCGCAAGCCTGCCCTCTCATTTCCTCATGTCTGTGTTGTTTGTCTGAGACACATAAAACTCAGGGGGTCTCATTATCAAGAAAGGAGAATTGCTTGCCCCTGCCCTTTGGTAGATTCAATCAGGACTCCATCCTCTCTGCTTTAAACAGGTCCAAATTCCATGTCTCATCAGCCTTAGCCACAAAGCTGACTTCCTCCTATACACAGTCTCTCTACTGATAAGAGACAATTCTCTCTTTGCCTTTTTTTTTTATCCTAAATACTGGACAGACAAACAACTCCATCTTTTTCTTCCTCAGACTTTCTACTTACCCTGACCATTTACTATCTAATGATAGTGTTTAAAAGGAGCCTGCAGAAATGCTACCATTGTATATAAAGCGGAGGGGAGATAGAATCCACACACACGTGTACATGCATATTTTGCTGTCAAATATAACTTATCCCTGAATGATGTAAGTATAAATTATCTCTGTAAGTATCCATTACCTCTGAATGATGCACAAAAATCTGAAAATATCAGTTGTCTTCAGAGAAAGATTTTCATTATATACCTTCTTCTACCTTTTGAACTTTAAAAACATTTGCATAATGAATTATTTCATATAGACAAAGAATATCTGAAATGAAGGTAGATATTGAGATAGAACAATAATTAATTCCGCCCTGTGTATCCACCATCCATGGTAAGAAATGAGACATTGCCAATAGTGTTGAAACCTCCTGCATCTCCTCCCTGATTCCACATAGTTCTAAGATTCACCCGCACTGACACTTGCAACTTTAATTCATGTGTTTTTGTTGCAACGTAACATTCCATTGAGTGAGTATGCCCACTCTATGTATCTATTTCCTGGTGTTAGACAGTGGGTTATTTCCCGTTCTGGCTGCCATGAACTTCCCCGTACCTGTCTCTGGGTGCACATATGCAAGAGTCCTGTAGGTCTGAACCTGGCAGTGGTGTCGCTGAGCCAATGCTCGGCCTTCAGCTCAGTGACCATTTACCAAATGGTTTCCCAAGTAGTTGTCCCAATTTACGTTCCCACCAGCAGCATGAAGGGGTTTTGTTCCTCTGCATTCTCACCAACATTTAATATTTACAGACTTTAACTTTTTGGCCGATCTAGTGTGTGTGAAATGGCATGAGATTATGAACTTAATTTACATTTCTCTGGTTACTAGTGACATTAAGAGCCTCTTCTTATGTTTATTGTCCATTCATGTTTCTTCTTCTATGACTTTTTGAATTTTTTTTTTTTTTATCCTCGCCTGAGGACATTTTTTCATTTTTTGTCCAGATAGAGTGGGAGGGAGAGAGAGGAAGAGAGAGAGAGAGAAACATCGACGTGAAAGGGACACATCGAGTGGCTGCCACCCGCACGACCAACCAGGGCTGGGGACAAACTGCAACCGAAGTACATGCCCTTAGCAGGAACCAAACCCGGGTCTCTCTGGACCGCAGGCCGACGCTCTAATCACTGAGCCAAACCGGCCAGGGCTGACTTTTTGAATTTTGAAACATGAATATATTACCTATTCAAATATATATATTTATTAAAATGGGCCTACAATATCTTATTTCCCATATACAAAGGGCTCCACCATTCTCCCCCAAAGCACACAAATACTATTTCTGAACAGTGTCACGGTAAATAAAATTGCTAACAAGACATTAATGAGTGTTATGGGTTGAATTGTGTCCCACTTACTCCTCAAAAAATTTAATATGTTGAAGCCCTCACTTCCCAAACCTCAGAATGTAAGGTCTTTAAAGAGGCAATTAAGTTGCCCTGGCCAGGGAGCTCAGTTGATTAGAGCACCTAAGGTTTTGAGTTCAATCACCGGTCAGGGCGCATACAAAAAGCAATCAATGGCCAGGCCAGTGTGGCTCAGTGGTTGAGCATTGACCCATGCACCAAGCTGTCGCTGGTTTGATTCCCAGTCAGGGCACATGCCCAGGTTGTGGGCCAAATCCCCAGTGGGGGGCATGCAGGCGGTGGCCAATTGATGTTCTCTCTCATTGATGTTTCTATCTCTCTCTCCCTCTCCCTTCTTCTTTCTCTAAAATCAATAAAGGAAAAAAAAATTTTTTTTTTAAAAGCAACCAATGAATGCATAAATAAGTGGTACAACAAATTGATGTTTCTCTCTCTCTCTCTCTCTCTCTGTTTCTCTCCCCACTTCCTTTCTGTCTCTAAAATCAATAAAAAATAAAAAGAGGTGCCCAGCCAGTGTGGCTCAGTGGACTGAGCATCGTCCCATGGACTGAGAGGTCCCAGTTCAATTCCCAGTCAGGGCACATGCCTGGGTTTCAAGCTCGATCCCCAGTAAGGGGCGTGCAGGAGGCAGCCAATTGATGTTTCTTTCTAACATGGATGTTTCTGTGTCTCGTCTCCTCTCTCTCTAAAAATAATAATTAAAAAAAATTTTTAATAATAAAAATAAAATGAAAAGAGGTAATTAAATTAAAATGAAGTCTATAGGGTAGGCACTAATCCAATATGACAGATGTCCTTATAAGAAGAGGAGATTAGGACACAAACAACACAGACCAAGGGATAACCAAGTGAGGTCACAGGGAGAAGGTGACCATCTGCAGGCCAAGGAGAGAGGTCTCAGAGGAAACCAAACTTGCCAGCATTTGATCCTGGACTTCCAGCCTCCAGAACTGTGAGAAAATAAATTTGTGTTGTGTAAGCCATCCAGTCTGTGTAGTTCTTATGGCCGCCCAAGCAGACTACAACCGTGAGCCCTTTAGCCTTTGCACAGTGCTTCCACATACTGTTTCATCTACTCACTCATCATCAAATATTAATCAAGCACGTCCTGGGTCTAAGGACACATTTCATTGTTAAATCCTCACTGCCATCTTTTAAGTCAGGAGTAAGTTTTCCTATTTTTAAAATGAGGGATACTGCATTTGGGTGAGTTCAGAGGAGGACCATGGGAGGGCAAAGAAACTGAAGCCAGCATGTGAGGGGCCAGAGAAGAGAAAAAGCTGGCAGACACAATCATTATCTTTAAGTAGTGAAAGGTGGTCTGTCATGAGGGAGACGGAGTTCATTTTTCTTTTTGGCTGGAAGGTACAGAACTGTGAAGAATAGGAAGAAACATCAGGAAGACAAATTTCACTTGAACAGAAATAAAAACATTGTCAAAGTCAGAATTGTCTAAAGATGCAGCAAGATGTTTTGTGTTTGAGTTGTCCCTACAGAAACTGGACAGCCACTTTAGGAGGAATGGTGTGTGTGTGTGTGTGTGTGTGTGTGTGTGTGTGTGTGTGTGTGTGTGTGTATTTGCAGGGAGTGAGGGTCAAGCTTCAGATGTGTAGTTGGAGGACATGATATTGAGGGTCCCTCCCCATGTAGAGAATCAGTGATGTCTCTGAGACCAGGTGACTAGTAAGCAGTGGGCCAGGAACAAAGCCCGTCTTCTGGATTCTGATTCTCTAGTCTTTCCACCATGCCAGGTTACCTCTAAACAGATTAGTGGCAGGACAATGAGTTCTAATAATGATAGCATTCACTCAAACTGCCTGGGACAGGGCACAGTGACAGGGAATATATAGCTTTTAAAATGAGAGAATTATTTACTTTCCCCTTTTCAGAAGTCTGTTAATAGCCCGGTAGGCAGCAAGAAGCAGGAGGAACAAGCAATTCTGAGAACCTCCTAAGAACCAGTTTTTTCCTGTGCCTTAGTATTATTTAATCTTTTGCATTCAGTATAGCTGTAATAATAGTCCTTATCTCCACTTTACAGATGGGGAAGCTGAGTCTTAAAGAGGCTAGGCAACTGTCCAAATTCCCTCACCTCAGTGCTTGAGCCAAGCCACCAAATCCACATCGTGTTACTTGCTATCAGAATGCGAAAGGCTTGGTTTTTATGTCTGTGAATCCAGACTACTGTCCTTTACCACCAAACCCAAGATAAACAAGTTGTTGTGAAAAGGAGTTATATGCCAGGAGGGCATGAGGGTTAGGGCACTTCCTTCATATTCTTTGATTCGGAAAATGACCCTTTCTCAGCTCCAGGTCAAGTATGGTGCTTCAAGCCCTGGCCTCAGACCAGATTGCGGCCCTTAAGCTCCTCCACAATGAAACTCTCTAGTGATAACTAATGCTCCCTTCTGCAGGGAGTGTTCTTATTTTCCTCCCTCTCTGAATGCTTTATTCCAGAAGACAGTAGGCCCACTTCTAGCACAATCTCTCAGCAGAGAAGGGTCTACCACCGGCCACAGCACAAAGGCCTGAATGATCTATTCAGTCCTCATTTGATCTGCAAACTGGGCTGAGAGCCCTTTAAGCAGAGCGAGGAGTGCTCTGTTCTCTTCTTTTTACTTTTTTTTTTTTTTTTTTGCCCCAAGGCAAAATGTAACTTTGGTTTTGGTCTGAGCCCCACCCTCCTGGTTAGGACACGTAAACATAAAGCAGCGGACAGCCCAGCGGTTCCCTCAGACAGTAACAATGCCAAGGGGGAGGAACTGGCTGGATCATTGTTTTTTTGCCTCAGAGATGGAGGCCTGGATGAATCCACTCCCCTCTTCAGCCATCTGCCAGAGAGAGGAAGCTGGGAAGGTTCCACAATAAGAAGGAGCCTTCCCCACTTTCTACCAGCCTTTCTCTGATTTCTGGGACCTTCAAACTCCCTCCTCCATGTCCAGAAGTCTTAGAACCTACGTCCTTCCCCTTGCTCTGGGGTTTGCCAGGACTAGGCTTTCCTCTCATCTCAAGCTGTGGTTCCAGAATCCTTCCCTCCCACCTCCCAGCTCCAGTCTGCCTCATTATTTAACCCATCTGACCTTACGGAACTCAGAACTGAGTGCGCTGCATTGTTAGAGATAATAGGCCCAAAGAGGCGGAGAGTTACAGAACTAAGAGAAGAAACGGTTTTTTCCCTCAGGAAGTTTAATTTAGATTAGGTGAGCACAAAGCTAAGCCAGTTAAATACAGAATTTATGAGCCAGCGTCAGATCTACTGCAGGTCTGGCGGGGAGCTTCGCTCAGCGTGAGTTTCATTCCTGCCTTTTAGGGATGACTCCCAGCTCTGAGCTGCTGTGAAGGGGAGTGCGAGCTACTGTCTCTTGTGTAAGGGGAGATGAGGCACACCCTGCAAAGGAGCAAATACAGAGAGAGCTGATGGCAGCTGGTTAGAAGACGGACCAAGGCTCTAAAACCAGACCCAAAGAGAGAGGGGGAGATTTAACAGAGGGGAGTCATTGCACTTTCAGGGAGCAGGCACGAACATTCCACAGGCCTGTTGCACAAAATCCCCTGAATGAGGAACACTGATGAAAATAGGCAGGGGCTGCTTACCTCCACACAGTCTTGGACAAGCCCCTTGAGCTTGTTGGGCCTCAGTTTTCTCATCCACACTGGGAAGGGGTCAGAGTTGATCAATGATTCCTAAATTTTGGACCAGTCCAATTTACTCAAAGTTTGCTAAAACATTTTATATTGCCAAACAAGAATATTTCTAAAATATTGCCATCTACTCTTACTATAAAGTTTTAGAAGAAAGTGCATTTCACCCAGTTGGTTGGCGTCTTCCCATGTACCAGGAGGTTGCCAGTTCAATTCCGATCAAGGGCATGTGCCCCACTTGTGGGCTCAATCCCTGGTAGGGGGTGTGCAGGAGGCAGCCAGATCATGTGCTCTCACAATGATGTTTCTCTCTCCCCTCCTCTCCCTCTAAAAATAAAATCAATAAACTAAAAAAAAAAAAAAGTGCATTTCAGTACTAAAAAAGGAGGAGACACAATCTTACAATACTAAGGACAGTCCTTTAAAAAACATATGGAGCCCTGACCAGTTTAGGTCAGCAGTTGGAGCGTCGGCTCATGGACCAAAGAGTCACGGGTTCAATTCTGGTCAAGTGCACGTACCTCAATTGTGGTCCCGGGCCCTGGTCAGGGTCGTTCGGGAAGCAGCCAGTCGATGTGTCTCTCTCACATAGATGTCTCTCTCTCCCACTCTATCTGAAGATAAATGGGAAAACGTCCTCAGGTGAGGATTAAAAAAATATATATATATATGGAAAAAGCCACTACGAGTCATCTTACTTATCTCATTTCATTTCAGACTACTGAAAGCTTCATCAAGAATTTGGGAACTAGTAGATGCCTCCAGAGGAGCTTCCCCACTCTGAAAATTCCATGATTTGAATCCCACCTGGGCAGTTATCCAACCTCCCTTGGACCCATACTCTATGCTCTGTGCAGGTGATTCCTGATACCTGGAATGCACGTGATCATCCCCCTCCTTTAGACATCATTTTTCTCTGCCTCCTGAGACTAGTCCTGGTGGGGTGCTGCAGACAAAAAGCCAAGAGCTGCCTCCTTTGCTCTTCCACTGGAGGGGTAGGTCACTCAGGAGGAGAGCTGGGTGGGTCTCATTCATCGCTGCAGCACTTGTAGGTATGGTTTTCCATTAATAGACACTGGATTTAATTTCTGTACTCTGAGGTCCAGAGTTGCTAGGGACTACACAGATGGAAGTGGATTATGTGCGCAGTTTTAATAGACCCCACCCCAAGGAGTCTACAGGCTCTGGAATTTAGCACCAGATCAGCCAGGGAGGAGGGAGGCACTCTTCCCTGGAGACATCATTTTGGTCACAGAAACAACTAGAGAGCATCTCCCACACAGCCTCAGGAGCCTGCGGCAGGCCGAGGGACAGCTGCCCTGGCTGGACAAACCTCGGTGGGACTCTCTGGCAGGACTGTTGTCTGGAGACAATGCAGCCCATGTGACAGGCACTAATGAGCCCCTTCTGGAATCCCATAATGGCCCAGCGACAGAGGCTCCCTGTAACTAGGTCTCTCTCTTCTCAGCAGTGACTGCAAACTCCTCTGTCGTTCCCCTGCATTTCTCTCCCTTCTTTTCCTTTCTTTCTTGTCATCTTGGTCCTTTAGCTACTTTAATTCTCCTGTTCCCTTTTGACCTCTTTCTTCTCCTTCACACTCCCTATTTCTGTTCTGTCTTCCATCATGCCCTCTTACACACAAAATCACCCTTCCTTCTGCCATGTGGCCACCCTACTCCTGGACTGTCCAGCTGAATGACTCTTCCTTCACATGCCTACCATCTCTCCCCACCCTGCTACCCCCACTTTTAAATCATGCTTTCCCTTCTGCTGGAAGTGTTGGGGAGTCAGCAAGGTTTAGTGATTGGAAATAAAAAGCACCTGTAACGTACGTTAATTGTAAGTGATGCCATTCCCCCAAGTTATTTTAAAGTTCCCCAGGCACAAGCAAGAGGGCTTCTTTTTTCTGCCATTGAGAAGAATCACAAGATCTGATCCAAGAGGTGCACAATGAGGTACATTTACCTTCCTGCTCTCACTTCCTCGCTTGCAGTGACAGGGGCCATCTGTAGCCATGGCTGACCCAAACATGGGCACAAGGTCACATTTAGGGCATCTCCTGGGGGCCTCCCCTACAGCCTGGCTGGCTGACTTGGGGCAGCGAATCTGTCTGTAAGAAGCTCCACTGCTGGGAAGGGTCAGCCTCTGTTACTTGGCGTTACTTGGCTTTACTTCACCACTCACTCCTCAGCTCACACTCCCCACCCCCACAGCACCTCTTAGGAACCAGAGCTGTAAAAAAATCAGCCTTGATGAATGGGGATTACAGGGCTCCATGTTTCACAAAACATGGTCAGGAAATACTGAGGGTCCTCCTTAGTTCACTAGTAGATTCCCTAGAGAAGGATAATGCAATTAAGGAGGGATCGAAAGGGGGCAAGAAGGCCAGTGGGTTCTGCCCAGGAGGAGAGAAGTGAGGCAGAGGGCAGAAGGCAGGGCCGGGAACACTGTGGACACTCCATACATCTTTAGCTTTACGTCATTCTTTTAAAGCCTGGCTGTGAGGCACGAAGAGGAGGAGAATCTGAGGCCAGAGAGAAAGAGGGAGATTGCCAAGGAGGTTATTGAGAAAAAGAAATTTGAGAACCATCAATGTGTTTCAGTCTATTGATTGCTCACCATTTTTTCTCTGCCTCTATTACTTTTCCCTTGATACCTGTCTTTATGAAACCTGGGTGCTGTGGGTTCCTTTCAGGATGAAACGCTGAATGGGGATGGGGGCAGATGAAGACCACTGATGGTGGTAAACAAGAATAAGGAAAGTAAAGAAAGCAGGAAGACCCCTGCCCCTTTAGACCTAAACTGAGATAAATTTGGGCGATAGCTTAAAATTGCTCAGTGGGGCCCAGCCGGTGTGGCTCAGTGGTTGAGCGTCGACCCATGCACCAAGAGGTCGCTGGTTTGATTCCCAGTCAGGGCACATGCCCAGGTTGTGGGCCAAATCCCCAGTGGGGGGCATGCAGGAGGCGGCCAGTTGATGCTCTCTCTCATCGATGTTTCTCTCTCTCTCTCCCTACCCTCTCTCTAAAGTCAATAAAGAAAACATATTTTTTTTAAAAATTGCTCAGTGGGGTGGCAAGCCTGATACCCACCCCCCAAATGTCTGAATGTTAAGCTAGAGCATCATTCAGGGCTTCCTGCCCAGTGCTGACTCCTGGTGCACTGTACAATAACTCAAGCAAAGTCAGTCCACATTTAAGGGTCCCCTACCATAGTAGGCATCATGCACAGCTGCTTTTTACACCCTCACAACCCTATATGTCCATTTTATAGTTGGGGAAATTGAGTCCCAGAGAGGCTACTAAGCTTGCCAAGGTGACAAAAGGGAAAAAAAAAAAATCATAATGTGGACAGACCAGTGCTTACCTAGCCTCAGGGGAATACTGGAAAGGCAGTGAAGCAGAAGGCTAAGGAGGGCTCTGGTTATTCTGTATTTTTGATCAAGGCTAGCGAAAGTCTCATTGAGATCCTCCAACTGGCTTTAGAATTTAAATAAAAGGTACCTGAAGCAGAAACAGGAAAGGGAGGGCAGGAAGGGGGCATGGCTGCTCACCAGCCCCAGCCAGGGCCAGGGCAACACAACCACAGCTGGATAAAGTCAGGTGTGCAGTCATTGTCCCAAGGTGTTCCCAGCAATTCTCGACCTGTCATCAATATTCTGGTTTTTTGCTGCCACCAACACATGATAATCTGATCTGGAAGGTAAAAAAAAGGGAGTGGAATATCTATAGAAATAAACATCATCAAATGTCCTGGCTCCCTTCCCGGAGCCTCAGTAAAAATGCAGGAAGGAAGAAGCCAGGGAGCTGAGCCCGCATCAGCAAGTCTTCCTTGAGTCTCCATTTAGTCGTTAAGAGAGGATTTCATAGCTTCAGTGCTGATTGCCAGGGTGGTGCTGTGGAGGGCGGCCCTCCTGGTGGAGCAGGGACACGAAGTATGAGTTGGAATTTGTCTTCCTGGAGTGTCTTCCTTCACCTCCATATTCAACTTTTTGCCATATTTAACTTTCTGGTTGTTTTAATAATGTTTACTGCATTTAAAACCTTGGTTTGAAGCCGCAGTATTAAGCACAGGTCTAATAAGGGCAACTAGTGACCCGAAATATACTCTTGGGAAGGTGGGAGGCAGGGGCAGGGGACCTGCTTCTCGGATCCTTTATGGAGGAAACACTACAGTCAAATAAGAGTTTCAGGTGAAGCTAAACTGGCAGTGATGTGAAACACCAAACCACAGCTCTAATCAGAACACTGCCTCTTGCTTCTCTCCTCAAAACTTTGAGAGACAGAAGGAGATGGAATTATAGGCGGGCAAGGGCAGGGGGTATGGAAAAAGATTAAAATGAAAAATAAACTTGAAACATACCTAGCAGAAAGCACATTTGATTTGAAAGATTCTTTCCATCTCAATTCTCTGTGGGCCTATTCATAACAGAGATATGGTTACTTAAAATACAATTTGTGCATGGGCTGGTTGAGTCTCCTTAAAAATGCCTTCCATATTTTCACTAGCCCCCGCTTCGGCATTAACTCATAATTCCCGAACAACACCTCCACCAGGACCAGTTGAACTTGAGCAGACAGAGTGATTCTAATACCTACTGACACCCCTTAAGTGACGCAGAGACTTGGGCCCACAGGTGTCAGATTTCAGCTCTTTTTTCCCTATAACCCCACTCCTTAGCCCCAGCGCACGCACACACACACACACACACACACACACACACACACAGTCACAAGATCCCACAAGGCAGAACTATTTTAGAAAAATGGCACTAGTGTTGATTCAAGCAGATTAGTAACAAGTTATCTTTAAAACACACACTCAAACTGTTACAATTTCTGTTTGGTGTGGTTTAAACTTTTTTTTTAAATAAATGAATTTGTAAAGAGTGGTTTTAAATTCCCATCTGTAGACACTGTTAATCAAGAGCAGCCTCTTTTCCCAAGGTGAAATGGCTGGCACGAAGGCTCTGGAGTCAGACTGTCTGGATGTATAGCCTCGCTGCCTTACCTAACCACTCGTGGGTCTGGTGAGCCTCTCTGAGCCTTGGCTTTCTTACCTGTGAAACAGGAGCTAAAATAGTACAGGCATACCTATTTTATTGCGCTTCGTTTGATTGTGCTTCACAGGTGTTGTGTTTTTTTTACAAATGGAACTAGCAAAAAAAGTATGACTCACTTTATTGCAATCCTCACTCTATTGCAGTGGTCTGGAAGTGAACCTACAATATCTCGAAGGTATGCCTGTATCTGTCTCGTTGTGAGGTTTAAATGAGATGACCTGTATAAAAGCGTTGAGCAAGGTGCCTGCTCATAGTAAGCATTTGTTAAATAGCTATCATGGTCTCAAAACAAAACTAAAAAAAAATAGCCTTGAGCAGAGAGATCAAGTCTAACACCGCTATTTGTATTTTCTATGTACTTCTTAGAAAATAAACTCACATGCTTGGAAAGCTATCAGAGTCAAACAAGTGGCTTTAGGAACACAACAATGAATTCTTAGCCTCTATCTAGCCCTGGTAGGAAACTTCCCAGAAGACCTAAGAGGACCCAACACCCATCCAGATTGCTTTCTAGATAAGCCTCAGAAATCCACCCCAGCTGACTCAGCAAAAGAAATGCCTAGAGAAATCACCCCTTCAGCTGATGACGAAAGTCACGTATGGACGGCAGGGCACTGTGGGAGAGGCAGGCCTCTGACTCGGGCGGGCTTCACAGAGGGGCTTCGAGACAGCTCTCCACTGGCTGGCTTGGAGGAAAGCAGGTTTCAGAGGGGGTCTCCAGCCCTTGCTAAACCCAAAGTATTGATCAGTCAACTGAGATTCTAGACCAGTTTTTGTGTTGTCTCTCTCTCTTAAGATTGAAGGGCCATTGTGCAGGGTGGTTGGAGTTGTGGTCACTGTGAGGGAGGGCTTAGGAGTGCCTTCTGAAGGCTTGAGAGTGGCCACTTAAATGTTGCCCAAATGGACTTACACCCGACAGGACATTTCTTCATGATCTCTCTTCTTGCCAAAAGGGCAAATCATATCACTCCGTGTACGTTTGTTGTTAGTAAATATGCAATTACTATTATTTCACTGATTATAAAAGCAGTGCATGGTCAGGGCCAGGGTGACTTTGAGCAAGTTGGAAGAAGGTGCCACTTCCTCTGGGCAGATGTAACTCTGCAGCCGCACACAGAATTCCAGCCCCTGCCACATTCCTACACAACCATCCAGATGACCCTGTAAACACACTCCTTGCAAAAAACTCAAACAATACAAAGGTCTGTAAAAAGAAAGCGTAAGCTTCGTATAATCACATCCCCAAGAAAACCACTAGGTAGGTACATAATGAAATCTTTAAATAGTGCCAAAGGTCATAGTCTAAAAGTCCCCTTTCCATCCCTGATCCACTGCTAATTCAATTCACCAGTTGTGTATATGTGAGTTTCTTTCCAAGTAGTCTACATATAAACATAAATGTATACAGGTATCTGTATGTGTGAGTGTGTGTGTCCCTATCTTTTTTACACAAGTGACCTCATAACACAGTACAAAGCTTCTTGCTCTTTCCCCTTCATATTCCTTCATATTAGTACATAGAGATCCTTCTTATTCCTTGTAACAAATGGTCAATTTTGCATTTACAGATGTACCATGATTTATTTTACCAAGTCCCCTGTGGGCCAGGCAGATGGTAGATATGTACACTGTTTTCTGTGTTTTTTACCTACAAGCAATGCTGTAATGATTATCACACACACACACACACACACACACACACACACACACACACATACACACACATATATTTTTTTGTTTGTTTTTTACACAGTGTTCCTACACATATGTAAGGACATCAGTATATTAAGTCCTAAAGAAGAATTATTGGATCAAAGAGTATGTAAAATATGTTCCTATGAAATGTTGATAAACATTGTCAAAGAGGCTATCCAATCAGCACTCCCACCAACAATGGCTTTGAGTTTTCCCCACACTCTCACTAACACTTTTATCTCCCAGTCTTTTAAAATGCGTATCTTTTTTAACTTATCTGGGAGAAGACTATCTATTTTTAAATTGTCTTCCTCTCTAACCCCACCCATCTCCATATCACCAAAAGTTCTTAACTACCCAGGAGATGTCATCAGCAACCTGTCATCTGCATATTCTTAGATGGAATTTACTTCAAAGTTGAATCCTCAAGTATCCCAGTCTAACCCAAAACTTTGATCTTTGTCCCTAGGCAGGGCAGAAGCCTAAGGAACTGGGTCCCCTACTCCTGGGGACTCCTCAGAAATGCAAATTGTCCACTGTTCTGCTACTGCGACCTCTGTCACCTCTCCAGTCCCCAGCACAGTGCTCTGGATGAGTGCTTTTTACTGGGAAAGGGTTTGTAAGTTGGGGTCAGAAAGAGGGGAGAGTTTAGGGAGCTCTGAAGAAAAGCAGAAGACAGAAGGCTAGCTGCCTCGCAGTGAGCATTCTGAAGGGAGTCTGAAAGCTAGACCAGGAACCATGGCTGCAAGGATACCTGAGGTTTTATAAACCTTGTTAGTTTCTCCATATGTATTTTTTTTCTTGTTTCACAATAAAACCTATAACAGAAGTGGCTGCTTATCTTGGAGGGTCGGCAAGGAAGGGGGAGATTAGTGGAAAAAATATATCCTTTTCTGCAGGAGGTCTTTGGGAATAGAGAATCTAGGGGTGGTGGCAGTGAATGGATAGTAACACTACAAGATATCTGGAAAATAGGTTCCAAAACAGGTGTCTTGGGCCAAGGAAAGTTCCTGAGCTAAAATGTAGCAACAACGGCTACCATTTATTGAGCACTTACTATGTGCCAGGCACTGAGTTCATCCCTTCAGAGTGAGAGAATACTGAAGCTTCAACACCCCACTTGTACTCTCCAGCCTTGCCTTCCTAGATTATCCCAGATGAGTTTGTGGATATCCATATGCTCTTTGTCATCTTTCAAGACTCAGCTGTCAGTTCCCCTGAGTTGTCTCCTTTCCTGATCTCTCCTCCTGAAATGCCCTGCAGGTGCCCCTGGTGTGGCATGATTTGCAATGTCTGTTCTCTCCCTTCAGACTGTGAGCCCCCCAGTCTGCACCCTTGTTTTTTCATCTTTGGGTTCACTGTGTCCAGCATAGTGTCTGACACATGAAAAGTGTGCCTCTCCCCCAATGCTCAGTGAATAAATGCTGCATTAGGGCCAGACAAGCAGAGCTGCCACTACTATGAGTTCTGAGCTCCCTTTCCCACTCCCAGTTGGTAGGAGAGAGTGAAATGTTATTTACAAAAACACCATGCCAAACAAGGCCCTCCCTTCCCTGATACACTGAAGCTGTGCTGAGAACAGCGAGGGGTCACCAAATGGCAGCCAGATGGTAACTGACTGCTGCTCCCTAACTCCAGGGGCCTGAGGCAAAAGGCTTGGCCGCCCACCTGCTCCCAGGGACCTGTGAACATCCACTTCGTAGGGAAAAGCCCAGACAGTTCCCTCCTCCTGAATCACCTCCTACAACCAGCTCTCAGATCAGCTGAGCCTCTGCTGGTTCCCAGAAATCTGAGGGACTCCCAAAGCTGTCTGGAGCAGCTCTGTGGCCCAGCTTCGCCCCAGTATAGGTACTGATTGTCTCCCCCCACTTCTTCTGTAACAGGGAGTTGTTAACTCTGCAGTACCAACCCAGTGTAGGGGGGGGTGGGAACAGCTGGGCAGTGAAATAACTCAGATGAAGCAGAGGAGCACCAGAAGAGAGGAATAACTCTGAGGACACGGAGTCTGGAGGAAGAAGGAAGAGATTTTCTGCAGTGTTCCCAAACAAAGAGAACTGATCGGGCTTTGGGGAGAGCTCCGTTTCCCTCTGTTTCTTTCAACACGAGTCCCTCCTCCCACAGAACCAGGAGGCAACAGGCCCCCAACTGGTTATCAGGTCCTCCAGCATGAGGGCTTTTGTCTCCCCCTCAGACATCTAGCTGGCAGGGCAAGGGGCCTACAAATCCTCCCTGACCCTCCCAGCTCTTTGTTATCTCAGAGGGAAGATTACATTTCTGTGTGGGGAGGCAAGGTGCCAGGAGGCCTCAGAGCAGGACAGAGGCAGGCAGAGCGATTGTCTGACCTCCTCTGCCTGGAGCTGTTCAGGACTGCCTTGGGGATCCTCTCCCTCCACTGACCTGGGGCCTATCCCCAAGTGGAGGGTCTGCATTTCAGAAAGAGGAGGGGGAGGAGCAGCACAGAAGGGGAGTGAGGCTGGAAGGATAAAAGCAGGCACTCTCAATTATTCAGGAGCCCTGTCTGTGGTCTGTGGATGGCCCATGCCTTCTCTGTGTTTCTCACCTTCTCCATTCCTCTGTCTTTGGCTGTTTCCCTGAGAACTGGGGGAGGGAGAGCTATCAAGTTGGCCACTTGCTTTCATTTTGGTTTCTTGCTAAATCTATAGAGAAATTTGTTCGGCATCAGGTCTAGGCCCCTTAACTCCAAACACGGAAACATTTAGATCATTCTCTTTCTGTTTAAATCGAGGACACATTCTTCAGTCTCCTCTTTCAGATTCAAGATACTCCTAAAATGCTTCCAAATAAAAAGAAATAGAGCTACATTTAAAACTCCTTGTTTGCCCTGGCCAGTTTGGCTCAGCGGTTGGAGCATCGGCCCATGGACCAGAGAGTCCCGGGTTCGGTTCCCGTTAAGGGCAGGTACCTCAGTTGTAGTTTGTCCCCGGGCCCCGGTTGGGGTCGTGTGGGTGGCAACCACTCCATGTGTCTCTCTCACATCGATGTTTCTCTCTCTCTCTCTTCCTCCCTCTTTCCCTCCTGCTCTATCTGAAGATAAATGCAAAAATGTCCTCTGGTGAGGATAAAAAAAATTTTTTTTTAACCCCTTGTTTTAGAAGAACCATAGAGAGGAAGAGTGAGATAGTCTCTTTTAGTAATAAAGTGGGAAAATAGTAGTTAGATGTTAACATTAAATGCTGTATTTTCCATGGCTTGTCTTCCCAATCACATTCCCTCAAATTGTATTTTCTCCTCTCGTCACCCTCATGAAATTCACCAACAACAAATATGTATGAAACACCTCCTGAGTAGTCCTGAGCTAGGTCAGATACAGAGATGGAATCCTTGCCCTACTACAGTTTAGGAGCCAGTTAAGAGAAAGAGTAAAAAAGACAACTAACAAAGTTATGCTCAATATCAAATCAGTGAGATATACCAGAGGGTCAGCAGGGGTTCCCAGGACTAACAGTGTTAGGATTGGCAAGGAAGGCCTCCAATAGAGAGGGGCATGAGTTTGGTCTTCTTACAGGCCTGGAATAAGCATTTCTTTTAAATGAAGGAGGCCTGCCCTGGCTGGTTTGGCTCAGCAGTTAGAGTGTCGACCCCCGGACCAGAGAGTCCCGGGTTCATTTCCCACTAAGGGCACATACCTTGGTTGCAGTTTGTCCCCTGCCCGGTAGGGGTCATGTGGGTGGCAGCCAGTCGATGTGGCTCTCTCACATTGATGTTTCTCTCTCTCTCTCTCTCTTCCTCCCTCTCTCCCTTCCACTCTATCTGAAGATAAATGCAAAAATGTCCTCCGGTGAGGATAAAAAATAATAATAATAATTAAATGAAGGAGGCCTAATGGGTGGGCAGCTTAAATGGGAGGATGTAAACAGAGCCTGATCAGGAGCCGAATGGTTGAAGGGTGGAGAGAGAAGCCTATAGAGGGAATAACACTAGAAAAAATGGCTGAAGTTCATTTATTCTACAAATATGTGAGTTCCTGCATTTTATTTAGTTTTGAATTTATTCATTCACTCAATAAATATTTATTGAATATTTACTCTTTGGTCAGTCAATAAACATTTATCGAGCTCCTACTCTGTGAATGACAATGTGTTGGTCACTATTCTTTCACCTGCTGGTCAAATAGAGAAATAACTTAGAGACTCTTTCCTTAAGTTGAGGGAGAAGGGAGTTAACTTGTTCAGTATTCAAGATTCTACAACCTTATGTATTTAGGTGGAATGAGGATGAGGGAACAGGCCCTACCATTAACTTACATAGTGACTTCTATTTGTGGAACATTTTTGGTCCACTGACATCTGTTATTTTATTTAATTTGATTCTCATGACAACCTTGTGAAGGAGTCCCAAACAACTGGGGGTAATATGCAAACAAGTCTTGATTTTTTCAGATGCATGGCTTAAACAAAATCAAAGAGTTCATAAGTAGGGGACCAGCATGGAGGTTATCTTTCACATCTAATGTGACATACTTCTCATCCTACCAGTGATCTCCAACCTGGCACCATGGGAACTGTAGAAAAAATACAGACTCTGCTTCTTCCTGGGACAGCCTGCTTCCTTGACTCTGAACAGGTCCAAGAATTTGTAATTTTCAGAAGTTCCCCAAAGGATTCATGTCTATTTGGGTTAGGGAACCAGTAGATCATACCACTCTGTGGAAGGATCCAGGGCAAAGGGCGTTTTAGACACTTTTCCTAGGGTTCCACAGAGTACTGGAATGTGTTCTGGGTGGGCTCTGATTCATTTCCAAACCAACACCACCCCTCAACTCTTCCCATTCACTCTTTGCTTCTGAAACATTAACCGAAGGCTGGAGACTTCTAAAGGCCAAGAATGGCGCTGCAGAATTTACAGGACCCAGTTTCCCATGGACCACAAAACCTAACCTATATGTAGCTGGGGAAAATGAGATGGAAGGGAAAGGTCTTAGGAGGGGGGTCGACCTTCTCATGAATAAAAAGTTTGCATTTATTGAGTAACCGTATACCAGGCCTTCATTTAATCCTCAACTCCTTGCAAAGTACTATTATCCCCCTTTTACAGATAAGAAAACTAAGACATAGAGCAAGAATATTATATCCTCCAAGCACAAAGACTCCAAAGCCCGTGCTGCCATGTACAACCTTAGGGCGACAGCGTTCTCTCACTTCACCCTCCAAACTGCTCATCTGTCCACTGCCTAAAATCCGGGCGCCCTCCCAGGCGATACTCAGATGCAGACCCGACTGCAGAAAAGGAGCGTCAGAGCGCAGAGCACCTCAGCTGGCTCCGGGCTTCTCCCGGGCCGAGGCTCTGGAACTACAAAGCCCAGCAGGCAGCTGCAGGGGGAGGAGGAGGAGGTGGGACTAGAGCCGGGAGGGAGTGAGAGAGCGAGCCTCGCGCCTCGCCAGCGCACAGCGCTCGGAGCGCTCCAGCGGGCACTGGTACGGCGGCCTCGGCAGCCGGCGGCGGCAAGCGGGAACCGAACTCTGGTGCAGTAGCAGCGCGCGGAGGAGACCGGGCTGTATCCGGGGCTGGGCGGCAACGTCCGGACAGGACCGAGACTCTGCTTAGCGCATTGCGGCGACCTCACCTTCCCCGGCCGTGATCGCGCGCCGCAGCGGGAAGGCAGCGGAGACTGAGGACTTTTCTCTGGTCCGAGGGGCGCCCCGCAGGGCGCACGGTACCAGTGCTGCAGTCGGGCACGCCGCGGCGCCGGGGCCCCCTCTGGGAGATGGAGCCCGGGCTGCAAGAAGCGTGAGGCGCCGCCGCCGGGTCTGGAGAGGGGGGCCACAGGGTCTGGAGACCCCGGGCGGCGGACGGAGCCCTTCCCCCGCCCCGCCTCCGGGGCACCAGCTTCGGCTCCATTGTTCCCGCCCGGACTGGAGGCGCCGGGCGCCGAGCGCCACCGGGAGTCGAGAGCCGGCCGCGGAGCTCTCGCGGCCCCGTCAGGAGCCCGGGGGCGACGGGCTGGAGCTGGGGACGCGGGCGCTCGCCCGCCCGCACAAGCCACGGCGGACTCTCCAGAGGCGGAACCGCAGCGCCGAGTGAGGTAAGAGTCACGGCGCCCCCAGATCCGGGGCGGGCTTGGCATCCACAGCGGCCCCCGGCGCTGGAGCCTCCTGGCTGCGCGCTTCCCCTGCCGCAGCCGGGTCGGGTCCGGCGCCTCCCTCCGCTGGTTACCCGCCCCCCTCCACCTCCCGACTCCCTCTCCAGCTCTCTGCGCCCCCCTTTTGTCTCCCCTCCCTTCTCTCCGCTCGCGTCGCCTTCTGCGCCCCCTGCCCGCGCTGGTCCTGCCGCCCAACTTTTCCGCCAACTCGCGCTGAGGAGCTGGCGAGGCGGCGGCGGCTCCGCGTAAGTCCGGGGAGGGACGGCCGGGACGAAGGCGGCGGCGGCCCTCGACGTCCTAGGACTGGGGAGGAGGGCGGGAGTAGGCAGTGAGATGGGGGTGTGTGTGTTGCATTCCACTCTGTCTCCTTTTAGTCCACTCGTGGGGATTCACCCCAATGCAGCAGGTAGCTTTGGATGGAACGCAGAAAATCCAGGGTATTTCTAAGTCTTTTATCACCTCCGAAAAGTCTGGGGTAAGGGTTAAGGGTGGCTGGGTGGGCAGGGGCTTGAAGAAAGAATGATGTGGAGGGCTAAGTTAGCTTCTCTCCGAATAGGTTTTAACTCCTATGTCGTCACCAAATGGCTGAATCTGCTTTAGCGGGGCAGAAAGGAATTCCTTTTCCAGAGGGGCTTATCTTCTACTTAGTCCATCTCCGAAAGGGTCAGAAGTTTGGGGAAGGGGAGGGCGCCCAGCGGGTGATGTTTAAGCCCTACGCTGGGGTCTGGGGGAGGGGAACGTTCTGTTCCTATCTGGTTCTAGGAGGTGGGGGAAGGGATGAAGGGATGAGGGTTTTGTCCGATGCGATTCACTCAGCAGCGACGCATGTTGCTTCTCTGGCCCAGACCCCTGTGCCCACCCCCCTCCCGTCGTGTTTGGGGTTGGGAGAAGAGGGGCTAGTAGAACCCTCATTTGCAGAGGAATTTATTGACGTCGTAGACGGAGTTCATTGAACATATTGCCTGTGAAGGCAGCCAGACACCTTTGGGAGAGGGGGTGAAGCCTACTTCTTTCTGGGCCTAGAAGCTATTAGCCCTTTTAAAACTTTCTGCGGTGTCTTTCTCCCCCAACAGGTTTCCCCCCATTTTCCAGATGTAGCAGGCGCATCTGGTTCTGTTTCACCCCACACGAGCACACCGCAGCCACGTTATTAACATCCTTCTTCCTTCCCCCCTCCCCCAAATTAAAACTGTCCTTTCCACCTCCCTCTTTAACATTTCTTAAGGCGTTGGGATTTGGGGAGAAAAAAGTTAACCTGGATCCCAAGTTATTTAGGATCTGATGGTGGTGGTGCTTTCTAGATTGTGCGGAAAAGAGGCATCGTAGATGGGACCAAGGTTTTAGGGCTTGGCACTTGCAAACTGTTCATCTGCCGGAGGTGGACTCTTTGGTTATGGGTCTGACCCTGAACTGGCCCTGGCGGAAGTTTCTAGAATTTAAGTATTGCTTCTTGCCCCTTCAGTTATAGCTGGGGCAGCGCGAGCATCTGACCCTGTCCGGAGCCCGCCGTCTGGTCTCCGGCCACCCGGCGGTGGCGTCGCGCGCGCGTCCCTTTTCCACCCTCCTGGGAGCAAGCCCGGAGCGCAGCGGCTGGGGGCGTTGGGGGGAAGCTGTTGCTGCCAGAGGCGCTCCTTGTGTGTTTTAAAGGAGTTATTTGGACTGCAGCCCCGGAAACTAGAGTGGGACATTTTACTATTTAAATAACGGTTACAGTTTTTAAAGCGGGGGTTGGATTGTTAAGGGTTTTTTTGTGAAGTCCTTTGAGGTAGGAGAGCATCTTGTGGTCCAAAGTTGCGGGAGGGTAGGGAGAATTGGTCTCTCTCACCCTCTCCTTTCCAGTCTCTTTCAAATTGAAAACACTTCTCTGGTTTCTCCTTTGGGCGGTAGTTTTGGAGGCTGTAATGAAATCGCACTTTCTCTAGACATGGTAATTAAGGTGACTGTTTCCTCCGCAGATGTGCCCTGCCCTTTGCACCTCCGGACGAGCGCTTTTTTTGGAATACCATCTAAATTGTAGAACCTTAGATTTGAGACTGTTTAGCAGAAAGTGGCCATTTTCCCCGGTTGGCCCAGGCTCCCGGTTTCCTCTCTGAGGCTTGTTGAAAAGCTAAGTAGCAGGGCCCTCTGGGACGTGCCTCGGTCTGCCTAATTACCCCCAAGCCTGGGTCATCTCCCTTCCTTTCAGTGACTGAGGGTGAGAGGGAGAGCCATTGCCCACCAAGCTGTCCTGGTGGCCTGCTTACTTAATGACTTGTTTACATATTTCCCCCCACACTTGGGAGAAGTTCCAGGGCTGCCGCTGACCCCTAAGGAGCAGGGGTTGTTTGGGGACAAGGAGACTGTTGGGGCCTCACTCTAGCTGGGATGGTTGTATACTTCATCAGTGACCAGCTCCTTGAAATATCTGTTGCATTAACTTAGTCATAGCTGAGTGTCAGCTTTTTAATGAGGGCCATCCGGATGGATAGCCACTTGGACGTGTTCTTTCACTGCCTATTTTTATCATGCTTGTAGAAATGCCCATCTTGGAGGCGTTTTTCACAAATGGGATTTGGGCCAGAGTGGGCACTACTTCTACTGGTTCCCAAGTAGACAGTCTTAGGTGCCTCTTTATCTTGGCCTCTGGCCATGGAGGATGTAGAAATTTCCCTTATGGGCCCTTAGAATAGTAAGGAAGCAAAAAGCACAGGAATAGAGAAGGAGCCTCCCAGGTGCTATTGTCCACCCCTCTTGAGGGAGAGTATTAGAGTAAGTACCTCCAGGCACCATAAGCCTGGGCTGGATTTCTTCCTGGGGGACTCCAGAGGGCAGAAAGATTGAGTTGAGCATTGAGTAGGCTGACTCCAGCCATGGAGACCAAGGAAAATCCATGGGTTTTTGCTTTGATTTGTATGGTTTTTGTTTGTTTTGGATGTTGACCTGAAACAAAACTCCTAAAATAGGCGATTTGCTCCTGTGAGCTTGGGGTTTTAACAGCCAGCTCCTCTGAACGCTTTCTTCTTGCCTCCATTTTTTGATCTCTTTCATCAAAATGGCTGTTAGTTAAGAGATTCCTAGGAAAGTTGGAGCCTGTTGCTGATGCAGGAAAAGGTGGTCGAGAGAATTGATTCATACGTCTTGTTCTGAAGAGGCCTCACATCACTTGAGTTTAATTTCCTCTTGGGAAATTTGTCTTGCATTTGTTTTCCCAAGAGCTTTGTGAAAGGTCTGAATGCACCAGGGACTGGTGAGTCCAGATGTAGAGCTTTAGAGAGGATTCTGGTGCTTCCAGAGAGGATTAAATACCAGACTCAGGATAGGATATTTGCTTTTTCCCCCACCGCTGCATCTACCTTAAACAGAAATCCTGCCCTGGCCGGTTTGGCTCAGCGGTTAGAACGTCAGCCCTCAGACCAGAGAGTCAAGGGTTTGATTCGTGGCACATACCTCAGTTGCAGTTTGGTCTCCAGCCCTTGTCGGGGTCTTGCGAGAGGCAACCAGTCGATGTGTCTCTCTCACATTGATGTGTGTTTTTTTCTCTCTCTCTCCCTCCCTCCCTCCCACTCTATCTGAAGATAAATGGAAAAATATCCTCTGGTGAGGATTTAAAAACAAAAAACAAAAACAGAAATCCTCTCCTTACCACCATTCCCCCTTGTAATTAAAGGAACTGTGGGAGCTATGTTTGGTCCCCAAGTAAAGAGCCCTCACCTGGGTGAACAGCTCCAAGACTATAGTGGTGGTGGTCCACTAGTTCATCCTGTCTTCAATAGCGAGGTTTCCTAGATTATGGTGGAATAGTTAGTATATGCCTCACTCCCAAGGACATTTAGTTGCTTTTTTACAGGGACTCAAAATTTTAAAATTAATGTTTCCCTTGGACCAACTAAAAATTCTGTAAGCTGAGCTGCATAACTTTTTCTCAGATGTTTAGTAAGTACTTGCTCTGCCACTCTCAACAGTGAGCAGAATATGCTCACTTTTGGGAAAAGCGACCACTTTTGTTAAAAAGTAACTCTTATTCCCATGTAACGGAATTAATGTTGTAGTGTTACTTCTTCAGTTTTGAGGAATTGAGAGGTTTACAAAATGGTTGGTATATTTTGAAATAGAGCTTGGCTGGCTAACAAGGGCTACTTGACTATTGCTTTTCTCTGTCATTCTTGACTTCATTTCTGCAAGAGTGTCTATATCAGCTTCTTTTCAATCAGCCTTTCTTTCTTTTATTCATTTATTCATCCAGTTAATAAATGTGTCAGCATCTGCTGTGTATATATTAGGTGTTAAGGGTATTAACAAAGGCTAGTCAGGTACAGACCCTGCTCTTTAGGAGCTTGTGATCCCGTGGTGTTTTGGAAATTCAGTAGGATGAGATCGTCAGCTGGAAAGCCCAAGAAAGACTGGTGGCTTTTGAAGTGGGGCTCAGAATATGAAAGCTTGGCTCATTGGAGATGGAGGAAAAGGCAAAAAAATACTTGGGCAAGGTACGGAGGTTGCCTAGAGCTGTGCTGCCCCATAGAAATAAAACATAAGTGCCCTGGCCGGTGTGGCTTAGTGATTAGAGCATTAGCCCAAGCACCAAAGGGTCACGGGTTACATTCCCAGTCAAGGGCACGGACCTGGGTTGCAGGTTCAATCCCCGGCCTTGGTCGGGGTGCGAGTGGGAGACAACCGATCAGTGTTTCTCTCTTTCTCTCTTCCTCCCTCCCTTCCACTCTCTCTAAAAATCAATGGAAAAAATATTCTTGAGTGAGAGTTAACAAAAAAAAGAAAGAAAGAAAACGTAAGCCACATATAATCTTAGATTTTCTAGTAGCCGAGTTAGAAATTAAATAAAAAGAAGCAAGCAGAATTAATTTTTATTAATTTGTTTAGCTTTTGATAATATAATTAATTTAGCCCAATATAGCCAAAATATTATAATTTGACCATGTAATCAATATAAAAAATTACTGAGATATTTTACTTTTTTATACTAAGTTTTTAAAATCTACGTTCTTTTCATTTCTAGTACACCTCAATTCTCACTAGCCACATTTTAATTGCTCAATAGCCGCAAGTGGCTGGTGGCTGTCAGATGGAACAACTAGGTCTAGAGTATGGGGCTTGAAGATGGATAGTGAGAAATACCTTTGTAAAGGTAGGAAGTTTGTCCTGCTGCTGCCAATTACCAAAATATCCTGAGAGCACTATCAAGGTGTGACTCAAAGCAATGTTTATAATTCCTTATATTTGATTAGGATTTTAAAGAGGAGAGAGCAGGTACTTTCACCCATGCTGCCCATTTGATCCTCATAACCTGTGATGTAGTCAAGGCAAATATTTTAGCCCCTCCAGCAAGTGGGAAACTGAAGCTCAGAAAAGTTCAGTGACTCTCTGAGGGTGACAGGGTCATAAATGGAAGGGCAAGAATTAATTTGTTACTTTTTCCAGAGAACAACAACAAAAAAAGATAAGCTAGTTTTACATCATTTTTGGACAAGGAGATCTGATGGTCATAGAATTTTTTTTTTCAGGTAAAGAGTGGGAGGGAGGGAGGGAGGGGGAGAGAGAGAGAGAGAGAGAGAGAAACATCAATGTAAGAGAGACACATCAACTGGTTGCCTCCCTACCAGGGCCGGGGACGAACCCCAACTGAGCTACATGCCCGTGACCAGAATCAAGCTCAAGACTCATTGATCCACAGGCTGATGCTCTAACTACTGAGCCAAACTGGCCAGGGCAGTCATAGAATCTTTATTCTTAGAATCCAAGAGAAATGCAAGGTCGTATATCCTAGCCCCTGCTTTCCCACCAGCCCCTCTCTCATCTTACGTTGAATTAGTACTTAGAGAGGAGAGAGCAGGTACTTTCACCCACGCTGCCTATTTGATCCTCATAACCACCATATTTTCGCCCCTCCAACAAATGGGAAAACTGAGATGTATGTGTATGTGTACCCTGCCCCCCATTCCCTAGTGAGGACCTCTGCACCCAGGCTGCCAGTCCCAGGAGACCTGACATATGGGAGAGACTGATGGTGGAGCCAGCTGCAGGGTCTCTGAGGAAGCTGCTGTGTACACCTGTGAGGCTACAGGTCACATCTGTCCAGCAGTGAAAGAAGGAGTCTGTTTCTAAGGGATTTTAAGAATTCATTAATTAGTAGAATGAGAAGAAGGTGAGATGAAGGAGGAGGTGTCAGTCCCTAAGGTCTCAGGCAGTGTGTGGACTAGTGGTTTGCATCACTGTGTTTTCTGCAACGGGGTGTGTGCCCATATACCTTCTCATTCCGGGAGTTGGTGCCAGACAGAGACTGAGTTTTCTTAACATCCTTTGTTTTACAGATGTGGGATTTGAGGCCCAGAGGGAAAGCAGAAGAAGAGACTTTTGCAGGGAAGCTGCCAGATTAGTTTGGAGTACATTGAACACAGCTGAAAGAGGACAGCCTGCAGCCAACCCACACCTGTGAGGAGGTGGGCAGGCTTTTCAGGGGACAGTGATCAAGTGGTGGTGGAAGATGTCTGTGTGCTACATTTGAAAACAAGCTTAATCATCTCAAGATGATACCACCCTTTCCCACTGGACACTAAAAATCCATTCATTACTCTGGTGGTTCCTGTGGGACTTAGGTTCTTCGTTGGGTGTAACTTTTGGGGTGATAGACCTGCATCAGTTTGGTGTATCTTTGGGATGTAATCAGATGTGGAATGTGGTTTAGGGTGTCCTCTGGAAAGCATCACTTCTATCCCAGGCCAGGGATCGTGCCCCATCCTATGTCCTAGATGGCACATCTGTGAGCTGCTTCCGAGGGCCTTTCAACCAATGGAATTGAGAATTGAGGCTCGCCCATTTCCAGAGTTACCTTGGATCTGTCTTTATCTAGTTGGTTTCTCTATAGCACAGGGATGCCCTTTGGAGAAAATGAGTTTGGATTAGATAGAGCCAGGTTTCACCAGCCTCTCATTTGCTTCCTCCCACCTTGTTCTCCAGCATCTGAAAACATGGGTGATGAGAGTTTCAGTGCTGTTGCTTACCAGCTGCATATCCTTGTGCAAAATTCTTAACCTCTTTGAGTCTGTTTCCCCATGGCATAAAGGGGAATAAACAGCCCAGCTGGTGTGGCTCAGTGGTTGAGTGTCGACCCATGCATCAAGAGGTCGCCAGTTCAGTTCCCAGTCGGGGCACATGCCCAGGTTGTGGGCCCAATCCCCAGTGGGGGGCATGCAGGAGGCGGCCTGTTGATGTCCTCCCTCATCAATGTTTCTCTCTCTCTCTCCCTCTCCCTTCCTCTCTCTCTCTCAAATCAATAAAGAGCCCTGGCCGGTTTGGCTCAGTGGTTAGAGCGTTGGCCTGTAGTCCAGAGAGACCCGGGTTCGGTTCCCGCTAAGGGCATGTACCTCGGTTGCAGTTTGTCCTCGGCCCTGGTTGGTCGTATGGGTGGCAGCCACTCGATGTGCCCCTTTCACGTCGATGTTTCTCTCTTCCTCTCTCTCCTTCCCACTCTATCTGAACAAAATATGAAAAAAAAAATCAATAAAGAAAAAATACATATAAAAAAGGGGGGGAGATAATAATTACTACCTCCCATAAGTTTATAATGAGGAAGAAATGAAATTTTATACTTACAGATTTTACTTAGTACATGCTTTTGGCATGGAATGGGTATTCAGTAAACATTTTTTCTGGTCTCTCTCTTCTAGTTCCTTTCCTAAATTCAGAAAAATAAAAGAGAAATGTTTACTTCTCCTTTGATTTGAAATCATTAAACAATTTTAGGAAAGCCTTCGGAGGGAGGTAGTGATAGTGTATTTGTACTCCCACTGGCAAGCACATGCGAACGGAGCCAAGAATCCAGGGGGGTTTCTGCCAGCGGAGACTGACTCACTCACAGGGGCCCTGTCTGGCTCAGAGGAGGCAGGGCTGAAGCACCACATTAGGGCATGTTCCGGGGAAGTGGATTCTCTGAATAACTTGGATGGTTCTCTGGAGTATTTAGGACAAAAGCCACCTGGAAGATGGAGATGGTCACCCCAACATAGCCCAAACAGTGCCCAGAAAGTCTTATCACTTGCAACAACCCCTTGTTCCTTAAGACCCTAGGGGGTTGTCTTAAATTTTACCACTCCAGACCTGAGGAGGGTAAAGGGCTGCAGTCTGTGCTTTTAATTGGGGCTGACATGAGCCATCTTTGAGTCAGTCCTTGCAAGAGCCTTTTGACTCTTCAGCACAATCTCTTTTCCCCACTTCTGGATTCACTTCTGTCGGACCTCAGCTGTCACCTTTCAGCATCTGGGAAGAGAACTGGACTCACCTCATGGTTCCAGGCTCTGGGGCTCTTTTCAAGCAGTTGGTGAGAGTTGTGTTCTCTCCCTGGCCTAAGAGAAGCTGATAGAACCTGAGATCCCTGTGATGCATACAGTTCTCGAGACAAAAAGAAAGGACCCTGGAGATCACTTTTGTTCAGCTTCCTTGTTGCATGGGTTCAAAGAGGGTCAGCATCTTCCTTGGCTCCCATTTCCTAGTTCTTGGCTTGATTCTTCCTCTCTCTCTCTCTCTCTCTCTCTCTCTCTCTCTCTCTCTCTCTTTAAGTTTCACCCAAGGATATGCTTAGAGAGGGGAAGGGGGAGAAAAAGAGAGAGAGGGAAAGGGAGGAACATCAATGTAAGAGAAAAACATCTATCAGTTGACTTCCATACATGCCCCAACCAGGGATGGAACCCACAACCAAGTATGTGCCCTGGCCGGGAATCAAACCATCAACCTGTCAGTGCACAGGATGACGCTCAACCAACTGAGCCAGGCTCTTCATCTCTCTTTACGCCGCACCAAACCATTGGTTTTGCCAGGGAGGGAATGAAGTCCTAGACTAAAGTCATCAGTGTACTGAAGGCTCCTGTTGTCCCACCACACTCTATGAAGCCATTGCCTAGGAAGTGGCAGAACTATTTGGGATTTTCATAAAGCCGTTTGCTTTCCCAGCACAAACGATCTTGGCACTTATGCCTTGGAGAACCTCATGACGATTTTCCCAGCAAGGCTCGTCACAGCCCACACTCAATAAATAGTTGTGGAACTGAATTAAAGCACTCCTTTGTCTAAGTAAGGCCTATAAACTCAAATTCAACATTGGGGCAGGACCACAGTTCTCTTCACTGTGTTTTAAGGAGTAAATTATTCCTTCAAGCACCCTTCTGGACAGGGTGGCTATGCGACTGCTTTACCTTCTTTTTCTCCTTGGCCCGTGACCTCCTCCAGACAGACCATCCTAAGTTTTTGTTCTTTTCTTTCCCCAGAGTCAGCTTGAAAAGGAGGATCAAGCTCAAGGCAGAGTCTCCATGGAGGTGTGGAGCCTTGTCACCAACCTCTAACTGCAGAACTGGGATGTGGAACTGGAAGTGCCTCCTCTTCTGGGCTGTGCTGGTCACAGCCACACTCTGCACTGCCAGGCCGGCCCCGACCTTGCCTGAACAAGGTAAGGCACTGGCTGAGGGTCAGCCCGAACTTCTGGCCCTCGGAAACAGGCCGGCTGGGACAGAGGTGACGTGTTTGGAGGTGATGTGGTTGACTGGGAGGGCTCTACCGCAGGTGGAGCAAAGGGCTCTTTTCCTGTAGGAGAGACTCCCAAGATACCTGGGCTGGTTAGGGCCTGATTATAAACATACCAACTTCACGAGAGGTTGGGTCATGGAGGCTGGTGACATCCAGTTGCCAGAGGTGACATGCTCTGGGTGGGTTTATGCTTTTCTCTTATGAAAAAAGAACTTTTGATTGGGATCCAAGAGCCAGCTCCCTAACCTAGATGATTAATGAGATGGGGTTGGGTGATGCAATGGAGAGTGAATGGCCTATGAATTTGGGTTTAGAACTTACATCAGGCTACAGGGGCTGCTGAGGGATGTGGGAGCTTGATAAAGACCTCTGCCTTGTAAAATTGTTCCAAAGACACATCTTCTGTGAGTTGGCAATCATGGCCGCACGCTTGTCATTTTGCCTTCCTTGACCACATCTCGCAGGCCCTGTATGGAGGTCTGCTGAGCAGTTTCTTTGGGTATGTATGCTGGGAAGATTTGGAAGAGATTGAGAGCCAGAGAGCATAATGCAGCATGGGAGCTGGGAGAGATCTATAGCTTGTTGGAAATACAGAGAGCTTATTATGTTAGTAACAGGAAGGACTTGCCCAATGGCTCATGGAGTTGTAAAAATACTTTGTGAAGATTACAGGTACAGCATACCTGGTAGCTTTCGAGGGTCTTTAAGAGCTAATATTTGAGTGTTTCTGCTGCCAAAGAATTTGTGGCTTGTGATTCAGTGGATGATCACATAAATAGAGAAGGTTGGCAGGCAGCGGGTGAAAGGCTCAGTTGTGCCCAGGACATGGTGGCTGCATTTAAAGGGCTGTCAGTCTCAGCTGTCAGGACCTATTTGAATGATAAATGATGAGTGAAAATATTTGTCCACTTGTATAGTGATGGGGAAGGAGGAGGGAAGGGTGTGTAAGACTTTCTAGAATGTGCACCGGCTGGAGCAAGCAGATTAATGTTGCATTCAGTAACAGAACTAAAGGCAAGACCTGAGCTAGAACATGCCAGAGACCCAAAGCAGGAGAGACCATCTCTGCCCATAGGGAGTTCACCCTCTGGTAGGGGGGAGACAAGTACAGAGGTACCTGAATACAGGGTAGACCATGTTTAAGCACACAGTGGAGTTACAGTGGGCATGCAGAGAGCATCTGAGATGGGTTCAAAGGGATGAGTAAGGGTTTGGAAGGGGGACCTGAAGGACATTCCAAGTAGAACAGCATGAGTGAAGGTACTGAGGCAGGAAGTATAAGGTATACAGAGAGCGATTTACCTGGTGAGTGGGTAGGTAGTCGTGGGAAGTAATACTCAGAAAAATTGGATTGAGTTATGAGCACATGGAAGGCCTTAATGCCCGGCTAAGGAAACTGTACTTAAGTGGGTAGATACTGGGAATCTTGAAAAGTTTTGAGCAAGTAGCGATGTGATTCAGCTTTTAGAAAATTAATCTGGTAGCAGAATTTGGATGGATGGGAGGAAGAAGACCGACCTGTTTGAATTCTGCTCCTCTGCTTAATAGCTGCGTTACTTGCTTTGACAAATTACTCAAACACACTAAACCTTAGTTTGCTCGTCTTTTTTTAAATTTTATTGATTTTGAGAGAGAGAAACATCAATTGGTTGTTCCACTTATTTATGCATGCATTGGTTGATTCTTGTATGTGCCCTGACCAGGGATCGTACCCATAACCTTGGGGTTTCAGGACGATGCTCTAACCAACTGAGCTACTCGACCAGGGCAGTTTGCTCATCTTTAAAATGGGGACAACAGAAAAGGATTAAGTGAGCTAATCCAGACAAAGCACTTATATGTAAAATGTCAGTAGCTGCCACCACGACTGTCTCCAGAAAGAGTTAGACATCTATTTTTCATGTCTAGCTAAAGGAAGTGAGGGTATGAACTAGGGAGGAGGCCCTGAGGTTGTAAAGGAAGGAACAAATAGTGGTGACACTATAGAAATGGAATCTGTGGGTGGGTTTAAGTAGGTTGGATGTCAACTCTGGGTGACCAGAGACACAGACAAGATGAAAGGAGGGCAGTAAGTTAGGATGGGAGGGTTGTGAGGAGTAGAGAAGATTTGTGATAAGAGAGTCCAAAGGCAAGGAGGGCTTGGGTGAGGTTTGAGAATAAGAATTTATGATGGACCCTGAAAGTACTTTAAAAACAAAAACAGAACTCTCTTGCAGCCCAAAAATGGAGGGTAGGAAAAGTGACCAGTATGTCTCTCAGGCCTGGGGACTTATAAGCAGGAAGGGGATGTCTGAGGGTACAGGCATTGGAATTTTAGGGGTGGTGGTGGTGGTGGTGGTAGAGGTGGTGGAGGGGGTATTGAAGCTGCTGGGTGTAGGTCCAAACAGGGAAAGGAATCCGGGGCAGTGGTGGAGGATGGAGCCTGGGTGCCGAAGGTCCTGATGAGGACAAAGTACAGGTCCCATGAACAGGAAGGAGGGAATAGGAGAGGTGGAGGGGGCATTAGGAGGCTCTGCTGCAGTAAAGACTGAAGTCAGGCTGCCATTTAAAAAAAACAACTTAATTGAGGTATAATTTACATTCTGTAAAATAGACCAATTTTAACTGTATAATTCAATGTGTTTTGATAAATGTAACTACCAGCCCCATCAAGATATGGAACATATTTATCGCCCTCAAAACTTCCATCAGGCCCCTTTGCAGCAGGGACCCCAGGCAACCACTGATCCACTTTCTGTCACTACAGGTTACTTTTGCCTATTCTACAGTTTCATAGAATGGAATTATATGGTGAATGTGTATTCATTCACCTGTTGATGGGCTTTTAGGTTGTTAACAGTTTGGGCTATTATTACTAAAACTGCTGTGTACGAGTCTTTATGTGGGCATACGTTTTCTCTGGATTGCCTTGGTTTTTATTGTGGCTGTACTTCCTGACCATTGGCTCTTGGGAAAGTTCCTCTTTGCGCCTATATAACTTATACTGATAATGAACATCTGTTCCTGACATCATAGTCAATATCAAACGAGATCATATACAAAGCTCCTAGAACAGTGTCTGGTACAGAGTGAATAAGCAATAAATGGCAGTTGTGGGTACCATTTCCTGGGACCCCACATGGTGAGGGGTTTGTTTCATGGGTGGACTTGGAATGCCTGAGGACACAAAAGTGGAAATCCACTGGACCCAGAGAACAGGTCCCTGTTTGGTTGTGTAAGTCCAGTCCCTCTCTCAGTGCGGCCCTTTCACATAACTTGTCCTTCCTGAGCTTTGTGATAGCAGAACACGTGCCCCTCGGCCTTCAGAGAACTGCCGTGAAGTCACAAGGGACAGTCTTTCTCCATGCTTTGTAAACTAGACGGTGTCTCACAAATTAACGTAAAGTATTGTTATGTAGTCTTGTCCCTGCTGATTGTTAAATAATAATGCTGCTGTTGTCCTCAGAAAAGAGTATAATCTGTGTATAAAAAGTTTGTGCAAAACTTTAAAGCAGACTATCCAAAACCCTGCTCACAATGAGAGCTTTTCCCCTTTAGAAAGGCTTTGCTATGAGAGTGTGTGTGTGTGTGTGTGTGTGTGTGTGTGTGTGTGTGTGTTGGGAACCCCTCCCCCAGTCTGCAAATGCTCCTGAGGGAGTGGGGAGGGCCTGGAGTTTCTGGCTGTCTTTGGAAAGTTGATTTAATAAGGGTTCCAGGAAAACCAGCCTCCCTCCCTCCCTCTCCTTTCCCTTCTCTAGTTTAGGAACTTAAAGAGGCTCAGCTTGTTTCAGATCAGGCTTTGAGGGAGGGGGTGTTGTGTGGATAGACTAAAGCTGGGTCATGGGTAGAATGCCCCTTTAAAAAGATAAGCACCAACTTGAAAGACATTTTGAGCTTGAGGAGGGTTATGTCTGTGTATTTTTCTTTTTTTAGAGTACGACTTGGGGAAAAGCAAGGAAACCATTTGCAAGACCACTTCTCACACTTGAAAGTGGGGGTCCTTCCCCCTCTTCAGCACAACGTGGTTAAATACCTCAGACTCTGTGGTTGAGGGGACAGTACAAGACGTGCAGTCTCAAAATACTTGCCTACATGCTTGGAAATCTGCAACTAATAAGCAATTTAATGGGCAGGGGTTTTACAGCTCCTCCCACCTTTCCAGATTTGAGGGAGTCTGGTGGCCGGTTGAAGGGGGAGAGGTTACACTTAATGGAAAAGCCGCAGTTTCCATTTCTGGCTGCAAGCCCCCTGGATGCCGTGTGCTACAAAGCAAGGCTTTGTCTTTGTGTTCCACAGAAACCTGCAACCATGGGGGAGAGGCTGCAAGTGGTGCCAGAGACATTGCTCCAGCCTCAAGTTTAGGGCCCTGGCCACCCCAGGCAATCCCCTCCCCAGGGGTCCCACAGCTGCCTTTGGCCCAAAGGGATATGCATTTCAGCCTGTCCTCAAGTAGGTGCAAGGGGGTATCTCACTACCAGCCTAGGACAGGCTGTGATCCCACTGGCTGCAGCCCATTGGTGTGGCCCGAGGACCACTGTCCAGTGGCTGCCCTGGGACACTTGGAGGAAAGCTCCTCCACCCTGCCCCACCCAACATAATTTTTTCTTGTGAAAAGAACCTGTTTACAGTACTTCTGATTCACACTGGATGTATAAGAGGAGTTTCTTCATCATCTGCCAAAGGACAAGTGGAATTACATGGAGCAAAAGGTGGTGTTGGCCCACCCACTTGAGAACTAGGATGGTGGATTCAGGACTGGAGAAATCTGCAGGGTGCTGAGCCACCAGGTTTCCCCAGGATCTGTTCTGTCCCACACCCTTCTCCCCAGAGAAGGGTGGCGAGAGTGCCTTTGAAAGGGTGTGTTTGCGAGTGTTTTGCTGAGCTGAGCAGGGTGGGGGTAGGAAGGCCAGGCTCAGCATGTGAGAGAATGTGAGGGAGGAGTGTTTGACCAGGCCGGGCAAGTGCAGCAAAGCCACTCCAGAGCTGTGTTCTTGGCTCTGGCTTCTGCATTGCTACACCATTAGCTCCACTGATTTTCCACTCTGGCTTTGCCAGCCAGCTCCCCGAAGTCTGGGAGGAGGAATTTCTCAGGGAAGAACAAATGGCTGTCCAGAGTCCTTGCTGTTGGTGGGGGAGGAGAGGGAGTCCAAACAAAGATTCAGGCCAGGATTCTGTCACCCGGTTTCTGTGACTACCTGAAGTCTGGGGTGGCAGGAACCAGTTTTGGTGTGGCCCCAGCACGGAGGTGGGTCAGCAGAGCTCAGCCAGGGTGCTTGCTCCTGGTCCAGCAGAAGCAGTGAGTGATGGCTTGTGTCTGGGGCGCTGATGGATGGCCTTGGGAGAAGTGACTCCTGGGGAGTCATTATCCGGGGAGGGTGAGGTCCAGGGTCAGAGAGCCTGACCAGCAGCTGCGCCCTGTTTTCACAGTGCCTCGTTCCTCCGGGGCCACTGGGGGCTCCAGCTCACCCTGTGGACGCCACCTTTGCCTCTTCCTTCCTTCCCCAAAGCCTGGAAGTGAGACAACTGTTCCCTGCTGACTGGGGAAAGTCCAGCTGCTCTGGCGATCCTGGTCTTCCCAGTCTAGCTGCCCAGGCCTCCCTATTCATTCTGGAGACTTGTTGCAAACATTCTCTTCCCTCTGCCTACCTATGCCCCACGCCAGGCCCCAAGTGATTGAGCTGAAAGTTAACTGCTCTACCTGGGCTCCTAAGGGCCTGGAATAAATCCCAAACTGTCCTCTTAGGAGAAGCCTTAAGCTGCTCCTGAACTTGGGGGAAGAGTTGCTTTGACTTCCAGCTGGTAACACCAAGTAGAGGTGCAGTTGCCTGAAGCCCACCAAGATAGGTTTGTTGCCTCTTAGTGATGCCATAATGTGGCACCAAGACATTGCACTCCTGCCCTGAGAGTTCCCCTCTCCTGTATCTTGGTTGGTTCATGCAGACTCTTACCTCTCCACTGGCCAAATGAGGTGCCCAGCGCCTTCATTTAAAGGGTTTGTGCTCTGCCCTCACTGGTGTGGGTCAGTTGAACCTGCAGGTGGCAGGTTCCATTCCTGATCAGGGCACAAACCCAGGTTGTGGGTTCGATCCACATACAGGAGGCAACTGATCAATGTTTCTCTCTCACATTGATGTTTCTGTCCCTCTCCCTTCCTCTCTCTCTAAAACAATAAAAACATATTCTCCAGTGAGGATTTAAAAAAAAAAAATAATAATAATAATAATAAATAAAGGGTTTGTGCCCTACAAACTGGGGAATGCTGGGGTGAAGGTTCTGTCCAGCGAGATCCAGGCACAAAGAAAGATTGGCTCCAACAGAGCTTGAAACTCAATGCTCCTTCCTCATCCCACATGTGGTGTGGCCCAGCCTCCCCGGATGGGTTGTGTAAAAGGAGGTGAATGTTGGGGCAGCAGACCCTGCCATTTGAGTGAATGTGACGGTGTTTCCCAGGCCCTGGATGTGTAGGCGCATTGAGCCTCAAGTGGGTGAGAGGGTCAAGGAGTTCGGCAAAGAGTGGACTTCTGTGATTATGAGCCTGGACAAGGGAAAGAGGTTAAAAACCAGCAACACTGAAGTTTCAATTCTTAATCAACAAAGAAAGTTGAATTTAGAGCTCAGCCTTTCCTCGGTTTTCTCCAGGATCAAAACCTAGCCCCTGGTTAATGGTCCTTTCACCATTCATTCACTGGTTCTCCCTCCCTCCTTGTTCTCTCTCTCTCTCTTTCTCTCCCCACCCCCTCCAACTGGGCCAAACCAAACTCTCCCTTCTGAATGTAACATGTACATTCTTACCTAACCATTATTTATCCTGGTCCCTTGCCAGAAACGACCATCCCTATCCTTTTATCCTTGCACTTTTTTTTTTGATAATTCCCACTCTTAGCTTAAGGTTTAACTTGGGTTTAGCTTTAGGCCATCTCCTTCTTGAAGCCTTCTTTTGTCTCCAATTAATCATTCCTTTTTTCCCCTTTATGTTTAACTTTTCAGTCTAGCACTTTTCTTTACTCTGTCTTACATTGTATGTAGTTTTTAACATGTAGCTGTTTCCTCCACTAGAGCAGTCAGAAATAATATTTTTATTGCTCTTTTAAAACATGGACATTTTGATATATATTCTAGGTTCATCGGAGAAAATTTAGAAAATATAGATTTGTAAAGAAAAATTTATATTCCCATCATCCAAAAATAATCACTGCTGTGAATATTCTTTTAGACTATTTTTCTTGCTTTTATACAAACATACCTTTTCAAAAATGGGATTTATATGGTATATACTTGTTTGTAACTTAAGCATGTATTTATTGCAGAGAAAATTTTTTCATCATGCCTAATAATCACATAAAATTCCATTGTATGGGTGTGCAAAGTTTATTTATTTACCCAGTCCTCTACTGCTGGGTGTTTAGGTTATTTTCAATATTTGCACTTAAGTGAACAGACTTACAAATAAAATTTGTTCATGTATCCAAGGATACTTACATTCTGAAACTGTTGATTACATAGTGCCAGATTGCCCTAGAAAGATTATACCAGTAAAGATCTTTTATAATAATAATTAATAAATACTATTTATTGCATGCTTTACATTTTTATCTTTTTTTAAAATTATTTTTTATTTTTATTGATTTTAGAGAGAGAAGAAGGGAGAGGGAGAGGAAGAGAGAGATAGAAACATCAATGAGCGAGAACATCAACTGGCCATCTCCTGCATGTCCTCCACTGGAGATTTGGCCCACAACCTGGGCATGTGCGCTGATCGGGAATTGAATCTGCGACCTCTTGGTGCATGGGTCGACACTCAACCACTGAGCCACACCGGCCCACCAGCCAGGCAGCTGGGCTACATTTTTATCTTTTTGTTGTTGTTGTTGTTGTTGTTAATCCTCACCTGAGGTTATTTTTCCATTGATCTTTTGATAGGGTAGAAGGGAGGGAGAGAGACAGACAGATAGACAGACATCAGTGTGAGAGAGACACATCGATTGGTTGCCTCCAGCACAAGTTGGGGACTGAACCTGCAACACCAGTATGTGCCCTTGACCGGGAATCAAATCCATGACCATTTGGTCCACAGGCCAGCGCTCTAACTGCTGAGCCAAACTGGCCAGGGCACATTTTTATATCTTTACACTGATCCTATAGCCATGGGTTTATTCCCATCATAGGAAGAGGACACTGAAGTTCAAGGAGTTAAGTAACTTGTTTATGGTAATATAGTTGGTGAGAAGGTAGAACTGAGATTCAGACTCATGTCGGTCTGATTCCAGTGGTTTTTCCCAGTCCAATATACTGTAACTCTGCATCAGACTGGGTTTTCCCACAAATTTCAGGCAGACTAGCACGTCAGTTTAAACATTGCTAGGTCAGTCCCCTTCATCTCACAGGAACCAGGCTTTACCTCCCTTTCTAGGGTGGTATGTACGTGTGTGTGATTGGGGTAAGGTCTGCTGGAGACGCTTGCCTTGTGCCATTCCTTGTGTGACGTTCTGCTCTTTACTTTGAAGTGATGCATCGGTCATAGGTCTGTGAGCTGCCCTAATGAAAAGTGGTTTTTAGCCTAGAATAATCAACAGAAAAAAAAAAAACCATTGAGGCTGCCTTTTCCACTGTACCCAAGATCTCCTACATGGAGAAGATCTAGGATCAGAGGTCCCCAAAATGTCAGATGCTACACCTGAGTGTTCTTGGCAGGTCACACTTATTCTAGAATGTAGTGGGATTGCCAGGACACATAAACCACCTACATTGCTTCTAAATTGACTGTTGTCCCACGATATCTGATGGATGGAGGTTCAGAGAGGCTGCACCATTAGCATTGTTTTGAGGTTACCAGTACATATATATTTAAAATAAGAAGAAATGCAAAAGGGGGGGGGGATTAATCAGGGTCCTGAAACTTTGTTTTTCTTAGTGCTTACATTTAACAAACTAATGTTTTTTAAAATATATATTACAATGTAATTGGGCTAGCCCTGGCCAGTTTGGCTCAGCGGTTACAGCGTCCACCTGCAATCCAGAGAGACCCGGGTTCAGTTCCCGCTAGGGGCATGTACCTCGGTTGCAATTTGTCCCCGGCCCTGGTTGGTTGTGCGGGAGGCAGCCACTCGATGTGCCCCTTTCACGTCGATGTTTCTCTCTCTCTCTCTTCCTTTCTCTCCCTCCCACTCTATCTGAACAAAAAATGGAAAAATGTCCTCGGGTGAGGATTAAAAAAAAATGTAATTGGGCTAGTCACAGAATAATTACAGGATTTAAAAATTACATATTGTCCAGCCAATGTGGCTCAGTGGATTGAGCGTCGTCCCATGGACTGAGAGGTCCCGGCACGATTCCCTGTCAGGGCACATGCCCAGGTTTCAGCTCAATCCCCAGTAGGGGGCATGCAGGAGGCAGCTGATTGATGTTTCTATCTCTCTCTCCCTTCCTCTCTCTCTAAAAAATCAATAAAAACATTTTTTTAAAATACATATTAATGTGGTATATTATCTGAAGTGTGCCCCAGGAATAAAACACAGTTTATTGGAAGTTGTTTGGTATATGTCTTCTTCCAGTTCTGTAACTATCTGTGTAAGCTTTTGAGGGAAGAACGTCAAGAGTCTTGGAGAGGCCCCTCTTGAATGAGAGTCCCAGAACAAGTGTCATCCTACCCCCAGCCTCACCATGGGTTAGGCCCAGCCCAAGTGACTCATTTAAGAAGTGTCATCCAAAGACTACATCAAATAAGGATATAAACCTAGGTTACGAGAACATCTGAAGACACAGGAGAGAGACTCTTCCCTTAAGTGAAAGTACAAATTGACCGTCATTTATGGGCTCTGATGGTGTGTGTGTGTGTGTGTGAGTGTGTGAATGTACACATAAGCCATGAAGGAAGAGGTTTGGTTTTGTCCTTTGTTCACTTCAGCACCTTAGAGTAATTTATTGTGTGATACATATTAATACTTTTTGAATAAATGAATTCATGCATGAACACACGACTAAGTGATAATTCATTTTCTTTTTAAAAAGATATTAAACTTTCTAGTTTTAAAAAGGAGAAGATAGGTCCTGGTTGGTTTGGCTCAGCGGTTAGAGCGTTGGCCCATGGACCAAAGAGTCACGGGTTCGATTCCCAGTCAAGGGCATATACCTCGGTTGCAGGTTTGATCCCTGGCCCCCATCAGGGTCATGCAGGAGGCAGCCAATCAATGTATCTGTCTCACATCGATGTTTCTCTCTCTCTCCCTCTCTCCCTCCCTCCCTCCCACTCTATCTAAAAATCAATGGAAAACTATCCTTGGGTGAGGATAAAAATTAATTAATTAATTAATTAATTAATTAAATTTAATTGCCATTTAAAAAAGAAAAAATAAAAACGAGAAGGTAGGAATAAAATCCTTTTCAATAGGAAGATGAGGAAAATAGGTGATAACTAGTTATTGCTACCACATATTGAGCTCTTAATGTCATCTAATGCAGTGATTCTCAGATTTTCACTGCATGGATCTCACCAGGCAGCGTGTTAAAACCCACTGCCTCGTTCCTTCCCAGAGCTCTTGATTTCGAAGCAGCACCCCATGCTTGATGGTTTTAACAAGTTCCTAGAGGATGCATATACTGCTCATCCAGGGATCACACTTTGAGGATCTCTGATATCGATTAACCCCCCCCCCCAAAAAAAAGTCTATAAGGTAGGTGTTGTTTCCATTTAACAGTTTAGGAAACCAACCCAGAGAGGGTTCTCAAACAAAAACTTGCTGAGGTTAAACAATAAATAAGTGGTGGAATGAGAGTCCAGACTCAGGTCTATCTGATATCAGTGCCTTCAGCTCTGAACTCCTGTGCTGGGAGGGACGAGGTGAGGAAGGGGGAATGTCTGAGAGTCTAGGAAAAGAAATACAATAATAGGGAAAGAGATGGGAAAAGTGGAAGGGGGCTGAGTTCGTTTGCCTGGGGGTATTGAGGAGGGGGGAAGGTGGTCTAAAGCTTTCCTTGGAAGGTAGGCAACCTCTTCCTGGGGCTTTAAGTCAATTATCACGGCCTTTGGAATGCTGACCAGCTCTCCAGCTGGTTAGAAGGAGTCCAATTGCATTCAGAAATCTCTGCTCATTTATTGTCAAACTTCAGAGTTTACATTTGGAATTAAGGTTTATTTTCCTTAGATTTTAGGAATTAGCTTTTGAACCTTAGAAGAGTCAGGTTCCTTGACTAACTACTGAATGAGGTTCTCCCTTCAGCATTCAAAACTTTTATCAGTGTTGTTTGAGCAATCAAGGCTGTGTTGCTGCCTGAAGGGTACATTTGGAAGCTGCCTTTATTTTATGTCTGCCCTTCACTACCCTCAGACTCCAAATCCATTTTGAACATTTATTTACCTTGCCAGTTCTCAGTAAAATAAATCCTTCTAGAATAAGTGGGCTCCCAGCGTTCTGCCGGTTACAGCCTCTTGGATACTTCATATCCTCCGTTCTGAGGCTTCTTCTGGTGAGAATGGGCAGGAGAGAAGACATGAGGGGAGACATTCATTGAAGGTGCTGATGTCTGGAGCTCTGTGACCAAAACAGAATCCCCTCCTGCCTTCCTTCACACCCGAGGGAGCTTTGTGCTAATTGGGGGCAAGAGGGGATAGCAGTGAGTACGCGCAAAACTCTGAAGTCCCAGTTGAAACTTAGAATGTTGGTTAGAGCTGGAACTTGTCAAGTCCGTCAGGTTTCCCACCTCACAGTTGAGGAAACTGAGGCCTGAGTGGGGAGGGGACTTGCTCAGGGTCACATAGTTAGTGGTAGGGCCAGTCATCTGAGTGATTTCTACTCAGATGCCCTTTCTGCTGTGCGCAGCCAGTTGTAACCACCTGTGGTCAAGCAGAGTTTGGGACTAAGTTACAAGGATTTCAAACTAGGCTCTTGTTCTCATCCCTTAGGACATCTGGACTGTTGACATTGCTCAGAGTAGGAATCTCTACCCCAAGATCCTAATTATTCAGGATCACCCAGATTGAGTAAAGGAGTCCCCAGTAGAGATATTGGCCCTTACCCTCCCCCAAGCCTTTGGTCCTGCTGCTTCTACCTGGTCTCTACCAGATAGCCATACTATCTCAGGTAGGAAGATCCCTAAACCATGGTTTTTTATTTTGTTTTGTTTTGTTTTTTAAGTCCTCACCCAAGGATATTTTTCCATTTATTTTCAGGCAGTGTGGGAGGGGGAGAGAGAGAGAAGCATTGATGTGAGAGAGACACATTGATTGGTTGCCTCCTGCATGACCCTGACCAGGGCCAGGCACTGAACTACAACTGAGGTACTCTGCCCTTCACTGGAATCAAACCTGAGACTCTTTGGTCCTCGGGCTGACACTCTAACCACCGAGCCAAACTGGCCAGGACTAAACCATGGTTTTTTAATTTCTTAAAATACCGAGTACTAAATGCTCACCTTTCATGGTGTGTGCAAAGGAGAGAGAGGGAAGAATGAATGCGTGGTACCTCAGTGGACCCTCTAGGTCAGCGGTTCTCAACCTGTGGGTCACAACCGCTTTGGGGGTCAAACGACCCTTTCACAGGAGTCGCCTAAGACATAGCAGTAGCAAAGTTACAGTTATGAAGTAGCAACAAAAATAATTTTATGGTTGGGGGTCACCACAACATGAGGAACTGTATTAAAGGGTCGCAGCATTAGGAAAGTTGAGAACCACTGCTCTAGGTCCCTACCATCATGCACATCTGTGGAACAGACCAGTGATCTCAGATTTTTAGATTTCATAGGCCAAATCCACCCCCCTCCCCATAGTTTAGAAACTGCATAGGATTGACAACTTATTTTGCCAAGTAAGAACCTTTTTAAAAAACCAACACTGTCCCCCACCATTACTATTTTAATTATAGTGATAAAATATACATAACATAAAATTGACCGTTTTTACCCTTTTTAAGCATAGTTCTGTGGTGTGAGCACATCACATTGTGGTGCGGCCATGGCCATCATTCACCTCCAGAACTTGTTCGCCTTCCCAACCGAAACTATACACTAACTCCTCTTCTCCCTTTCCCCTGCCCCTGGCATTTTACAAGGATGTTTGGCACCTTTGTTCTCATAGTGTAAAAAATAAGGGGCATTTATGCAGAACCCATTCCTTTCCCCACTGCAGTGGGCAGTCACCCTCCTTACACAGTTCTGTGACCAGAACCTCCATGGCATCCTTGGGGTGAGACAGGGAGGGAAGATGGCAGGCACCTTGGGGTGCTGAGAGCCCTGCTGAATAGTGCACTGAGGCACCCATTTTGGTTTTCAGGGGCCAAAAGGCAAATTCTGAAACAGCTGAGACCTCTACTAAGTCATCAGCAAGTTTAGGGAGCAGCAACTTTTTTCCTGCCCAGCTGCTAGTGGTGTTTCCTTCCCCAAACTAGCACTGCTGGGTGTGGGGGAGGGGAGGCCGTCCTTCGGAGAGGCCCTAGTAGGGGGTGGGGTGGAGGGAGGGCAATACATTCCTTTTCTTTAAGGAACCTGACCGGACTTTAAGGTTAGAGCACAGCGGAGTGCGAGCTGCAGGGTTACCTTTTCGTCATTGATTCATCTCGCTCTCCTCCCTCCCCCACGCTTAATGATCTTTCCATTACAGAACCCAGACCAGGAAGTGCATGACAGGTCGCAGCTGCAGACACATGGCTGGGAGGCCTGGGCTCTCGGCCAGTGTGGGAGGGTCTGTGGAGGGTCTGCGTTCCCTTTCTAGTAGCAGGACCGTACACACACACACACACACACACACACACACACGTACGCACGCACGTACGCACGTACACACACACACGCACGCAAGCACACACCCTTCAGCTAGCTGTCCTGCTTTTTTCCCTTACAACTTGGTGAAAGGTGTTTTTACTTATGTGTTGTCACAGTTGGTGGCCAGTTGTACTTTTGATTTGAGTTTAGGATGTGATTTTTAATAAAGGGAGAAGAAGAACCCCGACCTAAGCATCTAGATCCCCTAAATTTCAGCCTATACAAGTGGTCCTTGCTGGGTTTGTGGTTCTTTTGGGGGAGTTTTCCATTGTTGAACAGAGGCACTCTAGCTTCTTTTTCCAAAACAGGACCCACAGCATGGCTTTAGAAGCTCGCAGGTGTCCAAAGGAGTTGCTGGGCACAGTTTTAATACCTCCGAAACGATCAGTTCTCCTCTTCATGATTCTATCTAGATGCCAGGTTCAGTACATGTTTTGGGGGGAGAGCTTTGCAGACATACAGACCTGGGTTCAAATCACAATGAGTGCATAGAGCCACCTTCATTTTTGTTTTGATGGGGGATGGCTCCTTCCACATACGAGTTTGCTCAGGAAATGTTAATTTACCCTAAACTGTGTCCTAGGGGGGCAGTTGTCACACAGGAGTTTCTGTCTCCACCACCAGCTGTGTTGTTGGCTTTCTTCCCTGAATCTGCCAAGGCCGGATTCCTCTGGTGCCAAATGTGAAATGGTGACACAAACTTCTAGGAACTGTGAGCTTAGACCCTGTTCCCCTAGCTGTAGGGCATCCACCTTTGCATCTACCTTTGCTCTTCCTGGGCCAGTGGGCTCTGCGCCTCCTGCACATCCCCAGTGAACTTTCCTCTTCTCAGAGCAACTCTTTCTTCCTGGGAAGGAGGGAAGCAAAGTGTACTGGGAATCCTTTTGGGAAATGGAGGTAGAAGAGGGGTTTTTTCCAGCTCTGTTTGTAGTGTCAGTAAATAGTTGGGGTGAGAGCTTTTGCTGGGGAGAAAGGAAGAAGGGAAATTTCTGTTAAAACAACTCCTGGGCACATTCCTTTGTTAATCACTTAATTACAGTCCTTGTCGCCAGCGTGAGAGTGGTCTCCCCACAGTGGGAAGTAGGGAGAGGTGGGGGACACCATCCCTAGGGGGAAACAGTGTAGTATGAAGGTATGAAGGAGGCACCCAGCGCAGGGACTTGAACCCCAGGCTCCATTCTGACACTGTGTTACCCCTTGCGATATCTGTTTAAAGGTTCACACAGAACTCTCTAGGCCCAGGTACTATCAGCCTGGGTCTCCTGAGTTGGGTTCTGCGTGCCTGGGCCTCCCCCTGCCCAACTACTGGGGAGCTGTATTTGGGGGGTCGTGGGGTGGGCACAGGGCTCTGGCTGCAGCTTTGGCCCTCGCAGGTGGCTCTGCACTAAATTACAGTGATGAGGTGGGACACACAAAAGACTGAAATCTTTTTTTAATAAAAACAAAACAAAACTCCGGCCCCAAGCCCCTGGGCTGCTGAATGGCGATGGCTTCCTGTCAGGATTAGCTGGGCTGCCTGGGCATGTGTGCACTGCCTTTCTCCTCAGGAAATACCTTTAGTAAGCCCTGGTGGGGTCCCCATGGCAACGCGAGAGGGGACCTGCTGACAGAGGCCATTCAGCCCGCCATTGTTCCTCAGCCCTTTGTCGGGAGCTGTATTGCTGCCCCTCTGGCAAACACAGCAGTTTGCACAGTTTTGTCGGCCTGAATGTGGAGTTTTTACATTTTAATGGGCTCTTCTGGCTGTGGCCCATTTGCATGCAAAATGGTCCTTCTTACTTTTCTCCCTTTTTCTATTTAAAAAAAAAAAACAACAAAAAAAAACACCCTACACTTCAAATCCCCTGGGTGGGGGACGGGTGAATGCTGCTGGATCAGGGTGTCAGATCCCACTAATTGATTTGGTGTTCCTGTCTCCCTCCCACACATGCCTGTGCTCCCCGTGTCCGCAGCTTTCCCTGTATCTTGGGGATGTCGTGAGTTCAGGGCATCACGTATCCTTAGGGCTTCCTCTCTGTACCCCTAGCCTTGTAAGGTGATAGTTGTTCCTTGGGATTTCGGTGAGATTCCCCCCTCTGGCCTGGCCTTGTCAGACTAAAGTAAGTTTTCAGTTCCATTTCAAAGCCAAAATAACGTAATAAAAAAACCTTTGCAGAGGGCCCCCAGATCCCTGCTGGGCTGTTCTGTGTGTCTTTTAAGTTTGCTTTCAAAGCCACCCCGAGTTCCTCCCCCACCCACAATTGCCCCCTTATTTATCTCTGGGGAGTTTGTGCCAAGACTGTAAACAGTCCTGGACCACCAGTTCCCACACGTTACTGAAGAGGATGGCGTTCTCCCCTAATTTCCTTAACCCAGAAATCCAAAATCAAAAGGATTTCATAGGGATGACAGAAATCGTGACCTGGAGACATCATGCCTGGATTTTGCAGGGGGTTGGTTATTCAAGCCCCGCGCACTTGAGAGTGTAGAATGTAGATGACACGCTCCTGACTTAGAGGGTAGATAAGACCTACACTGTACAAGGACCGACCTACAGCCAAGCAGCGTGAATAAGCGCAAGAGAAAGCCATGAAAATTTGTAAGTCACATTAAAAATGAGATGAAGAATGTTGTTGGGGAAGTCTTAGGCAAGTGATGGAGTGATAGGAGGAGAAAGGCATTCTATAGAAGCAAAGTCCTTTGGGTGGGAGAAAGTGAAATGAGGGGGCAGCGAGGGTGTTGGCTTGGTGGGAGAGGTGGAACCAGGAGACTGGACAGCTGAGGTGGAGGAAGGGAGGTAGTTGAGAGGCTCCAGGTTCTGGAGGAGGAGGAAGCAGGTTCTCAGGAGTGTGAGGGGGTGGGATGCAGAGTGCCTGTGTGGAGGGGTCAGGGCTTGAGAGCGGACAGTCTGAGCATGTGTGATCAGGAGAATTGACCCCAGGGGACGGTTGATGAGCCCCTTTGCCTAATGTTCTTAATCTCTCAGTGGAGTCAGGCAGGGGTCATCAGAGGTCATCAACTCAGCTGTAAACTGTAATCAAGGGTGAGGGGCTTGGGACATGGCAACGTATCAGGTGACTGATCCAGGATTAAGCCAGGGACACAGGGAGGAAGGGTGGGAGGGGCTGTGCTGTCTACCTGTGGCCAAGGCAGAGCTGTAAGTACCTGAGTGGGTCACCTCACTGTCCCGTATGCAGCATGAGAAGTGAGATGCTGTGGAGAGGCCTAGGACCAGCATCTAGAGCCAGTGCTGACCCCTGTTTTGTGACTTTGAGAGGAGCCCCTCACCCTCCACTTTCTCATGTTTAAATGGGAATGAGCAGGAATCACATTAACGTGAATTAACATGCCTTGCAGAATATCAAGAGCCATACCAAAATAGGGCATTGTTATTGGTCCCAAGTCCACTGCTATCACACTGTCCTCCCTCTCCCCCCAATTTCCTCACCTGCCAGATGTGCACAGCTACATCTGCTCAACTTGAAATGGTAGATGAGTATGGACGGGAAAGTGTATTTATAAGTTAAAAGCACTAAGTTATAAGGTCGTAGTTGTGGGGCTGAGGAAATCGAGGGAATGAGAGAGGATAAGGCCAGAGCAGCCAACTTGAGAATCCCACGTGTGAGGTAGGAGACATTGGTGCCATTAGACAGGATCAGTGGATTAAACAGAAAGGGTTTCAGTCACTTTTTTGAAGTCAAGGATTGCAGAAGACACAGTGAAGGTAGAGGCTGTCTTTCAAAGTGGTGGACCTGGGATCTGGATTTATATGGATTCTGGAGAGCCAGGCCACCTGGGTTTAAATCTCAACTTGGCCACTAGCTGGGTAGGCTGTCTCAGACGCATATTGAACCTCTTTGTGCCTCAGTGTCCACTGTGTAAAATGAAGATAATAATAGCGTCTGCTTCACAGGGTTGTTGTGAGGCTTAAATGAGAACTGTGCTCGGCACATAGCAAGCGTCCATATCCATAGGGCAGAGATAATAATAGTATCACCATCATAGGAGCTGTGTGGATTAAATGATAGTCGGCATTAAGAGCCATCACAGTATATGGGATACAGTAAGAATGCTGTAAATTATTGGCCAATACCAGTTTTACCATTTTCAGAGTTGTTTCAGGATCCCAAGACAATACATGGGAAGGCACAAGCTAAATTGCAGAGTGCTGTGCAAATATATTGTGATTCGCCACTGGGTTCATGTTAAGTTGTGGGGTTTGGGGATGGATAACTTCCAGACCAAACTGGCTGTTATGGGACCAGAACTGGTGAAGTGGTATTTCAAAATCCATGTTCAGGTATATTTGTCCATGTGACATGAATGGCCTGCATTCATAGTCTCTGCAGAGAAATGTGCTCTCTGGAACTTCTTTAGTGGGGTTTTTTTTTTTTTTTCTTTTTGGTGTTTTTTTTTTTGTTGTTTTTTTTTTTACTATTTTCTACCATGAACCATCTGTTCCACACTGGCCATAGAGTCAGACCTCATGTCCCATGTACAGCCTCATCCCAAGGCACTACTGCTCATAAGCACTTTACGTTTCTGCTCCCCTCAAAGTTTTCATAAGCACTTTACGTTTCTGCTCCCCTCAAAGTTTTCATAAGCACTTTACGTTTCTGCTCCCCTCAAAGTTTTCATAAGCACTTTACGTTTCTGCTCCCCTCAAAGTTTTCATAAGCACTTTACATTTCTGCCCCCTCAAAGTTTTCACTTCCAACCTAAATCCTTATTTACTTCTCCTCCTTCCTTACCATTGTGTCCAACCTCTGCTGTGAACACTGCTGTCTGCTCTGACCACCGATATCTAAGTTCTGTAACCACAGAGCCTCTACTGGGTTCTTACCTTCTTCAGCTGTCTCATGTTGCAACACAAAGTGCTTTATACATATCAAGGTGTGATGTCAATCTGATCACCCTGGTTAGGGCCAGACATAGTCTGCTCTTCCTTTGCTTAGTCAGTTTCTTCTTACAAGGGCTCACAGAGGCACCTGATAATAGCTATGTTGAAGAAAGTTCCCCATCTTCTTGGATTTGGGGGAACTTCGCTCTCATCTTATCATAAGAATAGAAGGTTTGTTTGGATTTGGGCCTCCACAGGGCTTCGTTCCCCCGCCCTCCATGATGCCCATGGCTGGTAGAAGTCACGGAGATTTAGAATCAAGAACTCGGATCTGATCTGATGCAGCCGGGGCAGAACTGCCTGCTCGGTGACTGTGGCAGGTTTCTGGCTAGTCCTGCCATAAGCAAAATGCTGCATCCTCGTTGGGAATGACAACGCCTGGAATTTTGGAGGGAAGTAGGAAGGGAAAGGGACTTAATGGGGTCTCATTAACATTTATTATGTTCTTAGACTTGAGAACACCATGGGAAACACCATCCTCACCTCTCTGTCTTACTAGCTGCCTCCTTGAGGATTACTCAAAAGTGTGGGTCCCCCATCTGTTTCTACATTTCCTTGAGGGGATGGAGAGGCTCCATTAGAGAAGCAGCACAGGATTGGTGATTGGTGGATGAATCCTTTTCACTCCCACTAACGGGGTATCCATCCAGGCTCCACAGCCTGCCATGGTCCACTTGCCATCTACACTGTCCCAGGAAACTGCCTCAGGACCAGAGTCCCCTCAGATTCTGGAAGCTAAGCAGGAGTCTTTGTTCTCTCCTGTGTTCTGGAGAGTTCTCTGAGGCATCAGCGGCCCTCATCCTCTAAGGATGTTAGCCCTGACCCTAACCTCCCCACTCCCAGTAAAGATAACAGTGACTCTGTGCTGTGGGCCTCAAAGCATAACGCACCTTTTTTCCACAATGCACTTTGAACACATTGCACCCAGATCCTGTGAGAGTGAATGAACATTGTCATTTGACTCACGCCAAGCACTTTCAGCCTCCGACTAGGTCACCATGGAATCGAGACACCAAATGTCCTCCAGCTTCCATTCCCCACCTCGTCTCTCGGGAAACAAGACGCATAAATGCGAGTGCTTTGGTTTGCCACTTCTTCCACAGAATCCCCGTTCCAATTAGTCAGGTTCTCTCAGAGCTGGAACATTGGTTTCAAGTGGCTGAGCAATAAACTGGCTTTCTTCCCTTCATCTTTCATGGCCAGCCCAATAAAGGTGTCAGTTAGCTCCTTTCTTGCTAACTAATACATAACAAGTATAGTCCTGGACCATTGGTCTTAATGAGAGAAAGGCCAGCTCAGAGGAGATGGAGCCACAGATGCAAGGGCCTTTCAATGAGGACATAATGGGGACACTGGAAAGACCAAAAGAGAGTGGAGAATAGTGACTTGATTGCTGCAGTTACCAGTGAGCAGCGATGTCCTCACATCAGCCACCGTACAAAGGGACTCCCTATGGTCAGGACCAAAACTCAGGGCAGTGACACAGATGGGCGGGGCCTGGTAAACCAGTAAGAGTTGGTTACCTTTCCATCATCTCCTGGAAGAAAGTGGCATTATCCCTGCTTTGTAAACGGAGACTTTGACATCCAGGAGCACTATTAGTCGTGAAAATATCCACTGTAACCCAATAACCATAGGCTGAGTTTTTGGTTCCTCTAAAAATTTGCCTTTGCTGGAGGCTGAATTTAATTCAAGACCCATTGAGTGGTTTCTACATTTCTGACATTGTTAGGCACTGTGGGGAAATTATAATAGTCAATTCTGCTCCGAGTTGCTTGCTATTTCTTAGGAGAGGCAAGACATGGACACTTGACAGGAAACAATACTCCCAACTGTCCATCAATCAGTGAATGGATAAATCAAATGTGGTATATCCATACAATGAAATATTATTCAGCCATTAAAAGGAATGAAGTACTGAGACATACTATAGCACAGAAGAACCTTGAAACATGCTAAATGAAAGAAGCAAAAGACCACATACTGTATGGCTTTATTTATACGAAACTCAGTGTAGGCAGATCTGTAGGGACAGAAAGCAGGTCAGTGGTTGCCTAGACTGAGGGGCAAGGGTATTGAGTGACTGCTAATGGGTACAGGGTTTCTTTTTGGGGTGAGAAAAATGTTCTAACATTAATTGTGGTGATGGTTGCATAACTGTGTCTATACCCAAAAAAACACTGAATTATACAGGGGTGGGCGAAAGTAGGTTTACAGTGGTGAGTACGTGAAACAGTTTATTCTTGTATTATTACTTATTAATTATTGTATTATTTTTCCATGCGAACAACTGTAAACCTGCTTTTGCCCACCCCCGTAAACCCTAATGGTTGGATTTTATGGTATGTGAATTATATCTCAATAAACGTGTTTACAAAAGAAATCCTACAAGGTGATATGTAATTGAGTGCGATTTTGTGTGGTTCAGACAGTAACTGTTTTACAGAAAATTAGAATTGAGACACTAGCGCCAGCAGAAGGCTTCTTGGATGTCTTTGATGGTGCCCTCTGAGTAGGGTGAGGTGGAGGACTCTAGAGAGAAGCTGACAGGCTTGAGCAGAAGTAAGTTTTGTTGTGGGGAGAGAATGCAGTCGGAGCAGAGAGCAGCCAGACCTAGAGGGGAAGGTAGGGAGAAGAAGGTTTCGTGGAGAGGTGGGAACAGATTGTGAGAAGCCTTGGATGTCAAGCAGGCTTTAGGTTTTATCCTTTAAAAAAATATATTTTTTTAAATTTTTATTTACTGATTTGAGAGAGAGAGGAAAGGAGAACGAAAAACATCGATTTGTTGTTCCACTTATTTACGCATTCATTGGGTGATTCTTGTGTGTGCCCTATATCAGGGATCGAACCTGCAACCTTGGCATATCGGGACAATGCTCTAACCAACTGAGCTACCCGGCCAGGGCCCCACAGTGTAGGATCTTGATCAGGAGAATAATGGACATAGCGCACCAAGGCCTGGAGCATCAGGGTGAGTTCAGACTCCCGGGGCAGGAACAGGAAAGCAGGTTTGGAGGCTTTTTATAGGTCACGTAGAAGAGTTTTGTTTGCACGTCCTGGTTGGGGTGAGTGGGAAGTTAGGGTTCCAAGCTAGAGTCAACCAGAGCTGGTCCCCACAGGGCCAGTGTCCATCCCTTCACTGCTTTCTCTTGCGGAAATGCCCATGTTCTCCTTGCTACCTTTTTGTCTCTGGGGCCTGTCAAAATAGGCTGTGATGCCAGAGGCCAAGAATTTGGGTTTACTGAGTTTACTGTTTGACCAACGGCTGGTACAGATCTCGAGCTACAAAATATTTAATCTGTGAGGTCACTGAAGGGAAATGAGATTGGATCAATAGGAGTGGAGTGTCTGCTGTTTCCTTAAGGGTCAAGTCTGAACTGCTTTTTCTTCCACTTTCTTTTGGCAAAACCACAAACCATTAAAAATGGAAAGAATCCCTTTTTTTAAAGGACCCACAAAGGCTTATTTTTAATCAGTTGTGTGGTCTGCTCACCTTTGTGGTTGGTGGTGTTCTTGACCTGATTCACAAAAATAAATGAATTCTAGCCTAGTGGTTTCCAAACTCTTTTAAAGCAGCACCCCCCTTTTTGATGACTCAGTATTTACGCAATATTTAAGATAGAGCCCCTGGGTTGCAGCCTTGGCTCCAAAGCCTCATTCGAGGCCCCACTGAGGAGAACCACTCCCCAGTGCCACCTGTCTCTCAGGACACCCATTTCTTCATTTGCATGGTTTCTAGTGGACACCTGTTCAGCACTTCAGAACGAGGTCTTAAAACGAGGGTGGTGAAGGAGGGAAGGAATTTAGAAGGGAAGGCAAACGACTGTGCCTATGTCATTCTTCATCATCCAGCAAGCATTGGGCAACTATTGTGTGCCAGGCACTGTACTGGGTGCTGGGGATTTAAAGGTAAATATGACACACCCCCACTCTTACAACTCAGTTGAGAAAGGGGCTTTCCTTCAGTGTGACACGTGTGGTGAGATCACCTGACCCTGACTGGGAGTCAGAAAAGGCTTCGAGGCAGAGTTACCAGTGGGGCTGAGACCTGGAGGGTGAGTGGAGAGAGCCAGGTAGAGACATGAGCCCTGCAGGGCGACAGGCCAGGGGGTGTGAGGAGTCCCAGGTGAGCCTCTGATGGGGAACCAGTGGTGAGAAGTAAGGCTTCCCAAGGCAGTGGAGACTGAGTCAGGAGGTAGATTTGAGCCGCAACAAGCCCTTTCTTTGGTTTGGATGGACACTTGGTAGAAGATGCGGGAGCACCCCTGAACCTCCTGAAGGGAAACTGAGTCTGCATTTCCCCTTGGTGAGTGAAGAGGGGGTACTCAGGAGACGGGTAACAGCCCAGCATGGTGGACCCCTAAGTGTGTCCAGCTTCAGGCTGTCTTGTTAAGTGTGAGTGTGGAGTTGTTGGTCGTGAGAGGGATGGATGCATGGACAGGGGCCCATCAGATCTTGTGAGTTGTGAACCATCCAGGCTCCGGGGAAAGAGGAGAGGGAGACTGGACATGTGTGTTAGGGGATGGCAGAGGGAGAGGAAGGTGGGGGGCTTAAGCGGGGGGAGCCCTGCAGTGGGGTGAGGAGAAAAGAGCTTTGTGTGCACCAGCTTAGGCTGCCAGCACAAGTGTGGGTTTGGTGGCAGCTGCAGGCCTCCGTTCCTAATATAGGCAAAAGCTCCGAGTCCTCTGGCCTGACACCTGTTAGCTAGAGGCTCCCCTGAGCTGACCTCTGCTTGGGCTGTGTCTCCCCCATATGCATCTTATGCATCTGACTCATTGGGGGGCCAAAACCCCACCCCCCCCAATCACTTGAACGAGAGCTGCCTGGCTGACGAATTGCCTTCTCTCAACTTGGATGGGGGCTGCTGGATTTCTGAGGGGTGGGGTTTGTCAACTGTTACTCGGAGAAAGGGGTGAGGCTGACCTAGCCAAAAGGAAACAGAGGTATTTTCTGGGAAGTGACCGTTCTTGGCAAAGAACTGAGTGTGTGGGGAGGGGCCACTCTGGACACAGAAGTCCTGGGGAGGGCGGCCGTATCCCCCTAGGATGGAGGGGAATGAAATGTGAACGCTTAATGCTGCTGCAGCTGCTTCCTAACTTTGCCTCTTTCTTCCTTTGACCTTTGGAGGATGGGGTAGAGAAGAAGGAGATGGGGGTTGTTCCCAGGTAGCCAGCCGTTTCCAACTGACCCATATTCCAGTCCCCCTCTCCCCAGCTCTGTGGCCCCTGGGATAGGGCAGCTCAGTGCCTCTAGCGTAACTCCCTTTGTCTCTCCCCTCCTTCCCTCTCCCTCTCTTCCTCTCCCGTCCCTTTGTCCCTTGGTTCCTCTTCCCGGCCCCTATGGGTGGCTGCAGCCCAGCCCTGGGGAGCCCCTGTGGAAGTGGAGTCCTTCCTGGTCCACCCTGGTGACCTGCTGCAGCTCCGCTGTCGGCTGCGGGATGATGTCCAGAGCATCAACTGGCTGCGGGACGGGGTACAGCTGGTGGAAAGCAACCGTACCCGCATCACAGGGGAGGAGGTGGAGGTGCGGGATTCTGTGCCCGCTGACTCCGGCCTCTACGCTTGCGTGACCAGCAGCCCCTCGGGCAGTGACACCACCTACTTCTCCGTCAATGTCTCAGGTTGGTAGCAAAGCCTTGCCCTCACCCTCTCCCTGGATCCCCCCCTCCAACCCTCTCTGCTAGTCTCAGGGGGAGGTGAACCTCCTCTTCCATGATCTGCCCCCATTCTGCTTCAGAAACTGCTGCCCACTAACATTGCTCCCTGCCCGCCGCGTGGCTTAGCTCTTAGAGGGGTGACCAGGTGGTGTGGGCCCCAGGCTTCCCAGATCTACCTCGGAGGTGACTGCTGATACTCTTGGGGCAGTAAAACACTGACTTCTCCACCACAGCTTGCCCAGATCTCCAGGGTGCTACGTAGGGCCCAGCCAGCTTCCACCCTGTCGTTCCCTTGCCATTTGGACTTGGTACTTGGTTTAGTGATTACAGCCCCAGAACAGTTGTGAGGTCCCTGCTGTGGTGGGGAAGGATCCAGGTGCACCGCCATATCCACAGGGTTTATGGAAAACATCTGTCCTCCAGCTTCTGGAGCTGTGTTAGGGCAGACAGGGAACCCTGGAGCTCTGTGACTTTGGGAATCTGCCACTTTTAAATGCGACTTTCACAAAAGCAGGGTGAAACGAACTAGAGCTGAAATTTCCTTTACGCCATTTGTGAATCTCGGTGTGTGCTTGGCACCTCCCTCACTCAGGCGTCCTGTAGAACTTGCCCCTAACAGGGACTTGCCTCCTCTATTTCCCTCCAGACCGCCAAAAGCACTAGGAAGGACTGGAGAAAGTTCTGGCATCCCCCCGACTGGTGACAATATATGTATCAAGCCTCTTAAAAGGGGTGGATGCTTGTTGGGGAGAGGTGTTGGCAGCTGCAGACTGTGTAGTAGGCTCCCTATCTGCTCTGGCTTAAAGGGCAGCTTCCAAACCTTAGCAGACGAATGCTTGAAAAATTCTGACTCTAAGTTAGTTGCTCAGCTCATGGCTTTGGAAATAGCTTCTGGCCTCAGTGTGTCTAGATCTGTCTGGATTTCCCATGGTCAGCAGGCCAAAGGAGAATACAGGTTCCCTGGGTGCTAGTTCTGAGGCCCAGCACATCTGGTGGTACCATGAGTGACAGAGCCTCTGAATGTAGGGTGGTATTAAATTAAAGAGGGCCCGCTGCCCCGATGAAGTGTAAAGAGCTCTGGGCAGAGAGGGGCAGTGCATTAGGTTGGGGAAGGGCAGGGACAAGCTTAGAGTGTGCAGTTCTTAATGAACTGTGTCCATCCCACCAAGAGAAGGTCACTAAGGGAAGAGTGGGCCTGGGAGTCGGTGTGGGGAAGGTGTCTGTGTTCATCTATAACTGGACTGGCCTTTATGTTTAGGGGCTGTTGATATGGATGGAAATCTAGAGCTCTCTTCCCCTGGAGGGACCTCAGTGCCCCTTCTCCTTCTCGTAGATGCTCTCCCCTCCTCGGAGGACGACGATGACGATGATGACTCCTCTTCAGAGGAGAAAGAGACAGATAACACCAAACCAAACCGTATGCGTGAGACACTGTTTCCTACCTTACTGCCCTTCTGGGGTGTGGCTGTTGGGTTTGGGCGGAAAGGGGGAGCTCAGGAGATTGGAGAACGGGAGGAGGAACAGGCACCTGGGGTGATGAGGCTTGGCAGTGGGATCCCATGGGCATCTGCTCAGTGCAGGCATTGTTCACAGGTGTTGGGCAGGTGGGCAGGATGCCTCCAGGTCCTGGCCTGGGCCCTTGCTCCTGAGCCTGACCAGCCCCCTGCCTGTCTCTCTTGGCTTTTCCTGGGCAGCCGTGGCTCCATACTGGACATCCCCAGAAAAGATGGAAAAGAAACTGCACGCAGTGCCAGCTGCCAAGACAGTCAAATTCAAATGCCCTTCTAGTGGGACTCCTAACCCCACACTGCGCTGGTTGAAAAATGGCAAAGAATTCAAACCTGACCACAGGATTGGAGGCTACAAGGTACGTGTGGACATGTGAACGTTAGTGTAGAGGAACAGGAGAAGCTGACTTAGGAAATCCTTATGTGCCTTTACTTGTTTCAAATAATGCTAACTATAGAAGTAATACATGTTAGAAAAATCTCAAATACAAAAATGTGCAAATAAAGTTGAATTTTTCGGTCTTTTTTCTGTGTGTACGGTTTTTAGGTAGTTAATTACAATGTGTATGTACTTTCTTATCATGTCACATGTTAACATTATAGCATGAGTCTTTTTCCATGTGGTTTTTTTTTTATTTTTTTTCTTTATTAATTTTAAGAGAGAGAGAAAGGGAGAGGGAGAGAGAGATAAAAACATCGATGAGAGAGAACATCGATTGGCGGCCTCCTGCACACCCCCTACTGGGGATCAGGCCCACAACCTGGGCATGTGCCCTGACTGGGAATTGCACCGGTGACCTCTTGGTGCATGGGTCAATGCTCAACCACTGAGCCACACCGGCTGGGCTTGCCATGTGTTTTAAAGCTAACTTTTCCCAACTGTATGACATTCCATTATTAAAATGTCCCATAATATGATGAAGTATTTTGTGCAATTAGTTGTTTTCTACTTTTTCAATATTATAATTCATATCACAATATCTTTGTACTTAAATCTTTGTCAGCATTTTTAAATGTTCCTCCTGAGAATGGATTTCTCGAAGCATAGTTACTAGTTCAGAAGATTAGCTTTTTTTTTTTAGCCCTTGATGCATATTACTCAATTACTTTTTTCCTGGTAATTAGGTTATTTTATTTATTCATTCACTAATTCATTTATTCCATGAACATTTCTTGAACACATATCTTTCCAGAAAGTATACTAGGCAAAAGAGAGTTCCAAGTACAATGGGAAGACATTTATAATATTTTACTGTGATATTTGCTCAAATGGAAGATGATGTGGGTAATGAGTTGGGTGTAGTTTTATTTTATTTTTAAATTTTTATTGTGGTAACAATTTCTTTAAAAGAAAAATTAATTCGCCCTTTCATAGCAGAGCATGAGAATAAGCTCACTACACCTTTGCCAACAAGTTTGATGAGCGGAAATATCTCACTGTTCTCTTGTGCATTATTTTACTTGTTAACAGACTTAGAATTTTCTTATGTTAATAAACAGTTTCCATTTACACTGTAGGAAAAACATCTTCATTGGAATCTCCTTTTTAGAGCCTCTGATCATCCTTACAGTTCCCGTTTCTCTCCCATCTCACCTAGCTGCTCTTTTCTCATTAATCTTGTTAAGAAAAGCAGAGGAGATCAGAAGAAATAGGGGAACGTTTTGAGTGAACTCGCCAAGCACTTGCTGTGTGCAAGGCACTTTGCTCTGAGTGGTGCAAGACAGCACTCCTGCCCATGAAGAAGTCCAGTCTCACGGGAGGGCGGATGTCCATGAGCACTGTCATTAAGAGTAGGCTGAGATTGCCCTGGCTGGTGTTGCTCAGTGGTTAGAGTGCCGGCCTCCACACCAGAGGGTCTCGGGTTCGATTCCCAGTCAAGGGCACATACCTGGGTTGCAGGTTCAATCCCCAGCCTCAGCCAGGGTGCGTGCGGGAGGTAGCCAATCGATGTGTCTCTCTCACATCGATGTTTCTCTCTCCCCATCCCTCCCTCCCTTCCACTCTCTAATAATCAATGGGGAAAATATCCACAGGTGAGGATTAACAAAACAAAACAAAAAAGGCAGGCTGCGATCAGTGCTTCATTAGAGGTACAGAGAGACAGTGAGCACAATTCTGACTGCTGATTGGGCTGGAGACTCTGGTTTTTGAAGTGAGACATCAAGGGCAGGCAGGGCCAGACTCAGCAGGCAGCCCGGGCAGCACAGAAACAGCTCGGATCGAGCAGCGTTGGGAAAGTGCCAGTGTATGTGGGAGAGTGCGGAAGACACATTTGTCCAGGTCACCACAGCCTTAGCTGTTGCAAGCAGACGTCCAGAATTCCTCGCACCCAATGTTTGTCTGATGTGTTCTTTCAGAGTGTGAATGGGCTGGGGGTGGGCAAATGGAGCCTTGTCCTGTCTCATGGTGCTTCATGGGCCGTGTGCTCTGTGCTCAGGTTGGAGGGTAGGTGCCACGGGCGCCAATGCCGCCATGCAGCTTCTGCCTACATTTTCCTCCAAACCCTCAACGGAGCCCTTTGGCATCTTTCCCCTCAGGTCCGTTATGCCACCTGGAGCATCATAATGGACTCCGTGGTGCCTTCTGATAAGGGCAACTACACTTGCATTGTGGAAAACGAGTATGGCAGCATTAACCACACCTACCAGCTTGATGTTGTGGGTAAGAATGCCAGTGGCAACCGGAATGGGAACTTAGAGGAACGAGAGCAGGGATGTTGAGAAAACAGCCGTGGGGTCCGGGTTTAGTTAGGGGTAGAGTCGGGGTGGTGGAAGTACTTTGTAGCTCTGTCACTTTAAGCAGGTCACTTTCCTTTTTTGTGCCTCATTTATCTGTAAATAGAGTTGAGAGGAGCAGATAGTGCTATGACTCACTATAAAGTGAAAGGTGCTATTGATAGTCTCTCCTGCAAGAGGTGACTGGAGTAGTGATGTTAAATTTGGCATAATAGTAGCTAGTGCTTCGTGAATGTCAACAGTATGCTAGGCACTTCAAAAACATCACCTGCAATTCTCCTGGCACCCCTGCAAGGCAGGCACTATTATTCCCGCTATACAGAAGAGCACACTGGGGCTCAGGGAGGTCAGAACCCCAGGCCTGTGCCGACTCCAGGGCATCGCATGAGACACGAGGTACAGTTACTACAACCTGTTCCTCTTAGACATTCTGAATCCCATGCTAGGGATCTTAAGGTAGAGAGTTTCATAGCCAGCATTCTGTCTTGGTTTTGAGGAGATGGTCTAAAAAGAAGCTTCTGGTCCAGGAGGTCTGGGGTAGGGTCTGCAATTCGGTATTTCTGACAAGCTCTTAGATGATGCTAGGCTGCTTCTCTTGGACCACACTTTTAACAGCAAGAGTCTAAGTGACTCTTTAATTTTAGTTAAGGAAAAGTAGGCTGTGCTGAGGTCTGAGGGTGTGGCTAAATTATGGGCCTCTCCATGAAGGCAAGAGAAACTTCTTATGCCTTTAAATTTGGAGGCCTTGCCTTTGGGAGGAGGTCCTAATAGCCTAGGGCCTGGCGAGAAGTTGGCCCCTCTCCTAGCTCAGGTACAAGGAGCTCAGCAGAGCTACTGGGCAGTGCACTGCCCATCACGGGGAAAGCTGAGGGGGAATACACTTCCCTTTGTGGTCTTTGGGATGCTGTCAGCATTCCAGCCGGCAGCAGGCCATGACAGGGCCTGATAAGCCTCTCCTTTCCTTTCCTCCACAGAGCGGTCCCCTCACCGGCCCATCCTGCAGGCAGGGTTGCCTGCCAACAAGACCGTGGCCCTGGGCAGCAATGTGGAGTTCATGTGTAAGGTGTACAGTGACCCACAGCCCCACATCCAGTGGCTAAAGCACATCGAGGTGAATGGGAGTAAGATTGGTCCGGACAACCTGCCTTATGTCCAGATCTTGAAGGTAATCATGACCCCAGTCTCCGTGGGCTGGGTGCTGGGAAAAAGACCAGTATTTCCTGGGATCCAAGTAGCTGTGGTCCGGCTCAGTGGCCAGGATTGGGACTCATCCTTTACCCTTCAGGTTACCCTTCAGGCACACATGCTCCATCTTAAATAGGGACCTGGCCACATTCTCCAGGACTAGTGACAGGTCAAAGAAGAGAGGTGTGATGGGAGGTGGTTGGGCGTTGCTGGTTTCTAAAGAGCTTTGAGGGTGACTTTGCTCAGACTGTGGGGTCAGCTACTCAAGAAAGGCATTTAGAGTCCTGCTTTTCCATTGCTCAGGACCAAAGCCTTTCCAGCAAGTATTTCCCAGTCTCGGTCCTGTTTCCCAGGTCTCGTTCTTTCTGGCAAGTGGGGTGAATGATAAGGGCACGGCTTAGGTAGAGTTGAAATAGCAAATGCCACAGGTAAATTCTAAGCAGTATTAGGAGTAATGGCATTTTCTTCCTTTTTCCTGTCACTCCCAGACATTTGATTGTCCCTGAATGCTCCATTAATCCAGGGAAGGTAATTGCCTAATTCTCCAGTGGATCTTGCAACAGGAAGTAACCAGAAGCTGGGAAAGTGGTTTACCTCCTGGTCCCAGAGTTAGACCTCATCCTCCCCTCGATTGGCTGTCCCAAAGATTTACTGGCCATCCCTTCTCTTCACTACCGGTGCTGAAACTGCGGTGTGGGAAACAGGGCCGTGGCCTTGGACCTTGGCCACTGTCACCAGCCATTCACAATCCCTGCCCTAGTCCTGGAGGAGGGGGTTCAATACAAACAACATTTGATTGGGAATTTTTTTTTCTTTAGTTTATTTTGCACTTAAATACTTTGAACTTTTGAAAACAACTTATTTTGTCCTCCCGAAAAGGGAAGGATGATAAATCTCACTTAACGTCTCCGCTGCCTTAGCTCCCTGCCTTCATGTTACATGGGAGCAAAGTATGGCCACATCTCGGTGTTTGCCCAACTGACTGGCGTGTCGTTGGTTTGTTCCAGCATTCGGGGATTAATAGCTCGGATGCGGAAGTGCTGACCCTGTTCAATGTGACAGAGGCCCAGAGCGGGGAGTATGTGTGTAAGGTTTCCAATTATATTGGTGAAGCTAACCAGTCTGCGTGGCTCACTGTCACCAGACCTGTGGCAAAAGGTAATGGGGAGATGGATGGGGCCCTGTGCTGGGAGTTTGATTTCGCCCCCAAGCTGCTGGGGCAGGTGGGGAAGCCAGCACCCAACTCTCCCTGTTATCCTGCTATATTTCTAGTGCCCAGAGCCATGGAAAAATACCCGGCCTGGGAGGCTGGTTTGGTTTGGTACTGTGTTGGTGTCTGCTCCCTCTGTGCCCTCTGTGTGTCCCTTGGCTGTGTGTGCATTCACGGGGACAGTCTTGCTGCATTATAATAGTGCAGACTGGAGGTTTGAGTGGTGGCTATGAGAAGGGACCAGGCTTTCCCTTGCAAACCACCATTCTCAGGCCATGTGTGTGTGTGTGTGTGTGTGTGTGTGTGTGTGTAACTGCAGCACCCTTCCATCCTCCTGTGTGTGCCCTCTGAGTTTCTTTACCTGAAACCAAACAGCTCCCCCACCCGCCGGGCCCCATTTCTCCATGCTGCCCACTGCCCGCATGCTTGGATGGGCCAGGGGCTGCCAGCGTCTGGTGAAGGGTCGTAACCAGCCCTCGTCGTCTCAGGTCTGCCGGAGTTCCTCCCTCAGGGTCTCACTCTCTTCCTCTAACAGGTCTCGCTGCCTGGTGGTTTTGTCTGTTCGTTGTTGCAAAGGAGACGCTGGGGAGCATCTTTTCCTCTGGTTATCCACCCCTCCTTCTTCCTCCCTTTCTCTGTGTCTCTTAGAGGTCTCATGTCCTGTGCTTGTCCATTTTGCTTCCATTGTCTCTTCTAGACTGCTGGAGTTAATACCACCGACAAAGAGATGGAAGTGCTTCACTTAAGGAATGTCTCCTTTGAGGACGCGGGGGAGTATACGTGCTTGGCGGGTAACTCTATCGGACTCTCCCATCACTCTGCATGGTTGACCGTTCTGGAAGGTATACACTGTACTTCTCCTCTCGATGTCCTGCCCTCACCATGGGCACGGGGGGACCATGCATTGCAGGGTTGGGGGAGACACAGAGCCAAGAGAGGTCGAGGAATAGGCTCCGTGGGCCAGTGGGCAGCTCCAGCAATTTGTCCAACCTTGAGGGTCAATTCTTCAAGGCTCACACAGGAGCTGTCCTTGTTTGCAGGAACACGGAGGCCTCCCACCTGTACTCCTGCCTCTGGCTCTCCCCTGGGCCAATGTAATGCATGCAAGAGATCTGGATTTAACCTTAGCCGGGCTCTCGTCCGGAGCAGGCTCCTTCCATCCGTGGATCCAGCAGCTGTCCCTGACTTGTCTGGTCCTTTTTTGCCAGCCCCTCTCCTCCTCTAACTGAATGTAGGCACTTTAAAGAGGGGCTTGCTGCTTGCTAGCCATGCTAGCCCACCCTCCTGTGCGGCCATCCTCTGATCTCAGGAGAGGTTCTACCCAGACCAGTAGACTCGAGCCGAGTAAGGCCTAGCCACAGGGGACTGGATGGTGCCCATTTATCCTCTGACTGCTGACATATCTCCTCTCCCAAGAGCAGAGGTCTGTGTGTTGGGCCGGGAAGGAAGGAGCCTGCAGCCTGTTCAGGGTGGTAGGCTGGTGACTGCAGGGCTAGGGCTGGGTGCCGCTGCCTTTTTGAGGGTCCTGCATGTGGGTCTGGGTGCTGTGCTGTTCTTGTTACTGCTGACACTGCCCTCCCTTCTCCCTCCTCCTCTGCCCAGCTTGCCCAACAGGGTCTGATAACTCCCCTGCTCAAGGCAGAGAAGCGTTCTGTTTTTGTCATTGTCACTGTCTTTGTCTGTGTGTGCTCCCACTCAGTTGTCTTCGTTTCTCAACACTGGGGAAAGAGAAAAACAGAAACACTTCTCCTTGTTATCAGCTCTGCAGTCTCCTTGTCAGGCCCCGGCAGTTCTCTGGGGCTCAGTAGGGGTCACACCCGGTGCCTCTTGGGGGAGGTCCCCAGGGCGCTTGCCTCTGTGGCTGGCTGGGGTTTTTTGAAGGGGAGGGTTGGGAGGAGGGCTGTGGAAGGGAGAGGGACGTTCACACTGGTGGGATGGAGTGTTCTCTGAAGCCCGCACCGTGAGTGCTGGACGCAAACCCTCCATTCTCCCATACGGGAAGGAATGGTGGATTAAATGGATGGGCTTCCATGGGAACGGGGTGAATTCTAAGTGGAAGGTGGGAGAACAGAATAAAAACAGGACACCCTCCCCCCATTTCCTTCAGTTTTAGGAGTTAGGGGCTGTGGGTAGTGTTCTTAAGAAGGGCAGAAACATTTGCATTTTTCATCTCTAGCTGTCCAGACATGTTTGGAAATTTAGTCAGTTTTGCCTGTTGTTTGGCTAGGTGTAAATATTTACACGTCTGACCTGAGACAGACAACGTAGGTGAAAGGTGTGAGGTATGAAGTCAGAACACAGACACACCCTTTCCTCCCACCCTCAGTTGTCCTCACTCTGCGAGCGCCACTATACGCCAAACACTGGACTACAGATGTAAACAAGGCGCCGTCCCCACCCTCAGACCATCAGAGACGTTAGAGCAGGTTGACCTGTCCCCGTGTGATAGGTGTGTCCACGCAGTGCTCAGACACTGCAGAGAAGGGCCACACGTTTCCATGAGGAGGCTGAGAAAGGCACCCAGAAGAAGGGACGTCTCACCTGTCCCTTGCAGGGTACCTGGTACCCGTCTAGCCCAGCAGTCCAGCAGAGCAAGGAGGGCTCCTGAATTAATGAGGATGGGCCACGTGTAGGAAGGTAGTTCTAGTCCATCTCTCCTCGAGGGTTCGGGTCAGGATCAGCAAGCCTCAAGGATCACAAGTCGTCTGATGTGCTCAGTGCCAGAACCCCAATGCTATCAAGGATTCTTCTCTGCCCTAAAGCTCCCCAGAGGAAAGGAGATGGGTGTTGTTTTTCTTATGAAGGTAGGAGCTAGGGACCCTAGTGGACTGGGCCCCCCGAGCTTGCTAACACCCTGTTCACACTGGCTCAGCCCTGGAAGAGAGACCCGCAGTGATGACCTCGCCCCTGTACCTGGAGATCATCATCTACTGCACAGGGGCCTTCCTCATCTCCTGCATGGTGGGCTCTGTCATCATCTACAAGATGAAGAGTGGCACCAAGAAGAGCGACTTCCACAGCCAGATGGCCGTGCACAAGCTGGCCAAGAGCATCCCTCTGCGCAGACAGGTAACAGAAAGTAGATAGGGGATTTGCACACTCTGCACCCCCCCTCTCCCTGTGCCCTGGGGCTTCTCCAGGAACTCCTAACTCCCTGCCTCTCCACTGTCCCCGGCCTACTGCCTCCAGCTTTGCTTTCTGGCTTGTGGGCCAGGGGCAGTGGAATGTCCTGGCCCACATGTTCCAGGGTCAGGTTCCCAGCCCATGAACCCCATGTACCCACCATGCCCCAACTGCAAGTCCCCTGCTCACCTGGCACATGGATTGGGGCCTAGCTTTGGTGAACGTGCATTGAATACTGCCTGTTTAAACTACTCCCCAAGAGCCAGTTAGAGGTGCACAGATACAGTGTGGAGAGGAGGACCTGACTTGGGTCCCAAGATGCCCTCTCTCCTATGTGCCCACCCTCCCATCCTCCAAGGAACTGGAACAGAAGGTGAAGGCTGTAAGAGGAGGGAGTGTTCATGCAGAACTAGGCTAACTCTGGGAGGTACCTTGGGAGGTAGGAATCCATAATCGGAGGCAGGGTTTTCACAAAGAATCAGGACAAGATAGAGATGTTGTTGCAATGGTTATTTTTGTCCATTTGGGAGAGGTGAGTACAGTCTGTTCGTGTGAAAGGAGAGTAAACTGAAGCCCAGTAAGGCTAGTGGGTGGCAAAAAGAAGTCGCCTTTAGAACTTCAGGCTTCCTGCCACTCTGTGCTGGGGGAGGGACATCAGGTGACAGATACACACCTCTGCCATTGGTGAAAATCCCTGACTTGGAATTGGAGGAGTCTGCGTCACTGCCCACTCCTTGCTAGAAAGGTGACCTCACGCTTCCCTGTAGGTGTCAGCTGACTCCAGCGCGTCCATGAACTCCGGGGTTCTGCTCGTTCGGCCCTCACGCCTCTCCTCCAGCGGAACCCCCATGCTGGCTGGGGTCTCTGAATATGAGCTTCCTGAAGACCCTCGCTGGGAGCTGCCTCGAGACAGGTAATACTTTCACCTTGTGAGGAAGTCCCCTGCTTGTTATTCGATGGTGGGAGTCGTGTGTACCGAGACCTAGGGAGTGGAGGCGCACCAGATGTATCCAGAAATAATTTCCACTTTCTGCTCACAGTGGGATGAGATACAGAGTGGTGCAGATGGGGCGTCCTCTCCAGGTGTGAACCTCACCAGCCCCATCTTACACCGCCCTTTGTTTCCCCGAAGACTGGTTTTAGGCAAACCCCTGGGAGAGGGCTGCTTTGGGCAGGTGGTGTTGGCAGAGGCCATTGGCCTGGACAAGGACAAACCCAACCGTGTGACCAAAGTGGCTGTGAAGATGTTGAAGTGTAAGTGATGTTTCTGTCCTGGTGAAAATGATCCCTTCCCTTGTCAAGCAAACTGTGGGCCTCGGACATGTGGAACACCCTCTCTAGGGCTCTTTCCTTGCCCACACCTGCTACCCAGCCCCTTAGGGTTGCCTGGGAGTGGAGGGGGCACTCTGCCCCCGAGATTGTCATGACCTGGGGTCAGCCTGGTTGTGGTCAGGTGTTTATTCTAAATTCCATTGCTAGCTGCTTTTCCTTCCCGTGTCCTCTGCCCCACTCACTGCCACATATTTCAACAACAGCTGTCACGAGAGGGACATGAAGGGGGAGGAGAGAAGCCACTCGAGGAGAAAAGAGACTCCTAAGGCATACACCTCACCTCATTCCCGTCCCTTAGCTTTTCTCCTGTCACCTTCCCTTCCAAAGTAAGTGAATCTTGTCCCCTTCTCTCGTGTGTGTGCAAAGCGGATGCAACAGAGAAAGACCTGTCAGACCTGATCTCCGAAATGGAGATGATGAAGATGATCGGGAAGCACAAGAACATCATCAACCTGCTGGGGGCTTGCACGCAGGATGGTAGGCACTGAACAGGCGGCTTTGCGGGTCTCAGATGGGGACCTGGGCCTGCTGCTCCAATAGCAGTATCTGTCAGGGAGAAGGTAGTGAGCTGGGGTATTGGCAACCAAGCATCTGTCAGCCATGCTAGGGAAGCGCGGGGTAAGGAGAGGCAGGGTTAGCAGTAGTGGGGATGTATCTCTTGGGGTCTGGGCTGATGCCCATTGGTATTCATCTGAGAATACAGGTACCTAGATTCACGGACACAGTGTGTGGATAGGAACCGGTGAGTAGTAATTGTGGTTTAGATTAGGACTCTTAACCCCAACTTTGCTCAGGAACTTTCTGTCCTATGCTGGGAAGAATTATTTCCTTGACTCTCTTTGAGTAGTGAATGAATTTCTCTGGTTCCATAAAGGGGAGGTTAGGTTAGGGTGTGCCATTGGGGATGGGTTTTCTCCAGGTGAGGTGAAACCTGCGTACTGACCTGCCTGCCCTGATGGCCTCTTCATCCACGCACCCCAGGTCCTTTGTATGTCATCGTGGAGTATGCCTCCAAGGGCAACCTTCGGGAGTACCTGCAGGCCCGGAGGCCTCCTGGGCTGGAATACTGCTACAACCCCAGCCACAACCCAGAGGAGCAGCTCTCCTCCAAGGACCTGGTATCCTGCGCCTATCAGGTGGCCCGAGGCATGGAGTATCTCGCCTCCAAGAAGGTAAGGCGCCGTCAGGGTGGGAACAGAGCCCTCCTCGTACTCCAGCTTATGACTTTCTATCCTTTGTTGGGATGGTAGACATACTGAGCAGACTGACCATATGTGCTGTCTTAGGCTCTCAGGGGACATCAGGGTCAGGAGAGCCAGTGGAACCTGTGTGGCCTGGGGGTCAGACTGGGTTAAGTTCAAATCTGTACACTGCCACTCTCCGAGTAGCCTCAGGCACTACTGAACTTTTTCTATTTCTGTTTTTTCAAATATAAAACAAGAATGGTTGTAGAGTAAAATGAAGTGTGAGAATGTTCAGGACAGGTTTTGGTGCTCAGTAGATGCTGGCTTTGGGCCCCAACCCAATGTAGCTGTGCTGGGCCTGGGGAGACCGGGCTTGCAAGCACACACCTGTACAGACTGGACGGAAGGATAACGATTCAGCCTTTCCAGTGTGAATCGAAAGCTGAGCGTTTGGAAGGACCAGGAGAGCAGGCAGATATGGAGGGTTTGCTAAAGTGATTGAGAGGCTGGAGCTGGAAGTGTTTGGATGGCTAGGTTTGAAGTGGAGAAGAGGAACCCTCTAGCAGGGAACTAGAATGTTCAGGAGGTGAGTGGTGTGGCAGGAGAAGGCCTGGGAGGTAACTGGGCCTTCCTGTCAGCTGCAGAGTGAGTGCTGGAGGACAGCATGACGCAGACAGCTGGACGTTGATACATGTCTACAGCTGTCGACCCCTAGAGCCTCATGGTCCCTCACCTGCATCCCACCCTCCTGTCTCCCATCTCTTCCTCCCCTGGCTTCCCTTCCTGTCTCCACAGTGCATACACCGAGACCTGGCCGCCAGGAACGTCCTGGTGACAGAGGACAACGTGATGAAGATCGCAGACTTTGGCCTAGCTCGGGACATTCACCACATTGACTACTATAAAAAGACGACCAATGTAAGTGCTGACAAGGCCACTAGGTACATGTCCTCTGCCCAGGACTCTGCTGTGCTAGGCTTTCTCCCATGTAGACTCCTCAAGCTTTGTCTGAGCAACAGTGTGGCGGGATGAGCTGAATATGTGCATTCCTTCCCAAGTCCAGTCCCTCATGTACCCTCATTCCCTCATTGCCCTGCCCTGGGCCACCCTGGTCATTCCTCCCACAGGGCCGACTACCTGTGAAGTGGATGGCACCTGAGGCATTGTTTGACCGGATCTACACCCACCAGAGTGATGTGTGAGTTTGAAAGGGGCAATTGCCAGGAATACTTGGGATAGAAAATGTCTGGTACAGTAGGGTCCTTTCCTCCCCTCTGAATTGATGATGGTCTCCTTCCATCTCAGAGAGAAAATAAAACAAAACATTGTATGTAGCCATTTAATTTGGTCCTTGGGGTGGAGAGGCCAGTCTGTTCTCTGCACTGTCCCCTGGTATTACCCTTGGAATTAAGGATTTGGGGAGGGTGGGTTCCAGATGAGTATCTGCCATGCTGGTGAAGAAGAGATAAAAGGGACTCTGGGATCGCCTAGTCCTGTGCCCATGACACCCACAGGCTCTGTGCTCATCCACAGGTGGTCTTTTGGAGTGCTCCTGTGGGAAATCTTCACTCTGGGAGGTTCCCCATATCCTGGGGTGCCTGTGGAGGAGCTTTTCAAGCTGCTGAAGGAGGGCCATCGTATGGACAAGCCCAGCAACTGCACCAACGAGCTGTAAGCATGAGAAGATGCCCGAGGTCCTGAGCTAGGCCCTGGAGGCAGAGTGGGTTTGACCGGAAGAGGAAGAAAGGGGTGCTTAGCTGATAAAACAACCCCTCTTGGTCATTCTTCCTACAGTCCCTCCACCACGATCTTAAGTTCTCTGCTCCTGTTTTTCCTCCCTTGACCTTACCACCCTGCCGCAGGTACATGATGATGCGGGATTGTTGGCACGCAGTACCCTCTCAGAGACCTACCTTCAAGCAGCTGGTAGAAGACCTGGACCGCATTGTGGCCTTGACCTCCAACCAGGTGAGGCCATCCCACCCTACACCTTCAGTCATCATCAGTGAGGTACATCTCTGTGGATTAAGACTGCTGCAGGGAGGGCAGTGCTGGACCCATTGTTCCTTTGTTTCTCCTATCACAGGAGTATCTGGACCTGTCAATGCCCCTGGACCAATACTCTCCCAGTTTTCCCGACACCCGAAGCTCCACCTGCTCCTCGGGGGAGGATTCTGTCTTCTCTCACGAGCCGTTGCCTGAGGAGCCCTGTCTGCCCCGACACCCAGCCCAGCTTGCCAATGGCGGACTCAAACGACGCTGACTAGCACTCCAGCACTGCCCCTCCCTGAACTCCATCATCAGCTGTAACTCACCTGCCACTCCCCACTGGACTCACTGCCTTCCCCTTTGCCCCTTTCCTGCTGGCAGGAGCCAGCTGCCCACCTGAGGCCTTCACCCCACTGAGTTCACCTCTCTTCCTCCTCCTCTCAACCTGCTTATGAGAGAGAGGAGCAGAGAGGCAGGTATTTGCTGATGGCCACTCCGTTCCCTCCCAAATGGTGGACCAAGCCCCCTCCCTCCCACCTGGCACTGCCTGGAGGGTAGGGATCGGGAGGTAAGCATGCTGAGCAGGCATGCAAGCGAGAGCTGACTGCGCTTTCTTGTGTTGGTTTTGTCTGCTTCACCGTAACCCGTAAGCCCTTGTGTTCTGGTGGCAGGTGCCTCGTCCTCAAGGCTACAGTAGTAGGGAGGGGAAGTCACTGCTTCGGGCCTCGGCTGAAGGCAGCGACCTCTGCTCCAGATAGATGGTGCCGTCGGCTTATTAATTCTGATACTAATTTGCTTTGCTGACCAAATTCCTGGTACCAGAGGACAGGGAGGCAAAGGCTGGGAGCAGTGTCGTGGCCCTGGGGCCCAGCCCCGAACTGGGGGCTTTGTACATAGCTATGAAGAAAACACAAAGTGTATAAATCTGAGTATATATTTACATGTCTTTTTAAAAGGGTCGTTACCAGAGATTTACCCATTGGGTAAGATGCTCCTGGTGGCTGGGAGACATCAGTTGCTATATATTAAAAACAAAGAAAAAAAAAGGAAAATGTTTTTAAAAAGGTCATATATTTTTTGCTACTTTTGCTGTTTTATTTTTTTAAATTATGTTCTAAACCTATTTTCAGTTTAGGTCCCTCAAATAAAAATTGCTGCTGCTTCATTTTTATATGGGCTGTGTGACAAGGGAAAGAATGTCAACTGAAACAGAGCAAGAATAATGGGCCCTGGGTCTGTGTCTGTCCAGAGAGCCCTGCACATTCCCTGCAGTTTCCGCCTAACCTCTTCCTTTTAGGTCCTGTACGGAGACCTCTGGACACACCTCTGACCTCTCTGATGCTTTTTGGAAAGGCAGGAAAAGAAGACATCTGCATAATGGGCAGGAACCTCCTGTCAGTGCACCAAAGGTGCTGGGTCAAAGTCATGAACCCATGCAGCCCTCAACCACAAATCGTTTCCTCAGGGGAAACTGGTGGGGTCTCGTAGGTCAGAGGGTCAGAGAGGGAGCTGGGGGCCTACTTGGAATAGCCAAGAGGTAGAGCTAAAGAGGTGGAGGAAGGCTGAGGATTATTCCGACTAGGGTATGCAGAAACTCAAACCCAGATATGCATCTACCCCCTCTGTGTGGGTGTGGTTTTGCCTGTGCTGCTGTGGAAGGGGAGACACGTCGCCTAGGACTAGGTTTACATTAAGGTCTCTTGCTTCATGTTTCCGAGCCTGCTTGGTGTTCATGGTCCTCCCCCACGCCAGTCGTCGTTATCCGAGTGATCAAACTGCATGTGTCGGGACTATCACAGATCTTGGCTTCCTATAGTTCTTCCTGTACAAGCTCCACCCCATCCCTCAGGAAAGGGAAAAAATTCTCTAAATGTTTGTTTTTGGGCCGCTTGGAAATTTACTTCTTCTGCCACCTGCTGGCTATCGCTGCACTCACCAAGTGCGTCCTGGCTCCTCAGAACTTAGTGCTCAGCCTGCTCCTGTGCGGCCTCCACCCAAAGCTTGATTTTGTGCCGGATTATGGCTGAATACAAGAGAGTTCAACATGCTTCCGTTTCTATAGGGAAAATGGAATTGCTGCTTTAAGTTTCCTTTCCAAGCTAGCCCCACTTCTGGCAGCGGCAGTGTTGGCTACTATTGTAAATCAGTTCTCTCTCCTTGTGTCTCTGTAAATATGCAACTGTCGACATATTACAGTTTGTGTTTGTTTAATTATGAAGGCATAATTTGGTGAACAGAGCCAGGAAATGAATTTTAGCCCTTAAAAACATTTGCTTTCAGACCTTATAGTGGTGTCTTTCCTTGTAAAAATAGTGATGATCATTCCTGCCTTGGCCCTTGAATCAATGCTTTGGAAATGGATGGAAGATCTATGAAGGGCTTCATATGCCTTTGGGAGAGGTACTAGAGAAATATAAGGCACTATTATAAGTGATGTCCTTGCTATTACAACTCAAATCGCCCACACATTTCCCCAGAGACTGAGCTGGCTATCTAATAAAAGATAGTGAAACTGACCTGAGAGAAAATGAAATGGCCATTTTACTTAGATGACCAGATTGGGTCTCCTGAGTAAAGGCATCCCGTTTATCTAATGAAGGCGGCATGCTTCAAGGCACCGAATTTGTCTGGTTTCCTGAGGGTTAAAAGATTAGGGCCTGGGGTTACCACAGTATTAATCGATACTGCCTTTCTGCCTTTTCTAATTGCCATAGACTAGGGAATCATCATTCCCTTGGTGCTGCTAATGTAATATATTGATCACAGGTAAGTAAGATGGAACCTCAGATGATGAAGCAAGAAATCTATGTCAATGACAGTGAAGTCGCTGTGTTTATCAGCGGCCACTAGGAGGAGCCAGCACACCAAAATCTTGGTCAACATTAGGTAATATGCCAGTCTGCTTTGAAGTTCCATTAGGTGTGTACTGGTGGGAGATCTTTAGCCTAGGTTTTGCCATTACAGAGCATTTATTTGGTAACACCAAAATGATTTGTAATGATTGAAGTACAGAGTTAGACACAGCACAAGTGCAGACCCATGAATGTCAAGTGCCACCAAACACCTCTATTGGAGCAGAATTCTCAATGTCTAAGATACACAGGCCATGTCTGACATCACCACTCAGACTGGGTTTCAGAAAATGCCTAAAATTATACTCGGTGAGATTAGCACCTGATACACTACAGTATATGCATCTGCAGGGAAGAGTAGAGAACAGGGAAAGGAGAAAGCTTTGTAGCAACCTTGCACAGCTTTCCATTCCTTCAGCTGATGAGAGCCAGAGGGAGGGAAGGTCAGCAAGATGTTCAGAAGTCTCACTCTTGGGCAAGTTCTCTCTAGGTTGGTGCGTAACAGTATTTAGAACCATTTACACTTCTGGTGCACAGAAGTGATGCATTTAATGAACATAACGACTAGAGGTTTAATTCTCTCGTTACTCCGTAGGCGCTAGAGTCAGTAGTGTGCTGGGACTGGTTCTTGAGACAACTGTGTACAACTTTTCCCAACTGTTGTTCAGTGACCTGTTGGTAGCTTGAAATCAGCCATATGGGAGTATTTACATCACTGGAATTTGCAAATGCTATAAATCAGGGCTCCCCACCAGAGTTGGTTGTTAATCATTTACCAGAACACCACTAAACTCAATTTCAGCATGGGGCTAGAATTAACAATCATGGAACCCAACAGCCAAGAGCTCTAAGTGATAAGAACAAAGGAACTACTTTGACTTCTCTGAGATACTATCATAAGAATGGGAAGAGAGGTGTATCATGTGTCTTAGGTGCCTGTTTATGAAGCAAAAAAAATGGGCGAAGGCCAACTGGGGCCAAAAGTGACCAGGGGCCCCTTGACCTAACCGTTCCCATCTGCTCAGATGGGAAGCCAGAAAGATTGTAGCCCAACAGTACATATGAATCATTCAGCTTGAACAGGCTTCAACAAGTAGCTAATCCCTTTCCCACAGTCAACACTTGAAATGTGAACTAATTAAAATAAACACCCATAATTTTAAAAGTGGGGAAATTTATTATGAATCACCTTGCTAAGCCAATGGTGAGATCCATGGAATGCTGCATAGTAGGGATTCATTATTCTCAAGGAACTGGAGTTCATTAGCAGGACATGGTGGGGCTTGTCCTCTGGTGGAGAGGAGGTTAGGAAGCTTATAAAAGCACATATCCTTGCCATGAAATGCTGATGACAGTCCTCATTTAGGTGATCCCAGACAAGGATATTTGCATTTTACTTGGTTTGACTGATTCCCATCCAACTGCTTTCAATTTCACAGCAAGTAAAGAAGTTTAATTTCGTCACCCACAGGCCAAAATACCTTTTCCCTCCTAAGCGCTCCCCATGGGAAAAAGGCTGTTGGTCAGCTGCACAGCAATCTATTACGTTGTTTTTTTCAGTATTGACAATACAGAAAACAAATATCTGAACGTAATATTTGTCACTGGGTAGCATAGGGATTATATCAGACTTTAACAACCCCTATGACTAACAAATAGCCTTGTTTGTGAAAGACAAACAGACCAGAAAAACACACACCCAGCACAAACAAATGGTTAAGTCTTAAACCCTTAATTATGCTTCCTAGCAAAATGGTGGCTAATGAAAGCCATATGTGCTAGAATCGTGGCAGCCTCCCAGATTCCTGCAGGCCCAGAGGGGAAGTCTCACAACAGCCAAGCAGCAGCCAAACCTTTCTGATTGCCAGTCTAACTCCCCATTTTATTCTCCAAGAAGTTTTTTTCTTTATATCCAGAAAGACCTTACTGGGGAATATCCATTCCATCTCATAAAGTACCTTGTTTCCAGGGCACTATTCCTACTGATGAATCACTCTGAAAAAGTTGGTCAGGTGCTCTTAACAATGGTTTTGGAGATTCCACGTTCTTACTCAGGTTACCAAGCCATAGGAGGCAGAGTTATCTAAGGGCTAAGCTGATTCCATTATGCAAAAAATTTCCTCCCTTAAAGGACATGGGCACAAATATGAAGCTGTTCAAAACAACATGGGGCGGAGGGGGTGGTGCTTTAGACCAACTTTAGTGGGACGACATAATGGTACAGAGGAAATGGGCTTTGCAATTATATTTTTCTAAATGGTCTGAACTTGCTCTCTGCTGATATCATCTGGAATGTTTACAAGGTCTCTAAGGACTGCCCCTGATCCTCTACTCAAACTAGACACAGTCTTAGCTGGGAGATCCTTTATGAATGCCACTGCTGAGGGCAGGAAGCTGGAGAGAGTGAGCTTCAACCTCCAGTGGTCCTTATGCTCCTTTGGAACTAGCCTTGCTGTTCTGGGCTGTCTGTGATTTGGCCTGCAGCGTCTAGGTATAAAACACAAGGACGTTAGGCCATGCTCACAATTAGATGTGTAAGTTCTTCAGGCGTCCCTTTTTGGTTTTCTTAATCAAAATAATGACACACCACAAAATCAAATCAGAGTTTATAGTTTACCTTGGAAATAAGAATAAAGACATGCACACCAGGCCTCTGGATGCAGTTGACCCCATCTACATGTTCTCTGGTCCTCTGGTCCTCAGGAGCCAGTAGAGCCACACTGCACAGTTCAGCTCTCCCATGACCCCTCTACTGTTTACTTGTGTTATGCTTTTTACTCTTGCCCCAGATTCCTTTACCCAAATGGGGAAAATAGATAAGTAATTTCTTATTTACAAGCATTTCTTCTAAGATTTAAATTGCTTTCTTGCTAGTATTTCCTGACATGAATCCTGTGTGAAATATACAACATATGGGAACTATTTCCATCTGGCATAAAGGAAAATAAGAATCTGCCTATATTGTAATTAGCTTCTAGACTTAACATGTTTAGGTCTGATCCACAATTGCATTGGTTGATTTTTGTTTTTTTTCCAGTTTTGGATAACTGAGTTTAAAAATGTAGTGGTTATAAGATGACTAAAATTCAGCCTACAACTTCCTGTTTGAATGACAGGAAGAACTGTGCAGTGTTTTACAATAGTTATGATTCTAGATTCTCACTGCCCTTAAAAAGAACTAGAGGAAAAGGGAATTTCTTTTTTTAAGGTATTACTTACCGTTTCTTTAGCAGAAGTGGCAGATCCTTTAGGTAAGGAAATAGGTGTCGATGGTGTTTTGGGTGATGATGTAACTGGTGGCAGTTGCATAAATTTTTCATCCTTAAACATCAGAACTGAGAGTTGAGTTACTGATTTTAAAACAATGTGCATGAGATCTACAGTCCTACTGCCATGACTCTCAGGAACCTGTAACAACTACTTCACATTCTGGCACAGAACTCAAGAAGCAAAACCTGGAACCCAATTTATACAGCCAAATGTTGAATTTTCTTAGAAACAGAGCAAACAGTACAACAAATATTCCTTATTAAAGAACACCATTGAAGTTCAGTTTCATTAAGGGGGTTAAAAATAGAGAAACTAACATTTTCATTTTTTAACCTAATTAATCACATGAAAAGTAATAGCGTAACCTTAGTTCCCTTCAGTTGAGGTGCTAAGTCCACCAAGTTCTCTTAAGATTTAGGAGAAGTGGGTGATGCCACCGGAATATCCGTCTTTGGAGCCTAAGGAGAGATATTTTATGTGAGCATGAACTTTCTGCTCTTGCTGAAATGCAGAAGCATTTCTACACTAAGTAGTCGATGCTTTCCAGCACAATTTGCTTTCCACTAAATCCCTAACTTCCTCCAAGTATATACCCTTTTTGAGTAACATATGAATTATGTCCCTGAAATAGCAACTTAGTATTATTTACCTTGCAGTTTTGAGCACACTGTATGTGCAAAAGTTGCATCCTGATTAGATTCTAGTATTTAAAATCCTCCGTCATTAACAAGCTACTGGTTTGCCAATTCTGATAGTATTCTAGTCTCAAAAAATAAGTTGCCATTTCTCAATTACTCATCAATTTCTAAAGGCATTGATATAACTTAATCAAAATTGACATCTTTATCATTGTTGGTTTCTAATAATAAATGATAAAAGTTATTTAAATGGTAGGTGCTACTTAATAGAAGCTCCTGCAACACAAGGAAAAATGAGGGAAAAGGTGGCATTTTAGAATAGCTAGCTAACCTGTATTTAAGAATTAATTAGATTTGAAAAATAAATATATATCTGCTCTTTGGAAATAAGTAATTTATTTGTGTACTTTGGAAGGAAAGGGGCTACATATATCCAAAATTATAGAATTTTCAACTTGATGTCTCTAAGTTTTTACAGAACCTAGCATGCTACATGTTCTCATTTTGTATATATAGAGAACAGAAGTTTCAAAATGTGGATTTAAAACAACAACCACCAATAAAATGCCTAGGAGCTTGTCATTTTGTCCTTAATTCCTAGGTCTTTCTCGACCATCCTAGAAAACAACATCTGGATAAAGAGTTTCTGCCCATCTACAGTAATTCTAAGAACCCAAATTTAGCTCTGTGATACTGTGCTATTCCAAGATTTCCTTGCTCCTGAGTGCACTGAGTGCAGTATAAGAACGACAGATAACTCTGGTCTGTCTTGAAGACCAAAGATAGAGAGAAAACCCAATAGCCCACCTTTCAGAACATGGTCTGTGCTCCAAAATTGCTCCTACCTAGTCTCCCTAGAATCCTTCCTGGGCAAAGCCCAAATCCAGATTCATCTCTGGAACCATGCAAAGGGAAAGCAAGATGGGGGTCTCCTGAAGTGCATTTTTCATGCTGAGCTTCATATCATTTTCCTTGACTTATCCAAGGAGTCAACAGCATAACTAAGATTAAAAATGGTTGGTCCTCACTCGAGTATTTCGTCTAATCTGCTAAACCACATGTGCAGCATATTCTATAGGTCTTTTCCTTTTCTCACCCATGCAGGTTCTGAGTTAGACAAGAAGCCACAAAGAAAGTAGAAAGGCGAGAGTCCCTTTCTGGCGGACCCAGACCAAGATGCTCTAGTGATTGGGCCAATCCTAGGTTCTTCAGTAAAATACCAGGAGAAAAAAGGCTGCTGAGTTAAAGGCAACAAAAAATGATTAATAAAATGAGTTGTAGAAAGAAGACAAAAAATTTACATTCTAGATAGGCCATTCACTGCTTGAAAATTAATAGGAATCTGGACAAATGAAACACATAATAGAACAGGAACCATTCAGACTCAAAGGAGAAAGTGGTGAAACCCATCTGCAGACTAGATAGTTAATGAGAAAGAATAAACTAGGCTCCTACTAGTAACACTCCTAAATCAAGCTGGGGTTAAAGGCAGTGATAACCCTAGAGCTAGAGGTAGTTTCAGTAATTTAATTTTTTTAGGAATTTTAAAAAGATTTTAAGGCCAGTTGGGCCAAATACCAAAAGATACACCAAAAGAAGTGCCTACTCTGACTGCAATAGAAAATAAGACATTTGAGAGACTCACCTCTCCACTTAGTGGGATCTCAATTGGCTTTGGCTTCACATCTATCAGGTAGAAGGTTCGTGACAGGAGCAAAAGAGAAGGGGGGACATTCTCCTTCAGGTGGAGGTCCTGCCACTGCAGAATGGGAGGGAAATAAAACATAATATAATCACAGAATGTTAGAACTGGATGTGACCCACGATCATCTACAGCTTCCCTGGCTTTACAGCTTCCCCAGGTGCATGCCAATAACTCACAGCAGAATGAGGATAAGAACGTTCTTCCCCTGGCTTCTGCACCAGGAGTTGTACAGCACACACCCCTCACTCCAGTGGGCTCTCAGAGTCAGAGAAAGAACGTTCAATTAAATTCTCAAACTGTCGATCAATGAAACTAAATATCTTCTCTTAGACACAAAGTAGATGTTAAAGAATAAATCAGCCTTGTTCCTAACCAAAGAAATAAATGAGATGTAAGTTTTCAAGTACCTAATTTGCCGATTTAAAATACATATATACTTGTTTTAAATATGTTTTTATTGATTTTTGAGAGAGAGAGGAAGGGAGAACAAGATAGAAACATCAATGTAAGCCCGGCCGGTGTGGCTCAGTGGTTGAGCATCGACCCATGCACCAAGAGGTTGCCAGTTCGATTCCTGGTCAGGGCACATGCCCAGGTTGTGGGCCCAATCCCCAGAGGGGGGCATGCAGGAGGCGGCCAATCGATGTTCTCTCTCATTATTGTTTCTCTCTCTCTCTCTCTAAAAAATCAATTAAAAAAAAAAGAAGAAACATCGATGTGAGAGAGAAACATCAATCGGCTGCCTCCTGCATGCCCCCTACTGGGGATCGAGCCTGCAACCTGGGCATGTGCCCTGACCAAGAATTGAACCAGGACCTCTCAGTCCATGGGAAGACACTCAATCCACTAAGCCACACCAGCTGGGCTAAAATCATATATTTTTTAGAGCAATAATATATACATGAGACAAAATTCAAAAAATCAAATGAAATCAATAAAAATAAGCCTGCCTTCTACCCCTCTTCTCTTGATCTGTTTCCTTCCCTAGAAGCAACCACTGGTACCAATTCCTTATATAACCTTCCAAAGGTATCCTATGCATATACAAATATTTATATCTTTTTTTTTTTCCTTTATTGGGTTTTAGAGAGAGAGGAAGGGAAAGGGAGAGAGAGATAGAGAGATCGATGATTATTGATTGGCCGCCTCCAGCATGTCCCCCACTGGGGATTTGGCCCACAACCTGGGCATGTGCCCTGACCAGGAATCAAACTGGCGACCTCTTGGTGCATGGGTCGACGCTCAACCACTGAGACACACCGGCCGGGCTCTTTTTTTTTTTATCTTTACACAAAGGATAAGATATACACCTTTGTCCTTGCTTTTTTTCACTGAAATATTTCATCCAGATTGATTCATATCGGTAAATACAGAGCTGCCTCCTTTTTATTTATTTATTTTATTATTTTTTTTTTATCCTCACCCGAGGACATTTTTGCATTTATCTTCATATAGAGTGGGAGGGAGAGAGGGAAACATCAATGTGAGAGAGACATATCAAGTGGTTGCCACCCACACGACCCCAACCGGGGCAGGGGACAAACTGCAACCAAGGTATATGCCCTTAGTGGGAACTGAACCCAGGACTTTCCGGTCCGCGGGCCGACACTCTAACCGCTGAGCCAAACCGGCCAGGGCGAGCTGCCTCCTTTTAAACATCTGTAAAGGATTCTACTGTATGGAAATGCCATGATTTATTTGATTACACTCCTATTAATGAATGTTAGGTAGTTTCTAATCTTTTGCTATTACAAACAGTGCTGTAATGGATCTTTTGATATGTCATTTTGCACATGTGCAAGAACATAGGATAAATTCCTAGACGTGAAATTGCTAGGTCAAAGTAAATGCACTTAAAAATTTTTTTAAATATTGCCAAACCTCCATGGAAATTTTAAAAAATATTTTTATTGATTTTTTTAATGTTTTTATTGATTTCAGAGAGAGGAAGGGAGAGGGAGAGATAGAAACATCAATAAGAGAGAAACATCGATGGGCTTCCTCCTGCACGCCCACTACGGGGGATAGAGCCCACAACTCAGGCATGTGCCCTGACCAGGAATCGAATCGGGACCTCTCAGTTCATGGGCTGATGCTTAATCCACTGAGCCACACCGGCCAGACTTTTTATTAATTTTTAAAGAGAGAGGAAGGGGAAGGGAGAGAGAGAAACATCGATGTGAGAGAGACACATGGATTGGTTGCCTCCCGAACAACCCTGTCTGGGGCTGGGGATCAAACCTGCAACGCATCTACAGGCCCTTGACTGGGAATTGAACTGGTGATCCTTCAGTCCACCAGCCAAACCAGCCAGGGCTGCATGGAAATTTTTACCAGCAATGCATAAGTGCCCCTTTCCCCACACCCTCACCAACAAGGAATGTTTTCAAACTCGAATCTTTGCCAACATACTAAGTGAATGTGGTATCTCATAGTTTTATCTTATTATGAAGTTAAGATGTTTCCTGTTTACTATTTTTCTTTTTCTTTCTATGAAATGTCTGCCCATATCCTAACCAGAGTTTTTGAATGATAATACATAGTGCTGCATGTCACATGGTTGAATTAGTATCCTCACTCCCTTGTAGTGGGATTGTAAAATGATACACCCTTTTAAGAAAGTAACTCGACAGTTGAATCTACTTAATGCTCTCTGTTCCAGAAATAAATTATTTTAGTACCTCTCTACGATATGTCCATCTGCCAGCCAGAGCAGGTCCAACATGTAAGAGGAAAAGCTACCTGACATGGTTTCAAAGTCACAAAAATGGCCCCTGTCCAAAAATAATTTGTGTACACTTTACAGCACGTTTTACAATTATAGGAATGAGAATTTTAATTGGAGTTACTCCTTTGTTTTAAAGCATTAAATGTAAGCGCGTTCTCCCTCTCGGGAGCACGCCCGCACCTTTCCTTTCCCCTCTTCTTCCCCAGGCCTGTTACCTTTGCCTTTCTCCCTCCTAAGCTCCAAGGGCCCTTCTTCTGCCCCTGTAACTTGTTTCCTGAGCCTACACAGCCCAGCTGGCTCACTTCTACTACCTCTGTAACTTTCTAAAAACACTTTCTCTTATAATTTGGAAAAAAAAAATTAAATTTAGTTAAAATATGTCTGAGGGAAAATATTAAACACCTGATACCAAAGCTAGCACTTTACATGGGTTTGGGGCAATAATTGGGAAAGCAGTCCAGGAGAGTCGCAGGCAAGGCTACACCTCCAGATGGAGTCACACGGATGACAAGCCTTGTATTAGAGCGTTTGTTCAGGCCCTTACAATACCTGACGTAGGCCCTGAGATTCTCAGTCCCTCATGCACACACACCTCCCAGTTATTCAATCAAACACTAACCACCCTGGACAGTGTGGCTCAGTTAGTTGGGCATTGTCCCATGCACCAAAAGGTTGCAGGTTCGATTCCCGGTCAGGGCACAAGCCTGGGTTGTGGGCTTGATCCCCAGTGGGAGTGTGCAGGAGGCAGCCAATCAGTATTTCTCTCTCACATCGACGTTTCTATCTCTCTCTTCTTTCCTCTCTCTCTCTAAACAATCAATAAAAACATATTTAAAAAAAAATCTGGCCAGTGTGGCTCAGTGATTAGGCTCAGTGGTTAGACCATCAGCCTGTGCACCAAAGGGTCTTTGGTTCAATTCCTGGTCAAGTGTACATATCTGGGTTGCAGGTTCGATCCTCGGCCCTGGTCGAGGTGCCTGTGGGAGGGAGGCAATCAATTGAAGTCTCTCTATATCCCCCCTCCCTCCCTTCCACTCTCTCTAAAAATCAAAGGAAAAAATATCCTTGGGTGAGGATTAACAATAAATAAAAATAAATTTTAAAAATCTTAAAAAAACAACAACACTAATCTAGGTGCTGCTATGAACGGATTTGGCAGGTATAAGTAAGGTCCCAAGTCATGACCTTAAGATGGGAAGATTATCCGGGTGGGTCTCACCTAATCACATGAGACCTTTAAATTTGGAGCAACAGATCAAAAACAAAGGAAGTCTGAAATTTAAAGCATGTGGGAGGTTGGCATGTGAAAAGTTCTTTGCAGATGGAAGCGACCCTGGAGGTTAAGGAATGCTGATGGCCTCCAGGACTGAGTAGCCCAGGGCTGACAGCCAGTGAGGAAACAAGGATCTCAGTCCTGCAGCTGCAAGGAACTAAATTCAGCCAACAAACTGAGCGTGGAAGTGGAGTCTCCTCCACAGCCTCCAGAAAGGAGCACAGACTGCACCTCTGAACTACAGGACCATCAGCTAATAAATGGGCGTTGTTTTAAGCTACTAAATTTGTGATCATTTGTTATAACAGCGATAGAAAACTAATACAGTACCTTGTCTCAGTCAAAAAAAATCTAGCTGCTTTGGAATCCCACTGCTCAATTAAATAAAGCAAATTAGGTAAGATGGTTCACTTGCAAAGTAGAAATCACAAAATGAGGTCTGAAAATTGTAGGGAAAAGAGCTAGTGGAAAGGGCCCAGGAAAGCTGTTACTTGCCTCCATGAGCTGTTGTCTCAGTTGTTCTTCAGTGAGACCCAGTGATCTCATCCCTCGAGCCCTACAGGCAGCTTGCAGTTCTGACACACTCAAAGCACTCACCCCTTCTTTGGCAATTATCTGAAAGAAATGTAAGGAATGGTTTTCCATCTTTTGGTTCCAATTTTACCTAATCCCTAAATTCCAACTAGTCAGTGGAAACACAGGAATCTGATACTTTCAACACTTTGTCCCTAGCACTGACTGCTGCAAAGGCCAGATGCCTATATAAACAAGGTGACTTAGGAAGGTATAGCAGTTGAGATGAAGGGAATCCTGCCAAGAGGTATTAATAATATTGGAGATATTTACATAACTTCTCCTCAACACTCTGTCACCAAAGTAATTATTTTCCCTCTTGATTTGCATTTGCCTGCCTGTGATGTCTCTACTCTTCCCTTTCGTGGCAGCTTTCAGATTCATTTAAAAAATATTTGACTTGAAAAGCTTTCTATGCACCATCTGCTGCATGTCTCAGTGGTGTTCTTTCCCCACTATCCCCCACCGACACCCCAGGAATAGCCCTAACTCTCTGGTCCACAAAACTCCCTCAATAAATAACACAGTTCCTGCTAGGTGTGACCCAAAACTATGGTACTTCTGGGACCAGTACTGTTTATTCCAAGGTTTTGAAAACACAACTGAAATCTAAATGGGGCCGATGGGATCATGCGTCTCAGTTCTGAGAATCCTGCTCCTTCAGGCAGAATACTTTAAAGCAACTGATTCAGATTCAAGAAAGATTCTTTCCATTTTTTAAAATTTTTTATTGATTTTTAGAGAGAGAGGAACAGAGAGGGAGAGAGAGATAGAAACATCAATGAGAGAGAACATCAATTGGCCACCCCCTACACGGCCCCAACTGGGGATTTGGCCCACAACCTGGGCATGTGCCCTGACCGGGAATTGAACCAGCAACCTCCTGGTGCATGGGTCGATGCTTAACCACTGAGCCACACTGGCCGGGCGATTCTTCCATTTTTTAAAGGAGTCTAATTCATAGTTATAGTCCAAATGGTGCCTTTCTTCCACAGATGTCTAGGTGCTGCTCTCCCTCCCTGCATTACATTTTGCCACTCCTTCTTACCAGGCAAGCTCACCCAGCAGAATATTTACTTTAGCACCAGCTCTGCAGGAAGGGAGCAGAGGTGTGAGGGTGGAACCCTGTCCTTGGCAGAACAAGACTCAGGAATCTACTGAACTGCTGTTCCTTCCCAGTGGGTCCTAACTGCTTTAGATTAGTTTCAGCAAAGACATCCAAATTACTAACCACTTATGATGGCCTTCTCAAGAAAATGGGTCAGAGTACAATAACTCCTAAAATGAGTAATCTAGGTTCAGGCTGTCATGGTAATGGTTGTTCAAACCACTCATTTTCCTAGAGCCAGTCCATGAGCTGACCTAACAGAAGACACTGCACTTTATCACAAAGCCACCCTAAGATAGTTCACAATGCCTTGCTAATTCTCTACAGATATAGTTAAGCTCTTACTTCATCATCTGCTTTTATAGACCTCAGTTTCATCAGGAGCTGAAAGCGGAGCAAATTGTTGGTCCCAAAAGACTGCAGTTCTAGCAGTTTGCAAAGGGCAACCAGCTGAGGTCGATCTAGGTGCTCCAGGTTTAGCTGATCCTCAAATAGTTTGGAAAAGCGAACTATCTCCTTTGTGCTGGGCTTGTGGCCTGTCTGGACCTAGGCAGTGGGACAATTAAACAATTAAAATGTGTTTTCTACTTAATTTAACCTTCCCAGTAGACTATGTGAAAGACACATCTAAACATTTATGGATTCTATCTTAGGTATGGAAACAGGCCCTGTGGTACAAAGAGGAGTAAAGAAATCTGAAGTTGGCATACATCAACTGAAAAATGAGGAGTAGTTCAAACGTTTGACTAATTCTTTCCAAGAAGTTATCAATGTCCTCAGCACATTGGCTGCTTTAAGATAGATATTTCTGCAAACAACCATAAACATTTGTAATATCATATCTATATAACTTAGATTTGAAAATTCAGAGATCTTAAACAATTTGGAAGATCCATGTGACGCATTTTTTTCATAAAACTCCCAGCCCAGAAGTTGTTTGGTATTATAGCAAAGACTGACACCTGTTTGACATAGGATGAGAACTGTGTAGAGGCCTCTCCCAGTTTTGCCTTGTTCCTCTTTGCCATTTCTGTAATTGTTTCTTGAAGAAATTTTGCTAGTTCCAATTTTGCAGCCATTCTCTTTTTCTGTTTTTCTTCCTTAATAATAGAAGAGGAAAGTTAATCAATTCTTCATGATTACAACTTGGTAGATAAAGATGCAAGAAAAATAACTGTTACCTTGTTTTTGTTCATCCCTATTTCATGTATTAATATTATTTTCAGACCTAATTGGGTTCTGAGAGAACCAGAGCAAAGAAAAAGTAGCCTCTATTTTCAGATTATCTCATTAATCTTATCTTTTCTTTATCGCTAATACAATGATCATAAATATTTGATAGATACAAAATGTTCCCTCAATGGTAGGCTTTGTCATTATTTAGAATGAGATACTATTTCCTTTTTTAAATATTATTTTTCTTCTTTTTTTTTAATCCTCACCCAAGGAAATTTTTCCTTTTTTTTTTTTTTTTTTTTAGGTAGAGTGGGAGGGAGAGAGGGAGAAAGAGAGAAAATCGATCATGAGAGAGACACATGGATTGGTTGCCTCCCGCACGACCCCTGACCGGGCCTGGGGATCAAACCCGCAACCGAAGTATGTGCCCTTGACCAGGAATCAAACCTGCAACTCCTTGGTCCGCAGGCAGACAGACTCTCTAACTGCTGAGCCAAACCAGCTAGGGCTTAATTTTATTTTTCAATTACAGTTTATATTCAACTTTTTTTTTTTAAATCCTCACCCGAGGATACTTTTTTCCATTTTTATCTTCAGATAGAGTGGGAGGGAGGGAGGAGAGAGAGAGAAACATCAATGTGAGAGAGACACATCGATTGGTTGCCTCCTGCACGACCCCGACCAGGGCTGGGGATTGAACCACAACCGAGGTACATGCCCTTGGCTGGAATGGAACCCATGACTCTTTGGTCCACGGGCTAACACTCTACCGCTAAGCCAAACCGACTACGGCTCAACATTATTTTTTATTAGTTTCAGATGTACAGCATAGTGGTTAGACAATCACATACTTTACACAATCTCCCCAATATTTTAAGTATCCACCTGGCACCATACATAATTATTACAATATTATTGACTATATTTCCTATACTGTACTTTACATCCCTACGACTATTTTGTATAGTACTCCTTAATCTCTTCACCTTTTTCACCCAGCCCCCAACCCCTCTCGCCTCTGACAACTAGCAGTCTGTTCTCTGTATCTATGAGTCTGTTTCTGTTCTGTTTTATCATTTGTTTTGTTCTTTAAATTTCACATGTAAGTGACATCATATGGTATTTGTCTTTCTCTGACTGACTTATTTCACTTAGCATAATACCCTCTAGGTCCATCCATGCTGTCACAAATAGTAAGATTGCATTCTTTTTTATGGCTAAGTAATATTCCATTGTGTGTGTGTGTGTGTGTGTGTGTGTGTGTGTGTGTGTGTGTATCACAGCTTTTTTTATCCACTTGTCTACTGATGAGCACTCGGGTTGTCTGAGTTATTTATAAATGAGATACTATTTCTCAACCTGATGCAAACCATCTAAGGTTGCCAGTTGAGCAAACCCTTGGTCTGAGTGGCCCTGGATCTTGCTTGGGCCATGAACAAAAAAATCACACAAACTAGGAAATTAACTCAAAGCTAAAGTAGCTTATAGTTTAAGTAATGTAAAAGAGACACAATTTATTATAATATATTGAGTTAACTGCTATAACACATATGAACAAAGCACTACACAGAAGAGAATTAAGTGTATACTCTTAAGACACTATGTTGACCATTATTTCTAAATCCTTGTTCATCATAAAAAATTCAGTATGATGGTATTTTCAAAATAACCATAGTCAGGACTCAGTAGGGTAGAGAGACACAGGAATATATATGTTATATATACTTTTTTTTTTTTTTTTTGTCACCCAAGAGATTCTAATGATCACCCAATCATAGCAATCATTGGTTTTTAGAAATATCTTAAAAGACTCAGCCAAAAATCTCACACAATGGCAATACCATGATTAGTCATTACCATTAATCAATACCATTTTTAGTCATCCATTTCATTCATCTATATCCATATCCACATCCATCCACCCACCCATCCACTTATGGAGCACCTACCAAGTGCTAGGTGCTGGAGAAAAAATGAGCAAAAACAGATATGAATTCCTACCCTCATGGAACTTCTAGTCTAATGGGAGAGACAAACATTAGTGACTAAAGATAATCCAGTAATTCCACATATGGATGTGAAAGTATAACAAAGAAGTACTATGAAAGAGAAATGCATGGTACTGTGATCTGATGTAAACAGAAAGCTAGCACTCTTGTTCACTTACTGTCTCTCTTTTCATGGAACAAAATAAACAAGAAAGTATTTTCTAGGACTGTGCCCATGATGTATGTTCAGGGATGAACAGTGCTTAGGAAAGAGGAATATTTAGATAAATCACCTCCTCTATCCCCTCTACCCCCATCTTCCTGCATTCACTAACAATTTTCTTAGAATCCCTTGGTATTAATTCTAGATCCAGATTACTTTTTTTACAAATATGTTTACTTTTTTTCTTTATTGATTTTTAGAGAGAAAGGAAGGGAAAGAGAAAGAGAGAGAAAGAGAGAGAGACAGACAGAGAGAAACATTGATGAGAGAGAACATCGAATAATTGCCTCCTGCATGACCCCCACTGGGGATTGGGCCCACAACCTGGGCATGTGCCCTAACCAGGAATCGAACTGGTGACCTCTGGGTGCATGGGTTGACACTTAACCACTGAGCCACACCAGCCGGGCATAGATCCCAATTAATTTTAATGTAAGTAAATTAAACTACTGCCAGGCAATTATATATTGCAACTTGATTCTATCCTTTAAATGCATTATCAAATCTGTCTTCAAATTTTTATTCTAATGCCATGTTCAGAATTTAGGCTTGGTCCTCTCTCTTACTATTAAAATAGCATTCCAGCTGATTTCCTTCCCTTGACTCTGCTATCTTCAATCCTTCCTGCCGGCAAAATTATTTTTCTAAAACACAGACCTAATCCTGTTACCCACCCCCTGCCAAAATTTACCTTCCATCATTTACCACTGTCTGAGGTAAAGTCTGCATTTTGTAGGGTGGTAGATGCTTTCTAACCTGACCCAACATAACACTTTTGTCTCATCTTCTACCATTGATCCCCTTGTATTCCACCCATAAAGAACCAATCAGTGGTCCCTGGTTATGTCACACTCTTTTACACCGTTAAGCCATTTTACGTGCTATTCTGTCTATCCAAAATATCATTCAAACACGAGAGTAAAATTCTACCACTCTTTAAATCTGGGTTCCACAGTTACCTCTTCTGTGAAACATTTCCCAATCTGATTTAAAAGTTGCCCTCTTTGTCCCTTCATAATACTGTGTTCATATCTTCATATCACTGTCTAGTAGAGTGGCACAGAATAAAGATGATGAAGAAGCTGCCTCAGTTTTCTAGCTCATCACCTTCACAGTGACCATCAAACAAGGACACCCTCTTCTCAGAGAAAACTCATAAGCAGCAAAGTGTCTGTTCCACTGAATGGATCATGCCTGACGTTCAAGCAGTCACTGCCGAAACAGTTGATTTATGTTTTTATGTTTGCTTTACTTTTCAACAGTTAAAAACAAGTTAAAGTTCAATGGAGAGGGATAGTTTTTTTCAACAAATGGTGATGGTAAAACTGGATATCCACATGTAAAAAGTGATTCTTTTTTTTTTTTTAATCCTCACCCGAGGACATTTTCCCACTTTTTTGTTCAGATAGAGTGGTAGAGTGGGAGGGACGGAGAGGAAGAGAGAGAGAGAGAGAGAGAGAGAGAGAGAGAGAGAGAGAGAGAGAGAGAGAGAGAGGAGGGAGGGAGGGAGGGAGAGAAATATAGACATGAAAGGGACACATCTACTGTTTGCCTCCTGCACGACCCCAACCAGGGCTGGGGAGGAATCGCAACCAAGGGACGTGCCCTTGGCCAGAATCGAAACCAGGACTTTTTGGTCCAGCAGGCCCACGCTCTAACCGGTGAGCCAAACAGGCCAGGGCTAAAAAGTGATTCTTGACATTGATGTTACACCTTTCTTAAAAATTAACTCGCTCTTTCTGTCTCTGGCCAAGGGTAGCTGTGGCCATGTCTGCCCACCTGCAGTGGACAGTATAGGAAACTACTCCAGCTTCCTGATCTAGAGGAACAAGCAGACTTACAGCAGCGAACCCAGTAATGTGAAGGCCCGCAATTCCTTTGACGACAACGAAAAAACGGGCTGATTCACCAAAAGACCGTGGGTGTGAAGCCAGCGGGTCAATGGCAAAGGTGTGGTAGTCGTCCTGAAGCAGAGATCCAGACAGTGAAAACTGGCCACTTAGTGCAGACCACCATCAACAAAAATGCCCGGCCGCCCTGAACAGCATCCGGCACATAGCTGCAAGAACAAGTACTGCCCGGATCTGCACAGGGTCGCCATTCACAGGGCCAGCGCCATCTTGTGCAGCCAGAAGCCAGTGATGGCGAAGAGGAAGTGGCCCGCCCCACCCCAAAGCAATAAAGGTGTTATATGACTTTCCTCAAAAATAAAATAAAATAACTCAAAATGGATCATAGACTCAAATGTAAAACTCAAAACTACAAAACACCTAGGAGAACACCTTAGGTGACCTTGGATTTGGTAAGAGTTTTTAGATACAACACCAAAAGCATGATCCAAGAAAGAAAGAAAAAATCAAGTTGTACTTCATTAAAATTTAAAATATTTGTTCTGCAAAGGACACAGTTAAGAGAATGAAAAGACAAGCCACCAACTGGGAGAAAATATTTGCAAAACACATGTCTGATAAAGAACTTGCATCCAAAAATATACAAAGAACTCTTAAATCCTGACAATAAGAAAATTAATAACCCCACTAATAAGTGGGCAAAAGGTTTGAACAGACACCTCCCCAAAGAAGACGTTTAGATGGCAAATAAGCATATGAAAAGATGCTCAACATCAGATGTCATTAAAGAGTTACAAATTAAAATAACAATGAGATACCACTGTAAACCTATTAGAAGGGCTAATACTTAAAGCACTACAACACCAAATGCTGATGAAGATATACAGCAACAGAAACTCTCATTCATTGCTGGTGGGAATACAAATGGTACAGATACTTTGGAAGACAATTTATCAATTTCTTACAAAACTAAGCATAGTCTTACTGTACAATCCAGCGATTGCTCTCCTGGGAATTTACCCAAATGAGTTGAAAGCTTATGTCCAAACAAAAACCTACACACGGATATTTTCAGCTGCTTTATTCATAATTGCCAAAAATTGGAAGCTACCAAGATGTCCTTCAATAGGTGAATGAATAAATTGTGGTACATCCACACAGTGAAATATTATGAAGTGATCAGAAAAAACAAGGCATGAAAAGACATGGAGGAAACATATTGCTAAGGGAAAGGAGCCAGTCTGAAAAAGCCACATACTCTATGATTCCAACTATATGACATTCTAGAAAAGGCAAAACTATAGAGATAGTAAAAAGATCAGTGGTTGGCCCTGGCCTGTTTGGCTCAGTGGTTAGAGCTTCGGCCTGCGATCCAGAGAGACCCGGTTTGGTTCCGCTAAGGGCACGTACCTTGGTTGCAGTTTGTCCCCGACCCCGATTGGGGTCAAGTGGGTGGCAACCAGTCGATGTGTCTCTCTCACATCAATGTTTCTCTCTCTCTCTCTCTCTCTCTCTCTCTCTCTCTCTTCTTCCTTCTCTCCCTCTTGCTCTATCTGAAGATAAATGAAAAAAAAGTGTCCTTGGGTGAGGATAAAAAAAAAAATTAAAAAAAAAAAAAAAAGATCAGTGGTTGCCATGGGTTGAAGGATAGAGGGAAGAGGGACAAACACGTGAACCACAGGGGATTTTAAAGCAGTAGGACACTGTGATGGTGGATACATGACATGCATTTATCAAAACCAATAAAACTGTACAACACAAAGAATGAACCCTAGAGTATGAGCTTTAATTAATAATAACATATAGATATTGGTTCTTCAATTATAACAAATGTACCACACTAATGTAAGATGTTAATAATAGCACAAAGGAGGGGGGGGGAGGTATCTGGGGATTCTCTGTACTTTCTGTACAATGTTTCTGTAAACCTAAAAACTTCTCTAAAAACTGAAGCCTATTAATTTTTTAAAAGTTAAAAATTCCTACATACCTTTTTGGATTCACTTTCAAAAGTTGATGGTAACATCCCTGGGAAGAATTTCAGAAACACTGGTAATAAGAATTCCATGAAGGGTACAATTATGAACACCATAAATGGAACCAAGCGGAAGAAATCAACACAAGTCCTCAATAGCTAAAGAATTAAATGCATATGCAATATTCATTATTTTAGGATGTGCCCAAAACAAAAAAACAAACAAAAAATAAAAACCACTAAAAGTAAAAAGCCTGCTTTGGCTCTTAAAGCGTTAAAAACACAAGACATTTTCTGCAGCTGTTTATAAAATGGAAAGGTGGGATTTTCCTCTTTATCATAGCTCTGAAGTAATATTTATGGGATAGCCTCAAGGAAATCTATGACAATCAAAACATATTACTGGTATCTCTTAGCTTTCATCTAACTTAGGGGTCTGGACTTTAATAACATAGTATATGTTAAAATTGTTTTCTTAAATGCATATATTAACAGTTTGTACTTCAGATTCACAGATCAAACCTGCAGCCTCTCAACTTCTTGGAGAGATTAGAGAACACAATTATAACCATTCTATATGCAAATATAAACAAATTTAAAGAATTTTGCCTAAAGTTATACAGCAAGCCATTTGCAGACAAATAAGAAACTCAGTGAGAAATTCTCATTCTCACCATCAGTTACTATTCCTACTTTGGAATTTTAAAAATGAATTTTAAGTTGAGTTTAAAACTTGGTTCCTAAATAGTTTATTTTAACTTTACATTTTCTTTCTTAAATATGATTCTTGCCTACCCTTCGTCTCTCTCGTCTGGTCAGCACCTGTCCATGCAACAGCCTCCAAATCATTCTGGCAGCAACTTTGGTGTCAATCCAAAGCAAATAGAATCCATTGTAATAATATTTAAGTTCATCCATAATTCTTTGTCTGTAAGATCGCTTTTCTTCCTTAGTCTTCATACCAGTTTCTTTTGTGGGCTGAGGATTTGTCACCTGTGGCTTTTTGGGGGTTTGCTCCAGCTGAGGTTTGCCAGGGACCTCTTGTAGCCAGCAAGTTGATGTGTGTAGCTTTTGTATTATTCTAGTTCGTAAATGAAGTACATTATTGCCTGACTGACTAGGATAGGAGTGTTTCTTGCTTCCATAGTTCTTCATATATGTTTTATTTAAATGGGAATCTGGCAAGTGAAGAAATGCAGATGATGGGAAATAAGAAGAGCAGGTAGGATGGACAAAATGGCTGGGGAATCTGGAATAAAGAGCAACATCCTCTGAGTTGAGCATGAACTATTACAAACTTAAAAGAAATACATACTGTATCTGGTTAAAATAAAACAATAGTTTTAAAGCCTGTAATTTTTTTTTTCTGTTCAAACTAATTTCCTTTTTATTTAGGTTCAAGTTACTATTATATAGTTGGTACTCAATTAAAGCAGATGATGTTCATTAGTGAATGAAATACAACTTTTTATCCCAGTTGAAGAACAGTAAGCTTTATGGTTGAACAATATATTCTATGAGAAATATTAGTAAGTTCATTTCTAAGAATAATTGCTATATTAGAAGTTAGAAATTCTGCAACTGTTCATTTAAAAATCTAATAGCAAATATTTTCCTTCCAGGGGTTATGTTTGAAATTGTGTCTTCACCTACTCTACTGACAATAGGAATGTTATCTGAACGAAGCACTTCAAGGTCCCTTTGGGGGTTAACCAATCACTTAGGATTGCCTTGTCTGTGTAGTGCCCATGGATCCCCTCAAGTGAGAAGCCCCTACAGCTGAAATGCCCTTAACCCAAGATTCCTAAAGAACCTTAGAAATAAGAACTAGAATTGGGCACCCCAGCTAGGGATCTCCACATTCTACTTTTGCAACAGCTCACAATCTTCAGTTATACTAGCACATCAGATTTTTGAAAATAAAAATAAGATTATCTGGGCAAAGAAAGTTCCTGACAAAGAGACTTTTGGCAAAGAGATGGCTTTTTCCATTCTTTGCTTTTGAAGCATGCCAAGATAAAATACTTTTTGACTGTCTAAAAGGGAAGATGTACAATGTATCCAGCACACATTCTTTGCAATAAATAAGTGATAGACCTTGCTGGGGCAGGTATAGGCCCTAGGATTGGCTTGTTTGCAAACCACTTTACTCCTTTTTACATGTAGGGGCCTCGAATAACATTCAGCAATCACATTCCAAAACCATTACATCTTCTATCTTACTGTATTACACACCTACAAAATTACTCAGCCAGAGTTCTAAAGCATATAGAAAATTTGGGATAAGTTTAAATACATTAAAATGTCAGCTTCCTAAAAACCAGCATAGCTAAAACCAACAAAGCTTTAATTGTGTATTAAGCCTGTCTTTTTACATATATCTTTTCCATCTAGAAGAATAAAGTTCACATAAATATTGGGGGCCAGAGGGAAATTTCAAAGCTTACCTTGTTCGGGCAATAGCTAAGACTGTATAATAACAGTAGAAGGCCATATTTATATTTGTCTCAACTAGTCAACATAGGGACCTAGGCAGAAGGAGTAAGTAAACAATTCAGTACTTGAAAAACACATCAATTATAAAGGTATCAGGATTTAAGTGTTTTTAATTATTGCAAGGGTAAAATATTTGCATATTCTATTCAAGGTGTAAAACATCTTTCAAGTTCACATCCAACAATCATGAATAATGTTTTATTAGCACTGGATTTGAGAATGGTACTTTGAGATCCCAACAAACAGAAATGACCTTTAATATGATGATACTCAAGATAGTGATACCCAGTCTTCAAAGACATTTTGATTTCTGGTCAATAGTACCTAGTAATCTATTTAAATGGTTGCCAAGTATTCAAGACGCTGAGCAAGGTACACTTATTGGTAGCCTAAAAATACAGGTTGAAAATAAATATCCTGGGTTTGTTTTAAATTAGCTTTTTTCTATACTTGGCCAAGCCACCCTAAATTTTAAAAGATTAAAAGCACTGCCCTGGCATGTGTGGCTTAGCTGGCTGAGCCTCCTCCTGAGCAGGGAAAGGTTTCCGGTTCCATTCCCGGTCAGGCCACCTGCCCAGGTTGCAGGTTCCTGGTCAGGGTGTGGTAGGAATGCCTACAAGAAGCAACCTGACCTACAACCAAGATTACTCTATCCTGCAAAGCTATCATTTAGAATCGATGGACATATAAAGAATTTCCCAGACAAGAAAAAGCTAAAGGAGTTCATCACCACCAAACCAGTATTATATGAAATGTTGAAGGGTCTTCTTGAAGGAGAAGAACAAAAATATGAATAATAAAATGGCAATAAATACATATCTATCAACAACTGAATCTACAAACAAAATGAGCAAGCAGAACAGAAACAGACTCATAGATACAGAGAACTTTTTGTTGCTTGCCAAATGGGAGGGGGCTGGGGGATGGGGAACTAAAATGAAGGAATTAAGAAGTACAAATTGGTTGTTAGACTGATGAACCTCAAAGGGAAGGGGGGCAGGAGGGTGGGAAGAGATAAACCAAAGAACTTCTATGCACATATGGATAACCAATGGACACAAACAATACTGTGGGGAAGGCAGGAGGGGGGCGGGATTGGGGAGGAGGGGTCAATGGGGGGAAAAAGGGGGAGTATCTGTAATACATTCAACAATAAAGTTAAAAAATGATAAAGAATTTAAAAAAAACAACAACAAAAAAAGAAGCAACCTGATCGATGTTTCTCTCTCTCTCAAATCAATAAAAACATTTCTTTAAAAACTTGTAAGATGGTCTGGCCGGTGTGGCTCAGTGGTTGAGCGTGGACCCATGCACCAAGAGGTTGCCAGTTGGATTCCTGGTCCGGACACATGCCCAGGTTGTGAGCTCATCCCCAGTGGGGGGCATGCAGGAGGCGACCAGTCGATGTTCTCTCTCATCGATGTTTCTATCTCTCTCTCCCTCTCCCTTCCTCTCTCTCTAAAATCAATAAAGGAAAAAAAAATTTTTTTTAATTGTAAGACAAATAATTTCTTAAAAAGATTGAAAGTCCTCATTTAAGTAGCAGCGAAAATATACATGGTACCTAATAGTTCAAGCGGAGGTGAACCGGTTTCCTGTGCTAGTGATTCTCCACAGCGCTTTATACCTTGAAATAAGCTTTATAGAAACAGGCGTGCTCATACAGCAGGGAGACCAGACCCCACCCGGCGGTCCAGCCTCTGTCTGGCCCGAGGCACTCCCGCTCTGGGCTGAGGGCAACCACCTCCCCGGCGGGCGGGGGCCGGGCGGGCCGGGCGGCGACCCCGCCTGCGCCTACGCGCGGCCCACGCCCCTCGCCGCCGGATACCTTTGCTTCCGGCTCTTGATGACACCGGACGAAACGCGCCCTCGCCTTCCTCAGCCGGTGGCTTTTGTGCGTGTGGTGTGGATGGACTGGGTTTACTGTGGTGGGGTGTGGGGGTGTTTCTTTGTATTTTGGTGTGGGAGTGGTGCAGGCACGGAGACGACGGACCTTGTTGGCTATCCGGGTTTATGGAAGGCAGACGAGAAGCAGGTGCGGGGTGCAGAAGAGAAATGAGGAAGCACGAAAGAGGGGAAATGGAGGCTGAGCTCCAAAGCTGTTGGGCGGGCAGGGGGACGAGGTCAAGGGCTGAAGAGAGCGCGCTGGGCCACTGGAAGCTGTCGGGAACTCTGGACGCTGATGGCAAGAACAGGATGCCGAGGGAGCGGGCTCCGCAGGAAGACAGGCAGGCACGGTCCTCCGAGTCACTGCCTGGGGACTTGGCCCACCCTACCTCCTCTGGCGGGCTCCCGGGAACGGCTGCCCCAGTCCTCCAGTCCCTTCCCGAGGCCCCCTTCCACAGCTCCCCAAGCTAGAAGGGCCCGAGGCCGTCTCTATGGCTCCACCTCTTTCCTCGCGGGTGACGCCATCTGAGTGACGACATCACCCACCAATGGGCTGGGTTCTCAAATTCGGGAGAGTGAGGGCGTCCTTCGCCGTAGCATCCCTAGAGGCAGCGAGGTCTGGTTCCCATCGGCAAAGCGACTGACTTCCCTCTTGCGTTAGTTTAAGGAGACTCTGTGTTGGGCCGGGGGGCGGCGCAAGACTGACGTTTTTCTGCCCGTCCACAGTCTCTAGGTTGTGGACCAGCCCTCCCCGAAACTCTTCATTGAAAGCTGGGTTGAAGAAGCTCCTACTCTCCCGCTAGTGCAATATGCCTGATAGTCGCCATGGTAACCATCTTGGAGTCACGAATTACATCACTTTCATGTTTTTCCTTTCTTGCCCCACCCCTCCAACTGCACGACTGTGGCGGGGGAAGCAATGGAAAGGGAGTGGTAGAAAGGGCGGGAATGGTAAGGAAAACATCCCTCTGGCCCAAGACTGGAATACTCTGTAATCTGAATTTGCTTTATAAATGTTCTCTTAACAGGTATTGTTTATGACCAGTACTTTCTGCAAAAAATCTCAAATATTTAAAATATACATTATAGTAGTTGTGCAGGTTTGGGGGGCATTTCAGTTCCTAGGATGGGCAACTGAGCCATCTTGGGAAAGTGAAAGATCTAGAAATGTTCACGCTCCCTAGTTATCTCTACCCATTCATTTTATCTGGCTCTAGAAGGGGGGGGGGGGGGGGGGGAGATTCAGTGGCTCTACTTTGACTAACACCAGACAGCAAGGAATACCTTTCTCACGGAGAACACTTCTCTTAACATGTTAGTTGACCACAGACTTTTCTGGGCTGAACATTTGTAAGAATGAAAGGTGGCGGGTATTAAATTTTAGGGTTTGTTTTTATATATATATATATAAAAAAAATACAGACTGCTTTTAATCCACAAAGCATTTTTCAGCTAGTAACTAAATGGATCAACTATGTTAACTAGGCAAAACTTTTTAGTTTGGCCACTAGAGGGCCCTTTGTGCATGTCTGATGTCCAACTTTCCACATAAAGGTTTCACTTCATGTTGTGTTTACAGGAATTAACAAATTCTACAAAGCTTTGGTCTTTTTACCTTTTCTTTTCCTGAAAATTCCCGATGGTAAATTTTGAGCTCTAAAAGGCTAGGGTATGCTTTTCACATTAATTTCGTAAATTAATCGCTGCACTACCATGTCCCCATACTTTTCTGGAAAAGATCATAAAGGATGCAAAAATATTCTTAGTTCCCTGGGAGACATTTTATACCGGAAAATATTCTTATTCATGCATTGTATTCACTTACAACCAGGCACAGTGAAAATCATTAAGTATTCATAAACCAGATGAATGATTCCAAGATCACTATTTGAAAGTTGAGCTAGATTTTCTACCATGGCCATATGTCAGCAATCCCATTCCGCAAAGGGAAGGGTTAAGAATCTTTCTTATTGAAATGTATTTGTTCAAAGCAATGTCTACCTTCTGTTATTAGGACTGGCGACTTTTTGACTTTCAGGATTAATGATTTATAATATAAGGAGTTTTTAGCTTTAATCTTCAAAAAAGAAACAAAACAAAAAATGTTTTTCTCCCAAACTCTGGCCCTGATTGTTAGATTGCTGTCTTAATGACCTGTTTGCTCATTTTCTTTGGAGAAGAGAAAGCATGTTGTGAACCTCAGATGTTAGATGCTAAAAGTATAATTATTTTTAATGGCCATTTCCCTAAATATGGCTCCAGATCAAATATTATTAACAATGTATTTTCTGGTGTTTTGCAGAAAGAGACTATGCATCTTCCTCACATAACTTTAATTTTAAACTCTGGTCAGCATAGTTTTAGAAGAAAATCAAAACAAAATCCCCAGGGACAACCAGATTCTCCTCAAGATGAAAATCCAGGTCTCAAGTCAAGGCAACAGTTTATCAATAAAACAAGGTAAACATGGGAAAGTGGAAAAGAAGGGTGGAGGTAGTAAGGATTATAGGGGGGAAAAAGACCAATTTAACCTTTCTTCCCAGGAGATAGACTCAAACTAAAATAAGCTCAGGTGGCCCCCTTTGGAGGTCTGTGTTCCAAAAAGGCTTCTAGGCATTTAAAACAAACAAAAATGTGATTTTATTGATTCCTTTAGGTTTTGTTACTACACAAAGGTTACTGCACAAGCATAGTTTTAGAAATATTTAATGATTAATGGAAATGCTTAATTCTTAATATCATCCGTAGTATTATCAGGGTTATGTTTTTTTAAAAAAAAAAAACACCCTAATAATTAGTAATCATTAAAATAATTGATCTGTAGGAATTTTTTAATTTCTTATTTAAGTGGTATTTAAAGATATCAGGAATTTCTTGTAACTGTACAAAATAGATCCAGCACTATAACGTCTATGGAGAGTATAGCATCTAGTAGTGATATGGCTTTATTAATCTCAAAACGGAGAGCAGAGTTTTGGTTTCCTCATCTGATTGCTGCCTGTGTTTCCCTTGTACATTCTTTGTGCTGCAACGTTCTAGTCATTATCAAACAGTACCCAGGAAATATCACCAAATCTGCACACTCCAGCAAGAACAATTTACTTCCCCAGGACTTTCCATTGTTTAACATAAATTTCCTAGGATGGGGAGGGCTAAAGGGTTACAGAGAATTTTGACTCCCCCTTCCTCCTCTCATTCTTGCGTGAACTCTGTCTAGGACAAATGCCCTCACATCCCTGGAAAGGAAGATCTGGCAGCGAGCGGTAGAAAGCAGAAGGCCCAGACACGTGACGGGCAGAGTCCTCTGGGTCCCTCAGGGTCTGGGGTGCACAGGCGCTTACGTCCTCCTAGTTACCCACAAGTCTCCGGGCCCGCAGTGCAAGCAGGAAGAACGCGTGGGGGGCCCGGTGCCTACTAGGGAGGTCGGCGCTTCCCCACAGAGGCTGAGATTCAGCCAAGGCCTTCTAGTGCTTGCAATTAGGGAGCGGGGGTAGCATCCGGCTGAAACAGGCATGGCTGAAAGAGAGACCGCCCCCGAGGATCAAGTAGGAAATTGCTGCCATCGTGTGCACACGCAGACCCATGTGGAACAGGCAGCTCTTCTCTGACAGGTGTCGGACAGAAGACAGCTAAGGAAGCACATTGTTGTCCCCTTTTCCTGTCGTCGTAACCGGGCATCCGTTAGTAGGTTGTTTCTGACATCTAGGAATTGTGTATCAGTGCCACTCTCTGGTGTGCCATATGGTGTTTAATATGCATGCTGTTATTAAATATGTGACACACACGAGCAGTTTCTTCCTCGCACACCCAACCTTTAACCTGTCTTCGAGTTTTGTTTTCGCTCTCCTTCGCACCTTTCCTTCCTGTGTCTCTCTGCCTTTATCGCTCGCGGTCTCACTTCTCGTCTAGACTCTCGGGTTGCTCATATTTCTGGTTCTCGCTCCGGCCCCTCCTTCCCGCCCCGCTGACTAGCTTCTTCCTCCTTTCGCCCCCCGCGCCCCAAACCCGGGACTGCATTTCCCGGTAGGCGCCGCGGCCGACAGCCAATAAGCCGCTGAAGATTTGGCGGCGGCGGCGGCGCTCGGAGAGTCGGGGTGGGGGGACTTTGTGCGCGGCGTCGGTGGCGGCGGCGGGAGCGGGCGGCGGCGTCGACGGCCAGAATCGAGGCGGAGGCTGAGGGGAACTGTCCACGGGTCGCTACGGACCGGCGTGCGTAGGCCGACTCGAGCCCGGAGGACCCTGCTGCCCCCGTCCGGCCGCCAGCCACCGGCTCCTCTCTGGTAGCAGCGGCTGCGCGGCGACCCCCATCCCTCCACATCCCCTGCCTACCCTACCTCCCGCAGCCTTCCTCCTCTCCGCTCCCGGCCTGGCCCGGCCCGGCCCGGCCGTGGCCCTCCTCCGTGCCCGCCGCCATGGCAGAGGCATCCGGCGCGAGGGAAATCTAGCCCGGGGATTTCATGCGGCCTAGCTTGGTTCCATCTCCTCCCCCCGCAGCCCCGGCGGCTGCCCGCACCCCAGTCCCACTCCGGGCCTCCGTGTCTCTCCTGTGATCCTACTGACACGGCCGGGGGGTTAGAATGGAACAAACTGAAGGTAAAGTGAATGCGTGCGTGTTTGTGTGTCTGTGTATTGGAAGGGCCGAGGAGGGGCCGACCTAGGGATGGGACCAGGGTAGGGAGAGAGACCCTAGCCGGAATGGGAGGACAGGCGAGTGGCCTTCAAGGGTTCGAGGGAAACCTAGAAGGAGGAGCAGATGGCAAGGTGGAGGGTGTGAAGGGTATCGGGAGGTGGGGCAGGGGAGGTGGGATTGGGATAAGAGGTGGAGTGGCGCTGAGCTGGGAATTGGGAGTAGAGGTGGGATGGGGGCGGGGATAAAGATGGAACGGGGGAGGGGCAGGGAAAGAGGAGTAGAGTTAGGTTTGGAGACCTGGGCAGACTGAGAAATAGGGAGGTCTGGGGGTGTAGACTGAGAACTAAAAGGATCTGGGGGAAGGAGATAACATTTGATGGAGAAATGGGCATCAAGAGAGAAACGAGGGAATGGAAGTGGAGGAAAAGGTGGATTAGGAAAAGGGAGGAGAAATGATTGAGACAAGATGCAAAAGGGAGATAGGAAATAGACACAGGAAACTGGAAGACCTAGTGTTGGGATAGAGAAGGAAATTAAGTGAATGTTGAAAATGTTGGGAACTAGCGACCAAACATCACAGAGTGGGAGGAAAAGAAGGGGAAGAGGGTTATTAAAGTGTTAGGAAGGGAAAGCCTTTTGTTCCTATATTTGTGTTATTCTGTGCCTTTTCTTTCGAGGCTGGAGAATAGAGAAGCAAGTGGTTATGCTGTTATGATTGTTGTGAAATGGGGAGGTGTGGGTTTTACCCTTTTGAGGAAGGAGAAGTGTTAGTGTTATGGTAGCAAGACAAGGAGAGACATGGCCATAATTTGATGGTCTTGGTGAGGGAATGAAGACTGTTCAGATTTAAAGGGGGCAGGGGCAGCCATGTTTGCTGCCAGGCACTGCAGTGTAAATAAATTCCTTCTCTCCGACATCAGTATGAATCTGGAAGGGGCCATTTCAGAAGGTTAACCCCCTTTCTTTCTATTCATGAACTCTTCCCTTCCATCTTGAGGTCATTTAAAATTGTTCATAACCACCAAAGGAGGTAGTGATGTTTTCCATCTTGTGTGTTTTGCTGCCCCCCCCCTTTTCCTTCTTCCTTGTGGTTGCAAACAAGGCATGCTAATGAACTGCAGTGTAAAATTTAACCCTTTTTATAAAGTTAAGACTATATTTTTAGTAGCTGAAGGAATCATTACTACTCTCTTATATCAAACGTGATGGTGAAAGGTCTTTCAAATAATCATTTGTTTCAGAGGCCTCGGAAGCAGTCAACATGTTTTCTGCAATTCTTTAAGTAAACAAGGAAATTGCATCGGTTATTTTACTTGGGCTTGTGCTCTTGGCAGAGCATTGTGTGGGGGTGAGAAGGGATAGGAAGATCTGCTTGTCATAGCTTATCTGCTTACTGTGTTTTGAATATTAGAAAATTAGAAATGTGTGTAGTATTTTTAAATGGTGTTTTTGATAGCTCTTGCTTATAGGTTAAGCGTTTTCTTTTTCTTTTTCTTTTTTTTAAAAAATAAATTCTGTTCCCTTCCCTTTGCTTTCATGTAACTAGCTCAATACAATCTTCAAATGCCAGTTCAGCATACTGCAATAATCCATGAAGTAGGCATGCAGTTCTCAGAGCCTCATTGAGGTGCCAATATTTTTTGTGGGAACTTCAGGTCACACTCAGGAAAGCCATAGTAACTCTTTAGTGTACTCAAATGTAACTATTTGTGTGATATGAAATTCAGCTTAAAACCTGACAAATTTACAGTAGATAAATTAGGTGGAGCTTTTTTTTTTTTTTTTAAATCCTTACCCAAGGATATTAGGATATTTTTCCATTGGTTTTAAGATAGAGTGGAATAGATAGAGGGATGGAGAGAGAGAGAGAGAGAGAGAGAGAGAGAGAGAGAGAGAGAGAGATTGGCTGCCTCCCGAATGACCCTGACTGGGGCCTGGGATCGAACCTGCAACCCAGGTATGCACCCTTGACCAGAATCAAACCCAAAACCTTTTGGTCCACAGACTGACACTCCAACCACTGAGCCAAACTGGCCAGGGTGGGTAGAGCCTCTTTTATTTTCATATTGAAAAGGATTAAATGTGTGTGTAACCTCTCGTTTTGTTTTATAATTGTAATTGGGGTAACCTGAACTTCAGTTCATCATGTTGATATCGAAACTGTTCTCTAATACCAGAAAGGCTTGTTAAAATTGTAATATGATGGTCTCAAACCAGTTGTACTGCATATTGATTTAATCTACTTATTTAATGCAACATTTTTTCAGTTGCTATATAGAAGCTTAGGATGTGTTCTTGGTTTTTTGAAAAAAATTATTTTGAATATTGTTAGACTCGTACTTTGTGAAAGTGCTTTTAGTATAAAGGCCAGATTTACAACTTGTAGTATTTTGATTTGATAATATTCAGCCTGAATTTTTGAAAATTTTGTAAGGAAAAGTTCCACTAAAAAAGCCATTCAGTAATTTTGTAATTAAGTTGTTAATTATGTGCACGAATTATTAGTGCTATAAATTTTTAGGAAAATTAGAAATTGATGTATATTCAAATAAAAAATTCACATTGACAGCTTGAATTACTCAAAAAAAAAGTGTAGTCCTATGTATTCAGCATTTTGTAAAGATCAGGGTCCCTTGCCTAGTTGTCATATAATGAAGAAGACTGTTCTAGTATCATCTGATACTTAATTAAAACCCAGACTTTACTCTGATTACCATGTCCATCGCCCACCTGCTACCTGTGAGAGCTTTTTTTTTTTTTTTTTTTAACCTTAAGTTAATAAATATGCTCTTATGCGGACCTGGTTGAATGAATTTTGGGTAAGGAAATTGGTTGTTTTTGAGACGGATGAACCTAGAGTGAATTGTCTAATCTGATTCTAAATACTCTGAGTTTTGGAGTTTATAACAACATTCATAATAATCATAGTTATAGCTGCTAATAGTTGTCCTCTTACAATGTGATATGCTGAATGTCTTACATGCATGATTTTCTTTTACCCTCCAGACAGTTGTGTGAGGTTAGTGCTCTTGACTCCTTTTTACAGACGGGAAAATTGAGGTTAAGTAGCTTAACAACATCACAAATAGCAAAGTCAGTATTTGAACCCAGGTCTTTTCTATATAGAACCTGAATCAGCAGACCTTTACTTTTAGGCTTTAAAAAAAAATTCATTGCCCTGGCCAGTTTGGCTCAGCGGTTAGAGTGTCAGCCTGTGGACCAGAGAGTCCCGGGTTCAGTTCCCGCTAAGGGCATGTACCTCGGTTGCAGTTTGTCCCCGGCCCCGGTTGGGGTGGTGCGGGTGGCAACCAGTCGATGTATCTCTCTCATGTCGATGTTTCTCTCTCTCTTCCTTCCTCTCTCCCTCCCGTTCTATCTGAAGATAAATGAAAAAAAAATTCATTAAAATAATGTTCATTATTTTATTTATTTTTTTTTTTTTTTCTTTATTGATTTTAGAGAGAGAGGAAAGGAGAGGGAGAGAGAGATAGAAAGATCAATGAGAGAGAACATCAATTGGCCGCCTCCTGCATGCCTCCCACTGGGGATTTGGCCCACAATCTGGGCATGTGCCCTGACCGAGAATTGAACCGGCGACTTCTTGGTGCATGGGTCGACACTCAACCACTGAGCCACACTGGCCGGACCATATATGTATATTTTAAAATGCGTATAAATTGGGCCATACTACCTGCATTTTTTTTTAATCCTCACCTGAGGATATTTTTCCATTTATTTTCAGACAGAGTGGGAGGGAGAGATAGAGAGAGAGAGAGAAACATCCATGCGAGAGAGACACATCTATTGGTTGCCTCCCTCACAACCCCAACCAGGGCCCGGGACTGAACTGCAACCAAGGTACATGCCTCTGACTGGAATCGAACCCGCAAGTCTTTGGTCCGCGGGCCAACACTGTAACAGCTGAGCCAAACCAGCCAGGGCATACTGCGTTTTGCATTTTTGTTTTAACAGGCTATCAGGGATATCCTTTTAAATGAGTACTTGCGGATCTATAGCTTTTTTTTTAAGGGTCATAGTATTTCATTGTTTGGAATGTTGGTTCACATAGGCTGTTAATAGGTTTTTGCTATTATAAGTCATAGAGCAGGTCCTGAATTAAGTTCCTAACAGCCTATTTAAATAGAAAAGAGATATAGTACAAACACTTTATTTTACAAGAGAGAAAATTGAGGCTTCGGTGACAACCTGTTACCTGGCTCTTGACACCACATCTCATTACTTCATTGTTATGAAAGTGCACTTTCTGTGAAAGCTCAAGGTGAGAGGGAATTCTCAAGGTTAGGCACCTTTAGTAAAATGAATGCAAGAGGATTAAGTTGCAATGAGGCAAAGGATCGTGCTTCTATTTTTTCATATTTTGTTCACTATGTTTTTACATATAACATATGCACAGAATATTTTTGCATGCATAAATGAATCATATACAAGTATCTTGAAGTTTATGTTTTGTGTAATGAAGTGATTTGGTGCAGAATTTTTCCTATTTTAATAAAATTATCGATGAAATAAGATAGCAATGAAATGAAAAAATAGGTCCATTATGGTCCTGGAAAACAACTTGGAAAGAAAATGATACACTGGTAAATTTTTAAAAATGAACTGAAAATACCTCATTGAGAACAACTTTAAAAAAATCTTAGCAGGCACTGTTGATTACTTTATTTTTTATTATTTTTGTCTATCAGGAAGAAAATAAATTACTGTGGGTACGTATTTATTGAGTTCTGTTTTAGACACTTAAAAAATTAAAATCATTAAAGCTTTAAAAGTTTAGAATTTGGTATCTATTTATAAAATCGGCTTCTTGATGCAGTGCTGTCTTTAGTTTTACTTTAAGAAAGAGTCTATTATATTTGAAAGAACAAGTGAGATGATTTATTCCTTTGTTAATAAACATGCAAAGTGTTTGAGTTTTCAATGAATGATGAGCTTTATATCTGCAAGCTAATCTTTTTATAAATATTAATAATGTTAAATTTAAGAACTTGATTATACAATGGCTACCTAACACATTTTTTAAAAAGCTTGCAAAGTTTTGTTTTTGGTTTTTATTATTGATCTTACTAAGTACTTAGTAAGTACTTTTAAACACTTCTGTTTCATGTTGTGCCTCTATAGTGTGGCATGAAAAGAAGGTTACAGGCATATTTTAAGTTTTGTGAATTTAGAGAATCATCAGTTTTGTACTAGATGGAGTGTGTTATTCCTAAAGTACATCTGTTTATTGACAAGATTTTAAATTTGAAAATTCTTTGAAAATGGGTTCATGGCTTATTTATTGATTTATTAGTACTTAATTTATTATTATTTTTTAAATTACAGCTGTCCCTCCTTTTCCCCCCTTTGACACCCTCCTCCCTGCTCCCGCCCCTCCCCCGTTCACTGTACTGTTGTCTGTGTCCAGTGGTTATGCAGATATGCATATAAGTTCTTTGGTTTATCTCTTCCTGCCCCTCCCAACCCCCCTTCCTTCCTTCTGAGGTTTGTCAGTCTGTTACCTACTTCCATGTCTCTGGATCTATTTTGTTCATCAGCTTATTTTGTTCATTGTATTCCACAAATAAGTGAGATCATGTGATATTTGTCTTTCTCTGATTGGCTTATTTCACTTAGCATAATACTCTCCAGGTCCCTCCATGCTGTCTCAAAGGGTAAGAGATCTTTCTTACAGCTGCATAGTATTCCATCATGTAAATGTACCACAGCTTTTTATCCACTCATCTACTGATGGACACTTGGGCTTTTTAAATGTGGATATGTGTCATTGTTGACTCATCTTTTTTCTTACTAGGTTCCCTTTTTCATCTAGATTTAGGTCTGTATTGAGGAAAGTGAAAAGGAAAAGGAAAAATTTTTATATTTATACAGTTTCCTTTTTTTAAAAAATTTTTTTCCTTTATTTATTTTTAGAGAGAGAGAGAAAGGAAGAGGGAGAGAGAGCGATAGAAACATCGATGAGAGAGAACATCGATTGGCCGCCTCCAGCATGCCCCCCACTGAGGATTGGGCCCACAACCTGGGCATGTGTTCTGACCAGGAGTCGAACCAGTGACTTCTTGGTGCATGGGTCGATGCTCAACCACTGAGCCACACTGGCCAAGCTGCAGTTTCCATTTTTAATCATAGGAATATATTATTATCTAATAATACCTCCCATTTATATTACACCTTCTGAAATGTTGGACAGAATTCCCACACAACTCAACTTTTTCCCTTTTTTAATGTGAAGGTAGAAAGCACAGAATGATTTAACCTAATTTAAAGATGTAAAATTGAGACTTAGGGAACTCCTTAGGCCGAATAGACTGCCATGTTATTTAGAATAAGATTTTCAGATTTCAATCTGATTACTTTTTAGAAGATTTAAAAATATATATATATATGTGTGTGTGTGTGTGTGTGTGTGTGTGTGTTTCTTGACTTTTTCTTCATAGCCTGCTTTATCCTTACTTTGATAGACAATTACACATTAGTTTTTTAAAAATATTTTTTATTGATTTTTTAGAGAGAGAGGAAGGGAGAAAGAGATAGAAGCATCCATGTGAGAGAGAAACATCAGTCAGCTGCCTCCTGCACACCCCCTACTGGGGATCGAGCCTGCAATCTGGGCATGTGCCCTGACTGGGAATTGAACTGGCGATCTTTCAGTCCGTGGGACTATGACTCAATCCACTGAGCCACACTGGCTGGGCTACACATTAATTTTTAATGTAAAGATAGAGTATTTTTCTGCCATAGGACATGCTTTTTTTTCTTATTTTGGTGTACTGTGTATTCAAGCTTCCTGAAATATATAAGTAGATATTTTAAATTTAAGAACGGTTGCCTGGTGGGTGTGGCTCAGTGGATTGAGTGTCATCCCATGGACTGAGAGGTCCTGGTTCGCTTCCTGGTCAGGGCACATGCCTCGGTTTCGGGCTTGATCCCCACTGGGGGGTGTGCGGGAGGCAGCTGATCAATGTTTCTCTCTCACTTCAATGTTTCTATCTCTCTCTCTCTAAAAAAAATCAATAAAAACATTTTTTAAAAAAAGAACTGTGTGGCTTCCTGGGATTTTGTGGGTAAAGCAAAATTTAGTTTATCAAATTGATTTGAGATGAAGAAGAAAATTAAGAAGTGTCATATGGAGACTTGCACAGTGGCATTTTGGCTGTAGCCAAGACAGTACTGCATCAGTTGAGTGTTGTATTTCTAACATCTCTTAGTTCCGGAGTCTTAAGAAAGCTATATATATTTTTAAAAAACACCCCAAAACTTTAAAAATAAGCATTTAAAAAAGCTTTTAGGTTGTGAAACATGACATAAAGAAAAGACCATAAAACCTAAATATACAGTACAAACAAATAATTAGAAAGTGAATATCATAGTCACCACCAGGTAATAAGCCCTTTAAGAAAAGCTGCAGAGATAGCCCCATTAGTTTGGCTGGTATTGCTTTCCTGGTATTTGGATTTTAGGGACAAAAATATGCCGAAAAATAACCTAAAAATTAATAGCCTTTAGGGGTCAGCAGATGTAAAAACTGAATGATAAAAAAGCTGTGGTACATGTACACAATGGAATACTATGCAGCTGTAAGAAAGAAAGATCTCTTATCCTTTGAGATGACATGGAGGGACCTGGAGAGTATTATCCTAAGCGAAACAAGCCAATCAGAGAAAGACAAATATTACATGATCTCACTTATTTGTGGAATATAACGAACAAAACAAGCTGATGAACAAAATAGACCCAGAGACATAGAAGTAGTGTACAGACTGACAAACCTCAGAAGAGGAGGTCCGGGGGGGGGGGGGGGGCGGAGGGGAAGAAATAAACCACAGAACTTATATGCATGTATGCATAACCATGGACATAGACAACAATGCTGGGGGGGTGGGGATCGGAAAGAGGGTGTCAATGGGGGAAAAAGGAGAAACATCTGTAACAAAAATAAATTAATAAAAAAATTTAAAAAGAAATAAATATCTGGTAATAATGAAAAAAAAAAACTGACCAGTTTTTAAATGTTATTATTGAAAGGATTTTCTAGACAATTAAAAATAACAGCTTTCTAACATTTAGTATAGTCATTTAGTGATTTGAAATCTTGGGCATTATTAACGAATGTGAAACAAAATAATACTGAATCCTACAAGAATTATGCCATTTTATACAAAGTATTGTTTGTTCAGAGTTCATCTCTTTTTCAGTTTTTGATAGGATTTAATTACTTGGTTTTAGATTACTGTGCAAACTCTAATCTTTTAGACTTGCTTAGAACATATCAAATTTGCCTATAGTACCAATAATCTCCTAACTTAACCATCTTATTTTACAGAAACTAGTTTGATTCTCTTGCTTTCACATTAATGTAAACCATTCAAAAAGTATTAGCCTGAGAAGTAATCAGTAGTGGCAATCTCTGTTTGACTCTTCATCCTTGGTGTCTCCGCTGGATTCTTACTTTTTCTGTATTGTGGCTAGGTGAACCAAATTTCTTTTGAAACGGAAGAAACTTACCTGATTGTGCTTCCCGGGCCTTCTAGACTATATTTTTTTTATATGTTTGGAAAGGTTAAATCTTGACTTTCAAGGATTTTGATAGAAAAAGTTGAATGCCCCCCACCTGCTGAGTACAGTCTATTTGCATGAAGCTCTGCAGTGTGGACTTTGAGAAAGACATTTTATAACACCTCTACATACTTAAATTTAAAGCCTTTATTTGGTTATTATAATTTTGTCACTTTAAGTTGTCTTGATGTTTATGATTTCTGCAGGATCCTAATATATTAGAATATAGTATTTCATGTTTTTTGTTTGTTTTTGGATTTTTGTTGTTGTTAATTCTCACCCTAGGATATTTTTTTCTTTGATTTTTAGAGAGTGGAAGGGAGGGAGAGGGAGAGAGAGGAATAAAAAGACATTGATGTGAGAGAGACACATCTGTTGTTTGAGTCCAGGATCAAACCTGCAACATAGGTATGTGCCCTTGACCAGGAATTGAACCCGAGACCCTTAGGTTTGAGCTCTAACCGCTGAGCCAAACCGGTCAGGGTGGTATTTCATGTTTGATTGTGGTGAGCAACTTCTTGCTGTGCTTTATTGTATCCTTGAATTGTATTCTGACTGAAAGTTAAAGATATTCCTTGCTAATCCCCCCCCCCAAAGGATGTTGAGTTTTCCTAAATGTCAAAGCAAACATGATATGATATAATTATTTTTAAAATCTTGCCCTGGCCGGTTTGGCTCAGCGGTTAGAGCGTCGGCCTGCGGTCCAGAGAGACCCGGGTTCGGTTCCTGCTAAGGGCATGTACCTCGGTTGCAGTTTGTCCCTGGCCCTGGTTGGTCATGCGGGTGGCAGCCACTTGATGTGTCCCTTTCACGTCGATGTTTCTCTCTCTCTGCCTCTCTCTCCCTCCCACTCTGTCTGAACAAAAAATGAAAAAAAAAAATTATAAAATCTAAATTAGGTAGTTTGGCTTTGTGTATGAAGTATATAGTTCATATGCTTTTGGAACTATGCTTTTGGTCATCTCAGGGTTTCTGTATTGTTATCACCTGCACATTTATGCATTGGTTATTAGAATATATTTTATTGGCTGACTGAGGTAATGAGGTTAAGGTATTAGTTAAGGTATTGCAAACATATACAGACATGCACACACATACATAATACCCCTAAGAAATGTTGATGGCCCTGTCAGTTTTTATCTTTTAATGGAAAATTTGTACTTTCCAAAGTGGCCACTAATTTTAAAATAACATTTATTATGTTCAAGTTATGAAAGGATGGTTTATTGTGGGGAATTTGAAAACCAGTAAGATATAAAGAAGATAAAATCACCTGAAATCCTACCAACTGAAAGTAATTATTATTAACATTTTGTTCTATGTCCTTCCAGTGCTTTTTCTTATGTATATATGTTGTTGTTTTTTTACAAAATGGAATTGTACATTTATATTATTTTGTAACATGCTTTATTGTGAAATAATTTTGGGGGGGGGGATGTGACTTTTTAAATTGTCATAAATTTCATTGTAAAGAATGTTTACCATTCTTCTGTTGATGGCATTTTAGGCAGTTTGGGGGATATTATAATTTGATGACATCCTTACACACACACACACACAAAAAACACTGTATTTATTACAGTCAATTCCTGGAAGGAATTACTTAAAAAATATGAACATTTTAGAAGATTTTGACACATATTTTCAATTTGTTCTCCAGAAACTTTTTTTTAAAATAACACTTTTATTGAGAAATAATTCACATACCATATAATTTACCCATTTAAAGTATATAGTGCATTGGTTTGCATTGCAATGGAGAGAGTGTTGTATTGGTTTAAAATACATTTCTTTTTATTTAGAAATACCTTACTTTAAAAAATGGTTATAGAAATTGTGCTATGCTTATATAATTAATTATTGCAAACTTGTCACTATTTGGAAAGTATGGTTTTCTTTTTTAGGAGAGGTTTGCTTTTCTCTAACTGACCTTCACCCTGACAGTTGTTCTATTTGCTGTAAGCCATTTAACAAAACATCTTTTTTTTAAAACTCAGTGGTCAGTGGAGTGTAGGGCAAGAGCCAAGGAGACCTGAGTTCCTGTCCTCACTGTACCTGTTACCACTGAGGCTCAGTGTTCTTACCTCTGAAGTGGAGATGAAAATGACTACTTTCTGGGGTTATAGGAATCCAAATGAGAAGTGCTAGAGTGTGCGCCTACAGCTTTGCACAGTGGCAGCGTCATAGCAGTGGGGTTTATCCCAGGCACAATTATTGCTAATAGAATGTGCCTAGAACTATACCAGGCATATAGCTGATAATAAATGACTTTTTTTTAATATAAGAAAAATAACACATGCAAAACAAACTAATCTTGAGTTGCATGTTTAGTAGATGAAGAAATAAACTCAGTTGGCCCAAAATCACTTTCATAAGAAGTTAGAAGTTGAAAGTTAACTAATGCTTGATCAGAATGTTTGCATGGGTTGTGTGGGCGTTTCCCAGTTGGTAAGAGAATTCCTGCTGGTACAAGTATAAACATGAAGTTAACTTTCCAGTCCAAATTTACTTGCACTGTTGTTATAACAACAGCATGATAGGTATAGCTTTACCAACACTTAGTGTTCAAATAGGTGGTAATGTAAATTTTGAATTTCTAGTATGAAGTTACTTTATGTTCTAACTTTTATTTCTTGTTTTGAAAACAAAATGTTGAATACAATTGAACCTAAAATACTAAAGTGCTAAACCTGATGAAACAAAAAAATCTAGTCTTGCCCAGCCGGTGTAGCTCAGTGGTTGAGCATCAACCCATGCACCAAGAGGTTGCCGGTTCGATTCCCAGTCAGGGCACATGCTCAGATTGTGGGCCCAATCCCCAGTGGGGGGCATGCAGGAGGCAACCAGTCGATGTTCTCTCTCATTGATGTTTCCACTCCCTTCCACTCTCTCTAAACAATAAAGAAAAAAAATTTTTTTAAATCTAGTCTTTATAGGAAAGATAAACTTAGTATATATTATTTTAGATGTTATAAGTTGCTTAGTACTTTCAAAACTTCATATTTCTGTAATGCATTCTCTTTATGTCTTGCTATGGGGAATGAAGAATACAAGGGAAAAGAAAGTAAAATTTGAACATTTGCAAAATTTTAAGAAACCATTTTATTATAATTTAAGTTTGTTGGGGAAAGAAGTGGCAAAATATGTGGATGAACTTGTTAGTTTACTAGATTTCATAGTGAATGGAACAGGATGACTGATGTTAAGTTACTTAGTTTATAGTAATTTTCTGTGTGAGCTAGTACTCTTGATGAAAGGGATTGGAAAATAATGTAAATTTTCTTCAAGTGGTAATACCATGTCTGTTGTTGATGGGTATGGCCAAGAATAAAGTGAAGATAGTTGAGGTTAAACCAAATAGATAAGGAAAATAGGGTGTTTCACTAAGTTTTATATTGATACAAGGCAGTTCAATAGTAATATGGTTTAGTCAGGAAAAAATAAGAATGACAAAGCAACCTAAAATGGGTAACTTAATGGAATTATAGTCAAGTGAAAATTGTGTGATTGTTTTTAGTCGCAGCGTTTTTAGTTAAATGAAATAAGATATAGATTTTTGGATTTTATAATTGTGTTTCATTCATGCAGGTCACTTCCTAATATAGGATATTTTAATGTTCTTGTCCATTATCCTTCTCAACACATTTTTAGTAGGAAAATTTTAAGTGAAAGTTTCAGAAAATATTTGGGGTGACAACACTAGAGTTAGGCAGATTCTGGAGTAGTACCGTTATGCTTTTTAAAATAGTGTTGCTTTAGCCCTGGCAAGTGTGGCTCGGTTGGGCGTCGTTCCATGCACTTGAGAGGTCGATGATTCTTTTCCTGGTAGGATACATGCCAGGGTTTCAGGCTTGATCCTCAGTGTTGCTCTCTTTCTCTCCCTCAAACTTCCTCTCCCTCAAACTTCCTCTCCCTAGAATCAATGAAAAAAAAACACATATATTTTTTTTAAAAGTATTGCTCTAAAATTTTTAAAATAAAAATTAGAATACAATGTGCTGCTTCTCTAACACACCTTGATTATTTATTTAGAGAATTGTGTAGAAAGAAATATGGTGGTCATGCTGATTTTACCCCCTAAAATATTTATGTAAAGAGGTATTGATTGTGAATTTCATATAATTGTTTGTTATTACAGATAATGAACATCTTTAATAATGTTAATATAGTAGGTAAGACATTATAGTTCATTCTTGTCAGAATGAAAATCCAGACTATACATTTATGTATTAATAACTAGGAAGAATCACAGCCCATTTTCCCATTGTATTTGGGTCATTTCAGGTTATCTGGATCACCTGATTTAACCTACATTATGGGTTATAAAGAAAAACCTAACGATTTTGTATCTCTTCAAAATTCATATAGCTAAGTTAGAGGTAGAATCAGAACTAAAGTTTCATAATTGCATGCCCAATGTCAGAGTACATTTTTGCTTGTCTCCAGATTTATCTGAGTCTGTCTTATTCTAGCATATAGATCTGATTGCTAAACTTCCTCTTATATGATTTCTTTGTAGCTTCACAGTACTATTCACCAATTGCTTTTAAAAGTTATGATTAACTTTATTTTTATAAGCTTTTTTGGGATGTTTTTGTTTAGGTGAAATATGAAAATAATTTACATCAGCATTGTCCATCCAGTAGAATTTTCTGCAATGATTGAAGTGCTCTACATCTATGCTATTCAGTGTAGTCATTAGCCACATGTGATATTGAACACTTGAAATGTGGGTAATATACCTGAGAACTAAATTTTTCATTTTATATAATTCTAGTTTGTTTGAAATGTATGGCTAGGACAGTTTTAGATATTCTTAGTTTGGGAAAATAATTAAGTAGCAGACATTTTCATATTCATTGCTTTTGTGATTACTGTATTTGTATGTTTTTGTGGGTTTGAGTTTTTAAAATCTCATTTTTATAAAATGCTTACTATCTTAGTAAATAAATCCATTCATAGGAAACAACTTAGTAATAGCTATTTGAAAGCTAAAGTTATTAACAGACTACCAAAAATTGTTTCATTTTGAGGAATCTTGGAGTAGTTATGGTTAAATAAGTTTAAACTTTTGCTCTGGACAGTGTGGCACAGTTGGTTGAGCATCGTCCCATGCACCAAAAGGTCACTGATTTGATTCCCGGTCAGGGCACATACCTAGGTTGCGGTTAGGTCCCCAGTTGGTCCCCAGTCGGAGTTCGTATGGGAGGCAACCGATTGATGTTTCTCTCTCACATCGATGTTTTTTTTTTCTTCTCTCTCCCTAAAATCAATAAAAACATATTTAAAACATATTTATTTAAAGTTTAAGCTTTTGATATTACGTGGAATACTTTACTAAACTATTACTTAAATCTTTTTACTATAGCCATACCTCAGAAGCCTCTGAAACAAAGAGAACTTGATAAGGAAATAAAAGATAGGCCTGATGATTATGTCTTCACTTCTTTTCCTCCAGTCTTTCTATGTGATTAATTCCTGGTTTTGATTCCATTAATCCTTTTTATAACAATCTAGCCCCACCACTCCCCAGTCACTGAATCATATTACCCTGTTTTATTAGCTTAACCCTGTCTGAAATTTTCTTGTTCATGAGACCAGAATCTCTTTTTGATTTCCCAGGACCTAGAACAGGGTCTGGTACATAGTTGGTGTTCAGTAATGAACTATGTCACAAACAAAACAAAACAAAAAAAGGACTCTGTGAGGAATAAGATGTATATCTGGAGTAACATGCCGCTTGGAGTCTGGGAATAGGCAAGGTGAGACTCAGCTTTTGTCTATTTACTTAGAGAATTATTTACTTGGTGGTGTTGGTATGGGTAATTTAGGTGACTAGTTATAATTTCATATAGAAATGTTTCTCTGGGAACTCCTATTTTAAAAACAAACTTTTGTCCAGACATACACACATGTACTAACTAAATCCCAGCTACCTAAAACACAACAGAGTTGACAAAATGGATAAAAATATGAGAAAATATATCCATGGTCAGTTTTTGAGTGTTTAGCTTCATTTCTTAACCTCTAAGGAATTTACTGTAAGTCATTTGTATGCCATTGGTTGGAATTGAAAGGAGAACTGCCAGGTCCTTATTTTCCAGTGTATTGTTTGACTTATGATCCATGAATGAGCTTCACTGTGTAGGGGACGTAGTCACTTTAACTGATATAAGCAATATTTGGCTGATACTGGTTTGAGTTATCTGAGAGTAGTTTGAGATCAAATATTATCTTGTAGTAAATATTTCTTATAGTAAATTAATGATTTAATTCTAATTTTGAAATGCCAGAATAGATAGTATAGAAAGGATTTTATTTGTACTTAATCTATTGCTATACATATTTTAAAATAGTTAATCAGTGTTTTAAGATGTGAATGAAAGCCTTTTTATTTAGGGAACTTATACATTATTTACCTTTTTAAATAAATTTCTACTTAGAGGTTATTCATTAGAAAAAATATTGGCTTAATATAGTTCTTTTGCATGGCAATGAGAGGCTTTTTAAAAAATTTTTTTTTCTTTATTGACTTTAGAGAGAAATGAAGGGAGAGGGAGAGAAAGATAGAAACATCGATGAGAGAGAACATCGCTTGGCTGCCTCCTACATGCCCCCCCGACTAGGGATTTGGTCCACAACGTGGACATGTGTCCCGATCGGGAATCGAACTGGCGACTTCCTGGTGCATGGGTCAGCGCTCAACCTCTAAGCCACATCGGCCGGGGGAGGCTTTTCTTTTTTAACTGTGGCTATTGTATGTTTAAATGAACAGATTTTGAAAAATGGTTCTTGTTATAATGCTGTCTTTACACACTGCAAATTCTCTCCTCTCCTACATATTTTTGTGAAAATTACCCACAAATTCATGTGACCCAGAGATTTTGGTTGTTAGACATTGAAAATCTTAAATACACTAAATATTTTAGTAATAAACAGACCCATAACCTTTTTTTTTTTTTAAAGCTTGACCAGTAAGTTTATTATTGTCTTTATATGAAAAATCATCATGGAAAATTGTGGTTGGTTGATTAGCCCTCAGCAGCCTGTTCCTGAACTCTGAGGAAGCTTGCCTTCTGAGCTACCCGATCTTTATTCTGCTGCTAGCTTGGTTTTGTGTTGCACATACAAATAAACAAAGTGCAGGTACTTTCTAGCTTTATTCATGACCTTTCTTTAAAAGGAAAAAGCAAATCTGTACATTCAGTTCTAAATCCATGGTGTTAACAAACAGCCCATGGGATTTCAACAATACTAATTACTTACTGGTTATTAGTTCATATTAAAATATTTCAGTTAATCCAGTCTTATGGCCCCTTAATGGTACTCCCTTCTGTTTACGGTTGATTTGTTTGTTGGTAATGTGCCAGACATTGTAGTTGGACTGGGGATGCAGAGATGAGGTAGCCTCATGTCCTCAAAACAAATTTCCAGTCTTTCCATATTCTCTGGCTAGATGTTTTCATTTCCCTGAATTAAGTAGTGTGCTTTCACTAAATACTTGTAATTTGGCTTTGTAACATATCAAGAAAGGCCTTTCTAATAATCTAGATCTTTTGAAAGCTGTGATATTAAGAAACCAAGAAAGTTTTTTAAAAAAACAGGTTTCTTTATTTTTTTTTAATTAATTTTTTTTTTCTTTATTGATTTTTAGAGAGGAGGAAGGGAGAGAGAGATAGAAACATTGATGAGAAAGAACATCAGTTGGCGGCCTCCTGCATGCTCCCCACTGGGGATTGGGCCCACAACGTGGACATGTGCCCTGACCGCGAATCGAACTGGTGACCTCCTGGTGCATGGGTTGACGCTCAACCACTGAGCCACACCGTCCGGGCTAGAAGCTAAGGAAGTTTTTAGTGGAACAAAATCTTTTAGTTTAATGTGGAGAAGGCACTCCTCTCCCTTCCCACAGGTCTGAGGTCCCCTGCATCCTCTCTCTGTTCTCACATCCCCTAGCTTCTCAATCCAAGTGTTTTTCTTTGTCATCTGGGGCACTTGTCCCTTTCTGTCAACAGGGCCTCTGTCTTGCTTATCTTTTATCTCTAGGCCTCAGGACTAAACATAATACAGGCACTCAATATGAAATGAATAATTGAACCTTACCACGAGCAATTTCTGAGCCTTATCTCCTGCATTTTTCCTTTACTGCTTTTATGTCTCCAGTAGTAATGTATGATTGTAGGAACCATGCTTAAATTTTCATTCCTATAACTTTAGTGCTTAACCTAGTGTCTGGTAAATAGTAGGTGTTCAGTAAATATTTGTTTTATTAGAGAAGCCTGTGTAAGTTGGGGTGGGAACAGCCTGGCTGTAACTTTTGGTCTCCTTCCCATTGTAGCAGCAGCAGAATGGGAAGGAAGGAGGAGCTGTCATGAACCTTGGCCCAACATTGTCTGTCTCAGCCTACAGAGGGCAATTAACAGATAGCAGCTGGTATCCAGAATTGATGTAATAAAGTATTTTGCTATTATTTCTTAACACAAATGTTTTAGGATCATGTTTACATACACTCACGCACACCCTTCCTTTAGGTCCAGATGGCCCTCCGCAGTGTATTAAGTGCTATCATAGAGTATAGGTAGAATGCTAGGCCAGCAGAAGAGGGTACTTGACCTGGCTTCAGAGTGTGTGTGATGTGTGAGGAGCAGTCTGGAAAAGTTTCTTGGAGTATTTTAACACATCTGAATACAATATTAAAGGATGAGTGGTTGATGAGAGGAAATGCTAGACTTGTGGAGGATAAGGTGGGAATGCTGAAGCAGCAGGAGAGGAAGCTGAACAAGTATGCAGGGGCCAAATCAAGAAAGGCCTTCTGCTTTTGGATTTTGTCCTGAGGCATGGAGAACCATGGGAGCTTATTAAATTTGTGGGGTTTTTTTTCCTATTTTTCTTTTTCTTTATCCTCACCCGAGGACATTTTTGCATTTATCTTCAGATAGAGCGGGAGGGAGAGAGAGAAACATCAATGTGAAAGAGACACATCGAGTGGTTGCCACCCACACGACCCCAACTGGTGCCGGGGACAAACTGCAACCGAGGTACATGCCCTTGGCGGGAACCGAACCCAGGACTCTCTGGTCCACGTGCCGATGCTCTAACCGCTGAGCCAAACCAGCCAGGGCTTCTGTTTTTCTTTTTAAGTACTGTCAGTGCACTGGAGAGCAGAGTGGTAGTGGACAACTTTGGAAGCTGTTGCTCTCATCCAAATGAGAAATGATAAGGCAGAACCAATGAACATAGTACAAACTGGGAATATTTGCAAGAAAGTTGAGGGGTAGAACTCGGCTTTGTTTTATGCATTGTGTTTATCTTCTTCCATTCTGGGGGCTTGTTTTTCACTTGTTTGTGTTGTCTTTTGGCATACAGTTTTAAAAATTAATATTGTTGAATTTATTAATTATTTCCTTTGTGTTGTACTCTTTTTTAAGAAATCCTTCCCCACCTTGAATTCATAAAGATGTACAGAGTAGTTTTATGGTTTTGTTTTTTCTTAAAAGTTTTTAAGTTTTACTTTTCATATTTGGTCTTTAAGCCACCTAGAGTTTGGTATATTATATGGTGAATATATAAATTTTTTTTCTGTATTGATAAGCCACTTTCCTAATACCATTCTCTGATTCTTCGGGCCTTCCCTTACTAATCTGTAGTGCTTCTCCTGTTATATGCCAAATTCCCATATAGGCTTGGTCTGTGTCCAGGATCTTATTCTATTTCATTGTCTGCCCCTTTGCCAGTACTTCATTTTTTTTTTTTTTTCCTTTATTGACTTTAGAGAGAGAGGAAGGCAGAGGGAGAGAGAAATAGAAACATCGATGAGAGAGAACATCAATCGGGCGCCTCCTTTGGCCCACAACCTGGGCATGTGCCCTGACCGGGAATCAAACTGGCGACTTCTTGGTGCATGGGTCGATGCTCAGCCACTGTACCACACCGGCCAGGCAGTACCTCATATTGTGTGTGTGTGTGTGTTTTAAAAATATTTATTTGCTTACTTTGTTTTTTTTGTAGTGTTACAGACTTTATTTTTTCCCCTCTGTTCAACTATTGGCTTTCTTTTTTCTTTATTGATTTTAGAGAGAGAGGAAGGGAGAGGGAGATGGAAACATTGATGAGAGAGAACATCGATTGGCCGCCTCCTGCATGCCCCCCACTGGGGATTTGGTCCACAACCTGGGCATGTGCCCTGACTGGGAATCGAACCAATGACCTCTTGGTGCATGGATCCACGCTCAACCACTGAGCCACACCAGCTGGGCTGGGCTTTATTTTATTTATTTGTTAAATTTATTGCAGTGACATTGGTTAATATAATCATACAGGTTTCCAATATAGATTTCTATGATACAAGATCTGTGTACTGCACTGTGTGCCCACCACTCAAAGTCAAATAATCTTCCATCGCCATATATTAGGCCCAGTACCTCATATTTTAATTACTGTAGTTTTATAAGTATAAAGCTTTTTATTTTAAGTACATTTAATGTGTGTGTTCATACCAGTAATGTTTTGAATGGATATTGTACACTTTATTGTTGAGAAACATATGTAAATGCTTTCTTGATTTCTTTTGGAGCATTTTTTAAAAGATATAATTCACATACCATACAATTTACCCCTTTATAGTTTACATTTCTTTGGTTTCATCACCACAAAAAGAGATACTGTATTCATCAGCAATCACCCTCCATTTGTCCCTCCTCCAGCCTCTGGCAGCCTCTGATCTTTCTGTCTTTACAGATTTTCCTATCCTGGACATTTTATATAAATGGAAATATATATATATGTAGCCTTTTGTGAGAGCATTCTTATTTAAATTGACTAAAATTGATAGATTAGCAGGGCATTCTGTAGGAATAATACTGTGTCTTTTAGAAAGTATGATAAAAATACTGTGACTTAATAAGGGGAGGAAGAAGAGCAAATACCACCAATATTTATTTCTGGTTTGTTTTTATTGTTTAAGCATTAAATTCACATTTTATTTTTCCTTCATTTATTGAAGAGAGTGGCCAATTTTATGCTTTTGCTTAGTTCCTTAATGAACAAATGTCTTTTAGCAAATCCTGTTGTAGAAGAGTATCTTCTGTTGATACCTCTTGAGTTTATTAATATATATAGACAGAGTGAGAATACTTTTATTTGGATGTATGTTGTCAGTAATTGTATAAAAAAAGACATGCTTTGCTTTGTCTTGTGGATAAGTGAGTACAATCGTGTGAAAATATAAAGGGAATATATTCTCTCCTGAGTTATTTTTAAAGCAAGTAGATTTTCTGCTTTAACACAGAAAGTAGTAGCTTAACATTCTTTTTAAAAGGCTACCTGGGGAAGTACCTTTAAGTCAAGATACCCAGATAAGGTTTATTAGTATAGAACATTTATTTAACTGCTAAAATTCTGTAAGCCCTTTGTGTCATTTGGAAAATTGATATTTTATTAGTGTAATTGCTGAAAAATAGTTCAGAAAAGAAAATGTTTTTCGCTAAATTATAGCATTAACCTTGCAGAGGTAACCTCAACCAGAATGTAGTAAACCTCTTTAAAGGATTCAAAAGTTTGACTAGCAGCATTTTCAAACCTTATAATTTTGACATCCTCAAATTTTCATTTAAAAAGTAATAAGGAAACTAAAATTTTGTTAAGTACCTCTAGAGCAGTGGTTCTCAACCTTCCTAATGCCGCGACCCTTTAATACAGTTCCTCATGTTGTGGTGACCCCCAACCATAAAATTATTTTCGTTGCTACTTCATAACTGTAATTTTGCTACTGTTATGAATCCCCATAGAAAATATGTGTTTTCCGATGGTCTTAGGTCACCCCTGTGAAAGGGTTGTTCGACCCCCAAAGGGGTCGCGACCCACAGGTTGAGAACCGCTGCTCTAGAGTTAATATCATTATATAATGGCCTCAAAGTCTCAGAAGTCCAAGCAATTTGCATTACTATGGAAATTTAACAAATTTAGAGGAAGAAAATGTTCAAATTTTAGTCAGAAATAATTAGCTTCTGTACCACTGTAGTTAAAACTTTTATGGATAGCTGTAACTACTGACTATAACACTTGGATGCTGTTAAAAGTACTTTCTTTTGTTTGTGGGTAAAATCTTGTAATCTGATATGGTTTTGTTCCCTCAAAGGATAAGATCATCTAAAGACAAATGAAACAACAGATTCCATTTGTAATTTTGTTTGTATTTCCTTGACAAAAATTTCCAAGCAAGATCCATTTTGTTTGAAAGATTAACATAGAGTTGTGTAGTTGTGTGTTGTCACTGTACCAAATTCAGTTATTGCTCTTTATCTGTAGCAGAGCTAGATTAGATGCTATCAATTCTAGCTGCTTTTAGTGAATAAAAGGTAAATGTTGTTCATTTCCTTTTTGGTACTCTAGAGGTGTGGTCAAGTTCTTAGAACCAAGTGGTTAATTTTTTTTCTTCCATAACCTCTACCCTTACCACCCCCGCCCCCCCCCCCCCCGATTTTTTTAATTGTTAAAATGTAGAAAGACTTGCTATGGAAGAATATTGTTTGTTTGTTTTAGTGTAATTTGCATCTTTTTCATACTTAATAGCAATTTTTGTTTACTTATTTTTAAATGTGTGTGTTTGGGCTTTTTAAAAATACTCATCTCCTCTGTGTGTGTTGTGCCCTTGAGTCAGCATTGACTCCTGGTGACTATGAATAAGTGATGTCTACAACATCCTGTCCTGAACAGACTTGCTCAACTCTGGTAAACTCACGCCTATGGTTTCTTTTATGGAGTCAATCCATCTCAAGTTTGGTCTTCCTCTTTTCCTGCTGCCTTATATTTTTCCAAGCAGTAGTGTCTTTTTTTTTTTTTTAATTAAAACAATTTTTTTTCTTTATTGATTTTTTTAGGGGGAGAGAGAAACATAGATGAGAGAGAACGTTGATTGGCTGCCTCCTGCATGCCCCCCACTGGGGATTGGGCCCACAACCTGGGCATGTGCCCTGACCAGGAATCAAACCAATGACCTCTTGTTGCATGGGTTGACGCTCAACCACTGAGCTACACCGGCCGGGTGCAGCATTATCTTTTCTAAAGAGCCTTGCCTTCTCATGTTGTGCCCAAAGTAGGACAGCTTCAGTTCTGTCATTTTTGCTTCCAGTGATATTTCAGGCTTAATTTACTCTAGGCCCATTTGGTCATCTTTCTGGGGGTCCAGGGTAGAGCTCTCCTCAACACCATATTTCAAATAAATCAGTTTTTTTCCTGTCATCCCTCTTCACTGTCCAGCTTTCTCATTCATACATAGTAATTGGGAATATGAGGGTATGGATGACCTTAGCCTTGGTCTCTAATAACACATCATTGCTCTTGGTGTTCTTTCCCAACTCTCCCATTGCTGCCTATCCTTCTGAGTCTCAGCCTTTTCCAGATTTCTTGGCTCCTTACTTTCATAAAGGATGAATGACTTAATATTTTAAATAGGTATTATAAAATAGAATAACATACCTCTATTCTCTTTTTTTAAATACTTTAAAAATTTTTTATTTATTGATTTCTAGAGAGAGAGAGAGAAACATTGATTTGTTGTTCCACTTATTTATACATTCATTGGTTGATTCTTGTATGTGCTCTGACCAGGGATCAAACACACAACCTTGGCATATCAGGAAGATGCTGTAACTAACTGAGCTACCCGTCCAGGGCTCTATTCTTTTTTTCTTTTTTTAACAATATACTATTGTTATTACATTACTAACAATTAAATAATTTTTAAATTGTGAAAGCCAAATGGGCAATACAGATTACTCTGATCGTATAATTAGATTAAAATGTGAATAGAACACAGAACCAAAAAGAAAAGTCTCTTTTAAAACCCTAGCATTAGGGGATTTTAGCATTCTTCTTATAGAATTAAGCATTGTTTTCAAGTTTTTACTTTATTGAGGTTCTGGTTTCACTCTTAATTACCTGTGTACTAAAAATCATGACCATAATTTAAAAATTTAACTCCCCCTCCCACTTTTTTATGTGTGTAGATTTTGGGAGGAAAAATAATAAAATGAAAATCTCCCTTGATGCTGTCATCAAGAAATCTTCATATTCAACCCTGGCCCGTGTGGCTCAGTTGGTTAAGTGTTGTCCTGTACACCAAACGGTCACAGTTTCTATTCCCAGTCAGGGTACATACATACCCAGGTTACTGGTTCGATCCTCAGTTGGGGCTTGTGCAAGAGGCAACTGATCAATGTTTTTCTCCCGCATTGATGTTTCTCTCTCTCTCTTTCCTTCTCCCTTCCTCTCTCTCTAAAATCAGTAAAAGCATGTCTCAGGTGAGGATTTTTTTTTAAGTATAAAAATTGATGTTCATGGCAATTCAATGAACTATGACTATGAAAATTAAATGTTGAGAGCTTTCTCATTCTGAATTTCAGATTTACAGTATTAATAACACTAGGGTTGTAAATAGATATGCTTATATGCAGTTTTTGTGTATTTTTAAAAAAATATCTTGGGGTGTTTTTTTTGTTGGGTTAATAGACTCTTCCTGGAGATTTATTTGATTTCATGCCAGTTTCTTGGTGCTTTAAGCCTTGAAGGGAAGGTTAGCCCAGAACTAAGGAGAATCTCAGTCACTAGTGGCAAGGTAAGCAGTTATCAGTCAGATTTTGCCAAGGATATTACCTGAGGAGACTATAACTGCATTTATATTCTCTTGCATTCTCCATGGAAAGTTCCTCAACAACTCTTTAAAGCATTTCATTTATATGTAATAACTCCCTTAAGTTTATATAGTTCAGTTTAAAAGATTCATTAAGTCTCTCCTCTGAGCGTTGGCTTTGGGTTCTTGGAGCATATGGATGAAAAAAATTACTTCCTGCTCTTAAGAAAACCGCATAAACAGGTTGTTTCATAATTAATTCTTAAGAGGCCTGCGTAGTGTATCTTAGCAACAGAGGAAAGTTACTCAGACTAGCCTACATCTTAACTACTTCTTGGAGATGACTTTTTGAGCTCAAAAGATGGTTAAAGGTCAAGCCAAAAAAATGTGTAAAGGGGCATATTAGGCACTGGAGATAACATGAGTAAAGGCACAGTGGTACAGAATCATAGTGTGTACAGTAATTCCCAGTAGTTTAACATTACTAGTGTATAGAAGTGACTTGAGGTTGGAGATGTAGGTAGTGAGTTGCTTGGAGGGCCTTATGTGCTCTGTAGGTTAGGGTACTTCAACTTTCTCTAGGAATCATCAAAGAATTTTAATAAGGAAAGAGTTGTGGTTAGATTTATGAGTTAAGTAACCTAGGAATGTATTTAAGGGGTAGATGGGTCTGAAAACAGAAATAGACAATTTAGATGACATCTTAGAATGATTTCTGATTTTGAAAAGCTTGAATAATGATAACAAGAGGGATTTTGATGTATAATAAAATACAAAGTTTTCTCTTACTGAGAAGAGACTGGTGTTAAACGTTGAAAAATAAGTATCTACAGTATAGCATGTAATTCTATAAAATAGAATCCGGCAATATGCATTGTCTACCAAAGAGAATTGTTCATTTTGAGAATTTGTTAAACTGATTTAAACTTTACATTTAACATATCATGAATACTTAATTGATATTTATAGCCTCAAGCTGTTGTTCATCTGTACCACTAGACATGCTTCCTTTTTTTTTAATCTAAGATTTCACTTAAGGATTCTATAAACTTTTCTGTTATCACTCCCCTCATGAATAAGTTGGTAAATAAATGAATAAGAGCCTTAAATCTTTAGTTGATAATTTTCAACTTTTTTCCTTTAAAACTATAGACAGCTTCAACAAAATTAAGAAAAAAGTATGTATTGACTTATTTATCTTTAAAAAAAACTAGAAACTGGTCTGAGGAAAAATTTGTCATAAATTGTGGTTTCATTTACTTGGAAGTACCTGTTAAAATGGGTGGAAGACTAGTATCATTATGTAGTCTCCCACCAAATTATTACTCTTAGGAGTGGGATTGAGGAGATGTGAAGTATAAAGTGGGACTATTTTTGTTTTTGTTGCTATTTACTTTACATACTTCGGGATTGTAGGAAATGAGCTTACTTAACGAGCCAGTCCTGTGGAACAGAGTGCCTGTGTTTGAGGCCTCTATTTACAAGATAACCGCCTATGGGCAAGTTAATTAATCATGCTGGCCTTCACTTTTCATTTGTGAAATGGGGATAGTAATAGTATTTCCTCAAAGAGGTGGTATGAAGAGTAAAATAATATAACAGACATGAAGCATTAAGGGTAGTGTTGACATACAGTAAGTCCTTGAATGTTAGCCATTATTATTATTATTAGTTTAGTAATACAAAACAATTAAAATATACCATCTTTATCAGGGGTTTATTGAGGACAAAGGTGTGAGAATATTTGGTAGCCTGTATTGAGTGGTTTTAAAATTAGTGGGTTAAAAACACAAAACTCTACATCCTACCAGTCTTTCATGGTCTAATGCCTCCTTTCCTAGTGAACTTTGTTCTTCTCAAATGTCTTTTACAGTTATAATGGTAACACAGTTTGATTCTTAGTCACCTTCTGTTCCACAGGATCACTATTATTTTATGAGTCTTACCCATAAAATCTTATTTAGTCTATTATACTATTAGTAAATACCTTTAGGTCAGAGTTCAAGTTTTTCACAAGTTCTGGTGCCCAACATTGCACTCAATGATGATAATAGCCAACAGGTACTGAGCTCCACCTGTATTCCAGGCACTGTCCTAAATACTGCTCATGAATTAACTCTTAATTCTTACAACACCAGGGAAACAGAAAATTATAAGTATCTACAGTTTCTTGATAAGGAAACAGATTTAGGGAGATGAATTTGCGTAAAGTCGTGTAGCTAACAAACCTTGGATCTGGATTTTGAATCTGGCAGTTTGATTCTGAGCCTATACTCACTAGAGAGCCCCCTAATTCTGTAAGGTCTCAACTATGATGTCAATCACTATGTCTGCTTTTTGGAGGCTGGCCACCAGACTCCAGTAATTATAAAAATCAGTGTAAAGGAATTTAGTTATAGTCCTAAAATAGCATTTTTAAAAAAAAAAAAAAAAAGATCAAAACTGCTTTCTTGATTGCATTATTGTATTATTTGGAGGGCTAATAGGAAAACGTGTGACTATTCATGCTTAGACTTTCTAGAAAATATAACAATGTGGACCATTTGGCTTAGTTGGTCAGAATATGGTGTCAAGATTTAATGCAGACTTTACTACTTTACCCTAGTCAAATTATTTGTTTAGTTATTTTCACAACTTTTTACTTTTCACATTTTCAAACCTTTAAGAAAGTTCAAAAAATTTTACAGTCCACACTTGGATTAGCCAGATGTTAACATTATGCCTTCTTTGTTTTACTCTAGGTATATGTACTTTTAAATCTTCAACCGTTTGAAAGTTGTGGGTCCCATGATACTTTAAATATTTCAGCATGGCTCTCCTAAGAATAAGGACATTCTCTTACATAAACAGAACACTTTTATTATCATACCCTTGAAAATTAAAAGCTCCATTGTTTAATAGCCAGTCCATATTTAAAATTCTCAGTTTTCTCCAAAAATTTTTTTTTTTTTTACCTATGAATGTGTATTTAAATCCAAGATTTAATCAAAGTTTGTGCATTGCATTAATTAGGTTGTCTAAATCTTGTTTTTTAAAATCTAGAATAGTTTTTCCATCTTTGGTTTTTTTAAAAGCTCAAGTCAGTTGTCTGAGAGAATGTTTTATATTTTGGATTTGTCTGATTGTTTCCTCATTTTGAGATTCAGTTTACCTCTGTATTATTTGGGAGGTAAATTTGGAAGCTGATCTTGTATATGACAGGAATGACAGGTTACTTCTTGTCAAATGTCAATATTTAACTTGCTTTCAAGTAGGAAGTTTGACGAACTTTTGAATCCCACCTGTATAGTTGCCCCATGTGTATTTACAGACTTTTAGATACCCTTCTTGTGTCAGTGAGCTATACATTTTTGCCAAGGGTCAAATTCGGGTAATGTTTCAATTCTTAAACTATATATAAAGAAATAATTTCTAATATCAGCATTATCAGTATTGTATGCTGTTTAGGATCACAGACTCTGAAACAGACTGCCTTGATTGAAGCCCAGCTCTGTCATTTAAGAACTAGATTTGTGTATTTAAGCAAGTCATTTAAACTCTCTGTTCTCTATTGCCCCATCTAAAATGGGAACGAGTAATATCTACCTGTAGGTTGTTGGGAGGATTAAATGTAGCATTGTATGTAAAGCATTGAGATGGTTCCTGGCATACACTAAGCTTGATTTACGTGTTGGTGGTTATTATAGAATACTTTTTATTTTGGCAGTGACCAAGGAATAAAGTACATGAACAAAAGTAATGAATCCTCTCAAAATTTATAGCTGAGTGCCCTGACCATTGTTGCTCAGTTGGTTGAGCATCATCCTGTACACCAAAAAGTCTCCAGTTTGATCCCCGGTTGGGGTGCATGGGGGAGGCAACCAATTGATGTTTCTCTCACATCGATGTTTCTTTTTCCCTCTTCCTCTCCTTTCCTCTCTCTCTGAAAAAAAAAAATTCAATAAAAAAGACTTATAGCTAAGGGAAGTGGCATAGTGGTAATAACCATGGGTTTAGAGTCAGACATGCTTAGAATCAAATCCTAATTCTGCCCCCTTTGCTTTGTGCTTTAAGCATGCCACCTAATCCTTCTGAAACTCAGTTTCTTTTACCTATGAACCGGGAGTCACAATACCTATCTTACGGAATTGTTATGAGAATTAAATGAGATAATGTATGAAGCTCTTGGCCCAAAGTAGGTGCTAAAAAAAATGAGCTTGCTCTCTGACAGCTCTACTCACTGTTCCACTGTAAGCAGTATGGGCAGTTTAATCTCTTGTACACTCTCATATACATTTGTTTGAAATTTTAGACTTTCTAAAATTTTTTCCATTTGCTAATAGCAGAATAAATAGTAGTTGTTTAATTGGATAACCTTTAAAAATGTATTGTGATGGCCCAGCCGGTGTGGCTCAGTGGATTGAACATCGTTCCGTGCACCAAGAGGTCACCAGTTTGATTCCCGGTCAGGACATGCTCAGGTTGCAGGCTCAACCCGCAATAGGGGGCATGCAGGAGGCAGCTGATCAATGTTCTCTCATCGATGTTTCTCTCTTTCCCTCTCCCTTCCTTTCTCTCTCTAAATTAAAAAAAAAAAAAATCAGCCCAGCCAGTGTGGCTCAGTGGTTGACCATTGACCCATGCACCAAGAGGTCGCCAGTTCGATTCCTGGTCAGGGCACATGCCCAAATCCCCATGGCAGGGCATGCAGGAGGTGGCCACTCAGTGTTCTCTCTCATCGATGTTTCTATCTCTCTCTCCCTCTCCCTTCCTGTCTCTCTAAAATCAAGAAAGAAAAAAAAATTTTTTAAATCAATAAAAATCTATTTAAAATAAAGGAAAAAAGTGTATTGTGATACCCTGGCCAATTTGGCTCCCTCTCACTCTCCCTCTCCTTTCCTCTTTCTCTAAGAAAAAATATCAATAAAAACATATTTAAAAAATACTCATGCTCTAGGCCTCACCCTAGATTTATTGAATCAGATTTATCAATAGATAGACCTTGACATATATATTTTATAAAAGTATCCCAGATGATTCTGCTGTTTATACTGCTGGTTAAAAACAACTAGATACTGGCAAAAATATAGCGAATCGGATATCTTCACACACTATTTATATGAATGTAAATTGCTATAATACAGACTATGGAACAGTTTTGCAGTATCTCAAAATTTCAAGTCTGTCCCATAGGAATATATATATACAAAAAGATACAGTTTTAAGAAAGTTTCATGTAGACCTGTTTATAATATCAAACATTTGTGAACAACTAAGTGATTGTCAGTACACAGATTGTTAAATACATTATGGTAGATACCATGGTTGTTAAATGTGCAACCATTTAAAGAATGATGTATGTGGCCCTGGCTGGTTTAGCTCAGCGGTTAGAGTATTGGCCTGCTGACCGAAGTGTCATGAGTTCAATTCCAGTCAAGGGCACATACTTGGGTTGCAGGCTCGATCCTCGTCCCTGATTGGGGTCGTGTGGGAGGCAGCCAATTGATGTGTCTCACATTGATGTTTCTTTCTCTCCCTCCCTTCTACTCTGTCTAAAAAAAAAAAAAGATGTATGTATGAAAATTATGCTTGCTAATGTAGAAACATATATAGGATATATTAAGTTGACTAAGCAAGTCACAGAATAAACCCTATTTTTAAAATTTTATATGTAAATGTATGAAGAAAGATTCGGAAGAATACCCAGCAAGGTGTTTATAGTAGTTATCCATGACATAGAAGAATGGAGATGATGGAGGGGTGAGCAATAGGCATTTATACTTTAGTATTTAAAATACTTGCAATAAGATTTTATTATTTTTGTAATAACAAAAAGAACCACTGGACAGAACATGAATGATTTAAAGGAAGCTTTAAGAACCTAATTTATATGTGTCTGGACTGCTTATATTGCAAGTACCAGGTTTAACATGAGAATTATAATCTCTAACTTGGGAAACAAAAAACTGTTTTGCATGTTTGCAAAAAGGATAAAAATTGTTACTAAAATTATTGTGAAAGTAATTGAGAGTTTTAAGAATTTAAGATAAAAAAAAGTATTTGTCCTGTGTCACAATTATATTGGCTACCTGTTTTAAACATATTTAGTATCTCTGCATATCTGGATATATAAAATTGGGTTCAGAATATTTCAGTTTAATCCTTTTTCAATTGATTAGCTTTTAGCTTGTGAGAATATTAACACCTTTTTATTTCCTCTTTTAAAACTTTAGGCCCGATGAGAGAAAGGGAAAGTTAAGGATGCTGGAGCAGAACAATGGATTTCTCTTTCTCTTTCATGCAAGGGATCATGGGAAACACAATTCAGCAACCACCTCAACTCATTGACTCCGCCAACATCCGTCAGGAGGATGCCTTTGATAACAACAGTGACATTGTTGAAGATGGTGGCCATACACCATATGAAGCTACCTTGCAGCAAGGCTTTCAGTACCCACCTACAACAGAAGATCTTCCTCCAATCACAAATGGCTATCCATCATCAATCAGCATGTATGAAACTCAAACCAAATACCAGTCTTATAATCAGTATCCCAATGGATCTGCCAATGGCTTTGGTGCAGTTAGAAACTTTAGCTCCACTGACTATTACCATTCAGAAATTCCAAACACAAGACCACATGAAATTCTGGAAAAACCTTCTCCTCCACAGCTACCACCTCCTCCTTCGGTGCCACAAACTGTGATTCCAAAGAAGACTGGCTCACCTGAAATTAAACTAAAAATAACCAAAACTATCCAGAATGGCAGGGAATTGTTTGAGTCCTCCCTCTGTGGAGACCTTTTAAATGAAGTACAGGCAAGTGAGCATACAAAGTCAAAGCATGAAAGCAGAAAGGAAAAGAGGAAAAAAAGCAACAAGCATGACTCATCGAGATCTGAAGAGCGCAAGTCACACAAAATCCCCAAATTAGAACCAGAAGAACAAAGTGTAAGTTGAAACATCTTTTTGAAAAATTTTGTAGTATTTCACATTTACTGGAAGTCCTAGAGCTATTTTTCAGTTATCTCTTTAAATGTAAATATTTCTGATAACTTCTTTCTTCTAATCCCTAGCAAGGAGCTTAGGATATTATAATAAGCACTGAGAAAATATTTGTTGAATAAATGAATGGACATCATTAGAGGGAAGCAGTATTTTAAAACGTGGCACTAAGAAGTTGCTTTATGTTTGTCTAATGTCTCACTTTATTTTTATTTGCTCCTAATAAACTTGTTTCTGAAAATGAAGAGTAAAGGCAAAGAGAAGATGGTTAACTATATCTTCTATTTATTTATTTTTTATCTTTTATTTTTTTAGACCAACTTTTGCCAGTAGTAGATCCTAGATCTAGCACTCACTACTAATATTTGCTACAAAATAACCTGAAGTAATAGAGGAACTCTTTTTATTAAAATCAGAGTTTGTTTTCATATATATTGATTAAAACTTCAGGCATAGTTTTTATAAAAGTTATCCTTCTTAGGTAACAAGATGTGTGCTGCTGAATTTTATTTATTTATTTTTTATCCTCAACCGAGGACATTTTTGCATTTATCTTCAGATAGAGCGGGAGGGAGAGAGGGGGGAAGAGAGAGAGAAAGAAACATGGATGCGAGAGAGACACATCAACTGGTTGCCACACACGACCCCAACCGGGCCGGGGACAAACAGCAACCGAGGTTTGTGCCCCTAGCGGGCCAACGCTCTAACTGCTAAGCCAAACCGACCAGGGCTGAATTTTATTTTTTTAATCTTGCTTTTCAGTTGTTTGGTTTAAATCAGAATTTAGACAAAGCCCAAATGTTGCATCTGATAGATGTTTCTTAGGACTTCTTTTTATATATATATATATATTTTTTTTTTTTGGTCGATTTTTAGATAGAGTGGAAGGGGAGGGAGGGGGAGAGAGAGAGAAACATCGATTGCCAACAGGGGTGGGGATCAAACCTGCAACACAGTTACATGCCCTTGACTGGGAATCAAACCCAAGACCCTTCGGTCCGAGGGCTGACACTCTTTAACTGCTCAGCAAAACCAGTAAAACCAACAACACCCTTTAACTGCTGAGAAACAGCCAGGGCTGTTAGGACTTCTTAAATCTACAGGTCCCCCTCACTGCTTTTTTTCTTACAATATATTTATTAAAGAAACTGGTATTTCTCCTTCAGAGGGTCCTGTATTCTGGATTTTGTTAATTTCGTCCCAATGGCATCATTTAACAAGTTCTATCCCCTGTATTTCCTGTAAACTGGTAGTTAGTTCTAGAGACTTGCTCTCGTTTGAATTTTCAGTTCGTATTTATTCAAACTCTTTGTTTTAGTAATCAGTGTCACACACCAGTGGAAAGAACCATGGTAACACCTAATCTTGTGATCCCTCATGTGGCTTGGGCACCTTCAGGCATGATTTTTTTTTTTTTTAACATTTACTTATTTTTTATTCCCATTCCCCCATCTTCTCCTCTTTGGCAACACATCAGTTTGTTCTCTATATTTATGGCTCTATTTCTGTTTTGTTTTGTTTTGTTTATACATTTATTTTGTGTGGTTTTTTTTTTAGAGTCTACATATATGTGAGATCATATGGTATGTTTTTCTCTGTCTGACTTATTTCACTTAGCATACCCTCTGGGTCCATCCATATTGTCACAAATGGCAAGATTTTATTCCTTTCTATTACTGAATAATATTTCATTGTATATATATATAAACCACATCTTCATTCATCTTTGATGGACATCTAGATTGCTTTCATATCTGGGCTATTACTAGTAGTGGTGTAGTGAACATACGGGTGCATGTATCTTTTTGAATTAGTGTTTTTGTTTTCTTCAGATAAATGCCCAGAAGTGGAATTGCTGGATTGTATGGCAACTCTATTTTTAATTTTTTAAGGAATCTCCATACTGTTTTCCATAATGGCTCCACTAATGTACAATTCCACCAATACTGCATGCGGGTTCCCTTTTCTCCTCATCCTCTCCAGCACTTGTTTATTGGTTTATTGATTTATTGATGATAGCCATTCTGACAGTTGTGAGGTGATGTCTCATTATGGTTTTAATTTTGCATTTCCCTGATGATTAGTAAGGTTGAGCATCTTTTCATATGTCTGTTGGCCATCTGTATGTCCTCTATAGAAAAATATCTATTCAGATCCTCTGCCCTTTTATTAATTGGATTGTTTTGTTTTGTTTTGGTGTTAAGTTATATGAGTTCTTTATATACTTTAAATGTTAACCCCTTATTGGATGTATCATTTGCGAATATCTTCTCCCATTCAGTAGGTTGTCTTTTCATTTTATTGATGGTTTCCTTCCCTGTGCAAAAACTTTTCAGTTTGATGTAGTCCCATTTGTTTATTTTTTTTCTTTTTTCTTTTTCTTGCTCAAGGATTTATATTTAAAAAGATATTGGTAAGAATAATGTCAAAGAGTTAACTGCTTGTGTTTTCTTCTAGGAGTTATTAATATCTCTAAGGTTTCAGTATGAATTTCTTAATAATAATAATAATAGGCATTTAACAAATCAATTATAGTTTGAATGAAGAGTTTTTAGTTCGTATTCTAATACCTGGTATGAATTGAAGGTGTTTTCCAGACATTGATTTGGGAAGAAAAAATATTTATTTTTTGCATTTGTCTGCTTTTATATCTGGTATGCCTGAATAAGTTAATTTTATCTCCTGTTCAAAGAAATGTTTACTTCTTCCCAACTCACCTTTTCCTTGATAGCTGGATTCCAGTACTTCATACAACTCAAATGTGATCTTTTTCTGTAGTAAAGGCCACACTGGTTCTACACTCTCATAAGTTCCAGTGTGGTATTTCAGTATGTTTTTTCATTTTTCTGTAGTTTTCTTATTTACTCATTTAACAAATAACAACTGAGTACCTACCGTGTGCTAGACACACAGAATTAAAAGTAGGGCAATGATGCCCTGGCCAGTTTGGCTCAGCGGTAGAGCGTCGGCCTGTGGACCAATGAGTCGCGGATTTGATTCCTACCAAGGGCACAAACCTAGGTTGCGGTTCGCCCCCAGCCCTGGTCGGGGTCATGCAGGAGGCAACCAGTCCATGTGTCCCTGTCACGTAGATGTTGCTCGCTCTCTTTCTCTCCCTCTCTCCCCCTCTCACTCTATCTGAAGATAAATGGAAAAATATCCTCTGGTGAGGATTAAAAATAATAATAATAATAATAATAATAATAAAAATAGGGCAATGAATGAAAAGTAAAGATGCTTGCTTTTTGTGGGCTTCTATTCTAGTATGTACTTATATGAGTTCAAATAGTGTTAAGTACTATGAAGAAAATAAAACCAGGTAATAAAATAAAGAGTAATCCCCTGATTACTTTAGCTATTATGGTGTCAGTTTTGTAGGAACTATACAATGAAGGCTTTGGAACTAAATGGCTTCTGAAATGCCTTTTAATTTCTTATGTCATTTATTAAATGCCCCCCTCCCCCCAAATTAAACTCACATAGTATTTTTTTTTTAATCCTCACCCGAGGATATTTCCTCCATTTATCTTCAGATAGAGTGGGAGAGAGGGAAAGAGAGAGAAACATAGACCAGTTGCCTCCCACATGACCCCGACCAGGACTGGGGATAGAGCCGAAACCGAGGCACGTGCCCCTGACCGGAATCGAACCCTCGACTCTTTGGTACTTGGGCTGATGCTCCAACCGCTGAGCAAAACTGGTCAGGGCTCACATAGTATCTTATACTGACTGTTTTTTAAGTAAATGAATAAATAGAAGGAGAGAAGTTAACTTTTTGCACTCCAGATACATTCACTGTAGCATTTCTTTCCTAGATCTAAAATGAGAAGATATGGGATGCACTGTGACCCTTGGGGAATCACAAAAATGCACAAAACTGAATTTAGTTTTAGCTCAGTTCCTGGAAACCGTCTTGCTGGCCCATCTTGCTTTAGAATAGAAAATCTGGCAACTAGGAGAATATTCAATTTTATTTAATAGGCTAGACTTTTTGCCTTTATTGATAAAATGAGTTAAAAATATATCTCAAAATAGAAATAGGGCTGGAAGCAATTAGAGGCAGGATACGACAGGCTATTTTTCATATCTACTTTTTGCTTTATTGGATTCTAGAAAAAATTCATTGCAATGATCTTTCTAGTAATCACTTTGCAGTGAGATTTTAAAGCCAGTTCTGTCTTTGTTGGATATCTGCTATGCTTTATATAACTTAAACCTTCAGTCAACTGTTATATCTAGGTATTAGAATGGTTAGGTATAATTTAAGAGTTGTAGTTAAAATTTTTTTAGTAAATCATATGAGGCATAAATTAATATTTTATTTAAGATCTTATAATATCTTGAGATAAAGGAATGTCAGTTTGTAGTTACAGATGTAGAAAGTGGCATTGATTGTACTAAATATATTATCAAGACCATTGCCTGAAAGTTGAGTTTGGGGGGAAATTCCAGGTTTTTTTTCTTGTTTCTCCCTCTCCCTCCTTCTCCCTTCCCCATCCTTTTCTCCCTCTCCCATCCTTCTCTCCCTTTTTCTTTCTCTCTCTTTCTCCCTTCCCTTGTCCCTTTTCTTTCATAGAAGTGAAGAGGTAAGTTCTTGTAAGTTGGATTTTGATTAATTAAAATTTTATCACACGTGGAAGGCATTTAGAAGCATAAGAAATAGGTGCTATGCCCTGACTGGTGTTCTCAGTGGTTAGAGCATCAGCCCACACACTGAAGGGTCACGGGTTTGATTCCCCATCAAGGGCACATACCTGGATTACATGTTTGATCCCTGGCCCCAGTTGGGGCGTGTGCAGGAGGCAGCCGATCAGTGTGTCTCTCTCACATTGATGTTTCTCTCTCCCTACTGCCATCTCTCCCTCTCTTCCACTTTCTCTAAAAATCAATAGAAAGCCCTGGCTGGTTTGGCTCAGTGGTTAGAGCATTGGCCCATGGACCAAAGAGTCGAGGGTTCAATTCTGGTCAAGGGCACCAACCTCAGTTTTGGTTGGATCCCTGTCTCTGGTCAGAGTCATGCAGAAGGCAACCAATGAAAGTGTCTCACATTGATGTTTCTCTCTCTCTCTCTCCCTCCCTCCCCCTCCCTCTCCCTCCCTCGCTCCCTCTCTCCCATTCTATCTGAAAATCAATGGAAAAATATCCTCAGGTGAGGATTAAAAAAAAAAAAAGATAAAAAAATAAAATAAAAATCAATGCAAAAAAAATATCCTTGGGTGAGGATTAACAAGAAAAAAGAAAGAAAGAAATGGGTGCCATAAAAGTTGTACTTTATTCTGACAATAGAACTTCAAAGCTAGAGCTCCCAAGGCTCTTGCTTGTTGTTAGTATCATGCTTTATCATGCTTTTGCTAAGCTATACAGATGACTAGTGATGTGCACAAATTAATGTTTTGTAAACTTATATGTTTTTTAATGGCATTTCCTTAACTAGAACAATATCTGTTTTGCTTCCTTCAGGACAGTTTTTTTTAATGTTCTAATTTTTGATACCCTTGTGCCTCCTGGTTGTCACTAGGGTTCCAAACCCTTGGTGTTTCACATTATAAATGGCTTCAGAGTAAAAGTGCTGACACCACTGGACAGTTCCCTTCCCCCAGTACCTTAGCAAAGCATAATGAGAACTGTGTGCCTGGAGGAAAAGTTAGAATGTTTTTCCTCAAGCTGATTTATGTGTATATATGTGTGTGTTCATAGGTTCTTTTTTGAGCAAACAAAATCTTACTTTAAGATTTCACTTTTTCTTTTTTCTTAGAAAAAAGTAAGTATCTGTAAGTATTTCCTCCCAATTCTGAGCTAGTTGGCCTTCTAAAGAGTGGCTGTTATTTGGAAAACCTAGGTATATCTTCTCAACAATGAAAATGTGTCCAAATATCTAGGCAGCAGGAGACCTGAGCTCACTACTGAAATTGTATATTTTTTAAAGCTGCTTTAGCTGTTTTTCCTCCCACCAAATTAGAAACATGTGGAAGTGTTTCTGCATGTCTTCCTCCTTGGCAGGTGTAATGCCTCAGGCATGTGAGTGAAGGCCCTGTTTAAACATTGGTCTTCCACCAGCACCTCTGGGCTTTTCCACTAATGCTAGTCTCATTAACTCTTAGCTTGCCATTTTCACTTATAAAAAGCCAAATAGCTGAGGCAGTTCCATTAACACTAAGTCAGAGGTTATATTTGGTTCTCTGGCTTCACAGTGTTAGGTCTTACAGTTCTTAGAACCTGCTTTTTTTCACATGCAAAATGTTCTTTTTGTACAGATTTTTTTTGCGATTATGAACTTAGCCCTGCCAGTGTTGCTCAGTGGTTGAGCGTCGACCCATGCACCAAGAGGTTGCTGGTTCCATTGCCCGGTCAGAGCACATGCCCAGATTGTGGGCCTGATCCCCAGTGGGGGGCATGCAGGAGGCGACCAATCGATGTTCTCTGTCATCAATGTTTCTCTCTCTCCCTCTCCCTTCCTCTCTCTCTAAAATCAATAAAGAAAACATGTTTTTTTTAAAAAAGATTATGAACTTAAGTGGTTATTCTGAAAGTTTTAAAAAATGGACAATTTATTTTGCCTTTAAAATTTTCTTTTTTCCTTAAATGTTGACATAAGTTTTTGGTTCTTTTAGAAAATATGATTTTGCTTGATATTTTGAAAATTTTTAAGGGTTTGGGCCCTGGCCTGTTTGGCTCAGCGGTTAGAGCGTCAGCCCGTGGACCAGAGAGGCCCGGGTTCGGTTCCCGCTAGGGGCATGTACCTTGGTTGCAGTTTGTCCCCGGCCCTGGTTGGGATTGTGTGGGTGGCAGCCACTTGATGTGTCTCTCTCACATCGATGGTTCTCTCTCTCTCCCTCCCTCTCTCCCTCCTGCTCTATCTGAGGATAAATGCAAAAATGTCCTCCGGTGAGGATAAAAAAAAAATTTTTTAAGGGTTTGGAATTCTGCCAGATTTGATACACATTATTCATATTAATAAATCACTTGGGTTTGAATAAAAGTACTAGACCAAATTTTTAAAGAGTATTTAGAATAATGTAATTTTTTAAAAAATTTTCTCTCTATTGATTTTAGAGAGAGAAGAATGGAGAGGGAGAGAGAGATAGAAACATCGATGAGAGAGAACATCGATTGGCCGCCTCCTGCATGCCCCCCACTGGGGATTTGGCCCACAGCCTGGGCATGTGCCCTGACCAGGAATTGAACCGACGACCTCTTGGTGCATGGGTCAGTGCTCAACCACTGAGCCACACTGGCCGGGCTAGAATAATGTAATTTTATTGCAGCTGCTCTCTTAACAAATATGTGTGTGTGTGTGTGTGCGTGTGCGTGCGTGTGTGTGTATGTGTGTGTGTGTGTGTGTGTGTGTGTGTGTATATATATATATATATATATATATTTTTTTTTTTCCCCCCTGTTTAAGAAACGTCCTGTAATTCTTTCCTGGAATATAGGTCTTTCCATGTGGAATCAACTAAAATGTAAAAAAATAGTATATACATAAATGACTTGAGCACTAAGGAGAGCTAACTCACTATCATTGTTTTCTCTTCCTAAAGCAACACTATTAGTACGAAAAAAGGTATTTTCTGTCCTTACTTGATTTTAATCTCTTTTAAGCTTATCTATCCTTTGAACAACTAAAGGAAAATGGATTTCATACCCAGAAGTATTGAACTTGCTGGCATATTCTGACTCCTTATTTTTCTTGAGTTCTAAACATTTGATTTTTGCTGACTATTTTGTCTTAAAAACTTCTCTCCTTAATTGGTGTTTATTTTTCTCTGCTATCTCTTGATTTATCCTTTTACCTTTTTTTAAAAATATTTTTTTTCTTTATTGATTTTAGAGAGAGAGGAAAGGCGAGGGATAGAGAGATAGAAAGATCGATGAGAGAGAACATCAATTGGCCGCCTCATGCATGCCCCCCACTGGGGATTGAGCCCACAATCTGGGCATGTGCCAGACCAGGCATTGAACCTGTGACCTCTTGGTGCATGGGTGGATGCTCAACCACTGAGCCACACCAGCCGTACTCCTTTTACCTTTCTTTTGAGCTCCTCAAAGATCTCTAAATGCCTCCTAGATAATTCTATTTTGCTCATGCATTAGCACATTTTACAGTGTATATATTCCCTTTCTATTATTGCAGCATCTTTATTTAATTTATTTTTCCTTCTTTTAGTTATATAGTCTTTAAAGCTGGAATAAATCTTTTTGGGTCCCTTTCTCTTCCTTGCCATTTGTTTTCTTTTAAAATGATTGTGTAAAAAAAAAATTCAGTTCTAGGAAAGTGATTTTAACAGTGTTTCAAGCCAGCCTGAAGAAAACTTGATCTAGAACAAGACAAAAAATCAAATACAGTCGGCCCTCATTTATCGGGTTCATCAGTTCCAGACTCTATCGCGATAAATGAGTTTCCGCGAAGTATGATTCTTTATTTACTATACAGTCGTCCTTAAGTCAAAGCGCAAAGTGGCGAGGGACGACTGTAAAAATAAGACATTTGAATAATTTAAAAGTTTTGAAGGAAATTTTTAATCCAGAAAGGGGAAAAAAGTTAATGGGGTTCAGACCGGTTTTACAATAGTACGATTCTGTTGTTTGGCAAAAATTGGTTACTTCTTACCTCTCTGCCCTCATAAAGAGTTATAGAGATTCCTTACACCCAGACATCATGAAGATTAAATGTGTGGAGGATGACTTGCTTTCTTGGCTACATATTTGCTTCCTCAAGTGGCCCTGTCTTCCTGCTGTAGCTTGAGAATGAGAAGCTGAGGTGAAGGCATAAACTACATCTGTAGATTGAAATGAAGCTACCTAATGGGCCTATGCAAATGTGAACAGTATTTCTAAACTGCTTTATTATTGCACTAGTGATCAGGGAAGAAATCTCTTTTCTTTTGATATTTTTTTCCTTGCTCAGTGAGTGTGTCCTATTAGATTAGATATTTATGGTACCACCGAAGATGCATCCGACAGAGCTAATTTTGTGCCCATCAATAAGTTGCTAGTACCTCTTTCACTTGGACCATTTCCATTATTTTTATTAACCTCCTATTAAACATTCTGCTTCCCTTCTTGCTCTCTTCCAAAATATTCTCTACATAACTGCTAACATGATCTTTTAAAAACAAATTGGCATGTTACTTCTCTACCTAATCCTCTTTGGTGATTTTTCACTGCACTTAAGATAAAACACTTGAACATGGCTTACAAGGCGCTCGTAATGTAGCCTGCCTCTTCACTTTCATCTTGTAACCTCTCTCCACTTTGCAGCAGTTAAGTCAGTGCTAATGGCCTTTTTGAAATTTCTACCTTCTTTTTTTTCACCTCAGGGACCTCACACATGCCACTTCTTTTTGGAATGTTGTTTCTCCCACTTTCTACTAAACTAACTCCTCTTTGATTTTCAGATTATAATTTACTTTCTCAGAGAGCCCTTTCCTGAGCTTTGTCTCTAAAGATATGCACACCCTCCCTGGCCAGTTTGGCTCAGCGGTTAGAGCGTTGGCCCACAGACCAGAGAGTCCTGGGTTCAGTTTCCGCTAAGGGCATGTACCTTGGTTGCAGTTTGTCCCTGGCATCAATGTTTCTCTCTCTCTCTTCTTCCCTCTCTCCCTCCCACTCTATCTGAAGATAAATGCAAAAATGTCCTCAGGTGAGGATAAAAAAAAATAAAAAATGAAGATATACACACCCACACCCAACCTCTTACAACCCCCCAAACACACATCATTATTTTTCCTCATACAGTTACATTGTATTAGTATATGTTTGTGTTTTTGTTTTGTTTAATGTCTAATTGTCCTACCCAACTGTGAAGTTCTTTGAGGTCAAGGATCATATCTTTTTGTTTCACCATTGTATACCCAACTTCTAGAACAGTGCCTGAAAAGTAGTAGGCACTATTGAATGAATTATTAATGCTTAGAGTTTGGAATATAATATTAATCTGGATTATCATTTCTAACAGTTAAAAACCTTTTTACAATTAGCTGTATTTAATTAAACTTTGTTTTCACTACAGTGTTTTAAATATCTTTAATTAATTGAATGAGAATTTTAAGTACTTTCTAAAATTAGCCATATTTTTTGCTCTGGCCAGGTGGCTCAGTTGGTTGGACGTCATCCCATGCACCAAAAGGTTGTGGATTTGATTCTGGTCAGGGAACATATTAGGTTGCAGGTTTGTTCCCCAGTCAGGGCATGGACAGGAGGCAACCAATCAATGTTTCTCTCTCATATCTCTCTCTCTCTCTCTCTCTCTCTCTCTCTCTCTCTCTCTCTCAAAACCAGTAAACATATCCTCAGGTAAGGATAAAAAAAATAAAATTAGCCATATTTTTTAAATGGAGTTCAGACCTAATTTGATGGATATAGTACTCTTTTTTTTTTTAATTAATTTTTTTTTATCCTCACCTTAGGACATTTTGGCATTTATCTTCAGATAGAGCGGGAGGGAGAGAGGGGGGAAGAGAGAGAGAGAGAGAAACATCAATAAGAGAGAGACACATCGACTGGCCGCCATCCACATGGCCCCAGTGGGGTTGGGGACAAACTGCAACCGAGGTATGTGCCCTTAACAGGAACCAAACCTGGGACTCTCTGGTTCGTGGGCCAACGCTCTAATCGCTGAGCCAAACCAGCCAGGGTGGATATAGTACTCTTTCTAAGCCATCTAAATTAAATTCTGTCCCTTGACAATTGAGACATTTTTTTTTTAATTTAAAATTACAAAAGTAATTTGCTTTTTACAGAAAATGTAAATAATACAAAAGTATAGTTCTCTCATGTTTTCCTAATCTTATTTCCCAAAGATAACTACTCTTACGAATTTGGTGTACAATGTATCAGATAAAAGGTAGAAAGAGTCCTGGCCTGTTTGGGTCAGCAGTTGGAGCCTCGGCCTGTGGAGGGAAGAGTCTCCAGTTCAATCCCCGGTCCTGGTCCAGGTTGTGCGGGAGGCAACCAATCCATGTTTCTCTCTCTGTCTCTGTCTCTGTCTCTCTCAGTCTCTCTGTCTCTCTGTCTCTCTCTCTCTCTCCCTCTCTCCCTCTCTCCCTCTCCCTCCCTTCCTCCCACTCTATCTAAAAGAATCAATGGAAAAGTGCCCTCTGGTGAGGATTTAAAAAAATAAAGTAGGGAGATGTTGGTAGACACTAGATTACTGACATGATATCCTTCTGCCCTCTCCTTGGATTTTCTCATTTTGTGTATTTTTGTAGAGTAGGTTCCTAAAATATAAATACTAGATTGAAGAGTATACTAGATTGAATTTTGATATACTTCCAAATTGCCTCCCCAAAGGATCATAGAAATTTATTTTTAAATAACAGATTTGTGGGTTTTATGATTAGAAAAATAACTTAATGTTTATTACAAACAATTTGACAGATACAGAAAAGCACACCAAAAAAATCATTTATTCTATACATGGTGATATCCTTGTAGTCTTTTTTTTCTGTGCACATAAAAAAAATTATTTTTCTGCCCGGCCGGTGTGGCTCAGTGGTTGAGCATCAATTCCCGGTTCGATTCCTGGTCAGGACAAATGCCCAGGTTGTGGGCCAAATGCAGGAGGTGGCCAGTCGATGTTCTCTCTCATCAATGTTTCCATCTCTCTCTCTCCCTCTCCCTTCCTCTCTCTCTAAAACAATAAAGAAAAAAATTTTTTAATTTATTTTTCTAAGATTAGAATCATACTACACAAACTGCTTTGCAATTTGCTGTTTTTAAGAAACATTATATTGTTATTTTCCCATGTCATATTAAAATTTATTTATATTATTTTTCTATCTAGTTATACTATCATTAATTTAATACACTCCACATTTTGAACATCTAGACTGTTTCTAAGACTTACAAATAGCACTGGTGTGCATATCTTTGTACATATATATATTTATACCTCTCAATGCTTTTTCAATTACTTTTTTAGAAGTGGATTTGCTCGGTCAGAGTCTAAAAATGTAATGCTTTTCATACATTTTGCCAAATTGCTCTCTAGAAAAACTCCAAGTTACATCTTACTAGCAATCTCAGAGTGCACATTTTTGTGTACTCTGATAGGTTTAAGAAAACCCCAAAACCAACAAATTAAGAAATTCAGTTTTAAAAGTAATAAAGTAAGAAATGGGAGGTATAGCTAGGGTGTAGAATAGAAAATGACTGTCAAGACATAGTATTAAATACTGCATAAGTTGTATTCTTACTCCTTACATTATTCAGTTAATAAATGTCCTTTATTCTCTTTGCTATTTAGTTTTCTTTTATTCTTTCTGTGTATGTCACTATTCTTTGGTTTGCCATTTTATTCTTTTTACCTATACCTTTTCACCTAGAGACCAAATGAGAGGGTTGACCCTGTTTCTGAAAAACCAAGAGAAGATCCAGTACTAAAAGAGGAAACCTTGGTGAGTTTCTTTGTTAATTACTGTCTAATTGAATATGGCATGAGAAGGTGAAAGCAGAATGATAAGATTACGACATATTTAACACATATTATAGTTCCATACTTATTTATTTCAGAAGTTATACTGAAATAAATCTTAAAACTGGTTTAAGAGGAAGATATTTTCAGTGAATTATTTTTCTTTTCAAAACTATAACCACTTTTTTTTTTTATCCTCACCTGAGGACATTTTTTGCATTTATCTTCAGATAGAGTGGGAGGGAGGGAGGAAGACAGTGAGAGAAACATCGATGTGAGAGAGACACACCGAGTGGTTGCCACCCACACAACCTCAACTGGGGCCGGGGACAAATTGCAACCAAGGTACGCGCCCTTAGCAGGAACCAAACCCCAGACTCTCTGGTCTGCAGGCCGACGCTCTAACCGCTGAGCCAAACCGGCCAGGGCCAAAACTATAACCACTTTTCAATAGATTATGTAAATTCTCAAGATAACATCAATAATGTGGCAGTAGAAATCATCAGTCCTATTTTTAATATTTGGAGTTGAGTGTATTATTTTCCTCCTCTCTCCTTCCCTTTTGCTAGTTATGGATAGCAGGTATCAGAGAAAAGTATAATTGAAGATAAAGTTTACATGGGTAGCATTTTAAATGTACTTTGTACATAGTTTCTTCTTTAAAATTTCTTCTCTGATATAGTTTTATGACCTTTTTCTATAGGTTCAGCCAATACTGTCTTCTGTTCCAACAACAGAAGTGTCTGCTGGTGTTAAGTTCCAAGTTGGCGATCTTGTTTGGTCTAAGGTGGGAACCTATCCTTGGTGGCCTTGTATGGTTTCAAGCGATCCCCAGCTCGAGGTTCATACCAAAATTAACACAAGAGGTAAGAAAAGGTCTAAATAGACATTAAGTAAAAGGTTGTAAAGAAAAAAGTGAATCTTAAATGTTGTATTTGAATATAAGAATACACACATGACATAATCTGACATCAAAATATACATACCTACATCAGTTTTTAATAACCAGTGAAATAATTATGGGCATCTTAACTGGCAGAGAGCCTCTATAACTGATATAGTCCTAGTTTTCCCTTTATTTATTTAACAATTACTCTCTCTTTTTATCTTTATTGTTGAAAGTATAACAGATGTTGCCCCTTTGACCCCCTCCTCCCCACTCCCACTCACCTTCTGCCTTCCCCACACTATTGTCTGTGTCCATTGGTTATACATATATGCATATAAGTTCTTTGGTTTATCTCTTCACACATACACTCCCATCCCCCTTCCCTCTGAGGTTTGTCAGTCTGTTCCCTACTTCCATGTCTCTGGATCTATTTTGATCGTCAGCTTATTTTGTTCATTATATTCCATAAATAAGTGAGATCATGTGGTACTTGTCTTTCTCTGACTGGCTTATTTAGCTTAGCATAATACTCTCCAGGTACCTCCATTTGTCTCAAAGGGTAAGAGATCTTTCTTACAGCTGCATAGAATTCCATTGTGTAAATGTACCACAACTTTTTTAACCACTCATCTACTGATGGGCACTTGGCTGTTTCCAGTTCTTAGCTATTATAAATAGCACTGCTATGAACATAGGGGTGCATATATTCTTTATGATTGGTGTTTCAGGCTTCTTAGGATATATTCCAAGAAGTAGGATCACTGGGTCAAATGGCAGTTCCATTTTTAACTTTTTGAGGAGACACATTTGTTTTCCATAGTGGCTGCACCAGTCTGCATTCCCACCAGCAGTGGATATTTTCCCATTGATTTTTAGATAGAATGGGGGGGGCGGGGAGAAACATCGATGTGAGAGAGACACATTGATTGGTTGCCTCCCACACAACCCTGACCAGGGCCAGGGATTGAACCGCAACTGAGATACATGCCCTTGACCAGAATCGAACCTGTGACTCTTTGGTCTGAGGGCCAACGTGCTAACTGCTGAGCCAAACCAGCCAGGGCTTGTTTTCCCTTTAACACTCTGCATTTGTTTCATAATTTTTTTTTTCTGCCTTGCTGAAGCAAGGACACCAAAAATTTGGTTGCCTCCCACACGAAAAAAACGGGAGAGAGAATATTGTTTTATAATTTTTTTACTCTTTTTTAAAAAAAGACCTTAATCTGACCTCTCATATGAATTCCAAAAGAAAGCAGATGGTTAAGTAATAAAATGTCTTATATGAGCTTAGTAGGCATTTGGGCGAAGTTCTTGTGAACATTTTAATTTCATCACTGAATCCTATGGGTAGTAATTTTTTAGCCATACAAGTGCTTTTCATCCTGATCAATTTTGCAGGATATTTTTTCTTCCTCCACTCCATTTTTGAATCTACATTTACTGGGACATCCTTATAAATTCAATATGATACAGAAGTATAGCTTGAATTTAGCTATATAACATAGAATCCTACTGTAAGAATGGTAAATATCAAGAAAAGGTATGTTCTAACTTTACTCCTTTTCCTGGATTTGACCAAAACATGTAGATTACATTCCTGATGGCATTTGGAATAAGTTTGAATTTGGAATTTATTTCTGGATATTTGCTTTGCAAACTCACTCTTGTTACATGTTTGAGTTCCTTATTGTCTGTGACAACCTTTTTTTTTTTTTCCCCTCTCACTCTAAACTTTGTATCCTGGTCCCTGTTCACTGTTCTCTCTGGACCGCAGTCCAACGCTTTAACCACTGAGCCAAACCGGCGAGGGCCTGTTCACTGTTCTGAGGGAAAAAAAAGTGTCTGCATAAATCTGGCGAATCAGATTTTTGTGACAGCATCAGCCATACCTGTAACTCCTGTGCTGCATAGTCAGGAATCTGCCCTGGTATAGAAGGCAATCATCGGGTCCTTATAACCTGCCCATTAAAGATTGGGGTAACTGAAAGCATCAGTGGGGCAGGAGTAAAAAAAAAGTTGAATGTCTGCTCTGTGCAAGGCACTGTTAAACAATTCTCTTGTATATTTTCTTATGCATTTGTCTTAGCAGCAACACTATGAAGTAGGTACTATTGTTACTCTTATGTTTTAGATAAATAGAGTCTCCAATCTTATTGTATAACCTCCACTCTTAAACACTACTGTATATTAAAGGAAAAGTCATTGAACTTCCCTAGTCATAATTTACAGAGGTTTGAGGAGGAGTCCTAGTTCCTTCATTTATATAACAAGGGTGTTGGACTAGTAATCTATGACTCTCTGAGTGGGAGAAAAAAGGGACAAGGATTTTCCAGGACAGCCAAGCCTTCTTAAATAAAACAATTCATGTCTATATCTGTGTCTCCAAAGGATGCTAGAATATATCATGTGAGATTTGTGACTCTTCAGTTTTCTCCTCTTAGAAAAGCATCCTTGTGAGATTCTGTCAAGAGCTTCACATTTAATTACTGTGTGAAAACCTAATTTTTTTTTTTATTCCTCACGCGAGGATATTTTTCAATTTATCATTAGACAGAGTGGGAGGGAGGGAGGGAGGGAGAGAGAGAAACGTTGATGTGATAGAGCCACATCGACTGGTTGCCTCCCACACGACCCCGACCAGGGCCGGGGATGAACCGCAACTGAGGTATGTGCCCTTGACCGGAATCAAACCCAAGACTCATTGGTCTGTGGGCCAGTGCCCTAATCGCTGAGCCAAACCAGCCAGGCTCATCTTTTTTTATAGGATACAAATGAAAGCACAATTTATGCCTCATCTGTATTGCAAAGAAAATATGTAAATTTAGTTTTATGAATTAAGCTAATCTGGTCTGGTGCCTTCTAGGCAGTCTCCAAGTGCAGAAAAACTGATTTTGTTTGTATTAATGAGGCAACCAGAAATCTGAGAATTAAGGTTTAAAAAAATATCAATTCTTAAATACTAAGCTTTCTTGAAATATGGTTTAAATACCATACAATTCACCCTTTTAAAGTATGCGATTCAGTGATTTGAGTAATAGAGTTTTGTGGCCATCACTACAATCTAATTTTAGAATATTTTCATCAACCCCAAAAGAAATCCCATATCTCTTAGCAGTCACTCTCCATTTCTACCTTTGTCCCCTCAGCAGCCACTGACTACTTTCTTTTGCTATAGATTTGCCTTTTTTGGACATTTCAGATAAACGGACTCATACACTATGTGGCCTTTTATGTCTGGGTTCTGTCACTTAGCATAATGTTTTAGAGGTTTATCTATGTTGTAGCGTGTATCAGTACTTCATTCCTTTTTATTGCCAAATAATATTCTATTGTATGGCTGTGTGGTACAGTTTTAAATGAAGTAGTTTTCTGACAGTTTTTTTGAAAATCAAAAAACACAGCATAAAACTTAATTTTGTTGATTATGTACCACACATGATGCCTATGAAGCATTTTGGGTTGCTTATTATCAAAACTACTTTAAAATTTACCTTGAATATATATCGTAATCATTGGTTTCCATATTGTTATTAGTCAGATTCTTAACATTGAAAAGTACATTCCTAACGGTTTTCACACATAAAATTTCACACTTATAAAGATGTTTGGATCACATGTCTATTTTAAGTTGTATTTCACTGTTTAGGTCTCATTTTAAATTTAAAAGTTAAAAATGAAATAAATGCTTTTTCTGTTTATAACAATACAAAAATATATATGGGTCAGAAGTGAAAGGTGCCCAGAGTTTCATCCTCCAGATATGTAAGTACTATTAAGAGTTTGAGAGTAATTCTTTTTCTCTATGTATAGTATAAGTGTAATTAATTGATATGAAAATAAACACTTTTACTGAGAGTTTTAAATGGTGTCATATCACACCCATTTTAACTAAAAAAAAATTTTTTTCTTTATTGATTTTAGAGAGAAAAGGGGAGAGAGAGATGGAAACATCGATGAGAAAGAACATCGATTGGCTGCCTCCTGCATGTCCCCCCACTGGAGATTTGGCCCATAACCTGGGCATGTGCCCTGACTGGGAATTGAACTGGTGACCTCTTGGTACATGGATCGACGCTCAGCCACTGAGCCACACCACCCGGGCTCACCCATTTTAATTTTTAATTGTAATATTTTTTAAGTTTAAAATTGGGTGGTTTTACTTTTATATTATCTTTCTTATATAAAAACATTTCCTCAACATTTTTCTATTGGAAATTTAATTTAGTCCATTATTCAGAGACAGATGTGCTTATTTCTCAATCTTTCAGATCTCAAGGTTTTTTACTCTTATTTTATGGTTGTCCAGACAGCAGGAAACAAAATACTAACAAAGAGGCACATGGTTTGATTTGTTTTGTCTGTAGTAGTTGATTTAACAGATGACGTTGAAAATAAAGATTAAAATGAGATTGTGTTATCTATAGTTTTAGTTTTTAACTGTCAAGTCCTTTGGGATTATCTGTTTGCTTCTGTAACTCAGGCATGTACCCTGACCAGGAATCAAACAGGCTGCCTCTTGGTGCATGGGTTGAAGCTCAACCACTGAGCCATACAGGCTGGGCCCATACTAAATTTTAATCTGATTTCAAATTTTTTTTTTCCTTTATTGATTTTAGAGAGAGAAGTGAGAGGGAGAGAGAGACAGAAACATCGATGAGAGAGAACATCAATTGGCCACCTACTGTATGCCCTCCACTGGGGATCAGGCCCACAACCTGGGTCTGTGTCCTGACTGGGAATTGAACCGACGACCTCTTGCTTGGTGCATGAGTCAGCGCTCAACCACTGAGCCACACTGGCTGGACCAAAATTTCCTACATAATCTCCTGTTTAATGTCTAATAAAATTAAAAGTTTTCAAATCTAAGATATAAGTTAGTTCAATTTAAGCATAATACCCACATTTTTCTAGTTAGGATCTGCTCGTTGTCTTTTGCTCCCTACCTGAATTATCTTGGATTTCCCAAGAATTCCAGTTTCTGTGTTTCTCAATTGATCTGAGACTTTCTCTAGAGCAGTGTTTTTCAAACTATGTTTGGTAAAGGACTAGTTTCCTTTCTTTCTTCTTTTTTAAATTTTAATTTCCAGTAACCATGGACCAGTATTTCTGTCAAATATTAGAAAAATGAAAGGCCCCCTCCCTCCAAAAAAATGCCGAGTGTAAAATCCCTGTTATGTATCTAGATGCCACAGCAGTGTCAAATTATCATAGATTCTAGATGCTCACTCTTAACTTCTCTGCTTCTTTTGTCACAGACTAGCTTATTCTGGGAACCACACTTTCACAGTAGCACTACTCTAGAGCAACTGTTCTCAGATGTTTTGGTTCCAGAGCCCCTTTTACTCTTAAAATTTGAGGGCTCTAAGAAGCTTTTGTTTGCATTGGGTTATATCTATTACTATTTATTTTAATTTAGAAATTAAAGCTGAGAAAAATTTTAAGTATTTACTAATTTATTTTAGAAGAATCCACTATATGTTATCATTGTGTTTTGATGAAAAATAACTGTTTTCTCCAAAAAGTAATGAGGAGATTGGTATTGTTTTACTTAAAAAAATGTTTTTATTAATTTTTTTTAGAGAGAGAAGGGAGAGAGAGAGATAGAAACATTGATGTGAGAGAGATACATCGATCGGCTGCCTCCTGCACACCCCCTATTGGAAAACAAGCCTGCAACCCAGCCATATGCCTTGACCGGAAATCGAACTGGGATCCCTCAGTCCATGGGACAGCGCTCAGTCCACTGAGTCACACTGGCTGGGCTCTTTAACTTTTTTAAATCCTCACGCGAGCATATGTTTACTGATTTTAGAGAGTGAGGAAGGGGAGGGGGAGGAGAGAGAGAGAAAGAAACATCAGTGTGAGAGAAAAATATCTATTGTTGCCTTCCATACATGTCCCGACCAGGGATCATGCCCACAATCTAAGTATGTGCTCTGACTGGGGATCGAACCTGCAACCTTTTCGTGTACAGGAAGATGCTTCAATCAACTGAGCCACCTGGCCAGGGCTGTTTTACATTTTTATAAATCTCTTTCATATCTGTTAAGTGAAGATATTAGATTTTCATATCTGATTCTTTATTTAATCTGTTACGATTTGTTGTTTTGAAGTATATAAAGTTAATCTGGCCTCACATAGATATGTAGATGTAAAAGTATATGTATACTTTAGTAGCCTTTTCAGATAATTATGGATGTATTTCTTTGTTTTATACCAAAACTCAACAGGTGGTGGGTTAATTGCAATGTGGAATTTGAAGTCATATTGATAAACTTTTTGTACTTTATTACATTAAAATCCGTTGGTTCTGTCTTGCACTTTGAATGGATCTTTAACCTTTCATGATTTTGTAACATCATGTATACATTGGCCATTTAAAAAATATTGGTTTATTAAGTCATACATACCTTCCAAATGTTGACACATTCCTTTTTTTTTTAATATATTTTTATTGATTTTTAGAGAGAGAAGAAGGGAAAGAGAGAAACATTGATATGAGAGAGAGCCATCCATCGGCTGCCTCCTGCATGCCCCCTACTGAGGATGGAGCCTGAAACCCGGGCATGTTCCCTGACCAGGAATTGAACTGGTGACCTCTCGGTGCATGGGTCTACGCTCAACCACTGAGCCACACTGGTCAGGCAACACATTTCTTTACAGATATTTTTTTAAATCACATTAGTTAATATAAACACTTTATTTCATCAGAAAATTATTTGATTATTGGGAACTTGAGAAACTAATAGGGGCAGATACTAGTTTTTCAAAATTCTACTTTTTACTTGAAAGACCAAATTTTATTATTGGCAACAACTGTTGTCAGTTTTCCTTCAAGTGACAAACTTGCTTTATTAATTTTTGAGGAAATATCTGCCAGATGTTCAAGTTCAAATAACTATAGTTTTTCTGTCAGTCATTCTTTCAAGTGAAAAGGGTGTTCCATGAAAGAGTGGCCAGTTCACTTTGCAGCAACTCAAACAATCACACAAGTACTTCTCATCAAGATAACTGTCATACTTATATATGCAAAAATACTTTATGCATACTTCCCATTTCATCACACATAGTATTAAAAAGTAGGTATTCAAGGATTGAGATTTAATAAAATTAATCATTTTTACTGCTTCATGAAGGACATGAAGTAAAATTGGCTTTTATTTTTAACTGCCAGTGTATGGCTGTGAAGAATATAACTCTGGTTTCATGTCACTCATTGCCTCTAGTTGTGCTAAGATGCCAGCACTCTTATCTCCTATTGCTCTTGCAGTATTAGGTGCAAATGTCAGCATGGTAAAAAAGGCAAATAACATCTCAATATTATTATGAAGATAGTTTGGCCTCACAGGATCCCTGTAACAGTCTCAGTGGCCTCTCCTATTTTAACCCCAGGTCTGTATACCACACTTTTATACAACTAGAAAAGCAATTTGACCAGAACTTGGCTTTTAAAAGTCCAGGAAAATATGTTATACATTTTTTTTAAGGAAAAATTACTTATTTAACTCAGATTTGTTTGTAAAACATTTTGAGGTAAGTAAAAATAAATTGTGCAACTAACATAAAAAATCTGATAATTAGCAGAATTTATTGTTTTCTTTCTCTTAAAACTTGCTGTACTAATTAATCATTTGGGGTGATTTTTAAATAACTATTAGTTGTATAATTTAAGTGGCAGATAATTGGATTATGTCTTTGGACAATCCCAAACTACAGCATTTAATAGGAATAATTCTAGGGAACCAGCTTAGGTTCATGTTGTTTGCAAAGTATATGTGCATGATTATGTTCGGAAATGGTTAATAAGGATTTTTACTTTCAGGTGCCCGGGAATATCACGTCCAATTTTTTAGCAACCAACCAGAGAGGGCATGGGTTCACGAAAAACGGGTACGAGAGTATAAAGGTCATAAACAGTATGAAGAATTATTGGCTGAGGCAACCAAACAAGCCAGCAATCACTCTGAAAAACAAAAGGTAGCTGACAACATGTTAACATTATCAATCGAATATAGTTTTTAAAGGACTAGTAGAACTTTTAATACTTGAATTCAGACAACTGTTAGAATGACTTGTTATTTTAATTCCTTTTATTCTGATTTTAATAACTTGTGTCAATAGTTTTATAAACCATATGAAATGTGTTTTAGTACTATTCAAAACATTACTGGTCTGCTCAATACAATGTTGGATTCTATTTTGAATTGAATTAATATATGTAAGTCTAGTAGATGCTAGTGAAATGTGGATTTTGCCAAGGATTTTTATAATTTTTTTTTCTATTTCAACATTTTCCCATAATTTTTTTTCATTCTTATTTACTAAATTTTTTTATGAATGTAAAATTTTAAAAATATTTAATGAGTACCTACTGTGAGAGAGGCACTGTTTTAAGCATTTTACGTATCTATATTAATTCATTTACTCTTCATAACAACTTAAATGAGATAGATACTGTTATTCCTGTTTCTACAGATGAAGAAATTGAGGCACAGAAAGCTTAAGTAACTGGTTCAACTCAGGTCACAGGTGATGGAACCAAGAAACATGTTTGATGTGGTGGTGGATATTTTAGAATTTTTTTTTATTAAAATATTTTTTTTCTTTATTGATTTTTAGAGAGAGAGGAAGGGAGAAGGAGAGAGAGATAGAAACATCGATGAGAGAGAACATCGATTCGCTGCCTCCTGCATGCCCCCAACTGGGGATCGGGCCCACAACCTGGGCATGTGCCTTGACCAGGAATTGAACTGGCAACCTCTTGATGCATGGGTAGATGCTCAACCACTGAGCCACACTGGCTGGGCGATATTTTAGAATTTTGACATGAACTCATGATACTCTCTGGTTGAGATTTTTAAACTCAACTAATTTTAATGTGGGTCTCTTTTGTTTCAGAAATTTGTCCTGTTCTTACACTTTAAAAGCTAAATTTGATCACAGATTATTTTGATTAATTTTATCACACTTATTTTACAGATTTATACGTCAGTGTTTGACATATACTGTACCATCTCATAGTTTCATTAGTTAATTTCTGGCTACCTCAGTCTAACCCCCTGGATAATTTCTAACTGCTTTGGTCATCTCACACAGCTCTATTTAAAGTTTTCTTATCTGACTTGCCAATTCAAAGTCTTCTGATCAACCCTGGACATAGATACCTATGGAAACTGTGATTCAGGTTTACTTTTTCTCTCATACATTTCTGCTTTGCTGTTTTGTCAACTTATATTTGTTCTTTGGGGCTCTCTCCTTTCTCTTCATTCTGCCCCTGTGTGCATTATGGTACAAACTAGCAGCACAGTTTCAAATGCTGGCTCTTCAAATGCCAGTTAGCTTTGTTGTGATCTCTGTAGCACCCTGGAGCTATAGGTATCATTCCTAATGTTGGTATTTTATTGGCCACTGAAATTAATCATTTCTGTAATCTTTCTTTGTCATTACTGCTAACTTTATATGAAGATACTGTTAAAAGAACAAATCCCTCTTTGAGGGACTTGTCCACCATAGTGGTCAACAAAGGGGAGGATATATAAAAGAGAGTAGACCTGCATATCATCTGATAGAAATACCAATTTATCCAAGTTATGGAGTAGGACTATTTCATTCATTTAACTGAAGAACCTGAAGATACTTATGTATACCTGGAAAGATGACAGATTCTCATGGGAAATAACCTCGTGGTTTAAATGTACTTGTTAGCTTAAAGTGTGTCTGATAACGCCTATATCTCTTTTTAAAGATTCGGAAACCCCGACCACAGAGAGAACGCGCTCAATGGGATATTGGCATTGCGCATGCAGAGAAAGCATTGAAAATGACTCGAGAGGAAAGAATAGAACAGTATACTTTTATCTATATTGATAAACAGCCTGAGGAGGCTTTATCCCAAGGGAAAAAGAATGTTGCTTCCAAAGCTGAAGTTAAAAAAACCCGGAGACCAAGATCAGTGATGAATACTCAGCCAGAACAGACCAATGCAGGTGAGATGGCCTCCTCACTATCAAGTACTGAGATTCGGAGACATAGCCAGAGGCGGCACACGAGTGTGGAAGAGGAAGAACCACCTCCTGTTAAAATAGCCTGGAAAACGGCAGCAGCCAGGAAATCTTTACCAGCTTCTATTACAATGCACAAAGGGAGCTTGGATTTGCAGAAGTGTAACATGTCTCCAGTTGTGAAAATTGAACAAGTGTTTGCTCTTCAGAATGCTACAGGAGATGGGAAATTTATCGATCAGTTTGTTTATTCAACAAAGGTACCTCCTTTTATCATAGTTATTGGCGGGGGGTGGTATTTAATAAGTAATTAACCTTGGCATTGAAAAAAACAACAACAACACACCACCAGGTCATAATTTAAATACCCTTCTTATCTACTGTATTTGAAATGTACAGCCAGTTTACTCTGTTTAAGATGGGGCAAAAAAGACATAGGTCAAAAGGCCATGTTTTTCTTCTTCTCCTCCCCCGTTTTGTAATATCCCCATCTGTACTTGATTAATCTTGAGCTATGCAGCCAAAATTTAGCCTCACTCCCCAAAGCTGTGGAAAAAAACTGGGCACTTTGCCTGTTTCTAGTTTGTATAGTTAGTTTTTCTTAGTTGAAGATTGTGCTTCTTATTAAATCATTTTTGTCAGTTATCTGAATTTACCTTTGTAGTAATTGTACCTACTGATCTGTTTGGTTCTACCAGCAATTTTGTTAAGTTTATGTTGGCTTGGAACATCTAATGTATTTTAAAGAAATACCAGAACTATGTTAGTTCTTGAACAATTATTGTGATGATAGCTTGGGTATGGGGTGAAAATAGCTTCTTCGAACTAAATGTCTCACTATTGGCCAGCCCCAAGTCCCATTTAGGGCACTTACACTTTAGTTTTAATACTTTAAAGTTATTTCATAAGATTTATAATACTTATTCCGTAGACCTCTTCACTACCCTTCACCAATACCACAATCGTGGGCTTGTGAATTCAATTTAGTGGCAATTCATGGATGGGTACTTTTAAAGAATTCTGTATTTCCTAATATTGTCATATGCATATTAAAATAATTAAATATAGGTATGCTTTATTAGTGATATATTTTCCTAGAGAGAAGTGTAAGGGGTCTCTGTTAACCTGTTTCTGGCTATAGGTTCAACTGACTTCATTAAGGCTGGACTACTTGGAAAAACTTAAGTTATAGTTCCCACTGGGTTCTGCTGATACCTTTGAATGGCAGATGAGTACCCTGCATCTTTTTTGAATGCAGGGTGGCTTCATTCTTGGAGCTAGTTTTTACCTGTGTTTAGATGCTCAAATCAAACTTTTGCAACCCCCTCCAAACTTTGCTATTTTATATATATATGTGTGATACACACACACACACACATATATGTATATAAATAAATCACTCCTTTATTTCACTGCGTTAAAAATACCCTAAGTTATCTGTTCCAAATTGCTTATTGGGTGCACATTTTGGTCACCATGAATGGCATATTTCTGTATCTATGTATGTTCCTGTCTTTCAGGATGTGTTGACATTTTCAACTGTATAGTAGGGTACTTTACCAAATGAAGATGACTAGAGTTCTCTTACTGTGGCATTAATAGAGAGACTACTCAGACCAGAAAATACTTTGGTTTTGACAGAAATTATATGATACATGTTCATTTTTTAGTAATATTTATCATCTGGACTTAGACAAATAGGTTTTTTGGGGGGTGTTTTCCCCCCCACATAATCTCATTGTACATTTTGGAATACAACCTGATGACTTAATAAAATTGTTCTGATAATGACTAAGATAATTAGCTGCAATCAAGGCCATGTAAAATTCAAGCAAATTATAATCTTAAGCTATTTTTATAAGCCAATGACACCTATTTTTTATTTGCCTTATTTTGAAGGGAATTGGTAACAAAACGGAAATAAGTGTCAGGGGACAAGACAGACTTATAATTTCTACACCAAACCAGAGAAATGAAAAGGCAACTCAGAATGTATCATCTCCTGAAGCAACATCTGGTTCTGCAGGTCAGTATTAATGAAGAGTACATTGATCCATTTTGAGGTCATAGTTCTTCTGCTCTGCTATAACATGGTAGCTGTGTTCCTAAGAAACTTTTAGTAGTCAAAATCTATATTTTTTAAAAATCAAACTATAAAAGCAATTATTTCAATAGGAAAGAATGGTTTAGGGGGTAGAGAGCTTATAGTAAGTTATTTTTTCTACAGGAATTTAAATAATAGGATTTCATAACTTAAAAAGTATAGTTATAGCCCTGGCCAGTGTGGCTCAGTTGGTTGGAGTATCGTCCCATAAACCAAAAGGTCACGGGTTTAATCCCAAGTCAGGGCACCTATCTAGGTTGTGGGTTTTATTCCTGATCGGGACATGTGCAGGAGGCAACTGGTTGATGTTTCTCTCTCTCTCCTCCTCCTCCTCCTGTTCCTCTCTCTAAAATCAATAAACATCCTTAAGTGAGGATTTTAAAAAATAGTTATAAAATCTATACATCTGAGTAAATGTGTTTTGATTATCTCTCTTTACATAACAGTAACAGCTTTACTTTTCCAGCACTTTTAACACATTCTTACCATTTTCTCCTTTATCCCCTATTGGAAACAAATTGGCAGATGCCCATGTTCTTTTTATTATTCTTAGTTGTGGTAAATGTTAGTAGCTGAGGGCCTGGGGCCTAATTCTCCTATTATAATCTGTTCTCTGATGAGCAGATACCATGAATTGAAAATCAAGCTGTATTATTTTTGCTTATAGAGGAAATGCCTATATTCAGTAAAATTGTGCCTTTGTTGGAATTGTCAAAGTAATTTTTATTATGAGACTGCTTTGCTAAGGATCTTATAGTTTAACTGAGTGTCTGGTAGGTTTGGTTTGTATAAACAGTATTACTGCGTCACACAAAGATCAAGAAAAGAGTTAGATGTCAAACTAGGTTGATCATTTGGAATCTTAGTTCCAAATGGCCAACCATTTGGAGAAAGAAGTTGGTTTCACTTTGTTCTTTAAAAAAAAATTTTGAAATCTAAGCAGTGACAAAATAATCTTCTAGAAGGATTACATTTATAAGACTTGAGGTAGTAATCTGAAATCATTAGTAACTCAGGGAAACCTGTGATTTAGTGCCACTAAGGGGTAAATATTTTTGTAAGGGAAATTTTGAGTAAGATTCTTATTATTATAAAAACTAAATAAAAACAATCATTCATGAAAGAACTTGAGCTAGCTTTCTTTAAAACAAAAAAATGGGATGAGGGCTACAGGTCAGGGAGAGGTGGTGGCAGAGGAGATAGACATATATTGGACCAGGCATATTAAACAATATGCCTTTATCCAAAATTGAATTGGAAATGGAAGCTGCATTAAAGTAGGGAGGGAGTAGCAAAGTCCAGAACCAGATTTGCAACTTGTATCCGTTAGTGGCACAACAGAACCAGAATGTTACCAGATCTCAGGTTCAGCAACCTCAGTACTTGAGTTCAGCAAAGAAAGGATTCAGAACCAAGGAACTCAATTTTTAAGAGAAAGTTTATTTAGAAAGTCACAGAGGTAGCAAAGGTGAGCCAGCTGGGCTGTTAAGGGCTCAGGACAGGATTTACAGAAGCAGAAGTGCGCTTGGAACTTAGGTAAAAGACTGGCGGAGAGCAAGTGCCTGGGGAAGGAGAGTGGGTAGGGAAAAGGCACTAGCACTTGCTGGGTCTTTGGGTTTTTATCTGCTCTCTAAAGGCAGGGATCTTAGGGGAGGTCCCAGGGGATGATCTTAATAGAATATCTCTCAACTTTCCAGGTGTGTCCTTTCAGGGTCATGGTCTCCACTGATTTTCAGTGTAAGAGCAAGGGGTCAATTAGTCATTGTATCTGTTGTTGATGTCAGACATGGCTTAGCTTCATCTGGTTTTGCTGCTTTTCTGGACCTGGAGCTGAAATACAAATGAGGCCTAAATGTCATCTCTAGTTTGACCAAAACTCTGACTCTGTGGTCAGCAGACCTGAGGCTCTGCCTCCAAGATAATTTGATACGGATCAGAACTTAATGCTGAAGGGAGTGGTTGTGCAAGGGCTTGTATGGGAGTCCTATGAGGCTATTCTCTGGCCTCCTTGTTCCTCCTCTAAGGGTACCTGCTGCATGACTAGCAACATGCCAGGGGAGGAAAGAAGTAATATGAAAGGTCAGCGGGTCTAAACCTCATGACCAGTGATATGCTGGGGTAGGAGAGGTCACCCTGGGAGCGAGGTCCCACCCTACAATACTTGTTTTTCCCACTTTTGCCCATTGCTAGGTACCCTGGGCTTTCTGGCCTGGTGACCTTCGGTACCTGGTCCTCCTTCTGTTCATGCCTGTCTAACTGCCAACTACATATCATTTCAAAATATTGTATAAAAAAATGAAATTGTTAGGTGGGCTCTGATGGCTTTCTCAATTTAAGCTGCAGGTTGTGAAAGAATTCACAGAGAAGAGTAACTGAGCAAAAAATGGTTTATTCACTTTCCAAGGGAGGAAAGGGGCAGAGGGCTATAGAGAGCTAATGACCCTATCCCTATGAGGGACTTGAAGTTTTTAAGGACTGTTTAAAGGTTAAGGTGGGGACTCTGGGGTGGAGCTGGCATCAGCAGGGTCCAGATGTACAGCATGCTCTGTTCCTCCAGCAGGATATGGCCATATCTAGAATAGACTTAGAGTTGGGTGGGGTGAGTGCTGGAAATTTACTGTGGGTTAAGTAAAATGTCTCTGGTCTTAGATGGGTCATGGGTCAGGGTCTGTCATAATCATGTTGAAGGAATGAATACATGGTCTTAGATTTTGCATTAATTAGCCATAATTGAAAATGTTTGTTTTCTCCTTTGAATATTAAAAGAATCTTTTGGCCTCAGCTCTCCATAATCAGGTTTATTATGAGTAATTTATCTGAATTTAAATGTGATACTTAGACTAGGAAGGTCTTTATTTAAACATTTATATTCTCCTAACTAGGGAGAAAGTAAATTCTTCATATAATATTAGACTGATCTTAAATATTGTACTTTTATTTTTAATGGAGCTGGGGTTTTTTCCTTTTCAGCTACTGAACATTTTATTTTTGTGTAGTCTTTCCATTATAAGTTCTGCTACGGACTTTTTCTCTCTTTTTTTTTTTTAAGTGAAAGGTAAAGTGGAATTTTATAATTATTTATATCTGGGAAAAGCCCAGTTTTGTTCCTTAGGCAAGCACATATAATTAGATTGTAAATTAATGCTGGGACCTTAATATAGGGATGAGTGTTGTAAAGCTTTGACCTTGGTTTAAATTTGGTTACCAGCTATGGTCAATAAGCTTATTTTGTCGTTTTATTTATTTTTCTTTTTTTAAAATATATTTTTATTGATTTCTTAGAGAGAGAGAGGAAGGGAGAGAGAGAGAGAAACATCGATGTGAGAGAAAAACATCAGTCAGCTGCCTACTGCATGCCCCGCACTGGGAATCGAGCCCACAACCCGGGCATGTGCTCTGACCGGGAATCGAACTGGGACCTCTCAGTCCATGAGACAATGCTCAGTCCACTGAGCCACACCAGCCAGGCTAGTTTGTTGTTTTAAATGACCATTTTGCTTCTTGTGAAAATAACTTCAGTACAGGCATACCTCGTTGTATTGTGCTTCACTTTATTGCGCTTCACATATGTTGCGTTTTTTCCAAATTGAAGGCAAGACCCTCCCCCAGCAAAAAGATTGAACCCTTAATGTCTCTGAGGTATGCCTGTAGTTGAAAGTCAGAAAAGAGATTTGATTCTCCTTCAGAAACTAGTTATATCATCATCTCAGGTGTTAACTACATAGGGAGAATGCTTGAGCCTTTTTCTAGTAAATTTAGGGGCTATGTAGAGTGTGTGGCACTGCTGCATTTCTGTGGTTTGCAGAACTGTATTTGCATTTATACTAGGTTTCTAAGCTATTTTCCAAATCCAAAGATACTCACCTCCTCTCTCTTAGAACATAAACATAATATATTTTAGTGGTTTTAAATGTAGTAGAATATATGTGTTCTCTAAGACAGTACATCAAATATCTGTACTTGATGGAACATTTATGTTGTCATCTTCAAAACAAATAAAGATTTTTTGTTTGTTTTAAGCAGTTCTATTTTCATTTTCTTCTTCCCTGGTAGGTACTTGAATATTGATAATTACACTAAAGGATGGATTTCTGGGATACTCAGGTGTCTATGAGGGTAGGATATCCGTTGATTTGGTAAACATTTTCGTCAGTGTAAGGAGAAGAGTGAGAGTAAAGGAAGGAGCTAACATCTTTATTTGTGACTTCTCTGCTAGAAATGATTAACCACAGCTCAGAAACAATATGTTACTATCAAACTACTCCTTACCCAAAACAAAAGTAGTGGGATCCTTCTTTGTTTTGGCCTTGAACTAAGGTGAGGGAATCTATTTACACATCGACAAGAACAATGAAACCAAATAATATACAGGTGATCTGAAGTAGCTTCTGCCTGTTTTTTGTTTTTGTTTTTTTCCTGTTAATCCTCACTCGAGGATATTTTTTACCTTGATTTTGGAGAGAGTGGGGGGAAAGGAGGAGAGAGAGAAAGAGACAATGATGTGTGAGAGACATCAATTGGTTGCCTCCTACATGACCCCAACCGGGGTCAGGGATCGAACCTACAACCCAGGTATGTGCCCTTCACTGGGAATCGACCCTTCGGTGCATGGGCCGACACTCTAACCACTGAACCACATTGACCAGGGCAGATTCTTCCTGATTTGATAGGAGGTCTTAGCAGCTTTCTCCTATGGTAAGTGAAAGATGATTATTACCTAGGAAGGACCCTTTAGGTGGTCCAAGCACTGCAAAGATAGAGAACCACTGCATTGAAGGTATCATTCCTTCTCAGGGTCACAGAATGAAATCATTCCTGACATAGTATTCTTTCAAGTTGTGATCTTCAGTCTAAGTTTTATCCTTTCCAAAATGGGGTCCATGTGAGTCTTCTTCTGTTTACTTTCAAAGAATGTTATTGTTTAAAAATCTTAATAGTTTCTTGTTTTACCATTTAACATGAAAGCACTTTATAATTTGTTTCAACTATTTTTCCATGATTAATTATTTCTAAGTTATAACAAGTTCCTTTTTAATCACATTAATGATTTGGTTTTGGTCAGCATTTTTGTGCATTTCCTGCTTTTTCCCTTTCTGTTGTTGATAATATGACAATAGCAAAACTTGCATAAGTGCACCAAGCACTGTTAAGCAGTTACATATAGAATTAATTTAATACATTTGTTAAAATGCAAAATATGTAGTACTGATTGAATTTTGAACCAGTAATTCCTAATATCAACTGATAATAAAGTCACTTTCATCCATCCCCTCAATCCCTTCATCTCTTCCATTATAGTTACATAAATGTGTTTATCTGCTTTCAAGAAGATCTCTGTGACTTTAAAAATTTTTAAAAGTATCGTTCCTCTTTGTATAATTTAGGGTCTTTTATTAATCCCAGTTTCAACCTATCAGCCTTTATAGTTTGGTCTTATAAAAATTTTGTGCTCTCCAGTATTTAATGGCTTCTTCTTTTTTTTTAAATTTTCAACTGAAGATATTTTTCCATTGATTTTCAGATGGAGTGGGAGGGAGGGAGAGGGAGAGAGAGAAACATTGATGTGAGAGAGACACCTTGATTTGTTGCCTCCTGCACAACCCCAATCAGGGCCAGGGAATTGAACAGCAACTGAGATATCTGCCCTTGACCGGAATCGAACCTGCAACCCTTTGGTCTGTGGGCCAGCGCTCTAACTGCGGAGCCAAACTGACCAGGGCTACTTTTCCAGAGTCTCAGGTTTGATTCCAGTCAAGGGCACGTACCTCAGCTGCTGTTGAATTCCCTGGCCCTAGTCGGGGTCATGCGGGAGGCAACCAATCGAGGTGTCTCTCTTTCTCTCCCTCCCTTTATCTTCCCCTCCCTGCCTCCTTCCCACTCTGTCTGAAGATAAATGGAAGAATATCCTTGGGTGAGGATTAAAAAAATAAATAAATAAAAGACCAAAAGTAATGGATCAGAAAAGCAAGGAATTGTGTCAAATCTTAATTACATAAATGTCAAGCCATCCTTAAATGAGTTTATTTATTTGTTTGTTTAAATTATCTCTTAGGCTCAGAAAAGAAGCAACAGAGAAGATCAATTAGAACTCGTTCTGAATCAGAGAAATCCACGGAGGTTGTGCCAAAGAAGAAGATCAAGAAGGAGCAGGTTGGCTTTCTACATGTAGAGAGTTAAAGCATTGTATTTGTAAATGTTGTGGCTTATATTGGTATCTTAAAGAAAGAAAAACTTTCCCCACACTGGGTTTTCTTTCTGGACTATCTAATGCTTATATCCTGGTGAATTCCACTGCCCTATTCTAACCCCGCCATCCCTGTGATTCTGCTTCAAGCATTTTCACAGAACACAGTCAGGCTTCAGGAAATGGGAAGCCAGTGGTGCAAGACTCTTAAAGAATTCTTCACATTTATTTTGAAATTTCTGTTATGAGCAAAATGATTTCATGTTTTCATGATTTTTATTTGGAACCATCAGTGAGTTCCCTTTTTAAAAAAAAATTTTTTTTTTGTTTAAGCTGCTGGTATGTATTGTTTTTATTTTTTAAACAAATCAAATTAATTTAACTACAAGAATTATATTTAAGAAACAGATGATCATAGATGATCTGGTTTTTCTGTTGGTATCACAGATTTTTTGGAATGTTATTTTCCCAATGGAATTGCACTCACCTCTTATTGGGTTATCAGATAAACACTGTTCAAGTGGGGAATAAAAGGAGGAGGGGCATTTTGAAGGATTTTAATTTTTTTTCTTTATTGATTTTAGAGAGAGGAAGGGAGAGGGAGAGAGAGATAGAAACATCAATGAGAGAGAACATCGATTCGCCACCTCCTGCATGTCCCCCACCGGAGATCAGGCCCATGACCTGGGCATGTGTCCTAACCGGGAATCGAACTGGCGACCTCTTGGTGCATGGGTCGACGCTCAACCATTGAGCCACACCGGCTGGACCATTTTGAAGGATTTTAAACCAGTTTAATCAATGTAGTGATATTCATATTAAATTACCTTTTCAAAGAAATTTTTAGAAACCATACTCCCTTTAATTAAACTCACAATCAGATTTTTTCTTAATTTTTTAAACTGAAAGAATATCCATTTTTATAGCCCAGACAGCTGCTATTAAAAAAAAAAGAATTCTGAATTAGTTCTAATAAGCTTTATATTTTTAAAACCACTTAATAAGGAAGGAGGAATGTGAACTTTCCTACTCATTTCCTTTATAATTTTAAACTTCCAAACTTAAAAGGTGACTGTGGGCGCTCTATGATATCAAGCATGTAAAACAATTTTCCCAGAAATATTTAACTAAAATTTCAATAATATACTAATTTGTCATTCATTTGTCATGATTAACTTTCATACTTAGGAAATTATATTCCAAAAAATCTTTCTAAGCTCTGCAAACTTTACAGTATTCATTACCAAAATGAAGTTGTGATTTTGCTAGCCGGTTTCCAAATTCAGTCTGTGACTAGTCAGTTTAAAATTAATAAGCAGAATGAGTACAAAATGGGACAAATTGTTAATGCCACTGTGTTATAGTTAGTAGTAGAACAATACCAGTGATTGTTTAGAAGATTTTATATTTGTATTACTAACTGTATCTTATAAAAGCGCTTCTGTTGTATGTTTTTTTACCTGTTGTAAAAAAATAAAAATATTTTTAAAAAGCTTAGAACAATCCTTAAATATTTACAAAATGTGTTTCAACATGCATATTTCACTACATCTTTAAGAAACATAAAATTCAATTCATAGCTTAAACAGGAACTCCTCCAAACAGCATCCTTTCTTTAATTCCAATGGTTCAATCCTCAAATTACCACGTGTTTTACATATACATTGGCAGAATAACTTCTGATCTCGCTCTCCTAATGTAGGATCAAGACACTGTTCATAAGACACTCAAGAAAGTGCTTTTGCAATATCACAAACTTATTTTCTTAAGTTTGTACTAGCAGCAAAAGTATTGAGCTTCCAGCTGTATGGAGCCCTGTAGCACTCTCTACAGAGAGGGTCCTGATTCCCAGCAACTTAGCTGTGAGTGCAGGCGCGGAAGGGTCTTAAAGTGGCGTGAGTTACATTAACCTGAGTATCATAGTAAGTAAAAATTTATCCTAACGTCTTTGGGGCGGGAGGGGTTTATAGCAACATTGGGCTGGTTGCAGAAACAACCCCTCTCCTGCCTCCCAGACACTGAGGAAAGTATTCTTGTTCTCTTCATCTACCAAGGGAATGGTGGGAAAAGTCTTTGCTAGAGAGCATGTGGCTGTGTGTTGTCACTTGGTATTCAGCACAGACAGCTAGGATTTAAACCCTCCCTGACCTTGAGACAGAGAACTTTACCCAGCAGATGGGACTGAGTTCAGATTTCAGATACATTAATCACTCATCATTACTTAGATTGATGGAAGTATTTTTTTTGCCCTCTGTTAATTAAAAGTGAAAAAAAATTCCTCATTAATGCTGTATTTTTCTGTCCAAACAGGTTGAAACAGTTCCTCAGGCTGCAGTGAAGACTGGATTACAGAAAGGTGAGTTATTATAATGTTGCTTTGCATCTCCTTGATTAAAATCAATTTTAAAGAATTATTTGTACTTCATGTATTTTTGTTTGTCTCTGTAAATCATTGTTGTTGCTTTTCAGTCAATAATTTGTGTGAAATTGAAGTATTCCCTGGTTGTGTGTGTGTGTGTGTGTGTGTGTGTGTGTGTGACTTTTAGAGTTGATATTACTCTGTACCTCCATGTGAAAAGTCTTATTTGTTTTATGTAAATTGGAGAACACCAGGTAGACTTGATACTGTTTCCAACTTTTCTCCATAAGGTTCTGGGGTTTCACTGGTTTATAAACTAGGGATGTGACGAATCCACTTTTTTTGGTATTCGACTGAATACCGAATAGTAGCTATTAATGTTTGTCAAACATGGACTATGACAAATCATACAAGACAACCTGATTGAGAAAAAATCTTGCCACATTTATTTTTACAGTGCTGTAAAATCTTTTTGTAAATTAAAGTGATTCATAGCATATTTATGGCCATTATTAGATGACCTTATGCAAATCTATTTGAGATATGCACAAAGTTTAAGAAACCTTAAACTTCTATCTGTATTTTCTGTGTGCAATTTGACTACAGTACAAACTCCATAGCATGATTCGTGCGTTTTTGGTGAGATCATTCAGACTGTATTTAATACCTGTAGTTTACTCTGGGCAAATTGCATTATTTAAAAAAATAAAAAACATCAGCCTCTCTGCATTCTCGGGGAGAAGTCTGCAGCGATGGTCTCCGTGGAGATCCTCAGCAGAACTGAACAGCCTCTCGGAGGGAACACTGCTTGGCGGAGCTCCAAGAAAAGACATCGCGATCGCTGCGAGATTAGGAGGCCTGATTGCGTTGTGTTTCCACCATTCCACAGGGTCGGCGGACCGGGGAGTGCAGGGCTCTGTCAGATTCAGTGACAGCTCCGTCTCCGCAGCGATTGAGGAAACTGTGGACTGAGATTCCTGTACAATTTCATCCCAGAAACTCCAGACTTGTAGTCTCCATGCAAGATTTCTTTGTCGGCGGCTCGATAAACAGTTTCTTTGTTTCCAATTTTGATTTTGCCAATCATTGTTATTGGCATTTTCCTGACTGGTTTCTTCTTCAAGACTCTGAACAATTGCTTTAACATTCAAATGATTTTTTTTTTTTTTTTTTTTTTTTTTTGGTCTGAGCTGGATAGGTACAGCTTAAATCATGGGTCCAGCCTAAAAACCACCGTTTAACTTACACTGATCAATTTCAACATGGACTGTTTTTGGTTTTTGTTTTTAAATAAAGCATCATTAATGCACAGCTGCAGGGTTTTGCCAAACAGCCCAAACTTGTATGCATTACAATCATTAAAAGCTCTTTTTTTTTTTTTTTTTTTAATGTTAGTGCCGTTATCATGGAGAACAGCATGGCAGCTGTCTTTGGCAGTCTGTCGTTTTTCTAGCATTTTCAGAAACTCATCGGAAATGGCGGTACCTGTGTTTCCCTTCGAAAGCCTCTCAGTACAGCACTCCTGTTCCTCTGTTAAAACTCCTTGTTAATCCAGTGATCTTTTAGGTCAAGGAAATATTTTGTGGTGGTGTTCTGGGTCCATACACCAGCAATGAAGGAGATAGATTTGTGTACTTGTGTTTTTTAATCAGCGTTAATATGGGCAGGCACCCTCATTTATAGATGTAAGGAAACACTCAGTGAAAAACTTGTAGACTGGGATGTGATAACGAGGTTCCAGTAATCTGAGCAGTCTAAGGAGACCCACATCCTCCACCACAGAACATGGCTATATACCAAGTGCTACTCTCACTCAGCCTGTTGCGGATCTTCATGGCCCCAGGAGACTTGTTTCTCCATGGTCTCTTCTGGACTGCACACTTCCACCATAGCTTGCTGGGCTGATCTAGATGTCTGTTTGTTGTATGGAAATTTTGGGGGAAAAATCCAAAACAAACTGTGGGTTGAAATATTAACCGTCTCCTTGGTTCCTTGGTATTCACCGTGCCTGATCTGCACATTTCATCGTGGCTGTTTCTGTATAGCCTATACTGCATTAGCCCAAGAGATTGTTGCTTTGTAACTTTTTGCACTATTGTTTTGGCTGGATTTGTATTACACACAGTTTTAAAAAAAATTCCACACTATTCTCTGCCTTTTTTTTTTTTTTCCCATATTTATTTCTTCCCGCACAAATTCCACATAGAGGCCTCTCATCCAGCTCTTCGTGATTTGGCTGCACTTGAACATTGATTGTCTGTTTACAACCCTCAGCAATGTGCCTCCTAAATGGCATGACATATGTAGATGTGCTGCAGCACTTGTTAATGGTCACAATAAATGACACTTCACCAAGGAAGTCTCAGATGAACAATTATGAACTTCCAAAATTTACTTGGGGGGGAAATACTCAACTAAATTGCAAAATTTCGGGGGAAAATGGCACTATCCGTGTACGAATCGAATACAAATCAAAGATTTGTCACATCCCTAATAAAAAACAACTTGGAGATGTCTCTTCGACCATATTTGTAAGCTACACAGTGTGTTGGGTTTTATGTCTTCCCCCTCCAAATTGAATGGTTCTTTGAATTGCTCCAAACAATTCAGCTGTCCTGCAGTTTTGATAGAATTGGTTTTTAGGTTGGAACTTGGGCTCTGTGGACTGAAAATAGCTTTAGAGCAGGAGCACTGAATTAAATGTTTTAATAGAGCGGTTGTAAATTAAATCACTATGAGGAAAGTCAGAAGCTTATGAAGTTTTGACTCGTGACTTCAGTGGTACAAAGAGAGCTATGCTTTTTTTCACACTTCAGATGAGTTTGGGGAAAGAAAATATTCTCCCACAAAAAATTTAAAAGAACAAACTAAGCACTATTTTAGGATTAATTTCGGTGTATTGTATTAAGGTGCCAGCGAGATTTCAGATTCCTGTAAACCTCTAAAGAAAAGGAGTCGCGCCTCAACTGATGTAGAAATGACTAGTTCAGCATACAGAGACACATCTGACTCTGATTCTAGAGGCCTGAGTGATCTGCAGGTAAATATGTTCAAGGGTCTGAGCACAAGATTCCTTTTTGCTTTACAAAACCAAGTAACATACACATTGTTTTACCCAACTTATTTGAGGAGAATGGGGATTTTTTAAATATTCACAGTAAAGAAGTCATTTGGTTATTTTGTAATGATGAGTGTCTTAATTTTGCTGATCTCTTACATAACAGAAGCATAGTTTGTTTTTTATTTTAACTGGAGTTTCTCTCAAAACACCAGACATGGTATCCAGGTGTTTTAGAAAAAAAGAAAGATCATGTCAAGGTTTATTTAAGCAACTCTTACTAGGATTTTCATAGCACCTAACTTTGAGGAAATCTTTGTTTTGTTTTTCTTAAAAATGTGCTATGTTTTCCATGTAGGTAGGCTTTGGAAAGCAAGTAGATAGCCCTTCAGCTACTGCAGATGCAGACATTTCTGATGTGCAGTCCGTGGACTCAAATTTGTCAAGAAGAGGCTTTGGAACGAGTAAGAAGGACACTGTGTGTCAGGTAGGCAAGTGACCTATCCTATAGCTTGAAAGAATTTCTATCATATTCTGCCAATAATATACTTACCTCCTGGTGTCTTCCTAAATTATGCTATTCCCTTACGCTACAGATCTAAAAGCCATTTTGGGCTCTTTTCTTCCCTTTCTGAGTTGAAATAGTTAACTATTTACAATCAGATGTCAATCTTCATTGTGAGACTGTGTTATGAAATGAAAGTAAATGGCAGGTGACTGATTTCAAAAACATTTTCTTAAAATTAAGTTGGCATTACGTTTTTAATGTATATTTACCCTTTTTGAAAAATACTGCTTTGCCCTGTGAAGAAAAATTATAAAAATATCCAGATTCCAAAGAAGGAATCATAAAAGGTTAAGTATGCCTTTTAAACTTTATACTATATTGGGTCTGGAAATAGTTATCTAGTTTGGTGGTTCTCACAGTCAGGGCCAAGGACCAGCAGCATCAGCATTGTCACGACACTTGTTGTAAATGCAAAGTCTTTCCCCCACCCCCAGACCTACTGAATCAGAAACTATAGGAGAAGGACCCTTTCTTCTGTGTCTTAACAGACCCTCCAGGTGATTCTGATACCTGCTAAAGTTTGAGACCCACTACTTTTTGCTATATTGCAGATCTGTGAAAGCTCTGGTGACTCTCTGATTCCTTGTGAGGGGGAGTGCTACAAACACTTTCACCTGGAGTGCCTGGGGTTGACATCACTCCCTGATGGGAAGTTCATCTGCATGGAATGTAAAACCGGTAAGCTTACTTTGATAGCTATGAAAAGAAGATAGGGAGGAATGTGCAATGCCAGCATCTCCCATGATATCTAATTTTCTTACCTCTGTTATGTAGCTCTTATCCTCCTCTTCCATAGGTATAGTTCAACAAATTAAGACCATTCATTGTTCAGGCTTCCTAAAATCAAAAGAGTAGTTAGAAGTGTTATTGTCAAATTTCCTCCTATCAGTGCCTTAATCATAAAATCTATCAAGTCATCAAGATGGATTTATATTTTATCTAAAGAGCTATATAAAGTATATAGCGTGAATTATTTTTAAAATGGGTTTGACCAATGGACATGGACAACAAAACTGGGGACGGGGCAGGGAGGGAGGGGGAGGAGGGTGTCAATGGGGGGAAAAAGGAGAAACATCTGTAACAAAAGTAAATTAATAAAAAAAAAACAAAAAAACAAAAAATAGATAAATAAAATGGGTTTGAGATTTTTATGCTCAATAAATTGGTTTAAAGTCCCTTGATTTGAATAGACTGGAATAATTGTCAATTGCAAACTGTAACCATAGTGGTAGTACTTTTAGTGGTAAGATGGAGCTATTGGAAATTGTTTTTAAAACATGCGGGTTTTGGATTCACCATTTATTTCTTATCACCCCACCCCAATACGGACTGCCACCTATCAGAATCATTTCTAGAGAAAGAAATGTGCAAGTTTATTTTTCCCTGTGTAGCCATGATTCTAGTTAAAGTCATGGAAAGCAGGAAGCAGAGTTGTTTAATCTGTAACAAAGCAAGTGAAGAGTCAACTGAAGATGGCATGGTAGTGTTTCCAGGAACTATGTATGTATGATTTTTTTGTTTTGTTTTTTGCTCTGAGGAACTATGAGCCAACTGGATATCAAGTATTTATGATATGCTGATCTTACCCATGACACTTTATTTTCCTACTCCTTTTTCCTTTTTATTTGGATTCTCATAGATATTTATTTTATCCTTTTTAAAAAAAATCAGATTTCATGCCTCCTAACATCGTTTACATATGCTAAATTCCATTAGAATGGTATATATTTTCTAAACACTTACTATAGGCCAGGTGCTGTTAGTACTAAGCATTTTATCCTATTATCTCATTTTATCCTCATAACATAATGAGATAGTTACTATTATTATTTTCATTTTACAGAAGGTGAAACAGGATTAGAGAGTTTAGTTTAGTACCTTGCCTGAAGTTATGAAAACAGCATATGATGAAACTGACATTTAAACCCAGGAGACAGCTTGACCCCACAATCCTTGCTATTTACCATTGCCTTCTACCACCTTGATTAACTGGGATGGAGATCATGTATTGTATATTTTAACACATACATTCTCTCTCTCTCTCTCTCTCTCTCACTCACACACAAATGCAAAAATTAAGCTATAAAAACTGTTTCGAACATATAACATATTTTTTCCTATATAAGATCATTTTATTCATCACATGTAGACTCTGCAGTAAAATTTTTGAACAGTGTGCCAACTGGCAGCTTCGGGGTCAGATTATCTACACACTGTTTTATTTGGCCCTCAAAATGTGTTTTGAGTGTGTGAACATGGATCAGGCATGTAATTTGGTTCCTCACATTCTTTATCATTACCTTTTTCTAAAACCCATTCATTTCAGTCTTCTATGTAACCTGTCCAGTCCCTTTAAGCACTTAAGTTTGCAATCTCTGATTCAAACTACTGATAGAAAGGACCATATAGCTCAGTAGTGAAACACTCTTGAGTCTTCTCTCCTAACTCTAGACTCCATCTGAATTCTGCCAGCAAAGGTTATATATAAACTAAATTGGTACACATCTATTAAGAAATTTAAGAAGGAAATTTGCTTTACAAATACTTAAATAGAACAAAGTTGGAGGATTTACACTTCCTGATTTCAAAATTTACTAAAAGCAACACTAATTAAAACAGTGTGATACTGGCATAAAGACAAACATATAACCCAATGGAATAGAATTGGGAGTCCAGAAATAAACGTTCACATATAGAAGAATGATTTTTTTGACAAGGGTGCAAAGACCATTCAATTGGGGAAGGACAGACTGGTGGTAGGAAAACTGGATATCCACATGCAAAAGAATGAAATTGGACCATTAACTAACAACTATATACAAAAAAATAATCCAAAATGGATCAGAGATCAAACATAAGAGCTAAAACTATAAAACTCTTAGAAGAAAACATAAAGGAAAAGCTTTGTGACATTGGATTAGGCAATGATTTCCTGATTTGACATCAAAGGTACAGGCAAAAAAAAAAGAAACAAATTGGACTTTATCAAAATTAAAAACTGTGTATACCAGCCCTGGTTGGTGTGACTCGGTTGAGCGTAGTCCTGTGCACCAGAAGGTCTTGGTTTGATTCCTGATCAGGGCACATACCCAGGTTGCAGGTTCCATCCCTGTTGGGGTGCTTGCAGGAGGCAGCCAATCCATGTTTTTCTCTCTCCCTCTTCCTTCCTCTTTCTCTCTTAAAAAAAAAAAAAAGTGTACATCAAATGACACTATCAACTGAGTGAAAAAGCAGCTCGCAGTATGGGAGAACATATTTGCAAATAACATCTGACAAGGAATTAATATCCAAAATACATAAAGAACTACAACTCAACAAAATAACACACAACCCAATTCAAAATTAGGTAAAGAACTTGAATAGACATTTCTCCAAAGAAGATATACAGATGTCCAATAAGCACATGAAAAGATATGCAACATCATTCATTAGTAATCAGGCAAATAGAAATCAAAAACCAGAAGGAGATACCACTTCACACCTATTAAGATGGTTATTATCAAGAAAACAGGATATAGAGAAATTGAAACACTTGTACACTATTGGTGGGAATTTAAAATGGTATAAACGCTGTGGAAAACAGTATAGCAGTTCCTCAGAAAAATTAAACAGAATTACTGTGTGATCCAGCAATTCCACTTTTGGGTATACCCAAAAGAATTGAAAGCAGAAACTCAAACAGGTATTGGGTACAACCATGTTTATTGCAGCACCTATTTGCAATGTCCAAAAGGTGGAAATAACTCAAATGTCCATCAATGTATGAATGGATAAATAAAATGTAGAATAATAAACAATGGATAAATAAAATGGAATATTATTCCATTTTTAAAAGAAATTAAATAAATACTGATACATGCATGCTACAACATGGATGAACCTTGAAGACACTATGCTGAGTGAAATAAGCCAATCATAAGGACAAATATTTTATGATTTCCACTTACATGAGTTATCTAGAGTAATCAAATTCATAGAAACAGAAAACAGAACAGTTGTTAACAAGGGTTACTGGGGAGAGAGGAGTGGGAAGTCATTGTTTAATGGGTATAGTTTCAGTATGGGATGATGAAAAAATTCTGGAGCTGGATAGTGGTGATGATTGCAAAATAATGTGAATGTACTTAATGTCACTGTACACTTAAAAATAGTTAAAATGGAGCCCCGCTGGATGCGGCGTTTTCAGTTTGAGTGTGCAAGATAGTGAGGGGGTATCCTCCGCCTTTCCACCATTTGCCACTAAGTAGCTCCGCTTGAGCCAGTGTGTGGCTCCAAACTCCTGGCCACCTCCACCCCAGGCCGCCTGCAGCCATCACTCCCCTCTCCCTCCGGCACACACCATGAGGAAGTCCTTCAACCTGAGTCTGGCCGAGTGGAGGCTCTTCATCTACAACCCGACCACCAGAGAGTTCCTGGACACACCTCCAAGAGCTGGGGTTTGATCTTGCTCTTGTACCTGGTCTTTTATGGGTTCCCGGCTGCACTCTTCACGTTCACAATGTGGGTAATGCTTCGATTCTGAACGTTGGGTTTCTAGGATATCATGACCAGATTTCTAGTCCAGGATTTATTGGTTTTTCCAAAACCAGTGTCGACACTGGAATATTCATTCAGTATGTCTGATTTCGAGTCCTACAGTGGGTACATTGAAGACCTTTAGAAGTTTCTAAAGCCATATGCTTTGGAAGAACAGAAGAATCTCAGAGTCTATGCTGATGGAACACTCTTTGAGCCAGAGGATCTATTTTATGAAGCATGTCAGTTTCCTATTGCCTTACTGCAAGCATGCAGTGGGGTGGATGATCCTCACTTTGGCTACTCCAGTGGACGTCCTTGTATTCTTGTGAACCGAATAATTGGATTAAAGCCTCAAGGAGAACCAAGGATAGAATTCTCTGGTAATTCTAAGGGTGGAGACACAACAATTCCATCAGGCTTATCCTCCCTAGGGAAATACAGACTTAAAATATTTTCCATATTAATATGGGGAAAAACTGCATGTGAGCTATCTACAGCCATTAGTTGCTATCCAGCTCAGTTTTGGTGCTAGCAGTACTCCAAAAGAAGTAACAGTCAAATGCAAGATTGTTGGAACACCCAACCTGAAAAACCATGATGATCATGACAAGTTTTAAGGACAAGTTTCATTCAAAATCACAATGTGTGCATAGTGGGAGTTAGAATATGTCCACAGAATAAATGTTGTGTTGTCTGTCTTCATTTTTTATCAGCTGGACCTGACATTCTAGAATTATGAGACCGCCTGAGAGAGGTGGGGTGGTATATAAAACACTGCAGTAACATTGTAATGTGCTTCCCGATATGTATAGTGTTCAGTGTCCTCTGAAGTAACTGCCTGTTGCCTCGGCTATCTTTTGGAACCATTGCTAGTCACCAGATGGGGGCTGTGAACACCTGATTCTGAACATGTGGATCTTGTCCTATTTTTTTATGTGGTTTAATTGCCAAGTGTCTAAAGCTTAATGTGTTGTGCTATATAAATATTTTATAGATTTAACACTGGTTAAGTGTCGTATTTTGATACCAGCTAAGTGTTGGGGTAGAATCGTACTGGACCAACATGACTTCACAGCTGTAAAAAGAAATGTGGTGTGTGGAGAAGTTCTGTGTGTGAAGAGGAAAAAAGAAAATAAAAGCAGATTTGAGCCCTGGTCAGTTTGGCTCAGCGGGTAGAGCGTCGGCCGACAGACCAGAGAGACCCAGGTTCGGTTCCCACTAAGGGCACGTACCTCAGTTGCAGTTTGTCCCCGGCCCTGGTTGGTGTTGTGTGGGTGGCAACCAGTCGATGTGTCTTTCTCACATCGATGTTTCTCTCTCGCTCTTCCTCCCTCTCTCCCTCCCGCTCTATCTGAAGATAAATGCAAAAAAAAATGTCCTCGGGTGAGGATAAAAAAAAAATAGTTAAAATGATAAATTTTGTTTTATATTTTAACAATTAAAAAAAACAATTATAGTTGACCTTTGAACAACACAGGTTTGAACTACATGAGTCCACTTATAAGCAAATTTTTTTTTTCAATAAATACTGTCTATTGGAAACATTTTTTAGAGATTTCCTTACCACTGTGGAACAATCATATCGATTATGCTAGGCTACAATAAGGCAATCATCTTGCTGTTTTTCATTATCAGTGCATGAATCATTACATTTGTAAATAAATATGAATTTCTTTTTACATTATCTTTCACTTTTGATGTCTAGTGTTAATAATACATATACAACCTATAGTGTTTTGTATCATATAATATTGATGTAGGTACTGACAGACAATTTTTTTTTCTTGATTTTAGAGAGAGAGGAAAGGAGAGGGAGAGAGAGATAGAAACATTGATGAGAGAACATCGATTGGCCGCCTCCTGCATGCCCCCTACTGGGGATTGGGCCCACAACCTGGGCATGTACCCTGATGGGAATTGAACCCTTGATCTCCTGGTGTGTGGGTCTACACTCAACCACTGAGCCACACCGGCCAGGCTGACAGACAATTCTTGTAAACAGATAACATAAATAAATGGTATTGATAAATATAGTACAGTACTATAAATGTATTTTCTCTTCCTTATGACTTTCTTAGTATTTTCTTTTCTCTAGCTTACTTTATTATAAGAATACAGTAGTAATACATATTAACCAACTATTTATGTTACTGGTAAGGCTTCTGGTCAACAGTAGGCTATTAGTTAAGTTTTGGGGGAGTCTAGAGTTATATGCAGATTTTCCACTCGGGAAGGGTGTCAGTTCCCTTAACCACTATGTACTTTATTTTTTTTTAATTACTTTTGATTTATTATCACATGAAAATTAGTTTGATGCTAATTTGGTACACTTCTAACATATTAAGAGTGAAAACTCAGATTCTTTAAACCATTGTTTAAGATAAACACTTTACATGTAAAAAGTATTACAGGATACATGCCTGATACGTTCTTATACTACCACTTTCTATCATTTAAGACAAATGTGATTTCTAGAAAGAAAGTATTTTCATTTTCCCTTTTGAATAAAATGTTTAACAGTCAATTTTACTTATTATTTATTTATTCTAAATGAAGACTATGTCCTGGTGAGAAGGGAGGGTATTGGAAGCATTTACATGCTAGAGCTCTAAACATAAATCTTAAAGGGGTTTGATAGTTCACCTCTCTATTAATATAACAGTATTACTAGCTATAACAATTTTTATTTCTGTTAGACTTATTTTGATCAATTTGCAAGTGAAAGCCTATTTCATTTTTACAAGAGCAGTTTTATGCATTAGGCAAAGCTGTAAAGTCAAACCTCCTAACCTTTTTTTTTTTCAATCCTCACTCAAAGATATTTTTCCATTGATTTTCAGATAGAGTGGTGGGGATGGAGAGAGAGAAACATTGATGTGAGAGAGTTACATCGATTGGTTGCCTCCCATATGACCCTGACCAGGGCCAGGGATCGAACTGTAGCCGAAGTACTCTTTGTTCCACAGGCCAACACTCTAACCAGGGCAAAACCAGCCAGGGCAAAACCTCCTGACCTTTAAAATGAATTTATTTATTTTTTTAATTCTAACATGAAATTATGTATATGCAACAGGAAGCAAAATTCCCTGAACTTTATTTCTGCAACAAAGCCAGTTTTAAAAAAGTGAACATCACAGTTATAAATACTAATTTTGAAGAATTTTTATAATTCATCCAATTTGTAAAGGTTAGGTATTTCCAAAACCAAATCTAACTTTCTATTTAAAGAAGTCAAAAGACTATTCCTTATATTTTTTCAAAAAATTTTATAGCATTATAAGAAAAATGGGCAAAAGACTTGAACACTTCCCAAAAGATGATATCCAAATGGCCAATAAATAATCACTTATAATTTTCATATCTAAAACAGATACAAAATGAAAACACATAATTCTAATTTTAAAAAGGCAAAAAATTACAGCTAGATGTCTTACTTAAACTCTAGAATATCAAGGACAAAGAGAAGATACTAAAATTACCCACAGAAAAGACAGTTATCGTTAAAAAAAAAAAAAGCAAAACAGCGCAGCTGCTGTGGTTCAGTGAGTTGAATGTCGTCCCATGGACTGAGGGTCCTGGTTCAGTTCCTGGTCAAGGCACATGCCGGGGTTGCAGGCTTGGTCCCCGGTGGGGGTCGTGCAGGAGGCAGACGATTGATGTTTCTCACATCAATGTTTCTATCTATCTCTCCTTTCCTCTCTCTAAAAAATCAGTAAAAATAAAAAATATTTTTAAATAGCAAAACAGCGCTGGCTGATGTGGTTCAGTTGGTTGGAGCATTATCCCATACACCAAAAGATGGCAGGTTTGATTACTGGTCAGGGCACATACCCAGGTTGTGGGTTCAGTTCCCAGCCAGGCATGTGCAGGAGGCAACCGATAGATGTTTTTCTCTCACATCGATGTTTCTCTCTTCCTTCCGCTTCTCTAAAATCAATAAAGAAAAATAAATTGAAAAATAAAACAAATAATAAAAAGGCTGTTATAATTTGTAGTTCTTTGATTACAGCTAAACCTTTTTTGTATATTTATTGATTCTTGTGAATGGTCTGTTCATGTTTTGTCTATGTATTACAGTGTTACAGTTTTTAGTATTTACATTTATAATTAATTACACAAGTAATACATAAATACAATGTTATGAAAATATTATCATTGTAGCTCAAGCTGAAGTCCCCCTAGATCATCACTTTTCTTTCTTTTTTTAAAAAATATTTTTTCTTTATTGATTTTAGAGAGAGAGTAAGGGAGAGTGAGAGAGATAAAAGCATCGATGAGAGAGAACATTGATCGGCCGCCTCCTGCATGCCCCCCACTGGGGATCAGGCCCACAACCTGGGCATATGCCCTGACTGGGAATCAAACCGGCGACCTCTTGCTGCATGGGTCGATGCTCAACCACTGAGCTACACCATCCGGGCTAGATCATCATTTTAATCCTAGGCCCCTACTTAATTCTACCCCTCACCAGAAGTAACCATTGTTATCAGTTTGATGTGTAGCCCTGTAAACCTTTTTCTGCATGTGTAACATTTTTATGTGTCTTGTAATAAAAATGTATTATATCATTGTTCTGCCAATTGTTTCATTACGTTTGTCTTTGAGCTCTTTTTATGTCAATGTAAATACATTTCATTGCTGCATAGTGTTCCATAGTATGCATATATCATAGTTTATTTATTCCCCTATTGGAGGACGTTTGGGTTACTTTCAGTTGTTTGCAGTTACAAACAGTGCTTTTTACATATACAAGTCTATCCTAATGAAGAGAGCAAGAAGTAGGATTTCTAGGCCACAGAAAGTGAATGTACTTTTTTAAAAAAATGGATACTGCCTTGTTTCCTTCTAAGGCAATTCCTTCCAACTTAAACTCCTACCAGCAGTATGTCAGAGTACTTTTCTCCTATATCCTCATCAACAATTAGTATTATCAGACTTCTAAATTTTTTCCTATTGATGAATTTTTAAAATGTTACTTGTGGTTTTAATCAGCATTTATCTGATTACTAGTGAAGTTGAGCATTTTTCATGTTTATTGGCCGCCTTCTTCTTTCTGTAAAGTGCTCATTCCTTTTGCCCACTTTTATTAGGCTGTTTTGTTTCTATTTTGATTGATAGTTCTTTGTAAGTCTTGTTTAGCTATCTTTGCTTATATATGTTGCATATATTTTCACTCTGTATAACAAAACAATCTTTTATTATCTTTGTTGCATATATTTTTCCACATCTGTTTGTCTTTTCCTTGTTTCTTTTCTTTTCTTTTTTTTTTTTTTTTCTTTCCCATACTCTAATTGGCATTATTTCTTCCTTTAAATATTTGGCAGATTGACCAGTGGAGCCATCTGGGCTTTAAGTTTTCTTTGTAGGAAGGTTTTAAATTATAGTTTCAATATCTTTAATAGTTTATGTAACTAATCATATTTTCTGTTTGGTTTTGTTCCAGTGTTGGTAAGTTCTGTTTTTCTAGGAATCTGTTTATTCATCTAAATTTTTTAATTTGTTTGCAAAAATGTAGTGATCTCCATTTATTATCTTTTTAACTTTGTAGGATTTGTAGTGATGTATCATTTTTTATTTCTGATACTGATCATATGTATGTATTGCTGCTTTTTCTTTCTTTTTTGATTTGTCACTCTTGCCAGGGATATCAGTTTTATTAATCTTTTTTGAAGAGCCAACTTTTATTTTTTTAATCCTTCCCAATGTATATTAATTTCTCTTCATTTCTTTTTCTTTTTTTTAACTCCTCACCCGAGGATATTTTCTATTTATCTTCAGATAGAGTGGGAGGGAGGTTGAGGGGGGATAGAGAAAAAAATAAAAGAAAAAGAACACCCCTCCCACTCTATCTGAAGATAAATGGGAAAGTATCCTCTGGTGAGGATTAAAAAAGAAAAGAAAACGAACATCGATGTGAGAGAGACACATTGACTGGTTGCCTCCCGCACAACCCCGACTAGGGCCGGGGAGGAACCGCAACCGAGGTACATACCCTTGACCGGAATCAAACCTGCGACTCTTTGGTCCACAGGCCGATGCTCTAACCAATGAGCCAAATCGGCCAGGGCCTCTCTTCATTTTTGAAGAATGTTTTCGCTGGGTATATCATTCTGGCTTGGTAACAATTTTCTTTCAGCCCTTTGAAGATACCATCCCATTATTTTCTGGTTTCCATTTTTCTTTTTCAGTCAGCTCTTAGTGTTACTATTGCTTCTTTGAAGGTAATTGTATTTTCTGTGGGTAATTCTAATGTTTTCTCTTGGTCCTTGATTTTGTACAGTTTGAATAAGATACCTAGCTGTAATTTTCTGTGTTTTTTATTGTGATTATGATTTTTCATCTTACTCCTGTTTTACATATGGAAATTTTAAGTGATTATCTAATGGAATCTGTCTTTTCTTTGGTAGTTTATTTATTCTGTGTTGGAAAGACCTTGACACTCTCACCTCTCAGGTGTTGAAAAATTCTGGTCTGGGTTTTCTATGGAAATAATTTTAGTGTAGGGTGGAAAGTGGAGATCTAAATTACTATTTTTTAAATTTTTTTAATTGATTTTAGAGAGAGAGAGAGAGAGAAACATCCATGAGAGAAATATCAACATCGATCAGCTGTCTCCTGCATGCCCCCTGCTGGGGATTGAGCCCGCAATCCAGGCATGTGCCCTGATCGGGAATCGAACCAGCGACCTCTTGGTGCATGGGTTCATGCTCAACCACTGAGCCATACCAGCCGGGCCTAAATTATTTTTAATGCTACACCTCCAAATCAATTATCATAGCAAATCAATCATTCTAACAAAATTTATTAAATGGTATTTTAATTTAACAATTCATTTTCAATTTTTATGTCAGTAGCTGCTTCTATTTAAAAGGAATATGCTTTAATCAGCTTTTATTTAATCTGTGTTCCTCACCAATTTTCCAGGACAGCACCCATGTTTTTCATGTAAGGTATCCGGTACAGATGTGAAGCGTTGCTCTGTTGGTGCTTGTGGGAAATTTTATCATGAAGCCTGTGTCCGCAAATTTCCCACTACCATCTTTGAATCAAAAGGATTCCGCTGTCCCCAGCACTGCTGCTCTGCATGCTCTATGGAAAAAGATATCCACAAAGCAAGTAAAGGTAAAACAGAGAGCTAAGGAAGGGGACAAAGTTTTTTTTCAGTTCAGTAGCAAATAGTAAGCATATTATTATAATTAATATCATGCATTCTCCCTCTGTTTATCTGTAGATATATGAGCTCAGCCACAGTAGATAGAATAATAAGTAGAGAGATTGGGTTCTCATTCAAACTACAAGAAGAAAATTTCATATATTCTAAATTACCCTTGAAAATTCCTTAAACAGGTACCATATTGGAAACCACCATCTCTCTAGCATTGGAGCAGACAAATTTTTCTTTGATCTCTAGATGTGTGCTGCATTTAGGGGCTATAGAGCACAGAACCAAACTAGTGAAGATTTTAAAATATATATATATATATATATAATGAATTGAGAAGAATTTTCTGAAAGAGTTTGTAGAAAGTTGGTATTACTTCTCTTTTGTTTTTTCTTTTAAAGATTTTTATTGATTTTTAGAGTGAGAGTGAGAGAGAGAGAGAAACATCAGTGAGAGAGAAACATTGATCAGCTGCCTCCTGCATGCCCCCTATGGGGGATCCAGCCCGCAACCTGGGCATGTGCCCTGACCGGGAATCGAACCAGCAAATTTTTGGTGCATGGGACAACACCCAACCAACTGAGCCACACCGGTCAGGGCAAGAAAATATTTTTATCTTACTATAATCAGCATCACATAGAACCCAAAATAACTCAACTCCAAAAATCTCATTTTATATATCCATCTGATGCCTTGTTATATAGATTTCTTTTTGACTTGTTTTTAAATAGGTCGCATGATGAGATGTTTGAGATGTCCAGTAGCCTATCACTCTGGAGATGCTTGCATTGCTGCTGGAAGCATATTTGTGTCCTCCTACATTCTCATCTGTAGTAATCATTCCAAACGGAGCAGTAATTCGTCCTCTGCTGTAAATGTAGGCTTTTGTTTCGTTTGTGCAAGAGGTGAGTGTCAATCCTTTCTCTTTTGTTCTTTCTGAGTTCATTGGCATTAAAATAGAGTTTTAGTAATATCCCTGAGAGAGATTAAGACTTCCAGTAACTAGTCCCTTTTATTTCATTAGACATTCAAATTATTAGAATATTAATTCTTCCATAAATTAAGTGAAAGTCTGCATTTTTTTCATAATTTAGAATTATACATAAATTCTTAGCATTTCTACTTGGAGCATCAGAAGATTAATCTATTTCCTTCTGCAAACAATTCTTCTATTCAAAGTAGACTTCTTTTGTCATATTCTGTAATCCAGAGTTTACAACTGATTGAGATTACATTTGGAATGCAAAATGAGCACATTTGTTTTTTTAGTCGTTTATGTTGTGTTTTATCATGTTTTGGTCTGGCATTGAGGAAGGCCTGATGGGATACAGCCAAGGCAACATATGTGGTTGTGTTAGTTAAGAGCCAGCAATGCAGGCTGTTGATATTTAGGTACACCAAGAGATTGATCAACTAAAAACAATATTGTGTCCCTGAGGGGGTCAGTGAATTTGAGTTTGTGATAAATACAAAATAGAACTTCTTTAGTCAAATATGATACAGAGTATTCATCTTCTTGTTTGTTTGTTTATTTGTTTGTTTTGCTTTATGAGATAGTTCTTCTGATTTGGTGCAAGTACCATAAAGTATTTCTTAATAGAATTTAGGTAGTATGATAGATCTTGAGTTGTTTTACTTTTGTATCTCTTATTTTTAAAATAATAACTAGAGGCAGTAGGCAGTAAAAGTTTAAATAAATGGTAGTCCTTTTTATAGCAGCCAGCTGGGTCCATTGTATGTACTGCTTTCAGTATGTCAGAGTTTTGTGAGCACTTGGGGCTGTCTGCCATGAGAAGGGAAGCATTGTGTCTGTCTTTATTTACAATTGTATAATTATACAATTGTATCCTGCTCTGAAACCTGGCTGGTACATGGAGAAGTCAGTCTGAAATATTTCATGCCACATTGTAACAGGTGACTGAAATGATTCAAATAGTCAAAAGAAACACAGTTGCTACTAGTGTCTTTCCCATCTCTCCAACCCTAAGAAAGTAATGATAGGATGGAAATACTGACTTACCCAATTGAGCGGCTAGCTTTAGAGACCTTTAAACAGATGTGTGTCAATGAGAACATAAAGTCTCTATCGCTTTGTTAGTATTTTATTCTACTATTCTAGGCACTTACTTTTACTAGAGGTTTATGTGTGTGTTTGTGTTTCTGTTTGCGTGTGTGCATGTATAACTGAGCCAACAATATCAAGTTACTAACTCTCATGTTGACTTACTTTGGAGTACATTCTGAATCAATCAAGTGCCATCAGTATATTAACCAATATTTTATTTGGCTCTATTTAATTCAGTTATTGGGAAACCTTTAAAACAGGTATTTTCAATTTAATACAGGTAGAAAATGGCCCATTGTCAAGGAACCTAGTTTTGTAGAAAAGCTAGCCATTTTGTTAAGTTTAACTTATATGCCTTGATTAAAAGCTTGAGATAATGGAAGTGAGGGGAAACCTCAAGTTTTAAAACTAGGATCTGTATTTGCATCTTATCAGTTTAGCAATTATTCTAAAGATTCACTCCCATTTAAATATTTATTTAAGCAAGATTATTTAATTCCCAAGTATTTTAATTGAAACTTTGTCCAGTAAACAGAAACTCTCATTTTCCTTTCCAGAATTTTATAGAAACTTATTCTAAACAGATCAGATGTTGGAATTTGAGAAGGCTTAAAAGTTTTTCAGTAATGAATAATGTGTTCTTTATTCATTATTTGTAGAGTTCTCCTTTTATTTAATTTTTTAAGAGAACTAATTGTAATAAATCCACTCATTAAAAAGAGTACTTTTATCATTTATGTTTTGCTTTTAGAAAACTTAGCTTGTTTTGTTTTTGTTTCTTGCCTCATACAGTTTTTCCCTCCTCCGAGAGGATTTTCTTAGTTCTTGGTTATTGCTTGTTTAATCATTAAGCTAATTCTTAAGGATACAACTATCTAGAAATATTTTTAGAAATGTTTCAAGATTTAGAGGAACATTGCTCCTCCCTTTCCCTCCCCATGGTGCATAGGAAATGTTTAGTCATATTTCATTCAGTGTAGTATACAGGGGTGGGCAAAAGTAGATTGACATAGTACAAGAAACAATACAATAATTAATAAATAATAATACAAGAATAAACTCTGTGTTTCGCATACTCACAACTGTAAACCTACTTTGCCCCCACCCCTGTATATTATTTAGCATCTTTCATCTGGAGGGTGGTATAAAATAATAGTTAGGTAACATATATACCTTTGTTTGTAATGGTAATTTTAAACAGATAAGTTAGATTAGGCTTTTCTTTTAATTTTAATAATAATAGCAATTTATTTTGTATCTATAAATCAAACTCTACTAGATACTGTCTGAATGAATTGCCACAATTGCCCTAAGAAGTTATTTCCCCATTTTATATGGATGAGAACAGTGAAGCCCAGAAGAAATAATTTACCTGGAGGTAACACAGCTGTTAAATAGAGAGACCAGCATGTGTACCTGATCTTTCTTATTTCAAAACCCATGTTTTTTATACTACACCACTTTTCTCTATTAAATGTATGAAATTTATTTGACATTATATAATTTTTATTCAAAGATTCTTATTACTGATTAGCAATTTCAAGTTCCATTCTGTCATCTGGATCAGAGATATTTCTCAAATGTCTCAGTGTAGAGTAGCACCAAATGAAGATAACATCCACAGAAAAAAGTAAATGGTATCGATACCCTTTAAAAACAAAACCTTTTCCTCTTCTCAAAATGATCTCTATGAAACTGCTGGCATGATTTGTATTATAAAGTCCTAGATCATTATAAACTGACCAGTAACCAAACAGGGAAATTTTCCTTGATCTCACAGTTCCCTAGGTTTAGGAGTGGCATTTAACTATGTTATGAACTTAACTAGGGAAAGGGGAAGGGGAATGGGAGGGAGAGGAGAAGTGGGTGTCGTACACGGGTTAGAGCAGATCTCTTATGTTTTCCTCCAAATAGTATAGCTGTATTGGTAAATCAAAAGGACTGTTTTTTAAATAAACCCTTAAGTTGGTAATCACTTTATATCATGGCAGAGAAAAAAATTAAATGGTTTGTAGTACCTTAGTAAAGTTCAACAAATTATGACCCCTTTAAAATCATATATTGATAGAGAAAAGCCTTATAATGTGGCAGAGAAAGCTAGAATCTGTTTGAGAATATCTCAAGTCATGAATAGAGAAGAGGAGAAACTCAGTTCTTCCTTTAAGTGCTTACTTGATACATTGAAGGTAGATCAGGGTCTACTGTATTATGTAAATCTTATTTCTAGCAGTTAAGTGATACGTTATTGTGTTTTCTGGGTTGTCATTGTAGTACTTTTAAATGTTAAGGAATGTGGTTTTATTTTCCATAGAGAGTTTTCCATATGATGTCAAATGCAGTTTACATCTTCAAATTAATTTGCAGTTTTCTTCTGGGTATATAGGTTTCTATTTAGGGATAAGGCATTGAGTCGCTTAAACTCCTTTTAATAACTATAGAAAGCTTTTTCTGTCAGATCTTTCTTTTTCTTCATACTTTCTTTTTTTACTCCCAACTTTAAGTACAGCTACATTAATAGGTGTTGGTTTATTTTTTCTCCTCATGGAATCATGGGTAGTTTCATTGCAGCTCATCTCTTTCTGTTTGTTTCGTATAGGGCTGATAGTTCAGGATCATTCAGACCCCATGTTCAGTTCATATGCCTATAAGTCCCACTACCTACTGAATGAATCAAATCGTGCAGAGTTGATGAAATTACCTATGATTCCTTCTTCGTCAGCTTCCAAAAAGAAATATGAGAAAGGTAATAATCAAAATAGTTTATCTCTTGCTTTTATTTTTGTATTTTCTTTTTTTTTTCTTTTCCTTTTTCTTTTTTCTTTTTTTCTTTTTAAATGAAGGGGGGAATGTATGCCTGTTGAGCACCATCTGTTGCTTTTGGTAAATTCTACCTTGGTGGTTGTGACTGTCTTCATATGGCTGCAAAATTATTAAAAAGGGCTTAAAGTAATTCCAATTATTTCAAATTTTTACTTACTCTTCTCCTTGAATAAATTTTCACACATTCCATATATCTATGGGTTATTAAAGTTGAAAAACTAGGATTTTGCTTAATATAGAGGAATATTCTAAGGGCTCTTTCTCTTTTGCATGTTGTAGAACTAACTTTCATGTTAGAATCGAATAGATACAATAATGTCTATAATTTGTTAAAAATAATTTGTTACTAACTTTGAACTAAACAGTAACGTGGGCTATTAAATAGAGGGAAATCAAGATACTGATACTTAAATATTTGATTTTAGAATACATTCTATCATTTTGTTTCTTAAATGTTTTTGTTCAGTTGCTATGAAAACTAGTTGCCCTTCTCTTAGGATACATTGGTGGGCAGCTAGGGAGGATACCCCAAACACTGGATATTGAAAGGCAGGTCAGATGAGCTGAAGAATTGCTTATGGATAATTAATCATCAGAGAATCAGGAGCTAAATGTGTACTTATATTCTCCCAGTTAATTTAGTCTATGGAAGAAAATCTTACCTTGTGTTTAGCTTTATATAGCATACTTATAATAAAGGTAAAAAGTAGTTTAATAATAATGTACATATGGGAAGTTACTATCTCCAGCAGGTAAAATAAATAACCTGGAAGGTGAATGAATGTCTTTTCCTGTATGCATTCCCATTATGATCCGGAGGCCAGGTTCAGATTCTTTAAAGAAAAATTAATTCATGCCTAATATACTGAATACATTGGAAATGGGCCTCTTTTTTTTTTTTTTCTTTTCCCTTTGTGTTGCCTGCTTGATATCTTTGTTCTTTGTCAGAATTCTTAAGTGGCAACCCAGGACTAAGAGAAAGTATAACTAAGCAAGCTAAGATTAGGGCTTGAAGAAGTAGGTTGGAGAGGTATTAGGTTTTTTATTTTCCATTGACGTCACAGTATGTCACCTTACTGGTGGCATCACGGACTTCCAAAACAAAGATGGGCATGGGCAATGACCAACTCCATAATGCCATAAAATTAGGAAATGCCTTATTTTCCTGCTGGTGCCATTAAAATTAGATTAATTCAATTGTTGCTTACTTTTCAGTACTCAATATTGACCTTGACATAAATTGAAATTATTTTGAGCCCTCTGTTTGCTTAGCTTGAACCACATCTTTTCTTGCATCCTAAAGCAGTTTTCTTGCATAGCACCAAGGTGGATTGTTCATATTTTTATTTTTCTATTTCCCTTGTGTATTTTTTTTCTTTTGGTCAAAAAATCATGATGATTTTCACTGATGATTCTCCGTCTGTATTTCCTCTGAAATAAGACTTAAAATTCAGGACTATTCCATATGTTAAAAATGGCCAGCCTGACTTTTCTTCATCAGCTCTAATAATCACATACCCTCTAAAAGCTATTTTGCAAAGGCTGTTCTCCCTATTGGTCATTTCTTTCTGTTCGAAAAAATGAATGATCTCATTTTAGTTTAAACTTACAGAAGAATTCTTTACCTAGGCTAAGAGCACTCAGACAAGCTAGTCTCTAGGTTGGGGAATTGGAACCATTGATCCATATTGAGATTTGCAGACAAAGGAAAAAAATCCCAATGATTGAAGAAAAAGCTTTTAAGCAGAGGAAATATAGTAATTTAATTCATCACTGATTGTATATGGATTTTCTTTTTGTTTTTATGTTAATCAGAAGTTTGAAAGTCTACAGTAAGATAAGATTTTCTGGAAAATTAAAAACAAACCCTCAAAAGGTTGGAGCATGTGATTTGATAAAGTTGTATAGAGGGCTCCTAACCTTTAGCTAATGAGACTTTAAATCTTAGTGTACTTGTGGGTTTATAGACCTGATTTTCCAATGGGAAGATGAATTTTTTTTTGTAGTAAATGTCTTTATTGTATTTCATCTTCAGTGGTTAACATCCTTCTTCGTCACTTGTTGAATACCTATTAGAAATACCTAATCTGCCCCCTCCCCCAACTCTTTTTTATTTCTTTGCATTTAGTAATATTGTTTTGTTTTGTTTGCTGCACTTATTTTGGTCTTAATCCAGAGATAATTTTGTGTATTTAAAAGGAGAGGATTTTGCTAGGGAAGTTGGAGGGATCTCCTCATGTGTGGTACTTCATTCTACACTGGTATTTACTTAATTTTATGCTATAAAGCAGTGGTTCTCAATATGAAGTCAGAAAAGACTTATGTAAACAAAATTTTTGAACTATGCTTAATATTTCAGAAAATCTAACAAGCATACATTTATGCAAACTAAGGCTGAGTTTCTTTATGATTTGGCTATAATTTAAACAACTCAATGTGATAAGGCTAGTTTTGTTATTGGATTCAGAAGCTCTGACAGTTATATATTTCTTTGGTTAATAAAAACAGGGGGAAATGTTACTTTTAAAATGCAGGGTTTTGTTTTTGGTTGATAAAATATTTGAAAACATAGGTTTATGAGGGAAGGGAAAGGATCCTTGATGATGAAAAAATTGCAAACCACTGCTCTATAGCCTGTTTGACTTTATCTTCACTGAAAAGGTAATGATTGATGTATGTAATCACCAACTTGAGCAAGTGTGATCCTTTTGCTTTTTTGTATCCTTTTATGGGAAGAAAAAAGTACTGATCAAATCAACCTATTGCCTATTTTCATTCTTGCTAATTTTATTTATAAAGGGATTTAGTCGACTGTGGCACTGGATTAAAATACAAAGATAACCATTGCTTTCTTTCTTAGCTCTCAAGGAGAAAAGAAAGTAAGCTGCTACATATTTCTTTGAAAATCTGCTTTCAAATTTACTCCATCTAAAGATTTCATGCACCTATTTTATCATATGTTAAAGAGTTTTAGCTGCCTGCTAACAACCTGATAGCTGAATAGCCCACATTTTACAGGGATAAGGAGTACAATAATGTTTCTCTTACTATTCAAAAGCAGAGTTTCTTGCCACTGAAGCCCTGAAAAGGGACAAAGCTAAATCTGTTCATTTGCTTTCTATTTTAATCCATCACCATAGATATGACTCCACCCTTTGTTATTTTCTCCCAATTTGAATCAAATTTAATATACTTAAAAGATAACTTTCTCCTTTTTCTTTTTTTCTCTTTCATCTTTTCTCAGTTATTAAGACTGTTTATTTGTTTCAAGGTGGAAGATTGCTCTGCTGTGAATCGTGCCCAGCTTCCTTCCACCCGGAATGCCTGAGCATAGAAATGCCAGAAGGCTGCTGGAATTGTAATGACTGTAAAGCTGGCAAGAAACTACATTACAAGCAGATTGTTTGGGTCAAATTGGGAAATTACAGGCAAGTTTTTCCAAGGACAAAGAGGAAGTATTCAATCATTGTTTAAACCTAGGTTTATAATCTGTATACAAACTGGCTAAGAGACAGGTAGAACAGCAGAGCTACTTCCTTAAAAAAGAGAGAGAGAGAGAAGAAACATATTTTGAGTCTGGGTTTTTAGAGGATTGGGAAGGTTAGTTGTGGATTTCCTTTTTTTTTTCTTTTCTTTTTGATTGGTTGGTTTGACTTTTGTTTTTAAGTTCCAAAAATAATTTTATATTAATGAACTATGTACTATTAGATTTTGGAATAAAAGTTCTTATGTGAGTAATGGGGAAGATATTTTCTCTGTGCCCTAATTAGCTTTATATTGATTAGTGATTTCTAATAAAATCAAGAGTTTTTTCCCAGCCACAATAGCTCTCTTTGCCCCTTAATCTGATCTATTTTAGTTATAGCTAGAAACTCTAACTTGTATGCAAAGAGAGTTTTCTTAGGATTTATAGAGAGAGATTGTTTCATTAAGAGCATTTAGCTCTTAAGAGGATGAGTACAAAGTATGTGTGATTATTAATATTTTAATAAAACTTTCTCCTTTTAGAAGCCTGTTTTTAACAAGCCTTCACTGAACAGAAATAGTAATGTATTTTTAAAACTCTACATTTTGCATTTTGAGGCATATATATGTTTATCGTTTTACTAAGAAAATAGATACTATTCAAGAGAGCACAGTAGAATTCTGCTTTTCAATTAGTATCCTAAGTAAAATATATTTCTATAGAATTTCAAACATACTGTGATTTATTTTAGCAGGGGCTATATTGTTTTCTCTGTTTTAAATATGCTGCTCGCTTACCTATTTAACTTTTAAAAATGTGTTTTTAGCTGAGATAAGTGTCATTGAGGTTGAGAAGGTCCCCTGCCACACTATTTTTTTAAACATATGACAGGACATCTCCAAGCCTTAAAAATATTGACAATTTCAACACATAAACAATTTTATACTGTATGGCAAATGACATTATAATAAACTTTTAAAAAGCAAATGTCAAACCAGGGGAAAGTGTTTGCTTTTCTACTTTCAATAAGAGAAGATGGATACCTTACCTAGGGGGGATAAAAAAGGACAAAGAAGAGCCCTGGCCGGTTTGTCTCAGCAGTTATAGCATAAGCCTGGGGACCAATGAGTCATGGGTTTGATTCCAGTTGAGGGGCACGTACCTCGGTTGCAGTTCGTCCCTGGCCCTGGTTGGGGTCATGTGGGAGGCAGCCAGTCAGTGTGTCCCTCTCACGTTGATGTTTCTCTCTCTCGTTCCCTCTCATTTTCTCTCCCTCCCTCCTACTCTGTCTGAAGGTAAATGGAAAAATATCCTCTGGTGAGGATTTTTTTAAAAGACAAGAGAAAGAGCCGTTTTGCAAAAGAATAGCAAATGGATAATAAACATGTAAAAAATGCCCAGCTTCACTAGAAAATAAATATCCAATAAAAACAAAGAGTTTTTACCCCAATTAACAGATTGGCAAGATTTGAAGAGTAATAATATTGTGGCTAGGGAGGGCATAGGGAATTGAGTGCTCCCTGTGAGGCAATCTGGCATCACATATTAAAACTGTAACTGTGTATACTCCTTGACCCAGCACTTCCCTTTCCAGAAATTTATCTAAGGAAAAAATACTGGACAAGCAGGCAAAAATGTATTTACTGGGGTGTTCATTGTGGTATTATTTGAAATAACCCAAATGCTCAGTCCATAATGGATTTGTCAAATAAATTATGGTATATCCATATTGTAGAGTATCTTGAAGCCAATAAAAGAATAATGCAGGTCTGTATAGTAACATGGGAAGATATCCACAATATATAGTTGAATTTAGAAAACATGTTAAACAGTATGTACATTATCTTTCCATGTATTTGTATAATTTTTAAAAATTATAGATCTAAATAGATATATATATAATTTTATTTTTATCCTCACCAAGGACATTTTGCATTTATCTTCAGATAGAGCAGGAGGGAGAGAGGGAGGAAGAGAGAGAGAGAAACATTGACGTGAGAGAGACATATCAAGTGGTTGCCATCCACATGACCCCAACCGGGGCAGGGACAAACTGCAACTGAGGTACGTGCCCTTAGCGGGAACCAAAACCGGGACACTCTGGTCCAAGGGCCAACGCTCTAACCACTGAGCTAAACCGGCCAGGGCTAGAGACATTTTTAATACCTGGAAAGAAATATATCTAATGTTAATAGTCTGAGGCATGAGATTACAAGGAGAGGCATTTTCAGTTTTTCTGGTATACATTTGTGTATTGTTTTATTTTTAAAAGAAACACTGTTTTTACAATGAAAAATATGTATCTTTTTGGGTTGGAGGGGTGTGGGTTTGACAATAGATAAAATATTCTTAGGTAAGAAATATCTAAAACAGTACAAGAAACCTTTAGCTCTTCATATAAATTTCAGAATATTTTCTTTTTATTTAATTTTGGGGGGCTTGTTTTTGAGATATAGTTGACATAACATATTAGTTTCAGATGTACAATATAATGATTCAGTATTTGTATATAGTATTGCAAAAAGATCACCACAGTATGTCTAGTCAGCATTCACAACCATACATAGTTACAATTTTATTTTCTTGTGATGAGAATTTTTAGAATCTACTCTCTTAGCAACTTTCAAATATATAATACAGTAATACTAACTATAGTCATCATACTGTACATTACATATTCCCTTTTTTAAGAAGTTGTGAATGGCCTGGCCAGTGTGGCTCAGTGGATGAGCATTGACCCATGCACCAAGAGGTCACAGGTTCGATTCCCGGTCAGGGCACATGCCCAGGTTGTGGGCCTAATTCCCAGTGGGGGGCATGCAGGAGGCGGCCAGTCAGTGTTCTCTCTCATCGATGTTTCTATCTGTCTCTCCCTCTTCCTTCCTGTCTCTAGAATCAATAAAGAAAAAAAGTTTTAAAAAAGAAGCTTTGCCTTAAATTCTTTAGTTTTAATCACATTGCATTTAAATAAAGAGGCCTAAAGCAGTGCTCCAGTTCACAGCCCAGTGAGATTTTTTTTTTTTAATAGTTTTTCTTTATTGATTTTAGACAGAGAAAGGGAGAGGGAGAGAGAGACAGAAACATCGATAAGAGAGAACATCGACTGGCCGCCTCCCGCATGCCGCCCTCTGAGGATCCGGCCCACAATCTGGGCATGTGCCCCGACCAGGAATCGAACCGGCAGACTCCTGGTGCATGGGTTGATGCTCAACCACTGAGCCACACTGGCCGGGCCCAGTGAGCTTTTATATTCAGGTCAGATTCTTCTTGTATGTTCTGAAAAGACTTCCATCCATGAACTAATTCTTAATGTATTTTTTCCAGTCAGGCCCAGCTGGCCATATGAAGCTGTTTCTTTTCAATAACTAGTTGCTCCAATGTGGAGCTTCCTGGGGGAAATATGAAGACATGGAACAACCCCTGGCAGAAAGTTTGCCTCTTCTGGACCCCATGAATTCAGCTATCATGTACATATTTAAATGCCTTACAATGATTTAGAAATAACCATTTCCTAGCCCACTTTGAGGGAAACCAAACACTGATTATACAAAATGGTGGTTTGGTTTGGTTTGAACAATTTGAGCATAGGCTGTTTACCCACATTTTTAGATAAAGCATATTCAAGTTCTGCACTATAACTCTGGGAGTGTGGCCATGCTGTCATTTATCTTCTAAATAATATAATTATTCATTGGATAAATGGTTTTACTAGGCACCCATAAAATAAGTGACTGAAAAAATTTAAGTTTTATGTGTTTACTGTTCATATTGATGATTTTACATACTACGAAAGCTTCACCTTTCAATTTTTAACTTGCCCAGTTGCTGGAAATTGTCACATGCACCTCACAGATGTTTTCATTTAGTGATTGCTGTGGTTTCAGTCATCGTGGCATGAAACAGTTCTGCTTCATTCTGCCCCAAAGTCCATGTTTATTATGATCCAACATGAGTTAGATTCTGAAATACGCACTGATATAAACCTAGTACATTTGACCAAAAAGTGTTTACCCTGGTTGATTAGAGAGTAAGAAAATGCGAACTTGAATGGGACTGGTCATTCTTTACTATGGCATCAGTTTATTCTCAACTGAGTCCCTTGACTACTAGAAATCAACTTTTACACCTTGAAAGACAATGTTGGTTTTAAGAATGCCAAGTTTGGAGAAAAACATGACTTTGTCTGGGATAGAAATTTGGTTTGGAATGATATTGGGAAATTCTAATTCTTAAGGTGGGTAGTAGGTTCATTATTATTTTATTATGCTTTATAGCTTATATTTTCATGATATATATTTTATAAGTATCAAATATTAATTTTTTTAAAGAAAGAAACTAGATTGGGTGTTTAGAGCCTAGTTTGTTTAGTCTATGTTAACTGTTTCATTAATAAATTCATTTATCAATATGATTTTTAAATGCTGTGTGGTTTGAACAGGATTAAAGATAAACAAGGTATTTTGTATCCTAGAGTCTGAATGAAAATTCCACAGTACAAAACCTTTTTTTCCCCCATCCCGCCAGCCATGTAAAGAATAGTGTGAATTTCATCCCCTTGTCTAAAATTGTTTTTGTTTTCAGATGGTGGCCAGCAGAGATCTGCAATCCCAGGTCTGTGCCACTGAACATCCAGGGTCTTAAGCATGACTTGGGGGACTTCCCTGTGTTCTTCTTTGGTTCTCATGACTACTATTGGGTGCACCAGGGCAGAGTGTTCCCTTATGTTGAAGGAGACAAAAGCTTTGCTGAGGGACAGACAAGTATTAACAAGACCTTCAAAAAAGGTACGTTGGATGATGTTTACAGTGGCTCAAAACTAAGACTCCAGTGTTGATTTCTCATCTCCCCACTTGCATATGACATGTTTTTGGTAGTAGAGAATTTTCACCAGGCCTTATGATCCAATGTCCGTAAGTTTCTAATCCCATTAGAACCATATCAGAATTTAATCAATTAGGAAAATACATTTTCAGTGTAGTAGGCTCTGCTGTGTATGCAAAAGGAGTTTCTTCAGTAATCTTTCCACAGACCTAGAAATTTTTCTGGGAATAGTTTTTTTGTTGTTGTGAATCCTCACCTGAAGATATTTTTTCCATTGATTTTTTATTTTATTTTATTTTATTTTTTAGAGAGAGTGGAAGGGAAATAGGAGTGGGGCACACACACAGAGAGAAAGAGAAACATTGATGTGATTGGTTGCCTCTAGCACATGCCCTGACTGGGGCCAGGAATCGAACCTGAGACCCTTTGGTGCTCGGGCTGACACCCTAACCACTGACACCGGCCAGGGCTGGGAATAGTTTTCTTAACTAAGTAAAGCTCCTTTACTACAGAAGAGTAGTAACTTTCCATGAAGAGTCTTACAAGTTACTGGGAAGTTTGGCTTTCTGGATAAGAGCAAAATGAATTTAAATCTAGTACAAGGTAAAAAGCTTCCCTTGGGTTCACTTGGAATCCTCTGATCATTGAAATAGAACCTCATCTCTGTGGCAGCAGCTTGCACAGAGCAGTGTTCAGCCAAAAGTGAGTCATATCCTATTTCAGTGTTAACCTACCCTGGTGGTAAGTGGTTATTTCCAGAAACGATTTTAAAGAGAAAAAAAATCAGCCAGATTCAGCGCATTGGGGGGTGGTAGAGTAAAACTACTCTGCTAACGGTTTTTGTTTGGTTTTTGGCATTTATATACTTTCTTTGGTCTTATTGGCAGCTCTGGAAGAAGCTGCAAAACGTTTCCAGGAATTGAAAGCACAAAGAGAAAGTAAAGAAGCACTAGAGATTGAAAAAAACTCAAGAAAGCCTCCTCCTTACAAACACATCAAAGTGAGTCTTTACCCATGAAAAAATTGGTATTTGACAGGCAAGATGAAATGCAGTACTCTCTTAGTAGTTAGAAGGCCCTTTTTGACTTATGAAAACTTTTGCTAATTTTCACCCAATCTTCTGTTAAAAAAACAGAGCTTTTGTTGGCAGTGTCTAAGTCAGCTGGGAGTGGGAGCTATGTGCTATGGGGGTGAGGTCGCACCTAGGAGCGACATGTTTGATGGGAAATCCTGTTCCCACTCTACCAGGTTATCCTGCCACCAAATGAGAATAGAGATATGTGCCCCTTCCGGCTAGATATCCCACAGTACTTTTCAGTTACGAAATTTCCATCAACTAGTAGAAGGAGATATACAGAGGACAGATAAGTGAGAATTCACATCAGTTTTTGATATTTTTGTCAAGTAAGGAGACACTTATTTGGGGGGAAATTACAATTAAGATAAAGAGCCTTTCTCAGAGTCACGTTGCAGGGCAGTAGCAGAGCCAAGAACAGCATGGATGTTTCTGATGTTCCTATTTAAATTCCTCCCTCTCACTTTTGATTTTGTTTCCTAGGCTAACAAAGTAATAGGAAAGGTACAGATCCAGGTTGCAGACCTGTCAGAGATTCCCCGCTGTAACTGCAAGCCAGCTGATGAAAATCCTTGCGGCTTGGAATCAGAGTGCCTGAACAGAATGCTACAGTATGAGTGTCACCCGCAGGTGTGCCCAGCTGGAGATCGTTGCCAGAACCAGTGCTTTACGAAGAGGCTCTACCCTGATGCAGAAATCATTAAAACTGAGAGAAGAGGCTGGGGCCTCAGGACCAAAAGGAGCATTAAGAAGGTAGCGTGGGATTGGGGCACTGGTGGCATGGACTAGACCAGGACCTGTGCCTCTCAGAGATGCTTCAGTGGGGATAAAATGTATAGGGATTCATGGCAGAATCTTGAAACTTCCCAAGTTGAGAGTTTGGCACTTCTTAAGCAAAGAAGAAGCTGTAGGAACTGGTAGTAATAAAATGCACATAAACTTTGGTTGTCTTATGATCAGTCATAAAAAGGAGAAGGGACATTGGACATTTTCTGTTTGAAGTAGTTTTTACTTGTTAAACAAAATAGATTTAAAATACTTAGTAAAGGCAAAACAGTAAAATTAAAAATGTACTGCAATAGAAACTAGCAATCAGTCAACCTCCCTGAGCCTCGGTTTCCTCATCTCTAAAATAGACAATAATCCCTGGCCTACACATGTAAGGGTTGTTGCTAGTCTCAAATTAGATTTTATACACAAAAGCAACTGGAAAAAATTGAGTACTTTGAAGCAATTTTTCAAAGCAGTCCCTTTGTTTAATACAAATACATGTCCAGTGCAGAAAATTTTCTAAATACAAGTAACTCAAAAAAATGAAAATCACCAGTATATCCTACTATTTAAACAGAGGCTCTCAAATTTGAGAGATTCTGACAATCTCCTGGGATCCTTATTAAAAACAGCATTGTCCTGAAATATCTGGGACAGTATATTCTGCATTTTATAACAAGTGTCCACCCTGCCTCCACTTCCACCCCTCCCCCTGCTTGCCTAATGCCAATATATAGAACTTGGAAATGTATTCACTGAAAGAGGTGGACCTAGTGAGAATTTTTAATTACTCTTGACATATTTCTACCTTTTAAAAAATCACCTTTGTGATTAAAAAATACCACATAATGTAGTAAAGAAAATACAAAAAAGATAATAAAGAGTGAAATTCCTCCTTCAGTCTCCTCAGTGGGGGTTGGTCTCCTCACCAGAGAGGACCATTGTTAATAGGTTGGTATGTAGCCTTTTAAAACTTTTTTCTGTGCAGTTATGAACATTAACACATATACAAATGCATATATATTCATATATTCTATATTTGTAGGACTTTTAAAACAAGTATGATCATACATATTTTCCCACTTAATATATTGTAAATATATCTTTATAGCAGTACACAGAGATTTCACCTCATTCTTTTAATTTTTGTTATTTTATTTATTTATTTTTATCCTCACCCAAGGACATTTTTGCATGTATCTTCAGATAGAGCAGGAGGGAGAGAGGGAGGAAGAGAGAGAGAGAAACATCGATGTGAGAGAGACACATTGAGTGGCTGCCACCCACACAACCCCAACCGGGGCCGGGGACAAACCGCAACCGAGGTACGCGCCCTTAGCAGGAACCAAACCCGGTACTCTCCAGTCCGCGAGCCAACACTCTAAGCACTGAGCCAAACTAGCCAGGGCAATTTTTTTAAATATGTTTTTATTGATTTTTTTAGAGAGAAAGGAAGGGAGGGAGAGGGAAGGAGATTTAGAAACATCAATGAGAGAGAAACATTGATCAGCTACCTCCTGATCCTACTGGGGATCGAGCCTGCAACACCAGCTTGTGCCCTGACCAGAAATAGAACTGGTGACCTCTTGGTGCATGGGACAGTGCGCAATCCACTGAGCCACACTGGTCGGGCTATTTTTTATTTTTTTTAATAGTTTATTGATTTTGAGAGGGGGGGGGGACGGAGAAAGAGAGAAACATCGATGTGAGAGTGCCACATCTATCAGCTACTTCCTGCAGCTCCCTACTGGAGATCGAACCCAAAACCCGGGCATGTGCCCTTGACTGGAAATGAACCAGCAACCTCCTGGTGCACAGGATGAGGCCCAACCAACTGAGCACACTGGCCAGGGCTCACTTCATTCTTTTTAACAGTCTTACTGTATTCCATAGTAAAATGTACCAAATTATGTACCATAATTTATATAATCTATTTTCTAATAAATGTGTGTATGTATGTGTGTGTGTGTATACATATATATATCTTTTTTTTTTAATTCTGTAGTGAACATTCTTGGTCATCTATCTTCATGCATCTGTTTCTATAGGTTAGATTGCTTGAGATGAAACTCATTTATTCAGCACATATTTGTGAAGCTTCTTCTATGTGCCAGGTACTATTCTAGGTACTTGGAAAAACAGTAGTGAACAAGACAGATAATGAACAGATACCTAATGTTGAGTACCACTAAATGCTACAAAGAAAATTAGGCTGTCAGAGGGGATAGCTGGTGACTGGATTGCTACTTTAAATTGATTGATTAAGGAAGGCCTGAGGAGGTGACATTTGACCTGAATGTGTGAGGGAGAAAGTCATGGAGATACATATTAAGATGAGCATTACAGACTGAAGAAAAAACAAGTACAAAGGCCTTAGCATGCTACAGGAACAGAACAACAACTAGTGCACCAGGAGAAGAGTGACAAGAGAGGAGTGGCAGGTAGGGAATAGGAGAGAGGGGTAGTCAGGGGCTAGATCATATGGGCCTTACAGGCCACTGGGTGGGAAATTTCTGGAGCATTTTAGTAGGGACTGACTTGATCTGAGACTTGATGTATTCATTTTCTATTGCTGCGTAACAGTATTACCACAAACTTGGCAACTTAAAACATAACACATTTTACTGTCTCACAGTTTCTGTGGGTGAGGAGTCTGGGCAATGCTTAGCTGGGTCCTCTCACAAGGTTGTAGTCAGGGTGTTGACCAGGGCTGGATTCTCACTTGTGTGCCTCAACTAGGGAAGGATCCACTTCCCTGCCTGCATGGCTATTGGCAGAATTCTGTTCTTTGCAGCTGTAGGTCTGAGAGCTTCAGGGTGGTTTTGTTTTGTATTGTTTCATTTGTTGTTATTGTTTTGTTGTCCTTAGCTTCTACAGGTTGCCTGCAATTCCTTGCCAAGTAGGGTTCCCCAACATGGGTCTTTGCTTCCTTACAGCCAACAAGGGAGAAAGACACTCCAGCAAGATGTGTGCTAAAGTCATAATGTAATAAACTCATGTAATCACATATATCCTGTCACCTTTGCCATTCGCTGTTGGAAGTCACAGGTCCTGCTCACTCAAGGGGAGAGGATCACACAACCATGTGAACACCAGGAGGCAGGGATCATGGGGGCCACCTTCAGGTCTGTCTGCCACACTTGGGTTTCAAAAGAAAACTTTGGCTGTAGCATGGAGAATTTATGGTAATGAGGAAAGTGATAAAAAGGAGGCCATTATAATCCAGAGAGATACGATGGTGGCATAGACTACAAGAGTTGTAGTTGTACAGGAGAGAAGAGGTTGGACTTCTGACATTTTGAAGGTAGAGCCAATAGGATTTGCTAATGCACATTGGCTGTATAGATTGGGCTACTCGGTCAAAGGCCATCTGCATGTAAAATGTTATATGATACAAAATTTTTAATTTTATTTTAATGCCATGCATATCACACATACAAATTTTTGCTTATGATTTCAGGGGAATGTTTGGAGCCATCCTGAAAACTCTAGTTTAATATCTTTTTAACACCTTTTAGTAGTAGTTGCATTTATTCTGAAACATATTCTGATTTATTAAATTAATGATATACAGTTGACCCTTGAACACTGCAGAGGCCAGGGATGCTGACCCCCCCCCACACACACACACACACACACACAGTGGAAAATTCACATATAACTTTTGACTCCCCAAAAACTTAAGTTGCACCATGGGGGCGTTGGTTCCAGGACCCCCCACGGACACCAAAATCTGAAGATATTCAAGTACCCTATATAAAATGGTGTATATCAGTGCATACAGTCAGACTTCTGTCTATGGACTCCCAGCCATGAATGGAAAATAGTACAGGTATTTATTGGAAAAATCCATGTGTAAGTGGACCTGCACAGTTTAAACCTGTGTTCAAGGGTCAACTATAATCGAGAGAAAAGAAAGTATAATCAGGATTAGTCTGCCCTTTAGCACTTGAGAAATTGCTAATGTAAAATAATTGATCTTTTACAAAATAGCTAGAAATATACGGTCTCTGAAAAGCGTAATTATAAAGACTTGGTACCAACATGGAAAAGATTTTTGGTACACGTAGGGGACAGAAGCCAAATATGAAATTGAACGTACACAACAGTCCCCTTCTTTTCACACTTAAATCCTGAAAATGTGTGCCACTGTCAAACATGGCACTTTCTACCATGAAGTGGTTTCTTTCTTAGAAATTAAAAAATATGTATTAAATACTGAATTACATACACACTGTCTTTTTGGCACAGTCTTTAAGGACAGATTTCTAGCTTTTTTTTTAAGGTCTTTATTTAATTTTTGTTCACAGTTGAATTCACAATTAATGGTTTTAAGTCCAGTAAGCAATTCTTTGAGGTTAATGGTTTGTCACTTTGGACATCTAAAGTATTTCTTATACAAAATAGCTAGAAATACAGGCTGTCCCAAAAAATTTATACACAACTTTGAATGATTATAAAGCCAGTGTTTATTAAAATACATTTCATTTTCAAAATGTAGTAGAATCTACAGATACCCTGTATACATTTTGGGGGGGATACCCGTATTTATTCACAGGGGTATATCAAGTTTATGAGACACGCACTCCTCATGTTTGATATCAGCACTTTAATTTTTTTGCATTCATTCTTTATCATGGAATAATAAATATAAACCATAATAAATGGTTCTCAGTCTTTTAAAGCCACAACCATTTCTTCAGATGAAACCTTACCTTGATTCCAGTATGTGGAAAAGGTAAAGTATAGCTGATTTGGTTGAAATTCTGCTCTGTAGGGTTCCATTAAAGAAAACTTTCCATAAAGTAGTTAAGTACAGTAAGTCGCCCCTTTTCTGCAGTTTCAGTTACCCATAGGCAACCACAGTCTGGAAATATTAAATGGAAAACTCCAGAAATAAACAATTTAAGTTTTAAATTGCGCACTGTTCTGAGTAACGTGATGAAATCTCACACTGTCCCCTCTGGGATGTGACTCATCCCTTTGTCCAGCATCTCCACACTGTTTACTCTCCCTGCCTGTTTGTCACATAGTAGCCGGCTCAGTGATCAGATCCACTGTGGCCGTATCATAGTGCCCGTGAGCAAGTCACCCTTATTTTACTTAATAATGGCCCCGGAGCACAAGAGTAGTGCTGCTGCCAATTCAGATATGCCAGAGAGAAGCCCTAAAGTGCTCCCTTTATGAAATGGTGAAAGTTCTCGACTTAATTAGGCATTTTATATCATCATGAGAAGAAGGGTACATGCAGTACAATAGGATATTTTGAGAAAGAGACCACATTTACATAGTTTTTATTACAGTATGTTTTGTTATATTTTGTTAGTTATTGTACTTGATCTCTTACTGTGCCTAATTTATAAGTTAAACTTTATATAGGTATGTATGTATAGGAAAAAACTATAAATAGGGTTCAGTATTGTCCTCAATTTCAGGCATCCACAAGGCGGGGCAGGGTCTTGGAACATACGCCCTTGGCTAAGGGAGGACTACTCTATAATAACACTAGGTGGCAATGCAACCAAGATGGCAGTGAAATCTTCTCCCATATAATAGTGCAAAGTGTTGTTCATCAGTTGATGTCAAAGTCCAAACTGGATGTAGGAAAAGCCATTTAAGGCTGACAGTGCATAGCACATAGTCCTTTGTGTACATTCAATAAAAATGGGATAAAACGCCAGAGGTCAGCTTTTGTGGTAACCACTCCCCAGATGAAACAAGTATGTAGCTCCTTGAAGCAGACTGGTATTCCTTACTGACCTCACTAACTGCAAACTGCCAAGGGAAAAAACTAATGCATGGGAAGTTAGGTTTGTTCTTTCCAATTTGATCCAATAGCTTCTTTTATTACAGAAGTTGTAATCTTTTGTGTTTATCAATAGAGAAAGATTAAATGTTGTAAAGACCAGTGGCTCATATTCTTAATGATTTACCAAAATAAAAAATATATATAATATAGTACTTCTCTTTAAATGCCTGATATTTACTATCAATTCTATGATAGTAAGAGCTGTGAGAAGGGCTGCTGAATATTTGTGGTCGAGGGGGAGGAACAGAAGTCTGATAAAACAGTAAGCAAATATATTTTAAATTATTTCCTAAGACATTTCCTCAAAAATGTATTAGTAAGACAAATAATGCCTATAAATAATGCTGTCCTAGATCAGATCATCCATGCTTTTAAGGTGAAAGGGTTAATGATTATGCATTTATAAACAAAATGTTGAATGTACAGTGTTTACCCTTATTTTAAAAGGAATGTATCACTATACACTGGTTAGAACAGCAAAATGAAAAATAGTGACAATACCATATGCTGGCAAGGATATGGAAAAAACTGAATCTCACGCATTGGGAATGTGTGGTGGGAATGTGAAATGATACAACCACTCTGGAAAATAGTTTGGCAGTTTCTTTAAAAATTAAACATATACTCACCATATGACCCAACAAATTGTACTTGTGGCCATTTATTACAGAGAAATAAAGACCTATGTTTACACAAAAGCTTTTACTAGAATGTTCATAGCAGCTTTATTTGTAATAGCCAAAATATGGAAACAGTTCAAATGTTCTTTAATAGGTGAATGGTTAAACAAAGGGTGGTACATCCATGCTGTGGAAATACTACTCAGCAGTAAAAAAACAACTATTGATACACACAACTTGGATGGATCTGAAAGGGAATTAGGCAGAGTTTTTTTTATTGTTGTTTTTAACAAGCCAATCTCAAAAGATTATATACTGTATCATTCCATTTACAGAATATTCTCAAAATGACAAAATTATAGAGATGGAGAACATTAGGGATGGGATTGGGGAGAGGAGGGGTGGAGGACAGGTGTGATTAAAAAGGAGCAGCACAAGGGGTTTCTGTGGAAACGGGACAGTTCTGTATCTTGATTGTGGTGATGATTCTGCACCTGATAAAAGTCCATAGAACTACACACATGCGTGCAAATGAGTGCATGTAAATTTGGTAAAATCTGAATCAAGTTTGTAGATTGCACCAATGTCAGTTTTCTGGATTTAAATAGTTACATAAGGTGTTACCATTGGAGAAAACTGAGTGAAGGGTGCACAGATGATCTCTGCACTATTTTTGCTACTTCCTGTGAATATCTATAATTAGTTCAAAATAAAAAGTTAAACAAAAATAAAGCTCATTTGCCCATTTGTTTCAGAGTCAGATCTTTGCCAACCCTTAGCCCCAACCCTACGAACAGGTGAAATCTGTTATAGTACAGCTTCAAAGGCTTGAGGTAGCCTTATTCCCAGATCCCATTTGAACTATAGAAATAATATTGTCAGCAAAAAAAGACAGACTGTTAGATTTTGTGGCACTGGTACAAGAAAAATAGTGCTACCTGAATGCTCATGAATAACAGCAACTATTTGTTTCTACGGTTAAAGTTCTATTTCTGTGACTCTTTTTGGTTAATTATCTTGGATCATACACGTTGTGTTAAGGAATACTTTCTAATATAACACACTGATTTCACATTTATATATTGCATGTTTCTCTGCAGGGTGAATTTGTAAATGAATATGTCGGCGAATTAATTGATGAAGAAGAATGCAGACTGCGAATCAAGCGAGCCCACGAGAACAGTGTAACCAATTTTTATATGTTAACCGTTACTAAGGTAAAATTGCTTTTTTTGTTTGTTTTTGTTTTCATGGTCTTAGGTTGAACTCAGTTTCCTCTCATTTGATTTTTTTCAGGCAAAGTATAATGATTAGCAGTAGCCAGTGAGCTCCCCACTATAATGTGCTATTTATACCAGAATACAAAATGAATGCTTATTGCAGCCTTCCATATGTCATGTGAGACAGCACTGCAAGTGAAAGTGAACCAGGAGTAGGGTTAACATCTTGACTTTAGTCCGAGCTCTTCTTAGTCACTGAAAAACTTGGCCCTCAGGAGAGAATGAGCTCTGTAATTTGAAGTTATAAACCACCACTAAAGTTCGGACTTCGCAAAAGTTCTAACTCTGAAAATTGTTCAGCATATTTAAACTTTTTTTAATGAGTTAAGAGAAATGGATGCTGTCATAAGAGAAATGGCAGTAAAACTGCTAGTTTAGTACATGCAGTTATAAGTCCTGTTTGATGCACATTATATCCATTGTCTCATTTAATTTATTCAGTAGTCCTCTGATTTACAGAGGACAAGAAACTGAGTTCCAGCCATGATGAGTGATTTGCTGAATACCTTGTTACAGTTTAATGAAGATCCAAGATTAGTACCCGTTTCCTGTGTTCCAGGCCATCTCTAAAATTGAGTCAGAATATCGTTAAAAGAACTAGAGATCATGTAAAAGAAGTGTTATTTTAACTGATATGTCATTGTTTGAAAGTTTTACAACTTTCATAAATATATGGTCCATAAACATAAAATGCCATTTATATATGATTGTTGATTGACTCCTTAATAAATCCTATCTTTACTGCCAGTGAGCCCTCCAGCCATCTTTATTTGGGAGGATCCATCTTCTAGAGCATATCCAGATTATCAGTTTAAATTTAGGGGCCAAATGCTAAGATTTGTACTGTATTTTAGACTTTACTGTAAGTAAAAATAGAACAAATAGAAAACTACTAGTTTTGCACCATTAGAGTATACATCCCTTCCATCATTCAAATCTGCAAGTCTTCAATCAAAAGAGAGGTTTCTCATTTTTCCTACTTGGTCTTTATGGCCTGAACTCTCAGCCATCTAGCCCTATTCTAGTGCTGCTGCTGCTGCTTTTTTTTTTTTTTTTTTTTTTTGACAGAGTTAGGATTTTATTTTTTTCTTTATTGATTTGAGAGAGAGAGAAACATCCATGAGAGAGAACATCGTTTGGCTGCCTCCTGCAAATCCGACTTGGGGATTTGGCCCACAACCTGGGCATGTGCCCTGACCAGGAATCGAACCGGCGACCTCTTGGTGCATGGGTCGACGCTCAACCACTGAGCCACATTGGCTGGGCTCTCGTTGTGCATCTTGCTCAGAGCAGGAAAGAAGGGCTGACAGCTAAACACCATAGTTCCCAGCACAATAGCTGTCTGAACTCCAGAGCTCTCTAATCAGAAATACTTTTCCTAAACCTATGACCAGCTAATCTTCTAAGTAGAATTATTCTGTGGTCTATTTGTTTCTAGAAACAAACTTAGAAAGAAACTAAATTCCACTTTATCTTGATTGTTTTTACTTGAAGGTCATCAGATAAAGTAGAGAACTTAGTAAATTGTACAGAGAGCAACACATTTTGAGATTTGTCAGTTGTCAGACATCAGCTGGTAGCAAAATGCCGCTGCCTTGTGGCTCTTGACTGAGTTGGTTGTTTCTAAGATAGGCTCATATTTAGTTTTATGTCAGGGGTATCTTTCATTTTTCTTTCTGAAGGACCGTATAATTGATGCTGGCCCAAAAGGAAATTACTCTCGATTTATGAACCACAGTTGTAATCCAAACTGTGAAACACAAAAGTGGACAGTGAATGGAGATGTTCGAGTTGGACTTTTTGCTCTCTGTGATATTCCTGCAGGTAAAAAAAATAACTTGCTCCCCATGTCCCCCTCCCTAGGAGGCAAATATATCCTTTGGAAATAAGACATCCTTCAAGGTTTGATACTCAAATATTTATTCAAATAAGATAAAGAGTCATATTTAGAATTGTTATCTGCCAATAAGTAAAAATTCTGTGTATCCATGATCCTACTGAATTAATTCCCAAATTATTGCTGTCTAAATAAAATAACCAGATGGTTAAGCTTTTGTTTTCTTTTTTTAAAGTATTAAAAGCCTGTGTTAACATCAACTGGTTTCTTGGTTTGTTTGTGGGGGGTTGTGTTGTTTTAGTTTGAAAGATCAATCTGTTTCAAATTAGACATAAAAAGCTTCTGAAGCCAGAGTTACTGCTTTCATTTTTCGTTACCCATCCAGCATCGTAACAGCAAAACTTAGTTTCTCCTTTGTTAAGTTTGTAGAAAAATGGGTGAGAAGAGAAATGCTGTAGCTAAAAGGAGGTTTCAGTTGTATTTCTAGACTCATGGTGGATTGTTCAAGCCCAGCTAACAGAAAGCTGGGGCCTCCTACTTTAAATCACTGGATCTTTGGTGTATATAATAAACCTGCACTTTGAACTCTCTTCTGATCGTAACATAAGGCATTAATTACTGGAAACAGTATGGTTGTCTTAATTACACAGTCATATTGTTCATTTAGAAACTAGTATAAATTATCTTTAGAAAAGAGAGCTAAACTAGAACCCATTTTTCTTAAGCAGAGATTTCAGATTCTTGGTCTCTATTATATTGTTTTTAACCACTTCAATGAAAAGGATGACGACTTTTGTAGAATATTTATTTTTGCTGTAATCATGGGTGGAGGGGGTGTTTTCCTCTAATTATTTTTTTTCCTTTTTTCTTTTTTCCATCACTGTCTTCAATGTAAAACATGGGGGAGGGAAAAGTTGATGTCAGAATTATGTCTTTTTTTCATTATGAGATTGTGTCTATGACAGCATTTCTCTTCCCCATGACTTGAGTATGAGTAATTATTTCTGTTCTGTTTTAGGGATGGAGTTAACTTTTAATTATAACCTGGATTGTCTGGGCAATGGCAGAACGGAGTGCCACTGTGGGGCAGATAACTGCAGTGGTTTTCTTGGAGTGCGGCCAAAGGTCAGTTGTGCAGGGGAATGTTCCAGGCCAGTAGGAATAAGGAGTGGGGCTATTGAAGAAGTTTGTTTATGACCATCTCAGGAAAATGCTGGCAAATGGTACATGGTTTAGTTTCTAGATCTTTAGTTGTGTTTACCCAGAGTTTAGACTCTGACTTTCTAATGAAGCATATCTTAGTAAGATCTGTTAGGTTCTGAAAATATGTTTGTATTTCTGATAGAATGAAAAGTTAGCAAAATCCTTTTTTAAAAAATTCACAATACACTAAAAACCACTGAATTATATACTTTAAAATAGTGATTTTTGCCCAGGTAGCTCAGTTGGTTAGATCATTGGCACAATATGCCAGGGTCTGCGGGTTTGATCCCCAGTCAGGGCATATACAAGAATAAACCAATGAATGCATAAATAAGTGGAACAGCAGATCAATGTTTTGCTCTCTTCCTTCCCCCCTCTGTCTCTCTCATCTCTCTAAAATCAATTTTTTAAAAAGATACTTATTTTTTTAAATGGTGACTTTTATTGTATGTGAATTATTTCTCAGTGTCCTTGCAATTTAAAAAGAAAGCACCTATTCACAAATCAATGTGAATGAATCCTTTTTTTTTTTTAATTTTTAATTGATTTTAGAGAGAGGAAGGGAGAGGGAGAGAGAAACATTGATGTAAGAGAAACATCAATTGTCTGCCTCCCGCACACTCCTCCCTGGAGATGGAGCCTGCCACCTGGGCATGTGCCCTGACCAGAAATCAAACTAGCGACCTTTTGTTGCAGGGACAACACTCAACCAACTGAGCCACACCAGCCAGGGCTGAGTCCTTATTTTTATTATAATACTGTTATGGGATAAGTCCTCCTGGTGTTTTTAGTTAATTGAACAACAGATGGATTTAAATTGATGTAGGATTTTCCTTTTTCTGTAAAGCTTCATACATTATTATCATTAAAACTGTGATCCTTTTTTCCCGCCAGTCGGCATGTGTGGCAACAACTGAAGAAAGGGCAAAAAATGCTAAGTTAAAGCAGAAGAGACGAAAAATCAAAACAGAACCAAAGCAGATGCATGAAGATTACTGTTTTCAGTGTGGAGATGGTGGAGAGCTGGTCATGTGTGACAAAAAAGATTGTCCCAAAGCATACCACCTCCTATGCCTTAACCTGACTCAGCCACCATACGGTAAGCTAGACCTTTAAGACCCTTTCTCTGACTTGCATTTTTGCCAACTACGAGTAACTCAGAATATATTCCACTGTCCATAGTGGAGCCGTAGAATAGGAATCATTGAATAGAACAAACAACCATAAGAAACAAAAATTATGCTAGTGAAAATCTGTCTCTTTGCAAATTTGGGATACCTGTGAGCCAGCAAGGGTTGCTTTCTTCTTTATTATTACCATAGGTGAATACTTTGGACAGTAGTATCTCACATCTATACCTAATGATACACTCGGCCAGACCAATGTTTGGCTGAAATTTGGAGTTGCTTTCAGTTGAAATTAGTCTCCAGTCAGAGAAGGTGGGAACTTGGGTTTTTCATGGGTAATCATGACAGGCACTAACTTGGACTCTTTTCCTTCTTCCCACCCCCATTAGGAAAGTGGGAATGCCCATGGCATCAGTGCGATGAGTGCAGCAGTGCAGCTGTTTCCTTCTGTGAGTTCTGTCCACATTCCTTTTGTAAAGATCATGGAAAGGGAGCTCTGGTTCCCTCTGCACTGGAAGGCCGTCTCTGCTGCTCCGAACATGACCCCGTGTGTCCTGTATCACCAGAATACTGGAGCAAGATCAAATGTAAATTGGAGTCACAAGATCATGGAGAAGAAGTAAAAGAATAAATGGGTGGTGATTTCCTTTTCTTCTTTTTATTTAAATGGGGGAAAAGGAAAAGCAGAAAGTAAATAGATGGTGCGTTAGTAAAAGGAGAGACTGCTGCAGTGCACACAGCCTTCGCCATCAGTGCTGCCTTATTAAGTGGGACTGGGAGCCTGTTCCTGCAGGCAGAAGCAGTTGGTGGTATCTGGTTTTTCCGTTTTGTTTTGTTGGTTTGGGGATTCTTTTGTGGAGGGTTCAATTCCCTTGGTCTTTTCTTGCCTTTTATCGTGCTTCAATGCCTTTGCAGCTGGAAAAAAAGATGTCTTTGCTTTTAAAATAAGAACAAAGAGGAAAGAAAGTTTTGTTAATGAAATAAATGTAAAGTCTAGGATGTGTTCCTTGGGTGTAAAAAGCAAAAGTTGCCATCATTCCTAATATTTATTTTCATTTTTAAAACTTTTGAGAAGTGTAGTTCAGGTAGTCTAATCAGTGTATGTGTGTGTGTTTAAGTAGGAATTGGAGAAAGCCCTCTGGCAAGGATGTGCTGATCTTTACATACCTCTTTACTGTGCAGTAGGCAGGCTAACTTCTCTTTCCCTTCAAATGTCTATCATAGTCTTAGAGAAGTGTTCTATGGGCACTTCAAATCTGGCCTCTTGAAAACAAAATGCCTCAGTGGATTTTTCTTCTGTGGTCTTAAACTAGGTGGGCTTTGTGATATGATAACTTTACCTAGAAAGGTATATAATGTGGTTTTTGGTTTTGTTTTAGAGAAAAAAAGAAATGGATGTACTTACTGAGTTTGAAATGTTTTCCATTGACAGTGGGTATTTTTGATGAAGTGTGTTTATGTGGATATGAATGCAATGTTAGACTGATCATTCCTATTTCTTGACACACTGATAAAGGCAGCTAACAGGAGATGAAAGGCACAGACCAAAAAACTTGGATCATATAAGCACCATTTTTTGTCACAACCTGGTTGACTTGGAAAGAATTAAGGGCATTTTGTTTTCTGTTTCTGCTTCCCTCTCCTAATCAAACATTCCCTTTGTCAATTGACCTCTCGGTCATGTTTCCTGGTGAAACTGCAAAGATGAATTTGAATCGTATTTGAATAGCTCTTTTTTGGTTTAGTTCCTATTTGAGGGACATCCCAAAGTTATGTCAACAATTTCTATTTAGTATTATCCAATACTTAACATTGTCCCCATTGAAGAAGGGAGGGGAAGCACTTCTTCTGTGGGATGTATAATAGCTGCACAAACACACTTCATCTTAGGAACCACTTAGGGAAAGCTCCCAAGGAAGCAGTGTTAGCAAAAATGGTTGGCTGTGGTGCTTGGATCTCATGGATGCAAGTGTCCCAGTATGTCTGCCCACAACACTCACTTGCTTTTAATGCTTAGGAATATATATATTCCAGTATTCCTTGTATGAAATAATTAGTAATGTCAGACATTGTTGTAACACTGTACTAAGTAGAAGTCTAGAATTAGCTTGAATGAACGTTAACTTTCTCTATGAATTTTGACTGCTTACAATTGCTGGTACCTGGTAGCATTTATTTTCCCTCAAGAAGTACCTAGTAACCTTATGAAGGTAGGGAGGATAGATGCTCTACCACATTCCTTCAGTTGTGTTATGTGTGTTACTTTTTCTTATCAATTTAGAGCTCTTCTCTGGAAAAAAAGAAGAAAAGCTGTTTTGTGCCTCTCTCTTTTTCTGTATGTAAATGTGCAATTATACTGGATTTTGTCTTGTGAAAAACAAAACAAAAAACACTACATTTCCTTTACTTAAGCTCCTAAACTGCCATTTGCCTGATTCTGGCAATTAATTATGAGGTAACTTATTGGGCCTCTAATTCTATTGATTAGATATGGTCCCCCCCCTAAAAAAGAGCAAAATGGAAAATGCTATACATGTTACCAACTATAATCGCTACAAGTAACATAAATTACATCTCACCAAAACACTAAACTTTGCTCTTGAACAATTATATAGTTTGATGTCCTTTTAAAAATAACTTAAGAAAATCTAGGTTTTATCATACTAAAACTTTATTTTATATACGTATATGATAAATGTTTGCTTTTCTAAACTTACTAACATGAAGGATTTCCTTTAATATTCAAGATGTAACTCTTGTTGAAACAGTATCCAACATGAAATCTTATCTCCTTAGTGCTATTTGATATCTGATGACTTTTATATGGTAAGCCAGGGTATGTCCTATATACTACAGATACCTTAGGTTTAAGTATTTTTATGCAGCTCTTCATGAGTCACATTTTGTTTGTATATCTATAACAGAGCTCTGCTGACTTCTTAATTTGGGGGGGTGGGGTGACTAATAGGATTGTTCTGCCATTTCAGAAATCGGTAGAAAACAAAATAGCTAACCATAACTATGGAATCTTTGTGCTGCATGAGTGTTCTTTAATGGTCTAAAAAGTGGTTTTAGTCAGGCCAGTGCCAAGGAGCTCTTCTTACATCTCCATAGTGTCACTGTTAACCTGTTTAACATATTGTGAAGTTGCAGGTTCTGGAAGCAGAGAAAGAGTAAGTTGTGCTTTAAGTGTGCAGAGTGTACATGCACTGTGCCTCCTGTGCTTCACCAATGAAATGTTCCAAAAGACGTTGCTCACTCACAGTCTGAGGTTGGTATTTGTTAACTTCTAAATCTGTATGTGGTCAGAGCATAAATGGTTGGTTTTTATTATTGTTCAAAAATGAAATAAGTTAAAGCAGCATGGAATAATGGTGATGTTATTTTTTAACCTCATGTTAATTCTTTGGAGGAAGAAGTGAATATAAGATTTTTGATAATCAGCGTAAAGCATCAGAAATTAGATCAGTAACAACTACATATGAAATCCTGGTTACAATTCCAGACGCTGTGCACTGGAGAGAGGGGCTGGACCATGGCTGGTATGAGAAATCAAGAGAGCTGCCTGTAGCCGGCTTAGAAGGGGAGTGGGTAGCCCTTCATTTCTGGAAGGCTAAAGCAGCGGTAGGACTCAAGTCATTTCTTTAGTATTTAATCAGGGCTAGAATTAGGGGTAAGGTGGGGTTTTTATTTTTGTTTTCACAAACTCCCACTCTGTCCTAATCCTCAAAAATAATCTGGCCTAAGTTATAGAATAGGCTGACTTTTAGAATCATTGAAACTTGGAGATTTCTGTGTGTTCAAGTTAGGAACAAATCTCAGAACTAAAAATAATAATAATAATGGGGGCATGTAAGGCTGCTCCTAGTTCCCTTCTGCCATTTCCAAATATTTGGTAACATGCCTGTAAATAATGTTGTGAAATTCTGAGATAATCATGTAAAGGACTCTTGGATAGGGCAGGCTGTTGAACAACTTTCTTTCCTGGTTCATGAAGTAGTTTTCCTTTTTGAGTAGTTTGTTGCATGGTATGTGTTCCAATCAGGGTCAAACCCAGATCTGCGGTTTGGAAACAGATAGGCCAGCTATACAGAGTGTAATCTCTGGACTACCCAGCATTTGTTGCTTGTCTTTCATTTCATTTTTAAATACAAAGCTCTTCCTTTAACGTTCACCTTAAAGTCAAGGTGCTGCCACTTGCTGTGTCCCAACAGGATATGAAAACAAGTTATAGCTTTGGAAGCTTAGGTTTGATACACTTGTACGTGAGGTACGACGATACTGGGAAGTTGCTTTATGGGCAGTGCAAATTAGACTTGCATTACTTCTTATAAGGCTTATGCATCTAGCCACCCCCAAGTTGTCCAAATTGCTGCAGACATGAAGTGATCATTTGGAATAATTTCCTTTGGCCTAGGGCCACACAGAATTGGTCTCTGGTTATTTGTACACAAAGAGGAGAACTTGCTTCCATTTTTAGATAAACTAGAGAATAGATATAATTGGACAGCTTTGTCATGTATTAACAAATATTGAAAAGTTGGAAATTTGTATATACTGAAATCTACCAACTTTTATCTGGGGTGGGGCACAGGGAGAGAAAGGGGTTATAGTAGGGAAAGGGAGGGGAATGATAATGTTTACCACAGGTACGAAGTAGTCACTTTAACATTGAGACCTCTGCCTCATTGAATTCAGGTTTTTTAAGTACTTGAAATTCTTCAGATTCTCCTTATTTTAACAGTTATTTTAAAATTTATGAAGTAGAAAGCATTGTTTTATATACTGTTTTGAAAATAAATAGCCTAGTCTCTCATCCTCTTTCACTTAGATTAAAAGTGAAGTTCTGCACATGGGAGAGCATGTTCACAGTACAGATCTCAGATTCAATGTACGCATTTGAGGGAGAGATTCCTGCATGGTATACCAGCAGCATTTTTATGAATATTTCCTATGTATGTTCTTTATTTTATCATTTTGTCAAACCAAGCACCTCTTCTTTCCTTTTAATATATGCCTGTGTAGGGGACAAAAAAAATTGCACTTATGTTACACTCCTAAAATGCTGGGTGTAACATGTGTATTTAAAAAACCATTTCCATTCTTTTTTCGTCAGTCCATTGCTTAAGTAACCAGTTCAGGTGTTTGTGGCACATATGTATGAAGGGAGAGGAGGAAGAGAATTACCTGTCCTTTGATAGCCTATGAAAGTCATTAATGTGTAAGTAAAAGGGAAAAGATGAATAGTTGCCAAAGTCATTTATTCAGTCCTGTTTTCTTATGTGACATTACTGTATCTGCATATTGGCAAGAAACACCCTCAGGTTCCAGTACTCCCCTTCTCTACCTGCCACAGACGTCTGATATGTGTGAATGGCTCTCAATATCCATTAGATTACCTGGATAAGGTATTCTTGTCAGTTTGGAAGTGGACTGGATAAAATTTTACTTTGTTGTTGTTTATATCTGTTTCATTTGTGCTGTCACATACCCTATGTTAAAAATGAAAAGCATTATGTTAAAAAAGAAAATCATTATTGCCACTGACAACCAAGATGCTAAATGATGACTATAACTGGCTAAGAAGAAGATTCTTTTTATATACAAGGGTGTGTGCATAATTGGAATTGATATGAGAAATTCATTTGTACCCACTTGTGATATTGCACAACAAATACAGATACCTACAGATTCTGTTTTCATTTCCTTGTGATCTTTATCTATGATAACAACCTTTGTAGATTGGTTATTTCTGTACTTTGTTTATCTGTAATAAACTTTGTAGATCCTGTGAAATGTTATTTTGCCTAAATCACTTGAGACTTGAGTCTTTAATAACAAAGCACCAATATTCACTAAAGTCAATCTCTTTTGAGTTTCTGTGACTTGGCTAGAAGCTTGACACTAAGGGATTAGTGTTAATTTTCCCTAGGGGTGTTCCACTAGGGCATTACTGTATATTGACTTGATGTTACCACAGACTTCAAGATATATATTTTGGGGATTTTTTGATTGGCCTATGTTTTATTGCATAGTGTGAAGTGTGCAAAGCTTGGTTAACCTGTATATAGATAGCTTCTTGTTGACTCGTTATCGTGTATTTAGGATTGATTGCCTGTAATATTTAAGCTGCTTACTCTGCTGTGTGCTGGTAGGAACATATAATTTTTGTATATTATATTTACTGAGATGTTGCCTTTTTTTATTTTACAAATACTTTGGAATTCAAATGTGGTTTTTTTGCTTTGTTTTGTTTTTGCTTTCGTGAGGATTAATTTGGAAAGGTTTTTAATGACATTCCACTGATTTCAGATTTCGCTTGAGATTGACTTCAATAAATTGTCCTGTATGTTCCAAATTAAACATGTGGACTTGTTCATTGCCTGTAGTTTCTTGCTATAACTCACTGGGCCAGAGGTCTTCATGGGGGGAGGGGACCTAGCTGCGGGGCTGCATGACCCAGTGTGTCTACCCTCAGTCAGCGAGGCCTGCAGCACAGCAAGTCCTGTGTGAGAGCTTAAGTACATCTTTCTTCACATGCTATGCTGCTGATAAACTGGGATCCGAAAGTGTAGGGTTTGTGTTTTGTGTTCGTGGAGGAAAGGTCCTTGGAGAATGTTGCTATTTGCTTTGGTGTCCTCTGAGAATATCCAGGCACTGGCTAGCTGGCGAAGGACATGACCAGGAGATGTCATCACTTTCATCCCATTGCTTATCAGACGGAAAGGTAGTCTGCAGCTTCGCTGGACACCGGGAGCAAGCTCCTTGCCCAAAGTATCGGAGAACCGCACTGCTTGCTTTTCATTCCTTTTGCTAGGTGATGTTCTGAGAACGCCGCGAAGCTGCCACTCCTTCCTGGATTGCAGACCTGACTGGGGTAAGAAGGTGGCTGAACGCCTGCCCTGCCTGCAGTTCCCCGAGTGCCCGCCAGCCCGCGCTGACTGCCGCTGAGATGCGGCCTCCCAGGGGCGGCCCTGCGTCCCCACCGCAGCGGCTGCCACGTCAGCGTGCGTCGGTCCCGGCCCGGGACAGAGCGGTGCCTGGCTGAGCGGCCAGCCGAATGGGCCGGTTGGGGAGTGCAGAGGCGGGGGCCTTCGGGGCCGAACTGGGCCTGCGGATTGCACTGTTAGCAGCCTTCCTGTAAGTGGTTTAAGGATCGGACCCCAGGGACCGACACCCTATTGCATCGATAGGGCAGGAGGGTCCCCCGGGCCTCCGCCAGCTCTCAGAGGCGCGGCCGCCCCGCCCCCGAGGTCGGGGTTCTTCCGCGGGAAGCCGGGAGGAAGCAAACCAACGCACACTGCTCTTTTTTGTTTCCCTTCAGGGTAACAGAGCTTCTTCCCCCCTTCCAGAGGCTTATCCAACCAGAGGAGATGTGGCTTTACCGGAATCCGTATGTGGAAGCAGAGTATTTCCCTACCAAGTCGATGTTTGTGCGTGGAGAACTAGCCCTTCCTTCTGCCCCTTACTACTTATTACTGAGCTTTAACGCTGGGAAGCGAAAGTGGTCATTCTGACTCCAAAATGGTCTTTGTAGGGAACATATTAATTACTCCCTTTGTTGATGTGCTAAGATGTTGCTTCCTAATGTTTAAGATCCACATTTAGAGAGCAGATGTCAGTCTGTTTCTGCTCAAGAGACACGTTCTGTGAGTGCTGTTCTTAGGATGGTCTGGGGTAAATGGTCATTTAGAATAATGACGTACATACTGGAAGAACTGCCCGAGCCCAGTTAACCCATAGACACTGAAATGCTAATTACAGCTTTCCTGGGACACGGCTGGGTCTGATACATGAGCTCTGTCACTTCCATCTTCCTTCCCTGTAGGAACTCCTTTAACAATTAGTTTTGTGATTTTGTTTGGTTTTTAACCTTTGACATGTTCTGGTTCAGGTCATTGCATTTCTCTCTCCACTGTCTCTGATCCTCCTGGCCAAATGTCTCAAGAAGGCAGACACAACAGACAGCAAACAAGCCTGCCTGGGTAAGAGCTAACCCTTCCTAGATGGTGTCTTTTATTTTTTAACATATTTTTTTCCTTTATTGATTTTAGAGAGAGAGAGGAAGTGAGAGGGAGAGAGAGATAGAAACATCGATGAGAGAGAACATCCACCAGCAGCCTCCCACATGCCCCCCACTGGGGATCGGGCCCACAACCTGGGCATGTGTCCTGACCGGGAATCGAACCGGCGCTGGTGTCTTATCTTACTGCTGGAATGAGAAGGCAGGGGTTGTGGCCCAGTGTGTGGAGGCCACTAAGTTCTGTGTTCCTGAAGTAATTATATCTACCCTGCATCCCACTTGTTACCCTGGGAGACAGAAAAAGAACACTTGAAGCACTTGGTTAACCTCACAGGTGTATCTAAATACCCTGCATTATTTGTACCTCAGAAATGTCTTCACCCTAGTACATAAGTTCTCCCTGTACTACAACAGAGCAGTCAGTTGTTGGGGGCCAGAATTCTTTTTACAGTCAGCTCTGGTTGGAGCCCCACCATTCCTCTATCTCAGAAAGGCTGTCTTAATGAGACAGTGACCATGCAATTCCTTCTAGGCAGATGCCATTAATATTAAGATTCTTTGCTTTCCAGCTGCCAGCCTTGCCCTGGTTCTGAATGGTATCTTTACCAACACAATGAAACTGATAGTGGGGAGGTAAGTCAGCAACCCTAGTGTCCGCCTGGCAGGAGATGGTTAATGGCACTTCAGCACACATCTTTCTCCTTATAATTTTCTTTATTCTCAGCCTGTTCTTGCTCCCTTCCCTGCACCTCAGTCCTGCGGGTGATACTTGGGCTCTTTTCTGCCCCGAACAGCATTTCAGCATTTCCCAGCACTGTCAGTGGACACTGAAGCTAGAGTACCCCCCTAAAGCTGCAATTGTGACTTGTTCTTTGCCTGAAAAAGTAACCATGTGCTGGAGTGGCTTTTTTCCCCCCTAAATTAAATGTTGATCCTGGAAATAAAGCTTTTCTCTAGTGGTGACCATCCTAATCAATCTCATTATTTTGCCTGGGACACTATTTGACCAACAGTTAATAGGATTGTTGATGTCTGATACACCAAAATTCATTTCTGGAGTTGTAAATGACCTGTTGAGACCATGCTCATTTCTTCCAGGCCACGCCCAGACTTCTTCTACCGCTGCTTCCCTGATGGGCAAGCCCATTCTGACCTGATGTGCACGGGAGATAAGGACGTGGTGAATGAGGGCCGTAAGAGCTTCCCTAGTGGACATTCTTCCTGTATGCCTACCATGTGGACTCTACTACTATGTTTTTTGGGGGATCACTGACTTTAATGTAGGAAACTTGTGAGGATGGAAACATCTCACTACTCTTGTTCGAGAACCCCCACCCTCTTTATTTAAGAACCCCAAGATTTCACAAGCCTGAGCCTCAAATATTAGGGTAAATATTCAAGAATAGGGAAGGTAGTTTACCTTAATGAGATTTGAATATTTTATTATTGTATTACTTGCTAGACCCTACAGTCTGGAACTGGTCATAGAAATACTAACCTTTGACACTATGTGTCAGGTGTTTTGGACAGCTTTTTTTTTTTTTTAAAGATTTTTTTTACTGATTTTGAGGGAGAGGGAGGGAGAGGGAGGGAGAGGGAGAGAAAGAGCAAGATTGGTGTGAGTGTGAAACATCAACTGGCTGCCTCCTTTACGCCCCCTACCAGAATCAAACTGGCAACCTTTCAGTCGATGCACTGGACAACGCCCAACCAACTAAGCCACACCAGCCAGGGTTGGAAAGCATTTTAGATGCTTACCTCATTTGACACTGTACTAGCCCAATGAAGTGGGTACTATTATTTACCATTTATACATGAGAAAACTATGGCATCGAGAAGTAACCTCCCTAAAGTCATACAACTAGTATTCCAAAAACTATTCTTAGGATAAATATTAACTTTGGAACACAAAATAAAGTGTTTTCTTTTTCCTTTTGTTTCCCTCTCCCTCATAATCAGTTTTACTCCAGAAGTATACGAAAAAAGGGATAAAACATGTTCCTATCCCCCTACTTGCAGATTAGTGAGATAACTTCCTTTAAAAGACATACACTTACAGTTTTTTCCCCTTCTAGTTGCATTTGCTGGTCTGGCCTTTGCTTCCTTCTACCTGGCAGGGAAGTTACACTGCTTTACACCACAAGGCCGTGGGAAATCTTGGAGGTTCTGTGCCTTTCTATCACCTCTGCTTTTTGCAACTGTGATTGCACTGTCCCGCACCTGTGACTACAAGCATCACTGGCAAGGTAAGCAAGGTATTCATGCCATGGAAGCTTCCATGTATCTATCACTCATCATTTTATCCCTAGCTCTTGGCCCAGAGGAGACTCTAAGTGTCTGCTGAGCGAAGAGTATGGGATGGGATCGGTTTTGTACTAAGAATATTCATTTATAACCACGTGAAAGATGAGAAAGTACAGTTACTTTTTAAAGAGACTATCAAGGATTCGGAACGTCCTGATTTTTCCATTATTTTGAAGCATCATAAATTTAGAATAAATTATAAGAAGTTATTTACAACACACCTCAAACTTACTGTCTTAAAAATCAAGTTCACTGTCATGAGATTGTGTTCAGAAATGAAACTAAAATTCAAGGAAACATAAAATTGTAATTATAATTTAACCAAAGAAATTTAAGTTGAATGATATAGTAAAACATCCAAATTACAGAATATCTTCACAAAAAACCCACAATTAACACACACACATGTACGAAAAAACAAAACTGACAGTTTTGCCCAGAGATCCTTAGGAGACTTATTTTAAGCATAAAGTAAGGAGTTCAGCAACTCCTAAAAAGTTTATTCCTTCCTCAAGAACTCTAACTAGTGAAAAACAATGAAAATTGTTAATAGCGTGAAGTGAAACTATGTTATTCTTCTGAACTTAAAAAATAGCAATCTAGTGTACTTGAAAAAGGCTTCTTATACTTAACTAAAGATGTGTTTTCATTTGGTGTTTAGAGAACAATCTGATAAAGATAATTCTGTAAACTATGTGATGAAACTGAGAAAGACCTGAACCTGGGTTTTTGCAGCCCAAACAACTAGAATAACCTAGAGCAGTGGTTCTCAACCTTTCTAATGCTGCAACCCTTTAATACAGTTCCTCATGTTGTATGTGGGCATATCTGCATGTGGGCAGACCCACCTGGAGATGGATAGAGGAGCCGTGTCTCGGTTCCTAAGACCATTGGAAATATGTGTTTTCCGATGGTCTTAGGCGACCCCTGTGAAAGGGTCGTTCGACCCCCAAAGGGGTCGCAATCTGAGAACCGCTGACCTAGAGGGTCAAGTTCTCTATATTCTGTGCTGTCTGTTATGATTTAAGTCTAATATGATTAAGAGAAGACCTTATCTCCTCTCTCTTCAGATGTGCTAGTTGGATCCATGATTGGCCTGACATTTGCCTATGTCTGCTACAGGCAGTATTATCCTCCTCTGACTGATGCAGAATGCCATAAACCACTTCACAACAGACTCGTACTTCCCACTGCACAAAAGAATTCTGTTGATCCTTATCATTTTGATATTTAGAAATTGGAGCTACCTCAATAGAGAGTAATAGGTGAATCAACCCCTCCTATCTGGACCATGGGAAGACAAGAATTTCCTACCTTTTGACCTTTTAAGAGGTACAGGTGAGGACAACAGCACTTCATTCTGCTTCCATATGATTAGGCAGTTTTGCCCCTGCTCACATGAATTCATCATGAGGAGTCAGAGTTCTTGTTCACTACCGTGTGCCACACATTCGGATAAAGAGAGCTTTCAATACTCCTCTAACAGCGTATGAATCTGGTCCATAAGATTGGTATCCCAAGATCTATGGTGTTTTTACATTTAATATAAATGCCTTTCTTAAAGAAGGATCTTGTCACAAAGAAGCCTCTACATAGCCCTACTTTATCCTAGGAGCTAGAGTTAATTCTCAAAACTTCATTTACTGTACCTCAAAATCTTAAAATTTACGGCATGACCAACTAAATTATTTTGGTTCTGTTTACTTGTTCTGGTGACAATTCTATCAAGCCTTAAATAGGAAAGTGTCCTTTTCTGGCTGGTTTACCATTGCTAAGCATATCTTATCCAAGTACAACTAGATAATGCTGTCTATTTTTTTTTTTTTTAATCCTCACCCGAGGATATTTTTCCATTTATCTTCAGATAGAGTGGAAGAGAGAGAGAAACATTGATGTGAGAGAGGTACATTGACTGGCTGTCTCCCACACGTCCCCGACCAGGGCCGGGGACCGAACCGCAACCGAGGCACATGCCCTTGACCGGAATCAAACCTGCAACTCTTTGGTCCGCAGGCCGATGCTCTAACTGCTGAGCCAAACCGGCCAGGGCAATGTTGTCTATTTTTAATACTGTGGACATAAATTATTTGTCAAATTACTAAGTAAACACAATAAAAAATAAAATAGGAGTGTGGTTTCAGTGCTAACAGCTGATGACTGTTTCTACCTCATTTGTCATGACTTCCTTCTCTCCGTTCATGACTGAAGATCTGCCCAAATGCATCAACTTTGCCAACTGGCAGAGGCAGGAAAGAAAAATTACAGGCGTTATCTGGAGGACAAATCTTTTTCTGTCCCTTCTTCACAATGAACTATAAAGAACAATTACAGGACGTCGTCAGAACTGATGCTATAGTACACACAACTACCTTTCTCTTTATTGAGACTACATGTTAAAAATGACCTTGTCTTATATATTTCTTTCTATAACATATTTGCAGTGTATCTTTTTCCTTCAGTAAATGTGACACTCAAAATGGTGAATGCGCTTTTTTTTGTATTTAGTGTAGCATTTGAGAGCTGGAACATTTTCAGAGTAAAACACTGGTTACCCCATCTGACATCGTGATTCAACTACAATAGTGGCTAATGATTGTAAATAGCAAAGGACAGTCTCAGTATTTGCCTAAAATACCCTGTGCTTTAAACTCTGAACTATATCTGCCTATGATAACGAAAACACCAGGCAAGGGAAAAGAACTTATATCTTTGCTCAAAACTTTTATTTTTAAAATGTGTTTAGTAATCCATAGAGGAAGAGAAAATGGTTATTGTACTGATTTTCTTTACTTTATGATGGATGAGCCAGGTAACGGTAGGCAATGGGTCAATATGGTTTTATTTCATTATGTACTAGAGTTTTAAATGTAATCACGTAAAAAAAAACAAAAAACACATTTCCAAAAAGTGCAAAATATTACAAAGCTAATCAGTGCTAATTAATCTTTCCATGCAAACAATCTCTTTTGCTAAGATAAGCCATACCAATTCTGGAGTTGGGACTATGTATAAAATGATACTCCACCAGAGTTTTAAAATAGACTTGGTCAAAAGATTGCACATGATACAACTGAAATAGTGCAAATAATATACAACTAAAATCCCTCCCATCGACATGCCAACACCAATCAAGGCTCAACTACAACAGGAGGGTGTCCACAGCCCACATGGGGGATGCACCTGGAGCTGGGGTGATCAGGGAGGCTGCACCACTAGACACTACAGGACACTCACTACATTAGGCCACTCTACGATGCCTGGAAGATGCAGCAGCTCTCCCTAATACATAGAAACAAACACAGGGAAGCTACCAAAATGAGGAGACAAATAAATATCCCAAATGAAAGAATAAAATTCCAGAAAAAGAACTAAACAAAATGGAGGCAAGCAATCTAGGTGCAGAGTTCAAAACACTGGTTGTAAGGATGCTCAAGGAATTTAGTGAGAACTTAAGCAGCATGAAAAAGGATATGCAAACCATAAAAAAGAACCAGTCAGAAATGAAGGATATACTAACTGAAATGAATAATTTACAGGAAATCAACAGTAGAGTAGATGAAGCTGAGAATCAAATCAGCAATTTGGAATATAAGGAAGCAAAAAACACCCATTCAGAACAGAAAAAAAAAAAAGAATCCAAAAAAGGAGGACAGTTTAAGGAGCCTCTGGGACAACTTCATGCTTACCCTAACCTGGTGAAGAAAACAGACATACTAGTCGAGGAAGTGCAGAGTTCCAAACAAGATGAACCCATACAGGCCTACACCAAGATACGTCATAATCAAAATGCAAAGGGTTAAAGACAAAGAATCTTAAAAGGCAGCAAGAGAAAAGAAGTCACCTACATGGAACTCCCATAAGACAGTCAGCTGATTTCTCAGCAGAAACTTTGCAGGCCAGAAGAGATTGGCAAGAAATATTCAAAGCAATGACCATATAAAGAAGAGCTTCCCAGGCAAGAAAAAGCTAAAGGAGTTCATCACCACCAAACCAGTATTACATGAAATGTTAAAGGGTCTTCTGGAAAAATAAAGATCAAAATATGAACAATAAAATGGCAGTAATACACACCTATCAATTGAATCTAAAAAACAAAATAAACGAACAAGCAGAACAGAAACAGACTCATAGATACACATAACATTTCAATAGTTGCCAGATGAGAGGGGTGAAGGAGTTGGTAGTTACAGAATAGTCATGGGGATATAAAGTACAGAACAGGAAATATAGTCAATAATATTCTAATAACTATGTATGGTGTCAGATGGGTATGAGATTTATTGGAATGGTCACTTAGTAAATTATATAATGTCTAATCACTGGGTTGTACACCTGAAACTAATATAATGTATGTCAACTTTAATTGAAAAATAAATTATTTTATATATATATATATAGCTAAAGGATTTACATCAAGCTTATTACAGCTTCCAGGATGAGGAATCAGAATCCTTTCATGGGCCAGCATGCCAGGGCCCCAAAGTTCCAAGACAACAGAAAGAAGCTCTTTGTTCAAGACCTCACCTATGAAATCTTTCATCTGGCTGTTAATTGAACAAGAATAAGCAAATCTGATCTTTCTGCAGATTTGGGGAAGTTGCAAAAAATATAAAAAAGAAAAACGGTCATGTCATTAAGACCCAAGGCCTTGTTCCTAAAACTGTTTGATGCTGACTAGAACCTAATGGTCCTGAGGGCTTAATGATTAAGGGTGTGGATGTGCAAAGGAGAGAGGCAGGTTTGGATGTTCTTAGTCGATAGCTGAATGCAGAACAACCAGATGGAAGAGATGCACAGGGCAAGGTATGGGAAAGGACGTGGAGCTTCCATGCCCTCTCCTGGCCCACCACTCTCCCTGCACCTACCCAGAAGCTCTCCGAATCGAGTGAAACGTTCTATGTTAGATGTCATTTAAGAATATACTTGACATCCATTTGGTCATCATTTTAAAGTGTTTCATTGTTATTTCTAGCCAGAAAGGCATCCACTGCTTTATCACACTGCTTCATGATTAGAATTCTTATTTGTATTTTCTTCTAGATGTTTCTTAACTTTTAGAATAGAGTTGCTTTTTATTTTTAATGAAATATATCCCCTAAGATGCTAATGAATTAAAATATAAATATGGTGACTTCTTTGTATAATTACAAATAGGACAAAGAAGACTAGTACAGAGATGACTGATTTCATATGTAGTCCTGTGTAACAATAAACCTTTACTGACTCAACATAACTTTGTGTAAAAGGATACCCATTGAATCAGCTACTAAGGATGGACAGGGAAACTAAGAGACAATTTTGCCACCCACTTCAGCTTGCCTTATTCAGCAGATGTTGAAATTGGTAGATCCTCAGATGACTTATAAGTCATTGACCTTCATTACTTTCCTTTATAAAGCTATACAATTATATGAATAAATATTTCAGTTTCCAGAGGGAAAAAATAAATCAAGCTTATTACCCTGTGTAATATACAATCATGATAACAAGATATAAAGCTCTTACACAGTTACCTGCCCCTCACCACCAGGAAGGAAACATTTCTTAGAACAAGCAGTGGTTTATCTAGCTATCCAGAGTTATGCTGTTCATCTTTGGTTATAAGAACTCACTCTTGCTTGTCCTTTGGTTTACTCCTAAATAGTACCAATTCTGCTAATATGAAGGGCAAAAGCTTTTCCTGTAATATATATTGAATGCTACTTAATTCTCAATAACCCTTATTTCAAACTCAGAATTTACATACAAAGAAAATAAAATATTCAATTTATCTGAAACTGTTTAGTGGTTTAGTCAGCATTAGTTTATCAGCAGATGGACAAAGGCCAGGCTCTGACCTGTACCCAACCATACCTCTACCATCTCTAGGGTGATAATAATTAACCTTCCCTTTCCTTTTCTCTCCAGAAAGGGATAAAGAGCACTGCTGTCGAAGGGATACTTAAGTGAATGTTAAATGCCAGTGCTTTTGACACCATGATACATTTATTTTTTTAAAAAACACACACAGCTTGCCTGCTATGCCACCCAACAGCCTGTGGAAATCTGAGAGGAGTGCATCACAAAGAACACTGCAAAGACAATGACAAACTCTGACCAATGAGAAAGAAAATAACTACAGCATAGTGATGAGCAAATGCTTGGGAAAATATTAGTCTATATTCATCGTTTTCTTCAAGGTATATCTCACTTTGCATGTTCTGACACCGACTCTGCAGTAGCTGTTTTTTACTGCATAGGTTTTTCTTTCAGAATAAGAAACATTGCCCCCTAGCAAAACCTACCTGCTCAACCAACACTGCCTGTGCCATGATCCTTTTAAATAAGCATTCTAGTTTATGAGCACCTAAGAAGGCAACGATGTTTACAAAGTGTTTTTAAAGAGAACACACAATACTACGTTCACTCAACTAAATATGGCAGGTGACTCACACAAATTCTATTTCACCATAAATGCACCACTAAGCGATTTTATTTATTCAGGGCTGTATAATTTCAGGTTTGTCAGCCTTTATAGCTTTACCCTCAACTTAAGAACAGAAGCTACTATCAAATCACTAAGTCAGACTTCATCTAGATATATAACATCTTTGCTTTATAAAGGTGCACCTGCCTGGCTGGTGTGGCTCAGTGGTTGAGCGTCGACCCATGCACCAAGAGGTCATTGGTTTGATTCCCTGTCAGGGCACATGTCCAGGTTGTGGGCCAAATCCCCAGTGGGGGGCATGCAGGAGGCGGCCGATCGATTCCCTCTCCCTTCCTCTCTCTCTAAAATCAATAAAGAAAAAAAAAAAGTTGCACCTATTGTAAACTAAATTGTCCACTTTAGACTCTCAGAGGAGCCAAAGAGCTGGAAAAACAATTAACAGCATAGCATCAGTGATTCCTAGCAATAAATCTGTCAGCTGTAGAGAGTAAACAATACTTTCTTTAAGCTACATTTGTCTTTCTTCATACAGAATTTTAAGAAAAGATAGCTCAACAGAATTTGCCCAACAGTCTTTCCATATCTATTTAGACTTAGCCTTCAGTTGCAGAGAACACGAATGAGAGATGAGTATACCCCAAGTGCCTACTGAAACTCAACAGTCTGCTTCCAAGCTAGAACACTTCCTAGAAAAATTTCTATCAACCCAAAACAAATCAAACCCAAAGAAGACACTACCATCTCACATAATAAGCAATAAAGTGTGGTACCTATACATTATTATCAAAGAGTTAAGAATGCAAACTACCCCCAGCTATGAAGAAAGAATGACAAGTATTTTTATGAAGCCAGTGGTAAAACGTAATAAAGTATCTTCCCTTTGCTTTTCCACTCACTTCCAAAATGGAAGATTATCTTCCAAAGCCCCCAGTGGTAAGTGGCAGGCAACATGCAAGAAATGCAGCTGAGGAGAGGAAAACTGCAGCAACAAAACAGGTGGATTTTCTGGGGAAGGACCCTTCAATGTCCATCTAGGGGAGAGAGGGGAAAAGAGGTCACCATGAGTCAAAACTGGAAGGCACCCAGGGGAATGCCAGAGTCTAATATATGTTAGATATATATTTAAAGGACTGAGTAATTTAAGTCTCAGGATGAGCTGCTTGTAAGTAAAACTGTAACTGTTGCTATGGTAACTTAGAGTCTAAGACTTAGACGATCAGAACTATTAAGATTTTCTGAGTTTGGATCCTAAAAATGACAAATGTTATTGGATCAAATCACTAGCAAAGCACGTGCACGCGCGCGCGCACACACACACACACACACACACACTCATCACAACACTATAGCACCTTTTCCCCATGAATTTTAACAAGAGTCCCTCTAAAAATGAATAATAACCTAGAATTTGGTGGCAGGCAACAGAAACGTATATTTATAAAGGGCCCAAGACTCCATAATTCTTTCTATATACATGACATTTAAAAACTTACATTAGGCAGCCACAGAAGATTAATTTTTACTGTAAAGGCTGATCAAGGAAGATACCCTTGGTTTGGTAGATTTCTTTGAGGACCAGCAATACTGTATCTTCAGACTCCCTAAAAAAAAGAAAATTTATGTTAATTAAAAGAAGGAACTAACATTTGTACTAGATGCCTTAAATATATTAGCTCATTTAATCTATACAACCACCTTGCAAATTCATCTTTTCACTACTGCAAAAAGTCCAATTCAAAGGTGATGTAATTGGCAGCGGTTTAGAAATCTAGCGTTGCGTCTAGTAATATAAAAAAGCTAGCAGTAAATGACCAACAACTGTTCCCTTTCCATAGAACTCATTCTTGGGACAATATGGAAGAGCCATCCAATTGCTTAAGTTTTTAAATGTTACTTTCTTTCACATGGTTCAAAATTCAAGGTATACAAAGGTGTAATAATGAAGTCTTCCCCCATCTGTGTCTTAACCACTAGTTCCCATCTTGACAAGCAATGTTATCAATTTCTCATGCATCTTCTAGATATTCTGTGTGTATGCAAGCAATTACTTATATCCAATTCATAAAGAAATTTGATTTAAAAAAATAACATTCATGAAGGACTGCCTTCAGGATATGTGGCTCTAACATTTCTCTACATCAGCGATTTTCAACCAGTGTACTGCAAGAATTTTTAAAACATGCACTACCTATTCAGTCAGGGACACACCTCTTTTCCCTTAAACTGTCTAATAAAAAATGGCAACAGCCAACACAAAAATAACCGTCCAGTGTGAATACCATCTTCAACCATAAATATATAGGTCATATAATAATAGAGTTGCATCTTTCAGTGGTTCTCAACCTGTGGGTCGCAACCCCTTTGGGGGTGGAACAACCCTTTCACAGGGGTCGCCTAAGACGTAACAGTAGCAAAACTACAGTTGTGAAGTAGCAACGAAAATAAGTTTATGGTTGGGGGTTACCACAACATGAACTGTATTAAAGGGTCGCGGCATTAGGAAGGTTGAGAACCACTGAATTGGTCATGTCACATAACAAGGTTGTGTCTGATTGGTAAATTTTTGGTACCAGAAATCCTTATATATAAGTATAGGCTCCTGGATTTTTTTAAAAGGTCACTTTGGCCCTGGCCGGTTTGGCTCAGCAGTTAGAGCGTCAGCCTGCGGACCAAAGAGTCCAGGGTTCAATTCCGGTCAAGAGCACGTACCTCAGTTGCGGTTCATCCCCGCCCCGGCTGGGGTTGTGCAGGTGGCAACCAATCGATGTGTCTCTCTCACACCGATGTTTCTCTCTCTCTCTCTCTCCTTCCCACTCTGTCTGAAGATAAATGTAAAAATATCCTTGGGTGAAGATTAAAAAAATAAAATAAAATAAAATGTCACTTTGGCCTGGCCGGTGTGGTTCAGTAGTTGAGCGTTCAGTGGTTGAGTGTTGACCCATGCACCAAGAGGTCGCTGGTTCAATTCCCAGTCTGGGCACATGCCCAGGTTGTGGGCCAAATCCCCAGTGGGGGGCATGCAGGAGGCGGCCAATCCATGTTCTCTCTCATCAATGTTTCTCTCTCTCTCCCTCTCCCTTCCTCTCTCTCTAAAAATCAATAAAGAATAAATAAATAAATAAATAAAAGGTCATTTTGGAGCAAAAAGGGTAGGTAATTACTATTATTATTATTTTTGGAAATCAATAAAAATTATCCAATTTTTTGGTCAGATTGGCCAAAAAGTATATTTTTTGGTGTGCTGCAGAATTTCAGTAATTAGTTTATGTGTGCCATGAGATGAAAAAGGTTGAAAATCACTGCTCTAGATCTGTGGCTCAACTTTTTTTGAGTCATGAATCTATTTGAGAATCCAATGAAACCTATGGATTTCTCCCCAGAAAAGATCACATATACAATTTACCCAAAATTATAAACAGATTTCATTGGATTCATAGACCTTTTCTATCCCCCACAAACTCCATACACAGACCTCAGGTTAAGAAACTCATATTCCAACAAGGGGGGATTTTATTTATTTATTTATTTATTTTGAGAGAGAGAGAGAAGAAGGAAGAGAGAGAGAGAAAAAAAAACACCAATGTGAGAGAAAAACATTGATCAGTTGCCTCCCATACCCCAACAGGAATCAAACTCGCAACCTTTCGGTTTACAGGACAGCACTCCAACCAACTGAGCCACACCAGCCAGGGCACAAGCTCATTCTAAAACATACCTCTATGGAAATGCACAGGACCTACAATAGCTAAAATAATTTCAAAATAATAAAGTTGAAGGACCCACATACCTGATTTCAAGACTTATAATCTATAGTAATCAAGACTATTTTACTGGCATAACGATCAACAAATAGATCAATGGGACAAAATATAGCCAAGGCAATTGAGTGGTTTCTCCACCTCAAACTTATCAACAAATGTTGCTGGAACAATTGGATAGTCATATGCAAAACAAAGAACTTTAATCCTTAGTTTATACCATATTAAAAAATATCTCACTCAAAATGGATCATAGGCCTAACTGTAAAAGCTAAAAAAACATAACTTCTGCAACACAGGAGAAATCTTAATGACTGGATTTAGCAAAGATTTCTTAAATATGGCAAAAAAGCACAAACATCAATAAATTGGATTTCATCCAAATAAAAAACTTTTGTTCTTCAAAACAAAATGAAAAAACCACATCCTGAGGAAAAACATAACTAGAAAATAGAAGTCTTGCAACGTACTAAGATAATCCAATTTTAATGGGGAAAAGATTTGAACAGATAATTCACCAAAGAAGATGTATGGATGGCAAACATATGAAAATATACACAATATTGTTATGTACTAGGGACATGCCAATTAAAACCATAATGGGGTGCCATTACCCTTTAAGGAACGTTAAGAGACAAATCATAAGACTAATCATACCAAGTACTGTTGAGGATATAGAGCAACTGGAACTCTCAAGCACTGCTGATGAGAATGGAAAATGCTGGCAGAAAAACAGTTTGGCAGTTTCTTTTAAAAACTCATTTTACCGCCAGGCCGATGTGGCTCAGTGGTTGAGTGTTAACCCATGCACCAAGAGGTTGCCGGTTCAATTCCCAGTCAGGGCACATGCCCAGGTTATGGGCCAAATCCCAGTGGGGGGCATGCAGGAGGCAGCCAATCGATGTTCTCTCTCATCGATGTTTCCATCTCTCTCTCTCCCTCTCTCTCTCTAAAATCAATAAAGAAAAAGAATATTTTTTAATAAAAATTAAAAATCATTTTACCCATCATTCTACTCTGAGATGTTTACCCAAGAGAACTTAAAGAATATGTTCATACAAAATCTTGAACATAGCAGCTAGGTAATAGCCAAAAACTGGAAACAACCCAAGTGTCCATCAATAGGTGAATGGCTAAACAAATTGTGGTACATTCATACAATGGAATACAACTCAGCAATAAAAAGGAGAGAACTACTGATCTACACAACATGGATGAATGAAAGAAGCCATACAAAAAAGGAGTATATAGTATGATTCCATTTACATAAAAGTCATGTGGAAACTAATCTATAGTGACAGAAGCAGATCGGTGGTTCCTTGGAGACTGTGAAACAATTAGAGAAAAAAAAATTCAAACAAAACACCAACACTTACCAGTAGCATAGATGGCTTTGTAAAGCAAATAAATACTCATTGAAACTCTCAATGGGCTTCTCCTGTAGTACGTAGTCAATGCGTTGGCCTCCATTCAGCATTCCCACATTGATGGGGGGGACTTCATCTTTAACTGCCACAGAAGTCTCTTCTGTGTTAACATCTGGATATGGAGGAACCATAATAAGAATCTAAAAACTTCCAGTCCTCTATGGTTGTCCTTACCACCCCTCGGACTCCAAGTTTACTGTAAGATGAGCTACTCTTTGTTCAGAAAGCTCTCTCCCATATTCCTGTTCTCATTCCTTTAAAGGTTCTCAAGTCACACTGATTTTGTCTAATCCCTTTTTTTTCCTTTCTTGCACCTTTGATAGCTAATTTATCTGCCTTTGGTTTATAAATTAAATGCAATCAGGGATAACTCTTTTGACAGTTGAAAACTAAATCAGCCCTGGTCTGTTTGGTTCAGCGGTTACAGCGTTGGCCTGTGGAGCAGAGAGACCCGGGTTCAGTTCCCGCTAAGGGCATGTACCTTGGTTGCGGTTTGTCCCCGGCCCCGGTTGGGGTCGTGTGGGTGGCAACCACTCGATGTGTCTCTCTCACATTGATGTTTCTCTCTCTCTCTCCCTCTTCCTTCCTCTCTCTCTAAAAATCAATAAAGGAAAAAAATTTAAAAGAAAACTAAATTAAAAGAATGCAATGTTAACTGTGAAATTAAAAGGAGAGTATCCTCGCTAGTCCCCAGCCAGAAAAATAAAACTGATCCATGAATACACAGATATTCCCCTGTAAAAGCAAGGTGCTCCAGAGAGTAGGCGCTTAACATCACCCCCATAGTTCCCAAGTTGGGGATGTTTTAAAGCCTCATTATCAGATGCCCAGCTTCTCTTGACAACCTTCCTCACAAATAATGTTCTTCCATAATTTGTGGCTAGTAGAGCTGAAAGCCCATTAGAACTCATAGCATGAGTCCTATACAATAAAAAGGGCCAAGTAAGTTCCTCGGAGAATAAGAACTACACACCACGGAGTCCTTTGTATCAGGCCTAATGTAGGAAATGAATGTGTACAGTGTCACTGACCACTAGGCTTCTCCAAACTTGATACAGGTTCTGTTTCAGTTTCTTCTGCAGTTTCAGAAGCTTGTAAGGCAGGGTATGGAGCTCTGGTGAAGGACTTCCAGGCCATCCGCAGTGAACCTAGCAAATTGTTCTTAAGGTCCATACTCATCCTGGTCAAGCCCTCTCTCAGTTCTGAAACACATATGAATAAAGAACATTACAGGTTTACAATGAGTTTAGGGTCCAATACAGCTAAACAAAGTGAATGAGGTCCAGTCAGTGTGCACTGACCAGAAGGTCCGGAATTATCAAGTTCTGTACTCAGTCCTACCTAAGTGCATCCGTTTCCTGCCTTTATGATGTGGGATCAGCATTGGCTCAAATTCCACTTCTGGGACCACCATTGGTTCAATCCTATAGGCCACAGGATCAAACTACATAGGAAAAACAATAGCTACATATACTTCTGAAGAAAGATAGTCTGAGGAACTGCTAATGTGTATCAGGCAAGAATGATTATAAGCTCATTTTTTAAAATGTACAGTTGTTCTGCCACATCACTTCCAAATTCATACTATTTATAAGTTATCTCATTAGTAGAGAATAGTACATAAAAAGTAAATCAACAGAACAGAAAATCGTATGCTCTTTACCAAAAAAACTAATATTCAGGTAAACCACAAGAGCTGTTCAATGCTTACAGGGTGATAAATATTGAAGAAACCTTTGCATGTTGGAAATTTGTAGTTGGGATCAATTCTTTTTAGTCCTCGGACGGTAAGGAACATTCCAATGGGAGATCCAAAGGCAAAGAATATTTCTGGTTTATAGATAAGTCGGGGGTATTTTACAGATACCTGGAAGGAGAAAATAAAAGCATCTCTCAATAACAAAAGTTACATCTGTGCTTACCATATGAATGGCAGGCAATAAAATGAACAAAGAGAATTGGTTTTGTTACCTGTCCAATGCCAACATCCAGATAGTCATTTCCAGTACCATCAGCACTATTGCAGAACTCAGATTCTTTGGGGATATTAGACATATTCACCCCTGAAGCTGATTGCAGAGTTGGTCTATTAATACCCTAAAGAATAAAAACTAGTTTTGTGGAGCTGCTATGTAGTAAAAATATCCAAAGAATTATATAGTTTTCTATAATTTGAAAAGATGCATGGGAAAGTTCTGAAATGATAGCCAATAATTCCAGGAAAAGTCTCTCAGAAAACAAGATCAAGCTGATGAAAACAAGATCAAGTTGATAAAAACAAAAGTTGGCTTAAATTATGAATTGACATCCCTACATGCTCTAAAATGATGAAAGCTATACACAGCCATTGGATAGCAGTTGAAACTTTAGGTAACCATTATGAGAGAAAACAATAGCAGAGCACTGTGGAAAAGAACGCTGAGGATTGCTAAGTTCAATGAAGTGCTATGCCTTTCTAATTTAAGCAAGTAGAATGTCTCTACTGGTATAGAAAATGATGCAAATACTGAGCCTTAAATAAGAACTGAGCAACCTGCTAAAAAAGTTGAAAAGTAATTATCTACTAAAATATGGAAAGGAATTCAGTGGCCAAACAAACTGAATGTACTAGTAGTATTACAACATGGATAAACCTTGAGTACGTTATCCTAAGAGAAAGAAGCCAGTTATAATTGGGCACATATTACATGATTCCCTTTATATGAAATGCCCAGAATAAGATAATCCATAAAGACCAAAAGTAGATCAGTGGTTCACAGAAGGGAGGAATGGGAAGTGACTGCTAAGGGGTATGAGGTGTTTCTTTTGGGGGCGGGGGGAGTAATAGAATTAGACAGTGGTAATGGCTACACAACTCTAAGTATACTAAAAACCACTGAATTGTATATTATAAGCTCGCTTATTTGTTTGTTTAATTTGAGAGAAACATCGATTTGTTGTTCTACTTATTTATGCATTTGTTAGTTGATTCTTGTGTGTGCCTGACTGTGGAGTGAACCCTCAACCTTGGTGTATCGGGTTGATGCTCTAAACAGAGCTACCCAGCCAGGGCTGAACTGTATACTTTTAAAGGGAGAATTTTATGGTATGTGATGTAACTGTATTTCAATAAAGCAGTTATAAGACAAAAATAGAAACATGGAATTGTAGCAGGAGTCTAGGGGAGATAAGACTTCTAAAGCTAATAATATTGTTAAGGTATCAATAAACATGTTTAATTTCTAAAAACAGAGCCAAAAATCAATTAACAAAATTACTTAGCTCCATAGACTAAACAATTCACAAAGCAAAAGGATACAAGGATGTCAAAAATTGTTTAATACTATAAACTATATTAAGCACATACCATTGAATTTTCTCGGGTCCTAAAGTAATTTAATATCTTCTTTCTTGGTCCTAAGGGGATTCCCATTTGCTGAAGATCTTTGTCTGTACATAAAGCCTAGGCATAGAAATCAAGTATCTTTCTTATTTCTAGGCAAAATAAAATCAAGTAAATGTCCTGTTCTTCGAGAAGAATACAACCTAAGTACTCTGCTGTTCTTTGCTTTATATTACTGGGGCTCCCTAGTGGTACATTATTGGTAACTTAGAGAAGGAAATAGTATTTTACTAATAAAAGAGCCTAAAGAAGAATAAAACGTATCAATGCTATAGTAATATAGCTAACACTATCATTTTTAAAAATCAACAGAAGTAGGTATCTAACTTCATGACAGAAAAAAACCTCCTTGATTTCCATTCTCACTTGGATGTCACAATCTCGAGAAAGATAATATTCCTACTCATGGACACAAGCAGTAAGAATACAGAGCATGAAACAGACTAACAATCAAGATCTCAGATGAAGTGCTCCTCACCTAACTAGGGAAGTCTTCCTTCACCCTCCCAAACTAAGTTACTTCATCCTACTATACATTCTTATAACACTGTGTACTTTTCCTACTTAGAACTTATCACAATTGTAATTTAATTATGCTTTTTTATTATTTAAGATATGTCTTTAGTAGTAAACTATAAACGCCATGAGGTTAGGGACCATATCTGTCTTATTCACCACTCTATCTTCAGTATTTGGTATAGTAAGCATTTACTAAATACCTGCTGAATGAATGTATCACAGACCAAAGTAAAAACAAAAGTGGCAAATAAACAAGCAAATAGCAACAGTAGAGCTCTTGAAAGTATAACCGAAAATAAGAGCTGGAATAGTTACTGGTCATATATTCTTGCTCTCGTGTTTTCGTGTTTTCTGAGCTGTTCTGTTTTTTAGTCTTTGCTCTGTTGCTATATGTATATCAATATGACTCCTCTGAACTTTAAACTCCCACAAAGCAAAGATCACTTGATATGATTTAAAAACACATAATATTAAAGAACATTACTAATGATAACAAAGTATTTATGACTAAAATGCTTCTAAAGGGCAGGCTCTTACTAAGCAGTATGATGAAGATAAGCAATAACAATACTAAAAATGGTATGGCATAATATTGTAAAAGATTATTTTTACCAGAGCTTCCTTATCTACTTTTTCCTTCTCAAAGACACTAAAGAATTCAGAGAGTTGAAGTTTCTTCAGATCTGCCTCTAGCGTTAGTGTGTCTCCTTGATCCATAATATTTGGCGAATCCTAAAAATCAAATTGTAAAGATCATTATTCTCTACATTTATTTAGATTTTCCTTTATTAATAACATTTTGCAATAAAGATATGTACTACATAAGATTTCCACATAGAGATGTATCTTAGCTTTAAACTGTGATTTATACAAAATATAAATTAAGAGGTGCTGGTCTCTAAGTTTTTGCAACTTCATTTGAAACTTAATGTGTTTTAAAACGAATGAGCGAATGAATAATTATCAAATCATTGTTCATTATCATTAACAAAACATCTATTGAGCTCTTATTAGGGAAGCAGTATCTAAGACATAAAACCCCTGCTCTGGAAGAACTCACAGGACATTTATATTAAAAAGAGAAAAAATACAAGATAGTATATGCTAAGTACTAACTCAGTACTACAGATAAGTGTTCACAGGACTTTATTTTACTAAAAGCGATGTTTAAACATCAAGTCCTTCTACTGCTTTCAAACAATTACTATAAATTATATCAATTTGCATCTAATTCATTCTTCATTTTATCATATGCAAACTCCATTTCAGCTCAATGACTTTATAATTCTAATAATAGATCAGTAGTGCATATTTATAATGGAAAATAAGATACATATTTTAGAATGTGGCAAATATTTGTAGAAGCACATTGCTATTTTGCTTCTATGATCCAAGAATGACAGAGATAATTATAAGTCTGTTAAAATAAATGTAAATTTAATGTTATGGTATGAGACTAAACTAAGCAAAAAACATTGTCTAAAATCTAGAAATCCTTACTAAGAAAACAGAACCTATCTGAACATCTAAATTACCTTTTCACTGTCAATATCCCCCAAAGAATCTTTCTGATTTGTTAGGATATCAAACAATATAAGCGAACCTATAAGTAAAATAGAAGAAAGAAGGGACAATTTCTAAATATCTGTCTTTTATGCAAAATAGTAATAAGCCAATTAATTACCCATGTAGCAAAATCTACGAAGCAGGGAGTCTTTCCACTCCACCACCACCCTTCCAACCCTTTCCAAATTCTTCATCACAGACCAGTTCTAGACCTCTGAATCTGATACTAATAAAAGACATTGTTCTTCAAAAACAGGTGTCCTAAAAATGTGATCATCCCCTCTGCTTACAGAGTATTCATTTGTTACCTAAACTATGACCAGCAATGGATACACCCCCTTTGAAATCAGGGTTCCTCTGCAGAAAAAGTGTATATATTCGGTTCATTTCAGAAGCAACTGTGTCCACAATAGTCTGACAGTAGGTGGGGCTATTGTAGAAGAAGACATCCAGAATTGTGTCATTGGTGAAGTGCCTTAGGCGGTTAATGCTGGGCAGGGTTATTCGCTGTAGATCTCTGAAAAAAAGGGAAGATATTTTAAGCAGAAAACCAAAATACATTCCATAACTTCCTCTAAGTTATCTAGCTTAGCCTCCAATCTCAGACTTAGATATTTAAAGATATAAGAGGCAACTATTTATAGGAAATATGGAGGACAGAGAGAAATGTTTAATGAAGCCAAAGGAATGTGATCAAGAAAATTCAGTGTGAGCCCTACAAGTCAAACAACTCAGTTTCTTCAATACACAAATTGTAAGAAAATAACAGACAGAAAAGTAATCAAGAGATTAAGAGAGGCTTAAAAGACATATTTGGATTCCAGTTTAAACTATTTACGTATGTGTGCATTTGTGTTTGCGTGTGTGCATGTGTGTGTGTGTGTAAATAATGAGATTTATTAGAAAATTAGGAATTTTAACACTGTATATTTGCTGATATTAAAATTTTTTTAGATGTGATAATGGTATTATAGTTATATTTTATTAAAAGTCCTTTAAAGTATACAAACTGAAACATTTACAGGTGAAATGATATCTATGATTTGACTCAAAAATAATGGTGGAAGGATGCACAGTTAGATAGGCATATGATAGGGTTAGGGCAGAACTGGCCACGTGCTGAGGCATGTTGAAGCTGGGTAATCATAATCAGTACATGAAAATTCATTATACATGCTACTTTTGTGTAAAGAATTCTCTGTAATGAAAAGTTTGTTTAAAAGACAAAAGAGCCCTGACCAGTGTGGCTCAGTTGGTTGGACATCAGCCCCTGCAATGAAAGGTTGCCAGTCAGGGCACATGCCTGGGTTGCAGGCTCAGTCCCCAGTAGGGGACATGCAGGAGGCAGCCCATCAATGTTTTGCTCTCACATCCATGTTTCTCTCTCTAAAAATCAATTTTTAAAAATATGTTTAAAAGGATACAAGAGGGTTTTCCTAGAATTCTCAACATTAAAGTTGTTTGATCACAAGCCAAATGATAAATGGTATCAACTCTTAATGTAGAATTTCTTAAAGCTGAAAGAAGCCAAAGGCATATAGAACTCATGTCTCACAAAGGAAAACCATGCTGACATTGTCTAAATTAACTACCAGTTAAAACTTTCTCAAAATTCCCAGAGAAATTCCTCAAAGATTCAACAGTTTCTGCAGTCTAGAGAGAGCTATGTGACCTTAGTCACCTCCTAGCATCAGCTTAAATATGATGTGAACTCCACACCTAGTAAATTCAACACCACAATGAAGCATATGGCACATGGAATATGCTCAAATTGTAGGGCATTAAGAACTGAGAGATAGCCCTGGCTGGTTTGGCTCAGCGATGAGAGCATCGGCCTGTGGACCAGGGAGTCCCGGGTTCAATTCCAGCCAAGGGCACGTACCTCAGTTGCAGTTCGTCCCCAGCCCCAGCTGGAGTCCTGCGAGTGGCAACCAATTGATGTATCCCTCTCACGTCGATGTTACTCTCTCTCCCCCCTCTCCCACCCCACTCTGTCTAAAGATAAATGTAAAAAAAAAAAAAGAACTGAGAGACACAGAATCAGGGAAGCCATTTCCAAGACCAGCACGGAAATAATATTAACTACTTCCTTTATCGTTTACAGAAGCATCTCCTACTTCTATCCTAGAACTATATGATGAACACACTTCTTTCTAGAGAGCCCATAGCTAAATAGCCTTCATATAAGGCAACTTTCTCTGAGATTACCATAGTATTTACAAACAAAACTACTGGGCTTGTAACTTAAGAAAGCATCACATGCCCAGCTGGTGTGGCTCAGTGGTCGAGCATCGATCCATGCACCAAGAGGTCATCGGTTCCATTCCCAGTCAGGGCACATGCCCAGGCTGTGGGCCAAATACCCAGTGAGGGGCATGCAGGAGGCGGCCAATCGATGTTCTCTCTCATTGATGTTTCTATCTCTCTCCCTCTCCCTTCCTCTCTCTAAAATCAATAAAGAAAATAAATAAATAAAGAGAAAGCATCACATAAAAGTAGTTATACCAATTATACCTCAAGTTATAAGTACTAGTAAGTTAATATTTGGGGGTTTCTTTTTTTCTCAAATTTGGACAAGTATTATCTAAATAGGATCACAAAAGAAACAACAAAATATTATGTACATCTTGAGGTAGGTTGGCTTTTGACATCTGAAGATGGAAATGCTTATACTCCATAGGAAGAAAGCAATGCTTGGCTTTACTACTAAATAAATAAAAAAGCTATAATAGCAAATACTAATGAGCCAGCAAAACATACTAGAAGAAAATACACATAGCTCTTTACTCCTAACCCACACTAGTTAAACCAACGGATTAGTTAGCATTTAATAATGTATCTCTAAAAAAAGACATCGAAGTACAAAAACATTTTGTCGAACACAATTTTATTTTATTTTTATTTATTTATTTATTTATCTTAATCCTCACCTGAGGACATTTTTTCATTTTTTGTTCAGATAGAGTGGGAGGGAGAGAGAGGAAGAGAGAGAGAGAAACATCAACGTGAAAGGGACACATCGAGTGGCTGCCACCCGCACAACCAACCAGGGCCGGGGACAAACTGCAACCGAGGTACATGCCCTTAGCGGGAACCGAACCCGGGTCTCTCCGGACCGCAGGCCGACGCTCTAACCACTGAGCCAAACCGGCCAGGGCCACAATTTTAAATATACAATCAGTTATAGCAGAAATGTCCCTAAGCATATCAATGATCAGAGAACATCACGGTTAGCAACTCGAAGGTATATGGTGTTACTCACACATCCACACCAGTAGAATGCAAAGGACTGTGCCAGTTGACTGGAAGAAATTCTACTCTCCCAACCTGTTGATTTTCTTGGGCTTTCTTAAAATGAGTTTGTAGCAGGTTCAAGGAAACACTTCGAAAATCGTTAACTAGAAAAGAAAATTAACTTATGTATCAACAGTGAAGCGATGAATTTGTAGAATTAAGATGCAACAGATCACATAAGTATACCCTGTACCTACATTTGCTTAGAACATGCATTTACTTAAGTCAAAAAGAGCAAAGTGGTATTCAGAAAAATTATCAATGCATATAAAAGCTGTTCCTTTAATACAGAACTTGCTTTTACTACACAGTACATTTCATCAAAGAAACTGCTAACTTAAAAATTTCTAATGTGTCACAGGAAATGTTTCAATTTAAAGAAAAAAAATATCACATGACTATGTCAATCAGGTTTACAGTCAGATTCCTATTCTAACTTCCTGGTTCTTACAAACAACCACTCCCCAATATTTTAGATTAAAAAAAAAAAAAATACCCTGATGTTTAAAATTCATATTACATCAATCTTAACCTTAGAAAGTTTATGCTTAGAAGCATTAGCCAGTAGGAAAAGGCTCCAAAAATGAGACAATTAGACTTTGAATGCTATCAAGTTTTAGAGGACACTACCTTTCAAAATCAAGTTATGCTAATGACCTAAATATTCCAATTAGAATATCAAGAGGTTTGTCACAGTACGAATTACAAAAATGACTAAAGCATCTGTTACTCATTTAAACTATATCATCTTTACAGTCCCTTAAATTTGGAATGGTTAGACATAGGACCATCATATCATAAAAGAATTTTATAAGGATTAAGGGCTTATTCATTCAAGAATTATTAGTTAAGAGTACAAACTATTAGCCTAATGAATTTGCTAGTACTTTAGCTCTAAGCTGTGAAGCTTTACTACCTTGCCACCTGTCTTTAGCTCTCCAAATCTTGTTATGCAGCTAAGACTACAGACTAAAGACAACACTTTATTTCAGCTCACAGGAGCACTAATAGTCCCCTCAAAAGACTTATCTTAAATGCTTTGCAAACCTACCACACTGTACAATGCTTCGAAAGCGGAGATCACAAGCTGGTCCAATTCCATGGACTACAAAAACCAAGTGGTCTATTTGTAAAGGTTCTCCTATAAATGAAATTAAAAATAAATATCATTCTATATAACTAGTCATGTATTTTTTATTGTTGAAGGTATTACAGATGTCCCCCCCTTATTTTCCCCAATGATCTCCTCCTCCCCACTTCTACCTCCCTCCTGCTTTCCCCAAACTAATGTCTGTGTCCATTGGTTGTGCATATACTAGTCATATATTTTAATATCAAACATTTACAATGAATAGGCTATAAAGATAGGCAAATTAAAATATAAGTCAAAGGACACAAAATAATCCTGTATATAACTACTTAGTAAAAATATAGTAATTTTCTTTGTTTCTAATTTATCTTAAAATAAGTCTGTGAAAAAAATTTCAGGTTTCTAAAATTATTTACTTTGAAATAACTGCACTCTTATAGAAAACTTGAAAGAATAGTACAGAAACTCCCATGTACTTTTTACACAGATTCATCACTAACATTTACATTTGCTTTATTATTCTCTCTCTCTCTCTCTCTCTCTCTCTCTCTCTACACACACACACACACACACACACACACACACACACATTTATTTTTCTGAATCAGTTGGGAACAGGTTGCATACATCAGATTGCACACATCAAACCTCTCTTTAACCCTTTAATATTTTACTGTGCATTTCCTAAGAATATTCTCTTATATAACCACAGTGCAGTTACTGAATTCAGGCAATTTTTAACATTAATAAAATAATTTTATCTAATATTCCCTTTTTATCAATTGTACCAATAATGTCTGGCATGTATTTGAAGCCTGAAATTTTAAACTCATCTTTTTAATTATAGTAAGTCTAAGACTTTGTCCAAGAGACAAGCTATCTCTTCTGCAAGATAAAAGGAATTTATAATCCAGTTAAATGCATTATAAAACCAACCCTAAATGACCCTACATAGCAATGGATAACCATCAAGGTTGTACTGAAAAAGTTTTCCTTAATTGAAAATCTTCAACAACAGGAGTTGTTACCAGGGCTAAATTTCTAATCAAACAGGTGAAATCACATTTCTTAGAATTAGGACTAAATCAATTCATATGTACTTAATGAATTCCTGATCAGTACTGCCAAATTTTACCTACCCCACCATACATACTTAGCAACTTTAAAAGAGATTTTTATATCTATTAAGAGTCTTAGTAGATGAAGTGATGCTAATGTTAACTCCAAATAAAGTCATATAATTAAAGATCATTTTTAAGCCTTGAGCTCATCCAAATCCATAGAAAAAGGTCACAATTTAAGCCATAAACAAGTATATCAGAAGATATGAAAAAAAATTAATGATTAACATTACCACAATGAATGTCAACAGAGATGTTTTCAACCCCTCTCTTCACTGTTCTTGGTCGACCCTGCTCAGTGGGTGTTGAACCCCAATCATCAGACCCTGCAACTGGCTGGTAATGAACCATAAGCTTAAATAGAAAAGATGTCAAAAACTGTTTAATCCTATAAGCTATATTAAGCACATGCTATTGAACTTTTTGTTTCTAAAGTACTTTAATAAATGAAATAAAATCAAACATTCACAATGAATAGATATAAAGATATTCTACATTAAAGACATCTCTATACACTCTGAGGGGCAGGAACACATCTTTCAAAACATAATACATAGTCAAATCTCAACTGGAGTTTTGTAAAAATTTTTTTTTCTTTATTGATTTTTTAGAACGGAAGGAAGAGGGAGAGAGAGATAGAAACATCGATGAGAGGTAACATCGACTGGCCACCTCCTGCATGCCCCCACTGGGGATCTGGCCCACAACCTGGGCATGTGCCCTGACCGGGAATCGAACAAGCAACCTCTTGGTGCATGGGTCGACGCTCAACCACTGAGCCACACCAGCAGGGCTCAACTGGAGTTTTGATATGCAACTCCTACAACTTGAAATGAGAACCCTGAAAATATATTTGGCTAATGCTATACAATTTAAATATCATGCCCGGTCAGGTGGTTCAGCTGGTTGAGCATCTTCTCATACCTAAAGATTTCAGGTTCGATTCCCAGTCAGGGCACATACCTGGGTTTGTGTATTCAATCCCCAGTCAGGGTGTGTACAGGAGGTAGCTGATCGATGTTTCTCTTACATCTCTCTTTCTCTCTCTCTCTCTTGCCCTTCCTTTTTCTCTAAAATCAATAAAAATATCCTTGGATGAGGATTTAAAAATAAATATCTTATGATTTTATTTGTCAATTTTACCTCAATAACACTAAAAAAATTTGAAAACATACATCAGGCTAACAGACTTTCAACAACACCCTACACATGAAAAACATGCCACATAATGTATCAGTGATATATATTTTTTTAAATAATTTTTTTTTCTTTATTGATTTTTCGAGAGAGAAGAAGGGAGAGGGAGAGAGACAGAAACATCGATGAGAAAAAACATCGACTGGCTGCCTCCTGCATGCCCTCCACTGGGGACTGGGCCCACAACCTGGGCATGTGCCCTGACCGGGAATCAAACCAGCGACCTCTTGGTGCATGGGTCAACGCTCAACCACTGAGCCACACCAGCTGGGCATCAGTGATATTCTTAATCTACAGTGGCATAATTTTCCCTAGAAAAATTCTTTTGTATAAACTGAGCAAGGTAAATAGTGGTAGTGGCTACAGTTTTTAAGTTTCATAATTGTTCATGTAATATAAAAATTTCCAAAGGTTATCCTAAGTAGAATCCCCAAGAAAAAGAAACCAGTGAAGTTCTCCTTAGTAATGCAATTAACCTTTAATCCCAAAATTAGAGAAAGGCTTTTAATTTGCTTTACCTTTGGATTGTGTAATATAATAATTTCTCTGTTGGGAGACTCCAGTTTCTTTTTCCATTCATCCAGAGTTACAGCACGCATGTAAGTTTCCTTAAAAGAAAACACATTTCATTAGATTTCTCTTATTGTTTTCCTATTAAAACTAAACTTTAAGAGGATACTGCTAAATAAACAATTACAATAAGAATATCCTATTCCAATTAATTAAATTTATTTTAAAATTACAACAGATAATAGTATGGGACAAAGAAAAAAATAACTCCTACTTCTATCATCTAGACTAGAGATAAATATTCTTCACATTTTGATATATTTCTTTCAATAATACTAATGTATGTATATTTTCCATAAAATTAGGACTATATTACATATATAGTTCTCTCTTAATTTATCGAATTTATTTTTAAATTCTTTTGAAATGCAATATTAATAGCATAGGACAAAGAAAAAAAAAGTCAATCCTAATTCCATCATCTAGACTAGACAATCATTGTTCACATTTAGGTATATTTATTCCAATACTATTAATGTCCTACTCCAATTTAAACAAATGTCAGACTGTTTTAACAGCAAGAAAAATAAAAGGCAAAAAGATAATCCTGTGGTCATAGTTTAAATTTTAACAATAATCACCATCAGGGAAAAGATTTTTTCATTTAAAGGCAATAATCACTATCAGGGAAAACATTTTTTCATTTTATTTTAAAATCTGGAACTAAAACAACTTTATCCTGAAACTAACTTGCAAAAAGAAACGCTATAGCCCTGGCCGGTTTGGCTCAGCGGTTAGAGCGCTGGCCTGTGGTCCAGAGAGACCCGGGTTCGGTTCCCGCTAAGGGCACGTATCTCGGTTGCAGTTTGTCCCCGGCCCTGGTTGGTCGTGCGGGTGGCAGCCACTCGATGTGTCCCTTTCACGTCGATGTTTCTCTCTCTCTCTCTTCCTCTCTCTCCCTCCCACTCTATCTGAACAAAAGGTGAAAAAATGTCCTTGGCTGAGGATAAAAAAAAAAAAAAGAAAAAAGAAACGCTATAAACCGTATGCAGATAGAACCAAATTCTTCCTAAAAATTTCAAAAAAATGTAAGTCATAGAGGAAGAAAAGATTATTAAATAAGAAAAATATGAAGAAAATTAGTTTAAAAGGGTCAAAGGAATACCTCTAATGCTTGGCTGAAGCTCTCCGAGTAGGGAATATATTTATTATCTTTGTCGCCCTTGTAAAACCAGGTACATCGTCTCACTTCTGATGCTTGCTCATCCCAGTAGACAGCATACCGCATCCTCTCCCCCAAATGAACATCATACCTGCCCCCATCAGTGGGGACAACTCTCCCATTACAATCTTTTCCTATCAAGAATTGAGAAAAGGGAAAGAAGTACATATATCAAAATAAATCTCCCAAAATACAGTTCTGAGTTATACTCTAAATAATGTTATGAAACACATGAATGAACATTTTCTACTTGGGTAAACATTAAACAAAATGAAATTTAATAGTATATTTTTTTCACTACTTTACAAACCATCAAAATCATTCTTGGTTTTTTTGTTTTTTGTTAATCCTCACCTGAGGACATTTTTCCATTAATTCTTAGACAGAGTGGAAGGGAGGGAGGGGAAGAGAAAGAAAAAGAGAGAGAAACATCAATGTGAGAGGACATATTGATTCGTTGCCTTCCGCATGACCCCGACCTGGGCCAGAGATCAAACCTGCAACCCAGGTACTCGCCCTTGATCAGGAATTGAACCCCAGACCCTTCAGTCCGCAGGCTGATGCTCTAACCCCTGAGCCAAAATGGCCAAGGCTCATTCTTGGTTTTAATGAAACATGAAAAAAATAATACCCAAACACTGTTTTGTTCTTTTTCTGAGAAGATAGCAGTGTCCCTTAAAAATGTATATAAGCCCGGGACACTTTGGCTCAGGGGTTAGAGCATCAGCCTGTGGACTGAAGGGTCTCACGTTCAATTCGTGGTCAAGGGCACATACCTGAGTTGCAGGTTTGATCCCAGCCCGGGTCGGGGTCAATCAGGGTCATTCGGGAGGCAACCAATTGATGTGTCTCTCTCACATAGATGTTTCTCCCCCCCTTCCCTCCCTCCTACTCTATCTAAAAAAAATCAATGGAAAAATATCCTCCAGTGAGGATTAAAAAAATTAAAAATATATATATAAGACAGCTTTTCTGAATATTTTGCTTGAGGGATCAAAAGGTGAATTAATGACCATGACCATCATGATGATAAAGTAGTAACTAGCATCATGTTTCATAAAAGAAGAAAAAACAAGTGACAAATTAAAGAATTCATTCTTTTGCAATGTGAATGTAACACATTCCCATACACACTTCTATAATATGTTTTTATTGATTTTTTTTTTAGAGAGAGAGGAAGGGAGAGATAGAAACATTGATATGAGAGAGAAACACTGGCCCTGGCTGGTTTGGCTCAGCAGTTAGAGCTTCCACCTACGGACCAGAAAGTCCCGGTTTGGTTCCTGCTAAGTTCTCGCTAAGACTTAGCGACTAAGGGCACATACCTTGGTTGCAGTTTGTCCCCAGCCCCAACTGGGGTCATGTGGATGGCAACCAGTAGATGTGTCTCTCTCACATCGATGTTTCTCTCTCTCTCTTGCTCCCTCTCTTCCTCCTGCTCTACCTGAAGATAAGTGCAAAAATGTCCTCGGGTGAGGATAAAAAAAAAAAAGAGAGAAACACTGATCAGCTGCCTCCTGCATGCCCCGCATTGAGGATCAAGCCCACAACCCGGGCATGTGCCCTGATTGGGAATGGAACTGGAACCTCTCAGTCCATGGAACGACGACACTCAATCCACTGAGCCATACTGGCCTGGCTAAAATTTACATTTAATAGCACTTACTATAAGAACTAATATTATGCCCTGGCCGGTTTGGCTCAGCAGTTAGAGCATCGGCCTGTGGTCCAGAGAGACCCGGGTTCGGTTCCCGCTAGGGGCATGTACCTCGGTTGCAATTTGTCCCCGGCCCTGGTTGGTTGTGCGGGAGACGGCCACTCGATGTGTCCCTTTCACGTCGATGTTTCTCTCTCTCTTCCTCTCTCTCCCTCCCACTCTATCTGAACAACAACAACAAAAAAAGAACTAATATTATAGTTTAAGAGAGATGACAGTAAGTCCTTGCCTATGATAAGTCATCATTTTTCTCCTACCAGAGCCATATGCCTCTTCCAGCTGCTGTGAATCCTCAGAGTTGAAAGGAATCCATGTTTCTTTAGAATCTATTATCTTACAATAAAACCAATGAGGAGAAACTGGTTCATACAAATTGCCAGCATCCATGTCTATTAGCTCAAAGGAACTACATGAGTTTGGTGATGGGGATGGATCTGACTGAGTCAACTGTTCTTGGTGTGATTCCACTGATGACATTTCTCTCTCTAAAACAGAAGATAAAAGAAAACTATCAGAAAAATAATTTTCCTTCTATTCACAGTGTAATTATTCACACACATACACCTGGTCATTTTAAGGAGTCATTTAAGCAAAACAAAACAAAAAAGCCCAACAATCTAAGGGGGTTACACAATTCAAAATAGAAATAACTTATAAATTAACAGCTGGATTTGAGCAGCAGGTGGAGAGGAGGGGGCTTTAAGCAAAATGCTTCTTGTAGTCAGACCAACCACTTTGTACTGATCTCCCAATTCTCTCAGAAAACTGCATGGTTTTAGACAAGTTATATAACAAACCCAGAAACACAAGAAACACATGGTCAAAAACTTGATTGCAACGAAAACACTTTCACCCAGTCTCCAATCTAAGTCTAGTGCCAAAGGCAAATAATTTAGTTCCTCTCAGGCTCCTGGTTGTAGGCTCCAGGCCCCCTATCATTACACACTTTCATGATTACTGGAACCTTCAAATACAGAAAATAAACCTATTCATTTAAGAAGCAGTCACTTTTGCCCTGGCTGGTTTGGCTCAGGGATCAGAGCGCCAGCCCTTGGACTGAAGGGTCGCGGGTTGGATCCCCCCCCCCCCCCACCGGAGTTGGGGGTCGTGCTGGAGGCAACCAATCCATGTGTCTCCCTCACATCATGTCTTTATCTTACTCCCTCCCTCCCTTCCACTCTATCTGAAAAAAAAAAAAGGAACCAGTCACTTTGTATTGATTCTTGAAGTGTGCTTAATTAGGGGCTGTGGTACAAATTCTGAAAACACGAGCCCTTGCTTGAGGCCACTGTGCGCACGCGCGCACCCACTGACACCGTCCACGTCTCAGGTAAAAAGTAACAGGTGATCTCAAGAGCCTCCTTCCCTTAAAAAGGTGACCTGTGTGTTTCTACCCCTTCAACACTCAGACCAAACAGCAAACCTAACAATGCAGACATCTAAAATAGACTGCAGCTCCCCGAGGGGAGTGCGCACGACTACCCTTATCTCAGCACCCAGCGCAGCGGGATGGCCAGCACCTGGCCTCCTTCTGAGCGAACGCTCTCGGAGCTTTCGGCCACTTGATCTCCTTTTCCTAACACAAACTTACCTCAGCCACCTTTGCGTGTCCCCTCTCCCCCACGACCTCGGGACTCCTGAAGCTCAGATCTGGGACCTTAGAGCTCGGGGGCTCGTCTCCTTCCGCCTCCAGCCCGGCAGAGACGAGCGGGGCCACCAATGGAAACAAGGTAATCTGGGGCACAGTCGGTACAAAGGGCCACTTCCCTGGAATCGAAATCACCCCACCCCACCGGGGCTGGTTCTCCTAGCACCCCCATTCCCTGCCTCCGACATCGCGTCCTCCTCTGCCCCTGGCATCTTCATCCCGCAGTGTCTCCATCCCGCAGTGTCTCCATCCCGCACCCCAGTCAGGCCTCCCTTGGTCCATACGCCGACCCCAACTCGCCATCGCGTACTCACCTGGCAGCGCCACTGCCTTTCACGCACTCCTGCCCTCGCTGAGAGGCACACGACATGTCCCCGCGGCGGCCTTTATCCGGAGCCCGGGCGGGGCGGGGCGGGGCGGGGCAGAGCAGGGCGGAGCCTGCGGCCTCGCCAGGCTTGCGCCCGACACGGGCTCCACCGCGCTCCCTGCGGGCGAACAGCGGCCCAGGCTGCTCAGGGCAAAGGTGAGGTGCCTGTGACCGCGGCGCGAAAACAACGCGTGGGACGAGGAGGGCCGCGGGGACACTGCCAGCAAGTGTCGCGAGAGATGGAGGGAATCGCGCGAGATGAGACTCCTCCCTGCGGGCAGGGAGTCGGAGCGCGGGGCGTGCGGGTCGTCAGTGCGCCGTGCCCTCCGCTCTGAGCTGGCGGGCGTTAGGAGGCCAGAGGTCATTAAAAGGCTGGGATGCGGAAAACGACCTCAGAGCTGTGAGGCAGCATTTGGAATTTCAGTGAAAGGAAGGAGGAAAGCCCTGCCCCCTCACTGAATACGCCTGACCCGCTGATACCCTAGCTAACCCGAACCCTACTAAGGGGCCAGGAATGGTGCCACGACCCTGGTGAGAAACAGGACGATAGGACGCTAGCAGCAGCTCTGCCTATCCAAACCTCCACTTCTGGATGCTGAGGACGGATACAGTTAGCACTTGCGAGGGAAAAAGGTTGGGCTTTGCCCACTCCCCCTTGCGTTTATTAGGATTTAGAGGGTGCCAAAAAGATAACCCCTAAAAGAGGTAGGGGTGAGCGTGACAGGATTTAGAAGCTGCAAGGGAGGCTGGAGACGGGATATTTTTGTCCAAACAAGATGACATAACTGAAGTAAAAAGTTTAAACGAATTCCCCACAGTCATGAAACTGGGTAGTAACCTTGCCCAGTTCTGCTGAGTGTTTACTTTTCCGGGAGACCTCATTTCCTCTGGGGGAGTAACTGAGTAATAAGATACTTTCCTATTTTCTAACTAGATTATAGGGCAAGAGTTTAGGGAATGTGTTTCAGTTTTGTTATTTCTTCAGAAACCCCCCCAAAAAAGGAAACCGAAAGAGGGAACTTTTATAACATTAATTCTCCTATAGGTTAACAGCCACACATATATATGACATGTTTATTTATACCTTCTCCTCAAATTTTTAACACCTAAATAACTTCTGTTCTCTACAGAGAGGATGAAGAAAGCCAGGACTGTGCCCCATTCTCTAGGATCTTGTCAGATGATGAGCTATTATCATAAACTAATAATAGTATCTAGCATTTACTGAGCTCTTACTATGTTGTAGGTACAGGTGTAAAGTAAGCATTTTACAAGTATAATCCCATTTAGTCCTCACAGCAACCTGATGAAGTAGGTACTATAGTTATCCCTATTTGCAGAGGTAAAATGACTCACCCAAAGTCATACCACCAGCAAATAAACATTCTGTCTTCACAGCCTGCACCTAAATAACTTACCTAACAGAACTGGAACTTGCATTTAGGTCCTCTATCCCTAAATCCTATTGTCCCCTATACCAGCTGTTCTCAACTATTTTTGTCTCAAGGCCCTAAAGAGTGATGTTTATGTAGGTTGTATCTATCACTATTTACTATACTAGAAATTAAAACTAAGAAATTTAAAATGTATTAGTTCATTTAAAAATAACAGTGAATCCCTGGCCAGTGTGGCTCAGCAGTTAGAGCGTCGGCCCGCAGACCGGAGAGTCCTAGGTTCGGTTCCCGCTAAGGGCACGAACCTCGGTTGCAGTTTGTCCTCAGCCCTGGTTGGGGTCGTGTGGGTGGCAACCAGTCGATGTGTCTCTCTCATGTCAATGTTTCTCTCTCTCTTCCCCCCTCTGTCCCTCCCGCTCTGTCTGAAGATAAATGCAAAAAAATGTCCTCGGGTGAGGATAAAAAAATAATAAAATAAAAATAAATTTTAAAAAAATTAGTGCAATGTGGAATCTGAAAACATACCAATGAATTTTTTGTATAGTGGACTCAAGAGAAACTCCTTCCCCCACACCCTTTAACTAACTATTTGAAGGACTTTGAATGAGGAGCCTTGCCCATAGTAAAAGATTATCAAAGATAACCTTTTTGGACTTACTTATAGGGCAGGGCAAACTATTAATCACTGTACCTGTGCTCTCCCTGCAATGACCTTCTGAAGCCCCAATGTACCTTACCTCATCCCTAGCTCAAAATGTTTTATACACCCATTTTCCCTTTCTGTCTAAACCTCTCATGTATGTGGCATTCCTGTGCACACGAAATTAAATTTTATTTTCTCTTGTCAATCTGTCTCTTGTTGATTTGATTATTCGACCAGCCAAAAGAACCAGAGGAAGGAAAAGGGAATTTTTTCCCCTTTCCCATATTTTTAAGAAAAGTTCTGCCAAATACCTAACTCTAAATTGCCATACTTTGTTAGTTATAGTTTCAAATAAAAATGTTCCATGAAAAAAAAGAGCAGTTGGTTCAGTTACCAATTCAAACAATCAGTCAAGTGTTTTTTCCTCAGGAAACCAGCATACTTCAGTATGTAGAAATGTTTTATGTATACTATTTGATCACATAGAATATGAAAAAGTATGAACTCAAGGGTTAAGAATAAAATTAGCCCAGCCCCAGTGTGGCTCAGTGGTTAAGCATCAACCCATGCACCAAGAGGTCGCCAGTTCAATTCCCGGTCAGGGCACATGCCTAGGTTGTGGGCCAAATCCCCAGTGGGGGGCATGCGGGAGGTGGCCCATCAATGTTCTCTCTTGTGGATGTTTCAGTCTCTCTCCCTCTCCCTTCCTGTCTCTCTAAAAATCAATAAAGAAAAAAAAATTAATAAAATTAATTTTTGCTGCTTCATGAAGAGTATTCTTAAGTGAAACTGGTACTTTTTTATTATGAATGCACAGCAGTGAACAATGACTGATAATTTGTTTCCACTGCCTTCATTCCTGCTATGGTGCCAGCAGTTTTACCCACCACTGCTTTTGCATCAAAAGCAGGGGAAGAAAAGGCAAATCATGTCTTAGTATTACTAAGGAAATAGTTTTGAGCTTGTAATCCTTGAAAAGGTTTCCAAGATTACCCCACCCCCCAGAGTCCAGGGACCACCCTTTGAGAACTATAGCAATTAAATGTGCCTACCCTGGGGTTTGGAATACAAAAGTAATGAAAATTACAATACCTACTCGGAAGGAGTTCACAGGAGAGACAAGCAGGTAAACAAATATATCTTGTTGAGTGCTGTAACAGACAGGGACCAAATACATAGTTACAAAAGAGTAATCAAAAGACCAGCTGTACAGAAATTCTCTTTCAGTAGGTCTTTGGTGGGATTCAGGAATCTGCACCTTAAACAAGCAATTCAGATGATTTAGATGCAGATAGTATGAGAATCCACACTTTGAGAAACACTGCCTTAAGCAATATAAATTTCAGGTTCCCAAGAAGGCCCAGTTTCAGAGATAATGTCTAACAGCCTCTCTCAAAACACACCACTTAGTGTCACTGGCTATTGTTTGCAGCTGTATATCAAATCTACCAGCAAAGCCCTGGCCAGTGTGTCTCGGTTGGTTGGCATGTCACCTCATGTACTGAAGGGTCACAGGTTTGATTCCTGGTTCGGGCACATACCCAGGTTGTAGGTTCGGTCCCCAGTCACGGCACATATAGGAGGCAACCAATTGATGTTTATCTCTCACATCAATGTTTCTCTCTCTCCCTTCCTCTCTTTAAAACCAATTCTGTTTTTGAAAGTCTACCAGCAAAGACTTAAAAGGTAAAATCTGAAATAAACTCTACTTTTTTCCTTTCAATTCTCTAGTGCAGGAGGCAGGAAACTTTTTTTCTTATTATAAAGGGCCAGATAAATATTTTAGGCTCTGTGGGCCATAGGTTTCTGTCATAACTAATCAGTTCCCCTGTTGCAGCAAAAGCAGCCAGAGACAATATGTAAACCAATGAGTATGCTTGTCCCATTAAAACTTTACTTAAAAAACAGGTAGTGGGTTAAATATGGTCTCTTGTGGTAGTTTGCTGACTCCATGCTCCAGTGCAAAAGTTAATGCTAACGGCCAGTAAGTTGCCTAAAGAGCAAGAGTCTGAGGATGAAATGGATTTCATATCCAAAGATGAATAATTTTAGGCATCAATTTGAATTCTTATTTCTTTCCAGAATAAATCATATTTCAATATTCTAAAAGTATGTGTCGATTCCCGGTCAGGGCAAATGCCCAGGTTGTGGGCCAAATCCCCAGTGGGGGGTGCAGGAGGCGGCCAATCGATGTTCTCTCTCATTGATGTTTCTTTCTCTCCCTCTCCCTTCCTCTCTCTCTAAAAATCAATAAAGAAAAGTATGTGTTGAGTGCCTATAAGGTGGTACAAGAGCAGATAGTTTTTAGATGAAGTCCTCAACCCCTGGTGGACACCTAGGCATCCAGAATTGAGAAATCTCACTGTCTCTGATGCTGACTATAAAACAAGACCAGGGCTTTGGGCTGGGACAGTAATTCTCAAGCCCTAATAAATGTTAGAGTATGGTAAGTATATTCTTCAAAATGTAGATCTTCAGATCCAACATCCACAGATTCTGTATAATCAGATCATGAATCTACATTTTGATCAAGAATATAAAGGTTGCTACTGTGAGGCAAGATGCTTAAATCAGGAACACAGAAGACCTGAACTCTAATTTCAGCTGCACCACTTATTTTGTTTACAAAAATCAGAATGTGAGAACTAGAAGGAAATTTAGACACATCCAATGTGATGTTCTCTTCCAGCCCAAAGTTGGTGATTTTTACACATCCATAACCATTCATGAGAATGAATTTTATTATTTTATAGCCACAACCGAATAGTTCCTGCCCTCAACTTGAATAATCTTAGATTTTTATTTTTTACTTTGAGGAAAGTGATTTATACTTTCCTTATGGTTTCTCTGTCTTATTTCCCTGAGAGCTGTTTGTTTTGAAAGCTGATAACTTCAGTTTAAACTTTACAGCAAGGTGGCTCTCCTCTAGCCCGTGAAGGTTTCCATCAAGCCAAGTCCTCTTGGCTAGGGTGGTCAGATTGAGCAAATGTAAATGTAGCAAATGCAAGTGTAAAATATAACACTTTTAGAAAAAAATCTTCAGGAACGGAGTAAGCAAGGAGTTCTTAGAGACCTGACACCAAAAGTCCAATCCTTAAAAAGGAAAACTGATCAACAGAATTTCATCAAAATTTAAAACTTTTGCTCTGTGAAAGACTGTTAAGAAGATGAAAAGATAAGCTATAGACTGGGATAAAATATTTATAAACCACATATCCAACAAAGGACTCATATCTAGAAAACAAAGAATTCTTAAAATTCAACAATGAAAACAAACAATGGACCCCAAATTTGGTTTCGACACGCTTCTTCAGTAAGAACTAGGGCTTCTTAGAGAAATAACTGATTCTAGGACTAGAGCAGGAAATACACAAGATGAGCCTGGAGAAATCTTGTACTGCTAGAAAGTAAGGACGGACTCAAAGAAGAAAAAAAGTCACACAATGAGGGGGTTTGTCAAAGGACTCAACAGAAAGAGCTCCCAATGGTGAAAGCAAGATAACTGGAGAAACAAAGTAAGGTAGTATTAGATCATAACAGAAAGTATAAAATAAGAGTCCATATTGATATAAATTATTGATTAGACAAACAAGTAAATAAATGGGAAAGAATAGACAAATCTCCCTTGCAGGGAAATTTCAAATAATTTATGTAGATCAACACTCTCAAGGAGGTGGAGGCTAATTCCCCCACTCCTTTAGTGAGGAACTGCCTATAGTGACTTTCTTCCAAAGAGTACAGTATTGAAAAAGGGAAAAAAAGAGCAACTTTATAGTGGAGAAACCTCACAAAACACTACCTCAGCCAGGTGATCAAGGTTAGCATCAACAGGATATGTTATGTTGATAGCATATACATTTGTTATATGATGAGAAGGGCACTTACCGCTGTGGTCTTCTATAAACCCACAGTCCGTGTAATTATGAGAAAAGCCATCAGACAAATCTCAGTTGAGGGGCATTCTACAAAATATCTGATCAGTACTCCTTCGTACTGTCAGAGTCATCAAAAATAGGAAAAGTCTGAGAAACTGTCACAGCCTAGAGGCTTGTAAGGAGATATGATGACTAAATGTAATGTATCCTGAACAGAATCCTGGAAGAGGAAAAGGATGTTAGGCAAAACCTAAGGAAATCTGAATATAGTAATGACTTTAGTTAATTAGAATGTATTAATATTGGTCCATTAACTAACAAATGTACAAAACTAATTTAAAGTGCTAATAACAGGATGTGGGTTATATGGAAAGTCTGTAGCATGCCACAATTTTTCTGTAAATCTAAATATTCTAAAGTAAGTTTATTAAAATAAATCCAGTTGGAAAATGGGCAAAGACATGCACATTTTATGGAAGAGAATATACAGATGGCAAATAAGCACATGAAAAGATGTTCAACATCACTAACCATTAAGGAAATGCTAATTAAACTACAATGAGATATCACTACACACCCATTAGAATGGCTTAAAAAAAAATAGTGCCACCAAATACTGGCAAAGATGCACAGAAACTCACACATTGCTAGTGAGAATGTAAAATGGTATAGCCACTTGAGAAAAGTTTGGTAGTTTAAAAATTAAACATGCAACTACCATATGACCCAGAATTGCACTCCTGGGCATTTATCCCAAAGAAATAAAAACTATGTCCAAACAAAAACCTGTACGTGAATGCACATAAAGCAGTTTTGTTTAGAAGAACCTCAAACTGCAAACAACCCAGATGACCTTCAACAGGTGAATAGTTAAACTGTGGTACATCTATATCTTAGTCTACTCCTTGGCAATAAAAAAAAGCACTACTGATACAGGAAACAATTTGGCTAAATCTCAAGAGAATTATGCTGAGTGAAAAAAAAGCCAATCTCTCTAAAGGTTACATACTGTACAATTCTACTTATATAACATTCTTGAAATGACAAAATTTAGAAATGGAGAACAGATTAGTGGTTGCCAGGGGTTTAGTATGGTTGGAAAGGAGAAGCAGATATGGCTACAACAGGTCAACACAAGGGAAAACCAGGGTATGGAATTGTTCTATATCTTGACTATGTGAATGTCAATATCCTGGTTGTGACATTGCAGTAAAATTTGCAAGATATTACAATTGAGGAAAACTGGGTAAAGGGTACAAGAAAGCTCTGCATTATTTCTTAAAACTGCATGTTAACTTACAATTATCTCAAAATAAAAACTTTAATTAAAAAAAACAAAAAACAGTATAGTAGTCCCCCTTTATCCACTGTGGTTTCAATTACCTCTGATCAACCAGTCTGAAAATATTAAATGGAAAATTCCAGAAATAAACAATTCCTATGTTTTCAATTGTGTGCCTTTCTGAGTATCATGATGAAATCTTGCACAGTCCCATTCTTTCCCGCTTGGGACATGAATCATTCCTTTGTCCAGCATCTCCATACTGTACGTACACTACACTAAGATATCTTGAGATAGAGACCACATCATGTAAGTTTTATTACAACATATTATAATTATTCTATTTTATTATTAGTTATTGTTATTAATCTTACTGTGCCTAATTTATAAATTAAACAACGCATAGGAAAAAACATTATAGAGTTCAGTATTATCTACAGTTTCAGGCATCCACTCAGGGTCTTGGAACGTATCTCCCCTCACATAAGGGGGAACTATTGTACTCCCAGTTAAATTTAAATTTCAGAAAAACTATCATTTTAGTACCAGTATGTCCCATGTAATATTTAGAACACACATACTAAAAGATGATTTGTTTATCTGAAATTCAAATGTAACTAGAAGTCCTCTGTTTTATCTGGCAATACTAATTGTGACATTAGCTTACCAACATAAAGTACATATTGTAAAGTAAAAGAACATCAAGGGATGGCTGAGAGAAAATGTGCCCTGATCCCACAAACCCCTAAATCCTCACTCAGCAGCTGGTATCTCCTTTGCTTCACACTGCATCACAGCAAATGTGCTACTACTGCCCCTCCTGGAGAAAAGCCACACAGACTACAAAGCCCTCCTGTTCTAAACACAGGGCTGAAAATTATCCAGATAATATTCCCTTCCCAATTTCATACTTAAAATAGCTATCCCACTCCAAGAAAGATAACAATAATAATAATTAAACAGAATAGTCAGGAAGCATTTTCTAGAAATAATTTTGGGTCTCTAGTATAATAACACTGTAAAACATACAACCAAAACATCTGCGAAATACCTGTAACATGATAGAGATGGAGATAAAAAACATAAGGAGCCCTGGCCAATGTGGCTCAGTTGGTTGAGGGTCGTCCCATGCACTGAAGGGTCACCAGTTAGATTCCTGGTCAGGGCACATACCCAAGTTGCAAGTTCAATCCCCAGTGGATCAATCTCTCTCTCTCTTTTTCTCTTTCTCTCTCCCTCCCTCCCTCCCTCCCTAAAGTTAAAAAAAAAAAAAAAAAAAAAGCGATTTTGGAGGAAATGCATTATTCAAAAAGAACATCAAGAAATTATCATTAATATCCTCAGGGATATAAGATGCAACAACAAACAAAAGCACAATCCCATAAAGGAACACAGAAAAAAATTGTAACAAATTAAAAATGATGGAAGAAATGTAAAATTCAATAGTTGGAAGATAAAGGTGAGTAAATCCACTACAAAGTACAGCAAAAAGGCAAAAAATGAAAAACAGAGAAAACATAAATCAAAGAACCAGTCTAAGAGGTCTATAACAGAAACAGCAGGAGCTATAGAAATAGTTAACAGAGATTAGGATGTTGGAGGGGAAAATTAACAAACAAAAAAATCAAAAGAATCTCATAGGATTTAGGGGCATAAGTTTCCAAAATGAAATATGCCCAGCAAATAGAGAAAAACAGGCCCACACCAAAGCTATACCTAAGGAAATTTCAGAACAGAGGGGACAAAAATATCCTACAAGCTTCCAGAGAGAAAAATTGGGTTTTATACAAAGGATCATGAAAACACATTTTCAAATATGCAAGGTGTAAAAAAAGGAAGTCCCATGCACCCTTCCCCAGGAAGCTACTGAAGAACATGCTCTACCAAAATGAGGAAATAAACTAAGAAGAAGAAAGACAGGCTATAGAAAACAGGAAACTAACAGGATGAGAAGAAGACCCCAGAATGAAGGCACCAGTTCTCCAGTCAGAAGGCCCTAGGATAGATTTTTCCGTTTGAAATTGATAAAATATGTGTCTGAGCATCCTAAGAGAATATTTAAACAAACGATGGATGGTTTGAGGTCAAATTAATCATAAGTACATAAGCAAACAAAAGAAGACAAATGATTATTAATTCCAGGGAAAGCAAGTTGTTCAGGAAAGTTAAAGCAATCAGTTTACTACATGACTGAGCTCTGGTTAGCATTGACATTATCAACAAAATTACTATATGCTTAGATTGAGAAATTGGGGGATGAGGACTGAGATGTGTATATGTTAGGGGCAAAGAAATAAACCTTAACTTTCATCCTCTATAACAGAAAATCAGTAGAAATTAACTAAAATTAATAAATCAAGAAGCTATTTATAAATATGGAGATAAATTTTTAAAACTCAATTAAAAGTGGTTGATTGCATTTACAGAATTAAAAATGGGAGTGGGAGCCCGGCCGGTGTGGCTCAGTGGATTGAACATCATCTCATGGACTGAGAGGTCCCGGTTCAATAACCAGTCATGGCACATGCCCGGGTTGTAGGGTTGATCCCCAATAGGGGGCATGAGGGGGCAGCCAATCGATGTTTCTATCTCTCCCTTCCTCTCTCTCTAAAAAATAAAATATATATATTATAAAAATAAAAATGGGAGTGGGAGCCTGGCCCGTGTGGCTCAGTGGTTGAGCATCTCTCTCTAAAATCAATAAAACTATATGTTTAAAAAAGGGAGTGGAAACAGGAGAATGCTATTTAAAATCATAACTTCCATAAAATTTTTTGATTTTTTAAACTCAACTTTTTAGAAAGATGAAAAACAAAAATTCCATTCATCAACTATTCATCCTCAAAAAACTTTTTTAAAATGCCAATTTAGTCCAGCCGACGTGGCTCAGTGGTTGAGCGACGACCCATGCACCAAGAGGTCGCCAGTTCGATTCCCGGTCAGGACACATACCCAGGTTGTGGGCCAGATCCCTAGTGGGGAGCATGGAACCAATCCATGTTCTCTCTCATCAATGTTTCTTTCTTTTTTTAATTTTTTTCTTTATTGATTTTAGAGAGAGGGGGAGAGAGAGAGGGAGATAGAAACATTGATGAGAGAGAACATCGATCGGCTGTCTCCGGCATGCCCCCCACCAGGGATTGGGCCCACAACCTGGCCATGTGCCCTGATCGGGAATCGAACCGGCGTCCTCTTGGTGCATGGGTCGATGTTCAACCACTGAGCCACACCAGCCGGGCTAAAGAAATATTTTTTGTTGTTGTTTTTTTTATCCTCACCCGAGGACATTTTTGCATTTATCTTCAGACAGAACAGGAGGGAGAGAGGGAGAAAGAGAGAGAGAGAAACATCGACATGAAAGAGACACATCGACTGGCCGCCACTCACACAACCCCAACCGGGGCGGGACAAACCGCAACGAGGTACGTGCCCTTAGTGGGAACCGAACCCGGGACTCTTTGGTCCGCAGGCCGACGCTCTAACCGCTGAGCCAAACTGGCCAGGGCTAAAGAAATATTTTTAAAACCCTATTTTAAAAAGCATTTCAAAGAATTTCACACCAAAAATGTAGGAACAAGCACAACCCATCCTCCAGCTATTTCATTAGGGCTTATTTGTCTATTCATATTGATGTTTGTATTTGGAACAATAGTGGCTTATTATAAAAGACATAGTTGTGCCCTGGCCGATTTGGCTCAGCAGTTAGAGCGTCAGCCTGTGGACCAAAGAGTCGCAGATTTGATTACAGTCAAGGGCACGTACCTCGGTTGCGGTTCAGTTCAGTCCCCTAATCAATGTGTCTCTCTCACATTGATGTTTCTCTCTCTCTCTCTCCATCTCTCTCTCCCCCCTCCCTCCCACTCTACCTGGAGATAAATGGAAAAATGTCCTCGAGTGAGGATTAAAAAAAAAAGACATAGTTGTGTTTAACATGCCAGGTCTGGGTAACTTTATTCAAGATCTTGACAAAAATTATCCCCAAAGTAATATAAATTCAGACACTTTTTAAAAGTCCAGATGTGAAATTTCAAGAAAATTTTGAATTCAGTCTAGAGTCAACAGTAAGTCAAAAAACTGAACCAAATCCACAAATCATAAATACTACTTTCCTTCATAAGTTCATTATATTTTCTGAAACAGGTTACCAATTTAGTTTTCCTTTCTTTGATATTGGTATTTGGAATCAGTTTAATAAGGTTTACATCTTTAAGTTCTAAGTTTGTACTTATCCTGAAAATAAATATAAATCCAGAAGCGCTAACCCTTCCTTACAGAAGAATTCCAATCAATAAATGTAGAATGGGAGAAATAGAAAATCACCATTAGAACACCACAGTAGTAACTGACACACAAGCAAGATTTGCAATGGATACAAAAATGAGTGGGCAAAGGTTTAAGCAGAAACAGGACATTTGCATAGTCTCAGGTATCTCCAGCAAATATTTAGTCATAAAAGAAACAGCAATTTTCAGCAGAGAATCCTAACAGACACCACCTTAGGTAGTGATTAAGGTTGTCAACACCAGAAACACATTACAACATCAGGTGTCATAATATACTGTCACAGAGCGGAGGACACTACAAACACATGACAACTAAAGGCAAGGTGGGATCCTGGATTGGATCCTAGAACAGTAAGTAAAACATACATTAGTGAAAACTCTAAGAAAATCTCTACTTTTTAAACTCTCTACTTTAGTTAATAGTATTGTATCAAGGCTAATTTCTTACTTTGACAAATGGTCTGTGGTTACGTAAGATGTTAACAGAAGAGCAAGTTGAGTGAAGAGTATACAGAAAATACTATTTTTACAACTCTTCAGGAGGTCTAAAATTATCTGAAAATTAAAAAAATAACTTAAGCAGCATACACACATATGTATATATGTGCACAATGTATGTGTGTGTGTATGTGTATGGAAATTGGTATCTTGGGCACTCAGTTAAATAGTAGTGTTCTCTCCTGAATTAGTCCTTGTCTCACTGGCTTATGTTAACTTAACTTTAAGGGTCTTCCCCCTTATAAATTTTGTTTCAAGAACAGTTTTCAAATTTTCATAGAAAAGCCTTTTTAAAAATTCCTGTATTAGGCCAAAAATAAAAATCCTAGAATAAAATGATCACCACATTATCTCATAAAATCACTCATCCCAGCCATTATTTTTACTCCATTTCTTCTCATAATCAATTATGTTTGTATTAGTTTTGTATTTTTTTTAATAAGGAGAGGAGATGGCTGACAGATTTATTATCACTAATGGGCCTGGCAGTCTAGGAAAAAAAAAATATCACTTGTATATCTTATTAAGAAACAGCTGTTTTTCCAATAACAGATACTGTCTACTAGAAGTCACTTCAAGTGTAAAAAGTAAATTATTTACTTAAGTCTTTTCTATATGATAGCATAGAGCTACCCAAGCAAGCCCAGCTAAGACCCTTTCAATATCCCTTCCTTAAATTTGGCTCTAAAATGATTGTTATTAATGGTAATAAACATCTTTTTATAAAACAGGCAATACTTTCTATGCAATTTATTCTAGGGAAATAAAGATAAACATCAAATCTACTTTTAAAAGAAAAAAAATATTTTCCACTCTAGCTATGGCTGATTCATTCCCTGAGCATGAATTCTTTTACCCTCATTGTTTTTTTACTATAAACTGAGCTGAAATCTGCTCATGGGGATCTTGACAGTGAAACTAATATTTTAGATGGAGAATAGTATTTCCAAACAGTAGTATTTATTACTTTTACAGTTATTATTTCTACCCACTGTGGCATTTAATTTTTCATCTGTTACCTATAGCAATGCTCCATATGGAAGCAGCACTAGTGAAAATATAATTAAGGGGGGGGAAAGGAAATTTTAAAGTAGATCTTTATCCAAATACAATAAAAGAGCAAAAAAGAAAAATGGCTACAAATGTTTTCAATCCTATGCCCATTCCATTTCCAAATCGCCTTCCACTACTAACGTGAAAAGTAGAAGTGGTAAAACTCTAACCTAATGAGCTATACAAAAAAGAAGACAGTTTACCTCAGAAACTCACTACACATTGCAATATATTCAAGTGGTGAAAAGATAAAAATTCATTCAGAAATACTATACTATCTGGCTATCAATATAGTTTCTTGAATAATTATATTAAACATATTACTACAAAATGTACCAAGAAGTAGAGAATAATACTATATTTTGTGAACTGCAAATAACAAAACAAAACAGAGGTCCAACAAGGCTAAAGTCCAAGCTGTAAATTACACATGATGTGTATGTTGAAAGCAGTCACAATGTACAAAAATGTGACAAGTAATCCAGATGTTTTAAAAAACAGAACCTGTTTGTCTCAGATTATATCCAGTCTCATCTGGCAGATTTCTGATAAGCCTGTTACATAAAGTATATTTTCCCTCCTGCTGATAAGAAGCAGCTTGCAGATATCCATACATTTCTTTAGGAGTGAGCCTACTTGGTAATATTGATAACTCCATAGTTTCCTATTACATTCATTGGTCTGAAAACTGAAAACAACTCATAACGAAAATGTTTTTCCAAGTCCTTTACCAGTTTTTCAAGTTTTAAATCAAAGGGAAGTTGGAATGTATTGCTTCTTGTCATCAACAGACATTTCAAAAAGAGGGTAATTAACCAAAATCAGGAGTTTTGGTCAAGTTAGTAACAGGCTTCCCCTTTGTTCTAAATCCTTTCATAATCCTTTTTTTTCCAATTTTTCCAGTATGGCCTGGATTTTACAAACAGCCTCTTTCCTGGCCTGTCGGACAGAGTCCTGGCCCCCAGTTTCAACTGAATCCAGTTCCAAAAGTTCCTTGGTTAGCATCTCTTCCAGAAGCCAGTATGCTTTGTCTGTCTTTTTTCCTACAAACTCTTCTACTTTTTGCTCAAGATACTGGACCTTCTCCAGTACTTGTATTATTTTTTTAATACTCGGAGGAGTACCTTCATCTGAAGACGAACACTCTTCAGGAAGATTATTACTTTGCTCTTGATTGCTGGGTTGTTCGTTGGTGGCATTACCATACAGCTGAGGCTCAGCACTATACTGGACTTGGGTATCCAAAAGATCTGAATTATCACTGTTCACTGTTCCCGAGGACTCGTACTGATGGACATTGCAAGGAAAGGTGTGCCGGTTCATGCCTTGATCTGATTGGCTATAGGGGTATGAGGAATCCTTGAGTTGGGAGAGCAAAGAGGGGAAAAAAGCTGTTTTAATGGGAGTCCATCAACATTTGATGTTTTAGCCCACATCTTTCACCTGACCAGGAAGGTACATAAAAAGATTCCCCACCAATAAAACTAGACCTCCCTCGTTAATGATTTGAGAAAAACACAGCCCTAAAAAGATAAAAGGGAGTGTGCCCTGTCAAGTAAAAGGCAGAGAATTCCTAAGTATAATAGCTGGAATCTACCCGGGGCAGTTCATCATCATGAACACCTCATAATCTACCCTTACTACCTCACAATCCACTGAGTGACTTACTAAATAGAAATTAGATAATATTGCTCATAAAGAGTTACAACCTTAAGACAGATTTTGAAAAGGAACCTAGTTATAAGCAAATGATGTTGAAGTCTTTGGTTTAATTAAACTATACAATTTCATACTGGTTTTGTCTTCTGTCTATAGATTGAGGTAATAAAATACAATCTTTGGTTTTGTTTAACATTCAGATAGTATTACAACAAATAGTAAATGAGTTGTCTTTTAGTAAGAGGATGTGAACCTAAAACTGCTCTAAAAAAATAAAGTTTTCTTTTTAAAGGAAACTGGGCTAAGTAAAGCTATAGGTAGTAGTCACTAACTTTTTGCAATTAGTCCCCACTTAACATGGACCAATGCAGAAGAATTTCATGTTGTGCTTTCTTAACTACCCAAACATCAGAAGAACAACATTTAGGTCTCCTACCTTTGGCTGCTGGGATGGTGGTGATGGAGGTGGCTGAGGAGAGCCACTGCTAGGCCATGGTGAAGTATTGTCACTCATGTAAAGATTCCCAGGTGGTGCTGAGGGCGCAGGTGAAGGCCAGGGGTAACGGGTTCCCATTCCATAAGCACCAGGAGAAGCCCATGAGTCCTCCTGTGGTCGTACAGATGGTCCTGGTTGTGGAACACTACGATTACCATCCCCATAAGGATAAGGGGGCAGGCTCATTCCAGGATTCTAGATTGAAAGGAAGAAAATATGATAGTCATTGCTTTAAAAAAAAATAAAAGTAGTAATGAAAATATACTACTATTAACAGATTCTGAGATGCTTCCTCTCTCCCTAATAGAGTACATTTTAGCTACTAATGAGCTGAATTATAGCTTCTCTGATCAATTGTAGTAATTTCTCCAAGCCTAAAAATGCTTGATTCCAAAGATACCAGGGGCAGATTTGTTGCCAAACTCAGAAGGAATAGGACCTAAAATTCAATGTCTAAAGCACAACATAAGTCTGCCCCATACATACTATAAATAAGTAGACCCATATACTATAAGGTAGCAGAAACAAAGACATATTTGTGGATGAAAAAGGGGCCACATACTAAACCTGACAAACTCAGGAGAGACCTACATGGTGAGCCTTACAGACTCAGAGACCAAAAGTAACAATATAAAATGGTCTGAAATTAAAACCAACTGTCCTAGGCTGGTATCTTCCTTGACAAAGGTCAACCTTTACCTTAACTGAGCCTGTCTATTGTCTTTTTGCATCTATGATAACATACTTTTGGAATGTCAGGGTAATTTCCTTTTTTCTAGACCCCTCAGGGCACAATCTCCCACCAGAACACTAGACCACAGAACCCCTCGTTGTTACTTTGTTCTCCAGCACACCATCTCTATGTGCTACAAATGTTAACTGTTTACTATCCTGTACCCACCAATGTAAAAGAAGTATCTGTCTCTCCATTTTACTCTTTATCCAATCTCAGAGGTTTCCCCAATTTGCTTTCTCCTGTCTCCCTAAGCTACCACCAATGGAGTTCATGTAACTCCCTTACATCTCCTCCTTTGATTATAATGTATAATATAACATGCAAACGTGTCATTCTCTTGAGCATTTTCTCAATCCGTTAATATTTTGTTTCCCAGCAATTGTCGTCAGTTTGGATCAAATAAACTCATAAAAATTCTCTACAGGTTTGGATGTATCTTAAGTCAACATATTAGAACTCCTCTTAAAATAAACAGAGAAATAAACATGGCATCATTCACAGAATATTAAGAACTATAAACCCAACAGAAAAATGCTCACCTGTGAAGCAGGATATCCTGGAACCTGCGCCCTAAGAGGAAGTGCTTCAGTCTGGCAGTCCTGCTGGGGATACATCCAACGAGAGACTGGGGTTGGGCTGTTGCCAGGTGAACGGTAAGTGCTTGGAACCTCTGTGGAGTAATTGGTCTGAGAATATCCAGGTGTGTAATAAGCCCCAGAGTATGAGGCAGTATTTGCCCCAGGGCCAGGGGGGTATGGTGGGCCATATGCTCCATTTGTATAAGAATTCAAACTCTGTAAAATAAAGAAAAGAAAAAAAAAAAAGCAAAGTTGAGAGAAATAAAGATGAGTTTGAGTTGAAATGCCCCGACTTAATGCCCAACTTTGAAAACTTTAGGAAGAAAAAAGATCAGTAACTAATGAAAATAGGAACTATAAGCAATCTTTAAAGCATTCTTTCATATATTATAATCACATGCCATATATTAAATTCAGATTATCACTGTAGAGTTTGTGTCATAACAATGGGAGAGTATATTGTGATGAGATACCTTAGAGCAGTGCTTCCATTCTGAACATTTCCATAGGTATACCTAACAATTAGACCTAGCAGCAGTGGACTTGTAGTCACAAACTGGGGAGGGGATTCTGGGAAACATGGGAGAATGGCTAAAGAAAGAATTAAATAATCATGATACAATAGAAAGAAAAAAAGACTACAGAGACAGACCTAGCTCTGCCAGAGGCTCTGTACATACAAGATCATAAACTTATCTACCAGGGTTATTGTGAAAATTAAATGAGATGACATATAAAATGCTTAATATAGTATCTGGTATGTAGTATGGTCAATAAATGGTAATTATTTATAATATCATTGTTGTTGGTATCATCATGGCAAGGTCAGGAAATGAACCCAGATGTGACTCCAAAGCTTATGTTCTTTGTACTATGCCATTCTGCTTCTCACATAACAGCAGACAAGAGACAAATTACTCATTTATTGCTTATTGTAGTTTTAAATCACCTATCCAGACTATTACTGACATCCAGAATCCTGAGTTTAGTAATCTAAACAAATCTAAACTCTAAATTTAAATAATTACCTTAATGTTTCTTATTATTTTCTACTGTACCTTTTTTAAACGGTTAACACTAAGACTACATAATCTTTCCCACTTTAGATAGAAGAATAAGAATCCTGTTATGTTATCTAGACTTATTATGGTGATCACTTCACAATGTATACAAATATCAAATCATTATGTTGTACTCCTCAAACTAATATATTTCAGTTACACTCAATAAAAAAAAAAGAATCCTGATAACTTTTTTTTTAAATCTGTTTTTATTGATTTTTTAGAGAGACAGGAAGGAAGAGAGAGATATAAACATCGATGTGAAGGATAAACATCAATCAGCTGCTTCCTGCACGCCCCCCACTGGGGATCAAGCCCGAAACCTGGGCATGTGTCCTGACCAGGAATCAAACCAGGACCTCTCAGTCCATGGGACGATGCTCAGTCCACTGAACCACACCAGCTGGGAGAATCCTGGTAACTTATACAGCTGTTAATGACTGAAGAAAATGAAATTCAAATTTGATTCCTAATCTTACACATCAAAAAGTGGGATAAATCAATGTAGAGAGAGGTCATAATATTGTGGAAAAGAACTTAAATTCCTAGTCATACTTTTATGGCAAGAGGATAAAAGACAGGCTATCATCACCACATGCCTGGGAGTGGTTCAATCACAGCAAGGCATTTCCTGAGTAGGACTACGAACCATCCTTTATTAAAGCCATTAGGAGGCTGTTAAAGTCTTCTGTCCATGGGTTGCTGTGCCTAAACAAAGAATCCCTTAATACAACATACACAGTTGGAGACTTGATAAAACATCAAGTGACTTTCTGTACTATTATTTTATTTATTTTTACAGAGAAAGGGAAAGGGGGAGATAAAGAGAAACATCCATGTGAGAGCATCAATCAGCTACCTCCTGCATGCCCCCTACTGGGGATCAAGCCCACAATCTGGGCATGTGCCCTGACTGGGAATAGAATCAGCAATCTTTTGATGCAGGGGACAACAATGCCCAACTAATTGAGCCACACTGACCCAGGACTCTGTACTGTTATTTAACTTCTAAAAATCCTTCCTAAGAAAATGATTCAACTAGAGAAAAAGTTATAGGCAAAATTTGTTCACCACAGCATTATTTATAATCATACAAAATTTTAAACCTAAATGTCCTATAATAATGGAATGATTAAGTAATTGATAGACTATTCATTGAGAGAATTTTATTCTGCCTTAAAAAGTCACTATTAGCCTGGCCAGTGTGGCTCAGTTGGTTAAAGCATTGACCCGGGCACTGAAAGGTTTGCTGTTCAATTCCCAGTCAGGGAACGTACCTGGGTTGTGGGTTTAATCCCCAGCCAGGGAGTATACAGATGTACAGAAGGCAACCAATCGATGTTTCTCTCTCACACTGATGTTTCTCTCTCTAAGATATGTCCTTGGGTGAGGATTAAAAAAAAAGTCACTGTTAGAACTGACCAGATTATTGAGTGATATTAAAGAATTACTTTTAGGTTTTTTTCTTTAAGTTTTAATAATGGCATTGTGGTAATGTTTTTAAAACTTTCTTATATTTAAAGATACATTTGTATTTACAAGTAAATAGCTAGAGAGAATAGCTCCCATACATTGAACAGGTTTTTCTATCTGAATTCCTTTAGACAAGTAAATGGAAGTACCAAAGGTTTTTCTGAGTCTTTTGTTTCTTAAAAATAACCAGCTTCACTGGCCAGTGTGGCTCAGTGGACTGAGCATCAGCCCGAAAACGAAAGGGTTGCAGGTTCAATTCCTGGCCCTGGGGTCAGGGTGAGTGCGGAAGGCATCCACTCAGTGTTTCACTCTCATATGGGTGTTTCTGTTTCTCTCTCTCTCCTTCCCTTCCTCCCTTCCATTCCATAAAAATCAATGGAAAAAATACCCTCGGGTGAGGATTAACAAAAAATAAAAAATAAAAAAAATAACAAGCTTAAATAATCAATATTCCAAAAGGACTGTTTTGGGGTGACAAATTCTGTTTTCCCTCATTAGGATAACAGAATTAACAATGGTTCTTATTCCCTTTTATTTATTTTTTTCCAAAATTTTTAATAATAAAGTTGTATTTCTTTTTATAGTAAAAAATAATTTTTTTTATGCCATTAAAAATGTCATGAAATCCCATGTGTGTCTAGAATCCAGTGTGCTGCTAGGACCACAGCTACTTCATTGGTATTCAAGTAGACTATTTTAATGATGGGAAACTTGTATCTGATGACAGCTCACTGTGATTTGAAACTTGTCAGCTGATATGTCAAGAAATGAAAACTGAAACTGAAGAAGAATTAAATAAAATCTTTTTTTTTTCTTTATTGATATTAGAGAGAAAGAGGAAGGGAGAGGAAGAGAGAGACAGAAACATCGATGAGAGAGAACATCAACTGGCCGCCTCCTGCATGCCCCCCACTGGGGATTTGGCCCACAACCTGGGCATGTGCCCTGACCGGGAATCGAACTGGCGACCTCGAGGTGCATAGGTCAACGCTTAACCACTGAGCCACACCAGCTGGGCTAAATAAAATCTTTGACAGTCATTTAATTTCTGTAAAATTCTCATTCTGGATTTCAGAGGAAATCAAGAGACTGGAGCTCTTTAAACTCAAAGAAATTCCAACTGCTGCTCTTGTTCTAGACGTAAATATAGACATGACTTAGCATTCTAAAGTCAAACTAATGTCACACCCTATAGCATCACACTGCAAGCTAAAGATTATCTAGTATGCAATACTTCTTCCAAAAGGTGGCTGCACAGTTTATAGACTATTGTGTGGATATAGAATCTAAAGAAGAGAAAAGTGGTCAGATCTCTCACCCAGAAAATGATACATTGTTCAGTAAATTCCCTTTCCATTCAATAAATGAATATCAAACAGCAAACAGACATAATCCAAGCAAAAAAAAAAAAATTTATATATATATTTGTTTTGGGTTTTTTTTGTTTTTTTCCTCTAGCAACACCACAACTCCTCCTGTTTTGTTTTTATTGAAAAACACAGAAGGCTTCACCACAAAATACTCCAAGATTTCATAGTTATCAGCAGTTAACATCAACCTGAATTTCTACCACTACTCATTTTTGGAATTGCCAAATCTCTTATTATCATTCACCAGTTGCTTCCTCATGTACCACCTCTACTTATAGAACTATTCCAATTTATGTCTCATAGGAGAGCTTCACCACAGTACTTAATAAGTAGTATTTTACAACCTAGCTTTCCTTTAAATTAAATTAAAAGTGTTACAATGCCTTTTTGTATCATGATTTCTCAATTCAGAATGTTACAAAAGAACTTCAGTTCTTAGTTAGATCATTTCTATCCCTGGGCACTCTTTGTTCTATGGTGTCTCAGAAGCCAACAGAATATCTCCTTTATCAGAAAATCAATGTGAAAGCACCCAACACCTTTCATCCTTTAGAAGGTACATGGAAAAGAAGCTTAGTAAAGCAGGTTGAATTAATGATCAATGAGAGGATTTTACTTCTTTTCTTTTTTTAATTGATTTTAAGAGAGAGAGAGGAACATCAATGTGAGAGAGGAACATCAATCAGTTGCTTCCTGAACGCACCCTGACTGGGGATCAAACCGGAAAACCTGGGTATATGCCCTAACCGGGAACTGAACCTACCACCTTTTGGTGCATGGGACAATGCTCTAACCAACTGAGTCACACTGGCCAGGGCTCAATCAGAGGATTTTAAACAACCCACATCATATCTAGAAAACCTGCATGTTTGTCATACAAATTAATTTCTGGTTTTGAGATGTCTTCTTGAGTTCATAACTTTTCCCAAGTACCCATTGTCTCAGCAGATCACAGAGCAACAACATGCATGTGTACAAAAGAACATGGAGTCAACAGAACATGTATTAAACTTGCAGTTGCTAAAGATGTTGGTTAAAGAAGAACTAATGATCATATTTCAGAAATGTGTCAAAGTTATTAAGTCTTCTGAAAAGTAGTTTGGCAGCACAGCAAAGAAAATAAAGGAGTTCCTGGCCCAGTTTCAGAGCTCTGAAACAGGAGCCAAAGAGTTTGAAGAAAATCAAGGCAGGCTTCTTTCACTACCAGAAGTCCTTGATGGAAATGAAGGAATTATTAGAACAAATAAGAAGTAAACTTAGTTTAAAGCACTCAGAGAATACCTCACGAACTTCATCAACAGTCTGGCGACACAATATCTTCTGCCTCCAGAGATACAGCCTCTGTATGAGTTGGTGTACTTCAGTGCTGCTCACACCCTGCTCCATGAATCGCCCTACATGCTCCTCTTAACATTCTTACTATTAGCTGAAGAACGAAGCTCTGAAAAATGAGGAAAGCTATATATCAAAGATTGCCCCCAATACCTGCACAGCACATAAACTGCACCTGAAAGCGAAGCAGGCTAATCAACTTTGTGGATTGATCAGAAGCCTTTGTGGATTGATTATCAACATTAACAGCTTCTAAAGACATGGATGCAAATTCCACACTCAAAGAAAACAAATGCATGAAATTATGCATTCTTGGTTTATGAAAGCTCTTTCTGAATTAGAATTTTTAAGATTTATAAAACCTACCAAACAAGAATGATCATGTGGCAAGACTAACATGAAGTGGCAGACAGAAGGTGAATGAGTGAAATCATTTAATTTTTTAAAAAAGAAACCAGTCATGCCCTGGCCGGTTTGGCTCAGCGGTTAGAGCGTCGGCCTGCGGACCAGAGAGTCCCGGGTTCGGTTCCCGCTAAGGGCACGTACCTCGGTTGCAGTTTGTCCCTGGCCCCGGATGGGGTCGTGTGGGTGGCAACCACTCAATGTGTCTCTCTCACGTTGATGTTTCTCTCTCTCTCTTCCCACCTCTCTCCCTCCTGCTCTATCTGAAGATAAACGCAAAAATGTCCTCAGGTGAGGATAAAAAAAAGAAACCAGTCATATCTACATCCCACTACCACAAGGGGTCTGTTTTGGTTGGAAGATAAATGTATAATCCCCACATGATGTTTCATCAGAAAATACATGTGCTACGCCATACAGGTAGATGACTAGATATCTTTGGGTCACTGCTATTGCTTTCAAAAAGTCATTACTAAATAATAAGTGAATCTTTTTTGGGTTAGGGGTTAACTCTCACCTGAGAAAATTTTTTCCATTGATTTTTTTTTTTTTTTTAGAGAGAGTAGAAGGGAGGGAGGGAGAGAGAAAGAGAGAAACATCAATGTGAGAGAGACACATCAATTGGTCGCTTCCTGCATGACCCCGACCAGGGCCGGGGATCAAACCTGCAACTGAGGTACATGCCCTTGACAGGGAATCAAACCTGTCACCGAATTTGTGACACTTCAGTCCTCAGGCTGACGCTCTAACCACTAAGCCAAACAGGCCAGGGTGTGACTCTTTTTTAAACATATGTAATATATGCATGTAACAAATTCCTTTACCTAAGGGGGAAAAATGTCATGTCCTAAGAACAATCTTTATTAATAAGATCAATTGATGAAATCATAAAAATTAACATTGTTAAGAAAAAGTGTGACTCATTACTTTAAGGAGTTTTGTCTTTCTCTTACATTAACTATAAAACTAATGCATACTACTCCTCAAATTGATCTATATGCAACCCCAATGAAAATCGCAGCTGCCTTTTGTGCTGAAAAATGAAAAGTTGATCCTAAAATTCATATGCAAATGCAAGGGACCCAGAATAGCCAAAACAATCTTGAAAAAGAAAGTTGGAGGATGGACTCACACTTACTGATTTCAAGTTTTACTACAGAACTAGAGTAATCAAAACAATCCGATACTGCTATAAGGGCAGACATATAGATCAGTGGAATAGAATTGAGAGTCTAGAGATAAATTCATATTTATGATCAACTGATTTTCAGAAAGGGTACCAAGATAGTTCAATGAGGAAAGAATAGTCTTTTCAACAGATGGTGCTGAGATACTTGGATAGGCATGTATAAAGGAATGAAGTTGGACGCTACTTCACATCATATACAGAAATTAACTAAAAATGAGTCAGTCACAGCCCTAAATGTAAAAGCTAAAACTACTTTTTTTAAAAAGCTTTTAGAAGAAAACATAGGAGCAAATTTTTGTGACCTTGGCTTCGGTGATGGTTTCTTAGATAGGGCACCAAAAGCAAGAACAACAAAAGAAAAAAAAGATTAAAATTAGACTTCAAAATTAAACCATTTGTGCTCCAAATGACACTATCAACAGAGTGAAAAAAGCCTCGCCGGTGTAGCTCAGTGGATTGAGCATCATCCCATGGACTGAGAGGTCCTGGTTCGATTCCTGGTCAGGGCACATGCCCAGGTTTCAGGCTCAATCCCCAGTGCAGGGCGTGTGGGAGGTGGCCGATCAATGTTTCTCTCTCACATCAATGTTTCTATCTCTCTAAAAATAATCAATACAAACATATTTTAAAAAAATAAAAGAGAGTGAAAAGACATCCACAGAATGGGAGAAAATATGTGTAAGTCATATATTTCATAAGAGACTTTTATCTAGACTACATATAGAACTCTTATAACTCAACAATTAAAAAATCCCAGTTTAAAAATGGGCAAAGTTGCCTGGCCACTGTGGCTCAGTGGTTGAGCGTCAACCCATGCACCAGGAGGTTGCCAGTTCGATTCCCGATCAGGGCACATGCCCAGGTTGTGGGCCAAATCCCCAGTGTGGGGCATGCAGGAGGCAACCCATCAATGTTCTCTCTCATCGATGTTTCTATCTCTCTCTCCCTCTCCCTTCCTCTCTTTCTAAAATCAATAAAAAGAAACAATTTTTAAATAAATAAATAAATAAAAATGGGCAAAGGATCTGAACAGACAGTTCTCCAAGTAAGATATACAAATGGCTAATAAGCATATGAAAAGATCCTCAACATCATTAATTATCAGGGAACTACAAATCAAAACCACAGTGAGCCCGGCCAGTGTAGCTCAATGGATTGAGCATCGTCCCATGGACTGAGAGGTCCAGGTTCAATTCCCAGTCAGGGCACATGCCCAGGTTGCAGGCTCGATCCCCAGTAGGGGTTGTGCAGGAGGCAGCTGATCGATGTTTCTCCTACTCTCTCTAAAAAATCAATAAAAACATATTAAAAAAAAAAAACCCACAGTGGGATACCACTTCATGCCCACTAGATATCTTAGTTTAAAAAAAAAAAGGAGCCCTAGCCGGTTTGGCTCAGCGGTTAGAACGTCGGCCTGCGGACCAGAGAGTCCCAGGTTCGGTTCCCGCTAAGGGCACGTACCTTGGTTACAGTTTGTCCCTAGACCTGGTTGGTTGTGCGGGAGGCAGCCCCTCGATGTGCCCCTTTCACATCAATGTTTCTCTCTCTCTCTCTCTCTTCCCCTCTCTCCCTCCCACTCTATCTGAACAAAAAATGGAAAAATGTCCTCAGGTGAGGATAAAAAAAAAAAAGGAAATAGCAAGTATTGGCAAGAATATGGAAAAATTGAAGCCCTCATTCATTGCTGCTGGGGATGTGAACCAATATAGTTACTTTGGAAAACAGTGTCTCAATTCCTCAAATTGTTATACAGAGTTAATATGACTCAGCATTTCCACTCCTAGGTATATACCCAAGTAAGAGAACTGAAAACCTATGTCCATATAAAAATTGGTACACGAACATTTATAGCAGCCTGATTCAAAATAGGCAAAAAGTGAAGAAAACTCAAAGTTCTATTAACTAATAAATAGATAAAGTAAATATGGTATAACCATAGAATGGGATATTATTTGGCCATAGAAAAGAAATGACTGCCACCCAGTCAGTGTGGCTCAATGGACTGAATGTTATCCTATGGACTGAGAGGTTCCAGTTCAATTTCCAGTCAGGGCACATGCCTGGGTTGCAGGCTCAATCCCCAGTGGGAGGCATGCAGGAGGCAGCCGATCAATGATTCTCTCTCATATCAATGTTTCTATCTCTCTCTCCCTTTCTCTCTCTCTAAAAAAATCAATAAAAACATTTTTTTTTTAAATCCAAACCCAAGGACATTTTTGCATTTATCTTGAGATAGAGCGGGAGGGAGAGAGGGAGGAAGAGAGAGAGAGAGAAACATCGATGCAAGAGAGACACATCAAGTGGTTGCCACCCACACAACCCCAACCGGGGCCGGGGACAAACTGCAACTGAGGTACGTGCCCTTGGCAGAAACTGAACCCAGGCCTCTCTGATCCGCGGGCCGACGCTCTAACCACTGAGCAAAACCAGCCAGGGCAAAACATAAAAAAAATGACTGCCACAATATGAAAGAACATTATGCTAAATGAAAGAAGCCAGTCACAAGATACAATGTATTAAATGATTCTGTTTATATGAAATGTCCAGAATAGACAAATCCATAGGGATAAAAAGTAGATTTGAGGTTACCAGGAGCTGGAGAATGAGAGGAATAGGTTGATAGGTATATAATTTCTATTTGAGGTGATGAAAATGTTCTGAAATTTGACAGTGATTGTAGTTGCATAACCTTGTGAATGTACTAAAAACAACTGAATTGGTACACCTGAAAGGGTGAATTTTATGGTACGTGGCCAAACCACAAGCATGTAGCACTAAGCAATAACAATGCCTGCTTCTCAATTTCAGTCACAGGAATGATGGCACATTAGTAAAATGGAAGTCTGTTATAAGTAGTATCTCTGATCAACCTTATCCTGAAGTTCATACATACTTATTATTTTTAAAAATCAATTGCTTTTATATTTTTCTTAAGGAAATAAGTAAACCTTGCTCTAACTTTAACAAATTCTTCTGGCTCAAAATCAACCTTAAAGGATATCACCAAATTAATAAGAAAAACAGGAACATGATGTTTCTTTAAAAAGTAAATTAATTATTCAGCCCCATAAAGAAACTTACTGCCATTATTTCAGCCTAATCATCACTAATAAATTAGAACAGAATTTAATATCTATTTGAAATCTATCAGAATTACATTACTATAATTTATAGTGATCTAAAAATTTAATTCTTCAGAGAACATTAGTTTACATGAATTCTGACCTGGATCTAAAATTCTAATTATTTGAAAGCTGCTTAAGTGCAGCCACTTTAAAACTGAATGTACTGCAATCATGTTTTTAAAAAATTACTTGCATATAGAAATATGGTATCTACATAGAAAAAAAATAGAAGGAAATATGCAAATATGACCATTATTGCTTTATTAGGATGGTCAGATTATGGGTGACTATCTTTGCAAATATTTCCTCATTGGTACAACCATTGTGAATGGTAATTTGGCTACATCTTTTTTTAAACCTATCTTTATTGTTGATGTCCCTCTTTTTTCCCCCCTTGACCTCCTCCTCCCTAATCTCACCCCTCTCCTGCTTTCCCCACACTACTGTCTGTCTATTGGTTATGCATATATGCATATAAATTCTTTGTTTTCTCTCTTCCCGTCCCACCTCCCCCCTTCCCTTTGAGGTTCATCAGTCTAACAACCAATTTGTACTTCCTAATCCCTTCATATTTTTCACCCAACTACCCTCCCATCTGGCAACCAATAAAAAGTTCTCTGTATCTGAGTCTGTTTCTGTTCTGCTTGCTCATTTTGTTTGTAGATTCAATTGTTGATAGATATGTATTTATTGCTACTTTATTGTTCATGTTTTTTTATCTTCTTCAAGAAGACCCTTCAACATTTCATAGAATACTGGTTTGGTGGTGATGAACTCCTTTAGCTTTTTCTTGTCTGGGAAATTCTATATGGCCAATGATTCTAAATGATAGCTTTGCAGGATAGAGTAATGTTGGTTGTAGGTCCTTGCTTTTCATCACTTTAAATATTTCTTGCCACTCCCTCCTAGCCTGCAAAGTTTCTTTTGAGAAATCGGCTGACAGCCTTATGGGAGCTTCCTTGTAGGTAACTAACTGCTTTTCCCTTGCTGCTTTTAAGATTCTCTCTTTGTCTTTAACCCTTTGCATTTTGATGATGATGTGTCTTGGTGTGGGCCTTTTGGGGTTCATCTTGTTTGGAACTCTCTGTGCTACCTGGACTTGTATGTCTGTTTCCTTCACCAAGTTAGGGAAGTTTTCTGTCATTATTTTTTCAAATAGGTTTTCAATTTCTTGTTCTCTCTCTTCTCCTTCTAGCACTCCCATGATGTGAATGTTGGTACACTTGAAGTTGTCCCACAGGCTCCTTAAATTATCCTTATTTATTTTTTTTTTTTTGATTCTTTTTTCTTCTTGCTGTTCTGATTGGGTGTTTTTTGCATCCTTATATTCCAAATCAACGGTTTGCTCCTTGGCTTCACCTACTCTACTATTGATTCCCTGTAAATTATTCTTTATTTCAGTTAGTGCATCCTTCATTTCTGACTGGTTCTTTATTACGCTCTGGAGGCCCTCACTAAGTTCATTGAGTGTCCTTATAAGCAGTGTTTTGAACTCTGCATCTGTTAGATTGCTTATCTCCATTTCATTTAGTTCTTTTCCTGGAGTTTTGTTCTGTTCTTTCATTTGGAACATGTTTCTTTGTCTCCTCATTTTGGCTGCCTCTCTGTATTTGTTTCTATGTATCAGGTAGAGTTGCTATGTCTCTTAGGCTTCCTAGGGTGGCCTGTTGTAGTTGGTGTCCTATAGGGTCCAGTGGCACAGCCTCCCTGATCTCCCAGCTGGGCCCTCGAGGTGCACCCCTCGTGTGGACTTTACACCCTTCTGTTGTAATTGAGTCTTGATTGCTGTTGGCACATCAAGGGGAGTGATTTACTCAGACTGATCAGCTGCTAGGACTGGCTGTGCCCACTAACCACCAACCTCTGACTACCTTGGATGATCAGCAGTGCAGGGGCCTACCACACAGAGCAAAACTTACTTCAGCAGTGTTCTGGTACCCCCCACCCCAAGTCCATTCTTTGAGTGTGTCACTTGTGGAGGTGGTTGGGTGGTGGTGCTTTGACATGGTCTGAAGCTGTCCACTGGGTGTGCTGGCTCTGGGGCAAGGTCAGCCACTGCCTGTGTTCTACCCAGTGCCATCAGGCATAAGCTACAAAGTGACCTGCAGATGGTTACTTCTTGTGCTGGGCTTGGAGATGCCTGGGTGAAGCCAAGCTGTGAACCAAGGCTGGCTGTTTCTAGTGCCGGACCTGGGGCCACTTAGAGAGAGGTATGGCTTGTTGAGACCAGATGCTGCTTGTTTGAGAGAATTTAAGAAAATGTGAAGCAGGAGCCAACACAGGCCAATCCTATGGTAAAGCCACTGGAAATAGCTTGGATGGGCCTAAGAGTTGGGTGAGGCAGGGCCTCAGGGAATCACCAGGGCGAGGCAAACAGTGTGAGCCAGGTTGCTGGAGTCTCAGATAGGGTGACTGACCATCTGCCTGCTCTATGGCGGAAGGGCCCACCAAAGGAACAATGGCCTCCACCAGCACATCTGTCCAGGAGAAAGCTGCCTCTCCAGTCCTCGTCCCGATGCCAAACAACTCAGTTCTTCCCCATATGTTTCTGGTGCCTTTCAAGCTGCTGCCCCTCCATCTGGAGCTCAGAGGGAGCGGGTCTGAGTAAGCCTGTGCTCGGGCCCTTTAAGAGGAGCTGCCTGGGGCTCCAGAAGCCCAGCCTCCCTCATTGGCTACATTTAATAAAATACCAAAACAATTCCATACCCTAGTATCTGTATCAAAGTGGCTGCATGTAAGCAGCTTTCAAAGAAGATGAATTTTAGATCCAGGTCAGAACAGCTGGACTGTTTTACTTCTTTTTAAAACTCTGCAACTGTAAACTGGCCAGTGTGGCTCAGTGAATTGAGTGTTGTCCCATGGACTGAGAAGTCTCGATTCGATTCCTGGTCCAGGGCACATGCCCGGGTTGCAGGCTAGATCCCCAGTAGGGGACATGCAGGAGGCAGCCAGTCGAAGTTTCTCTCTCTCTCTCCCTTCCTCTGTCTCTAAAAAAAAAAAATCAATGAAAACTTTTATAGGCAGTTAGACAGACACGAGCAGAGCAAGGAGGATTGGCCAGGTACAGAAGGTCACCAGGATGGAAAGCCCTGGGTGCCTAGCAAGAGGCAAAACTGGGAAAACAAGAACCTCGCCCCAGGGTAACCTTTCCTCGCCCCAGGGTAACCTTTCCTCCCCTAGCGTATCACTGGTTAGACCCCTGACCTTTTCCTTTCTAAAGAAAACATCTAGGCTTCAGTTGTATTTCAGCTCCAGGCCCAGAGAAGCAGCAAAATCAGACAAGTGACTAGAGGCTGCCTCGGGACCAACTGCATTGACTAATGAACCCCTGCCCTGGCGCCGACCAATCAATGGAGACCATGACCCTGAAAAAGCACACAGGGGAAGCTGACGAATATTCTACTGAGACCCTCCCCTGAGAACTCCCTGAAGATTCCTACCTGCAAGATAGAGATAAATATGCCCAGGGGAGCACAACTGAACCATTCCCTTCCCCTTTCTTCCCTCTAAGGGACCTCACCAGATTTGCAACCAGGGGAGCAATGGGCAGCAGCCGCTCATCCTGGGCTAACCCCCTGGACCTGTCTCCAAGGCCCCCTTTTCTCTGACTTTTCAGTGAGCCAAATCAGCCCAGCCTAGGCTCTCCTGTTGCTTCTTCTATGCCCTTCCTTGTTTCACTGTCCTAAGTGTGTTTTCGCTGAGTCAATAAATTCTTGCTTGCTTTGCTGCACTTTGTCTCTCTCTCTCTCTCTCTCTCTCTCTCTCTCTCTCTCTTTTAATCCTCACCCAAGAATATGTTTCCATTTATCTTCTGATGGGGGGGGGGGACACTGACATGAAAGAGACACATCAATTGGCTGCCCCCCGCAGGACCCCAACCAGGGCCAGGGACCAAACCACAACCGAGATACATGACCTTGACTGGAATTGAACCCACGACTCTTTGGTCCGCAGGCCGATGCTCTAACTGCTAAGCTAAACCGGCCATGGCACACTTTGTCTCTTGACTGAAATCTTTCCTTCAAGAAGATATGAACCAAGGTCTCATCATCTTGCCAGTAACAAAACAAATGTGGCAAACTTAAAAACTAACAAAGGTGCTGGATTAAAAAATGTACATATTTTCTGTACTCTTTCAGTATGCGTGAAATATTTAAAAGTTAAAGAAGTCAAATTTTCTTACACCAAAAGCAAAGCAACAAAAGCAAAAATAAACAAGTGGGACAACATCAAACTAAAAAGCTTCAGCACAGCAAAGGAAAAACCAAGACAAAATGAAAATGCAACCTACTAAATGAGAGAAAATGTTTGCAATTTCTATTTCTATAAGGAGTTAATATCCAAAATATATAAAGAACTCATAAAACTCAATAGCAAAATAAAAACAAACAAAAAAATAAATCAAGATTAAAAAATGGTAAAAGATCTGAATAGACAGTTTTCCAAAGAAAACATATAGATGGCCAGCAGGTACATAAAACAGTCTTAACATCACTAATCATCAGGGAAATGTAAATCAAAACCACAATAAGATATGATCTCACACCTGTTAGAATAGCTATTATCAAAAAAGACAAGAAATAACAAGTGTTGGCATGGATGTAGAAAAAGGGAACCCTTTTGCACTACTGGTGGGATTATAAATTGGTGCAGCCACTATGGAAACCAGTATGGAGGGAGGTTCCTCAAAAAATTAAAAATAGAACTACCACATGACCCATCAACGCCATATCTGGGAATATATCCAAAGGATACAAAAACATTAATTCAAAAAGGTCTCTGCACCCCCATGTTCACTGAAGCATTGTTTACAACAGCCAAGACATGGAAACAACCTAAATGTCCATAAACAGATCAATAGATAAAGAAAATGTGGTATATGTATGCAAAAGAATATCATTCAGCCATAAAAATAGAAGAAAATCTTGCCAACTAGAACAACATGGCTGGACTTTGAGGGCATTATGCTAAATGAAATAAGCCAGACAAAGACACCGCATTATCTCACTTATATGTGGAATCTAAACAAAAAACAACCCAACTCAAAGATACAGAGAACAGATTGTTGGTTTGAGGGTGGGGGTGAGAAGGAGGGGTAGCAGGAATAAATGAAGGCAGTCAAAAGGTACAAACTTCCAGTTATAAAATAATTACAAAGATAATAATGTACAGCATGATGACCATAGTTAATACTGTACAGTATATCTGAAAGTTGCTAAAAAAAAGGTCTCATCACAAGAAAATAAAATTTCTAACTATGTATGGTAATGAATGTTAACTAGACTTACTATGATGATCGTTTTGCAATATATACAAATATCAAATCATTATGCTGTATACCTGAAACTAATATGTTATATATGTCAATTATATTCCAAAAAAGGGTCAAAATTTTAAAGATAAGTACATTTTATTTTTGTTTCCAGATCCTGAGAAATAAACCATTATGCCTCAAGCTATCTTTGCTACAGTTAATATTTGCCTAGCTATTTTTTTATCTGATCCAAAAATATTAAGATGATTAAGATAGAATCCATTAAATAAAGAAAACCTACACATCATTATTATGAAATGTCCTTAGGTCCTGAAAATTAATCAGTTCATTAAGAGAAAACTCAGAAAGTCTGTCTATTTCAGACCATACCTGGCCTTGCATTTCCGGTCTTACAGGATATGTAGTTGGGTAAGGAGCCCTAGGTCGGGCAGGAGAATTCCAGTAGTTAGAATTGTAGCTAGGATATGGTGGCTGCTCCTAAAACACATAAACAAAAAAAGAAAAATAAATACACTTTTACTAACAATCTTACATCATTCTGAAAAGTTGACAGATGCAGGTATAAGTTTCAAAAATGAAAACAGTACTAGAACCCCACTATAAAAATCAGTCTTTTTTTTTTTTCCTTTATTGATTTTAGAGAGAAAGGAAGAGAGAAGGAGAAAAGATAGAAATACCGATGAGGGAGAACATTGATTGGCTGCCTCCTGCATGCCCCTCACTGGGGATTTGGCCCACAACCCAGGCATGTGACCTGAGTGGGAATCGAACCGGCAACCTCTTGGTGCATGGGTCGATGCTCAACCACTGAGCCACACTGGCCGGGCAAAATCAGTCATTATTAAATTGATGCAGATATATTATGATAAATCACATGCCCTAGAAAAAAGCAATATTGACTGTCTAGTAAAAGCCTGTTCTTATGCATTATGTCAATGCTACCAGACCAAACAATATATAAAGGAATTCTACTATGTCAAGATAATTAGCAAAACCAGAGACATTAGATTCCTTTGTCCAGTTCCAATCACTAACCCCATCACTACTAAATTTAATTAGTACGGCACAATTACAGTTCTTTGCCATTGTTAAAAAGAGTAGTACTTACTACTTTGGAACTTGTAAAGTATTACAACTAAACCTTACTTCAAATTTACTTTACTAAACTTTTACTTCAAATACATAAAACTTCAATAATCAACTTCTTTGCCTGGCCACCCTACTTTTCTCATATTCCTTTACTCTCTGCTATGGCTCAGCTTTCAGCTAGCAACCTATAACTAACTCCATATCAGGAATTGATATAGAACAATTTGGTAATTTTCTCCAAGGAGAAAATCTAGCTCTGACATTAATCTCTACAGCTTTTTACTCCAACTCAAAAAGTTAATGCAATTATTTGCAATAAGCCAATAAACTCTCCTAAGAGACTAGATCAACTAAAAACTTTTCAGAGTCTGGGTTAATATATACATTTGTTATCCTATAAGCTGTTATTGTGCTTTGAACTTTGTAGTTTAAGTATAGTTTTAAGCTTTAACAAGATATTTCAATTTTTCCCCCAAAACTTTGAATGTGGTTTCACAATTACTGGCAGTTGTGATCACTGATCATTTAATTATCACCATCTTAGCTTAACTGCACTACTTAACAGTTTCATAAAACTGTTTCCAAAGCTTGTAATTATTCCATATGACAGTATTCAAGTTGGACAAGTAACATCTCCTTTACATAATACAGAAAGTAGAAAACAGCAAGGTTTAAAAAAAAATGTTACAGGCAAACTTCAGATCCTAACCACCAAATTTCTCAATCAGGCAAATTCCCCTGATTAATGTACTCCCTTCCTTCTCCTGGTTAAGAGATGAGTATTTGACTAATTAATTGATTTCTCACCACCAAGAATTTGAATCTTGAGCAAAGAGATGAAAAGACAAGAGTTGAAGCTGACTCATCCCAGTGGTGGTAAACTAATACTTTATTCCCCAGAACTACCTCGGTTGCTATTATTTCCTACTGATTTTCTGAGGTACCCCAAATTTTTACTACCTCTCCACCCTTCCATCCCTCACCCCACCCATGTCCTCACTTCCTTCCTTACTCAGTTTCCCAACAACTTAATCCCTTGCCACTCTTTCCCTCAGATATACTCACCCTACAAACACTTTACCCAGTTTAAAACCAAGTTATCCACTGACTTCACATCTGTACCTTATCTAAATATCTGGGGGAGAAAAACACAAGCTCTCTGGTTTCACTACAAATTCAGGACCACAACTCTCAAGTAGACACTCAGCATTGCATAGCAACTATATTACACTTCCTTAGTATGTTCCTCACACTCTCCAGAACAACTGTTCTACTCTTACCCACACTTCATTTTTCAACTGACAACTTTATCTCACATTTCACTTAAAATAAAATAAAAAGCAGCAGCAGCAGCTATCAGACAGAAACTCCTTCATCTTCCTACTTACTAAATCTACCAAATACCCTATCTGCCACTGTTTTCCCAGAAAGTGTGAATGAAGTGCCTTTGGCCCTACTAAAGGCCAATTCTTCCACACAGCTCTGGACTACATAACCTCTGACTTCCTAACACTTTACTCCTGCAGTTATCTCTACTCTTTCATGAATCATCTATTTCTCCTTATGAAGCAGATTACCTCCAATAGAACACAAATCTGCAGGCAGACTACCCTAAACAAATATTGTAACATATTTTTTAACTACCGTAACTAACAGTGTGGCAAGTAATTGGGTGTATAAATAAACAAGATCAACAATAACCTGACAATTGCTGAAGATGAGTGATGGATATCTGGGATTTTTATTATACACTCTTTTTTTTTTACGTCTGTCTGAAAGTTTCTATAATTAAAAAGTTAAGAAACAAAAACTCTGGGGCAAGAATTGAAAGTAGACTTCCCTTAAATATAACCTGTTTTGTACATCTGACTTTAGAACAATTGTAAATATTTTACATAAATATAAAAGATAATGAAATGTTTTTAAATCCCTAAAAGAAAGTAAAACAAAAAAAGTACTGAGTATTGAACTGAAAGAACAATCTCACAAAAAGAAACTATTTCAAATTAATATAAAGCACAGTAATTTGACAACATCCCTACTGGGATATACGGACATTTTAGAGTGCCAAAAACAAAACCAAAAAGTAAAACTTGAATTTTTTCAGTCATTATGTGAATAATTACCAACATTGTGAGTATTTTTATTTTGATACTGTTGCGTGTGTACTATAGTTGAAAATGAATGATTATACTGTGTGGTTGAAAATCAGTTTTTTTCACAGTAGGAGATAAGAGAGAGATACAAGAAAAATAAAGTTTTAAAATTTTAATACTTAATTTGAATTGGAAATACCAGTAGGAATTCAAACTCTATTTTTTTTTTTACAAACTACAAATTGATAACCACACACACAAAATTAATCTAAGTAACTCTAACAGTTTCCTGAAGGAATATCCTTAGTAGTATACATCCTAAAGGCAAAAGATATGCAAAGAAATACTGAACTTTACAGAAAATGTTATTAGTAGTGATATTAGTGTTTTAATTTTTAAACTGTTCTGGGTATTGTAGAATAGAGAAAATAAATAAATATAGCAATGTTACTAGAAACTAGTATTTTCACATGAGAAAGGGAAAATAATATATTGAATGGACATAGATAAGGAAGTACCATGTGTGGTGGATTTGAAGTAGAGGTACAAGTACAAACTCACATATTTTTAAAATTTCTAGAAAACCAACAAATCTTTTATGCAAAACAAACAAATCTGGGTAAAAGTGGCAGAGCACCAGTTCCAAACAAAGGATTTCAGAGTCAATACAAATCCTAGCAACCCTTTTGCACTTCTGCCCACCACCATGAGACCAGCATATTCCATATAGGAGCCTGTGATTTTAGCTTGAGTCCCAGAATAAGAAGATACATGGGCAAACCCAAACCCAACTGGAAGCATGCAGAAGAACCACTACAGTGGACTCAGAATATGAGCAAGAAAAAAATGTTTATTGTTGTGAGCTACAAGTCTTGTAGTTGTTTTTTACTACAGGAAAAGTCAACAAATACAATAACTAAGTATCAAGTTGGTAAGGTAACCACACAGAAAAAGAAAACCTATTTCAAATGACTTTTAAATCACATTATTTTGAGTATACATCCTCAGTGGAATATATTCCAAAGACAAACTGAAATGCAAAGAAATACAAAGTGCATCCATTAGTTAACTGTTAGTCATAAAATCAGCATTATTATTTTTATTAACAGCTTTAGTGAGATAGAGTTCACTACCACACAATTCACCCATTTAAATGGTACAATTCCACATTTTTTGATATATTCACAGATAAGTGCAATCGTCACCACAATCAAGTGTAGAACATTTTCAAAACCTCTAAAGAAAATACTGTACCCTTTAGCTGAACCCTCTGATCTCCCCGTCTCCCAGCCCTACTCCACCACTTACCTACTTTCTGTCTCTCTACATGTACCTATTCTGGATTACTTCATATAAATGCAATTATAGAACGTGATATATTGTGACTGGCTTCTTTCACTTAATGTTTTGAGGTTCAACTATGTTGTACCATGTATCAATACTTCATTCTTTTTTGTGGCTAAATAATATTTCAAGGTATACTAACACCACATTTTGCCTATCCATTCATCAGTCGATGGGCATTTGGATTGTTTCCACTTTTTGGATAATACTGCTATAAACAATCATTAATAATTCTTTATGTGGACATATGCTTTCAGTTCTCTTGAGTATATACCTGGAAGTGGAATTGCTGGGTCACATGTAACTCTGTTTAACAATCTGAGGAACTGGAAAACTGTTTTCCAAAGCAGCTGTACCATTTTACACTCCCATCTCCACATCCTCACCAATACTTGTTTTTTTTGTGGTTTTTATAACTATCCTACTGGGTGTAAACTATTATCTCATTATGGTTTTGATTTGCAGTTCCCTAATGACTAATAATGTTGAGCATTTTTTCATGTGCTAATTGGTCATTTGTATACCTTCTTTTTTTTTCTTTTTTTTTTGGTTAATCCTCACCTGAGGATATTTTTCCATTGATTTTTTATTTATTTTTATTTTTTGTTACAGATGTTTCTCCTTTTTCCCCCATTGACACCCTCCTCCCCATTCCCCCACCCCGTCCCCAGCTTTGTTGTCCATGTCCATCAGTTATGCATACATGCGTATAAAAGTTCTGTGGTTTATCTCTTCCCTCCCCCCCCCACCCTCTCTTCTGAGGGTTGTCAGTCTGTACCCTACTTCCACATCTCTGGGTCTACCCTGTTCCTCAGACTGTTATGTTCATTATATTCCACAAATAAGTGAGATCATGTGATATTTGTCTTTCTCTGCTTGGCTTGTTTCGCTTAGCATAATACTCTCCAGGTCCCTCCATGTCGTCTCAAAGGATAAGAGATCTTTCTTACAGCTGCATAGTACTCCATTGTGTATATGTGCCACAGCTTTTTTATCCATTCATCCACTGATGGACACTTGGGCTGTTTCCAGATCTTAGCTATTGCAAATAGTGCTGCTATGAACATGGGGGTACATGTATTCTTTCTGATTGGTGTTTCAGGCTTCTTAGGGTATATTCCTAGAAGTGGGATCACTGGGTCAAATGGCAATTCAATTTTTAATTTTTTAAGGTAACACCATAGTGTTTTCCACAGCAGCTGCACCAGTCTGCATTCCCACCAGCAGTGTACTAGAGTCCCCTTTTCTCCACACCCTCGCCAACACTTGCTGTTTGATGATTTGTTGATGGTGGCCATTCTGACAGGTGTGAGGTGATACCTCATTGTTGTTTTAATTTGCATCTCTCTGATGATTAGTGATGTTGAGCATTTCTTCATATGTCTCTTGGCCATTTGTATGTCCTGTTTGGAGAGGTGTCTATTTAGTTCCTCTGCCCATTTTTTAATTGGGTTCTTTGTCTTCCTTTTGTTGAGTTGTACGAGCACTCTATATATTTTGGAGATTAACCCCTTATCTGATGTATCATTGGCAATTATGCTCTCCCATACAGTGGGTTCCCTTTCCGTTTTGATGGTTGTTTCTTTTGCTGTGCAGAAGCTTTTGAGTTTGATGTAGTCCCATGTGTTCATTTTTTCCTTTGTTTCTGTTGCCTTAGGTGACGTATCAGTGAAGATTCTGTTGCGTATGATGTCCGAAATTTTGTTGCCTACATTTTCTTCTAGGATTTTTATGGATTCACGAGTCAAATTTAAGTCTTTTATCCATTTTGAGTTTATTCTTGTGTATGGTGTAAGTTGATGGTCTAGTTTCATTTTTTTGCATGTAGCTGTCCAATTTTCCCAACACCATTTATTAAAGAGGCTGTCTTTACTCCATTGTATGCTCTTGCCACCTTTGTCAAATATTAATTGAGCATAATGTCTTGGGTCAATTTCCGGATTCTCTGTTCTGTTCCACTAGTTTATATGTCTGTTCTTGTGCCAGTACCAGGCTGTTTTGATTACAGTAGCTTTGTAGTATAACCTGATATCCGGTATTGTGATCCCATCTACTTTGTCCTTCTTTTTCAAGATTGCTGTGGCTATTTGGGGTCTTTTTTGGTTCCATATGAACTTTTGAAATATTTGTTCTAGTTCTGTGAAATATGTCACTGGTATTTTGATGGGGATTGCATTGAATCTATAGATAGCTTTGGGTAATATGGACATTTTAATAATGTTAATTCTTCCAATCCATGAACAAAGTATGTGCTTCCACTTTTTTATATCTTCCCATATTTCTTTTTTCAATGTCCTGTAGTGCCCTGGCCGGTTTGGCTCAGCGGTTGGAGCGTCGGCCTGTGGACCAGAGTCCTGGGTTCGGTTCCCGCTAAGGGCACGTACCAAAAAAAAAAAAAAAAAAAAAAAATCAATGTCCTGTAGTATTCTGCAAATACGTCCTTTACTTCTTTGGTTAAGTTTATTCCTAGGTATCTTAATTTTTTTTGCCGCGATGGTAAATGGGATTGTTTTTTTAGTTTCTCTTTCTGTGAGTTCATCATTGGTGTATAAGAATGCCGTCGATTTCTTGACGTTAATTTTGTATCCTGCTACTTTGCCAAATTCATTTATTAAGTCTAGTAGATTTTTGATGGAGTCTTTAGGGTTTTCTATGTATAATATCATGTCATCTGCAAATAATGACAGTTTCACTTCCTCCTTTCCAATTTGGATTCCTTTTATTTTTTCTTCACGTCTGATTGCTGTGGCTAAGACTTCCAGTACTATGTTAAATAAGAGTGGCGAAAGTGGGCATCCCTGTCTTATTCCTGTTCTTAAGGAAAATGTTTTTAGTTTTTGCCCACTAAGTATGATGTTGGCTGTAGGTCTTTCATATATGGCTTTTATTATATCAAGATATGATCCCTCTATTCCCAAATTGCTGAGCGTTTTTATCAGAAATGGGTGCTGGATTTTGTCGAATGCTTTTTCAGCATCTATTGATATGATCATGTGGTTTTTATCTTTCATTTTGTTTATGTGGTGTATCACATTTATTGATTTGCGAATACTGAACCAGCCTTGCATCCCTGGGATGAATCACACTTGGTCATGGTGAATAATTTTTTTGATGTATTGCTGGATCCGATTTGCTAGTATTTTGTTTAGGATTTTGGCATCTATGTTCATCAGGGATATTGGCCTGTAGTTTTCCATTGATTTTTTAGATAGAGTGGAAGGGAGGGAGGGGAAGAGAGAGAAAAAACATTGCTATGAGAAAAACACATCAATTGGCTGCCTCCCGAATGACCCCAACTGGGGCTGGGGATGGAACCTGCAACCCAGGTACGTGCCCTTGACCAGCAATCAAACCCAAGACCCTTCAGTCCGCAAGCCAACACTCTAACCGCTGAGCCAAATCTGCCAGGGCTGTATACCTTCTTTAAAGAACTGTCTATTCAGCCCTGGCCGGTTTGGCTCAGCGGTTAGAGCGTCGGCCTGCGGTCCAGAGAGACCCGGGTTCGGTTCCCACTAAGGGCATGTACTTTGGTTGCAGTTTGTCCCCGGCCCTGGTTGGTCGTGTGGGTGGCAGCCACTCGATGTGTCCCTTTCACATCGATGTTTCTCTCTCTCTCTTCCTCTCTCTCCCTCCCACTCTATCTGAACAAAAAAAAAAAAAAAAAAAAAAAAAAAAAAGAACTGTCTATTCAGATGTTTTGCCCATTTTTAAATTGGGTTATTTCTACTTTTATTGTTCAGTTTTAAGAGTTCTTTATATATTCTAGATACAAATGCCTTTTCAAATATATAAACATATCACTTTCACAAATATATCACTTTCTTGATAATGTCCTTTGAACTATAAAAGTTCTTAATTTTGATGAAGTCCAATTTTCTTTTGTTGGTTGTGCTACTAATGTCTTATCTAAGAAACCATTGTCAAATCCAAAGTAATGAAGATTTACCCCTATCTTTTCTTCTAAGACTTTTATAATTTTAGCTCTTACATTCAGGTTTATGATCCATTTTAAGTTCATTTTTTAATTGCTATTTTGAAAGAATTATTACTTCCTTTGCATTTCTCTCTTTTTTTTTTTTAATGTTTTTATTTATTTTTTAGAGAGAGAGGAAGGGAGAGAGAGATAGAAACATTGATGTGAGAGAGCTGTATCAATCGACTGCCTCCTGTACTCCCCCCCACTAGGGATCAAGCCTGCAACCCAAGCATGTGCCCTGACCGGGAATCCAACCAAGACCTCTCAGTCCATGGGACAATGACACTCAATCGACTGAGCCACACCGGTCGGGCCATTTTGAGTTAATTTTTATATATGGTGTGAAGATCCAACTTTATTCTTTGTATGTGGCTATCCACTTGTATTGGCACCACATGTTGTGGCATTAACTATTCTTTCCCTCCATTGAATGGTCTCAGCATCTTTGTCAAAATCAACTGACCGCCCTGGCCAGTTTGGCTTAGCAGTTAGAGCATCGGCCTGCGGACCAATGAGTTGCGGATTTGATTCCAGCCAATGACACCTACCTCTGTTGCAATTCACCCCGGCCCTGGTTGGGGTCCTGCAGGAGGCAGCCACTCGATGTGTCCCTTTCACATCTGTTTCTCTCTCTCTCTCTCTTCCTCTCTCTCCTTCCCACTCTATCTGAACAAAAATGGAAAAAAAGTCCTCGGGTGAGGATAAAAAATAAATAAATAAACAAACAAACTGACCATAGACACACGGATTTATTTCTGGACTCTCAATTCTATTCCATACAGAAATATGGGTTATACATGCCTTTTTATTTCTTTTTCTAGCCCAACTAGCCTGGCTAGAACCTCCAGTACAATGCTTAATAAAAATGGCAAGAACAGGTATACTGGTCTTGTTCCTGATCTTATGGGAAAAGCATCCAATCTTTCATTATCAAGTATGAGGTTGGCTGTGGGTGTTTTGTAGATGTCCTTTATAAGGCTGAAAAAATTTCCTTGTATTTCTGAAGTGTTCTTATCATGAAAGACCACTGAATTTTGTTAAATGTTTTTTTCTACATCTACTGATATTATCATAGGGTTTTGTTTTCTCATTCAAGCAACATGGTGAATTACATTAAGTTGATTTTTGGATGTTAAACCAACCTTGCATTCCTGGGATAAATCCTACTTGGTGTGGCATATACTTCTTTTTATATGTTGCTGGATTCAGTTTGATTTTTTTTTTTTTTTGAGGATTTTTAAATCCATATTCATAAGAGATATTGGCCTGTGTTTTCTTGTGATATCTTTGTCTAGTTTTGGTATCAGAGTAATAATTACTTCATAGAATGAGTTTAGAAGTGTTTTTCCTCTTTTTTAGAAGAGTTTATAAAGAATTAGTTATCAGTTCTTTAAAAGTTTTGTAGAATTCACTAGTGAATTCACTAGTCCACCTGGGCTTGGGCTTTCTTTGTAGGTAGTTTTATTTATTACCAATTCAATCTCTTTACTTGTTATAAGTCTATTCAAATTTTCTATTTCTTCTTGAGTTAGTTTTGGTAGTTTGTCTCTTTCTAGGAATTTCTCCATTTCACATAAGTTACCTAATTTGTTGGCACACAATTATTCATAGTATTCCATTATAATCCCTTACCCCCCCTGAGAAATCAGTAATAATGGCCTCTCTTTCATTTCTGATTATAGGGTCACGGGTTCAATTCCTGGTCAAAGGCATGTAACTTGGTTGCAGGTTCAATCCCTGGCCCTGGTTGGAGTCATGTTGGAGGCAACCAATCAATGTGTCTCTCTCACATCAATGTTTCTCTCTCTCTCCCTTCTACTCTATCTAAAAATCAATGGAAAAATATCCTCAAGTGAGGATTAACTATCTATCATCTATCTCTATATCTATATCTATATATATATCTATATATCTATATATATCTCTATATCTATATATCTATATATATCTATATATCTATATCTCTATATCTATATATCTATCTATAGAGATATAGATATATAGATATAATAACTCTGTTCATTGAAAAGGTCTAGAAGCAATAACAACACAATAGGAATCAGTACACCATGTAACTTCTGTACCAGTTATGAAGCTATTGTCCCTCAGCTCCAAACAGAGCATTCTATAATTAGCTCCCTTGATGCAGGATTTAGTCTGAAAACATTTCTTCTTTGCTACTTGCTTACTATTTGCTTCAGCCAATAGTAGGACACTAGTTTAGAGGAGGGGAGAATAAACTTGCTTTCTGTTTATTTGCTTGCTTGCTATTTCTGTCCATGTCAGCATATAAATATACCAATTTTTTTTTTTGAAAAACAAAATAAAGCAGTAAAAATTATTAATTTCTTTAAGTCTTAATAAAAAAGATTGTCTTTGCTTCTCCCCCCCCCCTTTTAAGACAAAATGTAACAAATTTTAAAATATCCCCAATAACAATGAAAGCCTAAGGCTCATGGCCCTCCTAACATCACACTAATTCTATGAAACAGCATTTGGTTTCATAGGAAGCTAGATGAAGCCCATCTCTGTTCTATAAACCAAGATGCCAATTTTTCATGTGCCTAACTCTTTCCAAACTTTTTGTTTTCTGAAACTAGACAAAGATGATGTAAATTAGAGATGATAAAGGTTTTCATGCCCTGGCCAGTGTGGTTTAGTTGGTTGGGGGTCTTCTGGTGCACAGAAAGGTTACGGGTTAGATTCTAGGTCAAGGCACAAGTCCCAGATTGACAGGTTGGGTTTCCGGCTCCATCCCCAGTAAGGGGCATGCTTGGGGAGTACAGGAGGCAATCAATCGTTGATATTTCTCTCTCTCCCCCGCTCCCTTTCTCTCTTTCTAAAAATTAAAAAATTAATGGAAGAGGACATAGAAGAGATAAATGGTGATGGAAAAAATAAAATAATAAATAAATAAATGGCATGAAAAAGCAGTCCAATTAAGTGGTTTGTTTGTAACTCTTACAGACTTGATGGAACAAAATTATTATGGGGATCTTATGAAATCTCACGAAAGCACAGTCTCCTTCATTACAGTTCATCTCTTTTTGTAGGTATTAGTGGCAAATGCTCAAGTAATTAACATTGTTACCTCTAATCTTCCATAAGGCAAGATTGTGGTTAAGTCAGAGTTGTTTTCATGTTTTCTTATTACTGATTCCTATCAGCCACTGCAGACTGGTGAGCTAGATGCCGTGCTTCTCTTAGAACAGGAGCTAAATAATGGCTTTTTGTTTAGTCTTTACATTCTTTTTCATTTGAAAAGTGCGGCATTTATTCTGGAATATTTGGTAAATAAAATCTTTTTTAATTTTTAAGAAAAGGTTTTCATAAGTAGTAATAATGTAAAAGTTTTTGTGGCAAAGGAAATTAGATTAAAATTATGCAAAAAGATAATAAATTTATTTACTTTCTTCTCTTTTGAGGAAAAAAAAACAACCTTATTCTCAGATGAGACTGAAGTCAACTCCTTTCATATTTATCTTAGAACTAACTAGTTTTGTAAAAAGTGGACTTGTTAAATTTACAAAATGACTTACCAACATGTCTCCAAAAATAACCCCAGCCCAAACAAATCTAACAGTAGAGGAATCTAAGTAGTGTTGCTACTAAGCTCCATTTTACAAATTTGTTTATAATTTTTCACAAAAATTAGAAAAGTGCATTATAGCCCAGCTGGTGTGGCTCAGTGGATTGAACGTTGTCCCATAGACTGAGAGGTCCTGGTTCGACTCCTGGTCAGGGCACATGCCTGGGTTGTGGACTCAATCCCCAGTGGGGGGTGTGCAGGAGGCGGTCAATCAATGTTTCTCCCTCACATCGATGTATCTGTCTCTCCCTTCCTCTCTCTCTAAAAAATCAATATAAACATATTTTTTAAAGTGGATTATAAGTTATTTTTATAGCTACATATTCCAAAATCACTAAAAAGCACTTTATGCTCCTGTATTAACCATCATCACAAATTTTTTATTTTCAATCTCATTTACATGTCTTCTATTCTTCTCTACAATTTTCCCTTTTCTCCTAGAACCTGATTTATTTTATTTTATTTTTTAATCCTCACCCCGAGGACATTTTTGCATTTATCTTCAGATAGAGCGGGGGGGGGGGGGGGGGGGGGGGGACATCGACGTGAGAGAGACACATTGACTGGTTGCCACCCACATGACCTCAACTGGGGCTGGGGACCAACTGCAACCGAGGTACGTGCCCTTAGTGGGAACCGAACCTGGGGACTCTCAGTCCGCGGGCCAACACTCTAACCACTGAGCCAAACCGGCCACAGCCCTAGAACCTGATTTAAACATTTACCATATCAAGTTCCCAGCTTACCCCATCCCACTTCCTTTACTCTCAGATGACCTAACCTCCCACTTCAAGAAAGGATGTCAAGAGCTATAAATACCTCAATGTCCCTCCCTCCAACTCCAAACTTCCTCTCTGCCCCTCTGGCTCAGGAAGAGGTTTCTCAACTCTTCCTCACTTCTTCATCCACCTCTCCCCAAACCATATTCTATTCTTTTGTTTGCATCTTTTTGCCCAATCTACTAGGTTACTCTCCTCTACTTCCAAACACACTCAGCTACCTAATCCTAAAAATTCTTCCCTCAATCCTGCTTCCCAGTCAAGTGGCCACTTTCTCATTTACTAACAAACTTCTGGAATTACAGTCTACACTATCTTCTCATCCAAACTTCCCATTCATCATTTTATTTTTTAAAAACATTTGTATTGACTTTCAGAGAAAGAGAGAGAAGGAAGAGGGAGAGAAAGAGAAACATCGATCACCTGCCTCCTGCACGCCCCCTATTTGGGGGATAGTGCCCTGATTGGGAATCAAACCAGAAATCTTTCCATGCAGGGGATGATACCCAACCAACTAAGCCACAGTGGCCAGGGCTCCATTCATTACTTTAATACTACTTTTAACTTCCACCATGAAAATCAACAATATCTTTTTTTTTATTTTTTTTTCTTTATTGATTTTAGAGAGAGAAGAAGCGAGAGGGAGAGAGAGATAGAAACATCGATGAGAGAGAACATCGACTGGCCGCCTCCTGCACGCCCCGCATTGGGGATTTGGCCCACAACCTGAGTATGTGCCCTGACCAGGAATTGTACCAGTGACCTGTTGGTGCATGGGTCAACACTCAACCACTGAGCCACACCAGCCAGACAAAATCAACAATATCTTTTTATTGCCAGATCCAACAGTTTCTTTTCAATTCTCACATCACTTACCTGCAAAACAATTGTGTCCTTGCTTGATTTGCATTGCATGACTTTCCTATACTACCTTTCTGAGGATTCTCTCTCATTGTCTTCTTTTGGATCCTCTTTTGCTGTCACCTATTCTAGGTGTTTAAAGATCTCCCCTGGCAACATTACCCAGTTTGGTAATTCAGTTAAGCTTATATTTGATGGCTCTCTCAAATCACTATCTCCAGCCCCCATTCTCCCTAACCTAAGCTCCACATCTGTTGTTTTGTTCCCGCAGACAACAAATACCAGATGCAACAAAGACTAAAATTTGACATAAAAAAAAAAAACAAGCCCTGGCCGGTTTGGTTCAGTGGTTAGAGCGTCGGCCTGCGGACCAGAGAGTCCCAGGTTCGGTTTCCGCTAAGGGCACGTACCTCGGTTGCAGTTTGTCCCTGGCCCTGGTTAGGGTCGTGTGGGTGGCAACCAGTCAGTGTGTGTCTCTCACATCGATGTTTCTCTCTCTCTCTTCCTCCCTCTCTCCCTCCTGCTCTATCTGAACATAAATGCAAAAAATGTCCTCAGGTGAGCAAAAAAAAAAAACAATAACAGAAAATCACAAAGTTCTGGTTAATCAACTGCATACACTGCATCCAGAGCTTGACTACCCACAGTGGCTTCCAGCAGAAATGAAATAAAGACAGTACATAAACCCTTGCCAAGTCCTTGTATTTCATATTTTTTTAAGCTCCTCTATTAACCAATTACTAGTTCTTTTGGTACAAAACTGAGCCACAACTTCCCATAAAAACCTGTTCCTCTTCCTTTTTATTCCTATGAAATACTAAAACCTCAGAATCACCTTCTGTTTCTCCTGCACATTTCACTTCCAATTGATATGTACCTTGGAAAATGTCTTTTAAATCTATGCAACTTGTTTTGAAATGTATCCAAAAAATAAGATAGACATGACAAAACAAATATACTAAATGCTATCTACAGAATCTAGGTGGTAGATAAATGGGCATTCACTATATAATTCTTTCAACTTTTCTGTATATTTGAAAATTTTTACAATAAAATGTTTAAAAAAAACTGATCACACACATTGTACCTCTCTTTTGAACTCCTTTGGGAGCTAAACTGAGCTGTCTCCCCATTCCTTGCCATTGTAATTCTCCTCCAAGTTGGCTCCCCAGTGATCCCTACCTCCTGGTATTCACACCCTTGTGAACTTGTCTCCCACACTGTACCAGGGTTGGTCTCTATGACCAATATGACAGTATATCACTTCCAAGATTAGATTATAATCTCATCTGTGCCTTCCAGCTTCCATCTCAGCACTCGCTCTCCTGATGACTTGTTCTGGGAGAACATGTAAATCATCTAGGGATCGTGGTAAAATGCACATTCTGATTCAGTGGGTCTGGGGCAGGGCCTGAGACACAGCATTTCCAACAAGCTCCTAGGTAATGCAGATGCTGTTAGCTCAGGGAGAAAACTACAATGCTGCAAGTATAGCTAACAAGGTAAGAAAAGAAAGAAAACAGGGAGAGGTAGATTTCTATTTTTTTCCTGCCATATTTAAATATGTAAAGATAGAATCAGGTCTTTGTAGTAGCTCAGTGCAACATCATCTCACTATATTCAATTCTACAGAGCAGTGCTTCTCAAACATGAATGTGCATACGAATCACCTGGGTATCTTTTTTTTTTTATCCTCACCGGAGGACATTTTTCCATTTTTTGTTCAGATAGAGTGGGAGGGGGAGAGAGAGAGAGAAACATCGATGTGAGAGAGACACACCGACTGGCTGTCCCCACACAACCCCAACCGAGGCCAGGGACAAACTGCAACCAAGGTATGTGCCCTTAGCGGGAACCAAACCCGGATCTCTCTGGACTGCAGGCCAACACTCTAACCGCTGAGCCAAACCGGCCAGGGCATCACCTGGGTATCTTATTAAACTGCAGCAGTAAGTGTACAGCAGGAGATTCTGCATTTCCAGCAACCTCCAAGCAACACTGAAGCCTCTGGTCCAAGGACCACACTTTTTGAATTGTAAGGTTTTAAAAGGCTCCTATAGCCCTGGCCGGTTTGGCTCAGCGGTTAGAGCGTCGGCCTGCGGTCCAGAGAGACCCGGGTTCGGTTCCCGCTAAGGGCACGTACCTCGGTTGCAGTTTGTCCCCGGCCCCTGGTTGGGTCATGCGGGAGGCAGCCACTCAATGTGTCCCTTTCACGTCGATGTTTCTCTCTCACTCTCTCTCCCTCCCACTCTATCTGAACAAAAAATGGAAAAATGTCCTTGGGTGAGGATAAAAAATAAATAAATAAATAAATAAATAAATAAATAAATAAATAAATAAATAAAAGGCTCCTATAGCCCTGGCCGGTATGGCTTGGCGGTTAGAGCGTCAGCCTGCAGACCAAAGAGTCCCGGGTTTGATTCCAGCCAAGGGCACGTACCTTGGTTGCCGTTGTCCCCAGCCCTGGTTGGGGTCATGCGGGTGGCAACCAATCAATGTGTCTCTCTCACATCGATGTTTCTCTCTCTCTCCCCCTCCTACTCTGTCTGAAGATAAATGTAAAAATATCCTCGGGTAAGGATTTAAATAATAATAATAATAATAATAATAAATAAATAAAAGGCTCCTATACTTTTTCTTGTTTAACATATTTGATTATAGGTAAATGCAAAAACTTATATGTCAAAATCACAATAAAATTAAAAGGCAAATAAATTTGGAAAGAAACATTTGCAACATCCATGACAACATGTATATATATCTTTTATATTAATTTTCTATTGCTATATAAATTACAATACTATACTTTTCAAGCTTCAGAAACATCAACCAGAAAGATAAACTCTTAAAATGGTTTACAAACGCCCATTACACATTCCAGCTTTCCCTCCATCTACTCCAGCACCTTCACCCACCCCTATGTACATGCCAATGCTCCAACCATACCTTACAACTGCCTACACAGTACTGAAAGCTTAACTTCTCTAGCCTTACTCTGAAAACACACTTTTGTTTTTTGTTTTGTTTTTTTCAATTGACAAATATTTGTTGATCATCTAACACACTGTTGTTTTGATAATACAGCAAACCCTAGTAAAAGTCATCAGTTTAACGTTCCTTTTCTCTTTCCCTTCAATTGATCTTCCATGTAGTTTGCCTATTTACACAAGTATTTCATCCCTCTACTCTACCATGTAATTAAAGTCCCACAGGCTACTTATTCCAGATTTAGACAGAAAATATAGACCCTTCTTCACAATTAACCTCTCACTACTACATGTTTTCTCTCACACAATTTTTAAAAGATATAACAAACATACCGTAAAAAAACACCCTTTTAAAGTGTACAATTCAATGGTTTTTCAGTACAAAGTTTTTTGATCATCATCACTATCTAATTCCAGAATATTTTCATCACCCCCCCCAAAAAACCCCATGCCCTTTATCTATCATCCCCAACATCCCCAGCTCCCCAGCCCCTGGCAACCACTAATCTTTCTATCTTTATAGATTTGCCTATTCTGGATATTTCACATAAATGAAATTATACAGCATGTGGTCTTTCTGATTGGCTTAATTCATGCAGCATGATGTTTTCCAGGTTCATCCATGTTGCAGAATGTATGTATCAGTATTTCTTTCCTTTCCATGACTAAATAATTCCATTGTATGAATATACCATATTTTATCTATTCATCAGCTGATGGACATTTGGATTATTTCCATTTTTTTGGCTATTATGATTAATACTGCTATGAATATGTGTGTACAAGTTTTTATGTGGACATGTTTTCGGTTCTCCTGGGTATATATCAAAGAGCAGATTTGCTGAGTAATATGCTAACTCTACACTTAATGTTCTGAGCAACTGCCAAACTATTTTCCAAAGCACTGAACCATTTTACATCCCCACCAGCAATGTATGGGAATTTCACTATTACATTTTCAAACAATAAGGATGTTATAATTCCTAAAAGAAAGGACCGTATTACGAGAATTCTCTAGGAAAAATACTGCATTAACAAAGCATAAGTACTGTAGATTTCGGTCAGGAATACTAAAAATAAAATGCTATAGGTCCAAGTATATTGAGTCAATGAGCTGACCTCTCAGCCAACGGTTCTTTAATTGTAAAATAGGAACGCTGTGTGTAATAACATTATGTTGCAGTCGCCGTGAAAATTAAATAAAATAACCCACACGAAAGTGCTTTCCAACACTGATAATTCGTGATTCAACCCCGGGCAAACTATTAGGGGCAAAGGGTAATGCCCAGATCCCTCCCCGCCCCCTTCCTCCAGGTTCCTCCCTGCGCGGGAGGGGTAACTGAGTGACGGCGGGGGCTGCAGCCACCTCCCTTCTCCCCGAGGGCCGGCCTGACGAGCCACGCAGGATAAATTGTTAGAGCTCCAAAAGCAGAGCCAGATCACCTCAGCCCAACATCGTTTCCAGGTGAGGGATTTCGCATCCTCTACTTAGCTTAGCAAGTCTTCGCTAGATCTTTTTCCCCTTCTTAACAGTAATACACATTTATTATGGTCGAAACAGAAAAGGAGGGGCAAAGAAACACAAGCATATCCCTCCACCCACGATCCCAATCTCTTATCTCTACAACACCACCCCCCCAAAAGGTAAACAAATACGAAACGCAATCCATTACGAACTCTGGAGATATATAGATCTCAATGGCCCTCACCCCCAAAGACCCCCTATCGGCCCCCATGGGACATACGGCGCAAAGCTCACCTGGTGGCTTCCTCCAGCTCGACCAGGCTCGGTCCAGGTGCCTCCAGAGGTATAGTATCCATCGCCTCCTCCGCCTTCTCCGGTCCAGGTGGTCTCAGCCGGGCCGCCCCCGCGCACCCGCCAGGAAATGGGATGCTGGGGAGGTTCAGGACGAGGAGGATATAAGGTTGGAGGTGGGTGCACTGGCACATCTCCACTCCCCGGTCCGTAGTAGCGGCCATAAGATGGACCGTCACTGGGGCCGTAGCCCGAGCGCCTTAAGGCCGACATGGGCTCTACTGCCCCTAAAGGCTTCCCGCCCCCCACAGCCGGCCCAATGCGCAGGCGCCAACCAGCGAGGGGGAATGGACACCATGAAGGGGGTCGGCCGACAACAGCCAATCCCAGGCCAAGTCCCGCCCGGTCGGCTGCCGAGTCGAGAGGGTTAAGGGACGGTTGCCAGTGACTCTCGGGTCGAGGGATCAGGAAAACGAGGAGCAGCACCGTGTTCCTTAAAAAGGAGAATTCATCTTCCCACCACCTCTGCAATCTAGATTCCTCTTCCCCTCTCTTCATGGATGGGGAAAGGCTGTCCCAGGACCACATGACGGCACCGCCTCTTCCTGAAAATGGGCACGTGATAACGGAAGTGGGTGGGGACAATATGGAGGAGTTTCCGGCGTGCCCCGGCGGCTGTAAGCCGGGGCTGAAGTGCTGGTCCGGAACTGGGTTCCTGGGCAGGTCCCGCCGAAGCGGCGACTGCGGTAGGAGGAAGGAGGTGTTGGATGCGCTGGCCCTTCGTCGCTATACATTGCAGCCTTATCTCAGCTCAAAATGAACTATATGCCCGGCACCGCCAGCCTCATCGAGGACATCGACAGTGAGTTGCTCGTCTCCTTCGGGTGAAGTCTGGGGTGAGACCCTCCCGGACGGGTGCCCATTTCGAAGGAGCTCGTAGAATGAGTGTGGGGCGGAGGGCGGTGTGTTTTTAGCACAGTTCTGGGTGTTTGGCGTTGACATCCTCCACGGGATGGAGGAGCCACGGGAACACACCGCTTGCCCACCTCCTAGCCTACCTCTGTTGCGTCTGCCCTGCTCCTCGGAGCCTCCACCAGTTCACCGGCTGGTCAGCCACAAAGTGTAGAATTCAGTCCTGCTTCCGAGGGACGCGGCTGCTGAGGCCCAAACGCGAAATTTGTCCCCCGCCCAGTCAACTATCTTCCTCTGCGATATTTCGAAGTACCAGGTTGTTACTGGTGGATGGATGACAATACTTAGAGAAAGGATTCATCAAGAAATGAAAGTATTGAGACAACAGCATTTGGACTTAATTGGCAGTAAACATAGGATTTATGCATAAACTCTGTGGCCATTTGCAATATTATTTTACCGTGAGGGTCTTTAGCACTTCCAGGTTATAGTAATAGAAACCATTAACAAACAAGGTATTGACTTTTCTGGAATGGCAGAGTCACTTGAAACTTTTTTTTTTCCTGTTAAGCGATTTTCTTTTGCTTTTACTAAGAAGACCTCCCTTATTCCTAGTCATTGTCCTGAAGAGCAGCTCAGTCCTGTACAAAGAGGAGCCACTTACAGTTGTCCCATCTTTCCTTTTGCTAAATTCTCATCTGTGAATTATTCTTCAAGCAATGTTTTTGTAATTGTTTTAATCGTGTGATCTGTCTCATTAACTTGCAATTGCTGCAAAATGGTTACACACAGTTCCAAACAAGTTATAAGTCTCTACAGTTACTATGTATGCAAATTAAAGAGTGAGTGTATTATTAAACTTATTTTTATTGTCTGAAATTATTACTAAAATCTAAAGCAGTGATTTTGCTATTGAAGGGAAATGTAGTGTAAATTGGACCAAAATAATATAAATAACCACTGTACAAATGTAATGTAATGAAAACTTAAGTTTTAGTTGTGTGAGGATGCCCTTTTGCCCTCACTCCTTGTTATATATCTGAATTATTTGAGGCCCTAACACATTCTGTCATTTTATTAAAAATAATTTTTGGCCCTTACTGGTATGGGTCAGTTGGGCATACTCCCATGCACTGAAAAGTTGCCAGTTTGATTCCCTGTCAGGGCACATGCCCAGGTTTCAGGCTCAATCCCCGGTAGAGGGCATGCAGGAGGTAACCGTTGTTTCACTCTCACATTGATGTTTCTCTCTCCCTCTCCCATCCTCTCTAAAAATCAATTAAAAATTTTTTTAAATAATAATTTTTGTTCTAAAGCCTTCTCTAACCTATTTTTTTTTTGTAGATTCCAAGCCGCCTCTACTGAAAAGTTCAAAACAATTTTATATGCACCTTTCATTCCCCCACACACACACACCCCTTCCTCCTCTCTCTTTAGTCTTTCTAATATTTTCACCCATACTCTCATTTGAGTCAGAAGTATTCCTCCCTTTCAGTTTGTGTCTTTTATTACTCTTTCCTCCCACTGCTTCTGGAACCTTCTTCCATTAATACCCTTTTTCTCTTATATCTTCTATCTTTCTCCCCCTGGATCTTTCCCTTCCTATGTGTTTTCTCTGTCCATCTCAATTTTTTTTTTCAGTTGTGTCTCCCCATCCCTTTTTTCTGTCCTTACCCCCAAACCTCTTGACACATACCCATTTTGACTCTTTCTGACCACCTGCAATAGACCATCTCAGTTACCCCTGCAATTTGATTTTTGTTAACACACTCCTGCATCTCCATTCTTAAGCATCAGTCTAATGCCCTCTTCTGAGTTTTCCACTCCCCTCTAGAGCATTGTAATACTATTACATTGTGATACTGGATTCTTACTTAATCAGTGCTCTTGATTTCTCTAACACTGGCACTTGCTGATTTTCTTAACTCTCCAACTCTTACTGTCCCTAAAATAGATTGTATCTTAGGTTCCATCTTTGGCCTGCTTCTTTCTTTAAGTCTCTAGGAGATCTCCTGGACTTTAATAATTATATAACCTCTTTGTGGCCTTGTCCAAAATTGCTCTCTCTAATTCTGATCTCTTTGCATTCCAGGTTTATATTTCCAGCTGTCTTTTGACATTTCTACATAAGTGTCCTGATAGCACTTCAGAATTACAAACAGCTAATAGCCTTCTTTTACTTCCAACTTTTGATAAATGGCCCTCCCTGACATGATGTCTCAGAATTTCTGCATGTTTTTTAACTCATCTCTTCAGTACCCCACTCTCTCACACCTACCTACATATACAAACTCAATTGGTTGACAAATCTATTACTTAGAACTGCACAGCCTTAGTCCTCTTATTGTCTCCTTTTGCATCTCTACCTTGGTTCAGCTCTCTTCTTTATGTCTCAGACTCTAGGAATAGCCTCAACCTGCTTCCAGTTCTTTTCTGACTTCATTTTCTATTATTTCCCTTCATACCCTCAACTTTTCACCACACATATGGTTACATAACCCTTTTTTTCCTCCTGCCTAATTACAGATTTTCCTCCCCCTCCCCATTACTCTTTCCATGGCCAAAAATTGTCTACCTTTCAAGGATCAACTCAGATACATCCTCCAGCTAGAGTTTCTGTCAGTGTCATATAATTAAGATGTGCTTGCTTGTGATAATTATAGCCCAATTATAAATTCCTTCAGGGAAGAATCACTGTCTTCTCCTCTGTTCTGCACCTAGAAGGTACTTTATGGGTGGCATTAAGGAAACAAATGAATGAACTTTGCTAGCTATTCTAGTGACTGGCTTATTGTCATTTTTCAGAGTCAGCCCAAAGTCACCTCTTCAGAGAGATTTTCCTTGGCCACCCTTTCTAGCCACTCTCTTCTGGAGCTACTTCCCCTCTCGTCATCATGCTATCTTGCTTTCCTACTTACTCAGTTGTACTAATCGCAATAGATTGTTTTGTTTGCCTTCTCCACCAGGAATATAAGTTCACATATAAGTTCTTAGTCTTATTCTCTACTGTATATCTAGGCCCCAGAACAGTACATAGTGCTCAAAATTACTGAATTTTTGCTCTAGCTTATTATCAGCACCCTCCTTTTACATGTCTGGGACATTGTTTTTATTTAAAACCTCCCCTGATTCCAAAGTGTGAAATAGAGGCTCTTCTTCTAAGTTCATGGAGGGGAAACAATCCTAGAATTAAGATCATAAAGATCACCCAGACTAAATTTTTCAGTTTGCACATATAGAAACTGACATGACACTGAAGGGTGGGGGGAACTGTCAAACATTAGGGTCTAGAGCCAGTCAGGCTTCTTGGCTATTCACCCAGTCCCTTTTCCACTCTGCCACACTATTCTGATTCTTCTAATCCAGAAATTTTCAACCTTTTTCATCTCATGACACACACAAGCCATTTACTAAAATTCTATGGCACACCAAAAAAATGTATTTTTTGCCAATCTTACAAAAAATAGGTATAATTTTGATTCATTCACACTGGATGGCTATTATTGTGTTGGCTGTTGTCATTTTTTTTAATTTGACATTCTAAGGAAAATACATCAGTGGCCCTGACTAAATAGGTAGATATTGCATGTTTTAAAAATTCTCGCCGTTCCTGGTTGAAAATCGCTGTTCTAATCTAAACCCCAAGTTACCTTGGTCCTCCAATTTCCCAGTGCACGCCACCTTAAATACACTGGAAGAGGAAGTGCTAGAGCTTAAACTATCAACTTTATTTTTATTGTTTCCCTGTAAACTCACTGAAGCTAACAGTTTTCATTTTTTAAAGATATTTTTCCTGTCCCCAGAAAAGCACTTGGTCCTGCTTCGAGATGGAAGGACACTTATAGGCTTTTTGAGAAGCATTGATCAATTTGGTATGTATTAGTTATAGACTTCTCTTATACTCTGGATAATAAGAGCTGCCCATTGTATTTTTGTTATTTTGTATTGTAATGTATTTATCTGTAATTTTTTCATGTGTCTGGCATAATGGAATACTGTTTTGTGTCATTACACCATTATTTCCTAAATTATGACTAGATGGTTCAAAAGCTTGTATTTTTAAGCTTGTATTTCTAAAACTGATTTTCACTAGAATATGTGATTACAATATTTTGGACTCTTTTTTATTTTCCCCATTAGAGGGAGCCAAAATATAGAAATAAACTCAGTCCACTGAAAAAGCTGCTCATTTGTACATTGGCTTGGGTGTGACTACTCTTCAAAGCAGTTCCTGCACTGAAGGTAATCCCTCCCTGTCCAATGAAAATTGGATAGAAGGTATTTTCTGAAGCTTGTTAGGGACCCCAACATTAAGTTCAAGATTTTACACTTAAGGATACATCAGACTCAAGAGTCTCAGTCTTTGTTTTGCATCCTGCATTTTTCTAAAGAGATCTATATTTGCTTGTTTTAAGAAACTTCTCAGTTCATATCAACATTTGTTGGACATTTGCTAAGTCAGTAGATTTGGGCATGAGGAAAATAACAACATAATTGAAACACTTGTAAAAGTTATAGAAGATAAAGAACATAAATATCTGCTTTCTTCAAATAAGACAAATGGAAAGAAGAAAAATAATTATTCTTAACATACTGGGTTTCTAAATCTTAAGTCAAATTCATCAGACTACTTTGAAGGAAAAGTAATAAATATTGACTACTCTCAGATTACCAGATATGGTTATCTGACAAAGTGAAAAAATAGGTTTTTGCTGTATTATAATTCATGGACATTTTTATTGGGTTAAGTAAATCCTAAGTACTGAAACAAAGTTAAATCTTTGGTAAATTGCCATATGCACATACCCACAGAACATAGAAAAACTGTTTCCTTCTTTAAAAAACAGAGTTTTAATCTCTGCAATTGTTTAGAGTCTTCTAAGTGTCCTACTCATTTATATTTTCTTACAACTCTGTTGATGTTAGCAATTAACTGATAAGCAAATTTAACTTTTTTAGACTTTTTCCCACTATCATTTATGTATTAGTACAACATAATCGCAGGTACTCTTTCACTTTCCAATTGGTTAAAAGTCTGTTGAGTGGTTTGTCATAATGAAATAGGAGATTGTTTGAAATTTTAGTTTTTCCCCAAATTAGAAAGTTTTGAAATCATGTTTAGCTAAATCTTTCTACTCAAAGTAACTGAGTTACAAACCTTTACCCAGTAATTTGAACTAAATATCTTTGTTTCTTCCCTATACGATTATAGCTAATTTAGTGCTACATCAGACTGTGGAGCGTATTCATGTGGGCAAAAAATACGGTGATATTCCTCGAGGGATTTTTGTGGTCAGAGGAGAAAATGTGGTCCTACTAGGAGAAATAGTAAGTGAAAACTGTTAAGCTGCTATGGGTCTTGATAATTATGCTAGTTAGGTGTTTTTTGTTTTTTGTGGGGTTTTTTTGGTCTTTTCAAGAAGGAAAAAAATATGTTTTCTACATTTCACCCAGCTTCTCACAGGAAACCACCAGATTAATTTAGGGAAGCCACAGTTGTAAAAGGAAAATTATAGAGAATAATTAACTTTGTTTCAGTGCCTTTTGGCATTTTTAAAGATTTGATCCCATTAGCAGCAAAATATCATAGATTTTACCTGATATCTTTAAAAAAAAAAAATACCATCCTATAAATGTGTTCATTAATAATTATTTCTGCCCGGTCAGTGTGGCTAACTGGTTGAGCGTCAACTCGTGCACCAAGAGGTCGCTGGTTCAATTCCCGGTCAGAGCACATGCCCAGGTTGTAGGCCCAATCCCCAATAGGGGACATGCAGGAGGTGGCCAGTCAATGTTCTCTCTCATCGATGTTTCTGTGTGTCTCTCTCCCTTCCTCTCTCTCTAAATCAATAAAGAAAAAAAAATTAAAAAAAATAATTATTATTACTACTTCTGCTATTTCTTAAGGCAGAAAATTGAAAAACTTGAAAATAATAATTTGATAAAGTAAGATTTATATACATTGTATATTTTGCAGTCATTTAAGTAATTGGTTACAAGTAGTTTTTCATGACATAAATTTAATTAGCTGTGTTTGGGGGGAAAGTCACATTGCATATTCAATGTGATATCCATGTTTTTAAAGTGGGGAGGGAAAAGAAGGGATGTAGGAGAAGTCTTTCTGTGAACTATCCTGATAATAGAGCTCAGTCAGCTTCACTTGACCTTAGCTCACAACCAGTGAGGAAGAAGACTAGCTGGCAGGTGTGAAGTAGTATCGTTACTGTATGCATATATAATACAAAACTATTAGAAAACGATTTTATATACAGGATAGGGCAAAAGTAGGTTTACAGTTGTTCCTATGGAAAATAAATAATAATACAAGAATAAACTGTTTCACATACAACTATAAACCTACTTTTGCCAAACCCTGTATATAAAACTCAGAAATACTCAGCATTTTGAAAAGATAAACCTGATTTCATGTTTTACATGAAACATTACTTAAAACTACCTTTGACTTGATCCTGCTGCCTCTGATTATTGGGTTTGCCAGGAAAATAAAAAACTTTTTGATGTTTGCTTGATTTTATCTTTTCCTATTTTGTTTTTAAAGTTTACAGTAAAGTTTCCCAATACCTAGCCATATCTTAAATCAGATTTACAGAAGTCTTTTGAGTGGAGTGATTTAGTCCATAGCTATTTTTAATAAGCCATTTGAGAAAATGAGATAATCCTGCCAGGGTCAGGTTGATTCAGAGACCTTGTGTGAAATAGCTAGAAATGATTAATCAATACTGCCCAAATATAATACATGAAATACCTTTTTTTTTTTTTTTTTAATTGTTTTTTGTGGTAGAAATATTTTTGGTTCAGTGTATCATTTCTTGCATGTTTATGCAGTAGAAATTGTCATCTTGTATTATGTAAAGATTGAAATAAAGCACTATACTACCCAGAGGTGTGAGGGAGGGGTGGTAAATGACTGAAGTAGTCTGCCAGAGGGGCTAACCCCAATCTGGACAGTAGGATTGTGGGTGATTATTTTTTTCTTTTTTTATACTATTCTGAATTTAATTTTTAAAGAGGAAACATTACTTTGCTATCAGGGATAAAGAGTTAAGCTAAAATATGTACACATACTCTGCTTCAGTTTTATAGTAGTGAATATCACAGAAATGCTTTCTATGCCAGTTACATTGGCACACATTGCCCCTATGTAGGTGTATGTGTATGTGAGGAGAAGCAAACTTGTGTTTGTTCTTGAAGATTTGTTGTTTCCTGGTAACCCTTTTGTATATGTTATGGTTTGGACGCTGCAGAATTTTTACAGTGGTACCGCTAAAGAAATAACAGGAATGCTTACATAGTTATATGAATCAATAGTTAGTTTGAAGAAAATAAGTACCAACCCTAGGGAAACCATCTAGATTCTGCAAACATTTCATTGCTTAAGAAGTCCCTGGATTCTGCCTCAAGGATGGTGATGTACAAAGTCTTAAGTAACAAGACAGATTGTTGGGAAACAGCATCATCATAACCACGTGAATAGCTAAATAAGTAACATACTGAAAAATCCAAGAGGCAGTACACTAAGCTAAGGACGTGATCTTCCCTTCAGCCACTACCCATGGGTTTTGAGGGCAGGTTACACTTGATAACATATATTTTCCTAGGTGCAGTTAACATTTGACCCAGAGCAGGATTTGCTTATGTAATTTGTGTGGCTTTCATCTAACCTCTTTGACGAGAGTCCTCCATCTGATATGTCACAGCCTGTGGGTTCTGAGGCCTTGGCAGCATCTGAAGATTAGCATCCAGTGATAGGCTGGAACATCTGGACAGTTTGTGTATGTGTAATTCCCAGAATTTTATCACTGAAAGTCAGAGAAGAGGATAAGAAATAAGAATACCTTGTCTGTATAGGCTTTCCAGTTACACAGAGTAATACCTGTATGCTCATTTTAAAGAGAATGAACTGAATCTGTGGATAAATAGTGAGATGCTTCTACAGCAAGATTCTGCAATACAAGATTGGTTATCAAATGTTTATAAGGTGTTTAAAAATAAAAATATTAAACATACTATGCCATGTTAACTGAAGAAAATTACAGTCAATATTTGCATTGTGGATTTTTTAAAAAGTCAACATATATATGGAAAAATTGGAAGAATATTCACCAAAATGTTATCCCTATATACTGGAATTAAGGCTTTTTTTTCTGTCTGTTTTTTTAAATGTTATACAGTGAGGTTGTTTTTTTTTTAATAATGGAAAGAATAAATTTTTTTAGTAAGCAAAACCATTTTTTTTAATCCTCACCCAATGATATGTTTTTCATTAACTTTTAGAGAGAGGAAGGGGGAGAGAGAGAGAGAAACATTGATGTGAGAGAAAAACATCAATCATTTGCTTCCTGTACGCACCCTGACCAGAGATCAAACCTGCAACCTGGGTGTGTGCTCTGTCTGGGAATTGAGCCCACCACCTTTCGGTATACGGGATGATGCTCTTCAACTGAGCCACACTTGCCAGGGCAGTAAGCAAAACAATTTTTAATTAAAATAGAGAACTATATTGGTGCCTACTGGTTTAGTAATCTATCTGGTCTGCTGAGGTTTTCTCTAGAAGTCTTTTTGCCATAGAGAGCAAAGGAGTCTTGTGTTATAATTTAAAGACTCCTAGTTAGTACAACAGAGGGACAGTTTATGGCCTTTGCGGGGAGGGGGTACTTCTTTGAATCAGTGTTCTCTACCTTCTTACTGAGCAACAACCCTAGAAATTAAGCTGACTTTGATAATGTTAAAATACAAAACTTATCTAAAGCGATCTTGGCCTCAGTAACTTCTCTCTTGGAATTCTCTCGGGTTGTAGAAATAACCCTAATTCTTTTTTTTTTTTTTAAAGAAAAGTACTTCTTGCCCGGCTAGTGTGGCTCAGTGGATTGAGGGTTGTCCTATGGACTAAAAGGTTCCGGTTCAATTCCTCATCAGGGCACATGCCCAGGTTCTGAGCTTGATCCCCAGTAGGGAGCATGCAGGAGGCCGCCGATCAATGTTTCTCACATTGGTGCTTCTCTCTCTCCCTTCCTCTCTCTAAAAAAATCAATAAAAACATTTTTTTAAGTCGTTATTGACTAATGTAAGACTTCAGACAACCTAAATCTTTGTTATACACATTTACTGATCCCTATTACCACATTCATGTAAGTATTTATTCTATAATAATGTAGCCAGCCATTTCTTTGTAAAACTTATCTGTTCCTAGGAGAAGGATATTTCAGCCATGTCACAATTATGAAAAATAATCCAAGCCTGACATAGGAATCCATTTGCCTTGAGATCTGTAGTGTTTTCTATTCTTGGTCGTCAGCTGAAGTTTCTTAAACCTGCTTGTTTTGTAGGACTTGGAAAAGGAGAGTGACACACCCCTGCAGCAAGTGTCTATTGAAGAAATCCTAGAAGAACAAAGAGTAGAACAGCAGACCAAACTGGAAGCCGAGAAGCTGAAAGTTCAGGCTCTTAAAGATCGAGGTCTCTCCATTCCTCGAGCAGATACTCTTGATGAATATTAACTCTTTTGCTCACAGGCTATTGCTCTTGGGGAGCAGGGGCTGCCACCGAATGAAAGTGACATTCTGGTCACTTCACACATTTGACTAGAGACTGTAGTATTTTGAAGTCGTTTTTCTTTTGCATTCTTTCACATATGCAACATGAAGAAATCACGTGGCTTTTTGTTCCTTTTTAAAATGAAATCATTGTTTAAAGAAACAGCTGGATGGACTCCTTTCACACATTAGTATGGAGCCAGCAATACTGCTCTGTATTGCTCTTCTCATCCCAAATTAGAGTTTACAGAGGAAAGTCTTCATTTGTTTGTAAATAAAATATGAATCTCAAAACTGTCATGTTATTTCCCAAGTTTGAGTTGCCTCCAATGAATAGGCAAATTAAGTTTCTGGTCTCAGGTATAAATAGTCCATACTCCGGGATTTATCACACTTCCCAGTTGCTAGTTACTTACGAAGGAATATTTTCATACTAAATATATTGTGGATTTCTTCCTCTTTCCCCACTGATAAGAAAAACACATCTTCAGAAAAGAGCTTTCAGTGAAGTTTCAGTTACTGGTTATAACAAAAGCCTCAGGTTTGAGAAACAACATCGCTACTGAAGTTGCTGTTCCGGCTTCACCAACAGCTATTCAAAACTAGTTTCCCATGAGATCCAACATTTAACTGAGGTGACTTTTTCTCTAGACCTTCTGTTAATTTAGTTTGGTTTTCTAGCCCTTTGGATTGAGTCTTGAGCCTCTTAAGGCTATTATCATCAAAAAGGAGCACAAATAAAAGGGTGTTTCAGTGACTGACACATCTAGGTTATTCCTGGCTGACCACCCACGGTGACGTCACTTTTCTGGTATGATGTTGACTACGTAGTAAGTGTAACAGACTGCTTGAGAGTGCAGTGTAGTTCAGTGGGCAACCTACTGAACTAGGAGTTTAGGAGACAGGTTAAAATTTTGACTTTGTGCCTGGCTGGTGTGGCTCAGTGGTTGAGCATCGACCCATGCACCAAGAGGTCGCCAGTTCGATTCCCAGTCAGGGCACATGCCCAGGTTGTGGGCCAAATCCCCAGTGGGAGCATGCAGGAGGTGGCCAGTTGATGTTCTCTCTCATCGATGTTTCTATCTATCCCTTTCCCTTCCTCTCAAAAAAAATCAATGAAGGAAAAAAAAAATTTTGACTTTGTTCTTCCTCTGGCACCTTGAGCTTGAGCAAGTCAGTTCTCTTCTCAGATTCTCAGGGGTTTTTTAACTGTAGAATTATTCCATGTATTTCCTTTTCATAATCTGTTGAGCAAAGATGTCCTTTTAATAAGATTTATATGCAATTCCTGTGTCTGAATTATTTTATAGCATTACCTATACTTAACATTTTATGAGCTCAGGTGTTTTTAAAACTGCCCCAAATGCCTATAAACCATTTGATTGCTGAGCTTTCATCATTGAGTTGGTTTTAAAGTAGATAATTTGTGAAGGGACAGTTATACCTAATGATATATCAAGTGAGTTTTGCCTCTCATTGTTCAATAACCAGAATTTTTAACTACTCACACAAAGCAGGGAAAAAACCCTCACCAACTTTTGAAAAACATGTCTAACGAACTACATAATATTCTTTGGAAATCAGCAGGATTACAGCATTTGTTTTTCTAAGCACCACTGTTTCAGGACTTCTGACGCCTTCAAGGAATTTGGACTCACTCTAGTTATCTTGTTTTTTCAGCCTTCCAAACGCAATAACAAGAATTACAGTTTATTCTTATGTTAAATAGGAGGAAAAGGGACTGAATTTTGACAAGTCAAGACTTTCCCAATCATAGCAAGGTTTTGATCATTGCTTTTAGAACTTTTGTCACACAGGCAGCAGCAAATAATTAGACCTAACAAATGAAACTAGACTACCAGTCTGGCTGGTGTGGCTCAGCAGCTGAGCGTCAACCCATGCACCAAGAGGTCACCGGTTCAATTCCGGTCAGGACACATGCCCAGGTTGTGGGCCTGATGCCCAGTGGGGGCATGCAGGAGGTGGCCAATCGATGTTCTCTCTCGTCAATGTTTCTATCTCTCCCTCTCACTTCTCTCTAAAATCAAAGGAAAAAAAAAATTTTTTTTAAAGAAACTAGACAACCAGTTTCCTTCCTCCTAGTCTCCAAGATGCTCAGCAAAATGGCTTGCCCTCAGCTCTGCCCAGCCCATGATTTTTACAGATACTAAGATCATGCTTTTTTTTTTTCCTGTTCATACCTTTGTCATCTTTTTTATTATTATTATTATTATTATTATTATTATTATTATTGATTTTAGCAAAAGGAAGGGAGGGAGAGAAACATCAGTCGGTTGCCTCCTACACGCACCCCAACCGGGATCAAACCCACAACCTGGGTATATGCCCTGACCAGGAATCAAATCTGCCACCTTTTGGTATATGGTATATGCTCCAACCAACTGAGCCACACCAGCCAGGGCCTGTTTTATCTTGAATAGTTTCTTCTAATAGGGCTTCCCATGAGACTGCTTTCAAGGGAGACAAATAAGGAAGATGTGCTGAATCCCCTTTCCTGGCCACCTTGATTCTAATATAGTTGAATACAGCAGCATATCTCTCACTCTTCCAGCTGGTCTCTTTCCCTTTCCTTGGCCTTTGATCTTACACTGCATGCTCTTAGCTAAGTTTAAACCACACTATCTCCTCCCCTCCCCAAGTCTGATAAACTCCCAACAGGCCTGGATACTTGACGACAACCAGATATTCATACTGTCTATTGTGGAGGGTTCCTCAGGGAAGCCATATCAACGTGAAGCCCACAGGTATTACACAGAGGTGAAGAAGACGACAACAGTCTCTTGCTCACTAGTATTGGCTGGCAGTCCCAGGCAGAGGGCAGCGCAGACAGCAGAGGGTGTAGGCCAGCAGGCAGAGTGGATGCACCAGACAACTACAGTGGGCAGTTCTCAACCTCTCATCTCGGATCCATAGATGTTATTCATGGTGACACTGCACAGCTAAAGAAATGGATCCCAGCCCGGGCTGGTTTGGCTCAGCGGTTAGAGCATCGGCCCTCGGACTGGAGGGTCGCAGGTTTGATTCCCAGTCAAGGGCACATACCTGGGTTGCATGTTCGATCCCCGAGATCCCTGGCCCCGTTGGGGTCAGGGTTGTGTGGGAAGCAACCAATAGATGTGTCTCTCATATCGATGTTTCTCTCTCCCTCCCTTCCGCTCTAAGAATTAATGGAAAAATATCCTCAGGTAAGGATTAACAACAACAAAAATGGATCCCCAGAATTGTACCTGGCAAGAAAGTATTAGAGGAGAGGCAATTAATGAACAGTTCCCCACCCCTTGGCTTTCCCTACAAAAAATTATACGTGTGTGTGTATGGCATTTTCTCACCTTTCAAAAGTTATACTACAAGATGAACTCCATCCAACTTCCTTTCTCATTAGGAGCCAACATTCCCAGTGAGGTACAAAGAAGGCATTTTGGTCATAGATGTTGTAGGCCAATGCACTAATGTTGAACCAACCTTCTAGCTTGAAGCTAACCAACCCTGCTCATAATCAAGGAAAGAGCAGCAGGAGAGAATCTAGTCTGAGCCATTACCTAAGAGTTAATGTGAGCTGAGCAAGAATATCATCAGTGATACAGCTCATATGCACCTGTTAGGACTATGTTAAACCCGGGAGAGGTAAAGCTTTTGCCAATGAGATTGAACATGATCAACTTAGTTTAAATCTGGGTTATAACCTACTAGGTCTTGATATGAAGTTAGTGGATTATAGCCAGCATTTTAAAAACTTGGAATAGGCCCTGGCCAGGCTCCATTGGTTGGAGCATTGTCCCATACACCGAAAGGTTGTAGGTTCAATTTCCCATCAGGGCACATACCCAGGTTTCCAGTTCGATCCTCTGCAGGGGTACGTATGGGAGGCAACTGATCAATGTTTCTCACATTGATGTTTCTCTCTCTCCCTCTAAAATCAATAAAAACTTATCCTCAGGTAGGATTAAAATAAATAAAAATAAAAAATTGGAATAGAAAATAGAGTGCATTACATAATAAAATGTATACATGCATGTATAAAAATATATTTGTTACTATGGGTAGCTGTCAGAAACATTTGAAAAACTGCCTTAGTTTATAGTAAATTATTATATGCTATTGCAACTAGGAAAGAAAACTATATGTCCATTCCCCATCTTTCACCTCACCCTCTGAAAACTGCCTGTGCCCTGGATGGGGCTAGAACTTGCAGTTCTCCGTGCTTGGAACATACTTGCCCCAGATAGCTGCAGGGCCCTCCCCTCACAATCTTCAGATCTCTGCTCCACTTTCACCTTCCCTGACTACCTCTTTTAAATAGCACTCCTCTCCCTCCTCCTATTTCCTTTCCAGCTTTATTTTTCACCATAGCCAAGTATCACAATCTGACATCAATTTTACTTGTTTACTGTCTGCTCCACTCGGCCACTAAAATGTGAGCCTTTAAGGACAGGATTTTGTCTGTCGTATTCACTCCTATATTCCCACATCTAGAATGATGTCTGACATATATTAGGTCTCAAAGGATGGAAGGGTAGATGGATGGACCGACAAATGGATGGACGGACACAGATGGATAGATGACTGGGAGCGTGCAGCAAATTCAGACTTGAGATACTTCAGAGACTGACTAGCAAGGCGCCAAAAGATGAGGACAGCTGGGCCCCCTGAGCAACCAGGAGTTGAGTAATTAGTAGGGATCCTTCCACTGACTATGGAGCTGTTCTGTCGAGGCAGCCTTCGCTGTAGACCACCGGCCAAGGTGTGAAGAGTTTGTAGATACTTAGTGTCAAAATGTCCAGAAGAGCATTCCAGGGGAATGTGGGATCAGGGCTCAGGGAGGACTTGTCAGGGTTGCTGGAAGTAAATAGATACCCTAATGCCTGTTTTCCTCCCAACTGCCCTCCAGGCAGAACTGGGCTGCAGTGCCCCCCACCCACCCTGTCTTCACATCACCCCTCCAAGGGATCCCCTGGATAAAGAGAGCAAGAGGCTCCTTCATGGGTGTTTGCTTTTACAGGGTTTGTATCCAGATAAGGGAGCCAAGATGAAAAGTAAATGTTCCTATTCCCCCCCTAAGATCTTCCAGCCTGAAAGAATTAGAAAACCAACCCCAGGAAATGGAGCATATCTGCTACTCACCTGTCTCCAACTCAGGGTCCATGTGCCTGGTTAGGACTCCCCTGCCTGTCTACTCCTCGGGTAGAGAATAAAATCAGGTCCTCTTTTCCCTATTTTCTACCCATTCCCCTTTTTTTAAAAAATGTCCCCTTAAGTCCAGCCACTCAGTAGCTGTTGCTGCCACTTGACTAGACCCAGGGATAGAAAATGGCCTCCACCTGCTGCTCTGGAAATATGGAGACTTCTGTGGTGTTGGGGCACCAGTTAACCAGTAGGTAGCACTTGAAGAGAGAGGGCTCAATGCTGGGCATATCTCAAGGTCGAGAACCCAGGTTGTCTGGGAATCCCATCTCTAAGACCCAATTTTGTGGACGTATAATTTACATCCTGCAAAATGGACTCTTTTTAGTGTGAGTCCATGAGTTTTCACAGCTGCATCCAGTGACGAGCCATCAGCACTGCCCCCCTGTATGTAACTTCTCTCTCCTTTCCTAGCCCCTGGCAACCACTGATTTGTTTTCTGTCCCTAGGGTTTATGTTGGCAACTAATTCATTTTTTTCTTAAAATAGTGTGCAAGTCAAATAAAATATTTGGAAAGTTAAATTCATCCCACCTGCCTTCAGCTTGCTCTTCTTCTGGTTTAGGCTATTAGAAAGGATGGGAAACTTTATGTTCCCTGTCAAACTCCCTGGGCAATAAAGCCTGGCTCACCTGTTAAAAATGGAGGGTGAAGGGCAAACAAGGGAACCAAGTACAATTTTTTTTTTCCTTTATTGATTTTAGAGAGAGAGGAAGGGAGAAGGAGAGAGGGATAGAAACATCAATGAGAGAGAACATCGACTGGCCGCCTCCTGCATACCCCCTACTGGGGATTGGGCCCACAGCCTGGGCATGTGCCCTGACCGGGAACCGAACTGGCGACCTCTTGGTGCATGGGTCGATGCTCAAACACTGAGCCACACCGGCTGGGCTAAAATTTAATAGTTGACCCTAAAACTTGTTGAGTAACTACTATATGCCAGATATATGCTATGAGAGGCAACTATTCGCTCATTTTTTCCAGAGAAATATGAAACATTAAAAGTTAAAATTTTAAATTTTAAAGGCCTGGCTCAGTGGTTGAGTGTCAACCCATGCACCAAGAAGTCGCCAGTTCGATTCTCGGTCAGGGCACATGCCTAGATTATGGGCCCAATCCCCAGCGTGGGGCATACAGGAGGCAGCCAATCGATGTTCTCTCTCATCGATGTTTCTATCTCTCTCTCCCTCTCCCTTCCTCTCTTTAAAATCAATAAAGAAAAAAAAATTTTTTTTTTAAAGTTAAGCTGTATAACGAAGGGCACAGACTAGACTGCCTGATTTTGCATCCTGTCTCTTCACTTAAATAGCTGTCTGAACGTGGTCAAGCTGTTTACCTCTCAAGTTCCTCATCTATAAAACAGGGGTAGTAATTGCACCAGCTCCTTTGGTGGTGGTCATACTATACTAAATTGGCTAATGTGTGTGAAGAGTCTAGAACAGTGCCTGGCACAGAAGTTCTCATGTCAACAGTTAACATCTGCTGAGTCCCCAACACTGTGCCAGACTCACAGGACAGATCCCATACCCTCTATGAACTTAGACTTACAGTCGCCCTTGCACAATAATGATATCTATGAAATGATGGTGGCCAACTCAGATTAAGGAATTAAGTGCTGGATTACATAAAATGTACTCTAAAGGAAGGTAATCAATAATTACCTCCAATCCAAGGAGTCAAACTTGCCATAACTTTCTGCTGCCTTCTCACAGTGGCCCCTGGGGAGAAAACACTCCACTCTCTCAATATTAAATAAGCATATACCCTGTAAGCAGTCCAAGGTTTGCCCTCATCTCCAGGCTGGCCACCCTTAAGAGATGAAAAAAAATCAACGTTTACTGAGAATCTACAAAGTACCAGGTTCTATGCTCTCCAGTCCTTTATTAAACATTTATTCAGTGTCTATTATCTAGCACTGTGCTAACTGCTAGGGATTCAAAAACTTGGAAAACTGAAAGTCCTTATGGAGTTCACAGCTATGTAAAAAATTGGGAACTGCGTGTGATGGGGGGCAGAGGGTGTATGGGAAAACTCTGTACCTTCCTCTCAACTTTGCTGACCTAGAACTACTCTAAAAAATCAAATCTTTTAAAAAGTGTTTGGGGACTTCTGGTCAAGATGGCGGCGTAGGTTAACGTGGTATTGGGTCCTCCCACAAGCACATCAAAGTTAAAACTAAACTACAGAACAAACATCACTTAAAACCACCTGAAACTGAGCTGAATGGAAGTCCTACAACTACAAATTAAAGAAGCAGCCACATTGAGCCCTGGCCGGTTTGGCTCAGCGGTTAGTCGGCCTGTGGTCCAGAGAGACCCGGGTTCGGTTCCCGCTAAGGGCACGTACCTCGGTTGCGGTTTGTCCCCGGCCCCTGGTTGGGTCGTGCGGGAGGCAGCCACTCGATGTGTCCCTTTCACGTCGATGTTTCTCTCTCTTTCTCTTCCTCTCTCTCCCTCCCACTCTATCTGAACAAAAAATGGAAAAATGTCCTCGGGTGAGGATAAAAAAACAAAAATAAAATAAAATAAAATAAAGAAGCAGCCACATTGAGACTGGTAGGAGGGGCAGAGGTGCGACGGGCTGGTCCCATACCTACACTTACTCGGACTCGCACCCTCCAGGCTCCAGCGTGGGGGAGGCAGCTTGAAAGGCACCAGAGACATACAGGGGCAGAACTGAGTTGTTTGGTATTGGAGTGAGAGCTGGAGAGGCAGCTTTCTCCTGGACAGACGTGCTGTCAGAGGCCTTTGTTTCTTTGGTGAGCCCTTCCCTGGGGCAGCAGACAGCCGCCATATCTGGGACTCCAGCAGACCTGGCTCACACTGTTGGCCTCGCCCTGGTGATGCCCTGAGGCCCTTCCCCACCCAACTTTCAGGCCCACCCAAGCTGTTGCCAGTTGCTTTACCATAGGATTGGCCTGCTTTGGATTCTGCTTCAGGCTTTCTTAAATTCTTTCAAACATCTGGTCTCAGCTAGCCCTATACCTCTCGCTAAGTAATACATAGAAACAAACACAGGGAGGCAGCCAAAATGAGGAGACAAAGAAACAGGTCCCAAATGAAAGAACAGAACAAAACTCCAGGAAAAGAACTAAGCGAAATGGAGATAAGCAACCTAACAGACGCAGAGTTCAAAATACTGCTTATGAGGATGCTCAATGATCTTAGTGAAAACCTCAGTGAACTTAGTGAGGACCTCAAGGGCATAAAAAAGGACCAGTCAGAAATGAAGGAGGCACTAACTGAAATAAAGAATAATTTACACAGATTCAATAGTAGAGTAGGTAAAGCCAAGAAGCAAACAATCGATTTGGAATATAAGGAAGCAAAAAACACCCAATCAGAACAGAAAAAAGAATCCAAAAAAATGAGGCTAGTGTAAGGAGCCTCTGGGACAACTTCAAGCGTGCCAACATTCGCATCTTGGAGGTGCCAGAAGGAGAAGAGAGAGAACAAGAGATCAAAAACCTATTTGAAACAATAATGGCAGAAAACTTCCCTAACTTGGTGAAGGAAACAGCCATACAAGTCCAGGAAGCACAGAGAGTCCCAAACAAGATGAACCCCAAGAGGCCCACACCAAGACACATCATCATCAAAATGCAAAGGTTCAAGACAAAGAGAGAATCTTAAAAGCAGCAAGAGAAAAGCAGTTAGTTACCTACAAGGGAGTTCCCATTAGACTGTCAGCTGATTTCTCAAAAGAAACTTTGCAGGCCAGAAGGGAGTGGCAAGAAATATTCAGAGTGATGGAAAGCAAGAATCTACAACCAAGATTACTCTATGCTGCAAAGCTGTCGTTTAGAATAGATGGACATATAAAGAGTTTCCCAGACAAGGAAAAGCAAAAGGAGTTCATCACCACTAAACCATTCTTATATGAAATGTTGAAGGGTCTTCTTGAAGAAAAAGATAAAAAATATGAACAAACAAAATGGAAATGAATACATATCTATCGACAATTGAATCTACAAACAAAATGAACAAGCAGAACAGAAACATTCTCATAGATACAGAGAACATTTTGTTGGTTGCCAGATGGGAGGGGCGTTGGGGGAATGGGTGAAAAAGGTGAAGGGATTAAGAAGTACAAATTGGTTGTTAGACTGACAAACCTCAAAGGGAAGGGGGGTTGGGGGGGTGGGAAGAAATAAACCAAAGAACTTATATGTATGTATGCATAACCAATGGACACAGACAACAGTGTGGGGAAAGGCAGGAGGGGGGCGGGTGCGGGGAGGAGAGGGTCAATAGGGGAAAAATGAGGAACATCTGTAATACATTTAACAATAAAGATAAGTTTAAATAAATAAATACATAAAAATAAAAAGTGTTTGGGGGCAGGAGGGCAGCCAGTGTGGCTCAGTTGGTTGAGCCTTCTCCTATGTACCAGGAGGTCACCTGTTCGATTCCCGGTCAGGGCACATGCCAGGGTTGTGGGCTTGATCCCCAGTAGGGGGCGTGCAGGAAGCAGCCGATTGATGTTTCTATCTCTCCCTCTCCCTTCCTCTCTCTGAAATCAATAAAAAAACATATTTAAAAAATAATAAAATAAAAAGTGTCGGAGGGAATGGGGGGAGGGAAATGGGCAGTAGTCTTATTGATACTGTGACAAACATTTATCAAGGGGGCCCAAAGGAAAAAGTATTGCATTCTAATTAAAAGGTAGGATTAGGTGGGGCCCAAAGTGAAGCCCTCGAGGAGATAATACTGTGAGCTGCCTTGAACATGGAGAAGGTGTGCACGGGGCAGACTGCAGGTGGGCACCTCAGCACGACGCTGAGCATACTGGAGAAGAAAGCCAGGGGAGAATTCAGAGGGCCCAGAGATTGGGCTGAGAAGTCTGGACTTCATCTTCTGGGCTCATGATGTATTGTTATCTCATTTAAGCCATATAACCATCCTGAAAGGATTACAAAAAGAAAAAGAAAACATCCCTATTTTACAAATAAGAAAGTTGAAACTGAAGAAGGAGCAGCTTCAATCATAAAGCAAGTGGTGGAGCCAGGACTGGAGGTCTCTGAGTACAAAACCTTGCTTTCTCCACTCCAGGTCACAGCATCCCCACTACCATTCCAATAAACCCAAAGACAGGTGGTGTTGCCCAGTGCTCGCCTCCTCTGAGCTGGGGCCCAGACAATCTCAAGGTCCTCAGCTCTCGGCCTCTGCCTCCTAGGAATCTGCAGAGGAATCTTCACCACAACCTACAAACATTCCATGGCTGAACAACCAAAGTTCCCTAGGACAGCCCGCTCTCAACCCTCAGATCCTTTCTCCATGCTGTTGGCCATCTATTGTACCTGGAACACCCTCTATCTGAAACCTGGCTAACTCCTTATTGTACTTCCCATATCCAGTTCTAATATCACTTCCTCCCAGAAGCCTTCCATAACACTCCTCCCTCTCCCTGTGTGACTAGGTGTTCCATCCCCTTGTACTTCTAAAACCCCTCATCTGCTCTACAATTTTCCATATCTGATCATATAGTTCCTTTCCCTCATAACTGTAGAGCCACACAGTGGACACTCAATAAAGGATTGTTGAATGAATGAATGAGTGGAGTCCTCTTTTCTGCTCACCCAGGCTCCCTCCCCTGGCCCTGGGCCTTCCTCTCCTGCACTCTGTAAAGCCTGAGCCAGATCTCTGTTACCTTCCTTCCTAACCAGTTGTGTCCATCTGATCTCTCTGGGGGGCTCTGTTCTCATCAAAAAACAAAGCCAGGCCCTGGCCAGTTTGGCTCAGCGGTTAGAGTGTCGGCCTGCGGTCCAGAGAGACCCGGGTTCGGTTCCCGCTAAGGGCATGTACCTCGGTTGCAGTTTGTCCCCGGCCCTGGTTGGTTGTGTGGGTGGCAGCCACTCGATGTGTCCCTTTCACGTCGATGTTTCTCTCTCTCTCTCTCTTCCTCTCTCTCCCTCCCACTCTATCTGAACAAAAAATGAAAAAATGTCCTCGGGTGAGGATAAAAAAAAAAAAAAAGCAAAGCCAGATACAGATGACATCCAGAACCAGAGGAAATTCCCAGACCTCTCTCCCCACCTTCCTCAGAGGGACAGTAAGAGTTAACTAGTCATTCAGCCTGGAAAGGATGAGGAAGAGAAGAAAGCCTTGGCCCTGAGGGAGGTCAACAGCACCCTCCTCCTCTGAGTCAACGACTGCCTCTGACATCAGCAACAGCCCTGTGCCTCAGTCCTCCAGGCTCCCCACACCACCTCCTCCCCTCTCACAATGGTCATAATTCTCCACAGGATGGCAACAGCAGGGCCTTGAACATTATCTGCAGGGTCTGTCCCATAATAATCCCCTCTCCACGCCCCACCACTTCCACTGGAACACACATGTGCAGAGGGAGCACGTGTATCAAGAAGGAAGGAGCAGCCGTCCCAGCACACTGTCAGCACCTTCTCTTTCCAAGTCTATGAAAGGCAAAGCCCCCCCCCCCCCCCCCACACACACACACAATGAACAGCAGAGGCCAAGGCCAAGGCCTCTTCCTTCTGTCCTGTCTTCCCCTGGGGCTTTTTGAGGGCTGAAAGCAAAGCCCACAGGCAGGTTTCCTTACTGAAAAGACATACTTGTTTCCCCAGCTGCTTCCCCAATTGGTCACCCAATAGAGAAGGAGCAAGAGCCTGCTCTGTGCCCTGCCTGAAGGTGAGTGCTGGGGGGGAGGGGGCTGGGATGGCAGGAAGAGGCACCTGCCTCGGGGACAAACAGTCCCACAGAAGAGACACTGCAGGAACTCACAAACCATTACACAACCAGAGATATGTCCCTCTAAGGGTACTGACAGTAAGGTGTGAGTCAAAGGAACAAGTCATTCCCGAAGGAAGGCTGCACGGCAGGGCCTGAGGAATGGGCCAAGGGCCTCGGGGCAGCCACTGGTGAGAACTGAGCCCAGGACAAGGGCCTCTCTGAGCTGCTGGACCCTTCCCACTGCCTCACCAGGGACTGAAATGGGAGGTGGGGGGAACTCACCCTATCTGTATGGGCTCCAGGCACCAGGCCTGGCTCCGAGCAGGTCCCGTCCCTTTCATCTTTTCTGGAGTGAGGGAGACAGCAGGGGTGGTGGGAACCTGCTGCTGCTCCCTGCTTTTAGGCCTTCCCTCTGCCTCCGGACAGTGGTGACAGCACTCTCTGCCTCCCAATATTCTTGCCAGGTGAATCTGGCTTAAAAGCAACCTCAGGGTCAACCTTAAAGTGGAAAATTTTCATCAGAGAGCAGCATGCAGGCTGGGCAAGAATCCCCCCGCCTCAGGGCCTGGGCTGGGGCTGGGGTGATGTGTGGGACAGCTGAGAGGCTGGCTGCCTCATGAGTCTCTGATGAGAGGACAGGTCCCCAGAGTGCAGCCTGGGGTGAGCACTCCAGGACCTCGTCTTTTCAGCCTTTCAGCTCATGCCAAGCCCTGCAGTGCAGCCTGTCCCCCTGGGTGCTCAGGGAGAGTGTGGGGAAGGGTGCAGGGTGTGGCCAGGCCCAGGCCCCTCTCCTTGTGTCTCTGGCCAGTTCTACCCCCTGCTTTGAAGCTTACAGGACTCAGCCCTAAAGTATTATCCTTGCACCAGCACAATAGGGTTTTAGTGAAGCTGCTTATATAAATGGCTGAGTAAATAACTGAACAGTTAAACATACAATGTGTTGAAGAACTGTGCAAAGAAGGACTGAAGGTCAGAGGATTTGTGTTGTTGTCCTAGCCCTGCCACTGACTACATGTTTGACCTTGAAGAGGTCATTTCCACTCTGTGGATTTTGGGCTCCTCATCCATGGGCTGGATGGCCTCTATCAGCTCTGACCCACTAAGTTCTTAGCAGACTCCCTGGGCACTGTCCCAGGTGGTGTCTCCCAAAGTAGTGTCAGTTCACAGAACACCTGTGGCAATCACCTGGGAATTTTTTTATAATTTTATTTTATTTAAAAAAAATGTTTTTTCTTGATTGATTTTAGAGAGAGAGGAAGGGAGAAGAGAGATAGAAACATCGATGAGAGAGAACATTGATTGGCTGCCTCCTGCATGCCCCCCACTGGGGATCAGGCCCACAACCTGGGCATGTGCCCTGACCAGGAATCGAACCGGCGACCTCTTGGTGCATGGGTTGACACTCAATCACTAAGCCACACTGACCGGACACCTGGGAATTTTTTAACAATACAGGTTTCAGAGCCTTAATTCTAGACTAATTAAGTCTGGATTTTCTGAGGATGAGGGCTAGAAATCTGTACCCAGTGTGCTACTTGAGAACCACTGTAGGATGGTGTCTGCTTTCTTCTAGACTGCCTTTACCTCAGCGGCTTCTCTCCCTCCATCCACTGAGTCTGGCACCAACCTCCCTCCTCCTTTCTGGGCACTGTTCTAACCCCCTCCACTTCCCACAAATGGCCGACGTAGCAGTGTGAGGTAATCCCTCTACCCTTGACCCCTTCCTTTGCACAGTGAGTGATGGCTTTTTTATCTCCCCGTGATGAAGCACAGCCTTCAGCTGGGAGCATTTAAGACGCAGAACACAGGGTTGCAGCCACAGCTGTAGGACCCAGAGGCAGACCTTGGCAGGCTCAGGAAGGACAGAAGGAGCCACCTTTGAGAGCAGAGGCAACAGCAGCAACAGCACCGTTACCAGCCACCAGGAAGCAATGCTCCAAGCAACGTTTAAGCTGTGTGCCGGGAGCTCCTACAGACATGTGCGCAACATGAAGGGTGAGCTCCCCGGGGGGAGGGCATTCATGGTGATGACCGGGAGTCTCAGGCATGTGGGCTAGTGGGGCAAGTACTGGACAGGGGGCAAGCCACTCAGGTTCTAATTCCAGCTCCTCTTATAGGGTGAGTCTACCTAAGTCTTTTCCCTCTGGACCTCAATTTCCCCACTGGAAGAACTGGGCTGGAGATCAAGATATCTTTGTCCCTTCCAGATTCTGTGATTTCTGGTCTCCCCTCCAGGGCTCCAATCTTCCTTGAACTCTTCCTGATTTAGCCTTCCTCTAGGACTTGTCCCAAGGGTACCAGGAAGGTCTTAGCCACAGTGGTAGAGGTAGGACTAACCTTGACTTTAACAAGCAGTACAGGGAAGCCTGAGACATGGGCAGGAAAAAGGTGGATGGGGAGAAGAAAAAGAAAAGGGAATAAGACAGCAGAAGAGCAAAGACCCTAGCTGCTGGCAGCTACACAGACCTTAGGGGGCTGGCATCTTCAATTCTCCTGCTATAGCAAGATTTTTCTGGTTTGAACAAAGCTTCTCTCTTTTAAGAAGGAAACTCTAGTGCGGCCCTTGCCTCCAGGCAGGACCAGGCCAGCCAGCCCAGATGGAAGGCAGATTTCTGGGCTCTGGAGGCAGCCTGGTGCAGTGTAGTGAGCACTGCACTGGGAGCTGACCTGGCTCTAGTTCAGGTCCCTACTAGGAATCTTTATGTTCCTGATCAAGACACTTCCCTCTCCAAGCCAGTTTCTTCATTTGTGACAAGATGAAGGGGTGGAAGGGGCTTTCCCATGAGCCCAGGCAACAGTTTCCTTCCCTTCCTGCAGGGCTGAGGCACCAGGCTGTGCTGGCCATTGGCCAGGAGCTGAACCGGAGGGCCCTGGGGGGCCCGACCCCAAGTGCATGGATTAACCAGGTCCGGCGGCGGAGCTCTTTGCTTGGTGAGTGCTGAGGCTTCTGGGCTTCTGCCAGTGGACGGAGGCTCCCAGGGTGCAAATGCTGTGCTGTGTGGCTCTGGTCCCCCCTGTGGCCTTTCTTACTCGGAGAGGTTGGGAATGGAGTTCCTTACAGCCAGATCCTCTCTGTCACCTGCAGCAGCTGTGTCTAACTTACCTGCAGGCTAAATCCTATGGCTTTGGTCTTGGCTCTTCAGAGGAAAGACCAGGTACAGAGAGCAAAGAGAGGAAACTGGTGGGAGGCTAGGGGACGAGTGTGGTCTCTTCTTGGCTGTGTATCCAGGTTCTCGGCTGGAAGACACTCTCTATAGCGACCAGGAGCTGGCCTATATCCACCAGGGAGAGGAGGCCATGCAGAAGGCCCTGGGCATCCTCAGCAGCCAGGAGGGCTGGAAGAAGGAGAACCAGCAGGTGAGGGAGGGTGTGGAGGAATGCAGTTTCTTACCATTCCATTGCCATCCTCAAGACCATCTGGGGGTCTCTCCTCTTCTCAGAATTCCTGCCTTGTGCAGTAGTCACTGGGAAAGAAGTAGTTTTGAGAATTCTCCTTTCCCAAGAGTATATCCTCAAATACTCCCTTCCCCCATCAAAGACATCCTGTAGACTCGCATTTGAGAAACATCGGTCCTGCATCCTTACCTCCCCTCCAAATACACTGGACACCTATTCAGCAGAGACCACCCTGGGCTAGAAGTTCCAGTGCCAAGGAAGTGTCTGCTGTTCGGCCTGCCTTACGGCTGAGCTTGCAGGGGTGATCTGGGCTCCCCTGCAACTGGGCTGGACTAGAACACATATGGCCCAAGCCTTCTGGGCTTTCTGCTCCCGAGCACAGCACCTTCACTGGGAGCCAGTAACGAGGCACATGTTAAAGGCCAGTGGCTCCACTGGGACTTTGGTTTTATCTTCACCAAAAGCTTACATGTTGTCCATTGCCCCAAGTTCAGGTAAAACCTCTCCTTCTCCAAGTTACCAGACCGCTATATTGGGAGTCAAGACATCTGGGATTTAGGCCCAGCACTGCTCTTGGCTAAAGGTCTCTGGGTAAATTAAACCTTTGCTGCCCTACATCTTTCTTGGATGAAGTACTAGACTAAAAAAAATCTTTCAGATCCCATCCAACATCCTTTGTGTGTAATTAGTTGGTTGTAGACCAGACTTTTCCCACTCCCAGATTTCTCTCTCCCAGGATCTTTGAGCTTCTGAAGTCAAGTAAGGTTCTTTTCAGTTGGGTCTGCCCATGCCCATCAATATTTGCCACAAAGAAAAAAGGGCCCAGGGAGCAGGCGGGTCACCTCTGGTCTTCAGCAGATGTACAAGGCTTGTGGCAGGAAAGATCACCTATTCTTTTACTCAAAAATAGTTCCAGGTTTCCTGATTTGTTCTTTTCACTATCCCCTTCCTGCCTTGCCTAGCACTGTCTATGTGCCCTACTAGGCTAGGAATAGTATCCTCTAACTTTATCCTGGGGCTCCTTTCTCTCCCTGTCAGGCCAATGGGGACAAAGTGCTGAGTAAAGTGGTCCCAGACGTGGGCAAGGTATTCCGGCTGGAGGTGGTGGTGGACCAACCCATGGAGAGACTTTATGAAGAGCTTGTGGAACGCATGGAGACAATGGGAGAGTGGAACCCGAATGTCAAAGGGATCAAGGTGAGGAGAACCCAGGTGTGAGTAGCAGGGACCCGGGAGAGCCCAGTTCGAATAGTGGCCAAAGCTGTGGGTGGTGGTGCCTTATACCCAGCACTGGCTAAGTAGTAATTCTGGTTCCCTGTGGCCTGGTAGGTCCTGCAGAAGATTGGGAAAGACACAGTGATCACCCATGAGCTGGCTGCAGAATCAGCAGGAAACCTTGTGGGGCCCCGTGACTTTGTGAGTGTGCGCTGTGCCAAGCGCCGAGGCTCCACCTGTGTGCTGGCTGGCATGGCCACACAGTTCGGGGAGATGCCTGAGCAGAAAGGTGTCATCAGGTAATACTGGCAGTGGGCTCAAAAGCTTCCTTTCCTAACATAGGCCTGGGGGCCAAGTGTGTGATGAATCCCAAGCTCCAAAAAACCAATCCTTGGCCCCTACTCTCAGCTTCTTTTTACACAGGAAGATTTTCATTTTCTGTAGCAGGGAAGGAAGACAAGATTGTCTTATACAGCCAGTTTGTCCTGACCCTCCCGGAAAGTTTAAGGACCTTAATAGTTTTCTAAAGCAAGAGGTAGGGCTGAGGTTTGGCTGGTATGGTCAGGTACAGCTGTCCTAGTGATCAATATAATCCACACCACTTAGAACACAGCTGCTACCTGAGTTCCTCAAGGACCCCAGCCACCTCCCCGGACCCTTTCCCCAACCTCCCTGCCATCCAGCAACCAGAAGGCACCACAGGAAGCCTCCAGGTTCCGGCTCCAGTTCTAATCAGCCTTTGTTCTGCTAAGCTGGTAACCATGCCAACTGTTAAATATCACCCTTGGCTAAGGATACATCTCTGATGAGATCTGGAAAGACAAAGCACTCGAGAAGTGAGCTAGCATAACTCAGCATAAGAGAACTCTGAACTTCCCTCCTGACTTGACTTCTCTTCAATTGCCAGGGCTGAGCATGGCCCCACTTGCATGGTGCTCCATCCCCTGGCTGGGAGTCCCTCAAAGACCAAACTCACTTGGCTGCTCAGCATTGACCTCAAGGTGAGGGGCATGGGAGGTGGTACAGTGGGAAGGTGGTGAGAAGAAAATAGGTTCTTAACACTCCCACATTATCCCACACGGAATAGGAGAAGTCCTTCCACTTTGAGAGAATCGAACTGTTGAAGAGAGATTTGAGTAATGGCTTGATATTCCACCATCTCTCAAACGCCTGCAATGGATCCCTCTTACCTCTCCTATCAAATTTCAACTCTGTAGTTATTTTAGGAAGAAGGAAACCTAGGCCCAGAAAGGTGTGTTCACTAGCTCAGGGTCGCACAGCTGGGAAGACAGGTCTGAATTCGTCTTGAGAGCAAATCCTGTGCTTCTGACAGTTTCTCAACAGCAGGGCAGCAATGCGGTCCTCAAGCCCTTGGCCCTGGTCAACTACAGGGTTGCACCTATAAACAGAGCTAGAAGACTAAGACCAAACCACCCATAGCCTTTGTGATAGGGTCCAGAGGTGTCTAGAGTAGACCACCACCCACAAGATGGCCAAATTCTTCTATCTCCTACTCTAGGGATGGCTTCCAAAGACTATCATCAACCAAGTCCTATCACAGACCCAGGTAGACTTTGCCAACCACCTGCGCAAGCGCCTGGAGTCCAGTCCTGCTCCTGAGGCCAGGTGTTGAAGACTAACCTCTGCTTCCAGCTGTTCTAGCTGCATTGGCTTGTGTGCTCATCAGGAAAATCCCTCCCAGAAGCCTGCGAGTCTGTTTGAGATCTTCATCTGGGGACGGTGGGTTGGGTGGCAATGTATTTACATTATACTAGGGCTCATACTGGTAACATTTTAGTACCAAGAAAATAGGGATGGGTCTCTTATATAAAGAGGACAAGTCTTCTAACTTCATTCACCGATTAGCTGTGAAATGAAGGTTAAGGGTCTCAAAATATCTGTAAAACTTTTCTCTGGCCCTTATATGTCTACCTAAAAACACCTTAAAATGCTACTAGCTGAGAGAGGGTGCAGAGGGTGCTAAATACAAGAATTGGGACCTCATGCTTTATGGGTTCAGGAGCTCCAACCCCTGCAGGCAGTGTGTGTGGACACAGCAGGGTCTGACAAGGGCTCCAGCAACTCCGCACCTCCACCAAGCAAGCAGAGCAGCACCCAGTGCAGGCGAGGCCCACAGCAGGGCCTTCCAGAGACCTAGTTCAAGTTTTCTTGACCAAACAATACAAAACTCATTATTAGGCTAGTTTCCCTCCATTTTCCATGAGCACCAGTCAGAATAAAGAATCATAACTAATACAAAAACTTCAGTCTGTACCTGTTTTAAAATTGTACTCTTAAGAAATCTACTTGAGTCAACTGCAACTTCATACTAAAGGAGCCCTAGACAAAAGTCTTAATTAAATTTAAATCCCCTAGCTCATTAAGAACAAATAAATCTACCGGGGACTTATGTCATTCAATTATTTAGAATCTGTAGTCACAAATTTTTATCAAAATTTAATTTCCATGATAAGCACAAGCCTAAATCTTATGAGAACTACAACTGGTAGCTGATTAATGGGCATTGAACGGTGAAGATTATGACTGAGGATATTTATTTTAATGAAAGGGAAGGATAGTGCGACAGGGTAGTGAACACACAACATACAAAGATGTAGTCTAGAACTGTACACCTGAAATCTATATAACTTTATTAACCAATGTCACCCCAATAAATTCAATAAAAAAGGAAGGATAGTGCCAAATATCAGTGAATGAACATTACTAAGATAAAGTTAAAAATAATTTTCCCCCCATTAGTGACTGTTTAGACCTAACAAGGCAACTGACTCTTTACTTCAGTCTATTGTATCAGCTCTCAGCTTGGCTCAGGGATGCACATTTCTCTGCTTTAGTAGGTCAATATTTTACTGTTTTGAGAGGTGGCTGGAAGAAGGGGTACTATGGTGATAGCAAATTCTCTTCCCAAGATTCAGAGAATTTATGCTTTAAAAATATAAATTGGGATGGATTACTTTGCTAAAATTTATACCACTTGAAGCTTTCCTATTCTAGTGCTAATAACATTGACGATTTATACTATTTGGAAATATAGAGTTCTATCTTATTTATTAAACAAATTAGCAGTAGCAGAAATTCTGGTATTTATTGAGGTATTGCAATTTTACAATAGAAGTATTTATTATTATTTATTCTGATTATTTCTTAGTCTATTTTTAGTATAGATAAAATTATTGCTTATCTGTCCAAGACCTTCAGAGTGAGAGGGGATAGTGTAGAAGGATTTTCTAGAACAGAATTACTATCTACTCCCAGCAAAGAGAAAATGATTGTTTGTTTGAAGATGTAGCAAGATATACTCTGGTTTCCACAGAATAGGACGATGGTAAAGAAATGGGCTTTCAACACCAACACGGTTTTGAGCTGGATTATATAACTTGTCTTCAAACTATGCAACCATGTCTGAGATGAGGGGAGGTTTTCTGCCCCTTGTTTAACTTTACATTGAAATAAAGTTGTGATGATCTGTTTGCAGAAACCATTTCATACAGGACTACGCAGAGTGGGTATTCTTTGAGCCCTTCAAATGAACCTTATCAACACACACACATTTTGAACATAAAGTATAAACAGACAAAATCATTATTCCTGTTATCTCTGATTTATGAAAGCCCAATGATAAAACCAATTTTATCATTTAAAAAGAGAGTGGGCCCTAACTGGTTTGCTCAGTGGTCAGAGTGTCGGCCTGTGGACCCAAGGGTGTCAGGTTTGATTCCTGGTCAAGGGCATGTACCCGGGTTTCATATTCGAATCCTGGCCGTGGTCAGGATCGTGTGGGAGGCAATCAATCAATGTGGACACATTGTTTCTCTCCCTCCCTCCCTCCCACTCTATCTAAAAACAAAACAAAAACAATGGAAAAAGATTGTTGGGTAAAAATTAACAAAAAAAGAGAGTGGGTTGTATATGTGGTAATTATGTTTATACTTTATAATTTATATTTTACATAATTATATTTGTGGTAATTTATATTACAAAGAATTTATCTCTAGCTTCCTATAATTAACACCATCCTCATCGTCTTAAAAGGTCTTCAAACTCTGATGATCCAGAAACTTTATAACCATGTCTGCCCTTTAAGAGCAGCCATGAATGAATAGGTGTCCGGGGCTGACAGGCTGAGACTTGGCCTAAGATCATACTGATTTAGTGTGAGGTTTCCTGTTGAGACATGGAGTGGCCTAAATGAATATATTTCACAAAAATATTCGTCAAAGCCACTGTGCTAAGATACCAACAGTCACTTGAAATTTTGGCATAATATATGGTGATTCTTGGCAATATATACTTACCTCCTGGTGAACCACTCTACCTGCTAATGTAGGTAGAAATTTATATGTGGAGGGTGGTTGGGTCATCCTGGGAGGGCTGCATTGCCACTGATGTATGAAAAAGGGAGACAAGCCCCAGCCAGTTTGGCTCAGCAGTTAGAACATCAGCCCAAGGACTGAAGAGTCTTGGGTTCAATTCCTGGTCAAGGGCATGTATTTCAGTTGCAGGCTCAATCCCTGGCCCCAGTCAGGGCCGTGCAGGAGGCAACCAATCAATGTCTCTCTCCCTTCCACCCTCCCACTCTAAGAATCAATGGAAAAAATATCCTTGGGTGAAGATTATAAAAAAGGGAGCCATGGCTGGTTTGGCTCAGCGGTAGAGCATCGGCCCACAGAACAATGAGTCACGGGTTTGATTCCGGTCAAGGGCACATACCTCGGTTGCGGTTCGTCCCCTGCCCTGGTTGGGGTCGTGCGGGAGGCAACCAGTCTATATGTGTCCCTCTCACATCGATGTTTCTCTCTCTCTCCCTCCCACTCTATCTGAAGATAAATAGAAAAATATCCTTGGGTGAGGATTAAAAAAAAGAGGGGGGGGGGGGACAGAGAAGCCACAAAGGGCACCCCCAGGCTCCTTCTTACATTCTAATTTTTAGTTTCTGAAAACTGCCCTTTAATCATCAGCTATAAGAGAAGCAAGGCAGGAAAACAACCTGCACATGTTAATACACATGTTCAAGGAGAAGTGGAGGGAGACCACTAACCCTTTACTCTTCACCTCTTGAGAATCTGATTTTCACAGGATAAAAGGGGTGGTTGAGTTGGCTGGAGAGAAGGGAGCAATAGGAGAGAGGTTGATATACAAGCCAGAAGCCTGTCTCTTTCCTCCAATGCTGGCTACCCTTCCTCAGACTGCCCACATTTCTAACACTGTCACCAAGAGGGAAGCAAAGTGCCACACACACTTGATCACAAGTTTTATTTGGGAAGAGTTTCTAATTGTTAAAGCTGCAAGTGAGTTCCTTTCACAACTACAGTTGTAGAGACAGGGTAGTTTCAGAGATCTCAGTGTTCAAAAGTGTATTTCAAAATCAATAACAAAAGCAAACCCACACCAAAGGCAAGCTCTTGGATCAGTTTGGTATGTACACCACTGATTTCAGCTGTTCTCAGAAACAGGCCCATCACTTCCTTGCAAATCAGGTGGGATGGAGTCAGTGCCCACAGGGAAAAAAGTCTTTAAATAAGTTAGCTACTTGGACAGTATTATCCACAGTAAGATAACAAGTCCTGGTGGTGGGGTACGGGGTACAGCACCAGTTTCACAGGGAGCTTGTGGGATTTGCTGGCATATGGCACACAACATGGAAGCAGTCACCAGAAGCGGGGAGAGTACTGAAGGGCAGGGAATCTCCCAGTCCCACCCAGCCTTTTAGCTTGCTAACAGCACAGGCTATGTTCTGCAGTATCTTTGGGATAACGTTCGCAACAGTTAAAAAACAAAAAGAAAACCCAATATTATTCCCCAGAAAGTCCATGTCTGCAAAGAAAGAGGAGCCTGGTCAGGGTTCCCACGGAGGACTCCGCCTCCCATCCACTTCTGTTTCCACATGATAGAGGACATCAGCCAGAGTGTGTTCTACGACAGCGCCCCAGCCCATGTCACTCATCTGCAGGAGGAATGAGAAACAGAAATGAGGTGATTCAAGTAACTACAGCAAGAAGTCTCAAAGATGCTGAGGATGCATGTGGACATTTTAATGTTACTCACAGGGCGGTAAGTGAGATCCTTTGGAGGATACTTGAAGCATGGTCCAAAGTTAATGGAAACCTGGGATAAATTCAATTCAAGCAGACATGACAAAACAAAATAAGAATACAGTGAAAAGTTAATGGGACATGGGAAATTTTTCTCTTTAAAGATAGCTGTGACATTCAGGGTATAACTGGAACAATGATATATATTAATATTGCTAAAAGGGGCCAACACCTTAATGTCCATCACGAATTAGATAAATAGCGCCCAGCAGTGTGGCTCAGTGGATTGAACGTCATCCCATGGACTGAAGTCCCCATTCGATTCCCTGTCAGGGCACATGCCGGGGTTGCGGGCTCAATCCCCAGTAGGGGGCGTGCAGGAGGCAGCCAGTCGATGTTTCTATCTCTCTCCTGTCCGATCTCTCTCTAAAAAAAGCAGTTAAAAACATATTTTTAAAAATTAGGTAAATAGCCCTGGCTGGTTTGGCTCAGTGGTTGGAGCGTCGGCCTGCAGACCAGAGACTCCCGGGTTCGGTTCCCACTAGGCCTTAGCGGCTACGGGCACATACCAAAAAAAAAAAAAAAAAAAAAGAAAAAAATTAAAAGGCTGACCTTTTCATACTGAATCATATATATTAATATAAGCAACAGTTACAAACTAATGATGGTGGGTTATCATGACATATATAACACCAAGTTGATTTATGCACATAAATACTTTATAGCCTTTACACTGAACAGTAACATTACCACACAGTACATTCAAAGGACAAGTGTGATGCACACTAACTGCACGATCCAAGCAAATACTTCCTAACACACCCAACTGTTTTTGGAACAAATAGTGACAGTCGGAAAACATTCCTGTCTCGTCTCACTTAAGCTACTCAGATTTCTTTCTAGAACTCAGCCAATGGCTCTTTCTTCACTGCCATTCACCTATTTCTCTCCAGTTCTGCTCACAGGATGAACAGACGCTACATACCGTGCAGCTCTTGTACAGTGAGATGGCCGGAAAGTAGACGCCCTCAAAAATATCTTTGTAAGCCACACCTTGATTGACACCATTTTTATAAAATATTATCTGAAACAAAAACCATGGTTTTACTTTAGAATTTAAACACAGAATAAACAAACTAAAAAAGAACTCACTTGGAGAACCTTTGGAAGTGCTGCCACCACACTGGTGATAATGTATTCCAAGAATAGCATAGAGCTTATATAATAACATCTTATATAATCAGGTTTCTCAGAGCCTATTTACACGCACTATTCTAGTTGGTTTTCAGGTTTATTTGCTTTCTGTATTCCTATGCTACCTCTATCAGTTATACTTTCTATTATTCAGTATATTGTATTTATAAAAAGCAATTTGGTCTTCTACCAATACCTGTTTGAGTCTATTTGTCTCCATCCCTTGTGTAAGGTCCTCTTCCACATTTCTACTTTGAAAATTTTAGGAAAATCTGTCAGTCTCTGAATCCTTATTTTCTTTGCCCTATCTCCCAAAACTGTCCTGAATATTCTCTTAGAAAAAAAAATTTTTATTGATTTTTTAGATGGCAAGATAGAAATATCGATGTGAGAAACATCAGTTGGCTGCCTCCTGCACGCCCACTACTGGGGATCAAGCCCGAAACCTGGGCATGTGCCCTGACCGGGAATTGAACTGGGACCTCTCAGTCCATGGGAAGATGCACAATCCACTGAGCCACACTGGCCAGGCTGAATATTCTCTTAACCACTATACATTTACTTCAGAAAATGTTCTTTTGCTCTAGCTGGTGTGACTCCATTGGTTGGTTGTCATCCCATGCACCAAAAAGTTGGCAGTTGGATTCCCAGTCAGGGTACATGCCCAGGTTGTGGGCCAAATCCCCAGTGGGGGGCATGCAGGAGGCGGCCAATTGATGTTCTCTCTCATCGATGTTTCTCTCTCTCTCACTCTCATTTCCTCTCTCTCTCAAATCAATAAAGGGGAAAAAAATTAAAAAAAAAAAAGAAGTTCCTTTTTCTGAGGTAACTTTCTCTGTCTCTCCTTCCCAGCAACAGTGATCTTATCCCTGGCTGTACAATAATTCCTCACTTAATATCATCAATAAGTTCTTGAAACTGTGGCAAAACACATTTTGAAACCAATTTTACCACCAGCTAATTGATATAACTGAGAGTTAAGTTTCCATGGTATCTCATCAGTGTTGTAATGAAACATTACTCGAGGACTTGCTGCATTTTCTGGCTGTATCATCCTTAGATTAACTGCTTCCCTTTACTCCTTTTTCAACTGGAAAAAGTCTTAAAAAAATTTCTCCTACATTAGCTTCTATTATTGACTCAGGTGGCCTCACAGTATTTTTATGGAAAAACTGTTTCCATCTCAGAACGTTCTTCCTTCCCTTTCTGTTTTTGGCCCTTGTGGCTGGTCCAGATGTGTCAGCCCTTCTTTAACTGTGCTTTGACCTTGGGCAGACATGGTCCCAACAACCCTGAGACAGGAAGGTAGGGAAAGTTCTAGAGGACACTGAATGAGCCATTACAGCTCTGGCTGCCTCCAGGTTACACAGCAAAAGGACCTCTCCTCTCCTATTCCAGGGTTTCTCCCTCTGTCCTTGGTACCTCCTCTGATAAATAAACGTCTCTGGCTTGGTTCCTCAATCACTTGTAGATTTCCTTATTAAACCACTGCTTTTACCTCTTTTCTGTAGTGTTCTGAAAGAACCCCGATATCCCTCTAATAGCAGCAGCATTAGCGGTATCACAGAAAGAGCACAAACACAGTAAGCAGAGTGTGAGCTTCCTGTTAGCTGTGTTAGCAGAAAAATCCCTTCATTCCCCTTTGGGCCTCATTTTCCTCACTTATAATTAGGGGGTTGGTCCCAATCTTCAAGGTCTTCTAGGTCTGACATTTTGGGGACCATGACTCACCTCACTATGGGGAGTCTGCTTTAGGCTCTTCTCTGCTTTATCCACAAAGTCTTTTTCCTCAAAATACAAATAACTCTTGAACTTTATCAAAGCCTTGAAAACCGAGAGAAAGGAAAAAAAGGCTCATTGAAGCATCAACATCACACAAACAGCACTGAGTCATGTGCTCTGCAACAGAAATTAAAAATCTTTGCAGAGTTAACTTTGCTGGATTTTGAACTATGTGCTTCTTAAAAAGTACCAGATGGCACATGTTTGTTAAACATTTTCAAAAAAGGCCTTTACTAATAAGATTTGTGAGGAAACATGTACCGACAAATACATACACACTCATCACCACAACACTGGAGCAACTAAAATTCTCACACAGTTGGTAGAAATGGAAAGAGTCTGGCAATTTCTCATAAAAATAAATACATAACTACCCTATGACCCAGTAATTCCACTTCTAGGTACAGACCCAAAAGAAATTAAAACAGCCCGTCCTGTGTGGCTCAGTGGTTGAGCGTCGATCCATGCACCAAGAGGTCGCCGGTTCCATTCCCCGTTAGGGCACACGCCCAGGTTGTGGGCCAAATCCCCAGTGGGGGGCATGCAGGAGGTGGCCAATTGATGTTCTCTCTCATCAATATTTCTACCTCTCTCTCCCTCTCCCTTCCTCTCTAAAACTCAAAAAAGAAAAAATGTTAAAAAAAGAAATGAAAACATGTTTACAAAAAGATTTGTTCAAGAATATTCACAGCCCCAAACCTGAAAGAGTTCAAGTGTCTATCAACAGGAAAATGGATATATGTTTTTATTTTTCAATAAAGTCAGAAAATGGATAACACGTTGTGGCACTTTTAAACAGTAGAATACTACCCTGTAGTAAAAAGCAAGCTACAGATGCATACAACATGGATGAATCTCAAAAGCATTATGCCAAATGATAAAAGGTCTTCAGATGGAAGACAACATACTGCATGGTTGCATTTATATAAGATCAAGAACAAGTAAAACCCACCGAATAGAATTATAATGGGAAAAAAATTCTACAATTTACCTATAGAGGTAGCTGCCTCTATGGGGGTGTGAATGGGGATTGGCCAGGAAAGGGCATGAGGGAACTTTGCCGTGATGATAGATTCTACGTCTCAATAGAGGTTTGGGTCAAAACGAAAACTCAGTGAGTGAAATTCTGTACATTTCATTTTCTGTAGACAGAAAAAACTAAACAAAGGTTGAACTTAGCTAGTGATGTGCATCCTGAAGAACTTGGTTGGGGGGGGGGGATGATGTCTGCAATATTCTCTGAAGAGCATTAAAAAAAGATGGGTGTGGCCCTGGCCGGTTTGGCTCAGTGGTTGGAGCTCAGCCTGCGGACCAGAGAGTCCCGGGTTCGGTTCCCGCTAGGGGCACATACAAAAAAAAAAAAAAATGGGTGTGCCCTGGCTGGTTTGGCTCAGCAGTTAGAGCATCAGTCCGCGGACCAGTGAGTCTCGGGTTTGATTCTGGTCGAGGGCACGAACCTTGGTTGCAGTTCGTCCCCAGCCCTGGTTGGGGTCGTGCGGGAGGCAACCAGTTAATGTGTCTCTCTCTCATCAATGTTGATGTCTCTCTCTCCCTCCCACTCAAGCTGAAGATAAACAGAAAAATAGTCTCGGGTGAGGATTAAAAAAAAAAAAAAAAAAGATAGCTGGGTGGGTGGAGAATAAAAGGATAACATGTTAACAGAATTTAGGTGATGGGTATTTGAACACTGACTTTCAAATTCTTTCAACTTTGTTATGTTTGAAAATTTTCATAATGAAATGTCGGGGAAAATGTGAATGGGGGGGTCAGCATCACAGGGAGCCACAGCTGCAGGCATTGGCTGCCACTGGCCTTCAAACCCAGGAGTATCTCAGGAGGACAAACTTACCTTGTCTTTGTAAGTATCAGGCAGTGATTTGGCTGTCTCTGTGTCTTCAGGAAGATTGATATAGAATCCTAGGACATCTCCCTGTCCATAGCCAGAAGAGTAGTGTTTGCCAATGGACTGGTGGAACTTGGTTCCCTTTTTACTCCGCCAAGAATAGCTAAATTTATCATAACCTAAGGGAGCTTGAAGGTTACCTATCCCAAAAAAAAGATATGCAGGAAGTCAGAGGACTGCAACTCAACTTCTGGTTTGCTAAAGGAAAAAATTCCACCTTTTGGGGTGGGGTGGGGTCAGTTTTGTAGAAATGTTAACTATTTCTCACAAGCAAAGAATTATAAAAATATTCCAGGAACTGCCTGGCTGGTGTGGCTCAGTGGTTGAGAATCGGTCCATGAACCAGGAGGCGGCTGGTCAATGTTTCTCCCTCATCGATGTTCCTCTCTCTCTCTCCTTCTCCCTTTCTCTCTCTAAAAATCAATACAAACATATTTAAAAAAAAATTCCAGGAATTGCAATGACCGAAACCCTCAGGAATTAAATTTTATGTCCATAATTGGATAGGCCCCAAAGTAGTAAAACTTAGCCAGATAGTCTTATACCTCTCTACTTGCTTCAGTGTCCACACTATAGCCCCATCTTACCCAACGGCTGAGACCAGCCCAGTCTAGCAGCAGTGTCTGGCGGCATCTCATCCACCGTAATTTCAAAGTACCAGGCACCTTTCCGTACCCCATGAGAAGCCCGCACCATAGAGTAGCCCTTCTCTCCAACCACAGTCAGTCGGTCATCAGATATCTTTAATTGGGGAGCTGCCGAGATGGAGATAAAAACAAAGGCCTGCAACTTATTTGAGATACTGGAGACAACTGCCACAAAAACATGAGTCCCTTACACTCCAATAAAACAAAATGAAATATCAGTCCAGGAGTTTAAAAATTTTAACATAAAGCAAAGATGATAGAAGAAGAAAGTTGTTAGGTAATTCAGTTTTATTGTATGTGATTACACACACACACACACACACACACACACACACATATATTTTTAAAATTTTTCTTTTATTGATTTTAGAGAAAGGAAGGGAGAGGGACAGAGACAGAGACACTGGCCGGCTCCTGCATGCCTCTCACAGGGGATCAGGCCCACAACCTGGGCATGTGCCCTCACAGGGAATTAAACCGGCGACCTCTTGGTGCATGGGTCGACGCTCAGCCACTGAGCCACACCAGCTGGGCTATATGTGATTATATTTAAGAGGACAAGTTAAAATTAGTTATACTGTCTATTCCCTGAAATACAACAAATCAATTGTAATGTTTGAATCCTGATTTGAATAAACCATCCTTGAAGACTTAACTAGAGTCCTCATGCCCGGCTGATATGACTCAGTGGATTGAGTGTTGTCTCATGGACTGAGAGGATCGATGTTTCTCTCACATCGACGTTTCTATTTCTCTCTCGCTTCCTCTCTTAAAAAATCCATAAAAACATTAAAAAAAAAAAGAGTCCTCACTCAGCTTCCCCAAATGTTAACACCATCTATAACCATAATATAATTATCAAAACCAGAAAACATTAATACAATACTATTAATTAATCAACACATCTTCAAAATAAGCCAATTATCAACATATCCTTTTTCTGGTCCTGGATCTAATCCAAGATCTCACAATTCATTTAGTTGTCATGTCTCAGTGTCTTTCAATCTGGGACAGTTCCTCAAGCCTCTCATGGCAGTGACATTCTGAAGAGTACTGGTCACTAGTTTGTACAATATCCTGCACTGTGATTTGTCTGATGTTTCTTTCTGTTTAAGTCCAGGTTGTGCTTTTTTGTCAGGAGCACCAATGAGGTAATGCTGTGCCTCTCAGAGCACCATATACAGAGGCACATGATGTCAAACAGTGATGTTAAACTGACCACCCGGTTAAGGTGATGCCTTCCAGGTGTTTCCACCACAAAATTACTACTTTCCCTTTGTAACTAATAAGTATTTTGTGGGGAGATAAAAAGATATTTGAGAAAAACCAAGAAAATCTGATTATGAACCAAATTCAGACAATAGCAAGGTATTATTTATTTTGTTAAATGTGATAGCTCTGTGGTAAACACCCATACTTTTTAGAAATGCTTAGTTTTTAGAGCATATAAGGTGAGATTTACTTCTTAAAATTTCAGGAAAAAAGAGTCATAGAAATAAAGGAACAGATAAAGCAAATCTGGCAAAATCTGGACAACTGTTAAATATGGGTGAAGAGTATTTGAAGAGTCACTGTCTTCTTGTCTCTACCTTTGTGAATGGCTTGATTCTTACCTTACTATGAGGCCATTACATAAGATAAGGGGACCAATCTAAACCAATTGGAGGGGATATTGTGACTTGGAAGTGAAGAAAAAATTATAAAAGGTGTTAGAAACATCTCTAATCCAATTAAGACTTAACTGAGAAAAAAGCATTTGAAATAGTGTTTATAACACTCTAGAAGTTGCCTGAAGTCTATTGGAAGAAACACAAAATTGAGATTCAATAGCTTTTATAAAGGTCTTTATGACTTACAAAGTACTTTTTGGGTAAAAGAATATGCTATCTGGAATTTGCATTGATACTCCAGAAAAAGAACAAAAATTCATGAAGTATACGCCTCTAAAAGCAGTTAATTTACATTCAGTTTCATATTCTAAAGGACAGAGTGTTATTTGTTAATAATGGAACAAAGTATGTCATTAAAAGAGCTACTATATATTTAAAAGAGTTTTACATGACTAAGAAAGTCCTAAAGTCAAAGATAATTGACCCAGTGGGAGAAAATGTTTACAACCCATTCCATAGACACAGGGTGAATATCTCTAATATATACAAGGACAGGACCAAAATCCCAACAGAAAAATGGGAAAAAAACACAAACAGGTATTTTATGAGATAAGGACTCCTGAACATGAAAAAAAATGTTCAAATTCAAAGAAATACATGTTAAAACAACACAAATACCATTTCTCACCTATCAGACCAGTCAAAATTAAAATATAAGTCAACATATTCTGTTTGCAAGGCTATGGGAAAACAAACACTCTCTACATTGCTGGTGGGAATGCAACCTCCTAAGGGGAAAATTGGCAATATCTAACCAAACTACGCATATACTTACTTTTAGACCAGCAATTTCACTTCTAGGATTCTACCTTGAAGATGGACATGGACAACAAAGCTGGGGACGGGGTGAGGGGATGGGGAGGAGGGTGTCAATGGGGAAAAAAGGAGAAACATCTGTAACAAAAATAAATTAATAAAAAAAATAAAAAATAAAATAAAAAATAAAGGGGAAAAAAAAAGAAAATATACCAACAGCACAAAAATACATATGGCTTATGGTTATTTACTGCTTCGTTTGTGATTGCAAAATACTGGAAACATCCTAAATGCCCACACACTAAGTTGTTGAATAAACTATGTACATCCACATAACAAAGCATCATGAAACTAAGAAAAGAAAAGAAGGATGATGTCTCAGCACTAACTAATCTAGAGTAACTGCATGAAGCGAAATGCAAGAGTATCTCTCGTATGCTGCCCTTCATGAAAAAAGGAGATAAGGCCTAGCCGGTGTGGCTCAATGGTTGAGTATTGACCCATGGACCAAGAGGTCACTGGTGTGATTCCTGGTCAGGGCACATGCCTGGGTTACAGGCTCAATCCCCAGGAAGGGGCGTGCAGGAGGCAGCCAATCGATGTTTCTCTTTCATCGATGTTTCTCTCTCCCCCTCTCCGTTCCTCTCTCTAAAAAAAAAAAAATCAATAAAACATATTTTAAAAATAAATAAATGAGAGAGATAAGCCCTGGCTGGTTTTGCTCAGTGGTTAGAGCGTTGGCCCCAGGACCAAAGGAAAGGGTCATGGGTTTGATTACCAGCAAGGGCACGACTTGGGTTGCAAGTTTGATCCCCGGCCCTGGTCAGGGCTGTGCGGGAGGCAACCAATCGACGTCTCTCTCTCTCACATCGATGTTTCTCTCTCTCTCTCTCCCCCTCCCTCCCTTCTATCTAAAAATCAGTGGAAAAATATCCTCATGTGAGGATTAACAACAACAAAAAACAAAACAACAATAAAAGGAGATAATAGATAATATACATGTATCTGCTCATTTGTGCAGAAGAAATACAGGAAGGATCAACTAGACACTAAAGAGACTGGTTACCTTTAGGGGATGGGTGAGAAAGTGGTGGAGACCAAGAAGGGTGGGGGGGTGAGAAGGTAGTGACACACTGAGTAAACCTCTAGTACAACTCTCAGAACCACAGTAATGTTTCACATAACTCCCTCTCACCGCACCCCCAAGATGTGGGAGACCCCACACAAACACTAACAAATGAACCTAACTGCATTACAAATGGAAAACATAACCACACTAACGGAGGTAGGGAAGAAAGTAAATCTTCCAAGTTAACAGTATCTTGATGGAATACTGCAAGGCTACAGAGAAAAAGCTGTACACAAATGCTGCACTATTAGTGTTTCTCAGGGGTCAGAAATTCTGAAACTACTCTGTGCATATTAGAAATGAACAAACAAGTAAATATATTGCAGAGATTCAGAGTTAGGTCTCTTCCTATTGGAGAAAGACGTTACAAAGAAGGAAATGTGGAAGGCTGGAACAACTCTGTGGTGTTCGGAATCCAAGGTACCAGTGTAAACTCAGTATAGCTAGCCTTGTATGTATGTGTCAGTATACACTTCTGAGAGAGTCTAGAAGCAGCACCCAGTAACAGTGAGCATACCTACCACTTAGTCTTAAAAAACAAGGTTTCTAAACACCATTCTCGAATCCAAGGAGCCAGGGCTCCTTGGAGAAGTAGCTGATAGTTGGCCTGGGGCATGAAAACTACCAGATGAACCAGGAACACCCAGGAATACCAGAAAGTAAATACTAAAAAAAAAAAGATGATGCTTATCAAAAGAACACAAGAACCACCTAAAGAAGCTTCTAATGGCCAAAGCTGGAATAATTTGAGCAAGAAAATAAAGTATACTCACAGAATAAAATAAATATCTATGAGTCCATAAGTGAACAATAAATGGAAAAGGGAAGAAATAAAACAAGTTATTTGCATAGCTTCAAAGTATCTTTTCCCAAGATATTTATTAAGTATAAAGGGAAAGAGAGTAGAGAAAACCAGCAGAAACCACCTTAACCAAATGATCTTCATCAACATGGGCAATCCGAAGATATATCGACATCATGAACTCCATGAGATGATGCAATGAGGATTCGTTTCTGTAGTGTTTTTTTAATTTAATTTTTCTTTTTTTATCCTCACCCGAGGACATTTTTTTGCATTTATCTTCAGATAGAGTGGGAGGGAGAGGGGGGAAGAGAGAGCGCGAAACATGGATGTGAGAGAGACACATCAACTGCTTGCCACCCACATGGCCCCAGTTGGGGCCGGGGACAAAATGCAACTGAGGTACGTGCCCTTATTGGGAACCGAACCCGGGATACTCTGGTCCGCGGGCTGACACTCCAACCACTGAGCCAAACTGGCCAGGGCTGTAGTGTTGTTGTTTTTTTGGTTAATCCTCATCTGAGGAATTTAAAAAAAAAATTTTTTTTCTTTATTGATTTTAGAGAGAGAGGGAGAGAGAGATAGAAACATCGATGAGAACATTGACTGGCCAGCCCTGCATACCCCCACTGGGAATCGGACCCACAACCTGGGCATGTGTTCTAACCGGGAATCGAACTGTAGACCTCTTGGTGCACGGGTCGATGCTCAACCATTGAGCTACACTGGCCGGACTCATCTGAGGATATTTTTTCCATTAATTTTTAGAGAGAGTGGAAGGGAGGGAAGGAGGGGGAGAGCAAGAGAGAGGAAAAAAAACAGGGATGTGAAAGAGACACATCAATCGATTGCCTCCCTCATGTGCCTCAACTGGGGCCAGGGATCGAATCTATAACCCTGGTATGTGCCCTTGACCGGAATTGAACCCACGACCCTTCAGTATAGGCCGACGCTCTAACCACTGAGCAACAATGGCCAGGGCTGTAGTGTTTTTCCAAAAAATAAAGCACAACCTCAGTCTAATTATGAGAAAAAGACAAACTTTCACTGAGAAATACTGGATAAAATAACTGATCAATACACTTAAAAAGTGTTATGGTCATGAAAAAACAAGCAACTACTGAGGAACTGTTGAAGACTGCAAGAAACTAAGGAGAAATAACGAAATGCCATGCGAGATCCTAAAAAAGAGGCATTAATGAAATTTAAATAAAGTCTTTAGTTTCATTAATAGCTTTTACCAACATTAATTTCATGGTTTTGATCATTGTACTATGGTTGTTTAAGATGTTACCATTAGGGGAAGCTCAATGAGAAACACATGGAAACTATAGTTTTTGCAACTTTACTGTAAGTTTAAAATTACTTCAAAATAGAAACTTTTAATAAACCATATATATGTGTATATATGTGTATCGCATGTGTGCGCGTGTACATACATATTATATATATAATGACTTATAATGACTAGAGCACACAGGAAGAGACAAAAAAGGAAATTATTTCTTGCACATTCTGGCTGAGCCCAGAGATGGGGTGTGGAGGAGTGGTTATACACTGACATGCATGTCTACTTCAACGACAGTAGTTCAGGGTAACACTGGGTCTCACACGAACATTAATACTTTACATACCTCGATCATGTAGGGCTAACAAAACCCGTTCATACAAGCAGGCTCTGTAGAGATCTCCAGGAATAGGTTTTCCTGCCCAGCAGTCGAGTTCAAGCTTCTCAGGGTCAGGGGCGTGGGGATCAGGCTCAGCTAAAATATACCGATAGCCATCTTTGTTAAACGGGTGTTCCAAGGGGTAGCCATGAGGGGGAAGGCGCTGAGCAGAAAACAAAGGGTCACTGCAGAAAGGAAAAAATAAAATCAAGAAACTAAAAGCCCCTCTAGCTCAACTGCCTTCAATTATATAAGAACTCTAATTCATTAAATTTCAGCTGGAACACAAGCCACTTCACAAATGCTTTTCATCACTTAAATAGAGCATCATGCCCTCTGCCGGCAAAACAGAAATGAAAAGGATTCGCTTTATTTAGCAAAATAGTTTTGTTTTGTTTTTGTTTTTAGATGGGGGGGCGGGGGAGATCGATGTGAGAGAGACTTATCAATTGGTTGCCTCCCGCAAGACCCCCACTGGGCCAGGGATCGAACCCTCAACTGAGGTATGTGCCCTTGACTGTGAATCAAACCTATGACTCTGATCTGCAGGTCGATGCTCTAATCACTGAGCCAAACCAGCCAGGGCAGCAAAGTAGTTTTGGTTAATTACTTTAGTCTGCAGGAGTTATGTGTATCTCTGACACTGAGCCAGTACATCACAGAGAAGAGAGGGAGGAGTGAAGGTGATTTCCCTTAGTGTATTTATTACTATCAACTAATGAACAGAAGCTCAGCAATATAAGCACTTACTCTCTGTTGTCTAAATAAGAAATGACCTGGATTTCATCACCTCAGTATTGAACAAAGTGAAGGGAAGAGGCAGAAAGTTTACGTAAAGAGCCAGTGTTCAATATTGGTTTCACTCTCTCCTCCATCAAGCCTTTCTCAAAATGCCTTACTAGAACTTGACCCCCCAGGTAAACCAACAGAGTGCTGCCCTGTAGCTGGTTCACGCAGTACTTAGTTTATAAATCAGGACACCTAGCCTGGGGTTATTTTACCCCTCAAAGTGCTCAAGATTTGAGAAAAATGGACAGGCTTTTTAATCTCAGACATTTGAGCTCCTGAAAAGTATGGCTGTTTTCCTCTGACAGACTTTGCCAGAACCAAACAATACTCTAAGAGTGGTAAATGGAGGTGAGTGTTCTCTGCCCACCTCCGAGCCTTCTTGGTGGTCCCTGTGGTCCCTCCATCCTGCTGTTTGCGCTTAGCTCCTCTTCCTTTTCCACTGCTTCCTGCTGCAATTCCCCCTTTGAAGAGAAGGCAGATCACTTTCAGTGAGCTGTGACAAAAGTACCATGTGGACACGAATTCCATGGGGACTAACACTCCCAATGTGCATTTGTGTAACACCACAGGAGGATTTCCTTCCCAAAAGCATATTGGATTTCACCCTGGTTCTGAATGAATGTGCTGAGTGTCTCACAGCCCAGAACACTGGGTTCTGGCAGTAAGCTCAAATGAAACTGTGTTCCATTTTCAACCTTCCCTTCTTAGTGAACTGTAACTACCAGGACACTTTCTGAGGATGTGACACAAATGCATTTTCACTCATTCAGATTCCGAACACCCACAGCTAAAAACAACTGCATGGATAAAGCTTTTTCCCCATCCAAGTCAACACAAACATCCATAAAGAGAGAATATCCTTACTATAAGTAGATGTTCGCTTGCTTGAACTACACATGATATATCCCATAAACACAATAAAGGCACAATATCTGCAAAAGCACTTAACTTGAATATCCAACAGACAAAAAGTACATCAGACATGGAAAACAAAAACAGAAGTACTAAAAAGGTGTTTCTCTCCAGTGCTGCTACTGAGGTTATCTACTGTGGTTGTGCATGACACAAGTTTAAGCAAGAAGGCTTTAAATTTAGTAGGCAATTTTTACAATTATTAGGACTGTGCCAATGCATAAAATTCAGGTTCAACTAACCTGACTTGTGGAATTAAGAGCAAATATTAAAAGATAATTTACATACTTAATTTAAAAAATATAGCTACATACTAAGGCCACAAGAAATACTACCTCATGTATTTCTGAAATAGGTACTTTAAACTTTTTGTCCAATGCTGTCATTCCTCTGAATTAGTTTGTCTTCTAGAAAATGTCCCTGAACTGCAGGAAAACACCTTTATGTAAACAATTGCATATAGTACTGTATTTTAATTTGGGGCAAGCGTGGGAATTATCAGCAGTTCTGCTGCAATAAAAAGGATCAAGATGTTGAGGGCGGGTCATATTCTGCATACACAGGACCAGATTTATGCAGACCTTCCTTTTATGAACACATCAGGTGTGATTCCTATTTCTCATAAAAGGTTTAATGTTATACTGCTGCAACATCAATATCTCTAGTTTGAGTTACCTTAATCAAAAAACTTAGGTTTTTACTATCATTTGCATTTAAATTATTTTAAGAGAGAAATTTTAGATCCATCTTGAACAAAACAATTCTGGCCATGTTAGGCAGAATATGACAACGTACAAGCTTTAAATTACTAACATTAAACTGGAACTACTGTTTCATATTAAGTGCTACTGCCACCATTTTCACAATGCTTTAAATTTTTAATTTAGTTTTAGCTTCTACCACAACTCAGCAAAAAAGCACTTTCCAAACCACAAAATACTTAAGTCTGAGAGGCTGAAAGAAGACAGAGGAGGAATTCACCTCCAAAAGAGGCTCCACCTGTAACAACAGAAGTGGCACCATGTATTTGTCAAATTTTAACAATTAAGAGGGGAAAAATGGTGTAAAAAGATAAACAATACACTTAGCTATTTCCAATCTTGGAATATTAATAAGAGAAAATTATTACATAATTAAGATGCTACTACTCCAAAAAACAAGTTAATGATGTGATGTGTTTGATGAATAGCTAGCCATCACCCAGCAACCCCAACTCTCATTAGATTACCATTAGTAATGAAGGGCATTTCTGCTATTAGATGAGTTACCAATAGAAAAAGCATGCTATAGTGGGTGATTGATACAGAAAATGCTATCATGTGAATAAGCCAAAGTTCTAGGGCAAGAAAATTAGAAGATGGCATAGGAAGTTAGTTAAATAAAAGCTCAATTAAGGAAAAAAGAATGGAGAGCAACTGAATCTAAATGGTTAGTTATGAGGATACAGTTGGGGAGTCTAATGTAAACACAGTAAATCTAACCTTAAAATTATACCTTTATGCTACATTTGTTTAAAACCCAACTGTGGTGTAAAGTGCCAAAGAGTTCTCTTCCACCACCATCTGTCACAACCTTGGCTAGCTCCTAAAAATTGAGTTTAGGACTTTAAAGCATCTTAGTAAATATCCAGTTAAGAGTCAACCCATCGGGGGAAAAAAAGGAGAATCATCTGTAACATAAGTAAATTAATAAAAAAAAAAAAAAAAAAGAGTCAACCCAAAGAATGCCCAATTCTAGGCACATATGGATTCAATACCTTACAGATACTTGATCAATGAGACAAACACTTACCGTTTAAATTCCCACTGGTAGACACGGCACTGCTTTGTTTTTGGTTGTCATAAGCAGGACCAATGTTACTAAGATCCTAGAGAGAAAAATACTCAATTATAATAAGGAGGCTATATAATCAAACCAACCTGGCAATGCTCAAAGACACCAGGAGAAATTCTAATAGAATGGGAAGGGAAACTGACAATCCTAAAGAGTCTGAAATTTGCAAGGGTCCCAAACTTGGATGTTTCAGGGATCAGCAAGTAAGACATGTCAAGTGTAACAATCAAAGTGGTTTAAGAATGATAAGACAATTCTTTTCCTCTCTCTCCTCCCGCTGCCCAAGTTGCTGAAAAGAAAGAAGGCGAAGGGGAAGAAGGTGGCGCTGGACCCTGCTGTCATGAAGAAGCAGGACACTAAGGAGGTAGTAAATTCTGTTTCAGAAAAGACCCAAGGATTTTGGCACTGGACAGACATCCAGTTCAAAAGGGATCTTATCTGCTTTGTCAAATGGCCCTGCTACATTCTGTTGCAGCGGCAAAGGACTATTCTCTTTAGGCATCTGAAAGTGCCTCCCGCCATTAACCAGTTCACCCAGGCCTTGGACAGCAAACAGCTACTCAACTGCTTAAGCTGGCCCACAAGTACAGATCAGAGACAAAGCAAGAGAAGCAGTGATTGTTGGCCTGGGCTGAGAAAAAAGCTGCTGGCAAAGAGATGTCCCCACCAAGAGGCCATCTGTCCTTCGAGCAGGGATTAACACAGTCACCACCCTGGTGGAGAACAAGAAAGCTCGGCTGGTAGTGACTACACATGATGAGGATCCCATCGAGCTGGTTGTCTTCCCGCCTGCCCTGTGCTGTGAAATGGGGGTTCCCCACTGCATTATCAAGGGGAAGGTCAGGCTGGGTGTCTAGTCCAGAGGAAGACCTGCACCACCACTGCCTTCACACAGGTTAACTCGGAAGACAAAGGAGCTCAGGCTAAGCTGGTGGAAGCTATCCAGACCCATTCTAACGACAGATAAGATGAGATCCGTCGGCGCTGGCCGGTTTGGCTCAGCGGTTAGAGCGTTGGCCTGCGGTACAAGAGAGACCCGGGTTCGGTTCCCGCTAAGGGCATGTACCTCGGTTGCAGTTTGTCCCCGGCCCTGGTTGGTCGTGCGGGTGGCAGCCACTCGATGTGTCCCTTTCACATCGATGTTTCTCTCTCTCTCTTTCTCTCTCTCCCTCCCACTCTATCTGAACAAAAAATGAAAAAATGTCCTCGGGTGAGGATAAAAAAAAAAAAAAAAAAAGAATATGCGTAAAGTAACATTTTGAGGAATAGCCAGAAGTAAAACACTAGTCTCCTGGTTTGAGGTTAGTGTTATATCTTTCCACATGTGCCCAAAATGATTTATTTGGAGCCCACCGTGTTACCGGCATGTAATGGCAGTGCATTACATGTGGCAAATATACAAATGTAAACAAAACCCGATTCCCTATCCCCAAGTGATCCCAAATCAAAAGGGGAATATAAAACGTATATGTACCTGATCTAAAAGTCCAAATTTGGGGTAATCTTCTTCTGGGTCCTTACTCCCAGGATCAGGGTGTTCCTTTACCAAGAATACATCTCTTTCTTTACTCTAAAAGAAAACAGTATTTTATTATTACTTGAAATTTTATACTTAAAAGAAATAATGAATGAATGATCAACCACCAACTCTAATTCTTAGGTATAATCTCTAAAAAAGGTAGTGTTGTTTTTCTCTCTGATTAAAAAATTAATACATGATCATCAAAAAATTCAAACAATGAAACTTAAAAAAGTGAGAGAGCCAGCCCTGGCCAGGTGGTTCAGTTGGTTGGAGTGTTGTTCCATACACCAAAAAGGTCATGGGTTCAATTCCCTGTCAGGGCACATATTTAGGTAGCGGGTCTGATCCCTGGTTGGGGAGCTTATGGGAGGCAACAAATAGCATTTTCTCTCTCTAAAATCAAGTGAAGATAAAAAGAGAGCCAGAATCCTCCATAACTCCCACCTCTCCCTGCACTGCACAGAGATAAGGACTGCTGACAACTGGCTGCTGCTTCCTCCCCAGGTGCTCTCTAATTCTCAAGACAGTAATGTCTAGAACAGTTATTTGTTTTTTTTAAAATTAAAGGAAAAATTGCTCCAATTTCAATATAAAATTATACTTGCAAGAAAGCAGTGGACAAAGGTTTCAGTGTCATAAAAAAAGTGATGCAGGCCCGGCCAGTGCGGCTCAGTGGTTGAGCATCGACCCATGCACCAAGAGGTTGCCGGTTTGATTTCTGGTCAGGGCACATGCCCAGGTTGTGCGCCAAATTCCCAGTGGGGGGGCATGCGGGAGGCAGCTAATCGATGATCTCTCTTATTGATGTTTCTATCTCTCCCTCCTTCTCTCTCTAAAAATCAATAAAGAAAAAAAATGTTGTAGTTAAAAAAATAAAAAAGTGATGCAGGCACAATAAGATACAACATGCAACTTACTGATTTTGTGTAAAAACTATTAAAATTGACAATTAGTTATATGGCACTCTCCAAGATTTAATACTAAGTTGTTTTCATTTTCTTAGTCATAACATTATTTCAGTGAGACCAAAGAGAATTTAATTTGTACAGAGAACACAGCCTAAATGTTGAGTCCAGTCATTTTCATCTACTCACCATTGTTTTAACAATGTTATTTGGCCAAGTCATTTTCCCAGGTCTCTGTCTGGTCGTCATGCACTCCCAATATTTATCAATAAATGGTATGATATCCTGATTTTTAAAACAAAAAACATTAGGACATTTATAGCTTGGTTCAAAGTTATGCTCATAAAAAAAGGAAAGAAAACTACAACAGTTTCAAAGACCTTATCAGAATCAAGAGAAAAACCCGTTTAGTCTTAATGATTGAACAAATCTACAACTGCAAGCAAACAACATATAGATTGTGGGGAATTTCAAACAAGTATATACAAACCTTAGCAACACAGAGCTTAAAATCCAATTGAATAATCTTGGTTGTCATCTGAAAGATGACTCCAAAGTTAAGTCACTCCTGAGCTCCTGTTTCTACCTGCTTGAGACAACTCCATCTGGACATCCCATAGGTATCTCAACATTCTTGTGAATAAAACTGAATTCTGTATCTTACCTCACAAATCTGCTCTGCAGGTTTTTATTCTTGCTGCTAATACTAGAATCACTTATCACCCAGAATCACAAGCTAGACACCACGGAGTCATCCTTAACTCTTCTTGTATAACCTTCACATCCAATCACCAAATGAATTTTAAATTTTCAGAAACTTCTCACTAATCAGGCCTCCTTTCCATCCCCACTGCCCCAACTGTAGTCCTCACCACTTCTAGCCTGCATGACTAAAACAATGTCTGAGCTCGATCTTCTGATATCAACTTTCCCCTTTCTAGGCCATTCTTCCAGAGTTAGAGTCCACCACTAACATCTTCCACTAGAGTTACTTCAGTGAACACTGTATCTTTACTAAAAGGAACCAGGATTGCAGAAGGGAAAGTACAAGGGAAGCCTGGAATATTTTGTTGTTCCAGAAAGTAAGGAAGAGTTAAAAAACTATAGGAACATATCAGAAAGTTTCAGGAGTCAGCTGGATGGGGCCACACTAGTCAGATCTCAGCATCAGAAACCCTAAATCCAATAATGAACTATAAACACCCACAGATCCACCTGGCTGGTTTGGCTCAGTGGTTAGAGCGTCAGACCACAGACCAAAGAGTCATGGGTTGGATCCCCAGCCCCTGGTTGTGCAGAGGGCAACCAACTGATGTGTCTCTCTTACATCAATGTTTGTTTCTCTCTCTCTCTCCCTCCCTCCCTTCCACTCTATCTAAAAATCAATGGAAAAATATCCTCGGGTGAGGATCAAAAATAAATAAATACATAAATAAATAAAAGCACTGCAGTTTCTGTCTTGAAAAAAACTATCCAAAAATCCACAGTGATACTTAAAAAAAAAAAAGACAGGGAAAGGAAAACTTTACAGAAGAACTGCAACCATTAAATGTATTATTTTACAACCAACTCTATTAACTGATGCAAGCTAGGACAATCAATGGTTGCTAAAACCACTGCTTGAAAGGATTAGGAGAACAAGACATTCACACAATCTCTATGTATCATGCCACAGATTACTTAACTACAAAGAAAAGAGGTTTCTTGCCTGGCCCGTGTGGCTCAGTGGATTGAGCATTGTCTCATGGACTGAGAGGTCAGGGTTCAATTCCCGGTCAGGGCAGATGCCGGGGTTGAGGGCTTGATCCCTAGTAGGGGGCGTGCAGGAGGCTGCCAATCTATATTTCTCTCTCACATCTACGTTTCTATCTCTCTCCCCCTTCCTCTCCCTCTAAAAAAATCAATAAAAACACATTAAAAAAAGAGAGGTTTCTTTATAATCGACAAATCTGGTAGATACCTCTTTACTCAGTCAAATTTAGGATCACCAATAATAAAATATCCTGACATGCCTCCTGATGTGACTCATAGAAAAACACACATTACCCACATAATATTCTTGCCATAAAAATGTTTCACTTGAACCTAACCATGAGGAAACAATCAGATAAATGCTGTGAACTCTGAGAAAGAAGATACCTACTAAGAAGGGCTCCTGGTGGCTAACTGGGCTTAAATTAAAAAAAAAAAAAAAAAAAAGTCTAGCAGCCATTTTCTACACAGGGTCTCTCATGCAAACTGCACTTCAGGGAGAGGCATGCACTGAACTGCCTGCCTGCACTGTGTTTCTGCCCTCTGAGCCAGCCCTTATAAAGGTTTCCTGGAATCCTATTTCAGCCAATAGGACTGAGGCTTTCCCCATGCAGTCTGAACAGTGCAGCTCAGACCAACCAAAGCAGATCAATTCTGACCAATTAGGGCAGTGCCTTTTGGACCAATCAAACTGCAAAGATTTGGAATCCTCATCTGCATGAGGACAGACCAATCAGGGACCAGTGGCAGAGGCTTCTGTTCATATAAGCCAACTCACTTCAGGCTCTGAGAGCATACTTTTCCTTTCCACTGAAGACTGTGTCTCCCTGGCTGAGCTTCTGAAACACCAAAGATGTCTCACCGGAGGGGAGCAGACAGAGCCAACCTGAATAGTGCAAAGTGGAGCAGAGCTGTCTAGCTGGGGAGGGACCTACCTTTGCCCATCCCTGTATACTGTATATAAAAGAATAGAAGTTGTGGCCGGCCTGTGTGGCTCAGTGGTTGAGCATCAACCCATGCACCAAGAGGTCGCCGGTTCAATTCCCAGTCAGGGCACATGTCCAGGTTGTGGGCCAAATCCCCAGTGGGGGACATGCAGGAGGCGGCCAGTCGATGTTCTCTCTCATTGATGTTTCTATCTCTCTCTCCCTCTCCCTTCCTCTTTCTCTAAAAATCAATAAAGAAAAAAAAAAAAAGAATACAAGTTGTATCCCTGGCTAGTTGGCTGTTAGTTACAGCATCATCCCATACACCAAAAGGTTGCAGGTTCGATTCCTGGTCAGGGCACATACGTAGGTTGTGGGTTTGATCCTAGGGTGCAGGTTAAATCCTGGTTGAGGTGCCATGTGAGAGACAACCAACTGATGTTTCTCACATCAGTGCTTCTCTTTCTAACAAACATATCTTTGGGTGAGGATAAAATAAATTTTTTTTAATTAAAATAAAAAAACCCTTAGCCCAGCTGGTGTGACTCAGTGGACTGAGTGTTGTCCCATGGACTGAGAGGTCCCTGTATGATTCCCGGTCAGGGCACATGCCCGAGTTGCGGGCTCAATACCCAGTAGGGGGCATGCAGGAGGCAGTTGATCGATGTTTCTCTCTCACATTGATGTTTCTATCTCTCTCTCCCTGTCTCTAAAAAAATTTAAATAAAAACATTAAACGAAATAATAAAAATAAATAAAAAGCTTAAAAAAAAAGTTGTATATATTAGATAGTTGTATTGAATCACCATTAAATTTTTTGAGAATGATTACCGTATTGTGGTTATAAGATAATACTGGGTAAGTATAATGTCTGTAATTTAGTCTCATATAGCAGAGAGGGAAATATAGATATGGGGAGATAAAGCAAATGTAGCAAAATATTAACTGGCAATTCTAGGTGAAGAATAAACAGATGTTAATTGCACTATTTGAATTTTTCTGTATATTTGAAAATTTCAAAATAATAATGTGGGGAAAAATAAACTAAGAGGAGAAAAAAGTCTATCATAGCACACTCTATTTAAAGCACTTTTTAAAAATATGCTTTTATTGATTTTAGAGAGAGAGGAAGGGAGAAGAAGTGGGGAGGGAGGGAAGGTGAGGAGGAAAGAGGGAGAGAGAGAGATAGATGGAGAAAGAGAGAGAGAGAGAGAGAGACAGAGAGAGAGAGAGAGACGGAGAGACAGACAGACATTGATGTGACAGAGAAACATGGATAAGCTGCCTCCTGCACGACCCCTGCTGGGGATGGATTCCCCCAACTTGGGCATGTACCCTGACCAGGAATTGAACCAGCAACTTTTTGGTGCATGGGATGACGCTTATCCAAATGAACTACATCTGCTGGGGCCATTTAAAGCACTTTTAATGCAGGAAAAAAAGGAGGTGTGGAGGGGATCCTTTGCTGACTCCTGCAGCTTATAGGATTAAGTCCTAGTTTCTCTGTTTAGTAGAAAAGGCCCTTGCCAAAGTCTGATCCTGACTATGTTGATCTCACTACACATCCCATACCAGTGTCTTTCAAATTGCAGGTTGCAAGCTATTAGTTGGTTATAGGTCAAAACTTATTCTATAGACTAGAACAGAAAATGTCAGAGTGTAGAAGGAAACGATCAGAGGATAAGACTTGTTAGATGAACCTTGTTTGTTTTAAACGGGTAGGTATGAATGTATACTAGGTCACAAAGTAAACTCTCCTGTTTTAAAATTTACTTAATTTTCATATTTCTTACCATGAATCACAGTAAGGACTCATGGATGGAATAATCATCTAATTCTGAATCCTGACTTTAGTTACGTGGTTTTCCAGTTTAATAGTAATAAAAGATAATTATTTTTAATAAAATGCCTGTGTAATTTGACTGCCTTTCCCCATGACAAAATCTGTGACAACATCTAGTTCAACTAGGCTGAGAAGGTTCACCTCAAGATCTTATTATTAATTGTGGACTAGACAGTTATTTGTTTCTATAAAGCCAACCAAAACTATTTAAGGATTCATCCTACTAATAGCTAAGCCAAGTGACATAATGTACACACATCAGGAAGTTAGCAAATCATATGAAATAAGAACAAAGTAATCATCAAATCTAGAAATATATTCATAAAAATCAGGGGAAAAGTATTCTTTTTTATGTAGGCGATCCACCTGATTTTTTGGCATAATTGCAATTACATTAATTGTATCTCTACCTTATCTTTGGAGAACATGGTTTTCGGATGTTCATCTTGTGTTCGGGACTGCCACGTTAGGTTGGCCAAAGCACTAAGGCACATTTCCTTCAAGTCTATCAAAAATAAAAAGGAAGAAAAAGTTATCTATAATACTAGATTTTATTACCAAAAGAATATTCAGCTTTATGGTCTACAAATTAACCAGAAGTAGAGTCATCATTTGATCTAAAATGAACAGCAATTATTCAGAGCTAAACCCCAATGCAACTTTTACCAGCTACCAGGCAAAGGTTTCCTTATTCTGCTAAGTCCAAATCCTTTTTATTCCCAGCTAACTAGAGGACAATTCTTTTGCAGTACTTTGTTCTTACTTGCTTGCTTCCGGAGGAAATAGGTATTCCCACTATGATGGCACACATTGCAGTGAAAACTGTAGTTGGTCATGAAAGGTAGACAGGATCTGTAGGACAGCCGAATTGTACAACTTAGTGAACTTCTGAACACACGCTTCTTTACGATAAGTAAAACAACAGTGAAAGTTATACAGTAATGTTAATATATTAATATAACCTTAAAAGTTAAAAAGGTTGCCCTGGCCGGTTTGGCTCAGTGGTAGAGGGTCGGTCCACGGACCAATGAGTCTTGAGTTCGATTTTGGCCAAGGGCATGTACCCTGGTTGCAGTTCGTCCCTGGCCCTGGTCGGGGTCGTGCAGGAGGCAACCAGTCAATGTGTTCCTCTCATGTCGATGTTTCTCTCTCCCTTTCTCTCCCTCCCACTCTATCTGAAGACACACTGAAAAATATCCTCAGGTGAGGATTAAAAAAAAAAAAAAAAAAAAAGTTAAAAAGGTCACCAAAATCAAAACAGGGCTTACGTTTTTACAAATACCTAGATTTTTCTGTCACAAATACTTAATAAGACATTACCCACCACAGTGGATAATTCAGCATTTGGAAGGTTTCTCTCTCCCTCTCCCTTCCTTTCTCTGTAAAAATCAATTAAAAATCTTTAAAAAAAAAAAAGAAAGAGTTAGGGGAGATTTTTCCAAGATATAAGCTATGAACTAGATTTGGGAAGATAAATCACTTCTCTTTTCTATAGGTGAACTATCTGTAGAGCTGAGAAAGTGCACAGTGGGTGGCACTGGTGTTAACAAGTTAGTCCAGGAGAGAGGGTTTGGTAGGGAAAGAAAAGTCTTGAAAGGTAGGAAGTACAAGGCCTTCAGATGAAATTAGATTTTTTCTGTGGGTAATGAGAAGTCCTTGAAGGGGAAGTGATATGGTTAAAATGTTAAGTTTAGTAACAGGATGGATAATGAAGGGAGGAACAGATTAGAATAAGTGAATATACATAAAAAGCTTTAGTAGCAACTCCAGCAGAAGGTAAAAAGGCGTCACCTAGAGTGATATTAATAAAAATGAAAGTGACAAGCAAGTATAGAAAGAAAGGAACCAGAAAGCTGGGTGGCTTATTAAATGGAGGGGCTGAGACTGGGTGGGCAGGAAGTGAAAGGAGTTCTAACCACTTAAGACAGCTTGTTATCATAAAGGGGAAATCCCCCGAAGAGGGGAGTTCAAGAGCAAGAAAAAACTTACCTGTTTGAAGAAAGAGAGGAAGAAGCCAGTGGAAGGAGAGAAACTGATTAAGGCAGAGACTGAGAAACTGATGCATTAGAGAAAGAAAGTGGTGTGGTGGTGCTTGTACTGGATGAGTAGAAAAGTATAGGGAGAACCACCCGGCCTGTGTGGCTCAGTGGTTGAGTGTCAACCCATGCACCAAGAGGTCGCCGGTTTGATTCCCAGTCAGGGCACACGCCCAGGTTGTGGGTCCGATTCCCAGTGTAGGGCATGCAGGAGGTGGCCAATTGATGTTCTCTCTCATTGATGTTTCTGGCTCTCTGTCATTGATGTTTCTATCTCTCTCTCCCTCTCCCTTCTTCTCTCTCTCTAAAATCAATAAAGAAAAAAAATAAAAAAAATAAAAAGTATAGGGAGAACTCACTCATGAAAAAAAGAAAGTAACAGAAAAATAAAAGATCAGTTTAAGTTGGAAGAGAAGAAATAAAAGTAACGGCAGGTTTATCTTGGACTCTGCTGAAACTACTTAAGGTATCCTCACAAAGAAGGTTCGCAAGTGTGTTTTCATTGCCACCACTCAGGGAATTGAGAAACATTCTTATAAATGTTAAGATTGAGTACCCTTACCTTTACTTCTCTCTAGAATCCCTTCTGTTAAACAGCCTGTTGTAATAAACTCATTTACAGAAGGCAAAACAAAGTCTCGTGCCAGAGGTAGGTAGGTATATAGTTATTTAACTCAAATACAATCAGGTGTTTAAAGCAGCCTTTTTCATACCCTGCTAGTTCACTTCCTCTTCTCAGCTGTAGAAGATAAGCTGTCCCACTTAGTCGGGCCTTAGTGTAACTTCTCAAATTCAGGTACAAACTGGTCTCTACCAAAACTCTATACTGGTTTGATTCTTCTCTGGACAGCTCCAAGTTATCTCTCCTGGTAAATTTCCTTTCCTAGGTCCAGCCTATCCAAACCAACCCTATTTGGCCAAAGTGGCCAGATTTTAAGGTCTTTTTTAAGTTACAAGATTTGCTTAGCTCCTTTATTTTCCATGTACATCTTTCTACTACGATCAATTATTTCTCCCTGATCCTTCAGTACTTTTCTTTCTTTTGTAAACATTCTATCCTGTCACCAGTCAAATGTTAACTGGAACATTAGCATTTCTAAAACCCACTTTAACTAGAAAACATTCAACACAAAAGAGGGTATTTCTTCACAATCCCACCCAAAGAAATTAATGTACTGATGTAGCCTTATTCTGAGTCTTGTCTAAATTTACTTGTATAATATTGACCATAAGGAACATCACAGAGAGCCAGCAGTGCATTTATTACCACAGACAGTGAGTTAGTAATTGTCACTTGTTAGCTGTTGATAAGGCAAGAAGCCTTTCATTCTCACTCAATCAAAAAATTATTTTAATTTACTAGAAGAGGTAAAAGATTAAAAATAGGTTTTGCTGAGGAGAGAACTCAGGATATCTAAAGGGAGTGAGTTAGAAGCAAAAGCTAAAGAAAGGATGGCTCAGGCATGAAGAGTCATCTCAAATTTTTGACATCATGCTTTGTCCACTATATACACCAACTCTTTCCTCAAAATCCACAACACCCAATACCAGGTTTAAATGATAGTGTCTCAAATCTGTTTATATAATACTTTGTAAGTGTAGTTTTGTCTCAAAATGGTTGTAAGCTCAAAAGGAGGGATAATACCTATCATTGTACCTCTTAGGGCAGTGCTCTCGGTAGGAAGAAAACATGCTCAGGGTATTAAAACAATTCCTGGTTCAAATCCTACTACTCACTGAACAACGGTTGGGAGACACAGGAAAAATTATACACTTATATTTGCCTACAAACTATTCAACCTCTGAACATGTTGAGATCTATTTTACAAAGCGATTCTTACAAAGACTACAAAAAATACTCACGAGGTATCTATGCCAAAGGTGTCTGCTGTGAACCATTTTGTACATATCCCACACTGCAGCTCTACTTCTCCCAACTGTCGGCCATTCTCTTCATCCACAGAGCCTCCTTGAGTATCCATCACCTCGGAAGTATCCCCAGCACCTTCCTGTGTCCAAAGAACAATCAGACAATCAAGTTAGTTGATCTGATTGTATTTCTGACTCCCTTAAAAACTTAAAAAACAAATCCTATTTAGCCTTGCAAAACATTCATAAAGAAATACTTACTAGTGTATCTTTTCCATTAGAGGATTCTGTCTCCAAACCACCACTTACATCAACAGAGTTTACATCCCTGTAAGATAATGAAAGCACTCAAGTAAAAATTTTCCAGAAAAAAAACCCCTCAAAACTCCTATTGCCAAAGATGATGATCAAAAGTAGTGGTGAACTTCACACTCCGCTTTTCCAGTTAAGTCCATTCTCAGTCTTGACGCCCCCTGGGTTAGGAAGAATGTGGCTCAGACAGACGCAGCCCATGGGGCACTGGGAAGCTTAATCGGCCCTTACAGACAAATCTACATGGGATGGAACTGGTGGTCCTGGAGGAGGTTCGCAGACGCGCAGCTCTCCCACTCTGTTTCGGAGGGACCGCTACTTCTTCCAGCCTGGCAATTCAAAGTGGTTTCTTCTCTGGGATATTTGAGGAGTTCCTGCTAGAGGGCTGCGCTACCAGCCCCCTGCCAGGGTGCAAGGACCGGAGTCAGGACAAGAAACTAGGCTCCCACGGACCTTAAAAGGTGCGGAAAGGGGCGTAGTCTGAAACCCAGTTCAGAGGGAATGGGCCAAGCGGCGGGTGGGACTACGGTCCCGAAGGGGGCAGGGCGAGCCGTTGGCTGCAGGGCCTGGGTTCGGAGGGGGCGGGCGGGAGGGCTCCCGGGGCCGCGGGATTCCAGGAGGGGCGGGCCTCCCTCCCCGTGTCCTCCTGTGGCTGCAGGATGTTTTACCCGCTTTCGGCCTCTCCGGAACCGGGCTCTGCTGCTGGAGCAGCAGATGTCCCCTCTCCGGCTGGAGCGGCTGCTACCGCTCCCACCGGCTTCGTCTCCCCTTCCTCCGAAGCTGTTGCATTTGCGGCCGCTGCTGGGCCAGGTCCTGCACCCACTCCGGGTCCGGATCCAGTTCCCGCCGCCGCCATCACGGCCGCCTCCTAGACTTCTCGCGAGACTACTACATCCGTCTCGCGCGAGTTGCTGACAGCCTCTGTAATCTTCAAACAGTAAAGGCCCAGGGTGGGTCCACCGCCTGCCTGAGTAATGCGCGCTCCCGGCCCACTTTAAGGTCCCGCGGGCCGGCAGACGTGGGCGGGGCGTGGAGGCTGGACTAGCCACTGGCAAAGCAAGGTGAAGGCGAAGGAAGCTCGAATATTAGTGGGATTTCTTCTAGCACTGCCTCCATCCCAGGGGTGGATGCCGCGCATTTTCGTGGCCAGGACTGGACATCATCGCGCCCATGAGGCTCCTTGACAGCATTGGCTGCCTACAGACTTGGACGCTGTGCTGTGCTGTACATTGCAAACGTTCCTCACCTTTAAATGTGGGGAACGTCTTCTAGAAAGACGAGCACTGGCTGCCCCGCCCCACAAGCAGTCTGTAGTACTGCCCTAAGGATCTGCCACTTGGCGCACATTTCCAAGTGGCCTCTAGAAAAGGGAGCCCAGAGCAGTCTGAATCCGGAGCCTCAGCTACGAAGCGAGGGCCGGGGAGGGGATGTGGATGGAGTATCCAGGCGGGAGAGGCAAGAGGCACTGTGTTCTAGAAGATGCACGCCGTGTAATATTGTAAGAGGAGGAAAATGAAGTTAGGGAGCCAGGTGCTGGGAGGCTTAATAGTTTGGAGAAGCTTGGTCCTTAGGGAAAGGAACAGGTATGGACTAACGGGAAGAACTTGAAGAATCAGCTACAATGTTGGTAGGTGAAATCACTGGAGTGGAATCATTCGGAGCCATGGCCTTCAAACTAGAGAATACAACCCCCTATAAGTATTCGGGCCAGGAAAGTTTTCAGGAAATCAGTGTTTACAATCTAATTCCTAAAAAGTTGCCCAAGGTTAGACTTTGTCCCACTTTACAAAAAAAAAAAAAAAAAAAAAAAAAAGCCTACTTCTCTCCAATCCTGCATCTAATCTTACTATGATGTATTGCCTCAGGGTGTACAAACCTCTGGGATTCCAGGCACAGAACTGAAAATTTGTAGATATTTTGATTTCCCAATTGGTTCTCAATTATTTGTTTTCAACAAATTGAAGGAGTACCTAACTGAATTACCTACTAGTTGATAGATTATTTAAAAAATTGTTGGGCCCTGGCCTGGTAGCTCAGTTAGTTAGAGCATTGTCCTGATAAGCCAAGGTTGTGAGTTTGATCCCTGGTCAGCACATACAAGAATCAACCAATGAATGTATAGATAACTGGAACAACAGATCAATGGTTCTCTCTCTCTCTAAAAAAAAACAAAACAAAAATGGTTGGTGATAAATGATAAAAGTAGTGAGTGAAACTTTCGAAAAGAACAGGCTACTTACACAGATTCAAAGTATATCCCCCCAAATATTTGTTGTAGTGGCGGTTTTAACATGGCCACAAAATCTTTGATACACTGTCCTCCAGGAGGTAGAGCTTGAATCCTCCCTCCCCTTGAGTGTGTGGGCTGGATTTAGTGACTTACTTCTAAACAACAGAATGTGGAAAAGGAAAATAGTAATTTTTACAGGAGAGAAATGAGATGACTAAATAAGGTTAACACCACCAGTAATATGTTGATATCATTTAACCCCTCATATGATGCAATGAGAAAGCTACTTCATCTCTATGGAATTCTTCCCCAAAATTCATAATCCAAGTCTAATCAAAAGAAAACATCAGCCAAATCCAAATTGAAAGATATTTCAGAAAGTATTTGACCAGTGTGGATGAAAAGGGGGGCACATACTAAACCTGATAAGCTCAGGGGAGACTTACAAATGCAAAGACCTAAAGTAACCACGTAGGATGATGATCTGAAATTAAAACTTCCTAACTAAAGCGAGTCGTGGTGGGCAGTCATGTCGTAGGCCAGTATCTTCCATGTCAAGGGTCAGTCTTTACCTTAACTGAGCCTGTCTATTGTCATTTTGCATCTTTAATAACATACCTTTGGAATATCAGTAACCTCTTCTTCCAGACCTCACAGGGCACAATCTCCCACCAGAATACAAAACCATAGAACCCCTTATTGTTGTCTTGTTCTCTAGCACACCATCTCTATGTGCTGTAAATGTTAATTGTTTACTATCCTGTACCCACCAATGTAAAAGAAGTATTTGTCTCTCCATTTTACTCTTTATCCAATGGCAGAGATTTCCCCACTTTGCTTTTTTCTTGCCTCCCTAATCTACCACCAATGGATTTCATGTAACTCTCCTTACACCGCCTCCTCCTTTGATTCTAATGTATAAAATAAGGTGCAAAACTGCCACTCTCTGGATCATTTTCTCAATCCGTTAAGATTTTGCCTCTTGGCAATTGTTGTCAGTTTGGTCCAAACTCATAAAAATTCTCTACAGGTTCGGACCTTTCTTACGCCGATACCAGTATACTTCAAAACTGTCAACATCATGAGAGACAAGGAAAGACTGAAAAACTCATAGGTTGGAGGAGACGTGACAACTAAATCCTAGATTGTGGCTCCTGGAACAGAAAGAAACATTAGAGGAAGAACTGGCAAAATCCAAATAAAGTCTGTAGTTAAATTAATAATATTATAGCAATGTTAATTTCTCAGTTTTCATCACTGTACTATGCCTTAAGATGTTAACATTAGGGGAAGCTGGGTTAAGGGTATAGGGGGGTACTCTAAATTATCTTTGTGACTCTTCTGGAAATCTAAAATTAATTGAAAACTTAAAGTTAAAAAAATAATTGTTAGCGTTAGATCAACATGTGATTTGGCATAGAACTTTGAAGGAGTTCAAAGAGTTGACTTCAACTGGATTCAATAAATCCTAGATAGGACTCTGCTTATTTATGTAAACAAAGATTGTCAGCTCCAATAGCTATAAAAATAAAAAAATAGGGCCCTGGCCGGTTTGGCTCAGCGGTTAGAGCGTCGGCCTGTGGTCCAGAGAGACCCGGGTTCGGTTCCCACTAAGGGCACGTACCTCAGTTGCAGTTTGTCCCCGGCCCTGGTTGGGGTCATGCGGGGTTATGCGGGTGGCAACAAGTCGATGTGTCTCTCTCATATCGATGTTTCTCTCTCTCTCTCTCTTCCTTCCTCTTCTCCCTCCCACTCTATCTGAAGATAAATGCAAAAGTGTCCTCAGGTGAGGATAAAAAAAAATAAAATAAATGTTTTGATGACAACTCACATATGAAATACATATTGCAGCCAGGCCGGTGTGGCTCAGTGGATTGAACATTTTCCCATGGACTGAGAGGTCCCCATTTAATTCTCGGTCAGGGCACATGCCCGGGTTACTGGCTCAATCCCCAGTAAGGGGCGTGCAGGAGGCATCGGATTGATGTATCTCTCACATCAATGTTTTTATTTCTCTCTCTAAAAAAATAAAACATATTTTAAAAAAGGAAATACATATTGCAGTTCTGGCAGAGTAGCTCAGTTGGGTAGAGTGTCATTCCCATACGCCAAGGTTGTGGGTTTGATCCCCGGTCAGGGCACATACAAGGGTCAACCAATGAATGCATAAATAAGTGGAACAACAAATCGATGTTCCTCTCTCTGTCTCTCTCCTCTCCCTCTTTCCCTTCCTCTCTCTCTAAAATCAATACATAAAAATAAAAAGAGAGACACATATTTCAATGTGACTCAGTACACATCATATTATTTACAATTATAATAAGATTCATGAAACAATTTGCACTTTGTATTATATATTTTTTATTTTTTAAATGCCAGTAGTGACACTAAATTGATTTGATGACCTCAGCAATTTGAAAAACAATGATTTGGATTGTTTTCAAAGGGCAGTGGTCTGGGGATTGAACCCTGGGGCAGCACCTACATTTTACATGACAGTCATGAATGATTTATTTTCAATGAAAATCATTCATGATTTTGGTAGAACAGTAGAATGGTGGGGGCAGATTTCACATTGCATTGGATTGAGAAGTGAGTGGAGGATCGGAAGTAGAAATAGTCATGTAGACAAATCTTTCCAGTTTTTTTCCTGAGGCATTTTATTTCTGTAAAGAAAAAACCTGAGTTAATATGGAAAATGTCAACATCTTTGAAATTTGCTTTTTTGTTGCATGCTTTTCTGCACTGTTTCGGTGTGTTTGAAATAGTCCCTAAGCAAATGCTTGGCTCTGAAGGAGAGAGAACAATTGGATGGTAACTGGAACAATTGGATGCAGGGTTGGGGAATAGAGTGATGAAGCAGTTTTATTCCTCAGTAGGGAGCTGGAGATTGAAAATATATATGGGAGAACATGATCTCACTTATTTATGGAATATAATGAACAAAATAATCTGACAAACAAAATAGATCCAGGAAAATGGAAGTAGGGAACAGAGTGACAAACCTCAGAGGGAAGGGTGGGGGGTGGCAGGAAGAGAGAAACCAAAGAACATATACAAAAGAAAAGAATAGAAAAGATAAGATAAGAGAGATGGTGGTTGATGGAGCAGCTTTCTAAAGTAAGTGGATCAAGGGGCTGAGTCGACTGGCAGAGATAGAGAAGTTAGACTTGATGGTAAGGTAGGAATCTATTGATCTGAGATTGGAGGAAAAAAAGGAGGAAGGATTAGGATGTCGTTTGTAATTATTGAGGGGGAACAGGAGATGGAGGGAAAACATTGGTGGGCAGCAGTGAGGCCTGGGTGAACTGAGACTAAACGTCTGCTGTGGCTCCAGTGTATACCTCCCATGCTTCCTTCCCGCAGCACTAAGCTGCATAAGTGTAATAGCATATGTTTTCAGTTTTGCCAGGCAGGTAAAAGTAAGGGCCCAGATCAAAGACAATCAAAGATGATAAAGAGCAGTTCAGATGATTAACCATGGCACATGAGAAAGCAGAGGGACAGGAAAAACTGCAGAATTCAGCGTCCAGAAGTCCAAATGAGAAGGCAGGAACTGGGGTGGTGAGAGGTTGAAGTAAGAGAATACTTGAGTTTCAAGATTTTAGGAGAATTCCCTTCCTTTTCCCCACAGCCAACTTACCTGTGGGTAAAAGCGGGTCAGGCTTAGGTAGAACCAGACCCAATTTCTGAGATGGGAAAGCAAAGCATCCACTAAATGGGTCACCTTCTGAAGACAAGGTTAATTAAAATCATGAAGTGCACTGGGAAGGACGTTTAGGATGGACAAACAGGAGAAACATTCTTAGAAGCTCTCTCTGTCCCCAGCAGAGAACTCACCCAGCTTGCCAGAAAGATGGCTGGATACAGCTGCCAGCTGCAGGGTGAATTATTCTCCTGGCTGTGGTGAAAATACAGAGCCCATTCTCCTCTCATCCTCAAATATAGTATCAAATACTCACAGCTGTTATTCTTGAGTGGTGGGTTTATAAAGACCACTTCTTATTCTTTCCTCTATATTTTCCAAGTGTTCAACAGTGTACTTGTGTTGCTCAAATGAGAAGTGAATAAAGTCTTTAAAAAGTGTTCTTTGTTTTCTTCTTCACTTTACCATGTCTCACTTTTGTCCCTTCTCAGTTCTTTTCGTTTTAATTTTTAGAATAGTTTATTTGAGCCAAACTGACGACATGTGCCCGGGAGCAAGATCTCAAATGCTCCCTCATCCCTTCTCAGTTCTACTGCCTCTCACCAGCCCAAGATTTGTAGTTTTATCTCTTCACCAGGATTCCACAACGGAATCTTCATGTTTTAGGCTTTCCTACACCAGTCCATCCTGGCCAATCCTCTGACACCTCTGCATCACCTCATCTTTCCTTAGGAAGCTACTTACAGCCTTTCAGTGAGAACTGACTCAGCTCAGTGTTCAAGAGCGCCCAGCAAATGGCCTCCCAGTCCTGTTGGAATCCCCATTCTCAGCACACCCAGCCCCCTCCGCAGCCCTCTAGGTTTGGGCCTGCTTCCCAGCTTTTCTCCATCTGGCTTGTGCCTCGCTCTCTGTATCCATGTCCATTACATCAAGACCCCCATCAAAGTTACTTCCTCCAGCCTTGTTTCACGCAGTTCTTATGTGAATGTATATGCTTCAGTAGTCCTCAGTTATCAAAGAAAACATTGTATTGTGGACCCAGATGGCCATAATCCCATTTGGCTCACCTGTCCGAGGACAAATGCAGGTAATCAGTTCACTCATATCAAATCCTGGTGCTTATTCATAATATACTTCTCCAAAAGGTCCACAAGCAATCAGCTCCCTGCTCAACACTCAGTGCATTTTTGCCTCCTTTTCTTTGCTTGCGCTATTCTTTCTGGCTTGAATGGCAGATGTTAAAAAATAAGTTTCAAAACAGCATTATGACTATCATTTCACCCCATAGGATTGAATTATTTGGAATGAAGTTAATACATTTAAAAAGTGATTTTTTTGACTGGTGGATTTTTCTGGAGTTGAGAATGAGAAAGGAGTGTAAACAAGCCAGCACTATGCCCGGCCAGTGTGGCTCGGTGGTTGAGCGTCGACCCATGCACCAAGAGGTCACCGTTCGATTCCTGGTCAGGGCACATGCCCAGGTTGTGGGCCTGATCCCCAGTAGGGGGCATGCAGGAGGCGGCCAATCGATGTTCTCTCTCATCGATGTTTCTATCTCTCTCTCCCTCTCCCTTCTTCTCTCTCTAAAAATAAATAAAGAAAAAAAATTAAACAAAACAAAACAAAAACCCAGCACTATATTGTGATCCAACTTTTGTACATTTGTTAGTATACACAAAGAAAAAGAACTCTGGCTCACTATCTTTGAGGGAACGGAGGTGATTACAGAGACTGCCTATTCTTTCCATAATATACTTCTGTAGTATTTTAAATTTTATATGAATTCGATTTATAATCAGAAAAAAACTAACTCATTTTTAAAAGCTTTTCACATACACAGACTAAGCCATACAAAGAAATTTCCCAGGACAGGTGTTGAAGTGAACTAACCAACTTCTATTCATCTTTTGAGCAGGAAAAAGATGTTTCAGACCCTTAAGGAACTGAGGGTTTTCTTTTCATGTAAAAGGAAAAGAGACATAGGTGAACTGGGTTTTAATTGTTGCTTGGTTACTTCTCACTCCAAACACTTACCCAAAGCTGTGTTCATTTTGTCTCTCTGCCCACAGCCACAGTCACTCCTTGGGTGAATATTTCCTTGCTGGTCCCTCAAAGGTGAATGGAGCTTTCCAGAAAGCTCTACAACTTACAAACTCAGTTGCAGACCTTCTTCCTCCTCCCAGAGCCTGTTTTAGCGAAACAGCGGCCAGAGCACTACTTCACAGATGCCCGAGGTCTGGGCTGGGGCCTGAGATTCCTGCATTTCTAGCAAGCTCTCGGGTGGTGCCGGGGTGCTAGTCTGAGGATCATGCTTTGAGTGACAAGGAGTAGAGTATTTTTCTCCTTCACCTCCCCACTAGCTTCTCTAATGTAGGCCCTTTCAACAGGGCTTTGTGTATAGCTGGCAATAACTAACCCCACTTAGCTATTAGCTAATGTGGCAGACTAATTCCACATAGTAATGGATTAATTTCCTCTCTGTCCTTTTCCCTCTTTAGTCTTCTTGCTACACTCCTCCCCCTCCCTTCCCACAGAGTGCCCGACCCTGGCTATACAGGCTATACGTTAAAATCACCTAGGGAGCTTTACACAAAAAAAGGGCAGTGCCCCCAGCCAATGCAATCAGACTCCATAAAGGAGGGATCTAAGTACCAAGGCTTAAAAAAAACTTCCCAGTGATTCCAGTGTGTACCCGGGGCTGCACTGTTTCACTGCCTCGAGGAGAGATAGGGCAGGGTGAAAAAGTAGTCTATTATCTATGTTCCTTAGGGAAGGAGTGCGGTTAAATTTTTCCCTTCTCTGTCATATCAAGTTCTGACCAGGATGTGGTAGATGGTTGTTCTGTTGGAGTTGCAGGGCATGAGGAGGCCTAGTGATGGAACTCAGAGCAAAAAGGAAGCCATGTAGTGCAAGAAACCCAAATATCTAGGAAAGGTCAAGAAGACAGCAGTTATCAGAGACTTGAAGTAGGGAAAATCTAAGAGTAAGCTTGCCTCATTGAGGGATAGATGGACTCCTGGGCAGAGGCAATGTCACGACCTTTCGACCTTTCTTTCCCTTCCTTGACAAAAGGAAGGTTCTGACTGAATCATAGACTTTAATGTAGTTACTCACTCAGATATTTGTTTTCATATTGTAAGCCCGAAAGCCAGGGCCCTCTGCTACCCACCCTACCCTGGGTCCAAATACCCATCTGGTCACACATACACTTAGGGTTGTACCTATGTGAGTGCTACACATGGCAGGCCAGCTGTCTGACAGGTCAGGGTCCACCGCTCTCCCTTGGGCTGATAATGTCCTGTTTGTGATGGCTCAGCCTCACCCGTGAAGGAACAGGAAGGAAGCTGTCAAGTCTGTTGTAAGAAAGAAAGAACTGGAGTCTCCAGGAGGGAGAGAGGAGGCAGTGGCTGAAGGTTCTGGCTGGAGGAGCTAATTAGAACTTCCTGTCAACAGAGGGACTCAAGATCGAGAGGCATTTTCAATTGTGACTTGACTACAGTATACAGTAAAGAATAGTAGTGCTAACTTGTTCCTCTATGGTTTGAGATCTCCCAAAACTAGGGCTGACTAGGTAGAGGTACTGGACCAGAGGGCACACACATTACAAGGTACCCACACACAAAGCAACCCTTTTGCTTCTGGGCAGTATAAAAGAGTTGATCTGGGTTAGATGCCATCTACAGAGGAAAGGAGAGATGAAGTCATGCTACTTTCCCCCCAAATCACACCAGCACCATTTGTCAGTGAATTAAGAGCATGGCAAAGTTTGTCAGGTTTACAGAGTATTTGGGTGTCAATGCTGATATGTAGGACACCAGAGCTTTCAAGTACACTGTAAATGTCCCTTGTCTGAGTTCAGAGGCTCAGCTCAGGAGCTAGGAAACACAGCTGTGGATGGGCTTGGTGGTTCCTGAAGGGCTCAAAAGCTGAGACTGTCCAGGAGTTGGGGGATTACCTGAGTGACTCCATTTATAGCCATGATACTGATGAAATCTGAACCTGCCCTACAGAGGCTAAGGGAGGAGTTCTTAACAGTTCAGTGTCCTGACTGTCCTTTTGGAAGGCAGTTTTGCTCCTCCCACGATAGGGTGCAGTGACTAGGAAAAGGTTTAAATGCAATCTAGTGGCAGAAGCTCGAATCGAGAAGAGCCCTAAATAGGTAAACTTTGATGCTAGTTGGAGTTCCTCAGTGGACAGAGCCACCTGGTTACTGCTCGCGAGTGGTGAGTTGAGGGTCAGATGGCAGTACGGCCCTATGCATGACTGTTTGCCTGGAGGGAGGAGGCAGGGTTCTAACCAGCTTGTCCCAAACCAGGGAGCAATGCATGTGTTCTCTGCCCTGGTTCTGCCTGCAATACACCTCTGGTCCCTCTATCTGCAAAACTCCCTCAGTATTCCTCTCAGAGAATGAGGGTCCAGTTGCATAATCTTGAGATGATGTGGAGAAGTGTGCCCAGGTCTAGAGTGCATGTGCCACCCTTCACTTTCCTTCACATAAACGAGTGGAATGGAATAACCGTTTCTGAGCTGTATGCTTCCTTCCTTGTTTTAACAAATGCTTCCAGCAAGGGGCAGCACTACGTTGAGTATTGTTAACTGGAAACCAAACATTCATTCCTTTTAAGGATTTAAGAGTAAGGAACAAACCAGGGCTCAAAGGGCTTCCTTTAAAACTGGCTTCCCTGTGCCATGGCCTCTGAACAGTTGGGGGAAGGAGAGATTCCCCTCCACTTTGGCAATGGGGCCTCCTTTCCCACGGTCCCTGCAGGACACATTCAAGTCATGTTCATTCAAGAAAACCTAATCTTTAGGGGTCATACTTTTCTCCAGTTAACCTGCATTTCCTTACCTTCTCATGCTTATTTAATCTGCTGTAGATGAGGAGGCTTTACTCAAGTTATTTCCAGAAACCGAGGTGTCTGCTGCCTGTCACTGGGGCGCTGGCTCTTCCACACAGGATTAATTGTCCCCACAGCAAGGAGCACATGTCCTCTGCTCAGCAGGACAGGGAGGGCTGGCCATGTTAAGTTCTGAACCTTATTTTGAAGAGGCCAGGTTTCTGATATCAGCAATGAGAGCTGCATGCACAAAACAAGAATCACACATGGCTTCAATTCCTAAAGGTTTACATCAGCTTCTGGAAGGCTTAGTTATGCCCACTGCTCTCTCTAGTGCTTACACAGTGCCTGCACATAGGCACACAGTAGGCACTCAATAAATAGCCCTCCCATAAATGGGAAAATGCTATCAATCTTCTTTCACTCCTTTGTATCCACCCCCACTAAGTCTAAGCAAGTCACTGAACATCGGAATGACTCTAGTTCCTTCCACCGGATTTACCTTAACCCCAATCTGTTACTGCCTTGTTCTAATACTTCAACCAACATCCTAGTTGCCTACAGCTCAGAATCCAAACAGCCCAGATCTCAGTTCCAACCAATGTGGTATAAAGAGGATGGGCTTTCGTGCTGGACAGATAGAAGCTGGAATCCTAATTCTGACATGCATAAAATGGGAATAAAAACACCTACTTTTAAGTGATGGGGACCATAAATAAGATTGTAGTAAAGCTCCAGAATACAGAAGGCATTCACTCAATGTTTTTTGTTTCAATAATCTAATCCTGTGCTCTCTAAATTTACCTTGTGCTACCCAACACACTTCAGGCTTACATAATATCTCTACACACACTGTATTCATTCCAGACCCCACGCCTTTGCCCAGGGAGTTTCCCCTACAGCCTCCATATCCTTCGCACTCTTCAGCTGCTCCTCTCCTGCTAACCTGTCCCACTCTCACTCCACTTATTTGCACTTAATTGTACCTCCTGGGATTATTTTTTCTCAGGCGTTTGTCTTGAAATTCTCTTGTATTGCCCTAAGATCTAGCACCATGCTGAGCATGGATAAGAAGGTTAGGAAAAGCTTGTTAAATCAGAATGAGATTGGATTTAGCTGGAAAAGATCACTTTCTGGGTCTATTAGTGAACCCTGCCCTTCCTGAAGTACTGGTTTTCAGACCTTCGGACTTCTTGGTTGGCCACGAGTCCTTGAGCTTTCCTTGAGTTGTTTCAACAATGATGAATGTCACACTAGAGGGTGCCAGTAAAAAGATGGCCTCCCTCTCCTGGCTACCTGGGAGCTGGAGGGATGCCCACAGCTGTGCCAACAGCCGTGTGGAGGTTGGAAAATTACTGGAAGTTCAGGTCCCTATATGCCACTCATGGTCACTGGGAACATTCCCCAAAGTTTGTTTTTGGCCTTCTCACTGTTTACTCCGTGAGCTCCTAAACTGGCATTTCTTTCCAACTTCTCTTCTGAGTCACCCAGACCAGAAACCATGACACATCTCTCCTTCTACCTCACCAAGCGCTGTCAAGCCTCCTTTCCCAATGTACCCTATTCCTACTTCTATCGACCTGGTTCAGCCTCTTCTTGCATGTATGGAAAACCCAACAGCATTGACATTCCTCCAGCTAAACTGCCCTCCTGGCTTGGGGCCATGCATGATCCACAAAGCACTCCCCAAATTAAAATCCTGCTGGTCCTATCAATAAGTCCCTTTTCCTCTGTAGAAGATTCTGATTCCCTTAACGCATGGTATCCACACAGCCTCCAAGCCTTGGACAATCACATATTGTTTTACGACATTTCTGAGTGTCCTTTTACTATTCATAGAACTTCTCATGTCCAGATCAGGTTGTAAGCTTTGGGAACACACATCATACCTTTGTTGTATTTCCTGGTTCATAGCATGTGGGGCTGTCCCACAGTTGTTACTGGGTTTCCCAACTGCAAAAACAGTACTTTTGGTGATGCTAGGGGGGTGAGCAGGCCAAACTGGGATGGTTTCCTAGAGTATCTCTACAAAAGCATTAAGACTCCACACACTGGGATGTTAAATGGGACCACAGGAGCGTTATCTCCCCAAGATTTTAACTTTCTCAAGGACAAGGACTGTGTCATAGATCTTTGCTATTGCACAGCATCCAGCCAGAATGATGCTCAAGAAATACCCAGGTTTCTGGAGGATACTCTGGTTCAGTGGCAAAGGCACACAGCTTATGTATGATTTTCTTCTTGTCAGAGAAGCCGATGTTTTACCTTGTCTTTTGAATCCTGAAATATAGCACCTAAAAGAGGACTGGATCTGCTCATGTAGAATGGTGGGCAAGACCTCGGGTTGGATGTCAGGAGGGGCGAGAGTAAGATGCTTTCAATGGAAAGCTAACGGATTGGGAAAGCTGATCCGATCTCTAGTTTGATCCTAGTTGGAGCTTTTGATGTTGTCTTTGCTTTGGTGGTGTGGTCCCTCCAGAGTGTCACTTTCTTTTTATACAAAAAGGGTATGCTGCGTGCCTGGAATCAACATGCCACTGTGGCCAGGTCCTTCCACACACCATCTCCAGGCACATGGATTCCAGCTGTCTTCACAGGGGAGGGGACTCCAACTCAGCTGTAGAAAAGGCCAGGTCAAGGACTGGACCACTAAGGCCTGCTGCTCCCCCAAACAGCAGACTGACAAGTGCTATGAGCGCAGAGCTTGTACAGTCAATGTCGGTCACTGCCTCTTGCTCAAAGGCCACCCATCCCCCAGCACAGCCTATGATGGGAAACACCTTCTGTTTCTCAACAAAGACTCAGTTCGAACCCAGTCTGATCTCTCATTTACCAGTGTGTGATTTTAACTTGAGCTGTAAAATGAGGATGGTACTTGTTCTACTTACGTCATAGATCAGCATGAGAATCGAATGGGGTAATGTGTAGGAAAGGGCTTTACATGCAATGTGCAGATAGTAGTTGGTGTTGGCTATCCAGTTGGTATAGAAAAGAGCTCAGACAGGGGCCAACTTTTGGCCCTAGGGTGAAGGTGGCTTTTATTTCCTCTCTTGGGGAAGGGGCGGGGGCTTCCCCAAGCACACCAACCTAAGAAGGGGGTGGGTATGCCCTTAGAGGGAGAGCCGGATGATCATTCAGAAGGGCTCCTCCAAGTCCATGTCCTGGCCCCAGGCTGCAGGGTGTGTGCTCTTGAGAGTCACTCTCCTTGGGGTGCCAGCTCTTGCATGAATGGAGGCACATAGAGGTATCTGCTGGTGTTCACCAAGAGGAAGGGAAGCAGGTGCCCTGACTGAGGGAGCAGAGGACTGGGGTGGTCGACCCCACACCCAGTGCCTGCCCAGGATGATAACTGACTCTCTCCGGAGAAGGGCCGGAGGGGCCCAGAGGCATTACTTGATCTGATGGCTGGTCCTTTAAATGTCCATCTCAAACTGTGACTCGTCACCTGGTGAGAGAAAGGACAGAGGGCCAGGTGAGCAATGATGATGGGTAGAACTTACATGTTAGAGGCTAGGGAGAGGTGTTATCTTTTCATTCCGGTGTTCCTACAAGAAGAACAGAGGCCAGATTTATGCTGCCAAAGAGAATGGAGGGAGGCAGGACTACACTAGGTATTCCTGGAAACATAGGCCTGAAGGTGCCATATCCAGCTGTACTCTCTTCCCCAATCCCAAAGGAAGAGCAGAGACCAGGTCTCCCACAGGAGAGGTGATGGTCCTGAATTTTGTTTGTTTGTTTGTTTTTTAATCCTCACCTGAGGACATTTTTGCATTTATCTTCAGATAGAGCAGGAGGGAGAGAAAGAGGGAGAGAAACATCCATGTGAGAGAGACACATTGAGTGGTTGCCACCCACATGACCTCAACCAGGGCCGGGGACAAACCGCAACCGAGGTATGTGCTCTTAGCGAGAACCGAACCCGGGACTCTCCAGTCCGTGGGCCGACACTCTAACCGCTGAGCCAAACTGGCCAGGGCTGAATTTTGTCTAATTTTTATTATTTTTGATGGTTACTTGTGAATTGACATAAACACAATTTCATAGAAAAATATTCCTTAAACATAAATTTTTCTGGAGCACGTGTCCCAACTTTTGGTGAAGAAAATGATACCATAACCTACTAGGCATACATCCGATTGCCCATGGAGTAGCCTGACCCTGCAGTAAAGGAGTTATTTGGGTAATTCAGCCATTCACTGCCCTTGCCCCACTTTCCACTAAAATTCCCAAGTTCTTCATGCTTCAGCAGGTTGTTTTTCTTTTAATTTATTTACTTTTAAGTATTTTTTTTATTGATTTTAGAGAGTGATAGAAACATTAATCAGCTGCCTCCTGCACAACCCTTACTGGGGATCAAGCCCAAAACCCAGGACCAGGAATCGAACCGGCGACCTCTTGGTGCATGGGATGACACTCAACTGAGCCACACCAGCCAGGCAGGTTGTTTTCTTTTAATGGAACTGTCTCATTCAGCATCTCCTGGATAAGGCCCAAGGTTCTACATAGTAAGATGCCTGCTCTGGCCCCCGGAGAAACAACTGGCCTCTTCTTCTGGTTATATTTACACAAATATGTGGGTCCAAGGCCAAGAGCTTTAGCTTTTTACATCTAGTTCAGCCAAACAAAAAATGATGTCCCTCTCTCACCACCACACCCCATCACAACAACTGTGTGAAACTACTAGGCCATTATTGTGGGTAAGGCTGCCGCCTGGGGCACCAGTGGGCCAACCCTGCATTTGTTATGGGCCAGAGCAGCTGTAGAAACTGGGAGGTAAGAGGGTTTGCAAGTGGGGGCGAGGAACAGCCTTCAGGTAGTGGTGGTGATTTAACAATTTCAGGAGTTGTACCTCCACCCTCAACTTTCAGTCTTTGATTTGAAGCAAAAAGTAGGGTTGGAAGGCACTGTGCCACCAACCAGATGAATCTGTCCACCCTTCTCTCCATCCTTCAACACGCGGCAGGGAACCCCGCTGCCTGGTGCCGCCCACATTGCTCTTCTGTGTCACTTCCCTCCCTTCTACTGCCCTCCAAGTCTGAAAGGTAAGGGAACTGTCTCCTGTCTTGGGCTGTGGGGTTCCCAAGGTGATTATGAATCATTTCCTGCAGGCTCTGGGTAAATGGATTCTGCTGCTGTCAGCAGAGCCAGCCCAGCCCGAGTTCTCAGCTGCTTCCTGTCTGGCCTGGTGTACTGCCTTCCGGGTGAAGGGTCAGCGGGTTCCAGGCTGATTGTTTGTCTGCAAGTGCTTACACTGCATCCTCCCACAGTGGGGGAGCTCAGAGCCAGTCACGGAGCCACAAAGACTACATTCACACACACCTCTGCCAGGGGGCCTGCTCTGATTACATCCATGTTTCTATCTCTCTCTGTAAAAGAATCAATAAAAACATATTAAAAAAAAAAAAAAAGAATATACTAGCGGACCAACACCCTGAAGAAGGCAACCAGGGATGCCTTTCTGAGCCTGTAGACATGAAATTTCCTGGATGACAAGTACACCATGTCTTTGAAGAGTCGTCTCCTGCCCATGAACATCCTGGTGTGTTTCAAGTGTTGCAGATACAAGGTACAGCTTTAGGGACAATTATATGAAGGGGCACACTTACAAAAGTTGCTTTGAGGAGCCCCTCCTATTTTAATCAAGCTCCCATCTTTCTTGGGCCCCTCTCATGGGTACTGATGAAAGTTCTCCCCACCATCACTCCAATCCTTACCTCCACCCTCTGGACTCTGAGCTGTCCCACAGGTGGGGCGGTCACCATCATTCTCTCCCTGGAATTCCCCCTAGTGGATAGGACTCTCAGCTGCACACATTCCCATCCCAAAGAAGAGCCTGGCCAAGCCTGGCCACTCACCGCCTGCGGGCTTATCTTCAGGGCTGTTTTGCAGGTGATTTTGGCGGGCTTCTGTGGGGGGCTCATCGCTTATAGGACTAGTGACCCCCGGAATGGCTGGCAGGTCCTTGGGGGGTGTTTTGGTCACAGGTGAATTCCGACACTCCATCAGGAACTTCCGGTCATAGATGATCCTGGTACCTGGAAGGGAACAGGGACATTAGTAGAGCCACCTTGAACTGGCTGCCTGCTCTTTTTTCCACATCTCTTGAGGCGTGGCTGCAGCAGAGGCAGCCGGTTTTTCTGCAAAAGCTGAACCTCTGAAAGGAGGAGTGAGACCTATTCAGGTGCCTGGCTAGAGCCCAGGACTCTGCCGCCACCAAACTGCCCTGACTCCCCTTTACAAGGAGCATTCTGATGGAAGAAGGGGACCACTGGCCACCAGACTGTGTCCTTTCTCCCCTCAGAGCTTTGCACGCCCTGTGCTCTCTCCTTAAAGCCCACCAACTCACTTACCTAATCGGTGCTCAGTGTTATTACCTGTGACAATCATATCCCACAGTGGAAAAGGTGGGCTGTTTTACTCACTTTTCAATTCCGTCCTTACAGTACCCTTGTGGGGTATCCAGAATCTTTTTTTTTTTTTTTTTTTTTTACCATTTTACCAATGTGCAAATAGAAAATTAAGTGACTCCCCAACTAGTAAAAACGAGGACTTCCCTGCCTGGGCTTTGTGGAGAGGAGTGACTCAGAGGCACCACCTGCCCACAAAAGGGTCTCCTGCTAAGCCCATCTCCCTGTGCCGCCCTGCTCTGTCCCTGGCACCGTTTACCCATTGCTCTGAGGTGCCACCACACTGCAGGGTTTGTACATGGTCTGCATTTCATTCATTTTCTTTTTGTTCTCTTTTCACAAGTGTCACCCTAGGGTGAGGACCATGTCTTATGGATTATTCACTATCCTAAAACAACACTCTGGACCCATCCTGTGATACTTCAAAAAGGGGTGTTTATCTATAGTGTGGACTCAGGGTCCTTGTGGGAGACCCAGCTGATTCATCAAATTACAGTGAACAGTGAGAGGCTATTCCCGTTTGGTCCTTGTTGAATCCTGATCACCTCTGAAGCACCAGTCATATAGTACCTCACGAACATTTGCTGATTGCTCCCTTTTCAACAGAGAGCAGGCCTCAGGTTCAAAGCGTTCAGCAGGCAAGGGAATTTAGCTGGAATGTAAAACTGTCTTGTTGTCCTTATATTTCTTTTTATAGTTACCTTCTATTTATGGCAAGTGAATCTGGTTTTCCAAATACAGAGGTGGTATCAAGTTTCCTTTTAATACATAATAGGATATAATTGAATGCAGGGTGGGGCAGGAGTAGGTTTACAGTTGTTCGTATGGAAAATAATACAACAATTAATAAATAATACAAGAATAAACTCTGTTTCACGTACTCACAACTGTCAACCTACTTTTGCCCCACCCTATATAATAGTATACGTTATATAATGTATGTAATAAAATATAATAAAATGAAATTAAAAAGGTAAGGCGATATAAAAATATTAAATACATGTACAAGTAGAATGCAAAGCATGATGAAAGTTGCAGCTGGAAGATAAATGACCAGAGTTTAGAAACCGTGATTTCAGGATGTTAGGAATGCCCTTATCAATAACCCTGAAATGTCTCCCTCACAGAAGGGCTATGAGGAGTGACATTCCAACAGCTGGGATTTATTTCTTGAAGTTACGCACAGGCCTCTCTGTTGCCCCCCAGAGAAGAACCAATCTGCACCTCTGAGCTCTGAGTGTGAGTGCCTAGGCGGGGCTCCAGGTGCTGAGGACCTGGGATGCCAAAGGCAGAGCAATGGGAGCTCCGCCTACTTGCCCGGGGTGTCCCAGTCTGACTCTGGCTCTACTCAGGCTGTCACCTCGTCTTACTCTCCTCCTCCAAGATGCAATGATACTGAAGCTGACAGCCCTGTTCATCACCACCAGGTAGTTAAAGTTCACAGTTCACATTTCTTAGAGTGAGGGGTGTAAAAAAAACCCCACAGAACAGGGGCTGCACCTTAAGGCTCTGCTACTAGCCAGCTGTGTGACCCTATGCAGGTCACCCTCTGTGCCTGCCCCTCCCCCGTTTGGGTCTCAGTTTCTTCACCTGTAACATGAAGGGCTGTGAGCCTATGAACCAGGTAGTTTACAAATGGAGAACGGTTGCCTCTCCTTGAAGGGGGATGTCCTGGCTTCAGAGATGGGACCACTTTTCTATTTCTTAATCTTCCAGGCTTAGCACCTTACCTCCTCGTCTCCTTGCCTTCCCTCACCTTTGCTTTTTTGTTGGTTTGTTCACCACAGAGTAGGGAACTGACCCCATCAGAGCGGAACCTAAGAGCTGGAGATGCAATAGTTCAGAAAAGAACTTGGGGAGGGCAGCAGCTTCTGGGAAGGTCCTTTAAAGGTCATCAGCCCCCAGTGATATTTAAAAAAAAAACTGTGGTAACATATAGATAACAAAATGTACCACCTTAACCATTTTGAAGTGTACAGTTCACAAGTGTTAAGTGCATTCACAGTGTTGTGCAACCAAGCTCCAGAACTCTTTTCTTCTTGCAAAACTGAAACTCTGTACTCATTAAACAACCCCCTGTTTCCCCCTCCACCCAGCCCCTGGCAACCACCATTCCACTTTGTCTTTATGACTTGGACTGCTGTAAGTCCCTCATGGAAGTGGAATCATACAGTATTTGTCTCTTTGGGACTGGCTTATTTCACTTAGCATAATGTCTTCAAGATTCACCTATGTTGTAGCATGTGTCCGAACTTCCTTCCTTCCTTTCTTTCTTTTTTTTTGTTAATCCTTACCTGAGGATACTTTCCCATTGATTTTTTAGAGTGGAAGGGAGGGAGGGAGAGAGAGAAACATCAATGTGAGATAGACGTATTGATTGGCTGCCTCCTGCATGACCCTGATCAGGGCTGGGGATTGAACCTGCAACCCAGGTATGTGCCCTTGACCAGGAATTGAGCCCGCGGCCCTTCCTTTTTTTAAAAAAATTGTTGTCATTATTACAGATGTGCCCCATTTCCCCCCTTTTTGCCCCGCTCCACCCAACCCCCATCCCACCTCAGGCCTTCCCAACACTATTGTGTATATCCATGGGTTATGCATACATGCATATATGATCTTTGATTAATCTCTTCCCATCCCCTCCACTGAGATCTATTATTCTGTTCCATGCATCCATGCCTCTGGACCTATTTTGTTAGTTTATTTTGTCCATTAGATTCCACATATAAGTGAGATCATGTAATATTTGTCTTTCTCTGTTTTATTTTGCTTAGCATAATAATCTCCAGGTCCATACATGCTGTCGCAAAGCATAAGATTGCATAAGATCTACTTTTTTTTTTTTTTTTTTTTTTTTTTTTTTTTTGTGAAGAATTTTGTGAGTTTATTTGAGCCAAACTGTCAACATATGCCAGGAAGCAAAGACTCAACGGATTGAGATAGCTCCAGAGAAGGGCAGTTTTGCACCTTAATTTATACATGACAATCAAAAGAGCAGGGGTAAGTGGGTTACGTGAAATCCACTCGTGATAGATTAGGGAGGTGGGAGAAAGCAAATCGGGGAAACCTCTGGGATTGGATGAAAAGCAGTGTGACAGACACATTCTTCTGTTCCACATGTGGGCACAGGACAGTTAACAGTCAACAATTAACATTACTTTTTTTTTTTTTACAGCCACACAGTATTGCATTGTGTAAATGTATTCCATTGTATGGATATACCACATTTTGTTTATCCACAGACATTTGGGTTAGTTCCACCTTTTGGCTATTGTAAATAATGTTGCTATGAATATGGGTGTGCCAATATTTCTTTGAGACCCTGCTTTCAATTCTTAGGGGTATATACCCAGAAGGGTCCCTGCAAATTTTTAAATCATTAATTATACTTAAAAGAAAAAAAAGAAACAGCCTCTGTGCCCTTTGTCCTGTAGCTAGAGTACTTAATTAAAAATTAAAATCCTCATCTGTGCTAATAAAATCCATAAATGATGGCAGAGGTGGCACCCAAGACACCCTTGACGAGGGTACTTCAGTGGCGGAGGGTAAACAGTGGTGCTTAGAAAGTCAGTTAACAAGGCACCAAGCCTAGGAGGGGAGCATGAGGGGACCACAAAGCCACCTCTGACTCAGGGCCAGTGAGGAACAGAAGCTACAGATCAACGTGGTAAAAGCGTTTCCTACAAAGCTCTTTGGCTTGTTAAGCCTCTTCTCTTCCATCCCTTTGTGGGATTCACCACTACACAGCTTCAGTTAACAGCGATCTTCTGGAAATCCCCCAAATCTCCCAAAGATAAGGAAAACGTAACAAAACACATACACTCATGTATGCGTAAACCAGGACATAGACAATAATGCTGGGGGTGGGGGTGGGATTGGGAGGAGGGTGTCAATGGGGGAAAAAAGGAGAAACATCTGTAACAAAAATAAATAAATAAATAAATGAATAAATAAACAAACACACATACAGCTCATTATTGTCAAAATAGGAACCCTTGGATAGAAAGGTTGCTGTGGTCTCCTGGTGCTGGGGACTTGGCCCGCAAACAGGGACAGGAAATGAAAACCAGAGGAGGGTGCCAAGGTCCCTGCAAGGCGCTGAGCAGCAGCAGCTGGAGAATGCTGGTCAGGTGTGGTCTTCTGGGGAGTGTGGATATCACACCAGGCGGTCTCCACACAACACTCAGGCTGAGGGCCTACTTCCTCTCTCCATATTAGGGAAAATGACCCAATTCCACTTGGTTTCTACAAACTAGAGTTCTTGAGGATCTAAGAGGCTTCACGGTGTCAGAGCAGAGCCATTTTTCCTGCCGCTCCTCTCAAAAGTCATGCAAAACAATAAGAAATAGAAGCACAGACTCCAGCTTGGATGCACGTGGGGCTCAAACTGTTCCCAAATCACAATACATAGAGATAGAAGGTGAACGGAAGAATGGTGCTAACAGAGGGAAAAGTGACGCCTAAATGCAGGGGTGGGTGTGGAGGCGATAATGGGAAGCTAGTGGGCTGCCCCAGAGAATCCCAGGAGGCTCAGGAGATAAAGGCACCATGGGAAATGGGATGGGGCTGATAACACGGAGAGGTACTATGTGTTCCTCATCCAGGAGGGAGGGGAAATTAAGTTAAGGTTGATGTCCTGAATGGTGAGCCTCAGATCCCCTCCCCTTGCCCTGCTTCAGGATAATGAGTCAAGATAAAGACCTCGAGAAACTGATTTGGAGAGGGGGTTCCCCAGTGAAAAAAACCAGCTAGCCACCAGACTGAGCCCACCAGTGTCCAGAATGCAAGAGGGGCTTCCAGTCAGCTCTTGAGCATCTCACTCTTCTCTCTTTTTTTTAATCCTCACCAGAGGACATTTTTCCACTTTTGTTCAGATAGAGTGGCAGGGAGAGAGAGGAAGAGAGAGAGAGAGAGAGAGAGAGAGAGAGAGAAACATCGACGTGAAAGGGACTCATCGAGTGGCTGCCTCCCGCATGACCCCAACCAGGGCCGGGGACGAATTGCAACCGAGGTCCGTGCCCTTGGCTAGAATCGAACCCGGGACTCATTGGTCCGCAGGCCGACGCTCTAACCGCTGAGCCAAACTGGCCAGGGCGAGCGTCTCTCTCGTAAACATAAACCGCCAAATGCCTCCACACATTTCTGAGAAAAACCTTACAACACTGAAGGAAAGATCTGAATAAATTAACAGGAGGAAACATATAATAAAGGAAGCAGAAGATTTTAAAGAACAGAAAGACAGAGAGATAAATTAGAGATTCAATATTAGGTAATAGGAAGTTAAGAAAGAGAAGAAACTGGTAAAAGGAATGTACTTAAATAGAAAAACAGAGAATTTTCCTGAGTTAAAAGAGGTGAGTCTTGAAATGCCCTTTGAGTATCCAGTGCAAGGAATTAAAAACGCCAATTTAACATTCATCGTGGTATTTCACAATACCAAGGATAAAGAGAAAATCCTAGAATCTCCCAGAAAGAGGGAAAAAACAACAGGTGCACACAAGGACTGGGAATAAGAAGGGCACAGCATTTCTGCATGGCAGCACTGGAAGACTGAAGGCTGTGTCAAGCCTGAGGGAAAATTCATTTTGACTTAGTTTTATACCCAGCCCAAAATTAACCAAGTAAAAGTAGAATAGAGGTATTTTCAGAAAGCTACAGGAGGATGTATTTTACCAAAATTAGAGAAAGACAAGAGGCTTCAGGGAATCCTATGTCAACAGCTGTGTCCAGAGCAGCCAAACTGTGTTAGTTCAGGAAAGAGGAAAAAAAATGGATTGATAAATTCAGAAGTCGGACTGACCGTGTGGACTGACTGTGTGTATGTATAAACCATAAGAGGTGCTGGAGGGTGTGGGAAGATTTACTTGAATGAAAACTAGGCACATTTTTTAAAAATTCTTTTTTCTTTATTGATTTTAGAGGGAGAGGAAGGAAGAGGCAGAGAGACATAGAAACATCGATGAGAGAGAACATCGATTGGCCGCCTCCTGCATGCCCCCCACTGGGATTTGGCCCACAACCTGGGCATGTGCCCTGACTGGGAATCGAACCAGTGACCTCTTGGTGCATGGGCTGATGCTCAACCACTGAGCCACACCGGCCAGGCAAAACTAGGCACATTTTTAAATGAAGCAATGTTTTAAAAAGGTAAAAAAATGAAAACTAGCCCTGGCCGGTGTGGCTCAGCGGTTAGAGCGTCAGCCTGCGGTCCAGAGAGCCCCGGGTTCAGTTCCCGCTAAGGGCACATGCCTCAGTTGCAGTTTGTCCCCGGCCCTGGTTGGGTCGTGCGGGAGGCGGCCACTCGATGTGTCTCTTTCACGTCGATGTTTCTCTCTCTCTCTCTCCCTCTCACTCTATCTGAACAAAAAGTGAAAAAATGTCCTCGGGTGAGGATAAAAAACAAAACAAAACAAAACCCCCGAAAACTATATTATTGTAAACTACTTGGCTCATTGCGTCACAGCAATAAAAATAATGAATATGTATTTTTAAAATTTTGTGATATAATTATATTGGGAGAATGGGAGGAGATAAAGAGGGTATATATGTGCTAATAAATTATCATCTATCAAAAAAGCAAGTCAATAGATAAAATCAAGAAAGATAGAAATATGGAGGTAAATCCCCCAAGAAAGAGCTGAAAAATGTTGGCAGTTGCTTCTGAAGGGTGAGAATGTAGTGGGAGAGACAAGAGGGTGCTGTTTTGCTAGAAGCCTTTTAGTACTTTTGAGTTTTAACTATTTACATATAGTAACTTTAAAATACTTTTATTATGAAAAAAAATCAAGCACATACAAAAGAATACAGAATAATATAATTATACACACACACATAAAATTTTAATTCTTTTAAAAACTAAGAAACAGAACTACAGTGCAATGCTGTACAGCTACTATTAGGAATAAGATAAGTGTGCAATGTTCACAGTATATCGTATGAAGAGTCACCTGGGGGGAGTAAGATAAGGATTAAAGCAAACAACAACAAACAACCATCCTTTCACACTGAGCATTAGAAAAAAATTCTAATAAGGATATAGGGACAATAAGAAACAAATAAGGATATAGGGTCAGAATTTCCTTTTCTAGTAAGTCAAATTAAAACTGCCTTGGCTAGAAATAGGTAGAGCCCCTCCCAAAAGCCCAGGGGGCCCTCTGCTGGGCTGGAGAAGTGGCACGGTGAGCTCCCCCCTCTAGCACCTATCTGAGCTGATGTGTACTAGACCCTGTCCATGCTAGACTTGACTCTCAGAAACTGTATTCAAGGATGGGGACTACCGCAACCCAGGGACAAGAGTGAACCCTCGCCTACACATTATCAATCTTTGTTCAATCCCATACCCCAAAAGTAGGTGTGCTGGTCTCATGCATTCACCCACAGAAGCCCTTTGTACCAGCGCCATGCTAGGTGCTAGGGATACAAGCAATAGTTAGCTGTAGTAAGAGCTTCCTGACCTCAGACACTCATGATTTGGTCAGAGAAGGACCTATAAACAAATGAATGCAGTCAACTGTGTGAAGTCTAAAAACAGAGGTGCAGGTGGGGACCCCAGACGGACAGGGGAGAGATCTACCTTGTGTATGCTAGTGGGGACAGATACCAAGCCCCCCATCAGCCCTGTCTTCCAGCTTCCAGGTAGCCTGACCCTAAACCCCTGAGCTAGAGAAACATCCATGTCACCCCAATTCTGCATTGCCTAAAAGTGAGGGGGCCATGGGGTAAGTAGATTGGGAATTACCTAGACTGGAGAAACTCGAGGTACAGAGCAGGGGAGTCCTCTAGCAGGGCAGGAAGAGAACAGAGGTGGATTCTCCCACATTTCAAACTATCTGTGTAGCTGGGATCCTGTTGGGTGCGGGTGGAGGGGGGTAGCACAGAGTTCAAGGTTTGGTCTTGAACTACCTGTAGAGAAGAACTGAGGCTATTTTCTAACTAAAAGCCTTTTTAAATGAATCACCATATAAGCACGTGTAGGGAAAATGTAAGTTCAACAGCTGCAAGAGTTCCCTGCTCTGTGGAGAGAGGGGGTGGGGACAACACCTCTGGATGAATACTTGCTGCTCTTCCTATAGCCTGGTGGTCAGAAACCCAGCTCTCCTATTTGCTAGCTCTAACCACTCTGGGCAAATTGTTTCTCACTCTTTTGGTGCCTCAATTTCTTCTTCTGTAGAATGGGGTGATGATGGTGCCAACTTTAGGGGGTTACTGTGTGAATTAGAACAGTGGCTGACACAATGTACGCCCTATACAAACAAAGCCTAGATATTGCCATGACCAGTATGGCTTCAGGTGACATATTCCACCACTTACTTGGTTCCATCCACACCAGGGACCAATATATGGTCAAAGCTGGGACAAATCAGGGGAGAGGAAGACAACCCTGGAAAGAGACCTGGGGGGAGGGGAAGGGCATCCTCTATCCTTTTTGGGCCCAAAGACACATGCCTCAAGAACTACTGCGAGCTTTAGCATGTTTGGTAGCCAGTGTCTTTTGGGACTTTAAACTCCAGATGTGTACCAAATACAAGAACGGTATGTTTTCTCAAGGCCTGCTCTGTGGTGAGAACAGTTTGCTTGAAGGCATGAAGTGATTTAGACAGTCCCCCAGGGTCTGGTTTCCTCACCTGTAAACAAGGGTTGTGGATTAGGCTCATGGAACTATTTTTAAAGCATCAACCCTGCCCCAGGCTTTATAGGTAATCTCTAGGGTGGGTTCCAGCTCTAATACGCTACTATTTATTTTTAGGATCTCCTTGTTGGCAGGCGCTTAAAGTGGTACAAACAGCACGAGGCCTGGAGGCGGAAGTTCTGGGCTCAGACCTGAGCGCACCATGTCAGCCCCTTGGACTCCTAAGCTTGAAAAGGAGTGTACTAACAAGATCCACACCTCACAGGAGCATCATGAAGATTAAATAAGATAACGAGTGTCTTGATTCCTTTTATGAGAATAAGCCATGACATCCACACAATTGCTATGGAAAGAAAACCAATCGGAAGAGCATATGCAAACAGGAATGAGAAGCTCCTTGGAGGCCGAGGAGCATTTACTTATGTCCACTGCAGCCAGTACAGTGCTGGACAGGTGGTCAAAACACATGCATTGCATAAATGAATGCTAAGAGTTTCAGGTAAAGTGACTATAGCAATCACCATCGGTCATCACTGCGTGCCTGTGGGCCAGACCCTGCACTCACAGCCTGACATGCTGGGTCTCAGTGTCCCCCAAATCCCCCGATGAGGGAGTTACATTACTCCCAACTCATAGACAGGAAACAGGCTCAGAAAGGCTGCCCCCCATAGCCACCCAGACATCCAAAGGCAGACTTAGCTGGTCTTATCTCCAGTCCTAAACACAGACCTCTGTTTAAAATTAGCAAGGCAGATGGGCTAGTGCGTCTCAGCCAGCACTGGCAACTGTAAAAACTACAGGGGTCTTCAGACTTTTACTTCTTCTGAGTGTTTGGCTGGGACAGGATGTTCCCTGAGAGACAAGCCGGCCTTAATTTCTTCTACATCTCCCCACAGTACCCACACTCGAGTTCCAAATGCTGCTGGATGCGACTCCTGTAAGTTGAGACGAGCTCATCCCTCGCTTACCCCTGGGCCTCCCCTGGCAGAAGCATTCTTCTCCTGAGCAGGACGTGAGGCCCAGCAAGAGTACAAGAATGGAATTCCTAGAACTGCTGTTCCCATTCCAGGGAAAGGGAGAGCATTTCACAACAGGGTTAGGGGGAGGTTTGAATGCCTGTGCTCAGATGCAAGCCAGCAGCCCGTGGACAAAAATAATCCGGATGACTTTCAATCCAGCTCTCACTAGCTCTGTGTCAACCTGGAGGCAAGTGCACAGATGCCAGGGACTCCCAGGGGTCTCCCCAGCTCTGTGACCACCAGGCAGAAACCCCAAGTGTCTGGGCAGCTTTCCTGCCTAAGCTGTCTGTTTAGCAAGTAGAGCGGACTTGTCAGGGAGAAAGTCTTGGTGAGAGAAGCAGAGCATGTTCAGTCCAAGATTTTTCTTCACCTCTGCCCCAACCAGCTCTGCAAAGGGAACCAAGATCCGGACGTATCTCAGGTGCCAGGAATCTTATGAAGTTCCTCGAACACCAACTAGGGGTGATTGGCAAGTGGCAAAGGCCTCTCTGGCTAGTCCCTCTTTTCAAAGGAATTCCCTTGAAGGGAATAAGTCCAGTTTATTTGAAAATTAAACAGGAGGAACAAGGCTTTCACGGAGACTTTCAGAAAAAAATAGCTAAAATAATTATTCTAAGGGTTGGCCAAGCTCCTTCCCCTTTTCTTGTTCCCCAAAAACACTTCAAAATGCCTGTGAAGAGCAGGGTGAGGGGACCCCTGAAATTCACTACCAACAGAGAGTACCCTTCTGAAATGCCTCCCGTACACAGAAACACATGCTGTCCTTGGAAAGGGGAGGGGCCCTGTTTTTTGTGTGAATTATGTCCCCCTAAATTCACAGGTTGAAGTCTCAACCTTCAGTACCTCAATGTATTTGGAGATAAGGTCTTTAAAGAGGCCATTACGTTAACATGAAGCCATTGGGGTGGGGCCCTAATCCACTATGCTGGTGTCCTTAGAAGATAGACACCACAGAGGAACAAACCACGGCCACAGCCACAACCACAACCACGTGAAGAGGCAGTAAGAGGGCAGGGCGGCTGTCTGCAAGCCAAGGATGGAGGCCTCAGGAGAAACCAACCCTGCCAGCACTTTGATCTTGGACTTCCAGCCTCCAAAACAGTGAGAAAATAAATTTCTATTGTTTAAGCTACCCACTTTGTGATAGTTTGTTATGGCAGCTCTAGTAAAATAATATAGGCTCACTTTACCCTTTCATTCTGAAGAGCTGACGAGGGAAATCTGTTTTCACATGCACACTCTTCAAGGCAAGAGACCAAATTCCTAACCTCCACTCTCTATATATCACCAGGAAACCACAGGGAGTTCAGAACTTGCCTGTGCCTCCAGGTATTCTCACTCCTACCCAGTTTTAGAATGCTGGGCTCAAACACTCGACTCTATTCTATTGCCAGTACTCCAGAAAATCAAGGATGTTCAAATGGAGGGCAGAGCAAGTGTGGGCTCCCTGAAGAGTGTTCCCAAAGCCAGGCCACTTGAAGGGGAAAGAGAAGGTAGGCTGGGTAGGTAGTGAATAAGTGGGGGCACACGACAGAAAGTGGAATGCACTGCCCAGTGGCCTGGCATCATGGCCATCTGTATGGTTTGCTTTGAGGAGCTAGACATAAGGCCTTGAAAATGGGGTATGGGATCGATGACTCAATATTTTCTGGAAGGTGTCTTCTGTTCTTAAACCCAGAGTGGATTCACAGGCTTGTGATTCTGGTTTGCGTCTACACCTGGCCTTGGCTCTGCTGGCCAGTTAAGCTCCCTCAAAGGACCATTTTTTGAGCTTTGGCCCTTGTGGAAAATGGTCTGAAAACATGGACCCCATAACTCATTCCATCCTTGTTCACACATGTGGCTTCCCTCATTTAAAGGCAGTTATTTCACTCTCTCTTTGAATCTGGGTTAGCCCTGTGTCTTACTTTGACCAACAGAATACAACGTAAGTGATGTTATGTGGCATCTGAGCCTGAGCCTTAAGAGGCCTTGAAAACTGTCAACTAAATAAGCTCAGGTTAGACTCTTGAATGGCGTGAGACCAAGAGGACAGAGAGAGCTCCCAGTCTTCTTAGTGTCCCCAGCAATGCCTCTGATATGTGGGTAAGGTCATCTTGGACCTTCTAGCCAAGGTCAATCCAGCTGCCAATTGTATGCAGCCAGATGAGTGAGTGCAGGGAAAGTCATCAAGGAATGCTCAAGAAATGTTGTTGAAGTTACCAGTTCTGTGATGGCTTATTACACAGCAACAGCTTAACTGATACAGCCATTCTCATCAACACAAGTATCTCTGGGCAGCTGGTGAGCCCTGATACTTTGGGCCTGGTCTCTGAGCTCTCTCAGTGAACTTTCATGGGCATAGACATTGGATTACAAGGCCCCTTTTGTTGCCTATGTCCTTGAGCACCCAAAGCCATGGGCAGATGTCATCTACTCTTGCCTAGTCAGTGATGCTGGGTGCAAATATGTAAGTAAGGAGCATCAATCCCAGTGTCTAAGACCCTGGCCCCCAAACTGACTTATTCAAATATGTACCCCTATGTTCATAGCAGCACTATTTACAATAGCTAAGATCTGGAAACAGCCCAAGTGTCCATCAGTAGATGAACGGGTAAAAAAGCTGTGGTACATATACACAATGGAATACTATGCAGCTGTAAGAAAAGAAAGATCTCTTATCCTTTGAGACGACATGGAGGGACCTGGAGAGTATTATGCTAAGCGAAACAAGCCAATCAAATATCACATGATCTCACTTATTTGTGGAATATAATGAACAAAACAAGCTGATGAACAAAATAGACCCAGAGACATAGAAGTAGGGTACAGACTGACAAACCTCAGAAGAAGGGGACTGGGGGCGGCACAGGGGGAAGGAAAGAGATAAACCACAGAATTTATATGCATGTATGCGTAACCATGGACATAGATAACAATGCTGGGGACAGGGGGAGGGGGCGGGATCAGGAGGAGGGTGTCAATGGGGGAAAAAGGAGAAACATCTGTAACAAAAATAAATTAATTAAAAAATAAAAAAAATAAAGTTAAAAGTCATTAGAAAAAAACTGACTTGTTCAATATAAAAAAGTAATTTATTTTACTTTCTGCTCAATGATAATAGAGAAAAGTAACATTAATAATACTGGAATTAGTGGGAAAGTTCAGAGAAAGTAAGTTTCTGCGTCTGGAACATCCCAAGTTAAACAATTATACCCTATAGATGTTATAATTAAGACAGCTCAGACCCGGGCCTATTGGTGAAGAAAGTAGGTTACCCTGATAATGCTATCATTTTAAAAAATATGTTTTGATTGATTTTAGAGAGAGAGGAAGGGAGAGGGAGAGAGAGAGAGAAATCGATCGGTTACCTCTGGCATGTACCCCAACCAGGACGGAACTGGCAACCTGGGTATGTGCCCTGACCAGGAATGGAACCGTGACCCTTTGGAACCTGAGCCACACTGGCCAGGATCTGAGAATGCTTTCATTCCAGGATTCTTCTCAACCCTTCACATTCTAAACATCAGACCTGGCACTCATTTGTGGAGATACAAAGATGAGTAAGGCTGCTCTGAAAAACTTCCTGGCCAACCTAGGGAACAAACATGTAAACATATGCACGTGATTCATTTGTTATGAATCATAATGGAGGAAGAACACTGGCATGGATCTAGGTAAGACCAGAAAGTAACAGGTTTTTCATTTGGTCGAACATACAAGAATCTATGTGTACAAACGAACAATTTTCGTTAAGAACTTTTACCTCAGGAAGCAATCCTTTTTTCAATACTGCTGCCCCTTCTTAACTCCTCTTCTGGAATAACATCGAATAAAGTCCCATATGAGAAAATGCCTCACTACCAACAGATAAAGATGGTACCACCTGCCAGCCCTTTCACCAAATTTGGTAATAAAGGATTTCTTTGCTCTTTCAGGGAAAAAAAAAAAAAAAATCAAACTCCTCTTTCAAATAATAAGGCCTGCCACCTTTGAAGATATGGAAAAAAAATATGTAAGCCTTTGAATGCAATTAAAGATATAACAGCTAGCCCTGGCTGGTTTGGCTCAGCGGTTAGAGCATCAGCCTGCAGACCAGAGAGTTCTGGGTTCGGTTCCCGCTAAGGGCACGTACCTCGGTTGCAGTTTGTCCCTGGCCTAGGTTGGGGTCATGTGGGTGGCAACCACTCGATGTGTCTCTCTCACATCGATGTCTCTCTCTCTCTTCCTCCCTCTCCCTCCCGCTCTATCTGAAGATAAATGCAAAAATGTCCTAGGGTGAGGGGGAAAAAAAAAAATCTAACAGCTATATCTGCATTGTTAGAATGTAAGGCCTATCAGGGTGACTACTCTGAGTAGGCAATTCTCACCTGAGTATCATACAAGTTCTACTGGATATGGGGTTGGGGGGGGGCGTCTAATTGCTTCATTCTATAGATACAACTTTGATGCTTATAATTCTATTTCAGGTGTGTCTTCATCTTTCTCAAATAGAAATCCAATCCCTTCAAGTCAGACTGACTTTCAATTCTGGATGTGGTAAATGCCTTAAAAATAGGGAGACTTGTGGTCATCAGAGTGAGTTTGGGGTGCTCTACAAGTAGGCCCCCATCAAAGTCTCTAATGAGGGACACAGTGTGGAATGTTCTAAATGCTTTTTAAAAGGAAGCTCAGGTTAGTGTGAAAAGAGGCCCATTATATTTCCCTCGATGCCTGAATGTCCAAGTACTTTTAACCTGTCCTCAATAATGAGATGTATTCTCCCCTATATGACTAAGGCCTCGGGCCACTGGTTGTGCCCTAGCTTCAGTGCCCAGTGACCTCCCTCTGTTCCCGGCAGTATCTGTTCCATAGCCAAACACTTGGGAGCTGCTCCAAGGTAAGCTTCCTGGGCATAGACTTTGTTTGTCTAACCAAACAAGGTGTCATTAACACCTGTAGCCCTACCTGCTTACCTCTGATTAACCTTATCCAGGTATAGGGTTTAAGTATGACTACTACCCAAGCAAACCCTATAGGCTTTGGGGTCAAACATCTAACATGGAACTGGGAACATAGAGATTGGTGGGGGTCAGGTGGAACAGAGGAAAGTTTCTGACCCATTCCAACAATTCTGCTGGTTTATGGTACCACCAGAGATTTTCAAAACTCCATGAACTCAAATATTCATAAAGCACACTCCATTCAGCAAATTCCTCTTAAGTTCTCCAGACCTTAACTTCACATCAGTGGCTCAGCCTGTGTGTGTGTGGGGGGGTGGGGGGGGTGGGGGGGGTGGTAAATACCATGGAAAGTAAACCAGAGTCACTGGAATGAAGATGGCTCCAATCAGCCGCTACTCCTTTTCCTCCAGAGACAAACACTGCAGTGCTATATTCAGCAAGAGTGACTGCTGGACGCTTACTTCAACAGCTCCTGACATCGCCTGTAGAAGGGTGTGGGCACCCATGCAGACTCTCTCCAGACCCTGGTTTAAAGACTGATGCCAAACCCAACCTCAAGACAAGTTTACCTGGATAGAGGCATCACTTTTTGCCAGACCCCAAGGTGAGAAAAGTCATGTTCCATTAATTCCTGAGTATAGTAGTCCCCCCTTATATATGGGGGACACATTCCAAGACCCCTAGTGGATGCCTGAAACCATGGTTAGTACCAAACCCTAAGTGACTAACAGGTGGATAGTATATTCAGTGAGCGTGTGCTGGACGAAGGGATGATTCACTACCCAGGTGGGACAGAGAAGGATGTCATAAGATTTCATCACGATCAGAATGATGATGATGTGCAATTTAAAACTTATGAATTGTTTATTTCTGGAATTTCCCACTTAATCTTTTTGGACTGTGGATAACTGAAACCATGGATAAGTGGGGGACTACTGTGCTCAGGGTGGTATTTAAAGCAATCACTGGGAGCTAGTTAAAAATGCAGAATCTCAGGCCCTACCCCAGAACCTAAAGAATCAGAATCTGCATTTAAATGAGGTCCCCAGGTGATTCATAGGCACATTGAAGACTGAGAAATGGCACTCTAGACTGGAGCAAAAGGGTAACAGAATGACCTTTTCTCATCAGTTCAAGCTTCTCTGCCCTGGCAAAGGGGTAGGGTAAAGTGTGTTTTGGAGGAAGATTTCACACCTTGGCTAACTGAGGCAGAGGTGAGGCTGGATTCTCTGATAAGGGACTGTGAGCTGTGCCTGCCGCACTGGACACTCCAGACAAGAAAGAGTGGCTTTAGGCTCCTGTCACGGCTAGCTTTCTTCCAGTTGGCCTCAGAAACTAAGTTACACTCTGATATGGGGAAGCCCCTTCCCCTGCTCCCAACTAAAGACTCTCAAAAAGAGGAGGATTTGCTATAGTCTGTCAAAAACAAAACAAAACAAAAAAACACCCATTTCCCAGTCCAAAATGAGAAGTAGACAGTTCCCTATAAACAGTACCACTGGGTACTTCTTCCAATCTGATCTGTCCCCATCGAGCAACAAGGGGTACAAGAAAGGGCTTCCTGAGCCTTCAGGTGTGCCTCAGTGCCCACCCTGAACAGATCACTAGCAGATTCACACCCTCACTTGAAGAAATCCCCCAAACTGTTGGGAAAGGTCCTGAAAGACACATCATGACACAGAAAACGCAGAGCATCACGGACTACATAAAGACCAGCCAGGAAAGATGCCTTGAGTCAAACGTAGCAGGAAGAGTCCCTGGGAACTTTTCCTTGGGTCATTTTTAAAAGGAGAGAGAGAGAGAGAGAGAGAGAGAGAGAGAGAGAGAGAGAGAGAGATGGAGAGAGAGAGAGCAGTTTTCCCCTCTATGCTTGGCTGCTATTTCTTTCTTTCTTTTTTTTTTTTTTTTTAAAAATGTTTTTATTGATTTTTTTTTTAAGCGAGAGAGGAAGGAAGAGAGAGAAACACAGTGAGAAACATCAATCAGCCGCCTCCTGCACGCCCCCTACTGGGGATGTGCCCCTGGCATGTGCCCTGACCGGGAATCAAACCTCTCTGTCCATGGGATCACGCTCAAACCACTGAGCCACCGCAGGGCATTGGTTGCTATTTCTTTCCCAACTTGGGAAAACTGTATGGCACTGGACAATGAACACGTGTTTTTAAGTTTTGGGGCCTCAGTGCCATGTTCTGTAGAATAAGGTGGTACGGCTAGACAAGAACATTCAAGATCCCCTAACACTTCTAACGTTGTATGTTTTGGATCAAACTGCCCAAGGCCTCGCTGGTGGTGGGACAGCTGCCTGAGAAAATAAGCATGTGGCCCCGGACGCTGGCAGATGAGGCTGCATCCTGCCCCGCCTGCATCCGCCTGCACCCTAGTCTCTGAGCGCAGCGCCAGATCCTGGCCGTTTTACAGTAGTTTGGGCAGAAGTAGTGGAGGAGGGTGGAGGGGAGGGAAGAAGGGCAAAATGGGGTGAGGGCAACGCGAGGATGGGAGGGGCGTGGTGAGCCACGAGGAGGATTTCATTATGCAAACAGGCAGGCAGGTTTCATCAGCGCCTGTGCGCCGGGGCTCCCGGGCTGGGAGGGAATGCCTGGCTCCCTAGGGCAGCCCAAGGCTGGCCTCAACCCGTGCCAGCTCAGCTTCCTCTTCCTCATCCACTCTCAGGGAGGTCACAAGGGTCCCCTCTCCCCACCCCCCCGGACAGAGGAACGTGTTTTTCAGCACAGCCCTGCCCGAAGCCCCAGGTCCCTTGGCGTAGTTCCCACACACACAAATGGGCAATCTGCCACAGGTGCCGGCGAGGCTGCTGGAGCAGGCGAGCACCTTAGCCCAAAAGCTCCATCAGAGAGTGCTTGCCCGACGCAAAACTGGGGGTGCCTCGGGAAGGAAAAAGGACTCTGCAAGAGTCATTTATCCCAACAGAGAACGCCCATGCCACCCCGCCCCAACCTCAGGCCAGTCCTCTCCTTGATCTGTGGGCACCCTAACCCCACCGCATTCCGCCTAAGAACTGCCCCCAACACCCGCAAGGGGCAGCACGCCTCGGCATGTGGCAGTCCTGGAAACATGCCTATCTGTTTGGGTGGGGGGCACGCAGAGGTCTTTCCCAGAAGAAAACTAATGCTGCATTTTGCAATCCCGGCTCTGGAGGACGCACCCAGAGAGCAGGCAACGGGACGCGGCCACCCGCTCGCTCCCTGTGGCCACCTCCGAGACCCTCGCTGCCTCCCTGATGCCCCTTCCCCGTTCTTCCCCGTCACCGCGCCCCTGAGTCTACTCGCCCGTCCAATGGGCGGTGGCGGATCCCCCCGCCCTGTCCAGTCCGTCCTCCTCACCGCCCGCACCCGGACCCCGCGAGCCCGCGCCTACCTCCCGGGGTGGTGCTGAAGAGCGTGCCGCCGGGGGTGGTGCTGTAGTCCCCGGGGGGTAGCTGCACGCCGTCACTGAGGACCACCCGGTGAGTGGCGGGGATGGCCCGGCTTGGGGTCTGGCTGCAGCTGCTGCCACCGGACATGGTCTTCCGCGCGCGGTGCCAGCGGCCAGAACGTGGCTCTCCAGCCGCTTCTGCCTCGCGCCGCCTCGCTCCGCCTCGCTCGGGCCGGCCCCGCCCAAGGCCGTCCCTTCCGCCTCTTTCTCTTGACACCCCCTGGGATTTGTAGTTCCCCCTGCGCCGCCGCCCGCCCGCCTCCCGGCCGCTGCTTGCACGTGGGTGCCTCCGCACCCGAGATGAGAGGCCTCCTACCGACCGTCTCCTGCACACACGTGCCAGCGCCACCCCCTTTTTCCTGCCCCTTTCGCTCCCGGGGCCCTCCGGCCACGCTGGCAGGGACGGACTTGGGGGCTCGGGAGGGTCGGGGGAGTGTCTCCCCGCTCTGCGGGGGTCCTAGCCGACCCCTGCCACTCTGGAAAGACCTGCATGACCACATCAGGCCGGATGTTCCCCACAACCCTCCCTGTTTCGTGCTTTAGTTCCTCAGACGAGAAGGTGGGGATTGACTGGTCCTTCACCCCTTCTTGGTTTATTGAGCATCCGCGATGTGTTAGGCGTTGAAGAAATGGCCAAGAAGGCTCGCTCCGTGGCTTCGGGGAGGGTGTGAGAGAAGACACGTGAACAAACCACCTAGCTAGGGAATATGGCTAAACCTAGAGCGAGGTGCAGGTTGGAGTATGAGGAGGGGTAAGAGTTGATAAAGAAAGTTCCTTGTAGTTTTTTGAGTTGGGCCCAACGCCCCGCAGGCTGCCCGACATTTGGTAGGCACTCCTTGAATGGATGAAGGAATGAATCCTCAAGGAAATCCCTAAGTGGAGAGAAAAAAATGCAAGGAGGACGGAAAAGCCTTTTGGGTGAGAGAACAGTTTCTGTCATTGTCGCCACAATTTGGAAAGAAAGAGGAGAGAAGAGAACAGTTTAAAAGGAAAATTGGGGCCAGATTGTGAAGGGTCTTTTCAATTATGCCAAGATGTTCAGAATTTGTTCTACAAGGGCAGGAGATATCAGAGACCTTTTAAGCTGGGGAGTGACATGATTTAGTGTTGTTTTTTTTTTAAAGAAAGATAACTGGTGGCTTTGGAGTTAGAATGGACCTCAGGAGGGTGAGACAACCAGGTAACTCTCCTGAGCTAAACTCTAGGCCTACATTGTCTAGTAAGGTAGCCACTGGCCACTGTGCTTGTGAAGCACTTTAAATATGGCTAGTCCACATTCACAACTGTAAAATATGCTCTAGACTGCAGACTTAGTATTGTTACCGGAAGGGGGACCTGGCCCCGAGCGGATCTGCCTAGGGCCAGCCAGTAGTGTGTGGGTTCTTGACTTCACGCGGGAAAAGTTTCACAGGAGTCCAGGTGAATTTAGGGGACAATGAAACAAAGAAGGGCTGGGGAAATGAGCCTAGGCGGTCTGCTTCTGCTCACTAAGCAGTCAGAGAAAAGGGGCCTTGGGGACAGGTTCAGGAGGTTTGCCTGGGATGAACTGCCACTGGATTGCGAGCCTCGTGGGGTCCCTTAGAGTTTAGGGGATGCGGGCCTGTGGGGAAAGGGGTTGGTGGGAGACATGGATGTGCTCCTGGGAAGGAGAGCTCATAATGGATTCTCTGTCTTGAGGCTTTTATTTCTCTCTTGTAGGTGGAAATCTTATTGGAGGTCTCAGGGGAGGGTTTCAACAGAACATTCATCAGTTTTCTAGGTGAACTCCTTCAGGGTCACGGTCTTGGTTGGTTGGTTAGTGTCAGGGCTTGGGGAGTGGGTAGAGGGGGTAGGGTGGGAAATGGGGGGTAGTCATTAGTCATTGCAGCTGGTCCTAGTGTTACCCACCTGGTTTTGCTGCTCTCTGGGTCTGGAGCTGAAATACAACTGAGGCCCAAATGTCCATTTCTAGGGAGGTGACTTTCTGTATCTGCTGTAAATTGCTCTGTCAGTTTGTTCAGCTGTTTCAATTTTCCTATTCCACTTGTCCTGGCTTACTGGCCTGTCTCATTATGCAAAAGTGATGAAAATATCTCAATAATTTGTTTTATATTGATTACATGTTTAAGTAGTATTTTGAATATTTTGGGTTAAGTGAAATCTATTATTAAAATTAATTTCATCTGTTTCTTTTTTTAGTGGGACTATAAGAAATATTATATACATATATATGGTTTGTAATATATTTCTATTGGCTAGCACTGTTCTAGAATGAGGTGATATGAAAGTAATCCCAATGTTCTCAGAACTTTCCTCCTAGAAAACTATGGAATAGTCAAATTTTAGCTCTGGACAGGTATCTTATAGGTCATCTAGGACAATATTCACCTCCATCTTATTAAAAAACAAACAGCCTGGCTGGTGTGGCTCAGTGGTTGAGCATCGACCCATGCACCAAGAGGTCGCTGGTTCGATTCCCAGTCAGGGCACATGCCCAGGTTGTGGGCCAAATCCCAGTTGGGGGCATGCAGGAGGCAGCCAATCGATGTTCTCTCTCATCGATGTTTCTATCTTTCTCCCTCTCCCTTCCTCTCTCTCTCTAAAATCAATAAAAAAAGAATTTTTTTTTTTTTAAAAAAACAACAAAAACAAAAAACTGAGGCCCAGAGAGGAGCAGGGATTTGTCAAAGAATACACAGCTATGAAAAGCTTGAGGCTAGACTAGAACCCAGTCTCTCCTCCTTTCTAAGCCAGTCCTTTTCTCACCACACTAGAAAGCAAAGTGGCCCATTTTCCTCCCCTGGGAAGAACTGTTTTGAAAGGGAGTTTGCTCTGTGCCTTATTGGACGTGCATATTTGCTTAACTGAGGTTGTTGGGAAGGGGCCTGCTTAGAAAGCTCAACAAGCAGGAGGAGGGGCAGGAGCCTGGACTGAGGGGTGTGGGTTCTAGCCCTCGTGCTGCCGCTAAATAGCTGTTCAGTCTTGGACAAGTCTCTTCCCCTTTCTGGGTCTCAGTTTCATCATCCGTCAGATGAGAGGGGTAGTTTTTTTGTTTTGTTTGTTTTTTTTTTATCCTCAACCAAGGACATTTTTGCATTCATCTTCAGATAGAGCAAGAGGGAGAGAAGGTGGGAGAGAGAGAGAGAAACATCGATGTGAGAGAGACACATCAAGTGGTTGCCACCCACACAACCCCAGCTGGGGCCAGGGACAAACTGCAACCGTGGTACATGCCCTTAGCGGGAACCGAACCAGGGACTCTCTGGTCCGCAGGCCGACGCTCTAACCACTGAGCCAAACCGGCCAGGGCAAGAGGGGTAGTTTTGTTTTGAAGATCTCTGAGAACCCTCAGCAGTGACTATTTTGTTTTATTTTTCTTTCATAATTGAAATTTTATTGATTAAAAAAATTTTTTTAAATATGTTTTTATTGATTTTAGAGAGAGGGGAAGGGGGAGAGAGAGAGAGAGAGAGAGAGAAACTTTAATGTGAGAGAGAAATATCCATTGGCTGCCTCCCACATGCACCCTGACCTGGGAAACCTGGGCATCAGGGAAACCTGGGCAAGTGCCTTGACGTGGAATTGAACCAGTGACGTTACAGTGCACAGGACGCTCAACCAATGGAACCACACTGGCCAGGGCTTATTGGTTCTTTTGAAGCAGTGGCATTTTATGTCTTTGACAGACTCACTGCTGAATTCTATTTCCTGCCTCTTTAAGGAGCAGGGACTTGTTCATATCAATCTTGTAATCACGTATCAGCTCTTATAAGGCAGGGACATGATGAGAGTTGTCTTTTAGAAAGGTGACTGGTGGCACCAATGGCATGTGTTTACTCAATCTCACTTGCCACAGCACTTACCTTGTAGGCCATTGATAATAATTATGGGTGCTCAGCTGCCCAAAGCCACGATTGTTCATTTCTGTCTTCCCTTTGAGGCTCTTTTAAATCTATTAGTTTAAAACTGTTTTAGCACTTCTAGCTGGAGGTCAACAGAACAAAAGCAGAATGAGCGAAGGAACGTTTTCTAGAAGAAAGATAAGGGTGCAGAGTGTACAGTTTCCATTCCATCTTGCTCCACTCGATCTGTAGGCAGTGAGGGACAAGGGGCTGATTTTTATCATTTTAAGTGGAATTTGTCTGAGTAGCCAACTAGGCACACAGGTCCAGTCCTTCTGGTCTGAAATGCTTTGTGAGGTTAAAAAATATCAATGGAAACTAAGAACAGCCCTAAGCAGGAACTGGCCCTCCCTGGTGTTCGTCTCAACACGGCTGAGCTGGACCAGTGTGGGAAAGGAGTGCCATGAGAGGGTCCCCAGGAGTGGCTGCTTGGGAAAGAAGTAGCAGGAGCCACAAGAGGGAGAAATGCTGTACTCACTCCCAGATTCACTGAGTTACAGTCAAGACTGACTTCCGAAGCCCCTCAGGCTAGGGAGGGGTTGGTGGGGGGGGGTGGTGGTAGTGGGAGAGAAGTGACCTGGTGTGTGTATTTGTTTTAATCCTTTCCTAATGTTATTTAATGCTGACGACGTTCCCTCTTCAACATTGGGAGTCCTTCACGTTAGCTATCAGTCCTGTCACCATGGCTCCTGTGGCCTTTGGAGGCTCCTGTACTTTCTTGTATGATAAGGGATGCTGGGCTCTCTTCCCTACTTCCTGCTCCTTTCTTCTGGAGCTCTGGTTTCCATTCCAGATGGATTCGCAGGACCACTGCATGCGGCCGTTCTCTCCTTCGCCGACAGGCATGCAGGCCTGGTCTTTCTCGTAGGAAATGCTTTTCGAGGTTAATCAATAGGATTGGAATGAAGATGCCCTGAGCAGGCCTGGAGGGGCCTGTTGGACTTGGTGAGTGGCTTTGAGGTCCTTGTCCATCCGGATCCTGGTTAACATGGTTGTCTCCTGTACTCTCTCTCTGCTATTTGGTCTCTTTGGGTAGCCCTGATTGCAAACCCAAGGTGTTGGCTAATGAATACCTCCCTTCTGTACCGTTAGGCCTCCAAACTTTCAGCCCCTTGGTGCTCATCAGCAGTGACACCTTGACTCTCAGTTATGCTTTGCCTCCCATAAACTCAATGGCAAGGCTATTTCTCACAGTAAGAGCTATTTCTTTTCAACCATAGAGTTATTCTCTAGTCAGTGGAGAAGCTGCCTGTTTTCCTTAGCTGTCTTTTTAAAGATGATTGAATCTGGATCTGGGGCAGAAAGTATAGGAAGCCCTTACAGTACAAAAAAAACCACAGGAGCTCTGGCCAGTTTGGCTCAGTGGTTAGAGCGTCTGCCCATGGACTGAAGGGTCGTGGGTTCAACTCCCAGTCAAGGGCACGTACCTGGGTTGCAGGTTCGATCCCCCGCCCCAGTCTGGGTCGTGTGGGAGGCAACTAATTGAAGTGTCTCTCTTACTTCAATGTTTTTCTCTCTCTCTCCCTCCTTTCCTTCCACTCTATCTAAAAATCAATGGAAAAACATCCTCAGGTGAGGATTAACAAAAACAAACAAACAAACAAAAAGCACAGAAGCCTCTAAAGATCATGGGGCCATGATGACAGGACATATGAGCTAATGTGAAGGATTCCCAATGGTGGATTCAATTTTTTTTAATTGATTTTTTTAGAGAGAGGGAGAGAGAGAAACATCAATCGGCTGCCTCCTGTGTGCCTCCTACTGGGGATTGAGCCTGCAACCCCAGGCATGTGCCCTGACTGGGTATGAAACTGACAACCTCTCAGTGCATGGAGGACACTCAACTGAGCCACACTGGTCAGGGCTCAATTCGATGTTTTAGTATGGCTCCTGGGCTCAAGGTTTACAAAAAATTTTCGTGGCTTAGAGTAAGGTCTGTAATCTTTACCTGGACCTCAAGAGCATGTTCTTAGGCTTAATTCCTTGTGAACCATCTTCTTCCCATTGCAGGAACACCACAATGGTGCTGGACGGGGAAGGAGTGCCCATGAGGCCATTTACCTGAGGTTGCCCTTCTGCGGATGGCCCTGAGTGTGTGCACCTGAGATGTCTCAGAAGGTATGGAGTGTTGGCCAGGAGAGTGAAACAGCAAAGGGATCCTTTGGCGGCAACTGAAGAAGAGTAGCACTGCATTCACCAGGGACCAGGGGGATGCCAGCTTCTTGGCCCTATCCAGCTTTCCTAGATGGTCAGTCAGTGTCACTCAAATTGAGTAATTTGAGGAGTTTTAACAAAGGGACGATTTATAAAGGTGTGGACTAGAGGTAGGGGAACCACAAGGGAAGCCTTGGTACTTGGGGCAGACTGGGCCTGAAGGAACAAGGGAGAAAGCGTGGTAACTGGAATCCAGAGGGGGAGAGGAGGGAAGGAGGGAGGGAGGGAGGGAGGGAGGGAGGGAGAGTGCTTGAACATGCACAAGCTGTGTGGAGAGGCACCATATGGAGCTGCCACCATATGGCTGGCACAGGGAGGGAGCAGGAAGTAGAAACTCATGCTTCGCTGGCCTCCTGCCCTCTGCTCTCCTGCCCGGCTCCCTGGTGGCCAAATCCAGCTGGAGGACAAAGGACAAGGCAGCCCATTGATGCTGCCCTATAGGCCATCTTCCTGAGGCACAGAGCAGGGTGGAAAAGGGTGGAGAGTGGATCTTAAGGGGCAGCAGAAGATTCCAGCATAGTGGAGTAGAGGAAAAATCTGGAGGGTGCGTGTGCAAGCAGTCCCGAGCAGATCCTAGTCCTGAGCTGATCTACACACGTGCAGGTAATGTGTTCAGGCACTCTTGCTTTGGGGTGAGGGTTGTGACTTGTGTCCACAATCCCCTTATGCATAATGTGAGTCATCAAGGTCCTCAGTCCCCAAATGTTCTTCCCCACCCCTAGACCCCAAATACCTCCTCCACTCAGAGGCTGATGCCTGGTGTTCTCCCATTTTAACTTTTCTCTTTGAACTAAAAGGTTCTGCTAACTGTGTGGACTGTCTTTGGCATTCATGACCCTACAAGTAAGGAAGAAAGGAAATGAACACTTCCTGAGTCCCTACTCTGTGCCTTCGCCATGTGCAAGAGGTTTGACTGACAAAATCACTTGTCACACCACAACCTTATAAGACAAGTCTGCATTTCACACCCGAGGAAGATGGGGCACAGTGGTGGGGAATTAGTCTGCCCATATCCAGAGCCCCAGTTAAAATATTTTATAACCTGCTTAGTTCAAGGCCCATGCACTTCGTCACCCCAGTGATCCCCAAACTTCAGAGTGCTTCAAGTCAGCTGAGGAGCTTGTGAACTCGGTGGGATCTTTATCTGAGAGCAGGTTTTAATGTGAGAAGAGGGGGAAAGTCATCCCAAAGAAGAGAAAAGAACACAGTGGAGGCAAGGATGGTGTCAATCTGCTTGGGGTGCTATAACAAAATCCCACAGACAGGGCGGGTTATACAACAGACATTGATTTCTCAGTTCTGGAGGTGGGAAGTTGGAGATCAAGGTGCTGGCAGATTTGTTTCCTGGTGAGGACCCTCTTCCTGGGTTGCATAGGACCACCTTCTTGCTGTGCCCTCACATGGTTGAAAGAGAGGGCTCTGGTCTCTTTTTCTTATAAGGACACCGGTCCTACCATGGGGGCCCCACCCTCACGACCTCATCTAAACCTAATTACCTCCCAAAGGCCCCACTTCTTTTTTTTTTTTATCCTCACCTGATAGAGAGGGAGGGAGAGAGAGGAAGAGAGAGAGAGAGAAACATCGATGCGAAGGTGACACATCGAGTGGCTGCCACCCGCACGACCAACCAGGGCCGGGGACAAACTGCATCCGAAGTACATGCCCTTAGCGGGAACCAAACCCGGGTCTCTCTGGACCGCAGGCCGACGCTCTAACCGCTGAGCCAAACTGGCCAGGGCCAAAGGTCCCCCCCCCCCACTTCTAAATACCATCCCACTGTGGGTTACCATCACATGTGAATTTTGGGGTGGACACAAACATTTAGTCCATAGCAGATAGGAACCTTGAAAACTCTTGCTAGGTGGGTCCACACTGCTCTTCTGGGTGATGACATTGCCCTCCCCAAACCCCCAGGAAGGGCTCCAATCTAACTGCCTTCTATTTCCCTTCCCCTGACTCCAACTGAACCCCAACATTCAGTCTTCTAGACTCACTGGATCTCACAGAAAGCATGAATGCTCTCAATAGTGTATTTGAACTCAAATAGTGACATATTTGAAATATTTGATGGTATAGCGTTAATTCCATGGGTTTTGTAGACAAAACGTCCTGGGTTCAAAATCCACTTATGATCTATGTGACCCTTGCCACGTACTCTGAAATTCAATTTTGTTATCTATAAAATGGAGTAACACTATTCACCATGTAAAACTTAATAGCATAATGTTAGGGACCATGATGGACTTACAGTGAATATAAAAAACTGTCTAGAAGTCCGCCTCCTGATTCCCAGGCCTGGGTTTCTGCCTGTGACACTCTATTTCCTTCATCTGAAGCGCAAAATGTAACATTTATTAAGTGTTCAGTGTGCAGGGGTCCTTACACTGCACATAGATAGCCCGCAATCCTAACCTATGGGTCAGAGGGTTGGCTTGTACACATGAGAAAACACAAAGACAAATAAAAAGGAAATAAAGACATGGGGGTGTGATGTGAAGGGGAGTGGCTAAGATTTACTCTTCTGAAGCCACCCTAGAGCATGGAAGTGCTAGGGGAACGGGAAGAGTCTCTCTGGGAGAGAGTGATTTACCCGAGGCTGGTCCCCAGCCTGTAAGCCACTGGGCTGGAGCGCCCTCTAGTGGTGCTCTCGTTGAGTCTGTAGGTTTCGCTTTGTAAATTTTTCTTTTTTAGTAAGTTCTTTCGACAGTTGTTCAGGAAAAGTTTTACTGGGAGTTTCTTGCCAGGTGATATTCTAGGCACTGGGGATATAGCAGTATTGAAAATTCCTGCACTGTTCTTTATTTAAACTAACTGAATACCTGGTTAGTAACTTAGATTTGGATCCCTGAACCATATGGTTTACTCCCTCTTAGGTATTGTCAAAGTGAATTTTTAAAAATTAACATGCAGCCCTGGCTGGTTTGGCTCAGAGTGTCGGCCTGCAGTCTGGAGAGACCCGGGTTCGGTTCTTGCTAGGGGCACGTACCTCAGTTGCAGTTTGTCCCTGGCCCTGGTTGGGGTTGTGCGGGAGGCAACCACTCGATGTGTCCCTTTCACGTAGACGTTTCTCTCTCTCTCTCTTCCTCTCTCTCCCTCCCACTCTATCTGAACAAAAAAATGGAAAAATGTCCTCTGGTGAGGATAAATAAATAAATAAATAAAAATTAGCATGCATACAGCCCTCCCCAAATGAAACCAGAGCATCATGTAATATTGGTGAAAATTTGAGGGGTAGTGTTTTTAGCTCAATTTTGTGACTTGCCATTGTATCTTAGCGCTTCTCCCCCCCCCCCCCCCCCGCCTCCCCCTTTTTTTTTTTTTTTTTATCCTCACCTGAGGACATTTTTTCATTTTTTGTTCAGATAGAGTGGGAGGGAGAGAGAGGAAGAGAGAAAGAGAGAGAAACATCGACGTGAAAGGGACACATCGAGTGGCTGCCACCCACATGACCAACCAGGGCCGGGGACAAACTGCAACCAAGGTACATGCCCTTAGTGGGAACCGAACCCGGGTCTCTCTGGACCGCAGGTCGATGCTCTAACCGCTGAGCCAAACCGGCCAGGGCCGCCCCTTTTTTAATCCTCACCCAAGGACATGCTTATTGATTTTAGAGAGAGGGGAAGGGAGAGAGAGAGAAAGAGAGAGAAACATCAGTGTGAGAGAGAAATATCAATCAGTTGCCTTCCTGTACGCCCCAACTGGGGATCAAACCTGCATCCTTTCGGTGTATGGGATGATGCTCCAGTCAACTGAGCCACACTGGCCAGGGCTGTACTTCTGTCCTTTATTATAGATTATGCTTCTGATTTTCATATGCTTTTTAGGTTTGTCCATGAATGCATTTACCACTTCCAGGAATTCCTCTAGTTCTGCGCTAATACAGTAGCCACTAGTCACATAGGACTATTTAAATTAATTAAAATTAAATAAGACTGGAACTTCAGTTGTACTATTAATATTTCCAGTGCTCAATACCCACATATGACTGGTGGCTATCTTTTTAAAATATATTTTTTTTCCTTTATTGGTTTTAGAGAGAGAGGAAGGGAGAGAGAGAGAAACATCGATGAGAGAGAACATCGATGGGTCGCCTTTTGCATGCCCCTCACTGGGGACTGGCCCACAACCTGGGCATGTGCCCTAACTGGGAATCGAACCAGCAACCTCTTGGTGCATGGGTCGATGCTCAACCACTGAGCCATGCCAGCCGGGCTGGTGGCTATCTTGTCGGACAGTACAGGTATATACTTCCATCACAGAAGGTTCTACTGAACAGCAGTGCTATGGTGGGAATCCAGCTCTGGGAATGTTACGTTATGTTAGCGTGGAGGTGTAATCCAGTCACTCTTTTCTCCTGCCCTCTAACCTGCAGTTCAGAAACTGGCCTCCAGCTGGTACCAGAAGGAAAACAGAGGGTGTGTGAGCAGGAAGATCTGACCTCGTACTGTTTGCTGACTCCATCTGGAGAGGTGCCCACCTTTTCTGTTCTCCTTTAGTCCATTTGATCATCCAAATGTGCATCAGGCCAACAGAGGGAGCTGGTTCCCAGACCGCTCAGCCCTGTGGTTGCTTCTTCCTGGGAAATTTTGGTTGCCAAAACTTTGCCTCTCGGCCCTCGTTGTCCTGGGTTGCCAGCTCTGCTCTTGCCCTCTGCCCTTTCTAGTTCTAACTTTGGGCTAAAAGAGACTTGGGGTGGGGGTCGTCTTATTGATGATTTATACACAGGGAAGCATTTTATTTCCTCCTGTGAGAGAGCAAGTGGGCAGTGAATGTGAGGAATACTGAAAAGTTGAAAGTCTTCACTTGTTGAGCCATTACCATTTTTTCTTCTTCAGCAGCAAAAAAAGCTGGACTAGCATACTAAACCACAGGCTCTTCCCATTTCTGCTGCTAAGTAGCTCTGTGACTTTGGGCAAGTCATTTCCCTCACCCCTAGGCCTCAGTTTCTTTACACATGGTGAGGGATGTGGGATACAAGGCAAATTTAAAAAGAAAAGAAAAGAAATAAAAAGCATGCAGAATGGAAAGAAAGAAACAAAACTGTCCCTATTTGCAGATGACATGATTGTCTCTAAAGAAAATCCCAAAGAATCTATGAAAAAAACTAATAAAAACTACATGAGTTCTGCAAGGTCACAGGATACAAAATCAACACACAAAGTTAATCACATTTCTATATGCTAACAACAAACAGGTAGGAACTGCAATTTAAAATGCTCCACCATTTATAATTGTTACAAAGAAAATGAGCCCTGGACGGTTTGGCTCAGCAGTTAGAGCATCGGCCCGTGGACCAGAGAGGCCTGGGTCTGGTTCCCGCTAGGGGCACGTACCTCGGTTGCAGTTTGTCCCCGGCCCTGGTTGGGATCCTGTGGGTGGCGACCACTCGATGTGTCTCTCTCACATCGATGTTTCTCTCTCTCTCTTCCCCCCTCTCTCCCTCCTGCTCTATCTGAAGATAAATGCAAAAATGTCCTCTGGTGAGGATAAAATAAAAATAAAAATAAGAAAATGAAAATACCTAAGTATAAACTTAAAACATGCACAAGATCTGCATGCTGAAAATTATAAAATGCTAATGAAACAAATACGAAAAAGACCTAACCCTGGCCTGTTTGGCTCAGTGTTTAGAGCATCGGCCAGTGGACCAAAGGGTCAAGGGTTTGGTTCCCGGTCAAGGGCATGTACCTGGGTTGCAGGTTCAATCCCTGGCCCTGGTCGGAGTCCTGTGGGAGACAACCAATTGACATGTCTCTCTCACATCGATATTTCTTTCTCTCTCTCCCTCCCTCCCTTCCACTCTATCTAAAAATCAGTGGAGAAATATCCTTGAGTGAGGATTAACAACAACAACAATAACAACAAAAAGATCTAAATAATTAGAGAGATATATTATGGGCATGGGTTGGAAGACTCAACCCAGCAGAAATGTCAGTTCTTCTCAAATTCATCTATACGTTTAATATACTTTCTATGAAAATCCCGGCAAGGTATTTTTGTAGACATAGACAAGCTTATTCTATGATTTAGGTAGAAAAGCACAGGGTCTAGAATAATTGCAACAATCTTAAAAAAAAAAGAATAAAATGGGAAGAATTGCTGGACTCTATATTAAGATTAAACAGGAGACCAGGATGAAAGAAAGGGGGGATCAAACCCTGGTCAGCCCTTTCCTGAGAGAATAGAGATGGAACCTCAGGAGGCTTCTCTTCATCTGATAGTTGAAGCCATGATGACCATGAGTACACTAGAGGGCCATGGGGGACACAGGAAGTCCTATTTCCCAGAGAAATCCCTCATTCTCTTTGAACTCCTTCATGAATGGCAGGGACTTGAGTGAGAGGAGTACACGATGCTTGGGAGGGAGAATCTGAAATGCTGCTGGTTTCTTGGGGTGTCTTGTGAGGGAGTCACATGTTCTAATTCTTTCCACAGGTGCACCCATAATTTGAAGGCAGACTGGTATCTTCTCGTTCCTGGTTAATAATTGTTTCCTAGACCTGATCCCCTGAACATACCATTTGCTCTTTTGCCTTCTGTGAACTGTCATTTTAATAGGAGAAAGATGAGATGTAGAGTCTGTTTCAAGTTTAAGAGGCAGGATTGAAATTGGGCCTACTTAGAACAAGTCACACACAAAGGTGAAATCAGGAATTTCAGTGATTGTTAATTTCTAGATATTCTACTTGGCTGTTTTCCAAATCTGTCTGCCCTCTTCCAAAAATTTCCCATTTTTTCCATTACAGGCTCTATTCTGTTATCTCTTTAGTAACTTTAAACTTGCTGGGTTTGTAGTGTCTTTCAGATTATTCCATCGTTTCTAATTCTTGGGATGTCGATTCTCTGACTCCCTGTGTCTACTCAGCCTTCTTCAGGTGGTTCACTTCTATTTGTGGTTTCTAAGTTTTTATTATGTCCTTATCTTCAGCTAGGACTGTTCTATTTTCAGTGAGAGTGTTCTAGAAGTAAAGCTATTTTGCACTAGTTTTTGCTGGGGCCCCAGGATTGAACAGAGCCTAGATCGACTTTTTTGTTGATTTCTTGGTCTAGAATTTTCATTATCATGGGCCAGGTAGTAGAAATTTAGATCCACACAGCATAAACTTGGTTTGGTAATTTCTTATAGGAGAGCCCCCCTACCTCAAGCTCTGAGACACAGCAATCTTGCTTTCTGTTTCTCTGGACAGGTGGGAAGAGTTTTTCGAGTCCCTTTTGGACAGTTTTACACAAGGGTCTCAGTTTCGGCCTGTACCCAGGCCAGTCCCCACCCCCTCCCTGACTGCCACATGAGGCTCATATGACGGCTCTCTCTGGCTGTGAGTTCCCTCTTTGGTTCTGAAACATGATGATTTCTCTTCCTTTTTTTGACCTTGGTCATAGATATAGGTATAGATATAGGTCGATATGTCTATATCCATATTATCTATCTATCTATCTATTATCTATCTATCTATCTATCTATCTATCTATCTATCTATCTATCTATCTATTATCTATCTATCTATCTATCTATCTATCTATCTATCTATCTATCTATCTAGTGATATGGTTTACCCACATTTATATATCTGTAGGGTCAGGGGACCCATTCCCATTAGCCCAATCCTATATGTTGTAGGAACTTCCTGTACTCTGAGTAATTTATTTAACAAAATAACTTCCAGAATATCAACAATATGTCTTGAGGTAAATATAAAATCATCCCAGGATTCTTAATAAGTATGATTTTGTACTTATTTGAGTAATTAAGAGTTTTTGGCTTTTGATTAACTAGAACATTTTATTGCACTGACATGACATGCTGATTCATTATGGTGAGCGTTTCATCACCTTAAACTTGATATTTCTTGTTGCAAAGGGGTCGGGATATCTTTGGTTTGAAGGTTTTTCACTTGTGTTCTTCCTTTTCCAGGTAACATCTTTTCTGTCTGCAGGGATATAACTTATACCTCTAATCATAAACTTCACATATACACATTTTTGTCCCCTTATCCATCAGGAAATAGTTAAAAACTCAAAACTCACTTCCTCCAAAAAGTCTTCCTGGATTAACTCTTGAACTGATCTCACCCTGCATTTACCTTACTTGAGTCGCATCAAATTATTTTGCCTTCATTAACACGAGAGTTGGTGAGTAGTCCTACTTTTTAGGCATGTATTTGATAATCTGTAATAACATGGGGCTTGGTTAGGGATTATTGTGTCTTCTACTTTTATGCATATCTCACTAGGCCAGGAAGGTGTTCTGTACCCAGTGGGTATTTGGTTATTTTGCAGACAGATCAGATGAATATCTTTGTCCTACCCTTTTATTTTCCTTTTTATTGAATTTATTGGGGTGACACTGGTTAACAAAATTATACAGGTTTCAGGCGACAGTTCTACAACACATTGTCTGTACACTGTATTGTATGTTCACCTCCCCAAGCCAAGTCTCCATCCTTGTCCTACCCTTCTCAAGACCTCCTGGTTCCCACCAGCCATCTTGTCTCCAGAAGGCAACAGCAACTCAGGATCTCAGTTCGAGAACTCAGAAGCTTCACCTCTTCCCAGCACTAGCTGCTGAGCCCATTACCCAGCGCTAGGCAGGAAGAGCCTAGGCCTCTTGAATAGTGATGACATCAAGCTAGCCCTCCTTCCCCCAGCCAAGCTTTGCTTTGGAGCCAGTGAGGCGACCAGGCCCCCAGTCCTGCTGGCATTTCCTCTTCTCATACTCAGTGGCTCATTAAAGGGTGGAGGGCTTGGGTGGGGGCCAGGAGAAATGGGAACAACTACTGGAATGAAAGGCAGGCGTCAGTGACTCTTTGGTTTCCAGGCTGGAGGCGTTTGTAGAGAGGCAGCACTTCAGAAATTGGGAGGTGGAAGAGGTCATGGCAGAATTACACTGGAGGGACTTCTTGCCTGCAGCCTATGGAGAGGACCCAGACACTAGAAGCGGCTAAAAAGACAACTTGTGGATTCTATTCCATGGGTCCTATTATATTTCCCCGGTGATCACAGATGGGTGTCTGTGTACTCTCCCTGCTCCCTGTAAGCCCAGGAATTCCTTACTCCCACCACACCATCCTGGAATGCTTTCCTGGCTACTGGGGCTCCTTTGGTCATAAATGGCATCATGACATTGGAATTACTTTCTAATTTGGGGGTGGATGTGAATCCAGGCATGTAAGTGGAAAGTAAGGTAAGCCAAACCAAGCAAAGAAACACAAGTAGGAAATGAACTCTAAATGATGCTAATTGCTCAAGCAAGACCTGGGTGGATACAGTTGCTGTCATGTCCAACATGGCATGGGGCTGAGTGAGCCACCTTCACACAGGTCTTCCCTCTGCCTGTACTTTCCACAGCTCTCACTCCCCGTTGCCCTACAAGGTCTCTGGTCTGTGCCTCTGTGGTACCTCCACAGCCCCCACTGGTTGGGCAGTTTAGCCAGAGGCGCCTAGAGAAGACTCCCCACCAAATGTCTGAGCAGTTGCTGGTACTGAAGGTGGTGGCTTCCTTCCACTCTTGAACTTGTCAGCTTTCTCACAGCCCTCACACAAGGCTCCAGAAGGGGGGCAGGCAGCTCACGCCTTGATTTACCACTTCCTTTCCACTGTCAGGCCTCCTCCTTCACCCTAGGGGTAGCTGAGAGAACAGAGGGGAAGGATGGTCCCTGGAGAAGACCTCCCCAGTGGGCAGAGATTGTCTGCTGGCCTGAAATTTGGGAAGCAGCGGGGACAGGCAGTGGGGCCGCCAGGAGGGAAGTTTCTGTTTTTTGCCCTCTTTTTTTTTAATGTACTTGGGACACTGGGAAAAATGGGGGGAAGGGTGGAAATAGGAAGGAGGGATTGGAAACAAGCCAAAAAACAGCAACTGTCCATTTGACTTGCTGCATTCCTAACTTTGGACTCATTCTAGTCTGCTCCCAATAACAAAGGAGAGAGGCAGGGTGTCCCTGGCTGCCTCAAAGACTCCAGATAGACTATTCAGACCTGGGCCTCTGGCGAGGGGTCTTGGTTGCAATGGCCCTAAAGAACCTGTGCAAACTTGACTCATTACACAGAACACAGAGACTCTTCAAGAGGCCCCCAATTGACCTACATGTCCCCTGGCAGGGCTGGTCAACCCCAAACAGGTCCCCTCCTGGTATACAATGAGTTTGGCATATAAACACCCATGTAGTTGTAAAAGGTTTAACATTCCAAAAACAACCCTGGTTGAATTAGCAGGTTAGTCTCATGGGTTCAGATCAATCTTGGGAACCTCCAAGCTTTACAGGGTATTTGGGAGCAAGCCCTGCCTTCACCTCTACTGCTGTGATGTGAAAGTATCCCTATGTCTGAGTGTGGCTGTGTTCCGATCAAACTTTATGTAGGAACATTGAAATTGGAATTTCATATGATTTTCATGTGTCATGAGATACTAACCACCCTTCTTTTGATTTTTTAAAATTATTGTGGTAAGAACACATCACGAAATCTATCCTCTTAAGAAATTTTAAGCGTACGATACATTATTGTCAACGGTAGGTCTTTTAATTGTTTTTAACGCTTTAAAAAATGTAAAAGCTATTCTTAGTTCTCAGGCCATAAAAAATGGATGGTGGGCCAGAACTGGCCCGTGGGCTGTAGTTTGCCAACCACTAGTCTAGAAAACTCGGTCAAGGGCAGCCCGTTTGGAAGATTTTGTTTCAGCGTGAGTTGCCAAGGAGCAAGGACAATAAGATCTGTGTTTGTGAACCCGAGAGCCCCTCGAGAAGAATCTCTAATCACTTCTGTTCTTTCTCTCTGTCAATAAACCCCGTTTTTTTAAAGTTCCACATAAAAAGAGTCAATGAAGTTTCACTTTTGTTTAGTATAAAAAAGCAGCAAAAGTGTACCAGCAATTTTATTCCAGGCAAAGCAGCACCCGAACAACAGACACTGGGAACCAACAGCCTGGAAGCTGTTCAGGACAGAGTCAAGGTCCCGCCACTTTGCAGAATGCAGCTCCTCAGTCTGTCACGCTGCTCACTGAGGCAGGCAGATGGGTCCTTGCTCAGGAAGGAGACCTGCCTTTGGTCTTCACACCTCTGCCAGGTCTTTAGGAAGTTGCAGAACTGGAGGAATCCTCTTGTACACTCAATGCCATCGCCTCTGCTCCCTGCCCCGGTGACTTCCAACATGGCGCCATGAGCCTTGAGTTCCTTTTTGGTGCACGTTTCTCAGCTCCTTGGTTCCTTCTCTTTTTTCTTCAAGAAGATAAGGCCACCCATTGCTATCAGAAAAGCAGATTCTTTTTTTAAAGAAGCATTTTTTTTTCTTTATTGATTTCAGAGAGAGAGGAAGGGAGAGGGAGAGAGAGATAGAAACGTCGATGAGAGAGAACATCGATTGGCCGCCTCCTGCATGCCCCCCAGTGGGGATCAGGCCTACAACCTGGGCATGTGCCCTGACCGGAAATCGAACCGGTGACCTCTTGGTGCATGGGTCGATGCTCAACCACTGAGCCACACTGGCTGGGCCAGAAAAGCAGATTTGAACTGGAAATCTCCCTTTATCTTTTCTACCATGATCTGATGGTTCCTCATCTTCCGCTGGTTTCAGAGGGCTGGAATCCTCAAAACACCCACTCAGCTGGTCAGCGCCTTGAGCAGATTGTCATTACTGGGTTCAGTACTACATCAAGGTTATTATTAGGAGTCTCTTTGGAAATGGTTGGCTGGTTGTCACTCAGCTGCTTGAATTTCCATTGTTTCCCTAAACGATGTATCCATGCAGAGAATCCTAGCTGGCAGCAGGGTGGGAGTGGGCCCATGAGTGCCAGGGGTGTGAGCTCCCTGCAACTCCTCAGCCGCTCGTCCACAGGGAAGACGTGTGCTTGTATGCGGGAGCCTCACAGCTCAGTTTAGTTTGTTTGTTTCCTTGTGGTTTTTCTTGGCAAGCTCAGGACATCTCCCACTTAAAAAAAAAGCTCTTAAGACCATCTTACCATCTTGACACTCAGCAACACTGAATAAATAGTTCTCTGAAGCCACCTACTGCTTAAAGCCTCTGGACCTCGGCTCAGGCTGCTCCAGGCTGTCCCTCAGCCTAGAATGCATCCTTTACAAAGAAAGCCTTCCCTTATCCTGCTGTCTCAGCAGACCTAAGTGACCTTCCTCTCTGCTCCCTCTACATATCTGACTACATTTCTCCCATACCTAGCACAAGCCCTTCATCAGCCACATTATAAGGTAAAAGCCACCATAACCTAATCACAGCTGACTTGAAGCTGGACAAAAAAGGCAACAGTGATTAAGAAGAGCACCTGAAATGCTTTTTTACACCCTCCAGCCTTAATGATGAACTTCTCTGAAGGTGTACAGCGGGCCTTAAAAGAGTAACTGCAAATAGTCTGAGGCCACTATGATTAGTATGACATTAGAAACTCTCGCTTTCAGACCATGTTGTAATATCTTGTTAGCAGATACAAAAATAATTAATTATTTAAAAATATGTTTCTGTGTATCTCATTATTCCAAGATCTCAATGTTTGTGCCTGTCTTGTAATGAAGTATTAATATATAGACCACTGAGAACAGTGCATGGCATATCATAAGCAGTCAATAAGTGTTAGCCACTTAAAACAATTTTAGTTTTTTTACATATATATGCACATAGAGAGAGAGGGGAGCCATACACAACATATATATATAATTATTACTTTATTTTTTTACTGAGGTATGAACACTAAAAAACATTTTGAAGTTCTGGAGGGGCAGAAAGCACATCTTTTTATTTTATTTTATTTTATTCCTCACCCGAGGATACTTTTCTATTTATCATCAGATAAAGTGGGAGGGAGGGAGAGAGAGAGAGACAGAGAGAACCATCGATGTGATAGAGCCACATCGACTGGTTGCTTCCCCCATGACCTGGACCAAGGCCCTTGACCGGAATTGAACCCGCGACTCATTGGTCGTGGACTGACACTCTTGCTGAATCAAATCGGCCAGGGCAAGCACATATATTTTTTAAAACAATTTATTGATTGGTTTTTAGAGAGGGAGGGGGAGAAAGAGAGAGAGAGAGAAACATCGATTTGTTGTTCACTTATTTATGCATTCATTGATTGATTCTTGTCTATGCCTTGACCAGGGATCAAACCCACAACCTTGGTGTATTGGGAGGACACCCTAACCAACTGAGGTACTGCGCCAGGGTGAAAGCACATCTTAACTATCTTTTATTTTCCTGAGCATATAGCAAGGCGCCGGGCATATAGAAGGCATTGAAAACACACTGAACTGAATGGGACCCTGAGCTTTCCACGGCGTGTAAGCCGGCCTCTTCAGTGTATAAGGAAGGTGGATAGGTCACAATAACCAGGACAGCTTTAGAGGTGAAGGGTGTAAAACAGACTCGTGCTTCGGGGCAGAGGGACAGGAGCTGAGTGGGCATGCTTTCTGTCACAGTGTAAAGCTGACCTGAGCCAGCCTTTCCACCTGTGTGGGCAGGTCCTCCCCTCTCTGTCTCTCCAGCGACCCTGCTTTCTGTCTGCCCAGCCTGGTGGGACCCGGCTGCTCTCCTGTGCCACCTGCACCTTGACATTCCTACAGAAAGCTGTTGGGCTGTAAATAAAGATCTTTCCTTTTAGCTCAGTTGTAACAACACAACAACAGAGGCTTTTGTTTTCTTTCTTATTTTGTGTTTCCTTCCACTTATTTTTATTAACATTTTTTCATAAAGGTTACCAATTCTGTGTTTGGTGTTCTGTATTCCCTAGCTTGCTTTAAAAAAATTTTTTTTTTTTTTTACATTTTGACCCCTTTAACCCATTTTTTTGCACCCCCATCCCCACTTCTGACAATCACGAATCTATTCTCTGTATCTCTAAGCTTGGTTTAAAAAAAGTTTTTTTTTTCTGATTCCATATATAAGTGAGATCATAGGTATCTGTCTTTCTCTGTCTGACTTATTTCACTTAGCATAATGCCTTCGAGATCTATTCATGTTGCAAATGGTAAGATTTCCTTCATTTTTATGGCCGAATGATACTCCATTGTATACATATACTATATTTTATTTTATGATTTCATAGAGAGAGGGAGAGAGGAGAGAGAGAGAGAGAGAGCGAGAGAGGAAGAGAGAGAGAGAGAGAGAGAGAGAGAAACAGAGAAACATCGATTTGTTGTTCCACTTATTTATGCATTCATTGGTTGATTCTTGTATGTGTCCTGACCCGGGAGGGATTGAACCTGCAACCTTGGCGTATCGGGATGACACTCTAATCAACTGAGCTACCTGGCCAGGGCTACCATAATTTCTTCATTCATCCATCAGTGGACACTTAGGCTGTTTCATATCTTGACTATTATAAATAGTGCTGCATTGAATATGAAGGTGCATATATCTTTTTGAGTTAGTGTTTTCATTTTCACATTTTATTATGGACCATTTCATACACATACAAAAATAGAGAGAATAGTATTTTCCCTCCCAAGTGCCCACCACCCACCTTCCAGAATGGTCAATACATGGCCAATCTTGCCTCACCTATAATTTCTTGGATTGTCTCATATTTTTATTCTGTTTTATAAGATTTTTTATTGTGGTAAAATATGTATAACATAAAATTTGCCATTTTAACCACTTTTAGATGTCCAAGTCAGTGGCATTAATTATATTCACAATGCTGTGCAACCATTACCACTATCAAGTTCTAAAATCTTTTTCATCATCCCAAATGGAAATTCAGTACCCATTAAGCAACAACTATCCCTTCCCCCTACCTTCAGCCCCTGGTAATTTCTAATCTACTTTCTGTCTCTATGAATTTACTTATTCTAGATATTTCATACCATATTTGTCCTTTTGCGTGATGCTTATTTTGCTTAGCGTGATGTTTTCAAGTTTCATCTATATTTTAGCATGTGTCAGAACTTCATTCTCCTTTACAGTTAAATAATATTCCATTGTATGTGTATATCACATTTTGTTTATCCATTCATCTGTTGGTGGACACTGGATCATTTACATCTTTCGGTTATTGTAAATAATGCTGCAATGAACATTGGTGTATAAATATTTGTTTGAGCCTTGTTTTCAATTCTTCTGAGTGCATGCCTAGTAGTGAAATTGTTGGACCATATGGTAATTCTATGTCTAACTTTTTGAGGAATGGCCAAACTGTTTACCACAGTGACTGAAGGATTCCAATTTATCCACATCCTCTCCAACAGTGGTTATTTTCCATATAAAAAAAATATTGTCATCCTAATAGGTGTGAAGTTATATCTCATTGTTGTTTTGATTTGCATTTCCTTGATGTCGAGCACCTTTTCACGTTCTTACTGTGTATTTATATAACTTTATTTTGAGAAATATCTGTTCAAGTCTTTTGCCCATTTTAAAATTTGGTTGTTTATCTTTTTGTTGTTGAGTTGCAGGAGCTCTTTATATATTCTGGATGTTAAACTTTTATTAAACATATGATTTACAAATATTTCCTCCCATACTGAGGATTGTCATTTCACTTTCTTGATAGTGTCTTTGATACACAAAAGTTTTTAATTGTAATGAAGTCCAAGTTATCTATTTTTCCTTTGATGCCTGTGCTTTTTTAGTGTAATATTTTAAAAACTATTGCCAAATCTAAGGTCATGAAGATCTGTCCCTTTGTTTTCTTTTAAGAGTTTTGTAGTTTTACTTCTAAAACTTAGGTCCTTGATCTATTTTTAGTTAATTATTACATATGGAATGAGGCTCAGAGGTATATTGTTATAAAGCAGCTTATATAATGAGGAGGCAGTGACTATTTATTCTTTGCAGTGGTTATACTATTAGAATTTTCTTAAATGATAGCAAATTGGTTAGTGGTTACCTCATATCAATTTTGGGGAACAGTTTAAATTATATTTTTCAGAGGCCTAAGCAAGAAGTGATATAGGTCAAGTTAGTTTCACTTGTCTTGCAAAATAAGCTAAATTAAGCTTAGCTGTATGACTAACCTGGTTTTGTCTGCTCAGGGAATTTTCAAGTCTGGTCTCCTTTTGTGTTTGATTTTAACAGGTGTAATGCAAAGGTCCAACTTCGCGCATTTCCATGTGAATATCCAGTTTCCCCAGCACCATTTGTTGAAGAGACTATTCTTTTTCTATTGAATGGTTGTGTCCCCTTCTTGACAATCAATTGACCATGTGAGGGGTTATTTCTGGGGTTTCAGTTTTATTCTTTTGGTCTATATACTAATTCTTATGCCACTACCACACTGTTTTGATTATTATTTCTTTGTAGTAAGTTAAAAAATTTTTTTAAATCCTCACCTGAGGATATGTTCCTATTGATTTGAGACAGAGAGAGACGTTGATGTGAGAGAAACATTGATTGGTTGCCTCCTGTATGCACCCCAATAGGGGATCAAACCTGAAACCCAGGTAGGTGCCCTGATTGGGAATTTAACCCACAACCTTTTGATGTATGGGATGATGCTCCAACCAAGTGAGCCACCCAGCCAGGGCTGTGGTAAGTTTTGAAATCAACAAGTATGAGTTCTCCAACTTTGTTCTTCTTTCCCAAGATTGTTTTGGCTATTTGTGGTCCCTTGAGATATCATATACATTTTAAGATTGGTTTTTCCATCTCTGCAAAAAAAAAAAAAATTCCTAGGAATGCAACATATAAAATCAATGTAATATGTGACATCAATAGAATGAAGGGGGAAAAAAACACATGATCATCTCAGCTGATGCAGAAAAAGTTTGATGGTGACAAAATCCATTGGGATTTTAACATAGATTGCAGTGACTTTGTATATTGCTTTGGGTAGTGTTGTCATCTTAACAATATTAAAGCTCCCAATCCAACAGCATGAAATGTTTTTCCATTTATTTATGTCTTTCTTAATTTATTTCAGCAATGTTTGGTAGTTTTCTGTGTACAAATCTTTTGCCTCCTTAGTTATATTTATTCTTAAATATATTTATTCTTTTTTTTTTTTTTTTTATCCTCACCTGAGGACATTTTTTCATATTTTGTTCAGATAGAGCGGGAGGGAGAGAGAGGGAGAGAGAGGAAGAGAGAGAGAGAAACATCGACGTGAAAGGGACACATCGAGTGGCTGCCACCCACACGACCAACCAGGGCCGGGGACAAACAGCAACCGAGGCACACGCCCTTAGCGGGAACCAAACCCGGGTCTCTCTGGACCGCAGGCCGACGCTCTAACCGCTGCGCCAAACTGGCCAGGGCTATTTATTCTTTTTGATGCTATTTTTTCCCCATTGATTTTTAGATAGAATGGAAGGGAGGGAGGGAGGAAGAGAGAGAGAGAAACATCAATGTGAGAGAGACACATTGATTGGTTGCCTCCCCATGACCCCAACCAGGGTCAGGGATTGAACCTGCAACCCAGGTACGTGCCCTTGACTGGGAATTGAACCTGATTGATTGTGAATTGAACCCACGACCCTGTAGTCTGCAGGCTAACGCCCTAACTGCTGAGCCAAACCAGCCAGGGCTGATACTATTGTAAATGGAATTACTTTCCTAATTTCCTTTTTGGATTGTTCAGTGGTAGTGTATAGAAATACAACTGATATTTTATTTTGTATGCTAGAACTTTGCTGAATTAGTTTATTAGTGCTAATGATTCTTTAGGGTTTTAGAGATAGTTTTATTTTTCTACTTTGGATGCCTTTTATTTCTTTTCTTTTGTCTAATTGCTCTGGCTAGGACTTCTAAAATATTGAATAGAAGTGGCAAATGTGGGCATTCTTGTCTTGTTCCTGATCTTAGGGGGAAAGCCTTCAATCTTTTACCTTTGAGTATGATGTTTTTCATATAAAGCCTTTATTGTGTTGAGGAAGTTCTCTTCTATTTCTAGTTTATTGAATATTTTTATTATGAAAAGGTATTGGATTTTGTCAACATCAAACTTTTTCTGTGTCAGTTGAGACGATCATGTGTTTTTTCCCTCTTCATTCTATTAATGTCACATATTACATTGATTTCATATGTTACATTCCTAGGACAAATCTCACTTGGTCACGGTATATAATCCTTTTAGTATGCTGCTGAATTTGGTTTACTAGTATTTTTTTGCATCTATATTCACAAGGGACATTAGTCTATAGTTTCTTTTCTTGTAGTATTTTTATTTGGCTTTGGTATCAGGGTAATGCTGGCCTCCAAGGATGAGTTAGGAAGTGTTCCCTCCTCTTCAATTTTTTGGAAGAATTTGAGAAGAATTGGGATTAATTTTTCTTTAATGTTTGGTAGAATTCACCAGCAAAACCCCATAGTTATTTTCTTTATTGGAAGGTTTAGATTACTGATTCAATTTCTTTACTTGTTATAGATCTATTCAAATTTTCTATTTCTTTTTGAGTTGGTTTTGATAGAAATTTGTGTTTCTAGGAGTTTGCCCATTTAATCTGGATTATCCATTCTGTTGGTTCATATTAGTCTTATATAATCATTTTTATTTCTGTAAAGTTGGTAATACTGTTTTCTTTTATTTCTTACGTTGGGAGGCATGTAAAATCGGGCTGTCTCTCTTTTGTTGATATTAAAATTGATCAGTGGGGTTTGGGTATTGTCAGTCTGATTCATTCATCATAAAACTCTGTTTTAGCTTTCGCCCAATGGTTTTTGTAGTTTTTGATGATCACTGCCCACATCTATTATTTCATAGGGAGATGCTGAAGTTTTAAAGAACACATTTTAATGAACTCAGATATGACAAGACAGAATGAAAGTTGTATTTTCAACATCCAGCTTTCTGGTTCTGAAGATTGGTGTGGTAGAAAGGAAAAACATCCAAGAGCCAAGAGCATGGAGACCAGCCACATGGGTAAGATCTCAGGTTAATCACTTGACTTTTTAAGCTTCAGTCTGCAAAAGCAGGGCACTGGACAGGATGACCTGTCAAAGCACCCCACAGCTCTGACTCTCCAGAGGTCTTTTGTTTTCATTTAACATGTAATCACAGTAATGAATGGTCATCCTAGCTTTCAAGACACCTAGCCCTTAGTTCCTCCCCCTCATTTTACCAAAAATGTTCCTTGTTTTAAAGTTTCATGCAAGAATTCTGGTCCAATCCATTGCACTTCAGTGGTTACACTTATCACATGAGACATCACCCCAGACAAGCTGCTCAAAGGGACCATCCCTCCCCTTTATCAAAGGGCTCATTCCCCCAGACACTGCTCATACTTGGGTTGTACAGAAAGAAATGTCTCTCATTCTCCCAAAAGCATCTAGTGTCCTCACATGCTCTTCACCTTGGACAAACTCTTCTCAGGAAAGGATCTTGTAAAGTCATTCATTCTAAGATGTAATTGCCCTAGACATTCCTTTTCAGAGGTCTTTTCATTTGAACAAGAGATAAAACCTGCAGTGAAAAACATGTATAATGGTGGAATTTAGAGAATTTTTTTCTTGGAGGAAGGCATCTTTCCATCTCCCTCAAGTCATATGCTACATCATCCTTAAAACAGCATGCCTGACAATGGTTCTAACAACACTTCTTTTTAAAAAAACCATATTTATTGGGGGTAACTGGTTAATAACATTACGTAATAATGGTACAATTTTATAATATCATCTGTATATTGCACTGTGTGCTCACCATTCAAAGTCTCCTTCCGTCACCATATATTTGACCCCCTTTACCCTCTTCATGTTTCCCAACTCCCCCTTCCCTTTGGTAACTACCACACTGTTGTCTGTGTCTATGAGTTTGTTTTCTTTAAAAAAAATTTTTTTTCTTTATTGATTTTTAGAGAGAGAGAAAAGGAGAGGGAGAGAGAGATAGAAACGCCAACGAGAGAGAACATTGAATAGCCGCCTCCTGCATGCCCCCCACTGGTGATCTGGCCCACAGCCTGGGCATATGTCCCGACCCGGAATCGAACCGGTGACCTCTTGGTGCATGGGTTGACGCTCAACTACTGAGCCACACCGGCTGGGCTATGAGTTTGTTTTCTAACATTTCCTGATCCATAGTTCTTCCTGGTGTTCTACATGGAAGCTGTACAAGGGAAAAACCCCCTTTAAATGTCTCCAGAGAAGGCTGGTGAACCAGGTGAGAGAGCTACCCTTGGAGGTGGTGATAGTGGATGAGGGCCCTAGGGGCAAGTCAAGTGAGGAAAGAGGGTGTTGTTCAAAGAAGTCTGTGGTGGAATAGCTAGCCTTGGGAATGAGAAGGTATTACTTTTGGCCAACTTCAAAATGAAAGGTGAGAGCCAAATGCAATGAGAATCAAGCCTGTGAGTTTGAATGTAATTGGGAATGATGAACAAAGGTAAAGCACCCAGGACTGAGGCTGAGAATAGTGAGCAAATGCTGGTGGGCCTCTTTTCCGAGGTGCCTGGCATGTAAAACAAGGGAGGCCAGGCAGCTTAAAGAAGCCACACCAATCTGGCATCTCTACACTTTTGTGTATGCCAGTCCGACCATCTGGGAGGCTTTTTTTTTTTTTTTTTTTTTCCCCATGCCTTTCCAAATCCTAATCATTTGTTAACACTCAACTCCAATTCCCATCTTTGTGGAGTTTTTTCTGATTACCCTCATCTGGAAGTGATTTCTTCTTCCTCAGAACCTGGCTCTCACTGATGCTCACTTCCCTCCTCCTGTCCTTGTCATTTGGCAGTGCTTTTCCTGTGTTGAAGTCTTGCTGTGTAGAGTGGAATCTGTTTGAAGGTAGCAATCATGCCCGATGCCTCTTGGTATCTCCCAGCATCTGGCCTGGTGCCCCACACATGGTTGTGTGCAATGAGTGCTGACTGATGAATGAGTAATCGATACAATAGGGCAGGCATTCTTTCTCCAGCTGTCCTCTTCCAAAAAAAAAGGACTTGCTTGCAGAGTTTCCATGGGATGAATGACAGTGAACATGGAGAACTGACTAGCCAGTGACTTATTTCCTTTGAGCAAAGGGGGCTGGTGCTGGGTTTAATTTAGCCTGCTCTGCCTTTCGTCCTTTAAAAGGACTTTCCCACGACAGACTCGGGACCTGAAGTTCTGTGCCATTAGCACCACTACTGAGAGATGAGTGGTGAGAGATGCAGCCAAGCGAGCTGGCCTCTGACCTGGTTCTGCTCTGCACTTTTTGCAGCCAGGCGGTTTGGCGTTTCATTCCCAGCTGAACACATGGAACGTGCCCAAATGGGGCACTAACTGGGCTTTGGTGTGGGGGTATGGGCTTGCATTCTGAGTGGGTGGACTTGGGCTGGGTGCACATGTGTATGCGTATGGATGTGATGACTCTCTTAGTGGGAGAGGGTACATCTGAGTATCTGAGTTTCTGTCGATTCCGTGGATGCATCTCTGAGTTGGTGTGACTGATGGTGAGGTGTTCTTATCTACACGTGTGTGTTGTGTGGGTGTTACACTTGTGCCCATCTATGTATGTGACTGTATATGAGAGTGCTCCCATTTGAGTTCTGCTTTGCTGGGTGTGGTGACTTGGGCTGAATGGTGTCTCAGCTTCGGGTGTGGATGGCCAATCAAAGTGGCTCTCCAACTGGCTCCTAAGAACAAGGGCTCCTTCTTGACCCCAGACCCTAACCTTGAACACATGAAACAGATTCCAATTGGTTCACTGGCAACTCGTTCTTCTTGAGATGGGATGAAGGCATGGAGGAGGCCCATTATGCCCCTCGCCAGGACTCTTTACCTTCATAATGCCATTTATTCTTGATACTCTGTGGTCTTGATAGGGCCTGGGAGCCACAGAGCCCTTGGCCTTGAGTGTCCATGGCATCCTTTGGAATATATATATATATTTTTATCCTCACCTGAGGACATTTTTTCATTTTTTGTTCAGATAGAGTGGGAGGGAGAGAGAGGAAGAGAGAGAGAGAGAAACATCAACGTGAAAGGGACACATCGAGTGGCTGCCACCCGCACGACCAACCAGGGCCAGGGACAAACTGCAACCGAGGTATGTGCCCTTAGCGGGAATCGAACCCGGGTCTCTCTGTACCGCAGGCCGACGTTCTAACCGCTGAGCCAAACCGGCCAGGGCTGGAATATTTTAATGGAATCTAGATGCCAAAAAGAGAAGAACTTTTTATTAATTAATTAATTTATTTATTAAAGGGAAGATCTTTTTAGAAATCCAGGGCAGCCTTCCACTTCTCCCCTTCCCAGGAGAGAGCTGACATTCCCAACTCTGTTTACATCCTCTTCCTCCTTGCCTCCCTGCTCCCCACCCTTTGCAGGACCTCCTTACTTTGGGCTTGCAGATAAACTGTGTCCCTATAAACAAAGCCATCTTTCCTGCTCTGGGGGAGCCCAGCCACACCCTGACTTGCCACAGCTCAGAAATCTACCCTTCCTTCACCCATTCTTCTTCTACGCCCTCCTTCACTACTGGATTAACCCTTTCATCTCCTCCAGGAAGCAGAGAAGGTCAATGTTAACAACTTGATTTGTCTCCAGCCCTTCCTGCATCTCCACCTCATTACCCTACACTCCCAAACCTCTCTCCAGCAGAGACGGAAGAACAAGCTGCCGGTTAAGGCCAGAGGAGAACATCTTCAGGTTGAAGACCCCAGAGAACTGGCTTCTCTTCTCAGCTTCATCACCCCATCTCCTTTGTGATCCTGAACAGTCTCCTCACTAAATCTTAATAGCACAATTTGTGAAAGAGACAGGTTTATCCCAGCCTCCTGCTGTCGCCAATATATTGTAGAGCATCTGTGAAGCAACTTTTTCACAGGAGACCGGGACTGCTGGGGACAAGATTGGGCATGAGAGAAGCAGGATGGGTGACCCAGGATTGGGAAGACAGAGGGTTAAATTGCGACTATCTTACTAGTAGTGGGAAAGGGTCTGTCTGCTCATGGGGGACTCTCCTCAAAGATGTCACCTTAGTGTCTCCAAGAGATGTCCTTCCTTCCTTCTTTTTCCATCTCCATCATGGGATAAAGCTGCCCTGCCTAGTGCCTATGCCCAAAGCTGCCCACCATAGCACTGGCAGGAGTGCTTTGGGGGAACAAAGTGAAACCCAATCTCCTCTATGGGGCTAGGAGTCCCCTACCCTGGGGACAAGGGCTGGGTTCTAGTCACCTCCCCATCAGCATGCCTCATGTGGGGACTGGCACAGGGAAAAGTGTGCCCAGTGGTGACCGAGAGGCTGACACCCCACCAGCAAGGTCCTACTGTGGTGACTCGGGCTGAATGACAGGCCTGAGGATGTCTCCTCCTCCTCCTGTTTCCCATTTATCATGAAAGGGGATGACAGTCGTCTCCTCACTAGAAGCAAATTCTTTGTCTCCTCTTGAGATTAAAACAACAACAACAACTGGCATTTTCCCCATCCATGACTTCTTCAAAACAGGAAATTCTTCCCTTTCCCCCTGCCACTGGCATCTGGACCTCGACAGGCCCCTTGTTTCCTGATGAGTTTTTAATCATCCAAAAGGGTTTGTGGGGCTCGGCATCCTTCCTCTTTCCAGCCATGAAAGCTCCTCACTCCTGTCTTAATTGGAAGGGTCTAATCATGCGAGGCATTGGCATCCCTGTTGGAGGAGAAACAATCCTCATTGTTTTTGCTCTCTTTCTGTCCAAGTGCCAGCCACTCTCTCCTCAGCACCTACTTCCCAGCGGGACGATGTGGGTTGATGGGAGAGAAGGGGCCGGGGCATGTTCAGCATGAGTACCAGACTCTTTTTGACCAGACAGGCTCCAGGCTTGCATGAGCTCTCCCTCCCAGTGAAGAGTGGGGGAAGAGCCCATGGATCTAAGCAGCACGCAAGATCTGCCCTCTTCCATGCTGCCTCCTTCTCCCAGTCAAAGAAAGGGGCTGCAGAGAAACCAGCCACAGCAGCATGGGTGACTCGGAAGGCAGTGAGGAAAGCTTATCTGCAGGTTTGTGAGCACCCTCTCCAGCTCTCTCCCTCTCCCACTGGTTTAATCTCTCACCTCCCTCTGAGGGAGAGGGTGCTTTACTGAACCCCAGGAAAGTCTTGTCTGGTCTTCAGGTAGGATGTGTGACCTTTTCCAGCCTCTAGGGAACAACTTCTCCAATAGTCAAGGTTTTTGATAATTATTCAAAGAGACTAGAACAAAAACTCCACAGTAGGCTATGGAGAAGAGAGGGTAAATGGGGGGGTGGGGGGGAGACTTCCATTTAGTTTTTGCTCTCTTCCAAGAACTTTAAAGCCAGAAGGGAAGGTTATGAATTATAGACTATAACACCTCTAACACATGTCGTCTTGGAAGAGGTACAAGGTAGGAGTTTCTTCCTACCCTGTTACATAACACACAACACACACACATACAGGCACACACATACATGCAGTCAGTTGTGAGGGGCATAGGACCAACCACAAGCTACAACTCCCCCTGCTATTAGAACTTCTGCCCATCAGGAGGCTGCTGCCTCTCCTAGTTCTGCTGACCACATATTCTAAGTCACAGATCATCACACAACTGCCCCGACACAGCAGGATAACTTGCATCTTTGGAGCCCCTAACACACAAACAGCAGCCTTGGGGGCCGGAACTCAGTAAATTCAGATGCCCTCATTCACTGTCTGCTTCCAAGGGCACAGAACAAAGGTTATCTGGGGGCCCCAGGGCCAGGATAAAGCTCCCTCTGGGGAACATATGCTTCTGTCCAGAGTTGGATGACCTCTACAGACCAGGCAGCACTGTATCCCTGGGGCCAGTCATTAGGATGACTTCCCAAAGCAGCAGGTCACTTGCCTCTAAACCCTGGCTGGCAATCAGAAATGATGGCAAGAGTGTAAATAGGTATTTCGCATGGAAAGGGTAATTTGGCAATGTCTTTTAAATTTGCAAAAGTAGATGCCTTATGATATAGCAATTCTATTTCTAAGAATTTAGTCTACAAACATACTACACACATGTGAAATGACATGTGAACAAGTTATTCACTACACCATCATCTATTAGGAAAGATTGGGAGTAAATTAGATGTTCATTAGAAGCTTTTTTTATATTGGTATGAAAGGGTCACAAAAATAGATTGCTATGTTAAAATAAGCAAGGTGCAGAAGGGTGGTATATTTTACTATTATTAGTATAGAAAAGAAAGGATAATTACCTGTTCAAAAGATTAATTAAAAAAGAAAACAAAGTGGCAAAAGGAGGAACCTTTCACCCAGTTAGCAGCATAGGCTGAGGGAAGGCTAGACTGAGAATTCCAGAAGAAATCCTCCCCCCACCACACACACACACACAGCAGTGGGAGGAAGTGTGTGGCCAGGTGCTTCAGCCTTGCTCTGCTGACTCATAAAAGCCTCCACTAACAGAGGCTTGGAATTTCTCCTCTCACGGTCTCTTATGGTTAAGAGCCTAACCATTCCTCAAACTCAGGCATACTCATGTAGTTAGGGAAATCTTGTGGGTTTTTTTTTTTTTTTTGAAAATGTAAACATTTTTACACACTTCTTCAGAATAACAAGGTCACTCCCTAAAGCAACAACACCTTTTAAAGCTGCTTGACTTCCTGGCACCCCTTTCCTCCCCCCACCCTGCCATTTCTGTTGTCCTGGAAAATAATCACTGAATGGCATGTATTTGTTTTAGAGATTATTCTTTAAGAATCTTATGACACCCCTTTGAGATAACTGGCAACACTCTGGGGTGTTGCAAAACCGACTTGGGAGTGACCGCCTTGATGACCATTAGGAGGCCACAGCCAAGACTCAGACCAAGTTGGGCCTGCACTACTTGGGCATAACCCAGGGCAGTGGCTGGGGCTGGGTCTCTTCACCTCCACCTGCTAGGCATTTCCCTGGATCCCAAGGTCTGCTTGCAGTACTGCATGGACATGGAAGGTATTTGCTTGGGAGCCACTGACAAACCCTACTCATGGGTGAGCTGCTGGGTCCCTGGGAGATGAAACTGGTTCTTTTTCCTCAGGGATAATTTTAGGTCCTTGCTTCCACTCCAATCTTTCAAACTCCCAACCCCTGGCTCAGCCTCCCAGAGGGATTGCTTAGACCAGTGACTATACAGTGTTCTTTTGAAATGTAGAGCTCTTCAAAAGAGACATACTAGGGCATGGCCCTAGAGGCATTTTCCATGATATTTTTTCCCCTTTTTGTCTCATTGTCTTAGGGGAGGAAGCAAGACAACTCAGGGATCAGGTTCTGATAGGACTTAATAAAGGTATCATATCTTCCTGCCCCTGAACTTGAACCCAGGAGTTTATTTTCCAGCCACACCTCCCCACACCCAATTTCAGAGGAACTGGCTTGGAGAGTGGAATAGCTTGGCTGACAGAACCAGATGTAAGTCTAGATGAGGGTGTAGGGAGGGGAAGTAGGTTCTGGGCTTCTCAGGTGAAGGGAACCTCTGATGAGACTGTAGGAGAGACTTCAAGAGTCATTAAAATACCAGGCCTCTGGTTCCACACACTTGAGGATGCAATGTGTGAATTCCTCAATCCAGTGTCTTCTAATTTTTAAAAGTTCATGAATAAATCTTCAAAGAAATAGTGAACACTTTCCCATTGGGAGGGTGGTGATGGAAGATTTGTAGATAGTTGGGGGTGATGTGGACAAGCCTCAACCTCAAACCCATTCATTTCTTTTTAACATGTCTTTACAACAGAATAATTTAAAGAGAAGGGGCCCATCTAGAAAATCTCAAGGTGAAAGGGTGTGTGGAAAGGGCAGTGTGTAATGGGGAAGATGGAGAAATTGAAACTCTCAGCATCCCAGGCTACATGAGGCCAAATCGAAATTCAAATGAATGGACAATGATAAAGACCCTTGAAAAATGGCAAATTTCCCCAGGAGCTGGGGCGGGGGAGGAGGGGGGCAGAACAGAAAACTGAGAGACAAGGAGGGTAAGTGAAATAGAAGGGAAAGGGGACAAATCTCACTGGAATGACCTCCTGGGAGAAGAGAGGATACTGGTTGCCCTCTATTACTTACAATATCTTAGGGGAGGGCACCCAGGTAGCTGAGGGGCTACTGTGGATGGAGAGGGTTATCTTTTCCTCTCACACAGTAGGCGGGGTGGCCAGGAAACCAGTGCCAATCAATGCTGTGCTGAATGTGGAACTGGTCATTGCAGGAGTGGGTACTTCGTGGCAGAGAAGTCAGGGCCTCCGTACTCCAGATTTGGCTAAAGGAAAAGTCAGGTATCCATCTCGCTTCCCTCCCTATGCTCCAATTCCCTTCCTGACGCGGCACATTGAGACTATTGGCCGCTGCCCCTTTAAGGGCCGCCTCCCCCCCACCCCAAGCGGTGGCACCAAGTAGGGGGTGGGGGCGGGGGAGGCTGAGCTTTCTCTCCCAGTCAACTAGGGAAGATGGCCCAGGACAGGGTGATCGCTCCCACGCCCCACTGCCCCCTCCCCTGAGTCTCGTGAGCTGGGAGCCCCCTTCCTTTTTCCCTCCCGCCCCATGCGCGACGTGGGAATGGCTCCGCGGCCTGACGGGAACAGCACTCTGGCCTCATGGCCAGATGCCCCAACTCTGGCTCCCAATACTGGCAACACGAGTGGGCTGCCAGGGGTGCCGTGGGCAGTGGCATTGGCTGGGGCACTGTTGGCGCTGGCGGTGCTGGCCACCGTGGGAGGCAACCTGTTGGTAATCGTGGCCATCGCCCGGACGCCGAGACTCCAGACCATGACTAACGTGTTCGTGACTTCTCTGGCCGTAGCCGACTTGGTCGTGGGACTCCTGGTAGTGCCTCCGGGGGCCACCTTGGCGCTGACTGGCCACTGGCCCCTGGGTGCCACTGTTTGCGAGCTGTGGACCTCGGTGGACGTGCTGTGCGTGACCGCCAGCATCGAAACCCTGTGCGTCCTGGCGGTGGACCGATACCTGGCCGTGACCAACCCGCTGCGCTACAGCGCTCTGGTCACCAAACGCCGCGCCAGGGCAGCCGTGGTCTTCGTGTGGGTCGTGTCCGCTGCAGTGTCATTTGCGCCCATCATGAGCAAATGGTGGCGCGTGGGGGCCGACGCCGAGGCGCAGCGTTGCCACTCCAACCCGCGCTGCTGCGCCTTCGCCGCCAACTTGACTTACGCGCTGCTCTCCTCCTCTGTCTCCTTCTACCTTCCGCTGCTTGTGATGCTCTTCGTCTACGCGCGAGTTTTCGTCGTGGCTACGCGCCAACTGAGCTTGCTGCGTCGGGAGCTAGGACGCTTCCCGCCAGAGGAGCCTCTGCCGGCTACGTCTCCATCTCTGTCCCCAGCACCGGCTGGGCGGTGCGCTTCGCCCGCGGCGCTGCCCTCCTGCGACCGCCGGCCCGCACGCCTCCTGCCTCTCCCGGAACACCGGGCCCTGCGCACCTTGGGTCTCATCATGGGTACCTTCACTCTTTGCTGGTTGCCCTTCTTTGTGGCCAACGTAGTGCGCGCCCTGGGGGGCCCCTCTCTGGTTCCCAATCAGGCTTTCCTCGCCCTTAACTGGCTAGGCTACGCCAACTCTGCCTTCAACCCGCTCATCTACTGCCGGAGCCCTGACTTTCGCCGCGCCTTCCGCCGCCTGCTGTGCCGCTGCCGGGGGGAGGAGTACAACGCCGCCGTGTCCCCTTCTTGCACCCCTGCGGCCCTGGCCAGCCCCTCGGACTCCAGGCAGTGCCCAACGCTCGACCGGTACGTAACCGAGGCAAAGAGGCTGGCAGCTCGGGATCAGGAAGCATTCGGTGGCTCCTCTGGTCACTTTTTTTGAGTTTGGAGTTCGGTAGGAGAAGGTCGGGCCGGGGAGGGACTCTGCACTGAAAGAAGGGTAGACGTGGATTAGAGAACCAAAATGGAAACCAGGGTCCATTCTTTTCCGCATCCCACCCACCCTAGAAACAAAGGAGGGCGGGCGGGTTGTTCTTCACCCCGGAGCCTAGTGTGTGCACCAAGAAAGTGCTGCAGTGCCCCGAGGCCTCTGGCCGGCAAGGTCAGCTCAAGTTTGGGGTTTCTAGCTCAGTTTTATGACTGCCTGAATTTCTTGTCACCACTTGGGCTGGCATTGGCGGGCAGAGACGACTGGAGGCCCTCCCAAGTCCTTGGCCTCAGTTCTGGTTTCTTTGAAAGGTTTGATAGCTATGAAGGTGAGAATCCACTCAGGGTATGAAGGACAGAGGGGAGTGGGAGTTCTTCCAGCTGGTAGAAACAGGACTGGGTGGGATTTGGGGTAGGTTTGTGGCTGGGTGGGGCCTGATGCTGCTTTTGTATAATTACGTGTTTTCCAGGGTCCCTGACCTCCACCCCTTCCTGATGGTTCCCCTGTCCCCACCCTGTGTCTCCTTACTCCAAGATTTGCTATCTTGATTTTTTTCCCCCTAGGGCTTCCTGGGGAATTTCTTAGGCCTTGAAGGACAAGAAACAAGAGCTCCATTGATCCAGAACCTTTGGAAAACTCTGGCCTCTGCTTAGAATGAGCCCTGTGGAGTTTCCCAGCTGGAAAATTCTGTCCTCCCGAACCTGATGACTGGGCCACCGGATGGGGAGGTGGGGACTGACTGGTGAGGGGAATCATTACCAAGCAGGTTTTAAACCATCCTCTCTTTCTTTCTGAGAGAACTTTTCTAAACCCCATCCCTGAACTTCACCAGTACCTCAGCAGGTGAAGGGTCCGGCTACTGGTGCTCAGCTGCCCTTGGAGCAGCCCGGCTAGCTTTGCCCGGGCACCTTGCTCACTTGTGTGCATGTGCTTAGGGCAGAGAGAGCACCCCTCATTTTATTCCTTCTGCCCCCCAGACCTGATGAACCACTCAGTGTTCTCTAGGCTTGGCAGCCCAGGCTGAGAGCAGGATGCTAAAAAATGTCAAGGTTTGGGATTTTTGTTCCTGGCCTCCTCACCACGGCTCTCTAAGCACCAGCCTCCCTCACCTTAGACAAAGAACAGCTCTAATCTACCTCACAACAGTGTCAGAAGGATTTCTTCAGGGTTTTGAGGGACTCTGGGGTTCAAAGGAAGGTGAACCATTAGAATGGATCCCTTCTTTATCTTTTAAAATCAACTTAATAAATATTATTGAATACAGTTCATCCACTGCTCTCTTTTCTCTCCATTTGTTTTCTTTTCATAATCCACTTACTCCCTTAGAGCTGGTTTTTGATGGAGGCAATAAATTAGGACTAATCCTTGTTTCTTTCTTCCTAATCCTCATGAAATGAAAATGAAACATCTGCTTGGGTAAAGGGGGGCCAGCTTGAGCCTTTGACACTTCTGCCTCCCCACCCTTTCCAAAGCTCCCGGAATCCAATTCAAGTGAGTAGCAAAGCCATGTAACCCACAGGACTTGAGCAAAGTGTCCATAGGATCGGGTTTGCTGGGCTCAGGGTCAGGGCACATGGAGTATGCTCTATGTCAGGTCCCATGCTATAAGCCAGTGGTGGCTTCCTAAGATCCCATTGCCAGCAGGAACCAATTTTGTTCCGCCCTGTATGTGTGCGTTTCTGGAGGCACAGACCATTGCTTGTGTTGGGTACATGTCTTGGGTTATAAATATAGTCTGACATTTCCCATTCTTTTCATAACCTCTTCCTTCCCACTTCCTTTCCTGGGCTGCAGAAATCTATAGTATCCTCCGGAAGTGAAACTGGAGTTACAAGTTTGAGCCAGTTGATAATTATTTTTCTTATTCCAATTTTTTATGAAGCTTATCAGGCAGTTTTCTATGGAAAGAAAATTTCTATGAAAATCACTGGATCGTTTTGTGAGTTCTTGTTTAATCTCCACGAACAGAGGCCATTGTCTGGGCTGATTTACAGGATAACCTGTGAAATAAAAAGTTTAGTGTGCCGTATGACAGCAGCATACAATGCATTGGCTAGGTTCAGGGGCTCCAGGGTTATAAAACTTCGATCTGCCCTGAGGATAAGCTGGGTGGATTTCCACATATGGGTGTTCCCTGTGAATTGGACCTGGCCTAGGCTGTTCTCTTTTCTCCAGGAGCCCAGGTTTTATTTCTTAGGATGTTTGCATACCAAGGATGACTTTCTCCTTTTCAACCCAGAGCAGTGCGAGATCTCTGCTGTCTGAGGTGTGGAAGGTTTCTGGGCAAGGACTCAACTTTTGAACCCTTCATAGAGGAGGAAGTCTTTCTTTATTTAGCCTGAGGATAAGTAAGAGGGCCGCCTCTCCCCATCTCTGACTGTTTTCCCAGTATCACTGAGGAAAGTTGCCCAGTCAGTCCTAGGCAAGGGAGAAGGGTGATCTGGGATGGGGGAGTGGAGGGGCATTCTGGTTCGTAGAACTGTTCTTGAACATTATCCAGGAACTCATGCTGCTTGAGTCTTGCTTGACATACACCCGTGTGCCAGCTGTCAGACTCCTTTGGAGTGTTTAGACTTGCACTGGGGCTGTGGACTCCATCTGCGAATTGTCACCAGTGTATCTGACAGATGGAGAGGCAGCCACTCTGGTCATTTCTCCAGCAACTTGTGGCCAGGTGTCAGGCTGAGTGAGATTTACATCCTTGGATGGGGAGCAGGCTGCTTTTGTTAGCATGAGGCCTGAGCACTTGAACTGTGGAAGACAAACAACCATCCTCTGAACCTAGAGATGTGAAGAGTTGCAGACCAATGAGAACCAAAGAGCCCGTGGAACCCCTGGTCTTGCCAGAGTCTATTAGCAGGAGCTGGGCGTGGGGCAGAAATGACAGGGAGAAGGGGGCTGAGTTGGAGGAGAGGGAGTGAGGAGTGACTGGATTTTCCAGAGGAACTGCAAAGGAGCAGGCAGAATTAGAGCAAGGCTGACAACAGACTTTTCTCAGACTGTCCCCATGGTAGAGTCTTCTGGGGGATGGTGGTAATTCAGGCTGTGGTCCTTCTGAGCAGTCACCAAGCTGTAATTCCACACCAGCTTCATTCCTCAACCCTTTATAGAGTAGGAGCAGCTTCTCCCTCTCTTCCTGGGGGCACAGGTGAAGGTCATGGGAATAGTGCTCCTTTATGTTTCCATCCTGAAAACCAAAGATCCAGGCTCCTTCCCAGGCCTCCTGGTGGACTATGTCTGTGTTTGTGTGTCTGTCCAGAGGGGAAGTGGGCGCCTGCAATGGAGAGTATTGCTAATGCTCTCCCCCACCCCCAGGCAAAACCCTGCATATCATCAGCTTTAGGTTAATCAGTGAGTGGTTGAAGCATAATGTACAACTTGGTTTGATTAGCAGAAACTCCAGAAGGTCATCTGATCTTTCATTAGCTCATCTTATCGTGAGATTAAGGAAAATCAAAATGCTTCCCTCATCTATAAAATAAATGGAGAATAAACCTTTCTCTCCTCTCTTGCTTTCAGAAGGGAAACGAGCATTTCTGGGATGGCTGGCTCTCTTGAAGTTCTATGAAGTCCTAGTCAGAGCTTAGCACCTTCAGCATCTGCTCCACCCAAGGCATAAACAGTGCTGGGTGCCCCCTGATGGTGATGTGAGGTATAACAAGTGTGGACTTGGCAATGTTGGTCTGTTGAAAACATAAGGCCCCTGCCTATCCCAACTGGAAGAGACCACAGAAATGATTTAGACCAATCCTTTGATAAAATGGATGAAGAAACCGACTTGTAGAGAGGTGAATTGTGAGAAGCCAAGACTGAAATGCAGCACTGTGGTTGGTAGTATAAAGAGCATAGAATTCAGAGCTAGAAAACAAGTAAGAAAGGGAGGAGGAAAGAAATGATCATTTATTGAGCACAAATAAATATGACTATTTTATTTGGTGTCACTACAGAAGTTAGGTTGTAGTGACACAAATAAAAAAACAGAGCTTCATAGAAACTAAATAGCTTGCTTATATTGACTCTAATGCAAAATAAACTCCAAAGTTTATTTTCTTTTCTCTACACACACTGCTAATAATCAGTTATGTGACACTGAGCAAGTTACTTATCATCTCTGACATGTTGTTTGCCAGTGAATCAAATGGAGATTTTATTATTGCTCTACTCAGCTCACGCAGACTGGTTTTGAAGACCAAATGAGAGACTGTATGTAAAAATGGTTTGGAAACTGAAAGGGCTTCTCCAGTGTAAATGGTGTCATTAGAGTATGGAGCTGGGACTAGTTCCAGGTGTCCTGGTTTTGATCCTTGTATGGTCCTGCTTCTATCAATAGCCTGGATCTTGGACCCACTTGCCCTTGGTCACTGTGAGCGTGCCCTATCTTCTTTTTCTTCTGCAGGTTCCTCCCCACCTCAGATTGATTCTGCTGGCTCCATATCCATGTCACTGTTCATCTCCCGTTCTGGCCTTTTTCTTGTTCAGACCCTGATCTGGCCTGCGCCTGACATTTTGGTCCTGGTTCTGCTCACCCTATCATTGTCCATTCAGCATTTATAATGAACTAAACTTTAAAGATGGACAGAAGGTTTAGGACAGAGGGCACTTCCAGATGTCAGTACTCTATGGGACATAGTCAGGGTTCGTGAGAAGGGGGCCCTAAGGAACCAGAAAGGGTAGATGGTGTATTAGTTTGCTAGGGCTGCCATAACAAATCACCACGAATGGAAATGTCTTCTCTCACAGTTCTAGAAGCTAGAAGTCCAAAGTCAAGATGTTGGTTGGCTCATGCTCTCTGAAGGCTCTAGGGGAGCAGTTTCTCTTTGCCTCTTGTAGCTTCTGGTGTCGGCAGCCATCCTTGGTTGCTTGGCTGGTAGCTGCATTGCTCCGACTTCTGCCCCCATCTTCATATGGCCTTCTTCCCCGATGTGTTTGTGTCCAAATTTACCTCTTCTTCTAAGAACACCAGTTATTGGATCAGGGCCCAACCTAACTCAATAAGACCTAATTTAACATGATTACATCTACAAAAATCTTATTTCCAAATAAAGTCACATTCACAAGTTCTGAGGGTTAGGACTTCAACATATCTTAGGAGGACACAATTCAACACACAACAGGGGGTGTGATGGGGAAGGAGAAAAACTATTATGCCTAGCCTTTTCATGCTTATCTTATTCCTGCTGTTTCCCACATTTCCAAGGCTCTGTTTCATCACAATCAGTCAGAAGGGTTGTGGGAGTGCTTCCATTCCTGGATTTCCACTTCTTGGCCCTTTCTCCCATCTTCCTGGGCCCCAGATTGGAGAGGCCACTGATAAGTCAGACCTGTTACTCATTCTTCATTCTTCGCTTTATCCTTTAGTAATCGATTCCCTACTTTTTTTTTCTTTATTGATTTTTAGAGAGAGAGGAAGGGAGAGGGAGAGAGAGATAGAAACATCGATGAGAGAGAACATCGATTGGCAGCCTCCTGCATGCCCCCCACTGGGGATCAGGCCCACAACCTGGGTATGTGCCCTGACCGGGAATCAAACCGGCAACCTCTTGGTGCATGGTTCGACGCTCAGCCACTGAGCCACACCGGCCAGGCCGATTCCTTAAGTTTCAGCTGGGCACATGGCCTTACCATAGACATGTTGCAGTCTTACTTGCAGCTGGGTGTGACTATGTGGCTAAGTTCTAGGCAGTTGACGTGTGCATCTTCTAGGTCTGTCACTAAAGGGGAAAGGCAGATCCCCCACGCCCATGTCTTCCCTTCATGATGACTGGAATGCAGATGAGATGTTGAGAACTGAAGTAGCCACCTTGGGTCATAAGATGGCAACCATGTGCTGCAAATGGCAGAAAAACCAGATAGGAGGAGTCTGGGTATCCAGCAGGGCAGAGCCAGCATCTTAACCCTGGACTGCTTATATTTAAGACCCTTAAATAGAAGAGAAATAAACTTTTATCTTGTTTAAGTCACAGTTATTTTAGCCTTAAAAAAAACACATAGCAAATGCATTAAACAAATACATCAATGAGGGTATAATAAAAGAGGGTATTCATAAGTGGGCTTCTGCTTACATTCTGTGATGAATGCAGTTGGGTTACAAAGCTGCCTTGCTGTGGTTCCTCTTAGGGTACCTCTGATCTCTGGGAACTGGCATCTCTGTAGTGTCTGAGTTTGTGTTGCACCCGAGACCACCAAGTCCACCTCTTTGACATTGATTTGTATGGAGGCAATGATCAGTAAGTGTATTAGTTTCCCAAGACTGCCATAAAAATGATTACAGCCTTGGTGGCTTCAAACAACAGACATTTATTCTCTCCTAGTTCTGGAGGCCATAAGTCTGAAATCAAGGTGTCAATAAGGCTGGTTCATTCTGGAGGCTCTGAGGGAGAATCTGTACCATGCCTCTTTCCTAGCTTCTGGTGGCTCTGGCAATTCTTAGCTTTCCTTGTATACATCACTTAGCTCTGTCTTCACTTTTCCCCCTGTATCCCTGTATGTCTGTCTTCTCCTTTTCTGTCTCTTACAAGGACATGCATCCTTGAATTTGGGGCCTATCCTAATCCAGAATGATCTCATCTCAAGATCCTTATCTTAAATTATATCTTCAAAGACCCTCATTCCAAACAAGGTCACATTCTGAGGGTCCAAGTGAACATATCTTTTAGAGGACACTATTCAACCCACTACAGTGAGAGATACTTATGAAACCTTTAACTAAGAGTGCTGGTCTCATAAGATTATCATCCGCACCAGTCACCCTTCACAGAAGGGTTATTCTCTTGGACTGTGTAGTAGGCAGAAATCTGAGATGACCCACAATAAACCATGTCCTTGGATAATCCCTTACCCCTGAATGTAGGTAGAACCTGTAATTTGCTTCCAACAAACATGATATGTCAAAGGTGATGGGATGTTACTTCTGTGATTATGTTATATGGCAGAGGCAAAGGGATTTCTAAGATGTAATTAAGGTTCCTATCAGTTGACTTAAGTTAATAAAAAGGGAGATAATCCTGGATGGGCCTGACCTAATGAGATGAGCCCTTTAAAAGAAGCTCAGAGGTCAGAGACAGAAGTCAGAGGGACAATCTTACTGGCCTTCAAAAAGCTAGCCACTATGAGTTCTACAGCTGCAAGGAGTGGATTCTGCCAACAGCTCTGTGAGTGGGAAGAGGACCCTGAACCTCAGATGGGACTGTAGCCCTGGCTGACATCTTCATTGTACCCTGGTGAGACCCTGAACAGAAGACCCAGCTAACCCATATCCAGACCCCTGACACATGACAATTGTGAAATAATAAATGTGTGTTGTTCCAAGCTGCTAAATTCGTGGTAATTTGTAACACAGAAGTAGAAAATGAATATAGACTCACTGCACAATTCTGCCTAAGGCTATTCTTTCTAACAACCCTTCTCTGATGTTTTTAAAGGTTTCCCATCAGAAATGAAAACACAGTGGGACAACGAACTCAGGAAGATCCCATCATCTGCCATGACCTACTATTCTCATCAAAGGCCTCTTGGGGACTTTTGATTGGGTGTCCCAGGAACAGGATCTCTAGGTCTCCATTCTTCACTTCTGAGGAAATGACGGTTTCTATGATACCTTGATCCCCACACACCTTTTAAGAAAATTAGGAGCTAAAGGTTCAGAACCCATTTACTGCAGTTTTTATTTCTAAATTGCTAGTGAGGTGCCATATTTTATAACACAAAGGCACACACATAGTTCTCAAATCTCTTCAGCAAGAAACAAGATGAGCCCTGGTCGGTGTGGCTCAGTGGTTAGAGTGTTGGCCCACACACAGAAGGGTCATGAGTTTGATTTCCGGCCAAGGGCACGTACCTGGGTTACAGGTTCGATCCCCAGCCCTGGAGGCAAACAATAGATACGTTTCTCTCACATTAATGTTTCTCTCTCTCTCTCCCCCCCTCCCTCCCACTCTCTCTAAAAATCAATGAAAAAATATCCTTGGGTAAGAATTGACAAATAAAAAGAGACAAGATGAAATATTTTTGCTTCTACTGTTGGTATTCCCAGAGGGGGAAGGTTTGGGTCACTTCTTCCCAGAGAAGAGAGAAGTGAGAATGGAGAGCTGTACCACAGTGTCTCTGGTTTCGCTTTTAGTCACCAGATTGTGTGAGTGAGCCCTTCCTCTAAGACCTCCCCTTGGGCCCACATCTGAATCTAATTTATGTTGGATCACCCTCCCAGGACCTCAGGGAGAGGACTGGGAGGAGGGACCCATAGGCAGCTGCTTCTCCAATGGAGAAATTCCTACCATGTCTGGGGAAGGAGAAACATTTGAAGCTGATGGTGAACTTCACTACGCCAGCGACCTCAGGACTCCAAAGCTAGCTGTGTGATGGCTTCCTCTCGTTTACTGAGGGAAGAACTAATGTTAAGGGCAAACTAGTTCTTACCCCTAACCCGCTGTCATGCCCATCCTCTTGGTAGGGTAGCTGGCTCACTGGCATTGACCTGGGTGGTCTGGTATTGGACTTCCGACCTTGCTTTTCTTGGAAGTTGTTGCAATGAAGAATGTTTCTTTAAAAAACAAAAAGGAGCCCTGGCCGGTTTGGCTCAGCGGTTAGAGCGTCGGCCTGCGGTCCAGAGAGACCCGGGTTCGGTTCCCGCTAAGGGCATGTACTTTGGTTGCGGTTTGTCCCGGCCCTGGTTGGTTGTGCGGGTGGCAGCCACTCGATGTGTCACCTTCGCATCGATGTTTCTCTCTCTCTCTCTTCCTCTCTCTCCCTCCCACTCTATCTGAACAAAAAATGAAAAAGTGTCCTCGGGTGAGGATAAAAAACAAAACAAACAAACAAACAAACAAAAAACACAAAAAACCCAAAAAGGAGGTATCCAAGTGGTACAAAAATAAGTGGAAATTACTTTTGATACATAGGATACTGCCGTCTCAGGGCCTGCCGGGATCGGATCGGTGCAACGCAATGAACCTTCAACCACACGCTGGTTGGAGTGAGAGTGAGCTTTGCCAAGGGAGCAAATGCTCCAGATCTTAGGACGCAGTCCCATTTATTTGCAGTTTCGTTCCCCCAGGTTACAAGTGGATTTATGTAAATTATTTCCTTGAGAAGGCATCTCTGCAGACCATACAGCCTAGCTTTGTCTCTTGCTTTTTATAGTGAAGAGACTTTGAAGCCAAAAGATATTTACATGCAAATGAAGCACTCAATGCACCTAGGCTGGAGAGTGCATTTAACAAAATATTGTAAAATGTCCATCTTCCAACCCCCCAACCCCACATCTCCCCCCTTTTTGTTTTCTTGAAATTGTGGGATCGTCACTGCTGCGGTGGTCAGGAGCGTCATCACTCGTTTTTCGGTCTTCTGCATAAAGGACACCATTCACCAGAGTCCTCGGAGAACCATATCGAGTGCCTGGGCTGGAAAGGGTGCACAGGGTCCGAGGTGGGCACAGGCAGGGCATCGCAGACGAGTTAATGGACAGCTTTCTAGGCGGACTGCAGGGCCTGCAAGAACTGTAAGAGGGCGAGAGGGAGCAGAGTGGTCCAGTTTTCATCGGTTACTAAAGTAAATTTGATTAAGGTTTCCTTTAAGGTCCTGTCTTCCTGCAATAAGTATGTCCCTTTCTTTTATCCTTGCTTATTTTATTTCCTCTGCATAATCTTTCTTCAACTTGCATAGACTCTCTGTGACTTTCCTAGTTCTTTCCCTGACATACACCTGAGAGCTTGCTCAATGTATTTGCTGTCTGCACATGGCCCAGTTTTCCTTCTCTTCCTCCCTACTTAGACCCACACATTCCTGCTTCTCTCTGCCATCTCCATTTCCCTGTGACTTTACTGGACATTACCTATCTCTCAGGAGTTTAATAAGCTAGGTGTAACCTAAGTGGGTGGTCTGGTGCAGCTGGTTGACTAAAGTCCGACCTAGAGCCTCTGGGACTAACAACCTCCCATCAGGCAGTGTCCATCATCCACTGATTCTCGGGTGGCTTGCTTTTGTTCATCCAGGTCATTTTCTGACCTAGTGTCTGTAGCAGATTTTCCTTGCCCCATTGGAGAGCCGGGATTAGGGCTATGAGTTCCCCTACTTAAAGACTGAGACCAAATGACACAGTCCAGAGTTATTACTGCTGTCCCAGCATACCTGATTTCTTCCTGGACATAGTGGCTCCCATCCATGAACAATACCTCATCTGATGATGGCAGTGGAACATCCTTGAGGTCTGGGTGGGCCGTCTGCACTATGTTGATTACCTCCAGGTAGTCCTGTAGAGGTTTCTCTGGGTCATCATGCAGGAGACAGGCTGGCAGGCTTGATGGCCAAAGTCTTGTAGAACTTGATGTGGAGCTGGCCTGGAGTGGCAGTGGCCAGTAATCCAGCAGTCACTGGAGAAGATCACGTACGAGTAGGGGGTATGGGCACTCGGGCATGACCAGAAACAAATGATTCACAGTATTCTTCCCAAGGTCCATAGTCCTCTTTGAAGTCCAGGGGTAGGTTAGGGGCCCATTGGCTCAGACAGGACTGAGTCTGCTGCACCAGTATTTGGTTCCCACTGTGGGCAGAGGCAGAGGAATGGGAAAATTTCCTCTGACCCCATGTTTATAAAAGGACTCAGGAAAGGGGAACGTGCACAGGGCAGAGTGTTTTTCAACTCTCTCCAAGAGCACTTCGTGCCCTCACCTGGGATCCCTATTTTCAACTCCCCAAAGTTCAGAGAAGCCAGTTGGAAACTTGCTGGCACCAAATCCCGGGCAGCAGACGGCAGACTGCCCGGCTGTAACCGAAGGAACACGCCCCTACCATGGCCTGACCACCCTCCCCAGGGAACCCTGTGGCCTCCGGATGAGTGCCTGTGTGCCCATCCGCCTGCCGCCCCCATTTCCCAGGATGAGGGGCGCTCCACACTGGACCCCAGTCCCGAAGCACAGCGCAATGCAGGGTGCACAGAGCAGTCCAGCAGCAGGGGCAGCCACTGAAACACAAATTATCCTGTTAACTGCCTGTAGCAACCGAGCTACAAAATCTTGATATGGCTCTTCAATATGCAACCCAATGAGGTCTTCTGGGCACTAGGGCTGCTATCCATGATTAGACTAACCATAACAAAGTTGAGGGAAACACAGTAGGGAGGTAGACGAGGACAAAAACCAGGGAAGACACATACAATTACATTCACACACCATTTGAATTTACTTCCAGAAAATTCCTATCCTGAGCGCGGCGCCTATGCCACTTGGGAGGTGATCAGTCTCCCCTTCCATCCCAGTGGCGGGTCTGAATGAACAGAATTTGCCAGATTTGAACCCCACCTAACGTCTTAGGGGGATTCCCAGGAGAGGAGAGGCTGTGCCGTATCCAGCCCTCTCACTCTCACCCAGATAGACTGGTCACTCAGAACACACCTCCGGAGGTTTTACCAGGTCCCTTTTAATCTTTTTGGGGACATCTTGGCGTCTCCCAGCCACTTGTCAGAAACCCAAGTAGGATCTTCGGGGCCCTGAAACTCAGGGGGCATCTCCCCTCAGATCTATAGGGGTCTGGCGGCCGGATCGGGAGAGGCTACACGTCCTAGGCCTTGGTGTAGCAAAACACCAGGGAATCTCACTGGAGCCTCCAAATGTTGTATCTGTTGCTGCAGGGCTCAATAATATGGGCAAGCAGCATAAAATACCTACCCTAGATTGGGTGGAGATTTTAGATAAGTAAGCCAAAAAATATTCTCTGGGGTAAGAGAAGCCCCCATTCTAGTTAGCATATCTTCAGAAAGTTGTTGCAACTGCTTAAGGCTTCCCCAGGTAATCCTAGAAAGGGTTTGAGAGGGGCCCTGGGACCGAGTCCAAGACTGAGTGTGAGTTTTATGATTAGTGTCCAAGGTCAGCTGTGTCATTTGAGGAGTCAGGTTGAAGGGCAGGTCCTTCCTGTTCATGGTAAGGTTTTATCCACTGAGCCGCCAGCCACTTGGGACCTGTAGGAGACAAAACAAGCATACCCCCGCCCCCAAACCAATAACTCTGCAGGACCTTGCCATTCAGGTCCTTGCTGTGGATCTCTGTACTGGACTAAAGGCTTGGGCCCTGTGGCAAAAGCCTTTTGTTGAAAATGTTGCTCCGCAGCTGTAGTGCCAAAGTGATCTCGATTTAAAAAATTTAAGGTATAGATTGCCAGAGAAAGCTGATTTACAGGGGGTTCACCCATACTCCTCCCTTTTTATTTTGTAATTAATAATTTTAAAGTAGCATGAGCATGTTCAACAATAGCTTGTCCTGTAGGGTTATAGGGGATGCCAGTTTTATGGCTAATGCTCCATTGTTGGAGAAATAATTTAATGCTTTGAGATGTATAGGCTGGCCCATTATCTGTTTCAATTTCCAGTGGCACCCCCATATGTGCAAAACAGGACAGCCAGTGATGCTTAACGTCTTTTGCTTTTCTCCGGTAGTGGCGGTTGCATGTAGAAAATTGGAATGGGCCCTGGCCGGTTTGGCGGTTAGAGCGTCGGACTGCGGTCCAGAGAGACCTGGGTTCGGTTCCCGCTAGGGGCACGTACCTCGGTTGCAGTTTGTCCCCGGCCCTGGTTGGTCGCGCAGGTGGCAGCCACTCGATGTGTCCCTTTCACGTCGATGTTTCTCTCTCTCTCTCTTCCCCTCTCTCCCTCCCACTCTATCTGAACAAAAAATGAAAAAATGTCCTCGGGTGGGGATTAAAAAAAAAAGAAAATTGGAATGGGTATCTATAGTAACATGTACCCACTGAAATCGACCAAATGATGGAATATGTGTTACATCTGTTTGCCATAAGGCATTAGGGGATAAACCCTGAGGATTGACTCCTGCTGATGTTGGAGTCTCTCCGGAAAGTTGGAAATCTGGGCAGGCCTTAATAATATCTTGAGCTTGCGAGAGGGTCAAATGAAAGGTTTTCATGAGTGCTCGAGCATTTTGGTGAAAAAAGGCATGCAAACACTGTGCTTGCTGAAATGCAAGAGTTGTTGCTACGATGGCATCTGCCTGTTGATTTCCTTGTGTTAAAGGTCCAGGCAGCGTGGAATGAGATTGAATGTGGGTTATAAAAACAGGATAATGCCATTGGTCTATTAAAGCTTGGAGAGACAAAAATAAGGTTAATAGATGTTGATCAGTTAAAGGCTTAATAAAGCCTTGTTCTATTCTTTGTAACACTTTAACTACATACTGTGAGTCACTAACTATATTTAAGGGCTCTTCTGTAAAATGTTGAAGAGCTAATATTGCAGCCCGTAATTCAGCATGCTGATTTGACCCAGACTCAAGGCTGCTGATATTTTCCCATTCCTCATTTTCTTTCCAGGTTTCTCCTGCTTTGTGAGATTTACCTGATCCATCAATGAATACAGTTCTAGCCCCAGGTAATGGGGTATTACTGATTTTTTGCACCAAGTTAAGGTGTGACAGAGGAATATTTTGCAAGAATTTATTTGCTGGAAGAGAGTAATTAATTTCTCCAATGAAATCTGCTAGAGCTATTTGAAAGTCTATTGCCTGGGAAATCAGAGTGGTAAACTGTTCTTGAGTAAGAGGCAAATGTAGAATTGGAGGGTCATACCCTGTTAGTTCTTGAGTTCTTTTTCTACCTTTGGCTATTAGATTTGCTTACTGTTCCACAAATGGAGTTATTGTTTTAGATGGGGTAGCTGGGAGAAAGATCCATTCAAGATATTTTATTTCAGGTGTTAATTGCCCTATTAATGCCGTACGGTATGGCGCAGTTGGATAAACAAATAGTCTAAAAGGGACTTTTAATGACTGACAATGAGCTTGTCTGGTTTGTATTTGAGTAGTTATTTCTTTAAGTTCCTGTTGTGCCTCTATAGATAGAGTTCTAGGTGAATTTAGTGCTGGATCAACCTTGAGAGTATTAAACCAATGGATTAACTGTTGAGTAGTGATACCAAGCATAGGTCGAAGCCAACTGACAGCTCCTAGTAATTTTTGTAATTCATTTAAAGTTGTCGCTTTGACTGGAATGGTAAGTTTCTGGGGGCGAATGTTTCTTGTCCCTAATATCCACCCTAAGCATTGCCAAGGTTCTAATTGCTGTACCTTGTCTGGAGCAATTTGTAATCCTGCCTCTTTTAAAGTCTCCTGAAACATTACATAGGCCTGATTTAATTCCTTTGGGGTAGAAGCAGCTAATAAAATATCATCCATATGATGGTAAAGATAAATGGCAGGAAATAGTTTCCTTACTGGCTCAGTAGCATGATGAACATAGTACTGACAAATTGTTGGACTATTTATCATTCCTTGGGGTAGCACCTTCCATTGAAACCGCTGCATGGGTTTACTATTGTTAATGGAGGGAACAGAAAAAGCGAATTTCTCTCTATCTATAAGAACCAAAGGGATAGTGAAAAAACAATCTTGAAGATGTATAACAAGTACAAGCCAATTTTCAGGAATCATTGTAGGATTGGGGAGCCCAGGCTGTAATACTCCCATGGGTTTTATAATAGCATCGATTGCTCTCAAATCATGTAGTAATCTCCATTTACCATCTTTTTTTTTTTTGGAATTACAAAAATGGGAGTGTTCCAAGGACTGACTGAAGGTTCTATATGACCTGCTTCTAATTGCTCTTTCACTAATCTGTTTGCATGTAACAATTTTTCCCCTTTTAAGGGTCACTAATCCACCCATACCGGCTCTGTTGTTTTCCAGGCCAATGAAAGGAAGGGAATTTTACCAGTGACCCCTAGCCAAAAGGCTGGGTTTGAATAACCATTCCCCATTGAGAGAGGAGATCCCTTCCCCACAAATTTAGGGGGGACTCCATGACATAAGGTTGAATCCATCCTTTTTGTCCATCTGTACCTGTACAGTGCATTTAACACAATGTTGTAAAATGTCCATCTTCCAACCCCCTAACCCCACAGGATACTGTTTAAATTAGGCAGATGTTTTTCAGAACCTCCCCTGCCCACCAACATCTCCCTCCAGGCCTGGTCTGGTGCCTGGTATTTTTATGAAGGACTTCTGGCAAGTCTACCCAATAGCCCTGTCATAGCCCGAGGTCTTCATCACTTCTTAACTGAATTAACTAAAATAGTCTCCAATTGGCCTTCCTGCCTAGCTCTGGCTTCTCTCTAATTCATCCTCCATAAACCCTCAGTGGGACTTTTCTAAAATACAAATCTGACAATGCCATTCCCTTTCTTAAAATCATTCAATCGTTCCTTAAAGCCTTTGGGGTAAGATTAGACCCCTTAACATTAAGGCCTGGCATTAAATGAACAGTGCCTACCTTCTTAACCCAGTTTCCCACCACTCTCCTCCCTTATCCATATTTATTCCAACCAGGCTTAAATTCACTCAAGAACTCATTTTATTTTCTGTTGTCTCTGTACCTTCACACAGACTGAACCCTCTGTCATGCATCCAAACACGATTTACACTCTGCTCACCCATGCATCCGTTCATCCCAGCAGATAGTTTTTATCAAGAGAACAGTCTCTAGATACGTTGCAAGGTAAAATTAACAAAGTTTGTCAATGGCTTGGATATAGCATATAAGAGAAAAAGGGATAAGACCAAGATTTTTATCCTGAGCACCTGGCAGAATGGACTTGCCACTTACTAAAATGGAGGAAAAACAAGGGGGATATGAAACTATGAATTAGTTTTTGGACATAATATATTTGAAAAATCTATAAATTATGTCTTAGAATATCAAGTAGGCATTTGGATTTCCAAGTCTGTAGGTTAGAAGGGAAGTCAGAGTTGCATGTATAAGTTTGACAGAAGTGTATTTAAGCTCGTGGAAGTGGATGGACTCACCTGCGTGGTGACCATAGATAGAGAATTCAGAGTGTATCAAATCAACACATTGTACACCTTAAACTTACACTATGTTATATGTCAATTATATCTCAATAAAGCTTGGGGAAAAAAATAACTCCAGGCATAAATAAAATAATTCAGAGGACTGAGCCCTGGAGCATTCTAACATTCAGAAGTAAAAAATAGAAGGAACCAGGACAGCCACTGAGAAGCAGCAGCAATGAGGTGAAAGGAGAAGCAAAAGCAAGTAGTATCCTGGATGCCATGGGAAGAAAGTGTTTTTTTTATCCTCACCCAAGGACATTTTTGCATTTGTCTTCAGATAGAGCAGGAAGGACAGACGGGGGAAGAGAGAGAGAAACATTGATGTGAGAGAGCCACATCGAGTGGTTGCTACCCACATGACCCCAACCGGGACCAGGGACAAACTGCAACCGAGGTACGTGCCCTCTGGTCCCCGGGCCAACGCTCTAACTGCTGAGCCAAACTGGCCAGGGCAGGGAAGAAAGTGTTTTAAGGAGGAAATGGTCAGTTTTGTCACATGCTGTTGAAACATCAAATAAGAGGAGAACTGAGAACACACCTTCAGATTTGACAGAATGAAGGTCTGTCACTTGTTACCTTGATGAGAGCAGCTTGATGGTGTGAAGGTGATGAAATGCTGATCAGAGTGGGTTCAACAGAACTTGGGAGGTGAAGAAGTAGAGATAGGGAGTATAAAATGTTCTTTCGATTGCTATTGCTCTGAAGAGGACCAGAGAAATGTGGTATGGTTGATGATCCTGTTGTTATTTTGGTCAATCTGGGCACCGTGTTTCTCAAAATCCTTGTTAGATTCCAGGTTGGAATTCTCCAAAAGAGGACCTTGCTCAAGATTTGAGAGGCAGAAGTGAAGCAGAGTCCACTATACCTGAAGGACTCCAGGGTGAAATGTGGAAGCAGAGGTGGTAGGTGGGTTCTGACTTGTCTTCAGACAGCTCTCTGTCAAGCCCTGCTTCCACACTGTTGACCCTGCCGTCCTTCTGAGCACCTGGGCCCACCTCCAGACACTTGGCTGCAGACCCACAGGTGTGGTAGCTGCAGAGAAGCCATATCTTGCCATAGACCTCTCCATGCATTCCCCCTTCTCTGTGCCGCTCCTGCAGCTGAATGTGTCTGGCTTCTTGAGTTTCTCTGCAGGCTTGCATTTGTCCATGCACCAGTGCTTCAGGCAGCCTGATTAATGATTTTTCTCTGATTCTCCAGCTCTGTCTTTTGGACCTTCACTTCCCCAGGTCATCCGCCAATAGTGTGAGGTCTAATCCCTGTAACACCTACATCATTCCCAGCAGATCTGTTTCCTTGGCTGAACCCTGACTGACAAGTGGGGTAATAGCTGCAGAGGGGATGTGAGCTCAAGGGAGTTTTGCTGCCTGCTTGTTTGCTTAAGAGAATGTTCCAGTAGAGAGGTGGAGTTGATGGTAGAGAAGAGAAAGGACAACTGCAAGAATATGGTAGCTGGGACCCAGGGCACAAAGGGAAAGTTTGGATTGAGATGGGGACACAGGCGCGGTGGGCTCAAGCATTGTACTAAGAGAAAAGACCGGGTGAGTGGGTACCTATGTAGGTAGATTGATAGTTACAATGGGAGCATGTGGAAGTCTCTTTTGATTGCTTTTATTGTCTCTGTGAGATAAGAAGTACCAACACTAGATGAGTCTACTCTGGTAGAGAGAAAGGCGTGATACAATTATGAGATTTGTCTTTTTGGTTGCCTAGCAATGTGGACCTCTTTCTAGAGTTTGGAGAATTCTCTGTTTTGTGCATCTTGGTGGGAGACAGAGCATGCCCATCACATTTGAAGTTGAAATAATCACTCTCAGTCTTACCAACCCTTAGTTACAGCATGGGGAGGGGCCAGCAGGTCATGTGAGTAGGTTCAACCCATCAGACACAGGTGAAGTTAGAAAGGATGGACAGTGTGACAGCAGCAGCTGTGGCACCAAAGCCCTATCTGCTGGACTTGCAGAGGAAGCAGGCTGCAGAGGAATGTAGGCATGGAGCCAGCCACAGTGTCCTCTGTTTTTGCAGCAGTGGGATCCTCACCTGCTTCCTTCTGGGGTCTGATCATTATCATGATTCCTGCTCCAAAATCTCCAGCCTCACTGTCAATTATGTGAACTATCGATATCCTTTCACTAAACCCCTCTTATGCTTAAATCAGCTAGTCAGTTTCTGTTGCTTACAACCAAGAACCCAAACCGATACTGACAGAAATTAAAGGCTTGAGTCAGCTAATTTTCCTTCCAACTTCTTTCTTCATGCAGTTGGTATCATTTTTCTGGGTTTCCTCCATGTCAGGGGCTAGTAGCTTCTGGAAGCTTTAGGATCATTTCCTTAGAATTGTATGACTAGAGAGTAATGAAAGGCTCTTCTCCAAAGGGACTCCAATAGGCCAGGCTTGAGCCACACTCCCCTTCTCAGAGCAAGCACTGTAGCTCAGGATTCAGGAACCAAAATTCTATTCCTGGCTGTGCAATTTGGGAGGGTTCAACACCTCAGCTCCAGGCGGTTGGATTAAAGTCACTAGAGGATCCCCTCCTCGGCCACGGTAAGGCCAGGGATGGGCCAGTGAATCACTGCAGCCAAAAGAAAGGAGAAAGAAGGCTTGGGGCTTCAGCAAAGGGAACTTCCTCATTCTTTCAGGGAGCTAAGACAAGAGATGATCTGTCTTGTTCTGGATAATAAGGATATACTGTCTGGAAAGGCTGCAGCCATTAAAAAACAAAACAAAATGTAAACACTGTTATTGAATGGGAAATCTATGCATGTGGTTTAACATTTCAAAGGCACAAAGTAGTATACAGTGAAAAGCAAGTCAGCCTTCTTTCCTGTCCCTGTCTAGCTGCTACCAAATTCCACTTTGCAGAGGAAATCATAATTACGTGCTTCTGTGTGTCCTCCCAGAGAGTCTCTGTTCATACACAAGCATGCGCATGCAAGTGTATCTTTAAAAAAAAAACAACTTTTTTTTCTTTATTGATTTTAGAGAGAGAGGGAGAGAGAGATAGAAACATTGATGAGAGAGAACATTGATTGGCCACCTCCTGCATGCCCCCCACTGGGGATTTGGCCCACAACCTGGTCATGTGCCCTGACCAGGACTCAAACTGGCTCTTGGTGCATGGGTTGATGCTCAACCACTGAGCCACACCGGCCGGGCCGCAAGTGTATCTTTTATTTCTCCCCAAAACGCTCCCATCTTTGCTCTCTATTTTCTACCTCCCTTGTTCTTAGTTAATGATATAGCTTGGAGATTTTCCACAGCTATACACATAGGTCTGCCTTTAACAGCAGCACAGAATCCCATTTTGTGGATAGTTCACTGTTAATTTAAACATTCCTTCAGTGATTGACATTTAGTTTATTTGCACAGTTGCAATAAAAATTCCTCAAATGCATATCATTTTGCAAATATACTATATTCGTTTTTGCTCTCATGCCCAGAATCAGCAGGACACCAAAGCTGAAGCATTCAGAAGAGCAGCCAAGGGAACCACAGAGAATGATGCTGGAACCCTGATGACACTGTGACACTCTGGATTGGACTGGGACTGAAGTCAGATGTACCCTGGCCTGCCCAATGACAGAGCCAATACATTCTTCCTTTAGTTCAAGCCAGTTTGAGTTGGGTTTTTAAAATTACTTGTAGCATAAAAAGTTCTTACTGGCACACATGTTAGAATTCTCACAAGTGAAATGTGAAGTGAAGAAAGTATGATGAAAATGATATGTACATTTGATATCAATTATCTTAAAATATAAACATCATTTTAAAAAAATTTTTTATTTATTTTAGAGAGAGAGGAAGGGAGAGGGAGAGAGATAGAAACATGGATGAGAGAGAACATTGATTGGCCGCCTCCTGCATGCCCCCCACTGGGGATCTGGCCCACAACCTGGGCATGTGCCCTGAGCGGGAATCAAACCACTGACCTCCTGGTGCATGGGTCGACGCTCAACCACTGAGCCACACCGGCCAGGCTAAACATCGTTTTTAAAAATTGGAGGGGGGTACACCAAAATGTTAATTGGTTATGGATTGATAGTAGGAAATCTGTGCTTGTCATTATAGTTCCTGAAGTTTTAAAGTTTTCTACAATGATGGGGATTAATTTCATAATTATTTGTCTTAAAGCAGATTCCCTGGAAGTACAGCCCAAGAAAGGGATTTGGGGCACATGAATTGCAGAGGGAGTGCCCTATAGAAGGAAACTGTATGGGTCGCAACCCCTTTGGGGGTCGAACGACCCTTTCACAGGGGTCACCTAAGACATAACAGTAGCAAAATTACAGTTATGAAGTAGCAACGAAAATAATTTTATGGTTGGGGGTCACCACAACATGAGGAACTGTATTAAAGGGTCCCGGCATTAGGAAGGTTAAGAACCACTGAGTGTAAGGGAATAAGGGAGGAGGAATTGTGAAGGGCAAGGGGCCATGCAAGGATGAGGTCCCAGGTCAAGTCTAGGTTTGGCCTGATTTGTGGGTGGGCCCCAGAGTACAGATTGAGTCACAGAGATTCCCCAAGACAAGGGCTAGCTAGGCTTTTTGTATGTCTAGATCAAGCAGCCATTGGCTACCCCTCTTGGAGGGGGTGTAACCTGCCAGGTAATTTCCAGGTGAGGTGCATCGTGCCAGCCAAAGGCAATTCTCCAGAGAAGGCAGGTCTGGAAGAAACGCCTACCCACCATCAGGGCTGGTAAAGGGTATCTGAGTGAGACTCCCAACAATGTCTACAACAATCATTTATGAATTTATTAAAAAAAAGAAAAGAAAAGAAAATGAAAGCAAAATCAAGTTTGATCCTACAGGGGCTGACTCTTCCCACCCTCACCCTTTGCCTTCCAACCTGCTTACTTGGCCACCACTGAAACACCTGACAGTGTCGAAGTCTCAACCAGAGAACTCAGAAAAACAGGGTTGGCTTACTGAGCTGTAAGTTATACTGTTCTCAAACCCAGGGCTCTTAATATTAAAGTAACTTTGGAAGAAAACTGTACTTTCTATTCCTTTTAAAATCTGGAGCCCTTAGCAAAATGGAAGTAGAAGCTTTTAAAATGTATCCCTCAATTCGCAGGGTTGAGATATTGCTGGATCTGAGGTTTTCACTTCTGCAGGATAAGACCTCACCTGGCTTATTGGCTGCCTGCCTTGCCCTGTCTTCTTCTTCTTCTTTCTTTTAATTTTTTTTTTTTATTGTTGCCACTATTGCAGATGTTTCCCATTTTTCCCCCCTTTGCCCACCTCCATCCAGCCCCTGACCCCCTTCCTTGACCATTCCTGCACTATTATCTGTGTCTATGGGCTATGCATGTATGTTCTTTAGCTAATCCTTTCACCTTCCTTTATCCAGTCCCCCCAACCCCCACTTCTCCGACAGCTGTCAGTCTATTAGATTTCACATATTAGTGAGATCATATGGTATTTGTCTTTCTCTGACTGGCTTATTTTGCTTAGCATAATAATCACCAGGTCCATCCATACTGTCGCAAAGGGTAAGAGTTCCTTCTCTTACTCTCTCTCTCTCTTTTTTTTTTTTTGTTAATCCTCACTTGAGGATTCTCTTCCATTGATTTTTAGAAAGAGTGGAAGGGAGGGAGAGAGAGAGAAACATTGATGTGAGAGAGACACATTGACTGGTTGACTCCCACACAACCCTGACCAGGGCCAGGGGTCAAACCTGCAACCCAGGTACATGCCTTTCACCGGGAATCAAACCCACAACTCTTCGGTCCACAGGCCAACACTGTAACCACTGAGAAAACCGGCCAGGCTAGAGTTCTTTCTTTTTCACAACTGCATAGTATTCCATTGTGTAAATGTACCACAGCTTTTTTATCCACTCATCTACTGATGGGCACTTGGGCTGTTTCTAGATCTTGACTATTGTTAATAGTGCTGCTTTGAACATAGGGGTGCATATATTCTTTCTGATTGGTGTTTCAGGATTCTTAGGATATATACCTAGAAGTGGGATCCCTGGGTCAAATGGCAGTTCCATTAAAAAAAATTTTTTTTTTGGTTAATATTCACCTGAGGATATTTTTTTCATTGATTTTTAGAGAGAGTGGAAGGGAGGGAGGGAGGGGGGGAGAGAGAGAGAAACATCAATGTGAGAGAGACACATCAATTTGTTGCCTCCCTCACTTGCCCAACTGGGGCTGGGGATCAAACCTGCAACCCAGGTACATGCCCTTGACTGAGAATCAAACCTGTGACGCTTCGTTGTGCAGGCTGACATTCTAACCACTGAGCCACACCAATCAGGGCCATTTTTAATTTTTTGAGGAAACTCCATACAGGTTTTAAAAAAAATTTTTTTTCTTTATTGATTTTAGAGAGAGAGGAAGGGAGAGGGAGAGAGAGATAGAAACACCGATGAGAGAGAACATTGATTGGCCGCCTCCTGCATGCCCCCCACTGAGGATTTGGCCCACAACCTGGGCATGTGCCCTGATTGGGAATCGAATAGGTGACCTCTTGGTGCATGGGTCGACGCTCAGCCATTGAGCCACACCAGCCAGGCCATACTGTTTTTTTAAATCCTCACCCGAGGATATTCTTCCATTGCTTTTTGGATAGAGTGGAAGGGAGAGAGGGAGAGAGAGAGAGAGAGAAACATTGATGTGAGAGAGACATATCGATTGGTTGCCTTCCCCATGACCTGTGGATCAAATCTGAAACCCAGGTACATACCCTTGACAGGGAATTGAACCCGAGACTCTCAGGTCCACAGGCCGACGCTCTAACCAGCTAGGGCTCCATACTGTTTTCCACAGTGGCTGCACCAGTCTGCATTCACACCAACAGTGCACTACAGTTCCCGTTTCTCCACATCCTCACCAGCACTTTTTGTTTGTTGATTTATTGATAGAAGTCATTCTGACAGGTGTGAGGTGATACTTCATTGTAGTTTTAATTTGCATTTCTCTAATAATCAGTGACCTCGAACATTTTTTCATATGTCTATTGGCTATCTGTATGCCCTCTTTGGTGATGTGTCTTTCAGGTCCTTTGCCCATTTTTAAATTGGATTGTATGTCTTCCTGGTGTTGAGTTGTATTAGTTCTTTATATATTTTGAAGATTAACCCCTTATCAGATGTATCATTAGTGAATATGTTCTCCTATATGTTGGGTTATCTTTTTGTTTTGTTGATGGTTTCTTTTGCTGTGAAGAGCTTTTTAGTTTGATGTAGTCCCATTTGTTTATTTTTTTCCTGTATATCCCTTGCCCTCGGAGACATATCAGCAAAAATATTGCTCTGAGAGATGTCTAAGATTTTACTGCCTATATTTTCTTCTAGTATTTTTATGGTTTCATGACTTACATTGAAGTCTTTTATCCATTTTGAGTTTATTCTTATGTATGGTGTAAATTGGTGGTTTAGTTGCATTTTTTTGCATGTACCTGTCCAATTCTTCCAACACCATTAATTGAAGAGACTGTTTTATTCCATTGTATGCTCTTGGCCACCTTTGCCAAATATTAATTGATCATAAGTCATGGGCTGATTTCTGGGTTTCTGTTCTGTTCCATTGAACTATATGCCTGTTCTTGCGCCAGTGCCAGGCTGTTTTGATTGCAGTGGCATGGTAGAGTAGTTTGATTCCTGGTATTGTGATCCCTCCAACTTTGTTCTTCTTTCTCAAGATTGCTGAGGCTATTCATGGTCTTTTTTGGTTCCATATAAATTTTTGAAATATTTATTCTAGATCTGTGAAATATGCCGTTGATATTTTAATAGGAATTGTGTCAAATCTATAGATTGTTTTGGGTAGTATGGACATTTTAATAATGTTAATTCTTCCAATACATGAACATGGTATATGCTTCCACTTGTTTACATCTTCCTCTATTTCTCTCTTCAGTGTCCTATAGTTTTCTGAGTACAGGTCTTTTGCCTCCTTGGTTAAGTTTATTCCTAGATACTTTATTTTTGCTGTTGTTGTTGTTGCAACAGTAAATGGGATTGTTTTCTTGGTTTCTCTTTCAGAGAATTTGTTATTGGTGTATAAATATCCCATTAATTTCTGGATATTAATTTTGTACCATACTACTTTGCAGAATTCTTTCATTAGATCTAGATTTTTAGTGGAGTTTTTAGGGTTTTCTATGTATAATATCATGTCACCTGTAAATAATGACAGATTTACTTCCTCTTTTCCAGTCTGGATGCCTTTTTTATCTTCTTTTTGTCTGATTGCTGTGGCTAGGACTTCCAGTACTACATTGAACAAGAGCGGTGAAAGTGGACATCCCTATCTTGTTCCTTATCTTAAGGGAAAGGATTTTATTTATTTAAGTAATCTTTATTGTTGAAAGTATTACAGATGTTCCCCGCTTTTTTCCCCACTGACCCTGCTCACATCTCCCTCCTGCCTTCCCCAAGCTATTGTCTGTGTCCATTGGGTATGCATATAAGTTCTTTGGTTTATCTTTTCCCTCCCTCCCCCCTTCCCTTTGAGGTTTGTCAGTCTCACAACCAATCTGTACTTCATAATCCCTTCACCTTTTCCATCCATCTCCCCAACCACTCTTCCATCTGGCAACCAACAAAAAGTTCTCTGTATCTATGAGTCTGTTTCTGTTCTGCTTTTTCATTTTGTTTGTAGATTCAATTGTTGATAGATATGTATTTATTGCCACTTTATTGTTCATATTTTTAATTTTCTTCTTCTTCAAGAAGACCCTTCAACATTTCATATAATACTGGTTTGGTGGTAATGAACCTTTAGCTTTTTCTTGTCTGGGAAGCTCTTTATATGTCCATCGATTCTAAATGACAACTTTGCAGGATAGAGTAATCTTGATTGTAGGTCCTTTCTTTTATTTTCTTTTTTTTTTCCTTTATTGATTTTAGAGAGAGAGGAAGTGAGAGGGAGAGATAGAAACATCGATGAGAGAGAACATTGATTGCCTGCCTCCTGCATGCCCCCCACTGGGGATCGGGCCCACAACCTGGGCATGTGTCCTGACCGGGAATCTGACTGGAGACCTCTTGGTGCATGGGTTGATGCTCAACCACTGAGCCACACTGGCCAGGACTGCAAGTTTTCCATATATGACCTTTATTATGTTGAGGTATGAGTCCTCTATTCCCACCTTGCTGAGAGTTTTTATCGTAAGTGGGTGCTGGATTTTATCAAGTGCTTTTTCTGCATCTGTTGATATGATCATGTGATTTTTATCTTTCATTTTGTTTATTTGATGTATCACATTTATTGATTTTTGGATATTGTACCAGCCTTGCATCCCTGGAGTGAATCCTACTTTGTCACGGTGTATGATCTTTTTAATGTATTGCTGAATCTGCTTTGCTAATATTTTGTTGGGGATTTTAACATCTATGTTCATCAGGAATATTGGCCTATAATTTTCTTTATTTGCAGTGCATTTATCTGGTTTTGGAATTAGAATAATGCTGGCCTTGTAAAAAAAATTTGGAAGGTTTTCCTCCTCTTGAATTTTTTGGTATAGTTTGAGAAGGATAGGTGATAGTTCTTTGAATGTTTGGTAAAATTGCCTGTGAAGTCATTTGGTCCAGGCCTTTTGTTTGCTGGGAGTTTTTTTTGATTACTACTTCAATTTCATTAGTTATCGATCTAGTCAGGTTCTCTGATTCTTTCTGATTCAGTTTTGGAAGATTGTATGTTTCTAGGAATTTGTTCATTTTGTCCAGGTTGTCTAATTTACTGGTATATAGTTGTTCATAGTATTTTCTTACAATCCTTTGTATTTCTGTGATGGCAGTTGTTATTTCGCCTCTTTCATTTCTGATTTTATTTATTTGGGTCCTCTCTCTTTGTTTCTTGGTGAGTCTGGCTAAAGGTTCATCAATCTTGTTTATCTTTTCAAAGGGGCAACTTTTGCATTCATTGATCTTTTGTATTGCTTTTTTAAATTCTATGTCATTTTTTTCTGCTCTGATCTTTATTATTTCCTTTTGTGTACTCTGGGTTTTTCTTGTTTTCTTTCTTGTTAGGTGTAGGGTTAGATTGTTTATTTGAAAACTTTCTTGCTTCTTGAGGTAGACCTGTAATGCTATGAACTTCTCTATCAGGACTGCTTTCACTGTGTCCCATAGATTTTGGGTTGTTGTGTGTTCATTTTCATTTACTTCCAGGTATTGCCTTCTCTTCTAAAGGGCTGACTTATTGTTTTGGATTGGGTGACTTGGAGCCAGAGAAGAGAAGAAAATGAGTTAGGGAGAAGTGCCTTGGAATTCTGGGTCCTCCCTCCCCCTCCCCCAGCCACCTCTCAGAGGATTCTCCTCAAGTGCCATGGAATATTCCCATAGTCCTTGAGGATTGCCACCACGGAGACTGGGAGTTGGGTTCTGTTGCTCTGGTGACCAGTTGTCTGGGGCCTTTTCATTGGAGTTGCCAGGGTTCTGGGAAGAGGCAAGCCTGTGTGGCTGAGGCTTAGAGGAAGGCTTTGGGCAGAAGCAGAAGAGAGCACAGGAGTGGAGTCATAGTCTTGGTTCTACTTTCATCTCAGTGATGTCCACCCTTTCAGTGTTCTTAGATGTGCCCTCAGCCCAGAAGCTAGAAGGCAGCTTGTTAAAGACCTACAAACAAGACATTTACCCTAACAAGATGTTCCTGGCCTATAAAGGTAGATGCCTAAGACTTAGTATATCATAATTGCCTCTAGGGGGCAGTATTCCACTGCTGCAGAGGAATCAGTATTGGCACAAGCTTCAGCAAGTGGAGCAGTCTGTTCTTTTTAACAAAAGTGCCCCGTGGTAGCCCTGACTGGTTAGAGCATCGGCCTGCGGACCAAAGGGTCTCGGGTTCGATTCTCTATCAAGGGCACATATCTGGGTTGCAGGTTCCATCTCCAGCCCAGGTTGGGGTCGTGTGGGAGGCAACCAGTCAATGTGTGTCTCTCACATCGATGTTTCTCTCTCTCTCTCTCCCTCCATCCCTTCCACCCTATCTAAAAATCAATGCATAAAATTGCCCAGTGGTGGAAAAGAGCTGAAAACATCCTGGGTCATTCCGTGCCCCCTGCCTTTCTCTGGGGGCTTCCAGAGATTTGGTGTAAGCTCTGGTATATCCTCTTCCCCAGCTCTATGTGGGGCCTACATTGGCACTGCACTTTCTTCCACCTCTTCCTCCACCCCACCTTCTGTTCCTGAACCAAGAATGGTTCCTAAAATGGACTCTTCTGATAAACAGCCAGCCCTTGCCACTGTGAAAGTCAGTGCTACCTTTATTTAATCTCAGGTATCTATAATCCCAGGTTGTGTATCATTTTTGCCCTTTTAAATGGCATAGGTTTCAGCTGTCTCTTTAAAAAGACAAGAATTGCCTTGGCCAGTGTTCATACTATTGAACTATGGTTGAGAGTCTCCCCATGCACTGAAAGGTTGCTGGTTCAATTCCCGGTCAGGGCACATAGCCAGGTTTTGGGTTTGATACCTGGTACAGGAGGCAGCTGATCTGATTGATGTTTCTCTCTCTCCCTCTCCCCTCCTCGCTTTCAAAACTTAATAAAAACATATTAAAAAAAATAAAAAGACAAAAATTATAACTATTCACTAACAGCACATTGTTTTTATAAAAAGGAGGGCAAAAATTTGTCTTTTCCTAGGCAATTTTCCAAAGCTCCAGGAAAGCCAGGATAGATTAATTGTTTGTGGGTTGTCTGCAGAGCCCAGAGGCCTCCAGAGTGGCCTCTGTGGTTCTTCTCACAGTCTGCATGACCAGTGAAGGACAACCCTGGGTTTCTTCCGTGGTGCACAAGATCCGACAGCAGATCGCACAGGATCCCTCCCTGAACTACGAATACTTGCCAGTGATGGGCATGAAATCATTCATCCAGGCCTCTCTGGAACTTCTCTTTGGAAAGCACAGTCAAGTCATTGTGGAGAACAGGGTGAGAAGAAGGGCCCTTCCTTTACTCACCCAGACACAGGGTGTAGAGATCAGAGATTGAACATTCTTAAATCTGAAATGGATTTTGGAGGGCCCCTTGGCATTGACAAAGGAGACACCTGAGGCTCACACTGTCCAAAGTTGTCACTGAAGGGCAGAGCCAGCATCAGAACCCAAAACCTGTGTTCTTGGCACCAGCCCACACTGCTAATGTGCAAGCTCTTTCAAGAAAGGAATTATCTGCTGTGGCTGGTGTGGCTCAGTTGGTTGGGCATCATCCCATGCAACAAAAGGTTGCTGGTTCGATTCCCAGTCAGGGCATATGCCTGGGTTGTGGGCTCGATCCTCATTAGGTAGCAGGCAGGAAGCAGCCAATTGATGTTTTGCTCTCACATTGATATTTCTCTCTCTCTCTCTAAGAAATCAATAAAAAAATTGTTTCTATAAAAAGGAAGGAATGATCTGAATCTGAGGTGGTACTAGTATCACCATTACTTTTTTAAAGTGTTATTTCTGTTTATTTTTTGCTGGCAGGTAGGGGGTGTGCACACGGTTGGTGACAGTGGTGCCTTCCGACTTGGGGCCCAGTTCCTCAAAACTTGGTGTAGGGGTTCTCAAATAGTTCATATTATTTCTTCTAAAAAAGGTAAGTGTTATATAAGGTGAGGGTGATAGAAGATCCCTGTCCCATTCCTAATTCCCACTCAATTGTCAGTCTTCACCATTGTCCTTCTCACTCTCTGTCATGACAAATGGTGGGCAAGACAAGGTATGCTTGTCCTTCTCCTGTCATTGCTCCACTTTCAATCATGACCTTCAGGCCCATTCTCTGGTGTATCTACTTCCGTGTCTCCATTTCCCACGTACCAGCTAGTGGGGGCTGTCTTCCCACAGAACAGCATGGACTCATCTTCCAGGACACGGGCTTTACAGTTTATGAACACTCCTTCTGGGACTCTGAGCAGCTATACATGAACCCCAACATACTCTTCGATGTGGTGGAGGTAGAGCCCCCCCCCCCCGAAACTTCTCCCCAGACCTGATTTACAGTTTTATTTACCTTTCTTCCCCACCCTTCTGATTATTCAAGGCCTTTTCTAGGCTTGGATTTGTCTAGTCCTTTGGTAGGAACCAACATGGAGGGTCACTTCTCCTCCAACACCCTGGTGCCCCTACCACTTGGTAGGGGCCAGTGCCTGATGAGACAGTCTCTACCTGCAGCAGGCTCCACATGGCTGTATCTTTGTGATCGGAAACATTGGCCACTGCAAGTTGACACCATCTCAGTGGACAAAGTTGACGGCTACCATGAAGGTGAGCCCAGTGTCTCACATGACTTTCCCCCTCTTACCATCAACCATCGCCTTCATTAGTCTCATCCTTTTCTCATTCTCCTTTCTCCTACAGATAAAGCAGATATTCCCATTTTTTGACATTCCCTATCAAGGTTTATCCACCGGTGACCTGGAAGAAGATACTAGATTCTTACAATACTTTGTGTCTGAAGGCTTTGAGTTCTTCTGCAGCCAGTCTCTGTCCAAGAATTTTGGCATTTATGGTATGGTATGGGCAGAAGGAGAAGAGAGGGTCTGGTGCTAAAATGCTGCCATGGCACAAATGATGTGTTTGACATAGCCTACCCTGCGGAGAGTGCCAAGGCCTCCAGAGAGAGCAGCAGTGGCAGCACAAGAGAGGAGCTAGACATCGGTTCTGTGGAATCCTCTCAGCTCAGTTACTAAAACTGGCTCCAGTTACATCGTTTCCCCTTTAGACCTTGTTTCCTCATTTATAAGATGAGGGGTTAAGAATTAGTTTTTCTTTCTAGTCCCTTCCACCTTTGAGACTCTTACTTACAGCTACTCTTTCTGGAAGAAGGGCCTCTGGCAAATTCCTGGGACCTGGACACCAGCTTGGCTGGGCTGGGATGAAGGCCCTGTAGGTTACCCCTCTGTTCTGCAAGGTTGGAGGTAGAGTTATAGGGGAAGGAGTGGTAATGGTGGAGGAGACTGAGAATGAGGCTGTTGTCTCATTGCTGCAGATGAAGGAGTGGGGATCTTAGTCGTGGTGGCACTCAACAACCAGTTCCTGCTGTGTGTCCTCTCTCAGCTGACGAACTTCGCCCTGGCCCTGTGGCTAAACCCTCCTATAATGGGTGCTCGCATTATCACCTCCATCCTTTGTAACCCTTCTCTGCAGGAAGCATGGTAAGGGTGAAGGATGGGGGCAGGGAGGGATGGGCAGAGCCTCTAGATACCTACAGACTTCTTGAGTCACAGGATTCAGCTGGGTGTTTCTTCTCCTGCCCCTATTGCCTCTTTACTCCATTCATTCATCAACATTTACTGAGGACCACTGTGTTCCAATGGTAGTGGCTAGGCCAACCCTTGCCCTACTATGGGGGAGTGGGTAATAGGACATTCTTTTGGGACACAGGCTGATGAATTACTTGAACTCTTCCAGATTGCAGATTAGGAAGCCTCAAGGGCTTGCTACTCTGGCAAGTTTGCCTAGGAGTCTGCTTGGCTTGGTTACATTAATACAGGCTGAAACTTTTCTCCCATTCATAACCATCTCAGGTCCCTGGCTCTACTACTGTGCCCTCTGGTTGGGGCTTCTGAAGGGAAGAGAAGTGGAATGTCAATGAGGAGGTTGGGAGCAGGGGGAGACTTCAAACTCTAATTTCTTGCTGTCTTTCCTTTGACAGGAAGCAGAGTCTGAAAGGGGTTGTAGAGAACATTATGCTGGTCAAAGAAAAAGTTAAGGAGAAGCTCCGGCTCCTGGGAACCCCTGGCTGCTGGGATCACATCACTAACCAGAATGGGACCCATGGCTATCTTGGACTTGACTGTAAGTATCTCGGAGGGTATAGCTCTCCTCTTTCTGACCTTGGGCTTGTATTTGAACATTCAACTTCACTGACTAGGTGACCAATTCCTAGCTTCACACCAGATTTTCAATTTTTCTTGAGGAAAGTGGAGCTGCTTTGAAGACCCTTCTGAGCCCCCAGAAATGCTGATGCTCCCTATCCCCCATAATCTACCCAGGGCTAGAGGGAACTTAGAGGTGGCCACCCCAGGATCTGAGACCCTGTGATTATCACCAGTCCAACAGGTGGAATACCTGGTCAAGAATAAACATATCTACATTCCCAAAAATGGTCGAATTAACTTCACCTGTATCAATGCCTGCAACATAGATTACATCACTGAGAGCATCAACGAAGCTATCTGCTTCACAAAGGACTCAGAAACATGTCTTGAGGAAGTGAATGACTGCTAGTTAGAATAAAGGCTTTAGTCTTCGCAAAAATCCTGTGCTGATTATTCACTGCTACAATTTATTTCTCTGCAAAGTATTCTGTCCCTCTCTCTCTTTGTCTACTTATAAAGCATTGGTCTGGCCTCAGCAAAGGGGGTGGGGGTGGGGAAGGCCCAGAGAAAAAGGGAATATCTATCTTCATAAACCATCTCATATTTACTGAACACCTACTATGTCAAGGCCCTGACCTGATGTCTTAGTTCATTTGGGCTGCTATAACAAAACACTACAGACTGGATGGCTTATAAACAACAGAAATTCATTTCTCACATTTCTGAAGGCTGAGCAGTCCAAGATCAAGGTGCCAACAGATTCCGGGTCTGGTGAAAGCCCACCACCTGGTTCATAAAAGCATCTTCTAGCTGTAAACTTACCTGGAGAAGGGGTGATGGATCTTTCTGGGGTTTCTTTTATAAGAGCACCAATTCCATTCATGAGGGCTCTACCTTCATGACCTGACCACGTCCAAATACCATCACATTGGTGATCAGGTTCCAACATATGAATTTGGGGGAAACGCAGACATTCAGACCATAGCATCTGAGCATCAAAGGGAATGTAAAAAACATGTAAAATCCAGTCCTTTTTCTCCAGAAGTTTAGTTGGGAGACAACCTTAGTCACATGAAACAAAGAGTTAAGTAACATTTCGAGGCTGAATATAATAAAAAGGCACAACAGATTATATAGATATGATGATTCTAGTCCTGAACCTTCACGTCATCCCAGAAGACTGAGTGGAGCAAAGATGAATTGTCCTGAACAGCCCTTCCCAAATTATAGGTTCATGAGCAAATTTAATGTTGTTATTGTTCTAAGGCACTAAGTTTGGGAGTGATTTGTTACACAAGTTTAGATAGCTGGAACAACTAGTTTATCTTTTATGTCTCTTTTAATCTGTAGCTTCCTCCTCCATCTTTTTTTTCTTTGCAATTTTTTAAATAGAAAAACTGTTTGTTTTTTTTTGTCCTGTAAGGTTTCTTACAGACTTAATTTAGCTAATTTTATCCCCACGGTAATCATTTTAACGTGTTCCTCTGTCTCCACGTATTTTTTTGGGGGAAATAAGTATCTAAATGAGAGGTTTGATCAGATTCAAGTTCAATTTTTTTTTTTTTTTGGCTTGCTAAGGCCACATCATAGATGGTGATGTTGTGTTTCACCAGGAAGCATGGAATGCTAGTTTTTTATTGTGATGTCAGCAACCATTGATGATTATAGCTGAGCTCCATTAATTCATTTGTGTGGCAGACTGGCAGATATTCTCATTCTAACGTCATTTATTGACTTACTAGCTGGAATGCTTTTATAAATAGAAATTTCCCCTCACTGTGATTTGCTTAATGTGAGGTAGATTTTATATAGAAAGGCATAATTAATGCTCTATTCTTTCCTTAATTTACCAGATTAAAAATATATTTTATGAATTTAAAATGATTTGATGTTTTATTCTCCTGCAAACATTATCCTTATTGATATTTTAAATGTCTGACCTTTGAGATGTAGGAGCCAATTTAAATTAGTTTGTGAGATCTTTTGATACAACCCCAGTACTCTTTGATAGGTTCTTTACTTTCTAGCATGACAAAAAGTTCCAAGAAAATTTTGAAAATTTTCTGCCCGCCCTGGCCGGTTTGGCTCAGTGGTTAGAGCGTCGGCCTGCGGTACAGAGAGACCCGGGTTCGGTTCCCGCTAGGGGCATGTACCTCGGTTGCAATTTGTCCCCGGCCCTGGTTGGTCGTGCAGGTGGCAGCCACTCGATGTGTCCCTTTCACGTCGATGTTTCTCTCTCTCTCTCTTCCTCTCTCTCCCTCCCACTCTATCTGGACAAAAAATGAAAAAATGTGCTCAGGTGAGGATAAAAAAAAAGAAAATTTTCTGCCCCAGACCTAGAATCAGTCATTTCTCAAAATAACTCATCACTTTTTAGCAGCTATAAGTATTTGTACACCACAATCTGGGCTGTTAAGGTGCTCATTGCTACTGAGTTGGTCATTATTTACAACTCTTTTCAGTAAGATAAACTATACCGAGTGCCTGTCTTCCTTTGCAAACCAGCCTAAGACACTGGAGACAGGAGGGCTGAGGCTGAGTACACTGTCAGTAAACTTGCAAGGAGTCCAGACTGTCATTACTGTTATAGCTAATGGTTGTTAAGTGCTTATCCAGAGTTCTACTAAGAGCTTTATGTCCATCACCTCATTCAGTCCTCATAACAGTTCAAAGAGATAGGTTATTACTTTATCACCCTCACCTTACAGTCTTGGGAGCATCAGTAACCTGCCCAATCAAGGTCACACGCAAGGTATGGGGTGCGGGGGTCGAAGTGCTTGGTGCCCTGACTCCTACGGTGCTGCCTTCCTCCATCCAGGCTGCTCCCATCGCCCCTACATTCTCGCCCCTCAATGGCACCTGAACCTAACCCTAAACAGGTAATGCGCATCCAGAACGGGCCTAGAGGGAGGCTGCTCCAACCCAGAGGAGCCTGCAGTCTCCGAGCATGTCCACGCCAACTGTGCCGCCTGCGCCTTGCAAACGAAGAGCTGCAGACCAGGCCGAGTAGATATTGTCCTTTGGGGGGAGGAAAACTTGCCCACAGTGGGGCTGGTGTCACAAGGAGATGAAGGGACGGGTAGGGCGAAGGGACTGGTTGACAGCCGTGCAGATGCCTGGAAAAGCCCTGTGAAAGGACGTGCAGCGCCACCAGCTGCCCAAGAATAGTCTCAGGACAGTGTGGCTGCAGAATGGCCAGTTTCTGCGGCCGGGGCTCCGGGCGGCTTCTGCCCAGACACTGCGTCTCCACTTTTGAAGGTGGCGGTCAGGTTCCTCTCTGTCATTGCTGAAGGCCAGCCGACCTGGACCGGCTGGCCCAGACTTCTTCAAGGGTCCAGTGTCTGTGTGCTGGGGAGGAGGACGCCGAGCAGCAAGTATCTGAAATACAGTAACTGATGCCCCGCGACCCGGCGCGACTGGCCATCTGGGATCTCTGTCACTGGGTGCATCCGCCTCTGAAGGTCCCTGTCAACTCCGAGGTTCTCCATGCCGGGGCTCGCTGGGATTCCAGAGGGTTCCAGAGGATCCCAGGGACGTGTGTCCCCGCATCTTTTCGCCGGAGCGGGCTCCCAAGCCCAGCAGTTTGTGGGTGCCCACTTTGCTGAACTTTTCTTGGGCTCGCTTTTCCATCGACTGTGGGTCCCACAAGACCTGGTAGTAACTGAAAAGGAAACGGGGAGTTAGGCAGGCCTGCCCTGGTTGACAGGTTGCTGGGGATGCACCATAAGCCCAGGCACCAGGGCGCTTCTTCCTGGACACCCAGTTCTCTGCTCTCGGCACGCAGAGATGGCTGCAGGATTGGCTTCAGATCCGGGGTGTGTGCAGGAAGGGGGAAGGGTCGGGGGAATCCCAGGGTCGGGAGGACGCCCCAGCTTCGTCAGAGGAAAGTCCTGTGGCGGGCCAAGCTCGTGTTCTCCGGCACAGAGGGGACCGTGGAGACCCGGGCCTCTACCCGCTGTGTGGCTTCCGACCACAGCTGCCGGGTTTATGGGGCCAGGACCAGCCTGCCCTGTAGGTGGAAGTCCAGAGGTGAGAGAAAGGCGTCCTCTACCTAGGCGTCGGCCTGGGGTCCCAGGCTGGAGCTGGAGCTCTGGTCCCTGGACGAAGAACGCAGAGCAACGGCGGAGTCCCGACGCTGACCCGCGTTGGGATGGGGGCAGGGGTGCGAGTGGATGGCGGGAGACTTGGAACTGCTCTTGAGCGTCCCCTGTGGGCCTTCGCTTTTTCTGGAGGTTTCCATCCTGTCCTGGCTCTAAGGTCTTCCTGGGCAGCCAAATCTTGTGCGCTTGTTTACTCTTCTTGCATGCACATTGGACAGGGACCCTCGTCCTACTATGTGACATAAGATTTAAGTGCCATTCTCTCGCTTGCTCACCACACTTCAGCCACACCGGTCTTCTTCCAGTTCCTCCAATATAAGCAAGTCGTCCTGTCTCAGGGCCTTTGTACATGTTGTCTCTTCTGCCAGTAACACTTTCTCTGCTTTTGGGAAGGTCAGCTCTGTCTCATTGTGTGCTTCTCAGCTCTTAAGCTTAAATATCTCCCCTCAGAAAGGCTTTTATCTAGCTCTTCTACAAAGTAAGATCTCCTCGTTCCCACAAACATATTTATTTCCTGTCTTTCTGGTTTCCTTTATACCTCTTGCTGCACGTCGTATTTATTCCATGTTATTCTCTGACCTTGAAAATTCAATGTAAAATAGGGCAGGGGACATATTGCCTGTCTAGCCTGTGACTATCACATAATAGGTTCTCAAATTTTTGTGATAGTACTTTTATTAATTAATTGACTCCTTGCTCCACAGAACATTAGAGCCAGAAAACGCCTCTGGGGATAGGGCAGTCTACCCAGCTCTGCAGGAATCTGCTGTTTGCAGCAGCCCCAGTATGCCATGGCGTAGGGTTGGCACCTAAGTATAATCTTCATTCACTGAATCCTCCCTTGGAGACCTAAGTCAGTCGCCTCTGCAGGGCGGTATACCTGGGCCTCACACTGGGTCTGGCACTCAGGAGCTCAATAAATGTGGGGTGCTGAGTGGAGGTAGGCGTCCCAATGGCAGCCTTAGCTTTTCTTGGTCTTCCTTTGAGGCAAATTCAGCACATTACTGAATTCCTCCAACACTGACCTCACACCACAGAGCTGAAGCTGTCATGGGGACATGGAGAAGTGAATTCATCCCATATGGCAAACTTAGTAAAATCCCCAGTAGACCTCCCTATTGTTCCCCCAAAGTCCCTGGCTGGCTACCAGCTACCTCATTTTCTTCTCCTCCCTCTTACCTGTTTACAACCTCTCATATCTCTTAATGACCTTAAGCTATTCAGTTAAAATCCCAAGCTTATACCCTTCACTCAGCACAGTCCAGCCCTTAGAAGGCAGTTTAGAAAGCACCTCTTGTTACTGGAGCATACCCCCTGGGGGTGTTGCCTTCCCCTCCACATACCTGAGCAGCTTATTTAGTATTTCCCCAAAGAAAATGGATTTCCTTGGATGGGGTGGGGAGGAGGGAGGGTGTATTCTGCACTTAAGAAAAATGAGCTTTTCTCTATTTTATTATAACTTTAAAAATAAGGATAGTTTCGTGGTTAGGAGAATGTGCTTTGGACTGAGGCAGACCTGAGTTCAAATCTGTGCCCTGCATTTATCTGACCTTGGGAAAATTACCCATTATCCTTAAGGCTCTGTTTTTTTTCCTCTCTATAAAGTGGGGATTAAAATACCCACTTTTATGGGTTGTGGTGAGGATGGATAAGAACATGTCTGTAAAGAGCATAATAAGTGGAAGTTTCTCTGGTCACTCAAGTCCCCAGGAGAGAACTCAGGGAGTCACCCAAGGCCACAGTGGGTTATGAAAGGCCTCTGTGCAGCCTCCTCATGTCTCTGGCTTCCCAAGAATGTCTGCAGATTTATAACCCTTCCCTCATGAATCCACTTCAATCTTTCTTCCTAGCTCTTTGCTCCAATTTTCCTCCTGTGATGTCCTTGCCACTCTATTGTCTCCACTCACTCAGTCCACAACTGTGGTCACACGAAAGGCAGGGATACTATTGAACCATCATGTGGTTCACAGCCCTTTATTGTTCAAGGAAGGATCTGGGTAAATGAAAACCCCAGATGCCAATCTCCCAGGGTGCCTGCCGATGGCTCTTAACCTTTTCTGGATCAGGGACTCCCTTGTGAGTCTAAGGAAAGGTAGGGAATTTCTCCCTAGAAAAATATATATTACCACATGCACATGAAGTGTGCATACAATTTGGGGGCTCTGGGGCTCATTGAAGCCTGTCAAGTGCCCGCTAAGTGTCCTTGAGATCAGGCAGCTCAGATGACAGTCTTCAGTCCTTTTCTGGTCAGTGTCTCACAGAGCTGCAGCGGCAGAAAAACAACCGAACCTCAACTGTTGTCCAGTTTTCTGCCACCACTTTGTTTGGAGGTGCCCAAACTAGGAAATAAAAACTGCTTTAAGGAGGAGGGGGAGACAAAAACAAACAGACCAGGGTTTGTAGACAGCCTGTGGGGAAATGAGAAACGGCTGAGCTAATGGGGCATGTTTTGTGAGCTCCACAAGGATTCATGGTGGCAGAGAAAAAAATGTGTGGCAATCAAGAAGAACTTGAGATATGAGAGGAGAAATGGTCAGAACTGGGGGTGGGGTGGGGTGGAGAATGGTGTTGAAAATGTTACTGGGGTTCAGATGAAAAGAGTTTTAGGAGACTGGTTGCACAAGAATGTGATTACTTAACAGTACTGAACTGGATACTTCAAGTGTAAATTCTGTTATGTGTGTTTTACCACAATTAAAAAAAACTACTGAGCGACATGTCCTCTATGAGAACTTTTAGAGGTTTGCCCTACGAGACCCTGAGCAGATCAGACCCCTTCCTACCAGGATGCGCAGAGGCCAATGGCAGAATTTGGGTTTAGGCCCTGTCTTATCAGTGGTAAGCTGGTTTGGAGGGATCATTAATGTTGTGGTGGAATTGGCATAAAGCTGTGGAAAACTGGTGGGTTTAATGGAGGAGGGGCTGGAGTGGAGTAGGCAGGGGCCGTGGAAAAGAGGGCATAAAGCCAGTCGGTAGGATGTCCTGCCCTCCCTCTGCCTTTTTTGAGTCTCAGTCATGCTGGGAATGTGAATCTGTAAGGCTGACACATACACTGGGTTTCTCTGTGTTCCTGCCTTTTGAGACAGCAGGTGGTGCTGTTTAGCAAACTGGGGAACCGGGAAGAAAGCTGAACTTGAGCAGTGGGGCACCTCCACCCTGGTATCTCCCTCCCTTTGCATTGGCCAGAGGAGGAGGAGGAGGGAGGGCTGGGATTTGTTCTGCTGTGTGTTTCCCATGTGTGTTGGTATCCCAAATGTCTTTGGAATGTGGCTCAGGTGAAGTCCTGGGTGGTGGCCACCAACAGCTTGTCTGGGAGGGGTAAAGAAATTCAGAGGCATTCTCACACACTCCAACACCAGCCAGGCTGACTCACCCTCCACCCAGCTGGGGTTGCAATGGCTCTGCCTGCTCCTGCTGCTCCTAGGATTCCCCTTTCCTTAGAAAGCTCAAACTCTCTTAAGAGTCAGGGACCCCACAGCATAACAGACCAAACCTTTGGAAAACATCTCCTTAAATATATCTTTAAACTTCAGGCTTTTATCCGGTGAGCTCAGGTTGCAGAGAGCATACATGAGGACCAGGTGGTGAACTGTGGTTCTTTCCATGTGGGTTAGGGCATTGAATTAGGTCAGAGGTCTCCTTCTAGCCTGTGAGTCTAGATTTGATTGTTCCACTGGGCTTTGTCCCCAACAATGATAGGATTCTGGGGAATGAAAACACAACACTGGTTTGACAGCTTCAGCAAGTTTTAGAAAGCCCAACACGCCGAAGCCCAATTGCCTTTGGAACTCTACGGCCTGCAGTCACACTCAGCACACTTGTCCCTGCCCTTGTTTTGCCTTTGCCTCACCTTTCTCGGAGTGTCCTAATTTCTGTTGTTTAACTTCATTTATGTGGTTTTGTAAAAAAAACATTGCATTCTTTTTGAAACAGGGCAGGGTACAAATAAATAAAAAGAAAAACATGATTCTAAAAGGTTAGCTATTTTGATATTGGCTGAACCTTGTGCTTGTGTAATAAAACGACCACATCCCTTAGTGACTGTAACATTCAGAATCTTCTGAGACTGGTGGTGGAAAGAGGATCTCCTTATGGGAAAAAGTGACAGAACCACAGAGCCTTCACTTTTGGCCCCTGACATTCCTGATGCCTCCCTTTGGCATCTGCTGTAACACCAAGCTTCAGAATGGGGAGGCGTTGGGAAGGCTATGTCCCTTTAACCATTTTGCCATTGTGGACTCATGACCTTTCCCTTAATAGTTCCTGCAGAGCTTCTGTAGTTCTAAACTCATATGGCTGGAACATCTGAAATGACTTCTGAAAAGACTATGAGAGGAGAAAAATATAAGCAAAAAATAACATAAAACTATGTCATTCAAGTGATAGCGTGCGATTTTTTTTTTTTCCCATTAGAGGAGCCTTTCTTCCCTAGTCTCTAGACTGCCTCAAGATGGTGTTACCGTCTTAGGATACACTCACACACCTCTTCTAAGTCTAGAGCTAAGAGAGCAAGGCCTGGACAGAGATAGGGAACGTCCTTGTCTACCGACATTCCCAAGGCCCCTCTCCCGATCTATCTTCTATCTGAGGAACTGTTTCTTTTACAGAGGATTGAAACGTGCAATGACTCCCTTGTTCACAACAGAATTATGTACCATGTGGTGCCCTCAACTTTCACACAAAAGCTGAGCAGGGCAGTGGTCATTTTCTCACACTAGTTACAAATTCTCAGACTGCAGCAGTATCCAGGAAGCTCACCGCTTCCTCAGCAGGGTGGTGCTTCCAACACACCTGCCTAAAGCCCCTTTCAAACCAGATGATGTTTTCTAACATCCAGGACCAACCTTGGCTTTCAGTTGTAACTCACACATCCCCCCCAATCCCCAGTCTTAAAAGATGAATGTAGCCATACCAAATACTTAGAAGTATTTCCCTGCATTTTCTGAGATGTTTCAATCAAAGGCCTGTGGTCAGAGGCATCTAAATGCTAAAAAGCCATTGTTACTATCAAATTGGATTTCAAAGGATTTTAGAGATGTAAGAGACCATAGAGATCATTTAACTCTGTTGGAGTACTGAGGCTGGATGTGATTAACTGACTTGCTGAAGGTTCCAGAGCTAAAGAGTCACATCTAAACATAAGTGTGATCATGACTGAAACTTTTTTCACAGAAGTAGATTATATATATATGTAAGATGATAGATTTAGGAATTAAAGTCATAAAGGAATGATTATTTGTGTTTTGTATACAATTTTAGCTGCTTGTAATGGGTGTCTTAAGGTATTCATGGGAACAAATCTGGGCTCCTAATAGATGGAATGAATAAATGAGGCTGAGGAGAAGAAAGTCTAATTCCATCCATTGAATATAGAGCTCTAGGGGTAACAGTGAAATTTAGACATGATCCTACCCTTTAGAAGTTCATAAAGGGTAGATATATGCTTAAATAATTCTAATATAAAGCAGACTTTGATCAACACTGTCACAATTTAATCAGGAGTTCAGGATCACTATATGTGAAAAAGTAGTAATACAAACAAGGAAACTTATCAGTAAAGTACAAGCAAATTATGTAGTGGGTGTGTAGATACATGTATATAGATATGTAGCAGCTGCCCATTCACACACGTGTTCTTTTTTCACTGCATTATAAGTATCCAGTAAATAAGGATGGTGGCATTTGGAATGAATTCTTGTACAATTTCCAGCTCAGTTTTATGTACATAAAGATATTTTAATGGTATGTCTCTTATCTCTTGGTTTGGTTCTATGGTCTGATGAAGTAAATATATTTCTAGTCCAGACCTCTCCTCTGAACTCCAAACACATGTACCCAACAGTCTGTTTGACATCCTCTTGGGTGTCTCCAAGGTACTCAAAGCTCAACATGTCCAAAATGGAACCTGATCCTTCTTCCGGTGTTCCCTGTGTCAGTTCATAGCATCATTGTCTGCACAGTTATGCAAGCCAGAAACCTGGAGCCAGAACATAATCTCCCTAAGGGCAGGCACCTGGCCTGTCTTGTTTCCTGCTGCAACTTCAAGACCTAGAACAGCACATGGCACAGCGTATTTAATAAATCCTGTGGAATCACAGCCTGCAGTGTCTAGATTGCATTCATTTCCCTCCCTCTCCACCATTTCCACTCAGCCCAAACTGCCATAACCTCTCACTAGCACTACTGCAATAATCGTCTAACTCATTTCCCTTCACCCGTGCTCAGCCCTATTCTGTGTCCACTCTTCAGCCAGTGATCTTTTCAAAACATAAATCTGATCCTAAGGCAAGTGTTCTTACCTTGGCCTCTAAGGTTGTGGATGGTCTGTATCCTACCACTCTCCCAGCCTTATCTCATACCATGATTGTCCTTGCTCTTTGGATCTAGTCATTAGCCTTTTTACAATGCCTCTCGTCACTGCTCTCTCTTGCCACAGTGCCTTTGCACATATTGCTTTCTCTGTTTGGACCATTCTTCGCCTCTTTACCCACTTAACTTCTTTCATCCCCCAGTGTTACCCTTAGGGAGGCTCAGATGCATTTGATGACCTGATATCAAATGCATTTGATGAAGATGTCATAGTCAAAACAAGTTGGAAAATGCTGACAAGAGATACCTTCATAGCACTTGTTGTGGTTTTATTTTTATATTTGTTTGCATAATAATTTTCTGCATAAAACTTTTCACAACTTGTAAGAGGTTTTTGTCTATCTTTCTGTACGAGGTCAAGGATCTAGTCAACAACTGTTTAAGCATGTCACCATTTCTCTCTTCATGTTTTTTTAAATCCTCACCTGAGGATATGTTTTTATAGATTTTAGAGAGAGATGAAGGGAGAGAGAGAGAGAGAAACATCGATATGATTGGCCACTTCCCTTACGTGCCCTGACTGGGTATGTGCCCTGACCGCAACCTGGGTATGTGCCCTGACCAGGAATCAAACCTGAAATCTTTTGTTGTATGGGATAATGCTCCAACCAACTGAGCCACTGTCCAGGGCTTCATGTGTTTTTATCAAATATATTTAACCGTATTCTTTTTTTTCTATTGGATACAAATCTACAAAAGATAGATCCCTCTCTGTTTTTGGATTAAAATTTACAAAGATCCTTCCCTAGTTACAATATAAATGTTTAATAATATTTGATAAAACAATCCCATGATGATAGATGGGGAGGTTCTCCTTAGCTCATGAATGCCTTATGAGATGGTTTAAGTGTAGTTCAGCCTGAAGACAGGGTATGGACCTTTCGAAGTCTTTCCTTACCTATGATGTAAGGATTCAGTAAAATTGAGAAAAGAGGAGCCTTTACAGGTTATTGTCTGATATATATATATATATATATATATATATATATATATATATATATATATATATATCTTCTCTTTTCTTGAAAGGTACAGAAATGGGTAAGTTGACCCAATCTTACATAATCAGATGGTTAGAATCACTCAGGCAGACTAGATGTTTCAAACAGACCCTGTATATGCAGGGTGTCCCCAAAATATGTATATAGGGTGTCTGTAGTTTCTATTACATTTTGAATATAAAATGTATTTTAATAAACACTGGCTTTATAATTACTCAAAGTTGTGTAAACATTTTTGGGGGGACACCCTATATAAGAACTTATTATACAATAAAGAAGGGTCATAAATCCAATAAGAGAAGGATGAGGTTATTCAATAAGTTATGTCTTAATACTTAATTAGGACTTTGTGGAAAAAAGTAAAATTTATCTTTATACCACATCATATACCAGTATAAATTCCAGAGAGATTAACACATAAAATAGAAAAATTCCAGCCAAAAAAGGCTATGTGAAAAATATAAGTGAATATTTATCTGATATTTACCTTCTAAGCTTAAGAGCAATGAAAAACATTACCCCCTTCTCCCCATAAAGAATATTAATACAAAATTAGTGACCAAATTAAAAGGTAAATGTCAAAAATGGAGGAAAAAATAGACTATCAGAAACAATACAAAGGGTCAATATCTATATAAGGATACATATTTATAAATTAGTAAAAAGAACTAAGACCCCAGCAGAGAAGTTAGACAAAGGATACAAATGCACAGTTCATATGTAAAATAAAATAGTTGGTTGACACACATGAAAAAATATTCAAGCTTGTTAGAAATCAAAGAAATGCAAATTACACTACTTTGCAGTTGCATAAATGCAAGCAATTTCCATTTTAATCTATCAAATTAACATATATAAAAAATAATACTCAGTATTGGTGAAGTTTGGGTGAAACAGCTTTTCCAATATGTTATTAGGGGAGTGATATTTGTCATTATGGATAATGAACATTAAGACCCATTTTTCAAAATATATACTAAGGAAATATGTTAAGGAAATAAATCTAAATATAGACAGTGTTTTATGCACAAAGGTTTTTATGTAAGTGTTATAGTATTATGTTCCATAATAGGGAGATGGTTACAAAACCTAGTTTACATTCACATAATGAAATTAAGCAACCATTGAAAATGAAGTATATGAAATTGTCTAATAAAGTGAGAAAATATGGGAAAAATGGGACACAAAATTACATATGTTTGCACAGTATAATGTCAACGACATTTAATGTGTATATAGACAAAATATTGGGAAAAAAACTATTCAAACAGTAACAGTTGTTATTTTTCCAAGGTGAAATATAAGCGATTTTAAAAAACTTTTTTCTACTTTTCTTATTTTCCAGGTTTCCTATGAACCAATTCTCACTCCTTTCCTAGATAAAAGCTGAGGCGAGGCCATAAAAACAAATGAAGTACTGTTACATGCTATAACCGGGATGAACCTTGAAAACACCAGGCTCAGTAAAAGAAGCCAGACACAAAAGGCCACACATAGCATGATTCCATTCATGTGAAATGTCCAGAACAGGCAAATCTACAGAGACAGAAAGCAGATTAGTGGTAGCTGAGGGATGGTTCAGGAGGAATTGGGACTGATTGCTGATAGGTATGCGATCAGTTTCTTTTTCTTGTGATGGAAATGTTCTGGAATGATATAGTGGTAATGGTTGCACAATATAGCGAAGATACTAAAAACCACTGAACTGCACATTTTTAAATGGTGAATTTTATGTTATGTAAATCATATCACAATAAAATAAATAAAAATAGGCTTGAGATTTAAAAAAAAAAGAGAGAGAAAGAAACAGAAGTGAATGAGTACTCTAGGTTAAGAATTTAATAGAGCCCATTTTTAAATGCTAATTTCTTTGTGTTCTCAAGGGAGCCCTCGTTCTTAGTCCGGTGGGCCTGAAGGAACTCAGTGAGTGGTGTGTGTGCCAGAGAAGAGAGGAAGACAGAGAATGAGGGAGGACCAAATATGGCTCTCTGTTGTGTGACTGACTGGCTCCTCTTAGGATCAGAGATGTTTTACAAATTATAAATGGCTATTAAAAAATGAAAATGTGCCCTGGCCAGTTTGGCTCAGCAGTTAGAGGGTTGGCCCGCGGACCAGAGAGTCCTGGGTTCGGTTCCCGCTGACGGCCGGTATCTCGGTTGTAGTTTGGCCCCGCCCGGTTGGAGTTGTGTGGGTGGCAACCAGTCAATGTGTCTCTCTGACATCGGAGTTTCTCTCTCTTCCCCCCTCCCTCCCTCCCGCTCTGTCTGAAGATAAATGCAAAAATGTCCTCGGGTGGGGGAAAAAAAGAAAAGAAAATGTAAAATGATACTATTTGTAATAACATTAAAAACATCAAATACCTAGAAATAAACCTAACAAAAGATATACAAGACCGCTATATAGAAAACCACAAACATTGAAATAAATTAAATTTCAAAAGGACATACCTTGCTCATTGTTTGTAAGAGTCAATATTGTAAAGATGTGAAATTTCCCCAAATTGGCCTATACATTCAATGCAATCTCAGTCAAAATTTGAGCAGGTTTTTTTCTTAGAAATTGACAATTGATTCTAGAATGTATATGAAAATGCAAAGGTCTAAGAATAGCCAAGATATCTAGATGGAGAACAAAACTGAAAGCTTTCCATTACTAGATATCAAAGATACATTATGCAGTTATGATGACTAAGACATCATGGCATTGGTTCAGGAATAGACTAATAAATAGACCAATGGAACAGGATAGGGTTCATAAATGAATCCACACATAATGGTGACACTGAAGAGTTGGTGGAGGAAAGCTGGGTTTTTAATAAATGGCACTGGGTCTATTGGATATACTTATTTAAAAAAAATATATATAAAAGGAATCCTGACCCTGATCTGATACTATATGAGAGGAAAATTTTGTGTTTCAATGGAAAACTGCATTTTTTGTAGCACACCATCTGAATTATCTGATTTAGATTTTATGGCAGCTATTTTATAACTCTGTAACTTGTAGATAATTGATAGCAATGCAAAATTCATGAAAATAAATTCTGTCTGGTGGAGGGACACCCTCCCCCCAGTCATGGAAAAACCAGTTTTGTCTCAATTTGCATATTCACTTCAATATTTCTGTTCCATAAATGTGTCTGTTCTTTGGATTCACCTTTGAACAGCGGAAACACTTTGCCAGTTTTCCTTCTTAATAAGTTAAACAAAATTCTAACATGTGTTCATTTTTATATTTGTATGAGAATTATAATTTTATACTTTCATTGGAAAATTATCTTTTTTTTAATTTTTATCCTCACCCGGGGAAATTTTTCTATTTATCTTCAGATAAAGTGGGAGGGAATGAGAGGGAGAGAAAGGGAGAGAGAGAGAAACATCGATGTGAGAGGGACACATCGACTGATTGCTGGGGACAAACCACAACTGAGGTACATGCCCTTGGCTGGAATCGAACCCATGACTCATTGGTCCACTGGCTGATGCTCTAACCACTGAGCCAAACCAGCCAGGGCAGAAATGATCTTTTAACAATACACAAAATTAATTCCAGATGGATTACTAACTGAAATGTGAAAGATAAAGCAAATAATGCTTCTAGAAGATCATAAAAAATATATTCATGACTTTGGAGCAGCAAAGATTTCTTAAACAGGACACAAAAGCACTAACCATAAAAGAAAAGATAGATAACTCAGATTTCATTAAAAGTAAAAACTTCTTTTCACCCCAAAACTCCACTAAGAGAATGAAAAGGCAAGCCACAGAGTGGGAGAAGATATTTGCATTACATTTTTTTTGGACAAAGGTATTATATATGTGTGTGCATGCACGTGCACATGTGTGTATATATGTGTGTGTGTATATATGTATATGTGTGTGCATATATGTGTGTGTGTATATATGTGTATATATATAAAATATATATATTTTTATATATATAAAATAACAAATATATAACAAAAAAATATCATATATATTGTATACATAACAAACCAATAAGAAGACAGACAACTGAAAAGAAAAATGGAGGAAAGAAATGAATAGGCACATCACAAAAGACCATATTCAAATGGTCAATAAACAAGCATGCACCCCATTAGTCATCAGGAAAATACAAATTAAGACCCATGCACACCCACCAGAAGGGCAAAATAGAAAAGACTGATAATTGCAAGGTTGACAAAGATGTAGAGAAACTGGATCTGTCAAACATTGTTGGTGGGAGTATATATTGGTACAGCTACTTTGGAAAATTGTTTGGCAATATCTTAGTGCTAACCATAGAGCCACCCTATAATCCAGTAATTCCATTCTTAGGTGTGTGTGTATGTTTATGCATATGTATCAAAGATACACAAAGATGTATAGCAAATTTATTCCTAGTAGCCCTGTATTAGTTTCCTGTGGCTATCATAACAAATTACCACAAACTTGGCTGCTTAAAATAACAATGATTTATTTTCTCACTGTCAGTTCTGGAGGCCAGAGTCTAAAATCAAGTTGTCATCAGGGCTGCACTCTTTCCAGAAGCTCTAAGGAAGATTCTGTTCCTTGTTTCCTCCAGCATTCCTTAGTTTGTGGCTACATCACTCCAATCTGTCTTTACCTTCTAATGGCTTTCCCCCTTTCTGTTTCTGTAATCTCCCCCTCTCTCATTCTTTTAGGGACATTTGTCATTGGCTTTAGAGCCCACTTAGATAATCCAGGATGATCTCCTCATGTCAAGATCCTTAAATTAGTTACATTTGCAAAGACTCTTTTTTCTAAACAAAGTAATATTCACAGGTTCCAGGGACTGGAATGTGCACATATCTTTTGGGGGGGGGCATCATTCAGCCCCCTACAAGCCCCAAACTAGAAACAACCGAAATGTCTATCAACTGTAGAATGAAAAATAAATTGTGGTATATTCATACCTTGGAGCACATAAAACAGTGAAGAGGAACAAATTACTGCTACAGGAACACCATTGGTGATGCTCATAAAGATAATACTCAGTGAAAGGAGCCAGACCCACCATGAATACCAAATGTATGATTCACTTATAGAATGCTCAAAAGTAGTAAGACTGATCTATGAGGTTAGAAGTTAGGATAGTGGCTACCTTTGGAAAAGAGGAGGCCTGGTGACTGGGGGGACTCAAGGGAGATTTGTGCAGGTGCTGACACTGTTCTATTTCTTAATCTGGGTGGTGGAAATTCTCCAAGCTGAACACTTTTGTGCAGTTTTCTGTATATAATGTTTATAATACATTCTTCTTTTCATCTTCTTTCCTTTATCACAACTATGCTATAAAGCTATAATAAAGTTTGTTTGAAAAAATCTGTCCCTGCCCTGGTCGGTAGGGCTCAGTTGGTTGGAGCATTGTCCTATACACCAAAAGGCTGTAGGTTTGATTCCTGGTCAGGGTGCATGAGGGAGGCAATGGAGCGATGTTTCTCTCTCACATTGATGATTTTCTCTCTCTCTCTTCCTCCCTCATTCCCGCCCTCTCCCATCCCCTCTCTCTAAAATCAATGAAAGCATGTCCTTCTATGAGGATTAAAAAAGGAAATCTGGCCCTGGCCGGTTTGACTCAGCTGTTAGAGCGTCGGCCCGCAGACCAAAGAGTTGTGGGTTCGATTCCGGTCAAGGGCATGTACCTGGGTTGTGGTTTGGACCCCGGCTCTGGTCGGGGTTGTGTGGGAGGCAACCAGTCGATGTCTCTCTTTCACGTCGATGTCTCTCTCTCTCTCTCCCCACCTCCCACCCTATCTGAGGATAAATGGAAAAATAGCCTCCAGTGAGGATTAAAAAAAATAATAATAATAAAATTAAAAAAGAGAAATCTGTTCCTATGTTATACAAACATTTTTCTTCTATTTTATGAATATATTATATATATATTTATTTATTAAAAAAATTTTTTTCCTCTACATTGATTTTAGAGAGAGAGGAAGGGAGAGGGAGAGAGAGATAGAAACACTGATGAGAGAGAACATCGATTGGCTGCCTCCTGCATGCCCCCCAATGGGAATTTGGCCCACAACCTAGGCATGTGCCCTGACCGGGAATTGAACCGGCAAACTCTTGGTGCATGGGTCGATGCTCAACCACTGAGCCACATTGACCAGGCAATATATATATTTATTAAAAATTATGAATTATTACAACAGATATTCTTTCTCATAGGTTTAGGTGGTACCATCTCTCAAGAATGTTTGTTTTTGGGACATGTGTATATATTTTTGGTCTAACAGGTTTTGAAGAAAAGTTGAATTGGAGGATCCAATCGGGGCTAGGAACAGGCTGTGTCATAATTTGTTCCCAAACTGTTCTATAAGACTTTAGTGTCACTGACCTTCCTTGCTGGAACTCAGAGTGTGGGTGGTTGGAGTAATGGCGCGAAATGTTACTCCAGGATGACTGATTCAGACTTAGGAAAGGTATCATGCATCCTAGGATTGGTAAGGGGTAGGATTTCCTGAAGATGGGCAGAGAGTCATAAGAAGGACTATAGAGGCAGGTAAGAAGAGGGCACTTAAGGAGAGAACCTGCTGTTGCCTCCTAGAGGAGACCCCTAGGCAAAGAGCTTTATTCTGGTGCTCCCCCTTGGACTTTGTGAAATGTCATATTGGGCTCTGCTTTAAGCTTCCAGGCCTACATTGTAATTCCTTAGAGTCAACATACCAAACCAAACAAAACAGAAACAGACTCACAGATACAGAGAACAAACTGGTTGCCAGAGGGGAGGGGAGGGAAGATAGATGAAAAAGGTGAAGGCGAATAAGAGATACAAACTTCCAGTTATAAAATAAGACATGGGGGTGTAATGCATAGCATAGGGAAATAGTCAACAATATAGTGACAACTTTGTATGGTGATAGATGGTTACTAGACTTACTGTGGTGATTATATCAGAAGGTATGTAAATGTTGAATCACTGTGTTATACACCTGAAACTAATATAATATTATATGTCAACTATACTTTTTTAAAAAGTCGGTGTACCCATCAGCCCTGTGCCATGTATTATGGCATCAAAGGGGAAGAGGAATAAAGGGATGGTGGGTCTGCTCACACCCACCTCTTGGCCAGCTCTACTGCCGTGGGGTCTGTGTCCATAAGTCCCAGCAGTTGAGAAAGTGGAAGCTCATGACATGTATGGGAGAGGCCAGAACAAGAACCTGAAGGGTAGCTTCTAATGGGACAATTCAAGGATGAATAGATACTCAAAATGTCTGCTTTCCCCCTGTATGCCATGAAACTTATTCTGGAACAGTGGAGCATGGCTTGCATACAATGAACACATATTTCTTTTATATCCAGACAAAATAAACCTTATATATATTTTTAAAAATGGTTATGCAGGGTCCTGCTAAAGGTGGTGGTAGCAGGAATGACTGGATTAATACTGATGGCTTAAAAGTCATTTATAGCTCTTCTACTTAACTTGAACTGCCTTTTATTTGCAAGGAATTGGGAGAGCTAGAAAGGGTGAGGACCACACTTCCTGCCTTTGAGATGTTTACAAGTGAATAAAATAATCGCTGAATCAGAGTACAAGAAATAAGCTGGGAAACAAGAAACTATTCTGAAGGGAGAGGCAGAGGGAGGGTTTTGTGCAGGAAGTGGGAAGGTAAGGGGTACACATTCCCTACAGCCTTGTAGTTGTGGGATTCAAGGACATTTTGAAGGGATTTAACAAACTGGAAAGATAATATCTTTGTGTTATCTATGATGTAAGCTTTGTTAAACAAAGAATACCATCAACAAGATTGTATGGGAAATGGTGAACCGTTTGCTTGTTGGGACCATCCTCTCTCCATGAGGCAGGAAGCCCTTGCTCCTAGAGCCAACACCTGAAAGGTAGTCTCCTTGGTCAGCTGAGTGGTCCTGGAGAAGCCAGGGCCCTGGAGAAGCCAAGAGGGCTGTTTACCAAGGCCCACAGTGAATGAGTCATGTGTGTGGACTTTTGTCATCCCACTTCAGAGTCTGAGGCAAAGGAGATGACTAGCAGCCATCCCCAGCCCCTTTCTGCTCCTCCCTTGCGATAGCACATTAGCCCATCCAGAGTCCCCAGAGATGATTTTTGAGTTAGTGTTCCTGCATTTGGGGGATACCAAGGAGCTGTGGGTGGGAGTGATTGGCAGTAGCAGGGTAGTGAAATTTCCTCCCTAAGCATGCCCAGCCTCACTGCCCCTTGCATGGCTCCACACATATGCTAGAGGGGGATTCTTCCCAACTGTGCCTAGAAGACAATCTGCTTACAATCTAACTGCACCGCTGGGTGCTGCTTGCAGAGAGGCCCAGGGTCAAGCCTCAGTCCGGGTGCTCTCTGCTCTGCTGCTTTGGGAGAGGACAGGTGGCTAACTTGTCCAGTCTAACCTGCCCGGCACCTTGTCCACGTGCTCTGGGCCTACTGAAACTCTTTTTCTCTCTCAGTCAGAGCAAGAGGCGGGGCAGGGTGAGAGGAAAGAGCAATCATTTGGCCGCACCCTGGTTGTGGGAGGTGTTTGCAAACACTCCTGGAATTCAGAATTCCGTGAACCTGCAGGGTCCACTGCCCCAGGACTGAAGACTGTGGGTCTGTAAAGTGGGGAGAAGACAGACTCTTACTCCAGGGTGGTTGGTGAGTGAGTCTTGAGGGACAATGTGCTCTGACACGAGGAGGGGAGAAAAGGACCATCCAGGCATCTAGGGAGCAATAAACCAACTCCCAGACATGCCCTGTTCTGGAGCTCCTGGCGTCTCTCTTCTCTGACAGATGTCCAATTCCTGCCTCTAGGGAGCCCCACTCCTCTGAGTTAACCCTGCTAGTATCCAGTGTCTAGAGAGAAGGTTCTTGATCTCCATTTCTCAGGGGTGTCTGGGCAGCCTTGCCCTCCCACAACGTACCACCTCTCCTTTGACCACAGAGCCTATTTGTGTCTGACAGAAACCCAAACACATGAGGTCACAGGTGCTCATAATTTTTCCTCCCCTCACCACCGTGCCCTCCCTCCCCCCCCCCCCTTTGTCCTCTAATCCTTTCCATGAATGGAAGGAATGCTTCATGTCATACTCAGCCTGTGAGGCTGTCCAGCTAGGTTTCATTGCTGGCACTCTGTATTGTGGGGGCTGCACTAACAGTGTGAATGTGAGGGAGGGGGGGAGGCTAGAGCTGAGAAACTTCACTCCCAGGGTCAGTCTTGACCGCAAATCTCTGACACTGCAGTGGAGCCGTAGACAGGTAGGACAACTAAGAGGGAAGAATATGCCTTATTTAATGCTTTACCAACACAGAGTAGACACCAAGGATGGGTAAGGGCTGGGACAGAATGGGGCTGCAGGCAGAAGTCCCCAGGTGAAAATGAAGGAAGGTATCTGGCTGTGACCTGCCATACTATTGGCTACTTCTGCTCATACTTGCCTTACAACCTGAACCACAGCCTGATCAAGCCACTGCTCAAAATCCTCTGAAGGCTAGCTCACCTGGTTTAACACTGTAGTATAAACTCCTTAGCCTGGAGTTTGTGATCTGCATGATCTGGGCCCACCTTCCTTGGCTGTCTTATCTCCACCACCAGTCCCCAGTGACCTCCTAAAATATCCCACATTCTAGCCCCAATGGGGTACTCATACCCCTAAACACGCCATGAACTCTCTGGACCCCCTGCCTTTGCTTAGGCTGGTCCATTCTCTCCTTCTGCAATGCTCTTCCCCCACCATCTTCTCTACCCATCAGATCTGGTATATTGTTTAAACAAAGGCTCAATACTACTTCCTTCATAAAAATCCACTTGCATAGAGAAATCAATTTCTCCTCAAAGCACCCAAAGCATTATATTAATACAGGACTTCTTTTATAGCATTTGTCATAGTGCGCCTTGGACCTGGGTCTCATGCAGAGGTAGCACCTAGCACAAAGTAAGTTCTCAATAAATCTTTATGGTAATGAATGGAGTCATGAGGTTGAATGAGGTTAATAAATGGTCAGGAAGGGAAAATAGCACAGAAACAAGAGTTCTGTTAGGCTTTCCTGCCTCTTATGTGTCTGGTGCCTCCTTTCTTTTTCCCCTCTGATCACATTAAATATTTACAATGTGCTAAATAGGCTTTTCCCACACTGTAGCTGCCCTCAGTTGCAAACCTAAGGCACAATGTCTCTGTTGTAATTTCCTACATGGTAAAAGAGAACACTGTGTACTCGTGGTTGGCTGGAATAACCTGCAACCCTTCAATTCCGTAGCACTTCCCAAGGACTACTGTGTACCCAGGTTTCTACTAGGGGCTGTGGAGGACACAATTTATTAATAGATAAGTCACTACCTGTCCCTATGCTGAAGAGGGCTATCAGAAGCCAAACTTTGGAGAAATCTGAGTGAAGCCTTGCAGTGGGTAGGACTTGAATAGTCAGAGACTGGCAGGGCAACCACAGGGCAGCCAAGTGCTAAAGGCCTGGAGGTGGGAAGATTATCTGGGCTATAATTTGCTCAGGAGATAGAGGAGAAAGTTAGGGTGGGCCCAAAATAGGAATGCCTTTAAATCTGTAAGTCTGAAGTTAATGCAGGTGAGGCAACATTATAGGATTTCAAACAGGTTAGTGCAACAATGTGCAGTGTGGACTGGAGGGAGGAGAGCCTAGAGATCAGAGGGATACTAGTAGCAATCCAAGATTGGGGTTCTGAAAATCTGGAAGAAGCAAGGGATGCAGCAAAAACACTGGATGGGAGTCAAGACACCTGGGTTCTACTCCTGGCTCTGTTGTGGGACCTTGAACCAGTCACTTTTCTGCTCTGGGCCTTTCCTTAACTGTAAAACCTAAAAACCTTCAAAGTGACCTTTCCAATCTGATGATCCACAGTTAAACCTTTGAAGTAGGATACTGAGAATGAAGGGAATAGGCCAATCTAATGGACATTTGGAACAAAGAAATGATTCACTGGAGTCTAGAGATAAAGAGCAGGAGGAAACGGAAGAGGGTCCAGCCAGGGAGAAATGGGGAACTGGGGGTGGGCGGAGCCTCTGCTCCTGACGTCTGGTTTGGCAATCCCGGTTACAGTTCCCCCTTCCTTCCCCTTCCCTAATTTAGCCTCTTAGCCTCACCTTATTTGGTGAGGTCAGGGCAAAACAGACATCCCTACACCACCTGATGCCTGCCCCCCACTTTACCTTCCCCTTTTCAGGCTTTGAAATGATCCTCCTTCTTCCCCACCTGGCACCATCCCAGAACCCACCATCCTCCACAGTTATCACCCCGGCGGCCAAAGTAGAAAGCGGTGAATTTGGGATCATGTTCATTATCACTCTCACAACTACCGTTCATTGAGAACTCACCACGTGCCAGGCTACATTATTTTTTTTACAGCAATTCTAGATTATCTCATTTTACCGATGGAGAACATGAGACCAAAATATGTTAAGTAATCTGTGCAAGGTCACACACACGTCAGTGGGCAATGCCAGATTGGAAATGAGGTCTGACTCTCAAGTCAGTGCTTCCGCCAGTTCCGGTTGGGCGGTGCGACCTTTGTCAGTTGTGGATTCCATCCCTTACCTACCTACCACTTCTCAGACCATAATTCTCCAAGCCCGGCCCCTGCCCTCGCCGCGCCAGGGGGGGGCCCAGGCTGCGGCCCTCTGCGGCCCCGCACAGCTTGCTGCACAGCAGGTGGGCGCGTGGGCGGGGCTGTCCCGGGGAGGCGGGCCCTGGAGGGGGCGTGGCCGGAAGCCTTAAAGAGGCCAGGGCGGCGGGTTGGGCTGTAGAGGCCGCGGGTGGCGGCTATCTTCTCTTCACTTTTCCGAGGATCACCGTGCCGTCACCATGTCCCTGGCGGCTTCGGCGGGCCGGGGCCCGGGAGCCGTGTGGTCCCCGACACATGTGCAGGTGACGGTGCTGCAGGCGCGGGGCCTGCGGGCCAAGGGCCCCGGGGGCACAAGCGATGCGTATGCCGTGATCCAGGTGGGCAAGGAGAAGTACGCCACCTCGGTGTCGGAGCGCAGCCTGGGTGCGCCGGTGTGGCGGGAGGAGGCCACCTTCGAGCTGCCGCCGCTGCTGTCCGCCGGGGCTGCGCCCGCGGCCACCGCCACCCTGCAGCTCACCGTGCTGCACCGCGCACTGCTCGGCCTCGACAAGTTCCTGGGGCGTGCCGAGGTGGACCTGCGGGAGCTGCATCGGGACCAGGGCCGCAGGAAGACCCAGTGAGTGCGGGCGGGGAGAGGACTGGGAGCAGCGGCGCGGACAGTGCGGGGTGGCCTGGGCGTTGAGATCTTTGTAGAGAGATCGCGCAAGGAAGGCGCTGCTGTGTCTCTAGGGGACAGAGAGAGACCTTTCAAGAGCGATCCTTGCACCCGTAATAGTATTCTCACCTAGCTTCAACTCCTTCGGCTGTCCCGCCCAGCTCTCCTGTGTCGGCTCTGAAAGCAGGGAGGGGTACTTGGGGCGATTTTGAATCGTCAGGACGTCGCCCAGAGCCTGAAACTTAGTAAGCACTTAATGAATTTTTGATGGAAAATACATGTGGCCTGACGAATTCTTGTTATTAGTGTGGGTAGTATGTATATTTGATATACGCATTAATTATGTGGAAAGCCTCCTAGGTATTTTATTGTACTGGATACTGAGCTGAGAATGGCTGGGCCACAGCACAGAAAGGATTAACTGGAGGAATGAAAACCGCCGACACTCCCTGGCTGTAGTCTAGAGGCTCACCCAAGGACGGAACTGGGGCATTACAGTGAGGGGTGGGTGGAGGTGGGGGCCGGGAATGGGGAGTGCAGGTTGCCAGGTGATGGCTATCTCCCACCCCCACATCACCACCGCCTACGGGGTTGGTGAAGGGAATTTGGCCCTCCCTTCACCCCTCTCCTCCCCAAAGAATGCTAGAACAGTTTGGTCTTAACCTTAATATTAACCCTGTTTGTCTGGGCCCCAAATTAGTAAGGATTTCCACTGATGGCTGGAGCTGGGGTCTGCCCTTGGCCCAGCTCAACTGGGAGGCAGGCATTGTTTTTCTTTGGCGTTTGTCAAGTTCTCTCTGGCTCTACTCCCAGCAGATGGCTGCTCACCTGTAGCTCCCAGTCAAGAGTTATGTGTTAGAGTATCTCACTCTTGCAGGGAAAGCTGGGCAAAACTCATTTTACTCCAAGATATTACCCAGTTATTTGCTCCCTTTCGCAGATGTTTGGAATGGAACATTTGATTGTGCCCATCTAGTATACCTTGCTTAGCTTATACTTGCTGGACCTTAAATATATAATACAAGCTGGTCATGTTATCACCTAACCCCTACAGTTTATGAAGCACACTGATTCACACTTTGTGTTTTAGATATAAACAGTATTTTAACTTTCCCTTGTGAAGGAGACAGGAAAAGCCAGAAGGTTTGAAGTTACCAGACTCCTTTTTCTGTAGGGTGGGTCCAATTTCAGCATGTATGCTTGCAAGTATAATACCTGATTTGCCTATCTGGCCAAAGATGAATAGGCATTTCTGAACTCAAATCAGATAAAAATAGAGTCTTTAGGTGAGGATGGATGGGGTATCTTCATAGCATCAACTTACAAGCCATAAGGTGAGCAGTGTCTTTGCTCAGGAGGGGCTGAAGCTGTGCTCATTTTTCATTTGATTAAATGATATTTGGGGCCTTGGGTTGGCTTCCTTTCCAGCTTCAACTGGGTGCCATTGGCAGTCCTTTGTTTGGTCCAAACCCAAGATGTGTGGATATTATCGCCTGTCTCTGCCGTCTGTTTCTTATAGGAACATTTTATTCCCTTGAAAGAGAGAGTGTTTCCCTGCCAGAGGTGGGGACTCCAGATTCCTGGGTCTGTTTGCCCACTCTGGTCCTGACTCATTGTTGGGCTTCAGGTTGCTCAGTCTTTCAACACCCAAGTTTCCCTATTTATGAATGGAGCTTGTTGCCTAACTTAATTAATGTTTATCAGCTGTTTCTGGGTTCCTGGATTAATGGGACCTGTGTATAGATTGAAAAAGTTCTGTTACTGCTTTGTGAGGAATGAAAACCTCCTTAAGCTCCCTAGTTCAGGAAGTGTTTAGGCTTTGCAGCTTCATTTTCTCATCCTTTCCAATGTAACCCTAAACTTAGATTGGTTACTCCTGTCTCCTTTAGATGAGCTGATTACCACTTAGTCACTGTATCAGCTTGTAGGAAAATGGTGCTTAGTTGATATTTAAATTTTTTTTTTTTTTTTTTTTTTATAACTGCAAAGGAAGGCTTCTTTTCTTTGTTCTTCTAACAGTAGGTGAAACTACAAGCTTTCCCTCTATCACTTCCTGGGACTTTCCAAGATGCTGGGGGAACCCAGTTAAACAAGCTCTGTACCAGGGTACATCACTTGGGCCCTCAAGATAGTTGAGATTTGGAGAAAGATATACACTGAGAGGCAGAATTTTAACAGAAACTGGCCGGGCTAGAGTCATTTGAACTAGTCATTAATGGTTTGTCTCCACATTAAAAACCAAAAACAAAACAAAAGCTCAAATCTTGGTCTGTAGGTTTGTGTGTGTGTATGTGCATGTCATCTCTAGCAAAGAAGATTGCTGCTATAGGGAGGGTATGACTTTCGTTATAGGTCTAGAAGCTGAAACTCAAAGCGTTAAGAGGTAACTGCTAATATTTCCATTTGTTCTTTTGATAAGCCCCCATCTATCATATCTTTGGAGTCAAGAGAATATGCTTTTCATAATGATTCAGATTTTGGGGACCTCGATTTTAGTGTGATGACACACATCTTTAAAACACCAAACAGAGCCCTGGCCGGTTTGGCTCAGCGGTTAGAGCGTCGGCTCATGGACCAAAGAGTCGGGGGTTCAATTCTGGTCAAGGGCATGTACCTCTGTTGCAATTCATCCCCGGCCCTGGTGGGGGTTGTGTGGGAGGCAACCAATCGATGTGTCTCTCTCACATCGATGTTTCTCTCTCTCTATCTCTCCCTCCCACTCTGGCTGAAAATAAATGGAAAAATGTCCTTCAGTGAGGATTAAAAAAAAGCAAAAATAAAAAAAAATAAAACACCAAACAGAGGCTGACATATAGGATAGGATACATTTAATAGGGCAGAGTGTGTAGCCCTCGTACTTAAGAAATGGAAATGAATTGGTTTTGCACTTATACTTACCTGTTATAGACCTGGGGTCTCAGTTGGGCGTTGGTTAAATGGGAATCAGTTAAGTCTCATGGTCATAAAAAGACATGAATCCGAGAGGCAGAGTAGAATCAGCTCTCTAGTCTCATGTAGCTTTGGATTCTAGATTGATTTTAAAAAACTTTCGAGGATGATAAGAGCAACAAAATTTGGGGAAATTATCTGTTGGAAGATAGATTAAATGCTCATTCAGGGTAGTAACTGGAAGGTCATTGTGTAACTAAATATCATGAAACTTAATACTGGAATAGTCTTCCAGATATAAAGAGAGAGTGTGAGTGATGGAGAGTCATTTTCCTATATCTCTTTTACGATTTAAGAGGGACTTTGGCCTGGCTGGTATGGCTCAAGTTGGTTGGGTGTCGTCCTATGTACTGAAAGGTTGCCAGTTGGATTCCCTGTAAGGGCACATGCCTAGGTTGTGGGCTTGATCCCTGGTAGGAGGCATGCAGGAGGTAGCTGATCTGTGTTCCCCTCTCACATCAATGTTTCTCTCTTTCTCTCTGAAAAACCAATTAAAACTTTTTTTTTTTTAATAAAAGAGGGAATTTGGTTGTATATGAAAGGACTTGGATATTAATAAAGGTTAACTATTTTGAAGAGCTGTAAATGTAGAAGGATGCTGTAATAAGTTGCCAAAGGAAGTTTGGGTTATTAAAAAGAAATAAGGGCTAGAGAGTTGTTTTTTTCTGGGAGAGTTGGATGCAGGGAAATGACTTAGAAGACCATAGAGATGTGCAATTCACAAATTATAAACAGTCACTGTTTGTGCTCATACCTTTAGGATTCCTAAGCACATTCTTAAGTTTTTTATAACAGATTGGAAAATTTGAGCAACGCTGTTAAGTTTTTCCTTTCTTGGGATTCCCCTTAAAGATAATATTGGGCCTTACTGGAAGCCCTCCTCCCTCTCACCTGTCACAGTCCCCTCCCACTCTAGTGTAGGAAACTGATAGCTCTATGCCCAAGACAGTTCTCTGTCACCTCTGGGATAAACCCTATCCTGCTTATGACAATAGAATGAAATGACTAAGAAGGGGGAAGTTACCTCAAAGTTGTTGTTCTGGTGCTATTAAAGATGTTCCTTTGTGTTTTTCATGGTATTATTTGATTATAATTTTATTTGTAAGACGTTCAGTTAGCATGGGGAAAGTTCTAACTGCTTTTTTTTTCTTGTCTTTAAAGTTTATCCATATTTTTCATAAATTTTTTTTAATATATACTATGGGCCAGGTACTGGGTATACAGTGTAAACAATGGTGACCGAAACAGATATGATCACTGCTTTCAGGAAACTCAGAGCCTTGTGGGGGGATATAGACATTAAACAAATGAACACATAAATAAATAATCATGTATTGTGATAAGTACTGTGGAGGAAAAAAACAGGGTATAAGAGAAAAGAGCAGGAAAGACATGATTTAAAGAAGATTGCAGATAACCTCTCTGAGGCAGAGACCTAAAGAATAAGGAGGATTTTTTCTAGTGAAAAGTAGAGGAAGGAGGCCTGACTGGGGTGGGCAGCCTGTGCAAAGGCCCTGAGGTAGGAACACCTGGAAAGCTAAACTGTGTAAAGTGAGGCTGAAGAGGAAGACAGGGCTTTACTTAAGAACAATGGAGCCCTGGCCGGTTTGGCTCAGCGGTTGGAGCGTCGGCCTGCGGTCCAGAGAGACCCGGGTTCGGTTCCCGCTAAGGGCATGTACCTCGGTTGCGGTTTGTCCCCGGCCCTGGTTGGTCGTGTGGGTGGCAGCCACTCGATGTGTCCCTTTCACGTCGATATTTCTCTCTCTCTCTTCCTCTCTCTCCCTCCCACTCTATCTGAACAAAAAATGAAAAAATGTCCTCGGGTGAGGATAAAAAAAAAAAAAAGAACAATAGAAAGCCACTGAATATTAAAAGCATAGGGGCATTGTAATCCAGTTTGTCAAAAGTCACTGTGGCTGTTGGGTGGATAATGGATTTGAAGCGAGCCTAGTCTGGAATCAGACAAACTAGATGGAGGCCACTGCAGTAATCCAGGTGGGCAATGGTGGTGGTTTGGACTAGGGTGATGGCTGTGGAGATGGAGAGGTGAGTGGATTTCAGAAATATTTTAGAGGCTCATTTGGCTTGGCTTGGGATGGATTGGACGTGGGTGGGGGTGAGTGAGAGGAAGTGATAAGAATGAGCAAATAAAATAAGAAGAGCTTGCTGTTGAAAATGAACCAGGAAGTGGTGGCTGCTTTCTTTCCCAACAGTCACTGTGATAGGGTGAGGTCACCATTACAAAGACAGTTTTGGGCAGTGACACCTGTGAGTTGAGTCGGCTGCTGGAGTGTATTAGTAGGAAACACCATTGAAACCAGGGTGTGTATATGTGTGTCTTCAAGTACAGTTTTAATACAGGTCAAGTCTTTGTTTTGTAATAGAGTAGCTGATGTAGTCTTACTGGTGTGTTCCAACACAGCTGATGATGTCACTGCTTCAAGAAATATAGGACAAAGACAAGGGAAAATAATATGTAACATTAGGAAAAATAAACCCACAAATGGAAAATAAAACTCTGGAGGCAAGCAAGTCAACCATTTAAATGTTTTTCACATTAGGGAAAGTAAGTATACAAGAGTCTCGTGCCTTTTTCCTTTCGCTTAAACTTCCTTCTGGTTACAAAGACTGCTATTGTATTTCTATAACTACCATCAGTGGGAAGGCTTTTATAAATAGTATCTGTCATTTTAATTGTAGTTATTAACTAAAAAATGTTATAATTACATTAAAAGCAATGCATGTGCTGATTAAAATGTCATCAACTCAAACATATTTGCTGATATCATTCTTCCTCCCCTTTAACAATAATCTTAGATATCTATACAATAAAAACTTCAGTTTTAATTGCCATCTGTCCTAGAAAACTGTGCTTCTTACCCTATACTTTTGGAGGGATGTTAGCTCTGGTTTAGCTCCAGAAGGATTAGGACACCCTAGCCCAAGTGGAGAGAGTGAGAGGGGGTCATTTTAGGCCTTGTCTTCACCTCAGAGCAGTTCCCTGGGTGGCCTTTGGTTCTGGGTCTGGTGTAGATCTAAATTCTCAGGCCTTTGAATTCCAACAAAATCAACAGCCAGACCCTTGTATTGGCCTCTGAAGAAAGTAAGCCTGATGCCAGGATTGTTTGTCTTGGAAAACACTTGGCAAGTGGGTTCTACTCCCCTTAAGGAGGTGTCCTGGGTCACATCTTATGCCCCAGCTGGCTCAGGAAGAGACCAAGCCTGACTTTTACCTGCTTGTCCCTTGGCCAGGATCACTTTGGTCTTGTCTTTGCTGTGTGACCCAACGCAGGGCTCACGGTCTCTGAGAGTGAGTGAGTGCGTGTGCGCACATGCATGCTTGCAGTCCCCAAGGCACGGGCAGGCGGTCGTTTACCTATGTAGACGTGGAGAACTGTTTAATCTTACACTTAATCCTGTGAATTAAAGATTAGGGGTGTTGCCCGGCCGGTGTGGTTCAGTGGTTGAGCGTCAACCCATGCACCAAGAAGTTGCTGGTTCGATTCCCAGTCAGGGCACATGCCCAGGTTGTGGGCCCAATCCCCAGTGGGGGGCATGCAGGAGGTGGCCAGTTGATGTTCTCTCTCATTGATGTTTCTCGCTCTCTCTTCTTCTCCCTTCCTCTCTCTCCAAAATCAATAAAGAAAAAAAAAAAAAAAGACTAGGGGTGTCCGAAGTATGAGGTCAAAGCTCTGCCCTTTCAGTTTCCCAGTTTGGGGTATGGCTTCCTTGTCCATGCCCTTTCTGAACATTGAAGAAGCAGGTTGCCTTCTGCAGCTTGGTGGCTAATGATGCTTTTGGCAAAGGAGCCGCTTTTAGCCACTAATGAGACAAGAAATTCCTTTCCTGCAGGGAGAAGTCTGTAGATAATCTGCTAGAAGAAAATCCAGGCTTTAGTCTCCAGGGTGTCCCTAGGGGACACATTTAGGAATGTGCTGTGGAGAGAGAAAAGGCAGCGGTAATTAACTGTCTTTTCCTGAATGCTGGCCTCTGAATGGAGCAGAGGGAAGGTATTTATAAGAAATCCCCGAAAAACGTTTCTAGAGGTGCGGCTGCTGCACACTTCATTTTTAAAATAACCACTCTTTTATTAAAGTGGACATGGCTAACCTAGGTAGAACAATTAAGGCTTCCAGAAAGTCTGGTCTGAAAAGGCCTCTTGTGATCATAAAGAATGGGTGTCCTGTGTGCAGGGAACCAGCAGTAGGCTGGGTCCTGGGCTGTTTCTTCAAGGGTGTCGCCTCCTATGGCATTAGTCCTGTGGGGTTTTCCTTTGACACCAGTGGAACTTTTCATTTTTACTAATCATTGGTTGTTAAACAGGGTTTTCAAAATGTTCTTGGTGTGGGTTTTTTCCCCCCCTCCTTCTTGGGTCTTACCTTGATTATAAGACAAATCATAGATACTCTGCTTGCTGGCCAAGAACTCTCATAGAAAGGAGTGCGAGAGTCTGGTTGTGGGTGGAGCATAGGCTGAATGTTTTCTGATGTCTGTCATGCTGAAGTTTGTTTGTTTCTTTTGTCCTGGTAAAAGATGATAGACCAAGACATCGCATCTTCTTTTTCCATCCTTAAAGTCTCTTTGCACCAGTGATAAAGGACCTGTGGTAGCCATGAGACTGTTCTTTGGCAGACCAAATACATCAGTGGCATTTACATTTGGGCTAGAGGTGAGATAGCTGATCTGATGGTAGCATATTAACATTTGTGGCTTTCTGAGATATGATCAAGTAAAAAACAAAATTGGGCAGTAAATGAATGCACAAGTGTACTTACGTGGTTAAAAGTGCATCAATTTTTAAAATTCTCAGAGAATCTTGAAATACTGGTGCTTGCTATTCCCTTTAGTCTCTACCTACAAGGGGTTTAGTATTGCTTTCAACGTAGAAAACATGTCTTGAATCTTATACGTCAGTCAAGTATGCCATCTCGGCATATCTCTGAAATAGTTTGGAAGCTGTCTGTTTCATGTCTCTCCTGCCTACGTAGAAATCCTGAAGGGTTAAGTCTAAGGAGCGTTAATTAAATCTCTCAGTAAGTTACAGAAGATATACACTGATCATGCTATTTTAAAAATTCCTATATACTTTTTAATTTTGGAAATTGTGTGATACGAGCTCATTTTGTAATTAAGTCTTTTCCTACTCCCTTTAAATGCAAATCGTTACTAGTATTTGCTGGATGTTTGGATGCCCAGTTAATCAGAATTGTAGATATCTTAAATTCCCTTTTGAGAACCATCTGAATGGGTAAACTATGGTATATATGCACTTCACAGAATGTCATACAGTCATTAGAAACGATGGGTGTGGAGACTGTAAGACAATGATGTATTTAACATACTACAAATAAAATTGCATGTGTACTTTGGTTACAACTAAGTGATAATTATACTTAACACTTATGGAGTCCTTATTAATACTAGGCACTGTTCTAAGCACTTTATATATGAAGCCATTTAATCTTCATGACATCCTTGTGAGGTAGGTGCTTTTAACCCTGTTCCAGAGGAGGAGCCTGAGCCAAGGGAGGTGATATCACTTGCCTAAACTCTCTCAGCTAGTGATTGTTAAAATATACAGGAAAAAGACTTTAAGAAAATATATAAAAAGGTAATGGTTGGGTTAGAATGAGAGTGAGACCATTTTTTTTAAAAATTAAAAAATTTTTCTATGACCCATTTTCATACTTTATAACAGAATTTGTATAGAGCAAATAATATAGAAAGGACCAAAAATATTTTCAACCTGCCTTTTCTTACATATCTCTCCTTTACCATGTCGCTTACCAACTTTTAGGATTGATTTTGGTGGCTACAGATAGCCTTTTTGTGTCACTAGAATGGCTAAAATTAGGGTAAAAAATGATCCATTTGTTGCTGTCATGATTTACCAGTTCTTCCAAGCAGTTGATAGTGGGCAGAAGGGAAGATGCACCTGGGGAGGTGAGGCTGGCTGATTGACAATTCTGTATTCAGAGTTAGGTAATGATGACCAGCCACCTTGGTCAATAACAAAACTGGTTAAACTACTTAGCTTCTGCAAGGTACACACCACAAATGTTTTATAGGTCATAAAACATTTCTGTCCCTGTTTGCTATGCATTGTTTCTCGGCTACTAAGAGAAGAGTCTGGACATTTTATCCATCACTCCTTTTCAGAACCCCTGTAGATGTTCTCAGCTGCTAACCCCACATGATTTTCAGCCTTATTTTTATTTCCTGGGGAAGACAATTAAGGAACTGCTTTTTAAAATTTCTTCATCTAAGAACGATCTCGTGTGTCCCCTGTCTCAGAACACCATGTCAGGTACTGTTCTGTTCTTCCTGCTTCTTTCCTGACCTGGGGCCATAATCCCCTGTGTCATGATGCTGGGTCACGTTGCTTGTTTATGATGATGACTCATGCTACAAGTCATGGCTGAGATTTTGCAGGGGAAAGGAAACAGGCAGTCCACTACTGATCCTTGAGTCCAAACTGTACTCGTAGACAAGGCTCCCTTGAAATTAACCGAACACTGTAAAATGTTGAAGTAACTAATAGAGCTGTGGTCTTCCTTTGCCTTGCCTTTCTGTGTCCAATCTGAGAATACAGTATTAATTCATTTTGCCAGATCCCTAAGTAGGTAGTACTTACAGCCCTGTGGGGTTTAAATGAACTGAGAACCATACTTGTGTGTGAGAGTCCTCATCTGTGATGAGACTTGAGTTTTTCTTCATGTCTCATTGTTTTCTTGTGCTTCAGAGTTAGAAAGAAGAGGCAGCAGTTGTGCCAGTGTCACCAACATTTTGTGACGATGTTTGTAAACTCACTCAGCCCCCCCACCCCCAGAGGGTAAGCTTTTTAGGGCAGAATCTGGCCTCTTCATTTTGCATGTTAAGTGCCTGGCAAGTGAAAAGTACTTGAACTGAATCTTTGGAGCCATCATTTCTCTGTACGTGTCTGCCCTCAGGAATGTTTTGAAGGAAAAACATGCTTGCTTCATCTGCAGAAGGATTACTTTTGAGACATACCAGTCAGTCCTCTGCAAGTGTAATCCCCAGTGTCTGCACTTCTCATCTCCCAGGAGCAGAGCCACACTCCCCTCACCCGCCACATTCCGCTGGAAGGCCCCCTGGGGTCCACTTTCCATGTGTTAAACTGTAGTTCTGAAGCAAATCAACCCTGAGAATTGGTCATGGTCGAATGGTTTTAGTTGTTCTAAAAAATGACTATTTCAAGCCCAGAAGATTTGACAATGCAGATCTAGGTAGTAGCTCCCCAACCTGGCCACTGGGATTGGGGGATGGGGATCCCGTGTCCTGTGTTCTGCCTCTTTTCCTTCCTGCACCTAGCTCTTTCTTTTTTATATTCCCTACTACTCTTAATAAGGCATCTTTTTGAAAGTATAAAAGACTTTCATGAATTTTTTTCTGTTTTTAGCTGTTCGTTGTATTGTGTTTGCCCCCCCCCCCAAAAAAACCCAAAATCCAAAACCAAACAAACCAAAGCCCAAGTCCCCCTCACAGGAGGGCAGCCTGTTTGGATGCTTCGCATTTTTGCTTGTTATCTGCCCAAGACTATCACTTGACTGAGGAGCGTGGAGGGGTCGGAAGATTGGAGTTTTCATTCTATACCATTTTGTATGATTTGAATTTTTACCCTATGCCTGTTATTACTTAAAAATATAGTTTATAGAAATTTCCTGTCTCTTCCTATGTATTCAGGAGATCCTTTTAATTTTTGAAGAATTGAGTTTTAATTATAAGTAAAATTTATTAGTTGCTTACAGAAGGGATCAGTTGATATTTTTGATAGGTTGCAGGGTTTTTCCAGAAATGGGCTTAAAAATAAACTTGCTCCATTGGGATTATGGCTTTCTTTCTGTTCTCTGCCCTTTGGACTAGGAAAATGAACCCGGCCCTGATCTCCGAGATAATGCAAGCTTTCTGGGCTTACGTGAAAGGTAATGCTGAACACACCCATGCTGACATCACGTGCTCAGTGGCCATGCTTTATTATGTATGAACTACTTCCGCAAGGTGCTGGAATTAAGTGAATTTAAAAGAAAATAAACAGAAACGCTTAAAAGGGAGAAAGAGAGAGAAACATCGATGTGAGAAACATCCATCAGTTGCCTCTTGCATGCCCCCTCCTGGGGATCAAGCCCGCAACCTGGACATGTGCCCTGACCCACAGGAATTGAACCGGGACCTCTCAGTCCATGGAAAACGCTCAGTCCACTGAGCCACACTAGCCAGGCTTGAATTGATATTTATTTATTTATTTATCTTATCCTCTCCAGAGGACATTTTTTCATTTTTTGTTCAGATAGAGTGGGAGGGAGAGAGAGGAAGAGAGAGAGAGAAACATCGATGTGAAAGTGACACATCGAGTGGCTGCCACCCGCACGACCAACCAGGGCCGGGGACAAACTGCAACCGAGGTACGTGCCCTTAGCGGGAACCGAACCCAGGTCTCTCTGGACCGCAGACCGCAGGCCGACACTCTAACCGCTGAGCCAAACCGGCCAGGGCTTGAATTGATATTTAAAGATTAAAATCCAGTTACATGTACTGGTTTGGGATTCCTCAGGGTGACTTATGGATCATGGCGTTCACTGTTGTTATCAAATTATGCTTGTGTCAAATATCCTTGGCTAATATTGATAGTAGAAGAAACAATTCCTGTCTTCCTTTCTAGCTTTAGTAAATCTAGCACAGATTTTTATAAATTCTGAACATTTGCATGGGATGCTTACCTGCCTATGATTCAGTCTGCCTTTCACCTCCTGAAATAGCCCTGTGGTTGTTCGAGGCTATCTGGTGTTTGGTTTGTTTGTGAAAATAAGCAGATAGGACCAGTTGGTGAAGTGTCTGTTCACATCTCCTCTTGGTGTTGGGAGTTTCCAAAACAAATCCCACTTTAGTGCCTGGGGATTGAACCTGTGCATCAGGAAATAATAGGACCTTAGGGAGGATTCTAGAGTTGGTTGGAGCTTTGCTCAAAATAAACAGACTTTGGCACTGATATTTTTGGAAAGGCAGGAGTGGTCCCAAGAACTGTCAAGTATGTATTCTGTAAAAGTCTGTTCTGTCTTCCCATCCCCTGGGTAGAGAGGGGCAGCTCTCTGCTTCTGGCTGCTGTGGTCCTCTGAGCCCTGCATTTGGCTTTCCCCTTTCAAGGTGCCTACAGTTGGTACTTAGAAATGCTAACCACCCTTCATCACCAAGGCTACCATTTAGCATATGACTGTGGAGAAAAATACAAATAGTCCTCCCAACATCTAAGTGACAAATATGCAAACTGTTCCCAGCCAGGTCCTGGAAAATGTATTGGAAAGACACTAGGCTGGCAGAGGCCATGCTGTCTGTCAGGCCCTTGCATCTCCCCTCCCTCTCCAGCTGTGGATTGTGGTTTTAAAAACCATAAGAGAGCCCTGGCCAGTTTGGCTCAGGAGTTAGAGCATGGGCCTGCGGACCAAAGAGTTGTGGGTTTGATTCTGGTCAAGGGCACGTACCTAGGTTGCGGTTCAGCCCCTGGCTCTGGTCGGGGTTGTGCTGGAGGCAGCCAATTGATGTGTCTCTCTCTCCCTCCCTTCCTACCTACCTCCTTCCCTCTCTGTCTGAAAATAAATGGAAAAATGTCCTCGGGTGAGGATTAAAAAATAACAACTATAAAAGATTTCTCCTCAAGGTCCAAAAAATCATAGCTGACATCATTTTCTCAGATCTTGGCTATATTTTGATAATGCATGTTAAATTATTCTTGATGACTTTTACACCGGACTTTATGAAAGCTTATGATTTATGTCAGATGGCAAGCTATGGTGGGTTTTCCCCCTTTCTACTTTTATCTTAGGATGTTGAAATTAGAAGTTTAAACTTTCCTCAAAAAAAAAAAAAATTAAATTAAATTTGAGCCCTTCTTTCTGTGTGTTGCAAAAGGTGGCCCATCGAAGATCAGTTAGGAGAGAATACCAAGCAGTAATCTGGTGTAAGGGACAAAAGGGAGCTCTGAAGTGCAGAGCCGACTCAGAACCCAGTTGTGCCCCTTGGTAGTCGTAAGGCCTTGTACCAATTACCTCATTTGTGAGCCTCAATCTCTTTATCTGTAAAATGGGTATAATATCCCATTTTGGAGGTAAAGCAATGTCATTCTTTTGATACTTAAATGAGGATGTTTCTCAGTGTGTGCAGTGCCAGATATGCTGGCGGTGTTTTTAAGTGTTAGGTTTCCACTTCCCTCTGCTGCCTTCCTTTAAGTGTAGGTGAGCTAAAACAATGAGAGCAGTGATCTGCCCTGTGAGCAAGACAGGCTGAAGGCGAAAGAGGAAATTGTGGTTGTTCGGGCAAACCATCATTTCCTTAAAGCCCATGGCCATCAGCTCTTAACTAGGTCACTAAAAAAAAGGTCAAATGTGGGTTCTCAGTTTCTGAGGGTGACGCTGGGGCTGACTGTCAGGAGACCGTGTCCTTGAGCTGTTTGCTCTGTGGTGGTCATGCTGCTCACATTCTTGCAGTTCACCAGCTGGAAAATGCCAAGGGGAGACCTCTTTTTTCTGAAGTTTGTCTCTCAATGGAGTTGAACGGGTGATATATCATTTGCCATATCTTAAAGTAGTTTGCAAATGACCAAGAGAAATACTTGAATAATGTTTAAAATACTGCCTCCCCCCCCCCCCCACCCCGATTATTAAGCTAGGGAAGAATGCCTCTTTTCAAGTTTCTTTTTTTAAAAAAATTGTGATAAACAATTATACATATATAACAAAATTTACCACTTTAACCATTTTTAGGTGTATCGTTTTGTGGTACTAAGCAGTCACATTGTTGTGCAACCATCACCACCATCCATCTCCAAAACTTTTTATTTTCCTCAACTGAAACGATGTCCCCATTAAATGCTAACTCCCATTCACTCCTTCCCCCAGCTCTTGGTGACCACCATTCTCCTTTCTGTCTCTATGAATTTGACTACTCTAGTGCCTCATATAAAGAGAATCTATATATATTTTTACTGTCTTATATTTTCCATTACTCCCTGGCAGGGACCGTTCTACAAACTCTTGCTTCTCTCTGAGATTTACTTGTCAATTTGCATTCTACCTTCCTAACTACGTGTGTATGATCTTTGCATTTTACCCTACTGAAGGAAAATACCAGTCATAGGAAATGATTTGATGGAATGTTTATTTTATATATTTTATTTTTAGACATAGCACTTTATTGAATCAAGATTTTAGATGATGCTACACTGAGTACAGAATCAGATCCTGTCTTTGTCTAGTGGGTAGCTTCTCAAAAGTAAAACTACAAGTGCTGCCTTTATCGCCCACCCCACCCTTTACTCCCCAGAGGAGAGTATAAGAATGTGTTTGTATAAGAGGTTGGTAACAGAGATGAGAGGCCAGTTAGTGGGGATTGTGAGCATTGTTTTAGGCTCTTCAGTTCAAAGGTAACCTCTCAGTCTTTCTCCTTGTAGGTGGTACACCTTGAAATCCAAACCAGGAAAGAAAGATAAAGAGCGAGGAGAAATTGAAGTTGACATCCAATTTATGAGAAACAACATGACTGCTAGCATGTTTGACCTTTCCGTGAAAGACAAGTCTCGGAATCCATTTGGGAAACTGAAGGACAAGATCAGGGGGAAGAATAAGGATAGTGCATCAGATACTGCTTCAGCCATCGTCCCCAGCGTGTCACCCTCCGTCGACAGTGACGATGAGTCGTCTTCAAAAGACAAGAAAAAGAAGTCAAAGATTAAGACCTTGTTTTCCAAGTCTAATTTGCAGAAAACACCACTTTCCCAGTCCATGTCTGTCCTGCCTACTTCAAAGCCAGACAAAGTGCTGCTTCGTCCTGGAGACTTCCAGTCCCGGTGGGAGGATGATGACAACGAGGATGAGTCCTCCTCTGCCTCGGACAGTGAGTTTCCTCCTCCTCCTTACTTGGCCTTCCTCCCTCAGCTTAATTTACTTTGCTCTGAGAGAGAAAAAACAAACGAATCTTAAGAGAAAGATTTAAATTCAGCTTCTCAGTTACTAAAATGATGATGGTGGTGGTGGTGGTGATGGTTATGATGATGATGGTGGTCATGATGGTGGTGGTGGTTATAATGGTGATGATGGTCATGATGGTGGTGGTGGTTATGATGGTGATGATGGTGGTGGTGGTGGTGGTTATGATGGTGATGGTGATGATGGTGGTCATGATGGTGGTGATGGCTATGATGATGATGGTGGTCATGATGGTGGTGGTGGTTATAATGGTGATGATGGTGATGATGGTGGTGGTGGTGATGGTTATGATGATGATGGTGGTCATGATGGTGGTGATGGCTATGATGATGATGGTGGTCATGATGGTGGTGGTGGTTATAATGGTGATGGTGATGATGGTCATAATGGTGGTGGTGGTGGTGATGATGAATTATTTTGGTTAGGAAGCCTTCTCTATTTCTTAGCCCTCTGTTTTCTAAGAAATGTGTAAATTCCTTTTCCAAAATGTCTGGCTCTATAACGGATGTGCATTACTACAAGTTTCTGGAACTAACAGAATGAGTGCATCCAGGTTTTTTTTTGTTTTTTGTTTTTTTTTTAATTAAAGGTAAAACCATGGAACATTAATGATATTTCATTAATTCATCAGGTATTTATTGAACTCCTATTATTGGACTTAAACTTCATGGGATACATCCCTAATGAAAGCTAAGGAATCCAATTCCCTTAACTCCGAATTAACTGTGTATTTTGAACTGCAATTTCAATGATCAAATCCCTACTGTTGGCCAGATCCTGCTATTCTACCAAGAGTGCTGCCCTTTTCATTCGTGAAATGCAGGGTTTCTCAGCGTTAGCACAACTCATAGTTTGGGCCATATATTCTCTGTTGTGGGGGGCTGTCTCATGCACTGCATGAATTTGGGGGGCATCCCTGGCCTCTACCTGCTCGATGTTTTTCACTAGTTATGGAAACTGAAAATGTATTCAGACACGGACAAATCTCCCTACCCCAAGTTGTGAACCACTAGTTGAACTTCTTAATTCCCTTTTTTCTTCCCACAGTCATGTCTCACAAGAGAACAGTAAGTGCAGATCCTAAGCAACTGAACCAGATCAACTTCAACCTTCCCAAGAAGGAAGGGCTCTCCTTTCTTGGCGGCCTTCGGTCCAAGAATGACTCCCTTTCCCGCTCTAATGTCTGCATCAATGGGAACCATGTTTACATGGAGCAGCCAGAAGGCAAGAATGAGACCAAGGACAGCACTTCTTCTTCTCCTTCTCCCCAGGGCTTCAGGAAGAAGCATTTGTTCTCATCTACAGAAAACCTGGCTCCTCAGTCTTGGAAGGAATCTGGGGAAGGAGGTGCAGTGTCATCTGACAAGTGGCTCTCTGAGTCTTCCACAAAGAACTCCCCGAAATCCATGACCCTGCCACCCTCCTGGCCCCCAGTCAGCGGGGACATTGGGGAAAATACAGCCCCAGCGAAAGCGGAGGCTGTGAAAGAATCCAAAGACAGCAAGAAGCACGAGAACAAGAAGTCCTCTTTGCTTTCTCTGGTGACAGGAAAGAAGGACGTGGCGAAGGGCAGTGAAGGCGAAAGCCCTGCTGCCACGCCCGGGAAGGAGAAGGACGGCACACTGAGGGAGGATGGGCCCGGGCCTGCTGAAGGCGTTGTGAAGAGGTCTGAGAAGGATACTATGGCTGTTGTCTCTGGACAGGGAAAATCCCTGAACCCCTTTGAAGAAGTGCAGATCACAGAACCGGAAGCTGACCCAGAGCCCAAGTCTGAACCAACACCACCTGTTACCTCTGCCAGGGCTCCTCAGACCAAAGCCGTGAAACCTCGGTGAGTCTTGGTCCTCTCTGTGTGATCATCAGAGCCCAGGGCAATGCCATGGGGGCAGCAGATTCCGAGTGTGCGTGTTGGCAATACCAGGCTTCGGTTGTGGTATGTGTAGGACCTGTGTTTAAGTTTGTCACAGACCTCCCTTTGAGGCTGATGTTGGCTCTCCTCCTTGCATTTTGACACTGGTTCGCTGTCACGAGACACCCTTGGTCCACTCTTGAGTGTGCCTATGACAGTTCTCTGTGTGTTTACTCCATCCTGAGTGAGCCTTGGGAGTTTCTGCTTGTCAGTGTGACTCACATTCACTCACGGTGTTTCTGTGGTCTGGGTTGGGAGAGTCTTGTTTTTGAGATTCTGCTTACTTTGATTTCACAGAGACATACACAGACTGACACAGACGATTGCTATTCAAAATGTGTGCTCCTTGCTCTGTGGTGAATCTCTTACTGCTTTGAACTGTTTAGATGCTTTCTGTGTATCACCGAAAGAAACTATAGGCTGTCGCTTTACCTGGATCTTTCTGTTTCTGTTGCAAAGCGCTTCGTGTGGCAGATGTGCTCGGTGATAAAAAGTGTTCCTTTTGTATGTTAAGTATTGGTGTGTTCCTTGTTTAACTTCTTAAGGTATTGCCCCAATTATAACGTAAGTTCTTCCCTTTAAACGACTTTATTTTTACATGTTTTTTGCCTCTCGTGCAGCATCTGCAACTGACCTGCAGATTTTATTTTGTCCTTTTTGCAGACTGGAAGTGTCTCCAGAGGTTCAGCCCACAGCCAGGCTTCCTCCTTCCCCTGACTCTTCTCTCTTTTTTTCTGCTCTCCCTTCCAGTTCTGCTCAGACACCTGTCCCTTCTCAATCGGGGCATGAGTCAGAGACACAGTCCTCAGAATCTCTCTCTTTCTTCTCCGCTTTCTCATCTCCCCTAGCAGCTCCCATTTCCACATCCACTCCTATTGAAAGCCGGCCTTCCACTGACCAGGGCCAGGCTGATTCTGAAGAACCATCTTTGCTCCTTAATGCAGAGTGGCAAAAGGAGAGTTTAACAAAAGTTCCAGATGCTGTTTCTTGTGCCTTGGGATCACTTTCTAAACAGCCCACCATTGCAGAGTGTGAAGGGATGGAAGAGGCTCCAGTGGGGATGACCAGCGAGAAGGATACAGGGAAGAAGACCAGTGTCGATGACTCAGAAAAGTTTCTCCTGAAGCAGCCTGAAACGGGGCAGCAAGAAGAACTTCTGAGGTTTCCCCCTAAAAAACAAGACTATACGCCTCCCTCTGATGGGTCCCAAGAAGAAACATTCGCCCTTTCGGTGAGAAGTGGCAGGAAGCCTCCGATGGGGGTAAGCACAGACTTGGAGAGTCAGTCTGGGGCTTTTGAGGAGAACAGAGTTAGGGATGGCAGAATGACTTCCGCAGTCAAACAAGTGGTACCCCCTCTTCAAATGGGAGAATCGGTCCCCCAACTTGACTCCACAGTGCGGAGACATGAAGAGATGGGTCTGAATGGCAAGGAGGGCCAAAAGAAAATCAAGAAGCATGTGTCATTTTCTGAGCAGCTCTTTATGGAAGAGGAGGTGGAAAAGTCGCCTGGACTGGTTGAAGAGGACAAAAGTAATCCCCAGGAGCAGAGGTGTGAAGGGGCTGCCCCCGGCAGTGTGTTTGACAGAGAGCCTGCTGAGTCTCCCCACGCAGAAGACTCGGAGGAGGGAGTTGTGATTGAACCCAGGCCGCTGAATTCCAGTGTGCCAGCTGCCACAGCCAGTCACCTGCCCCTCCCCTCTCATGAGGAGAGTGTCTCAGAAGGCCCAGTGAGTGAAGCAAGCCCAGGGAAAGGCATTCCGCTCTTTAGGACTGAAGGAGATGATATCCTTCTGGCTCAAAATCAGAGCAAAGCCAGTGATCATGAAGGTCTATTGTCTGATCCCCTGAGTGACCTTCAGTTGGCCTCAGATGTTAAATCTCCAATCACGGCTGATCTGGACTTAACCCTTCCTTCCATTCCTGAAGTCGCATCGGATGATGAAAGAGTAGACGAGGTGGAAGATGACAGAGAGGCAGCAAAGGTGGCAACTCTGGAAGTAGGAGCTTCTTCCTTGAGCTCATTACTTGCCCATCCTGAGAGGGCGCCGAGTGGCGAGGCGGGTGGGTTGGCAGTGCCCACAGACAGCCTGCATGACCTCAGGTCGAAAGCACCTGAAGCTTCTCTTAGGGCTTCTTCAGAGCAGACTACAACTTTAGAAATTCATAAACCATATCTTGGCAAGAGTTCACGCTTGGATACACAGCTGCCAGGTCCTGGCGATGGCAAGGAGGAGAAACTGATGGGAAATGGGAGGCTAAGTCAACTTCCTGACGTGGCCCCGAATTCTCCTGTCTCCAGGCCCTCTTTTTCTGAGCCCTCTCCTGCCACACACTCTTTCCCTAGCTATCCATACTCTGACACTCACCACACCAGTACAACAGAATCTCAAAAAAAAGCAACAGCAGAGGGCCTCCCTGGTAAAGTGGAAAATTCTGGCAAGAGGAAGCCGCTTCTTCAGGCCTGGGTCTCACCCTCGGAGACACATCCAGTCTCAGCTGGAACTGGGTCAGCCAAGCACAGGTGAGAGTCGGGAAAGATTGTCTTCATAAATGTGAGCAATGTCCCCTTTGCTTTTTGCCTGCAGAGGTTATTATGGTTTTTTAACTGCACAGATGTTCTGGTGGTGCAACCCACCTGTTTTGCTGGTAGGGCCTATTTTAAAAGGGCTGTCTCCTGTGGTGGGAATACCTCGACACTCCTGTGTTTGTAGCAAGAATGTAGTAGTAGTCTTCAAAAATAGTTTAGGAATTATTCTGCACAGTCAGAGTCAGAGCTCTGAAATAGCAGAGATGGGCCATGGCGAGTATCTTAATGGTCTCAGAAACCAACTGAGATTGAAAGTGTTTTAAAGCTTCCTTTTTGCACAGCCCGGTGTGAAGCTAGCATGTTTGTTCTGAAGTCTTTCTTTACTGCTGAGAAACAGAAGGCTTTGCAAGGGCTCCCACAGTGGAGTCCTAGGCTATAGTTGCCTCCAAAAATGAGAGACTGTCTTTAATGTTCTCCTGACATGGAGAACGAGGACAGGGGCTTGTGAGAACGTCAGGACACCTGGCTCTAAGGGTGTGTGTTGTTGGCTTGCATATGGCTGCCTAGTCCTGACTGCTTTCATTTCCACAGGAACACTGGTGTGTGTTAGACTGGAGATGTGAACACTGTGTCACCGCTCTCCGCCCTCCTCTCTCTGGCTGGCTGCCATCTTTGAGATGGGCAGTTTCTCAGTTTTGCCATTACAGAAAGGTCTAAGGATCATTTCTCCCTTCTCTTTAGACTTCATCCTGTGAAGCCAATGAACACAACAGCCACCAAGATTGCTAACTCCAGCTTGGGAACTGCCACTATCATCAGTGAGAACTTGATCAACGAAGCCATTATGAAGGTATGTCTTCTCCAAGAAGTGGGCATGTTAGTTAGGGATCTGAAAAAAAAAACAAACCCATTTCTAGAGTCACCATTGTATACATCTCCCTGGGCAGCAGGTAACGCCAGGAGTAACTTAACCATGTCTCCTGTCTTTGGATAATCTCTGGAAGCCCCTGAACTTGCCACTGAATAATTTCTTTTCCCTTATGGTTATTTGGTTATTGTTGAATTTCTGTGTCTCAAGTAACGTAATTGACATTATCACTTCTCTTTAATGAGAAGAAAATGTCACCCACCATCTGGCCCGTTCAAATGAGATATTTAATTTTCGTGTATCCTTTCTTATCTTTTGGCAAGGATATAAAATTCTTGTATCATTGCACAGATACATTTTTTTGGTAACTTTATTCTGAAATAATTTCAAATAAAAAAAATTGCAAAAATAGTACAAAGAACTCCTGTGTACCTTTCATCTGAATTCACCAATTGTTAACATTTTATCGGATTTGCTTTTTCGTTCTCCCACCCCCTCTTTGTTCTCTCTTTGTATATATTTTTTCTGAACCATTTGAGAGTAAGTTGCTTATATCATGCCTCTCTTACCCCTAAATACTTAAGTATGGAATTCCTAAGAATAAGGACATTTATCAAAATCAAGAAATTTAACATTGATGTGATACTCTTTTCTCATTTACTGTCTATATTTCAATTTCACCAATTGTCCCATTAATGTCCTTTTTAGGCTAATTTTTTCCTCTGGATCCAGGATCCAATCCAGGATCACTTATTATGCTTCGTTATCTCTTTAGTCTTCTTTATTCTAGAGTAGTTTCTTGGCCTTTTTTTTGTCTTTTAAGACATGGCCACTTTTTAAGAGTGTAGATCAGTTGTTTGTAGACTTTGCCTCAGTTTAGATTTCTCTGGTGTTTCCTCGTGGTTTGGTTGAGGTTATGCATTCTTGGCAGGAATTAACTATAGAAATTACGTGTTCTTCTCAGTGCATTGTGTGAAGAGGCACATTTTGTCAGTTTATACCAGCAGTGGAAGTGTTAACTCTGATGACTTAGTTTAGGTGGTGTCTACCCAGGTTCTCCAGTGTAAAGTTGTTATTTTTCCCTTTACAATTAATAAGAAATTTGTGGGGAATTAATTTCAGACTATGTAAATATCCTGTTCCTCATCAACCTTTGATTCACAGGCTTTAGTATCCATTGATGAATACGGTAGTTGTAAAGTGGTATTTCCAGCTCCATCACCTGCACGGAGACACTCTTCAATTCTTGTTCACTTTGTAGTATATGAACCTTTTTTGCATGTTGCTACTTAAGTATTTGAAATGGTTATACCAATATTCACTTAACCATTTCTCTATCTTTGGATATTTAGGTTGTTTTCTGTTTTTGTTTTTTGTTAATCCTCACCTGAGGAGGATATTTTTCCATTAATATTTAGATAAAAGTGGAAGGGAAGAAGGGAGGGGGAGAGAGAGAAAAAGAAAGAGAGAGAGGGAGAGACCCTGACTGGGGCCAGGGATCGAACCTGCAACCCTTCGGTCTGTGGGCCAACACTCTAACTGCTGAGCCAAACCAGCCAGGGCTTTCTATTTTTTAAATTAAATGTATTGAGATAACATTGGTTAATAACATTACATAAATTTCAAGTGTACAACTTTATAATATATTTTCTGGTTTGCCAGATGAATAACATCACAGTCAAAAATTTCTTGCATAGAACTTTTTCCCTTCCTTAAGATTATTTCCTTAACCTCAATTTCCAGGAAGAATATTGCTGGATTAGAGGGTTTCTTCTTTTTAAAAAGCTTAGGCTAACACCTAAAACTTTCACACACACACATACACACACACACTCCCTACAAATACAAAATCAACCTCCCAGATGATTTCTGCATTGAGTGTCTTCATCCTGCCCTTCCTGGTTCTAAAATCAGAGGAATTTAGAATCCTGCCTGTAGCAGACCTCTGGTCTTTGGCTCATTATCACATGGACTGGAGGAGAATGATATACCGAGTGGATGGTGACCATTAGTGGGCAAGGATGTATTGTGTTTCAGATATGTGGAGAGAGCCCTGGCTGGTTTGGCTCAGCAGTTAGAGCATCTGCCCACAGACCAAAAAGTCGCGGGTTCGATTCTGGTCAAGGGCACGTACCTTGTTTGCAGTTCATCCCCGGCCCTGGTTGGGGTCATGTGGGAGGCAACCAATCTATGTGTCTCTCTCATGTTGATGTTTCTCTCTCTCCCCCTCCCACTCTATCTGAAGAGAAACAGAAAAATATCCTTGGGTGAGGATTAAAACAACAACAACAACAAATACGTGGAGAGGAATTTCCTAAATGACTACTGGGGGCCGAAGTTGGTATAAATAGTTTATTTTTGTAAAAGTCATCTGAAAGTTTCATTCAGTCATAGATTTTACCATCCCATGGACTTCAGGACATCAAATAGTTTTTGTGTTTTTAAAATAAAACTTTTTGCTCATGTCTCCTTCCCTCCTGCAAGCATTTGTGGGGCGGGGCGCGGGGTGGGTGTTAATCCTCACCCAAGGATATTTTTCCATTGATATGTTTGAAATAGAGTGTGTGTGTGTGTGGGGGGGCTGTGTGAAAGAGACACACTGATTGGTTGCCTCCTGCTCGACCCCAACCGGGGCTGGGTATTAAACCTGCAACCTAGATATGCGCCCCTGACCAGCAATCAAACCCAAGACCCTTCAGTTTGTGGGCCGATGCTCTAACTGCTGAGCTAAACCAGCCAGGACCCTGCAAGCATTTTCTAAGTTCTGGGTGGTGGATGTTGCCTCTGGCCGCACTGCACCTAAGCCACCAGGAGCTGGGCTAAAGGCTCACTGAAAGTTGGAGGTCTGAGTTTCAGGTAAAGAGGCTGAGTGATAATAATGAATTATGGCTGAAGACAAGTTAGCATCTTGCCTTCTCTCAGAATTACCAGCTGCAGCCAGAATTGTGTACCTACCATGTTTTAATGCTTGCATAAACATGTACCATAACTTGAGCAGCTCGGCTTGGCTGGATTCTCTGGTTGTGTAGAAGAGGCAGCACTTGTCTTCCTGGAGTTAACAATATTTACCAGGAAACTGAGCAAAAGAAGAGTAAAGGACATTGATGAAAACTAGAGTCATTTAGTGGCCTCCCATCCCCTCTGCCTTTTACTGTGGAATGCAGCTTGGCTCCAAAGAGAAACAACACCTAGCTTTCAGGAAGTGAGCAAGAAAGACCCTTGGCTCCCATTTTATTTACTCTTCAAAGCTTGTTTAATCAGGGGCTTATCTCCTGGCCCTGACAGAGCGAATAACTTGCCTCAAAACAAAGGCAACTGCTACTTGGTTTGCTCATGATTTGTAAGTCCTACTGCAGCCCCTCTGCCTGCCTGCAACAAAGCTCTTGGTCCTGGACCATACCTAGTAAATACTCGGAGTAAATATGGAATGTTTCCTGGAGACTGCTGTTGGCTGGCCATATAATAGATGCTTTGTACTAAGGCATAAACAATACTTATAAAAATAACTACTCTTTGGAATGTTGCAATGTAAGAGAGAGGTTAAAGAAAGAAATTGCATAGCTGAAGTTATGAAAAGCTTGCTGAATCATTACTATAATGGTTTGGGGGGAAGGTATTTTTCTTAGGGCCAACATCCTTTATAGATGATTTATAACTAGGGTGTATTATTTACTCAGGTGGCTTTGGACACTTCCATTTAAAAATAATACAGACAACTACATCCAAAAATCATCTGTCCTGTTATGTGGAAAAAGTTGGACACAATTTGAATATACATCATTATTATAACAATTGTGTGTGGGAAAAAAATCCAATGTAAAAATCGTGAGAGGAAATATGTGACAATGGGCACTGCTGTTTCTTGAATTAATGGGTGTTTTATTTGCACCTCTTCCTCCCCATGGCTGATGCTCACCTTCTATAATGTTGAATTGTTTTATAATTTTTAAATCATCTCATTCCTAGAATCTTCTAATGATTTCAAAGTCCTACATACTTTCCCCTTTGGAATAGAGAATCTAAATTGAATAGCTGTTTGACAGTCTGTATGAAATAAGAGTGTATGCCTTTTTAATTCTGTGTGTTTATCTTAAGGAAATATTTAGAGATGTAACCAAATATTTATGTTAATAAATTTTAATTAAAATGTTATTATATAATTGTGAAAATTAAAAACAACCCAAATATCCCAGAGAGAAAGGTGGTTAAATATAATGGAATTTTAAGCATCCATTAAAAAAGCAATTTTTGCTAAAATTTAATGATGGGAAAAGGTTCACAAAATAATAATTTAAAGAAACTATAAAACTATATTCTGTATGATGTTAAAGCTGTAAAACATTCCATAAAGCAACCGAGGAAAAATAAGAAAGAGACCCAAACATTATGTGTTGGAGTTACAGGTAATACGTTTTTCCCACTTCTGTATTTGAGATTTCCCATGTGAGCAGATATTCCTTTTATAATTAAAAACAAAATCCTGTTATTTGGGGAGGAAATTAATTGTAATTCACCTCCAAGGTCTAATTCAGATGTCACTCCATCTTTGAAACCTGTCCGATCACCTGCATGGCAGTGGTTTCTTGTCTGTCCAGCTCCTAGGGCACATTGTACTTCTCTGAACTCCGAACTCCGAACTCCGACCTCTGGAACCTCAGGTTACAGTCATTGAGCCCCTCTTTTGTATTTCTATTTTTTTTTTTAATTTTTTTTCTTTATTGATTTTAGAGAGAGGATGGGAGAGGGAGAGAGAGATAGAAGCATCGATGAGAGAGAACATTGATTGGCCGCCTCCTGCATTCCCGCTCTGGGGATTTGGCCCACAACCTGGGCATGTGCCCTGACTGGGAATCGAACCGGCGACGTCTTGGTGCATGGGTTGACGCTCAACCACTGAGCCACACCGGCCGGGCTCTTTTGTATTTCTTTTAGCTATTTAGACTTCTTTGCTGACTTGATCTCTTTTTTTCCCCTTCTTTCCTCTTCAAAGAAATACACCCCCTCGGACCCTGCTTTTGCTTATGCACAGCTAACCCACGATGAGCTGATCCAGCTGGTCCTCAAACAGAAGGAAACAATAAGCAAGAAGGAGTTCCAGGTTCGAGAGCTGGAGGACTACATCGACAATCTGCTGGTCAGGGTCATGGAAGAAACCCCCAACATCCTCCGAGTTCCGGCTCAGGTCGGCAAAAAGGCAGGAAAGATATGAACGGCCAGCATACAACACTGAGACTTCCCTGTGGGTTTGTTTCCACTTCTTCCTGAGGTCAAGGACTCCATATGCCTGATAACCAGCATAATAGCTCCAAGTCACCATCTCTCTCCTTTGCCTCTTATCTGGCAAGAGTCAATTCTACCAGCTGAAGCCAGGTTAATTATTACAATGAATCTTTTACTGTACGTTCCCAGGGTTTTATTTTTAAATGCCACTGTGCCTTATGTTGTAAATATTTTATGCCCTGACCAAAGACATGGTCATAAGATCTGACCCTGGCCCAGAGAGTCACATGGCGCCAGGGGTATTAATGTATTTTAACATTGGGGTTTCCTTTCTTTGATATTAAGTATCACCCAGTCATTAACACTTGGGGTGAACTGCGAAGGTGCTATGTTACACATTCTTTCTTGGCATTTGAGTAGCTCAGGTGTGTCTTTTTGGCTGCAGATGCTAAATTTTGATATTATGTCAACCTCCTGGGCTTCTTAGACTTGGTCTTGTTTTGACTGGGGCAGAGGAGTTTAGGAAAAGCCACTGAGTATGCCTTTTAGATTTTGAACAAGTTGCCTTTTCTAAACATCAGCTTCCACTACTCTCTAGCCTTCAAATTGTGCTCTGTGTAGATCCACAGGGCCCTTGAGAAGTAGAACAGGGGAATGAGAGAGTCACTTGGCATTCACTTAGGGGGAGTTGGTCCAAGTCCCTCCTGTGATAGCAAGGTTCCTGCTGGCTAGAATGGCTAGCCAGTGCCACACTAAGGGACTGGGTGACCCAGCCCTTACTAAAATGGTTCCACCAGGTACAGAATGATATTAGTAGGACTCCTGTGGCCTCTTCACCCTGTGCCTTGGCTCCCTGATTTCCTTGGCAGCTCTTCCTGGCATTCCCCGCTTGTTATAAAATGGTAAAGAGCAAGAAGATGATACTTATTTTGGGATTGCTGTATTTTAAAGACTAGGTTAATACATATATTTTAAAAAATTAGGACACTTGCCCTCTTCTTAATTAATAGTATCAGTTCAAATTCTTCAGGTAATTGTATTGTTAGTAACCTAATAATTGGACTTAGAATGTTTCTGTATTACTCATCCTTTTCTCCTGGTTGTGACAGAATCTCACCAGATCTTGACCGTTCTCCTGGGGGAGGAATATTGCCCACCAATGGGGCAGGCGGGTGGCAATACCAGCAGGTATTAAATTGGGAATCTCTTCTTCGTATATTCTTGTTATATTGAGGATAAGAGGCAAGACTGTTGGCAGCAGAATTCCTCTTCAGGATCACGTTTGCTGCAACCTTAGTTCTATCGGAGCACTTTAATCTGAAGGATGATACGTAACTTGATTTACCTAATTAGTTTTTAACTACCTATAGCTATTTTATTTAATACTCTCCTACAGTACTGGGGACCACTGTAAACTTCTCAGATGACTTGTATTTTTGTAGTGCTATGAAATGTATTTACATACCTACAAAGAGAATTGTATATTCACTTGAATTCTGAAATTGTACATGTATATATTTGTTCCACAACATGTTTTTTTTACTTGATATAAATGTGTTTTGACTGTGATAACCCTGCACTGGGGGGCAGGTGTGCTCTGAATGGTTTCTCCTTTGACGAGCTGGTGGAGACCTGTACTGTTCAGGAGGGGGCTGGTTTGGAGATTGCTGCTGGGACCTCGGGCATGTGCCTTGGTCAGTGTTTGAGAGGGATGCTGAGTGGAGGAGTGAATTCCTGTGCTCTGAAATGCCACTTGGGAACTCTGGAGAATGAAGGACAATTTACTTCAAGGGTGTCTGGTTTCTACCACTGCTGGAAAAAAATTCAACTTATAGCATTCCTGTACCTCTCAAAGTAGTAGCCTGAAGGTCATTAGTTAATAACTGTCCCTGGGGACTCTACTTTTGGGGAGAATTTATCTAAGAAAAGCTTTAGCCTACTCTAAGCCATTAGTAGGGCTTGGTGAGTTTGGTTGCTGGACTCCTACACCTGGCATATGCCTGAAGGCCTATGCCCATCTGTACAAGAACTGGGACTTGTCCCTAGCTGCTGTGAATGCTGACCTAACTGATGGGCCCTGGGAGGAGGCTGTGCTCTGGAGAAGCAGGGGCAGCTCTCTTCTTGGCCTTGCCTAGCTGCCTCCAGAAAGAACAGGCAGAACTTTAGGGAAGCATCAGATTAAACACCAAACACCTTGCAATCAATTTCAACTGGAGGTCAGCTCCATGAAAAAAATGTCAATCCTTTGCTTGGTTGTTTCATATCATCTCATTGCTTGGACTTTGACAGGTGTCCTGCCCTCCCCTTTTATTCCTGTGTGTTAACCTCATCAGGGCAGCAGAAGGGAGGAGCAAGAAAGTCTGTCCTTTGCCACGAGGAACAGCTGTTGACCTGAGTGGAGAGATGTGTGCATGTACGCACGCACCAATGGGATACATGTGTGTGGTTCCAGCTTTGCTAACAGTGGAAGCTCAAAAGGGCATTGAGGGAGGAAGATCCATGACACTCAGCCACATGCTGTATTGAAGGTCAGAGGCAACTGAATGTTAAATTATGCAGGATCTTTCCTCACTGGCTCCCTTCTCCCAATTGACTCTTTTTTTTAGAACTACTAATAATCCCTCAAGGCTAAAAGATTAATTGTTTTAGGTGGAGAACATAATCTCCTAGTATCCACACCAACTTCACACCTGCGGTTTCTCAGTATCTATTATGTGAGCTACTAACCTGACCTCTTCCTTCCTCCGACTCTTGAAAGATTGCCCAGTGTTTGGGGATTGTAGAGTTATTTTCTGCTTTGTTACTTTGGGAATTTTGAATTTCTCTGATTTTGTTTTTAAAAAGTAACCTAAAATTTCCTACAACACTAAATAAAATGGTACTACCTTTCAAAGATTTGTGTCTGTGGTTTAGTTTGGATGTAATGAAATTTTCTTCTGTCTTCCTGGACAACTTCCCTTGGGGGTGACCAGCATTTCTCACCCTCTGAGGATCTCTCACCTGGATTCCTACTGCTGCCACCTTGCCTGGTGCCCAGGGGTCCCAATGCCCTTTTTCCTCCAGAGAATGGAACATCTTTGATCTCTCTATGACACACCCCTCATCCTGGTCTTCTGCAGGGACCATAGACTATCACAGAATGGAGAGAAAGCTGCTTCTGCCCTTGCATATCAAGTGCTCATTTTAGGCTGAACCTTGACTGCAAAAGGAAGTCCCATTTGTTGAGTTCCCACTAAGCACATCCATCCCCCTGGCCACCCACTTGGTTTATAGATTTCTCTAAGTAAAGTTATAAAGGCTCATTCTTGGGGCAGGGGAAGAGAGACATCCTGAATTCCTCACTACCAAGAGTGTAACCTCTGTTATTTTTATTTGTCCTAGCATTTTCCCCTCATACAAATAGATACATTTTTAAATGAAGATGATACACTTTTAAATAAGATACATTTTAAAAGAAGATGAATGGTACAGACTGTTCAGAACATTTCTGCATGCCTTTAGATAATCTTCTGCAACAAGGACCAATAGTAGGGAGAATCTTCCCCAGCTACCCCCCTCCCTTCCTCACCACCACCACCGCAGAGGAGCTGTGGCAACTACAAAGATGATCTAGGTCACTTCTGGCTCAGGTTATCATCGTAGCCACCCGTGGACCAGAATGAGGCCTTGCTGGGGGAGCACCCTGCCCCCCTCCATGGAAAACTCACTTACAGGGTGTAGTTACCACTCTTTAACCTTGGCCAAAGTGTCAGCACAGGCTCCCTTGAATCCAGTCTCTAACCAAATGGATCCCATCTTTTGTGATTTCATCTTCCCCCTCCGTACTCAAAACTGGCTTGCTCGAGCTCTGTGGGGCCAGCATATTCCAAAGCCACAAAGTCTCCTGAGGGAAGATGTCCTCACTTAGCCTTTTGATGTTCAACTATTTTACACAGAAACCTGTATCCTGAGCCCTGGAAATAGTCACCTGGGTGACAATGATAGGCTCTCCAGAGTGGACAGAGAGCTGCTTCTGTCCTTGCATATCAAATGCTTACTTCAGGCTGAAACTTGACTGCAAAGGCCCATTTGTTGAGTTCCTACTGTTCACCAAGCACTGATGCTACTATTTCTAATTCTCATCAAGGTAGATAAAAATCTCCATTATGCAGATGAGTCTTAGAGAGGCATCAGAATTTGGGTTTGCTTGGGGTCACGCAGTGAGTAGTTCAGAAAGAATTTGAGCTCACCTGTCTGACCTGGAGTTCTGGAACAGGGGACAGCAAATACAGCGTTTCCTGTTTTTGTACAGCCAGCGAGCCGAGGATGATTTTCACTCCCCCTCCCCCCAACTGCAGGATAAATAAGTCTAGAGATCTAATGCACAGAATGATAAGCACAGTCAATAGCACAACACTGAGATTTTTACGTTTTAATAATTGAAAAAATCAAAATGATGCTATTTTATGACACATGACAATTACATGGAATTCACATTTCGGTGTCCACCAGGTTTTATGGGAACACGGCCATGCTCGTTTGTTTACGTCCTTGCCTCAGACTGTTTCCACATTACAGCAGCAGACTAGAGTAACTGAGACAGAGACTTTATCGTCTGCCACACCTAAATATTTGCTATTTGGCCCTTTACAGAAAAAGTTTGCTGACCCGTAGACTAGGATCACTTTGGGGGCCAAGGAGATAATGTTCCGATTCACTTGGAATCCTGGAGGGTTGGAGCAGGCGGGGATAATGGCGACCATGTAACTCAATCCTCCCTCCAGATGAAGCCAGGTAAGCCACACAGGCTCCCTGAGGAGGGAAGTTCCAGGTAAGGTGACTGGTGTTCATGCTCTCAGTCTGTGCAGCGAATAGGGCCTGTGGCCACCTCCTTAGAGTTATCAGACGCCTTTGTTCTTAGGAGTTCACGAAATGGAACACATTACTCCTCAACCCAGGAGAGGGAAAATGTGCTGGGGTCACAGAATAAACAACACAAAAGGGGAAAGTGCATACGAGTGAGGGAAGTTATTTGGCACCAGATTTAGGAGGTCCTGGCTGTGCTCTGTGCTGTGGCTGTCCCCTGAGAGTGTCGGGGAAGAATGAGTATCCGCTACAGAGCTGAGGTAGTGGAAAGAAAATCCTGTCAGAAAGGCTCGAAGGCCTGAGCCACTGCCAGGCTTCGTGTGACAGAGAAGAGAAGTGTCCTCGGGGCTCAGAGTGAAACTGGTTTTGGGTGACATTTCAGTCAACTGAGCTGGGAGGAGGCCAAGGGTAAGGTCGGATGAAGGACCTGAGAGCAGCCCACCGCCCCCTAGTTGCTTGCTCTGGATTAGAATGCTCCTGCCTCTGAGAGTCGGTGCTGCGCTGACAGGCCCACCTCGGATGGGTATTCCCAGGCGTTGAACAGCTCTTCACTGAGTGCCAGCCCTCGCTGTAGGAGGTGTTCTCAGCACACAGGGATGAAAAGGCCAGATCACTTCCTCAGAGACTTGCAATCAAAAGAAAAGTCAGACAGGTAAACAACTAACTAGAATATACACATCGAACCAAGGGAGAACTGGTGAAGAGTTTCCTTCAGGTCCCACACCATCAGTGCCTTTCTCTTTGGTCTCCTCTCTAGAAAGAGCTCCGGCCTTAAGGTCAGTATTTCCCATCTGAACCATGGCTGGGGTGGCCTTTCCAACAGCCCCCCCCACGGTAGCTTTCTGCTCTAATCAAGCCCATCCTGGGCATTCAGCATTCTAAAAGCCTGTGTGTCAGGTACCATGTGAGCACTGGTGATGCAGAGATAAGAAACATGGTTCCAGTTTCACAGATAGGGGATGGGGAGACAGGTTTGAGGAACATCTGTTAAACAGACAATCACTATAATTGAGTGACGGTAACTCTAAGAAGTGTTTGTAGCAGTGGGAAGGGCACCGAGGGTAATGTCTCTGTCCTGATTCCCAGAGGACAGCAAATAAATTTCCTAAATAAATCAATTTCTTCTTAGGAAAGTGCAGGATCTCAGACCTATACGTCTTGGTAGAGTGCGCCATCTTCTGGCCTGGGCCCTGCCCACCGCCCAGCCTGTTAGTGTCTGAGGACAACTGTGGCTCTTTTATGCTATCACACACTTGTGACTAGAAAATAGATTCACCTCTCCACTTCTTACAGTTGCTGGTTGGAGGATCATAAATCAGCTCTTCCACTTTACTTATAGCCATGTGGGGGAAAGCAGAATTTTAAGACTTCTGTCATGGGTAGATGACTATAATAACATCCCATTATTTTAAAAAATGCAGTTATGTTCAAGATCTGCACAAAATTAGGGATGACAGGAGTCTTGTGCTGTAAAGATAATGTAAAGAGCTACTCTCAATGCTAATTATGTTGTTTTTAGGGACATGTTTTCCTCCTCAGTAAGAATGTTGACTGTAGTGCCTAAAACTAATTCAGAAATTCTGAGTTGTGTGTGCACGTGAGCATGCAACATACAAGTGTGTCTCAGTATCTATCTGCTTGAGAAAACCAGAAATAAATCCTCATCACATGCATAACACTAGTGGGGAAGTCCAGAAGAGAGGGGGTTTGGAATGCCCAAGGGGTGATGCTTGGTTTATAGACAGCATGCAATCTTTTTAGTCACAGATACAGATGTCCTTGTTCTGCATTGCAGTCCAAGGAACTCACAGTCTCACATTCTCACTAGGCATAGAGGGAGCTTTTTATACCTGACCCTGACCAATGATTATAGCTCTTTCTTTTTTTGTTAATCCTCCTCACCCGAGGATATTTTTAGATAGAGTAGAAGGGAGGGAGGGAAGGTGGAGGGTGGAAGAAAGAGAGAGGGAGAGAGAGAGAGAGAGAGAGAGAGAGAGAGAGAGAGAGAAAGAGACATTGATGTGAGAGATTGGCTGCCTCCTACACGACCCCAGGGATTGAACCTGCAACCCAGGTACGCGCCCTTGACCGGGAATCAAACCTGAGACCCTTTAGGCCACAGGCTAACCCTCTAACTGCTAAGCCAAACCAGCCAGGGCTAATTACAGCTCTTTCAAAAGAACCTGTAGCTCTGTCCGATGAGCTTTTTGAGGTTCAAATGCTCTGTTTGAGGACTCACTGATCTTATTGTGTAGATTTGACTCTTCAAACTAATGAGCACCATTTTTCTTTTGAAAATTTTCAGCTCTAGGATGCATAATAATTTACAGATCTTCTAAAGAAGGCAGCTGTAACGTATCTCATCTCTCAAGGGAGTATCCCTATTTGTTAAGGGGCTGGAAAGACACTCTTACCTTTCAATTAATTCTGCACAGGAGCTATTCAATGATTTTCTGTTCTCAGTGGGAAGGGATGAGCTCATTCTACAAGGTTGAAATTGAACCTACAACTTCTAAAATCTACCAATGCCAGAGACCTCCCTGAAACTCTCCATTGTCAGCCTGAGAAACAGAAATTCTCCACACTTGCTATGATGACTCCCATCTGTTTTCTTGGAGTCATTAGGACAAGCCTCTGGCTGTACTTGTCATTTAATTCTTATTTTTCAGACACAACTGATTCTAAAACTTCCAAGCATTAAAATATTTATTCTTAGAGTGCAATTAAGATTTACTTATAAGAAAATACATGCTCCTTTTGGTGACTTTTAATTTATACTCAAACATAATATACATAATTTTTATTTATATTTATTTATTTTTATCCTCACCTGAGGATATTTTTCCATTTATCTTCAGATAGAGTGGGAGGGAAAGAAAGGGAGAGAGAGAGAGAAACATCCTCACATGGACTGGTTGCCTCCCACACGATCCCGACCAGGGCCGGGACAAACTGCAACCGAGGTACGTGCCCTTGACTGGAATCGAACCCAAGACTCATTGGTCTGCAAGCCGACGCCCTAACTGCTGAGTCAAACCGGCCAGGGCATGATATACATAATTTTTAAATTGTAAGCTTGGTTTCAGTAACAGCATCAATTTTGCTCAAGACTCTTTAATCTATACCAGCGATTTTTCAACTGGTATGCAGGTTGTGTGCAATACCTGACTATTTAGTCATGGGCCCTGACCTCTTTTCCCTTAGAATTAAAAAAAAAAAAAAAAGAAAAGACAAAAGCCAACACGACAATAGCCATCCAGTGTGAATGAATCAAAATCATACCTATTTTTTTTCTTTAGATCGGCAAAAAATATAATCTGTATTTTTGTGTGCTGCTTAATTTTATTAATTAACTTATGTGTGCCATGTGCTATACAATACTAAGGTAGGAACTTTGAAGCCAGAATATTGGAGCATCTTAAAGCTCAATCTTTTTTTTTTTTTAAATCCTCACCTGAGGATGTGTTCCCTCCTCTCCCTGCTGTTTTAAAATATCATTGATGAGAGAGAGAGAGAGAGAGAGAGAGAGAGAGAATCATTGCCTCCCAAACCAACTGGGGATCCAACCAGCAACACTTTGGTGCAAAGGAGACCCTCCAGCCACTGAGCCACATGGGCCAGGGCTTAAAGTTCAAGCTTTTAAAAACATCTGAATCTGCTTGAAACCTCCAGTTTACCAAAGGCCACACCACTCCATATTATTTCACTCCCAACTTTCCAAGACATTCCTTGGCTAGCTTCTGAAAGTACTTGAGTTTACCACTCTGGATTTTAATTCTGCTCCCTCATTCTACAGTTGAGAAAAACAGACCACAAAGAAGGGCAACAACTTGCTTGGGAAAGCCGCTCTAGAACGTAGAACACAATCTCCTGCGCTCTCACTACATTACTCTCCCTTTTAGGCACATACTTTGTTCTATGGCCCAAATCAACATTCGTTACCAAAGAGAAGTGGAGAATCTGAGACTCCCCTAGCGCTTTACAACGTTAAGTTTTTTTGGGATGGCAACAATTTCTTGTCTGTTATGTATGTTCATGTAGGCAGAACGTTCACCCAAATTCAACCCAGAGTCTGACCCACCTCAAACCAACTATTGATAGCTGGGAACTCAAAGACACAGCCCACACCAGGAACCTCCTCTCCTAGCTTACGTTTTCACCCGAGTCCACAAAGGAACGGACCGGAAGTGGCGACTGCAGCTGAGCGGAGAGAACTACACATACCGCGGTCGCGCTGGCCGGAAGAGAGAGGTGCAGCCCTCAGAAGGTTCCCCTCCTAGTTCCCGCTTCCGCACGGTTGCTGTTGCAGACGTTGGGTTGGGTGTCCGAAAGCCTCCGCAGCACTGGGCAGCTTGTGAAATGCCGGGCGGAGGCCGCTGCCCCGACTGCGGCTCCGCTGAGCTCGTGGAGGACTCGCACTATTCGCAGAGCCAGCTGGTGTGCTCTGACTGCGGCTGTGTGGTCACCGAGGGAGTTCTTACCACCACCTTCAGCGACGAGGGCAACCTCCGAGGTACCTGTGCCGTCCTTTCCTCGGCCCTGGGAACAGCCTGGGGCACTGGAGAGACTGAAGTCAGATTCCTCTTCTCTCTTGACCACTTCTTGTCACGTACACGTTTAAAGACGGGAGAAAACGACCTAAAGTGAACGAGTGGGCTGTGAAAGGTTAGGGACTGCCATTTACCTGTGTTTTCCTAGCATCTAGTACAGTATCTGACATGTATAAACGTTCAATAAATGAAACGAAGAGAAACAAGGTTCCACTCAATTTATCCAGTCTGGTCGAGGTGGAAGGATTGTGGGTCAACTCTTTAGGAATACCGCGCATACTATTTAACCCTAAAGTAGTTTTTAGCACTACTAAGTGGCAAAACATCCTTTTCTTCCTTTGCTTTCCAAGTTCCTGACCAGTGCAGCCCTCAAAGTCTGCATCCGGGAAAATTACCTGGATTGGATGTATGTGAGGGTAAAAATTTGTACTGAAATTTCTGAAAATTTGAAACATTTGGAACTGCTTTAGATAGTCCTAACCTTCCTCAATCTCTGTGTATTTGATAGTGCTTGTGGACATAGAAAACCAGGGGGACCTTTCATGTGCGTAGATGGGCACCCTCTGAGACAGGGAGCAGATGCCTACTGATTTCAATTCTGCTCCCTGGCTTTGTGTGGTGGGAGGGCAGGTGTCTGGTGAATAAGGCTAAACAAGCTATTTGTTGTCCTTTTCTTTTTCTTTTCTTTTTTTTTTTTTACAGAAGTAACATATTCTCGAAGCACAGGGGAAAACGAACAAGTTAGTCGCAGTCAGCAACGAGGTGAGAATCAACCTTTTATGACATAGTGGATTTAAAGAAAATTCTTCTGATGGTTCAGCCCATGTGCTTGCTTTTCCTGATTTCAGCATTACCATGTAAGGTAGAGTAGAAGGGAATGGTGATTGGAAATAACGGATGGGGATGGTTCTAGGAGAGGTGGCAAATCAGTGTAAGTTTGGGATTTGCTCAGGGATAAGTTTGGGATTTGCTCAGGGAGACTCAAGGAGTCCAGATCAAACTTTGGCTTGGCCCTGAATCAAACCGGCCTCCAAAAATTGGTGTTCTGGCCCGGCCAGCGTGGCTCAGTGGATTGAGTCTTGCCCTTTGGACTGAGAGGTCCTGGTTCCATTCCCAGTCAGGGCACATGCCCGGGTTGTGGGCTCGATCCCCAGTAGGGGACGTACAAGAGGCAGCCGATGGGTGTTTCTATCTCTCCCTTCCTCTCTAAAAATTCAATAAAAACATATTTTTTTAAAATGGTGAGCTGAAATGTGACTTCTTTCCACAAATTTCTTTATGCCTTCAGAATGACTTCACCAGGTGTCACTTCCGTCATTGTAGAAAGGTACTATATTATTTGTGCTTTTTTTTTTTTTTTAAGAAAGGGGAAGGGAGAGAGAGCAAGAGTGAGAGAGAGAGAGAGAGAGGAACATCGATGTGAGACAGAAACATGATCGGTTGCTTCCGCATGTGCCCTGACCAGGGCTGGGGATCGAACCTGCAACCTAGATATGTGACCTGACTGGGAATCTAACTCGAGACCTTTCGGTGTATGGGATGACGCCTCAACCAACTGAGCCACATTGGCCAGGGCTATTTGTGCATCTTGTATCAGAGGCAAGTTTAGCAGAAATTGCTAGGAGCTGCACAGTAGATCCTTTGGCCCATCTAACTCTTGCTGTGGGTTTTCCCAGGTCTCCGCCGAGTGAGAGACCTCTGTCGAGTTCTGCAGTTGCCATCAACGTTTGAGGACACAGCAATTGCCTACTACCAACAGGCATACCGGCATTCTGGCATCCGTGCTGCCAGGCTGCAAAAGAAGGAGGTGTTGGTTGGGTGCTGTGTCTTAATCACCTGCCGGCAGCATAACTGGCCCCTAACCATGGGAACCATCTGCACCCTGTTGTATGCAGATTTGGATATGTTTTCTGGCACCTACATGCAGATAGTGAAGCTTCTGGGGCTGGATGTGCCATCTCTGTGCTTGACAGACCTGGTGAAGACCTACTGTAGCAGGTACTGCCTAGTGGGAGATGCGGGGTTGGGATCGGTCCTTAGACCTGAACCCTTTTACCTTTGGCTGTCTCTTTTTGACCAAAGCCCATCTAAAAATATGTGGGAGAAAAATCTATTCTCCCTCTCCTGTGCCTAGTACTGATAAGGCTAATCCCATTTTATATTTCTAGAATGCTATAATGTCAAATATTTTTGCAGTAACAGCAATCTGATGATGTAGGAAAGTAGGCATTAGCCTTGGCACAGCGCTCCTGAGTGGCACCACTCACTGTTTGGCTTGTGTGGCTGTATGCAACAGCTCTGCCTCAGCAGGATCAACTGCAAATGGAGCTAAAAGAATATTAGGAGATGGCAGAGCTGTAGTTAGAGGCTAATTCTTCTTCTTTTTTTTTTTTTTTAAGTAGCTGTGTTTTATTTTTCTGACAATTATAGTAGAAAGCAAAGGTTATCAATGTCAAATAGTTTTGAGTTTGAAGCTTGATTGCTTCCTGGCTGGATGACTATGGGCAAGTTTTGCAACTACAAATGCACATAACAAGATGGCAAAAGAACATTTGTAAAGCACTCAGAATAATGGCTGACAGGGCTTGCTCAACAAAAGTTAACTCCGTTCTGTATTCTCCTGCCCTGCACCTCACAAGTAGAAGACTTACGAGGTCTTCTCTCAGTACCTGTATGAAACTCGCTGCCCAACAAACTTGAGTGTTCCCAAGAGGCTAGAACAGCTTGCCCATCTTGAGCAGACTGCTCTTCCCCACTTTGGAAGGGCAGCCCCACCTATAGGCATTGAGACAAGACCCTCATTTTGGTTATTTCAGCTTCAAACTGTTCCAACCCTCCCCATCTGTGCCAGCCAAATACACAGAAGACAAAGAGAAGATGCTGTCACGAACACTGCAGTTGGTACAGCTGGCAGATGAGACGTGGCTGGTGACCGGGCGGCATCCCTTGCCTGTCATCACTGCTGCTGCTTTCCTCGCTTGGCAGTCGCTGCAGCCTTCAGCTCGTCTGACATGTTCCCTGGCCCGATTTTGTAAATTGGCAAATGTGGACCTGCCCTACCCTGCTTCCTCCCGCCTGCAAGAGCTGCTGGCTGTGCTGCTGCGGATGGCCGAGCAACTGGCCTGGTTGCAGGTTCTGAAACTTGACAAACGGTCTGTGGTGAAGCACATCGGTGACCTGCTCCAGCACCGCCACACTTTGATCCGCAGAGCCTTTCGAGAAGGCACAGCAGAGGGGGAGGCCCAGGAGAAAGAGCTACAGGGGCAAGGACAGGGAAAAGAGGAAGTGGGTAATAATAGTTCCTTAGACATGCCTGAGGGGAAGCGACCAGCTAGTCCTGCCCTTCTCCTCCCACCCTGCATGTTGAAGCCCCCAAAGCGGGTCTGCCCCACCCCCCCTACCTCCACGGTCACTGGAGATGAGAACATTTCTGATAGTGAAATAGAGCAGTATTTGCGTACCCCTCAGGAAGTGAGGGACTTTCAGAGAGCCCAAGCTGCCACAAGGAGTCCTAACCCTCCATGATGCACTTTGGGGGTTTGGGGGAGGGGGTACTTCACTCCATTCTGACAGCAGCTTGATAATAGGCCTGTCATGTCCAGAGTAATAAGTGTGTACAAGTCCTTTGGTATTGTCTCTCTGCAGTTAATTGGAGCCCAGGTCCTGGAGTAGAAATCAGAAGGAATGTAGGGACACCTGGGTTCAAGAGAGTCGTGTCCTTTAGTACCATAGAGCAGGTTGCATATGTTCACATTCTGTGGGATGGCTTTCCTCTTAGACTGGTGGGAGAGGGTCAGGCTCCCTCCTGCTCCTGGTTTGAATTGGGTAAACTGCTGCTGCAGGGCTCATGGGGCCTCCCTGCTAGGGTGGAGCAGTTGGCATTTCCAATGGTGTCAGCCCTCAGAGGACAGGAGCTGGGCAACTCTTGGTTCTGTGTCCTTTCATAGGTATTGGTGGGTTAATGTGTATGGTGTCATGAGATCCTCTACCTCATAACAAAAGGACTGTGGGTGGACTAAGGTTATAGCTCAAAGGGCTTTGCAAAATTTTAATATATTAAAACAAGAGGCATCTGCTAGAAAACATTCTATTGTATAAAACCCGAGCTTTTAAAAACATGTTTTCTTTGGCACTTTTTATCCCCTCCCTCCCCTTTCCCCAGCGTATTGCAAAAAGCTCTCCAGTGCTAAGGCATTGGCAGGGTATGTAAACAGCAGCCAGCATATGTGGAAGAATAATACAAAGCTTTTTTTTTCCTGTCTAATATTGTCTGTGCAGCAAGCATAAATAACAGGATCCATCCCAAGGTGTGTGGGTTTCCTTTCCTCCCCTATGCCTTCTTTCACCTTGGTGATCAGGTTGGGGTGACATGGAGACTGGGAGGGGACCTAGACCAGGCCTTGCTTTCATGATGCTGTTCACAGGGCCCCAGGTTCCCTCCACTTTCACTGGGTCCTGTAGTAAAAGGCTGGTGGTTGCTTTTTAGTTTGGGGGTAAAATAGGAGTGCTGGTGTTTAAAAGTGGAGGCGCAGGTCCCAGGGGAGCTGTAGGGACCCTAACCACCACCTGGAAGGATTAGGCCTGGGCTTCTGTGCAGCAGGAAGCTGGTTTGATGTTTTGGAGGTTTCTCCCTAATAGAGAGCTAGAGATCAAATGGTTGGAATGGTTCTTCCACGTGGCCTCATGGAGGCAGGGAAGTCCTCTTCCTTAGTCCCTTGGTGTTGGGAGGCTGAGACTGGGGACAAAGGTCTTGTAATTGAACAGTAAGTGCTTTTCCAACACCACTTGCAGTCCTGTGGTGGAGCCCCTCTTCAGGGCCTTGTTTGTAGGACTAGGTTTAAGGCAAGATTAACTTCAGCCCCAAATCTAAACACTAGTCTCTACTTCCCTCAAATTGTCCCAGGCAGACTCGGCTTTGTCTTCAGGTGCCACCAACAGAGCCCTGCTGTGTGGCGTGTACCACTCGTGGGAATGCTGTCGCTCCCTAATTGTGCCCTTGCCCCTCTGCTTTATCTCCCAGGCTGACTTTCACACTGCCCCACCTTCACCTCTTGCATAGTTAATCAGAAAAGCAGCACCTTGTCACCTCCAATTGGTCCTGGTCACCTGGCTCATCTGCTAGGCTGGCTCCCCAGTTAGCCAAAGACGGTGTGGGAAAGCCCCTAGAATCTAGGCACAGATGGCTGACTTCAGAGGAAGGTGGTGAGAGAACATTGTTCTCGAGCTCCCATCTGTGTTTTCCTGATAAGGCTGGTGACCACCAGTGAGGCAGGGTGGACAAGATGTAGGGAGGCACCTTAGGAGGAGGCTGCCTGGGCTTGCTGTGCCTGTCCACTATTCAGCATTCCACAGACTGACAGGACCTGCCCCCTACCCTGGACGGCACTGAAAACTGCCCAAACTGGCCTGGGCTGGGACAGAAATGTATCCTGCCTGTGCTCTGGGATTGTCTGTTGCTGCCCCAGAGGGATGGCCCTCTTAGCAGTGGCAGGCCTCTGCCTATCCTTTCCCCCAGCCTCCAGGTCTAAAGCTGGTGAGCCCAGGTGCAGCCCTCGGCATTGCTAACTCAGACTTGTTGATGTACCCATAGACGTCTTTGAGGGCCCCAGAGAAGCCAGGGTAACAAGCCTGTGTGGCCAGCCTGTCCTAAAGTGTCACGCGCCCCACTCTAGACAGTGGTCTCGCTCTTCCAGAGGCCTGTCTTCATGCAGCCGCCACCGGCCGCCTCGGCGCCGGTCATGGTGATGTCGTCGTACTTGCCGCCCTTGGGGGCGCCATTCAGACTGGCTGTGTTGAGCGGGTACGAGCGGCGCTTGCTCTCCTTCTCCAGCGCGCCCTTGAGGTTGTCGCGACTGGCGCTGCGGCGCTGGCCTGGCCTGCCCGCCTCCGGGAGCGGCGCGGCGCTCGTGTCGCTGCCCTCAGACGGCGTGAGCGTGGGCTCGCCCTCAAGCTGGAGGCAGGCGCCAGGGCTGTTGCGACTGCTGCCCGGGTAGCTGTCAGACGGGCTGTTGTGCAGGCTGCCGCTCTCGCTTGACAGTAGCTCGGGCGCCCCGGCTGCTGCGCCCCCGCGCAGCGCCTTGAGCCGGTTCTTGCTGCCCGCCTCCCCCGAGCGGTGCCCCTTGGCCCGACTCTTGTGCACTCGGCGCCCATGGGGCAGGTTGTTGGGGTGGCGGGGGGCGAGGCTCCCACGGGAGCCCACGGGCTCTGGCTCCCCTTCCCCACGGGCCGCCACCCCCACCTCGCACACCTGACTCTGGGCCAGCTGCAGGTTGGTGAGCTTGCAGGGGCCTGGGGGCGGTGCGTGGCCGCTGCTGCCACTCGGGGACGACTTAAGGGAAGGGGGTCCCTCTCCGAACACTGGGGAACCGTCCTCTGGGGCTGCGGGCACAGCCTGGGGTGAGGCGCGAGAGGCCGAGGCAGGAGGGCAGCAGGCGCGCCAGGAGGCCCTAACGTCCCTGCGCCTGGCACAGTGGTGGGTGAAGACGAAGAGGCCCAGGGCCGAGGCCGCCACCCCGTACAGACAGCTGCACACCACCCGGGGCAACCAGCGCTGGGACACTGCCAGAGCCCCACAGGCCCACATGGCCAGGTACAGGAAATGCGTGGTCACCAGCGCCCCCAGCTGGACTCCCGGAGAATAGAGGCTATCACCATCCTCTGGGGGTCCAGGCGTCACCACGCCTGCGCTCCCAGTAGCCAGAAGGGAACCCGAGTCACTCAGGAGGGGGCCACTGCTCCTGAGCCTGCTGGAACCCCTCAGCTCCTCCCCTTGGTCCAGGGAGACCCTGCTCGTGACCCCCTTTGAGCTCTGTGCCAGAGGACCCCTCAAACGCAGCCCTGCACACAGGAAATAGATCCAGGTGATCAGCAGAATCAAAGCCACCGGGATGTAGAAGGCTCCTAGGCTTGGACGCCACACCAGCCAGCAGCTGAGGGGAGACACAGGCAGCGGATGAGGAGGGGGAATAAGTCTGAGGCAGGGCCCATAGGCTGGGTGGTTGGGGACACAGAGGACACAGTGAGTTGATAGGCAGAGACTGGCTTAGTCAACATGCACGGGCTTGGACGGGCTCGCTGGCTGGGTGAGCCTAGCAGGTGCCTTAGCCAGTGGAGTAGAAGGCATCTGGTGCTGGGGTGGGTAGGTTTGGGGCAGGCAGGCAGCGTGCTCACTAGGGGCTGTGGTCCCGGTAGTTGTGGATGTTGACAGCAGCTGTGATGCCACAGATAATGAGTGGAATCCCTCCAGCGATCAAATAGAACCTGGAAAGGCATGGGTTTGGGGGTCAGAGAGATGGGGAACAAGGGAGAGGAATCAGGTGCTCAGACCCTTGACTCGGGGTCTCTGTCCCATCTTCTTTCCCCTTTAAATTCTGTTAGAATTTTTTGCCATGGGTGCAAGGCCCCTACAGGGCAGGCTTGGAAGATCCCTAGGGGACTTAGCCAAAACTACTCTAAGGGACAGAGGCCAGAATTGTTCTCTCTCACCCTAAGTGCAGAAGTCAGGGATTTCCAGATTCCCTGCTGAGTGCCCTTCCCTGGCACTGTTGTAGTCACTTCCTTCCCTGGCCCTGTTATGCTTTAAAAGCCCTAAGGGTGCACCCATTACATGACCTTCAGTGACCTGGCACCACCTAGGGCCTTGTGTCTTCTGTCTTTGGACAGTGGTCTCCCAGGACCTTGGACCCACCCTGCACCCACCCTGGGAGAATTGATTTTGGTGTCCTATGCCCCCCTCTGAGCCATTCCCCACTGCAAAGCTGATATCTGGAAGCATGTACCGGAGCATGGGGTGGGGAGCAGGTGGGGCAGAGTCCCCTTCCTGTGGAGGGGGCGCCCTCCAGGTGAGCTCCTTGTGGAGGACGCGGGCCTTCACACCCATCCAGAGCAGTGTGGACAGTGAAGAGTAGTGCAGAGTGATGCCCACCTGTGGGATCAAGGTGCTGAAGCTGGGACTGGGGGGAGCTGATCCAGGGGACTGGGCTGCTACCACTGGGGCCATGCCAGAACCTCAGCCCCACTCTGTGCTCCCACTCCTCTCATGTTCCCAGCCCCAAGCTCCACCCAGATCCTCCTCCAGGTTCTGTCCCTGCTATTACCCTCTCTACTTCCACCCCCAGTTTTTCCCCCACTCTGGTAACTCTCCATGACTTTGTTATGGCTCTCTGGTTCCTCCCCAACCTCTCCTCCATTGCAGGCCCCCACTCTCCACTTTGAAGTCCCACCTCCTACTTTTTCTGCTCCTTAACACCTTCTTATCTCATGTTCCTTCCCCCTCCCCCAAGTAAGACTGGACACAGAATGTGTCCAGGAGCTGTGACCTATTAGTGTGAGCCCCCTTTTTCTTCCCCTGCACCTCCCTACCTGCCTAGGCTGCCATCACTAATCTTGGAGCTCCCCAACCCCCACCCCAGCCCCTTCTCTTACCGCCTGGCAGACCATCTGGTAGTTGGTGAGTGTGATGCCTCCTGCAAAGACGGCGGAGGTCATGGCCATGTGGAAGCACAGGTTCAGCAGCATGTGCCAGCCCTTCCGGGACACATGGATGGAGCTGCCCCAGAAACAGCAGTTAATGGGCCACCCAGCCCGAGGTCAGGCACGTGGTGTCTCAAGGCCATTGGGAGGGCCAAAGAAGGGGTGGCAGATATCTGTGTGCATGCATGTATGTGAATATGATAGAGGCCCCAGGGAAGGAAGACCTTAACCCACAAAATGTGTTTTTCAACCCAGAACCTTCAAATAAAATGCTAGGCAAGAGCCTGGAAAAGTCACATGGACCTACCTGGGAAAGGGACACTTGCTGTACTTAGTGAGACCTTCCCACACCCCCAGCCTTCCCACCACTCCCTCCCTGCCTGCAAGAGGTCCCACCTGTGGTTGAGGATGTAGGTGATGATGGTGGAGAAGAGGCAGAGCAGCAGCAGGGCTGTGCAGGGGTACACCACCGGATGCAGCCCTGTCCCTGAGCCCCCCACCTCCCTGGGAAAGGCACTCAGCTCCTGGAAAGAGTAGGAAAGAGGAAGTGTGTATTAGGAAGCCAGGAGTCGAGGCCGTCCCATGGAGTCCTGGCCAGTCCCCCAGGCCAGTTTTCCTCTTCCCAAGCCTGGTTAGCTTTGGTCCTCAGCTTAGGCCGTCTGCGTAGGCAAAGATGTAAGTGCTGGGACGTCCACTCTTAGAGAGTTGGCCGATGTAGTGTTAATAATCTACTGCCTGCCTTTCTGAGGACTTTTCAGGTCCCCAGCCTGAAAATCAGAGATGAGGAAAGAAGGGGGAAGCTCTGTCTATAACACAGCTGCATGCCTGCTCAGGATCTGGGAAAGTGGGGTGTGAAATGTGGTGGGGGAGGGGGAACTAGATAGGGGTGAGTGAGGAGGGTCACCAGAAAGGAGAAATGTTTCCAGATTTTTTTTCCCACTGTAATAATCTGGATCTCAAGGGGTGCAGGCTGAGTCTCAGAAGACCAGGCTGGGTAGTTCCAGATCCCTCTCTCATTCTGGGAGTGGAAGCAGGACCTCCCTGTCTCCCGAAAGATGAAACATGTGGGGGAGACCGGAGGGACAATTCCCTATCCTGCCAGTTTTGAGGCCAGACAAGGCTGCTGTCCTTTATTTCCATGTGGCCTGGGGTGATCAGAGAACCCCACCTCCACCTCACATACCTCTCTGGTTCCTGGCCCTCTCACCCTCCCGTCCTAACTGTACTCACCATAAGCACGGCCACATTGCCCAAGTGCTGGCAGTGCAGGGAGCTGACGTTGGGCTGGCTGGAGCGGAGCTGGCAGCCTTCGGAGCTCCAGCCTCCAGCCCCGCTGGGCCCCTCCTGGCTCCACCAAGCTGCTACAGGTTCGGCCCCCTCAGCCCAGTGCCGCAGGGAAATGGCCACTGGCTCCGTTAGGTTTCCCACACCACAGCCACCTACAGGAGGGAGGGATGTCCACACAGGCACAAACAAGGCCGTGGGGGGCTGGCCGGGCGGAACTAAGCAGTAGCCAAGCAGGCAAGGAACACCCTTGGGCTGGGCTTGGAGGAAAATATGGGCCTGCCTCCAGGTCTTCAGTCTGAATCGGGAGACACCAGGATGAGTCAAAGGGAAAGCACTGGGCCCTGGCTGGTGTGGCTCATTGGTTAGAGCATCATCCATACACCAAAAGGTGGTGGGTTTGACTTCCTGTCAGAGCACGTACCCAGGTTGTCCGTTCCATCCCCTGAAGGGCATGGACGGGAGGCAACGACCAATGTTTCTCACATAGATGTTTCTCTTTCTCTCTCTCCCTTCCTCTCTAAAATCAATTAAAAAAACAAAACAATTCCTTGAGTGAGGATTAAAAATAAATAAATAAATAAATAAATAAATAAATAAATAAAAACACAGGGAGGTGGTTCACTCTAAGTGCCAAAAAGTGGTGGTGACATGCCCTAAAAGAGAGGACTCTAGGGCTGGGGTCAGGGCAAGGAGGTAGAGGTAATGCCGAGGGAGAGAGAGCCCAGGTGAAGAGAGGACTCAGGACGGCAGCCCTGAGAGGGACGGTTGGCACCAGGTGAGGAAGGGGGGACAGAGGGAGGTCCGGGTAGGTCAAGGGTTTGTACTTCTAGCCCTTTTGAAATTTGAAAAATCTGGGATACAAAATCCAGTGTCTTCCTGAACCTTTTCTCCACCAGCCCCTTTCATTACGGGACGTCTGTGTCCCCCATCCTCCTTGGAAAGGGTGAGGGGTCACCGTTCTTTGCCACCTCCACCAGGATGTTTGGCAGCGCTGGTGGGTGAGGGAAGGGCAGGATGAAGGGGCTCAGGGAAGACACTTAGGAGGGATCCCACGCGGTACCTGGACTTCAGTGCCTTACTTGTTCCTGAAAAGATGACTGGTGTGGCCACGCCACGCCTCTTGCCAGGTCCCACAGCTCCAGGGCGGGAGGTGTTGCCATGGCTGCGGAAGAGGCGGCCATTTCGGAAGATGAGCAGTTGCAGGGTGCAGTCTGGAGGGACTGGGGGAGCCAAGGCAGCCGGAAGGGATGAGAACAGACTGGGCGGCAGCTGGATGGAGGCCAGGGCCACGCTGTTCTGGGGGGGACACAGGAGTTCCTCAGAGACACCTGGATCCCCTGGGACTCTGATATCTTCCAACCCCTCCTCCTGACTCCCCTGCCCTCTTTTCTGGGTCCTGCGTCCTCTCACATCATCCACCCCCACAAGGCACCTGCATCTTGGCAACACCCCTCTTTGCATCCTCCCTGCCCCAGTGCCCACCTTGATGTGGAAGGAGGACAGAGAAATGTTGGGCCTCCCGGTGGTACAGCGGAAGCGGAGCTGCTGATCAGCCAGGGGCTCCAGCTCAGGAGGGGAGTTCTGGCCAAGGCCTGCGGGCCGGACGCCAGGCCCACCTGCCTCCCTCCTCTGGAAGGCTGTGCAGGTCAGGCCCACATAGCTGTGCGGCTTGATGAGGTAGGCCTCCAATGCCACGTTCCTTGAGTTCTAGGGACAGGGAACTTGTCACCGGACCCTTTAAGACATGGCGGCCCTGTTTTGGCCTTCTCTTGCCTGAGACTGTACAGTCCCTCTCTGCAGATCTGCTCAGGCTGTGTCCCTCCACCCTTCACTCCTCACTGTCTTCTCCAGGCCTGGCCAGTCTTATGTCTGCCATGGAATCTCCCTAGCCCCTGGCCATGGTGCCTTCTTCCTCCTGAGGCCCTTCCTTCCACTCATCCACGCCCACCTTGTATCTTAACACTGACTAGTTCTGCTTCCCAACCGAGCTGCAGAGCACGATCCACATCTAAGCTCTTGTGTCTCCCGAAGGGACCAGCACAATATCTTGCACGTAGAAGGTGCTCTGCCATTAATTGGTTCATGACCCACCATTGGAAATGTCACCCTCATCTCAGGGAACGAAGCCTCCGTTACTCCACACTCCATCACAGTGCTATCCCCCTACAGCTTGGCTCCCCACCATGACTTCGTGCGTAACTTCCCCAGTGTCACCGGCTTCTCTCTCCTTGCACTGCCCCTGACCATTCAGGATCTGATGCCACATGATTGGGAATCTGGTCAAGGCAGGTGTTCCTGGCAGGTGCACAGTTGGAGGGCTTGCTACCTGAGAGAGAAGCGTTTCCCTCCTGGGTGACTCTAAGTTCCCTCCCAGTGCCAGGCCCCCCAGGAGCTCCCTCCCAGCTGACCCACATTACCACAGAGATGTGCTGGGTGTGGGGGCTCAAGGCGGCCCCCCCAATGCGCTCCAGAGCACCCACGATGCCACTGCAGGCCTTGTCCTCACGCTGGGCCAGCCAAAGCAGGTGCTCATCTACCAGCATCAGGTTGCTGGCCATGTCCACCATCACCTCCACCAGCTGGGGGTTGCGGGGAGGAGCGAGTCATTGAGACATGAGTGGGACTGGGTGTGAGAGGCTTGAGCAAATGGGGAGCAGGAGGTTTCCAGGGGCCCCAGAGGCCTGGTTGAATCTCACCTCTTTAATCTGGTCCACATAACCCAAAAATTTCTGGATCATCTGAGCCACATAGACTACGTCCATCATGTCTGAGAAGCTAGCAGCCTCGGCTGTGTACACGCGCAGCTGGTGGGCCAGGGTCAGTGCGTTGGAGGCATTGATGGGCATCTGGGAGTGTTAGGGAAAGATAAGGGACAGTTCAATCTTTCTCCTTCTTCCCCAAAACTGCCCTTAGGGGCCCCCTCCTCTGTGCCAATGCTTAGGGCGCAGTGCCTGGGGAGAGGGGTCTAGCCCACTGACTGGGTCTAATCAAGGCAGAAGGCACGCATAGGAGGGAGCTCATCTGGACTCAAGGGCAACCCACTTCTAGCGCCACTGGCCCAGGGAAAACGGATGACTCATGCTGTCCTTGGTTTCCCCCTAAGGCTGCCCTTGCTGTGTTGGGGGATGAAGATGCTTGGGTGGCTTGCACTTCCCGAGTGTGGCCTTGGGGGTCTCAGTCCTCTGGAAGAAGGAAAGCTGGAGAAGAGCAAGAGTTCCTCCGGGTGCACACCCAAGGAGCAGAGGAGCAGTTGTGAGGCTTCTCCCCTCCCCAGTCCCTGGAACCAGAGCTGATGGGTGCCCCCCTCCCCCTGTCCTGGCCTCACCAGCACGAAGGTGTAGAGCACCCGGGTAATGTCGTTGGTGTACAGACAGTGGGAGTAGTCCCCTGGCTCCCAGCGGCCAGCTCGGTCACACCGGCGGGAGGCCCGAGTGCCAGGGGCACCCCCGCTCAGGGGCACCGAGGTGAAGGGATACTGCAGGCAGGATTGGTAGGCTGTGATGCCAGCCAGAGTTCGAGGCCACCTGAGGGCAGAGGCAGGAGTTGCCAATGACCCAGGCCCCTCAAGGCAAGGGCCCCTCCCCTGCCCTTAGAACTGTGATGCCAGACCCCTTGAGGGAAGGATCCAGAAGAGTGGTTGGGGCTGGCCTTCAAGGGGTCCCCAAGTTCCACCTTCTTTCTAACTGTATTTGTACTGCTAGTGCTGTCATTGGTGCTATGGGTGCTGGACTCCGAGTCCCAAGTTCCAGTCACTTAGCCTTTCTGGGCCTCAGTATTCTCAGCTGTACAATGGGGAGAATCATGCCTCCTTCCTGAGAGGGTCATGTGATATTCAAGCCTGGCTGGTGTGGCTCAGTGGATTGAGTATCATCCTATGGACTGAGAGGTCCCAGTTCAATTCCCAGTCAGGGCACATGCCCAGGTTTTGGGCTCAATCCCCAGTAGGGGGCGTGCAGGAGGCAGCGAATCAATGTTTCTTTCTCACATTGATGTTTCTTTTTCTCCCTTCCTCTCCCACTAAAAAATCAATAAAAACATATTTTAAAAAATGTGATATTCAAGTGGGAGAGCTTTGTAAACTATTAATGCACTTTCTGTTCTGCACCACACATTTCAGATGGCGATTATGACAAAAAGATGAGGTCTCTATACAACAGCAAGACTTGGAGCTGGGTGACTAAAGCCTGTGTTTTCTCCATCGTAGAGTGGATGGGAGACCCTGGTCACTTGTGTCTCAGATGCAGGAGTTGGGGCTGGGGCGGGGCACTGGGTCAGGATGGTGTTTGGGTTTTAGGGGCAGCAGAGCACACCGAACCTGAAGTCCCCTCGGTTGTTGGCGACACGCTCAGCTGGGCAGTAGGAGGCGGAGGTCTCCAGAACCACAATCTCGACCTTCTTGCTGGCGTTGCCCTGGACCGTGGACACGGAGCACTCCCACTCGCCTGAGGCCCCCACACCGATGTGAGACAGGGTCAGCTCACTGTGGGCAGGTGGCAGGGCTGGCTTAGTGAGGCATTCGGGGGCCATGCCACCCCCTTAAGCACCCTGGCCTGGCCCCCCAGGAACCTGTCCCAGGGCGTGTAGGATGAGCTCGGTTCTTTATTGTTTCAGTAAGTAAGGGCTACAAGCACAGACTCCTTTAATGCTGATTGGCTCTGTGTTAATGTTTTCTGAGCTTCACTGTCCCCATTTTTGTCATGGAGACAATACCTCTCTCACAAATCTGTTGGAGAGACTAAGTCTGATAACAGGTGAGAGCCACTATAGTGGACACCGTAAAAGCTCTAAAGAAATGTCAGACATAATCGTCTTTTCTATCAAGCATTTAATTTCTATCCCTTATCTAGACCGTTGACTTAGTCCTGGATTTCCGTGAACACACACACACTCTCACAGATGGAGTTCTCCCAGGAATGTGTCTGGGCACAGCTCCTGTGCGGAGTGGGAATGGGTGCTGTGACCACCGCCTGCCCTGGCTGGGAAGGGGCAGTGGGCCTGTACCTTGTGATGAAGGTGCAGTCGTGGATGAGGCTCTCGGCCAGGAGGATGCCCGCCTGCTCGTCGCCCTCCACGGGGGCCCGGTTGTGGTACCAACGGATGCGGGTGTCATTGCCCAGGTAGCTGGCAGAGCACTGGAAGGGCAGGCGGTCACCCTGGAACACCACTTGGCGTAGGGATGGGATGAGGTGGTGCGTGTGTAGCTCCAGGGCCCCCTCTGTGGGAGGAGACATGAGCATGGAGCCTGAGTGCGCAGCTGTGAGCCCCTGCACCAGTGTGGGAGAGTCCAGGAGGGGCAGGGCCAGGTCTCCTCTGTCTGGGGCCTGGGGAAGGAAAAGGGGGCAGGGGAAAATCTCCAGAGATAGGAGCACAGGAGAGGAGCAGGAGTGTTTAGGACAAACAAGTAAAAGTACTCCTTTTGCTCTGGCCAGTTTGGCTCAGCAGTTAGAGCATTGGAGTGAGGACCAAGGAGTCTCGGGTTTGATTCTGGTAAAGGGCATGTGCCTTGGTTGTGGTTCGTCCCCAGCTCTGTTCGGGGTCGTGTGGGAGGCAACCAGTCGATGAGTCTCTCTCTATCTCTCTCTCTCCCTCCCTCCCACTCTATTTGAAGATAAATGGAAAAAATATCCTTGGGTGCAGATTTAAAAAAAAGTGCTCCTTTCCACAGCACACTTGTCACCCCAGATGAAAACGTAAAGCAGCAGGCCCAAAGGACATTTAGAAAAGCTGATGGAAGACAACCCCCCGTGGAATGTGAGGGAAAGGATGCCCCAGAGAACATGCCCACCATCCAGGACCACTTCAGGCAGAGGGAGCCCTGAGCCAGCCAGGCCCTTCAGGAGGGAGTCTGGGGCCCAGGGGGCAGGCAGGGTCCCTGGCAGGTGTGCAGGGTGGGGATTTGCTCACCGCAGCGCAGCTGGGACTCCTGGAGGCTGCCCAGGGCCTGGGCATGAAGGGCAGTGGGGTAGGCACAGAGCGTGCGCTCGGACAGCTGCAAGGAGTGATTCTGGGCCCAGGAAGGCAGCCAGCGCAGGCGACAGTCGCAAGTCAAGAACTCGGTGCCGAAGTCCCTGCAGAGCAGGTAGAGGGGCCATGGAGTAGAGTGGAGGGGTGTGGGCTCATGGAATGGGGATGGGGTCCCCGGAAAGGACTGAAGCTGGAGAGGGCAAGCTTGGGTGTGTGTGCACCAGCCCAGCATTCACGGGAAGGCACATATGGTGGAGTTCCAGCCGCTGTCTCTCCTGCCTACTCACGAGGCTGGCCACTGTGGTCAGACGCCCAGGTGTCTCCCTCCTGGGCAGAGAACAAAGGTGGGGTGGGGTCTGAGTCCTTGGGTTGGGAAGAGATACTCACACAAGCTTAAGGGCTGGCAGCTCATCAAAGACCCCAGGTTGCAGACTGGAGAAGATGTTTCCAGATATGTTTCTGCAGGGGGCAGGGGACAGTGAGCTGGATCTTAGGGTCTCCTGGTGCCAGAGGGAGGAGGCGGGGAGTGAAGAGCATGCAGGGACCTGTAAGGGTTTGGGGCTAGCTTCCTTCTCCCAAACCATCCTTTGGGGTGAGCCTTTCCTCTCCCCTCTCCCCTCACTCACAGTCGGAGAAGCCTGGGGAGGCCTTGGAAGGTCTCAGAGGTGAGACAGCCAATCCGGTTGTTGGAGAGATCTCTAGAAAGACACACACACACACAACCTCAGCAAGCCGGCCATGTGGTAGCACACAGATCCACTTGTGAGGGACACACAAGTGTGGCTTGTGTGGGGAGCAGAGTGAAAAAGGAGATGAGGTTGAGGTTTGAAATGTCTGCCCCCAGCCAATATGCAGTGTGGGGAGGGGGGCAGCTATGGGTGGGTGAGAAGAAGGGACAGTGGGGGTGAGTAGGAGGGATGGTTGCTCAGGGATCCATGGGACCTTCTTCAGGGATAAGGGGAGTGCTGGGAGGTTTGGGGGGCAGGACATGCCACTTACAAGCGCTTCAGCTCCCCCAGGCCCAGGAAGGCACCGGGCTGCACTGTGCTGATGACGTTATTCCTCAGGTCCCTGTGGGAGGAAAGTGGGGAGGCCCTCACACCTCTCCTCCTCTGAGGGCCCGCACACTGCTCCCCTGGGGCCTGGCAGTCCCACCGCCACCACAAGTGTCGGCATTCAGTTTCTTTCTATTTTTTTAAAAAATATTTTTATTGACTTTTAGAGAGAGGAAGGGAGATGGAGAGAGAAAAACATCGATGTGAGGGCTTAACATCTATCCTATCCGCTGCCTCCTGCACGCCTCTTTCTGGGGATCGGGAATGAGCTGGCAACAGGGCGTGTGCCCTGACTGGGAATCCAACCAGAACCTTTCAGTGCCTGGGACAACACCCAACCAACTGAGCCACCCGGCCTGGGTTCTGCTTCCTCCTAAATCCCAGCTCTCCTTAGCACTGGCTGGGAAGTTGGATGAAGGACCCTGCCCCTCAGACAGGCCTCTGCAGCCTCCCTGCCTGACACAAGTGGTACTTGGTCAGGAAGATGTCAGCACGGATGTAGATGCCGAGAGAGGGGATGGAAGAGCCCCAGGTGAGGAAGCAGGAAGCGGAGCATGTGAAGAAGAAGTGGTGCGAGCACTGGACTCAGAGGCCTTGGTTCCACCTCTGAGCTGCCTTGAGTATCTCACAGGGTGGTTCTGAGAATCATTTCAAACAGGGTGTTAGCCTTTTGTAAATTGCTCTGTGAAGGTAAAATCCTCTTCAGCCTGGTGGTTGGGAGGTATTTTTATGGCTATCCTGCGAATCTCTCCATTTGATAAATGCTGAAATAGGTCAGGCAGCGGGTTGATGACCACATGGATGCTGACCTGGTCTCAGGGTCCAAGGCAGGGCTATAAATCACCTGACCCGGCCCCTCAGGGCAAGGTTTGCTCACAGTCCTGTGCCTACCTCCCCCCAGCGTCTCCTAGAAGCCCACAAGGCTGAGAGAAGGTGTCAAGGGAAGTGTCACTCAGGGCTGAGCTCCAGCAGATCACAGACAGGACAGAAGACAGTGACAGTGGAGCCCCCACCACTCCCCAGCCCAGACTGAGGCAGAGAGCTCTTGGTTCTCCCTGCCGAAGCCTGCGGGACATCTCTGGATTATGGGCAGGAGGGGGTTAACTGAGCCAGCTCCCTGCTGGGAGAGGAAATGGGTGTCCAGGATGGGGAGGTGCCGTCCCACCAGGGGGCCTGTTTTTGCACTGACAGTCCCAGTTGGGGACATAAACACTGAGAGAGAGAGATGAAACACCCTGCTCAGCTCTGCCTATGGCCAGGGGTCCGCATACCTCAGCGCCCTCATATCGAGGACTCAGCTGAGCCCCCTTGGGAAAAAACGGAAAGCTACCAGAAGGGGCCACCTTCCTGGAGGGATGGTTTCCATACCCAGGCATGCTGGGAGGTGCCCCAGTGTCAGGCACATGAAGACCCTCGAATGCTCCTGCAGAGTGGAGACTGGAGAGGACAGGATAAGTGCCCCGCCTGCCCAGGGTTGTCCTTCCCGCCTGTCACCCCCCTTTTGCCGCCCAGACCCCCACCTTCATGGCCCTTCCTCCGACGCTGTTCCAGCATGTGCCCCCTGGCCCCTGTTGGGGCCTGGCCATTCTCAGGGCTCTGTATCCCACCCCCATGCGGGGGACGGGCAAAGGGAAACACATTCCTCATTGTGTCACTTCCCTTCATGGGCTGCCAAGGGGCTGAGGCTGCAGCCCCCCGCCCCTTCCCTCTAGCTCACTTGTGTTTATTCTCATTTCCTCCCCAACCCTCCTCGAGAACCCCCACCCAGCCTGCCCCACTGATGCTCTGCAGATGGGAGCAAGGCGGCCGCTGGCCCATGCTTTCCAGCTCTGGACTTCCTGCAGCCCAGCCATGCCGGGCCTACCGAAGGGGGGGCTTCCACCAAGTGTTGGCACGCCTTCCCCCTTGCCTCACACCCGCAGAGTGGCTTCCTGGGTGACAAAGGCAGCCCCTCAAGTGCCCTTGGGAGTTAGCTTGCTCGTCCAGACCAGCCAGTCCTGGGTCCTCTCCTGAAGGGCACAGGTCAGGGGCTGCTCACTGGGCTGAGCTCCAACAGCCCAGTGGGGTTGGGCCCACACACATCAGCTGACTCCTGGTCCCTGGTCCCTGGTCCCTAGCAGCTCTGGGGCAGTGCCCTCCCTAGCAGCAGGAGGGTATGCTATGAGAGAACTTGGGTATTTTTTCAGACCTATGAGGCCCTTATAAATTGGTGATTCGGCACCTTTCTTGCTTAGCACATCCTTTTGAAAATTTGATGGTGGCTATGTACTCCCGCCCCAGAAAAATGCGTACACCCTACATTGTGCATATGATTTCAGGGGCCTGTGGAACCCTGCTCTGGACTGTCTAATCTGATCTTTTCATTTCTTAGATGAGGTCATCAGGACACACAGATGTCTCTGTGATGTGGGCTCTCCCGTCCCTCTCTGCTTCCACAGAGCTGTGGTCTTGGATCCTGGAGAAGGTGCAGCGTAAGGCTGGAACCTCCCCTCCCCCATACCCCTTGCCTAATCCAGACCAAGCTCCCTTGACTCAATACACCTCTCTCCCTGCATCTATGTCAGTGTGGAGGAGAAGGACTCCCTTCCCATGGCAGAAGTTGGGGTGGGGGGTGATTTCTGGGAACAAATCATACCCTATACCCTTCTTGGGAAAACAAGCTCAGGAAGCTGAGTGTGTAAGCGTGCGTGTATGAGCACAAGAACAAAACAGCAGACTGATAATTGGACTTAACAAAAAAATAAAACTTTTGCTCTTTAAAGAAGGACACCATTAACAAAGTGACAGATGACCCATGGAATGAGAGAAAATAGTTCCATAAATCATATGCCTGATAAGGGACTTCTAGCCAGAATTTATAAAGAACTCTTACAGCTCAGTTATAAAAAGACAAATTACCCAGCTGAAAAAAATGGGCAAAGGATTTGAACAGACATCTTCAAAGAGGATATACAAACGACCAATTAATGCCTGAAAAGGTGCTCAACACCATTAGTCACTAGGGAAATGCAAATCAAAACCATAATGATACCACTTCACATCCAATAAAAAAGACAGACAAGAGCAAGTGGTGATGAAGATGTAGAGAGATTTGCAGCCCTTGTACATTACTGGTAGGAGTGTAAAATGGTGCAGCCACTTTGGAAAACACTATGGCAGTTAGCGTTACCATGTGACCCAGCAGTTCCACTCCCGAGGTAGAAATTCCAGAGAAGTGAACATACGTCCACACACAAAAACCTGTACTGGAATGTTCATAAGTAGCATTATTCACAATAAGCCAAAACGTGGAAAAACCTCAAATGCCCATCAACCAATAAATGAATAAACAAAAATATGCTATAGACACAGAGGAATACTATTCGGCCATAAAAAGGAATGAAGTGCTGACACATGCTATCACATGAATGAACCTTGAAAACATTATGCTAAGTGAAAGAATCCAGTTACAAAAGATCACATAATCCCATTTATATGAAATGTCCAGAATAGGCAAATCTACAGAGACAGAAAGTAGATTAGTGGTTGCTTAGGGCTGGGAAATAGGGAGTGACTGCTAATGATTCAAGGTTTGAGGATGATGAAAATGTTCTAAAATTAGATTATGATGATGATTGCACAACTGTGTAAATATACTAAAAACCATTGGATTGTATGCTTGAAATGGGCGAACTTCATGGTATGTAAATTATATCTCATAAAGCTGTCAGAAGAGCGAGTGTGTGAGTTTGTATAACAGTGTACGTGTGCATGCGTGTGTGTGTGTGTGTGTGTGTGTGTGTGCGCACCACGTTTGGACAGGGTGGGGCAGCCCAAAGTTGGCTCCCTCTGGCCCCTGCAGACCTCCCTGCTTGTGGGTTTGAAAACCAAATTATTGGTTCGGAGGCCACAGAGCAGCTTTTCCTGGGCCCTCCAGGACTTCCAGGGTTCATTAGAAAGTAGGACCAGGCTGAGAAGGGGGCTAAAACTCCCTCGTAGCCATAGAGGATGTGTCGGGAGAGGAGAGGGAGAGGTTCTGGCGGCGGGAGGAAATTCAAGATGGTCCTAGCCTCCCTCCCACCCACCCTCAAGCCTAGGGCCCCTCATCTCTGATATCATCCAACAGGTATTTATTGAGCACGTACCCTGTGCCAGGCATTGGAGCTACAACAGCAAGCAAGAGGGCTGTCCCCGAACCCATCAGCCTCCCTTCCCGGCCTTCAGCTGCGCCAGAGCCTAGGGCAGCCTCTCCGCCGCATTCCGCCCCAGTGTCAGGGGGGATGGGGAGGGGAGGAGGGACCGAGCCCCCTTGGCCCCGCCTACAGATTAATGGAAACCACCTGGCGGGTGAGCGGCACTCCACCCCCAGACCCCACTTGCCACCATTCCCATGACCATCTGCTTCTAATGAGTACCCCATCCCCCTGCATACCAGCCCCCCGGGCTTATTAATCTCATTAGGCAATGACAAATCATCCCGGGGCTGAGCAGGCTCCCCGCCCCGGGCCCTTTCCTCTGGGCGCACAGCCTCCGGGGGCGGTGTCCACACGTCCGCCCGCTCGCTCGCTCGCAGCCCAGTCCCGCTCCCCGGCCTCTTCCGGGGGCTGCCTGCCCTGTGGTCCACTTGGTCCCGGGGCTCTCACTGTGATTGGGGCACCCGCAGAGCCCTGGGAAGACTTCTGGTGGCCTGCTCCCTGTAGAACGCGCGTGGTGGGGGATCGGGGCGAGATGCGAGGCCGCAGAGGAATGAGCCAGCCTCGAGTGCTTTCAGCACCTCCATCTCATCTACGTGACTGCCCGCTCAAGGCTGGGGAGCTCTGGACAAGTCCTCCGCAGTGAGGGGGCGTCTAACATCTTGCAACTTAAAACTCTTCAGAGGAGAAGGGAACTGGCTTTTACTGACTGAAAGCCCATGCTCTCAGGGGTGGGGTGGGGGGCTCTCTTCCTAGACGAACTCATCCATTCCCATGACAACCTGTTGGGAACATACATTGCCCCATTTTCCAGGTGAGAAACCTGAGGCTTGGACAGGCACCCAGAAGGTAAACGGCAGAGTCAGGATTCAATCCCAGGGCTCTTTTTACTGCAGAGTAAAGCTCTGTGCCCTTTCATTGCCTGACCACCCCCATCCCAGAGCTCCTTCCTCTGGGCAACAAACAGGCTTGCCCATGCTGAGGGGTGGTGGAATACAGAGAAGGGGGCCTCACCCACGTCTGGGCCCTTCTGTACACTTCTTGGGCTGGCCATGAACTGCCCCTGCTGCACCCTGTTTCAGGTTTTCTTGTCTAACCTGCCTGGCTGATAAAGGTGTGTCCCCTGCATTCCCACCCTCACTCCCAACCTCTCTGGAGCATGGGTAGTCCCATGGGATCAACTCAGGCACATTCCCACTCCTCGCCCTTTCTGTCCCCTCCCCAGCCTCAGGGTGTTGCAAAACAGGGACCATGCAGACCTATTCCCCCCACACGCTTACACTGGACCCATTCTCAGAGGCCAGGAGGGGCTCAGCACAGGGAGGCAATGCCAGCATTTTCTAGAGTAGCCCAGACCTACCACTTCAGTTATTAGACTAGGCCCCAACCCTCCCCTGGGACTTGCTGCTATGGACTGTGGGATGTTAAGCTGCCACGGGCTCTGCTGCCCAAGCCGAGACGTCTCAGCCTGACAGGACAGAGAGATCAGTGTTTCCTGGCACCAACTACACGCCAGGCCACGGCGTCTCATGTGTGATGAATAGGCCCACAGTCTACGGGTCATCTGGTCCACTGGTTCCCAACCCCAGATGAGCATGAGAATCGCCGGCATACCTTGTAAAAAATTCCCAGGCCCCTTCCAACCTGATGAATTAGCATCTCCAGAAGCGAGGGGGCCCAGGCTCTCTCCCACCTCTGGGATAGTGATTGCGATGATTATAGTTTTATATGTCCACTAGGTCAGGCTGTAGCACCCAGTAACTTAATGAAACACTAATCTAGGTGATGTGTAGGCATTTTGTAGATGTGATTAACATCTACAATTAGTTGACTTTAAATAAAGGAAATTACCTTTGATAATATGGATGGGACTCATCCAATCAGTTGAAGGCCTTAAATAGCAAAAGCTGAGGTTTCCCGGAGAAGAAATTCTGTCTCAAGACTTATAGCATCAACTCCTGCTAGACTTTCCAGCCTGTGAGTCTGTCCTACAGATTTTGGATTTGCCAGCCCCCATATCACATGAGCTATTTCCTTAAAATAAATTTCTTTATAAAGAAATGAAATAATTTCTTTATACGTTCTATAAAGACACACACACACACACACACACACACACACACACACACACACACATCTCCGATTGATTCTATTTCTCTGGAGAATCCTGACTGATATAGGCGTGATCAATCAGGCTGGAGATCCTGGGTCCTCCAGCCCCTGCACTGCCTTTCCATGGGCACCTGCTGAACACAGCGCCTACCTCTGCCCAGAGGCCTCCCCTCCTTTGGAATGACCAGTCACGTCACTTTGCTCTTTGATCTTTTCCTTGACATGCAGCACTTCACACACAGACACACACACACAGGATCACAGAATTTTAAATCCATAATGCACCTTACAAATCACCCTGTCCCCAACCCCTTTTTATAGATGAAGAAACTGAGGCCCCAAGCCTGGTGCCCATCTCTGCATCTCTCTGCCTCATCTCTGACCACTTCCCAGTCACAGTGCCCTTCTGTTCCTCGGACTCACAAGGCATACTCTGGACCCAAGGGCCTTGCCCACTGCTGCTCTCTCTGGCCTCCAGATTCCTCGTCTCTTGAGTCGCTGGCTCAGTCACTTTGTCAGCGAGGCCTCTCTCGACCTCACTACATAAAATAGCAACTTCCCCACCCCCACTGCTTTCTATCCTCCTTACCCTGCTTTGTTTTTCTTTGTAGCACTTACTGTCTCCTGACATATACATTTATTTGCTATTTTCTGGGTCCCATCAGGAGAGGGTAAATTCCATGAGAGCAGGCACTTGGTCTATTGTGTTCACTCCCAATGCCTAGAACAGAGCTTGGCACATAAAGGAGATTTGTAATATACAAATGAATAATAAAATATAATAAATAAAGGGGGCTCAATCAATTTTTCTAGAATGAATGACTAGAATGATCCCTAACAAAGCAGGTGCTCAAACTCAGGACCTTGAATTCTCACTCGAGTGCTCTTCCTCATGCCCAGGACCCCTTCCATCTCACATGACTCAGGAGTTAGTCATTGTTCTTTGGCTATTCTCCCACTTTGCTCTGATTGCCTCCCATGCTTTGTATGCACCTGTTGTGTGGGGACCAGAGTCACAGTGCTGGGGAGAGGAGTCCGATTCAGTATGTTGGCATAGGTGGGAAGAAAAGGACCACCTTTTCATCTTCATTAGAAGATCTACCCTCATGAGATTGAAGGATGAGAAAGGGGCAGAGCCAGTGGGTCTCTAACTGATAAAGCAAGAGGATAAGGATGGGAAGATGTCAGTGAGGCCATGAGAATGTCAGAGCGGTGCTTGCTCATGCTGAGCAGAGACAACATCTCTGGGCGATGACTGGCCCTTGTGGGGCAAAGCAAAGGACTGGAGAGGCAGCTGCAGAACTCCTGAATGCTAACTGCTCTGGAAAGATAAAACCTGCCCTGCTTGTTGGTGCCCAAGGAGACGTTAAATAGCAGAGTGGTGGCAGCTCTTTCTCCTTGCCTGGACCACCCTGTCTGTGAGCTGCAGAGGGATGATCAGAGGGACCTGGTCACAGAGCTGTGTTGACACCAAGGTCAACATCCCAAGACCACCAGCAGGGTGGGAACAGAGATGGGAGACAGGGCAGTTGGAGGAGGGGGGAGATGGAAGCGGGTTCAGTCTCCACGAAGGATGGGAGGCCCAGGTCTTCTGTGGAGGAGACAGGACCCGAAGCTGTTTTACTGGCTGTGGATTCTGGAGCATGCCAACTCAACAGGGCACTGAGAGGGGTTGGTTCGATCCTCTCATTTGGCAGGTTAAGTGACTTGCCCATGACCGAGTCAAGTCCCCAACTCTGGGAACAAGTTTCTTTTGGGCTAGCAGGGCCCTCCCAAGTCCAAGACCAGCCTGCCTGGGTCTGCAGGGCAGCCAGAGGATGCTGCTGCTGCTCTAAATCAGGGCAGAGGGGTGTGGGGTGCAGGGAGATTTGGATGTGACCACCATCTCCACCCTCATCCCAGGGCTCTAGCCTCTCAGGGCTTTGTGGTTTGTTTTCAGGGAAGGAGGAACGAGGTCTCCTTCACACTAAATCCTCTCTCAGCCCTTGCTTTATGCTGGGCCCCCAGCTGGGAGGAGGAGAGGCTTCTGGCCAACTAAGGGGCTCAACCCTCATAGCTAATTGCTCATTAAAGAGCGTTAATGAGCTTCCTTTAGCCCCATCCCTGCCTAGACCAGTAAGGTTTCTCTAATTCTCTCTGCTATCACTGGTGAAGGAGCTGGTCTCTCTCTCAGACCAACCCCTCTCTGCCTGGTAGTCCAGTCCTGGGCAGGGTCCCAGTGGGTTTGATTCTTGGCCAGCAGGTTCTAGGTTGTGGGGTCCCTTAGCAACCAGTGCTCCTTATCCTCCCTGGACTGAGTTCTTGCCCGTGACCACCATCCCCCACCTCCGCCCCACCTTGCCCCAGTACTTACAACTTCTCCAGCAGGGACAGTCCCAAGAAGGATCCATTCCGGAGCCCAGTGATCTTGTTGTTGCTCAAGAGCCTGAAGGAAGAGGGAGAACACAGATATGAGAATGTGCTGTTACAGGCTGGAAGGTGTGGCTGGAGTGGGGAGCCAGCTTCACAATTATAGCCATGTCCATTCCATATAAATGGCGCCACCTAAAGTTGTGCAAGGCAGCAGACCCACTGTCAGCTCCAGGAGGCTATAGGAGAGCCAGCAAATGGTTCAGGCAGACTAGTCAACCCACTGAGCCCCAGGGTCCCCCCTCAGCCCGGGTCTAACTTAGGGCCCTGTATGCAGGTGGGCTGAGTAGGTATGAAGTTGCAATGCTCCTTTACACCTTGGAACCTCAGGGTCCAGTCCATAGCGCCCTTCCAGCCCTCCACAGCTCTGTCTAGCCCAAGCCCTCAGCCCAATATCCTGAGGATAGTGGTGGGAGAATGGCCAGGATTGGGTCAGGGTTCTGGCACGTGGAACAGGAAGCCAGGCAGGTGTGGAGGCAGATGGGAGGAGCTGCCCCTCCTTGGGGTCTCCAACACTTTCTCTGTGAGCTGAGGATCTCACCAAAAGGGGACACTGTCCTCCCTGAAAGGGTCTCAGCTCAGAGGGCCCGAGTGCCTTGCCTCTCTAAACCTGTCTGCAGCCTTAACAGGAAACTGATAGAGCCCTGGGCTTCCCCCAGACCTCAGCCTTTCTGCCCACTTGGAGCTCTGTTTATTTATTCATTTGTATTTAGGGGAGGAGGAAAGAGGCCCCAAGCCAACTGTCTGAACCTACTCCGCCCACCCACTCAGACTTTCTCTGCCAGGCTCCCCGCTGGGAAGAGGGAGTTCCAGACCAGCCAAAGGGCTCATCCCTTGAGTTAATTGCTTATTAAAATGCTTAAATGAACCCTGACTGGTTTGGCTCAGCGGTTAGAGCATCAGCCTGTGGACTGGCCAAGGGCACGTACCTGGGTTGCAGGTTCAATCTCTGAGCAGGAGGCAACCAATCGACATGTCTCTCTCACATCAATATTTCTCCCTCCCTTCCACTCTCTCTAAAAATCAACGAGGGGAAAATATCTATATCTATATCTATCTATCTATATATATCTATATCTATATCTATATCTATATCTATATCTATATCTATATCTATATATCTTCATCCATGGGTGAGGATTAACAAAAAAATGCTTTAATGAGCCTCTGCCCCCAAACTCTTGCCTGCCCTGGGCTGAGGCAAAGGGTTTTCCTTCTTTGCTCCCACTGGTGGACCTGGGAAAGCCAGAAGTACAGGCCTGGGGACTTCTCTTGAGTGGGCAGCCTCTGAGCTGGACAGTAAGGGAGAGGGCAGGGGCTGGGAGAAGGCATGAGAGAAACTGTCGAAGAGTCCTGCCCCATAGCTCATTGGAAGTGGGTGATGAATGTACCAACAGGCAGTGAGAGGCCCCCGGACATCTGACATTCCAGCTACTCCGTGCTCCAGAGGCTCCTGGAGAGGAGACAATGCCAGCATGGAGGCAGCAGTGGAAGGGGCTGGGTCAATGGGAAGGGGCGGGGACCTCATCTCCTTCCTCTCTCCGCCCTTCTCCAAATAGACCCTTCCTGACCTTCTAGGCCCCACCTAACACCCAACGGTCCCTCCAACAGTGGTGTTTCCCAGTGGGGTCTGAGGGTGACTGTGTGGAGGAGTTCAGGGGGGAATGCTGGGTTTCTGAAGTGCTTCACACACACATACAACATCATCTTGCTATTTCCAAAAGTACATCGCAGTGGTCACTATATGAGCAATTAGAACTTTCATGAACCCCTTTATTCTCATTTTACAGATTAGGACAGATAGTTTTATTTCACATTACACCTGGTGGTGGTAAATCATAAATAGTCTTATCAGCTCTTAGTGCCTCTAATGGCCTCATTCATGCCCTAGTGGGGCTGGGGTGGCCCCTTCAGTGGTGACTGGCTCTTGATGGTGTGACTTTAAAAAAAATGTTTTTATTGATTTTTCAGTGAGAGAGGCAGGGAGAGAGATAAATACATCAATGTGAGAGGTAAAGATCAACTGGCTGTCTCCTGCACAGCCCCCACTAGGGATCGAGCCTGCAACCTGGGCATGTGCCCTGACCAGGAATCGAACCAGGACCTCTCAGTCCATGGGAGGATGCTCAATCCACTGAGCCACACCGGCTGGGCTCTGCAAAAAATTTTTATTTTTATTTTTTTTTATCCTCACCTGAGGACATTTTTTTCATTTTTTGTTCAGATAGAGTGGGAGGAAGAGAGAGGAAGAGAGAGAGAGAGAGAAACATCGACGTGAAAGGGACACATCGAGTGGCTGCCACCCACACGACCAACCAGGGCCGGGGACAAACTGCAACCGAAGTACATGCCCCTAGCGGGAACCGAACCGAGGTCTCTCTGGACCGTAGGCTGACGCTCTAACCGCTGAGCCAAACCGGCCAGGGCTGCAAAAAATTTTTAAAAGATCATTGAATTGCCCGGCCGGTGTGGCTCAGTGGTTGAGCGTTGACCCATGCACCAAGAGGTTGCCAGTTCAATTCCAGGTCAGGGCACATGCCCAGGTTGTGGGCCGAATCCCCAGTGGGTAGCATACAGGAGGCGGCCGATTGATGTTCTCTCTCATCGATGTTTCTATCTCTCTCCCTCTCCCTTCATCTGTCTCTAAATCAATAAGGAAAAATAAATAAATAAATAAATAAACATGATACATTAAAAAAATAATAATTGAATTGAAAATATTGTATTTTAAAATTCTCCAACTCCCAAATCCCCGAGATTAAAACCTGGGATCCTAATTTGATAATCTTGTCCAGACAAGTCTAGAGGTGGTGTTGGGGTGAAGTACCCCACATTCTCCAGACTTTTTGGCCTTTTAAAAAATGTTTTTATTGATTTCAGAGAGAGGAAGGGAGAAGGAGAGAGATAGAAACATTGATGAGAGAGAACATCGATTGGCCGCCTCCTGAATGCCCCCCACTGGGGGTTTGGCCCACAACCTGGGCATGTGCCCTGACCGGGAATCGAACCGGTGACCTCTTGGTGCATGCTCAACCACTGGGTCACACCAGTCAGGATGGCCTTTAACCCTTGAACTCCAAACTCTTTAACCCAGAGCTCACCAACAGAAGTGCAATGCAAGCTGCACATGTAATTTAAAATGTTCAAGTAGCCACATTTTTAAAAAATTTAAAAATTAAATTAATTTTAATATTTTATTTCACCTTTATATCCAAAATGTTATCATTTCAACATGCAATTAATATACAAAATTATTGAGATATTTTCCCTTTTTTTTTTAGTGTTTTGGGGGATTAAGTCTTCAGAATCTGGTGTGAATGCTCCTTGGCCAGCACAGCTCAATTATGACCAGCAGCATTACAAGTGCTCAGGGGCCATGTGTGACCAGTGGCTTTAACTCCTATCTAGTCTCCTTGTGGTCAGCACCTCCCCAGGAGGAACTCTGGATTGCAGGAAAGATACTGAGGCAACCAGGGTGGTGTGTGTGTGTCTGTGTGGCCTGGGAGCAGAGCAAAGCATCAGGGACCAGCTCCTGAGACTGGTGAGGACCAGCCTCTGACCCAGAACAGCTCATCTCTTGCGTCCCACCCCTCTCTACCCTGAACCCAGATCCCCTGCAGGCCAGTGCCCTCCACTCTCTCTGAGCAGCCTCTGTTGTGCTGGGAGGAAAGGGCAGAATTGGGCAGGGGTCAGCTGCAGCCCACGCTTCCCACTTGGCTAGCCCAGTGCAAAGTCCAGCCCCGAAAGTCTTGAAATGGTATTGTTTTTTCTTGTTGCAGAGAACATGTCCCTGATTCCCACCGGCTAAGCCACTCACAAAAGCAGAGACACCAGGCAAGGAGCATTCATCCTTCTCCAATAGGCCCCCTTCTTGCCACATTTCCAGTTCTTGAACAGACTTCAGGCAGACATCTGCATGATTCAAGTCCCCACATACCCAGAATTGGCTCTTCTGGCCTTAACAGCCTAGATAAGGCTGAGGAAATTTTACTTTAGATGCAGATTATCCAGAGAATGGCCTCAATTATGCTTGTCAGTTTATTTCTCCGGAGGTGCCCCTTGTGGGTCTGGTGAGGGAGGAGAGGGCAGTGATTTGGGTCTGTACTGTTATGGGCAGGTAGGAAGCTGGCAGTTATAGGGCTGCTAGTGGGATAGATAAACACACACACACACACACACACACACACACACAGCCTCGCCCAATGAGAAGAGAAATGTTCCTACTATGCTGGGCTGTGGGAGGAAGACAGGCAGGGCGGTCCCAACAACTGGATAGGGAAGGAGGAGCCTCAGCCCATGGTTCTTTCCAGCGCTGCAGACACATTGCCAGTCTTGGCCCCATCTTAACAACCCTTCCCCCCAACTACTAGACAGACACTTCCTTGGCCTGTGCCAGCCTCTGGCCCTGCCACAGCACAGGGAGCCAGCCAGGTGGATGTCATTCCCAGCCACCAGCCCCACCTCACAGACGGCGGCTCACCCAGCCCAGTGTCTTCAGCTTCTTTCCCCCGCCCCTCCCCCCATCTCCCACTCCAATGTCAAATTTTCATAGGAAGGCAGCCAGTCCCTGGAGTCCCCTGTTCTCTACCTCAGAGTCTGAAATCCGGCCAAAGAGAGGGGGCACGCCGAGTCCATTTCAGAGCTGTCTCCCAGCTAGGGTCTTATTTTAGGGAACAGAGGCAAGCAGAGTTACCACTAATGAGGCTAGAGGCTAAGGGAGCGAGTGGCTGGCGTCTACGAAGAGGCCCTGTGGCCTCTGGGAAGCCACAAAAACTCACCAGATCCCAGCCTGACATCAAAGATGACCCTGTAGGGGTCATGTGGACACTGCTCTGTGGGCGTGGGGCCAGCATCTGCCTGAACCTAGTGGCTCTCCCGTGTGCAGGAAGAGTCATACATGTACGACACCCACCCCGACACAGAGATGCGAGGACCACAGGTCTGGACGCCAGGGAGCTATGCTCTCTAGAGTCCGAGCCTGGGGTTTAGGCCGTCACCAAGGCCTTCTGGGCTGGAGAGGCCCCATCTCCAACACCTGCTGCGGGCACCTCGGCAGTGTCTTAGGGAGACCATCGGGGAGAGGGAGGAAGGTGGTCTGCTTACTGATATCCAAAAGGCCTCAGGCCCATAATCTACCCTGACCATCAAGGTGATACTGGACTCCCAGTTTCTCCTGCAGGTACAGTGCCCAGGGCCTTTGAGCAATTCCAGGGTTCACAAAGATGTCTAAAACCTAAATACAATAAAATAAATAAAATAAAATAAAGCATTGCCTCTGAAATATAAATGCTATAAAATTGAAATTAATAAATGCTTAGCCCGGCCGGTGTGGCTCACTGGTTGATCATCGACCCATGCACCAAGAGGTTGCCGGTTCGATTCCAGGTCAGGGCACATGCCCAAGGTGTGGGCCCAACCCCAGTGGGGGGCATGCAGGAGGCCGCCAATCGATGTTCTCTCTCATCAATGTTTCTATCTCTCTCTCCCTCTCTCTCTAAAAAATAAATAAAAAGAAAAAAAATGCTTAACTAAATAACTACCAAAGATCAGACTATGTCAATTAGCAATAATTATTATGTTTCACGAAGGATGGGGGAGCATTTTTGTATGAGTGATATGACAGCAGGGCCTCTGAAAGTGAGACTGCCTCCGGTCACAGGCTCTGCTTTGACACAACTCAGGCTAAAGGCTACCCTCCTGTGGCTTCCCTTCCCTTCCAGGCTGCCCTTCATGTCTTTAGCCTGATTGCAGGGGACATAAATGTTGGAGAGGACATTTAACACTCCTGTACTTTCCATGATCCTGTCCCTTGGCTAGAAGCCTGTCCAGTCAGCCCTGAACCTCTGCTGGTTAGAGGAGACTCAGGAAGGATTTTCTTTCCCCAGGGTTTCCAGGGTCGTGTCCTGAGGCAGTCTCTGACCTCAGCTTTGAAGCTGGGCCTGAGGTCAAGGTCAAGAGAGAAAACAGTCTCTAAATGGCTCCTATGCATGGGTTTTCTCGTCTCCTTTTCTCTAACCTACCCTCTCTGTAAGGTACCCCGTCTTGGTGGTGAGCAGGTGTTTGTGGTTGGTGGCCAGTGTGCTGATGGGGATTTTGGGGGCCCCAGCATCCTACCTGAGCACATGGAATTGAGTCTGCTGTGATCATTCACACCTAAGCATACATTCATGCACTCTTCAAACCTACACTAACACCTATTGCGTGCTCAGCCCTGTGCAACACACTAGAACTTCAGACATAAATGAGACAGGGTGTCTGCGATCTTCCGTGCTTGGAAGGTGACGGGAGATGTGTCAGACAGGATGGAATGTTTGTGTCCATCTGACTGAGGAGGCTGGGATGTTACTGCCAATCCACCTTCAACGCTTCCTCCACACATGGCCTAAAATCTCACCACTGGGGAGCCAAGCTTCTGAGCGAAGAAAGTGAATTTCTTTTTAAATACAAATAAACTTGAAAGGGTCTATCTGCTATCAGTCTTTTACACATAAGTATAAACTATCTTTACTCTTTCCACCCCAGAAGTTTTCCTTGGGAGCCCTGAGGCCCCAATCCTATCCTGCTTTGTGAGTCTATATCCAGTCTCCACGACAAGACTCTAAGGCCCTGAGGGCAGAAACCAGGTCTCTTACCTCCTGGCCTGGGGCTGGGCACACAGCTGGCACTGGCTGAATGAATGGATAGGTGTCTGGAGGGACAGAGGTCCAGGGAAGGTGGGGTCTTCAGTAGACAGAGAGTTCATGCTGAACCCTGGGTTTCCCAAGTCAGGGGGCAGTTTCCTCCTCCTACCTACATGCCCCACCCCAACCCTAGTCAGTGTTGGCAGAGGTCACTCCTGAGCTACCCTGGCTCCAAACACTGCTCTTCTGGGCCACCACAGAGGTCACATAGTCCAGAAGCTAAGGGGACAGGGAGAGCAAACACTGGGAGGAATGCTTTAGAGACCATGGTCCCACCTTTCTTGGGTAAGTCTGATTTCAAATACTCTGGGTGATGACAGTGGTCCCCTAAGTATGCTTTTACTTGTTAGACCATCACTGGGTGTGTGCTCCTTTTCCCTGGCTCCCAAATCCATGTGGAGGAAGTAGATTAGCATATCTCCCCTGCGGTCCCCAGGGATGCCATCTGACTGGTCAGCATGAGAAGAGGCTGACTGGGAACAGGAGCCCTGGGGTCTGGCCAGGACCTGTGTGACCTCGGGCAGGTCAGCTCCTCTTCTGGGGTTTTCTTCTGTGTAAAGGGTCTGTACTGAAGCTCGCACTCCTTATGTTTGATGGTTTTTCCCATCCTGGATCTGGAGACTCTGGGAGCCAGAGGTCTAGGTTTCTGCCTCACTACACAGTTCCCAGCAGGCAAAGGGCCCTGGGGGGAGGGGGCTCTCAAACCTTCCCTTCCCAGCTGGGAGATGTCTGGCCCCTCAAGTTCAGGCTGAACTGCCTCCTCAGGCCACTCCCTCTCTCCCATTCCAGGCTCCTCGGTGACAGATTGGTTCCCCTGCCCCTCACCTGGCCCCATCCATCTTGCACACCCTTTGCTCCCCCCTCTGCCTCTCCCTGCTCTTAGGGCTGGGAACGATGGGTCCTGGGAGGCTGTCCGGGTTAGCTAACTCCAGTTTCTCCGCTCCCCCACCCTGTCACCCAGTCCTAAAAACAAAGGAATGTTCTGGAGTTTGGGAAGGATGCCCCCCTCCCCCAGGAGGGAGGAAGGGGAGGAGGCCGCCTTGTCCTGACAGTGTCTGAGCTCTAAATAGAACAGAGCGGCTGGGCTGGGGGAATGAAAATAAACAGCCCCTCTGAGCAGCCCCTTCCTAGCAGATACCGGATTTTCCTTCTGGTTCCTCGACACAGGGCCATTTCCCTCCTCTTTCCTCCCCTGCTCTCAGTCAGATCCCAGGGAGGCACGGTGCAGTCTCTATCTCAGGGTGATGGAGGAATGAGGGGTCCTGGTCCAGGCTGTGTGGCATTGGGGAACTTGCCTCCCCTCTCTGGGCTTTGGTGAGGAAAGCCCACTGAATGGAAGGCCAGGGATCAACTCAGAGGTGACTGGAACTTTTCTCCCGCAGGAAAGGGTTCTTATCCCAATGACTCCCATGTGACATAAACTTAGAATCACTCTCTCCCTTTAAAAACATGACCGCCAATTTAAGGGTCAATTTCTGGTTAGGTTCACATTACACTGGTTTGCCTATGCCTTTGGGGGAAATTCTCAGACTCGCCCCCGGGGCTAGGGATTGCTGCCCCCACCCCAACACAAAGGGATGATCCATGGTAGCCAGCAGGAAGAGATTCCTAGGGGATCAGGAGTGGCTGGGTTTGTGCTGGGTTCTGAATAATTCAGGCCAAATAACCCATTCTGGGTCCTGGACCCACTAGGGGCTGAATTATAGGTGTTGTCTTTGGAGCTCAGCGCAAGTCCTCTCCAGTCTTTTGGTTCGATGAGGATTCAACCAGTGAAACCCAGAGGGCTGTTCTCTGCCCAGTGCTCGGCTTGAAATGGGACCGTGGACCCTGACATCCTGCACCAGAGAGGGAGCCCTAAGGGCAGGGATCCTAAGACCTCGAGGGAACGTCTTGCTGCCTCCAGCTCCTCTAGCAGGTAGGTGGGAAGAGTCAGGGAGGGACTTAGACTTCCTCTGGACCCCTCATTTCAGATAGGCGGGGTCCTGGACCCCATATGGGTGTTGCAGCTGAGACTTTGCACCACTGGAGGGTAAAGGAGTGTGTTGGAGTGTCCTGGCCTCCTCCCACCTCTGCTTCTTCCCTCTTTTCTTTCCTTCTTTCTCTTCACTCTCTCCCCCTCCCCCCTCCTCCCCTCACAAAAGCTCTCTGTACACAGCCACTTCCTCTGGCTGCTGTCTCTGAGCCCAGACCTTATGAGAACCATATGGGGGAAAGAGGCTGGAAGAGAAGGGGGTGGGGAAGCCAGTGTGGCCCCGCCTCTCCAGCCAGCATTATTCCACTCCCCTCTGGCTATGTGCATAGCAGTTGGCACACTTTGCCCCGAACTCCCCTAACTGGATCCTGGTGGCTGGGGTGAGGGGCACTGAGGGGAGGGCTCAGTCCGGAGCTGGAGGTCCAGAGGGAGATCTGTGCTCAAGAGCCACTTCCCAGAGGCTGCAGCAAGCGTCTGTGAGGGGCTGCCCCTCCCCCATGGTGCATCTGAAGACCACCAGACTCAGAGCAAAAGGACCCAGCCATGGCTAGGTGCATCCTTGTGGCAAATGCCTCTCTTCTCTATGTGGGCAGCCTATGTGGTGGGCAACGCCGCCTCAGTTGGGAGGCTGAGTGGATGAGGGTTTGTTGGCTCTGGGAGAATCTGGAGTGACCTGTCCCATGTCTGGCTCCCTCCCCACCCAGCCTTGGAATGTTCCCAGGTCAAAAGGGTCTGGGTCCTGCCAGGAAGGAACAGGGTTTTTTTTACAGCAGCTTTTGTGTCCATTGGGTCCCAAGTCCAGCAAGGTGAACAGTGACTAGTCCCTGACCTGAGAGGAATGCTAAGAGAACCTAACCAGCTAATCCTGAGGCTGCTGTCAGCTAGCTGGGTGACTATTAGCAAGAGCAGACCTCCCCTGTCAGCCTCAGCTTGCTCAGCAGTGAAATGTAGATGTAGGGGCTGGACTTGCTGATCTCCAAGGCCCTTTTCAGAGCAAACTGTCTAAAAATTTATGACACTGGCTGGTATCCTCTGAGGGGCTGCTCAGACGTCCTGGGATGTCCTCTTAGGAGATTTCCTTCTGCAGTTATCTATTATCAGTCCTTCCCTGGAATTCCTTAATAATGCCCCCTCCCCCTCACTCTAACTGCCAGAGCTGAGAACCAGAGGGCAGGCCCATCAGCTGTTGCACAGGGGTGGCTGGGGGGCTCACAGTGGTCTGCATCTCCCTCCAACACCCAGGTTCTCCCTGTAATAAGCCACCCTCCATGAAACCTTCCCCCATAAAGGACAGGAGCATAAGTGCCCACAGCTGTCCTGAGGACTGGGCCTGGAGACTGGGGGTGGGACAGATGGATCAGGAAAGAAGCCAAGAGTTCTGCTTTCCTGGAAAATTTCGAATGAAAATCCATTAGAGGGGGGAGAGGGAAGCAAATGGTGGGGAGGGGGGCATGTAGTCTACAAAAACAGAAGGCAAAAGTCGAGATAACAGGGTGGAAGTGGAAGGGTTTTAGGTGAGGTAAATAGGGCTGTTCACAGCAATGCTGGTGAACCACTTGGAGGCCTTCTCTAAGCAGAGAGGATCTTTTCGGACAGGCACCTTATCTAGCACTTTCTTTGCCTGAACAGTCCCAGCACCCAGGGCCTGCCAGGTTTCCCAAGATGGAGTCCCACATCCCCTGAGGACCTTTGAGCAGGGTGGTGTGTGAAGGGGACAGGGCTCTGGTGGCCCATTCTGGAGGAAAGCAGGGGAGGAGGGAGGATAAAGCCACTGCAAAAACTGTTGGCTCAAGTCCTGTTGTTTGCACCAGGTAATAGGCAAAAAGGTGGAAGGGAAAATTTGTGTGGAAAAGAAAAAGAGTAGGGAGGAGGAGTTTGGGAGGGTGTGGAGGAGGTTTTCGTGCTCTTAGCCTCTTGCTCTGCTGCCAGGCTGAGACTGCAGCCCCTTTCCAGGCCTCTCTTCCTTCTTCCCTTGAGATGCATGCTGGGGTAGGGATGGGTGCGTTGGAGGGACTGAGTCCAGAGAAGAGAATCCTAGCCCAGCTTCTGCTGAAGAACGTGGCTTCTTTTTTCCTTCAGGAGCCAGAATGGTGGGGTGGGCAGCAATCAGGATCAGGATTATGTGAGGGGTGGGGAGGAGAACCTAAGAAATATGTCTTTGGCTGGCGTTCAGTTACCCTCCAGGCTGATGGGCCAGGGGGCTCTCAAGATCCTCTCTGGCCTGCCCTGTCTGTCATCTCTGTGGGGATGTACAGCCAGGCTGAGGGGGCTGTTCCTTTGGAAAGTATCTGGGGATGGTTTGGGATGGGAAGGTGAAGTTAGCAGTCATGTTTGCTGCCACCCTGTCATAATATATTCTCACCCAAAGTTGGCCCCACTCTCACCTTGGAGTGGCGTCCATGGGAATTAGCCATGGCTGGAAAGAATTAGTTGCCAAATCATTCTAAGATGTACTGCTAAACCACCTTTTTGTGTTTTCCCCCTTCTTTCTGCCTTCAGCACGTTAGGATTCCCTAATCCCAACAAACAGACACTCAGAGAGACAGTGTCCTTCCCAGGTGTGTGAGCACAGCCACAAGATCCAGTATATAAACACCTATGGAACTGAACTGTCATGGCCCAGCAGGGAATCAGCATAGTCACTGGCCCAGCTACTCCACACTGCAAGCATTTTTCTCCTCCAGAACTGAGTGGGCTGGGGAATGCCGGGCCTGTCTGGACACTTCAACACTAGTGGACTCTCAGCAGGACCTGGAATGAACAGCCACAGCTGCCTTCTCAGGCCATGGCCATATCCCTGAGCTGCTGAGAGGTGGGAGAGAGCAGAAATACAGCCTCCATCCCACTAATGCGCGCGCGCGCGCGCGCGCGCACGCACACACACACACACACACACACACACACACACACCAGCTGGAGAAAGGGCAGGCCAGGCGGTCAACGTCAGAGGCTGACCAGTCTTGTCCTGTCAGGAAGCGGGCAGCCTCTGAACTCACCCAACCAAAGGCGTTACTGTATTGTTCTGGACACAATCGGATAGACTGAACCAGCCCCAACTCGGGCAAGGGGCGTTGGGGAAACGGGTTGCCACTGGGGTCAGGAGGACAGAGAAGGGGAAGCAGCTTGCAGGCTGGATCCAGGACAGGAAAGGGAAAGGAAAGGGCAGCGGCGAGGGCCCGACCCTCCACTCCACACGGTGTGCGTGGAGCTCTAAGCACGTGGTCAACGCAGGAACTCGCTTTTGGTGGGGAGGGGTCGCTAACTCTCCTGCGGTTTCGTGGACTTCAGACTCCCATCGAGGAGGCTTGGGGTCGGGTTGCCAGCAAAGTGAGGGCTTAATAAGGCCCTGGCTGGGAAGGGAAACGGAATGACGGAAAGAGGCTGGGAGGCAGCTGCCTTCCCCTCTGCCAGGTTTCTTTCTTAGCAAACTTTGCTCTAAAAAGTCAATCGAGAAAAGAGCCAAAGCTGGTGTCATATCCAGGGGAGGAAAGAAGAGGGAGGAATGCAGGAACCAGCGCAGACCTCACTTGCGCGCGGCGGAAGAGGGATCCAAGAAGAATTGGGACGTCGGGGTCTCATTCAGACCAGAAGCGCCTGCCTCCGAACCACAGACTTTCCCGAGCCTACCCTCCCGCCCGCGCTAAGTAGACCAACCGGCTGGAAGCCGGGCTGGCAGTCTCCAGGAGCAAATGGAGCGCCCCCCACTGGAGGAGCCTGGCCCGCCGGATGAACTCGGGAGACTCTCCCAGTCCAGCCAGGGACGCGTCCGCGGGGCTAATGACCACAAGCACCTATTGGGCCGCGGCCGTCGATCTTTCCTGAGATTTCCATCCATCCCACCCACCTTGGGTCCCCGAAGTTCGCAACACAAGCCCAGGCTGGACACTCAAGGGGCGTGGGCGTCCCGCCAGCTTGCATTCCCCTTCACCTGTGCAGGTGAGTGGGCGCTCGCTGTCTCTCTCTCTGGGTCGCGCCCGCCCCCCGAAACCCCATCTTCCCTCCACACCGCTGGCGCCCTGATCTCTCCCCTAGTTCTCCAAGCCTCTCTTCTCGACGCCTGGACTCAGGCCTGTCCCAAAGTGTCTGAAGTGGCGGCGGCGTCCCAGTCGCCCCTCTTCCCACCCCTTCCGTCTGGTCTCCATTCGTCCTCCCGTCCGGACTCGGGCCGGGCCGGCCGAGTAGGGTACTCACAGGGTAACGGTGCCGTTAGGCAGGAGGCCGGGCTCGGGAGGCTCCGGGAGGTCCCCGCCGCCGCACACCACCCTCCTACGCGCCGGGTTGGGGGCGCCGCTGCTTAGCCCCTTGGGCCGCTCCCCCGAGCACTTGCAGCTGCGGATGGGGACGGGGCAGCCGGACGCGCCCCGGATCTCGCGCGCCAGGAGCAGAAGCCATGGCAGCAGCGGCAGCAGCAGGCGAGCGGGCGCCCCCCGCATCCTGCATCCCCCGGCGCCCATCAGCCCATAGCCCCGCAGGGACCCACAGCGCTGGGGCCGGTCTGCGCGCGGGCCGGAGGGACCCAGGCGTGCGGGAGGCGTGTTCAGCAGGGGCCCGGGGCACTCGAGGGCGGGGCGGGGGGCCCTGGGCGGAGGCAAGCCCCGGGGTCCCCGCCGCCGCACCCCGGGGGCATGTCCGGCGAGCGCCCCGGCGGGGAGGACGCGGCGCGGCTGTCAGCGCAGGGCAGGCGGTCCTACGCGGTGCGGCCGGAGTCTCTGCGCGGTGCTCCGGGGCTGGTAGAAGCCGGGCCCCTCCGCGTCGCCTGCTCTGTCAGCGCTGGGCTGGGACCTAACGGATCGCGCCGGGCTCCTGCTGCCGCCGCCGCCGCCGCCGCTTCGTGCCATGGATGGAGGCAACTCAGCGCGGCGCAGCTCCCGCCGCCGCCAGACCCCGCCCGCCTTCCCGAGGGGGCGCCCTCCCCTCGCCAGCTCGTCCGCGAGGCCCTAGCGCCTCCCGATACGCAGCCAGGCCGATGCCCTCCTGGGCGCGAGAGTGGGCAAGCCGGCTTGAGGCCCCGCGTGTCCTGCACCCGCCCTGAACCCAGACTCCTCTCTCCCGCCCCTCTCCACAACCCATCTCAGACCTTCAAGCCCACCGCTATCACTTTCCTCAAAATCCTCCCTCCCTCATGCTCATCCAGCCAGCACCCCATGCTTCTGGGGCTTTCATTGACCTGCGGCTTGACCAGAGATGTATGGTGCTCCATGTTTTGGATTGAACTTTGTTCACCGCTCGGGGGTTGCTGAAACTCGGCTTCTCTTGGCCCCTGACCTGATGGTCAGTCTGGAAACTGGCTCTCACTCTCACAGCCCTACTCCAGCCCTTGCAGGACACAGCCGGAGACTAAGGCGGCCCAGACCCTCCTCTGCTGCGGTGACCTTGCCCAGCGGGGCGTGCATGTCACTCCGCCAAGGAGGGGGCAAAGGCCAAGGCAGACGGACTAGATCTTGCTTCTTACCTTTTCCACATCCCAGCGTGTGTCTGTTTGTGTGTGTGTGTGGGGTGGGGGGTGGGGAGGAGGGGCGGTGAGGGGTGGAAATGAAGGAAAAGCAGGGATCTGTGCGGGGGTGTGGAAAGAGCACTGTACTGTGAGACAGAAGAGCCCCATTCTAGACAGCTCTGTGTGACTTTGGACACAACCCCTAACATCCTGGGGTATGGAATCTCTGGAGTCAAAATGGGGCCCTGCCTGCCCCCTAGTTTATGAATGTAAGTTGTGGCATGAGAATTGAGTGAGTGAGTAAGAGGGAGCACTCGGTTTCCAGAGGCAGAGGTCTGGTGGCTTTGGACAGGGTTTGACCATGACAACTGGGAATGGGGATGAAAATTGCCTGTGTGTCTTTGATGCACTGTAATGCAAGCTGGGACCGGGCTGGGGAGAGAGGGAAAGGGAAGTGTGGCCCACTGTGTCTGCTTCCTCAGTTTCCCCACAAAGGCTGGCTTTTCTGCCACTTAGCAGAGCTTTGCTGCTGAGGGTCAGGCAGCCTGGGTTGGGGGATCCCTGGGCAGGACTCCTGCTCTCCTCCATTCACTGTGCCATCAAAGTGGTTGCTACAGTGACCACTGCCTTCTTTCTGTGTTCTGCTGGTGTGTGTGGCACCTTTTTCAGGACGGTGGTCCTTCGGCGGGTCTCCCATCCCCCTTTGCGGGGAAGCAGCTTCTCTTCCTTACCCATTGGCATTGGCGGCAGACACAGGGCCCAGACACTGGCTTCTTCACTTTCCCTCTCTGGCTCCACAAGTCTCTCCCAGTTGCAAGCTCTGGTTCCTTCAACTTCCAAAGATAAATAAATAGTGATTGCAAATGGAGGAAGAGAGAAGGGCAGTAGACTCCCCCAGCAGGAGCCCTCTGCAGGCGGCGGGGGCGGGATGAGGCTGCATTCCTCAGGAAGGGTCAGGAGTGGAGTGTGTCACAGAGCCACAGCCCCAGAGGCAGGGTCTGCAGTCCGACCCTCCAGTGCCCAGGAGAGGAAAACTGCTCAGAGAGAAGAGGAGAGGAGGCCTCTGGCTTGGGTCACACAGCTTTTGTCAGTTCTTTTCGCTAAATGAAGAAACTCCAAGTCTGGAAAGGAATTCCACCGCAACACCCATTCTCTGAGGCTGAATAGAGGCCAAATGACATTTAATAAGGTGATGCTTCCTCACAGGTGAGAGGTGCTTGGTGAGGACATTTGCAAAACGCTGTCCTGTTTACTGGTCATCATTTTTGGCTTCTATTACCCACCCAGGGAGGTCAATGGGGATGGAGTTACTTTCCCATTATATAAGAGTGGATGAGGATTCCTGGCTGGTGTGGCTCAGTGGATTGAGTGTTGTCCCATGGACTGAGAGGTCCCAGGACACATGCCTGGGTTGCAGGCTTGATCCCCAGTGAGGAGCATGCAGGAGATGATCAACATTTCTCACATTGATGTTTCTCTCTCTCTCTCCCTTCCCCTCTCTCTGAAAAAATCAATAAAAAAATATTTAAAAAAAAGAGTGGAGAAGAAACCTAATCACTGATGGATAAAGAGCCAGAGGTGCGAACTTACCTTCTGAGTCTTTTAAAAAAATTTTTACTGCCCTGACTGGTTTGGCTCAGCAGTTAGAGTGTCGGCCTGCGGTCCAGAGAGTCCCGGGTTCGGTTCCCACTAAGAGCACATACCTTGGTTGCAGTTTGTCCCTGGCCCTCAGGGCCATGCGGGAAGTAGCCACTCGATGTGTCCCTTTCACCCTCGATGTTTCTCTCTCTCTCTCTCTCTCTCTCTCTCTCTCTCTCTCCCCTCCCACTTTATCTGAACAGCAACAACAACAACAACAAAAAAGGAAAAATGTCCTCAGGTAAAAAAAAATTTTTTTTTACTTATTGATTTTGAGAGAGAGAAACATTGACTTGTGTTCCACTTATTTATGCCTTCATCAGTTGATTTTTTTTTTTAACCCTCACCCGAGGATATTTTTCCATTTTTGTTCAGATAGAGTGGGAAGGAGAGAGAGGAAGAGAGAGAAACATTGACGTGAGAGACACATCAACTGGTTGCCTCCCGCACGACCCCAATCAGGGCCAGGGACAAACCGCAACTGAGATACGTGCCCTTGACTGGAATCGAACCCAGGACTCATTGGTCCGAGGGCTGATGCTCTAACTGCTGAGCCAAACCGGCCAGGGCCATTGGTTGATTCTTGTATGTGCCCCGACCGGGGATCAAACATGCAACCTCGGCCAGGGCTGATCCTTTTTAAGTGCTCTTTTCTCCCAGTCACTCAAAGCTTTTCTGATAGGAAGCTCTTAGTTATTTGTCCTCCGAGGTGCAGGGTGGAGTGAATGAGTGGCCTACCTGAAAATCATTTTATCTTGAGGTTTGTTTGAGATAGAAGGATGACTCAAATTTAGTTCCCATCCTCAGGAAATCTAGCTAGGGAGTTTGTTCAAGTCCCTAGTGCATGATAAGCTCTTGAATGGAGTAGGGATAAGGTACCAGGATAATAGGGATGAGGTTGAAGTAACCCTGTCCGAAGCAAGGGAGTGGGGCTTATCACAAGTTTTAGTACAATCCAAGGCAGACGTGTAACACACATGACACTTCTAGACCATGATTATTCCCTTAAGGGTCTGCTATGCCCCTCTCATAAAAAGCTTGCCTTTGCCAGGTACTAGCAGTGAGCCAACCTCTCTCTCTTTTTTAAATTTAAATTTTTGTTCTCACCCGAAGGTATTTTTCCATTGATGTTTAGAGAGTGGCAAGGAGGGAGGGAGGGGGAGAGAGAGAGAGAGAGAAACATTGATGTGGGAGAGACACATGTATTGGTTGCCTCCTGCATGAGGCCAGGGATTGAACCCACAACCCAGGTACATGCCCTTTCCCAGAATTAAACCCTCAAATCTTCAGTCCCTGGGCTATGCTCTAACTGCTGAGCCAAACAGGCCAAGGCGCCAACCTCTCTTGTCCCCAATATCAATGCTGATCAATTCCCCCTTGTCAAGCTGTGGCTGGGGCCTTTTACCCCAGGATAGATCAGGTCCTCCATTAGGAGCAGCTGAGAGTGGAAATGGGGTAACAGTCACTGTCCCCTCTGTCCACGACTGGAGCAGACCAGAGCTACCGCAGGACCTGCACAAAAAGGAGGGCAACATCACTGATGTGTCAGGCATTGTTGACTGCATTTTATTATTTTTTAAATATTTTTTCTTTATTGATTTTAGAGAAAGAGGAAGGGAGAGGTAGAAAGAGATAGAAACATCGATGAGAGAGAACATCGATTGGCTGTCTCCTGCATGCCTTCTACTGGGGATCAGGCCCACAACCTGGGCATGTGCCCTGACTGGGAATCGAACCGGTGACCTCTTGGTGCATGGGTCGATGCTCAACCATCGAGCCACACAAGCCAGGCTGTTGACTGCACTTTATAAGAATTAGCTCAGTTAATCCTCACAACAGGGTGAAGACGACTGTTTTAACAGACAGGGAACTGAGGTGAAGAGGTACCTTAATAGTAACTTGCCCAAGGATATACAGCGAGTAAGTAACAGAACCAGGATTTGGACTCTAAATTTTTTTTTTTAATCCTCACTCGAGGACATTTTCCCATTGATTTTTTAGTTATAGTGGAAGGGAGGATGGGAGGGAGGGAGGGAGAGAGAGAGAGAGAGAGAGAGAGAGAGAGAGAAAGAGAGAGAGAGAAACATTCATGTGAGACACATTGACTGGTTGCCTCCCGCACAACCCGACTGGGGCCGGGGATCGAACTTGCCATCCAGATACATGTCCTTGATAAGGAATCGAACCCAAGATTCTTCGGTCCATGGGCCGACGCTCTAACCGCTGAGCGAAACCAGCCAGGGCTGGACTCCAGATTTTTTATTTTTTAATTTAATTTAATTTTTTTTAATCCTCCCCCGAGGACACTTTTGCATCCACTTTCAGATAGAGTGGGAGGGAGAGAGGGAGGAAGAGAGAAAGAGAAACATCGATGTGTCTCTCTCACATGGAGTTGTTGCCATCCACACAACCCCAACCGGAGCCGGGGACAAACTGCAACCAAGGTACGTGCCCTTAGCGGGAACCGAACCCGGGACTCTCCGGTCTGCGGGCAAAAGCTCCAACCGCTGAGCCAAACCGGCCAGGGCTGGAGTCTAGATTTTTAACTGCTTTGCTCTATAATTTCCAGGGGAGGAAAGGGACCCTCAACAATCCCCCACCAGTTTCACTGCCCTCAAGGCTTCTTCAATTTAATTCCCTGGCCCCTCTCTGAGCTGAACCTTTAAAGATGTCCACTTCCAAACCAGAGCTGGGAGTAGAACCAGGATCCCCTCCCCTGTTCTTCTAAGGGAGTCAAGCAAGACAGAAACTTTTCAAAGGAGCGTCGCTACTCAGCTAGAAGAAGTGGAGGGTGAACAAGGACTGTTGGGAGGTCATAACAGGTATAGAATCAGAACCTGCCCCAGCTCCAGGCCCCGCTCTCCTCTCCCAGCTGTCTGAGGCCCCACCCTGGATGTTCACCTTTTAATTCTTAGGTTTTCTTTCTCCCTCTGTAGTGCCTTGTTGCCTTTCAGAGACAAGGTCCTAACACAGACCCAGGACGACAGTGGGTAAGATCATAGCCCATAACTGAATCAATAATGCAAATGTGACATTTCCCTAGGGCTCCATTAGCTTATAAACACAGCGGAGCACAGAGCCTATGACCCTCCTCCCCTCATTCTCCCACCTCCCTCCCAGAATGGCCCTCCTGGGCAGTCTTCTGAGCACTCTGTCCCCCTCTTCCCTGTCTTATACCTCCCTGGGGACTGTGCTGAGCTGTCTGTCCTGTTGGAACATTTACACTGAGTGTTCATGATAGACGTTAGTGCCTCAACCAAAAGGAATGAATGAGAATTCATTCCTATCTAGATGAATACTTGGGGCTGTAAGGGCTTCCTTTGGTGCTCAGATTTCACCACATACCAGGTACCTGTGTATAATTTAGACATTCTCAGGGTTATAATCTCTGTGTCTATTAAAATCTGACTCATCCTTGAAGTGAAATCTACCCACATTCTCCCAGATGATGGACTATCTCCTCCTCACTGTGAGCTCAGTGGCTAAGACCATGAACTCTGAAGTTGAATTCAAATCCCGTCTCTCCATTTTACTGATCACGTGACCTTGGGCAAGTCACTGAATTTACCTAGGCCTCAGTTTTCTCATCTGTGAGATGGGGGATAAAAACAGTATTTACTTCAGAGGATTGTGACGATGATGTCAGTTATATGTGTGGGTGAAAAAGGGGCCACATACCAAACCTGACAAGTTCAGGGGAGGCCAGCATGGTGGGCCTTACAAACTCAGAACTGAACATAAACATTCCTAACTAAAAGTGAGTCATGGCTCTGCCTGTGTGGCTCAGTTGGTTGAGCGTTGTCCCATGCACCGAGAGGTCACTGGTTTGACTCCAGTTGGGGCACATGCCTCGGTTTTGGGCTCGATCCCCAGTGGGGGGCATGCAGGAGGCAGCCAATCAATGTTTCTCATCGATGTTTCTATCTCTCTCTCTCCCCTTTCTTTCCTCTTTTTCTAAAAAAAATAAAAACACATTTAAAAAATCAAGCCCTGGCTGGTTTGGCTCAGCGGTTAGAGCATTGGCCTGCAGACCAGAGAGTCCTGGGTTCGATTCCTGCTAAGGGCACGTGCCTCAGTTGCGCTTCGTCCCCAACTCTGGTTGGGGTTGTGTGGGTGGCAGCCAGTCGATGTGTCTCACATCGATGTTTCTCTCTCTCTCTCTCTCCCTCCCGCTCTATCTGAAGATAAATGCAAAAATGTCCTCAGGTGAGATTTAAAAAAAAAACAAAAAAGAGTCATAGTGAGCAGTGTGGTCCTAGGCCTGTAGCTTCCTTGACAAAGGTCAGTCTGTACCTTAAGTGAGCCTGTCTATTGTCTTTTTGTCTCTAAGATAACTTTGAAATGTCAGAGTAATCTGTGCAGCAGAGCACAAGACTACAGAATCCCTCATTATCTTGTTCCCTGAATACCATCTCTGTGCTGTAGACGTTAAGTATTAACTGTCCTGTACCCACCAGTGTAAAGGAAGTATGTGTCTCTCCATTTTGCTTTTTATCCCATCTCAGAGATTTCTCTACTTTGCTTTCTCCTGCCCCCTTTAATCTACCACCAATAGATTACGTGTAATCCTCTTTACATCTCCTTTTATTGTAGTGTATAAAATAAGCTGCAAAACTGCCATTCTCTGGAGCATTTTCTCAATCCACTGAGATTTTGCTTCTTGGCAACTGTCATCAGTTTGGCTCAAATAAACTCATAAAAATTCTCTACAGGTTTGGATGTTTTTTATGTTGACATATGTAAATGAAGCCTGTACAATATGATATAAAAATATATTCGGTCTTTGTCCCGGTTCCTGACCCAAAGCTCCTAAAACCCTTGGAATTTCCTGAGTAACAGGAGTATCTTCTGTTATCCCTAATGACACTCTTTGAACACACCTGAGTTCATGCTAATGAGGTGATTTAGGATGGCACGTGTTTTTTCCCCTTGGGGAGAGTGTGAATGCAGTCCCCCACTACCACCAATTATGCAGTCGAGCTTCCCACATTTGGGGAAATTGCAGGGGTCAGCACATCTGGAGTGCAAGGGATAAGCCTCGCCCTGGGAAAACCACCTTCGTGATCATGGTATGTCTCCTGCCAGGTAAGGATAGGGTGGTGCTTTAGATAACCTCAGGATGGGGCTGGCACTTTCAGCCCCATCCACCAGCCCCCAGGAAAGTGAGCAGGGCTGCTGGACATTGCTCTTTATAAACCCTCTTGAACAATGAGGTTCAGAGAGCTTCTGGGTTGGTGACCACATCTAGGTGCTGGGAGGGTGGTGCACCTGGAATGGGTAAGGCAGCTCCGTGCCCCCTCTCGCCACACCTCGCCTCATGCATCTCTTCTAGTCGGCTATGCCTGAGTTATATCATTTATAGTAAACCAACAAATGTAAGTGTTTCCTGAGTCCTATGAGCTGTTCTAGCAAAAAAATAAATAATAAAAAAGTCAAAACTGAAGAGGAAGTTTTAGAAATCCCAGATGATTCCCAGCCAGTCCGTCAGACGTACAGGTGGCCTGGGACTTGCATCTGAAGGACAGGCAGTCTTGTGGGACTGAGCCCTTAACCTGTGGGATCTGCTAACTCTGAGTTGTCAGTGTCAGAACGGAATTAAATTGTAGGACACCCAGCGGATGTTAGAGAATCGGAGAATTGACTGATGTCAGAGAACGCCCCAGCCTGGCACGTACCAGTCCTCGGTAAATGTCAGCTAACCTGCTGTTCCTCGGGCTGGCTGCTACTTTTCTTATTGGTACCTGCATAGTTTTGCTTGATGTTACAGTTCACTGCTTACAGATTTGACTTTTCCACTACAATATAAGGTCCCAGAAGAAGGAATTCTTTTCTTGATTTCTGTGATTCCCAGCTTGTGTTAGTACCCAACAAATAGAGGAGACATTTATTTAACTTGTTCAACAAAGTGTTACTGAGGATTTAGTCATTTATTTAAACAACATTTATTGAGTATCTGCCAGATACTGTTTGGGGCACTAAAGATATAGCAATAAACCAAAAGAGAGTCTGTGGTTTCATGGAGCTAGCATCATAGCAGAGGGAGCCAGGTAAGGTGTAACCAAACCAATACATATGTATAGTCTAGGAGGTGGTATAAGAGCAATGAAGTAAAATTAAGCAGGGTGAGGGAATGAAGAATGATGGGGAAGGCCTCTCTGACGAGGTGACCTTTGAGCAGAGGTCTGAAGGAATGAGGGAGCAGGCCCCATGAACTTGGGGGGACAGCATTCCATGCAGAGGGAACAGCGAGTGACAGCAAGGTGGGAGCGCACTTGCTGTGTCCAGTCAAGGAAGAGTGAGGGACCTGTGTGGCTCACCCTCACTCCACCTGCTACCTTGCCCTGAGGTGGGCGAGTATGGGCAGGTGTGACTCTCTGGTCTCCCTGACATCTGTGCCCTCACACCCTGGGGAGGCCCAAAGCAGTACAGGAGACAACAGAAGAAGAGCCAAAAGCCTTTTGGTGGAGAAAGTTGCAGGTGTTATCCTGGGCTGGCGAGGCAAAGGACAAGCCTGGAGTGTTTGGGGACACACACACACACACACACACACACACACACACACCTGGGCACTGGGCCCAGGAGGGCTTGAGAGTGAGGAGTGGGGTCTCCTTTTGCAAGGCTTGAGGCCGAGGCCAGGCCGAGGTAGAGGCAAACTTCAAATGTTCCTCCACAGCAAAGCCTGCGCCTAGCCTCACCACTATTGACAAATATGATTTTAATCAAAGCACTACATGCATATGGTTAGAAAATGAAATAGTGTGGAAGAGCCCAGAGTGAGAAGCAATGGTCGCCCCGCAATCCTGCCCCCCAGAGGTGGCTTCTACCTGGCCCTGCTTTCAGTTCCCTGAAGGAGGCTTAGTACAGGGGAGAGCTTCCCTGTCTGGTGGTGGGTTTGCACGTTCAGTCTTCAGGAGCTCCAGCTCCCAGTGGCTCTCCATGGATTTCTAACCATGGTTCTCGGGGTCACTGTAGCCCTGTCCCAACACCACGGCCCTTTCCCCATGGGTCACTCACCAGGCTTGGAACAGATGGCAAGCCACGCCAGTCATGGGGTGCCTCAGAGAGACACCTTCGTTCACACACAGCAGAGGCTCGTCAGCAGCCTGGCAGGTCGGATTTCTAATTTTCTGGAAAAGCCTGTCTTTGCACGGACCCCTGATTCTCTGCAGCAGCTGTCTTCTAGGTGCATGGTGGCTCGTAGCTGGTGTCTGAGGCTGGCCCTCTGGAGTTTGTCTCCCTGTCATCTCCCTCTCCCCCTTTCCTTTCCCTGTGTTGTTTTCTCCTCTTCTCTCTTGCTCTCTTTGTGCATCCTTCTCTCTCTCTCCCTCTCTCTGGAAGGTCAAGGTCAGATTTCTGTGCCAGAGATTGCGCTTATTACCTAATACCTGTCAGGCTGCCTCGGGGCCCTAGAAGGCTATGGTCATGGAGGGGAGCTGGGAGAAATGGAAGAGGAGCCCACTCTCTGGGCCTCCTGTCCTGGGGACGCACTCAGGCAGCTTGGGGGCGTCACTGGAGTCTTGACGCCCAGGGTGTGCGAGCCAGAGTGTCCAGTTTTGGTTTCACTCTGGGCCGATTTGCTGTTTTTATGCCCGAATCCCTAGTTAGGTCTTTAGTTTAAAGCTGTGGGGAGGGGAAGGGAAGGCTTGGGTGTCCATGTTTGGGCAGCGTGTTAAGGGGAAGCTGGGCCTTTCCACCTCCCTGTGTCCAGCCGGGTGTGTCAGCCACACTCAGAGAGACATCCACGAGGGAGCTTGTTGTGGGCACTCAGGGCTTGAGTTGCCTATCGCAGGGACCCCTTCTTCCTCTGCCTTGGAGGATCACGTTTCATTTGTGAAGGAAGGCAACAGTTTTCCCAGCAGCGCTAATCTGCTCTGTCCATCAGCGTGCCGCCCTATTTCTCCACGGAGATTCAAACAGACTGGAAAGCACACCACGGCTGGGTCCGACGTGCGGTCTCTAACCTTCACTGAGCTTCTACTACGTGCCAGGTTCTGTGCACAGCACTTTCCAGGCCTTAGCACATTTAACCTTCACAAAACCCCCAGGGGGCAGCTACTCTGAATATCACCCCTATTTACAGATAAGAAAACTGAGGCACCAAGGGGGTCAAATCTTTGGCCCAAGGTAATTCGACTGGTAAGGAACAGATTTGGGATTCAAACCCAGACAGACTGGTGCCAGAGTCTTGGAGCAAGCACTGTGTGTGTGTGTGTGTGTGTGTGTGTGTGTGTGGCCATCTACTTTTACTCCTGCAGCTCTTCTCCCTGTATATTCTCGAACTTACTGCATAAAGTCCTTTTGATGCCTGGGTTCCTTGAAGTAGACACAGTGAGAGCCCTGTTTCCCATTCCCCACCCCCTGCTCCAGGCTCTGGGCCTCAGCTCAAAGCGCCAAGCGCACAGTGGCTGCCAGAGTGGGCCCGGGCCTCCCAGGTGAGCACAGCCCCGCTGGGGACAGCCAACACCACAGCCGAGGTGCATACTCGTTCTGGGAAAGGGCTGTGACAAGTCACAAGGGCACACACAGATGCCTGTGAAGATTTACACTCGCAGAGAGGGAGAAGGTGTCTCTCATCTAGACCTATAGCCTTTGGGCACAGACTGGAAAAGGAAGAGAGCCATGCCTAGGCAGGACCACTTCTGCCAGGGGGGCTGCCCTCTACAATCAGTGCAGGTCCCAGCGTCTCAGCACCCTTGGCAGTTGACTCCCACCCTCAATGGGTAAATACTAGGCAAGCATGGGATACTTAGAGACCTCAGCTTCTAGGTTCTTCCTGAGGGAAAAAGGGAGAAAGGGAGATGGCTGGGCTCACCCAGAAGCCCCTCAATGGAGGGACACTCCCTCTTCTCCAGTGGTATAGGTGCCCCCCTTTGGAAGCCAGCAGGCAGCAGGAAGGCTACCCAGGACTACGGTAAGATCAGGCTGGCTGGGGCTCCAGACCCCAAACAGCGGCTGTCTGTGTGTGAAAGTGTCTGTGGGGAGCCCTGGGGATCAGCAGCAGCTCCTCAAGCCTGGGGCCCAGCTGGTAATCCCGCCTCCGCAGAGGCCAGCCGGGCCCCAGGCCCCAGCCGAAGGGGCTGTTGGCAGAGGCTGCCTCTTCGGATCTCTGCCTTTATCTTCCTCACACATTGAAACCATCAGGCCAGGCCTGACTGCAGCCTGCCTAGCTCTGTCTGCTAGAGACACTGTGCTTTCATCCAAACCAGACCTTCCCTCCTCCAGGTCCCCACTCGGGGAGGGGGTGGCAAGCGTGGCCTCACTTGTGCTCCTCTGGAGCCAACTCCAGAACTTTTTACCTTAGTCCCCTATTTTGCTCTCTTCTCTGAAATGTTTACGAGGCCACCTTCCACCCTGGGGCTCCTGCTCCACCCTCTTCCCCCAAGGGGAATTTTAGTCCCTGCAGCAGAAAACAAGGCGTTGGGGAGGGGGGGTGGGGGGAGTCCTGAGCTGCTCCATCAAAGCAGCGAGCACTCTTCAGTGCCTCATGTTCTGGGGAAGCCAAATCAAAGGCAAACCCTGAATTCCTCTTGCTCACGGCCAATAAAAACCTTGCTTCAGCGCCGGCTTCCTCTGCTGAAATCAGATATCCTAGTAATAAACAAGTCCGAAAGGCAGGGAAAAGCTCTCGCTTCTTTCTTCTGATTAGTTTTTCTTCCTTTAAAAAAAGTTCTCTCCTATAACAGGATGCCTGCCCCAGAAACTTGAGCACAGAACTGTGCCCTCTCCCGCCCTGCACCCCCCCCCCCCCCACTCCAGAATCCTCACCCCCTGGGCTCCTGCAGGCGAGGGTGGGGCCTGGCTTCCCGAGTAGACAGCTTAGCTCAAAGGCAGGTCGAAAGGGCTTGGGGAGAATGGGCCTTTGCTGCCTGGGGAGCCGGCTGCCAGCTGACAGGGAGAGCTGGGTTCTATGGCCGCTGGTGGTGGTTAGAAATGGGAAACTGAAGGTAGGACAAATTGGGACCACTTCTTTCTATAGCAATCCTTCTGGGTCCCCTCAGTGCACCATGAGGCCATAAGAAGCCCAGAACCATGGGTTCACATGTTGAGCGCGTAGTTGAGAAAGCCACACAGGTGGATCTTGAGGCATCAGAGGGGCTGGGAGGGCAGAGGACTGGGAGTTTTGCTTCCTGGGGCTGGCCTTGGCCTGGCACACAGCCCTGTCCTGGGCTCCCCTTCCTGTCCTGTTCCTGTCCCTTCCCAGGGTAAATGTGTCTCCACATGAGGCCTGCTGTGGAGGAGTGCCCTCCCCCACGTGCTGACATGTCTCCCTGCACCCCGCCCCCCAAATAGGTTTTTAAGTGACTTTGCTGTCAGAGATGCTATTCTGTTTGTTTTTCCTTCTGACACTATCTCTCCAGAGAGTTTCTGGTCAAGAGAATTATGTCGAGGCTGCAGATTGCAAGAGAATTGTGCCTAATGGGGAACAGACAGACAAGACACCTTTCATGTCCAGCCAAGTTTTATCCCCCCTCTTTCTCTCTCTCTCCCAACATCTCATCTTCCCTTTTTGGCTTCAAAGTTGGCCCTCATTTGTGCTAGTTTCTTCGGTACAGCTGGTGAATAAGGTCACACATTGATTTTATTTTGGAGATTGGCAGCTGGGTCAAGCTTAGCTCCGAAGCTGGAGAGCAGCACAACTCCCTGGGCTGGAGCACGCACGGTGGGGGTAGTGCAGCCAGCCAGTGGGAAGGAGCCTTTCAGAAGGCACTCTGCACTCCAAGGGTGGCTTCTGCTCCTTTATGATCTCAAAGCTCAGGAGCTTGAGCTTGTAAAATTTATTTTCAATACAGAAAGGTGCCCAAAGTCTCCCCTCAGTCCCTAGAACAGGCCATTTCAGCTCATCTCTGCTGGACTTTATAGGAAAAGAAGTGTTAACGCTGAGGTCCTTTGGGACCTTGAAGTGATTATGGGAGAGGGACTTAATAAGTTTAAGGGTCTCTACCTTGTAAATAGCTACTCAGCCACACACAGCCATAGAATATGCCCATCCATGCAAACTGGGTGGGAAAGAAAGCCCTTTTCTTTACCTATGTGCTTCCTGAGGGGAGAGGGCAGATTAATAAAACATCTTGGTGGATGGTTTGGATTCTTTTGCCTTTAGTCATGAGGCTGATGTAATAGCAGTCAACAGATTTCATGGTAAAGATAGTCACAGTTCCCAGAGCAAATCATTTCCAGTTGCACCATTAACGGCAACCCTTCTATGGCAGCCCTTCAGGAACTGGTGGGCGAGTGGTCCTTCCCCCTGCAGAGCTTTGGTGGAAAGCACAGGGCCACTTTTTTCCAGAAGGGCAAAGAAGTCTTGGATTGTAAGAATGTCTCGTACACTTTATTTCTCCTCGTCCAGCCTTGGAGAACAGAATTCGCTGCAGTCCAGATCTAGGGGGTGAAGGGCACAGCCCTGTGCACGTGGAGCCTTGCAGCCTGCGGGATAGTTTGAGTTTGGGGGAGGAATGTGGGTGTTAGGGAAATAGGATGACAGAAGGGGAGGGCTAACTCTATTCGGGCTGGGCTCAATTCTATTATTCCTTCTCATCCTCACTGCTGTGGTTTCAAAATTTGTTTTGCATTAAGATGTGTCAGTTCTCAACAATTACAATAGGCTAAGAACATACATTTCTTTTATGGTAATAGTTTCTCTTAAATTCAGCCTGTAAATCTTACTGTGCAGCTTCCTGTTAAAGCCTGAGACAATGGAAGATGCCAGTGTGGTATAGTGGCCAAGCTCTGGACCAGGAACCAAGAGTCTGGAGTTCATTTCTTGCCCTGTTCCCAACTTGCTCTGACCTCAGACAATTGCCCAATCCACAGAGGGATGCCAGCAAGTAGCCTAAACTTCCCTACCAACTGCTGTGAGGGAAAAATGAGAGAATATATGGGAGAGAGCTTTATGCGCCGTGAATGTTTTAAAAAGCGGGGAGTACAATTTGAGTATTAAGAGGATGCTTTGTTAAGAGATGCAATAGTCAGAATTCATGAGGCACTTCCTGAGGACAAAGCCTTGATGGATTATTGGGAAACTAGGAGTGTGCAAACCTGAGGCTGGACCAGGCAGCCGAGGGCCACGGACAACACTCTCAAGCAGTAGACTGCAGGGCTACAGTGGGTAGGTCTGACCCAGGACAGCATGCTATTGCCATTCAGGAAACTTGCCGAGGATGATGTCACTGCTTTGATGAAAACTAGGAATTTTCAGACCTGCTGCCAGTCATGTGTAACAAAAGACGAAGTCACAACTTTGCTCGATTTTCTCTCTGCCAAAGGTCCTGGCTTGCTGTGGGTACACAGGACATCCTTTGGTTTCTTTTCCTTATCTGAGTTTGATTCAGCCTCCCATGGCTTGCCTCCTTTGTTGTTCTTGATCTCTAGGCACAAGCCAGAGAGCTCTTTATTGCTCAGACCATTTCACCTTTCCCAAAGGACTCCACAGCCACCATCAGGACCCTCAGCTGAGTCAGCAAAGGAGGTTATCTGAAAGAACCTAGTGGATCTGCCAGTCAGCTTGGGAAAATCATGTCCTCTCTGGCCTCCATGTCTGCACTGTAGAGAAGGTATGAGAAGGCTGAGTCTGCTCCAAGGTAATCTGCCAACTGGAGCGCCAGTGCTGATGCCACAGGTTAGCCGATGTCGCCATCTAGAGGCGATTTAAAGGTTTCTTGCAGCAAGAGGTAGGTAACCTCTATTTTTGTAATTCCTGAAATGCCAAAATTTTATTTTCTTGCCCTTGGAAGTTCAGAATCTCTCTTTCATCCATGGTTTGGCTTTGGCTGCATCTGTGATCCAAGGGAAATCCTCTCCAAAGCCAGCTGGTATGATGCCAGTGATGGGCACAGCTGTATGCTGTCGGTTCCAATGCCTCCCTCCTGTTATATTCACTCACTACACCAGATCATAAAAAATAAATCTTTTAATTGCTTTTTAATTGGCACAGATGGCATAATTCAAACTCACATTTTTATTTAATAGACTGTGAAGCATCACACTCTAGCTCTGACTGAAACAGTACAGGGATCATAATGGTTGAAGTTTTACAAAATTACATTCGGTAGCAGCATCTTGTTCTGAAAGGTATTTCATAAAATTAAAGATTGGGGCTTAAATAAATAAGAAAAAAAATACCCAAGAAATAAACAACCCAGACCAAAGTCATCTGTCATGACTATCTGAGAAGTGTGCTTTCTGTTTTTTGAATATCTTGCTACTCTATTAACAAACAAGAGCTGCAATTCTGGCTTATAAATGCAGTGGGGCGGGGGGAGGCCTATAAATGTGCCTAGAAAGTGCTCCTCAGGAACGGGAACCTCAAAGTCAGGCCCTGTTGAAGCTGTGAACCTGAACTGGCTTTGAAGGAATCTTTCATTTCTGGGGAGCTAGAAGATTCACTGGGCTTTGATAAGAAATCACCATAAAGAGAATTACAGTGGATGAGAAAACATATCATTAACTTCTTATCACTGTAGGGTCCAGGGGGAAAAAGCTCAAAGTCCTGTCCCTTCAGGAGGATGTTAGAAAGGCCCAAGTCCCATTTCTGTTACCCTTATAATTTACAGGGTCACCACTACAGGGTGACCAATGACAGAGATTTTCATCAACCACCCTTTGGGTTTGGAGCATTAGCTCAAGCCATTTCCTGAAGTTACCTCTACTGCTAGTCCAGAGTAGAGACAAATATTTACCGGGCGGGGTGGAAATGGGGGCGGGGTAGTAGTGGGGAGGCAAAATCACCGTGCCGCAGAGCAGCGAAGATGATTCCTCAGTGGGGGTTTGTATGACGTTGGTAACCACAGGGAATTGTCTATTAAAATGGATGACAAATGGGAATTCCTCTGACTCTGGTGATTACAGGCATCAGTGACTGAATCTTAACCCGGGAAAGGCATTCACGGGTTGATTGGTTCTCCTGGGCAGAATTCAATATCAAACTCAATTCCTGGCTATTGGTTTGGTATCTGTTCCCAGAAATGTCAGGATTTCTCAAATCCAATCCATCGCCACTACAGTACTTGAAGTGAGCTTCCTACATTAGACACTAAATACAGACGGTTTCCATCAATACACATGATCCTCAGCATGCTCTCACCAGGTCACCAGAAGAGCATGGTTGTATTGTAACCAGGGGAATATCAAGATGAAAATCCAGGTGAGTGCATAGTCAGTCTTCCTGGACAGGGCCCACGGGCTGTGAGCCACAGCTGGTTGTTCTGTGGCTCAATGTGCCTGGGCCACCTCCACAGGGGCCTTCAGGTCTGCTGCGGACTTGTCCAGGGCGGGTTTCTTTGAGTAATCTCGCTCTCCAAAAATGGTGCTTCCTATGCGGATATTCGTAGATCCTACTTCAATCTGTGGGAAAGAAGAGCAAGTATGGAGGGCTGAGTTTAAAATAACGAACTGGAGCCAGCGCTGAAGGGGCGCCTCTCATTCTGGCTTTTGAGGGGCCTCTATGAGGAAGAATGATAATGCAGCTGAAGAGGACGACAGGGCAGTGGTTCTCCTTGGAGGCAATACAACCTTGGAGGGGTGTCAGGCGTCCTGCCGTGTGTGGGACACAGCAACACAGGCAGTTATCTCACAGCCCACACACCTTTCTAATGTTCCCTGGTCAGGTAGATGAAAAATCCTCCTTATTGTTGTCTCAGCACAGGATCTAATTCCATTTTACTTATAAACACAAGAGGGAAGTTTATACTCTGATTTCTGGAACTTTATCAAGTTATTTACTGTTCCAGAAAATCATGTATTTGAGTTGCCAACATAACACAGTATATTTTTATGATGCATTCATGGTGAATCTACACAGAACATTAAGCATCAGACTTCATCATGACTTACTGTCATACAGCTATGTTCAGCATTTACATAGCAAAATAAATGCCTTTTTAAAAATTACTGTTTCATTTATTCTTATTTTCTTTAGATTCCACTTAGGGAATTATATTGAGTTAAAAAATTATGTGTTAGGCCCTGGTCAGTTTGGCTCAGCAGTTAGAGTGTAAAAGCCTGAAGACCGAAGGGTCATGGGTTTGATTCCTGGTCAAGGGCACGTACCTGGGTTGCAGGTTCGATCCCTGGCCCCAGTTGGGGTCGTGCAGGAGGCAACCAATCGATGTGTCTCTCTCACATTGGTGTTTCTCTCTCTCACTCTCTTCCACACTCTCTAAAAATCAATGAAAAAATATCCTCAGGTGAGAATTAACAACAACAACAACAACAAAATTATGTGTCAGGCTATAATTTCTATACATTTCATTTCAAAAAAGGGTGTGGGGAATATTAGAATAGTTGAGAACCACTGCTATTGGATGCCCTATTGCTGCAATGAGGCACTTCAAAGCTTTCTCCTGAAAAAACTGATGCTTGCTGTGGCCTTTTGGACCCTCCCATCAAATGGTACCCAGAAGGACACTTACTGCATGTTGGAAGTCCACGGACATGCCCATGCTCAGCTCAACCTGGTCAGTAGGAATGTTCAGTTTTTTACACAGCTCCTCCCGGAGGGACAATAACATCTGACAGAAAGACAAGTGTGTCACCTATTTTATTCCTGCCTCTCTAAGGATACCTGAAAGCGGCTGAATTTGAACATCTCTGACAAAGATTATTTATTTCTCATAGTTTCAAGGCCTGTCAAAATTGCCAGTAGTTACTGAAAGTTTTTTTTTTTTTTTTTAGCAAATTATCCTACTTTCATGAAAATTATTAGTCACTGGAGAAGAAGAAAGAGTTCATTTTCTCTAAAGACTGTGTTTTAGCAAGGTTCAAACTGAGGTGAGAAGAGTCTGTGGGGTTTTGGAAACCTGTTCTCTTTTCCTAATAAAAAGAGTTCGGAAGAAGGTTATAACACCTGACAGACAGCATCTGGGATGTCCTGAAGTTTACTGCAGTAGCCAGCCCTGCAACAGCATTTTGCTAAGACGCTTCTTTAGCATGTCAGCAATCCCCCATCCTTGGCCCCCAGTACCTGGAAGTCCGGATTTGGTCCTTGACTAAGATCATGCCCAAAGCTTCCAATGGTCATCAGCCCCACGAATTCCAGGCTGGGGCACTTGGCATTTATGTGTTCCACCACAGCTACTGTCTCTGAAGGTAGGAGGCCATGTTTACCTTCACACACACACAAAAACAAAAAAAGACCGTTATACCAAAATGCTTTAAGTAGCCAGAGAAAGGGTCCATTTTCATCCCTTCCTTGTAATAGAGGAGGTGACCCTCACACAAGAAGACCTTTGGAAAGAACTTTTTCTCAAGTCCAAAAGAGTAACTTTGTATTTGAGGTCTTCATGTAGTTCCTCTCTGGTCAGGTTCTGAATTTCTCAAGGGAAGAGCTATACATTTAACTCTCTTTATTCTATCGCAGTATCTGAGCTGAGAACAGCTAGAATACAGGGAAAAGAAAAAAACATTGCTTTTCTTGGGACACCAAGAAAATTCATATCACCAAAATGCCAGATTAACCTGAGAATTATTTTTCCAAATAATTTATTAATAAAATTGTTAAAAATTTAAAATAAAGTATGTATGATACAGTTTTGACTATATAATTTGCTAAATTTTACAGAACTTCCTAATTAACAACTAGAGGAGGAATCTGCAGCAAATGATTGTTACACAGTTATAAGGATTATTGATGCTGTCTCTCCCTCATTAGCAAATGGGGATGCAAAGAACACTCACTTCAATATTTAATTAGGAAAAATTATAGCTAATTATCAAGTAAAAGATTTCATTTGGAGTCAATTTCAGATGTATCTACATTGATAATGTAATATGTAAGCTGGGTGCATATATATACAATAATAGTTAAAATTTACTGAACACTTACTTATGTGCCAGGCACATGTGGCAAATCCTAAGTGCTTTTCACTTAATACAATAATTCTATTAAGTAAGTATTCTTACCATCTCTATTCTAATCATGTGGCACAGGGAAGCCTAGTACCTTTCCCAAGGTCACACAAATAGAAACTGTGAAACTAAACTTTGAACCCAGGTAGCCTGACTCCAGGGCCTATTCAGAAAACAGATGCATATACTGAACTCCTTCATGCTAAGACTTGGTGAATACTGGTGCTCTGATGGTTGGAAGCAAATGAATGATCTGGAAACAAAGTGCTAACAAGTACGATGTGCAGGGTTCTATGCCAACAACGCTGTCTGCATAAGCACATGCAATCCTCACAACACCCTCTGGAGCAGGTACTATTATGATATCACTACCTGACAAGGAGACTGAGGTACAAACGGGTTTGCTAACGTATGCAAAATTACCAAAATTACGAAGCTGGAAAGTGGTGGAGCTCAAACCCAAGGTCTGTCTGATTTCAAAGCCTGTGCTCTGTCCACTGTGTTACATTGTTAACTAAGCCCTGGAAAGATATTCACTGCCTGGTGCTCACAGTGATTTTCCTTCTATTTTCTCCCAATGTAACACTAAGTAATTTATTTTTTAGGACTCAAGAAGAGTAACTTCTCATGTAACTTTGCAATTTCTTTCAAGAGTGATGGTGACTTCTGGGAATTTTCAGGAGATCAAAGTCACAATCTCCTTCTTGATTCTCCCTGTCTGCCCCCTCAAAAATTAAGAAATAACAAATCATGATGCATTAAATACTAGGTGGGTTGGTGTCACTGTCATCGTGCCATCTAGATCCTACATAACACAGCTTACTTAAAGGCCTATGATTTATTTCTAAAAACTTTAGCCATCAGATAAATTAGGCCTACCATTCGTCCTGGGCATTAAACATCCTAAGGGAAGAAAAATCTACAATACAGGTCTGGTCACTTACTCTCTTCTCCACTGGTGTTAATCTGGACCATAACCTTTAACCTTTCAGGAGAACCTTTTTTCTGCCATGAACTGTTCACTTTGTCTGCCAACTTCACAGAATCCACTGTTTCCAGCATGAAGAGATTGGGGACAGCTGTAATGAGAAAGAGGCAAGGCAATTCTTCACATACCCTATTGTAGCACGCAACATACAACACATCTTCTGGAAGATGGAAAAATAATCTCCCAGGAAAAAAAAAGACACTTAAATCCCAGTCCTGCTAATAAGACTTACGTGAAAGTTTTAGGAGATGTAAGTTCAAATATTAACCATTGCTGTCTAATCAGCAAAAACGAATAAGGAGAGGGAAATGCTGACATAACATAATCATGCAGCATATGTATCCATTTGCTCCAAGAAGTTGATAATTGCAGAGATTTCTAATAGCAGGCTTGGTCTGATTCAATCTCAGTTCAAACTGAGAGAAACAGGTCAAGAGGACAAGAAAGAAAGAATAACCAGTGGAAGCCAAAGTACTTCTCTGGCATATCACCATGTTCTTAAATTTTTTTCCCCTTTATTGATTTTAGAGAGAAAGGAAAGGAGAAGGAGAGAGAGATAGAAACATCGATGAGAGAGAACATCGATTGGCTGCCTCCTGCATGCCCCTCAATGGGGATCTGGCCCACAACCTGGGTATGTGCCCTGACTAGGAATTGAACCAGTGACCTCTTGGTGCATGGGTTGATGCTTAACCACTGAGCCACACTGGCCGGGCTCACCATGTTCTTAAACTTTCTGGAATGGGGGTGCTAGAAATGATACCATCAAGACAGTGAAATGACAACCCATGCAATGGGACAAAAATATTTGCAAATCATTTATCTGATAAGGGTCTGGTATGTATCAAGAATATATAAAGAACTTTTATTACTCAATAAAAAGACAACCCAGTTAAAAAATGAACAAAGGATTTGAAAAGACATTTCTCCAAAGAAATATACAAATGGCCAATAAGCACATGAAAATATGCTCAACGCTCAACTTCATTAGTCACTAGGGAAATGTAAATGAAAACCACCATGAGATACCATTTCACATATTTTTTATAACTACATTTTATCTCCTTTGCTGACTTATTACTATAATTCTTTATTGTGTTATTTTATTGGTTGCTTTACAGTTTAACTTATCATAGTCTACCTTTAAGTGGTATACCACTTCACATAAAGTTTAAGAACCTTATAATAGTGTACTTCTGTTTCTTTCTTTCCATTCTTTATGCTATTATTGTCATGTATGTTGCTTAACATGTCCTAAACCCCATAATACATCATTATTTTTGCTTATATAACATATTATAAAATAGAGAAAAATAAATAAAATCAATGTTTGAGAAGATTGATAAAATTGATAACTCTCTAGCCAGATAGACTAGGAAAAAAAAGAGAGAGGACAGAAATTACTAATATCAGGAATGAGAGAGTTGATATCACTATAGACTCTACAGATATTAAAAGGATAGCCCGGCCCAGCTGGTGTGGCTCAGTGGATTGAGTGTCATCCCATGGACTGAGAGGTCCCAGTTTGATTCCTGGTCAGGGCATATGCCCGGGTTGTGGGCTTGATCCCCAGTAGAGGGCTTGCAGGAGGCAGCCAATCAATGTTGCTCTCTCACATCAATGTTTCTCTCTCTCTCTCCCTTCTTATCTCTCTAAAAAAATAAAAACATATTTTAAAAATTACAAAGGATAATAAAGGGAATTACAAATAGCTTTATGCCCATTAACTCATTAATTTGATGAAATGGACAAATTCCTTGAAAGACACAAAGTACCAAAGCTCATCCAAGAAGAAACAGATTATGTGAATAGCCCTGTATCTATTAGTGAAATCGAAACTATAGTTAAAAACCTTCCCATAAAGTAAACTCCAGGTTTCACTGGTAAATTCTACCAAACGGTTAAGGAAAATAATACTAATTCCATACATACTCTTCCAAAAGACTTAAGGAGGGAATACTTCCCAATTCATTCTATGAGGCCAGCATTACCCTTGATATGAAACCCAAATAAAAACATTTCAAGAAAACTAGAAACCAATGTCCCTGTGAATATAGATGCAAAAATTCTAAGCAATATCTAACAAATCAAATGCAACATTATATTAAAAGGATAACACTTCATGACCAAGTAAAATTTATCCCTAGGAATGCAGGCTTGATTTAACATTTGAAAATCAACAAATGTAATTCAACATGTTAACAAACTAAAAAAGAAAAACCATATGATCATATTTAGAGTTTTATCTTACCCATTAATTTGTTGACATTTTGTTTCTGCAGGTGGCCAATGAAGTGCCATTTAATTTCAGGACACGAAGACAGAATCTGAAGAGAAAAAGGTAACTATATTTGACATAGATTTTACAGAGGCTTAGCTGGCTCAAATACTTTGCACAGTTGCTTCTGAACTTTCATGTCTATGAAATAAAGCACTACCATCACCTTCAGCCAGGCTCCTAACGATACTTAGAAAAACATCTAAGGCTTCTGTTCTGTTTCTCTTCCTTGTTCCCATCAACTCTCTCCATCTTTCAGATATCACCCATTAAGACTGACTGATTAAAGCTTTCAAGTCTCAAAAGGATCCAAGATTACACCAAGCTCCTAGAAATCACCAATTTTAAAAGATTGCAAAGGAGAAAACTATAGTCTTAATAAAGAAATAAAATCTAACTTGAGAAATACTGGGGGCAACATTTCTGCTGCCAGCCCAACCTCCTGCTCTAAAACTCAACCACCAACATGGGTCTAATTTTCAAATGAAATGCCAAGATTTAGACACAAACTCAAGAATTCATATATCTACTTACTTTAGGATTTGATGCTTTTTCTAGCAGTTCCTGAACCTACAGGGTAAAAAAATGACAAGTCAGACGCTTGGCAAACATGACTGACTCTTCCAAAGGCAGTCTGGAAAAGGGCTCTTACGTAGTTCTCTCCGAAAGTGCGTTGGCCATGATTGTAGGCCTCAATCACCATGTCTGCAGGTTTGGTTTTGCTGACTGCTACTAGTCGGGGCTGGATGGCTGGGAGATCCTGCCAAGAGGGAAAGAGCCAGATGAGTGAATGTTTGGGAATATTATCCTGATAAGTCTTCTAAGATAGACCCTGTATAATAGATCAGCATAGCTCTTAACTTAGTATTTGGTAAGCTCCATTTTTCCAGTATTGCAGGGAGATCAGTGCCAAATAATGTTGATCAAATGTCTTTCAAATGCTTTGCATCTAAATCTAATATGTTAGCTACTTTAATATCTAGCAAAAGACATTTCTCAGGAGAGTGGGGCAGGTAAGTAAAAGTAATAAATTTCCTTAAAATGCAGTCTTTGATCAACTGTGTCAGCATCACCTGGGTCCCACTCCAGAATCGCAATCTCTGGGTCTGGAGTCAGAGAAGTTCCTTTTTAACAGACTCTCCAGATGATTCTCTTGCACACCAAGGTTGGAGGTTTAAAAATCACTCATTAAGGGAAGACATCACTCTGAATAGAGGGAAGGCCACTTCTCGTTTCTGAAACCCCCAGGTTAGCAGTTTTGGAAACTCATTATGGTCCTGGTGTAATTATTAATGTTGACCCCATTCATTTTCAACAGCATCTTGCTGAGAATAACTATGTAATCTATTGTTCAATCTAATCAAGAACCAGCGGCAGGGACACAGAAAAAACTCTGGACTCAGGATTAGACCTATCTGAACCCCTTCTCATGGCCATTACATAAAGAGCAAGTCTTCTCCAAATGCTACTGCAACAAAATCCACACACAGGCAATAAGAGAAGAGATTCACTTCTCCTTACAGAGTTCAGTTTTCATGTACCACATCACCCTTGTGCAGTTTTTACAGAATCACAGTATTCTCAAAGGGCCTGAAGAGTCAGGTCAATTACAGAGTTTCTTTCTCTTTCTGAGGGCTGTATTAATAGCCTTTTATAACATCATGTCATAGCTCCTAGGATTATGTTGATGAATTGATGGTTTCCAGACAGAAATGTGAAACAGGCAGCAAATCTGCCTGAGAGTTATGCTGGGAGAACTTCCAAGTGTCATGTTTATTAGAGAAATCCCTAGTTTATCTTGGAGAATCACTGAGAATCATAGAACATTAACTTCAGGAGGGAGCTTAGAGCAATGAGAGTTCATTCCTTTGCCTATGCAGATGAGGAAATGCGGGGCCAGAGTAGTTAAGTGATTTGTTCAATGTACTATTTAACCAGTAGCCAAGGAAATAACACAGGTCTTCTGTCTCCAGGCCAGCATTAATTTTTGGCGTTTTTAATTTTTATTTTTCAATTACGATTTACTTTCAATATTATTTTAGATTGGTTTAAGGTGTACAGCTTAGTGATTAGACAATCATATACTTTACAAAGTGTTCCCCTCCATATTTCCAGGACCCACCTGGTACCATACATAGTTATCAAAATATTATTGACTTATAAATATTCCCTATGCTGTTCTTTTTACATTCTCGTGACTATTTTGTAACTATAAATTTGTACTTCTCAATCCCTTCACTTCTTTCACCCAGCCCCCCGACCATCCTCCCCTCTAGCAACCACCAGTTCACAATCTGTGTCTATGAGTTCCAGGCCAGCATTCCAAGTTCTGACATCCTAAGTACTGATAAGAAACCTCTGACCTCTCCGTTGAGGTGTGTCTCACTCCACACCATCCAAGGAGGGCAGCTATTGACTGACCCTTGGTCTAATGAAATTCCAAGAGAAGACAAAAAATATATAAGGAAAAAAAAAGTCTCTCCTTAAGAGGATTAGATGTCAGCTCCCTCCTGCTGCAAACGCGCAAGTGCAGCTCGGTGCCTCGGCAGTCCGCCAATCAATGCACCGTCTAGGTCGCCCACAGGTGGAACCGACATTTACTGAGCATCTACTAGCTGTTAGACGCTGCCACACGCGTGATCTCAGGCGGATCTGACCTCCTGAGGGTGCTCTTATGGGAGACGTCTTTTCTTGCAGCTGCTGGGCTCAGGCCTGACCCTTCTCCCGTCCGCTAAGGTTGTAGACTCCCACGGAGCGGGATAGGCAAAGGCCGCAATGCCTGGAGACCGGTCATTTTCCTGGGGTAGCGGATACCTTCTGTCCCAACTAAGCCAACCTCCAGGAAACCTGACAGACTCATCTCGAGGTCACCGAGGGAGCCCTTCGCTAGCTTTTCGGGGCTCTGCAACCCGTGCCAATGCCAGGGCGGCGGGCGGGGCGGGGTCCCGCCCCTCCGGGAGAGCCCCTGCGTCACCGTGACGACCCATTCCTACGCAGGTGTCCCCCTCCTCACAGCGGCCGCCCACCGTCCCCACGCGGTCCCCTTCCTCACCCGCGGCCGTCGCACCACCGCCTGCTGCACGCGCTCGTTTACTGCCCGCAGAGCAAACGCGACCCCCAGCTCCGCTGACATGCTGCCAGCTCTCCACATCCCAAGGGATCAACGTCGAGATCCAGACCCCGGCACCCTAGGGCTGAGACCACCTTCCGGTCCTGCCCAAATTGCGTCTCCGTGTGGTCCAATCAGCGCTCACCTTCGAGTTGTTTCACCCAATCGACACCGGGCATCGTGGGGGCGGGGCGGGGGCGTTGTAGAGGAGGCCCCGCCCCTCCGCGGCGGCCATCTTGGGCAGGTCGCAGTGGACACCATGGCCGTCCCCGGGCGCGCGACTGGGGCCTTCTTGGCATCGTTCCGGTCCCGCCAGGAGAGACTTCAAGGATGTATGGCCTGGTCCGCTGCTGTCCCCGTCCTAGCGGGACCTTCTTGAAGCAGAAAACACGGCCTGCTCACGGGGTCCTAGTCCCTTTCAAAATGCCTCTCGAATTTTCCAGTCCCTGCCATTCTGAGCTGTGAACCAAGATTTCTCTGCGCGGGGACCAGGTATAGGAGCTGCTAGGGCGGGAGACCTCGCTTTTAGAATCTCAGATATTGTGAGGAACGGCCGAGAGAGAGAAAAGACAGCATGATTCAGTGCCTGGTTAGTTTCCTCTTGTCCTTCAGACCCGTGCTGTCCAACAGAAATGTGTGATCCACATGTGTGATTTAAAAAGTTCAAGGAGGCACACACGAAGTGAAGACGTAACGATACGTTTTATTGACCCAATATAGCCGAAATAAGATGTCAACATGTAACCAGGAGAGAAACTTCAAGTGAGATATTTTAATTCCTTTTTAATTAGCTTCCAAATCCTGTGTAGTTTCCACCTGTCTCAGTCGGGCCTGTCCATACATCCAGTGGTCAGAAGCCGCCTGCAGCTGGTGCTACCGCGTTGGAGCACAGGCAGCATTCGTGGTTAGCCTGCTCGGCCCTCCTGCAGTCTCCTTCTTGTCTCGTGTGTGTCCAGCGCTGGGCAACGTGGTCATACACGGGATGAGGAACCAGACCATAAAGAGACTAAGCCAACAAGGTACAATACTAAATTTGTCAGATGGTGACCTAGCAGGTGCCGTGGGCAAGTAGAAGATCAGTTTTGTTAAGGAAAGCACTTTTGGCTCTACTGTTGATTCTCAAACGTGAATTCAACGTAACCAAGTGGGATGATATCATGTTGGAGAAAAGGGCTCAAGTTTGTTCTCCAGATTGGCTTGAGGTCACCGGAAAGCAAGGGCAATATTCTCGCTTTCTTCTCTCCTGGTCTTCCCAGACCCCAGATATGGAGAAAGAATTTCACATGTTCTGCTCTGAGAAAATCACGTTGGGTCCTTGCCATCAAGGACTTCTTTTTGGGAAGCCTCCATTTACCATGTACACATAACTAGGGTTGTCAAAGACATTAGGAGTAATTGTATTCCAGTGTCTCTGGATTTAATAAAAGTGATAAAAATGTAAAAATGACCAGAATAGTCCTTCATGGTGTGGATATAATAGATGTTTGCTGTAGTTAGAGTTGGAAGGTGCTGGCCAGCAGTCAGTGGTGGGAGGAACAAGGGGATTACACTGCTGGGGATCATGGTGAAGGGATGTGTAGAGCAAGGATGGGTGAGCACAAAACACAGTGATATGCTATTTGAAAACACATTGAAAAAAACCATAGGTCAGGTCAGGTCTCTTCTTTGAATTACAAGGTCGACTCCTCCACCCCCACCATCATGGCATATATGTGTGTAGCTCCCAAAAAGACAGTAGAAGAGTGTTTAAACTTTCAAGTCAATAGTGTAGAGGTGGTATAGCAGTGACACAGTTGAATCTTGGTTTTGTCACTGATCTGTGATCTTGAATAAGTGACTGAACTTCTCAGTTTTTAATTCATAAAATAGAGTCAATATCCCCTTCAGAATTGCAGTAAGAATCCTATCAAGATAACGTGTTACACAATTAGAAGACTGCTCCCCCAAATCAGGTGCCAGTGTTCAATGAGTGTGAGTCTGTCCACCCCCACTTATCCATTTAGTCAACATTTATTGAGGCATTTCTCTTTAAAAGGTGCCTTGGGGGAGATCAAGATGAGTAAGACAGGCTTTACTATGGATTCATTTCTAAGATGCTTTTTTATTTCTAACATTCTATGACCTTATGAATGGAAGCACAAAAAGATCATTGTGACCCCAGTTCCATGAAATTTCTTTACTCCTTTTAAAAAATTTCATTGATTGATTTTAAAGAGGGAGGGAAGGAGGGAAGGAGGGAGAGAGAGAGAGAAAGAAACATCAATTTGTTATTCCACTTATTTATGTATTCATTGGTTGATTCTTTTTTTTTTTTTTTTTGCATTTATCTTCAGATAGAGCGGGAGAGAGGGAGGAAGAGAGAGAGAAACATTGACGTGAGAGACACACATCGAGTGGTTGCCACCCTCATGACCCTAACCAGGGCTGGGGACAAACGCAACCAAGGTACGTGCCCTTAGTGGGAACTGAACCCAGGACTCTCTGGTCCGTGGGCCGACGCTCTAACCACTGAGCCAAACCGGCCAGGGCCATTGGTTGATTCTTATATGTGCCCTGACCGGAGATCAAACCCACAACCTTGAGGTATCGAATGGCACTCTAACTGAGCTACCCCGCCAGGGCTCCAATTTCTTTACTTCTTAGCTGTGCTTTTGAATCAACTTTATTCCACCTTTTTCATCGTCGTCTTCTTTCTCCTCCTCCTCCTCCTCCTCCTTATTATTATTATTATTATTATTATTATTATTATTATTATTTACTTTCCTCTCTTCCCCTTCCTGGGACATCAGCCATCTAATTTAACAGTTCATCCTTCCCTACTACCTAATCCTTAAAAAATGCAAGTCCAAAATCACTTTATCACTAGTTAACTGTCTTTAAATTTCTCCAAGAGTTTGCAAGGACAGGGGAAAAGAGATTAAAAAGCCAAATACCCAGAGGAACAGATTTCATAAACAATCTAAAACCTAGTAGATATGTTCACTATAAATGCCATCAAGCTTTTAATTTTTTTCCTTTATTGATTTTAGAGAGAGAAGAAGGGAGAGGGAGAGAGAAAGAGCGAGATAGAAACATTGATGAGTGAGAACATCGATTGCCTGTCTCCTGCATGCCCCCAACTGGGGATTTGGCCCACAACCTGGGCATGTGCCCTGACTGGGAATCGAACCGGCGACCTTTTGGTGCATGGGACACGCTCAACCACTGAGCACGCCGACTGGGCGAAATGCCATCAAGCTTTTAAAACATTTATCCCTAGTCAGAGGCCTTGAATTATGAAAAAGAACTTACGGATTTTAGAATTGTTTCCTTCTGAACATACTGTGATTCTTTTTTTGGGGGGGGGGAATAAAAAAAGATAAAATAATAGAAAATTACTGTTGTCTGGTTACTTGGCTCTGAAAAAAAACAGAGAAATAATGCTCCTGTCCCAGTTTAAATGAATTCAGGTAGAGTAGCCATGACAGCAATCCCTTAGCAAACATGCTGTCACATCTGGCTTTTGAAATGTCAATATAGATTCTAAAATACTAGACTTGGGGAGGACCTTTAGAGATCATTTGATTTTTCATATAGATAGAATGACATTTAAACCATAGAATCTCTCCAATTTCTAAAGACCATCAGAGAAAAAAAAGTTATCCATGCTTATCCCCGGATTTATTTATTTATTTTCTATTTGCAGAAACCTACTTTTCCCCATTTCAAATTTTAGCCAGTCTTAAGTAAAATCTTAAAAAAAAATTGTATTCTGCAAGCTAATGTCCTCCTCTTTGGTCTCTGAAGAGTCAGAAAATACCTAGCCAACCATTATGCAACTTTTATAAACATAAGGTTGCTAAATTTCCTTTCTGCCTGGGGGCAACCCATGAGCTTATTTTTAAACTACATTTTTCTTTGATTTTAACATTTTGTTTTCTCTCTAGCCTTTTCAAGCCTTTTTCTGATTAGAGCCTGGAACTCAGCAATTCTGACTCTCCAAGGCCAGGTTATTTTCTACATATTACACATGTAGAGGTATGTATTCTCAATGCTGTTTGCTGCATTGCAGTGTCGTGCCCGTCTTCCTCTATGTGCTGTCCTATTTGTAATCTTATTGTCATCATGTCTGCTTTTCCACTTAGTTGTGTACTTTCCTGCCTGTTTTTCCAGATGATTGAAAATAAGTATTTTTGAACACTTATACATGCTAGACACAGTGTTAACTAACCCCTTTATGTTATTTCATTTAATCCATTCAACTCATTTTATAGATGAAGAAACTGAGGCTTAGATAGGTTAAAGAATGTATTCAAAACCTTATACCTCAGAATTGGTAGAGTTGTGATTTGAATCTTGTCAGTCTAACTCCAGTATCTACATTCTATTCTATTGTAAGTTCATATTATTTGTGTAGTAGGCTCTCAAACCAATGTTTGGGAGCACCATTAAAAAACCTGAGAAAGCCTGGGCTGGGGTTGCCAGATTTAGCAAATAAAAAGACAGGATACTCAGTTAAATGTAAATTTTATGTCAACACGAATAACTTTTTAGTGTAAGTATGTCTCATACAATATTTGGGAGATACTTATGTTAAAAATTATTCATTGCTTATATGAAATTCATATATGAATTTTGGGTCAATTGAAAGTATCTCTGTCCTTTGGAGCAGAATTATAGTAGTGTATGGATTCTTTAAAATTATAAATCCCTATAGCACCTACGAAGAATTATGCCATGTTCACAAATTAGTTGTTTATTTATTGTTTCTACATTAATAATGGGGATATATATTCATTTGAATATATTTTTAGGACAATCTTGTACTCAACTCACTAGGCCAATTTTTTATTTCTTTAAAAAAAATTTTTATTTTCTTTATTGATTTGAGAGAGAGAGGAAGGAAGAGGGAGAAACACCGATGAGAGAGAACACTGATTGGCCGCCTCCTGCATGCCCCTCACTGGGGATCAGGCCCACAACCTGGGCTTGTGCCCTGACCGGGAATTGAACTGGCGACCTCTTGGTGCATGGGTCGATGCTCAACCACTGAGCCACACCGGCCAGACTATTTTATTTCTTTATATCACCTATTCTAATATTAGCTATTGCTAAATTTCACTTTAATAAAAAAGTAAATTTAAAGATTCATTTATTTAGCAAGACAGAAAATAAAACTAAGACACATAAGTTCACACCTTTGGTGTTGTCCAAAACAATTCCTCTAGCTATCAACCCAAGGCAATTAATTCAGCATATCATTCATTTATAGGGGGATTACTATAACATGAATCATTTTTCAGTTACAAAGGGGGTCATTAAGCCCTCAGGGCTCTTTGAAACTAGATTTAGTTTGATTATTCAATCAGCTGCTTACATAAAAGCGGAAGTGAAAAGGAATGAAGATCCTTGCCCTGGCCAGTGTGGCTCAGTTGGTTGGAGCCTCATCCCATATACCAAAAGGTGGCTAGTTCAATTCCTGGTCAGGACACATACCCGGGTTTTGGGTTTAATCCCAGGTTGGGGTGCATGCGGGAGGCAACTGATGGATGTTTCTCTCTCTAAAAATCAATAATTATATATATAAAAAAAAGGAATGGAAATACAAACACAAAGTGATAGGCTATTACCTCCTTTATAAGAAAACAATAAAAACAATGGCTAGACCCCTATTGAACAGAACTTAAGGAGTAGCGGTTAGGTTCACAGACACTAGCCGCTAGCCAAGTTACAGATGGTCCCCCACTTATGATTTTTTGATTTTATGATGGTGCCAAAATGATACACATAATAAATTTCATGAGATATCTAACACTTTATTATAAAATAAGTTTTGTGTTAGATGATTTTGCCCAAGTGTAGGCTAATGTACGTGTTCTGAGCACGTTTAAGGTTGGCTGTGCTCAGCAATAAAGATCAGTAGGTTAGGCGTATTAAATATGTTTTCAACTTACAATGGGTTTATTGGGATGGAACTTCATCATAAGTTGAGGAGCATCTGTACATTTTATCCCCACACTTAAAAAGATAAGTCAGTAAATATGATGATCTTTTACTATTTACTCTATATAAACGATAAACTTATCAGTGTTAGAAAGACAGACCCATTGAAATTGCAACAGAGCATTTATAAAACATCTTTTTTGGATCAATATACAGTAAGAATATTAGCTACTGCTAAATTTCAATTTAATAAAAAAGTAAATACAAGGACTCATTTTATTTAGCAAGACAGAAAATAAAACTAAGACACATAAGTTCACACCTTTGGTGTTGTCCAAAACAATTCGTCTAGCTATCAACCCAAAGCAATTAATCCAGCATATCATTCATTTATAGAGTAACTACTATAACAAGAATCTAATATTAGAATATTAGAACAGGTGATACAAACAAGAGTTAAGTTCCTATGACATCTCATCAATATTATAACAAAACAAAGTTGAATGAAATGATGTTATTTGAGGACCTGCTCTATTGCTAAAATTCTTTCAGTGATTTTTTTCTCCCTCAACTTAATATGATTATAGATCCCTCCAAATTTATTTTATTTTAGTCATATAAAAATTATTAACAAACTTTAGCTTCCTTGCAAACATTCTATCCTTATATAAAAAAGTGATTAAAAACAGTACCAAATATGAATCACTTTCGAAGTTTAATGAGTGAGAAACATTCAACCAAGGTGACTTTTCCTTGGAAAACCATACAAAAACTGAATTTTATAAACAGTTAGTTATTTTGATATAAGTTCCATTAATAAATAGCAGCCATGACTTTATTGCCTACAAAATTGCAGGCTGTCACATTTTATATGTTTAGAATTCAAATATTAAGATCAGATTTTCTGATCTTAAGTATTCTGATCTTTAGTATTAAAGAAAGTCACACAGACAGATTGGTTAGTTGTCCCATGCTAAGGAAACAGCTGACTCCCATGATCATACTATGCAGGCAGGTACAGACAACCACTGGATTTAAACTAGTGGGTACTACAACATTTATATTTTTTTGTTTAAAGGGGAAGCGACATTAACATTGAGGAGGGCAGGGTCTGCAGGACTTTACTCTATTGAGGCTCTTCTGTGGTCAAAGAGTATCTAGTGCAAGGGACAAGCTATCACAGGATGTTAGTATTAGAGAGACTTTCAATGTAAGAACCTGAGCAAACATGCTATTCCAAGAGCCTGAGATAGCCTTGCTCCTCATCCAGTTGTAGTGAAGTAGGGTTTCCTGAGGCCTAGGTAGCAAGTCTCAGAGTAGAGGGACTAGACAAATATGTAAATCAGGGATGCTGGATGTGACATGTTGCTCCTAATAAGTGATTAATGGCATTGGAATGGGAGGAGAGTGAGTATATCTTAATAATGAAGACTCTATGTTGGTCTTGGGAGACTGACTGCCTTCTGTGAGGACTTCCAAGCATATTCAAATCCATCACTCCCAGGAACATTTGGCTGTCTGCACAAAATGTGATCAGGACCAGTGGTTTGAGAATTCTACTCCCCCAAATTAGAAAAGAGAAGGGCAACATCTTCCTAGGGAGGCTGAATGTTCCCCAAACTTGCTGCTTAGGAGCAAGCTGGCCTGAGTTCTGGGGCCATTTGATAAACTAGAAGTCTGGGCATGGGACCAAAAAAGAGGCGGGGCTCTGTGCCAGAAAGTAGCATTCATAGTTTCACTGAGGGAAGAGGGGTACAGTGGGAGTATTTTTTTGGGGGGCGGGTAGCTAATAAGGCCAAATCCTAAGCCAGAGCTTGTCATGGAGAATAGCAACACACTACTTGCCAGTTAATTCCAGCTAGCTGCCCTCCACTTAACAATTTGGTACCCAATTCATGGGCTGTACAGGCTGGACCCCCCACCTCCAACTCCAAACCCAGAATATAAGAAAACCTTTCTTTCATGTTTGTTTTCCCCCATCCCAAATCTGCAAGAGTGACTCAAACTTTTCCTAATTAGTAATGAAAAAGAAAACATCTGAACAGATTTGGATGCAGCCATTCCAACCTAGGGACTTGGGCATGAACTCTGCCTTGCACCCACACAGCTGTTTCTGGAGACTGAACATTCCATCTGATCCCTGTGTGGCTGCTTAGAGCCCTGGATTTAAAAACACATGCTGTCACTACACCAGACAAACTCCCAGCACCAGCCATATACATGAAGATTAGGAACCCTTTTGGATAACCCTCCTTTCTCTTCCAGAGCAGCTCTTCAATTCAGAATCTCCACAACAATAAAAAGACACTTGACCTTGCCCTGGCCAGTGTGGCTCAGTTGGTTGAAGCATCATCCCGTACACCAAAAGGTGGCTGGTTCAATTCCCGGTCAGGGCACATACCTGGGTTTCGGGTTTGATCCCTGGTCGAGGCACATACAGAAGACAACTAATGGATGTTTCTCTCACTCTCTCTAAAATCAATTAAAAAAACATATCCTTGGGTGAGGATTAAAAAGAAAAGACACTTGATCTCAAGGAACATACAGAGTTTGCCAAGCAGGTACTAGTGGCAAACAGACATAATGATCCCACTTTAGCAGCTATTAAGACACTTAAATTGTTTGTTCCTGTCTTCTTGATGCTGACTGGAACCAATGAAGAGATTGAGAGGAAAAACAAAACAAAACCAAACCAAACCCAAACTTTTCATACAGAATAGGTGAAAAGTTTTAAAAAGAATTGTGTGGTGATGACCAAACCTTGACTCTGGCAATGCAGTCGGAAACCACCACTTTAAGCCCTAGGGCAAGGGGGATAGTGCGTAGAGAAAAGCTTGCAAAACCTAGCACCGGTTCTTCCTTATGAGGGCTCAAGAAGCGCACCTCTACAATAACTCACGTATGCACTGACAAAAACAGCAGGAGAGCCAAACACGCCACAGCTGTTTCCCCATGGCTGTCCTGGCAAACATACAACCACATATTTGCTCAGTTGTGAGCCTCACCCACAGGCATCTCCCACCTCGGAGGCAGGGGCGAGAAATCTGGACCACGTTTTCCCAAATAAGGGAAATCAAATCACCTACAGGCAACACCCTCCATTTCTCCCACTCCTTAACGATAGCATCCTTAACTAAGTCAGCTTCCAAGGACTACAATTAGTGTTTGGAGGTCAGAGTTCAAACCCATGGTTTACAAATCTTAACAGAAGCCATATAACCTACTTACCTGAATAAAACCCCAAAATTATCAATCCCTGCCCTCCCTTCCCAGGGAAATAGATTTAAGTCCATTTCTTCTTTTTTCACCACAGGACGTGGAAGACAAGTCAAAGAAGGTAGTGTGAGAGGGAGGGGCATCTTTGTTCATCATTAAAAAATAAAGATCTCTTTAAGTGTTATCTGAGGTTGTATAAAATTCTTGTTTCAGTTCTCCTCGGTGTCTGCCGCCAAGGGTTCATCTTCTAAGCCAAAACTCAGCTTGTCAGCTAGCCCCTCAAACTGCTTGCCCAGACTGCCTGCCGAGTCCACGAACATGTTAGGGATGTCTTTGCCAAAGTAAATCTTGCTGTTGGAAGCAATGGCCTTGTACTTCATCAGCTGCAGATATTCCGGGGTCAGCTTTAGCTGTAAACAAGTAAAAAGTAAAGAAGACTTAGGTGGAGCCCAATTAGAGAAAACTATGTGGCACCCTTCATTTGCCTAAGGAGAGGGTCTCTGTCAAAGACATAAGTCCTCCCTATTTTTACTGGCCTTACCGTTACATTAGTAACAGGGTAACCACTTCTCTCAGGGGGAGTAATCTCAGATCTTCAAGGCTAGAGCTGCAAGAGTTTTAGGAGTTTCCATGTTTAACACAAAAATTACACTTCCATCAAGGCACTGCTGAGGGAAAGGGAAGTACTTGTGCCACACAGCACAGGAATCATCACTTCTGCCCACAAGGGGCTTTGGGTGGTGGAGGTCTTCCAACACCAGGGAACTCTCAAACAGTATCAGTTCAAAGTTGGGCCAAATACACGTTCTCTTTGCCAGGCGGCACTGGGCGTTTACCTTATTTGCTTCGGCCATTTTCATAGCAGTGTAGCACTCAGCATCAGCCTTTGCCTTCTCCCGGGCCAGAAACGCAGCGTCTGAGGGGAAGAATACGGTGAACTGGAGTGCAGAGGCTATCAGAAGCCTGCATCTGGTCCCTGTAACTTTCCCTGGTTGCCTCTGTGACCTTGGGGAGATTGCTTTTTCCCCTGTGCTTTGACTGCACCTCCCTGTGGTGGGGACTAGTCACAAGCAAGTCCGTTGCTGTGTCCACAATCGTATTTGATAGCATTAGTGAGAAAAGCACTGCCGCCCAGAGACACTTCCTGTTTCTGCACTCCTTTTGTAGCTCTGTGTCTGGGGAGAGACCCTGCCTCAACCTCCAGTTTCAGAGCTTTCCACCTTAGCCCTCTTGTGCCACACAGCAAAAGCAAGAGATGCCCAAAGAAGGCTCTGGACACAGCCAGAAGCGGACCACCCTAACACCGAATACCATGAGCATAAAATAGTTCAGTCCTTCTCCATTTCCCTTTTATTTCCATCAATAATTTCAAAAAGGTTCTAATTAACAGTGGTTAAGCTGGCACAACTCTGAGAGAATTACAAGCAATTGCCCAGACTAGCTGTTTGGATTAAGACCTGTTTAAACTTCCACTATGCAACCAATACTTTCTCAATCTGCCGAAACTAGCTTTGTGTCAAGTTGATGCAAAATTGTTGATATTTACTCCTTGCCTTGGGAATGAGGCCAGTCCCATGTGAGTAATATCTGTAACAAAGAGTCTGTGGGTGGGTTCTGACTGCACACCCTCAGCGTGACCCTGGGTGAAGGCGCCTGCAGTCTGGCTGCAATTCTGACTGCGTGCGGCTGACTCAGCTGGCCTTAGCACCTGATGACATGTATTTATAAGAAATAAAAATGTGTTGTTTTACTAAGAGCTCCTTAATGAGGAGCTGCTGATCTGTAAAATCCTAATTGGCTCCCCAAGAGTCCCTTGCAAAGCCAGGCAGGCCCCATGCGTATAACTGGACACAGCACTTTGTAGCCTGAAGTTGGGCCTTCAGGTCCCCTTTCTGTCCTAGCATTTGCCTGATACTTATATACCACATGAAGGAAAATGGTGGGTGGTGGAAATGAGGTGAGGACTGAGGGGCAGGGAACTGAAGGTGACTGATACTTATAAAAGTCAAAAGGGACTTCTGGTCAAGACAGTGGCATAGGTAAACGCGGTATTGCCTCCTCCCACAACCACATCAAAATTACAACTACAGAATAACCATCATTCAGAACCAGCTGAAATCGAGCTGAATGGACGTCCTACAATTATGAAATTAAAGAAGCCACATCGAGACTGGTAGGAGGGGTGGAGGCACGGATGGGCTGGACCCACACCCACGTGTGGAGGATAAAAATCAGGAGGGATACCTCAGCTGGGAAGGTCCTCCCTGAGGAGTAGGGAGTCCCCATCCCACACCAGGCACCCCAGCTCAAGGTTCCAGTGCCAGGAAGAGAAGTCCCCATAACTTCTGGCTGTAAAACCAGTGGGAACCGAGGCTGAGGGAGGCTGAGGCTTCTGAAGTCCCAGGTAGTTCCTCTTAAAGGCCCCGCGCACAGACTTACTCGGACCCGCTCCCTCCAGGTTCCAGTGTGGGGGAGGCAGCTTGAAAGGCACCAGAGACATACAGGGAAGAACTGAGTTGTTTGGCATTGGGGCGAGAGCTGGAGGGGCAGCTTTCTCCTGGACAGATGTGCTGGTGGAGGCCGTTGTTCCTTTGGTGAGCCCTTCCCCCCCAGGGCAGTCAGACATGTGCCATATCTGGGACTCCAGCAACCTGGATTACACTGTTTGCCCCACCCTGGTGATTCCCTGAGGCCCTGCCCCACCCAACTTTCAGGCCCACCCAAGCTGTTTCCAGTGGCTTTACCATAGCATTGGCCTGTCTTGGCTCTTGCTTCATATTTTCCTAAATTCTCTCAAACAAACAGCATCTGGCCTTAGTGAGCCCCATACCTGTAGCTAACTGTCCTCAGGCCTGGCACTAGAAGCAGCCAGCCTTGGTTCACAGCTTGGCTTTTCCTGGGTACCTCCAAGCCCAGCACAAGAAGCAGCCATCTGTAGATCGCTTTGTAGCTTATGCCTGGTGGCCCTGGGTAGAACACAGGCAGAGGCTGACCTTGCCCCAGAGCCAACACCCAGTGGACAGCTTCAGACCACGTTGAAGCATCACCACCCAACCACCTCCAGAAGCGACACGCTCAAGGAGTAGACTCAGTGGGTACCAGAGCCTGCTGAAGTAAATCTTGCTCTGTGTGGTGGGCCCCTACACAGCTGATCCTCCAAGGTAAGCAGAGGCCAGTGGTCAGTGGGCAAAGCCAGTCCTTGCAGCTGATCAGCCTGAGTAAATCCCTCCCATTGACGTGCCAACAGCAATCAAGACTCAACTACAACAGAGGGGTGGACAGTCCACATGAGGGGTGCACCTCGAGGGCCCAGCTGGGGTGACCAGGGAGGCTGTGCCACTGGACCCTATAGGACACCAACTACAATAGGCCACCCCAGGAAGCCTAGGAGACATAGCAACTCTACCTAATACATAGAAACAAACACAAAGAGGTAGCCAAAATGAGGAGACAAAGAAACATGTCCCAAATGAAAGAACAGAACAAAACTCCAGGAAAATAACTAAATGAAACAGGGATATGCAATCTAACAGATGCAGAGTTCAAAACACTGGTTGTAAGGATGCTCAATGAACTTAGTGAAAACTTTAAGGAACTTAGTGAGAACATCAAGAGCATAAAAAGGGTCCGGCCAGTGTGGCTCAGTGGTTGAGTGTAACCCCATGCACTAAGAGGTTGCTGGTTCGATTCCCGGTTAGGACATATGCCCAGGTTGTGGGCCCGATCCCCAGTGGGGGGGCATGTAGGAGGCGGCCAATCGATGTTCTCTCTCATCGATGTTTCTATCTCTCTCTCCCTCTCACTTCTTCTCTCTCCAAAATCAATAAAGGGGGGAAAAAGAAGGCACAAAAAGGACCAGTCAGAAATGAAGGATGCACTAACTGAAATAAATAATAATTTACAGGGAATCAATAATAGAGTAGGTGAAGCTAAGAATCAAACCATTAATTTGGAATATAAGGAAGCAAAAAACAGCCAATCAGAACAAAGAATCCAAAAAAATGAGGATACTGTAAAGAGCCTCTGGAACAACTTCACACGTACCAACATTCGCATCATGGGGTGCCAGAAGGAGAAGAGGGAGAGCAAAAAATTGAAAACCTATTTGAAAAAATAATGACAGAGAACGACCCTAACTTGGTGAAGGAAACAGACATACAAGTCCAGGAAGCACACAGAGTCCCAAACAAGATGAACCCAAAGAGGTCCACATCAAGACACATCATCATCAAAATGCAGAAAGTTAAAGACAAAGAGAGAATCTTAAAAGCAGCAAGAGAAAAGCACTTTGTTACCAACAAAGGAGCTCCCATAAGACTGTCAGCTGATTTCTCAAAAGAAACTTTGCAGGCCAGAAAGGAGTGGCAAGAGACATTCAGTGATAAAAAGCAACGACCTACAACCAAGATTACTCTATCCTGTAAAGCTATCATTTAGAATCATTGGCCAATAAAGAGTTTCCCAGACAAGAAAAAGCTAAAGGAGTTCATCACCACCAAAGCAGTATTATATGAAATGTTGACGGGTCTTCATGAAGAAGAAGAACAAAAATATGAACAATAAAATGGCAATAAATACATATCTATCAACAACTGAATCTACAAACAAAATGAACAAGCAGAACAGAAATTTCTGTTTCTGTATCTCTGTATCTCTCATAGATACAGAGAAATTTTTGTTGGTTACCAATTGGGAGGGGACTGGGGGATGGGTGAAAAAGGTAAGGGAATTAAGAAGTACAAATTGGTTGTTAGACTGATGAACCTCAAAGGGAAGGGGGGAGGGAAGGTGGGAAGAGATAAACCAAAGAACTTCTATGCATATATGCATAACCAATGGACACAGACAATAGTGTGGGGAAGGCAGGAGGGGGGTGGGAGTGGGGAGGAGAGGGTCAATGGGAGAAAAAAAGGGGGGGGATATCTGTAATATATTCAACAATAAAGATAAGTTTAAAAAGAAAACAAAAAAGTCAAAAGGAACACTTCTCTCCAGCTCCAGTGTTGTTGGTGCTGAAAGGTGTCTTCTTCACACCCAGCTTAATATCTAGAGGGACCCTGAGAGCAGACTCAGAGGCTGGAGCTACAGTGCTCGCCGACTTCTGAGGAGGGGTATGGAAGGCACAAGGGAGAAAGCTGCTGTTTTGGCCTAGCTTCTTAGTTTACGTCCAATGCCAGACTGAGCTTCCTGAGAGCAGTGACTACGTGATTTCCCTTTTTCTTATGCCTAACAAGAGAGTACCTAATGGCATGTAACTAAAATTTGTTGAATGAATGAACACTCTCTGAAATGGAAAATTAATGCCAAATCTCCCCAAATTGAAAGCACAGAGAAAAAGTGATGTTCCAAAGAAATCAAGAGATCTTAGAACTGAGGTTAAAGAGCAAAGGAAATGATTCCCCCACTCCCTTGCCACATAGTGGGGTCTGAGGAAAATTCAGGCATTAATTTCACTTCAGCTTACCTTCAATTTCTGAAATCTTCTTCTCAGTCTCCTTCTCCATCACCTTCTGTCCATAGGTGATTTCTGCAACCTGAGCCACTTTTTCTGCCTCTGTGTTAATGAAGTTGAGAAAAGACTTAGAGCTGATATTTCAAGAGTCTGACTCAATTTCATCTTTTACCTGATCAGAGGCCCTGATGTAGAAGGGTGGGTAAGCTCAGACTGGCCCCAGAGGACAGCCGTTACGGGGATACATGGGCAGAGATGGAGGTACCAGTGAGCACAAACCACGACACCAGCGCAAGTCAGTAACTGGGGAGACGTGTGCCCAAGGGAGGAGAGTCATTACTCTGATGAAAGCAAGGAACAAGCCCTAACCTCTCTTTTCAATCACAAGGGTATTCCTCCCAAAGGAATATTTTAAGGAATAAGGTACTCTTTGAAAAGTTTCTTCCTGCGACTTCACTTGAGGAAGTAGTCAGGTTTGTTGTTGATAGTCCAGTGTAGTGGCTAAGGACCCAGGTTCTGGAGCAGAGTCCCTGGATCTGAACCCCAGTTCCACCACTTAACTTGCCACATGACCTTGGGCACATTTTTTAACCTCTCTGTGCTTCAGCTCAGTAAAATGAGGTTAATGATAGTGCCTCCCTCACCTGCTGGTTCTGAGTGAAGGAATTTACATGTAAGTGCATGGCTCATAGTAAGTGCTTAGTAAGTGTTAGCCATGCTCATTCTGAATTAGGAATTAACAGTAAGGGCTCCTTCTGTTTAAGAGGTATGTGGGCCCTGGCCAGTGTGGCTCAGTTGGTTGGGCGTTTTCCCATACACCAAAAGGTTGTGGGTTCAATTCTGATCAGGGCACATACCCAGGTTTCGGGTTCAATCCCTGGTCCGGGTGCCTAACGGAGACAACGGATCAATATTTCCCTCTCACATTGGTGTCTCTCTCTCTTTCCCTTCCTCTCCAAAATCAATAAAAAGCATATCCTCGGGTGAAGGAAAAAAAAAGAGATATGTCAAAACTCAAAACTTATCACCCCTGGCCACGATCTGACAATTTCAGCTTTGCTTCTGGGACTATGAAAGCCACTCCTATCTGTGGCAAGGGTTTGGAGAACCATGTGGTCTAACTATGCCTGAGGCTTCCTCGATTCTTCCAAACATCCCCAACCCTTCTGCCCGGAAAGGGGGTCACAGAACCACATCCAGACCAATGAGGGCTTTCTTCCGCTCTGTCTCGGCTTCTTTTTCCACAACCTTCTGTTTCTGGGCTGCAATGAGCAGCTTTGTCTTCTCGCTTTCCCTGAAGGGGAAAACAGGTATGCAGTTGTCAGGCCACTGGAAAAGCTTCTGAGGAGCTTCACTATCCCCTGGAGAAGCCAAACTCTTCTGAGGAGAGGCAAACTGATTTCTTTCTCTCTCCTGGTAGGTTGTTCAGTGCCCCAGGTAAAAGCAGATTTGTTGCAGACACTAACATGGTTCTGCTCCTCCTCCAAAATAACTCATTTGTGGGAAACAGCTTAGTTTACTTTCATATAATGCACCTGCCTCTCCACTTAATCGTCTTTCCCTCCTATCTTCTTTGGCATGAGCCATGAAGCACAAACAGGGCCCCCTGGCCCCTTTAAAAGCATCACTGCTCAAAAGGGCTTCTCTGTGGCTCTCATCACAGTTACAGAGCCCAGGTGATTGTCCTGACATGCTCGCTCCATCCTACAGTGCAATGGGCTGTGACAAATGCTCAAGGAGGGGAATAAAAGCCTGGCACAGCTTCAGTTAATCCCGGGATGGGATGAGGTGAGAGGTGGGAGAGAGTGGTGGTTACAGCTTAGGTAGAGGATACTCACATCAACTCGTAGTTTCTGCGGATTGCCTCAGGTATATTGGGCTTTGTCACCCGCACAGCCTGGAGAAGGATAAAAATAGCACTTGAGGGGAAGGTGAGGGTGGTGAGGGACCTAAGCAGCTCCCTTAGGTCCCTGATCTTCCTGCACAGAAAGGACATCCCTTGAAAGAGGGAATGCACCTTCATCAGGGGACGCTCCCACAGTGGCAGTGCTTACTTGGATAACAAGCCCAGGGGCCATGGAGGTCAGGTCCTGTTGCAAAGCCAGTTTGAGATTTTCATCAATCTGATCTGGAATCAAGAAAGATAGGAAAAGGAGTTGTCACACTATCTAGGCAGGGTGGAGGAAAGTATGGGGGTAGAGTTAAAGCTTAAAACACCAGCTCAGGAATGCACCTCACATCCTGGGCGGTGTTGCTCTGTGGTTAGAGCGACAACCCTCACACCAAAGGGTTGTGGATTCAATTCCCAGTCAAGGGCACGTACCTGGGTTGCAGGTTCGATCCTGCATGCAGGAGGCAACCATCTGATGTGTTTCTCACATCAATGTTTCTCTCTCTCTCTCTCCCTCCCTCCCTTCCACTCTCTTTAAAAAAATCAAAGGAAAAATATCCTCCAGTGAGGATTAACAAAAACAAACAAACAAACAACAACAACAAAAAAGAATGTACCTCACAAGCAAAAGGTCTTCCCCAGGCAGAATGCTTATCATAGCCCAGAAATCTAAAGTTCCCCAGCAAGACTTTTGGAGCAACATGTTCTCTGCAGTCCCTCCACACAGGCCAGATGTGAGAGGATCCTTTTCCTGTGGCCTCAAGATAGAATCCCTAGGTTGTTGAAAATATCAACGTTGCCCAAAAGGGAACTGGGCTATAAAAAGAAAAAGGACAAACAACAATTCTAGCACACTTCTTGAGCCAGGCAGCAGCCTTTCCCCAGGCAACAGGAGCAAAACAGAAGGCAGGCACCCAGTTTTCATGAAGAAAGAAGATGGAATGGCTATGTTAGGTATCTGGAAAAGAGCCGAGCACATTAAATCTAGTAATTTTAGATGTTTTTTAAAAAGAAAAACAGATTCTGACGTCAAGGAAGCCCCAAGGAAGACTATTTCCATTAGGAACTCCATTAAATGACACAGGGGGAAAATAAAAATTTACAGTTCTGGAAACGAGCCCAAGTCTTTTGATGTGCTGCTTGCTGTGGTCCTGATTCCTTTGCCTGGAATTCACATGTGGGTCGTTTCACAGACAAGCGTAGAAGAGCTATAACTGATTCCCCTGCTAGCTGTGATCCCAGGACAGCAGCACCAGGCTGCCTTCTCTGGCCTCAGATCCCCAGTAAGATCCTGGAAAGACACCAAGGAAAAGACTCCATATAACCAGGCTGGGACATCTAAACTCAATCACCTTCTTTATTGTCAGCTGCCATCTGCTTTAAGTGGCCATTCTTGGTCACTTGTGCCCAAACAGGAGCCTCCGAGAAATAGCAAATCTAACTCCTGCCTTTTACAGATGCCCAAACTGAGGTCCATGGAGGTGAGATGTGCTCAAGCCAGTTAGTAGCCAAAATAATGAACTTATTTAATTACTATGTTTTGATTATTAGGGTTTAAAATAGTACTTTTTTCAACTGTCATACCAATGAGCAAGGGGTTTCAATGTTCCCATGTGCTGGATATGCTCTCACCAGCTTCTTAGCACTGAGGGAGAAATGCCCATAAAGGCAGTACCGTGCACCTGCCACTGGTCTAACAATTTGACAGCTAGAGATAAACATTACATTTCATATTTTCTATTTTAAATAGGATACCCACCAAACTTTAAGTGAGATGGCCTATTAAGTTAATAATAACATAGTCATTTACCAGACCAAATTGTATCTGAGTCAAGATAGAAACCTGTGGCCCTGGGCAGGTAACTTTCAGGAAAATCTGGAAGAAATATTTTGAAAGGTGGTTTATTTCCAAAGTGATACTGGTAATAAGTTGTTTATGTTACAGTTATGCTGATAAATGCTGGCTAAGTTATATTATTAAGTATGCATAAAGAGGTTCTTCAGGTGAACTTCTGAACAAGTCCTAGATAATATTTGTCTAAAACGGGCAAAGAGGGTGCATCAGAGTAAGCACTTTAAGAACTTTAAAAAGAAAAAAAAAAAAAATCAAAGTAAATGCATTTTCCCAGCTCCTTTGTGCAAGAAGCTATACTTTACTATGCTACCAAGTTGGTCTCTAAGACAGTAAGTCTTCTTCTTTTTTTAAACATTTAGTTTAAAAAATATTTTTTTTTTCCTTTATTGATTTTAGAGAGAGAGGAAGTGAGAGGGAGAGAGAGGGCTAGAAACGTTGATGAGAGAGAACATCGACTGGCCGCCTTCTGCATGCTCTCCACTAGGGATCTGGCCCACAACCTGGGCATGTGTCCTGACCGGGAATTGAACCGGTGACCTCTTGGTGCATGGGTCGATGCTCAACCACTGAGCCACACTGGCTGCACAGTAAGTCCTCTTAATGCAAAATAATTTCATATTTTAATTTCCTCTTAATGGAAATTAGAGATTCTTTGTCTTTTGTTGTTTCAAATGCTTTGAAATGTTCACTTAATGGCACAAATTTGTAAAAAATGGCTAGAGAGAAAACTAATGGTATTTTATAAAATTCTATCAGTTTGAGGTTAAAAACCAGCAAATTTACCAAATTTTTCCTAAAAGCACACTGAATCCAAACCCAATAAAAGACTCTAAACCCTGTCTGCTCGGTGTGGCTCAGTAGTTGAGGGTTGACCCATGCACCAAGAGGTCGCTGGTTTGACTCCTGGTCAGGGCACATGCCCAGGTTGTGGGCCAAACCCCCAGTGGGGGGAATGCAGGAGGTGGCCAATCGATGTTCTCTCTCATCGATGTTTCTCTCTCTCTCCCTCTCCCTTTCTCTCTCTCTCAAAAAAATAAAAATAAAGACTCTAAACCCTATTGAGTGAATTTAGATTTATTTTCTACTTCAGAAAATTAAAAGTGATTCTGATGATTTCCCAAATCTGAAACAGTGCAAAAGGCTGTTTGCTTAATTAAGGTCATTGGCAACGTCAACGATTCCTCCGTCTACTCTAAAATATGTTCTCACTCAGGGTCCTTTTTATGAAGATTTCTGGGAAAAACACTGTCCAGTCCTAGATCAAGAATAAATAGTTGTACTATGGGTTGAAAAATCCATTTACTTTTACACTGGCTACTAGAAAACTTCTAGCAGCAAGATTAAACAGAACATTTTACCAACAAAGAGCTATAACAATTACTAAAATGTTTCCTTCCCTTGTTGCTGAAGTCAGGCTATGTTTACTTTGACCAGGTAAAAAGGACAAGAAATTTCTACTGAAGCACGTGGATCCTTTTTGTTTTAAGCTTTTTCCTATTAATCTCTGTAGGTACAGGGTATACAAACAAACAAAAACCCCTCACAAAGGTTCTAGGAACTGTAAGTAGCTATGGTCCTTGTCCCACTTCTAGAATTAAAGGTGAACCGTCCCATTCTCCTCACCCTTTCCTGGGTGCCTTGCATTCAGTGTGATGTAGTGGAAAGCATACAAAGTGAGGGCCAGAAGAGGGAGGTTCTAGCTTCAGCTGCTACCAACTAGGTCTATGATGTTCGTTGTGGCTTGGTACCCTTATCTTAAAACGAGGATGTTGGGCTGGATAATTTCTAAGGTTCTTCTAGAACTGAGCCTGTCTTTATTACAGAATGATGTTTTAGGGTCCGCAGAAATAATTTCCATTCTAGCCCTCTGATTCAGGCTAGGAGTGAGTCCTGTAGTCCACTGTTACTAACTTCTGTGTCCAAGGCTCAACCACTCTCATGATCTTCCATTGCCACCAGCATTTTCTAGGAATGCCCCTTGTGCCCAGCTCCTGAGTACTGGATCCTTTAACACCTCCTGTCCAGCAGTGCCCATCCTACCCTGTGAGTAGCATAGAAGTAGGCAGTGGGGGAAGCAGGGCTGCTAAGACAGCAGGCTCTAATCAGAAGAGACTTTCTTACCAAAGAGCTCAATGTAAACCTCCTGAAGTGTATGTACACTGCAGAACTGGTTCAGTTCGTGGTGGATCTTGTTGAAGATGAGGGCCTTGTCGTAGTCGGCAGTGTAGTTCTTCACTATATCATACACTGGGAGGGAAGGAGAGATTTCAGAACAAAAGGCAGGGCTCAAAACTTGCTCAGACCTAACAAGCAAAATAGAGACAGACATATATACAGAGCAGGCTGACAGCTGTTGGGAAGGAGGTGGGCTGGGTAGGGGGGAATTGGGAAAAAAATCCCAAGAAAAAAAACAAATGGAAATGGACAACAGTGTGGTGATTGACGGAGGAGAGGTGGGGTGGGGAGAGGTGGAGGAGAGTATAACGGGGATAAATGGTGATGGACACACAGTACAGATGATGTGTTGTGGAATTGTGCACCTGAAACCTGTATACTTTTGTTAACCAGTGTCATCCCAATAAATTCAATAAAAAGGAAAAAAAGAAACTTGCTCAGATATAGCAGTTCTCCCATCCTGAGGTGCTGTAACAGACACTGCAGTGGCATGTTGGGGAAAGTAAGCTGGTGGTGGGGGTCAACTAGAAAATCGTACCTGCATTTGGGACCAGGAAGTTTACCACTTCAATTCTATCAAAGTAGATCATCACACCGCCACTATAGAGGAAGAATGGACAAAGAAGTCACTAGTAAGCTCTGGAATACAGTGACTTAGCAGAAAAGGAGAAGAGTTCTCGGGAGGTCAGAAGGCATGTCGGATCTACAAGCAGGAGATCTTCAGAGCTTATAGCAATAAAATCTCCTGAGAAATCACACCTCCTAAAAATAATTTCACATAGAAAAAAGTGAAACTTTTGCTATGCCACCAAGAAAAGGATAGTTCACATCTTTTGAATCCACAAATTGTTTTGACTGAAACAAACAACTGAAGGGAAAAGACTAAAGAAGGTTGAGGAGTTCTCAGAACCTAAAAGGTCACTAGGAATTTTAGGATCACTCACTTTGTCTTCACCATCACTTTAGTTCAGCACTTCCCCTTTCCCTCAAGTACTCGTTATACAAAAATGTCTAACACATAGAAAAGTTGAAATTGTAGAACTAAAATCCATTTACCAACACTGAAACTTAACAATTGTTAACATTTACCTTATTAATTGATCTACTTTTATTTTTTTTCTGAATATTTCAAAATATGTTACAGTCATGATACTTTACCCCTTAACACTTCAGCTAGGATCACCTAACAATAATGACATTCTCCTATATAGTCACAAAACCATTCTCAAACCTAAGAAAATCAGCAACGATTCCTTAACATTATCTAATACCCAGTTATTCAAATTTCCCCAATGATTCCTATTATGGACTGAAGTAAGTGGTCTCTTAAATCCATATGTTGAAACTCTAATCCCCCAATGTGACTATATTTGGAGATAGGGCCCTTAAGGAGGTAACTAAGGTTAAATGAGGTCATAGGGAGGGACCCTAACTGATTTGATTTGTAAAAAAAGGAAAAGACAAGACACTAGACATCTCTTTCTCCTTGCATGTACAGAGAAAAGGCCATGTGAGGACACAGCAAGGTAGCTGTCTGCAAGCCAGGAAGTGAGGCTTCACAGGAAACCAACCCTGTTGGCACCTTGATCTTGGACTTTGAGCTTCCATAGTGTGAGAAAATAAATTTCTGTTGTTTAAGCCATCCAGTCTGTGATATTGTTATAGCAGCCCAAGCTGACTAATACAGTTTCATCAAGTCTTTTACAGATGTTATTTTTGGACCAGGTTCTATTTAAGGGTCACCACTGCATTTGTTTATCTTTTAAGTCTCCTTTTCAACCCAATGCCCCTCCAAATATGACTTTGTGCCAAGATTAGACCTGTTACCCTATGGGATGTCCCAATTCTGGATCTGTCCAAATGTTTCCTTGTGGTGATGTTTTCTTTGCTACTCTGTCCCAGTTTAGAGCTTCTTTACTTTTCAGCCATACCACTATAGTGCTGTCATCTTTGGATTTCCTGCCCTTAAGGCCTCCCCCATCATTAACATTCTCTGTAGTTAGTTATGCTCAAGTTATTTTCCTCTACCAAGTTATTTATCTGCTAAAAGCTTTTAGAGGATCCTCACTTCTAACAGGAAAAGTCCAAATTTCTTATGGTATTCGAAGCCCTCCCACACCTGTCTAACTTCTGTGATTTTCCTCTACTGCACTCTACCACCTAGTGGAATCAGAACAGAAGGAGCTAGGGGACAGGGAACTTGGCAAAAGCAAGGGGTGCCTCCCTTTTCACTGTCTCTTACTGCAGCCAGCCCGATAGCCCTTCCTCTTCTTTGGGCTTAACAGCTTTCTTCCAGGTACCTTACCTAGTCCCACAAGGTACATTCTTCACCTCATCTGTCTGCAGTGTGGTCTGGAAACAGAGGAGACATAAAATGCTGTAAGATGGGCAGTGACAGACAAAGTAAGTTATTTTTAGAATCCCAAATGTCCTGTCCTTCAATACTTATTTGGGTTGAGCTCTGTCTTTGTTAAACATCTATACCCCTCTGAATCCTCCTGACTTACAGGGTGTGAGACTAACCAAGCAAAGGTACTTAGCCAGCTTCCACTGTAACTGAACCACCATATGAACGAGCTGGGTAATAATGGTTTAGTGGAAAAGACCCTGGACTAGGAATCCTAAGATCTGTGTTTACTTCTACTTCTTCCATTTACTGGTCTTGAAATAGATTCTTTACTAACCTGTCTCAGCCTGAAGGACCCAAATGAGATAATGTGCATAAACATACTTTGAAAACCATAAAGCAGAGTACACGGCAGAAGAAACTTATAAGGAAAATGCTGATGAGGTATCCCAGGATAATGGACATACTTCAAAGATGGCTGGTCTAACTTAGCTAGGCTTTAGATCTGTCATAAGTAATCCTACTCCTATTTTAGATGTCATTTCCCTTCACCAAGTTCAACTTCTCTGGTCTTTCCCAAAAATTATGTTCACATCTCTAAAGAGCAAATAAGAACTAGCAAAATTACCATATTTTATTTCCATCTATCTTGGTAGACTGTGATTTAAAATGCAGACACACATACTCCACTTCTCCTTCTATACATTCAAAACAGATTCTTCTCTGGCTTTGTCTTGAAGTGAAGACATACTTCCCAGCTGGGACTGATGGGCCAAGGCAAGGACCCCATTCAACTATTTCATCAATCAAGCAAAGCTTCAGAGTTAATGGCCCATGGAGTCTCATTCTTTATATATATAAAACTTATTCTTAAATGATTCCTTGAAAAGGCATTATACTCATCCAATGGCTAAATTAATTCCAAATCATGCATTAGTCAACACCTCAAATCTGCAGTTGTCCAGCCATACCACACAAGCCAAGTATACCTGCACAGACTTATATGATGTGATGAAAGGGAGCATGAGATGGAAACCAGGGCCGCTGGTGGAAGTCAGCAGGGCACCGCCTCTGCAGAGGAGAAGAGAGGCAGGTTTAGTTTAGCAGGAGGTGCCTATTACATTGATATTCTTTGGGCCAACTTTCCCTTCAGCCCCATAAATGTTTACTATAGAGTGACAAGTGCCAGAGCCACATCCACAGATCCCTTCCTTCCTCCCCGCTAGACCCTAATACTCTAGGAAGCCTAATGCTAAAACATAAAACCATTACTCATGCTTTCGCATCGAGAAAAATAGGCACTCAGGCTAAGTGGAATAAAGACAGCAGAATCCCTGGCTATATTTGAGAGGAAGTCTGCTTTACTTTGTTGTGTCCGTTGAACTTGTGGCAATCCATTCGAGTACTTAAATCCAGAAATACAGTTATCAATGAACTGCACTAATGTTGGATTCCAGTGACATCAACACCAAAAGAATAATTTTAAGTACACTTTACAAATCATTTAAATATATTTTTTGGCAGTAGAGTTACCTTTCTAATCAAGTTGTATGTAGATGATAAAATTAAAAGGCTTTTTGGGGACACATAAGTAGATGGTAGGGAGAAATAATTAAAGGGGAGTGGGAAATCCAACCAGACTTTTAGAACTTGCTAGTGGCTATCCAGAAATAAGCGTCATAGGGCACATAATAAGAAGGGGGTCATAAAGACTTCAAGCAAAAACTTGGTTATGGAGGTTACTAAAAGGAAAGTAATCCAAGACTTAGAAATGCGTTTTTGCTTTACATTATGAAGTTAAAGATACATTTTTTAAAAAAGCAATAAAATAAACAGTGACATAATGAGCTCCTTTACTGTAAGAACCATTATCCTAGAGTTTGCCTTGATTGATATAAAGCAACCTGCAGACTCTTTCATTTTTCCTAAAATGTTAATTTTAAAGAGTAGGTTCAAATTTGCAGAGCAGACAATCTTCTCAAGTTGCCATCAAGAACTGGTACTCATCAGTGGTAACCTGTGGCACCAAGATGTAGGAGAACAATGTTTCAGAGATAATGTGCAAGATAATCTCTGGCTGCCTTTAGGTTTTGTCTCTAAATCTCTACATACACTTATCAATCACCATCCATCAATGTAGACTACTAAGCTTTATATTTACATTTATGTGTATGTACATACACACATGTATTCCCCTCTCCATGGTCACTAACACAAGAGCTCAACCAAAAAGACTTCCATATTCAACAAAATATAAACATAGATATTCAGCAGAATCTGCTAGACAGTGACTAGGAAAGAGAGTCATTTAACAGGAAGTTGCAAGCTTCTCCCTGCTCTCTGCCTTACCTGTAATATACCCCAATATGTCCCTCTTCTATCTTGTGAACAGCTGAGAAGAGAGAGGCACAAAAGAAACTGGCAGCCACAGCCACAACTGCTCCCAACTGAGCCATCATCGAACCTTTATCCTAGGGAAAAAGATATGGGAAAGCGTGTACAGTCTGCCACCCAGGAGACAAGCTATGACAGTGAGAGCACCTCACCAAGCTGAGCTCCCTGGAATTGGCTCATATCCAGCCTGCTGTAGTAGGAACACGAGGCTAGATCTACAACCCTCTCCATCCTTGCTCTCAGTAACATTCCCATTCCTTAACTGTGGAATTCTATTCTCCACCAAGTGAAGAGGCAGTGGTTCCAGATACAGCCGTAGCCCAAGGGAGAACCAGTGCCACTGGGCAGCGTTCAGAACACAGCCTTCTCTTCCTGTGAACACGAATGTGCTGTCACTGGAGCCACTCATACTAGTAAAAGGGAAGGAGGCAGCTGCAGTATGTTGGCCCAAATTACAGAGGAAGTCAAATGACAGGCAGTTGTGGCATGTAATTCTGGTCAGAGCCTCCCGTCCTAATTGCCTGCCACTTCAAAGGAAACCATTCTTTACTCCTTTCAGACGCTGGACCGACAGAGACAGCATGCAAACAGAGTTCCAAGGTGGGATTCTCCGGCCTTCCGTCCACCTTTCCAGTTACTCCTTTGGCCCTAAAAGGGAGAGGGCTCCAGACAAGACCGAAGCCATACTCCCTCCCATACACCTGACTGGTACTTCGCACTTCACAGGTCCCCAAGCCCATGGTTAGTTAGAGAAAGGGGGTTCCCCAGGCTGGGGAGACTCTGGACTCCTAGGTCCAACAGCGTTCGGGCACCAGGATTCAAGAGTAGGCATCTAGAGACTCATTTTCTGAACACAGTGGTCTGGAAAAACTAGGGTAACTGACACCAAAGTTTACAGTCAGGCGTGCCTGGGCCAACCCGCGCAGGGCGTGGGTGCTGCCTCGTGGGTGTAAGAGAAGTCGGGCGCAGACATCTGCGAGGCGCTTATTTTACCGTGGCGGCCTCCAGCTACGGATTTGCAGCTGCGTCCTTTCTGCAGACGCCCTTCTCTTCCGAGGTCATTCCCGCCCCACCTCGCGCCCCTTCCGAGACAACGTCGTGCATCCCAAGAGCCCTGGGTAGGGGATGGGGCTCCAAGAGCCTCTGATCGGTCCCGCTTGGGAGCTAGCGAGAGACAGATTCGGGAGAGAAAGGGGTTGCTTTCTCGCTCATGAGGGAGAAGAGGCTGCTGGCGTGGGCCCGGGAGTAGCGCTGCTCCAGGGAGGCCGGGAGCAGCAGCTGGGCCCAGTGCACGCACTGCGGGGCGGGGGCCGCGTACCAGGCTGTCCCTCCAGGCGCTCCGTACTCGTCCGAACCCCCTTGCAACCGCAGAAACCGCCACACCCCTCAGCCGGCCACTTCCTTCCGGGCCCGTCGCTTCGATGACGCTATTTGTTCACGCGAGAAGACCACACCCCCTTATTTCCTTACTTGGTTAGCCCCGCCTCGCGCTCCGAACCGTCACTGTCTGCGGATGGCCGCCAGGGAGCGCCCGCGGCAAGGTCCGGGCAGTCGAGGATCTGGGTCCAGGATTTCAGGGGTGGGGGTGGTGCGAGGCACGTGGGGAGCGACTCCAGAGAGGCCGCGAGTGGTGCTGATCGTGTCATTTTCCGACTTTTGGCGTTGGAGATTGCTCCGGATTCCCCTCCACATTAGGTCAAGGCTGTCGTCACCCCCGCCCCCCCACCCCGCGCTCTGGAGCAGGTACCAGTGGTTTGCAACCGTTTTTAGCTCTGCTCGCCCCTTTTCTGCAGCACCACTCAATGAAACACATCTTCTAAATGTGCAGATTAGCACCATTACGTCGCCAATCAACAGTCCCTACTTTCAATTGCCCTTTATGCTTTTGTAGGAGCTTTGGCCTTTGAGGTCCCCACAGCATCATAAAGTAGATTAAAGAGGAATTATTCCGATTTTACTGTACAAAGTCTAAATTCAGCGAGGTGCGAGGGTAACAGCGGATGAAGGCCTCCTTGGCACCTCCTTAACACCAGGAGCTTAATTAACTGCCTTTGTAGCTCCTGCCGCAGATCACAGGGGCTTGTGCACCTCCTTGTCTCCCAGGCTAGACTGCAAGTTCTCTGAGGGCAGGGACTGCTCTTCCCTTCAGCAGGCCGGGTGTTCAGGTGCTTAGTAAATACAGACTAAACACATAACCAGCACCAGGGTCCAGGCTTTGTGTCTGCTACTCTAAGGGCCTCAAGGTGCCCACAGCCTTCACTGTACAGCAGCATCACATTGGGGCATTTCTAATTCAGCCACTGAAGTTATTTTGTTTGCAGAAGAAAAAGAGTCCACTTAATTATAACCTTCAGTAAATGAAAAGCTTTTACACAGGGCTAATGGCAAGTTGATGGTGTTAGATTTAGGACCCAGGAAAAAGGAAAATGCAGTTTTCCCAGGCATGGCTGTTTGGGATTTGCTTGGGATCATCCTGGGTTTGTTCTGAGTCTGTTTTGGGAAGTTTCAGCATTATATGGTTAAGCCCACCCAAGTGGGCTGCATGGTGCTGCCTGGGAGCTCTGTGCCTACCTCCTCCATAAATGAGGGCCTCTTCTCTCCCCACCTCGTCCCTATAAATCCCTCCAAGCCCCCAGTTGGCCAATCTCCTGATTGATCCTATCAGAACTTTTTCAGTGATATAACTCAGCCTGCATACTTAATAAATGTTTATTTTATAGTTGAATGAATGAATAAGAGAAATGGAAATATTGGGGTTTATCAGGCCCAAGGAATGGGGCTTAACCTGAAGCATAAAGGATTTAAATTAGCTGTAATTTAAGAATTTCCTGACTATTAAACTTGGTAATGAACTATGAGCAGAAGTGGAATTTTGTTCTCAGGAGGCTTTTTACCAGGCTTGAGTTGTTTAGTTATGGCCCTGCCTAGAGGCAGGGGTGGACTTTAGTAGATCATTTCTGAAAATCCCTTTCTTAAGAGACCTGTGATTGTTATGACTCAGTATTCAGTTATCAGGCAGGTAAGTCTCTCATGATTTATTTAACAAAAATGTTTAAAAATCCATTAAAAAAAACCTTGCAGTATAGTGGCTAAGCACAGATATTCCACAGTCAGTCTACCTGGATTTAAATCTACCCCCTCCCCCAGCTTCTTATTAGCTGTGTGATCTTGGGAAAAATCACTTAATCTATTTGTGCCTCGGTTTCTTCATATGTAAAATGAGGGTAATAATAATAGTATGAACCTGTTGTTAGGATTAAATGACTGATCAAGAAAAGCACATACAATGTTTGGTACATTTTAAGGATTCCTGTGTTAGCTGTTGCTGTTTTATTTTATTTTTTGTTAATCCTCACCTGAGGATATTTTCCCATTGGTTTTTAGATAGAGTGGAAGGAGAAAGAGAAGGAGAGAAACATTGATGTGAGAGAGAGACATCCGTTGGTTGCCTCCCACACGACCCCTATCAGGGCTGGGGATTGAACCTGCAACCCAGGTACGTGCCCTTGACTGGGAATTGAACCCGGGACCCCAGTCCAAGGGCTGACCCTGAGCCCGACTGGCCAGGGCAGCTGTCACTGTTCTATTATTTAAAAAAAAAAAAATTTGTTTTTCTTTATTGATTTTAGAGAGAGAGAAAAGGAGAGGGAGAGAGATATGGAAACATGGATGAGAGAGAACATTGATTGGCTGCCTGTTGCATGTCTCCCACTGGGGATTTGGCCCACAACCTGGGCATGTGCTCTGACTGGGAATCAAACCGGCGACCCCTTGGTGCATGGATCCATGTTCAACCACTGAGCCACACCAGCCAGGCAGCTGTTGCTGTTTTAAATAACAAGTTCCCTTAATGTGTTCTTACCTGTTTGTGGGTTCAGATTATTAACATAACAGAAGGTAAATTCAAAGTTATGTGGTATTGAGTAATGACCAAATGAAATTGTACCTCAATAGATATTTATAATACAGATTTCATAAAGTGTTGAGTGCTGTCTGCTGTCTATGTATCAGGCTCTTCTCATTTGGTATAATCTTCAGGTCAGCCCTTTGAGTTCAACTCCATCTTAGAGGAGAAAGTTGAAGCTTAGGGAAGTTAAAGATTGTCCAAGATCACAAAGCTTGTAGATTGCAAAGGCAGAATTCATATGACCCAAGTCTATTTCTTCATTATAGTAAATGAATTAGAAAATAATGATTCAACCTAAAACACACACACACACACACACACACACACACACACACACACACACACTTATGGCATTTATTTCACATGTAACCTTTTAGGAATGTAGACCAGTGGTCAGAAATTGCGAAACTTTAAACTGGGCCAGTTCATTTTGCAGTTGCAGGTTGAATCAAGATTTAAAAAAAAATACTCCCACCACAGCTGTCCACATCTCCCCATCTCTGGATGCTGCTTGTTTAGTCCTCCAACAAGCTAACTGGTGAGAGAGCCACTCTAAAGAGAGGTGACCCCTTCTTTCACAATTAGAGCCCCTTTTATTAATAACTGGGTTAGCCCCAAAAGAACCAGGTGACTCTGAAAATGTTTGGCTCCAACTTATTTATAGCACAAGATTTGCTTTTTCTTCTTGACTTTATGCCCTAAACAGAGAATAGAGGTTGTGTTTTAGGACATTTGATCCCAGCAAGATTTTGATGAGCTTGGGGGAAGAGGAGTGAACTATATCCTTCATTATTAAGAGGGTTATTTACAACTCTCCCCTCTTATTTTCAGTTGGAAAAACCAGGATTGGTGCCTTCTAACAACAAAAGAATAGTAGCTTAGGGCTAGTGATGTTTTCTAGAGCGAGTTCTATAAAGAGATCAAACAGGAAATCATGAAAAAGAAAATGGAGTTGAAAGTCAGTTAGAAGTCACCTAAAGATCGCTTTGTGATTATATGTTTTTACAGCTTTATTGAGGTATAATTGACATACAATAAAGTCCATATAAAGTGTACAATTTGATAAGTTTTGCCATATATACCTGTGAAACCATGACCACAATCAAGATAACGAATACATGCTTTATGCCCCCAAATTCCCCCATGCCCCTTTGTAATCTCTCCCTCCCACCCCTCTCCATGACCTGTCCCCCATTTCCAAGCAACAACTGATCTGCTCATCACCATAAATTAGTTTGCATTTTGTAGAATTTTATATAAATGGAATTGTATAGTATATACTCTTTTTAGGGGGAGGCTGTCTGGCTTTTAACATTTTTTACCCAGAATAATTATTTAAAGATTCATCCATGTTGATGAGCATATCAACAGTCCATTCCTTTTTATTACTATGTAATATTCCATTGTACAACTACACAACAATTTGTTTACCCATTCATCTGTTGATGGACATAGACATTGTTGCCTGTGATTTTAATCCAACTCATTTATTTCATTCGTGGAGGAACAGAGGACAAAAGGGAGGAAGTCTTCATAGAGGGGAGGTGGTCAAAGTCCACAGTGCATTTGGGGAATGGTGAGAAAGCAGCCTGCTATCCTGGGAAACTGTGCCAAGAGGACTGACAGTTTGAGGTGTGGTCTGGCCGGTGTTGCCTGGGATGATCATTCTTTTGACATCTATGAATCCATAATAATATTGGGAATTGAAAAAAAAAGATTGTAGAGCATTTTGCCTGCATATATTTATCTATACATCTCTCTATATCATTGATAGACTTCTGCTGTCACAGACAAAGAGATACCTTATATACTTAGTATGTGAATGTCAGAAGGGACACCATGTTCCATTGTAGGCCAATCTTTTTCCACCTGGATTCTTAATCTCCTCCTCTTTCCTCAGGGACCTAGAGCCTTCAATGATCTCCTTGCTCTACTAGTTCTTTAGCTTCAGCCTAGAGTCTTGTGCAAGTCCCCTCCTCCCCACTCCAAACCGCTCCATTGATCCTGGGTAGGCCTCTAGTTCTCACCTGACTTGTGTCCTTCCTTTTCAAGCAAAGTTCTTTAAAAAGTCCCTTAACGTGGCTGTCTTTACTTCCTTACTTTCCATCCCCTTGCTTTCAGCCCTGAGTCCTTCTCTCTGATGCCCTTGGTACTGTGGACCTACCCCTTAATGCTTAACCACCCCACCCCCCCGCCTTGGCCTCCATGACCCTGTTGTTCCTCCTGGTTTCCCTTCTACTTGTCTGAATGTTCCCTTTGTGGTCCCCATCATGAGCTCACTCTCACATGTTCCTCAGAACTCCATCCTTGACCCACTGCTCTTCTTTCTCTGCCTTCTCTTTCTGGAAGCTCTCCTGTGCTCTCAATATTCTTATTATGTGGTTATTGATGACTCACCCAAATGCATATCAATAGCCATGAGTTACAGACTAGAATGCCATCTCTTTGGATGTTGCAGGAGGATAAACCAATCATGTCCTAACCTGAACTCATAGTTTCTTTCAAATGTATTCCTCCCAATAAAAGGGGTCACCATGCACTCAACCACACAAGCCAGACACTTGGCCTCTACCTTAATCTGCCCCATCATTTAGTCATATGGTTCTAAATTATTCGTTGACCCTGTCATTACCCTCCTGTCTACACATGGTCCTAGTTTAGGGCCTTATCACTTCTTACTTGGATTATTGCAAGAATCTAAAGTTAGTAATCTTCCTCCAACTTGTAGCTAGCCCTTAAATCAGTGCATCTTCCACACTGTGTCCCATGTGATCTCTGTGTACCTTTCCTGCTTAAAAACACGATCACAGGTCCCCTGCAGAAAAAACATCAAATCTCTTAGCTGGGCATGTAAGATCTTTATATGATCTTTATATGATCCAGCTTTCATGATATTCTTCTGTTGTTTTTCATGTTTTACTAGACCAACTCTTACTCATTCTTTAAGACCCTTCTAAATGCTTCTGTACGTTTTCACAACATCTTGTGCATTCCTCTTGCACGGCACTCACTCGAATCTACTGAAATACTCTGGTTATATGTCAGTAGTTCTCACAAGAATTTAAGCTCTGGGCGGGTGGGGCTTTGTCTTAGTCATCTTTGTGTCTCCCACCCCCGCCCTGGAGGGTCTAACATAATTCCTAGCACATAATTGGCACTCAATAAGTGCTTATTAAATAAAATAATAAACAGCACATGACCCTTCAGGATATAAAAAGTGCTTTCAGTTACATTAACTCATTTTATCCTCATAATAATCCATGAGGATAGTTTCACTATAATCTCATTTTACAAATGAGGGCATGCAGGTTAGAGGGTGAAGCCACTTCTCAAGGTCATGAACAGATCATCTGATTGTCAATCCAATATTCCCCTCCCCCCCATATTTGTGAACTGGAAAAATGTCAATGTGTTAGGACAGAAATTTAGTTCAATAAACATGTATTAAACACCTACTATCTATAAGCCCAAACCTTACGTGATGAAAACAGAAGAGTAGGAGAGGCCACTTGTACCTGTTGGGTTGGTTCCATAGCAGGATTTCTCACCCTTTCCACTGTTAATATTTTAGGCTGAATACTTCTTTTGTTGTTGTTGTTGAGGGGAAGGGCTGTCCTGTGCATTGTAGGATGTTTAGCAGCATCTCTGGCCTCCATCCCTAGATGCCAGTAGCAACCCCCCTACCCTCCTACACACACCCAGTTGTGACAATCAAATATGTCTCTAGATGTTGCCAAATGTCACCTGGTGTGTGTGTGTGTATGTGTGTGAGAAAGTTGCCCCCAGCTGAGAATCACTTGTATAGCTAGGCTTAAACCCGGTGGGGTGGGTGGGGATTGAGAACGGGAGAGTGAACTTTGTAGGCATTCCAAAGTATGACAGATGTATCAGTGAAGTTCTGTCTGGGCAAAGAGAGGCAGGGGAGGAGAGAATGGGGTGGTGGTGGTGGTATGAGTGTGGCCACATGGAAGCAGAGCCCAGGAGGAGTTCTGGGGGAAGATGGAAGATGGGGCTGGTATTGCTGGATGGGGTCCTGGAGGACCTGTGGGGATAAAAACCCCTGGCTACAAGATGGGAGAGGTAGAGACATTTATGCATATGTTTGGAATGTAGATTTCAGCTCATTCTACTGAACCGAATGTCAAAGAGGGAAATTACTTGTTCTTGAGATGATCGGACTCGGGGAGAGGCCTGGCTGTAAATCCTGCAGGGGAGGACTTGAATGCCACTTAGAAATCAGGCCTGAAACACCCATAATGTTTGTCAGTCCACATTTTAGTGTTCTTGAGAAAGTGTGCAGGGTGTGGGGGATGAAATATGGCAGGTATTTGATTTAAAAAGCCTGCACAGATTTAATGTCCTGATAAAATGTATTAAATCTTTTAAGGTTTTAATGAATCTAGTATGTGTTTCATAAATCAAGAACTCTGCTAAGCCGTCTCCTGGTTTAATAAGAGTAAACTAGGAAATTGCTCTGAGCAGAAGCAAAATACATTTATATCACATTGAAAAGTAATAGATTTTTAAGCTGAGGGGGTCTTTCTGGGCCTTTTAAGCTGTTTGCTTATTACATTGCTCCAACTCCTTCAAATATTAAACCCCAGGCAAACACGTGCTTAACCGTATCAAGATGTGAGCTAGCACAAAGGTAAAGATTATTTGTTAAGAGCAGAAAACAAAGCCAGTATTTCCTTACCCTGAGACCTCGGACCAAGCTGATTTCTGCACTGAAACCTAGCTTATGTGTATCTAGGCTCAAGGTAGTTGGTTAAAAGTCAGTATTAACTGTTATTAAACCTCCTTTCCTAAATTCATTCGCTCCTCCATCCTCACCTCCTCAACACATTTTCTGGATTGAAGTGGTAAGTGTGTAAAATACTTCTTGACTTTTACAGCTGACTGTGGAATGGCTTGTTAAGGTTGCTGGTCAGACTGTCCAGAGCAAGCATGCAGAACCTTCTTCCCCTTGTCTTAAACCCAGGGCTATAATGTTCACGCTCTGGCAGGGGTGGGGAACTAGGTGTGGGTGTAACAGAAACCCCTGCCACTCAGCTTCCTTTGTGGATGGGGCAGGTTCTGGGTGAGATAGTGGTTCAGGGTGTTGGGGGTGAGGTATGTTGGGGGAACCAAGGAGGGGGTGGGGGTGGGGCTGGAACATTCCTGTGCATAAAAAGCTGGCAGGGCTTGTGAGCTCTGCAGGGGAGGGAGCCGGGCCCCATAAAGCTCAGTGTGGAGAAGCCTGTCCAACCTCATTAGCTGTCACGGCAACAATACTGATCTGGCAATAAAGGCGATTCCAAACCTGTTGGTCATTAATCACCCGCCTGACAGTTGCGAATGGAAGTGGAAAAACCTCATCCCCCTCTACCCTTCCCCTCCTCTCCTGGCCCAGCTCTGGGGTTTCGAGTTACCTCTCCATATATATGGGGATCGCTGCTGGGGGCTGGTCTCTTTCCCTTGGACTTTCCAAGGGGCCGGTTTCAGCTTGGAGAGGCCACAGGTTGGCCAGCACCTGGCAGACGTGATTCCTGCAAAGAGTCCAGGGAGTGAGAAGGTGAAAGGAGGTGGCCTCAGAGGTCAGCCTTCACGGTGACCCCTGGGATCCAGGGCTGGGTCTTGGCAAGCTTGTGGACTTGGGGAAGCTTGTCCTCAGCGCTCCAGCCTGTCTTTCCACACCCTCTCACTCCTTCCCTGGCACTCTCTTCTCTCCCTCCTCAGCCACTAAGCACCAACATATTTCCCTTTATGTTCCTTTTCCTACTCTTCCCACCCCTACCCTCCATTCCCAAATAAGCAGATTGTTCGCTCGGGAAAAGTTTTCATCTTGATCTTCAGGGCCTACTCTGAATGGAAGCCCTCTGTCCTTTCCCAGAGGCACTTGTCTTGTCGGCCTCATCCCTAACAGTGGCATTTGGTGGACAGTGACGTTTGGTGATAGTGGCATTTTGTGTGTGGAGGTGTGGTCAGTAGGTGGGGTGGGAGGAGAGGCTGGGTCTGCTCAGGCATCCTTGGAGGCCCCTCACAGGAAATGCGACTCGGTTGCTTGGTCGCCTCTCTGAGTTTTGTATCTAGAGAAAGGAGGGACGGAGGGGGCAAGGTGGTGTGCTGGAGAGCATCTACAGATCAGACCAGGTGAGGACTCACCAGCTCTTCAAGTTCCTGGCATGCTCTTCAATGCCCTTGAGCCGGGTTACCTTCAGGAGCAAGGACGAGCAACTTCTGCACAGTTTCAGCGAACGTGGAGGGAGGAGAGATGTGCAGACTTAGCTGGAATTTCTGAACCGGTAGCCTGAATATAACTTACATACTTCTTGGCTCTTGTGATGGGCAGGCATTAGCGAGAGTAAACAGAATGCTGACAACCTGGGAGGGGAGACATCGCAACATTTATTTTCAAGTGGTTGAAAACAGTCCTCTAGTTTGGCCAAACTTTTCTGGATCCCGTGGGTACAGATTGACCCTGGCCTGGCTGTGCCCACGTTTGTTGGTGCTGCCTGTTCTTTCCATGGTGGAGGACAGAAACATCTGTGCCCAGCTGATCCATCCAGACTACTTTGACAAAGACAAATTTCCATGACAAACTAATAGGAACAAAATGAAAAAAAGGACAGGCTTAATTACATACAGTTTTTTGGCCCTGCTTTCCAATTTCCCTTATACCTTTTTTCTTTTACTCCTGTTTTTTCTAACACTGTGGTTGTTCTTACCTCTAGCTACACATTATAATTGTTTGGGGAGCTTTTAAAAAATAGTGATGTCTAGGCCACATTCCTAATGTTCTGATAAAATTGGTCTGGGGTAGGGCCCCCACAAAGGCTCTTCAGGAGATTCAAATCTCAGCTAGGGCTGAGAACTACTGGTGTGATATCTTTAAACTCCCGTGGCAGTTCACACCATGGCATCTTTACTTTTGAGGTTTTCTGTGCCTAGAATGCCCTCCTCTCTTCTCTCTGATTCTTGACCAACCAACTGGTGCCACCTGTGTCAGGTGCCACTACTGTACAGTGCTTGGCATTATTCCAAAGAGGGAAGCAAAGGGTATGGTCCTTAGTTGGGGAAATTATACACATACACACACACACACACACACACATGCACACACGTTTCTGTTTAAAGACTAAATGGTTTGACACAAAATATAGGTGCTATACAAGCTCAGAGGAAACAAAAGTCAGCGAGGAAAGTTGCATGGAGGAAGGGGGCTGGGGCTGAGCACTAATGGGTGGGTTGGGTTTGGGTAAGGGGGCAGGAAGAGCTGAGGACTTCAGGCAGAGGGACAGTGTGAGCAAATGAGTAGAGGCTGGAATAATCTGGGCACATGTTGGGGACAAGGAGAAGGTTTGCTTGACTAGATGGAAGGCTCAGCCCCTGCACTTCCTCCTTCTCCTCCTTCAGCCTGCACTCATCCTTGCCACGGCTCCTACAGCATTACTGTGGATTCCACTTAGTCACTGGTTTGTACTGTTCATTCGCTTTCATGTGAGTGTCTCCAGTTCTCACCATCAGATTCATCAGTAACTGGAAGGCAGGGGCAATATATAAGTTGAATTCAATTCAATCCAATCCAATCCATTCCAACATATATGAGTGCCAGTTATGTACCAGTTCTAGGTTTTTGGGGTTCAACTAAACACACAAAGATACTTGCCCTCCTGAGCCTAGATTTTAGTGGGGGATACGGACAAGCACACACACTGTAAGTAATATAGAGACGCATTATTTAGTATAGTGAAAGGTGCTAAGTACCATGGAAAAAAGAAAAAGAACAGGGTAAGGTGGATCAGGAGTGAAAGTGTGTCAGTGAGTGAGCATGTGTGTGTGCTTATGTATGTGTGTAGCGTTAGTAAATGGAAGGTATTAAATAGAAGGCATTATCAATAGAGGCATTAAAATGAAGGTCAGACTAGGTTTTATTGAGAAGGTAAGCATTGACCAAAGGCTTGAAGAAAATAAGGGATTTGCCCAAGTAGATATGTGGGAGAAAAGTTTTCCAGACAGCGGGGACAGCTGGAGCCAAGCTCTGAGATGGAGCATGCCTGGCATGTTTGAGGAAGGGCCGGGAGGCCATGGGACTGGAGCTGAGCGACTGGAAGAGGCTGTGTTGGGAGAAGACTCAGGAGCTGGATCATGGGTTCTCAGAAGTCCCCTGTGGACTTTGACTTCTACACAGTAAAACGGAGACCTTGCAGGGGTTCAAGCAGATGAGTGACATGATCTGACTTATTTTTTTGTTAATCCTCACTCATGGATATTTTTTTCATTGATATTTTAGTTAGAGTGGGAGGGAGGGGGAGAGAGAGAGAGATTGACATGAGAGAGGCACATAGATTGGTTGCCTCCTGCACAACCCCGACTGGGGCCAGGAATGAACCTGCAACCCAGGTATGTGCCCTTGAACAGGAATCAAACCCATGACCTTTCTGTCTGCGGGCCAACACTCTACCCGCTAAGCCAAACTGGCCAGGGCGACCTGACTTATTTTTAAAAAGATCTCTTGGGCTGCTGTGTTGAGAATAGTCGATGGGGTTGGGGGTGGGGTGTAGGGCCAGGGCGGAAGCAAGATCTCTTGTGAGACTGATTTTACAGACACAGCCCAACTCATGCAAGCCAGTGAAAGATCTTTAAAATATGCCTGTGGGACGGCTGAACGTTAATCCCATGTGTTCATCAAGAGCACCATTATAAGATGCACATTATTTAGGTTTTTGACCTGATGAATAAGCCTGACCAACCAGCTTACTCACTAGGCTTGGATTCAAGAGACATTTCTCTCACCTCATCAGCACACAAAGACTTGTCATTGTAAATAAAGAAGGTGACGGGCTTTGAAGATGGTTTTCCAAGAGTTCCAAGGAGTTCAGAGCAAGGTGATTAGAATAAGTGTACATCATCTTTAATGGGGTGATATTTATCTCGATATCTAAGTCCTACTATGTATGTTTATAGTGTTTCTTCTGTATCCCCCCACTACTGAGCAGAGGTTGGGCACTCCGCATACAGCTCCCTCAAAAAGTGCTTGGGGGATGGAATTAAGCCTTGGGCATGCTAGTATGTGCTAATTTACAAGGCAATATTAAAAATTCCATTTGAATTTCCAAATCCAACTATTTTAAGGGGGCAAACTATTTTTTTCCCCAAGGGAAGTAAGACATACATATGTAAAAGAGTTTTTTTTTTTTTTTTTTTTTACCTTCTTCCCCTAAGAAGCCAAGGTGACCACTTTCCTTTTAAGTTTCTATCAAGTTCATTTAGGTGAATGAGCAGCGAGGAGGGTAATCAGTCTGTCACCCAGTAAGCAACATTGTTGAGTGGCTTCGGCGAGTATTAGTCACCGAGAGAGGATACAGAAGGAATAAAAACTGCCATCTTTGCCCTCATCTTGCCCTCAATCTGTCAAGGAAAATGTGAACCATGAAAAGAGTAGGACATTTACACAGACTCATGCTGGGGGGCCATTCGAGGAGTGGAGACTCCTTAGTACCACATGTTTTCATATCATTTTAAACTTCTCAAGGTACCACAACAGCCACCATCGCATTTTATTTGGTCCTCTATGAAACACAGTCACAGACTGTTACAGCTGCAAAGGACCGTGGAGAGCACCCGTTTTGCCCAATCCCCTCCTCTGGGAGGAGGAATCGAGGCCTAAGTGGATATGTGGGCCACTGGGAAGCAGAGCTGCGGGAACTGGAGCCTGGGTCCTTGGCTCCCAGTCCAAGTTCTTTCCTACACTTTCAGAGCAGGATTACAGGGTCGAGGGCACAGGGGCATTTAGGGGAGCTGGGGTGGGTGGGGAGCTTACTTTGGCAGGGGGAGAAGGAAGAGGCAGCTAGTGGGAATGGCCCCTAACTGTGGTTTCAAAGAGAGACCAAGGCAGGGAAGACGTGTGGTTCCTAGAAAGGCTTTGGAAGGTTGGGTCACAGCAGCGGCGCCCTAGGCCCAGAGTCACAAGAGGAAACCTTAGCTTTTAATGATTATTTTCTGAGGCTGACCCTCCCACACCAAGGGGGGCTGGAGCAGGACAACCAGGGTTAGCGATGGCTAACAGAGCGAAGGCCAGCCAGCGGTGAGAGTTACGGGACACCTCCGTGATGACCCGAATTCCTAGGCATGAGGGTTAGGTTCCACCCACTGCGCTGGAACAAAGAACCCAGACGTGGGACACCCACAGGAGAAAGTCCCTGCTCCTGCCTGTGACCAGTCCTCGGGGGGAGGGGGTCTTCCTGTGGTAGCAAGGCCTAAAACTGAGGCTGCCCAGCTGCCTGCTCCAAATGGAAAAAGCAACAAGACCCACAGGGAGGATGGGGACGATCGAGGAAGCCCAGGTACAGAGGGAAATGTCAGGGGCAATCCCACCTCAGGTCGTTGGGTCAGGCCTGCTTTGTCATGTGGCGTCTTGAGCAGGGCATTGCGAGCATGATTCTCAAGCTTTAATGTGCCTGCAAATACCTGGGGGTCTTGTTCAAATGCAGATTTACAGCCTTAGTCTGGGGTGGGGCCTGAGAATCTGCATTTCTAACAGTCTCCCAGGCCTCAGTGATGCTGCTGGTTTTAGGGCCACATTTTGAGGAACAAGGCTTGAAAGGGGGGATTAATGCGTACTTAACTTTCCCAAACCCTCACTTGGATAATCGTCTTCCCAGCTCTTTCTACCCGAGGCCCTCCATCTTTCAGACCATTTTGCATACTCCGTGTCCTTTCTAGATACCTCCAGCCCCTTCCTCTGAACTGGCCTGTCCTCTGAATGCCGGTGGCACTGACCACCTGTGCTACTCATTTGGCCCTTAGCATCCACTGTGCTTCTTCTGTGTCCACTTGTCATTTCCCCAACTAGACTGGGCCACCTGGGTTTCACCTCCCTCCCTCTGTCCGGTAAGGCGAAGCCACGACATCTGGAGTACTGCCAGGATTCCGTGAATACCAGCTCCTTGAACTGATCTGCCCTTTTGGAGCCAACATCTCCTTTCCTGTGCCCTCTGTCACCTTGAAGAGTTGGCCCAGAGAATCCTTGCTGGACTAGTCTCCCTGTCCCTATTGCCTGGGACTCTATTTCTAGAACAATAAGATGGATTTTGTTCCTCTCCTATGAGAATGTTGAGTTCCGGAATGGGGGCAAGAGTTCTCTCTTGGCAAAGGAGGAACCTGCCCAGTCAGGCGGGCCAAGGGACCATTGATCTGAGTCCAGTGAAAAAGTGGCTTCTCAGGAGCCCGGGATCCAGGCCCACTTCTAGACAACTTCTTCTTTCAACCCTCTTGCCTGTGTTGTAACTTCACAAACACGCCAGCCCTGGCTGGCCCTGAGAGACAGCAGCGGTGGTGATGGTGATGCTGGTGGTGGTGGGGAGACCACAGCAGGGGTCAGATGGAGTGGCAGGGTGGGGAGCGTGCAGTCTGAGGTTTCACCTACCAGAAACTTTTCTTCTGGGGACTGAGGTGATACTGCAGGTCTGCAGACACGGTCATGTGGACCCACTCTACCTGACTCGTGTGATAAGGCAGTCACACATATTAAAATATAGATGTCCACGTGGGGCAAATCCACATACAGAATTCTCACCCCTTTCTCTGCTCTCTCTCTCTCTCTCTCTCTCTCTCACACACACACACACACACACACACACACACACACACACACACACAAATACTTAACCAATTAAGTCCGTCGAGCGCTATTTGCAGATGATGGTGTGGAATTGTGCTGGAGTTGTGTCCGGCCTCATTAAATGTCAGCATTAACAATACGGCACTTGGCAATCAAGGCTGCTCTGTGGCTGTTAGTCATTAATCACCATCTGACAGTCCTGAATTGGAAACGAGGAGCCTGTTCACATGTGCTCTGTGTACCTAGTTACCCTCTTGGTAATCAGTCTCGGAAAAGTTTTCTTTGACTCCCTGCCTGGAGGGCCTCTGTCCTGGCGAGGGGGCAGAGGGTCATTAGGCTTTGGTCCCCTCTCCTCCTCCTCCTCCTCCTCACTGGGAAAAGAAGTTGAGGTTCTAAGAAAACAGGGGAGAGAGGAGCATATTGTTTTTGGCCTGCTGTTTCCATCTTAGGCCTGCTTTATGTAGCCTTGTTTTTATATTCTGGCCCAATGGCCAGGAAAATTCTTTTTCTCCCTGAAGAAATTGTGAAAGACAGCAGGGAGCTTGGTTCTGTTCCAAAAGCTGGTGGGGTAAGTTTGTAAAGTGTGTTCTTCCCGAGCTGCTCAGGTGAGGACCTCTGTTTGCTAGCTGGGGGGACTTGAGTAATTTCAGGGATGGCTTCCAGCAATGTGAGCCTGAATTTTCACAGGTCTTCTGGGTCCCTTTGCAGAATGGAGGAGGATGGATGAGTTTCTCTCTGGGGTCCATTCTCATCTCCTTTCTACAACCGTATTCATTCCTTTAATGAAGCAACGTCTACTGAGTGTCTGTTGCGCACCAGGCATAGACTGGGCACTGTGGATACAGCCATGGTTCAAGTCAAGGTCCCTGCCTTGTGGTGTGGCTTTCAGTGGGCGCGATAAGGATTAAATGGAGAACCCGCTGTGGCAGGGCTGCTCTCTGAGAGGAAGTCCTCTGCGTTCTCAGTGTGTGAGCTGACTGGCAGCCAGCTTCTCCCTGGGGGCACTCACCCCAGAGCTGCCTTTCCTGGGAAAATGTTCATGTTCCAGAACTTTCCTGACCTGGCTCCTTCCTACCCCTCAGTGGTCTCATGTCTCTTCCCTGCAGACCCTGCTCTGTGTCTACCTGGTGCTGGCTGTTCCCAAACAGTTTTGGTGAACACTGATGTATTAAGAGGGTTGTCTTCCCTACCCCTTTGACAAGCACATTTTAATGACTTTTGTTTTTTTTTAGGACTTTATTCTTTTTTTTTTTTTAGCTACAGAGACACACTGACAGGGCTGACAAAGAGAAGATTGTCGCTATGTACTCTGAAGGTATCCTACCTATCAAGGGACAGCCCTGCCTGTAGGGGACCATGAATTAATATATGCATGCTATATATATTGTAATTATATTATGAATGGTACAAGTATATTGCATTTCATTATTTGGGGGGCAGAAGTATTAATTTCTTTTTTTTACATTTTTTATTTTATTTTTATTAATTTATTTTGGGACTTTATTCTTTAACTCCAAGGAATGACTTGAATGGGGGAATTTCAGCTGCCATGGTGGGTTGGTGCAGGAAGAAGACCACTGTCTGCCCAGTCCCCAGTGGGTCTCCTCTGCCTGCCTCTAGCGTTTGCCGCTGTAGCCGGCGTCCTCAGAGTGGCCGCCTGTGCCCTCAGGACCACCTGTCCGATTCTGCGCACAGGGAGACTGACAGAAGGAGCGGCTTCTGGAGCAGCTGGTCGCTGCGCCATTGCTGGGGGTTTACATTCTCTTTCCTGATGGCTCTGGCTTTGCCCTTCCTTTGAGCTTCACCCCCGGGGCCCCTTCGCTCACCCAGCTAATGACTTTAGTTCAAAGATGTTGACAAATGTTTAAGCCCTTTAGCTGTTTTCCGGGTAAATGTTCGCCATGTGCCTGGCACTGTCCTAGGCACACACAGATTAATGAAACACCCTTCTTGCCTTTAAGGAACTTACAGTCCACTGGGGGGCAATGAGGGCCCCTCACATAGAGGACTATAAAGGAGACAGAAATAAGGGCCTCAAGGGATTCAGAGCAGGGGAAACAGCACTGGTTGGGGTGAACACGAGACCAGTGAACTTGTGAGGAGATGGGTTTTTAGGAAGAAGGAACACGCGAAGCAAGAGCTTGACGTCTAGAAAGCAGTGGGTTGTGCTTGGCTTCTGCGAGGGTGGCAGGGCAGGGGGAAAAGGGGTGTGGGCCATTCTGTGGGTGACTTGAATGCTAGGTTAAACGCTTGGCCTTGATTGGACAATGGGCAGCCACTGGGTTTCCAAGAGTGAAAAACACACCCTTCCATTTTTCATTCAAAAATTATCTTTCTGCAAGAGAGAAAGCCAAGTTTCCCTCAAGCTTCACACTCTGGGGAAGAACCTTGTAATTATATATTGATTTGAGTGATCATTAGTTTAATTTCTGTCTCCATCAGCAGCTCCCTGCCACAGCTCCAGGAGCTAGGAAACCTCAAAGCTCTGCCCCAGGGCCTCCCTGCAACCCTCTGGAGAGATGCGCTTCAGCCGGATCACTCTCTGATCTCCCTCTGGCTTGCTCTGGTCCAAGGTCCTGCCTTGCCAAGGCAGTTGTTGGTGCCCCAGGCTGAAGGATGACTGGGTGGCCAGGGCTCTCACTGCGCACCCCTTGGCTCCCCTTCTCCTCCCAGCCCTTCCTTCTTCTGGGTCTTCCCAGACTCAGGCTGAGTTACTGAGTTTTTGTCCTTCCTGGAGGCATAGCTACAAGGGAAAGCACCTTCGTGACAGGAGAACTCGGCTGATGTTCAGGTGTGGATTTCCCCAGCCTGAGACACTCTTCCCTCTTCACCTGGCTAACCAACCACTCAGCCTTCAGGTCTCAGGTTCAAGGTCATGTTCCCATAGAAGCTCTCCCTGACTTTAGTTCTCAATGAGGGGTCCTTGTCACACCCTTTCTATATGCACTCTGCTTTTCCGTCTCTGCTATTATCACAACGTATAATTATACATTGACTTGTTTATTTTCCCCCCTCCTTGTTAGTCTGTAAGCTCCATGAAGGCAGGAACCGTGTGTCCTGTAAAAAGATCATTGTGTGCCTGGCTTGTGTGCCAGTAGATGGTACTGAATGAATGCACTCGTGGTGCTGGGTCCATCCGGAGGCCAGAAGATCTCAGAGCTGATTGGGCATTTACCCAGCGGCCTGGGGGCAGGTAAACTATGGGACATCTCTGTCTCTCTGTTTCAGAAGGAAAGGGAGAGAAGAAAATGGGGAGTGGCTTGGCATTCTTGGGAACTGTCCTCATGGCCTGGCCCATGGAGTGGGCTTAGCTTGCTCCACAAGAGATCCTGGGTGATGGCTTTGGTCGCATGAACCCACCCAGCTTCTCCTCTGATAGAGTCCCCAGCTCTCGGAGACTTAAAAAAGAACTCTATGATGTTCCAAAAAGAAACAGCATGTTCCTGACCCCAACTGCCCTCCACTGGCCTGTTCCTGACAGATTCTGAGATGGTAAACCGTAAAGAATTTTTGGGTGCCATTTCTTTCCCCCAAAGCATGGATAAGCCACAATCTGTTGGGGAAAACAGGAAAGCAGAAGAGGAAGGGAAGAATATAGAGTTTAGAGCAGGGTTGGTTTGAGGCAAGCAGCAGAGGAGAAAAGTTAGTATTGGGGATGGGTGGGGCAACACCCAAACCTCTTCCTTTCTCCTCATTCAAGGTGCTTTCCCGACTGAGTGGGTTTGAGGGTGTGAGAGCAGAAGGAGGCAGAGAAGTGGGCAAGGCTCCCAAGGCACGAGGGAGGAAGGAGACTCTGTATCAGGGCTAATAGCATCCCAGGAGCGTTTGGGATTGTAGGGATAAATTTGGTTGTCTTCATATTGGGGGGGGGGGGTGATACAAACAAATAGCGTCTTGAAACCAAGGATGCTAGACCTTCCATCCTGCACAGAAGGGTCCTGCCCAGTCAAGACTTGTCTTGCTCCAAACATCAGGAGTGCTCCCTCTGAGAAACACTGGGAGATAAGAACAAAACAAGGACTTTGATGCTTTATGTCTTTGGGGCTTCAGACACCCCATGGTTTCTATCCCCAAGCTCCTGAGATCCATGGAGAAAAGCAGAGAGGCCTGTCCCTGACCACTGGGGCGTGTGGCATGGCACTCGAGGAGAGCTGGGGTCCCTGTCCTCTTCAGTCCCCCTCAGCCCGCCCTCTGCACCCCTCAAACCTGCAAGCCAGGCCTCACTCAGCTGTGACGTTTAACGGTTTCCATATGCTGGGCTGCTCCCGCTCAGAAAACCGGAGAGGAACGGGAGCGATGCTCGGATAGAGGTGGCTGTGAGCAGAGGTGAGGGGTGGCGGGGGGGATGTCTGCGGATTGGTGGGAAAGGTTTTTTGGGGGGTGTTGCTGTGAGGGGGAAGCGCTGGGGGGAAGTCAACGGCAACACGTTCTAGCCTGTTGGGAGGACGGCTGTTGGCACCAGGAGAAATCCATCCAGCGGAGCCAACCCTCATTAATCATCCGGGCAGCTGAACTGCCAGCTCCTTTCAAGATCTTTCAAGAAGGGTTTTCACCCAAAATAGAGTTGAAAATGTGCTGGGCCCTACTCAGAATCTCATCAGTCTGGGCATTATGGGAAGTGTCAGGCAGGCTGTGACAGACAAGGCCCACTCTGTTCAAGGGGTCCTGACTCCCACAGCCTGTCATATCAAGCGTCTGATCAAATTTGACAGCTTCATTTGTACCTACAGAATAGATAAAAGGGGCTGTTCATTGAAACAAATGGAGGGGAAGGGGTGGGGGAGGGAAGGGAGGTGAGGGTGAGAGGGAGAGAATGTGTGAGTGTTGGGGGGAGGAATGGCACTGGGAGGGCCAGAGGGGAGGGTGATGGTTAGGAGCAAGGGGTGCAAAGAAGGATGCTCTCTGAGGACATGTTCTCCAACACTCCAGAGAAGGGAGTGGGGTCGGGGAGGCAGGTGAGCATCAGGAAGGGATGGGTGTTAAGGTCCCACTTGTCACTGTCACCATCAGGAGGCTTCTGAGCCCCTGGCTGTGCTCTGGGCCCTGACGCTGTAACTGGAGCCAGGAAGGTGGACCCTGGGAGCAGGAGAGCCCAGGGTGGGTGGCTACGACCAGGAGAGCTGGGCCAGCAAGTGGGATGCATGTTTCAATTCCAAACCCTGAGCTGAATTGTGCAAAGAGCCCTCCTTCCCCTCGGTGCAGCCCCTCATTGTGCTCACCTGTGCTGTGTCTGTACTAGGCTGTAGCCCTGCTTTCACTAGGCTGCTGGGTGGCTGCACCTATCCTGGGGGTCCCGAGGACTTACTGCCTTAAGGTATACTTGCAGGTGCCTCTGAGCTCCCCGCAGAGGGCAGCTGGTTGGCGTGAGCTGGAGGCATATCCCCCAACACACCTTGCACAGTGTGGCTTTGGGCTTGGCTCAGGCTGCCCCACAGGCCTCAAAGACCTCTTCTTCCTCCCGTGGGCCTAAGTGAACAAGTGAGTCCTTCTAGGTCCCTGGGTGCTCTGAACACAGTTTATAGGTCCCCATCATTTGTTAATGCCACCCTTTATTTCACATTATCAGTCTGTGTTTGTACTGTTTTCCCTATGAGAGTGCAAGCAGTTTGATGTGAAGGTCATGTCTTATGCATCTTCTATCTTCTGATAGCATTTAGCACACACAGTAGGTTCTCGAGAAATATTTCCACAAGGACATGTGCACTCAAGGCTCAGCTGTGACCATCAGGAGGTGAGATTGGGGTCAGAGAACTCAAGGTTCCTTCCTGACCTATGGTCTTCAGAGGAGCGGGTCAAGGTTAACAAGGCTTTGCCTGTTCTGCCCCCACCCATCAGGAGCCTTTGGGAGATTTAGAGAAAGGCCTTCTTCCAGGCTGAGGCAGCCCAGGTCAGGTGCCATGGGTGGCCGTGGAGCCCCCTTGGCCAGGTGTCCTCATGTGGGACATCACCTGTGTGACACTAGGTGGTGGCTCTGGGGACAGGAGCATGGGTTTTTGGAATCAACTAGACTGAGTAGGGATCTTGCCTCTACTGCTTACTGGCTTTGTGACCTTGGGAAAAATGTGTTCAATAAGAGACTCACCGCAGAAAATTGCTGCTAGAATTAAATGAATCTTATGTGGAAAGTGCTCAGCACAGTGCCTGGCACACAGCAAGTACTCAATAAATGCTAGGGAGAAGGAAAAAGGCCATGTTTGGCCCTTGTTGCCCAGACCTTTTTCATTTCAATTTATGGCACCTACTGTTGATGGCACTTGTTTGGCAGCGACCATTGATCATTATCACTTTGAATCAATCCTTAACTTTTTGTAAGTTTCACAGATGAAAGTATTGCTAGAGTTCAATCCATCGAAGGTCCCTGCCCTTCTTGTAAGGAGGGGTTGTTGGTATTGCTGCCTTAATACTCCATCAGGTGGTTCTTTGCAAGCCACTTGGTGGAGATCTCGGGAACATAAGGTCTGCGGAAGTCCCAAGTCTCTTTGAACTTCAGTGTCTCATAGCTCGGAGAGGTCTGTCCTAACCATAGAGAGGCCAGCCTTGTCTGGCTAGAGCATTCTGTTCCTGGAGGCACCTGGTTCCTACGATTTCTAATGTAAACTTTCTCCAGGCAAACAGGTCTCAGTGGGTTTGGAAGGAGCTTCTGTTTGGGAAAGCCTGAGAAAGCAGGGTGGAGGTGAGCTGGAGTGAGGGAGAGGTGAGTTCCTATCTGGCCTCTCCCTTATTCACGGTGTGGCCCGTGGCAGTCCCTGCAAGCCTTCGTCTCATCACAAAGCCACTTTCCCCCTGTGTACAATGAACATGGGGAGGGAAAGATGGAAGCTGGTCAGAGCACCCCGACACCACCTGTGGCAGACCCCTTCCGCTCTCCTCTCCTGGGCGCCAGGGAGGGCCAACGTCCCACCCTTGCAGTTAGGAGGGGCCGTGTGACCCGCTGTGGCCTGAGGATTATGAGATGAAGTGACACACATCATTTTTGACCTGAAACATGTAGTTATTCATGCAGGACCCTCCAGCTCTCCCCCTGCTGTGGCCATGGAGGATGTTTCTCTTCAATCCATGGGCCTGATTAATTACATGCAACACTGATGCTTTCCAACGTGTCCCCTTGGTTAGACTGAGCTACAGTCCTCAGTTATGTAATCAAACACTGGTCCAGGTGCTTCTGTGAAGGAATTTTGCAAATGTGATTGAATTTTGCAAATGGGTGGATCAAAAGGGAGATTATGTGGGGTGGGCCTGATCTAATCAGGAAAGCCCTTAAAGGAGGGCTTAGGCCTCCCTGAGCTCAGGAACTCCGAATGGCTTATGCCAGTAACATTTCAACTTGCTTGTGATATTCCCTGCCTGCCTGCCCTACAGACTTCCACTTACTTAGCTAGCCACCACATTTGCATAAGCCAATGCCTAGAGATAAGGGCCTTTCTCTATTACTGGTTCTGCTTCCCTGGTCAAACCCTGTGATACAGAGATCCCTATCAATCCACACTGGAGGTGCAGTGTAAGTGAAAGATAGCCCTTGTTGTGTTAAGCCCCTCAGATTTTGGGGTTAATTTGTTACACAGCACACTCTAGCCTATACTGACTATCACAATAGCATTACTAGAGCTCTTCATCCATCATATCTGAATTAGCTCACACATCTGCCTCCCACTAGTCTATAAGCTTGTTGAGGTAAGGTCAGTGTCTCTTTCATCTTTTAAATCCCCAGAAAAGATCATAGTACCTAGTGTGTAGTAGGCACTCTACAAAGTTTACTGAATGAGCCAAACCCATTGCACTGAGCAGCATCTCGGCTGTTGGAAGGGAAGGGCAGGGCTGATGTTATTTGAATTGCGTGGTGTCCAGCATAGTCCCAACACATTGGCCAAAACATTCTGATGGAACAGTTCCCCTAATCCTATCCATCTAGACCCACCTGAACACAAAGTCTGAAGCTGCTTGGTTTAGTGCGAAGGGTTTTATGGTCAGAACTGGGTTAGAATCCTGGCTCCACAGCTCTAACTGTGAGATCTTGGGCCATTTACCTCTCCAAATTTCAGTCTGCTCATTAAAGGGAACTGGAAGTTTGTTGTAAGAATGAAATGCCCAGCATATGTTATTATATTTAGCTGTGCCGTGGCACACACAAGATGATGCATTTTGAGCTGCCCTAGGTGACCTGGCCTATCGTTTCTGTACATTTGTTTGGTGGCACACGTATTTGAAGTTGTCAAAAGTAAGAAGTCACACTATTTCCTTATAGACTGCGTACAAACCCAAATACAACTGACACTGCACACACACACACACACACACACACACTCACTCATACATGCACACACACACACACTCACTCATACTCACATGCACACACACACACTCATACTCACATGCACACACACACACTCATACTCACATGCACACACACACACTCGCTCATACTCACATGCACACATACCCAAGAGAGAAGACGGGACATGGGGAAACGTGCAACGACATTTCCCAATTACTGTTTCCATTCTAAAATCTGGCTCTCATTTTAACTCCAGAAGGATCACTTTGTTTTATGTTCCAAAGAGCTGTGGAGATACTCACTGCCCACTCAGAGCAAAGTTCCCCCTCACTGTGGTTTGCTTTTTATCTGCTTTTCATTTCTTCCCTCTCCAGTCCCATTTTCCAAAAGCAATTGGCTGTAGGCTATCAAAAATGTGATTCTTTTTGAAGACCTCGATTTAACCTCACAGGATTCTCAACATTATTTTTAATAATAATGGTTGACCCACTTCACAACCGATGCAGTCTCTGAAATACCTGAATCACCCTATATTCAGCATTCCATCAAATTAAAAATATTTTAATAATTCATTTTGTTGAAGTCAGTTCTCTAGGTGACAAGTCCACATTACATATTTTTTCTTGTGTATGCTCCACCGCCCTCCATGATTTAGGCAAAATCGTGAGGTTTCTTTTTCTGGATTTTCCACATTTGCTCTCCTGATAGGAACTTCAGGATTGCGTAGGGCTGGGGCCAGTGACTGAGCATTATGACCAACTCTGACCACCATAATGCTTCGCTCTTTAGACATTCTTTAAACTCACAGAATACAGAAAGAACTTAAAGACTATAGAGCTCAAAGACTTCATTTCAGAAATGGGAAGGAGGCTCAGAGAGATTAAGTGACTTGCTCAGGGTCACACAGCAATTTACGTCTCAGAACCAGAACAAAATGAAGGTTTCCTGATTCCCATTTCATGCTCTTTCTACTATATGTACAATGACTGGACATTCTGAATTTTCTGGGACAGTCCTAAAGTTTACCAAAATACTTATAACTATTGGTCTCCATCTGAAGTTTAAAAAATGTGGTCACTTAATTTTTTCTCAGCCAGCAGGTTCAACTTCTTTTTTTTTTTTTTTTTTTTAAAGAGAGGTTTCCCAGTTCATCTGTGATCCAAAGTCACTGACAGCTTTTCCTGTTTTAGGAAGTGTTAATAATGCTGGTGATATGCCACCACCCCAGGAGAACTTGGAAAAGCACTTCATTTAGGAAGAAGTACAAACCATTTCCATGCCTGGAACGCTCTGTGGAAGGTGCAGCTGTCTGGAGAGAGCGGGTGGAAGAACACTCAGATGTGTTGTTTACAACATTCGTGAAGCCTGTTCCTTGATCTGCTTTAGAAATGGAAATTACGGGCTCAGGGGCTCAAAGTTCCAGCCCTCTCACCACTCTGGAATGAAGACCTCATCCATCTTTCCAGGCTAGGAGGAACTGGGGAGCCTCCAACAGATTGGAGCTCCCATGGGAAGGTCCCCAACATCAGCCCCAGTAAGGACCCCTCTCAAGTTTCTGGAGCTCGACCATCTGATCTGCACAATTAGTACCTTATTGTATCTTGTCCTATTCTCCATGGTCTGCACAGAGGATTTAACACTTTATTAGATCGGCATAAATGCCGTTATATAGGATACTATCTTGCTTCCTGTCTCGTGGGTATGTCTTCCCCAAGGAAAATGGGCAGGAATTTTGTCTGAGTTTTCTTCTGTCTCATGGCATCCAGCATCGTGCTGGGTATGTAACAGGAATTCTGTACATTCTGTTTGCTGTGATGATTGACCACCTGGACTATAATCCCAAATACTGGGGCTCTATTTCCAAGCTGCCATTTCTCTATTTTGGTCATTAGATACATCATTTGTCAAAACATAAACTGTACAAGTGGGAAGAAGTAGCTATCACTTTTGTGGTCCCCCCACCTCTTTTTAAAAGTTGAAATCACCCATTGGACTAAGTCAATTTCCTGCAAAGCCCCTGACCTTGTTCCCACCCCAGGACCATGGGGGTTGCTTGTTTTCTGTTTTAGCCTGGTCTTGCCCCATCAGTCCCTTCCCCTGCCTCCCCCTCTGCTGGGTGCCTTTCCTGTACTTGGACTCAGTGGCTGACAGGTGGTTAGGGGGGACTGGAGGAGAAAATGTGGGCATGCTGAGTGTTACAATAGGGCAGGCTTTGTCCAGGCGCCATGGTGCTTCTCCACTGACCTTGGAACTGAGTGACTGGGGACAACCCAGGGGAGGCAGTTTCCTTCCCTCTCTGGGCTGCAGGTTTTTAATGTCTTCTTTGTTGGTCTGGGGCCCTGGAGATTGAACTGAAGGGAGAGACTTTGGGCTGCTCCCTCCCTCCCGGACAAAATGGTGCATGCTTTTCCTGTTTAAACAGGGCGCAGTTGTGAAGTGCCCTGACTTCGCACACACCAAGGCCCGGCAACGGCTGCAATAAATCAATAGGAAAATAGAAGCTGCCAGTTAGACTAAACAAGTGCATTTGCAAAGACGGCTAGCCCTCATTAATCACTCTGACAGTCCTAAAAACACATTTCCCCTTTAATGACTGTATTTGGATAATCAGTGCTTTTTCCTCCTCAGTCAGAGTTTGAGTAACAGACAGCTGGTGTTATTACAGCTATTGGGGAGGGAGTGCTGGGATTAGGGTCGAGGGAGAGCCATCCACTGGAGGTCTCCGCAAACGGGGCTGGCTGCAAAGCTGTTGTTATGCAATAATGAGAGGAAGCTTTGTACTGCCATTGATGGCTCCTGGGCAGCCATGTGCAAGTTCCCCCCAAACCTTGACACCCACCTGCATTATGTGAACACAAAAGCCTCATGTTGGGTTTTATGAGCCTTGGCAGATTTCACTGGGTGGGGGAGGCAGGAGTTTCTCTGGCAGTGAGGTAAGAAGATGGGTCCATGTGATTTGGCTTTGTTTCTTTTAGGTGACTTTGGCTTTCAGGAGAAAGTTTGAAACCCAGCACATTCCTCTTTATAAATGATGTAACACATTAATGCACAGCACATTATGAAAATGGTAATTCAAACCCATAGTGCTCCAAATTAAACCATACATTATCAGATGCACTCAACCATCTATTTTACAAAAAGACAGGATGAATGAAATCAAATCAAACAGAAAACTGGAGTGCAGCTTCCCCTACAGAATGATTAATAAAGCGCAGAGGACTATTTTAAGACGAATGCCACGGTAACGCAGACATACATTAGGAAGGAGTTAGTTCATATACTGAGAGAAGCATCACAGGATGCTGGGTGGGGCAAGGCAGCTATGGCTGCCTAAAGGTGGTGAAGGGCTTCACAACCTCCACTTGGGCTAGAGATTTATTAGGAGGTGGGTTTGTGGGGGGATGACTGGGAAGTTAAAAATGAACATCACACAATTCTGTTTGTGTCAAACCTATATCTGAGCGTGAGTCTTTCCCCTCTCTCTCCTCCTCCCTTCCTCCCACAGCTGCCCACGAGGCCACAAAAATAACCAGGCAAGAGGTGTGAAAATATGACCTGGAGCCAGGAACGTCCAGTGTCTCAAGTTCCAGCTCTGTGGCTTCCACCCTTCCTGGTGCCTTAAGGAACACAGGCCCCATTTCTGGCGCCTGAGGGAGATTAGGAGGAAGAAAGGGAGGAGGGCTAGGACCAGAAGAAGGTGGAGAAAAAGAAGGTGGAGGTGATTCTCAAAGAAAAGAGTTGCTGGATGAATTAATTATGCGAATTAAACAGTTGGTGGGGAGTATTATCTCTATTAAAACAGGAAATTTTAATGAGAATTTAGCTACTAAAAGTAACAAACTCCCCACCAGCTAATGAAAACGGCCACATTGTTAGGAAAGTCACCCATTTATGGTGGGGAGAGCTGACATTTCAGGGTGAGAACTGGGACACTCCAGACTGCAAGGCCCACCCTTTGTTGTCATTGTTTCTGGGCTGAGGTGTGTCTAACCCGCATTCTCAAACTTCACGGTAAGCCGCTTCTTTTGCTATATGGAGAGTTTGCTTTTGGAGATGCTGTCTTTCTTTTTTTTGGTCTCCATAAGGAGGCTGGTAGTACTTAGGTAGGGATGTCTGAAGACCAGAAAGTTTAAGAAAGAAAAGTTTAAGTCCCCCTGCAGAGGGAGCAATTTCCACCAATTTTAGCAGGAATGTCAAAGGTACTTAAGAAAAGAGGGGAACTTGAGAGAAAGGGAAAATGGGAAAGAAATAACCAACAGCAAACAAAACAACAGAGAAAAAAGAAAATTAAAGCAAGTCACTACATTTCAGGTCTTTCAAAGATTCGGGCCAATGTGAACTCTGAGAAATTGGATAACGATTCTCCAGGAAGAGCCTGAGCTGGTCGCAGGGTGACTTCTCCAGCCCATTCAGCCTTTCCCTGACTCAGTCTCCCTGGTGCCCAGTGATGCCAGCAGCCCTTGTCCCTTCCCCAGGGACACGCTTAGGGTCTTAGGGTGGCCAGAGCCCACAGTTTCTGCAGAAGAAGGCTGAGGTTCTCTTGACTAATGAAGGATTTTTGCCCAGAAACAAAGATATAGGTGCACCCCCCCCCAATCCCAAATTCCACAAAAACTCTTATGCCGAGGTTCTGTCAAGTACGGAGAAGGTGACACCGAGTGATGCCAAGGCCCGTGCTGCGATTCTCTAGCATCCCTCCCACCTCTTCTGCACGTGACCTCGGGTCTACAGATATTTCAGAAGGACACAGTTTGCAGAGCACGAACTGCCCACTACGTCTCATTCCTCAGAAAAAGCAAAGCAAAACAACACAACACTACAGCAACAACAGATCCCAAGGCCGCGCGGTACGGACGCAGAGGAGTGCAGCCAGGAGGTGGCGAGGAAGACCATTTTCCAGTGGATTCAACAGGTGACCCCGCACTGGCGTCCTGGGCGCCAGGGGTCCGACAGCCGGAACCTGAGCAGGGCGGCTTCGGCAGGGGCTCCTCTCCACCCTGGTCACCCCGGAGCCAGTTAGCCCCAGAGAGGACACGGCTGGGGCTCCGCCTCCTCCCGCCGCCATCCATCCTCTCCTCTGGCCTCGGGGATTTCCCGTGCAGTGGAACCGGGACCAACCCTCATCCCACCATCCTGATAAAAGCACCCTACCCTCACCAGCCCGAGGATGAAAAGTCAGTGTCAGTTGTACGAGATCAAGAAAACAGGGACCCAGAGGGGCTTCAAGGTCCCGAGTAATCGCCTCGTTTTCTCAGCAAAACCCAAACCCCGTTGAGAAGTCTGGGATCGCAGATGACTGGGGTGGACAACCCGGCGCTGACCTTGGGGAGCCTCCAAGCATTGCGAAGCACCCCTGTCATCAGGTGCATTTACCCTTTGGTTTCTAGTGTATAAAGGCATTGTCCGGAAAGAAGAAACCCTCAGCATTTAGATGGAAGCGCTTAAGGTGCCGTCGGGGCTGGCGCCAGTAGCTGTCTGCCACCAGGTGGCGCCAGAGGCACGTCGTCTTTGCCTACCCTTTAGGACTGGGACTGTGCTGCCAGGAGTCCGCTTGAGCCCTGGGTGCTGGTTCCCTTCACAGACCCTCTACCTCGAATCTAGGCCCAGAGGAAAATCCACATTTACACACTCTCTCCACCCTGTCTCCACTCTGTCCCCAGGAAATGTCAATGTCTTTGAAGTGAGGCTGGGAGCAAAATAACCAAGTGGAAAAAAATAAAGGTGGTTTTATGTTATTTGTAATGCATTGGCAGTTTTTTTTGTCCCCCTTTTCTCAAGGAAAGGCATTAAACTTATCCTTGAACAGAAATCTGAGAAGGAAACCATAAAGTATTTTAAACAAGAATAAAGGAAGGGCATCTGCTTAGGTATCTGGAAGTGGGGCAGTGGGTGAGGCAAGAGAGAAACACACCACGGTGTGAATATAGCCAAGTATTTCATTTATTAACAAAATAAGTCTTACCAAGGGAGAGCTCTATTCATCCCAAATAGGCCCCACAGCCCCGGCGATGCTGCATAAGACCAGGAGGAGGGACGGTGTGGGGAGAAGACCCAGGGCCTGAGTGGTGTGGGGAGAAGACCCAGGGCCTGAGTCTTCACTGCGTCACTGAGGGAGCCCAAGGAAGTCCCCAACTTTGGGGAATCTGTTGGGTCAGGCCTGGGAAAGGGTGAAGGGGGCTATTGTGATCTGTGTGCTCCCTTACTGTCCAACCTTCCCAATGGAGCTAAAAGGTTGTACTGCCCGCTGATAGTGCCACTGGTCTGCTTTGGAGGGATCTAGCAAGGATCACTGACGCCACCACCCACCGCCAGGAGAGGGACCACTGCCCCAATAATGGAGAGAAAAACAATGACTATAAAAGCACTTCGCAAAATATAAAGAGCAAAGTTTCATGCCAGCAAGGCCTTCTAGGACTTTTAATTGAATAAGATGAGCCCTGCAGGCCCCCCACCAGCCGGCAGTGTGACCACTAGGTATTTGGGGCCAGAAGAGTCTGGAAGTAGAAGGGCTCTGTCCGAGGCAACTCCGGGCCCCTCTCTCAGGGCTCTCCGTGCTCAGAGAAAGGTAGGGGAGAAAGGCTCTAATTTTGGGGGCCAGGGCAAAGACCAGGGACCCTAGGAGAAGAGGGTTGCAGGGGAGAAGTCACAGAGCAGAGTTCTGGGTCAACAGAGGCAGGACCTTCTGCCACAAAGGAGATGACCTTGCACCCCCTAAATGCCTTACAAAAAATATCTCCTCTCTGTTACTTGTATAAAGGTAAAAACAGAACCTCAAATGGAAGGAAATGAGGGGATGAATGGGGAAAGGGGAAAAGGGGGAAATGTAGTTTTAATGGTTAAGAAGCATGCAAGAAACTCCCCAGGAAGGGAGAACAAAACAAAGAGAAGAACCCCAGAACCCCAACTCTCCCTCTTCCCCTAAAACCAAACCAATCAAAACAAAACAAAAAACAAAAGGAAAAAAATTAAAACATATCTAAGAAAAAGAAAAAAGGAAGAGGGGCGGGGAACATGTAGTTACTTGTGTGATTAATATTATTTGGGGGAACACAGACTTTTTGCATACCATTGACTCGTGTGGGCCGTTAATGCACTTATATTCCCAGCTTGTAAGCTAACATTATAGTAAATAAATACACAGTCCAGTGGGGAGGGTCTGGGCGGGGAATCTGGCAGGGACAAGCAGTAGTGGAGGTTGCAGCGGCCAGGCCAAGAGGCTGGGGGAGAGGGGGAGGATCGGGGAGAAGGGTAGGAGGAAGAGCTGTAGTTACTGGTATCCAAGCGCGGAGGCTGAGGCTAGTCTCTGTCCGTACAGCGCATATGGTGAGTAGTAGGGTCCGGCTGTGGGGAGGGACGGCATGGCCAGGCCCCCAGCTGTGGATAAGTGGCTTTTGCCATAGGGGTGGTACCGGCTTAGCCCCAAAGTGTGTGGACTCCGCAAAGACAGCGACCCGGGGCTGCCCGGGGCTGAGGGCGGGGGGAGGTGCAGATGGCAGGAGGCAGCGGCTGCAGCAGCTGCGGCGCTACCCAGGCCTGAGGCCCCAGGGTAGGCGGCCAGAAGTTTCTCTGCGCCCGGCAAGGCCGTGTGAGTCCGTAGGTGGCTGAGCAGCTCCTCTGAGGTGGCAAAACGCTTGTCGCATGGCCCGCTGGCCGCTACCCAGTTGCAGCTGTGCGGCAGCGGTTCGTTCTGCAGCATGAAGCCGTAGGTGTAGAGGGGGTGGCCTGGGAGCGCGGCTTGGGCGGCGCTGGATGAAAGCGCGGCGGGCTGCAGAGGGTGCCCAGGGTACACCAACGGGTAGCCCCCGGCCTTCAGGCTGGGCCCAGCTGGGTCATGCGCACTGCAAGTGGAGCAGCTGGAGCCCCCGAGGTGTGAGGCGCTGTGGTAACCTCCTAGGCAGTAGGGGTCGCGGCATAATCCCTGCAGGAAGGAGGGTGGGGAGGCCCCGGTGAGTGGGCTTGAGCTGGGGGGCTTGCCTGGTGGCAGGCCCAGGCCCCCGGATAGCTGGCCTCCCACGAGGCCAGACTTGCTAGGATCCAGGCCAGGCACGAACTGAGAGGGGTAGCCGGCGTAGGCGCCCACGATGGAGCCGTGGTAGCCGATGCTGGAGGGTGGCAGCGGGAAAACCGAGTGGCCTGGTTTGTAGGGTGACACGGGCGCCACGTGGCCAGCCCCTACCAGCGCTGAGGGTGGCTCCGACTTGCGCCCAGAGGCCCCGGCCTCTGCACCACCGCTGTGTGTGCCAGGCTCCCCGCTGCTCCCGCGGCTCACGGCCACAGCCTCCGGGCTGGGCTTGGGCTCCTGGTCTTTCTTGTCCAGCTCCCCGCTGGTTCCGTTCTTGCAGTCAGAATGGTGCGGGGAGCCGCCCCGGGAGCCACCAGGCGAGGACGAAGACGACGACGCGGAGACCGGCGCTCCATGCGGGGGAAAGGGCGTACAGGCGGCGCTGGGGACCCTGAAGCCCGCCTTGTCTCCTGGGGACAACGAGGATGAGGAGGAGGTGGAGGACACAGAGGATGAGCCGCTGTCTTTACGGGAGTCGCCACTGGAGCCCTTAGAGTAGGGCTTGAAGCTGGACTTGTCTTCCACCGGGGAGTCCCCCAACTGCTTGAGCGCCGCAGATGCGGAGGCGGCGCCCGAGGTGGAGCGGCCAGGGTCCTTATCTGCTCCCAGCCCGTTGGCTGCCGCTGCCACCGAGTTGAGCTTGGAGGAGGGCGGCGGGTCCGGCTTGCCGATCTGCGAGCAAGTCTGGGCCAGCAGCGCCAACGGACTCTTCTTGGCGTCCAGCTGCGGGAGACAGAGGCAAGAGGAAGGTGAAGGAATGAGACTACAAGATCAAAGGAGCAAGTGGGGTAAGTGGGGGTGCCCAGGGAGCTGGGTGGGCACGGAGAGCACCAGTGGCGGCGGCGTGTGGGAAGGCCTTGGGGAGAAGTCTGAGAGCGCCCGGTGGGCGGCGCAGCTGGGCAGAACTGCGCTCACACTGTCTGTCCCCGGTTGGTGGGATTCCTCGCTCTACTGGGACCCGGAGTGCACTGCAGGCCCTGGGGAAAGGGGCAGTGGAAGCGGTCCGCCAAAGGCCACCGAGGGTGAAGATGACTTCTGTGGAGTCGGGGCTGTGACTTGCCCCCTTCCCTCTAATCTTCCCCTCCTCTAAACCCAGGGAAAAACTTATTCCTTCAGTTTGGGGAACTTCGCTTGGGACGGGTTTCCGGCAGTGGCGCAGCGGGGTAAAAGCCGGGAAAGGCGCATTCTAATCCGGGGCCACCGTTTGAGCTCTCAGTAGTCCCTCCCTCCCGGGAAGGGCACCCAGGGAAGTGGGAGGAAGAAAGACCTGGGATCGGGAGTGCCTGGGCGTCGTGCGCTCCAACCGGATAGGACAGAGGCAGAGTGGGACCGGGGCGACCCGGGATTCAAAGAGAACACACCTGGGGGTGGTGGTGGGTGGGTGGGGGGCGGGGCGGGAAGGACCCAGGAAAATCATCTCTGGCCTGGAAACTGGATGCCAGGAAAAGTAAAGGACCTAGTGGAGACTCCAAGAACAAACCCAATCCGAGAGAAAACACGTAGCTCCGAAGGGCAAGCGTGGAAGGGGAACCTTCCACGGAGAAGCATGGGGAGAACTGAGTGGGCTCTGATCTCTCCGTTCTCGGTTCCTCCTCACACCGTCCGCCAGTGTGGCCAGACCTGAGCGTCGCGCCTAGCCACGGGGTGCCGGGAGTAGGGCCGTGGGCCCGGCAGTGGTGGGCGGAATGGGGACAGCGCTGGGCGGGCAGAGACCAAGACACTGACCTCAATGGGGCTGACGGGAGTGGAAGATAGCGGCTGCAGGTACTCCGGATGCAGGAGGTGGCCGGTGTGAGCGCTCAGCATCTTCAGGACCCTGATAGGGAGCCGGTTCGCTTGGCGCAGGGGGTCCGCCGGGGGCAAGAGGGACACCGCCGCCGGCACCGCCGGCCTCTTCCCGCCGCCGCCGCTGCCGCTGCCGCTGCTTTCGGGTGTCCTTGGGTTAGATCCAGCGGGCGAATCGCTCATTTGGAGGAGGCAGCGCCACTGGGGGGGCGGGGAGGGAGGGGGAGCACCGGGGAGGCGAGCTCCCGGGCCGGGTGGGCTCGCTCCGCAGCGTGGAGCGCGGTGCAGCAGTCGCCGCGCCTCCACCCCTCCTCCACCGACGCCGCCGCAGCCGCCGCCGCCACCACTAGCCTGGGATAGCAACACAAAAACCTTCGTCTTCCGCGAGCCGCACGTCAAATAGCCGCGATCGGCAGCCACACTTCAAAGGGATCGCCGCACCCGCCCAATCGCAGCTCTCGCCGGGACCCCGGGGCGGGGAGAGCGGCAGGCGGAGGCCGGCGCTGCCGGTGGGAGGGGAGAGCCTTAAAGGGCCCTCGCCCGAGCAGGGCCACCGCCTCGGCCTTTACCACCCGCTGTACTCCTCCCCTCCCCCAACTGGGCCGCCCTTGCCCGGGGGGTCCCACAGAGGATGAGGCTTCTCCGCGATTCTGGGCTCTGCGCCCTATCCTACGCTGGCTGTCCTGTCACTCTCTCTCCTCTCTTCCTTCACACTGCCGGGGCGGAGGTGCTGGCGGGGGCAGTCACCCTCCAGCCTTGTGTGTCTGGGGTGGGGTGGACTGGGGTAAGGTGGCGGGTAGGAGCGCTCGGCGCTAGCTCCCGAACTGCCGAGTCCTAGCCTCTCCCGAAGGCCGCCCGAGGGCGGGCCGCGCCTCCTAAGCCCCAGCCCTTCCCCGGCCCTGCTCGGGCTCTGCTCGGGCTCTGATCGGTCCAGTTCTGTTCCCCGAATTGGCTTCTCCTGGGTGTGCTTACTTGGAAGCCCCCGAGCCTCGGAGGCATCCTTGGTTCTCGCGATGCGGCGCCTGCCGCTCCTACAACTTTGAGCCCATCCTGTCCGAAGCCTGCAAGTTTGAGGACTCCCTTCCGGGGTGAGATGGTTGCGGTGAAGCGCGGTTATCCCAGGCTGTGCGCGCCACCCGGACGCGCCCGGCGCGCGGTGCCCGCACGGATTTACAGGTTCGGTGTTTGCGTGTCCTGTTCAGAGGCGTAACATTCCCTCACTGCGCGGCACTTCGCTGCTATCTTGTGGGGACCTGGGATCACTGGAGTGGCCAGTATCCCACAGAATGTGGTCATCTCCCTAAGGGCTGCACATCGATACAAACTCTAGAGAAGCGACCCCGACCGCCAATCCTTTTCTTCCCGCGGGAGAAAATGCATTACCTCTCCCCAGGGAAATTTCGGAATAAAAACTTTGTATTAAAAATAACAATACACTCCTCTCCCCTTCCCCACGTCTTTCGGAGTGAGCATTACCAGCTTCGCACTTGGCAGAGATTTTACATAGTCATAGTTCTGACATTAAAGTTCCGGGTCCGCGGATCATCGAGAGGTGAAGCTGGTGCTTTGTGCACCGGCCTCTGGGGAGACCACTTCTCCGCGCTCTCGGCGGCCGGTGGAGGCGCGCTGGTCACCGCCTCGCTTCGAGTACCACTTTCCCAGCCCCAATCCATCACTCTGATTGTCAGGCCTGTCACTTGGGGCATATTGCTCCAGGACTAACTGTCCCTGACTCTGCCGTGTTGATCTGCGTCTTGAGACAACATGAGAACCCAAGATAGGTGATTTCAAAAGGGTTCTTAAAAGAGAAAGAAAGAACTATCACAGAAGTAAAAAAAAAAAAGCAATCACGAACCTTTATCATGCTCAGTGAAGAAGACAGCAGGCACCATTCCCAGGCCGGTTCAATCAAACACTAAATTAAACGTACTCCTGGATCTGTGCTGTTTTTTGGGCAGTATGTGTAGACCTCTTAGAAATTCTACTGGCTTTCCCTACCCCAATTTAATCCTGGTAAAATCAGGCTAGAAGAAATTCCAAGAGATGCCTGACTGGGAGATGTCTTCCACATTGCAGCAAGAGGGGTACAAGAAGGGGTGGTGAGATCCCATTTATTGTGGTGGTCTCTATGCCCCCACCCCCAGTCTCTTCTCTTGCCAGTCTCTGTGTATTCTGACATTGCTGCCAGTGCAACACTACATTTAAAGGTCTACTGAAGGCTTGCTTCAGCCTTCAGGGCCATTTGGCCTTTGGGAGACTGCTATGCAGAGAGAGAACAGAAGGAAGCCTTACAGAATGGAAGAGGATGGGCCTTTGTAGGCACCTTCGAGGAGGAAGAGCTGGGAAGAGGGGAGACCTAGGAGGCAGTAAAAGATGAAAGACCCCTTCTTGATTATTGTAACCAGCCCAGCTGTGAGAGCCAGCCAAGAAATCCTTCTAGGACCCAAGCAGATGTGTGTTAGGAGTGATTAATGGGAAATCAGTTGGGAGCAAAGGGGAGGGGAGAGAGGGAAAAGGCATTTAGGAATTTGGAAGGAAAAGAGGGATAGGAGGCAGCATAAAGGAGAAAGAGGGAAAATGGAGGGGGATAGAATATTTACTCTCCATTTGGAGAGGAAAAGAGAAGAAAAATGCAGTGAATGAATGAAAGGAAGGGAGAAGGGAGGAGATGACAGGATGGCCAGGCTTGGGGTGGAGGGTGGGGAATTTGCCTAGGTAATAATATATTGTCCTTAAAAAGAAACCCTACTCCGTTATCCCACAGCAAAATGCACTGATAGGAACAGTGGGTGCCAGACAGCATTGAAGTAGAGACCAGGCCTGTTTAGGTCCCCCTTCCTGGAAAGTGCTAGCAAGGGATCAGAGCCACCTTCCTTCTGGGTGCTGGTGAGGGCATCAGGGCCTCTTTGGCTGAATCCATCTAGTTGCCTTAGGAGAGAAAATGGACAACTGTACTAAGCCAGACCAGAGGCCTAATTAAAACACTACTAGGCAATTATTACAATCAGTATTTGACATTCACTTAGCTGAAATGCTAATGTACAGAATCTTAAATAGGGCCCTAGTGGCCTAAAGCAAGGGTAGTTTTCAAAGGAATGGCTTGTCACCGGGGAGAGAGTAAGACAGTATTCAGTTGGGCCAAGTTTATTGAAGGCCACTTGTGGGCAGAGCATTGTGCTAGGATTGTGGTTGAAAAGTCCATGCAAGACAATGTTGGACAGGGACAGCGCATATGGTACATGTTCTCCCTTGCAGAAAAGTGGCAGATGTATGGTTAAGGGGCCTCCCTCTCTCCAGACCTTTCTCAGATTGCCCTGTGATTGAGCAGCACCATTGAAACAGGACAGGAGTGAGGGCTGCGAGAGACTACCCCAAGCCATAGTGGTGAAGAATAGCAATTCGGTGTGTCAGGCACTTGTTCTTGTTCCTATTTATAGCTGAAGAAAGTGAGGCATGGAGAGGTAGTCCCTTACTCAAAGTGGCATGATCAGGCAGTAGCAGAGTGGTCACTGGGAGCCAGGCCTCTGAACCACTCTGCTGTGGTGGTCCTCGGCAAGTTCACCTCCCTCGGCCTTGGTTTTGTCATGTGTAAAATGTAAGAGTGGCCACCTCAGGGGAGGCCCAAAGCAGACAATGCATGTCACATGTTTAGTGCTTGGCACAAAGACAGTCCCAGGTAAATGAAGGCTGTGTTGGGCCACCTGTGTCTGTGGGGCAATTGCTCCAGAGAACAGTCAACGCAGCAACTGGATCCAGAAGATCTCAACACTGGCAACCCACTGGAAGACCCAAAGCTGTCCCCGAAGGCCACCAAAATGAGAGTTCCCTTCCCCCAGCCTCCAGTCACATGTGTCTTTTAAAAAAATGCCCCCCAGAATCCTTCAAGAAAATCCTTTAGGAAATTCTGAATATTTATAGATTTTTTTTTTCACTACTTCAATTTACATAAAATTCACCACCCAGAAAAAAAATGCCTGAGTCAGGTTGAGAGCTAGAGGTGGTAGATTTGTTGTGTGGGGTTAATGTGGAGTTTTCAGTCCTCGCTGAGGCGGAATTGCCTGAATGATCGCCTCTCTCTGCATAACACTCACACCCTAATGGCAACAACATGAAATAATATCTCACTGGGTAACTATTTACATTTTTTTTTTTTTTTTTTACAAGCTGTAAGAACTCTGAAAAATCGGCCTCATAGAGAACTTGGTTTTCCTCCCTGGCGTTCAATATCTTTCAGCGGCTGGCAATTACAGCCTTGGCCAGGAGCCCTGATGTAGTGCATTGCACTAAGGGCTCTGGGAGGCACTTCCTCCACAGGCCTCATCCCAGGCTTCAGACACAGCCGGGCCAGAGAGGGCCACAGGGGCAAGAGGAACGATCCGGTAAAAGCAAGAACAGCCAGCCATGCAGAGAGCACACTCCAGAAGCTCCCTCTTCTGTTCTCACAGTTCCTGTTATGTTCTATTACTATACCTATCACAGGGCATCTGTCACTGTTTACTTGTCCATTCTCCCACTGGACGGTGACTGCCTCTGCATTGTCCTCATTCTCTTTGTATTCGTATTGCCTAGCTGGGTGTTTCACTATCATCATCACAGTAGCCAACACGGAGAGCCAAGCACTGTTGTAAGCACTGTGCTCACATTATCTCATTTAATCCTTACAGAAGCCCCCCCCCCCCCCCGCCCCATTTCACAGAGGTGGAAGTGGAGGCACAGAGAGGTTAAGTCACTTTCCCAAAGTCCCAGCTGGTAAGAGATTGGGCTGGGATGTGAATCTAGGTGGTCTGAATGCCATAAGTGCCCAATGAATTTTGAGGAATGAATAAGAATGTTACATATAAAGGGCTATTTATTTGTATCTCAGCTCACCATATTCCCCAAAAGATTCAAGGTGGATGACTATGTAATTTTCAAAATGTTAACTGTATAAAGATCTAGTATCTTTTCCCAAATACATGTTTGTGTTCATCATCTCATAACAATTTTTTGAGTTATGTCAGGCAGGTGTTTTTATCCCCTGTGACAGATGAAGCACTGGGCTCTGGGAGCTTATGGGGGAGTCTAAAGTCACACAGCTAACGCTGGCAGAGGGCCGAGAAGAGGCCTTCCTAACTCCCTCCCTGGTTCCCTGGTTCTCCTATCACCAGCCATTGCCTGTGGATGGGGAGTTAATGCCTTTTGATAAAAGAGGAGGAATTAACTACTTTTCCTCCCTCTAGAATTTCCTTTGGAGATGTGGTGGGAAGGAATGGACAAAAGGAAATGTAGACTGAAGCTTATCTTCGAGCCCTGGTGTTTGATCCGGGTCCTTGAGTAGGGTGCTTTGAAGAAGTGATTTCATTTATCTCCTATCAGCCCCCGGGAGATAGGCAGGGCTGGCAGGGAGAGGGGGATGCGAGTAGGTGTGCTTTTGAAGTTCTCCAGCCTTCATCTGCCAGCCCCTCCTCCTGCCCCCCCATACATTAGCCTTAGCCCTGGGCATTCACCCTTGACTACTTTGTTCCTTTGGGCCTTCACGTTTCTTAGAGATTCCTCTTTTAAGTATTTCCAAATACTGCTGGAAGGAATCATACCTTAGCAATCTGCCAACACCTCAGTTGTGATTAGCAGACAATGAGTTATTATTACCTAGGGTAATAATAACATTTATTGAGTACTTACTTCTGAGCACCTATGTGCAAGAACTTATTTGCTTCTCACAGCAAAGGGATGAAGTGAGCACTATTATCATGTCTGTTTTATAGGTGAGGCACTGAGGCTCAGAGAGGTTATGTAACTTGCCCAAATTACACAGCTAGAAAGTGTCAGAACTAACAGCCAGTTGCTGAGCCCATCTTCTGTGTGCAAGACTGAGGGAGAGAGAGCGAGCACAGGAGAAACAGAAAACAAGTGACTTGAATCGTTTTCTAGAGGGCTGGTCTTCACAATCAAGATTTTCCTTTCATCTTGAGGAATGAGAATATGGTAGAAAGGAAACTGAGGCAGAGAAGGTAGTGAGGAGAACATTTATTCAATTAATCGAACTGGATTGAATTAATTCATTCAGTTACTGTTTATTGACCACTTGGATGTGTAGACCCTGCTGATCCCAAGGTAGGTAGGGACCAGAAGAAGCCAGCCAGTCCAGGCCTCCCACCTCTCAGGTGTACACATTCCCAGGTCCTGAAAGGCAGGGCTGCTCTGTCTTTTGAGCATCTGTGTGCTTCTTTGGTTGATTTTTTAAAAAGCCAAGAGGACCTAACTTAAATCCTGAGTAGTACCCTATAATTTAGTTACCCACTGTTCTTAAGTCCATTTGCTCAAAGTTAAATTCAGATTCTGCTACATTACTGAGCACCTTCTAGATGTCAGTATGAACCATTCTAGGTGTGTTGATGCACCTTCTCTTATTTGGGTACAAGGGGAGCCCTGGAGCAGAGCAAAAGGCCCCTAAGAGGGAAGTAGGGACTATGCTGACCCAAACATCCTGCCCCCCATGTGCTGAGCTGCCACCAACTGGAACCACTGGGTATCCCTGGCCCAACAGCTCTCAGTGGGTGACGGACTGTGAGTACCTCAGCTGCACAGAGCTGGTGTCACACCTGCTTCTGACCTTTCCATGGGCTTCAGCTGTGACGGTGATGATGTTTCTGGGATCCCTACTTTTCATGGCTAAACCTCTAAACTTGCCCGGAGCATGCCCCTTTCTAGGCTGGGCTCCCAACGAGCTGGGGTGTGCAGCTCTGCACTCGTTTTGACAAACACAATTTGAGAAAAGGGGAGATCTGCTCAGGCCGTGGCTTCATTATCACTGGTTGTATTTGATAAAACCAAATTCCAGGATGCCAGAACAAGTTCTAGGAAGGTTTATTTCAGTGGCCCTTGGCCAACCTCTGCTCAGAGAAGGAAACCTGAGAGGCAGAGTCTCAACCAAACCTGGAGGCCAGAAGTAGAGAAGTAGAGTAGTCCATTCAGAGTGGAGAGTTACATAATAAGCCCCCTTTACAAATGATTTAATTTTTTTTTATTTAATTGAAAAATGCATTTATTTATGATGAAATGCATTCCCATGGTGCCAAATTCCAAAGCTATGAGAAAGTACAGTGGAAAACCTCCCTCTAGCCATTGAACTTTTGTCCCCAGTGCATTAATACCATGAGCTTACTGTCCATCCATCCAGAGTTATTTTATACACGTTAGCAAGTACATATATATTCTTTCCCTGTTTTACAGATAAATGGCAACATATGACACAAGTTGTCCCACATTTGCCTTTTTTTTAAAAAGTATATTTTGGAGAGCACAGCATGGGCTTTTGTGTTTTATTTATTTACTTCAGTTCATGGCATTGTTACATGGATATGCCCAGTTTATTTTATTTACTTATTTATTTATTTTTGTTAATCTTCACCCAAGGATATTTTTTCCATTGATTTTTAGAGAGAGTGGAAGGGAGAGAAGGAGGAAAAGAGAGAGAGAGAGAGAGAGAGAGAGAGAGAGAGAGAGAGAGAGATTGATGTGAGAGAGACACATCGTTTGGTTGCCTCCTGGGGCCAGGGATCGAACCTGCAACCCAGGTACATGCCCTTGAAGGAATCGAACCTGTGACCCTTTGGTGCTCAGGCTGACACTCCAACCTCTGAGCCACACTGGCCACGGTGTGCCCAGTTTATTTTGACTAGTCCCCTACTGGTAGACATTTGGATGGCTTCTAATCTTTTGCTCCTTCAGTGTATAACCATATATATGTATATGTATATGTGTATGTATATGTATGTGTGTGTGTGTATAAATATAACATGCATATCATTCTCCATGTATACTAGTAGAACTATAGGATGAATTCCTAGCAGTAAAACTGCTGGGTCAAAAGCTATATGCATTCAAAACAAGCCCCTTTTAAGGAAGTTGGTAGGATAACTGTGGAGTAAGTTCTAAGTTGAGCTGGGGACTCAGGCAAGAAAACCTGGGAAACACCTCTGGTACCTGCTGGTCACCTCATTTGGAAGACTTTGAAGGCTCACTGGGAAGGGGGGCCCATTCCATCTTTCGATTTAAGATAAGTGCATGCTTCTCATGCTCTCCTCCCCTTCTCACCTTCTCCCTCATTTAGTAGGAGAAGAAGAAGGAGGAGAGGAATATTCAAGTCTGGCCTAAAAGAATCCAAGATACAGGGTGGGGCAAAAGTAGGTTTACAGTTGTGAGTACATGAAATAGAGTTTGTTCTTATATTATTATTTATCAACTATTGCATTATTTTCCATACAAACAACTGTAAACCTACTTTTGCCTCACCCTGTATTGACAAATACCTATTTTAATATAGCAAACTTTCCAATACGCGAATCCTAATAAGAACTCTGGATTATCTAGACCTTTTTTTGGTCATGCTCATGAAAAGGCAAAGTTTCTCATCAAAGACAATGCATACAATGGTTCTGGTAGTATCAGGAGAGGTTCATCTCCAAGCCTAACCATGAATTTCCAGAATGAGGCCTGTGAGGCGTTGGAAGACATCAAGTCATGAAATCAGTAATTATTGTTAGTAGAGTGCTCACCAAAGCAGGTAAATAGTTTTCATTTTGTTCTTATTTTAATTTTTGAATACGTACTACCTGCAAAATTCAAAGGTACAAAAGGACGTGTATATATGAGATGATCAGAGTTTTCTGCTTTATCAACCATTTGCCAAGAAACAAAAAGAACAGTAGAATATCCCGCTCCCTAGGCATTTTGGTACCTGCAGCTTCTTGGAGCCCCACTTTCAGTCCTAGGCCTGGGCCTCCTTGGGCCACTGAGTCAAAGCTCATTTTTTGTTAGTGACCTTGACCCTGTGACACTAGGAAGAACCATCCAGACTGGGCAGAGTATTAATGGGCTTGTGGACCAGGATAAACTTACGTTCTGGGACATCCAAAGTAAAACTCAAAGGTCTTGAAGAACTTTCCTCAGGAAATCCGAGGCACCCTTCCCAGGACCCCCCACCTAACATTGATAAATTCAACACAATCACTTCCTGTCAGGCTATCTTTGTTTTTCTCTCTTAATTTCCTTAAATAAATTGATAAACAAATGGTTAAAACAACACACACAGCCAATAACCCAAACCAGAAAAGCTGCGTAGTTAAGAACCTTAAGTAGACTGTGTCCTTTTCTCATGCTTCCTGGTCTGCATCAGGCCTGGAGGGACTCTCACGGGTCCCTCTCTTCTCTTTCTGCGGGTGAATTTTTCACCACTGCAGTCAAAACGCACGATGACAATCTTATTTATGACAGGAGACATGTTTTAAAGCAGTTGTTTTAAAACAACTGACAGAGCCTCAAGATGGGAAACGCCAAGAAAGTGCGATTTTTTTGGAGGGTGGGGAGGGGGATAGGATGCTGGCAAAGGAGGACTATATTTTTCTTATTAAAGATGGAATTCATCCTTTATTCCTGGAGCAAATAGAGAAGAGCACCCAGGAAGAAAGCTGGGGCAGGGACATTACACACTGACAGCCCTCAGAGGTCTGGGCAGTTGGCCCTTGAGAGCTTCCTGTGGGGCTCTCAGAAGACGCTGCTCTGTGAAAGGCAGAGGCTTCGTGGACACCAGTGCCCAGGCATCTCCCGGGGCCAGGAGAAAGGTGCACTCTGCTCTCCAGCCTCACCCCTCCCTGTGTGATATCTCTAGTCAACTCAGCAGCTCTCTGCGATGCTTTCCAGTCTAGACAGAGAAAGCGAGTTGGACACCCTCAGGACGGTGAGAGGACAGTAAAGGCTGTTGTTCAGGTGGCTCATTGGGGCCCTTATGGGTTTAGGGAAGAGAAGTCCAATGTTCTCACCTGTGTTTCTGAAGAAATCTCTCTCCTACGGCCAACAACAGGAAACTGTAATCTCTTTATGGCTGTTCCTCTCTACAAGTCTGGGGGGAAAATTACCAGGGTTGACTCTGACCCTCCAGGAGAGGAGAAGCAGAGAGCGAAAGTCAAGAGCAAAGAAGGAAAAGGAAGGACGAGAAAGAAGCCACAGTTTCCATTTTAAGAGTGAATTTAAGAAAAGTCTCTGGAGCTGGTGACAGGACCCAGGGCAGGAAGTGGAATACTCCTGGCACATCTTTTTTGTGTGTGTGTGGTTTTGGGGCTTACATGTGATGGGAAGGATGAACCAGAAGCAGCTAATTTTGCTGAAAGATCTTGGACAATTTCTCTCCTTGGTTTCTGGACATGATCATGTTGATATGAGACCCACTGGATGAATTCAACCAGTTTGTCTCTTCCCAGATTGGTGGTGGTACAGAGCCCCACACCCAGAGCCCTACACCCAGAACCCTACCCAGGCCTAGTGGCAGGGCTGGGGTGCCCTCTGACCCTTCAGCTCAGTGCTGGGCAGGATGAATAGTTAAAGCATTTGGTCAACTTCTTCCTTGGGGACACGAATTCAGACCTTAGAACATACCCACCCTCTCAACCACCCCACAAGCAAAGCAGGGTGTTGGTTTCTTAGACCCCAATATATTTTGCCAAATAGGAGTGTTAATACTTCCTCCTTCCCCTACTGCATGAATTGGATTACTTAGAGCATCTTTTCAGAGATGTCAGCAGTTTAATAGAGGCAATAAGTCAGGGCTGCCCTTGTGTTTTATTTTTCTGCCAGTATTTAGTTAATTAAAGAATGCAAATTAAAACACCTTAATTTATATAATATCAATACCAACGCCTTAAGACATTTGGCAAAACTGCTCTGGCACGTCCCTTACATAAACTGTTCAGAGCCGTGCTAATAAAAATGAAAAAGGTTGTAAATCAAATTTAATTTATTCATCTTCTGTTTGGTACGAAAACGTATGCCAAAATCAAGTTATTTATGAGCGCGTCATAACAATAGGCATTTTTTGTTGGTTGCAAATGACAAAAAAGTTTCTTGCTCCAGTGTTTTAATTTTGAAACATCTCGTGCATCTCTTCTGGGCTCTTATCTGTAAAATTATGTTTTTTCACCCATATCTCCAGAAAAAAAATAGATTGAGATATTGAAAAACATATTGAGCCTAAAAACATGGCAACATCTGCTCAAAAAGGCACCTGCAGCCCTTTATGTGTAGATAGACATATCCACCATACGGCCAGCAGAGTAAGACTCTTCAGGTGAGATAAAAAGTTGGTGATTTATCTCCAATTTCTTAAATATTCCATTAAGAGGATTATCTCACCGGAGGCCCAGAAACAGACAGAGTAGGAAGGGATTTGGTGTACGGCTGCTTTCTTGGAAGCCTTGGAGATGAACTGTGTGTACTACGTGAATCAATAGCTGAACACCCATTTTTATCTTTTCCCTCATTTGCTGACATACCTCTCTTTGTCTGGTGCGTGGGAGCCTAGAGTACTTCTTATTCAGTCCTGGAGGAAGAACAGTAGGCCCTATTTGGGGGTACTGAGGGATGGGGTGCTCTCCCTGCTGCCCGCGGCAAAGCTCCCTAATGCCATCATGCTTTTAGACTTCCTTCCTCACCCAGCTTTCAGCTCCACTCTCTGCTCACATAGATCTCAGGGCAGGTGGGAGAGTTGAGAGAAGTTTTGGAAAAACCATCTCCACCCTGATCCTATCCTGAAAAACCCAAGCAAATTCACAAATACAATCCTCTAGCCAGTCCCTGGCTTCCCTGCGTGGGAAGAAAACACCCAGTACAAGACTATGCCCTGTTGTATCCATTATCTTTTAACATGAGCATAACATGCTTGGCAGGAAAGGTAGAATATTGGGGTTCCTCACTTGGAAACTGATGCAGAAGTGGCAAGTGACATCTTTCTGTGACCTTGAGAGCTGTGGGTCCTGGACTGTCCCTAGGGTTGTGGGGGCAAAACCCCAAATAAAATATGTCTTGGAGGTGCCCTTTCTGATGTTAAAAACAATGTCACATCTTTACATCGGTTCCATTTAAAGCCAATAGCATGCCCTCCCTTGCCGCAGACTCATTGCAATAGTGAGCTAGAAACTTATACTCTTTCAAGTAAATGCTCCTTTTTTGAGAGGGGGGAAGTATCAAGCAGAGCCAGAGAAGGTCCTAGGAAAGTTAAATGCCCCAACTCACACCCTCTCAAACTCCCTTTGACCCCTTTCACCCTGTAGTGTCTCACTAGGTCACGAGGAAAAAAGTCTGATGTGGCAGATAACCCAGCTTGAGAGGCAAGCTGAGCTCCCTGCATTTTATCGCGACACCTGGCATCAGAGTCTCTCAGTGGTAGGGTTAGAGGGGGCACTGTGGGTAGTTCCTTGGGGTATCCACGCAGAGTCTATACATCATATCCTTTCTCACTTTTTCTTTATACATATCATCTTTAAAAGCTGTATTTTAACCTTTGTATTTATTTATACCTCTCAAAATGCAGATACAGTAAAACCTGAAGCCATTAACAGAAAAGTAACAAGATCAGAGTCAAGTACAATGAAGGAGGGGGAGGAAGAAGCAGAGTAATTATACTAGAAGGGGAGGAAAATAACAGCCCTTAGATTAAGGAAAGTTAATGTAATTGAGAACAAAACCCAGCTTCTAACTCCCTGGTAGCTTGGTGGTTTCTGCCAGCTCTTGTAATAACCAAGGATTATTGTACCTCAAAGGCAGGTTTAAACGCCTGCGGAGGGCTCCCTGCTCTGTGCGCTTGGTCAAGCTACTTCATCTCCCCGATTCTCTGTTTCCTCATCTGTAAAATGAAGATGACCTCATTCATCATAGTGTTCTTGTGAGAATGCAGTTCAACAACAACAACAACAGTAGCTCTTACTTAATGATAATGTGCTGTGTGCAGCGGCTGTGCTAAGCGTTTGACGCAGACACATTTCATCAATTCCCAGATGCATTTTTCACATTTTTAACATCCCTGACATTGATTTTAAAAAAGCATGGTGTCACCGATTATTTCACAGCAGTTTTGTCTTTCTTTGTTGGACCTAAAATGATGGTGCTTTGTAGATGAGATGAAATATGTTTATTAACTCATTCAGTCCTCGCAATCACTTTACGAGGTAGGTGCTATTTTTGTCTGGTTTTATAGATGAGGAAACAGAGGCAAAGAAAATATAAATGACTTGTCCAAGGGCTACAGTTGGCAAGCAGTGGAGATGGGAATGTGATCCTAGGCTATTTGTCCCCACCACTCCAGTATACGGCCTTTCAACAAACATTTCGGCAACAAAAATTTCACTGTTGGTTAAGGAGGATATAAGACGAACTGGGCACTGCGGATATTAAGATGAAAAGACATGTACTTGCCCGAAAGGACTGGATTCCAATGAGGGGACCAACATGTAAACAAAGCACATTTCGTGGTACTAAGTGCGTCAGGGTTAAATAGCCAAGGCGAGGGGCAGAGAAGGGAGAGATGATTAGTTCCTCCGAAGCCTCTGCCCTAGGGCTTAGCTCTCTAGTAGAAACCACACTAGCCCTTAGCAGGTCAAGAGAGACACTGGTTTTCTTGGCTCTGAGAGGATTGTGTTGGGTAGGCCTTCAAATGATGGCTGATGAACAACCTTAGTGGATGCATTCCAATGGCAGAGAGTCAAAAGCACAGGTGCTTCACTGATGGCCATTTCTTGTGTAGACACGAGGTGAGAGCTGGGACCACAGATTTTAAGGGAGCATAATGCTCTCAGGAAGGGTGTGGAAGTGGCTTTTGGAACAGAGATGAAGGGAGAGCTTTGGCCTCCCAAGGCTAGGGCTGGAGGCTCTGACCCTGAACACCCAAACAAGGAGGGTGGGGAGCAAGGGGACTACCTGGAGAAAACAAGGAATGGAAACAGGCTTGAAACACCTTTTGGAGCAAGAAAATACAGCTTCAAAAGGGATGGGCCCATAGCCTTTGGGAGGCTGCGAGGTGCCATGAAGAAGGGGCAGACTTGAAGGGAGAATACCGGAATTAGAGACTCAACTTGCCTCTGAAGAACATGTTATCTTTTGTCTCAATTTTACCATCTGTCTAATGGGCATAATGACATCACACTTATTACCTCACACAGTTGTTAAAAGATCAATTAAGCTAATATATGTGAAAGTATTTTCCAAACTAAACAATGCTATGCAAATGGGAATTATTATTGTTGCCTTTCTAGCCAGGTACTTGATCTTTCATTACCTTCCTGGCTCTGTGAGCGTGGACAAGTTACTACAGGGAGAAAAGGAAAAACACAGGGAGCAGGGCTTGCCCACCATCTTGGGCAGTCATTAAAGCTCCTCCTGGCCGTGGCTCTCACTGACACCTGACCTGGTGAGGCGGTGAGCTGACAGTGTTGGAAAGCTTTGGGTGTGTCTTCTTCCACAAAGGGGGAAGTTCAGCAGCCAATACATTAGGACTTAAAACAGAACACCCAAGCAAAAGCAAATCCATCCTGACAGAACTTCCCTGATGAAGAATATTTTCTAACATTTCAGACTAACCCTATATTATTAAAGCCTCTTCTAGACCAAAGAAGAACGGGATGGACATCCCCCTGGCCTTATTCCCTGAGGGCTGTGACCCTGTTCACTGTAGTGTGGCTTACAGGAGGGAGGGGTCTATGGAGGCCTGGCCTCCAAGTCCAAGGGTGCTCTGATGAAGGCCTCACAGTCCCCAGCCTGAGAGGGAGAGGTGGCTGTCCAGGAGGAGGAGGCTGGAGTTCACAGGCCACTCTTGGGACAGCAGCAGCTCACCCCACCTTTGCTGGCCTTTCCTGAGAGGGAGAAGGAAGGTGGAAGTGGGAGGGGAAAGAGGAGGAGTAAGAAGAGGCCTGAGAGCTGGGAAGGGTAAAGCCAAAAGAAGGGTTTAAAATGAGGGAGGAAATGAGAAGTGGGTAGAAGTGAGGAGGACGAGAGCTGGGCCAGCAAACGAGGGTAGGAACAAAGTAGCCATGTGCACACAGAAGGCCCGAGTCCCCACCCTGCAGGCCCTCGGTCCCCTCCCAGAGCAGTCTCAGCATCTCCCACTCCTCTCCATTCCTCACCCTTGGGGGGAGGGGGGGTCTTCCGAGCAGGGCCTGCCTTCCTTGGCAGCAGACAAAAGGCCATTTCTGAGTTACACAGAAAATGTGTTACTTTGCCAGAGGGCCTGGTAAAGGCCGCCAGGTCCAATCCTGGGCCGAGGAGAGCGTCAGTGGAGGGGGGCTGTCAGTCACCGGGAACCCTCCGTGAAAGGGGCCCCTTGTCAACTTCCCGTGCCTTTGAAGTGACTGGGATGGAGGTGCTCAATTAAAAGCCCATCAGTCTGTAAGTAAATCAACGCCTATCAGGCTTGTCACATCAAACAAACGATTATTACCCCAGCCCGCCCACCCCATTAATCTGGCTGTTCCTTCTTGACGGCTCAGGGTCAGGGCACCGTAAATCCTGTACTGGATTGCAGCCACCTGGATCGGGATGAAAGCGGGCGCAGGAGCGCGGCGGGCGCGCGGGCGTTTCCCGGAGTCCTCGGGAGGATGCAGGGGGCACGGGGCAGAGGGCACAGGGGCACAAAGCGACACAGAGAGACGGAGCGATGTGAAGAGGTCTGAGACCGAACAGAGACCCAAGAGAGAGACAGAGAAAAGAGGTGGAGAGAGAACCTGAGAAAATAGACCACGATAGAAGTAACTGGAAGAGGAGCCCCAAAGTGATTGAGACAGGTGCCATAAAAACTCATCCAGAATGTTAAGAATGAATAGATGCTTCTAGAAGACAAGCAGGTGTCTGGATGAAATTTCTCAGACACTGGGCTCTGAGTCTCAGAGTCAGAGTGATCAAGATTCTGCGGCCGTTTCCTCAGCTCTCCTCCCGTCCCCATGGCAGCTCCCAAATGTCACTCAGCGGAGGGATGGTGGTGGGGAGGACACAGAAACTCAGGGCTTCGCTAAGCGATGTCCTGCGTCGGACATCGAAATGTGATGGCCAGAACTTGATTTTCCACAGTAAAAGGCAAACCGGACTGGAGTGTCAGGTTCTGATACTCTGCTGAGTGCACCCCAGAAACAAGTTGTTCCAGGGCGTTTCTCCCAGCTCTGTGGGTCGCTTTGTAGGTTCTTTCTGCTCTCGAGATCAAGCTCTGGCTTTCACCCACCGCAGCCCGGAAAGAAAGGCAGGGTAGGGAGAAAGCTGTGTTCTCATCTTGAAGGAGGGGCTGGGTGGGGAGGAGAGGCGGAGGAGGTGGAGCATCCAGCTTGGAAGAACAAGGCATGCTTTTTAAGGGCACGAAAGAATAGTCTTTTCCCAAACGGCTGTTCCAGAGGTGCCCCAAGACATAGCTCACTCTGACTCATGATGTTTCATATTTAGAAAGTGCCATCACATGCCTCCCTCATCACTAGAGGACTAATTCCCAAAAGAAAACAAGAAATGGAAGCAGAGGTGGGAAACTGAGGAAGGGAACGTCTTCTGCTCACCCCAATATGGAATTTGACTCCCATCCAAGAAGCCTGTGGTGACTTCTTACTAGATAAAGAAACAAAATTCTAAAAGAATGACACTGGACCTCTATCTTACACTACACACAGAAGTCAACTCAAAATGGATTAAAGGCTTCAATGTATGACTTGAAACAGTAAGTCTCCTAAAAGAAAACATGGGTGGTAAAATCTTTGACATGGGTCTTGGCAATAAACTTTTAGATTTGACACTAAAAGCAAAAATAAACAAGTGGGACTGCATCAAACTAAAAAGTTTCTGCACAGCAAAGGAAACCACCAGTAAAATGAAAAGACAACCTATGGAATGGGAGAAAATTTTTGTAAATCTTATATATGATAAGGGGTTAATATCCAAATATATATAGAACTCATATAACTCAATAGCAAAAAATCAAACAATCTGATTAAAAAATGGTCAGAGAACTGAATAACATTTCCCTAAAAAGACATACAAATGGCCAGTAGGTACATGAAAAGGTGCTCAAATCATAAGGGAAATGCAAATCAAAACCACAGTGAGATAGTACCCCATGCCCTAAGTTATAATGGCCATCATAAAAGACCAGAGATAACAAGTGTTATGGAGGATTTAGAGAAAAGGGAACCATTGTTCACTGTTGGTGGGAATGTAAATTGGTACAGTCATTATGGAAAAGAGTTTGGAGTTCCTCAACAATAAAAAATAGAAGTACCATATGATCCAGCAATTCCATGTCTGGGAATATATCCAAAGGAAATGACAACAGAATCTTGAAGAGATATCTGTACTGTTGTTCATTGTAGCCTTATTCACAACAGCCACGATAAGGAAACAACCTAAGTCAACAGATGAATGGCTAAGAACATGTGCTCACTGTCTGTCTATCTATCTATCTATCTATCTATCTATCTATCTATCTATCTATCTATCTATCTATCTATCTATATCTATCAATACTATTCAGCCTTGAGAAGGGAATCCTGCCTTTTGTGATAACAAACTTGAGGGCATTGTGCTAAGTGAAATGAGCCAGACAGAGAAAGACAAATATTCTGTTATCACTTATATGTGGAATCTAAAATAGCTGAACTCAGAATGGTGGTGACCAGGAGTTGAGGAGGAGGGGAAAGGGGGAGATGTTGGTTAGAATTAAACTTCTAGTTATAAGATGAATAAGTTCTAGGGTTATAATGTATAACAGGGTGCTTATAGTTAACAATACTGTATTATATATTTGAAAGTCACTAAGAGTGTAGATCTTAAATTTCTCACCATGACAAAGAAATGGTTATTATGTGACGAGATGGAGGTGTTAGCTAACACTATTGTGGTAATCATTTTGCAATATGTAAATATATCAAATCAATATGTACGCCTTCTGTTATATCCCAACAAAGTTGGACAGAAAAGAAAATTCTCGAAGACACTTGAGACATTTATACTTGTCCCCATCCTCTCCTAGACTGCACTATAAGAACTGTTCATTGCAAATCCTGAAGATAGGTTACCACCACCACTGCTACATGCTCGGGCCACTGCAGGGTTTATTCTCTAGCCACCTGCCTATCACTCTATTGTAAACTCATTCATTCCATCATCAAGACCCAGCAGTACAGCAGACATTCCTTATTCCTCTGATAGACATGATAGACATGTTGACTCATCCGACACGGAGATGAATGATACACAGATACTGTACAATGTGGGAGAATTATCTGTCCCTCATATTTTCATTCATTCAACCAAAATTTGGCATTCAGTATTCACCAACTTACAGGTATTTAGTATTTACAACTCACAGGCCTTTTCCTAAGTCCTGGGGACACAGCAGTGGATATGATGGGCAAAGTTAAGGGATATGTGGAAGCTTTTAATAGAACTGGATTGTTTGATCTCATTTTTATTTATATCATGTATATACTCATTACACAGATATTTGCGAAGCACTTACTATGTCCAAGTAATGTGCACCACAAAGAGGCAAGGAAGGATCAGAAACCAATCCTATCTTCCTAGAGGAGAGGTAAGACACAAGTCATGAATAAATTGAGTGCATTGTTTAAAGTGGTAGATGCCATAAACCAGGAAAAGATTGGAGAGAGTTCAGAGAGAAAAGATTATTTATTCAGGTTGCTTCCTTCTTAGTGAAGGTCTGGAATTAAACATGTTAACTATTCAATCATGGCAACTTTTTAATCTACTCTGTAATATAGTACAGTGTGGGCTTAATGTTTCTTGTTATTGTTACTGGTGGTGATGACTGTGTGATTCATCGTCATTGTAATTACGGACACATCACGGCACTCTTCTCTGTGAGGCAGGTGTTATAACTCTGGAACTCCATTTCAGGCCTTGGTTGAGGACTTCCAGAAATCATAGATGTGCCTCTTACAAGAGGCAGAGTGGTGCAGAGGTTAAGTGAGTCGGCTCTGAAACCAGACTGCAATTCAAAACCAGCCACCAGTGCTGCCTCTCCTGCTGGCCTGCTGTGAGGCCACGGGCAAATCACTTGAACTCCCTGTGTGTGTTTCCCCATCTGTTAAATTGGGGTGATAATGGTACTGGCCTCATAGGGTTATATGACAATTAAATGCATGTAAAGCATTCACAACAGTGCCCAACAGACAGTGTATCCTCAACAATGCCTGTCATTATTATTGCTCTACCTCATCCAAAGTGGTCTCTTGAAGGTACAATCAGCACAATGCTAGGAAGACACATTAAATTAATGCAATTGTCTTCCTGTATTTAAATATCACTGAAAGGCATTTATGTTAATTTTACTTTAAAATTTATTTCCAAGTTCAGCACATGGGTTTTAATTTTTTTTTTTTTTATCCTCACCTGAGGACATTTTTTGCATTTATCTTCACATCTACTGGTTGCCACCCACACGACCCCAACCGGGGCGGGGACAAACCGCAACCGAGGTACTGCCCTTAGCGGGAACCGAACCCGGGACTCTCTGGTCTGTAGACCAACGCTCTAACCGCTGAGCCAACCTGCCAGGGCAGCAGAATATTTTGTTTTTACTAAATTATTATTTATTAACATTTAATGTTATAATGTAATATTTGATACATGCAAAAGAGTGTATGTGCTATAGATATCATATATGTAAATTTAAGGTGTCTCTGTGGTTCTTTCCCATCTCCTGGCCTCTCCTCCAGGAGTGACCACTCTCCTGAATTTTCTGTTTATTACCCCTTTGCTTTAAAACACTTTTAAAAATTAAAGCGTAACATGCATACCAGTAAAATGCACAAATCTTAAGCATGCAGCTTGATTAATTTTTACAAAGTGTGCATTTATACAACCATACCTAGATAAGATATGGGATATTATTCGTACTCCAGAAGCTTTTCTCAGCCTCTTTCCTAGTCAACTCTTCCCCCATTCCCACTGCAGGATAACTACCGTTCTGACATATCACCATAGATTAGTTTTGGAATTATTAAGTATGTGTTCTTGTGTCTGCCTTCTTTCAGTCAGCATTATACTTGTGAGATTCATCGTGTTATGTGCATTAGCAATCCCTTTTTTCATGGTTGAGTGTATCCCATTGTGTGATTAAATCACACAATTTCTTCATTCCTTTTACTTAATGGACATTTGTGTGCTGCCCATATTTGGCTATAGTCAATAAAGTTGCTGTGAACTTTCCTGTACATGTTTTTTGGTGCATATATGAACTCATATCTGTTGGGTATAACAGGAGTGTAATTGTTGTGTTACAGGTTATGCACATGCTATATGGATACTTCCAAACAATTTTCAAAAGTGGTTGTACCGATTTACATATCCAACCAGTGTGAAAGTTTTAGCTGCTCCACATCCTTGCCAACACTTGACATGGTTAGTTAATTTTTTTTTTTTTTTTTTTAGCTATCCTGTCTATTTCTTTTTGTCATCCAATGATTTTTCATGTGTTATTTTCATTGCCATTCAGTTAAAAATATTTCCATATGTATTGGAAATATTCTGTGACTTGTTTTTTTTTTTTTTTGTCTTTATTAATGGGCTTTCTTGTTGCTGGCTAGAAGCTTGATATTTTAATGTAATTTTCTTTTTACTTTGACCCATGGGTTATTTAGAAAAGTATATTTCTTAATTTCTAGTCATCTGGGAATTTCCTATTTATCTTTCTGTTTTGGATCTCTTGCTCAATTTCACTGTCATCAGAGAATATACTCTGAATGATGTCAGTTTTTAAAAATATACGTAGGGAGATATGTTAAAAATCTCCAACTATATGTGTGGATCTATATTTTTCTCCCTTAGTTCGTTCAGTTTTTGCTTTATACATTTTGAAGCTATGTTATTGTATGTGTACAAATTTAGAATTGTTATATTTTTCTGTTGAACCAACCTTTTATAATTAGAAAATATCATTCAGTAAAACTGCTTGCTTTAAAGTTTACTTTGTCTGATAATTGTTTAGATACACCATGTTTCTTTTGGTTAATGTTTGCTTGGTGTATCTTTTTTCATCCATCTTTGTAGTTTCCAGTTATCTATTGCTTAGAATAAACTATCCCAAAAGTTAGTGGTATAAACCAACAACCATTTTATCACACTTATGTTTTGTGGGTTAGGAATTTGGACAGAGCATAACAGGGATGGCTTATCTCTGCCCTATGATGTCTGGCGTCTTGGCTGAAAAGATTTGAATGGTTGGGGGCTGGAATCATCTGGAGACTTTTCCACTCACATGCCTGGTACCTGGACTGAGATAAGGAGAGACTGGGCTCAGTAAGGACTGTTGGCTGGAGGGTCTGCCCATGGCCTTTCCATGTAGCTTGGGCTTTCTTATAGCCTGGCAGCCTCAAGGTAGTCAGACTTCTTACAAAGTGGCTCAGAGATCGAAGGTTGAATGTTTCACTGAACGAGGCATAAGTTGCATAGTCTTTTATGACCTAACCCCCAAAATCATACAGTGTTACTTCTGTCATACTCTATTGATTGAAGGAGTCACAAGCCTGTCTAGGTTGGAGAGGAGAGATAAACCCTCACCTCTTAATAAGAGGAGTGCCAAAGGATTTGTGGCTGTGTTTTAAAACTGCCACACAGCTTTTCTTTCTGTATCCTTACGTTTAAGATTTGTTGCCTGTAAGTAACATATAATTGGATTTTATTAATTTTATCCAGTCTCACAATCTTTGTATTTTAATTGAAGACTTTGTTTCATTTATATTTAAAGCAATTACTGATATTATGGTTCAAACCCAACATCTTACTATTTCCTTTTTATTTGTTGCCTGTGTTTTTGGTTACTTTTATTCCTTTTGTCCTCCTTTGGATTAATGATGCATTTTAAAATTATTCCAGGTCTCTACTATATTAGCTTGTTATTTGTACATTCTTATATTATTCTTTAATGATTACTCTAGAGATTGAAACCTGTATCATTGTTTTATTATAACCAGACAATGAAGGAAACTTATAACACACTCTAACTCCATTTATTCTCCTCTTGTCTTTGTGCTACCATTAAAACATATTTAATCGCTCTATATTTTGAACCTCATAAAACATTGTTATTATTTTATACAATAAATATTAATTTATCCATAAATTTCACCTTTTTGGTGTTGTTTATTTCTTTGCATTACTGTGTTTCCATCTGTAATTATTTATCTTCTGCCTGAAGAAAAATCCTTTTAGTGTTTCTTTTAATGCAGATATGCTAGTGATAAGTTCTTTCAGTTTTTGTTTGCCTGACAATGTATTGTATCTTCACTTTTTAAGGATATTTTCACTGAGTATAGAATTTGAGGTTGGCAATTACTTTCTTTCAACACCTAAAAGTTTCCTTTAACTATCTTTTGGTTTCCATTTTTTCTGTGGCTTAGCTGTCAGTTTTACTGTTGCTCTTTTGAAAACAATGTGGGTTTCCCCCCTCTGGCTGCTTTTAAGATTTTTTTCCTTTGGTATTCAGCAGTTTTTCTGTAATTATCTAAGTGGGGTCTTTTTTGGTATTTATCTTGCTTGAGGTTTGTAGATATTCTTTATTCTGTGGATTAATGTCTTTCATCATTTTTGGAAAATTCTGAACCAGTATATTTCTTTAAAAATTACTTCTATCTGATTATCTCTCTCCTCTATCTGGAACTCCAATTATAAGTATGTTGGGTATTTTTACCATGTCCCAAATCTCTTATGCTCTTTCTTCCACTATTTTTCATTCTTTTCTTCTGTGCTTTATTATCCTCTCTTTGGTTACAACTAATCTGCTTTTGAAGCCATTTATCTAATTCTTAATTTCAGTAATTTTATTGTTTTAGATCTAAGATTTTCATTTGACTCTTCCCTTAACAGATTTTAGTTCTTCAGTAAAACTCTGTCATTTCCTTTATTTTCTTGAACACATTAATAATAGTTATTTTAAACATGTTCTTATTGATTTTTAGATAGAGAAGAAAGGAGAGGGAGAGAGAGATAGAAACATTGATGAGAGAGAAACATCGATTGGCCCACCAACTGGACATGTGCCCTGACCAGGAATTGAATGGTGACCTCTTGGTGTATGGGACAATGCTTAATCCACTGAGCCACCCTGGCTGGGCAATAATAGTTATTTTAAAGTCTCTATTTGATAACTCCAATATCTGCATTACTGTTTTTTCTATTATTTTTCCCTCTTGATTTTGAATCATTTGATCCTGTTTCTTGGCATGCCAGGTAATTATGTTCCTAAGATTCATTCATGTTGCTACAACTAGCTGTAATTCAGTTGTTTTCATTAATTTATAGTATTTCACAGTGTGAGTGGACCAGTTTATTTCTCTCATTGTCTTTTTGATGGGCATGTGGTTTGTCAAATTTTGAAAAGCAAAAACAAAAAACTTATTTTAAGCTTCTTGAAAGTATTTAAAATAGTTAATTCTGAAGTTATTCTGAGCCTGGAGAACAAGCCAGTACAATGTATTTGGACCACACTGGTAATGGACTATTTCAATGACGTAAGAGCTAGAATGTGCTATGAATATTATTTCTCCATTATGGCCTTACTCTGTATCCCCAAAGAATCCCATTAAAATTTCAGAGCTATTTATTTGTAGTTGCTTTGGCCATGTGTGTGGGTAGGTGGATTTCCATTGGGGATATAAAATTGGAGTTGGACTGGATCAGCTCATTCTCTGTGGAGTGAAATGGAGGCAGCATGATGACAGCAGATTTATTTAGTCATTCTCTTGAAGAAGCCATGAATGAGATTAGAATAAAAAGGAAGCTGGTGTCTATGGATGCTTCCAGTCTCCTGGGAAACAATTCCAGCTCAAAAATCCATGTACATCATCTGAAGTCCTTGAGACAATGATTCAAAGTGGCTGAGTGTCACTGGCTGTTTTGTAGCATATGCAATGGAAGTGGTGTGGAAAGTGAAAATAACACAATGGCATTCAGTCTGACCTGGGTTTGAATCCTGGCTTTGATGTCTACTAGGTTCTCACCAAGGATGACTTATTTAGTCTCTTTCATCTTCAATTTTCTTACCTGTAAAATTGGCAAGATAGGACGTTCCTTACCAGATTCTATGAAGATTATGTGCCAAATTATATTAAAGATGCCTAGCATAATGCCTGGCAGTATTAGATGTTCAATAAAAGATATCTTTGTGTCATTGTTATCACTATCATTATCATGATCATCACCACCATCATGTAGGAAAGCTATGGAGATAAGTATGGCTCTAGGCCTATTAAAAGGTCGTGAAATGTTTGCTTCTATGCTATTTGGTGGGGCAAGTTTGTGCCCCTGTGCAAGTTCTTAAGTTACTGTTGTTTTTCAGGGTTTGGTCATTACATTTGGGCTTTTTCCTCCAAGAAGGAAAGGAAGGGTTTTAACTAATTAGGAGTGGGGTAGTCAGATTTAGAGCAAGGCCTACTCTAACGTGTAGTCAAATGTCTATGGACTCACACTCAGGTTGAAGAGGAAGACAGGTTACAGAGCAGTCTACACCAGGGAAATCCACACAGAACAAAAGATTTTCATCAGTGCCACAGTGCTAAAGGTCAATGAATTTAGCTGACCGTTTTTTCCCCTCACCCAAGGATATCTTTTTTATTGATTTTAGAGAGTGAGAGAGAGGGAGAGAGAAACATAGATGTATGAGAGAAACATTGATGTATGAGAGAAACATTGATTGGTTGTCTCCTGTACATGCCCTGATCAGGGATGGAACCCGTAACATGGGTATGTGCCCTGACCAGGAATCCGACCCACTACCTTTTGGTGCATGGGATGACGCTCCAACCAACTGAGCCACACTGGCCAGGGCTCAGCTGACTTTTAAATGCATTGGCAGATGATGTACACATAGGCTAAAAAGAAGAGAACCAGATTAGGGAGCCTATCAGGTCCTAGGGAGATGGGCTAATGATGGACCATCAACTTGGTTTTGTGCTCCAGTTCAAGTCAGAGGTCCACAGAACAAGGTTCTGATCAGTTTCATACATGGCTCTTGTTCATTTGTTTGATTGTTTATCTATGAAACATTTATGGAGCATCTCCCATGTGCCCATCAAGCCGTGGGGAAGACAGAAAGGTACACACACACACACACACACACACACACACACACACACTGCTGCAAGAAGCCTGGAGCTCAGCAAGTTCCTTTACATGCTTTAGATATGTGAAAGCAGCTATAAAACACGGATTAAAGTGGTGAGGTCATAAGGTCATAAGAGATGTGCCAATTAAATTTTAGCGGAGTTCAAAAGAGGGAGAGAACACTATCTACAGGTACAAAGTGTGAATGTGAAGCCTCTTAGCTATTCTTTGGCCTCCAATCTCACCCTTCTCCATTGAATTCCGCATGTCATTGCCACTCTATTCTAAAACACCACTTTCAGCATGTCCAGCTTTTAAAAAAAACCCTTAAATGATTTTCTATTTCCAACTGAACCAATTTCAAAGTCCCTTTTGGATTGTTCTATTATCTTTAGCTCTGCAGATGTGATTTCTTTCCCTTTTTCGGATAGGGGTTGGCAGCGTGGTGTTTGTAGATTGCCCGCTTATCATTTTGCCTTTCTCATCTATTTCGTGATTTTGGCCTGAGTGCATCTTCCCTTGGGGATGTTATCTGTGGACATTTTTTTTTTTTTTTTTACTGTTGTGTCTTGGGTTGTGGGGGCTTGCCCAGGGGACAGTTCTGTGTTTGTCTCTGCCTGGGGCTTTAAGGATTTCTGTACTGACAGATACTGAATTAGGGTTTTTACCTCAAGAGGCAAAGGACTTCCACACATGGCCTTTGACTGTGTCCTGAACTGATGAACAAACATTCTGATTTCTGTTTAGGGGTAGTCTAAGCTCTACTGGTTTTTGGTTTCATGTAGGGAGCCTGCTCATGCTTGTGAGGCCATGGGGCCTCTGACCTTGACTTGACATTAAAACCCCAGACCCTGGGGCTTGTGTTTTATTAAAGTCCTGGAGGTTTTATGCAGATAATTCCCTAAATCTGTACCTCTAGCCCTAACCTGACCCCTGACCCCTGACCAAATCCCAGAGCTGCAGGCTCCTATATCCAACTGCCTGCTTGTCATCTTTATTTGGCTATTTTATGGCCATCTCACATTTAATATAGTTAAAACAGGACTACTGATTTGTTAATATATATGTGTTAAACACACCACCAAGGCATACATACGAATAAACACTTACAGAGTGCCTGTTATATGCTATCATTTTAATGGCTGTTATCTCAGTTCTGCCCTTATCTATGTATACATTATAGCTATATAGATCTATATACTACATATCACATGTGTGTGTGGAGAGCATAGTTATCTCAGTGAACTGAGATATGCTTTGCTTTAGGTCCTCCAACAATCTCAAGATTTACAAAAAAGTGCTTTTTAGATAACAGCAGTCCTAACACTAAATGTTCATCCATGGTTCTGCTTTACTTACTACGAGAGGTAAGTAAACAGCGTTACAGCTTTTTCTTTGTGCCAGAGGTTTTGAAAAGTGTGACCCACCAGTTACATGCATCAGGATAACCCAGGATCCTTGTTAAATAGACTGCTTTTTGGACTCTCCCAAGCTAAACTTTCTGGGGATAGGACTCGGAGAAGCATACTTTTAAACAAGTTCTTCAGGTTATTCTTCAGCGCACTGTGGTCTGAGAACCACTGCCTGAATCCTTGTTCTCCTTTGGCAATTCATCTAAAATATTTATGGAAGAGACTGTTCCAGGGAGCCCAGAAAAGAGGGAGCTGACTCACAGCCATTTCCTTCCACACGGAAATTGCCATGAAATCCAGGGGACCTGGTTGGCCACACCGAAATACCCGCGGACATCTTGCTGAGCTGTAGCATTGGACCTCACTTGAACTTTCCAGAACTACAAGTGCTACTTAAAATATTTTTCAGAGCTTTTCATCTTGTTGGTCTAAACACATAAATGTCAGCAGAGGATGATGCAGCTTAGATATTGTTAGAGTTTGACTAACTGTCCTGGTTTGCCTGAGACTAAGGGGTTTTTGGGATGCATGAGTTTTGGTGCCCAAACCACAAAGGTTCTGGGCAGACTAGGATGAGTTGGTCACCCTAGCGAATGTGTCTTACAGATCAGTTTATGAGTTGAAATTCAATGCATCAGGAAAAAATATTTGAAATCTACATGGGTAACAAAATAAGGAAGACTAGTGTGGGATGAAATATCTTTGGGGATCAGTGAGATTTGTGGTGCAGGATTGAACAGCTCATGACATTGAAGAGTGGGCAGTTTCTCTCACCCTTTAATAAAGGCTTTGCATCCAGCATGTTGTATGGCGTAGCTGCTCGTCTTCTAATTCATGTTGTGTTTGACAATAGTGGTGGGAATGTAAATGGAGTGAGGAAGTTTGTTTCCTAGCTCTGTGAGGAGGCTGCCCTTTCTGACCCACTCATGCATTGTTTGGTGCCTTCTTGCATGTTCCCAAGTTGTAGTGAGAGCAAACAAAGAGTGTATAATTTATTAGAGGGTGGGGGGACGTGGTGGATGCACTTATTCTCTGCTCAGAAGTCTGTGGTCAGATCTGGTGACTGGGTGCTCTCTCTGCTGTCCCATTTAGCATCCTCCTAGAGTAGGGGCAACTTAGTGTTAAACACGGAGGGTAGTGCCTAGGATCCATGCTACTTTTAAGGACTCATGAAAATGTTTTAATTTATTTAAAATGATGAGCAAAAATCTTTTAAGTTGAAGAAAATGTTTTTATATATAATGTTAATGCATTCATCTTTATACCAATGCAGTAATAAAATACAATTTTTAGTAGGAACATTTAAATTAAAATTTTAATAATTTAAAAAAATAGAGTAAAGAGCCCATGAAAGCAAAGTGTCCAGGTTCCACAAAAATCATAATGTGGCCCTGCTCCCCAGGGTGGCAGCTGTCAGCCATTGTGGGCTGGGTGGAGGGAAAAGTTTTTGGGAGCAGCCACCCCCTGAAACCAGGAGGAGTTGGAGGGCATTCTCAGGTGTGGATCTGTGGGAGCAGAACAGATGAGTCTGGGGACACAAGACATGTGACCTGCCTAGAAGATGAAGGGTCTGCAGAGGAGACCCTTCTGTTGAAGGGTCCACTCCTAGGAAGACTGGAACAGGGATGTGAATTCTGGTGTAAAAGTGTATGTTCCCTGGTGCAATGTCCTGGTGTCCTGAGGCAGGGGTGCTATTGTTCACCAATAACCATTCTCCTCTTCTTCCTTTAGCAGTAACCCCCTGTGGTAGGCTGAATTGTGTCCTCCAAAAAAATATGTTCAAGTTTTAACCCCTCGTACCTGTGAATGTGATCCTATTTGGAAATAGGGTCTTGGCAGTACAACCTCAGGTTAAGGTGACTTTGTCTTTCTAAGAAAAAAGAAAAGAGAATTTGGATACAGGGACACAGAAGCCTGTGACAATGGTGTCAGAGACTGGAGTGATGCAGTTACAAGCCCAAAGCACCAAGGATTGCCAGCAAGCTGTCAGAAGCTAGAACAGAGGCATGGATGGTTTCTTCCTTAGAGCCACCAGAAGGAACCAACTCTGCCAAGACCTTGATTTTGGATTTCTGACTTCTTCTTTTTTGTTGTTGTTAATCCTCACCCAAGGATATTTTTCCATTGATTCTTAGAGAGAGTGGAAGGGAGGGAGGGATAGGTGGGTGGAAAAAAGAGAGAGAGAGAGAGAGAGAGAGAGAGAGAGAGAGAGAGAGAGAGAGAGAGAAAGAGAAACATTGATGTGAGAGACACACTGACACTGATTGGCTGCCTCTCACATGTGCCTCAGCTGGGGCCAGAAATTGAACCTGCAACCCAGGTATGTGCCCTTGACTGGGAATTGAACCTGAAACCTTCGGTGTTTTGACCGATGCTCTAACCATAGAGCCAGACCAGCCAGGGCAGCATTTTTAATTTAAATCATTAAAAAAAATTATAACCGGCAAAAATGGCCTTGGACCACAGCCTTCCAGACATATTTGGCCTCCACAGTCTCCAAGATGGCGGAAAAATCCAAGGACATTTTTTTTCTATTTATCTTCAGATAGAGTGGGAGGGAGGGAGGGAGAGAAAGAAACATCGATGTGAGACACATCAACTGGTTGCCTCCTGCATAACCCCAACCAGGGCCAGGGATAAACAGCAACTGAGATATGTGCCCTTGACTGGAATAGAACTCATGACTCATTGGTCCCGGGGCCGACACTCTAACCACTGAGACAAACTGGCCAGGGCAATTTAAATAATTTTTTATTTTTCAACTACAATTTACATACAATATTATATTAGTTTCAGGTGTACACCTCAGTGATCAGACATTATATAACTTACTATGTGATCATCCCGATAGATCTTGTATCCATGTGACACCATACATAGTTATTAGAATATTATTGACTATATTCCTTATACTGTATTTTACATCTCCATGACTATATTGTAACAACCAATTTGTACTTCTTAATCCCTTCACTTTTTTATCCATCCCCACAATCCCCCCCTTATCTGGCAACTGTCAAAATGTTCTATGTATCTATGAGTTTGTTTCTGTTCAGCATGTTTGTTTATTTTGTTTTTTAGATTCAGTTGTTGATAGATATATATTTATTGCCATTTTGTTGTTTATATTTTTGATTTTTTTCTTCTTCTTTTTCTTCTTCTTAAAGAAGACCCTTTAACATTTCATGTAATACTGGTTTGGTGGTGATGAACTCCTTTAGCTTTTTCTTGTCTGGGAAGCTCTTTATGTGTCTTTTGATTCTAAATGATAGCTTGGCTGGGTAGAGTAATATTGGTGTAGGTCTTTGTTTTTCATCACTTTGAATATTTCTTGCCAATCCCTTTTGGTCTGCAAAGTTTCTGTTTAGAAATCAGCTGACAGTCTTGTGGGAGCTCCCTTGTAGGTAACTCATTGCTTTCTCTTGCTGTTTTTAAGATTCTCTCTTTGTCTTTAACCTTTTGCATTTTAATTATGCTATGTCTTGGTGTGGGTCTCTTTGGGTTCATCTTGTTTAGGACTTCTGTGCTTCCTGGACTTGTATGTGTATTTTCTTCACCAAGTTAGGGAAGTTTCCTGACATTATTTTTTCAAATAGATTTTCAATTTCTTGCTCTCTCTCTTCTCCTTCTGGTCACCCCGTGATGTGAATGTTGGTACACTTAAAATTGTCCCAGAGGCTCCTTACACTATTCTTATTTTTTCAAATTCTTTTTTCTTTTTGCTGTTCTGATTGGGTGTTATAAGCTTTCATATATTCCAAATTACTGATTTGATTCTTGGTTTCATCTACTCTACTGTTGATTTCCTGTAAATTATTCTTCATTTCAGTTAATGTAGTCTTCATTTGTGACTGGTTCTTTTTTATAGTTTCCATGTCTTTCTTTATACTGTTGAAGTTCTCACTAAATTCATCAAGCATCCTTATAACCAGTATTTTGAACTCTGTATCTAGTAGATTGCTAGTCTCCATTTTGTTTAGTTCTGTTTCTGGAGTTTTGTTCTTTTCTTTCATTTGGGACATGTTTTTTTTTTTTCCTCCTGACTTTGGCAGCCTCTTTGTATTTGTTTCTATGTATTGGGTAGGGCTGCTAATCTCCCAGGCTTGGTAGAGTGGCCTTATGTAGTAGGTGTTCTATAGGGTCCAGTGGCAGAGCTTACCCGATCACCCAAGCTGAACACTCCAGGTGCGCCTCCCCCCCCCCGCCCCCCCCACCTCCCACTGTGGGCTATGTACACCCTCCTGTTGTGGTTGAGCCTTGATTGCTATTGGCACATCAGTGGAGGGATTTACCCCCAGGCTGATCAGCTGTTAGGACTGGCTTTGACCACTGACTACAGACCACCATGGAGGATCAGCTGTGCAGGGGCCCACCCCACAGAACAGGACTTACTTCAGTGGGAACATGTTGCCCGCTCAATCCACTTTTTGAGTGTGTCATTTGTGGAGGTGGTTGGGAGATACTACAAGGTGGTCTGAAGCTGTCCACTGGGTGCACTGGTTCTGGGGCCTCCCAGGAGGTGCAGGCCAGGGTCAGCTGCTGCCTGTGTTCTGCCTGGTGCCACCTGGCATGAGCTACAAAGTGATCTGCAGGTGGCTGCTACTTGTGTTGGGCTTGGAGGTGTCCAGGTGAGGCCAAGCTGCAAACCAAGGCTGGCTGCTATTAGTGCCAGACCTGGGGCCACTTATCATGTGGTATAGGGCATGCTGAGGCCAGATGCTGCTTGTTTGAGACATTTTAGGAAAGTCTGAAGCATGAGCCAAGATAGGCCATTTGTATGGAAAAGCCACTGGAAACAGATTGGGTGAGCCCACAGGTTGGGTGGGGTGGGGTCTCAGGGAATCACCAGATGGGGCAAACAGTATGAGCCTGGTTGATGGAGATTCAGATATGGCGCCTGCCTGCTGGCTCTGAGTGTGGAGGTGGTGGTCGCAGAAAAGAATAGTAGCCTCTGCCAGCACTTTTGTCTGTCAGAAAGCTGCCCCTCTCAGTTCTCACCCCAATGCCAGACAATTAAATTCCTCCCCATATGTCCCTGGTGCCTTTCGAGCTGCCTCAGTGCTGGAGCTCAGAGCAAGCAAGTCTGAGTAAGTCCATATGTGGGCCTTTTAAGAGAAACTACCTGGGACTCTAGAAGCCCCCCGTTTCACTCAGCCACAATCCTGCTGTTTTTTTTAAATTGAATTTATTGGGATGTCATTTGTTAATAAAATTATATAAGTTTCAGGTGTACAGTTGTATAATACATCTGTATATTGTATTGTGTGTTCACCAACCCAAGTTAAGTCTCCTTCCACCACCATTTATCCCCTCTACACCCTCTTTTACCTCCACCCACCCCCCTTTCTCCCCACTTGTTTTTACAGCCAGACGTTATGGGGACTTCTCTTCCTGGCACTGGAACCCTGGGCTGGGTTATTTATACTTTGATTCTCATGTGTGAAAGACATAAACTATTATGGTTAAGTCACTCTTATTTTGACTTCTGTTATAGCAGCTGAATGTTTTATCTAAGTAAGGCAGTTCTCTCTACTCCAGAGTCCTGCTTCTTTGCAGCTCCCCTCAGGTATTGATATCTGATATTTGATATTCTAGCTTCACAGTTAATAGGACCAATGTTTTGAGTTTTTTTTTCCTTCCCTGATGATGGGAACAGATTGCATTTAGCCTTTACTCCTCCCAACCCCCAGATACAGCTTCTCCATCCAATGGGAAACATCCATGGGTTGGTCAGGGCCAGGAGGGAGACTGTTGCCAGGATAAATCTCCTTATGGGGCTTGAATATGCAACCTTGACCTCATAATCAGCCAAGTCCACCAGGTTTTGCCTTTCACTCAGCAGATTCCTAGCCAGATTTGGGTGCTCTGGCGTCCTCTAATCCTATTCCTGTCAGATCAGGGGGAGGGCAGGGGAATAAGGTGTCTCTTGGCTGCTACCAGTAACCAGCTCTTCTTCCCTTGGAGTAGGACTGCCCTTTACAGTGTTAATCTTGTGTGCAGTTGGGCTTTTTCTCCTTGAAAATGGTTCATATTAATTTTTTCATGGAAAATGTCAGCAAAGCTTCTCAGAATAAGACTTGTGATGTGTGTGTGTGTGTGTGTGTGTGTGTGTGTGTGTGTGTGTATGTGTGAATGTTTATGCAGGATGGTGAACAGTGGGTGAGATGTGGAATGAAAGGGAAAATGATCCATCATTTACTGGGTGGCCTCTTTGCGATAAGTGCTTTGTCAGACATTACACCATTTACTTATCAAGACAATCCTGAGAGGTAGGAATTATCCCCCATATCTTAAACTTGCATAAATGGGTACACATAAGCTGACAGCTTGTCAGTGGTAGTGTCCAATGGAGTTCCTACATTTGCCTTCCATGAACTTTTCCATACAAACGAATCACACCATTTGTTATGTCTTTAAAGCATAATGGGAAAGGAGAAATTCTATAAATATTTGGCTAATCTGATTATGGAACTGGTCACATACAAGCAAAAGAATGATCTTTGGGGCCCTGTGTTATTTAGGTTTTTCATCCGTGCAGCGTTGACTTCTGCCTTCTTGGTCTTCCTCAGCTGCGTGCTGAACAACAGAGGCAACAAGCACAGGGCTCTGGTTGTGTGATAGGACACTGATTCCCAAACTAACGACTCCACTCAAAGTTTTTGTTTTAACCCAATGAAAGTGTTTTTAATTTGTTTCCTTGTTTTCTAATATGTCAGTTCTTTCAATAGTAGTGCAAAATTTGAAATTAACATTCTAGACTGATTTTATCCTTTAAAAATCTTATTCATATTAGAATTATTTTTACTATACAAACTTAAATTAAGCATTTGTATTTATAGAGAAAGAATTTCTCCGTACAGGTTCTGTCTGCCAACTTGTATTTGGGCAAACCCATGGGAAAAAGAGAAGTTTCTTTTTTTTTGTAAGTAACATTAACTTCCTAGTTAAAAATTAACAACCAATCAAGAATAGCATTTGAGTATATTGCCTTCTTATCATTTCACTGTAATTAAAAATATGCAATATAATTGTGATGAAATTTTGTATTTCATGCTATACATACAAATGGGTCTTTTCTGTATATGGGTTTGACTGTATGCGCGCGCGCGCGCGCACACACACACACACACACACACACATTCAGCTACCCTCCTTTCTAACCACCGTATGATAATGACGTCTCCCTCCTTTCTTCTTCAGGTTGCAAATTGGCATTGAAATAGTGAGGGGAAACACTGTCCCTCTCCTTAGGGCTGACTTCACTTTGCACTGCTGTTCTGATGTCCCAAGGTTGAGAAACAGCACCTGGGAGTTTCACAGGACGTTGCTGTGTGATTTTCCCACTGCAGGAAGAGGAAGCCTGGCTCCATCCACCCTGGTGCTACCTTTTCTTGGATTGTGACAGAGGAGCCCCAAAGCCTGCAGTTCTTTCTTCTGGGTGTCATAAAGTACTTCAGTGGACAATTTTTCATTTTGTCTGCCTTACTCATGCAATCCCTTCCTGCTCACCATTTGGATTTTAGAACAAAGCTCTTTGGGTAATACAGTAAGTGTTGGGAATAATAACCAACACTCCTTTTTTGAAATAAACAGATTTATTGAGGTATAATTTTCATATCATAAAATTCTCCCATTTTAAGTGTACAGTTTGATTTGTTTGATAAATTTATACAGCTGTGTAACCATCAGTACAATCTAGTTTTAGAACATTTTCATCACCCCAAAGTCTCCTAGTGCCTATTTAATGTCAATCTTCATTCCCACACCTAGTCCCAGGCAACCACTGATATACTTTCTGTTTCTATAGATTTGCCCTCTTTAGAAATATTATATAAATGAGATCACATAATATCTACTGTTTTGTGCTTGGCTCCTTTAATAGCATAATTTTTTTTGAGAATCACTCATATTGTTGCAGGTAACACTAGTTTATTCCTTTTTATTGCTGAATAGTATTCCATTTTATGACATGTATAGTCTGTTTATTCATTCATTTGTTGATGGACAGTCGGATTTCTTCCACCTTTGGTGAATAATGCTGCAATGAACATGGGTGTACAGATATCTGTGTGAGTCCCTGCTTTCACTGCTTTTGGGTATATATCTAGAAGTGGAATTACTGGATCACATGGTAATTCATGTTTCATTTTTTTAGGAATTGCCATACTATTTTCTATAGCAGCCACATCATTTCAATTTCTTACCAGTAATGCACAGTCCCTATTTCTCTACATCCTTACCAACATTTATTTACCGGGTGAAATTTTTAAGACTTTTTTTTTTTTTTTTTTTGGTACGTGCCCCTAGCGGGAACCGCACCTGGGACTCTCTGGTCCGCAGGCCCATGCTCCAACCGCTGAGCCAAACCAGCCAGAGCTAAAACTTTTTTTTATAACACTCATCCCAATGGTTGTGAAGTGGTATCTCATTGTTGTTTGATTTGCATTTTTCTAATGATTAGTGATGTTGAGTGTTTTTTCATGGGCTTATTGGCCATGTGTGTATTTTTTTTTTTTTTTTTTGAGAAACGTCCATTTATATCCTTTGCCCATTTTAAAATAGGGTTATTTTTTTATTGAATTATAGTTCTTTGTTTATTCTGGATATTAATCCCTTATCTGATATATGATTTGCAAATATTTTCTTCCATTTTGTGTGTTGCCTTTTCACTCTGTTGATCGTGTCCTTTGATGCACAAAAGTTTATTTTGGTGGAGTCCAGCTTATCTATTTTTTCTTTTGTTGCCTGTGTTTTGGTGTCATATCTAAGAAATCATTACCAAATAAAATGTCAATAAGCTCCCCCCTATGTTTTTGTCTAAGAGTTTTATAGTTTTAGCTCTTTTGCTTAGATCTTTGATCCATTTTTGAGTTAATTTTGGTACATGATGTAAGGTAAGGGTCCAAATTCATGTTTTTAAAAGAATGGTTTATTGATTTTTAGAGAGAAAGGAAGGGAGAGGGAGAGAGAGAAACATTGATGTGAGAGCAAAACATAGATAGGCTGCCTCTTGTAGCCTGCAACCTGGACATGTGCCCTGACCAGTAATGAAACCAACAGTCTTTCCATGCACAGGATGATGTTCAACCACCTGAGCCACACCAGCCAGGGCCCAGCTGCATTCTTTGCATGTGGATATCTAGTTTGCCCAACAGCATTTGTTGAAGCCTGTTCAATGGTCTTGGCATTCTTGTAAAAAATCACTTAACCATACATGCTAGGGTTGATTTCTGGGCTCTCTGTTCTATTCCATTGATTTACATATCTGTCTTTATGTCAGTGCCTTACTATTTTGATTACTATAGCTTTGTAGTATGGGTTGAAATCAGGACATGTGAGACTTTCAAGCATGTTTTTTTTTAAGTCTGTTTTGGTTATTCAGGGTCCCCTGAGATTCTATATGAATTTTAGGATGGATTTTTCTATTTCTGCAAAAACATTGTTGGGATTTTGATAGACATTGCACTCAATCTGTAGATCCTTTTGGGTAGCATTAACATCTTACCAAGACTGTCTTCTAATCCATTAATAAGCTATGTTTTTCTATTTGTATCTTCTTTAATTTCTTTTAGCAATGTTTTGTAGCTTTCAGTATACAAGTCTTTTGTCTCCTTTAAGTTTATTTCCAAATATTTTATTCTTTTTTATATTATTGTAAATGAAATTGATTTCTGAATTTCCTTTTTGGATTGTTAGTGTATGAAAATGCAACTGATTTTTGTGCTTCCTCATAACTTCTGAGAGACTGATCAACCATCATTTAACAGCTAAGACTTCTTTTGAGAAATTTGATCCATCCTGAGTCCCATTTCTTATATGCAGCGGCTCCCTCCACCTTACTCTTTGACCCGTGGAATTTTTATGGATTATCTCTTTACCTTTGATATTCTGAAATTTCACAGTGATGTTTCTTGATTTTTAAATTCACTGTGCTAGCCACTTGGAGTATCCTCAGGTCCTTTAGTTATGGGAAATTTTATTTAATTTTCCCATTAATAATTTCTTTTCCATGAATTTTTCTCTTCTCTCTTTATAAAATTCTTATTATCTGGATTTTGGCCCTTTGGGTTCACACCAGATTTTCATATCTTTTCTACTTCTGTTTTCTAATTTACAGAGATTTCCTTAACTTTTAACTTAAAAAATTTCAATAATTTTATTTTGGTTGTCAATTTTAATTTTCAACAGCTCTTTCTTATTTTCAAGTTGAGCCTTTTAATAGCATTTACTTTTGCTTTATGGCTGAAAAATCATCTTATCTCTTGAGGATATTATTGCTTTGTTTATTTTCCTTACAATTTTTCTCTCTCTCTCTTTTTTTAATGTATCCTCTATGTGAAAGATTTCCTCCAGTATTTGATTATCCTTGGCTCTCTGTCCATGCTGAAGTGGAGGCTGCTTGTGTGAGGGGGAGGAGCTTCACTGGAGGGGTGCAGATCAGGCTGCAGTGGCCCTTTCCTTTGCATCCGTCTAGTGTCAGGATGTCTTTTTCCCCTACCAGAGAGTGTCATCCAGCCTCCTGCTTGAGAATTCTGTTGCTAAGAGTCAAGGTGTACTAGGCTGCTTGCATTCCAGACTCAGAGCAGGAAAAGGCGGAGAGTCTTACGTTTCACCATATAAACAGTAGACTTTCACTGAATTCCCCTACTTTTACTCGTAGTCTAACTCCTGTCCTTTGATGAACCCATCTCCCTGAATTCAGAACCTCTTTGGTTAGTTTTTTTCCTCAGAGAAAAGACTGCCAGCTTCTTTGAGTAGTAAGAAGCTAGGTGCTTGGCTGCTTGTGTTGGTGAGGACTCCTGGGAAGTCCATGTGCTCTGAAGAAAGACTTTCAATCCTCTCTCTTCTTTTCGCCCTGATTCCCATATCCATAGGTTTGTTGTCTGAAAGTTTGTATACAAGCTTGCCAACGCCACACTGTTTTAAATATGTTGGCTTTGTATTCAGTATCTGGTGAGGTAAGTCCCTCCTCACTCTTCTGAATTTTCTTGGCTATTCTCAGACATTTTTATATGAATTAAAAAGATCACAAAGTATTTCTATAGAATCGTACACATATAATAATAATAATTTAATTTATCCCCCCCCCCTCCCAATAATCCTGTTGGGATTCTAATTGAATTCTTATTCATTCTTGTATCTCTAGTGCCTTATGTAGGTCCTGGATCATGTTAGGCTTTTGAAAAACATCTGTTAAATGCAAATAAACCTTCGATCCCAATGCCTGTGCTCTTTCTATTACACTGTCCTTTCCGATTTGTGCTTAGATCACAGAGCCAGCTGGTAGCAAAACCAGAAGAACTCAGGTGTCATAACTCACCATCCAGTACTTTTTACCACACTTGTACCTGTAAAAGCATTCCTAGCAGTCGCACACAGTCCGGCACGCCGGCCATGGCAGTGCAAATGGGAGGTTACAAAGCCATGCAAGCCAAAGCGCTTTAAAATCCCAAAGAAATATCTCTGCCTGGGCCAGCCGGTCTCAATCCCATAACTAGCTTCTGTGCAGGGGGCAGGATGGGCAGGTGAACCCGTCCTCTAGCCTGGATGGGCACATTTATGGTGGGTAGAGGGAATGTTACCGAGTTTATGTTTTCCCATAGGAGGAGCCATATTTCAATGGCATGGCTATGAGTGCAAAAGTGGGATGGTTTATCTGCCATGTCTGATCCATGTGGAGTTTCAGTAATAAAGTTTATTAGTGCCCCTGATTTAATATGACACATTTCCAGTGCAAATTACCCTGAGATCATCATGTTCACAAAATATGACAGAAATCTTTTAAGTGTGAGCATAAGTTCTGAATTAATTTAATAACCCAGTCTGGAAAAAGGCATGTGGTTGAAAACATAATATTATGCAATTATGCACTGGGCTCCTACATGTCTCTTCCACCCACCCCCACTTCCCATGGCACTTTTCAAAAACCCTTCTTCCTGTATCGAGTCATCTGGCCTCTTCTCAGAGCTTAGGGTTTTGCCTTCTCAAGGAGGATTGGGAGAGGATATATTAGCGTGGCAAAGGCAAGAGGGTCCATCCTGTGCCGGGGGCCCTTGAGCACAGCTGGTTGTTCTTAATGGTGCCCAGCCCAGGGGAATGCACAGGGACTGATGTGAAAATGGTGCTTAGCCTCTGTGATTTACTACCCTTGTGCACTGGGAGGTGGGTGGGAAAGCGGGCATGACATGACACGACACTGGAGGGTCACGGCTGCAGGAGCATGAACACAACCCCCCATCCTTCCAGATGGGAAAACAACACGAGAGCAGAACACAGGCCTCACCTCTCAAATGCACATGAAAGCACTATGCAAATTGTGAAATAAGAGCCATGGTCCTATTTATCTCTGGGCCATGTAAAACGAAAACAGAACAACCTTTTCATCAAGATAGAAAATGGAAACAAAGAAAAACTACGATCCCTTTGGTATAACTTAACGAATACGACGTTTGGCATTCCATCTATGGACAGAACTGCGACCATCATGTCAAAGCAAAAAGTAACCCGTACTCCCCACTCCTCAAATATTACAGAACCTGGGCTCAGCTTCTTGCTCACTCACTGATTCACTTCCTGGGCACTCCTGTGTCTTTCCTGGACCTCAGGGTCCCCTTTGTCCTGTTCAGGTAGGCTGGGGAACTCTGGGCCAGAGGGAGCCTCAGCCCTCCTAAGACACGCTCTGGCACGGTCTCCTGGTGTGTTTCCTGTTTCAGCATCCAAGCAGAGCTGGGCTCCAAGGGCTCCCTGAGTGCCCAGTGATCAGACCGCTTTCCTGACTGTGGTGCCTCCGACACGAGGACGGGAATGTGCTCCAAGTGGATAAACTCCTCAGAGGTGGCAGCCAGCAGCCCCGAGGAAGGCTCTCCCACAATCCTGATTTCACTGGGGGGCACCATGGAGAGTGAATATCATTCCTAGGTCAGGTTCCCCCATCATATCTAGAAACTGCCAACAGCAAGAGCTCAGAGTGAGTTTTAGCAAGAGACCCCACACCATTCCTTCCAGCGGGGAGTGGCAGCAGCCGCCTTTTCAACAGGAGGAGCTGGTGGCGGGACTTCTTCCCGGCCTGGGAAACCACTCTCCATCCACCCCACACCCAAAGGGCCCCTGGTGCTGGGTCTCTTTCTCCTCTGTGCCTTGGTTCGTGCAAACCCCCCTGTCTGGTTGCCTTCCTCCCATTTCTGGAGCTTTCTTCTCCTTCAGAGCACTGCTCAAGTCCCACCTCATCCATAACACTTTCTCTGAAAAAAAAAAAAACACATCAAAAAAACAGCCAACAATAATGTCTTTCTTCATGGGTCTCCCATTGCATTTGCTACTTAAAATATACCTTTGGCACTCAGTGATATTATATTGTGTCCTATCTTCTTTTGTTCTCTAATTTTTTCCTGTGGGTCTTGTCTGACCAGCCAATCTATAAATGCCAGCCCCATCCAAGGGCTCCCAGCACTGGGGAGGGAGGTTTCCAGAGAATTCATGCCTATTTAAATCAGGGATAAAATCGGAGACTGGTCTGTGGGATGTGGGTCAAGGTTGGAGATGTGCCAGCCTTCCTGAGGAGTGGGCTGTGCCCTCAGCTGGGCAGGGTCTGAGGAGCCGGGACACGGGACATGCTCTCCTCTGGTTTCCTTCACCTCCCTTTGCGCCCTGCACACGAGGAGAACCTGGCCAGCCTGCACCCCCTCTGTTCTTAGGACCTCTGACAGCACTTGAATCCCCCAATTTCCTTGCATTTGAAATAGAAATCCTTTAAAGATCAGCTCTCATACCATCTTTCCTGGAAAGTGTAGCCCAATCCCTCAGCTAAAAGTCCCCTTCCCATCACTGAACGCCATGACATCTGTTTACATCTCTTTGATGGTGTTGGTCCCTTTCTCTTCTTAGTTACAACATTTGTTCAGGAACTCCTTTTTTTGGAGTTAACTTTTCTATTGATGCTGTAACAAATGACCACAAACTTAGTGGCTCAAAAGGCGCACATGTACTCTCTTATAGTTCTGTAGGTCAGAAGTCCAACAGGGATCTCACTGGGCAAAAACCAAGGTGCCAGCAGGGCTACATGCCTTCTGGAGACCCTGGGGGAATCCGTTTCCTTGCCCTTGCCAGCTTCCAGAGGACACCCGCATTCCTTGGTTTGTGGACTCCTTCTCTCTTCTTCAAAGCCAGCAGCAGCGTCGCGTTTCTCTGACCCTGCTTCCACTGCTACGTCTCTGTTCCTCACTTCCGAAGATCCACCTGATAGACTGGGCCCTCCTGGATAACCCGGGGTAATCTCCTGGTCTCAAGGTCCTTAACTTTGATCATATTTGCAACCTCAATTCCCTTTGCCATGCAACATAACATATCCACAGGTTCCGGAGATTAGGATGCGGAGGTCTTTGGGGAGGGCGTTGTTCTGTGTATCGCTTCCCCTTTACACGAAAAACTCCTTAAGGTTGTTCAATAAGTATTTTTCAAAATTCACTTAAGTGCCAGGCACTGTGCAAGCAGCTGGAAATATAGAGAGAGGTGAGACATAACCTCTACTCTCAAGAAGTTTAGAACCTGGTGGGTAAGACGGACACAGAAACAATGACAATACAGCTGACCAGAGTGACAGTGGAAATGAGTGCCGGGAGTGGAGGCAGTCCAGAGGAGGGGTGAGTGACTCTCTCTGGAGTAAGTAGGGTGCGGGCCGCTGGGGGCAGACCTCACCAAGGAAGTGGCAGTTGGCTAGGTTCTGAAGAACAGTCCATGCCCACCGAGTGGATCGCCAGGTGGGGTGGAGAAAGCTATTCCGGGGAGGAGCATGCATGCAGGAGGTAGCGGGGGCAGGTGTTTGGAGGGCTATCATTCATGGTTTGGGTTGCTGTAACAGTAGGTATGGGGAGAGGAGCAAGTGGTGGGGAGATGAGTGTGGAAAGGCTGGCAAGAGCTGGGTCTCAGGAAGTCTTTTATGCCAAGAAGCTTGGATCTATAGTTGTAGGAGAGGGCGAGACCTGTGAGGGCTTTAAGGAAAATTATGTCAAAAGTTTGATGGAAAACCATGAGGGAGTAGAGACACACAAGACGAGAGGAAAGAATTTCAAAAGGGAGTGATGGTGCATCAACCGCGTGAGCAATCGAAGGAGGTCAGGTAACCAGAGGAATGAGTCCCATCACTGGGTTTGACAGCAAGATTTCTGGTGTCCTCAGTGGGAGCAGTTTCCATGGAGAGGTGGGGGCAGAGACAGCCTGCAGTGGGCTGAGGGGTGATTGGGAGGTGAGGAGGGAAAGACACACGGTAACAGCAACTTGACCAGCAAAATGAGGAGAGCTATGGGAGACCACAAGGGTCTTGGGAAGATTTTGTAGGCTAGCTCTCTATCTGCTCTACCCCTGGAGGTCACCTCCTGCCCCCAGTACCTACCACAGTGTCAGACACGTAGTAGATATTTGGTAATGGTGTGAAGAATGACGGAACGCACCGCACACGTTTCCTGGAAGAGGCTGCAGCACCATCACGGGTTTGTTCACCAAGGATTCTTCGCTGTCCAGCGGGGTTCTGGGAAGCAGTTGAAGTCATGAGCTCTGTTCCCAATCACGTGCTTTCCCGAAGCTCGGAAGGCAGACGGCCAGGGTGTCAACACCTCAGGTCACACCACATAACGCAGAGCCTAATTTGACTTTCAGGCTGATGTCAACATTTTGTTACCTTGCTGAGAAGCCCAACTTGAAGATTACATTAATTTACATTTGCCTGTGCTCAAATAATGCGTTCCAGATCAGAGCCGGCAACTATGACACCGAGGTAGATGCTGGCATTTCCTGGATGAAAACTCCCTTCCTGTGTGCAGGAGACTGGATTTTTAGGGCATTCGTTCCTTGGGGGAAGTTCCACCGGCTCATCAGGTAGGGCAATCCCATTGAAAGCCGGGGAGCCACCACATAAGGAAAGAGACTCATCCTTCATCACTTGATGGCATTGAGTTGCAGACGGCCTGGTTATGGGCTCCTTAGTTTCAGGACCGTTTTTCTCAAGGTTAAAATAATTTCCCCCATAAAGTTGGATGTGCATCCCCAGCCCAGCATGTAGGGAAACAGGACTCCTGCAGAGTCACAGGGAGAGTCCTCTGGGCTCTGTCTCCAGGACACCAACCTAGATCCAGGTGCACGATGAGCTCTCCTGGAAGGTGTGCATGTTTCTAGTGCCGTAGCTCCCACCTGAGCTTTGCATGGGGTGGGTGACTGGAAGGATGCGGAGTCCCCTGGTAGTCTGAGTGCGCTGTCTCCTCCACCGCCTTTCTCCCCAGCATCCCAGCCTTCATTTCGATCTCTGCACCCCACCACCCCCACCACTGTCCTCAGAGCCTTGTCCCTTCTCTGCTTCTCTCCCTGCCCTCCAGCACCTGCAGGATGAACAGCTTCTTCCTTTTGCTCCCCATTCTAGTTTTATTATTTTATTTCCATCAGTGTGTGTGTGTGTGTGTGTGTGTGTGTGTGTGTTCGTCTGCCTCTGTCCCTAAGCTGCAAGACTCTGTGTCTTATTTAACTCAGTGTCCAGCACAGTGCTTGGGGCCTAGCAGGTGCACCGAATGGATGAACAAATGTATGAATATGCCATTGCTCTCCGTCCTTCAAGGCTCACCCACTTCACTCTCTATTGCCCAGTTTCTTCCAGGCCAATCATCTCACAGTTCTCACCCTTTATTCAACATTTATTGAGCACCTATTATGGCATTTGTTGCTATGAGTAAACTTGGCTAGATTCTTGTCCTCAAGAAATTATATGAATGGTTGAAAATATAGGTAGGTTAATCAACAATTGAGATAGATGCTCTTATAGTGAAACAGTTGCAGAATAATAAAGCCCAGTTTTAATGACCTTTGAAAATTTATTTATATTTTAAAAATATTTTTCTTTATTGATTTAAGAGAGAGAGAAAGGGAGAGGGAGAGAGAGATAGAAACATCGATCAGAGAGAACATGGATTGGCCACCTCCTACATGCCCCTCACTGGGGATCAGGCCCACAACCTGGGCATGTGTCCTGACTGGGAATCGAACCAGCGACCTCTTGGTGCATGGGTCAATGCTCAACCAGTAAGCCACACCGACTGTGCTGAAGATTTATTTTATTGAAGGTTTTATCACTTTGGTGCTAGAATGAAATTTTAATGGAGCTGAGTATAAAACCCTGAATTTGCTGTTCTGTTGGATCATAAACATTTTTCCAAATTAGAAAATAATGTGTTTATTATAGAAATTCAGAAGATATAAAAGTATAAAGGAGAAATAAAATTATTAACTCACATTCAGAGATAACTACTGTTAATTTTTATATATATATATACTTTTAACCTATTTATCACATACCCATAACTGTCCTTTTTTTTTTTTAAAAACAAAACCTAAAACTTGAATCTTGAAAGTTTTCATTCTTTTTTCCTCTTTTATTATAAACACTTTATTATTAAATATTATAAAATATGATTATTAATGACTATGTAATATGACTGTACCATGATTAAAATGAAAAGTATTCTTATTGCTTTGGATTTAGATGATTTTCAATTTTTCTTTATTATAATTAGTGGGAAAATCTTTGTATAAAGTTCTATATTATTTACCTATTTTTTTCTTTTTGGGGCATTTCATCTTCTTCCTATTGATTTTTTAAAAGCCCGTTTACATATTAAGAGCATCCATCTTCTGACATATTTATTAAAAATGTATCTCCTGGTTGTCTTTTAATTTTGCTTAGTATCAGATTTTTAAAGCCAGAAAGGATCTTTGAGGACTTTAAATCTAACTCTCTCATCTTAAAAACAAGGAAACTAAAGCCAAAATATCCAGGTGACTCCCAGATGGCGCACAGAGCCCGCAGCAGAGCCTGGAACCTGGGCCCTGGGCCCTCGATGTTTGGAACCCTCAGCGTTCCCTCCAGCCATGGCACCCGTGCTGCCTGTGTGTCAAGTTCTCCGCTCTCCAATGCTTTCATTTGCACTGCTTTTGCCTTCCTGTATGAAGGCCAGGGATGGTCTCTTAAACCTGTTCTCCTCCATCCTCCCATCTGTTCCCAACCTCCTCTCCTGCTTCCCGCACACGACTTAGCACACTACTGGGAATTTAATAAGTACTTGTTGGTTGGTACATCGGTCTTTAAAGAGCGTCCAATAATGACAACGCAAAGTATCTCCTCTGATGCTTACAACAAATCCACGAAGAAGGCAAGGTCACTATTACTGTCCCTATTTTATAGATGAAAACTTTGAGGAAAGGAGAATTTCAGGGACTTAGGCAAGATCTCACAGCTAGACCATGGCAGAACCAGAACTGAATAAAGTTCTTTTGACTTCAAACTCCTAACTCTTTCTGCTGTGGTAAGCTCTCTTTCCCACAGGCTCCCTTGCTTCTGCCCACGACCCCCAACTGGGGCAGAAACTGGCCATTGTTTTGACTCTTGGATGGACTGGAGAGGTGAGGTCAGGAGAACTGGTCACCCCTTTTCATACAGGGAGCCACACTCATGGAGCTAGGTCTTGGAGGGGTTTCCAGAAGCCTGTGAACAGGAGTCAATTTCATGGATGCAGAGGGTCAGGCTAAATTTTATTTTCTTCACTTTTTAAAAAATGGAAGTACAATATATATAGCCCAAGATTCATCTTTTAGAAGTGAACAGCGCTGTGACATTCAGTGATTCACAATACTGTGCAATGCCACTCCTACCCAGCTCCAAACATTCCCATCACCCACGCAGAACCTGCACACCTCAGACCATAACTGCTCACGCTCCCCTCCCCCAGCCCCTGGCAACCACTCACCTGCTTTCTGTCTCTGTGGATGTGCCTGTTCTGGACATTTCGTGTGAATGGAACCGCACACCATGTGGCCTTGTGCCTGGCTTCTTTCACGTAGCGTCATGTTTCGGGAATTGTCCATGTTGCGCTGTGTGTCAGTACTTATCTCCTCTTCACGCCTGCGTGGTATTCATTGTATGGATGTGCCACATTTGTGTATCTGTTCACCTGTTGATGGACATTCGTTTTGTTCCCACTTATCCTGGGTATTGAGGACAAGGCTCTCCGAGAGCCAGAATCCCCCCAGTTCTAAAATCACTCCTCTCTAGAACCCACCCCAATCTGTTTAAAAATACCTTTCTCGAGGGGAGAAAGGGGCTCTTAAGTGGGCGCCAGATGGAGACTCTGGGAGCTCAGCTGAGGAGCAGAGGTGTGAACGTGGGAAGGGGCTCCCCTTTGGGGAATTCTCAGGCCCCTGGTGTGGATGGCTGCAGTGACATGGCGGAGGATGTGGACTCCGCCTCCTTCCAGGGCTGCTCTTCTGATCCCCAAGGCAGGAGTGAGCTGCCCACAATCCTCTGTGTCCTCCACTTCGTTAACAACTTCAATTAGCCCATGAACTTGAGATGCTTCATCAGCTGGCTGGATCAGCAGCAAAATTAAGCCATCACGTTTATGAACTGCCCTGTGAGTTCTGGGAGGAACTCTGCATATTTTACATTTAATAACTTGCCTCCGTTTTTATTTATAATGTTAATAATGATTTGGGGGGTGCTCTGGGCGAGCACAGGGAGAGAGAGAGAGAGAGGGAGAAAGAGAGTGACTTCGACACAGAGAGATGGGAGAACTGTGACAGGGTGACTGCTCTTGCCCCTGTTATTCCCTGCCCCTGCCCTGCCCTACCCCACAGGCAGGAGGCCGCTCCCCCGCCAGGTGGTTGGTCATTATGGGCCTTGCAGACTGCTCTCTCTGGGGGCCCGGAGACAAAGAGCAGGGAGGAGTCCTGGGTGTGTTACTGTCTCTGTGTTCTGACGTGGGTGTGGGGTCCAGGGGCACTCAGTGGGCTTGAGGGTGGCCAGTCCACAAAGTGGGGCCCTTCTTCCCCCTCTTTCCTGCCCTCAGGTCCACCTCACTAGCTTCTCTGATGGCCTGTTCATGGGGGAACAGGTGCCAGAGTGGGGAGAGAAACAGGGTTTTTGCCCCAGAAATGTCTCATAGGGTGCCTGTGTGAGTGGAGAGACCCCTAGACTTTCAGAATGAGTGTTTCAGTGATCCTCATTTTGGATATGAGGGCACTAAAGTCTAGATGGGCTAAGTGACCTCCCCGGTGACCAGCTGGTGAGCCGTAATCCCGGAGGGGCACTGGCGGACCCGAGGCTTCCCCATTTCAAGGTGGGGGGTGGGGAAGCTGGGCTCTTAGCTCACCTGGGCCCAGGCCACAGCTCTGCCTCCGACTCTCCGGCTTCTCTGGGTCTCAGTTTGCTTTTCTGTACCACAGGAATAACCCAGATCTCCATCGCACAAGATTGCCTGGCCATATACTCAAGATCATGCTGGTGAAAGCCCTGTAAACTAGAAATCGCCATACATTAATAATTATTGATCGCCTTCTACTGGGACAACCCCTCTGGCATGTGGCATTGCTGGAGACATTCTAGAGAAGGGGCTTAGGAAAGGGCTTAGTTGGTGAGGATCTTGGGCTCAGGGTGCCCCACAGGTCTCTCTGCGCTCCCCTCTGCCATGCAGCCAGTGCCCATACCTAATCGAGTGAGCGTGGCTGTGTGATAATGAACCTGGATTCACAAGCAGGGCTGTGGCCGGGTTTGTCCTGCAGGCCATAGCGTTGACCCTTGCTCCAAAGCAGCACATTCTGGGGTTAGAAGCACTGATTTTGAGAACCAGTCTGGAAGAAGAGTCCCCTGAGACACAGCCACTACACCATAGTCTGGTGGCTGCACATGAACCTTTTTTTTAACCTGCAAATTTTTCCTATCAAGAATATAGTGTTCAAATCTCCATCACCCATGGCCTCTTGTGGGAGCTGCACGGGCCTGGTCTCTAAGCCCTGGGCGCTTGGCTCAGCCTATGCTCGGGAGTGGGCAGTAATCGCATTCGCCTTAGCTGCTCTCATTTGGGACAATCAAGGAAACGCCGCTACACCAGAGATCTTGTGGTTGGGTCTACTTCCTTCCATAGCTGGCTCTTCCCTGAATGTTTGCATCACCACTGTCCTGGAGGATAAGGGGGGACAAAGGGTGGGTGGGGATAACCCAGAAAATGGTGATGGGAGGAGGCTGACTGGGGCAGGACAGCAGCCTCTTATTGTTACTTCACCTGCCCCATGCCGGGCTTTGAGCTCCGTGTCCCCCAGACAGCAGATCTAGTCCTCTCTACCACCTTGCAAGGTAGATTATGATTGGCATCTTACAGGTGGAGGAGCAGAGATCCAGATAGGTTAGTTACCGCCCAGGGGAGTGAGGGCGGGGCCCACATTTAGCCCCCTTCTATCTGATTCCAAAGCTTGTCATCTTCCCCCTACACCTCCCTGCCAGGAAGCCTCTGCAAAGCTCATCAGAAGCATTCCCCTGCTCCATGCACACCCTCTTCCTCTAGGGCAAACAGGAGATGGGGAGTGGTAGAGTTGAGAAAGGAAGGACTGAAAACCAGGAACCTGCACTTAAATTGATGCTTGACCTTGGGCCAGACGCCGGCGCTTGCTGGGCCTCAGTTTCCTCATCTGTGCACTGAGATCGTCTTGACGGCACCTTCCAGCTCTGTGATTCTCAGAGCTTTTCTGCAGATAGCCTGTGGTGGCCGATACATTCTGCTTCTCCCCATCTGGCTGCTCAGCAGGAGGAAGGGAGGGCGGAGGCAGCAGGAAAGCAAGGTCAATCAATTCCAGCCAAGACCAAAGCCTAAGAGATAGGGCGTGGCGTGCTGAAAGATGATGGCTGGCAAAAATCATTAGAAGCATCTTTCAACAATCTATGTGCCGTTATCGATCTTGTTATAGATCATCTTCTTCCATTCCTCCCCCTACCTTCTTTTTTCCCCCCCCAAGATCTTCTGGATCAATACAGCAAGTGCATTGAGACTGTAGCAACACATTTAAAACCTTATAAAAGGTTATTTAGTTGCTAACAGTGCAGTGGTTTCTGCAAAGCCTGCCAAAAGGTTACAGCTTTTTGGGGATCATAAATTACAGACGACAGGAAAAAAGTAAGTGCGGTTTTCTTTATTGTCTCGATGATGGATGGACTCCTGAACAGGGCAGAAAATACATCATATCACCTTTAATGGGCGTGCATTTCTGCAGCCATAACTCACAATTTTAAAATAGAAAATGGTGAAATATGGCATTGTATATTCCACTTGTGACATATTTATGAGTCCTTGCCTTCTTATAAATACAGTGATTGCTATTTCAAAGCACCATGTCAGGTATGAGCTGAGCACAAACAGCTGGCGCGGCTGAAAAATTATAGCCAGAGTGGACGTTTTCAAAAACTTTCTCTCGCAGCAGTAAATTTACAGTGTTTGCACTAACTGTTATTAAAACCAAATCCATATCTTGGCAACAGGAATCCATTGCTCAGGAACAGCTGGAGTGACAGTGTGCCCTGACAGCTGGGGTGAGCTCTGAACTTGGCCACGGTGCACATCCACGAGGGAAGGTCGCGGGCCTCTGTTGAAGACTGGGGGCTCCGGCTCCCAGGTTTGGAGCCCGGTCCCTGCTGGGCCAGTCTCTGGCTCCTGTCTGACCATCAAGGTCTAGGCATGCTGCTTCCAGATCTTTTCCTGAGCCGGCCAGGGATCCTCTCCTGACAATTTTCTGTCTAGGCCTTTGAGCCACTCATCCCACTTCCTCCAGCTCCCATCTTTCCACCCGGTGAGTCATTCTGGTGTCCGGAGAGGGAAGCAACAGAGTTGAAAATATGGAGAGACCCTGTGCACAGACCACAGAGGAGAGACAAAGGACAGAGTCCAGCGGGGCTGGCTTGTGTTGGGGAGGTGGCGGGTGGTGGCGGTGGCCATTAGGCTGCAGGTAAAGAAAAGATGGAATATAAAAGGCCAGATGTTCTATGCAAGAATCATAATTTTCAATTCAACCAAAATTTGTCAAATGCCCGTTATGAGCCAGGCATACGTTTAAGGGGTGGAAATATGAAAAATGATTAAGACATCATTTTTACTCTCAAGGAGCTTACAGTCTACAGATTACCTAATGTTTTTGTTTTGTGCTTTCTAAATTCTTTCCCCTCTGATATTTTATTTGGCTGTTTCAACAACTAAAGAAAACACACAGTAGCTTAGATGAAGATCTAGATGTTATATTGAATGAAAGGAGACAAAAGAATACATACTTTAGGATTCAACTTATATGGGGTTTAAAAACAGGCCAAACTGGTCTGTGGGCGAAGAAGGCAGAATAGGGTTTACCACTGTGGGGCGTAAGTAGGAAGGGGCATGAGGGAGTCCTGCTGGACATGGATGGCTCTAGATCTTGATTTGAGAGGTTGCACAGGGCATATGTAGTTAAAGCCCATCGCTCTGTAAATTTAAGATTAGTGCACTTTACAAACTTTATATTTGTTATACCTCAACTCCCCCTTTCCCTGACCCACAGGCAGGCATTGGTAGCTTTGCTTTATAGGTGGGGAGACTGGGCACTTGCCCAAGGACACAGGTGGTCTCAGAGGAAGCTTCAATTCTGCTCTCAAGCCAACACCTTTTATTCCAATGACATTCTTCCTTTACAGGTGAACCTCTCAGACTGGGCCTGCTCATCAAACGGTGGCCTCTCGGTCTAAGACAGTGGTTTTCAGCCTCTTTCTGGCAGCTGTACCCCCCCCCACCCCCCACCGCAAACACACCATCTCTGGGAACCTGGATGTAAGGGGCAGAGAGGATCTTCTCTATACCAAGTGGATGGGTAGGGAGGGTCCAGGTTTCCTGGCACCCACAGGGGCCTCCATCTCTTCTGTGAACTTGGGGTCTCTGGAGAATGAGGTTTGAAAACTGATGGTCCAGTGATCTCTAACTTTGGCTCTGCGATCTATCCAGAACATTTCCATAAACATCAAGGGGTGGGTGTAAAAGTCACACAAAAATTTGGGACTAATTCTATATACTCATTCATTCATTCTTTGTTTCAACCTTTGCAGAAATCCTTTATTTGCTGGGAGGAGGTATTGGTTACATCTGTGCAGAAGGCTGGGGATTATAGATAATAATGATATGGCCCTTGTTTTCAGGAATTTGCATATTAGTGAGGGGGGCTTTCTGTCTATACTGGCAGCGAGGACAGATGAATTCTGCTGGGACGTGGTAGGAGAGGACTTCATGGAGGGGGTGACGTTCATGCTGGCTCTTGAAGGATGAGTACAACTTCGCCTGGAAGAGTACTTGAGGTGACGGGAACAGGAGGAGCAGAGTCTGGAGTACCAGGAGCATGGTTTGCAAGGGGAGGGTGGCCTGAGATGAGACTGGAAAGCTAGGGTGGGACCATCTTTTGGAAGATGCTAAATGTCATCCTTAAGGAGTAGGGCTTCATCCTGTCAGTGAAAGAAGTCCTAGAGCGTTCTGCACAGGGCTGGATGTCGTCAGGCCTGTTTGAGCCAGCTGCCTCTGCAGCACATAGAAGCATGATGTGGAGTGAGGGAAACTGAGGCTGGGGAACAGCTGGCTCCCCCAGGAGCTTCTGCGTGGGAGGCGCGTGGGTCACGTTGATCTCTGAGGGGACTGCAAGCTCTAAGATTGTATAATCCGCAACAAGCACTCTTCAGAAAGGTTGGCAACTATTTATAGGCCCAATCCAATATTCTTACTCATATGTTTTTTTTCGGGGAAGGGGGGTGAAGGATGAAGTGCCAGTATTTTTGAGTAAGATTTTAATAGAAATATCTGTTCAATCATAAAAGAAATACATGCTTCTTGTAAAAACAAATCAAACAATGTGACAAGAACAAGTTAGAAATGCCCTGGAGGTCAACTTCTGCCTTGTTCTTCTGTCCAAATCTGTTATTTGGCTTCAGCTTTGGGTTTGGCCTTTGGAAAGCCAGATAGTTGGTGCGAACTTCAGTGTCACTTCTGGCATCCCCGAACCTGCGTGTGACTGCTTCTTATCTAATCATAATAACAGTGGTGATATGAACAAGGCATGGCATTCAGATTCAGTAATAGCTACACATTCATTTTGAAAAGGAGGCAAGCCCTCCAGATGTAACTCGGAGCGGTAATCTCATTTGTGCTGTATCTGTTGAAACCTTATCAATCAGTGGAAATAAAAAATGTGCATTTATTACTGCAAGAGTGAAGTGCTGCAGTAAGTATGCGTGTGAAAGCTGTTAATTTTACGTACGAAGATTATGGATTTTCAAATAGTTGAGCGAATAGGGGAAGAGCTGACACTATGAATGGTAGGAGACAATATGCCAGGTAGACAACTTGGGGAAAATATTACATCTTCACATCCTTTTTGGGAACCAAAAATATTATGAAAACCTACAAAATAACAAGGTGAAAAAGTAGATTAGGGTTATGGACTAAATGTTTATATATCCTCCCCTCTACCCCCCAAATTCATGTTGAAAGCCCAACCCTCAATCTGATGGTATTTAGAGGTAAGGGCTTTGGGAGTTAATTAGGGACGATGAAGTCATGAGTGTGGGCCCCCATGATGGAATTACTATTCTTGTGAGAGACCAGGTGTCTGAGGACACAGCAAGAAGACACCGTGATCAAACCAGGAAGCGTGTCCTCATCAGATGGCAAATCTGCTGGCACCTTGATCTTGGACTTCCAGACTCCAGAACTGTGAGAAATAAATGTGTGTTGTTTAAATCCGTGGTAATTTGTTATAACAGTCTTAGTTGACTAAGACAATTAGATTATGTCGTTAAGTCTCATTTTATAGAATTATTTGTTGTAATAACATTCATGACATTGAGCAAAACAACCTTTCAGAACTGTTTTTAATTTTTAAATGTTTAATTCTATTTAGGCCATGAATCTTTCAAGAAAAAGCCTCATCTGGAGAATCCTTCGTATCTTGTGAGGATGAATAAAGACAGAACGTCAACTTTATCACCTGAACGCTTCAAAAGGAGGAAACACTCCCAAATCACATACAACATCGATGATAAATGATCCGGAATCAGACACACTAGAGAATAGAAAAGAATGGACAAAAAAGATACTGTTAGAGAAAAATGAGAATCCCCTCAAAATATGTTGCTTCTCACCTACCTTGGTTGAAAGTGACCATCTCTTCAGTGACACAAACGGGCAGTGGGGAGGCCAAGGATCATCCCTGGAAGCTCATGGTCCAGAAAAACCGTGTTACACTCTCGGCCAGCCCTTCAAATTTCAATATAGTTTTAATGCAAAATTGCGATAATAAAGTTGTAATATAAATTATGCATATGCTTTTGCCTCCTGTTTGGCTGAATTTAAACACTTGACCATTTGGCATTCCGGTAGAATGGACCTCTAGATATAAATTGAAAACTTTTTCTCTCCCAACCTCCAGTCTGTTCTCCGTAGGTAACCACTGCGTCTAGTGTATTTTTTTCAGACTTTTGAAATGTAACTATAAAATATTTGTATTATTTTCTTGCAACAAAGGAATTGTACTATATAGTACTTTCCAATAGTTTAATACAAACATCTTTCCACAAGACTACATATAGCTCTGTTTTATGTTTTGTAATGACTGCTCATATTCTAATATATGGCTGTGGCATTATTTATTTAACCAATCATCAGTTGAAGAACACAGAAAGAGCTATTTCCAATTTTTTCTATTCTAAGGAATGCTGCAATAAACATATTTGTACAGTTTTTTGTAAGTAGTAATTATTTCCTTTATATATATGTATGCATATATATAACTTTTGGTATGTCTTGCCATATTGTCTTCTAGAAATATCGTATCAATTAATATTCCCACCCACAGTGTTTATATATAAGAAGCCTGTTTCCCTCACCAACACTGAGCATCGTCTGCCTTTTGAATCTTTGCCAACGTGTTATGTGAAAAATGGTCTCTTGATGTTTTAATATGCATCTTTTATTATTAGTGAGGGTACACATCTTTCTATGTGTTATTGCATTGATTACTTTTAATCACAGAGGAAATGATGTCAGCCTAAGTGCAGGAGGAAACACCAACATGTGGGTGTGATATTCTAGCTGTGGATGGCTCTGCGTGGAGGAAATGTGTGATGGACACTTTATATTTGTTCTGCTCCTTACAGCAGTCAAATCACTCTCACTTCCTAATTTCAGTTAATCCTCACAATCACCCTCTGAAGGATTTATTATCATTATTCATGTTTTCAAGTGTGAAAAGATGGGGCTTTGAGAGGTCGATGGATTGGCCTAAGGCCTCATGGGTAAAAAAGTAGATCTGGGGCTTGAAGCTCAATTTTCTGCATCCCGGTCAGTCTTCATTCCACTTCTCCCCATTGTGTCTGCTACTAAACATTTTAAATCCAGATTCCAGGGCTAACGGTCTCAAAGAGTAAAAATGCTATATTTATTGAACACAGCACTGTAAATACGTGAACCCTCAGAACAATTCTCTGAGGGATGAGCAGATTATTATCCACATGTACTGACGGAAGCTGACCATGGTCACACAGGGGCTTTAACCTCGCAAGGCTCGTGGGAGCCCATGCTTTTGAGACTACACACAGCCTCCCAGGCCAGCTGGTACCATGTCCAGAGAAACAGCCTGCCCATGTAAGCTAATGAGTTCCTCAGACTAGAGCATTGCAGGAGACTGTGACATTAATTTGAAGGAGAAAAAAAAAATCAGGCTGAGAATTAAGGATGGTAGGTATCGAGTTTTCCCAACAAGGACCCATTGGCATTCTGGGTAGGACAGTTCTCAGTGCAGGACTCTCTCCTGCCTTGCTGGAGGCTTAGCATTCCTAGTGCTTACACTCTAAAGGCCAGCAGCATCTCCCAGGTCTGATGATAACCCAAAACCCACATGAGGGGTACTATTGCCCTGGCTGAGAACCACTGGGCCAATAGAGCCTTGTTTGATTATGGTACATGTTTATCTCAGCTGTTGAGATTGTGTTGTGTCTGCTATGCTTGTGCTATTGAGGCCAACCCTCTGGCACAGGGCTCGGGTCTGCAGAGTATTCTGCACAGGTGATGTGGTATTTCTAGGCCCTCCTTTGAGGCTGATCCTCAGTAACCCTCGGAGCTCTTGCTGCAGGCTCTGTCTGCAGACAGTCAATAAATGTCAATACTTGCTCTTGACAGATGTCTGGGTGTCTGCCGTGCTGTGCTGGGCTCTAGCCCATGGCAACCACTTTTCTAGGCCCAGATATTTTTCCTTTTGATGGCAGAGGCAGCAGCAGGAGATGACCAGCCCCCAGTCATGCTGTACAGGGAAGGGCTTTCAAAGGGTTGGGACCCGAGCTCTGTGGGTTGGCTCTTTTGAAAGTCAGACTGTCCCAGTCCTCCTGGCCATGGGAGCAGGCCCACTGGCTCAGCTGGCCCCTTCTGCCAAGCCCCTGTGTGCCCAGAGCTGCTGAGTGAGCTCATGCTACATTCAGGAAGAGCTGGGGCCTCTGGGGCGCAATCAGCAGAACTTCAGGAAACTTGGGAAGGAAAAGGCAATGAGTGGCTACTTGGGGTTTGGCTCTGGGCCTGCAACCCCTCCAGCCAGCTGGCCATGCCCACCAGAGTGGCTCTGTGGGCATATATCTCACAGAAATGAGGGCAGCGCAGCAATATTTAAATCAGTGCCTGTCTCCAATTGGCCCAGCGAAGAGAGTTTGTTATGGGGCAGTCAGAACATGTGTGCAAAGAAAGGTAATTCTGAAAACAGGAAGTTCTTTTAGCAGCTAGATTTTTAACACAAGGGAGTGTGTTCTTTCTGAGTTCTGCTTCCTCATTTGTGTGAACAGCAGTCTCTTTCACCCTTGTTGTTGTTCGGGGCTAGACTAAGAACAAGAAAGCTCACTGTTAAAAAGCATTTGATTTTTAAATTGATCCATACACCATTTATTATAAATACCGTGTAGGCCTCCCTCGACGTATGGCAGGCTTCTGCCCCAGGAGGGTGATGGTAACAGGAGGCAAGGGGTCTCTTAATAGGCTCCTGGTGTTGCTTCTGCTGCTGGGAGAAATCTGGGCAGAGACTTTTCTAGTCTGAGGCTCTTCTTACTGGGCTCCTCCTTGGGAAGCATGTGGCAGGGCTCTGAGGTGCTTTGGGGAGACATGGGTTCATGAGATTAATGAGACTCCCCCTCCCCCCCTTTCTTGGGCAGGCCTTCATCCTGGAGCTGCTGGTTGTGTGTGCTCACTGCCCATCCTCTGGGACACGCTTTCCCATTGATTTGCTCTGTGGCTTGCAGGAGTCAGCTCGGGAGCACAGTGGGTCCTTTGATAACTACAGATACTGGCACTATGAAGGCAGCATTTCATCTATGGCGAGAAATAACAAAGGATGTGAGGACTGCATCCCCTGTGCTGATTTCACTCACTCTCCATTAACTTTGTAATGCTCTTAATGCACAGCTGGGCTCCCACCAAACTAGCTAAGCCTGCACTGGTTACACCTTGCAGACTTAGCCGGCTGACTGCGGGATACTCTATACAGAGGTAGCATGTTATGGACACACAGGCATCTCTGAAAAATCCACAGACATTTAGCGTGGATCCAGCCAGACTCTTGGGCTAACATATTTGTTAGTTGGGTTTCTTGGAACTCTATTGGTCTCTGGCTCCAAGGCTTCTGGAGAAGTAGTGATGACACATTTCAGGTGTCCCCTTAGAGCTGGGTGTGGTTTATATTGGAACAGGTGGGAAGAGCTTGGAATTTGGACTCAACCCACCTGATACCAGTAACAGGAGGCCACCACTTAGTAACTCTGCAAGTGGCCCGAGTTTTGATTTCCTTGTCTCTAAAAGGGGGATAATAACACTACCTTACCTGAAAAGATTGCCGGGAGGCTCAGCTGAGAAATGTGAAAAGGCTTTGGTAGCTGTAAAATGCTTTCCAAGTGTTGTCTTTATTATTCTCTGCTCTTAGAAGTTGAACTTTAAAGTCTCTTTGAACTATGATGAATTCTGTGAAGTTAAACTCTTCCTGGGACAAAGCTCTCTATTCCTCCTTCTCACGAGACACCCACAATCTCAAGAGGTGCGTAACATCCAGGTGCAACTCAGTGAGCTGACTCTCTGTCTTTTCTTAATTTAGTTCAGTTTTGCATTTTCTCTCTTTCTTTTTCTTTATTTTTGTTCTAAGTTGAATCAAACAAACCCTTAAAGCAACAACGGGCCTGGGAAGAGCAAGACAGCATCCTTGCCAAAGCAGCAATATCAGACATGAGGTCAGCAGCGCAGCAGCTGTCTAGGAAGGCTGGTGGAAGGGGGGCTACCTTGGTTTGGTGCCTTCTTGATGAGGTGTTTGTGCAGGAATGACTTATATATGCAAGGCAAAAGAACTGAGTGTTGAGTTTGGCGAATGCCCACTACAGAGCTGTCATTACATCAAGGTTAGTTCATGGCTCAAAAAAATGTCTTGAATATCAATTGTTTCTTCTTTCTGTAAAGTGGAGACATATTTGATCAGTCTTGCCAGGAGTGGGAGTTATGCTTGAGGCTTTGCTATATAGGTGGAAGCAACAGAATATAGTAGAAAGGGTACTGGTCTTGGAGTTTTAAAACCTAGGCTCACTTGGCCTACCATTAACTAACTGTGTAACTTTGGGGAAATCACTTAACCTCTCTGGTCTGTAGGAGTCATGTAGGTACATGAAATAGAATAATGTTTGGGGATAGTTATAGGTATCACATTGTATGGTAATTACTTTCAGAAAAATTGAGTATTCAAAAATTAATGTATAACATACATTCAGAAAACTGCCCAAGTCATAGTGTACAGCTTGGTGAATGATCCCAAAGTGAACCTACTCATGTAACCACCACTCAGATGAAGAACTAGAACATTACCAGAACCCCAGAATCCCCTTGCTGCCTTCTCCTTGCCATTCCATGCCCCCTTCTCCAAAATGGCCACCACCAGACTCCTAACACCATAGATTAGTTTTGCCTGTTTTTGAATTATTTATATAAATGAAATCATACAATATGTACTTTGTGTGTGCTTGGCTTGATTTGCTTGTGAGATTCACCCACATTGTTGCAGGTAGCAGTAGTTTATTTGTGTGCATTGCTATATAATATATCACAGTATGATTACACCCCAACATCTCCATTTTATGTTGATGGAGATTTGGGTTGTTTCTAGTTTTTGGCATTTCCATATAATGTCATGTTGTCTCCATTTCTCTTTGGCCTATACCTAAGAGTGGAATCACATATGTATATGGCTCAGCTTTCATAGAAATTGTCAAATAGGTTTACAGAATAGGTGTGTCAATTTCCACTCCCACCCAGCAGTGTGTGAGAGTTTCTGTTTCTCCCCATTTCCCCCCAAAACTTGGTACTGGCAGTCTTTTTCATTTTGCCATTCTGATGAGGTAAAGCAGTATCTTGTTTTGTTTTTCATTTGCATTTTTTCCAATGGCTACTGAGGTTAAGCACATTTTTTCTATATTTATAAGCCATTTAAACATCCTCTTTTGTGAAGTGCAAAATGACTTTTGGTCATTTTTCTAGTGCATCTTTTTTTTTTTTTAATTTGTAAGAATTCTTACTATATTTTAATTGTAATATATTGTTGGATGTCTTTATTGCACATATCTTCTCCTATTTTGTGCCTTGCCTTTTCACTCTCTTAGTGACATATGATTATGAATAGAATGGAAGCTCACGGCAGCAGCATGCCTGTCAGGACACCATCACTCCAATCCCATGATGCTCATGGAGAACCCCTGGCTTGCTGGGATACCAGGGCCTGGCTGATTTGAAGCACCTGCTGGAGGATCAAAGCTCTTGACTGGAACCAGGGGCTTAATAAAGAGAACACAGGGCTTATGGTTTCCAGGAACCATATTGTATGTACAACATATTGTATGTAGGAAGAGATAGCATTAGTCGACAATTTCCTGAAGACTGTACTTCTAGAACCTCTGTGGAAATAAAACATCTGACTCAGTTTATAACCCTTCATCTAGGAATTAGACACAGGGGCTCCCTGTTGGCTCAAACTTCATTTCAGGGACTCTTCTGTCCTCCCATGGTCAAACTGAGTGAGCAGGGCCCAGGTGACCCTTCTTCTCCTGTCACAGTTGATTGAACCAGGTGTTGACCTGGTAGCCAAGAGTGGCTTGACGATGGGCTGGCCAGAGAACAATCAGTGGCTTATGTGGACTGGGACAAAATGTTCTCCTAGCCAATAAGAATTTCTCTTTGGGGAATCCGAACCAGGAACCAGGAGAATGTTTCTGGCTGGTGTTGGGCACGTGTGCTGGAAGGCCATGTAGAGTTGGGGCAGGGGGAGACATTTGGGGACTATGTCTTTGCTGAATGTATAAGGGACTGAGACTCAGAGAGGCCAGGCAGGAGGGAAGGGGGAGGGTCTGGGGGCCCAGAAAAGAGCAGAGAAATCACTGTGAGTAAGACAGTGAGAGAGCAAATCCCTGCTTTCTGCCCTTCTTGAGGCCCAATTCGACGTTTCCTGGTTTCCTTTGGGACCTCTGTGTATCCTTGCAATAATTCATTTTATTCGAGCTCATTTGCGTGGGCTTCTGATCCTTGCAATCAAAAGAATTTGGACTAAGATAGTCTAGATCAAAGGTAAGAAAAAAAGGAAAGATTTATGGGTTGTATTTCGTTCAATAAACTTTATAGAATTCTGGTAAAAAATGATTCCTCTGCAGTTTAGATCACCTACCTTATTGACTAAAATTATGTCTGTGAGAGTAATAGCATGCTGCTCTTTAGCCATTAAAACGTTAATTCTGGACATGTGGGCAGAGGCAGCATGGAGGCGGCTTTGTGATCTTCATCCTGTAATTATGAGTGGCCTTAATGGGAAGCTGGGGAGGGGACAGAGGCACCTGTGGCCTGTGGGCTGCAGATCCCTCACCTCTGGTCTAGAGCGATGTACTTCATGCTGTGTCAAAGGTTGTTGGGTTGAAAGAGCTTCCAACCTCAAGGGCCAAGAGTAGGAGAATGGTTAAATAAATTAGTGGTCTTCAAATGAAGGAGTATTTATGGAGTCATTAAGGGTGATGTCATTAGAAAGGTTTTTAATGATATGGGAAATTAATTGTATAGTAACAAGTAACACTAATTGGAAAACAGACATAAAATGTTTTATACAGGTTGACCTCAACTATGTTAAAATAAACACATGAAAACTGTTAACAATAGTCATATGTATATTAGTCATATATATGTTATGTATATATTTGCCTTTTTGTATTTTCTATGATTATTTTTATAATCAGAAAAACATTTGAAATTCAACTACAAATGAATAAGCTGTTTACTCAGATTCTCAAAGTGTGACGTCAACAACTCTGTACTGGAATTTTCCTCAAACATCCATTCTTGGTCCTCAAAGAATTTCTTCAGGTTGTGAGAGAGGGTGAGGCTCCAACTCTGAGACTACAGAGCCAAGCTGGGACCTGGTTTATTAAAAATGTGGGAGAAGTAAGTGGCAACAAACTTTAAAAGTGCTTTGAGATCTTAGAGAGGAAGCTTGTCTCCAGCAACCCTGGCCAGGGAGGGCACTTTTGAGGTTTTTGTCCTGGGCAGGCCTGGCTTGGGTTTAAGTGGGACATGGGGCAGGATAAGGACAACAGGGACAGAGGCAGCCAGAGCTGGTGGGGACTTCAGAGACCACCTAGCTGGATACCACCACTGCACAGATAATGACAAATACTACCTTGACTCAGATGCCTCCTACATACCAGACGTGCACACAGGTAAGAGGTGCTAGGGGCTGCTTTCACAACAGCCCAGTGAGGCAGGGTTATGATCCCCATTTTGCTAAAGAGAAAACTAACCAACCCCCAAACAAAGCAAAGACACTGGCTTAGAGGGGTCAAGTGATATTCACAGGTAACTGATGGCAGATCCAGGGCTCACAGCCAACCCTCCTTTTTCATTTTGACCTCTGATGATAAAATCACATAAATAACCATGTGTTGGGTCTTTGCTATGTGCCAGAACTTGTGCTGAAAGCTTATCCTGGTTTATCTCCTTCAATGTCCGCTTTAATGCTGTGCAGCACGTAGCACCTCTCACCTGTGTGCACACCTAGCACTTTGGGCCAGGAAACTGGATCTCCCCCTTTCTTCACCCCCTGTCCCACCCACCCACTGGAGCTGTGTCCATAACATCTGTAATCATTTGCAAAATACAAGTTCCCAGGCCTTGTGTCGCCACTGTTTTCTTTCCTGCACACATGCAAAGACCTTTGAGTCGGCAGCTCGGTTTTATAAGGTTGCTACTTCCTGCCCTTGCTTTATTACATCTGTTCTTTGGGGCATGGTGTTATAAATTGGGTATGTGATGATGTGTAATCACTAACTGAAAAGCCAATACATTTTCACTGTACCGGCAGCAAGACAAATAAAAGGCAAAATGAAAGGCTTGTGCTCTTTTGACAAAGGGAAAAGCACACAACACACATATTAAAGAAAAAAATCAGACTGGAAATGGAAAATGTTGTCATCTTAGGGGAGTTGTTTTCTGGGAGCCGTCTGACCTGGGTTTACCTCCTGGGAGTGGGGTGCCTGGTGGCTGGGAGGTAGGGAGGGTGGCGGGTGATCTTTTAGTCCTCTTGGGAACCTCTTGTAAACCTCAGGCTGTTGCCCCAGGCGCTATGAGATATGATTGGAGCAGCATCTGAATGAGAACAACTGGTCTGTGGTCAGAAGATACAGGACAGAGAGAGACAGCTGGAGAGTAACAGAGAAAGGCAGGAATGTTTGTGTTTATGTGGGTGTATACAGCAGAGTGATTGTCCCTCAGTGGAAGTTCTGTAAACCATCCTGGTTGATCCTGATGCATGCCGTATAATAAGGGCTTACTTAGTAAGCGATGATACTGTGGTCTGCTCTTATTTGCTGCTTTTACACAGCAGGGATTGAACAGGATGAGGGTGTGCATGTCGAGTTTGGTTTGAGAGCTTTTAGGAAAGAAGTCCTCCCGCCCATTCATATTCTGTAAATATGAATATTCATATTCTGTAAATATGAATATTCATATTCAACTCTGAGACCTTGCAGACCCTGCAGGGCCATGGAATTTTGTTTTGCTTTGCCTTTTTCTTCTCCAAAGCCCCGAGGAAAATGCAATAGACATAGGGCTTGGGGGATAGATTTTTTGAAACTGATTAAAGCAGAAGATAATAAGAATAATATATATTGTTAGCCTATAAAAGGCAAACCAGAAAAAATAAAAGAGAAAAAATCTTTAAGCTTGGTAACTAATTATGTTCACGCAGTGAGGATGGATGTGAATAGAGATAAGGGTCTCTCCTTTGTAAAGAGGATTAGACTATGTGAGCAGCCTAGAAATTTGGACTTCAGTTCTTCCAAAGCACTGATACCATAATAATAGTGATAATAATAAAAAGTAATAATACACTTATAAATTATATTTATTGATCGCCTATATACAAGCTGAGCAAAGGTGAGAACCCAGGGCCCAGAGGGCCGGAGGAGCCTGGGGCTATGTTACAGATCAATACAAATCTGCCTTCTCTAGGGGGTCCCCATTTTTTTGGTGGGAGCTGGGGACAAACCAGCTCTCAGCAGTTTAATTTTCAAAATTCTTTTATAATTTATCTCACTTGCTTTTCTTGAGAATTCTATGAGGGAGATAGGAAAAGCATTCCCGTCATTCCAGAATCCGATTGGAGAAACCGAGACTCAAGATAGGGTGGCGGACTCATCCAAAGTCACCAGTGGCAGAGCCAGGACCCGACCCAGGCCTTCCGAGGCCGGCTGCGGTCCTCTCTGGGCCACCCGGGGAGGAGCCGCGAAGGAGCTGAGACACCTGAACCCCAGTATAGCGTGTTCCAGGGCACCTGCATGTCCAAATAGTGCTGTCCATTCCCGTTCTGGGACATTGCGCTTCGACCACACTGGCACCCAAGGAGCCCCAGATGTGACAGCTCGGGTTCCGGATGGTTGGTGAGCAAGCCTGGCTCCTGTGAGGCTGACCTGTCCGAATGGCAAAACAAAACAGACATTCCCTGTCTGCAGTCCTTGAATTCCTGTACAGGGTAAGGACACACACTTCTCTCTGGGACGCTATTGCACAATTGGAGATCCTTTTTTGAGATGAAGAGGCTGGCTTCTTAAGTTATTTAATGTAAACCTTCACTTGATTTCATTAAAACCACACATTGTATGTATTAATGCGCTATTTTTTATTGTTTGTCTCAACTGCTCACTCCCCAATCTGAATATGAGATCTGTGAAGGCAAAATTTTTGGTCTGTTTTTTTATTTATGATCTCAAGTGCTCAAAACAGTGCCTGATGTTTGTAAGTGCTCAGTAAACTGTTTATTGTTTGTTTGTTTAAAGGACTAAATGATAAAGAAAAAATAGCAGAGGCTGACAATCTTACATAATATGTTCATGTCCAATGGAGGTAAAAGGATGTCATTGTTTGATGTCCAATTGGTAGTTCAAATAGAGAAAAGAAATGACTAACTGAGTTGCCACATGGTCCAGGGGACTCTAGGCACTCAGAACCCAAAGGTACCCATTCCCACTTGAGAGGGTATATTGCTCAGATCCTGCCTTAAAAAAAAAAAAATTCTTTAGCAGTGATGATAAATAGGAAAGAAAAATGTGGCTAATTTTTTTTCAAGGTGGAATTTTGAAGTGAGTTATTGAATTGACTGGTCCATAAAAATACTAAATTAATAGTTATGAGTGAAATTTGTTGTTAAAAGGCAAAAGGCCAAATGATGACATAATAAAGATGATGGATGAAATCAGGAGTCATCAAACTATGGCCCTGGGGCCAAATCCTGCCTGGCACCTGTTTTCATAAATAAAGTTTTATTGGAACACAGCCAGGCCCATCCATTACCATTGTCTATGGCTGATTTCATGGTGTAACGATAGAGTTGAGTAGTGTGTGACAGAGCCCACAAGGTCCACTGAGCCTAAAACATTTGCAATCTGGCCTTTTACAGAAAATGTTTGCTGACCTCTGGATTAAATGATTATGCATCATGTTAAAGTTCAAAGAATCAAGCTGACGATGATATGTTTCTGCTGATAAGCCCAACATTGGAGACTTAGCTCTGCAAAGCATCACTGTTCATCATAGAAAATTAATGCTGTTAATCTGAATTGTATTGGTTTGGTATTTTTAATCGCACTTCTTCTATACATTTGTTTTTATTTTATATTTGCATAAGAGCTAGAAGCGTAAAGATTTATACCTAGGTTATATACATGTATGTGTAACCAATGGACATAGACAACAATGCTTGGTGGGGGACGGGATAGGGAGGAGGGTGTCTGTGGGGAAAAAGGAGAAACATCTGTAACAAAAATAAATTAATAAAAAAAGTGTTTACCAACCGCCCCCCCCCCAAAAAAACCCAACTTAAATCAACCCCAATGGGGATTGGTGAGATATTTCTTCCTTTAAATGTGTTCTCATCCTTTACTACTTAAGTTTGAAAATTACTAGTTTAAGGGCATCTGGTAGGAGCTTGTATCTAGGTTTTGCTGAGTTATACTGTGGTCACTGTTCATTGTCCTCCTCTAAATTTGTTTGGGCACGAGAACAACATTACTAAAATTCCTCTCCTTTCTAGTTTGATTCATTAAGTGTTTGCCTTATTACTTGGAGAAGTCAAGAGAGAAGAAACTTATTGGGAGGTAATTGCTTGAGTCCTGCTTTATTGTCCTTCTATAATTTTGGGATGACAATTTTGTCATCTTCTTGAAAATGCGGGGCATGTTTTTGTGGTTGTGGCTTTAAAAGTATGTCTTCTGCCCTGAGTCGGACACCTTGAGCCCAGTGGGCCTGTGCTTGAGGAGTTTGGGGGGTCCGAAGGCTTTTCCTGTTACTTGTTCTTTGGAGTAGGACTGACACTCTTCAGAGACTGAATCTGACAAGCACTCGCTGTCTGAGATAAATGTGCAGGTCGCTTATAGAATCTCTGTATGTCACAGGATCATAGCATCTGAGAGCCAGAGAGACTGAAGTTCAAGGAAGTTAAGCCTTTTGCCCGAGATCACAGAGTCAGAGGCAGAATTGGGATCGTGTGATCTGCGTTAAGGAAACAAAAGACAAAAAAACCAAACCAGAAAAAACCCTGACGAAACAAAAACAGCTCACGTTATCTTAGCTCTGAAGTTAAAAGTGTAAAAACACCCGGAACTATTGAGCTAAAGATTTTGTTTATGACATTAACTCTGAAATGTCATCTATTTTTATTTTCAGCAACTCTCTTTGATTTTTGTTCTGAGTTGATTTTTATAGCTTATTTTATAGAACGTGTTCTATCTACTCTTTGTTCTCTAAGCCTCACAGCAGCCTTTGATGGCGAGCAGTATAATTCTGACCTCCAGTTGGTAGAATGCAAATAGTCTTGTAAGGATCCAAGGCCTTATGCCTTCTAGGCCCCCAGTCTAAAACAAGCTCAGCCTCCATTCAACCTGACTAGGCTTGCTGAGGTCCCTGAATCAGCACTGGAGTGAGCTTTTGAAACACAAATCTGATCATGTCCCTTCTGCATAAGCCTTGCAGTGGCTTCATGATGGAAAACAACTCCTTGCGTGCAGGCAAAGCCCTCCCACCTCTGGCTTCCTCTGACAGCGGCTTTCCTGCCCTCCTCTTCTTCTCCAGCCCCTTCGGTGCCTCTAGGCCCTTGTTCCAGCGTGCAGTTGTCCTTTGGCCCGGTAACATCATCTCAACCTTGAGCTCTCAGTTTAGTTGTCACTTCCTCAGGGGAGCCTCCTCTGCCCTTCCTGACCCAGGCAGTTCCCCCTTAACGTGGGGACAGCACCATGCGTGTCACCCAAAGCACTGAATCACTATTGCAATTTTTCATTCATTTGTGTCAAGCCCTGAGTTTGATGGTGAGCTCTGTGAGGCAGAAATATAGTGTCTTATTCTTTAGTATATTTTCAACCCAGTGCCTGGCACCTAATAGATGCTCATAAACACTTGCTGACCCCTGAATGAGTGAATGAGCGAATGAGTGAATGAATGAAGTTCTGGCCCAGCGTTGGGGGAAGGATCCTCAGCAGCACAGTTGCCAGAGAATGTGTTGGGAAGAGAACCCAATTTGGAGTCACTAAGACCTTGAATCAAATTTCTGAGTAGGGTGGCCTCTCTGAGCCTCAAAGAATCCATCTGAAAAGAGGCCTAAGTGGTGACACCCAGCACCCAGGTAATTGTCAAGGTGAAGTAGGCAGCCACTGAAAACATCGGGTCTCAGACAGAGCCAGTGAGGCCCTGTTCCATTTCATATAGGAGCGTGGTCAACTTCAGACCCCCAGTGCCCCTCGGCTAACCCGGTGAACTGGAAGCTGCTGGTGATCCAGCTAAGCGGGACCCACAGGGCAGCGCCAGGTTTCAGGCTGGCTCCCGGAGGCAGACTTTGCGTGCCAGGCCTCACAGGGCAGCGGGGGACCCTGCGAGGAAATGAGCTGGACCTAGGAGGCAGGGGTTAAGCAGTAGCCACTTAAGATGGGCCCATCTAGGGGTGTGCCCGTTCATCATGATAAATGTCATAGTAAAATCAATTCTCTGTGTACTTTTGGGAATTACAACTATCATTTTGGCGTGATTTATTTGGTGTATAACATGAACATGGCCATTTGTTTCATCATTCTGAAAGTTCATCTAAAATTGCTTTGAGATTCTGGTTTTCGGGAGTGACATGTCCAATTGTTATCGTCTCTCCTGTGAAATATGGATCGAGGGCTACACTGCTGCCGGCCTTGTTTTCTCCCTGCTTACCTGCTCTAGGTGGCAGGGGAAGTTTTATTGCTTTGATTTCCCTTCTCCTCTCATCGCCCTCCCCACACTGAATCCGTCTTCAGACCAATATAAGGTTGAACCCCAGGGCGTTCCTCCCTGCCAGCCCTTGGGAACTTTCTCCTGCAAAGGAGAACAATGGTCTCTGAAGTGTACTGGGATCTCCACCCACTCCTGCAGCCTTCACTGGGTGTCCTCTCCCTCCCACCCAGCCATAGTCCTGATCATGGCCTTGAAGCCCATTTGCACCTGGCCATGGCAGTTAAAGACTGCCCTTGGGGTCTTGGGTCAAAACGGACTCGTTTGAGGGTTGTCCCTATCACTTAAATGGCTGTGTAACTTTGGGCAATTCTCTTGATTTCTCTGAGTTTTCTCACCTATAACGTGGAGATGATGATAAGGTGGGGGTTTCATGAGATAATAGCCTTAGCATGTATCTAGCACTGGGCTGGGATGCAATAAATACTACCTGTAGCCATCATCATCACCCCTGGCTTCTGCTTTGGCTAAGCCGTGTGGCTGGGGTCTTTCTTTGCCCCAGTTGGACAAGGGCCTCATGAGGTGAGTTGGAGGCCTGTGAGAAGATGTGAAATGTAATATGTGGGGTGAATAATAAAACTGCCCTGGGGGGAGGCAGGGTGCTACTTAAGGTTTGGGTGTTTCTGTATCATCCTTTCTCCTGGCTCTGTTTTGCTGGTGGAAGCACCTGGTGTCTGGGCTCTTTGGGACAGGATTTTCAAGAATCCTGGGACACAGGGTGCATGTGAAGTCACGATACTGCCAGTCTTCCCATCTGGCAGTGGCATCTGGGGGGAGGCCTGTGGTTTATTCCTGACAACTTTTTATAATAATAACACCACCCACCATACATCACATGTACAGACCCCAAAAAAATCAGTGTTGGATTTTTCTGCCCCGGGACACCTGTTCCACTTTCTTGAAATGGAGCAGCTATCTTTGCATATATTCCTCCCAACTTTTAGGTCAATGCCTGGCCCATCCATGATGCGTGCTGTCATCAGGAACACGCTGTCACATCGCCCCTCTACAGAGTCTTGCATTCTCTGTTCTCTCCATGGGAAATGTGCTGTCCCCATTGCTTCACATCCATCTTCTCATCTTTCAAGATTCAAATGCCACCTCCTCCAAGAAGCCCCCCGCCCCCATTCTCTCCACGGGTTATGGACTCTCCCTTCCTTTTGCTCCCATGATTTTTTACCTGCTCCTCTGTTTCAGCATCTATCACTTTTCCCTTTGCAGCAGGATCCTTATCTACTCCACTATACATTAGTTCCTTCAGGTGGGGCTGTCTTTTCCTCTGATCTCTTAGCTCAGTGTCTGGCACAAAACAGACCCTTCACGCACTTTTCTCAACTGCTAAGTGACCAGAAGGAAAGCCATCATGCCTTGTTGTTTCTGAAGAACCTGTGTGGGACTTACCTCCCACTTAGAAGTCTTTGATTTGTCTTTGGGTGATAACTTCTGCTTGGGGAAGTCTTTGACTCAAATCTCTCCTGTTCTCACCAAGTGAGGAGCTATCTCGAAGTCCCACTGTGGAGAAGTGGGCTGTCTGCGGGTGGCAAGGGCAGGAGGCTGCAGACAGGATTAAAAGGCCCAGAAATTGAACAGGCAGAGTCCAAGGGGAGAAGGTGTGCCCGAGGGAAGGGGCAGGGGCAAGCTGGTCCTCGGGCCCAACGCAGAGGATGGTGGACTTGACCTCATGTACTGATTCCGGGCTTAGTTCATGGGAACAGGAAGCAGAGAACATTTCCAGGAGCTGTGGTACTGGCATCAGCAACCCACCCCTCCCCGAGCACAGAGAGAGCCCACCTTTCCAGCAGCAAGTTAGCAGGGCCTTCTTCTTCTTCTTTTTTAAAAAATCCTCGCTGAAGGATATTTTTCCATTTATTTTCAGAGAGAAAGAGAAAGACAAACATCAATGTGAGAGAGAAACATCGAGTGGTTGCCTCCCGCACGACCCAACCAGGGCCGGGGACAAACCGCAACTGAGGTACATGCCCTTGACCAGAATCAAACCCGAGACTCTGAGCCAAACCAGCCAGGGCCAGCAGGGCCTTCTTAAGGCACATGTGTCTTCCTCTCCCCCCTCTTCCTCTTGCTCCAGAGCAAGGAGAGCAAGTCCTCCCAGATGTTTCAATTACATGGATGACTGGGGAGCTTTAGCACAGTAATAGAGCCGCCTGCTTGGACTGAAGGGAGGCAAGCACCCCCTCCCGCCTGTCTTGCCCTCAAGTTGCTTAAATGGGCACCATTGACCTTCGGAAGGCATGTCACTAATGCAGGTGTTAACCTTAATGCCACTGACTTGGGCCTGTCATTAGCACTCATGCCTGTGACAGGTGTTTGTTCTGGCCCTGGCAGGAAGGTCAGCACCTTGGAGCTGCTCAGTTCCCCAACCTCAAGTCGACACTCGAAGGTTGGCAAAGGGCCAGGCTCAAGTTGGCTGCAGTGTGGCCTCAGGGGAGGGCGGGGTGGGGTGGGGACAGAGCAGGCTTTGGGAGTGCTCAGAGCTGGGAAAGGGGTTTAATGTCTGACCCTTTTCCTAGTCCCTAGAATACTCTTTTCTCTCCCTTCTCCTCCACCTAGGCCCTCCCCCTGGATGGTCACAGTGGTGACCTGGGCCTCCTGGCTGGGGGCAGCACTCGGACAAGCCTGGGACACTCTTGCTGCCTGCTTCAGCCCAGGAACTCCTGAAGGCCACTGCACTCCTGTCCAGCAGCTCTGCTCTTCGGAGAGGGGCCTTGGCCAGCCAGGGAGGTCCCCAGGGACAGCGAGGCTGTGATTTCAGCCCCGATAGGAACCAGGTTTCGTAGGTGCCACTTTGGGTTTGTGCGTTGCCTGCTTGGGGACCTTGACTGGGCAACGAGGGGTAAAGCCCAGAGAGCACTGTGGGTCTTCGGGTTAGCACACGGCAGAGGACAAACTGTTTGGTTAGCTTCTTTCTGTACCTTGGGGCAGGGAGGTCTGGGAATGGTGTACAGCTCCATCCATCGGCACTGAACATTAGAGAGAAAGGAAATTCTGGAATTCATTTAGTTCATTAGTTCTCAAATTTTTACTACCCATTCTATCAGAAGCAGTGATCCCAAGCCATAGCAGTTGTGGCTTGAATTCTCTGTACCTTGTTTGTCTTTTACTTTTGGGATTAGTAGTGACAATAAGACTCAAACTGACACCAACTTCCACCACCAGTGGCGCCTGGTGCATGTTCATCGCACGCCAGGGATTTTGCGTCTATTCTGCCACTTAAGTATATAACAGTGCTATGACGTTGGTGTTGTCACCCTCACTTTACTGATGAGGACACGGATGCCAGAGAGGATGTGGGACTTGTTCACGGTGGAGCCAGGGTTGAACCCAGCTCCGAACAACTCCTGGTGCATTTAGCCACGCCCCTTTGCTACTGCTGTTGAGTTTGTCAATCGCTCTGTGCTTTGGGTCAGGAGAGGCTGCGGAGCTCCCCCAGATCGGAGGACTGAGGCCCTGAAAGGTGAAGATGTGTTGTTGGTGATGGGGGAGTTGGGGAGGGGAGTCCCACAGCTAGCTTGTGACTGAGCTGGGACTCATCTTCACCCAGCCGACAAATGACTTGGTTGTGCCCAGCACTGCACTAGACCCTTGCAGCAGTTCTCAACCTGTGGGTCGTGACCCCTTTGGGGGTTGAATGACCCTTTCACAGGGGTCGCCTAAGACATAACAGTAGCAAAATTACAGTTATGAAGTAGCAATGAAAATAATTTTATAGTTGGGGGTCACCACAACATGAGGAACTGTGTTAAAGGGTCGCGGCATTAGGAAGGTTGAGAACCACTGAGGGTTCCAAAAAGAATACAGTCAGTCCTCCATAGCCACGGATTTTGCATCTGTGGAATCAGCCAACCATGAGTAGCAAACAGTATTTTTGATCCACAGTTGGGAATTTGTGGATTTGGAGGGCTGACTGTATGCATTATTCTATGCAATTTTATATAAGGGATTTGAGCAACCTCAGATTTTGGTATCTGTAGGGCGTACTGGGACCAATCTTCCATGAATACTGAGAAATGACTTTATGTCCAATACTCTGTGAGCTGCCATTGGCTAGAAAAATCAAACTATATTCATAAGTAACGATGATCTTTTACTCTGTGTCAGGCATGTGTTTCACACTTACCTCTCATAACTGTGAGGTATGTACTATGATTATCCCCCTTTATGGCAAAGAGAGCAAGGCTCAGAGATGTTAAGCAACTTACCCAGGGCCACACAGCTTGGAAGGGGGAGATGGGACTCAAACCCATGTCTGGCTGACTGCAGAGCCCTTGTGCTCATACTTCAAACACAGAGAACCATGCATGCTGAACTTTGAGGACTTGACTATGATGGGATGTCAGAGAGAGAAGAAAGATGTGTTGTTGGTGATGGGGGAGTTGGGGAGGGGAGCACCTCAGAAGAGATGGGACTGGAGCTGGGCTTTCATGTCAAAAGGAGAGAGTCTGGGGATGGTGGCCTGGTTGGAAAGAACATCCCAAATAAAGGCTGGGAATTAGGAAGGGTAAATTGAGTGGTGTCTGCCTGCTTGATGGTGGAGGGACCCTTCTCTATCTGACAAACAGCTTCTTTATCCCTAGCTACTCTCACCTCATGGGTTGACACCAAGCATTCTTTTGAGAAGCTAAGAAACTCTGCCGATTAGGAGATATGATTGTTACATGTCATGGGAGCATGTGTGGCAGAGTGGACAGGCATCCAGTTTGGAACTGGATTTAAGTCTAACATTGTCATTTTCTAACTGTATGTCTTTGGGAGACTTTTAGCCACGTTGAGTTCAGTTTTATCATCTGTAGAAACTGGATAACAATGAGCATTTTTGATAATCAAATGAAATAAGGTTCAAGTAAAAAACACTTCATAAGTTGAAAATTGTCCTAAGTTATAATTACTAATTAAATGTGAATGTTTGCGAGTAAACAGGTTGTGCATGCATACGTGTATTTGGGCAGTTATGATTAGGTTTTTGTTTTTAACTATAAATGTGAATGACACCTATGCATATGGGGTGTGTGTGTGTGTGTGTGTGTGTGTGTGTGTGTGTGTGTGTCCCTTGGTCTTAGGAACACCATTGCCCATAGACAGACCCAGGAGAGATGACCCTTTACTGTGTGAATCTGCAGGTCAGGCATAGTGGCTCCCACTCACTGTCCTGTGGCTTCCCAGGACCCGAGAGCCCATTGCCATGATAACCATTTCAACCTGGGGCAGAGCCTGGATCTGAACTGCCGTATGCTGACTTCGCAGCTGCTGCTGCTCTTTCCAGAAACCGAAAGGGGCCCCTCTAAAGGCAGCAGAGATGGCGGGTGCGCTGGAGAAGCCCCTGCCAGGCAGACACCTTCTTCCTGAGGTCACCCTGAACTGCGATCTCTTTAGCACCCACCCACTGGCCAGTTTCTCAGGGACTCACTTTGCTTCCCCTCAGACACTGTAGGCACCTCCCAGCTCACACTGGAGGCTGAGCCCACCCCAGTCTCCTGACTGCTTAGCCAGTGTTCTCCTGGCCTTTTCGGGTCTCTATTGTAGACTCTGTCCTCTGAACCCCATCTCTGTTCTCAAGCCATCTTCTCTGGGACCCACCCTCTGGCCTACTCTTAGATGACAGGGGAGCTAGCTGCCAGGCCCGGAGCTGCCCCCGCAGAGGAAGCAGCAGGTGTCTGGCAGGGCACAGAGCGGCCCCGGGAGACCCTCTGCCAGTCACTGCGGGGGCCACTGGAGGACTCAGTCCTTCTTTAGCCACTGTGTGGTTGGGTCCAGGTCTTGCTAGACTCGTGTTACACGCTTCTCTGCAGAAAGCCATTTCTCAGAGAGGTCTGAATTCCTGTGCAGATTTCTACTTTCCATGTCCGCCCCAGGCTCAGAGAGGAGTTTGGGGGCCTCAGGGTGTCGGCAGCCCTTGAGGAGCACAGGTGAGCCATGAGCCTGGGAGGCTTGTAGAAGATTGATTGTCCTTTCCTGCCTGATGCTTGCACTCTCCGCACTGCTAAATGTGCCTTACCCATAATGCCTGATAGTCTGTGTACATATATGACACACTCGGAGACAGCACTGTATATATATTGGTATGTAATTTGGAAGCATAACTAATTTTTACTTTAATTATAAAATAATGTGTAAATAGTATAGTGATTTAAAAAAATGTGCCACGTATATAAAGAAGAAATAAAAACAACCCACCAGCCTACTACTGAAAGTGAGAGTGAGTCACTGTCATCATTTTGTGGTATTTCTTTCTATGGTCTCTCTCTGGCTAATATGCACATGTGGCATATACACCTGTGTGTGTATAATGTGTATGTACATGTGTTGAACACTCTTCTGGTTTTCCCCAAATCAGACACGTGCAATCCAGAGGTGTGTAGGAGTTACTACTCTCCACTGTTTCTTCTCCCTGCCTCCCCCTCCCCACCTCTTATCACCTGACCCTGTCCTGAAAGTTATGCCTCTCTCATTGTCTCCTAGTCCACTTCTCTCTGACTTTCCATCCTGACCCACCCGAGTTACATGGCCCCGAACTGGTCACAGCGTCCTCTCCCTTCAATTTAAGCACAGCTACTATGGGTGCAACTGCCTGGCTCTGTCTCTTACGAGCTGTGCAAACTTGAGCAAGTTACTTCACTTCTCTGAGTTTCAGCATCCTTATCATGTTGCTGTCAATGAGAACACGTTTTCTGTTCATGTCTTCCACCCATACATTCAGTGCCTTTTCCATCTTTTTTTTTAATCCTCACCCGAGGACACTTATGCGTTTATCTTCAGATAAAGCAGGAGGGAGAGGGAGGAAGAGAGAGAGAGAAACATCGACATGAGAGAAACACATCGAGTGGTTGCCTCCTGCACGGCCCCAACCAGGGCGGGGACAAACTGCAACCGAGGTTCGTGCCCTTAGCGGGAACCGAACCCGGGCCTCTCTGGTCCGCGGGCCGATGCTCTAACCGCTGAGCCAAACTGGCCAGGGCAATGCCTTTTCCATCTTAACTAAACATTTATCACGCACGGTGGCTGTACTTTTACAGTTTGAAGTGCGACAACAAAACTAGCACGGATTTCTTTCTTCTTCTTCTTCATAATTTCACAGATAGAAGATTTGTTTTTCTCACAGATCTTAGCAACCTCAGGAAATGATTTCTTTTCTTATGAAGTCGAGAACTTTCACCGTTTCATAAAGGGAGCACTTTAGGGCTTCTCTCTGGCATATCTGAATTGCTAGCAGCACTACTCTTGTGCTTCGGGGCCATTATTAAGTAAAATAAGGGTGACTTGCCCACGGGCACTATGATACGGCCACAGTGGATCTGATAACTGAGCCGGCTACTATGTGACAAACAGGCAGGGAGAGTAAACAGTGTGGAGATGCTGGACAAAGGGATGAGTCACATCCCAGAGGGGACAGTGGGACCACGTGAGATTTTATCACATTACCCAGAACAGCTTTCAATTTAAAACTTAAATTTTTTATTTCTGGAATTTTCCACTTAATAGTATGGACCACAGTTAGACTTCAGGTAACTGAAACAGCAAAAAAGTGAAACTGTGAATAAGGGAACTACTGTGCTGTCTTCTCTCTGCTGGAAATTCTTTCCCCTCCCCATCCTCTCGCTTGCGATGTGCTTATTGTACGTGTGCTCTGCTCCCATGGTTTTCTATGATAAACAACATAAAGACGTCTTTGCACGTAAATCTTCACACGGGCCTCTGATTGTGTCCTCAAAACAAATCCTTGGAAGTGGAATTTCTAGGTCAAAGATTATGAACATTTTTAAGGCTTTTGATGAATATCACCAGCTCACTTTCTAGAAAGCAAACACACACTCCTTAGTCTTCTTGCCACATGTCCCTTTCTTGGGCTTCTGTGGCATTCTGAATCTTTCCTCTAGCAGTGATCTCATCGCCTTTCTATTAGAGTTATTTGTCTACTCCGTCTCCTTGAAGAGACGGGAAGGGCTCGAGGTAAGGGCTGTGCAGTCCGTGCAGATGCCCGTGAACATCTGCTGAGCTGGACTGACTTGAACAGAGGAGTTGCTGTCGGTCCCCTTCCACAGTAGGGTGGAAACCAGGAATCCCGATGTTTGGTAATAAATCAGTAGGTCCCAAAATGTCTAAAAAGAGGGAAAAATCCAACACTCACAGAATCCCAATCTTTCCTCCTCTCTCCCAGTCTAACACTTGAGTAAGAGAAGAACCCAATGGAAAAGTCGTGCTTCTTATTTTTTGAGTGGAGGAAGGGTGATGTCTGAGTAAGCAGAGGCTCAGGCGGACCTTGGGGATGGAGCAGCCCAGGTTCTTCAGGTGCTGGTTCTTTTGGGGGACGGTGGGAGGAGCTCCCAGGATCTTCCTTACTTTCCCTGCAAAGCAAATGTCGTCCCTTTGCCCTTCCTGTGTCCTGCCTCTCGGTGATTGGCAGGAGAAGGCAGAGCAGATGTCTCCCTTACTGGTTTCACTGGGGGTGTCTTGTTCTCACGCGCACCCCAGGGCCATCAGCCCTCCTGCTGTAAGGACCCCTCGGGGCACGTGGTGGCTGGCTCCTGCTGGCTCCTGCTCCTCTGTAGGGTGGCTTACTGGACACTGAGCACTTAGAACCTTTAGCTCAACCTTTCTAAAAAACCTGGGAAGAAGTTCTTTTGTCCCTCAATGGCCCTTTGTCCTCTGGGGCCTGCAAGAGTTTCCCGCCTGCTCCGAAAGCACCTGTTCCCCAGAGAGCCACACTTAAAGCTGCAGCTGGGATGTTTGGTCTGGAGAAGCTGTGAGGCTACCCCAGGCTGGCCTCTCCTGGCCTACCTGGGTTCTCTGTGGCGCTTATATGTGACACACGATCCCCACTGTTCCAAGTGTGTTACAAAGAGTAACTTGTTTCATCATCCCCCAAACCCTGTGAGCTAGGCGCTTTATCCTCATTTTACAGACAGGGAAGCTGGAACTCAGAGAGGCCACAAGCTAGAGAGGGGCTGAGCCAGGAACTGAACCAGGCAGTCTGCTCTCAGAGAGGGGCTGAGGGCCGAGTGGGGTCCCTGGGTTCTGGGTAGACTCTGTGAGCCTACGGGTGTGCATGTGGGCGTGCATTCATGTGTGTGTGTGTGTGTGTGTGTGTGTGTGTGTGTGTGAGAGAGAGAGAGAGAGAGAGAGAGAGAGAGAGAGAGAGAAAGAGAGAGACTTTCTCCAGCCTGAGGCTCTCATGTACCAAGGAGGCAGACTGGTCTGGTCACACAGTACAAAATGGAAGGGCCTTAGCACTAAGCCAGACCTGAGTTTGAGTTCTGACTCTGCCACTTATTAGCTGTGTGACTTTAGGCACACCGCTTGACTTCTCTGAGTCTTTATTTCCTTATCTACAAATGTATCTACCTCATAGTGTTGTCATAGAGATTACATGTATTCATTTAGGTCAGTGATTTTCAACCTTTTTCATCTCATGGCACACATAAACTAATTACTAAATTTCTGCAGCACACCCAAAAATACATTTTTTGCCGAGCTGACAAAAAAAAAATAGGCATAATTTTGATTCATTCACACCAGATGGGTATTGTTGCGTTGGATGTTGTCATATTTTAATTTGACACTCTAAGGGCAATGAGGTCAGTGCCCCTGACTAAATAGTCAGGTACTGCATGTTTTAAAAATTCTCCAGGCACACCGGTTGAAAATCGCTATTTTAGGTCAGTGGTTAAGGACAGTGCCTAGCACGTGGTAGTCCCTGAAAGAAATATTCTCTTAACTTTTTCAACCATTCCAGGCAAGCTGAGAGGTAAAGGGAATGTGCCCTTTCCTCCAATTTCCAGAATCTTCTCTCCCCCCACATACCTTGCCTGTCACTTACTCTCCAAAAACATGTTTCATTTGCACCAAAGCATTGCAGGCTTTATGTATTATCCCTTCCGTCAACTCGACACTGAATAAAGGAATAGAGGAAGAGGGCATGCTTAACCCCAAAGCACAAGACCTTAAAAAGGGCAAGAGACTTCCTGGTGCCTCCCAGATGCCCGCCACCTGTCTATTCTGCCCGTGTTAAGGCAGATTCTGGGAAAGCCTCTCCCTTCCCTGTCTTTGGACTTGTGCTTGGAGACTTTGCTCAGAGCCCACACTCTCTTCTTTGTCCCTGGGCACCATCCACTTGGCTTTGGACCACGCCCTGCCTGGCTGAACTGCCCTCGGAGCTGTCAACACGGGGTGTGCGTGCTGGTATGCCAGCCATGGGGCTTCGGAGACGAAAGGTGCGGGGAGCAGGCAGGAATGTGCTAGGCTGGTTCGCACTACCTGCCAGCACAGAAACCGCCAGTAAATCACGGCGCACAGGGAGGGTGCCCAGAGCTGGGGTGAGAAGGGAATGTGGGGCTGGCCTGCCATGGACAGGAGCGGGCTTTCAGCTCAGGGTAAAAACAACAAAACAAAACAACGAGGGAAATTGTCTAACGCTGGACTAGTGTGCTGGAAGGTGGTACTCCCCATCCTTACAGGTATTCCAGAAGCTGACACTCACTCTCCAGTGCTGTGGTGGCAAAGACTTTTTTAGTGGGAGAGAGGCGACTCCTTCCAGCCTTCAGATTCCCCGGGCGGGGGGCTGGATTCCCGGTCTGTGATGAAAACTGGAGGGTCTAGGCATGTACCTTTGTTTGATGACATGTACCAGGCTTTGTTCTAATTGCTTACACGTGTTAACTCATTTAATTCTCATACTAACCCTGTGAGGTAGGTTCTCTTATTCCCTTCTGTAGGTGGGGATCCTGGGGCCTGGGTGGGGAACTTGTCCAAGAGCTCCCAGCTAGTCTGCCTGACTCCAGTCTGTTCTCTTAGCTGCTCTGCATTCTGGTCTGGGCGTGGCTGGGGTGGGGGTGGGTGGGGATGTAGCCAGGTCCCAAAGCAGGCAAGCAAAGTACCCTAGATGAGCAGGCCTTTTGAAGAGTTCCTTTCTGCAGGCATATCAAGTAACCCCAAGGATGTGGTGACAGACAGGGTAACAGCCAGGTGACAGAGTGAGGAGATGGACCCTCCTGAAAGGCAGGAGGGTCACAGTGATACAGAATGTGGAAGCTTAAAAACCCAGGTAGGCAAGTGACCACAGGGATGTCTGTTATCCATCATGGAACTCCAGGACCTCGGGAACAGGGAGGGGATTCTGTTAACCCCAGGGAACGTGACATTTCCCTGAGAAATGGACTCAGGCCCTGCACAGGGTGAAGACGGTGGCATCGGCAGTGGCAAGCGATGTCAGAGCATTCAGGGAGAAAGACTTGCTGTGGAGCCCCAGGGCTGGGATCAGCTGCCCCAGGAAAGGAGGACGGGCTTCAGAACTCAGAGATGGGGGTTAGTCCCCAGATCTGCCACTTTTGCTTCTTATGTGACCAGGCCAGCTTGGTGGACCTCTCCCACCTTTGGGTTCCTTATCTTAAAGGGTGGGTACATGATGATTGGGGGTGGCAGCTCAAATAAAATAATATTTGCCTCTATCGAGCCTTGCAAAAAAGAGGTGCTAACAAACGTCCTTGTGTGTCTTTCAATGGCTCTTGTCTTGAATAAGAATTGATTTTAGAGATTGAAGGTGGACTGATCCAGAAGGAGAGTGTGTGGGGGAAGGGCTGAAGAAGGTAAGAGGCAGGAGGGCTATGGGGAAGGGCTAGGAAGGCCAAGCCATTGAACAAACCGCCTGTCCACTCTGGTATCAGCAAACCCCCACGCTGGGGTCATGAAGTTAGCTAGTGGCTTTGCACAACCCTCTGGGTGCTAACTCCAAAACCAGGTGGCTGGGGGCTATGGAAGGGGAGGTCACTAAGGAACACCTGGGATTTCAAGTTAATGCATTGGAAAATACCCTGGGCTAGGGAGCAGCAGGCTGGCTCCGGTCAACACAGCTTGCCCTCGGCATTCCCTCCCAACCCCAACCCCTTCTAGCGTGTCCTCTCTTGTCATTCTCTGAGTGCCTGCAGGCACCCTCCATCTCCTCATCTGCAAAACGAGCAGATTTGGATAAGAGGATGACTAAGATTAATTATATACCTCCATGGTCTTAAAGGTCAAACATTTTATTTTTCTCTTACTCTGAAAATTTAGAAGAATTACTTCCATGTTAGAGGTCTATGGTTAAGGCAGCCGGACTAACTGAAAGGATCACGACTGGACAACAACGATAGCACGAGCAGGGACGGGAGATCTAGAGTGCTGCAGAGGGGATGGCAGTGCCCCGTGTTTTAGGGTTAGTGTTTATAACAGTCCCACTTTGTAGATGAGGCTACTGAGGGCCAGAGGAGTTGAATGACTTGCTTGAGGGTCACACAGCTGGGTAGTGGTCAAGTCAGGCTCTTACCCAGGGTTTTCCAGGCCAAACTCTCATACAAAGTAACTGTGTGAAGGCACTGCCCATATCTAGGTCTCAGTCTCTCCATCTTAAAATGGGTGGATTGTCCTTCTGGCCATAAAATGTTACAATCTTATTATTTCTCTGTTCCTGGGGGACTCAGGTTTTCTCTTGGTGCTGGCTGGTAAATATCTGTCTTGGTCTCCAGGGGGTTTGGCAGTTCCCCTATTTCCTCCTCTCATTGTTGATATTGACCACTGCTAGCAAAGGTTTGGAAGTAGGTCCCACAGGGTAGCCTTGCTGATAGCTCTGGATTCTCTTTCACTGTATGGGGTGTGGAATCTCTTTCAGAATCACAATATTTGGATTGTAAGGCACCGTAGAGGTCATCCTGTGTCCGGAAAGGCCTTGCTAGGTGGCTGTTTAGTCCAAGCCCTGGCCTTCAGGAGGATGGACCAGGTGACCTAATAAAGTTCCTAATAAAACTGCCTGGGCAGATCACCAACCTCCGTCTTCTTTAAAGTCTCATTGAAAAAGGAATGTCTACAGCAGTCCCCGGGTAACACATTACAGAGTTTCACAACCCTCCTAGCCAGGAAGCTGTTCTTAATGTTTAACCTTAATCCCTCCCGCTGTAATTTAAGGCCCTTTCCTCTTGTTGAGTGCAAATGGAGAACAGCTGCTCACGCTCATCGTCTGACATCAGCTATTTCTCAAGATGACCCTGTGAGACAGGCCAGGGTCATTAGACCCAATTTGGTGCTCAGCAAACATGTATTTATTTCTGCATGCGCGGGCTGCAGCTGCTTCGTGAGGCACGACGAAGACCTGCAAGTTTCTCAGGGTGTCTTTGGCGGTCTGTCTCCTGATGGCTGCATGACCCTGCGGACCCCCGGGGGCGGGGGCCTCCCTTTCGGCTGCTTTGGAAAGGCCCTTGTCCAGCCCTCCACGGCAGAGGCCGCTCTCCAGACAGAACAGTTTCACGGAGGTGGCTGAGACTTTAAACTTGAGGCAACCAATCCGAGGAAGTGTCCAGGTGAAACCGTCTGGCTCCTCCCTCGCCTTGGTTACAGCTGTGTTTTGGGGATATCTTTTCAATCGGCAAAGCTGGGGGTTCCACGAGGGCCCACGGCTTTCCTGCCCTCCCGAGGGGCCGAGCTGAGGGCAAAGGGAACAGCCGCGAGGGTTCTGTGACCACAGGGAGGTTGTCCTGCCTTCTGTCCTTTCTGAAAGGAGGCGGAGATGAACTATAACCCAGCAGTTTACCACCCCCACCATCGCTAAGCACAACAGTATCAACAACAAGAACAGGGACAACAGAACCCAAGGGCCTGCGGGTGAAACATGCCCTTCTAGCTCAAGTCTTATCTGGTGCTTTCTCTCTGGTCGATCTCTGTTTACAGAAACACAGCAACACGTTTGGGAGAACAGGTGAGCAAGTGGGAGGGAATTTCAGAGGCCAGGGCCAGCGCCTCCACCCTTCCCAGTTTAACTTGAGCCGTTGCTTGTGGTTTCAGGGGCCCCGTGCCTGCACCCGCTACATCCCTGGCCCCAAAGGATGTAGGATGAGAGGACTTTAAGGCCCAAGCTGTCCCTTCTCCAGGAGGCTGCAGTCCCATCCACGAACCTTTCCCTCTTGGTTAGAGTCCACCGTTCCTGATGTTTATCCGAGGCCCGGATCAAAGCTGTCCAGGTTGTAAATCTCTCTCTGTGGCAGTCAGTCCCCAGGGCAGCTGAAGAGGGTTGACAGCCCTTTGGGCCTCAAAGGAAAAAATTTGCTCTACTCCACCCACTCCCACGTCTGCCAAGAAGCTGTCCTCTCAGGAGCCACAGCCGCCGTTCCATTCCTGGGAGCTGCTTCTGGAGGCTGAGACAGGCTTGTTTGTGGTGGGGGAGAGAACGCGGAGCCTGTATGCGGGGAGGCGAGAGTGAGGGGTGCAGCTGTGGCCTGTGTGTGTGTGGGGTGTCTGTGTGGGGACGGATGTGCTTGCCTTCGCCTGAGCAGTTGTGAGATGCTTTATGATGCCTTCATAGGTAGATGGGCGGGGTGGGGGAGACAGAAACGCAGAGCCACAGGCGTCCTCGAGGACCCCGGAGCCCAGCCCCTCGGAAGGGTGAAGCACTTGCTCACATCCCACGACTCGGGCTCAGTAGGGAAGCCAGACCACAGAACCATTCTCCCAACTCCCAGTCAAGAGCAGAGTGTCCAGGCCTCAGGAACCATCCATCAGGCTTTGAAACATCGAGAAAAGGACCCCCACCCTTTAGGAGATCCCTCCGCACCCTTCTCTAGTGTCCGTGGAGCCCGTGCCTGCGGGTTTCTGCAGACACCTCAGGGACTGACACCCAGCAGAAATTCCAGGCCGGTGGAGGAAGTGATGGGAAGCTGGAGTATCTCAGACAGAGCTGGTGGCGAGGGGCTGGTGCGCTGGAGAGAGCACCCCCTCCTGGGACAGACGGTCTCATTCCGGTGATGGTGGGCTGCAGGAATTTCTTGTGTTGACGCAGAGGAGGCCGTGAGCTTCTCTGCCTCAGGACACGTGGAAGCTTTGGGGCGGAGTGTTTAGCCCCCCAGAAAGGGGTAGAAGGACAGTTTAGGTAAATAAACCCTCGGCATTCTCTTTCTTGAAGAATCAGAAGTGTTAGTGAAGGAAGGGGTTGTAGAAATAACTTAGTTTAACCCTTTCATTTACTCAGGAGGAAAATGGAGGCCCAGAGAAGAGAAAGGACTCACAGCAGAAGGGAGGACCATGGGCAGAGAGGGATCCTGGCCCTAGGGTGGGGATCCTAGGAACTCAAGCCTGAGCTGAATCATAAAACAAATCACTGTCGATAAACTACGTATGCGCTTATATAAAGCACATAAATGCCTATGGCCATGGTTTTGGAAAAATGCCTCCCAGATAAAAGTAGCTTTCAGTCCTCTATAAAATGTTAAAAGTCGAATCCCTGACTCCTAGCTGCTCAACAGGCTCTCAAAGGAGCACCGGCAGCTCACACGTGGACAGTTCAGCAGCCTCGTGTGTGAAGGGGAGGCCGAGAAGCAAAGGGGATGAGACTCGAGGCCGCAGAGGCTTGGGTTCCAGGCCGGGCTGGGCCCTTGCTGGCTGTTGACTTTGGCAAATTGCCTCACCGTTCCCTCATTTGTACTTAACCTCATAGGTGGTTAGTTGTACCAATGAAATGACATCTGTTCTCAGGGCAGTGCTGGCAACATAGTAAGTGCTCAATAAATGCCCACTTTTAGCCCTGGCTGGTTTGGCTCAGTGGTTTGAGCATCGGCCAGTGGACCAATGAGTCCTGGGTTCAATTCTGGCCAAGGGCACGTACCTTGGTTGTGGTTCGCCCCCGGCCCTGGTCAGGGTTGTGCAGGAGGCAACCAGTTGATGTGACCCTCTCACGTCAATGTTAAAAAAACAACAACAAAAAACGCTCACTTTTAGAGCCCCTCACCCCGGGAGGAACCAAGGAGGATCCTCCCTCTTGGATAAAATGTGAAAATGCTGGCTCTGTTGAAATCTAGGCACAGATCACCCAGGAGGTGAAGCCCCTGAGAGGACTGGATTTCATTAATTCAGAAGATTTATCCCAATTTCAGAGGTTGCCAGCGGATTGGGTGGCTTTAGAGCCTTTGTTCCATCTGTCGGGGGTTCATTCCTGTTCTGAGCGTTAGGGCTCTGTTACGGTCTGAATTGTGTTCACCCAAAATTCGTATGTTGAAGTCCTAACCCCTAGTATCTCAGAATGTGACTGTATTTGGACATAGGGTCTTTAAAGAGGTAATTAAGTTAAGATGAGATAATTAGGGTGAGCTCCAATCTGCTATGACTGGTGTCTGTGTAAGAAGAGGGAATTTGGAGACAGACACGCACAGGGAAGACTGGTGAAGACACAGGGGGAAGACGGCCATCTACAGCCAAGGAAATGGCTTTGCCGACACCTCGATTCTAGACTTCTGCACCACCCCGGCTGGGGTACCCGGGTAGGGCAGCCAGAGCTAGCTGTACCCAGGTTCCTCTCCATCTTCCTCCCGAGACCTGGACAAGCAGCAGTGGCTGCCCTTCCACGGTTCTCAGATTCCTGGTCTGCCAGAGGGGGAGGGAACACGGGCCAGGCCTCTCAGACTTCTGTGTGTTTGAAAGTCTCTCCTAGGAGATCCTGTTAAAGATGCAGACTTCATGACCACACCTCCCATGGAGAGTCTTACCTAGTGATGTCTGGGGAGGTGCCCGGGGTGACTTGAATGACAGAGTCCACCCCTTGAGGGGCTCTGCTGTAGCCCTCAGTCCCACCCAGGCCTTCCGTTTGGGGGTTAGTGTTGAGGGGAAGCTGGCAGGTGTCCCTCCGTCACCGAGGAGGCTAGCTTGCAGGTGGGGCTGGAAGCGCCCAGATCTGCCTGGACTCGTGCCCGCTCCCTGCACACCCCGCCTGTGCTGGCGCTGGAGGCCGGCAGCCGTCTGCCTTTCAAACCTGCGGCAGAGGGAGCGGGCACAGCCTGGCCCACGGGCCGCGCCGGCTGCTGGGTGCCCGAGTGAGTGGGAGCTTCATGGGCTCGCTGTTGGGATGGGCGTGGAGAAGTTATGAACTCCTGGGCGTCTTGCTCCTGTCAGCTTCCAGCATGACACATGCACAAAGGCACCTTTTATAGGTGGGAAATTATAGGTGCTGCCACTTCAAAGGCCTTGGCAGCCGCAGCTCCTCTTTGATAGATGACAGTATTATTAATGGTGATTTATTGCTGGGGCCATTTTGACAACAGAAATAACCAGTTTCTCCACCTTTCTGGCCCCCTCCCCCCACACCTTGCTGGTTTTTCTTTTTGGCTTGGGGGTTACTTCCCTGCTCAAGGAGGCTGGGGCATCTGTTTAACGCACACAGTGAGGTATCTAGCTTATTAACTTGTCATCATGTGTCATAAAGTTTAGTGAAATGCTGGCAGATTGTAATCCTAAACAGGGCAATTACCCTATTATTAAAGCGGCTTTCTTTCTTTCTCTCTCTTTATTTTTCTTTCTCTCTCTCTCCCACCACCCCCTTTCCTGGTTGGGTTTGTTCTTACCTCTGTCCTACCTGCTTGATTAGTCACAAGCAGGAGTCTCCTGCTTTGCAATTATCCCAGAGTCATCCTGGCCGTGGCTGGGCATTACTCACAGGAAAGTGGACTGCAGGAGAGCTGACCACCTTGCTGCTCGCTGTAGCGACTAACTAACCTAACTAACCAGGTCATGGAGGCTAGGGGCTGTCCCAGCCACGGCCACTGCAGGGAGGCAGCAGCAAAAAGCTGCTGGTGGGATGGTTTCTGCCCCCAGGCCCCAGTGGCACTGAGGTTGGAGAGGGGAGACAGAGCTAAGGCAGGTGCTTTAGCTCCCGTTGCCTTTGCTGCATACTTGGGTTTCTTTGCAGAGTGGATCTCCCTCTGTCTTTAACCAGCTCACTTTTGGATCTGGGAGCAGAGGTGGAATAGAAAAGGGGGCATTGGTGGGGTGGTAAGGGGACAGAAGGAGAGGAATCACTTGATCTGAGTTTGAATCCCCTCTGCCGCTTACTGGCTGCCATTCCTCAGCCGGAGACTCACTTTCTCAGTTTATAAAATGGGGTGATAATTCTTGCCTCGTGTACTTCACACAGTTTTATGGGGATGATCAAATTAGATACTGGGTATGAAAGAGGGTGGTTAAGAGTAAATCACTCTACAAATCTGAGGGATTATTGTAATTTCATATGTGCCGTTGCAGAGTCTGGCTTCATGTCTATCTGAACCTCAACTCCTGTTCTCCAAAGGGTCGTAAGTATGTCGAGAGTCCGTCTTCTGTTTCTCTGCACTCCTCAAGGCCGTGATGACCTCGGTTTCTGAATGTACCTGGGAGGCATTATTTGACTCATGGTCTGAACAATGGGAATTTTTAGGCACATTCATGACAAATAGTGGCTATATGTACAGAGCTAGGTTAAGAATACAGACCTGAGTAGGCTGGGGATACAACTGAAATAACTGAATCTGTTTGCCAGATCTTGAAAGGACCTTAGAGATTGTCTAGTTTAATTAGCCCATTATATAGATTTGTAAATCAAGGCTCAAAGAAGTAGAACAACATTCCTAGGGTGAGATATAGGCTGAGTGGGGACTAGCATTCTTGTCCCCGCTCCCAGTCCAGTGCTTTCTCCCCTGGGAGAAGCACCTTAGCAGCCTGGACTCTGGTTCCTCTTCCTCTTCTGATGTAAGGAGAGACTTCACCTGCCTTTTCAGGTATCCTCATCAATTAGTTCTCAGGAAAGGATGTACTAGCAGTCATTTACACTCTAGGGTGAATTTAAGTCAATGTTGAGTTCTCTCAGACTTATTTACTTGTGTAGCCTCACCCTCACTTATAAAGAGCTGGGCTTTGTTCCCTGCCAATAGAGTTTCTAACACTGAGAGAGAAGCAATGCATTTTTGAGGCAGGGATCCATGATTCTCAGACCCTGAAATCCTGCCAGTTGCCTTCTCTGTAGGGCAGCAAGGGCTGGGCACTGCTTCTAGAATTACACGGCTCTGGACCAAGATCTATGTGTTCACAGTTTAGAGTGTGTTTGTCAGGACCTGTCAGGGAGTAAGGCCGGGTAGATGAATGGAGTCAGGCAGGTTTAAAATGGAACCAGCAGACAGATTTAAAAATGGAAAGTAGCCAGAGTGAAGGTGGTCCCTAAACACCCCACACTTCTGTTTGTTTTCTGCTTTCTTTTGCAAAGTTGGAGAACACAAGAAGGCAAAGTAGTGTTAGGAACTGTAAGTTCCAAGTGCCTGGTGCAGGGAGAATTGTTGAGCCCCTACTGCATGCCAGGCATTGTCTTATGTGCAGGGTGGTGAGGAAAAGAGACACCATTCAACCTCTCAGAGCTCGTCTAGAGACAGGCCACAGGCAAGGGAGAGAGAGACACTCTGTGGCAGGTATGCTGGGTCTCCCTGCCTTTGCCCATGAAGTGAATGAAATGCCTGTAGGTCACCTTGAACTTCTGGCAGAACGCAATGAGATCTAATACTGATAAAATTATTGATGGGACTGTTGCTGGTCGGGCAAAGGGCAGAGAGGATTTGGAGATGATTTGAGGTATTGAGTTTAGAGAGCGAAAGCCAGAGCGAGAGTGAGAGAGAGAGAGAGAGCGAGAGCGAGAGAGAGAGAGAGAGAGAGAAGACAAAGTTGGATGCAAAAGGGAATAGAGTAACTCTGACTTTTAGACATGTAGATTGCAAGGAGGCAAGGCAGCCCCATGCAAACTTCCTGCTGGCCTTAGAGAAATGTCCTGGAGCCTGGGGACAAGGGCAGAGCTGGCCATTTGGACCTCAGCCTAGAGGAGACAGGTGGTGCCTGCAGCCACGAGAAGAGATATTATCTCCACATACAGAAGGAGGGTTGCAACACTGAGTTTCCCAGTTGGGCAAGTACAGCCTGAGCTGCGATGGTGAGTGACATTGCCTCTTCACTCAGCTCCTTGTTCGGTGGTCATTTGAGAATTGGCTGAGGCTGACCAGTTACTTACTCCATGGGTCCTGGAGCACAGAGAGGAGTGGAGGATAAAGAAAGACCAAGGTGGGGCTCCTACCCTCCCCCTGCCAAGTTCACGGTGGGACCCAATGCTTTGCTGGCTGTCTGTGGTCATGATGTGGACAGACTGACCCTGACTCCCCTTGAGGCTTTGTCAGGTCAAGGCCTCCTGTTACTCCTGAATTTAGAGGAAGAAGACCTGTGGTCTCCCATCTCTACTGGCAATTTCAGATGATCTGACCTACTTGTATGTCATTAACTAATTGTGTGATCTTGGACAATTCACTATATCTCATTGTGACTCATCTGAAAAAATAGGGGTATGATACTGGCCCTGCTGACCTTAGTGGATTGTTGTGAAATAATAGCTAAGGAGGGATAGTAGGTATTTTGTAAACTTTATGGTGATACGCACAGGTTAGTTTCCGTGATGATGGCTCTTACTCTGTTATTTGGAACACTTGGAAGAGACCCCCTTCTCTGAGGAAACTCCAGGGTGAGGTATTCTAGACCCAGGCTTGAGGGGCACTGAGAAGCCTGGGAGGACCAGATTCCTGGTTTACAGGACAGAGTAGGCCCCATTTCCCTGGCATCCAGGGGTGAAGGAGAATCTCCTGCTTTTGTGTGTGGGGGGTCTTCTGAGAACCACAGCACACTCCCCTCCATCCGAAGAGGGCGCCCAGTCCTAATTCTGTGTGGAAGGACACTGCCTGGCCCCAAGGCCAGCCCCATGTAGCAAGGCCTCAGAGATGGCAAACCTGAAAGGCAGCTGGCTGGCTCTGGTTCTGACAGGTATCTCAGCCAGAGCCTGCAGATAAGGGAGATAGGCAGGCTGGGCTCCTTTCCTCCTTGAGCTGATAATTGCTGTGCAATAGCACTCTGTGTAATTGCTAAATAAAACCTCTTGCCCCACCATGATAGATTTATGGCTGAAACACCTTATCTGAACTGAGAATATTTTGAGTGAGTGTACAAGGGTGTGTGTGGGATGAGAAGGCAGAAAAGCCAGTTTTGCAAAAATTTTCAGAAGGGCTCAGTAAATTCCTACCCTTCCTCCCTTCCCTGAAGTATTAGCCAGAAGCTCTTTCTAGATCTGCCAGAACTTCTATATCTATAGATCTTCTCCAGAACCTAGAGCAATGTAGACACAACATGAAATATTGGCCTGTGATGATGATAACGATAATGAAGACTGTGGCCTGGAAGGAGACTCTATGTTTTTGAGAAGTTTAATGTAATTCAATTCAACAAATATTTAACAGGTGCCCATTCTTGCCCAGGGCTAGGAAAGCTATTACAATTATTTTTGGGGGGTGGGGTGGGGGGGAAGGAAAGGCATTGAGAATATAGAGGAAGAAGACACAGGCTCTTTCTCTAGAACCTTGGTCTATTTTGAGGGGCTAGGACATGCACAGACTGGCTTGGTGGGACTGGAGTGGGCAGGAGGGGTTGGGGCAGCCTCTGATCCCTGCCCAGCCTCTCCCTGCCCCAGCCCACCTGAGCTGAGTGATGGTGTTTTTTCAGGGTCTGATAACAAAGACCAGAGCCTTCACCCCTGGAGGTGGTGGGGCTGAGGGAAGTGCTTGCTGGGCCCCTGGGAATGGGAACATAGTTACTGTCCCATCATACTTGTGGCAACCCTGCTGCCACCAAAAGAGCCTGGCCCAGTCTCTCTGGAAGTTCACAGCATCTCAACCATACCAGAGCATGTGGATTCCTTCTTCCTGTCCAAGCAGGTGTGCCTTTTCTGGTATCAACTGTTGGGGCTTTCCCTGCCACACCTCTTCTCTCTCTCTCTTCTGTTATTTAACCCAGGAGGAGGGACTGGAGACTGATATCAGCCATGGGAATGGAAGGGAGCAGAGGGAGGGAGGAAGCTGCATTTATCTGAGCACCTACTATGTGCCAGTTCCAGACAATATTTTACCTGGGAAGGAAGAATCACTGTCTTAGAGCCTGAAAACATCTGAGCTGAAAGGGAAGTTAGAAACCACATGGTCTCTTCTTCTCTTTCTGATGAGGAAGCAACTTGCCCAAAGTCCCCGAGCATTCTAATCCCCCCGCCCCAGCAAAGCAGTTGTCCTGTAATAACTCCCCTTTATAAACACAGATGTTCTATGATACACCTGCCTCAATCACAAGTGGGATGACTGTCTCCATGGATTCACAGGCCATCAGAGGCCCTGGTCCAGCCTCCTCAACTCACACGTGCCTCCGAGGGACCTGCCTTTATCAGCACCCATCTCCCCAGCTCCCCTGCACCATCCTGGGGCTTGTCTCCCCTGTTGCCTCTGGGCATATCGCCCCCCTCAGGAATCAGGGGGTTACTAGCGTAAGTGGTCATCAGTCTCTGATGAAGTGGCAACAGGAGAGGTTTGGAGAACCCTTCCAGGTAAGGGGGACTTTACTTGAGGTAATGGGATGAATCATATCCCCACCCCCGATTCCTATGTTGATGTCCTAACCCTTGGTACTTCAAGATTTGACTGTATTTGGAGATAGGGTCTCTAAAAAGGTCATTAAAATGAGGTCCTATGTGTGGGCCCTAACCCAATACGACTGGTGTCCTTATGAGAAGAGGAACTTTGGACACAGACAGACACAGAGGGAAGACCGTGTGAAGACACCGGGAGAGGACGGCCATCTACAAGCCCAGGAGAGAGGCCTCAGGAGGAACCAACCCTTTCCACACCTTGATCTTGAACTTCTGGCCTCCAGAGGCCACGGTTTCCGTGGTGCGGACCACCGTTCTCTGGCACGTCGTCATGGCAGGGTCAGAAGCTACCCCGGGCTCTTCTGTAGTCACCTGGCTAAGGGTGGCTCTGTCAGGAGGCTCAGAGACCAGGCAGGGTGGGACGCTACCAGCCAGGCCCCGAGGGGCAGTTTTGGGGTGACAGGAGGGCTAGGGTGACTTCTCAGATCCCTGGCATGGTAGCCTGGGCCAGCGAATGGGACTCGGTGAGTGAGGCAAGCTTGGTGCTAGGAAACACGGGCTCTATAGGTGTCCGGTCCTTCCCTTGTGGGAGCTTGTTCAAATTCCTTCACTTCTCTGGCCTCAGCTTCCTCCTCTGTGGCAGGGAGAGAAGAATGCCTGCGTGGTTCACCTCCACGGCTGTGGTGTGGATGAAGGGACAATACGTCAGTGGTTCGTCTGGGTCAGTGATGGTGACGAAGGTGATGGCTCTTTCTCTCTCCACAGGGCACGTTGGTGCCCATCGCTGGTCTCACTCTGCCACTGAGTGGGAGCTGAGTCTTCCTGGGAGTAGCGCTGCGTGGGTCCCCATCGGGGCCCGCTCAGAGGTGACTCCCCGTGCGTGTCCGTTTCTCCTCAGTGGGGAGAAAGCTCCAGTCCACAGCCCTCGGCCAACAGTAAAGCATTTGCGTGACCGTGTCCATTTCCCCCAGGTCTTAATTTTTCTAAATTACAAATGCAATAATGTATTTTGTGGAAAAATTAGAGAATACAGACAAAAGAACAAAAAAATGTATTATTCTACCACTGTCGGCATTTTTTCTTTGTGTATAAATCTGTGTCTTTTCACAAAAATGAAATCCTATTGTACATGATGTCTTATCATCTATTTTAAACATCAACAATGAAATAAAAAGCAACATTGTATCGCAGACATCTTTTCATGTTTACTCCACTTTGCCCTCGTCACGTTGTTTCAGTTAGGACTCTGTTCTGGAGACCCCCGAAGGGTAGAGGGCTGGGTCACCAGGCAATGGCTTCTCTTTCCTGCAGTGTTTGTGCTCAGGTGTAGTCTTCCTGTCTCACTGGAGGCAGGTGAGGTTCGGAATGAACACTGACCTTGAGGTCAGGTAGGCCAGGAGCCAGCTGCGCCTCTGCCATCTGCCACCTGCAGACGGGAAAGGAACGGGCCTGGGTGACCCACTGGCCATGTCCGGGCCTCCACAAAGGATTAATGGCATAGTGGACGTAAAAGTCTCTGTAAACTGGCAGTGATTATTAATACAAGCTCATAGGTGAACAAAGGATATTTTGTTGCTTTTGCTGGAGAAAATCCAATGTCCCGAGGGTCATAAAACACCATGAAGGAATGAGTCTAGCCTGCAAAAAGGAAGAAAGTTTGCGGAAGAAAGATCATATTTTAGTTTTGAGAAATGATTTGGACTTTGAGAGCAGACTTCTTGGTAAATGACGAAGTGGGGAAGCATGATTTGGAAGAACAGAAGAAGAAGATCAATTTTTAGAAAGCCAGAAATAAGGGTTCCTAATAAACAGTGATAGTGATGAGGATGATAGCTAACACAGAACATTTATGATGTCAGACACTGTGCCAAGCACTTTCTAAATATCATCTCGACTAATCCTCTGGACATCCCTATGAGGCAAATACAAGGACTATTCCCATTTTACAGATGAGGACACTTCGGAACAGAAAGATTAAGTCAGTTGCCTCACGTCACACAGCTGGTAAGTGGGGGAGCCAGGGTCTGAGCCCAAGGTATGTGTTTCCCCAGACCAGACACACCTGGGACCAGGTAGGTAGGGCTGCAGAGAATGCCCGAGACAGATGGCATTTGAAGACGCGAATGTTGTAGCCATTTGTCATCTCTTTGGACACAACTGGCGGTGAGTAAGTAGTTTCACTTACACTCAGGGAGAGCAGCTGGAAGGCGGTTTGGTCTGTGAGGCTTGGGAAGCGGAGAGTAAGGAAGCAAAGTAGGAGGCGCCTGTATTGCTATTTCTCCAGAGCCCCAGGGAGGCGGCCGTGGCAGGGAGTGGCCCACTAGGCTGCTGAGCCATGACATTCTAGATGTCAGCCTCCACTGTGAGATGACATTGGTGTGAGCTTCCCCTGGGGTTTAGGTTGTGTGTGAACCTTTGGTTGGTGTTTCTTGGTTCACTCAGGAGTCACAGTCTTTCTATTCTTCTCCTTCTTGTCATCTCTCCAGCTCTCCTGCCCACCTGCTCTCCCTCCCAAGGACAGCTTGGTGGGGCAGCCACAGGGGGCATGGGTGGGAGGGATAGAGAGAGTCACCTCCCTGCGTGGTGGTGGAGGACCCCCAGGGGTTGCCCTGAGGCCCTGGAGAAGTTAGGAGGAATTTCTTCTGTTGCAGTATCAACGTGGGGCGGAGAATGGAACAGCCACGACAGGGGGCTGACCGTGCATTCCCTCGGCTGTCGGAACCCACTCTGGGCAGGCTGGCGAGTCCAGGACCCGCTGCTGCCGACGGTGCTCAGGCAGGGCTGCTCGAAGCGTGTGTCTATCAGAATCACCTGGGTGTGCTTGTCAAAAACAGGTCCGAGACCCTCCCCGCACCATCTGAGAACCCTTGGGAGAGATGCTGCTCTGAGTTGAGAGGCTGGGCTGCAGAGAAAGCAGCAGCAGGACAGAAGGTGCTAGAAGCTCGGGGAGGCCTTGGCATTGTGAAGCCAGCAGAGCGGCTGAGTGGTTGTGAGGAGTGGATTTACTGGTTTAATCAGCAATGTGTGCTGGGTGCTGGGGACCGAGGTCACCACCACGCACTTCAGTGCCTACACTCAGAGGGCTCAAGGTGCTACGCAGATGGCAGGTGAACGGTAAGTTATCGTCTCGCGTGCTGAATGCTGCAGGCCCGGAGGGTGCTCGGCACGTGCAGGAGGGATCCTCGCAGACAGGGGTCCTGTGCAGAGAGCTCTGCCCCTTCCCACAGTGGGTCCGTTGTCAGGAAACTGTCCCTCCCCTGTACGTTTTATAACCTACTTTAAAAACCAACAGTGTATCACAAACATCTTTCTACGTTCATCCAACGTCATCTCCATCACCACTTTTTAAGTTAAGACTGTTCTGATGGGCAGTTCCAGAGATCTCCAAGCAGGTGAGAAGGAGCAGGATTTTCTGGGAAGTGACTTCTCTCTGTGTACAGGCGCACACACTCCCACTCACTCACACACACAGACTTCCAAAATGTATGCACTTTATGGCTCAGTATGTATTGTTTAAAAAATTTAGTTTGGATATTTTCAAACATACATAAAATTAGAGAGAAGAGCATAGTGAATTCCCATGTACTCATCTCCCAGCATCTATGATGATCAACGTTTTGCCAATTTTGTCAAAATTGGCAAATTTTGAATCATGACCAGTCATGATTCCCTGTATTTCATCAAGGCTTCAGAATGCACATCTCACTGCATCCTTACAGCCACCTGTTGAAGTAAGCAGAGTGGTTATTATTGTCTTCATTTTATAAAGAGGAAACGAAGGCTCAGAGAGGTTAAGGAACATTTCCAAAGTCACACAGCTAGTGAGTGGCAGAGCCAGACAACTCAGGCCTTCTGATGCCATATCAGGTTTTCTCTCACCAAACCATTCCAACTGTATTTTAGGGTGCAGAAAGGGCAGGGGTGGGCACAGCTCAGTTGGGGACCCTGGGACTCTCAGCCCACCAGGTTGCCCACTCTGAGGCCTTCCTTTTAGCTCCTTTGCTTGTCCTACCTTGTTGCATGTTGGTTGGAGGGGCTGGGGCAGGGGAGGGCAAATTAAGTTCTCCCAGGTTTTTCATCGGTGGTTTCCTTGGATGGTGGCTGCAGGATGTTTATAAAACTCTGAATCAATTTGAGGCGCAGAGATTTTCAATCAGGGAGGCAGATTGCGCTGATAGGGTCAAAAGGCCTGTCGCCAGCGAGGATCATAGCATCTGACATATTAATTTGAGCTGTCAGAACCAATATGTGTAATGCAGGCTTGAAGACACAGGCCCTGTTTCTGCAAAAGAGTGGGAAAAGAAAAAAAAAGGGGGAAAAATACCACCCTATGAGGGACTAACATGTCACAGACTCCTGTAGAAGCAATCCCGCCAGCACGTGACCATGGCCCCCTCCATTCCTGGGGAGGCCGAGGGGGGCTGGAGGACTGGAGAAGGGGACACTGGATGCACCACAGCGACCGGGGGCCCCGTGGCTGACTTTACACAAACCCGGCTCTCTGTCTCTTTCCTTGCCTCCACACCAATTGAGTTCTAAAGCTCCCTTGCTGGCAGAGGGGGCTGATCTGAACCTCAGCAGGAAGTGCATTTGTTATTGAGAACCTTTTCATATCTAGCATGGGAACCGTCTGCGCTGGAGCCAGGCTTCTGGCAGGAAATCACCATGAATCCTGCCTCCCCCGAGGCTCACACACAACGTCTCAGGCCCAGCACCCTCCCGCCTCTTTCCTGCCCTCTCTCTGCCAGTTCTCCTTGTGCCCCTCTCATCGCCTTCCAGACTGCTCTGGACAATCTTGCTATCCCCTCCAGACCCCATTCCTCACCTTGCTGAGATCTGGATGCTGATGTTCTTAAATTAACCTGTGTGAACACACACCGTGTGTGGTCTGGGCAGGGCATGCAGGGTGCCCACTGTGTTCTCAGAGGCTCTGTCTTATTAGGTTCCACATGTAAAGCGTGGACCCGGAAAAGCCCAGTGGTATCCACGCTTCTCATACCAAGTGACCATGAAAATATGGAAAATGTAACATCATGGCCCAGACATAGTAGAGGCTCCATTCCTGGGAGCCCCTGGCTGCCGCTGGGCCATGACTGGGTTCGTGATCTATGTCATGTAAAGGAAGCATTATTCCCTTCCAGTGGAAACAATGACAACTTATAAAACTGGGCGCAGTGCTAGCTTTCAGAGACACAGCAATCTTGAGAGGTGGACCGTATCCACATCGTAAACTCGAGCAAGTGAGGACACAGCAGTCTGAGGAGCTGGCCAGTCACTGATGTCCCCGGTTAGAGGCAGTTGTGGGGTTCAGGCTTCTGTCTCTGAGACTGCAAAGCTCATAGCTGCCTGGGTCAGTCTCTGTCCAGCCAGGCCCATCAGTGATGAAAGATGATGGGGATACTTCTGGGTAGTGGTGCTGGGGTGGTGGTGGGGGGGGCTCCCTTGGGAATAGAGAAGTTGACCCTCTAGCTCTCTTCCCAGACTGGCACTTTGGTTGTTTGATGACCACTTCCTCCCTCGAGACACTCTCAGCACCATCCTAAAACCAGCGTAGAACCAGTTTTCAATATTCAAGTGTTTCTCTTCTCAAAATTTTGTGTGCCAATAGATCCAGAGACACGGAAGTAGGGAACAGACTGACAAACCTCAGAGGGAAGGGGGTTGGGGTGGGTGGGAAGAGATAAACCAAAGAACTTATATGCATAACCAATGGACACAGACATCAGTGCCGTGAAGGCGGGGGTGAGGGGTGGGGAGGGAGTGTCAATGGGGATAAAAAGGATGGACATCTCTAATACTTTCAACAATAAAGATAAATTTAAAAAATTGTGTGTGCTGTACAAAGGATACCGATCTTTGAAGAAAACAGCTTCTGAAAAACCCTTGCCTGAGTTGTGTGGAAGAACTCCCGACGCCCCTTCTCTGAGGGGAGACCTGGGGTTTGAAGAGAAAGTAAATGGGAGGCAGCAGTTACCAGGGCCCAGTGTCTCCCTGTCCCGTCTCTGGGTGCAGTGAACGTCTGTTTGGGGAAGGCCTGAATGGAGATGTGGCAACTGCTCCTTTGTCTTCTCATCTGACAAGCTCCCCGAGTCTGTAAGAAAGGATGGCTTTTCAGAGTTTTTCTCTTGGGGTGGAAAAGGTGGGTGAGACTTACGAGAAGAGCTGCATTTCTTCTCCCCAGCAGAGTTTCCCTCCACCTGCAAGGTACACGTCGAAACCAGTCATGGAGAGAGAGAGAGAGAGAGAGAGAGAGAAGGAGAGAGAGAGAGAGAGAGAGAGAGGTTTTTAAATTTATCATTCCTTCTGTCCTTATTTGTTGAAATTCTTCTAGAAAGAAGTACTTTTTCTCATCAGCTATTTGGTTAGCTTGACATAGAGTTCATGCAGGAAAGGCAATGTAAACATTTGATTCCCTGCCCCACCCCCCTCATTAATGATCAATTTTCAAAGTTTTTTTTTTTTTTTTTAATGTCATTATGCCAATCTAACTGTTAACGTTCAAAGAGTGGATAGGTCAGAGTGTTAGACACAAGATTTGAACCTAAGCTTTCCGATGGTCCAGCTTGTGGGCATGACCACTACATCTGATTGCCCCCTGGAAAGAAGGAAAAATGGTTGTGACACAATGTTAAGTTAATCAGGCAGAATATAACAACATATCTCTAGGAATCTTTGGGCATATTAGTAGATGCTTAGAAAAGGATGGAGCAAAATACACCACATTTTTTTTTTTTTTACAGGGTTACCCCTGAAAAGTTTAAGAACAAAAAGTATCCAGAACACGTGGGTTCCTCTGTTCCTGGTCCTGTCTTAAAGGCTGCTGAGAACCTGTGGAAGGTAATGAGTTTCTCTTGTATCAAGTTTTTCTTGTGTGACCGAGCAGGTCCCGTTTCTGCCGTCTTTGTCTTCGAATGCTGGCGAGCGTCAGGTGGGGGACTTGGACGTGCTTTCCTCCAGGAGGGCGGGATGTGTCACGGTCCCTCACTTCAAGGTCTCCTGTGTTTCCTGTGGCTGCCGCGTGTGTGGTTTGGCAGGGACGAGTGCTTGCTCTGGAGTCAGATTGTTTAGGTCCACATCTCTGCTTCGCTTCCTAGCTGTGTGACATCGCACAGCTTACCTGACCTCTTGGCGCTTCAGTTGACTCACCTCTAAAGTGAGCAGCATCCTGGTACTGACCTCACAGGGCTTTGGAGGTAAATGAGTTAATGCAAGTAAGATGCTGGGCTTCAAGTGCTCAGCACATGTTAGTTTTTCTTAGGCAGGAGAGCCTGAAAGAGCCATTGGCTCTGGGTAGTTCCGCAGTTACGAGAATGTAAGGGAGGACTTGTCCCCAGGTGTTGTGGGGACCGCAGCCAAGCCCAGGCTCTGCCTCCGCGACACACATTTCTTTCCCCTACCCAATTTACTTTGGCACAAAAGGATAATTCATGGGTATGTTCACATCCTGGTCCTCCACATAAATCTTCCCTACTCGTGCGTGTGGTGACAGCTTCCCAGGTCTCCTGGACTTTCTTCTCTGAGTTTCCCATTAATGTTGTCTACATAAAGAAAGAGCCTGCCATGCCTGCCTTTCCCTGAAGCCATCCTTCCTCGGAGGAGAGCGGCTAGGGGCCTCAAGGAAGAGGGAGGTGGGAAAAGACCATCCCAGGCAGAATGTGACCTTGAGGTGCAAAACGGGGGGCTTTAACAGCAGCCTGGTCTAGAAACACACAGGTCAGCTGCCTCCCAGTGAGGGTGCCCTGCTCAGCACTGTCCTCCCTAGCCGCTGGGGGAAGGCACGTCTAGAATGACACTGGCCCTGGCCCTGGCCCTGGGGAGGAGGTGCCTGGTTATTTGTGAGCTCGTTCTTGGTTTGAATTTTCTTGATCGAACAAGTGCACACTGCTTGGCGATTTCCAACCCTTTGCAGTCCGAATAGTTGATCAGATTGACTTGCATAAACAACTCTCTCTTTGGGGTCCTGCTGGAGCCCAGATTCTCAGCTGAGATCCCAGGAGTGAGGAAAATCATTCTATTTCTTTCACAAATGTTTGGACTGTGGGTCAGAAACCACTGTGGAAAGGGAAAAAAGAGAAAACAATTCTTAATGAAATAGTCTTTAGTTTTGGACGCCACTCACGGTATATTAGGAATGTAAGTAAAGTTTTCCTATTCTCTCATTTCATTCACTTATTTATTCATTCCTTGGAGAAATATTCATTAGTTCTTCTAAATAGTGGTTTTTAAACATTTTTGTAGTAGCAGAAACACTGTCTGTTTAATAAAATCTTCATGAAATCCAATATACAGGGGTCTGAGCTGAAGTTCAGACTCAGTGACGTGCTCGAGGCATCTTAGCTAGTTAATGGGGATGCTGGGTGGTATCCAGTTATTCTCATTTCTAACCCTTAGGTCAAATCTGGCCTGGTGATTTGGGGCATTTATAGAGAAGTACAGGCAGTCCTAAACTTACAAACGAGTTCTGTTCCAAAAGTTCATCTGAAAGTCAGTTGTCTGGAACTTGGAATATATTTTCTTATAGAAACAGAGGTATGGATGGTGGCTAGGTTCCCAGACCAGCCCACAAAAGCCCATTTAATCCACAATGTGTTGGAATAATCGAACTAACAGTTCTCTATTAGCTTTGTTCTACTAACAGTGCTATGGAACTCGTGCGGATCGAACAATGAGACCTCATGTGTGGGGAACTCAGCTGTCTATCAATCCCACCCAAGTGCAACCCAGGGAGGAACACAGTGAGCAAGAATAGCCTTTGCATACAACAGATAGATGCCGCCAATTTTCTTTGGTCCTAATAGGATGTCAACTCCACCAAGGAAGGGATTTTTGTTTATTTTATTTCCTTCTGTATCCCCAGCACATAGCGGCTCATTTTAAGTGCTTGACGAATTATTGTGGAATGAATAAATGTAGGGAAGTTTCATAGACTTCTCAAGGAAGAGCTCCTCAGACCCTCGCTTAGAGTCTAGTTACTATTATTTAACACACAATTCCAGTAAGCCTGGTTGTTTTGTTTTCAAGCCTGCTCTATTTAGAAATGGCAAAGTAAAGGCTGATATAGACAGATCACATTGACAGCAGGGAGAAGTGGCCAGCATCAAGGGAGGAGACAGAAAAACTATAAAAAGCAGACACAGGAATTCCAAAAGCACGCAGCCTGGGATCATTTAACTCAGGAACCCTGGGAGTCGTTATTACAAAATAAACATTAATTAATACTCTAAAATTTATCGCCCCTATTTAAGGATGTAGGAAAATATGTGTGGAAATTGTAGAAAGCTTAATAAAAAGTTATGATTCTTTAAAAAATTTTTACATTTTTTAATGACAGTTGACATACAATATTATATTAGTTTCAGGTGTACAACATAGTGATTACATGTTTATATAACTTTCAAAGTGATCATCCTGAAGAGTTATGATTCTTAAAGAAACGAGCTCCTCTGTTATCTGGAAAACCATTCGAGACTACAGAATGAGGACTTTGTTCTGGTACTGGAGTGTTCTAGTCTGTAATATTAGAAGACGGTGGATATGATGCTTCAGTTACGGTAGTGGTTATTTTGTTGTTTTTTTTCCTCTTGGAGCCCCCAGCCTTTTCTTACTGAAAATATAATTGGAAAGCAAATGAGAAATTTTGCCTTTCAAACAAAACAAAACAACCACAACAACCACGACACAACTAAAAGTGGCATCTTGGCTGCTGTGGACAGCAGTGCACTGCAGGTGGCTCAGGGTGGCCTTCTGGGAGCCCAGGTAGGGGGAGAAGACGGAGGGCAGTTATTTCTGCAGAGGGAACATGGTTGGGGGAACTTTGCTTGAAGATATAGCATGGGCTTCAGAGTAAGCCAGACCTGCGCTCAAATGTAGGCTCTTTCACTTACTAGCTGTGTTATCTTGGACAAGTCATTAACCACTCTGAGTCTTAGTTTTCTCTGCCTCCAAAAGATAATGCCTTCTTTATAAAGTTATTGTGAGGTTTAACTAAAGTACTGTATTTAAACGGCCCAGTATGGGGTTGTTACATAAAAGATATTCAACAACTATAATTCCCTCTCTTCTTATTTGCAGGAGATGCCCTCCTCTCACTTCTGCCGTTGAGTTTGAGTGTAGGGTGGTGTGTGTGTGTGTGTGTGTGTGTGTGTGTGTGTGTGTGTGGCTTACTCACTCCACAACTCTTCTTTCCAGAACTCTCCTCATTTTCTGCTCTGCTCCACGCCTGGATGGGCAGTTGGGTAAATGAGCATAGTCTAAGAACATTGCAAATTTTTGGTAAATGTTTGGCCTCTCTGGTTTAGGTGATGATTTGAGGTTGAGAACCAGTAATGTAGCATCGTTTCCATGGAGAAATGTGCTTGGCGTGGAAAGCGGACAGTGAAACATGCCCCTCCGTGCCCCTCCCCTTTCCTATGACCAGCATATCCCTCCGTGGCTATCATATCCATGAGGGCTACGGCCACGTGAGTCAAGAAAGTCTGTGAACAGACCTCTTCTTGCTCCAGGGTCATACATGTTGCTTGGGGGTGCAGGCCGAAGGTTTTTATGGAGGTTCCATAACCATTCATAATTTTGTGAGTTTGAGGGTTGTAGTGAAATGCTATTGTGAGCTGCCTAGACCCTCCTTGGGGACAAAGGCTGTCATTTCCCCAGCTGCAGGAAGTGTTGCTGCTGATGGCAGTTCACTTTGTCGCTCTCCAGACATGGCCCTCAACTGAAGAGGGCTGCCTCACCCAAGGCTGGGTCCCTGCTCCAGGGATTGCCCACATCCAATGACTGGGCAGTGTGGTGTATAAAGATCAGGTCCTCTTGTCTCAATGGGGGACATCTCTGAAGGCCATCCTGACTCCAGAGCTCTCTGTGGCTTTGGCTAAGACCTCTGTTGCAGCCGCATTGCAAGTGAACTTCAACTTCTGCCCAATCCTTCTCCCTTCACACCCTCTCAAGGACACTTCCCAGTACACCACCGGCAGGCAAATCCTCATCTCAAAGTTTGTTTCTGGGGGACATGGACCTGGAACACTTGGTATGGGAAGAGATGGCAGGAAGCACATGTTAAAATGTGATCTGGGAGCTGGATCATCTGCCAGCCAAGTGGCAGCGAGGACCCTGTCTCTGGTGGTAGCAGAAGTACTAATTGAACCTGGCGTGCTGTAGCAGTTTAGTTGTTAAACCTATCATGGGTGGTGAGCTCAGATGGGATATTGATGGAAGGAAATGTACTGGCAGGTATAATATCTCAGGTGTTTGAGAGTTTTGGCGGCAGTAGCAATTATAGGGACTAAGCAAACATACCTGTATTGATACATTGGAGAAGACAATGAAAGGCTGAGGATAATTAATCACCAACTTAACACCAAGGACCTCCTTGGAAGCTTAAAAAAAGAATCTTATTGCCTGATGCCAGAGGGGAGAAAAACATAAGGATTTGACCTAGGACTTATAAGGACAGCAGAGCCTGAGAGAAGACTGAATTCTCAACTCCAGGGAAACAGGGCTCTAAGACTTGGGGTGGGAAAATCTGGTTTGACAAACTAAAAAATATTGAATGCTCAGATTCTCCTGACCCTTCTGGGCCTGCAGAAGCAGCTCGCCCCTTCCTGTTAAAGCCTAATTCTCCCCCATGCCCCCAACTCAGCAACATGCAGAGGCCTCTGCCTCATAAGACCACGCACGCCCACTTGATCCAGCCTTTCCTCCTTTCCTGGCCACTAGCTTAATAACTAGGGATAAGACATGACATAATCTGGTCAGAAAAGGGCTGGGCCCTGCTAAGGAAGTAAAGGGCCTGTACCCCAAAGGAGCTGTAGACTCAGCCAGCTGTAGACTTAGCTTAGACTTGGGAGAGTTGGTACAGGGCTGCATTCTGAAGGCTGGATCAAGAGTGGCAAAACAAGGGAATGAGAAAGGTTCTTGGTTTTTGTTTTTGTCTTTCCATAGGAGCATTTTCCTCGTATTCAGGATTGAACCACATGACAAGGGCCCTGGAAGACAGTGCCAACATGTCTGGGGTGACTCTTGGAAGCTTGGAGCAAGGGAAGGCCCACAGTCAGAGAAGCAGACATTCCAGAACTGCCATGGTAGACAGTGGAAGAGTGGATCGAGAGGCTCAGAGAGTGGGCGTGCTGGAGCAGAGCCACTGTGTAAGGCTGGAAAACCCACCGCTGGCCCTTCTTTAAGAGGGCCAAAGGACCACCCCACCTACCCCTTCCCATTTACGAACGAGATAAGGACTATCATTATCACCAGTGTTGTCGGGAAGCTCAGCGCTGTCCTCTGTAGGCTAGGGCTGATTGATCATAGGAGATTCTGTTACATAATTTCACTCCCTTACAGCAAATGAGGGCAATAGGGTCCCCCAAAGAGAGAGGCCAGCTGGTGTCACTTAATCATCAGAAGCAAGGTAGGCACAATTATCATGGGGAGTGCTTCCTGGTACAAAGTTCTTTGAAGACTTGCTCTCAGACCCTGGTTAAATGACTACCTGTCAGGATCTGATAACTAGACAATAGGCTTAACACTCAGCCCTTTCTGTCATCTCACACCTGCCAGAATGGCTGCCATCAACAAATCATTAAACAACAAGTGCTGTTGAGGGTGTGGAGAAAAGGGGACTCTAGTACACTGCTGGTGGGAATGCAGACTGGTGCAGCCACTATGGAAAACAATATGGTGTTCCCTCAAAAAATTAAAAATTGAACTGCCATTTGACCCAGTGATCCCATTTCTAGGAATATATCCTAAGAAGCCTAAAACACTAATCAGAAAGAATATACTTACCCCTATGTTCATAGCAGCACTATTTACAATAGCTAAGATCTGGAAACAGCCCAAGTGTCCATCAGTAGATGAGTGGATAAAAACGCTCTGGTACATATACACAATGGAGTACTATGCCGCTGTAAGAAAGAGAGATCTCTTATCCTTTGAGACAACATGGAGGGACCTGGAGAATATTATGCTAAGTGAAATAAGCTAGTCAGAGAAAGACAAATATTACATGATCTCAGTTATTTGTGGAACAAAATTGCTGATGAACAAAATAGGCCCAGAGACATAGTAATAGGGTACAGACCAACAAACCTCAGAAGAGGGAGATGGGGAGGAGGGAAGGGATAAACCAAAGAACTTATATGCATGTATGCGTAACCAATGGACATAGACAACAATGCTGGGGAGGGGGGCGGTCGGGAGGAAGGTGTCAATAGGGGAAAAAGCAGAAACATTTGTAACAAAAATAAATTAATTTATATATATATATAAAACAAAACAACAAAACCACTCAGCCCTTCCTAGGAGGTTAAATTCTCTTCCTTCCCACTTCAGCAGGACCTTCTACAACTCTATGCCTTTGCCAAGGCAGGGACCCTACCTGGAGCACCATCATCTCCTGGCTGTGAAAGGATGGCTCTCCTTGAAGATCCAGCTTAGCAGTCACCTTCTAGTGTTCCTGAGCCCTTATGCACCCTTGGATGCAGCATTTATTATACTGTGATGCAAAGAACTGCTTGCTTGTGTGTCTTCTTCTTCGAGGGTCAACATGGTGTTTATTCATGAGGACGTAAATGCCACAAGAATAGAAGGTCCATGGGGTCAGGGATTCTTTTTCACTGCTTTGTCCCTGGGGCCTAGGACAGTGCTTGGGTGCTCAGTTAGCATTTGTTGAATGAACATCCTTTGCAACCTTTCTGCCCTGGCACAGTGCCTGGCATGGGACAGGCACTCAGCTGTTGAAGGACAATATTTGCAAGGCCAGAAGTGTTTGTGATCTTAAGTAATCCTTGCTAGTGGTGGAGTTTCAGATGCTGTATGTGAGGAATAGTATTGATTCTGAGAAGTCCTTCTAAGGTGTTGCTAAATTATTCCACCTAGACACACACGCACATGCATGCATCCTCCTTGATTCCCAGGCCCTCCCTTCAAATCCTTTTTGAAGATGGAGGCCCAAGGAAACTAGTTCTTGTAAAACTAGTTCTTATAAAGCCATTTCCTTATTTTTCTACCCTAAGAAGATAAACCCTATTGAGATGAGCTGTTTGAGTCTGTGCCTCCATCTCACCTACCTCCCAGCCCTGGGCCCCCACCTCCAGGGCTGGCTCATCATCAGACGGAATTGTTCCCACAAAGACACAGAACCTGAGACTTAAATTGGATTTGCCTGTGGCTTTGTGCTTTTTGCGTCCTCCCGCCTTTGTTTTGGATTTATCGCTTTATTCAGTTGTAGTCAATCATTCCCTCTCCGTCTTGCTCACCATAAACACAACCCCTTGCCAACAAAATTATGACTGTATTAAATGATTTTATTAAAGTAAACTGCAGATTGTACAGTGTAAACACAGGTGCTGCTCAAACTCCACACCCTCCAGCTCTGTCCAGACCAGCGCGGGGCCGTAGAGAGAGGGAGGCTTCTGGACCATGAGAAAGGGGGCTGCCTCTGGGAGTCTGAGGACAGGGGGTCACTTGGTTCAATCCTTCACCACAGAGATAAAGAAACAGAGGTCTGGGAGGTGAAGCCACTGGTCCCGGGTCACACACAGATGCCTAATGGCAGAGTCAGAATCAGATCTGGGGGTCATTTGATATCTAAGATCCCTTCCATGATACCTCTCCTCTCTCCTCTCCTTTCCCAGGTTCATTTTGGGCACATTTCACTGTAGTACAAATACTAGTGGAGGGAATGGGAAAATTTGAATAGTGCAATTTGTCCAAGGGTATATAAACACCATGGGTCTTAATCTTTTTGTCCCATGGTTGGGGTACATGTGGAAAGCAGAACAAAGGGCAGGTAGGTCTTTCTGCCTCCCATCCTGGCATGGGAGAGGTGGGGAGTTCCCATTGTCTAGGCTGGCTGTTTTGGGTATTGTTCTGAGAACAGGAATGGGGGAGTCCCTGGGAGGCAGACACAAAAAAAGAAGGCCTTTCCTGGGATGAGGCCTTGGGGAAGCTGCCCAGCTCAGTGCCTGTGCTCAGGGAGGAGAACTTGTTCCTGCCATGGACTGGCTATTCTGGAAGGCTTGCAATTCTGTGTTTCCAAAGCGACTTGTACAAGGGCCATGCAGTTAGGTTTCTTTGGTGTAGGTACAGAGTAAAGAAGAGTGAGGCACACTTTTAGGGTAATTTCACCAGGACAATTACCCCAAATGTTTTCCTATCACTAGCTGTGAAAAAGGCATTTTTCAAACAGGTGATTTATTACGTGGAGGGGCACTCTTAGAAGAGTAGATTCTAGAGACAGGACTTTTTGGGACAATCCATTGGTGATGTCATTTCTCCATGGGGACAGTTCTTTCTTTTTCTTTTCTTTTCTCAAGAGTACTAGCTTTTATAATCATCCATGTATTTACTCTCATAGAGATATTTATTTCTTCATAAGGCTTTGCCTTACTGCCCAGTGTCCTTTCATTCCAACCTGAAGGACTCCCTTCATGCAGGGCAGGTCTAGTGGCAAAGAACCCTCTCAGCTTTGGTTTAGCTGGAAATGTCTTAATTTTGCCCTCAATTTTGAAGGACAGTTTTGCCAGATATAAGATTCTTGGTTGACAGCTTTTCTCTTTCAGTGCTTTAAATATATCAACCCACTGCCCTCTGGTGTTCAAGGTTTCTGAGGAGAAATCTCATTTGCAAAAATAGAATGAAAGCTATCTTCCTCTTGTCTTTATAGATGTTACTAATGCACTTCCCCATGTCTTATGCAACAGAACATTTTCTTATAGTATTGTGATATCAGTTAAGTTTTTGGCATAATTTAAAGACCAATCAGAGTTTAAGAAAAAGGAGTGAAATGTTTTAATAATAGATACTATAAGGTTTTTAAAAGAAAAATTATTACAGATTTTCAAACTGTAAATGAAAAGGCCACTGAAGCCCTGGCCAGTTTTTCTCAGTGGTTAGAGTGTTGGCCTGCAGACTGAAGGGTCTGGGGTTCGATTCCTGATCAAGGTCTTGTACCTGGGTTGCAGGTTTGATCCCCAGCTCTAGTCGGGGTTGTGAGGGAGGCAACCAATCGATGTGTCTCTTTCACATTGATATTTCTCTCTTTGTCTCTCCCTTCCACTCTATCTAAAAATCAATGGGAAAATATCCTTGGGTGAGAATTAACAAAACAACAACAACAACAACAACAACAACAACAACAACAAGAAAGAAAGAAAAGGCCACTGAAACAGCCCACAGATATTAATTTCTAATAAAAGTAAATATCAATCTTTAATATACCACATAAAAAAAAGCTCCTTAAGATCCTTTTATGTTTTTTGAAAGTAAAGGGATCTTGAGAACAAAAAGTGAGAAAACCACTGTGGTTTATCCCCAGCCGTGATTGGGTCCGTTTCTCGCTCTGACATCATAAAGCACCACTGTGATGGAATTACAAACAACTTCTATATAAGGCCCTGGATGGGCTGAGGTTCTTGTTCTTATAGCCCAGGAAGCTGATTTGTAGTGACCTGTTGGACTTGGACCTATTAACTTGTTTTCTCCTTTATTTTATTTTTTCTCTTTTCTTCACTCTTATTTTCTTTTTCTCATTTTTTAAACTAAATTTATTGGGGTGATATTGGTTTGCAAAATCATACAGGTTTCAAGTGTACAACTCAACAAAACATCATCTGCACACTGCATCGTGCGCCCACCGCCCCAAGCAAAGTCTTTTTCCATCCCCCTTTTCCCCCTCCTTGCCCACCTCCACCCCCTTTCCCGCTGGTTATTACCACACTGTTGTCTGTGTCTATATGTTTTATATGTGTGTGTGTGTGTGTGTGTGTGTGTGTGTGTGTATATATATATATATATATATATATATATGACATATATATATGTTTTTTGGTTAATCCCTTCACCTTCTTTCTTTCTTTTTTTAAAATCCTCACCCAAGGATATGTTTTTATTTATTATTATTATTATTATTATTTTTAGAGAGATAGAGAGAGAAACATCAGTGTGACAGAGAAACATTGATTGGTTGCCTCCCATACATGCCCTGACTGGGGATTGAACCTGAAACCTAGGTATGTGCCCTGATCAGGAATTAAACCTGTGACATTTTGGGATACAGGACGATGCTCCAATTAACTGAGCCACCTGACCAGGGCCTTTCACCTTCTTTCATCCAGTCCCCCAACTCCCCTCCCCTCTGATAGCTGTCAGTCTGTTCTGTGTATTCATGCCTCTGTTTCTATCTTTTTCACATTTTTCTTTTTGGTTTTTATTTTCCTTTTTCTTACTTTTCCTTGCTCTGTTTTCTCATTTTTTCTTTTATTCTCTTTTTTCTATTTTTATTTTAAGTTTCTCAATTTTTTGGTTTTCCCATTTTTTCGTTATTTTTTTATTATTTTCTTTGTTTTTCTCTTTAAATTTTTTAGTTAGTATAGTTAGTATAGTTAGCATAGTTAGTATAGTTATTGTTTATTAGCATAGTTAGTAAGCATAGTTAGCATTAGTATTAGTTAGCATACTTAGGAGATGATGGACCTGGGGTTTGAGTGGGATCAGATCCAGGACTCATTGAGAAGCAAGAGGTACAACAGTGTGATGGCCATGTACCTCATCCTAAGCACCAAGAATCCCAAAGTGGAGTGCTGTGCCATTGTGGTAAGGCCCTTCTGTCCCGTTGACCCCAACAACTGTAGTCCCTCCCCAACTCAGGAGGTTCAGCCAGCGTTGTCCAGGTTCATCCAGGCAGATTAGCAGCCTGAGGACCAGGAGTCAGGGAAGAAGGCCAAAGAACCTGCCTGCTCCCCGCCAGCCTGGAGTTGAGGACTGCCACCCCTAGCCCAGCCCCGCGTTATGACCCTGGGGACTCCACCTCCACCCACAGTGCAGCCGCAGCAGCGGAACCACAGAGGGAACCAGCCAGGGCCCACGTAGGTTCTTGGACTTTATTTTGAAAAAGCTCTGCCTGTAGGCCGTCCAAGATGTGGCATGGCAAACGGAACAGGGTAGAGCCGATTTAAATTGTGGACAGCCCACGAGGGGCTACAACCAAAGACTCTGGGGAGGTCAGATCAGGCTCCTTGCATTTTAAATGCTGAACTCAAAGATGCTGAGCTCCAGGGAGCCCGGCCACGTGGTGCGGGGAGATAGGTCAGAGGCTGGGGATAGGCCAGGTGGCAATGCGAGAAGTTTACACTTGATGCGCAAGGACTCCTTGCACACGGGAGAGAAGACTTGGTCCAGTGGACGATGGAAGTGTGCACACTGCTGCAGCGTCCTTTGCACAGAATTCCATCAGGAGGGTGCCAGGCACCATGTGCCCCAAACACCTGGTGAGCTTGAGGACAGCCTGGAGCCCGGTGGAGGACACCAGGGGAGGCAGACCTACTACAGATCCATCACTTGGCACCCGCCTGGGTGAAACTTCAGAGACTAGGCTGTTTTTCCTGGGACCCTTCTCCCCTTCCCTGCTCTTCTTTCTTCCATGTTTGTGGGAGGGGGATGGTTTTTATTAAAGTACTTGGTTCTCCCAAATCTTGTAGTAAAGTTGATGCGTCAGAAAGATATTTTGGGGTACTCTCGTTTTGTGTCTTCTCCTGAACAGAACTGGGGCTGTGCCTCCTCCAGTCTGAGAACCGTGTAGTGATACAGTACTTGGACTTAGAACAACTGGGTGCTCAGTGATGTCCACAGAAATCACCTCTCTTGACCCCTGGCTTTGTCACTTCCCTCCATGCTGCTGTCATTCTCAGGTGAGCTTTCCCTTCGTGAAGCCCACTGGGGTTCCTCAGCCTAAGCTTTCCGGCTCTTTGGGAACCAGCACACGCACGCACGTGCTTGCACACACATACACATGTGTATAAGTGTAATCTATATTCATATATTGTTTAGTCTTAACACTGGCTGTTTCCCCTCCTTTCTGTTGGCTGCTTGGCACATCTGGGCCCCTGTAGTAAACAAATGCAACATGTACTAAGTGGCTCAAAAGGTGACAGTTGCTATCAAAAGTTTTGATTTCTCCCTCGTTTGGGTAAGTTTTGGTTCACAAGAGAAGCTGTTTTTGCTGAGCCGGGGCTGCCTGAGAGAGGCAGGAACACAGGCCCATCTGTTGGAGATTGGAACATAAATAGCCCCCTTTAAAAATAAATCTCTGCTTTTAACTCCGCAGATAAAAATATCTGAATAAAGGACAATTCTTAATCTCCACATTCTCCCCTGCTTGACTCAAGCATTTCTAAGTGGAGTTTTTTCCCTTCTCATTTTACAGGTTTCATTTTGGCTTTGATTCCAGCGAGTTTACTGACAGATTACTTCATTTTAACTATATGGCTTTTCTGTCTAGTGGGAGGCATATTTCTAAGTATCATATTTATCAAAAGAGCTCTGCAAAACAAGGGCCAGAATTACTCTTTTGATGGTTCCCTCTCTAACTACAACCACAATAAATTTTGTGAGAAAGAATGCTCAACTGGGGACCTTTTATGTTAAAGCCGAGAACCGGGGTTCAGACATTGTCACTTGCAAACCTCCACCAGTTGGGCTGTTTTTCCCCTTCCTCCCCCCTCCCTGGGCAGAAATCTCACATCTGGTCTCACTTGCAAGGCTGGTCCTGGGCTCCCAGGGGCTCCATATTTCCCCCCCTATAACTTTAAATCAGAGGAGCATTTCAGTAAATCACAGGGAACACTTATTTATTGGACATAGTTTTGGGTCTCTTAAAGCATGGAAAATAAATTTAATGGAGCATTCAGAGCATTTCTCCAATCTTTTGAGGGATTACTTGGGGAATTTGTCAACTGTGCCAAGCCCAGCAGCCTGATCCAGAGAGATGGGAAGGAAATGATGGGAGAATCTTCGCAGAGCGCCCAGGTGGGTCCTAAATCACCCCAAGAAAGATTAATATAAGGGACCCAGTTGCCAGCCAGGTTGATTGGCAGCTTCGCCGTTTATTTAATAAACTATCATTTCAGCTGGAGGGTGACTTTAATCTGAATTACATTTTGTTTTTGTCATCCACTCTTTCCAAGTAATTTATGGAATACCGCAGATGCTTCTTAACCTCAAACGGCAAAGCAGGGAGGTGAAGGTGGGAACTGGGGAAAGGAACAAAGGAAAACATTGAGAGACAAGAGAAGGGAACAGCTCCAGGGGTTGGTGACAACTCTGAGGTACTGGAGAGCAGGTCAGAGCGGACAGGTGGAGAGAGGGAAGGACCTGGGCACTCTGCCTCAGACTGCACGAGGTACATACCTATTGAAATGCCGCCTTCCTGGGGTGTGGTGTGTGTTTTGGGGATGTTGGGGATCATGTTGGGAATGGCCCTGGTCTGAGCAAACTTACAGGAGTTGATTGTTCATAATCAAGAGTGAGATCTGGATTTTGGAGTTTGAATTTCCTGGAAAGGATCAGAACTGATGAACGTGTGGAGAAAAGTCTCCATGAGAAAGGCAGTCTTCCTGGTTGGGTGGGCGAGCTTCATTCTTGGTGCCCTTGAGTGTGAAATGAGGGTAGATGGGCTGGTTCCTCTTCCCTGGGGGCAGTCAGTCAGGAGGAGGGTTTGGGGCTTTAGGAACCCGAAGCCTTGACATTTGGAGTGGGAGGGGTGTTTCTTTCGGAGAGGAAGATGGGAGGCTGGCTGCTGATGGAACCTTCAGGAGAATGTGGGTCCCCTTCAGATGGGAGCCGCTGGGGAAACAAAGGGCTGTTCCTGAGGGCAGACAGGCTTTGTTTTTGGAGGCAGAGTAACAATGACATTATTGTGGCCATTATTAGTTTTAGCTGCAACAGCAGCCACACCCTTCGCCTGAAGTGCTGTGGGTCTTCACCTTCTGACTTGCCCTCCTCTCAGTCTCTCTTACGAAGAAAGGGGGCAGGCATTCTTGATTTTAGGTTAAAATGGGTAAAATGAGGCACAGGTTGGAATGTAAAAAGGAGCAAAGGTGGATGACGATGATCAAGCCCCAGGGGTGCAGCAGGAGGGCAGGGACGCAGTGGGGGGGTGTGTGTCCCCGGTCCAGCTTTCATGCCCTTAGGATCCTCAAGGGCTGGAGAAAATTCTGCTCCAGATGGTGGTTTTCTTGGAGTTTCTGAAATGTCTTGGGGAGGGAGGTTTTCTCTCTACTTTCCCATCCTCGGATATGACCTCTTAGTACCCTGAGGCAGCTTCCCCTCCCTCACATCTTCATTCCTCGCTTTTTCAGCCTGTTCATACCAGCCCTTGCCTGGAGCCTACTGGATAGTCATAGACGAGGGGCTGAGAGTGGGGGAACCCCCAGGGACCACTGAGGGGGTGGCTGCAGGGACAAGGGGGTTGATGGGGAGGCAGGGGGACCCGAATAGCAGGTGAACCCTGCACCAGTTACCACCCTCTCCAGACTCAAAGTACAGTCCACTGGGATCTCTATCTGTCCCCAGACATCTGTGGGGTAAATTTAGATGGGGTGTTAGGTGTGGGTATGGAGTTTAGAAAATTACAGGACTAGGCTTCACTGGTCAGCAAGGGCCTAAACCCTGACCTTCACGCGACTTCTCACGGCCTTAGCGTGCATGCCTCCTGACTGCGTAAGACCCTCCGTGACCTGGCTCCGGCCAAGTTTTCAGCCTGATCCCTCCCCCTTCTCTCCATCTCTAACTCTGGCTGCTCACAGTCCTGGAAACAAACCAGACTCAGGTCTGCCTTTTACATTTGCTTTTTGGGGACCTTCGATTCCTGTCCATCCATCCAGTTCTACACGTGCTTCCAGGTTGAGATCAAGTTTTATTTTCTCCTAGAACACGTCCCTGACCACCCTGCTTTCTCTAACCAGCTCCCAGTCCTCTTTATCATGTAATTAGATACTGTCTCACACCGCCCTCATTGATTCCTGTGTCTCTGACTGTCTGATCTCCTCACTGGTGAATGAGGAGGGTAGATGGATGACTTCTCTGGTCCTCTGAAGTTATAACAGTCTAGATTTCATGTCTGTGTGTCTTACCCTTTCATCTGGACTGTCAGCTCCTCAGAAGCAGGGACAATATCTTTTCTTCCTACCAATTCCCTCAATATTCTAGCCTAGTGCTTGGCCTTGAGTGAGTGTTTCATAAGTACCTTTGTTTACCTAATCTTTTTTTTTTTTGGTCCTTTTTCCTACTGGAATGGAAGGAATAAGGAGTGGCTTAGGTGCCCTGGAAGGCTCATCTTATGGTCTGGCCTTAAGAGAAATTGTTTTGTAGTTTGTGGACATGGTAAGAATTGCGATGACCTCCAGCTCTCAACGTATTCTGCTGCAGGAGTTTACACTGGGGAGCTCGGCCCAGCACAGGGAAATGGCTTGTTAAAGGGGGCCAGGGAGCCCCCACTGCAGCATGCACATTTTGTGGCAAAGTAGGAAAAAGGGCTCAGCTTGGTTCACACCTTGGCTGGCCACTCACTACCCACAAGACTGGGGCGGGTCACGTGGCCTGCGTGAGTCCTGTTTGCACACCTCTCACGTGGCACCTGCAATACCTGCCCTGTTCGTCTCCAAGGGCTGTTGTGGGAATAAAGAGATGAGACGTGAAAACGCCGAGGAGGTGTGAAATGCAGTTACTTGATATCTCCCCATAAAAAAATCAAAAAGCAAAACATAAAAACAAAACATAAAAAGGGAGTATCAAAGGGTTTTCTCTCCCTCTCATTTACTACTGGACAAAGAACCACTTCTTGTCTCTGAATGAATAATATTCTGTAGAGACCCCCTCCCCCACAATCCCCATCAAAAAAAAAAAGGAGAAAAAAGAAATGAAAAGAAAAGAAAGTTCAGAAGTAAGAGGGAACAACCCGGTATATTCTGAAAGTTGACTCTGGGAAGAGAGGAAAACATGAGAAAACAAAAGCTGTCACTCACTGGCAAGCTACTTCCTCTGGGGAATAATCTCTGTGAAGAAAAACTAAAGATCTGAACGTTGCCTGGAGCAGGCGCAGAGAGGATGGCTGTGGCTGGTAACCAGGGCCGTCTGGGATGGGGGCTTCCTGCCCATTTGTGGGGATTTAGAAGCTCCAAGGGGTCGTGCTCTGGGTTAGGAGTCTGCCCGCTGCCCCCGAGTGGGCACTGTCTCCCCGTGTCTCAGGGTCCCAGCAGCTCTTGTGAATAGACATGAAGGTGCTGCCAGGCCTCATGCCCCAGACCCACGCCTAGCCTCTCTCTCACACTCATGCCTGTCTTCCCCTTATCCTGACCACTTCCCTTCTCTTCCCACATCCATGCCTGTCAATTTTCACACCACGAATCAGAAGTCAGAGGGCCCCCAAAGCTGGCAACTGGGCCTCCAGACTTCTAGAAACCTATTTGTGTGCAAACAGACAAAGGGCTCCCCCAACCCCTCCCAACACACCATCACGATTTTCCAAGATGATGATTGAGTTTTTCCCCTGTTCTGCTTGATATTTCTGCCAAAGCAAGAAAAATCCTCGTTGAAGTCTAGCAGGAAATCCAATAAAAATTCTTCAAAAGATGGGCTTGACATTGAAAAACAGCAAAATTATAAAATAGGCCTTAGAAAAGAGAGAGGAGAATTATTATATCTGGCACCAAGCAAAAGCCCCGAGACCCCGTCCAAATGAGCCATCACAGATTGAAAGTGTTTAGCTTCCCGTTGATTAAATATGGAGAAGGACCCAGGGCCTGCCAAGCCTCGGGGATCCAAAGTTTGTTTTCAGTCGGAATGTGTTTTCAGTCAATGGAAAAAATGGTCGGCCTGCGCTGGGCTATGTAACCGAGAAGCCCCAGGTTTGGGGTGAGTAATGGCTGTGAAGCAGAAAACCATGAGGGTTGTTAATCACCCCTCCCAGACCCCTGTAATTTAACTCAGAGACGCAGTCGACTTGGAAAGCTCCCCCATCTCCTTTCTTCCTTCTCTCTCAGTTCATTTTGCTCAAGGGAGAATAGATGAGTCCTTCTGATGCTTGTCTCTATATTTCAGTTGTTAAAACTCTTCACCCCCAAGACACCCCTCTCCCAGTCACGCCCCCATCGCCTGCCGCTCTGAACCCCCTGGGATATAGGAACAGAGGGAGGAGACGCATTCTCATCGATGGGGTTCTTCCAGGGAACTCTCTGCATCCCATGAGCTTGCTGGAAGGGCGGCCTGGAAAAAATATCTTTCTCGCCATTGCCTTTCCAGGACAGGCTGCTTTCCAGAGGTGTTCACTGACATTCGTCGAACAGGGTTATCTTATTCCAGCCTTAGAGTTTTCTTTTTCCTGGGCTCTCGTCTGCCCCACCACACCCCTTTACAATGAAGAGTCTAGGAAGTCTGTTTTTGGGTGGCTTTAAAGAGCCCAGGAGTGAGGCTGAGAGAGAGAGGGGAGGAGAGAGAGAGCGAGCAAGTGCAAGCTGGTGGAGAGAGAACGTGTGGCTGGAGGAGCTGGAACTGTGAGGTAAGCCAAGCCTCCTTCCCGTCAAATGCAAACACCTTCCAGTTTCACACCCTGTGAGCAGCCTCAGGGGAGCAGGTGCGGGTGCATTTCGGGTTCTGCTGCTTGTGCCCCCCTGCACCGGCACTGCGTCCTTCATAGGCACCGTGGGTTTCATCAGCGCAGACCTCTACACAGTCACCTTTCCGGATAACTGCTCTTCATGGGTCCCACTGCACTGAAGTCTGTGAAATCGCAGAGGACAGGTCCGGTCGAGCCTTCTTTGGCGGCCGTGTGTTCCGGAATGGAGGCTGGCCTGCGCCACAGCCTCACTCAGAGCCAGGCGGCCCGTACCTCTCTGTTGGGCACCCGCATTTGGTTACAGAAAGTCACTCCAACAAAATATTTTTTTGAGGACCAGGCAAATAAACGAAAGACAATGAGTACATAAATGGCTTTAAAATGAGGACATGTAAGATGCTCACTGGTCTAGTGCACACAGGTTCTTTTGTACGGACATGAATCTTGGCGGCTCAGCTGTGGAGGACACAAGCCCCGTCCAAGACCCGAATGGCCAATGATGCAGGAGCCAAAAAGGAGATGCTTTAGGGCAGCGGTTCTCAACCTGGGGGTCGCGACCCCTTTGGGGGTCCAACGACCCTTTCACAGGGGTCGCCTAAGACCTAACAGTAGCAAAATTACAGTTATGAAGTAGCAATGAAAATAATTTTATGGTTGGGGGTCACCACAACATGAGGAACTGTATTAAAGGGTCGCAGCATTAGGAAGGTTGAGAACCGCTGCTTTAGGGGGTTAGGTTGTCCCAAATTGCAGCTAAAGGAGTTCTGGGCAGGGAAAAAGTGAAATAAAAAGCTGTGGATACGATGTTGTGTGTGTGTGTGTGTGTGTGTGTGTGTGTGTGTGTAGGGAAATGGAGAGATGCTTGGGATGCCACCATTCTCGGGAGGGAGATCAAGGAGGTCATTACAAGAGGAAGAAGGGGGACAGAACAGTCAGAGCTGGTCCTCAGGTACCTCCAGCTGGTCCTAAAGCCTCTGCCTTCAGGCTGGTATAATCTTCCTCCTCCTCACCATGGCACCACTTATCGGGTGACGACAGCGTGCCAGCATTCTGCTAAACGCTTTCTGTGTGACCTAATGTAGTCTTTCGAGCGACTCCCTGCGACATGCCTCATCGTCCTTCTTCACACCAAGGAATCCGAGATGCAGAGTCCGAAAGAGCACGAAGCTTGAAAGTGGCAGAGTTAGGATTTGAATCCAGGTCTTTCTCGCTTCCTGCCCTGAACCCACAGAGGCAAGCTGGTGGGCAGGCTGCTGTAGGCGTTTTCCCAGGGCCCACACATTTGGAGAGGGCCCAGTAGGGTCCACATCAAAGATTCCACTTCACAAAGAGAAGAAAACCAGCAGCCCCATCAGGTGGGGAGTCTGCATTTCAAACAGCCCTGAGAGCTGCTGAGTGCCTCATGGGCAGCGGCAGGCCCAGGTTGAAAGGGTCAGTGGCAGGTCACTGTCACCATCAATCACCCACAAGCCTTTTGTCTATAGAGGTGAGCAGGAGGGGGCTGGATTGGGCGCCAAGCAGAGAGGGTGAACCAATAGAATTTAAGGAATTCTGTTGGTGGCAGGAGATGGGAAGGAGCCTTTAGACTTTTAAGGGGCATTGTTATGGTTTGGGGACTACCTTGGTTTGGAGAAAATGTGCTGTTCCTGGGCCCTGGAGCTGTGCTGAGGAACAGCATTCTGGTAACAAGCTGGTTCATCGTGATGTTGAGTCAAGACTATTACATGTCTATCCATCCAGTTTTGAATGGCACATCACCACAGTTCTAGAAGTTACCAGGATATACGTTATGTATTTATATTGAGAGAAACTTACAGTTGGAAGAAATACATACATGAAACATAACATATAATAGTAAGGGCAGTGCCCTGTGGGCAGGCAGCTCTGGGGAGAGGGTAGACTTGGATGAGACGTGGGACGAGGGTCTTCATGAGCAGAGCCCGAGGGCAAGGCTGACCCTGGGGCTGGCTGGGGAGAGAGCGAGCCTGACTGTGGAGGGAGGCGGTGATCAGGGAGCAGTAGGAGTGCAGGCTGTGGGCAGGCTGTGGGCGGGTGGGCCTTGAATTTGGTCTGCTCCCTCTGAGGAGGTAGGGTTCCTGGGGCGGGGGTGGGGGGTTGGAGCGTAGAGCTCTCGCAGCATAAAGAACAAAGTATAGGGGACCGGAATTCCAGGCCCAGCTCTGCCTTTAGGCATCATATTCCAGGCTGCTCAGCCAATCCGTCACCATGGATTCCAGCTCTCTCAGTTTTTAAGTAAAAGGATTAGGCTAGATGAACCCCTCTGGGTATAAAGTCTGTGGAAAAACCCACAGGGTATTTGAGGTGGATGGGGTACAAGAAACTGGAGGCAGTGAAAACTCAGAGGGAGAGAAAGCAGACTAGAAGGGCTCTTAGAGACCCCTCTCCGCCGCTGTTTTACAAGTGGGGAAGTAGAGGCACAGAACAGGTAGGCATTCTTCTCCAGCCACACAGCTCATTGCTGTAGATCCGAGAGGACAGCCTAGCCTCTGACCCTGCGGAGGAAGGTAGGGCAGGGAGGCTCAGCCTGATGCTGCAGGCGTTCCTTCCTGCCCATTTGTCAGCACTGGCCAGGCGACTGTCCCCAGAGGAGGGCAGAGCTCAACAGAGCTCCCGACCCTGGGTTCCAGGCCTCTCTCTGTGGCAAGGCCCTGACAACCGGGGGACAGTCTTACATGCTCATCTGTAAGATGGCCAGGGCAGTGCCTGCTCTCAGCTGCGCGCTGAGGCCATAGTGTGCAAGAGCCACCGGCAGGGGACACTGAAGTCTGAGGTGGGACCCAAGCCAGCGGCCGGTGTGGAAGCAGAGCCCCCAGGGCCCGCGCCCAGAGTCCTGTTCCTCACCTCTTGTGCTGGGGTGAAGGGGAAGTGTTCTGGCCTGAGCTACAGGGCAGGGTGCAGGAGGCCAGGTTGTGGAGGGCTGTGCTGAGCCCCTGACACTTGAATGAACCTCCCTCCCAGGTTCTTATTAGCACTCCATGTCAAAGGAGTCTGGTAAAAGTTAACAGGCCTCCCTGCCTCGAGGAGATCAGAGGGACAACTGGAGCTTACTAGGGTCAGGGAGAGGTCATTGAAACCTGCTTGATCGGGCAGCCCCTGGGGCTGACCCTGGTCTAGGGGCCTGTCCTGCCCCCTCCCCTAAATCCAGAACCCAGGGTTCCTGCCAGCATGGCTGATCTGAGCGCTCCTTTGTCTGAAGGCCCCTTGGAAGGTGTCCTAGGCCTTCCTTATAGCTCCCCCGCCCCCATGCTGGCCCTGCACCTTCCCCAGCTCTGGGCACAAGTGTGTGTGCAGAGGGAGGAGATGCGGGGCAGTGAGCAGGGTGCTCTGTGCAAGAGCTGCCGGCTGATCTGGGCTTGGGCTGGGACTGGCCAGGTGTGACCCTGGTCCCTGACCCTCAGTAGCCCAGAGGGGGAGGAGATGAGGGTTGGGGTTGGGGGGAGGCTGTTGGCTAACATTTACCAGGACCTTTGAAGATGTAAATGCTTCCCCAGGCCCTGCTGGGATTGATGGGGTCAGAGTTCACAGGCATGGTCGCCTGCTTCTCCAAGTGGGCTGGAAATCTTGCAGACAGATGGGTCCCCAGTGATGGGACTTTCCCCAGAGGTGGAGGGCTCATGGGAAATGCTATTTTTGGGGTTCTCCTGGACCAGGTCCAGGGACTTGGAGTGTCTGACAGAGCTGTCTTTTTCAAATGCTCACATTTCTCTTGGCTATGGTTTCCAGAGTATATTTGGTCCCACTATCACTGGCAGATCTGGGAGACAACCTCCATGTCCGGCCCCTTCCTGATTTGTACTTTTTATTCTACAAGTGCCAGGTTGCTTGAAGTTTTCTGTTCATACCATGCTCATCACGGCTGGTGCCCTTCTGGTAGTCGTTCCTCTGCAGGCGTGCCCTTCCCCACCTTCTCAGCATGGCTCACTCCTATTTACCCTTCTGTATCACCTCTTCCAGGAAGCCTTCTGGGAATGGAATTTGCCCCTCTGCCTGGTTTTCCTGTAGCATTCAAGGACTCATTCAATCAACTAATATTTATATGGCATGTACCAGGCCTTGTTCTATTGTTTTATGTATAAAACAGAACAAAATCCTTCCCTCAGGGAATTTATGTTCCAGAGGGCATTATAGTGAACAATTATATAATACGATTTTAAATGCTTTACATGTGTCAAATTTAATCCTCAGCATCCCTATGAGTTAGATCAATGATTATCCACAATTTACATGATATTACACAGCTGATAAGGGGCATATTTAATTTAATGTAATTCCTACAATAGCCTTACAGATAGGTGTTATTTTTCTCATTTTACAGACAAGGAGACTAAGACTTAGAGGGGCTCAGTGATTGGCCCAAGGTCATCCATCCAGTAAGTGGTAGTACCAAGCAGAATGGTGGTTCGGCTGCCTCCCTGTAATAACACTGCTCTGTGTTTCTGTATTGACGCAGATTCTCTGTCTGTGGAAATGATCTGCTCATCTTCTGCATCATCCTGGGAGCTCCTCCAAGGCAGTGACCTTGGCTTATTTACATGTATCCTTTGAACTCCCGTTGTGATGGGCACTTCATTGGCTTCTAACAAATACTTGTTGATTGACTGATTGACAGCTGTATGTGGGAGGAGATGAGAATAGAGCAGCTAATATTTATTGCACATACTCTGTGCCGAGCAGTGCATTGGTCCTTGCTCAGCACGAGCTCTCTAGTCCTTACAACAGTCAGATGAATTAGCTGTCACTGCTCGGAGGCTGGCAGCTAGTATGAGCTAAAGAGGGGACTTGAATCAAAGGTTTCTCTGACTCCGAAGCTCCATGTCCTGTCTTCTAAGCCACAGGAGGCTGATCAAAGGTGACCACTCTGGCTCTCGCTGTTTCGGCCCCCACGGGGCTGGGAGGCCTTAGGGATTGCAGAGGGCAGGCCTGCCGTGCAAGGCGCTGTAGCCACGACACGTTGAAAGGCATCTGGAGAAGTGGAGGCTTTGGTTCCAGGATTAGTCCCACCTGTTAAGATGTTTGAAGTAGTTACAGGGAGTGCTCGGGCACACTGAAGGTGTCCGGTGAGTTTTTACAGATCGTTGTGGAACCGTTCTCTGTCCAGAGAAGCAGCGGATTCAGACGAAACCCGCCGTTAACACAGGCGGTTTGCCACGGAAGGCGGAGGTTGTGGCGGGATACACTTCAGCCTCCTGGCCTGGAGCAGACATGGGCGAGTTCCTGCTCAGTGTATGTTTGGTTCCTTTGTTCTGACATCTGTTTTTTTTCCCTTTCCTAGTTAGGAGGGGAGAACAGAATTGAGTCTTCTGATTCATCTGCCCAAGGGGCTTAACAGGCTGGCCAGCTGGGTATACGTACACGGAGAGGGGCATGCAAGAGATGGACGCAGGGTCGCACAGTGGAGCAGGGGACCAGAGCAAGCCTCGCGGGCCTCCCAGTTCTCACTCTTGCATCAGGTGTCATTCGCGTCCGTCTTTTCCAGTAGACAGCCATGTCAGATTTCCCCCACCCCCTTTGGTTAATCCCCTATTTTGCTTGACTAAGAGTCAAAATGCAGGATTGCACCCACATGAACTAGCTCACTTAAATCACTGGCAGGTAATTTGATAGATGAGTTGGCCGGCACCCACTGCGGGGATTTAGCAGAGCCTGAGCTGTGGAGACAGTGGGAAACAACCTTGAGTGACTGGTCAGCAGGCGGCCTCGTTTCACCCGGGGAAAGCCCCAGCCTGAGCTCCACAACTCAGATGGGAAGGCTGGTGTGTGCCAGGTGGATGGTTGACATTTGTCTCTGGGCCTCTTGCTCCAGAACGCAGGACCAACACCCCCTGGTCCTCGCTCTGACTCCCTTGGGGTTGGGTGTCTAACTGTTGAGGAGGGAATGAGCGACTGTGTCCCCACAGCTTAGGTCTTATTTCCTCCAGCCCACCCAGGTAAGAACTCCAGCAAGTGACCTCGTTGGTTGAGCTCACTTGTTTGTTGAGCTAACTCAGAGGGAACAAGGGTCTTTCAACAGATGGGAGTGGTGTTATACAAATGGGTGTTTTATGGGCCATGTGCAGCAGCTGACCGCTTGTGGAAGGCTGCGCCGATCTGCAAAGGGGTCTGTTGCAAAGGAGAAACTTCTAGGTCCTTTCATCATGATGGGGATTGTAGCTCGGACTTCAGATAAGCAGAACAAACAAGCCTCAGCCGAAGTGGGAACTGGTTCTACCCCCTTTCTTTGCTTTTCTAAGTCATCAAAGCCAAGTTCCTAAAGCCTGACTGTCTCACAGTACTTTCTGATGGTTTCATTGTTTTGTTTATTGTGCTTACGACAAGTGCTAACAGACCGCTTTCAAAGTGTGTTGATATTTCGGTTGTTTTTGAATGGCCCTTCTGTTTTTCTGCATCTGGACAGCATTAGAATCTGGCCCCAGGGAACCACTGGGTTCCTATAAAAGTGTACCAGGTCCCTTTTTTTGCCGAAAACATTGGCCATGGCAAGATCAGACACCCCATCTGGGCAGGAACAAACACCAAAAACTAGAGCAGAATCATGAGACTGTGTTCAGCAGCCAGGGCAGACAGGCCTGTGCTGGGCAGGGGCCAGGGACCCTTGCCAGCTGGACCGTGGGTGTTCTTTCTGTCCATGGACATATTGTGATCTTCCCGTGAGAGGACCCTACCTAGCAGAGTGCCTGGCACAGGATGATGCCACTAAAAGCTGGTCATCGACAAATTCCCTCTTTCTTTGTCTTCTCTCAGGTTGCCTGGTCAACCACCAGCATGGTGTCCAACTAGGGGTATCCCAGAGACTAGTTAAGGAACAAGAGCTGGAGGAGGGAGAACAGCATGTAGTCCAGGGGAGGACCAAGAGAGGCAGGGCAGCCCCAGGGAGGGGTGCATTGCAGCTCCTGACCTGCTTCCCTTCACAGCTCTCTTGGGAGATCTTTCTTTACATTGCACAATGGGTTGAAGTGGGGGAAAGGGTGGGGTGAAGTGTGCTCCTAAAACTCATCTTGGGTTTTGAAGGCCTGCTCCTGCTCTGTCCCAGCCCCATGCCTTGCACACACGGCAGCAGAACTGGCGTCCTCCAGGGTGAGAGAATCTCAGGGTCTAGACCAGGCTCAGATGCTGTGAGTTACACATACAATCTCACTTTATAAGTTTAGCACAAACTCTAATTCATTTTTTCAAGACCTTCTCTGTTTTTCTCCTTTCAAGTTGGATGAGATTTTCTTTAGCCCATGGACCTTACTGGCTTGTAAACGGCCCTCTCCGTTTAGTTTCAGGAATAACAGGGCCCCTTTCCGACTGAACTCCACGTAGCACTGTGGCTCGATTTGAGAAGGCCCTTGCCTTTACCCCTAGATTTGGCGGGCCCCCTGAACTTGCTCTCAGAGTCAAACGAGATGGAGATTGAGGGGGTTGACAGTGAGCTTTGGTGCCTCCGTATTGCAGTCAGAGGGGGTCTAGGCAGTCCAGAGGACAGAAAAAGTTGGCTCTGTTATTTGGTGCTCAAACAGAAGCATGGGAGGTGTTTAGACCTACAGTTAGTGTGTTCTTGCATATAAACCTGTTGGGGTGGGACTGGGGCTACATGATCCGATTGGCTCGTGATGACCCATCTCAATGCATTAGGCCTCTAAGTTTTTGACTCCTTTACAGTAACACTCCCTAGCATTTCCTCTAGGTAGACATTGTCTTGTTAACAATCCCCATTTAAGCCACTTGTCCCACTCTAGATCATTTTCCTTAAAGTTTTGCATCCTTAGAACTGTATATGTCGCTGCACTTATTAGTTCATCTGGGACACCTGATAAAGCATTCAGTGGTGCCATTTGGTTCCTCGGGAGTTGCACTGGCCCCTGGTTCTGGCAAAGAGACAAAGAGAGGCTCTGGGTCCAGGGCCAGGTACATCCCAATGGGCTGGGCAGGTTGGCCTCTGAGAAGTGGAACATGCCCTCCAAAAGGCATGAATATTCTGTAAGGACACTTCCTGTTACTAATGCGATTCCTTAGGTAGGTGAGATAGGGAGCTGTGGTTTTCTGTCTGCCACCAAGTGTGTGTGTGTGTGTGCGCGCGTGTGTGCGTGTGTGTGTGTGTGAACGCTTGTCATTTTGAAAAATTTCAAACTTTATGTAGCAGTTTCTTTCTCACCAGGGTCTCTGCTTGTGTGAAACTTTAATTTTATGGCTTTGGCTGTTAATTCATCATGGGCACTACCATCAATAAATATTTATTGAGCTTTCACTGAGTGCAGCATATTGAAATAAGAACTATATATTTGACTCAAGAGGAGTCAGTAGCAGATGAGGGTAGATTTGGGGAGGAGTGGGGGAAACAGTCATTGAAGTCTCTTGCAACCCCGAGATTTTATGACTCTATCACTAACTAAAGCGGTAGGGTCACTTGACACACATTAGGCAGTCAGCTACGAGAGATGCGCGGGCCATCGTGCCGGTGGTCACCTTCAGGAGCCCTGCCCATGCTGGCAGCACACATCCTCAAGCCTCGCGTCCACCTTGGGATTCAGGGCTGCAAAGGGATGAGTGACTCTTCCTGACCTTTCCCATGGTGCCCTGTAGAAGTAAATATTTGATTTTGGAATTTAAAAGGAGTGTAGACCTTGGAGAAGTTTGGAGCCTGTTCATGTTTGGCAGGAGAGGACCAAGTCCCCTTTTCGCAGGCATAGCAATCACAGCCTGGAGGGCTCACTTGGTGGGCACCCCGGAGCGAGCGGGCCGGGAGGAAGGCTGCTGGGGGAGGGCTGTGTGCCTCTCACAGAACCCTAGTTAATCAGAGCAGCGACGGTGTGCCTGCCATCGCAGTGACTCAGGCCTCCGGGGGGTTTCCTCCAACATTATGAAGATGAACACGGCTCCGAGAATTCCCTTCAGACCTGGGCTTCGTGCTAATTGCCTCTGTATTTATGGGAAGATGGGCAGACGCCGGTGGGCGCCTCTGGAGTGAAGTCTGCGGGTGTGCCTGGGAGGGCGACCCGGGCTCCAGTTGGAATTGTGGAAAGGTAGATTTGAGCCTTAAGGGGTCAAGACATTCCTGTTGTCAGGCGAGCAAGCTATTGTTATTAATTATTATTGCTATTACTATGATTCCCTTTGTACATAAGAGAAGGTGAAACAGAAACCAGAAGTGGTTACATGCCCACGGTATCACTATCAGACAGGAGACTCCATAGAGTCAAAGTAAACAGAAGAGATGGAGTCCAGGTCAGCTGTCTCCCAGTTCACAGTGTTTCTGCTGCCGTGGAGATGGGAGGTGGGATGGGGTGGGGCAGGCGGCCCAGCAGACCTGAGCCTCTCTCTTCCTGGTAAAAGATGATGTTCAGTGTCTCACAAGCTGCTTTTCCCTTGAGGTTAAAGCATTAGACTTTAATGACTAGGTACCAGGGCTCAAGAGGGCTGACAGAGATGCAAGTGACTGGGAGTACTGCCTGGTTCCACATACACTGCTGCTTCGACTGTGGGCCCGTTACCGTCCCTCTCCAAGACTCAGCTACTTTTTAATCTGTAAAGTGAAGATAATAGTGGTCACTATCTCATAGCATTGTTGTGGGCAGTGAATGAAATAGTACATATGAGATCTGCATCATGACTGGAGTACAAGTTCGTGATTAGTAACCGTTAGGTGTCATTACAGGGAGGTGGTTACTGGTTAAGGATGCAGGCTCAGAGCTGACTAAGCCCAGAGAGGTTAAGTGATTTGCCAGCTCACACAGCTGCTAAGAAGCACAGTTCAGTCCTCTTTCCAGACCCCTCCACACTGGCTCCTTTGACCTGGGGATTGAGATGGGGCTCCCCAGGCACCAGTGCTGGTCATAGGAGGTGCCTATCTTGGGGTTAGGGTGATGGGACTTCCTGGTCTCGCTGGACGACCACCTGGTGAGGGGCAGTGCACTGGAGGCCCTCCGGGGGACTGCTCCTTGCCTCCCTCCAGAGCCGGCTCTGGGGTAAGCCTGAGCAGCTGCCCTATCTACCCACAATCCAGTGGGGGCAGTTGCCTCCAGGCGGAGCGGAAGCTACACGGCCCAGGCAGGGTGGGGGTGCCCCGGCGCCCTGCGGATCTCGGCGTGGCTTTCTGTCAAGCCTCTGTTGGTGCCTGGTTCCCCCACAAGGCCATTATGTACTGGGAGAATTAATCATGCCGTTAGGTAAGCATTATGGCACTTTTATGGCAGCTTTGAAGCTAATCTGTCACTAATGCCTGCTGGATTATCATGACTTCTTGCAGTTGTGATTCATTAACTCGAGGCCTAATAGTAATTCTATTAAACATCTTCCACCACCATTTGCCCCAACACGTCTCCACTCTCTGTTCTATTGTGGCACGACTGGCAGCCTGTGTGGTCTGCTAGAGGGGCCCCGATGAGCGGGACAGGTCCCCCGGCGAGCCAGGAAATGCCCAGCCACATTCTGCCCTCTGCCCGTCTCCTCCCCGTTCCAGCTGGGCCTTTCAGCTGATTTCCACTTTTCTCCCAGAGGAGGCCCCAGTGCCGTTCCTGAAAAGCCCATCACTGCGTCCAGAGGCCAGACAGCAGAGGGAAGACGGACGTGGCTCAGAGTGAGACAAGCACCCCACAACTCCACAGGCAGACCCGCGGGACCCACCCGCGGCAGAGTGGGCCCGGGGCAGAGAGAAACAGGAACACTGCTAAAGAAATCTGGTCACACACGGGTCTTTCCCTTCCCCTTCTTGCTCAAAGCAAACAAAACTCACGGCTGAGGAGGCAGGCGGAGGGGACAGGAAGCCGTGGTGGCACACCATTGACTGCTGGGCCTGCCAGCATTAATAACATTCCTCGGTGAGGTTTTTCAGAAAGAAATGGTTCTCTGAGGCTGGCTGTTCCCTGCAAAAGGTCAGCTTCGGGGCATGGCTTGACGGATGGGCTGTGAGCAGGCAAGAAAAAGAAAGCTGGGAGAAAGGGGCTGCTGGGGGCGGGCTGGGAGGAAGCGGGTGGCGGGCCAGAGCACAGGCTGGGTCCTGGTGCCAGCATCTTGCCCTCCTTCTGCACCATCCATCACGCCCAGCACTGATATCTCAACAATTTGTAATGCCCCCACCCCCTCCAACCTGCCCAAGTGCGCACCAGCGCTGACCCTTCTCGCCTCATTCAGGCCTCTGCTGCCGCTCAGTGATGGATGGCCTCTCCTCCTCCACCCCCAGGCTCGCCTCACCACAGCTGGGGAAACACCGGCAGGTAGAGGGGGTCAAACCCGGGGCAGTCAGAGTGACCTCGTCATCCAGGCCCAGGGACCCTGTGTTCCCAGTGGCAGCAGGTGATGCTAGGGATAGAGAAATAGAACCGACACAGGAAGCATGGAGATAATTCCAACTATATAAGGAGGAAAGGGGCGGGGGAACCAAACCCAAAAACCCTCTCTGCATGCCGAGGTCTTCCAAGACTTCTAAAAATCTCCGACGTGGTGCGATGTCTTCCGTGCACAGCTACAACATTGCCTGCTCCACTCCATCTGTGTTTTCTCACGCCTGTGCGCTTTAAGAACCACTGAAACGGAAAACAAGTTAAAAAATGCAGAGATGTATATATAGTGAGACGGAGAAAGAGGACAGTACTCTGCAGCCTGTACTCACTTCCTTTTTTCCTTTTGCCAGTGTTTGTTGTAGGAAAAAGTGTATGAAAACAAACTTCAGGCGACTGGAGTAAATATTCTCAACACATCAGCCGAGGAGAAAGTCAGGATCCCTCGTATCCATCCTTCCTCATTCTGGGTGGAGCCGGTAGGAGAAGAAAGGACCTCTGCCCGGTGTCCCACGTGTAGGTGGTACCTCCTGTTTCTTGTCATGGGTGAAATGGGTTCTTCCGGCGGGGGCTTGCAAATTGCAGTAAGGAGTGGACTGGCCAGCTGGCCCAGCGATGTCCAGCTGCATTGAGAAGCCCCTCTGAGGGCTTAGAGGCCTTTTCCAAACAGGAAGTGAAGGGTAGTCCAGGCACGGTGTGTGTGTGTGTGTGTGTGTGTGTGTGTGTGTGTGTGTGTGGTGCTGGAAAGGTCTGTGCCTTATGCAAAGAGGCCAGGTAAGAATTCAGTTCAGCATCAGCGAACTCATCCTTGGCCTTCAGGGCTGGGGACACCCACTTTTCGACACCCCTGCAGCCTGGCCCAGACACCTAGACAACTTCCTCTTGGAACCTTCAGAGACTGACTAGGAGGGTCCAGGAGAGAGCGTCCAGGCCAGGGAGTCTGGGGACTGCGGATTTTTGAGTGAGTTGCACAGAGAACAGAGTAGGAGGGGTGTTAGGGAGATGAAGGGGTAGAGGGTGCGAGGCCAAGAGAGACAGGTTGAAGCAAGGCAATGGAGGAAAACAGAAATTGATAAGCAGGTGGAAGGAGAGAGGAAGGGAAAGAGGAGCGCTGAGAGAAAGATCCGAGAGATAGATGGTCACGGGACAGGAGTCAGCGGGGAAAGAGAGGGAGAGGAAATTTAATGAGGGCAACTTGAAGGCCAGCTTTAAGCAACAGCTGGCGGGGGGCCGGGTTTGATCTCCTTGTGAGTCAGGCGGTTTGATTAATCGTGGCCTGTGGAGGAGAATGGACACCTGGCCCCGCTGCTGAGTTCTTTGATCTCCCAATTTCTCAGGGCCCTGGGAGGGGAGCTGTGGGAGTGCGAGCACTCAGGGCCCTGGGAGGCCTCCGCGGGCTCCCTGAGAAGGAAGTGCAGTGGCCCTCGGAGATGCGATGCGGGAGAATCTGGAAGGCCAGGAGGAAATGCACAGGGCAGGGGGCCTGGCCCTGTGCGGCCCTGTGAACAAAGTCCCCAAGAGGAGGGTCAGCTGAGGGGATGCGGAGTGGAGGAGGCCTTTGAAGGGGAAGGCCTTTGAAGGTAGAGGGTCCCCCCACCCTATAATCTTGGGGGTCCCCCACCCTCTTTCTCTTCAAGGGAATAGCTGAACTGTTAGGAGGAACCAGGCCGAGGAGGGAACCATTTGCACAAAATTGTGTTGGTTGTGGCCCTAGGGCACGCTAGTTCAGTTAGGAGCCAGCTCTTCCACGCTGTGAGGGGAAGGGAGTGTTGGGTTCCCTGGAACTGCCTTTATTTTATGCATGTTGGATGGAAATGGATTTGAGAAAAGAAAGCGACATATTGCCAAAAAAGAAGAAAAAAAACTCAAGAAGAAGGAAAAAAGGAATTAAAACCCTAATGCCCTTAAAAAAGAAAACTAGAAAAAAAAAAAGTCATATATTATGTCTTTGGACCCATTCCATTGGTGTTCTGCCAATTTCAAATAATAGTGTAACTTGATTAAGAAACTTTACAGGATTTAAAGTTGTTGGCTTTTCTGACTCCTCTCTGAGACTTCTCCGTAAGTCACTGTCTACACGAGGCTAATTTGTTCCCAGATTCCTTAATCTTCTGCAAGCTGGGGATGACGTTCATAACTTGGTAGCCATATTTGAAGTGTTCGCGATTTCTTTGACTCCGACTCCACCTAGAATTTTGAGGTGACTTAAAATGTTACCCTGAAAATGTCCTGCTGTTGAAATACTGTGTGTGTGTGTCTGTATGTGTGAGTATGTCTGTGAGTGTGTGCTTGTGCCAAGTTTCACCTGCCCCTGCTCTCCTTTGGGGCTGGCAAGCTCCTGCTCATAGCTGCCTTCAGTCTCGGAGAGGGACGCGCCGGGCACACCCGGCATTCAGCTGGCACACAGGGCATGATAGTTAGGGCTCCAGAGGCTCTGGTGCCCAGCAACAAAGGCAATTCCAGAAGAGTAGGAAGACAGACTTTTCTGGTGAGCTCAGAGTTTTGACCGAGTGACATGGGCATGGCCTGGAAGGCAGCTGGGGGGCAGCGTGCAGGGCACTGGCCTTGCCTCCCATGGCCCAGCTCTGCGACTCAGCCACTCGCTGTGTGACTTTGGGCCTGCCACTTCATATCCCCAGAGCTTCGGTTTCTTCATCTATAAAATGGGATAAGGAAAAATATACTTGCCTCAGAGGCTTGTGGTGAGGATTAAATGCATTAGTAGATGCGAAAGCACCCTGCAAACGATGAAGCCTTCAATTAACAGCAGGCATTAGAATTACTGCTCAGATTACAGAAACCCGGGTCTCTTTAAACACTCGTGTTGACAGCAGGGATGTTTTAATTTCAAACAGGGTTTGCTCACGGAGGGTATGAGAAAATGGGATGCCATGTTCCCTGCTCCCTCCCCGGGGCACCTGCTCTCTTATAATTATTATTTACTAATAAGTATGTTGTGTTCATAAATGTCCCATTAAATCCAGCTGAAATCCTTCACCCGGCTGGCCTGGCTTTTCTGGATTCGACTAGGCAGGAGCTGCTGGAAGCTCCTCAGAGTGGCTGGGCTCTCGGTCTGGGGGCTGCTGCACCTGGCCTCTCTGGGAGGGCACTGCCAGTCTGACCCGCAGGTCTCTGCTGCTGTGGTGGCAGCACGCTCAAATCTGTGCTCTTCCCTCTTCAGCCTGTTTTGCTTGTTTGTGAGAGGAACATTGCATTTCTCAAGCCCAGGCTTCCCGGAGCTCGTGGCTGTTTTTCCCTGCTCATGAGTGGTCCTCAGATGTAGGGATATTGCTATCGCTGATACGCCAAAGGCGTGGTACCTGGAGCTTAGGCTCTGATATGAGACCTAGGGGATGTGGGACAAGCCATTGTTAAGGTGGGGAGGGCAGTGCTTACCCTTTGAGGGTTGTGGTGAGGATAGAGAAGGCTTCTATAAAACTCAATGGCTGGTACATAGGAGATGCTCTGTATATGATTATTCTTATAGATCAGTGGTCTCAATACCCAGATGATTTTAACGTGTAGCCAGGGTTAAGAAATACTAGTGCTTCTCAAATGCAAGGCAAATCATTTGGGGAATCTTATTAAAATGCAGATTCTGAGTCAGTAAGTGTGGGTCAGGGAACTTGACCATGGCAGTGCCCGTGCAGGGGCCACACTTGGGTGGCAAGGCTCCTTCCTCTCCGAATCCGTAGAGCTTGGTGCACCCAGCCACGACCATGGATGGGAGATCTGGGGAGCAGGTGGAGGTGAACACGGTAGAAACTTGAAAGAAGGTTTGCTTAAGGGTGTTTCTGCCAGGTGCCAGTCTGAAACCTGCAATCCTTCCACACACACACACACACACACACACACACACACACACACACACACCTCCTTCTAAATCCAATCTTGAATACCTATATAAATAGCAACCAGAAGATGTTTTCTAATATTTCCTATTTTTCCCGGTTTCCTAGTTTATCCTATGAAGACAACCAAGTGAATAAATACATTTGCCACAGAACATTAAGGGTCCAGGCCAAGAGTTTAAATGCCTATTTGTAATACTCAGCTGGAAAAGTAATCCCTAACCTTGACTTGTAGTCAGCCCCTAGACCCTCACATGGCCAAATGAAATCCCCATAGGTGAGTATGGAAATAGAGCCAATCCCAGGGAGGCTGCAAGTAAACAGCTACTAATACTGGTTCATGAACCAGGAAATGCATCTGTGAGAGGGAGCTGGAACTGATCATGGAACAAGGGGCTTCTGAGTAATGAGAGAGGGTCTCCCAGACAGCATTCAGCCGGGAAGGTTTTCCCCACTAATGACCAGCATGTATATACACTGCTGCCTTCTCCTGACACAATTGCAGGTGTTTGGGGAGGCAAGCACTTTTGCAGAGGACATTGACAGAGTAGGTTTTCCACAGGGTAGTATCACGCTTACACCATATTTCATGAGTTTCTGACATCATAAATAGAAAAAGGAAAGACCAGAGTACGCAGTTGGTGAAGACTCTTCATGAAAGAGTGAACTTTGGACAATTGAGAGTCCTCTGCAGTTGGACAATTGGCTGAGACCCAGGAAGGGATGAGTTGACATACAGTGACCTGGGGTCACCTGTGTGGCATGCAAGATTTGTTCAGCAGAGATGAATGGTTGGGATTGTAATGGAAGAAGAAAGCCTCAGCCTGGTCAGTGTTGGAGGATTTCACGAGTCCAAGAACAAGCATTTTGCCATTCGGCTAAGAAATGGTAGTTGACGCCAGAATCACAGGGTAGCCATGCCTATATTTTTGATTGGACGGTTCAGATGGGCTGAAGTTAACTGTTCAGCAGAGAGTGTAGAGTGTTTCTCTAGGTCAGAGTCTTTTCTCAGTGCCTTTTTATTGTTTTTGTAAAGCCAGGTGTTGTTGAAGACAGCTGTCATGACAAGATGAACCCGGCTGCCAATCATTGTTGAGACCCTGACGTATTGGGCAGTCAGGTAAATAGCCCTTTTACTGAAATCTTGCACAGAGCTTGTTCTTGCCTTGAGGTGTCACCCATTGCCAGAAAACCAAAGGATGAGCTCCGTGCAAGTTCAGTGGGCTAGCCCAAGCACATCTGCCTCTAAGAAGTCAGGGGCCTGTTTGCATGCAGAAATTGACATGTGCCATTCCGGAAATCTTATTTTATTGCTCCTTTCCCCTCCAACTACCCCCTTCTCTGCCACCTCCTCTTTTGCTCCTCTGGAATCCTAGTCCCAGATGTGACTTTCTCTGTTTCCTTTGGCTGGGAATTTGCCGTTTTCCCATAAACCAGTTGGGTTGCCTGTTAGAGAAACCAAAAAACTCCAACTTTCTGGGAAGACATCTAATTAAATTCCCAACGAGGGAAGAGGAAAGCCCCCTCTGTACAGACATAGAACCTCATAATACATAATCATCCGGCAGAGAAAGCGCTCAGGATCAGCCTAGTGAACCGGTAACGTGGTGTTCTGTTTCTTAATGTCCTCTGCAAAGAAGCTGGCCCTGGGTTTAAAATAGCCCTCTGGTAAAAGCAACTATTTAAAGAGTACTGGGGTCTGAGAAATGCAAAACAAAGTGTTGTTGATTAAAAACACATGGTTTGTTCTGGAGACGCGAGTAGCCAGCAAAATCGAATGTGACAGTGTTTTGGCTTTTTCTATCCCACAAGACATGATGGTGATTTATTAGAGTGATGTCAGCTGTGGTTAAAAAAAGTTTGCTGTGTTGTCTTAATAAAAAGAGGCTTTACCTTGGAGCTGTCAAACTCCTTCTCTCCTCTGGCTGGAGGCAGTGGCTGCTAGGACCTTGGCCCTCCTGCGGGGCTTCTCCCTGAGAGGCACATCTCTGCCTTGGGGAAGTTCACGAGGTCACAAGGCACAGAGTGCTTCTTGATGGTCTGGAGGGGAGCTGCAGCCTGCTCTTGGTTTGCTCACAGTGTGGAGAGTGCAGACGCTGTACCCAGCTTGGAGTAGGAGCATGTCCTGACCTGGATGGGTGGCGGGGCCTTTGGTTGGCGGGAACCCCATGGAAGGCCCGTGGTCTTCCCCAGGTAACCTGGGCAGAGGGTTGATAATCAGTAGGGTAGGTAACTAGGCTGTTAGCTAAACACGAGCATTTCTTAGTTGAAGCTCTTTGGAATAGAACCCCTCAAACAACTTTAAACAGATAGGATTTATTGAAAGGACACAGCAACCCACCTCACAGACATCTTAGAAGAGACGAGCCATCTGGGGAATGAGGTGGGCAGCCAGGACCCAAGTGGCTTCCTCTGCCTTCACAGAGACCTGTGTCTTAGATCCGCCTCTCTCTCTCTGTTCCTTCTCCTCTCAGGGGTTTTCTTGGGGGAGAGTCCTTGTTTTCACTTCTTCACGGAGGCACTGGCTTGCATCAGCTCTGCCCCGTACTACACGGCCACACCTTCGTTCAAGCACCATCATCGTTCTCCACTTTGTCTCCTTGTCTCAATCCCAAGTTCCTGGGAGAGAAAATCCAGTTGGTGTAACTTCAGTCATGTCTGTCTCTGGTCCAGTGGACAGCAGCTCGGAGCTGGGGGAGGAGGTGTGGTTGGAGGGGAGCCACTCTGAGTGGGCAGGGCAGGGAGGCAATCCTAAGGATCGGCTACAGAGAGGAGCTGTACTTGTTACTAGCGCAGTTGAAGAAAGTGAATGACAGGTGTGTGTTTCTGTCGTAAAGATCAGGGACCTTCTGAGAGTGGGCGCTGGTGCCCCTACTTCTGAATGCCCCTTTTTCTTTATTCCACGGGAAGTGTAACCATCACAGTGGGAAGACGAAATCCCAGCAGACACTTTAAATCTTTCCTGGCAACACACCCAGGAAGTGAGAAGATGACATTATTATTTTTTAAATTAATATATGGATTTTTTCCCTAACTATAGAAGAAACACATAAACGACCGTAGAAAACAGAAAACAGAAACACACAAAGATGAAAGGAAAAAGCACCCTAATCCAAGATAACTGCTGTTAACATATTGGTCTATCTCCTTCTATTCTTTTTTCTTTAAGTGGTAGCCTGAGGCTATGTGAACGAGCTGGGCTTCAGATCTATCTTTTGACTCTAATTATATGTCTTCAGACTCTTACGATTTTAGGATTGCTTTAAATTTATTCTCATAATTTCCTCGAAGCACACGAGGCTGGTTTTCCTTTGCTATTTTACCTTTTCCTGTGGGTGGCGGCTCAAACAGAATCAATATTTGCTAGGATCTCTCTGTATTACCACCCCGTTTTTGAGCAAGTCACTACTGTAGCTACCCCACACCCCTCCAACCACCCAATAGCTGTTTAACTGCTTCCTGTCCTGAATTCTTCCACGCCCTTCCTGGGGGGATCTCTCAAAAGCCACGTTAAAGGTGGAAGGTCCTTGAATGGCTATGCTTTGCATTTAGGGAGGAGAGACACAATCTGTAACGGGCACCCCTGGCCTGCTTTTTCACCATTTCCAGCCTCGCACGCTTCTTGCAGCTCTTGGACTGTCTCAGTCACATTCCTGCCTCAGGACTTCGCAAACTCTGTGCCCGCCGTTCTGAAGAACTACACTCTGCTCTTCTGCCGGCTTACACGACTCAGCCTCCAGGTCTCCACCGCTTCCCCAGACAGGCCTTTCCTGGCTGTGGCCCCAGTATGGTCCCTCAACATCCCCTTTAATTTTTCTTTGTTGAAATAATCAGCTTGCGGTTGTGCATTTAGTTGTTTGGTTATTACATACCGTCTGTCTCCCAGATAGATATACATGGTCCCAAGGCAGAACACATCTGTTTGGGTGCACGCTGTATTCTACTCCTGCTGTCACCCCAACCTGGCCACCACCCCCACTTCCCCACCCTGGGACAGCGCCTGCCATCGAGTAGGTGCTCAATCAATGCTTGTGAATGAATGAGTGAATCCAGGGCTTGTCTAGTACAAGTGCGTAAGTGAAGGGTCGCTACATTGTAGCATATTGGATTTGGAGGTCTAGGGAGAGAACATGGTTTTCAACAAACCCTTGGTGAGAGCAGCTTTCACATGCCCACTCGTTTTAAGTGCCCCAGAGGTGCGCGGGACACTGTGGTTTGGGACCCTGGCAAGGCCTGAGTTTGCAGTGTGCCTGCTGGGATGCTGGCGCGTTAGCCAGCTTTCTGGGCTGGTGAGAGAGGGTGCTTTTTAGTGAGGTGTCTACACCTCAGTGTGGCTTTGTCCCTCTCTACGTCCCACATTCTGCGGGAAAAGTTTATTCTAGAGCCTCTGACAGCCGCCAAGCTTCCCGCGATTGAACACCTCCATGGTGCATTGCTCTCTGCCTCTGAACCAGCCTGCAGACTGCTCTGACTGTTACAGAGATCTTGCCTAAGTTAAAGACAGCTTTCGCTTCCTTAGAACCTTTAACTATTGATTGCCTTCTGGAGAGGTTTCTCCTCTGGAGAAACATCACATTCATTCAGTGGACGTTTACTGAACACCGGCATGGCATACCAGGTAGGGATCCAGGCACTGGGTGCAGACAGCTGGATAAGACACACGGCGGAGCTCAGCTGCGGAATACCAATGCAATTCATGATGTACTCTCACACAATTACCTTAATTCATCACAACAGCCCTATGGTGTGCCTGGTATTAAGCCCATTTTACAGCTGAGGTGATGGAGGCTTAAAGAGTGTATATGACTTGTCTGAAATCCTATAGTTTACATGTGAGAGGCTACAGCCCAGTCTCAAGGCTTTTGACAACCCAGTATTCATGTTTACTACCCTGAGCTGAAAGTATGATTGTATTTCTGCTTCATGCAGCCCTGAGTACATTTGAGGGTAGATAACATACTTCCAGAATTATCTCTTCTCCTGGATAAACTTGATCTCAAAAAGTGGGATGATAGCCAGTAGGTCTTCCTTGGACTCATCACATGGCGATACCCTTGCAAGTTGTGGAAGGTCCTGGCTACTGTACACTTCCCTCTGCAACCAGGAGGCTCAGCTGGAAAACTAGCTTCTGAAAAGGAATTCGGGGTAGTTATTCTCCCTGGGCAGTGAAGCTGGTCGCTAAGCCTGGGACCTTTATTCTAGGGCAACTCAGGAGGTGATTTCCCAGCAAGCATTTACAGTGAAACACGATAGATGTGCAGATTTCCAGGGCGAGATGTCTGACACTTGGGCATCTTTTTAACGACATTCCTGTTAGGGCACCATTGACTTAAACAGTTTATGTTACAAGACACTCCTGACCACCTTAGAAATTTCATTATACCTACAGACAGATCCATTAGATTTTTGGCTCAACATGTAAGGAAAAAAATTCTGTCTCTTTGTAGCTTTCACTCACTGATCTTGAGGCTGGGAAGCATAAATGCAGTTCCTCTCCCACGTGGCAGGTTGGCACACATGAAGGGCAGGGAGTCCCAGGCTGAGCACAGGCCTGGGCAGGCATGTCTGAGCAGGCCTGGTGAGCTGGCGGGTGGGCCTGCTCGGGGCCTGTTTGCATCAGAGACTGTGGAGCCTCCTGGGAAGGAGCTCACGTTGGAGGAAGAAGGAGCCAGGCACAAGCAGCTGACCTGGTGACCAGGCTTTGTTTGCAGTAGGTGGGAGTGGTCCTCAGCCTGGCTTACTGCCCACCTCACAACTGGGTTTGGCTCACAACTCAGCCCCCATTGGACTTCTTTAGAAGACCTGTGGAGAGTAGAAAGGATATACATAAAAATGGAAAGAATGGTTTAAGCTAACATATGGTTGTCTTTGGGGAAGCAGCGTTGGAACTTGTCTTCAGAGAAAAATAGACCATGGAAGAGAGGCTCTCTCCTCTACACAGTGAGAAACCCTTTAGTTCTTTGGCCTAGGGGCTCTAGCACCTTTGTGGTGGCAGGGACAGGAGAGGGGACAGTCTGGCATCCTGGTAGAGGGCCTGGAGCAGGTTAAGAAGAACAAAATGGTGGGTAACCAGAAAACTGTGTGTCTTGAGCATATATGAGACACCACCTTAGGAACTCCAGAAATACTGAAGGTAATTATGAAGGGGGCTCACCCGAAGGGAGCCAGTGAAAGTTAAGTCGCTTTTACTGACGTGGTTGTGTATAAATGGGCCTTAGGCCTGGGAGGACCGTCATGGGCCCCACCTGCCAGCCCCTCTTGTCCTGGTCAAACATCCCAGTGTCCTCAGTCATTTTTCAGAACCCACAGTTCCGAGTCTCCCGCTGTTCACATTATTCCCTTTGGAACCACTCCATACTGTGAGAGCCCAGGCTGCTTGCTCTAAGAATCTTAAGAAATCCTAGCATTAATATGGTCTAACACTCTGGTTTTGACTACATGACATGAAGGCTCCCAGAGGCTTAAAGTGGCTTGTCTCAACTCGATGTGCCCAGGCAATGGAGGAGCAAGGCCCCTCAGCTGAGGTCCCAGATGGAGGGCTGAGAGGGGCCCACATAGCCAGCGGAGTCGCTTAGATGTCAGGAATGGGATGGAAGAACAGCAGTCTATGAATCTTTGTCTTTTGCTGGGACTACACCAACGCTCTGAGATGGCCTGCAAATATCATAGTTCTTAGACAGCCTGCCTTTGTTCTAGAGCTGACCATCTGCGGTCAGGGTTAGCAAGTAGATTTTGCTTCTGGGCCAAGTCTAATGGACTCAGGGTAACTGCAGGAAGGATTGTGTTGAGAAGGTTCTGAGGCTGGATCTGAGGCAGAAATAAGAGTTGTGATCACAGAAGTGTCTCTTGTCAACCCACCAGGGAGGAGGGTGAGGGGAGTTTTGAGCACTGTGGAAGGCAGAGTGATGGTCCCCTCAAGATGTTCCTGGAACCTGTGAATGTGTTTTCTTATATGGCAAGGGGAAATTAAGGTTGCATATGGACTGCCCTTGGGTTAGGGAGATTATGCTTGGCTTTAAGAACCATTTGGGTTTGTGACCTCCAGGAGTATAAAATAAATCTGTGATATTTTAAGACACTAAATTTGCAATATTTTGTTATAGCAGTAACAAACAACGAACAAACAAAAAACGAATACAGGTCTCTGTTATTTTCCACCCGTGACTCATCAGGGAAACTTCTTACATTTGACATGGAGTTTTCATTCAGTTGCTCCAGTCCTTTCTTTTGGACACCAGGAACAGGATCTCTAAGACTCTTTTTTCTTTTATCCTCACCCAAGGATATTTTTCCATTTATCTTCAGACAGAGTGGGAGGGAGAGACGGGGAGAGAGAGAGAGAGAGAGAGAGAGAGAGAGAGAGGGAGAGAGGTGTGATAGAGACACATCGACTGGCTGCCTTGTACATGCCCTTGACCAGAATCGAACCCACAACTCATTGGTCCACCGGCCGATGCTCTAACCACTGAGCAAACAGGCCAGGGCGGATCTCTAAGGTTCTTAAGACTCCAGAAAGCTCTCCCTTATGAGAGGCTAAAAAGCACCACCATTATGAACCTTTTAAAGGGGAATCACATGGGTTTTATGATTTTTCTGTAAACTTGAAGTGGTTAGGTGAGGAACAGGCAGGCTCGGCGCTGGGCAGCAGGCTTTCGGCCATCACCGCCATACCACGCAGCATGGCGATGGGGACAGAGCGTTGGACTGGGATTCCTGACTCTGGCCCTCACTTTTCTCACCCATGACATGAGCTCTAGATGACTTCAGGAGGTCTGTTTGATATTCTACCATTTTAAGTACTCAAAAACAATGCTGTAGAAACGAACAACTGAGTATCTTATAAATACCCACCATTTTAGTTATATAATGTCATTTGTGTTTGCATCAGCTGTGTGAGGTGGTCATGTCACGTGAGACCCCGTGTTACAGACGAGGACAGAGAGGCTCAGAGAGGTTGTTTCCTAAGTCATCCGACTAGTAAGCCGAGGAGCCACGAATCAAGTCCTGACATCAGAAGCCCATGCTTTCTCCATGACGTCATGGCATCTCCCAGTAAAGCTTCCTGCCTTCCTTTTGAGAAGGACTCTGGCCCTGGATTACCCTGAAGACACAATCCAGGGGCCACAGGCTGAGTCCAGGAGTGATGTCCTCGGAATGAAACTCTTTGGCATGCTGGAAGGCCCATTGTGAAACAAGAAGAATCATTCTATAACTCACATGTCTGTAATTTTGTTTCTTTTCCTGGTTGGGCTGGGAACCAGTTGGGTGATGTTGGGTAAGCCCCTTTATTTCGCTGGGCCTCCATTTCCTGGCCTGTGATATGGGGAGGATGGACTGGAATCAATGTTTTCTAACCATCTCCATTTTGAATTAATGACACATGAGCTAAGGAGATTTTGTTGAGTATTAGTTATTGCAATTTATATTACAAAAGCAATTGTATTTATTTATTTATATTAAATGTATTGGGGTGACATTGGTTAATAGGATCATATAGGTTTCAGGTGTGGATTTTTGTGACAAGATCTGTATATTGCACTGTGTGCCCACCACCCACAGTCAAACCTTCTTCCATCACCATATATTAGGCCCCCTTCACTGACCTTTGTTTATTGATTTGAGAGAGAGAGGAAGGGAGAGGGAGAGAGAGATAGGAACATCGAAGAGAGAGAACATCAATTGGCTACCTCCTGCATGCCCCTCACTGGGAATTGGGCCCACAACCCAGGCATGTGCCCTGACCGGGAATCGAACTGGCAACCTCTTGGTGCATAGGTTGATGCTCAACCACTGAGCCACACCAGTCGGGCCCATTTAAAAATTTTTGAAGTAAATCATAAAATTACACATTCCGCTCTGCCTCTACCTCCTTTCCGGGCCCTGTGCACCTCTCCACCCTGCCATCTTACCCGCAGTTAAGAATGCCTCTATTTGGTGACTCAGAATTTTGCTCTGGGTGTAAGATTATTGGAGTCAGAGGATACATATATATATTCTGGAAGAGAAGAGAAGACAGCCTTTCTCTGTTGCCCATCTCTCTTCCTGGAAGCTCCCCGCCCCATTTTTCTCTGCCTGGAACGTTTATCTCCCCGCGTCCCCCTTAGGCTGCCCCTTGACTCCCCGTCTTTGCAGCAGCAGGCAGGCGGCCCTCCCGCGTCCGCAGGCCATCTCTCAGCGCCACTGCGAGCGTGCTTATCTTTTATTTCTGGCATGTGCCGTAACACAAGAGTGATCTCGACTTCGAAGATTATCACCTCTCATCTTTTATTCTCCCTTTTCTCCTCTCCTTTTTCCTCCTGCAAGATGATAAAATTACCAGACAAGCCCTCCCTTCCTCCCGGCCTGGTCAGAGCTCAGAGATATTTACTTCTCTGGTAAACAGCTCTAATCTCCCCAACCAGACTTTATCACAGTTAACCGAGTTAAATTCTCCTGGTCTAATCCCCTATGTGCTGTGGTTTTTTGAGTCTAAAGCTTTTGACATCTTTTGATATAATATGACAACTCTGGGCCACTGGATATGATTAGGCACCAGGCAAAGAGGGTTCAATTTGACCAAAGTAGAAAAGAAGGACCTCTCTGCAAACAGCTTTGAGTGGAAAAAATACATGGACAAGCACATGAGGAAAGGAGGAGTAGATGGGTGTTTTGCAGGCTCAGGTCATGCAAATCCTTGGTGGACAGTCAGTAACGTGAGACTAAATTGAATTAACCCCCACGGCTGTGTCCTTCTGCGTTGTCCCTAACCGCGTGCCACAGTGGCCAGGAAAAGACAAGAGAAGCAAGTGGCACGATGCCTGAACTTGGAGGGCATATCATTTCCAGTGGGAGAAACAAGATGTGCTCGAATCTCTAGAAAACAATACAAGGGCAGATGAGGACCAGAGACTAAATCAGACTTGGCTCAACTTATAAGAAAATTCTGGATTTGTGGGAAATGGTTAGAAGAGGGGAGATCCATAAAGTTTGACAGAAAGGTGTCTGACCACCTGGAGACAGGAGCGAGCTTGGGAGAGTGGAGAGGCCCCGTGTGGTTAGGTGGCGGTGGTGGCGGTGGGGGCTGCAGAGCAACATTCCAAGTATTGACAGCAGCAGAAACCAAGGCTTGGGAGTAGGAGGGAGCCTGGTGTGTGTCACATCCAGCGAGGACAGTTCTTTATGCCCAAAGGACACCGTGACTGCTGTAGAAGTGCCAGATTCATGCTCGGAAGCGCTTCTTGTTTCTACGTATATATGCTGTGTGTTGGCTTTTCTTTCTTGTCGACCTTCCAGTCACTCCTAAATTCAGTTTCTGTTCTCTGACTCTCCCTGCCTGCCAGTGCCACCCATGCTCTCAGCCAAGCAGTGACATTTTCCCCAAGCACAGCCTGTGCATTTTTAAAGTCTGAGATGAGCTTTGGGGTTTGACTCCTCCTGCCACCCTCTGTGTGTGTGTGTGTGTGTGTGTGTGTGTGTGTGTGTGTGTATTTTTGGCCTTGAATCCCCATTAAAAAGAAAAAGAGAGTAAATTGCCAGGGTCAATGATTGGGAGGCAATTTGCACAGCCCGGTAAACTGCCTTATTGTTCCCACTGCAGGTTACACTTTGACGGAGGCAGATTCATCAGCAAGTTCTCTCTCTGAGAGCAGCCTCAGCACTCGGGTTAAGCTTCTTCCACCCATTCCCTTGCTGGAGGAAAGACAGGGCCCCGGGCCCCTCTCCATAGGTCCCATCTCCCTTCCAGCTGGATAGCATCGCCCTGCAGAGCCTTGGGAAGTGTTCTCACAGTTTCCTCTTGCGTCTCCCTCCTCCCAGCAGCTATGCCTGCTGGGGTCTCCGCTGGGCAGAGACAGTGAACAGCTACCCAGTCCAAGCTGAACCTGGTACTTGCTCCCAAGGGTCAGATGCACTTCACCAGCTGCAGGAAGATTTCCAGGCCACACTTGGCACCTGTCCTTAATGTGCTCCTTGCAGCTCCTCCACTGCCTGCCTGGGCTCTTCACTCCTAGAGGCCTCCACCTTGTCCTTAAAAAAACCCCAACAAACTCCATCTCCATGTTTGTCCCTTGCAAAAGTGCCTTGCAGCAATTTATCAGTGTGTGTGTGTGTGTGTGTGTGTGTGTGTGTGTGTATCAATGAATGAATGAATGAAAATAAAATCAAGGGTAGGGTGTTTGCTTTAGATACTTGCCACTGAAATACCAGCCATTTCTCTCCTGCAAAAGGTTTATCTCTTCATCTCTTTTCCACATTGGCCATTTGTGGGGGTGGGTTAAGGCTGTGCCCCACTTTGCTCTGAGTGCTTATTAAGCTATCAGGCATTAATATTCAGGTGGATGTAGATTTCTAGGGGCAGCTGGTGGGATCTGAGTTCGACAGGGCTGTGGGAGGAGGAGGGAAGAAGACATTGGCAGTCTTGTTGGGGAGGCACTCTGAGCTGCCAAGGGGCCCCAGCTCTGACCTTCTAGGCGACCAAAGCAAAGCAGGCAGGACATAGTGGGACTAAGAAGGAGGAGCCAGGGCACTGAAGGTGCTGAAGGTGGGTGTGACCTCCACCTGTGAGTGCTACCCGCTTCCCTTCCTCTCTCCACAATGTCCTTCCATGGAGTGGATCTGGGCCCAGGCTAGTGGGGTGAGAGGGCAGTGTTCTGGGCAGGACCCTGATCCTGCTGGGACCAGCCAGTCTGTCAGAGGGCCGAGTCCCCTGTCCCCAGGTCGGGAGAAGAAGGCAGCTCCTCTTCCCAAGGGAGGCTCATCACGTCTTACTCTTTGCTGTGGTTGTCTGGCCTGCCTCTGGAATTCCAGACCCTGGTGTGGAGATGCCCCATCTGAAGCGAGTCATGACAGGATTCCTCACCTGATACATTTGCATTAATTGTGGTGAAACAAATGTAAGAATTTTAAGAGTATAAACAGTGAATACTGAAATATTATATACAATTGAAATGAGCAAGAATCAAGGACATTCATGGGGCACCTATTATATCCAAAGCTTTAGGCATAACATTGCCCAGCAGAGGCCTGTTAATAAAAACAACAATAAAAATACTGGTGGATATCATTCATTGAGTGCCTTTTAGGTGCCAGGCATTGTCTCATATAATCCTGACAATAAACCTTTTATCTCCAACTGACAGTCAAAGAAACACTTAAAAAGGCTGAGTAACTCACCCAGGGCTACAAAGGGCCAGGCTGGGATGAAGACTTAGCTCCAGTGCGAACCCCCCAACCAGGAAACATGTGAACTTAGGAACTGAGCAGGTCAACAGAGACAGGTGTGGAACTAGGTGCTCAGGTCTGTGTTTCCGACAATACATCTTACAGGAGGTGGTAGAGAGAAGGTTTGTGGAAGCTCAAGGGGTGACAGAATTTTCTGGAAGGAGTTGAGGCTTGATCTGCATTTGGGTACGTGAAGAGGTGAGCAGAAGGCATTTCAAGATGGATTAAGGGATGTGAGTGAGTATGGGGTGTGTGAGGGTCAGTGAGGAGAAGAGCAAGAGAGTGAGGCTTGGTTTGGGGAAGTAGTGGGAGCTAAGGTAGCAGATTGCTGTGGTTATATGCTAGAGTTCCCACTCATTCTCTGTGTGAATTTAGGCAAATTACTGAACCCTTCTCAGTCCCAGCTCCTCATCAGTAAAACAGGGACAGTGATAGGACCTGTTTACCTCTTTGTGGTGAGGATTGTGAGATAATCCACGCAAGGTGCTTAGCACAGTGTCGGCCACATGTGAGCTGCTCCATAAATGTCATCTGTAGTTGAACATGCTCTTTCCTCACTCCTGGATTTTTGTGTTATCTTAACTCTTTTCCCTTCTTCAGTGTCCTCCAGCCACTGAATGCTCAAGCCCAGTTGACTCTATGTTCATGATATCTGTTGTTTCTTTTTCCTTTCTCACTGCCCCTACCTGATTGTAGGTCCCTGTCATGACATGCCTGAATCATTGCAACAGACTCCCACTGGTTTCCAGCCTCCAGTCTTTCTCCATATCCCTCTACCTAGTGCCTGAACACTAGGCGGTCCTCCTAACAACTTCTCTCTTCATCTTCCTTCCTTGCTCAAAACCCACCAGTGACTCACTGGAGATTAAATCTAGACTTCTTAGCTGAATCACCTACAACCAACATCTCTATTTCTTCCCCTCTGTTTCTCAACATGGTTGCTGCTATTGCCCCCAACATGCTCTGTTCTTCTTTGTCAAGGAGTCTCCATCCCTGTTTCTTCCTCCAGGAATACTGTGTACCTTTTCCTCTTCATCCAGCCAAGCACTGATCTTCCAGGCTGGCTCATCTGAAACCCACCTCCTGCGTGAAGTTGCTCCTGAGCAGTCCAGCTCATGAGATCTCTTTCCGCAGTGGGCAACCCTTATATTCTCTCTGTGCCTTGCTCATTTAACCAAAAGTTGTCTTGCTAATGATACACACTCATGAAAAACAAAATGTTTCCCCAGATGGGCTGCAAATTCTCAAGGGAAATCCACTTCATCGTCTCATCTGTCCCTGTGGTTCCCAGCATAGGGCAGGGCTGAGCATCTAGAAGGCACTCAATACATTTTTATTAATTTCGTTGAATGAAGGTGGTATGAGAATGGAAGGTGGGATAGAAGAACCTCTTTTCTAGTAAAGAAAGGGTGATTCTAGTAAAGAAAGGGTGATTCCTGTGACCTAGCACAAGCTGTGTCTCAGATTGGCCAGTCATTTATGGCCCCAGAAACCAGCAGTCTCTTTCTCTTTGTGCTTCCAGTGGGGCAATCCTCACTTTCCAGCCTTGCTTTCCACCCTTAGAAGCTGCTCTCTGTCCACATCTCTTCTCTTGGGCTTCCTGCTAGATCTCAGAGCGCTTGCAGAAGGCAAGTTGGGATGGGATTGGTGCTTAGACAGAAGTCTTTTCTCTGATACCCTACCCAAGGCCCTGCTGGTGGTTCACAATTGGTTGGGAGTGCTTGTTTAACGTCTGAACAGATGAGTCTAGAGTGTATGAATGAAGAATGGCGCACAGTGGAATACAATGGATAGTATATCGTTAAAGTCTTTAACAGTAATGTGTGGCCATTTGTTGTATCCTTAATGACAATTACAGCAATAATGGAGATAATCTGAGCACGAATGATGATGGGACAGCAGAGCAACCTATTCTCGTCCTGGGACTTGGGGTTGCAAGCCAGGCTTTCAATTTTTTTGGGTTTGTGTTTCATTCCCAGCTGGCGAGTTGCCTCCCTCTGATTCAAAAGGGGGAAGCAGAATCCTTCACTCGGGGATCTTGGGGACGTCAAACTGCTCCTTACGCAACAGCCTCCTAATGAGTTAAGTGTAAATGAATCAGAAGCAGATGGATTGGATTGTTCTGGAAATACACCCGAGGTTTAAAAATTAAGGGAAAAAACATTTTGGCAAAAGGCATTTTGGGGTTTGCCAAGACCCAGAACATTTGAAAAACAGTTCAAGATTTTTTTCCTTTTTCTTTTCTTTTCTTTTTGGTTGCAAAACCCAAAATGTTGCCTGGAGGCAGTAGAAAGAGATGGGCCTTCATTCTCCTTTCAGACTGAAGTTCCTCCTGCTGTGTGGGTAATGGACCCCAGATAGGAGGCAATGGACTATAGAATTGCACCAGGGACTGACGGAGTCGGGGCAAAGCACCCTGCCTTCATCTGCAGGGGAAGGCGGCCCCTTGGGTCTGCAGCTCCCAGACTGGGCCTCAGCCCGCAGGGCCTGCTTTGGGCTGCCACCTATGCCTTGCGATGTGCCTGCCTTTCATAAGACTTGACTCACCTCATTATATAAGGGAAACGGTCTCCAATTTGCTAGGCGAGAAACTTTGGAGGTTAGCAAACACTAATCCAATAAAATATAAAGTGAAATGTTTATTCTAGAAAAAACTCTTTAAACAATTTTTGTTATTAGTCACATTTGGCATAGTTGAGCCTTCCCTGGAGGGATCGTCTTGCTGAGGGAAAAGGAAAACAGCAACTGTCTCAGCGGAAAACTCAACCCAGCAGTTTCTAAATCTGCTGCTGGCTTGCTGTGTGACTGTGCGCAAGACACCGAATCTCTCTGTGCTTCGCTTTCCCAATAACCTTCACTAAAGGTTTTCTCTGATTAAATGCAGATTCATGAATCAAATAAATCGGGGGCTAATTCATGTTAGATAATGCAAGGCGACGATATGGGAGCATTAGCTGTCTTTGGTATGTGTAACACAGTCCACTTATCGAATTTCAGTAAAATTTTCTCCCTTTCCCTCTTTTTCCCCAGGCAGCTACCTGTAAGGCCCGACTCACTTGCCTGCCTCTCAGAATGCTGTGCCTTCTGAGCTTGGTAAGCCTGGCCATTCCTCGGGCTGTGACTGGGAGGGGGTAGCTCTGTGACCTGGGGTCCCATCATAGGTTTCTAATTGCTGTCCTCCTTTATGGCTCTGCCACAACCCTGTCTGGGAAAAGCAATCTTGGTGCTTCCTTTTGAGTTGCTCTTTCTGTTTTCTCACCTCCTCAGGCTGGTCCAGCAGCTTTGCCTGCCTCTAACCAGAGAGGGCGAGGCCCCAGAGCTCAGGGAGGTGAGAGGCGAGGGGATGCAGCTCAAGCTGGGGGCGCCATGGGCAGGGCAGAGCAGAGCAGGACTAAACTCCGTGCCTCCTGGGAGGCCCAGTTTATTTCTTCGTTTATTCCTCCATCAGCTGCGATCCTGCTGGACCATGACCTGATCCCTCTGTGAAGACAGGCTTGTTGGCCCCAGCCTATAGTCACAGAAACCACCAGAAGGTACATAACTGTTTACAGGTTATAAAGAGCTTTCACATATATAATCTCATGATGCCTCTTCTCAAAAATCTATAGAAAATGCAGGGACCTTCACATCACCTGGTCACTGTCTCATTTACTGAAGAAACGTTCTTATAGGTGCACAGCCCGCTGGTGGCGGGGCTGGTTCTGGTGCCTCCGTCACATCCCATGCTTTCATTTGTACTTGAACTCACTGGGTTCCGGATCAGGATCTATTTTGTTCTGTGTCATCTTGTTTCCATCACCCCACACAGACTGTGACCTCCTTTGGGACAAACTCATATTTCGCACTTCTCCGTAACTCACATGGCATAGAGCAGAGAACCTTGTACACGGACTCTGCTAAACAAATAGCTAATTGACAGGGGAAAATATCAAATTGGGCAGAACAAGGGGCAACCCCAGTTCATGGCAGACCAGATCAGCATTGCATTCCCAGACACGAAAGACAGCTGCTCTGGTCCCTGAGATCATTTCCAATGGTCACATCCCCAATTGTCACCCCTCCCCTTGGTCTTGACCCAGCCTCACTGTCATCAGTTGTAGCATCATTGTCCTTATTATTGCCACTCTCACACATCAAGCTCCTAGAGTGGGCCAGGAAATATAAAGGAAGGTGTTAGCTTGTAGATAGTGTTCCAGCCACATCAATACTCAGCAGAGGCTTGGGCACTGGAGAGAGGAAGCATTGCATGTGGGGAGGGGGTGAAGGACCACCTGGGCTACTAGCTGGGCCCTGGCCCCACCCTGAAGTGCTGGGTTTGGCCTCTGACTTGCTGGGTGACCTCAGCTCCCTGCCTCTAGCTGATTGTGAGAACAATGATGCTTTCTGTCCTGACTACTTGCTTCTTAACCATATGAGCGAGAGGGCAAATGAGATCCCATTTTGAACTCCCAGGAGGAAAGGCACTAGTAATAACAATGATTACATGGAGGTTATGGCTGGTGGAGGCCGCCATCAACCAGAAAACAGCTCAGCCCTCAGGCAACTGGAAGCCACTTGTAGGAGCAAGGAGCAGTCCATCCTCCTCTCTGACTTTGGGGGGTGGGGAGGTCAGGGAAAGACAGAGAACACAACAGGGGTTCTGTTTCAGCCCCTTACTGTTCTTGGATCTCCGAGGTGTATGGGAATCCCCAGGAGGCCGCCCGGACCCCTGATTTCTTCCTCTGATCTGTGAATTCTGGCTTCTCCATTGCTAACATGATGATTCAGGGCAGAAGTGGAAGTGTCAGAGGCAGGTGGGAAAGGTAAGATAGAAATACAATAAAAAGGTAGCCACACTTAAAGGTCTCTTTCACCTTAGTGCCCTCTCCTGTCCCAACATTGACATCCTTAAAAAACAAAAATCCCACAGCAAAGCTCAGCATGGAGGCCAGACCTCAGGCTCCGGGTCAAGGCGGGGGCAGCAGGGGAAGCGATTCAGCATGAGGAACAGAGCACCCAGAGGCCGGGGCAGGAGGCAGGGCTGTGGGCGGCGGTCCTGCCTCAGCCCTGCAGCTGCCTCCGCCCCCACGCGCCCTGGAGCGGGGGCACCGCTGAGTGATTGATGGGCTCCAGCTTGAATGGGAAGTCCAGATTCCAGCGAGACAGCCTGAGAGGTAGGAGGAGACACTTCTCACATCTGCAGCAAAATTAACAATTAAATACATAAAATTTGTTAGTTTACAAATAGAACTGTTACTTGTTACTCAGGGTATTAACAATCTCCTTTTCGATTAAAAAAAAATTTTTTTTTATAATTTTTAATTTTTTTCCCCCCGTAACGCCCGTGAAAGACGTTTGTTTCAGTTGCCAACATTTCTGCAGAACTAATGTGGGTGGATTGTGACAGATATAATTTCTCCATCCTACAGTTTCATCAACTTGAGTTCTGTTAAACTATACCCGCTGGGCTTAGCTCCTTTTAAAGTTTCCGCTTTGACAGGTAGATTTATTAGTCTTGAAATTTGTACAAATCAGATGTCACTCGTGGCAACTTGTCAAAATGTCAGTCTGGCGAGGCGGCATGAAAGGCTTTCTGGAGAGAGACAGACGCGAGGCAGGCTTTAAAGAACTCCAGAGCGGTGGTAGGAAGGACGCAGGAATGGCTGCCTCTTGATCCTGAGGGCTTTACTTTATTAAATATCTCAGGGACGGCCGTTGGATCCCGTGTCTCTGAGACATCAAGTCTGACGGCTTCCAAACGATGGCTCCTGTCGGTTACAGTGTCGAGTTTCTTTGCTTGTTATGTTCACTTAGAGAGAGAAGGTGAGGAGTGCTTGCGTGGAGCAGGAGAGCAGTTGCAGGTCTTTTGGTTTCAGAAAATGCTGGGTGGGTCTGCGGGGCTGGATGGGTGTTCCAGGGTGGGCTCCCTCCGCCGGAGCTAGGGGGCGCCTTCTGGCTCATCTGTGCAAACTCGAGTTCCGAAAAGGGACAGAGGGAACAGGAGGACAGTGTGGCTCCCAGGCACAGGCCGTGGAAACAGGCTTGTTCTCTCCTTACAGAGCTCTGCAGGAGGTGGCTGTCCCACAACAGTCCCAGGTGACCTGGGGCTCACTTTCCATGGGCAGGCTTCCCCAAACTTCCCAGACTTCTCTGGTCCGGGTCTGTTAATCAAGGATCTGTGGTTTGGTAAGCTCCATAATGAGGAAATGTTGTTAACAGTCAGAAAATCATCTGAGAGTTTCTCCCTGGGGGAGTGGGTGGGAGTGCTAGGGCAAGGACCCCGCTAGGCCCCTGGGTGCAGCTCTCCAGTGGCAGACTGTGGGCGCCTCGGTGGAGGGGGGCCACTCAGTGCTCTGAGCAGGTGCCTTCTTGGGAGGGTGAGGCTGGTGCTGATAGAATTTTGGTCCGGGAAGTGCTCACTGGATTATTGCCCTTTTTGCCCATCTGTCTGTCCGTCTACCCAGGAAGTTGGAAGACACCAAAGGAAGCTGTAGTCCTCAGAATTCTCATATCCCCTCTCTCAACTTCCAAAGGGTTCTGATGGGTTTAATACTGTCATTTTCAGAGAGGAGGGGCAAGGACTCTAGCAGGTGGTGGCATGCTCTCTCCCCTAGGTAAGTGCTGAGACCCACTCTGCCTCAGGAGGGGAATTAGGGAGCTACTAGGCTGACCCATCTGTCATCTGCCTGCCTCTGAGATGCGCTGTCTCGGTGTCAGGAAGGGGCGTGTTTTGATCTGAGAAGTGTGGAGCATGGTCTCTCCATCCTCATCCCCTTCCTCTTTTTCTTTTCTTTGGATGTGGAATTGTTGAAGGCCTTTTTCCTTCATAAGTTCCCAGACACTTCTGCTAAAATGTAAACTTCTTTGAAGGGTGATATCCTCCTTCTTGGGGATTAGGTGACATGATGCTGAAAGCAAGGAAGTGTTTTGTGCAAAGGAAGTGGGACCAGGATCAGGGAAGGGGGGACATAGGGGTCCGTGGGGACCTGCCCCACCACTGGATATTTTTGAGAGTCCCACCTGCTTGGTGCGTCTTTGCCCTGTTCCCAGAGCAAGGAGCAAGGCTTTTAGAAGAGAGATGGGAGGGCTGGGTAAGGGAAAGGGCAGCAGGGGCTGTCCCCAGGCCTCTCACCCGCCTCACTCTCTAGTGAGTGATGGGGACTTCACTTGGCCCATCTGTCCCCTCGCAGCACCAGTGCTGGTGTTTGTACGTGGTTGGATCCCTTCTGCCAGCAGCATGAGCCTGAGGATCCAGTGGGGCATTTCCTGCTCCCTGGACCCAGGAAGGAGTTCTGTTGACATTCTTCCTGAGAAGGAGAAGAATTGAGTCCACTGTTTATGTTTCTGGTTGGAGCCTGGCACGGTGAGGAACTCCACTGACCTTGCAAGTGAATGAGATTACCCCAGGTGAAAAATCTCAGACACTAAGAGGCATGATAATGATAATGGTCATGATGATATAATAATAGTGGTAATTATCTTAATAATCCCTTAGGATGTATAGCATGTCTTTGAAAGCGCTCAAAGCACTTTCATATTTGTGATCTCACATAACCTCAGCCTACTTTTGGAGGAGGGACTGGGTAGAACAGGCTCCCACATTGACCTAGGGAAACGGAGGCACCCAGCTCATGCCTTTCACTCTGGCTTCTTTTATTTAGTTACACCCAATTATTTTGTGTTGCCATCCTGTTCCTGAGAGTGAAACACACACACACACACACACACACACACACACACACACACTTATCCATGGCTTTTAACCCCCAAATGCACCATTTCTGAAAAGCGCTTCAGATTAGAGTTGAGACCTAATGGCCAGCCTCCCCTACCCTCAGCTCCCCGCCCCACCCTAGCTCTCATTTCTCCTGGGCTGTGCACTGGTTTGCTCATGAAAAGGGAACAGGGAGGAGGCAGATCTGAGAAGCACTTCACAGGGGAAGACTCTTTAAAAGAATCACTTCATGTCATAGTGCAGGGTGACTTACTTTCATGTGGCAAATACATTCTGGCAGCTCCCTGCTCCATGTTAGATAGATCATTAAAGTAAGGGCAGGCAGGGGGATTTTCCCAGCCCCTCCTCCCAGGACAGCTCTGTCAGTCACAGCCAGGCGTACCGAGGTCACGTTCAAAGGGAGAGTGTGGGGTCCTGAAAGGCTAACAAGTGGAGAACAGAGGAAAAGCAGTGGGCGCTCACTGCTAGCTGGAGTCCTGTGATTCCATTTACTAAATGTGTCTCTGCTTAGTAATTTCAGGGCAGCCAGCAGGGAGAGGGAATGCAGGGTGGGGGAGAGGAGGGGGGTGAAAGGAGGGAAGAAGACGAAGAAAAAAACCCCACCAGCCTGTCTGGCATTAGTTCAGAAAGCTCTCCAACTCACACATCTGGTTCTTATATTTCAAAGTTAATTAGTCATATTGAGGCTGTCTGAAGATAAATTTATCATCCAGAAAAAACACAAACAGTTTGAAAAATGAAAGGAAGTGAGGTGACATGGCTTGACGTTTAAATAAATCATTTTAACATGATTAAAAAACTTGTCCTGTCTGACACCCAGCACTTGGGTACTTTGTAAAGACTTTTTGACAAAGACAAGTCCTTGTTTGGTATACAAAAGCCCTTGCCATTCAATTACTCAGAAAAATCTTTGGCCAAGTACTTTTCTGAGTGACTACTGGGGAGCACAGCCCGCAGCCGGGCCCCACTCTCTGGGGAGGTCGCAGGGAGCTCGGGGTAGTCAGTGACTATGCCAGTGAAAAAAAACTCAGACACTAAGAGGTTTGGGTAACTGGAGGGTTTTTCTGAGAGAGCAGTGAGCATAAAATGAGTTCTTAATTTGGCTCTCTGGATGACTGTTGAGTTTGAGCAGGAAATCTTTGCACATTCCAAAAAGGAAAGACCCTCTTCAAATGCCTGGGCAGATACTTCCAAGGACCGCATGTGTCCTGTTCCTTACACCTCCCAGGGCTTAGACAGCAGTTTGAAGCCTGTGACTAACGGAGTTAAGAACCGAGGCTCTCCCTGCCCTAGCTCTAGTGGCCAGTGGCCAGATGGGAGTAGTAAAAATGTGAAGAACTGTGCGTGTGGATGTGTTTGGTGTGTTCTAGGAGCTGATGGACGTGAGCTGGACTCCAACACTCTCCAAACTCAGACACATCATGCACTTTTCTCGCCCTCCCCATTGGTCATGCCAGTGGACCTTGTGTGCTTTGTAAAGGTCCCTGGTCCTTGTTCTGTGTAACGACAGACAGACCTTCCCAGCCCAGCTCAGCACTGGGAACAGATGCTTGGAGTGGAGGTGGTAGAGGAGCTGGTGGCATAGGTGGGCATCTCTAGATGGCATGGAAGAGGGGTGGCATTCTAGGGCTTTCCCTAATTCTGTCTAAGGCAAATGGCTCCTGGGAGATTTGATGTGCCTTCTGGTTTGCCCTTCGGTCATGTTCTCCATGCAGGACCGGAGTGACATAATACAACATGAACGTTGTCTCCGATTAGCAATTTGGTCTCATCAGTTTTGTTAATGGGATAACAAGAGGTGCTGGTTATGGTGCAAAAGTCTCATCATGTTGGTAATTTTCACTGTAACGTGTTAGCAATCTGTCACTATTTGTTTCCAGCAATACTGGCAAGAGTCTGCTTACCTCAGGGGCTCTAATTTTCTCTCCACACCACCAGACTGTTCTCTCTCTCTCTGGCTATTTTGCTTCCCTGCTTCGATCTGTCTCTGTCCATCTCCCTGTGTGTTTGTTTCTATCTTCCCAGCTTTCTCTTTCTGCCACCTCCCACCCCTCTGATAATCTATTACAATGTCTGTACTGGAGGGAAATGCCGTCCCAGGCAGCCTGCAATGGTAGGATTCCAGAGTTGGAATTACAGAATGATAGCTTCAGCATTACCCCCACCCTCTGGTTTGCTGGGTGGAGAAACTGAGGCCCAGGGAGTTGAAATGATTTTCCCAAGATATCACAGTCAGTTTAGGTGCAAGGTCAGGCCTAGGACCCTGGTTTTACGATTGCAAATCCACGGTGCCCTTTCCTACACGATGAACAGTGTCATGTGAACAAATCAGTTGGTCGCAGAAACCATCTTTCTTGCACATGGGAAAACGCATCCTGGTGACGTTAAGGTCACAGAGAGGAAAGAGTCTCTTTCATCAACATAATGGGGCCTTTCTCAGCTCAGTCAGAATGGGCCCTCAAACCAGGTGGTTTTCCAGGGCAAGTCATCCTACCAGCTGCGATGCTCAGTCTCAAGGTCCCCGTTCTGGAGTCAGGAACGAATGCTCTCCTTAGTGAATCCTGGCCAGCCATGGGGTGGGTGCAGCTTCCCGCCCCAGCCTTGGTCACCAGCTGTCCAGCACAGAAGCCCTGGCCATAAATAGCCTTCCCTATAGCAGACGACACACGCCTGCCTGCCTGCAGGCCCGATGCCCCTGCTGCAGCTTTAGGAGACCTTCACCTTGCCCTTGTGCATTTGCTGGGCTGGCCAAGATTCACTCCTGCTGGAAGTGTTCCTTTCCACAGCTGGTGCCCCAGGTGTGGAGGCCAAGAAAAGCAAGAAGCACCACCCCGTTGTTCGAAGACACCAGACTTCGAATAGATGGACTAGAGTTTGAGTCGTAGCTCTGCTACTTAGTGGCTGAGTGACCTTCCTAGATACAGAAACCGTCAGTCTTGGTTTCCTTACTTGTAAAGTGGACATTCCTAATATTTTATGCATACATTTGTAGTGGGGAGTAGAGAAAAGGTATGTCAAGACCCAGTGCTCCAAGGCACTTGCTTTGACCATCATTTGAACTCATTTGTGCCGCTGTGAAGCTCACAGTTCAGGGTGAGGACCGACCATGTAGCTCTGGACGTGTGAAGTTAAAGGGCATGGGCTGTGGGGAAGTGTTCTATTTCCAGGGTCAAGGAGAATTTCCAAGGGATTTGGAGCATGAATAAAGCATCTGTTGAGTGGAGGGAGAGAGCAGCTGACCGCTGAGTCACCAGAGGTGTTGATGTTCAGGGGAAAGAATGAATATTCAAGTGTTGGCGGCAGGGAAAAAGGAAAGAAAGGGCTCTGGCTGGGGTGCTGGTGAGAGCTCCCAGGCTTGTGCATATTCTGTCAAAACCTCCCCACTAATTGTCCGAAGCTTCCTTGATTGCTTCTAATGAAACCCCCAGCCGGCTTTGAAATCTCAGAACAGTCTCATCATGCCCTCGCTGAATAATAAACACTGTTCACAGGGTGGCGACTTGGTCAGGTCATCCTGGGAAGGGGGTGGCGCTCCCCAGAGAGGCGCCTGCCAGGCCTGCGGGAGAGTAGAACCCCGGCTGGGACCTGCCTTCAGGTGTCCCTGAGGTACTCCGGCTATGTGTCCTGCCTGCCTGCCTTACAAGTTAACAGACTGGTGTGTGTGAGTGTGCATGTGTGTGTGTGGTACATGTGTGTGAGTGTGTGTATGAGTATATGTGTGTATTTGTGAATGTATGTGTGTATTTGTGAGTGTGTATATGTGTATCGTATATATGTGTGTGTATGGTGTGTGGTATATGTGTGTGAGTGTGTGTATGTGTGTGTGGTATATATGTGTATGTGTGAGTGTGTGTGTATGTTTGTTTAGGGTATATGTGTGTGAGTGTGTGCATATGTGTATGTGTGAGTGGATGTGTGTGTATGGTGTATATGTGTGTCTGTGGTGTGTGGTATATGTGTGTGTGTGTGCATGTATAAGTGAATGTGTGTGAGTGTGTGTATGTGTGAGTATATGTATGTGTTTGTGAGTGTGCATATAGTGTATATGTGTGTGTTTATGTATGTGTGTGCATGTATGAGTAGATGTGTTTGTGAGTGTGTGTATAGTGTATATGTGTGTGTATGTTTATGTATGTGTGTGCATGTACGAGTGGATGTGTGTGTGTTTATGTATGTGTGTGCATGTACGAGTGGATGTGTGTGTTTATGTATGTGTGTGCATGTATGAGTGGATGTGTGTGTATTTATGTATGTGTGTGCATGTATGAGTGGATGTGTTTGTGAGTGTGTGTATAGTGTATATGTGTGTGTGTTTATGTATGTGTGTGCATGTATGAGTGGATGTGTGTGTTTATGTATGTGTATGCATGTGCACACTCACATTGCCTTTTCTGTGATCCAGGTCTATACTCAGAAAATGGGAGGGGAGGGGATTCACAGTGGGAATCAGTTTAACAAGAGGGAGGTCTGGGCAGCTGGGGCCTGAAGGTCTGCCACACTCTGCCTGTGGGATTCTGGGCCAGTCATTCAGCCTCCTTGGGTCCCGGTTTCTCTCTGTAGCTCTTCACATGACCAGCTCATGCTCATTCGGAATGTCACAGCACGCCTGGCCCCTTCTCAGGGAGGTTTCCTGGAGCATAAAGTCTGAAGTGCCTCTGTCGTTACTCTGTTTTTCATGTTCCTTCTTACCACTGGTCAGAACAGTAACCATCTTGTCATTGAGATGTGTCCCCTCTGCAGAGCACAGGGTGGCGAGGGCAGGGCCAGTCCTGTCCACCGCTGTCTTTCAGTGCTACAAGCCTCGGCACTGGGGCGCAGGTGCTCGCGTACCTGTTGACTGGATAAGGGAACCTGCAAAGAGTGGCCGTTAATGACTTCCTCTACGTGCCTCAGAGGGTTTTTGTAAGGGTCAAATGACGGTAGCTGTGAAAGTAATTTGAAAAAGTGAAGAGAAATAGGCCAAGTGTTAGCTATTAACATGACTCTCCTGTGGGAGGCAGAGGACATTCCTTTGCCAAAATCTCTCCGTAGCCTTGAGGTGAGCCTGGCAGAAACTGGACATCTTCCAAGTGCCTCACCCCACCGTGCACAGGGGTCCGTAAAGCAAGACCTCAGATTGCAGAACAATTCCACTCAGTTCCACTCATGTTTGTGGAGTGCCTGCTGCGCTGTGATGGGTGCGAGGAGGCGGGGGTGCAGACAGCATAATTCTGCCTCTGTCTTTAGAAAACTTACAATCTAGGGGCAAGGCCAACTTTCAGCCTGATAAATTTTCAACTTTGCTTGGCTTCTCCCTATCCTTCTCACCCCAAACTTTTAAGACAGTCTTTCTTGATCAACCCTCGAAGTGAAATTTTTATACCATAGTATGCAGTATATCTATTTATGTACTGTGCTTCTTTGAGGGTCACAAACCATTGCGATATCTTAGATTCTTCCCCCCCACCAAAGACCAGTTTTGGCCTGCTTGGGGAGATATTACCCCTGCTGGGAATGCATGCTATAACCACTTGCCTTCCTGCCCTTCCAGCCAATTCGCTGACCTCAGACACCTTCCCCTACATGTACCAATGGCGTTGTGCCCTCTCTTCTACTGACTCACCAAATACACAGGCACAGACCAGAACTCAGCATTCCAGGGGGCTTTCCAGGGGCCTGGTGGCTGGTCTCTAGGTTTTAAGTGTGCTCCTGGCTCCTTATCTTCCTTTCCTGCTAGGGAATTTGGGAAGCTCTGCCCAGCATCACCTTTGCTGCCTTCCCAGGATCCTTTGGTGTGAGCCTGACAGAGCATTCTCACAACTGCCAAACCAATGTGGCTCCCACCCCCAGCACATCCTGTGCAGTTGGGACCCCATCGTCTCTTCTTGGCTGTTGTCTTCCAGTTGCCATCACTCATCTTTTCATGTCAGCAGCACTTTGCAGTCCATGCCGCCTGACTGGGCACTGGTTGGCCCTAAACTGATGCCATGCTGGGCCACATGCTTCCTGTGTGTGGCTCTGGTCTCTAGACTGTCAGCCTCCGGAGGGCAGGGACTGCATCTGGGTCTTCTTTTCTGTTCCTCCCTCTGCCTAAACTTTAAAGCAACACTCAATAAATACTTATTGGTTGATTGGCATGTTTTTGTTCTTTGCCAGCATGACTAGGGAAAGCAGGGATTGTTCCTTTTATAAATCTCCTCATTGGATACAGGGCACCGAGTAGGGGTTTAAAGAACGTAGGTTGAAGGAACTGAGTTGGAGAGTGTTTAGTTTCTCTTTACACCATTTGGACAATGTCCTGGCGTTCTGGAGCTCTGCTTGAGAGTCAAGTGTCTCCCAAGGCTCGAATCCATCACTGGCCTCCAAGCGCACAGTTTCTCAGGAGCTGAGTAAGACACCTGCCAGGGGTCACATTCTGTCACGAGGTTGGTCTACTGCTGGAGGGAGAGCCATTGCTGGGAGCCTGAAATTTTAGCCCCATTGGAAACCGATTCAGTCACGAAGCGGTGCCTTCCAGGTTCTGCCCAGGGTGCTCTCAAAAACACTTCTTTTGGGGACCCTTTCTTAGAGAAGTCGCTGGTTGGGTTGGATTAGCAGAGCCATTTCGACATTCTACTCTGTAAATTACTGGGGAAATTATATCCCTGTCATATTTGAACACTCTGAAATAGGAAAGAATTACTTTATTGGGTGTTCCCCCTCCCTCCTCCTAAATGTTTGAAGCTAACGAAATGTTTTCAAGCAATTTCTTGCCACTAGATTTGGTGAAACTAACTTCAAGTGTCTTTCCAGAGCCCTTCATAGAAAAGTAATTGTGTAATTAGCTATAAATTAGTAAAAATTATGCTAATTACTTCCAGGTGTGACATATTTTGTGCTTAAAAACAAGTAAGCGAAATAAAGGGGCTGTCACTGTGGTTCCCAAGTGAAGGTTGGCCCAGGCAGCTTGACAGGCTGATGTGCACATTTACTTAATATTATTTTTTTTAATTATGTAATTTCTGAATAAGTACAAACAGACCTGAGAACAAAAGTACAACAGACAAAACCCAGGGGTGGCTCTTTGTGTGTGTGTGTGCTTAATTAAAAGGAGCCTACGCAGAAGCTTTTCTAGTACTTTTCTTTTCAAACTTGTAATAGGGGGAACTGGAGGAGGTGGGATGGGGGATGCTGGTGTCAGAGGGGTTGCTGGAATTTATGGGGTCTGTAAGCCAGGAGAAGTCCAATGGCCCCCTGGGAGTCTGGCCTCTCTTCACACTCCCTTCACCCTTTTAGTTCTTGTTATTAAGGTAATGTGGACTGTAGCCAAGAAATGGCAGCTGTCATGTGCTAATGGCATTGTCTTCATTTGCATACAGCTTTTTATGTGGCACAAGGCTTTATTGTACCGGTCTTGCTTGTATCTTTCTCCCCCTGACTCTGTGAATGTTGTCGGACAGGTGTTGTGGCCTCCATAGTGCACATGAAAGTCTGCCGGACCACACTCTCCCAGGATGGGGTCAAGGGAGAAAGAAGGAGAAGGTGGTCTCCTTCTTTCCTCTTTTCCTTACGTCCTTCCTCTCTCCTTCTCCAGCTCCTCCACCACCTCTACCTCCTCTTCCTTCTTTTAAAATGTATTCAACAATGAATGTGCCCACTAGCAATGGTGATAAGGTATAGATCAATCAACAAGTCCACCTGTCAAACATCTTGGGCCCTGTGATAGGTGCTGGGCATCCAAAGACAAATATCACATTCAAACTCCTTCTAAGGCCTTTCCTGCAAGACTTTTACCCTGTGTGAGCTTTTAGAACCCTTATTTGCATTAAACAGTGTTACTTAACTATCTGGGCATGGCATTTTTGGAAGGCAAGGGACTAAACCTGACTCAGCCCTCCCTTTTTTAACACCCTCCAGCTTTGCCTTTTAGGCTTTGCTCATGGCACAGGGAGAACACTGAGCTCAGTGTCAGAAAATCTCCCTTCAAGAGTCCCCTTCTCAGATGAATGATGTTAGGGAAAGAGCTTAGCTTCTTGGAACTTCGTTTCTCTTCATTTGACACCTTCTGGGCCTGTTGAGATGATCACATTAGGTAACATGTGGAAACTTTAACGGAATGGTGGTTTAATAATACCCACCTACATTTGTAACTTACATTTGCATAGCGGCAGCTTCCCTACTCATTTTTTAACAACTGCCTGGATTGTGTTATAGTCAACCCCAGTTTACGGAGGAACTGAGGTTTGGTTGTCCAAGATTACGTAGCTAATAAGTGGTGGAGTTAGAATTCAGACTTAGTTTTCTTTTTCCAAAGTCTATTCCCTTATTATTATCATCATTAGATAATGTGATTTTATCAGCCTATTAAGTTAATGATTATTTGCTCCAGCCCAGGGGTGCTCTTAAGAGAGTGATTTCTGTTGAAGTAGGGAGGGTTGACTCATGGTGGGGATGGAGTGACTGTGGAAGGAAAATTGAGTGGGAAGAAAGAAAGGGAGAGAGTGTGAGTGAAGGACTAAGTTTAGGAATCACGTGAGGCTCATTGTGGAAGGAATCCTGGGTCGGTTTGCTGCTGTTTCAGCTACTTGGGTCTCTGGGCAGCCATCAGATTCGCCATGGGTGATTTTAATTCACAAACCAATGAACCGATATTTACTTGGGGATTTAGAAGCTGACGCAGAAGACTCATTATTGGAGGGCCCCTTGTACTGGGTCATTTTCCATGGCCACATAATCCCAGACTGCCAGCCCCTGAGCTTGGAATCAGAGAGTTGGGTGATGTTTTCATAGAGTTTGTGAGCACTTGGTGATTTTCATCACTTTGTGGTGTCAACGCAAAATGGGAGAGGGTGGTGGTGTCAGGGTTGGGGTGAGACCATCTTCCACTGATAACTCAGCTTCTCCAGTGTGGGTACTAGTCAAGGATGATTTCATTTCCTTTTGTCAGTTTCCAACCTGGTTTTTAAACAGTGCTTTGACATTCTTTGCTCTAATGAGCCCCACCCCTCACAATCCTAGGTGGTGGGTTCTAGCACCACCCCGTTTTATAGATGAGAAAACTTGGGCCCAAAGAGAACTTGTGATCCACCCAATGTCATGAAACCAGGTTTGGATTGAAGTCTTCTGACGTCAGAGCCCACCACAATCTTCCTACTTTTCTTCAGGTGTGTCTGCTCTTGAATAAAGGACCAGGTAAGTTACCCAAGCAGTCATGTATTGTCACGGGCTTCTACAGAAGACCTCAGTTTGGAGACTGTCTGCTACTTGGGCGCAGGTTCTATGCTGAAGCTTTTGCTTTCCTGTTTTCAGTCCTCTGGAGGATTGCTTTCTAACAGGTGTAGGTAGCACAGTGATCTGCGTAAGTATTAGTGAAAACTTGAACACAGCGTCTGGGAAAGCAAACCAAATAATTTAAGTCTCCAGTCCCCACCCCCTCTTAGCAGTAGCTATTGTTAGTAGTTTCATACATGTCTTCCAGACATTTTAAGCATGGGTGTGCTATAAATGTATGTGTGTGCTATATATAAAATACTTTGAAGCATAAGCAGGATCACATTATGCATATAATACTGCAAGTTGTTTTCGTATTGAAGAACGTTTTGTGGACATGCACTCATGTTAGTACCCACAGTCCTACCTCATTCTTCTTAATGCATGTATAGTATTAATATTTCATTTTATGGGTGAGCCAGTTTATTTAACCTATTACCCATTGATGGACACTTAGGTGGATTCCAGCTTTTTCCTATTACCAACAGTGCTTCAGTGAGCATCCTTGTACAGTTGGATAAATTCATATAAATGAAATTTCTGGCATGCAGGATTTGTGCATTTAAAATTTTGATAGATATTGCCACATCGCTCTCCGAAGAGGTCGTCCCCATTTACACCATCAATCTAAACATTGTTTTTTGCATGTGTTCGGTAAATGCTGTGGAAATTGGCCCTGACAGTTTATTCAATTATTATTGTGATTCAACTCTCCACTCTACTCGGGTGATTCCATCACATTCTGGGGTGTGTGATTGAAATCCTCTCTCTCTGCCCTGGCTGGCTGAATGATTATGGAAGTTTGCTTGACTTCTCTGAGCCTTAATTTCCACATGGAGACAACAATATCTCTCTTGAAGTATAAAGTTAGGGACATCATGAATACTTGTCAGACCTCTTGCTCAGTGTCTGGCAAAGAATAGGTGCTCAGTCAATGCATGGTGTTATTATTCTCCACAACAGTGGCCAGCTCCTGCCATCTGGCCCTAATGAGTGGGGATTGCATGGTTTGCCAGAGAACTCAGAGGAGCAACTGAGGCGTGGGTCGTTAATGGTCGTTCCGAGTTTGCAGGGGCAGAATAAAAACTCTTAATTTAGGAGACTGTAAGTCTCTTCAGGGCAGTGACTTTATTTTCTTTGTACAGCGGGGTGGAAGGTGAGCCAGGGTGTTGCCTGGGGAACGTGTGAACCAGGAGGACCCTGTGGAGGCTGAGTGTCACATTTTAGTATCCACATCCATCAGGAGACATAAACGTGCTTCTCACTTATTCCTATTTAGAGAATTTCAGAAAGAATCCTCAATAGAAATTGGGAGCAGGGGGAAAAAACAAACCCCAAACTAGTTTAGGCCTAGACATCCCCTTTTAAAAACTGCCTTTGGGACTTGGTTGTGAAGCTGGGAGGAGGGACTCTGGATGCTGGATGGGCCGGTGGAGGGGTGCTGTGGACCCGAGTGGCCCCGGCCTTTCTGGATGTGATATTTTTGAATCCCTTCTCTCCCTGGGCTGGTGCTCTGAGCAGCCTTGCCTTCCTCTCCCTGTGACTTTCCACCTACTCTTCTGGTCTTCTCTCTATTTTTGGAAAGGGCCTTGTCCTTACTCCCCCAACAGTCACCCGCCCCACCCCGCCTGCCCAGTCCAGAGGCATCTGGTGTCAAGAACTCTATCTGAAAGGCTCGATCCTTGAAGTCTAGGGCTGTCAGTCATACCTCGGGGCTGGCTGGCACAGACAGGTGGGGAGGGGAGGAATCAGGGCCGTGCCCTGGGGCGTGGGAATGAGTCCAGGAGAGGGGACAGGTGGCTCAAGTTATAATCCAGGTTTGACCACTGACTTCTCACTGTATCACATCTCTCTGTGCCTCAGACTGCTCTTCTGTTAAACACGGTTATACCTGCCCTTGCCTCCCCATGAGGGAGCTACAAGGACAGCTCAGAAGCTTGATACCGGAGCAAGAGAAATCACTGGGAGGAAATTCCTCTGTCAGTAATTCAAGAAGGTGTTGTTGCACTCATGTCTCTCATGGGTCCTTCAGGACCGAGAAGATGTGCCAGACTAATAAGATTCCACACACAGGTTGGAGACTCCTGCTTGCCTGTGCCTAGTTTATTCACAGAGGGCTAAGTCTGAATTCTTTCTCTGCCCTTCCTAGCTGTGTGATCTTGAGCAAGTTACTTTACCTCTCTGGGCCAGAGTTTCCTCATATATGAAATGAACATAACATTAGCACCTCATTAAGTTGTGAAAGGATTCAATATTTTTATTATATTTGGTGGTACATGAAAACCCCATCAAGGCAAGTGGGCTATAGACTACGCTACATGCTATAGTATATGCTATGCTACAGATGCTATAGACTATGCTATAAGCTGTAGTATGTGCCATACTATAGATGCTATAGACTATGCTATAATCTATGCCATGCTATGCTACAGACTCTATAGAAACACCTCTGCTTCCAGTGCGAAAGCTTCAGGAAAGAAAAGATCTCTTTGAATGGCGATACGCTTTTTCCAAACTACATTTCGTCTGTTCCATTGTATTCCATTCTATGGCATCAATACCATGCATTTACTTGCATTGAGCAGGAGTGTGTCAAGTCAGGAAAAGCCAATGACTTTCTCTGGCTCAGCCTGAATCCTGCAGCAAGAAATAGGGACAGAAAAGGCAAATCAGAATCCAGCCCCTGCTGAAGAGCTTCTGAAGAAAAGAGTAATAACCTCTGAGTTCTGGCTTCTAACTCAACCCCTTTCTGGGCATGGACCAAAGGCCTGGGGCCAGAGTTGAAAGAGAAGGCTGGTCTCTAAGCAACATGTTCATGTTGGTTTGGCTTTGAGATGAAAGTTGAGGACATGGTTTCCACTCCTGGGCAGCTGGGCCCTGGACATTTGAGAGAGATGAGGTTAATTGTTCCCCTTTTCAGCTTGGCCTGGGTCCTTTTATTCCTACTTCAACTCTATTTAAAAAAAGGTATAGCCTGGCTGGTGTGGCTCAGTGGACTGAGTGTCATCCCATGGACTGAGAGGTCCCAGTTCAACTCCCAGTCAGGGCACATGCCCGGTTGCAGGCTCGATCCCTAGTAGGGGGTGTGCGGCAGGCAGCTGATTGATGTTTCTCTCTCACACAGATGTTTCTATCTCTCTCTCCCTTCCTCTCTGTCTAAAAATATCAATAAAAACATATGTTAAAAAAAGGTAGAGATGTATACATGTCACACACACACATACACGCACACACACAAATCCAGAGCAGAACAAATTAGTGAATTTATTAACCAGGTCCTGTCTGTAGGTCTGTTGTGAAGAAGTGAAGACCCCTGTGGCTTGAATGTTGGTGTCAGCACTCTCAAGTGTTGATTGAGGTTTGGTCCCAGCAGTAAAAAGCATGTGTGAAATTCAAATACAGAATTTCAAGCCCTTGAGCACTTCCTGAGAGTCTCAATGGCTTTAATAAGGGCAGGGCATCTCTTTGATGGCAAATGATTATCCTTCACAGTGCAAACACAAATTGGATCATAATTAATGAATTTGATATACGTTCTTCCTTACCATGCATAGGAGCTGACATTTAGATTCTACTTACCTACACCTCCATCACTTATATTCCCCTCTACAAGGAGGGGTGTTGCCACATACAAATGAAAGGTGATATATTTGTAATTATACAAATATAAGACCAGCTTGGAGCAGATCATCTCTTTCTCCTTCTGTCTCTTCTTCCCTTCCTCCTTCCCCCCTTCTAGTACCATTTTTCAACTTCTGAAATATATGATGGTTTCTTGAGCTTCTTAACATTGCTCTAGATGCCAGAGCCCCTTGAATACGGTGGTGAGGAGAAGCATGTTGCTTGACTTGGTCCATGTGTGCTCTCTCACCATTCTTAATCCTCGGTCTCTCCTTTCTCAGCATCTCTCTTCCTTGCCTCCTTCTTTCTTTACGGGGCAACCCACAGGGGTGATGGTATTTGCACTGATGCCTAAAGAGGGTACTGTGAGCATATACCAAGCCTTGCTGGTGCTGAAGAAGCTAGGAGAGCCAGCTGTCCCTTCTTCATTCAGCAAATGTTTGTTGAGTATTCACCGTGTCCAGTCACTACCCTCAACATAAGAAATAGGAAGACCAATAAGATACAGCCCCGCCCTCTAGGGGTTTTTGAACCCAGCCACATTTATCATTCTCTGTCTTTACCCCATCCTTTACCAATGTGGTCTCTCTCCTACCCACCTCACGCTGACTTTGAGGCATCCCAAATGATTTACTCATTTCCAGGATGAGCACAGATGCTCCTATCCAGCCTTCTTTGGATATAGCCAAAGACATGAATCTGTGCCAGCATGAGTAGATTTCTTTCTAGACAGAGTGCTACGGACTGAATGTTTGTGTTTGCTCAAAATTCGTGCACTGATATATTAACCCCCAAGAAGGTGGTATTACAGGGTGAGCCTTTGGGAGGTGATTTGATCATGAGGATGGAGCTCTTATAATTGGAATTTAGTGCTCTTATAAAAGAGACCCCAGAGATCTAGCTTACACCTTCTGGTATACAAGGATACAGTGAGAAGACTGTGGTCTGTCTACGAACCAGGAAGTGTGTCTTCACCAGACACTAAATCTGCCAGCACCTTGATCTTGGGCTTCCCAGCCTCCCAAAGTGTGAGAAATAAATTTCTGTTGTTTGTAAACCACCCAATCTATGGCATTCTGTTACAGCAGCCTGAAAGGACTAAGACATAGATGTAAGGAGAAGATAAAGGACAGAGATGTTTCCTGAGGCTCCCAAGTCAGCACTGGCTACAGCTGAGTATTGATTTCCAGCCCTGGAAATCAGGAGCATGGATGGGTGGGTTTTCTCCACTTGTTGGAGATTTCAAAGCCAGCGCCACTCAGCTATTCATGCAGACAGGGAGTTAGCCTCAGGGAGGCTGGACATTCCCCGGGAAAGCTGGCAAGAGTAAGGATTTCTAACTCAGATCACTGAGTAGGTGGCAGTTGTGAAGACGCACTCAGTCATGGAGGGCTTGAGCTTAAACAGGTGGCCTGGCCATGCCAGCCTTGTCCCTGGGCCCCAGTGAGGCCACGCCTACAGGAGGAGCTCAGGGGCCTGACTTAGGGCACCTGAGGCCAGGCCTCTCGTTATGTGGGATGGCTTGGGCAGGAGCTGAACGTGGGAGGCACTTCTAGAATCCCGGCCTGGTGTCCTTCTGACAGAAGCAAAGTTGGGGCAGGGGTGTAGTTAGTTGGGTCAGGGAATTCAAGGGTGATCTGACTCAAATAGGCTGGGATTTCTTCATCTGAGCTGGCCTCAGTTGCCCATTCTCTATGATTCCCAAAGTACCGACTCTCGAGTCTCACAGGCATTTGGGAGGTCCCTCTGCTCCAAATCCCTTTTGGGGGTCACTGAGTGTGGAGAGCCAGGATGCGGAGGGCGGAAGGTGGACTCCTGGCGGAAGGTGGACACAGGCCACCTCTGGGGCGGATGAACAGAGGCAGCTGCAGACGGCAGCCCCAGGCCTTGCTCTCTCCCTGGGCTGCAGAATCGCTCACTTCGGGAGTGTGACAGGCTAGGGAAGAAGCAGACGGCGGGGGCGGCGCCGGCAGGCAGGGGTGGGTTGGCGCGAGGGCCTGTCTGGCGGCTGTGACAGGCCGGGTACCTGCCTGCCGGCCTCCGCCCCCACCCGACAGGCGGCCTGTTAATTGGGGAGGCGCGGAGGGAAATCACAGCGAATCTCCACCAGCCCCGGCTCCAGCTCAGCGCAAGGCGCGCTCACACCCTTAATCAGAGGGAACTCTGTGCCCAGCGCCTGTCACCCGCCTCCGACAAGCAGGGTCTGGCTGTGTGCCTTCGTGTTTGGACTTTTTATTTTATTTTCCTAGGAAAGGAAGGGCGGCGGAAAGCAGCCTGTAATTGGGCTTTGGAAGGTTATCGCTTGTCAGAGGAGGTGTAAGCTGGGGCCCGAGGCCTTGAGGAGAAGCAGCCATTAGCATACGGGTGCTCCACGGAGTGAGACAGGGGCGTGAGCCCTTCCCCAGGGCCCGTGGCAGGGAGACAGCTGCCAAGAGGGGGTGTGGGTGCAGTCTGGGGGCTCTGGCTCCACGCAGGGTGGTGCAACCCAGGACCCCGAGGATGCTGCCCCCTGGCCCAGATGGAAGACTCTAGAGAAGGAGAGATGAGAGAAAACCAGCACGCACTGAGGTCTGGGTTAGAATGTGTCTTCCCCACTCGCCCCTCTACACACACACACACGCACGCACACGCACATGCACACGCACGCACACATGCACATACGCACATGCACGCGCACACACACATGCACACACACACGCACATGCACGCACACAGGCACATCCACACGCGCATGCACGCACACGCACACACACGGTTTTCAGAATCACAATATGGCAGGGCCTGAGGGGACTTGGGTTCATCTGGCACAGCTTTCTCCTAGGGAAACTGGGCCAGAGAAGGGAAGGGGCTGGCTGGCGGTCACTCCTCTAGTTAGAGGCAGGGTTGATTGGACCTCAGATCTTCATCTGGGGCTTAGAATGATGTTGAGGATTCTGAGGTGCTTTTTAAATTTCATCCTTTTCCAGCCAGTACCATTTAGGCTCATAGACGTGACTAAAATCACATACTTAGAGATTTATTCATTTGGACTCAAGCTTAGTTCGCAATTATACAGCAGATTCTCCTGGGAGGGCTTATATATTAAGCTCTGTCAGTAATCTCTCCCTTAGCAAGAATGATAAGGGAGATAAAGATATTGAATACCTGGGGGCTAGTGTGTGTGTGTGTGTGTGTGTGCGCACGTGCACATGCTCACGCACAGGCGTGTACATGTGTGTTGGGGCAGTTTGGAGGAAGGAGAGACTAGTAAGAGGGAAATTGTGACTGGGGACACATCACCTAGGGTCTAGAAGAGCTGAGGAGGGAGTGTGAGGGTCCTCCGACTAATTTCATCTGTGTTAGAATTTACCCCAGCCAGGCCTGGACTTCTGGGCTGCCCCTCGCACCCTGTAGGCAGGTAGGGAGTCTCAGGCCACATCCCCACTGAGGCGGCAGAGCCACTCCCTGCAGCTGCCATTCTCCTGGAGTCAGTGTGACAGAATGGGACCTGTGGGGAAAGCAGCCACGTCAGCACCCAGCCCCGGTTTGCACTCCGGCAGCTAATTAAAGCCAGGAAGGTAATTTATTGCTGAGGGAGAATGTGCGGGAGGTTTGGCTTAGTTGAAATGGCCCCCAAAGAGTTATGGAAAGCTAAAGTGGGTTTTCAGAAGCAAAAGTTAATTGCTCTTCACTTAGCATTTCAGTGTCATGTGGTTCTGAGTTACACACATGCTGAGTGGAAGCCTTTACCCAGACATGGGGACTGAGGGGAGCATGCTCCAGCCAGGAATTCCAGGTGGCTGGAGGTCCCCTGGCTGCGGGTCAAAAGTGCCACCCTCTCCCCACAGGGATAAGGCTTTGTCTGCTCCCCAATCTCAGCCCCAGGTGGGGGTGGGACTAGAAGGCACTCTCTCTGTTGGAGAGACTTATTGTGTGGGAGAAATGGCGCTGCTCTGGGGATCAGGAGATTGGGGTGGGGGTGGGGCAGGCTCCTCTTTGTGCCCTGACACTCTGTGACCTGGCTGCGTTCCTTCCCCTCTCTAGGTCTCACTGCTTCCCTCTGTTTAATGATCACTAAGGCAGATGTTCACTTCGGGCATTTGATAATTTCCTTGATACTGTGAGTTCTTTCCTGGTCTCCTCATGATTGCCATTGATGTGATCCATTTGGCAGAGGGGGAAACCAAGGTATAGGTTATCCCAACAGAGGATAATGGGGGATGCGAGAGTGATTTGACCTGCAGCTGAAAACTGATAGATTTGCCCTCTGGAAATAGGAGATTCTTGGGCCCTGGAGATTCTTCTAGATTTATGGTAATGGCATTTGAGGGAGGGGGTTAAAAAGCATGAATCTGGGTCATTTCAGCCAGAAGGGGTGAGAACTTCTTTCAGGGAGAAAGGTGCAAAGCTGCCTTGCATAAAGACTGTACCTAAAGGCAGTCACTGTCCTAACTACAGGTATGTCTAGTGTTACGTGCTAAATATTTAGAATGAGTTTTACTGTGTATGTTTAAGGAGATGAGTTGAGAGACTTCCACAGGATCTTCCCAGCCACATTTTGGAGGGAAGTCTTTTAGGCAACAGTGAGGAGGTAGGAACACTGCTTTTAGGTTTGCAGTTTAAGGTGGTTTATAAACAGTCACGGATTCCAGCGAGATAGTGGGGTCACATCTCAGGTGGGTGTTCCATTCTAAAGTCAGTGGGGTAGAGAGTCCAGTAAAGTCGAAATTATTTCTGAAAATTCTTATAGTGCAGGACTCCCCTAGAAACTCGAAAGTGAAGAATTTTTTTGTTTGTTTTATCTTGGCATGTCTATTCCATCGTCCTTTTTCTGGCAGAGGTAGAGGGTCTTGTCTGAATGGGGGTGGGGAAGTGGAGATGGTGAGAGTGATGGGGTAAATAGGAGAATGAAACTTTTCCCTCAGGAGGCTCTGTGTATGCTAAGCATGCGTGTTTCACTGCTCACTCTGCTGCCTAACACCAGCACCAACACAGCCGGGCAGCAAGATCTTAGGCCAGGAGGTCTGCAGGCAATATGAGCTCAGTGAGCGTTTTTTGAATAAATGAATGAATAAAAGCTCTTTAACAAATTTTGTCTTGTGCTCTCAGTCCATATCACGGACAATGGAATTGTATTGATACCTACTTTGTGGACATGGTTGAGTACAGTGGTGCCTCTGATTCAAGAACCATATTGAAAATAATTAAGCTCCCTGGAGACAAGATGTGACACCCAGCAGGAATGCTTTAGCACCTCACCCATATAATATTAGGTCTCAGGAAGAAATCGTAGCTGTGTTAATCTGAGAGTGTTGGAAATGAGATTGAATTCCCCTTGCACACGCCATCTACACAGCAATTTGCAGTGAACCCAAACATTACTGCTCATTCTTTTTAAAGCTTCCCTCTCTTTTATTCAAAAATGTTTCTGAGTCCAGGAGTGTTGGGTCAAACGGCCCCCAGTTCCCTTGAGAATGAGCCGGACAGCTCAGAGTGAGATCAGAATCCCAGTGAGATTGGAATGGACTGAACAACAGCCAAGGGTGGTACTTACTTAGGTCATGTTCTAATCCTTAAACCCACACTGCCTGGGGAGTTGTTGTTTAGCTAAGGGCCAAATTTCCACTCTGGTATGGGCCTGGATACATGGAGATGAGGTGGCCTTGGATTTGGCTGACATGTTTTTAGACCAGACGACTGCATTTAGGAAAGTGCCAAATGACAAGGAAACACCAGGCATCATCGCTATCATGCTGAATTTTTGTGTGGGAGCAACATTTGCAAAAGGCAGGTATCTTTCACTCTGTCTGGTTGGGGAATAGGAGGATTCTCTATGATGATCAGGTCCAAAAGCTGTGCTTCTGGTTGAAACTAGAAGCTGGTGTGTCCCTCCCACTCCATGACAGACTTAAGATACACTGGATGTACCAGTAAGGGGATGTGGGCATAGAGGAAGGCAGCAGCGTTCTCATTGGCAGGAAGGAGCCTGCACGTGAGTGAGTTTGAAAAGACTTTGATTTCTGTGATAATAAAACTGGAGAGAGAATGGCCTCATTTTCTTCTGGAAGCAAATCCTAACACCTTGTTGGGGTGGGGTGAGAATGGAAGCGAGAAGCATTATTTAAATGAAAGGAATAGGAAACAGAAGAGAATGGAGCTACTGATCATTGTGCACTGTTAGGTAGAGAAAGTCTGGCATAGGGCCAGGGGAACACTATAAATTAGCAAGGCTAAGAGCCTTTCAGAAGGAGGGGTTTTATCTCCTGTGGCATGAAGGTTCTGGTTCAATCATCCTGAATGATGCGTGACTCTTCTGTCCTTGAAGCCTTCTAGGGAAAGAGTTCTACAATCACATCTCTAAAGACTATGTCCAGACTCAAAAGACTTTAAAACTTTATTCTACAGATGACTAAATGTAATCCCTTAGCTAAAGAGTGGACCAGTCAGGAGGGAACCCAATTCAGAGCGATGCTTCTGAAATGTTTTCACTCAGGGATGTCCTGGTCTAACACATCTCAGAGCCAGTGTTAAATGTTTGAATTTTAGTGTTTAATGTTAAAATTCATCCATGTTTTGCCCGGCCGGTGTGGCTCAGTGGTTGAGTGTTGGTTGACCCATGCACCAGTTCTGTTCCTAGTCAGGGCACATGCCCAGGTTGTGGGCCCGATCTCCACTAGGGGGGCATGCAGGAGGTGGCTGATCAACTTTCTCTCTCATCGATGTTTCTGTCTCTCTCTCCCTCTCCCTTCCTCTCTCTCTAGGATCAATAAAGAAAAAAAAATTCATCCATGTTTTATGTGTTCTATCACAACACACCTGTGGTTTAACATAAAAAAACCAATGTTTTAAATTACCACTAGGAAAAACACAGAGGTACATGCACATTTCTTAGTGATTTCAATTAAAGGCAGAAACACCTTTTCGCTGGAGCCGGTGTTCTGGAGTTCTGAATTAGAAGGGTAGGCGGGGCTTATCACTGCCAGTAGACAGATCATTTTTACTTTCTGTGAACCAATAAAAATGGAGTCAGTGTTTCACTAATTTTTGAGCTGAATCAGGGTGGTAATTAAGGGCAGAAGTCCTGAAAACTCTCTTTCTTGCTGTGAATAGCAGAAGGTGGCACATTCAGGGTGCACCAGAGCCCAGGTGGGGATCCTCAGGTTTGCCTGCCATGGTTTGGCTTCCTCTGTGCGCAGAAAACTGCTCTGTGTAAACCTGAGAGTGTGGGGACTCCAATATGAACAGCCCAGCGTTACTCCATATGGCCTCCTTATCCAGCCTTATTCAGTGGCAATACCACCTCTTAAGGAAAATAATGGTAATGAATTTCATTCTGCAACCAATCAGTCCTCGACCGCTCTTGCAGTCTACTTCTCCATGCTGCTTTTGGAAATATGTCCTAGAACTCAGAATGAAGATACTTCAGCAAGTTCCAAAATGCTCTTGGTATTTGTCTTTTTTGTCTTCTGATGGTGTTCATGGTTAGGGGGCTTCCAACATTCCAGCCTTAAAATGGCTTTAGAGCGTCCATTTCTCCACTACCATCTCACTGACACGGCTGAAGAATGGGATGGTGGGGATCCAGTTGCTGCTTGGGTCTGCAGTGGGATTCTTCCCACTCCTTGCCCAGTTCCTCATTGCTACAAACTCCTTGGGGTTTTGTTTCCACTTAATATGTCTCTTCCAAACTCCTAATCTGAGGTTTAAATATCCTCACCTCCACTTCCTGGAAGAAGTAATCTGAACAAACAGGGATCAGACCCATACTGCAATGGGAACATTCTGTTAGCTGATGCAATGCATACTCGAAGGACATTCTGTGTTGCATTCCCATCTTTGGGTAGGTTTTTCTTCGACCTTACCCAACTCTGAGAAAGACAGCACCAGCCCATTATTAATGACTCTAAATGCAAGCTATATAGCAGCTGCTGATTGGGTTGGAGGATGAAAGAAGAAGAAAGGAAATCAAAGGCAAGCGCTTCACCAATGCCAGCCCCCTCAGTAAATGGAAATAGTTGGCAATGAGTCTAGAAATGCAGGCCAGTTGTATCTCCAGAACCCAGGGCTTCGGTGCACAGCACAAATGGCTTCTTTTTCTCCCCCACTCTCTCTTTTATAGAGAACTTGTTGCACTGAATGGCAAAGAGCCCACAAGAAACTGCCCTGTACTTTGGAAATGGATCTGATGAGTCTTTTAATAGAAGAAGATCATCATTATTTCCCAAGAGTTCACATTCCCATAATATTTTTTATTAGCAACTTCTCTTCTAAATAAAGTTCAGTGGATTGATTTTGGTTGGGTTTTCTCATTTTAAATATTCCCTTAATTATGACCATGGATGTAGTCCCATCATCACCATTGCAATTGTTATCAGCATCAGCAGCTCCATTATTATATTTATGTCGCATTTAGAAAGCTCTCAAAACACTTCAGGTATATTGCTTCATTTGTCTTCATAGCATCCTTGTAAGGAAGGGAGGGACCCTATTAGAACTAAACCTTGAGTATAGACCTATCTTCTCTGTGCCTCTGTGAGGAACCCCCCTCCCTTTGGGGTGTGTCCAGGAGTTAGTCCTCTTGCCCCTTTTCTGTATATTCCTCTGCCTGGACCCAGAGCAGAGGGGGATTGCTCTAGGCAGCCACCTAGAGGCTGGATACTCAGAGGACTTGGCTCAGGATGGAAAGAAGATACACCTGGTCCTTACTTGCCCTGTTGTCTTGTCATGACCTTCATTTGGTATATGGAACAATGTCTATTGGAGGACTCCAAGAGCCCCAAATCTACCATGGGAGAGTGGAAAAACTGGCATGGGAACCAGGAGATCTGAGTTTGAACCCTGGCTCTTCCATTGATTAGCTTTGCTTCTTGGGCCAGTTCTTAACATTTCTGAGGCTTTGTTTTCTCATTTATCAGTAAAGGGGGCTATGAATGCCTCCTTTTTGAATTTTTGTGAGGACTCAGTATGATAAATTACATAGCTGTGCCTAGCATGATGGATGGGATATAGGTGGGCAATATATGTTGGTTCCATTCCTTCACTTAATTTTCTCTCCTAGCAAAACCTAAACTGTCTGTCTAGTATGATTTTGAGAACGAAAAGGAAAATTAGAGAACTACATTTGAATAGGTTTATCATTTTAATCAGAGTCTTGTCAGAAACCATGCATTTTCTTACCTATGTTGAGCAAAAGCTGGTATTCGGTAATCAGCGTAATTTGAAACTTGTGTTAGAAATAATGCTGGACTGGAGAACGGGAAGCCTGGGCTTCACCCTCCTCACTGCCACTAACCAGACAGAGGCTCTTGAGCAAATCACTTGGCATATCTGGGTCTCAGTTTCCTTATCTGTAAACTGAAGAGCTTGGACTATATGATCATGTAGACACGAGTTTCACAAGTCTATGATTTTACAAGAAATGATTTTTAGGGAAAGAGTCGAATGACGTGTAGGAGCTCTGTTTCCTTCCCTTTCCTGGGTTATCTGTGCGTGGGAAGCCCCACCGGTTGGCCCTGACATCGTTATCAAGGACCCTCCAGCTGGTTTGGGGGCAGTACTCATGCTGTGGGCACGTTGCCCGGGAGGACACCAGCTACTTTGGAAGGCTAGTGTGTAAACCCAGGCTCTGCAGGCTGCTGATGTCACAGACTCAACACTGGCTTGTTGGTAAACCCCAGACTCTATCCTCTTTCCTGCTTTCCCCACCTGCTCACTTGTCAGCCTTGGGAAGCAGAGGGGTACAGGGCCTGGACTGATGGCAGCCAACATAGCTGTGCGCAAAGGCCCAGCTGCTCTGATTCCTCAGGGCCTGGGAAAGCTGCTGAGGGGCTGGATGCGCAGGCCACCTGCCTCCTCTGCTGACCACATCTCCAGGCAAGCGATGTCTCCAGAGAGCGTGTCCTTGGCCGCTCTGCTAATCCCTGCTGGTTGTGCTTCACGGCAGAGCCCGCACGCTCCACAGGGTGGTGAGAATCTTCCCAGAAACCAGATCTCCTTGAGCACGCCCTCAGCTAGGGGCCACCCGACTCTACTGTTCCTTCTGCATCATCTGAAGAAGCAGAGGGCGAGTCTTGGAGGATGAACGATGAGGGCACCGTCTCACTTCCCTGCACACAAATGCGCCAGGGAGAGAATAAAACACAAAGAAGACTTTCCGTTCCGTTTTTCACCCCATACCTTATCTTCTTAGTTTTATAAAACAAAACAAAGCCTCTCTGCCTCCAAAGGAGGAGGAGCATTCAAATTGGTTAAAAAGTGATATTTGCATCTAAAGTTTCCATTGATACTTCCATTATTTGAAAGCTTAGTTTTACATTCTTGTTGTTTTTCTAGTTAAATTCAAGATATATTCAGGAATCTGTGTGTTCCTGGTTGATAAAGTAGGAAACAGAATTCAGGAGCTGGCAAAGAGATGGATGGGGCCCAGTCAGTGGCATTGTGGTCAATGTCCTCACCAGTTCGGGGTAGGCAGAGGGTGAACAACCCTGGAGGCCAGTCTCCTGAGGCTTCCCCCTTCCCCCTGACCCCTGACCTCTTTGGCCTCTGGGAAATACTGATCACCCACTCACACCCCATCCCTCCAATGAGCTAGACCTGCCCGGACTGCTCGGGTGATGGCATGCCTACACGCTGCTCAGGGAGTTAAAGCTGAAGGGACCTCCTGGAGCATCTAGCCCAACTCCTTGATTTCCCAGAGGACACAAAAGGCCCCAAAGGGAAAACGACTCAATTTGAGGTCATCCAGCCACTTAGCGATGGACTTGACACCATGTGTTCAAATGTATACTCTGAATACAGTAATGAAACTGACCCCCTGAAACTGTTGTGAGGATATGCCTGTGGGATAGCACATACAAAGCATCCGAGCATAGCTCTTGGCTCAGGGAACCACGTGATACAGGTTGTTCTCTCCCTTCCCAGAACTCAGGTCTCCTGCTGCTCACATACTCACATTCTCACTGAAGTCCTGCAGGTTAGGTGGGTAGACTTTAGTATTCCTTCACGCCCCGGCACAGGAAAGCTTGCCCAGGGAAGCCGAGCTGCCCAAGTGTAAGCGCTGTGCGAATGGTGAAATCTGACGTGGCCCATGTTATATAATCAAGGAATGTTTGGGGTTGCTGCCCACTAGAACCCGTTCCTCCTGACTCCTAATCCGGTGCTCTTTCCATCGTACCATGCTGATGGATGCGTGGGTGGGGACAGGCTGCCTTGAAATGCTATGAATGCCAGCATGGTGACAGATGCCTTAGAACACATGGGGCCACAAGCCCAGCGTGTCTTACATCTACCAGTGTAATGTTATTGTCAAGCATTTATCAAGGCTACTATGTGCCAGGAGCTCTGCTCACTGCTGAGATAAATACAAAAATGAATAGGATACTGGCCCTGCCCTCAAGGAGCACTTAATTTGATATAGAGACAGACTCAGGCATAAATAATTCAAATGTAAGGCAGAGGGTAATCCATGGCTATTATACTCTATGTACACCAGAAGGAAGTATAGGGATTGGGGTCTCACTTGTTGGTATGGTGGGAAGGGGTAGGCTAGAATAGGGGCACCCCTAAATGTCTCCATTTAGCTAAGTGCACAGGCTACCTGGGCTAAGGAACGCACCATAGGGCCATGCTGTGTGTCAGAGGGACTCCAGCCTCTCACGAGCTCCTTGGCCCTTACCATTGATGACCACAGCTAAGTCAGTGTCTTGTATCTGGGTCCCTTGTCACTGTTTCTTTAGCAGTTTTGCAAAATGGGAGAACATCCCCCTTCTTGCTGTGAGCTTGGTGGGGACTGGAGTGGCCACTTGGTCTAGACCTCTGCTTCTGTGCAGATGGGTAAGAATCTGCAGTCTACACAGAGAACAAGAAAACACCATTCTTATTCTCTCTTCGCTCAGTTTTGGCAGGTAGACGGGGTGGGGTCAGGGACAGTGGTGGGAGGTGGGACAGTGAGACTTGTAGGTCAGTGCTTGACAAGGGGTGCTGGGTCACTCGGGGAAAATATGGCCTTGCTCTTCATTGGCAGATTCCCAGAGAAGCTCTAACTGTTCCCCACCTGTCCTGGGCTCCCCTCCCCCAGCGCCGCTGTCCCTGCATGCACGGAGCAGGGAGGCGATGATGAATTTCCCCGGAACGGCATTACAGACAGTCATAAATAATGCTTTGCTCTTTGGTGACGGCACTTTCCATTAGAGCTGCCTGCGCTGGGCTGTTGCTACCCCCAGTCTTCTGCCGGGGACTTGCAGTAAAATTTATCAGCGAGCTTTCTGCACCTCATAAATCATCCCCTCCGGGAGCCATCTGGCAGATAAGGCCACAAGAACCCACATGCTCTGCAGAGGTGGAGTCGGAGAGAGAGCCGCCCTCGCTGGGGCCCCGGGCCCAGTGGAGGGGGACTTTCTCCCCACCAGCCCAGGCCTGTCACACTCTTCCTGGCTTTTTTCATCAGACTCAGGATGGGGGCCCTGGATATGGCGGCTGTTCCAACTCGCAGAACAGTTTGGCTTCCCGCTCTGGGGACAGGCCTGAAAATCACATCCTCCTAGGGCTTTCTGCCCCCCAGGTACCAGAAGGTCCTAACACCAGGCAAGGGCAGGGGTGCCCCACGGCAAGGAGGATGCTGTGATGGGCTAAACTGAATCCTCTTTGGCGTCTTCTAGCCACTTGAGTATTGGCCAATGTGAAAACAATCTCATAGTGATAGGAGACTTCCTGCTTGGTTGAAAGACACCTCCTTGCAATTCAGAATCGAATTCACACGAGTATCCCCACTTTCTCTGAGCAACAGCTACCACGATATTAGAGTTTTTTCAAATATGGATGACTTTCCATTAATATACATTAAGGGAGGTTCTAATGCATGCTGGACCTCGAGGTAGAGATACATAGATTAATGATCTCAGTTCTGTCCCGAAGGAATTTACAATCTGGTTGGAGAGACTGTTTTACAAGCGGTCTCAGGCCTGGTGGTGGTAGCGTCCATGCTCACGGGGAGCCCTGGCGTGGTGAGGAATGTGTCGGCTTTCCGGTGTTGGAGTCTCAGTGCCCAGCACGGTGCCTGGTGCATCCTAAGCAGCCAATACCTGTGCGTTGAATGCACTGAATGCAATGTGGCAGTGAGCACAGTGCCTGCCTGACACAGCCGCCAATACGAAGTAGAAAATGAGAATAAAATAATACATAGCAGTATGCATGCATCATCCCAGCCCCCAGCAGAGAGTGGACCCTGTTCCATAGGCACCATATCCTGCCCTGGGTGTGAGGTAACCTGTGTTCTTGTCTCAGCTGTGCAGCTGGCTGCTCCGCTTGATCAAGGGGTGTTCTGAGTCTCAGTGTTCTCATTTATAAAATAATAGGGAGAGGCAAGGTGATTTTGGGGGGTAATTTTTAATATTGTTGCTACTAGAATATTTTCTAATTTTTCCTTTGCTGACGCCTGCTTTTTCGAAAGACAGGAAGCTGAGTGGGTAAAACCAGTTGGAACTCCTCTCTTTTCCTGCCCTATTTGGCCACTTCCCAGCCCAGATAAGCTTGTTTAGGGTCCGGATGTGGGGACCCCAGGCAGCTAGAGCCTGAGCTCCCTCTATCCTTCCAGCAACTCGTACTGCAGAAGGACACCGATCACGCCGCTCCTGATTGCTTGGACACACGGCGGGAGAAACATTAAGTAGAGTGTCCTGAAGATGCTTAGCTTAGCTATGCATTTAATTTGATGCTAATTGAAATTTGCCAACAAAGATTTGCATGTAATCTGTGATTTCATTTTTCAATTTAAATTGCTTGGATGGGAAGTGCTTGGGTCTTTTCCTCCTCACAGCACTTTGCAAACACGAATCGTCCACTTCACTGGGGGCTGGAGTGAGGGGAGGGGTGTGGGGAGGAGGTCACTCAGGATGGCAGGACCATGCGGGAGAGGCAGGTGCTGGGGGCTGAGTTGGTGAGACGCAAGGTGAGGGCAGGCCTCCTTCTTCGCAGTGAGCTTGGCAAAGAAGCTCCAGCAGGGGACTTCTGGGTCTTGGTTTCTAGGGGCAGACAGGGGTTAGGGCACGAGGCGGTTCAGTCAGAGGTGGCAGGAGCCAGGATTCTTCATGGCCAAGGTGAGCAAGCGGTAAGAAGCAGGGAACAAGACGATGGGCTCAGGTATTGAGAGTAGTTGATTTGGAAGAGATCTCTTCTGGGTAAGTGTGGTCTCTGATAAAAGCAAGAAGCAACATAACTCGCTGGAGGAGAGAACGGAGAGGAAGGTGTGTTCTAAGGATGGCTGGAGAGGTGAAGGGAGGACAGAAGTCCCAAGAGCGCGTGGAGCCCGCAGGATATGGGTTCCGATGCGCTGGCTCCTGGGTATGGATTTTTTCTTTCCTGGCTCTGCAGCCTTGGGCCAGTACTGAATGTCTTTGAGCGCCAGTTTCCTCAGCTTTCCAAAGGGTATAAAAATAATACCTGCATGACCGGGGGCCAGGAGAGGCAGCCTGGTGTTCTGAGTGCCTCGTGAGGGCAGAGGCTCCGTCTTCATATGCCCAGTGCCCAGCACATAGCAAGAGTTCAGTAAAGTCTGTTAAAATGGGAAATTGGTCAAATGAGGTAACATGAGTAGAAGAGTATTTTCTAAATTCGAACAACCCATTTTTGGTACTCTTACAGCCTTACTATTTGAGAAATGTGATTAGGTACTTGACTCACGGCTGGGCTGGTTCTGGGCTGAGCCCTGGGGTGGGAAGGGCTGAGGCAGAAGTGCAAGGCTTCTCTGGGAGCCTGAGTCTGTGGCACCTTGATGCTTGAGACCCAGTTTCCCTGTGTGCCCAACTGGGGGCTGCTTTCTGGGCCTGGGCCAGTCCCCTCCGTGGCTGGTGGAAGACACATCGGTCTGCATTAAGCTGCATTTTGCTGTGGTTGGACAGGCCTTGGAGGGTTGGCCACAAAGGGAGCCCGGAGGGTGCTCGTGAGAGTGACTGTTCCTGTAGCCAGGCTGGAGCTGGGATTAAGACCCACCTTAAGAATTAGAGATTTCGGCTGCAGCTGGAGGTCACACAGCTTTGGGCAGAGCAGAGGTCCTTCTCATTGCCACGGCAAGCCTTTTTTTGGTCTGGTTTCTTTCAAGTAGAGATAATCCCTTCTACCTGGCTAGACAGCTGAACTGTTTTCATTTTTTTTATTTTTTTATTTAGTAATAAATCTGCCAACCCCACAGGGCTCGAGCCAAGGGCTTTGCTTGCTGCATCTGCTCAGAGGTCTCGTAAAAATGGTGTAAAATGAAAGAGAAAAATGCATATTTCACACTTTGTCTGCTCTGGGGTATGGCGATTCTCGACTCATCCCCATTACAAACAGCTGACCTTCCCACAGAGTTCAAGTGCCTTCTGCTGGCCTGGAAGAATCACATCTCTGTCTTCCTCTCCCACTGTCCCACCCAGCCACCCCCTAAGCACACAGATTTTGCCTGAGAGGCAGCAGGGCTGTTTGGAAGCACACCACGCTGGTTCGGTGTTCTCCAGGAGGGAAGGGCATAAAGGACCCAGTGCAGACACCTCACGTGTGGACACACAGGGTGCAGTCAGAGGCACCCACCCCTTCCACACACAGGCGTGTGTCTGTGCCTGCATCCACTCTCTCTCCCTCCATGTCAATTTAGGTAGACTATAGGAATATGGGTTTTCCCTCTATTGAAGGCTGCCTTGTGTTCATTACAGGTACATCTCAACCATGACCACGCATCTCACATTAGCTTAGTAAGTGTTCCACAGAAACACTCTTTCCAGCCTTACCTGCTTCTATCCCCCTCTACAAATCTGCATAGCAATTGGAGTGGTCACTTTAGACTTTCCAAACATGTAATGTGTGTTCTTTATCTCACACAATTCTGCTGCACTGATTCTGCTCCTCTCTCTATTCTGCCAAGCTCAGTGCTGTCTACCTTCAAAGCCCCCCTCCTCCTTGCAGCCTTCCTGGGTCACCCTAGCCTATAGTGTTCTCTTGTCACTTGGGCCTCAATCAGCCATTACCACCCATATCACTCTGTCCCTTGGACATCAATATTACAGTGCTGTTGGGGCTATTTTTTTATTTTTTATTTTGAGAAGCTATGGTCGTTTTTCTATTTAACCATCATTTTCTTATTTAATGCTTCTCATTCCCCTATTAGACTATAATGCCTTACATGTATTTCTATCCTTTCCATCCAAACCCATAGTAGGTACTCAGTGAATGCTTGTCAGAGAAATGAATAAGTGAAAATTCCTACGTGGGGTGTGAACGTGGCTCTGGTGTCATGGCTTTATCTTCTTGATGGGAGTAGGAAGCAGGCCATTTCACACTTCCGAGGGAGAGGAGAGCCTGGTCCTGTGGCGGTGCTGACCCTCTGATGTTTCCTTTTACTAGGACAATGCTGGAGAACAAGGAGCTGTTGAATGTCAGTAACAGCTCCGGGGCTCTCTGCGTGGACCCAGAGATCCCCTTGTCTGTGATCACACAGACTGTTGAGATTTCTATGGTGGTGAGAAACACTAGTGCTTCTCACTGGGTGCCCCTCCCTCAGGCCCTCCCTCTGCTTTCTACAGCCCTGCGTGCTCCCGCATGCAGCCTGCGTGGAATTCAGAGCAGGGAATTAGGAATTCAACTTTCTTTCAAAGGTGTTGAGCGCTCCGCCGCCTGCCATCTTCTCCGTCTTTGCTTTGTGCCTCCCACCTCAAGGCCGCTCTGCCAGTCCGTTTGATCTGTGGTTGTGGTTCGGAGCTGTCACTGATTTCTTTGTTGTTGTTGCTGCTGCTGCTACTGTTTCCTTGCAGCTCGATTTTTAGCTGAGTGTTTGAGTAGTAAATATGGTTTACACCAACTCTGTTGGAAATAATGGCATTTATGTGCTGAAGTTATTTCCGAAACCTGTGATATGTGTATACAAATAGATCCACGGCAGGGCCCCTAGACTGGGGGGAACAGACTCAATAAAACCTTCGCGATGGAGTGTAAACAGGTGTCTGAGACTAGGGCTAGGCCAGACGGTTCAAAACAAAACTTCCCCCTCCCCCTGCTGTTGGCTCTACGCTGAAGCTGGAGCGTAAATACCTCGTTTGGCTTTGGGGGATGTGGAAGATATTTTTGTGACCATATTTATCTGCTAAATGTTCACTTACATTCTTTTATGCGTCTCACATTAAACTTCTCACTTTGCTATTCCCTCACCCTCAGTGGCTTTAAACCTTAATTGCCCTGGATCCTGGTAGGAAAAAAAATATGCCAAGAAATTATGGGATTGGCCTATAAAATTGGCGGCCCTTTCTTCTTCCAAATGGCTGCCATTTTGGGGATCTTGGGCATACTGGGTGAATCTAACCATTCTGAGCCATACCCCTTTAAGATCCGTCTTGGGGTTCTACTAGTCCTAACCAAAAGCAGGAAATAGAGATTCTGGGACTCTCAGAGGGGGAAGCTGGATTGCTTTTAACAGATGTGGCTCTGCCCTCCAAATCTGAGTGGGATGGATTTCTTCGATGCCTTGATTCTTGACCCCACACCTGTCTCATCTCTGGATCTCTGAGGGCACCAATGCCCGCATCTGACATGTCTGGAAGTGGAGGCTGCACACCCACCCTAGGGGGAGGTCTTGATCACCAAGAGGTCAGGAGTGATTTCAAAGGCATCCTGGCTCTCTGTACAGAAGGCCGTGTGACAAAGGCATGGGAAGGGTGTTTTGATTGTTCTCCAACTTGTAAATGCCAAGCAGAAATCTTGTTGCAGTTCCTAAATGCCACATTTCGGCGTGTTTATTGTTTCCCCCCCTAACGGGGAAAGATGGTGAATGGACTAATAATTCAGGAGCCGAGAACATGTTTATTTGATTTTTAGAGCTTTAGCAAATACAGTGTGTACAAAACCCGGTGCCAACAGCATGCATAATTCCTCCAGGAATGGGGCTGATAGAAACACAAAGCTTGCATGCTTCAAAACTGTAACCAATATTTACACATCTGAGTGACTAATTCTCTACTCTGAGCAGGAGAACAATAGGCATAATAGTCAGGTACATTAATGCAGAGCATGCTCGTCTGGTGACTTGGATATTTGACACATAAACAAAGTTGGTGGGGGGGTGGCTGGGGGGAGAAGTAGAGGCTTTTTATCTACCTGTGTAACCATACACCAAACAGCAGGTTACAAACACACTCCGAAAATGCTGACCCAACGCCGCTCCTGTACCTCACATGCAGGATTGGCACGTGATTTGCAGCGCTGCGGGAGTTCTGTAGCTGACCTCATTAGCGGTGCGTTTCCTGGCTTGTTAGCATCATATTTGTATAATTTACAGCACCTTCATTTTTATGGAATGTGTTTCTTGTAGAGTGTAATGGCAGCAATATATTTAACCTATCGTATTTAGGAATGCTTTTGCTGGAGGCAGCCTGCAGATATAAAGGGGACATTTTCTCCTCTCCTGCCTGGGCTTTTTTTTTTTTTTTCTTCTTCTCATTTTGGCATGCTGGGCTGCCACATATGTGCGTGTGTGTGTTTGCATGTGTGTATGTTTATGCCTGTATAAACATATGTGTACAAATGCCTGGAAGACATACAAGGGGCCCTCAAGGCATGACTCTTTCTTCCAAGGATTATCTTTGCTTCCTATCTCCAAGGGGTGGCTGTGGACTGGTGGACCTGAAGGACCTAGATACTTTGCTTTGAGAGGATGAATTTGCAAAATGAAATAGGGAAGCCAGGAAGATTAGATATTTGGAATGATTTTTTTTTAGACGAGGGTAGTGTGAATATGCTAATGAGAAAGCACTACACTCAGGTGAGTTTTTAAGTATCCATAAAAAAAAAAAAATAGAGCATATGGACAGAGATGTGTACATGCATCTCTTTCCTGACCTGTGTTAAAAAAGATACAAATGGCTAAGACCAAATGTTTGAGGAGGGGATTGTGTCTTCATTTGGAGGTCTCTAAGGAGAATCTGGGCCCAGGACCCAGGAGATCTGATCCCAGAGTCGGGCTGCTGCTAACCTGTAGCATGACCCCAGGCAAATTGCTTTCCCATTTTAGGCCACAATCTCCTCGTCTACAAAATGAAGGGATTGGACTGGATCGGCTCTCTTAGAGTTTGATGTTTCCAAGTTCCCAGTCCCTTGTCTGTTCTGCTCCTGAAGGCAGATAAAGACAAAGGCTGGGGATCTCATCAAGCAAATCGTCCGAGCTGTGTTCTTGAGGGTTACTTGCAGTGACCCAGAGAAGAGAAACACGGCTCTCCAGGAACTGTCAGTGTGTCTTAGTCACATCTTCTGACAGGGGGCAAAGAGGGTGAATAGACTAATAATTCAGAAACCAAGGACATGGTAGGGTGAGTTTCAGAGCCGGAGTACACACTGGCGCCAGAGCGTGCTTCGCTGCATACTTCCTTCCCATAACCACTTCTTGGCCTCAAAGAGAACTCACCCCAGGGGCAGGTTAAATAGCTAGGCCCTGGACTTTGTCAACCCATGATAGAATGATAAGACATTTAGTAAATATATTAAAATGATCTGAGGCACAGAGACAAGGGTCATCCAACTGGCTAGTCAGGTTAGGGATCTTTGTAGCTTCCCCCGCCCACCCCCTACCTCCCAGCTTTTGAAATTTCAGAAATGTTTCTGCTACTCTGTCTTCTCCAATGGCTGTATCTCTTCTCACTGATTCGAGAGGATTTGGGTTCTTGATTTAACTTAATAGATATGTCCCTTAAATACTGGAGTGGCTAAATCTATGGTCATAATTCAAAATGCTAAATGTATTTATACACAAAGTTTGAAGGTAAGTTTCTATTCAAATTTATTTTTATCCTCACTTGTGGATATTTTTTTTCATTGATTTTTAGATAGAGTGGGAGGGAGGAAGGGGAGAGAGAAAGAGAGAGAGAGAGAAACATCAGTTGACTGCTTCCTGCAAAATCCCAACTGGGGCTGGGATCGAACCTGAAAATGAGGTACATTCCCTTGACTGGGAATTGAACCCGTGACTCTTTGGTCTGTGGGCCGGTGCTCTAACTGCTGAGCCAAACTGACCAGGGCGCTATTCAAATTTTAAATGCACCAGTGTTACTGGCTATTTGAAGGTGCCCAGTGGTGAATCCTTTGGTAAAGAAAACTCATTGTCTTGTAGAGTCTAGTTTTAACTTAACTGAATCCTGAAATATTTATTGAGCACCCACTAAGTTCTGGGGATCCCAACAAAATCTGTATAAAATTCCTGCCTTCAAGCGGCTCTTACTCTAACTTTTGAATTGGAATTTGCATGTATTTTGTACACACATATTAGTACATATAAAATGTAGACAGTTTCAACATGTAGTATCCACTAATTAGGTTGACTTCCAAACTGCAAAAATTAGACCATTATTATAAATATTTATTAAAAAACTCTTATTAGTTGCACTTGACTGCTTTGGTAACTGGCTTGTCTAATGGGATGATAAAAAGAGGTTGTAAACCTGGACTCAGATTAGTGGAACAGACGTGTGGTTGCATAAACTCTTTCCCTTCTGTTAAAACAGAAGCCACAGTTTTCCTTCTCTCTGGGGACAGATGCTTGCCCTTTGCTCTAGCTCATTCCATTCCTTCTTACCTTCTTGTGACTTAGAACTATGGCTTACATTCATGCTTTCCTTCATCTTTAGCATTTATGTATTTCCAAATCTCTTCCATCTTAAAAAATGCTACCTCTGCCATCTCTAGATTAGCTACCTCTTTCTTTCTCCAGCCACACTTTCTTACCAACCATGGTATACTCATCATTTCTGTTGCCTCACTTGGGTATGGCTTCTATTCTCCTCCATGCCCTTGACATTTCTCCCCAAGGTCATCAATGAGCTCCAAGACACTAAATCAAACAGATGCTTATATTGTGTGCTCCCACCCCAGGATTGCCCACTCCCTTTGGAACATTACTGTCTCCTGGGGTCTGCTTACCTTTCTGGTCAATTCCCAGTTTGCTTCATTATTTTGGGTTTTGGTACCTGACCCTTCTATTGGGGCCCTTAGGGTTTTGATCAAGTCTCTGCTTTCTCACTCTATTTTCTCTCTTGCTCAGACAATTTTGTCTCTTTGCCACAGCTTCAATAGCCTCTTATGTTCTGAAGCCTCTCCAACTCTCCAGAGACTCTCTATCCAGCTTTCTACCAGACAGCTCCACTTGGCTGCTATGCTATAACAAAGAGGATACAAAACACAGTAGCTCAAACATGATTGAAGTTGATTTCTCTTTCACACCACAGTCCAGTTTCTGAGCATTCCAAGGAGGGCAGGTAGGTCTGTCTCATGAAGTTATCCAGGGAAGGACTTGGGTTTTTTCTATATTTTTAATTCTCTATCTAGGGTACTGTCCTTTTCCATAGGATGAAAGATGTCTCAAATAAACTGTGTTCCAGCATGTACAAAGGGGGAAGAGGAAGCTAAGGGCAACCAGCTCCCTGTTCAGAAAGTGAGGCAGTAGTTGTACATAGCATTTACATACCCAATCCAATGGGCCATACCTAGTTGCAAGCTAAGCTAGGAAATGTGGTATTAGCTGGGTAGTCTTGTAGTCAGATTCTATTTTGAAAATTAAAAATAGAAGGCTCTGAGCTCTATCAATCCACCATAGAATGATACGAAATTAAGCAAATCTATTAAAATGACCCAAGGCACAAAGACAAAGTTTATCTAATTGACTAGTCAGATTGTGGTTCTTTGCACCTTCCCTTTGCCCCCAGCACCCCAGAATGAATATTGGGAAGACAATTACAAGTCTCTGCCACAGGCACCTCAAACGTATCATCTGCAGAGCTCACCCCATTATCTTGCCTCTCAAACCTGCTCCTTCTACAGTTTCTTCTCTTGGTGAGTGTCGGAAAAATACCCAATTGCTCAACCAAAATTGGAATCATTCCTGAGTTCTCTCTTGCCCTTGCTACGGCACATCTAATCTTCTCTAACTCTAGCCATTTGTACCTCTTACATATTTTAGATCCAGGCACTTCTCTCTATCCCATTGCTACCAGCTCAGTACAAGACTACCCTCTCTTCCTTGGATCATTGAAACTGTTTCTTAACTGGCCTGCCTACACTTACTCCTGCCCCTTCATATCTATTTCCTCTTCTATTGTCAAAATTGGTATAAAAATGGAAAAATGATCACATTACTGGTGCTTGAAATCCTTCAATGACTTTTCATGAGCCCAAATTTGTATTGTGCCCTAAAAGACCCTGTATGATGTGACCTCTGCCAGGGTCACTAGGCTGATCTCATGGCTCTCTGACTTTGGTTCTCTCCTCTTCTGATATATATCGAATTTATTTTAACTCCTAAAATCACCTATACTATCCCTTGATTCTGGTCTTTCAAACGTACTACTGCTCTCTCTTTTGGAGTATTCCCATTTCCCTCCCTGCTTGGCTAACTACTATTTCTCCTTCAGAGCTCAGTTCTGGTATAATTTTTTCAATGGGGCCTTCCTCCTGTCTGCTAGGGCCCTCTTCTTGTTCTGTGCTCCTATAGCATCTTGAAATAATTCTTCTCCTTCTCCCCCTCCTCCTTCTCCTCCTCTTCTTCCTCCTCCTCCTCCTCCTCCTCCTCCTCCTCCTCCTCCTCCTCCTCCTCCTCCTCCTTCTTGTTTGTTAATCTTCACCCAAGGATATTTTTTCCTTTGATTTTTACATAGAGTGGAAGAGAGGGATGGAGGGAGAGAGAGAGAGAAACATTGATGTGAGAGAGACATATCAATAGGTTGCCTCCTGCAGGACCCCAACCAGGGCAGGGGATCCAACCTGCAACCCAGGTATGTACCTTTGACCAGGAATTAAACCTGAGACCCTTTGGTCCGAGGGCTGACCACTGAGTCAAACCAGCCAAGGCTAGGGCTTACCTATTACAATAATAGCAACAACAGCTTTTTCTTGTAAAGTTATTAGGAATGTACAGTGAAGGCAACAAACAGCAATAAATATAAATGATACCTAATATTTAATTATTATAATGAGAACTTACATTTATATACTATTTTATAATTTTAATGCTTTTGTTTACACAACTTTATTTGGACCTTGCAAGACCCTGTTAGTAAGAGATGTCAGTAAATTATCCCCACATTATAGGTGTGTAAATTGAGATTCTGTGAAATTAAATGACTTAAATAAGGTCTTTCATTTAGTAAATAAAGGAGGCAGAGTTGGAGTCCAAATCTCTGATGTCAGAGCCAGGAAACCTGCCTACTTACTGTTATTGAGCTGTGATAAAGACCATGAAACTCAACTACGCATATCTCTGGTTTCTGTGTTGGACATAAGCAAGCATTTGATAATTATTTGTTGGATAAATAAATGCATGAATAGCTGTACCCATAAGTCTGATAATGTGACTAAGATTTAATACCAACATATAAGTCAACAATTATGGGATAATAAACAGAAACAATAAAATATGTTATGCTATACAGGAGAGAAGTGGAATTGGCCAACAGACTGGATAATTGCTTTTAAGTGAATTCAATGATCACACTAAATAACTATGTGGGTGTGGGAGGTCTGTGTATATTCCTCAAGAATCTTGAACCCACTAATGACAGGCTTGACAAAGGATGTTTTATTATAGCTCAGAATTTGATTGAAATGCAAGATATAAAATGTGTGAATAATACCCAATGTGATTCTCTCCAAAGCACAGAAAGAAGCAGAGGACTGTTGACTCTGCCATTGGCTTGAGGGGGCCTTGCTCCTCCATCCAAACTTCATTTTCTCCCCACCCATTTGAGCCACTTAATGTATTCTTGAATAAAATGAGTACAGGTAGCCATTTACAGAACCTCCATCTCTCCAGAAAAACACCAATGTGTCTTTCTTGGACATTCTGGGGTAGACAGGGGCTTCATCAGGGACAGGAGCTTCCCTCAAGGGAAGATCTTAACTCTGGGCTAGTCAGAATTATTGCGAAAACTCATAGTTCTTATGATTCCATGAGGGAAAAAATTTGCCTGAGCTGAGGATTTTATATATATTTTTAATTTTTCGGTTAGTTTCAGGATTACCTCTAGGTATGGAAAGTACCTAATATAGTTCTTGGACATAAGTACTCAATAATTGGTGGTTATAATGGATATAATGCAGCTGACTATAAAGAAAGTGCATAGACATGATGGTGAAAACCTAGTTATAACACTTATTAGGTGGCAAAATAACTTCTTGATGGTGAGCAAGTTATTTAAATTTTCTAATCTTAAGAATTCTCATCTGTGAAAAGTAAAAGCTACTATGAGCCAGGATCTGTATTAGGTATTCTATTCCTGTTATTTTTTTATTTATTTATTTTTTTTAATCCTCACCCGAGGACACTTTTTCATTTTTTGTTCAGATAGAGTGGGAGGGAGATAGGGGAAGAGAGAGAGAGAGAAACATCGACGTGAAAGGGACACATCGAGTGGCTGCCACCCGCACGACCAACCAGGGCCGGGGACAAACTGCAACCGAGGTACATGCCCTTAGCGGGAACCGAACCCGGGTCTCTCTGGACCGCAGGCCGATGCTCTAACCGCTGAGCCAAACCGGCCAGGGCCCTGTTATTTTTTTTTTTTTATCATTACAACAACTTTGAATGCTCAGTTTATAGGTAAGTTAACTGAAGCTCATAGACGTAAAGCAATTTGCTGTAGGATGTGGTCATTTAGCTAGTGTCAAAGTTAAGATTCGAACCCAGGCCTATCTAACTCTAACCCCTGATTATTTTTCACTTTATAATGCTGCTCATGTAAAACAGAGATGACAAAAATTCTGAATTCTTATAATAATTAGAGTCAGTGCTTGACATACATTTGGTACTCAAAATAGTAACTATTATTATTAATTGTGCCTCAGGTAGTACAGGAAAACCTATATATTTATATTAATCAGAGTTGGAAGAGCTTCGACATGTACTATCCATCAAAAGCTCTGGCTGAAAATTCCCTGTTTGGCACATAGTGGATGCCCAATAAATGCTTGTTGACATGTTAGAGATGCTATAATGATGTATGTTAAAGATCCAGTAATGTCTGAATTTATAGTTGGATTCTGTTCCTTCCACATCTCCACCACAAACACACCTCTTTCATCATTGAAATTTTTGGAAAGTTTTTAGAAATGCAGTAGACCAAGAAACTATGAGGGGTAGTTTGATTGAAACAGCTGGCTGTTTTTCCCCTCTCAAAATATATTAGGTAAGTTCTACTTCTGGGATGATCAAGTGGGGCCCTATTAGACTAACCCTTTCTAAATAGGCAAACTATAAACTCTAGATAAAATTTAAAAAACAGTGACCTGAAGGCACAATTGACACTTGGAAGAAGGGAATAGTATGGGATAAGTATTATTATGGCCTTTAGCTACAGTCAGCACCACATGAGACAGTTAAAACTCCTGTAGAAAATCTACAGTTTATTTGGCCTAGGGAACTAGATGACAGAGTTTTGAGCAACCACAGCTGCAATATATAAATGCCACCCAAGACTCTGGTTCAAGAATGCGTGGGGTAGAATCCAAACAGCTCAGCTAAAAACAGAATTGAATTGAGATTTGAGTCGCCACCCAAGAGACAGAATTTACAATTTGAGTCCAGCCAATTTAATTGCTTTAAATTTTATAACAACAACAACAACAACAAAAACTCAACACTCTTCAGAAGAATGTAACAGAATCCAGAGTACCCACAACCCAGCATTTACAATAACCAGAGTATAATCCAAAACTACTCAGCACAGAAATAGCTAGGAAAATGTGTCTTATTTTCAAGAGAGAACACAATCAGTGAAGACTGACCCCTACTTAACTGAAATGTTGGAATTAGTAGATAAGGATTTTTAAAGTAATCACTATAACTATACTCATTAATATAAGAGAAAATATGCTTGAAATAAATTTAAAAAATAAAATAATGGAGAAATAGAAACTGTTGAAAAGGACCAAATAGAAGTAAAATACAATATCTGAAGTAAAAATTCACTGAATGGACTCAAAAGCAGAATGGAGATTACTGAGAGTCAGTGAACTTGAAGCTAGATTAATGTAAATTATCCAATGTTAAGAATAGAAAGGAATAAAACAAATAAACAAACAAGACCAGAACTTCAGGTACTGTGAGATAACATTAAATGTCTAAATAATATTTGATTAGAGTTCCAAAAGAGGAGAGAAAATGGTGCAGAAAAAATATTTGAAGAAATAATGAGCAAAGATTTCCCAAATTTGATGAAGGACAATTTTATACATTCAAAAATCTCAGCAAACCCCAAACAGAATAAATATGAAGACAATCATGCTTTGTCACATCATAGTTAAATTAAAAAACCAAAGGATAAAAAGCAAATCTTCAGAATAGTGAGAGATAAAGGACACATTATATATAGGGAGACAACAATTTGATGGAGGCAAGAAAATAATGAAAGGCCATCTTTGAAATGGTAAAAAAACAAAACAAAACCCAACCTACCCACCCCAAATTTATGTCCAGTGAAAGTATCTTCCAAGAATGAAGGCAAAACGAAGACATTTTTAGCTAAAAGAAAACTGAGTTCATCGCCAGGAGACCCACACTACAATAAATGCTAAAGAAAGTTCTCTAGAATGAAAGGAAATAATACCAAATGGGAAAACAAATCTTTAAGAAGCAATGAAGAGCATCAAAAATGGTAAATATCTGGAGTAAATAAAAATATTATTTTTTCTTTCTTAATTCCTTTATAATACACATGACATTTAAAGCATAAGTTCTAACATTGTCTTGTGAGATTTAAAACATAGTAGATGTAATACACATTCTGACTTTAGCATAAAGATGGGGAGAGACAATAAATTGACCTATACAATTGCAAGGTTATGTGGCATTTTACATGAAAAGATGCAGTACTAATTCTAAGTAGATCACTAAAAGTTAAGATTTCATATGATACTTAGTAGAGAAAGCACAAAAATAATAATAATAATACAATAAGTTATAGTTCAAAAGCCAATTGATAAATAGAAGAGAATTATTTTTTCTTGTCGTTCTCTGCCTGAAAGTTATCTTGATTACTAGTTCTTCATGGGAAAATGAGGAGTGCACGCATTTATTCATTCATGCATGCTTTTGAGTAATAAATGTTTATTGCACAGCCATTAGATATTCAGGTACTATACTAGGCCTTGAGGATATAAATAAAATAGGATGTAGTCAGTGCCTTCAAGGAGTTTTGTCCTTCTTCTCCACAAATTTATGGAAACTCTCCTGATGGCTAGGTCGGTGAAGTCTTCAACTTTTTTTAGTAAATTTTTGGGCCAGTTAGGGAAAGGGAGAGTGGGATCCTCAAAACACCCATATTTCTAAATTCAGGTAATAGATGCTTTAAACAGGCTTTCAGCAAGGAGACTATGATGATCTTTTATTTTATTATTTTTTTTATCCTCACCTGAGGATATTTTCCCTTTTTTTAATTTTTTAATTTTTTTTTTTATGATGATCTTTTATTTCACTTCCGGCTTTGGTGTGAAAAACCCCTTGACTTGCAGTGAGCAGACTAGGTTTGGGTCCTGCCTGCTGTGTGACGTTAAGCAAATCACTTAACCTCTCTGAGCCTCAGTTTCATCATTTACAAAATTGAGTGGTAATTTCTGCCCTTGCTCTTAAAGGAGACAAATCTAGCTCTGCTACCTGGGTTCCAGGGTCAGTGTGGCTTAGGGGTACATGTCAGCTTTTAAAATCACTTAGAACTAGGTGTTCTAAAACCAGTTCTCCAACTTGAATCATGGGGAAAATGACTGATTATTTTATCTGAAGTTTATTTTCCTGATTTGATTTTTTTTTCATATGGTTTAATTTGGGAGTGGAATACGCATAGGCTTTGGTGTAGGACAGACCTGGGTTTAAATCCTAGCCCTACATTTACTAGCTATACCTCAGTTTCCTCATCTGTGAAATGAGGATAATAATGCTTATAATAATAATGATAATAATGGTATGGCAGAGATGACCAGCTGTCCATGAGATTCTTGATTCTCTCCTATGGAGCAGAGGAGTTGTTGCTGGGAGTTTTCCAGCTTGGGTCAAGCTGTTGCATCTGGGAGTATATCTCTGATTAGTGCTCATCCATCCAATGTGAGCAGATATGATGGTCTGCTTCTGGGCCTGGCCCATTAAAAACCTCCCATGGACAAATTCCACGTTCTTCCCCTTTTAGACTTAATGCGGAAGAGCACAGGGAGCTTGGCAGCCACGAACTGAAGACAGTGGCCCCTCAGTCACTGCTTGGAGGAGTAGTTCCTCACTCATTTGGGATGCCATTCCAGACTTAGTATAAGTGAGAAGTAAAATTCTATTGCGTTGGAGCTATTAAACATTTTTGGGTTTAGTCTTTACAGCATTACCTTAATTAATTTAGAAAACATGAGTTGCAAAAAGTGTCTGATGCATTAACTGTCACATGGTAGGGTTAAAAAAATAAAAGTGCCCTTTGACCTAACAACATTGTTATCACATTGAATGGAAAGAGTCAACGTCATTCTTGCTTATGTTATATTGTTGTCATCTATGCATGTGACTCTCATTTTCCAATAAAACAAGCAGTTGGTAATGCCAGCCTCCCTCCTAGAGTAACTGAAGGATAAGTCATTCCGAAGCAGGAATGGGAAAGCATCTGGTCAGAGCAGCCCAGACGAGAACTGGATGGCCAGGTAAGACTAAATTAAACTCCAAGCCAATCTTCCTTTAAAGCAGCAAACGTTCTTGGCCGTTATCAGATAAGGAGGCCCAGGATGTTGTGCAGAAGCTGTTTTCCCTCAGAAGTCTTTCAGTGAAGTGTCCTCATTGCTGTCGAGAAATGTATGTTCAGTCATTGGACCAGGAAGGATGGCCTTTGGCTATGAGGTACAGCCTCAGGATGGGGGCTGAGGGCAGTAGGAAACAGCGGCCTCCCCAGGTAGCCCATCCAGGCTGAGGCCTGTGTGCTGGGTAGATGTGGCATTTCTATACTCACCACTGTCTTCCAGACACTGGCACTATTCTGGTCATTCCCCACGGACACTTTCTCCCCGCAGAGCCCATGAGGCTGCCCCTCACATGCCCCAGAATGGTCCTCTGTCCTTGGGCCTGGGGAGTTCCCAGGGCTAGTTAGGTTGGCAGTGGTTACTGTCCTTGGAGCTGGGCCTGCTCCTATCCCAGCACACAAGGTGTGCAGAGCCGGGCTCCTGAGAACTTGGATTCCATTTGGCAGATGGCCAGATGACAGCCAGACAGTGCTCCAGCCACGGCCAGGCCCGGCAGAGGCTCTGAGGTGGGACGTGAAGAGGCTGTGAGTTGTGAAGAGGCACAGAGCAGTGGAGATCTTGCTGGTGTAAGAGGATAGGGCGTGCTAGATGAGAGGAAGAAGGGGAAGGGGGAATCTACTGTTAGGGATGGTGAGGGGATGACTCTGTCTAGGGTGAAGCGTCCTTGTGCTGGCTAAGGTAAGTGGAGCCACATTCTGGGGGGTCCTGACACCAGTCAGAGAAGCTCTATGCTGGACAAAGGGTCAGGATGCTCCCGAGGCCTGGCACAGGAAACACACCTGAGGCAGCCTTCTTTCCCAGCTGAGCAAAAACCCGCCTACCATAGGATGCTAGGGATAGCATGCTCAAGTATCAAGGCCTCCTCCATCCCTCCCTCCCTCCACAGGGAGCCTGGCCCGAGCCAGTTGGAGCCTCCTGCCACAGCTTCCAAGGATGGCCAGTGCAGCGTGGCTGGCCCGTTCTGCTCAGCACATTTCTCTGGCTCTGCTCAGCATATCTCTCCCTTCCGCACAGCTCAGCACATCTCCGGGTCCCTCCCCCACCCAGGCCAGCACAGACCATTTCTCCAGGCAGAAAGGAGGCAGGGGTTCAGGTCACCTGCTCTTGGCTGCTGCTTCTCAACAGAGCACTGCCTCTCCTGCTCCCAGCTCTGGGAACAGAGCCTGTCACTCTGTCCCCTCTCTCTCCCACGGATTGGACCAGCCCACACACTCAGTAGCCTCCCCTTCCGAGGGTTTAGTTCAGTCCCAACCAGGAGAACTCAGAGCTGTATCCTTGTTCTAGGTCACTTCTGCTCACCTACCTTGCTTTTGTTACTCAAAGTCTCTCTCTCTCTTTCTTTCTCTCTCTCTCTCTCTCTCTCTCCTTACAAATGGCTTTGCAGCAGCCTGGGAGTGCACGGCAGCACCGATAATGTCTCCACGGTTCCTTGTTAGCTGCACTCTAAGCAGGAAAGTGACTAGGCCTGACAATATAATTTACATTGCTGTATAAAACTATCTGTGGAAGCCAAGCTAATTTGTGCCAGATTAGGCTATTTGTCTAGCCACTGTCTAGCAGCACAATCTATCAGAGGGCTGTTTTCAAATATCGCTTTTCAAGCGTGCCCTTGAGAGGCAGAAATTGATTGGGATCTTAGAGAGCAAAATTACAGCAATAACTTAAAAGAAACAATAATTACTGAATCATACCAGTGTCAGCACTCTGCAAAACACGAAATAGCCATCAAACCCCAATCCAATATATTCTGAAGCGAATTTATTGAATGGAAAAAGCAGTTGAGTGAGGGTTTTTCTCCCCCCTCCTCCCCTTCCCCTGTACATATGGTTATCTCAAAACCGCAAGTGAATGAGTCGATAATTCTTGTCATTGACTGCTCCATTTTCACGGAGTCAGAGGAGAGCCATTAGCTGCCTCCTGCTGCACGGGCTCCCTAGCTCCTCGCCTCTCTCCTCTTCTCCAGCTCCTCTATTCATTTGCTAGTCTCTGCTCTTCAAGCAAACAAACATGTATAACTAATCATCTGTTAAAAGGCAGAGGGCCCCCAATAAATCTCCCCAGCTGAAATACTTTAATGGGTAATTAATTGATCCTGTTCCAGAGGAGTAATAAGATAATAAATTAGACAATATTTCACTCAGTCGTGGCAGGCTCCTAGCTAATGGCACTGTAGGGCTAAGCTGAAGGATAATAAATTAGCCAGAAATTAACTGCTAAGAGCTTTCTGCAGAGAAATCGGCTGACAAGTGAGTCACCCGTGATTCAGGGTCTGGCTGGGGTGGTGGCAATCTCTGCGAATACGAACCTGTGCTTCGCTGGGGGATCCGGGGAGGACAGCGAGGTTATGCTCCTGGCCTGAGAAAGTCTGATGGGCAGCGCTGTGAGCTTGCCCACTGACCCAGGACCCCTCCTTGCACATGCAGAGGGTTCCTAGGAGCTGGGAACTCACACATGTGCACTCGTGAAAATAGTTTCTTCCAAGTTATTGGACTTGCTGAGTTTTTATGGGTTTTCTTCACTCTGGTCAGTCAGTATGGCCACTGGTCTCCTGCAGCCACCATGCTCCGTCTCTCCCAGGCAAGTCTGTGCATATGGAGTGCATCCCTGTGGAAAAGAGACTCATGCTCTGTCACAAACAAGGGTTTCACAAAAATTAAGCAGAAAAAGCAGGAGGGAGAGATGGCATGAATTATATTTTTCAACTGGTAAGAAATATTCATTACCAGGCAGGGTGGGGGGAAATCGCTTGGTTTTATTGAGGAAATCAGGTAGGGTGATGACAATAAATAGGCAAGACAAGAACTTACACCTGGAAGGTCAGGTAGGCCTTAGCTTGAGGAAATGGGAAGTCAGTTTCCCCATGTAGCCAGGGCTGGGAGTAGAAATGAAAGGCTGGGGTGCAGGGAACTCATTATATAGCAGAGCATTGGGATATGTATGAGGTCATTTGAATTCTCCTTTGCTCCTTACTAGCTGTGTGACCTTGTGTAAGTTATTTAACTACTCTGAGTTTTGGTTTGCTCATCAGTAGAACAGTGTTAGGATGAATAGATGAAATACTTACAAGGAGTTTCTAGTTCTGTCTTACCTACAGGAGGTGCTCTATTAATGTTAGTTATTATAGGGTGGGCAGTGTAGAAGGTTATCATTTACAAGCAAGGGAGAGGGCAGCCAAGGCAATGAGAAGGGGTGGCAGTGGGTGAGAGCTGGCTGCTCCTCTTAGACCAGAATGAGGATCAGATCACCCCCACCCTAAAGATTGTCCAAACTGAAATGTGATCACCTTCTACCAGACCATTCCTGATTGCTATGTTAAATGTGGATGGAAGTCATGATTGGGTTGAAGGCACAAAAAGGGCTGGGTTATTTAAATGAGAAAACATATACAAAACACATGACCAGTGCTCATTATCATTATCAGTAGTGGTAGTATTGGTATACCTTGCCTGGCATCTCCCTGCTCCTCCTCTTTCTGGGTGGTGATCAACCTGGGAGGTGCTTGGACGACAAGGCCTTGCACAGTGTCTGATAGACTGGAGGTGGCCGGGACCTAGAGCCTGGAAGGCCACAAGCAAAACAGGTTCAGCTGGAAACCAGATTCTGCCTGTGTAAAAGCAACAGGCATTTCCCCAAGTAGAAATGGCAGGCTAAATGAGCTCACCCGGCAAGGATCCATTCACTGACATTTATTTAAAAAATAAACATGTGCTCTTTCATTCTTTGTTCCTTTATGTAGAATGGCTTCCTGGCTTCTGTCAGCCTGTGCTCTTCCCATTTCCCTGTCAAGGCCTAGTTCTTTGTACCTCGGGACCTCAGAGCTGGGAGAGAGGCTGAGGTCACCCAGCCTCCTCTCTGTCCCACGTCACTCATCCTTGGCCTCCGATTGAGCAGGCCCAGGGAACAGCTGAGCCCGGAGGCCCATTTCATGTGTTTGAATCGCTAGAAAATTTTTTCTCTCAAAGGTGCTAGCTGGCCCTGTGGGACAGCTTTTTAGATAATTGATGACCATTCTATAACCCTTGAGCCTTTTCTTTTTCTTCAGGCTAAACCCGCCCAGTGCCTTTAACCATTGTGTAGGTGCCATTTCCCCTTGTTTTAGTTGTGAAATAGAACATGTGCAAAGAAAAGTACCCTGAACACATATGTACAGCTGGATTAATAATTACAAAGTGAAAGCCCATGGATGGCTAAAACTTGCCAGCTTTCCCTGGTGCTACTACCCTCATCAGAACTCCCCCTCCCTCCAGAGCAACCACTAGCCTCATTTCTGTGACAATCATTTCATTGCTTTTCTTCATAGATGGATACTTTCATTCCTAAACCATAGGGTTTAGTTTTGCCGATTTGAAATCTTTATATGAAGTCATACTGTACGTATTCTTTTGTGCCTTCTTTTTCAGCTAAACATTATGTTAATGAGATTCACCCATATGAGTCTTGTTGTCATAGCTTGTTCATTTTTATTGATCTATTGCAAACCTAAAAATGCATATATTATAATTTTATTGATATATAATAATTTATTGGTTATTCCACTATATGACAATACTATGATTTGCTTGTGTGTTTTATCACTGATGAACTTTTGAATTGTTTCCAGTTTAGAACCATTACAAACAGTGTATTTTTTAAATACACACCAGTGTGCATTTCACTAGGACACATACGCAGAAGTAGCATGCTAGATCACAGGGCATGCACATCTTCAACACTACCAAACCGGTGTCCAAAATGATTGGGTGGAGTCACAACACAATCAATAGAGTTTGCGTGTTCCTATGGTGGACCCAAAAGTGTGTCATATAAATCTCTCTTCCAGAAAGACTCACTGTCCAGCTTAGCAAGTTCAAGGTCTGCCTCCACTCAGAGCTGCCTTTACCTTAGGACACAGCTTGGCTTCCCAGGACAGCTTGGCTCTGATGATTGTGGGGTGGAGGAACAAAGGCGTTGCCATTCTGGACCACTGTGGGACAGCTCTGATGGGTGATTCTCCAGAGTACCCCATCAAGACTTTGTGAACTTGTGCCTTAGCTCTCTTCCTGCTTTCCCCCCATTCCCTTGATTAGAGGCTGATCCCTAATAAATCTCTCCTGCACCAGGATCCATCTCACAGTCTGCTTCCTGAGAAGCTCCTGCTGCTCCTCATCCTTGAAAACATTTGGTGTCAACAGACTTAAAATTTTGCCAATCTGGTTGGTATTTAAAGATATCTCATTGTGTTTCTTTTTATCTTGAGTTAAAATTTCAAAAATCAGGTTTATTGGGGTATAATTTACATATGGTAAATTTCCTTCTTTTGAAGTGTATAGTTGGATGACTTTTGACAACTGTATACCCTCATGTATTCACCACCACTGTATTCACCACCACAATCAAGAGAGAGCACTTCTATCACCCCCAAAGTTCCCTCATGCCCCTTTGCTGTCAGTCCCATACCTCTATATCACCGATCTATTTTCTGACACTATAGATTTGCCTTTTCCAGATGTTTGATAAATGGAATCATCTAGAAAATACTCTCTGAGTAGTATTCTGTTGTATGAATATGTCCCAGTTTATCCATTCTCCCCCTGATGGGTATTTGGAATGTTTCCACTTTTTGGCAGTTATGACTAAATTTCCAAGACAAACTTAGTGCAAGTCTTTTTGTGGATTTATTTTTAAATTTCTCTTGGGTAAATATGTAGGACAGGCATTGCTGGTTCATGGGGTAGGTGTAATTTTGGCTTCATGTGTATGAAGCCACCAAATAGTTTTCCAGTCTTACCATTTTACACTTTACATACCAGCAGTCTTATGAGAGTTCTGGTTGCCTCACATCCCTGCCAACACTTGGTATATTCCATCTTTTTAATTTTAGCTATTCTAGTATGCATGATGATTTTTTTTTTTTTGTATTTTAATTTACATTTTTTTCCTGGTGACTAATGATGAGCATCTTTTCATATGCTCATTGGCCATTTGTATTTTGACTTGGGTAAAGTGTCTGTTTAAATATTTTACCCATTTTAAAATTTGGTTATTGTCTTATAATGAAGTTGTTAAGAGTTCTTTATATATGCTGAACAGATTCTTTAACAAATAAATACTTTGCAAATACTTTCTCCCAGTCCATGGTATTTTTTCCTTCTTAAGAGTATTTTTTTGAAGAGAAGTTTTTAATTTTTATGAAGTCCAATTTGTCCAAAAATGTTCACAGTTTAAGCTTTTGGTATCGATCTAAAAACTTTTTTGCTTATCTCAAATCACATAGAATTTTCTCTATGTTTTCTTCTAAAAGTTTTATAGTTTTATTTTCTCATTGTGCTTGAATTTGTATTTTGCTCATTTCTATTGAGAATGAGCATTTTTTCATAAGTTTATTTTCCATATGAATTTCCTATTTGGTGATCTGTCTAAGCCTTTTTTCAATTTTTCTATATTCATCTTATTGATTTGTAGAAATTTTTATATATTCTGGAGAGTGTTCTTTGTTAGTTTTATCCATTATTTGTATCTTCCCCCACTCTATGACTTGTCTTTTCAGTATCTTTGTGGTATCATTCGATGAATTGAAGTTTTTAATATTGAGGAATTTGAATTTATATTTTATGTCCTTTATGATTAATGCTTTATGTCTCCAGTTTAAGAAATTCTTTCCTACTCTGAGGTCACATGTACAAGGTGGGGCAAAAGTAGATTTACAGATGTGAGTATGCAAAACACAGAGTTCATTCTTGTATTATTATTTATTAATTATTGTATTCTTTTCCATATGGATGACTGTACACCAGCCCTGTATATTCGCTATCAAAGGTTATCAACTTTCTCAATTCATGGTGCCCTTAATATCTCAGTTATTTTTCATGGTATGCTTAGATCAAAAGAAATACCCAACACTTCCATTTATGTTCTAACTACTTTGTAGTCATTTGAAAACATAATACACATACAAAGAAAAAATAATGTACTTTTTATTTTTAAAAAATTGCAATTACTTACTAAGGGATGTGTTTACCTGTTGGCACTGCATAAGTTCTCAAACCTAGAAATAAGGTTTCCTGTCTCATATTGATTTTAGGGGGTATTTGCTTTAAATTACAGCAACTGCTAAAAACCTAGCTTCACAAAGACATGATGTCATTGGAGGGACTGTAGCTTGATCTAATGTTGAAACTGTCTAGAGCTAGTCATTTGTGCAGTGTCTGACAGGTGTCAAGTGCACCCGTGTTTCCCTCACAAATTTAAAATATCCCATGACACTACTGTGAGTTTGATGCTGTGTCCTAGGGCACCTCAGTAAATAGTTTGGGACTCATGGTACTATATCCTGTTTGAAATCTTCATTGTTTTGCTTTTTGTAGATAGGTCTTCAATCCATCCTGAATTGGTTTTTGTGTATGGTATGAGTTAGAGATCCAATTTAATTTTTTCCACATGGATATGTAATTATCTCAGATCATGCCATCCATTTCTCATTGCTCTTCAGTGACTCCTCTCTCATGTATCAAATGTCTGTATATGTGGAGGTCTATCCTATACCAATATTATGTTATCTTCATTGCTATAGATTTATAATAAGTCTTGCTACCTGATAGAGCAGGTCCTCCCACCTTTTCTTCGTCTTCTGGAGTACTTTGCTTAATCTTGGCTTTTTGCATTTCCATATGAATTTTAGAATCAACTTGTCAAGTTTAAAAAAATCCTGTCAGAAGTTTGATTTAAATAGCACCAAATGTACAAAAAAAATTGGTAGTATTTAAACTTTTACAATATTGAATCTTACACTTAATGAATATGGTATAACTAGATTTTCTTTGATGTCTTACAACAAAGTTTTATAATTCTCTTCATAAAGACTTAGGTACTTTGCTGTAAATGGTATCTTTTAAAACATTTAATTTTCAGTTGAATGGTATATAGGGATATTTAAACAATTTTTTGTTATAATTTCAAACTTATGGACAAATTGTAAAAATAATTTCAGGAACTCCCATAAAGCTTTAAACCAGAGTCATTAATTATTTACATTTTACCCATTTGCTTTATCAAATAAAAATATATGCAAATTTATAAATGTATATGTATATATGTGTATGTACATATATATAGTCCAAAATTATTGTATTGTCATGATCTGATGAGTGTATTCACATTCTTGTGGTAGAATTGAAAGTATGTGCACTCATTCTGTTTCAAGTTTCTGAAATGTATTGAGCCTTGATTTATGGCGCTGTATATGGTCTATCTTGGTGAATGTTCCATGTGGCCTCTCCACCTTTTATCTTTTGTATCCTTAATATATCCCATTTGCATTACTTTTTATAAATTTTCTAAAGATAACACTATGCATCCTCAACTTATCAGAGTATTTTTAGAATTAATATTTTATCACATTGCATAAAATGTAATACTAGAGCATAGTTCTGAGTCTTTGGGTTATTAATGTTTTATATGTTATATCTACATATGTTAAAAATTCCACAATAGTGTCATAATTAAAAAATAGTTATATGCTTCTAAAAGAAATTAAAAGAAAGAAAAATATAGTCTTTTATGTACTATTAACCATTTTGGGTGATTTGTATTTTTTCCAGTAAATCCAAGTTTCCATCTGGTGTAATTTCCCTCCAATTTGAAGAACTTTTTTTGCATTTCTTATAGTTCATGTTTATTGCTGATTATTTCCTTCAGTTTTCTTTGTTCTAAAAATGTGTGCATTTCACCATCATTTTTGAAAAGTATTTTCTTTTGCTATAGCATTCTAGGATGATAGATCCTCCCCCCTTTCTTCTGGCTTTCATTGATTTTTATGGGCAACTTAGCCATGATTCCTATTGTTCATTCTCTGTATGCAATATATCATTTTCCTCTTATTGCTTTCAAGATTATCTACATATCATTAGTTTTAAACATTTTTACTATAATTTACCTATGTGTGGTTTTTATTGTAATTATCCTTACTAGGATTCACTGACATTCTTAGATGTATAAGTCTACATTTTCATATAAATTTAGAAAAAGTTTGAACATATTTCTTTAAATATTTATTCTTCCCTAGTCTTTCTCTCCTGTCTTTCTAGGACTCAAATTACAGGTATGTTAGATCTCTTGATATTGTCCTGCAGGTCATTGAGGTTCTGTTCTTTTCTCAAAAACGTTTTCTTCTTTTTTATTCTAATTAGGTACTTTCTAATGATTTATCAATAACCTCACTGGCCCTATCTTCTATTGTCTTCAATATGCTATTAAAGCTATCTAGTCATCTTTTCATTTCAGAGATTATAATTTTCAATTCCAAATTTTCATTTGCTTCTTTTCTAAAGTTTCTATTTCCCTGCTGAGATTCCTATCTGTTCATTATGACATTAGTTCCTTAAAGTCCTTGGACATAGTTATAATGGTTTCTTTAAGTTCTTGTCTGCTAGTGTCTAGATCATCCAGAGGTTTGTTTATATAGACATTTTCATTCTTGACTCCAGGTCAGATTTTTCTGTTTGTGTCCCCCTCAACATCTAGTATTTTTTTTATTGTACATTAGATATTGTTAATTATAAGCTGATGATAAGAGACTCTGGATTCTGTTATCTTCCTCTGAAGAATGTTTATTTTTGTCCTAGCAAGTAGTCAACTTGGCTGAGTTCCAACTCCAAACTGTTTCCCTTGGTGTAAACAATAGTTGAAATCCTTGCTCAATTCTTTCTGTTATCAGCTGTTGTTTCCCATTGGTCTCCTTAGAATCTCTCCCATATTTGTGCAGTTCAGGGATTGATCAAGGAATTGGGTGAGATTATATGTAGATTTGGAGGCTTTCCTCATGTCTCACTCTGTCAGAATTTCCCCTCTTAATATTTAGCTGCTCTGGGAGCTCATTTACTGATTTCTTAAGCCAGTGAGCCAGAAGCTTCCTTTTGACATTTAGATGTCTCATACTGTATAGACTATAGAGTATTCTTGGGCAAAAACAGACCCGGGACAATTTCCTTATTTCAAGGTTTTACTCTTCATCAGTTTCTGACTGCTTTTGATTGTCCTCTATAATCTCAAATAGTTGATTTAAAAAATATTTTATAAATGTTATTTGTGGGAGTATTAGCTCAATACAAACCACTGTCTTGTCTCAGAGTGGTTTCTACAATTGTTTTTTGTATATAGATTTTATATATAGAAACCTTGACATTTTTTATTAGTTCTAAAAATTCATCTGTAGATTCTTCTAGATTTTTAAAATATATACAATCATATTATCTATATATAATGGCAGTATTGTTTCTTCATTTCCATTTACTATCTATTTGATCTATTGTATTCTATTTTTTATTTTTATTTTTCAATTACAGTTTACTTTCAATATTATTTTGTATTGATTTCAGGTGTCCAGCATAGTCACTATCTATTTTATTTCTTTGATTTGCCTTACAGCATGAGTTAATACAATATTTATAAAAATAATATAAAACAATCTTTTATTTTGTCCATATCTCAAATGGAAAGCTTTCAAAGTTTAACGCTTAAATTCCATATTATATTATCTATAATTTTTTTCAAGGATAAACTTTACCATACTAAGCAAATTACTTCTATTTCTTGGCACCAAAAATATTTTTAAAATTTATGAATGAATATTAAATGTTATTAAATACCCTTTTCACCATTTATTGAGATGTTTGAACCATATTTTCTTTAATATGTTAGTGTGTTGAATTACACTAATTGATTTTCTAATATTTAGTCAATTGCATTTTTGAAATATATCAAATTGGTAAAATTATTATCCCTTTTTATGTATTGTTGAATTCATCTTATTAGTATTTTGTTTAGAATTTTTGTATCTATGTTCATGAACAAAATAGGAATACAGTTTTCCTTTTATACTATCTTTGTTGAGTTTGCTATAAAAACTATGCTAGCCTCATATAATGAGTTAGGAAGAGGTGTGTATGATTAGATTTATTTTTTTCTTACTAATAGGCAGAACTTGCCAGCAAAGCCATCTGGGTTTGTAAGTTGCTTTGTAGGAAGATTTTTGACTTCTGCCTAAATTTTTTTAATGGTCAGAACATGCAGGTTTTTAATTTTTCTTTTGTCAGTTTTAGTATGATATATTTATACTAGTTATTAAACTGTTGCTTTTTCTTTCTAAGCACAGTCTTGTAGTTTCTGTTCTGTGATACCAGTGCTAACAACCTTTTTCCTTTGTCATGTGGCTTCCTGTTAGGTCTGCAGTGGGGAATCCTAGGAGATTGGAAGGCAGGAGCAAAAAAGGTACTTCTACTTTCTTACTGACTTTTGTGCCTATCAGCAATGCTCAGCGAGACTATTTTTCCTTGGAGACAGCAATTAGTTCTGTCCTTCATCTCCTTCCAGTATGCCTAGAACCAGCCTCGTTGTGACCCTTCAGAGATGCCACCAGTAGCTGGACGAGGTCAGCAGCAACAGCCGTTTCTGAGGTCTAAGTCCCAGCTCTTTGGTTTCCCCTTATGAACTCCTGAGGAACTAGCAGCAATGGTGTGAATTCCAGCTTATTTAGGTTTCTACTTCAGGCTTCTAGTTCTGATGACCTCAACCTCTTCTCTTTGTCCACCACTCCTGGCTGTGGAAGCTGCTTTCTCCAGTTATCTCTATGATAGCTTGATGTTTTCTTTTTGCTATATCAGCCTTCCAGCAGTCAGTTAATATTTTTTTTCTGTTGATTTACCTACTATGGTCTATTTACCAGGTTGAACACTGGCGGGTACAATACTTGGTAATGGAAATGGTCTTAGGAAAAATACCCTAAAAATTGTTGGGGCTTGATAATAGTAATATGATAAAATTTTCACCTACGGTTGATTGTGATAAAGTGTGTACCGCACACACTGTGATAAAGTGGGGACCAAGTAGCTACTGGACTTGACTAATACAGCAATAGCTACAAAAACCCTGTTGTGAAATAGTTGCTTCCAACTGTATGGGAAAACTCACATACAGACAATGACAGGTTTAAACTCTCAGTTCAAATGTTCAGACAACCAGGGTAATTTATAGAGACTCTAGGAGAAATCTCTTTCCATGTATAGGGCCAATCTTGATGAAAATTAGACCTGTAATTTAGTTGTGTGGGTTGCCAGAATTATAACATATGTTGAAGTCACAGACACACCAAATTTCTACCTGAGTTGACTTGTTTGAAATTGAATACTTGAACTTCCAAGTCTCCCTAAACCTCCCTTGTTAGAGGAGACAGCCTGCTCATCTAGGGCTGATAAGATCTGCTTTCCTTTCTCAAAGACCCAGCAATAACTGCATGTATAGCAGGTGCTTTGCAAAGAAATGCCTATCTCCTCAAGCCTCCAAGCCCCCATCCCTTGCTATCTTTGTCTGACCTGAAAAAAAAGTCTATACTCCAAAATAAATGCAAGATGTACTAATTTATATCAGCGTAAATCTGGGGGAAACACGTATAGGGGATGGATCCGAAGGGTGTTAAGACAAGAGGACAGACTATAAAACTGGATCAAACGAAATCCATTATATAGGTGCACTTACCAGAGACAATGGATCGAATGTTAGAAGTGGCTCTGAAAATTAGTGTACTGATTAGTTGACTGAAAGTTCGACTCAGCAATGGCTTATATTCCATGATGTTGAAGAATGATGTAGAGGATTGGCTCCAAATGTTTGATAAGATAGGAATATGGGAATGGATTTATCATATTCAAACTGCATACCCTTCTTCCTTCTATATCCTCAGAGAGGTCCTAGAAGACATTTGCTTTATTAAGAGGAGAAACTGGAAAGCATTAGTGACAAGAGCATCAGCATCTGTGAAAAACATTGTGGTGCCTTCCTCTGTGCACATGAGGAGATGCAGCTACTAGATGTGTTCCCTGATTTCCATGGGGATTCTAGAGAATTAGTGGACAAGGAATAGCTTACTGCTAGAGACAAAGTAGACACAATTACTATAATGGGCAGGAAGGACAAATAGGTAAACAGAATGAGCTGCTGGGCTCTTTGACCATGCCTAATTAATTACTGTGTCCCTAGGAATGAAATAGATGGGCAGCCTACCAAAATATTTCCTCCTCTGTATAACAGAAACACTCTAGGTCTGACATCCAGGAACTTAATTTGACTGGGTGCAATGGAGAATCTTAGCTTCTTACCTAGGTTTCAGGCATACTCCAGATCACAGAACCTGAATCCCCTGATTGAAGGGGAGGCTGGCCCCCTTGAGGACTATGGTACAACCCTGCTACAACTATATTCTGTAAATATTCCTCCAAGCCTTCCCCAAAGGGGCCTTTGGCCACTTACTAAGCTTATAGTGCACTGGGGGAGAGAAGGTCTTCAGATCTTTTACGAATTTACTAGACACTGACTTGGATCTGAGTTGATACTCGTAACTGGGTCCCCAAATGCCACTATGATCCATAAGTCAAAGTGGGAACTCCTGATGATCATGTGCGAAATGAAGTTTTGGCATAAATTCATCCCACAGATGGCTTAGGGAGCCCGTGGACCCTCCTTGCAGTTTTCCTGAATATATAAATGGAATAGACATATTCAGAAATTTGGCAGAAATCCCACATTGGTTCCCTGGCCCTTGGAATGAGGGCTGTTGTTTGCTGACACTCTCTAGTGGGTTAGTCTTGTCTCCCCAACTAAATTGTAAGCTCCTGAGTATTGTAAATCTCACTTACTTGACTCTGTACCCCACTAATGCTCGAGAGAGTGCTTTAATAGTAGATGCTCAACATGAACTTATTGACAGTAGTTTTGTGAAATCATATCAACATCTTCAGGTATTTAGGAGAAGTAAACCAACTTGTGGGGTGGGAGGAAGAGAAACTGATGTTCTGGATAGGAGGAAAAATTTTAGCTTTCAGAAAGATAAAAGTCTTTGGTATTTGTTCTTCCAGGGTCTGAGTCAGGTTCAAAAAAGCATTTATAGATGCCTACTCGAATATAAGACATATTATTTAGGTTTACAGTTTAAAATTTTATTCAGTCTCTATCATACTCTGTGAGGTTATTTACTACTTGGGAGGCAGGATTTACTAGCTACCATCTCAGTTTGCTAAGGCCAGGTTCTGCCGGCCCTGTGACTTCCTTGCTTTGGAGGACAGCCTTGCCAGCTTTCTGTCGCTGTTAACTTTCTTGGTTCAAAGGAAGACCCAAGGAATCAGGCCTGGAAGGCTATCTGAGAGCTACTGGCAACCTTGCATTTATTCTTTCTTTACTCTTTCTTTCATTCTTTCCCTATTCCCACAGGGTGTTTGTGTTCAAATGTTGCCTTCTCAGGGAAACTTTCTGTGTCCACCCTGAGATGTCCATCCTGATCTCCAATACTGCTAATGTCTTTCTCTCTATATTATTCTCCACAGCTGAGATCAACATTTGACATAAAACATGTTTGACCTATTTATTTATTTATTTATTTAATTTTATTTGATTTAACTTAAAACTTTTTAAAAATTACAGTTGACATTCAATAGTACATTAGTTTCAGATGTACAGCATAGTGGTTAGACAATTGCTTATTTACTTTATTGTCAAGTCTTTCTTAACTAGAATGTCTCTAGTGCTTAGTACAATGCCTGTCACATACTAGGCACTCAATAAATATGTTCTGATTCAGTAAATGGATGAATGAATGAACATCTCATTGTTCCAAGTTATCTATTGGCAAAGGTATTGGTTAATGTATAATATAATTATAAGGACAAATAAGGGTATCCAGAACAGCAGAGGGGTGATTCTAACTTTCCATCTTAGATTGGGGTATGATAGAAATGTTCTAGATTCTTCTGCCTCAAGTTCACTATTCGCCTCCTTCTTTTTCAACTCCAACTCATTTGGTCTCTTAGGATAATAGCTTCTTCCTACAATGCTCCGTGTCAATTCTTTTTTACTTTTTACAGTTTTATTGGGATGCAATGGATATAGTCTGTGTCAAGTCTTGCTGTTTTATCAAGAACTTATTTGTGTGGCTTCAGAAGAGAAAAGAACCTTATAATTTCTAAAAGAACATTAATGAGCATGTTGGGGAGTGAAAAGAGCACTGGAGTGAGTGTCAGCAGACTTAGGTTCATGTTCTGACCATGTAGAGAGCTACCTGTGGACCTTGAGCACCTAATTTAATTCAGTGCATCCTTGACATTCACAAATTTATTGTTTGTGACCAATTTTGAAGGTCATTGGTGTGTGATAATTTGTAGTTTTTGTTGAGGCATCAACTTAAGTCTTGGATACACATTTCTTAGTGAGGACTGTTTGGCAATAAAGAACAGAAATCAGTTTAAACAAGTTTCAATAGAAAAGTGGTTAAGTAGAAAAGGGATGTATGGTAGGATACAACTGGACCCTAGGAAGACTTGAGAAGCAGGAACATAAAGATTTTCGAGAATCTAAAACAGAATCTGTTCCATGGCAATTAAGAGTTGGTTCCATGTAATCCTTTCTGCAGGAGATGTTAATTTGAGTGTATTTTATGACTTCACTGCTGGCTGAGAGGTGATGAGATATCAAAGGAAACATCAAACTTTGTCTTTGCTCTCAAAGAGTTCACTGACTAGTCGAGAGATAAGAGTTCCTCTCATACTGAACACCAAGGGTATGTGGCAGACAGAGTTCACTCCTCCTGGAAGTATTTCACATTATTGAGAGATCCCTGTGTGCTGGGGTAAACTCAGGTGGGGGAAATACTGTTTCCTTTTCCTCCCAGGAACTGTAGAATTTGCATTCTGGATAAAGGAAAAGATGAGGAGGACAGAGTCCTGAAGTGAATTAATCTGGTAGTGGCAATGAAGAGCGGAAGATGGCAATAGGGAATTCCGACTAGAGAAAGGGACCCACATCGGGCATGACTGAGAAAGAAGCTGTGCCCAGCTGGGAAAGAGCTTCACATGCTAGGCTGATGAGTTCAAACTTAATGGAGAAATATGGAGCCACAGTATATCCTTTTTAAAAATTTGAAACTTTTAATGAAATATTTCATTTATACAAGTATATAAACACATTTGTGTGTGTAAATATAAGGTATAATGAACTAAACAAAATCAGTGTACCTTCTGAGAATTAGAACATAACCAATACGCTTGAAGTCCTTCTATGTTCTCCTTCTCTATTCCCCAAGAGTGATTATTAGTCTGAATTTTGTATGCAGTATTCCCTTGCATTTGGGTTTAACTTTACTACATATATATAAAGCTTCATAATATTTTAAGTATTATATATATAAATTACTGACTTGTTATTTTGTATTATTAATCTTGTTTTTTCTATGGCTCCCCCTCCCCTTTCTTGTCTTCTTTTGGACTGTTTGTTCTTTACTTTGTATTGAAACATAAGCCTTTACATTTTATTTTGTACACTTAACAGTGTAAAATATTAGCATCTTAACCTTACTTCCATCAAGAACAAGGATCTTGGAATGCTTCATTTCCCCTCAACACTGCCACCCCCGCCCCCCACAATAGTATTGCCCATATATTTTAGTTCTGGTTTTAAGCACACAAAATTATTACTTTTGTTTTATTTGTTTAGATTTACATACATGTTATCATTTTTATTATTCACCTTTTTTCATTGAAGACTTTTTTCTGGGATTATTTTACTTCTTAAAGCAAGTCATTTAATGAGGATATCTCAGCAGTAAACAGTTTTATTTTTTTTAAATCTGAAAGGAACTTGAAATATAAATTTGCTGGATACATTGTCCAAAATTGACAGTTGTTTTTTCCCAGCACAGTGGAGATACCATGTCATTATACTCTGACTTTCATTGTCACAAGTGAGAAATCTGTTGTTAGTCTAATTATTGATATCCTTTTTGTATTTTTATTTTTGGTGATGAATCTTTTCTTTGATGTCCTGTAGTTTCTCTACAAGGTGTATAGGTATGAATTTCATTTTATTTACACTGTTTTGTACAGTTGTGGTTTTTCTTCTTCTTTTTTTAATCCTCACCTGAGGATATGTTTTTTACTGATTTAAGAGAGGGAGGGAGAGAGGGAGAAACAGATGTGAGAGACAAACATCAATTAGTTGCCTCCCATATGCACCCTGACCAGGGATTGAACCCACCACCTGGGTATTTGCCCTGACTGGGAATTGAATCCGTGACCTTTCAGTATATGGGACAATGCTCCAACCAAGTGAGCCACACTGGTCAGGGCCAGTTGTGTTTTCTTCATGTATACAATTATGTCTTTCACAAATTCTGGGAAATTCTCAGTCATTATCTCTTTGTATATTGTCCCTCTTCCATTTTCTGTTTCAATTACATATTTGCTACGCCTTCTAATTCTATCCTTTATGTTCTCTGATCTCTCTTTCATTTATATTTTCTATCTCCTATCTTTCCATGCTAAGTTCTCCATTCATTAGTTTTCATCCATTTCACTGATTTATTCTTCAAAGGTGTCTAATCTGATATTAAACATTTCTTTTGAGTTTTTAATTTCAATGATTGTATGATTATATTTTAAATTTCAGTTAAAAATTCTCCTTGTCATTTTATGATACTGTCTTGAACTTTGTTAATTTTCCCAATTTTAGCTCTTTTCTTTAAAAATTACATAATTGTATTATATTCACTCTCTGATAACCCAATATTCAAATTTGTTGGGGAGCATAAATTTGTCATTTGGCATTTTTGCCAACACCAGCTTATGGCAGCCTGTTTCTCCTCGTGTTTGTTTCAGCTTACTCTTTGCTTGTTTGTATATGTATATATGTGACCCTTAGAGACGTCTCTCACTTTCTTGAAAACATAGAACTACACTTAAAAGTGTGTTTGCTGTCTAGGGGGGAAAAAGGAGAAACATCTGTAACAAAAATAAATTAATAAAAATTGAAAAAAAAGTGTGTTTGCTGTGATTTATCCAGTAAGTTAGGGTCAGAGATATTTTTAGAATGCTTAGTTTGCTCTGTTGTTAGAAGTAAAAATGCTGTTGCAGACTCCTATGAAGTGAATTAAAATGGAAAAAAAAAAAAGTCCCAGACTAGACATCAGAAGATATCTTAGTTTAGTTACCTGAATTCAGACCCTGAGAAAAAGCCCTAGAAAGCACTTGAGGGAGTGGGGAAAATGTGACAGCAATGGTAGAAAAGTCAATGCAGACGTGCGAATCAATGTGTTAGTGCTACAGGCAGCTGGCTTTTGAGCCTGCTGTGGATCCATGGAGGTGCCCCAGGACTGTTTTCTCAGTGGATGGAAAAGTGTGATATTTATACTCCAGTTCACATCCCCTATTGATGATGGTTGCTCCTGGGGGTGTCAAATGCCCAGCATTTTTGTCCTTCTTTGCACACTAGCGAAGCAAGCTCCCAGGGCACTAAAGAAAAGCCTCAGGTGGTGAAGCAGAGAGGGGTGGGCTCAGATGGGAAGCTCTCAGTGTTCCTGGGAACTGTCCCCCGAGGCTGCAGGTAAACTCAGAAGTGGGCCACGGAAACATGCAGCAAGGTATCAACAATGTCTGCCACAGGAGACTAGAAATCAAGTCTTATTTCTGGACCCAATTACACTTCTGAAAAACACTACAAAAATGACAAGAACTATGGTGTTTAGGGAAGATTAATACGCATACAGTAAGAACAGGGGTTGGCAAACTGCAGCCCATGAGCCAAATCCAACTTGCCACCTGTTTTGTAAATAAAGTTTTATTAGAACACAGCCATACCCACTCATTTCTATTTGTCTCTGGCTGCTTTGACACTACAACAGCAGAGTTGAGTAGTAGCATCAGTATGACTAGTGAAGGCCATAGGTGGCAGGACATGGAAGAGACGCCAGAGTGCTGCCACAATTTCAAATGGTTTGAAAGTGTAATTAAACAAAACCATAGGGCTTTTTATTGTTTGATGTTTATTAGATAAGCTGATACTTTATTAAAAAAGAGCACGAGGCTCAGAGAAGACCTGGGTTTGAGTCTCAGCTTTGTAACTTGCAAACTGTGTGACCTTAAGAAATGACTTTGTTTGTTGCCAGTTTCCTTCTCTGTTAGGTGGAAATGATTGTCAATGAGAAGTAAGATAACATATGTGAAAGGCCTTTGCAAATATAAAGTATTGGTCAAATTGTTGTTGTAAGAATGGAAACAGTATGGTGAGGTAGAATAATTGTTAATTGCTCTTAAAGCTAACAATTATTGTGCAAGGCAGTGGTCTAGTTCTTTACAGTTACTATCTCATTTCAACCTCACAGTCACCCACTTGATGCTACATCTCCCCTGTGTTACAGATGAGGAAACTTAAGCTTGGATATTTAAAGTAACTTGCTTAGAGAGGTAAAACAATGACCCTAAGGTGTGGTGGGGCCCACGAAGCCTTGCTGGCCACACAGAGCCCAGGCTGGTGGTACCATGCATGATGTGGTTGCCAAGATCTAGGACCTCGGCCTCAGAAATTTCATTGCTAGTGTACATGGGGCTAAACTGGACTTAGGGATTTATTTACCCTGACCTAACCCATGTCATAACTGATAAATAAAATCCAGAAGGTCAATTTATTCATGTGCAATGAGAAACATACCTCATGAGCAGACGATTCTCATGTCAACAGGTCTGTGGGGACTTTTCTTATAGGGAAGCCAAATTATAATGAATAGGTTGCTAGGTGGGGATGAAGTCAGATCACAACAAATTGATGATAGTAGCAATTATAGCACTGACAGCCATCATAACAAACACATTGATCACTGACTCTGTGCCAGGCACAATATGTGCCCTACATGAACGATCACATTTCATTTTTATAAAAACTCCAAGTAGGTCCTATTTGGTCCCCATTTTATAGGCGAGAAAACTGAGATACAGCAAGGTTGAGTTAACTTATCCAAGACCACGAATGTCATAGGTAGTAGAGCTAGGATTTGAACCTAGGCACTCTGCTTCACTGAGGAATGATTTGTTCTCTAGAGACAGTGCCACACGAAAGACTTTTACTCCAAGCCCAATAGGAAGGTCAAGGTGCCAGCATATATCTAGTAGCTGAAGGTAGTTGCTGATAAGGCCCACACGGAAGACCAAACAGGGAAGGGCCTGTGATCAGGAAAGTCTGCGTGGGATGGGGGAAGGGATGAGGCTTGAGACAGGCCCCAAAGGGTGAGCAGGATTCACTGGAAAAGAACAAGAGGAGTAAGCAAGAGGGTGGATGACAGCAGGTGCAAAGCACACCCACAGCAGAGGATTTGTGCCGGGAAGCAGCAGGAAGAAATACTGAAAAGTATTCCACGGGAGAGGCTGTGGTTGAACCTCCATGTTGACTTGGGATTTTATCCTGATCTTGGTAAACACAGATGACTCCATGCTTGCCTGCATTCTGAATGGAGTGCCAGCTCTGTGCCAAGCATTGCAAGAGATACCAGGGGTAGAAAGGTTACTGAAGTCCAGTCCCTGCCTGCAAGGCGCTCCCAGTTTAGCAGAGGCGGGACCCAGGAGAAGAGTACAGTAATGGGGGGTGACGGTGGTCACAGAGGTAGAAGTGAGCGGCTGGAGGAGCCCAGACAGCCAGATGACTAACTCCGTTCGCATGGTGACCTTAGAATCGGGTCTGCAAGAATAAGAAAACAAAGCCTGTCAGGTAGCAAGGCTGGCAGGCTGTTATTAGAGTGAGTGAGAGCAAGAGCCCAGGTGCAGAATTTAGAAAGGGGCCAAGTGCCCTTGGGATGGGGGAGGTGCAGTGTGAGGGGCTAGTGGCCTGGGCATGGAGAGCAATGACGTGTGGGTAGAGAAGTGGGGTTCTTAATCATTTACCCCAAACCTATACCAGGGCTCCTATAGGTGCAAGACACAGAGCATAGAGCTAGATGGGGAGGGCACAGGGACAAATAAGTGCCCGTCTTGCCCTGCAGGGCCATCAGTCTGGGAGGAACAGAGGCCGGAGTACACGCTGCTCCGGGAGTAGGACCTCATCTTGTTCATTCATTATTATTATTTTTGAATTGTCTTAGGGCTGTGAGCAGGGTGCCTGGCACATATTAAGTGCTCATCTATTGTTCATTGAATGAATCAATGAACATAAATAATTTTTATATAACGTGGAAGCTAATAAATGCTAAACAAAGGGGAATACAAAGGGAACAGGGGTCAGCTCTGACGACGGTCGTCTGAGAGAGGAGATTTAGGGGCTGCAGGGGGCTAGCGGGCTCCATCTTGGGGTGGGCATCGGAAGCGGGACCCTCTGAGTGGTCCCGGCGGCTCGCCCTTGGCTTCTCCTCACTCCGCCCCCTCCCCTTCCGGCTGAAGTGGTCTGGGACTGAAAATCAGCCTGGGCAGCACCAAAAGAGCTTTGCAGACGAGATTAAAAGCAAATCAAAGAAGAAAAATTGTGGCTCGGTTTATGTCTTCCTAATTAAAACCCCGCCAGTCTCCCTTCTTTTTCTTTCCAGCTAATGTTACACTAACGAGCTGAGTTTAGTGGCATTTATGTAGATAAAAGTCCCAATGATTGATCTCAATGGCTTGTTAAAATTAGTTTCAGTCCACCATATTGATTTAATTCCATTGCTTGAAAGTGCTAATTAATAATGATAATAAAAGTGTCTCGGCCCATTATTATCAGTGGGCAGGCGGGGGGTGGAGGGTGGGGGGAGAACTGCTGTTTCACTGTCACTCTGTCCAAGGGTGGCCTTGAAAGCTGGCTGAGGGCACGGGAGGCAGGGGGTGGGGCACTAAAGGGTGATTCTGTCCCTTTCTGTTGGTCTGGTAGGTTCCACGGGGGCGCTCCTGGCTGCCGGGAGGGGTGAGAGAAGGGTGCAGGCGCCCGTCCTGGGTGAGTAGTGCATCTCCATTGTCCTTTAAGCCTTCCTGACTCCCTCCAGAAGTGGCGGTGCTGCTCGCCTGGGTGTTTCTTCAAGGAAGTCAAGGGCTTAAACTCTAGGTTGTTCTAGAGGGCGATACAACTGGAGGGGGACAGGGTTGGGGTTTTGCTGTTTAGACACTGATGAGCAGCAGAGGGCTTGGGCCTGGGACTCTGAGCTCCCAGCCTCAGCAGCCCAGACCTGATGCTGCAGGAAGCCCAGGAGGGGAGGGAGGCATCTGGGGCAAGAACATCAGTTGATGAGGAGTCCAAAGGATGGGGAAGGGAGAAGGATTTTAGGGAACAAAGAGGAAAAGGGTCCAGGGAAATTGAGTTAACAAGGAAGAGTTAGAGGTCTGTCCTAAATTAATGAATTAATTTAGCTTCAAAGAAGTCTCCTCACCTGAGATAAAGCCCTCTGCCTCTGGAAAAGATTCTGCCAGCCACTCCAGGGAACAGGATGTGGGGTGAGGGAAGAAGGATGGTGCCAGGAGTGAGAGCAGTGCCTATAGGAAGGGGCAGCTCTTCCAAGACAGTGGCAAAGGTCCTGTGTGAGAAACGTCTGCCAGTGCTGGTGGGAAGAAATGGGGTCAACGGAGAAAGGCCCCTGCGATCTGGCCAGGCCTCCCCCAACCCCATCCCAAATCCCAAATCCTCTCGGATGCACCCCTAGACCACCTATCAGATCTCTCTCTCTCTCTCTCTCACCCACATACACCCCCCCCCAGGCTGTATCATATAGAGGTCCAAGTTCCATGAACTAGATGTGATTTATGTTTTAGAACAGGTGGGGGCCTGTAATCCTTCTGCTGTTGAACTTTCTGACCATCAGCGGTTGGTGGAAAACACTTTGAGGACCAGAAGCTCTTCCCAGGTCCTAGAGGATGTGGTAGAGAAAGTGGGACTAGAGGGACACAGATTAAGGACATGCTGTCTCTAGAGGTGAGGGGTCAGGGACCCACAGAAACAGCCCACAGAGCCCACACAAGGCCCCAACAACCAGAGGACCAAGAGGTGACCTTAATTCTGACATGGGTCTGGCTCAGCTCATAGCTTCCCCTTCTCTGGGCAGGGCTGGGCTACTGCATAGGAATAAGTCTGTTTAAGACAGAAGTCTGGGCCTGGCAATTCTGAGCGTCATAGTCTTGAACATAGCATCCAAAGATCCACCTGATATATGTATATTCCTGGAGATGTTCTTTATCAAAGGACCATATGAAGCACCCTCCCCACCTGAAAAAGATTAATTGAAGACTCACACTATAGAATGAAAACTATATATGATTTACTCCACAGTTAACTCAGCGTAATTATATACAATAATTATACTGTGTAGTTCTGATATTAATTATAATCCATCCTCATTAAGGAATTAACCAAACCATGTGTGGCTGGGGGTGGAGAGGAGAGGACAGTTTTTATTATGATTTATTCTCTATTTTTTTTCTTCCAGGTCATGCTATTTTTTCCTCTCCCCCTGTGCTTTGTGTTGTACTTATTCTCACAGTGGTTTGAGTTGGGATATTGTGTTTCTCGTATTAAGGTCCTTATTACTAACTACAGAAAGTCATCTGTCTCTATTCATGCAATTCCTCCAGGTTCACTTAAGTCAAGAATCTTTACCAGTGACACTCCTTAGGAAGATGGCTTCCTCAGAATGATCTGCCCAATGCCTACTGCTAGCTTTACTTGTATGGGATTTCTATTTGGATAATCCTAGCTTTCTGTTTTCACTGCCTACTCCCTGCCTGCTGCTCCCATTTCAGCAGTGCCCTACACTGTGATAGGGTGAAGGGGTTTGAGCTTGACTCATTTGGGGGGGAAGAGAAACTTCCAGATTGAGTCCAAGCTTAGAATAGATTGCCTTTGGTAAAAAATATGGGGATCCATATGCTTCCTTGTAACACTGCTAAGCACCCTTCCTTCGTCAACTCAGGAATATTCCTGTTAACTATTTCATGCACATGTTTGGATGGGGTCACAATGCCCTTAGCCGGAATGCGGATCCTGGCAGGGATCTTAAAAGCAATCCATGCATTGCTCTTCTTTAGATAGAAGCCATGTTCATGTTCTTTAACAGAATGTTGGAGAAATAATGCTTTCTGTCATCCCCTGAAATCTTCAACTGTTCCTTTCCCTTTTATCATATCGTTTTATCCTTTTTCCTCTTGCATTTGTTACTTTTGCCGTCCTCTTCTTCAATCCCAGCTTATTCATCTTGGCTAAGGCTGACACATGGGAACTATAAGGTCATCCATATGGACTCTGGGAGGGAGTGTAAGCAGTAGGGCCAGAGGGGAGCCTCATCCGGGAGGACATATGTGCACTTTAGTGGGGGGAACGTTTTCTTGTGGAGACTCCTAACACCGGGAGTGGCAGACTCCACTTGTCCCTCCCGGCAGGGCTTGGGTGGCAGCTGGGTTTGTCAAAGGGACTGAGTGATTTTCAGTTGTAATTTTGGAATACACAGTCATGAGGTATCTAGTAGCACGCAGAAAGATCTTCCAACTAAGAGTTTAGTTTGGAAGTCTGATGGCATCAAGCCTGGAAGTTCAGAATCTCTGATTATACTCAGCTGAGTATCCACTGGACCATGTCTGGTCCTGGGGGTGGAGGGCTGGCAGGGTACCAGGACCTTCTCATGGGCTTGAGGGACTTCTCAATCCTCAATGAGTGTGTACATGTTCATGGGGTTGGGGTGGGGTGGAAAGGGGTTTGGCAAAGGAAGTTTCTGCAACAGTCAGATAGAGAAAATGATTAAAAAAAAAAATCTCATTCAATTTGGTTAATTAATGTGGAAATTAAATTTGTCATCAGATCCATGGAGTAAATACTGGGTGTGGAACTGGAGGCAAATCAGGTCAGGCGTGGTTAATATCGAAGTAGAGTGGGAGGTAGGTGCTGGCAGGGGAGAGGGGCATGAGGCAAGCTAGTCGAAGACTTCATGGCCAGAGCCGAGAGGATGGGGGAGGAGGAACAGCTGCAGAGTGGGGTCAGTCTGAGTTGATGGCCCAGAGTTAAGGTAGCTGTGGGCTCAGATACTTGGCAGTTGAATTTCATAGACCTCTGTAGTGAATCAAGCTGAAGCCCCAGTACAGGATGAGTGCAGACAGTACTGAAGCCTAGGGGCTATATGAGCATCAGTGGCTTACCTGCCTGGTATCCTGGGTGTGGTCGAATGCGGAAGAGAATCCAGACAGGGGTGGGGAGTCATGTAGGGAGGAGAGAAGAGAGAAATTCAGCGTGCCAGCCTCTGTGGCTGGGCAGTGTTGTCTGGAGCCAGGGCTATTGGCTCACAGAGCCTGCGATGCATGTCCCTTCCCAACTCCAAGTTCAGTGATATTATGCTGGCCAGTTTTTAGCTTGAAATCAGCCAAGGTGAGAGCATGTACATTATGGAAAGTGGCAAATGCTACTGATCAGGGCTTTTCTCCCTGGAGAGCTGGTTGTTAAACGTTTACCAGCACCTTACTGAGAGCAGAGCCTCCTTCATAGTGTCCCATAGTGTTAGGGGGTATTGGTGTGGGCTTTATTCCGTGACATTAGCTTAGCAACAGCACAACTGGAATCACATAAGAGCCTGTGTTTGAGGAGCTGAGAGAGGGAGAAGGAAGCCGGAGAAAGTGAGGAGAGCGGCTGTCACCAGAGGTGGTGCTAACGAAGGTTGATGAAAGTAGCCATCAGCAGCCCCACTTTTAGCCTTTTAGACAATCGCTTTGCTCTGGGTGTGGCATGTGGGCACTGTCACACGCTGCTGGGTAGTGGAAATGGATACAGACTTGTTGAAACACAAATTGGCACCATGTACCATGAACTTAAAATGTTAATATCCTTTGACCCAGTAATTCTTCTCTGGGAATCTGTCCTAAGAAATTAATCCTAAACACATTTTCATTAAAAAAAAAAAAAATCTATGCTGCAAAAAGATGTTAGGTGCAGCTTTATTTATATTTGCAAAAAGTTGAAATTAATCTAAATGTCTAACTGTGGCAGAATGGTTAGGTAATCTATGGCATATCTTCTTGGTAGCTTATTATGCAATGATTTAAAAGGATGTGAGGAAAGTTTATGAAAAATATGGAAATGCTTATGATAAGCAGAATATAAAATTATAGAGTGGCATTTTTCCAAAGTGGGTTTTTTTTTTTTTTTAATACTACTCCTGCGTCAACTATATTTGGGAAATGCTTGGTATCATATGGCCCTCTCAAGACTTCACAATGCCCATCAACAAGGAAAGTTCTGAGAAGGTCTGTGGTTTAACCTGTTGCTTCTTGAACTTATTTCACCCCAGAGTCCTTTATCCAACCAACACCGATTACTGCCTTCAAGCATTAGTGTTCTGCAGAGCAGAGTTTGGGGAAATGGTGACACACTGAATGGCTATAATTATATTAGAATGTCCATCAGACTACAGTGAGAGGACTGGAAAAACGACAACAAAATGCTAGTAGGGACCATGGATAGTGATGACTGTGAAAGATTAGTTTTTAAATCTTTCTTCTTTTTGTGTATTTGCTAGAAATTCTTTAACATGACTCTATTATTTTATTAAATAATTGTCTAAAGTCATCCTTCTAAGCAAGTCTGCATCCTTCTGCAGTTGGAAACATGTCAGGTTCAGAATTTGTGCTTGCTGCCTGGTGGATGACACGTTCCTCTGATCCGGTGGGATATCTGATAGGAGTCTGATGACTGGTAGTTGTTACAGCACAATGACAATTTCAGAGTGTCAATTTGAATTTGGGATCAACCTAGCTCGTCACAACTAAAAAGAAATTTAAAAATTACTGAATATTAAAAATTACAAAATGATTACCTACTTAATAGTTAAGGCATGCCAGGCTGATTCAGAGCACTTCATACATATTAACTTATTTAATTGTCATGGCAACTTCACAAGGTAGGTACTACAATTGTCCCTATTTTACAGATAGGTCAACTGAGCCACAGAAAGGTTAGGTGACTTGTCCATGGTTCAAGCTCTCTGTCTCGAGGGACCGGATTCTTCATCAATACCCAGTGCTGCCTCCTGCTGAGGGACCAGGGATGGCACTGTATCAATAGACGATATTTCCTGGCTTCAGATTTAACAGACAAAAGCCATTTCTGCCTGTGAGAGTGATGGGCCCTTTCCTCTTGGGTTGGTAAGCTGGAACCACATAGGCCCTTCACTTCCTTTGGCCATGTGGAGAAGGCAGCGAAGGTTCAGACAAGAGGAAGAGGGGACTATGAGTCCCCAGTTCTGGTCCCCAAAGGCTCAGGAGCTGGCCTGGCTTCTATGGCTCTTTCTATGGACTCTGGTAGGTATCCTGTACCCTGCTTCTAATACATCTTCCACCCCACCACCTTTTAGTTTTAAATTTTTCTTTAAAAGGTGTTAAGACGTGATTGCATAATGTTGATAAAGGGGCTTTAACAATATCCTTCTGTGCTGATATTTTGGGGCCAGATCACACTGTAGATGGGTGGTGAAGCCCATATGGCCATATTGACTACGTTTAGAGGCCTGTTTCGTAGGGTCGAGATGCCCAGAGAAAGGGATGGACTGAATGACCACTCCAGGTCACTTCCATTCTCCTCTGTATTCTGGGGTATTTTGGATATCAGGTGTCAGTGGAGTGTGGCCAACCCAAGTAGCCATCTGGAATCCAGTGTTTCCCTGGATGTGAGAGATGGCAGAAGGTAAGGGAAGGAAACAGGAGAAAAGAAACCTGTTCTGCACAGGTTTTAGTCAGCGATTTCAAGAAGACAAATTTGGGGCTGGCGTGTCCTTGTTGCAATTCACTCAAAACCCAATCCTTACTCATTTATTTTCTCAGAGGATGTGAAAGGACCAGCTGGCCACCATTCTCAGAGACAAAGAGCCTCTCAGTGGCTTGAAGCCTCTTGTTAAATCAACTCAGGCTTATGCATCTCCTTCCTAGACTTTTTCATTCTGGACTGAATAATCCTGGGGCCTGAAGTCTTTTCATAGGTCTGCTCTCTAATCTTTTATATCGCTTCTTCATTCCTATTTCCCAGTAGCTGGTCAGCTCCAAAGAGGCAGTGCCCAGTTGGGGCCAACTCCAGGTTCTCAGGGATGGTTCTTGCTTTGTTGTTTCCCCATACGTTCTCTTTCTACCATCATGCTTCCTGTTCTCCGCAGATACATTGCACAGAGCAGGCATGATCCCACCACACAGCAAAGCGTTAGACTTTTTCTGCCAACCCACATTCACCTTGCTCTTCACTCTGCTTGGCTGGCTTCTTCCTATTAGATTTTTTGCTTTTCCACTTTTTTATTCTTACCCACTTATTGATGGTATTGTGTTTTAGTCCTTCCCATAGGTTTAAACCTTTACACTGATTACTGCTGAACTTCATTTGGTCTGTTTTGGACCAAGCACCTTGTTTGTCAGATCAACCTTTGTATTAATTTAAAAATGTATTTGTATTTATAGCTCCTGGGCCATCGATGAGTCTGGCTTTCGTAGAAAGGTCTTCCCTTGAGCAAAATTTCTCCACAAGCAATACATTACCCAAATTGTTGGTGGCTAGATTAACAAGAAAAATGGAGCCAATATCATGGTCAAGGGACTTTAACAATATCCTTCAGCTCCTTGTGATCCAGGTGCTTGAAACCAATAAGTATTTCAACTCCTCACGCCACCACCCCAGAGAAAAGAGAGCGTGTTGAGAATGAAGGGCTCCCGTTCAGTGGGGTGCTTCTGCACCGCTGTATGTTTTGTCGCTGGTTGGGGAGGCTGGCCTGGCCATTGCTTAATTGTTATCATTGTGATTTAAAAAAAAATTCTCTTAAGGAAAGAGTTTGAAGACCAATGGTTGTTGCTATGGCCACTGAAAAAAATATTGTATTTTGGTAATTCCATAATCTCTCAGTGACTTTCTTTACCCAGCTATGTATTATATACAACAGAGCTACCCTAGACAATTCCATAAGGACACTGGGAGGTTAAAATAGGACAAATACTAATACTTATAATAGGTTACAAAAGCCAAGAGTGATGAGTGCTTACTCTGTGCCAGGCACCGTGCGTTAGGGTTTGAGTGCTCTGTAGCAGACCGAGTGATCATTTCTAAATAATGTACATTACCGTGTATTCCACCACTCTCTCTCTCTCTTCTTTCTTTTATCAGGAAAGGAGAATGTCTTTTATGTATCTCTCCCTTGACGTTCCCCATGTCCCATCCAAGTGGAGCCTCCTACCACCACTCATTGTTGCCATGGTTCCCTGGCCTCTCCAGCCTCAGTTTCTCCCTTGTCTAACCCTCCTGCAGATCCCCTAGACTGACCATCTGACATGTCACTTCCATTAACTTCCCTATTTCCTGGCCTGGTATTCAGGACTATCCTTATTCTGACTCCATATGACCTTCCCAGCCTCTCTTCTCCTCCTTTACAGAGACATTTTGCCATAGCCGGTAGGAGTCCCTCCTGTCCCAGACCCTGTTCCGTGTGTTCCTTCCTCCAGGCCTGTGCTTGCCCTGCCCCCACTGCTTCTGCCCCATGATGCCAGCTCTGCCAGTTCTGCCCATTCTTCACAGCCCAGCCCAAGCACTTGTGCCTAAGTCTCCCAGAACATCTTTGCAATCTCTTCTTCCACTGACGCTCACCCCAGCAGGGGCTCCGTTTGCTGTCCTTGGTATTGCTGTTTTGTGTTATTTAGTTCCTCTCTTTAAGAAAAAAAAAAGAACAACAACAACAACAACAACATTTGGGCATCTATATCCCTCCCTCATCTAGATTGTAAGTTCTTTGATGACAAGGTCATGATATATACAATTTATCATAATACCTAGTCCATAGTAGATAGTCAATAACTCTTCGATTAATGGAAAGATGCAAATATATAAATGTAGTGCCTAGCTCCAAAGGTATTATGTTCCTTCTCAGATGTATAAAAATACGAATCTTCTTTGTAAAGTGAAGTGGGAAATAAAGAGGGAGACTGAGGCACACCGAGGTGAGAGAGGGTAATGGCCTTGAACAGAGTCTTGAACAGAAACGAATAAAATCCAGGACTTTGGTGCTCAATTTAAGATGTTCTGGGGCTTTGTGTAACTAATTCAGAGTTCAGGATCCCCAGATATTTGGAGAAATAACCAATAGCAGGGTAGCTTGAACATGCTGCAAAGGAATTGTGTGCTACTCATTACAGTTAGAAACAATAACTACAATTATGATAATAATGATGATAACGATGGCGATGATGATGATGACAATAACAATGCTAATGGTTAGGCAGCAGCCCTGGCTGAGTCTGTCTCCAGGGTGGCAAATCCTCCACCAGGTAGGTAAGAATTTTCTTCCTTTTCCTTTTGGAGAAAGGAGGTCTCTGGCTGGCAGTATCACTGCCCATAGCCCTGGGCTCCCTAAGCCACAGGGTCTGGGAGGGACAGGTCAGGAAGGTTGGTTGATGGGCTTCTGGCTGCAGAGGGGAGGGAAGTCATTTCTAATCCCTTTGGTCTTGACTGAAAACAAAGTGAGGGTCCCTGGGTTCTCTTATAAACGGTGATGATAACACAATTATCATGCAAAACAAAAATTAAGTTTAATGGTGCAAAGCCAGGTTGTACTGGGGAGGTAATTCATATTAATTATGTTTGGATTAAAAGCTTATTTCTTTTGTTAGTATCTGCAAGTAGAAACTTAGCTGTTAGAAAAAAAATCCGCATATAATTATGGCTTCTTATAGAGGAGCAGTGTTGAGCTTAATGGGGCATCTCTGCTCTCTTCAAGCTCCTGGAGAATGGTAATATTTCACATTTTATGAAACACAGAAGAAATAAATTACAGGTTTAATGATAAGAACTACTTGGGCTCATAATGAAATCTGATTGGCCAGTTAATCCACCGAGACCCTCAGATGTGAACCATCCAAAAGGGGTAAAAATGATGAAAAATGAAATTAAATGGAAAAATCTTCACCGGCAGCCTCTTTTGTGAAGGCTAGGGAAGGGAAGAGCAGGAGAGAAGCCCTGAGGCTGAGGAGAAAAATCGCTTTCCTGGGGTTGAGGAGAGCCGAGCAAGGGAAGAAATTTCCCTCCTGCCCTCCCCAGGTTTCCTATGGAAATGAAGCCCAGAGGCTTCCTGTGGGAAGAAAGGGAAGGGGGACCAGAGGGAGGGGGAAGGTGATTCCTCCTGGCGAGAAAGCTCGCAGGATCCCCAGCAGGGCCTTGTCTTAAGCAGAAAAGACAAAGACAGAATGTAGGCTAACTGGAGTTGGGCTGAGTTGATAACACTTTTTTTCATAACAGAGGAAATACTTGGCTGGGAGAGGAAGGTAACGGTCTCCTCTGGTTCTCAGTTTAGGAAGCACTTCTGGGCCTGAGGCACGTTCCTGTGAGGGGCTTTGCAGAAACCGTCCCTGGGTGAAAACGATGAAGGGATTGAGAAGTACAGATTGGTAGTTACAAAATAGTCTTGGGGATGTAAAGCACAGCATAGGGAATATAGTCAATAATATTGCAATAACTGTGTATGGTACCAGGTGGGTACTGGAAATATCAGGGGGAGTACATTGTAAAAGGTATGATTGTCTAACCACTATGTTGTACACCTGAAACTAATACAAAATAATATTGAATGTAGACTGTAATAAAAACAAACAAACAAACAAACAAACAAACAAACAAGCAAAAATCCCTCCCTGCAGGGCCAACTCAGCCTCTGCTGCCTCTTGTTGCTCTGCCTTTGTCATCTTCCCGTCTGTGGCCCTTGGGGGCAAAGGCCCACCTCAGCTTGGTGGAGCGTGGTGAGCCTTTCTGTTGCATTCCGAGAGGCGAGAGGCAGCAGGGTCACAGCAGGAACAGGACAGGCCTGGGTTCCAATTCCTGCTCTGACATTTATTTGCCTACTGACCTTGGACAGGAGATTTCACTTCTCAGTCTCAAGTTCCTCATCTGCAAACCAGTTTGTTGTCCAAGCTGTAGGGATCTTGGGGACCACCTGGTTCTCCCCCTCACTGCACTAGTGGGGACACAGCTATAGCTACAACCCATGAACAATGCCCAGTTCAAGGCCTGAAACACATAGATATTCAATACATGAGTTTGGCTCTAATATTTTATTAACTACTTGATTCTCATAATTTTAGTTTATTTAGTTGTAAAATGTGGATAATGATGATGCATGTTCTATTTACCACCTACAGTTCTTTCGAAGATAAAGTGAGATAAAATATGTGAGAGGAAAATGTTAACAGACTTTAAAATGTGAAGGGACTGCTTCGTGACTCTTCCCCACAATGGCAGAGGAGAGCAGCCACTCTGGCTACATGTAAGAATCTTCTGCCATAGGAGACCAACACTCAGTGAAAATTTACCAAACATTTGAGGAAAGCCATCAAAATGAAAGAGATGATAAAACAGGTTCTTACATAAAAGGATACATAAATAATAGAGCCATCAATACATAAAACAATTATATTTAATACCCTTAAAGAGATAAAAGAGGACACTATATTTATGAAACAAGAACAGGAAAATATAAAACAAGGACAAATTGTTTTACAAAAGATCAATTAGAGAGCCTAGAAATGAATAATATGATTTCTGGAGAGCAGAATGGATACTGCCAAATATTTATCAGGTGCTAGATACTGGGATACAGTAGTGAAAAAAGCAGACATAACCCATGGGCTCATATACTCACTAATGAGGGAGAAAGGCATTTGTAAAATAACCACTCCAACCAATTTAAAACAGAATTCGATGCTACCAGAGCCTGTGGGGGTGGGGGTGGAGTTTCACCTAATTAGGCAAATGAGAGAGAGTTTCCTGGAAGAGGTGACAAGTGAGTTGAGAGCTCAAGGATGAGTGGGAGTGGAACCAGGTAGAAAGGGAGTGTGAGAGTTCCAGGTAGAGGGCACAGCCTGTGCATATGTGTAAATAGAAGAGAATGAAGCAAGGCCAGGGTGGGTGAGCTTATGGTGGGTGGGCCCAGGAGACAGAGCCAATTAGGACCCGTTTTAAGTCTGGACTCAAGCAAACTTAAGTTAGGAAGGTAGGGAAGAAAAAAACAAATCTCTTCCATTTAAAAGGGCTTTAAAACACTCCTCCCATTACCCAGTATCCAGAATACTTTTGCTCAGAGAGGAAATGCAGGCTTCAGGTTTGAGAAGGATAGTTTTATGATCATGCAGCTCACAGTCAGCATTTCATTGAGCACAGGGAGAAGGAAAACCACCCACTGAAATCAAGGGACAAAACACTGAGAGACCAGGTGACTGGGGATGGCAGGTGGAAGTTATGCCAAATAGAGGTTGGAGGCTGCTGTAGTCATCATGTGCACACTGAAGGTAAACAGAACCCAGGCAGTGGAGAGAGTGAAGCAAAGCCACCTTGGAAAGAAGCAGACGCAGCATAAGGAAGGAGGAAGGAGGTGAGGGGGCAAAGAGAGAGAGAGCATGCTTAGTTCACTGTGCCTTTTTAGTTCTCTATTCCAGTTCCTGTGAGGCCTTGCTGAGCTAATGTTCTGCTTCTCGAGTTTCTACGAACTTCCTTTTAAGGTTCTTCTTTTATTCCTACAACTCCCTTTTTAATCTCCCGAGAAAAGAAAAGAAAAAAAAGAGTATAATAACTCTTTTGTACTTAAAGACTGCCCTGTTCACAGTGAGTCAAGTATGAGATTTATAACATTGGTCTTCAAAGAAGAGGCTGCCCTGGCTGGTGTGACTCAGTGGTTAGAGCATTGGCCCATACACTGAAGGGTTTTGGGTTTGATTTCGGTCAAGGCATGTACCTGGGTTGCAGGTTTGGCCCTGTTGGAGTGGAGGCAACCAATGGATGTGTCTCTCTCACATCAATGTTTCTCTCTTTCTCTCCCTCCCTCCCTCCCTCCCTCCCTCCCTCCCTCCCTCCCTCCCTCCCTCCCTCCCTTTCTTCCCCTTTCTTCCACTTTCTCTAAAAATCAATGGAAAAAATATCCTCAGGTAAGGATTAACAACAACAACAACAAACAAAATAAGAAAATAAAAGAAGAGGTTGATGTTCTAGCCTGAAACAAAGGAACAAGGGATAGGCGCAGAAAATTTGCCTGGATTGGAACTGAAATCTGATAATCCTATAAACTTTATAGTCAGTTTTGTATCAATGTATTTGGTACTCTGTGCAGCGTTTGGTTTTTACTGCGGCAAAGTTTGAGTTCTGTTATTATAACAACATTTTATCATCTTCATGAAGACACTGAAAATACTTTTTAAAGTATTTCTATAGATAAGCTTTTCTATATACCTGTAGAGAGAGAACATGACAATGAGGCTTGGAAGGAGGAAAGCCCTTGGAATGACAGTGATGTGAGGACTGGTTGCAATCTCAGGATTGGTTGGTTTGTATCTGAGAGATGTGCTCCCCATGAGCCCTTTGATATCTCTAAGAAAGGGCTAGTCCTGGAAGGGCTGTCTCTCCCTGGCCAGTAAGCTTTTAAAGATGTCAATAGATAATAAAATGTAGAAAATACAAAAACAAAAAAACATGATTAATCTAGTAATGTAGATATATTTTGAAAGAATATACCCAGATTGACTCTTAAAGTCAAGATTTTGGAGACTAAAGTAGGCAAAACCAGTTGAACAATTTCTCATAGAGAATTCTGTCTTTATTATTTCAATCAGGGTCTAGTCAGGAAAACAGAAACCAACCTCAGTATTTCAGACTGAGGATATTTAACACGGGGTATAGATTACAAAGATTTAGGAAAGTCAAAGAGCCATAAAGAGAGATTAAGGTGATTCAGAGATTAGATGAAGTTAATTCATAGATTATCTAGGGCTGGAGGAAAATAGGGTGGTGATAGGGTTTTCAGAACCTAAGATCATAGAAGTTGGATCACAGCTTCAAAAACTGGAATAATGGAAGATGCATTGTCAGAGAAAAGAAGAAAGAAAGGGAGTAGGTGGAGAGGGAGAACGAGAGAGAGAGAGAGAGAGAGACAGACAGACAGACAGACAGACATTTCTCCTCCTCTTATATTTTGATTTTCTTGCCAGTCTGGCAAAACCTAACAGAAAGTCCACTGCCAAAGGAACCTGGGAAATGTAGTTTGCCAACTTCCAGCCCCATTATCATAGAGAGGAGATGTGGGACTGAGAGCCAACGGGCAAAAAACTGCTATCCTTAACAAAGCTTATTTTTTTTCAGGGCAGTTTTGTAATGAGGTTCATAATTACTAGTTATTATTATGAGGCTATTGTTCTAGATTCAGTGGATCTTTCAAATCACTTTGACTCATACTTTCCTCTAAACCAATCAGTCCTTTGACTAATCAGTGTGATTGTGTAAGGCCAAAATACTCTAAAGGAGAACCCATATAAATAAGTTTTCTTGAATTATTGACATGGAAGACAAGTGTATGTTACAAAGAAGTTCTTGGCAGTAAAAGTTATCATAGGAAAATTAAAAAAAAATCCTGAAAACAATATAAATGTTTAATAATAGGTGATGAGCTAAGAGAATTTTAATATTTTATTTTGACTATTATATAGTTATTACAACCAATAAATATTATTACTATATAACAAAATCCAATCTTTCAACTAGTGTGTTTCAGGCATCTTAATTAATGATAGGAATAAAAAGACGAATGGGACCTGGTCCCCTGTTATTACGGTGCTCATAATCCTACGAAGGACATAGTCTTATAAACATGAAAAAGAGTTTACAAATTACAGAAGAAATTAGAATAACAAATTTTTATGTGTACAAATTTTCTACAGTGAACATGTATTATATGTATAATAAACGTAGTACATTTTTGTAATATACTTTTTTACAACTATGTAAAATAGATGTTATTCTTGGAACAGAACACAAAAGAGTGAAAATAGTTGTTAGGGTAATCCCATGATGGTTAGTTTTATATGTTATAGGTTATAGCACCCTGTGATTTAATCAAATATAAATCTAGGTGTTGCTCTGGAGGTATTTTTAAGATGTGGTTAACATCTATAATCGGTCAACCTTATGTAAAGGAGAGCACTATTGATCATGTGGGTGGGTGTTGTCCAATCAGTTAAAAACCTTAAGAGCAAAAACTAAGGTTTCCCAGGAAGGTGGTCTGCCTCAGGACTGCAGCACCACCTCTCACCTGGCCTTCCAGCCGGCTGGCTTGCTCTACAGAGTTCAGACTTGCAGCCTCTACAAGTGTATGAACCAGATCCTTCAAAGTTACCTCTTTATTTCATACATATATGTATTTATTTTACACACATGCACAAACACACACATGCACACAAACACATATCTCCTATTGGCTCTGTTTCTCTGGAGAACCTTGACTGATACACCTACTAAATGTTTTTTTCCCCCCTTTAAACAGTCCGTAATTTAATGCTGGTTTAATCATACATAATTTCTTTATACTGTCTTCTGTCCTTACAATAATTGGACACCTCTTTGACTATCTTTTCTCAGCCATCCCACTTCTACCTACAGTCGATCCACAGATTTCTAAAGCCTGTCTTTGGAGGCAGAATCTAATGGAGATCGAGGCCAGATGGATTAGCTTGCACGTCTTCTTTCCCCCCTCCCGCGGGCTACAGAGCAATGCCGGTGGCTGCTCTCAGTCTCACGGCCAGAGCAGCCCACACACGCCTCCATCAGCCCTCTGTTAGGTCCCAGGGAGCATCTGTATTTCCCGAGAAGTAGCACTGTCAAAAGAGTGCAGGGGACAGAACATTAGATTCCAGTCTCTGCTCAACTACTTTTTGGCTGTGTGACCATATCTAAGTTACTTAACCTCCTTGTGACTCAGTTGCCTCATCTGTAAATTGAAGATGCTTATTCAACCAAACCTGTAGGGTTATGGTGGAGATGTCAAATATAATATGTAAATTTTTCAGGGCATCGCAGATGCCCTAGATGGTCATCTTTGAAGATAAGGATGGACTTCGGAAAATATTTTTGATGCATGCCAGCCCCTAAGCAATAGAAACGCTGGTCCATTCCCACCTCCCGAATCTGATGAAGGGTAAAGAAATCATGCTTGCAAAGCACACCGAGTCCTCAAAAAACAAAACCAAAAAACCAAAAAAAACAACCATGGGTTTTATTGTCATTTACTATTACTGTCATTTAGCAGAGAATACTAGATTAATCAACTATAAATAAATAGAGAAAACGTCCTGTCACACAGCAATTTTGTTTTTCCAGAAGGTATGCAGGCAGTAAATAAATAGCCCTCCCCCTTCCCCCTAAATTGGCACCTTACTTATAATTCTTTTGGGCTGGTACCTTTTCATACCTCAGTAACCAGATTCTTCTAGGTCATGGACGCAACTCTAGTCCGTTTTCAAGTGTCTGCATGCGGATTATCCACTTAAGGAAGCATCTGCCAGGAAAGTTTTAATCCCAATCGAGCTTTCTCCTAGCACTCCCCTCCCTTTCTTCCCTCCCTCAGCCCTCACCCAGCTGATGTGTACTTAGGAAATGCAAACTAATTTTAAAATTCGCTGGAGCAAAACATGATTAGAATAGTTAAGTCTGCTGCCAAAAATAAAATCAGCTAATGCATTCCATATATTTAGATTTCCAAAGTTCAGTTGAAATGATGCTCAGTTCATCCAAAGTTTGGGTTTATACACATTGCCCCGTATCTCTGCTAGTGGACTCTACTTTTTCTGGCAGCAGTAAATTTGGTTCTCTTGTAAATGCCATCATCTTTCCATAGCCCAGGGCAATGTTTTTACTTTCTCATCCTGCTGAAAGTGAGGTCACATGCCCTGTGGGAGATGGAGAAGAAACTCCTTGGTGCTGGGGAGGAGGACACGACCAGAGACACTGCAGCTGTGTCTAAAGTAAGGCCCTTCCATTCTCCAGTCCCTTCTACCTGCCAGACAGTCAGGAGTCCAGCTGAGGAAAGGTGCCCCAGTGAAGGTGCCCAAGGTGTGGCACCGAAAGAGATACAATTAGGGCTCCGAAGCTATGTTGCTGCCTTCAGGATGCTCATGGCCTCTTTGGGGAGACTAAAGTGGCAGCATAACACGTATTTCAAAATAAATTAATTGCTAAATTTTGCATCATAGACCAGAAAGAGAAACTCAAGAGAGAGACCATTGCTGTGGGCTGGAGTGGTTCTCATGGTGGAGGAGGCACTTGAGTTAGGAGTGGGCTGGACCATGGGGAAAAGAAGGGTATTTCGGGTGAAGGAATCAACCTGGACAAGTGCCTGAGCATAGAAATGAGCAAGGCCCAGTTGTGGGAGAATGAAAGAAGTTAGCCTGAAAGGGACTTGTGGGAAATACAGGTGTGTTAAGACCCTTTAGCTAAGACAGTCACTTGGTTGCAAGGAACAGAACATAATCGGATCTATTTTAAGAAAAAAGAGGAATTTATTTTAAAAATAAAACTTAAAAGAGCTGGACTCCAGAAAGGAAGAGTCCAGCTCATCACAACTGGAACTTGGACATATTAATATATTTTATTCCTTCACATTTCCTAACTTATTTTTTATATTTTCTTACATTTTTTTTTTTCCTTAAGAAAGAGGCCCATTAGTGTTTTGGGTTTCTTCAGATTAATCTCCAAAGGGATTATGAAGTACAAATTGGTAGTTACAAAATTGTCACAGGGATGGAAGCAAAGCATAGGGAATATAGTCAATAATATTGCGATAACTGTGTATGGACAGAGGCCCATTTGGATAACACACTGGGTATCTTTACAGTTTCTTTCTTTCTTCTGTTGACTAACTTTGGTACTTTCCCCTCTTTTAATACGTTAGAAAATGCCCCAAGCATCTTCCTTCCAGTCAGTACAAGCTTTCCTTACAGAGACTAGCAGTTCAGCTTTTGTTTGCATCACGGAGAGCTCCTTGCTTTGTAAGGCATCCATTTCACTGTTAGTGTAACTTGTTAGGAAGTTTGCTGTAAAATGATAATGCTTTAATTGTGTGAATCCCTGCTTGTTTATACTTCACATCAAAGGAGAGCTTGGAGTTTGCTACTCTTTTTTTTTTTTTTAATCCTCACCCGAGGACATTTTTGCATTCATCTTCAGATAGAGCAGAAGGGAGAGAGGGAGGAAGAGAGAGAGAGAAACATCGATGTGAGAGAGACACATTGACTGGTTGCCACGCACACGACCCCAACCGGGGCCGGGGACAAACTGCAACCGAAGTATGTGCCCTTAGGTGGAACTGAACCCGGGTCTCTCTGGTCCGCAGGCCGACGCTCTAACCGCTGAGCCATACCGGCCAGGGAAAATTTGCCACTCTTGCTCACACTCCCCAACTGGTACCGAACCACCTTGTGAATGAAAAAAGAAAAGAAAAAAGGGGAATTTATTTTAAGGATACAGGGGCATATCTTGGGACTCAAGGGGTACATGGCAAGTCCCATCAAGATCCAGGAGGCTCTTACGGAGTCTCTTGTCTCCACTTTCTACATGAGGCTGCTCCGGTTTTCTGTTTTTCCCCTCTTTTGGCCCGTGATAGCTGCCCCCAGCATCTTCAGTTGTCTCACTCCCTCTCCAGCCTACTGGCTGTTATTCGGCCTCAATTCCACATTCCTGGGAGAGAGAGAACCCTATTGGTCTAGGCCTGGTCTAACCAATTGTGATGGGCGATGGGTATCACTCAGTGCCAGTGGGAACATGGTGGCTGGCGCCCCTCCTGGGGTGTGGGGGAAGGTAGCCCCAGAGAAGGAGAGAGAGTGGATTCTCCAGGCGAGTAAGATTAGCTAAGACAGTCCTCTTGCCATCTGGTTCTTCCTCCTGAGTCTTTGTGGAAAACCAGGTGAAAATATTACATTTGGCTGGGATTCTGGAGGGTACCTCACTTTCAGCAAATATGGAAAAATCCAGATTTTCGAAGCAGAGAAATTGAGTTGTGATCAGTCACTTCATAAAAGGGGTTATTCACTTTTAGGGAGATGCATCAGGATTCCTTTCAACTTCAAATGATACTTTTCCATTATGTCTCTAATTATGCTCACCTGACCTTCGATGAATCTGCTTCCCTTGATTTGGGGAAGCAGTGGGGTCCAGGATCTCGCCCCTGGCACCCTCAGTACTGGCAGGACCTGGGAGGGAGGAATGCTCACTGCAGTTGGCCAAGACTGCCCACTGGCTAGAGCATGAGCTTCCTGAGGGCAGAGGTGGGCCCTCTGTTCACGTTTGCATACATCCAGTGCGTGACACAGGCCTCTCACGTAGCCATGTTAATAAAAGCTTGCTGAGTTGAATACATAAATCCAATGTCCAGATAGAAGCAATTTATAGCCAAGGAGTAGCTTAAGGAGAATGTAACTTTACTGTAAGTAAGGGAAATGATAATAAGTCCTTTCCTGCAAAAACACTGTAAATGGCACTGCCTCATCTAGTCCTGCCAGCCATGTGTCACAGAGGCAGGATGACCCCACTCCTGTGAAGTCTCAGGTCACACTTTGACTTGATCCAGCTCAAATAATGCCCGAGACCTTAGTTATGTTCCTCTCCCAAGGGGGAGCCCTGTGCCAAGCAGACCCACGTGCTGCTGCCTTTCTATGGGGAAAAGCCACCCCTTCCCTGGTGGTCTGCTGGAGGCTGGGTAGCGAGGAGGAGGACTGGCCACCCTCCACCTGCCAGCCCCCAGGCTCAGCCCTCCAAGCAGAGCCTGAGGTGACAGGCTGTCCAGAGGACGGCCCACCCTGGCCAACTCCTTGCCTTGGATCAGGAGAAGGCGACAAATGAGACAAAATGAAAAATATAATGATGCATATTATATTAATCATCCTCCCTTTTTCTGACACGATAAATCTTCTCTTTAAACTCATGGTGGCGATTGCATCATCTCCCTCTCTCCTCGAAACAGCACAGATTAAGATAAAGTGATAGTGCTGTGTCAAAGAGAGCTTTACTGCCACACTTGGGATACAAAGAGAGAGGTTAATTTATCATCGCTGGGGAGAACTGACAGAAGAGAGATATACTACCGAAAGGGGATTTAGCACAGGGCCAAGAAACTTCACACTATTTTTACCATCTGTCACATGCTCTAATAAAGCAGGGCAAAATATGAAGAAAGGAAAAATGAACTATCAAACACTGATGTAATGCAGCCCATAAATCTAATTTAATTACTTTGCATGGAGACAGGTCCTCGAGTCTGTGTGAATATACTGGATTTTCTTGGCAACTTAACAACTAAGTGTTTTAATAACATCACACTATAATTTATTCTGCTTGAAACACAAAACCCCTTTTGTGAGAGTTTCATTTTTGAGAACTGTTAATTTTTTCGGCTAATGTCAAAACTGGCATAAATTCACATGTGAACTTGAAGCCTGACTGTGAAAAAGGCTTAGGTTACTGCATGCCTTTTTATTGTTTGGCACTTTCCCCCCCTTCTGCATGCATTAGAAATAATTGGGCTTTGTTGATGACTTAGGTGAAGAGAGTTGTCTTGCAATTAGATTTTAATATAATGACAAAGGGTGTGTGAGGGGGAAATCTTTGTAAAATATAAAGTAGTAAGAAAATGCAATGGGGGGAAAAAGTCCTCATTTTCTAGCAGACTAGCAAAACCCAGAGTGCAGTATTTCTGGAATCAGGCTGTCCCCAAGACCATGAGAATTTCACTCTGGAGGATGTAAGATTTCAGGGCAAAAGGGACGCTGGGAATGCAGGTCTGCCCTAGAGGCAGCCACCGGGAGCAGAAAATAAATCAAAAATAAAATTAATATTCATCGGGTGTCTTCCCGAATTTGGATGCAGTTACAGAAATTATTGTTAATAATGAAAGCCATATATCAAAGGTTATAAAATTCATCTGTGCTAGGACACTATTTTTTTAGGCTTTGTTCTGAACCATTAAAGATGACATATTGCATTTGTGTGCCTCTGTGTATAATCAGATACATTTAAGTCTGATTCTAACCTAAACTGGCAATTTTGGCATTGAACTCAAGTTCGTAAATGGGGGCTGTGACAGTGCCGTCCAGAGGAGGTCGGCTGAACCCATCCATTCTCCCATGACCTCACTCAGTAGGGCAGGATGGATGCGTAATTAGTTAGATCATCAGTGATTCATGTTGGGAAAATAAAACTCTGAGCCTCTTGACAAATTCAATTGAAATATAATGGGGATAAAAAGATAAAAAAAACAAAACAAAACCCTATTCCTTCCCTCGCTGCAAAACCCCAAAATCTCACCCTAAAAGAAAACCTAAATGTAGAGATATACATTCTGCTGAAGTTCATTTCTTTATTCCTTCAGCAACACTTAATAAATCCTCACCATGTGGGACCCTCTGCAGGACACACTTTGGGGCACATGCAATCTGCCAGCAGAGATGCACTGGACAGAAGAATGGCTACAGTTTAGTACATTCTAAGAAAGTTTAGCCTGGTGGGCACCATCGTGGTGTTCGTGGAGGGGGCGGGCAGACATGCAGCTGGTCACGGTTGTGGGCTTTGTTTAAAACAGAAGTGATTCATCTGGAAAATTATAACTAGTATTAGGCCCATCAGGAAATTGACCACAGTGTTCATCTTGTTGGATATTTACCACTGCCACTGGTAATTTGGTGTACGCTAAATATCTGAACTGATTTGAGGACCTGGAAGCCAGGAAACTGAGGTGCAAAGTTTTTCAGAGAAGTGCTTTCAAGTGCATTTCTCCTCATGGCTTTTTTTTTTCTTTCTGAAGTTCATACTCCCCTGTTCAGACTTGGAAAACGCTCAATTCTTGTGGTTTCTTGTTCTGTTGAATTTGTGTGGGAGAAAAATGTACAACCTTGAACTCTGAATGAAGCCCAGTGTGGAAAGTAGTGGTTTTCAGCTGTGCTATTTCAAATGCTCTCGTTGGTATTTTTAAAGACTTCCCACATATTCGGTTACTGACCTGGGGCCTGGAATAGTGAACATTAAAAATTAAAAAAAAAAAAAGAAAAAAAATCAAACTGCCAGTATTTACTTATGAAATGACTTGGTTATAGCCCAGCAATCCAACTGCCTTAAAATTAGTGTACAAATTGAAAGTTTGAAGGGTTTCTTTTTTGGCATTTTGATTTCCTCATCTGAAAAATGGGGATATTAATACCTACCTCCTGGGGTCGTTGTGAGGATGAAATGCGCCTACATATGTAAAGCATCGAGCACACTGAAATGATGGCTGCAATTATTATTTTATGATTATTATTTTGATTTCGCTACCCCTCCTTTGCTTCCTCTCTGCATTTCCACCCCTCCCCCACCCCCACACTCCATAAAGTACTTTTTTATAGACTTGCAGAAATCCACTTCATTCAGCCTCCCCCTTCTGGCCCAGCCGCACACTGCAGCCATGTCACTTTTCTTTCAAGTTACCCTCAAAATGGGAAATGTCGGAAAAACCAGTCATATGGGGGTGGACCCAGGCTGTTTTCTGGAAATGGAAGGAAGCACTGGACAGAAACATAAAAGGCACTGAGCTCATTGTGTGCTCTGTGGTAAAAGGAGAAACTGCAAAGAAGCCCATGTTTGCAGAAGCCTAGGCAAGTCTTTCCAATCAAGGGGTTGGGGAGTCGGGGGCTGGCTAACCAGGAGTTAAAAAGCCAGCAAAACTTATGGTATCGTTTCCTTTAATCAGTGACTGTTAGCGCAAGGGCCTGACACAAGGTGAACTTGACCTTTCATATAAAACAGTTGCACTTGAACTCTCCATGCTGCTCCGCAGCTCTTCATATTCTTCTTTTAACACGTACCTTGCTTTAACCTTGCTGGTCAAGATGACAGATCATTTACATTAACAGATTATGCGGGACTGCCCCAGGTCTAAGCTGGAAGTGCATTAGCGCTTGGTGACTTGGGCAGCCGAGAGTGAGGACCTGAAGAGAAGCCCAAACAGCCAACACCCCCATCTGGAAAGAGTGAGGTTTCAAGGAAACATTTTAAAACCACATTGGTCCCTGTTGTGGCAACCAAGAGATGCTGAGCCACACTGATTTTTATTTATTTATTTTAAAATTTTTTATTAAATTGAGTAGGGTGACGTTGGTTAATAAAATTCTATAGGTTTCAGATGTATAGATCTATAATACATCATCTATATGTTGTATTCTGTGTTCACCACCCAAGGTCTAGTCTCCTTCCATCACCATTGCCACGCTGAATTTTAAAAATTTGTCTCCATACTCTTCCCAGTTTCTTGCTAATATTAGTTGGTTCACTCATTTATTCATTCAGGCAGCAAACATTTGGTGCATCCTTATTCTGTGACGAACACTACTGTAGGAGCTGAGCATGCTGAGAAAGAGTAAATTGACCTTGTCCTCAAGAAACATTGAGTAGAGGAAAGGACAAACACACACTCCCTTAACTACAATGTGATATGAAAACCATGATATAATGGAAGTCTAATCAAAGAGAGGACGAGACCCCTTATAGAGGATAAGAGGAAGGTTTCTAAAGGTATCATTTGAGCTGGGACAGAAGATGAGTAGCACCTGTCTCAGGTGTAGAAGTGAGAGAAATGACATTTCTGGTGGAGGGCACAGCATAAACCAAGGTTTAGGAGAGTGATTAGTTACAGGAAAGTCAAACTGGTCTTGCTGGCTTAGGGGCCACCATAGTCTGTGATTCACTGTTAGGTGAGGTCACAGGCAGGCAGGAGGTGAGTTAAAGAGCCAATTGATCAGTAGTTGCCCCATTGCCTAGACCTTACTCTTCAAATCCCAGGGTCCAAGAAGCAGAGAGAATGGGAAGTTCTGTGGGTTCTGCCCATTGCACATGTATTAACTCCAGAAGGTGTTGAGGATATCATCTGACCTCCAGAAGGAGACCCTGAGGGTTGATGGCCAAGCTTGGCAGTGTCCCTTTGGATAAAGAAGAGTTTGTGCTGATGTACCGGGGGAGGGGCTGAAAGTCCCCACTCATGGCCAGTGTATTCCTGCAAACTAGAGCAAAGCACTTTATTGAGGTATAATATAAATATCCCCGGGTCACAATCACAACTGACATTTATTGAAGTCTCCCTGAGTCCACCACTGTTTTAAGTGCTTCACTGAATCCTCACAAGAAATCTAGAGAGTAGGCTATTATCATGTCCATTTTACCAAGGAAGAAACTGTGGCACAGACAGATGGGGTGACTTGTCCAAGGTCACATGACTAATAAGTGGCAGAGCACCATTATCCATTCAACAGAGTGAAACCACCATGACACACTTACCAAGCTAGGTGCTCCATTCATGTACATCATCTCATGATATCACCGCATGGTGATGCCATGAGACAGGCGTAACCTTCATTTTGCAGATAAGGACAATGAAGCTCAGAAAGATTAAGTTGCTTATTGTCAAAGAGCCAGTAACTGACAGAGGTAGTAGCATTTGAACTTAGATGTGCCTGATGTCAAAGCTGATGTCCTTTCCACTCTACCATTCTTTCCAAGAAAGAATCTCAGCTGCTCCTCTCCCTGCCATTCAAGGAGTCAGGTACTGATCATGCATTTCACTGAACAGCTGCTTCCCTTGTGAATGACCATCCAGGACCCCCTCCACTCCCTGTGTGGACTACAAGGCCAATCTTTGCTGCTAAGACAGTATATTCTAGACATGGGTGATTTTGTCTTGCGACGTTCTTTCCCAACAAGGTGGAGGCAAACTCCATGGAGTGGAAAGTGAATCATAAATACATAGGTACCTTATTTTTTAAAAACTCAAGAACCAAATGAACTAGAGTTGTTCACCTTAGAGAAGATATTCACAGACTTCTGTTAAGTAGGCAACTCCTAAAGTGTGTTTGTTTATAGGAAGGGTCAGCAAACATTTTCTGTAAATGGCCAGATAGCAAATATTTTAGACTTTGTGGAGCATACAGTCTCTGCCACAACTACTCAGTTCTGCATGGTCGCGCAAAAGCAGCCATAGACAACACATAAATGAATTAGCATGACTGTTTTCCAATAAACCCTTATTTATGAACCCTGATATGTGAACTTCACGTAATTTTCATGTATCACAAAATATTATTCTTCTCTTGATTTTTTCCAACCACTAAAAAACATAAAAACTATTTTTAGTTCACAGGCAGTACAGAAACTCACAGTGGTCTGAGTTTGACTCACGGATCATAGTTTGCATGGGGTTTATAAAATTTTATTATGTACTTGTTAGGAAATCTAGTGTGTAAATCAAAACACAAGATACGGTTCTTGTAAACCATTTAATTACTCATCTATTTTTTTTAAAAAAACAAAACAGTGTGTTCATTCAGTTGAGTGTTCTGAAAACCCTTGTACCCTAGAGCACTCAGAAAGACACAAATCATACCCTGTTGAACACAAGTTGACACTTTCCACATGAGACAAACTGAAGATGAATTTATGGCGATGTTTGGGAATGCTGACCATTTACGTCTAAGATTTTGTTCTATAGAAATATTCTGTCTGGTATGTTCATGACTCTAGATAAGGGATTGTCTGGCCAATCTTTAGATTGACTCACAATATTGCCCTTCATATCAAACCCTGTAATATCTCATTAAGACCTCATACTCATTTTCAAGGTTTGCTCTACCTGTTCCAATCCATTTCTGACGCCATCTCTGAAAGTTGTTAAGTAGTTTGGGGGGAGCTGCAGCCGCTCTTCGAGCCTCGAGCCCTGTCAAACAAGGATCTCCAACAGCTGAAGGATCCAGGCCTTGATACAACTCAAAGGAAAAGCAAAAATTGAAATTTGGCAATGGGTGGAGAGCGGTAGAACAGTCCCTCTAAGTACCCTTCAGTGCCACTTTCGTCTCTCCATCCTCCTGCCTGCCCTGATGGTTGGCATTTTCTCTAGAATTCACTGTGAACTGGAGTCTGGTTTCCATAGCAGTGCTTTTCCTGTCTCAGGATTGACCCCAGCCCCTCTCATTCCTCTTTTGCCACTGTTTTCTTATTGACTTAAAGAACGGAGAAGATGAGCCTTCGTGGTCTCCCACATCCCTGGAAAAAACTTGCCGGAGTCCTGCTGGTGTGGGTGGGCTGGGCCCAGAGTGTTGAGGAAGAGACTTGGAGCCAAGACTTGCCCCTATGAGTACTGACCCTGGAGGACAAGGCTGGTGCCCTGGGCATGGAGGGCTATGCTGTGCTGCTCTGGGAATCAGTCTGCTAAACTCTTACCTACTTGTCTCCTCCCTAAAAAGAAGACCTGTAAGCTGGCATCCATGCCTTTCACAAGGATGCCAGCTTGTTTTTTTGTTTGTTTTGTTTTTAATTTTTCCCCTCCCCTCACCACTAAGGGAGAGCTGGGCAGAGGTTTATCTCAGGTCAGAATTTGATTTTGTAACTGGAGCTTCTCTTTCTTCTGGGCCCCACTCCTGTCTGTGCCCCAAGGTGGATAGTGCTGAGGGACAGGCAGGTGTGGTCTGGTGCAACAGGACCGAATGATGAAAGGTTCAAGCCCTGGGTGTAGACTCAGGAGTGTGGCTAACAAGGCGTGGGAAAGATGGCTTGCCCTGGCTTCAGTTTTGCACTGTATTCAGGAGCCGTGCACATCGATGCGGGTGGAGGGGGCGTGGGGTGGAGATACATGAAATTCCCAGATCCTCGCTACATGTGGGTCATGGGTGAGATGTAGCAGAAAATAAGAAAGGAAAGGTTGACTTTTGTTGCCTTCCGCCTGCCCCAGTTTCCTCCTTCTCGGGATGGCCAGGGCCTACGTGTTGCCCTGGTCTCTTCCCACTGCAGGACTCCACCCAGGCTGATCCCTTGGGTAGGAAAGTGAACTCCACTTCTGGGGTTTGTTTTGAGAGCTACCAGAAGGCTCCTGTATCAGTTAGTCAATGCTACAAAGACACTGCGTAACAACCACCCCGAACTCAGTGGCTTAAAATAACAATCATTTAGAAGAGGGTGGAGGTGGGCAAAAGGAGTGGGGAAAGGCGACTCATGCAATTATGTCAACACTAAAAATCTTTTAAATAAAAAAAACAACAACAAAAACACAATAATGTATTCTCATGACTCTGCAGGTAAGCTGGAGTTGATGGGCTGGGTGGATCTACATTGGGCCTTCCTGGGACTATGTGGCTCTACTTGACCCGTCTCTCATCCTCCTCATGGGACCAGTGGACCAGCCTGGCCATGTCTCTTGCAGGGCGAGGCCAACAGTGCAAGAGCACAAAGTGGAAATACTCAAGGTCTATTGGACAAAGCATATCACACGGCCAAACCTCAAGTCAAGATGCTGGGAAGTAGAAGCATCCAAGGTGAGGAGGCACTGTGAAGTTACACTGCAAAGACCACCAATAGAGTAAAAGGATGCAGAATCATAGCCTCAAACACCACAAATATCTTCTCCCAAAGACCTTTGGCATGGCTTAAAACTCCTGCTATTAAAATTGCTCCTTTGCACCCTGGCGTGGCTCAGTTGGTTGGAGCATCAGCCCATGCATGGAAAGGTTGCCGGCTCAATTCCCCATCGGGGCACATGCCCAGGTTGCAGGTTTGATCCCCAGTGGTAGCATGTATAGGAGACAAATAATATTTCTCTCATACATCAATGTCTCTCTCTCTCCATTGCCCTCTCTCTAAAGTCAGTGAAACATAGCCTCAGGGGAGGATTAAAAAAATTACTCCTTTGCATTAAAATATTGTCTGCATAAGGCCTGTGAGGGGCAGGACATTTATGCACAACCCCTTAACTCTTCAGCAGTATTAGGTGATCAGCCAGTGGACAATGGATTCTGAGGACGGGGCTCAGGACAGAGACATTATGCAGAAAAAGCTGGGCCACAAGAGGCGTGGGTGGGCTGGAATCACCCTGCCCCTCCCGTTCCAGTCCTTTGTACCTACTCACCCTTGTTCTCACCATGTTAGGAGAGAGCTACAGAAATCCTTCATCTGCTCAAGGAAATGTTAAATCGTTTTAGGTGGCTAGACAATTCCCAGGTTGGAAACATTCAGAAAACAGCAGTTAACTCTGTAGGAAACACCTCCTCAGCTTTTCAGCGATGTCAGAATGTTTGTCTCTTTTTGTTTCTGTTTGGGCACATGGAGCGTGTGAGGATGGGCTGGCGGCTGAGTGGGAGTGTGGAGGTCTGTGTTTGTATGCATGCGCATTGTGTTCATGTTTTTGCCAATATGCCTGTCTCAGTTGCGCTCAAAAATCTGTCTTCTTAGGCTGGGAACAGAAAGAGGTTTTCATTATTAGACAATATTATCACCAAATAGTTTTCTTTTTTTTAAATGTGAGTTAGGAGGATCAGACCCTTTCCATCCAAATCCACTTAATAAGAGGTGTGTGTGTGTGTGTGTGTGTGTGTGTGTGTGTGTTGTCAGTGTGCTGTGTGTTGGGGGTAGGGTATAATTAGAGACGTCTTTCACCCTGCAACCTTCCAGATTCTATTTCTGCAACTACTAAAATGAATTTGGTAAATTATCTGAGAAATTATACAGTTATAGAAAAACTGCACATCTTAATTAATTACATGTTACTTCCAGTAATGAGCTCTCTCTATCTCCATCTCCATCTATATGTAATTTTTAGTCTATGTGGTACCTTGTATTGCTGATCTTTTTTTTTTTTTTTTAAGGTGGGGGACAGAGAAGAAGGATTGGCTGATGTTCTTTTGCTCACTCGAATGCAATGAATCCTTCTGCATTGAAATTCAGTTGTAGTTCATAGCTGGGTAGATTGGTTCCTGGTGAGTACACCACCCCCAGTGCTATCCCCTAAAAAACCTCAGAGCATGTATGCATAAAGGAGATGGTAGATTAGGTTACTGGGAAAGGAAATGTACAAATGTACCTTTGCAAGAAGATTAACTGATGGTAGCAGCAAGTTGCTGATGAAGGCAGTTTGTGTAAGAGCAGGCCCTCGCTGCCGGGGCCCATCTGTCTCTGCTGTCACTCTCTCCCTGGCTGCCTGTGCAGCGGGGGAACTGCCCCGGGCTCCCCGTGTCTTCCTCCTTCCTCTTCCTCCTCGCTCCACATGAGTCCTGCCTCACTGGGCCCCAGAGCCAGGAGCTGCCCAGGGGAGGGGCATTCGGAAGGAGGTGATACGGTTAGGGGTTTTGTGTTCGTTCAGCAGCCTAGGGATCCCCCTTCCAAAGTGTCTTTTTTGGTCTTCAGAGGCCAAGAGCCTTCCTCTGGGCAGGCTGTGGCAAACAGGGGCTGTGCCCTTCTTGGCCACCACTCATCCTCGGCCAGCACGACAACCAAAAGCCCCTTCTGGGAAATCATGGCCTTCCCCACACTTCTGGGAGCTGGTGGGGTCAGGAGGCAGGGTGTTAAGACCCATGTACATTTTACCTTCTCAGATTCCAGTTCTCTGATCTAGACACAGCATTCATGATATACATGTTACTAGTAAACATACATCAACAGCAGTTGACATCTAAGAAGCAAGCCTTTGCTACTCTTGAATTCTCCCCTCTAGGGTGCTACCCAGTTCTTAGGTCTTGTTCCTTGTTAATCCCCTGTAGACACACACACACACACACACACACACACACCTGTCTCATTCCCCACTCCCCCACTCCTTCCCGTTAAAAGCAACAACAACAACTACCAACCTCTCCAAAGTAAAGTGTATGAGTGTACCTCTTACACCATATCGTCTGTATTTGTAATATGAGTAAGACGGACAGATATGTGATGAGGTTATGCCAACACCGAGGGTAGTGTGGAGTTGCCTTTACTTTCTTACCTAGGAAGTGGGATCTCTGATACCTAGAAAGTACACGAGCACTTTACAGCCCTGAGATTTACTACTGCGGCTTTCACAATCCTCGGGAAGGACTCAACTCTTTGAGGTGGATGTAACCTTTCCTGTTATCAGGGTTATTTGTTAAATAAGCTAATTTATTTCTTACAGGGGAGTCACTGTCCTTATTCATGCCTCTAAGTTCAGCAGCCTTACAAAGAGACCCGTTGGCTATGCTGTGTGTGGTTAGGGTAGGGGCTTCTTAAAGACTGACCTTGGTCTACTATTTCTAGTTTTATTGGGGAGGAGGTAGATGCTGTCTCCTGGTGTGTGCCAGTCTCTGCAGTCAGGTAGCATGGCGCAGAAGGGTCCACAGCAGTTTGGGGAATTATGCTGGTGAGTGAACAGTTCAGTTGGGTCAGTGTCCAGAAAGTCTGGGGTGGAACTAAGCTGATGGGAACTGAGGGATGAATGGATCCATGCCTGTTGCACTTCAGAAAGTTCTTGCTTCCTGAGAATAACACTGCCTTCCGTCAACAGCCCTATCGTGTAGAGTAATGGCCTTTCTTCAGCTTTGCAGGGGGACAAACTGAGACCTGGTCAGTGGCAGGCTTAGGGTCAGAAGGCCCTGTGACCAGCACCACAGAGGACAGAACCAGGAGTTCTGGCTTCCAGCCTGTGGTCTATACCTCTGTGATGAAAGCACCTCCCTAGGGCTGTGTTTGCTGTTGTCTTAGTCCACTTATCCATTTCTTCTGTTTTAATGTGAGTGTGTGCAAATAAAACAATGTTTGCTATTCTACAACCCAAGACTTCATAGTTGTTGAACATACCCAGGAAGCGCATGCGTGCACCGAGGCTCGACCTGCGTGCACACACACACATACACACACAGAAGTTTTCATATTAGTTTCCTGAGTTCATGGATAAAGTCCAGAGCTGCCAAAGCTCCCACTACTTTGCCATGTCACACTAATAGCTTCCAGATCCCATCACATATTAAATTCATGCGGCTTCAGCGAAGCCATCTATTTAATGCAATTCGCTAAATGCCTGCGCAGCCCCGCTGACAGTGACATATTAGTTTTGCAGTCTTTTGCAATCTGATATCTCTGAATTTGCCACCGTACTAAAGATTTGATTAATGTGGTTCCATTTGGATGCAGTAATTGGCTGCGACTGTTGTAGAAAATAATCAGGCTTTCATTCCTTACAAGTGCACGGACATGCTAATGAGCGAGTGGGTTAATTAAGCCCGCGGCAGAAAGCGACAGTTACTGATGACTGTTATGACAAACCACCGACTCGGCATTTGGGAGCAGGACAGCAAATTTGCACTTTATGAAATTACAGGAAAACTAGGACATAAGGAATAAATAGTTACATCTGTTTGGTGAAAGGGGGAAAAGGGTGGGGAGAAAGAAGTGGGGCTCAAGAAGAAGAGAGGAGAATAAGCGAAAGATGGTCTTCCCCAAGAACAGGGCCTGAGTCGTGGAATTCAGGTGCCCTTGGGAGAAGTCCCAGGTTCTTCAGTGGGTGCCTTTAATTGTACTTGAGCGTAAAGGTGCTGGCGGAACGAGACACCCAGTCTAGCACTTGTATTATGGACTTTCAGCAAAAGGACCAGCCAGGAGCTCTGTTGCCTAGAAACAGACAGATTTGGGGAAAGAGAGGGAGAGGTAAAGGGAGGGAGGGAACACACCTGCTGCAGGGCATGGAGGAAGCCTGGGCCCCAGGGAGGTTATACGGCTGTTTCCTCTTTCCTGAGAAGGTGGTCTACAAATGTCTAGGGTGAATCCCATGCCTGGGTCTATTTATTAGCCCTTCAACTAACTTTCTCTCCCAAAATGGAGTTCTGTTTCTGAGTTTGACTCTCACAGTCAAACCCAGGCACCCTTCTTCCCACTGGGCAGGGTTTCTTTTAGCTCTGATGGCTCCCCTGGGCTCTCGGTTGTCCCTTTCTTTGTCTCTCTAAGCTATTTAGGTCTCAAGGGAGCGAGACTCCTGTTCACCTTGGGGGTTCCGCCACGGTACATGAACTCACCAGTTCTCTCCCCAGCCAGCTTGGGGTCCCCAGGATTTCTCTGCTAAGGCCCAGCATTATCTCTTTAATTGCAGTCTGCATTCACTGTCCCTCCCTATCCCCCACCCTGCAATGAACCAATTAAAAACATTTTTTTTCCTTTATTGATATTAGAGAGAGAGGAAGGGTGAGGGAGAGAGAGATAGAAACATCGATGAGAGAGAACATCGACTGTGCGTCTCCTGCATGCCCCCCACTGGGGATTTGGCTCACAACCTGGGCACGTGCCCTGACCGGGAATCGAACCGGTGACCTCTTGGTGGGTGGGTCGATGCTCAACCAGTGAGCCACACGGGCTGGGCGACCAACCCATTTTTACTGAGCACCTATTAGAAAGCACTGTGATATCTGAGGAGGAAACAGATGAATCTAACTTCGGTCCTGCCTTTCAGGAGATTATAGGCTAGAGAAAAGCCACACGTACAAGTCATGATAGCGATGTGTGTCACGAGAGAAGAACGGAGGAGCTGTGGGAATGCAGCAGGAAGGAGCACTCCGGCACACAGGACGCTGACAGGAAAGGAGGCTGTGGACATGTAGCAATGGTGGAGACGGTGCGGCGGGCAGAGCAAGTGAGAGCGAAGAGGTGAAGATGGGCGATATGGACGTGTTGGTGGGAACAACAGGAGACAGAGGTGAACAGTCACCTCGGGACAAATGGCAATGCGTCGTCAACGTTCCCTGAGGAGTTCAGGCTTATTCTGAAAACAATGGGGAATCACTAAATATTTCTTTGAGTCCAGAATGTCGTAATCAGAGCTGGGTAAGGGAGAACCTGCGGGAGGCTGGGGTGTGGTGGAAGGTGTAGCACAGGAATCAGCTGGCAGCCAGAGGTCAGGGAGGGGGGCATCCCGGCGGTCAGGGAGGGCGGATGGGAGCTGGGCAGGAGCAGCGCCTTGCGCATGAATGGGAGTGGATCCTTCTCACTGTGGAGCCACAACCCTCCTCCAGCAGGTGCCCTTCAAGCTTCTCCTGAGCTCAGGGCTGGGGCAGGAGGATTTCTGCAGGACATTTCTCAGTGGAGCCAACTAATTAGCATAGTTGAACTTTCCTCTGATGGTCAGCATTCTCAGATACTTGAAAAGAAGGTTTTACGTTGAAGATACAGGAACTGATACCTGCTTCTATGTTTAAGAATGGTGCAGAAGAAGGCTCACTGAGACGCCAAGCTTGTTGAACATAGTTCAGTCTACAAAAACCCAGTTTATAGACGACAGTGTCAGGAAATCCAGTTACACCATGGGAGGGTATTTATACGTCGGTCAACTATTCTCTAGGTGGGCACTGATTCTCCCACCTCCCCATTACTGCCCAACTCCTATCCCACCAAAAAATACAAACAACTTACATATATGAAATACATTCTCCAACACAGGTAGCCACAGGGAAAGAAGGAAATTCTATTTATTGGGGGCCTACTGTGGCTAGTACCTTACATAGATTATTTGTTATAATTCTTACTTTACAGATGAGGACACTAAGGCTCAGAGATGTAAAACAGAAGTCCAAGTTCAAGTAGCTCGTAAGTGGCAGGCAGGGCCATGTGTAAAACCTGGATCTGTCTGATGCAAAAACCGTGCTCTTTCTCTTGACCCCCGAGACTTGTTATTATTACATGGGAACTTATTAAACAGCAAACTTCTTGATTAGGACCAGCATGGTCAGGTGGAGCGTGTGTTTATTCTCAGGCCCTGTGTGAGCTTGTCCTGTCCCTGTCCCTGTCCCCCTTCTTGTACCATCCTGCATAATGCGTGCACACTTTTGGGAGTGGTGCTTAGAAGCATGAGTTTTGCAATGTGCCATGATCTAGGTGCTTAACACCAGCATGTTGAAGGGGTTCCACTGCTCCAGCCACATGATATTTAGTGAGTTTCCACAGAGTTCTTTGCTCTTGGCTGGAAGGAGACTGGAGAGTACAGACCCAAAGAAGTAGACTTTGGCCAACAAGGTCGGACATGCCATTGGCGAGGCTTATTGTTTTTGTGTTTCCCATGATTGAGCCACCTTTCTGGGAAAGGGCTGCAGAGAAAAGGGGGCACAAGTACCTGCAAATCAGTCTGTGAGCGGAGCAGGTGCCTAGAGAAATCAAGAAGGGCTGCTCTCCAATCACTGGGAAGAATCATCACTCATTTGCCATATTAGCGGGAGACTCCCAAACCTGCCAGCCTCCATCTGGGGGAGGTTCTGCAGCCTGAGCACCGGGCCTGCCTGGGAGCTGGTGATTTAGACCAGCGGATTTTATGGTCTGAAAATGGCTTTAAAATTTGTTTGGAATTACCCAGAGCACATTTTAAACACTTAAATTGCCGTCTTCATATTTTTTAGTATTTGCAATTTACCTTAGTGCAGTTCTTCTCTTGTCACCCCCAGCACTTCCTTTGCGCCGAGGCCTTGACTCTGGCTCCAGCTCCAGCATTTCTCCAGCTCCCACGAGGTCAGGAAGGGCTTCGTCCTGACACCGGGAGCCCCCCCCCACCCTCTGCTGTTCTACCCTCCTTATTCTTAGTTGACTAGTTTTGGACAATTGTCTTTCTTTATTTCTTAAATTTTTTTCCTTTATTGATATTAGAGAGAGAGGAAGGGAGAGGGAGAGAGAGATGGAAACATTGATGAGAGAGAACATCAATTGGCTGCCTCCTGCATGCCACCCACTGGGGATGGGGCCCACAACCTGGGCCTGTGCCCTGACCAGGCATCGAACCGGCGACCTCTTGGTGCATGGGTCGATGCTCAACCAGTGAGCCACACCGGCTGGGCTCTTTATTTCTTTATTCTGCATTGAATAAGTGTTCCCCTGAAAATTTGTGTCCACCTGAGACCTCAGAATATGACCTTATAGTAGTCCCCTCTTATCCGTGGCTTCACTTTCCACAGTTTTAGTTGTGAAAATAGTGAATGGAAAATTTTAGAAATAAACAATTCATAAGCTTTAAATTGCACGCCATTCTGAGCAGCGTGTTGAAATCAGGTGCTGTCCTGCTCCACCCTGCTTGGCAGGAGAATCAGCTCTGTGGCCAGCATCTCTGCCTGTAGCTGCTCCCCTCCCACCTGCTGGTCACTTAGCCAGCTCAGTCATCAGAACGACAGCCTGGTGTTGTAGTGCTTGTCTTCAAGGAACCCTTATTTCACCTAATAATGGCCCCAAAGCACAAGAGCAGCGATGGTGGCAATTTGGAAATAGGGTCTTCGACAGGTTTTACTGAACTAGGGTGGTCCCTAAATCCAAGGCCTGCTATTCTTATAAGAAGAGGAGAGGACACAGACACACAGAAGGTGGCCACGTGAGGGTGGCGGCAGAGATGGGGTGGGCAGCTCCAGCCCAGCCTTGCTGGGAGCCACCAGAAGCTGGAAGAGGCAAGGAAGAAGGTTTCCCTTCAGTCTCCCGGCTTCCAGGACTGTGAGAGGACACATTTCTGTTGGTTAAGCCACCCAGTTTGTGGTCATTTGTTCCTGCAGCCCCAGGAAGCTGACACACCCTCTCAGATCACTCAGGGCTCTGCCACCTCTCCCCAGTCGCCCAGTGTAAGCTCCACAGAGAAAACCCAGTCTCTGTTATCTCACTTCTCAGAGGCTGGAGCTTAGAGGTTTGTTGGGTGGAAGATCCATCCATTTCCAGCCAATGGCTCATTTCTTCCTTCATTCTGTTGTTCAGTTCTTAACCGAGTTTACTCCCTTCAGCAAGGCCATGACTGTTATCTCCTGGAGACAGCATCAAGAGCAGAACGATGTTATTTCTATGAACTGAACATATACTAAGTTCCAGGCCTCTTCGTGATCTATGCTATCATTTATTCTTACACAACATAGTCATTCAACAAATGCTTACGGCTGGGCTCTGACTTTAAGCCCCACCTCCCGTGTGTTGGGAACAGGAGGAGACTGGCTGTGTTTTTAACCAATCCCAGCTCTTCCTCTTGCCGTTCTTAACACTATTGCCGGATGATCCAGAAAGTTCTGCAAGATCCTTCAAACACCATGGGACCCCAACTCCTTTTTTGTCACCAGCAAGCCCGCCTCTTCCCTCAGGCATTCCATCCTCCTCCCTGCCCTGTCCCCCTTTTTTAATTGTAAAGGCCTCGCTCCTGTGGGCTGTCAGAGGGGTTCTGCACATTTTATACCTGACAGGACCTCTCCCAGAAACCCCAGAGGGAGGCACCGTTAAAGTGTTTTATGTTGGGGAATAGGTTGGTTTCTGTGCAATAAAAACCAAAGCCATTGAACAAGCAAGCTCCTGGGTAATTACTGGGACGGAGGAGATAGCTTCCATATGCCGGGTGGGTGCTTGGAGGCCAAGCCTGCATCTGTTCCCTTTGTTCTGTCAGAGAACAGAGCCAGGAGGGGGTCTGACCTCCCGATAAACCCTGAACCAGAACCCTCTGCCGAGCTTCAGGGAGAAGAGGGGGCTGGGAGTGGTGGAGGGAGGTCAGAGGCCAGCAACATCTGGCAGAAGGAGGGTTGGTGGGGAGCTGGGTGAAAGCGTAGGGGGAAAGGGGTTGGGGCCCGGCTGCCCCCTCCATAATCAATAAACCCAGCTACCAGAGGAGATCAGAGAACCATTCATTAACGAGCTCGTTAAGTGATTGATAGGCTTAATTTTCCTGTCAAATGTGGACTTCCCTTGTAAACATGTCAATTGAGGAAAGTTCAAGCTTGTCACTTGGATTTATGGCTGGAATAACATGTAGGTGGAAAAGAGGGGGCAGGTCCCCAGTGACCCATGCTGGCTGCTATGAAATGGTGAGGGCAGTGTGTCCAGGTGCCGCGAGGCCCTCCTCTTTTCTTCCTACAGCTGAGATAACAACCACAGCCTTGGGTTCTCACTCTCTCATCCTCAAAGGAATGAAGAAATACCCACCCCCCCCAAACTGCTCCCACCTCGGGAGGACTCGTCCAGAGTTAGTCACTGATTTACCTCGGAATCTGAGGGGACATCCCAGTGTTGGAAAGGGGCATCCAAGCTGTGCTCTTGGAAAACAGTTCTGTTTTTCCTTTCTCATTATCCAGGAAGATCAAGACTACACGCACACAGAAGCTGGAAGGCCCAGTAGTGTGACACAAACAAGCCATCAGCTCCTCAGCGATGTGGAAAATTGCTGGTGGCACTTGGGGGACAGGTTGGAGGGGAGGTGGGCACAGGGGGAGTGGCCTACTCAGAACATGGGAGGACCCGTGGAAGGCAGCAGCAGCCAGCAGCCTAATGGGTGGTCCTGGGGGGAGCCCCTTCCTAACTGGCTCTGTTTAATGCTCCGTGTTAAATTAGCCAAGCACAGCTACACTCCCCAGATGCGTAAGAAACGCAGGCACGATACAAGTGGGCATTTTGGATAATTGAAAATACAGCTCAAAATCCACTCTAATCCATTAGTGTTATTATCACAGAGCACTGCATGTAGCAGAGGGGCCTTCCAGGACCGCGTGGTCCACTTCAACCGGCACAGTGATGGAATTCGGCCTTGCGGACGGACAGACGTTCTGCCCTCCTCGGGATTACAATATGCCTGGTCTCGTAGCGTGCACTTTCCTCTCTGGCTTGGCGGTGGACCTGTCTTTCATGCCTTTGTATGTCCTACAACACCTGGTAGAGGGCCTGAGCACAGGAGCCCCGCCCCCTGGACGTGGATGGGCTGGGCAATGCCAGGGAGCCCACCCCTGCCGGGCTGGACCTCATCAGCACTCACAGCCCTTTGTTCTGTGGCACCAGGAGCTTCGTCACTGGGACTTAGGGGCAGATGATCTCTAGATGAAAACTCTGCAAAAGTCCTGCCTGGGCAACACTTAGCAAATTGGGGTGTGTGTGTGGGGGAGGTGTGGGGGTGCTCAGCCAGGTTCTTACAAAGGACAGGTCCTCTATAAACCCTGTTGGCCTTTCATACCACACCACATCCTCACGGGTCTGGAAATATGCTGCACGCTGAAGTACGACCAAAGCGCAGCTCTGCAGTGACACCACGCCAGGCTCAGGCCTCGGGGAAGAAACGGGAGGGGCACCTGGCTGCCCTGGCCACTGGCTCCCCTCTGATGTTCTATTTTCCTGTTGTCCGGAGGCTACGGATTTGGCTTATTTATATAGTCTTGCTTATAATTCAGCATTCTCGAAGTGGGACAGCAATAATAACGATCAGAATAATGGCAAAGCCATCATTGTTTTGAACACTTACCTTATGCTGAGCACCCTGACCAGGATTCTGCAAATCTCTCCTCTAAGTCCACGACAAACCCACGGTTGTGCCCAAGGCCACACAGATGGTTGGGGATGGAGCCTGGCCAGTCCTCGGACTCCAGAGGCGGGGCTCACGGACCCCTCTGCTGCGCTACTTCGGAGTCGTCGGGCCACGTTGATTTTATGAAATTGCAGCACGTTTGGCACTTTGGTCAGGAATCTGTATGTTTGTAGTTCATGGCAGGCTCCCTGAGCACCTCATGGCAGGGATTTTCTGAAATATATTTAGGTTCAGATGCACAGAACCATTTTTCTTCTTATCTAAGTGCTGGTGTATAATAGGAACTATATTATTGCTATAATGTTCTCTTGAATTGAGCCTCTGGAAAGATGCCAGGACCAAGTTTGGACACAAGTGAAAGCCCCGTTGGAAGGAGCTGGGTGGGGGCTGGGAGGCTCATCAGTCACGGAGCTGCCTCTTGGCAGGCGACCGGACCCTCACTTCCCTTTAATGCAGTCAAGGCCATTGAACCCAGGCCCAGATGGCCTCCTTCCCTACGCTATTGCCTTTCAGTGTGTAATTATTAATTATTATTATTAAAGTAATATCTGTTACTTATTGAGCACCTACTAAGTGCCTGGGACAGCCCACACGACTTCACATATGCTCTTTTATTAATCAGTGCAGTGACTCTATCCTGTAGAAACTCTGGTCATCTCTGTTTGCAGAAAAGAAGCTGAGGCTTAGAGATTGTAAGTTTCCCAAGGTTAGGAGGTAAAGGTCACCTCAACTCTAGAGCCTGTGCTATTCTACCAAACTCAGGTGCCTCCTGTTTTCAGGCAGCGAGCATCCCACACTCTCTTTCTCCCCAGTCTCGTCTCAATCTCCTCTGCAGCAATATATATTCAAAGGCAGTAATGAGCACAGAACGCGGCCCACAGCTGCCTTCCCGGTGGTGTCTTCTCTTTTTTCCTCTAGTTTATCTTTATTGTTGATTTATCTTTGTTTTTCCCTCATTGACCCCTTCTTCCTCACCCCACCCCCCAGGCCTTCCCCACACTATTGTCTGTGTCCATGGGTTGTGCATAGATGCATACAAGTTCTTTGGTTAGTCTCTTCCTGCCCACCCCTTACCTCTGAGGTTTGTCAGTCTGTTCCTTGCTTCCATGGCCCAGTGGTGTTTTCCTGTTGACCTAGCCTCTGGTCAGAAGAGACACAGGTTTCTTTGCAGTGTGACAGGAAGGCGGGGCACTTGCCTCTGCGTTCCCTGTGTCTGTGGAGTGTCTGCGGCAGGCTTTTCCCCGGGATTGAGGGTTTCCTTCTGTCCCAAGTGGTCAAGCCCCAGGGAAGCAGATACGCCTCATTAACAGGCTCCCTCAGCCTGTAAGAGGCAGTGAAACACTCTGAGGCTTCCTGACCCTGCAGCCCCAGGACTGCGGTCTGCACCTCCCTGGAGCACTTGATACTGTTCCTGGGTGCCTTCTCACCTGGATGCAGCCTTCAGCTGGGGCACCAGCTTCCCCCCTCCCAGGACTCTCCCTTTAGAGAAGGAAGCAAGAAAGTGTGCCCTGTGTTTAGTAAAATATATCTTTCCACCCAGCTCAGCCCGCTATGTCCTTGAAGCCAGGTATGTTCAGGGCAAAGAAGACTTTGATCAACGGCCCCATTTCACAGAGACCGGGAGGTTCTTAGCTTGCAGGAAGCACAAGCCCTGTCTGTGCTGGAAAGTCCCGGTTCACGGTGGCCGCGCTGGCACTAGCCCCTGGGAACCAGCAAGTGAGATGAATTAGGAGCCTGGAGCAAAATATTTGGTTTCATGCAATTTAGCTTCTTTCTACTACTTGCTTAAAATTCTGTGGAACAATTAAATCTTAAAAGTGTCTTGTGAATGCCTTGGGCTTTCTTCTTCAGGTTTATTGATTGTATTTGATATGACTCACAAGAGCAAGATTTTTTTTTTTTTTTTAACGTTTAAAAAGACCATTTGGTTGGAACCCAGAAAGAGAAAGGCCATAAAAGTGAGAGAGCATCTCCAGGGGTGGGGGACGTCTGGCCCGCGGGCCGTATAAGGCCCATGAAATCAATACCAGCTAGCATCACACACCTCACCAAATTAGCCTGACCGAATAAAGCAGGCTAATTTTTAAGTTGATAATTTTGTATGGCCCGCAAATGATGTTACAAATATCCAAATGGCCCTTGGCAGAAAAAAAGCTTCCCACCCCTGAACGATGGCAGTGGGTCCGGCAGGTAGAAAACCTCACCTCATTCTATCACCTGCTTCAGGTCTCTTTGATTTTAGGGCCTTAGCTTGGCCCAGGGAGGAAATAGTTATGAATGAATTCTTGGTATCCTGCCCCTGAGTAGTACAGACAATCATTGGGAAGAAAGCAGAAAACACTTGAGTGGGAAAAGGCTAAAGGACCCTTTGAGAAAACAGATAAAAACAAATGGTTATAAGAATCTCCTCCCCCCTCCCCCCAAACAGAGTTACTGCTGGCTGATTGACTAGTAAACATTGGCAACACACCCTGAATTGAACTTGTGACTTTCTGTACCAGGTGAGCAAACTGAGTGTCTTCACTCCAGGGCATTCAGAAGTAAAGGAGGCATCGAAGGTAAAACCTCTCACAAGAAAGATGCATCTCATTTTTCTGACCACCTCTTGGCAAGGGGTTTGCTCATTTTCCTTCCAAAGGCTTGGTTTCTAGATGTCTGACCCAGGACCCGAACACATTCACAAGCCTCAGTATGGCCGATTAAGCCAGGCTTTGCTGCCTACGCTTTAAAAAACACACACAAAAAAACTCCAGGTGAAAAGGTGTTTTAGAATAATAAAAAAGAAGCAGCCTCCTGGCTAGCTGGGAAGTTGGGCTGCCTTCCCACTCCACATCCGCATGGAGGTATCAGGAGAAGCTCCAAACACATGGCCCCTGCACAGATGGAAACGAATATTTCTCAGCAAAAGAGGAAATGAGGGGCGAGGAGAAGGTGGAGGAAGACGCGAGGCTGCGCTGCGCCCTGATGGCCTGCGTTTCCAGCCCCGGGAAGGAAGGATTTGAGCCGCAGCGTTCAATCCGGAGCAGCGATCTGTGGTCGGGGGAGTGCGGCACATCTGCCTTTTATAGGTTTGGGATGAAAAATGTTTTTAATTAAGGAGTGGAATTGGGGCTTTTAGTCTTGCGGCATGCTATGTACCTCTCAAACCTGCAGGGTGGGAATTTAATTCTGACCTCTCACCTCCACCTACTTTAACCAAAGGGCTCCTGGGAGAACTCAGAAACCTCCAGCACCTGAGAAAGTCTGAATGGCCGTTTCTGGGGTCACACTCATCACACTGAATACACCCCAAAGCAGAGAGCCGTCCCTCTCCCCAGCCTGGGTGACTTGCCACATGATTCCACTGCCAGGCTTGGGAAGGAAGGTGCTTCCCTGTCATTGTTGGCTGTGAATCGAGACCATGAGCGAGGGAGGCTTAGGGACTCCTCAAAAGGAGAAAACAAAGAAAAATAATGACAGTAAAAACCTAGTAATAAAAACAATTTAAAAGTAAAGCAAAACTAGAAAGGTAATGCTGGGTTGCCATATTCTTATTTGAAACAAGCCCTCCTCCAAAGAGTACCCCCCCAAAAAAAAACCTCTGTAAAGGGAAGAAAGAAGGGAAGGAAAAATCATTCTGTGCAGGTTCCAGCTCTCTGAGGGAGACACCAGGAGGCAGAGAGGAGGCTTGGTAGCATCTTTGTGAAATTTCAGAAGCCAGCAAACCGAGAGGAGCAGCCTACAGTAAGAAACCACTGTTCTCTCCTGGCGATAAGCTAGATGGGTGTCTGAGCTTAGTTTCTGGGCTTTCCCCCAATTTCTTTCATTTTGAATGCTTCTCGGCTCTAAGGTGCTTCCTTGTGAGATGTGAATCCTTCCCCAGTATTGGAAAGAACCTCCTGGGAGTTAAGTCAAGAGCTTGTAATCCTTTTGGCTAGTCTGAATCAGGCCCCAATGCAGGAGGCTGGCCCAAGTGGCATCTCCATGCTTTTCAGACCCTAACATTCTACACGTTCCTGTGGATTCCCTTTGCTTGACTTGTCCCTTTCCCCTTCCTGCCTCGTAAAAGTCTCTTTCAGTTCTCGAAGATCCAGTGAGGGCTGCATCAGTTCCTTTCTAGGTTCTAAGTATGAACCCTACCTCTTTATAAGTTAATAAAAGTTAAAAAAAAATTGGTATGACTTTAAACTTATGCATGCTGAACTTTAACCCCCTCTCGGATTTTCAAATTAAATTTTTGAATAAGTTAATCAAAGCTGAACTCTTCTTTTTTCTCCCTCCCTTTTTTCCTCTATGTTTCTGCTTTGTTGGTTCTTTAAACAAGTGTTTAACCCACAGATTGGTAAACTAGCGCTAGGTTCAGTTCAAATGTTACCTCCTTGGGAAAATTTCCCTCACCTGGGCAGGAATAATTGCTCCTCTTTTGTACTTGGGCAGTCCAGCCCTCCCTGTGCTTCCTCCTCTCCTCCTGCATCATTGATTGACAGTCTAGAGGGTGTAGCACATATCACATTGTATTACATGTAGCTCTTTATGTGTCTGTCTTCTCTGATCTGCCAGCTGCCCCGGGGCAGAAATGCTCCCTTTGTTCTTTGCATTCCCAGTGCTTAGTTAGCACAGTACCTGGCACCTGGAAAATGCTCAATTCACGTTGAAAGGAATTGAATTCAGAATAGTGGAATGAAGAGAATCAGAGGAACACCATGGTAGATTTTTGGAGTCTTGATAGTGAAGGGTGATTTTTATTTGTGGACTCAAGATATTCTTCATATTCTGCCACTACTAAAGGTGAGGACAGTAGTGACCGGGCAACTGTATACCCACCTCATGTAATTACTTATGTATATCATATCATTTATAAACACATGTTTATAACCCCATGGTAATTGTTCACAGTTCAGGAAGTTACTGAACAAATTAAATTATATTGGTTTCCTTTCAGTTATTAGATTTATTGCATTTCTTTTATGATTATGTATAGGAAATTATTGACTAGGTTTTATGACATTTAGTATCAGGCATTGCATTATAACCAACAGTAAGAATTGCTAACATTTATTGAACACTTACTATGTGCCAGGCATTCTTTTAGCACTTTACATATTTTAACTTATTTGTTTGATACAACAAATCTATATGCAGTTCCAACACAATCTGTAATTGATTATATATCTTGCATGGTTGCAAATAAAAATGTTATCATATCGTATAAGCATATGGGTAGCAATACAGTTGGGAATATGAGTAGAAAACATTGAACTATTGCGATTGAGTGAGAGTATTATCTAACCCATACAATCATAGATTCAGTTTGGTGGTCTAAAAAAATGTTGACATTTGGACTCATCAGCATTACAACTTGGGGAAAATGGAGTTCAATGTCATCACTGTGGTGTCAGAGCTTTGGGCAGAGTCTCAACGAGAGAGTGGAAAGAGAAGCTTCCACACTTTGTCTCTAGCACATTCTGCATGTCTAATAGGAGGGAGCTGTTAAGATTCCATGGGCTTGTCTGGTCCCAACCATGGATGCGGGTCTCTGTGTTTAAAGGACGAGAGGACTGATGACTTACTGGAACTTCTTCTGCTGAGCTGGGAGCGATGTGTATTTTGCCCTTTGCCATTATTTTTATGTGATGATTCTTGCTATTAAGTCAAAACATAGAGGTTGAAGGGTTCATAGATTTAAGGAGGCTATGATACCCCACTTTCTGTTCTTGCATCATATTAATTTTTGGTGATGATGAGAAAAAAGGAGGTTGCCTTTATGCTTGATCCATAACAGAATCTTAATATGTGTTTGCTGAGTAAATTAGTGGATTTCTCTCTAGCCTACACTAGCACTGTGATAGAAACTTGCGATCTTATTATGTTGGGTTCACACCCTATTAGTATTTATTTTAGTTAATATAATGCAATTAGAGTATAATCATATTAGGAGTTTTCAGATCATGTCAGCAAAGTAAAAGTTATTGAAATAACAGTGCTAATGTAAAGTGATGGAAAATAGTGTGTGAAATGCTTGGATTGAGTTAGGCATGAAAAGAAAGTTTGGGAATGAAAGGAGTAGGAGAATCAGACCTTTGGCTTCGTCTGAGACTCCTGTGTAAGTGCTCATGGACTCAGGGATGCCTTGCTGCTGCATTCTCTCCCTGATGGGGCCGTGATACCTTTGAGTGTTTCTTGAGACAAAGTTCTCTCTTACGGTGTGTTAAAAAAAATGTGGCCTTGAGGTCAATAATGGAAAGACTGAGATCAAAATCTAATTCCAACTCTTCTCTAAGTGGCTGTGTGACTTTGGCAAGCCTCCTACCCTCTCTGGGCCCTTAGTTTTTACCTGTAAAACAAGGAGGGTAGCCTAGATAACAATAAGGTCCCCTGGCTCTGTTATTATATTTAATGATACTATAACTTCTCAGAGCTTAAGGTGAGCTAGGAGGCACATAAGTTGACCCTACTTTTTTTCTGCCTGGAGCAAATCCCCAAAGCAGCCCGGTGGCCACAGAAGCCCACTTTGTATTGTGCAAATGGTTGTGTACCATTCTTTGCTTGTAGCTTTATTCTACCAGGCCTTTTAGGACCTAGGTGGTCAGGTATAGGCAACTATTGCTTCAGAGTGTGTCAAACTTATATGAAGCATGGGTCTGTCATGCTTCCCATTCTTCAGCCTTTTTCCCAGCCCCTTGACTTTCCCTCAGGTGTGAGTGTGGAATTCGAGCAGGTAGAAAGTTCTGGAAACGAAGAGAAGAGAGTAGTTTCAAAGCCAGATATCATTTCCCAATAGTGCTTTTGTTGGGAGGTCAGAAGACACCTCAGCGGCGGCTCTCGTTTTGGCTCCCTTATAGGAGGGCGCATCTCCAGGCCTTTGTCCAACTTTTTGATTCTTTGGTGTTTCTGAAACATTACTCTGTTTGGGGGTTGTTAGGTATGGTGCTGGTGATACCACTCTGAGGAAATAATTAACACATTTCTGAGGAGAAGCTTCCAGCCAGATCTGCACTTGTGGTGGCGCATACATCTCGCAAAGAATTGTTATTTAAGCAATAATCCTTGAGAAATTGGTCGTTACCCGCATTAAACGACTCAGCCCATTGCCAAGGATGGTTAACGCTCTAATAAACTGGTCATTAACTGCAGTAACAATGAATTTCGAGGGGATTATTGCTATTATAAACCTTAATCAATGGTTTATAACAGCAATAATGTGGTCCTTTCTCTTAATGGTAAGTAGGGCAGCTTGCGCCATCGCCTTGGAAATGTTTTTGTGGTGGCTGATAAGTCAGAGGGGAGGTCTCCCACGCCGCCCACTCTTTAGGAGCGCATTGGGAAAGGCAGAAGACACGTCAGGGCTCTTGATGGCCCAGGCTCTGTGTTCTGGGGAGCAGGTGTAGAAAAAGGGATGGAGGATTCTTGTCTGACCCCCATGGTCTTTTCTCATTGCAGACCCAGTGAGGCACTGGGAGTGGGGACTCCTGGGCATGTCTGTCCAGCATGACACTCTAGATTGAGGACGTGATTCAGTATGGGCTTCCTCATGGGTGGAAAGTAATAAGGAAGAAGTGGTCACCTGTTAGTGGAATGGAGTCTGTTCCAGGCTCAGTTCTGTCCCTAACTTGTGATGTGATTCCAGATGAATCATGTCACTTTTATGAGCCTCTGAAATGTGGAAATTGGACTCAATGATTTCTCAAGTCCCTTTCTGGTATAACGCTCTGTGGTTCTCTTCATAGTTTGACATTTTGTATTAATATATTTTTATAGAGTGATAATAATAATAATAACTTACATAATGCTTGGTATTATTCTTAGTTGCTTGCAAAAATTAGCTCATTGAATCCTTGCAACAACCCCACTTCTTTATAGAGGACCTCAAGGCAGAGAGACTGAAACTCATCTGTACCACAGAGCTAACTCAAGGTGGAGCGGGACTTGAGCACAGAGAGTCCAGAATCTGTGCTCTCTCCTCCACTCTACCCTCTCTCTAGAAGTCTCTCTTCATTATTTAACTTGATCCTCACACCCTTTGAAGTAGCTGGTTGGGGCTGCCTTATTGCTGATACAAATGAGGACTGCCAAAGCTCTGAGAAATGAAGGGACCTGTTCAAATAGACACAGCAGATCTGAGTCCAGAGAGTTGTACCAGGAGCTTCCAGACCAGGACCTTCTCTCTCCAATGCAGTGGGCTGGGCACATTCTGATGCCATCCTGATGCCAGGCTCCTTGTCACTGGGGCTTCCTCCAACAAAGGGAAGGGTTAAAGTTCACACCCTCCTACATCACTGGAGGCATGCCCCCGGGACAGGAGGTTGATCTTGTTTCTACCCCGGCATTGCTTAGAGTGCATGGGAAAATGGACATTGCAGTAGACGATGGGGGCCAAAGGCATCTGAATATTTTATTTTTATTTTCTTTATTACGGAAAATTAAAAACAGATACAGAAGAATAAACTAATGAACCAACATGTTACTATCACCAGCTTTAGCAGTTATCAACTCATGGCCTATCTTGTTTCATCCACCCAGCCCCCCTTCCCTTCCCATCCTGGGTTATTTTGGAGTAAACCACAGATATCATACCACTTCATCTGTGATCATCTCAGTATGCACCTGTAAATGTTAAGAATTCTTTGAAAAATAGCAATACCACTATCAGATCTTAAAAATTGACAATAATCATTAATAGCCTCAAATATCCTGTAAGATTTCAGATTTCCCAGATTGTCACATAAATGTATTTGGATTTTCTCCTGGCTCCAGCCACCCATGAACGTTGAGACTTAAGAGAAATCCTTCCCAGGTTTGCTCCCATTGGCTCATCTGTAGAAGGAGATGCACACATAGCCAATGCCTTGTCTCTTCCATCACTGGGTGGTTGAAGCAAGGCCTCTGAAGGGCTGGAAGCTACACTATCATGCCCAGGTCTCTTCTGCAGACCCCTGGGAGGAACCTTCAAGCTCTGTCTTTTTGAGTGTGACCTTCTTTTCATCTGGCACACTCCAGAGAGCAGACTTGTTCTGGGAAATGAAGAAAAGGAGACAGCAATGCCTTCCCAGGTAGCCTGTCTACAGGGGAAGGGGCACATCTTGGCGACCCTTCTCCAGAAAAAGAACATGCTGGCTGCATTTCTGCCATCAGTGAAATGATGCTGCCTGTCCAAAGCTGGCCTTGGGGCAGCCTGGCCCTATGGGGTGAAAAAGTTCCATGCCCCTCTTATTGTCGGTCCTGCCCTGCCCACTGGGCCTCCATTTCTTCATGTGCAGAGTCTGAGGGCTTGGTTGGATATGCCCTCGAAGGGTCTCTAAGAAACATCTGGGGGCTTCTCCAAACTTTATGTTTTCCTCTGGAATGTATGTATGGCTAGGAGTCAAAACCTCCCCTGCGTGTTCTCTCCCTACTTCCCTCCCGCTCCACCCACATTGAGAGTGTTAGGACTAAAGGATGGCTAAGGTCTAGATGTGCTAACATCCTGTGAAGCCAGGGTTTTGCCAAACTTACCAGTATGTTTCCTGTCCTGCAGAACTAAGTGGGTCATCTCTGCCGGAGAGACCTTGGGCCAGTGACCTTGAATGACCCTTGATGGGGTTCCTTCTAGGTTTTCCCCAGAGCTTCAGGTTCTTTTCTGCAAGCTGTGTTTAAGCCCAGTGCCTGGGGAATACTGTGAGGGGGTAATTCATAAACACGATGGAGCATGGCATTGAAATAAGGCTGCTTTAACAATGGAAACTCCACCAAAATATCTGCTTGCCTTTTCCTCTTCTGGACTCCTACATGGGCTGTGGGCCAGGACAACTGGCCCAGTTTCCTGATTCCCTCACCCACTGTGAAGCCAGATCCCCACTCGGAGTCTGATACATCTGGGCTTTGCCGCCAACGCTCAGCTGGGTGTTTCAACATTGGTGCCCAGCAGACAGAGGGTGAGGGGTCTCGAGAGGGTCTGCAGGTTCAAAAAAGGGTCCTTTCTTCCAGCAGGTAGGAAACTTTATGGGTTTTATTTAAGATCCACACCTAGAACCCCTGCCTGGGGCTGACCTTCCTGCCCCCAGCCCCTGGGCCACGTGCTCTGGGGTCAGTCTCGCCAGGTTGCTCCTCCTGGCTCCACCGGGCTCTCCGGGCTCTTGTTGCTTCCTGTCCCCAGCCTGTGGAGAGAGGATCCAGTTAGGCCAGGGGCGGAGGGAGGGGCATAAAGAGAGTGATCTGGAATAAACTGAAAAGTTTACTCTGTGCAGCACTGAAATAAAAAAGCTCATTCAGAAAGTTAATGATTTATTTTATAGTTTCATTATCAGGGTCACATTACTCAATAGCATTTCAAACATGTCATTTGTACAAACTATGGTAATTAAAATTTATAACATACTTCATCAGCAGCATATGAATCTTTTAGCCAGCACTCTGCTGTCATATAAACAGTGTAATTTCAGCTGCAATTCACCCTTTATTGGCTCTCATTTGTGATTTAACAGCCATCAATGACTGTGCTATAAAGAATAAATTAACCATCCGTAAACCTTACGATGACAGGGACAGTCAAATAGACTTAAACGCCTTCCGCCCAGCTCTTGGAGCCCACAGAGAGCAGGTGAAGGCCAGGTACACGCCAGGCCCTCTGCTCAAAGGACCTTCCTGATTCCTGCTGCTTCCTCTCACTGGGATGGCTCCTCGCTGGCCCCGAGGTCCCTCTAGCTGCCACTTGCAGGAGTATCAGGTTTTCTGCTTCCAAAGTGGGGAAGTGGAGGGATAAACGGCCCCTTCACAGACTCACCTGAGATGTCTGTGCCCCGAGAGAGACCTTAGATATTATCTACCAGTAACTGTCATATGAGAGCCTTTGGAAATGTGTGGGGTCACTTTTGGTTGATCTAATGACTGGGTGGGGGAAGTCCTGGCATATAGTAGTCGAACCACATGATGCCAAGTCCTGCAATGAGCAGGATCTGACTTCCCCCAAATGCCTGCCGAGCTGGCCCTGAGCAACCGGTAGTCCAGCATTCTCCTGCGATGACACAGGCCTAGAGAGGGGAAGGGCCTTGCTGAAAGCTGTGCTGGTTCTCAGGGCCGAGCCAGAAGGAGAACCTCGGGTGAGCAGTCTGACAGCGACAGCTCCTGGAGCAGGTCTGGCTGGCTCTCAGGGAGTGACAGTCAGGACGGATTGGGAACGCTGCTTCCCCGGGCGCCTTGCTCCTGGGTGCCCTCCTGGAGAGGTGGTCAGGGTGCTCTGGCCGGGCCCCGTGGCTGACACTGCACACGGCTCATAAATGAAGTGGATTGGATTTGTTACCGAGACGTCTCCAAGGAGCCTGGGTCATTCAGGCCAATAAAATTGGCCTCATAAATTCATCCTGACATGCAGGATTACTCCAGCCCGCTGAGGTCACCTTCCTGCTCTGATTTATGGCCAGCCTATGGGTTAATAATACTGTTTACTCAGTGCTCCCTTCTTGTTCCTCCACTTGCCCTCCCCTCCTTGGAGCAGATACTGATCAAAGCGTCCCTCTGGAAGGGTGTGGTGGATGGATGGAGTAGAGGCGGAGGAGGACTCTGTGGGTGGGGTGTTTCATTCTGTGCTGTTTGAAAGCAATACTTAAAAGAATTTTTTTTTTCTTTCTCAGAAGTTACCTGCAGACATTCCTGTCCAGGGTCCTGTTTGGAGTGCTACCCAAAGAAAGGGGGTTTGGGGACGTGTGGTTTCCCTCCTACTGTCACACGTGTGCTGGTTTCATTAGACAAGAAGTGACTTTTCTGTTTCTCTTCTGGCCAACTTGTGGGCTGGTCCCACACTGGAAAGTGCTTGTCAGTGGTCAGCCTCTGCCTAGAAAAGTAATGGAACTCAGTGTTGATGTGGGAAAGATGGTAAGGATCACATGCCTGGGCTTTGTCTTCTAACACCAGTGGGTACAGGTGGTGACGATACAAAGGAAAACCTCACATGCATGTTAAAGTCCCTCCCAAACCTGAGCTTCTCTGACCCAGCTTTTTATTATTTACAAGCTTCCAAGTGTTGTATTCTGGGCTCGCTTGCAATAGTTTGATAAAAGAAAAAAAGTAAAAAATTAGATTGGGGCTGCTCTTAAAATGTTCCCCTACATAAAACGAGGTTGGGCAATGGAGTCAGCTCCAGTTAGTTTCCTCCTACCTTTGCATAGCGACACTCCTGAGGCTAAACTTCTACAGAGACCTTCTTGGTGACATATGCTCAAGATCAAGTACAGATGCTCCTCGACTTACTGGGCTATGTCTCAATAAACCCATCGTAAGCTGAAAATATTGGAAGTCAAAAGTGCATTTACTACACCTAAACTGCTGAACGTCGTAGCTCAGTCTCGTCTACCTTAACAGTGCTGAGCACACTTACGTTAGCCTGTAGTTGGGCAAAATTATAACTCAAAGCCTATTTGAAAATATTTTTTCTTTACTGATTTTAGAGAGAGAGGAAGGGAGAGGGAGAGAGAGAGAAATATTGGTGTATGAGAAAATTGATTGTCTGCCTCCTGAAGGCCCCTCCACTGGAGACTGAGCCCACGGCCTGGGCATGTGCCCTGATCAGGAATCAAACTGTGACCTCTTGGTGCATGGGGTCGATGCTCAACCACTGAGCCACACAGGCCAGGTCAAAGCCTGTTTTATAATAAGGTGTTGGATACCTCATGTAATTTATTATGCCTATTCCAACTTTCACAACATGGTAAAGTTGAAAAATTATAAGTCAAACCACAGCAAGTTTGGGCAGCCTGTACTTGATCACTACGTAATAAATAAACAAATGAAACTGAAGGCCCTGGAGCATCTGACTTCAGTGCTTCAAAGATGACTTTAACCAGGAGCAAATGCCCCAGGAACTGGTAGGCCTATGAGAACTCAGTGGCAGGGCTCTAGGTGGGATATGTGTATTATCCTTAAATAAATTAGCAATTACTGAGCAATTTCTCTGTGAGTTTCAAATCTCAGATATTAGACAGTCTCTGCCCTCAAGGTACTTTCAGTCCACCGAAGAATCAGAATGAATGGCTATTCAGGTGGTTTTGGCATGAATGAATAGCTCAGGTGGTTTGGGCATGGAAATAGAGGTACAAAGAACTACAGTGGAATAGGAGAGGGAGAGAGTGATCCAACCTCAGCAAATCCTAGACGTCATTTGGGGGAGTGGGGGGTGGACATGTATTTATGCAGTCATCAAACACTTATGAAATCCTGCTTTTAACCAGAAACTGGCTTTCTGCTGTTTGGAAACTTTTCTGGTTGATGCTTTTGGGCCCATTGCAGCGTAAGTCAAAACCCCTCTCCATTCAAGTGACCTTTCTCTGCTCCCTCCCTCCAGGCTCTTCCCCACTCTGGGCTCTCATCCAGCCTTGTCCAGAGTCCCGCTGATGGGCCCTGAGAGAGCATTCAGAAGACCAAATTGCTTTTGGAGACCCTGGGCTGCCTCCATGATTTGCAGGCTGAGGAGGACTGAGCTGTGAATACACGTGGCTGCGGATGGGCTGCTGCTGTTACTGGCCAAGTCCAGCCCTGCAGAGAGCACTAAACATGCTTTTTCTCTGGCTGCTGGGGGAGCGAGGTGAGGGTGTCACAGGGTTTTGAGTAGTTGTCCTTGGAGAGTAGTTGTCCTTCTGCCCCAGGGGAGGGAGGAAGGAGAAGAAATGGGGAGTCTGGGGCTTTGCCACGTAGAGAGGGAGCCAGCCGGGTGGTAGTTGTGGTGGCACCAGAGCACACAGATCCCATCAATTGATCCCATCAATCCCATCAGTTGCCGCCAGCCCTCCATCTTATAGTAAGGCTACGCCATGGAGGGAAGAGGACAAACCCATGCCCAGGGGATGCGATAGGCACTTTCACATGCTACTTCATTTCCTGTCACAGCACCCTGGACAGGCGGTCACTTTCAGGTCAATTTTTTACTTATGGGGAGATCCACTTTGAGAAGCTAAGCAATGGGGTCAAGGTCACATATCTACTAAGAGATTTGGACCAGGCCTGTCTGACCCTAACTAAAGCCTATGCTTTTCTCAGTGATATCAGCGGCTTCTCAGCCTCTCTGAGGGAGCTGACACTATGCCTTTCAGAGGCTTGGCCAGTTGCAGAGCCCCAGTGGCAGAACTGGTCTGAACCTGGGTCTTCTCCCACTTCACTCTGCTGCTTCCCACTTGACTCACAGGAAGTCCGTTAAAAATAAGTACTTGTCCTCCATGGAACATTCACTCACTCCGGTAAATAAAAAGCTTTGAGGGATTTGGAGACTTATAAAAAACAGCAGTCCGGCCTGTGTGGCTCAGTGGTTGAGCGTCTACCCATGCACCAAGAGGTTGCTGGTTTGATTCCTGGTCAGGGCACATGCTCAGGTTGTGGGCCCGATCCCCAGTGCGGGGCACGCAGGAGGTGGCCAGTAGATGTTCTCTCTCATCAATGTTTCTAATCTCTCTCTCCTTCTCACTTCCTCTCTCTCTAAAATCAATAAAAGAAAAAAATTGGATCATTAAAAAAATAAATAAATAAAGAAGAGCAAATTCTGCCACTGTGGGGAGACAACACATATACCTTTCTTTCCTTCTTTCTTTCTTTCTTTCTTTCTTTCTTTCTTTCTTTCTTTCTTTCTTTCTTTCTTTCTTTCTTTCTTTCTTTCTTTCTTCCTTTCTTTCTTCCTTCCTTCCTTCCTTCCTTCCTTCCTTCCTTCCTTCCTTCCTTCCTTCCTTCCTTCCTTCCTTCCTTCCTTCCTTCCTTCCATTCGGGATGGAAACAAAGCTGGCTATAGTCCCTGCAATCAGGTGGCCTACACCCAGAGTCATTTCTGGGCACAGTGGTATGGTAGCTAGGGTCTTCAGTGACTTATCTGCACCTTCTGTCTCCAGAGCTTTGTCAAGAGGGCCATTGTGAATGTTCACAGCCCTGCCTCTTATGCCTGTTGATGTCACCAGCCAAATTCCTCGCTTCCTGTGTTTGCCTGAGCAGCACAAATGTTCTGTCATACCTATTGGCCCATTGCAACCTCTGCAGCAGAAAGGGCTGGGTACAGAATCTTCTATTTAAACAAATGAACACAAACAAAACAAGACCCAGGGAGATGGTTCCTATAGGCCCAGCATCAGGGCAGGCTCCCTGTGTCAGCATAATTACCCTGCACAGGTGAGTTGCTAGACGACTTTCACTGTTCACTGTTCTATCCAGGGAGGGCTGTGCTAGGCGCAGTGGGGACGGAAAGGGAGATGGCAAGCCAGCAGGCCAGCCACATGTCACAAGCAGCAGGCTTACCCTGAAGGCACTTACACATTCGACACGGGAGCTGCCTGCCCTCTTTGGCATGTGCTCCCAGAGGTGGTGAAACACCCCCACCCCAAGGTGATGATGCAGAGTCACACACTGACGTTCCAGACCTAATCTTTCCTACTGCTCACGACTACCTGTGTGAGCTTGAGTAAGACCCTACCTCTATTTCCCCCTCAACTTTTCCATTTGTCAGTTGAGGGCTGGCATGAAATGTCTGAGATAGGACTCTGAAAACAAAGCATTATCAAGATACAGAAGGAAGGCATCAATATTTTTGGAGATGGGAACCCCCATCACTCTTGGTCTGACTTTGAGACATCCTTAAAGTTATACATCATGTATTTATGCTTTTTTTTTTCTTTTCAACTTAATTTTATTGTTGAAAATATTACAGATGTCCCCTCTTTTTCCCCCCATTGATCCCCTACTTCTTACTCCTGCCCCCCTCCTGCCTTCCCCACACTATTGTCTGTGTCCATTGGTTACGCATATATGCAAATAAGTTCTTTGGTTTATCTCTTCTCACCCCCACTTTCCTTTGAGGTTCATCAGTCTAACAACTAATTTGTACTTCTTAATTCTTTCACCTTTTTCACCCATACCCCCAACCCCCTTCCATCTGGCAGCCAACAAAAAGTTCTCTGTATCTATGCATTTGTTTCTGTTCTGCTTGCTCATTTTGTCCGTAGATTCAATTGTTGATAGAGATGTATTTATTGCCATTTTATTGTTCATATTTTTCTTGTTCTCCTCCTCCTTCTCCTCCACCTTTTCCACCTTTTCCTCCCCGCCTCCCCTATCCCCTCTCCTTCCCCCTCCCTTCCCCTCCCCCTCCCCCTCCTTCTCCTTCCTCTACTTCTTCTGGAAGACTCGTCAACATTTCATATAATACTGGTTTGGTGGTGATGAACTCCTTCAGCTTTTTCTTGTCTGGGAAACTGTTTATATGGCCAACAATTCTAAATGATAGCTTTGAAAAATAGAGTAATCTTGGTTGTAGGTCATTGTTTTTCATTACTTTGAATTTCTCTTGCCACTCCTTTCTGGTCTGCAAAATTTCTTTTGAGAAATCGTCTGATAGTCTTATGGGATCTCCTTTGTAAGTAACTAACTGCTTTTCTCTTGCTCCTTTTAAGATTCTCTCTTTGTCTTTAACCTTCTGCATTTTAATGATGATGTGTCTTGGTGTGGACCTCTTTGGGTTCATCTTGTTTGGGATTCTGTGCTTCCTGGACTTGTATGTCTGGTTTCTTCACCAGTTAGGGAAGTTTTCTGTCATTATTTTTAAAAATAGGTTTTCAATTGCTTACTCTCTCTCTTCTCCTTCTGGCAACCTCATGATGTGCATGTTGGTACACATGAAGTTGTCTGAGAGGCTCCTTACACTAGCCTCATTTTTTTTTATTTTTTGTTCCGATTTGGTGATTTTTGCTTCCTTATATTCCAAATTGATGGTTTGCTTCTTGGCTTTACCTACTCTACTATTGATTCCCTGTAAATCATTCTTTATTTCAGTTAGTGCATTCTTCATTTCTGACTCGTCCTTTTTTATGCTCTTGAGGTCCTCGCTAAGTTTCTTGACATTCTCACTAAGTTCCTTGAGCATCCTTATGACCAGTGTTTTGAACTCTGCATCTGTTAGATTGCTTATATCTGTTTCATTTAGTTCTTTTCCTGGAGTTTTATTCTGTTCTTTCATTTGAGACATGTTTCTTTGTCTCCTTATTTTGGCTGCCTCCCTGTGTTTGTTTCTGTGTATTATGTGGAGTTGCTATGTCTCCTAGGCTTCCTAGGGTGGCCTATTGTAGTAGGTGTCCTGTAGGGTCCAGTGGCACAGCCTCCCTGGACACCCCAGCTGGGCCCTTGAGGTGCACCCCTAGTGTGGACTCTCTACCCTTCTGTTATAATTCAGTCTTGATTGCTGTTGGCACATCAATGGGAGGGATTTACTCAGGCTGATCAGCTGTAAGAACTGGCTGTGTCCACCTACCACTGACCTCTGACTACCTTGGAGGATCAGCTGTGCAGGGCCCACCACACAGAGAAAGACTTATTTTAGCAGGGCTCTGGTACCCACTGAGTCCACTCCTTGAGTATGTCCTTGTGGAGGTGGTTGGGTGGTGGTACTTCAACATGATCTGAAGGTGTCCACTGGGTGTGCTGGCTCTGGGGCAAGGTCAGTTACTGCCTGTGTTCTACCTAGGACCACCAGGCATAAGCTACAAAGTGATCTCCAGATGGCTGCTTCTTGTGCTGGTCTTGGAGGTGCCCAGGAAAAGCCAAGCTGTGAACCAAGGCTCGCTATTTCTAGTGCCAGGCCTGAGGCCAGTTAGCTAGAGGTATGGGGCTCGCTGAGGCCAGATGCTGTTTGTCTGAGAGAATTTAGAAAAATTTGAAGCAGGAACCAAGACAGGCCAATCCTATGGTAAAGCCACTGGAAACAGCTTGGGTGGGCCTATAAGTTGGGTGGGGCAAACAGTGTGAGCCAGATTGCTAGAGTCCCAGATATGGTGTACATCTGACTGCCCTGTGAGGGAAGGGCTCACCAAAGGAACAATGGCCTCTAACAGCACATCTGTCTGGGAGAAAGTTGCCTTTCCAGCTCTTGCCCCAATGCCAAACAACTCAGTTCCTCCCCATATGTCTCTTGTGCCTTTCAAGTTGCCTCCTCCACACTGGAGCCTGGAGGGTGCAGGTCCAAGTCCATGTGCGGGCCCTTTAAGAGGAGCTGCCTGGGGCTCCAGATGACTCAGTCTCCCTCAGCCTCAATTCCCGCTGGTTTTTACAGCCAGAAGTTATGGGGACTTTTCTTCCTGGTACTGGAACCTTGAGCTGGGGATCCTGATGTGGGATGGGGACCCCTTACTCCTCAGGGGAGACCTTCCCAGCCAAGGTAGCCCTCCTGATTTTTATCCACCACACTGTGGGACCAGCCTGTCCTTGCCTCCGCCTCTCCTACCAGTCTCGATGTGTCTTCTTCTTTAATTTTGTAGTTGTAGGACTTCCATTCAGCTCAGTTTCAGGTGGTTCTGAATGGTGGTTTTTCTGTAGTTTAGTTGTAATTTTGATGTGGTTGTGGGAAGAGGAGAGGACTACATTTATCTATGCCGCCATCTTGACAGGAAACCATGTATTTATGCTTTCAATGTCATGGTGTTATGGGCTGAATTGTACCCCTCCCAAATTCATATGTTGAAGTCCTCACCCCCCCCCCCCCATACCTCAGAATGTGACTGTATTTGGAAACAGCGTCTTTAAGAGGAGATAAGATAAAATGAGGCAGTTGGCTGCGGGGGCGGTGGAGGGCACTGATCCGGTATGACAGGTATCTTTATAAGAAAGAGATTAGAACATTGACACACAGAATAAAGACCAGGTGAAGACAGAGGGAGAAGACGGACAAATATGAGCCCTGGAGAGAGACCTCAGAAGAAAGCCACCTTGCTGACACCTTGATCTTGCATGTCCAGCTTCCAGAATTGTGACAAAATAAATTTCTGTTGTTTAAGTCACCCTGTCTTTGGTACGTTGTTATGGCAGCTTGAACAAAGTAATATACACAGCAAGATGACTTAATATTCATATTATCTGGAGACACTTTGGGGAATTTCAGAGTAACCATTGAGAGAACTGGGGCTCACTGAAAGGACTGAACAATAAGGGTGTGGTCACAGTATAGGCCTAAGGTGTGTGTGTAATTTGGGGACTAGATTGAGGATGAATGCATGGGTTTGACCTACACATTTCTGAGTACTGTGGAAAGAGGAATTCTCCTTTATGCTCTTTTATTTAACCTTCCCATTAACCCTGTGAAGTGGGGATTACAATTTCCAATTTACTAATGAGGAAACTGAAGCCTGGAGGCTCAGGTGACTTGACCCAAGCCACACTGCTTATTTCAGCAGAACCGGGAGTTCTGGAAGTTGGATTGCTTCGGTGCTTTGCTTGGGACCAGCCCAGCAAAGCATAACCTGAGACTTGCACTCAGCTGCAAAGGTGACCTGCTGGAAGAGCAATTTGAAAAGAATAAAGACGGTGAGGCACAAGGAAGAATTTCAAAGCCTTTTCCTAATCAGGACAAATGGCTGCGAGCCTGAGCTCTGCACAGATAGCCTGCCACATCTCAGAACGCAGCTCTTGCCACAAGCCAATGCCTCGCTGGCTCTGAAATTTATGCTGGAATTTAGACAGAGGACACAAATCATTGTAATCTCCCGATGAAAGATCACTGTCTCTGCAAATGCATTACCTGCTTGGAAAGCGACATGTTAAAAAATACTGATAATATATGGGCACAGGGAGAGCGATTTCCATGCCTGGGCTCCTCCAGCTAAAATACGCACACCTGCATGAGAGGCGGCAGATGACAAAGTAAGTCACCGGGGCCCAGGAGCAGCTTCTGTGTCGGGCTGTGGCTCTGACACTTCAAACAAAGGACTCTGCAAGCCCGTCTAGGGGCCCTTCTCCTCCCTTCCCTAACATGGGGTGTCTTGGTTGCAGGAGGCCCGAGTGGGGACATTTGATCTCATCCTTTTCATCCCAGAATCAGAATGCCCTTGGGGTTTACAGAATGAGGGAAGGATGATGAGGAGGAATTAGACCAAGTGAGGGGGACCTATTGCTGGAGGAAGCTCAAAGTATGAGTTAGAGAAAACACCCATTATCTTCTTTCCCTCTCATCCCCCTGGACTTGCCATCACTCCCAACGTGCTTCATCAGCAGCCTCTGTGCATCTCTCTCATATGGAGATAATAAGATGGAAGGAAACTCCCTGGCTTGTGGGGGCACACAGACCTCTGACTTTGCTGTAAAGGCTTCCCTCCTCTCCCCACCTCTCTCTTTCCCTAGCGGCTCCAAAGATATAACACGGTACGGAGAGAGTGGGCTTGGGGCCAGACAGACCAGCTTTCTGTGGTTGTAACTTCTGCTTCGTGACTAATTGGCAGTGTGACCTTGGGTATGTTCCTTCTCTGTCTAAGCCTCAGCCTCCTTCCAGGCACCGCCCACCCCCCCCCCTCCCAGAGCCACTCGGTGTTATGGCTGGAGGTTACAGTGCGGTCTTCTGGGCACCAGGCACTCTCTTCTACTGCAGTGTGCTTTGCATGCCAAGGCCAGTTTCCTCCATGCCTCTGCTCAGGAGAGAAGCCATTCGGAGTCTAATGGGCCTGTGGAACAGGTGCATCCCTCTTGCTGTAATGATTACTGGATAAACACAGAAAAAAGAGCCCAGACCCAAGTACACTGTCCTAAAGGGGGGAAAGAATACTTCAAAATGGCCAAAATGTTTACCAACCCAATGAAAGGGAAATAGCAATGCTGCCCGGAGACTCACTCTGTCCCTCTGTGGCCAGGCAGTAGCCGCCAGGGCCAGTCCTTGACCTCCAGAACAGTGGTCGGGTGGAAAAGGAATTCGAGGGTATCTTCTGTGCTACGTTTCCTTCTTTCTTAACAGAAATGAATAAGAATACAAAAAATCCTGTCTGCAGAGAGTCCAGCTTGGAAGTGTCTATAGCAATGGAGGGAGGCTGTCAGAAGATGGCTTTGTGGGGTCTCTAACTGGCCTGTTTGGAGGACCAAACAGGAACATGCCAACAGTGAGGGACTGGAATGCAGGGTTCTGCTGGATCAGTGTCTGGTGGACTGGTCCGGGCTCTCCAAGCGCAGCGCTGGGAAGGAGCAATTCTGCCTAATGAGGCTGTGCAACAGGTGCATTGTGCACCTGCCCCTCCCCCTCCCCGATCCCCTTCCTCAGTCCCATCCCTCTCCAAAATGGTTTTTGGCTCCATAACACCAAAGGCATTTGGAGCATAAAGCTAAACACCTTTTGTGTGATGGCCTTCTTCTCATGAGTTAATAAGACACAGAATTACTGAGCACAACCTCTGCACTCCTAGTTTCCCTAGAAACTGGTGACTGGGTGGGAGAGTCATTGCTACCAACCCTTTGGATGATCTTTTATGTCTTTCAGGCCTGGTCCTTTCTCCTCTTACTTTTTCCTTCCATGGAAGGACAAGTTCTTTACACAGGCACGTGGATGCTAAATTCCTTCCTTGTGTCTGGCAATGCTTATAGGAATAGTGATGAGAGAAGGGTGCAAGAAGAGGTATGGATAAAACAGTGAGTGAAGGGTGGAGGGGGAGAGGAGAAGGGGGAAATGGTGTGGTCAGGACTGCATTTTGAGCAGATTGAGATAACACACATGCAAGTGTAGCATTTCTTTGTTCAGATAAATACTATTTATTGAGGGCCTACTGTGTGATGCAAATGTAGCCTTTTTATATTTCCTCTAAGAATATTTATTGAGGGCCTATTATGTGTCAGGCACACTAGATAAACTACAAGCAAAAAGTAGATGAAAATTTGCCTTGTGGAGCATACATTTAAAAATCACAAAAATATCTGTAAAGATGGAGCTGTAGAATTACTAAGAAGGACTGTTACCTCATCCTACGAGAGTATAAAATACTAGCTTTTAATCAAATCAGGGAAACCAGAAAAGAGTTCCCTGAGGAAGGGATCGTTGAGACAAGATCTGAAGGATGAATAGGAATTCACCAAATGAAGAAGGAAGAGCATCCCAGTGGGCATGGCAACATGTCTAAAGGCCTGGGGCTTGAGAACATATTTATAATAGACAAATAACAAAGGACTAGAATGAAGAGTATATAAAAGACTCTTACAAATCAATTAGAAGAGCACAAAAAATTCTCATAAAAATGGGCAAAAGACACAAAAGAGAAGAAAACATATTTGGCTAATAAACAGAGAGAGATGGTCAATGTAATTAGTGATGAGAGAGCTGCAGATGCCATTTCACACCACTTGCAATGATTAGAAGGCTGACAACTTATATGTGGAACCTGAAAAAAAATAATAAGAAAAAAACAACAACAAAAAACCAAGCTCACAGATACAGAGAACAGATTGGTGGTTGCCAGAGGTGGAGTACGGTGGGCAAAATGGATGAAGGGAGTCAAAAGGTACAAACTTCCAGTTATGAAATAAGTAAGTCAAGATGATACGATGTATTGCAGCCATGAGAATGCTGTATTGCATATTTGACAGTTGCTGAGAGAGTAGATCTTAAAAGTTGTCATCAGAACACAAAAATTTTTTGTAACTATGCCTGGTGATGGATGTGAACTAGATTTATTTATTGTGGTGATCATTTTGCACAGTATACATAGATCAAATCATTATGTTGTACACCTGAAACTAATATAATGTTATATTATAATGTCATAATATAATGTCAATTATACCACTAGAAAACATAAACTATGGTGTGTTCACACAATGGAATATTGTGTATTAGTCAAAATAGATGAACTGCCATGATGTGCGACAATATGGATAATCTTTAGTAACATAATATTACATAAAAAGCAAGTCTCCAAAATTACATATAATATAAATCTATTATTATAAAGTCAAAACAAGTAAAAGTTAATTTTAGGAATATATATGTAATCTGCCAAGCCATGAATGGCTAATTATGACAATGGGTCATTAAATAAAGATTATGATTGATACAATTCTGTTTCTCTGAGATTAGAAAAAAAAGAAGTATTGCATTTGGAGAGAGGATTGTTTTCCAGAGACTGAAAGGAAGCTGTATGCCTGGGATACAGAGAGAGATGGGGTGTGTGATAGGAAGTGGGGCTGGAGGGGGAGGTAAGGGGTAGACTACGTAGGATCTCATAGGTTCTGTTAATAATTTTGGATTTAGTGGGGTGGTATGATGACATGATGTTATTTATATTTCAAAAATATCATTGTGGCTGCACTGTGGACATTTTATTAGTGGTGGTCAGAGAGAATGTTGGGAAGGCTGGTTGGGAGGCTATCAACACTCTAGGTAAGAGGTGATGGTAGCTTGAATTAAGAGGAGATGATGGATGGAAGAAATAAATGAATTTAAAGAACATGTAAGTAAAATTGATATTGTTGGATTGAATATGAGCATGAGGGAAAGAGTCAGTGATGATGCTTATATCTTATTTGTGAAGTAAATAAGGGTAGATATTCACTGAGAACAGTTAGTAAGGAAGTGAGTTTGGCTTTGACTACGCTGCATTTGGCATGCTTTTGAGACATCTAGATGGACAGCTTATATAAAGCAAGAGCAGAGTGGACTTACTGAACACTTTTGACAATCCAATATGGAGTCACTGTCAGCCATGACAATTATGTCAAGTGCTATGTCAAGACTGAGGGAATGCCTAAAACCACCAATGGGGACACTTGGGTAAGGACTCCATCTGGACACTGATCATGAGTGGGACTCAGTCTTTGTGGGCTATAAGAACTCAGAGCTCCGACCAGCCAACACTTGAGCCTGGCTGTACCATGGGTCATGCTCAGAGCCCAGTGGGACTCCCACTCCGCTGGACACCTGCCACCACTGTAGTTACCTGGCTTGAGACCCACACCTGCCACTCCATCTCTGGATGCCACCAGTGAACAGGACTTCTTGCTGGATGTTGGCTCTGCTCACTTCTATTGCGTAAGCTCTCCCTCTCTGCGTGTAACCTGCATGTGGTTCTATTGGCTTATTAGAGAGGTCACCCCAATAAACCTGGCACTGTGGAAAAACACAAACATGTTGAGTGACTTCTTTTCGGGGATGCTCCCTTGCTCGAGACATTGCTGGATATAGGACTCTATAACTTAGATGGGATGAGAATTAGCTAAGGATGTATAAGCAAGTCATGAATATGTGGATGGTGATTAAAAGTGTGGAAATTAGTGAGACTGCCTAGAAAGAAACAGTGAGGGGAGAAGAGAGCCATCATAAAAACAAAATAAAACAAAACGACCTTAGTAGTTAACTAAATAAAGCAGGCTGTGCATATCCCATAATGAGAGTACTCATGAATCAGGGGTTATGATTAATCCAGGTTAGAAAAATAATAAATGTCTGGCATTTGGAAAGAGCTTGACTTTTCCAGAAGTGAAAGAAAGCCAGTATGCCTGGGGTGCAGAGGGCAGTAGGTTCTGGGAGAAAAGGTGGGCTAGAGGGGACGATGGGGGCTAGACCACCCAGCATCTCATGGAGCACATTCAGGTTTTGGTGTTTATTCTAAAAATATAAATAAAGCTTTAGAGCTTTAAACATTTTTTTCATCTTTTAAACATTTTTAATTTTAAAAATTTAATTGCTTAATTTTACTTTTAAATAAACTTTATTAAGGTATAATTTACATACTATAAAATACACTCATTTTAAGTGTTCAGTTTGATGAGATTTGACAAATGTATACTCCCATGTAACCACCACTACAGTCAAGACAGAACATTTTCATCAAGGCCAAAATTTCTCTTGTGCCCCATGTGAAGTCAGCCAATGGCTGTCCCCCCTGCTAGACCCAAGTAACCATTGATCTGCTTTCTGTTATTAAATTCTAATTTTACTTATTCTAGAATTCATATAAATGAAATTATGCCTCATGTACCCTTTTGCATATGGCTATTTTCGCTTAGCAAAATGTTTTCTAGTTTCATCTACGCTATTGAAAATATCAAAAGTTTATTCTTTTTTTTCCCTCTAGAATTCTGTTTTGTGGATATGCTACAGATTGAGCAAACCATTCAAATGTTGATGAACATTTGTATTTTTTCTAGGTTTTATTATTATGTAAAAAATTGCTGTGAATATTTATATATAAGCCTTTGTGTGGACATATGTTTTTATTTATCTTGGATAAATACCTAGGACTGAAGTTTCTTGGTGCTAGGGTAAATGTAAACTGTACAAAAAACTGCCAAAAGTTCACCAAAATCTACCCACCAGCAACACACGGGAGTTTCAGCTGCCACATATTCTTGCCAATACTAGATATTGTCAGTTGTCCGAACTTTTTTCTTTTTTATTTGGTGTGGGATGGTATATGATAGTGGTTTTAATTTGATTTGCTCTGATGACTAATAATGTTAAAAGTCCTTTATAAAATGTCTGCTTAACTATTCAGTCTATCATTTCATTGGTGTTTTTAAAAACTATTTTGTTGTAGGAGTTATAGATATATTCTGTATGAGTCCTTTGTCATGTATATCTATAATTTTCTGCCAATCTGTGAGTAGTCTTTTCATTTTTAAAAAATAGTGTCTGCCTAACAACAGATTTTATAGTTTTGATGAAATCTAATTGATTAATATATCTTCCTAGAAGTTTTGTAATTTCAGCTTTTACATTTAGGTTTATGACATGTTGAGTTAATGTTTATGAATGGTATGAAGTAAGTGTTGAGGTTCATTAAAAAATATGAATATTTAGTTGTTTCATCACCATTGTTGAAACAATCATCCTTTCCCCATTCAATTACATTTCTATCTGTGTTAAAAATTAATTGACGATCTATGGGTGGGTCTATTTCTGTACTCGCTAGTCTGTGTCATATATATATGGGTGTATGTGTTATAGATCACGCTGTTTAGATTACTGTAGCTTTATAATAAGTCTTGCAATCAGGTATTATAAGTCTTCTAAATATTTTCTTTTTTGAACAATCATTTTGGTTATTCTGGGTTCATTGAATTTTCACACATTTTAAAATCAGGTTGTCAATTTCTACAGAAAAGCCAGCTTCAATTTTACGTGGGATTGCTTGCATCTGTAGATCAACTTGGAGAAAAATAAGCATGTTAACAACATTGAATCTTCAAATGCATGAGCATAATATATTTCTACATTGATACAGGTATTCTTTAATTTCTTTCAGCCATATTTTAAAATTTTATAATTTTCAGCATATAAAGCTTACACAAACTTTAAGTTTATCCCTAAATATTTCATATTTTTATGATTTTATAAAGATATTTTTTAAATTTCATTTTTATATTATACTTGCTATGGTAATAAATACAATTGATTTTGAATATTGACCTTGTATCATATGACTTTGCTAAATTAATGTATTATTAGTTAATAATTTAAAATATTTTGAACATGTATTCGAATTTGAACATTTCTTCTGTGTTACTAAATAACTGACATAAAGTTGTTCAGAATATTTTTCTTATTTTGCTTTTATTATCTGAAGGATCTGTAGTAGTGTCCTTTTTTTTCAAAAATCATATTGGTTATTTGGGTTGTTCATATTTACCCACATGACTTTAGCACTGGTTTTTATCAATTATATTATAATGTACTTTTGTGTTATTTTCTTTATGTTTATCCTGCTTTGTGTTATTGAGCTTCTTGGATTTATAAGTTCATAGTTTTCATCAAATTTGGAAAAAATTTGACCATTATTTCTTAAAAAAAAATTTTTTTTTTTGTACTTTTCACATCCTTCTGGAACTTGAGAGACTGCTTGATATTGTTTATCGGGTCATTGAGGTTCTATTCATTTATTTCCAGCCTTTTTTCTCCTCTTTCTATCCTTTAGTTTAGATAGTTTTTATTGCTATTCTTTTTAAGTTCACTGATCTTTTCTCCTTCAGTGTTTAATTTCCAGTGAAATTTTTATTTAAGATATTTTTTATTTCTACAAGTTACATTTAGCTCTTTTTTAATGTTTCCTTTTGTCTTTATTCATTTCATATCTTCCTTTAATATCTTGTGCATACTTGTACAGCTATTTAAAGATGTTTCTCAGCTTGCTCCATCATCTCTGTTATTTCTAAACCTGTTTCTATGGTCTGATTTTTCTCCTGAATATTTTTCTCATGCATAATTCTTGATTGGATGCTAAACATTTAGAATGTAATGTTAGTGTCTGGATTTTGTTGTTTTCATTTATAGAGTGTAAAGTTTGTCTTGGCTTACAGTTAAATTCCATATGGAACCCCTCAATCCATTAAAGCTTGTAAGCTTCATAAAGTTATGTTTATAGTAGCCTATACTATAAAGCTAGTGGGGTATTTATGCTTATTTTTTGTGACCTTTTTGGAGTCTCTATTGAGTATCCTGATTGTTCAGCAAGGTCTTACCAGTCTGGTTGACTGGAACTTGAACATATCTCAGTCTTTTGTGAGCTTTGGAAATTGTTTAGCTTACAGCACTCTGATAATTATTCTTTGCTGGCATTGGGGAACCTCACCTAGTATCCAGCCAAAAATGCAAGGGGATCCCTTTTTTTGTGTTGCTCCTTCTTCTGTGATGGTCTGCCCTGCAAATTCAAGTCACCTGGGCTTCCCCAACTTTGATTTCTGTCTCAATGATTCAATGAAACCACTGTACTCTGCTCTTATTTTTCCTATTGCTACCTCTGGCAATAGTTGGGGTGACTGTAGGCTCAACTTGTTTGTTTCCCTTTTCTCAGGGATCACAGTCCTATGTTGTCTATCTTCAAATGTCCGGGATTAGTTTTAAATGCACATTTTCTAGTTGTTTATGCAAGTGGGAAAGTTCAGCTCCAGTTAATTCAACATGGTTACAAGCAGAAGTCAACTTTTTAGAGTTTTGAGATTAGCTATAGAATCCGAGCTTGTGAAGGAGGCTGGGGAGCAGCCACACAGAAAGGCAGAAACTTGAAAGAGCCCTGTGTCATGAAAATGAAAGAAAGAAAGCCTTTTAAAAAGAGGAAAGTGTATAACTATGTGAAATACTGAGGAGGTCAGGTAAAATTTGGACTAAAAAGTGGCCATTGAATTCGGTAACCTGGAAAGCACTGCTGATTTTATAGAGATCTGTTTCCAGGGAATAAATTGGAAAAATATATTGCAGGAGACTGAGGAATGAGTGGTAGATGAGTTTATTGGTTAAAGCACTACGAGGTATAGTGATAAATAAATTCCAAAATTTCAGCACCTTCACTAAATAGAAGTTAATGTTGCCCTTGTAACAGTTCTGTTTCTGGATGTTCTTGGTCATTATTAGGCAGCTTTTCCACATGATATGATCCAGGAAACCAGCCTTCTTCCTTTTTATGATTGCATCACAGCCCAGTGGGACATTTTCATTGCAGTTGTCTGTACCTAGCTGGCCAAGGGGAAAGCAGTATGGAGAAGGCTACTTCTTAAAGCTGTCACCTAGAAGTTACATGCAATTTTTGACCCAATTTCATTGGCAGACTAATAACATGGTCATACCTAGATGCAAGGGAGGCTGGAAATATAGTCTGTACTTGGGCAGCCACTGGCTGCAACAGGAAGAGGGGTGTGATGCTTGTTGGGCAGCAAACCAGCTCTGCCACAGTAGAGATAATGCTTTGAGAAGTTTACTTTGAATGGTAGGAGAGTGATTGGTTCAAAGCTGGAGAGAGATGAGGGGTTGAAGTTTTTTCTCTCTTTAATCTGAAAGACTGGTGTATGTTTTCAAGCCATTGGCAATATTCCAGTGTAATAGGTGATTAAATATACAATAAAGGAAGGGATAAACAGAATGAATATGAAAAAAGGACAAGAGGGGAGAGTATGATAAGCAAATCCCAAATGCAAGGACTAGCCTCAGGAAGGATGGACAGCTATTCTGTTGTATTGGAAGGGAAGGAGGATAGCGTAGGGGTATAATTAGGTTTTATGCTTAGTCATAGGAACAGAGGGAGTTCTTTTCTGCTGGTGTCTAATTTTTCTGGTAAATAAGAGGTAAATTAAGGGGGAGGTGTGGGGCCTGGGAAGTTTGAAAAGAGTGAAGATTTAAAATCATTGTTGCCGAGCTTGGTACTTAATATACAGTAGGTGCTCCATAAATGGTTTTTTGAGTCTATTGATATGTGCATGGACCTTCCCAAGGTTTTTAGGTCAGCATCTGGAGATGGTTATAAATGAGCAAGGGCTCTTCTGTCTCTGAGTAGGCACCAAAATCTGGCTGTGAATCCAGGGGCCATTGGCTGGAATTCAGTATAAGGCCATGCCTGGAGGAGCTTGGTCACTGAATTCCTAAAGAATCTTCTTTTATAAATTGCTGCTCTGACCTGGAGCCCATGGACACATTTTCACCCCTTGCCAACAACTGCAGAGCCCCAGGTATGGGATGGGGTGAAAAGGGGGTGTGTACTGAAGGGTGTCGTGTATCCAGCAGGCTGTCTGGCCTCTCTGAGTTCATGCCTTGCAGCCTTGGCCTTCCCCTCTCCTCTCTTCTTTCCGAAGCCTCCAGAGTAGAGAAAACCAGACCTCAGAGTTAACAGGCACCGGCTTCCTGCTGCATGTATTTAGGATTAGGTCATGAACCTGAAAGGAATGATATAGAAGATGGGCACTCTGCCAGAAAATAATGAATTTATAAAGCAAGCATACTGGAGCCCTCAGAAGACCAAATCTCGGTTCCCCTCAGTGGGCTCCTCCCCACTCCACCCCCTCCACCCCAGCTTCTTATCAGCTCCCACTCTCTCTCCCCCATTCTGGTTCCTTCCTCCTCTCCTCCACAGCCCCCGCTCCTCCTCGGTTGTCCTCCTCTGACCTCAGGGAGGCGCGAGCTGGCGACCCTGCAGCCAAGGGCTCTAGCAGCCTTCCCGGTGCCTGCTGCTCCCTGTTATTTTCATTTCCCCGTAATTCGAGGGGACAGGTGAGATGTGCTTCAAAACACTGTAATCATATTTTAAATGGAAATGAAATGTGCGAATTAAATATAAATTACAGGAGAATGGAAGGACAATCACTATTAGTTAAGGTCTGACACCTATTTTTGCAGACCTTTCCCAAACGCCACAGCTTGTTTCCCACACGTGTGATGAGAGGTTGTAATTCCGTGGCAGCTGCTCTGCAGTGGGCTGTGCGGGTTACTCAGTCATTTGTGCGAGGGGGTCTGGATGTGGGGCCGCGGATGTATTTTAAATAGATACGGACTGCAGTTGGTACTATAAAATTACCCAGAAGAAATGATATTTTTATACGAGTGCCGTGAAAAGAAATTTTTTTTTTTTTTTGGTTATTGTTGTTGTTTTCGCCTTGGAAAGGTGAGGCAGTAATATAAAGGGACACTTTTATATAGTCAATTTATTTACGGATTCTCCATTTGCTTTTATATTGGAAAAATATGTGCTGTGCCATTGGGTTGCAATTTTGCCCTCAATCTCGGCCTGCCCGCTTCCCACCCAGTGCCGAGCACCTTGGTGCTTCCCAGGGGAGCCCGCCATCCTTGCGTATAACTGTTCCCGGAGCATTTTCTCAAGACAGGACCAGATCTTTGCTATAATTCCTTGGATGATGAAGGCAATAATTTCATTATCTATCTACACAATGCCATGACAAACAGCAGAAAAGATTTAAAAAGAAAGTCATTTAATTTCAATCAGTCCAGTCTCTTGTTTTATGTGGACAAAATGGTTGACTGAGTGTATTTTAAAACTTTCTAAGCCATTTCTGTGGTGTGTTGCAGGGATAAGAGCAAATCTGGATAAAACAGATAAAGTTGGAAGTATGGGGAGATCAGTAAATTCATTATAAAGGGACCTATTTATATATCCATTGTTGATTCGACTCCTGTCTGCTTCAACGAAGCTCCTCTGTCTCCATCGGAGCAGTCAGCAGATAATACAAGTTGAATAATCATGTGTGTCATTGAATTTCACAAATGTTGCATTTTTGAGGCAACAAAGATGCCAGCTCAGTCAATATTTAGTTCTTAGGGACACTTTCAATTAAGGTGTAACGTCTAGCCTGTGATTAGCGAAGGTTCGACTTTGAAGCTCTCTGGAATCTGGCCAATCTGCCCCTGCACTTGGCCACAGCTTTAGAAGAGCCTGGAACCACACTTCCACACTGCTGTCCGAGCACACGTTCTAAATGCAGCCCTGACCATGTCACTTGCTGCCTGACAGAGAGAGAGAGAGAGTCAGGGGTCTCTGCCTGAGCCACATCCCTAACCCTAACCCTAACCCCTCCCAATACTTCAGGTACTTTCCCTCTGCTCGGTCCAATTCTTCTCTGAATGTCTGTTTCCACATTCTCTGACTGTCAGTCCCACTAACCCCCAAAGGACTCTGTCAGACTTCTCCTTTGGGGCTGAGCCTTCCCGAAGATCCTGCAGGCCAAACCGAACGCTTGGTGGCTGTACCCCAGGCATGCTGTTCTCACTACACAGAGTCACTGCCGACACCTCCGTGTTGCCACCTGTGTGCCCAGCGCAGGGAGAACATCTCCTGTGCAGCCCGACAGTGAGCCAGGAACAGCCCTGTAGGTGGTGGCTGCTTCTTTTTGGAAAGTTGAGGTGCTAAAATAAATAAACATGACTATAGGCGCATTTTTGAATCCCCTAACAGTTCTCCTCTCTTGCCGACATCATCCATCTTCATTTTTAAATAAAACATAAAACTGCCATATATAACAAAATGTAAACCACACGGAGTGTCTTCCTTTTGATTGCATTATATCTACCATCACCTTGTTTATGTTCATGGGGAAATAAAATTACTTAGCAGCATGTGTTCTTAGTGCCAATCTGATCATGCCACTTGCTCCCCTGCTTCTGCTTCGCGACAGGAAGAGTGGTAGGGATGGACAAAAAGCACAAAAGGAAACCCTCCACGACTTTTTAGGGGTAGCATGATATTGGGATTTATAATAATAAATACCTATTTGGTTGTCATCCTATTGCTGCTACAGAAACCCTCAGAATTTGTCTTTTGTTATGCTGATGATGTGACTTTTGGACCACACCCAAGGACGGGAGCTGGTGGTCAGGGGAACCGACCACGTGATTGGAGGGTTCGAACTTTCAGTCCCACCCCTTGGCATCTGGGGAGGGGAGAGGGCTGGAGGTTGAGTTCAGTCCCCAGTGGCCAGAGATTTAATCAGTCATGCCTGTCATGAAGCCTCCAATAAAAGCCAAAGGATAGGGTTTGGAGAGCTTCTGGGTCAGTGGACACAAACGGCAGGGAAAGTGGGAGCTCAAGGACTGGAAGCTCTGTGCCCTTCCCCTGACCTCAGCCCATCCTCTCTTTCATCTGGCTGTACCCGAGTTCTACCCTTTTATAACAAACTGGTAATCTAGTAAGTAAAACATTTCTCTGTGTTCTGTGATCCACTCTAGCAAATGAATCAAACCGACGGAGGGGTCGTTGGAACCTCCAGTCTATAGACGTTCGGTCAGAGCACAGGTGTCAGCCTTGACTGGACTGGCATCTGAAGGCTGGAGGAGGCCTTCTGGGAGGAAGGGCCCCCCAACCTGTGAGGCCTGACCCCATCTTCTGGTAGGTAGTGTCAGAACTGAGTTGAATTGTAGGACACCCAGCTGGTGTGACAGACTTGCTTGGTGGTGAGGAAAACCCCACACATTGTAATTGGTGATCAGAATTATTACACAGCTGGAAGAAAGGGCTGGTGTTTCCGGAGACCCCTTCAAACCATCTTACTTTTCTTCGTATGATAGAAAAGGTATTAGTTCCCCGTTGTATACATGAGGAAACTGATTCAGAGGGCTGACACACATAAGAGAAACTGAGGCAATGAGAGATTTTGCGGTTTGTTCAGAGTGACAGAGTTAACCAGCAGCTCTTAGAGCTATGAAATTTCTATGGGTTGAGGCATGCCTAGCAGCTACTAACAACGCAGAATGTTTGGGGTCAGATTTGGTGAGTGGCCCACGAGGACCATTATTCTTATGCAATTTATTATTAGGAAGTGTGGATGTTTCCTCAGAAGACACTAATTCTGATTGGGATTTCCTTGGGGGACAGGGGTAAAGCATGATGGGGTGAGAGCAGCCTGTGCTTCTGACCACACCCACGCCATAACGCCCCTGTTAACCCCTACATCGCACGCTAGAGAGTTGCCAAACGTCCTTCTGACCTGAACTAGAAGTCGAGAAGGTGCCACCAACCCCCAGAAAACCCAGCTGCCAGATCAGCTCTTTCCATTAATACAACTAGACAGCCTCTGCAAACCTGGGATTTATGCTGGTAAACCTCAGTCTCGTGAGGGCCCAGCTCAATTTGTGCAGAAATTCCACCAACGGTGGAGAGTTGATTTAGTGTCAGAAAAGCGTGTTTGAAACAAGTGCGTTTTCCTTTACGAGTCTTTTAACATCAGGAGAGAAATACAGCTGATTGCAATTGATTTGTATACGTGGCTCTGTGTGGGAAATGTCACAGCCTGTTTCACAGGATGGTGGAAACAAAGGAGGAGAGGGGAGAGAAGTGCCCTCCTTGGAGATGCAGGGCAGACCAGAAAGAGCATCTTTCAGAACATGGTTCGACTTTGGGTTGACAGGCTCGGGTCTCTGCTCTGTCACGGACTTCCTGTGTGACGCTGGCAAGTCTTAAGCCTCGGTTTCAACACCTGTGAAAGGAGAATGACGATAGTTCCTACCGCACAGGCTGTGGGGAAGGTTAAACCAGTCAGGACAAGTGATGGGGTGAGGACAGTGCCTGTCGGGCTGTTGGTGCTTAAATACGTGTCAGCTCAGAGCAGAGCACACGGGGGCCTGGCCTGTTGTAAGCCCATGAGGGCGAGGCCCGAGAGGTCGTGCAGAAGTCAGTTATCAAACGCTGATCCTCTGGGAGTGAATCTTTAGAAGTTGTGAAATGGGGGCTCGAGGCTTTCTGTTCTCCCTCTAACCCTGGTTGCTTTTGTTTTCCTCCACTTCTTCTCTCTCCCCAAAAGCTAGCTTCCAGGAAAAAATCTTTTAAGAGCCCATCATAATAAAGTATCACAGTTTAATGACCGTTTAGAGCGTGTCCCGTATGGGAGCTCCCTAGAGCTCCTCCTTAGAGTTTAAAAACCACTTTTACCCATATTACCGCATTTAATCATCTCAACAACTCCGTGAGTTATATAAAGCAGACACGATTTATTCCTATTTAAAAGTGAAATATAGGCATTGAAAAGTTAAGTAACTTCTCAAAATTCATATTTTTGTTTCATAGATATAGTTTGAGGGATGTCCTTAAAAATTGCACAATGAACAAAGTAAGGATATGAGACTTTGTTTTGTGTTTCCTGATTCCCAGTTTTAGTGTATTAAATTAAATTAATGAATTAATTTTTTTAGAGAGAGAGAGAGAGAGAAATATCGACATGAGAGACAAACGTCAGTCCGTTATCTCCAGTACATGCCCTGACCTGGGATTGAACCCATGACCTAGGTATGTGCCCTGACCGGGAATCAAACTCACAATCTTTTGGTGTAGGAATGACACTCCAACAAACCAAGCCACCTGGTCAGGGCTCAGGGGAAAGGAAGGCTAATTGTGGAATTTCAGCATAAGTCAAGGAATGGGAGGACTTTGGGGGTGGGGAGCTACTTCAGTGCCCCTGCTTTAACATTCGACAGAAGTCTGGCTGTCTATGGGGAAGACCCATCCCTGCCCAAGACATTTAATACCAATGGCAAAAGTTGAGACGTTCCCTTGGTCTTAGCTTTTTGAGAGTGTCTGTATATCCCATCATTGTCTTCTTCACTACGATGCCTATATTAGTTGCCTTTGCTGTGTAAGAAGTTACCCCAACACATAGCAACTTAAAACACTTTTATTATCTCGCAGTTTCTGTGGGTCTGGAGTTCGAGCATCAGTTAGCCGGGCCCTCTGCTTCTCAGACCCTCATGAGGCTGCAGTCACGGTGTTGGCTGGGACTGCAGTCATCTTAACTCTCAGCTGGGGGTGGGTCTACTTCCAAGCTCATCCAAGGGCTGCTGGCAGAACTCAGCTCCTCGTGGGCCTCAGTTCCTCGGTGGCTGTCAGCTGGGGCTCCGTTCCTTGTGATGTGAGTTTCTCCACAGGGCAGCTCACGGCATGGCAGTTTGCTTCATCTGAGTGAGAGAAAAGAGAGTGTGAAGGACACAGAGCTCACAGCCTTGGTGAGGTTGACCTCTGAAGGGACATCCCATCACTTTTGCTCTATTCTGTTCATTGGAAGTGAGTTACTAGGTCCCTTCCACCCTTAAGGAGGTGAGAGCTGACAAGGGCATGCCTACCAGGGGTTGGGTTCATTGGGGCCGTCCGAGAAGTTCCCTGACCACAATACTTTTGTAGGGAAGCCCTCAAGGCCAGAACCCATCTTTAATAACTTCAGTTGCTCATTTCTATTTTAAAAGTGGTAGTATCTGCTAAAACTTCGTGGTAACCATTGTGAGGGTGTTATCCTGAGTCTCTCCCTAGCCAACGGACTATTGTAGAGCAAATGGACTGAAACCTAAGATGCACATCACCAACGTCCAAAGCTTGGCTGGAATGAATGAAAATGAGCACGCTTCAGCACTGAGCGCGTCTTCGATTCGTTTTTCTCTCCTTTGCTCAAGTGGTTATGATGATATGTGAAATGCACATAACAAACTTTGGCAAAAACAACAGTACGAAATCTCTTGTCCTGGTGCTACTGCGCTCTGCAAAGCTACGATGGGGTCAGAATCCAGGAGCCAGGGATGTTGCTGCCAGGCTCTCAGTCCCCAGGTGGCAGTGACTGGAGACAGAGAAGGCAGGCCTGGTCCTGCTGGTCCTGCAGATAGTCCCGTGGGGGCCGCTCCAGGCTGCCTTGAAACAGGGGCCTATTGTTCCCCAGGAATGTTGGGTCCCATGTGCACAGAGCCACACCATTACTTTGGCAAATTCTTTTTATTTTCATTCATTTAATTGCTTCTCTCAGCTGTTTGTTTTATGAGGAGCTAGTTTCATTAGTGCTACCAAGCCCACGTGCTAGCTCAGTGCACTCAAGCCTTGGGTCGATGTCAACTTTTCCCCTAACGTACTGGGCTCTGCAGAGAACGTACATGGCCCTGGCTTTGTCCTTTAGAAGTTGACTCATGGCCTGGATTGCCTAGCATGGGACCGGGAAGCTCAGTAAGCCTTGGGGTCTGTGTCATTCTCTTTCTTGTAAGCTGCAGATAGCTGCCTGTTTGTTTGTTGGAAATGCCAAGCTTGTTGGCTTGGGTGCAGGCCTTTCACAGCCTGTCTCCACACCGGCCTCTCTAGCTGCCTGTCTAGTCCTCCTGTCCACACAACAGCCAGAAACCTACACCACTTTCAGGCTATTTCTTATTTTTAATCCTCACCCAAGGACACTTTTTTTTTTTTTTTGCATTTATCTTTCAGATAGAGTGGGAGGGAGAGAAGGAGGAAGGGAGAGAGAGAAACATCGATGTGAGAGAGACACATCAAGTGGCTGCCACCCACACGACCCCAACCGGGGCCGGGGACAAACTGCAACCAAGGTATGTGCCCTTAGCGGGAACTGAACCCGGGACTCTCTGGTCCCTGGGCCGACGCTCTAACCACTGAGCCAAACCGGCCAGGGCTCAGGCTATTTCTTTGTTCATGCTTTCCCCTCACTTTGGAATGAATGCCCTCCCTCGCTGCCCACCTCTGCCAATCTCTGCTCAGCAGTCTCCTACCCCTCTTCCCAGGCCCAGCTCAGATGTCAGCTCTCCTGTGTAGCTTTCCCTGACCTCCTCCTCACTTTGGGTCAGAACCCCTGGGTCTAGAGCAGCTACCGTCAGCGCCGCACCCACATCCATGTTGCATTTGCCACGTTTGGACACGTCAGCCTGGCTTCCCACTGCCAGCTCCTGGAGCTTTGAGGTCTTTCTCTGTCTGCTCTACCCAAGTGCAAGGCGGGTTGGAAATGCCCAGAGTGTGTCCCAGAGCAGCTTCTACTAATCACTGATGGTAAACAAATACCCCAGTTCCCTTGCCCCTCGGGCAGGACATTTCTGAGGACATGTTCCAGGAGCTCCTGGGGGTCTCCTGCAGAATTAAGCTCCACTGTGCACAGTAGTAACTGATTAATGCGCCATTTATGGGTTCCTTCCCTTCCCGTTCTCATTTCCCCATGCCCCTATCAGTGCTTTCTCTGTTCCCATCCCTGTCCCCCAATAATGTACAGGTGACCCTTGAACAACACGGGTTTAAACTACGTGGGTCCACATTTATGTGTATTTTTTCAATAAATACCATAAATATATTTTCCTTATGATTTTCTTAACATTTTCTTTTCTCTCGCTAACTTTATTGTAAGAGCACAGTATACAATACATATAACATACAAAATATGTGTTAATCGACTATACCATCAGTAAGGCTTATGATCAACAGAAGGCTATAAGTATTTAAATTTTGGAGGAGTCAAAAGTTATACATGGATTTTTGATTGCATGGGGGTCAGAGCCTCTAAGCTCTGTATTGTTCAAGGATCAACTGCATCTGCACTTGAATCTTTGCTTCAGGGTCTGCTGCTGGGGGAACCCAGCTAAGACAGACTCCCTCACCTGTGTTCGCATTCTCTCTGCACACTGATCACAGCCCATTTTCCAGGGTATTTGTGTGTTGTTGTGGTGTCCCCCCTCCACTGTCCCTCTTCCTTGAGAACAGAAACTGTGCCTCATCTCTCTCTGCACCCCCACACTCAGTGCAGGGCCTGGCACATACCAGGTGCTCACACTGTTGTTGAGTTGATTCTCCTATACTCATTTTCCTATTTAAAATTTTTTTCCATTTTCATGACGCTGATGGAGCTCAGTCCTCTTGCTCCAAAGAAGGAAGTGACCACCCAGACCATCTTGGCGCCACTGCTCACGGTGGGCTCTGCCCCTCTCGTGGCCCTCTGTGGCAGGCAGGTTGCCTGGAGAGTTATGCAGCCTGGTGACCAGAGCAGCCTTGGGCTGGCCTGGCCTTAAGAGATGGCGAGGTTGCTCTCTGCATTTTGTGTGGTTGCATCGGTCCCGATTTGGTACAGACAGCATCAAATCTCATCTTTTTTTAATCTGACTTTCTTGTTCCAAATGAGAAATTGGGGGGAGAGTAAATAAGATATTGAAAATAAAATCCCATCCTGCAAAGTGCTGAAGTCCCAGGGAAAGAAGGAAGACAAATCTGCTGTGCCATCGCGGGGCTGAACGAGATGTCTGCTGAGCTACTCTCACATATGCTCGCTGTTCAGATTCGGGACTCGGAACAGAACTTCTCAACCTGCCTGAGAGGAGGGGCTTGAAGAGGAAGGGGTGGAGACTAATTCACTGGAAGGCTGGGTAAGGCTCTGAGCAGAAAGTCTTTACCACAGTGTTATGCTGTGCTGATCTTTCCCAGTCACAGAGCAGGAAGTGTTCTGGGGCTGTTTACTGAGCCTCAGTTGAGAGACAATTGTCCAAGGTGGACAAGGAGGCTGGGTGCCCTGTTGGCTGGCCTCCATCATCTGGGTGAGCCTGATAGGGTCATTGCCTCTTGCCTCTGGGGCTGGAGAATGTTTCTGACAGGGAAGAAAGGTGATAACAAGGTCTCTCTCTTTTCCATCTTCTTGGTCCCTGTATGATTAACATCTATGCACTTTTCACCCAGGAGAATTCCAACTGAGTCATTGCTGAAAGTAAGTCTCTGTCCCAGAAGAAGGTTTTTTAAACAGTAGATCCCTAATGAATTGTTATGGCCTTGGGCACAATGAAATAGAGAATATCATGGGGCATTGAGGGTATAAGGTGGCCCATAGTTTTTTCTGGAAGACTTTGCTTTGTTCTGAGATATGTCTTTCTCACTTTATTTGAATTAAAATATTTTCCTTCATGAATGAAAATATATGGTAGATTTTTTTGTTGTTTAATGTCCTTACTTGGCCAAATAAAAAGTTGACAACAATCCTATCATTTCTAAAACTCCCTTTAAACCTGTATTTTTTGATAGATCTGTGATTTATAAAAGAAAGGGAACTGATTTGTAGGACAGACTAAGTACCCGGTGAGTCCTCACCCAAGCCTGCCTTTTAACTTTGTGTGGAGGACCACCCTTATGCCACCCAGAGCTGGCTTTCCTTATGTGCAGGAGGTGGGCAGAGACCAGGCCTCCTTGCTTTGCACAGACCAACTGAGAAAAGTGATTAGGAAAAGAAAATCCTATGGGAATTGAGGTAGGCTGAAAGATGGCCTCCAAAAGACATCCACTTCCTAATCCCTGGAACCTGCGGTCGTTACCTTATGTGGAAAAAAGGGGGATTTTTTGCGGATGTGATCAAGAATCTTGAGATGAGGACATTGTCCTGGATTATCCAGATGGGCTCTAAATGAAATCACACGTATCCTCATGGAAGAGGAGGCAGAGGGAGATTTTACACACGGAGGAGATGTGAAAACGGAGCAGAGGATGGGAAGATCCTGACCTTGAAAACTGGAATGATGTGGTCACAAGCCAAAGGATGTCAGGGTCTGCCCAAAGCTGAAGAGACAGGAAAGGGATTCTCCCCTAGTGTTTCTGGAGTGAGCACGGCCCTGCCGACATCTTGATTTCAGCCCAGTGATACTGGTTTTGAACTTCTGACTTCCAGAACAGTGAGAGAATAAATCTCTGTTGTTTTAAACCACCAAGTTTGTGGTAATTTGTTACAACAGCCTCAGGAAACTAATACAGGAATCCAGATGTCAGCTCCTTTAGGCTGGGGACTAATCCTACAGTTCTTTCATTGCCCTACAATGCCTGTCCTTCACTTGGGTACCCTAGCTGCCAAACCTGTAGATGGAAGTGTCTGGGCACCTCTTTGCTCCGTAAGGGCAAATCTTTTGAGTCTCTGTTTAAGCACCTGCACATATTTTCTGTTAACCAGGACTGTTGGGGACACCCTACCATGGTTCTTTCTCACTTTCAGCTCTGGAAGCATTAGACTGTCTCCTTGACATTGCACAGAAGAGATGTTCTTTCCAAGGCAATCTTTAGGACTTGAAGAAATATATATATATATTTTTTAGCAGACAGTAGGCTAAGAAATGGGAGTCCATGCCACGTCCCCCTTCTAAACAGTGCTGTGACAGCATGTATTTTCTTGGCTCAGGTTTCTTCTGAGTAAGAATTTGTTTCCTGGTTTGCTTTTCAACCTGATAGGAGCTGTTATGGATTGATTTTTGTCCCCCAAAATCTATATGTTGAAGTCCTAACTCCCAGTAACTCAGAATGTGACCTTATTTGGAAATAGGTTCTTTTTTGATATAATTAGTTAAGATGATGTCATCAGGGTAGGCCCTTACCTATATGACTGGTATCCTTATAAAAAGGGGAAATTTGGACACACACACACACACACACACACACACACACACACACAAACACAGAATGTCATCACAAGTGAGTGTGAAGGCAGAGACAAGGGTGATGCCCCTACAATTCAAAGAGCACCAAAGATTGCCAGCCAGCCACCAGAAGCCGGGGGAGAGGCATGGAACACATTCTCCCCCCAGCTTCAGAAGGAACCAACCCTGCAGACACCTTGATCGTGGACTTCTGTCTTCCAGAACTATGAGAAAATGCATTTCTATTGCTTAAGCCACCCAGTGTGTGGTACTTCATTGTGGCAGCCTGAGCTAACAAACACAGTGACGCTGACCTGTGCACTATGTGACTTATTTAGCCTTGTAGTGAGCAGCTGAATGAGAGAGAGAGAGAGAGAGGAGAGAGAGAGGGAGGGAGAGAGAGAGGGAGAGAGAGAAAAGAGGAGAAGAGAGGAGAGAGAGGAAAGAGAGAGAGAGAGAGGAGAGAGAGACAGGAGAGAGAGAGGGAGAGAGAGAGAGAGAAGAGAAGAGGAGAGGAGAGACAAGAGAAAGAGAGAGAGAGAGAGAGCGAGAGAGAGAGAGAGAGCAAGCACTTTTGTGCACAGAGCGGGACTGGCTTTAGAAGTTTGACCCTGATGTCTGAGCAGGAATCCTTTTACACCCAGCAATTTGTCTGGTGCCTGTGATAAGAGGATGGGTGGAGTCTCAAAGTCACCTCCCAGCCCTAATCCCTCCCCAGGGATCCAACCTTTCTTCTAGATGGGGTCAGAGAAAGAAAGTAAAGTTTCAATCAGGTCTTTCAAGTTGCCCTCCTTTCCCCTCCCTCTTTGGTCTCTCCCCCCTCCCCCCTGTTTCCAAGTGCCCAGCCTTGTCAGAAGAGAGGGGACCATCTGGTTAGTCCTTGTTTACTGCACACCCTGCCAGTTTGAGCTTATTAATCATATTTACCCAAGTATCTTAATTACTCCCTGTCTAGCAACTTGCTTTGCACTCAGCTGTTGACCCCTCTTTTTTTATTCCTTTCTATCATTAATCATAGGAGCAGTGTGGGTACAGGAATTCCTGCAGCTTGGATTTCGCTGGCACCGTTACCACTCCCAGAGAGGAGCGGCTGGAGTTCACGGCTGGTTCCTGACAAACTTCCTAATTAATCTGCTGAAGATCAGAGGAGAACTAATAGGAGCTGAAGACTGTGTGCTGGGCCCATCCCTCCACCCTTTCCCGTGTGTGTGTGTGTGTGTGTGCGCGCGCGCGTGTGTGTGTGTGTGTGTGTGTGCGCGCGCGCGCACGCGCGCATGTACACTAGCGCCTGTGCAGGCGTGCGGTGCTGAGCTTGGCAGGAGAGAGATGGTCTCAGCTAGCGACTCAGCACAATAGCATTCCTGCTGCTGCCACCTACCTTCCCTGTTTGGGCAGAAGGAATTTTCTCCTTTTGCTTAGAAGTTTAAAAGTCACGCATCCTTTCTTCTCCCAGCTGCCGTGGTGGAATAAACTATCTTTCAACCAACTTTCCTGTGGAACCAGAACCTTGATCATTGGGGTCCTACAGGCAGGGGTTATCTCATGTGGAGTGGATTACAGCTTTTTCCCGTGGACCCCAAAATCTTTGGGAATATCAGTAGCTAAAGATGCTCCAGGGGGCACAGGACGACCCAAGAAGGCCTGGGGTGGCATTGAGGAAGGCAGAAACCTCCACTTGACCCGTTTCCTGCCACGTCCGGGCTAACAACTTTGCAGCCGGACTTTGCACACGCAGAGCTACAAAGCAGAGGACAGCTGAGCAGGAGAAGGCAATGATTTCCAATGGGCCTTGCCCTGTGCCCCTCAGGCAGCCCCTGCCCCGGGCAGTGGGCCCCCCAGGATTACCTCATGCAGAAGACAGGGAGTAGGGAACAGGGCTGTGCCTCCTTTCTCTCTGCCGGGCCTGGTCTCCAGGCCGAGAGACACCATTAAGGAGGATAATTTGTTGATCCAGGCTCTCCTTGCGTCTCAGTGCAGAGTGGCATCGTTTTCTTTATGACCTCGTAAAGTCACAGCCGAGAGGCCGATTTGGAAAACAAACTGCCTCAGGTTGACAGATAATTAGATACAGGGGACATATTATATGCCTTTGCATATAAATGTGCTCCGAGGCGTGTTGGTTCATCTGAAGTTGAGGTTAAAGGCGCGCCAGGTATTCCTGACACATCAGGATATATATTTTCATACAGTCTCAGGCGCTGTGTTGGTTTTATAGCCCTTTCATCTGGTGCTGACTGATGGGGTGTGAGCGCTACCCAACTTAGAAGAAAGGCGCAGTCTCCTACCCATGAGCCTCCTGGCGCTTTGTTTCAGGTCTGGCCCCGACCCCGACATCCCTCGTTTCTGGGAAAGGGGCTGATCTCTGGGTGTAGGATCTGCAGTGGATGGCTAATGGCTAGCGCTGGAGGGGCCAGGATCCATTTTTCTTTTCTTCTTTGCCCCCTTTCTTTGGATTCTAATAGGCCCAACTAATGACAGTTATAACATAGGGGCCTTTCCAGACTGGGAGAGACTCTGGTGGACTCTATATTGGGGGCAAGGAAAGAGATGGAATTTTCTGGAACATTCTGTAGACTGTGGGGTTGGTGTGGAGAGCTGTAGCTTTCCAGTATGGCAGCTTGGCTATGTCATGAATGATGGCCTTACTCAGAAACCTCCCCATTTCCCTGGAATCCATTCTGGGGGAGCAGAGTGTGAGCTTGAGACCAACCAGAGCAAGGACGAGTCTTTTCTCTTTCCTTTGGTGTCAGAATGCTCTGGGTTGGGAAATATCTTTTTGAACACAAAGTTCCAGTTAAATTCATCCCCACTAAAATATGAAGAGCTCAATCTAATGCCTTTTGGGAGTAATTTCAATTTAAAAGTGGCATCATAGCTAATGGCTGAAAGAATGGCTTTGCAGTGGTTAGTCATCTTCTGTTTGGGCAAGTCACTCGGTCTCTGTGAGTCCAGTTCTTCACCTTAGAACTATGAGTAAGGAGTAGTACCCACCTTATCACGTTGAGAAGATTAACTTAGATAAAACATATTGTCTAGCACTTCACACATAGAATTTAATAAGTGTTCACTGTTTTTATAATAATGGTTAACACAGGGAATCGTGATAAAAAGTGGTTAGAGAAGAGAATGCTTCAGAGGAGAGGAGAGAGAGGAAGAAAAGGACAGGGAAAGATAAACCCCATAGGCCAACCCTAAGCCCCGTTGAAGGAGATGATGTAAATAGAGTAGCTGTCACTTTGATGAATTAATTCCTCTGTTAATTAGGATGCATCGATTTAAGGGTTGTCCAAGCAGATAGTCCTTCCCAGCAAGTTATAGCACAGGGAGGAAGCATGAGAGGGATCGTTCTCTGTTTCTTGCCTGATTGCTGGTTTCTCAACTAGGCTTCATTAATTATCCCAGAAAATGGTTATTCTCCTTTCAGCTGGATCTTGGCTGTGGGCTACCCAGGAGCTCTCCAGAGAAAGGACAAACTTTGAACCCCATTACCTCTTGGACTATTGCCTATAAGGTGGTCCATTGACTTGAAAGGGGGCAGGGAAAGGGTGAGAGGTTGGATGGAAGGACCTATTTGTTGCTCTCTGGGTCTGAGATGCAGTAACTCCTGAGAGACAATGTTAGTGACTGCTGAGAACTAGCTTGGCAGCTCACACCCAGCTCTGAGTTGACCCAATGTCAAATAGACTGTTCCCAGTGCTCTGTGAAGTCATTAGAACCTCAAAAGGAGAACAGAGCGAGGGCCATGTCATGCTGTGTGGACAGCCCTCTCTCTGGAGCCTTTGTCTTCTGCAGCCGTCAGTGGGCTGGCCGGCTGGCCGGCTGGACGCCATCCTTATAAATGATTTGCTGTACCTTAGGCCCAGACACTTTTGGTCCCAGGGGTCTGAGGCTCCAGCTGCCTGCTCTGGATTCCATTTCCAAAAAGATGAAGATATATGGTTCATAAGAACCAGGGAAGTCTGAATCTAGATTGAGTATTCCCCGAGCACCAGTGGCTCAGCATTTCATAATGCTGGATTAATGAGTGAAAATAATTTGGAGGAGCAAGACACGATAAAACCATGACATGTTTTTCATCACCAGTGCAATCTAAGTTTGCCCTGCTGGTCACAGGCAGTGATCCCAGCGTTTCATGAGAAGTTAAACAAGAAATGAGCTGTTAGCCAAGCTAGTCCTGGGAGTCAGGGTGTAACCCTTATGGAAGAACCCCTAACCTCGGCCCAGGGAGCCTTGAACAGTGTGAATCAATCAACCTTGAAAAGCGATGTATCTTCACTTTGGCCCTCAGCTCCCAAGGATCCCTACTTAGGGAAAGAAAATGTGTTCCTCAGGATGAAGGACACGGGAGAGGTGGCTTCTCATTGGACTCCCTTAGAATTCAGCTCTCAGAGAGAGTTGTGTCATAAAGAGGTGGAACAGAGTCTCTAAGAGAAGTCTCTTAGATGTGGTTTTTCATATCAAGTCTCTAGCTAAAAATCCTGCATGAGTAACGAGGACAGTTCTCACATATACCCCCTCCCTCCCTTGATTTTCCAAGTATATGCAGACACCCCAATGCCAACACTGAAAGTGTCTTTCTGCAGTTTCCCCAGCATTGAGTGAGGAAAGAGTTTCTTTGGTTTGAGGAAGAAAAATAAACTCATAAACATGGAACTATGCCTTGAGTGTGTTCAGAATTGCAGACCCATTGACTCTCACGGTGTTGAAGGGATTGGCTGTGTTTCGGCCCTGGCTCTCAGATTTCATGTTGTCCTGGCTGCTAGGGATAATCCCTGCCTGGGCCATCTGATCACAGGCCGACATCCCTCTGTCCCCACTACTGTCCTGTGTAATGCGTCTAGTGTGGACACAGTGCTGAGGTTCTCACTCTTGGAAATATTACCCTGTCTCTTCTCTGTTTCCATGCCAAAGGGATTTGCTGGGTAGAGGTGACATTTTTTCTGAGCATATTGGGAGAGCCAGAAGGGTTGAGGTAGAGGGGGAGGCAGAAGAGGGAAAGGAAGAGGAAGGAGTGAGTAGGAGGCGACGGAAGGAGAGGAGAAGGGAGGAGAGAAGGTAAAGCAGAGAGGGAGCAAGGAAAAATAGGAAAAAGATAAGAGAAAGTAAAGATCGAAGCTGCAAGGGAGATTAGCAAGACGCAGAGGAAGAAAGAGAGAAGAGGAAGGAACAGAGAAGAGAAACAAAGAAGAAATTTCCAAAGAGAAAGTGACATGTAGGCAGGCGGTGATAAGGAAAGGAGGAGAAAGAAGTGAGGAACCAAGGATTGGGACAAGCTGGGGAGAGAAAAGAGACAGGAAACCAGGAGAAGGAAGAGAAAAGAGCCAAAAGAAAAAAAATGAGGTGCTAGGAAAAAACGGACAGGGTTGGGAGGGGAAGGCTGGAAATGGAGGAGGCCCAAGGAGAGGAAGCTGAAGAGGAGAGAGCAGGCTGGGTGGGGGAAGATCGGGGAGAGAGAAAGTGCTGTGCTCTGTGGATTATTGTGTGTTTGTCATCTGGAATGGTATAAGCTGTAGGTACAGCATCTCCTGCCCATGATTTATGGTCCCTGTCAGGCAGGGAGCGTGCTTTGTCTGCCGTAGCGTGGAGGATGAATGCATTGCTGTCATCGAAGCCTGGCCAGCCTTTCTCTCTCTCTGCTCCGAACGCTGGCTCCCCATTTCACGCCAGTGAACATAAACAATCTTTTGTAAACCTGACAGTCACACTTGCTTCTTTGGAAACATAAAGCAGAAATGTATGACTCGGCTTTCATTACCCAATTTCCTACGCTATATAAAAACACTCAGGAAAGACATGTAAGTGGTCGCGAAACCTGGGAAATTGGAAGTGTCCTGGAGGGGAAAAAAAAAAAAAGGTGGAGAAGGGAGGGGAGTCCGGGTGTGGGAAGGAGCTGGGCAGGAGAGGAGATGATGTGTCCAACCCTACCACATCCTTCCCAGAAAATGCTGTCTGATAAACTGGGCTATTCAGACACATAATTATATTACATTTCTGAATAATAGACATTTCCTGCCTGAAGTGTTGCTTTTTTCTCTCTCTCCTTTTAACCCAGAGTGCAGTAATGAAACAGTCTTGAGATCAAAGCTGGCTGATAATGTTGCTTTGTTTTTTCTCCTTTTTTCTGCTTTACATTTTTCTTCCCTACTAGCCATTCGGCAAACTCCACCAAGTCAAAAGTGTAACTTATTTTTAAAGAGCTATTAGGGTGCCAATTGCAATGATTTCTCAGCTGGAGTGTCTCAGCTGGGAACTCAAAATCCACGGTGGAGAATTTGTATCCATCCCTGATATCTGGAGCCTTGCTGGGGCCAGAACAGGTGAAGGCCGCCTGTCAGGATGGGGGGCGGCTCCCAGGCACGCTGGGGTCTGGTCTAGAAGCCACAGGACACCTGCCCAGGCTTTTCCTCAGAGATGGATGACTTGTCTTCCTGCCTTCAGTTATAGTCAGTTACAGTCTCAGCAGGGGAAGGGCCTCAGAGGTGCTCTGGGGGCTTCTACTGTGCTGGGGTTCTAACAGCTTGGGTGACAGTTCTTGGTGAGGTCACTTCAGCACACCCCAGGCCAATGAGGTTCCTGACTTTGTGAATCTGGGAGTGGAGGGCTATTTGTTAATTATTGAACCCCCCCCCCACCTTCTTTCAGCTCACAGTCTTGGAGAGGCATTTAGTGATTTGCTTTAGTTTGTCTGGCGTTTGCTTTTGAACAGAAGGGGGCCTTGCTGCACCCACTGGAGAGTTGACTGTGAACAACATTGAAGCTGGGCAACTGCAAATGCCAATCCCAGCCTTGTTCATTGACCCACAGACCTGGACAAGTCACTCTGCATCCTTGGATCTGAGCTTTTCCATAAAGACAGACACCTCATCCACTCATCATACACACACACACACGCGCGCGCGCACACACACGTGCACACAAATATTAGAAAACAGTTTCAAGGACTGCAGTGTTACAAATCAAAAGTGTTTTTGAGTGCCTACTATGTGTCCAGCACTATCCTAGGTTCTATAAATTGTGTGCCACAGAAATTATTTTTGTTTACTTTAGTTGCCAATATACTGATACTTCTATGGAAGTATAGAGATTGGTCAGAAAGACCTGTCTTAGACCTGCATGTGGCATGCCTCCTTCTCTTCTCCCTCTCCCACTCCATCCATGCCAAGTTTTAATCATTATTCTTTCAAGGTCATACTCTCATTGACATCCTCCATAAAAACCTCCTGCCCTCTACAGCCCATGGTGAGTGGTCTGTTCAGAACTTATGGTCTATTCCACTTCTGTGGTAATTACTCATCTGCTATCTTGTGTTAGTTCTCATTGCTTTTAAGTCTTCCTGTGCAGTATTTTGAGGGGTTGAGATTTCAATCTTGTCTCATTCCTTTGAGTATCTTCCCAGCAAACATTGTGGGGATTTGCTATACAATACATCCAAACTTTTGGAAAACATAGACCTCAAGCCTGTTTCAGATTCCCCAGATTGTCACAATGTATAAAGGCATGTTTGTGTCGATTTCTGACTTTTTCCCCTAAGAACATGCCCACAAGGAGTTTTGTTTAAATACATGCAAGTTAAACATCTTTTTAAACTCATTCCATGGCCATTTATTTTTCACAAAAAACATAGTTTCATTATTTCAAAAGAATTACAGTGTGCAGGGTGAGAGCACAGTGTGGAGATTTGGGGGGTGAGGGACAGCTGGGCTCGTATATGGGCTGAATTGCTCCCTTCTTTTACCAGTCTCTCAACATCTATGATTCTCATTTGTACCTCAACAAAATTTCAGTTATTTTTCTAGTTATGGGACAGTGGGTTAGCTCACAAATAGATAGAGTAAACCACTAAGGAAAAAAATCTACCAAGCATCTATGTAGTTGGTGCCAAAATTCTGTTGATTATTTGAAAACTAATGTCTCTGCACCTGCACTTACTCCTCACTCCCACCCAGCGGTCCTCAATCTTTCTTACCTGTAATCTAAGGAGGCAGCATAGTGTAGTGAAAACACATAGACTTTGACTTCGGACCTGGTTTCAAATCCTGATCTACCATTTCACTAGCTATGTTGTTTAAGGCAAATAACTTATTTGAAGATCAGTTTGCTTATCTGTATAATGGGCAACGTGATAACTCACCCAGTGAGGTTGTTATTAGGATTAAATCTACAATGACTGTCACATAGTCAGTACTTATCATTGTGAATCCTTTTTTAAATCTCCATCATCCACTACAAATATATACCCCTATTTCCTGGCATTCAAAATATGGGCTTCAAAAATCCCCAATGCTGGCGATACTTAGGGAAGAAAGAAGCAGGCAGTTTGCTGAGCATGCCTATTCTAATACAGACTCGGGTTCTTCAGAGCTCCAGAGGAGCCCTTCCTCTGTTATTGTTAGGCATGTGCGTTGGACAAACAAAGTAAGCACAATGAGATGAATTTAATGCCTGCCAGGCAGCGGAACAAATGTTGTTGATCTTGCTGATACTATATAAAAAGCAGGAAAGTGGATCTAGTTTGGTCCTATAGCAATTTATAATCCTTTTGCCTCACTAGGACATTTTCACTAGGACAGACACTCTTGCTGCTGGGAGGAAAGACACCTTCTTCTACAAGCTGTCTATGCCTCATCCTTAGGGAGAGCCTCAGAAGTGGGGCTTCTCTCATGCTCAGGAATTGTAGGAGTAAAAACCAAAGAGGGAGGAATCGGACTACAGTTGGACTTTATCTTAGGAGCATTCAATATATGGAAATCATAGGTTCCCCTCTCACCTCTAAACTACCCCCCACCACAGATAAAATTAAGGGAAAGTATTCATAGGGCAGAAGAAGAATTTCTTCCCTTTTAATGATTCCTAGAAGTAGCAAGCTTCCTGAATGAGTGTGCAGAATAATTTACACTCAACTGAACAGGTGTTCTCATTTTATAGGAGAACTTGGGAAGACAGAAAGATAGCACGTAAGTGTTGTTTCAAGGCTGTAAGATGATAGATCTCATTCCAAACTTCCCAAAGTGGAGGGCATTTGCTTTGAGAAGCTTTCAGATGATGATAACATTGGCAGGTTTTAGTAAGTTGGCAGGCTAGGTCTTCTTAAAGATCCTGCCTGGGGCCATGAAAAAGAGATTTGGGTAGTTATCTCAGCCACACCTTTGGTTCCCAAACCCTGAAATTGACGGGCCATTGGCAGGACTATGGAAGAGTGTCCTTTTGGTTTCATGCTTGCAACAGAAAGGCACAACTTCATAAACCCAGGAGAGTCAAGCTCGTTTCTCGCATTATTAGGGCCATACCTGAAGCTGCAGGTTGATGTGAACAAACCCACCACAACTCTTGGTCTTCTGTTCTCATCTTGTTTGGAACATTGAGGTATCTTATTTTCTCTATTAGTTATCTATTGCTGTGTAAGATATTACTCCCCAAAGCCTAGTGGTTATTATCTCACAATTTCTATGGAATAGGAATTTGGAAATAGCTTATATAGGTGGTTCTGGCTCAGGGTCTCTTCTGAGGTTATAATCAAGACAATGGTTGAGACTATTATCATCTATCTGAAGGCTTGACGGGAGCTGGGAGATTCCTTTCCAAGTTGGCTCAGTTTCTCACATAGCCTCAGGTCCTCTCTGGTTGTTGGCAGGAGGCCTCAGTTCTTTGCTACACGATCCTCTCCACAAGTCTGCTTGAGTTTCCTTAACACATGGCAACCGGCTTTCCTGAGAGCAAGTGATCCAAGATAGCAAGGAGGAGGCCACAGCATCTTACAACTTAGTTCTGGGGGTCACACACCATCACTTTTACATTCTCTTTGTTAAAAGTGAGCTGCTATGTCCAGCCCATTCTCAAGGGCAGGAAAATTAAGGTTGACTTCTTCTTTTTTTATTTTTTTCTTTATTGATTTTTAGAGACAGAGGAAGAGAGAGGGAGAGAGAGATAGAAGCATTGATGAGAGAGAACATCAATTGGCCGCCTCCTGCATGCCCCCCACTGGGGGTTTGGCCCACAACCTGGGCATGTGCCCTGATTGGGAATCGAACCGGCGACCTCTTAATGTATGGGTCGATGCTCAACCACTGAGCCACACCGGCCAGGCGAGGTTGACTTCTTGAAGAGACCCACATAAAGAACTTGTGGAATGTTAAAAACCCCTATATCTTCCTATTTCTATTTCTATAGATCTAAAAATCATAGTATCAAACCTATATTTTCATGCCTGGACATTTCCATTTTCATTTTATAAAATGAAATGTGATGTTGAAATTGAATGAGAATATAAAGTACAAATAAATACTTTTACAGATACTTATTAAGTATGTAAAACCAAACAATATAAAAGGTTTGTGTTGAATATTTCCTCTTTATGATTCCTTTTCACTGGTTTCACTGGGTAAGCTCCATTCCCTACCATATAGATTTTCTTTATAGGCTTTCTTCATTGCCCCAGGGACCTTCAATTTGTGTTCAAATTTATGGTACTTTATTTTGGAAATATTTAAGAAATTTGTACTGTCACCTCAATGAAGTTGTTCAATGGATGCTTTGAATAGTAAATAACAGGGAAGGTGCAGTGTCCACAATAGAATCTCTTTCTCTTTCTTTTCTTCAGAAATCTCCTGCTCTAAATGCAGTGCAAATCATGTCCACTAAGATGCTGCCCAAATTGACTTTGGCCAACAGAACAGTGTTTCGTGGAGCATCAACACTGGGACTGGTCATTTAGTGGATGGCTATGGATGTGCTTTGGTCATTTAGTAGAGGGAGTTCCATACAAAGCTGGAGACTATTAGTAGGCCGCAGAGCAAGGATGGCATTCAAGTACACAAGGAAGCTGGCCCCATAGAACTTTCCTAAGTCCCTCTTAGGTTCATTCATGCATTCCTCTAACACACATTTATTAATCCCCTACTGTATGCCAGGCATTGTGTAAAAGCAAGAGATGGTAAAGAGTTTCCAAATAGGTGGGGGAAGTATTGAGTGAGATGAGGGAGCTGGGGCTGGATATTTCTCTTGACAAAGAGCCAGCCACTGGACTGATGGTCAGGGGACACTAGAGGGCAGTAACTAATGAAAGAGAGGGACCTAAGACTTTTTAAGACCTTGGTACAGAAGCCCAGATATAAGAACTGAGGCTCAGGGTGAGGCCAGCTGCCAGAGGTAAGGGAGACATCCAATGATAAGAGCTGAGGTCAAAGCAGAAGCAAGTGAGACTCAAAACTAAGTCCCTGAACTTGGTGAACATCAAGGTTCCTGTGAGAGGACAGCTGCAGAAATAGGAAGCCCCAGTGGACTCAACACAGCCAGCGGCTTCCACGTGGTGGGGATTTCCCAGGATGCCCTGCAGAGGAGGAGAAAGAGCAAGGAAGGGGGCATATCCCTGACACCTCCCCATGAGGCCCAGCTGCTTAGCCCCACCCCTGCCTCTGGATGTCAAGGCAGAGGGAGAGGCCTCAGGGGAGGCTCTGAAGGGGGCACCTTGTCTTGGCAGACCCAAGTTCCAGGCACAGAGCAGGCTGGAGGCTCAGGGAGCTTTCAGCCCTCCTGGCAGGCAGAGGCAGGCTCCTGCTCCTCAGGGGGTTCATTTCAATGTTAATGAGACTAAGAAGGTGGGCACAGTTGTTTTCCTCTAAAAATTCCATTTCACCCTTCCTCGCTCTTTGAGCACACCTCTCTGATTTAGATACATTGTGTTCAATTAAAGCCCTGTTTGTTTTTCCTTCCTCATGTGCTCTCTCTGCTTCTTGCCAAATCCTCTCCTGCTCCCCATACTTGAGCAGACTGTTTCCTCAGGCTGTCCCACCCCTAGCCCCATCATGCCTTTGGGGTAACCTCGGGGGCAAGCAGGGTGGGGCTTTTCTTTCTTTGCTTTGCCAGTGGGATGGAGGGGAAGTTTTGCATTGGGAACTTATGATAGCACTATGGTGAGTTAGGTACAGGTGCACCTCACTTTAGGTAAACCTGAGGACCCAGATAGGAAAAATTTGGATTGCCTGAAAACTACAGAGGCAAGGAGGGTTTCCGGAACGACGGGAGAACGCTGGGATAAAAAAGCAGGGGGTAGTTCTCTTTAGGGAAGTACTCCTCTCCTTAGACAGAGATCCAGAGCAGGTTTCCTTTAAACAGCAAGCTTGTCTCCTGCGTTCGAAGTAGGACTTCATCAACAAAATGAAGACTATAATATACAATTCTGCAGGAGCAGAGAGCAGTCCGGAACAGCTACCAGGTATGTGCCAGGACGGTGAAAGCACTTGCACACATCCAGTGAATGTCTCCTGAAGCTTCAATATGTTACTCGTTCTGCAGAAAGAAGTCATGATTCAGAGAGCTTGAGTTTCCTGTTTGAGTTCATACAGCTTGTAAACAGTAGAACTGAAATTTGAATCCAGATTTGTCCCACCCCAATCCCACGTGTTTTCACTATATCCAGAAAAGACCTCGAAGGTCACCTCGTCTGTTCTGACTTTCCAGAAGCCATCTATGGGGGATAGGATAGGGAATGCTGGCTGTGAGCTCGGTCACACGGGAAATGTCAAACCTTTAAGAGGAAGGTGGGAGAGAGCAGGGTGTCAAGGAGTATCAGTATGCTCTGGCCACAACGGGCCAATCAGAGGCCTGGATTAGGCTTGACTCCCTGATGCGGTCACATATTCGCTTGGTGGAGTGACAGGGTTTGTATTCTTGGTGCTTAGGCCTATGATCTTTCCACCTCCCTAGGTTGACCCTCACGTCTGCTAGGTAAACTGAGGCACACTGGTATTCAGTACTTTCTATACATGGGTGCTGAGCTTGGAGAGAGCTAGTATTCCTTGTCCAGTGCTATCACTGATTGTTCATCTTCCAGCTCAGAGCTGTCTAATAGAAATGTAATGCAAGCCACATGTGTAATTTTAAATTTTTTAGTAGCCATTATAGAAAGTAAAAACAAAGGGGGAAAATTAATGTGAATAATATATTTTATTTAATCCACTATATCTAAAATATAAGCAACATAAAAAAGCAATATAAATAGTAATGAGATATTTTACATTCTTTTTTTTTTGTACTTACTATTCACAATCCACTGTACTTTTCATTTATCACACGCCTCAGTGTGAACGAGTCACCTTGAGAGTGCACAATAGTCACACGCGGCTGGTGACCACTGTATCTGAGCGAGCATCTCTGGTTTATGAGTTCTTATGAAAGCACAATGGTTGATCCAGTTACAGACTCTTCTCCCTGGAGTGGAGCTTCCACAGAGTTGGGGAAGCAGACAGAGGTGTCCACTCCGGCTCTCCACATATTCATTCCCTGTAGAAGCATCCCAGGGCTGATGCCAACCTTCTCTACAGAGATGAACTGCGGGGAGAGGATGTGGCTCCATGTCCAATTGCGGCTGTAAGAGCAGAGAGCGATCCCGGGGGGATTAAAACTATGGCCCATGAAGATGCACCCTGTTCCTGTTGTGCATTCCTGTGTAGACAAAGATTGACGAAGTTTTTGCAATTAGTAAAGGCGAGCGTGGCCCTCGGAAAAGAGTGAGGCAGGAGAGGTTTGTCTTCAATGCCCCTATTTCTCGCTGTATGTAGAATTGGCTGTAGACAGGGATGGAGTAGACTGAAAAGATGTCATGGCTGTTGTGGAGATGACAATCACCTACTGACTCCAGCTGTTTCCCCTCCTCACTTTGGGCACTGGAAAATTCACGACCGTCTGTGGGGGAAGTACACCTTGGACTCAGACCAGCCTCCATCCTCGGGCAGGGATGAAATAGGACACCTGAGGTCAGTAATCCCTCAGGTTCAGCTGTTAGTTTTGCTAGAACTTGTACATAATTATAAGAGTTCTTATTTCCTTTTGGTGCCCCCATTTCCTTTGCTCCTGGACCCCCTCCCTGCTACTCTTGTGCTTTCAAGGTGCCCTAAACTTCTATCAAACTCGGCTTCAGACGGGAAGCTGAGTTCCAGTCTTATCTGGTTGACGAAGGTGAAAGCATTCTACTGAACCAAAAGGAACAGCTGTGCTTTCCAAGTGCTAGTGTACTTTGGACAGCGCTCCATGGTGTGTGTCTCCCACTTGAGAGATGATTGGTAGGCCATCTTGCAGAAGACAACATCTTCCTTCAGCTTTTCTGTGTGCTGGTTCCTCCCAGCAGTGTGCTGACCAGGTGGAAAGTGCTTTACCAGCCCCTGATAGCATATGTCAGTCAGGTCAGAAATTACGCCAGCATGCTTCTCAGAATGATAGAAATCAGGACCTGGTAGGACCCAACAGTAGGACATAGTCACATGGTCACGGACTCCGCTTTGGAAGGCCCCTTGCAGCAGTCTTCAGTGTGGCCTGGATCTACCCTCTTACCTCCCAACTTCCCTTGTCTCCTACACTAACCTGCCCCATGCAGTGGCTCCAGCCACACCAGCCTCCTCACTGTTCCTCAACACACCGCGCACGAGCCCAGCTCCAAGGCTTTGTTCTCACTGCTCTTTTCTCGGGGAGGCTCATCCTCCCAACATTCTCCAGGCTCACGCACTTCCTTCAAGTCTTTGTTCAAAGGCCACCTTCCTAGTGAGGCTCTCCTGACCATACTCTCCCTCCCCTGTTCCAGGTGTACAGTTCATGTTTCCACCTATCTTAGTTTGTTTGCTTCATGGTACTTAATGTCACATGTCATTAGCACATATTTTTATTTGCTTACTGCCTGTCCTTTCCGCCATAATGGAAGTGCAAATAAGGGTAGAAACTTCTTTTTGTTCATTACCCTGTACAGCACTGAGTAACCCATGGCACATGGGAAGTGAAAAATAAACACTGAATGAATGACTGGATGAATGAAGCATCTGGTTCCACATGTCACCTGTCCACAGCACCCTCGGCAGATGCTGGTTTCTGCTCAAGTATATTTAGGAACAGTAACCCAACAGCACCTACTGTTGGATGGCTGCAATTGTTATAAAAAGATCTCTGTGTGGAAGTATGGTGTGGTGAAAAGTGTCCTAGGCTCTTTCCAATAAGACCAGCCTGGACACCAGGGTACAAGCCTGAGAAAAAGCAACAGACTGAGAATCCCAGAGTCTGCCCTAGCCCTGCCCTCCATTTCCCATGGGATGTTGGAGAATTTGTTTCATCTCTCTGGCCTCAGCTTTCTCTTCTGAAAAACACAGTTACACTGACATGTAAGAAAGGGGACCCCATGACCAGCGTAAATTCCTGCAGAGATGAAGATATCTGAAGAGAAGACAGTAATGTTCGTCTCACCTAATGTGCGTGTATGTGTGTGTGTGCATGTATACATGAGCACGCATGTAGACATGCCATCTCAAACTAGACTGAGGCTCTATTTGGCCAAGGGTCACATCACCTGTTTCTTTCCGTGTACTCCACAGAACCTGTGCAGAGAACTGGACCAGCTCAAAAGGTTGTTAACTGACTTAGTATGAGCACAAGAGTAACTGTGCATTTATGTAAAGCCTTTCTCAAAGGAGCTCTCAGCACTCTGCAGGTAATGGACTTATTTATCCTGAGAGCACCTCTGTGAGGCAGTCACAGGACAGGGGTGACCAGACTCTGTAATAAATAATGTCAAGAACAGCATGAAGCAAAACTAGCTCGTAACTCTGAGGTCCTGGAGGAGATGGGATGGGCTCAAGGTCACCCAGTGAGTTGAGAATAAGATACGCATCTGTGCTCCAGTGAGGTGACTCATTCTCCCAGCACTTCTGCTCCCAGGGCCTGACCTCTTGGGCCTGCTCCCTGGGCTGGGTCCGGCCTTTCACATGCATGTCCCAAGGCATATTCCATGGAGTGTTAGAAGTGTTCTTATTAATCCATGGCCTGGAAAGCTCTGGAAATACTGTGTTTCACAGAATTGAACAGGCTTCTTTACTGGAGGACTTTGTAGACACTTTAACAAGTTACTTTGTTAACTGTTAATTTCCATGAGTGTTCTCCAGTATGCAGTTCCCCAAATTCACTTGTCCATGGAAACTTTCTTCCCCAGAATCTGATTGGATTGATGAAATGCTGATTGATTAATATGTAGTACCAGAACTTTCATTGTAGAAGGAGGTATCTAAGGGCAGCCAGCTTGAGATATTGGTGACTTTGTCAATATAACTGTCATCAGATGCTGAGACATCAAGGGAGAAAGTTACTCTGCATAAGACAATGAGAGCAATGAACTGAGGAGGAAAGAGAAGAGAAGAAAGAGAATAGGTAAAAGGAAGAAGCTAGGAAGAGGAGGAAGGCTTGGGCTGAGTGAAGTCAAGATGCTATGGAACTCCAGGGTGGTGGGAGAACAAAGGGCATTTTATAAGGGTGTCTACTGCCTCTTTGAAGTTGTTGGAGGTATAGTGTAAACCCCTCCTCCATTATCTCCTCCCATTTACCAGGAAAGTCTTTTAGGGTTATATATGCTCTGTAGAGTAGTGTGTGAGTGTGTGTGTGTGTGTGTGTGTGTGTGTGTGTAGCAATCGAGAAAGAGTTGTATTCCATCCCTGACCTTTTGTGGACAGGAACATACAGCATTAAATGAAGCAGGAGCCAGAGGCAGAGATAACCACGAGGGGTAAGCCTTTGGGTATTCACATAACTCTTTGGGAGAGTTGGGGCACTATGAGGCTTGAGTTAAACTCCCCCAAATCCCAACTGCACCCCAAGCTGTGGTTGGCTGCGTTACAGATGAGCTGACTTCTAATGCTGCCCTACAACATGTCCTCCTAGGATTCCCATTTCTGTCTCCATTTGTACCACAGGCCTCTGGAGTCACGGAGAATAGGCATCTTCAGATGAGTGATTCTGTTTCCCTTTAGCAGTCTGTTCTCCAGATTAAACATATTTAATTCCTCTCACATGTTTCATGTGACTAGTTACCAGACTTGTCACCATCTTGGTCATCCTTGTCTAGACACCCTCCAGGGTTAAAATCCGCCACTTGGGGTTTAACACAATGTAGCAACTGGGGTCTGCCCGTCACCGAATATAGTAGGGTCTTTACTTTCTGTGATGTGGAATTTCTGCCTCCATGAAGGAAGTGCAAATTTGATTCAGCATTGTTTTTATTTAGCAGTCACATTGTGTTCTTGGTGCCATTAAACTTGTGGTCAACTAAAATCCTTGTCAGGTGATAAATAAGTTTACCCGTTTTGGTTACAGCTGTTCTGAGTGTGTGGTATTACAGCCACGTGGTGAGCACTGCTGCGTTTCATGTCCTGTTATATAATGACTATGGTTCGGATTCCGTTGTGATGAGGGAGGATGTTTTCAAACATGTGCTCATGTGCACAGGATTGGGGGCCACCATGCCACTTTGGGGGTGCCTGGGTGTAACGAAGTGATAATTAACAGTGTCAGTCACAAACAACTTTTTCTTCTCTTCCTGTACTACACAGCTTGTTTGTCAAAGTGGGCTGACGTGCCAGTGATAGGCACTATGTAAACACATAGGTAGACAGAGAACAAGCCTGGCAGACGGCGATTGCAGAGTGGGTACCGAGACCCCGTTGCAAACATCCTGAACAGTACTGACAGCCACAATGTAGAAACACAATTCACCTTAAACAGCTTCTAAGTGTTTCTGGTGTCGGAAGCAGGCATGGTGAGGGAGGGAATAAAGAAAACGGAGAAGAATGTTGATGTCTTCCATGATACCGGCTGAATGTCTGTCTTCTCAGGGCCATGTTAATATCGCCTGATGGAGGTGGATCTGGAGGGGCCAAAGCCCCCAGTGAGCCATTTGTCCTTAGCCTGTCGCCTTGCAGGACAATGGTGAGAATATGGGTAACTCACTAGCTATGTGACCATGAGCAAACCAAACTTTCTGGGTCTCAGTTTCTTCATCTATAAAATGGATTGTCCATTTGACTTGGGGTGATGAACACACAATACAATATACAGATGATGTATTATAGAATTGTATACCTGGGACCTGTATTATTTTATTGACCAATGTCATTTCAACAAATTAAATTAAAAAATGGATTTTCCATCCACGTTGTCACAAAACAACAACAACAACAAAAAACAACCCAGTCATGGAGATATAAAGTACAGCGTAAGGAATATAGTCAATAATATTGTAGTAACTATATATGGTGTCAGATGGGCACTGGACTTATTGGGGGGATCACATTATAAGGTATATAAATGTCTAATCACTATGTTGTATACCCAAAACTAATATACTACTGTCTGTCCATTGTAATGGGAAAATAAATTAATCAAAGAAATTAATTTCCCCAAGTAGACTGAGGGGATAGTGGAACCCGTGTGCGGATGCCCTAGACGAGCTGTCACTTGGCACCTGGCACAGCAACTTTCCCTCCTAGCCAGGGTCCTGTTTGGAGAGAGAGAGGCCCAGGCACTCACTCAGTCAGCGTGGTGTGAGCCTCTCTGAAGAGAGAGGGGGTCAGACCTCGTGGTGAGACATGGGCTTTCAAAGACTGACAGCGATCCTCCTTCCTAGGCCTGCAAAGGAGATCAGATCTGCACACGACGACCATCACGCAAGGTAGAAATGGGAAGCACTGGGAGAAGCAAAGATAATATGAGAAGGGAGAGTCTACTCTGAGGGAGGAAATGAGTGGGGTGGCATTTGTCTGAGCCTGAAGGATGAGTAAGAAATAAACACAGAGGGGGTCAAGAGGAACTCCATTTTTGATAAAGGGACAAAGTATGGTTTCTACCTGAATGCAGAGTGTCTTCACAAAAGTGATCTGATCCAGCCATTATTCCAATAACGATAACTAAGACTGCAAAGCATTTTACATGCTAGGTGCTGTTTGAAACTGCTCAGCGAATGCAGTGGGGAGGAGCAGGTAGTTCTGTGCAATAATGCCCCAGGGCATGTGTAGGGCTGTGGGAGGGAAGGTTAAAAGTCATTTCCTGGAGGTGAGCCTTAATTCTGCAAACCAGGGAGCCCTGGAGGTTTCAGAGCAGGGTGTTGACAGGATCTAAGTGGTACTTTTAAGGAAGTGACTCAGGCCACTGTGTCCAATATGAATGGGGAGCCTCCTTGAGGCTCTCTCTCTGCTTTCTGAGGTGCCCAGAATCATATTTCAGTTTAAAATAATCCATTCAAAGGTACAGGGGATGGGAGATAAGGCTGAAACTCGAACCCACATACCGTTTCCCAGAGGAGTGAATGGATTAAAGAGATTAGCGAATCACTTAATTCAGTCATTCTTTCAGCAGACATTTAAGAAAGATCTAAATGTGTCAGGCATAGTGCTAGGCACTGGGAGCAAGGTCAGTCCTTGTCCTACACAGCCTCCAAGACTTGGCTCAAGGGGACCCTCTTCAAGAAGTCTTTTCTCATATGTCCTCTGAGGGTAGTCCCTCCCTTCTCTCAAGTTAGCTCTGAAGATCTTTCCTGCTGTCTCAAGTAGCTCACTATCTAATGGTGGCAGAGTTGTCAATAGGCTTGATTCTATGTAGTAAATGGTGTTGGAGCTCTGCCAGGATATAAAGGGAGCAGAGATGAGGTGCAATCAGAGAAGACTTCTTGGAGGAAGTGGGATCTGAGCGAGGCCTCGGAAGGGACCATATGCTAAGGAGGTTGAACTTTATCTGGTAAATGATGAAGAGCCACTGATGTTTCAGGCACAGGGATGACATGGTGAAATTTGAATTTTCCATGGATGATATAGCACATACTAGGTACTGTTTTAAGGATTTTGCAAATAATCTTCTGCCTTATAAGGTAGGTGTTTTTATCAGCCCCATTTTATAGATGAGGAAACTGAGTTTTAGGGCTTAAGTGACTTGCCCAGAGCCACACGGATACAAGAGCAGAACTAGGATTTGAAAGCCAGGTGGTCTGGCTCCAGAGTCTTATCCAGTATACTCGACTACACTCCAGGGACACCAGTCAGATGTTCCAGGCAGCAAGTCTAGAAGTTGGGAGACCCATCGGAAGGCTGCTGCGGAAGTCCTGGTGGGAGACACTGAGGTCCTTACCTAGCAGTAGAGAAGGGGTTGTATTCCAGAAATGTTAGAGGGAAATTCATCAGGTGTTGGCTGCCAAGGTGGAGAGAGGAATCAGTGTTGGGGTTGGCACACATTTTCTGTAAAGGCCCAGATAGTAAATAGTGTACCCTTTGGGGGTCATATAGTCTCTATTGCAACTACTCAAGTGCCTTTGCAGAATTTTAATGTGATTGTCCATAGATAATGTGTAAACAAATGAGCATGGCAGTGTTACAATAAAACTTTATTAATGGACACTGACATTTGAATTTCATAGAATTTGCATGTGTCATGAAACATTCTTCTTCTTTTGATTTTTTTCGATCACATAAAAATGCAAAAACTATTCTTAGCTTCAGGGTTGTATAGAAATAGGCAGTGGGCCAGATCTGGGCTGTGGGTTATCGTTTGCTGACATCTGAGTTAGTTGCTGGGAAGGTGAAGTGAGTGATGGGGAGGAGAATATTCAGGACCATCTAAGCAGAGGACAGTGAAGGCCACACAGCCTGCTCCTGAGCCGGGGCCCCTGCCCTGTGTCCTCCAGCCAGGTGCACATGCTGTGATGGGGTAATTCAGAACCAATGTGCAGTGCTCGACCCCCTTAGACCCGAGCTGCTGCTAATAACCGAATGTTCGCAAGGACAGCATTAACAAGCAGTGGCTCCACTTCTCCCAGCTCCCCCTTCCCACCGCAGGCCTGGTGGTAATGAAAACACGTTTACATAAACACCGAGGTCATGGTCACACAGCCACCCTCATGGTAAAGCGTTTCCGAATACTAATAGTTTTCATTTCATGCAAAATCCAGGTTGTATGGGAGAGCTTAAGGTGACCCAAATTACTGCTCTCAACTGCACAACTTTGTAAATAAAAAAATGATTCTGCAGGCGAAATTACTCCAGTGTTCTTCATCCATGTTGGAGACAAGGAAACAAAAAGTCTGAAACTGTATCTGAACACGAATCTCATGGCACCAATGGTGTGACCATTGGTTAAATGTCAAATCCTCAAGAAGAAACTTGGTAAAAGGCTACCCCATGTCCCCCACTCTAGGAAATCTCTTACTGAGCCCAGGAGGCAACCCTTTCATGAGGGGTGTTGCTTGGATGCTAGTGTGTGGCTGCTATTTTTGAGCACTAACTACATGCCAGGTACTTGGGCAAGCCCCTGTAAGTACAGTGGTAGGTCATTGGTTGATGCTGAACACAGGGGACTTAGAGAGTGTCTTCTCTAAGTGTTTTTAACATTGATATCTTTTTTATCACTAGAATCTCATGCACAACATCACCTTTACTTAGAACCTCTAGTTATAATGTATAAAAGGGGGCACAGTAGGCCCCCCTTTCAAATAGTAAAACAGAGGCACCCTAGGGTTTTGTATCATGTGTATGATCTTCATTATATAAAGTAGGAGACTGAGGCCCAGAGAGGTCAAACGACTTTCCCAAGAGCACACAGCTCTGGCTAAGGGTTACTTCCCAAGTCAGTACTCACCTCACCCTACAAGGCCGTCTTGCATCAGGATTTTCTAGAGGTTACTCCAACGATGGGCACTGACACTCCCATGTCAGTCGGTAGCCCTGGACCTTCAACAGGGGGAGCATGGTGACATGGGTTAGCCCTGGATTACCTGGCAGCCACTTGGGTTTGAGTCCTAGCTGCCACTGTCAGCTACATGATCTTAAAACAAGTAACTTCCCTGGCTTTCTCATGTGCAAAATTGGAATAATAATCAGGTTTGTTATGAGAATCTTGCGAAAGAAGGGAAAGCACTGTGTAAACGGCAGTATCTAAGAATGTGATCCTGGCTGTTCCAGGCCAGCCTCGCTGGCCGCCCTGCAGATGTCCGCAGCCTGCACTGTGCAGAACGGAACCGTGTGGGATCTTCAACCAGCCCGACAGCACGCTCAGCCTAAGGACAGGCTTTGGGGGTTGGCAAAAAAAAATCCTGCTGCATTTCAATCCTTCTCTGTGCCCATCTTTCTAGCTCCAACCGCATCTCCCATCTGCCATCTATCCAGGAAAGTGGGAAGAAAAAAGGACTCTTCTTTACCCTCTGGTTCCTCGGCAGCATTCAAGAATTATGGGCTTTTGCTCCCCCAAGAAAGAAACATTATTCTGAGCCTTCGAGGGTGAGGATTCCTGCATGTAACAGGACTGAATGATGCCTTTCCTCTGTCTCTCACACTGGAATTTAAGAGGACCCCAGAGCAGCCGAGTTTATTAGGACCCATAAGAACCGTACTATAACCAGGACACCCGCAGCCATAAACCTCTACCTTGAAGTCTGCAACAAATCCTGAGATGGTGAACTAGGACGAGCTCTTGTCTCTGTCAGCAGAAAAAAATAAAATAAAATAAAGGCAGAAATGCAAACTCAAGCAGAAAAAGAGAGCTGAGAAGGGGAGGCAGGCAGAGTGAGAGAGAGTAACGGCAACAGTGATGCTGTTAACGATGGTCAAAATAATAATCGTGACATAAATAAGCAGGCAGTGTGTCGACACCTCCCCAGACAAGCCTGGCGAAGTCACCTCCGTGGTAGGACCAGGCCTGGCTCAGGAGAAGAGCAGAGAAGGGGCAATGAGAGAGGAAGACGTGCACATGCACACACACGCACCCAGTGCACTCACACACGTGCACACAGGTACACACGCACACACACGCACCCAGTGCACTCACACACGTGCACACAGGTACACACACACACACACACACATGCACGTAAGTACAAACACACACAGCCAGAGAGAGGGGAGGATAAGAATCTGCTTGGAGAAAAGCAAAACCCAGGTAAACAATAGGAGAGACATCTGAGGGCCTTCTGAGCCGCTGCCATTGATGAAAGAACCACTTCGAGCAAGATCTGTGGTGAAGGACCGAATATTTTCTCCTCTATCCTTCCCGGCTATTCAGATGGCTGACCTGACTTTCCTCTGAATACCTCGAGTCACTTTCAGCGGCACAAAGGCCGTGGGCCTTACCCTCGGTAGAAGAGAGCAGAACAGATGATGACACGTTTGTCCAGGGTGGCCACACACCCGTAGCAGAGTCATCCTGGTACAGAGCCCAGAGGACCAGCACCTGTTCTTCCTGGGACGGAACATGTCCGTGAACAGCATGAGACAAGCGCACACACAGCTGGCCCCCCTCTGCAGCTGCCTGCTTCAGCACGGACCCACCTCAGCGCATGGTGAACCCTGTTAGTCGCTAACACAAAACCCAGTCGTCTCTTCTTCCTTGTAAACAGAACCCTATTTCTCTTTGGGGTAACAACCTGTCCACTTCACCTCCCAGGCTCCTGGGTGGCTATTTGAGACAATGTTGGTAAATGAGAGAAATACTTAAATTTGTTGGATGTGGGGGTCTGGGAAAACTTTGGCTTTCCTGATAACAGGGATAAGGAAGGACAGAGTCATCCTTTCTCCCCTCTTCTTTCCTTGAACATGGTCATGATGTCTGGAGCTGCAGTAGCCATCTTGTGACCACGAGTCAATGAGGGCAAAAGCCAACGCTCCGAAGGTTATGAGGCAGACATTCAGGAGGCCGATCCAGCACCTCCCACCTCCGGACTTCTGCTTTGTGAGAAAAATAAACACTTCCTTGTTTAAGTCACTGTGAGTTGAGTTTTATACTTGCAGCCAAACCCAATCATAACCGGTACATTCAAGTAGAAAGGATTTGGCACATTTTTGTTTTTTTTAAACTGCCAACCTTCCTGCTGCCCCTTTCTAGCTTGCGAGGCCTTGTTGCCAAAGTATTAAATAACTCTAACATTCCTGATGGTGTGAAACTGAATGTCTTGGGTTGGGTTAGGCGGGGACAAAGGGGAAGCAAGCGTTGGGGCCCAGGCTGACAGGGAGCTCCCGGCGTCTGTCCGGGCCACCTGGGCACCCAGCGCTGTCCTCCACCCTCGGCCCTGCGTCTCCGCTCTCTCCCGGCTACGCTCTGTGCTGGTTCTTTGATGCCATCTCTGCTCTAGAATGAGTTAACTTTTTTATTGATTTATTTTTCTTTTTTGCTAGTGTGTAGGGAGGAAGAAGAGGGAAAATAAATTATACATCTCCCAAGATACGATCTGTAGTTAATTCTTAATTAGGACTGACAGATGCTTCCCCCCATAATCCTATTCCCAACATGTTCTGTTTGCTTTGTTTGGTGCTGGAAGATATATTGTGACACAGTAATGACCTTTCTAAGCTTGTCCTGGAAGTGTTATTGGCATTCTAATGATTTATTGCATGTTCCAGTTGATTACAGGGCCATTTGTCAACATTTTATTTCTCTCTCCATAAACCTGTCTCCTGCGTCACAGACCTTCACTGGCATGAAATTTAAACAAATACAGTATATAGCTCTTATTCAACTTCTGCTTTCAGTTGGAGCCTCTGGAGCAAACCTTTTCCGGCCAAGAGAGGGCTTTTTATGACCGATGTTGTCTCTGCTTTCCCAGGGTAGGAGTCGGTCTCTGTGTACGAGGCTGGGGATGATGGTATCTTGTCTATTGATTTGCAATTCCTTGTGTTGGGATTTTTTTTTTAAAGCTGAGTCGGTCAGTCCAGTTTCCCAACTACTTACGTGGACTCTACCCCTGGGTTTCCAAGCACTTTATGCCTGTGGACATGCAAGGACATCCTTGGCTGGAAAGGGAGGTGCTGGCCTGTCTTAACCAGTCAGTCCGGCAGATTTACCGCTTAACACCTACAACCACAGACTCACCACACTGGTGACAGGACTGAGCAAGCCCAGGGGACATTCAGAGAGAATATGAGTCATGCCATCGCAGCACAAAGGCCTGAGCAGTTCCTAACTCACTGAGTGACCTTGGGCTCATCCCATCTCCTCCAGGCCTCGGAGTTATGGGCTAGTTTTGCTTCGTGCCGTTCTTGACATTATTTATGACAGAGTCTGGTCACCCCTGTCCTGTAACTTGCCGCACAGAGGTGCTCTCAGGATAAATAAGTCTATTACCTGCAGAGTGCAGAGAGCTCCTTTGAGAAAGGCTTTACATAAATGCAGTTACTCTTGTGCTTAGATTAAGTCAGTCATCAAGCTTTGAGCTGGTCCAGGAGACAATGTGGGGTCATGTGAGAGAAACAGAAGAGGTGGCTCCCTTTCAGGTGGAGTTTGAGAAGGCACGGATATTCACCTGGGTGCTCCCACACCCATGCACACGCACATGCTCACTCACACAGACCCTTAACGGAGAGCACTTGTTAAAGTTAAAGGTTCCGTCTGAACAGTGTTGGGGCTTACCTTTCCTCAGATTCTTGCCTCTCTAAGATCCCTTTATCCTGATCCACAGTATCATTTCTCTAAAGCAACGTGGTGGAGCCAGAAGGCTACAGTTGTGCTCCTGTGCATTGCAAATATCTCCGCGTGTGTGTTCCACGGGCATCTCAAAATCACCAAGTTGATAACTAAACTCGTAATTAGTTTGCATGTTTTAGTTCCCTGAAAGCTGCTTTCTCTTGAATTATAGTTCTCACTGAATGGCATGAACAGCTGCCCCGTGGCCCCTTAGAAACCTGAGAAGCATCCTTGTCTGCCTCCTTTCCTGTATCTTCCTCAAGTGCGGTTGGAGTCTGTGCCCTGTGTATTTATTGGCTAAAGCCCCTCCCCATCATCACATTAATTCTCAGGCCCTCATCATCCCTCTCCTGGACCATGACAGTAGGCTACTCATCAGTTGGGGATGGTGTTTGCAACAACAGACACCCAATCTTGCTGTGTCACATAGCTGGGACGTCTATGGGGAGGATATTTGCAGACACAGCACTGGTGGGAAGCTAGAGGATCAGGATTAGAGAATAGCTAGGAGTTAAGAGATGTCTGGAGATCAGGCGGTTGGGTTCCCAGTCAAGATCACTGTTCCAGCTCTGTGTAGCAAACGACCAAGAGCTTCGTGACTTAAATGACAATACTTATTTTGCTCATGAATCTTTAATTTGGGCATAGCTTAGAGGGGACAGCTTGTCTCTACCTGGCATCAGCTGAGATGGCTCAAAGGCTGGGGCCTGGGATCATCTAAGGCCCCTCACTCACATGTCTGGTGGCCGATGCTGGCTGTCAGCTGGAACCTTAGCTGGGCTATTGGCCAGGACACTTACACATGGTTCCTCCATGTGGTCCGGGCTTCCTTGCAACGTGGTGGCTGGGTTCCAAGGGCAAACTCCTCGAGAAAGAATGAGCCAGATGGAAACCATCTCACTTTTTCCAACATAGTCTCTGAAGCCTTGCACTGTTACTTTCACTGCTTCTATTCTGGATAGGGAATAGACTCTACCTCCTTATGGGGAGGCTCGAGATCTGGAAGAGCATGTGGGATCACAAATATTGCTATGGCCATTTTCGGAAAATACAATCTGCCACAGTCTGTGGAAAGTCTGTTGTTTAGTTACCCTCTCAAAATGCAGAGTTCCTAGAAGGGAGCGTCAGACTGGCTGTGCCTATCACAAGCCTGCTCCTGGCAACACCAGAGTGGTGAGATGGAGGCTGTTGTCCCTTTGGTGGTAGAAGAGAGAATTGTCTTCTTCCAAAACTACACAAAATAGTGGGGAGTTTCTCCCAAAAGGGATAACAGGGGGATGTGAAGAAAAGTATTAAATGCTAGAAAAATGACAAATACCTTGGACAGCCTGACTACAGACTTACCTTTCTACCTCCGTTTAGGTCATCGTGACCTTAATGCCATTGTGATCATGTGACCTCCTGCCTAAAATCCTCTGATGGCTCCAGCAGTTTCAGAATCAGCTCCAAACTCCTTAGCCTGGCATTCTGGACACTATGGACCTGGCCTTGCCTGTCTTTCCAGGTTTCCTCTGGCCACAGCCTACAGCCCATAGCCCACATGTGGCCTTGGCTTCTTTATGTTGCTTTCTAGCTCTTTTTCACATTTGCCATACTTTCCATCTCCTCTGAGTTAATTGTGCTCGCAAATCTCCAGGTCTTTCTGCATCAATAGTCCTTCTTTTCCGTCCTTGTGTACCAGGCAAGTTTTTATTCATTTATGTATATTTGTGTCAAAGATCACCATGGAGAAGACTCCTCTGGAGTTACTCTCCTGCTAGCCCAGGTTGAGTTGTGGTCCCCTTCTTTGTTCCCATTGGACCCCTCAGTGCTATTGCAGTTCTAACCTTTGCTTTTCTGGTCAGTTTCCTCAGTTAGATGGTGGGACCCTTGAGGGCAGAAACTGTGTTTTGGTTGTCCCTGATTCCTCAGAGCTTAGGATGTTGCTGGCCACATGTGGTTGCCCAGTAAATGCCAACAGCATGGTGATGGATGATGCTGAAAGGTGGTTTAATTTCCATTTTCCAGGTTGACTGTCTAAGGTTTAGTGTCCTGGTGGGAGGACACCATTGCGGCTGAGTGTTGGAAAGCCAGGTAAGAATAGTCCCGGCCAGCGGCCCTGGGCCATCACAGTAGGACTAGAGAGGCAATCAGCTTGGCCCATGTTGCTGGGCCACATAGACTTGGATGTTGAGGGCTCAAAGGTTAGTCACAATGTGAGCCTAAATGGGACAGGTGGGTGCCTATGACACAACAGAATCCTTAACCACAGTTGTTCTTTGGCTCAACATCATCCCAAGAGAAATGAACTTTTAAAAATTGCAGAGAGAAGCAAACCCATGTTATTGGGAAGGAAAATTATTTATTTTTCCAGCTGTTTTTCTATTACAATTGCTCTCTCCTGATAGACGGACAAGATGTGAGGAAGAGCAGGGCAGGTTAAAATGGACACAGAGCGGAGATGAGGTTGGCGATGGAAAGCAGAGAGCCCACTTTGCCCTTTTCCTACCAGACCTGAGATGAGATTGGGCCTGGAAGCAACAGAGGGGAGAGATGAATAGGGCTTTTACTATCTTTTTGGGGACCCATGTCCCAGCCATTGCTGGAACCCCAGTGTGAAAGCACTGTCTCATCAGGAAGGGCCACACCACACCGGTCACATCGCAGCCACATGAATACCAGCCCCCAGCTCGGTGGGGGTGGCAGCAAGTTCTGTGCAAGGGGCAAGCATGAACTCTAGCCCTCGGCTGAAGGGGACAGATGGGGTGAGGAGAGGGGCCTCCCTGGGAGACTCGGAGGCCGAGGAGCTCCCAACCCCAGTGTGAGCTGTGTGTAACGTATGGCTTAATTTCCTCTCAAATTAGACACTTGATAAAAAAAGTTATTATATCTGTCAAATTGCCAGGGCATTTTATGGGCGTGATAAACTAAGAACCACTGCTTTACAAACCTTGATGGGATGTTTCAGTACCTGGAAAACAATTTTATGGCCGCCCAGGCTACTAACAAATTGCAAATACTGATTAAGCCATAAAGTTACAACAACATTAAAATATAATGAGAGGTTATTGCACACGAAAAGGCTCTTAAGCTACAGCCACAGCTGCACTCAGCCGGGGAGTTAGGCTTATGCGCTCTCTGACAGAAGAAGGTGTTTCAGGCCTTGGTGGGCCCTGCAGGGCCATGCTGAGCCTCAGGCAGTCCTGAGTGACATTTCCTCCAGGACAGAGCAGAGCACAGGGAGAAAGCTGTCTTCACAGAGGGCTGGGAGACATTGGTCTGAATGTCACACTGCTTGAGAGCCCAGGACATGAGGTTGGGCAGAGAAGGAGAGCTATGTGTCTATTCCACACAGCATTGCATGTATGTGACACCCTTCTGGGAAGTGTGAATTCCCACCCTGCCCCTTGTTCTTGATCCCGATGGAGAGTCTACTCATCACACACATGGAATTCCCTGCTCTGTGCGTTGGGCAAATCAAATGGTCAGTGTGCACCATTCACCGAGGGTAGGCACAGTGTGGTGCCCAGGTCAGTAAGCCTCAGCTGCTGCCTCTAAAGACTTGCAGTCTAGTGAGAGGATGGAGCATGTGCACGAGGAGATAAAAAGGCCAAGCAGAATTTACTAAGAGCTGGCCAAGTCATTGGCTGCAGGGTTCCTGCAGGGGGAGAAGAGAAGGTGATGCTCTCTCTCTAGTTGTCTTAGCCTCTCTACACTTCAGTCAAGCTGAGATGTTCTTGCACTCAGTCTGTCACCCAGGGAAGCAACAGTTCTTGTCTGGGTCACTGGTCCATACCTTTAGCTAAGAGAGAATGTCAGTCAAAGCCTTGGCCTCCCAGGTCCCGGAGTGGTTGTGCTTGCCTCTCTAGTCCTGGAGCGCCTTGCATTGTCCAGAATGTCTCAATTTCCTTCTCCATCCTTCCCTCCAGGGCTGAGGTTATTTGTGTGGTTCCTTTCATCTTAGCACCTTAGCTCTGATCTTCACCACCGAGGCTGGCAGCTTCTCAGAAGTGGTGGGTTGATCCTTCGTGAGAGTGTCCTTTACCAAGCCTGGATGATATGCATCATAACTACACTTAGATGTCCTGCATGTTACCCAGGGAAGGCATGGATGTGTATGGGCACCCTGTGTCACCCAGGGTTGGGAGTGGAATGAAACACTTTTAGGGAACTCGTGTATGAGTGAATAACAGGAGCAGCTGCTTAGCGTGGAGGTCAGAGAGGGACTCTGGAGTCAGGGGAATGGGTATGAATCCTGACTCAGGACTTATCAGCTCCGTGGCCCGGAGCAGGTTCTGCAGCATCTTTATGCTTTAGTTTTCTATTTGTATTTATATATATGTATCATATCATATTTATTATTTGTGTATTTTTTATTTTATATTTATCACCATCTAAATTGCCTACTCATAGAGTTGTTGGGAGGATTAAATGAGTGAACATACGCAAAGCCCTTAGAACGGGGCCTGGCACACCGTAAACCCTCAATTAATGTTGTTACTGCCATTTATTGAGCATCTGCTATGTGTTAGACTCTTTGTACATCATATGAATTATCTCTTTAATATTCATAACAACATCAAAATAAATACCATCAGTTCCATTTTATAAATGCAGAAACTGGGTGAGGCTCAGGGAGAAAAATCACGTGGTTACAGCTAGTAGAGGCAGAGCTCGAATTCAAAACTAAGACATTTTGATTTCAAAGTGCACACTCAAGAGGTGATAATTAAGACTATCTTCTGGGACCTTTGGAGAACTGAGCCCAGGGGCAGATACCCAGGAAGTGGGAAGAACCCTCTCTTCTTATCCTCTCACTTATCCTGCACAACAGGGCACCTGTCCACAGGACTCAAACTTGGGTTCTCTTGACCCCCAGTTCCAGCTCCTGGCAGCCTTGGGCACTGTGTGATCAAAGCCATTTGGTTTGTCACCTTATGAGATGCTGTTCACCTGCCTCCGCATAGCTCCTCAGGCACTTTACAACCATTGATGGCTCTGTTGGAGTAGTAGGTAGTTAGGCATGCAAAGTAGCAATGATAGGCCAGGTACTGGAGGTCACTAGGGCGGAAATCCCTGGGTACCTAGCAATGGGCAAAACTAGGGTGGCACATCACCCTCAGGGTGACCTTTCCTCCCCTAGCATATCAGTGGTCATGTGGTTTGGACCCTGTCCTAGCATGTTGCTAGTCATGTAGTAGACCCTCTTAGAGGAAGAACAAGGGGAATAGCCTCATATGACTCCCACACAAGCCCTTGTACAACCACTCTCTTAAGCATTTAGCCCTAGAGATAACATTTAGGCCTCAGTTGTGTTTCAGCTCCAGGCCCAGAAAAGCAGCAAAGCCAGGTGGGGCAATGCCATGGTTGACATCAGGACCAGCTGCAATGACTAATGAACTCTTGTCCAGGTGCTGACCGATCAGTGGAGACCAGAACCCGGAAAGGGCACACCTGGAAAGTTAATGAATATTCTATTGATATCCTCTCCTGAGACCTCCAGATATAAGCTCTTAAGATGAAGGACCCAGATCTCTTTCTCTCTCATTCCTTTGCTCCCCCTTTCTTGCCTCAAGGCATGTACCTTTGCTTTCTTTCTCCTAAGCTCCAAGGGCCTTTTGTTTGCCTCTGCAACTTGTTTCCTGAGCCCATACAGCCCAGCTGGCTCACTTCTTCCACAGCTCACTTCTCTGAAATAAACTTTTGCTTGTTTTTGAATCTTGGCTCTGAATTCTTTCTTAGCCAAAACTCAAGCACCGAGGTCTGACATCTGGTGCCATTTTGACATTAACATTTGGAGGGGGCTTAGAATGGACACATCTTGAGGAGATAACATGCAGTCCATCCCTTTCACTTTATTTGTATGAGGAGATGGGTAGATTTAAAGGACAATGACAAACTTGGAGAACAATTCCAATTCTGGGATAAACACATATTTTGCTCTTTTAAAGTGTGGTGTGGTAAGTATGGAACACTTAGAGCAATAGTACTCAGAGACTCCTTATTCATTCATTCCTACTCATTCATAATTTAATGGTTAGTAACTACTTATGAAATAGCATCACTATACTAGGCATCAGGGATCAGTAGTTGAATAAGAGAGGGCATGTGCTCCCAAGGCTGTTCAGAGTAATGGGCCATTATAATTACACATACCTGCACAGCATGTCAAATACTATAACAAAAAGGAGATAGAGAACAAGGGATAGTAGGGAAAAAGATGACCACTAGCTAGTTTGGGAAAGTTCTAATCTGAGGCTGTCCTGAGCTTCCTAGGCCAGAGAGAAATCAGGACAATCACATTTCAGTTTCTTTCCTCTTTTATTAACGATGTGCTCCTTGGGTCTAGGCTGAAAAAACATTAATGATAACTAACATATTTGTGTAGCACATTACAAAAGGGCACAGTGGCCCCACAAGGCAGCTATTGTTCTTAGTACCATGTGAAGAAGTGAGAAACTACAATGCAGAGAGGTGATGCGATTTGCTCAGAGCTACTGGTCAACCATTGGTCCATTGGTTCCCAGCCCAGTAGAAAGTGGCTCCCATTCAAGAAGGGACTTTTGCATCATTTGAGTTGTTATTTATTGCCAGCACCTAGAAGAGTACCCAGTAGATGATGGTCATTGGATGAATGAGTAAATAAAACACAGATTCCTTTTGGTTCCAACACCTATGTGCTTTTCACCATATCACCAGCTCCCAATTAAGTACCGTGGCCTAGAAAGAGCTTCTTGGGAGAGAACGTTACACGTGGCAATTACTTTCTTTCCTTACAAGGCACATGGTTTTAGTGACTACTGTTTGTATAAAACACACTCAGCTGGAACCTCTTCAAGGTATGTGGGGACTAGAAGTGTTGGGTGTGAGCGTGTGTGTGTGGAGGTGGGAGAAGGTTAGCATAAGGTCTTCGGCACAGTGGCTGGCCAAGCTGGGAGTAATCATCCAGTCATTTCAGCTCATCAGACAGGGCCCCCATTGTGGCCCAGCTGGAATCAGACACAAACAAAGTAGCCTTCTCCGTGCCAACAAGAGTGGAAATAAGATGTGTCAGCAAGATAAAACCTCTCCTTGAGGCTCCTCAGTGGTATCTAATAGAAGTGAAGTCAAGAGGCTGCGGGAGGCAGTGCAGATCCTGTGGTTAAGAAAAGGGGAACATTAGTGCGGACACCCTGGGCCATAATGGAAAATGTCACCTTTTTCAATTCCTTTGAAATAGTTACCTGTGGTATGTTTTCTGATATTGCTGCCCTGCGCTTAGCTGGGTCATTCCTCCTCCTGGCCACCTTGGGAGAGGAGAGAGGTGGAATAATAAAGGAAAGGCCAGAAAGGAACATCTGTCTCTGTTCCTGCCAAATTCTAGAACCCAGGCTGTGCCTCTCTGCATCCAGTCACAGTGGTTCTGACTGTCTCGGTGAGTGCTGTCCTCACACGCGCCCTCATACTGGCCACTATCAGTAGGTCGAAAGAGCTTCTCTTCCTCTGGTGGGAGTGGCGCTGGTAAATGCTGGGTCTTCCCCAGAGGTGTCTGCTGGTCATCCATGGCTATGTAACCCCTGAGAGATGACTACCTGCCATTTTTATGTCTTTTGTCACTTCCTGGGGCACCAGCCAGTGTGTGGGTATCTTAGTGTCACCCCATCTTCCCAAGGGGACCAAACTTTGGGCAATGCAGGGAACCATAATTTGGAGACATTGCAAATTGTAGTAAGAACAGGATAGATAGGGGACTGCATCCCTTAGAAGCACATCTGAGCAGCAGATGCCCTGTGGGCTGCTCAGGAAAGAGTTTGGGCTCACTGGGTTCGTGGCTTTAGCCCACACTGTACCTTCAGTGTGTCCTGGGAACCAGGTCACCCATCTCCACAGGCCTCCGCCTATTGTCCGGGAACGCACAACTGTACAGAGCATGGGTCCCAGCAAGGCGAGAGCATCTGTGCTTCCCCTGGGGGCTGATACAAGGATGTGCGGTAACAGAACACTGTCCATGTCAGTGCCTGCAATGCCTAGCACTCTGGTAGTCGTTCTGTAGACAAACCTCTCATTTTCACAAGCTTTTTCTTGAGTTTTCACATCAACATGCTGAGACAAGATCACATCAACTTGCTGAGACATTCTAAACCTTCATGACTGAGTTGGTTAGAGTTTAATACATCACATTTTTTTTATTTGTTCTTGCCCTCCCCAGCCCACCCCCAGGATTTTGTCTCTCAGTTGTCCCTCCTTCTAACATTCTCCCCACACAGGCATTTCCAGCATTTGCCAATCCCCCTGCAGAGTGGAGCTGGGAAGTTACTGTCGGTTTTCCCAAGGCTCCCTCGTGTCCTCCATCTTCACACCAAATGGTCTATGCTTGTTAATTCGGGCCTGTGATGTTTCTAGCATCCTTGGTTTTCTGGGCCAGGTGGTCCACCTCACCCCTCTCCCCAGGTCCCCAATTCCATTACCTTGGTCTCCTCTCCCAGGAGTGCAACTCTTGTTTCCCTCGTCTTATTGGTTTACCTGGGAGTGACCAGCTTAAGTACTCCTGGGTAAAGAAGTGGATTGGGATGAGGAATAATGGGATTCCTCTTATCAGTGTGTCTGTTGACGCTGGAGGTTGGGGATGTTACATACAGTAAGAATGAGGCTCAAACACCCTGAATAACTGGCCCAAGACATCACAGCTAAGCTTGGACAGAGGTGAGGTTCCACCCCAGGTGTGTCTGATTCCAGGGCTTTCACCACACGAAATTGCTTCTTACCAGAAAGAAGATTATCAGCCTAGACTTTGAGAAACTGGCTGTATGGCTTAGGCAATTGCCCTCTAGAAAATGATCAAATGCTACAACAATTAAATTAGTCTGACAATAGCTATTATACTGCTTGTAGAAGTTAACATATACTGAATTCTTACTAACCTTGTTAAAAGCACTTTACATATATCGACTTTTTACTCCTTATAACACCTCTCCCTAAATTTGTCCCATTGTTGGGGTGAGGAAACTGAGGCTTAGAGAGGTGAAGGGACTAGCTATTCAGTGGAGGCTGGGGTATCAACTACCAGCATGGTGATGAGCATGGTGGTATTTTGATGTACACCCAAACTTAAAAAATTTCAGAAGAACTCCCCCCCAAAGCCCCCCAGGCTGGTCAGGGCAGCAAGGAGATGCAAGGAATGCCTTATCAGGTGGGGCCTAATAGGTTTGTACAGTGGAGGGCACGATCATGTTCTTGAATAGTTTGATCCTTAACAACAAAATAGAGAATGAAGAGGTGTAGGCGCCCTTGCAGAGTGGATAAGGGGGACTGTGCAGAATTGCAGAACTGTTTCCGGGGACTCCAAAACCATTACGTGGCGTGAGGGGCCCCAGGTTGATGGCCAGGGGGCTTGGGTTTGAGTTCCCGCCTCTATTGCCAATTGGTCATGAGACCTTGGGTAAGTTGTTTCCATCTTCTGGCTGCCCTCGGTTTTCTCATCTGTAATATTAGAGTTGAGCTAAATGATTTCTAAGAGCCTTCTCTGGTTTTGCTTTCTATCTCGCCTGCAAGGCTTCATTCAGGCATTCCTCACTTCTGCCCATGGGGGTCTCCTAACTGCTCCATTCTTGCCCCTTGAGCCACATTCTGTCTCCCAGCGTTCAGAGGGGTCCTTCCAAATAGTAAACTTGATCATGTCACTCTCTTACCTAAAACCCTCACCCTATGGGATAAAGACAGAACTTGCCATGGAGATAAATAAGGACATAGAGGATATAGATAACAGAGTCATGAAGTGTGAACTCCCAGTTTGATGTGAAACCACATTCCCCACACAATCAAAATGCCCATGCTTTCTAAAGGGCAGCAAAAGATCTACAAAAACTGAACCTTTATAGTAATAACTTCCCAGAAAGCTGATTGGCCACATTCTCTGACCACAACGCATCAATGCAGCAACATTTGAGTTTACTAAAAGAATAATACTTGCCAAACACTTAAATAATTTGAGATTTAACAAACTGTAAAACTTAAAGTAACTTTAAGAAATTACTGATAAGTCAGAAAGCAATATACATAGTAATCATAGATTATTTAAAATTATTAAAAGTCTGAAACCCTGAATACTGAAAGTTATATAATGCAGCAAAATCTCTTTTTAAAGGGGTAATCCATATCCTTAAATGACTTTATTAATAAGAAAAAAGAAAAGTAAATGATATAATAATTAAAGCCAAGAAGTGATGAAATAAAGATAAAGAAAACCAAGGAAAGTAAGAGGTGAGAACCAACAGATAAAAGCAGAAAAAAATGAGTTAGAAAGAAAAATAATAAAGAGTGGGTTTTTTCAAAATACCAAAAAAAAGATTGAACTTGGATAAGAAAAAGATTGCATGCAGTGGATATCTATGGATAGAGTAACAAATGACTACACACTTGGTGGCTTAAAACAACACCCACCCATTCCCTTGCAGCTTCGCTGAGCGGCGGTCAGGGTGCTGGTGGGCTGGCTCCACTTGGAGGCTCTCCGGGAGAATCCGTTTCCTTGCTTTTCCTAGATTCTGGAGGCCTCTTGCTTTCCTTGGTTCCTGACCTCTTTCTTGCATCATTCCAACCTCTCACTTCTGTCATCACACCTCCTACTTGCCCCTTTGACCTTCCTGCCTCTCTTTTATAAGGACTTTTGCAATTATATATAAAGGATTCCCCTGGATAATCCAGGATAATCTCCGCAGTTTAAGATCCTTACCTTAATTGCATCTGCAAGCCCCTTTTGCCATATAAAGTAACATTCTGGGGATTAGAACGTGGGTATCTTTTGGTGTGGGTATTAGTCAGCTAACCTTTTGTTGTGTAACAACAAATATTTAAAAATTGAATACTACAAATGTTGAGGAAATATTATATGCAACATGATTTCAATAAATCTGAAAATCTAGATGCAATGGTTTATCCCACTAGAAAACTGACACAAGAATATGTAAAAATAAATAAATAAATGAATAAATAAATAAGATAAGAAATCACCCTTTCTCTCAGAGGCTCATCAAAAAGGCACCAGGTCTAGATAGTTTTGTGGGCAAGTTCTACCACAGCTGTAACGAAAAGATAATACTTAGATCACACACGTTTCTCCAGAGCATAAAAAATATGGAATATCTTCATTTTTTGACTCTGATAATGAAACCTGACAAAGTCTGTCAAATAAAAGGTTACAGAAAAATCTCACTTGGCTAGAGTGTAAAAATCCTGAGAAGAACATTAACAACCCAAAAAGTGGCAATATATTAAAGAAAAAATGTGCCATAACCAAGGAGGCTTTGTTCTAAGAAAGATTATGGAAACTTATTTCAGCATTAAGAAATGTATTAATTTTTAAAGAAAATTTATGTAATTTTTTAATGTGATATAATTTATTACATTAATAAGTTAAAAGAAATATGATCATCTTATTAGGGTCTAAAACTGCATTTTATAAAATTCAATATCCAGAACTAAAAATAGTAATTTAGAAAACTTTAGAATACATTAGAAATGGAAGAAAATTGCTTAAAAACAATAAACAAAGTATCAGAAACCGATACTAATCACAATAAACAGTGATAGAGTTGAAATGAATAAATACGGCTCCTCTCTAATACTGTTGTCATTCAGTGTTATTGTTGAGGTCTAGCCAAAGAAATAACAACAATAAAAAAAGGAAATAAGAGATAAATATTGGAAAGTAAGAGCCAAAAAATTCATTATTGATTACAGTATTATTGTAAACCTAGAAAATCAAATGAGAATTGACTAGATATGAGAGCTTTGTACATTGATATAAGACAAAAATCAATAATTTTTCTATCCATTAACCAACTAGAGTTTAAGAATGGGAAAAATACGCCTGGCTGGTGTGGCTCAGTGGTTGAGCGTTGACCCATGCACCAAGAGGTCGTCGGTTCGATTCCCGGTCAGGGCACATGCCCAGGTTGTGGGCCAAATCCCCAGTGGGGGGCATGCAGGAGGTGGCCAGTTGATGTTCTCTCTCATTGATGTTTCTATCTCTCTCTCTCCCTCTCCCTTCCTCTCTCTAAAGTCAATAAAGAAAAAAAAAGGGAAAAATCCTACTTACAAAGGTAACTAGCTGCTAGAAATTAAAATAATATGAAATGTGGGAGAACTATATAAAAACATTATGAACACTATTGAAGGAGCTAAGACCATAACTGAAAAAATTGAGAAACACCATATTCTGGCTGGAAAGAGTCATACTTGTAAATATGTCTTTTATCCCAGATTAATCTATACATTTATGAAATACTGGTCAAAATCACAGTAGGGTATTTTTCAACTGTACATATCAATTCTCAAGTTCAGCTTAAAGAGTGAATATGTAAAAACAGTTAATTAATTTTGGGAAAAAGGTGAATAATGATGATAGGACTTGCTGTGCTATCAAATATGCTATAAAGTTATAGTAATTAAATGTTATTTTATTTGCACATAAATCGATACATTAGTTAATTTATCAAGGTTAATTTTGAAGGGATTTGGATTTAAATGCTAATATAAAATAAAGGGAAGTGTTCTTTAACCATAGTGTGGGACCAGATCTTTCTAAAGCTCTTCTGAAGAATCACATCAAAGCTGGGAAGCTTTAACAAACTGACAGATTTGATTACACAATAATTTTATACTTTTCCACTTCAAAAGACATTGTTAACAAAGTTAATAGACAAGCAAACTGGAAGAAATATATTATATATGTGTTAGGCAAAGATTTAATAATCATAATATATAAAGAACTCCTACACACCAATGAGAACAAAGTAAATAGCACCTAAATGATGCTGATGATTCACATACAAAGAAATACAAACTTCCAATGAATATAAGAAAATATCTTTCACTAATAAAAAGAAACTAATATTAAATCTGTGAGACCCCACTTTGCACCACTAAGAAACAATGGCAGCATTATGTTTTGAGAATGTGTAGAAACATATGCTGTTGGTGGAGGTATAAATGGGTTGGTGCAGCCATCTGGAAAGGCAACTTATCCATGTGCATAAAATTTAAAATGGGCATTCCCTTTGACCTAGCAATTACACATCTATATATTCCATGGACATAATCTCACAAATTTACAAAGAGCCGCTTGCAATGTTAACTGATATATTATTTAAAATGGTAAATAATTTTAGTTGACCAAAAGGTCTACCAGTTAGGGCTTTGTTTTAATACATTATGACTGATTCAAACCTTGATGGATTAGCATCAAAGATTAGCGGTCTTACACTGAATATTTTAAGGGCTGCAGGCAAGAGTACACATAGAGAGCGACATATCTCAATGTATAAAAGGTACAGATTAAATAAATAAACTGTTAAAATAAGTGTATTCTGTCCTCCCACTTTGATAAATATGCCTTCAAACATGGGTAAAACTGTAGTTTTATTTGGCTGATGGTGGGCAAATACCAAAGATGACCGAATTTAATTGTTATTTTGTGTGTCTTGGTGGTCTCTTGACGGGACAGTGGTTTTTGGGTGAGTGACAACAAAAAAAAGACATTCCTAATTCATATAGCTATGTATTTATTCTGTAAATTTTATTTTTCTTGTCCTTATCAGTGAAATCACTAATTGTGTGGTTGTAATGGAGACTTTTCACACGATTTGTATTGCATTAACAGTGCCAAGCAGACAGACGTTCTCGAGTCATCGTAGTTCTGCCATCTTTTATCATTTCAATTTGGAGCAGTTTTGCTCGGCTGAGGCAGCAGCAACTGCAATTGTCCGTATAAGTCTTAAAACAATACATAGATTCAGAAAGGAATATGAATATTACATATCCTGTTCAAACACTGAAATGGGTCACATATGATAAATTATCCTTAGTTCCGAGAATATTACAGAGTGTATCACTTTCATCATATACATTGCTATTGCTTATGTGTTGATTTTCACTGCCGCTGAAAGTAATAGCGAGATCCATTCACAAATGTGAAGAGTTGGTATCACATCTGACCCATTTAAATTTAGATGTAGATATATAAATATAAAGTAATATGAATTGTTTAATAATGCAAAATGTAACTGCACCACTCTGTGCGGCGCTTGTAAATATGGTGCTTCATGAATACCTCTGGAACCCTGGGTCAGAACACGGAAAGTAAGAAAGTGGACGCTTGCCTCCACTGGAAATAATACTTCATTATGTAGGAATCTGTAGCACTCATGCTATTTGTGAGAAAGGATGGGACTGGTTAATGACTCTGTCCTCACTCCGAAGCCCTTCGGACCCTCAGATCGTCTCCATGCTCTAACGCAGTCTCTGACAACAGCAGGGGCGCAATCCACAAACCTTTGTATTTAGAGGGCAAGAGATGGAGAGAAACGCACCTGGAGCCGGAACAGTGCTGGCCACGAGCATGGATGTTGATGGTGGTAAGGGGTTACTCTGTGCCAACACTGTGGGCTGGGCCCTGAGCAACAAAACACAAGTGCGTTCTTGAACAAATTTAATTTTGTGTGGGTTTGTGATACGGAGAGCCTCTAAGGCAGGCAAGCTGGCTCCGCCGGCTGTGCAGGGCTGATGCCCACTTGAAGAAGAGACACTAGAGCTATGACCACAGGTGGACTGTCAGGCCAGGAGCAGGAGTTCAGCCAGCAGTTGGGGTAAGGGATGGGGCCAGCCCCTGGGCAGGTGGATTGGCTGTGGCCAGACAGTGTGTGAATCAGCACTCAGGAAAAGACTCACGTGGATGGGGCAGGGACATAAGGGTTGGGGGAGAAAGAGAACAGCTTGGTGAGTCTATGGCTCAGGAGCTACAGATCGCTCTTGCTGAGGGGGAAGCTTCTAGAACATCCTCATGTGCAACAGAGCTGAGCCTGCAGATATCTGGGAACTATCCAGGGAAGGTTTGCCCGTGGAAAGGCTTTGGTGGGATCCTTGGGATGTGAAGACACAAAAGGGACGGGGAGAAGGACAAGGTACCGGCTTGTTTATGTGGTGCTCAGCACATCTCTTTATAGAATATTTTGCACCACATGGTGAATGGAGTTGGGACATAGATATATTAGAGTTACTTAGGTTAATTTCTAAACCATAAGCTCCTTCAAGACAGGTTCCATGTTTATTTTCCATTATATTCCCAGTGCCGACGCATAGTAGGTATTAACAAATATTTCTTCAATGAAAGTGGTAGAGGTAGGAGATGAACACGAACACCTGAACCTGAACATGAACCACAAACACTTCAGGGGTAGAGGTAGAAAGGCTGGTTTTGCGTTTCGGAGGGGGTGGGATGCAAAAGGAAAATTCTAGAGACGGGAGGTCAGAAGCGTTTTGTGCCTCTAAGATTCAAACTTCCTGCATAAAAAAATCTCACTATGGAGATTTTCAAACCCAGCAATACTGAAGCAAATGTCAGAGGACAACTACAAGAATGGAGGGACCCATAAAGCAGAGATTCCCAGCAGCAGACAGCTAGAATTTCTCTAGCTCCCCCGCTCTGAAGTACCCCAAGTGTTTCTCACAATGTAATCTCATTTACTCTAAGCATCGTTTGAAGTTGGCTGGCCATGCATAGGTATCAGTAAATCTACTTTATGTAATGGGAAATGAGGCAGATAAAGTTAGAGGCCTAAGACAACATCATGAGTTCAGGTTGCATTTGCACAGGGTCTTAGATGGCTGAGCTCCTGGGGAGGGGCACGCTGCTGGCCACCACCTCTTCCTGCCCTGAGGCATCTCAGTGGTTTCCTTGTCTGTGCAGAGCCTTCAAGAACATGGAAAGGTAGGAGAGTTAATGGCTTGACAAAGACCTGCAGCGGGCCACCCCTTGCTGCTTTCTCAACGACAAGATGCATCCTTCCCCTCACATCTACCAAGCATTTGGCTTTGAACAAGATGGAGCTTGCAGAGGGCTTGGAGATCCCCGAGGGTGGCAGGTGCTAGATATTAACATAACATCAACTTTTGTCAAGCAGAACGTGCACTCGGGCTGCTGATGCGGCGCTCCCCAAAGTTTAGAAATATGCAAAACTGGCTCACCGGCATCTTTACACCTGGCCGAACCTCTTAATGGCAGCGCTCCCCGCACTCTGCCCAGCAGCAGGCCGCCTCGCACAGCTCCAGTGCTCCTACGCTTCTCTCCTCTCTGCCTCTCCTGTCACCTCCTTCCTCCCAGGCTTTTATGCAGCAAGTCATTTTTCTGGAGTTGTCATTTACTGCTCCGCCTAACTGCTACATCTGAGCGTGGCCGAACTAATGATGCAGCAATTAAGAGTGATTAGGGTTATTGATAATAAAGAGGCTTCATAAACTTGATTAAATGCATTCATTAATGAACATGTTGTGGATGCTTGTGTGGGGGGATGGGGTGCAGTGAAAGGTGGAAAAAATAGGAGAAAGGAACTGGCTCCATAAATGTCCCAGAGTGATCTGAAGATGACTGGGAGGCTGAGTTATTTGGCAGGAAGATCAGGCGTCCCCAGGGGCTTGGACTTTGAGGAAATTGCAACAAAATTGCTGTCCAGAGAGCATCATTCATTTTTATACAGTGTAAGTGAGAGAGGGACAAAGGCAACGAGATGCTGAAACAAAAGAGCCCCGAGTCACCTGAAATGGTCCACGCTTGAGATGTGTTTTGGTCCCCACCTTTCCTGGGGGAGAGCAGCAGAGGTTGTTACTAAGTAACACAAGCAAAGCTCTTTACTTTCCATTCTGCTGCCAGCTCTGCTCAGGGACCAGGACGGCTGCAGCAGTCAGGCTCCTTTGATCCTCTCTCTGCTTGCTGGGTGATTGCAGCCTTCTCGGACCCTCTCTTGTAAGTCTTTGGAGTGCTGGTGAGACAGAGAACAGGATCCTCATCCCCTGTGCCACAGCTAAAAACTGTATACTGTGGCTGATTCCCTTCGAAGGCTTAGGAAAACCTCCTTAACTCTGACCTCAGCTCAGAGCTATGGCAGTTCAGAGGGGGGTGCTGCGAAGTCTACCTTCATTTAGCACATGCAGATTCCAGGCGGTGCAAATAAATAGGAGTTTAAATAAATTAGAGGATTTAAAAAATAGGAACATCAACCTCTTTATTAGGGGAACCTCCAACATGTGTCCCCCCACCATGTACCTGAGGGTGGCACCTGCTTACCACGTCCTCCTGCCCCAGGGCAGGCGCCCTCAGGACCTGCTAGACTGGGAATCATTAACTTGGCTGTGGTTACAGGTCCTTCCAAGCAGTTAAACGGAATTTCTCTAAAGTCAGTCAGTGATTTTAAAAATGAATTGGTGATGTCCCTTCATTTGGCTCCAGTTAGTCTGAGATAGTGATATGAGGCTGTGTGTCCTCAAACCATATTCTGACCCTGCCTGGGGCCTCCCTCGGCTGGAGAAGGGGCTGCTCCCCATCCTTCCCACAATGCCCTCTGGCCCTCGTGTCCTGAGGCTTCCCTGGGTGGGTTTTTGTTGTTGTTCCCTGGGTGGAGTTTAACATGTGGGAGGCACGCCACTCACTCATTCCCGCAGCAGAGCCATAGCTGAAATGACATATTGGAGTCGTTTTAAAAGATTTACACGGCCATCGTGTAACTGATACGGTGAAGAAAGATTTAATAGGCACCTTCGTTTGTGAACACCAGTGATTGAGCCCTCAACCCACTTCTGTCAGTTGTGGAGCTGGTTGGGGATTCTGTCATCTAGTCCAGCATGTGCGGAGAAAGCCCCTGAGGTAGACTGCTCTACCTTGGGGTTATGGGCATCGAGAACAATGAAAAGAATCACTGGATCTCAGGATTGGACGGTCCTTTAGTTTCATCTCATCTGAGTCCCAGTAGCACATCCCTGGTATGCAGTCCCCACTCACCACCTTTCAGGGAAGCCCATTTTGGGGAAGGCAGGCTGCCAGGAAGCTTTTCTGTAGGCTGAGATGAAATCAGGACCCAAAAGCTATGGTGTGGGATTGCTCTGTAGGGGACACCAAGTAGTGATAAATTTTTTTTGTCCTGGAGCAACTAAATTCCCTGGGGTGGACACCAAACGGAGCCCTATTTAATGGTCCTCTACGGGGAGAAGACTGGGATTCTGGTGGTTCTAATTGCTCCCTCAACACCCGTCTGTTGTCCACTGTGCAAGGTCCCTGGAAGGGTCACGGCTTCTTGTCTTAGAGGATCTTACAGTCCAGTTGGGCAGCAAGACATATCCTCGCGAAGAGTCCCTGTAATAATTAGCAATATCATATTAGCTAATCCATGAAATGTAGAGCATTTGGAAAGATGGAGAGGAATAGCCTTAAATTATACAAACACTGACCAACAGGTTTCATATCTAGGAATTTAACCTTAGAAAATAATCTTAGGAAAAGATTTATATACAGGATGTTCATTGTAGCATTATTTATAAATAGCTAAAACTCAGAAATAACCTCCATGTCCAACAATAGGGAAATAGATAATTTATGGTTAAATCCTTTCAATGGATTATAATACAGTCATTAAAAACCATACTGTCAAATAACATTTTAAGGTAATGAGAAAATGCTCACAATAGGATATTAAGTGAAAACAGACAAACAAAATGTCAAGCTGTCTATCTAATTTTGAATATCTACCATCTATATTTAACACTGGTAATTATATTTTTTAATGATTGTCTATATTTTCCAAAATTTACAATGAATATAAAACAGTCTTCTCTTCTTCTTTTTTTTTAAATCCTCACCAGAGGATATTTTTTTTATTTATCTTCAGATAGAGTGGGAGGGAGAGAGAGGGAGAGAAAGGGAGAGAGAGAGAAACATTGATGTGAGAGGGATACATCGACTGGTTGCCTCCTGCATGACCCAGACCAGGGCTAGGGACGAACTGCAACCGAGGTACGTGCCCTTGGCAGGAATCAAACCCATGACTCACTGGTCCGTGGGCCGATGCTCTACCGCTGAGCCAAACTGGCCAGGGCAACAGTATTATTCTTATAATAATAATAAAAAAAACCCCTCAATTTGTATATTTTACTTTGTTTTTATGGTGGAAAGGAGAAGACAAGATCAAGCTGGATGGGGAAAATACAGTATTTACAATTCAAGCAGGGCGGTAAGACTGAAGAGAACCAGCCAGGGTTTATGGCTTTCTGATGTTCTACTCTGAAGCCTGGACGGAAAGCTGAGCGAGAGCAGGGACACATGTGGGGCAAAGACATTTCAGAAAGACTGTGGAGAGGTGATGGAGGAGCAGGTGAGAAGGTCAGCAGTGCTCGGCTCTTGCTGGCGTTGCAGGTGCCGGCCTGGCAAGAGGGCAGGCCTGGAGAATGTGAGAGCGCCCTCATCAGGCGGGGAAGGCTCACCATGCACGTCTGCTCTCAATAGCTGGACCTCACATTCTGGAATTTGACTTCCTTCAATTTGACTGGAATTTAGCTGAAATTGTAGGGACTGCAATCATTCTAGATTGCACTCTGCATTTCAGCACACCTTGCCCAGAATGCACCACTCTTCTTGCTGCTAATAGGATACCATTTTTCCTCTAAGGTGCAGACTTGGTCTCACTTCCTCCGTCAGCCCTCTGGTGTGCTCTTTCTCATCTGGACGCCCATAGCACCTACCCCTTGCCTGCACTCCTTACACACGGCCTTCAGTTATCAGATCCCTTCATGCAGGACCATCTGACACATCTCCTTAACTCAATTTTAAGGCTTGAGAGAGCTGGAACTCTATCTTAAATCCCTTGTGCCCCCGCATGGACCCACTCAATTTACGGAGTATCAGGACGGGGAGGTTGCCACAGATGATCCCGCCCAGCCTTGCATTTTAGAGGCTGTGAAATAGTGAGAGAAATTTGGTGACTGGTCCACATTCACCTAGTGATGGATGAGAAACAATTCATTTATTCAACAAATATTCAGTGAGCTTATGTCTTCTGGCTTCAAGATCAGGGCATTCAGTAAATATTTCTTTGTCTGTTGATTGACGGGATGATGTATTGACTACATCCCTGAAGTGGAACCTCAGATTTGACTGTAATAAATGTTTTCAACACCAGTTATTTGCCTAGCACCTTATATGCAATCAACATCTCTTTATTCCTCACATCCATCCTATGACATCCTCTGGGTTCATAGATAAGTAGATAAAGACTGAGGAGGATTAACAGCTTGAGCAGGGCACACAGATAGAAACTAGCAGAACAAGAATTCAAAGCAAGGCCCTGCTCCTGCACATTCGGTGCTCTTGCCCCCGTCCCGCCTCCCAGACTGTCCCAGCACTGGAGGTGGGATGTGCAGGTGGAGTTATACGCTGCAGCTCTGCTTTCAAGGTCAAATACTACTCTTCAGCCATCCAATAAAGCTCTGACCAACAATATCTGCAACTACGGTCCTGTTATGAGCTGCCCGTAGGGTCATTTTCTCCTCACACAATGAGACCTGCATTGTGTTCGGGGGAGGACATAGGTGAGGCCAGTGTTCCTAGGGCAGCTTTTCACCTTTGGCAATTTAGTTTGCAGTTTAGAAAACAACGGCAGGCAGCCTGCACTGGGAGAGAGAAAGAGAAAATTCTATCATGTCAGAATAATGAGATCTGTGATTTCAGCACTTACTGGGTCAAAGACACACACAATGTGTTATCTGTAATGCTTTCCTCCTGACATTTGGGGAAATTGCATTTATGCAGAGGACATGGCATGCTGGAACGTGGTACTCCACGGATGCCACTCAGAGCTGACAGACTGCAGTCCCTCCTGCTATAGCCTGGCCCTGACATTCCTCTAGGAGCATGGAGGCATGGCCCAGCCAGGTGACAGTGGGTTCTCCCAGCTCCTGAAGCCCTGGCATGCTAGCTGCTGCTCCAGTAGTAAGGGGACATTCCAGAGTCTATGCACAGGGCTGGTTGGTTAGTTAGCCGAGCAGGTACATGCTCAGTGATCTCCTTGGCGATCCCACCTGTGCAGAATGAGGTTCTCTTCCAACCCAAGATCTTACAGAGCCCTTTTCCTCCGAGTCATTTCCAGCACACTGGATGTTTGAGGACAGCCCTGGGATTCTTTTGGAGTGAATTTAGATGTCTGTTGAGGACTTCCTTCTCCACTCTCCAATTCCTGCCTACAGAGGCCCAGGAGCACCAAAGGAACGTGGCTTGTGACTCAGGCTGATTGTGAGGCAGGGAGTTTATCTCTCTCTCTTACGTGCCCCTACACCCTTCCTCCCGTCTCGCTGCTCTCTTTATCTGCAGTGGCAATGATGAAGTAGTTGATTACCCTGCCTCAGAGGTTTTGTGCAGTTTTAAGTTTAATCCTGCCACACAATAGGCAGACTGAGAGGAAGGCATGTGCATACACACACACACACACACACACACACACACACACACACACACATCGTGGACCAAAACAGAGAGTGATCCTTCCCTAGACATAACATTTCCAAAGGTTCTTCTCTCTGAGCACAAGCTGGGAACTGTCTTCTCCTCTGGTTCTAGCAGAGAGAACTAGCGGTTTGTTGGGTGGTGGGTGGGTGTGACAGCACATGCCACATCCATCATTCGTCAGAGGCTGGCATTTTCTGTGGCAGTCAGATCAGGCAGTCGCACTGATGATTAGCTTTCAAACATTTTTAGAGCAGAACTCTTTTTCAAAATGAAAATCTTACCTGGAACTGCAATGTGAAAAAGAGATCTGCGTGAAGAACTAATTTCCTGGGTTATCTAACTCGCCCCTGTTGGGTCAGGCTTATGTCAATGCTATCAGTGCCTCCAAAGTTCCTCTCAGAAGCCCAGGCATCTGTAAAACGCATTGGAAACCAACTGGACCAATTGGTGAGCCCTTACCAACCATCTGTAAGGACCAGAGAGGCTAAGTGATTGATCAAGGTCATATAGCAAGTTGGCAGTGGAGTTGGGTCTATAAATTGGGTTTTCTTTGCCCAGGAACATTAACCATTTTTATGCCTCTATAAAAGGACGTGGAGTAGACCCTCCCCCCCCCAACCCCATTGCTCTAGAAGCAGCAATTAAGGTCTATAGCAAAGATAAGAGACACTAAAATCTACATTTTAAAGAGATCCACTAACAACTGGGCTAGCACCTTCTCCCAGAGCTTCCTATGGAGTGGCGGCATCACCCTACCCCCACCATTGAACCTCAGTTCATATAAGGAGAGAACTGGGGATCAGAAAGGGACAGTTATTGAGATTGTCTACTTTGTGGGGAGTACAATGTTAATAATGAAAGAGGGAATAAAGGGGAGATTCCACCCCCCTTCTTCCCACCAAACCAAGCAAGGAGGATTCACTTGTAAACATTAAAAATTAGTATCTTATTCCCTGGGTGCATGTCTTACCAAAGGACTCAAAGACCTGTTTCAGAGCAAGGGAAAGAGAACTAGAGATGGTGGGGCTCAGAGAAAGGGCATCCATGCAGCAGCCTGCCCCCACCTCACCATGGCAAGTTCTTCTAAGATCAAGAAGGCACAGTGGAAGACAGCTGCCCCAATTGTCTTGCCTGCATCTCACTTGAAACAGATATTCCTCCAAAAGAGACCTAAGAGCAAGAAATCTGGAGTGAATCAAGGGAGTCAGGAGCTAAAGGGGATGATGTGTAGGATTGAGAGCAGAGGTGGGTCTCACCTGTCAGGGAACTGTGTGGTGGAGAGGACTGGAGGGATCCATCAAAACCCCAACATGTGCCATGCCAGAAAAAGGAACTCCTGGTCAGTGGTGACCAAGGGGCAACACACACTTGATATGGACAGAATGATGATCACACACAGCTAGGCACAAGGATGCTAACTCCTCCAGCACATCAGGTTATAAATTCTAAAGCCTCAAGTGTGCCAATGTTGGGCAGAAGGATAACTTTAAATTGGATATAAAATTGAAGTTTAAAATGGACTTCAACTTTTCATTATGTAAAATAAAGATATGCAGAAATATTGAATGACAAGAACAAAGAACATCCGTCTAATCACCCCTGAATTTCACTAATTGTTAATGATTAGTTGGTCTATCTGTCTACCTATAAATTTTAAAGTAAATTTTGCTATCATAACATTTTGCCCCTAAACATCTCTTAAAATTAAGGATATTCTTCTTCTTCTTCTTCTTTTTTAATCTTTATTGATTTTTAGAGAGACAGGAAGGGAGAGGGAGAGATAGAAACATCGATGAGAGAGAACATTGACTGGCCATTTCCTGCATGCTCCCCACTGGGGATTGGGCCCACAACCTGGGCATGTGCCCTGACCGGGAATCGAACCAGTGACCTCTTGGTGCATGGGTCTATGTTCAACCACTGAGCCACACCGGCTGGGCAGGGATGTTCTTCTTTATAATCACAAAACCATGATCATACCCAAAGAAAATAATTTCGTAATATCATCTTAACACACTGAACCAGACTATTTTAATCAGTGAATGTGACTAGAGTGTTGTGGAATCTGCTTAAGAGATCATTAAGTAATAGGAGAGGAGGATTAAACTTGTCACAGTTTGAGGCTGTGATTGGAAGAAATAAAAATGTTTCATGCTTGTATCCCAATGAGTTGAGGCTCCCTAAGAAACTTGTTACATTTATCCTCTTTACTCCTCAAGGGAGATTAGAGTTGATGGCAGTTATTTGAGGATATTTGAGAAGATGGGTTTTCTGCTTTCTCCTTTCCATCTTCCTGATTCAGAGCCAGTCTCCAAGGATGGTTTCCAACCCATCATGTCTCTCGGTGTTCATGCCCTTGTCTACTCCCCTCCTGTGTTTAATTTGAGTTAGCCAGATGATTCCCTTTAACAGATCCTGTGTTAGTCTTGGTAGCTTCCACTGTTGTACTTTTGTGAGTCCTCAGCCACTATGTAGGAAGTCCAGCTACCCTACAGAAACCACATAGACCACTTGGAAAGGTCACATGGAGACCTGAGACTACATGATGGAGAGAAAGGCCCAAATGGTCACTTGCCCAGTTGAGTCTGGTCTTCCTGCCTTCTATACCAAGGCACTAGACATGTGATTATGCCAACTGGGACCTGGTAGCTCAGTCCGATCCCCAGATGACAGCGCCCTCAGCTGACATTGCATGGAGAAGAGCAACTACAAAGCTGATACCAGTCCATCCAGAAAATTATAAGAAATAACTGAGCCACCAAGTTTTGGGCTGGTTTGTCATGCAGGAAAATCAGAGGTCTGAAAGCAAAGACCATGTTAGATTCAGAAGCGAGCTTTCTACAAAACATATTCCTATGGCAATAGGAAGGGAAATTGCCCTGTTTAACCCCAGAGTTACATCTTCCTGCTTCTCCATTCTCTTGGCCAAAGGGCCAGCTTCCATGAGGAACAGGAATACACCCCCTTCAGTTAGCTCCAGATAACAGGCACCACATTTGGGGCTGGGCAGCCAATGACATTATGATCCAGCAGACGCAGGAGAATGATATTTGATGGCGGCAGTGAAGACAGATCATGTTGTCTATCATTCCGTCTTACCTAGAGCTGTCCCCGGAGAATGATGGAGGCACCTTTTTCTGCACAGCCAGGAGACCAATAGGAGCCAGCCACTGAGGGCTGAGCCCGCCCCAGGCTGAAACCAACTCCCAGGGGCTCCTTTGATGATGATGAAATTGACTCATAGTGATGTAAAGTGGGCAGCCCTGTCCAGCAGCCGATCTTTTCGGGCAATTATTTGGAAGTAATGAAAGTGAATGCGTGACATTTAAAAAGAAACTCCTCTGTCAGCAGGAAAGCTGCCACATTTTCCCGCACCTCTGAGAATACGCTTAGCTTGAAATAATGTTCATTTTAGCCAAGTTGTAAATTACAAGTGTGTCGGGGTCCGAGGGGATTTATTACCATTTGGAAGGAGGCTATTGGGCCTTGTGCGTGGCTGCTGCATACGGTGCATGTTACAAAGTGGCTGTGTCGTGAAGCTTGCAGCCAGGGAAGTACCTTTCTCCCTTGCTTTTTCACTCTTTTTCTTTTTTTTCCCCTTCACAGCTTCTCTCTGGAGGCTTCTTATTGCTAATGTTCCGCAGAAACACCAGCAATAAAAAGCACAATGTTGCAATCTGGTTTTCCAATTGTTGCTTGGATTTGACCGGACACCATTAATGGCAAATGACAATGGGCCTGTTGATGAGTGGGTTGGCAGGGCCCTCAGTCCCCCTGGGTTGGGGGAGAGCAGCAGGGCTGAGGACCCTGGAATGGTGGGTGAACAATGAGGCAGCAGCAGACTCGGAGCCCAAAACAAGGCTGACCCCTCATTGCCATGCCCCTGCATACCGACTGGGTGGAGGAGGGAGGGTCACTGACAGAATGGTGGCACTCAGCTTCCTCCAGCCAAGCTGGCTTTTCTTTTCTAAGGGAGTTGTACATACTCAGGCCCCTGGGACTTGAGTTTAAAACAACCTTCTTTTCCGGGAGGGGATCCTGCTGGGATGGCAACCCAGAGCACGATCGCTGGCCTTGGAATCAGCAGGCCCGAACTCGAGTCCTGGTTCTGCCACAGACTCTTTATATGACCTCAGAGCAATTTATTTCAGCTGCAAGTTCTTCATCTGTGAAACAGAAATTAAAAAACAAAACAAAACTGACTTCTTAGCCTCCCGGCATGGCCTTGAGTGTCAACATGAGATGATTCATTCTGTGAGCACTTCCAGGACACTGTATGAAGGGGTGTGCCCTGGGTGGGCAGAGGTGGGTAAGGCGTGTCCTTTGGAAGCACTTTATAAGCTGTAAAGGGTATGCATGTTCAACTGTTTTTATTTAATTGCATGTTATATTAGTATTCTATAGCTGCTTAACAAATTAAATTGCCACACCTTAGTAGCTTAAAACAACAGCCATTTATTATCTCTCGGTTTCTGTGCATCAGGAGTCTTGGTGTGGGGTATCTGGGTCCTTTGCTCAGAGTCTCACTGGGTGAAATCAAGGTCAGTAGTGGGCTGTGATCTCTTCTGAGGCTCTGATCCTCTTCCAAGCTCATCCAGGTTATTGGCAGAATTCAGTTCCTTGTGGTTGTAGAATTGATGTCCCCTTTTCTTGATGGCTAGGGGTCACTCTCAGCAACTAGAGGTCACCCGCAGCTCTAGTCACAGGGACTCCACAGTAGACCCTCTTTTAACATGGCAGCTTGCTTCAGCCAGGCCAGCAGAAGCCTGTTTCTCTGACTTAAACTTCTTTTAAAGGCTCATCTGATTTTATTTGGTCCACCCATTTTCCTTTGGATTAAGTCAAAGTCAACTGATTAGTAACCTAATCAGGAGAAACATCCCATCCTATTCACCATTCTTGCCCAACCCCCAAGGGAGGGTGTTATACAGGGTGTGTTCACTAGAGGGCGGGACTCCTGGGGCCAACTTAGAATCCTGCATAGCACACCTGTGTACATCAAGATAGCCTGGATAATTTTCTCAAGGTCCATCCATGTTGTCACAAATGGCAGTCTTTTATCTTTTCTTATGGCTGAGTAGTATTCCATTGTGTATATGTCCCACATCTTCTGTGTCTAATCCTCTATTGTGGGACACTGGTTGTCTCCACTGTGAATAATGCTGCAATAAACATAGGGGTACATATATATTTGCGAATAAATGTTTTCAAGTTTGTCCACTGTCTCTCCCCAGTGGACAAGGTGTCCCTCTGTCTCTCTCCAGTGGACAAGGTGTCCCTCTGTCTCTCCCCAGTGGACAAGGTGTCCCTCTGTCTCTCCCCAGTGGACAAGGTGTCCCTCTATCTCTCCCCAGTGGACAAGGTGTCCCTCTGTCTCTCCCCAGTGGACAAGGTGACCCTTTGTCTTTCTCCAGTGGACAAGGTGACCCACTTGCTCCTTTGGGTACCAGCAGCCTTACAAGGCAGCCCGTCCCTCCACAGGCTTGAGTTAGCATTTTTCTTTGTTAGAGTCATCAGAGGATGTCAGAGCTGGAAGGCCTTGGCCACCATGGAATCCAGCTGTTCCTATGAGAACGTAGACTTACATAAACTGCAGACTCACAGGAGACTGAGTCCAAGTCAGTGGGTCTGGTTTGGGTCTAAGAATCCCTGTTTTTAACAACTGCCTCAGATGAAATTGACTAGCTTTAAAACCAACAAAACGAAAACATGAAAACCTGAAAATCTGAGGTCCAGGGGAACGAGCTGACCTGCTTAGTCTGAACTGCCTGGGGTGTCCTGCTTGTCTTCTTCAGAACTAGATTTGGGGTTTACAGGTCTGTTTTTACATTTCCCTCTCTGGGGTCCACTCCCCTGTTTCTTAGTCCTCTCACAGAACGTGTGAGCTTTGCTGAGTGAGTGAAAGGGAGCCCTGGTTTGGGGCAACAGGTAGTAGTCTCAGGCCCAAGCCCATCTCCCACGTCCGGCAGGGATGGCCTCGGGAGACCCTGGGGCTTCACCTCTGCCTTGTCATTGACAGTCTCCAAATCTCACAGAATGCCTCCCCCAGCCACATCCTGAGCGGTTTGCAGGCCCAAATTGAGTTGTAGATGTGAATTATTTAAAGGCACCGGTGGAATATTGTTGTATCGGTAACACAGACTATCAGCTTGTGGCCCTGGGGCGTCTTCATCGAACACTCCATCACTATTTTCTCTCATGAATAATGGAGCAGCTGAATTACTCTGTGTGTAGAGGATTCATACCCTGAGAAAACAAGGTTGCTCTGAAATTAATTTTCTGTACTAAAAGAGTGACAGAAAATCAATTAATCGCATATTATTCCATACAGAGACAGAGTAAAGGAAACAGTGGAATGGCTCGGGCCATATGTCAGCGATGCCCAGAGTGGCTGAGAGCTTGGTCGAGTGCTCACCTCAAGGGGGGGCCTTGGAGCCCACCCTGCCCGCCAGGGGAGCCACAGGTGGGCACCAGGGCGGCCTCCCAGGCCCACCTTTGTGCTGATCACTCTCCTAGCAACTGGGTGGTCACTCCTCTTCCTCTCTGACCCTCGCCCTCCCACCTCCCTTGAGCCACTTTCAAGGTAAGGAAAAGGAAGGGTGAGGAGGGTGAGGTTTTTCTCTGCTGTAGCACCTGCCTCTGTCTGCATCCCTCAGGGAGGCTCCTTCCTCTTCAGGTTTGCTTTCTTCTACCAACATTTCATCTCAAGCAAAGATCTCCGATGCTGCTTTTCTCTGAAGATTAAATACCCCAGGTGACTGGACAGATTGTCTATCCTGGGTATTTGTAGCTGATCAGAGCCCCCAAAAAGAGAAGGAGTCTTTAACGGTGGAATTTCAAGCGCTTAAGTCATTTGGTGGAGGGAGATATTGTCAGGTCTGTGGGGCCTCAGACGGTGAGGTGGCCCAGACCTTTGAAAGGACTGGCCCAGGTAGCTGGCTATCTAGTCTGCCTGTTTGTAAAATTGGTACCTTTTTGAATGGATAAATCTTTTCTGCTGGGAAGGAGGCCGGGACACTCTTTGTTGATAGAATGTAGATGACACAGGAGACAAGGACAGTTAGGACTGTGTGCTCCTGAGGAGAGGAAGGTTAACACCTGTCTCACACTGTTACTGAAAGTGGGCCCTGAGCAGTCAACCGGCTTCTCTCCCCATCATTCAGCAACTCGTGGTGCCCATCACCGAGCTAAACACCCAATATCCTCGCAAGAAGGCTGGCGGCCAGGAAAACGATGAAGCTGTGATGACCCCGTGACCCACGGCTCCTTCCCTGTGTCATCAGCTTGGGCGACAGGGCCAGCAGCATCAGAGCAGAGGAGTAATCACCCAAGGACTCAGGGGTCACGGGGCCGGACTGCAGGGAGGGGGCCTTACATCAACTCCGGGAGACGGGAGGGCTTTCAGAATTCTAGCAGAAACCGTTTCCCCTCCCTGGACATGTTTTCCCTCCGTTGGATTTGACATGATGCTGAACTGTTAAGCTGAAGGCTAAAAGGTTTTGAAGAAAGCCTTTCTTGCTGGCTTGTGCTTTTTTGCGGCTGTTTGACTACATTCCCCTCCTCCATTAGAAAGAAACAAATGGCCTGCTTCGCTGCCTCTGTCCTGACACACAGGTGTCCGCCCACGGCTAACACATGGGCAGATGTGTCACATCCTCCGATTCTGATGGGAGGCCTCCCTGCCCCAGCCACAGCGGCTGACAGGCGGCGGCAGGCCGTGCCCCTGCTTGGCTCCAGTGACTCTGAGTGCCCTGCTCTGTGGTGTCTGGTGGTAGGCATGCCCCTGAAGTCTTGTGACAGGAGATGACAACCCTCCCCCATGCACAGTAGCAGCCAGGCTGAAATCAGGCCCTGGGAAGAGGGAGTTGAGGCGGGCTGAGGGAGCAGCTGGGGCACTTCCCTCCCCGCTACAGGAGCACCTGCTTTAGACTGCAGATTGCTTAGAAAGCCAAATTTTCCAAAAGAAGCCATTTTAAGAGCACCAGGGGACTTCTCCATTTGAAGGAACTAGGTGGGGGGAGGGGCGTTGGTTCCATTGTCAGTGAGGAAAAAATACTTTTGGAGAAATGGAGTTTAGCTTCTCCTAACTTCTGCTTAAATGATAATACCTGGGTGAGGCGTGCTCTTCTGTGGTGGGTTTTTTTGTTTTGTTTTATTAATTTATTTTTGTTACAGATGTTTCTCCTTTTTTCCCCATTGACACCCTCCTCCCCATCCCCCCCACCCCATCCCCAGCTTTGTTGTCCATGTCCATCGGTTATGTGTGTATGTGTATAAGTTCTGTGGTTTATCTCTTCCCTCCCCCTCACCCCCTCTTCTGAGGGTTGTCAGTCTGTACCCTACTTCCACGTCTCTGGGTCTACCCTGTTCCTCAGACTGTTATATTCATTATATTCCACAAATAAGTGAGATCATGTGATATTTGTCTTTCTCTGCTTGGCTTGTTTCACTTAGGATAATACTCTCCAGGTCCCTCCATGTCGTCTCAAAGGATAAGAGACCTTTCTTTCTTACAGCTGCATACTACTCCATTGTGTATATGTACCACAGCTTTTTTATTCATTCATCCACTGATGGACACTTGGGCTGTTTCCAGATCTTAGCTATTGTAAATAGTGCTGCTATGAACATGGGGGTACATATATTCTTTCTGATTAGTGTTTCAGGCTTCTTAGGTTATATTCCTAGAAGTGGGGTCACTGGGTCAAATGGCAACTCAATTTTTAATTTTTTGAGTCAACACCATAGTGTTTTCCACAGTGGCTGCACCAGTCTGCATTCCCACCAGCAGTGCACTAGAGTCCCCTTTTCTCCACAACCTCGCCAACACTTGTTTGATGATTTGTTGATCGCGGCCATTCTGACAGGTGTGAGGTGATACCTCATTGTTGCTTTAATTTGCATCTCTCTGATGATTAGTGATTTTGAGCATTTCTTCATATGTCTCTTAGCCATTTGTATATCCTGTTTGAAAAGGTGTCTATTTAGTTCCTCTGCCCATTTTTTAATTGGGTTATTTGTCTTCCTTTTGTTGAGTTGTATGAGCACTCTATATATTTTGGAGATTAACCCCTTATCTGATGTACCATTGGCAATTATGCTCTCCCATACAGTGGGTTCCCTTTCCGTCTTGATGGCTGTTTCTTTTGCTGTGCAGAAGCTTTTTAGTTTGATGTAGTCCCATGTGTTCATTTTTTCCTTTGTTTCTGTTGCCTTAGGTGATGTATCAGTGAAGATTCTGCTGTGTATGATGTCCGAAATTTTGTTGCCTACATTTTCTTCTAGGATTTTTATGGATTCACGAATCACATTTAAATCTTTTATCCATTTTAAGTTTATTCTTGTGTATGGCGTAAGTTGATGGTCTAGTTTCATTTTTTTGCATGTAGCTGCCCAATTTTCCCAACACCATTTATTAAAGAGGCTGTCTTTACTCCATTGTATGCTCTTGCCACCTTTGTTAAATATTAATTGAGCATAATGTCTTGGGTCAATTTCCAGATTCTCTGTTCTGTTCCACTGGTCTATATGCTTGTTCTTGTGCCAGTACCAGGCTGTTTTGATTACAGCAGCTTTGTAGTATAACCTGATATCTGGTATCGTGATCCCACCTACTTTGTCCTTCTTTTTCAAGATTGCTGTGGCTATTCGGGGTCTTTTATGGTTTCATATGAACTTTTGAAGTATTTGTTCTAGTTCTGTAAAATATGTCACTGGTATTTTGATGGGGATTGCATTGAATCTTTAGATTGCTTTGGGTAATATGGACATTTTAATGATGTTAAGTCTTCCAGTCCATGAACAAGTTATGTGCTTCCACTTTTTTATATCTTCCTCTATTTCTTTTTTCAATGTCCTGTAGTTTTCTGCAAATAGGTCCTTTACTTCTTTGGTTAAGTTTATTCCTAGGTATCTTAATTTTTTTGCTGTGATGGTAAATGGGATTTTTTTTTAGTTTCTCTTTCTGTGAGTTCATCATTGGTGTATAAGAATGCCGTCGATTTCTTAATATTAATTTTGTATCCTGCTAATTTGCCAAATTCATTTATTAAATCTAGTAGCTTTTTGATGGAGTCTTTAGGGTTTTCTATGTATAATATCATGCCATCTGTGAATAATGACAGTTTCACTTCCTCCTTTCCAATTTGGATCCCTTTTATTTTTTCTTCATGTCTGATTGCTGTGGCTAAGAAAGACTTCTAGTACTATGTTAAATAAGAGTAGCAAAAGTGGGCATCCCTGTCTTGTTCTTGTACTTAAGGGAAATATTTTTAGTTTTTGCCCATTGAGTATGATGTTGGTTGTAGGTCTTTCATATATGGCCTTTATTATGTCGAGATATGATCCCTCTATTCCCAAATTGCTGAGCGTTTTTATCAGAAATGGTGCTGAATTTTGTCGAATGCTATTTCAGCATCTATTGATAGGATCATGTGGTTTTTATCTTTCATTTTGTTTATGTGGTGTATCACATTTATTGATTTGCGAATATTGAACCAGCCTTGTATCCCTGGGATGAATCCCACTTGGTCATGGTGAATAATTTTTTTGATGTATTGCTGGATCCAATTTGCTAGTATTTTGTTCAGGATTTTGGCATCTATGTTCATCAGAGATATTGGCCTGTAGTTTTCTTTCTTTGTAGTGTCTTTTTCTGGTTTTGGAATTAGGATTATGTTGGCCTCATAAAACGAGTTTGGAAGTCTTCCTTCTTCTTGAATTTTTTGAAATAGTTTGAGAATGGGTGTTAGTTCTTCTTTGAATGTTTGATAAAACTCCCCCGTGAAGCCGTCCAGGCCTGGGCTTTTGTTTGTTGGGAGAGTCTTGATTACATCTTCAATTTTTTTAGTTATTATTGGTCTGTTCATGTTTTCTATCTCTTCCCGGTCCAGGTTTGGGAGACTATGTGTTTCTAGAAATTTGTCCATTTCGCTTAGATTGTCAAATTTGTTGCCATATAAATGTTCATAGTATTTGTTAACGATCCTTTGTATTTCTGTGGTGTTAGTTGTTAGTTCTCCTATTTCATTTCTGATTTTGTGTATTTGGGTTCTCTCTCTTTGTTTCTTGGTGAGTCTAGCCAAGGGTCCATCAATCTTGTTTATCTTTTCAAAAAACCAGCTCTTTGTTTCATTGATCCTTTGAATTGTTTTTTTGGTCTCTATGTCATTTATTTATGCTCTGACCTTTACTATTTCCTTCCTTCTACTTGCTCTGGGGTTTTCTTTTCGTTTGCTTTCTAGTTCTTTAAGTTGTGAGCTTAGATAGTCTATTAGAAATTTTTCTTGTTTCTTGAGGTAGGCCTGTAGTGTTATGAACTTCCCTCTCAGAACTACTTTGGTTGCATCCCATAGATTTTGTGTTGTTGAGTGTTCATTTTCATTGGTTTCCAAGGAAGTTTTTTATTTCTCCCTTGATCTCCTTGGTAACCCTTTCATTGTTTAATAGCATGCTATTTAGCCTCCATGTGTTCAAATGTCTTTGCATGTTCTTTTTGCAATTGATTTCTAGTTTCATGCCATTGTGATCTGAGAAGATGCTTGATATGATTTCAATCTTCTTGAACTTGTTGAGACTTAGTTTGTGTCCTAACATGTGGTCTATCTTTGAGAATGTCCCATGTGCACTTGAGAAGAATGTGAATCCTGTAGTTTTTGGGTGCAATTCTCTGTAGATATCTATTTAATCCATTTGGTCTAGTGCTTCATTTAGAGTCTCTGTTTCCTTGTTAATTTTTTGTTTAGAGGATCTATCCAGTGATGTCAGCAGGGTGTTGAAGTCCCCTGCTATGATTGTGTTGCTGTCGATTTCTCCTTTGAAGTCCTCCAGAAGATTTTTAATATATTTTGGTGCTCCTATATTGGGTGCATATATGTTTACCAAGCTTATATCTTCCTGTTGGATAGATCCTTTCAATATTTTGTAGTGACCTTCTTTGTCTCTAGTTATGGCCTTCATTTTGAAATCTAATTTATCAGATATGAGTATTGCTACCCCAGCTTTTTTTTCCTTTCCGTTTGCTTGGAAGATTTTTTTCCCATCCCTTCACTTTCAACCTATGTGAGTCTTTCATTGTGAGGTGGGTCTCTTGTAAACAACATATATATGGGTCATGCTTTCTTATCCAATCAGCTACTCTGTCTTTTTATCAGAGCATTCAATCCATTTACATTTAAAGTGATTACTGATATGTACTTATGTATTGCCATTTTTGTTTAGTGTGGTTCTATTTTCCTTCCTATTTCTTCTACTAATTATAGCAGTCCTTTAAACATTTCTTGCAGTGCTGGTTTGGTGCTAATGTATTTTCTTAGCCTTTTTTTTTGTCTGGGAAGCTCTTTATTTGACCTTCTATTTTGAATGATAGCCTTGCTGAGTAGAGTAGTCTTGGGTTCAGATCCTTATTTTTCATGATCTTGATTACTTCATGCCCTTCCCTTCTAGCCTGTAGTGTTTCTGTTGAGAAGTCAGCTGATAGCCTTATGGGGGTTCCTTTGTAGGTAACCTGTTACTTATCTCTTGCTGCCTTTAGAATTCTCTCTTTGTCTTTAATTTTTGGCATTTTAATTACTATGTGTCTTTGTGTGGGCCTGTTTGGGTTCTTCTTACTTGGGGCTCTCTTTGCTTCTTGAACTTGAATGCCTTCTTACTTCACCAAATTAGGAAAGTTTTCTGTCACTATTTCTTCAAATATATTCTCTAACCCTTGCTCATTTTCTTCTTCTTCGGGTACTCCTATGATGCGAATATTATTACGTTTCCAGTTGTCCCACAGTTCTCTTAAGCTGTCTTCCTGTTTTTTAATTGTTTTTTTCCTTTTGGTTTTCTGATTGGTTGATTTTTTCTACCTTGTCTTCTAATTCACTGATCCAGTCCTCAGCTTCCTCTACTCTGCTATTTAGTCCTTCTAATGTGTTCTTCATTTCTGCTATGTCATTCTTCATTTCTTCTTCGTTCTCCTTTATTTCCAATTGGTTGATTTTCAATGTTTCTATGTCTTTACTCATGGTGTTGATGTCCTTACTCATGCTGTTGAGCTTCCTCAAGATCATGGCTCTGAATTCTAGCTCTGTTAACTTGCTTAACTCCATTTCATTTATCTCATCTTCAGTAGAGGTCTCTTGTTCTTTCATTTGGGATTTGTTTCTTTGTTTCACCATTTTGGCTATCTCAGTGGGTTTTGGAGCCTGCCAAATTTTCTCTGTGGATGTTGGTGTTCTGCTCTTTGTAGCTCCCTCTACTGGGTTTGGATGACGTTAAACACCACTGTCAAGTCTTACTTTCCTGGGTAGATTTGCAAGCCCAGAAAAGGTTAAGTTATCCTCTAGCTTTTTGCCTAGTTGTGGTTACTTGAAGAGCCTTGGGTTCTCAGTTGAATGAAAACCTCCCTCAGGTGTTCAGTGTAAGAGGATTTCCCGAGGGTGGGGCAGATGCTGATAGTTAATGAGCCTCAATTTGCATTTCAATGGCCCACCTGGGTGGGGTTGAATCTCTGAGGGAGGGGCTGCTGCCTCTCCCCAGAGCCCTGGGAAGGAGTAAGATGGCCACCAGCCTGCGTGGCCACAACTCAGCAAAAGCTCTGAGTGCCCTCCAAATCCCGAGTGTCCCCACATACTTCCAGTCCAGTCTGCCCTCCCTCTGCTGGAACCCAAGGTGAGTGGCTGTGGGTATTTTAGAACTCTCTTCCAGCCCTCTGCGCTGTGGAGCTGGCTTGGGCTTTAACCCCAAGGGTGGTGCTCACAGATAAGACCGCTGCTGTCCGTGGGCTCCCAGCCCCCCTCTTGCACCTCGGCAATCCTACCAGGATTGATTCAGTGTCCCTGGTTGTATGGTCCTCGCAAGCTGCTTTTCTGTTGCTTTTTCCCAACGATTTGTCTTTATTTTAGTTGTAATTCCAGTTTGGTCCTGGGAGATGGTCTGTGTAGCTTCCATTCACTCCGCCGCCATTTTGGAATCCTGTGGTGGGTTTTGTGGTAAGGACTTCAAATCCCTGTTCTGCAGTGTCATTTTGGTTTGGGTTCCCAGCCTTAGCCGCCCTTTCCATGGAAAGGATCCAGCGCAGACACTCCCTCCCTTAGGAGGTGAAGGGGTGATTGGGGTGGAGATTCAGCTCAGGGTCTCCTGCATGAGTTGTGCGCACTCTTTGGTGAGTTGTGGGACATGGAACTGACCTAGGTCTTCTCCAATGGTGCAGACAAACCCTGTTCTCTTAGTCTGGCCAGGTTGATTGACCTACGAATCTACTCTGCTTAGCTGCTCATTAGAAAAGTTGCAGCTCTCTGGCCCGCTCCTCTTCCACCCTCCTGGCATCCTTCATATCCCTTTGCCAGAACTCCAGGACTTTCCAAAACAACCACCCAAAGTCAGGCAAGGGTGGAGCTAGTAACAGGAGGATGGGGACTTGTGGCACACAGTGGCCCCCACGTTGTTAGTAGTATAGTGTCTCAACCACCAGCTGCATTTCCCATCCTGCTTCCACACACTCTTTCTGCTCTGGAGGAGGAGATTATTATTCCTCTTTTGCAGATGAGAAAACTGAGGCACAATGTGTTCAACTGGCACAGGTAGGGGGGACCCAGGAGTCTCCATTCCAATCAACTCCCTTTCTACCACTCTTCGCTGTAAACTGAGGGAGACAGTTGCCTGGTGATTAATTTTTATTACCCACCCTAAGTAAAGATGGACTGAAGTTTCTTCCTCGTGGCTGATTATTGAGATGATACAGACAGCTATACAGATAGATTTTCAATCTTTCTACCAATATGATTCACTAGACACAGACAGAACCACATTGTAGGCCAGCCACTGGCCTACAGGGATAAGAATTGGGCATCCCAATGAACAAGTTAGAAAATAAAAATCCAAGGTTTTTTCAGCTCCCATTTCCTTGTTTTTACTGGCCATAAAAAGTAAGAAAGGAAATGATCACTTCTTGAATACCATCTATGCTTCATAGCTATCTCTTTACATGAGCATCACTGTATACTTTTGAGATAGGTAAACAGTATCCCATTTTACAGCTGAGCAAACCGAGGTTCAGAGATACTAGACAGCTTGTCTGAGGTTACAGTTAACAACTGATAAAGGTGGGATTCATCAAAGGGCAACCTGACACTAAGACCTCAGTGTGGCCAATCTGTTCTGGTCCCCAAAGTGGTTCTTCTATAGGTTTCATTGAATCTTTTGATAATGTTGGTTTGCAGTGGTGATGACTGATGACTGGTGCTCAGCCTCTCTTTACATCCACCAAGTCCCCTTCTGCAGGATGGAGAGACTGACTCTGCAAAGAGAAGGAGAGATCAAGCTTTGCGACCAGTCTGGTCTGGTGAGCAGTCCCTCTGGCAAGCTGGTTTGACACTAAAATGCAATCAGCATCTAAATTCTGCAGGCTTGCAGCTCATGCCCCATTACACTGCATTGTTCAAGACCATTTTATAATATATTTAAAAAGAATATAATGTCTTAAAGTCAAGTTGAATAGAGGCACAGCTATATGTGAAGGAAAGAACAATACACTTAACATCTCAGTGTGTAGATATGAGTCTTGAACATGCACTCTGAACAAGTGTGTAAAGGTAGCCAAAGTAACTACTTTCTGGGCCTCAGTTTCTTTATCTATAAGATGGGTATAATTATATCTTCCTACCTTACTTAGCTTGTATGTATATTAAATAAATAATGCATATGAAAAGTGCCTCATGATTTATAAAGTGTTAAATCTGGTAAATAATTAGTATATATTTTCCCCCTTGATTTGCCATCTTGATGTCTTTCTTAGAAAAGTGGAGAGACATCTGCACACCTTTTAGGTGTCCCCCGCGGCCCCCAATTTCCTGTTTTTAGAAAAAAATGTACCTGAAGGAAGTTTTTTGCAAATTGAAAAAGCATCTTGGATAACAATGGCTGTTCAACAACTGTATTAGTTGGGTAACTTAAAAAAAAAACTGCAAGGTACCCTGAAAATATATGGAACTTGAAGCAAGGAGACCTTGGAAGGACGTCTCCCTGTTGAGTGGTATGAACTCACTGAGCTGCAGTCATTGCTGGTCAGATGGCGGTGGCATGACTGCCTGTGATGCCAGGACGCACAGTCCACACTAGCGGAAGTGCAGATCTGACACCTTTTTGTGTGGACAAAAAGGTCTGCTTTTCGTATCTTCTTTCATTAGTCCATCCTCATTTTTTTTTTTTCCTGCTAGCCTATCCACGACAATCTATAAGATATCGATATTGATTTTTCCATAATTTTTTTCCCTGGGAAATTTATCAGCCTTTGCCTGTTTTTCTGGATGGTTTCACACTTGGCTATTTCTGGCATTCAGCCTATGCTTTACCTGAGAAGGCAGATGTAGAGTATGCTTGATAAACTAATCCAAAAAGGACATCACACTGTTAACTTGGTGCTTCTCAGGCTTCCATCTGTGGTAGAAAATTGTCCAGAGATTCAGAGACTTCTCAGATCTAAAGATTTTTAAGGTTTTCTGTTTGGACTGGAGGTGTGATGAGCTGGGGTGTAGCAGGAAGAGGGAAGCCAAGGATGACCGAAAGGTTTGATGGGGCTGGAACACCAAGATGATGATGAAGAGGAGGAAACCAGGGGCTGGAATAAAAAAGGGGGCATTTCAGGTCAAACTTGAGAAAGGGAGTGAGGGAATCAGGAGAGGGATGTATCTGTCAGCAAACATATGGAGGTCATGCACTTCTAAATTCTCCAGTGCGCATACAAGCCCCTCCTCCTGCCCTCTATTCCTCCCATACTGGAGGAGTGTAAGGTTATGACGGGGTCTGGAGTGTGTGGCAGTGATCTTACAGGGAGCTGCAAAACCTGTTTCTATATTGCTACTTCTCAGACTTTCATTTATTCCCTCATCCATCCATTTAGCAATTATTTAATGCATGACTAATATGTGACAGACACCCTTCTAGGGAATAGAGATACAGCAGTGAATAAAAATTAAAAAAAAACAGCAACTCTGCCTTCTTAGAGCTTATATTCTAGTGCAAGGAGTCAGATAATAAGCAGAAGTAGTAAATATAGCAGATGATGATACAGCTGTGGAGAAAAAGAAATCAGTAAGGAGGATAGGGAGTGTCGAGGTATTGACAATTTTTTAGCAAGGTCATTGAAGGCCCGTCTCATAAGGTGACATTTGGGCAGACACTACAGGAAGTGAGAGAGCAAGCCATGCGGATATCTACTTGAGAATGTTTTCAGCAGGTTGAGCAGGTGAGAGCCCTGGGTGGGGCCATGCATGCTTGAGGAGAGAACAGTCACAGGTTAGTGACAGGTGGCTAGGTTAAGTAGCCTATGGTTAGGAATTTGACTGCTAATTCCAAGTGTGACAAGAAGCCACTGGAGAGTTTTTCCCGGGCAGTGACATGATCCGATTTCTGTTTAAAGTGATCCCTCTGGCCACTGTGTTGCTAATAGGTGGTGGTAAAGAACAAAGCTTATTCAAAACCCAGAGGAAAAATACCATGACGTGGGCCAGGCTGGCTGGGGTCACAGTGGTGAGTCAGAGGCTGGACATCTGTTGATTGCAGAATGGACAGAATTTACTGATGGATTGGACCGAGGTACAGCCGAAAGAGGGGAGTCGAGGATGACTGAAAGGTTTTGGTTTGAAAGCTGCAGTAATGATACCCTCAACAGTCCTGCCATGCCTCCTTACTCCGACATCTGATCCACGTGACGCTATAACTCTGGTCTCCTGCTGACTGGAGAAATAATTAACGAGGTGGCAATCAGTACAACATTTGCAAAACCCCAAGTTTTGTGGTGATGGTAAGTAATTCTTTCTTGGTCTAGGCCTGTGCTCTGAAGCAGGTGGGTGCACTTCCGCAGCCCTTATCAGGTCCTTCCCATGCCTGACACCAGTAGGTTGACTTCCTAAGCTACAACCTGGCTTCATGAATAGCATCCTCAGGGAAGGTAAGCCGTGCAGAGAGAGCTCAGGCTGCTGTGCTGGTCCAGCTCTTGCACAAGCTCTATTTCTGTTGCCTTCAGTCTCCTCTCAGGTAAGACGAGGACAGTATTTCCTGTCTTGCTTATTTCACAGGGTTGATGTGAGGACCATGTGCGCTCACCCAGGAATGTACTATAAAATGAAAAAAAAATGGACACACCCTGGCATTTGGAACTGTCACACATATGAGCAAACAATGAATGCCTGTGTTTTGTTTTGACATCACTATGATTTGCATTCACACTGCACACTTTATTTTTTAAAGCAAGAGAAACAAATTGGGTTGGACAAGCTCTGAAGTGGCCCATTCAGGGACATAAAGTGTTCAAGAATCTGATCACCTCCCAGTTAGTGCTAAGTAGCCTTCAGGCTCAAGACCCCACTGGACATCCCCATCATGATGGTGAACTAGCATTTGCCAGTGAAGTATGCGTCAGAGGAACTAGCAGTCACATGAAAACTGGGGACAATTCCTATGGAAATGAAGGCTGTGGCGAACTGGTGTGTGTGTGTGTGTGTGTGTGTGTGTGTGTGTGTGTGTGTGCAGGGAGTGACTGCAGCCTGGGGTGCAGATGAGAAGAGAGGCTGAGGAATCTGTCTGCTGTTGCCCCTTTCACATGGCACCCGAGTCAATATCACCTGCCCCCTGTAACATGAAGAGCCACAGCCTAGGGTTCTTTCCTCAGGGCAGTGCGGAGTTAATGGAAGCAGGCGTGGGCTGACCTTCACTTCTCCACACGTGAAGTGGCAGCAAAGGGAACGAGTAGTGGTTCTGTGGTGCCTGGGAATCTTCATTTTTGGGTTCGTTTCTTCTCTTTTAAGTTTTTCTGAGTGGAACAAAGATGAAGGCTTGACCCATGCCCCCTTACCGGTATATATTTCCAGGCAAAGTAGCTAAAATCCCCAGGAGTAAGGAAATGAATTTGCAGGTTAAAATAATGAAACATTTGAGAGACATAACCAATAAAAAAGAAAGAAGCAAATTGAATTATACATACCCACTGAAGTGGAATTACTAGAACAGATTGACAAACATTTAAAATAAGCAAAATAAATACACAGCAAGATAAAGAAAAATATTATCAAAATGCAGCATAAAAAAGAAGTTATGAAAAAAGAATCAAATGAAAATATTAGATATGACAAATGTATTATTGAAACGAACATCATAATATACAGGATAGAACAACAATAACAGCAGTAAAATGTAAAATCAAGGAATTCTTTCCCCAAATGCTAAGTAAGGTATATGGAGAAAAGAATTAGAAGTATCAGCACCTATTCAATAGACATTTCAGAAATAAAGAACTTGATCTGCTCAATAGAAAGAGAGAAAGGAAGGGAAGAAGAATAAAAGCATTATAGAAAGTGAAAAGAATCAAGATAAGATAGAATAAATCATACTGTAACAATGGTTAAATAAATCTAAATGAGTTAAGCTAAAAGGCAAATTCTCTATCTCCTCACACCTATTATGATGACTTCTAAAATAAAAACAGAAAACAGCAAGTGTGGCCGGAATGTGGAGAAATTAGAACCCTCGTGCACTGTTGGTGGAATATAAAATAGTGCAGGCAGCTGCTTTGGAAAACAGTATGGGGATCCCCCCCAAAATCAAAAATAGAATTACCATATGATCCAGCAATTCCACCCCTGGGTATTTATCAAAAAGAATTGAGAGCAGAGACTCGAAGAGATATTTGTATGGCCATGCTCATAGTAGCATTATATCACGACAGTCAAAAGGTGGAAGCAACCCAAATGTCCATTGGCAGATGAATGGTTAAACCAAATGTGCTGTACACACATATAATGAAATATTATTCAGTCTTAAATAAGAAAGGAATTCTGACACATGCTACAACATGGAACCTTGAAGACATGCTAAGTGAAATACGCCACACACACACACACACACACACACACACACACACTGTAGGATTCCAGTCAGATGAGGTACCTAGAATAGGCCAATTCCTAGAGATAGAAAGTAGAATGGTGGTTGTCAGGGGCTGGGGATGGGGAGAAATGAGGGGTTATTGTTTAATGGGTACAGAGCTTCAGTTTTTCAAGATTAAAAAGTATTCTTGGATGGTGGTGATGGTTGCACAACAATATGAATGCACTTAATACCACTGAACTGCACACTTAAAAATGGTTAAACTGGTAAAATTTATGTTATGTGCATTTTACCACAAATGAAAAAAGATACATTCTCAGATTGGAGATCAACAATAGGTTGTTTACAAGAGATACATGTAAAATGATACAAGAGGGATGAAAATAAAAAGATAGATGGGAAAAGATATTCTGGGCAAATCTAAACAAGAAGAAAACTGGGCTAGCAATCTTAGTATTTGACATTCAAGGCAGAAAATGTCATAAGACACCAAAAGGAACTTGATTACGTTGCTGACAGGAAGAATCGAATAAGAAGCTATAGCCCACTAAAGGGTGGTTTCTAATTCTGCAAAAAGGCATGTGGAAGAAGATTTCTGGGTCTGGAAACCTGGCAGCAACTTGGAGCTTAGGATGCAACCTGGCGTAAAGTTTGAACCTAAAGATAAATCCAGAAAGGCCTATTTATTTGAGGATCTGGGGGCTAATGGAGAAGCTCTGATTGGTCAAGAGGTGAAAGTGAACTAGAACTGGGTGAGAATCTAGCCTGGTGGGTGAACCTGTCACCACTGGCCCCGTAAATATGCCATACGCAGACAATTTGGAAATTTGCAGGAATTTAACTACTAGAGTCAAACAAACTTGATAATCAGAGTTTGATAAATTCATTGTGGAGGAGATAAATGAAGACTCACTTACCAAGCAACTTCCGTCAGGCCATGTGGTGGACGAAGGCTGAGATGACAGGGTAATCCGCGCAGAGATACACATGGAGACCCAGCACCGATGTTCTTGGCTTTTTCATCCCACAACACCCTGATTAGGAAAAGACCCCTAAGTAAAAGGTTAACTTCACCCCAATGAAGTTACCGCCTTCTGGCCAGGTAGCTACGGGCACGTGAACAAACACCGTCAGGCATTCTTCCCTTAGAGCAGCATTCTAGGAGTAGCCGTGACCGTGGAGCAGGGAGGCCTCCAAGACCAGAATGGGTTGGGGCAACTATCCAGATGGGCAGGAAGGATGTCCCCTCTCCTGGCCACCACTGGAAGTGGGTTCCTATCTGCTTGTATAATTAGAATGTGGTTAAAAGAGTGAAGAGACAGACATAATTCAGGAGAGTGCATGTTGATGTTGTAAGAGAGAGTTTGAGACAGCCAGTCTGCCTGGGTTTTCCTAGGTTCTTCTACAGTGCTCAAGGTGGCGGTGCGGGAAAGTTAACCAGTGGACTCATCAGGGTGGTCTTATTGCAGAAGCTGCATCTATGTGAAGGGGGTGCCCCTGGGGCTAATTATACCACCAGGCCCAGACTTTGCTAATATCCTGTTCATGGCTCTATCAAGGAGGATTCAGATATAATAATCTATGGATTTATTTCCCTAAACAAACAAAACAGGATGCATAGTTTGACAATTTTGTTTTTGGATCTTAGATACTTATTTGTAAGAAAAAGTCTTTCAGAGGAATAAAACCGAAGTCACACCTAGTTGTATGTAGGGTGTCCCCCAAAAATGTATACACGACTTTGAATAATTATAAAGCCAGTATTTATTAAAATACATTTCATTTAAAAAATGTAATAGAATCTATAGACACTATGTTTAATGAATTAGCCTCCATTGTAAGGTGAAACATGCTTTACATTGGGACTGTACTGGGTAACCGGGTGTGTTCACTGTCAGGTCTATGAGACAATAATTTCTCAAATAATGTAAAAAAGCACCCACTACAAACACCCCTCTCTCCCACCTCCAGATCTGGCCAATAGGGGCCTGGCTTTAATGGGACAGGTGAGGTGACTTGCTTCAGGTCACATACCAGGCCTTGGCAGTGCTGAGATATGGATTCAATTTTCCTGCCTCTCTAGATACCCTTCAGTTCTGGCCTCTGCATTATTTTGTATTTCTCTATCTAAATCACAACCACCACATCATTTAATATCTTCATTTATATGTAATATCTCCATTTATAGAAAATAAACACAAGGAAACTCTTATTTACACTGAGAAGCAGGTCAACCTATAAGACACACAGAATGTGTCTTGGGTTGGATAATAGGCTGAATAAAGGTAGATTTTGACAAGAGGCAGGCTGGCCTTGAATTACCCTGCTATCAAAGGTAACCCCTTGTGTCTATACCATGGAGCCCCCCAATTCTCTCTGACACTTGTTAATTAAAGTGATTAATTAATATGTCATTGGCCTCTGATCATGAACCCAGACAAGATTAGTAATGATGAAACCATGAAAATTAATTTACAACCATGCACATACTTTTCCTTGACCTGACAGTGTTCATGCTTCCCTTTTGAAATTGGGAAACAGGAAGACTGCAAGCAGGGAAACAGAGGACCCAAGGACAAGGAGAGGTTCTCAAGGCCACAGCGGAACTGGGAAGAATCCCCTTGATCAAACAATGGCCTCATGGAAAGATGGGCTTGAAGGAGTTAGAAACTAAAAAATAAGTCAGTCAAAAAACCCAAAGGATTGCCCCAACCCCAAACTGATCCAATTGTATTCAGGGTTTTCATACCAAATCAAAACCTGAATTATGTCACTTAAGGGTGATATGTATGAGTCAAAGGTACTGGGAGTCAGGAAACCTAGACTGGAGCCTCCATTCTGCCTCTGACTAGCTGTTTACTGTTGTCCCTTCTGAGCCTCAGGCCTATGCGAGTGTGAAAAAGCCAGCAGACGACATTCCTGGAGTCATCCTAACTCCTTGTTCTTCTTCACCCTCCTCTTCTATTTTGCTCTAAATCACACGGATTCACTCTCCACCACTGTCTTGCAGCCCCTTCCCCACCCCCATGACCCCCCACTGCCCCACTGTCCCATTGCCACTACCCTACATCAGGCCTCTGGGTCTCCTATTTGTACCCTTGTAACAGCTGCCCAGTGAGCTCTAAGCCCACAGTTTCTCTCCAAGTCAATCCATTCTCCGCACTAAAATAAAAACAGAAACAACAACAATAATAGTTAAATACATTGCACTCTTTAGCATTCTAAACTCTCTAGCATGGCTCTTAGGCTCCTTCACCATTGGATCTCAGCAAGACTGGGACATCCATTTCCTTCCAAATCCCCATTGTCTTAGAGCATCTAGGGCTTTTCCAGGTCACACACTTCCCTTCCCGCTCCCAATCCAGACAGAAACTCTGTGCCCATGAAGCAACGACTCCCTATTCCCTCCTCCCCTCAATCTATGGTAAATTCTAATCTACTTTTTGTCTGTATGAATTTTCCTTTTCTAGATATTTCATATAAGTGGAATCATACAATATTTGTCCTTTTGTGTCTGGCTTATTTCACTTAGCATAATGTTTTCAAGTTTCATCCATGTATTACAATTTCATTCCTTTTGTGGCTGAATAATATTCATTGTATGTATAGACCACATTTTATTTATCCATTTATCTGTTGATGGACAACATAGTTTTTTCACCTTTTAGTTATTGTGAATAATGCTGCAGTGAACATTGGCATATGAGTATCTGTTTGAGTCCTTGTTTTTTATTCTTTTGGTTACATACCTAGGAGTGGAAATCCTGGGTCATATGGTAATTCTATGTTTAATTTTTTGAAGGAACAACCAACCTCTTTTCCACAGCAGCTCCATCATTACATTCCCATCAAAAATGTATGAGTATTCTAGCTTCTTCACATCCTTGTCAACACTTGTTTTATTCCATTGTTTTCTAAATTACTTCTCTGAGTAGCTGTGAAATTGTCTTTTGTTGTCCAAGTTTTGATTTTCATTTCCCTAATAACTAATAATGTTAAGCATCTTTTCATGTGTTTATTGGCCATTTTTATACCTTTCTGGAAAAGTGTTTATTCAAGTCCTTTGCCCATTTTCTAACTGGGCTCTCTTTTTGTTGTTGAGTTGTAGAAGTATTTTATACATTCTAGATTTTAAACCCTTATTAAATATATGATTTGCAAATCTTTTCTCCCATTATGTAGGTTGTGTTTTCACTTTCTTGGTAGTATTCTTTGATGCACAAAATTTTAAATGTTGTGGGGGGGGGGAAGGGAAGAGATAAACCACAAAACTTATATGCATGTACACATAACCAATGGACATAGACAACAAAGCTGGGGATGGGGTGGGGGGATGGGGAGGAGTGTGTCATTGGGGGAAAAAAGAGAAACATCTGTAACAAAAATAAATTAATAAAAAAAATTTGAAGAGAAAAATAAATTTTTTTAAATGTTGATGAAGTCTAATTTATTTTTTCTTTTGTTACTCATGCTTTTGGTGTCATATCTAAGAATCTATTGCTAAATCTAAGGTCATAAAGATATACCCTTTTGTTTTCTTCTAACAGTTTTATAGTTTTAGTTTTTATATTTAGGTCATTGATCTATTTTAAGATAATTTTATATATGGCATGAAGTATGATGCAACTTCATTCTCTTGCATGTAGAAAGTCAGTTGTTCCAACACCATTTGTTGAAGAGACTATTATTTCCCCATTAAAGGAACTTGGCATCTTAGTCAAAATTTAATTGGCTATAGATGTATGGGTTTATTTCTGGACTTTCAATTTTATTTCATTGGGCTATATGTCTATCTTTATACCAGTACCATGTTGTTTAGATTATTATATCTTAGTGGTAAGTTTTGGAATTGGAAAGTGTGAGTCTTCCAACTTTGTTGTTGTTGTTGTTGTTGTTGTTGTTGTTGTTCTTCTTCTTCTTCTTCTTCTTCTTCTTCAGGATTTTGTTTGGATATTTAGGGATTTATGCAATTCCATATAAATTTGAGGATTGGCTTTTTCATTTCTGTAAGAAAAGCTGTTGGAATTTTGACAAAGATTGTATTGAATCTTTGCTTGAATCTGTAGATCACTTTGAGTAGTATTGACATTTTAACAATATTGTTTATGGAATATCTTTCCATTTATTTAGGTCCTCTTTAATTTCTTTCTTCAACGTTTTGTAGTTTTTAGTGTAAAAATCTTTTACCTAGGCATTTTATTCTTTAAAAAAAATTTTTTTTTCTTTATTGATTTTAGAGAGCCAGAAAGGGAGAGGGAGAGAGAGACAGAAACGTTAATGAGAAAGAACATTGACTGGCCACCTCCTGCATGTCCCACACTGAGGATTGGGCCTACAACCTGGGCATGTGCCCTGACCTGGAATCAAACCAGCGACCTCTTGGTGCATGAGTTGACGCTCAACCACTGAGCCACATCAGCCAAGCCTAGGTATTTCATTCTTTTAAATGCTATTGAAATGTACCTGCTTTCTTAATTCCCTTTTTATGTTGTTCATTGTTGGTATATAGAAAGACAGCTTATTTTGTGTGTGTGTGTGTGTGTGTGTGTGTGTGTATTAATCTTGTAACTTACAACTTTGCTTAATTCATTTATTAGATCTAATAGCTTTCATTTGGATTATTTGGGATTTTCTATATATAGGATCATGCCATCTGTGAATAGTTTTGCTTTTTTTTTTTTTTTCAATTTAAAGGCCTTTAATTTCTTTTCTTTTTCTTGTTAAATTGCTCTGGTTATAACTTCTAGTACTATGTTGAGTAGCAGTGGTAGAACTGGGCATTTTTGTTTTGCTTCTGATCTTAGAAGGAAAAGTTTTCACTTCTTCACCATCAAATATAATTTTAGTTATGGGTTTTATTTTATTTTATTTTATTTTATTTTTTTGGTACGTGCCCCTAGCGGGAACTGAACCTGGGACTCTCTGGTCCACAGGCCTACGCTTCAACCGCTGAGCCAAACCGGCTAGGGCTAGTTATAGGTTTTAAACAATGCTGTTTATTATATTGAGAACATTCCCTTATATTCCTGGTTTTCTGAGTTTCCTAATGAAATTTTATACTGCTAATGATTTACTTAAAATTTTCCTTCTACTTGGAAACTACTTGTCCTGATCTTCTAGGTAAAGAAATCTTTCCTCAAGCCTAATTCATATGTCACTTCCTAAGCTATGTGTAATTAAAATCTTGTCTCATAAAATTTGCTTTTATGACTATGTACTCTGCTGATCTGTGATCTTGCATATGAAGATTACTCATTTTGCTATCCCAAGAATCTAGGACAGTGCTCAGGAAATGTTTGCTGGGAGAATGTTGGATGACTAACATTCTCTGACTTCTCAACATCTCCTGAGCATTCCTCAAATTTCTGGCTTAGCTATGCCTATTGGCTACTGCAGGGATAGTCATCCCTCCATTTGACATAAGACGCTGCTGGAAGGGTCTTCTGAGAGCCAAAGTCAGCATAGCAGAGGTGGCCCTGGACGCTTATGACACATGGACACCAAGGCAGAGAATAGTTGCTTATTCTACTCCACAATTAACACATTAAGCCAGTGGGAGGTCACCACCAGGTGATCTCTCATTCCTGGATTTATTCTTATATCTGCTCAAAAGCTTTGGCTATGCTAGGCCACCAAACCATTTTCTTCCCTCATTGCAAAATAAAATCAAGCCAATAAGTACTACTGATTGAATGATTCCTCTGTGCCAAACCTATTACTAGGAGCTCTGGAAGAGCACAAAGAACTCCACTTGACCTTACACCTTCCTTTCCCCATAGTATTCATAATAGACCAAGAGAGGAAAGTGTTCAGGCCAGGTTATGCTGCAGGAGGACTGTATTAGTTTCTTATTGCTCCTGTAACAAACACAAACTTAGTGGCTTAAAACAACACAAATTTATCTTCTATTGGTTCTAGAGGTTATAAAGCCAGAATACATTTCCCTGGGCTAAAATCAAGGTGTTGGCAGGGCTGTGTTACTTCTGGAAACCCTGGGGGAGTCTGTTTCCTTGCCTTTTCCAGTTTCCAGCGGCTGCCTGAGTTCCTCGACTTGTGCCAGCAATGGCATCGCTCAACCTCTGCTTCGATCATCACATCTTCTCCGACTCTGACCTTCTTTCCTCCTTCTCTCACTTACAAGGACCCTTTTGATTACATTGTTCCCAACCAGATAACTCAGAATAATCTCCCCATCTCAAGATCCTTAAGTTACTCACATCTGCCAAGTCCTTTTTGTCATGTAAGGTGATAATTCACAAGGTCTGGGCATTAGGACATGACATCTTTGGAGGGCAATTAGTCAGTCTACCACAAGGACAGGCTGATCTTTCACTGACCAAAGAGGATCCCTTGCCACCACCTGCATGGCTGAGTTCGTGTAGCAAGTCATCCTTCCATTTCAGGGCCTCTTCCTTTGACAAAGAGGGAACTGAAACCCGGAGAGAGAGTGACTGACCTCAGATCACATAGCAAGAGGTTGGCAGAGCTCAGCCTAGGAACAGAGTCTCTGATCTACTATTCAAAGATTTAGTGACATAGTGATGACCAGAGAAAGCAGGACAGGAGAAGTACCGGTGAAGGAGCTGTTGCCCCCAATTCTCTTTTTCTGCAAGCACAGAGCCTCAGCCATTCACATGCCAATGAACCTATTTTCAGATCTGGATAAATTTAGCTCCCTCAGTCAAAGAGGGGCAAATGCATTTTGTGATTCTGTGTCTTCTTACTGTCCTTGAAGAACCTTATATTTTCCCCTTCATTTTGAGTTCCATTCCAGTAGCAGTAAAAACTTCAAGTCCACTATTCCATAGATCTTCCCAAAATTCAAACCAACAGGGATTTTCTTCTGGACACTGGAGGACCCTCAGAGATCTTGGAATGGACCAGCACTCAGGAAAGCCCTACTCCCAGCTTGCTGAAGCCGACAGATTGCATTTCCCGTTAGCTCAGCCATTAGCTCCTACCTTCTGTCACTTTGTGCCCACACACGGTCTCCCCACAGACATCCAGAAATCTGCCTCCTGCCCACCCTTGCCACTCCAGCACCGCTCTCTGTTGGGAGTGACACCCCTCTCTGCCTGCCACTTCCCCCCTGTTGTCTGACACTAACTCAGGGACTTGCTTCTGGGGCTGGAATTTTGTCGTTGCTATGGAAGTGGGAACCAGCTCAGCCTTCCAAACTCACAGAGTGTCCAAAAACACACACGGCATCTCATGCTGACACACCACTGACAACCTGCGATGACGGGGATGTACTTTTGAGTGTCATCTTGACAAGGAGCAGGAGCCTCTATCTGCTGGCCCATCCGCCTGGCCATCTGTCTCCCAGGATTGTCTGTACTCCACTGGCTCGGATCCTGAGCCTCCCTTGCTGGGGGGCTTGTCCTTGCACGGCCTGGCTGCTTCCAGGGGCTGAGAAGGAAAGAGCCCCTTGTCAGTGGGGCTGTTCTGCTGGGAGGGGTTGGGGGAGGGAGGGATCTGGGGGAAGCTCAGGGTCACTTCTTGGCTTTGGCAGCTCCAAGGCCATGGGTGGGCATTTCAGCTGAGTGGCAGAGGGAGGGAAGCCAAATCTCCTGCCTTGTTTGCGGCCTGAGGCCACAGATTTGGGATTTCCTCGGCTCTTGGAAAGGCAGCCCTTTGGGGAGGCGCCAGTATTTCCAGGTGGTGCAGGGAGGGCTGCCCAAGACACGTGGATTCCTTTGCTTCCTGTCTCCAGCTCCCTCTGTGAGGAAGGGATACAGGAATTCCTGGCTTTGGTGGACTTGCCAGCCAGCTAATGTCACCAGCTATTCATCCGTCAAGGTGAAAATTAGGGATCTACAGTGTGGGGAAGGGGTGTGGGAGTGCCTGGTGGGAAGAAGCCGGGATGGGGAAGGGGCAGAGAAGATCGAGATCTCATAATACTTTCTATCCACAGACTTACGAGCCTTGCACCCTAGGTCCTGTCCCACTCCCCATGAGGACATGGAGCAAGGCTTTCTGTCTTTGACAATGCCTACCACACCACTTTAACTGGGGAAGGACAGACACGCACATGGTCATGGGGTCAGCCCTTCCCAGCCAGGGCTTTCTAATGCTCGATTTTGCGCTCTTTCCCCACCTACAAGAACTTTCAAGGCCTGATCCATCTGTGAATGACTTTGTGGAACCGTTATTTAGTCTTCTCTATTTAGTCCACTCTGAGCTGATTTATCCAGGATACTATCTTCTCTCATATTCCTTTCCTTCACTCCTCTAACTCATGAATAGGGGATGCCAAGTTTTGGTTTCATGCATCTCACTCTCGCACAGGCTGGCCAGTGCTGGAACTTTCTGGCTGTGGCTGCTAGGCCACTGGCTGGGAGGCGCTGGCTTCTGTCTGCCCTGGGGTCAGAGCCTGGAAATGCAGCCGTCAGCACTGCATCTCCAAGGTGACAGCTCTCCTCTGATGTGGGGAGGCTACCGGCCCAGCAATTATTAGCTGATAAATATTTGGCTTGTGTCTCCTCCTAAAATAATCCTCTCCCACGATGATGGCTGTCAGCCCTGGCACTGGGATCTAAATCCAGCCTCCTTGTCTACATCTGGTACCGAGGCTGTCACGTGACTGGTGGTCTCTCAGGGAGAAAACGAAACATGTTAATAAGCTGATGGAACTTAAATGCTGGGATGTGGCAAAAGGTAGAAAACAATACTTGAGCAGAGCATTGCTGGGGCTCGAGCTATCACTGTATTGTGAGGGCCTTGGGGGCCACAGCCACCTCGTCTTGTCATCCAGCATTTGGACAATACAGGATCATTCCCTCAATAAGAGCCAGGCAAACCATAGCCCTAGCTCAGTGGTTCTTAAAGTCAGCCCACAAAACCCTCCGGAAGCTGTTCACAGAACAGTGCCTCTACAACCCACATTTACTGGGGAATAAATAGTTAAATAGCAAAATCTCAGCAAGATAGCAAAAGTCAAAAGAACAGCTGATTGAAAGAAACAGAAAAGAAAGCAGGCGGGAGTTTCTGAGTAAGTCTTCGGACACTGCTCACCTAACGTTTCTTGTGTCTAAAATCTTCCCATCCTGATTTCAGGGAGACACAAAAGTTTGCTAGTTTAAGCCCCCAACATAGATTTATTGGAAATTAATATATCTTATAATTCAAAGGAAATTTGAACAACAGTTTTGGGACTTGCAAAATGACTTCAGGGAACCTCTATCCAGACTGTTAGTATTAAAGCGACTCGATTCCAACTATTTTCAGTTTTTATGTCTCTCTCCCAAATTTCAGATTTTTGGAAGAGGGAATTATATCGAGGCTGCCTGGGTCTAATGTCTGCCTCTCATCAGTTGGAGATGGCTCGGGTTATGTAATAAACCCCAGAGAAGGGAGGGCATTGTGGAGTGCCAGCTCCCTGAGAGGTATCTAGGAAGAGGTTTAAATATCTCCTCCATATGAGACAATAAGGCATTTATACCAGGGACTGAAGGTTTCCACAAGCATGCTGTGACAGGCAATTCTGCAGAAAGTGTTTTCAGAATGTAGCTGCCTCTCAGGAAGTTCCTTCAGCTGCAGAGATCTCTGTAGGGCAGGGAGGAACAGAAGAGGCTGAGATTCTGCAAATATTTATTGAGCACTTACTATGACCCAGACTCTCTTTTGGATATTTGAAATACATTAATGGAAAAAAATAGAGATTCCAGATCTCATGGGGCTTACAGTCAGAGCAGTGGAATTACATTGTTTGATGACTTACTAAAGATCTTGAGAGCTTCCTAGTGCCTATTTGAGGAAGGACCTCATTGAATAACAATAGAGACACCCCTTTGCCTCACCTCATGTACCCAACCCACCACCAAGTCTTGTAAGTCTAACGAACTCTTGAATCCATCCAATGTTCTCCATGTCCACCACCACTACCCAAATCTGAGCTACCATCATTCTCAACTCAGCTCCTCCACAATCCTTCTACCCGATCTTTGCAAATCTTCTGTCTTCCCTTTGTTCGTTGTTTACACTGTAGCCCAAGACAATTTCGTTTATGCAGAGTGAAGATCTGATTATGTTTACACTGCACCCCTGCTTTAAGCACTGCAGTGATTTCCCATTGATCTTAGGATAAAGGCCAAATGATGGAACAGCCTAGAAGGCCCTTTGCAATCCAGCCCTGCTTCGCTTGCCAATCTCATCTTACACCACTGTCTCCAGTTCTCTGGGTTGTGTTTGTGTCACCTCAGGACCCTTGCACAAGCTCTTTCTTCTATCTGGGATCCTTCTCTCTCTCTCCATATAATAAACACTCTTCAATATTTCATATAGTTAATTACTTCTCAGCCAAAGGAGGAAATATGCCTTAGTACTGTCTTCCTCCCATTAGCCACATGCTTCTACAGAGTGGGCTTGTAGCTATCCATTCACTAGTGTGGTCATGGGGTTCACATCTGTCTCTCTTACTAGGTTGTGAGCTCCCTGAATGTGAGGACGGTGGCTGTTTTTCCTCACCATTGAATTTCCAACGCCTAGCAAAGGGCCTGAGCACCATAAGAAGGAAAGAATGGCTGAATGAATGAATTTTAAAAAAGTTGTCCCCTACATTATCCTTTCCAAAAATTGCCCTTGCTCCTTTCTAAAAGGAAGTTCAGAGAAATCTAGAGGCCTGGATTATTGGCACATTCCTCAAGATAGCCATGTACTTTCTAACAGCCAGGAGGGGATGGGGCAGTTTAGAAGACTTAATTCTAGACAACTAGTGGGTAACCAACAAATGCTTGTTGAAAGGAATTTGATACTGAATTGCATTCTAACATCCCAAACAAGTGAGGCCGAGAGTCTACTGAGGGATAAAGCTTCCTTAGGTCTTAGGGTCTCCAAAGGACAAGGAATTCTGTAACAAAAAATGGGGGAAAGGGTGAAGGAAAGAGGCCCAAACACAGGCAAACATCTAACAATTTTCAGATTAAAGGGCTTCTGACCTCTGTGAATTCACCAAAGTACCTGGTTGATGAATCTGCAAGGGAGACATTTAGTGAGAAGAAATGCATTACCTTGTATTTGGAGCCTAACCAGCCGAACTGCCTGCAGAGGGGCTTGCTTTCCAGGTGGCTGATGGGAGAAAGGAGGTTGAGGGAGTGAGGTCAGGGGATGGCAAGGTCCAGGGCAATACGGCCTCAGGCAGGTCGTAGAACCTTTGAGCCCTGGGCTGTCTCCTTACCTCCATTTAGCATTTTGATTTAGCATTGTGCAGCTTTGCTGAGAATCTCTATTGCAGCATGTTGACTTATCACTCATCCCAATAAGTTCCCATTCTCTCTCCCCCTGACAGCCTTGCCTAATGTACTTATTCATTCAATTTAAATAAATCGAACATGGGCCTATGACAGCCGATAAGTGAGTCACACAAGAACAAACAGAAGAGAAAGCTCTGCAAATAGTCAAATGTCAAGTAAGAATGGAAAACTGTCCCCACAGCTTCAACGAACCTTGGATGTCTAATATTTATGGCCAATTGATGTCATTAGAAAGTAAATAAGCCCTCTTATGCTGCATTACATAAGATTAACTGCAAGCAATGGAGTTTAAATAGCAGAGATAAGTGCAGATGGAAATAAACCTGTTTAAAGCTAGAAATATTTGATGGGCCTCCTTGCTGCTTTTAAGATAATTGATCTGTGTATCTGCATTGAATCTCACCATAAAAGCTTTGAAGAGACTTGTGGCAAAGCCTGTTCAGACCCAAATCACATTTCTCTGGGGCCACCCAGCCACAGTTAGAACCTCTCAAAGAGGAACTCCAGGCCTGGGAAATTGCAAAACGCTGGGGAGAAGCAGGAGTCTTCTGGCTGCAAGCCCCCATGCCAGTTTCCTGGGTAGAGCAGCTAGAATTAAATGGCCAGGGTGGTAGGGGTTTGAGCCTGTCAAAGGCAAGGAACTATGATGGTTTCCCTTGGAGAAGAAAGGGTGGAGTGGGGTAGGATGGGTGGGAGGGGGCTAAGTTAATTCTTTTCAAGTACTACCATCCCAATTCACAAATCATTTCTAGTAAAGGACCACATTTTGCCTTTTTAGAAAAAAATTCTAGTCCTTTGATACATAGTCCTACTGCTTATGACTACATGAAGCTCTCATCACATTCAACTCATCACACAAGTTTGAAGACATCTGATTGGCCTATGCTGTGTTTAAGAAGACAGATTCAGCCTGGCCAGTGTGGCTCAGCAGTTGAGCATTGACCCATGCACCAAGAGGTCACCGGTTCAATTCCCAGTCAGGGCACATGCCCAGATTGTGGGTCCAATCCCCAGTGCGGGGCATGCAGGAGGAGGCCAATCGATGTTCTCTCTCATCGATGTTTCTATCTCTCCCTCTCCCATTCCCTCACTCTAAAATCAATAAAGAAAAAATATTAAAAAAAAAAAAAGAAGAAGAAGACAGGTCCACTGGTCACGTGCTTTATGTCTTATCAGTGTTCAATTGCTCTAACATTTTGTAAACTCTTACTTTCAATTTTGTTCTTGTTGAGGCCAGATAACAGGGTTTGTGGATCATCACCGGTTTGCACACTGCTCGTTGAGCTGCGCTGCTGTGGAAGGCTTGTTCTATCTGTCCTCCAAGGGTGGAGAGACAGTTAGGAGCAAAGCATGGGGAAGAAAGGAGGACAATTTTATCCCAATAGGACAAAGGATTTCCCAACAGTTGTGGCAGATACAAATCTCAACCCAGAAACTCAGATGTGCAAGAAATTTAAATTTTAAAACTTCTCTATAACAAAACAGTTCTATTTTACTGCCACATTACTTGGGCTGAAGAAACTTAATTATAGTCCGTTTGAAGCCTTGCATGCCCACCTTGCCCTGGGCAGGGTAGAAATTGTGGAGAGCTGTCCTGGCTGGTGTGGTGCAGTGGTTAGAGAGTCGGCCCATGCACCAAAGGGTCATGGGTTTGATTCCTGGTCAAGGGCAGGTACCCGGGTTGTAGGATTGATCCCCGGCCCAGTCAGGGCATGTGCAGGAGGCAACCAATTGATGTGTCTCTCTCACATCAATGTTTTTCTCTCCATCTCCCTCCACTCTCTCTAAAATCAATGGAAACAATATCCTTGAGCGAGGATTAAAAAAAAAGAAATTGCAGAGAGCTAACGGACAGCAGAGGCTAGGGTGGAGCTGGAGGAGCTTCTGCCTGGATTGCTGTCATCTGTCCACATTGGCATCTATTGAGTTGTCTTCATTCCCATCTGTGAGGCCTTGTCACTTTCCTGACTCCCTGTGCCTCATTCACGTCACTGGGGCTTGATGAGAACTCTCCATTCTGTCTGGACGGGGAAATTCTATGAGGTTGTCTGAGGCCTCTCAGCCTCCCCCTACCACCCCCACATTTCCCCCTGCACTGGCAGGAGTTGGTGAGATACTGGGGATCTCACTGGGTCTTTTGGCTCTATCATAGGGATGGAGGGAGTTGGGGTGAGGACTGAGACAGATGACTTTCTGCCCTCACTCTATTCTGAGGGCTTGTCATCATCCCCAGAAAGGGCCTAGGTGGAAGTCCCTTCTCAAGGACTCACCAACATCTATATATTTCTTCTGGACTCGTGGTTTCCTTCCTCTCAGTTTAAAAACATGTATATATGTATGTATATGTGTATGCATTTATGCTTTGGTGAGGCTAACCTGGTTTGGACTAATCTTATATTCTTTTAAATCTTTGTCTCATGGTCTAGACATTGGCCTTTGAAACTTTAAAGTTGGAATTTGACTCTTTTGTTCTGTCTTTTGTTTAGTCCCAAGAATTCTTGTCACCTTGGAGCCCTTCCCCCAAGTAGATAGCAGCCAAGGCTTTTGTATAGCCTTTGCCTCAAGGTGACAGGCATTCCGGGGACTAAACCACATTAGATAATACATCAAAAGTTAAGAACAGATAGACTGAGCTGCCTTGCTGAGAAAAAAAACTCACCATCTGAAACTTTTGAGCCCTAGCTGGGCCATTAGTTTTGTGAGTACATTCAGGTACTAGTTGATAGGTTAGAGGTTCGATAACTTCATGACTTTGAGGTGGCTAAAGCAGAGACCATGTGGGTAACCTAAGGGAAGAAACCACAAGAGATTTCCATCGACTGCACTGGGGCTCTTGAGCAACCAGTGCTGGTGAAACTATGGCCAAGAGCTAGGGCTGAAGTCTGACCTCCTTCTCCATGGGGACCATTTCTCCTATGCATCCAACTTACCTATGCTTTGTTCCCCTTCAAATTAGAGATTCCAAGTGTGGGTAGATTTAAGTGTGTCCATTTATTGTCCTGTGGTACCAGGCTTGCAATTGGCACCTGGTCAGTGTTAATTAGGGATGGAGATGGCATCCCATCTCCTTCTGTAGGGATGCCAGTGATAGACAGCTCATCCTGATGGTATCCTCTATATTGCTCATGTATCACTTAGAAAGATCGATAGCAGGACTGAATAGCATCTGCTTTGAATGTGTTCTGTAGATAGTAGATTCTATTCCTCCTCCACCAGAATGTGGCACAGTGCCCTGCTCAGAGTAACCATACAGGGTGTGCTACCCACAGGAGATGGGATTTTAAGTAATTTCTTTTGTGACTTGTAGGAAGTTCACTGGCTTGAACTGGTGCCATATATTAAGACAGACACCATCTTTCTTATTGGTTAAAAACCTATCTCCCTATTTCTGTTTAGTTATTGTTTAGTTATGTTTGAAGATTAAAACAGTAGATTTTCTCCTTTCTTTATCATCTCTTCTCTGCCCTGATGCAAAGGAGAGGGGGTAACTCTGTTCCTTGCATATTATATGTGCAGAATATACTGGAAAGCAGGTATATCCTTCCACAGAGAATCAACTAGGAAGCTTATTGACAACAGAGATTTCCAAATCCTATACCTGGAAATTCTAATTGGGCCCTACAATGTGAGATTTTCAAACATTTCCCAGATGATTGTAATATGCAGCTAAGTTTGGGGGCAACTACTCTGTGGGATTCAGAGGAGTCTCATAGAAACCTTAATTCCGGAATCCTTTCCTTAGAAGCACTATTTTTCAGAATTAGAAATTCTGGAATATTTAGAGAATGCAAAATTTGTAAATAATAACACCGTAGATTAGGTGCTCTGACCAGATCCAGGTGAGGATGTCAACCTGAATCGTGGGCTGTTGGTGCTCACTGCTGACCTGGAAGCCCATTACATGGAGGGCAGCCCACGTATCCACAGTGGGAATCCTTGTGCAGGTTTGGAAGGAGATGGGAAAAGGTGAAATGGGACCAGGCTCTGGGGATAATGCGAGGTCTGGTATGGTGTTTTCAATCCAGACATACCCAGCATTCACCTGATGAATTCTTCCTGGGAATCTTGTACCTTAATACTCTATCTAGTGACAATTTCAGGTTATTTATATTTTAAATATATAAGAAATAGTTTGGGGTGTTTCTCCTTTGACACTTCCTCCCAGATCATTAAATGCTTTGGAAAAGCCCCTGCATGTTCAGATGTACTGGGTGTCCCCAGAGGTTTTCTGATTGGAGAACAGTTGTCTCCAGGTGGCTGAGGTTTCTTCTGCATTTGACATGCTTTAGGTTTTAGTCTCTTGGTGTATTGGGGCCCCCATCCATCAAAGTAAGTTTTTCATAAACATGTTGGCATGATCATAGCCTGATTGTGTGTGTGCTATTGACCTGGGGAGGCATAGCTCTGTGCAGAGAAAGGGAGTCCTAGGCAAGTTGTGGGGCTTTGTCTATGGATGAACAGAACTGTGTGTAAGTGCACACTGGAGGGTCCGGGGCTTGATGATGCAGACAGTCACCACAGACAACTGTTGAAAGCCCCACCTTGTCCCCTGTATCATTCTTGGCATGCCCACGGACACCGTCTGCAACCAAGAACATGCCCAGGCACCGTTGCTGCCACGATTTCCATCATGGAAACATTTCTTTGATCTTCCAATGTTGCTTTCAAGATGATTAATCTCAGCGTGGCTGTGTGTTTAGGCTCTCCATAAAGGCAGGTGCATATGTCCGCGCGTGCGGCTCTCTCAGGACTGCTAATGTAAGCGTCTGTTTTACAGCCCAAGTGACAGCTGTATTGTTCTGGCAGGGTTACAGCTCTGACATGTGGAATCAATCTTTTTAACCTGTCAATTAATCAGCAGGCAGCTGTCAGCCCAGCTGAAAGGCCTGAAGGACAGTGCCCTTTCAATGGATTATACTGGGGGCATGGCGAAGTAAAATTGAACACTTCGAGCTTCAAGGAACTCTTGTTGCATTCAAAGCCTGGCTTCACTCTCACTTAAAGGAAACAGGCGATGGCTCCAGCGTGGGCCCCTCCCAAGGAGGCTCTGTTGAAGATATGGGTGAAGAGTGGGGAGCATGTTCCTGTAGCTGCCTTAGCAGGCTCAAGAGATCCTTAAAGGAGAGCCGCCAGAGTCCGCCAGGTGAACCTCATCTGTGCCTTGCTAGGTAGAGCTGATTTGGTTCTGGTGTCCAAAGCAAGCAGTGGATAATTGGATACTTGGTCTGTAGGAAGATTTACAGAGTGCCTACAAGAAGGAAGATTGTTTGTCAAGTCAATGCTGATTAAGCCCTTCTTATAGATGGGGTGCTGTCCTGAGCACTCGGAAGGAACACAGAGGAGACAGCAAGCTTTCCTTCCGTCATCACCTTACATACGAATTGAGGAGACACTGGCAAAGAGCTGCATAAAAGGATAACTTGTAATTGTATCCTCAATAGACAATTCATTGTTATTTGTTAAATACTCGAATAAACAGAGGTTAGCATATGCTAATGACAGTCAGGTGTCACTGAAATAAAATTCTAAGCCATTTGGAGGAGGAAAAGGTGCTGAGAACCTGAGCTGCCGATGAAGATTTCTCCAAGAAAGGGTGATAAACCAGTCTTCAGTCTGCACTGCTTTTTGTTTTCCTGCTGTTCTTTCTTGTTGTTCCATAAATAACCAACATTTTCTGTTCCTCCATTCCTTTATACCTTTTACAAATATTTATTTAGCACCTAATTTTCGCAAAACATGGTGTAAGGTCTGTGGGGAATATAAAGATGATTCAGACAAAGTTGCCTTTAACAGGAAAACATCAAAGCTGCTGTCACTCTGAGTCTTGCAGATAGGACAGCCTTTCCCCTTGCTCACCCCAGTGAGTCTGGGCATCAGCAAGGCTGTGAGTTATTCAGCTTCTTCTTGGTCTAGGACAAATTATCTGGCCATTTGTATTTTTTTCCTCATAGATCCTAAAGTGAGAACTGGATTCCTTTTGCCCATGTGACAGGAGGGCACATGGTTTTATAGGCCCATCAACTGGCCCCCATTATCATGTCCTTCATCCAATAATGCATGTGATTTCTGTCTAATCCAATGTGCTTTTGAACCAGACAAGTCTGGGTTGAATCCTAGCTCTGCACTTGTTAATTGCGTTAACTTGGACAAACTTCACTGTCTATCTGAACCTTAGATTTTTCATTTCTAAAATGTAGATAAATGATGTTCAGCTTTAAAGTGGTATTGGGAGAATTGTCTAAGATGATGAATGCAAAAGACCTAGCAGACTGTTGACATAGTAGACACTCAATGAATGATGGGTTCTTTCTATTTTTATACATATTTTTGAAGGGAGAAAAATGGCCAGCTTCATCAGTATCTCCCCTACTGCTTCTTTTGGTGATTGCTTCATAGTACATACTCAGAAATGCTTTAAAATTATATAATTGATTGGCTAATGGCTCTGAAATCTCTATGTGGTTGCAGTCTCTCTAGGACTCAAAGAATGGGCCCTAACTGTGGGATATGTCCTGGCTATAGGTCAGGCAGTTGTTGATTGACTTACATCTTCTACTAGTGCACTGGCTGAAAGCCACACATTCTTTAGCTGGAGCTAAGAGCAAACTAGCCACAAGAACACCCAGGCTAATCATGGAGGATTTGAGAAGAGAGTTTAGATACCAGTAAACACCATGACAGGAACGTGATCAGCCCACATGGTGCTCAGCATCTGCTCCAAGGAAACACATCCACGCCTACTGAGACTGGCATCTGAAAGCTATATTTTTGGTAGGATGTGTGTCTGCACAGTCCAGTGACATCTTGTACCTGCCAGGGAAGCTTGTCTGCCATCCTGACTTGCAAAAATGGGGGTTACTTCTGGAGGAGCAGATCATTAAATCATTTTGTCAAAATGATTACTCAAAAGCGCAATGGGGTTTCTCACCTGAAGGACAAACAGTCCACGGTGCTTCTGTTTTCTCCTGTTGCACAGCAGGGTGGAGGAGGGAACGAACTCCTTCCAGTTCAGAATGTTTGATTGGTGTAACTGGGTGTGTTGTTGGATCCAACCACTAGGGGCCAGGTTTTCACACTTCTCAGTTATACCATAGAATTTATGTAGTAGATATAGAGGCATACTATAACTCTACAGTATTATTTTCATAAAGATTCCTGTCTTGTGTCTAGGTAGATGTACTCATGTGAATGATGGTTGTTAACAGAAGCATAGTTATTAGATATAATATGGTATGTTAGCAGAAGACGTGGGTTTAAGTCCAGATTCTGCTATTTATTAGTTCCATAATCTTGAGCAGTCATTAAGACTTTCTGAATCTCAATTTATTCATTTTTAAACTTGGAATGATTTTACAGGGTTAATATGAAGGTAAAATGAGATAATACAAAGTACAGTGCAATTCTTGAACTGCTCAAATAATTAGAACAACTAATAGCACTTTATTGTGCCATCTAGCTCTGTGGCTGTGAAATTGGGTAGAGTCGAGAAGGCATTCTGAAATGAGGTGAATTTAGTATTTGGACTAAGGTTGTGTAAAGTCATTTGCTCAGAAACAAGGGATTTAATGAGGGTAAAATTCTCAGCAATATTAAGTCTTTCAAAAAATTTTTGGAAACTGAAAAAGAATAAGAAAGAGCTAAAGAAGTGTTTGGAGGTGAAGAGGAGAAGGGTGATGAGACTGTGGAGTAGGGAGAGAGAAAGGTCTGCTGAGTTTTTACTGAGGCAGCTTGCAGAATGGCTCCTTATGAGGGAATGTGGTCTCTGTTTTCATAACCTTAGTACAATGTAGCTTTAACCTCAAGCCTAAACTCCATTCTTAAAATTTTTATTAGACCATATGAATGAGTTGTTACTTCCATAGTGCATTCAACAAATCATGAAGATGTTGCAAATACTCAGCAGTACTTATGAAATTTCTAGATATTGTATTAGGTGCTAGATTTTCCAAGTGAATATAACAGCGTTATGCCCTCAGGAACCTCCTAGTTCAGTGGGTGAGACAGCCATGCACACACGTTAGTTTCATGTAGTATGATGTGTGTGCTACGACAGACATGTGCAGAAAATGCAGTGCAGGAGTGCAATGTATGTGACCTGGGAGTGGAGAGGAGGGGATGGCTAAGAAAGGTTTTGAAGAAAGGACAGGAAATTCATCAGGTGAGCAATGACTTTCCAGGACAATGGTTGGAAACATCTGAAGGAAACATAATTTGATCACCTTGGACACTTTAAAGACCTTTGTATAAAAACAAACAAACAAACAAGAAGAATTATGACCCACTTTAGGTATACTGCAGGTCATCATTATGGTTTCTAAACCTTGAGTTTTCCATTCTGTGTGTGAGACTTTCAGGGTGGGAGGGTTGGTTCTTCATCCTGGTGACTACTGAAGCAATCTGAAAAGGTTGGGCAATGCATGAAAATAGGCAATGAGTTTTAAAGGAAAGGAGCCAACGCTGATTGAGACTAATATATAGTTCACTCCTAAAAGCCCATGCTCAAAACACCCTTCTCAAAATTCAACCTCAGTCTGGCTAGGGGGCATTTTGATTTCAATTAAGTCTTACAGGTCAAAAGAAATAAAAGAAATAAAGTAAAGCCATGACCAAAAAACTGAACACCCGAACGAAGTGTATTATCTGGGAATCAATGTCTTTCTAGCCCGAGGCAGGTCGTTTTATACCAAATGAGATCCTGTTTCCTACTATGCACTAAGAAAGGGATCTGCAGTTCATGATGAAAAAATGGTATGCCTACACCCAATAATGAGTCCATGAGGCCCACATTGCTGTACCAATTGCAGAAAAACTGAGCAGTACTCCCCACCTAATCTTCCCCCATACCCTGCTTTTTTAAAAAATGTAGTAAAATAACATGGCGTCAGTAGACTCTCCAGACTAAAATAGGCATAGAAAGTCAAATGTACTGAGGTGTTTTTCTTCCTTTCTTCCTACTCTTCCTTCCTCCCTCTCTCCCCTCTCCTTTCCTTCTTCTTTTCTCTTTTTGTTTTTTTAAATGTTCCTCCTTGCCCATGAAACCCAATTCTTTTTTTTTAAAAAAATTTTTTTTCTTTATTGATTTTTAGAGAGAGAGGAAGGGAGAGGGAGAGAGAGAAACATCAATGAGAGAGAACATCGACTGGCCATCTCCTGCATGCCCCTCACTGGGGATTTGGCCCACAACCTGGGCATGTGCCCTGACCGGGAATCGAACTGGTGACCTCTTGGTGCATAGGTCCATGCTCAACCACTGAGCCACACCAGCCTGGCTAATGAAACCCAATTCTTTTTTTTAAAATCCTTACCTGGACATTTTTTGCATTTGACTTCAGATAGAGCAGGAGGGAGAGAGGGAGGAAGGGAGAGAGAGAAACATCGACGTGAGAGAGACACATCGATTGGCTGCCACCCACATGACCCCAACAGGGGCTGGGGATGAACCACAACCAGGGGACGAACCACAACTGGGAGACGAACCACAACCAAGGCACATGCCCCCAGCGGGAACCGAACCCAGGACTCTCTGGTCTGTGGGCCAATGCTCTAACCGCTGAGCCAAACCAGCCAGGGCGTGAAACCCAATTCTTTAGGGAAAGGGATTCATGGTGGAGGTAGCAATAGAGGCTCCATGCTCAAAAAGCTTTCACTTATGTAAATATTGTTTTATACCTCAGTCACCTTGGTGCTATGTCTTTAAACTACTGATTAGACATAGAGTCCAAATAGGCTCCCCTCTTTCTTCCTTTTTTTTTTTGTTTTTATTCTCTTTCCCTTCATAATCTCCTTTGTTTTTATTTTATTTGCTTTTCTTCCTTTTATAACCTCAGATACATAGAGCTGAATTAATTCTGTTTTTTATTGTGCTGCTCAACACTCTGATTTTTATTATGTAAATTTTTATTGAAATATAATGCACATACAGAAAATTGCACAATTTATAAGGGTACATCTTAATGAATTTTCTTAAAGTTAACAAAGTTAGCCAACCAATAAAGAAACAGAACATGATCTGCATCTGGGAAGACTCCTCAGGCTCTTTACAGTCACAGCCCTTCCCCTGCCCAGGGCAAACACCATTCTGCATTTCAATACCCTAGATTAAATTTACATGCTTTTGAGTTGTACCCATCTTGAATTTTACATTGCTATCTTTTTCTGTTTGACTTCTTTCCCTGAACATAATATTTGTGAGATTAATCCATGTTGTTTATTTATTCTCATTGCAATGTAGTATTCAATTGTATTTATTCTACTCTTGATAGGTTTCGGAAGTTGTTTCTAGTTTAGGGCAATTATAACTAGTGCTGTTATGAACATTCTTCTAGATTCTTGTGATGAACATACATATGTGTGTCTGCTGAGTATATTCTTAAGAGTAGAATTGTTGGGTCTCAGAATATATGTTCAGTTTTAATAAATACTGCCAAAATGGTTTTACTGCCTGCAATGCAGGAGAGTTTAGGTTCCTTGCTAGTACTCCATGCTGTCAGTCTTCATCATTTTAGCTTTCCGAGTTGTTCTCTGCGGGCATGTTCTCTGCCCCTATCTATTCTGCTCTACCTGGAAGTGGAAGTCAACACTTAAACAAAAATCTGTCTATATTACTGTATGTGTCTATAGTTAATTTCTTCTAACTAATGCACAGTATTCCACAATATGTATGCATTTATCACATTTGTCCAGTCCCTAGTGGTACTCATTAAGCCATCTCCAGTTCCTTGCTACTTGTCACTTATGATATTAAAATACTTGCATGTTGCTGGATTTTAGAGCAAATGTATTGTTACTTTTACTAAGTACGACCATATTTTTCTCCATAATGGAAACATCACTGTTCATGGCCACCAAAAATATATGAGGGTTCATGTTTCTCCATATTTTTCCAAAATTTATTATCTGATTTTTAGGTTTTGGACATTTGGATGGTCAAGAAGTAGCATCTTACTGATGCTGCTTAAATTTATAGTTATTTAATTGCTAAGAAAGTAGAATATCTCTTTATGCATGTTAGCCATTTAGATTTCCTGTTCTGTGAATTGCCCTTTCCCTTTTCCATTTTTATATTGGGTTCCCATTTTATTGTGTTTATTTGTGAAAATTGCTTGTATATTCTAGACAATTGTTAGTTTTAAGCATTGAAAAACAACTTTATGTTATCTCCCACCCATTTGTTATTTTGTCTATAATGTTCATGAAATTAAAATACTACATTTTATCAACAAAATATTTTTTATTATGATTTGTGTGTTTGAGGTCTTATTTAAGAAGTTCTTTTGCACCTCTTATCACAAAATTATTGTCTTACATTTTAAAGTTATATTAGTAGTTTTGTTTTTATATTTCAGTCTTTGAGTCATCCAGAGATTTCAATGTATATAATCTAAGTCAGAGATTTGACAGGTTTTTCTCTGCCATATAGTGATGCAATTTCCATAGAACATCTATTATGTTTAAAACTGTTTTCCTGCTCGTTTGTGGTGATATTCTACCATATGTCTTGTCTCCATATGTACACAAACATGTTTTTGAGCTCCTTATTGTCTTTCAGAGTTCTATTTGCCTGTGTCTTCCACTGTACCACCTATTGTAATTGTTCTTTTGTTATTAACATTGACTTAGCTACTTATGAACCTTATCTTTTTATAGAGTGTTAAAATAAATCTGTCCATTTCCTTAAAAAATTCTGCTGAAATATTATCTAAAATTGCTTTGAATTTTACACTAGTTTGGTTAAAATTTGCATCTTTAGTATATAGAACCACTTTATCTGTGAAAATGGTAGAGCTCTCCATTTTTCTCATTTTTTCAATAATCCTTTATTTAAAAAAAAGTAGTTATAAGTTTTTTCTATAAGATCTTGTGTGGTCTTTGTTAGTGTAAATCCAAGATATTTTGTTATTTCCATTGCTGTCCTCGTTCTCGTTCTATTTGAAATTTGACAATGCTGTGGCCAGCCTAAGTAAATAAGAGTGAATTAGATAGACTCGAAAGGCAAAGAACTAGTTTTCCCTTTGGAGAATAGATCTTGTTAGTTCCTAACCAAAGATTGAATCAGGTGAGATGGAATTTCTAGAGCAAGGGGAGGTGAAGGTTTCCTCCTACTCTGCAACTTTGGATTAGTCTGCAAAATGACATTAATTTAAATTCAAGCTTTCAGAGTTCCTTATCTGTTCAATAAAAAATATTTAGAGGAAAAGTGAAATTCATATTCTCTTGATAACAAGATATGTTGGTCTCAATTTTTTAGCTTTTCTCAACATACAAATAATTTGAGAAGATGTTACAACTTGTCAAGCATTATTATGACTCTTGGGTGATTTTTCTTTTGTTACTATTCTAGCCTTTGTCTAGAGACAAGTGGAGTATGGGAACTACTTCAATCGTCTCTTTCTCCACCCTCTTTTTTCCCCCCAGGTTTTGAAAACCAACTTCTTCTCCACCCCACCCCCTCCATTTACTCATCCTTTGGGGTCCTCTCCCTTTCCCAGGACACACCCCCCTTGATCTCGAGCCTCTTGGTTATCCAGCTCCCCATTCGTTGTTGGAATGCTCACAACAGTTTCTCACCTGTTTTCATAATGATCAGTTTGGGTCACTCTGTGGTTCTGAGTCTCTCCCTTTTAGGGTTTATTTTACAGGGCACTGTGCACTCAAGGTGCAGCCAGTGCACTAAGGTCTTACCTCACCTTTATGTACTGGATTCACGAGAGAAGGGACATTTCCGGAAGCTATAGGTAACAAGCACTTCACCATCCAGTCAATGGAGACTGAGGCTGAGTGCGTTCTGGGTTTGTTGCCTATTATTCTCGCAGGGTTAACATAGTGGGTGGGGATGAGGTGCTAAGGGAAAGGAACATGGACACCATGGAACTATGACTTGAGTTCTCTGCTTAGATTTTACCTAACGCCGAAGCACTGGGCACAGACTGTGGCCACTGATCGGACTTTCCTGCCTTTTATTCAGACACAGCATTCTAGCATGTTCTGTCCTTTCACGCCCTTTCCTCCCCTTTGAGGGCTGTTTACAAGCCTTCGTGGGGAGTCAGCAAGTTCTTTGACTGTGTTTGTACCCTCTTTGCTACATGTAGTCGCTACTCACCCTAGGAAGAGGGTGGAGGTCAGGCAGGGAGAGTGTGCTTAAATCACCTGAGTCACTGGCGGCTCGTGGCACACTTGCAGTGCTGAGGTAGTTCAAATAGTCGCCCTTGGACATGAACTGGGGCTGCCAAACCTACTCCAACTGTGTACTGGGGACTGTGGGCTTGGGAACTAGCGAAACTGGAGTTCTGCTACGAGAGAGACAGAGAAAGGGCAGAAGTGATGGGTATAACATAGCTGGGTGCCCAGTGTGCCCCTTTGCCCTGTGGCTCAGAGCCCCGTGAATAGCAGAGGCGTCTCTGGAATGTACTCCAACACTTCATGTGGCTTGAGTAGCTAACAACCAAGAGAACAAGTGTAAGGTTTCAATTCAGATCAAGTCGGTCTTACTTGATGAGAGAAGTAGTGACCAGCATGTATTACTCACGACTATGCTAATGCTAACATAAAAGCAAACTTGTGTGTTCTTGGACAAGTGACTGAACCTAGCCATGCTTCTGTGTTCTCATCTGTAGGCTGGAAAGAATAATACTTGCGCTACATGGTTATTCTGAGCACAAAACAATTCAATTTCAACAGTAACTACTTACAGAAGTGCCTATAATTTGTCAGCTATGAAAAATACATGGTCTGACCTATGAAGGTGATCAGTTTGTAACATATAAATGTCTAATCACTATGTTGTATACCTGAAACTAATATGGCATTGCATGTCAACTGTAATTGAAAAATTAAAAAAATGAAATAAAATACATGAACTGAACTCCACAATGTCATTGTAAAGCATCTTTAAGATCGGGGTTCAGAGAGGCTAACGTACTTGCACAGCCAGTGATAAAGGTAAGACGTGGACTTGGGTTCTAAGCCGCAGCTTCGCTGCACATCCAGACTTCGTGATTCTGCTGCTTTTTGGCGGAAGCTGAACCTGCATCTCCGTTTCGAGGGCAGTTCCCGCTCTCTGAGAATCCCTCCCAGGTCGCTGTGCCTGAAACCACGTCTCTGGACGTCTTGTCGGGCCAGCAGCAGGGAAGGTGTGGGAGGAGACCTAGCCTGCTGGCTCTTCTTTCTCATCTTGACAGTGCTTCCCTTCCAGCAACATTCTCTCTGTGGAGGAAGGGGGTCACGGGCAATTGGGGGCTGGTTTTCAGAAAGGCCAGGGCTCTGGGAAGTAGCTATTGCTGTAGCAGAAAGGGCAACCCCTAAACTTGATACAAGGAAGGTGAAGTGGAGGGGGAAGGAGACGGATACGAGCTTGAGATGCATAACCTTGAAAGTCGTGGCATTTCCCTTGTCCCCACAGCCTACTGTGCTGTAATAGTAGTTGATCAGCCACTAATTTGATTCATATGAGAGATCTGACCTTACTCCACCAAGCTTTCTCCAGCCTTAATCTCTCTTATTTATAGAATATACGGAGCTTTTTACATTTTGTTCCGCTGTTTAGGAACTCAAATTTCTGTTTTCCTTTTGGTCTCTGGCGATCAAGGTCCCCATGGCAAAGATCCCCCCCACCCCCCACACACATACCATGCTGCCTAATCTATTAGTGCGCTAGTGCCGGCAGGAGAGAGGGGCAGGGGGTCCTTTATTTGATTGTCCTATCATTTATGTGGCTGTGGCTTCCAAGGCTATTATCTTTGTTTAGCACAAACGGAGAGCAGTTAGTGCTCCTGGTAATCTATCTCAGAATCAAAAAGCTATGGAGACAGAGACAGCCTCCTCTCCAAGCCTTTATCTCTCACCACCATCATTTTCCCAGCTGGGAGCAGGCGACGACCCTGCTTCCAATATGCTGCTCAATGATTTCAGATGATTGATCTTTCTAAAGTGCTTTTCCGTTTCTTGCCACACAGACGCGGATAGATTAAGCAATTATGGATTATTTCAACATCAGATAGCCCAAGACAATTAGTCAGAAGAGAAGCAAAGAAGTGGCCCTGCTGGCTTTTGGCGAGTGGGAGGCTTTAGGAGGTATTAAAGGTGGAAGCAAGGATATATTCACCCATTGGGATGCAAAGAGGAGGAAACAGGGCCCAGGCACGGAAAAAGAAAAAACACATATATTTATACAGCGACAGCAGTTAGAGTTTTTTATTGTACGGTGGAATAAAGAGCCCTCACGATCTTTGAATCAAACCAGCACTTCTGAGCAGCCTTCCTTTCAGGGAGATTAGATTGCTGGTGGTTCTTGGAGGAAAAAAAAGTTGCGAGAGGGAGAGAGACGGAGTAGTGCATGTAATAAAAGACAATAGATTAGATAGTCTCTGAATGGATCCGGGACTCTAAATCACTCCCGGGCCTGGCTGCCCTGGCGCAGACTTCCCGAGCGAGCGGGGCCTTCATGTTTTATGGTGTCGGGGGCACTCTGGGGAGTGAGTTACAACCTTCCAGTCAGTGGGCGGCTATCTGTTATCCTACATGTAAACAGGTATTCAAATCCGGGCTCCGGAACCTTCGCCTTGGCATTTAATCATCCCGGTAATCTAACCCCCGTCCCCGCCAAGGTCGCTGTTTGGATGGCGTGACTTTCAGACTCTTCTCTGGCACCGAAGGCAGGAGCAGCCGGGCTGACAGCCGCCCGACTCATCAACCGGGGTGACAGGCCCAAAAATTAACTTTGATATTTTGTGTGGAATAATTCAGTGGCAATTGGGCCAGATGATGGTCTGTAACCTAAATTCAATTTCCATCAGAGGGAAGCATCAGAGAGCTAGTCACCCGCTTGCCAAGAGCACCTAGCAATCTAGGTAGCATGTCTGTGTGTATACACACGGCAGCATCCATCATTTCTATTAATACGTGCGAGGTTAATATGCATGCCATCTATTTGTTCAGACATTCATTGATTATCCGGGGCCTGTCCTTTCCTTCCTCCTCCATGGCCTGTGCTTCGTTCTCTCCTTTCCCATGGTGAAGGGGAGGGGTGTTGGAGAGGGAGGGGAAGTGTAAAATGTGACATTATGCTCCTTAGCATTTCTCAAAAAAAAAAGTCTGGGGATAAAGGAGAGTGTAGCTCTCCTGTTAAGCTTGGGACTCACTGGTGACTGCTGTGACCCTGTCTTGGGCAGGGTAGGATGGTGGGCGGTGCATTGCCGGCAGAGATGGATTGCAGGAGAGTGGAAACCTGGCTGCATCTGTTTCTAGATGTGTGGTCTCACTGGCTCACTTCATCTCTTGATGCCTCAGTTTCTCTATGTGGAAAATGGGGGAAATCATTCTGGTGCCTGGCCCAGAGTAGATGTTTTAGCACGAAAGCTATCGTTAGCCATTAGAAAATAGAACCCTGGTTCCTTCCACGCCCACCCTCATTGCTTTGGAAAGGCTCCCTCTGCTGACTTACCCTCCAAGAGGCAGGCAGCTCACATCACGGGAGACCAGCGCTTCCCTTAAGGAAGAAGTGGTGGGGTTCGAGAGGAGACTCTTCCTAATTAGTCACAAGATCATCAATACCAGGACTGGAGGAAACTTGGAGACCAAGTACTCTCATGCAGGCATTTTGCAGAATGAGACGCTGAGACTCAGATAGCACAAGTGAGCTGCTCAGCATCTCACAGACGTAGACCCTGAGCATCACCAATGCAGCCTGCCCGGGCCCATTCGCGGGGCAGAGCCTCGGATCCTGCTCGCTCCATGGGAGGGCGTTGGAGCCTTGGCCTTGGGGCCAGGCCTCAGGACGGCAGCGGGGCTGTTTCACCATAAGGTCCTTCAGGGGTGGGAGCTAAGCCAGAGCTTTTATGCTAAATTCTGCTCATTTGAATGTGGTGCTCCTGTGGCCTTGTGACAATACCTCCATTACCATTGACTTAGATGCCATTGACTTAGATGGAAAATTTTATAACTTGTTTTGGAATTGGGAGAAATTGAGGGGAAAGGGTGGGTTCAAAAGAAGAAAAGGAGAGGGAACAAGTGTAAGAAATCATCTCCGGGTCTCAGTACATACAGCATCTTATGTGACTTCACCCTGTCCCTTCGGCTGGTCTCTATCCCATTTGCATCAAAACCAGAGAATCCGAGAGGTTTAGGAACTTGCTCAGAGTCACACAGTGAAGACATGGTGGAGCTGGGCTTTAAACCCAGAGTCTCCCCAACTCCAGGGCTCTTGTCTGTGACACGCTGCCGCCACCAAAGGCAGATTCTGGCTGGATTTGCATTCACTCTCCTGAGTCTAAGTCACCAGTGCACGTCTCTTCCTGCTGCGGCCTCACGTTTAAATGGTGGGGTTCAGTGGGACTTCAGTGCATGGAGGGCTGTTTGCCAGACGTCTGGATCTTATTTGTTCCCTCCAGCCTCCCCAGGAAATGCTCTTGTTCATTTAAATACAGACGTGACTATGTTTGTTGGGGACCATGTATTTTTTTTCTTTAAATGGAAACTCCATGTGTGTGATTTTTTTTTTTTTTTTTTTTTAAAGGAAAGCCCAGGGATCGTCTGCATCAGGTTATAAAATGATCCCAGGGCCCATTCCTGGCTCTAAGCAAGTTGAGTATACATCACCTCGTTTAATTTCAGCAATATCATCAATGTCAGTGCGTATCCAGCGGCTGTTGGCTATTGGTCATCCGGACCTGACACAAACTCAATAAATACTCCATAACCCCTGACAGCCGCTAGCAGATTAGCCTGAAATGAGCGATTGCCCGGCCAACACCTGCTGAACCAAATCAGCCCCGTGACGGATGGGCCTGCGCTGAGCTCTGACCACGAGTGAGATCAGTGGAAGAATGATTTTATACTTTAAGAAAAGAATTAGAGATGGTGGTGGCTGGAGTGATTGGAAAGCTTTCAGAGGGGGCCATTTTTCTTCTCTTTCTTCCTCTTGCCTGGACAGATCCCCGGCTGCAGCTCTCTCCCCACACCTGAGACCATTGTACCTTCTACGCTTCTGGAGCAACAATGACGCGGGAGCTGGAGACGGCCGAAGCCTGACCTGGGGGCTGCTTTCGGGTGCATGCAGGGTGTGCCATCCTGGGGCGAGGCAAGGAGCCATCTCAGAGCCATCAGACCAGGGGCTGCCCACCTCACTCCACCGTGCAGCGGGACAGCCACTCAGGGCTGGGCAGGGGGCCGGGGACCCACCACCTAACTGAAGGGCAAGCTGAGGCTAAGGATCCCAGTGGGTCCCCGCTAGAGGATAGACTTTTGGGCTTCCTCATATCTTGGAGCAACCATCAACGGGTCTTCTAATCTCAATAGGTTGCCCCCAATTGTGTGGTCTAGATTAGAACACAAAAAAACTTGGCGAAACAACAAAACAGCAAAGCAAACCAACTCCTTTGTTTGAGTTCTTGCTCTTTTACTTAATAAATGGGAGACTGTGTCCTATGAGTGGTCTGGCAATCTTTTGAGCCTCAGTTATCTTACGCGTACCATGACGATGACCCGATCTACCCATTCTTCTAGTGTCTTGAAAATCTATGTTTTAACTAAGCCAGACTTTGGTACTCAGAACATGTGTACCAATCTCCTGCAGAATTAAAAAAAAAAAAATTGAATAACAATTCAGCATTATGACTTCAGCTTACACTGAGGGATGTTTTTAAAAACAGACCTGTGAAACCCCTTGCCATGTTTACACAAGGCTGCTTTGAGGATGTTATTCACTGAGTCCCAGGGCCCTGTCCAAGTGGATCTCGGGGAGGCATTTCTGTCTGGTTTTAGTTCCAGGAACCGCTATGTTTATCTTGAATGAGTGTTTTGACTTTATGTTATGAACTCTGAATCATGTAAAGGATCCTGTTTTCTTTTGTGTTGGGGACTAGAAAACTCAGAGCCAAACTGGTGGCCTCTCTCACCACTGTGTTGAAATCCAAGATGGTCTTTGTTTTGGTACTCATTTCATTTGCTACTCGTTTTTTCTTTTTGTCTCATTTCTCTTATTTTATTTTTTTTCTTTATTGATTTTAGAGACAGAGGAAATGAGAGGAAGAGAGAGATAGAAACATCAATGAGAGAGAACATCGATTGGCCGCCTCCTTGCATGCCCCCCCACTGGGGATGGGGCCCACAACTTGGGCATGTGTCCTGACTGGGAATCGAATTGGCGACCTCATGGTGCATGGGTCGACGCTTAACCACTGAGCCACACCGGCTGGACCTCAGTTCTCTTATTTTAAAGGTATTTCATTTTGTGGAATGATGTGGGTTTTTTTCTAAGCTACCTGAAATCATCTGTTGGTGTCAGGTAGGGGTACAAGGGAATTAGGATGCAGACAGGGCTAAGAGACAGCACCCGGACTTCGTGCCCACGGCTGTGACGGCGGCATTGAAAACAAGGATCTTCAGCAGCAGCCAGCACGCAAGCACAGCTTTCTGATAGATGAGCAGAAAGGGTAGCTTCTTGCCCCCAAAGTCCCCGTCAAGTAAGAGGCACATGGTTCTGGTGAGGCCAGGCTCCTAGATTGGCCCTCACCTGGGAGCCACTGAGAGAGCCTTGGCCCCTTCCACTCACACCTGAGGGACTGGCCCAGGTGAACCTGGCGCAGGTAACGTAGAAGGAAAAGCCTTACAGGGGTGGCTCGCATTCCCTCCTTCTCCAGCACAGGAGAAGCATCAAGCCCTCCAAGGGTCTGGCTATTTCCGGCCAGATCACCAGTGAATTTGCAGCCCTATCGACCACAGTGGCTCCTCCGCTATCCAATGGGGTCTGCGAAGGCTTCCCTGCCTGCTCATGCTTGCCTGGGCTTACAACCTGGGCTGCTCTTAGTGATTCTTGGGGAACAACCCCAACCCTTTCCCCCTCTGAAACCCCCAAAGTGTTCTGTTTCCCTTGAAGTTATTCCTGCCCCCAATGCCCTGAGTCACTTCGACTCTGACACCAGGTCCATGTTCCTTTCCCTTTTTACTCTCTTCTTCTCAGCATCTGAACATTAAAAGTAGGCTTAGGGCTTTATTTAGCTCAACAAAGTCAGCCTCAACTGCAGTGGTGGGCTCACTGAGGCTTACAGATGGCATCTACCCTGATTTTGCTCCAGAGTAAGTCAGTGATTCTTAGCCCTGGCTACATATTTGAATCATGGGGGGAGCTTTTGAAAAATATGAATGCCAGGGCCACCCCAGATCAGTTGGAACTGATTCTTGGGTGAGGAGGGGCACTGGGCAGCTGGAGTTTTCTTGAAGGCTGTGAGATGCTTATCTCACGAGTGAAAGCGGAAGGCCTGTTGCTTGTCCATAGCTGTCAGCTACACGCACACCCCAGCGTGGGTGCCCTATGAAGAGGGAGGTGGAATGTGGAAAGGACAGCAGAAAAGAAGGCAAGGAGGAGCACAACCATATGTCTCCAGTATCTTTCCATGACACACATTCCCAAGAGGCCTGACATACCTCTGTACCCCAGGTAGGCATTAAAGGAGAGGGGCACTGCTCCACACTGCAATGGGCACACAGCCATTTCTACAGCGAGGCATGGGCCAGGTTGCTGTTGGGGGGAGGGGGAGATCTCAGAACATTATGAGCTTCTGGAGAGGTTACAGGGGCCTATTTTCCTTCCTCAGCCCAGCCGACGTAGCCTTTGAAGGTACAGGACCGCCTCATTTATCTTGCACTGTCAAGAGAGGACAGCGTTCCACTTAAGTGAATTTTCCTGAATTCCCAAGCTTGTTCTTTCTAGACCCAAAATTCATTTACTTTAGGTATTCTACATGGAAGGCTTGCTAAAATGTATTATGCACTTCCTTACCTTTTTAGAAACACAAGAGAGTTTAACCCTTTCTTGATGACCCTGCCTCATTTCTATGACCACCCAGCACCCACTCCTCTGCTCACTTGCAGCTTTGACCATTTGGTCTGCCACCAGGTTGTCAGCTGTCAATGCTCATCACTGTTGTTGAGCTGTTTCTAATGGGTCACTCTTTCTTCCTCTGCACACCTGATATATGATACATTCAATTTGCAGAAGCAGGGAAACCAAATTTCTGAGATTGTTAGACTTTTACGTTAAGCAAGAGTGAAGAGGTTTTGAATGAGTGCCTTGGTCCTTCTAAGCAATGCAGTCCATGAACTTGGTTTAAGACTGTGCACGAGTTATTTTAGGTGTCTAGGCTTTCTCTGCCTGCACGCATTGGAAGTTACTAAATGTCAGACTTCAAGATAACTGGGGGTGAAGCTGTGGCAGGTTTGAAGAACAGTATAAGTATTTTCCCCTGACTGTTCTTTTTCAGGAATGTCATGTGTCTTATCCAACTAGCCGGATCCCAGCATGGCATGTGTTGTTGCCTTCACCTGCCAGACTACCTGTCACTAGGTTTTTTGTCTGCAGGTTTCATGAGCCTGGACTTTGTCTGACAAAGGACCCTCCTGCCTGGAAAGAAATGAAGATCAAAAGCCCCTTCAGGAATATGTCCAGGTCTTCAGGCTCAGAGAAAGGGCCCCAGTTTGAAGAGCTGTCAGACTAAGACAGATGCAGTGACATTTGGAAAGTAATTTGAATTACCAGAGGACCATGGCTATTGGCTGGTTGGCAAAAATGTCTCTCCCACACCCGCTGTCAGCACCACTCAACCATTGGTCTAGCTTCCTCCAGAGAGGAACATTGCTCTCACCTACGTTTTGGTGTCTTGCGGGGTTGTATCATTTGGGCTGGCAGCCTGAGTGTGTTGCCGGTGAGAAATATTAGCTTGAAATTGGGATCATCTTACAAGGGAGATTCTGGAGGTTAGAAAGTCCAGCTCTGGTGTTTTTTTTGTTTCTCAGGAACGGTGGGAGCTTGAGTACTTCCTTCATGACCATCATCGTCATTGGAAGTTACCCATCATCACTGCCTATTCTCCAAACAGCCTACAAGGTTGGTGTTATCAGTCCTGTTTCAAAGATTAGAAGCTGAACTTAGGTAAGGCATGTTTCCTGAGGTCAGGCAACTGCAAAGTGGTGGAGCTGAGATAGAAACTTTGGTTTGCTGTTGAAACTTGTAACAATTGCCTTTCTTCTTGTCACTTGGCCTGGGTGCTGCGTTCTGTATCATCAATCTACTTATATGCCCTGGACTCACACCCTGTTTTATTTTAAAGTACAAGCAGGGGTGTTTAGACCCTGTTGTGTTGATGGCAGGCCCTGGAAGACAGAGATCAAGGCCATATAGTCACATAGATGGGCCAGGCAGCCATTTCCATGGTGCTCAGGGACACTGATGTGATGCCATTGATCTAGAATTACCACTGCTCGTATCCTCTGGGCTGCCTCAAATCCCCAAAGTAGAGTTGGAATCCTCTAACTTTAAGTTTCTTTTTTCAAGATGCAAAGATATAAATAACTCTGGAAAGGTACTGCATTAAGCTGTTACTACGTATTTGCATCTTAGGGAAAATAAGTTTTAAATTTTTTCTGAAGAAAAGATTTTTCTTAAAAAGAGGGCACATGGAAAGTGTGAGTAATATGTGTTCAGGTTATCCGAAGAACGGTGGGAAATGTACAGAGGAGCAGGCTGGGGCACCAAAACCATCTATTCCCCTCACAACTTCATCAGGGACTCGCTTGGGGACAATGGTGAGGGTAGAGATCAAAAGACAGCCTAGAAAGTACAAACTTGGCAAGTCCCACTCAAAGCCCAGAAGACGCTGTGATAGACATGTGGCTGGGAGCCAAGCAGTAGATTGGTGATTTTGGAGCCATAAACATTAATCTTGAGCATGGCATCTTGCTGAGTCTCCTATTTCCTGGTGCAGTCACCATCTATTCAAAACTTAAAGAAACCTTCCAGTGCTTAGCAGCACCTAGCACAGAGAAGGGGCCGGCAAGTGTTTGTGGAACATTCTGCCCCAGCTACATACTCACATGATGGAGGAATGAACACCCATCAGGACAGAGGTGATCCCATGTGCATTCAAGCACAACCGCCCCATACACATGGCTAGTAGAAGAAAAACAGCCCACGTCTTTGTGAGAAGAGAGTTGAAAAGGCTTCTCTGGCACTCTTCAAGCCCACGTCAAGAAAGACCAGCTCTTTCCACCTGGTAAATAAGAAGAAGTGGAATGACTGTAAGGACTCACAAAATCGTGTTGTCCAAAAAATATACATCCTCTGCTTCACCACCCTGCCCTGCCATGCCCTGCCCTGCCCTGCCGTGGCCCAACACCCAAACTCCTCCTGACATTTCAGCCTTCTTTCCCAATCAGACCTCCACCTATGTCTTCTGTCTTACCTTCTACTTCTCTCCTGCACCATAACCCTCAAGTTTAGTCACACTGGTCTCCTAATTATCTCTTGGCACACAATATACATTTGTGTCTCTTCCTTTTTGCTGAAGGAGTTCTCCTGCCTTGAGAACTCTTTCTCCTGCCTGAGCCACACTCTTTGTTTGGATCCCAGCCTGAAGACGGAGTTTGTTTTCTGAAATCTTATAGAACTCATGGTCAGTACTAGTCACCTAATACTTGAGATTTGCTACCTTGATTTGGTTACCTTGAGGGCAAGGTCCATGTTTCATATGTCTTTTCTGAAGGACTTAGCATGGTGCCTGCACCTAGAAAGTGCACACTAACAATCCGATTATGCCAGTGTTTCCAAGTTCACGGGTCTTTAGCATGCAGGAGGCATTAATACGTGATTTATGAAGCACACAGTCTCTGGTCCAATATGTTTGGAAAGCACTAAGTTAAATATGTTTCTTTTCTACAGAGTCTTCTTAGAGTCTATTAATATGCAGAATTTTCTACCTGAGCATGGGGCCCTTCATATGGATCTATCAACCTCTGAACACGCCATCAGTGTTGTGTTGGAATCACCTTGTACCAGTTTGCAAGAACCAATTGTTAAATTTTCAGGACTTTTGCAAGCTGGTTGATGTCACATTGATACCTTGAAATTGGCCCATAGTGGGAGTTTTTACACCACAGAAATTGCTAAATGCTACAAATCAGGGCTCTTTACCCGAGAGAGCCATCGTTAAACATTTATCAGCATGCTACTGATAAATGCGACTAGCGTTCTGAAGAGTACAGCATGGAAAATGCTGGATTATAAGGTCTAAGAAGAGAACATGGTGGATGTGGGCAGAAAAAGGAAGAGAAGGAAACGATTTATCTGGCAGCCAAAAGGTCATAGGATCCTTCTAAGACCATTCTTAGGGGAGAGGCGCACAGCATTGTTGGTGGGCCGCAGAGGTGATAATGAAGATAATTAGATCTAACAAATGTGAGCTTCTTGCTCCAACTTAATTTGTTCCTTACTGTCTTACAGAGCTTGCTGCCAATTAACCAATTAGTAGCTAATTTAATTTCCTCGTCAGGGTTGCAGCAGAAGGTTTTCTGATTTGAGTGTGAGGCATGCCAGGGCAGGTGCAGACACACGGATGTGTCTCTTAGTGACAGCCTGGCCTGCCCGGGGGCCATGCATCCTCAGGAAGAGAGAAGCCAGGCTGCTCATTCCAAATCTGCCACCACCTGGCTGAATGACCTTAGACAAGTCACTTACTTTTCTGAGTTGAGTTCTTTAACTGAAAAATGAGGAGTTGTAGCTGACAACTCCCTAGGTCCATTTCTACTGCAGGGCTCGCTGAGCCATCCCCCTTCACTTTCTCTGTTACTTTTACTGCTGGTGTTCCAAGAGAGACAGGCCCATCTCCAGCCTGATTTTCTGAGACATCTGCTCCCATAGGCACACACACACTTCAGGTACAATAACCTGTGGCTTTGGAACCAGAGTGTCTCCAGTATGCAGGAGACCACCTTGAGCACCGCCTATTTGTCCTATGGCAACTGAGAGAACCCAGGACCCAGGGCTCCGATGTCCTTCTTCAGAAATGGAGAATGTACTGTAGTCTCTTAACTGTAAATAAGACCTTCTTTAAGCAACCACGATAGGCTAAAAACAGACTAGATTGGGAATTAATTATCTACTTTACAGATGGATCATTCATTCTGAAAAATGATGCTTGAAAAAGACATTTGCCTTAGTGAAATAAAAATGTGAGGCAATTTGGAATTCACTATTGAGTGCTCCTCCTCTCTCATTATCTATCCCCAGTAGAAGGGATCTCACCTTCTTTCTCTTCTGACTACTTCCTTCCAGGTTGGCCTTCATTACCACCCTCCTGAACCTGTATATCCCCTGACTGGTCTCTTCCCAGCCATCCCTCACACCCATTTCACCTTACGCATGGCCTTGCATTGCATATACACTTATATTCAGAAACACTCAAATCACAGCCCCCTTCACCCATCATGCCTTTATTGCTCTGCCTACCTGGACCCTCTCTAGAGCCAATTTGAGTGTTGGGGAAAGTTCTAGATCAGGAGGTTGAACTGTTTAACATGGGGCTCTTGTATTATAGTAGAGTAGAAAGAGTTCCGAAGGACTCAGAAGGAGTCATCTGTGAATTAAGGAGTTGGGCTAGGAGAGAACACCCTAAATGATGTTCAACTGTACACAGGTATGCACAGGTAGAGAATACTACTTTACTGTGAAAATTTTTGTGAAGCAGAAATTCTTTTGCATAGACAAAAAAGTCATGTCCTCGTAAACCCTTTTGGGACACAGATTCTCCCCAAGCATGGACACCACAAGTATCCTGGTCTGCTTACCCATCCATAGACCCTCTTGATATGCTGTCTTGATAGGCATTTACAGGGTGGGGCAAAAGTAGGTTTACAGTTATTCTAATGGAAAACAATACAATAATTAATAAATAATAATACAAGAATAAACTCTATTTCACGTACTCACAACTGTAAACCTACTTTTGCCCCACTTTGTATTTTATAACAACTTCACTGAGATATAATTCACATATAAAACCTACCCATTTAAAGTGTATATAATAGTTTTTAATATATTCAAAGTTGTAACACCATCACATTAGAACATTTTCATCACTCTAGAAAAAGCAAAACCCACTAGCAATCACTTCCCGTTTTATCCTCCCCACTATACCAGCCCTCTGCAGCCAAATCATCTACTTTCTGTCTCTATAGATTTGCCTATTCTGATATTTCATGTAAATGGAATCATACAATGTCTTCTGTGACTGACTTCTCCCGCTTAGCCTATTATTTCCAAGGTTCATTCATGTTATAGAATGCATTAGTCTTTTCTTATTGCTGAATAATGCTTTATTGTATGAATGCATAACTTTTTAAATATATTAATCCTGTTTTTGTAGTCTTGATGAACTTGTTTTAATAGTTTTTCATTAAATTGTATAAAATATTCTAGATAAAAGACCATGTCATCTACTTTAGAAATACTTTTCTTGCTTTCTTTCCAATATGAATTAGTTTTATTTCATTTTGTTGCTAATTGCCCTGGCTGAGACCTCCAATACAATGTTGAACAGAAGTGGCAAGAGCCAATATGCTTAGCTTGTTTCTGTCTTTACAGGGAAAACATTAGTCTTTTGCTATTAGGTATGATACCAGCTAAGGCTTTTTGTAGATGCCCCTTGTCATGTTGAGAAGTTCCCTGTTGGTTGTAGTTTGTTGAATGTCTTCATCATGAAATAGTATCAGATTTTGTCACATGTTTTTTCTGTGTCTCTTGTGATTTGATGATCATATCATCTTCTATTAATATGGTGCATCGCATTGGAAATTTTCAGATGTTAAATCAACTTTGCATTCCTGGGATAAATGGCATTGGGCCATGATGTATAATCTTTATTATGTTGCTGGATTTTGTTGAGGGTTTTTGTATCTGTATTTATAAATAATAGTGGCCTATAACTTTCTGTGACGTCTCTGTCCGGTTTTTGCAAAAGGATAATATGGGTCTCATAGAATGAGTTGGGAATCAGAGCAAATAACTATGCTTTGTTAATGGGGCTGTTTTAGGGAGCTGATGGGAAATAATGATAATGCTGTGGGGGTGGGACTTTTTATGGGGCTCCAATCTGGTCTCCAAACCAGCTCTGGCAGTTGTGAGGCAGCTGGTTTTCAAGGCGAGCACAGAATGGGGAGAGGGAGACAGGAGTAGGTCTAGTTACCATGCCAAACCTCTGCTGTTCTGGTGGCCCTCCGCCTGTGCCACCTCAGTTCATCCTTGCCATCATGTCTTTCAAGCTTTAAAAATGGATGAAACACACTAAACAAGCAGAGCATTTATAGTATTTGTGGCAAAAGGGTGTTTTTGGCAGTGAATGTGGCCAATGTAAGTTTTACATGAGAAATTATTGTGTTCAGGACTATGGACACCAGCCTTTTTGTTCACCAGACAAATGTTCACATTTGTCAGTTCTCTTAAACATTACTGTAAAAAATCATGTTATTTATGTAGTAATTTACATGTTTTTATATTCATTACATCATCGTAACTCAAGCAACCTGTGACGTTAGATGATGAAATTTGACCCCCAGATGTTAGGACATCTCCTCAAGGTCACACAGCTGGGCTCTGACATGTAGTCACAGCAGGATTCCACCCGAAGGTTTCTGACCCAAGTTCATGGCGCTCCCACAACACGGCTGTCTTTGTTGAAAAAGGAGTGAAATTCAAATCAATCATTTTCTGCCATTAGGAAAGCTGCTAAAAGTGTTTGGTGGGGAAGGAGCTGAAATGAATGGCTTAAGTGAGGTTTTTCCGCCCCATCTGTGGTTTCCTTGGCTCATGATAGGAAACTCTCCTGGATCACCCTGCTTCTCTTGGACTCCTCTGCCGGTTTCTCCTCTAGGAGCTGCTTATGTCAGATGCTTCTTAACCCTTGGCTTGATTCTTTTTTCTTATAGCCCTTCTTTCCTCAAATGTGGACCTTTTCTGGACCTTCGGAAGACTCCAAGTCCACTTGTAGCATTAGGGTCCCTCTTGCTTGCTGGGCGTTTCCATTTGGAAGCCCACTTTGGAAAGAGATGCTCTGTTCTTGAAAGCCATGATTTCCATCCACTGAACATGCCTGATGCTGGGCCAGAATTCAGTCCTTGCAGAAGCATTCACTTCGATTCTCTTTGGTGCTGTTCATATTCTGTCAACTCCAGTGAACTTCAAAACTGACAGCTTTATAGCCTCCTGGCCTTCCACTGTTCGAAGTGTGTGTGTGTTTTTAAATATATAATAATGAAACAGGCACTTTCTTAGAGGACTTAGAAAAGCAATAGTGGATTGTTTGTGTTTCATGTGTGTGTTGGGGAGAGGGATGGCTCCCTCCCACTCCGCCGTGTCCAGTGAAATCCCCCATGTCCCCTTTCACTGCCAACCCAATAAAATGAATCCTCAACGTGAGTGCTTGTCCCGTTCACTTTTGTGATTTTATTTATATTCAAACCTCCAAGGATTTTGCCCAATTTGGGCTTCTTTGCCTGTGAGGTCCCAGAAGTCAGGGACAACAGAAGTCAACAATGTTTACTGAATGGATAAATCTTTTAAACTTATTTTGCATGGCCCTGGCTGGTTTGGCTCAGCAGTTAGAGTGTCTCAAGTTCGATTCCCAGTCATGGGCACTGGGTTTGATTCCAGGCCCCAGTTGGGGTCACACAGGGGGCAACCGATCCATGTGTCTCTCTCACATCAATCTTTCTCTCTCTCTCACCCCTCCACACACAATATCTCTAAAAGTCAATGGAAAAATATCCTTGGATGAGGATTAACAACAATAAAAAATAATAAACAAATTTCTTTTGCATGGAAAAGCACACAGCCACATGCCACTCATCAGTATAGTTTAATTAATACTCCTGATTGTAACAGATGCATTTAGGTCTTGGATGCAAGGGCTTATATAGAGAATGCGGCGTGGGGTGGCTTTTGAAAGACAGAATTTTGCAGAAGGACACTTGCCCATGTTCTGCTCAGCTGGGTGAGATGAGAAACCCATTTTCTTTTCTGACCTTTAGTTTCTCTCTGTAAAACGTAGGAGTTAATGAGAAGACTCCACTCTGTGGTTCTCACACTCTCCACAGAGGAGGGAGTAGCTGTTCCATGCGGGGTCAGGAGCAGGCCTCCGCGTAACCTCCAATTAAGTTTGATTTTATAGCTGGGGCACACGTTTTCAACAATGTTGGTTTAGAAAACTGATAAGTCAGAACATCTATTTCTGGTCTCATCTCATGTTGTTCATCAGTGCCTTTTCCTTCCCCTGGATGACTCCGGTCAGGTCCGAAGTGCCAAGCCTTGTCTCTTCATGAAGGCCTGAGGTTTTGAGGTAGTTTTTTTTGTTTGTTTGTTTTTTGTTTTTTTTTACTAAGATCTTGCTAAATGAATGCTTAACATGTTTATCTTTCCCATGAGGTTTTTTCACATGGCAGGAGACCTCTGACAAAGGAGGAGACTCCACGAACGATGACTAAGCCTGATGATTTTGAGGAAAGAGCCCTTCTGGCTTTCCTCAAATCAAGTCTGAGCAAGGGACTGACTGCCTGGCCCATCATTCAACAGCCCAGCACTCTGGGCCTCACTTGCCTTTTTTATGCTTTTGCTTCTGCTCCCACGCCACCCCTTGAACCCGTCTGACACTCATTCTGGGTGCAGAGGGCACTTGGTGCTGCTGCCATGGCTCCTGTCACTCCTTGTCAACTCCAATCACTCTCATTTTGTTTCCTCTCCACAGTCCATTAGCAGCAGCTCTCAGAAGGCTGCTGGTTACCTGAAGCCCCTGACCCTTGGCCTCAGGTATCATGTAGCCAGAGAAAAAGAATGAGCAAATCTTAGCTTCTCTCAGGCCCCTGTCACCTTCTGAGGAAATGATTCTTGAAGGGGTGGATAATCCTGAGATGTTTTTTATATATATATATATTTAAGTTAATTCTGCATACTGCTGTGTTGGTGACATTTCCTTCAAATTGCAATAACTAACCTGTCACAGCCCTACAAATGCTGACAATACAGCACCATGTGGGGTTGACTTAATAAACCTCATTTACATTTATTTTGATTCACTCAGGCGTTGAAAAACATTTCACGGGAAAAACTAGGAACCTCTCCAAGACGACATGATGTTTGCTGATACGATATGAACAGACTTAATAGGCAGCATATATGAAAACATGCACTTCTTAGGTTATTAGCAAACTCAATACCTTATTTTTTTTTAAGCATTTAAAAATTATTCTTTTGAATGCTGGATTTCTAAGCTGTGAAATGTGTCAACATTTAGAATCTTTCTGTTAAGAAGGTAGGTAAGAACATAGTTAACCCTCTACATTGAGCTGTGAACTTGGACAAATTCTTAACCTCTCGGTATCTCAGTCTTTTCATCTGCTTAATGGGCATCTTAATAATACCCGTTTACCTAACTGTATTAGTCAGTCATTGTTGCAATAGTGCTACATAACAAACATTACTGAAATACAGTGACTTACAACTACAAGCATTTATTTCTCATTTATAGGTATTTAAGTACATGTGATCCTGCTAGGATTGGATAGGATCAGTTGCATGGAGTTCTGGAATGTGGGTTGGATTTAGGTCTGCTTTTTATGTCTTCTCATTCTCCTTGGATCAGCAGTGACTTGGGTCATGTCCTTTAGAAGGTCAAGAGCAAAAGCACAAGAGCCAAGTCGAATCACAGGAGCACACAGAGAGCTTCTGCTCATGTCACATTTCTTTATATTACATTGACCAAAATAAGTCACATTGGCCAAGCCCAAAGTCAACAGGCAAGAGGATATATTCTCCCCCTTCTCAAGGTCACAAGAAAAAGTAAAGAATTGAGAATACCTACCACCCCATCTTTAAAAAAAGAGAGGATGTGTTTGGGAGCTCTGTAAATTGCATAGTGCTATGCAGAGGCTGTCTTGTCTGACAGTTCTACACAAGGATGCTTGTTCCCAATATGATTATCTCTGGTTACCTGATGTTTGTATGTATGGCTGCCATCTCCTCTCCATCCAGGTCTGAGGCATTGTCACCCTTTCCCACTCTGTCCTTTCCCTCTTCTGCCATGTTGCATCAGCATTAAGGAGTCTATCCAGAGATAATCCCTTATCTGCCTCCTCCTCTTCATTTTCTCTGCTTCTCCTCAGTCACAGCCTCTTTTTACCTATCATCTCTTCCCTAAAACTTGGCTCCTAATTGAGTTCCTTTAACCCAATTTCTACCTGCTCTAATTGATCCTAAACACCACTGCTAGATCCATTTCCCTGTTGTATAGCATGCATAATGTCACCCCTGTCCCTTAGGTTGGAGTCCGCAGGTGCAGAGGTAGAGACAGGAGTTCTTGTCTAACTGACTTACTGAAGGAATGGCCTCAGGAAAAACCTGTTAGGGAATAAGAAAAGCAAGAAATCACAGGGGAAGAAGATTAGCTGAGATGCGGTTTTGGGAAAAGTCCAGTCTCAGCCTGAATGCACAGGGGCTCTGGAGCATACATTGTACTGAAGAGGTTGCTCCATACAGAGGCGGGAAGACTGGGCTGTTTACTCCCCTTGGAGTTCATGCTTGGCCAAGGCAATCCCTTTGCAAAAGCACAGGAAATGCTCTGGAGAAGGGTCCTGGTGTGCACCACTGGAGATGCCTGCTTTGTGTGTATGTAAAAGGAAACTACTTGAAGCAGGGGAAAAGGCACCAGGACAGAGTAGGCAGAACAATTCCTGGAGCCCACAGGGCTAGCAATATTTATATCTTCCTCCAGTCATTTTCCATATCTTTGTTTTTTGTTCTATTATCTGTGAAATTTCCTTGACTTCAAGATCAACACTTGAGTTAATTTTAAAACTCTGTTATTATATTTAAAATGTATAAGATCCCTTTATTGTTCTCTGAATATTCCTTTTGAGACATATATATATATATATCTTCTCTCTTTGTCTTAACCTTGCCTAAGTCTTCTATATCTATCCATTTTTTTCAAAGAACTACCTTTTGGTTTGTTAATTTTCCCTATTTTATTTATTATTTTCCTTAACTTTATTGCCTCTCAGCTCCAAATCTACCTTCGATTGCCCTGCTTGTGATACTGGAACCTTTTCATCCTTGCCAGCTGCTGCAATGCTAAACTTTGTCAGTAGAGGGCGGTGGAGGGACACTGCAGGAGGAAGGGGACTCTCTTCCTGGTTCCAGTACATGTTTCTTCCTGTTGGCTCCTATGTTGTACAGGACACTCAGTGGAACTCACTCCTAGCAAGGTTTGGTGGCACTTCTGCAGGCATTTCCCTGTGCATTCTGTGGGTACTCCAGCTGGCCTTTACGTGACAAGTTTAACAGCAACCACCAAGGGCAGCGTCCAGAAGTTTATCATCACCAATCCAATGGGCAGATTCTTACCCACAAGGAGTGGCCCACTGGCACTCTGGTGAAGGTTTTCTACTTGCCAGTCCTTGTCCTATACTTCCCTTATCGCCACCTCAGCCCAGTGATTGTGGTCCAGCTCTGGCTCAGAGCAACCCAGCAGACTTCTCCACAATCTAGTGGATTGCAATCACAACCTCTTCAACAAGGCATGAATCTCATACCTGCACTCTTTGGGGATAGCTAATTGATCACAGTGTTCCTTGGAACAAAGCAGATGGGCAGCCTACTGAAGTCTTTCTTGATCTGTATAACAGGAAAATATGTAAGTCTGGCCAAAGACATGACTGGAGCCACCAGTTTACAAATCAAAGTCAATACACAGACCCAGAGCCTCTTGATTGAAGGGGACACCGGATGCCTTTGAGGAAGGACCTTGCTGCATTTTCACAAGTAGGCGCTATAAATCTTCTTCTAAGCCTAATCCAAAAGGACCCAGGGCCATTTGCTGGAGTGACTGTGAAATACCCAAACCTTTTGGAGATTACTAGACACTGGCTAATAATTGATACTAATTCCTGGGCATCCAAAACATGACTCTGACCTACTATAGTGGGGGCTGTAGTAAACAAGTAATAGATAAACCCTTAGCTGAAGACTTTGACTCACAGTGGGTCTAATTCATTTGCAGACTCACCCTGTGGGTGATTTCCCCAGATCTTGAATGTATAACAATAATACATGTACTTGGAAATTAAGCATCACTCTATATGGACTCTCAAACCCATGGGATGAGAGCCTTTATGGTTGGAAGGGCTAAATAGAAACCCATGGAACTCCTCCACACCAAGGTAATAAATCAGAAACAATATTGCGTCTCTGGAGAAATTCTGGAGATTTATGCCATCATCTAAGCACTGAAAGAAAGAAGCAGGAATGGTAATACCTATCACATTCCCATTTAACTCACCTGTTTGGCCTGTGCAGACATGGGCTGAATATTGGAGAATAACTATAGACTGAATTAGGTGGTGATTCCAAATGCAGCTGTTGTCTCTGTTGTACCTTTACTGGAGCAGATCTGCACGATTCCTGCATTTGGTACGTAGTTATTGATGTAGCTAGTGCTTTTCACTCTGTACCAATTTGAAAGGACCTCCAACAGCAGTGTGCTTTTACCTGGCAGTGCCAACAGTATATCTTTACAGTGCTGCCTCAGGGCCATGTCACTTCTCCTGCCCTCTGCTATAACATAGTCTGCAGAGATCTTGATCATCTTGACATTCCACAAAACATCACACTGCTCACTTTGATGCTGACTAGATAATGAGCCAGGAAGTAGCAAGCATTTTAGATGTTTTAGTGAGACATATGCAAAATAGAGGTGGTTTAGCAGCACCTCAGGGGCAGCTTCTATGCAAGTTTTGTTGTTATCTTGCCTGCCAGTCTCAGCTCTTTGGTTGCCTTGTCTGGGGTTTCTTGTTTGGCAACCCAGGTCTGTGGTTCCATGCCTACCAACCTTGGCCTACAAATGGTGACACACTCTGGTCCAGGAAACACAGAACTTCTCTGGCATCCAATGGACTGTCACCAACCCTTCTCTACTGAGGTCTGAATTCTAGCTTTGAGGGCTGAGACCCTTCCATGTTTGCTTTTCTTCCTTGGGTACCTCTCCCTCAGACCCTAGGCATTCTTCAGAGTTGTCTTTTTATCCCCACCATAGTAGGTAATTTTTTGCAAATAGTTAACAATTGTTTATATTAAGCATTACTTGCTCAAATTACTCTTTTTGTTCTTCTGAGTGAATCATGAATAATATACTTATTTTAAATATTTCCTCTCTTGTTTCTTTGGATTTAATCTGTTTCTTGTGTCTAATGTCTTATGTTGAATTCTTAGCTTATTTTGTTTTTGATCTTTCTTGATTTCTAACACATTTATTTAAATTTATAAATTTCCTTTTAAACACTATTAGTTTTGTACCATACATTTTGACATGTGTTTTCATTATTATTCAGCTCTAAATATTTCTTATTTTATTCACAATATCTACTTTTTTTTTTTTTTTTATCCTCACCCAAGGACATTTTTTCATTTTTTTGTTCAGATAGAGTGGGAGGGAGAGAGAGGAAGAGAGAGAGAGAGAAACATCGACGTGAAAGGGACACATCGAGTGGCTTCCACCCGCATGACCAACCAGGGCCGGGGACAAACTGCAACCGAGGCACATGCCCTTAGCGGGAACCGAACCCGGGTCTCTCTGGACCGCAGGCCGACGCTCTAACCGCTGAGCCAAACCGGCCAGGGCCACAATATCTATTTTTAACTCAATGATTATTTAATAATATACTATTTAGTTTCCAAACATGGAATTTTTAAAAAAAAAGAAGTTTGCTTAGTTAGTGATACAGAATTTCATTGTGTTTTTGCCCAAGAATGTAAATGGTATTTCTTGATTTTTTGGAACTTATTGGGTTTTCTTTATGATATAATATTCAATTTAGATTTTTAAAATATGTTTTTATTGATTTTAGAGAGCGAGTGGAAGGGAGAGGGTAAGAGAGAGAGAGAGAGAGAGAGACACCGATGTGAGAGGGAAACATCCATCGGCTGCCTCCTACATGTACCCAGACTGGGATGGAGCCTGCATCCTGGGCACGCCACCCCTCAGTGCATGGGATGATGCCCAACCAACTGAGCCACACATGCCAGGGCCAATTTAGGTTTATTAATGCTCTACATGTGCTCAAAATGACACCAATTATCCATTCACATGGTGTAGAATCTTTAAGTGCTGAAAGTTATTATTTTTGTGTTCAGATCCTCTACATCTCTATTTCTTCTATCTGCTTAATCTGTCTGTTTCTGGGAAGGACCTGTTGAAATCTTAAACTACAATTACTGATTTATCTTTTTTCCCCTCTAATTTATGACAGTTGTGCTTTTAATATTTTGAGACTGAATTGATAAGTGTCTTTATGTTAAAATGCTTCTATCATTTTGTTCTTTAGTTCCCTCACCAGCACGCCAAAGCCTTTGTATCTTGAGGATTTCTTTGCTTTAGCTTTAAATTCTATTTCGTTCAGTATTGAAAGTACTAACCCAGATTGATTTTTGTTCTAAGTATTTTCTTATAGATGTTATATTGTTGATCACTTTATTTATTTATTTGATTTTTTGTTAATCCTCACCCGAGGGTATTTTTCCATTGATTTTTAGATAGAATGGAGGGAAAGAGGGAGGAGAGAGAGAGAGAGAAAAAGAGAGAGAGAGAGAAACATTGATGTGAGAGAGACACATCCATTGGTTGCCTCCTACATGACTCTGATCAGGGCAAGGATTGAGCCTGCAACCCAAGTACCTGCCCTTGACTGGGAATCGAACTCGAGACCCTTTGGTCCATGGGCTGACACTCTAACTACTGAGTCAAACTGGCCAGGGCTGTTGGATCACTTTTGAAATCTAATCTGAAAATTTTTATCTTTTGATTGGTGAATATATCAGTTTGGTAGGGCTGCCCTAACGAAATACCATAGTCTGGGTGGCTTAAACAACAGAAATTCATTTTTTCACATGTCTGGAGGCTAGAAGTACAAGATGAAGATGTCGGCCAGTGTGGTTTTTCCTGAGGCTGCTCTCCCTGTCTTGCAGATGGCTGCCTCCTTGCTGTGTCCTCACATGGCCTGTTCTTTGTGCTTTGTCATTCCTGGTGTCTCTTACTTGTCCTAATCTCTTCTTTTTATAATGACACCAGTGAGATTGGTTTGGGCTCACCCTAACAGCCTCATTTTAACCAGTTATCTCTAAATATAGTCACATTCTGAGGTACTGGGGGTTAGAGCTTCAACATATGCATTTTTTTTTTTTTTTTTTAGGAAACATAGTCCATAACAGTGAATTTAACCCATTTATATTTATGTTAGTGACTATTGTATTAGGATTTATTACATCTTATTTCATATATTCCATTTATTCTGCTATACTCCCCATCCCTTTTCTTTCTTTCAGTTCAATGTCTTATCTTTCTTTAAAAATTTCTTTTCTTTATTGATTTTAGAGAGAGAGGAAGGGAGAGGGAGAGAGAGACAGAAACATTGATGAGAGAGAACATCGACCGGCCACCTCCCGCATGCCCCCCATTGGGGGTTGGGCCCACAACCTGGGCATGGGCCCTGACTGGGAATCAAACCAGTGACCTCTTAGTGCATGGGTGGACACTCAACCACTGAGCCACACCAGCTAGACATCTTTCTTTAATTCTGAAAAAAATATATCAGAAAAAAAATCCATCTAGATACTTACTGCCAAGACCAAGAAGTAGAACACCAACTACCCAGGAGCACTGGGTGCATTTCATGTCACATTTCACCCCCACTCCTCCTGGATAGGACTGTGATTTCCTTTGTGTTTTAGCCATTCTCTATTATAGTTTTTCTTACCACCTGAATATGTATTCATCACATATTAGTTTTGCCTGATATTAACCTTGCTATTAATGGATTAATGCTGTATTATTTTCTTTAAAATACATACTTATTTTGGTAATCTTATGTTTCTGAGATCTATGCATGTTGATAATTAAAGCTGTGATTCATTCTTTTTCATTGTTCTATATACCATTGTGTGAATATAGCATGAACATACACAATTTATTCATTATACTGTTGATGGACATTTGTCTTTTTCCCAGGTTTTTCTGTGAAGGATAATGCTGATGTAAACTTTCTTTTACATATCTCCTGGTATGTATTTGAGAACTTTTCTAAGATATATGCTGGATGTGGAGTTGCTAGGTTGTGAACGATACTCATATTTACCTTGCCTTTGGCACGCGTCAAGTCGAAGTATTTTCCAAAGTGCTTGTATCAGTTTGTATCCCACCAACAGCAGACGTGAGCGCCTTTTGCTCCACGTCTTCAGCATCACCTGACATTTCAGATTTTAAATTTGGTTCATATCTTCATTAATGCTTCAAATATATATTTTCTTCTTGTGTTATCCCCTCATTCCTATGTTTAGTTATTGACATTTCCTTAAGTCATATTTCTTGGCTTTAAAAAAATAATGTTTTCTATCTCTTGCTCCTTTCTGGAAAATGTCCTCACTTAGGCTTTCCAACTTCTTAATCATCTTCAGATATATCCATCACAGAAATTATTCCAAAAATTAGATTCTTGATTTCTACTATCGTATTTTCACATATAGTATTTTCACTTGGTTCTTTGTTAACAATTGCTTCTTCTTGTTTCAGAATGCTTCTTGCTTCCCTTGTGTCCTTCAATATATCTATCATGCCTATTTGAACTTCCTGATCTGCCTGCTCTGAGCGTTTGGCCTTAGATAGTATATGTTGCTCGCTTTGGTGTCTTTCTGATAAGTGGTTGTGTTAATCAAGGGACTTACCCTGCAGGCTCAAGCTCCTTGGGGGAAGAGCTGAGCCTGCTCCATACTGGGTCTTACTCACTGAGCTTGAGGAGAAGGTAGGGGATGAGCGCCAAGGTGAATAGACTGGAGCACCATATGATTGCTGATCATACTCGATTGCCCCCAATGCGTATCAGGAAACTTCTCTGGTTAGTACTTTAACGTCTTAGAATGAAGTGTGCCTGGATGGAAAGAAAATGCCCGAGGGAAGCTGCTCAGTCTGCACCTCACTCCTCACTCAACAGCATGTTGGTTGGCACTGTCCTGATATCATCCTGCCCACAGACCTACCGGGGTGGGGTCCAGCAATCTTTGCTTTAACAAGTTGTCCATGTGATTCTGCAGGTTGATTTTGGGGAAGGGAGCTGACACTCCGAGCAAATTTTCTGCCTTGGTGAGAACTGAAAACTTATTTCAAGAATCCCATTTTTTAAAAGTTTCCTGTTCTTGTTTCATGAATGTAAGATCTTCTCTTACCTCTTTGAAATGATTCATTCTAGCCTTTAGTTTCTTTTTGAAGTTTTCTCCTCTTTCCTCCATTGGTTTCACTTATTTCAAGATTCTTAATTTTGTTTTGTTTGCCTGTTTTAGTTTTTTTTTTTTTTTCTTTCATGGTTGAGGATTTCTTCACACATCTGGTAATCACTGAATGTCAGTTCATCATTAAGGGTGATAAGGGTGATAAGAAGCTTTCTATGCCTGCCTGAGGCTTATGGGTGCTGGATTTCCTTGCAGGCTGGTTGGGCTGCCACTTCCTTTGGGGATCCCCCCACCAGTTAATGTCACTAAGTGCAGATATTTTCTCTTAAGCTTATCAGTTTCCCAAGGAAGATATCCTGCCTAGGATATATCATCTTGGCTGCCAACCTTTGGGGAGCTCAGATGTGAACTGAGGGTTCAGTGTTCTGTATGTCAGGTTCACCTAAGCCTCCAGTAGCTGTCTACTGCTTTCAGTTCCTGCTCTTGTCCTTGATGTCAGACCTGGACTGGCTCAGCCTCTACATAGAACAGTAGTTCTCAGATGATAGCCTGCACCAGAATCATCTGGACAGCTCGTTGAACCACAGATGGCTGAGCCCCATCCAGAGCTTCTGATTCAGTAGGTCAAAGGTGGGGTCTCAGAATTTGTACTTCTAACAAGTTCACAGGTGACACTGATGCTGCTGGTCCCAGGGCCACACTTGGAGAACCATCACTATGAAGCAATCCTTCAGATTCCTGTCACAGCAAAAAAGGAACCACCTGGCTATGTGGGTCGAAGAGGGCATCTCTGAGCCTGACTGCTTCTTTTAAAGACTTTAAAAAACCCTTCTGTGTTCAGTCCTGCCCTGCATCCCTGCTTCAGAAGTATTTAGTGCCTCCAAAGATTCCTGAAAATTTTAGGATTTTAGGGATACCTTGTTAAGTAGCCTGGTTCTTGAGGCTTCACTCTTGGTGCTGGTCGTTTTTAGCTTTCTCATCTGCTGTTTCATTTATCATTTGCTTCTTCACTTTCCTACTTCCAAAATTTTGTTGACATGTCTTGTTAACTGTGATCTCTTCTGTTTTCTTGGTGGGTTGACTGATCTTTTTTCTTTTCTTTTTTTCTGTCCTCATAGTGTCATTAGTCAGAATCAAGCAGAATAAAACGTATCTATTTAATGGTGAAGGAATGAACTTTGACACCCAGTGAAGAAAATGCAGTTGTGAAGGATGACATGTGATACTGCCAAACCTCATTGAAATGCGTCTCCCTCTTGTTGTTTACCATCTTTTAAAGTTTCAGATGTAGATGCTGAATTATTGCTTTAAGCAACTTTCAGGGTTTAATTAAAGTAGGTCTGACCTGTGGGACTTGAGATGAGTTTCACTGTCTCAGAGGCAGGCTGAGATGTGGCTTTGAATTAAGGGAATGAAACAATTCCCAAAGAAGTAGTATATAGGGTCACAGAGGAGCCTGATTCCAAAAGGAGAGGATGGAACAAAATGGAAACCAATATGTGGCATGTTGCTTACCCTTGCGTGGAGGTGTATTCCATTTAAAAAGCCGGAGAACTTTATAACAGGACTCTGGACATCGATAATTGGTCTTAAAATTGATTTTTGTTATTTTGTTGACTTGAAAGGAATGTTTCTGTGTTAAGAATCATCTGTGAAACCTAAAACTTGGTAATCCAAAAAACAGTTGGAATGGTTTTGTGCTCGTGAGCACTGGATATTTCCATGCAATCAGTGGTATGTATATTGAATGATTTAACTTGCATTAAGGCAATTTAATGTGGAAACTGACAAAATGGACAAGTCTTCTATAATGTGAAAAATAACAGTTAAAATTCTGGGGCACAGAATGGGCAAAAATAACAATCAGCCTCTCTTCCACCTCTCTCCACCCCCATATAAAATGTTACTTTAACACACGTTTATTTCCATGATGAACAAGTCAAATTGCTTTAAAGGGAACCTGTCTTTCCCCTTCACTCAGGGCAAAGATCAATCTGGGACAGCAAACAACTCGATCAGGAATCGGACCACTCCATTGAGCATTAATAGTGGGGCCAACAAACAGCTATTGAACTGATTTTTGAGATTCCATCAAAACCCATGTCTGAAGAATGCTTGTCCTCTTGACCTTCATCCTCTGAGCCCACCTCTTTCAGAAACACTGCCTCTTTGGGATTTTCTCTTTGTTCTTTGGATGCAGACAGTAGCTGGGGGGATGCTGTGTGGTTTTACTGTGGCTGTCGGTTTTTCATTCTCTGAGATGTTTTCAGTCAAACATTTGAGTTGCTCACTTGTTTTTTTCCACTTCTCTCCCTTCTTGTCTATCCCTCCTTGCCTACCCCCCACCCCCAAACCAAGGGAAATTGACAAGCAGCAGGACAGGGGAAATTGAGCTATATTATTTCTCCTTCGGGAACCTCACTTTGCTGCCTTATCTGAAAGCTATCGTTTTCTACATCTCTTGGCAAGAGTTCTCATCGACCAGTGACCCCTAAATGCCTATGCTGATCAATAGTCCCGGTATCTTATTGACATACCCATTGACAGCTCTCACTGAGCACAGGAATTAGGAATGACAGCCAATTGCAATCGGTTCAAGCTGCTTGAGAGGCAAGGAAGGCCCTGCGCTGTATGGACACTGTAAATGGAGATGGTTTACTTAGCGCTCAGGGAGCGGCATTTGTAAGGAGACCGAATAGACCTCATTACTATTTAAAGGCAGAGGATTTTCTGGCAGCCCACAGGGCTTGCTTATATCAAGCCTTCCCACTTATACAGCCTGGCAAAATAAACCCTGAGTGATGTGCCCCCCACCTTCACCCCATAAAGAGAACCATCAGATGGAATTGAATGTAAGGAATGAGAGAACACAGGACTGGACAACGAGAGACCTTTGGTAAGTCAGAGCCTCACCAATGAGTGGCAGTTTATCTGTCAGAGTGTTTGAGCTCATGTGCTCTCCCTGAGCAAAGGGCAAAATCAAGAATCATAGGCTCTCAGGGCAGGAAAGGATTTTTTATTTAAAATTCATCTGTTTAATGCAGGAGTTCCTACAACAACATTGCTTGAATGTGGCTACCCCGCATTTCGTTGGTTACCAACACTGAATTGGAACTTGCTAACGTAAGAAACATTCCATCTCATTGTTTGGTAGCTGCTGCAGTAGGAAAGGTCTTCCTTCCCTAGGGCTGAGATCTGTCTGCCTAAAGCTGCTGCTCCTTGCTCCTCGATCGACTTTCTGTAGCCCGCACTTGTACTAGAGATACTAGCTTGGCATTTAACATTCTTCATCCCTTATCCTGTCAATAACTCCTCATGAAGGCATCCTCTGACCTCCATCCCCTTTCCCACTTACAGATGGGAAAACTGAAGCTTAGAGAATTTAAATAATCTGCTCAAGGACACAGATCTGGGCTCTGGTGTGCCTGAGTTCCCTGTTCTTTCTGCAGTATGGTTTTGCCTCCTTGCGCCATGCAGAAGGTCTGGCCCGATTTTCTTTCCCTTATCTCTCTGAACAATAGAATTCATTTTCAAAAAAATTCCATCCCACTTCTGTAATGTGACTACTCTGGTTCTCAAAAAGTAGTTTTATTTTTTCCCCTTGATTTGCCCCTAGCTCACTATTTATTAACTCAACAAAAATCATCAGCTGGTCCACCTCCCTATGCAGCACTGTTACCCCAGCACCAAGCTCGTTCAAACTGTGACCAGCTCTGTCAGTTCTCTGTCCCTCCTATGTCCTTGGCTGTAGAATAAGGTTGGTATATCTTGCTCCCCCATCCTGTCATAGGGTCAATAGTCTAAAACACAAGAAGAGCAGGGCCAGAGCTAGGTTGGTCAAGGTCTCTGCCAAGCCCTGGAGATTGAGGGCAGAATCTCACGTGAGGGATAGGATGATAATGCAATTTTGGATCTGTGCAGTGAGACTAAGGTGAATGCTGTGTGTTGGCTGCACCATGGGCTCCATCCACTATGAGGGGATGGGGGCTGGCAGGAGCAGAGCAGAGTGGAGTCCAGCTGCTTGGCTGGAAATTTAATGTGACCTTTTCTGGACATCTGTGCCTTTGATGTCTGGGGAAAGTAGAAAAGCCCTAGATATCTGTGGTCTCTAGAAAGAAAAGGATCATGGAGAACCCTGGGTACTCAAAGGGTATTTGAAGGAGCTGCCAACACTTCTATCCTTGGACACAGAGTAGAAGTGGCTTTTATGAATCCCACTGGGACAATTCAGAGGCAATGAGTGGGGCCAAAACTAATGAGTAGAAGAAGCAGAGAAACAGATTTTAAGGGGAAATTATTCCCAGGTGAGGGGCTGACTATGAATGGGTTATGGTGGCACCATTTTCAAAATTAGCAAACCATAGTTTTAATGCTGGTTCTAAATATGTGAATATATTGACATATTGTCTTCTAAAGCAATTGTAAGTGAAGGATGCCACTGACCGATTTGATTACATATTGGAAAGCTGTAAAGGGGCTGGGCAAGGACGAAGACTGATGCTCATTGCCTTATGCTAGCCCATCACCACCATCCATCAGAACTATTCCAACACCTAACCTATCTTCCTGCCCTTCAACCTCTTGACTCACCACCTGGTTGTCCCACACCTTCAGAGGTGGAGTACGTCACTCTCCTTCCTTCTTTGTTGCATTCAGAATAAGGTCAAAGTTTTCCATGATGGCATTTGTGATTCAGCATGGTCTGGCCCAACATTTCTAAAATTTATTTTTCAACTATAGTTGACATGCAATATTATATTAGTTTCAGGTATACAATATAGTAGTTAGACATTTATATACATTATGAAGTGATCACCCCAATAAATCTAGTACCCATCTGATATCATACATAGTTATGACAATATCATTGACTTGATATCCCCATGACTCTGTTGGTCTGGAACAACTTTATGTCCCACATGACTCAGACACCCTATGGTTAAGTCACATTAGACCAGTTGCTTGGCCCTGAACATGCCCAATACTCCCATGCCTATGTGCATTTTTTCCTGCAGTTTTCCTCCTTGACAAGCTCTTCTCCTTGTTTTTTTGCCTGTTTAATTCCTATCTGTTAGTTGAGACTTTGCCCTGAAGTCTTTTCTGATTCTTCTCATTAGAATGAACTCTGCCTTTTGTGCTCCTGCTCTGTGTCTATATCTCCTAGGACATTTAATTCACCCTGCTGAACATTGTGATTAATTATTTTTGCATATTTTTGCTAGATCACTGAAAGGGAAGGCTGTAACTCATTGGTTGTTTTCTGTCTGGGGATCCTAAGAGAATGCCTTACACATAGCAGGGATCCGTGTTGGGAATTGATGGATAGGTATTGGTGCTAGTTGTGTCCAATCAATATCCTGGAGCTCTGACAAGAGAGGTTAGTGTTCAGCAGCAACCACACCCTCTTATCTTTTGGGGACATGTGTAGCCAGTCCATTGTTCCAGCCTTCCCAGTGGTTAGAGACAGGCCAACAGGATGTGGGCAGAGGTGGCAAATGCCTCTTCCAGTCCTGCCCCTAACAACCTCCCCATGTGAGACTCTATCTTTCTCTGTATTGAATACAGAAAGTTCCAAGGACCTAGAATGCTGGTTCTTAAAAGAAAAGTAAAAGCTACAAGGTAGAAGGCACCTGGGCCTCTGAAGGGTTCTGTATGAGAGCCTCCACCCCTACCTCACAATGACTCTCATGGTGTGACGTGCAGAGAAGTTGGTTTAGAGAGCAGCTAGCCTACCCCGATATCCTGACCAATCACACTGCAAGGCTGTGTGTGTGGGTGTGAGCAGCTGGAAGGCACGGGCAGATGTGGCGCTGGCTTGGGGAGGGAGGGGAGCTGCACCTGAAACTCAGCAGTGATTTTTTTTCATTCACAGCAAGGACAACCTGAGTCTTCCAAGCTAAATGCCTCACCTCTCTCAACATTTTGGATATGAAAAGTTTTAACTTTCCCGCCCACATTGGTAACTCATGTCTGGAGGCCTGTCGGTTTTCTGAAGACCACCTGAATGCAAGCTCAGAGGGAGTGGTGCACCATCCGGTGGTCGAGAGTTTGGGTTCTGGAGCCCCATCGTCCGGGTTTGGTTCTTGGCCTCACTGCACGCCAGCTACAGGACCTTCCTTCCCTACACTGCTTCAGCTATGACATGGGGCAACAATAGTCCCCACTTCATCACATAAAGTTAAAACATTCAAAATTATAAGAGATAATAAAAGGTAAACATGCCACTGCACTTGAGATAAATACTCAGCAATTTTTAGCAATTTCTTTATCATCATTATTATGGAAATAGATACTTCTGGCATGGCCTGAGTACACAGAGTAGGATGGAACATTCATTTACCTTTTCTTTTATTATTATTATTGTTATTATATTTGTTATTTTTTATCTTTATTGTTGAAAGTATGACAGATGTTCCCCCTCTTTTCCCCCATTGACCTCCTCCTCCCCGCTCCCACCCCCCTCCTGCTTTCCCAAAACTATAGTCTATGTTATCTTCCTTTTCTATATAACAAACATCTTAGCTTGAGAATCAACTTTATTTGGGGGGCAGCCACAGTCAAGCCCCAAAGTTGTTTTCAAGCATGCTGCTATGGAGGAACTTTTCTCCGTCCCACCTTCGCCTGGTTCTGCATTTGAGAAGTTGATATTTTGGACCCAATCATAGGACTTTACATTTATCCCTTTATATTTTATTTGGTTAGACTCAGTCCCCTGTTCCAGCCTGTCAAGGTCATTTTGAATATTGGAACTCTCTTCCAATATACTTATTATTCACATTGTCTTCAGATCCTTTGAAAATCTGGTAAACGTCCCCTCTGTATGATTGGTCTAAGTGATTGAAAAACTTCCAAGAAGGACAGAACTGAGGACAAAGCCCCACAATATGCCTTTAGAAACTTTCAGATGCCATCCAGCACTATTTAGTAAAGTAATTCCCACAGTTACAAATCCACTGAAATCTGGAATTTGTCCACTCATTCATTCATTCACTCATTGATTCACTTACTTATTCACCCATCTATTTGAAAACATTTTCTGTAAAGGGCAAGATAATACATATCTTAGCCTTTGCCAACCATACAGTCTCTGCAGCAACTACTGAACTCTGTAGTTATAGCGTGAAACAGTCATAGACAGTATGTAAACTGATGGGTGTGGCTGGATCCCCAAAAAACAACTTAGAAAAGAGACTTCGAGGTGGATTTGGCTTTTGGGTCACGGATCGAGGTCCTTGAGCTAATGTGTTCCTCTTCACACTTCAGCAGTGGTTACGTGTTCAGTAACCAGAAGAGGCAAGTGCAAGAGCTGAGATGACTAATGGCAGCTACAGATTGGACCTCTTGCTCTCTGTCCTACTAGTTTCCCTCTTCATCTGTAAATTCTAATGCTGATGTCCATCCAGCAAGGAGGAAAGACCCCAGGCCGCCCTGCATCATGGTTCTCCTTCTATAGCAGCCAAACTCCTGGCACTGGAGGCAAGAACTCCATCTGGCCACGATAGACACACATGCTCACCAGAGGTCTCCTAGAGCCTCCCAGGAAGAAGGCCACTGCTTGTGAGGGCTCTGGGGATGGAGGCATGTATCTCAGCGGTGGAAAATGCTCAATCAAAATTACTTAGACTCCAACTTCTGACTCTGGAACAGCCTTTTTCATTTTTCTATGATGGAACGTTCCAATTAATTCATTGTTTGGTTCTCTGACTCGTTTCTCATCTAATAATATTGTTAATCAGTCCATTACCCTCCCATAAACATTTATATCCATGACTCAATTTCTGGCCATTCTGACTTTCACACATTTTCCTGTAAGTTAATCTCTACTCTTCATGGACATCTTTTTTAACCTGTCTTGTATATAGCCTAGAGAGCTCCTGGATGCAGTTTCCTTCCTGTCACCATGTCATTCTGCTCTGCCTCTCCAGCCACCCCTTATTCAGGTTGGTTAAGAGAGTGGTGCGTGTGTGAATATTGGGTGGGAGTGAGGAAATGAAATGAATGCATGAAAGGGAATATTGAACTTCTAATGCATTGTAATTACCAAATGATCCTATCTCCCCTGTGATGGGTCTTGGTGGGATTTATTGCCATATTAACAATGGTTTCCCCATTGCATTACTTAATGAATAATGTCTGAACTAATAACCCACCAAGAAAACCCAGTAACAACAACATAACTCCCTTCACTGTAATTATTATTTTTTTCCTAATGTGGTAGTTTTTATATAAATTCTGATGTCTTTTTACTAGGTTCTTGTATAACTACTTGCTTAAATAATGGGCCCCATTAAATCCCCATCAATAGTTGCATACCATATGTTAGTGTTTTACTGATATCTTCCACTGTATGGACTTGGGTTTTCAGGCTGTCTTAGGGCCTTGCAGGTGGTGCCCCCTCTCTTTCCCCAGTCCATCCTACCCTACCCACCCATCCCCCTCACTGCCTGCATCCCACCCCCCCTATGTGGAATTGACGGCATTTAGAGAAGCAGGAAGAGGGCCTCAGCTGTGCAAACACAGTGCTTCTGTTTATTTTGGTAGCCTCCGAAATATTTGTTGAGAGTTATTCGAGCAGAAAGGCTGAATGGAGATCATTGCAATGTGTCAAATTAAGGAGTGCTTAATGCCTGCCTAATCTCTTGGTAATTACTGTTGTGGCAGCGGAAGGCTTCTGAGCCTGGTAAGAAAGCTAATGATAGTGAGAGACACGCGGCTGCCCGGGCATCCGTGGCATCGCACAATTAGAGGCCCCACTTAGATCTGAGAGACGAAGCCTCTGTCACTTAGAGAAAGGATTGGCCTTTGGAGGGGAGGGGTCAGACAGGAGTGTCAGCCTGGGTCACTGGACAGGGGACTCCTTCAACTGGGTGTCACTTTCCTAATGGTGTTCTAAAGTGTGACAGCCTCCCGTGTGTGTGTGTGTGTGTGTGTGTGTGTGTGTGTGTACACATATACATGGATATTGTGCAAGGAAGGAGTCTGACCTCAGGGGAAAGACAGACGAACAGAGAGCTTTCTAATTTTCCTGTCTTTGTCTATCTTTGTGTTATCCAGTCTCTCTTGTTTCTCTGATTCTCTCTCTTTGGCCTAATTTTCTTTCTGAGTATCTGCTCGCTTCTCTTTCTTTATCTCTCATGTTCTTTGCCTGCCTTTTCCAGCTCCCCTTCTCTCTCTTTCTCTCTGTCTCTGTCTCTGTCTCTGGCTGATCTGTTTAACCGACATCTACTTCAATCATGAATTGTTATAGAAGCAGAAAATAGTAATGAATCAGATAAAGAATAAAAAATAAAACCCTCAATATCCCCAAACTCTGCCAAAAAAGAATGGAGAAGAAAAAAAAAAAGTTATTTTAAAAGGGCCAGCAATCAACTTCATATAGAAACAAGTTGGAAAAAAGAAGTCTATGACATGTAGATCTGTGGTAGAAAAACTGTGCATTTCAGAGATCACTGGCTGTCCATGGAAATACTTTAATAAGATAGACTCCTAATAAAGAACTTGGAGCCCAGCTCAAGGTTCATTTGGAGCTTCAGTGATCTGAAAGTGGCCCTTGACAGTGGGGTCAGCCAACATGGGTTCTGGCCTCAGTTCTATCATTCGCTGGTCCTATGGCTTTGAAGAGCCATTTTACTCATTGGTAAAATGGGGTCGTGCTTAGATGACAGTGGTGGTGTAAGAATCAAAAGAAATATGTGAGAGTGCTCTGAAAAGAATAAAACACCACAAGTCAATCAAATGAGCCATCAACAGATTTAGCCCAGATAATTGGGGGGCTCAAAACTTGGGGGAATTCCTGAGATCATCATTGCTGCTGGCTCAGTCAGAAGCTGTTGCTTGGTAGGGTTGCTACCTTTTGTAACAGAGTGGCCCGGAGGGGATGGAGCTCTCTGCCTTCTTTGATATTTCTCCAGCCACCCTTGGGAGCCCAGGTCACCCAGAGGTATTGCAAGCACCTGCAGGGCCCCAGGTAGGGGGGCCTTAGTTTGAGGAGGGGAGATGTTGGAAGGTAAACGTGGATTTGATGGGAGTGTGGAAGAGCCAACAAGAGGACAGAGAGCCCGTCACTTCTGAAGGGAGCTTGAATATCACACCAAGAGAGCAGGGAGATCGTGTCTTGTCATCCCACATTGTGTCTTGCCAATGTCTGTTTGCTCATTAAAATCTGGAGTAGCACAAGGAAGGAGATCCTGAGGCCCCCCAGTGCTTCTTGAGGCTCTCTATCCTGTATGGAGAGGAGGAAGGCTATAAACTGACTGATGTCTGTGGATGATAAATAATCTAAAATATGAAAGACACTTGATCAAGAATCAAAGCCGGCCTCCTTTTGGGACAAAACTCTGGACTACCAGGTGCAGAAGAGCCTTTCCAGGTCATCTCATGTGCCCTCGTTTTGGGAGGAGAAGCTGAAGCCCAGAAAGTGAAAGAGCTTTGGTCAGCAGTTGCTTAAGTTCTCCTCTGTGGACCTGGTGCCAAAGGCGTCTCACCAGTGAGAGTGACTGTGGATAAATGGTGAGCATCTTTAGATTTCCTCATAATCAGTCGAGAGTGTGTTGTTTTCCTGAAGGACAGTTCTCCTCGTAGTCAAGTCTTTCTGAACATCGGCCCCAGCACCTGATTGGAGGGAACATATCAACTCAGCAGTCTGGTAACTTCAGAGTTTCTTGGACTTCACAACAAGGAAGAGTTTAACCTCTCTCACAGAAATGTTAGGAAATAGTCTTCTAGTAAGACACAGAAAATCTGGCCATGGCTGTAGACAAGCATGCTGGGCTGGCGATGCTTCCTGGTGACCAAACACTAACTTGGTGTCAACTTGAGAGGTGATCCTTCCTTGCAGAGTGGGAGCTGTGCGAGGTCGGCGTGCAGAGGGAACCAGGTTCTGTGAGGGAGAAGGTACAAAGGGCAGGGGTATGGTGCTGGTGTTGGGTGCAGAGAGGAGGAGGGAAGGGCAGGTCAGTGATGGAGGAAGCCAGAGAGGACAGCCTCACTCCGGCCAGCTCCGTCACGGAGCTCAGTAAGCAAGAGGTTCATCATTACCTGTCAAACGGCGGTTTTAATCAGCTCTGCTCCTCAGTGGAAGATAGATTTAATATCAAGGCACATTTTCAGAGCCATTAGTTTAATTATGACAGGTGTCTGCAAACTGGACGACTCTGCTTTCAGACCTGAGTGACAGCATTTAATTCTCTAGGCCCATGGGGACACCGGGGCACTTTACCAAAATGAGCCTCCATTAAAAGTCCGTGCTTTTTTTTCTCCTTTTCCCTCTTCTTTTTTATCGCCCTCTCTTTATTCTACTGTACATGTCAAAAGAAGGAAACGGATAGAAAATTGTGCTTCAGTGGAAGAGAAAATAATTTACCTTGCCCATTAGAACTTATCTCATTGGGGCTTCCAGCAGCCGAGTTCCTGGTCAGGCGAAAGCCATTATTTCTCTTCTAACCTTTCCATGAACATTTAGCACCATGTCCACAGTAATTGCTTGCTGGCGTTGTGTTTTGCTTTCTGGCAGAGCCTGCTTGGTTCCTCCCAGACTCAAGGGATGGCAGATCTGACTGCCCCCATTGTGTGGGCAGGGAAGTGGGAAGTGCCTAGAGAGTGTGGAGGGCCACCTCTGAGGGTCCAGGAGCCCCTGCTTCTCAGCCTCCAGCCTGACTCTCTGCTCCTCTGTGCCTTTCCTGAACTACCATCCTTTAGGAGTTTCTTCTCCTGAGGTGGCCCCACGTGCCCCCGCCTCGCCCTTTGATTGACTAGCTGACCCACGCTGGCTGATTGACAATGGTGGGTAGGCACTTGGGTCTCTGAAACTTCCATGCACAGATACAAATAGATGGGCTAAAATCATCATGCTTTTCAAACTTTTTCTGTTTTGTTCAAATAGAGGAAGCTTAAAAAATAAAATGTCAGGGGCCCTCAAATTAAGAAGAATAAAGTAGAGCTTTCTGGTAGAACATGGCCCACTCACTGGGTGCCCTTTCTCCCCATAAAACCTTCTGAGATGCTCCCAAATCCAGGGCCCAGACCACCTGCAGACAGTGGTCTCTGAGGGTGACTGTCTGAGCTGCAGCTCTCACCCAAGGAGATCATCCCCTCAGAGGAAGCTATTGGGTAGAAAGGAAAAGGCAGGGGTGGGTGGGCAGGACACAGCAGTTAGAGTGTTTGGCAGGGAGGAGAAGATGCTGGGTCAGGGTTAGTTTACATCTAAGGTCAGCACTCTAGCTTACCTTGCTCCTCCTCTCATGATCGCTGTCAAATTCCTTTGCTTCCTGTTTTCTTTAAAGGATGGAGAGGCAAGACAGAAGTTGGCCTGACTTCATGCCTGCCCAAAGAGCCAGGGACAGGGAGCCCAGCCTGATGCCTGTCCTGTCCTGAAGGGCTGCAGAGTTGGGTTTCTGTCCTAGGGTACAGTGACCCCGGCTGCATGGCCAGACTGTGTAGATGGGGGAGGGGCGAGAGAACTTCCTAAGGTTCTACTCACACTTTTCCACCCCAACGAGCAACTCCCACCATAAAGCTTCCCAGCTGTTCACTGCTTTCCCTACACCAGGTAGAAAGTCAAAACCCTTCCTGAGGTGGCTAAACTACTCCTTTCAAAGAAGAAACCAACCATCAACCTCTGGAGACCAAAAGAAACAAATACATGTCAAGAAGAATGTGCTCTGGGTTTCTCAGGGCCAGCCCTTTCCTGCATGTGCCTGTTGAAACGAGACTTGGAGGTCTCAGACTATGTGGGGTTCTCTGGTTTTGCTCCCTTCAAAAGAGAGTTTGTGTGAGGGAGGAACGAGAAGAAGCACATTCAGGGCAAGGGTTTGGGGAAATCACATGCGATGAAATTGACCTCTGACCAAATTGAGCCCACGTGTCCGGCTGCAAAGTCCCTTAGTCTTGGGGGAGGAAAGCTATTTGGTGTTGATTTGTTTGTTCACTGGTTCATCTACTCAGTCACAAGCTCAATTATCAAACATGGTAAGCCGATGCTGGCTGGCCCATTATGGGAGGAGGAGAGGCCTCTCTATCTTTGGCATATAATCTAATGGAAGGGAGGTTCCCAAGATAGTCTTTTCCTATAAATCCAAGAAGCCCTGCCTCTGCATCTGGGGAGGCGGTTCTGCCTATTCCCTAGGAATCTCTTCCCTAGGAGTTATAATATAGGTGAAATGGGGATATAGGAATCAGGAATAGCAGACACCAATGGACTGATATCTCATTTCATCCATATTATATGCAAGACTCATGGAGCTTTTTCCTTAGGTACCTGCAGAATACAATCCTTCATGTCAGCCTTTGCAAATACACACACACTGCCCACTCGAGGGTTGACATGATATTTGGTGGCATTTGTGCATACACTGGGCTTTACCAATATCATTGTAGAAGCAGTCAATGGTAGAGTAGGGTTACCTCATGCTCTTCCTTGCCTGTTAGTTGGCTCTCGCTGTGGAATGCCCTTTCTCATGTCTGCCAAGTGCTACCCTCCAGAAACCCCCTCATACCTCGTGCACATGGATGCCTCATCCTTCTCCACTTAGTACTGGTCTGCTCTACACACAAGCATTTGCTTTTACACAGTTGGTGTCACACTCCCGTGATTCCTTATGCTAAATCCTGTTTCCTCATCTAGCTTGTGTGAGACTAGGGCAATGTTCCACTCTCTCCTCACCTCCCCCAGCCTCCGTGGCCCCTCGTACAGTGCCTGGGAGAGACTTGAGCACATAGATACATGTATTAGATTTAATGGACTCTCTTTAGAAATCCTCTTTCAAAACCACAATGATATCACCTCACACCTATCAGAATGGCTATTATCAGTAAATAAACAAGTTTTGGTGAGGAGGTAGAGAAAAGGGAACCCTTGTGCACTGTTGGTGGGAATGCAGATTGGTGCAGCCACTGTGGAAAGCAGTATAGAGTTACCTCAAAATTTTAAAAACAGAATTGCCTTTTGACCCAGAGATTCCACTTCTGGGAATATATCCTAAGAAACCTGAAACAATAATTCAAAAGAATATACGAACCCCTATGTTCATTGCAGCATTATTTACAATAGCCAAGATTTGGAGGCAACCCAAGTGCCCATCAGTAGATGAGTGGATGAAAAATCTGTGGTACATTTACACAATGGAATACTACTCAGCTGTAAAAAAAGAAGGAAATCTTACTCTTTGTGATAGCATGGATGGACCTGGAGAGTATTATTGCTAAGTGAAATAAGCCAGTCAGAGAAAGACAAGTACCATATGATTTCACTCATATGTGAAATCTAGTGAACAAAATAAACTAACAAAGTAGAAACAGACTCATAGATACAGAGAACAGACTGAGAGCTGTTAGAAGGGAGGGGGGTTGGGGAGCTTGGTGATAAAGGTGAAGGGATTAATCAAAACAAAACAAAAAACTCATGAACACAGACAACAGCATGGTGATTACCAGAGGGAAAGGGGGTTGCGGGGAGATAGAAGAGGGTAAAGGGGCTTAAAATGGTGATAGAAGGAGACTTGACGTGGGGTGGTGAACACACAATACAATATACAGATGATGTGTTATAGAATTGTACACCTGAAACCTATACAATTTTACTAACCAATGTGACACCAATAAATTCAATATAAATAAATAAATTAATTAATTAATAATAATAAAAAGACATCCTTTTCCAGTGCAGTTCCATTTACAAATCATTTTCAAATGTCCTCTTGCCGCTGCTTGCCCTGGAAGTTCAGTTTAACATTGTCTAGTTTCAATCAGTCTTCAAAGGGGTGAGCACTGGCAGGGTACAATTCACCAGGCAGCACCCCCAGAATTGAACAACTCAAGGAATCTAGATATTTGGAATGTGCAGAATCTACATTTCCTTCTCTCCTGACTGCCCAGAACAGAGACTTCCTAGACACTTGAGCAGAGAAGAACCTCCAGTTCTATAAATCTTCTAGACACCGTGGAATGGGACTCATGGTTCCTGGGTCTTCGATGAATATTTAAAAACCATTTCTGCATACCTCTCATGTCCTGAGTGAGGAAACCCAGAAAGCGCTTGCATTCCTCCTTTTCATCGCAGGCCCCTTCGTAGCAGGGAGTAGTTGCATCTGTTTGTTTTTATCTACAGATCCTATTGAGAGAATATGGTAGTAAGTTTCGATGTTGGACAACCAGACAAAATACAGAGTCCATGTAACAAATTATACGTATATAAGATTCAACCCCAGGATAGGAAAATCTGGCACAGGCCTGCAGCTGTAACTCAAGAGCTGACAAACTATGGGAGTTCAAAATGAAGATTTTAAAAAATTTGATAGTAAAATTCCTAGCTTAGAAATTGCAACATCGTCTCATAATGCTTTGAAGTCCCTTTACCTTCTAATTGTAACAGCTGCAGCAACGCTCCATAACTGGGCTCTAATTTTTCTTCTGTTTCTTACAAAGGAGAGAAAAATCAGCAGAATTGTAAAAATGCACGAAGTAATTAGTTTAGTGACTAATTAGCTGAAATTATTGTGACTAGTGTACCTCACTGAAGTAGCAATGAGTCACTTGAAAGAAATGTAGAGTACAGACTGCTCCAAGCATTTCACATTCTGAATTTGTACAAATCTGATCAGTGTGGGGGTCATACTGTGCTCTGATTCATTGGAGAATGGTAAGTATGTCTCCAGGTTTTCTTGGCTTGCATATTCCAGGGGTTACACCTGAGGTCTTTATTATTTCTGGGTGGCTGGTACAACCAGGACAGTATCTGTGGGTTTTTCTCATTCGTCTGCAGAAACACAGTGCTGCCTGTGGGCACCTGTGGGGTCTATTATCTCCAAAAGATGATCTGAGATAAAAGGGTCCCCCTGGCCGAGTAATTTTGGAAAATACTGTACCATTTACCGCTTGAATATTATCAGTATACATAATTTACTAAAGAGCTACGGTAATGAAAATCTGCTTTACTTTGTTTAACCCAATGTTTCCCAATCCTAATTGACCAAGAAGACTTCTATTTTTTATATAATGCTCACTAACAGAAACATAGCTAATTCACATCTTGAGAACCTTACAATTTTGTGATTTATGGATATGTTTGATGTTTTCAGCACTCTCCAAACTATACTAACTGGCTATCCTTCTAATCTGTTGTATCCTCTTCTTCCAATCTTGAACTCCTAGGTCAGAGGCCTCATCCTCCTAGAAGCTGGTTCTTAAAATTGCCAGCAGTACAAGCCTTTCACTCTTCCACCCAGGGGTGTACTGATCATTTCCATAGATGTTTCATCATGTCTTGGGCCTGAGAGTCTGGGATCAGGCTCGAGGACTGGGGTCAAAACTTTGTGGAACTGTCTTTCTACAATCTAATTATTATACACAATGATAGTGACTATTGAAAGCTGAATGGGGCTCCTTCTTTAATAACCTGAAATGTAAAGAAAATTTTCCTTTTAATGATTGAGAATAATATGGAGCAGTAGAACAAGCGTGGACAGTAGACTGCCCTGGGTTTGGTGCAGTGCTACTCAACACCACCTTCACCGCTATCTCAGAAGGCCTGGTGGGCTCTGGGGCTAAGCTCACCACGCAATCCAGATTCTCATTGTCTGACTCAGAAGTCACCCCGTGTTCTCCTGCTCTGAACCTTCTTGTCGTACGAGAGTACACTTGCTCTGGCAGAGCCTAAGCCACATCTAGAACTGTACATGTAAGGGAGTTTGGGAAATGCAGCTTTTTCTTTCAGCTTTTCAGCCTCGGCAATTTGAGGAGAACCCAAGAAAGCAGTTGGAATGGAAAATGAGCTCGACTATCCACAGTATAGGCAAACCTCCCCAAGCCCAAGGGGGTTCCACTGGTGTTTTTGTGCAATCTTGTCCCCCCCCTTTCCAAACTCATCCTTTCTTGTGGACCCAGGAGGACCCTAACCCTGAGTCTTGTCCTCCTTAATTCTTTCTACTTCCTTTTAGAATTTATATTTATTTTTCTGTGCAGGAATGTTGTACTGGCCCTATTTCCTCCATTGTCTTTGTACTATGCCTGACAATAAACCTTTATGCCTTTTATACATAAAAGAAAACTGTGATCAAGCATAGCTTAGAAGAAAATTATTCTATCGCGCAACAAAGCAAGGATTTCAAAAACGAATTTCTCACTATGGGCCTAAGAAAACACACAACTACCTGGAGTCCAGAGCTGGTCTGTGGTATCTGGAGGTGTGGCAGAGACTGGCCAGAATGGCATTACTGCTCTTCTTCCTGGGCTCACAGGAAGACCGCAGTTCCCAGCCTTCCCTGAAGGCAGGGAGAGTCCATCTGTTGGGGTTCTGGCCAGCAGAATGTGCATGAAGATGTACACCCCTTCCTTCAGGCCTGGGGGTGAAGTGCCGCTGTCCCTCCTCTGTTTCTCAGTTGCTGGCTGACTGAATGCAGAGGTCCCAGTGGAGGACTTTGGGGAGGTCTTACCAGATGACAGAACTATAGGATAGAAGACACTGGATCCCTTGATGGCCACACAGAAGACTTTCCACTGAACTCTTCATTAGACAGTAATGTGAAGGAAATGTAAATTTAAGTATTTGTTGAGCCACTGAGATTTTTTCAGTTGCTATGAGATCAGCAACTGTAATTACTCTGAGTATACAAGAATAGTGCAAACTGGTCTATCTGTAGGACAGTTGTAAAATTCTAGCGTAGAGCATGTAGGAAGCAATAACATTAATTCCTCTATACAAGACTTAAATCAGTGACAAGAACTGGACACGAAAAAGGGATGGATATGTTTCAGGTACCTAAGCAAACATAGTCATTTGAAATTAGGGAGGTCAGATAGGATCAAGAAGACAAAATGGATACCTATATACACCTACACACCTTCCTCAAGCACATTATCTCTCCTAGTTGTACCCACAGCCCTGTGAGGTCGGTACTGTTATTACCTCCTATGACCTATGGGGAGACTGAGGTTTAGAGAATTTCGACCAATTGTCCAAAGTTATATAGCTGGTAGTGATAAAACAGGACTTCAAATCCGGGCATTTTCATTCTAGAGCCTGTCTTTGGTCGCCAGGTTTGGGTCACCAGGGATTGTAGCCTGGTTTGATGTCCCACAATATGTGAACTCCTGGAGGCCTGACATGTGTTCCTTCTCTAAGGGTTTCCCTACTGACTAGTACAGTGCTTGGTAGGGACCTCAGACGAGGTTGACATACTGAATGCTTGGTGTGGATTCTCTCAGATCTGAATCCAAGAACACCTAGATAGGAATATCTTTTTCCCACAAATAGGCAAATCAGAAAGGGACAAGCTAACAGATGAGTTTACATTGGGCTGTCTCAGAGTGGACGGGTAGCCATCCTTGACACTGGTTGTACGTAGACTGTCACTCCTGAGTGACCGATGTGGCGTGGTGCTGCCGAGCCCGCGAGCTGAGAATTGGGAAGGGCCTCCCGGAGACAGGCCTGGGGGGCTGGTTCACTTTGGCTGGAGCCTGCCAATGTGTATTCCAAGTGTCTGGTTCTAGATTTTCTTGCTAAAGCCAAGTTTCCATTGTCATTTTTTTTTTTGGTATTGAAAAAAACAATTATTATAATTATTTTTATTTTTTTGGTTTTGAAAGTAAAATATATTTCATTATAGAAAAGAGTAAAAAAATAGATTTCTTCACACAGAAATAATAATTATTATTTTGGTATATTTCCTTGTAGCTTTCCTGATGTGTATTATATAATGCAGGTATTCTTATTACTGAATATATAGCATTCTCATTTTTCATGTTACATGCTTTATATTTGCCTGTCATTAAGTATTCTTTAAAAACATTGTACCGGCCAGTTTGGCTCAGTGGTTGAGCATTGACCCATGAACCAAGAGGTCACCGGTTCGATTCCCGGTCAGGGCACATGCCCAGGTTGTGGGCCAAATCCCCAGAGGGGGGCATGCAGGAGGCAGCCAGTTGATGTTCTCTCTCATTGATGTTTCTATCTCTCTCTCCCTTTCCCTTCTTCTCTCTCTCTAATATCAATAAAGAAAAAAAATTGAACAAACAAACAAACAAAAAACACATTATAATAGTATAATAATAACAATCTCAAGCATGTAACATTACACAGTTCTTTATTTGAGGAATTTAAGTAGCTAAATTAATACAGATAATGTCATGTTAATATAAATAATGCTGTCATGAACATCTCATTGCACTCACATTTGATTTCCTTAAGAGACTTTCTTTAAAAGATTTATACCAGGAATAAATCATAAATATTTTGAGGATAATATACATTACCAAATGCTTTTCAAAAATGTATGAACATATGCTTCCACCAGCAGTATATAAAATATCCATCTTACTGTCCCCTCACTATTCATCCATTAACATGAAGTTATAGGACTTCCCACCTTCAAGATGCTATAGGGATCTCTCTCATCTATTCACTCAATGCCATGGATCTACTACACTTGCCCTCATGTCAATCCTGGAGCTCCTCCCAGAGCAATATGTAATGCAGAATCTTCATGTTCACGTTTTATACCAGACTCAAACCTATGCTGTCTGGAAAGAGAAGCATAACTTTCTTATTTAGTACCATTTAAAAATATCAGTCTACAATTTGTGTCATGCCTCTCAGAATGGAGTGCACCTCTGTCTGGGGCAACTTGTACCTTCTCCTCTGCCTTCAATACACCTTAGTGGAAACATCTTAGTGGAATCACTGGTTTCACAGTTGATGTGAAGCCACTCAAGCCTTTCAAGCAGGGACATTACATGAGAAGCGACGGGGACACACCGGAAGCAGGGAGACCAGTAGAACGCACCTGCAGTAGCATCAGGTGGAAGTTGATGAATACTTGAAATAAGCGGTCATATAGGAAAGTAGAGAAAGGATGGCGTTTAAGAAATATTTAGGAGATAGACTTGGTGGCTCGGTGGAGGAAATGAAGAAAAAGAAGAGACATAAAATGACTCCCAGGCTTGCGGCATGTGTAGCTGGGAGAGTGTTGGTACCACCACTTGCAATAGCAGATTTGGGAGAAAGAAATGCTGTATATCTCAGGAAAGAGGCCACAGGGGCCAGGTCTCTAATGAAGGGGACTGATTCAGATTTCTTACTCAGTGTTCCTTATATTAATATTTAATAAAGAAGAGATAGGGGAAAATATTGCTCTTATTACAGTGATTACCAAGAGGAATACTGATTGCTTTAAAAAAAAAACACAAAAAATATGTCTCTGAGTAAGCCGCTTCCAGCAACATTTGTTTTGAAAGCACAAAGTCCTTGTCATATTCACAAAACTGACTCTCTGTCATCAAGTTACCCTCCTACTCCTACACAGGAATGTAATCCTGTAGATATGATATCATGTGATTATTATCAGTCCCTATGACCTTTACATAACACATTGGGAAAGCTATGGGACAAAACAGGGTTAATAGAGTGAAAGTGTTTTTGAGGTTAATGGAGTCAGGGTTGCTGGAAACCAGGATCTTAGGGAGCAGGGAAGAGCCAGAGAGGAAGACGGTTCACTTCATAGAGGGGAAGCGCCCTTCACTGTCTTCCTCTGGCGTGGAAAAGTGAGTGGGAACAGACCCAAACACATTCACTGCTTACTTCACAGGGTGTGCTGAAGATAGCTGCCTCATAGCTCGGCAGTGTCATCAAAAAAAATTCAGGCTCTTTCTTTTTACGCTGCCATCCTGAGACTATGGCCTTTTGTTTTGCTTTGTTGCCTCATGGTTGCAAGATGGCTGCTGTGGTGCCAGTCATCTCGACTATGTTCAAAAGGAGTTAGTATGAATTATGCGACTGGCTTTTTCCACATAAGGTTCTATTTATTAAGAAAGTTTTGCCCGGCCAGTGTGGCTCACTAGTTGAGCGTCGACCCATGCACCAAGAAGTCACCAGTTCGAATTCTGGTCAGGGCACATGCCCAGGTTGTGGGCCTGATGCCCAGTGGGGGGCATGCAGGAGGCGGCCAATCGATGTTCTCTCTCATCAATGTTTCTATCTCTTTCTCCCTCTCCCTTCCTCTCTCTCTAAAATCAATAAAGAAAAAAAAGTAAAAAAGAAAATTCTGCCTTTCCTAAAATCTCCCAGTAGACATCCCCTCCCATTTCACTGGTCAGAACTGGGACACGGGGCCATCCCTGCCTGCAAGGGGAGCTGGGAGAGGCCAAAAAACAAATTGTTAAGAATGTCTTCTGGGTAGCCAAAACAAGAGTATCTTTTACCCCCAGTGAAATGCCTGAGACAGAAGCCTTCGCTTTGCTTGAAGAAGGCTTCTTTTGTTTACCAGGACTACAAAGACCTTTCCAGGAGGAGTAACAAACTATAGCTGCCTTGGACAAAAATCTATTTAAGCTTAAAATGCAAAAGCATTAGCTGCTCAGAGCCATCACCAAGGAGAGATAAAATACGTCTGCTCTCTCAAGACCTGGGAGATGCTTGCAGTGTGATTATTTTTTTGGCTGGGAAAGCTGCTTAGCCGACAGAAAAAGGAACGTACCTGAACATTTATGAGTCGGTTTTTCAAAGACAGCAACCCATCTTCCTTTTCATCTCTCCCTCCTTTCCCTTCCCAGGAAGGGAACACTTAGCAAAACTAAATAAATTATCAGCCCAGCCATGAAGAAGGCTCTCACTAGGCAACCCAGGGGAGTGTTGAAGCTATAAAGGCAAACACCCAGAGCCCAGGTCATGCCCAGGGAGGGAGCGGGGGAAGCTCCAGAGGGCGCCCCTGACAGAGGTGAGCACTGAGCTGCCTTCATCGCCTTGCTGCTCTGGGGACAGGAACAGAAGCGGTCTGGGGCTGCTTTGTGCTGACCCAAGGGACAGGGTGGCCAAGCTTATCATCTGAGGCCTCTTAGAACCGTGTGGTTGTTGAGTGAGAACAAAGCACCGTGTGTAGGGAGCTGAGTGAGGGGTGTGGGGCCAGGAGGCCTGGCTGCCAGGCCCTGCTACACCATCTAGCTGGCTGATCTCCAGTGAGTCAGGTAAACACTCTGAACTTTGACTTATCTGGAAAATAGAGATAATCATAGCAACACCGATCTCTGCTGTAGACTGAATTGTGCCCCTCCCACTTGCATGTTGAAACCCTCAACTCCAAAGTGACTGGATCTGGAGGTAGGTGGTAAAGTTGAGTGAGCTCCTAACGGTGGTGCCATAACCCCTTCGGGCTGGCAGTCTTAGAAGAGGAGGAGAGATAGAACGTTCGTCCTCTGTCTGCCATCTTAGAGGAAAGCCTGTGTGGGGCCATAGAGCAGGTGGTAACTTACAAGCCAAGAAGAGAGGCTTCACCAGGGACCAGAACTGCCAGACCTTGATTCTGGGCTTCAGCCTCCAGAACTCTGAGCAAGTACATTTCTGGTGTTTAAGTCACCGTAGCTGTGGTTTTTGTTAGGGTGCCCAAGTTGACTAGTGCAATCTCCTAGGGTACTTGAAAAAGCAAGTAAGAGGGAGTGGATGAAGGGTTCTGCAAGTCCCTGCACTCTGTACGGATGATAAAGGTCATTATGCTACACGGTCCGAACTTCTCATTTAGCAGGTGAGGAATCGAGGCCAAGAGGTGGTAAGGAACTCTCCCAAGGTTGGCCAGCTCTGCGTTCTGCTCTAGAGGCTGTGCCCTGTCCCCAGAGAGGCCGCCGATGGGCACCCTGAGAAATGCGGACAGACCCCACCTGCCTTACACTCTTGCTGAGCTGGAATCAGATCTCAGCTCCCTTCCTTTTTGCAGAAATGCCAGGACAGACACTGTCCAGGAGTTTTAGGGAATAAATAATCAAAACATGACTTTTACTCATTAAAATCATGATCCGAAACCTGCAGACCTACCTACCAGATGATCTCTGTGAGTGTGTACTTAAAATAAAAACATTTCTATGAGGGTGGCATCTTTAAGAAATGTCATTTCTATTTAGTTAATAAAATTACATGTATGCTCTAGAATATGCATATTCTATCCCCTTTCGACTGGAAAAAAAAAAAAACTAATTAAAAAAAAAACACACACCTGATTAGTCCTGGCCAGTATGGCTTAGTGATTAGAGCATCAGCCCTTGCATGGAAGTGTCTCGGGTTCAATTCCCAGTCAAGGGCATGTACCTGGGTTGCAGATTCGATCCCTAGCCCCAGTTACGGTGTGTGTAGAAGGCAACTGATAGATGTGTCTCTCTCACATGATGTTTCTCTCTCTCTCTCTCTCTCTTTCTTCTGCCCCTCCTTCCCTCCCTTCCACTCTCTCTACAAATCGATGAAAAAAAGTCATCAGGTGAGGATTCACAAACAAACAAAAAACACTGATTAAAAATACTTTCTAACTCTCCAATGCCTACTCCCAAAAAGAACTGGGCCAGATGCTGACCCCTCCAGTTGCTTCTTGGCCTTGGCCAGCCCAAGGGGACTGAGGGAGGAAGTGATGCCTCTCTGTGGCACCCTCAGGCCTTCTGCGGGAGTTTGGTGGCCCCACTCTGGTCGGCGGGAAGCTGGGGCCTCGAGAACTACTTCTGCATTCACGTGCCGTTGGGCACCGTTGTCTGCCTGCTGGCGAATGGTAGTGAGCTGGGAACAAGTGTCCCCAGCCTGGAGCCCACCTGTGGAGAGGGATGGCCATGGCCTGGCGTGGACGGGGTGGGGGAATCGCGGTCAGTATCTGGTAGTTTCAGCCAGTTCTCATTGATGCTTTGGACACGGTATTTAACATCAGCATTTTCATTTCTCTTTGATTGTCAGAGAAACCCCCACACACACACACACACACACACACACACACACACACACGCACGCACTCCAAATCTCCTTGTAAGGAGAAAAGCTAGGTAGGTTACCGTTTCCTTCTGGAAAAAAAGAAAAGCAAGAGCCCCCCACACTCCTCACAGCATGATTTCATAGGCCATGCTAATTATTTTTCAGGGCGAGCATAATAAAGCCCAGGTGATTTGCCTTCAGCAGTTTCTCCTTATCTTCACACAGCTCTGGATCATTTACCCACATGGCAAGCAATTACCACGAGCCCTGCAGTTTTTACCAGACATTCTTTGTGGGAACCCTGCTAGAGTCCACAAAGGTTAATACGCTTTTGCACTGCAAAATCTGGGCATTATCTTGTGTATTGTAAGACATGCCTGTGACACGTTGAATTCAGACGATTTACAAGATCAGCGAAACAGAAGGGGTTCCCGTGGGGAACCTTTTCCACTAACGATTTCCTCATCAGAATGAGGCGCAGTGAAGTATGGTGTTTGGCCCGGGCTCCCTGCCTGCGGGGCGGGGCTTGGCTCTCCTGCCCCCCTGCCTCTCCAGGACAGCTGAGGGGCTGGGGACCTTCACACTGGCACGTGCGGGTGTCCAGGGATGTGCTCCCCCTGGGAAAAATAGGTTTTGCTTCTTATAATTCTTGTATACTTCATTAATCTAAGATTATACAAATGTTAAATGTGTCATCCATACACAGAGATGACAGCACTGGCCACTAGGAAGGGAGATGTAGGCCAGAATACTGGCTGGGACTGTTTGGTACATTATCTGCTCACCACTGAGATCTCAGCGGAGATGTGACCTCCTCCGGGGGCTTTTCCCTGACTGCCTGTCCTATGGCGTCCTGCCAGTCTTTCACCACCCCTCCCCCAATGGGCCTTGTCCTCCTGGCCTTGCCCAGTGTTCTCTGAAATGCTTGCTTTTATGTGTTACCCCAGGGTCTTCCCCTGCAGGGCAAGTACTCAGCCTGTTTCATTCACCATTTGGTCCCCACGCAGACTCAGTGCCTGGCTCAAAAGAGGCTCCGATGAGTATCTGTCAAATTTTCACATAGTTTGTCTCCATCCCTATCCAGTGAGCACAGGTGCTGGGCGTGTGACAGCGCTGGGTATCTTATTTGGCATCTGCCGTGTCTAAGGACCCATCACTGATTGGCTCTCTCATTTGTTTATTCATACGCGTGATCACTGCGACATGGACACATGCATCCATACTTCCCGCTGAGGCCTCTGCCACAGTGCAGTGCAGCTCACAGGTACCGGGTTTGGACAGCGCCACCTGGGTCAGTCAGAGGCCTGGAGGCAGCTTTCTGACCCTGCAGACGCAATTCCAGGGTAAATGCAATCTAGGAGCCTAACCCAGCACTGCCAGCGGAGAAGCTTAAGGGGGACACGGAATGAGGGCGCTCCCCCAGAGGTCACCGTCCCTTACTGTTTCTGCCATTTCTATCATTTCCATTCAGTATCTGCTTCACCGTTTCACAGAAGTGGACATCGAGGCCCTGGGAGATCAAGCAGCTTAAACACCCAGTTGGTTAGCGGGGAGAACACTCCGTGAAGAACTTTCTCTGACTCACTGTGAATGGGTTTTGCTAGTAGATCTCAGTGTGGCTTGGTTCACACAGCCAAAGAAGCGGGCTCAGCTAGCCTCTTCTGGCCTATTGTTTAGAGACAAACAAGGTGGAGTGGCCATAGCCATGGGGGATCCAGAGTTAGAAATGACTTTCCAGATCATCTAGCCCCTAGACGAGGGCCCGAGATCCGGAGAAGTGAAATCATTTGCTCAGTGTCATACAGTTAATCAACGTCAAAGTCGAGGTCAAAACCCAGGTCTTGGGTTCCCAGATCTCTGTTTCCAGGCACATGAATCTTCATGACCTAACTGGAGTGGCACCGCTCAGCCTCCCAGTGAGGTCAGGGCTGCAGAGTGTCCCTGCAAGGAGCCCAGCTGAGGTGCCCTCTCTGCTCCTCTCCTTGCTCCGCTGCCTCCAGGAGCACAGCCTCCCAGCTCACAGCTGTCCCCGCATGAGCCCTTAGCCTCCAGTTGGCTCAGATGCAATCCTGGCTAAAGCTGGTGTAATTGGTAACATGGCCAGTGGGTTGAGACTGTCTACGGATGTTCACACAAACATTTATTCCCTGGTTGTTTCTGCTGTAGGAAATCCTATTCCCATGGGCAGACAGGATCTGCCTGGTGTTCAGAGTGCCCCCCATCCCACCTCAGCTCACGGGCCCCACTGGTTCCCTGCACTCCTTCCCTTCTGTGTATCTCGTAGCACCCTGTGGTCGTTCACTCCCCACTGCTCTCCTCTGCCCTGGAGCGCCCTTCCCCATAAGCTGCAGTCCCGCCCCTGTTTCCAGCAGACTTGGGCACCACTGTTCCACGACCGTCCGCTCCCTCCGATCTCCCTCTCCAAATCCCTACAGCGATCATGACTTACATTACCCAATCCTCACTTAAAGATATAGCCTCGAAGGCTGTTTTCTGTCATTTAACAGGGGCCATCTTGTCCCCCCAGACAGATTAGAAGCCCGGATCATGTAACATCTGGTCTCCCATCAGCACACATCAACTGACTGGCTGAAACAGAGATTTTTGTCTGTTACTTTTCTTTAGAACAGATTACAAAACGTTATTATGGCCGTTAGCAGTCCGGGTGAGATCAGCTGGTTGCAGGTTATCTTCATGTTCTGGTGTCCTCTGGCTTCTAACACTTCTCGCTGTTAGATTTGGGGATATAAATTCAGACTTCTCTCTACGTCACCCCTCCTTTAACCTCTCCACGACTTTCTATGAATTATTCATCAGCCACACCCAGTTCTGGCCTGGAGGTACTCTGACTCCTTGTAGCCTCTGCTCTTCCTGAAAGGAAGTGGCTTCTGAGTTCCCGACATCATTTTGACGACTATGGCAATAGCCCTTGATGTCACAGGCCCTGATCGTAATTGTGTTGCTGGAACTGGTCACTGAGAGAAACCACTCGGGCCAGTTGGAAAGCAGCCTTAACATTTTTTCCAAACAAAACCAAACCTGCTTTGACATCAAAGGGGGTGCTGGGGAACATCAGTCTGAGAGGTTTCCGTTGTTATCAACAAGCTCTCCAAACTTCCTCTGCTTTCAGTAGTCTGACAGTTCCTTTGCAAACACAGCTCTGACCCTGCAGAGGCTTTGGGAAGACGGTGGGACACGAAGGCCGTCAAAGCAGGGGTTTTGACTTCACAAAAATAACAGCTGGTGAGTCTTGAATAGAAAAGGTCTTGGAAGTCCAGGCAAAGAACGTGTCCGCGACCATGCGCTCTGCAAAACGCTGTTGGGATGGCATCCGTCTTCATTTAATTAAAAATGTACAAACCCGAAAGATTTTTAAAAAAATGAAAAAGTTCAAGCCTGGAGGGAAGACGTCTGAAAGGGAGAGAAGAGCCAGGCTGTCTCTGCGCGCCTCGCGGCAAGGCGTCTGTCCCTTCCACCCGCACCCCGCTGCTCCTCCGTCTCCTCCCTACCCCGGGTTTGCCCCCGAACAACTCATTTACGAGAGATGGCTGTCGTGGAGCATAAAGAAATAATTAAAAAAATCTTCAAAAGGCTGGCAGCATAAAAATCCCTGGCTCTGTCGCTTCTCTGTTTCTGCAAGCACCAATAGATCCATAATTCTCACACTTAATGTAATTCCAAGGCATCTAAAGTGATTTACAGTCGGTTTACTCAATACTTTCAGCTTTATTTAATGTAACAGTTATGGCACATAAAAAGTTTATTGGAAATCCTTTGGGAGTGCGATTGAGTAAGAAGGAGTCGTTGCTAATACCATTACAGGAACCGGAGGAAAGGGTCCCCGCCTGTTTTCTCTGTGACCTTTATGGTTCCGTGAGCAAGGGTCAGGGAAGGAAGGGCTTTCTCCCGCCCTCCTGCCACAGCTCGCGTGGGCTGGCTGCAGACCTGCCATCTTGGCTCTTTCTAGGCAGCTCTTTCTCAGGTTTGGCTGGTGACTTGGATAATAGCCCTCGGTTTAGATTGCCCTGGAGTCTCTATTATTAGGTAGAGTCTAGGTTCAGAAGGGCCTCCTAAAGGGAAAAGAAAACATTATCATATTTTCCCCTCTAAAACTGCCCTGTTCTCTACTTTTTAATAAGCCCCACTTTCTAGTTGGCCCTTCTCCACAGTTTAGTCCAGGCCCCCGGAGTCCCCGCGGCTGGGGAGGTGAGGTGGGGAGTGTGGGCACTAGCGCTCCAGACCCTTTCTCCACAGTCAGGCTTGGTGACAGCCGTGGAGATGAAAGCACTGAGGTCCCCATGCTGTCTGTGTCAGGAAGGAAGGAATCTGCTAAAACAGTGCCTTTCACCAGGGCCCACACCACCTCCCATGGGCTGTCAGAGAAAACTGAAATCTAGAAGCTAGCAGGAAGGCAAACCCGAGGGGCCTGACTCCAAGGTCTGGGGAGTCCATGGAAAAGGCTTCTTGTTTCTTGGCAAATAACGTCATTTCCTGTGTCTGCTCTACACTGTGACTGCATATATTTGGGAATTCTAAAGAGAACCTTGGTGGTGAAGGAGTGGACCTTGGTGCAGGTGAATATCAGCATTTAGTCTCTCAGTCATTTCTCTCCAAAGTGTGCACCTATGTTCTAGCCATAAGGCATTTCTTTGGTAAAAGTAAGTACAGTATTCTTAGCGCTCTCTCTCTCTCTCTCTCTCTCTCTCTCTCTCTCTCTCTCTCACACACACACACACACACACACACACACACACTTCTATTACCTGCCTAGCCCCTAGCTAGCTTTGGGAAACAAGGCATTCCATGCTTGTATATTTCATGACAACTGAAATTTTTCTCTTCTATACACAAATTTAAATACCAAAACAAAACATTCTCAATAAACATAATTGCAAATTAAATTACTCACTTTCATTTCTGCCTAATTAAAGTACTTTGCACTAAACACATTTAAAGATTTCCACATTGTCTTCAGTCATGGGTGGGACCGATGTTTTACTGAGTGGCAATGCAATGCTGCTTTCAAGATTTCATGCCGCCATTTCTCCAGACTCTACATGGCTTCTCTTGCCTTTTGAGTTTCCACAACTATTTCATACACAATTATTTTTCAGTGTCTTACTTTTCCTGTTACTTTTAATTTTATTTCCTTTCTGACTTTCTAATATCTATTCTGAGACACCATGCAATCACATTTCAAGCTTGATTTTGTGATATGTATTTTATTTCTTCAGAGGTATTTTTCTAGTTGCCTCTTGATTCTTGCCTGTGCTCCTAATATTTGTTTCTGTCAGTTAAGTGTTCAGTGTATATGTGATATACACAACATAGTATATTGTTTATATGTATGTGTGAACTGTATATTTACTCATACATGCATATGCTTTAGAGTTAGCTTAAAAGTTACTTAACAAAATTTCTTTCAAAGGTTGTGTATGGGGAGGGATATGTTATTTCCTTGCGATCTCATCTCTGTTAGAGAGGTATACTGTGATTTTGGTTCATCCTTAAAGCAAGGGAGGCTGTGACTTTGGTTCGTCCTTGTAAACTCTCAATAATGACTCTACTTCAGATACACAATCCGTAGGACCTAACTTCATCCTTGACTTTACCTGTTTGAAATCCATTATTGATTGAAAACTCGCTCTCAGTGTGTTTCAACAGTCTGACAATTAAGTTCTGCGGTGCAGATGTCTTCTTCGCTGAAACAAAACAAAACAAAACAAATACGGTTTGCCTTCCAGTTGGGAAGCACATGCCAAGGAGAGTGGGCCTTCCTGAGGGTGACTGCATCAGTCCCAGTTCTGGCTGATGCACTTCCTGGCCTGGCTGTAAGCCTGGCACAATACTGCTCTGTTCCCAGATCATTTCTTCCCGCCTCTGCACCAGGAAGTAACTTGATGAACATGTAAAGGTACAGCAAAGTTCATCGTCAAGTTTGTATCTTTCCACTCAATTACCTTCACACCTGCCTGCTTTTCGTGTATTTTAGTCACTGCTGTCAAAAAGTCATTTTCCTTGCTGGAGGACCTTACATGAACCCAGACCACAGGTGGAGTGACAGGGAGGGGTGTGTAGTACTCAGTAGGTCCAGAACCCTGTGGGGTTCATCAGAAAATGTCTAAAAATTGGTCTCCCATAGACACTAGCTCCTGAATGACACAATGCTTTGCAAAGTGCTTTGACATGTGTATCTAATAGCATCTCTCGCAAACAACTTGTTGAGTAGGTATTATCACATTTCACAGTCGCAGAAACTGATCCTTAGATAAGTGATTCAATCAATACTACATAGGAAGTGGCAGAGCTGGGACTTGAAGCCAGATCCAGTAATTCACACCTTGTGCTCGTTCCATCAGGGGGAACTATACGCCCTTAGTCTGCACAGCGAGAAATGTCATTCAATCAACTCTGGGCAGCTCTTGGCAATACTGAAGTGGTGAATGTCTGAATTTGATCTCTCTCTACTCTCAGATCTCACATTCTATCTCTCAGAAAGACCTTTCTCTCAACAAATACTACTAAAGAGTTATTCAATAATGGATGATGTTGCCAACAGTCCCAAGGGTATTTTATTTTAATCAGGAACCCTTAAAGACCCCTAAGCCTTCAAGATTGAATTTAGTGAAGGCCTAGGCAGAGAGGGTAGAAGAAAAACGTGGAGAGAAGGCTCTCTTCAGTGTCAGTGACATTTCAGCATCTTGCTGGTGCCAACTTTCTTGTAAGAATAGCTTAGCAGTCACCAACGTGTTTGACACATTAGTCAATGTAGACCAACATGGGACCTTTCTGGTCGGGGTAGTTGGATAAGTAGCCACAAGAGGGCAGCAGAGGGCTGGAACTGCTGGTTAGACTAGGAAGCTGGTTAATTTCTCAGGAAAGGGCAGAAAGCTTAGAGCAGAGAGACCCCAAGGAGATTGCCACATGTAGTGAATACTGGGAAGCTTCTCCCAGGCTGCACCCTTCTTCAGACCCTCACCTTCTGGGGACATTGGCTGCTGACCGCTCACAGCTGCACAGTCACTGTCAATTACCCGGGCAGCAGGGAACTACTTTTTCCAAGGGTATGCCCTCTCCAGGGGAACGGCCATCACTGGCAAGTGGAGGGATGTAATGACCCTTTGCTTCAGTTTGGGACAACTCTCAAGGTCTATCCATAGCTTCAGGACTGGCTGAGGCCTCCCCTCTGCGTCAGTTTGTTCCTCTGTCCAGTCCTGTCTTTCTGGTTTCCTTATAGGGGTGTCTCCAGAGACCACTCATTGTTTACTTCTGGCCTATTAGCAAAAACAGTTGATGTTACATAAGCCCACATTTCTCAGGGGCAGTTTCCAGGGAGCCTCATCCATGACACTCAGCTATGTGCTACAGGGAAGGCTGACGAACCCAGAGGAGTAAGGGAGTGGACCAGCTTTCAGCCTGGAGAGCTCATGAAACAGAGTCTGTGGGGCCAAGCTTAGGGCTGGAAGCAAACACATGAAGACAGATACCAGGCTAGGTTAAGCTGGGATGCACCTAGAATCCAGTCCAATGCCCAACAGAATTGGGGCTAGAACTAAGAGGAACAGAGTGGGCCAAGGAAGGAAGGAAAACTGCTCCAGTAACACTAAAGCAGAATTTGTTCTTTTTTGCTGGAGCAGATGTAAGGGTTAAAGGTCTTTTCCTGTACCCTCCTTTTCACCCACACCTCCCCACACCGAGCAGCTGGCAGCACCCACCACCTCAAGGCCCCACCTAAGCACTGTGTGTACTCGCATTGACTCTGGTTACAGTTACTACTCTCGGGCCGATCCCCAGACCCCTAAGCAAGAATCACACTGCGCATTCAGACATGCCCAGAAACACCATGTCCTATGAAAACCTGGCCAAAAGAGAGAAGCAGAAAAATAGAGTTGTATTGCTTTTAGGCTCTTTCTCCAATTTCCCTGAAATTCTTTTTAAACCTAGGGCGTGTAGGCCTTTGCCTGTTTTCACATCCATAGCAGAATTATTCCACTTAGATAATGGAGGTGCCATGTCCTTCCTTAGCTCCAGCAGAGTCCCCCCCCCCCCCCCCCCCCCCCACTAAGCCTCCTATTGTTAAAAAACACAAACTCCTGCAATCGAGGGCAGCCAATCCAGCTCGGGAGCAGGTACGGGAGTCTGGGGCCTCCTCAGGGAGCGGACTGAACAGCCTATGGATTAATGTACTATTATTACATTACTCTTTAAGCTTCAAAGGTCTGCCAGGAGGGCTAAGCTCACTATCTATTCCATGACATTTTAAGAACAAATAATACATTAATATATTTAATTTGAGAATAAACACATACATTACAGGCAGGGGATTTTGTCTATGCTGATAAGGCACCAAATGACCTTTCCAGAGCAATCCCAGCACGCAGAGCCAGAAAGGGACGTGTTCCAAAAAGCCTTTTGTATCTGCCGGCTGGAATACGAGGGTTCAGCGCGGGTTTGGCCCGTGCGGAGTTGCAGCTGCCACGCTCTTAGGAGATGGGAGCTTTCGCTATAATTACCCCTTCGACACTAATCTGCAGGAACACTAAATCTTGTTGCCTCAAATTAGTTAATCAATTAAGTGTCAAACCACAAAATGTCAGAGATTTTGGTTTGTATTTATTATCTTGGCAGGCACTTCCTCCCTCAGCCCCTTGGCTTCATCTCTCTTCCCCTTGCAGGGGAGCTGGCTTTTAAAAATGACCAGTCACTCATTGTTTATTTCTGGCCTATTAGCAAAACAGTTGACGTTACATAAGCCCGGTGCCCAGGGCTGGAGCAGTCCTGAGATTGACGGCTTGGACGGCGTTCAGGCGAAGTCGGGTATCTGTAGAGTGCCTTTCCTGGGCTTAACTTAGAACAGCACATGGCTGATGAGCCAGCACCTTCCTCTGTGTTCTCTCGGGTCAGCCATTTCGGAGCCTACATTAATTGATGGAAAGCCTTGTTTATTGTTACATCACTCTCATGAGCAAGGGGTGGGCAGCAGTGTTTCTAGAATTCCCTGGTCAGAGCCTCTCTTTTCTCCAAGGCCCCTGGCTCGCCCACAGCTGTGTCTGCACCGGCTGCAGCTGCGGGCTCCTGGGGGACCAGGAAGAGGCTGAGCGAGCTGCCCGCGGGCTGTGCCCAGTGCTCCGGCCCTGGCTGCCCGCGCATCGTACTGGTTCTACTGACATGACTCCCCCAGAACATAGCCCTTCCACCTCGGCCCACTCTCACCATCTGTCTTAGTGGAGCCACAGAAATGAGCTCACCCTCAAATCTCAGATTGGCACACACAAAATAGCAAGGTTAAATCTACTTGGTGCTGAGAAACTCAAAGTAAGATGTGGTCCCAGTGTCTCAGGAGTGTGAGATTTCTGCCCTGAACAGAAAGACAATTCACACGGGGCAGTGCGCATAAATCGCTTACCAAGCTGTGCCCTGTGCACAGGTGGGCTCACAGATGGGGCTTTCAGTGTGGTCATCATCTCCTCCAGACGATGTCCTTTTTTAGTTTGATAGGTAGATAGACTGTTCCCCTGGTTCCCAAGAGTAGTATGTGGACTGGAGCCTGTCCACAGTGAATTACATTCTTTTTAAACTTTGAGGAGTTAAAATGTCCTTTCTTTCTGATATCATGGTGACAATTGATGGTCATTTTTTTAATGCCTGGATTTTGCCAAATAAAAAGTTGACAATATTATGTTAAGCGCAGGAGATTTGGTTTCATATTTTTATTTTAAACTCTTACTTCTCTATGAATTCTAAAACTCTGAGTCCAAAAATGTAAAGCCCCAAATCTGTGTCCTGATCTGATCTTATTAAGTCGCTATTCTAGCTGAGGAGTTTAAAGACAGAAGTCAGCATGCGTCTGCCAAGTGCCCCCCTCCGATGCCAGTGCCCTTTAGGGCCCTGCAGGGTTGAGGACAGTTAGGACTTGAGTTCTAAGGGTGCCACACTTGGCCTGCAGTGGCCATTCCAGTGAAAGCACTGAGGGCATCCCAGAAATTTTCCATTTAGAGAAGACCTTAGTCATTATCGAGTCCAACTCCTTAGTTTCAGAGCTGAGGAAACTGAGACTCAGAAAAGGAAGGGGTTTCCCCAAGAGCAGTAGCCACCCCCTCAACTTGGGGTTCAAAGTCTGTCAGCGAATGCATCGCTTGCTCCAGCAGCCCTACTGAGTCCTGGGCAGTGGACCCCTGGGACTGCTCTCCTCTTGGACGATGCACTTTCTTTGTCACTGACCCTGTGATCAGATGCAGGCAATCCCCAAAGAGCCTCTTTGGGGTCCCCCCTGGTTCGAGTCTGATGACTCCTGAGGACTCGGGGTAGTATTGGGTATTGCAAAGGCCTCGGTTTGGAGTCTGAGAGATCTGTATTCAAATTTTACAGCTTGGGCAATAACTTAATCTCTGTCTAGCCTTCCATCCTTGAAATGTGGACACAAAACTTACCTGGCAAGCTGTTTCCAGGATCCACATGATAGCGTATGGAAAGCACCTAAAGCAGAACAGCTATGAAAAGTAGGAATTCTTTCCCCCCACTTCCCTTTAGCCCAGGCTCGTCTTCATCAGGCTGAGAAACGGGTGGAGGAGGGAGGGCGAGTGGACACCTTACAGGGCTTAGTGATCACCTGGCTTCACCGTGAGGCTAACCGGCACACTACCTGGAAGCCCTAAAGTTTGATAGCCGAAATAGTCATGGAAAAACCAAGGCAAGATAGACAACATGTTTGAATCTTCACCGAATGTTGGGTGGTCAAAGTCTTATTATCTTACCTGTATTTGAATAGAGCCCTGGGAAAGTCTTTTTAGAGTGGGCTGAAAAATTCCCTCTGACTTCTCTGCCGCTTGTGGGCCTCCAGGCTGCCTTGCCATTCAAGCATCACCCTGCGTCTCTGCCCCATGAACAGAGCAGGCAAGGGCCCTGTGAACCTGGTGTGTCTACCAGCCTGGACGAGATTGAATGGGCCAGTCCATCAAGACCCTTTGGCCAGTCTGGTCTTATATGTCTGCCCATTTTAAATCCAGCCTTGTGTGCTTTCCTCAACCCTTTAGACCCTCCCATTTAAATTTCCCCTCAACAAATATAAAACAAAGTGAAAAACAACCCGTGTGCCTCTCCTCCAGTGGGGTTTGGGAGGGTGAGTCACTCGGCTATTGCCTTGCCTCCCTGCCCGCCTGCAAGATACGCCGCTCCGGCAGGGCTTTTGTTTCCTCCGGTTATGATTTACGCGGGTGGACCCGGGCAGGGAAGAGTCGAGTATCAATTTCGCTGGGTTACCGTGTTAAATGACCGATGCATGGATGGTTATTGCTGCCTCGGGAGCAAATGAAAGCCCTTCGCCTCCCTGACACCACCGTCCCCTCCTCTGCTGATGATCAGTTAAAAATGTAAATAAAAAGACTGCACTTTGGAGAGAGTCAGCTCAGGAGGGGGCGGAAAAATTGCAAAAGCGAAGTTTATTGATCCCCTGGTCAAGATTGATGGCACAATAAGAGCAGGAGGCGAAGAGTGATTTTGCTTTTGAAAACGTTGATGAATAAGCACTCAGGAGCAACGAATAGCCGGGCTCACCGAGTGATGGACGGTGGTGGGGGAACAAGATGCATTTTTATAAATGGGTGAAAGGAGAGGGGGACTTATTAAAAAAATGAATGACCACATGTGGCAGGGGTATGCCAGTAGGGAGAAGAAAGCCATTGATTTATGTGTACTACTGGCATTTGAAAATTCAATAATAACATTGACAAATGAGAGGCAAACCTGGCCACAGGACAGCGCCGAGCCTGGAATGGAGAGAGAAAATGCCAAGGTCAGAGAGAAGGGACAGAAAAACATGCTTATGTTGGAAAGCCTTTACATTAACTCATCTATATAAAGACATTAAGAAAAATCCCTCCGCTATCAGGGCGGACGGGCAAGGGGAGGGGACGGGAAAGGCAAAGCCGCCCTGCCAGCTCTTGCTGCCTTCCAAGAGAAGGTGTCTGTCCTGCTGACCACTGGGTGGCTGGGCTGCGCTGGGCCAACTTGCCCCACTACTAGAGTTTGAAATAAAAGCATCTTCACAGTCAAGGGCTTTTTCCTGTTGACACTCACGTTCTGTCCTGAGCTATCCCTTCACGGGTCTCATTTTATCCGTTCTGCCTTTGCGACCATTGTTTTTGTGCGCGGATTCCTCTGTTTGTGGATCCCATGCTCCCCGAGGACAGGCCTTTGTCTTATGTCCCAATAGCTCTCCCAGGGCCTTGCAAATGAGCCAGTGATTCTAACTGCCATTTTGGGGGTTTGCTTGCTAGTCAAGTATAATAAGTGACCATTTCTTTGACTTTGGCAGACTTAGGGGTTCCAGCTCTTCTGGGTCTCCCTCTATCTCTTTCTCCACTTCCCATCTAGCCCTACTTTTTTTTACTGAAACATTTTTCCCTCTGATCTTTTCATTCATTCATTCATTCATTCATTCATTCATTCATTCATTCATTCATTCATTCATCAAGTCCATATGGAGCACTGGCTCTGCACTAGGCAATATGCTAGGTGAAGAGTATAGACTTGATCCTTGACTTGAAGAGTTTGGCAAGAATCTTCTGTTGAGCATGCTGACCTCCAGAAACAACGTGTGCAGAACTCTTTGTGCCCATTACTCCTCCCAACCACAAGGGCTCTCGGATGTCACACTAGATGGCTGCCTTTCTAAGAAGTCTCTCTGTGGGCCACGCTGAGCTGCTCTGGAGGTCCCAGGTTTACTTTTCTTCAAGCCACCCCTGGTAATATTTTATCCATTCCTCTTCCTTTTCTAGCTCTCCCTCACTTACCACCAGTTGTTGTTCAGCCACAGAAGGACCCTGCACATATATCAAATCTGGATGTGTGAGCGTACGCACAGGCACACGCACACACACAGACAGACACGGATGCACGCACACATGCCCCTCCCTGTTGACTGCAGCCCTCTGACAGACTGGCCTTTGACTTGTGACCTGCACCAGCCTCGGGATTCCATTGGATACTGCACCTCCTTCTCTGCCTTTAACCACCAGCTTCCTGCCAATGCCACAAGCTACGAAAGTGATTCTGTGATTTGAACATTTCAGCTACTTAATATATTCCCCTTCCTTTGTTCCTTGGCTCTGCCTTAAATGGCAGAGGTGTGCGAGGGGATAAGTCCTCCCGAGAGAAGGCTGGCTGCCTGTCAACGTGCTCTCTTTGTTCATTCCCCACTTTTGCTACTATTCCCCTGTGGTCTGGGCTGGCTTCTATGACGTCTTTTCCAAATGCTACAAGGTGAGAGGGGGCTTGAACAGAAACATAAATCCTGGCTAATATCCTCTTGGAACAGTCTGGAGCAGTAGCCTCTCCCAGGGGCTTGTCCATGGGACTGACCTAAAAGGATGGCATGGCCGTGAGGCCCAAGTGTGGGTACATGACGTCTCCTTAGGGCTTCCATAGGTCTCCATAGGCCTCTAGCAGTTCCCTGAAATTTCAAGTTTAAAAATTTTATTAACTTCTACAATACAACTGTGTCTTCTTTTATCTTCTCTGCTTTCCCCTTTATGCCCTAGGCCTTAGTGGCACATATGAGTAATGGAGAATGGCGTGGAGGGCTGGGAAGATACCATGGACAGATGTGAGAATCAACCGAAGGTTTGCCAGCCTCCTTCTGGCTTCCCACCCTCAGTCTGAAGCAGGCTCTTGTACCTCTGTTCTTATCACTCTAACTACCACAGCATAACGATAGATTCACCTGCTTGCCACACATTCTTTGAGAAAACTCATGCTAAGTACCTTGGATGAGCAATTGGTTAACCCAATGAAAGCAATAGGGACCCTGCTCCCGTAAATTCACTGGGTGGAGGCTGGGGATTTAGAGAATGATTCACACATAAGCAATTGATTTTGAGTCACTGATATATCTCATAGGGCTTAGAACAAGGGTAGCACCTAGTAACCACTCAACAAATATTTGTTGACTAAATGAATGGATACAATGCATTAAGTTCTATAATAGAAAAATGAAACTATGCACGGGGCACATAGAGGCTTAATTTTGCTTCTGAGAATTAAGAAAGGCTTCACAGGGCAGCTGGCATTTGAATTTCACCTTAAAGCATGAATAAGAATGCAGCAGCTAAAGCAAGATCTCTCTGGTTAAAGGGAAGAATGAAGCAGAGGGGTGATATTGGAGTCAGAGACCAGCTTACAGAGGAGAGACAATGAGCACTGAGCTCAGTAAAAGTAATAATCATTGACATTTTTTGGAGCACTTACTATGTTAAGTGTTTTCACACTATGCATGAACTTTCAACAACACTCTCCTTTGAGTATCACAACATTATTTTTACAGACAAGGGCACTAAAACTCAGAAAGAATAAGCCACCTCCTGTGGTTACACAGATAATGAGCCAGGGCTAGAGGTCAGTCTGACCCAAAGATCATGCTGTTAAGTACCAGGCTGTGGGGAGTTTCCACACAACCTACTTCTTTGGAAGAAATGAACTCAGTAGCTGGCATACTGCTTGGCACATAGTAGTTACTCAGTAAATATTTGCCGAATGGTTACATTGTGGTTAGGTACATGGGTCTGGGAGACCAAAAGGCTTGGTTATGTTATGTTTTTTGAGCTACACGCTCGGGAAGGAGGGAGGGGAAATTTGTCTGGGGAGAATCTTGCTGGGCATTAAAGTGAGCATGAACCCTGCACGAGCTGACTTTTAATCACAGAATATAATCACACATCACAAAGTATCAGGGCTGGAAAGTACCTCAGACAACTTCCTCAATGGTTTTCAAACGTTGTTTCTGTTCTACCAAGGAGGTCTCTTTCTCCAAATACAATCTACAGCTTACCCAGTAGGACAAACAGAGGTGAGTGGCGCTGCTCTGTCTGAATCAAGGTGGGTAGGGATGGCTGAAAGATTCAAAGCCCACCTCCCAGCCTCCTCACAACCTCACGGTAGATGTAGACTTGCCTCAACAGAATCTTAGGCAACACAGACATAATCTGAAACCCTTGATGGAGGTCAATCTCAAGGGGAAACTGAGGGTTAGAGAGGGGAGAGACCCATGGACAGAGCTGGTAATGTAATACCTGGACTAAGGTACAGACCTTTGCCCTAGTGGATCATAATCATTTTAGGCAAATTAAATAAGGACTAAGGACAAGACACTGTTGAGAAGTGTCCTGGATTTGGTGCCATGTTGGCTCGGGAAATAAGGGGAAAGGGCCTAAAGATTCCAGTTTGTTTTTCTGCATTCTTTCTGGCTCCAGCTCACAGTAAGGCATGGGCAGGTGCTGCTCACGACTGAGGTGCAGTAACTCTCCTGGAGGGTGTCCAGGGATGCTAAGTAGGACTCTTTCAGAGCAAGAAGCATCTCATTCAGCTTTACATTCCCTCCAGCCTAGTACATTGCTAAGAACTAAAGCTGGTATTTGTTGACTGAATAATAAAAGTTTGTTTTCCTTTCAAGCATTGCTGCCATGAGGCTCCCATCTGTTTTGCTGTGATGAATCCTCCAATTTTAGTTGTGTGTGTGTGTGTGTGTGTGTGTTTTAACGAGGCCGCCCTTTGTTCGCACAGATGAGAATTGGGTTGGAGTTGGGGAAGGAGAATGTAAAGGTGAGGAGGCCAGCACCCTGTGAGCGTGACCACTCCAGAAAGTGAGGCAGTGAGCCCAGTCCTGGCCCACTTTCTGCAGGAGCAGATTCAAGGTAAGAATAATATTTCCCCAATGAGGATGTTAATGATGAATGTCTCCCACCAATCCTATTTCTTCTAAGGGGCAGAGCAGGCCACTGGCCCTCAGCAGTTTCTGGGCTGCCTTGGCATTCCAGCCCAAGGTGGGTGCTGCCAGCCTGGATGGAGGGAAGGACAGTGAGGTCCCAGTTTTCTGAGAGCATTAGAGGTGGGACTGGGGCAGGGGGAGGACTCGGGGGCTCCTTCCTGCTTCCTGGGCCATTTACAAGGAAGCAGTCCTGAGTAGGCTGCTGTGATGTTTGTCTACTACGCAGACCACTTTGAGGCCAGTTTGCCAGGTCTACCCAAGGAGCAACGGGGATGCTTTTCATCTGGAAGCAGATCATGCATCCCTTTAGGCCAGCTCTGTGACCTAAGTGCCGAGTGGCCTCAAGCACATCTCTGAACCTGTGTATCCTTGTCTGGAAAGTGAGGACAATCACACTTCCCTCACGTGCAGGTTGTCAGGATTACATGTCCTTAATGACTGTGAAATACTGCGTGAGCTATACTGGGCCATATAAATGAATCATTCACTAAAGCCATTGAGGCAAAGAAGAGGTTTCCCTCTCATTATGTCACCATGTGGGAATAACCTAGGAGCCACGGGGGAATATTAGATCCAGTGGCATCCCCTTCCCGCAAGGCTTGCTTTCCTCATTAGGACATCCACAGAGTAGGCCCTGTTGAGCTGTCTGGCTCAGGAGGCCGGAGTCTGGATGGTGGGAGTCAGCGGTGAGGGCAGGCAGATGCTTGCTCAGTGTTTGTTTTTCATCCTTTGTTTGTGGGAGGGTGGTGGGGGCCTCTCATTCCATATTGTATGAGTCATCAGTGGGAACTGTGCACAGTCCTTGTCCCCATTTACACAAAGCCCTTTCTTCTCTCATGAGGTGCGGGGTCACGGCTAGATGTGGTAGGTGGAGAGTCTGGTTTAACTTAGTTTATTTGTGATCTAATCACTTTTTTGGCAGAGGATCTGTTGTTTGTAATTTACAGTCTTCCCACTCAGAGCTGCTGTGGTTCCTGGACTCTGTCAGAGCTGAGGAAGTGGTGGGACAAAGACAGACAGACAGACAGATCAAGGTGGCAACATTCTGCTTAAAAAGTCTGAAAGAAAAATGCATCTCCTTTCACTACTTGGGGGGGTCGCTGTGACAATGAGCTTATATGTCCTATATCAGTGAATATGAAAATGGGGCCAGAGTGATATGTATGTTTCACAGCCCTGAGTTACGAAATCAAAGGCAAGAGAATCGATCTCACGTTGTCTACTCCCCTTCTGGAAGGATGAGCAGACAGAGGCAGAGCCAAGAACACTGGGAATATCCCAGCCCTGGATGAAGCTGCTTCCTTGCCTTGTCTGCCAGTGTTTCTTCACTGCTTGTCATGATCTTGATGCCGATAGCAGGCTGGAATATAAAGCTTGAGAGATGGATAGATAAGCATTGCTCATTGTCTTATATATGCCATAAAATACTAACTTCAAACATCAAGTTAAATAAAAAGAAAGAACATTATATTGGATCATGTGATATACAATGTTTAATTGGGATACACATTTTTGTTTTGTTTTGTTTTTGTTGGCAGTCCAACAAAATTGTAGCAAAGCCGAAGTCTAGCATGGAATTCTATTTGATAAAGATGTACTCTTTCTTCTCAAAGGGTGGATAAACTATATCAGCAACTTGATGGGGGTGGGGAGAGGATAGAGAAAAAACAAAAAATATGAATAAAATATTTTCCTTCAGGTTTAGTTCCTGGCTTCAGCTCATGGCCTCTGAAATCCTGGCTCCACTACTTATTTCACATATGTCCAGGGTAAGGTATTTAGCCTCTGTCTTTCCCTGTTTTTCTCATCTGTAAAATGGAGATAAGAGTAAAACCTATTCTCTTGTTTTTAGGACGATTAAGTGAGTGAATGCATGTAAATCACATAAAACAACACTTGAGTCATAATAAACATTCAACCAATGGGAGCTATTGATGTTACTCCAGTGGAATGTAACTCTTGACTGTGAGCCCCAGGGCTGTGACTGCCTGGCTCACCGTCCTAACCTCAATGTTTAGCACAGTGCTTGATGCTTCAGAGCCCCCTAATAAGTATTTGTTGACTGACTAATAGTTAGAGTTTGGCTCCATGAAGGTTGTCCAGGTTGTTGAGTTCACAAAGCATTGTATAACTTAATTTGGGATTATGAGGATAAAGTTAGTGCCTCTAAAGCTAATAGCAGCTTCCACACCTGAGCAAGGACTGAGAATACACACAGAAGCCCTGGTGTTGTGAATCTGAGGCGCGGGCCAAGCAGGCCAGCAACCCGGTTATCAGCATGGCAGCATCTAAAAGCCGGTGAAGTGTAGAATTGTCTGCGGCCTGTTGGGGAGTCATGGAATTCAGACAAATGTTAATGGTGGTATCAAAGGTCCACAATGCATTGCTGTGTGAACCATCGACTCCCCCAAAACTCCAGCTGCCAGTATTTGTAGTCACATTGTTTTGGTGAGGGCCAGTGGTCAGGGGGACAGGGGCCGCCACGGGGTTGTAGGGTGACGGGAAATGAAGTGTCTCTTTCTCCGAGGCAACTGGGCTTATTTTAATGGGCAAGGTCAGCAATGAAATGACCAGGAAGAGAAATTGCTGCCATTATGCGTCAGTTGCAATCTTACATCAATTATTCCTTGTACCATTCCCTTTGCCACGGGCTGAAGCAAACATGGCCCTAATCAGTTTTACATCTCCGTTTAATTTTATTGGAAAGAAGATCTGGCAATGCATCACAGAGGCCGGGTGTGACATGAAAGGTGACCCCCCGCCAACTTAATGGCACAATACATAACCCTTAATGAAGTCGCTATCTTGTCCCTCTTTTGCTGTCACAGCCCCGTGATTTATGACGGCATCATTTTGCTTTGCCCTCTTTTCATTTCAGCTTTGACAAAGTGGATGAAACAATTATCTTCGTTATCGGCCAGAGCAGCAGAAATGTGAGAGTTGGATTTCTGCAGGTGGAAGGCCTTGGCTGAGGATCAAAACCAATGGTGAAATGTGCTCAGGACTTTTTTGTGTCCTCTCCCCTTCTTCCTGTGACGATGGGCTGCTGAAGACGGATTGTGTATCCCACTGAGCAGTGTGCGTCCTATATCACAGAGGCAAGAAGTAATTTCAGAAGAAGGAGAAGCTGCAGATAGAACAGAGCTTGGGCTTTTTCACCTTGTTGTTTTCTTTTGAGCACCTTATATTTGTTTTTCTTTGCATGCCCAGGCCAGGTTCTCTCTGTCATACCTTCATCTTACACCCACCTGCATGAATGGAACATGCATTTTTTCTATATTATAAATCATACCTTGCATGTCTTTAGTTTAATTAAAGGTTATATGTTCATTCATTATTCAATCAAAATTTATTGGGTGCCTTCTAGATGTTAAATAAATTTAGGTGGTGTGGAAATAAAGAGAAGGAATAGTTATGGACTTTTATCCTCAAGAAGTGGTATATTCTACCAGCAAAAATAAGTCATGAATATAAGTGAATGTAACATAGATAGAAAGGGATTCACATATCAAGCTCTGTAGGCAGAAGGTATCATGGTTGTTCAGAAGAAGTTTTTCCCAAAATAGAAGAGTTTAACCTTAAATGGGGGGCAGGATTTGAACAAATAAAAATGAAATGCATTTATATCTACTATTCTTACAGACAGTGCAGATGGATAGCTAGATAATAAATAGGCCAGACTTTGGTAGTAGCTTTATATTATTTTGACAAAGTGACATAGAGGTTGGGGGAAAAACAGGACAAGCTTTGGGTCAGAACAATGGTGAGTCAATATTCCAGTCTGTGCCTCCTGATGTCCAGTTGGAGGTGAGAATGAAGTCAGTGAAGGTTGAGAAGATCACAGAGGCTGTGTCTTCAGTTGTTTGGTTCAGCTTGATGTCTTCCCTGCCCTCCCCGCAATTCACAGGCTAGGTGTTCACAGCAGGAATGTAGACCTGGGATGTCATTTGGATGTGCACACATAAATGCACACTGGCATTGACTGGGCTCCATATTTTCCCAATAGGTAAGCTTGCAAAATTCAACTCCAAGTATCTTTCTTCTCTTTGTATCTGACTCAGGGAGAATTGCAAAGAATTTTCACTTACTATGGGTTCTATGAAGTCCAGAGATAATTGGTTGGAGGTTCTTTAATCAATGAAACTCTCTTTGCAAATACCACCAAGTGAGGCCCGTGTTATTAATGGGATTGTTAAAATGGTGAGAGTTTTTCCACAGTGTTTTTCCTCAAGTAGATGGAGAGCTGTAATGCTGACATGGTTAATTGGGGTCTTAAGTAGAGCCTTCCTATAAATCTGCATGTAAATAAATGTTAAAAAATACATCATATAAATTGACATATGTGTATACAGAGAAATCATTTCCAGAAAAGTCAATATACAATCCATTTTGTCTCTGCTTCCACTCTCCTCCTGTTCAGTGTATAGGGAGTGAGGGGCTGAAGGAGGAATGCGGTTCTGTGTCCTGAGTCTATTTCCTAAAAGTAGCACATATTCATACTTAACTTGAAGCTTGTATGTCGGCATGATGGTTATTTAAGTCTATAGCTAAAAAACATTAGAGGAAGCAGTGTGAAAGCCAGGGTCATACTGTTCAATATGCAACTGAAATATCAATAGTCAGACTGTGAGCACACAGAGAGGGTGCAAGGTTGGCATTTTTTAACGCTCTTGTCCCCATATCCAACAACTAGTGCGGGTTCCCCCCAACCCCCACCTGCTCAGCCCACTCCCAGCAAGTGTGCCTGCCCTGCCCACAGAGGCACATTCATCACCACCTTTGATGTTAAAACCTGCCTGCAGTTTTGTCTCTGATGGCTGCTGTGCAGAATGAAGAGATTCTAAGGACAGCATATGTGCAGGGCAAGGTACTTAGCAGCAACAACAAAACACCGAGAGCTCTTTCTCCTGTTTACCTTGGGGCAGTATCCAAGAGGAGTTGGAGGTCCATTTTCACCTGTTCTTCTCTTTATTCCTGCCAAGTGGGAAGTTGAAGGGCCCGGTGACCCAGAATACAAGCTTGTCCGTCATGTGCAGCACCACGTGCCCGAGGGCTGTCCAGAGCCTCCCCCTGAGCAGGCAGTGGAAGGTGGTGGGATAATCTCTGGGAAAGAAAACAAGACATTTTTTGGCTAGAGTTGGGGGAAAAGGGAGGCGGGAAAGGGGGAACCCTGCAGTTACTTCCTTCGATCTCAGTAAATTGGAAAGGTCTTTCCCCTGATTCCTGCTGATATTTCCTGATGGAAATTTCTTCCATTGACAGAGATACAGATGGAGTTTACCGACATGGGACAGCAGACACACTCTGGGATAATGAAAAAATGCCCAAGGTAGCCATATGCTCAGTGGCAGTTTGTTAGAAGGAACTCCAGTTGGGTGAATACATAATAGCATTTTTGGCAGCAATGACTAAGGGGGATCCTCTGTACTTTTCTATGTCTTTTTGCATTTTTTGATCTAATTTGTGTGAATTTTGAAATTATAGTTTTATGCATTAACATTCTTTACGAGGCTCACTTTTCTCCAATCCTGAGATTTATTTCCAAGAGATCTGAATGATCTGAGGCAAGTCCAGGCTCAGACAACGGATTCTCTCTTCTATGGCATGTCCTTAAAATCTCCATTGTGACCTTTCTTCTCTCTTGTTTGAAAGTATGTCTTATAATGAACAATGATGCCATTAATTATGACAGTGATATTATTATTATCATCATGACAGCAACTGTTTATTCAGCATTTATAGCTTCATGTGGACATTACTATCCTTGTTTCATAGTTGTGGAAACTAAAGATCTTCGAGGATGTTGCCCACAGTAACACAATAAGTAATGATCAGATTCAGGATAAGCATCCAGGTCAGCCTTATCCAAAGCTTCCAGGATTCCATGCTTTCCAGAACACCACGTGTCTGTCTATCTTACCCACAGCATTGGGTGACAGGAGTAAGTGCTTGGTTGTAAAACATACCACTCAGAGGCAACTGCATTTCAAGTGTAGATTCCTGGTTCAATTTATAACCTAAGGCTGCCAGGTTGTCAAGATAGTTTTCTTGAAATACCTGTTTTTATTATCATGTTCCTTTCTGAAATAGGTTTTTTTTGTTTGTTTTCGTATTCTAGGCTCCGGATTTGCCCAAATATTTATTTCATTCTATTTATTTATTTAGACCTGGGATGTTAAGGTGAACTGGCCAGACTGACCAGGCCAAGTGTGTGGGAAATATATAAACCCGACCCACACTCTTGTCCATCCAGACACCTGACTCCTTTACTTTGAGGCACCAGGCAGAAATACCACAATGGAAACACCTTTTGGTGTGGGAATCTGTAGGAGACTAAGAAGCTCAATTAAAGGGCAATGTTCTGACCCAGGACTTAAGCCAGGACCATTTGGAACTCTGCGTGCACAGCAAATGATTTGCCTCGGGCTTTGTGATGTAGACAGAAACTGAAAATGCGCGCTGGGCCTGAAAAACGTGCTCTGGGCGGAGGCCGGAGTGGCCGAGGAGGGTCATTTTTCTTCCTTTCCCCACACTGCAGTCAGTACTTCGTATGTATCATGCAGGCCACATTGTGGGCCGAGGAGAGCTGGATGAACCACACGGTCAAGGGAAGAAGTACAACCTGCCAGGTTGAAGGCAAGAGGCTCGTTCTGTAGATGAATTTGCTTCTTTCCTTTCGAGATGCTAATAAAAAACATACACTCTTTGGTAGAACTTTATATCCTGACTTCACTCTCCCAGTGTTCCAGCTCATTCTCCCCGTGTCTGTCTCTTGTAGTGAAACTTGGTGTGCTCCTAATTAAGTTAGTCTAGTTCATTCCTGAGTAGTAGGAAACATATGTATAAACCCGCTGTCTCCGGTCAGGCCCTCGGTTTACTAAACCTTCCTTGTCTTTGTCCACCGTCAGTTAGGTTGTCGGTTTTGGAGTCACTGATACATCTGAGTGGCTGAGTTGGGGGATGGGGTGGCGAAGAGGGAAGACAAATGTACTTGGCGGGACACAGTGGGCAGTCCCACCGTGCTTTGCAAGGGGGCTCCTTTCTGATCAGGGCTTCAGAGGTGAGGCTGCCTCTCCAGGGAAGCAGCACAGCGCGCAGCTCTGGCCTGAGGATGCCCGGATCCCCGCTGTTGCCACAGGCTGGGTGTCTGCTCCAGAGCTCACCCACGGAAGGATTCCCTGACTATGTTAGGAGACCTCTGAAAGCCACACCCCTGTTCTCCTTGTAGCCACCTCGAGTTCTCAGAGGAGAAATGAACAGCCCTGACCGCCTTCAGAACAGGTGGAATGAGAGGATGAAAGGGAGCCTCGCTTGCTCTCTGTTTTGCCCTGGTTTTTCCTGACCCTCCACCAGCAACCCTATTTCATGCCTAGGTGCCTTGTTCATTTTGAGGGTTGAGTGTACCAACGACATTTTATCACCAATTCCTCCTCGACTTCTAGTTTTACCGGAACATGATTCCATTCATTTGTTTCCTTCGGGGGCAGAGACTCAGCAGAACACGGAGCCTTCACGTTGGCACATCTCCCCGAAACCTGGAATCAAGTTGTTTTTGCTGTAATTGCTCAGACCTTGTTTCTTGTGTTCTGATTTAGGCCCCTCTGTTTTTCCTCCGAGAACCCATGCCAGGGCTTACCTCTGGTAAAGGATTTGTCCTCAAAGCAGGCAGCAAATCTGTTCCCTTGGCAGAGGGTAGAAGCCATACCTTGTGACATTCTCCTGATAACCCAGCCAGGCCACAGGGCCGCCAGCATTCCTGCAGGGGGTGGGCATCACATATGTAAGCAGAAATTGCTCCCCTGTAGGAAGTGGCTTCCACTGACATTGTTTGTCACCTCTGAGCAGTGCAAGCAGGATGACAGGAGGGCAGGAGGGGGAGTTAGATGGTGCTGCACTCTTGTCCTTTATGGGAGAGGATGCCAAGGCACAGAAGGGCCAAGGGGCCTCTGGAACGTGGGGCCTCAGAGCCTCTTTCCCCCTCCCCACGTACTGAAGTGCATCCACCAGTGGGCATACCTGTGATTAACCAGGAAATCCCAGCTTCTACAGAGTGAGGAACTCTGACATCTTCTAATTAGGTAAACACATTACTGTCATGTTCAAACAAACAACAAATTAGTGCCAGGCTCAGTGAGGCAGCAGAAGTGAGGAGGGCTGCTCCTCCGAGGGGAGTCAGCTGCACTGGGTGCTGCGATCAGCTCCTGGGCCAGTACCGCCAGTTGGCTTCCTCCTCCAGGTGCCCTCCAGGGTACTTCTCAGGCCTGCCTTTCCTGGCTGAGGAGTATGCCTGCATGATGGGAAGACACTCATTTTGGACAATAATGTTTTTGCACTTGTGACTTCAGGGCTGCTTGGGGGTGGGCCTGGTTCCTGGGCCTCAATGGCTGGGCCATGGAGATAGGCAAGGAGTCCACCTGAGCACTGACTCTTCTTGTGAGCAGGAGCCTCGGGCAAAGCCATGTCCTTTACCCCTGACCCCAGCACAGAGCCTTTCAGGCTAGGCTCCAGGAGCTAATTGCTCAGAGACTGAATAGAAAAGCTACAAGGTTGCTTATAGCTTGCACAAGCTCTGGCCACAAGATTGCTTGTCTTCCCTTCCTCATTCCAGCATAGGAAACTGTTGGGCCCTGTGTGCCCCACACACTAGGTTCTATACCAGACATCTGCCACCTTCTTGCTGGTACCTCTGAAGAGGTTGTGAGGCAGAAAGCAAGGACAGACGTGGTGTTCCTTTCCTGGGCCTTCTGCTGCTTGAGAGACACAGTACGCATCAAAGCAAAAAGTAGATGGACCCAGAATAAAATAAGCATGAGTCTGAAGCTCAACTCTAGTGCTTAGACACTCCATAATTTAGGTAAGCTGCTCAATTGGAACTTTAGATTCCTTATTTATAAAATGAGGTTAGCAACATCTACCTAGAGAGATTGCTGTTGCACTAAGGAAGAAAACTAAGATATAGCTGTGTCCTGCCCATGCTGGGTACCTTGCATTTCACTTGTCCTCTCCTCCCCTTCCCCCACCCCCACCAACATCCTCTCTGGAAGACCTCCTTTTCCCAGGTCAGCTCCATTTGATAGCTTCCTAGAGATATTGAGAGATGCTACAGACCATGGCTTGATTAGGAGGGGCAGTAACAAGGACTGTGATAGTAAAAGGACAAACTGCAATGGCAAATGTGATTCCATTGCACACCCATTAGAATGGCTAAAGTCTAAAACATTGATAACATCAAATGCTGGCAAAGATATGGAGCAACAGGAATGCTCATTCATTGCTGGTGGGAATGCAAAAATGGTACAACCACATTGAAAGACAGTTTGGCAGTTTCTTATAGAACTAAACATACTTTTACCATACAATCAGAAATCATGTTCTTTGGTATTCACCCAAAGGATTTGAAAATTTATGTCTACACGAAAACCTGCACATGTATATTTGTAGCAGCCTTAGTCATAATTGCCCAAACCTGGAAGCAACCAAGATGTCCTTCAGTAGGTGAATGGATCAATAAATTATGGGATATCCAGACAGTGATAAGAAGAAATGAGCTATTGAGCCATGGAAAGACACAGAGGAAACTTAAATGCATATTACCAATTGAAAGAAGCCAATGTGAAAAGGCTACATATTGCATAATCCCAATGATATGTCATTCTGGAAAAGAAAAACTGTGGAGACAATAAAAAGATCAGTGGTTGCCAGGGGTTTGGCCAAAGGGAGATCAGGGTGAATAGGTGGAGCACAGAAGATTTTTAGGGCAAATAAACTATTATATACCACGTTGTTCAGTGGACATATTTGTCAAAACCCATAGAATGTGTAACACAGAATGAAACCTAACATGAACTACCCACTTTACTTAATAATGTGTCAATATTGGTTCATCAGTTGTAGGAAATGCATGAAACTAGTCTAAGATGTTAATCTCAGGAGAAAATGGTAGTGGTGGGGAATGTATAAGTGTTTTCTCTGTACTTTCTGCTCAAATTTAATGTAAATCTAAAACTGCTCTAAAAAGCCTATTAGTTAAAATATTAAAAGACCGAGAACATACAAGTCACATACCCGAACTCTCAGGCCCTGAAGTGGTGCAGGGCCTGAGCTGGGACCCTAGTGCAGGGCTCCTCAGGCTCCAGTGACTGAGGACGGAAGGGCCTGGAAAAGGCTGTCAGGTCAGAAATTTTGTGAGTGGATTTAGGCTTCAGGTGAGTCTGGGAAATGGGTGGGTAGTTCAAATTCTGAGGATCAGATGATGATCTTTTAGTAGCATCTGGCTCCCTTTGCTTCTTCTCTTTCCAGAGCCAACAAGTCCTACCTGCATGGTGCTCGTGTTCCTGAGCACAACTAAGCAGGAAATAAAGAGAACAGGTACCCGGACAAGCATTCACCACATGGGCTTTGCTGTGGCCCAGATAGCAGGTAACATGTGGAAAAAAAATGTGTGTTCATAACCTCTATTGTAACCTACTCTCCCCAATAATCATGACTTAAAACGATTTCTCTTGCAATATATACTAAATATTACTTAAAATATTCTCTTTAAATATGTGTCATACTATTTTCCATATATATATCTCATAAAATGCAGAACCTGACGATTGTACAAGATTGGAAATGCCATCTTGGCTAACCTTTTCTCAGACATTCCAGCGTCCTACTTATTCTGCACTTTCCTTATGGTCACCCTCTGCTTGAATTCTGGGAACAAGTTCTTTCTTCTTCAGGGAAGCCTGTCCTATCTTTGGACAGCTCTCAAATGAAAACCTTATTTCTCCATAAAATGTTACCATTTTTAATATACAGTGTTAATACTTTCAGAAAATTAGGTAGTTGGAAACCATCTCTTTTTCTAGAGTTAATGTGGCTCAAAATATGAACTTGAACATTCAGAGTTCTTCACTGTGTTTCTCCTGCTTTCGGTCCGTGTGGGCTCTGCCTGTCTCACCCATCTCCCAGGGAGAAAACACTGAGAGCCAGTGTGGCCATAGTAATGGCAGCATCTGGCAGTATTGACTGTAAGTAATTAAAGGAGTAGAAAGACCAGTTGAGACAAGGATGGCAGAAGGGTTTCTGTGACACTGAGCCCCATGGGACACTAGGAGCTCCTGGGTCCCCAACATAAGTCTGGTTCTCTAAAACCACCCTTCAGTGAAAAGATACCTTAACAGAAACCTCAGGAAACAGAAGGGTAAACAACTACCCCTGGACTCAGTCCATTATTTCATAGGTGACCACAAATAATGCTTTCAAATTGGGCTTCTTTTAGAGAATCATCATTTTAGGAGTTTGGAACAGGAGTATGTTGACAGAAGTGTAAAGTAGCCATCACTCAAACCTAGCTAAACAGAATAAAAACAGAGAGAAATAAATAAATAAAAGTGAGATTCAGCCCCCAAATGGGGGGGGGGTGGAGAAAGCCAGAAAGGGAGCCCACATTATCAACCAATAAACCCAATAATCCATTAGTGACCAAGGTTGCTGAATAATATAGTACTTTCTCAGTGCCATCATTTATACTGCAGACTAGAGAATAGACACGGTTATTAGAGTGAGGGCTACTGGATGACACATGATGCATGACCGAGCGGCATTGATCTTCACACAACAGGAAGGTGTCTAGACCGGGAGATGTATGGCTGTGCGATTCAGAGCAGGGCATATTTCATGTGAGGCCTAATGGAGTAGTGGAGCCGGTGATGGATGGGTTTGCCCAGTTTCAGTAGCAGTGCAGTTATAGCAGTGCTAATGTCTGACCTCTTCGGAACCTCATGTCCTTCATTCAGTCAGGGTGACCTCATTTAAAGGGACAGACAATGAGATAGGGAGATGGGAGAGAGCTGAGTGAGGGGTGAGGGAGAGAGGTGTGGAGGGGGCTGGTCAGCATGAGGCAGGCAGAGGTGGCTATGTAGGAGGGGATTAAATAGAGGAGGATGAAAGAAAGGAGGCAGGGCGAATTATGTGAAAGAAAACTCTGACATCCAGGTCCAAAACAATTTGGTGATAAAATAAATGAATAAAAAGGTCCTTTAGTGCTTCTCTGCTTCTTCTCTTCCTTCCCAGGTACAGCAGCATGCGGGTGTCCTAGGGATCCTGGGCTCCCTCCACTGTGGGGCTAGAACTCCATTCCCAAAGGGAAGAGTCAAGAAAAGATGTGAAAGACTGAATGCAAGAGACAGGTCTGGTGCTAATGGGGTGAGGATATTCTGTGAGCAAGTTTGAGTAATCTGCATTGATTATGCAATAGCGAGAGAGCCTGTCTTCCTCCCTGCACTCCCCATGCCCTGTTAGATGATGCTTAATGCATCCTAATGACACTCTTGATCATTTCTAGGGAAAACCAATGACTCATGCTGCAACCAATCCAAACCCAAGTAGCTTTGGTGGTGGTGATTTCCCTCTCTCTCTCAATAAATTTCTTTGTCTATTTAAGTGTTGGAGAGATAGGAAGGATTCCAGTGTAGCTTCTTAGCTGATATTTAACCAAGAAAAGACATTTATCATTCTTTAGCCTTTTATTCTGTATTCACCATCACTTTGAAGTTATTCCTTATTTGGAGTTGACTGGTTGAGACATGGTAGCAAGGACTCAGACACTCCTATAATGCTGTCAGTGTGAAATGAAGGGAAATGGTTTCGCCACGAATATTTCTTTTAGACTTTCCCGCTGCCATCCATCCATCCTCAGCCACAATAAACACACAACTCTCTCCCCTCAAAGACATGCCTACTACTCCTCAGCCCACAGCAAGACCTTAGCCAAGGTAACTAGCATTACTGCTTTGTTGAGTACTAGATCAGAAAGGGATTATGGGGTTCAGATGGGCATTTGTTCAGTATTTGTGGGACAGTAGTTATTTGGGCTTAGGGAATTTTAAGTGTCAGGGATTTTGAAAGTTTTTTTTTTTTTTTATAACTTTGTTTTTTTTTTTTTTTATTCCTTCAAAAATTGTGCATAAAATTACATCACATCTAAGGTTGTTCTTAGTAATCATTAATAACCAAGGCATACATTCGAGCCAGAGAAGAGTTCTAGGGGATGGGAAGAGGAGGCACTCATTCATAAGTCAACAAATATTTAGAGAGAGCCTACAGTGGGCTGGACTCTTTGTTCTGGAGATAGATCAGAACACAAACCAAATAACTGCTGTTGTTAGGCAGAGAGCAAAAAGAACACCAGCATTTTGAGCACGTAGTTCATGGCAGGCACTGCCCCTGGGAGTAATAGGTACCATTTTAAGTAAACGACAAAACGGGCACACTGCTACTGTGCCCTTTTTACAAATGAGAACACCGAGGCTCAGAGACGGGAAATACGTCTCCCAGGGTCACAGGGCAGATAACCAAGAGGCAAAGATAGAATGTCATGCTGTTCTACTTGACACAAAACCTGCTCACAAAATTAGAAATCTATTTCACATTATAAATAGAAATAAATTCCTGGTGGATTAAGTGTGAAAACTGAAATCTCTTATATGGAAATATATTTCTCAGTCAAAGGCACACATTAAAAAGCAAAACATCAGTAAATTTGACTGCCTCCAAAGTCAACTTTTGCAGACTTTGCTTCTGTCCAAGACAGAGTAACAAGAACTGGGTACTCCCTCACTTGAAACAATTGAGAAACCAGACAAGACATATGAAAAACAGGTCTTGAGGTGCTGAGCACCAGGCAAAGGAGGACAGTGATCCCTGAGAGATGGAAAATAAATGAGATAAGTCCTATCATTATCCAAGGTTACTGCCTGGAGACCATCTCCAGGCTGTGGAGCAGTGAGGGGAAACCCAGGCAGAGCCCAGTGGCCTCCTGAGTATCAGACACAGAGCTGGGGGTTGGGAGAGGCCAAGGCAGCTAGAGTCTGCTGGGCAGAGTGGGAGAAGAGAGAGCTGCAGAGCGATTGGGACCTCTGTGAGTGTGCATGTGTGTAAGGAAACAACTTGAAAAAGAACCAGAGCCAGAAAAAGAACCACCTGAACGGGTTCGGAGGAAACAATATCTGTTTTAATGTATTGTTAAAGTGGTTGTTTTTTTCAGAACATTGAAGTCATTGAAATATTAGAAAGTTGAATGGTAGATGTTTTAAAACTCACAACGTTATTATATGTTTAAATATTTTATTTATAACTAAATCAGAATTTATTGTAATTTTTCTTTCCTCACTTTAACAGCAGCCAACTGATCAGTAATGTTTTCAAAATCAACTTCTTTGCATATCTCGTTTTCAACTGAGAAAAGGGTGTAAGTGTCTGACCTCAACCCTCCCTGTGTCCAGGATGCCACCAGGGGGAGAGGATGGTGGCACTCACTGGACAGGGGTGAGAGCAGGTGACTGAGAGTCCATCCTGGAGAGGTGGGGGGACAGAAGGAGGTGGGACCACACATGAGCTGAGGCTTTAAATAGTCACCAGTTCATGCCCTGGCCAGTTTGGCTCAGCAGTTGAAGCGTCGGTCTGCGGACCAGAGAGTCCCAGGTTCGGTTCCCGCTAGGGGCACATACAAAAAAAAAAAAGAAAAGAAATAGTCACCAGTTCATGCTCCACTGTCCCATCAGACTTCACTTACAAGACACAGATTTCAAGATGGGGACTACAGAGCATTACAAACACAGGGTTGCCTATTGGGCATGGTGTCCTGTGCTCTGTTCACACACCCATGAAGCTGGCCCTGAATAATAGTACCTATGTTCAGTGCCTGGAATGTATTAAGTACTTAAACATGTCAGTTTAAATTCTTATTTTTACTAGTGTTCAACCTGAAAGCTCAGCTATGCCCAGTCCCTGGTGACAAGTACAGCCTCACAGACAATGGGACTGGCCACAGTTCTTGGAGCATTGATTTTGTGAGAGACACAACCCCAGGCACTGAACAAGTCACTCGATTTCTAGGCACAGGAGCTCACAGCCTAATTAAGAAAGGAGGTGATTATAATACAAAGAGATAAATACTAAATACAACAACAAGGGGTGAGTTATAATACAGAGGGAATTATAGAAGTTTTATCTCACAACAGTAGGGTAGGAAGTGATATTTAAGCTGAGTTCCAAAGGTTAAGCAGAATTTAACTAAGTCAAAGCAGAGGGTGGGCTTTGTGAATAGTAGGGACAAAAACCCTGAAACAAGAAACAGAGAAAAGTGGAACTGTGAGAGTTTCACTCTGACCGACGAACTGAGTAATAAGTGAGGAGTAGCAGAAGAAGAGGGAGAGGCAAGCAGCATCCAGGCTTGATGGGCTTTATTGGTCATTATAAGGAGTCTGTAATGTATCCCAAGGACAACAAGGGAAGAGAAATAAAATGTTTAAAAATTTTTGGAAAAACAAGTGCTATGGTATTTTCATCTTAGAAAGATTCTGTCGGGTCTTCTGGGTAAAATGGAGTGGTGATTATGGATTCTAATTTCTGCTTCCCAGGATCTTATGAAAACAACCAATACATCTTTTTTAAATAGGAAAAACATATAGCAGTGCCAAGGACTAGGAAGGGTGTTGCCTACAATCCAACATGTAAGTTCAACAAAGTTTGAGTAAATAATGATATCGAATCTTAAACATATATCATATCTCTTAATATATACAGAATCATGTACTCTCTAAATAGAAATGCATCTTCTTTGGAAACATCCATGTATGTTTATAAAAATTAGTCCTACTCTAATTTTTAAGTCCTAACCACAAAGAAATCTTCAATAAATTTTAAAGACCAGAAATTTTACAGGTCCCACTCTCAGATAATTATGCAAAAATAAAAAATTCTAATGAAAGTATAGATTGCTATAGAATCTATAGATTGCTTTGGGTAATATGAACATTTTAATGATGTTGAGTCTTCCGATACATGGACATGGTATATGCTTCCACTTTTTTATACCTTCCTCTAGTTCTTTTTTCAATGTCCTATAGTTTTCGAGAACAGGTCTTTTACCTCCTTGATTAAATTTATTCCTAGGTATCTCAATTTTTTTTGTTGCAATGATAAATGGGATTATTTTTTTAAATTTCTCTTTCTGTGTGTTTATTATTGGTGTATAAAAATGCCAACAATTTCTGGCTGTTGATTTTGTATCCTGCTACTTTGCAAAATTCATTTATTAAATCTAATAGCAGTTCTATTTACAATAGCTAAGATCTGAAAACAGCCCAAGTGTCCATCAGTAGATGAGTGGATAAAAAAGCTGTGGTACATTTACACAATGGAATACTATGCAGCTGTAAGAAAGAGAGGTCTTTCACCCTTTGAGACAACGTGGAGGGGCCTGGAAAGTATTATGCTAAGCAAAATAGGCCAATCAGAGAAAGACAATATCACATGATCTCACTTATTTGTGGGATATAATGAACAAAATAAATTGATGAACAAAGTAGATCAGAGAAATGGAAGTAGGGATCAGACTGAAAAACCTTAGAGGGGAAGGGGGTTGGGATGGAGGCAGGAAGAAATAAACCAAAAAACTTATATGCATATATGCATAACCAATGGACACACACAACAGTACGATAAATGCGGTGGGGGTGGGGGGCTTGCGGGAGCAGGGAGGAGGGTGTCAAAGGAGGAAAAAAGAGAGACATCTGTAATTAAAAAATAATAAATTAAGTATTTTTAAAAAGTATATACATAAACAGTCAATCATTGGAACATTAGAAAGAAAAAGAAAAATGACTTTTGCATAGAATTAAATAAAAAGCAAATAGACTATAATTACAGACTATTTAGAAAGTAACCTATAAGTAGGATGTATTTGAAAAAAAATCAGTAAAAGAATGACTTCCTCAAAATATTTTATGTGAAAATATTTGATGGGTATTTAAGCCATTTCAGAGCACAGGAAAAGATGGACAGCTTTCCAATTGACCAGCTGTCATCATGTTGAACCCAAAACATGACAATTAATACTTTAGATATGATAGTTATAGGTCAATCTCAATTTTAAGTATAAGTACAAAAATCCTTAAAATATTAGCAAATTGTATCCAACAGAATCCTGAAGGAAGATGCTTTACATTAATCTATTTTAAATAATATCCACCATACCTATAGTCAAGGAAAATTATAACATTATCTTGATAGATGCCCTAAAATAATTTTATAAAATTTAATTTCTATTCCTGATTAATTACAAACACGATTCTTACTAAACTTGAAGTGCAAAAATACTTTAGGATGATGAATGATAGGTATATTTAAGAAAAAGTCTTAATTATATTTAAGTAATGAAACACTATAGACATTTTCATTTACGTCTGGGACAAATGAAACATCATAACTACCAGCATTATCATTTAATAGTATTCTAAGAGTCCCAGAAATAGGACAAGAAAATATAAAGCTTAAATATTGGAAATGAGAAGAAAAAATTGTAGTAATTTACAGATTATCTTCTTGGTAACTGGAAAATCTAGAAAAAAGATCTGGAAAACTATTAGCATTAAAGGGCATTTCATACAGTAGCTAGTTACAAAATAAATATACAAGCATTCATAGATGGACATTAACACAACCTATTAGAAAATATATGAATAAAGTTCCATTCATATAACATCAGAAGTATATTTAATTTTGGGGGAAATAACCAAATAATGTTTGCAGTGGTGACATGAAGAAAATTTCACAGTTCTACTAAAATATATAAAAGATGATTTTAATTAATAGAGATGTATGACATGTTCCTCAATTGACAAAAAGAATGTAAGTTTATAACTTTAATGTGATTATTATACAAATTTAAAAGAAATTTGGGGGAACATTAAAGAGTGATACTGAAGTTCATAGAGCGAACATGAAGAGGAAACCAAAGATACTGTGATAGAGAAGATGTGAGGAGTGCCTGTTCTTGCACCTATTAAATTACAGTATGAAAATGAGAATAACAAAAACAGAGAGGGAGAGGCAGACAGACATTGGTCAGTGAAAATAAACTGAAAGTTCAAAATTGACCAAAGTGTATTTGAGGGATGTCGTATATTTGAAAGGTACGGCATTTCAAATCAATGGGTAAAGAATATATTAACAAATAGATGGGAAGTAGAGAACTGATTAAATAATTGAAAATATGTACCCTACAGCCCACCTTACATCATAGTTCAAGACTGATTCCAGATGTATGAAGCCATTTAATGCCAACATTTAAAAACATAAGAGTAGAAAAATAGAGATGACTTTGTAACTGCTGTGAGGGAGAAGCCCTTTCTAAGCACTAAAGCAAGGGGAAACTGTAAGGAAAAAACTTGACAGATTTCACTACATTAAAATTTTAAAATATTTATCTTTATTGTTAAAAGTATTACATATGTCCCCCCTTTTCCCCATTGAACCCCTCCTCCCTTCTCATGCCTTTCCTTAATTTAATATGTCAAATTAAAAGCAAGATGACAATTCTCAGAAAATATTTGGGACATATGTAATATTCATAACAACTTTTATATAAAAATAAATAAATGGTAAATAAACATCAAAAGTAAAATATTAAGTTCTCTAAATTGATCATTAAGAAAATCATATTCAAATAACTAACATGTGAAATTATGTTTAAATTAACTTGTCATCAAAGAAATGCAAATTAAAATAACCATAGTTTATTTTGCCCATGAAATTGACAAAATTAAAAAATAGTTAACATAGAAAAGTTTTGTGGTATATTATTTAGTGGAAAGAGTGGCTCAGAACAATATGCATACTATATGATCTCAATTTTATTTTAAAATATACGAATATACATGGAAGACATCAACATATAGATGATTACTATTGGAGACAGGATGGGATCACCCAGGGAGATTTTGCAGAGAAGAGGCCTGAGCCCAGAACTGTGAGGAACATCTACATTTAAGGGATGTTATTGACAGTATGAACAAGTCTGAGAGGTACAAAGAAAGCTGAGAGCGTGGAGTCATGGAATCCAAGAGAGGAGAAGCTATCTAAGTATACAAGTTCTAACAGGTGGTGAGAACAGTGCAAATACTGGAAGATGCCACCCTTGACTGCTAAAGACATGGGTCCAGGTTGGGGGTGGTGCATTTCAGGTAAGAGGCTGGGGTCAATAGTGTCAAATGCTGCCAAGAGGTCAGGAAAATGAAGCCATAGATGTATAACACTAAGAAGGGCAAGAGCTAGTTAGATGGAATAGTAGGGTGTAAGGCTGCTCTCGGTGGACTGAGCAGTGAGAGAACTGAGGAAGTGGAGACAGGAAGTGAGATATCTCTTTTGAGAGTCTTGGTTGTGAATGGGGTGGAGCTAGATGGTGGAAGCTACAGGGACCAATGAGATATTTTTATTTCTAAGGTGCATTCAAGTTGACCTTGTTTTAATACTCATGAGAGAAAGGGCCTGTGGAGAGGGGAGTTGTTGGGATGACAGTGGGAGCACAGAGGAGGTAACTGGTTAAGTGCTCTCCTAGGGAAAGAGCAGAAGTGGAGAAAGTCTGTGCCTGGGTGGAATGAGCTTCATCTTCGACAGGATGGAAGGAGGCTGGGCTGTATGTGTGTTGGGGGCGGGGCAGGAGTTCACGCAGCAGTCTCACCTGGGGAAGGGAGGGGACAGGGAGAGCAGTTGCTTCTTAGAACACATTCTCTATGTGGTTGGTGTTTTATTTTTTATTTTTAAAGAATAAAGTGTTGTTTTTTTTTTTTTTCAACTGAGAGAAGCATCACAAAAGCCAAGGTCAGCCACCTTCCTGTCTGCCAGCGGTGCTCATCCTGAGTTGTGTCCACTCCCCTCCCACAACATGGCAGTCAAGCGTGGCAATTTTTAGGGTTTTCCCTCATCTTCTCCATGTTAAATCTGGGATGCCTTTTGACTTTTATTTGCATGGTGAAGAAGCAATTGAACTAGTTTACTGAGCTAGATGGATGATAGAGCACAGTATGGAATTTGAGAAGATTTAAAATACCAATTTATTCTCTGGGAGAAGAGTATTTTAGACAGAGGGAGTAGCAATGGCCAAGGCCCTGAGAAGGTGATTTTCTGGTTTCTTGGAGGAAGAATGAGGAGACCCGGGTGGGTTAAAAGGTAGTGAGGGAGGTCCAAGGTGAGGTCACAGAGGGAGCTGGGGGTTGGGTCCATTAGGAGGGAATTACAGTGGACGGGGGGAGGGATACCTAGGGTGGCAAAGAGGGAAGTGATAAAGAGAAGTCAGATGCAGAATGTATTTTATCCTAAATGATTGGCTGATGGATTGGCTATGAAGTCTGAGATGAGACCAGGATGGTGCCCAGGACTTTTGCCTGAGGTGCTGATTGAATGGTGGTGCCATCATTGAGATGGGAGAAGGTGAATGAAGTAGATAAATCTATGGCAAGACTAAGAAAACACATATGATGTAAAGTTAAACTAAAGATACTATAGGTAAAATAGATGAAAGTGCAGAAAAATTTTTTTAGCAACAATAAGTCAATATATTTGTAAACTAAGGTAAGATGGAAGATGTTTGGAAAAGAATATAAAAATTGATAAAATGTACATTAAACTAGGACAAAATCGGTAACTAGTTTAAAAACTGAAATAATTTCTGTTATTGCTACATCCTTCAGTATATGGATATATATGTATTCATATATGTATATGAAATAGATATGGAAGTAAATATATTTCTAAGTCTAGGCTGTTTTATATATTAATTTTACTACTTTTAATAGTCAAATAATTTTATATAATTTTCCAAGAAATCAAAAATGAGAGAAAACTGCCCAATTTATTCATAAAGGTAGAGGGAGGAAATTTGATATATTCTTCTCACCAACTTAAATACAAAATCATTTTACCTCTAAAATTCCTTCACACAGGCCAGCAATATCTACAGTTGTATTAAAGATTTGGGGGCAATCCTGACTTCCTGAAATGATGAGTTGAATTTTGTGAGACTTGAAGAAGGAAGTAAGGCAGGTGGGGGAAGTCAGGGCAGGTCTTGGGAGGTGTGTGGAGAAAGGGTGGGATGGACATTTCCCTAATACATTCTTGGCACTAAGGACAACTGAAAACAGGTCTGTTCTAACTCCAGAAAGCCTATGTATGGAATCTTTTCACTGGAATTTTCTTTTTGGAGATTCCTGATGAAAAGAGTTATCATAGTCATTTCTTCCCTTTCTTTGGTCAGAAGTCTTGTTCCTGTTTCACAGAAGTGCACAGCCTGGAGTCTGTCTGCTTGTCGCGGGGGACTTCCCTCGTTGCCTTTCTGCCTGGATTATTCACATCCGCCTACAGCCACCCCTGTGACGGTTGGTGAGTGCCTTTCCATTGGGACTCTCCTGTCACCTCTCAGCTGAATCTCTGGGACACCAGCTCCTTTCATTCTGAAAAAAGACTGGATGTTGGCCTCCTTCCTACCATCTGGGCTTATTAAATAAAGCTGAGTGGCAAATGAGAAATTTGGAAGGTCTGGGGAGTGACCTGAGTGGCAAAGGAAAGTCTCTTTGCACTTTTAAAAGGTGGATGACCATCTGGCCTGGCAAAGACACTCATTTCCACTGGTACAGGACTGAAATCACTTACCATTAAGTTCTATTTGAATAAAATGGTAGTAGACATTTAGGTAATATTACAGGGCAATAAATGTTTAAGAGCCTTAGGGGCGTGAGCTTTCCAAAGGTAGTTCAGGCCCAGATGCTAAAAATACTTCATATGTATATAATACATATATTATATATGTATAGATATAAACCCTTTTTCAGAGTTTGGCTTTTGCTCACATAATGGAAGAATTTTCTCCCCTCTCCTTTTTCGTTCACATTTTGAATTGTTTAAGAATTTCCTGGCTACAGTCCCCTTCCCCTCCCCTTTTCCTTCTTTCTTTCTCTCTTCTTTCTTTTTTTTTAAAACTACATTGGGTAGAAGAAGCATGAGGGAAATGTAGTTAAAATTCAAAATGCTTCCCCTTTATCATTACCATGAATCAACACAATAAATGAGCCCCTTCAGAGCACGGTAATAAGAATTTGATAAATCATCAGCCAAAAATTAACTAGATGTCAAAACAATCTTTGGGAAGTGTGATGGATTAGGGGTGATAGCAGCAATTAATCTCCCAGCATGAGTTCAGCAGAGAGACACAATGTAGGGAGATGGATGGGGGGGATTCAGGCCACGCAAGGTCAGGACTCAACTGAAAAGAGTGGGTGGAGGCTGCGAGACGGCGGGATGGAGGGAGAGGGGAGAGAGAGAGAATATGAGAATCCTCTGAGTCTGCAATACCCAGGCATCCAGCAGCTGAGCTAGAGGTCAGTTACATGCCTTTGAAAAGCGCTCTGTCTCCAGCTGCTCTCTGATGAGGCAAGCATTTTTCCTCTTGCGCTAATAAATGCCACAAGTCGGCTCATGGGGCTCAACACATGGCCTCCAAGAGTGGGAGGCTTCGGAGGGCTTCATTTACAGAGAGGGGTAGCTCCTTGTAAACAACACCAGGAGGGAAGGGTCTGGGAGGAGCAGGCCAGGAGGACAGAGGAGGGAGGGAGGCTGGGGAAGCCGGAATAGCTGCAGGAGCGCCGCCTCTGGAACGCAGAGCTCAGCTCCGTTGTCCCAGGGCAGAGCCCAGGGAATATTGATGGTTCCAGGGAAAGAGGAGGAGAGCCTCTGCAGGCGCCAGTCTCATAAATCGCCCTCTTTTTGACGAGGCTGCCTCTTTTTATTTGCTTTTTTTTTTTTTTCCCCAGTAGAGTTCACAATTTCTGAGGAACTGGCAGTGTGGGAAGAACATGCTGAAGAGGCCTTGTTTTTACCTTCCGGGCAAGGCTGGACTCCTCGGGTAGGGCCACACCGCCATATTCACAGGAGCCTAAGCTGGAAAGGTAGGCCGGACTTTTAGGGATGGGGTGGGTGAGTGGCAGGAAGGAGGAGAAAGAGAGGGACACACAGCTCCATTTAGCCAGTAGGAAGATCAGATCTTAAATATGTCATGGGCAACACCTCAGACTCAGGCCCCTGTAGGTCCTAGTTAATGGCTGCAATAATTGGGATGCCCTGTGTCAGGCTATGGGAGCTGGCATTCCTGGGTTCTTTAATCCCCTAGGGAAATATTAATAGAATTCTTCCTTACCAAAGGGTCCTGTAGAATTTACCTGGTCAGGACTTTGATACTGCTTCTTTTAAATTTATTAGTGCTTCCTGGCTAGCTTCATAATAATCATAAAAGGATCACAACGCCTGACAAGTTTGTCTATTGCTTTTTGGTTTGCAAAGCTCTGTGAGAATCCTGTGTCTCCCCCAAAGGACACTTGATATTTCTTTAGGACGTACCTTCCTAGGAAGTAACTACAGAATCCTAGAGCTTAGCCATAATGTAGTATTAAAACTCCTCATTTCTCATATTAGGAAAGTTAGGCTAGAAAAGTTCAGTGATTCCTTAGACGTCACTAAACTGATGATAAGAAAAAGAACCCCTGTGGCATTTCCTGGCCCAGCTGCTCCTCCTCTCAGCTTTGCCTCAGAAGGCATTTCTATTTTTAAATCCTCTAGCTCTGGTATTGGGGGTGTGTTTGGGGTTGGGTGTATTGGGGAACTTGGTGCTGTTTCCAACCCAACTCAACCCAAATGCACAACTGTCTAGAGCTGAATCTTTTTTAAAGCAGGAACTCAGTGCTCCCTAGCTGCTAGGAATGAAGGATGGCAGTCTGGTCTGCTCTTCAGGATAATGAAGAAAACTTGCCATAAAACCAGCCTCTGGAGAACAGAAATGGTTTCCTTGCTACTGGCTCACTTCTGTGTGCGTTGGTTTCCTCCTTTGTAAGGTGGAATCCAGTGAGGATCAAATGAGTTTTATGAGCAATGTCTGCTACATCATTCTTGGTAAGTGCTGGTTAAAGTTCTTGTGGAGTTGAAGGCATTGTCCTCTCTGCATCATGCCCGCGAAGTCCAGTTGGCTCTGTAGGTCATCAATGAGTGCATTCTGGCTCTTGCTCGATGACTGAACGCTGATAGGAAGAAGTGTTCGTGATACCAATGAAAAGGCTACAAGGGCTGGCACAGGCCACCCAGACCACCTGGCCTTCTGCATTCTGGTCAGTGCTCCATGAAAGGCCTGGGACTCTCATCCTCTTTTGCACATCAGTCACAGAGCGCTGCCCTGTTTTCTTCCACCATAGGCTACCACCCCAAGGGTTTGGTATCGAACATTCAAGCAATATCTTGCATTTGTATAGTACTTGACCATTTCTCAGGTACTTTCTCTATACTTTCTTTTTCCTTCATGAGAGCTTTGATTAGCCTAGGCCAGTCGTTCTTCTCTTTTCCCTATTAGCCAGCCTCGATAGGGAAGTTTCTGGATTCTTTTGACAAGCTGGAAACATACAGCCAGGATATTTATTTTTCCTGCCACCATATTCTTTCAAATGATTATGGGGGCTGTGAGTTTATAAGAACTAGTCTTTTACAGAGGTCCTACCCTTCTCTCTCCAGACCCTGGGTAGGGGACAAGGTAAGAGGGCTGCTCTGTCCTGATTGAGAAGAGGATGTGAATAGCAACGGTCCTGGAAAGTTGAAGCTACTCTTTGGGGCTGATGGGCCCAGACTCTCCATAGCTGTTTTCGTTTCTCTTTGTTCAATGTAGTATTTATAATTTCAACAGAGATTGTGTGCCTTTACTGTAAATACATTTATAAAGGCTGATGGACATCCACACAAACTATACCCACAGTCATAAATTCAGACACATACACATGGTCACATGTACATACATACTGACTTACCACAGATGCACATGGTCACACTCACAGACACACACACATACATCCCCACATGTACAAACTTAAGCTCTCTCTCTCTCTCTCTCTCTCTCTCTCTCACACACACACACACACACACACACACACACACACTCAAGGTAGCAACCCAGAGAATAAATACAGCAGAGGCTTTGCAGCATTCCCCACCTGGCTGGGTCTTGTGAATGAGGGGGTAAGCTTCTTGAGATTAGGTACTGGGTACCATCCCTAATCCTTTGGTTTCACACCCTGGGTGCTTGCTAACTACCCTTTCACTGACCAGATCAAGAATCGATCCTCAGCAGGCAGGTGTGCATCCTAGAGGTCAGAACCAGACTTGTTGAGAGACATAGTGTTGTGGGCTGAGAGACACATAGGGAGAGTGCCATGTGATGACAGGGGCACAGATTGGAGCAATCCAGCTGCAAGCCAAGGAGCGCCGTAGCTTGCCAGCAACCACAGAAGCTAGGAAAAGTCCAACAAGGACTCCCTGACAAGGTTTGGAAGGCTCCTGGCCCTGCTGACACCTTGATTTTAGACATTGAGCCTCCAGAATTGTGAGACAATAAATTTGTTGTTTTAAGCCACCAGTTGTGGTACTTTGTTAAGATAGCCCTGGGAAATTAGTTCACATGCATAATTTGCGGGGAAAAAAGGATGTAGTTAGTATTTTGCTCTAATTTTATATTTTGAAAATCAAAACAAAACCCTCTGTTTTGAAAACACAAGCATCAAAAACAAAGCACCCCTTTTTTTCTAGGCTGGTCCACAGAGGTGGAAGACACCAGCCTTTGCTCGAGTCCTCCCAGGTTCCTCATTTCCCTGGTGTAGAAGCTGAAGTCCTCAAGATGGCCTCGAGGCCCGCATGACCTACCCTGCTTCCCTCTGAGCTCCTGCCCCGCTTGTCTCCTCCTTGCTTGCTCCACTCCAGCCACACTGGCCTCTGTCCTTCTCCTCAGACACACCAGGCAAAGTCCTGCTTCACTGCCCTTGTACCAGTCCTCCCCCCGCTGGAACGATCCACCCTAGATGGTCTTCTAGCTCATTCCTTTATGTTTTGCTCAAATGTCGCCTTCTCAGTGAGGCCCACAACCCTAAAAATTACCGTCCTTCCAATTCTCCCTACTTTGTTCTATATTTTTCCATAGCACTTTTCACCTTCTGACATACTATGTAATTAACTTACTTTCTATGTATGTTGTCTATCTCCCCATGAGAATGTTAGCTCTAACAGCGTGGGGATTTTTTTTGTTGTGTGCTTCTGTTTTGTTTCCTGCCCAGTGCCTAGAATAGTGCATGGCATATACTACCTGATAAATGTATCTTTCTGAATGAATGGAAATTTACCGTCTGGTGTATCAGATTTTCATGGATGTTTCTCTCTGGGAAGGGTCAGGATTCCTGGGGATTTAATTTAGGTTTATCTGGAGGAGATACAGATTTAAAAACTAAGAAGCACCATTTTAGGAAATGTATGGAGTTGAATGAGAAGCAGTCCAGGCCAGTGGATGGAGCCCTGAGCTGGGGCTCTGGTGTCTCATCTATAAGTGACAGATTATCCCACCTGCTGCCTACTACTTACTTCATGGGGGCTGTTGGGAGGATGAAGGAGATGAGGCATTTAAAAGTGCTCTGAGGTCCTTAAACCAAAGTCATGCTAGGGAAATGGAGTGTAATTACCTAAACTAAACGCAGAGGTGTATCAGGAAATAGCTGAACTGAGTCACCACCAGTTGCAACGCAATTTTTTCATTCTGAGAAATTTAATAGAACAGTCTACAAAACTAGGATGCAATTTTCTTTCTTATCAAGTGTTCCTACTTCCTAAACTTCAGCACAGGTGCTATCCTTTTTTTCCGAGATGGTAAACAGATCCACAGCAGAACTTCCGGATTGGGCTGAGAGTGGGGGGCTGTGCAAATCATGGGGCCATGAAAATGCTTTTAGCATTTCTAGTCTTTCACGGTGGTTCTTACTGTAGGGAATAAAATATGTTACTCAGAACAAATGGCTGCATATTTAATTATGTCAAACCCTAAAGTGTTTTTTGGTTCATATTTCAAGTGTTCTTTGTTGAGGAGGAGATGTTGAGAGTTAAACTATGTTATATTACTTCTTTTTAAGGGCAGTAAGTGTAACTTGAAGAGTAGTTGCTAAGGTCAGAACTACTGAGTACAAACCCCAAATACTATTTCCTTCTTCCTTGGGCTAGTTCTCAGGCTCTTTAGTGCCCTCTGCTGTCTGGAGGAAGCCAGGTAAAGCTTCGGTTACCTTCCTAGCCTACTTACATCAGGGAAAGACAATTTCTCCCCACCCTTTGGCAGATTTTAGTGCAAATATTAACTGGTACCTGTCACGATCAAAATCCTATTGAGCTTCCATTAAATGGCTCTCATTGATTGGCACCCCACTTGTTTACAGAAAGCTGTTAACAATTAAGGGTTAATTTGCAAAAGTTGATTCTCTGATTTTGTTTCTGTCTTCAAAGTTTGCCCCATAAGGCCTGGCCCTGAGATGGATGGGACTGAAGAACAGAGAAAATCAGGAAAAGGTGTCACAATTTGTAAAGAAGTACCTCCAGATACAGTCAGTACTTCATACTAAACAAGGATAGGCTGCAAATGTCCCTCTTCAACCTTGTTTGACGCCCACAGATAAACCCCCAGTCTTACCTGTTAATACAGGATGGGGCAAGAGTAGGTTTACAGTTGTGAGTTTATTCTTGTATTATAATTTATTAGTTATTGTATTATTTTCCATGTTTGTAAATCAGATGAAATGATAAAATGTAAATAAAATTCATATAAGAAGACCTGGCTTATTATGGGCACCAAATAAATATACATCTTTTATTCCTCTTTTATGTTTGATTCTAATTTCAAACTCAAGTCGTATTTTTATTTCTGGATTCAAAGAAAAGATTTCTTAGACATTTTTATCTTTTTCTTTAATATGATATTATGGTGGCTTGTTGGTGGGCAAAGGGGGAGAGACAGAGAGAGAGAGAGAGAGAGAGAGAGAGAGAGAGAGAGAGAGAAAGAGGGGCTGACGGGAACATATGCAACTATTATTATTTTTGTTGTTGCTGCTGAAAATGTAAAATAGGAGAACATTAGTTGGTAAATCACTCCAAAATGTGGTGTTCTTCCCTAAGAAAGATATAATTTGGGCTTAGATAAGGTACATCTACCTAAAGCAGGTGAGAAGAAGTCATTCATCTGGAGGGGAAGGTCCAATATTTATCAATAGTTTTACAAAACAATTCTGGACTAACATTTAAGCATGGAAATAAATACTGTCTCCTTAATTCCACCTCTGGGTCAAAACATCCAGTATTTGTGTTTTTATTTCCTATTGCCCTGAAAATTCAGATGCTACCACTGAGAAAACTAGCCTAAGTTAGAAACACATCTTTTTTCCTCTTTAACCAAAAGTTCATCATTTGGGAAGCAGGAGATGATGACTCTTAAACCAGTCAACCACCTCAAAGAGTTTCTGCCCCTAAAGATGCTCTGGAAAACAAGACACACCCTTTTTGGAAGCTTCTTGATCACCAAATAGAGCTTATGCTTCTTTTTAGTTATCTGATGAAACACTGAAAAGTTCTTCCAAAAGAAGTTGTGGGGTTTTCAGTCCATGGGGTCTTGTGAACTTCTTCAGCCTGGGTATTTGAGATGTTTTCTGGTGCCTAGAGACAGGGTTCTAGACTGGATGGTTTCTTTAACACCTCGCCAACACTGAGTTCTTTGATCTTTCAGCATTTGTACCAGAATGATGGAAATCAAATAAGGAAGGGTGGGTGGAAGGAAGTCTTAGAGTCATTAGCCTTTGGGTCAAAATTTCACACTTACCTCAACCCTCATAAACCCATTGAAATGAAATAAGCAGCTGGGCCTTGAAAGGGAATGTTATGCTATGCTGATACTAACCAGTGGCACACTGGCGGAAATGTTTTTTTTAATTGTTTGTATTTTGAAAGAACTTGTTATTTGTGAAACTGGACTACTATAATTAAGCCACAGAAAATATCATTCAAATTGTTAGTGGTCGGCAACTCCTGAGTCCCCATTATTATGTATATAAAATTTCTACTGAGGTCTGTCTGGTGGTATATACATGTATCTCCATTTTTGTCTGGTGATACATTCTGTGCATGATGAAAAAAATGATAGGTTTGAATTTATTTGGGTTTTAATTTTGGATTCATACCTGGCGGTGTGATTGTGCGTATCATTTGTTCACCAGAAATTTACTAAATATTTGCTGTGCTCTGCGTCCTGTGGTAAGGGTGCGTGCGTGTGTGTGTGTGTGCGTGTGTGCGTGCGCGTGTGTGTGTGTAGTGGTAGATAAATAAATAAAGTGTGTAGCTAGCTGTGTGTTTTGATAGGAAGCACAGAACAAGTAGAAATATGCACAAGGAGCTGTAGGGGGCTAAAGACCCCCAAGGGAAGTTGAAACTGCATCCTGGAAGGGCCAGGAGAAGTTAGCAAGGTGGTGTGGGAAGAAAGGGAGGCAGGTATCAAACACACTGAAGAGCGCGTGAACAGCCACAGAGAGCAGGTGGGCCTGACAGAGTCACGAAGCTGCAGCAGAAGTGTGTGTTGGGGGCGTTGGGCAGAGGGGGTGTAGTGACAGAGATGACGCTGGAGAGGCAAACAAAGGTGAGACCATGAATGTCCTTGCATAATGTTCTGAGGACTTTGATCTCTTCTTCAACGATGAAGACACTTGACACATCTTAAGAAACAGACTGGTGGCCTATTTTCAGCACAGAGGGGCCATCATGCAGGTGGTATGGAAAACTGACTGAAACAGGGAAGCTCACACATCTGACAGCTAGTGGGAGACTGTTACTGCAGTAGTGAGAGTTTGAGGCTGGTCAGGGGACCATAGGGCTGCTGTTAGAGATGTTTATGGAATATTGAGGAGTTGATGCTCTCTTCCAGGGTGAGAATGGAATGAGAAAAATAGAATGAGGACAGGCTTGGGGTTCATCAAGGCTTAAGGCGTGGTGGAGGAAGAAGTATAGGTAGAAAAAACAGATGGGAGCAGTTGGGGAAGAGGAGGACAACCTGGGAGGGCTGGTGTCATGGGAGGCAAGAGAGGAGGTCCAAAGAGGGTGGGGTTGCCGTGTCAAATATTTCTGGGAGTTCAAATGAGTAAACTAATAAGAGACCATTCTGTAAGTATGAGATCCTTGATGATAATTACTGATAAAAAATATTCTGGAGGAAATAGGAGTGGCTGGAATTGACACTCTTTGGTGGCGATCTAGTGAATAGCCTGTCCAGATAGCTATATTCCCACTTTGCTTCACCCATAGTTCTGTGGATTGGGTGTTAGAGAACAAGAGAGCCTTGGAAATTGTTGCTTTTCATTGCTATTGTTGCAGAAATTCAACCTTCTCTTCAAGAAGACACTTATGTTAAAGAGTTTGCATTCAACCTTCCTTTTATAGCCAACTAGAAAGCATTATTATCAAGAGGAAAAACATCCAGTTATTTAGCATTCTGAAACCAAAAAGTAGGCAAGGGGGTTACATTTATTTACTCAGTTCAAAAAAAAGGAAGAGAGAAAGAATCACTCTGATCACAACTTCTCTAAGCAACGATGTAAGTGCCATTATCGTCTGTGATTATTTTGACTTGATTTGAAATGTTTGTTTAAATAGTTACATGAATGACTAATCAAAAGGATTGTTAAAACTGCCTTACATATGTGAAACACCTTCACAATAATAACAAGGTTTGCTAGGAAACTTACACAGCATTACGTTTTTAATTGCTTTTGTCAGTCAAAAATATCAACGGAGCACCCACTTGATGCTGTATGCTGCATTTGGGCTGAGAGATGGCAATACAAAGAAAGTCCAGAAAACCTTCAGTTAACGTGAAGGCTTGGGCATGCACGTTCCGATTAATTAGGTTTTCAGGTGAGCTCCTGGTGAACCCTTTACGAACTGTAACGATTTTTGTTTCAACTCTCCTAAAACTCGTGGTGAGATTTTTCTGGAAAGATGGTGACCCTTACACAGGTGCCTAGCTCCCTCTCTCTCTGATTCTAATTGAAATGACCAACATAATCTAAAAATAATAAAAATCTTGTTTCACTGCAGGAAACAGGAGAGAAGTCATTTACATGGGAAACTCTTGTAGAAATTTTATCTAGATACAACCCAGAAGGAACAGAGTTGCTGTAGAATGCGTGAGCTTTGGAAGTAAATGACTGGAAGGAATTCTATTCACAGCTTTACCAACAATGGAGCCACTGAACCCCACCATTCACCCATCAGTGACTCTGTTCTCATAAATAAAATGAAGCTGATGTATCAAATAATCCCATATCTTCTTTAGCTCTAGGTTTCTATGGGACTACATTGGCTAAGGCACAGGGAGTATAAGGTGATTAACAACATTAGTTCTACAGTAGACCACATGGGTTCAAATCTCAGATCTTCTACATAAGAGCTATGCCACGTTGGTCAAGTTAGTTGAACTCTCTGAGCCTCAGTTTATTCGTTTGTAAAAGGGGCATAATAATTCCTACCTGTCCAGATTTTTGCAAAGACTCGATTAGATAATGGATGTAAAGTCCATAGCCAGGTGTCTGGCACATGTTAAACAATGAATAAAATCTAATATTATTATCATTATTATTCACAATACCAAAAGAACATACCACAAATCTGTAGTAATAGTTGCACAGACCTATATTCATAAATGCAATCACCACAAATTCTATTGGAAATGAGGTAGATAATACGTATCCATATATATGTGTATGGATATATACATATCTATATATATGTGTATGTATATAGATAATATAAATAAATATATATGTATATACACACACACATATATGTGCGTATTATAAATCACATATAATATACACACACATATATGGAAAATATATTTACCTATGTGATAAGGAGATGCTGGAATGATTAGAGACCAAAGCTAGATAAGATGAACATGGGCCCGGCCGATGTGGCTTAGTGGTTGAGCGTTGACCCATGCACCAAGCGGTTGCTGGTTCAGTTCCTGGTCAGGGCACATGCCCAGGCTGTGGGCCAAATCCCCAGTTGGGGGGCATGCAGGAGGTGGCCCTCTGCAATGACTCATTGACTTGTCTTTTACCCTCTGTCTGGCTAGAACCCCAAACTCCCAAGACAGAATCTAACTGGGCCAAACAATTCCACCCAGTGTAATGTACTCTTACTGGGCAGAGTTCTTGAATGAGACCACCTCTTAGGCTGTGGGGTTTCCTGGTTTGCATTTGGTGAGGTTGTTACAACAGGTAGGGTTGTGTTCTGCCAAAATAGGCATGTTAACACCCTAATCCCCAGCACTTCAGAACGTGAGATTGAGTGGGCCTTGATCCAGCATGACTAAATTGGAACCGGAGGCAGACATGCATGGAGAGGGAAGACTGCGGGAAGAGACACCGGCAGAAGGACGGTGTGAACAGAGGCAGAGCTTAGAATTATGTTTCAGTAGTCAAGGAATGTCTGTGACTACTAGAAGCTGGATCAGGCAAGAAAAAAATCCTTCTATAGTGTTCAGAGGGAGCATGGCCCTGCCAACCCCTTGATTTTAGGCTTCTAGCTTCCATAACTGTGAGGCAATGAACTTCTCTTGTTATAAGCCACCCGGTTTGTGGTCCTTTGTTATGGAAGCCCTAGGAAACGAACACAGGTGTCCTTCCTGGTCTTGTTGTGTGTGGGCAGGGTAGCAGTGCACGTATCCAAACTATGTCCACTCCTGAGCAGGGAACAGCTAATGGCAGCTTTCCGGAGAAGGAGGCTGTGGGTGTTGCCATGAGCTTAGCATTTCATAGATTAACTAACACAGACCTGATGTGTTTAATATGAGGCTTCAATAAGTGTCAGATGAAATGTTATGCCTGTTACAGCACGATTCATTTATGTTTAGATATCCACTCAATTATATGGCTATATAACCTTGAACCAACAGACTGATTTCCTTGAGGGCAGGGATGACTGTGTCTTGCTGCTGGCAGGTAGGGTAGCCTTGTGGCTGAGGAGGAACACTGGAGCCATATCACCTAGGTATGAATCCTTCCCTCCACTTCCTAGTGGTGTGACCTTGATTGCAAGTTACTTAATCTCTCTATGCCTCAATTTCTTCATCCATTAAATGGAGACAATCATAATAGTAATTAAGTTTGATCTAAGGATCAAGTGATTTACTTTATGTAAGGCAAAGAGAATAGTGCTGGGGACAAAGAAATACTCCATCAATGTTAGTTATTATATTAGTTTCCATGGTTCCCAGAATCTAGCATGGGCCATGACATAAACTATGAGCTGAATGGATATTTCTTGAATTAGACAATAACAACAAAATAGTATGTTTAGTGAAATGATCGTGCTTTCAAGTGATAGAGGACATGCCAGAGAAGTATTGGGGATTTGAATAGGCATAATCTTGGTCTGTAGCGTTCATAGTAGAGAACCTGAAATGCAGGCCCTCGTGGTCATGGGATCCTCATATGTTCTTTAAAGGAAAAACTGGAAACAGGGAATCAAGACGGAGACCCTCTGGGTTCTCATACATCTCCGACTTCTTTCACTGGGATTGCAAGAGGCACAGGAGGGAAGGCCATTCAGAGAAAACTGTTACACACCTGCTGGGTTGATAAAAGAGCACTTCAGTCACCAGGGCTGATGATTCATTGCCTCCAAATTGATTTGGGAAAGAGATTTTCAATCCAATTCTGTATGAGACAGAGGGGAAAACAATTAGCATTAACACACTGAGAAATGGAAAAGAAAAATGTCCCACTGCTTTTCAACTAAATGGAAGGTACTTTTTTCTTGAAAAAAAAAAAAAAAAGATCTAAAGGCACAACTATTTCTCTACTAACTAATGTCCAAGTACTTTTCCCTCCCCGCTGTTGTTTCCAAGAGATTTCACTGAAGTGTAGTCACTTCTTCAAAAGTCAGGCAGTATCTGTTTAAACTTCTGAAGCAATGTCAACATTGTCAGGCCACAGTGACTCTACCTGATTTCAGAAAACAGTGCATATGAGCCATCAGCCAAAATGGCTAAATAGAAAGGCTCATTGCAAAGCTAGAAGTTCTCATCTGTTGAAGTCCATGGAGATTCTTCCTCCTTGTGAGTATTCCACGCACTAGACTGTATGTATAGACATGAATTTTTACAGCAAGTCTGAGGTTTAAAACCTTGTAGTTTAGCTGTGTGATTGACAACTCTCCCTTTTAAAGGGATTTGGAGAAGAAAAAAAGTATTCTTTTGTAAAGGCACTCTTGAGGCTGTGTGTAATTGTAGATCTGAGTCCCACATTATACAGATGGACTGTGAGCCCAAGCTCAGCCTTGTTATTTGGATACTTAATTTACCAGGAACATGGTGCCATGTCAGCAGGGCCAGGTACGCCCCTTGTGGTGTACCTCCTCTCTCCACAGCCAAAGGAGCAAACATTCTCCTTCACCTACAATGGCAGGCCAATGGCAGTTTGTAATGTGTCAGTACTTGGGGCCTTGGCCGTAGATGCCTTGAGAAAGTGGCCCCTTTGGGACTGGGCAAGAAAGACCTGTGTTCAGGCCAAGCTGCTAACGTGCCAATCTCCTTAGCAGAAGTTCCTTTCCCTTGCCCTCATTTTTTCCCTCCGAGAAACCTGCCATCCTCAGTCGAGTGTGCCCCTCACACATTCGAAAGATCATCACTTTCCTCTTTGTTGTCTATAACATTTTATTATTGCCTTTGACTCCACCTCCGTTTTCAGGACTTGATCCCGTTCTTTTCATTTTGAAAATAGCCTGGGGCCAATATGGAAAGAGAAACAACCTGCAAACCAGTTTTTAAGCAGTTTTTAACTTACCAAAAATGTCAAGTTACTGCACCCTTTAAATCTCAATAGATCTATTTGTAGAAATTTTACCACAATCAGCAATTTCCCTGTTCTCATCTTCCCTCAATCACCCCTGTGATGAATCCCTTGCAGAAAGCCTCCTGTGTCCAGGTGGCTGGGGGAGACCCTCTAATTGGGTGTAATCAGATCCCAGAGGAGCTTTTCCAATGAGGCTGAGATTCTTTTGACAGAAACTTTTGAGAAGCAGAGTCGATATAATGAAGTCCAGAATTTTCCAGACCCCTCTTAATATATCCATCATGTCCAGCCCCATCACTGACATGTCGACTCTCTTGTTTCTGATTTAAGCTGTCAGACTCAGTAAAATTGCCCCGACAGCTTTAGCATATGTGGCAGAACACTGACAAGATGTTACTTACACCTAATTAAGGCTGAGAGCATAATAAACAACCCCAGGATCCTAGCAACCCAATTTCCTCTGGTTTCCAGTTTTCTGGATCTTGACCTCATCACTTTGAAATTCAAGAGAAATTGATACAGGGATTTTCGGGGACACTGCAGCTGCCACACTTTGCCTTTAATATCAAAATGGAAGCTAGAGGGGAGCAAAGAGGATTTGGAAAAAGAGGTGAGGAATCCCATAAAGGGTCAGAATGGATATCTGATAAGAACAGGTGGTTGGACTGGATGATCTTCCGTCCCCTCCGCTGTTTTCACCGTCTCTGGATGAGGAGCACTCCAGTAGGACAAGTAGTGGATGGATGGGCAGGAAAAAAAAAATAGCTTGCAAGAGAGGTAAAGAGGAGAAAATGAATACTGCGCTTAGCACAGTGACCAAATATAGGATGTGCTAAGCTCAATAAAAAGCACAACTGTTCCAAGCAGTCATTATTAAAAGGGCCATGGGATATACTCTAGGGAGAAGGAGAAAAAATCCCAGTGCTCCACTCGCTTAAAACACGTTTTCATGGAACCTTCTGCAGTGATGTGGATGGAACCGGTCCACCCTGGCCTGGGCAGGGACTGGGGGTTGCCCCTCCTGACTCTTTCCTCTCCACCTTGTCTCCTGCTGACAGAGGTCTCTTTGGAGCGATGGCCGTTCTCTCCCATGGCAGAGTGAGGTCACAGAATGTCCCAGGATGCAGGGCAGCTTGACCCTGTCTACTCTGTCCTTTCTCTCAACCCCCAGTCAGAATTCACAAATCCAGTTAAGGGTGAAATTTTGCCATTTCCTCTGTGGAACACAGAGGTTTTATGTGATGACAAGTGAATGGATTTCTTCTCTGCTGAAGTCTCCAATTCTCATCTAGTTGCCAGAGGCAGAAAAAAAAAATCAGCACTTTGGCAGCAATAAACAGCCTTTTGCCTTCAAAAATGCTTCCAGGGTTTTTTTTTTTTCCTCCTCTTAAAAAAATTCCTTTTGTGTGTGCTTTATGTAGGAGGGAGAGTGATTTTTAGTTTTCATTTGCTTGGTGGGAGATGAGAAAAAATTTGAGGTGAAATCACAAATCGTCCGGCTCCTCGTCCGATGGATCCATGGGGCTTCTCTGTCCTTCTTCCTCTTTGCCAGCGCTGGGGTCTCCTGAATTCCTTGGCAGGGCTCTGGTCTTCTCCTGTGGAGGGTTAGTTGCAAAGCACATTCATCCTCCAATATCTAAACGACCCAGCCAGGAGTCGAGAAGAACTCAATTTCCTGGCCTGACTTTTTTGGACTCTGATCACTCCAGGTGTTGGGACCACTCAGGAAATAAGAGGCAGAACATGTGTGCATGTTTTTAAAAGCTCACAGAACGCTGGCTGGTGGATGACCCAGACACTTAGCCAGGCTGTTGGCCTGCAGCAGAGTGAGCCCTGGAAAAAAAAATAAAAGGTTAATAATTATTGACAGAACCAAATGAAAAGCTTCGGGGATTTGTGTCATTTGAAAGGAGAGACTCTTTTGGGCTTCACAATAAAGCCAGGTGACATGTCCCCCGTGGGTGCCTTTATGGGCTATTTCAGCATTGAGCAGGAGGGGAAGAGGGAGAGTGTTTAATAAGAGAAGTGGATGTTTTGTTGACTTCATCATGGAAAGCAATAACTTTAAAAAAAACACACACACACACACACACACAAAACAAGTCCCTTTTAATAAACAGGAGACTTATTTAGTAAGTTTAGCTCAGCAAGAGAATGGCTTTACTTTGGCAATGGCCAGGCTCAAAATAGTGTCTCCTGAGGCCATTGGCATTTTCATTTATGAGCGAATCCTGTGTTCTGTGGTCTTCCTTCCTCATCTCAAGCTGGGACAGAAGAGCGTCAAGCACTGGTCTCCGGCTGAAGCTGTCTGGACGGGGCCAACCCTCCTGCTTTTCTGATCGCCACCATCTCCCAGCCTTGCCGAGAGGCTGAACAGCTTCGGGTAGTCACAGACATTCTGAGTTGGCAGGACGCTAGAGTTTATCGCGTCTAACATCACACTCCTTACCACCCCCTGTAAGAGACTAGGAAACTGAGGCCCAATGGGGTTACATGGGTTGTCCAAGGTTTGCAACCACTTAGTAGCATAATTAAATTCTGTGACCAAATGTAATGTAATTCTCCTTATTCCTTTTCCCCTTTACCAGCGTGTCTCCAAGTGTGGTCTGTGGAATAACACAAGTTCTATAGTATGTTAATCAATTCTATGCAAAAGGAAGGAGAGAAGAAACTTCAATGAAGGAAGTTTAGAAAATGTTGGATGAAGCTAAATGAAACAATTTCTTTACAGAGGGCTTTCTCTCTTGTAATGTGTTATCTTTCTGGGGCAGCATCTCCAAAGTTGTGACTTCTCTCAAACACACTTTGGGAAATACTACCCAGCACTCAGCTCGGCCCGTTGCGGTAGTTAAGCTAGCAAGTCTCTTGCCTTCCCTCATCTTGTTCTGTGGGAGCTTTTCAATGGTCAACTCCCAGGACAAACATTTCATTTTGGAAAAAACACAGGTCTAGGAACATGAGTCCATCAGTTCTACCACATCTGTTGGCACCTCCCTAAATAATTGTTAAAGGTAAGTGGTAAAAGGTAAAGTGATGGTGTGGACTCCACGACCCATACATTCTTTTGGCTCCTTCATTCCTTCCGAGTTTGGATCCTGGTTGTTTTCTGCCGGGTCTGAAGAAATAAGAAGAGAGAGGAGATTTGCCTCGTTTCCCGCTCAGGAGGTGGATCTCAAGCTCTCTGGTCCTTAGGAATTTTTGTTTTTAAAAATTGTTCTAAGAAGAAAATATCTCAAGGATGAGAATGCTTCATCCTGGATAGCCCAGAATCCCCAAATTCAGAGTTTCAGGTGGAAAAAAAAAATCAGAAAAAAGTTGATCCCTAAGTGTTTATACTTCAGGGAAAACAAAGGCACTTTGAATTCTGGACCAAAATCCACATCAGAGTTCCATTTCACGGATCTCATTCCTGCCATTCTTAATCCCCAATCTACAGGTTTAGTCTGCTGTTGGCACCTGGGCTGGAATTCTTGAGGGTGATTGACAAGTAGAAAATAGAATCTCAGTTCATTTCAGCAGAATGTACTGATGGACACCCACAAGTGAGGTTGAAAGCAGTATTATAGTAACCAATTGAATGACCCTGACTATGGAAAACTCCCCTTAAAACTCATCTCTTAGCTGCTAAGATTCCTTAGGCACTTGCCCAAGGCCTTAGGGCTTCTGGTCATCTCAGACCATGATTCTCCTCACCAAGTGCAGTAACAACCAGGGAGAATTTAAGGCAGTTTCTTTCCTAATCTGCATGTTTGACATAGGTTTCCTCAAGAAGAGCGGATCCTTTGTCAAATCCCACAGCTTTGTCTAGCAACGTCTGGGAAATTCTGGATTAAAACTTGCTCCCCTTCTGCTCCCTTCTCCGCCTGCTCTTCTCTGAAAGGAAGGTGAGGAAAGCCCTTCCTGCCAAGTGCGGATGTGGGTTCTCGGGAAGACTGCCTTGGCTCGCCTGACTTTGTCCTTGGTCCCTGTGTTTGTCCAGAACCCTCTGGTGTCCCTCCTTGCTTCTCCTTTTTCAGCTGGGCTGCGTGTGCACTTTGGGGAGTGAGTGGGAGAGGGGATGGTTGCTGACCCCCAGTCATTAATCAAGCTGCCTGAGCCATTGCACAGCCTGGGCTGCAGCTCAATGGCTCTTGGGAACCGCCAAAAAAAATGACAGGAGGCAGGAGTTCATTTCCTGTCCCTGAGTTCCTGAGACAATGGGATGATGGGTGGAAGAGGGCTGAGGCAGGGGCTGGGTGTGAAATCAGGGGGAAAATGGACTTTAGGGAAGCTGAATTGGGGAGACAGGGTGATCTTTTGAATGGTGAATGTTTGGGGGTATTTATAAACCATTTATGCTGACAAGTCAGACTAAAACCCATCGTCTTCCATAAAGAAATTTAACAATGTGTTCCGTGAAAGGGACTTTTTAAAGTTAATTTATTTGCCAATTACAGTTGACATATTATATTATATTAGTTTCAGGTATACAACATAGTAATTAGACATTTATATACCTTACAGAGTGATCACCCTGATAAGTCTAGTACCCATCTGACATCACACATAGTTATTATAATATTATTGACTATATTCCTGAAAGCGACTTCTTAGAGAAACTGTTCCTCAGTCTGAGGTTACCTTGTGACATGGTGTTGTCTCCCTCCTCCTTAACCCTGGAATCAGCTTCCCAAGGGGTTTTTTTTACTGAAGGAACCTTTGAATCCCAAGAGTAGGAGGTGTGGTCTTTGAGCTCTTGCTCCCTGGGTACTGCCAAATACCTGTCTCGTTTCCAGGAACAATCTGAATCCAGCCCAGTGTTGAGAAACCCCAAGATCAACACAGTAGGTATTTATCATCAGGGATCCAAACTTCCAGCCCATTAATCATCAGGTCAGATGGAGAAACTGGGTCCCTCCATTCCTGATGTTCCCATCTTTGGGGAAAACTTTTAACATCCTGCAACTGGTAACAATTTTCTAAAATTAGAGTTTTTCTGTTTCTTTCTCTCCCCTTCCCCAGCCCACAGTTTTGCCTCCCCACCCACCAGCCCTGGTTAATGGGTCTTTTGTTCTGCCTGGGGCTTGCTGCCTGGCTAATCAGAGTATATCATATGGGAGCGATCAAAAGAGTAAGAGCCTGCTTTAGGAAGGAGAAAGGCAAAGTCTGAGTCAGCGTTCGTGGTTCTGTGACAGGATGGCATCCATGAGAGGGGACACAGGGTCTGCAGACATGGGACTCTAAGAGTGGAAACCTGTTAGCTTTCACTCAAGAGCTTGCAATGGTTGTATGAACTATGACTCCCCACATCCCCCTAATATGGAAATGACTGTGGATTTTTCCAGCTTCCCAGATCACTGCCCACCTTGAAGTGAGCCACCTTTTCCTGAAATTTTGTTGCCTGGGAAACCATGTCTCAGCTCTGGCCTCAGAAGGCATTTCAGTGGGTTTAAAAGGCTTTCCAATCGCCATCCTGCCAGTAGGGGCCATCGCTAAAGGAGCCATCTCCCACTCACCTGCCACATTTCAGGAGGAAAAGTAAATGAAGCCAGAGGCTGTGTTTATAGGTTTGGGGTAAGGTAATGTCACATATATTTATTAATATTGCAATGGAATCTCCTACAGGAAAAAAGTATCCTTCACGCATACATTCAATACATCCTATTACCATTGTTCTAGGTGCTGGGAATATATGAATAATAAGAATAAGACCCTTAAAGCCCCTTTTCACTTTAGCCTACACCCTCATGAGGAGAGTCTGGCAGTAATGCACAGATAAATAAACAAGATTTTTTTTTGTGTGTGGTAAGAAGCATTGTCTGAGTGCACTGGTTTTCGAGTCTTCTTTTCTCTCAATCAATCATAAAAATGAGATTTTTTTAATCATGCTTTACAGCTAACAGAGCCTTTTCACATATGTGTCATACTGTCCTCACAACAACCTCACTGTGGGCACAACAACTTTACAGATGAAGCAATGGAGCTCAGAGAGTTAGGGACTTGCACGGAGTCACATGTCAATCAACTGTGGAGCCAGGACTTGAAGCCAGATCTTCTTACTCCAAATCTAGTGCGACTTCCTCCGTACCTTGCCACTTCCCTGTATCTCCCAGATTACGGGGGTCCATGAGATCTACTTTGACATTAGTCAGGGACTGAGAGTTAAGGATAAAGAGGAACGTATGTTCGTGGGGGAGGGTTATGCAGTCGCTTAGCCAAGAATGCATTTTTCATGAGAGCAGGGAAGTTCCTTAAGTGGCCTTTGGCTTAGCAGAGGCTCTGCTTCATCTCTTCTTGACGTTGTCCCTGGGAAGAGGGGAGTTGGGGTGGATGCCATGGGGAATGTGGGGAAGGTTGTCATTTCAATGTTGCCTGTTATCCATCCACATGGCCCCTGGGGTCCTATTTTCAGACTTGTCTGCTTGCCCAGAAAGGGGCAGGCCCAAGTTTCACAGAAATTAGAAGCACATACACTTGGCCTAACCAACAGAAATGATGAAGAGATGCATGCTGGTTCAAACCAGAGCCTTCAACACTCAGGAGCAAGGGTGGTGGGTGGGGACATTTTTATGCCTGTTTAAAAGTGAAGACCTCTAATTAGAATCAGAGCTTCACAGAATATTAGAATTGCAATGAATTTTAGAGATGACAGTCCAACTACTTCATTTTACAGACAAAGAACTGTGAGGCAAAGTGACTTGGCTAGAGTCATACCATGATTTAGTTAATACCAGTGCTAGGTTAGGGATACAGCCCTTCTGACTCCTGACCTACTCCTCTTTCCTTCCACATCAGGCTGCCTCTCAATTTGGCTACAAAAATCGGAGCTTGGTGACAGCGCAGGCAGAGGCGTGGTTTCTGGTCTAGAGGCTGGTTTCCACCCTCACCTGTGACTCTTATGTTCAGTCCAGTGAACATTCCCTTGTAGCCTCTGGCGGCCTGGTTCTGTGCCTGCTGCAGAGAGAAGGTGGTCGGCCAAGGTCTGTGCAGGGAACAGCATCATCAGTCCTGGCATGTGCTTCTAAGCAAGAAGTGCCTCTTAGGAAGGACCTCACTCCTTGTTGCAACGATATCAAATCTTTTACAAAAAGTCACTTTGAGGTCACTGTTTTTTTTGTCCAGTATTTCAATACATTAAATGCAATTACTTCATTGTTGATTTACTTGTCATTACAGGCATGTGTTTGAACATGATTTATTGAGTGAGTTTTGTGCCAGTTGACTTGCAATAGATTGCACAATATTCAAAGGGGCTCATTTGCTTGGCATTACATTAGAGGCATGATGATTGCAACACAAAGCAATGTAAATGAATTCTGAGAGGCTCCATCATTCATGTTGTCATGTACTGAATCCTATTATTATTTATTACCATAATTGTACTGTGTTTCCTGGGGCGATAAATTAGGACTGATGGGCTCTGCTGACAGTCAAGGGCTGGACTCGCTCTATATAATTTAATAGGGATACTGTAGGGTCTGTGTGTTTGGAGGAGATTTTGGTAATGGTTAAAAAAAAAATGAAAGAGAATTTTTTTTTTACAATATGTACAAAAACCTTCCAAGTATTTTTTTCTTTCTCTTTAATGCCTTGGCTGCATTTGAAGGGGCCTTGATAAAAGCTGAACTGTAAGGAAGAAAAGTTCTGTCTTTCAACACAAGATGGCTAAAGCTCATTGCCTCATGCCACAGTCTTTTCCACATCGGATGCTGACAGGTGGTATTAACTCTCACACAAACAGGGCATTGTCGTGCACAGACAATGAATCTAGAATTGGCTGAGAATCCAACGGTCAGCATGATGGCAGCCATATTAACTTAATCCATTAACATATCAAGGCTGAGGGACTCTGGGTAGCTGATCGAACAGGGCAATACTTTAAAAGAAATTGAAGGGTATGTTTTTCTAGAACAAGAGAGAAGGAGCAACACCGATTATAGATACAAAATTGCTTTGCAAAATGTTTATGTGCTATGCAACTACCAGCATAAGATATTATTAAAGTCCTACAAAGCCAGCGCTGGAAGAGAGCTTAGAGATGACCCCATTCAACCATCTCACTTTACAGCTGAGAAAATGAGATGCAGGGAGGACATAGGCAGAGAAAAAGAATAGTCATTGGAAATACCTTGCTAAACCCAAATCATATGATTACTATAATCAACTGGTCTTTTGGTTTGAGTTGTATCCAAGGAGTCCTGAGGGGTAGTGAAGTATAGAACCAGACATTACTACAGGGGATGGTCAAGGGAAAGGCCCACATAACCTTAAATCTTCCCTTGGAGCTCTCTTTTGTTTAACTAGAAAGAAATATGACTGTGAATAAGGCTAGGGAGTCATTGTTAGTCAAATGGTGTTAGCCTAGAATCTCTTAGAAATCCCCATTTAACATATATCCTGTTGGATCAATTTTATTTCAGAAAATAATCGATTTGTCTTTGACCCCTGGGTCAGAGGTCAGGGATTTCATACTGGCATGAAAAGAAACTTTGGAATAGTGTATGCATTTGTCTTTGGTTCTCTGTCTTTATCTATTGCAGTCACAAACATCCTGTTTGAGAGTTCAATATATGTAAAAAAGGGGATCCTACTGAATGAAACTAGGAAAGAAGTTTAGGGAGTTAGGGAGTTAGGATGGAATTGAAACCAGGGAGGGCTTAGGCTGATATACATAATCTCCTCAGTAGAGAACCAATTCAAGTAGTTTTATTTTCTATTACTCCAGACCCTAAAGGAAAGATTTCATCGTGCATGTCTGAAATCGGCTGTGTTTATAGGTGGCACTAAAATGGTTTTATTAGGACTGATTCAGGCAGTGCCATAAAATCAATCCATTGCTACCCAGTCGATCTGATTGGGTTGTTAAAACAAGTGAACTAATCAGACCACTTCTTAAAAATCAGATCAGATCATCTGTGTGTGATTCGCCTGTCCCCTGGGCAACTGGCATAATCAGGAGTCAACCCAAAATAAGCTAGGCCAAAAGCCTGGTATTGTTCTGGCCCATGTTAGCCCCATCCCTATTGATGAGGCACCAAGAAGCATCTCCACATTTGGTCACTTGTACACACTATCCAAACAGCACCCTGCGTAGTACTCCATTGGGTTGGGAATAGATGTGGACTCTTGGCATTTTCACGTCTCACAGCAGGTGGCAGTCTTCTGTGTTGCAGAATTGAGGAGTAGTCTGTGTGCGGCAGCAGCAATCAAGGAAAAAGAAGTGAAAAACTTTGGGGAGGGAAAGTAGCTGCTAGGTGCCTGTTACCTCATCCCCCGAAATGGGGTGCTAGGTTTATGGGTGAATCCCTCATACACAGTGGGCCCCACCATTTCTTTCCTGATGACCCCAGGGCTTCTGAGGAATCTCAGTCCAAAGAAAAGCTGAGGGTAGCTTCACCACAGACTGACCCTCATGATTGAAGCCTTGCATCAACAATGGAGGCAAGTACTCACACCATTAGCAAAAGGAGTCTTGAACTTGTTATTTAGGTTCATGCTTTTAGAAAGATCCTGGCTTGGGGCCTAAGTGGATACAGTGTCTTTCCATCAAAAATTTGCTCTTGCTAGTGTCTTGTCTTTTGCAGATCTGAAGAAATTTAAAAAGTGCATTTATCTATTTATAGCATAGATTACTGATTGAGACCATATCAGTCCATTAGAATAAAATTATCACTATCAAATCAGGAACTGGATAACAACATTATTCAGACAAAAGCCCCCAAATTATAAATAATAATATGGATTATAATTTTGACATTAAAATGGAAACATGTCATCCATGATCCATGAGATTCTGTGTGTGGGTATATTTTTGTGTGCCTGAAGGCAGAAGTCCAGGCCAGCCTAGGACATGGGTCCATAATACTCAGAAGCCTACCACCCTGTGTTCTGGCCACTGGCAGATGTATAGGCCCAGCATTCACAGTTTGAGCATCTCACCAGACCAGGAAGGATAACAAAATAAAAGGAGAGTAGTGACACTGAGTGGATATAGTACCTTTGAAATAAGAAGATAATATGACGATATGGAAGATATGAGGCAAAATCTACACCTGCTAGTCAGTAGTCTGAGCCCATCACAATGTGGGTTATTCATGCTCTAAACGAGCATCAATTCACTCATTTACTTCTTAAGTATCTTCTTGTACCTTTCTGATGGCTTGTGAGGACATCATTGAAAATAATTAAAATGTAAACACTTGTTGTGTTAAGAAATATCCATAGCTCTCATTTCCTCCTTCTTTAATCAGAAAGAGAGAGAGACCTGTCCATGCTTATACATATACATATACATATACATATACATATACATATACATATACATATACATATACATATACATATACATATATATATATATATATATTTTTTTTTTTTTAAATAAAGCCAATAGTAGCCCAGCAAGGCTCAAGTATAAACCTATCGCCTTTCTCTTGAGGTTCATAAAATGTTTTTGATCAGAATGGCCCCTGCCCACAAAACTTGCTGGCCACTCAGAAACACTTCTTAATAAAGCAGAGGATGACACTTCCCTTTGTTCCTTGTCCACTATAAAGCAAGCTTACTGCACTAAATCCATATGATTTTCGAGGTACTGATCTAGAAGGCAGTAGCAGTTAAGGGCTCAGAATGTGCTAAGTAAGAAGACTGGCCTATGAGGAGACACTGTGGTCAGCAGAGAGCACTTCAGGCCTTTCCTTTTGGAGGAGAAAACTCCCATGCAGCTAGCTGTCCAGGAGTGGACCAGTTGGGTTGAGTAGAAGAGCTTGAGTTTTGGTAAAAACCAACTTGGTTTAAAATCTTGACTGCCATTTGCTAGATAGATGACTTGGCATAGTCAGGAAGTCTCTGCATGTCCCTTTTATAGTGTGGTGATGAATGCAAAGCTCCTGTTCTGTAGGTCAGTATTGTTATTTCTATCAGGGGCAAAGGAGGTTTGTAGTTCAGGGACAGCGTGAGACAACTGCACTTCATGGGTCAGTAGAAGAACTGAAGAGTTTTGACCTATGACGCTTGATGTTCTAGGACAGCTCCATCCAATAGAACCTTCTGTGATGATGGAAATGTTCTATATTCACACTGTCCAACATGGAAGACAACTAGCCACTGGAACTTGAATGTGGCTAGTACAACTTGGGATCTGATTTTTAACTTTATTTGATTTTAATGGATTGAACTTTAAGTAGTCACAGGTGGCTAGTGGCTGATGTATTGGGCAGCACAGTTCTAGAATAGTAGTTCTCAACTCAGGCTGCACATTTGGATCCACTCAGGATCTTTAAAAAGTATTGATGACCTGATCTCATATCACACCATTTAAATCTGGGTTTTTGGTGTGGGACCTTTACATCAGATATGGTAAGAGTTACCTGTGTGTTTGTAATGTGTAACCAGGGTTGAGGACCACTGCTCAAGAATAGGCACAGATTTTGTTGTGATAGGTGTTGGTGTTAACCATGGCTCTCTTCTTGCTGAACAGGAGTACAAATGGAGACTGGTTTGCTTTAGGGCAGGTCTATTTGAATTTTTTCGGTTAAGAACTCCAGAAAGTTTGCTCTTGGAATATGTTCTAGATGTGTCCAATTTGGGTTGGCTAATAGGCCATGTTTTTCATAGTCTTGGACATGTATTGGTTGATGGGATTGGACAGGGTACATAGGTGGGAAGGGAGAACATCTAGGAAGAGGAAAAGAGAAAGAATTGTGGACCAAGAGTCCTACAAGGATGAGCGACTTCCTCTTCAAGTTCTGAATAACCCTCCTTTGTATATTTTCCTGTACCTTTCCAAAGGGAAATTGCATTTCATACTGGTGTAGGAGGGCTCTAGTAGGACATGGGGATGTCCTACCTTCCTCTACCTTCATGTAGAAAATATCATGGATAACTTGAAACTCAATTAGACTAGAAGAAAATGCTTTGTTGGGACTAGAGGGGCCAGAATAGGATTTTAATGAAAACTACATTTTATTTTAAAGTAACTGGTATTATGTTTATTCTAGAGAAAGTCCTCAGGGTGCAGAGGAGAGAAATGTAATAAAATGATAATGAGGGAGCTCAGGACCCTCACAAAAGCACTGTTGCTTTAAGAAGTTACTTCAAGGAAGTTTCCTGCTGCTTCTCTAGTCCTTGTTGGTAGTGCCTGGCAGACCTCATCCTATTCCAAGTTGATGAATGTGGAGGCAGCCCCTCAAAAGCTGAGAGAGAAGTGTGCTGAGGGATGGGCTCTGGAAGTGGAAACAGAGAGTGGACATGGCTCTTCTCCTCATCACTTTGGTGCAATCAGTCTGCCTTCATAGTCCACCACTCTCCAGGTGTGTACCCCTGCTGTGGTCTTGGACTGCTGAGCTGGACATTGTTCGAACCACAGGACCTCCCAGGCCAGGTCTGAAGCAGGCTGATGAGCCTCTTGGCCCTTCCCCCAGACCCTCACCCCAATCCCAAAATCTCCCAACTGAATTGTGTAGAACAGCCAAGGAAGGGTGAAGCATGCTTCAAAGGTAGACAGTTTCCTTTGAAGTCCTAGAAGGGCTTAGAAGTCCCCATCCTGGACTTCTTGTCAACGGGTGCTTCTTCAACTTGAGGTAGTTTACCCTGTTTTTGCCACATGAGTTCCACAACCGACTGGAGAGAAAGACAATCCCTAAAGAACATAGAAGAGTCAACAACCTTTAACAGTTCCCCTTGTCATAGTGACACCAAAGCCCTTGGCACCGATGTGCAGTGTTCTCAGGGTCTTGTTTCTGATCCCCAGTGGAATATCCTCTACTCAGGACTGTGCTGACAACAGGTCTTTAAGGCTTACTATGTAAAAACGTGTTACATATAGTATCTCATTTAATTCTCCTCACTATTCTATGAACAACTATCATAATCTCCATTTAGCTAAAAGGATAAGTGGCTTATCCAAGAGAGAGGTAGATTCAGAATTTGACCCTGTGCTCTTAACCTCTGAACTATTAGCTGAGGAACAGGCTGGAGCTCCCCCCAGTGGTTATCATGTAAAACCAACTGCTCCCACATCCACTGATTTCTGCCTAGTTGCCATTCCTCTTTCATTATGGCTCACAAGTCACCTCCTCAACCTCTTCTTCCCAAATCCTGGCCATTGAAGTTACAGTCATAAATCCAAAATTTTTATCTTCCCTCCATTTTAGACCTTATTTTCATCCCTATCCAGAGAGCCTTAAACTCTTGTCTTATATTTGTCTAACTCAAAACTGTGCACCCTATGCCTTGGGAGTCTTTATATATATATATATATATATATATATATATATATATATATATATATATATACACATAATATATACATATATACATATATATATGTATATATATATATATATAAACAAAAACAAAAGCAAAAAATAAAAAACCTCACAGATCTCCCCAAGTAGCTCTTTGCACATCCTTCCATCTCCTAGCATTAGGCAACCTTTTTTTTTTTTTTTTTCTGAAGACACCATTTCTCTTGTAACCCTCTCCAACATATCCATCTCTACTCCTTTCTTTTAATAGAACAGAAGGTGGGATTGGCATATCTGCCCTCCATACCACTTCTCCCCTCCATCAGTTTGTGACCTTTGTCCAACAGCCTTGCCAAGCTGAAATTCATATGCCACAGTTTATAGTACTCTCTTGCTTTCCTTAGTAATCCCAGGATCTGGCTCACAGATTTCCTTTCCTTGCTAAAGTTTGAGGGCCTCCAAGGTAATAATTGATTAAATTCCCAACTCCGTATCAGGCACAATTCAAGTTTTGTATCCTCAGGGATCTCTGTCTTGCTTCCAAGGAGCTGCTCACGGGAGTGACAGTAGTGGTCATGTGCAGCAGCTTGGCACTAAATTCTCTGGGGCTAATGAGACTTGATTTGAATTCTAGGCCTGTCACTGTGGGCTTCTGAGAAAATTACTTAGCCATCTTCTTCCTTAAGTTATTCATCTGTAAAATGGGATCATAATAATACCCTATTCACTGGGATACTATAAAAATTTAATGAAATAATACAAAGAAACAGTGTAACACACTATCTGTTACTTTAATATCACAGTGAATGTTAGCTGTAATCATCATCATCATCATCATCACTCAGAATTCCTCCACTACTCAGATCTTGAACTCTTAATTTTTGTGAGATCATGATCTCCTCCCTGCTTTACCTTTCTTACTCTCTCATTTCATTAAAGCAACTTTTAAGTCTCATTGGGATCTTGCCTATCATTTAGTTCTCTCTGACTTTTACACCCCGGGCAGTATCTGTCACAACTGCCCTCTCCTATAGGACTCCACGCCCTCCTCAGCCTCCTTCACTTTCATTGGTTTGCCTTTTCCCTCACTCCCTTGAGAAGACAAGCTGTCTTACTGGAGAGACTGCAGGGTGTTGCCTCTCTACTAAGCACCTTTGCTTTCTCTTAGCTGTTTTCTCCACCGTCTCTTTCTTATTCTTCTCACAGACAGGGAGGCCTGCACTTTTCCCTAATCCCAGTGAGTCTTTCTACCTATGCTCTTAAATACATCCTTTCCTACTTCCTCTGAGATGGAGATCCCACAAATACTCCCAATCCAACAGTCATACTCCTCACCCACTCTGTGCACCAGGCTTTGTTGAGAATTTCTCCTGTAGCTTCCAGCGATCTGCATAATTCTGGTTCCTCCATTAACTAATCACCTCACCACCACCTCCCCCGTAACACTTTGTTACCTTCTCCTTTCCTTTCCACCTCATAACTGTAAGCTATTCATTAGGCTGAACCTATTGACTTTATATTCTGAGACCATTCTATTCTCTCTGGGTGGTTTAATTTACTCCCATATCTATGTCTTCTACACCCATGTTGAAATTCACTATTACATACTGAAGATTCAGGTGCACATCTCCAGTCCCATGCTGGGCACACACTTCGTGTGTTCAGTTAGCATTTGAGTTGAGCTATCATTTGTGATAAGTTGTCTTATACCATCCACCAGCCCTCCATTAACTCCTCTAATATTCTTTTTTTGTAACTTCTGTATTTCTGTTAATGGTACCACTCTTTTCCCTTTTCCATAGACTTGAAACTTTGGAGTTACTGTTGAAATTTTTTACTGTAATTGTATCTATTAGCTGCTATTTTCCTTAGAGTCCATCTCCAGGATGTGTTTCATCTCTATCTCCTTTGTACTTCCATTGCCCCTAAATTGATTCAGAATCTCATCTTCTTGAACTATTATAATACCTGCCTAGGTAATCTCTTTACTTCCAGATTATCTTCATGACATTGCAGTCAATCTTGGTGCTGTTGTTTGTATGTTGCTTTCTGAAGTCAACTGTGTTTGTGACTCCATTCATTCATTCAATAATTGATGCAATAATTCATTCATTTCTAAAATGTATGTATTGCTACTTTGCACAACGCCCTACAGACAGGTAGGTAAAATAGGACACAGCATTGTTTGCAAACAGCTATTAGATAATTTCTATGAGGTACAACTCCAAAATTTCAGTGGCCCAGTGTGGTGAAGTCAGAGTTCAGTGCAGATTGGAGTCAGTGGGGAGGGCGTGCTCTGTTTCACACAGACTCTTGATGCCCAGTCCTTCCATCTGGTGGCTTCCTCCTCTTCTAGAGCTCTGGAGATCTCCCCTGGATCCTGTGCCTTCAGTTGGCGGAAAAGGGAACACAAGAAGGAATGTATGAGAAGGCCTTGAGGCCAGGCCTGGAAGTGGTACACATCACCTCCATCACATTTCATTCACAGAGCTGCACAGCGCTGGGAAATATAGTCTGGTGATATGGGCCAGAAGGAGAGAAGTGGGGACATAGCTGAGCCTAAGCAGTCCCTGACACTGAGAGCAGGTGGGGTTTTAGGAGGGCAGTCACAGTGACAGAGCATAATGTAACCACCAGTTTGACCTCTGTTTCTATGAATCTGTTTTTGTTTTTATAGATACTGAAATTAAAAATAAAAAAATAAAACATAATGTGTCCACTTCCCAATGACTTAAGAGTAGGCTTTGAGCTTGACCTTCAAGAAATTTCCAACTTTAGCCCCAAAAGAACTTGCCCATTTTAACTCCTCCGAAATTCCCTTGTGTTCCAAATGGAACTGCTTATTTCTAAAGCCTACCTTTTGTTTTTATTTCCTCTGGGTCTTTGTGAATTTCCCAAGGGTTTTCTTCTCTGCCATCACCATTTCACTGAACAAAGTCCTCCTCCTCCTCTTCCTTCCAGACCCATCTCAAAGGCAACCATGGAGTTTTCCCTGACTTCCTTCCCCCTGCTTAAAGCATTCACACTTCACGATGGCGTATTTTCCGTTCTGCCTTGTGTTATGGTGAGGTCCTGTCTCATTACCAGACCATGTGCTTTAGAGGACGTGTCGGATGAAGCTGCTGTGGCTCTTTGTATCTCCTCACACGTGTAGCACAACGTCTTAAACAAAAGTGGAATGCAAGACATGCTTTGTTCAACTGAATCCTTGCTTTTCGTTGCCATTTCTTAGCTCCCAATCATACTTAAACTTACGAATTGTAAGTTCCTAACAAAGTGCCTTATATGTGATCTTAATAAGTGTTTGTTGCTTGGTCTATTGGTTAATTGATAAAGACCAAGCATGGTACAGGGATAATGACAGAGACTCAAGTTCTCATCCTGAATCTACCATTGTGAGACCTTAGGCAAGTCACTGTATATATTTAAGCTTCACTTTGACAATTTATAAAATAAGAGTTGAACTCGATGACTTTCACATTACTTTTTAGTTCTAGGAACTAGTTCTACATATTGCTGACTCCTCCAGAAACACCCCTAGGGCTCTGGGTTAGAAGCAAAATAGTTCAGAGAGAGCCCCGTTTGCTAGGCTAGAGCAAAGAATTAGGTAAAGAGAGAAAGATAAGTTTGGTTAAGTTGAAGCACCAGATTATAAGAGGTAGAGAAAGAATGAAGGCGAGAGACCCTGGATAGTCTGGGGGAGAAGCTGTGTTCAGGCACAGCGGTAAGCACTTACAGCATGAGGCTGCTCATAAAACCTTGGTTCTCCATGTGTGTGCAAAAGAGGATGGGCTGCCATCCCTGGGGGAGTTGGGAATTCGTCAGGGTGTTTTGATCATCCTAATAATTAGCATTTCATGGACGGAGGCTCCAAGATCAATAGGCATCCTGCAATGCACTGGACAACCCCACACATCAAAGAATTACCCCATTTTACATGTAATTTTCAAACATCCCACTGGACATGTAGTTGGGTGAAAGACCTTTTTAGAATTATTTGAGCCTAAATCTATATTATGTATAAACATCAGAACAATTTTTTTGCACTGAATTTTTCAGTAAAACATGAATTCTGTAAGTTGACAGAAAATAATATTTTATTTTATTTGAAACTTTACCAAAAGTTGTTCATCATTTTAGAAAATACACCATAAACCCAATGCCATTGTATTTTGAATCACAATAAAATATACTAGCGTCGGTCCACATTTGTGATTGGTACTTTCCTGGTGATTGCACGGATAGAAGCCAGCTTCTAAACACTGCCTGCTGTCTTCGAGGGTAGTCGTGCCGGAGTCTTTACATATTGAAACCCTTTTCTTGATTTTTTCTTTTACATTGTTACAAGTAGGATGTTGACTTGTAAAATTATGTGTATAGGTAGGTTATATTATTTGTAAGTTTCACATCAGGATAATGAATGAAGAGGTTTAAAATACTTAACATAAAAGGGACATTGGATGTAATTGGACTAAGACCCACTGATATAAAGAACCGAGGGGCTCATGAGAGGCTGGTCATGGGAGAGCTCATGGGATCCAGTTGTATTCAAATTGGGACAAAGTTAGTTCTTGATTATGTTACATGACTGGCAAAAGTATAACTTGTATAGAGTTCATGTGTTTTTAATTTCCTCACATCTCTCAAAACAATAACAAAAAAACCCCTTCTCCTGGTATTTTATATTTGCTTATTGTTTTATGGTTTACTGAACATTTGCATTTACCATACATACTTCATTTGGTTCTCAAAAGTATCCCATGAGGTAGGTACTGGTCATGGTTATTATCCTTCCTCATTATTTGCCGAGGAAATTGACATAAACAGAGATTAAATGGCTGCTTTAGGTCACTCTTTAGTGCCTGGTGAAGCTGGAACCTCTCAATCACACTCTCCTGTTGTGTCATTCACACTGGAAAAATGGCATTTTATTGGTATAGAATGCACCAACATGGATTTAACATCGACTCTGAGCCTTAATGGAGCTAATGTCTTATAGAATTTCTGTGACAATAAGATAAAGTAATATATGTAAAGTGTTAAGGACAGAGTCTGGCATATGAAAGGTACGCAGTACTGATGAGTTCCTTTCCAAACTCCCTGGCTACAAGAAGGCTGGTTATGCTCTTGGAGGCAGAAAAGATTGGGTGTTCTGGATTGCCATGGAGAACCAGCAGCATCCTGTGTACAAGTAAGTAGAAAACATAACAGCAGGCTCATATAGACATTATCCTGTTATGTCAGTGGCCAAGACACATCAAAGTCACATTCTTCCCGTGCTGAGTTTTACAGTGTTTTCCTCTTGTACCACCTTAGTTAAAGCCACCATGGATTCCTCGTCTCAAAACAAAGAGGCATGAGGGCTTGCCGAGTGCACATGTAGGGACATGCGTGGATCAGCAACTAACTTCCTACTCAGCAGCATTGGTGGAAAGCTTGGCAAACAGGAAGGTGTCTGACCCAGCCCTGAAAGTCTCCGGGGAGGCACTGAGGGAGGCCCTACTACATGACTCTGAATTTCCTCAACCTTCATCTCCCAAGCATGGGCCCAACCTGAATACATAGAGGGGGAGGAAAATAGAGAGCAACAAAATAGCCCAATGGAAAGTAAACACATAGTAAAGGCACAGGCCTTCGCCTTGCCTATGAGGCTGTGTGGGAAGCTGAGGGAATCAGAATCATAAGGAAAGGTCCCTCTTGTGATTCTGGTCTGTCTCCAGTTCTGCCCACCTCCCCAAGGCACACCCTGACATGTGCACAGTACACATGCATACATAGCCCTACTTCCCCACCCCCTGTCCCTCCCACGTAATAGGCTGATTCAGTGGATGGGCCATAAGACCACAATGCATTTGTTCTAAATTAAACTATGATAGAATACTAGTTATCAGACTTTTTCTACATTGTTCATCTCCCTCTTTGTTAAGCTTTTCATCAGTGCTGTTGAAGGTGGAGCTGTCTATAGATTCCATCTTGCCCCTAAATGAATCACTGTCATGGATGAAAAGCTTTGGACTAGGGTCTGGAGGCCTGGATCGTTGTTGCTCTGCCTCTGCCACATTTGAAGTCAGATCACCCCTCTTAGCTTCATTTTCCTTGTTTGTAAAATGACAGGGCAGAGATAGATGATATCTAAGAAAGCAGACACCAGATATCCTAGCCTAAGGCCATGAACATGCAGAAGCCCTTCAGCTACTTTCAGATGTGTGGACTTTTCTCTAATGAAAGTAGACTTGATATCTACTTGAGAGAACATTCCTCAATCCAAAAGATAGACTGCCTCTGGGGTAGCTGACCAAGTCTCTCAGATGTTCTAAAAGGCTTCCATCTGAAATGTGCAAAGTTAACCTTTAATTATTTTCAAACCATAGTTGTAGACTCTTCTACCACTGATTTCAAAAGGGCAACACATCACTGGTCCTACATATAACAAAATACACATTCTGTAACATACATTTACTATTGCTTCTTCAAATCTGTATCTTTCCAGGAAAGATTGTTTTTAGAGGAGGGAAGAACAAAATTACTTCATATTCACACCTAGTTTTTTGCTTTTCACATGACAGTTATCTCAGCATTACTAATTGGCACAGAGGCTAAACTGATCTGTAACCTCAAGAAATATCGGAAGCCTCAGACCATTTCTGTTCTACCACAGAAGCTAAGAGTTAGTTGACCAGACAGCTATAATCAAGGCCTTTGTCTTCTCCAGTGGGTAGGTGACCACACGTGACTCCCCATGGCTTTGGACCAATGCACTTCCATTGCCCCACTCCTGACACATGAAACTCGTCTTTCCATCGAAAAGCTCTTTCCTGTGACCTCTCTTGGGCACTCATACATTTTTGGGCTGTAGCATTAGGGTTTCTTGGTGGGGGCTGGGAAGGAGAAGATCTGTTTTCAGAGCCTTCTGTCGATAAACAGGCAGGTGCACTCCAGACAGTGAGGCCCCTGTGCCGGAAGAGTGTGTCTGTTTGGGCAGGCCCAGGTAGCTTGGTTTAGGAAGTGTGCAATATCTGCCAGGACCACAGGACCATTGTGAGGCCAGCTGTGTGCCAAAAGAATCCAGGATTAAGAGAGAGGTTTAAGCACCTGGGTTTGTGGACTTTCTCTGTGGGAGCATGGCTGGGTCTCTAATTTCCCTCCCTGTTTTAGGATACATAGTCTTCAGTAGCTTGATGGTGTTTTCAGTGTAGTCTTAACCTCTACAGCCTTTCCAAAGGTTTTTTCTTCTTTTTTTCTTCCTAGTCTCTCAGTCCTCTTATAAACCTACAGAGGTTCTGAGCTGAGGACCCCACTGACCTACGTTTGAACTCTTTGCTCTGAGACTGAGGTCAAACTGACACCATCATGGCCTTGACAAGGCCACCATTGCCAGCTTTGGTTCTCACTTCAGAGAGAGTGAGGGTGCCATCAACACGCCACCAGGATAGTTTTCTGAAGTGTGGTATTCTATTTAGAACAGTAGACGTATATACAGTGTTTCTAAATTACTCACACAAGCCCCCTGGAGGGTGTGAAATATCAGTAAGCCACCATTGGCCTCAGAAACACCATTATTACTGTGATTTAGGTGTCAGGAGGGACAGACACCATGATCCGAATGTCATAATGTTCTCCTCTCTGTCCCCCTCTCCATTCATCCCCTGCCAGATGAAATTCCTGAAATTCATAGTTTAAAAAATTGTATTTCTGAGAATAATTTTTTTTTTGCATATTTGTCTCTTCTCTGTAAGCAACTTGAGTGAAGGGATTATATCTTTTCAAATATATATTTTTTTGAATCAGTGTTTAGAAAGGGCCTGACACAGGGAATTTCTTTAACAAATATTTATCAGTGAGTGAATAGGATTCATGTATTCTGATTTTAAACATGACACACACTAAATATGTAACCTTAGTCAAATTCATTCATATATATAAGCTTCTAATTCCATGTCTCAAAAATAAGAGGGCTTTCACAAGATGATGTTTGAAGTCCCCTTTAGTGCCACTATTCTAAAATACTTTTTCTGATCTTGCAATCTGGGCTTAGGTTTTGCCTAAGTCTGATTACTATACAAGGGAAACAATAAAGCTGAAGTTACAGGCTGGTCTCAAGAAGTATTTAGAATAAGTTAAGTCAATGGCATTTCTAAGGCCCATTAGGAATTATAACATCTTTCTCCGTGGCGGGTGGTGCAAACTTCATTGTTAATTCATGCATTAATAAGTCCATGCCTAGGGTTTAACTGGACAGAGTGAAGTACAAATACTGGCAGTGCTCCTCATCTCTGTCAAATTAAGAATGGGAAAAATGCAATCAAGATAGGTAGAAATGGTTCTCTTTAAAGGGAAACACTGAATTAATGTATTACTTTTTCCTTATTTGCCATTTTAAGATCAGGAAGAGATTTTGAGCAAATTAAAAGGAAAGAAGAGGTTGCTCCTGAAATGCCTCAGAAAGAGGCGGGACATTGGAAAACAGATTCTAGGTCTCAGATGACATCTCTATTTCACTGTTGTCGCCACTTGAGAGAATTCTTGGTAAAAGAAGCTATTTTTGCATACATTTCTGGCTTGCAGGTAACAGAAACCTACCTATGGGTTAGCTGCGGGAGTTCTGACACCCTCCCAAATGTTTTTAAAAGAATCCAGACGTTTCCAGGACTAAAGGGGAAGTGTGGGGTGAGGCTCGATTTGTCCCATCACGTTTTGTGCCAAATTCCAGCTCTGGAATAAATCACTGGCCTCTACTTCCTCCTGGTGCTCTGGTGGCCACTGTCCCATTTTCATTGTACCTTTCCCCATGTGTGGACATACTTCCTTCTTTGTTCATCCAGCAACCCTAGACCACTGCCACGGTGTGCCAGAGACTTTGTGATAGTGGGGTGAAATGGAGAACATTGCAATATAGCACAATAACATATAACCTGAAACCATGTTTTTAGCCTTCTTGGTATAGAAACATTTTCAGAAGATATTGGTCCTTCAGTTGCCTATTGTAGGGGTCACTGTATTGCCAGGTGCAGGGCCACTTTCACCTTTGCTCGTTTGTTCCCTGTTCTCTTAGGAAGCATCCAGGAGGATATCACTAAGTCTGCTAGTTTTGATTGGACGTAATACTCAGACTACTGTTACTGTTGCATAACCACAAGAGTCCAGAGGGGCTACACATAGCTAGCACCTCCTCTACATAGAAAAGGGCTTCGTAATTTCTCTTCTAAAATTGCATTTTTCTCTCGCCTGACATATGTGTATGTAAACTTTTATATTTTCACAACATTTTATTGTCTTCACATTGACTTCATTTTCTATCATCCAAAGTGGCTTGGCTCTTATCTGAGCACCAGCTGGCCAGCACCTCCCACCCATGCGACTCAGCCTTTTGTCAGTCATCTGAACATTCGCCTTGCTCCCCAAACACACCAGTGCCACCCAAGGAACTTACATATGCATTCTCTTGGGTGCCATCTCAAGCCTAATAAGGATTTGCAGAAGGGGGTAAAATGAGTTCAGCACCCATGATTCTGAAATTTGAAAACTCTTCACATGTTCTGCTTAGGTAGCTGGTCTCAAGACTGGCTATCAGGAGCGGTTGCCATAAAGCACAATCCCCTGCTAGTCAGTCCAATTTTCTTGGTCCTTTCATTCTGTCCCTTCCATATCTATATTTTGTCTGCTTCTCTCTCTGCTTGTTTTCTTTCTTTCCCTTTTCGCCATCAAATATTAAGTTTTGAATATGTGCCTGGGACTCGACCTCATACCCTCATTGTCCTGCCCCATTGGGTTAGTGTCACCCGACATTAGTCCTCCTTTGCTCTACCTACCCGCAAACACCCCAAATTGCAAGGAAGTAATCCAGTCTTCAAAGGCATCTATCTAAACTTTTCACAAGCCATCATCTCTCCTCTTGTATCCAAATGTTTCAGGAGTGCTAAGGGAATCTTTCCAAAGTTACTACGATGTTGCTTCAGAAATATTAAGATATTAATCCTGTGTCTCATTTGATGGTGAGCATTATCATTTGCAGCGGAGCTGCTCTTCGCTTCTATCTTCCTTTAGAATCACTTACAGCTGAAAATGTCTTAATGGCCCAATGAGGCTGAATGCAACATTTATAATAATTTCTAGATAAGAGACAATGGGGAAGATCCATCTCTTAGGAAACCAGCCTGGCACCTCCAGGGACAGTCTCTAAGCCAAAGAAGAAGGTGCCCTACTCAATTTCTCTTTCACTTTCTTTTTTTAAATTTTAATGCAATGAAAACCAGACCATTTAGGAATTATTCTAATCCCAGTTGTAAGTCCCATCCTTTTCTCCAGTCATGCACGTATTTAGACTTTTTATTCCTTCATTAACACAGGGAAAATGCAGACCATTATGACAGTTAGCAGACATAATTTTAGACAAATACAACTTCTTATCAAATAAGCCTGCAATAAGTATTTGATGAACAGGGCTCTTCAATATAACTTCCAACACTAATTTAATGAGAAGTATCAAATGAATTTTTTTTATTCTGATATCTCCCATGAGACAAATGATACTTTGCAGGCCTATTTTTAACAAATGAATTATTGACTTAAACTGGCACAATTAATCACAATATAATGGGATCAGGGGATGTTAGGGGCTCATTCATCATAGCCGATGATGAGTACCGACTCTTCCGAGAAATGAAACTCTTTAATCACTCCTAGATTAACAGTTACATGCTTTCAAATTTCAATCATAGGAAACTGGCAGCATAGAATGAAAAGGAGCCAGTGCTGGGGAGAAAATAAAAGGGGGAGCACGCAGAGTTTGTTGCTGCAGTCAGAATGCCAACTCTTGCCAGTACATTTCAGTGAAGATAGGAAAATGATTCATTAGAAGTGTGGTTTCGGTAATGGGCTGAGAACCGGGATGGCAATTAAAATTCCTGAGATCTGAGCTTCACTTATCTGTGTGACTCCTGACAAGCTGCTTGACTTCTCTGAACTTCATCTTCTTCATCTGCGAGATAGATGTAGCACAATCTCTCCAAATAAAGTTCTCGTGAAAGTCAAATAAAATAACTTATGTCCTCATGTGTTGGAAAATTAGAAAGCAGAGTTCCTTTCGTGTGATCCTTATAATTGCTGTAGGGACTATTTTCCATATCCAGGACTCATGCCTATTAGATACATTGGGACTAATTGAAAAAATATATGCAATAAAATGTGAAAGCCAAATAAGAAACTCAGAAGGAGAAGGAATATCCACTAATTTAATAATTGTGCCAACTTCTATCATCAGCCCTGCAGTTGTGGAAAGATGAGTCAGACATGCCTCTTGTCCTTGAGTAGTTCACAAATACATCAGGAGGCCAGACAAGAGTCACATGAGCACAAAAGTAAAAGGACAGGTTGATGAATTATTTTTTCAATCAAAGGTACGCATAGTTAGAAAAATAATTAAATAGTACTGCCCTGGCCGGTTTGGCTCAGCGGTTAGAGCATCGGCCTGCGGTCCAGGGAGACCCGGGTTCGGTTCCCGCTAAGGGCATGTACCTTGGTTGCGGTTTGTCCCCGGTCCTGGTTGGTCGTGCGGGAGGCAGCCACTCGATGTGTCTCTTTCACGTCGATGTTTCTCTCTCTCTCTATCTTCCTCTCTCTCCCTCCCATTCTATCTGATGGAAAAATGTCCTCAGGTGAGGATAAAAAAAAAAAAAAAATAGTACTGAAAGGCTATCTGCTCCTTTCCCTACATGGTGACTATATGTCCTTCCCAGTTTGCCCCATTCAGTCCAGGTTTATACCTGTTTTCCCCCAAAAATTATTAATAGCATCTGCTTTAATTTCAAAAGTGTCTTGGTTTGTGAAATATGTTTTTGGTCAACCTAATTTTAACCACTTCTTGTTTCTTTTTTTTTGTTATTGCCAAGTATCTAAATGCTATGCTCATATCTGTATTTTCTTTCATTTATTATTGTTGTATGCAGTCCACTGACTCTATACCTTTCCAGACGATGGCATAGCTCACACCTCCTCTGCCTTTCTTCACCTTTGCCCAACATAGTTAAGAATTATAAGTTGTTGTTTTTCTGTCCCATCTGCAACTTCAAACATTTTACTTAAACCACCATATTATATTCTACAAAGACTAGTTCTCTCAACTCTCCATTTTTATGATGATAATAACCCATTTCTACATGTTCTTCTACCTCTTAACTGGTGTCGGCTATATGTTTATTTTAATATCATGAAGGTTGATTTTTCAACCTAATATTTTATTTCTTACCTGTGCATGTGCTGCTCTTTGTCCTTGATTACTTTTCCCCAACATGTGCTTAAGGGAAATTCCTTCTCATCCTTCGAAATGTAGCTAAAATGCTTGTCCTTTTGTGATGTTTTCATTCAGTATTTCAGCAAAGCCAATTATTTCAACCTTGTGCTTCCACAAATTACAATACATTTTTCTCTACTACAATTCCTGCTTTATATTGCACATGGCTTCTCCTTAATCTGAGCTCCTTAGAGGAACATTTCAGTGTTCCCCAAGCCAAGCAGAGTTCTAGGAAGATAGTTACAATTAAATACATATTTATGGTTTATATGTTTGTCTACATCAGTAAATATCAGGTCTGATTCAAAGTGGCATTTGGCTTAAGGCTGCTTGTATAGCCTCTTACTAAAATACTTCTTACTGAAATACTGACTAAGGTATAGAATAAGATTTTTTAAAACTCATACCACCACCATAATTTGCAACTGACAGATAGCCAGTGGCAAATACTTAATGTAAGAGGGCTGCCAGTGCACAGATGATGCAGAAATAAAGACTTGAGTCCAAGCAAGGAACCATGACTAGCCGAGGAAAGAGAATATGGAATGAATAGAGGAAGAAAAAAAGGTATAAACATTAGTAATGATGATATAACCAGTTATACAAAAGAGGATAATTTCTTTCTTACTTCCTTACTTAGATAACATCTTCCTTATGTCCTTCGTATACAGGGTGTGGCAAAAGTAGGTTTACAGTTGTTTGTATGGAAAATGATACAATAATTAATAAATAATAATACAAGAATAAACTTGTATACTCATAACTGTAAACCTACTCTTAAACCCACCCTGTATATATGGATGGAATGACATGAGACTTTTGTATTCTCTTCTGGGAAGAGGAATTTCTTTAGGTTGTATGAGGGGTATATTTGCGTCATATTAGCTAGACAATGATTTTTCTATTGTTTTTTACTTAGAAGTTAAATATAGTGTTGATGCCACATTGACAAGAGTTGGACTCTACTAAATTCTTTTATTATCAACTTGGTTGACATTTTCTAGAACCTCCTTCCAAGTTAGAGATGGTCAAAAGAGGTACTTGCATGAGGTTTCAGAGGCAGAGGTTATGTTTGAGTTGTGGTAACAGACCCAGGGGGCCAGAGTTCCAGTCTGTCTTTGTATTCTTCAACTCCATGTCCCGCTTTCCTCCACAGCTGCCACTTCTGTATCCCGCTTCCATGTACCTCTTCCACGTCCCACTTCCATGTCCTGCTTCTTTTCAAGTGTCCATAGCCAGACGTGTGTCTGTGACCACAGAGCTCTTCCAAGATTTATCCCCTCTGTGTCCTATCCTCGATGGCTGCGTGTACCAGGTTTTCCAAGGTAGCCTGTTACTGACTTCTCTGATCCTCCAAATCCCATTTCAGAATGCACTCCTCAGCTCCTCCCATAATTGTGTAATAGCTAATTGCAAAAATAAATCCCTATGTCATAACTCATAGCTGTTCTGCTTATCTGACTGAAAGCTGATTGACACAGGTATCATTGGAATAGACAAAGAAAAAGAGTTTTTGAAAGAGAAAAATTGACAGAATTATGATTGCAGTGCTAGATTGTAACACATACTTCTACATCTTCTATAGATCAAATAGAAAAAAAAGAACAAGTTTTGCAAGTCCTGAATAATGTAATTAATAAGGTTATATGTGTAAATGTGTATATATTGATTTTCATATCCTGCAGAGAATATCCTTTATTTTCATCATCAATAAAACATTTATGAAATATTGATCTACATTATGTCCCAAAGAAAAACTTAAAAAAATAATTATAAAAAGCAGGAACTTGGATCAATGAATAAGCCTTGAGAATTTGTAATAGATGTCACAGATGATGGTACTATGCTGGGCTAAAACAGATATAAAAGATATGAATCAGTATGACTCAATAAGCATGGGCTTATTACTGTGACCCAGGTACTATGCTGGGTTCCAAGGGCATGTGAAGATAAATAGACATGACCCCTACTTCCAGGTGTTTACAATCTCACAAGGGAGTGGGGAGGGCATTCTAACCAGGCTACAGGGCACGGACAGCGGCTTGGAATTGAAACTCAGCATTGCATGTCCTGGGTATCGTGCTGGGAAGTGAGGGTGACTTGTGACAGGAAGTGATTGAAATAAAATTGTTTATATGTGAAGAAATCAGATAGTGGGAAATGTAAGAGCATTTCCATTTTGTCCAATTGAAAGTGGAAGTCACTGGTGATTTGAGATGTTTTAGGAAGATTAACTTCAGGGGTATGTGGAGTAGATTGGGGTGGGGGATCAGGGCTGGGGAGAAATTGGAATATGAGGTTCCTACTAGAGAGAAGAGCTTAGTCCAGGTGAGTTCCAGTGGAACGAGAAAGGAAAGACTGCAAGTCGTATTTCAAAAACTTGGGAGCTATTTGGAGATAGGGATGGAAAGGATGGAGTCAAAAGTAACTACACCTTTGTGGGGAGGTGAGTTAATTCTCAAGGCAACTGTAATAGTGTTCTTTTTTCAATGATCTGCACCATGGTTCTGACCTTTACAGGTGCCCAAGCATTTGTTATCAGAGATTTTTTTTCTGGAAAAAAAGGAAGGAAAGAACCTATAAAAGAAGTAGAAGTTAGCTGTAGTTGCTCTTAAAAGATGAATAGCACACAAATCTTTGTTTTATGTTTTTATACATTTTCCCATGAAAGTTCCCATACCACCACCACCACCACCCAGGCTTCCAACTCTCTCTTCTCAACAAACAAAACATTTGAGCAAGGACATGAGAATGAGCACTCATTTCTTCATATGGGAAACCAGTTCTATTTATGGACATGCTCAGTAAATCCTTGCCCTGGGGGATTCTTAAGTCTGAAAATTTTTTAATTTTTTGTTTTTCAGTTCCAGTCAACATACAGTACACCCTGATGATTAGTCATTACATAACTTACTAGGTGATCATTCCAATAAGTCTCGCACTCATCCGACACCATACATAGTTATTAGAATATACAATATTCACATGCCCTTTTGGAAAGCAGATTTATAGCCCTCCTCTCCTTTTTGTTCTTCTGACATTTTCAATTTTGGCTTTTTTGTGTGTGTGGTTTTAGAAGAGGGGCATTTCTTTTATAAAAAACAAAACAACAAAATCTACATGTAAAAAAAGTGATTACACCAAGTTAAAACCTGGATGACTATAGGAGTAGTGTCAACATTGACAGAAATAGGTTATTAGTGTTTTCCAATGTCTAAAGTGCATTTTCAAACTTTGAAGACAGATGACAACTTAAACACATGTATCTGACCTTTTTCCTTTAGAGTTCTACAAAAATCAGCTATCGATAGTAAGGGGGTTTATTCTGCATCTGAAACTAGGGAAGGATGATGCAAGACACGCTCTAGAAACTTGGAGGATATTTTACTGGATCAGGTGAAGGTAGAAATCTACTGTATCAGGCCAACAAGGCATGCATTTTCCTGCATTTGAAGGAATAGTTTGGGAAGTAAGCTGAAGAGACCCAAACAAGACCCTCTTGATCACCACCGACCAAACTGACGATAGGTTAATCCTAATGTATTGGTTTGCTATGGATGCTGCAACAAATTAATACAAACTTGGTTGCTTAAAACAACAAAATTCTATTCTCTCACAGTTCTAGGGTCCAGAAATTTGAAATAAATTTCACTGAGCCAACATCCGCATCAGCAAGGCTGTGCTGCCCTGGAGGCTCTAGGGGAGAAGCCATTCCTTGCTTCTTCCAGCTTCTGGTGGCTGCCAGCATCCCATAGCTTGTGGTCACATCACTTCAGTGTCTGCCTTTAGGGTCACATTGCCCCTCTTCTTTGTGTCTAATCTGCTTCAGCCTCTCTCTTATAAGGAAACTTGTGATTGCATTTAGGGCCCACCCTATAATTCAGGGGAATCTCTCTACCTCAAAATCCTAATTTTGTCATGTCTGAAAAGATACATTTTCCACATAAGGTAACATTTACATGTTTCAGGGATTATGACCTGAATCTTTGGCGGTCATTATATAGTTTACTACACCTAACTAGCAATCAAATCAATTTAAAACTATCAAACATTATTTATATTTACTTAGAGGTCAAGGATAATAAAACCAGTATTTGTAAGGAGCTGGCTGATAGAATATCAGAAATTATTTTTAGAGGACAACTTGGCAATATACATCAAGTTGCATAAAAGTGTTCAAGTTTTTTCACTTTTTAGATATTTTTCAAGTGGAGATAATGAAAGCTATGCATGAAGATGATTATCACAATATTATTACAGTACAATTTATAACAGTTAAACATTGCAAGTAACCTGAATGTTCAGATATTTTTAATAAAGATACACTATGCCAAGCATACATTGAAAATCATTTTTTAAGAATATGCAAAATGTACATGAGAAAATGCTAAATACAAAGCAGGGAATCAAACTGCATATTTCCAATCTTGTTAAATATATTTAAAAACAATAAATGTATACATTCACACATAAAACTGGAAGAATGATATTAAGAGCAGATACTTCTGGGGTTGTGAGATTGTTAGTGATTTTTATTCTATTTTTTAATATATTTTGAAATTTTTCATATAGTTTTTGCAATAAACTTGCTTTACTTTCTTTAATTCCATAATCCCTGTTATACTGAGGTCTTATTCACTTAGCCACTTAGTCATTTGACCAAAGGAGGATGAGCTGAGTAGGCAGTCTTGAGAGAGAAGAGAGCATGACGGTGGCTTTAAGTTTTTTATGCTAAAGTGATAATGGGACACCCAGATTAGGCTTTTACATGGACTTTGGGATCATGGTGATTGGGTGGGGCTTCAGGTACAGACACAAGCATCTCTGGAGCTGTGCACGGTGAAGCCAGCTCTATGGCCCTGTGGGATATGATTCCAGCATTTGTCCCCATGGAACACCAGTATTCAGAACCCAGATTCTTTCTACTTTCTTCTCCTTGTATGTATATGTTCACTGGCCACCTAACCTGCAATAACTCATTTCTCCAATAAAATATGAATAAGTTAAGATCTATATTTTATATTGAATGAAATATTTTAAAGTATCATTATGGTAATATTTCTGTTTATTTTTTCTTACTTTGTGGAATGCTCAATGAGTTCAACCTTTTAGGATTGACTGTCCCTTAAACAATGGGAACTAAAATCCAGTGCTTGGAGCATTCGGCACATCTCAGTTTGCTCTGCTCAAAGATGCGTACAACTGCATCAGTTTCAGAGCCTGTGTTGCAAAGGAGAACGTGACATGAGGATGACGGTTCCTGGGGATCGTGTGTCACAGAAACACAGACTTCGAGCGCTATGAGAGATCTCTATTTGGCCTCCAGGAGTGTAATTTTTCCTTCTCTCTTGAGCAAAACTGGTGCTGAACTACAGAGTGGTGTTTTGCAATAACTGAAAAACTAAATGCTGGGCTCTGGGGGAAGAAATGAGAGAGGAAGCTGGCAGGTCACAAAGGGCTGCCCCCTGCTTCCTGGACAGAAGCCTGAGGAAGTGACACAAATCTAGAAAGGTAATTTTTACAGAAACTCTGAGAACTCAGCAGGACCTGGAAATAGTAGAAGAAATCACAACTATCATAGTGCAAATGAAGCCAAGGGAATGGGGCTGGTGCCGACGTGGCCAAATGAAAATGGAGATGTCTTAGCATCACCGTGCATGGACAAATAGCCAAGGACTGGGAAGGGAGATGTGTCCTTCAGTGGATGCCCCTCTAGGTAGAGGACATCAAGGTCCAGATGACTGCCCCACATACCTTGCCATTGCGTACTAGCCTTGAACTTGAGAGCAACCCCAGAAAGGTGGGGGCAGGAGGGCTGAAATGACTCAGGTGAGTTGTTACCTCTCTAGCTGAATGGGGGCTCCAGGCTGTTGAGATGGGCCTGTGAAGAACATAAATGCAGCCTCTTTACTGGACCTTTTGTTGAACATCATGGTCTGCTCCCAGTCAGCATGGAGGGGAGCTGCATGCCTGGCCATCTGTACTCTAGAGAAGAGCCTGAACTTTAACTCTGGAATTGAGGCTGTTCCTGAACGTTTCAAGGGGATTAGTAGCCAAAAATATTTTTATTTATGGCCATGTCGGAAAGTTAAAATTGAGAGGAGGGGCCTTGGTTTACAGAGGAGAGGAAATCCAGGGGCCCAGACATCAAGCTGGCCACGTTTTCATTCACTGGTCCCATTTAACAGCTTCTCACAACATATGCAGTTTACATTATGGTATCCGGCCGATGTAGGCTTTGGCTGAGATTATTCTCCTGAGTTCAGAATTTATGATCGTGCAAATAGACACCGAAGTGAAGCATTGGCACGCCAGAATAACAAGAGAGGAAAGCCTTTATTCTGTTTCTTCAGGGCCATGTTAACTCTGTCCTCACCAACAGAAGAACAAAGGGGTCTTCTTTTCCCAAAGGGAGGTTGGGCAGGAAATGAATGCGCTGTGATTCTGCTCTGGAGTCGGGGAAATACAGCTTCTTGCTCTTCGGTGTTCAGTTCCCTGGAGCAGGATGTGTAAGAAGGAAAGGGAGGCCACTGAGCCCCCTTTTGGCTCTAAGAAAATGAGGTCATTTGAACAAGAAAAATAGCAGACTGGTCATTTAATAGCAGGACCCAAAGACTTTATAAATGCTTCCTCATTAGGGCAACACAGCGGTTTCTGGCCAAGCTCAAAACGGGGTCCATTGAAGTCCCAAGGGAGTTAAATTTGAGAAAAGGCTGTGAGCATGCTAGTCAGTTTCACTTATGAATGGTGTTAGGAAAATAGATTGGAAGGGTTTATGCATTCACTGTGTAATTATATTCAGTTAATGTAAGAGTAATTATTGGGTAAGGAAACTTGGGCTAAGGAAAGAGAAAAATAAAGCAGTGACTGGATATGATGATTTACTTAATTTTCTAGATACTACATGCAAATTATAATTAAGCTATTTAATGTTCCTACAACATCACTACTCTCACACTGTTCCGGGGTGACTGCTGTTTACACCATCAATACATTTTTAGGCTAAGAGTTTGAGGCGGCGTCAAACACGATGTCTGTGTCCTTTTAGCATTTCCTCTATCAGAGAAAAGAGAAGAGACATGGAAGAAGGTAACATTTAATTGATCACCTAACATTGGTGATCATAAGAACTTGATTCTATCTATCATAAGAACTATCATAAGAGCTTGATCAGACCTATCATAAGAACTTGATTCTTTCTACTTTATAGATGATGTCACTGAAGTACACAATTGAGTAATTTCTCCAAGATCACACAGCTAGAGAAAGGCTAAGCTTGATTTAAAACTGGGTCTATCTCCCTTCCATCCTTCCTTTAGTCCTCATCTCACTCAGCTCCAGGTGGCTTTCATCCTCACCACTCCCTGGCACTGCCTTTGGTGGAGTCACCAGAAACCTCAGTTGCCACATTTGTAGCAGTTTGAACATTTGTCAGCAATATTTCACACTGTTGACCACTCCTTTCCTGAAACTCTTTTCTTCCTTAAGTTTGGTGACTCTGCTCTTCCTATAAAGTGTTGATCTCTTTGGCTTCATTTTATCTGATATAATATAATAAATAATAATGTGCATAACAACATTTATTAAAAGATTCCTATGTTCTAGGCACTAGGTACTGTCTTCCATTTAAATTTCACAGTTACTTTGTGAAGTGGTTGTTAGCACTGTTTAACAGAAGAAGAAGCTGAAGCCCTGAAGGGTTTAGTAAATTGAATAAAGTGGCACAGCCACTACATTTTGGAGCCAGGATAAAAACTGAGGTCTGTCAGGCTCTAATCAATGCTAGCTGGGACTCCTGTGCCTGTTGCCCTCCCCTCCCCTCCCCTCCCCTCCCCTCCCCTCCCCTCCCCTCCCCTCCCCTCCCCTCCCCTCCCCTCCCCTCCCCTCCCCTCCCCTCCCCTCCCCTCCCCTCCCCTCCCCTCCCCTCCCCTCCCCTCCCCTCCCCTCCCCTCCCCTCCCCTCCCCTCCCCTCCCCTCCCCTCCCCTCCCCTCCCCTCCCCTCCCCTCCCCTCCCCTCCCCTCCCCTCCTCTTCTCTTCTCTTCTCTTCTCTTCTCTTCTCTTCTCTTCTCTTTCTTCTCTACTCACTCTGCACAATTCTCTTGAATAATTTCATTTAAGATCATGCTGTCATCTGCCTCCTAAATGTTGATGACTTCTATATCTCTCTTGAGTTCTAGATCCTTGTGTCTTACTACCTAGATGGACATTGTCACCTGGATGTCCCTAGGGCCTTCACAGTAAAAGAGCTCCAGACTGCTCTGTCCATCCCTGTCACCTTTGATGCTGTCACCTTTAATGCTATTGCTCAAGCCAGAAATTTGGAGTTCTTAGAGTCCTTTCTTCCTTGTCCTGCCAACATCCAAGCCTAAGGACTCTTCCTCCTAAATATTGTCTCTCATCCCATCCATTTCCTCTGCTCTCACAGCTTCCCCTTGAATGCAGGCTCTTAGCTCCTCCTATGTAGCCCATTCAGGACTCTCCTTACCTGCTTTCCTGCCCTTTAGCCTTAGGACCTGTATGTAACCTGCGTACTGTGATCTTTCAACATCAAGTCTGATCATATCATTCTGAAATCTTCAGGGCCATCGCAACAGTTTCTTCTTTTCTCTTTTTCTTTCTTTCCTTCTTTCTTTCTTTCCTTCTTCCTTCCTTTCTTTCTTCCTTCCTCCCTTCCTCCCTCTGTCCCTTCCTTCCTTTCTCCCTTCCTCCCTCCCTCCCTCTTTCTTTCTTTCTTTCTTTCTTTCTTTCTTTCTTTCTTTCTTTCTTTCTTTCTTTCTTTCTTTCTTTCTTTCTTCTTTCTGCAGTGGAATCCTGCTTGCATTTAAAACTTAAGGGAAAGCCTGATAAGCACCACAGATAGAAGTAGAAGAAGGCACTGAAGTTTGTCTGTTTGGCCTTCCCACTTCTTCCTTAATGGGTTTCATTCACTAATTCATCCCTATGTATTTACTGAATGCCAACATGTGCCAGCACTATCCTCAGCACTGGGAATAAACCAATGAGCAAAGATGAACCTAAGTCCCTGCCTTCATAAGACTTACATTCTAGCTATGAAGACATATATGAGGAGATGAGTGAGAAAACAAATAAGTGAATGTATAAATGTCAGATGGTGATAAGAAAAATTAAGCATGGTAGGAGATTAGGAAAAGTTGAAGTGAGGATGGGTTTATCACTTAAAATAAGGTAGCCAAGAACGGTTTCTATAATAGCTTGCTATTTGGTTAGAGACCCAAAGGAGGTGACACAGAAGTTCATGGATATATTGACAAAAAGTCCTCCAGGCCTAAGAATGAAGTGCCAAAGCTCTGAGGTCTCAAAGACTGGAGGCCAGTGTGGCTGCAGACAAGTAGGTGAGGGGATAGGACAGGGTATGAAATCAGAGAAGTTGGGGGCGGTGAGTCAGGTCACACTGGGTATGGAAGGCCACTTTGATCAACCTGTCTTCTGAGGGAAGCCAGAACTCTGAGAGTTTTGAGAAGATCAGAACAATGAAATGACAGTAAAATGGGTATATTTTGGTAAGCTAGAAGGAGCCAATAATGGAAACAGGAGAACATTTAGAAGTTAATTCTCAAACACCAGGTGAGAGATGGTGGTCACTTGACCAGGAGGAGAAGGGGTGAGAGGTGGTCAGATACAGGACAGGATCTCAAGGTAAAGCTGACAGGGGTTTCTAATGTAGTTGTGTTGCAGATTCAGAGTACCCTCTGACAACTACTGGTCTGGGAGAGAAACTCTTACATGCCTTTCAAAGCCTAGAGCATTTCTCCTGACCAGGTGCTCGCTACATGCCCAGCCTCATTGGCTTTTACCATCCCCACACTGCACGTGTTGCACTGCTGCTTGTCATGTCCAGACCCCACCACCTCCTCTCCAGCCCCATGCCCTTGTATGTGCTGTTTCTTATTCCTCCACCTTGACAGCTCTGCACACTCAACCTTTAAATCCCAGCTCAAAGACCACTTCCTCTTTGAAACCTTTCCTTAATCTCCAAGTTTGCTTAGCTACTTCTTTTCCTATGCTCTGATTTAGTTTGTTCATGACTCTAGTAAAGAAACCACTTGGTGTATTGTAATTAACTGCTGCTTTCTCCTGGAAGTTGTGACATCCTGAACGTCTAGACTGAGTCATCTGGTCTCCTCAGGACCTACTATGATGCCAGCATGGAATGGGCATTTTATATACATTTACTGAATAATCAATAGATGAGGTTAAACTTCACACCTCGTCTCAGAAGAGATTTGAAATGGTGGCGGAGTGAATGGAAGCTACACAGATGATCTCCCAGGACTAAACGGGAATTACAACTAAAATGAAGACAAATCGTTGGAAAAAAGCAACAGAAAAGCAGTGGGAAAGGACCATATAACCAGGGACACTGAATTGATCCTGGTAGGATTGTGGAGATGTGAGAGGGTGGTGGGTTGAGAGCCCATGAACAGCGGTGGTCTTAGCTGTGAGCAGCGCCCTTGGGGTTAAAGTCCCAAGCCTGCTCCACAGCACAGAGGGCTGGAACAGAGCACTGAATTGACCACAGCCACTCACCTTGGGCTCCGGCAGAGAGAGGGAGGACTGGACTGGAACTCTGTGGGGACACCCGGGATTTGGAAGGCGCTCAGAGTTTTTGCTGAGTAGTGGCCACAAAGGTCAATGGCTAGCTTGCTCCTTCCTGGCCACACAGGATGGCAGGGTCGGGGGGCAGCTTGCTCCTTCCCAGAGCTGTGGGGGAAAGCAGCAGCCCCTCCCTCTGAGATTCAGCCCTTTCCAGGTGAGACAAAGAAATGCGAATTGAGGCTCATTAACAACCAGCATCTGTCCCACTCTCTGGAAATCCTCTTACTGCAGAATACCAGAGGGCTACATTCCAAGACCCTGAGTAACTGAGACTAATAGCCTCCAGGCAAAAAGCTAGAGCATAACTGAACCTTTCCTAGGCTTTCAAATCTACCCAGGAAAGTAAGACTTGACAGTGGTGTTTAAGGTGGGCCCTCCCACGCTCATCCAAACCCAGTAGAGGGAGCCACAAACAGCAGAACACCAACACCCACAGGGAAAATTTGGCAGGCTCCAAAACCCACTGAGATAGCCAAAATGATGAAACAAAGAAACAAATTACCAAATGAAAGAACAAGAGAACTCTACTGAAGATGAGATAAATGAAATACAGTTAAGCAAGTTATCAGAGGTAGAGTTCAGAGCCATGATCCTGAGGAAGCTCAACGGCATGAGTAAGGATATCAACACCATGAGTAAAGATATAGAAACATTGAAAATCAACCAATTGGAAATGAAAAACCACCAAGAAATGAAGAATGACATAGCAGAAATAAAGAACACATTGGAAGGACTAAACAGCAGAGTAGAGGAAGCTGAGGACCGGGTCAGTGAATTAGAGGACAGGGTAGAAAAAATCAACCAATCAGAAAACCAAAAGGAAAAAACAATTAAAAAACAAGAAGACAGCTTAAGAGAACTGTGGGACAACTAGGAACGTAATAACATTCGCATCATAGGCGTCCCCAAAGAAGAAGAAAATGAGCAAGGGTTAGAAAATATATTTGAAGAAATAGTGACAGAAAACTTTCCTAACTTGGTGAAGAAGGAAGGCATTCAAGTTCAAGAAGCACAGAGAGCCCCAAGCAAGAAGAACCCAAACAAGCCCACACCAAGACACATAATAATTAAAATGCCAAATATTAAAGACAAAGAGAGAATCCTAAAGGCAGCAAGAGATAAGCAACAGGTTACCTACAAAGGAACCCCCATAAGGCTATCAGCTGACTTCTCAACAGAAACACTACAAGCCAGAAGGGAATGGCATGAAGTAATCAAGGTCATAAAAAACAAGGATCTGAATCCAAGACTACTCTATCCACCAAGGCTATCATTCAAAATAGAAGGTCAAATAAAGAGCTTCCCAGACAAAAAAAAAAGGCTAAGGGAATATATATTAGCACCACACCAGCACTGCAAGAAATATTAAAAGGACTGCTGTAATTAGTAGAAGAAATAGGAAGGAAAATATAACCACACTAAACAAAAATGGCAATAAATAAGTACATATCAATAATCACCTTAAATGTAAATGGTTTGAGTGCTCCGATAAAAAGACACAGAGTAGCTGACTGGATAAGAATGCATGACTCACACATATGTTGTTTACAAGAGACCCACCTCACAACAAAAGACTCACATAGGTTGAAAGTAAAGGGATGGAAAATATCTTCCAAGCAAACGGACAGGATAAAAAAGCTGGGGTAGCAATACTCATATCTGATAAATTAGATTTCAAAATAAAGGCCATAACTAGAGACAAAGAAGGCCACTACATAATATTGAAAGGGTCTACCCAACAGGAAGATATAACCTTGGTAAACATATATGCACCCAATATAAGAGCACCAAAATATATTAAAAATCTTCTGGAGGACTTCAAAGGAGAAATCGACAGCAATACAATCATAGCAGGGGACTTCAACACCCCACTGACATCACTGGATAGATCCTCTAGACAAAAAATAAACAAGGAAACAGAGACTCTAATCAGCGGTTCTCAACCTTCCTAATGCCACGAACGTTTAATACAATTCCTCATGTTGTGGTGACCCCCAACCATAAAATTATTTTTGTTGCAACTTCATAACTGTAATTTTGCTACTGTTTGTTATGTCTTAGGCAACCCTGTGAAAAGGTTGTTCGACCCCCAAAGGGGTCGCAACCCACAGGTTGTGAACCACTGCATGAAGTGCTAGATCAAATGGATTTAGTAGATATCTATAGAGAATTACACCCCAAAACTGCAGAATTCATATTCTTCTCAAGTGCACATGGGACATTCTCAAAGATAGACCACATGTTAGGGCACAAACTAAGTCTCTACAAGTTCAAGAAGATTGAAATCATACCAAGCATCTTCTCAGATCACAATGGCATGAAACTAGAAATCAATTGCAACAAGAACATGTAAAGACATTTGAAAACATGGAAGCTAAATAGCATATTATTGAACAATGAATGGGTTGCCAAGGAGATCAAGGAAGAAATTAAAAACGTCCTAGAAACCAATGAAAATGAACACACAACAACACAAAATCTATGGGATGTAGTGAAAGCAGTTCTGAGAGGGAAGTCATAGCACTACAGGCCCACCTCAAGAAACAAGAAAAATTTCTAATTGACCATCTAACCTCACAACTTAAAGAACTAGAAAGCAAACAAAAAGAAAACCCCAGAGCAAGTAGAAGGAAGGAAATAGTAAAGATCAGAACAGAAATAAATGACACAGAGACCAAAAAATACAATTCAAAGGATCAATGAAACAAAGAGCTGATTTTTTGAAAAGATAAACAAGATTGATGGACCCTTAGCTAGACTCACCGAGAAACAAAGAGAGAGAACCCAAATACACAGAATCAGAAATGAAAGAGGAGAAATAATAACTGACACCACAGAAATACAAAGGATTATTAACAAATATTATGAATAATTATACAGCAAAAAATTGGACAATCTAAGTGAAATGGACAAATTTCTAGAAACATAGTCTCCCAAAACTGAACCGGAAAGAGATAGAAAACTTGAACAGACCAATAACAAAGAAGGAAATTGACGATGTAATCAAGACTCTCCCAGCAAACAAAAGCCCAGGCCCAGACAGCTTCACGGGAGAGTTTTACCAAGCATTCAAAGAAGAACTAACACCCATTCTCCTCAAACTATTCCTAAAAATTCAAGAGGAAGGAAGACCTCCAAACTCGTTTTATGAGGCCAGCATAATTCTAATTCCAAAACCAGAAAAAGGCACTACAAAGAAAGAAAACTACAGGCCAATATCCCAGATGAACATAGATGCCAAAATCCTGAACAAAATACTAGCAAATCGGATCCAGCAATACATCAAAAAAATTATTCACCATGACCAAGTAGGATTCATCCCAGGGTTGCAAGGCTGGTACAATATTCGCAAATCAATAAATGCGATACACCACATAAACAAAATGAAAGATAAAAACCACATGATCATATCAATAGATGCTGAAAAAGCATTTGACAAAATCCAGCACTCATTTCTGATAAAAACGCTCAGCAATTTGGGAATAGAGGGATCATATCTCTACATAGTAAAGGCCATATATGAAAAACCTACTGTCAACATCATACTCAATGGACAAAAACTAAAAGCATTTCCCTTAAGAACAGGAACAAGACAAGGATGCCCACTTTCGCCACTCTTATTTAACATAGTACTCGAAGTCTTAGCCACAGCAATCAGACATAAAGAAAAAATAAAAGGGATCCAAATTGGAAAGGAGGAAGTGAAACTGTCATTGTTCGCAGACGATATGATATTATACATAGAAAACCCTAAAGACTCTGTCAAAAATCTACTAGACTTAATAAATGAATTTGACAAAGTAGCAGGATACAAAATTAACGTCAAGAAAATGATGGCATTTTTATACACCAATGATGAACTCACAGAAAGAGAAACTAAAAAAACAATCCCATTTACCATTGCAGCAAAAAAATTAAGATACATAGGAATAAACTTAACCAAAGAAGTAAAGGACCTATTTGCAGAAAACTACAGAACATTGGAAAAAGAAATAGAGGAAGATATAAAAAAGTGGAAGCACATACCTTGCTCATGGATTGGAAGAATTAACATCATTAAAATGTCCATACTACCCAAACCAATCTATAGATTCAATGCAATCCCCATCAAAATACCAATGACATACTTCACAGAACTAGAACAAATACTTCCAAAGTTCATATGAAACCAAAAAAGACCTCAAATTGCCACAGCTATCTTGTAAAAGAAGGACAAAGTAGGTGGGATCACAATACCGGATATCAGGCTATACTACAAAGCTACTGTAATCAAAACAGCCTGGTACTGGCACAAGAACAGGCACATAGATCAATAGAATAGAACAGAGAACACAGAAATTGACCCAAAACATTATGCTCAATTAATATTCGACAAAGGTGGCAAGAGCATACAATGGAGTAAAGACAGCCTCTTTAATAAATGGTGTTGGGAAAATTGGACAGCTACATGCAAAAAAATGAAACTAGACCATCAACTTACACCACACACAAGAATAAACTCGAAATGGATAGAAGACTTAAATGTGACTTGTGAATCCATAAAAATCCTAGAAGAAAATGTAGGCAACAAAATTTCAGACATACACAGCAAAATTTTCACTGATATATCACCTAAGGCAACAGAAACAAAGGAAAAATGAACACATGGGACTACATCAAACTCAAAAGCTTCTGCACAGCAAAAGAAACAACCATCAAAACGGAAAAGGAATCCACTGTATGGGAGAGCATAATTGCCAATGATATACCAGATAAGGGGTTAATTTTCAAAATATATAGAGTGCTCATACAACTCAACAAAAGGAAGACAAAGAACCCAATTAAAGAATTGGCAGAGGACCTAAATAGACACCTCTCCAAACAGGACATACAAATGGCCAAGAGACATATGAAGAAATGCTTAACATCACTAATCATCAGAGAGATGCAAATTAAAACAACAATGAGGTATCATCTCACACTTGTCAGAATGGCCGCCATCAACAAATCATCAAACAACAAGTGCTGGCGAGGGTGTGGAGAAAAGGGGACTCTAGTACACTGCTGGTGGGAATGCAGACTGGTGCAGCCACTGTGGAAAACACTATGGCGTTACCTCAAAAAATTAAATTTGAACTGCCATTTAACCCAGTGATCCCACTTCTAGGAATATACCCTAAGAAGAAGCCTGAAACACCAATCAGAAAGAATATATGTACCCTTATGTTCATAACAGTACTATTTACAATAGCTAATATCTGGAAACAGCCCAAGTGTCCATCAGTAGACGAGTGGATAAACAAGCTGTGGTACCTATACACAATGGAGTACTATGCAGCTGTAAGAAAGAAAGATCTCTTATCCTTTGAGACGACATGGAGGGACCTGGAAAGTATTATCCTAAGCGAAACAAGCCAAGCAGAGAAAGACAAATATCATACGATCTCACTTATTTGTGGAATATAATGAACATAACAGTCTGAAGAACAGGGTAGTCCCAGAGACGTGGAAGTAGGGTACAGATTGACAATCCTCAGAAGAGGGGGTGGGGGGGGAGAGATAAACCACAGAACTTATACGCATGTATGCATAACCAATGGACATGGACACAAAGCTGGGGACAGGGTGGGGAGGGAGGGGGAGGAGGGTGTCAATGGGGGAAAAAGGAGAAACATCTGTAACAAAAATGAAACAAACAAAAAAAAAACTCATCTCAGAGTGCATGGTGTTGAGAGTGTGAGTCCAACTTGAGTAGTAAGAGCTTCAGGGACACATCTTCCCCCAGATTTTTCCACAGTGCAAGTAGAGTTTTTTTTGTTTTGTTTTTAATTTTTTTTATTAATTTGTTTTTGTTACAGATGTTTCTCCTTTTTCACCCATTGACACCCTCCTCCCCATTCCCCCCATCCCATCCCCAGCATTGTTGTCTATGTCCACTGGTCGTGACTCCCATGGAACAATTGCAGGTTTGCTTTCATGAGAGATTTGCACATAAAGTCTCCACCAGCAAGTTCCTTGGGTTGAGGACACAGGATCTAAAAGTAAGCACTGCGTTGACATGGAAGATGGGCCATTACTGTTTGGGACTTGTTGGTCATTTCGAGAGTCTTTGTGAAGTGAAATGAAATAATATAAATTGACTTTTTGCTACAAAACCTTTACTTTCTGCAACATATGAGAGAGGTATGTAGGATACTACCCAGTCCTCATATACCTTGTGCTACGAGATGCACGATGAGATCATGGTCCCCGATTAGCACACCAGACCTTCCCATGAACTGGGAAGTGTCTTTGGAATGGACATTTCCGCTTCTAGTCTAAGCTTGACACCATGGCTTGAGGTGTTATTTGTGTAATCACATGATTTTTTCAAAAGTGAAAATGAAAACATTTGGATTAAAGACTTCTGTTCCACAACAGGACTCACAAAAATACCTGTAAAGCCATGTTGCAATCTTCCAGCTGTCAGCTGTTAGAAAAAGTTTTGCTGGAAATTAATTTTCAAGTGCCTTTTTGAAGTTGTTGATTTAAAACCAAGGAATAATAGAATGAAACAGATTTGGAACAGGATCTGTACATTCCTAAAAAGAGAAATAAAAATTATTATGTGCTATTCCTATCCAAGCATTGTGTAAGAAACTTCACATTTTTCATCTCATTTAATTCTGACAATAGCATTTCAAGGTATTTTATTCTCACTTTCCAAATGAGGAATTAGAGGCATAAGGTCACATAGCTAGTTAGGAAAGAGAGCTAGTTTTAAAATAAAATGCTGTCAAATTACAAAGTTCTTCCTACGACACCCTGCTGCCTTTCTGCCTTGGTTATTTCTTATAATGAACACTTTATTCCACAGATACATGACTATTTAAATAAGCTTTTTTGTGGTGTTTATAAATCATCTTTGAATAAGGTGACCTTACATCTTGGTTTGCTCTGGACACCCCTGGTTTATGCCTGTTGCCTTGGTGAAATTAATAACATTGCCTTTCACTCTCAGAGTTGTCCCAGTCTGGAAGGTAAATTACATGGTCACCCTCTCTTTGAACTTGTAGATCACGCTACTTATTCAGTTATTTTCCTGAAGAATCTTTTACCCAAGCTTTAGGGGTAGTTTTTTGTGTGTGTTTTTGTTTTTGTTTATTTTTTCCAGCTTAACTGCTTAGTTCCTAGAATGATCTAGATCTTTAGACATGCAGTGGGAAAAATCTAAACAGAATCATTATACCACAAGACCAACAAGGCAATGTGAGCTGATTTTAGTTTACTGAACAGATTGACTAAAAAATTTTCTAGTTGTTCATCTGGAGAACCAGATTTAAATTGTGTTGTGTTAGAAACACTGATATACATACATATATATAAAGATATACATATATATAACTTGTGTGCACACACACACACAGACAGACACATCATGGTGGAAAGTTGTTCTCTCTAGACTTCGCCATTGGCAAAAAGAGACCTTGTAAATTTCAAATAAAGAAAATGTTGATCCTCTAAGCCCTGTGCAAAAATAACTTATTCTATATTTCTTAAGATCTAGAATCTTCTCTTTGATGATAAAGCATGCTCTGGGTTGTTCAGGTGTGAAGCTAGGGAAGCCAACCTTCCTTTTGTCTTAGTAAGCCTGGCCATGAGGATAAAGATTTTTAGATAAACCTATAAAATGTGGGCTAAGCAATGCCCTAAAGCCATTGCACTCTTCCCAGCCACTGGCTTACCTTTCCAGCAGAGCTGTTCTTCATCTGAGCCAGTGCTGCTTGTGGGACTCCACTTCCTGTATTGCTCTGGTTAATTGAATTCCCTAGTGGGATAAAAGCATTTCTCGGCTGGCTTGAGAGCGGAAAAGCCCAAAAACATAAACTGTAAATACTGATGACAACAGAATCTCATCCCTTCTGTTGTTATTTATTTTGAGATTTTTGCTGGAGCAATAGTTTTACGTTTGACATTTATATAGGTCACAGTGAGCTAATAGCCATCTGCCATCTGGGGACTCTTTTGTAATGAACATTATAGAAGACTAAGAAAAAATTCTCTGGCATTTCTGATTTGCACAGAAGCCTAGATGGGCTGATCTTTACAATATGTTATTTCTGCTCACATTAGTCATGTGCTCTACCTAGGTGTTCACTCATGCTCATGCATACAGGCTTGATGCCCTAGGAGCTCAGACTTGGACCAACCCAAGCTAACTTCTCCATCATTCTTAGATACATTTTTTTGGCAGTAAAGATGAGCACTGGTGTTCAAGCTAGGGCTTCAGGAAATCTCACACGGATCTAATGGTACCTGGGCTAGACAACTGGCTTTCAATGAACCCTGCTAAATTTGTGTTAGGTTTTTAAAAGAATAATGACAATGGGAGACAACCCCCAGTTGCCTGCAGACAGCCTGGTGACATTAAAAGAGCACATATTGTCTACGTAGAAGACCTGCATTCATTCAAATCAGACACCTCTCTTGACCTTTCATCTATAGAATGGAAATAAAATGTTGACTTCATCTATTTTGAAAATTACATGAAATTATAAATATGAAACACATAAATACCACTTGGTAGGTAGACTTTCCTCTTGAATTTGTGAATTTCACTTTTTGTTCTTCTTTGTCTGTACTACCTTCCTAGTAAGGATAGGGAGCCTTAAAAATGTCGAAGTAGATGGGGAGGATGGACGGGGAAAAGCTTCCTTTTCATCCATGTGGCGTCTTCAGTTCTACAATTAACAACCTGGTCACCCTGGTCAGTGAGTCTAGTAACTCAAAGGGCCCAAGAGACTCTGGATGTTGTTACAATGGCTGGTTTGAGGATATTGGAAAGTCTAGTTTAATCCTTCCTGGAGGTGTGGGTTCAGCAACCCATGCAGTGGAAGATAGGAGTGCTCATGCTCCCTGTGACCCATAAACAAATCTGGGCTACTGGGGAGGATCTTGTTTTTGCTCACCTGTTTGCTTGTTTGTTTTGTGAACCAGATTGTCACTCTGAAGTAATGAGATACAAATAAGGGACAGCAAAAACTAAGAAATATCCCCCAAGAATTGGTTTGGATTGGAGGTACTGGTATAAGCAGATAATTTAAAAAAGATATATCTATCAGCTCTGTCTGTTGATAGGTCCTTAAACAATGACATCCCAAGAGCAATAATCACACCTGGCATTGAGGTCTGGATTTCTAAGTTACCATCCCTCACTTAAAGAAAGCAGGAATTCTTGGATAAAAGCTGATTTCAGGGATAGAATAGGGAAGACACAAGAGGATCGTAGAACATCTTGTATTACCAAAAAGTAAAAAAGAGCTAAAAGAAAATGGGTACATACCAAAAGGACAAAAGAGATCTTGAAGGGGTTCCTCTGGCCAGATCTGGGATAACTTGAGCACCAAAATAAATAAGGTCAGCAATAGATTATAGCCCCAGGAGTAAAAAGCAAAAAAATATTACCTGTTGTTAAATTCACTGTGGAGATTGATGGAGAGCAGAATATTTGCATGGTCTGAAAGTAGCCCTTCAAATTACTTATTAATTACAAAAGGAAAACTTGTAACTCTACAGCAGAGAAGTCACTGGTCAACATTATCATCATCAATAAGAGGCAGAAAGACTTCATGTGCCTCCAGATATGATCCCCTGAGAAAAACATATATCACTCCTGTAGTGCTCCAGCCCAGAAGGCGTGGCCTGAATCTAGTCATGTGGAAGCATCAGGCAAATCCAAAATGAGTGGCATTCTATAAAAGAGTTGGGTTACACTTGTCAACAATGTTATTTTCACGACAGACAAAGATAGGCTGAGGAACCATGCAGATTTAAGTAGACTAAAGAGACATGACAATTAATTGTATGATGTGATTCTGGATTGGGTCCTGTGTGGGGGAAATGCCATAAAGGATACTAGTAAGACAAAGTAAGACAATGACAAAATTTGAAAATCAACTCTGGATTAGACAAAAATATAGTGTATATGTGAAATTTCCTGGATTTGATCATTGTAAGAGACTATCCTTGTTCTTAGGAAATACACATTAAAGTAATAAAGGGAAAAAGGCCCAAAGAAATGTACTCATAAATGGTTCAGAATAAATAATATGTATCTGTATATAAGTGGGTAGATAGAGAACACAAATGTGGTAAACATTAAAAAGTTGATGAGTCTGGGTAGAGTGTATGAAGATCTATATACTATTCTTGCAAATTTTGTAAGTTTGAAATAATTTAATAAATTTAATAACTCTAGACTTTCTTTGTGGGGAGTTGCCCAAGGGACAATGTAAATATTAGGTTATTTTATCCCTTAAACTATCATTTAGCATCATTTTATCAAGTACTTATTGACTACTTTGTGGGAGGAACTGTGCTTAAGTTTTAGACATTAACCTGCCTTGTTCCTTCATGATTTCTTTCATCAAGTTAAGATGGTATGGAATAATTTTTATCCTTTTTTGAGAATCCAGGTTTCTCTGGACCCCATTCTCCTCATTTGTGCAACATGGACAATGAAATAGATGTTCTCTGGTCCTAAAATTAATGATTCTAAGTCTCTTTACTGAGTTCATCTAATTCTCATTGTTTCTTTCTTCTCTGGATTTTCATCCCTTTTTTATGGAATTTTCTCTAGACTGTTCCCAAATGGATGTGTTCCAGGTGTTTCTATGGTTGAATCAAGGAGACCAACTGTAATCGCCTTTCATAAATAGGGAAGGCAGCTGGAATCCATTCAAAGAGGTATAAGTTGGCAGAATCCTCTTCTTGCATCCTGAACCATTGTCTCTTTGGCTCTGGAAATACCCCAACATTTTAGCAGGTCGGGGTCCACAGCAGTCTTTCAACCACAGGCCAGGTAGACTAATTTTAAATTTCCAGTCATCGCTGTCACATGGTTTTGAGAAATTGTAGCTCCGATGTCATGTTGAGCATTACACCTCTCTCCCTCCACAGCCAAGTGGGGAACTGAGCATTGGGGAGTTCCTCCATAAGCCTAAGGCTTGTAAAAAAAATAATGAAATGAAACCAAAGCCCAAATCAGCCAAAGCAATTGGGACATTTAATTTTATTTCCTTTATTTGGAGTTTAACAGTTAGTCACTGTTTCTGATTAAGAAACTTCTGAGCAGGAATAGGGTCCTTTAAAGAGGAACACATTTTGTTTTGGCAGAAAATCTTAATGACTTCTAGCATAAACCTCTTTGAAAGGAGCAGAAGGCCCCGATGTTAGAGAGAGGCCAAGCTGGACACAGTAATTCATGTTACAACTCTTCATCTTGTTTTCTCTGCTCAGTCCAGGAAGCAGGGGGCCTGGAATCTCATTGTCATATAAATTAGCTGGCTCTATGTGTCTGAGTGTAGGCCCATTTATTTTCCTAGACTGAAGCCAACACTGAACTTGATGAGAGCCCTGCACAGAGTGTAGAGAAGGAGATGGCATTGGTATTCGAGAATCAGGTGAATTTCTCTTATGGGTTAGGGAAAGGATGCCAGATGGAGGACATCTGGCCAGCTTGTGGGGACTATGAGGATAAACTGTTGTGCCTGGCGTATGTTCTTCTCATTAAGGATTCTTCATCTTTTCAACATGTATTGAGAACCTTCCACATTACAGACATGATACCAGGCCTTAAGATACTGTGGTCACATAAGGTGCTCATGGAACATAGTCTGTGGGGGCAAATTGTCCTTTAGCCAGATGACCACAACTCAGTTGGTAGGTATCATTTTTGAAGTTCTATGGGAGTGCAGGAGAGGGAAAAATTCATGCTGCAATGAGTAGAGTAGGCCAGAGTAGGCATGAGGCAATGGATGTTTTTACAAAGGAGGTGATATTTGTGCTGGATCTAAAAGAATGAGTAGAGGTTCACAGGGTGAAGAAGAAGAAGCACATTCCAAGCAGGGAAAAAGCGGACACTTATGAAAAAAACAAGGCATGTAATTGAACTGAGTCTAGGATGCTATACAGTGAGGGGTACAAGAGAATACAGGAAGTGTGGATTGAAGTGTGATTTTGGAGGTCCTCGTGTTCTGTGTTAGGAATTCAGTCTTTAAAAAAAAATCCTTACCAGAGGATGTTTTTCCATTTATCTTCAGATAGAGTGGGAGGGAGAGGAGAGAAAGAGAGAAAGGGAGAGAGAGAGAGAAACATTGATGTGAGAGGGACACATCGACTGGTTGCCTCCCACACAACCTCGGCCAGGGCCAGGGATGAACTGCAACTGAGGTACATGCCCTTGGCTGGAACCGAACCCACAATTCTTTGGTTTGTGGGCTGATGCTGTACTGTTGCTGCTGAGCCAAACCTGCCAGGGCAGAAATTCAGTCCTTCCAAGTTTCCCCTCCACAAAGTGTCACTACAGAGCATATTCTATTCATTATTTATTTATTTATTTATTTATTTTAATTGATTTTTAGAGAGAGAGGAAGGGAGAGGGAGAGAGAGATGGAAACATTGATGAGAGAGAACATCAATTAGCTGCCTCCTGCATACCCCTCACTGGGGATTGGGCCCACAACCTGGGCATGGGCCCTGACTGTGAATCGAACTGGTGACTTCTTGGTGCATGGGTCGATGCTCAACCACTGAGCCACACCGGCCGGGCTATAGAGTGTATTCTGAGGGACAGCAGAGGAAAGCTATTGACATGACTTCATTTTTCAAATGATTCGGGGTATCTTACAACAAGAAAGGCAGAGAAAGTTGGATCTGAGCCGGCCTTGAAGGCAGCATGGGTGATTTACTCAGAGGGAAGGGAAAATTGAAGACCTCAGGGAAGTGGGGAAACCCGAGTGTGACACAGAGGCAGAAAATACCACGTGTGTGGCCAGTGATGCACCAGCTACCAACTCCAGCTTCCCCGCATCAGGACTGTGAAGGGACATTTCAGGGAATGCCTGCAGGAAACTGCCCTCTCCGTAACTCTCAACCCCTCCCGCCAGTGATGTCACTGTTTCCATGCTTGTCTGCACTGATGACGATGGACTGACCCTCTGGTCCCAGCACACTTTAGCAAGGCCCAAGACAGGGGCATAAAATCAGCCAGGGCCAGTTTCCACACCACACTTCCCCGTGCCCTGGAAAAGACGGGCCTTGGAAACAGCTCAGTAACTGGGATTTAAAATTAATTTTCCATTCCACTGTTCTTCTCAGTTTTTGTTCCAGTGTGCTCACCCTGACATCTTTCTGGTGACCTTGCTTAGTGTCTCAGCTCTGGGATTTTTTTTTTTTTTTAGTCTGTGATGAATGACCTCCACTCAGATAAATCAAAACAGGCATATTTGAAGGTCAAGCTGGTGCAAATGTAGTTCATTTTACACAAGTTGTTTCCTACCGGGTGCCTGTAAATTGCTTCTCTTGGCTTATTTTTTGGAGGAGGCAGTCACCATCTGAATATTCTCCATTTGGTAATATGGTCTTTAAACCTTGCGGATGTTCATTTCCCTGCCCTGCATCCCTTAGTGATGTATGTACAAATATGTATAAACTTCTTGCAGGAGCTCACCATTGAAAGAATTATTTGTAACATGAAAATTCTCTAATAACAGTAAAACATCCAATACCTCCCTCTTGTTTGTGATCTCTCCTTGGCAGGTCCTTAGTGTGTACTACTGCACATGGCTGCCCTTGTCCATGGTCAACTCCGTCCCGCCATCTGACCTTCCCTCATTGCTACATCGCAGCCAGGCTCTTGGCTACACCCTCTTCTTGTTGGAGCACTGCCTGATGTTTGGATTGTTCACACTGAATGTTCACAAAGTGAGACTCATTTATATTGTGATACTCGTTTTGGCTTGATGGTTCTCTAATAAATTCTAGACCATTAGAGAGAGGTCAGTGTTTTAAGTTGAGGGCAGCTCAGAAAGTAGTTTTGCTTAATTTGGCCTTCCCACTTCTTTTTCTTTACTTTAAAATTGGTTCTTAATATAAAAGTAACCCAGAGTCAGGATAAAGATTTGACCTTCCACCTACTATTCTGAGGTAACTACTGTTAAATCTCTTCTGTATCCTTACAGCATTTAAATAAATTTAAATGAACACAGACATTTAATATAAATTGGATTTTATTATGCATGACTCTTCTGCAACTTGCTCGCCCCTCCCCCCTTAAACAGTACATCCCTTCATCTTAGTGGAGGCTAACTACTTTAAAACTCTGTTCCTGCTTTCTTTTCCCATTGCTATGCATTATGACTATCTCAGGTGGCCACTAGTGGGAAACATACATGGATGGAATTAGGAGAGACCCAGTCAGCACTCAGGATTTGGAAGGAACAGGGTTAAATGTAAAGGCCAGGAGTCTACAAGAGGCCAAGAGTCAGAGCTGGGAAATGTGTGTGGAACCAGGATGAGCTTTGGCAGGTGTGAGGAAGGATGAGACTGGTACTGATACAGACATGATTGGTGCACTGAACTCAGTTGAAGTGGGTGATGACTACAGGGGGACATTTTAATATTTTTTCTCCCTCTAAATAGTGGGGAAGGTATCATATCTGCATAGTAGCAGCTTTTGCATAGTATAATGTCAGGCAGTGGAACAAAATATATAACAATAATTGCTACCATTTATTGGCCACCTGGTTTTCAAAAAATGCTTACACAAGGCCTAACACTGTTCTGCACTGTGTATGCATGATCTCAAGTGACGCCAAGTAGATGGCATTGCTCACATTTTACAGTTAAAAGAACGAGGTTCAGAGAGCTTAAGCCATTCGCCCATAGCCTTGAACCTTGCATGAGCAGAGTCTGTTCAAACACCGACCTGCCTGTCTCTGGAATCCACACTCTTTCTGCCACATCACATTGGCTCCCAGAATGGCAACATCCTATTTAAATTAAAAAGTCTCTGCGAGGGAGAAAAGCATGTTAATAAAATAGGGAGGAAAAAGCACCATTAGCAAAAAAGAAATGTCAGCTGAGCTTATAACATTTTGACTTGGCTTTCAAGCTCAATCATGCCGCCTGCTGCCTTTTAACAAGCAGAGCCCACACCCTTGCACCTGCTGCCAAAGACCCCTTCGGAAGAGTCCACTGGAACCACAGAAACGAAGTCTGGAAGCCGTGGAGAACTTACTTACTACTCAGTAAATGGCGTTTTAGCATCCCTTTGAAGTTTTTTTAAAATTTATTTTTTAATGAAAGATGTCTGTGGCATGGTTACAATTAAAATGGAGGCCGGTAAATATGAGAATGTGAGTTTTACCTTCCCAGTCTTGGTGATGTGACTGTCCCCTGCCTGATTTTTGATTTATCTAATTCCAGTGTGTCCTGAACGTTTAACTGCTTGAGTTCTTTGTCCAAGGAATGTGGCCATAGTTTCATTTCTAAGGGAAGTGTATATTGATTTAAAGTTATAACTCAAGAAACCGCCCAATAATTTTTTTTTTATAAAGAAATATGTGCATATGCACAAAATGTGTATGGACAGGTTGATTGTATGCAAGCGTGTCCACCTTTGGGCTGGGACCAAGCACAAGCATCTGTGCTTTGGCTGAGGAGCAGTTCTGTTCCTGAAGTGCCAGTGGGATGACCGGGGCCCTGCCGCAGGTTTAGTCTGTGCACAAACTCCGGAGATCAAATTAGTCCCGTCAAAGCACTGAGAGCGTCTGGCTGGCGCGACGACGCGGCTGACACTTCTCAGCGCCCATCAGCAGCTCCAGTATGATAACGCCCGTGCCCAACAGTGAATAACCTAATCAAGCCGTTAAAGGAAACAGAAGCCCTCTGCCCTGTTTGATTTCTTCCCATAATGACATAAAGTGCAGTTTAATGAAGTCAAAGGGGTCCTGGGCCTCTCAGTGTGTTCAGGTCTTGGAAGGCAGCATATTGAGTCTGCTTCTGATGTTCATTACCAGCGCGCTGCCGGCCGGCCCAGCCGACACGCGGGCCCCGCTTGTGAGCTGCATTGTAGCCGGGCTTTCTGGGGCAGGTCTCCGGTTGCTGCAGCCCCGCCTGCATTTTGTCTACATAAATTAGACCTTGTGCAGCATATTGGCCTGTCAGGGGACTAGGAAGAAACTGTATATTGTTTCTGGCATCCCTGAGCCCTTCTGCCCCTGACATCTGCTGCGCCTGTGACAGGGAATACATTCTTGACTCATTATCCGAGCAAGTGGAATCCCACCCTGACAGGACCATTAATCAGAATCAAGCAGTCCGGCAAATAAAAAAGAGAGCGAGCGGCGAGCATGGGAGTGAGAGAGCCACCACGGAAAAGAAAAGAGACACTTTCTAACTTTGGCTTTGGTGTCATTCAGGGGTCTGGACAACTAGCAATCTATCTTTCTGAGTGACAGACCTGATGGATGGCATTATTTATGCTTTTGTGTATTAAAAGACAGCTCTGGCACTGGCTTGTCATTTTCACAGAGGTTTACAAAAAGTTGAAATTTAATTTGGAGGAAAAGGAGGGCAGGGATCAGAGGCGGCTGGCGATTGACAGTCTGCAAAGTCAGGAGAGGGAGCCGAGGGCATCTGAGTGTAGTGATTCTCTGGGCAGAGGTGGGCAGGGGACACTGCAAGGTGTGTGTTTGTCGCTGTGCTTCCATGTGGCTGTCCTGTGTCTGGGAGGATGAGGGAACTCTGGGGCTTTGAAAGTGCATTCAGCATGTGCTTATCTTTTTATTAGGATGCATGTTTGGGCCTTTGTAAGAAAAGATGCAAATGAAAAATATACTTGCATGTTTGGAAATATGTTTTTGCACATATCTGTGGAGAAACCTTGAATGGGTATTTTCAAAACTAGAGCATTGCCTGGAATTGGAACTTCATAAATATACTGGTGATGCTGTCATCCAGTACACATGAAGTACTGTTGATGAAACACACAGTGTGCCTATGAATGTGTATGAGTGTGGGTGGAGTAGAGAAAGACACAGAGAAGGGTTGGTGATAAAAAATGTTGCACAAATTTCTCACAATCTCTGTGTCATCTCTACGACCGAGAGTAGGACACAGGAAGGAGAGGAATAAAGGTTATAACTAAGAGATGACAGCAATGAATATTAATCAATTAATTAAAAAATTCATCACAATAAGTTATTTTTTTCCAGCTTTATTGAGATATAATTGCCATATAACATTGTGTAAGTTTAACATATACAACATGATTATTTGATACAGTTATATATGGCAAAATAATTACCACCATGGAAATAGCTAACGTCTCCACCAAGTCACATGATTACCATCTCTTTTTTGTGGTAAGAACACTTAAGATCTACTGTCTTAGCAACTTCCAAGTATATAATGCTGTCTTGTTAACTATAATCACAGCAATGCATATTTATAACCTTCATTTACAACTCTATGCTCTCGAATGCCTTACACTGGGTTGCTTCCACAGACATCTGCTTTTGAATCCACCAGTCAAAATGCATCATTTGCTTTAAATTAATAACTTAAATAACTTCCAGTCCTTGACTTGCTCTCTTTTTCTATTCTTGCCTTGCTGGCATCTCATACCTTCTCCCTGAGGGTCCCGCCCCTTGGGCAGCTGCAGCACTGACGACATTCCCTGGCAAGACAGCAAGGCCCAGCCTCTCACTCGTGAGCCATGGAGGGCACAAAGCCTGCAGCTCAAGTGGGCCTGGCCTTCAGTCTTCAGCCCAACCATCAACTGTTCCTCCTACTCCTGAATCTTCCTCGTTTCCTAGAAGGAGGTTTACGGGGAGGGGATCCTTCTCATCAGCTCTGCTCTTGCCAGACTCTCCCTAGGTGTTGTCAACTCTAGGCCTTGACCCTGGAGGGTCATCGGGAGGTTAGAGGATCATCTACAGCCCCTGAGAATATACAGATGGCATGGAAAGAGGAGGAGCAGATGCTGCAAAGTAGACTATTTCAAGTTGGGGTTAGATTTAGTCTTAAAGGGACAGCTTAGATCTGACGTCTTTAGTTCCTTAGGCCCAATTGGGAAACCATTCCTTTGAAAGTATACCTTGATTTTTCAGTTACCATTATAAAATAACATATAATGTTATGAACTATGTCTCAATTTGAAACAAGAAATTTAAGGATTTGAAAGGTCTGAGAAAAGAGACAGACCTGGTGGTAAGTATAAAAACCAAACACAAAAGGGACGTTTTCGAAATATGGCATTTTATCTGTCAGAAAATACCTGATCATGTTATTTTTTTGGTCACATGGAGCAAGGTTGGCATAGGAGGGCACAGAGTGACATTCTGTGGGGTATGTCTCTCCATTGCCTTGGGGGCTCTGAGGTCACTCCTCTCTGGGAGAGAGGCTGTCCTAAGAGATTACCTGCAGCAGTTAGGAGCTGGCTGCTCTAGGCTCGCCAGCAGGCTCCCCCTCCACCAGCATGAACAGTTGTTTCCTAGACAAAGGCAGGAGAAGTGAATTCGTCCCCAGTGATGTAAGTTTAATGCAAATCAGGTATCATTGATAGTGGGCCTCAGTTTCTTCATTGGTAACATGGAGGTGACCATATTTTCTTTAGAGGGTTTTTAAATTACAGATATTGCATGGGAAGTACCCAGCCCAATACGTGCTTGAAGCACAGGGTTGTGTGTCCAATGAGTAGGTCTATTATTATTGTCATAGTCTGGCTCGGATTTGCACAAATGGACTGGACATTAACTCATGGAAAGAATCTATATGCAGTAATTGTCCCCAACCAAGAGGGTTCTTTATGAACAAGCCAACTATAAATTAATTTCCTTTTATAAAATTTTCCTCCAACTGAATATTTCATCTTAAGTATACTGAAAATTTTAGTCACTCTTGACAAGGATAATTAGAAAAAAGAGAAAACTGTAGGGTGGGCAGAGAGAAAGGGCATAGAATAGAAGAGATGATAGAAAGAATAAGCATAGATTTCTGCCATACCGTAAGAGAAGAAAAAGAAATGGAGATAAACTAAACCAGGCCTTTGAGACACATACCTGTCCTCATACCAAGGTGGGAGCTGAGCCTTGAGTGAAAGGATGCAGAGTTGGGCCACGGCGTTCTGCTGTGCTTTGTGTGGAGTTCTCAGGGGTGGAGCAAAGCTCCAGCACAGCGGGAGGCAGGTTGATCAAATCTCACTTTTTCCAGTGCAGAAGTCCAAGTTCCTCTTCATCTCTAGGTCTGGTGGGATCCAGGAGGAGGGAGTCATAGCTGGGCTATTACAGACGGGATTCTGAACATCTGGATGGAGGAGCAGCCACAGAGGGAACAAAATCCTCCTGGTATCCATATTGTCTGTTACTAATTAAAAGACATTTACATGCATCGCACTGAAACTGAGAGCCTGAAAACATTCTAGCATAAGGGGAGTGGTAGAGTAAATGGAAATCAACTGTAGAGTAGCCAGTAGGAATAATAAAACATCTGCAAATTGTCTTTGATAGTCTCCTTAGTGTATTGTCTTCATTATTCTAGCAATCCGAAAAATACTCTTAAAGGCTCCCTTTTATCCTCCTTGTCCCTTCTATTTTTTTCTCATAATATTTTAAGCCTTTCACTTACAAATTCTCCTATTATGGAGATTTTAAGCCTTGGGAATGAAATACTACAGACATCTGTCCCATTTTTTCCCAGGTAGGGTAGATGGGTAATTTCCTGTTGAACAAGTCAGCCCACTGCTAGTGAAATAGATGTGTCACCAGCCATTCTTCTCTGGACTAGTCCTATGACCTTAAGCAAATCATTTCATCAACCCCTCCCTCACCCTGCCCAGACCCCAAGCCTTGGTCATGTATTTTAAAATCTTGATATACTGCTTTCATGGGTTGTTGAAAAATGCATGCACTTTTTTTTTTTTTTTTTTTTTTTTTTTTTAGCACAGTGTCTGGTCCTTCCAATAAATGATTTCTATTCTCATTATCACATTCCTATGACAGAAGTGATCAAGTACAAATGGAAAGTCTAGAGTATATACATTTTACTTGATGGAGAGTGAAAGAAGAGCCATGTGGAATTGGAAGGTGAAGCAAACCATCTCAGGAAGACATTCTACCATCGTTTATTTCTATACAAGAGTTAGGTGACTTCTCTACCTGATGCCAGAGACAGAGATGAATAGACACAGTCCTTGCACTCACAGTCCAGTGGAGGAAATAAACACACATACACAAAAGCCCTATGGAGATAAACAAGGAGAAAGGGATCTGCAAAGGAACACTCCCTAGGAAGCCTCAGAGCTTGATAGCTGCCCCCAGGTGGCTCTCTCTTGCTCTTTGGACAGCTAGGAGTGGTATGGTCATTTGCTACCCAGAAAAGGACACTCTTGCTTTCAGCCCAGAAGTTCTAAGCCCTCAGTATCTCCTAGGACAAATCTCTATTAGCCAGGCAACTTGCTTCTGGGTCTCTGAAGTTCATTTGGTGGACTCAGCTGTTTGTGAAACCCAAGGGAATTATTCATTAACATCAGAAAAGAATGCCTAACATCTGGCTTGTTGGGGGGCTGGCTTGGTTAATTCTACTTGGAACAACACCATATTAGCTCTGCTTGGATTAACACCAGCACTAATGATGACATAAGACTCTTACTTCATTAGCCTGATGAAGGGAAAATCTTGCATGTTCAGCTCAAGCCAAAGAGTAGAGCCCAGGTCCAAGACTCCAGAGACAAGCTTGATGAGTGAATCAAGATAGCTGGACAGAGGAAACAACCCAAGCATAGAGGGAGGGCTGCAATGGTGTGTTGCAACGGATACCATGAGCCAAACAGATGGATTGGGAACACCTAAGTGTTTTAGAAGTTAGAAAAATTGGAGGTATACTGACCTGAATCTCTCTCTTTTTTTTAAGGTCAGTTAAAACAACCAGAGAACTGCTTTGGTTTCTATATCTCAAATGTCCAAATGCCCACTGATAAGGGGAGAGATGGCCTGTGCTCAAGAAGTAAAACCATCAGCAGTTTAATTCTGAGTTTTTGTTTTCTTCTGTAGCCATCATCACTGGGCTCAAACACTTATATACTTATAGACAGCTTCCTTGTTATCCACTCAGACTGCAAATATTTAATCAGCATGTGCCATAAAATTTGAAAGTTATCAGGACTACGGTAGCTGATGGTAGACATGACTCCCTTCATAAAGCTCAGATTGGAGGGGACCATACCGACAATCACTCAGAGAACTGAAGACATTAACGTAATGCAGATGGAATGGCACTTCACTCAGACTGGGGCAGGGCAAAGAGGGTGGATAAAGAAAGCCCCGAAGCCAGAATGAATAGGAGTTATTCAGGAGAAGCATTCTCTGGCAGAGAAGACAGCTATTCAAGATCCTTCAGGAGAGGAAGCCTGGAGGAGGAGGATGGTTGTGACCGCCAGGGAGTTCTGAAATAGAACTGGAATCAGCCAGAGTGAGAGAGGAGAAGCAGGCAGGAATCTAATCAGAACCTGACAGTTGTATTTAGGAGTTTATCAACATCTCTGTCTCAGGTGACACCTTGGAAACTCTCACCTAGAAGCGTGGTCAGAAATCCACTTCAGAGAAGAAGGGTGGTGTCTACTGGCCAACATGTTCCTACTGTTCCTTCTCAGGTTTAAGATATTTATAAGCTTGTGGCTTTGTGGTTTGAGTTCAGATTCTTCTGTACTTCCTTGTTTCTCCCAACCCAGAAATGACAAATGTCGAGAGCACTGATTGTGTTTCTGCTGTTATTCTGACCCAGACATGAGCAGGACGCTCACGGATGGCTGCCAGTCCCAGAAGGCTGCCAGCCTGCAGAGCACTCTCAGATCAGGAGCTCGTGGGAAGAAACCAGGGGACACCTTGGGGACCAGAAGCCCCCTCCTTTGGGGTTTAGCTGCCTTCACCTGACACTCAGCTGTCCAGAGTCACCCAACACTCAGCCCCCAACTTAATAAAGTTTTATTCATCTCAACTGTTTGCATAACACTTCAATCTCAACTGGGTGTTTATGCAAAGATAATTGGACTGCTGTTTAAGTTGTGGAAAGAGTCAACAAACTTGCTTTGACTATCTTGTCTGATGGCATTAAGTGCTTCCATTGCCTCCAAAGGCATTTCCCCTTTTGTTTATATATTGCATTACACGAGTCACTAGAGATAAATGAATCAAATAGCCCACCAAGGCCAGCATCGACGGCAGATCTTGAGCAGCTAGCAGAATTCATTAGTGCAGAGAGACTGCGGCCTTATTCCAAAACCAGCTTCTAGTTAAGGCAGGATTTGAAGACTACAGCTTAATTCCCCTGAACAAACAGAAAGCAGTTTGCTAGTGAAACTCAGTTGAATTTATTACAATTGACAATATTAAAACTAAGAGTAAAAATTGTTTTTTTGCTGGTTCTGCTTTTCACTGACCTAATGAAATGAAATGGAATGGTAGGCAACGGCTGGTGATTTTGTTGTGTTTTCTTCTTAGCAGGTAGAGAGCTGACGTCTGAGGCCTTTGCCTGTTCCCTTGGCAACAAGAAAGCGTGGAGGGAGAGGCCTGAGCAAGCACAGAGTGAATTCTGGGCTCTGAGGTCTTAACTTTTTCTGCCCCTGATTTGCTGATTGTCCCTGAACAGGAGGCTTTCATTGCTCTATGGCAACTTTTTGAGATTAAAAGAGCGATAAATGGCTATAAATGATTTGTGGGATCTCTGCAAATGTAAAACTTAATAAAGATATCACGTGAAAGGATAGAAAGTCTAGTTTTAAATCTGAGTTTTGTGTAAGAAAATATGTTCCATGAAGTCTGTCTTAGGAAGTGAGTGGATCAGTTTAGATTTGCACCAGGAGCAAGAGGTTTGAAGGAGGTAATCGCTGCTGGTTAAGAACACACTCAGTGCTGGGTTCCGGTTTAAAGAAGGCATCTCAGACATCAGTTGGCTTATGCAGGATGTTGAAGCCAATATTGTATTCAAGGGGATATCATGTTGATTGTGTGTATATATTACATGAATTATATACACAATTTATTTAGTTCTAAAACTGTGAAGTACACATTGGCCTTTCTTATCAAAGAGGAAAGTGAGGCTCAGAGAGATTTAGTAACTTGCCTAAAGACACACAGGTAAGTACTGGAGCTGGAACTTGGTCTGATTGTAATGTTCGGTCCCTTTTCAATATAGCTTCCAAAAGACATGGGTAAATGTGATGAGGTTTAAGAAATACTTTAGTTTTTAGGTCATCTGTGTACCTGCCCTTTTTATGTTGTTTTCTGGGGAGATAAATTGGAAGGATCAACCTGTGGTCTCTCCCTCTGGATTGTCCACTGTGGGTTGTAACCCTTCACCTTCCTCTGCCCCACAGGCCATGGCGGGGTTAATGCTCCCCCTGCTCCAGACACTGCCTTGGCTACCCCCTTGGATACCCCCTTCTGCAAAGGGAATGCACATGCCTACACACACACAAACACACACACACACACACACTCACACACACACACACACACACACACACACACACACAAACTATGAATTACATTTCAAAATTCTTTTCTGTTAATCTGACTTCTCCCCAATTCCTGGATTTTTCCCCTAACTGCAGAAGAGGATATCAAAGGGGGTGTGTCTTTGGGGGAGATATAGAGATCATAATCATCATATGTTTATAACTAATTATTCACTGGTTTGTCAACTGTCTAAGCCTCCCAAGTAACCTAGAATTTTAGTTCTTATTCTCTGCTCTTCATTGCAGTTTCGCAGAACTCAATTTGGAATTATTTTCTGAGCCAACTAGCTGAGGTCTGATGTCCTTTTTCTCTTGCACAATGGATGCTCTCTCTCCCTGCACATTCTGGATATAGGGGAGGGTTAGATCCTCCAGAATTGCCTCTCTGCAGACTTTCTGTACTTGACTCACATGCTAATGTCACCCATCCAGGTGGATTTCCTAGAGCTACCGCACAAATTCCTATAACCTTGGTGGCTTGAAACAACACACATTTATTCTTGCACAGTTTTGGAGGCCAGAGTCTGAAATCGAAGTGTCAGCAGGGCCACACACTCTCTGAGGCTCTAGGGGAGAACCTGTCCCTGGCCTTTCCAACCTCGGACGGTGGTCAGCGTCCCTTGGCTTGCATCGCATCTTGACATCATCGCCTTCTCTTCTGTGCACCTGCCTCAGAACTTCCCCTGCCTCTCACCTAGAAGGATGCACATGACTGTGTTTGGGATCCACCCCCCAAAATTAGGAAAAATTTATTCTCTCAAGATCCTTAACACAATCACATCTTTTGCCATGTAAGGTCATATTCTCTGGTTCTAAGGATTAGTGGGTAGTGGTGGCCCCCATTCAGCTCACTACACCATTTCTGCTTCTCGCATTATTTCCATCTCCTGCCATCAATCCTCACAGTGTGAAATGTCTGTTCTTTCTTGAGCCGCATCACTGAAATGATTTATGACCTTCTGTCCCAAGACTTATCTTCTAACTCTCTGACCCCAGCGCAACGAAGCACACGTGTGCCTGACAGTGATGGCCACCCTTCACCGTCTTAGCTTTTTTTTTTTTTTTAAACTTTCTTGTCAATCCACTGTTGGATTCCAAGATGGAAAATCAGAGCCTGTGGTCCCTTATGCAAGGGGCCGGGATGTATTGCATCTCCTCGTCCCTGATCCACCCATCCTCTCCCTGACAGTGCAATGGCAACCTCCCCCAGCACCATCCAGCCAACACCAAATACTGCAGTACAACCAAAATGTTCCTTGGTCTCAGATGAGGAACATAGAGAAAGATTAAGAAACAAAGCAACTAGTAAATTAAGGAACATGTCCATCTTCCTTAAAACCATTGATATCCCTTGAACTAAAACTCACTAGAAAAAATGTCTAGTTCATGCAGAGCTATAGAGTCCTAGAAAACAAAAACCCTGGCTGGGGAAGAATTCTCATGCTAGGATAAGTTCTCTCAGGTCAGGGATCGTGGAAAAGCACAATCCAGTATCACTAATTTAGACCTGGGAGCCATGAGACCTGGATTCCAACCTTAATTCTCCCTCTAGCAAGTTATATATTTGGGGAAAGTTACTTTATCTTTCTGCACCTCAGGTGACTGCACTTCAGGTGACTCTATAAAATGGGGTTGATAGCATCAGCTTTGCTTGCCTTACAGGTAATTGTGAGGCTAAACTGAGATGAAAGTTGTAAGAATACTTTGGAAAGCTTAAAATATCACGTATAATGTGTGCCTTTCTTCTAGCAAGCAGACAGAAGCTTGAGCTTATGATGCAAGACCAATATAGACCAACCTTAACCTTGGCTTTGGGATACCTGCTGCCTCTCATTCCACCTTCTTTCCAGGAAGTCAATGGATTTAGAGTCTGTAGACATGGGTATTAATCATATCCTTACTCTTATTGTGTATAGGAGATTGTGGGTGAATATTATTATACTTGAACCTCAGCTTCTTCATCAGTAAAATGGGGATTTTTGTCCATATTGAATTTAATCACATAAAATCGTGTATTGAGAAAGCTCTTTTGGCAATTACAAAGCACTATACAAATTGAAGTTCATGTTGTTAAGATAACAAAATACCCATTGTCTTGCTCTTCTGATGCCCAAACAATTGGATGTAGATCTCTCATCCAACCTGACTCTAGGAGCTCATGGGTGGTCCCGTAACCTTCCTTAATTCAGTGTGACAATGGATGACATAGGAGCAGAAGTGCACATCTCAGATTCGTTCTCTTTTGTGCATCTCATCAACTAAAGTAATACATTAGTTAGGATGGGATAACTGCTATAACAAACAACAAATTGCAGTTGGCATAATACAAGTAAGGACTGCTTCTCACTTATGTCACAGACCAAAGCAGGGTGGGGAGAGAGGGCAGGGGCTGAGCTCTACGCGGTCATTCAGGGCCAAGGCTCCTTTCATCCTGTTACCCCCTTAGGCTTTAGAATCTTCCAGTTTAGTCTAAGCATCCAGTTTGTTGAGGAGCAAAAGGAGGGTCTAGAGGACTATGTGAGGTTTTAGAACTCAACTACATAGCCTCACCTAACTTTAAGGCAAGAAGGCAATGTAGCCCACTGGTGTACCCAGTATGTAAGGGAGAAACACATATATTGGTGAGCCCTAGAAATTTCTGCCAAAGTGAAGCCTTTAGGTTGATTCAGAGAGATTCAAATTAGGACCAATTTTCTTTGGTTCATAGCCAGAGACAATGGACTAAATCTAAAAGATATTAGGCATTACTCAAAGGCAGTGTATGTGTGTATGGGTGCACATGCACACACAAACACATTCCATATCTAATGGATGGGTGAGGCTTTTAGTATTTATGTGTAAGTTGCTTAAAATTTAAATACATTTCTTACAAAACCAGAGGAAGTTGTAGAGTATACTAGTTAAGGTATAAGACTTGAAGTCAGATAGCCTGGGTGCAAATCCCAACTCACCATTAGCTAGCTGAATAACCTTGATAAAGTTACTTAATCTAGTTGTTTTCAAACACTTATGAAAGTGTATACACACATATATGCACATACCATATATACACAAAATACATGTAAATATATAAGTGTATATATAGATACATGTATATATACATATGTCTATGTTTATTCATTTAGACTGGTAGAATCAACTTAACTCATTTTATACCTAGTAATGGGTCATGACCTTCAGTTTGAAATCACTGGCTTAACCTCTTACTAGTCTCAGTTTCCTCAACTAAAATATAGGGTTGTCTCATGCATCAAACAAATTCTCATAAAGGATTTCATGCACTGAGCATTTAATACATGCTAGCAATTATTATTAATATTATGTCATTTAAAGACTATAGTTTGTCAAAATTTATACAACTAGTAAGAAGAGGTAGAGACAGAATTTAAGCAAGGAATTTTTGGCCCCTTTCCATGTTAACACAATAGGAACATTTAATTCTTCTTCCCTCTCTTCATTCAGTCAAACAGGAAATATATATTTAGTGTAAAATATGTATCAGCACCATGAGAGCACAGGGACTGGAAGGATGACTAAATCATGGTTGTGTTTCTTACACAGCTTGAATATCTAGACCTGTGCTGTGCAGTGCACTGGCCACTTGCCATATGTGGCTATTTGCATTTGCATTTAGATTGATTAAAATGAAGTAAAATTTCAAATGTATTTCCCCAGTCACACTAGTCAACAACCACATGTGGCTAGTGGCTATCATATTTGACAGGACAGATATGGAACATTTCCATCATCACAGAAAGTTCTAACATATAATCAAAGACCCTTGATAGAATGAATATCTATTCTTCCAATTTGGAGGATGAAGAGAAAGAGAATACACATGAAATATGAGTCACAGCACATATTTTATTCATGACGCTTATGAAAACATTGAATTACTGTATGTATTCATTTGGATGATTGTTTAATTTTTTATTTCCTGCACTGGACTATAAGCTTCATGAGATCATGGAAGCATGCTCTAAGCACGAGACCATGCTTTTCTGTATATACAGTGTCTTAGCCCTGGTAGCATCATCTCTGGTCTTATGGCATGCTAGTCTTGACAGCAAGAATGCTGTGGTCCAGGTATACATTGTTCTTCTTTGTCACATTCTGAACTCTGAGAACAGATACAAACATAATTAGAAAGGGTGAGTTGGGATTGAATAGTGAATGGATGTAGGTGTTGGTAGGCAAATCTGGAGAAAGAGGATTTCGTGGAATATGGAATTAATATGTCAGGTGATGACCTAGGAGGGAATTGACAATCTCAATCAGAACTTAGGAGGAGGAGTCTCATTGTACATCAGTGAGACTGTGTTGGGGCCAGCTTGCTAAGGGACCTGTTCAGTTTTCCTGCATTTGTTAGTGGTGGGAGCACATTCCTTCTGGCCATGTCTTCTTAGATGTGTGAATAAGAGTGTGCCTTATTCACAATAGCTATTCAATAACTATTTGTTTAATGAATGGTAGAATTCAGATGGCTTTGCATTAAACTAAAAATAAATATTTTTTTAAAACCCAAGAAGGTAAGGGCAAAACAGATTTCACATATCTTGGTGTGGATGAGAGAATTTAGCCTTATATCACCAGCTTGCTTTGTGAGGAAGGTTGGGCTGGATGCTCCCTGAAGTCCTTTCCAAGTACATCTTACATTCATTATGAATATTGTTTCAGGGAGAAAGGGATTTTGAGTTCCAATTGAGGAGTCAAGGACACATCTCTTTCCTGTTGAAAAGAGGAAGTGAAAAGGCTTTTTCCAGGAGGAATAGAGGTTCCACCTGACCAAATCACTTTATTCTGAGGGATAATGAGTGTACTCTGAGGGATAATGACTGATATCTCTGGGTTGTGAGGGAGAGTATAAAGGGAGCAAAAGGGATGGCTCCAAAGATAAACTCTGACTTCTTTCTCCCCAGGGAGCCAGTTATTTGGTGTTTGTACGTCTGGCAGTGCCTTTACAAGAAGTGCGATAAAAGTGCTGTCATTTCACATCCTGAACTGACGCCGCTCATCAAGGCTCCCTCTGGGGCTCAGGGAAGTGAACCTCTCCCTCATGCTTTACGATCCAGTTCAATTTCCTGGCTCTCCTTCCATGATGGCTCATCTGACCACTCCCACACGAGAAGTCCTCTTTCTCTTTTGACATCTTAGCATTTGTTACACCTCTTGTTCTTTCATTGGATCTTAACTCACTTACAACTTTGTGACAGCTCTGGCCTGGCTGAATTGTATTGGCCAGGCTGGCCTGTCCATTGAGGACATTGTGGTAGACGGAAAGGATGCCCCCGATGATGTCCAGGTCCTATTCCCTGGACCTGTGGATATGTTACTTTACACGGCAAAAGAGTCTTTGTGGACGTGATTATGTTCAAGATCTTGAGATGCTGAGGTTAACCTGGTTTATGTGTGTGGCCCAATGTAATCACAATGGTCTTTCTAAGAGAGAGGCAAGAGGGTGAATTCAGGAGAGAAGATGGGACAGTGGAAATAGAGGGAGGGGTGATGAGTTTTAAAGATGGAGGAAAGGGCCATGAGCCAAGGAATACAGGTAGCTTCTAGAAAGTGGAGAAGGCAAGAGAATACATTTTCTAGACCTTCTAGAAGGAGGTTCTACTGTCACTTCAGTTTTAGCCATAAGACTCATTTTGTACTTCTAATCTGAAGGGTAAGATAAAAAATGTGTGTTGTTCCCTGGCTGGTTTGGCTAGCGGTTAGAGCGCATCGGCCTGCAGACCAAAGAGTCTTGGGTTCGATTCCGGCCAAGGGCACGTACCTTGGTTGTGGTTTGGTCCCCGGCCCTGGTGGGGGTCGTGTGGGAGGCAACCAATTGATGTTTCTCTCTCTCTTCTCTCTCTCTCTCTCCTCCTCCCACTCTATCTGAAGATAAATGGAAAAGTACCCTCAGGTGAGGATTTAAAAAAAAACACGTGTGTTGTTTTAAGCCATTAGGTTTGTGGCCATTTGTTGCAGCAGCCACAGAACAGACACAGACACGCTCAGCAAATGCTGGTCTGTCTGGATTGAGGCCTCGTAGGACATTGTTCAGGCCCATAGGATTTTGAACCACGGCATTCCTGTTATCTATAAGGAAAGCGTGGTTATACACGGAGAGCCCTAGCGGCTAACTGGGAATGCAGTCCCAGCCCGCTCTCAACCTGGACAGAGGCTTCAGGCTTCAGCTGTGCGCCAAGCTCGAGGGGGCACTTTGCAGTTTGAAGCCCTTGACAAAGAGAGTCTTTGTAGCTGCTACGAATCTGGGAAGAGGATATTGTTTATAATTTAGCTTCAAGTGGGTGCAGCCTGTGTCACTGTCATCGTGTGGCCTGTCCCAGCCAAGCAGGCTCTCCTTCCCTGCTGGACCCTCTCCAGGACTTTGGTGGAGGCAAGGCTGTTATCCCTGTGGAAGTCAAAAGCCAAGCTGCGAAAGTGGTGAAGAAATCCAGTTCTGTCTGGCTCCCAGTTGAGATGGTGGTAGTTAAGCAGATTTCCTCCAAGCCAAAGAAGCACAACTCTGCCAGGGAAATCAAATTAAAACAGGAAGGTGGAGAAATGATCTTCATTAAAAGCATACCTGCCACACTATTTCTTCAAGCCAATTTGGCACGGAACTTCGCCTCTACTGCTTTTAATAGGTGTGAACTGATGTTTTATTTAACTGTCCACCTCTCCTGGCTCCTGATGCTGCCTAGAAAAATAAGGTTTAAAATTTATTTCTGATTTAGCTGGCCATGAATCCAGGCTATTCCCAGGGCTACAGCCTCAAGAAAACATTAGAAAAACCTTCATTTTTTTTTTTTTCTTCAGAATTCAGTGTTTCATTCAAAAACTACTGTGCTCCTATGAATCACATTTGGAATGATCTGAGCTCTGTGTTTGCTTATTTTCTGGGGAGGGGGGTATTTTTGTTTCTGCAGTATTCTTGATTTTTCTCCCCAGAGGTTATTAATCAATTTAAATATTCTTTCTTTTTTGAGCTAATTTGAGTAATGTATATTTTTTGACAAAATTTTTATTTTCATCTATTTTTTAATTTTACTAGTGTAGTGTCAAATGAAGGTTTTTGTAAAAATATCTAATTTTCATTAAATCTGTGAATATATCCCCTTTATCTTGTCCAGTATTGTACATTTGTGTTTTCTTTTTTATTTCTTGATAGACAAGTGAGTGGATTAATCTGTTTTGCTGTTTAGAGTTTATAAAACCCAAATACATTGAGTTTTGGTTTTATCCATGTGAATTTATTTCATATGTCTTCCTTAAAAATTTTAACTTATTCTTCCAACTTTCTGAATTAAAATGAACAATTTATACCAGTTTCTGTTAAGTAGTGATGTTGTTTAAGGCTATAAATCATCCTCTGAACAAAATTTTGTTTGCATTCAGTAAGTTTGAATGCAAAGGTTTTTTTATTGTTATAATTATGATTTTGACATTCTCTTTGACCGGAGTGAAATGACTTAAAACAACACACATTTTATTAGTTTAAAATATTTCAGTTTATGAATTACTTGTACTTCTGTTGTTTATTTCTCCTTTTGCTGCATTGTGGTCAAAAAAGGTGTCGCGTGATCTTTGGAATTTATTTAAATTTTATTCATATTTTATACGATAAACCTTTTTTAAAATGTAGCATTTGAACATAAAAATAGGTATCTTTTTATTTATTAGATATGGAGTTTTATATATAGAATCTGAAATGAAATAATGTACATTACAACTTTTTTATTGTATTATTCAAAACAGGTATGTTTTATTTAAAACATTAAAGTCTTTTTATTTTTTTCCTTTTAATTGAATTTATTGGGGTGACACTGGTCAATGAAACTATACAGGTTTTAGGTGCACAATTCTATAACACATCATCTGTACACTGTATTGTGCGTTCACCACCCCAAGTCAAGTCTCCATCCATCTACATTTGATTTTGAACTGTGTTTAAGTTTCCTATGCCTAGTGTGTTTCAGTAAAATTTTTATTGCATTTTAAACAGATTTTTATTTTATATAGTTTAATTTTATTCTACTTGACACATACAGGTAGAGGTTAAATACACATTCATTAAGTGTTAAGTCTTCATAATTGAAATAGGACTCTCTTTGTCCCATTTAATTCTTTAATTTTGAATTCAACTTTGCAGGACATAGCTTTTGAAACCCTGGTTCCTTCTGGTTTAGCTGTATGTGGTTTTATTTTACTTTTAAATTATCTGCTATATATTTGCACATCATTTTAGTTTCAGCCTTAATAAATACCCACTTTATAAGTATGCTTTTTGAAGACTGAAGTTATGTCTTTTTTTAACCCCAGTCTGAGAGTTTTTCTTTGAATAGGTACGTTATCAAATTATATGTATGTTTACAAAACATATTTGATATTATGATGTTATCTCATGTATTTGCTTTGTATGCTTTTCTCTTCTCTCTTTTCATATTAATTAATTAATTTATTTTTATTTAAAAAATAATTTTCCTGTTGCCTTCTGCTATGAGCTTACTTGTGTATGTTTTGTTATATGTTTGTTTCTTGTGGGTCAGTGTTTTGAGAACTGTACACTATTACTTCTAAGTGTGAATACTTGATATGTTTAACGAATGTGTCAAAACTTATAGTTATTACTTAAACTGAGAAACTAAATAAAATAACAATAATTTATTTTTTCTATTAAATATATAGAAATTAAGTCATTTAAACTTTGCTATGAGTTTTGTTGTTATATTTCTATATGGATTTTTTATTAAAATTATTACTTCATTAAATTATTGTTATATTTCAGTTATTATTTTCTATATTACATAACTTGTCCTTGAGAAAGTAAATGTGTATAATCTTTTTTCTTCAACATAATTAGCAAAATTACTTGAGGCCAACTCTGTGTTTATATACAATAAATGTTCAACATTGGCTTTTCCCAAATATTCTTTATTATGGCCTTTTTATTTTGATTAATTTCTTAGTTAGACCCTACCCCCAAGTAGGTTTTTCAGTGGGTGCTATGCTTCAATCTTTCTTTCTGTGGCTTTGAAGTCAGTCTGATCTTTTCCCATTGTAAGTTACATTGGCTGCTTGTAGTATTTCTTTTCTTTATTTTTGAAATTCAGAAGATTCTTTAAGATATGTCTTAAAGTTTATTGATAAAGTTGATAACTTATGACAAGTTTTTCAGTGTGTACTTTGGTAATCTTTGTTAACTTTAGGAGCCTTTTCTTCCATTGTGTTTTGAATACTGTTTCTGTCCTATTTGTTTTGTTTCTTTCTTCAAGCCCACTTACCACCTGTATGCTTGCTTGTACCAATTCTCCATAAACAGTGCTGATTTTGTGATTTTTCTCTGTGATTTAGTAAAACAATCTACTAATTATGCCCTCTTTCAATTTTTTTTTAATTTTTAAAATATTTTTTATTTTTTATTTATTTATTTATTTATTTATTTATTTATTTATTTATTTTTTTGTTACAGATGTTTCTCCTTTTTTCCCCATTGACACCTGTCTATATTCTTTGTTTTTTTCTTGAGAGTGTGATGCAGTCTAAATTTTCTTTTTATTAAATCTTATTCTAGAGAATGATTTTCACAGAAAATATATTATTTATATTTATTTTTATTTTGGGGTATACATTTATCATTGCAGGATTTTTACATGGGCCTAAGGTTTGTTTTGTTTGTTTTCCTAGTCATCATTTTTTTTTTTTTTTAATGAGAGAAACTCTTTCTGGGCTTACTATTTGCTTGATTGAAGTGAGTTTTTCCCATTTTTATTTTCAGTTTACTTGTACTCCATTTTAATCCTCCCTTTAAATTTTACCTGGAGGCCTGGATAATGAATTGCAATAATTAGTTTAGTTGTTCAGTAGTCGAAGGGCAAGGGACTCAAGCCATGGGTAGCTGAAGAATTTGGTGTGCAAATACAGTCTCTCTATAGTAGTGGAAATAACTCTACCAGGGCTGGTTCTGCTTCAAACCATGTTCCTCCATATTAGGAAGGGTTTGTCTTGGTTGCAGAGTCAGCCTAGGGAATCATGTTCAAGAGAAAAAAAAATGTGGCATGACTGTGCAATCTTCTACCACAACTGTTGGGTTTACAGGGTACATTTGACCTCAGGAAAGAAAATCAGAATAGTCTGTTTGTCTTTTTTGCCTATGGCTAGTTCATATACTCAACCTTCATTTTAATAAATTGGGGATTAGAATCTTAAAAAAGTATTATATATAATTTCTTCATCTTCTCACATCACTGCATAGATTTCTTGGGAAGTAAGGGTTGGTTTTTAGCCTTTGATGACTCATTTCAATTTGAACCCGATTATATCTTACATATATTTCTCAGGGTTTAATGAATAAAGTAAGGATCATTCCCTTGGTTTGGCAGTAATAAAGTATTTTTTCTACTTTGCTTCTTTTTGGTTCTTTTGGGCAGTATATAGGAAGGGAAGTTTGTAAACCTTCACTTACCTTATCATCCTCCCCAAAAATTCTTCATAAAGTTCTGCTCATTACTTTGATAAACAGCTATTAACACCATCATCTTTAATGCTTCTCTCTTTCCTTGTCTAATTTCATGCCTTTTTCTCTTTCTAGAATTACAACCACCTCCCTTCTGAGTTTTTTTCTTTTTTCTTTATTGATTTTAGAGAGGAAGGGAGAGGGAGAGAGAGATAGAAACATCTATGAGAGAGAACATCGATTGCTCGTCTCCTGCATGCCCCTCACTGGGGATTTGGCCCACAACTTGGGCATGTGTTCTGACTGGGAATTGAACCAGCGGCCTTTTGGTGCATGGGCTGATGCTCAAGCCACACCAGCCGGACTATCTGAGTTTTGCATATCACACAAGACCCTAATAGATTCTTAACCAACTATGTAAAATCCTTCATGAATATCACCTCCTGTGATAATCTTTCCTCTCCAACATTTTACATCATTATTATTGTTGTTGTTGCTGTTATGTGTATCATTTGGTACTTGTAACACACAAAGATATAATATTTTTCTGTGTGCTTTATACTTTATCTTCTCCCTAGTTATATTCTAATTGCTCAACACGATGCTTTGGACATAATATGTTGCCATACAAATTTTCAGTGGTTTATAACAAATATTTTAAGCAGGAAAAAGAAAAACTTTCTTTTCAGATCCCTCCCAGTAATGACCCCTGTCCAACCCCTTCCTAGTCTGACCACCTGGATTAGTCTAGAGTTTACAAAATAGTCTTCATTTCTCTAAAGTTTATTTGGTTTTAAAAATTTCTCTGTAATCTCAATTTAAAAAGTCATCAGTAGGTCAGTTGTTTAAATATCTCCACCAGCAATGTAAACAGTGAATCAAATTACCTATTCACTCAGGAGCTCTTTAATTCCTTCTATCCCTTCATAACTCTTTTGCTTTTTATTGTTCTCACTCATTTTATCCCTGTGGCAAGAAAAGTTAAATGAGACAAAAACAAAAATGACACTGATTAGGGCAGATGAACAGAGCTCAGGGAACTATCTTCTTAAGCCCAATCAAGTCTTTAAAACAGATCAATTTCATTTTCCATAGACAGCCTGGCACCTAAGGTAAGGATGACTTTAAAACCTCATCTGTTCTTGCTTTCTGGCTAAGCTTTAGGTGTCTATTGCCAAACAGACTAACAGGGAAGAATAAGGAAGATAAAACTTTTTTTTTAGAGTATTAGTAGTTTCCTGATTTTCTATACCTCCTTCAAAGATCTCTCAGTAAATCTTTTCCAAGAGATCTTCAATGCACACACGAGAGAGAGAGAGAGAGAGAGAGAGAGAGAGAGAGAGAGAGAGAGAGAGAGAGAATTATAGTGTAAACCAATTTCTCATTGAACATTCACTGACCCAATGGGTCAGGATCAATCTTTGAGATTACTGATGCTACCTTGGGGTCCCTGTGGTGGCATTCAGGCACTTGCTATCCCTTCTGCACAGAAAATCTTTAGAAATTTATATTCTGCCATTTTTATCTCTATGTGTCCCTGTCAAAGGCCTGCATTAGGACCTGGCACTCTTTCAAAAGTAGGATGCATATGTTTTGAGTACTATTTTTTTTTTTCCAGATGAGAGAGGGGGCAAAGAGAATGAGACCACAAACTGGTGGTTCTCACAGGTGAAGGTAAGTCCTGGAGTTTTGCCTGGGTAGTCAGCAGAGAAATCTCAAAGTCTTATTGACAAACTGTGGGTGGAAAAACCCCAGACTCAGAGTCAACCATTCAACCCTTAGAGATTGCCTAGCGTTGGACACAATGCTAGATGGTTCAGGTGCTCAGATTGACTGGAGGAGAGAGGATATACTCAAGTAACTAGAGTATGCAGATAGCATATTCAAAGTAAGTCTCATCAAAGTCATGTACATAGTGGGACAAAAGTAGGTTTACAGTTGTTTGTATGGAAAACAATACAATAATTAATAAATAATAATACAAGAATAAACTCTGATTTGTGTTCTCATAACTGTAAACCTAATTTTGCTCCATGCCATATATGTAGCCATCAGTAAAATTATATTCTGGGGTGGGAAACATGCAAAATAAATAGAAAAACAAGCCCCCATGATAAAGTAAGGCACCTGACGTAACCAGAGAATGTTGTACTTTTTGATCAGTGACTTGTAGTTTCTGCCTTGGCATCTGTGGCAGCCCAACAAATGGGAGAGGTCATGATTAGGAGGCTCTGGAGAGAGAGAATGAAAGTGGGAGCTCCCAGGTAATTGATTTCATGAGTCTGGGAGAGAGGGGAAGCTGATTATGACTATTTCAGGGTCAGCATTCTACCTTCCCAGGGGAAACTTGAGTCAAATATTCCAGGCTGGTCATAGGCCAGCAATTCCATTGAGGGTGTAATGTGTCAGAAGTAAGGAACAAATCAGATTTCAGCAATTTGGAGCAATAAAGTATGGTTTCTGCTAATCCTCAAAAGGTATGTTGAGGAGGTCAGGGCACAGTCACACCCAGGATCTCTTTAATAACAGTATTAGGTTTACATTATGTGCCAAAATGTCCTGGAAAACCAGAATAACTCTTCTGAGGCTCAGTAAGTGGGTTAGAGGTGCTGACTTAACAGTGTTCCTATCTTCATGGCTTGATGTCATTATTATTTGCCAATCCGACTGTCTACTGCCCCCTCTATCATTAATATTCATAATCTCTTCCCTTTTATTCCTGTTTTGTACATTTGCTTAGAGCAGTATTTCTCAAGTATGGTTCCCAGACCAGCAGCATCAGCATCACTTGGGAACTTAATAAAATGTGAATTATCTAGCCCCATTTCAGACCTACTGAATAAGAAATGCTGGGGCTGGGATCTCAGCAATCTGTGGTATAATAAGTCCTCCAGGTGACTCTGATGCCTGCTAAAGTTTGAAAACCACTCGTTAGAGTTGGAGTTGTCCTAGGCAGTAGTAGATGGCAGCTCTCAGGAAAAGAAGTAAGCCTCAAGGAGAGGTCAATGAATGTGTATCAATAGTCTTCCTATTGCTCCCTGTGGTGGAGACAGCTAGTCGCCTTACAAATATTGGTTCTAATTAGACCTTTAGCTAGGCACATTGTCCCTAAGAGTACATTTCCTGACCTCCCTTGTAGCAAAGTGTGACCATGTATCTCAGTTTTGACCAATGGACTACAAGTGGATTGGTCATGTGGAAGAGGGTATGCTTTTCTCACTATCTTTGTCCATCCTGCCACTGGGAAATAAATGTGATGGCTGGAATTCTGGCAATTCTCTTGGACCAAGTGGACAAAGACTATATCAAGTTTGATTTCATCCAGACAACTTTGGAACCATTGGACTTATCTACCTCTAACTTCTCTTATGTGAGAGAGAAATAAATTTCTGCCTTATTGGAATTACTGTTTTCTGGATCCTTGTTACTTAAAGACAAACCTAATTCTAAATAATGTCATATTTAGTGAATCTGTAAAACAATACCCATTCTTATACTTCTACATCCTGAATCCTTAAGAAGAGGAAGTGATTTCATATCAGTCGACTGGTTATTTCACGGGAATTCAGAGCATTTGGCAGAAAATTGCCTAATTCATCCACAGTTTAGGTTTAGCTTATTGACTGTTAAATGAAGCAGTGTATAAAAGTAAAAATAATTTTCTCATAGGTTTCTTTTTATTCTGCAATGCAGCACAGACTGCCTTGATACTATGGGAATATTCAGCCTCTCAAAAGAGGATTGAGAATTGTTCTGTCTGTTTTACAGATAAACAGATTGAGACTTAGGACAGTGAAGTCACTTTCTTTAGATCATGTAATTGTACTGTGAGCTCTTTGGGAGTAAGAATAGTGTCCTATGCCTTGCATGCCTATAAAAAATGCTTGAGACATAGTAAGTCTTCAGTAAGTTTTGTTGAATGAGTTAATTAAATGAGAGAGAACTAAGACCAAATTTAGCTGCCTAGTCCCTCAACGGATCTATTTTAGTGAGATAAATCAAGTGGAGATGATTTTCAGTGATTTTTCTGAACAGAGTTTGAGTCAATTTAAGTTTAATTTGGAGTACATGGGAAGGGGAAAAATAAATAATAGGGAATGCAGAATTTCCAAGAGGGAGACATAGTAATTTTCTCATCATGACAATTGAAGACTTCTTTACAGCTTTAATTTTGCCCATAGTAAAATTTTGCTCTGGTAATTGAGATGATTCAAAAAATATTTGGTCTAAATTTTATTTGTTCAGCCAGACTGTTTACTGTGGATCATGTCAAGAAGAAGCATATTGATGTTATTAGTCTTACCTTTAACCCCAAATCTGCCCCATTGCAGAGCTCTGTCATTAGCTTATTACTCCCACTATCCCTCTTGAAGGTGAATTTCCCTTTATTTGTAGACTCCATCATTGACATAACACCTTGCCAAGCTTGTGAGCCCAAGTCTTTAGTTCTAATTGATAGTCTGGTTGAGAGACATCTGGTTTTAAATTCTAGCTTTGTTACCACCTAGCTATGTGTCTTTGGGGGAGGTATTTACCTCCTTGGATCCTATTTTCCTTATTTTTTTCATGTACGAATAATGATACCACATTCACAAGGTTGGTGGAAATACAAAATGAAAAAAAATTTTTTTTAATTACCCATTGGGAAATTTTTCAACTTCCTTCATGTAAGCAAAACCAGAGATTCCATGTTTGACAAATTTGTGACCTTCTACTTAAGGATTTGTCACTGATTTCTACTCCCACTAGGACTGCTCACTTTAAATAATGCTTAAGCCTAAATTCATAGACTGAAATATTTTTAAATAACAAAAAAAGAAGAGTGGGGAAATAAGTCTACAGATTAACATGCAATTAACTTGTATTACTGAGCTCATTCATCTTCATACAAATGTCTATACTTTTTCAGTGAGCACTAGTTGCCAGACATTGTAAGGCCTTGGCTGTTGAACCACTTGGATATGTAAATCTTTGATTTTGTGGAGCTTACAGTCTAAGTATCTCCTTAACTCATTTCAGACATCCTTTGTGAGAGGGATTATCTTTCATTTACTTTCTAGAAAGAAAATAAAAGGAGAAAGTTAAGAGAATAAGGGCCATGGTAAAGAATTTCCTTTCCAGGTAGTTTCAGACTGTTTCAAGTTTCCTTTCTACAATGCACCTCTTTCACAGTTACTTGACATTAAGAAAGTCTACTCACTTCAGAGAGAAACCCTACCCTCAACCAATTCTGAGTTATTCTCCATATTTTATAGTTGTCATGTCAGAATATAGCCAAAAGTAGAACTATAGCTTATTTCTATCATATCTTGTCTTGAGCTCACCACATAACAGTATAATAAATTTCAGTTCTATCACTCATAAAAGAATGGAATTAAAATAACTTTGCTTTAAAGTCCTGGTCTTCTACCATCTGGTCCAATATTATATCTCATAGTTTCTTTACTTGAACCCTCCAATTTAGCCTAACTGGTCTATTTATTGTCCCTAAATCAAACTGTGATTTTTATTCACATATTTATTTCCCTCCTAAAATGTTCTCTATTTTTTTTATCCATTTATTAAAGTGTTTCCTCTTCCTTCAATATCAACTCAATTTTTAGTGCCAGAAGACTTCTTGAACTGTTTCAGTCCATTAAGACCTCTTCCTGCTCAGTATTTATTGTCATATCATTAGGTCAGTATTTAATTTTGCTGTCATATAATGCTGTTTATCTATTATGGTTCAGTCTTATTTCTCTGAGTGTATCCTCCCTGAAGGCAGATAGAGAGTTACACAACCATAAGTGCAATATGTTCTCAGTAAAATTTATAGATGTTAAAAATAAGTTCTTGATGAAATCTCATGTTTATTCAATGAATATAGTATGAAATTTTGTTTTTAAAGTTTAAAAAAATGTTTTCTAGACTACTCAAAATGTGACAATAGTAGAGTCAGTGGACATTGTTCCTACTATTAAAAAGTTATAGCAAGATTCTGCTTCTAGTAGTGGTGAGTAGCTCCTATTGGGTCAACTCTTCCACTGATAACAACTATCAATTTTGGGCAGAATACAAAAACAAAACAAACAGACAAACAAAAACAATTACTCAAAGACCCTTACAAATGACCTAAAATAGAAACTAAAGTGGATATATACACTTGGCAGAAGGAAATAGCATTAGGTGAATTTCCTATTTTGTAAGGCTCTTTAGCTTTAGTTTGGTCCCATGTGGAATGGCTAAAACTCTCATAGAAACACAGTTTTGCTAATTTAGGAACCAGAGAAGTGACCACAGAAAATGGAAAGCATAGAGGTATATTTTAGAAAGGATATGTCCAGAGAGCAAGGACCCCAAATTCTGTGCATAAATGGCCAAAATATCTGGTTAATCTCTGAACTATACATATACAGGGCAGACTTAAAAAATCCAACTAAGTCTAAAAGAAGTGAGTTGAAATATCAGCTGCTGTCCACTACAGAGAAACAGAGTTTGAAGCTTGAGTACTGTCAAGTTAACTGACTGCTAATAGCCCCCCAGCCTCCATCCACCCTCTGTAACCGAATGCAGGTTCAGCTGCCTGCCATAACAAAAGCCAAACTTGTGAGACAGGTGCTGGTGAGAAGGAGAGCAGTTTATTCAAGTGCTGGCCACCTGAGAATATGGGGGATTCTCATTCCAAAGCCCATCATAACATCTCAGTGCAGGCAGGGGATTTTATCAGGAGCGAGAGGGAAAGCAGAACAAAAATCAAGAAGACAGTTAATTGAAAGTTTTGTATATGTAAGTCAACAAAGTCTATTCCAATGATTATCTCAAAATTGGTCAAGGAGAGGTTTGGTTTATATGGTTGAGTGTCAGCAAGTCTCCTGGAGCCAGAATGTCCAGTTGCTGGAGTCAGCCTCCTTCTCTTAATCTAATTCCTGTAATATGCTTTAAAGGCTAAAAGTGATTTATGGCAGGCATGATTAACTGGGTCTTTATTTTAAGGCATACATCCTGTTCCTTGATTTGGGGAGAAGCATTGTTTATTCTTTGTTATTTAATCAAGTAGGTTATTTTGTTGGTTGGCATAATATTTTATATATCCTATGTAACACCCCCACTTCCACACACACACAAAGATCAAGACACTTTGGAGGAATGGGAGAAATACAAAAACACCACAGTCTTTGTAATATATCATTCACAAAGTCCAGGATGCAATCCAAAATTACTAAACATGTTAAGATAAGAAAATATGACATATGTTCAAAAGAAAAGGCAATCAATAGAGATCAAACACAATATGACCAGATTTTGGAGCTATCAAAAAATATTTTAGAGCAGCTATGTTCAGGAATATTAAAAAATGCTTATAATAAATGGACAAATAGAAAATATCAGCACAGAAATAGAAACTATAAAAAAGAAACACATGAATTCTAAAATTAAAGATATATATATATATATATCAATATATATATATCAATATATATATTGATACTAGAAAATCAACTGGGTATCAATAAACAATAGATATATGTAGCACCCAGATCCTGGTTTCTAAATATCATTTTCAAAAAAGAAAGAAAAGCCCTGGCCGGTTTGGCTCAGCGGTTAGAGCGTTGGCCTGCGGTCCAGAGAGACCCGGGTTCGGTTCCCGCTAAGGGCATGTACCTCGGTTGCAGTTTGTCCCCGGCCCTGGTTGGTTGTGCAGCCACTTGATGTGTTCCTTTCACGTCGATGTTTCTCTCTCTCTCTCCCTCCCACTCTATCTGAACAAAAAAATGGAAAAAAAAATGTCCTCGAGTGAGGATAAAAAAAAAAAAAAAAATTCAGGCTTCTTGGGAAAATGGCTTATTCTACAATCTAGGGCTAAGGTAAGAAAATACAAGATGAGAACCAGAAAGTAAGGAGTTGAAAAAGAAAAAGAAGGATGTATGCAAAGTGATACAGGAGCAAACTGAAGAGCTCCTAATGGCTAAAGCAAGAACAATTTGAGCAAAAAAAATAAGCAAAGTAGTATTGAATTATAAACTGAAATACAAAATAAATATCTATGAGACCATACTGATATAAATGAATGTTTGAACAAATAAATTATGGAGAGAAGAGGCAAATCTTCCTTACAGAAAAATTCGAAATAATATATGTAGATAATCTCTCCTTTAAGAAGTGGAGCTTAATCCTCCCCATGTTCCCAAAGGTGAGGGGGCTAGACTTAGTAAATAACTTAAAAAGATAAAGTAGAGAAAGGGAAAAATAATAAATTCACAATGAGGAACCTGGCAAATATGACATTTAACAAGTGATGAAGGTTAGTATCACCAGTGATATCATATGGACAATTATGTATGTCCTAGTATGATGTGAGAAGTAGGCCATTTCATCTCTATTGTATTCTTTCCAAAAACGTACAAGCCCAATTATGATGTGTGGTTTTTGTCCCTGGTTCTTGGCACACAGCTCCTAAAATCTGATATCTCCAGAGTGATGAATATCCTTTGTATGCTAATAAGATGATTGGTGGCTGTGGACTCCTAAACAGCTTTAGGATGGGGGCTAGTCACCAAAAATACCAATGCATGATTAGATGGTTGGAACCTTCATCTCTATCACTTGATCTCTGGAGAAAGGAGAGGGGTTAGAGATTGAGTTAATCACCAATAGCCAATTATTTAATTAATCATGCTTATGTAAAAACCTCTATAAAAACAAAATAGTTTTTATAATAGTTCTATAAAAACCTCTAAACAATGGATTCAGAGAGCTTCTTGGTTTGTAAACACATTCACATGCCAGGGGCATGAAGTGCCTCAATCCACAGAGACAAAATCTCCTGTGCTCAGGACCCTTTTGGACCCTAACCTTGGTACCTCTTAATCTGGTTGTGCAGTTATCCTTTTTTTTTCTACTCCTTACCCTAGGATATTTTCCCACTGATTTTCAGATAGAGTGGGAGGGAGGAAGAGAAAGAAAGGGAGAGAGAGAGAAACATCAGTGTGAGAAAGACACATCAATTGGTTGCCTCCTGCACGACCCTGACCAGAGGCAGGGATCAAATTGCAACCAAGGTACTTGCCCTTGACTGGAATTGAACCCACAACTCTTTGGCTGCAGGCCCAACACTCTAACTGCTGAGCCAAACTGGCTAGGGCTCAGATATCCTTTATAATAAACTGGTCATGGTAAGTACAATGCTTTCCTATGTTTTGTGAGTAGTTCTAGCAAATTCCTGAACCTGAGGGAGAGTTGTGAGAACCTCTAAGTTTGTGGCAAAGCCAGACAGAGTGTAGGCATCTTCTGGGAACCTGCTACTTGTAACTGGTATCTGACTGGGGTCAGTCTTATGGTATTAAGCCCTTAACTTGTGGAGTCTAGTGCTAACTCTGAGTAGTTAGTGTCAGAACTGAATTGAGTTATAGGACACCAAGTTTGTGTCAGAGAAGTTGTTGGTATTGGGAAAAAAACCGCACATATTTGGTGTAAGAAGTATCATGAGTAAAAATAGTTCAGACCATTTTAAACATGACAAAAACATCAGACAAACCAAGATTGGGACATTCTAGGAGATGCCTGACCAGTACTTCTCAAGACTCTCAAGGTCATTGAAAACAAAGAAAGAATGAGAAACTGTCACACACCAGAGGAGACTGGGGAAACATGACAATTAAATTCAATGTAGGACCCTAGAGTGGATCTGGGACAGAAAGAGGACACTAATGACAAAACTTAAAACCCAAGTAAAGTCATGAATTTTGTTTATAATGATGTACCAGGGTCAATTTATTAATTTTGACAAATGTACCATGGTATGTAAGATGTTAAAAATGAGGAAAACTGGGTGAGGGTTGTAGTACAAAGGTGAAATCTCACCTCTTCTGTAAATCTAGAATTATTCTAAAAAAAAAGTTTATTTAAAAAATACACTGGAGAGACTTAACAACAAACTGGAGATGATAGAAGTATTAGTGAACTTGAAGATAGAACAATTGTAAATATCCAATCTGCAAAGAGAAAGAAACAAAAAAATCCCAGAACCTTGGTCATGTGTAAATCAATACCAGCATCAAAAAGTCTTAAAAAAGTGAGGTGCCAGAAGAAGAAGGGAGAGAAAATGGGGCACAAAAAAAAAGAAATATTTAAAGACATAATGGTCAAAAACTTGCCCAGTTGGGTGAAAGACACAACTTTACAGATCAGGAAGCTCACTGAACTCCAAGCAGGATATATACCAAGCAAAATAAGCAAAAATATCCATACATTATATTCAAAATGCCGAAAATAAAAGGAAAAGAGAAAATTCTAATCAAGTAGTAAAACTATTTGACAATCGCAGTCGTTATTTTTGGTAATGCAAATCTTTGGTATCGAAGTCAAGAAGAAGGGAGAAGAACAGTTACTAAGTACATTAATGCAGCTGTGTCTATTGGTATTCTTATATTTCTATTTTGCTGCTTCTTCTCTAGTTTACAGCATGGTTCTGGGACAAAATTAATTTGCTACATAGCAGCAGGTATTCTATATTCTCACTGAGTATCATGAGTGAGCAAAAAAATAAGAATTCAGAGACTTCTCTGTCTAATCTTGGAAGGATCAGGTTAATATCCAGGTGTTCCACAGGATCCTTGAGAATCCTCAGTTTACCATGGGGCTTTCATTTATATTCTAGAAATTTAGAGAGTGTCCATGAAATTAACCTCTTGTGAGGAAGACTAGGATACCTGGGCTCTGGCCATACTCAACTCTTTTCTAAAACTTAAACTCCTATGTAGTGATACTATTCCTTGAGAAATGAAGGACATCATAAATCTTCTTACTCTACCATTCTTTGTATTCTTGATCTTTCGAGGTCTTTCCTTCTCCCTAAACATTATTCTTCTAGCAGCCCTTATCTTCTCCACATGGTACTAGGGTAGGTAATGACTAATATTAAGCGAGTGGGCTGAGAAGGCTCTGAGGGGCTGGATGGGGTCTGGTGGTTGGGGTGACCATGGAATGATACAGCAGAGCTGGAGATGGAAACCAGGGGGTTAGTGGGATCATGAGAGAAAGGAAGCAGAAACCAAACTTCTCACAACATGCTGGGCTGTAGCACTGGAAGGAATACCTGACTTTGCTTAAGCCTTCTTATCATCATTGGGTATTAGGCCCAAAGCTCTACTTCTTTGAATATGTATATTATGAATTCCATCCCCCATTCCTGTAATAACAGATTGGTCAGCTGCTGTGCATGTTGGCAGGCGGGGTATGCAAGGTGAAGAAACCTTTCATCAAGAGGGCACACCCTTGGGAATCTTACACTCACTTCCCCAGGCATAAAACTTTCCCCATCAGCACACTTTCTTCTCTTTCCCACCTTGTCTACCACACCCCTCTCCTGCCTAATGGCTTGCCTCCACCACCCTGAATGAATGCTTCTTTTCAGCAAGAGGATTTTTCCACCTGGTTGACTTGATGAAAGTTTTATGAGTTGACATTATGTGAAAAAAGAACAAAGTGAAGTCAGTGTGTGTGTGTGTGTGTGTGTGTGTGTGTGTGTGTGTGTGTGTGTGTTTATAGGGGCAGAGGTTGCAGCAGCTAAAAAGAGCTGCTGAAAACTTTATTACAAACTAAGAGACGTTAGAAGCAATAAATCACTCATGTGTCTGCCATGAAGCACCAGAAAACAGGCTGGCTTTCAGGAAGAATTGGACACACATGCACCTCCTCTGCTAATAGTCAGGGGTCCTGCTTCCCCTTGATCCAGGCCTGGGCATTGTTGTGGACCGTTTTCTTTTTCTATATCTCTCTCTTTCCTTAACCCAAACGTAAACAAAATCACTAGAAAAGTGTGGAATAAAAGAAAAAGCCATTCGTTGCCTGGGAGGTGGGGCTTTTAGTTTTCCCCTACCTGCTGTGAGAAGGTCAAAAAATTATGCATCTGAAGTAAGCTTCTTGAATCAGATGTATGTTTTCCAATATGTATGTGTGCATGCATGCATGTGTGTGTGTGTACATGTGAGCTTCTTGTTCTTGAGTCTTCTTAATTTCTCTCTGAATGGGGAAGATGAAGAGGCTTTGCCCTTACATCTTTGCAGGTCCCTTTCAAAGAACACCAGGCTTCCTCAGCACCTTCACCCAGTCCCTGAAACTGTCCATAGCAATGATAAAGATAGTGCCACACGTTTTGTTTCCTACTCACCCTCTCACCCCTTGTCACCATCCCATCTCTTTATTTCAGTCTTCAGGAGAAATCAATTTCAAGAAAGATTTACTTAGTTCACCATAAGGGACCATCATTTTGTTCAACATTCCTCTGTTCTTTATTCTCCTCAGAACTTCTAAGCTTTCATGGGTTTTTCTTGACATCAAGACTCTCATCCCATAGAGCTCTATACATTAACTAGCCCACCTGTTTAATTAACAAAGAGGCCATTAAACTGAGGTGGTTCTAACACTTTAGCAGCCTATGTGAGCAAACCAAAACCTAAGATTGAAATGCCTCAAGGTCAGGAAATCAAAACCTAAGGACAACCAATCACAAACAGCCAACTAGCCTCTTTCAAATAAGGCAGATGCTCAAGCTACAGCCAATCAAATAACGTCCTTGATTTGCTTCCACGTCTTCCTTATGACATCATTCTCCTATAGCACTTGTCTGTGGAGCACACCTAACCACTTCTGGTTTGGCACTGCTCAATTCAAATAGAATTTTTCTGAAATAAACTCTGAAAAGTTTTAATGTGCCTCAGTTTACCTTTTAACACACCTCAGGCTTTTACCCTTCTCAATCCCTTCAAATCCTTCCCTAGAGGTGCTTGTCATCTGCAAAATGGGATATATTCAGTCTTGCTGATTTCTTCCTTTTCCTGTTCTAGCTGAAGCCTGGCTGCTTATAGGACACTGACCCCCTACTGTGCTCCCAAGTAGGGGGCTGTTTTTTTCCCTCTCAGCAGAGCCTTATGTTAGAGAACTGCCCACCTTCTCCATCTTCCCAGCTTCCAGGCTTCTGTTTGCACCTGCTCTTTGAAGCACACAACACATCCTCCAGCCAGTTACAAACTGTGCTCCTGGGGTTTCCATTTTCAACCACTGAAGACTGTACACTGTTTCCTCTCTTCGCTCCCCCACTGTGTCAGGTCCTCCCCACCCTGCCCCTTTTGTTTTCATTCTTGGTGACTTCAACATTATGGTGAGAAAATCCTTTTATACCCTGGCCTCTCAGTTTCCTACCCTCCTTCCCAATTCATAATGCATCTTCTTCATTTTAGCCACATATTACCTTGGTCATAGCATAGTCTTTATCATTACCAATAATAGTACCACCCCAAATCTTCATTTCTAGCATCCCACATTTTGATCACCACTTCCCAACATTTCTGCTAATTTCTCCTAAGCAACTTAACTCCAACAAGTCCTTTGGAATAACAAGGATTGCCAGTTTATCAATCCTAGTAATTTTTCACTCTTTTTTACACCACCCACAATAACCCCATCTTTTTCTTTACCCAGCTTAGATTCCATGCTCCATCACTACTTACTTTTTTTCACATACACCCTGAACACCCTTGCCTTCTCTCCTTTCATAATATTAACCTGGCAAGACCCCAATCCTGAGTTAATCCCACTCTCCTCTCCACCTATGCTAAGCACTTCTGATTGTGTGGGTGCTGGGTCTTTCTTTCTTTCTTTCTTTCTTTCTTTCTTTCTTTCTTTCTTTCTTTCTTTCTTTCTTTCTTTCTTTCTTTCCTTCTTTCTTTCTTTCTTTCTTTCTTTCTTTCTTTCTTTCTTTCTTTCTTTCTTTCTTTCTTTCTTTCTTTCTTTCTTTCTTCCTTCCTTCCTTCCTTCCTTCCTTCCTTCCTTCCTTCCTTCCTTCCTTCCTTTCTTTCTTTCTTTCTTTCTTTCTTTCTTTCTTTCTTTCTTTCTTTCTTTCTTTTCTTTGTTTTTGAGATGAAATAGGCCTCATATTCTTTGGTTAAGGATCTATAAAAGAAAGGGAAATACAAAGGTATTATAGGTTTGGGAAGAAATGACTGACCGTCTTAACTAGCTTTTCTCAGATATCCTTAAAGAAATGGACACCTCAGGAAATAGACCCTCCTTTGATTTAAAGGGCCACTGGAACTTATCAGTAAAACACAGAAACATAATTATAATTGAGAGATGAGACTATACTTGGACAAGATACTGGGCTAATTCAACAACTTTTAGGAATAATTTTAATATTCTTTATGATTCAAAAGAAAAATACATGCTTATGAAGGAAAGCAGAAAAAAATATATAGAGAAAAATGCCAAAAGTCATCCATAATTTCATACCCAGAGATACCCACAGTGTCTCTACAATGTGTATTTATATATGACCATTACACTTATATAAATATAATATTTATACTTATGCTACAGTTGGAATTATTTTGTGGAAGCCTCATAAAGACTGACCAGTTTGTTTCACCAACTTTCTGATGCCCTCTGGAGACATTAAAAAAATGTAAATCACTCCTTGGTGGCTCAGGGTGAGTGATTCCTCACTGGACAATTTTAAAAGCTGCAATAGGATTTGGTTCAGCACTCTGAAACTTAAAAATGTCATTTGCAGCTATCACAACCAGAACATTATTGACCCAGCCTACTCCATGGAGAGAGAACTTCAAAGAGAAAATACTTCAGAGTCAAGAATAAAGCTAAAGTTTCTAGAGAATGGTTTCTTTTCCTTTTGAACAAAAATTATTATTATTACTAATTACCAACCCCAACTCACCCTGTCATTGTTATTACAACTGAAAAATGTCTACACTGCTTTACAGTTAGGGGAAGTGTGACTTTAAGAAGGTTGGTTATACGGTCTCATTAACTGCCAAGTGCAAGTGTAGATCTTAATCAGCTCGTTTGTCCACAGAGCCAGTGCTTCTTCTGCTCTAGCCCCGCCTCATTGGCTTATTATATGACAACTTCCAAAGCCCATTCTCCCATTTCATCTCATTTAATTCTTAGAGAAGTTCTTTAAATTGTGCATTGCTTATCCTGGGTTCTGTCTGATAGGTTGTCTGAGAAGACATGCTACAGCAGGTGTAAGGGTGAGTCAGTGACCTTCCATTTCATGGCAGGGAAAGCCCCTCCCCTCCAGTATTATACAAAAAAAGATGTGCACAGGAAATGTAGATTACCTCCTAGAAGTAGGTAGGTAAGGAAGTTGGTGTGCTCCCTTCAAGGTTTATCCTTGGCTCTCTGCCAACTCTCCTATTCTCCAACACAGCCATTTAGAGAGCAAACTGCAACAGCTCTCTTAACCTAAATCTCCACCACCATTTCACTTCCAACTTCCCCTGCCCTGTAATTATCAGCACTGCCAGATTGCCAAGCAAAGCTTTTTACAATCCACGAACAGGCCCCTATGCCCCCTTTACCTGGTCTGGCTGCTGTGCTCCTCAGCTGCGCCTGCGCTCAACCGGTTCCTGGTCTCTGGGGCGCTGCTCGCTGGGATGCATTTCGCAACATAAGCTATTCTGCTGCTCTGTGAAGCAAAGCAAAGAATTAAAGACAAGCCTGAAATTAGAGCTACCACAGCCCTGGGATTCAGAGAATCATAAAATCATAGAATTATTTTAGTTGGAAGGGACCATGGAGATTATTTCAACCTGCTGATTTTACATGATGGGGAAATCGGGGGGGGGGGGGTGTGGAAGAAGGAGAGTCCGGAGGCTAGTGTGGAACCAGAGATGTCTGGTACTGCTGTTGAAGACCATGGAGTCATGGAGTGGGTGACCACGGATGGGAAGAATAAAGATCAGCATGCTAAATTTTAGAGTTTTCTAAAGTCTGAGTCTTGGATTGTTAATGAAGGTTCTGTGACTGTAAGAGCCAAACAGCTTAGAAGTAGAACCCAGGTCATTCCCTTCCTTGCCCATCACATACCGTTTTTCCTTAGATAAAGTGAGATGGCCAAATGAGTAGAGCTGAGTAGAAATGGGAAATTTCCCTGAATATCAGAGCATATTAAATTTGGATCATTTATTTGTGTTTTCAAACATAGGTACAGAAGTAGGGGAAATGCTCTGAGGGAATTTTCTGATGTCTGCAAAGATTTTAGATATATTTAATTCAAGGGTCTATTTCTTCCCCTAAAATAAGGGACTGAAGCCACTTTTAGGGAATGCTAGTTGAAGTGAGAGTGACATCCTTTCTTCCTAGATTTTAACTCTCTCTAGGGGCCTACCTCCACAAAAATGTCTTATTACCACCTAAGGATTTTTTTCCCTTTCTCTTCCTGCCTCCTGAAAGATAAAGTTATCAACCAAGCTTCCAGAAGACCTTAGGACATTAATAACCTGTGGATAGGTCATTGAGGCCCTGAGTGGTTTGCAAACTTTTGTGTGTTTGCACATTTTCCCAGGGAGTCCCTAGATTCCTGTACCTTCTCAACGGGGTATGCAGTCTTCAAAGTTATAAACCATGAGCCTAATGAGCTTTAGCTCAGACCTGTCTATATTAGTTTGCTAGGGCTGCTATTTTGGATTTTGGACCCAATTCCAAAGTGTGGAGGAATGGTTCCCCTCTACATATCACCAAGCAATGCTCAGGATACCAGCTGGGTGTCTTATGATTCAAATCAATTCTGACACTATTTACCTAGAGATGGCATCAGATCCCACAGGTCAAGGGCTCAGTCCCATAAGACCGCTTTCCACGTCAGATGGCAATTGAAAGCCCAGGTTGTTACCTGTTCTTCTGATTGACTGGCTATAAATCAGAAGTTCCCCTGACACCCTCGTTGTGTTCTATCAATTTGCTAGAGCAGGTCACAGAACTCAGGAAACCCATTCACTCACTAGATTACAGATTATTACAAAGGATTTTTAAAAAAATACAAATCAACAGTCAGATGAAGAGACGCGCAGGGCAAGGTAAATGGGAAGGAGTGTGGAGCTCCCATGCCCTCTCTGAGCTTGCCACGCTCCCTAAATCTCCACATGTTCACCAACCTAGAAGCATTCCGAACCTTGTCCTTTTGGATTTTTCTGGAGGCTTCATTAGTAGCCATGGCTATTAAATCATTAGCCACTGGTGAATGAGTCAACCTTTGGCTCATCTCCTCTTTCCTCTTTGGAAATCAGGGGTGGGACTTAAAGTTCCACTCCTCTATTTATAGTTGGTTTCCCTGGCAACCCGCCCCCATCCTTAGGTGCTTTCCAAAAGTCACCCCATTGATATAAACCCAGTTGTGGTGGAAAGGGCTTGTTATGAATAAAAAGACACCAATTTTATCTTTATGATTCTAAAGATTTTAGGAACTGAGGACAGGAGACCAAATATTGTGACAAAAGACATCCCCATTGCTCTTAGCTCTCAGGAAATTTTAAGGGTTTGTGAGCTGTGAGCCAGGAACTGTGGATGAAGACCAAATATATATGAGATACATATATTTTTGTTCATCTGAATGACTAAACATATGTTTCTTATAAATCACAGTATTGCAGCTACCATAACAAAGTGCTCCAGTCTGGGTGACTTAAACGACTGAGATTAGAATTCTCAGGTCAAGATGTGGTACGGTCTGTTTGTGCCCCACCCTCAAACCCTAAGCCTTAAGGTGATGGTATTAGGCTATGAGGCCTTTGGGAGGTGATTAGTTTAGGAGGACCAGATCCTCACCAATGGGATAAGTGCCTTTATAAAAGGCTCCAGGGAGTTCCCTTCTCCTTCCACCTTATGATGACACAAGGAGAAGTCTGCTGCCCAAGAGAGAGCCCTCATCCAACCACATTGGCACCAATCTCGAATTTCCAGCCTCCAGTACTATGAGAAATAATTTTTATTGTTTGTAACCTTCCAGTTTATGGAATTTTTGTTATAGCAGCCCAAACAGACTAAGACAGGTGTTGGCAGGGTTGTTTCTTCTGAAGCCTCTCTCCTTGGCTTGCAGATAGCTGTCTTCTCCCCTCTGGATTTCCACATAGGTTTCCTTCTGTGGCTGTCTGTGTCCTAACTCCTCTTCTTATATGGACACCAGTCAAACTGTATTAGGGCCCACCCTAATGACCTCATTAAGCCTCAATTACCCTTTTAAAGAGTCTATCTCTAAATACAGTCACATTCAGAGGTACTAGCGGTTAAGTTTCAGCATACGAATTTGTGGGGAGGTGGGGAACACAATTCAGTCCGTATCATTCCTTACTTCTTTCTTCATTGTGTGTGGGGGCAAACTGAGACTTGGAAAGGTTTAAGAATTGATGTTGAACAGCTTTTAAGCCCAGGTCAAAGCTCATGCTCCCACTGGCCCATACCTGTCCTCAAAGCCCCTGTCTTTTAAGAGCTTATAGTCTAATTGACACATGGAGAAATGCAGTTGTGTGTGTAATGCTGAAATGGGTAATGCCTTCTTGCTCGGGACTAGGATGATGTGGTGGCCACTCTGCCTCAGAAGGCCACATGTCCAAAGTCCTGTATGTCACAGCCACTAGGTTCTCTTGCTCCAAAGGCAGTATGTAGTGATGGAAAGAAAACTGAATATCCATGTCCTGGGTCAAAACACGTCTGTGATTGCACTCTCTAGACATGGACTCTTCAAGGTGAGAATAGGCAGACTCAAGAAGAGGGACAAGCAGCCCACAGTCACCAGCTGGAATGGGTGCATTCATTCCCAGGCTTGCTGACAGGTCCCTGATTCCACAGGGAGCCTGATTTCAGGAACTTGTTCTAGGCTTTAGCTTTCCTTGGGGTAATGAGCGTCAGCATTGCCCTTGCTAACACTAAACAGTGAGGCCAATTGCAGCTCAGCTGTGGATCACCTCTCACTAGTGGATTGACAGGGAGAACAATGAATTTGTTTACGCCTTTAAAGTTCAGGGAGGATCTGTCATCTTTGTGGTGAGTGTCAAAGGGGTTCCAGGCTTCCTGTGACCGGCAGAAGAGAGGCGAGGAGAAAAACAAGTTCACACCTGAAGGTTGTTTGGTGAAACTTGCAGCCACCCTTTTCTCTTTGAACTTTTCTGAATTTCAACAGGAGTAAACTTCATTCTAGTTAAAGAGGATTTTCATTTGAACAATTGCACGCTGCCAATTAGTGGGGGTTTTTCCTTCAGGGTAGTTACACTACACATTCCTGGCTACTCAGTGGAGGAAGGGGGTCTGCCTTCTATGTATAGAAGTGTGCATTTGCGCCTCAATGGAGCAATTGTTCTTGCCTTCCTTTCTCTGTTGGAATTTTTGGGGCTAGATGTGGTCTTGTGCTTTTTGGAAGATTCATTTTGACCCTTTGGAAGGCAATGAGCAGAACAACGTGCTTACTGCCAAGCCTTTGGTCAAGCTGTCCTTCTACTCGTGGATGACCAGGTGGGAGGGCTGGCAGGGGTCTCAATTATTACAAAGTTTACCCTAAAGCACTGAACGTAACCCACTGACATCAACAGTCCTCTGCATTTCTCAAAGGCCAGGCACTTGATGGTATAAGCAGAGCTGAAGAGAGCACCTGAGGCAGAGACCTATTCAGGTGACATTTCAACCATCAATAGTTTACCTATTGGCAACCCTGAACGGGAGGCACAGGGACCTCTGCTGACAGTGACCCTTTTGCTCACAGGGCCTCTGTTTCCCTGTGATGCTCTGAGGAAACAGTGATGTTATTCACGAGTCAAGTATCATATTACGTTCCTGCTTTCACACACCATTTCTGCCAGGTTCCAATATGACCTAGATTTTTGCAAGAACATTGCCTTGAGTAGCTCACAATTTCTATCCAGTTGGATGTGATGGCACCTGCTTATAACTCAGGGATGCATTTTTAAAAGAATTAAATTTAGAGAAAACAGAAAGACCCTTTGAAGTCATTTAAATTAACCCCACACTTTTCCTTCCATCTACTTTATGAAGTCACCATCCAAAATGAGGTGTTTCTTTTTTTTCTTCCAGATTTGTTAGAAAGGAACCTCAAAATCCATAGATGAGAGATTCTGCGCTATGGAAAAGAGAAGAAAAATACTGTGAAGATGTATGAGAAAGAACTTCTAAAAACTTAGGAGGAAAAAAGTCATGTCTATGATCAACCTCCTGCAGCTGGTGCGGGATTTTCCTGGGTGGCACCTGACCTGCAGTCCCTAATTCAATCTAGAGATTATCCTGTGGGGAAACCCTAAAAACTGAGGCTGTTGTGATTGCATTACTCCAGGAAGGAGATTGTTTTCCCAAATTTTATCTCTTCTGATAAAAGAGCAGGATTAAAAATCGCTCTCATTTTCCTCCATCCACCTCACCAAAGATCAGGCTACCCAAGAAGCATTTTATGTTTCAAAAACTGTAAACTACGAATCTTCCTTCCTCAAGTTATTGAGACACTGGCTAGAGGGTCTTTGCCTATTCTTTACGTTCCTGAAAGAACGCTCAATTAGGAAGTCAAGAGACTGGTGCTGCCAGCAACTATCATGAAGGTATTAACTCTGTTTTTAAGGATTTTCTCAACCCCAAAATTCCATTAATTCCCTTCTCCAGCTAGTACAATCCAGCCCCTCTTTTTGGCTCAATTCTAATTCCCCTTATTCCATGAACCTGTCCAGGGGGTGCATCCCCCAATGCCCCTTTGTTTTGTTTATTCCTCCTCTTCGATGTGTCCTGTCTTTCCCCATTATTTATGAACATGTGTGCACATCTGTCCCACTAGATGACAAGCCCATTGGTCACTGACCATGTCTGTGAGTGAAGGACTTCTTGACTGACCCTATGAACATGTGCGTCTGAGGCTGCCAGGCCAATGTCACCGCAGTTCTTCATCATCAGTCTTGATTCAGTCTGTCCACCACACAATAGCAACATCGCTCTCCATTGCAGCATCACCACATTGGTTCTCACTAATAAAAACTAATTGGAAAAGGACTTTGTAAGCAATCTGTGACTCAGGATAATGAGTGTCTTGGACTGGTTGTGCCAGTTAAGGGCCACAACCAAATTTGAAGGGGGAAGGAAATTACAGAGAACCTTGCAAAACAGTCCAAGCATAGGAAGGAGACAGGAATATGTGATAACTCAGAGGCCGATACAAGAATAATTGGGTCTTCTCCGTGCCCTCACTTATCTCTACAGATGAAGATGAAATGTGGGGGCCCCACCTATAAGGGGTTCCTGATTAATAGCCTGGGATGACTTCTGAAAAAATAAGACGTTTATATTATCTTTGGAACAGCTGCCTTCTCATGTGTCTTAATGGCCACATGGACCTCTCTTGCGTGACCTTTCAGAGAACGTGGAACTTGCTGCTCTCGGGGCTGGGTGGTTGTCCAGCACATTGACCTCCATGCTGTGACTTTAGAATGAGGCCATATTCTTCCATAGAAAACTATTACAGTATTCAGCTTAGGTGCGATTGCTTTTCTTTTTGCAAAGGGAAGTAGTTGGGCTGAGAAACCCTATCAAACAGGGGCTGGCAAACTTTCTCTGTGAATGTCTAGATAGTAAATAACTTAGGTGTCTCAGTCTCTGTCATAACTATTCAACTCTGCTGGGGTAGCACAAAGACAACGACGGGTTATATGAAAACAGATGAGTGGGAACACCGGCGGTTGAATTTCATAAAATTTCCACAGGTCATGACATATTCTTCTTTTGATTTTTTAGAAACCTTTTTAAAATAGAAAAAAACCATTCTATGCTTGTTGGCCATACAAACAATGAGGCAGCTGACCAGGTTGAGCCCACGGGCCATAGTTGGCCGACCCCTGCTATAGAAGAAAACTATTTACTGTGGAAATCTGTCCTCCAAGCACTGGGTGCCTATGCCAGCACTCACCCTGACAGCCAAATTAGGGCATCTCTTCAAATCCGTGAAACTAAATGAATGAGGGCAAGTCCCTCTTACCATCTAGAATGCAGTGCGTGTACACGGTGCTATTTCAGGTACCAGACTCCGGCACGGAAAACACTGTCATGCCATTAATAATCTGTGGAGGAACACCTTGAAACTTGACTTGTTGAGGGAATGTTGCAAATGGGCTCTAATGGCTTTTATTTCTCATTCTTGTCACCTCCGATCTAATCGGCTGTTCTGTCATTTTTAATTCCGATTTGGCAGGGTTCTCCGACTTCCCTGGCCCTTTGGATAAAGGCTCAGCAGAGCACCAAGCACCAAGGCTCTCAGGACTTGAAAGCAGATCAGGGTGATGAGAGCTGAGTAGATCATGACCCTCAATGTTGGCTGATTCGGGGAAACTAGGAAGGAACCGAAATCCCCGAAGGACCCCCACCCTCACCCTCCACCTCTCTTCTGGGTTCACTCATGTCCTGAAATTGCTTTCTCTGAGGGAAAATCTTTCACTCCTCTATTAGGAACGAGATTCAAAATTCGTATTGTTCTGTGTTGTCTAGAAAGAAGGTAAAGATCTCAAAGAGTGGCCTCTCAAACGTGTGGCTATTTCTTATACAGAGCGACTGAGCTCTGGTCCAGCTCCCCACACAGGCACATCCACACCCATCTGGCCCTGAGCAACCGAAGGGCCAGCTGTGACTATGACTCTACCTTCCTTGGTGGGCAGTAAGGAATTGTAAATAATAAAAAAAGGATCCATTGAATAAAATAAAATTATAATTAAATGCATAATAATTAAAATAAATTAAACTAATAAGAGCTACATATTTTATAGTGTTTGCATGATGCTGAGCATCTTATCTATATTAGTGCATTTAATATTTACTATAACTCAGGAATATTATTGTTTTCATCTTGTAAGTAGGAAAAAGAAGCTCAGAAGGCAAGTAGTTTATCACAGTTCATGGCTGGTAAGCAATTTGCAAATGAAATCTGTCTTGCTCCCATAATCTTAGCTACCCATTAGGTGGCTGTACATCTTTGCCAAATTATTTCCCTTTCTGAGCCTCAGTCCCTGCCCTCAGCTCTGCAACAAAGCCTACGACTATAAAATCTCCAAGCTCACTTTGATATCAAAATTCTGATTCTACTTTTTTCACCTCTCCCGTTTCAGGAGGAGAAAAACATAAACACAGAAGTTCCATGGTAACTTAGTTTAAAAAACAAAACTAAAACTAAATTTCCAGGGAACATTTTTGAGTCAGTAGTTATTTACTACAATCTCCTATACCTCCTTTAGATCAACCTATGATACTATCAAGAAATAATAAATTATTAGTATTCACATTCTGCTAGACTTGGTAAAGAAACAGAAGAACTGCTCTGATCTTTGCTTTCAAAAAGTTTGAAAACTATCTTGAAGGCAGATATCAATCAGGGCAAAGAGCTTTCAGTCAAACATTCAAGATTCTGAATTACTTAAAAAAAATTCTGCTTTTTACACCATATTTATTAAGACAGTAAAATAGTTGTTCGCAAGATTTTTCAGCAACCCTTGGAGCTCTGGGCACTTTGAAGTTTAGCGGGGACTTGTTTGATTCATCGTTGAAATGAGTATTTCTGTTTAATTCTAAAAACTAGAGTAGCCAGCTCACTAAAGCTCCCTTGCCTGGAGTGTTCCAGTGTTATCAGACAGAGGAAGGGCTAAAATCCAAAGCCCATCCCTGAACACTCCCTGAATAAAAGATTGGAACCATTTCTTTCCAGCCAGTTTAACCTGGAAATCCAGGATCCATCCCAGCAGGGACATGGAGGATGTGAGGAAGGCAAATCTCTAAAGCAAACCCAGTGATGCTAGCCAATCAGCTCCCAGGGAGGAACCACCACCAATCTCCCCATAGGACACAAGCTATGGCATTAAAATCAGAGTCCAAAGGATCAGGCAGAAAGTAGATTTCTTTTCCTGTCTTACAGGCTCTACAAGTGACCTGCTCCCAACTTCATTTATAGGCCTCATTTTGGTCTTTCAAATATTGATCTTAAAAATATTCTTTGGAAGAAAGCCACTTGGTAACTTTAAGTTGGGGTTCACAAATGATGCATGCCCAGATGCCTTTATTGCAGGATGGAAATATAGACTTTTTCCCTCTCCTGGTTTCCCTCCACCTAAGTATCTCTTTATTCATTACTTTAATTACCTAATCGTAAATTTCTTTAGGGGGTTACTTAGAAAGAAAATTAGCATCAAAGCTTGGCAGTAAATTCAGGGGCTTTTAGAGACAGTCCAAGCTGTTTCACCTGTGATTAATTAGATGATTTTTTTTTCCTTTAAGTGCCAGAAGGCTGTTGAGGTCTTTAAGCAGTTACATGACTGCTGGCAGTGCTGCGATTATGATTGATGCATGCGTCTGGATCTGAGGCTGCAGACTGGCTTTCGTTGGTGTGTGTGTGTGTGTGTGTGTGTGTGTGTGTGTGTGTGTGTGTGCGAGAGAGAGAGAGAGAGAGAGAGAGAGAGAGAGAGAGAGACTTGGGAAGCACACACTTGGAAAAACATCAAGGATTTCAAAAACACAATGAGGTGCTTCTTTAATATTCTTGCAAGTGCAAGTCTAGGAGCTCCAGGCCAGGCTCTCCTATCAAAATATCTTGGCAGTTTCAGAGACATTGGTTTAGCAGCCTCTTCTTCACTGTCAGTCACTGAGGTTCTTTGTGGAGTCTCTGCCTAAGCTCTCTCTATGGCACACATAAAGGAATGTGCATTTCAACGATCCTCGCCATATGTAAAGCAGAGCCTTCACACCTGTTTCACCATTCTGCCCTGGTGAAAATCAGGAGGAAGAGAATGCAGTCTCTTTAGGTGACTCATTGGGCATAAAATTATCCCCAAACACTGGCATGCAGTCAAAATTCTTGGTATATTTGGAAGAAAGTTAGTACTTCCAGTCACAATAAATATGTGGTGATTGTTTTATTGGGAATGCCAGGTTGTCATTGTTTCCTTGTTTCTTTTTTATTTTTTTTTAATAGATGGTCATAAATGATTCATTCAAAATGCTATTAGAACTAATATACTTGTAGAAATAATTCTTTTTTATCTTAAAATATTATAATCCCATATTTATTTTTAATTGAATTTACTGAGGTGACTTTGCTTAATAAAATTAGACAGGCTTCAGGTGTACAATTCCACAGTACATCATCTGTATATTGTAGTGTGTGTTTACCAACCCAAGTCAAGTCTCCTTCCATCACCATTTATGTTCCCTTCTTCTACCTTCCCCCCACCCCAACTTCCCTCTGGCAATCACCATTATTACTGTTTCTTTATTCTCCGTGAAAATGTTTCTTTATTCTCCTTTAAACCATTTGACTCAGTCAAGGTGGCAGAAAGTTCAAAGTTTTTCCCAACTTCTGCTGGAGTCTGTATAGACTTAGACACTGCTAAGCCCCTAGAATTGAGATGATTGTCATCAAACATATATTGCTGTTTTTGTCCACAAGGTCCATGACAACATTTAAACAGCAAATTAAATATCTGGTACTAACTGCTCTCTGAGAACTAACAGAAATGTTAGTCAGATCAGTTGGTTACTGAGATTTCTGCATAGAGAAGTTGGCCAACTCTCTCTGTACAGAGTCAGAGGGTAATAATTTAGGTTTGTAGGCCACAGGTCTCCACTGCAACTACTCAACCCTGCTGTCTAGTGTGAAAGCAGAATAATCAAGAGGCAAATGAATGGACATGCTGTGTTCTCACAAAACGTGTTTGCTGAACCCTGGCCTAGAGGGCTGTTTCTCAGGCCTTAATGGGCAAGTGGAATGCCTGGGGTTCTTGTCCAAACTCTAATTCTGATGCAGTGAGTCAGAGGTAGGCCTGAGATCTGCATTCCTAACACCCTACCTTGAGCAACAACCCTTCAGTATCTCCTTGAAATATGTCCTTCCTTTCTGTGTCCAGGGCATTCCAAAAACACTGAGTCTCAGCAGAGACAGGCTCTTAGTTCATTAGAAATATTGCTGTAGGACTAGTATTAGGTGTATATCTTTCAAATCTATAATCTTCAAAGATTCTTCCAGTGCTCCACCTCTTGGAAGAGCCCAGATTTCCCTCTCCTGAACATTACCTGCCTTTTGTCACCTTTAAGATTGGTTGTTTAAGATCTTGCATACCTAAACAGACAGATGGCTCTGGCTGGTGCAGCTGCACACACAGCTCATTGCAGTCACTCATAACAGGTCTGCTGCCTAACTGCCAGCACCTTCCTGGTCCCGGCGTGGGGGGCTCTAATGGCCAAGCAAAGGGCCCTCTGGCCCCTGCCTAATTGGCTGCAATGCAAGAGCTAATGTAAGTTGAGAGACCAATTAACTGGGCTTGTTTCAACCAACGCTGCATCTGAACATCAATTATGCTAAACAACACTCTGTATTAAGACATTTCCCTGCCACTATCATTTGCTATGGGACACCTCCGAGCAGGGCAGGGAGGAAATGCTTTTCATTGCTTGCCTGAAAGGTTTCTCTCTGTCTATCAGCACAGAGGGCTGGAAACTGGGAGCACAGTTTTAGAACTAGAGAAACGACGATGCAGGGACTCATCTGACATTAACTGGTTACCTTCTCTGGACCTCAGTCTCCAGACCATGAGGGTTACAGTCCAAGAAGCCAGAGCACAGGCTGGGTGAGGGATGCTGTGCATTACTTGAGGATTCCACAAAGAAATGGAAAATATTAGGCGCTGAGGTGATCAAAGGATACTTTCCTTAAAACCAGGGTTGGGGGGGCGTGGTTAATAACTGGAAGCTCTTGGGAGGAGAAAGATAGTTGTATTTTCTTATACAAGTTTTGCTAGTTTTGAATTCCATTTCTCCATCATCTCATCACAAGCTTCTTCCTTGGAATCACTTCTTGATTTTTACGTCAACACTTTGGTCTTGAAGTGGCCCAATTCATTTTATTTTATTCTCATTCTGCAGCTCCTATGTACTGAAAATGCTGAGTAATCCAACCAAATTTAAGACACAGTGGAGTTTACAGTTTTCTTGGGAAGATTGGATGAATACAGACACCTACTCATTTACCCGATCATTCTTCCAGTCAACAAATAACTGTTAATCACCCATTCTACTTGAGGCCCTCTTAGGCTAGAGGCACTCTTCCTACCTTATTTGGGTTTATTGCTGGATGAAAAGACAGGTAATCAAATGAGCAATAGTAATGCAGTATGAGATGTGCTATTATGTCTGTTTGTGATAGCACAGATGCTAAGGGGGAGAGGCATAAAGTATACAAAAATATATAACAATAAAATTATGTCTGTGTATAAAAGCATTAACATGTAACGTTCTCTTATAATGGAATGTTATACCCTCTTCTATCCCTCATGATTCTTATTTCAAACTTCTAGCACTCTCCTTAAAGTTTTTGGAACTTCAAAAAAAAGATCTGAGAATATGAAGTTTAAGCTTCCTCAATTTCCAGCAATTAAAAATCTACTTATGTTTGCAATTATCTCACCCTCATCCTCCGTATCTTGCAGGAGGAACTGTTATTTCTGTTCTTAAGGTCATTCCCTTCACTTGTGCTCTTGACTGACCCTCCTGTCTCATCTAAGACTTTATTGCATCTGTGATTCCTTTCTTCTTCCTAAATTGGCAGCTTCATCTTGATTGGTCCCTTCTGCATAGAAAAAAATTTGATCAAGTCTGCTGTCCATTTTAAAAATAAAGTCCTCCCTTGACCCTGCATCTCCTTGCACCTTTTCTTACCCCCAATCTTTGATTTTGTGTTTCTTCACTTGTTTTCTGTTGTTTCCACCTTCTTCTCACTGTTCTTCAAACATCTGCAGTCTGGCTCTTTCTTTTCCTGAACTCCCCGAATCTGATCTGGCAAAAGGCCCTAACAATCTTCAGCTACACCTAATGCATTCTTTGTTTGATTTCCTCTTTCTTGGTCTTGACCCAATATTTTACATTAATGGCTATCCAATTCTCTAACTCTTCTGTCTCTTTGATTCTCTCCTACTTCTCCACTACTTAACTGACCAATCCTTCCCCTGTCCTCTGTTGACTCTTATTTATCTGCCTGTGCCTTAAATGTTGTGTTTTCCATTCCTGTTTCTTACCTAGTCCACTTCTTACTTTATACCATCTTATTATCACCTGCTGTCACTTACTGCCATCTGCTGACTTTCAAAATGCATTCTAGTCAACTCGGCTCCTGAGACCTTCAGCCATACTATCTACCTGCCTCTCAGGCATCTCAGCTTGCTCTAAATATAAGTTACAAAATGTCCACCCATATCTGCTAATCCTTCTGTCTTGGTGCATAGTAATGTCATATGAAACTTGAATGTTATCATCTAGCCTTTTCTTTCTCTTACCCTGACACACAATCAATCAACAATTCCTGTGATCTCTATTTCTCTAAAATGGATCATATCTGTTTTCTCTTCTCTATTCCCACTGCTCTTGCCTTAGCTCAGGCCCCATAATCTTTTATTTGGACAAGGGCAATTAGATTACCATCTGATTTCTTTGCCTCTGATTTTATACCCTTTCAGTCTATCCAACACATTGTGGCCAGGGTTACCTTTCTAAAATACAAATCTGATTGAAAGCAAAAGCACACAAAACCTTCTGTGGTTGGCTACGGCCTGCAGTGGTTGTCAAACCACAGAGAAGAGGTATAGCTGAGCCATCCAAGAAGCCACCAGGAGAGAGGGTAATTAAGGACTTTGAGTTCCAGATTCCCTCTTTCTTCCCCCTGCACCTCACCCAGTGTTGTCCTGATAAATGTTTAACAACAAGCTCTTAAAAATTAAAACAAAAACAAAAACAAAAAAAACCCAAAAACATTATCTGTAGAGTTTGCTTGTTTCCATGGTACAAATATTCCCACTATAGCCAATTTCAAACTAGTAACATCACTGGAGTTTGGAAGAAATGTTCATATTTGATTCTCGCAAGACCACAGCTCTTGTTCTCTTTCTTTATACTGGATATCTCTGTGGTGGTGGGCAGGGAAAAAAATGTTTCCTTGGCCACCTCTGGCCCATTGTGGGGAAGGCTTCTGACAATCCTGACCTGGAATCAACAGAGCCCTAAATGAGCATGGGCCTTGCCGAAGACTGTGCTGGACTTCAGGGAGAGGCAATGGCAAGCATAAACTGGATACAAATTGGTGAGTTGCCCCAATCTGTAAACAAGGTGAGGTGGAGCCAATGCTGATAGCAGACCTGTGGGGCTGTGTGCACGAATGTCCCCTTTTCCGTTCAGAGGCCAGGAAGGCTCAATAAAGGGCTGCCCTTGCTCCTGGGTGACCCACCACTACACTGATACCCTGCAGCTGGCGTGCCTGGAGGCCGTGCTCCTAGATGGCACTACCTCTGTTCCCCAAAGCAACACACTTATACTTTTTCTTAACTGTGACCAAATGGATTAATCCTTTCTGCACAAGAATATATGTCATTGTCAACATCAAAAAACTTTCCTGCTATGCTCTGGCAGCACCTGCCTTATTGATCGGGTGTCTTCTGAATAACTTGCTCACACAAAGCATTTAAACCTGTCTAACTTCAAAAGTATGGTAAGCCAAGCCACGTCGAGCAGTACAGCACATACCTAATATGATTATTTCTCCTCTTCCTGGTGATAATAGAATTATGCAAACACGGCCTTGACCCAGTAAGAATTTTCTCTTCAGAATTGAATCTCTGCTCTTCCCCCTCAGCCCCATCCCTTCTGGCTTTCTAGTCTCATTCAGCCCTGCCACACTCCTTTGTATACCATCTTGCAAATCCAAGAGTGTCTTACCTGTAAAGTGCTGCAAACTAATGAAAAAATGTGGCCAGATTTATTGAGTCAGTAAATGACTAAGAATAAAGCATCCATCTATTAATTCATTCTGAAATGTTTATTGATGATCTCCACTGTGACTGCTGTCAGCTTAGGTAGCTACATTTAATTCAATGAGTGAGACATTACAACTCTCTCAGGATTCACCCATTTCTCATTGTCCTCAAGTTGTCTGGATTCTGGGAAGAGGTAGGCCCTGCCACCAGCTCTAGTAATAGTAATCAGTAATGGTTGATGGACAGAGACCAAAAAGAAGCCCTTGGCGGGAAAGTCCAGAACAAAACAACTTTCCAAACCAACTAGCTCCAGGCATGGGGCCTGTACTTTACCTGTGTGCACAGACTCAGAACTTGCCTACACTCATAAGCACCATATAAGGGAGGCATTATTTAAAGATTTTTATTTTTATAAATTTTTGTCTTTATTGATTTTAGAGAGAGAAGAAGGGAAAGGGAGAGAGAAATAGAAACATTGATGAGAGAGGACATCGATTGGCCACCTCCTGCATGCCCCCTACTGGGGATTTGGCCCACAACTTGGGCGTGTGCCCTGACCGGGTATCGAACCGATTACCTCTTGGTGCATGGGTCGATGCTCAACCACTGAGCCACATCGGCCAGGCAAGGGAGATATTACTAACAACCATTCTTGGGTCAGAAAATGATACTCAGAAAAGTTACACCACTTCCCCAAATTCATGCACAACAAATCAGCAGAGCCAGAACTAGAGCCTGGGCCTCTCTGCCTTTGAAACCAGCTTCTTTCCTTCACTCTGCATTCCACATGTGACTGGTGCTCAGACTTTCCCTTACCCCAATAGGAAGACAATGTTTGACTAATGAGGGTTAATTAGGTTATTTGGTGTAAAGGTTATTAAAAGGCAAGAATACAATGAGAATGCAGTGAGGAGCGTGTTTGGGAAATGTTGGAGTGACTTAAGAAAGTGGTAGGTTCTATTAAGTGTAAAACTTTTAATGATCTACTTTAAACACATGGATTAAGAAAGGACACAGTTTCTGAAGAATATTTTCAAAAGAACAATTCTTCCCAGATTTCTTGGAGTGCTAACTCCTCAGCAGCAGACGAGGAAGGTTTCCTCTGAGTCTCAGATCAGAACCCCATGTGTGAAAATGCCCAAACATAGAGTCACTTTGATAGCAGTAAAATCATGAGCTGCCATTATTCTAACTGCTTTTGTTCATGTCTTCAGTGGCATGAAACTTCAGGACACATGTTCTGATGAATTATAAATTTATTTGTGAATTAAGTAAGATTTTGTAAAACCATAAGAGTATTCCTTTGGTATAAAATCTCATGTTTAATATTAATTCATTCATCCAATATCTATTCAAAGAATATAATATGTGTGAAGCACTATTCTAAGTATAAAGAATATAGTAGTGAATGGGTCAATAAATCTTTTTAAAAAAAATCTCAAAACCAAGTTACTTCTTATTTAAAATAAATATCTTAGTAGGCCATGAAAACAGTTTAGTTTTAAAGTGATGAACTACAGTGAACTAGGTGGTAGCAATAGAGGGTCAATTCATAGATGGAACCAAGACGTGTATTAGAGGAGGAAGTAACTGAACTTCCCGATGGTTTGGATAGAACTCCAGGAAAGGAGAGCATAGGGCCTTTCTCCTTTGGCCTGAGCAACTGGCACATGTGGGTGGAGTTCACTGAGACATAGTATAACGGAAGAGGAGGGTATTGGGGCCAAAAGAATGGTGCAATCAGTAATCTGTCTTGGCCATATTAAATTTCACATACTATCAGAAATCTTGGTGTTGAAATCAGTAAACACATGAAACTCAAGGGAGATATATGGCTGAAGATATGAATTTTAAAGTCGTCAATCTATATAAAATATCTGAAGTTATGGACTTGAACGAAATCACCAAGGAAGATAATAAACATAGAGAAGATGAGGCAGGTTAGGTCTGAGCTCTGAAATATTTTAATACTAAAGGGTAGATTATAGGACCTATTCAATATGCCTGGGAAGGAGTGACCAGTGGGAAAGGAAGAACACCAGGAGAGTGATGTTTTCATGAAAGTGAAGTAAAGAAGGGGTTTTCAGAAGAAGACATGATAACCTATATAAAATGCTGAGAGGTCATGTAAAATAAGAACAGAAAGTGAGCCCCTCTACTGAATTATGTGCAGGTCACTGGTGACCTTGACAAGAATTGTTCCTATTGTGTATCTAATAGAAAGAGCAACTGGAATGAGTTGAAGAAAGAACAAGGGATGAAAAAATAAGTCAAGTAACTCACAACCACTTTGATTGGAAAAAAACAACCTAAGTACTCTCAAAATAATCTCAGTCCCATAACCAAATAAATATCACGTTTCATCTGGAAAGAAGTAGGACTTCTGAAAAAGTCTCTCCAGAGATTGATATGTGGCCAGTATACACAGACATGACACTATTGGTTGATACAGTATTAAAATGCTTCCATGGTGGTTGGTAAATAGTCACTGGCTTAAGTAACTCTAGTCCCCTTTCACCATACCAAGTGACCCAGCCTTGTAGCCATATTCAGAATTCAACAATGATGTCACCACTAACAGTATCAGGGAGGGGTTGCTGATCAAGGGCTCTGCTCCCTCTATACAGACAGGATCCCATCTGACTTTTGGTGTCTGTAATCTAGATGTATTTTAGATAGCACTGCTGCTTAGGACCATGATTTCAAATGCATGTGGAAGTCAACTCAATACTGATACTTTTGTAGAGAGACAAGTCCAATTTCGTGCGTGCTAATGTGTGGGTGTCCGTTGAAGAAGAGTTCTAAATCAAATCCCAAACTACACAGGTTCTGTAAGAGAGTTTCTTCTTCTGCCTCTGATCAAGACTCTGGTCCCCTCAGCAAAAGCCAGGGCTTTTGAGGATGTGTTTTCTGGCTTTACTATCAAAGTAAAACTTATTTTGAGGCTATTCTAGGAGCCAAAACAATAGAAACTCAGTCAACTGAGACTGTAGCTGTCTGCTTTGTATTTTATGAGAATAAAAGTGACTTTCAGGCACCCCAAAGCAAGTATTGCCATCTTTCAAGTATCTGTGTATTTTATTCCCATTTGTCAGGTGGAAGCAGGTTTTAATCATTGCTTTGTGCACCACTGTGCTGGTTAGATTTCGTATCCCATCATCTGACACTGAATCAGCTTGTTTGTAAGCTCTTTACTTATAGCAGATTCAAGCACCAAAACACAGGTAAAATCCATGTGTAAAATCAATTGACCACTCAGGAGAATTGTTGAACTATTAAGGTGATTGGCCTTTGCTGTTCAAAATAATGGAACAGTTCCTGCTGGGATGGAAGACAGCCAGACATGAGTTTAGCCTTTTCCTGGTTGCAAAGGCTCTGGTTTGCTCCTCCAATTCCAGTCCTACTCAGGTCACTGTGGAGAGCCCACAATCTGGGAGGTCTCTGAGATCTACATAATAGGAATAGGAAGTCTAATTTCTTTGGTTCTGTAATAGATTATCTTAAGTCACCTTTTAAGAAAAGCAAAAGAAAGGGTACAAGAATGTGAGAATTATATACATACAGATCTCTAGAAGCAAATAAATGATTTTATAGTATAGATGACATGTGTTCCCTTGACATGACAGCATCTAATCTGATTTGCTAAGCCAGTACACCACTATCTCTGCCAAATAAGCCCTCCATAAGAATGCCAGTGTACATGCCAAGAGTTCTTTTTCCTTCCTAATTCCCTCAAATCGTCATTCCTCAAAATGCCAGATGGTTTTGAAATTCAAGAATAATTGAGTTCATTGGCATCTACCTCCACCATCTCTGTGTCATACTTCCATCTGACCCCAGCATAGCTTTGCTTTTGGCCAGAGTTTATCAAAGTTAGTCATGAAAACATCTCATTTGCTTTCTAGCCAAAATAAGCTAGAACTTTTGCTTTTGCCATTATAGTTGACAGGTGTTCTAGGAGAGCCCTTTCACTGAAGAAAAAAATCCACCCTGCATAGGAAATGTGTTTTGAGGCATTGCTGGCTACACAAAAGGTAGTGGAATTCCCTATGGGCTACACCTCAGAACAGAGAAACAAACACACAAAAATCCATATCCTATGGCCAGAGCCGCAGCTGGTTGCTCGGCCCCAGGAGTGGACAGCTTGCAGGGATGCAGTTGATCTAGGGGCTGATGACTACTATAAAGTTATTATTAGGAGGCATTTAATAAATTATTCCACAGACCAAGATCAACAATACGCCTGAAATAAAATATCAGCAAGCCAAGAGAATACAGGTAATGATAAAAGTCAGCAGAAACAAAACACACAAAAAATTTAGATTTCTAAGAACAGAAATATTGAAATTGTCAGGCATTTTATGTATAAAATGCTAATAAAAATGAAAGGATACAACCACATATATGCCCATTCAAAAAGATGCCCACTCTCACTACTTCTGTTCAACACAGTACTGGAAGTTGTAGCTAGAGTAATTAGGCAAGTAAAAGAAAAAAAAGGCATTCAAATTAGAAAGGAAGAATAAAGTTATCTTTGTTTGCATATGACATGATCTTATATGTAGAAAAACTTGTTAGAACTAATAGATGAAATCAGTAAAGTTGCAGGATATAAAATCAACATTCAAAAGTCAGTTGCATTTCTATATACTAACAATGAATAATTCAGAAAAGAAATTAAGAAAACAGTTTCATTTATAATAGCATTAAGAACAATAAATTACTCAGGAATAAATCTAACCAAAGAAGCGAAAGACTTGAAAGCTGAAAATTATAAAACAGTGTCAATGGTTGAAAGCTTTTTCTCTAAGATCAGGAATAAGACAAGGGTGCCCACCCTTTACTCTTCTTCAACATGGTACTAGAAGTCCAAACCAGAGCTATTATGCAAGTAAAAAATGTAAAAGGCATCCACATGGGGGGAAAAAAACAAGTAAAATTGTTTGTGTATGCAGATGACATGATCCTACATATAGAAATCCCTAAAGATTCCACTAAAAAAACTATTAGAACCAATAAACAGCCCTGGCCAGTGTGGTTCAGTGGTTAGAGCATCAGTCTGCACCCCAAAGGGTCTTGGGCTGGATTCCCAGTCAAGGGCTTGTACCTGGGTTGCAGGCTCTATCCTTGGCTCCAGTTGGGGCATCTGTGGAAGGCAACTGATCCATGAGTTTCTCTCACATCGATGTTTCTCTCTCTCTCTCCCCCCCACACACACCCTCCCTCCCTTCCACTATCTCTAAAAATTAATGGAAAAAACATCCTCAGGTGAGGATTAACAAACTAAAAAGAACTAATTAAAAATATTCAGTAAATTTATCTATCTTGCCATCCAATTTTTCTTTTTCTAACTTTCATTTCTCTGCGGGAATTTAGACCCTCTCATTAAGCATCAGGATTTCAGAAGTCTTTACACCATGCAGAAGTGAGTGAGGACCAAGACTTGAATGAAGATAAGGCCCCTGTCCCCTCTACACACCTTTTAACCACGGTGATACACAATCAACCATGAGGCGTTTGACATCAGCAACCTGCTTCACAAAGGATGTTGACAATAAAAATGAGAAAGCCTGAAGAATCACAGCCAGCAGAGTAATTGTTAGTCAAGAAGCTGTGTGCTCGGGCGTCTCACAAACAACATGGTTGGCCCCTCAAGAGACAGGCACTAGGAACTGAAACATCTAATGTGAACCCTTGAGAGTCACTTTTGCTTTAATATATTTCTGAAGGTAGGGATAAGTGCAGAAAAATGCCCACAAAGCTAATAACTGTCAGGCTACTTGAGAAGTTTTGCCATGTTCAGACTCAGAACTGATTTGCTTGCATATAGGCACATCATTTGGATTTGCCTGCACCAGACCCTGTTCCAGTTTCAATGAGGGTCTGCTTCATGTCTCTCCTGGTGTCCCCAGGCATGGCCCGCAGCGTGCTGATGTGGTCATCCCTGATGTCTGGGCATTTGCTGACCACAGTCAAGACTTCCAGGTAGAGCAGAGAAGGGTCCATTATCTTAATAACTCCCACAATGGTGATAGTTGTGTCACCACGCTCGCTCGTCCATATCTTTGCAAAGTCCAGAAGCCAGCTTCTGGAACAGGAGGGAGAGGCTCAGCCTCCCTGACCATCCTCTCAGCACCCTCCTTGTGTTCCTTTAGACTCTAGAATGAGATGTGCTTCTGCATGAGGGCCCATGGGTACTCCACCACCACTCGTCATCATCCTCTTTTTAGATGGCCTTTTAATTTTGGCAAAATCTTTGAAATATTCTTTCATGGTGATACAGATAATGTCTATAGCATTTGAGCCTAATAGTCACTTTTTTGGCATCAGCTGATTGAGATGTTACTCCAGAACCAAGAAGACCTCTTCCAGAAGGCTGCAGCCCTTCTTTGCAATGGTGTCTCAAATCTCACCCATGCACTGTTGGCTCAGAGACACTCCCTCTTCCATTTCATTTTTTAAGTACTTCTTTTTTAAACTGACTGTGGATTCTGGCAGTTGCTGATCATTGCTATCATATCCTGCCAGTTTCTCAGGTGTTCTTTAGACAACTGAGCTTCATCTTTGTATCTGTTAACTGAAGACACCAACTAGTACCTTTGTTTTCAAATCTACACATATCTGAGCAGCAACTTGAAGAATTTGTTCAAACATCTGGAGAACGATGACAGGGATTGTTGAGTGGTTGTACCCACTTTGGTCAGCTTCAGGCTCAGTTTCTTTTATCCAGTCTTTCTTGTCTGTTTCCAGCACTTTCCACAGCCAGGCAGTGATGGTTGAAGTGAGAGTTGACATGTACATGGAGCAGCTCAGAGACCATGTTTGGAGAAAGTAAAACTTTCCCATCATCTCTGTGCTTGGGTAGGTGTTTAAGACCCACAACAACAGGCTCATGGTCTCATTTGCTTCTAGGTCTTTCAACTCAAGCTCTTGTATCCATGTACTCAGGGCCTTGTGGTATGTGTTCAGGGGGTTTCTGAAAACCTCATAATAGGGAGGAAAACACTTAACCATTAGGTTTTTGGCAAAGTGAGGTCATCCAGGATGTACTTATGATTTCCAGGTGGCAGACAAACCACATCCTGTCAGACTCCCTGGTGTCTGCCTGCGTGCCCTCAATTCTAGTCATGGTTCTGTCCAAAATGGCAAATATTTACTCCTTCCAATTCTTGGAACTCCTGGAAGGAACAATGCTAGTTTGCTTTTTTGGGTCAGCTATGCACCTGTCAATTTTTCCCCCCTTTCGATGATCCTGACAACTGAGACCAACAAAGCGGAGTCATGGGGGATGGTGGCCAGTGACCTCTGCAGCATCATCCACAGCTGCTTGGCCGGCTCATCTGAAAGTCCCTCCGTGCTTCTGAATGGCCATGGATGAGGCTCAAGTTGTGCACGTTCCCAGTTTCCATGCAGTGCTGCTTATATGTTAGCCCATCTCGGGAGCACTCCAGGTCCATCAGCTTCTGGTGAGTCTGCAGGAGAGCCCCTTGTTTAATGAGCTCCTGGGTCTCCTCACAGTCTGGGGCACTGAGATTTTCTTGGGGGCTCCACATTTTTGGCAAGCTGGCTGAGCTGCACAACACAAGGCATCCTTCACGTGCCTGAGGCTCTTGATGGTGCTGATGCTCTGACTCCAGTCTTTGCTGATGTCAGTGGAAGTCTCTGACATCACTCAGTGCATTGTGGGGCTTGCTCAGGCCCATGCACACTCCGTACAACTGGACAGGGACCTCCAGTCTGGCCTCTCTTCTGTGATACTGCTCCACTTCGTCTAGCTGGTTCAGGCGCTAAAGCATCCCAGCAACCCTTTGAACCACTATCGCAACGGCCTCCTGGTCTATTTCCTTCATGGTTAAAAAGCAGGCAGAAGCCCCACACCCGTCACACTAGGGTTATCCCTCCACACTGACCCTCCAAACCTGCCTGGAAGTATCTCCAATTTCCTGGACATGTTAATAATCACAATTACTTTTTTATTTTTTTTAACTACACAGACTGTGCTTCTTTTTCTTTCTTTATTGATTTTAGAGAGAGAGGAAGGGAAAGGGAGAGAGAGATAGAAACATCAATGAAAGAGAACATCGATTGGCTGCCTCCTGCATGCCCCACACTGGGGATCCGGCCCACAGCCTGGGCATGTGTCCTGACCGGGAATCAAACCGATGACCTCTTGGTGCATGGGTCGACGCTCAACCACTGAGCCACACCGGCCAGGGAATAATCACACTTACTTTAAAGTCTTTATGTTATTATATCTACATCATCTGTGGGCTGTCTTTATTTTCTATTATTTTCTATTTCTTTTTTCTTAGTTTTTGTCATTTGAGTCTCTACACTGTCGTTCATGGTAATTATTTACTTATTTCTTAAAGAAAAAAAAATGGAATAAAGGAGACTATCAACATTGCCATATCTCAGAAACTTGAAGAAAACAAGGCTTGCTGGCCTATCTGAAGGCTAAGTTAGGTTGCTCAAGAAAAGCATAACTTAAGGCAGAGATAAAACTGACTCCAACCATTTTATTAAATGCTGGATACTGTGTAGAAAAAGTGTAGAAACTTTGAATAACACTAACTTCCAGCAGAGAGAATTACTTTTATACTTATAAGAATTGTAATAGAGATTGATCATCTTGATTCAATCAGAAAATGGGAGGTATTAAAGCTGATTTCAGGCTTTGTGAGAACTGTTCTAGTTTAGTTTGAAGGAATCCTAAAGTAGGACCTTTCAAGATCCGCTGAAAGCAAGGCTTGTTTACCTGCGCCCACCCCTTTGCCAGGCCTTGGAAGCCAATGTCCACCTCCCTAGCTCTTGGAAGCCAGCGAAAGCTCTGCTTAGCTTTGTAGCTTCAAAGCTGATCCTTTCTTCTTAGCTTCTCAGCCTCTCATGTTGAAAGAATTAGGAATAAACAATCCTTCAGGGTGAAAGCAGCCCAGAAAGTCATGCTCACAGTTTTCCAATTCTCTTTCCTCCCGAACCAAGTCCCCTCAATTCCAAGCTGCCTTGATAACCTTCAACTCCATGCGCCCCCCACCCCCCCCCACCCCAGCCCATGAGACTGCTGAAAGCTCTTAGCCTTAAAATTCAACGTGATCTCTTGTTCAGTACCACTTACTACAGTAATTGGCAAATGCCTCGAGGGAAAAACTAGAATGGTGAGCTCACCTCAGTGTCTTCCTTTCCTCTTGGATCTTAGCCTTTCAGTTCTTCCCGACTGTGCTGTTCTAAAATTTTTATCCAGTTAAAAAATTTTTTTCTTGGCTTAAGAGGGTTGGTCTGCTATAACTACTCCATCATCGCTCTAAACAAAAATTGAAAAGCATAATATTTTTATATAAAAATCAGAATTCTTAATTTCTCTGAAAAGTTTTTTAAAAACTGGCAACTACAGGGAAGTAGGCCCTGGCCTTTTAATTTTAGGTGTTCTTTAGTTATCTGGATCACTCAGGGATCCCTGAGACTAAAAAAAAAAAAAAAAAAAAAAAAAAAGAGGGTGCCTAATCACGCTTTGAGTACTGCTGCAACCTAACTGTGCTCATCAAAGCAGAGCTGAAAGTGACCTGAGCATGCAGAGTCAGAAAAGTAAAAGGAAGATGAGAAGAGAGCCAGTTCATGGAAGTCAGAGGAACACCATGTTTCAGTCAGAGATCAACGGCACTGAGTCCTGCTGAGACATCAAGTCAGGCTGGGAGTAAATGTTCTACTCCCTGAGTGGCTTCAACGTCTTCGTGACCTGAGAAAGAGTATTTTTAGCAGAATAATGGGGTTTCAGCTAGGTTGGGATGGCTTGAGTGGTGAATCAGAGATGCTGAAATAAAGTAGTGCATGTAGACAACTAGTTAAAAAGTCCATGTGACAGGAAAGCCCGAGAAGGGATGGCGTCAGGGGAAACGGGTTGAGTGAGAAACGTAAGGTACCTCCTTCTTCTCAGCGCATTTGCTGGCCTTTCCCCACTTACTTGTGAGATGAAATGCTGCAGATATTTTCCTGAAGACAAGAAAGAGTGAAAGACGGCATTTCCATATCTCTGAAAAGAATGTAACAAGTCTCGCTGGGCTATCTGGAGGCTAATTTGAGTTGCTAGAGAAAAGAGTAAATGAAGGCAGAGAAAGGGCTGACTACGACCATTCACCGAGCTGAGGAGTCACTGCGTGTCTGAAGTTCTCCCACAGTTGGAGACAGCAGCACAAATCCTGCCTTATGTCTCCTCTTCAAAAACAAGGGGAGGGCTGGGACGTACCTCCCTAGCTGCAGGGATCTGTTAATTGGCTCCCCAGTAAAATTGCAGAAGCAGCCTCTCTGATGATGATTGTAAATGACAGAGACGGTCAGAGTTACCTTGTGACGTCCCCAGGGACTTGCAGTTAGTTTAGTCTGCATTTAGCATCAGCTGCCCAGGTTCCTTTCTTCTCAGCACGCAGGGGCTGGACTCATTCTGTATTCTTTCAAACCCAATTAGTGTTAGGGCTGTTTTTCCCTCTCTGCCTCCCATCCCTAGCATCCCTCATCCCTCTCCCTTACTCCTCCCATCTCACTTTGCGGCACTCCCTGAGCACACCAATCCAGATCCGAAGTCAGATGGCTTTTAGAGGTTGGGCTGTTGTTTTCTTGGCCAGGAAGAATCAACTCCTGGCTTTGAGCTGTAAGTTATTGTTCCTCCAGGAAACTATGCACCTTCACTGAACTCCAACTCCCTTAACTCCTTTACAGTTCGAAGGTACTTAGCCGGAGGATTTTATAGTTAATTAGAGGTGTTCGGAATGTACTGTCGGTCTTAAATAGAAGTTAACATGCCAAATAGTTAAATGTCGGAGGAGGTAGTTTTCATTGAAACCAAACCTCCAGATCTTTTCATTTTCCAGAAGCCACCATGTCTGTGTGTGTATTTATATATGGATGCATGTATGTATGCTATATATGTAAATGTGTAACACAATGGTTATACATTACATATTTTGTGTCTTCCTGAACAATCTATCTAACAGAGAGCATTTTTGCTATTTCTTAAAATAACAAATAACTTAGCAATTGAGTAACGCTGACCCTGGATTTGTGTTCTGGTTTCCTGTTCCAGACGAGTACACTGGGAAATTACCAAGGCTGATGTGAAATCTCCACAGACTTACGTTAGTTTACTTTATTACTACAGCTTCTTTAATTTGCTAAACTGAACAATTACCTCATTGATTGTTAATGAATTTTATCTATTTCCACATATGCATATAAGGTTACAAATTCATTTCTTTGTTCTGATTTATATGTCTAGCTCATTTATTTTTATTGTGGTCAAAACATAACATAAAGTTTACCATCTTAACCATTTTTGAGTGTACAGTTGTGTTAACTATGTGCACACTGTTGTACAACAGATCTCACAACTCTAGAATTTTTTCATCTTGCAACACTGTAACTCTATATCCATCGGACAATTGTCTTCCCTGCCCCTGGAGATCACCATTCTCCTTTTTGTTCATAAGAGTTTGACTACTGTAGATACCTCATATAAGTGGAATCTTCAGTATTTGTCTTTTTGTGCCTGGCTTGTTTCAGTTAGCACAGTGATTTTCAACCTGTATGCCGCAAGAATTTTTAAAGCATGCAATACCTGACTATTTAGTCAGGGGCACTGATCTCTTTTCTCTTACATTATTAAATTAAAAAAAAATAATAATAATAAAAGACAACAGCCAACACAACAATAGCCATCTAGTGTAAACGAATCAAAATTATACCTATTTTTTTGTCAAATCAACAAAAAATATATTTTTTGGTGTGTTGCAGAATTTTAGTAATTACTTTATGAGTGCCATGAGATGAAAAAGGTTGACAATCACTGAGTTAGCATATCAAAGTTCATCCATGTTGTAGCATATAAAGGATTTCCTTCTATTTTAAGGCTGAATAATATTTCATTGGATGCATGTGTATATTTTGATTTTGATTGGCATGTTCTTGATGATTGGTGATACTGTCTTTTCTTATGCTTCTTAGCCATTTGCAAATGTGTCTATTCAAGTCCTTTTCTCATGTTCTAATTGGATTGTTTGCGTTCCCTTGTTGTTGAGTTGTAGAAGTTCCTTATATATTTTCTGCTATTCAGTCAGTTGCCTCTTCACTGTTGTTTCCTTTGCTGTGACATTTTTTAGTTTGATGTAGTCCCACTTATATATTTTTGCTTTTGTTGCATGTGCTTTTGGTGTCATATCCAAGAAATCACCGCCAAATCCAATGTTATGAAGTTTTTCCCTACTTTTTTTCTAGGAGTTTTATAGTTTCAAGATTTACATTTAGATCTTTAGTTTTTGTATATAATATAAGATAAAGGTCCCATTTCATTCTTTGCATGTGTATATCCAGTGTTTTTACCACCATTTGTTGAAGTATGCCACATATTTTAATATAGTCTTTTCAATATCATTTAGATCTCAGAAGTGTGTAATATCAGTTATAAAGTTTTAAATTTGACCCATGGTTAATTAAGGGGTTTTTTGTTATTGTTTTGTTTGTTTCTAAATATGTTGGTAAATTTTATTTGTTGAGGTGTGGGTATTTGTTACCAATTTTGAAGTGTATTGCAATGTGGTTGGTAGAGTATCATTGGTTCATAGAGAATGACCTTGATAACTTCATGGAAAACGTGTGCTGATAAAGAATGTCCACTTGCTGCTTGTTAGATTAGTCATCTATCATCTATCTATTTATCTACTTCATCTCTATTAGATCTAGCTAGTTAAAACTATGTAGTTCATACTAGTTGACATAAGTATCAACTTTTTCTGCTTGATCTTCAGTTTCTGAGAAAAGTATGTTAAAATTCTTCCCTATAATTGTGTATTTCTCAATTTTTTTTGTAATTTTGTCAGTTTTAGTTTTATACATTTTAAGGTCTTATAATATGCATAACATTTCAGAACTCTTATATTGTTTGCTAGCTGAAGATTAGTGTTATGGTTATAAAATGAAATTATTTTCCTCAGTAATGATTTCTACTCCAAGGTATACTTTATATGATACTAATAGTGCCACTACTTTTGGTCTATATTTTTCTAGTATATCTCTTTTATTTTCTTTCAGGTTTATATCTTTTGAATTATTATTGTTTATGATGTAAACTGCACATGACTGTTTTTTAAATCTATTCTGAAAATCTTTATCCTTTATCTAACAAGATTGATCTATTTACATTTATTTAATATCTTATATACCTATACTTATTACTACCCTTTGCTTTTTTTTTTTTCTATATGCAATTCTTTTAATTTGCTTTTTTAAAAAAAATGTTGGCTTTTCATAAATTGAGTTAACATTTTTTAATTTCATGTTTTTGTCCCTTTACTATTTAGTTTCTTTCACCTGATTTAAAAGTCATGTATTCTTCCTTTTATCTTTAGACTTTATTCTTCAATTTTTTTTTACATGCTACAGTTATTATTTCTGCTTTCGTCCTGAAGAATGCTATGATCTTATAATAATTTTACTTAATCATACCTCTCTCCCTATATTTTCTACTGGTTAGTTCCAACTTGTTCTTAACCCTTCTAAAATTATTACTATTACTATTGCTATTGCAAATGGTATCTATAGTTACTTCAATAATTACCAATTATGTTTTTATTATTTATGTATTTCTCCATCTTTTGGGGTTCATTCTCTTCTCATTGAAGTATACCTTTTTAATTCTTTAAGTAAAGGTCTCTAAGTGTTCTTAGTTAAAACTGTTTTGAATGGTAATTTAGATAGTATATTATTCTATTCATATTTTTACATCTTCTGTTATTTTCACCTCACCATTTTCATAAGTCCATTATATATATATATTTTTTTTTCTTTTCTTTTCTTTTCAGTTTCTCAATGGCAATCCCTTTGTAAGAAACCTGCTCTTCTAAGTATGAATATGTCTGCATGTAGATTTATTTTCATTTTCCTGCTCACGACTCACTGGACTTCTTGTATCTCAGGATTCTTGTATTTTATCAATTCTAAAAATTTTAAGACTAATTTTGCGGGGCATCTTCTCCATTATCTCCCCATCTGAAAATTGAGTTACTTATATATTGGACTTTTTCTTTCTTTCTTCCATGTCTCTTAACATCTTTTTCATATTTTCCATGTGTTTATCTCTCCATTTTACATTTTAAGTAAATTCTTCAGATTCATCTGTATCTAATTTTTTGCTCAACTTCTACATTAAAATTTTAATTTGTTGCTCAACTTCATTAAATTTTCCTAGATGTTTTGATACTTTTTCAACTCTGCCTGCTCATTTTCACAGTATTCTTTTCTTTTATTATGACTTCTAATCATAATTTTAAAACTTTTTCATTATTAAAACAATATTTTTAAATGTATAAATTTTATGGTCTTTTCCAGATTGTTCTACTATCCAAAATCTGGGGTCATGCTGACACTCTTGTTTGATTTGTCTGATGACTCTCACTTTTGAAGATACTTTCCTCATTTCATTTCTAAGCTTTAATGGGCTTATTGTCAGTTTTTAAAAAGTATTCAGTTCAATGCCCCTCACCCCACCCTGTGGAGTCCTGTTTGCCCTGAGTGTAGAATTCTTTCCTGCCAAGCATTATCAATTTCTTTCTACCAATTACTTCAAGGGGATTATTGGTCTGGATCAGCTTTTTTTTTTTTTTTTTTTTTTCCATTAATTTCTCAGTTTTTAATTCCTGCCACGTGGGATATAAATTGGGATACTACACCTGAACATTATACTAGCTTGGAGCTTCAGTTTCTCATGATAGGTGTGTGTGTGTGGTTGTTGTTTTGTTTTGTTTTATACCTAAATCCCTAAGCAAAGATAAATTTTCTTGTTATTTTCTTGGACCAGTGGGAGGAGTCTATTTATTGCCTCTTACACAGACCAGCAAATCCTTCCCAGGTGATGGTTAAATTGGGACTTAGTTCTCATCTACATCTCCTGGCTCCTCATGGCATTATAATCTCAGCCAATGACTAAACAGTTCTCTATACGAATCCTATATCTCTCACAAACACCCTTTTTGAATATGACCTCCCTCTTATTTCTGGCTGAAAGTTTCCATTTCAAATCCATTTGAATTCACTTAGTCATCATGCTGAAACTGTAAGAGCCAGAGTGATCTTTAAAAATATTAATGACAACACATCATTCCATTACTTAAAATTGTTAAAGAGTTTCTCATTGCACTTAGAATAAAATTTAATCTTTTTCGCTTGGTCTATAGAATCTTTCTTAACCAGGTCATGTTTCCAATATCATCTCATGGAATCCTCCCTCTGGCTTATTCACTATGTTCCAACCACATTGGTTTTCTTTCTTTTCTTGAATACTTCAAGTTCCTTTTCCTACAAACAGTTTTTCCACAGGATCCCATCCTTCAATGGTCTCTGACCACCACATTTTCTATCATATCAACATATTTATTCCCTTCATAGTATTTGACACAATCTGTAATTATCTTGTTCATTTACATATTCATTTATTTTATGCCTCCTCCATAGAGTGTATGCTCCATGAGGAAAGCAACTTTGTCTTGGTAATTACTCTATCCTCAGCATCTAGCACAGTGCCTGACACACAGTACGTAGTGAATAAATATATGTTCAATAAATGAAGATGAAAGTAATGTTAAAATTCTCCTAGTTCAACTTCCTGCTTTTACAAAATGTACAATGAGCTCGTAAAGTAGCTGAGAGAGGTTTAAGAACTCGCCTAAGATCACAAATGTTGAACGAGATACCTAAAACAAAGACTCTGGTCTCCTGACTCTCCTGACCTCTGTTCTTTCTGGTGACCCTTCCATTGGTTATAGAAGACCTATGTTAGGAGTTTGGGAAGACGATGGATAGACTCTAGGATGATGCATGACCTCCCTCACACTTAAATGATTAATTTTGTGGAATGTATACATATATTAATTTTTCTAGGGAGGAAAGCTATAGTTTTATCCAATTTTCAAAAGGGTCAAATGATAAAATCTTAAAAACTACTGTCCCACATATTATTTACCGACTGCAAGTTGCTTGCATGTTTTCTCTTGTTTTCGTATCAATTCTTCTATTAATAAGAATTAAACAATCATTATGACTTAAGTGTCTACTATATCACTAAAGGATCTAGTGTTATGACTTGCAACTCTATTTGTGACATAGTTTCTTCCTTTGTAAAATAGAGGTAGCAATACCAAATCGGCATCTATAGGCAAAGGGTTTGGTTCTGAAGTTATAGATCACCTGGCATATAAGTCTAGGGGTGCTCTGCCAATTTTATTTATCCATCCTGGCAGTATCAGAGCTCACACATTGGCTATAGCTGCATATATCTCAATATTTCTTTAGGCATATTTCTGGTACCCATTCCAATAAAATACTGAAGAATAAGTAATTCTTATTCTAATTTCTCTGCTGTGTTGGAAATGAGGTAATTTGTGGGATAAGGTTTTATTCTGGAGAACAGAGGTTGAGATGCTGAACAGATTGGTCCATATGTATTCAGAAGTAGATTTTTGAATTTTGAATAGACATAGGGCTCCTCCATACTTTCTCAGAAATATTTTTTTTTTCTGCTAAACCTGCTGTGTGTGTAAAACAGCCCAGATAATAGGGAGAAAGAAGATTGTCTTTGCAGTAGACGTGGGTAGCAGGAACCTTCTCCCTTCCTTCCCTGGAGACAAGTCCTCCATTCAGAGGCACCCAGATCTTCAGCCATTGATATTGGGACAGAGTGGCCAAAGCTGTGCCCCCTATATACTTTCTTTTAGAAATTGGGGTTTGAGATTCAGACATAGGCCAGTTAAATCTCTCATGCACCTATAACTCTACCTATAAATTTGGAATTGCAGAAAAATATTTTACCATTTATGTATAAAGAGAAAGATAAAGAAGACAGGTAAGTTTAAAAATATATACATTTCCTTGATCTCTGACAACTTTTCTTATAATTACTTTTTTTCCCATAGATTAAGCTGATTTCATTACAACCTAAGCTTAACTAATGAAAAGTTTTATTCCTTGTAAATGAATTTTTTGTTTTGTTTTATTTCTTTTATTTATGTGCTTGGAGGCATAATGTGTATAAGTGCTGGAGTCAAATAAACCAGGTTTACATGTTGATTTGATCACTTACTAGTTAAGTGCAATAATTTAGACCCACTCATACTAAAAATGTGTTGTTTATCTGAAATTCACATTTAACTAGGTATACTTTATCTGGCAACCCTATTTGTGACACAGTTTCTTCCCTTGTAAAATAGAGGTAATAATACCAAATCAGCAAAGATGTTATTAAAAAGGTCAAGGATATAATAAACATGTAAAACAATTTAAGAAGTATGGTTTATTTTTTCTTTTCTCTTCTACCTATATGATATCTACAACACAAGAAGACATTGCTTACTAAGCCCATCGTTACAAGGTCACCAGTTGGCAGTAAATACTTTCTGGATGTGCTGAACATTCGTTCCCTATGTTAAATACCTAGATGAAATGCCTTCAGTGAAGACGCAGCTTATAGAGCAGTGGGTTGGTTTCTTTTTGAATATGGAGAAGTGTTTTATACCTACTATGCTATATGTCTTCGTTCTGGAATTAGAAAATTTGGATGGTTATATCTTTCAATCTACTTGACCTCACCCAGACACTCCATCCCAAGATATTTTAATATTCATTCTTTTGCGAGGCATATACTTAGGTCTTAGTTTTACACAAATTGGTTTCTAGTTCAAACCAGCATCTCCCCATCTGGTCTTTCTCTCCTCCTATAGAGAGAGATGAAGGAAGAAAAAGCATAAAAAAAAAAAGAAATAAGTAATATACTAGTTTACTATTTGCCTGTTTGAGGAGAAAGAATGTAAGATTCTTGATTGGGGGGCTCTTTATTTCTCGTCTCCTATGTCTAAGTCCTTCTCATGTTTATTTTGATTACTTATATTCTCTGACTGGAGGAACCCAGAGGTGCTGGAGGACTTCTTTAACACAGCTCAAACTAACATGTTTTCTTCTCAAGGGGCACAGAGCAATGAATTTTCCTTACAGAGGCATTTTAAAAATAATATATTTCTTTATTTATCACACCAGACCTAGTGAGACTGGACCAGCCTTTTGCTTCTTCCCCAATAGTGTGGACTTGCTGATCAACCACTTAGCAGTGGGCATGAACATGGCATACTTCCATTTTCGTTTTCCTTGTTCAAAGTGGCCATCTGTGCAGATGCCTCACTTGGCGGGCTGGGCGCTGTGGAGAGCATCGGCAGGTCTAGACTGAACGTCTCCTGGTAAACCCTTCATGGGGCTCCTTCAGGTCTGACTTTCCTAGATGTGTCTGGAGTGACGGTTTACCACGCTGAGTCAAAATGGCTTGCTTAGAATTACTAACAAAGATAGTTTTTGTCTTCCAAAACGGGACTGATGTGTTCAATGGCTGTGTTGACGTCTGGCCAACTGGGTCAGCTGTGGGAGGAGAATTTATGTTTGAAGACTCCTCTGGTGGCTCTGGGTTTATATTTACACTTTCGTAAGAACTTAGATATGAAGAATTATCCTTTTCATAACAAGAAATGTTGAAAGGAATGGCACAAAACAGAAGATCCGAGGGCAGCAGCTTAAACCTATTGGCTGGCCGGGTAATCACAAACCTGTAAGAAAAGGCAAAGATGAGTCTGAGCCTCTGCAGCTGGGACCATGTGGCCACAGGCAATGGCCAAAGGAAGGCAGTCATTTTGCTGGGCCAGAAGAGGAAATGCTTTTTTTTTTTTGCTTTGCTTCACTGGTTTTTTGTGACTAGTAAATGTCTCTGGCACAGTGCAGTAGGAGAGGTCCCGGACTAGAAACTGGGAGACTAGTTTTTATCCCTGCCTCTGACAGTAACCACACTTACACATGGCACCCCCCTTCTCTGGGCCTTGCTTTTCCTATTGTTTTAAAGGGAGAGGGTCAGGCTGTGGTTTAGACTGATAGATCTCTGAAGACCTTTCTGACCCCAGGCTTTGCTGCTTTTAACCTCCACTGCACTAATGAATTCTGTTGGCACAATCCTGGGCACTCAGCCAAGCTTTATCAAAAGTGGAAGATTACAAGTACCCTAGATATTTCCATCCTGGCTGATGCCAGCCCTAATGCTTATGCCACCAACATTCACATAGAATGTAGTTCATGAACGAGGGAAAGAAACAGAAATTAAACGAAAGCTGTGTTTTAAACCTTGACCGGTAAGTACACAGGGAGTGTTGAGAGTCTCCAAGAACACCCACAGGCTGGACCTGCGTGGGAAGAATGTAGGGAGACAGGATGCCTTACACAGTGACAGGCACATGGCAAATCCTCATAACTGTGAGTTACATGAATTAACACACCAGTGTTCACGTCAGAACGCTGAGATAGGACAGCCTTTCATGACTTTCCTCCTGCATTTCTTCACTGCTGCCCGGCGATCACCTCTCCTTTCCTAAACGCCAATCTCAATTCAACAGCGACTTTCTTTTACTGAATAATCTTCCCACGTTTATCTTTCCCACTGAGTCCCCTGTAACCTCTATAATATCCCAAACAAGGTCTATTATGATCATATACTTTCTTTAAAACAGAAATCTAATTTCCTTCCCTGAGGTCCTCTCAAGTATGGGCTGCACATTCTCCCAATTCCCATGTTCCACAGGTTTGCCAGAGACGGAGAAGGGGAGAGGGAGAGGGACAGGGACAGGGAGAGGGGGAGAGGGGGAGAGGGAGAGAGGGAAAGGGAGAGGGAGAGGGAGAGGGAGAGGGAGAGGGAGAGAGAGAGGGAGAGAAAGACGGAGGGAGGGGGAAGGAGGGAGAGAAGGAGGGAGGGAGGGGGAAGGAGGGAGAGAGAGGGAGAGAAGGAGGGAGGGAGGGGGGAAGGAGGGAGAGAGAGGGAGGGAAGGAGGGAGGGAGGGAGGGAGGGAGAGGGAGGGAGAGTTCAGCATCACTCCTTCTCCCAGTGCTGCCTCCAGAAAGTCACCCCTCCCCACCACCTCTGTGGGTGGCACTCTCCAGCCCTATCACCCTCCCTCTTGACTGGTCAGTGTCATCTATAACCTTCCATGGCTAGTTAGGCCTTTGGCACGTGGGACACCTTTTTCGTTCAAACTCTCGTGCCCCCATCATCTTAGGTAGCTGCAGCATCTATGTGGTTTACAAATCCAACATTCAGACACATTCCTTTAATTTCCACTCTCCAGTGATCTTTATCTCCAAGGCACACTTTCCCGGCCACATACTGGATATAATTTCCTGACATGTCTCACCTCTAAAGTCTTATGCTTCAACATATCACTGACCACAACTTCCTATCCGTCTTTCTCTTTCATTCCCAGACTCCGAGTGCACCTGCTCTTTACCTTCTTCAGGACTTCCAATCCTGTGTCCTTTCACAGACAGTCTAGAACTGCTCCTACGAACCCAGAGTAAACCTCTCCTCCCACTGCTCTTAGTGGTTAGTCTAACCTCTCACCTCTTTCTCACTCCCTGTAACACGTCCTCCTCCATCTTCTCTCCCAGCAACGGCCACCCCTGTACTTCACTGAGAAATCCCAGCGTTACATAGAAATTCCCTTAAGCACACCCCTCATCTATAGCTATATTTGCTTTCCATTTGGCATCCATTCTTTTCCTTCTTTTCTCATGTGAGCAGAGACATTGTTTTTCTTCCTATTCAAGATGACTCCATTCCCAGTCATTGGCTTCTTCCGCCTTCTTCCTGGACCAGGTTCTATCCATCTATTTCCACTGTATTATCTTTAGTTTCTCCTCCTCTCCTGACTCTGTGCATCCCACTGTGCGAGTCTTCGCTCGGACCTCCGTGGCTGTGGTCTGTATCGTCTGTATCCGGGACCCTCTCTTATCTCCTCCTGCCCTCCACATACTTTTCCTGCATCGTCCCCACTGCTATCAGATTGATCTTTCTTTAAACTTAAATTTGAATATATAACTCCCATAATGTATATGTGCAAAGCAGAGTGGCTGGAAAAGAGGCACTCCGTAAACACTTACCCAAGGAAGCCAGCATAAAACAAGCAAATCTTTCCAACGTGAATAGTGGCATTTAGCTTTAAAAAATTACATAGATGAGGATGGGCTAAATTACAGAAAAACAAACCAACAAACAATAAAAAACACTGATTCAAAATCTGGGTCTACGTTTCAGTTTGCATTGGGGACAGAGACACCTCGTTACATGGCTTATATTGGATCATAATTACCAGGGTTTGTTCATGTCATTTACATGCGTTCCTCCTTATTCCTACACCCTTCTTTGCAACTGTGTAGCCTGAGTTCTGGACCTCCCTTTTACGCCTGGATGAGCAGCCAGCACTTGCCAAACTAGCATACTCGCCTTTTGTGCTCCGGGTTGTGCTCCACGTCGTCTATCCTGCGGTACAGGCCAAGGCACAGGATTCCAAAATGATCTAATAAGCCACAGAAAACTTGCCCAAAGATCTTTTTTGGCTGGGGAGAGAAGAGAAAAACAAATGTCTGTTGGCACTTGAACCAAGCAATGACAAGCACTTACTGCAGTGTCATTTGCTTTTACTTATAGGAGTGTGGAAGACCTTAGCACCATTTCCTAATATGTCTACGGTGGCAGTGTCAAGTGGCCTGGAAGTGAGGCTTTCGATTAGTTTGGAGCATCTAATCCCAGTGGTTGTGTTTATCACTCTGGTCTTTCAGGCACCTCTGGGTGCAGTGTGGCACGTCATTATGCTTATTGTTAGTACCGCTGCTGTTTTGGTAACCATTAGGAAGCAAGGGAACAACAGGTTGGAACGTAACGTTTTCAGGGTACATGAGTAGTTGGGATGTTAGGTGACCCCCAGAGAGTGATCTTGTCCAATTCTACAACAGAGTCCAGCCCCAAGCACTCCTCTTGACCCTGCTTTCAGGCCACAGCCAAGTGGACCCACAGGTTCAAAGGCAGCCGCTAATGGTTCAGTGAAGTCAAAAGAGAGCAGTCTGTTCAGTTCTGGGGCTGACTTCCCGGGGGAAAGAACAAGGGGAGGACAAGACCCAAACAGAGAAAGAAAGAAGAAGAGTGTGGACCAGTCCACTGTCACTTCTGATACCAAGAGGAAATTGCCAGTGGCTGTTGTCCTGGACATAGAATCACTCACAAGCCAGCCTTCGGTGAGCAACCACGGTCACCAAAGCACAAAGGAGCAGACCACACCGAGGGAGCTCTGGCATGTTGTTTGCACCTGGGGGTCAGATGCACAGAGCATGGGGCTTGCCCTCTGGCCCGTATCTGCTGAGACACACCAGGCACAGAGGCCTGGAGGAGCCTGCTCCTTGTGAAGGGGGTTCTGCTGATGTACTCTGAACCAACAAAGGATGTTTCCTTATGAAGGCCTGTCCCTACAATTACACTGGAGAGCTGAATGCAATGTCAATGCAAACTAAACCAAACAGCACCATACTCTACTCTGATCCCCAAATGCCCAGATGCTCCACTGGAACCTGCCAGAATGGTTATCTTCTCCCTTGCTATAGTCTACTGTTCACTAGCTCGGTGGGCTAAGAAAACGCAAGTATTTTCTAGTCCGTTTTTTAGACCCTAACCCAGGGTCTGCCTGATTTCAGCTGAGTTGACCAGATTTCTTTTAGTGGTGCAGGTATAGGGAGAGTGGGCAGACCTGGGTCAGGTTGCCTTGAGGTACCCCTGCTTTGCCACTGGTAGACAATGTGGTCTCAAGTAAGCACTTATTTCTCTGGGCCTTTGCTTCTTGATCTGTTTGGTGGGGTTAATAACAATGCCTACTATGTAAATCCTTAGGCAGATTAAGTGAAAAAAAAAAAAAGAAACAAACACACACACACAAAAAAAGCAGATAGGCACAGAGGAACTGCTCAGTAAATAATAGCTGTTACAATTATTATTGATACCCTTGTCACAGTACACATTATTGGACCTCTCTGATGCGTTCTGCAGACTTGGATTTTTTATCTGGAAGATGGGTGTAATAATAACTGCTTTATCTACCTCCAGACATTGTTAAAACAAATGTAACATATGTGAAAATGCACTGCAAACTGTAAAATATTATACATATGAGTTATTAACAATAATTTATTATTATTGTTATTATTTCTGTGCTATAGGCCATCTAGGAACCCAGATAGCCTGGACCCTTTTCAGAAACTCAGAGACAAAAAGAAGCAGGAAGCTCCCTTAAGAGTAGACTCACTTCAATGTCCGACAAAATGGATTGGTTCAAGGACAGAAGCCCCAGCTTACAGCGCTTTCTTTCAGACAAAATTGTTGAGAAGCTGCAAGTCAGCCCTTGGAACTTCTCCTTATCCAAATTGTATTCCATCTGAGAATTTACCCCTCCTGTCACCAGCATCTGAAGTAATTCCAGGACATGGAAATTGTAGAAGGCCTGGAAAGCAAGGACAGGCCACGTGTTAAGTCAGAAGAGCCAACTCCTAAACGATGGATTGTCTAGTTTTGGAGATTTTGTGGGCATCACTGAAATGCATCCACTGGTGCAAAGCAGTGTCTCTCATTATCATTATTAAAACTAAGTAAAAGCTGGCAGTTGGATAGGGCATGGGGTTAGGCAAAGTGCGAGAAAACAACACTGACACAGTTCCTGCTCTCTCGGGGTTACCCTACGATGAGGAAAGAAATGGGTGATCATACTGACACCAAGTATGTCCCCTCTTCCAAAAATGACCAGAGGAGTATGTTAGGTCACAGATACCCTAGGAATCATTTACATATACTTAAATATATATATTCAATAAGACTTCTACAGATTTTTCTTTAGGGGACTACTGATATTGTCATCCATACTTGAATCCTTTGGATGTGAATCTACTAATATTCCTTTACTATTATTTTTTTTATCCTCACCCGAGGACATGTTTGCATTTATTTTCAGAGAGAGTGGGAGGGAGAGAGGAAGGAAGAGAGAGAGAGAGAAATATTGATGTGAGAGAGACACACTGAGTGGTCAACAACCCACATGACCCCAACCAGGGCTAGGGAGAAACTGCAACCAAGGTACGTGCCCTTAGCGGGAACCAAACCTGGGACTCTCTGGTCCATGGGCTGATGCTCTAACCGCTGAGCCAAACCAGCCAGGGCCTTATATTCCTTTTCATTGTGACCTACTTGAGCACAGATATTGACTTAGGCCTTATTACTATTTAGATCTCCCATAGCTCTTATCGTATACTTCACAGATTGTAGCTATTGAATAAATTAATGGAATTTTAAAATCTCTGGCATCAAAATGAAACCAAAGGGAAAACATTTGTGTCAACTTCTTATTCTAAAACTACTCTGTGGCTGAACAATCCTAGCCATTTTCTGAAACTCCTTTTTCGAAGGATTTTTACCTAATTCAGTGTAGACTAGGCATTGCCATACATGTAAATAGCAGTGTAATATTATGACTCATTAGGTTTTCTCAAGTCTATTGAATATATGTTTTACATTCTCCACCCTTTGTTTTATCTGTTAGACTTTTACTCCAGTAGAAAATTAGAAATTATCTGCTTATATATTACCTATATAAAAGTCAATAATTTAGTTTTTATTATAAATACTAGGAATGGCTTCAATTGTTATGATTCTAGAAATTTTGCCATTCACTTTCTCTACTCCCAAATTCAGAGACTTATCTCCTAAAGCCTGGGTTATAATATGAACCTCTTTACTGGCTGTCCCTGCCTTTCTTCTCATTTGCAATCTATTGTGCAGAACTCTTCGAGGGGTTTTCTAGAAACAAATCAGATCATGCTATTCACCTCCTCAGATCTACAGTGTCAGACCCCTGCTGTGAAGCCCCACTCAGCTCCTCCATACAGACCCTCCGGGCACAACAGTCTGCTCCTAATTGCTCATGCTACACCTTCACTCCTCATGCTTCTGCTTGGCTCACCTCTCAACTTGGCCAACTCTGTGCAACTATTCTGATAACTCATCAGAATAGTTATCCTTTCTTTGTGGTCCCATGGCCACTGGCTTTTATTGTATTTCATTCTCCTGTATTTCACATTATAGTGTTTGAAGCACACCTGAGTTTGAATCTTGTACAGGTATGTCCTAGCTGAATACCTCTGGACAACTCCTGTGTTCTTTCTCAGCAACAGTCTCATAATCTTTAAAGCTGACACATTAATGCCCGCCTTTGAGCAGTGTTTGCAGGATTCAAGGAGATATACAGCACACATTACTGAATCCTGTTCTCTTCAACACAGGTTCTCATGCACCTGGATCACCTGGAGGGATATTCATGAGTGTGGATTTCTGGGATCCCAGCTCTACTGGATCAGAATGTATGGACAGGAGGGGGAATCAGTTAGAAATAAAGGGCATGTTTGGTGGTTCTGACATTGGTGGTCCTCAGATCATACTCTGGAAACACTTCCCTAAATTATGTGCTCTTTCAGAGGATGGACTTTGTCTCATTATCATTCACACCCTCAGGTGTTCATTGAACCAGACACTATTTGAAAGCTGTAAGAATATTGACTGCGACTGGCAGTTGATTTTTTAACAAATAAACAAATATTGTTAGTAAAATAGAGGCTACTGGCACAAGGTGACCTAGGAAATGAAATCTATACAAACTCATAGAAAAAAAGGAAAACAACTTTCATAGAATTTTTCAGATTAAAAGGTGACTTGAAATGCTCCCTTCACCCTAACATCCAGACTGAAGGCACCCCTTGACATTTCTTCTTTGTCCCGTCTGACCGCCACCCAGAAGCCTGATTGTGAAATCAGCTCCCTGAAATCTGGAGGAAGTAGAGGATGTTAATCCAGGTTGAGCCACAATCTGCTTAAGAACAAGTGGCCATAGTGTAGAGTGATCAAACATAATGCTGTTAGAATAATTCTCCACTGATTAAAGAAAAGGAGTAAATTCTAAGGTTATCCAGGTGTCAGAGGCTCTAGGGAAATGTGCACTTTATATATTTAACTGAGAGAGGCTTAACTTTTAAATATATAATTTCTTCAGTTTTGACATCAAAAGGATTGCAATTCTCTGTTGGGGAAAATAATGGGATTTGCATGACACCCATACTCTGTGGGCTCATCTCGTGTTTTTATCCTGTGGGGTTCCACAGTATTGGCCTTATTGGTGTCTTTCGTTTTTCACTCTTCTTTCCCTCTCTCCCTTTTTTTATTTCTCAAGAAAATATGAAAGTTGAAAAGTGCTTGAAATATTTTAGGACTTCTAAACTTGAATAGTGTTTCTAATACAATCTTAACGAGTAGAATTTAGACGTCCAGTGTTAGAAAATGTTGCAGCCCAAAGTGTTTTAACTTTTAGCTACAAACTAAGCTTGAGGCCTCTCTCATAACCTGAACTACTAACATCTTAGCCACTTGCTGCTTGTTATTCTGAGAATCTCAAAAGGCCTTAAGATCAAACATTCTTTGAGAAATACTGCTAATTGAGAATGAGGTTATATGGCAGGAAAGCTGGAACTAACCAGATGAACGAGTTTGACAAAGTCATGTCACTTCTGTGGGCCTCACTTTCCTTATAAATAAAGGGGAATGCTCCCTAATTTGTGCCCAGTTCTGAAGTTCTGTTGTAAAGCCATACGGGAATCCTGCTTGCGGGACTGGGTGCCTCTTCATATTTTCATTTTTAGAGCATTGAACCGATAGAGGATTGAAAGTGAGTCTGAATTATACCTTATGGGATGGTTCTCCAATGGGGGCAGGAGTGGACGGTAGTATACTAGGGGATATTTGAAACCACAGTGTCAACTCTAACAAGAGATTTGAAGGGAAACCACATTACTTTATGTTGAAAAGGAAAATCATAGGTATTTCAAGGGAAAGTAGGAAATAACCTTCTTGAAAATCTAAAGCAAAACTTCAGAGGCAAGTCCACACCATGCTACTCAGGCTTTGGTCTGTCCTTGGGACTTGCATGTTCAATCTCTTAAGCGCAAGTCGGAGGGAAAGGTGGAGAGGCACTGTCATGTCTTGGGTACTCGTGAGAAGGAAGAGGGAGAGCCCCTAAATACTAGGCTGGAAATACAGTTCACCAAATTGGAGTCAAAACTGATGATCTCATGTTGTTCCAGAAGCTGCTAAGGTGTTAGCTGCCTTTTTCCTGAGGGAGTCTGTTCTGAATCCATCTGATTTAGCCTTGCCCTTCTGAGCAACACGGGTATGAGAGAAACAAACATCTTGATTTTAATTATAACCTCTCATTACACAGCACCAGAAACACATTTCTTGGTGCACTGAGCTGGGCAGCAGATTGGAACAGCCAAACCAGAAGATGTTCTTTGGGGAGGGAAATTATAGGACAGAGGGACGTGCAAAGTGGGGCGGAATGGCTGACTCCTGTCTGCCACACAGACTCCCAACTGGAAGTTAGAAGCACGTCTCAGAACAGAGGACAACAGCATTCTGGTTTATTTTATGTCTCTCTGTTGGTCGTATGGTCTAACTTCTAGGGAGTGGTTTTCAAAGTCTTCTTAACAGCAGAAACCTTTCTTCAAATCAAATCTTACGTAGGAGCCTTATACACAACTCAGATGAACAGTTGTTCTGACTGGAGGGAAGGTGTGGGAGGGTGAGGTGGGGTGGCACAGCCTGGTCTTATCTTCCCTGCCTGTTTCCTCAGCAACTCTGGAGCACTCTGAGAGACAGGCTCCTCTAAGCAAAACGTCAATGTCAATGTATTGGAAAACTAGTCATTATCGCACAGAGAGGTTTCTGGAGTGGCAGTCATTTGTGGTCTGACTCTGTAACCATTACAAATTTGTGTCTGAAAACCAACTCGTCATCAGTAAGTACTGCGACCTTTGCCACATTATTTACCCCTCTAAACCTCAGATTCTTCATCTTTAAAATGAGATCATAATTGTATTCTAATTGGGTTGATAGGAGAATTAAACAAGGTAATGTAGGTAATGCACTTAGCAAAGACTTTGGCTCAAAGTGAGTGCTTGAGATGTGGTTATTACTGTCCCTATCACAAATATTGCTCTGATTACTAATATTATCTCAACAACAAAACTGAGCAGAAGCAGTTGACTCAAGGTCTGTGTTGAGAAAGATGCAGGTATGATCTGGAGGCAGAAAACCATCATCGTTAATGGAGTCTGCCCGGGAGTGTGCCAGAGGGAGTGACAGACCCCGTTACCTGCCATCCTCACTTACGGGGAGATCAAGATCTTTGCCTTCCTCCCACATCGCTCCACAAGGAGATGCTCTGATATGTGTGGAGAATAAAATGGGATGTTGGAGAACATATTCTGGAGCCACCACAGTGGCCCAAATGTTTCTAGTGCAAGAGGATACATTTTCTCTTCCTCTCTGAAGCTACTGAGTAGGTGTAAAGTCAGGAGGCTGACCAAGATCAAATGGTCCTCAGAAGAGCGGAGGTGATGGAATTGGAGGCACGGGCCTGATCTTTGGGCTCTTCTTCCTTTCTGTGTGGCTGGACGACAGGAAATCACCTTCACCCTTAAAAAACCAAGTTGAGCCAGCAGTACCAGGCCCCAGGAAAAGGAATACAAGAGTGAGCAGGGCCCTGGCGGGTTTGGCTCAGCAGTTAGAGCGTCGGCCTGCGGACCAGAGTCCTGGGTTCGGTTCCCGCTAAGGGCACGTACCTTGGTTGCAGTTTGTCCCCAGCCCCAGTTGGGGTCGTGTGGGTGGCAACCAGTCGATGTGTCTCTCTCACATCAATGTTTCTCCCTCTCTTCCCTCCTTCTCTCCTGCTTTATCTGGAGATAAATGCAAAAATGTCCTCGGGTGAGGATAAAAAAGAAGAGTGAGCAGGGTTCTCTGAATATTTTCAAAGGTCTAGTTCAGCTCATCATAGCCAGAGACTTGGGGCTGGAGCTCTAACTAGTATTAAATGTGTTCGTTTTGCTGTACCATTCATCATTAAGGATTCAGGAGCTGAGGCAGAAGGCCACAGGTAGAGATTCAGAGGTTCAAGATCCAAGCTGGCCCCTTAACATGAAGGATGTCTTCTCCTGAAGCTCTAGGGCCATCCTCACGCCACATGCAGTCAACCATGTGCCACTCTTAAACGAAACACTTTCCAGGAGTTCTTAAGGGCTTCTGAACTCATGTGACTATCCCGTACATCAGGCCACAGAATGTGGCTGCTTCTCTCCCCCACAGATTTCATCATTGGGCTCAGAAGACAACTGAGCTTCTACATAGCTCACTTCATTTCCCAGCAGGACTACATTGTCCTCTCCCACCAAGGAGCCCATTGATACAGTACCTGAAGGCAGCCTGGAAGGAAGGGGTACTCCTCAAGGAGGTCAGGAAGTCACACTCACATGGTGAGGGATGAGAAGCCTAGGTGCTGACTCCTAGTATTCGTGTTTCCTATGCTTACATTATGTGTTCATTTGTTTTTATTTCTACTCTTTCGGCCCTTCTATGCCCATCCTGCTCTTCCACCAACTCTAACTAGAATCTGTGACTGTGTTCCTACCTGTGTGGGCCAGTGGAGTTTAATTAAGGCTCAAATTTAATTTAAGATACAATACTGCCTGCCATTTAGGAATCTCTGGAGAAGTGGGACTTAAAGCCATCGAAAATGTATGCTGCAGAGAGGTTCGGTTCATCAAAAGTCACCTTCGGCCTGATGCGCCAGTCATTAATTACAGGCAAGGTAACTGATGTATCGGTGACAGACACAGCCATCTTCCCAGAAAAGTAACCTGTCTCAACTCCTCCCTGGCTCAGCCAAAGCTGAAAGCTGCTTAACCCTTTAGGAAATTCAGACTATCAACTTGTTAAACTATCACTGACATAGTATTCTCTCTCTGAGATCTCGATGGGATTTATGAGAGCCCCCATTCCCCCAGGTTTAGAGAGGCCGGCCCAGAGTAACTTAATGGCACTGACTCCATGAGTTGGGGGATACGTGTACACCAGCTACACTCCCGTACAAGTACAAGCTGAACTTTTGAGGCACCCATACAATTCGGGAATGATGCCTCTTCTACATGGAATTCCAGAAGGCAGCAAGTTTGTCAAATTGTGCTCTGAGCCTTGTGCATTTAGCCTCTGTGTATAGATATTCAGCCATTTTCCTGCCCTTCCCTTGGGAAATCTGGGTAGGAGGAGTCTGTAAGGCAGGGGTTGTAAGGATTTCCTTTGGAGGAGTTCCTGCAGCCATTGGCAAATGGCTATGCAGAGATTTTGTGAGATGCAGTCAAATTCCTTGAATACAGCAGGAGTGCTCTCACCTCAGTGCCTTTTCCCTTCTCCCTCCTGCTGAGTGTTGCTTCCCCAAAGATCAGCATGGGGTGCACTCTCCTCTCCTCCAGGCCTGACACACGGGTCACCTTCCCAGTGCTGGTCATGGTATTGAAATTTATACCCCCTTCCTCAAAGCCTACATGTCCTATCTCACATCGCCGTGGCCCCTGTATCTACCTGGCATACCTCATCTGTTCCTTACTCATCATGTTTCTGTCTATCTCCTCCACCAGCATGAGCTCCACATGGGCAGAGACTTCGGTTTGTTTAATCAGTTCTGGGTGCCCAGCACCTAGAACAGTGCCCTCACAGAGAAGCTGTTCAATAGGTATTTGCACAGTGAATTAATTCTACTTCTGGAAATCCTGTAATTGATGCAAGGGATCTGTTCAGTGGCTAGAGAGGTGCTGAGAGCTGAAGAACAATCATGCAGTCAAAACTCAACCCCAAGGGAGGGGCAGCATGGAGGGAGATTTCACTTAGCTCTGAACAAAACTCATGCCACCGAAGGCCAAAGCTTTGCCTTGAACTCCATGTCCCTTTGTGGCTGGTTTCTGCGTAAGCTTTTGGGGATATTTTAGAGGATAAAGCAGTATCTCCTAAGCTCTGACACCAAAGGGCCCCATGCACTTGAAGCTGAAAGGCAGACACAGACACGCGGTAGCTTACCCACTCATTCCCCCTGGTATCAAGTGTTAAGGACTCTTAGGTTTTTAATCTTGAAAATGTAAAGACTTTGCTATCCTTGCCAGGTAGTTGTAAGAAAAGATGAAATACTGTATGTGAACAAGCTATTTTGAAAAATCAAAGGGACTTTAGAATTGTGACACATTATTATCATCTACCCATGAAGCCATCCGCTCTCCCCTCTGCCAGGGGCTTGGTGTTGGGGGCTCCTCAGCTTAGCTGTACTTACTGTGGCCAGGAGGGAATCCAAGAAGGTGCCAGAAAAGACAGCACCTGTGGAAAAGGAAGTGCTGAGATGCAGGCTTGTTCCTGGAAAGTGCCCTTCCATCCCACCAAGCTGTTCAATAAAGTGGATGTTGGAAGGATTTCCTGCAAGGCAAAAGAGGCAAACAGGAAAAGGCAGGCAGGCAAGCTTAAGAATATAGGAACTGCCTTAAGAATATAAGCAGACCAAGGGGTGACCACTTGATCAAAGGGTTTGATGTTTACTTTGGGGTCAATGTGGGATCTGCCCCTACTTTAGGACATTTTTTTTTTTTTTTGTCTTTCCAAGTATCTTCTTCATCCCTTAAAGACATGAATCCCTCTTGAGTAACTTCATCATCTAGGGGATATCCTCGTACCCCAGGCTCAGTTTCTCCATGCAAGGACCTGATTGTCACCCTTATATAATTTATCTTCAAAACCAGGACACGTTGGGAAGTAAAAGGGGGCAGTCTCAATACGCATAAATAGGAACATATGATCACTCCAGTTCATCTTGTTTCACAATACTGTGCCACAGATACCTTGGTATTTACTTGGGTTCCTAGATTATCTGAGTTCAGAATGAGTTAAAGCAGTACCTGTCAAAATTTAATGCACATATGAATCACCTGGGGATCTTCTTACACTACAGATTCTGATTCATGGGTTTAGACTGGGGCCTGAGAGTCTACATGTCCCACAAGCTTCCAAATGCTGCTGATGCTGCTGATTCATGGATTAACTTTGAGGAGCAAGGGCTCAAAAATTATCCTAATTGAGGCCAGTATAGCAGTGGCCATTCTACCCGTTAGCATATCTGCACTGGCCCAGGGCTGCAACTCAGACCCCTGAAAGCAGCCCCTGAAGTGAAGGGAGCTGGTCCTCGTTGGGACTGCCAGCAGAGGCACTGGCTGCCTCTGTTCTATGACTACCGCTTTGAAAATGTTTGCACGGAGAACAGCACTGGAAGACAGAGAGGTGTCTCCCACCAGAGCAAGGAGAAGGCATGCTTACCGCCCATTATGAGAGATGCCGGTTCCTCTCTTACAAAGCAGTCCACGGTGGGTCCAGGTATCACTTCGCCCTTTTCATGTCACCCAGTGGGCACGAGGGCTTGGGCAACCAGCACAAAAATGACCATACTCTGGCTACTGCTATTACTGTGAGTAATAAACTATTCTTTGTCTCTGACCTAGCGATTCTGTGTCTTCTGTCAGCATCCATGAAACGGCGGCAGGTTAACTTGTTGGTATGCACGTAGCTTAAAGTCCTAGACTCTTCACAACTCTTGTCAGTCATAAACAGATCAAAACAAATCTATTGGACCTACAACTCAAAATACATTCCTAACTAAGACTAGATTTTCCCTTAATTCTTTAAATTATTCCTTAGCAAGTTTGGGGGAAATGATATACTGCTAGTACTAGTGAGTCATCTTCTTCCAAGAACTACATAGTTTTAAAAAAGAAGAGCAAGGTCTGACTAGTATCACCCCTCATTTCCTATGCACACATAATTTACTTTTCTTACATTGATGACCTTCAACACATGCATGTATCCCAGCAGCCCCTGTCCAAATCCCGCTGTGTCATGCTACACCCGGTGCCACAGCTTTCCTAGGCATTTTCCTGCAGGCCACCGTACACTCTGTACCGAAGTGCTGGCGGTCAGATCTGCAGCGCCCATGTCACTGCGACCCTTTCCAGCCAGCCAAAGAACAAAAAAAAACAGTGAGCTGGCAGGTAATTTGTTAGGTTAACCTGACAAGGGCCACCTGGTGCCAGAAAGTCTTCAGCTGAACAAAGCTGTAAGTCCCTCGAGAGTGGCCAGATGCACTTCTGGGCCGGTGAGCACCTGACTGGTCCCCTTCCAACCACTCTGACTTCCCTTACAGTCTTCTAACCAGTGCCCTTAGTGTAGCTGCACCTCAGGGTTAGAGATGGTTCAAAAGGGTAGAAAAATAAAATTAAACTATAAATAAAAACTGCAGCTGACAGCTTAAAAGTAGGCTGGCTGGTCCCAGGCAGGCTCCAGAGAGCTGAGGTCTTCAGAGTTGAATTTGAAGAGCTACTGCTCCGGGATCCATTGTGAGCAGACGGTGTCCTGTCTGCTGCACTGTCACTCCCAGATCACGTGGTGGTGTCACCTACTGATTCCTCTCCACATCACCCTGCTTCCTTTCTGGGACTAAGAGGTCTGTTCATCTAGTGTGGTGTAAGTGTCTCTCAGCTTAGATACTCAAAGTCATAAAGTGCCCATTAAGAATGTTGCTGTGCTATAGAATTCAGTCAAATTGCATGCCCAGGACCAGCTTACAGGTTGTCTTTGAGTTGATCCAATCTCTGCAGTATCTCCCCTTTCTCTCATCAATTGTTACCAGTATTAAATCCCCTAGTGCCCCCCACAATGCACACAGGCACCCTCCCTCCCCTACTTTCTGCTCCCAGAGCTCCTCAGATCCAGGGACGTTTCATAAGGTGCATTTTCCTTAAGGTGTTGAAGAGAGATAACAGCTTATTCTGATATTTCTGCATCTAGTATTTCTTTTTGAGAAGACCACCACTCAGGACCAGAATCAAGATGAGATAAGGGAGATATCTGGACACAGAACTGGAGGATCCTAAGAGTCAGCACCTCCTTCAATCTGTATCTTGGGGCCTCACTTGCCCCATCCGAGTGCCAGCCCTGGTATCACTCTAGGAAAGGAAGCTGATAAGTTGGTGTAGAAAGATCCTTTTTGGTAGTCTTTAAGTCCATGTCCCCTCCCATGGGAGATTCCCCCTGAATAAGAGGGGGTCAGCTGTGGGTCTCCCTCTCCTGGTAACTGGAAGGGCCGAGAAGGCAGATGGTCTTCCTGCACCGTGACACCCAGATCCAGCAGGCTCTGCCAGATGATGTCACCAATCAGGTAAGAGCCTGTGTAATGTGCCACCAAGAACTCAATGCTCTCCGGGCCCCATTCTGCCTCCTCAGTGCTTGGACTGTGGATTTTCAAAAGAACCCTGGGGCATCATTAGGGATCATACAGATTTGTCCCTTGAGTTTTGTCCTTGAAACAGAACTTACTCAGTTCAGTGAGGATGGGGACTCTTCGGTATTTTGAGCTCCCAGGTCCAGAGAAGCTTTGTGAAATTCCCTCTGCAGACACAGACAACAACAAAGAAAGAAAAAAAAAAAGATTGATAAATGCAAACACAGTGGCTTGTAAAATGTGACAAGGATGGAGAAGCACACCTTGTAACTTGGTGCTTCGTCTTTGAAAAGTTCCTCTCATGCCCAAATCCCAAATGCTTTTCTAGATTTAGAAAAACAACATATTTGGGCATCCTCAGCATCTCGTTTTGAGACATAGTTTGTGTGTGTGTGTTTTCTACATGGCGCTTCTAATGCATTACAAAAAAGGTAAAGCTCTCCTAGTACTTGCTGATTGACATCATAAGTAAAATAGGATGGTTCTCCATGGCATGGCAGTGCTGGGTAATGGCTCAGGCAGGCAGTACCTCCAACCACATCAATTTGCTTGTAGAACTTCTAGGAAACTATGAATACACAGGTGAGGCTGCTCCACACATGCGTATGGTAATTGCAAGTGGTTTCTGGTTGCTGGTGCTATCTGCCTCTGAGATCCTCTCTGGGTCGAGACACTAGTCACACCTTCTTTCTTCTTCAGCAGAACCGGCTGCCTCCCATCTCTGGTTGGCCTGCTCCAACCCAGAATGCCTTGGGAGTTCCTTAAAGACTGGGGTGGGTTGTCACTTGTCGCCTTTGCCCTTTGCGCTCGGTTGGTTTATAGACAGATTTCCCTCTTGCATTAAGAGGTGAAACCCCTCATTTACCTCTGTGAGCCTCGACTCTGAAAGAGAGCCGACACACAGCCCTGGCCCAAAACAGCCTTATCGGGCAGTGAACTGTGAAGAGTTTCAAAACAAGCATGACACCAGAGTTTTGGTCTCCAAGTTAAACTAAACAAGTGTAAAGAAAGAAACAAACACACAATTATCTCCTCAGAAGTTATGCTTTAAAATTGTTGGTTGCCTTTCGCAACTTTTCTGAGAACGCAAAAAAATAAAGTGAAAGTTAAAATTCTGCTTTTAATTAAAATTCCATGCTGCCTTGGAAGAGGTGAAATACCTGGAGGGCCCTCTGTTTCCTGAGCCAGGTAGGGCAGGAGGGTGAGATGTGAAAGGAATGGAGTGAGCAGGTGGGTAAGATAGCCTGAAACAGACAAAAGGAGGGCGATGGGAACTCTGGCCTCTGAGATGGGGACAGGGGACCAGAGAAAACCCAAAGGGAAATGTCTGTGCAGAAAATGCTATGTCCTGCAATATTTACCACCTGCTCCATCTCCTCAAGAAATAGTCAGCAGAACAGCCACTCTTGTTAACGCAGAGCGGAGGTGAGGCGGGTCTGACAGCCACTGAAATGCTGAGTCACTGATGGCCACTGAAATGCTGAGTCACGCTTCCGGAGGACCCGGTGAAAACTGAAGCTCCACCGGAAGAGCCCAGCACGCCGGGTTCACAGGCAGAGCTGGCAGTGATCCTGGGAATGCAGGTGAGGAAATGGAAGCTCGGAGGACTAACTTGGTTCACACAGCTATTTAAGAGGAAGGTTGGACCTCGAAGATATTATGCTCATTGAAATAAGTCAGATGGAAAAGGACAAAAATCATACGTTTTCACTCCTATGTAGGATATAAAACAGAAAATCCAAAAACAACAACAAAAAAGAAACAAATGAAGAAATAAAACAAAAACAAACTCACAGATACAGATTGGTGGTCACCAGAGGGGGGGAGGATGAATGGGTAAAGGGGGCAGAATGTGTGGTGAGACACAGACACCGATTCCTGGTGGTGAGCATGCTGTATTGCAGACAGACATTGAATTACAGCGTACACCGGAAACATGTTATAAACCAGTTACTTCAGCAAAAAGGAAGGTTAACATCAATAGCTAGAGCTCAGATATCCTAATTCACTGGTGAATCCTTGCCATGATGAATCTGAATACCTTAAACTGTTGTTTTTTTTTTAAAGAACTAAAAGAACCTTTGGGATCTCCATAATGCAGGAAGTCCTGGAACAAAGGGAGATTCCACGCTCTTCTCGTAACTGTGCCAGAAGCTTTATCTGCCCTGTCTCTTGCCTTCCTTGCTCTGCACATTTTAAAAGAGCATCTACCCACCCTGGCTGGTTTGGCTCAGTGGTAGAGCATCGGCCCGTGGACTAATGAGTCACGGGTTTGATTCCAGCCAAGGGCACGTACCTCGGTTGTGATTTGTCCCCAGCCCTGGTCAGGGTCATGCAGGAGGCAACCAGTCGATGTGTCCCTCTCACGTTGATGTTTCTCTCTCTCTTCCTCTCTCCCTTCCACTCTATCTGAGTGAGGATTAAAATGATGATAATGATAATGATAATGATAATGATAATGATAATGATAATGATAATAAAAGAGCATCTACCCCATGCCGGGACTGCGGAATCTCTGCCCAGTTACATGCCACCTGTCATAAATGCAAAATATTTTCAGACAGTGATATGTCCTGTGAAAAAATCACCTTTAGGGGCTAGTGAATGAGCTGAGGAGGTGAGTTCAGATAGGGTTTGAAGAGAGGCTTCTCTGACTTGGCATTGGAGTCCTGTGAGGTGAGAAAAAGCCATCCAGGCAGAGGGGATGGGAAAAGGGACCTAAAGTAGGAAAGAGCCAGTGTAAACGGGATGAAGAGGGAGAAAATTCAAACTGCCTACTGGTCTGCGTGTCCCTGCTTTCCTACAGTTGTCATGGGTCATCACTATAGGGTGTAAAGCAAGGAACTGACAAGATCTGATAAATATTTGTAAAAGATCCCTCTGGCTGCTGGGCAGAACAAGCTGTAGGGAGATAAGAATTACACCACAGTCACAACAAGTCTGTGAATCAATATAGTTAGTTCACCCTTGAAGAGACCCACGCAGGGTCTACACAGCTTGCTCAAGATTACATGGCTTGTAAATGATGGAGGGGTTTTCATATCCCGATCGGCATCGACTTCAAAGTCCATGCCCTTTTTAGGGCCACTTTGTAGCCCTATTAAAATAGACAAGGTTTGGCTGACATTTTCAGTAAAATAGTGAGCTCAGTTTCCTTCAAAGGGGCAATCCTCCTTTGAACCCCACTTTCTGATTCTAGTTCTCTCTAGAAAAGGGCTTGGATTACCCTGACTTTCGAAGTCAAATGATCTTACTGGATACAGAAGTGTCCACATTGGCTGACGTGGCTGCTTGAGTTATCTGCTCCTGATACCAGCTGAAGGACAGCGACCGAGTTTCCGCCTTCACTCCATCTCTCCTTGTGGAGCGACGGACGGTTAATTTGAGTATGTGTCAGATCATAGCTTGGGTGCATTTTACCAATGTCAATATTTTTGTGGGCTCATAGTACACAGTATTATACCTGAAATCTTCCAGGCTGGCAGGGTGCTATTACAAAAGAGTACTTAATTGTAGATTACTACTGTACACTTAAATTTCAGTAGCATATTAAGTTGTCAGACTTAATTACCGTTACATGTTTAGATTATGCCACAGATTATTTAGTTCAGTACCTAGGTTTGCCAACCTGTTCCCTTGTGACGTGACAGGGCCGTAATTAGAGCATCACTGGGAAACCTGAAGTTTTCCATGGAGATGGCCAGGAGGCCCAGCATTTTCATTGGTACTTCGGAGATTCTGCCCTCTGCTGTCCCTTGGTGAATCACTGCATGGAATAGCGTTGGTGGTCCTAGAAGGCTTTCACGTGTACATTTATCATGACTGTGAAGACTGGAAAAGCCCACCACTGAGCCGAGAAAAGGCTCCTCAGATATACTAGAGTGATATTTCTGATCTCAGTACTATTGACATTTTGAGCCAAAAAGTGTTTTGTCATGTAGAGCTGTCCTGTGCATTGTGGGATGTTTAGCAGCATCTCTGACCTCAACCCACTAGATGCCAACAGCATCCCCCCAAGTTGTGACAACCGAAACTTTCTCCAGACATGGTCCGATGACTGCTGGGAGGGAAAACTGCCCCTTCTTGAGAACCACTGTCCTAGAGAAAGAGAAAGAAAACTGCCCATCAGCTAGTCTTATGGTGGTGCTCAGCGGTGGGAGACATTTTCTACCTCCGGGCAGAGTTTCACAGTCCTTTACACTGTCAGCTCTGGAAGGCGGGTGTTCCCATTTCCACCTCGTGGTGCAAGAGGATATTACCATGAAGTGGGAAGAGTGGTTAAGAGAACTAAATAGTTTTTTCTGTGGATTGGGGATTCCTATATGTAAACTTCAGTTAGATTCCTACAATGCTAGAGTAATCGGTGAGGTTTCTGAGTAACGGTCCTTTGCTATTTTCATGTGCTCAGCATGCGGCTTGACTGACACGGTAGCACCAGATAAGCAGACTGGATGACTTCTGTTAGGCAGCTCCGTAGAACCCATCTGGACTTATATCTCCCCACCACACAAGTGGGGGACAGGCCTGCACAATGATTTTCCTCTAAACTTTCCCTTTTATCTTTGGGGAAGAACCTAGTCATGCTTCATATTAACACAAATACAGGGGTGGGCAAAGGTAGGTTTACACTTATTATACAAATAAATAATGTAATAATTAATAAATAGTAATACAAGAATAAACTGTGTTTCACATACCTACAACTGTAAACTTATTTTTGCACACCCCTGTACTTTGACATTTCTTTATTTCCTCTTCCTCCTTTCCAGTTCCGTTTCCCTCTCCTCTACCTCCTTCTGCCAATCCAGTCAGTTGCTCCTCTAAGGGCAGCCTTCCAGCCTTAACAGGGCACATGGCACAGCACACAGAATCAATATATTTTTGTAGGATGAATAAGTGAAAGAATGAAGATATAAGGGAAACCAGAATTAAAATTATAGGTTTATATCTTTCTAGCTTATATAGGATGTAAAGAATTAAAAAAAAATAATAGGAAGGACAAGTCACCCAGATCATCAACTAGGTGGCTTATGATGTTGTCAGTTTATCCCATGCATTTATTGAATGGGTGTTTTCATTTGTATACTGACGAAACTGCCTTTAAAGTACTTTAAATACTTCTTCTCTGCCCAATTATAGAAAGTTGCAAGCATGATGCACACAGACACCCACACACGCATATACTCACAAACCACACACTCACCTCCCACATCCCTCCCCACACCACACTCACACCCACACCACACACAAATCTCGGGTAAATCTAAGTGGCCCTAATGGCTGAGCGAAGGATTTGCAGGTAGCACACAGCAGCCTTTTATGGATCTTCAGATTTGCTCCGCAGAAGCATTGCTCACACTTCCTTAGTCCAGATTTTCACTGTACTTTGAAGTGCTTTTTTTTTAGTTCTGCTTTGCAAAAACAACCCTTAAACCTTGAGTGCTGAGTGGAGTTTGGTTGCTTAGTGAGGGTGTGTCACACAGCTCGCTTAGTCCACCCACCGAAGATTAGGCTAGATTACTTCTTCCTTTGTCCCAAGAACTTTCTATTTTCCCACCTAGCAACAGTGCCTGGGAGTCAGAGAGAGTTCTTTTGCATTCCCAGTTGGATTCATGAATACTTTATCCACATCCATAATCATGAAAGCCTTGCAATGCTTTCGACGTCTGACCTCCCTGAGCTCCATGCAAAGTGGAATAGCTGTAGTCAGCAGCTATGTGGCCAGAGGCCTGAGTGCCGGATCTTAACATAGAGGATCAACATCCCCAAGGGAAATGCTGGGTCCAGGGAACTCCAATCATGATTTACTTGAATTGAAAATCTGCTTTAGATACAAAAAAAGTTCTTCAGTAAGAGTGTTTTCATATTAGGTTCAGTGACCAGTAGTCATTTTTTAGAAATAGACTAATATATAAGCCTTTTCCTATAGGGGGGGGGGCAATTTTTATTGTGGGAATGTATGTTAAATACATTTTGAGCACAGGAAATGTGTGGAAACGACTCAAGAGTCCAGCTCACTGGCTCATTTGCTTCAATTCAGTAAGTGTGTGAAGCATCTACTAAGTGACCATAACTGCTGGGTAGGACCTGAGAGAAATACAAAGGAGAAAAAGACATGATCCCCATCCTGGAGAGATCTCACTTCTGACCATCTCTCCACTCTGAAGTTGAATTTTGACGTTTTTAGTCTATAGAAGTTGGAAGAGACCTTACCTTAGAGATAATCTTCTAAAATTCATATACTGAAAGCATCTTGAATAGTAAAAGAGAATTATACTTCATTCTCTCAACCGTGAAACCAAGAATAATAACTTGAACATCTACAAGATCCAGTGAGATTTCCATGATAATAATTCCTGCTATTGATTATAATAATATGCCAATGGTTATCTTCACTGATATTTGATTAGTAACAACATTAGCACTTGCAAGTCTGTGATCTGACTTAAAATGGGAAAAGTGTTACATGCATTTAGAAGATGAATACCATTTTTGAGTTGACATAGGATTCCCAAGAACTAAAATGTCCACTACTCCTCCCCATGGTTAAAGAACTTCAGAGAGAAGTTAGTTCTCTTTCCTTATTCCATTCCCCCTGGTCTCTTCCTGTCAGGACGCTGTCCTTACCTGCATCTGAGGGTGTCGGGGCAGAGCAGCTTATCCGCAGTGATCCTATGTTGAGGGTGGCCATGATGGTTTCTGTGTCTACCAAAGTCTGGCAAGGTGACTTGGATGGGGAGGACAAGACAGCGCACATGGCACATTCCTCTATGTTGACTGCATAGAGGTCTCCGGCATAGAGTGCAGATCCCTCATGAGACAAAACAGGTTAGAGGAAGGACTTCTCAGATGGACAGATTTTCATCACGGCTCAAGATGGTAGATCTTTGTGGGTGATAATGATTATTGAGCCAAGGTCTCTCCAGCCTCCACTGAGTTGGTTTTAAGACTTTGTTATCTGATATTGGTTACATTTAGCCTTATTAATCATTAATATCTTAGTGTGACTTCCACAGACCTTCTCCTGAGAGCACGTCAGGATAAGACAAGGAGAATAGAGAGTGGGGAGCCTACATCCATTTAAATGACCCAAGTGGGAGAAGAGAAGTGAGGGAAGGCAACCGTGGTGAGGAGAAAAATCAGAGAACGGAGAAGTTATGGATCTAAAGGCAAATTTTGAATCCTTACAGTTTCACTTGTAGCTGACCCTGCTTGTACATTCCAGATTAACTACCAAAGTGGTCGTTGCTTCTTTTCTTTGGTGGAAAAATAGGGATAGATCTGGCCTTGCCTTCCAGTATTTTGGACTCAAATATTGGTATTTTCTAACATTAGCTGGATTGGGAGAATTCTGGTCATTTTTTTGTTCCTTTCTTTGAACTAAACGAAGCAGTGGTGAGGAGAAACTTATGGTGGCTTTTATTTAAAAAGCCAAAGGAATTCTCGAGAACAATTTTTGAAGTTTTAAAAATATTCCTCACAGCCCTGGCTGGTTTGGCTCAGTGGTTAGAGCGTTGGCCCGCGGACCAGAGAGTCCCGGGTTCGGTTCCTGCTAAGGGCATGTACCTCGGTTGCAGTTTGTCCCTGGCCCTGGTTGGGGTCGTGTGGGTGGAAACCAGTCTATGTGTCTCTCTCACACCAATGTTTCTCTCTCTCTCTTCGTCCCTCTCTCCCTCCCACTCTATCTGAAGATAAATGCAAAGATATCCTTAGGTGAGGATAAAAATATACATATATATATATATATATATCACCAGTATTCTTTCATGAAAAATCAAATACTTTGGTGCATTTCCCACTATACATAATGTTTTGTTTTAATCCAGAGAGACAGTGACCTATACTAGGATATAGACCTATGAGGGTTCAGAGTAGATACAATTACAGCCATAATGCCACAGATGCATAATGGACCCACTTCTCAGAAATATAAACCTCATTCCTCCTTTTCATGTCTATCAAAGATCATGTGGCATTACATGTTCCATAAAAGATGAGAAAGTTACAGCATAAAGACTGGCTAGTGTCAGCTTAGGTTTAGACATTAAGTCAGAATCAGATTCAGAAATGCAGAGAAGCTCTTATTTATATAAAGACAATAAAACATGGTTATAAACATTAAACATGGGGCTCTTGAGCATAATGTCTGGATTTAAATCCTGGTCCTGCTATTTAGTTGCCATTTAAATTTGGACAGGTTACTTACTTTCTCCATGCCTAAAGTTCAACATCTTTAAAATCTACCTCATAGAGTTATTCTGAGGGTTAAATGAGTTACTGTATGTGAAATGCATAGTACAGTCTCTGGTACTACTATATAACTGCAAGCTAGTAGTAGTAGTAATAATGCTAGTATTGCTTGTGTTATTACCATTATAAATATTCACTATTCCTTATGTGATACTTACAGGCAGTATGTATATCTGGGGGAAATTCCGGAGAAATCGCCATTCTCTCTGCAGGTAATCCAGAGACCCGATGAACACAATGTCCTTCAGCTCCTGCCGGGTGTAGTTGCTAGCTCTCAAGGGCATTACAAAATTCCGAAGCCCCATCAGTGTTGAGTGGGCATCTCCAAAGATACATACTACAATGTGGTTCCGAAACTCATGTTTTGACTTGTCAGTTCGTTTCTAAGTATAAGCATGCCAGAATCTGGTCATTCTTAGAAACAAGACCCTGAGAGTCCCTCAGAGAGGGCTTCTTCCCCCACCCCAACTTTGTAAGGTCCACCCACAGGAGTGCTTTCATGAGGATAAGAGAATTTTACAAACTGCTCATAAAAAAAACGGAACTTATTCACAGTTGGCCAATTATACTTTTGATCTTTTTGTGGAGTTTCTTCTTATTTCACTTTTTTTTTTTTAGTCTTCTGTTATTCTGGACTACATCAATTAAAACTTAGGTCAACATCATTCCACAATTCAATGTGAAATCACTGAACGAAATGGGGAAAATATCTCTTATTTTCATTATATGTGTTTAGCCTTGTATGTGTTATAAGATTCAATGGCCAATGAAAACACCCCAAATTCCTTTGCTAAACTCTGTCTTCCAGTCAGCAGTGAAAATTACATCAAGTTGCACAACAAGTTGTAGTTTTCAGCAGATTTTCATACAGATAAAAATACATATTAGTTTGAACCATAGGAAATGACCTTTTTATGGGTGAAAAATGGTTGAATATTAGCAGTTTCACATGGTTCAACCTAATATTTATATTTAATTACCCTTTTTCTTAGTTTAGAATAAGATAATTGCTAACATGGTGAGTTTCAGCAACCCTAACAGTCTTCTAGTTGATATGACAGTTCTGACAATTTTGTGCTTCCGATCAAATGATTGATCACACTTTTATAAAAATTGAGCTGATTTAATCGATTCTTTCAAGAGTTGAGAAAATTATTCATAGAAAGTGTACAAAAGAAATTAGAAGGTTATAGAAGTTCCATTTGATGCCAAACAGTTGAATATGTCTCATACTATTATCAGCATTGCCAACTGTTAGTATTTCCCCTGTAGCTCTAATTTGAAAACAAAATAGAATGATGAAGATTTAGATTAGGTTTTCCCACATTCATAGAGACTTTTAAAAACAAAAACTGTAATTAGAAAAAGAAAAAGGAATGGAATTCCTGGAGGAAGTATTTTTCAAGCCTTTGTGTGATTTCTTTTAGGAAATGAGTCACCATCTCTTCTTCTGGAGGTGGGATCTGGACCTGGTTCGCATTTTGGTTTTGCCATTAGTTGTATGAGTAAGAACAAAGTAGCTAATCTCTCTGACTTTAAGTTTAAATGGTTTAAAAATAAATAGAAGTTGATTCTGTGGTGGAAACTAAACAATATATTGGAAGTACAGGGTTCAACTCATTAACTGTTGTTTAATAACTATTAATCAAATCTGAATCTTATGAAATTCCGAGATTTTCAGAGGTGGGCTCTTGGAAGATGGTAGACAACATGTTAAATGTATTTAAAAATACGTCATGTATGAGTGTGATTTACACTCCTGAGCACATGAAGACAGAATCTTTCAGATATACCATTCTCCCTCATGCCAGTCCTTGGCTGGGTTAAATGACAAGCTTCTGTGAAACGGGCTGATGAAATCTAACAGGATAAATAAGTAACATCTGACATCTCAACAATTAGAGTCTGTCAAATTAGCACATACTAGCAATTACTCTCTTTCCAAAGGGAATCGCCCTGTGAGGGGAAATAAAGCTACTTGTCTGGAAAGCCTTCCTAGAGAGTGATATGAATCTTAACCAAATCTATTAAATAATCATCTCTAGCTAATCTAATTAGTTTTAACTTGAATAATGAAGCCTCTAACAGTATTTAATGCAACATGCCTGAAGTCCAACAATTGCTCTTCTGAGTAAAACTAAACAATTAGAAACAAGATACATGGCAGAGTGCATTAATGGGCACAGCTAGAGAGGCGATTTCCCCAAGGAACTGTGGCACAAAACTGTCTCCCAATAGAAGGATGGTAGCTTTTTGGGGGAGGAAAAGGTGTACAATTTGTTCAAAGTAACTTGAAGTGACCACTTCCACTTGACCCTTCTGTGAACTAAACCTAGTTCAAAGCTTCCCTGAACTTTGCAATCTGGACATTTCTCCTCTAGGGTCACAAATTTCAAAATGCTTACAGTTTCTTAAACTAGAAGCCCTTCTGTGCTTTCCAAAGACTTACCTGGTGTTCTGACCTACATTCCATATCAAGTGCCATAAAGGAGATATATCCACCATAGAAACCGGCCTGCATGCTTAAGAAGTATGTCTAATAAAACATCTATTTCCATTTCTTAGTCTCTTGGATGCCTCCATCTGCAACCAACTCCTCAACCTTTCTAAAAATGTCCCTTCCACTGAAAACATGTTTGGCTGCCTGCTCAATGGATGTTTATTTTGCTGAGTTTAGAATAAGACATAATTGCTAAAATAGTGAGTTTTAGCAATCCTAACAGTCTTCTAGTTGATATGACAGCTCTGACAATTTTGTGTTTTTGATCAAATGATTGATCATGTTTTTACAAAAATTGAAATATATTCTGTCAGGACACTGGCACAAGGAGTGTGTGTGTGTGTGTGTGTGTGTGTGTGTGTGTGTATGTAACAGAAAAAAAGCGAACAAAGCTACTTTTGGAAAACAAGAAAAAAACCATAATTGTCAATTAGTCATAGTTGAAAAAATTATATAGGGTTCATGCAGCATGCAAGCAATCATTTTTGTTGGTTAAATTTACCAACTACTGAGATTATACTTGAGTTTCTAACTCTGGAAAATGAGAATAGATGGGGATCCAGAAAGCAGGCTTCAGAGCCTAGATTAGGATACAAGGCTTTTTACATCTTAGTTGCTGGCATTTCAGTGAGCTGAGTTCATCACCTTGAGAGGACAGAGACAGGGACAGGATTCTAATATCAATAAGGATTCACCCAAGTTGTAGGGGGCAGGCATCCATGAGAAACATTCTTGGCTAATGTGCTAAGTATAACTATAGCTAGCTTTAAGAAAAACTACTATAGAAAATTCAAATGTTAAAACCAATAGATTAAGAAAATGTTTATTACTTTAAAAAAAAAAGACTGCAAAGTTCTTGTAAATAATAGGTTTCTGTGTGCATTTAAATTAATTAGATTTACTAGCAAAGTTTCAGGAGAACATTATTCTGAATAACTAACTCAGCTAAACGTGGGGTTAAAGTGGGGAAGAAGTAGTTGAAGTATCTGATTGTCTTAAATTCCAACATTTTATCCACATAGTCTTTGTCAAATGCCACATCTGTTACACTGCAATCCATTCACCTGCCTGGCGAGGTATGTTTTTTCTCCAAAATTCATAGTTTACAAAGAGAAATGGCAGGTACTTATGACTAGTGGAAAGGCATCATTTACCCCAAGAGAAGCTTTATTTTATTTGAGATTTGGTGCAAGATCACCTACCAGAATCACCTTTTCCAAATGGGTTGCTCTGCACCAGTGAAACATGCCACTGCTATCAAGACAGTCATTAGAATCTTCATAGAGAAAATTCCTAAATAAGAAGAATGGAGAGTTAGCATGAGAACATTTGGGTTCTGGTGAAACAAAGCCAAGATGTGAAATTCCTGAGAGCCTTGAGCCCAAAGTAAAGAATAACACCAGGAGAATAACCCTGGGTCTCTGAGACTCCAGAACAGTGCATCAGGAGCTGAATGTCCAGACTATATCACAGCTGACGACATACTGAACACTTTGGGCAAAAGTCACAAGAATTGTGTGTGTGTGTGTATGTGTGTGTGTGTGTGTGTGTGTGTGTGTGTGTGTGTACATGCATCTGTGTGTGTTTAACAGACACATCAGTCCTTTTACCTTAGATTATACATGCTTTGAAAGTAGTTATTTCTACTCTTAATTTTAATACTATCTTGGTGATACTATTGTTTGGGGGAAATGATGAGAGGTGTTTTGGAAACCCAAATATGAAATTTTAAAGGCTATGAGATCTCTCTCCTTAGTAGCATCTCTCTCCTTAGTCTGTTTTCCTCCCCTCTCCTTTTGATGTCTTTCCTAGGGATCTCTGTTGAAACATCCTTGCTGATTAAATGCATTTTGCATTATTTACAGCGTACATCACTGACCTGCATGTGACTAGAATATGCTCTAATCTTGATCTAAATCTTGGCAAAGCCCTCCACGTCATCACTCCACACTGCAGTTAGGCACAATGTTTATCATATAAAATATTCAAGCGCCAAAATGGGTTAGAAAATGTTTTGAAAAATCTCACTCACATCCTAAGGAATGCATATTTGCTTGTTCATAGAAAGTTTAGGGTTTGAAAGGACCTATTTAAGTCAAGAGAATCTAGACGTAGTATACAGAAACAACATCAAAATCTCAGGGGCTTAACACAACACAGGTTATTTCTCATCCACACCACGTATTAACTCAGGTGAACAGGTGTCTCTGCTCCACACAGCCACTCAGAGACTTAGGGAGACAGAGGCTCTACCATCTTAAGGCCACACACATGGAACACATATCTTCCTCAGTCACTAAGGCAATGGAAGAGAAAGAAACTGGAGAATCAAACCCAGGCTTTTAAGTCCCTTGGCCCAAAGTGGCACATGTCATTGCTGCTTACATTTCATTGGCCAGAACTAGTCACATGGCTCCTGCTGACTTTAATGGGGATGAGGAACATGGGAAGCAATCGAAATACTTGGTATTTCTTATTTTACAGATAACAGTCAAAGAGCTTACAAATTATAAAGTTGGTGTTTGAATATAATGTTGGGTTGAAATTACTGGGGTGCACAATATCCTATCCTTTCCTTCCTTAGCCTATAGGCATTGGTTGGGGCCACATAACTTGATTTGACCAATGAAATGTGAGAAGTGATGGCTGACACAGTGAAAACTCCCATGCTATTCTCAGGCTCTCCTCTAACCTGCTGTAGAGATGGTGAGCCTGAGTACACGAGTGGAGGAGAGTGCCCTGGCCTCCTTGACCTGTGCTGGACACGTAACATGAACCAGAATACACATTTGTCGTGGTAAGCCACTTGAATTTCATAATTGCTACCACAGTGGTAGTCATAAGTCCATCCTATCTTAGCACAAATAAATATTTTCTAAAAAACACGTACCATGGAATATCAGTAACCGGAGAAGCTCTTAGGAACTGTTTTCTGTAGTTCAATAAATTTTGAGAAAAGTATTGCCTCAGATCCACACTGCATTTTAGCATATGAAGGTTCTGAAAAGCCTTGCAAATATAAAATCCTTTAAATTTTGTATAAAGCAGTGTTTCACACACTTATTTCACCACAAAAACCTTTTGTATTTATTTATGTACTTACTTGTTTTATTATATTTAAAAATATCTTTTATTGTCCCTTCAAACCCCTTTTGGGACACAGTATACTGCCTCACACTATAGGTTCTGCCCTGGTAATCAATAGCTTATGACAGCATTCTCCTGTGAGATTTTACTGTACACCCTGGAAACAATACAACCTATTGCTTACTCGCTGTGCTGAAGGGCTAAGGGTGTTCCCTGTGAATTAATATAGCTTGTTATTCAACACCTGGCCCAAAGTCTCAGACTCAACATAATGACAAGCAATGTTTTACTCTTTTAATCAGATTAGTTTCTAAATTGCTATCTTAAGTCATATATTTTTCAGACAAAAGAACTTACTTAAACTGAGATTAAAGTGTCATACCTAAAGTAATGGGGAGAGAAGACGAGCCAGAGAAGCTGGGGTGGGAGGATGGGGCACTGGAACAGGGTTTAGAAAAGTAGAGAGGCTAACGGCTAATGAGATCAGCCAAGGCCTAGGTGCAATCCCTACTTGTCCTTCCATGTAAGGCCTACTTACAACCTTAGTGGATTCTAGTCATTTACCTAGCCAGATGTTGTGATATAAGTCTCAAGGTCAGCTTGACCAAAATGGGTTACCTTGTTCATTTAAATTAACATGCCTTTTGGCGATTTAAATATCCCTAAGTCATGAGCCCCAACCCAGAATCCTAAGAGCCACACACTCTCTTAATGGTACTGGGCAGAGCCGTGGTGATGGCTTTATGCCAAGCTTGTTAAAGGCAACACACCTAGGAGCCAAGTCTGGTTTTGATTCTTATCAGAATTTGGAGAACTATGTTACTCATTCATAGATCCTTTTCTTCCATGTATAGTTTCCTAGACACCTTCCCTCAGATGCTGACATAATGTACCAAGTTACCTTTAGGGAGGTGGCTTCCTGCACACTGCCCTCAGCACTCAAGTCTACAACACTGCCACAGCTTTTCTTCTGGTCACTTTCTTCAGCTTTTCTTCACTTCTCCTCCTCCCCATCCCTGACCCCCGCCCCACCCATAATGAATAAAGAGTCTTTCCTCTGGAAATTAAATGCCCTTTTGGCAAATGGAAGATAATCTTCTCCGAAGCACATTTTAACTTGACTCAGAATAGCAAATCATTCACTATACACTTTTCTATCATAATAAAAGTATGATCTATGTACACAAGCTGTCACAGACAGCTTTCTTCATTCTTCATTCATTTCTTTTTTCATTCTGATGTTATGGAAAACAGATATGCCTCAGAGGAAACACCTGTTGGAGATCTTCGTAAAAGAAAAGGCTGGAGGAGACCCACTTCATCATAAAGGCATCCATCTGGTGTCCTTGCCAAAGCAAAACCTGATGCAATTTAGTTCACCATCCCTTAACTAAAGCTCCCTTCTGCCATATGTCTTGCAAATGACATGATCCTTGCAGAAATATACCTTCCTAAAGAGACTAATAAATCATCTTTGAGAATGTGCAGCATTAGCAGTCTTAGAACTTGGAAACAAGGATTATAACATAAAAGCTGATGCCATCTGGAGGAAAAGGTAGCCACAGGGCACCATCCAGGTCATTCAGGACAAAACAAAACAATACAAAACAACGGCAACAACAATAAACACACCCTGACCACAAGTAGAAGCTTCTCAGATGATGGGGCTTTTCCATGTGAGATAGCCTGGCCAGAAACATGGTGGGAATTATCTGAGAGGGCCCTCAATAGGACATGTTTGGGATGAAGGTGGGTTGGTTTACTGGTCACAAGATAGGCTTCTTATTGAGGAAGCAATGTGTTGTACTTCCACCTGGGATCATTCATGAGGCACTGACCTTGAACTATCTTGAGTCATGTCTCTGACATCCACCTTTGAAAGCTGATAGGTCAAGTGTGCTGGGTGAGAACAGCTTCTGCAGCCAGGACACTTGTGGATGTGCAGAGCAGTGTGTGCACAAAGCCTGCAGCTGTCTTTGCTCACGACCACCTTTCTTCACGCTGCTTTCGTACGCAGGAAGTCAATGTTTTGTGAGCACACGCTTGAACATGTCCCAGCTGAGGAAGTCATGCTCTTTCCTCTATGCTTTGTGAACTCTTCTAACGAGAACTTTTATTCTGCCATGTCTCTAACAATGTATCATGTATAAATTCTACCACTTAAAGGGAAATACATGTGAGGGACAATATGCCTTTGGTTTCCAATGGTGGCCCCTGATGAGGGTAGAAACCATGCAGAAAAGCCTCTGTTAAGAAGGTGGGGTAGGTCTCAGTGCTGGGTCATTATTTCCTACAACTTACAAGCTTGATTCAGATTATTCTTGAAAATGATCTGCCAATGGATGAGATCCTCCACTGTTCACAATACCTATTAGGAAAGTTCAAAAGTCACCTATAGTTTTTTTCTTTTTTCTTTTCTTTTACAGGCCTCATTTTTGGATGTGTTAGCAAATCCTGGCTTGGGACCATCCCATTTGAAACCTTAAAACTCCATAGGTGGCTTGTAAATTCTTCGGAGCGAGATTTCTGGCCTGGATGCAGAACAATATACTTTTTGCTCAAGACTTAAGTTAAATAAAAATAACAAGTTTTATAAAGTCTTAGCGTAGGGAGAATGACAAGTCCCTTGGCTGAGGGTTGGGGGAAAGGGAGGAATGTGTCAGTGTGTCCAGGAGTTTCTGTGCCCTCGTTGGTTCAATCTTTGGGAAAATCCACTGTAGCAGTCTACCGAAGGCAGTGACCTAGTTCCTCCCAGAAATGGAGGAAAACTCCTTAGTCCCAGGATGCCTTTGGTGCTCCTAGAGATTATGTGTCTTGCAGACTACAACTGCACTCTCCCCAGTGACTCTGTAGTTAGTGACAAGGCTATTCAGCCCATACTTAACCTGAAAATACTCGTTTATTGTTAGTTCTGAGCGCCACCTTTGGTGAATTGAGAAAGAGGAAATCACCCAGAAGTTGGAAATGGAGGGCAAGTTGTATAAGTAGTGCTTCCCACTCTATCCTGATCATTTTCTCTCTTTCCCTCCTGCCCCCCCCCCCCCGCCCCAAACCTTACACACATATACACACATCCCTACGCACCTACACACATGCTATAATCAGATTTCAGGCTATGAGCATTTATGGCCACATTTCGATTTTATTTTCTGGGTTTCACCTGGTTGCCATTTACTCATTACAAGGTATTATTTTTACCTTGGAGGGAAACTTCAGGTTTAAAAACTAGGATCATTTTTTTACAGTCTATTCCCCTAGGAAGCTGTGTATGAGCAAGTGAAAAAGGGCTCCAGGGAGCTCGAAGAAACTTTCAGGACCAAGCAACCATAGAGAATCTCAGGAAGGCAGAGAACATGACCCACCTTCCCTGCTAGCAAGGCCTCTGTGGTCTCTGCCTTTTCCAGTAGAAAGGGAACGTGTGCACCAGGCTCTGAACCTCCCCTCCTGGCTGAGACTCCTGCTGTGAAATCTCATGGGACACGGCACACATTGACAGCACCGTGGCTATCTCTAAATCACCATGCCCTCTCGGTTGCCAAGTGGGAAAACCTTAGGAAAGGAGGGGAATAAGACACCCATGTGGGGCAGGTAGGGTGACCGACTATCCCGGTTTGCTTGGGACAGGAGGCTCTCAGTACTAAACTGGTCACTCCACTGCCAGAATGGGGATATTTTCCCCTGCTAATATGTACAGCTCCCAGGGAGGGAAGAAGAAAGGGGAAGGAAGAATAAAACTTGAAACTCTATGCCCAGAAAACTCTTTATGGTGCGCTCAGAAACCTGTCCACATCTCTGCGTATATAGATGAGTTTGGCTGGTGTTCAGTGGAAGAAAAAAACAGTTGGGTGGCCAGAGCCCTATAGGTTTTAAGACAAGCAGGTTCCATTGAATTATATCTTTTACCCTCCTTCTGGTTCCTGTCTCCTGATTCTTTGCATATGCAAAGTCTTTTGGAAAGCCATGGTGGAATTACAAACTTTAATAGCAAAGATGGTAGGTTTGATTTTTTTTAAAAAAATCTGTAAATGGTATTTTTAAGACACCAAAATTGAAGATATCATTGTAGTCAGTGTAATATTATTTCAGGCTACATAGAAGAATGTAAACTGTGTTCTAAGGTAAACCAAATCAGCCATGAATAGTGTTCTGTTTGCCTTTAAATGCTGCTTTACAGATGGAGTCTATCAAATCCATGGCCTCTGTATTCAATGTTTACAATTTAAAATCTCTACGAAGAATTTTTTCCATCCTCTTGCTTAGAAGTTAGACGCAAGGTCAGAGTGGCTCCAGCCCAGGTGAAGGCAAGAATTGGATGGCTTTTCTAATAGATAAACCCACATCTGAGCTCACATTTGAGCATCTCTGCTAAGTTTTGCTTTGTTTCTGATGAGTATAAACTGACAGCTTTTTTTTTTTTCGGAGTATATTCTGTGAAAACATGCATGTAGGCATCTCAGAACTTAAATTGTTACCAGGCAGAAGATCAATGAGAAAGATAAAAAAACCACACACAACTTCCCTCCTCCTCACCCATTCCCCAGATGGACCCTCATTTAAATCCCTTTATATTTTATGGATATTGCATTTGGGATTTCCTACAATGTGAGGACAAATGAGGCATGACCTCAAGCAGCAGGTCCCTTTAATAAAGGCTGGAGTGTGTGCCCTGAGCAGAAGAGCCTGGGGCTTAGGGCAAGCCTCACATCTAATTGGGAACAATTTCCTCAACCAAATCTTTACAGCATGAGGTTGTATTTTTAGATGCTCTTTCCCACACCACCCAACACTTTCTAAATATCAAATGACATAGTAAATGTAGAGGTTGACCTAAATGAAAAATATCTTCTTTCCATAGACAGTTTGGGATACAGTCTTCTCTGTTCAGTGGACTAGGAACTGAACAATTAAATCAGTTACTCTGATACTTTTACCCTAAAACACACTTACCTAAACATATGAAAATTTCAAGCAAAATACCTTCTTTTACTTTTTTTTTTTTTTGGTTAGATATGGAAGTGGGAAGTAGAAATTTGAAATACCTGAAAACTAACTCATTTTTCATTATATTGATACACTTTCAAAGGTTTTATGGGATTAAGCCAGGGTCAGAGATTAGCAAGACAAAAATGCTTTCCTTATGCAGTGGGGTGAAAGGGTTGGCCTGGGCAATTACTAACAAAAATTTCATCAAAGGAATTAAGACTGGAAAAACTAGCACCCCTCAAAACGTTACTGGTGTGAGTGTGCACGTGTGCATGTCTGCATGTGCGTGAGAGAGGGAGGGGTGTCAAAGTGAAAGAGTATAAATTGTGCAGAGGAAATAAAAATAATTCCAGGGTACATTATTAGATCCCCCGCCCCCTGACAGAAATAGAAAGTTATTTATGAAGTCCTCTTATCTACATTCTTTAATTCTCTGAAATACCTGTGGCTGAATGTCAAAATGGAGACAAATTATTAGTGTGCTCACGATTACAGATTTTTGGAAACATTGGAAGGACCTAATGATGTGTTGAGGGCCACAGACTTTTAAAATTTCCTCACATCTGGAAGCCATCACTAGAAGGAAGCCTGTTGAATAAAGGCATCCTGAGTATTATAACATTTTACTTAGCACCAGTGACCTGTCAAGAAGCAATGGAGATAATGGAGATGGAAGCCACTTGGGATCACTCATGACATGGAGCCCTCCTCCTGCTCCATGTGTTACATGATGGCTATTTTTAAAAAGTGGCGTGCCTTAATTAAAGGTGAAAAGTTAGAATTAGGGGTCTCTGGTGGGAGGGGAAATGTTGTGGTTAGCGTTCTTTAACAAGAAGAAGTGATTAAAGTAAGACTGTTATTAGGGATGAAAGGTAAGACTCAGGCTTTTTAGTGGGAGATAGGAGTCCCAGGGTGAGACGGCCTTAATAAGGCAGGAAGGTCATGAGAACTCCTACTTAGATGTTCCCTGTGTTTTAGCTCTTTAAATTAAAGATGAATCAGAACAAAAGGAAAGAAGTAGAATGTTCATAGTGTTCTGTTCACCTCTAATTTGACATTAACTTTCCGCAGAACATCAAGTCCTTGACTTATCTTATGTGTGACTACATAGGTAGCATTAATATCTAAATTTCTTGAAGCAGAGGCCTTTTGCATCAAGAAACCATCTGAATGACTCACCTCTCACCCCTACTACTTCAGCTCCAGAAGGAACTTTTAGAAGTCATTTGTTGCCTTTCCAATATTGTTTACTTAGTTACAGCCACTTGTAGGAGAGGGAGAAGATGAGGGAGAGGGAGAGGGAGAGGGAGAGGGAGAGGGAGAGGGAGAGGGAGAGGGAGAGGGAGAGGGAGAGGGAGAGGGAGAGGGAGAGGGAGAGGGAGAGGGAGAGGGAGAGGGAGAGGGAGAGGGAGAGGGAGAGGGAGAGGGAGAGGGAGAGGGAGAGAAAATATGAGAATATGATTGTCCAAACTTTCTGGGAACTTTCCTATAATTTAAAAATCACCACCAGCTCTGGCTGGCTGTCTCAGTTGTTTGGAGCTTTGTCCCATACACCAAAAGGTTATGGGTTCGATTCCCAGTCAGGGCACATACCTAGGTTGCAGTTTGGTGCCTAGTTGGGGCGTGTAAGAGAGATAACCTACCAATATTTCTCTCTCATCAATGTTTCCCTTTCGCTCTCCCTTCCTCTTTATTTAAAAACAATAAAAAACGTATCCTTGCCTGGCTGGTGTGGCTCAGTGGTTGAGCATCGACCCATGCACTAAGAGGTCGCAGGTTCAATTCCTGGTCAGGGCACATGCCCAGGTTGTGGGCCCGATCCCCAGTTGGGGCATGCAGAAGGAGGCCAATCGATGCTCTCTCTCATCAATGTTTCTAGCTCTCTCTCCCTCTCCCTTTCTCTCTCTCTAAAATCAATAAAGAAATTAAAATTATAAAAAAAAAGTATCCTTGGGTGAGGAGGTGAGAATTTAAAAAATAAAATAAAAATAAAAATCACCAACACACACACACACACACACACACACACACACACACACACACCTTTTGACAATAAAATTCTTCTGTCTCACCTAAAGTATTCTGTACCATGGAACCATTGTGTAGGCTAATAGGTTAGTGTTGAGTTGGCCCTTTCTTGCTATGTCTCACAGCAGGGACACTATCACCCCATGGTCCACCACTAGTCATCCAGAAGGTCGAAGTGCATGCACGTCCCTCTTTAGTGCCCTTGTAGACCAAAAGGAAGACAGTGCATTGTCAAGGTTTTCGGCTAAGAGCTTCTGGCTTTTGCAGATCAGAATACATTGGCACCTGTATTGAATTATATAGATACTTAATACAAATATAAATAATATTTGCCTTTCTGGTGAGTCGTTTTTTTTTACTATTTTGCAAGAATGCAAATGCTTTCCTATCATCTCTTTCTCTTCCATATAAAAATCTCTATGGAAATAAATTCCAAGTTATGTCTAAGCTCTCATCATGCTGTGAAAGAGTAAAGAAACACCAAGTTCTGTGAAACCTTCTCCCAGTCTCTTCCATTTGACCACCTGACGGGAAGCCATTCTCTTTCACTCAGAATTCCAGGGCAAAAGTCTAACAGTAACCACACCAAATTCCAGGTGTTCTAAGGATTATTTTATTCTACTCTTTGATCCCTTTATCATATATACTTTTTGGTTTCAGTGGAAAATTGATCTTCATGTGGGCACTCCTTATTCCTCTCTACTTCTCCAACTTCTTCAACACTACTTTACTCTAAACTCAAAACTTTTAGTAACAGTTTGAAATGAGGATTACCGCTTTTACAAAATTATCCTAAAAATAACTTTTACCTATTTTTATCCATTATTTCTAGACATCTGATGTGATATGGGCCAACATTAACGATCTAAAACAGAGCTGACAATTTTTTTCTGTGAAGGGCCAGGTTGTAAAAATGTGTTAAGCTTTGCAGGCCAAGAGGCAAAACTGTTATTATGTAGGTCATCATATAACAAGAGAGAGAATAAATTTTCACAAATTTTCATTGAAGATATTCAAAATGTAATAATAATAAGTACAGTTTTTGTATTACAGATCTACTAATGAAAAGAAAGGAATTTAAAAAGGGATTTTGCTTAATTGGCATTTAAATTTAGTGTTCTCTATCAGCAAAATCAATTGCAAAGGTTCATATGTTAATGCTGACCCTAATGTGATTTAACATATATCATCTTTGAAAATGTCTTTTCACACAGATAGGTACTTCCAAATATTGACAGTACTCCATGAGCATATGATTGTAATTGAGCATATTCATCAATTAGAAGGCATTTATAGAATTCTGTTAGACTCTTCTCTTGATGTTTGCTTTTAGCATGTCGTTACATAGCAGATTGATCACTTGCAATGTAAGGTTAGGTGGACACCCCGCAATTGCAGTTATATGAACTTAAAAATATAGAAACTTCCTTTGCACTTGTATCAGGTCCAAAAAGAAAAGAAAACAAAAAAACTGCTGGGACTGTAAATTTGTGTGGAAATAATGATCTCACTTTGTTTTAACTTTTGACATCATGAGAAGTGTATAAAAAAGCTTGACATTACCTGTGATTGAAAGAACAGTAATTGTCATTATAATGTCTTTATCACAGAATAAATTTCACATAAAAGCTCTGTTTTGTCTTTTCATTGTATGTTGATTTCATTCAGAAAAATGATCAAACCTGCAGCGAATGCTGTTTTGAAGCCATTTAGTATTCAATAATAGTGACTAATAGAAGCTTTTTTTATTCAGTCCTAAAAAGGAATCAAGAGTAGATGTGGTACAACCTAGATACACCTTGAAAACATGATGCTAAGTAAAAGAAGCCAGAGCCAAAGGCCACATACTGTATAATTCAATTGTTAGAAAATAAATATCCAGAATAGGAAAATCCATAAAGACAGAAAGTAGATTAGTGATTGCCAGAGAATGTAGGCAGGGGTGACTGAGAAGTGATTGCTAATGACTGTGAAATTTCCTTTCAGAGTGATGAACCTTCTGAACTTAGTCACAATAGTTGCCGAATTCTTTGACTATACTAAAAACCATAGAGTTGTACAGTTTAAAGGGTAAATATTATAGTATGTAAATTATGTATCAATAAAGCTTTCATTTAAAAGGTAGCCACGCGAAGGGACAAAGCACAGCATTCTAATTTTCCTATAGAGTCAAATTCTCCTCCAATTCAATTAACTATAGCTGTCCTGTGCATTATAGTATAAATATAATTACTAATGGTGGTAATTGAATAATCTAGAATTTATAGTCAATACTTTTCCATAAAAAATCAGTAAAACACCTACTACAATGTTTCTAGGATTTTTTCCAGCTAAAATTATGCAAACAATAATTATGCTTAGATGAGTTCTAGGTAAAACTATACAGAATGATTCATTCCAAGAGTTTACTCACTGAGGTTGAAAATATCTTGCAATTATTATGAGTATAGCATATGACATTGAGATTTATAGAAGATGAGGGACTATTGAAATTTCTTCTATAAGGCTTACAGGCAACCTCTATATGTTTGATTAAGTTCCATGAGAACAAAGATCATGTACATGATATAGCTTCCAGCACAGTGTCTGCTACATTGAAATTACTAGAATATCTATTGAATTCCCAATAAATACTTGTTGACTTACTTATTGAAGACTGAGCAACCGATGAAAGCCATTCATTGTATCTTTAAACTTGGCCAATTTTGTTGCCACATGTTATTGATTTAAGAGAGTTATAAATCCAAACCATTTCTCTTATTACTAAGAAATTCAAACTCAAAAATAAAATTAAACTTCCTTATAGCTTTCACTTTCCATGATCTTTATGAAAATTCGTATCTATTTGTAGGTATATGGTGATTACAGTGAGATGCGCTCCCCTCTAAAAAAATGGGAACAGGTGAAATTTAGAGAAGTAGAATCCCCATTGGCTATATATGAGAACAAATCAAGAGATTATCTGAAGTTCCCAGATTCCAGGGGGAAATGTTCAGGATAGTAGGTTGACTATGATTGTTATTTAGCAAATGAATTTAATAAATACTAATTTTGAAGAAATGTTCTCTGAATAAACTCCCTTTAATCTAGGAAATGACAAGAGTAGCTGGAGTTAATATCACCTGTATAACCTTTTCCCATAGGAAAAGTTTTTCTTGTTCTTGGATTCAAACTCATGTGGCCACAGGTTAGAAACATGACCCTGGTTCTGACATGTAGATGCAACAGGCTATAATTAACATAAGAATCCTTCAACTAACTTGTTTTGCTCTAATTTCATGTTCTTCAGGAAAATTTCAGATCATAATCTGTTTTATAATAGGTACTGTGCTTTGAGTAAACACTCCTTGGAAGGCACTGTGCAGGGCGCATTAAAGTTATTATTGCTGATGCTCATGGCAACCTTGCAATTACCTCATTTTCAGATAAGGAATTTTAGGAGGCTCAGTAACTTGATCAAGATCCCATTGTTGCTCCGTGAATAAGGAGGGATGCTCTGGTCAGCCTGAGAGTTCAGGTTCATATATAGTTTTATTGTAAAGTAACATGACCACTTAGCTGGTGTACATCATTTCCTGGAATGCCAAATCAAAGCCTATAAAGCTGAAAATCAGACTTGAATGTGTGGCAAATAACCAAATGAATATCATCCTGTGAGAAGGCTTGAAAGGAAGCAAATATTGCCTGCCTTTCCCACTTAAATGTTGATGTCAACATTTACAAAGGCATAAGTATTGGAAATTATTTTAAAAAAATGTATTCTGCAGTAAAATGAATTCACTGGAGAACAAATGGGACATCATGCTATGTTTCAAAACATACACAAATTTTATCTTGTTTATAGGCAATCATTTAACCTAAGTTTTGATGGGTAGGTAATGACTTGTTTTTACTATCATTATAGTTTTGCCTTTTCCAGAATGTCATATAATTTGAATCATACAGTATGTAGACTTTTCATATTGACTTCTCTTAGCAAAAACCACTTTAGATTCATCCATGTCTTTTTGTGGCTTGATAGCTCATTTTTAAAAATTGCTAAATAGAATTCTCTTCTTTGGATATAGCACAGTTTATTATCCATTCACTTATTAAAGAATATTTTCATTGCTTGCAGTTTTTCGTGTTTATGAATAAGTTGCTATAACATTCACATGCTGGTTTTTATGCGGACATAAGTTTTCAGAGAAATTGGGTAAATACCTAGGAGCACAATTACTGGATTGCATGGCAAGACTATGTTTAGTTTGTAAGAAACCACCAAACTGTCTTTCAAAGTAACTGCCATTTTGGCTTCCCGCCATCAACGAATGGGAGTTCTGTTGTACTGCATCCTTGGGAGCAATTGGCATGCCAGTTTTGTTGACCTTTAGCCATATGAATAGGTAGGTAGTGGTATCTCATTGTTTTAATTTGAAATTCAGTAATGTCACATAACTTGAGATATTTTTATATGTGTATTTTCCATCTGTTTATCTTCTTTGTTAATGTGTCCTTTCAGTTATTTTGCCCTTTTTCAATTGGATTCTATTTTCTTATTGAGTTTTAGGAGTTTTTATTTATTTTGGGTATAAGTCCTTTATCAGATATATATTTTGTAAATATTTGTTATCAATTTGTGGCTTGTCTTCTCATTTTCTTAAAAACTTTTTTTCTTTTATTGATTTTAGAGAGAGAGGAAGGGAGAGGGAGAGAGAGAAAAAAACATCAATGAGAAAGAACATCAGTTGGCTTTCTCCTGCATGCCTCCCACTGGGGATTGGGCCCATAACCTGGGCATGTACCCTGATCCGGAATCGAACGGGCAACCTCTTGGTGAATGGGTCAACGCTGAATCCCTGAGCCACACCAGCAGGGCTGTCTTCTCATTTTCTTAAGTGTTGTTCAAAAAGCAGACGTTTTCCAGTTTAATCAAGTCCAATTTATTGATATTAAATTTTTTTTTATCTAGACTGTACTATTGGTGTTTCATCTAAAAACTCATCCACAAACCCAAGTTCACCTAGACATTTTCCTATGTTTTCTTCTAGAAGTTTATAATTTTGATTTTGCATTAAACTATACAATCCACTTTGAGCTAGTTTTTGTTCAAGATATAATGTCTACCTCTAAGGTTTTTATTTGTTTTGCATATGGACATACAATGGTTCCATTTCCACTTGTTGAAAAGACTGTCCTTTTCCATTGAATTGTCTTTGTTCCTTTGTCAAACATCAATTGACCATATTTGTGTGGTCCTGTTTTTGAGCTTTGTTATGTGCTCCATTGACTGATATGTTTATTCTTTTACTAATACCATGATGTCTTGATTAATGTAGCTTTACAGTCAGTCTTACAATTGTGCAATATGGGTCCTCCAATTTTGTTCTTCTCCAGTATTGTGTTAGTTATTCTAGGTCTTTTTCAAATAAATGTTAGAATTTGTTTGTTAATATCTACAAAATTGCTCACTGGAATTATGGTTGGGGTTGTGTTGCATCTACAGATCAAATTGGGAAGAGCTGACATCTTAACAATATTGAGTCTTCCAGTCTATGAATGTGGAATATTTCTGCACTTACTTAGATCTTTAGTTTCTTTTATCAGACTTTTTTGTATAGAGTCTATATATATTTTGACAAATTTATACATGAATTTTTGTTGCTATTGTAAATGGTATTTTTAAATTTTCAAATTCCAGTTGTCTGTGGCTGGTATATAGGAAAACAATAGACTTTTGCATAGTGACCTTTTATCTTGTGACCGCTATAATCACTTAATTGCAGGTATATTTTTGTAAAATCTTGGGGGTTTTCATAAATAATCCTGTCATCTGTGAAGAAAGATAACTTTATTTCCTCTTTTCCAATTTGTAGAACTTTTATTTTCCTTTTCTTGCCTTATTTCACTTGCTAAGACATCCAGTATGTTGTCAAATAAGAGTGGTGAGAAGGTATATCCTTGCCTTGTTCATCATCTTAAGGGGGAAACATTCAGCTTCTGACTAATATGTATGATGTTACCTGTAGGTTTTTTGTACATATTCTTTATCAGGATGAGGAAGTTCCTCTCTTTTCCTAATTTGCTGAGATTTTTAAAAATCATGAGTGAGTACTGTGTATGGTACATATTTTTATTGCATGAACTGAAATAAGCATATGATTTTATACTTTAGTCTATTGATGTAGTTGATTACATTGACTGACTTTCAGTGTTGAACCAGGTTTGCTTCGCATATCTGGTATAAAACCTACATGGTCATAGTGCATTATTGTGTTTATACATTGACGCATTCAAGTTGCCTTCATTTTTTTTTTTATCCTGACCCGAGGACATTTTTCCATTTTTTGTTCAGATAGAGTGGGAGGGAGAGAGAGGAAGAGAGAGAGAGAGAGAGAGAGAGAAACATCGATGTGAAAGGGACACATCGAGTGGCTGCCACCCGCACAACCCAACCAGGGCCAGGGACAAGCTGCAACCGAGATACGTGCCCCTAGGGGGAACCAAACCCGGGTCTCTCTGGACCGCAGGCTGACGCTCTAACCCCTGAGCCAAACGAGCCAGGGCTTGAGTTGCCTTCATTTTGTTGATGATTTTTGCATGTTCTTATGAGATACCAGCTTATAGTTTACTTCTTTAATAAAATCTATATCTGATTTTGTTACTAGAATAGTGCTGGCCTTGAGTTAGGAAGTATATACTTTACTTCTATTTTTTGAAAGAGATTGTAAAGAATTGGAATCATTTCTTAAATGTTTGATAGAATTCACCAATGAAACCTGGACTTGGTGCTTTTGAGGGGAAGGTGGGGAAGTTTATTAATCATTGGATCATTTATTTAATAAATATTACTTCTCTTTGTGTGTTGGTACTTTGTGTCTTTCAAGGAATTGTTCTATATTATCTAAATTGTCAGATCTTTGCACAAAGTTTATAGAATTCCAAATTATCCTTTTAATGTATATGGGATCAGGAGTTATGGCTCTTCACTTGTTTAGCCTGGCTATAAGTTTATAAATTTCATTGATATTTTCAAAGAATTACCTTTGGGTTTTGTTGATTTTCCTTTTTGTTTTCCTGTTTTCATTTTAATGAGAATTTATCCTTCAATTTTATTACTTTGTTTCTGCTTGCTTTTGGCTTAATTTTTTTCTCTCTCTAGTTTCTTAAGGTACAAATTTAGATTTTTTATTTTAGTTCTTGCCTCTTTTCTAATATATGCATTTAATGTCATAAATTTCCCTTTAGGCACTCCTTGTGCTCCATCCCATTAATTTTGATAATTTGTATTTTCATTTTTCTTTAGTTCAAAATGGTTTTAAATTTCTCTTTAGACTCCTTCTTTGACCTAGATGTTATTTAGAAGTTGTTTATTTCTACATATTTAGGGGATTTTCCAGCTCCCTTTTGGTTACTGAATTTTAGTTTAATTCCATTATGTTCTGAGAAATCATGTTTTATGTGATTTCTTTTAAATTTGTTAATGTATATTCTATGGCGCAGAATGTAGTATATTTTGTACATTTAAGAATATGCTGTTGTTTGGAGTATTCTCAAGTGTTAATTAGATTGAGTTGACTCATGTTATTCAGATCAACTGTATCCTTACTTACTGATATCTTGATCAATTGCTGCATAAGAGGTCATTAAAGTCTCCAACTTCAAGAGTGAATTTGTCATTTGTCTATTTCCCCTTTCAGTTCTAACAATTTTTGCTCCATGTATTTTGATGTTCTGTTTTTAGGTACATGCATGCTTAGGACTGTTATATCTTCTTGAAGAATTGACCTCTTTATAACCATGTAATGCCTCTCTTTATCCATGACTAAAATTAATAATTACTCAAGCTTTGTTTTTAATTAGTATTAGCATGGTTTAACTTTCTCCTGCTTTTGATTTTTAACCAGTTAAAACATTTATATTTAAAGTGGGTTTCTTACAGATTGCCTATAGTTGGGTTCTGTTCCTTTATCTGCTTTGACAATATCTCATTTTATTTATACCATTCTTATTAAAAGTGATTACTGATATAGTTGGGTTGTCAACCATTTTGGTAATTGTTTGCTGATTGCTGTATTTGCTCTTCCCCTACCCCCTTTTTTCTGCCTTCTCTGGTTTCAATTGAGCATTTTATATGATTCCATTTTATTTTCCCTCTTATTGTATTACATGTTCATCTTTCTTTTTTAAATTAGGAGTTCTTCAAATTTGAAACATACATTTTTAACTAATCTAAGTCTACCTTCAAATAATACTGTACTGCTTCATGTTTAGTGCTAGTAGCTTATAACAAAATGTTCCCAGTTCCTTCCTCCCATCTCTTATAACATTGTTGTTATTCATTTCATGTACCTATATACTATAATTACCTACAATAATTTTATTATTATTAAACAGTTATATTTTAGATCAATTAGGAATAATACAAATAATATGAAATTACTTTCATTTATTCCTTCTCCAATGCTCTTTTATTTGTGTAGATCTGAATTTTTAACCTATATCATTTTGCTTCTTCCTGAGAAGAACTTCTACCTTCTTTTGACATTTCTTGCACAAGTCTAATGGTGATAAGTTTCTGAAATTTGTGTTTGTCTGAGACAGTCTTTATTTTTCCTTCACTTTTGAAGGAAAACATAGACTACATATAAACTTCTAGGTTGGTGTTTTTTCTTTCAATACTTATTATGGTTTCTGAGAAAAAAAGACCACTATAGATAATTCTTACCCTGTTCCTTCATAAGCAGGGTGTTTTTTCTCCCTCTGGCTTCTTTTGCAATTTTCTCTTTGTCTTTGTTTTTTTTTTAGTTTGAATGTCATATGCACAGTTGTAATTATTTTGTCATTCATCATAATTGGTATTCCTGAGCTTTATGAGTCTATAATTTGCTCTCATTAATTTTGGAAAATTCTCAGCCAGTATTACTTCAAATATTTCTTCTGCTCCATTCTCTTTCTACTCCTTATATACTAGTTATGCACGTGTTACACATTATCATCCCATATTTCTTCAGTATTTTCTGTTTTTTTTAATCCTTCCTTTTTCTCTTTCATAGCAGTTTGGGAAATGTCTGATGACATATCTTCAAGCTCACTTATTCTCTCTTCCACTCTACCTAGTCTACAGGTGAGCCTGTCAAGGCATTTTTAATTTTGTTACAATATATTTTATATTTCTAGCAGTTCTTTCTGATTCTTTTTTAGAGTTTTCATCTTTCTGCTTACATAACCCAATTGTTCTTCCATGTTGTCTACCTTTTTCATTAAAGCCCTTAACGTATTAATCATACTCCTTTTAAATTCCCTGTCTAATAATTCCAAATTCATGTCATATCTGAGTCTTGTCCTACTACTTGCTTTTTCTCTTCAGATAGAATTTTTTCTTGGTTTCTAGCATGCTTTGTCATTCTCTTACAATGAGACATGGTGTGTTGGATAACAGGAACCAAGGCAGATAGATCTGCAGTGTGAGGCTGTGTGTTAATCTGGCTAGCAATTGCACTATGTTTAATGTTTGCTGTAGCCGTAGTTTCCACAGGTTTCAAATCACTCTAGTGTCCTTGATTTTGTCTCCTTTATTAACTGTGCGTTTCTCTAAGAAATCTGTCTTGAATAGTCTGCATCTTGAGGTTCTTTCAATTATAATTCACTGTTGTTATACTGGAACCCTGTTAGTATGGTGGTAAATTGTGGGAGAGAAGATTACATAATTTTGTGATTAAATTTCAGTTTCTCAGTGGTGTCTGTATCTTAGGGCTGTGATCTTCACAAGTGTATTTTAGCTGCTCCCTGCTCCCCTCAGGTGAGACAGGAAGGCTAGAAGGGGCTAGACTGGGAGAAATGCCATTCCTTCACCTAAAGTAAGTCATTGGTAAAATCTTCCCTGGAAAGTAGGTCTTTGTTATGGAGATCTCCCTGGGTGTGTTTCACTACAGTTACTCTTCCTTTCCCTCTGCCAGAGTTAGGAGGGCATTGTTCTTGGCTCTTCACTATAAGAACTGGGCCTAGTCCCTGGAGGCAATTCCCCAAAGTGTGGAGGTCCCCCTAAGCTTATAGCCCTCAAGAGTGTACCTCCTTCACACTCAACCTGCAGTAATTCATCAAAATTACCATGTAAGTTCCTACAAGTTTATGGTTCCAGTGACTCCTTTCCCAGGTAGACAAATCTTGGCTATGACTCTCCAGATTTCAGGGTGATGGCTTGCTCCACAACTTCAGTTTTCTGATGGGTGAAGAAAAGTCTTTAATTTTCAGTTTGATCAGGTTTTTCTTGTTGTAAGGACAGGAGTGATGACTTCAAAGTTTTTATATGTCAAGCTAAAACTGGACATTTGGCAATGTCCAGTCTTATTCTCTATAGTATAAGTTTCGGAGCTGGTTCTTCCATGTCACAGAATCAGGAAGTTCAGCTTTCAAATGTGGTTCACACCGCAGCACATCTCATCTACCTGTTTAATCTGAGAACTCCCCCTTCGGTAATTAAATATACTTTCTTCATGGGTCATTATGATGTGATTTATGACATGTGTGTAATTGTCAGAATTACTGTGGGTAATTAAAATATAAAGTGAATGCTGCCAGAGGCTTCAGTCACTCTCAGTGCCCTCATTAAAAATCAGGAGCTGACCAAATTATAAATAGACTGGTTTGCACAAGTTCCTGGCAAAACCTAATTATGAAACTTATCCTTATTCTATCAGAACTCACTCCATTAGTCATGCAAATTCTAAAATGATTAAGTTATTTTATGTGCTAGAATTGTGGAATTAATAATAAAGAGGTGAGTAGCAGTAATTAGATATTGCTATGAAGCTTTATTATGTCATGTCAGTTTGGGTTATACTGCATCTCTTTCTGACCCCACTTCCAACACCACACACACACACACACACACACACACACACACACACACACACACCCCTTTAAGGTAGTTTAATGAATGGCTTAATGGTTTTAGTGGATTTATCATAACTTTTGTAATGAGAGCTAAAATAAGGAAGGGAAGGATCTTGGAACTGGTAAAACAAAAAAAAAAAAAAAAAAAAAAAGACACTGGTAATTATCATCAGGGGAACCCTTTCTCTTCAGAAAAGGAAAAGCACAAGGAGAAATCAGTTACTATGAGGATATTTCCAGCTATGGCAACTGGCAGGAGCAAGTGATAACTTAAACATTGAAGGATATTTAGATGATCATATCTCATCTCCTAATTTTAAAGATAGGGGATTTAGCCTAGAGAAATTACCAGGCTGCCAGTAAGTAAGAGATCCAAGCTCCGAGCTTAGTGCCACCTTTCTCTTTGTATAGAAGGCCACGGATTAATGGGGAAATTTCTCCCATGGGAGTGGATGAGAGGACATCAAAGGCAGCAGGTCCATGACAAGTTTCCAGGTTACAGAAAAAGTAATTCACTGACTGTTTAACTTAGCGAATCATGGTCTCAGCTGAGACAAGAGAGATACTATATATGGAAACACAGACATCATGGTGCTTATTCAAAAGAGGCTAAGAACTTTGATGACTAAATCAGTACATCTCTGCAGATGCAAAAGTAAACAATATTTAAAAGATAAGGAAAGAAGAGAGAAGTAGAACAAGGGAGGAGGGGAGAAAGTAAAGGGGAAGAAAGAAAAAAAAAACGAGAACTGAATACTTTATAGACAGATGTTTTTTGTTCAGTTAGACTATGGAGGCTCAGTATGGCCAGTTTGGCTTGGTTGGGGATGAGACTTATGCAAATGTTCCTTTGTGAGGGTCAATGGTGAAAAGAGAGAGAGAGAGAGGGAGGTAGAGCTAAATATTTCTTACAGAGGTACAGAAATTCAACTCTGCATAACATTGACTGCCTTTACCAACTCAACAAGGATGTGAAATGTATCCTGTGGTACTCCCTGCCTGGGTTAAGGACAGAAACTGTCCTGTCCTGCTAGAGAGTGAGATCTCAGATGAAAGACAGCAAAGCTGTGAACTTCCAAAAATGCAGCGGTCCTCTTCAGCCCTGGGTCTTTCAGCTGTGACTGGTGAATGTCAACACCTATATGGGTGTATCCCAATGGCATCTTCATGAAAATGAGATAAATAAACAAACAGAACCTCATATAAAAGGCCCTAGGAAGATGAAAAAGAAAAAGAGATGGGGGACAAGAGAGTCAGAGGTACAGTATGACAGAATGGGCATGGTCTTGGGGAGTGGCTGCTAAAACTCAGATGATTTGTCTACAAATCACTCCTACTAAGGTAACAACTTTAAGAGGTGGTGGAAGGAGGGCTTGACATTAAGGGACCTGGGGATGAGACGAGTAAAAGACAGCGATAAACTCAAGAAAATGCAGACCTTATAGGAGAGAAGGCTAGAGACCGGTTGCACCATGGTGATCAAAATAACTACTTTTGAGAGATGTGCCAGTAAACTAAGGTGTGTGTGTGTGTGTGTGTGTGTGTGTGTGTGTGTGTCTATTGTATGATTTGACATTTTGCAGCAACAGTATGAGGTAAGCAGAAACAAATATTTTTATCCACAGTTGCAATGATGTGAAATCAAATGACTCACTCAAAGTCCCAAGGCTATAAGCACTGAATGCCAGTAATCGAGTTTCTGTGCCTGTTATGTGTTCCTCTGCAATGTGCTGGTACTTTGTAGAACACTCAGAATGGATTCAGTGGTGGGTAGGGTAGGTAAGTGAGGAAAATTCACACATACCACCCCACCCAACATCCTCTTAAAAAGTTGGTTGGCCCATCCTGGCCAGTTTGGCTCAGCGCTTAGAGCATCGGGCCCTGGGGACCAAAGAGTCGCGGGTTTGATTCAGGTCAAGGGCACATACCTCGAAGGCGGTTCGCCCCTGGCCTTGGTTGGGGTCATGCTGGTGGCAACCAGTCAATGTGTCCCTCTCCTGTGGATGTTTCTCTCTCTCCCTTCCTCTCCCTCCCTCCCACTCTATCTGAAGATAACAAGAAAAATATCCTCTGGTAAGGATTAAAAAAAAAAGTTGGTTGGCTTTTCGTGGGTTAGTTTCCTCTCCTCTTCAATGGTGGCCGAGCCTTAGGACTCTGCAGAGGAGCTCGTGGGACAATTCAGCAGCTGCCTGGTCCCATTAGAGGAGGGAGAATAAGGCACACCTGGCCTTGCAGGCCTCTGTTCTTGCCTCTTCCATGAGGGGTCTCAAAAACTCCATGGGCTTCTTGTATTCCTTTTATGTTGATTCTAAACAATTCAGATTGTTGAACAGTTCAGATTGCACAGAGTCCTTTGTGCGACCCCACAGGAGGCTCACACATTCATCATTCACTTAAAAGAATATGAAATCTCTTCAATACGTCTTTCTTCTTGTTGTTCTACTGTTTGTGTAGGGTTTGTTTTTTTTTAACAAATGTCCCAGCTTTTTAGGAAGACAGTATGACATATTCACCTCCAAATGTGGAAGTGTCTCAGCAAGAAGCACTCTGAGAAAATGCGTTTGGAAACGGCATTTGCTGGCTGGTTCTCTGGAGCCAAACACAGCCACATCGGCTCTTGCTGAAGCTCAGACAGGGTGAATGCCAGCCAGGGATTCCAACCAGCTGGTGGAGTTGGCCTAAACAACCTGACAAAAGGGATCCCTTTCCTCAACAGCAGCTTCTCCACCTCTTTCTCTCTCCTTTTTGCTTGAGAACACACGGTTTTGCACTTGTCCTTCCTACAAATAACTGGAGGGTGGGAATTATTCAGAAAGCTCATGTTCGACACCCCATCTGTTCATTCCTGACAGCAATATATAATGTAAGGCTATAAAAACTTGAAAAATAATGCAACATAAAAAGGGATTGACTCAGCTCCAAGAGGCCATAAATGGTAACAAATACCACAGGATGATTTATTTCATGCTGTAATCTTTACAGTAAGTCATCTTTCAGACATTTCCTTGTGACAGGTTTTAATAATATTAATGCCCAGAGCAATCCAAATCATCGCCAATAGACGTATTTATCAAGCTGCCAATCCCAGTAAATGAAATTCTATAAGCAATAATGTAACATGTTTAAAGGAAGCTAATAAAACAAGTCAGCAGAGAAATATTACCTCAAAGTATTCTCTCCCTCTAATCCAGCCCGGTATGTTATACAGCCAAAATGCAAATCTTTCCATACTTGATTTATTGCTCCAAAAATACCAATGACCTTTTCCCAAGCTTCTGTGTATTCACTCTCACACATTCATAAAAGCCGCAGTGCATCCTGCCAGCATCGCTGAACACTGGAGTGCTTAGCATTTACTGTTATGTTTGTCCTGCTTTCATGCAGGTACTTGATTGGCAGCTTCAGTGAATAACATATAGGCTTCCAAGCCTTATTAAAATGTTACAAATACCTAATCCATACACTGATCTTTACAGCAGCCCCCTCTAGGCAGGCCTTCAAGAATACCTGAGAAAGTAACTCAAGGAAAGGCCCAATGGTTTACTAGTAGCCAGGTAAACTTCATAGGAGGGAAAGCCAACCTGCATTTTCCTTCCGTCAGGGTTGCTTTGCCTTGTAGTAATTATGTGTTAGTCATGCAGATCACAGTAGGCCAGCTGTTAAAGCATTTGGCATTTCAAACTTAGCTCAAGGTCTGCCTCCTGCAGGAAGCCTTCCTTATTAATTTCACTAATTTTCTGATCCCTAGCACAATACCGGACCCATCCCTCAAAGCGGCCTTGTAATTAATGAGTCCATGAAAGCACAATACACATCAAAGGCACTCGTCAAATATTAGGTGGAAATACACGGTGCATTGATTAATGAGATCCATTCTAAAATTAACTGATGCCTCGGTGTTGTTTTTTTTTTCTTGCATATCACATATGTGCTCTGAGGATAGATTTACTATTTAATGGGCCCCACAAGTGCTCACTATACCACTGTGTATTGTGCAGGGACATGATATATATACCCTCTAATTGATGTGATAGTGTTTAAATGTATTTATGTATTGTGATTATGGTTCTGGTGTTCATTTGGAGTAGAACCTTTGGGGTGTCTACCAGGTCCATTATTTGCATGTCTTCTTTGAGAAGTGCATCAGCCGCCACACAATGGCCAAGTTTGTTCCTGACGACTCACTCCACTCCCTGGATATGATTGGACGAGTCAGGGAACCTGATTGAGCTGACACAATCAGATACTCTCCTGAAATGAGAAACTGGGATACTGGGAACCTAGTCACCTAGTTTGTAGAACCGAAGCTGGGATGGTGCTTTAGGGCAGGAGTAGCCACATTCTGCAGAACAGAGCTACAGGAAGCCTTTGTACAGAGGATGCAGCCTCTGCCACAGCTCCGGTGACCAAGGCAGAGTGCAGCAGCCTCCTGTCATACGATCTCCACTTCCTTGCTCCAGTCTCATACATCACCTTGTCCCTTACATATTTTCTGTTCTGTGATTCCTTATTAGAAACTTCCTTGTTTTTATTTTAGAAGGATTTCTGCTACTTGCAAGTAATTGAACATTAATTGAAATGTGTACATTTTATTGATAAATCAGCTTTATAAAAGACAATGTGAGAGACATATTTTTGTTAGAAAGGCATTTGTGCCTTATTATGAGATGCTGGACTGTTTTCTGGATTTTGTCAAATACAAAGACCTTTCTATCTTGGTAATCCAGGGTATTCTGAGTTGAGGTTTGGAGCACACCTTGGAACACAGTAAGAATTTACTAGACAAAGGTGGGAAGGAAAGTACATTCTAGGTATGTGCACAGGCCCAAGGCAGGAAAGGATTACGGTGCATATTTAGAGAAGTGAGAGAATACAGTAGTATTGTTTGAGTTCAGAGGGCGTTTGGGAGAGGCAGGGGCCACATCAAGAGCAGTGTTAAGAATTTTTTAAAATTGATTTTAGAGCCCTGGCTGGTTTGGCTCAGCAACAGAGTGTCGGCCCTCGGACCAATGAGTCACAGGTTCAATTCCAGCCAAGGGCATGTACCTTGGTTGTGGTTTGTCCCTGGCCCTGGTTGGGGTGTTGGAGGCAACCAGTGGATGTGTCCCTCTTACATCGATGTTTCTTTCTCTCTCCCTTTCTCTTCCTCTCTCTCCCTCCCACTCTATCTGAAGATAAATAGAAAAATATCCTCAAGTGAGGATTAAAAAAAATTGATTTTAGAGAGAGAGAGAAACATTGATGCAAGAAAGACACATTGATAGGTTGCCTCCTGTATACACCCTGACTGGAGATCAAACCTTCAACCTAGGTACGTGCCCTGACCGGGAATTGAACTTGTGACCTTCTGGTGCCTGGAGTGATGCTCCAACCAACTGAGTCACACCGGCCAGGGCCAGTGTTAAGAATTTTGGTCTCATTCCTAAAGGCACTGAAAAACCATTGAAGGGAAGCAACATTGCCACAGTTTCACTTCTGATACATCATCATAAGTATAATATAGGAACAGACAGGAAGGGACAAGAGGAGATGTGGGGAGACTACGTCAAAAGGCGTTTCAACGGTGGTCTGGAAAGAGGAGATGGTGGCTTGGATTGGGATTAGAATTAGAGATGGAAAAGGTAGAGAGATTCAAGACTTTTTAGGGGTAAAACATGGTAAACACGATAACTGATTGAGTTTAGTGGAGAAATCTATCTCAGCTTCCTCACTCAATTCTTTTATCCCTTAGCCAGACCGCTAGCCCAGGTGTCAGGCATCTACCGATCTGGCCAGGTTCACTGTTCGTTTTACTGTTTGTTTTGCCTTTTGTCTTTACCTACCTTACTGGGTGTTTCTCAGTGAAGTTAATAGAGGCAAAAGTCAGGAACTTGGGAAAAGTTTTAATGTTATAATTATATTTCCTAATTTGGTATAGTAAAATTCTTCCAGAATCCAGTCATTTTTTTCTACTCCATTTCTTCTCACTTCTTTTCAACTTCATTGCTCCCATCATTAACACCTAGCCTTGTCCACTGTGATTCCGAGTGTGAAAACAACCCGGCCAGGGGGTGGTATTAGATCATGGGTCAAGACACAATTTGAAGAAGCCTCCTGTTACCTGACATTTGTATACCTGCATGCCTAAGTACACACCCCATACTCCTGGGAATTGCTGTGTCATGCCCTCGCTACTCTTCTCCTAGTTCTTGGCTTGGGAAAATACACCTAGAAAAACACTATGATAAGATTTAGTGGCCGAAACAGTACATTGAAGGAGAGTAAAGAAGAAGCAAGAAGGAGAAAGGGAGCCTGGGGCCGCTCCACAGATCTGGAGATAGACATGAGAATATCTGGTGAAACAGTGCTTCACTCAGAGCAGCTTACTTTATTCCTGCTCCCTCCCAAGAGAGAAAAATAGTGTAGGTGGGAAAGTAGACTGTGAAAGACCCTCTGGAAGGGGGAATATAATCAGGATTTTTAGAGATTATCTGCTTACATGGATTGTAAAAACAGATTTCTCCTGTGTTCTTCCTGGTCCCAAATGTCCCTAAGGTTTACAGTCATCTGACACAGGCCTTTAACTTTGAAAAACAGATGAATATAAACTCACCCGGGGTGGTTTCTACCTGATTTTACATTTTAATATGTTCACCCTTTTCCCCTAAAAGTTAGCTGTTAAAAACAAACAAACAAAAAAACCACCAAGCAGATAGAATCCTTCTAGAGTGGTCAGAGCCTTGTGCCCCTGGGTTCACCGACTTTTTTCACCCTACTTCAGAGTTTATTCCTGGGTGAGTTTAAGGGATGCGGATGAAAATCCATTAGTTTGGGTGGGGTGTGGCTGCTGAGAACTCTTCCTGGAAAGCTGAGCTCACAGGCCAAGTAGATACTTGACCTGGCCTTACAAATCCTTCAAATCCTTCCCATTGTCTTTCCCTCTGAGCCATCTCTAAATCTCTTAAAACTGGTCCACAGAAAAGGGTTCTCAAAGGAATAAAACAGAATTCAAGAGAGAAAAAAGGAAAACACATACATGGTCTTAATGGCTGAATACTTACGCTGTGAGCAAAAGCTGAAACCAGGGATCTTTTGAAAGATCCAGCAACACTCAGATTGACCCCACCAGAGCCAAAGCCAGAACCAGGTGTGGCTGACTGGAAGAGCTAACAGAATATTTCAGCTGAAGCAAATCTAACTGATCAGTACGAAAATATTTTGCAGGCAATATTAAGAACGAGAAATATTAATGTGCTCTTTACTTGTAATAAAATGTGACTATAAAGGTATTAATCATATGACAACATCAGTAAATAAATAAAAACTGTGAACATTTTTATGTTGGAAGACCATTTGCATTGTTCTCAATTACTAAACCACACGGATGGATTACGATGCTACTTTGAATCAAAGTCTGTAAATTTGCTACTCTCCATTTCAGCTCCTGTAGGTATTCCTGTAAATATATACAGCTGTAATGTATGTATGTAAAGGGTGTATAAAGTCTAAATGTGAAAAGTAAATCACATACATACATCTGTGCATATATGTGCATATATGTACATCTGTGTGTATATGTACAAATATATATATATGATTTACTTTATTAATTCTTACACAGCAACACCAGAATTTTCCCCCAAAGGTAATTTATCCACAATACACACACTCGCAATTCTAAAGAATATGTATTAAAAGTTTCTTCCATTATCTAAACTGAACATTTTAGGAGAAGTTCAAGATTAAAAATGAAGCTTCTCTCATTCTTATACAATGCTTTATGATTTTTTTTTTTAACTAGCTTTTCCCCACTGGTGCCTGAAATGCAGATAAAATATAATAATACCCACATTTCGTTATGAGGAAACCAGAAAGCAGAGGGGCAGCAAACCCTCTGGATTACAGTGGGAACTGGGATGAGAATCCCAGCCTCTGGAAGAGGGGTGGAGCCTCGCCTGACACAGTGAAAGAGCAAGCCCCGCCCAGCACACAGGTGCCAGTGTGTGGGAGGGCAAGGGGCGGCACCTGTGCCATCTTGCTCCCACAGGCAGTAGAGGAAACTCCACATTAAAAAAAAAAATGAAAAGGGGTTATTTCTTGCCTTTATATAAGGATTCTCCATAGAATTATATATAATAACCTACTCCTTTAGAGTGTAAAACAGAATCACGTTTAGAAAAAGTATTTAATTTCCACGTTTTAAGGAATATAACTATTGCTTAAAGAGAGACAGGCCTGTACATAAAAAATGGGGACGACTCGGCTTTTCCCTGGGCTTTGGGGAGAGAGAGCAGGTTTCCAGGGAGCCCGGTTCTTTAGTTTACTTTTTAGCACTACCTGCAGCAGTATTTCAGAGTGAAATAAGTAAAATATCTGTTCCTTTTCATTTGGCAGCAGCAGAGATCTCAGGGAAAATAAATAAATAAATGACTAAGAAATATGGAATCCCCATGGTGTAATCCCAGGGTATGGAAACTCACTTCTCTTAAATGCCTCCCTCTGGCATAATTGACTTTTCATGTGCATTTTAATAATGATATTTCAGCAGGTTGCAAGAGAATTTTTTTCTTCTGTTGTTGTTGTTGTAAATTATGGTTTGGAAAAAAAGTGTTATAAATCTAATTGCATTTTCACTTACATTAACAAGTCAGCACAATCTCCCAGCGTGTTTACTGAGCAATTCCAATATTTACAGCTGACCTAACTGGTTGTGGGGTGGAAGAACTGAGCAATGTTTTATTGTCCTGATAGCTGGGTATGCGCTGAAAACAGCTGCTCAGGTGTAAAGTACCCAACAACCCTGAAGTTTTGCCCACCTTGTTTGCCTTCATCAAGCGGCTGTAGAAAAGGACAGGACCCAGGGAGGGAAAGGGATGTGGGTTCTGGAGTCAAGAGGAGAGGAGTTGGTTAAAGGTACCTTTTCTTAGTCCTCTCTTGGCAAGAAAGATTTTCCCAGTTATCTGGGGACTGTTACAAACTCAAAAGCTAACTTGTTCTTAGTTTGAATGAAAAGTTATAGATAATTGCATGAAAGCCAATAATCTATTGAGTGAACAGCCCTGATATATGATGCTGTGTCAGGATAATTTTGGTCCTATTTTTGACTTTCACTATCAAAGCCAGTGTGGTCTTTAGGAGCCAAGCATGGGTCTAACACAGGCTAGAAATTCTTACAGTCTCATGTCCCTAGAGAAAGGGCTAACAAAAAAGAAGCAAGTCCTACCAGGAAAAGACCAGACTGCTTCACGGAAGCCAGGAGCTGGGTCTACCTCTCCCATTACTAAGGATGAGTCCTGCTGCAGCCTTGCCACCCCTCATATTTTAACTAAAATTACATTTATCTCTACGTCCCCTCTCTCTCCTACTCATGCTGTTGGTGTACCACCACAAATGTAGAATGCTTGTAAAAATTTAGCAGAAAGCTGCTTTGAGGTGAGTCTCCAGATCATGGGTTCAGTTGCTTTGTGGACAATGCTGTCTTCCGTGTCGTGATAATGGCTAACATTTATTGAGAGCTTACTCTCTGCTAGGAGCTTGGCCAAGAGTCTCACACTTAATCTTCTAACCAGCCCTGTGAGATTGGTACCACTTGTTTTATAGATGACAAACCTGAGCCACAGAACAATAAGGGACCTGTTCATGATCACGTAGCATGGAAGTCAAAGAACTGAGATCTGACCCTTGACAGCCCACATTGTAGCCAGAGCACTGGGTGGCCTCCTCCTTGATCACTCTGGCTGTAGCCTAAAAACAAACATGCCACAGCACGCAATAGGCTTTGGGGTGTGGTACTGATGCACCCAGGATACCTTTACTGGATGTCACCTAAAATCGTTACCTCCCCTCTGGTTGATGACTGAAATCTCCCAGTTAGAGCTCTGTTCCTTAGCTGAAGTCCTGGATCCCTGATCAAAGAAAAGCCACCCTTGGAAGGGTTAATATTTTAAACTTTATTTTTGCAAATGATGGTTCAAATAGATGTTGATGGGGGCAGTAAGTAGCTAGGGATTGTGAGTCCCTGAGAAGGGTGATGGTAGGGTGTCAAACGGAGGGCAAAAATTAAGAATGAAAAGTCCGAGGCAATTGCCTGCTTCACATTTTTTTCCCTAGAAACTATTTGTCATGTCCTTAGTCCTTGAATAGAGTTTTACTTAAAAACAGTGACTGAGCTTCACATAATCTTCACCTTGTCTTGTCGAGTTGGTCTTTTATATACGACCCTAAACCGACAAGGTCTTATCCCTGCCTTTTAGGAGATTATACAGAAGAATGAGAACATGCAAAAAACTAATTATTTAATGCAAATAAATATACACACTCAGCAAATGATCCGTTGTCACACTGTAATTTTACTCCCATGTTATGAAGGCTGCTCCCTCGTCTTACCACCCAGCTGAATCGATGGAAATTTCCATAACCACAAGTCCTAGGAGAACTTGACTTCATTTTTCTTATGACCTGTCCACAGAATCACAAAGAGGTTTTTAAAAGGCCTTTGTCTCTCCTTTATTACAGCCTCCTAAGCTAGTCAGACAGACAGGGTGAGGATGACAAGAGTAATGGAGGGATATGTTGAGTTTTCTGTGGTATTATTCTGACACTTTTATGAAGCCTGAAGGTTTTTGTAGTCTTCTATTTCCAAGTAATAATAATAAAATATTGTTTTTTAATCTAAAAGTTTCATTTATTCAATACATACTTGATGAATTATTCCTATATTTTATTTTGCTAGAGTTGTGGTACATTGCTTCTCAAAAATCCAATTTTTGCCTAGGTAGGAACAAGACAAGAACTGGAAAAGAGGTATTTAGAGGGTCTAAAGGAAAATATGTGCTCATTCCTTTGAAATTCTTATTCTTCTGTATTCTCTGCCACACTAACCTTTTCCCTGTCTTTGGAACTCAGGCTCACTGTGCTTAACAAGACCATTTCTGTGTGTGTATATGTAAGTGTGTCTCTGTCCCCACCCCCGTATCTATACCTGTAACTATGCATGGATATATATTGTATTATTATTTTCTTTGGACTTTGTACTGAAACTTGACAAAATGCTTATTGAATTTCATATCAATGGTATGCTTTTGATTTCTTAGTTACGGACTATATTTTACTCAAGTAGAAAAGTGTATGCTTGTCGAGAGGGAAAGCCATTTTAAAAGCTTAATATAAAAGAACAGGGAAAAACTACCTGCTCAGATCTCATATGATTAGTTTCTGTAGAAAGCTCGGACAGATGTGTGTGAATAGAGAAGAACCATGTAGAGTAATTTCTTTCCAATATTCTTCCCCTGGAAAGACCCTGGAAGCTGGTCCTCAGTAAGATTTCAGACATCTCTGAGGCTAAAAGATGGTGTTTCTCTTGCCAGGATCATCTGGGGCACAGATTTCAATAAGATGTGCAGAGCTGAAAGTAAAAATGGAGAAAGGGTCCTGTTTCATTTCCTAAGAGAACTGTGTGTGTGTGTGTGTGTGTGTGTGTGTGGTGGAGGGTGGCTTAGTATCTAAAAGTAAGCGGTCATTGGGATAGATGTCTCAGGAGTCCTGCCTGGTCATAAATTACGTAGGGCTGGAAGTGGGTGCGCCAAAGGAGAAACAAATCATTTCTCCCAGTTGGATGGATTTCTCCATGCCCTTAGGGTCAGTATACCTTTTACACTGATATGCTTCTGGCCTGAAAGAGGATATCCTGGCAGTCCTTCTTAGTGGACTGTAATATGCTCAGAAACGAAGACTGCCATGGGATCAGTTGGGCTGGAAGGCACTGGGAAATAGCCAAGGAAGAAGCTGGAATTGCCATGAAAGAGTGTTCTGGAGGGAAATGGCAAGCTCTAGGCAGAGTTGGGTGTGGCAGAGTTCATGAACCAGTGGGAGCCACTGCATTGCAGATCTTCACTGAACACCTGATTGATATGCTTTATGGAGCCAATGGCCTATGGATGGTGTGTCATAGACAGTGAAATTTTGGAAGGTCTTAAACTTCAAACCCTCTCCCTCTGAATGTGAAAAAAACTGGTTGCAAGGCATGGAACTCTAAGAGCCAGGGAAACGTTGGCAGAGGGGTATGGGGGAATAGAATAATAGCGACATGAACCATTTTTTACTTGCTCAATTTTTATTGTGCTAGGTGCTTCATAAAAATGGAATCTGTTTATCTCATCCAGTCCTCACAATGACAATTCAATTGTTTAGGTTCTAATATGATTTCAGTTTTGCAGATGAGGAAACTGAAGCTTAAAAGCTAAAGAGAATGGTGATCTAGGGCTCATGCCTGGTGTAGTGACAATGCTCAGGTCTGATGTTTGTGGGCACCTTGACCTTTAAAGAGCTAAGGCTGGGTTGGATATTAGAAAAGAGAGAGAGAAAAAATAACATTCATGGTCTCTGCTATCTCTGAAAGGACATGGAGACTATAGAGAAGTTGATATTATAAATATGACCTTGGCTATAAGTTTCACAATGACAGTGGGGAAGGACGTTATGTGGGAAAATGCATTCAGATTTCAATATAGTTTATTAGAGTTGAATTAAGAAGACCCACAGGGAGAAATGCAAGGGAAGGGCTGATATGCCCAAAGAAGAAAAACTTTTCTATTAGAAATGGTTCCCTCTCCTGACCCATATCTATCATACAGTGTTTAGAATATCTGCCTGTCCTTGTTTCATTGAATAGATATCTATCAATATCTACCTGAGTTCATAAACACCTGCTTTTAAATATACTGAATGACTTGATGTGGATATTGTGTTATCGGTCAGTCACACCATAACATGAATTAGTTGTATCTAATTCTTTTTTTATTATCTAATTAAAATCAGTTTTACTGAAGAAGTGAATTGTGATAAAGAAGAGGAAGAGAATAATATTTGTAGAAAAGGTAAAATGGGCAGAACCTCCCCTTAGCTCATCCAAAGTAGGGTGACCAGAATAAAGAAATGGGAACCCAACAAAGGGGCTCTAGGAATGGTTGAGATGCATTTTCTTTATCATAAAATTCTGCATAGATCTTCCCTGGCAGGTGTGGCTCAGTTGGTTAGAGCGTCGTCCTATGCATCGAAGAGTCACAGGTTCGATTCCTAGTCAGGGCACATGCCCAGGTTGCAGGTCGACCCCCAGTAGGGGAGCATATGGGAGGCAAGCAATCAATGTTTCTCTCTCTCTCTCTCCCCCTCTCCCTCTCCCTTCCTCTCTCTCTATTTAAAATCAATAAAAAATGTTTAAAATGTTGTATAGGTCTAATTTTATCACTCTGAAAAGGAAGAGAAAACACTCATCTTCTCTCATATTACATAACCCCTTGATTTAAGGACACAGAACTCAGGTGGATAGAGCTAGTGTTTATTCAACAAATACATACTCAACTACCATCTATTAAATAGACTTTTGTGTGCTAGTCTAAGAACCTAACTGCTATTTATAACATTGCTTATACTATGGGAAAGGAGAAACACCAGACATGCAACAGAATATTGGATTATAACTTTGATATAAGTTATAGCTGTCTGTATTGCTTCAAGTACTAAGAATAGAAAATTGCAGTTTCTGAACTGACCAGAAAACCCACTGGTGGCCTGAAGATAACATCTTTAAAAACATCAAGCCCACTGTCAGCAAAACTATAAATAATATTATGTTGATTTTGGTATGTGAATTTAATACTATTAACATATCAAAAATGGATCACAAATAGCACATATCACATTTGACATTTCCCCCCTAATAATGCCTATTTGTCTCTATTAAGCCATCAAGTCCATTGTATCACTCATTGTTGATACCCAGGACTTATGTTTACCATTTTGCTGGCTGGAGTTACCTTTTCCCTTAAAAAAAAAGAAAGAAAAATAAAACAAAAAGCCATCCTATTCCATAGTACAAAGTGGGAGTGGGATCTGTCATTGATCCCATTAACATTGCACTCAAATCAACTGAGCTAACCAACTCCACTGATGAAGAACTACAGAAATTCACCCACAAATGGTGCTTATCTATCTAAGGGTATGCCACTATCTAAATCAGCAGTATGGCTCTGATTAGTGTTTTTCCTTTTTGTGTTTGTTTTTTTAAGTATTTTTTTTTATTAATTGATTTTAGAGAGAGGAAGGGAGAGGGAGAAACATCCATCAGCTGCCTCCTACACACCCCCTACTGGGGATCAGCCCACAACCCGGGCATGTGCCCTGACAGGGAATTGAATTAGCGACCTCTTGGTGCATGGGACAATATTCAACCAACTGAGCCACACTAGCCAGGGTGACCAGTGTTTTTCCCTAAGCCTCTAGTTCATGTGAACACATCTTGCTTTTAAATTTAGAGGTACAAGTGAATTAAGCATCATTTATCTCTCACCTTATTTAGAGGTTTTTTAAAACATATTCAGGGATCATCCAGCCAGATGTGAGGCTGATGGGCCCAGTCTGTGGATGGACCAGGCCATGTGGACCAATCCTCCTGATAGATGCCTGCTTTAGACCATTTCCTTATTTATCATAGACAATGTGGGAATTAAAGACAATGGGAAACATACCAATATGTTAAATTATTTTGTTTTTATAGCTGTGTTAAAGAATAGTGGGAAAAGTCAGTGAAATTGAATGGCTGAAATTACATTTAAGGATGTTCTGTGGCTTAGATTATCTACGAATTGCCAGTCCTCTATCATTACAGAGAAGACATGGCAAAGGACAGAGGAAAGTTTAAACACATTTGGAGAGCACTTCATGTGTTATTATACATATTGTCTTTATATTATCCATAAATGTTTGCAATTTGAACAACTTTTGTAACCATTTTGCATTAATGTAGACACAATGTACACACACACATACACACATGCCCAATATCCACAGCAAAGAATGTATTCTTAAACAATTTGCAATGTTATTTCTCACACCGCTCTGCCATGATGTCTTCTCCTCAGGCTGGCGCATGGAAGGCGCCACGTTTGCCCCATGCCTTGCCCATGGCACACCCTGCAGAGGAGCTGAATTCCCACTCTCATCTACCTTCCCAAATCCCATCCAGCTCTCCTTGACCTCTTCCTCCTTGACCTTCTGCTAGAATCATCAATGCAACACTTGAAGAAATGCTGCCTTCCTTGGCCTCTGGTTGATTTTATATTAATTCATCTCCTTTACCTAACTAGATCGTCTAGGAGTTGCAACGTGATTGCTGTATCTATATCTACAAACACATCAAGCACAGTGCCTACTTAGCACATTGAGGTATTCAATAAATATCTATTTACCACCCATTTTAAAAGAAAAAAAAATTATCTGCAAATCCTAGTGTTAGTCTGTAGCTGTTTTGTTGTCATGAGGAGTGAAGCAAAATATAAATTCACAAAATTCCATAGCACCTTTCCTCTAAACAGTTTTTAATCCTTTCTCACAGATGATCTCAGTTTTACAAAATCCTGGAATGAAAGGCAAGGAAGGATAGAAACTAAAGTTTCTAAGACTTTTATATCCCTCTTAGTGCACACATGAAGTGGTGGTGCCTTTGGCGGCACGGACCATGAATGCCTGCCTCACCTTTAGAAGGGGTACAATAAAACCTCCATTACAGAGACTCATCAATCCAGAACCCTTAGTTAAACAAAAGCACGAGTTTTCATATATTAATAAAAATAGGTGAATTATAGCCTGGCTGGTGTGGCTCAGTGGCTGAGCATCGACCCATGCACCAAGAGGTGGCCAGTTCAATTCCCAGTCAGGGCACATGCCCAGGTTGTGGGCCCCATCCCCAGTGGGGGGCATGCAAGAGGTGGCCAATTGATGTTCTCTCTCATCAATGTTTCTATCTTTCTCTCCCTCTGTCTTCCTCTCTCTAAAATCAATAAAGAAAAAGAAGTAGGTAAATTATAGCAAAAACAAGATCAAGGATTTATTTCAAAATCCACACCTTTGGAAGGCTCTTCACTTATTACATATTTGTTCCAATTTTGTACACCTTCCTAGATATAATAATTGATAATTTCAATATTAAGGAATATTTAATGAGCACGTACTCTCAGCCAGGAATCAAAAAAAGTGCTTTAAATACCTAATCTCATTACAAACATCCTATAAAGAATTCATTATTATTCTATTCGTTTACGATATCTAAACTGAGACACTAGATGTTCAGCAACTCGCCCAGGATCACACAGCTTAGAACCAGTATTTGAACTCACCTTACACAATGCCAGAGCATGATGACTGTGCTCTGCTGACAATACAATACTTAACGACGCACGATCACATTCCTCAGCCATTAAAGGCTTTCTTGGTATAGGACAGCTACTACAATTGCAATGTTGCCAACACATGACAGAGTTATTCATAACAAAGTTTAGAGTAATAGAACTTTTACATCAACCCTCTATTTAAAATCACTAGACAGAACTCCCTCCCCCTCCAACCCTGCATTCTAGTTAATCAAAGTTTTAATGTATTAAAGATCTGCAGGAAAAAGAGAGTGGGGTGGGGGAAGATTTACTGACTCTATTTTGCAGATTCTGGAACAAAGACAATTTCATCATCAATTTGTTGGAAATAGGGAATATATTAATAATTTAAAAAGCCACTTGGGAATAGTTGAAATGTCATTCCAACCCACATTTCTAGATTGACTGAAAGGTGATTTGAAAGAAATTGGGTACACAACTTTTGGTTATCATAGGTGCAAATTATTTCAGGACTGTTGGGGGAGGTATATTTGCTTAGCTTAATGATATTGGGAGAAGTAAAGACGAATTCATGTTTGTGAGAAACAATTCCACTGGTCCGTACAGGAGCTGATAAAGCAAATATTCCAGTTTAAGTCAAATTTTTATTGCCCTGTGATTCTCAGAAGGCCATAGGGGACCAGGGTTCTCTGAGGCTCTTACCTGGTGGCAGAACTCAAGGTGCTAACCCTCTTTAGATGTGAGGATGGAAAAGTGTCAAACAGTTCTGGCCTAGGCAAGTCCTCCGGGCTGGTGGTGGTCTTTACCATTATTTTTGTCCCTGCAATAGCACAGCAATCTTAGTGAGTTGGCATAATATCTGTTCATAAGAGATTTTGAAACTTACTGTTGGTTGAGACATTTCTAGGTCCTTAACTAGGGAGAAGCTGGGGATCCTTAGCTACAGACTAGTTCTAAAAGGACCAATTATAGAAGACTCTGTAATTTCCTTCTATAGAATTGAGAGTGGGTGGAAAATGTGAGGATTTCAATACCATACAGTATGCTTCAAATAAGTACCTATTGGGTTGCTGCTGTATTTTTCTAGTTCATCACTCCTCTCATTTCACCCAAGAGCACTGCATCTAGGGAGGCTTCTTGGTACAGGCAGGGTCTACAGCCACTACAGGACTCTAAGAAAAAAACCCTATACCAGTCCCCTTCTCCCTTCTGCAGATAGTGCTCAGGTTGCAATTCATTCTACTAGGCTACTGCTTCCTTTTCATTTTTTCCTTCATGGCTTCCTTTATTATTAATTCCCAAAACATTTTTAAAGTTCAAAATCTGGAAATAATGAAAGAGCAAAGAACTCTTTCATCTGCAGAATGGGGATAATACTGGGACTTCAGAGGGTGATTATGAGGATAAATGCAAGAATATTTGAAATTTAATAATTAAGTGAGCCACATGGAGCTGCACTGAGATGGAAAAGGTGAGCCATTACTTCTTCCTGCATGCACATGTTGGCATACAACATGCCATTCTTATTCCAGAACCCACATTCAATTTAGGAATCCTTTCAACACACTGGGATAGGAAGCCTTTATTGGTCAACTGGCACTTGGTATTATGATAAAAAATAACCTCTGGAGTAGACATCATCGCTACTCCTCTTCCCCCACCCACCCAATAGAGAAAAGAGACATACATGGCCTTTACCTCCCGTGTTAAGAATCATCTCAGTACTGAGACTACTCAGAATGGGGAGTTCACGTGGAACAAGGCTTTAAACCCATATACCACAGGCTTTGGATAATGGCAGACAGAAAAAGCCACAAGAAAATCTTGGTATCCCTCTTCTTTTGTTGTAATTCTTTCTGAACCATTGTAATCCATGGAAAATATCAATTGAGCTGAAACGCACTTCTGGAAGAAGAGGGACATCCTTTGGATATGTGATTTGTCAGCTTAAATCATCAGTAATTGCATCACCCAGGTGTGCTAAGAGCCAGGTTTGGCATAATATTGCTCCCTACCTATAATCCTCAGAAACCTCTACTTACATATGGAGGCTTGATGGGGACTTTCAGGTTGACTGATGTTTCCTTATTTCGTGGTTACCTTTTGCCCTGGGGGAATGGCCCAGGAAGGGAACGTCTGAAGAAAAGTCTGAGTGAGAACTAGTGTGTTACCAACTGTCAGTCTTTAAAGGCTAGTGGCTTATTACATGTGATAGAAGCTGAGCTGTGGAATGTAAAAAGCAACATGCTCACACTGGCTTAGGAACAATGGCACTTGCGGGAAGTCTCTGCTTTCTCAAAGCCTACCTCTCCAGCCAGCAACATTTGCCAGGTACTAAAAAGAGTGTGAAATTTTTGCTAAAGCTTTGAATCTTCCCTTGTGTCATTCTTAATAAAATGTCTTCTGAAAACACATTAATGGTTTGTATAGTTTTGGAAGCTTTCTTAATTATTGGAGTATGTGCATGTATGTGTGTGGGGCGGGGGCGGAAAGAACAGCCTGTATGAGGATTGGCGAAGTCTCTGGCTACGTGTTGGTGGCCTGAAGGTAAAAGGTGAATTGGTACATATGATCTCTTTTGGTCCCTTCCAATTCTGAATTCTATAATCCAAATGACTTTTTAAAAAAGTCTAAAAGTGTTCTCTCTACCAGGGTGCAGACAGGGCAGTTAAGAAGGAGCAACAATCTACTGTTGCCCTTGACCCCAGTTTCTTTGCTGCGTTGAACATTTTGGGGAAAAGCAAAGAATAAAATGAAAAAGGGAGACAAAGTCACCTCTCTTAAGTTATTCTAAAACAGTTTGATCATTTTATATTTATATTTTTATCTATATATCTATCTACAGCTGACAGTGTGCAAATATTTAGTTTTTCATATTTTAGGCAAGAAAAAAAAATGGAATGGATTTTGTCTAACACTGTAGCTAGACTGATTATATCTTGCCATGATGTACCATGACTTTCCTATGGATATTCTAAAAAAGTTTTCTGAATAAAGCATTAGACATCACAAAAGACAAGGCATCTAAGACCTACAAATGATAGGAAAAAATTGAAGTCCTATACGTGGCCAACATGATAATTATCTCCCTCTCTTTTTCAAGAAGGGATTTCCTTGAAAGCTTTGTGCAAACATTTTCCTTTTCTGGCATACATGATAAGACCACACGTTAAGACATGCCCCATATATGATTACCATATGGATAGCAATAATTCTACTCCTTTCTATCTCCCTCAAGAAATCTTATCACGTGTTCAAATGAATGAAAATAATTCCTGTATTATTTGGATAATTCTGAATCTTCTCCAATTTACTAAGTAGCTAATTTGGTGCAATTATTTATAAAATGTTATATTTACCAATCATTGTGACACACCTAAAAATTGATATCACGTATTCTGGATAAGAACCACTGCTCTTAGGAGCTGAAGAATCAACAGGACAATAGATGAAGCCAATACCTTAGTCTTGCAAAGGTAAGGATAACATTTATCCATCTATGTATTTCTTTATATATCCATTCTGATCAGAACTTGATTTCATGAAAATCATTATAGCCATGAAAAATGGCAGGATTTGACATGAAAAGAGGCTAGATCCAGGGAAACCAGCTAGAAAGCTACTGCAATCATTAAAATGAGAAATAAAAGGGGCACAGCTGAGGTGGAAATGGACAATAAGGACCAAAGAATATGGAGCCCCATAGACAACTGCAGGATTAGAAAGAGCAATAACCACTGTCATGAATATAGGAATTCAAGATACTTCTGCATGTTCTTTGCGGACTTACTACCAAACTGCTTTTCTATTTATTGGAATTCAGTGGACATGTGATCTTGACCCTGCTTTAGAGGAGAGTCACACAGAAACACCTTCTACTCTCTCTCCTACCTAAGGCCATCGGTACAGGAAGAGAGCCCTGGCTGGACTTCAGAGCCACGTAGGTAAGCCAGTCTAGGGAGATGAGCTGGTAGAGTCATTAGGGTGACACTAGCTGGGGTGATTCTTTTCTTAAGGGAGTCCATTATTCTTGGATGTTTATGAAAAAAGTGACCCTGGGCCAAACCCAAAGAAAACTGTGAAGTAAGGTTAATTCAAATTTGGGTCACCTATTCAAACCATTTCTAATTCTTCTCACACCCTCTTTCAGTTTCATTTTCATAATTCCTCTCTCTTTTAGGTATGACTCCATCACAAACATTAGCTTTCTAATGAGAACTCTAAAACAGTTCTCAGGAGGTGCCACAACTTTCCTGAGGGCCATTTCCACATTGTCCACTCCCTCCACTCCATCACATACAATGATTCTTATGTGCTCCTCCTTGCCCTGGTTGTGGAACTTCTCTAAAACCATAGGCATTAGAAATTTCAATGGTGAAACAGCCGGCAGTGAACTCTGCAGTTGGCACTAGGAAAGTTCCTGCCCAGTAACTTATCAAACTTACAGAAAAGCAGGAAGACAATCACTGCTCCCGCCCTGAAGGCCAGCCCTTTCAGTCTTCCTGCTCTGCCCACCCCCCAAAAAGAAATCAAGGAATGGGTCAAAATAAGTATAATCTACTAGAACTTCTCTGCCAATTTTTATTTTATCTGTATTTCATTGATTAGGAAAAAAAATAATGATGCTTTTTATGTTCCCATAGGTAATATGATAATTAACATATATGTGGTACTTATCATTTGCCAGGCAGTGGTCTTAATGCTTTTTATATTAATATACTCAATTTGTATACCTTTAAATACTAATATTCTCATTTAACCCTCTGAGATATGTAACCTCGTTGTCAACATTTTACAGAAATACGAAGAATAGGGAGATCTTAAATAATTTGCTCAGTAAGTGACCAATGCCGATCGATGTTCTAACCACGGCAACCCGATGCCTCTCTAGAACTTTAGATTATGAATTTAAGTGAAGAACCTCTGGTGTGGCTCTAGTTTTAAAAAAGAAAGTAATCAAAGGTAGAGGAATTATGAATCATAGAATATCACAGCGATTTTCAACCTCTTTTATCTCATGGAACACATGAACTAATTACCAAAATTCTATGGCACATCAAAAAATATACATTTTGCTGATCTAACAAAAAAAAAAATAGGTCTAATTTTGATTCATTCACACCAGATGGCTATTGTTGTGTTGGCTGTTGTCATGTGTTTATTTGACAACCTAATAAGGGAAAAGAAGTCAGTGCCCCTGACTAAATAGTCAGGTATTGCATGTTTTAAAAATTCGTGTGGCATACCAGTTGAAAATTGCTCGAATATCAGAACGGAAAAGGGCCATAGAGGTGATGGGAACTTCCCAGTTTGGGAATGATGACACCGAGACCCCAAAAGGTAACATGTTTTCCCTCCACAGCTAAGGAGTGGTACAGCTGTGGCCAGAATTCAAGTCATCTGCATTCTCATTTGGTATAGCAGGAGGAAGACACTCGTGGGACCGAGCAAACTTAATTAGCTCAATAAAGTGATACTTATTGGAAGGGAGTAGACTGGGGATAGATACCCTTTATCTGGCCCTGAAACGTGAAATAAGGTCAGTAAAATATCTATTTCAGCATCCATTGGTAAGTTCCTAAGTCCTTTTTTGAAAGTTAATTCTCTGGGAGAATTTCCAGATATTATCATGACTTTTAAACCTGTAAGGCCAAGCAGTCGGCTTCTACAATGATGTTCTCTCTGGCACATGTTGGCTAGAACTAACTCTTGGGATTCAAATTCACTCAAGTTCAGGCTCTAGCCGCAGACCTGTGAGCATTTCATGGTGCTCTGCTGCCATCATCTGGCAAATTGAAGTCAAGGACAGTGACTCAATACCAGATTAACAGAGTTCTCCTGAATGCAGTGGGACAGGGTTTATAGGAGTGGTGACTGAGGCTCGGTTCGGAGCAGGAAGAAGAAATGATTCTATTGTGAGAAGAATAAAAAATTCTGAGGAATGTGATAACTACATCGAAGCTCAAATGTCAGATTTTAAATTGAAAATCTCACTAATTTATTTCTTTGATACTATCAAATACATGTCATAGAAGTGGGTGAAAATTGGCATATATACAAATATGAAGGGAGAGCCTTTCTCTTTAAACAAAAACATTTCCATCTTTATACTGGAGCAAATTCTTGCTTTAAAATATTTATAGTAAAACCACACGTAAAAGTCAGCCAAATAAGGGGTGATTACTCATTTTTATAAAACATTTTTGATAGCAGTGCAAGTGTATGAGTGTGTATAATTTACTTGCAAAAGTTTTATTTGTACACGTTTTTAGAGGAATGTCTGCAGCATGAAACCATGCTAAATTTTCATATAGTATAAAGATATGTACAAGCAGACGATACTTGTAGCATATTTTTTTCCTTCTTATTCACACTTTCTTTAGTGGGACATTTTTCCTATTTAGTCAGCCCCATCTATGGACTCAAAAAATATTCATATTGTCATAGAATTCAAAAAGAGTCAATGTTTAATTTTTGAATCCAAAATAGGGTCTTAAAGCTCATTTAATTAGCAATATTCTTCAGACTGAAGCATTTCAGGACATTATATAGGAATAGTTATTTATTTATTTGTTTATTTATTTTTTCTATGCCCCAAACTGTCTTAGATTCCCAAAGGGAAAGTGAAAGATTCAGAGAAAATGGAGACAGGGTTGAGACAGAGCCTTTGATTTTGCATGAGAAGCCCCATGGACCTGCTCCTCGGTGAATCTCCGTTAGAACTCATTTGCCTGGCCGGTGAACGAGCTGAACTAGACAACTAGTAAGGTTGCTTTCAGCCCTCAAAGCCTGATTCTCAGGTCTTATACGCACAGTGGGGAAATGTCTGCCACTTCTTGGCCAAGTTCAAATGGGCATTGTCCTTTAAAGGATGGACCCTCTCCTCTTTCCTTGGCCACACCCCCAGAAGCTGGGCTGAGGACAGCCAGATGTAAAGCGCAGTTACCTGGGAAGTGTCGATGATTCTTGCTTTTGCAGCAACATTTTCCAATTAGCTCAGGAGAATACACATCACTGTGACAGGTGGCACAGTAAAAGAAGGCTCTGGACAATGAAAGCAAATCAAGAATGACTTATGTGAGGCTTAACACTAAGGTAGCATGGCGCTGACTCAGTCCGCCTGCCATTAAGTTGTATGTGCTTTAGGACTTTCTCCCTGTAAAGTAATAAAAAGAAATTACCTTTTGACTTCCTTTGCAGATTCAGCAATAAAGAACCCTAATGTGTTCTTATGCAGCTTAACCTGCGCAGGTGGATTTAGTAACAGACCACTAGAGACGAAAAATAAAAATACAGTAAGTTTTTTTCCTTCAATAACTGTGCCGATATTTGGTGTTTCATTCTGTCATTACCAATGGATTCTCTAAGTTGCAGAGTTACCAGGACTCAATCCCCTTTTACTGTCAAACATGGCAGAAAATGTGAATTTGACTATATTTAATACTCTGATTGCTGCTAAATACGCTGAAGGAAGCCAGGACACAACACAATTGCTGAGCTGCGGACACAAGCTGAGCTAAGGCTAAGCTCTTCCTTGGACTGTGTCCTGAATCTGAGATGGTCAAACCAGCTCAGATGTATGAAGAAGCCTTGATGATTTAGCCTATCCATTGCCATCGAGGCCAAGGCCACACAGTTGCTAGACTTACGAGTGCTGTTCATCCCTCGGCTACTTGACCTTTAAAATTAAATTAGTCTATAATAATCAGTTGGGTTTAAAAGTTCCTTTCATTTGCCTATACATTTTCTGAACTTGCATATTTCTTTTGACTTCATATTTTTCTCCTGATTGCAAGATTTATGGGGGCAGGAACATGAATTGTTTCTATTTCTACATTACTTGAACATTTTGATTTTCGATTTTCTTATGGTTTGTGTGTTTGAAAATGCTCTTATTTCATACATGATACTCCCTGATGCAGTCCTCTGTTATGACTATAATGTGAGTTCCTCACACTTCCCCCGTTTATCAGAGCTCCTATTTTTCTCAGACCTCTAGTATGATAAGGTCTTATAACCGTATAACTCCCCGCACTTATCTGCACATGATAAAAGCATTCCTTTCCTCCTTTAAGACACGCTCCTTTTATACTCACAATGGAAAGAGGTTTAGTCTTAATTCTGGCAAAGCTTCTGCTCTTAGGGTACTCCAAGTAACTTGCAAGTGTTAGAGACTTACAAAAATAAAAGGGCTTGCACAATAAAAGCTCCTCAGCCCAATGCCAGGAGTAGAAAATGCTGAGTCGCTATGTTCAGGTGATTATTACCTGAGACATTGGATGGCATTTTCTGAGTATTTACTGACTGATATTAATGCGTAGGATGCTTGCTTAAACTTTAAAAGAGGAAGAATATGGATTTCTGCCTCCCACCTCAAATATCCCTGGTTAATGTTCACTAGCTAGGAAGCATATACTGAGTTGATTCTTCATATCTCCTTTTTTCTTTTTAAAGGAATGGTCCTCTGAACTCTTATTAAATATTTAGTTATGAAGATACTAGTTGCATATGAAAGAAGAGGTGAACTTTTGAAGGTTTTTCTGAACTGGCATTATTGCTTAATTCCCCTCCTCATTAATCATGGCCAGTTGCTTTATTAGAGAATGTTTGCTACTGGAACAATTTCAGATATTATCTAACTGGGTCAGGTCCAACTTTATCTCCAAGTAGGTGACAAATTATTCCATAAGACAAATCTTTATGCTTATCCAGGGGTTTTGCAAGTCTTAGAGTATATTCAAGTGTATCAATTAGAAGAGAAAATAAAAGGTGAGAAAGAGGTTTCCACCAGTGTTTCAACATACTTGCCTAAAGCCCAGTCATTGAGATGCCCTATTTTTCTTCACATATGGCTATGGTGGATTTAGTACAGCTTGGTGATCAGAAGCACAGCCCCCGGAGCCAGATTGAGTTCAGATTCTGCCTCTGCCTCTTAGAAGCAGTGTGAGCTTGGGGAAATTCGTCAACCTTTCTGGGCCTCAGCCCCCTCCTCTGTAAAATGGAACTAATAACTGTGCACATGTCACAGTCAATGTTGTAAGGACTCAAGAGTTAATGTAAAGTGCCTACAGCACTGTTGGTCATGAACCAGCAGTCACGTAAGGGATCTCTGTTATCAATATCTTTGCCAGATCAGGATTTAATTCCTTTGATTCACCTGACTTTTGGGTGAGAAACCAAAGTTAAATCTATGTTAGAACAGGTACCTCTTTCATTGTGGGTAGATGTGTGCTTGACAGTAAACAGCACCAGGAGTTCTCAAAGATATGCAGAAATTAGTGGCTTAGTAGATACTCATGTTTCTGGTCTATGATGTCCTAATAGTCATTCTAATAATATTTATAGAAATCCAGCATGTCAGAGTTGAAAAGGATCTTAAATGCATTTGGCCCAGTAGTTTCCAAATGCCAGTGAATAAACTGACTATATCAAGGAGACTTAAAAAATTCTCAGGCCCCACTCTTGGAGATTTTGATTCTGTAAAGTTCAGAAGTAGGGTTTTGGAATCTGTATGTCTTTAAAACTTTGCAAATAATCCTGGTGGGTAGCCCGGATTGTTGAAGGCCAAAAAGATGTTACAACTTGATCAAATTTTGGACCAGTCTGAAACTCAAAGTGCCTGGTTTAGGGTTAGACTTTAAGATTTCTTGAGCAGGGCAGGATTGCTAGAAAGAATTTAACCAGCCAGAAAATATTATCTATTCTCTTCTTAATGACTTGCTTTTCACTGTACCCCACGGATTGCTTCTGCCAGATTCTTTCTGCATGCTCGCTACCTGCACAGAACTGTTGTTCTTCCCAACCTTTCACATAAAACCATTCCTTTGTGCTATCACTCAAACTTACTGAATTTGGACAATTTCCCTGTAATTGCAAGGTTCCTGGTAATGTTGGTTTTAGAGCTGGAAGTGGTCTTAGGTGTTCATTAACTTGAGTTCCTCACTTTACAGATGACGAACACTTTGCCAAGGCCACCGGGCTAACACATCATAATCAGGACTAGAATCTAGTGTGTCGATTCTAATTCAAGTCAGTTTTACACTGGGAACCATACATAAGCCAACGTCTTTCTTGTTCCCCATCCATTTAAGCCCCTACTTTTTATTTTTCATCACCTTTTCTCTATATATTATTGTAGCTGATTCTCTACTGGTCCTAAGTTTTATTTTTCTGACATGATAACTTCTCTTACTTCTCATAGTATCCAATATGGGTTCTCAGGAAATAGTGGTAATGTTATCTCTTTCCTCCATCTCCCCTATTAACAACAGACTTTATCTAGCAGGCCAGTCAAATTCTCATCTTGCCATGTTTTGCAGATTTGTTTCTAAGACTAGAGTTTGTGAGAACATTTTTATCATAAGTAATTCTATTTCATAGTATAGTTTCATGGTCAAGATTTACAAGATCTGGTAATATATTAAGAGGAACAGATCTGAGAAGGTGACCCCTGCTGATGAGAACTGGGGCAGGGTCACAGGAGCAGAGGCCAAGTGCGTGTCCACCAGGGTAACCACTCTCACCCCACTCATCAGAGATAGTACTAAATGCACCACAGCAGCCTGCGTGCCCCATAGGCTGCTCTCAACAAAAGGCAGAAAGCTTAGTTATGGCTGTAATTTTTTAGAAAAGTCTTAATCATAAATAGTCTACTAAAAATAAAAAATAAAAAAGCAAAACAAAAACGGAAGAGGTCCGGAGCCTCATTGCTACCAGTAACTGGAAAGCGAGAATTCGTGTTCGATGGCTATCAGCATGAGGTGCAGCTTCACAAAGCAGAACCTGGGAAGGGAGACAAGGTCGTGAGGAAGGGGAGGACAGCAGGGCACTACTCCACAACACTGTGACCAGCACTCTGTGCTCCACACCTGGGAGGGCACCAGCGCCTCGGCAGGGGAAGGGCCTCCCAGTATGGAATTCCCACTTGTAAGTGAATCCATCCTGAATAGAAATAAAAGAGTCCCACAACTTCTAGTTTGCAGAGACTCAGACTCATTCTTGTATCTTATATTCTTATATCGTCAGTGCTTGCCATGGATCCTGGCCTACAGAAATGCCATCAATGAACATTGTTGAAAGAATGTCATTGCCTGAAAAAATGAGGAGAGTGTTTCTTTTAACTTACCTGGAAACTTCAGGAAAACTCATTCCAGCAAAATCATCAGAGAGACGTTGAGTCAGGATTTTGTTCTTCAAGCTACTTAAAAAGATTTTTTGCCAGGGCCATTTAGGACAAACCTGTAATATACAATCATGACACATGAAGCACCTGACATGGATAATGGGAGACTATAATTCAAGCTGTGTATTTTGCTAAGCAGCAAACCAGTGCCCATTAGGTGATAGGAAGGAAATTTGTCCTAGTGCTTAACTGGAGAACTGTCAAAGGAAGAACTAAAACTCTTAACATACATCTCAACTACTTTCACTAAAGAGTCCAGAACAAAGTGGAGGCATCCTGACTTAGTTTCTTCCCAGATGGCATCCAAGACTCCTTACTGGAAATTAGAATTCTTCTCCCAATAATTTCAGCAAGGTAGATTAGTTTTTGAGTCACTAATAACATGGGAAGGATAATATAGAATCTAAGTTGTCTCTCCCTAGATATGGCTGTTCAAGATTGGTATTTCAATCATATTAGTTTTCTACTGATATACATACCTCATTTTATTGTGTTTCACTTTATTATACTTCACAGATGTTGTGTTTTTTACAAACTGAAGGCAAAGCCCTCCATCAGCAAAAAATATTATGAGTCACTTTACTGAGATACTCATTTTATGGAGATGGTCTAGAACCAAACCTGCAAAATCTCAGAGGTTTACCTGTAACCGCATACCACAAAGAAAAAAATATACATGCTTTCTCCTCAGTATCAGACCTCTTCATGGGTTCAAATGAACTCAAAGAGCCACCCTGATTGATGGAAATGCAAATGCAAAAATCAAGGATAGCAGTAGGTTTCCAGAGAAGTGGGAGATGTGAAGGTAGAAGGGATAACTCCCTAAAAGGCTAAATGCAACCTGAGGGACAGGAGTGGTAGGGTAGTTCATCTCTGGTATTTGTGTAAGATCCTCAAAATTGTGTTATGTCTCTTTGCTTCTTCCTCTTATTCTCCCACCTGCTTTTATGAGAATCACTACCACTCTGTTCTGACATGGCAGGACAGGCCCCTTAAAGCCCAAAATCTCAGATAAAAGTCTGTAATTTCTATGAACCCTGAAATGTTGTCACCATGGAGAGTAAAGACCATTTGGGAAATACTTCTCCAATGGCCATCTGGGGGTTTAGGAAAAACAAAGTAAGAACAAACACACAAACAAAAATTTCTGCCTTGCTAAAAATGATCACCATCTCAGGCAATCCAGGCACCTCCCCACCCCCACCTGTTCCCAAGATTGAGCTGAATCTCCTGCTTTTTCCCACACTCTTAAATTCCTCTGTTGAGGAGGGCTCAACTCATTGGGCAGTTCATACCACTATTTAAGCAAAGAAATTGGCTTTGTGCTTCTAATCTAGTGTTTCACTTTTGGGAAAGGGTAAAAATGATAACCACAGAGATGGAGAAGACTTCCTGAGTTAGTTTTTAAAAGATCAGAAAGGGAAACAGGAAGACAAAATGAATTTTAGCTTTGGACAGTAGAATTGGGGAGCTCAAGTAAATCAGTCAGATTAGATCTAATCTATGTTTAAGCTTGCAAAGAAATGCTTTCTGCCTAAAACCAAGTGGAAATGCTCTTCAAACTACAATTTCCCACCATATACTCAATATAGTAAAACAAACAAACAAAAACACATGCTATTGATCCAAGGCCTTTTCATCGGAGTACTAAGAAGTTTTACAAATATTATCTCAATACTTAGAAAAATCTGGTTATGAGATTAATAACTCTCATTTATAGACGCAAAAACTGACAGAGAGAGTTAATTAATCTGAGTATAATGGGACATAAGACACTGGAGTCCTAGCCATTAAACCTAAATAAATAGTTAATTACAGAATCTAAAGCACCAGGGCAGCATACAGCATTAAAAACATCTTGCTCTATCTGATTCTGCCCAGTTGAGGATTTCTGAAAGTGAGTTTCAGACTTCACTTCTAAAAAAAAAAAGCCATGACCACAGATATCTCTCGATTCCCATATTTCAAAAACCATCTTATGATGACTATTGATAGAAAAAGGAAAGCATAATAGGGCTGGTTTTACATTTCTATCGTCTATATTTCTATGAGAGAGATGAGATCTTCAGAGGGAGAACTCATTCCTTTTATTTTCTCCAGCCACAAGGATTAAAATCACAATCATCACAACAGACATTGCAGTTATCTTCCACTTTCTAAGCCTAGAGCACAAAGAGGACTTCCTGACAAACCATTTCCTAGGCCACACAGAGTGACCACCAAGTGAAGGTTAAAACATGGTCATGGTGGTAGCACCAAGCTCGTTTCCTGCTGCCTGATGGCCATTCCATTCATGTATATGTGATGTCTCCTCACTCGCAGAAGTAACTACAGAAGAATTCTAGGAGTTCCAGTTAGCACTGTGCTGGCAAGAGCACCTCTCCCTTCTTTTGCTTTTCCTTGATAGCACCAGAAAAGGAGCCAGAGAAGATGCAAAAAGTTTTGAATTTATTGAACAAAGGACATAAATAAAGTGTGAAGAGAGACCAGGAGGAAAATTGCACATAAAAAAAGGCAAATGTGGACTCGTAATTAAATGGAGAGAAAGGTCAGTCTTTGGAGGGGCTTTGGACAACAGGGTATCAGGCCCAGCTGAGGGTTAGAACACCTTTTCTATGGATTTCATGGAAATGGCATTTGGAAAGTCATACTTTCTGCTATGTTAATTCATTCCAATAGCTCCTTTTAGGTGCTATTTTGTCTCAAACGTATCCTAGGACTTGACGTGGGATTTTGTGAATAGATACCCAACACTCACTGGCATAGGGCATAGTGGTAAGACCATATGTCAGACGATTCTAGTTGTTACTCACTTCCTATATGACCAAGTTAGTTAGCGTCACTGTCCCATTACTGGGATACTGCAGTGAACTATTACTGAGGGGAAACATAATGTATTTAAAATGTGTACCACATAGTAGGCACTCAATATGTGGTCATTATTATTATTACTATATGGAATGCCCCCAAAATAACCCGGAAAATTAGATTTTAATTATTATTTGCATTATTATTTTTGTTTGATGAATACAATTATTTATTATCATGTTGATTATTTTGTATTTAATTTATATTTAAGTATGTGACTTCTCCACTAATAACATAACCTTTAATTATATTTCTACTTTCAATAACTCAAAGTGCTTCTACATTTATGAATACATTTACATTCATAATATCATGGAGCAGGTAGGAAGCAGAGTTATGGTCTCTATTTTGCAGATAAATATTATTAGGCAAGAATAAAATAAATAACTTTTTTCAAGGTTAATGTGGTACATAGGAACTCAATCTAGATGTCTTAATCCCTTCCCAGCTCAAGTAGAAGTCAAATCTCCTTTACTGGTGCCTTCTTGCTTTCCTCAATTTTTATATCTATTTCTGATCCTAATATGTGAGAACACGAGGATAGAGCCAAGATTCAACATCAATTTACAAGGTTACCTTAGTGTTTTGCTCAACAAAGAGAGATGTTAGAAAGGTGCACAAGCCTGGCACCAAACAGCCTTGGGCGATAAATCCAAGCTTCAGTTCAGCAAAACAGATGATATTGTCTCCAGTAGCCCAGTTCCAGCTGGGAATCTTTGGCAGAAAAACCTGTTTCATGGTAGAAAGTAGGTCAAACATTAAAAATAAATATAATTTGAGAAATTTCTTTCTAGATGAATATCTTTATTTTACTTTAAAGCATTTATTATGTCCAGGTCAGCAGAAGTGATAAGAACAAATTCAACATTTAGAAATGGTTAGGGGTCGAATGCTTCACTTTTTAAAATGAAACTAGCTATAGTTGCAAAATCAGGTCGAATGGCTTTGACCTCTGTTTCTACTCTGAATTTTCAATCTTTTTTTGTTTGTTTTTATTAAATATAATTGACCTATAACATTATATTAGTTTCAGGTGTGAAACATAATGATTCAATATTTATGTACACTGCAAAATGATTACAACAATAAGTCTAGTTGACATTCATCACCATAGTGGTCATTATTTTTTTCTTGTGATGATAACTTGTAATGGTTTATTCTCTTACCAACTTTTAAATATATAATAAAGTATTATTAACTATAGCCACCATGCTGTATATTACACCTCCATGATTTATTTATTTTTTAACTGTAAGTTTGCACCTTTTGACCCCTGCACCCATTTTTCCCACTCTAATCCCTGGCTTCTGGCAACCACCAATCTATTTTCTGTATCCATGAGTTCAGGGTTTGTTTTTTTCTTTATTTGTTTACTTAATTTTAGATTGGGCATAGAAGTAAGATCATAGCAATAAATACCTACCTCAAGAAACAAGAAAAGGCTCAAGTAAACACTTTTGGTTGTCCTTAACTTTTGACTCTTTAATGTGTCTTGGTATGGGTCTCTTCGGGTTCCTCTTATTTTGAATTTTTGGCTTCCTGAATTTGGATGTCTGTTTCCTTCCCCATGTCAGGGATGTTTTTAGCCATTATTTATTCAAATAAGTTTTCTACCTCTTTCTCTCTCTTTTCTCCTTGTGGAACTCATAATGCAAACGGTCCACTTGATGTCGTCTCATCAGCTGCTGAAGCTGCCTTCACTCACTTGCATTCTTTTTTCTTTTTTGCTGCTCTGGTTAGGTGGGTTCCACTACTCCATCTTCCAGTTCGCTGATCCTGTCTTCTGATTCATCTAGTCTGGCTGAGCCCCTATTTTGAATTTTTCAGTTCAGTTATTGTATACCTCAGGTCTGTGACTTTCTCATATTTTCTACCTCTTTGTTGAAATTTTCACTTTTTTTTAATACATTCTTCTCCCAAGTTCAGTGACATTTTTATGATAGTTATCTTGAAAACTCTGTCAGATAAATCACTTATCTCTCATTAAGGCATTTTTTCTGAGGTTTTATCTTGTTTTTGTTGTTGTTATTGTTTAGAATACATGTTTCTGTTTCTTCATTTTCCTTGACTCTCTGTGTTGGTTTTATGCATTAGAAAAAACATCAACCTCTCCTAGTCTTAAAGGAATGGCCTTGTGTAGAAGATGAACCTTATCAATCAACCCTGACCTAGCTCTTAGTTGTCTCTCAAACGTTTGTAATTGTCTAATCAGCCTATTTTAGTCTTAGTGCTCCCAGTAGAGTGTCCCCATCAGTGTCACGAAGCAGAGGTCATTCCTCACCTACATTCACGTTGAGTGGAAATTAGACCCTTGGCAGCAGCTTTTAAAGTACACAAATATACTTCTTTCTGAATTTACATTTGTAAGTGATTAACAATCTTAATGAAACTCTGAATTTCACCTACACTTGGCAAAAACTTTCACATGTAAACACATTAATAAATCCATCTGCTACTAAGTTCATCTAGACAAGGTGACTAGATAGGCTAGAAAGTTACAATACCTTGTTGTGGGACTGAAGTATCTGTATGATGACTCTGGTGGTAGGGTTATAGTTCTTGATAGACAGTACCCTATAGAAACAACAAATATGCTCATCAGTGATGTGCCACATACTGTAATATAATTCAATTCAGAGTTAAATTGATATGTGGGTAAGCATAATAAAGTGGCATGTTATAAGTTTCACTATTATGCTGTTCTCTAAAAATATTCTGTTTAATAGAATATCTATCGAAAGGTACAGATGTTTTAGTGACTTAGTCAAATAAATCTATGGAGAGGTCAGCTCTTGGTATTAAGAGATTACGGTCTTCTGAAACCAATTCTTGAGAAGAAAATAAACAGTTTCATATGTATATATTGGCTGTCAAACTGAAACACATTAATTACAAGAAAAACTAGAGATTGACTTACTGTCTGAGGCTTGAAATAACTCATAGATTCTCTTATCCAGCTTTCTCATTTTACAAATTAAGAAATTAAAGTCTGTGTCATATTTACTGTATTATGCATGGTAAAAATTCTCAGCTGTTTCTTACTATTTGTAGAGTCATCTTCAGTTATTTATATTTATTTTGCCTTGGGGGTCAGAAGAGCATCTGAGTGAGGAAAAATGTCACTGCCATCACAAGGATGGTTTGAATCTGTTACAAGTCAAGTTCCTGCTCACAGATAGTTGACAGTTAAAGATGGTAACACTAATTCCAGTCATCTTAAAAATGATTCCCAGTAGTCGCAAACACATCATACTGAACCATGTGCAGTCTTTCACCAGAACTACTGGAAAAAAAGCCCCAATAGGCAAAGTCTACTAATTGGGTCCATGTATCACCAATAGTATCTCTATTTTTGAGGGGGAGAAGATGTTAGTTATAATAATGCTATCTGAACAGTTATCAGTCATCTGTATGCTTACTTTTTGAATTTAGATAGCTATTATCCATATGAAACTTCAGAAAGACACTCAAGAGACTCTATTTTCAATTACTTTTCCATACATCCGTACTAAAACAGGGAGAAACCTAGAATATGATGAACCTAGTGCTGTGATACATGACATCTTCTGTTCAGTCCTATGCACCAGGTTTTAATTTAAAAGAGGCAGAAATAAATCAGCACTGGAGCATAGAAACAGTGTTAGCTTCTTACCTCATAATGTTTGAAGTGTCTTCAGCATGTGAATCACTGCACAAAGGGTTAGCTATAATCAGACACGCTTCTGCGGAGTCCACCTATTCTTCAAGATTGAACAGCAACCATCTTGTTAATTACATGGGAAATGCTATAGTGTACCTCTTTTAGGTTTTCTTATATATATTTTTTCATAAAATTTCCAGTAAGAAAGAGAAAACACTTGGGAAGGAGTTGTAAGAAGGATGCAGTGACATCGGGATCACAGCCTTGCAAATGCTGCAAGGCTGTGAGGCTTCAGTGGATGGACTAGGGCACAGGGACTCCAACACAAATGCTAGATTGCTTTAAAATGAGTCACGTGGATAGTTATATTTTTCCTACCATCCTAACCATCAGTTTATGCCTACCGAGAAGTAATAAGATCTTTTTAAGCAACTGCCTGTATACTTATTTGCCTTTCAGGACAGCAAAGGATGGAGGAACTGGAAGTCTGCTTAGCTTAAAGTAAGCAGTCATTCAATAACTTTGGATCCTGAATTTTAAGATTGTAGAAAATTATTGATGTGGCTCTTATAAAACCAAGGTGCAACAAAGAGAAAGATTATTCTGAGTCTGACATTTTCTGCTTTAATTCTTTATGTTAACTCTATAGATTTCTGCTTTAAAAAACTGAAGCCTTTTAGTTTATATGATTCTGTGAAACTTACAAAATGAGAAGCTGGCTTTGATCTTAAATGAAAACCGTCTAGAGGGTTGGCCTTTAATCATTACTTTTAGTTCCAGCCTTAGTGGGACCTCTGCTATTTTCCTTCATGTCTCTCCTATCAGAAGGCACATCAGGGTGTTTAGAAGTTGGTAAATCTGTCCTCTGGTAAGAATCCCATTTGAATGGTAAGATCAAACACACTTTTGCTATCCATAATTTTTTCAGATCTCTTAGACTGTAAAAATAAAACTGCTCTAGATAGAGAATTTAGTGAAATAAATAATTTAACTATAAGTGTAGATAAACAGTGAGGTCTGCTTGATATTTGTCAAGGAGAAACTGGAAGTCAATTACTATATTTCCTTTATGATCAGTTTTTAAAATTGAGAAAGTCATATTTTCCCCAATTTGGGGGTCTGGAGTAATTCTTTTGAAAGAGAACATACCCTATCATCTTAATTGTTGTAGCTGAGGCTAACTACAAGGAGAGGAAAAAAAAAAATAGTTCTTACAGCAACTCGCCTCAGATCTTCCCACTTCAGTGCAGATCCAGAAACAAAAGTTGTGTAGGCCATGTAGCATTTAAATATGGTTTCCAATTCCAAAGAAGGAGGAACCCTGGACAAAGAATGTAGGACCAAAAATGAAAAAAAAAAAAAAAAGATAGACTTTGCTTAAGAGACTGTTATATTTGTTTGCATTTAACAGAACCCCTAGTCTCCTCTTGGATCACATCTATATTCCATTCATTATTAGTCCACACGGTTAGGTGATTTTTTGACACCACTAGCCTAATTCCATGGACGGGTCTGAAGCTCAGGTTGGGAGAAATGGCTGGTAGCCACTTTTTAAAAACCACCGGCTACCACATTCATCCATCTGGCTACAAGAATCCACATCCCTCCCCTGTACAGCGTACTCTCATGGTCCCCCCCAAAAGTCTCATCTCTTTATAGCAATCAGGTCAAAGTCCCGAATTTTGTCATCTTAAGTCAGGTCTAGATGCAGATGGGGATCCTCAGGTATAGTTCCTCCTCGTCTGAAGACTGATGAACTAGAGACGAGTTTTATTATCCCTATCTCCACACCCAACACACCATGGATAAGGAACAGAAAACTCGCAATAAACATTCCCAAACAAAAGAGGTGAGGGTGGTAATGAATGGAAGTCACTGGAAATTAGCACACAGAAATTCTGTAATCTATCTGAGCACATATTATTAGGGCCCTACTCCAGGGGCACAGCATGTTTTTTTATTAGAGCCCAGTTCTGCCCTTACAAGCTAATCTATTGTTCTTGACTCTTGTTTCTCTCCTCTGACCCTCTGAGCCATCCGTCCTTTTCCCTAATAAATGTCCCATGTTTGTACTTCAGTAGCTTTCTCAGCTTGATTCCTGCCTGTACTACATTGGAGGTCCAGAGGCTTTTTTTTTTTTTTTTTTTCTATTTTGAACTCTCTCTATCCCTTTTACCCCAAGCTGGCAGTACTTTTACCAGTGAATTTCGTTTCTAAAGTACAGACAAGTAAGTTTCTACACATATTATTAGGGTTCATGGCATGCCCACAAAGTCATATTTGTGATTTCTCTGGTGACAGACCTCTACTTGGAGAATGTCAGGATTCTGGGAAGAATGTTCTCAGATTCTTAGAAGCCCCGTTCCTGACTGAGAGGAGCACTAATAAGTCACCACCTTCAATCTTTCTGATGTCTTAACAAAGGATCTTCAGCTGCATCCTTGATTGAATCTTCACCTTTGACCTTGAGGTCATATTTTATAGGTGGCACCCTGGATTTGATTTTTTTTGTCCTGAAGTCACTTTCCTCTTCAATAATTTTTGGTCAGCTAGAGAGACTGCTCTGGGATATCTACATTTTTATTTTTTTGGTTCTGCCTGAAAACTAAAGACTTTCTTCTTCAGCTCAATTTTATTACCTTAACAAAGATGATTATATGATGGCAAATGACACTCAACATTCTTTTGGGAAATCTTAGCCAGCTTCAAAACTGCACTAGGTACATTTTCTATCTTCCACGTTTCTTTTAGTGACATTGTTACCAAAATTCTGCTCTTCTTCTAACACCCAATAGCAATTCCTTCATTGCTTTTCTGGCCTTTACTAAGAGCTTCCATGCAACCCCTCCAGCCTCTGCCTACCACAAGTTCCACGGAAAAGACTACATTGTGGCTTCTGCTATGACAGCACCCACTTCCACTACCAGTTTTTGTTTCTGAAAAACAAACCCTTCTAGAACTTCTTGACCTAAAACAACAATATATGATTTCTCATGATTTTGTGGTTGGCTGGTCTCAGCAATGTAATTCCACACAGTGTTGACTGTGGCCATTCACGTGGGTACATTCATCAGAGAGTTTGACTGGCAGCTGGCATGACCAAAGTGACTTTGTGCACATGACGGCTGTCTCAGCTACTTGACTTGAGCAGGCTGCCTGGGCCTTCTCCCCAGCAAGCTCGTCTGATGTTGTATATGATGGCTTAGGGCTTAGGACTCTCTTAGAGTAAAAGTTGAAACTGCCAAGTCCTCTTAAAGGCCAGTCCTGAAACTAGCAGAGTGTCACCTCTGCTGCCTCAAATCAAGTCACTGGCCAGTTCAGATTCAAAGGGAGGAGAAAGAGACTCCATCTTTTGTTGAGAGGGGCAGCATGAATGCACAGTAAGGGGTGGAAATGTTAATAGCTACATTAAAGGAACTATCTACCACAATTATAGATGGTGATAAGTACTTTAAAGGAAATATCACAGAGTAAAGAGACAGACGGACTAGAAGACACTAATTTAGATAGGTTGGATCACGAAGGTCTCTCTGAGTGCTGAAGGATGAAAATAAACTGGTCATATAAAGGTAAAAGAAATTCTGAGCAAAAAGAATCTATCAATGAAGTGGCCTTTACAGAAATTCAGGAGAGAAGATATTAACTTTGAGCAGGGTTGTAAGTGTGGAAATGTAATGGTAAAAATAGAATTAGAATTTATTTAGGAGACAAAATTGATACTGATGAAAGTATACACAGGGTTTGAAGGAGACAGGAGTATCAAAGACAATGCTTAGCTTTTTGTTTTAACTGTAAAATGTGTAAAGGTTGAGGTGAACCCCATATACATTCCTGTATAAGAACAAAATGTCACTTCAAATCTCTCTGACTTAGTGATATCTAAATAACTGATTAGCCCTTTGGGAAAAAAAAGAAGTTAGTTCCTTTCATATTAGACCAAGCCAATTCCAGAGAGCTTAAATATAAAAAACTTTCCATATGAAAACATAGAAATGTTAGAGGAATATTTATTTAATCCTAGAACAGAGAGGCCAAAGAATATAAGAAAAGCAAGAAACCAAAAAAAAAAAGAAAGAAAGAAAAAGAAAAGGAGTGGATAGATTGAAGAATATATAAATCAAATAATCCCATATTAAAATAAAAGCTCACAAAATTAAAAGGCAAAGAGGGAGAAAAAATATTTACAACTTATGACACAAAACAGTTAATTTAAAATACACTGAGTGCTTAAAAGTCAGTAAAATAACAGATGACCAGCCTCATAGGAAAGAGGATAAAATAAATAAAGAGGAATTTCAAACCACACAAAAATTGTTCCATCTCACTAGAAACCAAAATTATATAATAAAACAATGAGAAATGATTTTGCTTACTTCAGAATCTTTTTGTATTAAATATGCATTGCCCAGTGTTTTACAAATATTTGACTTGGACTCTGCTTGTGAAAAGGCAAACTGCACAGGACAAAAACATCATCAAAACAATCCTTTGTGCATCTATCTATTTGAACTTTAGATTTCCAATTCTGATAATTAACAGTTAGAATTATAATTATGGAGTGTACCAGACGTGTCCACCAAATGATGGTCATATATAATGGTATAAGTATAGAATAACCTTAATGATAGGGAATAACTTAACAGTACACATACAGAAAAACATCTGGCAAGATATTCCCAGTTTTTTCCAGAAGTTAAGTCTGATCATGAGATTGCTTTTTCTTTTCTTTTTGCTTCTTATTTCCTAATTTTTCTATGAATATTATAAGGGTAACCTTCTTCCATTAAAAATATTCACACATATTTCAAGTATCAATTAGAGCCCATGAGCCAAACAGATACACTTACTCTCCCAGAAAAACAATCTCGGTGTTGATCTCCCCTGACTTATGACGGAGAAAATTTCTCAGGAAAGCAGTCACACTGTCTACAGTGATGTTTCCGCAGACTACGATGAACCTAGGTCGCAAGAACATGTTAGGTGGGTCATCTGAGGAACAGAAGTATTTTCCTGTCTAGATTTAGAGATGGACAATTAGCTTAACTTTAGTTTTAAGTAAATTTGGTATTTGAATCACCCAGATTTAAAAAATAGAAACACCCAGAACTGCATCTCTATGATACAAAAGAATTATCAGTAGTTCATGTCATATAGGGTTTAACTCCAAACATCTGAATTACACATAGCTTTTTAGAATACAACAATAACTAGCATAACTGCTAGGTTTTTCATGGTTATTTATAACTTGTAAATGTGTAATTTGATTTGACTCTCCACTTGATTCCTGATTGGCTGATATAGTCGTTTTCACTGAGGAACAATCGAGGCTCAGAGTATTTCATTGATTTTCCCAGAGTTAAATGTTATATCTGAAATAGCACTAGAATCTAGGTTATCTGTGTTTATCTTCCACATCTAAAATTATCTAGTAGTCACAAAAAAGTGAGTACAATGGAGAGACACCTAGGACAGGTGCAAAAATGTAAGTATGTAAGTATGTAATTTTTATTGTGGAAAATAGTTGTCAATTTCCTTAGGTGCGCTCTCTCTCTCTCTCTCTCTCTCTCTCTCTATATATATATATATATATATATATATATAGTTTTTTTTAACCTACTTTTTCCTCTAGTAGTCATTTAAGAAAATGAAAAGCATACTTTTAGCTTAAGTTTACCTTACATTTTCCAGACCTTACTGGCTGATTTAGCATGGGTCACATATCGCTTTCCTGAGATAAACTGGATCGAACTTTGCCTTATCTAGTTTATTTCATTGTTTTCATTCATTTCATTATTTTCTTAGTCCTGGGTCAGTCTTGGTTTTCATCCACTGTGTTAAGAGACCATTCCAAGAGAATCTGCCTCCATTGTGCCTCTTTCCTCTACAGTGGATAGCGACTAAATAAAAAAGAATCACTTCAAATTTAAGATCTCCAATTCATTCTTTCTTTCTTAGATGTGAACGAGCATACTGGAAACTGAGGTAACATATATCCACAGAGAAATGGGGTAAAAACAACTCTGTTTTGCTCCTAGGAACAAATGACTGCAGCATGAACAAAGGAGATCTATGGAGTTCTGGCGAAGAGGCTGAAATTCTCCTCACTCTAGCCAACCTCTGCCCATGAACATAGTTTAGGGGAGTTTTGGCTAAGAAAACTGAATTCATTATTTTAAATTGGGACTGTGGCTTTAATTTGATTCATTATGTAAAATTAGCCCGAGTTAACCACATACTTAAAATGAATAAGACAATTAGTAATGGATATAAGAGAATAGTTAGTGATAAGGAAGGTTCACATATTGTCACAATATTTGGTGGTGAATGACAACATTATCTGTCATTTTAGCTGACTTAATGCCCTTATGAGCATCTATATAGTAGTTTGTATCAAGTAGCAATATTACCATATGGTATTTATTTTAGCACAACCCTCTTTAGTGAATAAAGGATCCTGCCAATAAGTTCCCCTAGGCCAAGCAACAGGTGTTTAGAAACAGGAATGTGATTAGTAGAATATCTCAAACTACAGAAATTGTACTTGAAAGCTACTCACTTCTTTCCTTTGAGCACTTCATAGGAACTGGTGTATTTCCTCTTGTTAACAAAAAGTTCCACCATCTCAGGGATATAGTTCGCAAATAGTACCTAAAATCATCAGCAAATACAACTTTAGGCCTCATTATTTTAAAGGATACTCCAAAATTCTGAGAATTTAAAAGAGAAAGAAGGTACACAAAACTTTCTCTCATCTACGAGGGGCATCGCTGTGAACTATATTTTTAAAGAGAGACCATTTTTTTTCTTTCTTACTTCAGCATTTGCATTTGGTTAAAATGGAATAAAATGCTTTTCAGCATTCAAAATGATGACAATGATAAAGGAAGGACAAGCAGAAAGGCAACCTCCCTACCCATTTTGTCCCCTCATCACTACAAAGTGTCCTTCTGTCTCTTCAACTTGCTATTATTTAGGGCCTTGGAAGAAAAAAAAGCAGATGGGACAGAGCAGAGTGAAGGGAAAATGAAATGAGGGGATGTAGCAATGCGGGCAGCGGAATATCAGAAAGGTGAAGTAGAGAATGTGGTATGTTTTTCTAGGAATTTAAATTAGAAACAAAAAGAAAAGGAGGCTTCCACTGTCCTCGACACACACTCCTGAACCACACATGTATATTCACTTATCTGAAGTAAAATGCTGGTTTGGACAGCTTACTCATTTGAGCTGGAAAGAACAGAACTTTCTTCAGATCAAACCTCAAACATCCTTCCTCTTTGGAAGAAAGACTTTAATCTGATGGGCAAATCAATGTCCAGGCTAATAAGGAAAGTCTACTCTCCTTTGTTGACCATTCTCATCTCTGGCAGCAATTACATCATGTGCTCCAGGGGATTCAGTTTGGGAAAACATGGGATCCACGTATTTTTTCATTTTTATTTGACACCTGAATAATGTAACATTCACTCTCAAACCAGTACCGCCTTATTTCTCACCATTAACCAAATGCTTTTAGTTTATGTAGCTCTATTCAAAAGATAATGAAAATATTCTTCACCAAACTCCCTAGAGTGAAGAACATGATGAAAGTCCGTCCTAGGGATGTTTTGGCTACCACATCTCCGAAGCCAACAGTTGATGTTGTTGCCATGACCAGGTAAATGGACTCAAAATATGATATAGTCTGTGAATTTCTCCCCTTGATCCAGGGATCACCGGAATTTTCCACCTGTCCAAAGAGAAAGAGACTCAGGAAAGGTCTCTGAATGGAATCCAAGGGAAAGTTTATAAAGAATAGGCAAAATCACTTAATTCAATTCAAATGAAATATCATATGATTCCTAGGCAGCTGTGAAGGGTTGGTAAATTGTGGGTAGTGATTGTTTTCTTCCATTGTGATTATTGCTGAAATCTGAGGGGGCATGTAGCCTGAACCCACATTTGGAACGCTCCATAGTAAAATTTGCTGCTCAAATCTCTTTCTTTTCATGTGGACACATCACCGCATCCTGGAGCCATCATGGATTCCAAAGGCTCTCAGACTGAGCAATTACTATTCATTCTCATTTTTCACCAGATCAAGATTATTTATCATTAAAGGAAGGAGCACTCAAATGAGCACTTCATGCCGATGAACTTAACTGCATAAAATCAAGTGTCTAAGAAAGAGCAGACAAACAAGTTTCCCAAGTTATTTCCCCCACTCCCCACAAAAATATCTTTAAGTGCTTAAAAAACTATGAAAAATATTTCCTCTGATCCCCCCATCCCTGCAAGTCTATATATTTAAAGGAAACTAAATTTATTGAGTTATCTTTTTTATATTAAATAAAATGAGTAACTTAGGCAATGACACTATACTTTATGTATTTACAGTATATACAAACTTATTATAGATATATAACATACATTACAGATAACATATAGCAATAATATAGAATCTATACAATTTTCCTTCCCCCTCCCCAATTTTTAGACATGTTTCCAGATAGCTTACATATTTCCTAGACTATTCCTTTTCTGTTTGACACAAAAATGATAAAAATACTAAACATGCCTGGGGAAAATAGGTGTTTTTGTTTTGTTGTTAAGAACTGGAACGGAAATGAAAAATAATGTAGTTTGCTCAGTTATGTGATCACCTTTTAAAAGCTATATGCCCAGTGCTGACCCTTTCTTAAGTTTGATGAGTAGGTTATGAGTGTGAACTTCTATAATATCCCACTCCAAAAGAAGAAAGACATTTTATGTCTATACTTAATTCCCATACCACTAATTTTTATCAAGGTTTCTTCATTCTTGAGTTCTTACTTTTGACTCATCTCCTCTGTGGCTGGATTTTATCATCAAGGCACATTTTTTAAAGGGACTCATAGGTGCTGTTTTCTCTTGCATGCTTAAAATGACAGGATAGGTTACACTTCCTTTCACACAAACTTTGCAGACACTGCTCTATCATCTGCCTGTCTTGAGTGATGCTGCCAAGAAATCCGAGGCTCGTTTGATTTTTCTCTCCCTTTTATAGACTTTGCTTTGTTCTATTTGGATTCTCTCCTTATCCTCAAAGGTCAGTAAACTGCTCCAAAATATGGTTGGAATAAATAATTTAGAGTTATTTTTCCTGGATTCAGTATACCCTTTCATCTACAAATCCAGAATTTTAGATATTTTTTTCTGGTGTCACTCTTTGTGTCCTTTCCTTCAGAAGCACCAATTGAACAGTGTGCTGAACCGGCCGTGCCAGGCACCCATGTTTCTCCCCAGCAACCACTTGAGCATCTTTGTTCTTTTCCATGCCAGTGTTTCTGTCTCAGTCCTGCCCACCACGTGTCTGAGCATGTTTTTGTCACATGTGTTCAGTTTGGGTTTTCCCTAATGTGGGTTTCAACTCTATACTACTTTTTCCTTTTTCTTTCTTATCTTTCAGCCCATTTTCAACTCCTGCTACTGTTTAATACTCTTTTATTTAAAATCTTATATCTTTTGTTTGAATAATCATTTTCAGTTTTTAAAGCCCTTTATTTGTTTGTTTGTTTTTTTCCAAATATAAAGGGATTTTTCTTAATTTTTGTTTCCTTGGGCAAATTACCTTGTAATTGTTGTTCTTATAACTGTTATATTATGTAACTGTTTTTAAACTGATGTCTGCTCTCCATCATACCCTCTTGTTCTTTCTGGCAGAATTTAAGGATATGCACCATACTGATTACTTTTTGTAATACTTACCTTTGAATGGTATCAACTTTTAGCTGTGAGTACGGGAAGATGGGGAGTTGGGACAATCATAGCTTTTATTTTGGTTTATGATTTCAAATATCCTCTCAACAAAATCTGCTCTTCTCTTTGCTCTGGAATATAGCTCTTCTAGGTTTTTAACATTCCAGATGTTGGTGTGACTTACAGTAGATCCCTTTAAGTTACAAGCCATGTGGTTGCTTCTCCTTCTTTCTCTACATGCATCCTTTCTGGAGGTCTCCTTGCCTGGGTGGCTAGACGCCCAACAAGGACATATATTCACACGCTTGGAAGGGTAAAGCAAAAAACCTGAATGATTCAAGTAAGACTGGCAGAGACTGTGTCCAAGTCAGGAGTACATGCTATTCACAGGGAGCAGCTAGTCCTTGACTAGGACTATTGGTGGCCTAGGGAGAATGGGTTGCCAGAACCTTGCATTTTCAAAAAAATCCAGAAATCTGTGTTTTTATTGTGAGTTCTACATAAAAGTTAGCAAGCAGTAAAAAAATAGAAAATAAAATGCAAACATAATTAGGTCAAATAAAATATGACTCTAAGCCACATTCAGCCTGAGAGCCCCTTATTAGAACTGCTTTTGAAGGCAAAAGGTCCTGTTACCAGGGTTTCTCCTTTAGCATTCTCTTCCTCCCATTCTTTGATGGCCAACATGTCTCTACAGGGACACTGATGATTGCTTCTCCCATGGGATGCCCATGTCCCCAGGACCAGTCTCGTAGATCCACGGAACTGCCTTTACTGCTGGTGGCATTTTGTTTCAGGAGAATCTCTCTCCTCCTTGCTCCAGTGCTGAGAAAGGATTTAGCTGGTTTCAGATTTCTTGAAGGTTCATATCAATTTGCATTCGGTGCTCAACATTTTTCTTTTTTCTTATTGTTTTAATTAATTTTGAGAGAAGGACTCACGTGAAAATGACTTCTGCTATTATTTTTGTTTTGCTTTGCTTCTCTCGAAGGCCTGTGCAGGCTTTTAACATCCCACTTCAATTTCTGCATATTCTAATGACTGCTCCTCAACCGTCCCTGAGTTTTAAGTCTAGGAGTTTCTTTCCTACTACTGAAGTCCATTTATCACATTGCTGATTACTGTGAGCTAAACACTAGCTTTTTCAATAGGCAAAGGAGGCGACTATGTATAAAGATTAATTTCAGGAGAACCAAGAAATTCCCAAATCTCCCCTTTGCAACTCAGCAACACCCCCCCACACACACACACACACTCACACACATACAATTCTCCAACTTTTATAAGTACGAAATTCTCTCACTGGCTTCATTTATTTGACTTCTTATTCTTTTTTAAAATGCTGGAACCCTTATGAAGATTCCGCAATACATTTTCCCTATTGCTTATACCTTTGAAGGGTAAGCTTTATTAGATCCTTTTCTGAGCATAGGTTTTGAAAGCTGGAAGAAGGAACATAGATACCTTGAGTGTAGGAGACAGACAATTTGTCATAAATATAGGGGTGGAGAAAACCCTGAGAAAGGAAGTAAAAAGATAAACCTCACACTAGTTACAGTGATGGAGACAGGAGCTCGGAAGGATTGCCTCCATTTTTTAAAGAAAAGACATTCATGCTGACTGGCAACATTAGAGTTTGATGAGATGCTCACCAGGTGAATAAATCCTGCAGCCGTGAACCAGGTACTGAGAATTATTGATATCAGTTTGGAAATCTTCACTGAATTGCTAGAGGAAGAAAGACAAAGAGCTGTTGGATTCTGACAGTTTCCAGAACAACACAAATACCTCATCCTCCAAAATCTTGCTACTCGAAGTATGGTCCATGGACCTAAAGCAATAATACACTTACCTGAGGGTGTATTAGAAATGCAGAATCCCAGGCCCCACCCTAGCTACAGATCTGCGGTGTCAATGATCCTCTGCTTGATTCATACACACATTTGAGTTGAAGGTGCACAGCTCTAAAATACACCCCGTTACACACCCTTGTTCAAAACGCTTAGATTTTGCTATGATATCCACTAGCCAAATATTATACTGGTTTTAAAAGCATATGATATGCCTATCATCATAAAATAAATTTAATAGATTGCTACATTGCATAAAGTAATTGTACCAACTGCAGTGTCCCGGGAATCCAGAGTAGGCTTGCAAAATGAAACTGAGTAGGTTACAGAACTGTAATTCCATCTTGCTAAACTCATACCAGTGTCTTTGAGTGAGGAGGATCAGACTAGCTCCTGTCTCCTAAATAACGCCCTAGTGCTTAGCTGAAATCTCTGTGGTTTTCAGGCAGGGCCAACTATCACACAAGGACAGCCTTTTATGATCTTGTCTCCTCCATCATGTATAAACATTTAGCAGTGAGATCCACCTGGCCTGTAATATTTGACGCTTCTAGTGAGAATGTAGAGGCATGGAGATTTTGAGTGAGTAACGCGAGACCAAACTGCTTAAAACTTTAGAAGTATTGCTGCTCAAGGGTAGTTTGAAAAAAAAAAATTTTTTTTTTGAGATATTTGTAAAGCAGTAATTCACTGTGGCTGCTGGACAGCTCTCATGCTCAGAGGGCTTGTCTTAGTTCCTAGCCAGGAAAGACATGATTCATAATAGCAAATGTATAGAACCAAAGTCTCTGACTTGTTTTGATTTCTTATGTGGGTGGTGGTGATAGGGGAATTAAAGCCTATGTGGACTTACACATTGTAGCTCTACAAATCAAAGAAGAAACAAAACCTTCACAACTACTGCCAACTTTCAGCCAGTGGGTGATGTTAATGCAGTGGGAGAAACTGAGCGAGTGATATCTTGGGAGCTATGGGATTTCATGATTTTGTCCTGGAATTCTGATGAGAAATGAGTGGAAGGTGTAGTTCACATTTTAATTTCCTAGTCCAAACCAGTAAGTGAGGAGTCCTTGAGGAAGGGCATTTACCTGGTCCTGGTGGCTCTCAGAATTTGCAAGATTTGAGGGAGTTCCAGCAGCCGCAGCGCTCTTAAGAACCTTAAACCTAGAAAGCAATAGAAAGTAGAAAGCTGCCGAAAGAAGAGGGCTACTTCAGAGAATGATCTGAAGTATAACACAGTTGGGAGTGAACGCAATCTTTCTCTCCCTGAAATGCTCAAATATAATATATTATGTTGTAGGTTTAAGAGTGTGAGCTCCAGTTCAAATCCTAGCCCTGACACTTAATAGCTGTTATAATCTAAAGCAATGTCCTCAATTTGTCTATTTCCTCATCTATAAAATGGGAATTAGAACAGTACCTACTTCATAGCATTGCTGAGCTAATAGAAAGCATATAATAAGCACTATTCACATTTTACTCACATCTCTCTCTTTTCTCTCTCTCCCCTTTTTCTTCCTTTTCTTCTTTCTCTCCATTTGTTTTCTTTTTCTATGCTATGTTCCTCACGTTTGTATGATGCTTTACCTTACATAGTTTGATAAGAATAAAAGCAAGAAATATTTTATAGATAATGAAATTACATAAAACTGGTAAAAGCCATATAACTCCCATGCAGTGTTAATACGTCCTCCTTAAAGACTAAGCAACTAAATACATCTCTAATGTGTCCTAATATGTCGGGATATTATGATTTATAGCTTTTAAAGACCAAGGGAGGCTTTCCATCTCTCCCAGTCCACGTGGGGTCCCAGCACAAAGGGACCACAAGGGGATGGGATGTCGGGGCCTTGCCTCTCAAGCTGTGGGTGAGCCAGTGCATTAACAAGAACCAACGTCCACACCTGCAGCACATCAGGTGCATCACAATGCCAGGTACTGAGGTAAATAAAAGGGGGTTCTGAAAATATATCACAAAACCATACAAGTACAGTGAGGAATTCTTTTAAAATGGCACTTAGGCATTACAGGAAAATGAAGGATACCTATGAGTGAATGTTGAGGCTTTTTTACAGAGATTGTTTCTGATTCCCACAATGTACTTACCGAGCCAATTACTCTTCAAATAATAAGAAATAAAAGTTGGTGGGATGGTAAAGATGTCTACAATTGAATTCATCTCCAACCAGAACCTGATCTTGTCATCAGCTGCCAAAAACTATGAAATTGAAACAAAAGACCCCAAATTCTATTACCCTCAATAATTTTAAAGTGAATACTAGAGTGACTTTATTCAGCTACATTTTATTTCATCAACTGGCGCTTTCATTAAATTCTATTTTACATATATATATATATACACACACACACACACACACATACACACACATATATACACACACACACACACACACATATTTATATACCTATATATAATATATATTTATATAGATATATAGATACATAGATATTTATATAGATACAAAGATTGTACCTTTAGTAGATATTCAATAAATGAACATGAACCCATGATACTTACTGGATCTTAACTCTCACACTTAATTCTCAAACTTAACTCTCATAGTTTGACCTTCCTGCTGCTCCTAGAGCTTTATAATTATATAGCTTAAACACTTTATTTGTGAGCAATGAGGAAACATGATTAGGGTGGTCTTCAATGGAAAAGGTAGCTGTCTAGAAGCTTGGCTGGCCAAGACCTGTGTTTATGAGCTTCCTTATTTAGATTAAGAAAGTAAGTATTTCCAGAAGGGAGAGTTTGTTATAAAAAGATTTTGACGCTCAGTGTGGTCAGAGCATGTTCTGAAGGGTAGTCATAGAAATATGTATTATAAACATATGCATAACATATCTTTTACATGTATATAAAAGCATGGGATGGAGAAACACTGAAATCTAGATCTCAGATGGGTCCTCAATAAATGCCTGTGGGGTGAGAGAACTATTTAATATATGAGTGTAACAAAAGGAGACACAGATATAAAGGTATTTTATATAGCCACATGGCACATAAGCCATCAGTGAAGCAAAGGATATTTTCAGAGGCTTGTTAGTCAGGATCTGCTGGGTTGTGATGATTAGTAAAGCGTTCTCAACGGTAGGTGGGGAGCCAATATGGAGGGCAGTGTGACAGGGGGATGATATTCTAAAAAGAAATAATCTTCATTTGTGTTGCAATTTTTGGCCTGGTTTACAGCTTCAGATGCAGGAGAGAGAGTTATTATGTCTTACTATACACTTAACAATTTAAGGCACAGACCCTCTAACGTAGAGCTTGAAAACACAGGCCAACTGTGTAACCAAGGCACACACAGATCTCTTTATGTTGTGCCTGTTGTGTTTGTCTGTTTACTCCCACTTCCAACAGGTACTTACTCTCAACCCAAAATAGAAAGTAAAGAAAGCATTGAAAGTCAAATCAATAGGGATGGTTTTGTCTTCATATGAAGAACAGCTTCCAACAGGGCTGGAAGAGAAACAAGGACAGTTTATAAAGACATACATTTTAAAAGCTGTGTCTACATAGAACCAAATAAAAAGAGAAGGGAGGCAATATTTTTATTTATTCACCATGAATAGTCAATCCAGACACTTAAGTTCATATCCCAAAGAAACTTCTTTTTTCTTGGGAGTAGAGGTATGCATGATGCATGAATAAAACCACTAGACTGTGCATGGGACTGAAAATAACAGGAAAAGTACCTGCTCTTCCTTTCATAGTTTATTGCTTCCATTTCTGTTTTATCGACAGGGGTTCGGAGGCCTAGACATTGTATGGCTCTCCTTGGTTTGCATGACCATCTGCCCAGCAGGAAATTTAGGCTTCTGAAACCTTGTGAAATACAGCTGCTCTAGGTCAAATGAGCTGACACAAGCCAAATTAAAAAAAAAAACAAAACCAAAAACAAAACACACACACAAAACTTTTTCTAAAAGATCAGTAAGGGATCCTCTAAAGTTGCCTGATTTTTGTGGCCTTGCAATCCCAATTTTACTTCGGCTACAAATCCAAGGTGATTCCCAGAGGATCAGCATGGGGTTCAGATTAAATTGAGTTCTGTTCAAGAAACCATGCTCACTTTGGAAAACTAAGGTAATGCCTTCAGAGAAGAGCAGACAATAATTTGCTCCTTTTTATCCCAGGTAAGGCCTAGCATTTTCCTTTCTCAAGGCTACCCAAAGTTGTTTGAAACCTATCAGAAACCCTGAAATGACCAGAGAGCTCCCACTTCAACTTCTAAAGAATCCAAAGGCATATAAAACCCTCATAAGTGGCCCAAGGGAGAAGGCAACAGCTGGAGGCTTACAGTCCCAGAGATGAGGGAGGAGATATGTGCAGGGCACCCCAGCCCCTGGCAATAAAGCATGGCAGGACGCACAGCAATTCATGCATGTTTTGTGGAGTTGGTTTTAGTACTTCCTGAGGGGAACTAAACACTTATCCTTTTTTTATGAGCTTGTGTATGTGAATGTGTTGGAAAGTATATTAACCATTTTTCCTGACAAAAAATTCCAAATTCGCTGGCAACCTCCTGATATAGAAGACACAGGTGTCTAGGGATTTTACTCACTCAGCAGAGTTGATGAAATAAATTATAAGGGACCCGATGCTTAGTACAAAGACAAGGATTACCTGAAAAGAAAAAAAAACAGAGACAAATGTACAAATCTATTTTATTGACATGAATATAGATGAATAAACAAATCAACAAAACTGTATTTTCTTTTCACCTTGCCTATACAAATGTAGCCATTTTTCACAATTCATTTATGTTAGTATTCATTAATTGATTTATTAATTCTTTCAAGAAAATTGATCGGACCTTTACAGGGTATTCAATAAATGATTATGTACCCCATCCATTTCACTTACCTAATTTTAACTCTCACACGTTTCATAATAGTTTGTCCTTCCTGCTGCTCCTAAAACTTTCTAATCTCAAGAATTCCCATCACTTATTTATTCATTCACTCATCAACAATTTATTAAGTGTTTAATATAAATTATGTACTTTATTACATGCTAGCAAATGAGGACTACTGGATATAGACTTTGGAGTTGAATTGCCCATTATATTATAGAAGAAACAGTCCCAAACATACCCATGTAAAAGATGGTCAGAATCTTGACAGGAGGGAGAGTGCCACAGTAAGAAAAAATTAATGCTTTTAACCTGCCAATGTACCTGGTCTATAAAATAAGCAAAGCTTGTAGAATTAGAAATTTATCCATCCAAAACCCTCGATGCATTTGGAGGAAATATTTCACAGCCCTGTTGAATTTTCAGGTCAACTTTAGGTTACTGAATATTCCTCCAGTTATTTCCAGTTTCCAACCATTTGTTTCTTTAATATGTTCAGTGAAGTATTAATAACACTAATAATAAAAAAATAAATTTTATTTACAATTAAAGCTTTACACACTTACAGCTCAGGTATTCCTGGGGAAAGTTAACTGAACTAAGAAAGAGGTCAGTTTCTTCTCTATTAATCCTTTATGGGGTTTTTAGTTGCCCAATGACTAGGCTATCTATCTATGGCCTCTGCAGAATTATAGGTCAGTGTGGGATAGTGAACAGAAAGGGAAGATCAGAGCTGGAAATGTTGGATTTGACTGGTTTTAGATCACTATGTTTTCACCCTGGGGCTCTCTCTGCATGGGAGGTATTGAATGTTTACTTTCATGAGTTTTTTCATTGCTCTTTGGAGAACCCAATTCAAGTCATTCAACAACTATTTCTTTAGTACTTATCATGACCCAAGTATTACCCTAGAGATTGGGATATATCAGTGAACAACCTATCCAAAGATCCCTGCCTTATGGTATATTAGAAGACACATGGTAGGAAAATAGAGTAGAGCAAAGTAAAGGGGATGAGAAATGCAAGGGGAGGGGGCAGAAGAATTGCAGTCTTGATAATATTTCATTGCTACGTGTCCCATTTGTGGTTCCCATGAATTGGATGAAAGCATATTCTCTCACTGGTTGCTTACAAACCTTGACAGATCTTTTCTCAGTACACCCCACCTCTTATATTCTGCTGGAATCCTTACCCTACAGATACCTTGTTGAGCGGGTAAGAAGAGCTCTCACATGGGACTCACATCTGGCCCATGGACCAGCTCAAGCATTCTTTGCCCCAACAAACACTGGAAGGAGAGATTATCTTCAATGCGGCAACTTCTCTGGCATAGAGCAGCTCACCAGACAGTCCCTTACCAAAGGTGAGCCAGATGTCAAATCAAGGTGTCCTCAAAGTTCCAAGAGATGCAAATTGAAATTTCTGAGTGGTCTCTTATAAGCCTCTTTCTTTAGGCTTGACATGAGAGCATATACTCCCACACTTCTGCAACAACAGAACTGGTTCCAAAAATCCTTTTCTATTTCCAACTTACCCTAATGCACATGTGATTGGGTAATATGCTAAGAGCTTGAACTGGGTTTCTTCTACCTGCTTTGTAAGTGGCAGTTTGTAGCTCACTTAAAACATCGGAGTTACTGACATCTATTTCAACATCTAAATTAAGTATTGATGAGCTATTGCTAAGCTCAGGAAAAATGCTGGGAGTGGATATGTGGAAATTTATATATCCGCATATTAATAATTATTAAGACATAGTTTTTATGGAATCTTTTTTCTTTTCTTTACATATGAATATATTTTTTGTCGCTTACTACATTTCGTAAGTGATTCTTCAAGCATAAATCATATATTGACAGGTTTCCAGAACGAGGGTGGTAGACCATATGTTTACAACCGTCCAAATCATAGAAATTAATAAAAAAGAAGAAAATTTTAGTTTTATTGAAACTGAGAACAATACAAACCTCGTGTCACAAACCTAAAGAACATTATCCAGAAATAATATATAACAAACAGCAAAATGCATACGAAAAGAAGGCCCTGGGACCAGAAGCTTATGAACACTGTTTAGGGAATCAGGTAGACGTGGGAAATAATTCTCAGAAGGCCTCTTGGGTGGAAGTGGAAAAACCCAGAAAGCTCTCTACCTGAGGCAGAAATCGAAGCTGGAGCCATAAAGCCAGAAGGGCCTAGAGGAAGCATTCTGAAGCCACAGTAGCTGAGGAGGAACCTCTGAGCTGGCAGCAACACATTTTTTTTTTTTGTTTGTTTGTTTTGTTTTTGTTTTTTTCTCAGAGGCACCGTGGAAAGCAGTCAGAGAAAAATAAACTGGAGAATTTGAGACCTCATCCAGAGAGAGCCTCCTTTGCAAAGTTGCTGGCCACAGCATTACCCCCCAGGGTTGTTTGTGTGGGGAAATACACAGTAAATTGAGGCTTTGATTTCCACAGTGGGGCTTAAATCCCCCTGTTTAGTTGGTGGATAATTATGGGTATCTTCAGAATACATCAGCACTCAAGGAGGTTATCAAAAAATACTATGAATGCTCTAAACCTTCACTGATGAATATTAGCAGACAAGAGGGAATCATCAGTTATATAGGAAGTGTAAGAAAACAGAAGGATCAGGCAGAGAAAATAGATGAAATGACCTTCAATGAAAGAGTGAACATAGACTATGTAATTGAACTTTTAAAAATTACAATTACTGTTCCTCCTGAGATTCTAAAAATCTGTTAAATAGTGTTAGAGGATTTGAAAGGCAAAAAGAGAATATGAGGGTAACACAGATGTCATGACTGCAAGAAGCTGCACCCCAATACTGACTGAGAGATCAACACAAAGAGGTCAGAATTATCAACATATATCATCTTTCAAGAGGTACCCTTAGGAGTTGAGATTCAGACCCGGACTGAGGGGTCCTGGCTTGACTGGTGATGGTAGCTCTGAGGAGATGCTGTGAGCCCCGTTCTGGCAGTGTTGGAAAAAATTTAGCAATCCTTTTTTCAGTAGTTATTCAAATACTGACTGCTACAGGAATCAAAAGCCATTGAATAGGTGAAGCTGAAAAATACAGACGCAAAATACGAAAGGAGCAGTTCCCTTCCCCTCTGCTTCCTGTCTCGTCTCCTCTTGTACCCCATGTCAGCAGAGCCTAACTAGGAGCATAAGGGAGCTCACAAAAGATCCATGTAATTGCTGAGTCCTGGCCTCACGTCACAAAGCAGAGGATAGCGGGTGGATTTGGAGCTGAGAGATAAGAGCTTAGTATTTAGCAGGTAGCCTTCAGTGCTAGAAGACATTGAAACAACACTCACAGGGATTTTAGAAAAAAGGATTGCAAAGCCAAGGATTCTACCTCCAACCAAATTGTTGTTCACTTGTGAGAGCAAGATAAAAACCATTTTTGGATATTCAAGGATTCAGAGATTATACCACTCACACTTTCCCTTGCAAATGAATATGGGAAGTACTCAAGAAAAACAAACAAACAACAACAACAAAAAAACCCCAGAAAGATAAAAGTGGTGCCTAATGAAAGGTACAAATAATGCAATGTTTGACCCTAAAGCAAATATTAAGAAAACAATCTTTACAGCTGTATAATGCTAAAAAAAAAAAAAAAAAAAAGCAATCTAGAACTGAATGTCAGATTAGTTCAATTTCAGGAAGGAGAAAAGGGTGGTGTGACAAAGACCTCATGCAAGAGAAGGAAATGGATATTAAATGTGCTGAGATACAAAGAGAATACAGAATGGTAAGTTTGTTCTGAGTTTGGTTTACCTAATATGCCTAGGCTATTGTATTAAGAATGGAATTATCCAAGTCAAAGAAACAAGACAATAAATAAAAGTAATAAAAAATTAAGCATCAGAAATGGAAATATCAGCTAATGGTCAGTGCTTACATACCCTGATGGTTCACATGTATTATCATATAACTTTCCCTACAATACTTTATTTATTAATCCTCAACCGTGGTCATTTTTGCATTTATCTTCAGATAGAGCAGGAGGGAGAGAGGAAGAGGGAGAGAGAAACATGGATGTGAGATGAGAGAGACACATGGACTGGTTGCCACCAAACTGCAAACCCGATACATGCCCGTAGCGGGAACTGAACCCGAGTCTCTCTATTCCGCTGGCCCATGCTCTAACCGCTGAGCCAAACCCGCGAAGGTTTCCCTGCAATACTTTAAAGGAGGTTATTCACATGATACGAATGAAATCCAATTTAGAAAAACTAACTTGCTCAAGATTACACAGTAGGAATTGGAGGAGCCAATGTTACATCCATGCCTCCCACAATTTACAACCCTGTAATTCTGCCCCTCCAGTAAGATACAAAACCTAGACTGGGATGAGCTTGGTTGTGTATCTGATACCCATTCTCCACCCCCCCTCCTTTTTTTTTTTTTTTTTTTTACTAACAGACATCTCATTCATTTTTTTAAGCCACTGATATTAGATATTCTATTATGCAGCAAATTCAATATCTAAATATTATAAAGACCAACAAAACACATCACCATAAGAAGAATAAATCCCCTGGGGAATTAACAAATAAATTTATTCTTAAGTCAATAAAAGAATAAAGATCCAGGTACATGATATTTATGAGACACACTTAAAAGTAAATAAGACAGAAAGACTGAAAGAGAGCTGGGTTAAGACATCCCAATGAAGTATGAAAAAAATAGAAGCAATGTTACATACGACTATTGTATTTTAAAATGTTCCAGCCAAACAAACTAACACTGAATGTGACAAAAATGGGTATTTTACATTGATAAAAGGCACAAACCAGCCAAGATATAATAGATAACTTTAAGCACTAATTGATGTTATATAAAATATATAATTCAAAATCTGTTGGAAATGCAAGATATTTGACAAAACTTTAAATCATAAATGAACATTTTTGACATGCCCCTTTCAATCAGTCATTAAATAATTATAGAGATGGAAACATATATAACATAATTAATAGTGCTCACATAGTGAACAGATACTATGCATATTCTTTCAAAAGTCCATTAGGTAGTAATAAAAAGTGATACTACACTAGGCAACAATTTCTCCATGACTTCTATAAACTAGATATCGTAAAGGCAGCGATATTCTTGGTCCATAAATTTTACCAAAGTAGGAAAGACAGCCGCTCTATCCCGAAGAAAAGCAAAGCAGACCACATTCCTCCATCAAACAAGAAATTAAAATTTAAAACAACGTAAAGACGAAATCGACATTAATAAAAATAAGAACATTACTTGCCAAAGGCAGCGAGATATAACCAAAGTACTCTGAGGAAAAAATACCAATACATCAATCCACCTGAAGCAGCCAGAAGGAGCTGCCGAGAAGACTGCGCACGCGTGGTGGGGCCCGGCGCGTGGTGGGACCCCGCCCTGGGCGTGCGCAGTGCAGGCCTGGGCATCCAGGCGGAGCCCCGGGGTCCTGAGCACCGGGACCCAGACAGACAAAGAACAGGAGTGCATTCACTCGGCAGAGCTGACTGAGCGAGACCGCAGGAGGACTCGGCTCGTCGAGGCTGCCCCAGCGAGGAGCACGCAGGCTCTGTGTTTGGAGACCAGTGAGCAGTAATCCACCAACACAACTGTTTGGGAGGCAGCAAGGCGCTCAGGGAACCTTCATGGCACAGACTCGGGAAGCCGTGAGAAGCAAGCCCTTTGAGAAGTGCCGTGCTGCTTCTGCAGAGCAACAGGCAACCACTGAACCCAACTCCTACACTACCGCCCACCAAGCACTGAGAAACTGTGAGCCTCGGACCCATCCTCAGGGGTGGCCCTTTCTACCCCGTCCCTGGGCCACTCGCTGATCAGCGCTTCCTGGTCTTTTATTTTATTTTTTAAACTTTTTTCTTTATTGATTTTAGAGAGGAAGGGAGAGGGAGAGAGAGAGAGATGAACATGGATGAGAGAGAACATCCATTGGCCGCCTCCTGCATGCCCTGCACCTGGGACTGCGCCCACAACCTGGGCATGTGCCCTGATCAGTAATGGAACTGGCGACCTCTTGGTGCATGGGTGGAAGCTCAGCCACTGAGCCACACCGGTCAGGCACTTCCTGGTCTTTCAGAGGATGGTTACTCTGTACCAGAGAAGCACCTGCAGATGGTGGTGCCTAAGCAACTGTTGCAGGAGCGACTGGAGGCTTTCCACAACCCAGGCGGATGATCAAGAGGAGGCATGCCATGCACACCACTGCAGAGGCCACCTGCATCCTGGCCAGCTATGGTGATAGAGGGAGGCGAGAGGCTCGGGAGGAGCCCAGGGCCTTCACAATAAACAATGTGAACCACCGCCAGGGTGAAAAAGTAACCTGTGGATTAAGGATATTGCTTTTTAAGGGTAAGCTTTACCAGTTGGAACAGCATGTTTATGGTTTGTTCATCCTTCTTTCTTCCGAGGCTACAACCTACTCTCCCTGAGCAATCTCCTTGCAAAGGGAAGTATGTCAATTTGGGGATTTCTCCCAATAAACTTAGGGCCCATCCAGTCAACTCTTCCCCAACTTTGGGTGATAGAAAAAGAAGCAGAATTAGTATCAAAAAAGGCTTATTAGAAAATTCTCACCCTAAACTGGTAGGGTTGTGTATGATATAGTATCATTCATTAAAACTGAGTGGATATTGGGGGGGGAAGGAAATTAAACAAAATAATAGGAAAAAACAGGGTACCAAAATTAAGAATGATAAAAATATATTATTTATTCATATATATGTAGATCATGAGACTAATGAAATATATAAATTTCCAGCAAGGCTAAATGAGACCTAAAGGGAGAGACATGGCCCATCATGAGAAGGGAATGGTGTAAATTAGGAGAGAGAAAAAAAAGTGTTCTTTGTAACCAAAGGTGGAGTTGAATCTGTGGAGCAGTTAAGGAGACCTTTAAAGTTGCATTATCTCTAGTGGCTCTTTTTCTTTGGAAAATGTCCTGTGGCTTTGAAAAACAAAGCCGGCTCTATTATTTGTTGTCCACACACATACTCTTTTAAGAATCCAACAGACTCTCTTTGAACAGTTATACCAGGACAACTGGCAGAAACCTGGGCTTCTGAACCTCCTATGTCATGTGGATTCAGTAATTATTGCTTAACACCCCTAGGAAATAGTAACTGAATGGAGAAATGGGGCAACAGGTTTGAAATCTCAACAGAGGTGCCAGAAACTAAAAGAATCTAAATTTTCTGAGAGCTGTCTCTAAATATATTTTTAAAATTTCTTCTGAATTGACTTATCATTACAGTTGTAGTTAAGATACATTTGATTAAAGCAATATAATGATATTACAAATTCTGACAATTATAAAAAAAGTAAAATTGTGTAGGAAATTCATCCAAATGAGATGAATTTTTAAAAAATTATTATTTTTTATTCTTCACCTGAGGATATTTTCTCATTTACCTTCAGATAGAGTGGGAGAGAGGAAGAGAGAGAGAGAGAGAAACATCGATGTGAGAGAGACACACATCAATTGGTTGCCTCCCACACGACCCCAACTGGGGCCAGGGACAAACTGCAACTGACGTACATGCCCTTGGCTGGAATTGAACCCAGGACTCTAGTCTGCGGACCGGCGCTCTAACCACTGAGCCAAATTAGCCAGAGCTGGATTTTTTTAAATGTATGTGTTTATGGATATTAATTATTTCTATAATGATATAGGGTTCAGCATTTTATATATTAACTCATTCGTTGAAATAAACTATCTATAAATAGTATTATTCATCCCCATTATATAACTTTTACATTTTATCTAGGTGTCAAATTTCTCATTTATCAAAAGGAGGTAATAATAGTACCTCTCTTTTGTAAAACCGGTTGTAAAAGGATGATAGGAAAGGAGAACTGATATGAGGAGTCCTCAGGTAGATCCATTTTAAGAATGAAAGTTGGAGCCTTGGCCGGTTTGGCTCAGCGGTTAGAACATCGGCCCACAGAGAGTCTCGGGTTCGGTTCCAGCTAAGGGCATGTACCTCGGTTGCAGTTTGTCCCCTGCCCCAGTTGGGGCCGTGTGGGTGGCAACCACTCCATGTGTCTCTCTCACATAGATGTTTCTCTCTTTCTCTTCCTCCCTCTCTCCCTCCTGCTCAATCAGAAGATAAATGCAGAAATGTCCTCGAGTGAGGATAAAAAAAAAAAAAAAAGAATGAAAGTTGGAGAACTGATGGTATCTACTGGCCCTTCAGAAGTCTGTTGAAACACCCACCCCTCCTTCCCGGGGTGTATTTTACTTTGAAGATACCAGATGAGTGGACTAACCTGAATTCAGATCTAATTTTACCTCCACTGTCTCCATTAACCATTCCCTTTATTAATCTTTATTAAAGAACTGCCATAAGTAATAATAAATTGTATCACTTCATAATTTAAAATTTATAGATATAACTTATGGGGGGGTGGAGGAGAAAAGTTATATTAAGTTACCTAACCAGTTAAAGAAAATATACCTGACAGTGTTGCTAAAAATCTGCAGGGTTGAAGGAAGAAACCTGTGGCAGTGGATAGAGATAGGGGTAAGGAACAAACTATTTTTTTACTATGCACCCTTTGATACTTTTTGAATATTTTATCATGTGCATAAAAAGACAAACAATGAAATCATCCAGAAATAGTGTGAATATTGTACTTCCTACCAATCTTTTTTTCATTCATGTGATAAAGATCTCTAAACTAAAGCATAGTCTTCATACTATATAACAAAATGAGTTCCTGATGCTTGATGGCATATTATATATAAAATATGAAATAAGAAAGGAAATGGAAAAAAAAACCATAGGAAGCTATATTTCAAGGAAGTAGAAAAGGCTTTTTAATTTAATTTTTTAACATAAACAATGTATGTAGTGTGAAGAGACTGATCATTTGTAGTATGTTTTATAATTTCTTTTTCTAGAAATAGCTTTACATTACAAAAATGAGCAAATCCAGCAAAATAAATTTTTAGTCAATTTTCCCAGTATCATTTTTGAAACATTCTTCCTCATTTTGACATGAATTGTGATGCTTTCTTTGCTCATTTATTTGTTCTGCATACCAAGATTGACAACTGTTGCTCTAGCTAAGGGCTTATTTACTTATTTACAGAAAATATTACACATTCACAGAAAAGATTGCACTTTTACAGGAAGGAGCTAAGGCAGAATACAAAGATGCATAATGTTAGATCACCTAAAAAAATAGAAGACGGAAAAACAGAATGTAGACATAATGTAGTGTCTAGAATGAGGCTAAAAATAGATATATTTACTAAAGATTTTGGTTCTAAATGGTCTTGCCATCAGAGAAACAAAGAAACATAGTTAATTACATAATTAACACCCCCTCCCCAAAAGAGGGAACAGATTGTTTAAGACTAGGACTATATTTAGAACTAAAATGAAAAGAAAGTATCCCACAGGTAGTTGTAAAAACATACTTTGTGATAACTTAAAAAAACAAAACCGTAGAGGTGATTGATACTTTGCTATATTCTAGTCTCTAAAAGGTATCTTGTTTTGAAGATAATATTTTTTCCCTTTGTTTATTGAAATTTTCTTCTTCCTCCTTATTTTCCATCTTTTTCTTCTTCTTTTTCTCTCTTTTTCACCTTCTCATCCTGTTCCTCCCCCTACCTTTTCTTCTTCTTCCACGGGGTGGTTGGCCATGAATCCCCCCCAAAGTATTAATGACATTAGTCTGTAGAAAGTTTTAATTTGCTATCTTTGGGGGTTTTGATGTTGATACTGTACCTTCACTAACAAGAAAAGTGGGTGTTTTCTTTTATTTTCTATGTCCTGGCACTGTTGAATTATCATTAGAGAAATCCACTCATTGAAGATTTGTTAGAATAGACCTTGGAATTATCTAGGTTTCCCACTGGAGAAGGGCAAGGGGAGGTGGTGGTGGTGGTGGTGATGCTAAAGTAGGTCTTTGACAACATCTTTATTTCTTCTAGATATTTGGTCTAAGTTTCTTTGTTTTATGGTCAGTTTGGTAATTTATATTGTCCTAAGGAATCATTCAGTTTTCAAATTTAACTGCAAACATATCTTTCAAATTCCTTTATATCTGTATTTTTTTCTCATTTTAATGTCTTATTTCATATGTATTTGTACTTTTCCCCCCTTTTCCTTGTTTAGACTAGCTATTGGTTTCTCTATTTTATTGTTTGTTTCAAATAATCAGCTGTTTTATAACTCATTAATTTCTGACTTCTTATATTTATTCTGCTTAGATGTAATGTGTTTTGTCTAACTTTTTGAGATGGATACTTAATTCATTTATTTTAATATTTTTATTTATTAGAATAAATTTTTATTGGTATGCATTTAACCTGGAATCACGCTCATCTTATACTTTAGGTGTAAGTGATATGTGGTGTTTTCATTACTTTTATGCTTTAAATATACCAAAATTATTATTTTGATGTATCCGAGTCAAGAATCATTAAAGAGAGAGATTTTTAAAATATTAGTGGTAAGGTCTTTGTTTTTGGTCTTTTTGTTTTCTGCATTTATTTATTATATTCTTATCTATTTATTGCACTCTGTTCAGTTAATGTTGTCTGTCTCTAATTTGTATGTTTTATAGTTGGAATTTTTTGTAGCCAAATATATGCTGAATTTTTAGAAATAGTCCATAGATACTTGTAAGTTTAATTCTGTTTTCAGCATGTGGAGTTTGACCATTTCAATCAGCTCAATCGTATTAATTAAGCTACTATGGTCTTCTTTATGATGATGATGATGATTTTTCTGCCTGTTTTATGTCCTAATATGAGATAACTGAACTAAAAGTTCCCACTACCTTTGTGTTTTAATATTTCTTCTTTATTTCTTGTATGTCTCATTTATTCATTATCTTTAAGTTATATTTTTGTTGTAGTGCTATTTGTGATGTCATATCTTGTTTGAAGTTTGTTATATTTACCATTACAATGGTTATGTGTTGAATGGCATCCTCCCCAAAATATGTGTTGAAGTCCTGCATGTCAGTACCTCAGGAAATGATTTTGTTTGGATCACTTACATATATTTGGCCACAAAAAATCCAAACTGTAAAACACAGAAAGTAGATAGAAAACATTAACTGAACAGAGTGCAATAAATAGGTAAAAAAATAAATTTAAAAACCCAGAGAAAAAAATAACCAAAAACAAAGACCTTACAGCTAATATTTTTAAAATCTCTCTCTTTAATGATTCTTGGCTCATATAACTCAAAATAATAACTTTGGTATATGTAAAGTGTAATAGGGTCTCTGCTGTTGTATTCAATTTAAGGAAAGGTCATAGGGTGGACTCTGATCCAATATGACCGGTGTTCTTACAAAAAGGGGAAATTGTTAGATTGTATAAATTCTCTTCTGCCTTACCCCAATATTATCCTCATAAAATCAAACATGATTAGAACATTTGAAGAGAGCCCTCTTATAATCAGAGAAAAAAATCACAAAATTCTTCTCTAACAGGTCATACTGACAGGGATTTTGGAAAAAAAACAAAAACACAAAACTTTAGAAGGAAGAAAAAGGAGAGACTCAGTCCCAGATGATTCTACATTCCTTGCAGATTTTATCAAAGCAATTTTACGTATGTACTTCCAAATAAGTTTTAAAAATTAATAATATCTGAATTAAGCAACATTAATTAGAAAAGAACAACGTTTTCACCAATTATAAAAAAGCAGAGGAAACTTTAGCTTACATATGTCTCCTCTATCATACCACCATCTGATGGCAGTATACCCTCAGATTACAGATTCCAATTTTAATGTTTCAGATCAAACTATACTACTGAAATGATGATCAGTAAAATATTCATATATAGGGCGTCTGGGATTTCCAGACCATAGGATACAAACATTTCCATGGCATAATCTTCTCTCTCAAGGAGCTCACCGTGCAACTGGGGAGAGAGGCGTGTGCATAGATAATTTTAATAACAGTGCTCAATGTGGATTACAGAGCTTTAGAGACAGATTCTTAGCTTAATATGGAGATAAGGTAAGATTTTGCAAGGAGATGATGCCTGGTTTGAATTTTAATATGTCCATATTTTCCGGATTAAAACACGAAGTAAAATGATAAATATTATGGAAGGGCAAAAATGAGTAGTTTGTGTAAAGAAGAAAAGAGGCTATTGGAGTCAAAGGACGGGAAAATAGCTGTCCATTTCAGGCCAGATAATCCACTGAACGTCAAAATTTCTTGAACATCTGCTATGTGCCAGACATCCATACAAGAACAAAATGTGTACCACCATTGCCCTAATAAAGCGTTTTTTCTGGAATAGGCTGACAATAAATGTAAAATATAATGCGAAGTAATTATATTCACTCCAAAGAAAAAACAAGCAAAACAGTGGCTAAAGAGAGGAGGTGTGGAGATGGTAGTAATATTTATATAAGGCCATCAGGGAACATTAGATGCTTACCTGCATGATAAAATTATATATACCAACAATAATCATGCTTGTGGCTCAAGTTTGTTAGCAAGGTAACAATAATAATGTACTCACCAACACTTGCCCCACAAAGGTCTGTGCCGAAAGTAACATTTCGATACGATCACGAAATACTCCATGGAGGTAGAGACTTTTTAAATTTTTATTACCGGTGCTCTTTGACAAGATGAGTTTCTATACGCGAGAGAAAGGAATTGAGTGTGAGCTGGACCTCAGAGAAAGTAACCTATTGATAGATTCTCCTGCTGTGGTTTCAGCCAGAAATTACTCCACCTAGCCCAACCCAGAGAGCCCTGAAGTCACTCACTTACTCAGTATTTCAAGAGATGAATTTTACTGAGTTTGCATTTCACTGGTCTTCTGCACAGCTTTCTAGCCCTGGAGTCTACAGTCTCCACCTTGCTTTTCTCACACACTGGAAACCCCTGACCCTTCAAACTGACATTATTGTAACGATCAGGTCTGGGAACACTATGCTGCTTTCTGCCCTGGGAACAAGTGTGTTATCCTTTTCCATCAAAATACATGGACAAATTGATTTTTCAGGTGAATACTTAAATATCTGCTGCTTTGAGAGAGAAAGAGGAAGGAAAGTTTTAGGAATTTGATGTTCCTTTTATTTCCTTATCTAGTATCATATCTGGCTGAATTAAAACCCTTCCTGACATTTGCAAAATGCCTTTACTTAACTATATTTGACATTTATAATAATCTTATGATTTACAAAAAGTGTGATTAAATCCATTTTATATTGATAAGGAAACCAAAGTATAGAGAAATAATATAACTTGCCTATCAGGAAAGACTGGAGTCTAAAACTAGTCTCCATGCCTGTTGATGGTCTTGAACTACCACTGAGAAAGACACAAGCAAATTAGGACTGACCACACCATGCTGACTAGACCCTCTGACTTGTAGAAAAGTTCATTTAGGTAGGGCCAGGGTTTTTAAATGACTTAATTTTTCTACTCATATTTTCTGAGTTGTAGGAAGAGAAGAGTCAGTAAATGACTATTGGATAGAGTTCATATTTTGATCCATGATTTGCCCTATAATTCACCATGTGCATTCCTGAGATGTTTGAGTATTGATTTTTTAAAAATATTCAATATGACATTAATATAGAACACTCATTTGAATTTCAATAATTGGAGGTGCCATCTGTGGAAAGACAAATTGGCCCTAAGATGCAATAAAATCTTACTTACTAATGTAGTAAACCTTTTAAAAATGCACATTTAAGGAGAAAAATTGTGACTTTCCAAATAATTTTTAAAAGAACTTTTGACAGTACCAGATTTGTGACATTTTTTACATTAGACCAACTTTCTCAAAACTTTAGAGAAAAAATACAGCACTCTCAATTTACATTAATATAACAAATTATTGAGAAGTCACTCAACTTTCACCCAAGTCCTCAAGATTCAAGAGCAGAACAGTACAGTATTCTGGTTGTTTGGATCTCATTTCTTAACATTGTGTAACATTTGCTTCCTATTTGAAATTAAAAGGTACCTCTGGATCGAAAGAATTACATCCAAAGAAAGAAATTTTTAAAATGCAGCAAATATTTATAGAAAAATGGGTTCTCACATATTTGAAACCATATGCAAACGAATATAATGAGAAAGAAGATATATTTCCTAGAGCAGAAGTCTAAGAAGATTAAATAATTCTGCCATGAATTGGGCATTGAAAATAGGAAAGAAGGCTGATTCACCTTGCCTATTCATGTACTCTGTCGGTATTGTCAAGAAGTCAGTACCCTAGAATCTTTCCCAAATTTTTATGTCACTGCTTAAGTTGTAGAAATACTTAGTAATAGAGTGAATTTATTTAACAACAAAATCTATGAACTTCAATATTGGGTACTTCTCGAATGCAGAAACCTGAATTCCATATTATGAAATTGCCATTAATCTTAAAAAGTTACCAAGTTATTATAAATTATGTTATTTTGTATCATCTTTTAGCATGAAGGTAAATGTTTTAAGCAGCCTTTCAATATTAATTATTTTGCACAGATGAAATTTGTTCTCTTATGGAAATTAGTATAATCAGAGAAACAAAGTTTGGGAAACAAAAATCAGAAATAAGCCACACAGGGCATAATAAAGCTCTTTGCTGTGGGCCACTGGTAATAGACTACCATTATGTAGCATTTGAGAATTTTATTTCAAGCTCTTAAGCAACATCTTATCTGGGTAATATACCATTGTTTGCATCATCATCATTTAGCAGTTGTCGTGCAATAGCACCCACCCTTTCAAAACTTGTCTCGACATGAAAAGGTCTCTGCATTTGAGGCTGGATGTCATCTGCGTGTATGCATGGGTGTCCATGTGTAGGTATGTGCAACTCGATGTGTTGTGTTAACATGGTACATCAAAGGCAGTATATGTGAATGCATATGCATCATGAATGATGAATTTATGAAAGTGAGGTTGAATTGGTGTTCCTTTTTGCCTCCCTCATAGGACCTAACACAATTGTTATTTTGACATTCAAAATAGAGGCATAAACATAATGTTTGTGGTGATTTTTTTTGGTGGGGGGGAAGCAATCTCTGTTTCCAGAGCTAACATTCATCATCAGCCACACAAGACATTTCTTCTCCAAGTGGTGTGAGAGGAGGCTTGGCCCTGTACCTGAGGCCTTTGGAATAGCGGCCTGGGGCCTGTTTTTCAGCCCCCAGAGGATCAGCCCCTTTCTAAGGCACCAGATCAGAGCTGGATCTATTAGCCTGTGAAAGCTTAGTGAGGCCTTAATCATTTTCTAAACACAAACACATGTCAAACCTGTCTCTGATCTTCATACAGTGGGATCCCAAATAAGGAAACTGACCAAGAGAAGTCCTGTTCCCTTGATGTTTTGCCAATTTTTTATGATCCTCCAGACTATCCTGGAAATGAATAAGATGAAGAGTCCACTTAGGAAGGTCACTACGGAGGAAAGAATGAACGCAGCTTGGATCTCGCTTGTGCAGAGCATTTTGCCCAGTTCTTCCCCATCTGCAGGGTGCAGCTTGGTGTGAATCATCAGGAAACTGAATGTCAGAATTCTATGATGTCATGATCACATGGCAATGATTCCAGGAATTAGAGTTCAGTGTATTACAGAGTCTTGACACTGGGTGCAATACAATGAGTGGTTCTAAGAACATGGGTTGGCTAACCACCCAAATGCTGACTCACAGGATGCAAGTGAATGAACAGAGGGAGAAAGCTGGGGTCCGCAGCGCGGGTCTTCAGATGATGTGAATTCTATATTTGATTCTGTTCTCCATTTTCTCTATGACCTTGAGGGAATCACATCCTTTGTGGCTATAGTCAACGGGCTATTTGGTATGTGGAGTCAAACCATTTCAGAATAACTCTTTTTGAGTGAAACGACATTCAACCATTGGTGTGTCTGTGAGTTGGTTCTTCATCTGAGCAAATGCCACATTCTCAGTAATCCTGGGGGGACAGAGGAGAGACGAACTTCAAGATGTCAGTGTATCCTTTCAATAAGAAAGGCGTGGTATAGAGTGCAGGTATCGCAGGAGGCAATTTTACCAAGTGTGAACATTGGTCAACTGTGATTTGAGCCCGGGACTCTGTTCCTTTTCTCTCTTCTTTATGGGACCTTCCCCTTTCTTGTCTTTATTCTTCCCCTGTCAGCAAAACCTTTGGTCCATCCGAGGTAAAGTTCAGGATGAGAGCAATTTCCTCTATTTTCTCTGATGTTTTCAAAGGTGTGAGAAATGCCATACCTTTTAGTGTACACAAGTGGCAAGCAAAATGTCAAAGCCTGAAGGAGGGTCTAGTTCCCCAGCTATTGTGAAGATGACCTGACATGAGGGGATGAGACCCAGGAGAAATTTTGTTGTCCTTTCCAGTCCACTATGACTCCGCTGTATGTGGCAGACTATTTCTAGAAGATGAATAATTTTCCTAGAACTGCCGCCACAGTTATAGTTCCTTCCTTTAAGCTTACCTGTAATTTCCACAAAATCCTGTCATTAAGCTAGCTGACTGGCACAGGGCAGTGTTATTAACAATTCTGGTCTACGAGTTAGGAGCCCTGGGTTCTGGCCCCAGTTCTGGTAGTGAGTTACTATGTAATGTCAAACAAGTTACTTGACTTTTCGTAGTCTTACTTTGTGTTGAAGATAACACTTACTTGATAGAATTACTGTGAGGATTTAATAAGGTAGTATGATCATGTATTGAAAAGCATAAAACTCAATACAAAAAGAGTAATTTCAGTTCCTTTTAGAATGGCATTGATTATAAAGAAAGGAAGAGGAAGGGAAGAAGGAAGGAAGGAAAGGGAATGAAGGAAGTGAGGGAAGGAGGGAGGAAGGAAGGAAGGAATGGAGGAAAGGAGGAAGGAAGGAAGGAATTATTTGTTTATATTTCACACACACACACACACACACACACATAACTCTTTGGAAGATAAGATTAGTTTCCAAATCAAAGTTCATTCATATCATTTTCTTAGTCTGATTATTCTTAAGTAATGATCGAGCTATCATCATTAAAGAAATTTCCTAATTTTCCTAACATTTGCTGTTCAATATTGTCATAGTATCACCAATTCTTTCCAAGATGCTGTGTTTATTTTCCCAGAAATAAACCTATGAGAACAAACACAATTTAATTCAATTTAAACAAATAGGTAAGTTGTCCTTCAAATATTCTGTTATTGTTATATAATTAACTTCTGTGGATGAGTCAAAAAATGTGTGGGTGGTTTCCAAGTCACTCTCTCCAAATTCATCTTGAACCTGGGGTATTTCAGCCTATCCAGTTTCCCTGAGACTGTCCCAGGTTCAGTACTGGAAGTCCATCACCCTGGTAAACCCCTCAGTCCTGGGCAAACTGGGATCGTTGTTCACCTGCACCCCACACTGCTTCATCTACTCTGAGCTACAACCACACTGCCTCCTCTTGGCTATAAGGACATGCGAAGCCTTTCTTTCTCCAGGCTTTTACAACACACCTTTCCTGTTGCCTAGAACACACCTCTCAAAGCTGCTGTTTCCAGGTCTCCATTTAAATGTCCCATCATGCCCTCCTGACCATCCTACAGAAAGGAGGGTCCTGCCACATGCCCCAGTATTCTCTGGTGGCATCTTGACCCTTTCCTTCACAGCATGTCATAGTTGTAATTATGTTATTTACTTGTTGCCTGGTTTGTTTTCCATCTTCCCTCACAAGCACATAAGCATGATAAGCTTAGAGAGCATACCTTTTGCATTCATTACGGAGAAGCCTGGCACATGTCTGGAAAAATCACAGAAACTTCATAGTTGATGAGTAAATGAATACATTATAGATCCTTAAAAAGATTTGCTAGTTAACATTATAGTAATTATGTATGATGTCAGATGACTACTAGACTTATCTGGGTGATCACCTTGTAAAGTATATAAATCTCTAATCACTATTTTTGTACACTTGAAATTAATATTATGTCATCTGTAATTGAGAAATAATTTTTATTTTATTTTAAAAGTTAAAAAAAATATCTGTTAGGTGCATGAAATACTGAATCTACATGGACCTTAACCCAGGGTATCTGTACTCTCTACTCCGTTTTTTCCATCTCTCACTACAAACTGTTTTCAAGAAGGAAGTCCCATCTGCCATGTGTCTATGAACAGTTTTTGACATGTTTGTGGCATGTGGTATGGTGTGTGTGCATGTGTGTGTGTGTGTGTGTGTGTGTGTGTGTGTAGGGCACAGGGTATCTGATTTGGATTAAATGCCATTCAAAGTATTATCTTTGCTGACAGGTTCAATTTGATAACTTTTTCAGAATTACTAAGTTATTTTGTTACGGGAGACGTGTGTGACAGGAAAAGCTACCATCTGCAGCAACTTGGTAGCAATACAATGTTCAGAACATGGGAGGCAGGCAACTTTCACTATAATGAAGAAAGCACTCTCCTTGTATTTGAGACTTTAAAGAAACAAAAATAATATTTACTCTGTTGGCTACTTGCTACAAGCAGAATCTTTGTCAGGTGTGTGTGTGTGTGTGTGTGTGTGTAACTACTATGTACCAGGTACTGGAGGCACATTGGTCAAGAAAACAAATGTAGTTCATCCCCCGACAGGTCATACAGTTAACCAAGGAAGACGTTTACAATTAGAAACCCGCGAAAGTGTTTGGGGGAAATGTAGTGGGAGGAGGAAGTTGATCTTGGTGAGGAGTCCAGAGGCTATGTCATGGTTGAAGCTGAGGGCTGAAGCACGAGAAGCTACCTAGGCCAGGCCCCTGGCGGGCTGGGGAGGCAGGGGACGTATATTGTTAGACTGAGGGACCACCGTGGGCAAAGGTGGAAAGGAGCTGGCACTCTGAAGAGGTTGGTAGGTGGAAAGCAATGATCCAAGAAAAGCTGGCTGTGTATAAAGGGGACCAGATCATTCAAGGCCTTGTGTTCCCATGTGAGATAAAAAAAATACAAAGAAGGGAGCTAAGTGATTGAACGATCCTTATAAAGGGATCGTTCGGCTTCCAGTCAAAGACATTGGCCCAGAGTGAGAGGAGGCTAGTCCAGTGAGGTGCTGGGGGGTGGGACAGGCCGTGTGACCGCAGGCCGTGGAAGTTTGCACATCTGCACATAGGAGATGAGCATGAGGACGTGTCACAGCTGAGCCTACACATCTGGCCAGTACTTCTGGGTTGTTGTTGTGGTGGTCTTTCATTGCTACCCTGTTAAAACTAGATCTAAGACATGAACGACACTGCTACTGAAGATTTCCTTTCTTCAGATGGATTTTTTTAACTTGGCAATGATTTCATTAGAAAAACAGCTTCACTTTGTACACATCTCTGTAATTTACTTCTGGGCACTCAAATATTCTGGGAAAATTATACTTTATAATGAGATTGAGCATATGTTTCATTACAAAAATTTCCTTTCTTCAGGAACTGTGCCACACCTGAAAAAGGAAAGAACTTCATTTTTTAAGTGTATATAGCCATACTCATGAATGTGTGTGCGTGTTTGTGTGTGTTTAATGCTTTTGAAAGTAATAAATCATATTCTAATGTTCTCGTTTAAGGGCCTATAACCATCTGTCAAACTTAATGGTATAACCCTACCTTCTTTTGTTTCTAGAAGCAGACACTTATTTCTTACCCCCAAGGAACATCCACAACTTCAAACTGGCGAGGACATATTAGGCCCCAGTTCCTGCAGCTCGTCGGTGACACAGCGAAAGCACATCACAGGAAGCTGTTCCTGGGGTGAGCGTCTTTTTAGTGACTTAATGTATCCATCACTTTGGGAATGTTACTTAAAAGATGATTGACTCGGTTTCTCAAGGTGTTTACATGAAGCTATTGTAAACCGAGTCTTTTACCTTTCACCTTCATAATGTTTCATTTTGGGTTTAACTCCTCAAGTTTCATGGAATGGGATGGGTAATATATTAATCACTTTTAGAAAAAGCTTACTTTTGAAAGGATATGGTTTAACCACATTCTATTTAGATCCATGATCTATTGAAATCTACCCTTTAAAGAAGGCTCTGTGCTTTTTTCTTCTCTTTGTTTATTCTAAATGGATAAACCATAGCAAAACATTCCCCTATAGTGGGCCTTTAATCCAATAGACTGTCCATACTGTTTTGCTAGTTTTATTTTTAGAAACTATCATTTCTGGAGAGGCTGATATTACAAACTATGTAATCATAGTTAAAGTCCATACAGAAATCTTGAGTTTTGCTTTTATCTTTTTTTGAAACGCGTTGGGTTATTTCTGAAATATAAGCCTTTGGGTGAGCTTCTTAGGCTCCCCCCAATCTTAATTTCTCATCTGTAATACGAGGAGGCTGGACTGGTATTTGGGCTTCCTACCAGCTTGCACACACAGTGGATCTTTGACTGTGTAACCCCAGAGCATGTCTCTAAAAGCTTATAATCAGTTTTGAATATTCCAGTGTCTGGTCTCATTCCCCAAATGAATTATTTTGAAAAAAAAAAAAAAAGTACAAAAAGGAGGTAGCACCGATTCTGAGTGGTTTCTTTTTAAAGGGGCGTTCCCTTTGATAAATTAACTCGGATTTTTCCTCAGATCTCATGGAATTACTTTTCTTCAGAGGGAACATGCTTAACTTGGCACAGTCTCTGATTCCATCTCTGAATCCAGAGTCCTTTTCCTTTGTGATCTGATTAGAAATTGCCAACTGGTTGGCCAGAGAAACTGTCCCTTCCCCCCCTCTGTGCAGTCTCCCATTCCTTTTCTCACCGATTTGCTTTCTGTGGCAATGCAGAATTATGGTTCATTTTGGATATTTGCAAACTGCATTTGGATGTCCACATGAATATCAAATACATGAGGGTTTTACTTGGGTGAATTGCTAAGTGCAAAGTGAAGAATTTTATGAACCTCTTTGATTTTCCGACTTGAAATTCCTGATTATTGTACTAAACATTTGGAGGGCAGCCTTTATAAATCCTGGTACACGTGTAACAACTAAAAACGTTAATGCATGAGCCTCCTCCAGTTGGCCAGTAGATGGAAGTATTTCATAAGTAATTAACAAGTAGCGGGGTTGTTTGGTTTTGTTGATTTTTAAGAAGATGGGGGACCTGTCTGGAAAAGAAGTAGAAGGGAGAAATGGAAAACAAACTAAGCGATGAAGAGAGGGACAACCAGTTCTGTAAAACACAGGGCTTCCAAACTCAGTCTCACCAACAACCCATTTTCTGTTCAGGTTCTATTTATCTTCTGTCATGGCCCCCTTTTTTTTCTTTCTTTTTTTTTTTTCATTTATCTTCAGACAGAGTGGGAGGGAGGGAGAGAGAAAGAGAAACATCGATGTGAGAGAGACACATTGATTGGTTGCCACTCGCACAACCCCAACTGGGGCCAGGGACTAACCGCAACCGAGGTACATGCCCTTGGCTGGAATCAAACCCAGGACTCCTTGGTCCACAGGCCGCCGCTCTAACCACTAAGCCAAACCGGCCAGGGCTGTGACTGCCCCTTTTGAAAGAATAGAAGGATAAATTAAACTCTTGATAGCTATGGAGTTTTCATTTATTTATTTTACTATAATCTCTATGAATCCTTGAGAGTCCTAAAAATCTTTTCATGAGAAATGAATAATGCAATCAGTATTTCAGCAATCAGTCCAGCTGAACATCAAGCTGGGGATTTCATCGGAATGCTTAATGCCCACCAGCAAAAGCCGTGTGCCGGCCGCTCCAACCAGCCATTCTGCCATTCTAGACAAGGGTCCAGTGCAGTGGGCCTCATGCTGTCCCTTTGCCCATCCTCTCTCCTGCTTCTGTTTGGAATTTCTGGCCCACCATCCAATCACCAGGCATTGTCCCAGCAGCTGGTTGTATTATTCCTCTGGGTGCTGTGAGAGTGTGTGTTTCCAAAATCCCAATTTCAATGAACTCTGTGTGTTTGAGTCTCTGGGTGTCATCTCCAACTGGAAGATTATGCTGAAAAACTGAGTTGTCACCAAGGGCCTAGGAGATGAAATCCATCTTCTCTGTGTCGGCTCCTCCTAGACTGGTCTGTTCACCCAAACACGTCTCTCCAAATGCCCCTGTCTCCTTGCAAGCTTTGGGAATGAAAAGACTGGCCTTGAGCTCCATCTTTGGTTTGGGAATAGCCCAGCAGTTTTTTTAATTATCTCAGGAGAAAAACTTTAACTCTAAAGATACAAAATGACATTCTAAAAATCAAATTTATTTTAAGCTACATGTTCCAAAGAAAATCCAAACAAATGGTATAAAGTGCAAGCACGAGGCAAATGAAGTACTCTGGAAAGGGTTTAGGTCTTCTAAGACAGAGCCTTGCTTACTCACCCAGCTCTATTGTTTCTCCCATCAAAGGGTAATATTGCCCTTTTCATTAGACTTTTTGACATACTTCTTCAGTATTGTGATTTTAATTGCATTTCTCTAAAAACTGCCTCTATAAGCAAGGCCCTTGATATAGAGTTTGAATGTAACTATTGCATTAATACATTTCTTTTCTTTTCTTTTCTTTTTTAGGATATCCTTGAAGTAAGAATCTTTTGGAACATCATATGCAAAAGCAATGTAGATAAACAGTGAAGTATGAGAAATACTGACCACTAAAATCCCTGAGCCCTACTTACTTCTTTTAAAAGCAAGGACGCCCGGACCAAGGCAGAGGAATGTGCTCTTCAGTGTTTGGGTGCAGACTGCCTCAGCCCATCCACATGCAGAGCCTTTAGGGGGGGGCGGTCAAAGGACTAAGGGTGAGCTTATCTGACAAAATCTTGGGACCTCCTGAGTATTTTAAAATCTCTTTTTATCTCATTTCTAACAAGCTTTAAATGGATGGTGCGAAGAAAAAGGTGCTACACAGAAGAGAAGCAAATCCTTTCCAGCCAGGAGTAAGTGAAAGGAGACAGTGTAGCATTTTGGTGGCAAGATTTTATTTGTTAGTTGAGAAAATCAAACTCCATGGTATGGCCATCACTGAGCTAGTAGCCCCCTTCCTCTCCTCATTTACACTATTTGTAATCGGTAAGGTCAAGGGCCAGGTTCTGTCCTGGCAAGCGTCATTGCAATTGCAGTCACTCACCAAAGCAAAGATTGCTCTTTGGAAATCTTACCACAAGAGAGCAACGTTGACTAACTTTTGCCCTGAAAGCCTTTTGTTTTGTTTTTGTATTTTGTTTTTGTTTTTTAAGGAACAGAGATTTTTTTTTTTGCCCTGGAGTACATTCCAAATAAACCCTTTAAAAAAAATCACACCTTTGCAGGTCCTGCTCAGAATATGGGGAAAGAAATGGAATCCTTTGTCTGCCAATGCCTTGGCTCACTTCAGGGAAGTTAGAAGGACAGATGTTTGCATCTGTGCATATGAATCTCGTTAGTGTGGGAGAGGTTAGGCAGGGTACCTTTGTTTTCTGGATTTTCATATGTCAGAGTACTGTAACATGTTTGTGAAGTTAATCCTTGCTCTGAAACATTATCATTGGATTAGTAAACTTAATGAAAGGACCAAAAAGATAAATTGTGTTATTGTGTCTCCACTCAAAACGTCTTCTTTAGCCCTGGCCGGTGGGGGCACATGCAGGAGGCAACCAATAGATGTATCTTTCACATGGATGTTTCTCTCTCTCTCCCTCCTCCACCCTCTAACTCTCTCCCTCCCTTCCACTCTCTCTAAAAATCAATTGAAAAAATATCCTTGGGTGAGGATTAACAAACAAACAAAATATCTCCTTTAGCATGAGCTTTTGTTGTTGTTGTTGCAACGATCCCTTACAAGAGTAGAGAATCAAAATCCATCACACAAGTCAAGAAATGGGCAGAAGAATCTTTAAAAATTTCCCCATTTAATGTGATGATGCAGAACAAAGCAAAGAAAGCTAAGATAAATTTAACTGTTTCCTCCAAAAAGACAGTGATGCTGAAACAAAGATGGTTCAGGACTCTCTTCCATGGCTTTGTGAGTCTTCCCTAATCTGTTCACCAGCTGGAAATAAGCTTTTAGGACCCATTTTGACTTCTAGACTCTTCTTTCTAAACCCATCCCACACATTGTCATTCTCCTTCCTCCTGCCTGTCCCATATGCTTCTCACTTCTGGAGTGAGGCAACAGCTGGTAGTAGAGATGTTCAGAGACTAGTACCCCTGCCTGGCCAAACAACACCCAGATAATCATATCATTAACTGTTCTATTGCGTGTGGGGTTGAGGACCAAACAGCTCTGCTTCCCTGTTTGTTGAGGATTCCTAGTTTGAAAAACATGTATTTCTATCAAATGGGCAATCTGTCCCTTTCACTCTAATAGAAATCACATGCTCCTAGAATAATCATTAGGCAAATGGACAGTACAAAATGGCTGGTCTTCTCAGCTTTGTACTACCTTGTTGAATCAAGTAGATGGAATGAAATCAACCCCACACACCACTCACACTATTTAGAGACTCATTATTTACCAGGGAGACAGGGCCTTTGTAGATGGTGGCTCCTCTCCTGAAGAGTCAAGTGGTTCTTTGTGGCCAGGAGAAAGTGCTCTGGGCATCAAGTGATGGCTTTGAGTCTTGGCTTTACTATTTACCAGATCTGAAAACAACAACAACAAAACCCAGCAGTCTCCTGAGAGATAAAACACCTACGCTGTCTGCCTCATGAATTGCATGAGGGTCCAGTTAGATACTATGAGGAAAGCACTTTGTAAATTTAAAGTATTAAGCCCTCAGTGGGGTAGCACTTTGGACACTCAATAATAATAGCTGCCATTTATTGAGCATAGACTTCCATATTAAACTCTTTATGCAAATTGTCTCACTAAATCATCACAACTGTGCATGAGAGATATAAATTTCCCTACTTAGAGATTAAAAGTTTGAGGTCTACAGAAATTCAGCAATTTGTCAAAGGTCTCTGAGCTAACAAGGGGTGATTTTAATTCAAAGCCCAGTCTGCACTCCAGTCAACTTCAGAATCAGTATTCTCACTGAGGAGGTTCAGCACGTTATCCCAAAGTATGGCACCCTGGCATATTAAATATCTTAAGGAATTTTTTTAAATGGCAGAAACGAGGAGGTCACTTTGACCTTCCCCCTTTGCCTTTCCCTGAAATGGGTCATAAACCCCCATGCGAAAGGTACCCTCCCAATGCTGGGTGTAAAGAAGCATTCTTATTACCCAAGGCAGGGAATTTAGGGCCAAGAAGTCTGTGTGAAAAGGAAAAAAAATTGCTAAAGTAACCTTTATTTTTCTAGTCATCCCTTTACCATTAACTACCTGTAGTCCAAACCCGGCTGTCTTGTCACTTCTTCACAAATGTACTGGTTCTTCGTCTGAAAGGCATAGCAGCTTCCTCCTCTGGTCACTTCTTCAGGTCTTCATTCTCTTGTGAAGGCTCCCATGTGCCTGTAAAAAATCAGTAAACTTTGTATGCTTTTTTAGTGTTCATCTGTCTTCGTCAGTTTAATTTTCAGTGTCCAGGAAAACTGTTTCCTTCCCTACATAACCTTTAACCAACATTGCTTTAGGGACCGGTCTGTTGCAAGATGCTGCCCTCATCTTGGGCGGTAAAATCTTCAGCATCTGAGGCTGCTTCCCTGCAGACAGGTTAAGCCTTCTCCCTCCTTTCAGGCCACAGAGTTCATTACAAAGGAGCACTGGATGCTAATGAAGGATCTTTAATAGCCTCATGTAACTATCCCGACTGCCTCCACCGCTCTGATTTGGAAATCCCATATCTACAGGGAGCTGTTCAGTCTAAGGAGAGAAGAAAAAGGCGGGAGGCAGAGAAAGAGAGATCCGAGCACACTGAAGGGATGAAGCCCGTCACCACACCTAATTAGTAGCACTTTGCAGCCTTCATGGAGGAGAGCTCTTCTAAGAAGTCAGACTAGGAGGTTGTGGTGCTTTGAAGGCACCGTGGTCCCCTGGGAGACAGGAAAGAGAGTAGTCTGGGCCCTGGACCCAGGCCATCGGGAAGTAGTTCAACTTGAGATCTCAATTTTGGAGACTGTTCAGAACAGGGAAATAGTCCCACAGCTCCCAAATGCACTGGGAAGGGGGAGTAATTTATAACACATTGTTTGCCATTGATACATTGTCTGTAGCTGGAATTTGGTTAATCCCTCCAGATAGGTATTTTTAAAGGCACTAGTTCCTTGGTTAGCATGGGCCTGGCAGTAGGGATTAACTTCTTGTATGGTTATTTTGTTTTGATAAATAAAAATCAGTCAGCTGAGATTGGTAAGATCTTCTTTTGACTCCTCCACAACATCTTGCAGAATATCTTCACATTTTAAATGATGAATTTAGTGGAGGAGATGGTTGTGCAGAGAAGGCAAACATACAAAAGCAGCGAGAGCCTATAAAGGGCATTTAGTATTTAATTCTAACCTCAGGAGTGTAGCCCTAAGGAGGGACCTGAGGTCAGATAATATTTTTAAGGAGTAATAAAGACCAGGTGGAATTTGGAGCATGGACGAAACAGAAAATCATTACGGATAGACTATGTCATGGAATGAAAGAATGAACATATATGCAAAGGGGAGAGAAAGCAGAAATATTGTCCTGGGGATCCAGCTGTTTTACAACATCTCCTTTATAACAGTCTTGGATGGTAGATGTGACGATCCCCAGTTTCCTCAAAGATGTAAGTTAACTTGTCTGAGATCATAGAGCTAATCAGGGGTAGAAGCCCCAACCCTTTGATCCCAAAGTATGTGTTCTTTCCTTTAAACCATGTCTCTTCTTAACTTCAGAGCTTGGTTCTGTAAAGGAGAAATGAGATTTACACATAAGTGTCTAAAAAAGTAAAGATAGGTAGAGACTGAGAGAGAAAGAGAGAAGGAGGAAGAGAGGGAGGGAGGGAGAGAGAGAAAAAGAGAGAAAGAGAGAGAGAGAGAGAGAGAGAGAGAGAGAGAGAGAGAGAGAGAAGAAAAGAAAGGAAAGAAATTAAAGCCAGAAGACAATATAGTTGCTATTTATCTGAGCTAGCAAAAGAAAAAATTGTCTAAGCATAATGAGAAAGAAAAAAAAATCACAAAAGGAAAATGAATTTCTTTGATAATATGAAAATTAATTTTGTATAATCCATAAACATCATAAAATTAAAACCAAGCAACATTTATAATATAATTAATTGACCCAAATTTTGATACCTCTCATTAAGAACTTATAAAATTTATAAGAAACAGTATGCATTACTGGAAAAATAAAAAAGAACATGAATATTCAGTGATGAAGATAAAAACAAGTATTTGAAAGCAAATCTGAAAATTCCAATAAAAGGAAGTTTTCTGTTCATAAGGGTGATCAGATATGTTTTCTCAAATACTTCTGTTGAAAATGTAAATGTTACAAAAGCATCAAAATATTGATTTCCTTTGACTTAATGATTTATTTTAAGGTATCTATCCTTAGGAAGCAATCAGAACTTTAAAAAACAACAATAAACAAACACTTCAAAAAGATGTTATTTTTTTAATTAAAAAATAATGGAAAGAGCCCTGGCCAGTTTTGCTCAGTGGTTAGAGCATTGGCCATGGACCAATGAGTCATGAGTTTGATTCTGGTCAAGGGCACGTAGGTTGCAGTTCATCCCAACCCTGGCTCTGGTCGGGGTCGTGCAGGAGGTAGCCAGTCAATGTGTCTCTTTCACATAGATGTTTCTCTCTCTCTCTCTCCCTCTTCCTCTCTCTCCCCCACTCCCCCTCTCCCTCCCTCCCTCCCACTCTATCTGAAGATGAATGGAAAAATATCCTCAGGTGAGGATTAAAGAAAATAATAATGAAAAGTACCTAAGGATTAAATAGAAAAAGAGAATAAAGACATCCATGGTAGAATATATCTTGCCACTCACATTATGGAAAATTATTATAAAATAACACCTTATTTTTAAGAAGGAAACGATATTAAATGTATACTATTGTCCTAATAATATTTACTTATTTATACTTAGGGGAAAAATACTTGAAGAAAAATACATACCTGTTATCTTTCAGGGGTGAGACTATGGGAATTTTTTATTATATATTTTTCATGGCCTTTCTAATGAATATGTACTGCTTTGTTGTAAATATTTTAAATAAAATAATCAACTAGCTTGCAGTTGTCCTTCATTCATTCACTCGTTGAACATGTTCTAACTTGAAGCCACTGTGGGGTGCTAGGTCGGCACTTGCCCATGATGGTTCCAAATGGTTTCAAGAAAATAACCCTCTAAACAAGTGTAAAATTACAAATGACAACAAGTACTATGAATGAAGTGAACACGTTTCTGTGATAATTCAAAATAAAGTTAGCTGACCCAGACCACTTGGAAGGCTTGGTTCTCCCAACTCTGGCTGTATATTAGAATATTAGAATCACGGGGATACTTTTAAAAAACCCCATAAATTCCACCCCCCACCCCAACACCACCACCAACCTCTACTCCTCTGGTCCAGGTTCCCCTCTCCAGGTGATGTAAACTATAGCCCATTGGACTGAAGAAAGTGAAGGTGCAGACAGTGGAATGGGATGCGGCTGAAATCATGGCAGGTGCATAGGGCCAGACCATGTAAGGCTCTGAGGGTCGTGGGATTTATATCCTGTGTATTTGATTATTAGCCTGACAGCACTGGGAAGGCTTTCAAGCATTTTGAGCAGAGATTTGACAACAGATTTGTTTTCTAAATCTCTCTGTGTAATGGGGAGAAGAGACTGGTGGGAAACCAGAATAGAAAATGTTTGTCGAGAGTCCAAGGCAGAATATGGCAGTATGACATTGGATGATGCTGGTACAGAGATGAGTGTGTGATGTAAGAGATCTTGACGAGGTAACATTTTGAGGACTTGGTCATGATTGTACATGGGAATAGTGTTAAAGCACACTAGCATTTATTATGTAAATTAAATTGAAATTTATTTACTAGACTCAAAAAGTTGTGAACATCTGGTGAGTTTTATTATAATCATTGGAAAATATCTCTAAAATCCTCCCTTAAACCAAGCAAATTTATACCAGAAAAATATTCAAGAGTAAGTCCAAGTCAAAATAAATGACTTGTTCAAAGTCCCGAACACAGACGTAACAATGAACAGGTCCCATCTCTCTGTCATCAGTTAGAAGTGTGGGTTTCTGGCTCATTGGACCACATGTAAAATTCTTTCATAGTACTCAGCATGACAAAGCTAGACTGTGTTTTGACATACCTGTCTAATAGTTCTGTGAACTAATATCTGCTGGGGAAGGAAGGAAGAGCATGACTGCGTGTTCATCTTTACTTTCTGTAAGTGGAATATAGAGTGGAATTTGCAAATGGTATATGTAGTGGCATTTGATTCCTGTGCTATATGTTTATAATGCACTTTTTCCCTTGCATTCACTTTGGGATAATGTAGGAAATCAAAGGTTTGACTGCATAAAACCAAAGGGGTGTCTCAAGAGCATGCATTTTAGTCTTTCCTGTCTTTGCCCCACTAACACTCTGAGCCTGCTGTGGTTGCAGAACTTTTGTCAGACAAACAGGTAGGTACTGAGCAACTGTTTAACATTGTGCTGGGGATGGGGTTAGGAACAGTGAAATATCTATCTAAGCTAATTGGAAGGGAGATAAGATAGTGATAGGATAATTTAAAAAAAAAAATAGACTGTAGCCCTGGCTGGTTTGGCTCAGCATTTAGAGCATGGACCCGCGGAGCAAAAAGTCGTGGGTTTGATTCCGGCCAAGGGCAGGTTCCTCGGTTGCGGTTCGTCCCCGGCCCTGGTCGGGGTCATGCAAGAAGCAGCCAATTGATGTGTCTCTCTCATATTGATGTTTCTCTCTCTTTCTCTCTCTCTCCCACCCCTTCCCCCTCCCACTCTATCTGAAGATATTTGGAAAAATATCCTCTGGTGAGGATTTAAAAAATAAAATAAAATAAATATATACTGTAGATAATAAAGTGTCTTACTGAGAATAAAAAGCCATAAGAAAAAACAATAGTGTCGATTCTTGGCATTTATGGATAACATTTAAAATCTCAATGATTTGGGACCATGCAGTAGTAGTTTTGCAGGGCTTATGAATGTGAACTTACTGTTCTAGAACGGGTTATGATGGCGAGTCTCTATGTGGGAGAAATCAGTTGGCCTCATAATATCTAAATCTGGGCTCAACTCTGTTCTCTATTCACTATTGCTCATGATTAAATTCAAAACAAAAACACACATTTCTATTTTTTTGAAAAATGACCTTGAAGGCAAGTCCACAACTAAGCTTGGAATGAAAGTTAAATGGCTCCAAAGGTTGTTTCTAAGCCAGAAAATAACATTAAGGACTCGAATGGTGAGTTCAATTCTGAACTATGGGGTACTTTACAGAGAAACAAGAGTAAGCAATCCATGAAACTATTTCAGCAATTGCCTCCACCAGAATTTATTTTTATAGCTACATAAAATACTTTAGTACTCAATTTATAGAATCATTAATTGTCTAAGGGGGTCACTTAAAACTTTAAGTTATACTTTATAGCATTTCATGGAGAAAGTGAAATGTAATGGTATTTTCAGATTTGTGAATTTGAGAAGGCCTAGGGATATTTCCCTCAGGAATGCATATTTCTTAAAGTGCTAATGACATGGTACAGAAAAGAACAAAATAATTTAGAGAGGATGCAGAGCAGTTAAAACAGAATTCCCTTTACCCAGTCAGGTATGGATCTGGAGATACGGTAGCTTGAGCTAGAGTCCTAACGGGTTGATAAGGGTAATGCTAATGAAAAGAGAGTGATGTGGTGATGCAGGTGGGAGGTTGGAAACCCTATCAGTACATGATGTGAATCAGGAAATTTATGTAAGCAAGTTCCAGGAGCTATGAATGAGGAGGTGAGGGACTAGAACTCTGGCCCTGGTCTGCTCCTTTAATTCTGTGACTTTGGGGAAGTCATTTATACTCTTCCATCCTTCATTTCTTTTTCAGACTTTAATATCTTCATCCATAAAATGATTGCAGGGGCCTGGGTGATGCCTGAGCTACAGTCCAGTGATTTTATGGCTTGTAAGTAATCATACTATACAGTTTCACATCCTTTTATTCTGCTTCTGTTGTATGTTAGATATTGAATATTTTCCATGTCACTAAAATGACTGTGTAATACTTATTATGTTACCTTAATTATTTAGCCATTTCCTAGATATTTAGGTTTTCAATGTTTTTACTGCAAAAATACTTGTCTTTATTATAAAAATAAGTATCTTTGTAAATATTTGTCCTCATCTCTAGTGATTTCCTTGGATTGAGTCCTAAAAGTGAAATTACTCTGTCAAAGGACATAAGCATTTTAAAGTCTCTGATATTTATTGTCAGATCTCTTCCTGGAAAGCTCATGCCATTTGTATTCCCACGGAAGCTCCTGGGTCTTTTCTCTTGCACCTACACAGTACTAATCAGCATTTTAAAAATATTAGTTTGGTTGATAATTTAATGTATTTTATCATTTGAATTTTTTATTTCCTCTTCCATTTTCAAGTTGAATGTTTGTACATGTGCATCTGTAAGTCACAGCTCTTCGTGTGGGGCAGAAAAGACAGATCAACGGGAGAAAAACATAAAATCATTGAATTTTACATGCACGTGGGAGACTTCACAAGAGAATAAGGACCCAAAGAAGTAACCAGAGCAGGAAACTTTTATACTTTTTAGACAAAAACATTATATTTGTGAAGGATTGACAAGACAAGGGGTTTGTGCTAGGGGTGGTAAACGGTGACCAAGTAACTAGGAAGACGGTTAGTTTAACGAAGGTTTGTTTTCAGGTTCCTCTGGTATCATCTCTGGGCTGAGGAGAATTTATATCTTATCTGTAGGTAGGAAAAGAAAAGCTTTTTCTGCATTTATTGTTTCTTAATTGCCTTTGGCTCAAAAAATCTTTTCCATCAAAGAGGCATATTTTGGGGTAACATTTTCAGGTTCCCTTCATTCACTAGCAATTTATCTGTTGACGTGCTTTGACATTTTGTTGTTGTTCCATTGGAAAGGCTGTCCTTTCTTTGTTTCAGTGTTAAGCATATCGTATATATTAAGGGAAATATTAACCCTTTGGTTCGTTTGTTTGTAACCAATAGGTGTCCCAGATATTACAGTTTGTCTGTAATTCCACAAGTATTCATGTTCAGAGCCTTCCTGATTAAGCACTTCTGCCCCACCCCCACGTTATTCTTGAGGAATTTGGTTAGGGAAGGGAAGAAACTCACATACATATTAGGTATCCTCATATAAGTCAAATCATATGGTATTTGTCTTTCTCTGACTGGCTTATTTCACTTAGCATAATCATCTCCAAGTCCATCCATGCTGTTGTAAAGGGGAAGGTTGCCTTCTTTTTTATGGCTGAGTAGTATCCCATTGTGCAGATGTACCACTGACAGCTGTCAGAGGGGAGGAGGAGGGGAGACTGGATGAAAGAAGGTGAAGGGATCAGCCAGAAAAACACACGTACATAACACGTAGACACAGACAACAGTGTGGTGATGGCCACAGGGAGAGGAGGTTGGGGCTAGGTGGAGGTGGGCGAAGGTGGGGACAACGGGGACAGAAAGAGACTGCTTGGTGCGATCATTGCGTGATGCAGTGTGCAGATGAGGTTTTATTGAGTTGCACATTTGAAACCTGTATGGTTTTGCGAACCAATGTCACCTAATAGATGCAATTTAAAAAATAAAAAAAAGATTAGCTATCTTTACCTTTCCATGATGGCTGTTCCTTCTGTCTCAAAATCCCTGACAGCCTGATGCTGTTCTCCACATTCCCCAACCCACACAGGACACAGGGTTCTTCTCTCAGGATGGGTAGCAGGTAGGTTCCTCTCTGTTTTTTAACTAGTTCTTTGGAAGTGATTTTCTACACCAGAATAGTCGGTTTCCTTCACTCAGGCGGCACAGGTGATCCAAGGGAAGAGGGGGTGCTGTGGCAGGCAACGGCCAGGCCAGCTCCATACTTTTCTTAGAACTAGTCTTCCCACTGATCTCTAGGCTCTGGCACTTTGTTCCAGACATACTCCTCACTTTTCTCCTTTCTTTCCAGTCCATCGGTGAGATCTGAGGACACATTTGAATCTGCTCAGGATTCATGTTCTCTTTTTCAGTCTGGCTCCTAGAGCCTTCCACGTAAAAGGCTGACTTGAGCATCCCTACCCTCTCCTGGACATTCTGTGGCAGTTGGACAGCTTGTCAGCAGGTAGGGACTGGTCCTTCCAGAGCAGTGGAGGACTCCAGAGGTTGCTATGACCTGTTATCATGAGGGTTCACAGCATCTGTCTGACTCCTACCCACATACTGCTACATAATGTGCAAATACTTTTTCCAAGTTTATTTATGATGTTTTCCAATGTACAGAAGTCCATATTTTTATGTAATTGAATGTAAATTGTATACCTGAATCCTATATAATTTTATTAACCAATGTCACCCTAATAAATTCAGTAAAAAAGAAAAAAATTTAGATTTTTTCTTTTGTGATTTATTCCACTGTCATTCAGCATTGAGAGTGGCCCAGTACTCTGAACTCTCATGTTTATTTGGAAAAGAGTTCCTATGAAAAGCTTAAGAGGGGAAAAGTAATAATTTGCCCTATCAGTCATTACAAAGTATATCCATTCATAGCAATTAAAATAGATTGGCTTTGGCAAAATAATCAGACATATGCATCCAAGTGACAGAGTAGAAGAACACAAAAAAAGACCTGATATAAGCCTGCGATATGTAATATATAATAGAGAAAAAAATGTGTGTTAGTGAGGAAGAAGCCTATTATTCCATGAACAGTATCTGGAAAATTGGCTGTTTAGGTAAAATATCAAGGTAGAACTTCATATAACTATGGAATACATGTAGAGTTATTTTAACTCAATTCCAGACAGGCAATTTTACTTAAACTGTCAGATACTATTCTAGGTAGTGAGGATACAACTGTGAAATAGACAAAGACTCTGACTTATTCAGGCAAGAGAAATAGTCACTAAATGTATAAAAAAATAAATTAATAAAAAGTTTGACAATATGAATGCTATGAAGGGCATTAACATGATGAGTTAGAAAAGAAATGGGGTGGAGGTGGAATGCCTCCAGATGGGGTAATCATAGAAAGCTCCCCCAAGAAGATGGAATCTGAGCAGAGGCTGCATGGATTGCCACTTTAGTAAAGGATTGAGAGAGAGTAAGATATCTGTAGATAACAGCAACGAGCAGTGGTTGTACCCCTGGTATATCCTGATGGCCTATCCAAGGAGCTGGGATTTTGCAGGAAGAAGTGGTGTGGAAGAGGCAATGGGAACAAGGAGAACACTCATACTGCCTCAGGGTCCTGCAGTGTGGGGAATGACAGAGAGAGAGAGAAAGGGCCTCCAACTGAAAAACTTGAGAGCAATGGAGTCCTTTGGAGAGAGCCAGCTTTCAGTAAAGACAAAGTCATGAAGAGTTAGAGGACGATATACTGTTTCCAGATGAGGGGACCCAGAGTGCACAGTGAAGGCTCTTCAGGGGCAAAAAGCCAGTCTGGCTGGTGTGACTCAGTGGTTGAGCATCAACCCATGCACCAAGAGGTCACCAGTTCGATTCCGGTCAGGACACATGCCCAGGCTGTGGGCCCAATCCCCAGTGGGGGGCATGCAGGAGGCGGCCAATTGATGTTCTCTCTCATCAATGTTTCTATCTCTCTCTCCCTCTCACTTCCTCTCTCTCTAAAATCAATAAAGGGAAAAAATTTTTTTTTAAAAGCTGTGGGGAATGTACCAGACTATGAGGTATCCCAAGCAGGAAGAGAGTGAGAGTGTAGGTAGCAGTAAAGAGATGAGCATATAGATGGTACTTCAATAAGAAGGGAAGCAGGGCATTGTGGGCTTACCTCTGATGATCTCCTAGAGGCAGGTGAGCAGTTAGTTCCAGCTGTAGTCCTGAGAAATGAACTAAATGGTGTTGAGTGATCATTCACCTCTGCAACTCCAGATGATGTCCGCATCACAATCTTGACTGGGGACAGGACGGATGGAGGAGGATTAGGTGGAAAGATTCTCATTGTGAGTGAGAAGCAAGGTGTTGGTCTTTGGGTACCTATTTTCTCAATCACTTTTTATTATAATGGACACTCAGGAATACAGGCATTATTTCATGTGACAGTTATAGACACTGATACCACAAGTCAGGTAAAACTGTCTCAACAAAGAAAAGGAGGTGTAAGTTGTCATTTCTACTAAAGAGTTGTATATAAGATATTTGTAAGCCAGTCTGTGAACTGCAATTATTTGGAAAAGAATGTTAGGCCCAAAGAAATTTCATCCAATAATTGTCAACAGTGCTGAAAATCATGTGTATCTTTATCAGTTGGTATTTTAGTTGCAAGAAACAGAAATGGACCCTGATGAGAAGAAAAGGAGTTTATAGAAGAATATTAGCAATTCACAGTAGTTTGAGCAGCTGAGAGGGCTGAACAACAAAGCTTGTGGACCATATAGCCAAAGCCAGAATCAAAACAGTGTGACAAATCTGGTCTGTTGAGATACCAACATCATTGCTAATTGCGGCAGGAAGAATGGATTCCCAAAGACGTCCACATCGAATCCCCAGAACCTGTAGTATGTTACTTACATAGCAAGAGGGGCTTTGCAGATGTACTTAAGGTGATAGACCGTAACATAGGGAGATTATCATGTTTTATCTAGTTGGGCCCAATCTTATCCCATGAGTCCTATAATAGAGAACTTGTTTTTCAGACTGGCGGCAGAGAGATGTGTTGGGTAGGAATAAGAGAGATGTGAAGAATGAATAGGACTATTCCCCAATGCTGGTTTGAAGATGGAGAGAGCAACATGATGAGGAGTGCAGGTGGCCCTCAGGAGCTGAGAGAGGTTCCCAGATGACAGCTAGTCAAAACATGGGGACCTCAATCTACTACTACAAGGAACTGAATTCTGCCAACAACCTGAATGGGCTTGGAAGTGGGTCATCAAACACACCTGAGACAAAGCAAGGCGAAGACCACATTTAGATTCAGACAGTTTATTATTTACATAAACAGCAAAAGAAAGATTAGCCAGAGACTTTTGTTCTCTATGGTCCTTGACCCAAACACCAGAAAGGATGCACTTAAGCAAAAGAGATCAGATAACTATAATTCAAATTGTGGAGCCCTGGCCGGTTTTGCTCAGTGGTTAGAGCATTGGCCCATGGACCAAAGAGTTGTGGGTTTGATTCTGGTCAAGGGCACACACCTCAGTTGCAGTTCAGTCCTTGGCCCTGGTCGGGGTTGTGCAGGAGGCGATCAGTCTCACGTCGATGCCCCCCTCTCCCTCTTCCACTCTATCTGAAGATAAATGGAAAAATATCCTTGGGTGAGGATTTAAAAAAAACCCAAAAACAAATTGTGGACTACATCAGGTCCTTAAATAATGTCGTTTCATTCAATGTCATTTGGTTATAATGTTGATAAGATACTATAGAAATATAACTCTTGTTTATATCTGATGATCTCTGATGATCTCCTAGAGGCAGGTGAGCAATTAGTTCCAGCTGTAGTCCTAAGAAATGAACTAAATGGTGTTGGTGTTTATATCAGTTCACCTACAGTAAAATTGGTTTTGTTGGTTTTGTCATACATCATTTTGCTGAAGTTCCAAGAACCTATCAATGACTTTAGTGAGGGCTTACTGTATCTCAGTGCTGAGGAGCCAATTCTAGACTACAGCTAAGCAGTATTATATCCTACAGCTCTGTTTTGACAGGGGTGGGAAGGGCAGGGAAGAAAGTTCCATATCTCATCATAATTTGTTACATAGCAATCAGAAACTGACATCAGCTCTGGGCACCAGAGTGGTCATGGCCTTCAGCTGAATGCTAGTGCTGGCATTCCAGATGCTGGTGCTATTGAAAAGTGGATGCAACCCCCTCATTTCCTTTCCGAGAAGTTCTCTTCTGCCTTGTTTCCTTGCTTTACCACTTCTTTATTCAAGTTCTAGAATGAATGTCTTTTTCTGGCTATGTGCCCATGTGCTAACTGCAAACGGGGCTTGGGAAGGGGGTACTTGAGCTTCTACAGTGAAAGGTAGACTCTGCCATTCATCAACTCATAATGTGAGGAATTCCCAAATATTTAAAGGAGACTCAACTAATATTCAGGAAAAACGTGTTATTATTGCTACATATCACTCTTTTCATTGTCCAATACCAAGATAGACCTTGAGCTCCTGTGGTTTTAAAATTTTAATATTTCAGAAGCATAGCATTGCCACTAAAAGTGGTTCCAATAAATCTGAAGCTGTAACATACACCTGGCTAATTTGGGCTTCTCCATCTTCCAATTAAACAGAAAGGAAGAAGATGATTTGGGGATATTGGACAAGGAAAGTGATATTAACTATCCAGGGGGGGAATATGGTACTCCTGCACAAGATGAAATTTTGTGAGAGGGTCATTCTGTGTGTGAAACTAAGAAGGGCCCTTTTCACTCCCGCCCCTGTGCACTCAGGGAGAAAGGGCTCCATGGCTGGGTGCTGATGCCGAGTGAATATTGAATCTATGCACAGCACCCTTACATTGTTTGGTGTTTCCTCCTAATGTCTTAATAAACCATTCTACTGTTTTACAGAGCTCTTGCTTCTGGACGATGGGTTGGATGGTAAGATCAGTGAATCCCATGGGCTTGGATTCTTTCACTGTAAAATGAGTTCACTGAAAAGTGAGCTCCTCGGCCAAACACAACGTTCCGTGAAATATTATTCTATTTTCTAAAATTTATTTGAAGTACTTCAGTTTGACAATGTGAGATGTATATACATGTCTAAATTAACATTACTCTATACTGCAGGCATGGTCACATGACGTGAAGCGCATGGTATTCAATAATTTATACTTCAGAACATATCAGAGGTGGTTGGTTAAAATTTGAAAACCTTATTCTATGCTTCACAGTCCCCAGAGGGGGCTACAGAAAGTGCTTCACATATCAACGTCTGATTCGGCACCAGAGGGTTTATTAATTAACATAAAGAATATTAAATTATGTCATGGAGAAATGAATAGTATCCATATATATCAGCCAGAAACATTTGTACAGAAAAATCTACCCTTGCATGATTAATACTTTGACAATCCCAGCAGGCTAATATTTTTGAGTAGTATTGTAGGTCTAGAACTCCACTAATTCCCAAGTTCCCCACTTTATAGAGAATTCTTTGCTTTCATCAAACTAGGAGAATGGCTGTTTCTGCTATCAGATTATTTGGTATGGCAAGATGAGCCTTTAACACCAGGGACTTGTGATGAGCCTAGACAGGACAAAATGGAAAGGATGGATATGGGGAACTCACCAAATTTGTAGGACCTCATTATCTGCATCTTTTGATAGCTGCTCACTAATAAACTTTAGTATTTGTGGCAGAATTAGTATGGTTTTTACTTTCTAAAAAAACCATAGTATTTGGCGATGATGATGCAAGGGGATAACTGGCTCCAACCATCCCTAATCACTGGAGACAACAGTATTTAATCCCCCCCCCCAACACCACCAATGCCTCTGTATGGCTAAGTTGGCTTAGGTCAGCCTTAAGATATTGTTAGGCTGAATCATGCATTCACTGGGGCCACAGGTGGTGATGGTGGCAAGTATATGGTGGGAAGGGATCAATTTCCTGGTTGTTCCCTGGGTGGCTTCATCGATACAAGGAATGAGGTGGCTTATGTCAACTCTGTTCTCCTTGTGGATGATGGCTGCTGACAGTTGACTCTAGGTAGGTCATTTGTCACTGCCAGTGCTACTCCCCAGAAGAAACTGAATCCCTGACCCCCACCCTGTAAGAGCTACAACATCCTACAGGTGCCAAAGCTGTATTGTCTCTGAGCCCCCGGGTGCTGGAGCCATGTGGTCATCTGAAGAGAAAGAGAGAATGCCCATCTCCTTGGCTCTGTGCTGACTCTCTGAGCACTCTGGGCTCAGTTTTACAAGATCTCTCAAGGAAGGAGCTGCTTCATTTTGTGGTTTTAACACTATTCTCTGCAAGGACTGAAAAGCCACAGGAAACACTAACAGTGGTAGCCATTGTTCCTTTACCTTCTTATAGGCAGCATCCCTGAATAACATGCTTTCCTCCAGCCCAAGAACAAACGCCCCGTGTACATAAACTCACACAAAAAGATGCTGAAAGAGAAATATATGTGCTTGTTTGAGTTTATGTGTGGGCAGAGGGGTGTTGCTGAGCCCCATATCATCAGTCTGTCTTTAGAATGAGGTCATAGTTCTATTAACGTTCACGTAGGTAAAAATAATATTTGGTAAAGATTAGTCATTTATTAAATCTGGGGTAATTTCCTTGCTGAGTTTAGAGTCTTTTGATAATTGGAATACTTCAGAATATTTATTACAAAGTGGAATTATACAAGGCAATGTCAAATCTGCAGATAACCTAAGGTAGCTTATAAAACAGTCACATTCCAGCCCAGAAAAACATCCAGTTGTGCCCAAGAAGGACAGTATTTTTAGTTTTTAAAAATAAGTTAACATTTTAAAATTAAGACATTTCACTTTAAGATATCTGGATTTCTGGATGTATTTGGAAAATCAACTGTGCCCTTATTTCCAGATGATGATAAGAGGCTATGACTTTTAGAGAGGGCATTACTCCCCATTTTTTTATACTTTACACTTGCCTGCTTCGTTCTGTAGGTATTTGCATTCTCTGCTTTAGAGCCTCATTAAAATGCTGTATTTGTGGAAGCACCCAACCTAATTCTATAGAAATCCATTTATGCTCCCGAAACCCCTACAAATACCCTTATCCTAGAATCTTGACCTTAATTTCATCGTGTCTAGTGGTTTCCAAAAATAGGGTCATGAACTAGAATCTAGATGGCTACAAGAAAATTAAGTGGGGGAGTTTTCTTAATTTGGATGATCAGGCCCCAACCCTCAAAGATGTCTAAATTGTTTATTAAACTAGAGCAATTCTCTTTCACAAGTGTGTTGGAAACCATGGGTCTCCTTCAGCCCTCCTCACCCAGGAGTGAGGGAGCACTGGGGGCACATGGAGGTGCACTGACTATTTAACAGATGCAGGAATATTGATAAGTAGAATTAAGTTTATTTGCAGTAGTAATTTTATTTTGACCTGCCAGAGCAGTCCACCGAATGAAAAGACCAAGAAAGGTGGCTAAAGCCAAAGTTACACAAGCAAGTGTCTGATGTGTCTATTTCATGTTTCACCTGTCTTTGTCCAATCTGTTCTCTGGTAACATCAGCATCACTGCCTTGCAATTCTCTTGGTTCCCCAGGCTTCTTCCAATTTTTCAAAACCCTTAACAGGGTTGTAAGCAATTGAGTGATTCTAGGGTTTCATATTTCTCTAATTTTACCTATGGTTCTTTTTTATTATTATTAATTTCCTCTGTCCATAGATACTCTCTGAGATCCTTGCACAGTATGAAGATAGAACACTGACATTTCGATAGTGGATCAAATAAATTATCTCTTATCTAAACTTTGATACTAATTGTTTCCCAGGTCTTTGTAAGTATTTTTCACTGGATACTATTTCTTATGTATTTCCCGATTTTTTTTTCTTTATTGATATTAGACAGAGAGAGGAAGGGAGAGGGAGAGAGAGATAGAAACATCGATGAGAGAGAACATCGATTGGCTGCCTCCTGCATCCTTCCCACTAGTGATCAGGCCCACAGTCAGGCATGTGCCCTGACTGGGAATTGAACTGGCGACCTCTTGGTTCATGGGTCGATGCTCAACCACCGAGCCACACTGGCCGGGCTATTACCTGATTTTTAAAAAATATATTCATAGGAGTTGTATGATGGGGAGAGAGAAAAAAAAATAGGAGCTTCATATTGGAGTCCAGAATTATGGTGACTCAGGAATCTGATCAATGTCTCTATAAAAAAAATTACCTCACTCAATGCTCTATCAACAGCCTTAAAAAGGTAAATCACCACTATCCTAATAGGCACAGGAAAGCAATAATGTTCTGATATGTGGGCTTAATCAAAGGGAAAATTGCTAGGCGAGACTAAGTAGCTACCCATTGCTAGAAGACAGATGCTGCTTCTGTACATATGAACTAATGGCAAATGAAGACATTTCTCCTGAATTATAATGAGTTCTTTTATCTGTGTGAATATTTCAAACCACAAGTTTGCTAAAATAGAAGAAGGACTGCAACATAACTTTTGAGACTTTGCTGAATGTTACCAATGCAACAGCAGCCCTGATTAAATAAAATATAGGATTCAGAGCTTCCATGAAAAAATCACTCATATACTCAGACCTTTTCCCTTCCTGCCTCCTTCTGCCTCTTCCTTTTGTTATACTTTCCTTCATCCTTGCATCACTTATTGTTCTCTTTACAAAGCACCACCCAGAGTGGCTTAGCACAACAAACATTTATTCAGCTCACAGTTCTATGAGTCAGTGATTATGCTTTCAGTTTGGTTTAGTAATGCATCTGTGGTCAACTTCTGGTCAACCTAGAGGCTCTGCTTCTGAGAGTTGGCTGCTCATTAGTTGAGGTATTGGGAGCGATACATCAAGCATCTTCCAATCCACAGCAGGCTAGCCTGTGTTAGTTCACATAGTGGCTGGGAGGGCTCTGAAAGGGAATGAGGCATGCAAGATTTCCTGAGGAGTAGGCTCAGAACTGGAACAGCATCATTTCTGCCACATTCTGTGGCCAATGCAAGTACAGGCCAGATGCACAGGGTTAAGGAATAGATTATGTTCCTGGCCGGGAAGCCTTGTAAAGTCACATTGCACAGAGGCATGGACAAAGTTCAGAGTGGAGAATTATGGCATGTTTTATAATCTAGCCCCTCCCTCTTGCAATTTTCATGAGCCTCTTGGTGACTTAACATCATCACAGTATCTACATGTGTAGATGCTATAAGAAGTGACAAAGGGAACAAAAAATGTTATTGCTATATTCAAGTTGCTTATAATCTACTGGGAAATAAAACATTGCCCCCATCTGAGGTCGACAGGTACAGGCATCTCCAGTTTATAAGAGTCAAATTTTATACACTATATATAATAAAGAAACATGAATAAAAAATTATTGGAAGGGGGAATTCTTGAACCACAACAAACTTTGTTTAGCTACTTTTAGCTCCTAGTTTTTTTCCAGCACCAGTCTAAGCTCTTCTGCGGGGTTTTAAAAATCCTCTTTAATCTTATTCCACACAATTTAGATAACCTCTTGAATTTTTTTTTCCAATTTGTACTTCTTAATTCCTTTACCTTTTTGTATCCATCCCCCCAAGCTCCCTCCCATCTGGCAACGTCAAAATATTGTCTGTATCTATTCTGCTTGTCAATTTTGTTTTTTAGATTCCACATATACGTGAAATCATATGGTATTTGTCATTCTCTGTCTGACTTATTTCACTCAGCACAGTACCTAGAGGGTACTCTAGGCCCATCCATGTTGTTGTAGATGGCAAAATTTCATTCTTTTTTTTTAAAAGTATGAGTTCTATTCCATTGTATATATGAACCACTTCTTCTTTATCCATTCATCTGTTGATGGACACTTAAGTTGCTTCCATATTTTGGCTATTGCAAATAACGCTGCAATGAACATGTGGACGCATATGTCTTTTCAATTTAGGATTTTGTTTGTTTGTTTGTTTTTAATAAATACCCAGAAGTGGAATTGCTGGGTCCTTCTCTGTCTGTTGTTACAGCCTTAGTTTTAAAGTTTATTTTGTCTGGTATAAATATTGCTACTTCAGTTTTTTGTTTTGTTTCCATTTTCATGAAATATATTTTCCTATCCCTTTAATTTTAGTCTGTATGTGTCTTTCGATCTGATGTGAGTCTGTTGCAGACAGCATATGTAAGGGTCTTGTTTTGTTATCCATTCAACCACACTGTGTCTTCTTCTTCTTTTTTTTTTAATCCTCACCCAAGGATTTGTTTTTCATTGATTCTAGAGAGAGAGAAAGGGAGAGGAAGAGAGAGAGAGAAATCAATGTGAGAGAGAAACATTGATTGGTTGCTTCCTGTATGTGCCCCAACCAGGGATTGAACCCACAACCTGGGTATGTGCCCTGATGGGGAATCAAACCTGTAACCCTTCAGTGCATGGGATGATGCTCTAACCAACTTAGCCACACAGGCTAGGGCCATCCTATGTCTTTTCATTGGAGCATTTGATCCACTTGCATTTAAAGTAAATGCTGAGCCCGGCCGGTGTGGCTCAGTGGTTGAGCATCAACCCATGCACCAAGAGGTCACTGGTTCAATTCCTGGTAAGGACACATGCCCAGGTTTTGGGCCTGATCCCCAGTGGGGGGCATGCAGGAGGTGACCAATTGATGTCCTCTCTCATCGATATTTCTATTTCTCTCTCCTTCTCCCTTCCTCTCTCTCTAAAATTAATAAAGAAAAAAATAAAAAATAAATAAAGTAATTGCTGATATATATGTATATATTGCTATTTCATTGTTCATTGTTCTTTTATCCTTTTTTTTTTTTTCTATTTCTTAAAGTAGACCCTCTAACATTTTCTTGTAATATGCTTTGGTGGTGATTAACTCCTTGAGCTTTTTCTTGTCTGGGAAGCTCTTTATTTGTCCTTTGATTCTAAAGTATAGCTTTGCTGGTTGAGTAATCTTGGTTGTAGGTCCTTGCTTTTCATCACTTTGAATATTTCTTGCTAATTCCTTCTGGTTTAAAATGATTCAGTTGAAAATCAACTGACAGTCTTTTGGGAGCTCCCTCATAGATAACTAACTACTTTTCTCTTTCTGTTTTTAAGATTCTTTCTTTGTCTTTAATCTTTGACATTTTAATTATTGTGTGTCTTGGTGTGGGCCTCTTTGAATTGATCTTGTTTGAGACTCTCTGTGCTTCTTGAACTTGTGTGTGTTTTTCTCCTTTACTAGGTTAGGGAAATTTTCAGTCATTTTTTCAAGTAGGTTCTCAATCCTTGCTTTCTCTCTTCTCCTTCTGGTAACCCTATGATGCAAATGTTGTTATACTTGATGTTATCCCAGAGGTCTCTTAATGCTAGTGGCTTTCTTATTTATTCTTCCAAAGAGTGTGCCATTCTACCTTCTTACCAGTGGTGTGATTTTTTTAAAAAATCAGGTTGGAAATTTTGGCAAAAATGTTCAAATACAGGACACTGATAAGCAGTTGAAATATAAATAGTCTGAATTGTGAGCCAAAAAGAGATCCATTAAATTCAAATACCAGGCAGGAGGGTGGCAAGATTGACATTCTATTTTGAAACAAAAGCCCTTGCTTTGATTTTTTACTGGTGTAGAGAGTTTTCCCATCTATGTCCTTAAGGAATGCCCTGCTAAGTAATTCTCCTGGAGCCAAATTTTTATTGAGAAGCTTCAGAAAGTCCTGGGTTGAAGCCCACAGAGATATCTACCCCCCCCCCCCAAAAAGAAGAAGAAGAAGAAGAAGAAGAAGAAGAAGAAGAAGAAGAAGAAGAAGAAGAAGAAGAAGAAGAAGAAAAAGAAATAACACTGGGTGAGAGGTTCTGAGGATGGGAGTTACTGTGTCCCTCCGTCTTTAGCACAATCTAGCTTCCATGGACAACTTGACTTAGAAAAGCACCATGCCCCAATGTTCTGTTGGAATTAAATGTACCTCCATACCCACATGACTAAGTGAATTGGCCCACTGATGGTCTGTGGTCTATCATTATTGTCTTTCTGGATGTTTTATTAAAGTTTTAGATTTATATGAGTTTATACAAGAAAAGTATTATGTACAATGTTGTTTTTCCATATTGTTTTTCATTAGATTAGTTTGGCAAATGTCTCTCTTGCATCTCTCACCTGCAAGGTATGATACTAGATAAAAATAAATACTACAGTAAAAGGTATGTTTCTTACCTTCCAGAAGTTCACACAAATGTGTGTAAAAATCATGTAGAGAAATACAGATTATTGTCAAATGATTGTCTAGAAAGAAAAGTCATACTTCAATTGGTGGTGCTTTTATGTGATCTAAATAAAACAAATAGAAAAATTTATAGTTAAAAAATACTATTTTGTTAAGAGGTCTGTTATGTTTCTATATGTAACAACATCACTCATTTGTGGAGGTATATATTCCAGGCCAAAAGTAGAAAAGACCTCTTAAGATGTTAAAAACAAACAAACAAACAAAACCCCAAAAACTAGACAAGTGAATTAAAATCTAGATATCTCAATAGTTTATGAGAAAAGAAACCAAGAATTTTGAGCTTTGTATTTAATATATTTTGTGTATCTGGTTAAGAATTATGACCTTCTCCTGAATAAGTCATTAAAGCCTTTGAAATAATGACTTGGGAGCAAAGTACAGAGGTCCATTTGCTCAAAAATTTAATATTATACAGATTGCTTGAAATCAGAGACCAAACTGTCTTTCTGGTCTCTGGTCTCTGGTCTGAGAATAACAAAGTTGTGGATGGGAACCAGGCCAGCAATTTTATTTGCAGGATAATAAGCCTGAACTAAGTACTTCCGTAAGGACAGTTCCATTCACTTTTCATCAATCAGTAGGAAGAAGAAGTGTGTGTCAAGGAGAAAAAGAAAAGAGAGAGAGAGAGAGAAAGGAAGAACTCATTGACAAGGACAACACTGTGGTGATTGCAGGGGTGTGGGGGTGGGGTGGAAGTGGAAGAGGGTATAGGGGGGGATAAATGATGGAAGGAAAAAAAAAGAACATTTGGCTTTGCAAGCCTCAAACTAAAGTTAAGGCTAAGCGTATTTAACTAGTCCTTTGGGACATTTGTTGAGACAGATTTTAAACACATTGCTTTTTAGAATTCTTGAGTGATCCTTCATAGGGGGATCAGAAAGTTAGTGCAAGTGATAAAAGTTGAACTTAAAGCTTCTCTCATGACTTCCAGCTGGGGTTTCTAGAGAAAGCTTGCTTTTCTGAAAACGGAGACAGGCCCTCATTATCCCACATTTCCTCTATTGTCTCTGATTCGTATTGAATGTTCCTCTTTCATAGAAAGCTCCCAAGTGAAACATCCAAGTTCATCACCTACAAGTTCTACTTTCCACAAAACATTAAAACACAATTCAGTCAAGTTCTTTGCCACTTTGTAACAAGATCACTCTCCTTCATTTTCCAATAACATGTTTCTTCTTTCTGAGATCTTACCAGAAACACCTTTCATGTTTAGGTTTCTACCAAGTCTTTTAAAGGCAATCTGGACTTCTTGTAACACGCACCTCAAACCCTTGCAGTCTCTACCCATTAGTCAGTTCCAACCCAATCCCACATTTTTAGGTATTTGTCATAGTGGCACCCCGCTTCCCAGGACCAAAATCTATTAGTTTGCTAGGGCTGCCGTCACCAAGTACTACAGGCTGAGTGGCTTAAACAGAAATTCATTTTCTCACAATTCTGAAGTCTAGAAGTCCAAAGTCAAGGTGTCAGTACGGTTGGTTTCTTCTGCAGTCTCTCCCTGGCTTGTAGATGAATGTCTTCACGTGATCCTTCCTCTGTGTGTGCCTGGTTCCTAATCATCACCTCTTCTTATAAAGACACTAGTCACGTTGGATTAGCTCCCCAACCTCCCTATGCAACCTCACTTTACCTTAATTACCTCTTTAAGGGTGCTGTCTCCAAATAGAGTCATATTTTGTAGTACTGGGGATTATGACTTAAAGGTATGAACTTGGGTGTACCACATTCAGGCACATAGGTCCTTCATAATATTTATTAAAATCAATATATTGAGTTCTCTTCATTCTCCAAATTCTCTTCAGAGATAATAAAAATTCAAGTATATGCCTTTTGGAATCAACCTAAAAATCAATTAATGAAGTCCCTGGCCAGGTAGCTCAGTTGGTTAGAGCGTCATCCAGATATGCCAACTTTGCAGGTTTGATCCCCGGTCAGGGCACATACAAGTATCAATCAATGATGCATAAATAAACTCTCTCTCTCTCCCCTTCCTCACTCTAAAAAAATCAATAAACAACTATATAAAAATTAATGAATACATAAGTATTACTCATAATAAAAATGCCACATACAATTTTATTGTTAGACAGTGCATACATATTAAGTATTTAAAATTTCTTTAAACAACCTTTTATAAAGGAAATTTTGCACTTTAGGTAGCACTTTCCCAAGAGATATCAAAATTCACTGCTGTGTTTCATAACAGACTCTAAACAGCTGCGGCAGATAGAAAACATTAACTTTGAAAGATCCCAGTACTCTAGACCCTCACTGGACCTAACTGAAGACACTGTCCTAACCAATGAACAATGGCACTTATTTCAACTTATTGTGCTGGACCCATGGACTCTTCCTGTTCTATCTGCAATGCTCATGTTCAGTGATGGACTGGGACAGCCACCATCTAACTCCTCCTTTCCAGCACTGAACTACCACCCCCTGCCTTTTTTTTCTACCCAGTGAACAACTAAGTGAATTTCTTCACTGCTGCGTATTCCCTTGTTGGTAAATTAATAGACTCAGAGTTGTAATTTTAAAATAACATTTAGCAGTTTTTCTTTTATTCTTTGATACCTGAATAAATCAAGATCTGTCAGATTCTAAACCAGATCTGAATCAAGGTCTGTATGTTTCTAAGCACAAATCTCTCATACCCATCCCATACTGCCTCCATGTGCCCACTACTTCTGGGCGTTATGATTAATGCACACAATAATGAAGTACAGCCCTGATCCCTCAAGAGGCTACTCATCCACTGAGGTAAATAGAGATAAAAATAATAACATGAATGGTATTTTAAGAAAACAAAATATTTAATTGCTGAAAATTGGAAGAGTCCAAAAGCACTGGGGCTCTTTCGGTGGGAGACACCAGGTGATGGAAGAGATTTTAGGTAGTGATAGAATGAGAATAACACTGCACCAGAGGCTGGTAAAGAAGAACAGGAAGTTGTGGGGTCAGGAGTGGCCGCAGTTAGTGTAAGGAATTCGTATTTTTTTCTCCATCCTAATCAACCTGGGGAACGTTTTCCACTCATCTCAATAATGGCAGCTGACACAAAGAAGGTGAGATAGGGGGTGAGATAAAAAAAAAAAAAAAGGTGACCAAACATTTACTGCGAAAAGCCATAGGGATCTATTGGAGATTAAAAAAAATTTTTTTTCTTTATTGATTTTAGAGAGAGAGGAAGGGAGAAGGAGAGAGAGATAGAAATATCAATGAGAGAGAACATCGATTGGCCGCCTCCTGCATGCCCCTCAATGGGGATAGGGCCCACAACCTGGGCATATGCCCTGACCGGGAATTGAACTGGCAACCTCTTGGTGCATGGGTCGATGCTCAACCACTGAGCCACATGGGCCGGGCTCTACTGGAGATTTTTGAACAGGGAGTGACATGCAGTAACTGTGTTTTAAAGCGATTAGTAAAGAAGATAAATGGAAGAAGAACAATAGGAAGAGGGATGGAAAAAAATGATTACATATTTTAATCAAACCCAAAATTTGTTGTGAGTTATTTGTTGTTTAAACAATTAAAGGGTGGAATTAGAAGTGCTGAAGTGAACTGAATGGAACAAGTTCCCTGAATGAATATAAGCTCCATGAGTGCAGAAACTGGATTGTCTTCTCAGTGCATTCTCCTCAGAACCTAGGTCAATGCCCGGCACACAGTCAATATGCATTAAATATTTTTTAAATAAATGAACATTGAAATGATGAATTAAAACCATGCTTGAGAACTTCTGGGTTGGGATTGTAATATGAGGATTTGGTCAATCCAAGGAGATTGAGAATGTCCTATATTGTGCTTTCTTTGATACCAGCCAGGGTCTTTAGATAGTCGAGTGGGAGATAGATTTGAGAAAATAGTTTTTTAATTTTGAGTTTTTTTACCCTGATTCTGACAGTTCCTTTATTAAAAAGAATGCAAAAGAGTTTTAACAGCTAAAACTAATAGTTTGAGCAAAAACTAAGTTCTTGAATCATCCGATAAATTTATTATCTACACCTTTCTATTACATTTTGCATTTTTGTGTCATTGTTCATGTTATCCTGTGACACTCCTATTTCATCCAGTGAATACATATTTATTGACCCAGATCAAATCCATTTCCTCCATGACATCTACTCTCTTCGCATGGTCAAGCCTGGCAAAATCCACTCCTCTCTGTTTGATATTTCTATTGTTCTCAGTTAACTTGTTTACCATTGTTCATTTAATTTCCCCATTGGATTGTGAGCTTGCTGAAGGTAAGAAACACAAAATTTCCTTGTAGTATCCTGATTGCTTTTCATATGGTAAACAATTAATAAATGTGTATTTGCTTAAATCAAAATTATCTGAGAATATAATAAAAAATAATCTCTATGTTATGTTGAAGTCCCACCTCAAGCTATTTGAAAAAGCATGCTTTATGTGTGTTTTATGTATCGGGACACAGAACTCAAAACAAGAGTCCTATTTTCTGGTCTGGGCAGTCCTTTGATTTCCTTGAGCTTAGTTTCCTCATATTTGAAATGAGAGAGTTATGCCAGATGGTTTCTATGTTCCAATTGATTTTGAAAGCGATTCATAACTCATAGAATACAGAATTGTTAAATAGCTTAATGGGGTGGTAAGAAGACATGCAACTACCTTCTAAATGCATATTTTCACAGACTGCAACCTTCTCTGAAGCACAGAAAAATCAAGAAATTTGCTGACCTGCCAATCCTTCGCTAAGCATCAATCACTTAATGGATGTCTACCAAATGTCAGGAGATTCACAGCTGGGGTGGTATTGTAGGTGTCTACCTCACTTATTGATCATTTATCATTAAGTTGTAACAGTATTAACATATGCTGCATTCATGCTAATAGTGTTCACTTGACAAGCAACATTGATTTGCCCTTCATTACTCTAAAAAGATGAGTGTTGGGTGACGGGAAACTAATTTCAGAGGACCACGTTATTTATTCTAAACCAGCACATGAATCCTTACTCTAGAACAGAAAATTCCCATTTGGGGAGTAATATCAGACATCACTTACTGAACACCTTTAATATGCCTTGCATTCTACTTTATTTGGTATCGCATATGTACAATTTTATACTCACTTTCATGGCAAGGTATATACATTTTTAAAATTTTATTAATTTTATTGTATTTTAACTTTATTTTAAAATTTTATAACAAAAAAGTTTAACTATCTAGAAAGGACATAGCATAGTGTAATGAACACCTGTCCATACCTATCTATGAACCTATGTATATAACATCCTCACTCAGTTTCTAGACGTGCGCCAGTTCTCAGACCCAGAGCTATTGAATGAGGAGTGATGGGTCACCATGAAGAAGGGTCCTGCAACACCCTGACAAGAGCATAGCATAGTGATTATGCCAGTCCTCCCCAGAGGGACCTACCATGATTTACTCAGGTAACTGTATGCTGGGGAAAGAGAAATACTTAGACCCGTCAAGAACTGTTAGATATGAGGTCTGTGATGATATTGAAACTCTGGAATGCAAATGTATCATGCCCCCATTAGAGTGGGGTGCATAGGGCTCAGATAATACATGGAATCTTGTCCTAGGCCAGACTCGTAGTGCGTCCACTGGGTCCTCACCATGGTGAAGAGCAGTATTCCTGAGTGGGAATATGCTGCTTTCAGAACCTGAAGAGACCTCACGGGCATTGTGTTTCCTGCTGAGTGATGGAGGGCTCCAGATGCAATGTGTCCTTCACGGAGAGGATATCCTAGCCCACCCAGACCACTAAATATCCAATAAGGTTACCAGTATGGTAGGCCTTAGAGTGTTTATAGGATTTATGCTCCACCCTCTTAAGCATATTCTTATCAAGGTCTCCAATGTAACCATCATTTTTGCTCACTTTGATCAATTAGCATTCTATCAATAGAATGGACCAATGTAATATTCTGTAGAAAAGAGATACGTCCCAGAGCTGACTGTAAATGTATCCTGTTGTCAGTCAGTCCCAGGTGAGTGAGAACTGCTTTTCTGATAGACAAGAAAAATAATGCATTTGTCACATCGATAGCATGAATGCATTTGCAGGTGGCTATATGCTACATCGCGGAAGGAAGCAAAAATCTTAGGTGTGGCAGTTCCCTGAGGCCAAGGGCAATTTCACTAAAGGAAGGCAGAGCTAATATTCCCCTGCAGCTGCTGGATGGATAATATAGGTCCTGACAGGGAGATGTGAGTGGAGATCACAGTAGCAATTACAGTAACTGATTCCCATAGTCTTATGAGAATTAAGTTATGTAAGATATGTGAAACCCAGGAAGCATTATTAAGATTTTAGTATTACATTTAGTTACTGGAATGGAAGGGGAAAGAAATCTAAATGTATTAAGTAATATATAATTTGTAAAGTCCTGCGATTCCTGTCAGAGTTTTATCTTTAGTGAAGTGGGTCAGGAACTCAGATCTTCTTCATACTTTTTCCAGTTACTACACTCTATGTGCGTGTTGTCAGTTCATTTGACTTTGTCACTTTAAGAGGGTTCTCACGTGGCTCCTACAATCAATTTATAGATGTGAATACCCTTGTCTATACACAGAATACTGACACTTTCCAGCAGGGAGAAAGCCTGTTACCAATAAGAATTCAACACAAGGAATCCAGCAAACTTTTGCAGCTACAAGGAGCAGAAACCAGAATTAAGGCTTGTCTGTGATAGTGTTCCAGCCAGGACTAAATGCAATAACACACATATTGATTGACCTCACTCTTTCAGCTTGCAGTTTATGGGGTGAAGGCTAGAAACAATTTGATTTCTTTGTTTCTGCCTTCATAAGGCAGACAAGTTCCTTTGGCCCTTGGATAGCATTCTTGACGGGTGTAAACAGCTCATCTTCAAAAAACTTATCCCAGGCTTTGTCTTGGTGAAAGAATGAAATCACTGGCCCCTCTTTCCCACATGCTTGAGGTCTAATGTTGGAGAAGCAACTCATAACCTCTGTGGGTCTCAGGTCTACTCTTTGCAAGTGAAGATGTTGGAGTCAATAGTGCTGGACACTTCCAGCTCTGCTACTGCTCTCCAGGGCCTAAGATCACCTTTCTGTACTTAGACTATCCGAAAATTGACTTTCTCAACCATTGGTCAATGCATCCCACATCCAGTGGTGTTTAGAACAAAATTATATTATTTTTTAATAAAACTAATATATGTTTTCCAGAAGTAAGTTTTCCTATGGATCCAAACACTTAAAAGCAGTGGTTTTCAACCTTCCTAATGCCGCGACCCTTTAATATAGTTCCTCATGTTGTGGTGACCCCAACCATAAAATTATTTTCGTTGCTACTTCATAACTGTAATTTTGCTATTGTTATGTCTTAGGCGACCCCTGTGAAAGGGTCATTCGACCCCCAAAGGGGTCACGACCCACAGGTTGAGAACCAGTGCTTAAAAGTGATAGGTAAAACACAGAATGACCAATGAAACTAGAAACTGGGAGAGTGGTGTCCCTCTTCCTCAAGTCATTGGTGGAAAGAAATAAAAAACACCACTGCTGGCAGCTGACAGATCGGCGGCTTCCCCAAGGCTGCGTCTGTAGGGAGGGAGTTCTGGAGGAAGGGGATGTAGACTTAACACCAAACCTGAGCCTCGCCACCCGTGGGCTCAGTAACCAGGGCTATCCTGTCTTTAGAGCACTAATAGAAGACTATGTTCTGGGCTGGGAGCCTGGAAAAGACTGAGTAAGGACAGACACTACAATTAGAGGGCAGATATGAATGAAGAGAGAAAGGAAGAAATTCCTCTCTCCATTTGCAGCTGCAACCAAAATTCTAAAACACAAAATTCTAAAACCAAAATTCTAAAACACAACTGAGCTAAGAAAGGCCACAAAGTGTCAATAGCAGAACATAAATTTTCTCTAGATGAAATTAATAAAACATTTTGAAAAATGTTTATAAACTGTTCATATAATCAAGAAGATAAATGATTAATAACTATTAATAGAAAAGAAAAAATGCAGAGATAAAACAAGAACAGATAGAAAATGAAAAAGACCCCATTGGAAATCTTGGAAATAAAAATGTAATTACTAAAATAAATATTTTTAAAAACTATTTAAACTCTAGACTGAACACCCGCATAAAACTAGTAAATTGAAAGGTAGTACTAAGGAAATTGATTTAATTTCCTTAAACCAAATTTAGCAGTGAGTGAACATATATATGTCCATTTCTTAAAAGCAGTTAGCCCTCTGGTAAAAATGAGCAGCTCTCCGAGAGTCAGGACACACACCTGAAGAAACCATGTATATAAAGAATAAAAAGCTAATAAAATCTCCTATGTCCACTTGTAATGCTACAGTTCACCTCATGTAGGAGTTCTGTTACCATTTCCTAAGTCCTAAAAGTCCCCAGTTTATTGTTGTCAATACATGCTTCCGAACTCACCTAACTGAGGTGCTATACTAAGTTTATAAGAAATATGAGTCCTATCTCTGGGCAGCTTAATGTAAAGGATAAATCTGAAGTAGATTTATCCAGAACCTTACAACTAGTGTGTCTATTGCTAGGGAGGGTAAAAAAAAGTCATAAAATAGTTTTTATGAGCCTTGTGACCAAAGTTTCATTTTATATATCAAAAAAGACATAATAAACTCCAAAAGAAATAATAAACAATCTTGTCAACCAGTTAGTATAGAGCACTTCAGAAACTTTATGTAAAATCCAATTACATAATGTTGGCAAAGCTTGAAAAATTTATTTATTCCAACAAGCATTTGGCTTATTATTAATAAACAGATTGGTTTTCCAATAGAGGTTATAAATACTAGAGCTGACTAACTGCTGTCTGCGTTTGTTCACCCCTAAACTCCTCCTCCCTCCACAGTCAGGTTGCCATGGAAGTTGTAATAAAATTTGTATCTGGTGCTTCATTCACATTTTAATATTTTGTTACTATTCAAGCCAGTGAATAGAAAACAAATTTGCATCATGGTAAGAGTGCAGGCAGATGCTATCCATAATGTTAACTACATGTCACACGTGGAGATGTATTTTTTCTCCCTTGGGAATAGGATTTCTCATTTCTCCTTACTGTAGAACAGTAACATTTATTGTCTCTCAGCAAAAGCTACCAGGCATTCGTTGGATGATGTGTTTTCTGAGAATAGAGTTTTACAGTTTACGGTTCCTTTCACTGGCTTTGTCTCTGCCGTTAGCTGATGTGACGGAGATTCTCTCTGGCAGGGAGTATGGATAGTGAAAGAGGTTAAATCATGCAGCTACAATCTCCTCTTCCCTGTCACAGCCCACAGGGACCCCATATCAAAGTTTTGGGTACCCTTAACAGAATTCCCCTTGTGGGCAGGGCCGTAAACTACTAAAAGTGCCAGAGGCCAGGAGATGGACAAAACAGGCAGGTGGAGCTTTATCGTCTAGCCTAATAGAATCCACATACCTGAACTGTGTTCCCTGAAGTCAAGTTTAAACCCAGACAACAGTGTTCGGCACTTCCAGAAAATACTCTTGCTGACAATTTGAGAACCCTCGTCCTCTACTCTCCACATGAACTCCCCCCAGTGACTACCGAGGAGAGACAAGAAAACTTTTGAGGAAGTTATTAAAATATTTTCAAGGAGCTAATGGGGACCAATATCAGTGTTCTGTACTCTTTTATAGTAATACAGACAAACCGGCTTCCTTTTCAGATTTACAACCAGGTGAACTGAGTGGTTATGTGAGCATTGTTGATGGTGTGGCATTACTGCCTGTTCCTGAAAGGTGAACTGTGAACAACTCAGAAGGGCAGAGAGATCTTTGTTCTAGAGATTAGGACACCTTGGATTTGGTTCTAGCCCAACCATTTGCTAGCAAAATCGCTTTGGATGAGTCATATAGCTTTTCTGGAATCTAGTTTTCTTACTTGCAAAATATAAGGAAGGGTCTAAGATGCTTTGCTCATTCTAGCTGTAACTCTTAGATTCTATTGCTTGAATACATGGTAGTATAAGTGTAGAGTAGCATGGAATAGGAGAAAGAAAAAGAACACAAACTTTAGAGCTAGAGAAGTTTATCTTGTTTATCTTCAAATCCTGGTTTCACTACATATTAATTAGATGGACACAATCTCTTAATTTCTTTGCATATGTTTTTTTTATTTGTAGAGAGGAGATAAAAATACATACCCTTGACCGTTTACTGGCACAGAATATGAAAACTAAAAATGGCAATTTTATTCCCTTGGGTATTTAAGTATTTTCACATAAAAGTTTGAATATCATTTATTTATGGATGACAAAGAAATGAAAGAGTAGTACACTCTAGCTAAAAGAAGTCTTGATTAGAATTAGAAATTCTAAATTTAAATCCTGTTGTGTGGATGACAATAGAAATACAATATCAAAACTTGTTGAATGAGCCTGGCCCCGGTGTGGCTCAGTGGTTGAGCGTCGACCCATGCACCAAGAGGTCGCCAGTTCGATTCCCGGTCAGGGCACATGCCCAGGTTGTGGGCCCAATCCTCAGTGGGGGGCATGCAGGAGGCAGCCAATCGATGTTCTCTCTCATTGATGTTTCTATGTCTCTCTCCCTCTCCCTTCCTCTCTCTCTAAAATCAATAAAGGAAAAAAATAATTAAAAAAGAAAATGTTGTTTCTTTAAAAGACCAATTGAATTGATAAGGTCATATTACACAGGTCAAGAAAAAAACACAAAAAGTACAAATCATTAATACCAGTAATGGAAAGAGAAGCATCACTAAAGAATTTACAGATATTAAAAAATAATAAGAAATCTCTTTAAGAATGTAATGCCAACAAATTAAAAAATTTAGATGAGGTGAACAAGTAGCTTAAAAAACATAAAACTTACATGGACTACTTATGTGGACTGTTTCAGAGAATGGGAGAAAAAGCAAACACTCATAGAAGCTTGAATAATTGTGTTACCAAAATCTTGCTACAAAATATTGTACCAAGGGCAATATGAGAAAATAAAATTATAGATTGGTAAATTATGAACATAGTGCAAAATTTTAAATAAAATATTAGCCAATTGTATCCAACTATACATAAGAATGTTTATATATAACACAACCTAACTGGATTTTTTATTGTATCTTTGATTTAGCATTAAAAATTTAATCAATGGAATTCACTACATAAATAGAATAAAGGAGAAAATAAGATACTCATTTCAAAAGATGCCAAAAAGTATATGATAGTATTTGATAAAACCTAATAGCCATTCATAACAAAAACTCCTAGCAAATTAGTGATAGAAGCAAACATTCTTAATCAGATAAGATCACTATTTATATTTTAAAAAACCTATACAAATAATATACTTAATTGTGTCTTACCATCACCTAAAATTGGGAATGAGATAAAAATTATGCTGCTTTCATTTCTATCCAATATGCGAGAAAATCATAGATAGTGCACATAGGTCAGAAAATAAAATAAAAATTGTAAGAATTTCAAAGGATGAATTAAATTGTCATCATTTACACAAGGCCCTAATGTGTAAATAGGAAACACAAAAAAAATTTACAGAAAAGTGAAAGGAAGCAATAAATTAATTTAATGAGGTCACCGGATTCTGAGCACACATAAAAAAAAAATCAATTGCATTTCTGTATATCATCTAAAATAAATTTTGTTGGAAATTTATGAAAAATACCATTTATAGCAGCATAAATAACATCAATTATTTAGAAATAAATCTAATGAAAGATGGAATGGATTTCTACACTAAAATCTACTTCTTGAGATAAATTATAAAGGACCCAAATAAATGGAAGGAATTATTATGTCCATGAATTAAAAGATGCAATATTTCAAAATGTCAGTTCTCCATCAGATCAATTGTATAAATTCAAAGCTGTTTCAGTCAAAATTCCAGAAGTATTTTTGTTTTGCTTTTGGAAACTAAAAAGTTGATTCTAAAATTTACATAGAAAATCTCAGGCCCAAGAAAAGGCAAGAAAAACAAAAAGAGAACAAAGATAGAGCACTTTCTTCAATAGATATTAAGTCTTGGCATAAAGCTACATAATTAATATAGCGCACATTATGCAAGGAAAGACAAGCAGGCTGATGGAACAAATCAGAGTCCAAAGAGCAGCCCATACATATAGACTTGCTTTATTTATGAAAAAATGGCCACTGCAAAGAAATGGGAGCAAAGTAGTTTTTTGGTTTATTACTCAGTAAATAATATAAAGTCAATTGGATATTTATATGGAGAAAAATGCATAAAATCAATTTTAGATGGATAGTAGCTCTGAATGTGAAAGAAAAAATGATTAATCTTTTTGAAGAAAACTTAGGAGAATGATTTCCTGATGTCAGATTAAGGAAAAAACTCTTAAATATGACAGAAAAAGTATGAATCATAAAAGAACTGCCATAATAAAGAAAACCTGTCAAAATAAAAATTTTGTTTTTCAAATATATATTTGAAAATAAAAAGACAAGCCACAGAGTGTGGAGAGTATTTGAAATACATAATTTCATTAAAAGATTCACCTCTAGACTATGTAAAGATCCTAGACAAATTAATAAGAAAAAAATTCAATAGAAAAAAAGGTGTGGGGGGCAGGGCAGCAGTCATGAAGAGACAATTCACCAAATGGTTATCCATATGGCCAAATCTAAACGTTAATGCTCAAAATCATTAGTCATTACAAATATGCAAATTAAAACTGCAATGAAGTACCATAACACACCCATCATAACTGCCAAAATGAAAATTTCAAATGTTGTCAAGAAGTGGAGTAACTGAAACTCTCATATCTTGCTGGTGGAAATATGAATTGGAACCATCAGAATAGGTATCTGTTCACAATGTCTGCTGAAGCTGAAATGTGCCTACCCAGGACCTAGCATCTCCATCCCTCAGGAAAGACCCAGTAGATAAACACACATTCATGAATATTCACAGTAGTGATACTTGTAATATTTTCACACTGAAAAATAATATCTAAATGCCCCTCAGATAAGTAAATGGTGATATGGTATATTTATAAAGTTACACAATGAAGAGTGTGAACAAACTATTGCATATAGGACATGTGTGAGTCTCACAAACAAGATGTTGGGTGAAGGAAGCCAGTCACCAAGAAGAATATGAATAACTGTTTTAGTGTGTAAAAGAGGATTTTTTTTTCTCTGTTTCTCTTTTAAGAACAGTGTGGTCTATTGATCAATGTGTTCTGGGTGTTGTGGATAGAATGAAGAACTGACAGTTTTCCTGCCTGCCATGAAAATGCATTTTGCTTGATCACTTGTAGTTGTGAGGACAGGAATCACATTTGACTCAACCTGAGTTCAACCTTCTCTTTTAATCTCCATACAGAACATTTCCAAGAAAGTGGCAAAAAGCACTAAGTTTATATTAGATGAAGATAAAGATGACACACTTTTAACCTTTCCCCCCTTCTGTCCCTTCCTAGTGATCAGTAAAATGGAGAGAGTACGTATAAGGCAGCCAGGACAAAGCTGAGAGCAAAAGATCTTGTCCTTAAACACTGAAGATAAACATTTTCAGGGTTGCATATTTAAAAAGCTTAGAAAGGTCAATAGCACCCATGTTCTTCAAGCCTAATCTCTGCAGAGTTTTAGTTTTTCTGCCCTACCCCTCCTTTTCTTATGACTGTTCAGCCTGGACCCAACCTAGTCACTTGTACATTTCCACCTGGATGCAGCTAACAGCCACTTTGCTGGTGACTTTCCTGGCCAGTGCCCAGCACTCTTAGCACATGTCCTTTCTTGCCTCTGGCTCTAATCTAAAGAGACACTCATAAATTGTTACATTGCCAAGGTCATTTCCTACAGGGTCTTTGTGTATCAACAGAATTTGTACACCATAAAGGTAAACTACCTAGCAATAATATTAGAACACAAGTAAAGGAGTGAACATAATTTTTTTCTTTAATACCTTTAAATTAGTACAACTGCCAAAGCATGTGGATTCTGATTAAGCTTGGAGCTGGGCTGGCTTACTCTCTGTCCCACAATAAACAGTGCAACATTCAGAAACTTCTGAGTCCCATTCAGCGTTCAGGGTGGGTGAAAAAGAAAAATGGTTGGGGGAGAACTTAACCTCTTGAGCTCAATAATGCTAAATTATCATGGCTCCTTAAGAATTATCAAAGTCGTTCTCGTAGAAACTATCTGGCTTCACACAGAACAGATTTTATTTTCCTAGTATACTTCTTACATTGTGAAATGTAGCCATGATAAAGTGTTCTGCGGTCAGTGTTAGTCTCAAGGCTTTGTCCTAGATTTTGTCAACTCGGTCATGGCTGAGCAGTGACATAGGAAAGCGGTTGCTGCAGAGTGGAAAGTAGATCTTTGCAGAGTATACTCAACGGCAGCAATGACTCTGCAACATCCCTCTCAATAACGATAAAGACAATAGTAGTAAGATCTTAGCATGTACTAAATGCTTACAACATGTTAGATGTGGTTCTAAGTTTACATATCAGAAATGATTTATTTTTCACAATATGCCTATGTGATGTACTTTTTAAAAAAGCTTTATTGAGGTATAATTGACATACAATACACTGCACATACTTCAAGGGTACAATTTAATAACTTCTGATATAGTTATATACCCATGAAACCATCACCACCATCAAAATAGAAAACATTTAGCACCTCCAAAAGTTTCCTCATGCTTTTTGTAATTCTTCCTTCCCGTATATCCCCATCTCCCATCCCACTGATCTGCTCTCTGTCACCATAGATCAATTTGCGTTCTCTAGAATTTGATATTAATTGAATCATATAGTTTTTGGGGGAGGTCTGGCTTATTTAACTTAGCATAGAGATTCATCCATGTGGTTGTGTGTATCCAGTTCAGTTATTTTAATGACTGATTAGTATTCCATTGTGTGTGGATATATCACACTATATTTATGCATGTGTATATTAATGGATATTTTGGTTGTTACAAATCAGGCTGTTATGAACATTTGTGTATAAATATTATTGTATACATACATTGTTATTTTTACTGGGTAAATATCTAGTAGTCAAATAGTTGGGTCATATGGTTTGTTTAGCATTTTTTTTTTTTTAAACTGCCAAACTGTTTTACCAAGTGATTCTACAATATTGGTTATAGAATTTTACTTTTCACCATTGTATAGGAATTTCAATTACTCTACATCATTGTCAAAACTTGTTAGTGTCTTTTTTTTTTTTTTTAACTTTAGCCATTCTAGTACGTGAGCTGTAGTATCTCATTGTGGTTCTAATTTGCAATTTCCTAATGACTATTGATGTTGAGTATCTTTTCACGTGTTTATTTGCCATCTATTTTTCTTCTTTGGTGAATTATGTGCTCAGATCTGTTTCCAAATTTTGGGGGTATCATATATTATATACTTGTAGAGTGTGCAGTACATAGAAGGCTCTGGAAAACTAAGCAAATAAACGGTAGCTGTTAACAATAACTTATGCAGAGGTATCTAACATCAACTTCATTTACTTAGGTTAATACAGTCTCACTTTACTGCTTTCTTTGCTAAATGCAGGTAACAGCTGATAGATTTCATCATATACATAACAGGAATTCCTAGTTGTCCTGTCCTTGGGACAAAGTCAAGTCTGGGAACTTTCTTGTGGAAAACTATTGAGTGGAGAGAACAGCTTTTGTTGTATAGTACTGAGTCCAAATGTCCGTTCTATTACATGCTAGCTGTGTCTCTATGGGCAAAGTACTGTCTCTGAATCTCAGTCTCCTCCTCTGAACAAGTAGGGGTGGGTGTGGTGGGGGTGCTAGTATCCCCTTACAGAGCTGTCAGAGGAGTTAAGGGAAGGGAAGCACACAGGGTTATGCTGGAATTGTGTTGCGTTCCTTTTTTTTTTTTAAATGAGTAACTTGAGTGGAAGACAAGTTATATGAAATAATTACTAGAAAACAGGGGACTTCCTCTGACCCATGCTGAATTACGTTAATGTTTTTATGAGGGGGGGAAGGAGATGATACTATTTGCTACAGTTGGATTGGGAATAGACTGGAAAGTTGGGATTTGAGGATCCCCAATGGTACTCAGTATTTTTAATGCATTTAAATATGTTCAAAAGTACCTTGTGTTGATTGTATTATTTGTTCATAAGTATTTATTCATTCTTAAGCTTGTTCCTCTTAAGCTTGGTTTCCTTTGATTAGAATACCCTTGTGTGTGTGTTTTCCAACACCAAATGTATCATTCCAAGTCTCCAATTCTTCAACACTGACTGGGTGCCCAATAATTCAGTTCTGACACTAGCTACCCATAGTTACTGCAGACACCACAGGTTAAGGGCTCAGTCCCACAAAACTAACCCCAATTCAGATGTCAGTTGCAAGTGGGGTCCTCAGGTTACCCACACTTCTGCCTGCTGACTACCCCACTTCCCCACCCCCACTCAGGTTCAATAATTTTCTAGAATGACTCATAGACTCAGGTCAACTACTGTTTCATTATAAAGAATACAACTCAGAAATCTCCAGCACATCAATGAAGTCACCAACCCTGCAGGACCCTGAATCTCATCATAAGAGTTTTTAATGGAGGTTTTATCACACAGGTGATCTGGGCTCCAAGGCTAAGGCAACTAGATTCCATTTTTATGTAGGCCCCTTGGCTAAGGCTACTAAATGACTCCATTTTTTATCATCAATAGACCTTCCTCGATATTCTTCCAATAATAGGTTAATTACCCCTAGAAGTAAAGGAATTTTGCCTAAGATTATAGTTGCCCCAGGAGTTGGGAGGCATTTGCAGTTTCCTGAGTATAGGTATTTTGCAGGTATTTGTAAGTACTTGTGCCATCGGTGAATAATGTTAATTTTGACTTCTGTAATCTCTGTCACTCCCACTATTGTACTGGTCCCCTGAGACAAGGGCAAAAGGGGAGGAGGCTTCTGTCTTTAAAATCATTCGAGCAAGAAGAATCGGGGCTGAGGATCTGGGGAAGCTATACCCCCCCAGCCCACCGGCGAGAATAAAGCGCTCCTTTACAATTTGGCTGTGCGTCTCTGGTTATCTTGCGGACACGTTACAACACAGGCACAAATGATTTTATCATTAGATATTGGTGTTTGAATTCACTCTCGCCTTCTTGTCCCTACCTGGGGGTAGGGCTGAAAGTTCTAACCCTGTATTCACTATTCACATGGTTGGTGTTTCTGGTAACCAACCCCCATCCTAAATCTACTCCTTTTGAATAATCTCATTGGCATACAATAGACAGTAAATTCCAAAAGTTTTAGGCAATGAGCTAAAAACAAAGACCCAATATTTATTTTTATTATACCATATCTTACATGCTTCATTGACTTTGGGTTTGGTCATGTATGTGTCTTGCCTGAAACAATAAAATGTGGGTAGCAGTGACATTGTGCCAGGTCTAAACGAAGGATTAAGAGGAATTCCACATTTCTGCTCACACTCTTGAGCTTCTGTCTTCTGTCACCCTGACAGCATGCCCCAGAGAGTGGCTGCTCCTTGAGCCCAGGTCCCAAATGAAGACCAGTAGAGCAGATCTGAACCTACACTGCAACTTGGAGCCAAGCCCAGCACAGCCTAGCCAAGCCCAGCTGAGCCCAGCAGAGCAGTCATTGCCCAATCTACCCATGGGTAAGAAATACATGTTATAATAAACTACTGAGATCTTGATTTTCTTCTGCCACAGTAAAGCTGACAAATATATACATCGACATGCATTACTTCATGTTTATCCTTTGCTTTCTGCTGGACTTTAAACACACTTGTAACATGTGTTAGAAATAAACCATTGTTCTCTAAGTTCAGAATCGCCATTCATTTAGACTTTTCTTTGCATCTTGGGTTTTAAGCTAAACTTTAAAAGGCTTCATTGTAATTTGCACCTATGATTCAGGCCCTCTGAAATCCATAAAGCCCTAGAAATTAAAGGAATAAATAAGTAGCATACCTGTGGGGAAAAAGCCAATGCGGACATTGCAAAATCCAATATGTCTGAAAACTGTTTCTTAAGCTACTCTGTCCAAAAGCCACTGGCTGCCTCCATCCCTGGTTGATCATACATTATGTTCAGGACTTATCAAAAATGCAACCAACCTGCAGTTCAAACCTGCTCGCAAGGAAGCAAGGTTCCCAGCAGGAGATGCCTCACAGAACCAAGTCCTCTCTTGACTAAGAACAGCTAGTTAGGGATGACACCTCTAAAAAGAAAATGGGGTTGGAGATGAAGTGTGTGCTAAAGAAATGCATATGAGAAAGAGGATGAAGACAAGGGGAAAAAAGAAAAAAAATTTTTTTGAAAAAAGAAGTAACTGAAGTTTGCCCTGTAGAAATGCAGTCTGGGGTGTGCGTGTGTATGTATGTACTTCAAAGCCCAGAGAATCAAAGCAAAGAAGGTGTTAGCCTACAGAAAGAGAGGAGCACACAGCTCCGTGCTGCTGGTGCCGGGGCAGGTGCTGGCCTGGGCTCATGACAGGGGGAGAGTACATGAGAGCTGCTTCTGAAAACTTTCCTTACAGTTGCCTTTTGGGCTTTATTGTTTGTTTGTTTTCCTCATGTTCTCGGTGTTTTTTGGTTACCAATGCAAACTTAAGGCTTGAAAGCAAAGCTGACTCTGTAACGTCTGCAGGGAAATGAGCACCGCAATGTCTATCCCTTTGATTTGTGTGCTCTCTTTGCCGTTGATCTTTTCCCCCAGAACTCGAAGAATTTTAATGATTAACAACAGCCCATAATATCAAGAACATGAGTCCGGCCAGTGTGGCTCAGTGGTTGAGTGTCGACCCATGCACCAAGAGGTCACCGTTCAATTCCCGGTCAGGACACATGCCCAGGTTGTGGGCCCAATCCCCAGTGGGGGGCATGCAGGAGGCGGCCAAGAGATGTTCTTTCTCATCGATGTTTCTATCTCTCTCTCCCTCTCACTTCCTCTCTCTAAGATCAATAAAAAAAAAAAAAGGAGAAAATATATTTTAAAAAAAGAAGTCTGATATCAATCTAAATTTTTAAAAAAAGAACATGAAAAAAAAAAAAAAAGAACATGAAATACATTTCCCTTCTGAATTATCCTTACTTATGGCTTTATTAACTCATCTGGAGATCACTGGGCCCAGGCTTGTGAGTTGTGTGAGGGATTGCAAATGCAAAGCTATTGACAAGCTTCAGTCTGTAAATAGCCCAATTTCACTAGCCCCTGCCTTACAGTCTTCTCTTTGAAACCATTTATGTCCCTTAAAGTAACACAGCATTTTAGTCTGTCTTATATTTAGTCATCTCTGTGGGTGTTTGGCAAATTTAATTTTCAACCTGAGCCATCAACATTAAATTTTATTTTTCAGTTTTGGAGTTTGGGTCACTGAAATAATTACTGAAGCTTCATAGATGTAGACGGATTGATGTTCACGATCTATGCAATAACTACCACAAAGTCAATGAGTGCTACTGGGATGGAGAAACTTCCTATTTCCCATTGTTTGCCTTTACGAGAAAGTTTTAAAAAATGATGTAGGAAAGTAAAGTGTACTTATCAATAGCATTCCGTCTATGCATGAGAGAAAAATCTTTACTTATTTGGGATTAAGTAAAGGAATTTTCTTCCCAAGGCTGGAGATGCTCTATGTAGACGGTTCATCATTATAACACTGTTCCCGCCTGTACGTTAGTTTCAAGCTCCTTCCTCTAGAAAATGGATTTCAGTGGAAACAAGAAGCAAGGTTCAGGAGAGTGTGGATCCAGTTTAAAACACTTTAAATAGTGTCTTAAAACAATACCTTTCCATGGACAACCTAGGAGAACCTGCATCCTGTAAAACAACCTCTCCGTTTACACACACACACACACACACACACACACACACACACTCCTCTTGAAGGTTAATTCCCCTGACATTCCTAAATTGAACTCATGCATAGGCATAAGCAGTGGGTATGTGTTGGCCTGTCTGTTGAGGCATAGAATATAAGATTTTCATATCATCTGACATTTCCCAAACTTGAGAGAGGGATGACTGGGGAAAAGTGGCACTTGTCATGATCCATGGGGCCAGAAGAAAAGAAATGGACAGAAAATGAAAGCTTTCCCTGGGCGCTACCAAACTCGGCTTGCAGCCTCTTCCTCCCCTGGCGAGCACAGATCATTAACATTGGTAATGTCCTCACTAAATCTGCTTGGAGAAAGTGACAAGTCTAATTTGTTACTGACAGATCGAAGGCTGGGAGTATGTTTAAAATGCATCGCTCTTGCTCCTGGACCCTTTGAATTGCTGTGTGGTTTCTGTCAGGTAGGCTTGGTATTTGGTTAAAGACTATCTGTGATTTCATCAATCTCCTCAGCGGCCTCCTAGAGGAAGGGCCTGCTGCTCCAGCTCCCTCCCCCTCCTTCAGTCCCAGCAATAGCCTCTTGCCAGCAAGGCTGGAGGTGCTGTGATTTGAAATTCAGAACCTGGGGAGGGATTTCTTAAGAAAGTAATTACCATTAATAATCAATAGTGTTCAACCTGACAAATAATTGTGACAGATCTGGGTAAGATTAAACTTGTTCTTTGGGACGTATGGATGTGGTAATAATGCCAGTTTTCATGAACTGAAAGACATACCTGGGGCCTCATTTTGATATGCTTTAGAGTAATTTTAAATTAAATGAGTAGACTTTAAAAACACAATGCAAATGAGGTCTGGGTGGAACAGAAATGAGTTTAGCTTTGTGAAGGAAAAGTTTAAGTCATGACCTATGACCTAAAATTATAATAAAGTGAATGTTATGTGATAGTCTGATCCCAAAGCCAACTGAATTCAGATCAATGATTACAGATTTTAAATACCATATAAAATAAACATTTAGACTATACATTGGGCAGGCTTCCTCTATAATGTAGATATTTAGCTTATGCAAGGAGAATGGAAGGAGAGTAAGCCAGCGATTTACCCCTATACTATGTGCCTCACTTCTAGTTAGAATTAAGGGCACTGAGTCTTTGAAAGTCATGCAGGTCATTCTGGAAATTTTAGAACTGGAACTGAGTTCCCCGAAATGTCCAAGAAACAACTATATGATGTGATAGATGTGGGAGTCACAATTTAAAGAAAAATTCACGTTCTTTATTAATTTTGCATTTTTTTAGTTTAATGATATAATGTCAATGGTTTCCAGAGTTAGTTTTAGAAGTTTAGTGTTTTACTACCGAGTGAATCCCCCTTCAGTCAGATCCAAAAGCATACGTACCATGAGAAGGGAATATAACCCAATAACAATGAAGTTCCTATTAATACAACCAGACACTTTGCTAAGCAATATACATACACTATCTCATTTATTCTTCTAAACCTATGAGATATTTACATCATTGGTTCGATTTTAAATAAGGAAATTGAAGTTCTAAAGATCACACAGATTTGGAATTTCAAGAATTGGGGAATAAAACAAGGGGGAGATAGTGCAGGAAAATTACAACCACATAAAAACAAAGTCCAGTGAAAGCTCATTTCAGACAGCCCTGATTTAGAGATAGATACAACAAGAAATTTATTGTTTATAAATATCAAGGACACAATGACAAACAAGGAATGGTCCCCATCTTTGAGACTTGAGTGTTACGAAACAGGTTGGGGAAGTTATGTTCCCAAAGGAGGTAACCACTGAGTTGGTTCAGGAGTAGAGATGGGAGCATGGCATGTCAATTTCAGGGGAGAAGCTAGACTCTCAGGAACAGCTCAGCATAGGAATAGAGGGCCAAAGAGCCTGATGTTTGTGCAATGGTGAGAAGTGCAGTGTGGTTGGAACACAGATGGTGTCATTTTGGTGAAGGAGAAGGGTGAGAAAAGGTAAAGGAGAGTCCACATGGCAGGAAATGAGGCTGGAAAGTTAGATTGGAGCTAGATGCTCAAAGAATCTGGTATGTTGCTACATTAGGAGACTCTCCAGAATAGTGGGCCTTCGTCAGTACATTCTTTCCTTTCACCGTTGAGGTTGTCCAGCTAGAGTCCCTGTGTACTGCTTCTTTTCATCTTTAAAGGGGTCCAGAACTTCAACTTTTGTTGAGCACAGAAGCTCACTGGTGGTGCAAGACTAAAGGATGGTTTATCTACTTACTGCACTGGAGAAATTACTTCTGGACATCAGTACCCAGCTCAGTACACTTCTTTTACAGCCCTTCCTTCTCAGTTCTCTTTTGATGTCTGAAAGTTCTCTTTTGTTGCCACCAGGGCCACCACTAGCTCATTCTGTGTCTGTGTAAATTGGAAAAAGCTGGATTTCCTCCCCTTCCTTCCCCGCAACTGCTGACAGCCCCACTGATGCCTGGCTTGAGAGACACAGGTGCTTTTGTACAAAGAATGCCCCTTTATTCAGGTAGACACAATCATTGGCAGTGCCCAGGGCTTCTATATTGGAGTTGCCATTCTCTGTGGCCAGACATCACTGCTTATATGACCCTACTTCACAGTCCTGATCGTCGTTTTCCAGATGAACAACACAATGGGGATGGATCATGCTGCCTTGGAATGTAGCAAGCTTCTGCCGCTGGAATTTCTAAAGCAAAGGCTGAACCATCATCACCTATTAGTGATGTTACAGGGAAGCTTTCCATGATGGTGGGACATTAATAGATGAACTCTCAGATTCTTCCTGACCCAGATACTTTTCCCTGCCTCCTGACATCTCAGAGCACAGTGGCAGCTAAGTGGCCTGTTGCCACTGAATGAAGGCCTGTGAGTATGTGAAGCTGGGTACAAACAGCTCTTGGAGCAGATGAAAAGGATAGGTTTCTTAATGATAACTGGTCCCTTGGATATCAGTGCTCACTTTCTACCTCATTTTTTGGGAGGTCAGTCTGTGAGAATAAAAGAAAAAGGGTTTTTCAGACACAAATTATCATCTATTCATAACATTTAGAATATAGCCTCATGTATTTACTATACATTGATTATCTTCAACTCCTCCCCATCTCTATATACCAAACATATGGAGGCAAGTTATTCAGGGATTTGATAAGGTCCTGGCTTTGCTGTGAACTACTCGTGTGATGCCAAGATAGGCACACTGCCTTTCTGGTGCTCAAATGGAACAGTTGTAAAATAAAGATATTGAAGAAACTGCCTTGAGTTTCCTATTCCTATTCCCTACCACACTGTGAGGATAAGCATGAGTCCTCCTCCCCATTTACCATAGGTATCATCCTACAGAAAAATGGACCCCACGGGTACTCAGCATTCCTCCTCCTTCTTCCTTTCCTGCTAGGAGGGGTAGCATGCTGACCAGTTAGCCCCTTCCCAGCAAGTGACACATCCAGCTACAGAAAGCAAGCTCTGCCTTAAAAGATTATTTAAATTGTTATTACTTTGCTCTGATTTAGAACAAAAACTAAAAATCAGTTATAGCCCTCTAGAGGTTTGAATAGAGACTCATTCAAATCATTTGCTTCTACAACTGCTATGCATTGGGGTCTGCATATTGCCGTCAAATAACACAGCAAGATGTTCCTCACTCAGTGGGCTTCAGTGCAGAGAGCTCCCATCAGTCATGTTGGTACATGTTTAATATTGCCTCCATCACATATGCATCATTTTTAGTATATTCTGCATGCTCAGGATTCTGCTACAGACTGTACACATCACTCCACTTAAGTCAATTGATGTTTATTTTAGAGAATAAATATAAATGTAGGTACACTAAGTGGAGAGTGTGTTTATATTCATGGGGCAAATTTGTGTGACTGTGCATATTAATTGCAACATTATTCAAGAGGTTTTTGTAGGGATGGGGACCACATTGTATACAAGTCATTTAAAGTTCATTTGGGTGGAAACTATCTATATAAACCAAAAGCAGAACTCTAGTAAATGCAACATTGGTTCTTAAATTATTTTGGTATTTACCTTACTTTTTGAGCTTTGTAGCATTCAACACAAAAATTGTACTGTAAATTGTTAAACAAGAGAAATTGAAAGAAAGACATCTTCGATTTGTATGGACAAGCATTAGACTTAACTTCGGGCTTTTGTAAGTGACACAATAATGTCAAGGGTGGGGCAAAGGGTCACAGGTGGGTTCAATACTGTCTTCCCTCTCTCCAGAAGCACAGGGAAAGCGTGGAGTCTGTGTTAGATCATAAAAGCTGTTCTAAGGTCTAGACCAGATTCTTAGACTATCCTTTGTAATTTTTGCTTTTGAGTAATCTTTGAGTGTCTAAATACCACTTGAAACTTTCTGGTTTAATTAAATGTCTTTTTTTTTTTTTTTTTTTGGAAAGCAGGAAGCACATTATTTATGGTGGATAGGGGTGGTTTAGGAGAAATAGAACTGAAATAAAAAACAATATATGCCAAATCAGAACATCTGACTAAGATGTGGGGTTTTGGGCAACTCACTGGGTTTTGTTTTTTGTGTTTCATTTTAATCTTCACCCAAGGACATGCTTAGAGAGAGGAAGGGAGAGAGAGATATATATATATATACATCAATGTGAGAGAGAAACATCAATATGCCCCAACTGGGGACTGAACCCACAACCCAGGTGTGTGCCCTGACTGGGAATCGAACTGGCAGCCTTTCAGTGCACAGTGACCCTCGACCAACTGAGCCAGTGTGGCTGGACAACTCACTGAGTTTTAATTTTCTCACTAGTAAAATTGGTAGAAGATACTTAAAAAAAATGGGATACTATCTGGCACAAGTCCTTCCCAGTGTTGTGTTTAGGTTGTATGAGCTCTTGTTGTTGAACAGCCATTATTCTGTGAGAGTTGAAAGCAAGTTCATTGGTAAGACTACAATCCCAGAGGGGCCGGGAAGCTGGTAGTTTTCCAGTACTGGGACTTAGTTACTGAACCTTGAGACCAAGGAGGGCATAGAGGCTAATTGGCTGATTTTTTTTAAAACCCAGACTTCTTTAAATTCTTCTTAATGGGAAAAGAATATGTCCTAGTATCTACAAGGAACGGAAGCCTGTTGATGGGGTCAGGCCAAGGATTGAGCTGTCACTCTCTAGGCCTTTATTCCTTAGGGAGACATCTTAGCAATTCATGTTGGATTGGTTTCCATAAATGAAATACTTAGAGGCATCAATAAGTAAGAATTTAAAGGAGTTTGGAAAATATAGGTACAATTCATAAATGAAATAAAAATGCTACAAGCTCAGAACCAGTGAATATTTTGAATCATGCCTTTTATCAATGCCTCAAACTCAATGCCTTTTAAAAAATATACTTTTTACAAGTAGTTAAAATACTTGTTTGTATGTAAGCTTCTTAAAATAAAAAATTGATTATTTCTAATTGTACTTTAAATATAAAACAGGCTGGACTAAGACTATGAGAAGAATGGTACTGAAAATCTTATGCTGTGTCCTTTGCTCCTGGATGTGTAATTAAAAATTATAAAATAATAATATCAAGATATAAAATAAAACCAAGGAAGTCCAATGAAGATCTAGTATTCCCCCAATGTTGGCTCATGTAATGCTTTTCAGGAGAAATATCATTATTAAACATGAAGCTCTTTCAAACATCTTTCTGGTGCCTCTCCTGTGTGGAGTACCCTAAGCATATGCTTCTTCTGCCTGTTGGGAAACTCAGAACCAGCTGAACACAGCACAGTGTGTCTCCAGAGTGGTAGCAGCTCTTTTGGATTACAGTCTAGGGGAAAATTGAAGGCTCAGACTCAACAAGCACTTGGAGCAAGAGAATGGAGGTAAGAAACACATATGGGTCAGTCGAGGAGGGACTGCTCTTCTCCCCACACCTATAAGAAAGCCTTAGAAGTGCCTCTGAAATTCTGTGGCTGCACAATCACTGAGCAGTATTTCAGCAAGTGATTGATAAGATTAGTAGCTCTTCCTTCTATAAAATGGTAGAAATGAAAGAAGAACAGATGTATTGCTGCTCAGTTATTGTGTGAAGAGTCAGCAGCAAGTTTAAAATGAAACAAATTGATAACATACTTTTAATCCCTCAGGGAAACAAATACAAAGATAAAATCTGGCAGCCTGTCCTTTTTTCTCTCCCTTCTTGTTTTTGGCTGTGGTTTTATGTTGGCCAAGAAAGATCTCCCAGCATCTGGGTAGGGGTGGAGTATACAGACAAGATCACCTTCACACCTTATCTTCTAACTCCTCTCTTTAGTTTCAAGATCAAAATCTACAAGGGTTTGTTGTTGCTGTAATTCTTGGGGGTGAGTGGCCCTGGGGATAAAATTGTGCCTAAGGCATGGAAGGGAATGGATTTAATGAATAGAGATCAGACTAAAAATGTGTTATAAAAATAAAACAAACAAACAAAAACATAGAATAGTAGTAGGATAATAACCAAAGAGAAAGAAAAAGGAAGAAGCCAGTTATGGGCTGAATTATATTCCCCCATTCCAATTTATATGTTGAACGTCTTAATTCCTCGTACCTCAGAATGTGATTGTATTTGGAGCTAGGGCCTTTAAAGTGGCAATTAAGGTAAAATGAGGTCATAAAGATAGGCCCTAATCCAATGTAACTGATGTCCTTAAAAGATTTGAAGATTAGGACACAGACACAGAGGGAGGGCCTTATGAAGATACAGCAAGGAGACAGCCATCTTCAAGCAAAGAGAGAGTTCCCAGAAGACATAAACCCTGCTGACATCTTGATTTCGAATTTCTAGCCTCCAGAATAGTGAGAAATAAATTTCTGTTGTTTAAGTCATCAGTCCGTCTGAACCATAAAATAAATTAAATAAAGACTCCCAAGGATAAAGAGAAAAGTAGCAGATAGCTAGAAACCTACAAGAATATAAGATAAAAATAAATACATAATATATTCATAGCAGCACTATTTACAATAGCTAAGATCTGGAAACAGCCCAAGTGTCCGTCAGTAGAGGAGTGGATTAAAAAGCTGTGGTGCATTTACATAACAGAATACTATGCAGCTGTAAGAAAAAAGGATCATTTACCATTTGAGATGACATGGAGGGACCTGGAGAGTATTATGCTAAGCAAAATAAGCCAGTCAGAGAAAGACAAGTACCACATGATCTCACTTATATGTAGAATCTAATGAACAAAAATAAACTGACCAACAAAATAGATCCAGAGACATGGAAGCAGGGAACAGACTAACAAACCTCAGAGAGAAGGGGTTGGGGGAGAAGAGATAAACCAAAGAACTTAAATGCATATATGCATAACCAATGGACACAGACAATAGTGTGGGGAAGGCAGGGGTGGGGATGGGAATGGGGAGAAGGGGTCAATGGGGTAAAAAAGGGAGATATCTATAATACTTTCAACAATAGATATAAATGTAAAAAATAATAATAATAAATAAATAAGTAGAATGCAATTAAGTAAACAAGGAATAATGGGGAGGGGGGAACCAAAAGCTATGTGGTATTTCTTGCTGAATTTCTGTGGACTGGAGGAAATGAAGCCTAGAAAACTGGAAAGCACAGAAGGAAAGAATACAATAAGAGAAAGTAAACATTAGGTTTTATGTGTGCTTGATTTAAATAAAATTTGAATGTTTAGTTGAACTTTTTCACTTTTTGAAGCACCAACCCCAGAGAAAGTCTTGCAGTTCTTTCCAGAAAATTTATAATATTTGGGAAAATAAATGAAGGTAATAATGTTGATTGCATGTAAGAAGCAATTTCAAAAGAAGAACAACAGTGGGGAAAATGCCACTAGGTTATTATTTCTAAAATAACAGATTTATCCATAGGTAAGCTGGAAGTTGAAACTTCTGTTAATGATGATGTTAATCTGGCTCATTTTCTGTTCATATCGGCACTCTCTAAAACAGAAGCGTTGCTGATAATTTGCCCAACAATATGTCACAGAAACTGTGGAAGAATGTCTGATATGTGAGGCTTGAAGTCAAGTGCTGAGAAGGGGAAAAATGTGTTCCAGATTTTTTGCAGATGTTCTCTGATCAAATTATGGTGTTGAAAAATTGTATAGTCTGTTCAATGGAGCATCCAAGATGAAAAGACAGTTCAGTGGCTTTGTAATCTGGGTAAAAAAAGAATCACGAAGCTGCGCTATATAGGGTATAATTCACAAGTTCAGAACTGTCAGTGGTGGAGGCAACAGTAAGGAAGTATTTGACTTTTCAAATAACTTTTACATAAATTTACATATAAAAACCTGGGTAATAGATCTTCCTGATTTCTTATTTTCTGTATCTATTGAGTAAGCACTGAGGTCTTCCATTTAGTCTCTTTTTTTTATCAACCAGTACATGTTTTACATACATGAAATTTGTAAAACATTGAATAGATGGAAGTAAATATCCTACGAATTATTGAATTTCAGAGTATGGAGCAAAATCAAGCATCAGAGTTGTTGTTCTTTAATTTCCATTCCTATAAAACTGAGCTTCCAAGGGTCTAAGTGATCTGAACAAGGTCACCCTGCTGAAGACAATGGTATATCAAGACTGGGACCCAAATCTAGGAACTTACACTTTCTCAACTTATAAAATCTTTGATAAAGAGGATGGATGTTTCAACTAACATTTTTGTTATTGTTTTGAAAATAAAATAAACCTCTCAGTAGACAGCATCTCTGATAAGATAAAATTCTGTATTTAGATATAAATCTGAGACATTCTAGCACATACCAAAGGTGTTACAAACCTATATTTGGAGGTTATCATGGCTTCACTTATTCAACAAATACTTACTGAGCAATTACTATGGGCCAGGCACTGCTCTAGGCACTGGGGATACAGCAGCAAACAAAACAATCAACACCCTCTGCCCTTATGGCATTGACATTGTAGTGCAGGGAGACACTAAAAACAGGAAAGGTATATGGAAGGTCAGAGGTAATCGTGCTACTGAGAAAAATGATTTTTATTTAGTGGGGGCATTGGGTGATAGATAGGGAGTGCAGTGGTAGGTTAAATGAGCTGATCAGAGTGAGCCTTGCAAATAGAGATGTTTATGCAAAGGTCTGAAATAGAAAGAGGAATGAGCTGTACAGGTAACTGGGAGGGGAACATTCCAGGTAGAGGGAGCAGTTCTGTGGAGCTGTTGAGGCATTCCTCGATTTTCATCCTTTCAGAGGCTCAATAATCAAGATTGGTTGCCAATATTCATTAAGTTAAGGGAAAAATAAGGGCAAATGCCACTTGTCCTCTTCACTGAGTGGGGTGAAAATATTCTTAGGGGCCAAATGTGGTCTTTCAAACTATCTTGACGTATACAAACTGGCTTGCGGAAGTGGATCAATGTAATGAACTGGTTGTGTGAAGATGGGGGGAGGGAACCTGTGCTGAATTCGGTCAGTCGCTAGCTGTTTTCTTTCATGTCAGTTTAATCTGTGGACACAGTACGAGTGCTTAGGTTAAGGAATCAAATTTGGGATACTACTTTCTGACAAAAACATGTCAGATTTATTCAGTGCATCACAGCCAGAAGCATAACCCTTCTGAGGAAATGAACAATTTAGCATTTCTAGGTCACAGGAGACTATGAGTTCTACCCTCTGAAGATGATACTTTAGGCATATTTAGTATAAATGCAAATCTCACCAAAGAGTGGCATGTCAGCAGGGTTTACAAGGATGCTTTTCCTTAAAAAGCAAACCTAAGAATTGATCTTTCCCAAACATTCAATTTTTCTGCTATGCCAACCTTTAGGACAACTTGCTATCTGAAAACATGAAAGTCCAATGCAGATACATTTGAAAGGAAAGCAAAGCGTCTATATATTTGCTTCTTGGTTCCTGTACATTAAAAAGCAGTAAAGTATGATTCATTTTACACATATGCCATTTACATATCACTTATTAAATACTCGGCTGTGGAAAATAGTGAAGCACATTTTCACAAATGCATTATTCCACAGCAATCGATGGGAGTTTCCAGGTACCGCTCGCAGTTCAATGGAATGGGGACAGGTTAGAGATGAGCACTGGAGCCAAAAGCAGTGGCAGAGCAGGGAGAGGAGCAGCAGTAGCTGGTGGCTCCTGGAAATGTTTTGAGCACTCTGGAGTAAGGGAGAGCTGCAATTTGATTAAATACTCCATTTTCGGGGATGCTAGAACTAGGACCCACAATGAGACCCACACCAAAAAATGTTTTTCTTCAGATAACAATGCAGCGGCCCAGCTTTGTAAGCATTTTCTCTATTTGCTTAAAACAGAACTTCAGTTTCAAATCAGAGGTGCTTTGTGTAGAGACCGTATGGGGTAGCAAGCTCTGCGATAAGATGATGGGGATTCAAATCTTTACTCTTACACTGTTTCCACTTAGAGGGTTGTTGTAAAGTTACATGATATAATACACAGGAAGTGCTCTGAACAGTGCCTGGCACAGTGGAAAGGCCCATATATATTAGGTACCATTGTTGTGTTCCAGTGGCTCCTGGAATATAAAAATACAAACATTGTAAATAAGATACCAGACTCTAACTCATTGCTGGAAGTTGGTTCTGGTATGATGTGAAGAGCCCGGGCTTTGCAGTTAGACAGCATGTAATCCCAGCTCCACCTCTTATACGACCTTGTGACAGCTTTAGTTTCTTCGTCTGTAAAGTCAGGGTAACTTGCTAGGCTGAGGCAAAGTGACAAAGAAAGATTAATGCTAACGTTCAGTAAGGAATGGCATTCCTCATATCTACCTTACAGATGCTTAATGTCATAACAGAGTTTTATTGTACATAGTTATGGTACAAAGAGTCAAATTATACTCTATATTATATCAAGATCTGTAAAGCTTATTTTTTAAAGCATAAAAATTTTAAAACATAAAACTTGGTAGCAGCAAAGACTCTGGAAGTAATCTAGTTCAATCTTTTTATTTTGTAAGAAAATGAACTAAAGCCAAGAAGAGGCATGCGTGCTGTTTCTGAAGGCCATGTGGTTAGCTAGTGGTAGATTGGAGGCCACAGGTCTCTGACTAGTAGCAGTCCAGAGCTGTTCTAGGTTTCTTCCATAGCTGCATCCCTATATAAGCCTTCTCACACAGGTAAGGCTTACCGTGATTATCTAACATTTAATCTGAAGAGTGACGATCTTTTGCACTTTCAATTACAAGAATTTCACACTTCATTTCTTCCTCTCCAGGAACCACAGGTTTAAGACTAGTAGGTCTCCTTAGGACAAATATTTTTGTTTTCATGCAAATACTTTAGTGATATATCTCCACGTGTCCTCTGTTTGCTTGGGGGTGCAACATGGAAAATATGAGAAAGGATGTGGGGAATTGAGAGCATTTGGAAAAGGAACTACAACACAGTGTCCATTTTCCCTTGGTCAAGAAAATTAAAAATTAATATCTCATTTATTATATGGCAAATGGCAAGAGATTTTTTAAAAAATCTTAAAGTTAAGTATAATTATCACTCTTTCCCAGAGCCAAGATGAGAGAATGTTTATAAATTGCAGCCTGAGGTATTTGCATTGACAGCATAGATCTTGACATTGGAATAGTAGCAAGATGTAGTAACATATTCAGTTCATTGAGTGGTTATATCATTTTTATATCACCTGTATGTTTATTTAAATAACAAGTCTATGTCTGAGACCAATACTTCTCAGTTCTATCAATTCAATGAACAATAATAATAATAATAAAGATGACTTAGTTTGAGGGATCCCACCACCCTTCTTCCCAGTGACTTGATTTTAATTTATTTTAGTTTAAAACTTCTCACTCAGTAGACAATGGTATATTTTAGTCAAAATAATTTTTGAATTACGTATTATCAAAATTCCTGGTGTGAGTGTGTTAACTTGAAATCCCTAGGATATGTGAATCTATATATCTTAGAGATGCACTAAAGAACTGTGAATTTGAATCAGTGGATTTTTTAAAAGCATGGTGAGTATTCAAAAGTACTGGTATATTTTCCCCAGTATCCTTAGTCTAACAATAAAAAGATGAGCCAAGCCTGCCACAATCATATGTTATTGAGAAAATTTGTCTTTATGATATATCTACATAACAAAAATGTATTGAGTGCTTACCAGGTGCCACACACGGTATAATGTATTGTACTCACCAATAAGCATATTTACAGATGTATATTTATCAAGAGAGAGAGAAAGAGAAAGGAGAAGAGAAAAAGCAGGGAAATATTACTCAACTAATTATAGCAAGATATATAAACAATGTTGACTGAGAATTGGTTTTCCTCTGTCTTGCTTCAAGATCGGAAAGGAAATTGGATGGAAGCTGGAGAGAAATTATTCTTGGTGTTCATATTCTGTAGGTTTATTTTGCTCCTGATTTTTAATTGACATATAGTGAATTAAGTTTCTTTTCAAATGAGTATAAGGCTAGATACCAGAAAAAAACCTCTCATCAGAAAACTTTATCCAGCCACGGAATTGTTGTTGATGGAAAGCCTGAGATCCTCCATGTCGGCAGTCTTCAGAGAGAAAAATGGACCGGGTGATGGCGCAACTTTGTAAATAACTTAGGCTCTGACTCTGTCTAGCTCTTTGTTCTGTAAAGAGACTAGTGCATTTTAGGGGTTTAATAAATGTTAAATTATAAGTAACATTCTTACATAGCCTCTGGGGATAGACTCTCAATCCTAACAAGACTTTTCCAACTCTAATTTTCATGATTTGCTGCTATGTAGGTAATAGTCATGAATTCCACAAGATCTATAAATGCTAAGTATTTTGTAGTCTCAATATGTCAAAGATAAGATTTCATTGAAAGTAGCATTATAATGAACACTATTGAGTACCTCTAATGTGAGGATCTGAGGACGATCCATAGAATTTCATATAGGGCATCATACGAAGTGCTAACCCAGGTTAATTTTAAGGCTAGATTGATCGGCAAATAAGATGAAATAGAAATAAGTAGAAAGATTATTATCCTCCAAAGTGAAAGCTGCTGGAGGATTTATGGTGGAACAAAAACAGAAAGGACCAGAGTTAGTGAATTAGGTAAAAGTTGAGCGTATATCAAACTGGTCATTTTCGTACTAATACATGTCTGAAAAAAATTCTGCTTTAGACAATATATGAAAGAGCATAATGTGTATATATGGTGGTGAGTTGTGATGTGTGTGTGTGCATGTGCTTGGGGTGAGGATTCGGAGAAATTGAAGTAGAAGTGAGGTTAATGCATCTTTTGGATTAATGTAGTCATAATATAATTGATGCAAAGAGAGAGTAGGTCATGAATTGCTTCAAGGGAATCAGAGGGCATTAGGGGGCCTGGGCAGACTCTCTGAATAATAGTTTCAGAGCATCTGCTGTTCAATATGGTTAGAACCTTTTAAAGCCCCATTGTATAACTCACTTGTCACTTGGCTTGAGGAAGAGATGACAGATCTGCCAGGAACGTTCAGAAAGACTTTTTTTTTTTTTTTTTTTAAGAAAAGGAACAAGCCAGCTGTTCATGTTATATTGATATTTTAACAAATGCATTGATCTTTGGATTCTGAATATACCTGGGATTTTAGAATTTCTTATATAATATAATATGTTGAGGAAAAATATTGCCCTAGCACTGAAGAGAAAAAATGAAACCTGGTAGATGGATTTACTTAGATAGCACGAAGTCATTTTAAACATTAGGAAATGCCCTGTTATATTTTCTGTGCTATGCTTCATTATCTTTTCTCTAGGTTGCCCTTCACCTCATGAAATTAATTCAGGAATCTGACCTTCTCAAACTGTGTGGAAGAATAAGACTCCCAAAGCACTGCTTGTGAGAAATCCAGATTCGGAGAAGTACAGATTGTACCTCATCTACTCTCCTCCAGCATCCCACCCGTCGCACACCAGCACCTCCCAACCCACCACGCACACTCCATCATCTCTGTGAATGAGTGATTTATGTTTGAAGTTACCCAAAGTTCCCTGGATTATTGCCTTAGCACTCATCTAAGCTCTGCCAATTCCAGTCTCTCTACCTTCCAATCACTTGAAGAGATTTTCCAAAAGTTAAATCTGATTATTTTACTAATGTCCTTTAAAAACTTGGTGTCTATTCAATGCCTTTAGTCACCTTAGCAGGGGGTTTAAGTCTGAGTTTCACTGGCCTTTCAGCCTCATCACCCTCTACTACTCTACGTGAACTTCATGACTGGTTTCATGGATTTCATGCCATTTCTTGCTTTGTGATTGCTCCTTTCTCTACCCAGAATTTCCTAGAGTTACCTACCTCTCTCCTCTGTCAGATTAAATCTTTCTCATCTGTTCCTAATGGCTTAGTTCAATTATCATCTTTTCTAGGAAGTCTAGTCGAACAGTAGAATTAATGATTTTCTTCTGGATGCAATTTCAGTATTTTCTTCATTCCTAGCTGTTATGCTTACAAATTCAGTGCTATTTTTCCTTGTTGTTGGTAGTGGTGATTTTCTCTTGATGTTGTGAACTCATTAAACCAAGAATATGGCTTACTCATTTCTAAATTGCTTAGGACCTAGCATATTCCTTGCTATGGAAGGCATTTATTTATTGAGCACTGCCCCCCAGCAAAAACTTTGGGCTTGTATTTGGGAGTCCCTATTACTTTTTTTAGATTTTTCCTCTCTAACATTTATTCTCCTATATCAGTCCCAGATGTCCAGTTAAAAAATCTAGCCTAGTTTCACATCTATGTGGTTAATTCCTGAACTCCTTAAATCCTGTATATTTTGTCTTACATGACTTACAGGGCTCATACTTCAAACCTTGTTTTTTGTTTTTGTTCCATAAGTTTTGGAATGTAGTATAATTTTTATTGTTTTTTAGTGAGAGAAGAAGGAAGAGGGGGAGAGAGATAAAAACATCCATCGGCTGCTTCCTGCACACCCTTACAGAGGATCGATCTCGAAATCCAGGCATGTGCATTGACCATTGACCTCTTGGTGAATGGGTCAATGCTCAACCAGTGAGCCACACCAGCTGGGTGGTATGTGGTATTTTCAATTATCATTAAGTTAAAATTATTTTCTAGCTCCAATGGTGGTTTATTTTTGTTATTACTTAGACGTGTATTTCTTAACTTTTTATTTATTTATTTTATATATTTTTTATTAATTTATTTTTGTTACAGATGTTTCTCCTTTTTCAGATCTTAGCAATTGTAAATAGTGCTTCTATGAACATAGGGGTACATATATTCTTTCTTATTGGTGTTTCAGGTTTCTTAGAATATATTCCTAGAAGTGGGATCACTGGGTCAAATGGCAGTTCAATTTATAATTGTTTGAGGAAACATCATATTGTTTTCCATATGCTAAGATCTGAAAACAGCCCAAGAATCCATAAATAGATGAGTGGATAAAAAAGCTGTGGTACATATACACAATGGAATACTATGCAGCTGTAAGAAAAAAGGATCTCTTATCCTTTGAGATGACATGGAGGGACCTGGAGGGTATTATTATGCTAAGCGAAATAAGCCAATCAGAGAAACACAAACATCACATGATCTCACTTATTTGTCGAATATAATGAACAAAATAAGCTGATGAACAAAATAGACCCAGAGACATAGTAGTAGGGTACAGACTAACAAACCTCAGAAAAGGGGGACAGGGTGAAGGGAAGAGATAAACCAAAGAACTTATATACATGTATGTGTAACCAATGGACATAGACAACAATGGCGGGGGGCGGGATCAGGAGGAGGGTGTCAATGGGGACAAAAGGAGAAACATCTGTAACAAAAATAATTCTCTGTAGATTTATATTAAATCCATTTGATCATCCATTTGATCTAGTGCATCATTTAGAGTTTCCTTGTTAATTTTTTGTCTATCTATCCAGTGATATCAGTAGGGTGTTGTAATTCCAGTTTGGTCCTGGGAGATGGTCTGTGTAGCTTCCATTAACTCCGCCACCATTTTCCACTCCTATCAAACCTTGTTAAAGTGATCTTCTTTATGCTGGAATCAAATTTTCACTGTTTGCCTATTTAAAAAAATTTTTTTTCCTTTATTGTTTTTAGAGAGAGAGGAAGGGAGAGGGAGAGAGAGATAGAAACTTTGATGAGAGAGAACATCAATTGGCCACCTTCTGCATGCCCCCCACTGGGGATTTGGCCCACAACCTGGGCATGTGCCCTGACTGAGAATCGAACCACTGACCTCTTGGTGCATGGGTTGACACTCAACCACTGAGCCACACCAGCCGGGCCACTGTTTGCCTATTTTTAGTTAATTTTTTTATACACCTCAAATCAACAATCTCGAGTCTCTTATCTAAGACACTTTCTCTTTTGTTGTCTAGAGGCCATTCATTTTTCATTCACTGGGGATTCTTCACTAAATGCCAAGTATACTGCTAAGTGCTTGGGATATAACAGGTGTCTGTCTTCTTCAAGCTTAGAGTCTAGATGGAAGATAGGAAAAGTAAACATACAATGGCAATACAATGGGATAAGTGCTCTTATACAAAAAAGCAGGATGCTATAGGAGCAAATGAGTGAGGAATTTATTGAGAATTTGGAAATCAATAAACAATTCCTACAGGAAGTAATGTGTACACTGAGATTTGAAGACAAAGTCATGATTAGTTAAGTAGAAATAGGGCAGAAGACCATTCAAGCTAATGACAAGACTAACATATGGAACGGCCATAGAATAAGGAGTACGCATAAATTCAGATTTTGACAGAATACCAAGAGATGATGCTTTGAAGCCAGCATGGAGTAATCTTATACACTGTTTCATGAGCCAATTTAAAGTACTTTAAATTTACTGAGGAAAAGTGAGAAACAATTAAAGGGTATCAAAGCATTGGTCTACCTAAATTTTCATTTTAGAAAGATCAATTGCTGGAAGTATGGAGAATTGGTTGAAGAAAGAACAAGTGAATGCTGGGAGACCAGCAAGGAGGTCATTGCTATCATTCAGATGATAGATGAGGATGGACTAACCTAAGAACTGGAAGTAGAAAGGAAAGAGAACATAAACATATGAAAATACTTAGGAATCAAAATGGTGCCCTCATGATTGATTTATTGTAAGGGAGGAGGAGAAGAAAGGGGAAGTTGAGGGTCTGGTGTCAAGAATGATACTCAGGTTTCTGGCTTGGGCAACTCTACAGATGGTGGTTCTGATGACTGTAATAAAAAAAAAAATGTAGGGCCAGGTAATAAGGAAGATTATGAAATAGACTTTGGACATTTTGAAATTAAGGTGACTTTGGGAAATATAAATGAAGATTTGTGGGTCTATAGCTCAGAGTTAGAAGAAACACTTAAAAGTCATTAGTACTTAAGAACTTATATGCATATATGCATAACCAATGGACATAGACAACAATGCTGTGGGGGGGGCAGGGTCAGGAGGAGGGTGTCAATGGGAGAAACATCTGTAACAAAAATAAATTAATTAATAAAAATAAATAAATAAATAAGTCATTAGCACTTAGATTTAATTGAAATCATAAGAGTGATGTCAGTAAAGAAGACAAAACACTGAAATAAGAGAACCTAAGAAAGAATTGATAGAATGGAAGAAGAAGAAAGAATCCTCAAGAAAGACAGATGAGGGGCCTAGGACAACCAGAACCATTTGATACCATGCAGTCTAATAGATTTGCATGGTTTCAAGAATGAATGGCCATCAGTATCAAGTGAGATAAGAACTGAGCAGAGTTCTTTTCATCTAATTACAAGGAACACTTTGTTTTTAGTGGAGCAATGAGAATGGAAGTCAGGTACTCTGGATTAAATTGTGACTGAGAGGGAAGGAAGTGAAGACAATGAGAAGTGCAATGTTTTTGAGAAGTTGCATTGTGAAAGAAGAAGAAAACAATTGTTGGTTTTCACAAGTTCCTGGTTCAGGGACACTTCCAAGTTCTGACCACTTTCATGTTTCCTCCTGAACATCCTTTGCATACGTTGCATTCTTGTAGCTACTTATGTCATTGCTTTAAAAACCAAAACAAAACAGAAATGTATGTAGTCTGGGGTTTGGAGGTTTCCAGACAAAGCCCCAAGGCACTACTTCAAATGTGTTCAAATGTCTTTTTAGTAATATAACTGTTTTTGAAAATATTTCATGAATAATTTTAATATATTAAGAATAGATTAACTCTGAGCTGCTCTGATTTAAATAGGAATGGAGGGCTTGGAGTCCCAAACTTAGGTCCCTTACCTAGTTTTCTGAGTTGGCCCCTCATAGGCATATCTAAAAAAAAAAAAAAAAAAAAGAACCCTATGGATCCAGGGAGCTCATGTTTAAAATCACCCCCTAACTCATGGGTACTTAAAAGAGACTATCAGTCTCCTTGTTCTGAAGTTTTTCCCACAGCCTTCTCCTGTATAGTTACTGAGAAATGCTACTTGCTGTCAGCACATGTTTTAGGATAGAACAAAATAACAGATTTTTAAGATAATGGAGACTCCAGTGAAGTTTAAATTCAGCCAAACACTATTTAAATGGTACCTTAGTCTCAAAAATATCATCTTAGTAATCAATTCATTTTCTTACCATATTTCTCTCCTCTGTTCTATTTATCCTGGCTGCTACTCTATAGAATGTTGAACAGCCAGGGTAGAAAATGGGAGAATGAAGATGAGAGGCTGCCGAGTCCTTTGTGGATGGCTCGGTCCATTGCCTCCCAGCTCCTCTGAGGATGCCAAGGCATGTCAGCAGATGAAATTTGAATGGTGTCCCTGTTTTGACCAAGTATAAGCTATGTGGATTTTTATAGAAATGACAGCAGCATAAATAATAGAAAATAACAGATATTTATGCAGCAAAGAATGCACAAAAGAGCTGCTCGAAGTGAATAAAGCTGAGTATTCAGGACTTCTTTGTGTATGTAACTGCTGGCTGGCAGCAGGAAAATCAATCTACTGGGGGAATGAATGCAGCCATGAATAAACAGAAAGGGAGAGAAACCACCTTGTACTGGAATAATAGCACATATGATGTCCTTAAATAGTTTACTCCCTTCCTGGCAAGTACAGGGAAACCCAGAAGGAAAAAGAGGAGAAAATAAATCACATTACCCTTCAGCAACTCTTCTATAGGTATTGTTATCCTCATCTTAGAGAAAACTGAGGTTCAAAAAAATTGAGTGACAATGCCCCAAGTCACAGAGCTGGTAAGGGGAGAAGCCACATCATTTTCAAAATGTTCTCATTACAACAGTAAATTTCAGCATCAACATTCTTCAAAAATGTGACTAAGTACTTAACATGAGAACATGGGGCTGCCTTTTCCCATACTTACTCTTCATAGCAAATCATACATAGAGTACTATTCATGGCTCCCTTGTGTTTGTTGATTGAAACTTGGGTCAGCTTAAGAGTTACATTTTTGTAATGAAATCTCATCTAGTGAGTGGGAAGACCAGGATGAAGGCACAAGATAAAACCTGAGGTGTTAAGAGTGCCCTCAATACATACAACTCCAAGCAAAAACCACTGCTTGTGTTTATATCATTAAAGCTTTTTAAAAATTCTTGAATTCTCCACCTTTGTTCCTTTTAAAAAATGCAAAGATCTCTCAGCAAATTCAGTTAATTCATTCTTTGTTCAGATTTTAGTTATTTGTAATCTTTTACTGGGTACTATAACAGAATTATCCAAATCCATGAACTGTGCCTTTATTCTTTGTAATGATGGCAGGTGAAAGGTTTGTAAGAGAGCTCTCTTAGTACAGATTATTTTTAAAAAATTAAATTCGCATGTGAACAATTCATTAAAGTACATGGCTTTGTTACCATGGCAAATATGAGGTGGCCTCCCCCTTTTCCTCCTATTTCCTGTCAAAGGGCTCCTTTATAGCTATTCCTCTGAAAGAGCACTCTTAATGACAATTTTGACTGGTTTTATTAGGGAAAATGTTGGAACTTGGCTCCACATAGACAAAATGTCCTGGGAATGGCTATGGTTCTCAGTCACCTCTTGAGGGAAGATTTTTATTACTACCTCATCTGTCCTCACCGCTGTCCAAGGTTCTGATACACTTTGCATGGATGGTCATGAATGTTAAAGAAAACACCTCAGGAAATTCTACCCCGTTGGCCGTTCAGCTGAGACTAACTATTCTAGTTGAAGTTCCATCTCTAGCACTATCTTTCTATTTAGCAGTTTACTTGAATTGTGATTGAGACATGCTATCCTAACAAGGAGGCTTTCTCTTCCTTTAAATCAAGTGATTGTTAGCAAGGGTGATTTGACAATGTCTGGAAACATTTTGGTTGCCACAAATGGGGGTGGGAGGGAGTATTACTGACATCTAGCATATAGAGACTATAATGCTGCAAAAATGTCCTGAAATGCACAAGACAGACCCCGCTCCCCGCTCCCCCACAACAAAAAACTATGGAGCCAAAAATGTCAGTAGTGCTCCAGTCGAGAAACTTTGCTTTTAACAGATCTCCAGAGAATGAGACATTACTGCTCTCCTTCTTCTACAGTAGTAAGATAGCTGGGTTCTGATATCAGACAGAGAAGTTTCTAAAGAAAGGAGCATCACGGTTAAAGGTTTGAGCTTTAGTCAGATAGAAATGGATTTTATTCCCAGATCTGCCACTTAGCTCTGTGATCTCAGATAAGTTAAATAACCTCTCTATAAGTCAGTTTTCTTAGGTATAAAATTAATCATGGTATTACTTTATTAGGTTGCTATGAAAAATTAGCACATGAAGAATTAGCTATGAAGAATGCTTGGCACAGAGCCCAGTAAACAAGCATATATAGCTATGATGACTGTTATTCTCTAGTGAGAGCTTTGTCTACTCCTAGTGCAGCATATTCAGATCAGACAGAACTATGTCTTGATATAAACTAGACCCAGAAGCATAAACCAAATGACACTCTGCAATCCATTTTCTAGTATTAACTATTTCTTAACCCACTGTTGCTGCCATTAGCTCTTTCTTTTGCAAAAGGGGATTATGAGGATGAGAGTGGTATGATCAACATGGCCAGTCACTGACATTTACTCATTCACTCATCACACCTTGCTGGGCTTGTGGCAGGAGGAAAGTAAGGATGAGTAGATTTGATATGAAGGTGAAGAAAAGATGAGTAAGAGTTGATTTCTAATAAAATACTCAAGGGACTGATTTAGAATAGAGGGAATGAAGACATGGACACAGAGAAGATGGTACAAAAAATAAATTAAAAAAGTGACAGAAATGAAGCTAAAGTTCAGAGAGTTTTATGTCAGTTCCAAGAAGAAGAGAGCACTTCTGGGTGGCGAAAGTTTTGAGGAGGTGGTGATATTTGGGCTAGACCTGAAAATATAGGAATGGTTTCAGTAGGTGGTAATTGTAAGTGAGGGTCTATAGAGACAGAAGTGATGACTAGACCAATTAATTATATAGAAGCAATAAATCATGAAACATGGAGGATGTGATTTGGTGGAATATGGCAGGCATTTCAGTTATGTGTGGTGAGATAAAGCTATACATACAGGTGGAGACTGGAGTGTAGGGGGTCCTGGGTGTTACATAGTCAATGCTCTTTGGAGCCCACAGGACTTCAGTTAGACAATCATCATTCAAGAGGTTACTTAATGTCCTTGAGGTAGGCATATTGACTACCAGAGAATAGAGAAGAAAAGGTCTGTCCCTGTTGGGGTCAGGAATAACATTACATTCAAAGTGAAATCTGAAATATGGTTAAGAGTTTTATAGGAAGAGAAAAATCTGGACATTGATAATAGGAAGATATTCTAAGCAGAAGGAACAGAATAAACAATGACATAAGGAGAGCTGTTTGATATAACTGAGCTAGGAGTAGGTGTGGGGATGTGGAAAAGTATGAGGTTAAAAAGGTAGACCAAAGCAAAATCACAAATGATTCTGTATGCCACACTGAAAAATTTGACTATGTTTCTGCAGTGATGGGGACTGGCAGAGCGGGTTTAACATGTGGAGCAATAATGTGAGGTTTTTTGTTTTGTTTCTTTCATTAATATCACTCTGACAGCACTGGAAAGAAAGACTAGAAAAAGGAGAGAAGCTAGTTAGGCAGAGTAGGAAAGACTAGGAAAAAAAAGCTAGGTAGGCAGATATCAACCGTTAAAAGCCAAGTGAAAGACTGTCTAGCAGTGCTAGTGGGGATGAGGCAGGAGGAACTGGGACTTTTCAGGAGGCAGCATTTCCATGACTTGACAACTATCAGAAACTAAGGTGGTGGGAGGAGTGGGTGCAGAGGCTGGAATTAGGGATGACTCAGATACACACTGTGATAATTGTTAAGAGCACAGGCTCTAGCCTCAGACTGTCTGGGTTTGAATACTGGCTATAGCACATACTAGCTTAGGCAAGTTTCCTCATTTTTAAATTGGGGTGATAAAAACTTTAAGTACCAACTTCATGTGGTTGTTGTAGGATCTCCTACAATCCAAGAAAAACAATTAGTATGCTGCTTGGCACATGATAAGAGTTCTATAAACATTAGATTATTAACTCCTCCTTCCCTTTGCCTCGCACTCCTCCTCCTCCTCCTCCTCCTCCTCCTCCTCCTCCTCCTCCTCCTCCTCCTCCTCCTCCTTCTCTTCCTTCCCCTTCTTCTTCTTCCTCTTCCTATTATTATTTGTTTTTCATCATCATCTTCAATTTATGATCATTATTTCTAAGTGATTCTGGCTCAAATGGTAAGATGGTGAAATTATTGTCTAATTTAGTAGGAGGCACTGGAGCAAACCCTTATCTAATCTTTCCAATATAACCTGATCATTTACCAAATCCACGCAATACTGAGTCAACAGCTAGTTTCATGCTTGTGTAGGTAGGAAATAACAAGGTAAAGTGAACTTACTTTATATGTACTTTTAAAAAGAGCCTCTATTTTTTAGAGCAGTTTTGGGTCACAGCAAAATTGAGTGAAAGCTAGAGATTTCCTATATGCCTCTTGTCCCAATTCATGCATAGCCTCGCCCATTATTAACATCCCTCACCAGAGTGATACATTTGTTAAAAATGATAACCCTGTATCGACACATCATCATCACCTAAAGTCCATAGTTTACATTAGGGTTCAATCTTGGTGTTGTACACTGTGTGGGTTTGGACAAAGTATAATAATTATATGTACCCATAACTGTAGGGGCATACTGAGCAGTTTCCATGTTCTAAAAATTCTCTGTGCTCCACCTAGACACCTCATCTTACCCCAAACCACCTATTCCTTTACTGTCTCCATGTCTTGACTTTTTCAAAATAATTGGAATCACACAATATATAGCCTTTTCAGATTGACTTATTTTACTTAATAATAAGCATTTACAGTCCCTACATGTCTTTTCATGCTTCATAGCTCATTTCTTGTTAGCGATGAATAGGAGCCCACTATCCAGAAGTACCCCAGTTTCTTTATCCATTCACCTACTGAAGGTTGTTTCTAAGTTTTGGAAATTAGGAGTAGAGCTGCTATAAACATCCATGTGCAAGTTTTTGTGTAGACATAAGTTTTCAACTACTTTGGCCAAATACCAAGGAGTGCAAATGCTAGCCTGCATGGTAAGAGTACGTTTAGTTTTGTAAGAAACTGCCAAACTGACTTCCAAAGTGTTGATACCATTTTGCATTCATGCCAGCAAAGACTGGGGCTCCTGTTGCCCCATACCCTCACCAGCACTTGGTGTTGTCCATGTTTTGGATTTCGGCCATTCTAATAGGTGTGCAGTGGCTGTTTCATGGTTGTTTGCTTTTCATTTACTTGATGGTACATGATGTGTAGCATATTTTCATGTGTTAATTTGCCATCTGTATGTCTTCTTTGGCGAGGTGTCTGTTAAAGGTATTTGGCCCATGTTGAATTGTGTTGTCATACAAACTTTTAATTTTAATGAATTCAATTAAACGTACTTGGCAGAGAGAGATAGAAAGCCAAGATAAAAGAGAAGGCAAGGAGATGACAGGGGAAAAGGGATGTAAGTGGTTGAGCTAAAATAACCCACCTGATAAGCATTTGCTTCAGGGTTAAGGGCAGGAAATGTGTGTTTAGTCATATTCGGTGGCATTTGAGCATTTAGAGGTATACACTTCTTAGACAACATAATTCCCAGCTTAGGCCAACTCCTCCACTTGTGCCCTAATGAAGAAAGAGCTGTCTCATCAAATGCTGATGTACCAAGCTGGTGGTATAATTTCCAACGTGCCATTTTCCTAAGAGGTTTTTGCAGGTGATTTTAAATGTATGTGCTTTTTGTTTTATGAACTGATATTAGAAAGCAACCTATATATAAGTGCTGTTCTACCGTGTAGTCACTTCCATTTCACCATAGAAGTATTCTCTCATCCTGAGTGTTCTGCTTAAGGACGTCCCCCCACCCAAAATAATGCTCACACACAGTCATCACGCTGAAAGTATTTATGTTCGTTTCATTGTTTGACAACCTGAATGATATCTGCAGTGAGGTGATGGGTCAGTTTTCATTCTGGAATGTGAAGCTCTAAAGATGCTTTTTTAGCAAAAATGAATTGACACTTTTAGTTTTTGATGGAAAACTTAGGAAAAGGGGGGTTGCACTAATGATACTAGTGTCTATATTCCATTTTAGGGGACCTCTGATAAGAGAGATAATGACTTGCCATTGATTGTAAATAATATCAATTATATTTCTTTGTATGTTTGTACTTTGAATTAAGGTGACTGCTATATCATAAATAGCTCTATAAAATGACGATTTCCTTTTCTTTCAGTGATCTAGTCTAGATTCAGGGAAGCCTGAATTCAAATTCTGACCCTACCCACTCATAGCTATAGAACCTCAGGGGGTTATTATGAAAAGTCAAAAAGTCAAATGAGATAATCCTTGAAAACACCATGTCAGATCAATGGAAAGCTTTCATCAGTCATTAGCTGCTGCTGCAGTGGTTCATTGATGGTATTCTTCCCCAGCACAGGGTCAAGAGGCTTCGCTGGGAAGGCACGGAGGGTAGCGCACGGGGAGGCCTGTGCTCTGTCCAGCCAGAGCTATGCACAGCTTTGCATTTGAGGGTTCTCACTTTGATTCAATCCACTTTAGAGGAATAAAAGCATGTCATCATTTCCCTAATAAACTTAAAGTTGATCTCATAGGTCCTTTCTACCATCTCATGATAAGGAAGAGAGTTTTCAATCAGCTGGTTAGGGTGCCCACTGGGGCAGTGGATCATTCAAGCTGAAACATGCAGTTTGGGGTTGGAGCTGTCGGGTTGGTTATCCCATTGATCAATTGCACTGTATAATCACGAAATTCTGTCTTTCACCCACCGTCTAGATGCGGCCTGTCTCTGCGGGACTTTGATTAGCATCAAGAGGACCAGCACACGCACGCCATGGAAATTGCACACAGCAGAAATGAGATAGCCACCTCTTTGCAAAGGCTGTTTGAGATCCCCAGACTGCTTCGCCATCTATTTTTTACCAAAAACAGAGGAACAGAGTCAATTTTGTTTACTTTTAAAAAATAAAGCACAATAAAAGCAAATGACTCACAGATGCCTCAGCTGTTCTCCAGATTAAGAGCTTGTGTCAATTTCCTGAATAGCAAACACCATTTATTCTCTGTCAATCCTTCTTTCTTACCAGGTTTAGAGGGGTTTTATGAATTCTCAACCAACTGATTAATTAAACGGATTCCTGGAGTCCCCCTCTCTTCCCTTCAGCTTCAGTGGTAATTAATCATGGCTTTTCCTGGCTTGTAATAGCCTTAAAGTTGTGCTTTACTGTATTATTTTGGTTGTCTCTTAGAAACTCAATTGTGTCAGCACACAACAATGCACAGAATAGGTTCAGAAATGTAAATTAACCTTGATTCACCCCATCCCTGAAGGGAGCTCCTGAGTCTTTCAGGAGGATGCTCCCTGTCATTGATTGTGAAGTTATCCATTAGCACCCAGGTGTCTGGAACTTTTCAGTGTTTTCAATAGGAGGCTAGATTATTTGGGCCAAGAAAAACATGCCCTTGAGCAACGGTTTACCATTTTCCTATTTAACTAGGATTTAAGAGCTGCAGACCAAGAGACAAAAATATCAAATAGGAAATATCATAAAAGACTTAAAATCACTAATATAATTTTTATGTTAAAAAATGTCATGGATTTTATGCCCTCTTTTAAAATAAAGTGTTAAATTTCTTATCTAAGATGGTGATTTTGCATTTTTAACTCCCTTGAAATTCTTATGACAATTTGGAGAGAAAGAAACAGGTAAGTTATAACACACACACACACACACACACACACACACACAATCAATTACTGTAACAGAATGTGATTTCCAATGTTTGGAAAGTCTGCGGTGACAAGGAGACTTATGATTGGTGCCCGATGCTGACCCACATAAAGGAGAGCAGACTTTTTCTCCTAAAGAACTTTAGGGCAATGCCTTGTTCCTCCTCCACCTTTTGAACAAGAGACCCAAGGTCTGCAACAACAGAAAACTTTGAGGCTATCCCAGTATATTTTCTAGAAAATAAAAAGACAGGAAGTAGAAGGAGCTGGTGGTAGAGTTCGAATTCCAGCAAGTAAATGATGGGGTGAAGACAGGAGGAGCCCTGGTGCAGTCTGGGACCTGTAGTTGCTCATATTTCTGCTCCCTGCACATCAAAGAAGAGAAATGAAGATAGGAGAAGGCAGCTCAACTCAATCCTGCTGTGCCTGTGGAGAAGACTATATTGGGGTCATGAGCTACAAGCTAGTAGCCAGGCACTTTAATTTGTCCTACAGTCGTCTGCCCGAAAAGGGAATTCCACTCACATAAGAGGGTAAACTTGCCAGCTGTTCTGTTTAACACGCCCATCTATTATTTGTATGGCATAAAATGAATTGTAGGCTTTTGGACTGGTTGAGAAAAGCTGACTTTTCCCTTTGGTCCACAAAGGGTCTTTCTTCTAGTAAGTGGATTCCTCATAACCAAGGAAATGGGCCAGCAAAGCACACTGAAATTTAAAAATTAATAACAGTGACAATATCAAGCAACCTTTCGTCTGAAATAAGGCAGGCCTCCTTTATCAATGCTAAAAATTTTCTCCCCTTCTGTACCTCACAATTTCTTGTTCACTGGGATGTTTTCCAGCCCAACCAAGATAATACTAACTTTTCTTTCTTTTCTTCCCAAATTCTGTTATTTTTTCCCTAGTTGAGAAACTGGCCACCAACAATGAGCTTAACATGTCCTCAGTGGTAAAATAGGTGTAATAGTGGGACTATATCACAGGATAGATTTCAGAATTGAGTGTGATAATGAACATAAGATACTTACTACACTGCCCCAAACATAGAAACAACTCATAGCATAAAAATCTAGCCTATTTTATAACCCAAAATTCTAATTTGAGACCAGGTCACACACACTGCCCTGCCAAAAGAGGCCTCCCTTGCATTCAGTGAGAAACAGAAAAATCTGGGCCCAAAGCCAACTGGGTAGCAAGGGCAGGGAAAGCGCATGTAACAGGTCTGGGAGTCTCCTTGACCACAACTTGCAGGTGTTACATCCCATTTCATTGTGTCCTTTTTGTTCAGCTATCAAATGGCCCTGCTTTTGGTCATTAAAGGAAATTGGGCTTGCTTCTCTTTCCTTCAGAAACCAAAGTAGCCTGCATGGTCCATAAGAACCTTAGTCACCTGTTCACTAGGAGCTAGGAATTAATTCTCTGGCTGTCTGTGCTTGTGAACAAGCTGAGCAGGATCTTCCTTGACCCTCCTATGATGGTGTAATTGAGAGAATTTCTCTATTTGCCACCATGGCACATTGCTGCTGTGGTGTGAGAATGCATCGTCTCTGTCGTATTGTATGACTACAGAACGGTATCAGGAAAACAAAATGCTCTAAAGATAACTTTGAAATCACAATGGTTTGACACAGTAGAAGGCTGTTTCTCACAGGCCTCAAGTCCAAATACGGTGTTCCTAATCAATGGGCAATTCCCTTGTCAGCAGAGATTCAGGATCCCAGTCTCCTTCATCTTGAGCAAGTGACTTCATGCCTGTTTATATCAAGCCAGCAGAGAGGGAAAGAACAGGGAGTCTTAGATGGGCCATGCTTCAGATAGCAGACATCACTTCTGCTCACATCTCACTTGCTAGAACTAAGTCACATGACCACACCTGACAAGGCTCTCTGGGAAATGTAGTCTAGTTGTGTGACCTTGATAGAGGGGAAACAGTATTTGTTTTGTTTTGTTTTTAAATATATATATATTTTTTTATTGATTTTAGAGAGGAAGAGAGAAGGAAAGAGAGATAGAAACATCAATGAGAGAGAACAATGACTGGCCACCTCCTGCATGCCCCCCACTGGGGATTGGGCCCACAAACTGGGCATGTGCCCTGACCAGGAATCAAACCGGACACCTCTTAGTGCATGGGTCAATGCTCAACCAGTAAACCACACTGGCCGGGTGAGGGGAAACAGTTTTAATGATCAGCCCTAAGACCTAGGACAAGCTGGTCTGCATGGCCTGCGAGCAAACATCGTCTAGATACAGCTCTCCTCAGTCCTGAAGGAGTATCCAGGATGCACACACCCACCCCTGCAATGAAGCTTATGAAAAATAGCCAGGAAAACTCATAACTATACTTAAGACTCTATGGGTCATCCCACCTATGAACATTATTTAATCCAGGAAACAGAAGAATATGATTACTAATGCCATCCTCATTGATCTAAAAGGTATGGGATCTTTGAGGCAGTTTGGAAGCCCCAAGGAAAAAACAAGCAAGAATGAGGCAGGACTGAGAATAGACAGTCACTGTAAAAAATAATACCTCACAGAAAATATTGCACCTTGGTTTTTCACATAAATATGTATGATAAATATTTTTCCAAGTCATTCAATACATTTTCACAGCTTGATGGGTTATATTATACACCCAAATATTCATGGTTGAGGCTTCTCCTCAGATTGCTTCATTTTTCCCCTCTGCAAACTTTTAGAGTTATGCTTCCTTATTTATTCTTTTTAATAACCTTTAGAATTTAACATATATATGTATATTGGGAAACTAATATCTTATGATATTAAATCTTCCCATCCAGAGATATAATACATCACTCAATTTATTCAGGCTTTTTTAGAAAACCACTCAGTAAAGTTTTAAAATTATTTTCATATTTCTCTACATTTACTTACTAGTAAAGTAACATTAAGAAAGTCGACCTTCTAACATGTAAGTTCACTTAATGGGATTAATAGTGGTATCTAGCTTACAGGAGAATATTGAGTATTAAACGAGATATAGGTGGGACTTCCGGTCAAGATGGCGGCGTAGGTAAACACAGTATCACGTCCTCCCACAACCACATCAAGGTTACAACTACACTACAGAACAACCATCATTCAAAACCACCTGAAATCAAGCTGAATGGAAGTCCTACAACTACGAAATTAAAGAAGCCGCATCGAGACTGGTAGGAGGGCGGAGGCGCGATGGGCTGGTACCAACCCACAGTGTGGCGGATAAAAATTAGGAGGACGCCTCGGCTGGGAAGGTCCTCCCTGAGGACTAAGGGGTCCCTGTCCCACACCAGGCGCCCAGCTCAGGGTTCCAGTGCCAGGAAGAGAATCCCCATAACTTCTGGCTGGAAAAACCAGCGGGAACTGAGGCTGAGGCAGCTGGAGCCCCCGGCAGCTCCTCTTAAAGGGCCCGCGCACAGACTTACTCGGACTTGCACCCTCCAGCGTGCAGGGGGCAGCTTGAAAGGCATCAGAGTCATATGGGGAAGAACTGAATTGTCTGGCATTGGAGCGAGGGCTGGAGAGGCAGCTTTCTCCTGGACAGACGTGCTATCAGAGGCCTTTGTTCCTTTGGTGAGCCCTTCCCTGGGACAGAGACAGCCGCCACATCTGGGACTCCAGCAACCTGGCTCACACTGTTTGCCCCGCCCTGGTGATTCCCTGAGGCCCCGCCCTACCCAACTTTCAGGCCCACCCAAGCTGTTGCCAGTTGCTTGACCATAGGATTGGCCTATCTTGGATCCTGCTTCAGCTTTTCCTAAATTCTTTCAAACAAGCAGCATCTGGTCTCAGCTAGCCACATACCTCTCACTAAGTAATAGATAGAAACAAACACAGGGAGGCAGCCAAAATGAGGAGACAAAGAAACAGGTCCCAAATGAAAGAACAGAACAAAACTCTAGGAAAAGAACTAAGCAAAATGTAGATAAGCAACCTAACAGATGCTGAGTTCAAAACACTGCTGATAAGGATGTTCAATGGACTTAATGAGAACCTCAGTGAACTTAGTGAGTCCATAAAAAAAGGACCAATCAGAAATGAAGGATGCACAGTCAGAAATGAAGGAGGTACTAACTGAAATAAAGAATAATTTACACAGATTCAATAGTAGAGTAGGTAAAGCCAAGAAACAAACCATTGATTTGGAATATAAGGTAGCAAAAAACACCCAATCAAAACAGCAAAAAGAAAAAAGAATCCAAAAAAATGAGGATAGTGTAAGGAGCCTCTGGGACAACTTCAAGCTTGCCAACATTCGCATCTTGGGGGTGCCAGAAGGAGAAGAGAGAGAACAAGAAATCGAAAACCTATTTGAAACAATAATGGCAGAAAACTTCCCTAACTTGGGGAAGGAAACAGACATACAAGTCCAGGAAGCACAGAGAGTCCCAAACAAGATGAACCCCAAGAGGCCCACACCAAGACACACCACCATCAAAATGCAAAAGGTTCAAGACAAAGAGAGAATCTTAAAAGCAGCAAGAGAAAAGCAGTTAGTTACCTACAAGGGAGTTCCCACAAGACTGTCAGCTGATTTCTCAAAAGAAACTTTGCAGGCCAGAAGGGAGTGGCAAGAAATATTCAGAGTGATGAAAAGCAAGAACCTACAATCAAGATTACTCTATCCTGCAAAGCTGTCATTTAGAATCGATGGCCATATAAAGAGTTTCCCAGACAAGGAAAAACTAAAGGAGTTCATCACCACCAAACTATTATTATATGAAATGTTGAAGAGTCTTCTTGAAGAAAAAGATAAAAAATATGAACAAACAAAATGGCAATGAATACACATCTATCGACAATTGAATCTACAAACAAAATGAACAAGCAGAACAGAAACATTCTCATAGATACAGAGAAATTTTGTTGGTTGCCAGATGGGAGGGGGTTTGGGGGAATGGGGGAAAAAGGTGAAGGGATGAAGAAGTACAAATTGGTTGTTAGACTGACAAACCTCAAAGGGAAAGGGGTTTGGGGGGTGGGAAGAAATCAACCAAAGAACTTATATGTATATAGGCATAACCAATGGACACAGACAACAGTGTGGGGAAAGGCAGGAAGGGGGTGGGAATGGGGAGGAGGGGGTCAATGGGGGAAAATGAGGAACATCTGTAATACATTCAACAATAAAGATAATTTAAAAAATAAAAAATAAAAATAAATGAGATATATGTGAAAGTACTTTTCATAATGTCTGACATAGTAATAGCTGTTCAATAAATGAGAACAATTATTATAATCACTGCTAGATTTATTATATGTATTTGTTTATTTATGTAAATTTTATGAATGATTATTTCCTAATTGGCTTTACAGATATATAAGAAAAACTTTTTTATATATTTACTAAAGTCTAATTTACTAAGTTGTGATCATTTCTAATGGTTTTTTAGTTGATTATCTTAGTTTTTCATATAGGCATTAGAAAATGTTATTACAATAATAAAAGTTTCAAATCTTTGTTTCTAATACTTAAAGTTTACTTTGGTCTTTTTATTTTCATATTGGCTAAAACTTCCAGAACAATGCAAATTAATGGTAGTGATAGATGTGCCTGTCTTGTTCCTTGGTTATAAAAGATGAGAAGTATTTCTGTTATTGTGGGGTACATGGTCCTGCTTGAGATACATAATGTTTGTTGTTAAAAAAATAAACTCTTACTCCTAGTTTTTTTGGTATAGGATGTTGTTTTTAACTTAAAAATAAAAATGAATATATAAAATAGTGTTGCTTTTATACATCTGATCTAATACTATTTTGAATTAATAGATGCTGTTGAACCATTTTTATATAACTGAAATAAACCTTACTTGGTTTTTATATATTCTTCAACAAAGTTCCAGGCTAGATTTCATAATATTTATTTTTATATGTTTTTATTGATTTTTTAGATAGAAACATGGATGTGAGAAAGAAACATCAATCAGCTGACTCCTGTACAACCCCTACTGGGGATCAAGCCCGAAACCTGGGCATTGTGCCCTGACCGGGAATTGGACCAGGACTTCTCAGTCCAGGGGATGTTGCTCAATCTACTGAGCTACACCGCCCAGGCATAGATTTCATAATAATTATTAAGGATAATTTGATCTATGTACATAAATAAGATTGGATTTTACTTTTTTTAAAGTTCATTGTCAAATTTTTTAATTGACATTATGCTACATTTATTAAATGATTCAGAACTTCAATCTGTCTACTTTCTAAAATAGTTCGTATAATATATTTTCTAAAAGAACTTGATATAATTAACCATAAAACCATCTGGAATTAACACCTTTTCTGAAAGTAATTATTTAGCATCATTTTAAGTTTCTTCTTAGTTTATTGTTTTACTCATATTTACTTCTTTGATCTTCAGTACTTTTTTAGTTATATTTTCCTAGAAAATTATCTATTTCCCCAAGATTTTCCTCTAAGAAATAAGTAAAAGTACAGTGCATTTTAGTTAAAATGTTTTCTTAATATGGACCTCAGTTTTTTTAATCTGTAAAATGATAGACTGAATGGGACAAATTTTAAAGACCATTGTAACTCTAACATTCTATGACTATAATTCATTGATTAAAGCAAGCCAGTTACTCATTTCAATTAAAAAAACAAACAAACAAACACCTTTCTTGTCATGTATTCATCTCTAGTTTGCCATGTCAGCACCATCGCCTAGGCTCTTACCATCTTCCCTGTGAAATGCTCCTAGCTGATTTCATTTTATACAGTATCACCTCCTCAAATCTACGCTCAGTATCAAGGCCAGATTTAGCTTCCTAAAACCAGTTTGCCCACAGACTCTATACGAATTCAGCCCACCTATCAAGACTTGTTTTTGTGCTGTTCCTTATCTCAAGATTTATCTCCTCTATCACGTCTTCTGTGTCTGCACTGGTGATCCTTTCCTGAGATTATGTTCTATATCAAACTTATTGTCTGCTCCACTACATTTGCAGATGGCTTGTGTGACTTTATATGGTTATCTCTATGTGTCACATTCAACCGGGTGGATAATGTTAATAGTGGTTGGGTGGTGAGCCTCTGGGGTCAGGTTCATATTTGAGAGTCATCACGTAGACTTGGCTGACTGTAGACTTGACTGATGGCCAGGAAAGAGGTATGAGACATAGAATGAAAAGAGAGACCCAAGACACTGTCTCTGATATGATAGTTCACTCAGCTTCCTCTTGAATTCACCAATGAACCACCTCCATAAATATTTTCTATGTAGCAATCAGTTCCTAACTGTATAGGGAAGAGAAATATCACTACATGGAGAAATTACTATACTATACTATACTATACTATACTATACTATACTATACTATACTATACTTAATATAATGCAGGAAAAATACCCCTAAGCAGAGAGATGATTCAATAGTTCAGACAGGAGTCAGAAGAGCATTGGTCACTACTTTGTAAAGCACTAGCTTTGATCAGAGCAATGAATGGATCAAACAGCTGTGAATTTTCTGATGCTGGGTTTCTTATATTTTCTGATTATTTGGCTCTCCTCATAAAGAAATCTGAGGCTTCCTGTATGAACTCATGTCATAAATTTTCAAGGCTGGCAGTGGAGAAAAGATTTCTACATGATGGGCACCCTGAACTTTAAAGTTTTAACACCTTTTTTCCTTCTCATAACCTTATTCCTTCTTGGTTGCTTACTAATGGCTACTGATACCACAGTGAGCTCAGATGAGTTCAAAATTCTTCCTTGATTTCTTCATGGAGCAGCAGAAGATAGGCTATAGCTTTAAAAATAAGACTATTTCACAATGATATATCACTTCACAACTTTCAGAATGGCTACCATCAATAAATCATCAAACAAGTATTGGCAAGGTTGTGGAGAAAGGGAACCCTCATGTACTGTTGGTGGGAATGCGGATTGGTGCAGCCACTGTGGGAAGCAGTATGGTGTTACTTCAAACAATAAAAAATAGAACTGCCTTATGATCCAGCAATTCCACTTATGGGAATGTATCCAAAGAAACCCAAAACAGTAATTTGAAGGAGTATATGCACCCTGGTGTTCACTGCATCATTGTTTACGATAGCTAAGATTTAGAGGCAGCCAAGTGCCCCAGTAGATGAGTGGATAAAAACACCATTGTACATCTACACAATGGAATACTACTCAGCTGTAAAAAAGAAGGAAATTTTACCTTTGGAACAGCATGGATGGACCTGGAGAACATTATGCTAACTGAAATGAGCCAATCAGAGAAAGACAAGTACCATATTATTTCACTCATATGTGGACTCTAATGAACAAAATAAACTCACCAACAAAATAGAAAGAGACTCAAAGATAGAGAACAGACTGACAGCTGTCAGAGGGGAAGGGAGCTCGGGGGCTGGGTGAAAAAGGTAAAGGGATTAAGCAAATAATAATAATAATAATAATAATAATAATAATAAACTCAGACACAGAAAAAAATCCAGACTATCCCAAAGACAGATAACCAAGTGGAAACTGATACCGAAAGTAATAACTGACTAAACTTGCCTAGTGATCATAAGCCTCATGGGATGCCTCCATGTGACTCAAGTCACTTCCCACAAGCATGAAAGAGTTGAGGATGGAGTTTCAGGGAGAAGGCAGGAATAGTATCCTGAATGTCAGCCAGGGAGTGATTCCCAAGTGCCTGGTGGCTCAGAATGAGCTTAAAATAAGTTTTCCCCTACCCATCCCCCTTCTTCTACTCATTCTGACCCAGTAGAGCAGGCATGGGACCTGAGAATCTTTACTTTGTGAAGTGTTCTGAGTGGTTCTGATTTAACTGGTATATGGGCACCACTCAGCTAGATTCCTTGACATCGAGGCCCAAATAGAAGTCCAGAAAACTACAGATCCTTCCTCACCTGCCAAAAGCTGGCCTCCAACATCCACTTCAAAGCAAAGCACATCTCTCTTCCTGAGATGATTGATAATGTACATGTTAACTCCCTTGGATAACACCCTCTGTGCATAATGGGTGACACTCCAGAGCGTCAATGGATTAAATAAGTAAGAGACACTAAAATAAGTCCAATTTATTCACTGGAGAATCGAACATAGACTACCAGAAAGTTGTGATAGTATCTGCCTTGCTATCAATGGCTTGGAAACTGAGAGGGAAAACAATCAGAGCAAATAACTCTAGAGTGTGGAGAAAATCCAAACACCCTCACCAATTTTTCAGGATAAAATGTAAATTTCTTACTGTGGCTTGAAAGACATATAGGACTTGAACCTCTTTTTCCTCTCATACCTCATTTCCTATTTTTACCTGGGCTGCTCACTTCATTCTAGCCACTCTTGTTGCCTGGCTCTTTTTCCAAAAATGACAACTGTCTTCTGCCACAAAGACTTTCACTTTATCTAGTCTTTTGTTCAGTATTCCCCTCTTCACAGTGTTCATCCCTGGTCGTCACTATATGTAGCATCAACCCTCATCACACTTCATTCTTTTATCTTGTTTTAGTTATTACTGATTTATTTGTTTATTTGTATTTTACATATCTGCTCCATTAAAATGTAAGCTTCATGAGGACAGGCATTTTGTCACCTGTCTACAGGACATTTGTACGATAATATTACCTGCAGTACCCCATTCACATGTGCATAAACCATGGTAAATTAATATTCCTAAAGCCAAGTTTTAATCAAACCTTGCTTAGAATATTAACTTGTTGCTTATTACTTACAGAATTCAGTCAAAATTCCTCACAACAGTAATTTGATGCAGTCCTAGCATAGCTTTTATATAATTATCTCTTACCATTTCTCTACTGTTTATTTAAACCAAACTGAACTTTACAATGTGCTAAAAAATTGTGCTCTATCTCTCCACCTTTATATTGTCAAAATGTTACCCATCTTATAGGTCTTGTCTCAAATCACCCCCTCATCATGAAGAAATACCTAATTCTCTTCAATTGAATGCGACTTTATTTTACTCTGAATCCCTGAGAACTTGGCCTGTACCTCTTCTATTGTACTTACCTTGTCTTTTTGTTCTCCTCCATTCCATTACAAGATCGTGTTTTACTCATCTCCACATGACCCCAGCAGAGCAGAATGCCTACACCTGGTTGACATTCATTTATTGAGCACCTGTTGATTGTAGACAGGCTGGGTGAGTGCCTGATCAGAATTAAAACAACTACCTGAGGTAGAAACTATTATGAATTACACTGTACAGATGAGGTTAGGTAACTCGTCCAAGGTCACAGTAGTGGAGCTAGAATTCCAAGCCAGTCAATCTATCTCCAGGGCATAGGCTATGGCAAGGACATACATGAGGCACACGATCTGAAAGAAGATCACAGTGAGCTTTACTCATAATGAAACCACAGAACCTGGGAAATATAACATCTGGCGATTTTGGGTATGAATTTTAGAATTTCTGTTATTCTTTTCTGATGCGGGTAGCAAGGGTTTATTTCTTATCTGTTTCATCTTTATTTTTATGGAAATGATATCCTATCTAGATTTATAAGACTATTCTGAAAAATATGCATTCTATATTGTTGCTCAATTGAGTCACCTGATATTTTAAGCCAGTCAACATTACTTATTCAAGACAATCGAGGGACGGGGGAACAATTAGTCAGGAGGCCTTGACAGCCAAAGCAAATTACATTTATGAGCATGCTCTGGAGCCAGGACAGAGAGCTCTTTAATGAGAACAAGGGCTATTTGTTCTCGTCCATTAAACAATACCTATATGGATGTTGGTTGTTGGTTTGTACAACACCCAGCTTTTGTTTTTACAGGTCAGAGTGGAAGACTCCTCACACATATTGTTATCTGGACCATCTGCCTGGGTGGTTGAAATGTGTCCACATTTCAGGGACTTGGAATCCACACTAATCTTTTGAAGGCCCTTTAGCACATGTTTATTAGCTATTTGGCCATATGATGTGATGGAAAGTATATTAAACTTGAACTTAGGAATCTAGATCCTCCTCTTACTGGTTTATGATCTGAGTAAGTCATTTTACCTCTCTAGTATAAAATAGAGGATGGTAAATTAGAGAAAGTTTCTCCCACTTAACAATTCTGGTTGTATGCTGGCCACATGTTGATGTAAAGATGCAAAACTCTATAGTATAAAAAAATCTAGTATAATTTAGAGATAGTCCTTTCTTATAGTTTCCTAAGTTTCACAAAGAGATATTAAATGATATAAAACAAAGTCTTGTTTCTTACGTTTAAGAAAAAAATGAATTACAGTTCATTTAATGGGGTGAATTAAGGTAAAACCATGCACTTCTGTTCTTTGGATTGTGCTGTTCTACTAGGAACAAATATGTTAGTACCTCTGGATGCAGAGAATTAGAAAGTATGTGGCTCCTCATTTACCCTAAAGTATTCATTCTTACAGAGCATATCATTAGAATGTGTTCAAGTAGAAGTAAAAGAAAATTCAATTTAAGGTGCTATAAAAATAAAGGAATTCACTTAAAATGTATACTGAACTATCTTTAAAAATATGTATGTATATATATTTGACCTATAGCATATTTGTGTAATCCGTGCACAAATATATGATTTATCTATGTTGCATGATTGAACACAAAAGTACCATAATATATAAATAGTTTTAAACCTTTTTTCTCAATATATTTTGTGGTATAATTTATTAATATATATGAAACTATTTCAATAATTTTAACCATTGTATAGTAATTGTCCATTTTCAACTAGCCCCTGTACATATAGGCATTTAAGTTATTTCTGGTTGTTTGCTTAAAGACAATGAATTATTTGCCCAGTGGGACAAAGAGGCTTCCTAACGCAAGCCACTCATTGTGATGGGGTCCCTTTTGCTGATTCTGCCTGGTCAGGTTTTTGTGTGAGCATAAGTTTTCATTTTTCTGGAGAAAATGCCCATGAGTATAATTGTTAGGTCATAGGGTAGTTGCATGTTTACTATTTTAAGAAACTGCTAAACTGTTTTCCAGGGTGACTATAGCATTTTACTTTCCCACTAGCAATATATGAGTGATTCAGTTTCTCTGCATTCTTGTCAGCATTTGGTATTATCAGTGTGTACTATTTATTTTAGTCATTTTTATCAGTGTGTTGTGATATCTCATTGTGGTTTTAATTTTTATTAATTTACATTCACTATTACTTTAATTTGCATTTGTTTACATGGTTAATGATGTGAATATATTTTCATGTGCTCATTTGTCTTAGGTGAAATGTTCTTCATATCTTTCTTCCATTTTCTCATTGAATTGGTTGTTCTAGATACTGATCCGTTGTCAGATATGTGGTTTACAAATATTTTCTCCCTGTCTGTGAATTGTCATTTTTCTATAGAAATTTTAGAATAAGCTTGTCTATGTCCACAAAAATATTGCTGGTATTTTTATAGGAATTAAATTAAACCTATAGGTCAATTTGGGTGAATTTCATATATTGAATCTTCCAAAGCATGAAAATGATATATCTTTCTACATTTTAAAAAGTCTTCTTTGATTTCTTTGATCAGTATTTTATAATTTCCAGCATACAGATCCTGTACTTATTTTGTTCTATATATACCTAAGTGATTTTATTTTCTTTGGCATGATTATAAATGATATTATGGTTTTAATTTTGGTGTCCACGTGTTGTTAGTATATAGATATGATTATTTTATGTGGATCTTGTATCCTATGATCTTGCTAAATGCTATTATTTCTGTTGTCTAGTCTTCTTCTACCTCTCTCTTATAAATATACTTATAACTACATTTAGGATCTACACAGTTATTTCAGGGTGATTTCCCAATTTCAACATCTTTAACTTAATTACAAAGTTATTCCTTGTATCTGCCAAATACTCTTTTCAAAATAAGGTCACATTTAAAGGGTCCAGGAATTAGGACTGAATTGGGACCTGATATCCTTGGAGTCACTTGCAGCCCACCACACTGTGAAAAACCCATTTCTAAAGTCCTACCAGTTGACACATCAGCCACATCATTCCACATGCTCTTCGGGCTGGCACCCATCTGTCTACATCTATAAATGGGCCTCACAAAGGTTTTCAACTAAAAGCACTGCTGGTTTTAATAGCGACATAGAGCATTACATGAACTAAGATGGAAAAAGAAACTTTAGAAACAACAAACAATCTTTCTCCCGTGACCTTTGTCCATTAAGATTTAGTTCTTATCTGAGCTGGTTTATAGCATAGTAGAAATAAACACAAACGAGCTGATCCATCAAAGGCATATATGTGGGACACTTGTTGAAAGTCATCTGAAGTCAATGCCCTGAGTTTAGGAGATAAACTGCTATAACCAGATAAAGCAATTAGGTAGTTGAAAGGATTATTACTTACAATAAGACAGTTTCCTCTGTCTTTTAAATTTTATTAAAGTTCAAATTAAGACAGCAGAAAGTATAAAACACAATGCAACTGGTCCAGTGACTCAGATGAAAAAGACAAATATATTTTATGCTGAAAATTACAATTGAACCAACAAAGTTAACTCATTGAACATGAGCAGAATGTAACTGAAAGGAAGCTTTGCTTTTCTAAGGAGCCGAGAAGAAGCAGGTGAAGGGGGGGTGAGATAAGAAGTAATGGACATACATTTTCATTAACTAAATAGGTATGTGACTTCACTTCACTTATCTAGTGTGGCATGAGTTAAGATGAGATAGCTAAAATTATGATATCCTGCAATCCTTCAAGTAGTAATAGTGACAATACTGGGATATCATGACTTCCCACATGGCTTGCCCAAGAGCATGCATTTTGGGTTTCAAAGGCAAATAAAAATAGAATATTGCAACTGGGAATAATCAAAGAGAGGACAATGGGATTTATTACAGCTTTAATTTCTGCAGTTGGTTAAAGTCTGGTGCTAATTGAGGTCAATGATATGGGTTCAATCCCTCCAAGGGCCAGATGGCTTTGCTTAGTTTTGGGGCAAGAGACTGCTACCCTGGCCTTCCACCAGCCACTTACTAATGTGTATCATTAGTCCAAAAGGAAAAGAAAAACAAATCAGACTCCATGCCATGTGCACAGGTCAACATCATTATAGAACCCAGCATTTACAGAATCTCAAGGTTGAATGAAGTAGTGTGACCTTCACAAAGGAAAAATGAGTATCACTATTATTATAATATCTAAAAATATAATACTTTCCATTGTTAATCCTTGGATTGCCTTTCTCTGAGTGGGAAATTTCTTGGGTTGGGATGATACATCAGTTTGATCAGAAAGGCAGAATCACTATGATCTATACAGAAAAGGTGATGATTGTAAGAGTTTGACCTTGTGCAATTCTGGGAGCTGGTTAAAGAGTCTGTGTAAGGCAGTTACATCTGCAGCTGGGCCTGAAGTCAGCAGGGCTGGCAGTCTAGAGGGAGAGATGATGAAAGTGGGGGGAAGGACAAACAGAAATTCTCAAGGTGACCTACAACCCATGAAGACAAACTGGAACCTACATCTGCCTCTCACTGTCTTCAGGTCCCTCGCTTCACTGATGTGAGGGAAATACTGCAGAAGAAGCTGGTGTCCTTCTCCACAGAGTTGCACATGAACCTGGCCAGGATTTGGAGAAATAGGAGGAGGTCTGGCAGGCTCTAGAGGAGCTGAGGGCTCATCTGCTGGTTCACACCAGCAAGGAGCCAGCAAATGAGCAGCAACATGTGTGGGTTGCAACAGCACCTGGTCCCTGCCCCAACCTTGAGCGTAAAGCAGTAGTTGTTTCCAGCCTGATTTCTTCCAAATTTCATGCAAAATGTCAATGGAATTCTGGGAAACATACTTCTGGCTTAGCTAAATCGACAGCAAAAATCCACCATAAATGAAAAGATTTTAATTTAAAGAGTCTTGTAAATAAAATTTTATAAATTCCATGTATATATATATACCATAAATTCGTGTATATAAATGTATAGAAATATGCATATATATTTATATAACTGCCTTATACATACCCATACATACAAACATACAAAAGACTCTTCTTTCTAAAAGGATTATTTTTAAATTTTCTCCCAAGTGTCTGGATGTTGAATCTCACCTGGGGCAGATGGGTAACTGGCATCTTCCTTTGATTAGTATAAAGTAGAGGTCAGCAAACAATAGATTTAGGGCCAAATCTTAACCGTTGTCTATTGTAAAAAATGTTTTCTTGGAACACAGTCACTTCTACTCATCTTGTGTTGTCTGTGGCACTGTCCCACTACAACGGCAGAGTTGGGTAGTTACAACAGGGACCGTATGACCTGCAAAGCCAAAAATGTTTGTTTACAGCAACATTGCTGACCCCTGGTACAAAGCCCTACTTCAGGCTGCTCTTTTGTCTGGTACAATTCTGAACCATCCTCAGACAGCCTCCAGCCGCCCTGCCATCCCCCCTGCCATCCCCCCTGCCCCGCCCCATCCACATTCTCATAATCAGAGGTAAGAAACAGAACAAGCCCGCTTACCCCAAATATCTCCCCTCATTAGACTGATTGTTTTGACACAATTCTGAAAATCCATATTGGGATTAAGGTAAATTTCCAGGAAGCATCTAATAAAATGGCCAGTATACCACCAGGTTTTGCATATTCACATTGAATGAGGTTAATATAATTCCATTAAAACAATTAATTAAGTTCACTTGGTGAACACAGGCCTGAAGAAACAGAAGGCAGAAGAAGAGGAAGTTGGTGTTGGATATTCAGGGCTGTGAGCCAGTCAGATGAAACCTCAGTCAGTTCAGTCTGGGTTAGACAGATTTACCTGGACCCTTAAAAAAAGAGATAGATACTTGTGTCTGGTGGCCAACTTATGAGAAAGTGAAAATGGAATGCAAGCTCAATCTCCCCATGTCATCATTTTGCTAAGGACCAGACTTGTTAAGAAGAGAGACTGCTTTATCTCCCAGAGTGTGCCAGACGTGAAAATCTCAGAAGACTTCCAGCTTAAATCAAAGCAGTTAAGTCAGGATGTCCGCACCCAGCTTATAGCTGTTGGCCCATGTATGTGATAGGTGAAACTTGACTCCATCAAGTTCATGCTATAATTGAGACTCTAACTCTTTGGTGAGTCTGGCTACTTCAGACAGGAAGACAATGGCACCTCATTTTTTTTTCTTCTAATGAATTTTTGCCACTGGCATCTCCCTGGCCTCCTTTCCATCTCCTATTTTATATGCACCATGGTTCTTTCTTTAGATGCCTGAGTTGTGTGCTTTTTTCTGTAAATGGGAACTTTATTAATCAGACACAGGTGAAATCTCAGGAGTGTTTCCTCCTGGGAGGTGACTTTCAACTCAGTCTGAAGCTAACAACATGGTAAATAAAGGTTATTTCTCAAGGTCTCATGGGCTAGAAAGCAGGCAAAAATGAGAGCAAAAGAAAGGTCTTGAGTTAACTATTGGAGGAGCTGTTCAGTGCGGTTGTATAGCTTATTAAATTCTCAAAGTCACCTTATGAGCAAGAATGACTGTTCATCCTGCTGTATCTGTGGGGCTCAGTGAGGATATTTGGAGGTTGCAATAATGATGCTGCTTGCCCAGGCTTTCCAAATCAGCCAGAACTTTGACCCTAACCCTTGTTCTTGTCGATGTCCTATTTTCGAATGCTGTGATTCCCAGTCTGAGAAACAAAAGCATGGTAAAAAAAAATTCCCAAAGCGTATGAGAGAATCTGCTTCACCTATAACAGTGGAAACTTGTGGTTTCCAAGGAAATGAAATGCCAGGAAGTCACTAAGCTTTCAAGAATGCAACACTTAATCCAAATAATCCAAAAGCAATCTACTTGGCAATCTAATTATATTTCCTTGGGAGGAAACTGCAATAGTGTTTGTTTGCATTTAATTGCCTTCCTTTAACGTGTTTGTGTTGTACTCATTTCTGACTCTGTTCCCAATTTAAAGGTCCCTTGTAATATTTGACTTAGCTTTCCAGACTAACGCAGAGGATTACACTTGGATTCGTACATAATAGGACAAGCAATCTCTTATTTTGTGTATGTCAGAGTTGATGTCAGTTTCTCGAAACAATCACTTTTCTTGGACAGGTAGAAAGAAAAACCATAGATTTAAACTGACTTATCTGCTTTGTTCTACTTATATGTTGAAGCACTGGCAAGACAGAGAGAGAAAATCCCATGCCTTTCTCCCATTATGTGTTTAGTGGCCAGGATAGAGATGCTAGGAGAATGACTCATCTTTAGCCGTGCGCAGCAGAGCTGTACCTGTTTAATGGTTGGATTCTAATAGGAGTCCCGTTCCTTGATAGTGGTGACAGTGCTGTTTACACTTAATTGGAAACGCCACATTTGCATATTATTCCTGAGGTTTTTTTTTTTTTACAGAGATCTCAGAAGAACTGGGTACAGGTTAAGGCCAAAAGTTACTTCTGATTTTCAGGAAAATCACACTGCAGTCTTGAATTCAAGTAGCCTTGCTGGTATTGAGAAATACAGACACTGCTTTCAATCCCATGCAAGTGTTTCTCTTGTATCTATTGCTCTAACAACATGATGGAATTTCAGTCCTTACTCCAAATATTTATCTTTCTACTTATTCTTCTTTGGCCTGAAATGTCCTCTCCAGGACGACTTTTCTTTCCTCCTTTTGTCCACCACAGTGATGCTGCTACCCCAGACAGATAGAAGGCAGACTTCCCTTATTGCTAAAATCCTACCTGATAAAATATTGCTCAAATATCACCTCCTATCTGACTTTGATCCTAGTACCATTCCTGACCCTGGAACCATGACATTTTGACATCAACTGGTTTTAATATAATATAATAAATGCTGCAGAGCAAAAGCCCTAGTAACACTGTGGGTCTTCCTGAGCAGGGTCATATTTCTCTTTGTATCTCCAATTTCTAATACAATGTTGAACGCATTACAAATGCTGGACAATATTTGTTAAATGAGTGAATGAATATCAATATTCTGAGATGTAGTGAAGAAACACATATTCTGACACACTCAGGAAAGGAGAACGTTGCATCATTTATTCCTTTCCTTTCTCGATTCCATGACTTGGAAAAATAAAAAGATATATAACAATAGTTTCTCTTGACTCAACTAGGCATATTGATAAAACCTAGAGCTCTTGATAGCAATTACGGTATCTTGGGTGCACCAAGCCAAACCAATCTTTTTTGTAAGAGGGCTCATTTGGGTTGAAATTATTTGTTAGCTTGAACATTTTTCTCTCTAGTGAACCATCTTTACCAGAAAGTAAGTCAACAAATGAATGAATAAATAAAACAAATAAACAAAAAGAGAACACTAATTAAAATGTATAAAACTAAAATTATAGTGGCCAAAGAGTATAAGGCATTAATAAGAAATTCCAGCCCTTACAAGGGAAATTTAAGCTAAACTTGACACTGTGCCCTGTGGTCAGCCAAATGCACTTCTGCCACAAGTAAAATCAGTAATTCCAGGGAAAGGGGGCACCTGATAAAATCCTAGGCCTCCTGTTTTGGTTAATTGGAAAGCCATGACTTGGGGATATCAGATATGGATATGGGGATTCTTAAAGGAGCTATTTTAAATTTAGGGAAATTTTTTTTCTACTTAACAAAACAGGAATTAATATACCAAACCAAAATAAATATTTGACAGCAATTATTTTTCAGTGTATAACTGAGATAGAAGATAGACTCACAGCATCACCACTTAACAGATAGATATTCCAGCAGGAGAATAATGGTTGAGATTGCAAAGGTTTTGAATTAGAGTATGTTTTCCAAGATATGCTTTTATAACTGTCAAACATATATTCATTAATTCATTTATTCATTTAACAAATGTTTATTGAACATCTACTAACTGTTCCAGGAGTGGGATATAAGTTTCTGCTGTCATAGAACTTACATTCTAAGGGATGAATGGGCAATAAACAAATAAATTAATCTATAATATGTCAGAAGGTAAGAAGTGCTATGAAGCTATAAAACAAAGGAAAGGGATATAGACTGTTGGGAGGATCAATTTTAAGTTGCTTGATCATAGAACATTCCACTGACAAGGTGACTAAAATCCTCTGCTTAGTGGTGCAGAAAGAGAAGATCAGATATCTCAATGTTGCATCTTTGACATTCCAACATTAGAGATCATGAAGATAAGCAGGATATATTAAGGAAAATAAGGATGAGTTGAGCTAGTCAGAGAGGGATGCTTTGGATGCTGAATTAACAAAGGCTGAATTACCTTGACTATGTATCTGGGTAAGACTGATTTGTACTGGCACAATGACTGGGTCTGCCACATGACCACCTCAGTGAGATGTCTATGTCCTAGCAGGGCTGTTAGGGGTCATATTAATGTGGCCTAATTTTCTAAAATCTTGACAGCTACATTAGTTTAGACTAAAAATTTTCAGATTCTTCTTAGTTATACCTGAATAGGCTTTTTCAATTTGGCACTTGAAAAAGATTACAAAAATGATTCATAATGTCAGAATTTTAAGCATAGAATAAACTGTGTAATGAAAGGGAAAAAAAAAAAAAACTAGTACTTTAAATACAAAGTGCCTTCTGGTGTTAATTCCTAGCCTTCTTGTCATCTAACATGGCGCAGGTTGGGAAATTGCTCTATCTTGACTCTCTTTTTGTTTGGTCATCTTCCTCCTGCTTACATCGCTGCTTTTTCTGTGTATCCTTGATTGTTTCATTTTCCCACAATGGCTTCTCCAAACTTACTGGGACCTGACATGCCACTCGGTCACAGGGAGGCATCAAGCTGATGCTGGCCGAGCTACTCCTGCAGGTGTTCCTGCAAAGTGAATGTCAGAGGAAGCTCTACAAGGAGTTGGTCAAGAACTACAATTCCTTAGAGAGACCTGTGGCCAATGACTTGCAGCCGCTCACCATCTACTTCTCCCTAAGCCTCCTGCAGATTACGTACTTCCTGACTCTCTTGGAGTGATCTTTGTGCCGGCTAGATGCAGTAGGCTTTTTGATCGACTATGACAATCTCTGTCTTTTAATTGGTGCACTTAGACCATTGATATGCAAAGTGATAACAATATAGTGAGTTCAGTTTCTACAATATTCATTACTGTTTTGTATTTGTTGCTCTTGTTCTTTTTTTTTTTTTTTTAATTAATCCTCACCTGAAGATATTTTTCCATTGATTTAAAGAAAAATTTTTCTTTATTGATTTTAGAGAGGAAGGGAGAGGGAGAGAGAGATAGAAACATTGATAGAGAGAACATCAATTGGCTGCCTCCTGCATGTCCCCCACTGGAGATTTGGTCCACAACCTGGGCATGTGTCCTGACCAGGAATCGAACTGGCAATCTCTTGGTGCATGAGTTGACACTCAACCACTGAGCCACATGGCTGGGCTCTATTGATTTTTAGAGAGAGTAGAAGGGAGGGAGAGTGGGAGGGTAAGACATCAGTGTGAGAGAGACATCAATTGGTTGCCTCCCTCACGACCCTGACCAGAGCTGGGGATCAAACCTGCAACCCAGGTACTGACCCTTGACTGGAATCCAACCCATGACCCTTCGGTCCACAGGCCGATACTCTAACTACTGAGCAAAACTGGCCAGGGCTATTGCTCTTGTTCTTTGTTCTTATTTTTGTCTTCCACTTTTCTCCCCCTGCCTTTTGTGGTTTAATTGAGCATTTTATATGAGTCCATTTTCTCTTCTTTCTTAGAATATGGTACATTTTTCTTTTAGTAGTTACCCTAGACTTTGCATTATACATTTACAACTAATACAAGTCCACTTTCAATAACACTATACCACTTCATGGATAGTGTATGTCATAATAAAATAATTTGTATTTTTCCTCCTGACTCCTGTATCATTATTGTCACTCATTTCACTTCCATATGAACATACAGAGGCATACACAATATATGTACATAAGCATATATACTGATAGATACTACATAAGATATACATATTGTTGCTATTATTATTTTGAACAAACATATGTTAGATCAATTAAGAATAAGAAAAATAAAAGTTTTATTTTACCTTCATCTATTCCTTTTTTATTATTTTTCCTTTCTTTGTGAAAATTTAAGTTTCTGACCTACATTATTTTCTTTCCCTCTGAAGAACTTTTTTTTTTTTTTTAACATTGCATGCAAGTCTGGTCTAGTGGCAACAAATTCTCGTAAACTTTGTTTTTCTAAGAAAGTCTTTATTTCTGCTTCAAATTTGAAGGATAATTTCACAGGATATAGAATTCTAGGTCAGTGTTTTTTCCTCTTGACACTTTAAATATTTGATTCCACTTTCTTCTTGCTTCCATGGTTTCTTAGGAATAGTTGAATGTAATTCTTATATTTGTCCCTCTGTAGGTAAGGGTTTTCCCCACTCTGGTTTCATTCAGGATTTTGTAAAATAGCTTTGATTTTCTATAATCTGAAAATGATATGCCTAGGTATAGTATTTTTGACATTTATTCTGCTTGGTGTTCTCTGAGCTTTTTGGATCCAAGGTTTTGTGTCTGACATTAATTCTCACTCAATATTGTTTCCAATATTTCTTCTTTTCCTTTCTTTATTCTCCTTCTGGTAATCCCATTATGCATATGCTATACTTTGTGTAGATGTCTCATAGTCCTTGGATATTATGCTCTGTTTTTATCATTCTTTGTTTACTTTGCTTTTTGGCTTTTGAGAATTTTATTGATATATCCTCTTGCCCAGAGATTCTCTTCTCAGTCATCTTCAGTTTAATAATAAGCCCATCAAAGGCATTCTTTGTTTCTTTTATAGTGTTTTGTATCTATACCATTTCTTTTTAACATTCTTTCTTAGGATTTCTAGCTCTCTGCTTACATTGCCCATCTGTTCTTTTATGCCATCTACTTTACCCATTAGAGCTTTAACGTATTGATCATAGTTGTTTTAAATTTCCAGTCTGATAATTTCAACAATTCTGCCATGCCTGGTTCTCATGCTTGTTCTGTGTCTTTAAATTGTGATTCTTGCCTTTTGGTATCCTTGTAATCACTTTTGATTGCTGGACATGATATACCATGTACAAAGAATGGCTGTAAATAGACATTTAGTGTGATGTGGCAGGGCGGAGAAATATTCTCTAACCCTATGGTTAGGCCTCAGTCTTTTAGTGAGCCTATGCCTTTGAACTGTGAACTTCACACAAGGGTTTCTCAGTTTGGGTTTGTTGTTGTTGTTGTTTTCTCTCCCTTTATGTGCGACAGGAGGGCTAGAACAGCCTGGCTTTGGGTATTTCCCTTCCCCAGGACAGTTAGGCTCAGATAGTACCCCAGTAAGTTTGTCTCTGGGTAGCTAGTTTCCTTGAGGGAAGGACTTGTTAAGAAGAACAGATCACTCTGGCATATTTCAAAATGCTTTATTTTCTCCTTCCCTTGCTAGGAAACATGAGGGGAACTTTCTCTCTCATATTTACTGTGGAAATCTGGTAGAGCTCTGAAAGATGAATCTTATAATATTGTGGGGATTCCTGTCCCCACCCCCAATAACTGGGTCCCCTGGAATTTTTAGTTCTCAGAATTTTCCACAATGAGCCTCCAGCAGTCTTTCAATTACAGTTTTTGTTTTCCTACCCTGGCACTGGTTCCTGCATTATTGTCCACTGGCGAATGCATCTGTTTCAGGAAGACACAGCTCCTTGTATTTGCTTGTCTCTCTCTCTAATTTTGGGGGCAGTGGTTTGCCCTGTGTACTCACTCTTGTGAATCCAAGAAGAGTTGTTAATTTTTTAGTATGTTCAGCTTTTTACATTTTAAGACAGAGTGATGACTTCCAAGCTCTTTACATTTGGAACCAGAAATCACCACTTCTCCTCTTTCTTGGAAGCATTATTTTCTTATTAATGTGGAGAAACATTTTTTAAAATGTGAGTTGAGTTCCTCTACTCTGCTCTCTGTGGAATGTGCAACCGCTCAGCAGGGAGAGTGTAGGTGTCTGAAGCCAGAACAACTAAATCAATGCTACATTCACTTGCTCCCATGACTGACATTCTGTGACGCGGTGACGCCCCCTACAGGCCGCGGAGGCTTGACTCCTACAGTACTGCTCAGATGTTAAGCATGAGTTAAGTAGAAGATAGGCACTGAGAACACAGAAAGACTTTTGATTTCGTCCATATTAACTGTTGGATTTGCCAACTTATATCCTTCTCATTGAAGGTTATAAAATAAATTCCAGATGGTCATTTTCTGTGTTAAAGATGCAAGTCTGTTTGTACTGAGAATCTACCTCATTCATGGGGTCTCTTATTTTGTCTGAATATTTGCGCAGAAGTTATAGTATTAGGCAGTCCTGAGCACTTGAGGAGGTACCAAGCTGTCAGAGTCACAGAAGCTCTACAGAGCTTATCTGGCATTGCCTGATGGAGGCAGTGTTGAGAGAATTACATGAGGGCAGTGGGACTGGGAAACTGCTCAACCCTTTGGCATTATCTTTATGCCTTTTAAAAGAGCCAGTGAATTCACCTAGCATTTGCTCAGCTGATCAATGTTGTCCAAAAAACACCATCTTCTCCACTTAGAGACAAAAGATGTCTGCCTTTATAGCTTTTTCTGACAATTTCCTGTCAGACGTTTGCAAAGCTAGTCAGACACGCAGACAGGAGTCATTGAAAGAACAAGGGTGACATTTCAAAGAAAGAATGATGATAGGATGCCTACCAGTACATTCCAGAAATAAGCACCTTTGAAAGGTAACAGTGAAAATTTCAGAGCATGAGCTTGGTATTTCACTGTGTAGTGTTATCCATTGAGTCCTTTCAATGCAGCCCGACATGAGTTAAATTATGTAGAAGCTGTAAATGCCAAATCACAGAAAGGTGAATTTAAAATTCTTATTTTATAGTTCCGAATTAGTGTGGACACTTTCCATCAAGAAGGACATTTGTTTCACTGAGCTCTTGGCACAAATATTGCTCTTTTATGAACAAATTGCGGCTAGAAAAATGATGTTCCCCACAGGATGAAGGAAGGTATTGCTTTTACATTCTCAATAGCAAAATGAATATGTATTTTTGATAACCGCTTTAGAAATGTCTTATTTGCAGTGTTAGAAACTGTAGTTACCACTATTTGAAACTGGGCCTTAAGTATCAAGAAATAGCTTGCCATTTCTGTAATATGGAATTGATTAGGAAAGTAAGATACTGTTAGTGGCTAGATTGCCAGTTTGGGAGGTACGCAATAGTATGATTGAATTTGATGAGGGAAGAGCCAACCTTTTTGGCTGTTTTCATCACAAGTAGAGTATAATTCTCATAGATGGGCTCCCACATGATGTTGGCTTATCCATTCTGAAGGCTCTTGGTAGCAGAAACATTGTTTACCTACCTCCTGCCTGGACTGAATTCATATAAACAAGGAACTGCTGTCATTTTGTTCATTTCCTCTTCAGTGAGGTTTGGAAGTGTGTGTTTCTATCATAGGTTAAGTCAAAGACGTATATTTTGGAAATGCAGAAAAGTAGATTAGAAAAATGCAGAAAAGTAGATTAATCCACATTTCCCACCCATGTACCTCCTCTATGTCCATGTCTGCGCTCTCTGAGTTAAAGCTGAAGATCTGATAATTGCCCATAAGCCCTACAAAATCAGGTCTCATTCCACATATCTCCTGCTACACTTTCCCTCACTACCTTTCCTGCAAACACATGTACTTTCTTGCTGTGTTTCAGATATGCCTGGCACATTCACTCCACAAGGATTTTGCTTTTTCTGTTTCTTTTTTTTTTTTTATTTATTTTTTATTGTTGAAAGTATTAGAGATGTTCCCCCTTTTTTCCCCACTGACCGCCTCCTTCCTTCTCTTACCCACCCCTGGCTTTACCCAACCTAATGTCTCTGTCAATTTGTTGTGAATATATGTATATAAATTCTTTGGTTTATCTCTTTCCACCTCTCTCACCCTATCTCTCTGAGGTTTGTTAGTCTGTTCCCTACTTCTGTGACTCTGGGTCTCTTTTTGTTGACAGCTTATTTTGTTCATTATGTCCATAAATAAGTGAGATCATGTGGTACTTGTCTTTCTCTGATTGGCTTATTTCACTTAGCATAATATTCTCCAGGTCCCTCCATGTCGTCTCAAGGGGTAAGAGATCTTTCTTTCTTACAGCTGCATAGAATTCCATTGTGTAAATGTACCACAGCTTTTTTATCCACTCATCTACTGATGGGCACTTGGGCTGTTTCCAGATCTTAGCTATTGTAAATAGTGCTGCTATGAACATATATTCTTTCTGATTGGTGTTTCAGGCTTCTTAGGATATATTCCTAGAAGTGGGATCACTGGATCAAATGGCAGTTCCGTTTTTAATTTTTTGAGGAAAACCAAATTGTTTTCCATAGTGGCTTCACCAGTCTGCATTCCCACCAGCTGTGTGCTAGAGTACCCTTTCCTTCATATCCTTGCTGGCACTTGTTGTTTGAGGATTTGTTGATGGCCGCCATTCTGGCAGGTGTGAGGTGATATCTCATAGTCATTTTAATTTGCATCTCTCTGATGATTAGAGATGTTGAGCATTTTTTCATATGTCTCCTGGCCATTTGTATATCCTGTTTGGAGAAGTGTCTATTCAGATCCTCTGCTCATTTTTTAATTGGATTGTTTGTCTTCCTTTGGTTGAGATCTATGAGTACTCTATATATTTTGGATATAACCCCTTATCTGATGTCTCACTGCAAATATATTCTCCCAGAGAGTGGGTTCCCTTTTCATTTTGATGCTGGGTTTCTTTTGCTGTGCAGAAGCTTTTTAGTTTGATGTAGTCCCATTTATTATTTTTTTCCTTTGTTTCTCTTGCCATAGGCAATGTATCAGTGAAAATTCCACTATGTGTGATGTCTGAGATTTTTCTGCCTACATTTTGTTCTAGGACTTTTGTTTTTTCATGGGTCACATTTAAGCCTTTTATCCATTTTGAGGTTATTCTTATGTATGGTGTAAGTTGGTGGTCCAGTTTCATTTTTTTGCATATAGCTGTCCAATTTTCCCAGCACCATTTATTGAAGAGGGTCTTTTCTCCATAGTATGTTCTTGCTTTCTTTGTTGAATATTAATTGTGCATACTGTTTTGGGTCGATATCTGGGTTCTCTGCTCTGTTTCATTGATCTATATGCCTGTTCTTGTGCCAATACCATGCTGCATTGATTATGATGGCTCTGTAGTATAACTTGATATCTGGTATTGTGATCCCTCCCACTTTGTTCTTCTTTTTCAAGATTTCTGTGGCTATTAGGGGTCTTTTTTGGTTCCATATAAACTTTTGAATTATTTGTTCTAGCTCTGTGAAATATGCCATTGGTACTTTAACAGGGATTGGATTGAATCTGTAGATTGCTTTGAGTAGTATGGACATTTTAATGATGTTGATTTTTGCAATCCATGAACATGGTGTATGCTTCTATTTTTTTATATCTTCCTCTAGTTTTTTTTCAATGTTCTAGTTTTCTGAGAACAGGTCTTTTACTTTCTTGGTTAAGTTTTTTCCTAGGTTTTTTGTGTGTGTTTTTGCCACAGTGGTAAATGGGATTTTTTTTTTTTTTTTTTTTTAGTTTCTCTTTCTGTGAATTTGTTATTGGTATATAAGAATGCTGTCAATTTCTGGATATTAATTTTGTATCCTACTACTTTGCCAAATTTGTTTATTAAATCTAGTAGATTTTTGATGGCGTCTTTAGGGTTTTCTATCTGCAAATAATGAGAGTTTCACTTCCTCCTTTACTATTGGGATGCCTTTTATTTTTTCTTCTTGTCTAATTGCTGTGGCTAAGACTTCCAGTACTATGTTAAATAAGAGTGGTGAAAGTGGGCATCTCTGTCTTGATTCTGTTCTTAAGGGAAATGCTTTTAGTTTTTGCCCATTGAGTATGATGTTGGCTACATATGGCCTTTATGATGTCAGGATATGATTCCTCTATTCCCACACTGCTGAGCATTGTTATCAGAAATGGGTGCTGATTTTGTCTAATGCTTTTTCAGTGTCTATTGATATGATCATATGGTTTTTATCTTTCATTTTGTTTATGTGATGTATCACATTTATTGATTTGCAAATATTGTACCAGTCTTGCATCACTGGGATGAATCTCACTTGGTAATGGTGAATAAGTTTTTTAATGTATTGCTGGATCCTATTTGCTAATATTTTGTTGAGGATTTTGGGTATCTATGTTCATCAGGGATGTTGGCCTGTAGTTTTCTTTCTTTGTAGTGTCTTTATCTGGTTTTTGAATTAGGATTATGCTGGCCTCATAAAAAGAGCTTGGAAGTCTTCCTTCTTCTTGAATTTTTTGGAATAGTTTGAGGAGAATGTGTGTTACTTCTTCTTTGAATGTTTGGTAAAACTCCCCTGTGAAGCTGACCAGAGCTGGGCTTTTGTTTCTTGGGAGTGTATTGATTATAGATTCAATTTCCTTCATTGTTATTGGTCTGTTCAAGTTTTCTGTCTCTTCCTGGTTCAGTTTTGGGAGACTATGTGATTCTAATAATTTGTCCATTTCACCTAGGTTCCAATTTGTTGGCTTATATTTGTTCATAGTATTTTCTAACAATTCATTTTAATTCTGAGGTGTCAGTTATTATATTTCCTCTTTAATTTCTGATGTTGTTTATTTGGGTCCTCTCTCTTTGCTTCTTGGTGAATCTGCCTAAAGGTTCATTAATATTGTTTATCTTTTCAAAGAACCAGCTCTTTGTTTTATTGATCTTTTGAATTGTTTTTTTTTTTTTTTTTAGTCTCCATATTGTTTATTTCCACTCTGACCTTTACTATTTTTTTCCTTCTACTTGCTCTGGGTTTTTCTTTTTGTTTACTTTCTAATTCTTTCAGTTGTAGGGTTAGATAGCTTATTAGAAATTTTTCTAGTTTCTTGAGATAGGCCTCTAGTGCTAGAAACTTCCGTCAGGACTGCTTTTGCTGAGTTCCATGGATTTTGTGTTGTTGTGTGTTCATTTTCCTTGATCTCCAGGAAGTTTTTAATTTCTTCCTTGATCTCTTTGGTAACCCATTCATTGTTTAATAACATGCTATTTAGCCTCCATGTGTTTCAGTGTTGTTATTGTAATTAATTTCTAGTTTCATGCCATTGTGATCTGAGAAGATGCTTGATATGATTTCAATCCCCTTGAACTTGTAGAGACTTAGTTTGTGTCCTAACATATGGTCTATCTTTGAGAATGTCCCATGTGCACTTGAGAAGAATGTGAATTCTGTAGTTTTGGGGTGTAATTCTCTGTAGATATCTATTAAATCCATTTGATCTAGTGCATCATTTAGAGTCTCTGTTTCCTTGTTAATTTTTTGTCTAGATGATCTATCTGGTGATGTCAGCAGGGAATTAAAGTCCCCTGCTATGATTATATTGCTGTCGATTTCTCCTTTGAAGTCCTCCAGAAGTGTTTTAATATATTTTGGTGCTCTTATATTGGATGCATATATGTTTACCAAGGTTTTATCCTCTTACTGGATAGATCCTTTCAATATTATGTAGTGGCCTTCTTTGTCTCTTGTTATGGCCTTCATTTTGATGTCTGTTTTTAATCAGAGATGAGTATTGCTACCCCAGCTTTTTTATCCTTTCCACTTGCTTGGAAAATTTTTTCCATCCCTTCAATTTCAATATGTGTGAGTCTTTTGTTGTGAGGTGGGTCTCTTGTAAACAACATATATATGAGGCATGCTTTCTTTTTTTTTTTAAATCCTCACCAGAGGATATTTTTCCATTTATCTTCAGATAGAGTGGGAGGGAGAAAGACAGAGAGAAAAACATTGATGTGAGAGAGACACATTGACTGGTTGCCTCCTGCACGGCCCCGACCAGGGCCAGGGATGAAACTGCAACCAAGGCTCGTGCCCTTGACTGGAATCAAACCCACAACTCTTTGGTCCATGGGCCGATGCTCCAACCAATGAGCAAACCATCCAGGGCAAGTCATGCTTTTTTATCTATTCAGCTACTCTGTGTCTTTTGATTGGAACATTTAATCCATTTACATTTAAGGTTATTATTGATATGTACTTATTTATTGCCATTTTAATTTATTTTGGCTATGTTTCTCTCTATATTTCTTCTGCTTATTACGGCAGTCCTTTTAAATTCCTTGCAGTGCTGGTTTGGAGCTAATATATTCCCTTAACTTTTTTTTTTCTGGGAAGCTCTTTATTTCACTTTTTATTTTGAATGACTGCTTTGCTTGATAGAGTATTCTTGGATTCAGATCCTTGTTTTTCATTACCTTGAATAGTTCATGCCATTCCCTTCTGACCTGTAGTGTTTCTGTGGAGAAATCAGCTGATAGCCTTATGAGGGCTCCTTTCTAGGTTACCTGTTGGTTTTCTCTTGCTGCCTTTGAGATTCTCTGTCTTTAATTTTTGGCATTTTAATGATGTGTCTTGGTGTGGACCTCTTTGGGTTCTTCTTACTTGGGCCTCTCTGTGCTTCCTGAATTTGTATGCCTTTTTCCTTCACCAAATTAGGGAAGTTTTCTTCCACAATTTCTTCAAATATATTATCTAACCCTTGCTTATTTTCTTCTTCTTCTGGTACTCTTATGATGCATATGTTGTTATGTTTCACATTGTCCCACAGCTCTATTAAACTGTGCTGTGTTTTAATGGTTTTTTCTTTTTGGTTCTCTGATTGAGTGATTTTTTTCTACCCTGTCTTCTAATTCACTGATCAGATCCTTGGCTTCCTCTGATCTGCTGGTTATTCCTTCTAATCTGTTCTTTATTTCTGCTATGTCATTCTTCATTTCTGCTTGGTGGTTTTTCATTTCCAGTTGGTTGATTTTCATTATTTCTATATCTTTACTCATGCTGTTGAGCTTCCTCATAATCATTACTCCCCAAACTCTACCTCTGATAACTTGTTTAACTCCATTTCATTTAGCCTTTCTTCTGTAGAATTCTTTTGTTCTTTCATTTGGGATTTGTTTCTGTGTTTCACCATTTTGGCTGTCTCAGCAGGGTTTGAAGTCTGCCAAATTTTCCCTGTGAGTGTTGGTGTTCTGCTGATTGTGGTTCCCTCTGCTGGGTTTGGTTGAGTGTGGAAGGGACCATGCTAAACACCAATGTCTAATTCTTACTTTCCTGAGTAGAGTCCCCCGCCAAGCAAAGATTCAATTATCCGAGAGCTTTTGCCTGCAGGCTGGCTATTAGTCTCAGTTACTTAATGAGCCTCAGGTTGTAGCCCTCAGCTGAATGAAAAATCCCACAGGTGGCATGGTAAGAGGATTTTCAGTGGGTGGGACAATTGCTTTCCCCTGGGCTAAAGTTGCTTTGAGAAGAAAATGGTTTTCTGTAGTGCATGTTAATGGCTCAGAGCAGGGTCCCAGGCCTCAGCCTTTACAGCTCAGTCCCCAGAGCCACGACATCCAACACTGAGAGCCAAGTCCAAGGATCACAGCCTTCAGAATCTCATCTCTGCCTACTGGCTTGCTGGTCATCTCTGACTGTTAATGGGACTCAGGTTGCACTTCTTCTGGCTGGCCCAGGTGGTGTTAAATTCCCAAGGGAGAGTCATTTGCTTCCCCCTACCTTCCCCCTACCCCCATGCTAAAGCTGCTCTGTGAAGGGGCTTCTTGATGAAAATGGCTGCTGCCTTTTCGGGGAATGACTCAGCATGGAGGTCCTAATGGCCTCCTTCCCAGATCTCTCCCCAGTGCTATGAACCCCTGACTCTAATCACACAATTCCAGTCCAATCCACCCTCCCTCTGCTGGAGCCCAAGGTGAGTGGCAGTAGCTGTAATTTAGTGCCCTGGTCACTCAGGGAAGTGCCAGTGTTCCCTGTGCCTTTCCCTACCAGACAAAACCTCTGCTCTGGTGATTGTTAGCCAGATGTTATGTGGGTGCCTTTCCCTGTTCCGCCACTCTCTGCTGGGGAGCTAGCTTAGGGTTATAACCCCCAACTTCTCAGAGGGAACTACTCACAGCTAAGACAACCCTCAGCTGCTGCCTGTTGGCCCCCTGTCAGCCCGCTCCTGCCTCTGTAGTTCCTACCAGTCTCGATTTGTGGTCCTCTCTATGTCCCTGGTTATAAGGGCTCTCTCTAGCTGCTCTTCAGTTGGTTTTTCCAGATGACTTACCTTTGTTTTAGTTGTAATTCCAGTTTGGTCCTGGGAGACATTCTGTGTCAGATCCTTCACTCTGCCACCATTTTCCCCTTTTCTCTGTTTCTTTTTTTTGGCAGGCTCATGTCCCAACTGTTTTTTCTTTGAGAGCCCTTGACTTTTCATTCCACTTAAAATTGCAGATCCTCTCCCCCCATCCCCAGCACTCTCTGTCTGTATATTTTGCTTTATTTTCTCTACAGCACTTACACATGTGACATACTATACACTGCACATTTTACTGCACACGCATGCATGCATGCACAGTCACAAATATGAAGAAAATCATGAAAACAAAGATTTTAAATTTATTATTCACTGCTGTATCTCAGGGCCAACAATAGTGCTTAGAACACAGTACTAGATGCTCCATAAATATTTTTTGAGTGAATATATAGTAAACATGTATATGAACTTTAGAGGTTTTTTAATTAATTCTTACTCTACAAGAAAGAGATCATTTTAACCTCTATTTTATAGTTGAAGAAAATATGGTTTAAAAACATTCAGATGAATAGGGTCTAGGGCCCACTGGTGTGTGGTCAGCTAGGATATAACCTCAGCCTCTTATGAATCCAGATTCATTTTCTTTTTGTTACACTGTTTTGCTTCATTCTTCCTTAAGAGGCTGCTCTGAAAATTCAATTTAAAATTATTTGAAGTCTTTAAAAACTGTAATGTTCCATTTTGTGAAAGTCATACTAAACATTATTTATGTATCTTCTGTTTTTAATGAGAACAAAAGCCAGTCTGTTCATTAAAATCAATTTATTTTTCCTCCATGTTGATTTCAGACAAGCCTCAGCTCAAATATATCCCCATGTTCACTGAATTATTAGGAGAAACAAATCCAAAATGCTATGAAATAAGAGAAGGGAGAAGATTATGATGAATGGGAAGAGGAGATGAGGAGCCATATAACAATAACGGTGGTATTTTCTTTTTAGTCCTTTTTTTTCCTTTAAGATATACCAGTTGTTATTCTCAGTAGTTGCCAGCGTCTTAGTTGCATCAGCCTTTGGGTTTGCTGTGTATCTCTGTCTGAGTCTCAGTGATAGTAAGCATTTACTGTTATACCCAACATTGCCCATGGAGGGAATTAGGTCTACCTTCTCTTAGCTTCAGTATAAACTTGAGTCCTGCTTCACAATTCTGTCTCAGGTCAGTGTGAGCTATAATTCTGTGGATATGCCCTGATACTTCTCAGGTGGAAAAAAGATAAATAGTCAACGATCAACTACTCTTTTTGTCAATGCAGTATGAGATGAGGGTGAGGGCTAGACACCATGCCAAGTACCTGGACTTGCAAATAAATTAGCACACCTTACCATTAAGGAGCAGAATAATGTAGAGATATAGCTCAAAGTTTGCAACTAAGTCTGTGTCTATCCAGTGCCAACCTCAGACAAAAAACTTGGCACCTATTTGGTTTTCTCCAAATAAATTTCACTCAAACACCTGAGTAATAAAGGCTTACTCAGAATTTCAGAGAGAAAGTGGATGAAGGGTTTACATTAGATAGCATTTAGCAGACAATCTGAAAACCCACCATAGACTATGCTGTTTTCCATAGTCCCTTTCTGGTCCTACCACTACTGGTAGGGAGGCGGGGTTGTCTCCTGTACCCAACTACTATGCTTGACTGACTCTAGATCTAGTACACAGTAGATGTTCAACAATGTTTACTGAATGAGTGAATTATGTTTTTGTAGTAAAATATACATAACATAAAACTTACTCCCTAAATCATTTTTAGGAATACAGTTCAGTGGTATTAAGTTCATTCATATTGTTATGCAACCATTACCACCTTTCATCTCCAGAACTCTTTTCGTCATGCAAAACTGACTCTGTACCCAAGAAACAATAACTCTTCTCTCCTCAGCTCTTAACTACCATCATTCTTTTTTTTTTCCCCTCTTTCCCCCCACACCTCAGCCACTGTCACTATTCTACTGTGTTACTGTGAATTCAGCTTTTATAATTTCTATATATAAGTGAGACCATGCAATATTTGTCTGTGTTTGGCTTATTTCACTTAACATAATGTCCTCCAGTTTCATTCATGTCACAAATGGCAGGATTTCCTTTTTGTAAGACTGAATAATAGTCCATTTTCCCCCTTTTATTTATTCATATAGTGATGGATACTTAGGTTGCTTCCATGTTTTGGCTATTGTGAATCATGCTGCCATGAGCATGAGAGTCCAATATGTCTTCAAAACAATTATTTTATCTCCTTAGGACATATACCCAGAAATAAGATCATTGAATCATATGGTAGTTCTATACTCTTTTTCATAATGGCTGTACCAATTTACAAGTAAATAATTGAATAAGTAAATGAAAGCATACATGATTTAAATATGAAAGTAATGTTTTAAGCAAATTAATTTTTTTTTAATTTCTTAAACTCTGACTCATTGAAAGGACTTTTCTACATGCAAAATCTGAATCCTTGAAAAACTATAATTAGAGCATTTTTAAATGACTGCCAGAATCCTATACTGAGTTATTGAAAATTGAAAAACTAAGAATACTTTTGTAAATAAATCAATAAATAATTAACAGAGTTGGGGCACCTTAATCGGCTTTTGTAAATTTGGATTTCCTTATATTGGGTTTATTCAAAGTTAATATGCATATGGTTCAAGATCTCATGTCTATTTTTTTCTTGGTTTGTAAGTTCAGAATTACAAAGCAAGAATATATTTCCTGTAAACACCCAGGAAGTGAAAGCTGCCAATATCTATCTAAAATATTCAGGAGGGAAAACTGTCAAAATGTCACATGGGTGAGGAACAACTTTCAATGTCCTATCAAAGGAGCACTTCAAGTTATGTATTGATCCCAACACAGGAAAATATGCCTCGAAATTTAATTTGACATTTACAGTCAATAGCACTCAGATGTCTGTGGGGCAGAGGGTGGAAAAAAAGATGACTTTAAAATTGCAGTCATGAATTCATAATTACAATAATGAATAGAAGTAATTTATTGAATTAATGTTTCCAGAGACTAAAGAAAATTAGCCTGCCACAGCACATTGCTGAAGGAATACCGAGGCAGCATCATGGTTTTTCTAGACTAATCTCTGTTAACTCATCTATGCTTCCTTTCTTATCCTATTATTTGGGCCTTTGTGCTTCACTTTCTGAGGTGTGGTCATTTTTGCCCACAGACTAATTACTGCACAAGAAGCTAATGCAAAGATCAAGCTATTAAGGAACTCAACTATGATAAAAATGAAACTTTGCCTGTGTTTATTATCTTATGGTTGTGTAAAAGCCTTAGAGAAAATACACTTTGTGTTTTGATGGAGTAATGCTTTAGAGGAAGAATAAAAGCATTGCACACAGTAAATACTTAAGGATTTGTATTGAATCAGCCAGGAGTCACTGGCATCAGCAGTGTCCACATAAAAAGGGCAATCCATATAGTTAAAGCATGCACAAACTGGAAATAACAAATATGTTCTTAAACACAGAGACTGTGTTTGCACAGTTAACACTGTGATTAAATATACTTGAGGCTTCTTTCTCAACTTGGTGAGTTCCCTCTTTTCCCTCTGGTACACTTTTTTTTCTACACCATTGCCTTGGTGATTTACCTGGTCTCAGAGTTTAAAATGCTGTACCCTTGCTAATGTGCAGTTACATCTCTGGCCATGAACTCTACCCCCAACTTTAAATGCTCTTTCCTCCTACCCACCTAACACTTATATTTCAATGTTTAATAGGCACCTCACACTTGACAAGCCTCAAGTCAAAGTTTGTGATTTCTCTTTCTCCAAAGGTGTTCCTTTCCCAGTCTTCTCTGCCCCAGCAAATGGCAATTCCATCCTTAAGACATAACCATCCTTGACTCTTCTCTTTTATTACAACTCACATGCAACCTACAACAAATTCATTTCATCAAAATATACAGAGTCTGGCTAATTCTTACCATTTTCTCCCTAGGTCCCTGTCTCAAATCATCATCTTTCACAATGACTTCTCTACTGGTCTTTCTAATTCTGCCCTCCCCAATATCCAAACCCTCACCCATAGTCTATTCTCAACACAGTAGGCAGAGTTATCCTTTCAAAACACAGGTAGGACCACATCCCTGCTTTACTCTAACTTCTGTGGTGTTCCCCTCACTTCACTCAAAGTAAAAGCCAAGCATGTACAATGGCCTTTAGGGGTCCAACTCACCCCTTTTCATGTTAATTTGGCCACACTACTCTCCTTGATGTCTCTTGAGCATGCCAAGCATATTTTCACCTTGGGATGTTTGATTGTGCTGTTTTCTCTACCAATAATTCTCTCCCTACACATAATATTTGGCTTCATTTATCAGTTCCTCCAGCTTTCTGACCACATGTCATTTAATCAGTAATTCCTGGCTTGACAACCCTATAAAAAATGTCAAGTACCGTCTCCCCGTACCTCCCCACACACTCCTTATCTTTATTTTTTGCTCTCTGTTTCTCCATAGCATTGATCACTATCTGATCTACTCTTTATTGGCCAATTTTACTTACTGCTTATGTCTTCCCACTGGAATATAAGTTCTATGAGGACAGAAAAAATTTTGATATTTGTTTTTATAACTCTATTCCCAGTGTATAAGACAGTGCTTCAGTAAATATTTGAGGTGAATTAAATAAATTATAGTTATCAAGCATTCCACAGCTTTCAAAAGCAGATCTGTATTTGCCAACCATGGGAACCTAAATCTCTGGATCACCCAGCACTGTTTTACATATCATTTGGATACTGCAGGGAAATTATGTTCTGGGCTCCTCCTTTGGATTTTCATTAACTAATTGTTATTAAAGAATTAAACTTTTTATTTTTTCATACTTGCTTTAGGACATGCTATTAAATGATGATTGCATGAGCTAACATGTGTTTGCCTATAGATGATTAAGCTCTACATTCTCAGACATGTCTTTTTTAAAAACATTTTTATTGATTTTTTTAGAGGGAGAAGAAGGGAGAATGAGAGAGAATGAGAAACATCAATGTGAGAGCACAACATTGATTGGCTGCCTTCTGCAAGCCCCTCACTGGGGATCGAGCCTGCAACCTGGCCATGTGCCCTGACCCAGAGTTAAACCGGCAACCATTTGTTTGATGCATGGGACGATGCCCAATCCACTGAGCCACACTAGCCAGGAGTCTCAGAGTTATCTTTTAGCCATATTAAGTTGAGTTTGGTGAAACAACACTTAAGATCTTAAATACTCCAGGCAATATCTTCCCATTTAAAAAAAAAACAACATTTTTCAGACAGGCCTGTGACATTTTTCATAAAGTACCAGTAATAACTGGTATCTGCTTCCAGGAAAACAGAAAGAGTAAAAATCTATGATGTTCTCTTGAGCTCAGAACTATACCCAGAACCATGCCAATGATTTCACTGATGGGTAGGTTCAGATGAGGGGACATCTGTCCCTTCTGGTCATAAGCCATTTTGATTCTGCTCTATCTAAGCTGCTAAAGGCACTGTGGACAATATTATATCAGACATCTCCAATGATAAATGAAAACACATAGAGACATATATATGAGATAGACAGCTGTTCATGTATACAGAATGAATTTCAAGGCAGACTTCAACTCCTCAGTCCCACTAAGAGAAAATCATTTAAGCATAGAAAAATTTTTTAGTTCCAAAACAAATATCTCTTTTGTTTTTTTAGTTCCAGACCAAAGGGGTATTCTCTGGGAAGGATCGGGATAGAATGTGAATTAGATCCTCTTGAAAGAACACTGAATTAGAATCATAAAGTCTTGTCCCTTACTTGGGTGACTTTAGAGTAGGATTTCTCTTACCCTGTTTGTATTAATCAATAAAATTCATTATATATAAAAAAACAAGTATGCAGAGACTAAACAACATGATACTAAACAAATATTTAATCAAAGAGAAAATCAACCTAACTGGGTGGCTCAGAGGTTGAGCGTCAACCCATGCATCAAAAGGTCACTGGTTTGATTCCCAGTTATGGCACATGGTGGGCCCAGTCCCCAGTGGAGGGCATGTAGGAGGCAGCCAATCGATGTTCTCTTTCATTGATGTTCTCTCTCATTGATGTTTCTCTATCATTGATGTTTCTATCTCTCTTTCCCTCTCCCGTCCTCTGTCTTTAAAATCAATAAAGAAAAAATATTTTTAAAAAAGAAAGAAAATCAAACAAGAAATAAAAAACTATCTTGAAATAAGTGAAAAGAAAAATACACCTTTTCAAAATTTATGGGATGCAGCAAAAGCATTTCTAAGAAGGAAGTTCATAGCTGCACAGTCCTACCTCAAGAAACAAGAAAAATCTCAAATAAATAATCTAACCCTGCAATTAAAGGAACTAGAAAAAGAAGAACAAACAAAACCTAAATTAAACAACAACAACAAAAAAAGGAAATAGTTAAGATCGGAATGGAAATTAATGTGATAGAAATTTAAAAAAAAAAAAAACAATAGAAAAGATCAATAAAATCAAGAGATAGTTCTTTGAAAAGATAAATAAAATAGATAACCCTTTAGCCAAACTCATCAAGAATAAGAGAGGGAGCCCAAATAAATAAAATCATAAATGAAAGAGGAGATGTTTCAACTGAAACCACAGAAACAAAGAATTATTATAACATCCATAAATCAATCAATGTGATACGTCACATCAACAAAATAAAGGATAAAAACTATATAATTAGAAGTTGCAGAAAAGCATTTGACAAAATTCCACATCATTTTATGATAAAAACTCTCAACAAAGTGGGTATAAAAGGAATATACCTCAACATAATAAAGTCCATATATGACAAATCATATCTATATCATACTCAATGGTGAAAAACTGAAAGCATTTCCTCTAAGATCAAGAACAAGACAAGGATGCCCACCATCACCATTTCTAATCAACATAGTATTGGAAGTCCTAGCCACAGCAATCAGACAAAACAAAGAAATAAAAGGCATCTCTACTGGAAAGGAAGAAGTAAAACTCTCATTATTTGCAGATGAATGATGCTGTACATAAAAACTCTAAAGATTCCACCAAAAATCTATTAGAAGTAATAAATGACTTTGGTAAAGTTCCAGGATACAGAATCAATATACAGAAATCTACTGAATTTCTATACACCAATAACAAACAATTAGAAGAAGAAATTTAGAAAACAATTGCATTTACAATTGCATTAAAAAGTTTAAAGTACCTAGGAATAAATTTAACCACAGATGTGGAAGACCTGTATCTTAAAAACTATAAGCTATTGAAAAAAGAAATTGAATAAGATATAAATAAATGGAAAAATACACCTAGCTCATGGATTGTAAGAATTAATATTGTTAAAATGTCCTTACTACCCAAAGTAATATACAGATTCCATGTGCTCCTTATCAGAATACCAAAGGTATTCTTCTCAAAATTAGAACAACTAATCTGAAATTTTACATGGAACCACAAAAGACCCCAAATAGCCAAAGAAATCTTGAGAAAAAACAAGTTGGAGATATCAGGCTCCCATGTGTCAAACTGTACTATAAGTTTACAATAATCAAAACAGTATGGACTGGCATAAAAACAGATATATAGATACATAGGAATAAACTAGAAAGCCCAGAAATAAATTTCCACTTATATGGTCAATTAATCCATAACAAAGAAGGCAATAATAGACAATAGGGGAAAGACAGTCTCTTCAATAAGTGGCAAAACTGGACAAATACATGTAAAAAATTAAACTGGACCATTTTCTTATACCATATGCAAAAATAAACTCAAAATTAATGATGTAGATGTTAGACCCGAAACCATAAAACTCCTAGAAGAAAACATAGGTTGTATACACTTTGACATTGCCTTTAGCAATATCTTTATTGGTATATTTCCTTGAGCAAGGGAAACAAAAGACACAATAAACAAATGGGACTATACCAAACAAACAAACAAAAATTTTGCATAATGAGGGAAAACATCAACAAAACTAAAAGACAACATACTGAATGGGAGGAGACATTTTCCAATGATACATCCAATAAAGGGTTAATATCCAAAAATACATAAAGAATTCATACAACTTATAAAAAAAAAATCTAATTTAAAAATTGGGCAGCAGACCTGAACAGACATTTCTCCCAAGAGGACATACAGATGGCCAACAAACAAAAAAGATGTTCAACATCACTAATAATCAATGAAATGCAAATCAAACCACAATGAGATATCACCTCACACCTGCCAGAATGGCTATCATCAGTAATTCAACAAATAACAAGTGTGCTGTCAAGAATGTGGAGAAAAGGGAACCTTTGTACACTATTGTTGGGATTGTATGTTAGTACAGCCACTATGGAAAACAGTATGGAGATTCCTCAAAAAGTAAAATAGAGCTGCCATATTATCTAGCAAAACCACTTCTGGGTACTTATCTGAAGACAACAAAAACATTAATTTGAAAGATGCATGTATCACTATGTTAATTACAAATAATAGCCAAGATATGCAATTTAGATGTCGATCAAAGGGCAAATAGATAAGAAAGATGTAGGGTATATATGTAATGGAATATTATTCAGCAATAAAAAGAATGATATCTGCCATTTACAACAACATGGGTGGATCTAGAGGGTATTATGCTAAGTGAAATAAGTCAGACACAGAAAAACAAATACCATATGACGACCTCACATATATTTGGAATCTAAAAAACTAAATTAATAAACAAACAAAACAAAATAAAACCTCTTATCAGTCTCTGCTTCAAGTAAAATGGACGAGGAAGATCTAAACATATTCTACACCTCCTTTCTGTGACTTCATTGGTGGTTGCTGATAGTCTCTTCACCTAAAATGCCCTTTTTATACAACTCCGAATACTGAAATATTTTCATACATTTATTTATTTTTATTTATTTATTTTTTAAAGAAGATGGTATTTTATTTATTTATTTATTTTTTATCCTCACCCGAGGACATTTTTTCATTTTTTGTTCAGATAGAGTGGGAGGGAGAGAGAGGAAGAGAGAGAGAGAGAAACATCGACGTGAAAGGGACACATCAAGTAGCTGCCACCTGCACGACCAACCAGGGCCGGGGACAAACTGCAACCGAGGTACATGCCCTTAGCGGGAACCGAACCTGAGTCTCTCTGGACTGCAGGCCGACGCTCTAACCGCTGAGCCAAACCGGCCAGGGCTATTTTCATACATTTAAATACAACTCACATACTGTCTTTGCCATAAAATTTTCCTAATTACCCTAAAATAAAAATTAAATTAGTCTTTCACCCCTCTGGACTCTCATAACAGGTATTATATATTATATATATGCATAATATATAAAATTTCATATATACAAATTCATATCTGAATTTGCAAGACTGTGGACATTAGGGACCACTCACTCTTTCAACTCCCCACCCCATGGATAAGTCCATTCCCTGGTATCTCTGAAAAAAGACTATGAGTCTCTGCTTTGATTACTCCTATCACAGAGGTGCTACCACGTCCCCAGGTCGCATGGTCTTATGGCGTGGATTTGGCTTTTGGCTGACAACGGCTTGGACCAAGCAGAATGTGCTTTCTCCACTACCTGAGCTTTAGCAGAGCTTTTATTTGGGTTGATTTGTTGAAAAAAAAATCCTAGTCTAACAATAGAACAATGATGGCCTACAAAAGGATTTTTTTATTGACAATTGAGGGAGAAAATGTGCTATAATTACCAGGAGCTCCAGGGAAAATTTAGATGTTTGTTGAAATGGTGTTTCAAGAGATTAAGGGATATTTTTAAAATCATCTTTTCTTTTTTAAGATTTGGAACAGCTTAACTGCAGTAAACAGGTTTTCTAGAGTAGTTTCTTAGGAAATGACTATTGGGGCTTAAATCTCAAATGTTTTTTAACTGGATGCCTCTGCTCTGTGTTCCCATTGAGCTGGGCACATTTTCTCCTAACATTTACCATACTTTGTTGTAATTACTTGCCCAACTCATACCTTCACTGTCAGACTGTGAACCTGGAGAGGTCTAGCAATCAAAGCTGTCCTGTCAATCACTCTATTCCTGGGACCAGTAATTATATGCAGAATAGATAAATGGCTGTCTGTGGTAACAGTATGAAGTGAGTTAGCTGATACTTTTAGCATTGTGTTCACTTAAAAATGGTTGCTCATCAGTCCGGCTGGTGTGTCTCAGTGGACTGAGCATTGTCCCATGGACTCAGAGGTCCCAGTTTGATTCCTGGTCAGGGCATGTGCTCAGGTTGTGGGCTCGATCCCCAGTAGGGGGCGTGCAGGAGGCAGCCAGTCCATCTTTCTCTTTCACATCAACGTTTCTCTCTCTCCCTTCCTCTCTCTCTCTAAAAAATCAATGAAAACATACTTTTTTTTTTTTTAAAGCCTGCTTACCAAGATACATGGTCCTGGAGTAAAATTTTATCAGAATTTGTTTCCCTCCTTCTCTACAAAATGGACATTTAAACTGGTACAATTTAGCCCTGGCTGGTTTGGCTCAGCGATTAGAGCATTGGCCCGTGGACCGGAGAGTCCTGGGTTCGGTTTCCGCTAAGGGCACATACCTAGGTTGCAGTTTGTCCCCAGCCCGGTTGGGGTCGTGTGGGTGGCAACCACTGGATGTATCTCTCTCTCTCTTCCTCCCTCTCTCCCTCCCGCTGTATCTAAAGATAAATGCAAAAATGCCCTCCGGTGAGGATTAAAAAAAAAAAAAAGGTACAATTTGAAAGCGTGTTTTATAACTTCCATGAATGTATTAGAGTAGAAAAAAAGATTATTTAAAATTATATTCAGAATTAAAATTATAGAGAATGGAGGCTTGGAAATAGGATGCAGTAAACAATGTGGATGGGGAATTATACAAACACTTAACTAGACATTAATTAATTACTTTCTTATTAACAGTCTCCTAACTCTGAGTGGATACATATATATATATGTATATGTGTGTGTGTGTGTGATTATTGATTGATAGATTGAATTGTTTGGAATAACAGCAAACAGGTAGATACTGATAAAATAAATACCTGGAAGTATTGCTTGCTATGGTGTGAATTGATTAAACAAATATTGATTGGATACTAATTAGGATGGCCATAATAATAAATGGTATATATTAATTAATTGATTGGATCTTCTCAGATATTCGATTAAGTATTTTCATTATCACTTTACAGATGATAAAATTAAAGGTCAATCTATTGAGTAATTTGAATTCAGTTATGATTTATCCAAAACCTAAGTGATTTTTACCATACCATAATGAAAAGTGAAGACAGAAGAGACAGAGCATGAGTGAAGACCAAGAGATAGGGCATGTCTGAGGAGCAGAAAGGTATGTGGTGAAACAAATAATGAGGGAGAGGTTGGTTATGGTTATTGCAGTCCACAAAAGAAGTTTGAAGTCATATCTGAAAGCCTCTATGTGGTATGCATTGATTTATAAGTTGGGAAGGGTGTTCTTTGGATTGCTCTGTAGTCAGGTTATTCTGGCTGCAGTGTGAATACCAGGGGACTAGTGAAGAAATAAGAGAAGCTGAAAGTGTGGGCAGTGCTGAATAAACCCAATCAATATTACCTTATGAAGATAAAGACAGATAGGATATAATACAGACTTGAAGAATTCTTCTGGAAGAATCATGGGTCTTGATAAACTCTGTGTGAATTTATTATCTCCCTCAATTTAAAGATCATGACTTTAAATAGATTATGCCCCCTCCATCTGAATAGTACAGAGAATAATAATAATAATAACCCTCTCCCTGCCAATCCCACTCTTCAGAGACACCTAAGGTAAATCAACAATTTCTTGCTCAGCCTCTCCTCTCCTCATTCCCCTAAGTCCCTTCCCCAGAGGTAACCATCTTAGTTGTTTCTTTTAGCATTTATATTAATACATCTCTGTTTTTTCTTAATAATATGTTCTTATTGCTACCTTTTGATTAATCCATTTAGACCTACTTCTTTATAGGTCTAAAATGTGACTTCTTTTTACGTAGATTGTAGATTAGGATTTAGCTCTTTTACCCCCCTAACCCTGCTGTTTCCTTTCCCCCATCTCCCTGATATAATTATATTGCAATTTTGGGCTAAATCATATTCAATGTTTACATTGTGATCTCTATGCAAATAATTATTTACAACTGACCATTGAAACATACTAAAATTATATTTTTTTCTACTTTTGCTTTTCCTAAAGTTAACAATTGCCTTGGTTTTGCATTTGCTTTATATTCTTTGCCATAATTATCTGTAGGTAACTCTTCTGATACCTTCCAATAATCTTTTACTGTAGTTTTCCTTGTGGTCAATGGAATCAGGTAATCTGTCAGTTCCAATGTTTCTTTTGAATAATACACCCCTCCTGGAGACCTTCATTTTCTTGTTGGAACTGTTCGTACTTTAGCCCTCCTGCTCAGCTATCTTCTCTGACTTTTCTTCCCTGTCATCCTGGGAATTTTTTTGCCTTGTCCTGAATTGGAATCCTTATTGACTAAAATTTGTATTTTCTTCAGATTAGGTTTCACCCTTATTTGAGAGATAATGTGTACTAATGGCTTCATCAGTTTTAGCCTGGTGATAGCCCACAACATAAATCTTTTGAATCACCTTGTTCTTATCAGGACTGGTAGCCCTTTATATCTGGTGCAAAGCTGTGATCCTAGGATTTATCTTTCCTGCCACCAAGAGATAATGAGGTACTCTTCATCTCTTTCCTTGTTGGAACTTCTGTTGTCTTTGTTTATGCCTTTATTTTGGTGAGAAAGAGTGCATTTCAGATATGGTATGTCTATAAAATGTCTTTATTCCATTCTAAAGATGGACATTTAGGTCATTTCCAAAATTTTACTATTATAAACAATCCTTATACAAGCATCTTTGCACACATGTCTAAATCATTTGAAAGGAGAAAGCAAAATTGAAGCATGTGATGGATGCAGGAAACAGCATGATGAAGGTCAAAGAGGAGGGGGAGCTCATCAAGCCCCTATTGGGTAAAGGGTGAAGCTATGGAAAGTGGAATAGAAATTAGACTGAAAAAGTTCTATTTCCCTTCAAAACCTAGGTTCTAGAGAAGTAGGAGGAAAACCAAGAGTTGTTAGAGGAGAAGAAGCTTGAAGAAGAGAGAGGCCAACTATGTCACATGATACAGACAAACCAAATTCAATGATTTAGCAATAAAAGAATTGTGGTGGCATTTGCCTAGGTAAACTGTCAAAAAAAAAAAAAAGAAAAAGAAAAAGATTATGACTTAGAGAACAGAATAAGGGGAATTGAACAATTTGTATACAAATCCGTTTGAAAGTGAGTAACCATTTTTCAAACCATAATTGATATTCTAATAAAGACAGTCTTGAAAAAGAAAAGAATGCTTTAAAAATTACCCAATTAATATAAGAACACAGTTTTTGTTTATAAAGTAAACAGGACAAATTAAAATTTTCCTTCCCAGCCTCCCTACTCCCCACCACAGAGGTAAACAGAATTAGTGGCTTTTGTTTTCATCTGTGCAATTCTATGCATATATACAAAATATATCTTTAACAATTGCAAAGCATCCCATAGGAAATATATATTATAATTCAGTTAACCTTTCCTTTTTTGATGGATAATTAGGTTATTTCCATTGTGTTCTTTTACAAGTAATGCTGCAACAAATATCATTGTGGTGCCATCTTTGTATTCATATGTATACACAGGCATTTTTCTGATAAATTCCCACATGTGTATTTGTTGGGTCAAAAGGTATGTGCACTTTAAATTTTGACATATAGAGACCTGATGCCTTCTAAATTGCGTTCAACTATACATACTCCTAACAACTGTATGTAAAGTGCTCCTATCCTCCTCCTATTCAACTTACTTTAAAATGTAAACTCACCAAAACAAAGAATTTAAGATTAAAGCATTGTGCATACTAAACATAGCATCAGCTGTGTGCTCTTTCCCTAGTCCATCTTCCTGTTTTCTCTAAAAAAGCTGATGAAATGCTAACTTTTGCATTTATTGTTCCCCTGCCTTTCAATGTCCGTGCCTTTTTCACCTAGTAAAGGGTTCTGCCTGTTTTTGAATATACAAAAACAGTGTCCTGAGGGACATTTTTCAAAAATTTAATTTTGTTTCTAGGATTTATCCACGTAGATGGTTATTTCATTTTCACTACCGTATGATATTCCATTAGATGAATATAGCAGAATTTACCTATTTCTCCATGAATGGTTGAGTTGTTTCTAGTTTCCTGCTATTTGGATAGTATTTTTATTGGCATTCTCAACATGTCTCCGAGTCTGTGAAATCTTGGTTATAGGTCTCAGAAAGGAATGACCGGATTTAATACTTGCAAATATGCAATGTTATAAGATAATGACAGTTTTCTCTAAAGTGATTGGCTAGTTTATGGTCCTGCCAGGCAAGCTTCTGGAAGGATTTTTGCTCTTTTGTCCTCTCTGTATGAATTGCCATTCCTGAGACATACAAATGGTCCAGTCCTTCATCTCCATATGTTTTGGCTCAAATCTCTACTTTTAGTGAGGCTTCTCTGACCAGTTGACACCCAACTGTAACCCTACTCCCATCCTTGCACCCTGCATATAGAAGGCAATCAACAAATAGTAGTTTAAAAAAATGAATAAATAATTAATTTAAAAGATTCAGATATAATCCAGGGATATATATATATATGCATATATATATACATATATATACATATATATATCTCCCTGGAGATATATACATATCTATATATATACATGTATATATATATATCTGAATTTCATGAACCTCAAGTCAGAAAAGTATTGGCAAATATTGGGTAGACAAAAAATATGCGTGTGTACATGTGTACATGATGTATGAATAGGAAAAGTCTGATAGGAGATATGCATTTTCTTAATATGTATCAGAAAACTGTCTTTGGAAGGTCATAGATGTGATTGATGAATACAAGTATTTGGATATCCACTTGACATATTCTTTGTGTTTATTCATTAAACAAACATTTATTGGATACTTACTATATGAAAGACTTGCCACACAGACTGTAACTACATTTGGTAAATGTTGAAACTAAAAGAACATGGTAGAAATTAGCCATGTGATCTTAATTCTGTGATCATAAAAACAGGGAAAGATATACAAAATTATTTATGTTAGTGTTAACAAAAACACATTTTGAGAACAAATACAAGAGTATAATCAAATAATATCTTATAAGGGGCAAGATATAAATACTGATACATTTTGCTTGATTAGGATAGATTAAAAAGAGAATAGATCTTAAGGAAAAATCTAATACCACTAATTACAATCTTCAAAAGAAAATGATATATCCAATGAAAGCAAATGATATTGTTAAACTTAGGAAATATAAAAGAAAATTAAGAAATATTCAGAATGAATGACAATACATGTGTTAAATGTCAAACCTGTGCAGCAGAACTCAAAGGGAAATGAAAAGCTATAAATACTTACTAAGAAAAAGAAGAATGGAAAGTAAATAAACTTAGCACTTAATTCAGGAAGTTAGAAAGAAAAAAATTAAGCCCAAAGAGACAAGAAGTAGGAAATAAGAAAGTAATAGAAAAAGATTCAATGAAATTTATACAATAAATGAACAATAAAGAAGATTAAGAAATGGAAAGTGGAGTTTTCCAAAAGATTATTAAAACTAAATTTTGTCAGAGTTGATCAAGATAAAAAGAAGGAGAATATGCAAATAAACAAAATAGAGCATAAAAAGATGGAAGTGGCTACAAAATAAAAATTATGAAGAAAGAAATAACTATATGGGGTTTTTTAGTGTATTATTAAGTATAATAAGTAATAAATTTGAATTCCAGATGAAATTTATAAATTCCTTTAAATATATATATATATATATATATATATATATATATATATGATTAAAAAATATATAAAGGAACAATAAAATAAAATTGGGTCACATTCATTCCCAGAACAGTGTGAGTGAATGAATGAGACTGTATTTTCCTAGTACCTGACTTACAATAGAGATTCTAATTAGTTTATTGAATAAGTTAATAAATAAATGAGAGAATGAATGATGCTCAGAGGCCTCCTTTGATACTGAATGAAAGTACACTGCCCATTGTGGAGCACTGTTTTGATGCTGAAAATGTAGAGAAGACAGTTGAGATGGCTGAGATTAGGATGAGCTAAAAAGGGGGATGGGGACATTCTAGGCATGAGGAGGAATGGTGTGGGGAGCAAGGATGACAAATAGCTCCAAGGTTTAAGAACTTTTTAAATATAGATTTTGAGAAGAGGAAAGTGTTCACACAAACAAAGAAAAAAAATTCCCTTTTCACGAACTGCTTTAATTTTGGAATAAGCAAAGTACGCTTTCCCTTTTTGCCTTTTTTATGCACTGCACCCTAAAGCCAATTTTCATGATATTAAAAGAACAGAATTACTAAGAGAAAGGCAGCTTCTTTTGGCTAACATTGAAAAGCCTCAGGGAAATCTGAATAAATAAGAAATGGGAGATAAGGAAGGCTATTTTCCCTTTCCCATTGCTGAATGACAATTGGCTCTGTATGTGCAAGTGAGCTTGGAAAAAGAAAGACACTGTTGTGGCATTATAGTTCAGGAAACTGTTTAACTGGCTTAATATAATACATTTCAGATCAAATTAAAGGAAAACAGGTTAGTGGTGTAGTAACAGTGTTAATAAGGACATTCTCAATTGGTGCCATTTCAAGGTGCTTAACTCAAGATGGGAACCGTAGCCTACCCAGTTCCCAGGGTGCATGGATGGCCCAGATCGCCCAGAAGTTGCACATGTGCCAAAGAACACGATTTTATAAGGAAAATACAGATTTTCCTCATCCCAGGTATTTGGGTTTGGAAGACTTTCCTTTGGCTGTTAGTATATTTGCTCCACGCACCAGGGAAGGAGAGATCTAATCTGGTGTGTGTACGGGTGGATTCCTTGCTCCCGCTGCCTCATTGCTAAGTTTGTCTCTACAGCTGTCTCTCTTTCCTGCCCCATGACCAAAATGCTCTTCAGGGGGAAATGTTTTAATTCCCTGGCATCACAAAGGTCTTGGAATTCAATCCTGTTTTCTTTAGCATCTGCCCTTCCCTCTGACTTCTTTCCAGATATTGGATTTTTAAAAAAAAATCTTTTTGGATTTCCTTAGTAGTTGTGGTTTCAGAGGAGAGATATGTGAGGTTAAAGGTTATAGGTTGGAATAGAAAGTGTCTAAGATTTCAAAGATGGTCTAACCCTTAATTCACAAAGGGTAAATTGCTGCTTTATGCTCTGCTTCTGGTCTCTCAGTCATAACTGACCTTGTTTTTCTAGGAAAATTAGCACACCCAGCCTGGGCAGCTTGCTTTACTGAAGGTTACTGCCTCTTGATCCTGTAAAATCCAGAGTCCTTTATGCCCCACTTGAACTCTATTCAGGCAAATCCTTAGTTCATTTTGCTTTAGTTTTCACAAGTTGGCCGATTTTTAGCACATTTTACTCTTGGAGGAAGATACTTTTCTACTTTACCTTAGATTTAGATTTATTCTTTTCCTTCAGAGCTTCTAATATTGCTGACATTAGGTCAAATGTTCTTTCTAAAATCTGTAGATAGGATAAATATCTGAAGCAAATATAATAAATAAGTAAATACTTAATATATAAAAATGTCACATACATTGATGAGCATCACTAAAACCAAACGGAGAAAATGTAATATATAAATGGTCAAAGTACAAAAGAGATAATGCAAATATCTGAAATATTTATGACTCTCGAGTAATCACAGAAATGCAAATGAAAATATTGAGATTAAATGTTTTGCCTATAAATAAACAAAAAAATAAGATAAATGTTATTAATGTTGGAGGGTACTATGAAATGGTTATTCTTACAGGCTAGGTGAATATAAATTACACAAACATATTAGGAAGCTTTTAGTAATAAGTCTTATTAGCGTTAAAAACATTTATACCTTTTAAGTTGTTTTTCTCCTTCTAAGAGTTCATACTAAGGAAATAATCAGAAAAGTTGAACAAGACTATGCATAAACATGTTTATTTATAAAAAAAATAATTTTTTGAAAAGTGAATATTGAGCAATAACATGTTTAAATTAATTATGGTCCCTCCATAGAAAATTGATTGTTATTCAACAATTAAATATTATGTTTACAAAGATTTTTAATGATGTGAGAAAGTACTTGTAATATTAAGTGTAAAAGTAGGATAGAATAATATAGGTAGTGAAATCTCAGATGTATCTGTTCTATGTCTCTGTGACTTCCATCTCTCTTGCATTTCCTCCGTGGAGTTCATTCATTATCTCTGTCTCTGCTTAAATCTGGAGAATCAATTTGTACCTCTATATTAAAAAAAAAAAGTTTAGCTTAGTCCTTCTTCCTATTTTCTCAAGTAGGAACATAAGGTCTCAGTGGTACAGGTTTTTAATAGTGGGGCTTCCATATTAGTCAATCATCATTTAGACAGTCACAAGCAATGTGTGTCAAATTCAAATATTGTTTAGGTGACAGTGATTCAGCAGTGATAGAGAAACAGAAAGGGAGAGAGATAGGGGTTGGAGAGATCTTAAGAACTCATGATTTAAGGAACTTATGCAAGTATCTGTGCTGTGTGTGTGATGAGCAAGAGGAGGCAACACAAATAAGAGAATGTTGAGATCCAAGAAGTTATACACAGATGACAGAATGATAATAATGAGAGGCCTCTCTGAGCAGGTGGCATTAAATCTGAAATCTGAATAATGAGCAAAAGAAAGCAAAATGCAAAGTCCTTAGAATGGCATATTAGAGAGACAGAAAGAAGGTTAGTGCAGTTAACTAGTGAAAGGGTTAGTGGTGACAGGATTGGAGAACTAGATAAGCGTAATTCATGTATTATAATAAAAAGTTGTAGATATTTTGTTTTGTTTTGTGGGTTTTTTTTCTATTTATATATTTATGTATTTATTTGTACAGTTGGGGGCTATTCAAGGGTTAGTAGTGGTGGAGAGATGTGTTCTGAGTTACTCTTATTATAATTCCCCAAAGTACCAAGTTATTCTTAAGAGTAGCCTGAGGCTATTATGGTAAATGGCTTAAGGGAGGCATGAACAAAGATAGAGCTGTTAGGAGACTATAGAAATAGTTCATGCTAGAGGTAACAGATGTTTGAATTAGGACCATGACACAGGAGCTGGTGAAATGAGGTCAGATTCAGAATGTATTTTGAAGTCAACCCTAAAGAACATGGGACTGGCTGATAACTTAGGTGTAAAGATTAAAGAAAAGAAAGAAATCCAGACTTTTGGCTTGAGCAACTAGGTTGTTAATGCCCTGTGGATAGATGTAGTGGAGGCAGATTTGGAAATTTGGTAGAATACAATGAAGGAGAAGAAACTGATTCAGGACAGAAGGGGTGATTGAAGAAATAAAGTCCTTGATAAGACATCATGGGGACAGAAACCAGAGCTCAAGTGAAGTCGACTCTCTCAAGTATTAGTAAGTACACCTCTTTCATTGAAAAAGTTTCCAGTGGAAATGGTGAAAAGCTGAGACATCTACTTTAATCTAATTTCTCTATTAGTTTCATGGTGAGGTTATCAGCTGAGAGTATGGGGTATATGGAGAGGGAAGGAGAGTTTTGGGAGAAGAATGCATGAAATAATCATCTGAAAGTGTGGAAAATGAATTAATCAGGAAAGCAGGGCAATGTCTAGTGATGCTGAGTGCCTGCTTCAGATCTGTCATCAAAAATTTGAAATTAGTCTAGTCACCATTGTTCTGTGATTTTTTTCCTTTCCTTTGGCAAAATTCAATGGGCTATGTACCTGTATGGAATACACATACATTTGGGTTTAAATGAGGTCAAAGTTTTGTGAGGTAAGTAGAATGGAGAGAAACAGGATTTGAGGAGTATTAGAGAGTTAATGTATTTACTATAAATTTAGACTGGATAACGAAGGAGAAGAGAAAAATAAAAAGGGTGATAGAAAGTAAAAATATGGAAAAGTCAACAGACTGAAGACTTCATGGAGAGCACAAGGTGTTGGAGTGGCAGTTCTAGAGTAAGTTGAAAGGATAGCACATTATTGACTTTTAGACCAAGATTTTAGTGGAATGTAGTCATTGATGATTGCCATAGGAGTAGGTATCTTAGATGAGGGTAGGATAAAATTAAACACTAATGAGGTTAAGAACCAAGAGATTACTACATATACATTAAAGTCACTGAGAATTAATACTGACAGTGCGGTTGATAGGGAGAAAGTAAACAAAATACTAAAATTATAAATTAAGGAAGGAGTGACTAGGAGATCTGTCAATGAAAGTGGAAAGAATGGTTAGGAGATGGTAAAATCTGATGACATGTACAGGAATAGTTTTTGAAGGAGAAAGTAGGAAAGGCAGTTTGGAAGCATCTACGAGATGCAAGGGGGTCTCCTAACCCAATCCTAGGTCTTGAGCTATGTGGGTTATGGAAACAAACAAACAAAAATCTCTACACCCAGGATACTGCAGGTGAAATGGCATTGGATCAAGTCAGTTTCCATTAGAGCAAGAAGGTGAAAGGGACATGTAGAGGATGCATTTTGAGAATGTATGTGGGGTTGGAGAACTTGAAAATTCTGAGTCACAGAGTGTGCAGTGGAAGAGCTTGGGAAGGCAAGGGAGGATGAAAGGTTAGGGGTAGTCCAGAGAAGAATGAGGATGTACAAATGTGGGATCATATGATGAGGCTTGAAATCTACTGGTGCCTGAGGTACACAGAATGTGAGGGTGATGCTGTTCGTCTGAAGTGCCACTCAGCAATGGAAGGTAAGCCTGTTTGATTCAGGGACATAGTACTTTCAATGCATATACGTTTAAATCAAAATAACTGTCATCAGGATGTTCTTTCTCTGCAATATTATTTGCTTTTCTTTTGGTATAGTGTGAGGGAGTTAACGGAGCCTGCCCCGGGCATCAGGAAGGCCAGAGAGAGTCATCATGAAAGAGGCAAGTTGCAGAGCAGGCTTATTGCACTGGGGTTTGAAAGCACCAACATCAACAAGATTGAAATGCAAAAAAGAAGCAGGAACAGGAAAACCAGAGTGAGCTTCCTAATAATAACAACGGCTAGTATTTATTGGGAAGTTACTTTGGACAAGTATTTTACCTGTATTAATTCATTTACCCTTCACACAAGCTTCTAAAGTAGGTATTTAACATTTCACCAGATTTGAAAACTGAAATACAGAATGGTGAAAATTGGTAAAAGGCACCTAGCTAGGAAGTACCAAAATTAGGAAGTAAGCACAGAACCTGGATCCAGAGTCCAGAGCCTGTGGCACTCCTCTGGGCTACAGCTCAGGCTGTGCCCAAGAACATATTGCTGGGCAATCATCTCAAATTCCAACTTGGTCCTCATTGAGTTAGTCGCCAGTTGGTGCAATTGGTTCTGACTTTTAAACGGCTCTTATTCGGTTCACCTTTTCCATCCACACTGTTACCACCTGCTCCAAGCCCTCTTACACCAGGATTACAGAAATTACTTCCTAAAAAGTCTCCCTGTATCTTGCCTTGGCCTCTCCAAGCTAAGCTTCTTAGTGGAGCTGGAGGAATCATTCAAAAGAACAACCTTATTATATCATTTTCCTGCTTAAACTTCGCTATTGCTTTCCCTTGTCCTTGGGATAAAATCAACTGCATAATGTAGTTTGAGAGGCTCTCCATGATTTCACCCCTGCTTGCTTCTCTAGCCTCCTCTCCTCTCTATCCTGTACAATATATGCTTTACCCATACTAGGCTTGTTTCAGTTCTTCAAAACATGTGTGTTCTCTCACAATCTTGGCTTTTTCACAAATGCTTCCTCTGCCTATAACAGGCTACCCTGCCCTTCTCTCCCTCCCCCATCTGTTAAAATAATTTTAGTTTTCAGTAATTGAAAACCTAGCTAACAATGGCTATAAGGATGAGATATGTGTAGTATTCTAATAGGAATTCCTAAACTAGATGTTTCCAGGGTTCAAAAAACTAGCCTCTTTCTGTTTCTAATCTGACATTTTTAAGTGTTAGCTTTTACATTAAGCTTAACACTTCAGGGTCCAAGACGGTAGATATAGATTGTGATGAATGCTGTGATAAACCACCCAAATCCCTGTTGATGGAATAACCTGATGACGCAGCTTTTGGGAGTGCTGTTAGCAGATAACCTTTAGCTGTCAGGTCCTTTAGGGATTGCTTCAGCAGCAGAGAGCCACATTGCACAAGTTATAGACCTTCCTGGTGGCCTATATACAACATGGTATACTGTGTGTGGTGTATAAAGGCCTGGCCATCTTGCTCCAGTGGGGAACAATTCTGATGGGTCTTTCTAGTTTCAGAGTTCCTGGTTGGCAAACACATTATAGTCAACTCCTTTTTCTATTAAATCCAGCTTCTGTTTCCTTTCTTTTACAGGTGTGATCACCAGGGCATTCCCAAACATCCTGCACATTGACCTCTGTCTGATAATATACTTCTAGATGGAAATAGTTGGTACCCAGCTGGTCAGGGACAGCAATCAATAAGGTGGCATGTTTGAGCTGGGTCACTTGCTGCCAGGCTAGCAAGGAGGATCTCATTAGTGGCAGTCAGCGAATCATAGATAGTCTCTACAGAAACGGGATCCAAATGCTTGAATTTTCAACAATGGTGAATGGGCTTGGTATATTAATGGAAAATAATGCACTATCTTGTGAAATTTATCAGGCAGTTGAGAAATATAAAGTTGTAACTATAAGTAAAATAGAACATGGTAGCCAAACTGAGCTCTGGAAAAAATGGTAATAAAAAGTTGAAGACAATTAATAGCCAAATGAAAACTAGGGGTGAAAGCCAGAAGGCTTTGTTGGTAACATACAAAGAATATCTCGCCCTGGCCAGTTTTGCTCAGTGGTTAGAGTGTTGGCCCACGGACCAAAGAATTGTGGGTTCGATTCCGGTCAAGGGCAGGTACCTCGGTTGTGGTTTGGTCCCCAGCCCTGGTCGGGGTCTTGCGAGAGGCAACCAGTCAATGTGTCTCTCTCACATCAATGTTTCTCTCTTTCTCTGTCTCTCTCTCTCCCTTCCACTCTGTCTGAAAATAAATGCAAAAATATCCTCGGGTGAGGATTTAAAAAAAAAAGAATATCTCATCTGTGATATGAGCGGGAAAAGCTGTGACCAGGCTCAACACTTAATCTTCAGAGTAACAGGTCTCCAAAAAACTTAAATTTACAATGAAAGCAGATCTCTTTAAGGCTTCTCAAATTGATAGGGCTCAAATTCTAAACTTTGTATTTCCTGCTTTGGACAGCAGCTGAAATATATTGCTCAGATTTTTCTGAGCTGAAAATCTGTTGCTTTCTACTAGGAATGTTGCAATCTTCTCAGAACATGTGCAGCTCAAAGGTCACCCTAGTTTTTGAGGAGAATTTATAAACAGAATTGGGGCAACCTCTCTGGAGCTCACAGGATTACCTGAGGGATTTCCCCATTTGATTTCATGCCACCTCTAGCCAACAACACTGAGGTTTTCTGCTTGATTTCTGTCCGGCACCATGTGCTCTCAGGAGAAAAATCTGTAAAATCCAGGACCTCACCCAGTGAGATTTCCTTCATTTAAGAGTAAATCTTCACAAGTTTCTTCCTGTCATTGGCTTCTCCTTAGTGACTTTAAATAGCTCTTTTTATATTTTGTCCAGAGCTTGCAAATGTTTTCTGTGGGAGGTTTTTTTTTGTTTTTGTTTTTTTTTGTCATACAAGCTAGTCTAGAATTACTAAAATGAAAACTCTTAAAATTTGGTTTTTTGAATAAGAAAGAAGTAGAAGATAGAAGATGGCTATCACCCTGTCTACCCATCACCAAATAACACCACTTGCCTTTCTAACTCCTTCTAAATATTTAGATTTTAGCTTCAACGTCTCCATCTACAGAGATCTGTTTTCCTTAGCCTTCCAGAGGTTAGGTATACCATCTAGGACATATGTTCCCATAATGTTGTATATTCCCACTGTCATAACACTCATCGCAGTTCATTGAAATGACATGTTTAATGTGTGCTTCTCTAAATAGACTATACATTCTCTGAGAACAACAATCTCATATTGTTCACTTAATTACTATATTCTAGGGCCTATCACATGGTAGACAAGTGAGAAATGTAAATGAATAAAAGAGTGAAGCAATTCAGATAGATAGGAAAAGCCACATAGGATTGCAACGTGAATAGAAGGAGGGAGAAATCTCTGAAAGCCACACATTCTAATTGATGTTGCCTCCATCAACTGAATGCAGCTCAGTGGTCAATTCTTGAGTCTCTGTGCCCTATTCTTACCCATGAGATCTCCACAGGATCCCACAACAAAGCCCATCAGGATTAAGAAAATGCAGGCACAGGTGCCCCTGAGAATGGTTCTGTGTTTGTTCTGGGGGCATTTGGACCTTCTGTTTTGCAAGAGAGAAGCCAGAGATCACCCAAGAGAGAGTCTAAAGGCCTTCAATACCAGGTGGCTTGGATCAGTTACCCTCCTATCCTGGCTGTCCAGTCAACCTGATCAGCCTGCCATAACCGAAAGGCTTTGAACAGATATTAGACTTGCATGCTTTCAGTATTTCTGACACATGCATCTTGTGTTTCCTTGTTTGTTCATTGAGTCTGGTAGTTGGTAAATATATATTTTTGCATTACATCTTAAAACACTGAAAAATGAGTATTGAGAAATAAAAAAACACTTCAGTCAGCACCTATAATCTATTAAGGCAATTAATCAAACACAGACTTTGTCAACTTCCTCTTGTTCTGTTATATTTTATGACTCTATTATTATTTCATCAACACAATAAAAGGAATTAATCTTCATTGCATGGAAAATGTTTGGGAGACAGAGCAAAGGGACTTAGCTGACAGTCTCTACCTTGTGATTCAAATCAATCATCCAACAGACTGAATTATTTTTAACTGTGATGAATTCATTAGGCCTTATTGAAAACATTTGAATGCATTATAAGATTTCTCGCAGTATCAGAATAAAGGTTATCACTTGGGATGAACTTGTTCCAAGACTCAGTTGCCTTTGTGTTAGATGCTTTCTCTAACAGGATATGACAATTTTCAGAAATTGATAGTAGATTAGCAGTAACATTTTTAGACACAAGTTTGTAAATGCCTTGGTATTGAAAGGCGCAAATGTAAAGCAAGAAGAACTTTTAATTTCTGGAAATAATTCATTCATACAAAAGGGGATGTAAGGTTTCTCAGAAGGACCTTTATACATAAAAGTGTTCATTTGTTTCTAGAACTAAAGATCCCCCAGACAAGTGGGTTATTTTTCTACATCCAATGTAATTCAGGGTCAGAAGCATAGTCAGAAGCACTTATGAAAATAAGTACTCCTCAATGGATTAACACATACTTATTGAGCATTTATTAGAGCATAAACAATAAATTGGGCACTGTGGGGCTAGAAGAATTAAAATGTGTAGTCTCTATTGACAGTGCACTTTAATCTAATTGGGGTGATTCTTATGGGAATAAACTGTTAGTTAATTTTTTAAGCCAGTGAATGAAAGGTTCAGCAGAATGGTATGAACATGTGTCATTAATCAAGTGCAGAAGGGGACAAGTTGGAACACAATGTGGGCATGAGGGATCCTGTAGATCCAGGAGGCAGGTTAAATGCCTAGGAGTTAAAAGGAAAACCATTGCAGTCTTAATGAGAATCTTGCAGAAATGTTTATAAGTGGCTTCACACATTTTCTCCTCTCTAATATGTCTAAGTGTCAAACGTGAAAATTCTGCCAGGATAAACCTTCATGAAAACCTTAGTTTCAAGACACGTGTTTAAATTCCCTCTTCAAAATGACTGCACTTTGTCCTGAGAAAAGCCCTAAACCATCCATTCGGTCCATGTATAATTATTTCCCCCCAACTATTTTACTTCTCTGAGCCTCAGTTTTCTCATCTGAATAAGAAAGCACAGAGCTAGATAATCTTTACAATCCATTGTTATTCATGAATCGTTTTATGAAGATTTCTTTCATGTCCTTTGGGTAGAAAACAGGGATCAGAAAACCTGGCTGATGTCCTCACTGTGATTTGTTGATCCATCTCGGTCTGCCTTTCTAGTCAGTGCCCTTGTCCTATTTTACTTGGCACAGGCAATCCCCTCATGATGCCAACAGTGGGTAAGGAGCTGAAGGGAAGTGACCTACTCTGTTCAAGTTTAATTCTAAATTATTAACACCATTCTTACTCTCCTATCACCTTGAAGTTGTTGGATGCCATGGGATATTAACAAAGGATAAATTTCATGAGGTCAATAGGAAAGACTCCAAAACATTGCCCACAGTCAGCCAGGCAGAAGGCTGGGGGACACAGGGTTAGGAGAAATAAAGGAGTGACAGGAAACACATGTTGAATTTCAGAATTCTCAAGTATGTAAAGGACAGAGAGTGTAATTGAGAATTCTCCACACAGAATTAAGCCTATGACAAATTAATATCTTTCAGGAACAATCAATAACAACAGGTTTTGCATTGAGCTGAAAAGCTCATTATAAAATAGAAACATTTGAGCTTGTTTGTTTACTTCCCTTAAATTTAACCCTGTGCAGAAAAGAGTGATTTGAAAGTGGCAGAGAGCACAAATCATCTCTAATGAAGAGCCTCTTCTATTAATCACCTCTAGAAAGTCCAGGGCCTGGCTCTGTGATCCAAAGTATAAAAAAATGCACTGATGACCCAGTATAGAGAAGTTTTCAAAAGTAAAGGCATGTAGCATCTCCCCCAGGAGTATAGTCTACGAAGGGCTCTCTGCCACAGCTGAGTCTAGCTACCTCACACATGTTCTAGACCAGAGGAGAATGCAAAGCACAGGTGATTGGAGCAACAGAGACTGGTACTGTGTCTGCCAGGTGCCAAACAAACAAACAATTGTTGTTGTTGTTGTTGTTAATCCTCATCTGAGGATATTTTTCCATTGATTTTCAGATAGAGTGGAAGGGGGAGGGAAGAGAGAGAGAGAGAGAGGGGGAGAGAGAGAGAGAGAGAGAGAGAGAGAGAGAGAGAGAGAGAGAGAGAGAGAGAGAGAGAGAGATGTGAGAGAGACACATGTCGATTGGTTGCCTCCCGGCTGCACGACCCCAACCAGGGCCAGGGATCAAACCTGCAACCCAGGTATGTGCCCTTGACCGGGAATCAAACTCATGACCCTTCAGTCCACGGACCAACACTCTAACCGCTGAGCCAAACCAGCCAGGGCAACAAACAATTTTTTAAAGGACATCCTTAGAAAGCAAATTGTTTATTTATGTATTTCTAAATGAAACTAATTGCCAACTATGCTGAATTTCACTGAGATGTATGTTTCTTTGAGCCCGATGTGTACACAGACTAACCTCTAGGTAAACACCTTTGAATCTCTGGAAATGGAATATTCTTTTATTCCAGGCATTGTAAATAATATCTATAGATCAATAAAAGCAAAAATCTAACATTAATTAAATACTAATTTTGTGTCAGATATGGTTAAGTGCTCTACATGCAATATTATAATAAATCCTTACAACCTGATGATACAGTTACAATTATTATCTGCATTTCAAAATGAGGAATCTAAGACCCAGAAGGGCTAAGTTACCTTGATCAAGGTCATATACTCACTAAGACAGCAGAACCCATCTCTGCCTGACTACAGGACCTGGCCTCTTAAGCACCTCATGCATTGCTATACTGTGAATATTAGTAACAATGGTGATTAACAATAATGTTTTACATTTATTACTGTTGTTAATCCTCACAAATGTTTGAGACACATGTTGCCATTCTTTCTGATTTACAGTTGTTAAAAGTGAGCCTTGGAAAGCTGAGGAGACAAAGTCGCATGCCAGTGGAAGTGAGGCAGGAGGGGAGGCCTGTTCTTTCCAGCAAGCTGTCGCCCCTCAGAAGGCAGCTCACAGGTTTACATTCCCCAGCAAGGCCACACAGAGTGATGGCAGGTAGATGGCTGACAGTGTGATACTGAAGTATGAATAGACAAATAGACCAATGAAACAGAACGCCCAAAAATAGACCTCAGTACATGTGGAAAGTTGGTATATGACAAATGTAGCATCTCAAGTCACTGGGGAAACAACAGACATTTAAATAAATAGTTCTGGGACAACTAGGTAGCCACTTGTAAGCTCAAAAAAACAAATGAAATAGTTGTGAGTTTCACAAAGCTGAAAACGACAAAGTACTGATGAAAGAAATAAAAGATGTAAATGTGTTGACCTCCTATGTTCATGGATTTGAAGACTCAACATAGTAAAGATGTTAATTCTCCCCAGATTGATATACAAGTTTGCCATAACTCCTATCAAAACACGAGGAAGATGTTCAGTACATATAAGCACGATTATTCTAAAGTTTATCTGGAAATTCAAAGGAAATAAAATAGATAAAACTATTTTGAAAGAGAATAAACAGAAAGAATTCAGTCTATAGTGGCTGGGACTATGAATATTGGTGAAGGAAGAGACACACAGAACAATGGAATGAAATGGAGAACTCAGAAGTAGTCCTAGACGAAATTTCTAGCTTATTTTTGACAAAGATGTATGAGCAATTTACAGAGGAAAAAAATAGCCTTTCTACAAATGATGCTGGAGTATCAGTGGGCATTACTTAGCCAAAAAAAAACAACAAAACACACACACACACACACACACACACACACAAATAATAACAACAAAAACACTACCTCATTTAAGTCTCACTCCTGAGACAACAATTGAACCCCAAATAGATTATAGACTCGAATAAAAATAGACATATGAAACTTTAGGGAAAATATATGAGAAAATCTTCAGGGTGTAAGACTAAGCAAAGAATTCTTAAATTTTACCAAAAACAGCATGATCCATAATGGAAAAAATGATAAATTGGGCTTCATCAAAATTAAAAGCTTTGTTCTATAAAATACCCTGTTCAGAGGATGAAGATAACCTACAGCCTGAGATAACATATTTGCACACCACATATCCACAATGGGACTATCTAGAATACGTAAAGTATCTAGACTATAAGTAGTATCCACAATATGTAAAATACTCTCAAACTATAACTAACAGTAAAAACAATCTTATTAGAACATGGGCAAAAGACATGAGCACACATTTCACCAAATAAGATATATTCATGACAAATAAGGATAAGGAAAGATGAGGCACCCTGGCCGGTTTTGCTCAGCAGTTAGAGCATCAGTCTGCAGACCAGAGAGTCCTGGGTTCGGTTCCCGCTAAGGGCATGTACCTCGGTTGCAGTTTGTCCTCGGCCCTGGTTGGGGTCGTGTGGATGGCAACTAGTCAATGTGTCTCTCTCACGTCGATGTTTCTTTCTCTCTTTTCCTCCTCTCCCTCCTGCTCTGTTTGAAGATAAATGCAAAAATGTCCTCGGGTGAAGATGAAAAAAAAAAAAAAAAGAAAAGATGATGCCAAACATTATTAGCCATGGGTGAAATACAAATTAAAACCATAGGAAGATATCACTACACACCTATGAACATGGATAAAATTTAAAATGTGCAACACCAAATTCTGGTGAATATTAAGAAAAACTGGATCACTCTTACATTGTGAGTCAGAATACAAAATGGTACAGTGACTTTGGGAAGCAATTTCTTAAAAAAAAAAAATATGCAACTACCACACCTCCCAGCAACTGTACTTCTCAGACTTAAAAACTTGTTCACATGAAAATCTGTACAGAAATGTTTATGGCAGCTTTATTCTTAATAACCCAAAACTGAAGAAATCCAAATGTCCTTCAAGGAGCGAACAGTTAAACTGTGATACATCCATATTATGGAATACTACTCAGCAATGAAAAGCAAACTATTGACATACACAACAACCTGGGTGACTCTCCAGAGAGCTATGCTGAATGGAAAAAAAAGTTCCCGCTAGGGCCACGTACCAAAAAAATAATAAATAAATAAATAAATAATAAACACACAAACAAAAGTGTCAGAGTACTAAAGGCAAAAACAGAGTGACACTGTTCCAGGTCAAGATAGGTGAAAGACAACTGCATACAATGTGGGTTCCTGGACTGGAAAAAATGAACATTAATGAGAAAGTTGGTGACATTTCCAAGTTTATAGATTAGATAATACTATTGTTTCAGTTAATTTCCTGTCTTTGATATTTGCATTGTGATTTGGGGGAATCTGGGTGAAGGTTACACAAATATTTGTGTACACTATTTTTTCAATTTTTTGTAAGTCTGAAATTATTCAAAAAATAAAAGCATAAAACATTCCAAATATCTTTACATTATAAATTGATGTTGAGTAAATAGATGAGAAAAATGAAGACTTGTGATTTGTGCATTGCTTAGTGACATCTAATGCCTACAGTCTCAGATAACCTCCTCTCATATGGTGGCCAAGTGTCTCTCACTAGCCCTGGCTTGGTGAGTCACCACGGAGAGTCCAACTGGAGCATGGCAGGAAACTCATTTCAAAATAGGGACTGGCCGATTCTTTTTTCCGTGACAAAGAATCACATACTTTAGAAGAACTGAGTTATACAGGCTCAGAAAAACAATTTTTAAGGCTGAGAATGATTCTAATTTGTGTCCTTTCAAACCTTCTTAAGTTCTTCCCTTTCAAAGGAAAACTTGCAGTTCTGAGTGGGTTGCTGTTGTGATGTGAACAGGCTGTGGCTGTTTAGTACATCTCGGCCCCACAGGGGGAGAACCGGATCCCCTCAACCTGTCACCTCCATCCTTTGGTTTCATTTATTTTTCTGCTCTGCGTCTGTTCTGGGGGTAATAGCAGCAAAGGCACGCGGTCTCCAGCAGCACTGGGAGCGGCATAAATATTACTGATAATTGTATGGTACAGTAATTGCAAATAGTGGTGATTAATTCTTACAATAATAGCTGTCCTAAGAACAATCGACTTCCCTTCCAGTCATGCCCAAGTTTCCCAAGAGAAAGCTTTAAAGTGGTTATTATTACTAGTTTAAGCTTTGGGGAGAGAAGGGAAGATGAAAAGAGGGGTGATTGCTTTGGATTTGTCAGCCCTGCTTCTTCATTAGCGTGCCCAGCAAGGGCGCCCATGGCACTGCGGGCAGAGGCACCGCCCTGCCGGCGAGGAAATCAGCCCGACTCTGCAAGTGGGGAGAACCTCACTCACAGAATGTGGATCACGCAATCTCACCGAGAATTTCCTTAAAACTCTGATGCCACAGCAAGGGAAACGAAGGGACAGATTCTTACTCAGGTAATAACTCTCTCTTGCATAAGTCTGATTCAACACTGTGTAATTTATTTTTGAAATCTTCCTGCTATAGCTATCTAACTATTATTATCACCATTAAGTGTATGCTAATAGATAGAAATATGAGGCAATCAATTGCTTCTTTCAGACCATTGAAGAAATCAGTGATGGACTTGGAATTTAATATTAAATAGCCACAGCTCTCAATTTTTATGATCAAATTAGAACATACACCAAAATTTCAGGGCTAGTTTTCCTCACTGACTGCCTCCCACCCCTCTTCTTTGTTAAGCCCACATGTAAATTAACACCAGACAAAATTTATCACCATGTGTTCACAATATTCAACTAAAACCAAACCTTCATACCATATTAATACACAAATTTCTCTTAGTGATAAACATCAGAGCGTTATTTTGGTTACTTTTCAAACTGGGGGAGAAAAATTTCTAACTGTATTAACAAGGAGCCCATTTTCTTATTTGTTGTCCAAGTGAATCCTTTGATTTTTGGACTGGTATGTACTTGCATGTGTAAGTTAAGTAGCAGTGATAAGAGTTGTAATGGTGACAATATATTTGACTTGTAATGGTCTTACATCCACTTTCAACTACTTATCCTTTCAAATAGACAAGTACTCAGACTGATTGTTAATTTTCCTGTTTTTCCCAGATTTTACTAGACTCTAAACTTGAAGAAAAGTGCTCATCCTTGTATCCTCAGTTCATTCTTATGCTCTCAGTACCTAGTACATTGTTTAATACAGTACTTGGCACATTGTAGGTGATCAAGAAATATTTGTTGAATAAAAAGATGGATGGATTATGTCATTTTGTCTCCATTTATTTCAGGGTTCCTGGTACTGACATTTTTGGGCACCATGTTAATTTTGTCTGACTATATTCTTTCAGGAGGCAGGGGTTTTGAGTGTATCATTCAGCTCTTGCTGAGGAACAAATTGCCCCAAAACTTAGCACTTCGAAACGACATTTATTATCTCTCACAGTTTTTATGGGTTAGAAATCTGGGTAGTCCAGGCTCAAGATTTCTCAGTAAGTTTCAGTCCAGCTGTTGACCAAGACTAGAGTCATCTCAGAGCTCAACTACACCTAGAGAATCTACTTCTCAGCTCACTTTTGTGGTTGTTGGTAAATCTCGGTACCTTGTTTATGGCTGACCAGAGATTTCAGCTCCTTGCTACGTGGGCCACTTCCTAGGGCTGTTTGCACCATAGCTCACAACATGTCTTCCCCCAGAGCAAGTGATGTGAAAGAGAAAGGGAGAATAGGTAAGCAATAGGACACACAAAATAGAAACAGCAATCTTTTATTAGCTAATCTTAGAAAGAGACCAACTATCATTTACTGGGCATGAAAACTAGTCCTAGTACAATGCCACACAAGGGTGTGAACATCAGGAAGCAGAAGTCATTAGGAGCCAACTTGGAGTTGGCTATGTAATATTTTCTTTTTCTTTTTCAAATGTTTTTATTGATTTTTTAGAGAGAGAGAGAGAAACATCGATGTGAGAGAGAAACATTGATTGGCTGCCTCCTGCACGCCCCCCACTGGGGATCGAGCCTGCAACCTGGGCATGTGCCCTGACTGGGAATCGAACCCGGACCTCTCAGTCCATAGGATGACACTCAATCCACTGAGCCACACCGTCTGGGCTACACATTTTCCATATGGCCCTCCATTTCAAGTGTTTGTACCATGTTGTTAATAAATTAGTTGAGATAAGGAGGATAATTCTTTAAATTAAAGATGATAGAACCAACTAGGATTTGAGAAGGAATTATGTTAAGTTCATCTCACAAGATTTCAACATTGATCCAAAATGTGAAAGCATTGGGGAGTTAGGAGGCCAGGGGGAAAAGAAGACAACTAAATGAGGAAAGGGGTACATGTCTACTTGCATTGCCTCCTGCAAAGGCAATAATGGATACTCATTAATTTCCCAAATTTTAAACTCTTAATAGCAACAAAGTCCTGCATTTTTACCAAAAGTTGAAGGGGTGAGCTTAGTAGTGTGAAACAGGAGGTAGGGATGGTTGATAAATTAGTAGGAAGTCTGTATAATTTATTGCCCAAACCAAGACACTACTTAGAGCAAAAAGAAGTGCTATTAATAACTATGCCAAGGCAACAGGCATAAATTGAGACTGTCCAGGACAATCTTGGACACATGTTCACCCTGTAAATTAGAGCCATTTATTCTGGGCCATTTTTAGTGTGAGAAGTCTGGAATAGTGAATTTGGTAAACAGTCCCTTGAAGCTTACCTTTTGTGCTTTCCACATGAATACCTCACCAAGAAAAAAGAATTGGGAAAGAAACAGACAGTGCAGTGCACTCTTTCTTGACAAAGGATGGCCTCTTGGGGAAGGATTGATTTGTAAGGATGTTATCTAAGAATTCATGTCCCTCTCTAGGAAATTACTAGTCATTAGGGATTTGAGCAAATCTTTTATTGCAGTTGTCGTCCTATCAGTTGCAAATAGAGAGTCTGTTTAATTTTGCAAAATTTCTTTTCATATGCATCTAATTAAAGTATCTGTTGAGTCCATCATGTTGTGTTCAAGTTAATTGAATAGAAAAAAATTGTAATGGTCCTCTATTAAGATTTTCCTGGTTAATGTCACAGGCATCCATTGATTTTTTTTTAATTAGAGATTTTTTTGTTAATGGATTTGCACAAATTAAAATCTGCCTAATAAATAGTTCTCCTCTGGCAGTTCCCAGGACACTTGCTGGGATTTTGGAAAGCCCCCTTGATGGAATTTGGGGGAGTCTGCCTTTTCAATGATAGATTCTATACAATTTTAAAATGAGATTAGAATTCCTGCTGATAGACTTTATTACTCCATGGATTTTTTTTCCCTCCTCTTAAAAATAAGATTTTTAGAGAGGTTCTTAGGGAGACAAGAGTATAAATAGTAACACTCATTTACACCCAAACACAGACTCAATCCTAATGCACTAGGACCCGGTGGAATTGTTGGAACTCTAGGTAGAAAGTTGTGCTCTTGATTTTTGGGTTCTACCATAATAATAAGAGACTCACTCAAGAGCTAGCTCAGATTTTTAACATGGCTATAAATAGAAGAATCAATTGTATTTAAGACAATTAAATTAAAATATATTCCCCAATTACCTCTCCTTTTGTATCCCCAAAACACAAACAAAAGAAGCTGTAACAATTGTCTGGAGGCCTTGGCTTAATCTTAGAAAGAGCATTTACTCATGTTTTTTATTTTCCAGAAGTAACGTTCAATCCCAGACTATGATGTACCACGGTCCTGTTTTGATGGTTTAAGAGGGTGTAAGGTCAGAAAGAGGCATATACAATATTCTTACTGTAACTTGTTTCTTCCGAGGAAATAACTTAAAATTCGTTCTGGACTTCAGTCTGCTGTAAAACTAAGAGAAGCCTGAAGAAAATTCAAAGGTGAACTACAATGTCATCATGGTCAGCGTGTGGTCTGGGAGAAAGGTAAAGTGGAGGCAACAGAGCAAGGACAAAAGAAAGCCTTCACCTTCGTGGACTGGTGGGCTTTGGAGTTGCTCAGAGCATGCCAATTCCCTCCTACTATTTATTTTAAAAATGGAAGAAGAAAGGTCCTCTGAGCAACCTCATCTTCACAGAATCAGATTACTAGAGAATGATCACAAGTAGAACTCAAATGACCACTCAGTTAGCCTGTCAGTTGCCATGTACTCAAGTCTGCACAGACTCAACTCAATCTCATTGCCATGCAAGGGAGGAACTATTAAGCCATTCCTTTTTATGCCTTCGAACCATTTCCAAGGAATACAATCAAGAAGTCACCAAAGACAATAACAAAGCTCACTTGGTTTCACATAGTGCCTAAAAAAATAAAAATCCTTCCATTTGTCTTTTGTGCTCTACACCCCCCATCTATTTACCCCAATCCTGTCCATCTTTTCATTTCTTAGAGCTCCATCAAAACTCCCCTGAATACTACCCCTAAAAGTCATCTCATGTCGCCTTTGTCTGAATGCTGACAATGCATACAATACGCGGAATAAAATTTAGTGCTTAATTATATATTGCCTTTCAATATTCTTTAATGGTTTCATATAAGGGAGATAATATTTAGAAAATATATTTATGCAATTTTCTCTTACATTTCATGATCTTGACCTCCCCACCAACTGACTCTTTATCTTCCCATCACACCCACCTTCCTTCTTCCTGTCCAGAAACATCCATTAGGATACTTCCAAGACAAATTCATATAATAATAGTGAACATTTTTATACTGCCTACTGTGTGCCAGTCACTATTCTAAGCACTTTACATTTGTAAATTCATAAAATCTGCACAACAGCCCTATGATGTAGGTAATATTATCATCATTTGTTCTTTAATAGATAAAGAAACTGAGGCACAGAGAAGTTATACAACTTACCCAAGCTCACAAATCTAGCAGGTGACAGAGTGGAGATTCACATTCACCAGTGTTGCTTCAGAGCATGTATTCTTTTTGTTGTTGTTGTTAATCCTCACCTGAGGATATTTTTTCATTGATTTTCAAATAGAGTGGAAGGGAGGGAGGGAGAGAGAGAGAAACAGCGATGTGAGAGAGACACATGGATTGGTTGCCTCCCGCACAACCCTGACCAGGATTGGGGATGGAACCTGCAACCCAGGTACGTGCCCTTGACCAGGAATGAAACCCATGACCCTTTGGTCCTCAGGCCGATGCTCTAACTGCTGAGCCAAATTGGCCAGGGACAGAGCATGTATTCTTTATCACTCAACCACACAAAAAGAAACAATTTAAATTAAACTTCTGATATCCAAATTGTATTTTGCAGCAAGCTAAACATCTGGAACTCAGTTTACATTCATTGATGAGCTTTCATTCAGCAGACCATGAACCAAGCCTAAAGGATCCAACCACAAGGTGCTTCTCACAGCAAGGAGAAGACAGCCTTTTGCCAACAATAGCTTGGGTGTGAGGCTTATTTTCCTAAGTAGAAGAAGAATCTGATTTAGAGAAAGTTGGAATTTTGAGTCCTTCCTTTCACCAGAGGAATGATGGGGATAAACCAAATGAAGACTAAGGACGTTAGACACAGCTGACCTTCTTTCTGTCTACACTCAACCAACAGCAAGGGAAATGTTAGCAACATCTATAAAGTATGGGGAAACAAGGCTAACGACTCCTGCCCCTGGTCACGTCTGGGGTTTTCCATGGCCAGGAGAAAATAAAAGCCTTTCGCTCAGAGCCATAACCCATGTAATGCGGGGATGATGGGATGGGGGTAGGGGAAGTCGGGCAGTGGTTGGGACTGAAGCCACGTCCGGGCTTCCTGTGGAGCGGCCATGGCAGAAGTGGCGGAGAAAGCCCCGTGTGTTCTGAGAGGAGATGCAGAGAGGCTGAGAACACTGGTGGGCTGGGAAAAGGACTGTTTTAGGAGAAGAGACAGCTTTGGGCTGAGACCTCAAGACAGAGGCCAGTGGTGATGGCACCAGTTCCAGAACTCTGCACGCCAGATAAAACCATTCGCCCCTCCTTGGAAGTAGACCAGAAAGCAGAACAACTCGGCCTCTCCACGGGGGGAACTAGGCGAGATACAGAGTAAGCCTGGCAGAGGAGAGGATTCCTCTCCTTCTCCCAAACTTCCGTAAACATGCACATCCTGATCCCATTTTGCAGCAATAGAAGAATAGAGTAAAATCTGAAAGACTGAGCCAGCAGAGACTGAATCATCCAAAGCCATTATGACACCAGATAAGCTTAGGAGGAAATTTTTGTATAGAACAAAGGTATAAGCTGGAGGGAGGCTATTTTACATCCGAAAAGGTTGCAAAATTATTATTTGGCAAAGTGAAATTGCCACCACGACCTAGTGTGGTGTGGACTTTGTCACAAAAAAACAGATGAGTTAGAGCAAATATCAAGAGAGTTTTTAAAAAATATCTAAGTTGTTCTTGGAGCAAATTTGAAACCACACTATATGGCTATGTGATTTGGTATTTTCTCCTCTCCAAACTAAGCCCTTTCCGATTAGGAAGCAGCATATCCTTCTTGTTTTTCCTGCTGGCTCAGCTCACAAGTGGCCACAGCAGGTGCCCAGGAATATTTGTTGACACACTGCCCTGAGTTCTAGTGAAGGCAATGAATCTCTCTAGTACCTTTTCCCAGCCAATTAAGGGAAAGAATATAACACACTTAGGTGATTCTTTTCAGAACAATTTTCTTTCCTTGCATCTGTCTTTTTGGTTAAGTGTTGGTTTGGGAATCCAACCTGGCCTTGCTGCAGCCCCCTCTGACTGTGTTACAACCCAGGGAGCAGCTCCCAAACCAGACAGGCCAATTAGTAGTGCATCTAATTTTTGTAATTTCCAAAACCCTCCATCACAATGATGCTATTACGGGAAAATTAACCTCTAGCAGCTGAAATTACTCAGTGTGGAGTTTATCCAGGAGCTGGAAACAAAGCTGCCTTCCACAGAGAAAGAAGCGTGGGGCTTCTCTCAAACGCTTATGTGAAAAGTCAGCAAAAACGTGGACACCCTGTTATTCCACTGACTTTTACATTCTTTTGCCACCGTACAGTTGAGGGCAGGCTTAAAAGAGCGAGGCAGGAGAGTGGAGTCATCGGTTTGGTTTTCACCCAGTGGCCTTGGGTGAGTGGGCATGAAGAACAGAAAGTAGAATAGAAACAAAGAAAGGAAGGGAGAAAACAGCTTCCAAAGCCATGTCTGGCACACGGAGGACAATTCATTGGATGCTTTAATGAATGAATAAAGATTTGAAATGGATGTGTGTTAGGTAACATCATAGGTATATTCTTAAAGAATTGAGGGTAATTAGATTTTTTAATATAAATCATATCCTGTGCTAAATGCTGTCAATGAATACACCACGAGTGGTTTCTGTTATGTCTTAATAAGGGGAAAAATAGCTGTTGATAAATCTGTTTTGCAAATCTGCAATTTCTTTTATTTATCTGTTTATTTTAAAGCACAGCCTATTAAACTGACCTGGTCTACTCTCAGGCAATAAAACCAATGAGGAGCTTTCACACTTCACATACTGGACCAAAGCAGTAAAACGCCCCTGACAACCACTTCCTTGAGACAGGATACAGGAAGCCATTCACTTGACCTTGCCAGTAGCCTGCAGCTAACCTGCTGTGGAATTTCAGGGAGCTCACCTGGTCTATAAACATAATCTGAAGTTCCGAATTATATTTCTCCAACAAGTAAACCTAGTTAGAAACCCCCTTTACTTTAAGAGAATTTGGCAGAAATCTCCACTTATTTACTAGGTTGATGAAACAAAACTTCCATCCTATTGGTATTAAAGGCACCCAGAGAATGTTCATGCTCTCATTGGCCCGGTCTAATCCTCTCTCTAGAATATAAACATATTGTCACATTTGTACGCCTGGTCAGTGAGGCCTAGGAGCTAGTCACTGTTTCTCTAGCAATAGCCAAAGATTAACTAGAATCCTTGTGAAAGCAAGAATGGAAAGATGTCTGAGAGGATACACACCTACCTACCCAGCTCCTAGTCACGTGTGGACAGAGCATCTGAGGCCATTTGGAGAATCTAGAGTTTCTCCTCTGTAGAACTCATCAGACAGGATATTAAAGGGAATGGTGCTTCCCAAAATTCACTGTGCATACAAATCTCATCACCTGAGGCTTGTGTTAAAAATGCAGATTCAGCCCTGGCCCGTTTGGCTCGGCGGTTAGAGCGTCGGCCTGCGGTCCAGAAAGACCCGGGTTCGGTTCCCGCTGGGGGCATGTACCTCGGTTGCAGTTTGTCCCCGGCCCTGGTTGGTCGTGTGGGTGGCAGCCACTCGATGTGTCCCTTTCACGTCGATGTTTCTCTCTCTCTTCCTCTCTCTCCCTCCCACTCTATCTGAACAAAAAATGAAAAAATGTCCTCGGGTGAGGATAAAAAAAAAAAAAAAAATGCAGATTCAGACTCACCAAGTCTGCCATGGGGCCATAAGGCATTTCTAACAAGCTGTAAGGTAATGCGGATGCTGCTGGCCAGGGACCACATTTTGAAAATCAAGGCAGTAGATAACTTGACACTTATTTGGAATCCAAACTAAGTAGAGTTCAGTCTCTTTGCATCCCCACCCCCCTATTACTATCTGTGTCAGCAGCACAAATGTCAGCTAAAGCGCACTTAAGCTGCAAACAGTTGTGGCCATTGGAGGGGGGAAGGGGAGGGCTGGGAGTAAAAATGATTTTTTTCTTTTTTTGCATCAAGTAAATATTATGCTTCACGTGGGACCCAATGATTAAGAATTCTGTGCTCTTACTTTTGGGCTACATCGACTCACACTGTGATGTTCAGGGAAGTAACTTAACCTTTACAAAGCCACTGGGAAAATGCAGCTCAGGTGGGCATTAATCAGAAAGCTGCAGGAGAGTCATTCTAAATGACTTCCCTTAAATAACAGTAATAAATAATCAGCAATTTTCATTTTGTCCCTATTTAAAGGCTTTCAAATCACTTTGCATATTTTATGCCAGGAACTCTCATGTTACTAAATAATACAATGGAAGACAAGTACATCAATGTTATCAAGGTGTAGGCATACCCTACATCAATGTTGTTGGATATGAACATAAATGGGCAAGAAGACCAGCTCACCCTGTAAGGGTCAACAGCCAAGCTATGAATGCATGACAAATGTCTGAGTTTCACAGGGTCAGGCTTAGATATTCTTTCCTGAAACCATTAGAGTATAAAAAAATTGTCATAAAAACAGCAATCCTTAGCAATGCATAAATTGGGGAGTAGATTTAGACACGTGCTTACTGCATTGTCTTTTCCACAGAAAGGACAGAACCAGGAAACACCCCAGAAGGGCTTATGAGTTATACTTTGTTATATATTCTTCATATCAATAATTTAAAAAGCAAAAGCAAAAACAATCTCTAGAAAAGCAGAATGAACTCAGAAATTCCCAGAAATAAACTCTATTCCATATGGTAAAACATTTTGCATTGAGATTAGATGACCCAGCCTGTGTCTACAAATTTACCTTAAATATAAGAAAATGAAACACCAAAAGCATGGGAAGGGCATGTGTGCATCTTTGACATCTATGGTTCTAGATTCGAGAAGAGAATTCTAACAGCAACAAAGGGAGACAAAGAGTAAACCAGGGCAGGCTAGATACATGGTTGTTGTTTAGTGACTAGGAAATTGAGGAACAAAAATCAAAATAGAATCAGTAAAAAAACCAAAAAACAAAAAACTGCAACATAAAAAAAAAAACACTGTAGAGAATATATATTTTAAAAGACACTGTAGAAAATAAACTAAAAAATGTATCACTTGATCACTTGTATTCTCAAAAATTTCAAAGACATATGGGCTATATATAATAAGAGATTACAAATAAAATAGTAAAACAATAGATTAATATTTGATTTGAAAAGGAGGCTTGCTGAGAGGCACATAGATTTTTAAAAAGTAAAATTAAAGGAGAATTTTTAAAATCTAAAATTATAATCACAGATTTAAGGTCATTATTAAAGCATTAAAGAGCATATTTCAATCCACCAGAAATTAAATCAGTGTTATGGAGGGCAAACTTGAAAATATTTCAGAATTTATTGAAAAAGCGAAAAGATGAAAGCAAAGTCCTGGTGACATATATGAAAGGGAAAGAAAAATGATCCAACATATAGGTAATTGGTGTTTCTGAAAAAGAAGACAAATCAAACAGAAGCAATAATTTAAAATATAACAGACAAAAATCTTTCCCACATTGAATAAAGTCATAATTCTGCTATTAAAAATGTCCGTAAGTACACGTGGGAATATAAGTAGAAGACCAACTTCCACATTTAACTCGGTGAAATTTCTAACTTTGAGCACAAAGAGAGATGACTACAAGCTTTTTCTTGGGTCATTTTTGTTGCAAAAACAAGAAACTACTTCAAAACTTAAATAACTGTTTTCTATGCTCACAGATTCTGTGGGCCAAGCATCTGAGAATGGTATAAAAGACAAAAATGCACCTGACAGTTAATGATATGACTTTATTCCAGCTTTTGCAACAGGGAAAATGTTCACTACTGTGGATCATTACAGAGAACAGAAAGGGGGCCTGGGGTTTGAGAGGGGCAGGTAATCAGGGGAGTCAGCCATGAGAAAGGATGGAAAGGATCTTACCCTGGAAAATGTGTGGGCAGGAAGAGTCTTTTCAGTTAGTTTTTTCCCAGTACACCGAAGGTGGAAGAATTTCTCAACCAAGACTGCTTTCTGGGGAGACGAGGTTCAGATAAAGTTCCACAGTATCAGTGGCTTATCTCTGCCCCCAGCATCAGGGAACTTAGCTGGGAATATTTGGTGGCTGGAGATGACCCTGTGGCTGGAATCATCTGGAGACCTCTTTATTCACACATGTGGTGCCTTGGCAAGGATATCCTGAGGGCTGGGATAGCAAATGAAAGTGTGGCCTCTCTGTAGAGCTTGGCTTCCTCACAGCACAGTGACCTCAAGATCGCTGGACTTAGTCTGTAGCAGTTTAGGGCTCCAAGAGTGCATTTTCCAAGGAAACTGGACAGACATTGCATTTCCTTTTGTGACCCATTCTTGGTTGTCATATGGCCTACTCCCACCATATTCTAGTGGTCCGAGCAGCCACAAGCCTGACAAGACTCCAGGCGAGAGGAAAGAGTATCAAGTCTGAAATCTGCAGGGCAGGAAGCCCATGGGAGAGCTGGTATTGCAGCTCAAGTCCAAAGGCAGTCTAAAGTAAAAGCCCTTCTTTTTCGGAGGACCTCAGTCTTCCTTTTAAGACCTTCAACTGATTGGATGAGGCCCAACCACATCATGGAGGGTAGTCTACTTTACTCAAAGTCCATTGCTTTACATGTTCATCACACCTTAAAAAATATCTTTAGTCCGGCCGGTGTGGCTCAGTGGTTGAGCATTGACCCATGCACCACGAGGTCGCTGGTTTGATTCCAGGTCAGGGCACATGCCCAGGTTGTGGGCCCAATCCCCAGTGGGGGGCATGCAGGAGGCGGCCAATCGATGTTCTCTCTCATCGATGTTTCTATCTCTCTCTCCCTGTCCCTTCCTCTCTCTCTAAAATCAATAAAGGAAAAAAAAAATCTTCACAGCAACATCTAGACTGGTGTTTGACCAGAAACTAGACACCATGACCTAGCCAAGGTGACATATAAATGTAATCATCACTTTGTTCTTCCTGGCTCGTGGCTCCACCCTCTGAGTCATTGTTCCTTTTCTGAGGAAAATCAAGTTTGCAAATGAATAGTGTTCTCCTGCTGGGAGTCCCCAGGCTGGGGTGTATTTTATGTCTTGTACTTCCTGTCTGGACTGTCTCTGTTTCTTTTGGCTAAAGCTTGTTTGCTCCTCCTGCCCCTCCTCACTGTACACAAGCTAACTCACAAAGGTGCCCCGTGCTGTTCTAAGTGTGCTACATGGATCAACTCATTTACTCCCACAACAGCCCTAGTAGATAGATACATTATTTCTTCTGTTCGGGGCTGAAAATGAAGCCAATGGAGATTAAGTTGCCCAAAATCTCACACCCTCCCTCAGCAGAGGTGGGATTCTAACACACTCGCAGCTACTACACAATATTGGCATGTAGATAAATGCCTCCTTTACTGGACGAAGCCGCCTTCTCTCGATCAACAGCGACAGTGCACTAATATTTTGAAGTAACGTGTTAAAATGTAATGTACCTGGTGGAGGCAATCATCTTGGCTATGCAAAACAGACATCCGTCAACTTTAGTCAGAGCTATGAGAATGTTGGGAACAAGCAAGCCTGGCGAACTAATTCATTGTCTTTACAGGGGAGGCCACGGGGAGCAATGGCACAGGGAACGTGGTCCACACAGCCTAATGACTAATTGCACAGAGCCTGCTCCGGGAACAGAGCAGATCTTCCCGTTTTATTATTTCTCTCTGTTCTTTGAAGAAAGAAGAAAAGATATGTTAGGAGGCTGTAGCAGCAGTCATGTGCTGTTTAATTACTGTGCTTCCTACGTCCAAATAATTGGCCATTCTCCTGAATTTTCAATAAGTTGCAAAAAAAAAAGTCATATTACAGAGCAGGAGGAAGAAAGTAATAGGACACAATTTAAACAGGGTTCCTATTTTTAGATCTTGCTTTTTCTCCTCTCCAGTCCCTTTGATTCCTCTGTTGTCTTTTTTTCCTATTCTCTTTACTTTTCTAAAAAAAAAAAAAAAAAGAAAGAAAAGAAAAGAAAACAACTCTGTATATGTTTTTCTCCCTTTCTTTCCCAACAAGTTGGCACTTGAACATCAATCAGTCAAAAGGGAAAAGGAGAAAGACAAGCAGAAGAAGTTTGCAGGAGGTAATTACTTTGCATTGGAAAGACATGAAGTGCTCCAAACACTGTCCAGATTCCAGAGGGCATTCTCTCCAGGTAACCACTGCCCTGCCTGAAATCAGAGCAGATGTCTCTGCCCGCCAGCCATCTGTTTGGACATGTGCAAGGGCATCCTACAGTTTTTGTATGAGATCTATTTGTCTGCTTCAACAGTGTGGCAGATTGGGGAGATGACAATCTAAGTTCAAAAGGAATCTGCCCTCACCCACTGATCTCCTGCATGTTCCTCCCCCCACCCCCCCAGATCTCTGTGCACAGACTTCAAACTGAGTATTCACACTCTATTTAATTGCCTCACACCTAAAATTCAGCCTCTGGAATAGGGGACTGTAGAAGCCAGGAAGCAAGAAATATATGTTAAATCAAAGATGCTAAAGTAAGTATCATTTTTAACCAGGCACAAGTCTGGGTGAGGGAATAAAAATGCAAGAATTCCTTCCTGGAGGCACCTGGAAATATCCTTAATATCTCCCCTTTTCTTCTGATCCCCCCTTTTGAACTAGATATTGAGTCAGAATATAGCTAGTGACATTCACTATGGACCCCTCTCCCTCCAGGCCCCTCATTCCAAAACATTTTCAATGAGCTGCCCAGGAAAACTTGGTAAAGAACAATTAAATGCCACCCTGCGTGATCTTGCTTAATTACCTTGTTAGGGACACACTGTAGCTCATTGCCTCTAAATGCACATTTTCATATTTGAGATTTTTATTGAATTTGATAAGTCAAATGATTGCTACTTCATATGGAAAGAGGTTATGGCTGATGAAGTGTAGGAGCCCATGTGGGCAATGAGACAAATATTTCCTTGATTCATTTAGAACAGACCTCCACCTACCCTTTGACTCCCCTGTGTTTCCTTTGACTTCCCTTGTGCTGCTAGGCTCATTTTGCTGAAGGGTAAGAGGAAGATAAAGAGCAGGCTGAAGAGTGGACTGCAAGAAGGCAATGGCATGGCAGGACAGGGCAACTTGCCCCAGGACTAGAGCATATTGAGTCTGGGTGCTAACCATTCTATCAGTGATTTTCAAACTTAGGACCATATATTATAGCATCACACATGAGATCATGAGATTGATATCCTACACATAAAATTTCATGTACCTATATTTTCCCTTATTATTGTACTTTATTTTTTTCTATTTTATTCTGCGCTATTCTATTTTTCTTCAATGTTTCAGTGCTGGTTACAATCCATTTAAAAGAGTTTATAAACCAATAAGGCATCTTGATCCTCAGTTTGAAAAAGGAAAGAGAAGAAAATTGCATTAGATGCTGCTTCTGATCATGGCATTTCTAAGCTCTATTAAGTTCCCAAATGCATGATGGAAAGAGTGTTCCTAAACAATACTGCCAGCCCAAAGTGCTAATTATACAGGGTCAGCCTAAAATCAGGTACAGCAGCAGGACTGAGAACAGCAGTACAAGTGTGCAGTGAAATTTGCTGAAGATGGCATGCTTGGCATCAGAAAGTATCCCCTGGTGTGTTGGCATTATGTCTAAAATGATGAGAGCTTCCAAGGGCATTTTACATTCACAAACGTAAGTGCTAGCTGTGCTTGAATGTTTCTTGGGCACAGATCCCTCTCTCAATCAACCTGCTTAGGCTGTAAGACCATGAGGGGTCTTGTGAGGTGAGATGATCGGCAATGGCTATTATTCTTCTCAGTATCTTCTTGATTGAGTTTGGCATCATTACCTTTTATCATATCCTTTTTAGGTTTATTTTACAGATAGACTTGGCTTGTTAATCAATATGCATCCTTTGTCAAGAGCATGTCACAATTAATCTAGAGCCCAAACATTCTAACTTAACTAAGATAGAATACAGGGACATTATAAACTCCCAGAGAAGGAAAGGGATGAAAGATAGTAGAAAAAGAGTAGAAAAAATGTTGATTGAATTCCTTCTTTTTGATACACAACACCAGAAATATTATTTTATTTTATACGAATAACCTCATTCAAATGATGGTAATTAATTCTATTTATTTTAAAATAATATTCAAGAAGGCTGAGCTAAATTTTTCAATGTTAGTCGGTGGTGTGAGTTAAAATATAGGTTTGCCCATTATTCACAATAGCCAAGATATGGAAACAACCCAAATCTCCACTATGAATGAATGGATAAGATGTGATTAGAAATAGAGATAGAGATAGAGATATAGAGATAGAGAGATATGCAGTGTATAGCTATGCGATCTATAGTTATATATCTATGTACACATAAAGGAATATTATTCAGCCATGAGAACGAAGGAAATCTTACCATTTGCAACAACTTGGATAGATTTTAAGGACATTATGTTAGGTGCAATAAGTGAGAGAAGGACAAAAACTATATGCTATCACTTGTGTGCGGAATCTAAAAAGAACATACTCAGAAACAGAGAGTAGAGTGGTGTTTACAAGGGGTTGGCTAGGGTGGGGGTGGGGGCTGTGGAGCTATTGCTCAAAAGGTACAAACTCCCATTTACAAGATTAACAAGTTTGGGGATCTAATGTACAGCATGGTGATTATAACTAATAATACTGTATCATATACCTGAATGTTGCTAAGAGAGGTCTCAAATGATCTCAACACAAAAAGAAATGGTAACTATGCACTGGAAGAGAGGTGGTAGCTAATGCTGTGTTGGCAATCGTTTTGAAATTTATAAATGCATCAAATGAATACATTATGCACTTTAAACTGAAACAATGTTATGTGTCATTTATAGTCAATCAATCTGAGAAAAAATAAGAAATGAAAATGTCTTCCCCCCAAAAAAGTACAAGTTGCCTGGATCCCTAGAACATGTCCTTCCTAACAGGCACAAGGACTTTATATTCTCACTGTGAACCACAGAGAACATCAATTGGAACTTGAACAAAGAAAATTCACTCTTGATATTGTACTTCCATACTCAGAATTTCCCTACACATCGGAAAACTCTAAGGTGACACGAGATAGAATCAAAATTGAGCTTGAGATCATGAGATTGAGTTCCTAGATCACTTGATGAGTCCGAGAAGATATTTCCTTAGGGACTTGAGTGAAGAAGATAAAAAGAGGGAAGAGAAGGGAAGGGGAGTAGGGGGGCAAGGGAGAAAGATTTAATTAGATACACCACTCCACAAGGAAAAAAATGTGAGACAGGTGCTTTCAGATAACGGGAGTTACAACAGAAAAGATTTGATTCAAACCGATTTTTAGCTTCACTTTTCTCCTCTGTAATCATGATTCCCTTTGCAGATTTGGACTTTGTTTCAGATTGCTTTAGACATGGCCTCTTTGCAGAGGCCTAGCCTTTGAAAGCTTTCCATCAAATCAAGTTGATGTTTTTAGGATTGTTACTTAATGTTGTTGTGTAAGGAAGTTACCTATTTATAATCCAAGGCAAGGAGAAACAGTTTTATTGTGGTTTGGGAAATGCTCTCTAGAAAGAGGGGCTGTCTGCCAGGTGCTAATTACATTCCTATTGTATTTTGGCTCCATGCTTCCCACACTGGGGAGAGGATGAGCTGGGGGTGGGGCATAATTGAACAAGGTGAAGATGAATGCTCATTAAATGCCGGAATACAGGAGGACTCATTTCATGTGATAGGGCTGTAAATATGACTTTTAATGAAGTTATGACATGGTGGCCAATAAAAGTCATTTACTCTGCAGCATTACAGTTAATTACACACAGCTGGAGCCATTTATGGCCTGTCCCTTGTTAACTTTGCCTTCACTTCACGTTAACCCTTTCAGCACAGATCACCCAGGTGCTAAGCAGTTTGAAACCGGAAGCAAACATTAAATAAATGTCCCATATGACTGAGGATAGTGATGACTACTGTAGGAAGACACACCCACCCGCTCTGCCCTCGACACATCCTCCCATCCGAGAGCACCTTAGAGGACTCATAGAGAAGTGGGAAGAAAGGAAAACATGACTTTTTTTTTTTTTTTCTTTTTCCCTTTTTGGAAAAAAACAGATACTTGCCTTGATTTGTGGGAAAATTTATAGACATATTTTATTACTAGCTTTAGGAGCATTTTAAATACGTTTCGCATTTACTGATACCAGTATAACAAAAATACCAGAATAAAACAGTCACGAGAAAGTGATGCTGACATACTGCCTCTAGCAGCCTAACCCTGTTGACTAAGAGCCTGTCCCATAGCATGGCTGGGAGAGATGTCTGTTTCTGAAAATCTTGCATTCTGAGATGGGTTGATAATCATAAGAATCCATAGAATGATAGCAGTTACAAATAACTAAGTCATCCCACTTGGTTATATCAGAGCCAGAATGGCAGCATATTCTAAAAGCCCTGTTTTCAGGATGTGCCATGAGTAACAGAAGATCCTGTTATTTATTAATTAAATTGATTTCAACAATAGATGCATTTGCCTATCTTTATCGACCAGTTGTCCTAAAAGCAAAGATGCTGCCTTATGTTATTCTTTATTATGGGGTTGGAGTGGGGGTACCTTGCTCTGTGATCAAAATTGTCATGGGTTTTTGTTTTGACTGGTGTCAACAGTTTTCTGTCTATAAGGATTCAGCTATTGGAGTCACCCAACTGTGGTGCTTCATCACAGGTGTCTGGTCTGTCTCACTCTTCCTGGCCCCCAGAATGAGTTGCCATGCACCGCAAAGGCTTGCTGAGTCTGTTTCCATATCATTTCTGGTTCCGACTGTGTGTTTGTGTGGTTTATTTCTGGTTCATGACTGATCTGAAGTCTTTCTGTCATTAATTAATGGCCACCTGGCTTTTCTCCACCAGTGTTAAGCGCTAAGAGATTGATTCTGTGCTGTATGTCTGCAGGATTTTGTAATAACTCCATTCTGACCCTCAGTTACTGTACGTACACACCCTGGCAGTTTCTTTTCTGTAAACATAAGGGCCTTGAGACACCCAAAGGAAACTGTAAAGATAAGGGGTTGAGGATGGCCTTGGGAAACTCAGAGAAACCATGAGAAAAAAGAGATTAACAGTTGCCCTGCTCTCCCCCCATTCTCTGTATCAGCTCCCCTCAACGGTGCCAAAAGCAGCGCCAAGAGAATGTAGTTTTTTTTTTTTTCTGTAATCTGTGCCTTTAAAAGCAGGCAACAAAGAAGGCTCGGGGCTGAGGATTTGGGGAAGCTGTACCCCCCCCAGCCCACCGGTGTAACAGCCCACTGGTGTAATAAAGTGCTCCCTTACAATTCGGCTGTGCGTCTCTGGTTATTTCGCTGTCACGTTACAACAGATTTTACAAAATTTCCATTGTCTCAAGTCTTCCCCGTTTCTCACAACAGGTTCAAGGGAGCAACTCCTTTACCAGACCACAGGCCAGTGTCCACTTCGAATTGAGTCAATTGCCCCATGCTACATTGTACCCACTGATCTTTCCTTGAGGAGGGAAGGGGGTGTGGCAGCATAGAAAGAATCCTCAAGCTGCTTGTCTGTGTCTGTCTTCCCTGAAGGGGTTGCTTGCATACTATCTCATTATATTTACTTTTGCATAATGGCAGAATGGATTTCCTGATGTTGTCAGTTTTCTGTGTGTGCTGTCCGGTAAGTGAGAAAAGCCTCTTTACAGAGGGAAGAGAATGGCAGCAAATGCTCTTTTTATAATTATAGCTCTTTCCATCTGTAGTCAGATTATTTGAGGGGGCATACATGGACATTTGTTGATCATGGGAATCTGCCCTATTTCCACACTAATATGAATACCTAAGACAAACACACCCATCTACCACTGAAGGGGAGAAAACATATGCAAGTATTGAAAGAAAGTGAAACAGCTTGGCATGGCTTGGGGAACAGAGGGTTGGTTGGCTTATAAATCAGTTGTGTGGATGAATAGCTGAAGGAGCTACAGGAGGGGGATGCAGATGAAATTGATTCAGCTTTTCTGGAGTCTGCAGACCTCTCATTAATGAGCATCTACGTTCCTCAGAAGTTGAAGGGCTTCTGTATAATTTAGCCTTTTCTTGCTTTTCCCTCTAAAAGTATCAAGTGTAACACCTTTTAAGGATAAACTCTAAAATCCCTTCCTTAGTAACTTGACCCCCAGACAAATATTCCTCCCTGGGGTTCAAACCCAGGCAAAAGAGTTTGTTCCCTACGGAGAGAGGACACTCCAGAGTTTCCCAACTTGTCCAAAATGTTGATAAGATTTGTTGGATGTGTGATTTGAAATATTTTCTAAACTTGGCTTTGATATTTATTTGTCTAACTCTAGAGGAGATTAACAAATTAGAATATCTTACATTTAAAAGAGAAGGAATAAATTGAACTTTTAATGCTTTCAGTGTGCTGGCCTTTTAAGAAAATCTCTACCAGCTCAGAAAAGCCAAGCTGGGCTGGCATTGGCAGATTACTAGATAAGAAACAAAGAAATGCAAATGATATCAGCTAGCAACAAATAGTCATAAAAATGAACTAACAAAAGATTCCGATACACTTTTAATACATGGTAAATAAATGCAGATTTATTATAAGATACTAGTTTATGTAATGTGCATATTAATCAAGATAAAATCCTTGCTAAATTAGATGGGTTTGATAATTTTGGTTTAAAATTTAGCAACATGTCTTCTCAATTTTTTTCACAATGAGGTATAAAGTATAAATTTAATCCTTATATAAGACTGGGTTTGAAACATTAAATCTGCATTTTATGAAAAGTCATTTTGTTTTGCATATTCAAAATCCCAAGGGTTTTGGGGGGTCAGATAGTTTATCATTGTTTCCACATGTTATTTAAGGTTACGAGAATGAGTGCACATATATTTAACTAAGTGAATTATAATAACTAATGTCTTTTTAAAAATTGATTTTTGTAAACTTTGGACTGCTGCAAATCATCTGGGATTGTTTCCTCTCCTTACACTGAGTAAAAATTTCAGTGTCACTTCTCTGATGAACTATCCTTGTCTATATACCACAAATTTGCTCTTTGTAAAGCTCTAATTAAGGTGAGTTCAACGTGGTAGAGCCATTCTCTGATTAGGTTAATATATAGTAAAACTGGAGTTAAAGGCTTTAAATGTATATATATTTAATTATATATATAATTATAAATTATAAATATATATTTGTGTAAAGGCATATTGAAATTATTGAAGAAAATAATATAAGTAATAAACCAACTGTAAACTGGTCTTGGAGTATTCAGTCGGATATTAACACTCCATAGCAAAATTATTTACCTTCAGTGTGATCTACCCAGAGGAACCTCCTCCCAGTGTCCTCTTATTCAAGAGCCCTGTAATGTGTGTGTGTGTGTGTGTGTGTGTGTGTGTGTGTGTGTCTTTTTTTTTTTTTTTTAATCCTCACCCGAGGACATTTTTCCATTTTTTGTTCAGATAGAGTGGGAGGGAGAGAGAGGAAGAGAGAGAGAGAAACATCAACGTGAAAAGGACACATCAAGTGGCTGCCACCCGCACGACCAACCAGGGCCGGGGACAAACTGCAACCCAGGTACGTGCCCTTAGCGGGAACCGAACCCGGGTCTCTCTGGACCGCAGGCCGACGCTCTAACCGCTGAGCCAAACTGGCCAGGGCATGTGTGTGTGTCTTTTTGATGACCTTTGTCAGGCTCTTGATTTTTAAAATCTACTTTATTGTAGAATAATTTACATATGTTAAAAAGTGGACCAATTTTAAGTGTATATAGTGCGATGAGTTTTGGCACACGTATACACCTGTGTAACCACCACCGTAACCAAGATGTGGAACATGTCCATCAGCCACAAAGATTCCTCGTGCCCCTTTGCAGTGCCTTTCTCTCTATTACCTTGCTTCTAGGTAACTTCTGATTGGCTTTATCACTATAGAAATTCATTAGAGTTTCATGCACTCTACTTGAATGTATGTAGGACGTAGTCTTTTGTGTCTGGCTTCTGTTGCACAATGAAATGGTTTGAAGATTCATCTGCACTCATGGATATAACAGTTTCTTTTTATATATCGCTGAGTAGTATTCTATTTTATGGAAACATCATGTATTTGATGGGCTTTTAGATAGTTTACATTGTAGGATTATTTTCAATAAAGCTGCTATGGATATTTATGTACAAGTCCTTTGTTGAACATATATTTTTATTTCTCTAGCAATGGGATTTGGGGTCCTAAGGTAAGGATTTGTTTAAACTGTTAAATTGCTAAACTCATCACCAAATTGGTTTGTGAGTCATTTTTAAAATAAAAGTTCCTCATTTCCAAATAAACTAAAGTTCTTTATATTTGATAGGGTAACTTCTTCTAGATTTATATTAAATTCTCATCTCTCTGATTAATAAGTTAACACAGCAATCATTTCTTATCTTTAGGTATCTATAACATATTACTATTTCTTGAGGTAATGAAAATTGTCCTCTGACAATGCTTTTATATTGCTTTCCCCAAATTTAGGTCCAAAATGAATAACAAAACCATGAAGGTACCTTTTGCATGTTAACCATCCCTTGCTCAAAGGCCTCTGGGTGCTGTTTTGCTCCTTCACCTCTTGAGAGAATGGATGCTAGAAATAACTGGGATTGTTTGGATTCACTATATTTTTAATTAACTCAACACTATATTGAGCACTGTCTGGTTTTATTAAGATCAAAACAGGGGTAGAGTCATCTAATCAAAAAAAGAACCTGAATTTTACCTAGGTGATTTATGCATAGGTTAAATGTTATTAATATAAATATGTCTCAACCACTGGTCACCTTACATGATGAATAGACGCCTACTCCTGTTCATGTGAAAAAACAGGCAAAAGGACTCCAACAAGTTGAATTTTGAGAAGTTTGATTTCTAGGTTTAAGAAGCCTTTATCAATTAGGGACATTATAACACCCACTTTACAGACAGATTGGAGGATTTGGGGGTCTGTCAGTGCCATATTGCCCATGACATGTTCTTCTCCTCAGGGTAATCATTGTGTGAGACATCATGAAACAGTTCTCCAATAGGGGATTCTACTCTCTCCCTCATTTTAATGTTGCTGGTTATCGAAATAAATGAACCAACACTGTTTCATCTTAGTATTGATAAATGGTTCTTGTCTTTTCTGTCATAGTTGTCAAAAAATTCAATCTTATAGAAGAAACAGCAGAAGAATCCTAGTTTTTGCAAATCTGTGTACTCGTTACTTTTCTGCTAGAGTATGTTCCTTGCTAAATGATGGGGTGGGCATAGAAATCAAGACATTTAGACTTTTGAAGTTGGGTGCTGGAGTCCCCCTCTCAACAACTGTCACTCTCCAGATACAGAAAACATTGGTGACTTTACCTAGTAATCCAGCGTCACTTTCTCGAGCAGAATTCTTCAGGTTCTTCTATGGCCCTCTTCCTGTCTCCACCTGGATTTGCCGAAGATATAAACATAGACCTAGTTAATTGACTTAGAAGATGGATAATTTTCACAGAGCTGCACGGTGCAGAAGGCACAGACCTTAACACTTTACCCAATAAACAAAAAGAGAAAGAGACCTCATTGCCTTAGACTATGGGAAAAGGGAATCTGTGTGGCCACCTGCAACAAGCAGTCAGTGCTTGGACCATAACCCCTCACAGCCTTTACCATGTTTGAGCACAGATTTTTAATGTGCTTTCACTTCCCAAATATAGCAGAGATCTGCTTCTTTTTGTTGCAGAACTGACCTAGGTTGTCAAGATCCACTTGTACATTTAGGGAGCCAAAGAGCCTGGGATATATGTCCCCGAGAGGAAATCCATCATCAATGACCCTATCTATAAACCCTCCAGCTACCCTGGACCTGATCAGAACAGTTCTGAGGTGTGACCTCCTCTGTCCCCAGAGCTTACCTGCAGGGTTGAGCCATGCTCAATGTGGGACTTTGGTTGATATTTCTCTCTTGCTTTGTATCCTTCTTTTCCTTGTCCCCATCCTTCATTCCCTTGTCCATTTTTTACTAGGAACACTTGTTAATAAATCACTTTCACGTAACTCCTTGCCCCAGGACTACTTGCGTGTAACCCATCCTAAGACAGCACCACTCTCCCAGCTTTACCTCTGTCTCCTCAGTGTCCATACAACTTTCAAAGCCTTGTCTCCAAGTCATGTGACCCATGTCCACTTCTTCCTGCACAATGAAGAGGTTCAGCCTCTCTGTACTCAAGCACCGAACACTTCAACTGGATGCTCCTGGAGGGTTTCCTCTGCCCAGGTTCAGATAATGAAGGATGGGCTCCGAAACCAGAGCATACCTCATCAAAACAAGCTTTTCTCCTCCTCCTTCTCCTCCTCCACCTCCACCTTCTCCTCCTCCTTCTCCTTCTTCTTCTCCTCCATTCTTATTCTTTTTCTTATTCTTCTTTTGTTTTTTTTAACAGAAGAACACAGTCTAATTTTATATGAGGAAAAGATTCATTTTTTAAAACATGTTTAATCTTGTTCCTGGGGAGAAACAAAACAAAATAAGACATTGTTGATGTAAGAATTCTATAAATTATACCAAAGCTTGGCTTTATTACATGAATCACCACTTGAACTGTGAATGGCTGTATCTTACCAGTGGTGCCAGCCAGCACCTGTTACATTCTTTCTGATGCCCAGACCTTGCTCAGCTAGAAGACTGAGGCAAGTATGGCATCAACTCCACTTATCCTGAAGGTAAGAGGAAGTAAATATGAACCCTACAATTCATTATGAGCATGACTTATGGGTATGCGAGTTTGTTCATGATTTAAAAAAAACAAGTCCTCTTTGTGAAGCCATATCAAAAACATAAAAAAAAATCTTATTGTATGAATTGCTTAATGGTTTATTGAAAGTACTATGAAAACTCACATTAGATAGTATAGCATCCTACGAATAGTTTAAAATTTTATTTTTAATTCTGAAATTGTCAATAGTCTAACCAAGAGGGTAAAGTGACCACCAGTCTGTATACAGAATTTCAAGGCATAATAGTAGTGATGTAGATTAGCCAGTGTGAGAGCTTAGGTTGGAGCAATATTGACTCTAAGATTTAATCTGAAAATTGGAAATTTCCTTGTTTAATCCAACCCTTGAAAACAATTTTTTATTGTCAAAACCCCCCTACAAATAGTTCTATAAATATTGTCTACAAACAGTTCTTATTAAGATGATCAGATTAATATTTTACTATATTTTCAGAATTAGAATATATCATCTGCCTCTAAAGCTAGTAAGATAGGGACTGATAGCCTTAATATTTATTTCCCCTTAATCTTTAATACCACACCCAAAAGTTTTTGAAGGGGCCATTAATTAGCTCAATTAAAAAAACTAATTTCTCAGGCTCCATAGAAGCTAGACATGGCCAAGAAACACACTTCTGCCTCAAGAGATGTAAATGAAAGTCATTAGATGTGACTCCCAAGAAAGCTTGCAAAGTGTCCCTTTGATCTTCACCCTTCCTTCTTTAAGCTTGGAACATGGATGCTGGTTTGCGGCAGCCACTGCACAACCATGAGGTAACCATGAGGGAAAGGTCAGTAGATTTTCAGGGACCTCAGACCTAACAGTTATGATTTATTGATCTAGTGCTTGCTAGCAAATACCTACCTGATTTTATAGAAAAAATTAAAACCCCAGTTTGTTTAAGCTACTTTTTAAATTGTTTTGTGTTTGTCCTTTGTTATTCACACCTGAACCTAAACCTGTTGTTGATATAGCCAAGAGATATTTATCGAAGCTTTGACCTGGGAACCCATAGTCTAAAAATTATACAACCCTGCTCTATCTCTGTGCAGTTTTTAGATATAGTATTGACTTCTCTGTGTCATTCTATAAAAAAGAGTGGACATTAACACCATCTCTTCTAAACTGAGAAAGTAGGATGCTACCTATGCTGTGTGATAGCAGGGCCTTTAAACACCTTGGGCAACCACCTTGCATACCCATAGCAAATTGATTTCTGTGTTTCACCAAGTTTTTCTGTAACAGTGCCATCATGTAAGGTGGAAGTAATCGGATTTGATTTATAAGCCATTAATCCTTAGTGTAAAAGCTTTATTCTAACTGGGTTCTGAGGGGAAGAAAGAAAAGAGCATAACTAGGAACATAGCGGTAAAGCCGTAGTCAGCAGAGGCAAGAACGCATCACAGTAAGTTTTATCCTACTTCACATTGTTCTTTACCCCTGACAGTTTCCCTCATTTCTAATTCCTCCCCAAACACCTGATGCCAGGCATCCATTTGTCAAGCCCGTGCCTTTTACCTCTGCTGTTCACTTTTTCCTGTGTCTGTGGACTTGTCTCCTTGCGATGCTATCTGGTCTGGCAGTTGGGGGACCTCGGAGCCCACAAGGATCCAGCAAGGACACATCTTTCCAACCGTGGTTCCTGATGGGGCCAATGGAGAGGCTAAGTGCTTAAAGTTCTGTGAGTGTTGGTTCTGAGGCAGAGTTTGAGTCCATCTTTCTGTGGCTGCAGTACTCTGCGGGAGAACCCCGTTCCTCACGTGGGGGGTTTGAGACGCCGTCTGCTCTGAGGAGCTTGGATTAGTCCATCTGTTGCCGGTTTTCAGAAACCTGAGGTGAAGAAAATAAATAACAGGAAAAACAAAAATGAAAAATGCCCCTGGTTCCTGAATTGCAGGAAGTCTGCCTGTGCTCCTAAATCGCTTCTTCCCTCCAGATGCTGGAATTTCTGGGCAGAAAGACAAAGGAAGCATCCAGACTTGCTTTTGAGGATTTTTTACATCTTTGGAAACATGGCCCATTGATTACACTAAAACATGGCATTTCCAGTTATTTTTGGCAAAGAAATAAAGCAAGCCCCCAATTTATGAAACCATATTCTCCCTATCTGCTTTTTAAGGGCTACCCACAGGTTTAAGGGGCTGATTTGAGTCTCCATTTTTCATAAGCAGGAAGACACAGCTTACAGAATCAGAGCTACCTGCCTGGAGAAGACATGCTGACAAACTCCAAACGCTTAGTTAACTGCGGAAGAGAGTGTATGCTCGGTGGCCTTAGCTTTAGAAGGCAAAATTAAGACCAATAGGTAGAAATTATAGGGAAGGCGATTTCGGAGCTGAGACCATTCTGATCAATGACCCGTGAAGTTTTAAGTGATATACCTTGTATGACAGTGGGGACCCTCATGTGCTGGAGATCAAGCAGGAAATAGAGGGCCACGAAGAGGTGTAGCTGCACAGAGGATGCCCGAGTGTGGAAAGATTAACCTCGGTGGTTTCCACTTTGTTCACTCACTCTGCAACTCACCGCAGTTTGTTTTCTATTCTCAGGCGTCTCTGAAACGAGTATTGGCCTGTGGTCATGGATTATCAGGGGAGATTCTAACTATTTTTATAGATATTTTCCACTAAAAGCCAAAGCTAAGGCAGATCTTGTTCTTTTTTATTTTTAATTGTTTTTTCTTTATTGATTTTTAGAGAGAGAGGAAGGGAGAAGGAGAGAGAGATAGAAACATCAATGAGGGAGAACATCAATTGGCCGCCTCCTGCATGCCCCCCACTGGGGATTGGGCCCACAACCTGGGCATGTGTCCTGACCAGGAATCGAACCGGTGACCTCCTGGTGCATGGGTCCACGCTCAACCACTGAGCCACACCAGCTGGACACTGGTGAAAGTTTTTTAAGTCCACCTTTCACTGAGGTCCTGAACCTTAATCATCTCTGTAAAGTCTCTTTTCCACATAAGGTAACATATTCAAATATTTCTCCGATTAGGATGGGAATGATTTTCTGCTTACCAAAAATTCCGCTAATACTGCCATGCTTGGATATGTTTTTCTTTAAAAAATAGGAGGTTTCAATATATTTTGCAGCTCCATAAGCCAATCAAGCACAAAATAGCTATAATTCTTAGAACATTATTACAGAAAAAGATTTGAGAGTACAGTGAGTTAATTTTGACTTTTCTGTTCCTGGATCAATTTTCTCTTTATTGAAGCTACTACCTGGGTCCGCCTAAGTCTCAATAATGAATACCTTCCTTATAGCTGTCTTGTCTAGGCAAATTTATGTGTCTGAATTTATTTCCCTTGTTATCTAATTTACATGTCCTCCAGTTCTTACCTTCAAAAGAACCTGTTTATTTTCTCTGGTATTTTAAAATTCTGATCTGCTCTAGGAAAAAGCAATATTTTAATCAAAATCTATCTTTTGGTGAATTATAAACTTGAGAAGGAATGTGATGTCATGGAAAGGACAACACCAGGCTGGATATTAAAGAGATAAGAATTTGATTCCTCTCCTGCCATTAACTAGTTAGGGGACCTTGGACGGGGCATCTCATTATATCGGATTGCAATTTCCTAATGGGTGGAAGGAAGGGATTGGATTAGACCAGTTTAAAGTCATTTGTCCTCTGCAAGGGGGACTCAGAGAATTCCAGATTTACAACTTTTTGTTTTGGAGACAACCTGTTATTTTAAAGTACTTAAATATAAGGTGACCTATCCTCAATTAGACTTATCCTAAGATCCTTCCCCTCTCCTTGTTCTAGCGTATACTTCTGTTGTGGCAAATGTGTCATTTCCATTATTTCAAAAGATACTTGAAAAAAGTTAAGGTCTTAAGTCTTTTATTATCTGTCTCTCCCTACTTCCCCAAATCATCTGCCTCTGTACCCCCAAACATACCTATTCTCCAGTCTTACTGAAATACTCAAAAAAGTGCCAGGCACGGGGTCTCTGGGGTTTGGGGGACAGGGACAGGGCCATCTGTGAGAAGTTAATCTCAAACAGCTTCCTGAGCAACAAAGTCAGCCGAGAAGGCAAAGCAGAAAAAAATGGGGTTCTCAGAAATTCTGGATATGAAGGATTTTATGGGAGTCAGATGTTTGACATTATATGGTTGGTGGGCAGTAGATTAAGTGAAATTTGAGTTTTATCATAATAATATTCCTTAAGAATTCTGGGGGAACCTCAGGTTACTTTAAGAACTGTCTACAAATCCAGGACATAGCTCAAACTTACTTTTACTATAAATTATACTATATTAGATCTTAAGCTATTTTGAATTTATCTTTGCCTTATTCCACCACTCCTTCCCGCACACACATACCAGCCCTCAATTGTGAATGAACAGCTCAGATTCTTGGGCATAACAAGGGTTTAGAAATAAACATTGAATAAGCTTTACTCAGTTCCACAAAGTAAATGGAATTTTCTAGCCCTTCCATGTCCATTTGGATTTACTCAGGAGGGCAGGTCCCCATGAAAATATGGGTAGTCCCATGACTTCCTTGTTGTTTCACAGAAAATACAAAGTCTGACATCCACATTCTCAAATCACAAAGTCCCTCTGTCTAAAAGCAAAGTTGTTGGTTGCTGTGGGAATAAGGCATTCAATCTCATAGAATATGCAACCATTCAACCCATCCAAAGGTGGAACTTCTACCTTCCTCTCCACCGACGCTCTGTTTCAGGCAAAAGTCTGTAGCCAAGAATGAGAGGTGAGGATAGAATCTTCTCTCTTGCTCACGTACCTCTCACACCCACCAGCTGCTGTCTTCTGCTAGAGCTGAAACAGACTTTCTCTGTCACCTACACATTCTAGTTCTGTGGTGGAGTATGTCTCACAACTCACTTTGATAGAAGATATTTTCACCTAAGAATCTCAAATGAACCCGGCCAGTGTGGCTCAGTGGATTGAGTGCTGTCCCATGGACTGAGAGGTCCTGGTTCGATTTGGGTCAGGGCACATGCCCGGGTTGCAGGCTCGATCCCCAGCGGGGGAGTGTGCAGGAGGCAGCGGATCGATGTTTCTCTCTCACATGGATGTTTCTATCTCTCTTTCTCTAAAAAATCAATGAAAACATATTTTAAAAAAAAAAAAAGAATCTCAAATGAAACATCCATTTCAAAAGTCTGTTGTAGAAAATCAGAGCAAGTTTGTAGAGAAAACAGTAATGGTATTTTAACTTTTAGTCTAAAGAAACACCAGGTTACCCAAGTATAGAAGTCCCTGAGTCCTTTGAAGACTATTTATTGACCAAAAAGAATGGTTACTTTTCATCATTTCCCGTCTTCCCCCTTTGCTCCCTCTTATCTGCATGTGCATCTAAATCAAATTTAAACTTAAATGTTTTTACTTCTCCAACTAACTGCATCTGTTTAATCTAAGAAAAAGTTTGCTTTGAGAACAAACAGACAAAAATTCCCAAAGCACCTATTACTGGGCAGGGCAGAGGACCCCTGAGTGTTGGAGGCTCAGGGCTTCCCTGTTCTGAACAACCTTGAGTATTTGCTCTGTTTCTTGGGAGCTTGCAAACATGGAGACGTTTATAGTGGCAATAAAGAGCCTGAAACTACCTCATAAGCCTCTCTGTCAGACAGCAAGTCCCCTAGCACTTCTCCTAATTAACTTCTAACCTGCTGGCCATGGGGATTTTTTTCTTCTTTAACTGCTAATGAAGTCCAGAATCTCAAAGTCTCCTTGATTTTACTAGAGCCATCCAGTCGTCAATTACGAGCCGTGTGTTTTTCTTGCTCACTTAGACTTTATAAGGTGCACCACGGTGGGAATGAACAATTTTTTTTTCCTCTTTAGAGTCAACTGTTAATTTCCTTCCAGGTTTATTTTGCTTGCCTCTGCAGGATCAATAAAAGCCCAGGAAGAACAACAAGATGACAATATGGGTAAATAGATTTGGGGATGTGAGAAGTTCCACGCACAAGCCAACCATGCTTGAGTGTCCTTTCTCGTCAATGACTACTGCGTTCACCTTATTCTGAGACATCAAACACAGTTCCCCTCAGAAAAGACACTCTAAGAGAGCTGGTCATTTTCTGTTCTCTTTGACATTTTCCTGATTGGCACATTTTACTTTTCATGTCCTTTGAAGTCTCCAGAAGAAACTCAGGTAAAGCACGCACACACACACACGCACGCACACACACACACGCACGCACACACACACACACACCCTATCCCCAGCATTCCCAATTAGAACAATTGACCAACATACTTTTATTCTTTCCAATTTACTTTTGATTGCTATGGTTATTTTTTTAATTTTTAGAACTTGACTTTGTTCTGGGATTCAAAGAGCTTTCCATTCGTAGCTTGCTTATCCACGATTAGTTCCTCCATCACTTCCCCTAAAGAGGCCAGATGTTCTTTACTTCAGTTCTGTTCGTGAGATAAGTGGGTGGGCTAGAAACACAACTTTCTCTTCATGTATAAGACAGAAAAGTGATCCGTTAAAGGGTAACTTTTAAAGGGACAAAAGAAATCTATTCAACAAGGTATCTTTAGCCACAATACTTGTAAATTCAAGAAATCACCTGGTTTGTCCTCACCTTCCAATGAATGGTGTGGGGTGTATCAGTGGCTTTTCAAATTCAAAGCATAATTTTCAAAACCTTGAAAGTTTGACTCTCATGTAATTATAATATGGACCTGTTTCAAGGAGTTTATTCAACTCATTAATTAACGAGGAAAGCAGTAATAAGGTCAAGTGTGATTCAAAAGGCATTTTGAGGATTTGGATTTTTATAGGCATTTTGAAACAAAGATAAAACAGAATAAGAGGTTAAATGCAAACCTGACCAGTGTCCCGTAGGCAACCACGCATAGGGGTTACCTTGTACCTGACAGAAACTATGTGCATTTCTATTAGACCAAACTTACAAACAGTGAGTCAAACCAAGTGCATTCCTCTAGAATAACTGATTCTTGAGTGTGCCTGACAAACGATGCCTCCGTATAACATTGAAAGAACATGCTGCATACCTTTTTACATGATTCCCATACGTTCAATAATTGTTCTTATCATAATGAAGTGGCAACAACCACTTTGAAGATCATGCCCTGAGACAGTTCTGAGGACAACTTTCAGGTGACGGTAATGGGCCCATGTTTCCTCCTTCTCAATGTCATTTCTGTGTTTGTGCATACAGGTGTACACGTGTGTGCATGAAACATGGCAATTCTGGCATTGCATATGCAATGTGAAAACCTTTTAAATCTCTTTTGAAAAACTGAATTTGCAGACAACTTAAACTACCCTGCTCCTTAGCACCAGATTACCAATTTTCTTTTTACACTACCCTCTCCACCTCGGCCCTCTGTGTAATTTCCATCAGACTTGCTCTCCGGGACAATTCACAGAATGCATTTTATTGCCTTTCACAAGGAACTTTCACACTGGTGCTAGAAATCTAGACAATAAAGAGTGGCCTTTTCCAGATGTGTAACAAGGGGTGGGGCTTTCTTCAAGATCTTTGCAGTTTAAATATAAATTTAGATTTAAGTTCCTATTATTGATGCCAGTTATGTTCCCTGAGAGGGTTTCTGGACCACGGAAGAGTAAGCCTAGCTTTTGTCTTTGCCAATATCTTGAGGAAGGGGATATTAAAATTAACTCTTACATTTGTATTTTATTTCCTTGTTTTCATCTTAAAGTTCCCTGATCAACAGAGAGGTCCTCTTGGGTTCTCTTCTTATGCTGAGGACCACAGTGATATCAGGATCACACTGACTAAGTGAAATTGTTCATAAGTTTTGGAAATGTTTTGAAGAGAGATCACAGGCTTATAATCTATTTTCTACTACAGAATATTCAGAACGAAGAGCCAAACCTTTTGGAACTGGGTCACACAGGATCCTTAATGTTGCCAGTCTGTGAGCCTGTTTATAAAATCTTATGGTGGCACTGTAATTTTCTCCGGTTTGCTAACGAAGACTAATTATCCAAATAATTCAGCCTGGCTATCTGCTCTTGACCACTGCAAATCTCCCTGCTGTTCCTCAAAGCTCTGTTTGTTCCCCATTTCTTCTCTTGTTTTAAACCCCTCACTGTTCTGAGTGCCTTTTATTTAAAGAGAAATTGGATACCTACTGTGTAAATTTCTGCAGGGAGTCCTTTAATGTAGACTGTTGCAATTTTCTCCAAGAATATGCTAATAATTACACCGGCTAGGGACCTGGACTTTGTTATCTACAAAGGTGGAACTGTGTGAAGGAAAGAGAAAAAAAAAGTCTCAACTCTCTGCACCAGTGAAAAGAGAACAAAATAATACAGGAGAAAGGAAAACAAAGTTATTTGTTAAAAGGCAGGCAGGAAATAGATGCTCAGAAGTAGCAACTGTGGCCACTGGTCTTCGCGCAGGCTCTTAAGAAAAGCCATGCGTGAAGGGAGGACAGTGAACTTTGGTCTCAAGGGGCAGCAGGCTGAGTTCTGGCCTCTGTAGTCATGGCAACAGACCATCCCCTTGTGCTTCTTGGGACCTCCTAGAGTCCTCTGTAGCCTCTGCCAGAGGTATGGGTGTCTGAATGCAAGAATTGCTGGTTAAGATTGTTTTAAGGGAGCTCCGGTGTTTTGTTTCTTGTTTCTGTTTAAAAGACAACTTTTTGAAATAAATTGCATAGTTGTGCTTCAGAGGAAAGTTTCTGGGAAATAACTATGGCTATCTTAGAACCCAAGGTGCGCGGAAGTGATGTGGCAGTCACACTGTGTTTGATCAGCAGCACACTTCTATCCTAAGGTTATTTGCCAAGTGGATTATTTCAGGTGACCTGGCGTCTTTATTGTTATTAACAGGCCTTTCAGCGGTCGCAGACTGATTCCGTCGGATGCTTTATTACAAAGTTCTGAACCTGCCGTCACTCTGCAAGCTTGTTTCAACCAAGATGAAGTTTTGGAAAACAGATTTCTTTTCAGAAGTCCTGTATCAGCAATAAGGTAAATCATTATTCCCACACACTGATGTGGAAACTGAAGCACTGGAAAGGAGAAGAAATTTGCCAATGATGGAAGCAAAATCACGTCCTGGCAGGACTCAAGATCCTTCAATTCTCTGCTTATTTTTATTGGTTGGGCTTCTGAAACTCTGGTTTTGGTGATTTCTTTAAGGGTTCTTTCTTAGGTAAAGGTGTTAAAATCCAAAAAAAGATCACAAATTCACTTAAAATAATAAGACCAATATCCAGCAGTACTTTTTGGAGTTTCACAGAAGGGGACATTTTCAACAGCAACCAAAAATGGATAATGATAGTAATATTATTAATAATAGAACTGACATTTATTGAACTATGTGTGTGAGTTCTAAGCACTTTATAAGAAGTGTCTCGTTTATTTCTTTCTACTTAACTGATGAGGGAACAGGTTTAAGGATCTTCCCCAAAGTCACATAGCTAGTGATTGGTAGAGTCAGAATTTAAACCTAGGCCTCTGTACCAGTGTCTGTTTCTAATCACTCTGCCATGTCCTATGCCACAGTTTAAAATATATGCACAATATTTACATATTATAGAGTAATAAAACACAACAGTTATTTTGAAATCTACTAACTGCATCCCTGTACAGAAAGAACCACCGTCCTTTGCTGAGCTCCCACTCTGTGTCAGGTACTTCCGTGGGCACCGTGCCTTTCTTCCTTCACTCCTCACCACAACCTGCACTCAAAGAGATATGATCCCTGTTTTATTTGGGAAGAAGTGCAGCCCAGAGATGTTTTTAATAACTTGCCCAGGTTGTACTTTAACAGCAGTCTGAGCAAGGGTGCATGATTTCAAAATACGTGGTTTTTTAATGCTGCCATGCCATTTTTCTCAAGTTGTTTTTGAGGTGTAGCTTTAGTTTAATTAAAAATGACTGGGGACCAAATCTATGTTCTTAGTCCCTGATCTCATTTTTATACTAAATTTGTTAATGAGATGAAAGTATTGTTTCCAGAAAACCTGAATAATACATGCAGATTACCTGCGGGGTAAATGGTGGTCTATCTTTTTAACTTAAGTTACTATCAGTTGATTAACTTGACTTTCATTCTTTAATACTTGAATGAATGAAACATGAATGAGTAAGCAAATGAGATAACTAACATCTTTGTATGTCTAGTGGACTAGGCAGTAGGCACTATGCAAGGTGATTTCATATTCTGATTTTTTGTCCTATCCACAAAAGTTCTGCAGTTAAATGGCTGTTTTTTATTACTGCTATATTAATAAAAAAGCTGTGGTACATTTACACGATGGTACTATGTGGCTGTAAAGAAAGGATCTCTTGCCCTTTGCAATAGCATGGATGGACCTGGAGATTATTATGCTAAACAAAATAAGCCAATCAGAAAAAGATAAATATCACATGATCTCACTTATATGTGGGATCCAACGAACAAAATAAACTGACAAACAAAATAGTTTCAGAGGTGTGGATACATGGAACAGAATGACAGATTTTAGAGTGGAGGAGGATGGGGGGATCAGGAGAGATTAACCAAAGAATTTATATGCGTATATGCATAGCCCATGGACAGACAGTAGTGTAGGGAATGCCTGGGGTGGGGCAGGGGCTGGGTGGAGGGGGGGAAAGGGGGAAAATGGGGGACATTTGTAATGCTGTCAACAATAAATTTAAAAATTGAAGATTATGATTTAGGGAAAATCTTTAGGCATTTGTACAAATTTAGAAATTTATATTATGTGGTATAAACTTTTATAAATTATAAATAGTTTTCAAAAGTTAAACTAGAAAAAAAAAAAGAATGAGGGATCTGAGTCTTAGATTAAGTGAATTGCTCAGACTTCCACCTAGTGAACTGAGACGTTTGGAAATAGAGCCCAGGGGCCTTTGGCCCCAAAGTTCATGCTCCATCCAAGTTTAAATTTCTTAAAAAAATTTTCTTAGATACAAAAAAAAACATTTTAGATCTATCTGTAAGCAATATAGAACCATATAAGTAGCACCCAAATATTTATGCCCTAGATTCATAAACAATATTTTACCTTTAACTTTCAATTCCCCTGAGTACATTTTACATTCCATCTCTTCCTTTCTGTCTTAGAGAGTTTCTTTATAGTTTCATAGCTATTTACATTCCTAAATAATGCATTATTTAGATAGTGTGCTTTTGAACTTTAAATCAGTTGAATCAAACTGTGTGTATTTTTATCATACTTGCTCTTTTTGCTTGACATTATTCCTGAGATTCATCCATGGTACCAAATAAAGTTGTATTCCATGTCTTTTCACTGTTGTATAATATTCCATTACAATAGTGCTGCCATGATTTGTGTTATTCATTCTACTTTTGATGACTATTTGAGTTTATTTTATTCTTTTGTGTTTGATATTTTTGCTATTACGAAGAGTGCTAATAAGAACATGTGACATATATTTCTCAGAGCACATCTTAGAGTATAACAGAGTTATCAGGTTTACACAGTTTTTGTCTATTAAGATAATACCATATTGTTTCCCAAGATGATGGAGCAATTTACACTCCAACTCACTCTGAACAACATTGCATCATTATTCAGCTTCCCCTACATCCTCACCAATATTTAATATTGTTATACTTTAGTTTTGACTAATATGATTGGTTTGAAATGGTATCTTATTATAGTTTTTATTATTGATAATCATGGGAGTCTTTTTGGTAAGTTTTGCGTCATTTCCTCATTGTGAAGTATCAATTTGTTTTTACATTTGCCCACATTTTTCTGTTGGGTAATTTGCCTTTTTCTTCTCAATTCGTAGTCCTTTTATCCATTCTAGATATTAAATATTGTCATTTAATCTATTGCAAATAACTTCTTCCTGCTTACATAGTGCTTTCACTTACTTATGGGGACTTCTGATGTATGGAAGTTCTTAACTTTAATATATTCATGTTTGTCAATCAGTCCCTTGATGCTTTGTACACAAGGGTGATCTTCCTTAATCCAAAGTAATGAAAAGATTCTGCTCAAAGTTTTATAGTTTTGCCTTTTGCATTTACACATTTAACCCAGCTAGAGTTGATTTTGGCTTATGCTGTTATACAGGGGTCCAATTAATTCATATTTTTTCTGTGTAGATAACCAGTTGTTTCAGATTTATTTATTTTTAATCCATTTGTTTTCTCAAGGCTCTGCAAAGCAAGTTCTGTATAAATCTGGTTTCCACATATGCATGGATGTATTTCGGGGCACTGTTTTTTCAGTTCATCCATTTCTGTGATAGTACTATACTGTCTTAATTTTTAAAGTTTCTAATAATACTTCATATCTGGTAAGCCAAATCCAATTACTTTGCTCTTCTTAAGCAATGTTTTTCTCATCTTGTAACTTTGATCTTCCCCATAAATTTTAAAATCAGCTTGTCAAACTCCCTCAAAATCTGTTGGTATTTTGACTAGAGTTGAATCACACCACTAAAGCAATTTGGTGAGAATTTACATCCTTAGGCTATTGGCTTTTTCTTATTAATTTGCAGACCATGTCTGTGCTATGGTTTTCTATTTAAGTCTTTGAAAAAATTTTCTTCAATATCACTTTCTCCATACAAATTTTATACACGTATTACTTGATTAATTCCTTGGTACTTCACCTTCATTTTACTTGAAGCCAGTATAGAGCTGTCTTTTAATAATTACCTTTATAAATGTTTTTTTGAGCGTGTAACAAACTGCAACTGATTTTTTGTACTTTTTAAAAGAGCATAAAAGCTTTATGTTTTGCAACAGCTTTCGTTTACAGAAAAATTGAAAAGAGAGTACAGAGAGTTTCCACAAATTTTGCCCCCAGTTTCCACTATTATTAATTTCTTATGTTACTATAATGCATTTGTTATAATTAATGAAGCAATATTAATACATTATTATTAACTAAAGTATACACTTTTGCCAAATTTCTTTCATTTTAACCTAATATCCTTTGTCTGTTCCAGGATGTCACCAGGATACCACATTACATTTAGTTAACCATCTCTCCTTGGGTTCAATTGGTTCTGACAGTTTTTAGGGCTGTCCTTGATTTAAAGGCCTTGACAGTTTTGAAAAGTACTGGTTAGTACAAGGTGTGAGTGGCGGGAGATCACGGCCACAACACGAGGCCAGTGTAGAGCAAAATGGCTTTACTGCATATGCCTGGGTGGAGGCAGGCCAAGCCGAAAAGGGCTTAGCACCGAGTCTTTTTTGTTGTCTGCTTTTAAAGGCACAAACTACAGGGGAAAAAAAAACTACATTAAAAAAAACCCCACATTCTCTTGGCACCGCGTAATTGGTGTCTGGGTTGGTACGAGTTGTCTCAGAGGTAAGGAGTCTGCTCCGGCAGAGGTCGGGGCCATCATTAATCTCTTCTCATGGTTCCTCTGAGTTTCTCAAGGCCATCCTCAACCCCTTATCTTTATAGTTTTCTTTGGGTTTCTCAAGGCCCTCATGTTTACAAAAAAGAAACTGCCAGGGTGTGTACGTGCAGTAACTGAGGGTCAGAATGGAGTTTAATTTTGTTAAAACATTATTAACCCTTTCAGTTAGGTATGTTATAGAACCTTTTTATGGGATTAGTCTGATGTTTTTTCTCATGATTATAGGTTTTTAGGAGGAAGACCATAGAAGTGAAGTGCCATTTTTATTCTATTTTTCAAGAGTACATAATTATTGCCTGGCTGATGTACTCCCTCATGTCCCCTTACCATACTGTGCCTTACAGAGGGAAGTCACTATGCCCAGCCCAGGCCTGAGGAGTGGAGAGTCATGCTCCACCTTCTTGAGGGCTGAATGTCTTCACAAATTATTTGTAATTCTGCACAGGACACTGTCTCTTCTCCTTCCTTCATTTATTTATTACATAATTTATTTATATCAACAGGGACTCACAAATATTTAATTTATACTTTGCATTATAATTTGATACTACTTTATATTGTTGCTAAAATTGTTCCTAAACAACCATGTTTTCTTCAAATAATGACAGGTTTTCTTTCTTTCAGATTATTACACTTTTTTTAAGGATATGTCTTTATTGATTTTTTAGAGAGAAAAGAAGGGAGGGAGAGATAGGAACACTGATGAGAAACATCGATTGACTGCCTCCTGCACACTGCAACTGGGGCCTGTGCCTGACCAGGAATCTAACCGGGGCCTCTCAGTTCAGTGGATGGGAACGATGCTCAATCCACTGAGCCACACCGGCCAGGTAGATTATTACAATTCTTATACATTTGCCTTGTTGCACTTAACTAGGACCTTTAGTGTGACGCTAAATTGAAGTTTATAATAGAGAACACACTTGGCTTGTTTTGGATGGTACAGGAAATAAGTTTAACATTTTATCATTGAAAGTAGGATATTTGCTAGTGTGTGTGTGTGTGTGTGTGTGTGTGTGTGTGTGTGTGTTTAATCCTTTATCAAGTCAAAGAAGTTTCCTTCCATCCATAGCTTGTTTGCCTCAGAAACAGACTCTGAAACAATGACTTAAAAGCAATTGTTTATTTGGGAGAGAATCTCAGGAAACATCATAAAGGAGGTGTTCAGTGAGTTAGAGAAGAGAAGAAAACAAATAAAAGGTGCCTCCTGAAGCCAGTTACCACTGGGAGTCAGTATAAAAGCTTAGAGTTAGTCTACTTGAGAGATGAGGGATCTAGGAATCCTTGGTTGAGGGCTGCTGGGGAAGGAGTAGGGGGCTAATTCTCTGGCACTTCTGGCTTGCCTCATGGGCCATAAAGCAAGAGAAAGGTCTTAGGCACATAGATGCTGGACAGTAGAAGTCTGAGTGTGCTGAAGTAAATGAAAGGGCACCTGGGCACCAACTGCCTCAGCTGTACTTGCAAGGATGCTTGTATTTTGTTGCCTGTAGCAAACAGATGTTCAATCTATCCAATATATTGTATCTGTTAATGGTTATTTTAATTTTTTATTCTAATCTGATTTATTAATAATAATAATTGGAGAACTATTATTTTATATTACATTATTGTTAATTGGTTTTTGCATTTTAAATGACCTTGAATTCTTGGGTTAATCCAATTTGCCAATGTTTCCTTTAAGATTTTTGCATCTCTGTTCATGAAATGAGATTGATGAGATTGGCCTGTAAATTTTCTTTGTTATATTGGCTTTATCAGATTCTGGTTTCAAGATTATAGCAAAGCTCATGTTATGAGGTGGAACTTGATTTATTCTAAGCTCATGCTCTTTCCACCACAATGGTGTTTCTCATATACCTTGGGGACAGTGGCATGCAGACTTACAAGTTAACAAGGTGTGGGGGTATTAGCAATAGAAAACTCTGGTTAGAACTGGGGTCCACATACGTGTTTCAGCCCCAAAGAATTGATCATTAGAAATAAGACAATGTACACAGGTCTTAATTTTTTATCTGTGTTAGATCCAAGTTTTTTCTTTTTTAACAATTTGGTTCTGCTTTAGAGTCCCCTCCCCCTAAAATACCTTAATTATATTAAGCATCATTTTCAAAGCATCATCTCATTTTTGAGAGAGAGCTTTATTCTCTACTTTCTCCAATTTTAAATAAATACTATCTCTCACACTCTCTAATTGTTACGGATTTGTAAAGCTGTCTGGTGTAGAACTGTGGGAGAGTTACCTAGCTACACCTGAAACGTTCAGAAGGCAATATGTCATCCTGAGGTTTTGCATCGCGTCATGTACAGTGTCTCTACATTAAGCAACACCATTTAGAAAACTATACATATATTTAATTCTAACAAAATTTCACATTTTACAAGGACAGTACTGTGGGTCAGGATGTGGGGCACCATGTTACACACATACTTTGTTGCATGACTTTGTAGTCAGAATTGTCTGGCTCAATTTAGTATTTTTTTTCAGATGATATGCTCTGAATGGGCTTTGTTTTAGATCCCATTCTTACCTAAGCCAAACTAAAATTTGACTTTGACAATAATGAGTGCTTTTTGAAATCAAATGTAGAGACTTTTTTTTTTACCACCTATTTCTCTCCTTGAGCATGATGTTAATCTGAGTCCTGGAGATAGACCCCAGCCTCTAGCCTCCACCCTCTCTCCTTAGTGAGGGCCCAGGTGCCCATGTGATTGTTTTCCTTAGTAGTGCCTGTTTTCATTTTCTCTCTTAGATCCCTTTCCTCTCATCTAATTTTACCAAGTCACCTTGACCCATATACAGGATTGCCCTGGACACATTTAAAAAAATACCAAAGACTGAACTTACTTTCCTTTGTATTTGTTCCATTCCCCCAGCCTCTTACTTCTTATCTCTTCCCTTTCCTGATGCCTTCAGATTGAGATACCTTCCTCCCCCACCATTTTGCAGTCTTAAGATATTTTTCACAAATGACTAGTTATTTCACTTTTACATCACCCTCTCCCTGCATTTAAAATTTACCAATAAAAAAAAAAAAGCTTAAGCTGAAGCTATGCAGATACGTGTATTCTATCATGTAACTTAAGGTTCTTGAAGTATATATCTTGTGGTCCCTTGAAGTTGCATCCTGAATTTTATCCATTTGGCTCATCTACCCAAGCCTGCATGTACAAGGGTTCTTACAACTGACAGACTCAACCAAAGACCCAGAACTTCACACAACATAGGCTGTTGTTCAATGACAAACTATTTTATAATCTTATTCTCTGATCAACATTTTATTATTTTGTACCCTTGAAAGTAAATTTCCTTCCTGCTAATATTTCTAATTTAAAAACTGAGATCCAAAGCAAAGAAAAATAGAAAGGTATAACATGGTTCTGGCTCAGCATCTCATAGAAACATGGGGACTATTTTTACCTGGCGGCCTTACTAGGACGCTCAGGCACACAGGTTTTTCAAATTTCAGTGTATATAAGAATCAACTCAAGAGCTTGTTTAAAATATTAATTTCTGCTCATCTCTCCATCCTCCATTAAGATTCAGCAATTCTTGGTTGGGTCTCTGGAGTCTGCATTTCCAGCAAGTGCCCTGGGTGATTGTGATGCAGTGGAAACCCCTGTGGTTGGTGAGAAAATGAACTGGAAAGAGTCTCTCAAAGAACTGTCTGATGATTTATGGGCAGTGTGATTTATAGCAAGCAGGACTTTATCCTAATTTCATTCAGCTTCTAGCTGCTGTTCTGGGCTATGCAGTGCGGAACAAATGGGCACTGCTCCCCTAAAATGCCCTGGCAACAAATCTGTCCTTGGCTGCAGAGATGAAAGGGAGCTTGAAAAAAAAGTTAGCCAAACCTCACTGTATCATTGTTCTGTTTCAACCCAACCGGAGTGCCTTACAGTCTCCCTCTAACCACTCAGAGTCAGTGCAGATCCCACAAGATAAAGGCTCAGTTCTCCACAAAACTGCCCTCACTTTGGACGCCAGACACAAGTGGAGCCCCAGCTCATCAGCACTTCTGACCAACTGGATATAAACTCAAGGATTCTTACAGTCATCTCAGGTTTGAATTTCGCTAGAATGACTCATGGAACTCACTGACAATGCCATACTCACTCTCACAGCTTTATTTTACAGGATGCACATAAGGTGACCTTTGGGGGTCCATGACACAGACCTTTTGTGATACTGTGATTTATAATAAGGAATATGTATTTAGTCTTCATCCTCTTTCTGGCACAATTGGAATGTCCTGTGCTGAGAGCAATAAAGGTGTCTTTTGTTATGATAATGAGGTGACTTTTGGGAGGCATCTAAGAATGGGGGCTGGTTTCCAGGAGATCCAACCATGTGATTAGAGGGTTGGAACTTTCAGTCCTATCTCCCACATCTGGGGAGAGAAGAGGGGCTAAAGGTTGAATAAAGCACCAATGATCCATGATTTGATCAATCAAGACTATGTAATTAGACATCCATAAAAACCCTCAATAAAGGGATTTCAGAGATTTTGTGGATTAGTGAACATGTGGAGATTTGGCGAGAGCGGTGTGCTTGGAGAGGGTATGGAGGAGCCCTGCTCCCCTTCCCACATACCTTGTCCTATGCAGGTCTTCCATCTGGCTGTTGCTCTGTTATGTCTGTTTAGTATAAACTGTTAATCTAGTAAGTAAAATGTTTTCTTGAGTTCTGTGTGCCACTCTAGCAAATTAATCAAAACCGAAGAGGGAATCATGGGAACCTCTGCTTTACAGCCAGTTAATCAGAAGCACGGCTAACAACCTGGACTTGTTTGCAATCGGCATCTGAAGCGGGGAGCAGTCTTGTTGGACTGAGCCCTTAATCTGTGGAATCCAATGCTATCTCTGGATAGATAGTGTCAGAATTGAGTGGTAGGACACCAAGTAGGTGTCAAAGAATTGCTTGGTGTGGAAAAAGGAACACATACATTTTGGAACTGGAATCAGAATTGTTACTTCCTATGCCTCTCCCGATAGAATCGAGACATGTCACTCTCCCAACATATCAGTGTGTTCACCAATCAGAAAACTCCACTGAGCTTCAGTGTCCAGAGATTTTATTGGTGTTTCATTGCATAGGCATGATTGATTAAATCATTGACTATGAGACTGAACTCAAGTTTTCCCTCCCTCTCCTCCCTGGTTGTAGGGCTGGCCTCTACCAATCCTCTAATCAAGTGGTTGGTCTTTCTCCTGACCAGCCCCCATCTGGAGGCTATCTAGGGGTTCACCATGAGCTATTTATTAGCATAACAAGACACAACTATCACTCTGGAAATTCCAAGGGTTATGAAACTCTGTGTGAGGAACTGGGAACATAGACCCGATATATTCTTTGCTAAACCACAGGAATGAAAGGCAACAATGTGTACCTGTGGGTGAGCACCCCAGTGTGTACTATACATCCTGCTGGAATCTGAAAATGCAGAAACAAGATTGATGGGAAGGGGGCTGGGCATCCTCTTGGGTGCAGTGCACCTAGGGTATAAAGTCTCAGAGCTCCCTGACAAGCATTCTAACAAACAGACCCTTTCCCCTTGAGAAAGTTTTGCAAGAATTCCTGCAAGAAACCTTTCCCTGCTTCCCATTTTCCTGTCCATTTCCTTTTTCCCTTTTTCGGGTTTTTCTTCAGTCCGATAATTGGTTGGAACAGACTGAAAAACTGTATAAGCCCATTAGGACCTTAATCACCTGTTAAAGATGAGAGCATCCAGTGAGGAACAACAGCATTTAATCCTTTGAGGGGAACTAATTGAAATTTCTCTTTTGAATCCATGCCCGAATAGGTTCTGTGAGGACATCAAACACAGAACCCCGAGCTCAGACATCAGCCATACTAATGGGCTTAGGGACGAGGTGGGAGACAGAGGCTGCCCAGTGCCGGGAATGAGAAGTTCAAGTCCAGTTCAGTGTGTTTCTTTCCTCCTGAGCAGAGACCTGTGTACTATGAATTGTTAGAATGAAAAGAACTATACAAACGCAGAGAAACATTATCATAATTACTTTTGGCCTAGAAATATTTTTAGCTAATGTTATTTTAATAAGAGCTGCTGTCAAGGGGGAAAAGGCAAATCATTTAAAGCCAAACTTCGCTCTGATGTTCTCTGATTTAATGCTCCCCTGCCTGTTCTGCTGGATATTTCACAGCCTCTGAAGCGGACTGTTAGGGTAGCAAGCCTATTATTTCAACCCAGGGAGAATATTGGGCAACACTCTCTCCCAGAAATGGTGCTTAATATCGCAGAAAATAGGGGAGGATAGGACAGTCTCTGTCCTCAAGAAGCGTACAGTCTTTAGAAGTGGGGATATCCAGGTATGTGGACAACTAACAAAATACTAACAGAATGAGATCTGGGTGCAAGTAAATTATGGCACAAAAAGCACAGTTCAGATCATTTCAAAGGAAGATACAGAAACTCATTCCTCTGAAGGTGCACTTGAACAGGTGCTAAGAAGGATTGTATAGAATTACCATTGGGTTCCAGAGAAAAGGCATTTGAGGACCAAGAAAGAGCCTGAACAAAGGCAGAGCATCCTGAAAATGCATAAAACATGTAAAGATCATAAAGTTTTGCCACATAAATCAATCTAATAAAATTACATACTTTAAAGAACTCTGCAGAAAAATTTTCTGGGTTAGAAACAGTTTTTTTTTTTACAACTCTCCCTTCCTCTCCCACCCCCATCCCTGATTTTAACATAACAGCCATTCTCAAAATGTGGTCCATAGACCATCAGCATCAATATCAAATGGGAACATTTTAGATAGGTAAATTCTCAGGTCCAGTTTCGGTCCTACACTCTCTGGGGGTGGGTCTAGCAAATTGTTTTGACAAGCTCTCCACGTGATTCTGATGCATGCTAAAGTTTGAGAAGCACATGACACACCTCGGAAATCGTTTTCCTTCTCTCTGGTCAATTCCCGATTTTCCTGATGGCATGGCTATTAAAACTGCTCCTATCTATTTTTACTGTTCTCTTAGACAATAACCTATTGTGCAGAGGGAAAACAAATGTTATCAGGAAGGAGACTTTCAGCTTTTCTTACAATCCAAACTCAATCCTCTTTAAGGGTCTTTCTTCACCTTCTTTACCTCCTGTCCCTTATGTTTTGCAGGAAGAGATGCTCCTCCTTCTCTACAAGTCTGATGGTTTCTTTCATCATGTCTTGCAGTTCATCCCTTCCGCAAAGCTTCCCAGACTGGCTGTACTAGTCATTCTCTCTCGCGTGCATCATCCAGTATTCTGTTTCTCCTTTCTTACTGGCCCATTTCTCTCTGTTTATCTGTGGTCAATCACAGATAAATAAATAAACAAACAAACAAACAAATAAATAAATAAATAAGTAAATAAGTAAATAAATAAATAAGTAAATAAATAAATAAATAAATAATAAATTCATCAACGACAAAAATCTTGCCTTGACTCTATCTTCCTTAAAAACTGTCACTGACTCTTTTTCCAACTTTTGATTGTGAAAGTTCTTGAACTCAGGAAAATAAAGCTGATGCCTAAATTCAACAATAAACATTTGCTTCTAATTCTGCTAGAGTTATCTATGGCTTTTGTTTTGGTTTTGAATGCCTTCTGCATTTTAGTGTGGTCCTCCATGATTTCTGGAGCCTTCCTGTCTCCTGCACCTCATGTATTTCTGACTCTTCTGTTTATTATCCTAATCGTTTGGCTCTTGCTTCTCTGCCCTTTAATCTTTGTTTCCCCTGTTTTAAGTGGTGGTAACTTAGAGCGGCTCCACTATTGACTACATCTTGTTTACTATAAAATCTATAGTTAACTCTTTAACCTCCATCCTGAAGTGAAATCCTACTTAAAGTTGTTAATTGGACATTTGCATATCAAAACTGGGTTTTTTTTTTAATCCCCATAAACTTATTTTTAAATCGTAATTCATGGAAACTTCTTAGTGTATCAAACCAAAACTTTGGGAGTCATTTAGTACTGTTATTTCTTCTAAACCCCGTATTTATTTTGTTTCCCAAAGTTTATAAATTTTACCTCATAAATTATTATAAGTTGTGTCTTATTCAGTTGCATATGTGAGAGTATGACGCCACGCTGAATAACCCTCATGCTGTTAAAAAGTCCTGGGGCTGTAAAAACACTAGAACACACACACACACACACACACACACACACACACACACACACACACACGGCACCATGATCAAAAGTCATAAAAAATCAGGGACTACAGATACTGAACTTACTAAATACAGAGTATTTTTTAAAATTATGTGTTGTGTAATATGTATTTAACGTATTTAAATAACTAAAAGAGTAGATTCAAAAATATGAATAAAAAGCAAAAGACTATAAAATTACCAAGTAGATTTCAAAAAGAACCAAATAGAATGTCTATAAATTTTAAAAATTGAAATTTAAAGCCTCAGTAGAAGGGTTAAACAGGAGATTAAGCAGTGCTGAAGAGTGAATTAGGGAATTAGAAAAATTTTCTGAAGAAATTCTCAAGACTGTAGGCCATAGAAAAATAAAGAAATAAGAAAAACGGAGATTAAGAGGTTTGAAATAAATTGAGAGGTCCATTATGTGTCTAACTGATCTCTAGAAAAAGAGAAATATAATGGGGTTAATTCAATATTCCAAGAGAAAAAAGGCAGGACCATTTAAGTATTGATTAAAACTTTTAATCCTTAGATTTGGAGAACTTAAAAATCCCAAGAAGTAGAAATAAGAAAGCTACACCTAAATATCATGATATACTAAACAGACAAAGACATGATCTTAAGAACTGTCAAAAGGAAAGATAAGTTAACGTAAAAGGAAGACTTAGAGTGACATATGACTCTTAGTGCAAACAAGCCCAGTTCATATATGGATTCATAGATGGGAATGTCTATCCTCACAGCAACTGAGTAGCAGGCCTAGAGGAGAGGATGGTGCACCTCCCACTTTGGCATGAAAGTGGAGGTAGCAAGCAAGTTCACGAGAGCCCCTCACAACCACCATTCCCAAGGGAGGGGGGGCTATACCCTGCCCAAGCCAGAGGGGTTAGCAGGCAGAATATTTGAAGATTGTGGCTGGAAGCCCCCAAATTTGACAAAAGACATGAATGTTAACATTCAGAAGCTCAACAAATTCCAATTAGAATGAACTTTAAACCATACATACCAAAACACAGAAAAGACAAAAACTCAAATTATGAATGATTTCATAACTAAACTATCATTTTAGCTCATGGACTACACACAATTTTCCCTCTGACCGAACTAACATTGTTATCAGGGCCCTCCAATCCCTCTACATACTAATTATAACACGACGAGAAAAATGCACAATTCCCAATAACCACATTACCTCTCTTCCCCACTTCTCAGCTTCATTTATGCCTTCATCATTTCCCACCTGAATTTTTGTACACATCTCCATCCAGCCCCTTATTCTGCCCCTGTACATTTCATTTCATCTTGATGCCCATCGTATCGTCGGACACCCCCCGAAAGAACCATTGGAAACAATCATGTTCCTCATCTACTTAACATTGCTTTTGGTTCTCTGTTGTAACACAATTAGTTGAAAATTGTTTACTTTAGCATTCAAGGCCTTTCCAAACCATTTTAGTGATCTCTTCTCTTTTTTACAGTTTCCTTCAGTTTCCCTGGGCTCCTGGGAGCCTCACTAAACTTCTCACCATACTGTGAATTTACTGGCTTTCCATGCCTTTGAATATGACCCCGCAACCCCTCTTCTGGGTATCCACCCCAAAATATTGAAAACATTTATTTGCAAACATATATGTTCCATTATGTTCATTGTAACATTATTCACAGTGGCCAAGACATGGAAACAACCAAAGTTTCCTTTGATAGATGGCTAGATAAGGAAGATTGGTACATATATACAATGGAATACTACTCAGCCATAAGAATGATGAAATCCTGCCATTTATGACAACATAGATGAATCTTGAGAGGACCATGCTAAGTGAAATAAGTCAGATAGAAGATGTTAAGAACCATATGACTCCATTCATGTGCAAGATATAAAACTGAAAGCAACAAATGAACAAACAAACAAACAAAAACTCATAGACACAGACAACAGTGTGGTGGTTACTAGGGGGCTTTGAGGGGTAGTAAAGGATAAAGGGGGTCAAATATATGACAGAAGAAGATTTGACTTTGGGTGGTGGGCACACAATGCAATATACAGATCATATATCATAGAAGTGCTTGAAACCTATATAATCTTATTAACCAAAATCTCCCCCAATAAAATTAATTTTAAAACAAGAAAGAAAATGTCCTTTTTTTTTTTTTTTTTTATCCTTACCTGAGGACTTTTTTTTTGCATTTATCTTCAGATAGAGCAGGAGGGAGGGAGGGAGGAAGAGAGAGAGAAAAACATCGATGTGAGAGAGACACATCGACTGGTTGCCACCCATACAGGCCGGCGACAAACTGCAACTGAGGTACGTGCCCTAAGCAGGAACCGAACCCGGGACTCTCTGGTCCGCGGGTGGATGCTCTAACCGCTGAGCCAAACTGACCAGAGCGAAAATGTCCTTTTTATAAGGTCTCTCCTCCACATCCTCTAAGTCCACACTTCCTTCTTTGCTTATGAGTCTCTGCATTAGTTTGCTTGGGCTGATATATACTTTTTTTAAAAATATAGCACAGGCTGGATGAGGTACACAACAGAAGGTTATTATCTTGCAGTTCTGGAATCTGGAGGTCCAAGATCAAGGTCGTAGCAGCACTCATTTCTAAGGTGTCACTCCTTGGTATGCAGATGGCTACCTTCTTGCTGTGCCCTTAAATGTTATTTTCCCCTCTGTATATGTGTCCTCATGGTGTCTCTTTCTGTTATTATAAGGACACCAGTCCTACTAGATTACAGTCCTACTTTAATGACTTCATTTAACTTTACCTCCTTAAAGGCCTTACTTTTGGGGTGGGATCGGGGGGAGACACAATTCAATTCATAACAACCTCCCCTTATCTTTTACAATCCAATTTCTCTGAAATATCCTTTGAATTCTTCTGTAGGCTTACAGAAAATTTTCCACAACAGGCTGACTGTACCCATAACACTGAGTTGCAGTGTGCATGGATCTCAGGATCTGTGAGCCTTTTAAGGACAGGGATCATAGTTCTTTCTGGTTTGAATCCACAAAATATAGAATGCCTGTCTTATGAAATTACTCAATAAAAGTAAAAGTAATTGATTAAAAATACATTCAAGATTTTAAAAGTATTAATTTTATCTATTTTGGTGTTGCTGATAGTTCAAAGTAGCAGCACTCTCCTTTAGGCAAAACAACTCTCTCAATGTACGCTACCTTCTGTGGGAGTGATTAAAATTTACCATCCATGTACGCACACCTAACCAAATCCCTGGTTCCCATGGTAACTGGACAAACTTTATATTCGTGATGTAGACATCGTTCTAAAGGCGAGGGGCGGTGGTGATGAATAGCAGTAACTCCTATAGACAGCGTATTGTTTGTTCCTCATGCATAATGCATGGAGATTATGAAGGACTTTCTCCCTTAGGATGAGGTAACTAGGTAGTTACAGTGGTTGCCTTTAGAATGTGTTTGCCTCTAACAGTCCCCAAGTAGCCTTCCAAAGTAGCTTTTCCTCTGGCATATGGCCTTCTTCCATCGTGTGGTCTTCATTTTCTTCTGTTTGTAGGATTTCAAATCAAGATGAAGGAAATTAGGGGGCCACTGTTATTTTACTTCTTCAAGAGATTTTACAAAGATGTAGTTTAGCTTGAGGAGCAGTCGGAGTTTTTGAAATTGAGTTCCATTAGAAGGGATTCTTTTATATGTGTGTGTGTGGGGGGGACTGAGATCCTCCTCATTTCCATGGTCACTTATGATAAACTGACGTTAAAGGAAGCCTGCAGTGGTCTGTTTTACAATCCAGGTTTTATATTAGACTATGAGGTGCTCACTTGGTAAGTTATATGGATGTCTAATCGCCATGATGTACACCTGAAAGCAATATAACATTGTATGTCAAATGTAATTGAAACATTAGCAAAAATAAATGCAGGTTTTATTGTTATTCAGGTATGGCAAGGCCAAGAAATCAGCAAAGATAGTTTGTTATTCACAGGCCCCAGGAGGAGGGGTCATGCCCCACAGGGAAGCTCCAGCTTCCATCAGGAGGCAGAGAGAATGAGGCAAAAATCTGGGCAAGAGCCTTTATTATTGTTTTTGTGGGAAGGAGTGGGAGTGGTGGGGTATGCAGGCTTAGGCTTGGCTAGTTGGAATAACTTCAGCAGGCTCTGGGGCACAGGTACTGTCCCTGGTTGTCTAGTGTATGGCTCTTGGGTGATTAAGGCAGATGGATAGTGGCCCTGAGTATCAGGATCTGACAGAGGAGGTTGTTGGGGGTGCAGACTCTTGATTGGTTTGTTTATATATGAAAGGTGGGCTCACAGGCAAGTCATTTACTATCTCTGGGAACTGGCTAGCCCTGGGAGGTCCATCCAGAGTCAGCAATGCCACAGATATCAAAGTATTAGAATTTTCTTTTCTTTTTTTATCCTCACCTGAGGACACGTTTGCATTCATCTTCAGATAGAGCAAGAGGGAGAGAGGGAGGAAGAGAGAGAGAGAAACATCGATGTGAGAGAGACACATCGACTGGCTGCCACCGACATGACCCTAACAGGGGCCAGGGACAAACTGCAACCGAGATACGTGCCCTTAGCGGGAACCAAACATGGGACTCTCTGGTCCTCGGGCCGATGCTCTAACTGCGGAGTATTAGAATTTTAAAAAACGCTTAATATACAATCCATGAAACTCAAACACAAATTCACTTAGGACATTTTCAATCTTTGTCAGAGAGAAAATGAAAGATAAAGGAAATTGGCAGAATGACGCATAGTCGGGTGGACAATATAACCTGAGCATTCCCTACAAAAAAAGTCCTATCTTCACAAAAGGGTTAATAAAACAGGTCCATGCAGGAGAAACTCAGTGCATGGATCAGTTTTGGAGAGCAACAGCTGATGCTGTTACTGCCTCATCTTCTGTGAGTGATCACCTTTAGTTTTATAAGAAAATAGTTACTCTAATACCTTGTAGCCTTTGCTTCCACTGAATGTAGAGATTAGAAAACTCTGATTTTTAAAAATTATTATTAAACAATAAACTGAAATACCAAAAGTTAATGTCCTGGTGGGAGCTTAGTACAATAATGAATGAGTCGATAAAGCTCACCTTGGACCATCACTTGACTTGATGAGGGTGATTTTCCTGTTCCCATTGCATGCAGACTCTTTCGGAGCCAGTACATTTCTTCTCTGCTGCATGTCTCCTCGGCACCCTGGGAAGCAGCTGCTTATCTGATTCTTTCTGCACACTCGCCGCTGCTGAGAAAATACATTGCACATTCTGCCGTGCATGTGCTGCCTTGAATTATCTCGTCGTTTTACCACTTGCTGGAAAAACTGCATCTCAGCGGTGCCCCAACTCCCCTGGGAAAGACATCCATCAACACAGACCTGTTTTTCCCCTTAGGTGCCTGTCCATTTTGGTGCCTCTTATTAAGCCTCATAGGGTCCTATTCATCAAAATTATGCCAAAGAAGCCTTGAATTCTTTCTGAGGTGCATATTCAGCAGAATGCCAAGGAAGAGCAGACACACATAGGGAGAGCACTGAAAGAATGTGCAAATTAGGCTACCTATTTTTATTCAAAAGACCCCAAAAATGCAAAGCCATGGATTGGAGTTTTAAATAAAACCCATTCCTGACTCATTAGAAGCTCCTTGCCTATCCTCCTCAGTCATTAACTGTCCAAGGAAGCAGAGAAGTTAGTGACCGAGTTATAAGATTAGGAATATTTTAAGGATTGTAATTCAGCAGGGAAAGAGGCATGGACTTTCGGTTATCTATCTATCTGCCTATCTCCATAGAATGCCTAATATATTTGCAATAAGTGTTAGTGGGAAAATGTCACTTGTCATGTGGAACAATGTCAGAAGAAGAGGAAGCTGAGATGGGAACTGTGACCTGAATTCACCTTAAAAATCACTTTGAATTTAAGTATATGTCCAATGTAATAGATTACCTGGGAACAGAACTGTAATTAGGTTTGGAAAGATGTTAATGATTATACTATTTTTAGAAGAAATAATTACCTGGCAATGAGGACATGTTAACTGCAACTTTATGGTAGCTGGAGGGACTTGTGGTCATTGATGGGAAGTCAGAAGATGGGATGCTTCTCCTGAGGGGAAAAGTAATAAATATACTTGGCCAGTTAAAGACCAAGGGCATGGAGTCACCTGCTAGAAGCTGTGGATGGGCATGGGTGTGTTTAATCTCTTGGCAGAATGTGCTCACCTTGATTAAAGGCTCAAGTGGGGAAGCAGAGAGTTGTGTGCCAGGACAGGTAAGCCTAATTCAGATGGTCATCATGTGCAAAGCTCAAAAGTCAACGGGCTTAGTTTTTGACATAAAGAATGTGTTATTTTTGCCTAAAATGGAAGAGTAGCATCAGACTATAGGCCATAGGACTGTGGTTACCCAGGGAACAAAGAAACAGAGAGGAAGAGAGTTTCAAGTGGAAAAGAAGGTGGGTATAATCTTGGCTCTGTCTTTGGCAAAGTTTAAAAATTGCTTTCTATACCTAATACTCTTTTGTTCATAGACTGTTGCCTTGATAAATGAGGTGACAATCATTGGCAGTGGTGTCCAGGCTCCCCTTTGAGTGACCAAGTGAAAGAGGAGAGAAGGCGCGTGGGTCCATGTTGCCGGTCACTAGTTTTCCAGGGAGATTACCTGGCACAAAAGAGAAGCAAATCTATCACAGATTTTTTTCCATCTTGACATAGCCTGGTTTTCTTAGAATTTGTTTTCTGGGTATGTGGTTTTGCGATGATGCTCTCTCCATTATGTTCTTATAAATAGCATTGGATGTTGGCAGTACATGAAAGTAGTTCCAGCCCCTAGAGTCTCACGGAAGGTGGCCTGTGCCTGGATCCACCTAGCTTCCTCATTTTGGCTAGGGACTATGCTTTCTGGAAATACATACGTGGCAATGATTTAGGTTGCTCCGAAGCAAATACAGTATTCACAAAAAAGGGGGCTGTGAGATGCAATTTGAAATTCTAAAATGGAGTCAAGCAGGAAAGGATGGAAAGAGATAGTTTGGTTGATTATATTCATGTAAATTTAAAAGATTAATGTTAGAATATATGCCCATATTCTCCCTTCCCAGAACACAGTCTGTGCTCCAAGATTATTTTGCTCAGTTGTAAAGATATCTGTGCATTTAAAATGCCTACATTTGTGTCCTATTGCACTGGATAAGATGAGTAATAAAGAAAGGGGAAAACATTGACAGAAAAAACTTCAGAGCTAAGGAAATGGTCTCTGGGAAGAAACTTTCTTTTTATTTTCTTCAATGTACGCTAGTGGGAAGTTACCTTAGAAAAATGGCACCTAAGGAAGCCTTGGGTAGAAGAGGAAGGTGTCAGAAGATCTCTGACTCAGTTCAAGTGTACATTTATATTCCCCCTTACCTGTCTCCTTTCTAATGTCACTGACTACTCAACAAACATCTTGTAATTAGTGCTTTTTAAAATAAAGCAGACATGGGCATAAACTTGACTTTCTCTTTGCAGATTGCTTTCTTTACCTCTCTCTCTCTCTTTCTCTGTTACATTTTTCTTTTCTTAGAATGTTCCTTGATAAAGAAGGCAGCTTTCTTCTGTACATCAAGTGAAAACAAAGTGTGCGGTCTGAGAACCAGCGATCATTTTGCCTTCTGGTATTTTCCTTACTCTCATCAAATGGATTCTGTTCTGAAAAGTTTGTTCCACCGTCAGCCATGTGAGTGGACTGGAAGTCAGGAGGCAGGTCTGTTCCTACAGGTAACCAACCGGCTGCATGAAGCTGCCTCCTCAGAGTATCTGCTCTCTGCCCTGTGAAGGTCTATCTCTTAGTTTTTCATGTTGGATGTTCTCGCAGAGAAGTGCCAGAAATTAAAGAGTAATAAAAGAACACTAACTTTTTAGATGAAGTCACTTTCATGAAGGGGACTCTAATTTGCTATTTCAGTCCACAGACTTCATAAGAGTGTCTGAGAAAGGATTTCTTGTTCCGAGTCTTTTGAACTATGTCTTTTTGGAGGGAAGCAAGGTCTTCAAAGCGTGTCCATAGAACCTTATTTTAAGACAACTTTTGAGGTTGTAGATTACTGGAAGAAGACATGAAGTTTTCTTATTCTATAAAAATGTGTTGCTCTGATGAATGTGTGTATATGAACGTGTGTGTGTGTGTGTGTGTGTGTGTGTGTATGTGTGTTTCATTTGCACACGAAGTCATTTGAGATACTGCTGCTTATTAAGTGATAATCTCTTTGTGGGATTTTAAAGGCTTGGAAACCAAGAATCAGCTTTTCAAATAGGTGTTTTTTAAAAAAGGTTGATAGAGACACAGACTCACAAAGGTTTGACACAAACCGAGTCAGTTGCCTTCCAGCCAGCTACGTACACATTTACATACACACATGCAGACTCCAAAGAGAACCCTGCTTCCAGTGGTCAAAATTAATTTCGAGAATGCTGGTTTTAATTTGTCATTCAGCATGTAGCCCAGCTATCAAATGAATATCCGGGCAGGAGGGACACACCACCTCCCCAGCGCCCGCTGTTTGGCAACACACTAGAAGAAAGAGAAGGAGAAGCAAGAGGTGCTGGATTTTCACATTCGCTCAGGTTTCAAGATGCCATGTTTTGATAAAGAGTCTTAGGAGACTAATAGATGCTGTATTTCAGTCTGACTTTTCTGTGTGCTTACTTTTGCTTTTTGTTTTGTGTTTTGGTTTTTCATGTGGACATTTTTTTGCCCTTTCCTGAGAAAACTAAGGTGTAAAGCTTTAGAACTTAACATTGAGGCTTGAGATCAAATGAAAGGAGAGAAATTTAGCAGGCAGTCCACAGGTCTAAAAATGCAGTTTTGATTTAGAAAAATACAAGTTACAGAAATATTTGAAAGAGAAAATGTTTTGTCTGGTTTCTCCTGAAGTAACTCTTATATAATCATCTCATTTGAAAATGGTTTGATTTTTATTTAAATCATTGTTCATATTAAATTACACATGCATGTAGTTTAAGAATTCAATTTAGGGCTTTCTACAAGGCTTGCTTTATAAAACAACATTCCAGCTTTCTTCCCTTTTTTATTCCCCCAAAGTACCAACTTTCAATTCTTCAACTCATGTTCTTTGAATTTACCTACGTATCTCTAAAGAACATGTGGCTATTTCTGCTTCTTGATTTTTCAGATGAAGGTCTACTATTAATTAACTCCCCACTGTGAGAGATTAGCTCTACCTCCTGCTCACACATACATTATGGTCTTCCTGTTAGCACCTTCTCCCAATACACTTGTATTATACTTTTGGTTAGATCGGTATTCAGCATTTATATTATAATATTAAGGGTATAAACTGTATAACTGAACCATGATTACTTTTCTTTTCCTCCACACCATGTTTTCCTTCCCTAAAGTTAATAATTATTTTTCTTTTGCTTAGTTTCCTGTTTTGTTTTTAATAAAAAAAAAAAATAGACTTGAGCCTCTCAGCTAATGCTAAATCTCTATACAACATATTCAACACATTATGTATTTTATCAATATCATATTTTTGAAGAAATTTCTCCTGGAATTTTCTTTTTTTATCCTCACCCGAGGACATTTTTCCATTTTTTGTTCAGATAGAGTGGGAGGGAGAGAGAGAGGAAGAGAGACAAAGAGAGAGAGAAACATCGACGTGAAAGGGACACATTGAGTGGCTGCCTCCTGCATGACCAACCAGGGCCGGGGACAAACTGCAACCGAGGCACATGCCCCTAGCAGGAACCGAACCCAGGTCTCTCTGGACCGCAGGCTTCTGCTCTAACCACTGAGCCAAACCGGCCAGGGCTCCTGGAATTTTCTTATTTGCTCTTATTTGATTGAAATACAGCAGTCATCTTGATATTTCTCTTCATTATTCTCCTCCTTTGTTTCTTTATATATTGGATTTCCCATTTATCTGGATCCCATATGTTCTTCCTTTTTTAGTATTTGCTTAATATGCTTATTGGAATATATTTTCTGGTAGTTTCTTGAGAAAGAGTGCATTCGAGGTAAATTTTTGGGACAAATTTTGTGCATGCCTAAAAATACCCTCATACTTAGTTGCTAACTTGGTTGAATATAGAATTTTACATTGAGAATCATTTGACAGTGTGGAAATTGGTTTTTTTAAAGGCAAAACAATAACCAGATGTAATAGTCAGCTTGTGCTAAGCTGTGCTGCAGCAACAAACACCCCCCACACCTCATTCATTTACAGCAATGATAGTTTATTTCTCACTTTGTTTTCATGCTGTCAGCTATGAGACATCTGTAATTAGGCATTATGTGCCTTCTTACTTTAAGATTTAAGAGGAAGAAGTAGTTCCTGTCTGAGCCATGCCATTCTTGTGGCAAGGAAAAAAACTAAAAAAGTTGGCAGTGTCATATAACCTTTAAAGCTTTTGCTCAAGTATCACTGACTAAAGAATGCCCATGTCAAACTTGGCAAAGGACTGGGGAATTACATTTCTAATGCAAGAAGATATGAGAAGTTATATGGCAACTGGAGGGTATTTATTATCTTTTTACAGGTAAGAGAGTAAATAATTAAAAAAAAATGTTTACAACCAAGCAGGGTAACATTTATGTTTGTGGTCACAGAGAATTTTTTATAGCCTGTTTTTCTAAGAACTTTTTAAAGAGTAATAAAGTGGGTGAGCAGTATCTCATATTTAACATCCTCCATTTATTCTCCTGTAGTTAATTCATTCTTTCACTGCCGTGGGTGTGGTTGATGTTTGCTACCACTCAGCCATAGAAATATGTTAGAATGGACTATAGAGACTATTTGGTACAAACCATTTATTAGATACAAATAACTAGATTGTAAACTCTGGTTCTATCACTTAAAATCTCTAAATGACATGCTGGAGTTTAGACTACTCATATGTAAAACAGGGATACTGATAGTTGATGCACCAGGCTGTTTTGAGAATTAAAGAAAAGACCATAATATATTCAAAGAAACACAGCCAAGGGTCCAACTTATATTAGGCACCCTCTTCATATTAGTTAAATGTGAACTTATCTGGACTATGAATCAACAGAATCTCAATATTACAGACAGAATATGAACTAAGTAAACATTAACCCCAAACATCACTTACGAGAGACAATATTTATTATCATTACCCCGTAGACTAAGATAATGCATTTTACTTATAGTCAGCTTATTCATTGTTAACCCACATAAGCAAAATTTCCCGAAATGCTGAATCGAAGGTTAATTGAAAAGAAGGTAAAAAAATTGCTACATAATTTTGAACCTGCTTCCTATTTCTATTTATGTACATGGTTCTACACCAATTGTTTATAAACATTTGGCATATATTCATGGCTGTCTTATCATTGAGAGTAGATTACGAAAATTACCACTATCTCATGACAGCCCATTCCGGCTTCCAGCCTATTATAAATTTGGTCCTAGTGGACAATTTAAGGAAACTCCTGGGTCTGTGGAGATGTTTACTTAAACCAATCTGAGATGCAAGATGGTAATTTTCCAACTACTCCCATCATAGAATGTTAAGTTAGATTTTTTTCTTGAGATCTGTAGAAGTCAGAGAAACTTTATTACTTTTGTGGGAATTTTTCCTCCAACAACTTTCATTTTGACCTCTGAACGTACTTTGGACTTATTGGGAAAAAAAAAAAAATGTAGCTTAGTGCATATTGCCATTTTGGTAATACCAAAGGTAAATCATGTCTGATAGTACACTAATGGCTATTGCTGCCCCTTAGTACTTTCCCCAAGAGAACTGTATTTCCTGAGTGGGAATGATGAAGCTGTTATTTACAGTTCATAATCTCCATAAGGCGCCATCAACGATCTAAACTCTATTTCTTGATACATAGGTACCACTCTCTTCCTCTCTCTGTCACTTTTTTTTTTCCTTCAGGAATTCATATTGGTTTCTATCTTCTCTTCTGACATTTGTCTCTGTCTTTGAAATGACAGTAAATAATACAGAACTTAACAGCTGCATAAATACCATATCAAGCCAGGATCAAAAATGCTTTACCCTCAAATTTTTTCTTTCTAATAGAAACCTAGACTTATAGTTCTTGGGGAAAAAAATTACGTTGGTGAAACGTAAAAATATATTAGCTCTTGATAAATTAAACTGCAAAGCCTCGGATGTTTATTATTAATCTAAAATGTGGGGTGTGAATGGAAGGGTGTTAAATTGGCCCTCAAGGACTGTAGATTTTAGTTTTTGTTTTAGTTTCCTAGGGCTTCTATAACAAATGACCACAAACTGGGCAGCTTAAAACAAAAGAAATTTATTCTCTCAGAGTTCTGTAAGCCAGAAGTCTGAAATCAAGGTATCAGCAGGGCTCTGGGGGAGAATATGTCATTGTCTCTTCCAGATTCTGGTAGCCATCGGTGTTCCTCGGCTTGTAGCCGCGTCTCTCTCTGCTTCATCTTCACATTCATCTCTCTTTCTCAAAATTCCCTCTGCCCCTCTCTCTTATAAAGTTATGTGTGATTTCATTTAGGGCCCACCAGATAACTCCTCCCCTTCAGATCTGAACCTTTATCACATCTTTTGCCATATAAGATACTATGACAGGTTGCAAGGATTTGACATGCCTGTCTTCTGGAGGGCCGTTGTTCAGCCTACCTCAGTTCTTGCTCTGTCTACTCATGGCTATAAAATCAAGTGACATTTTTTCTTTTGGGGGCTGAACCTCTGTTGAACTCCCCCTAGATGGGCTTATGACACCCTCCATTAGGAGATTTCTTTCATTCGAGTTCAGTCTGAGATCACAGGTCTTCACTCTCTCCATGGCTCCCCCTGGTTCCTACTCACTTGTTTTCTTTTCTTTTCTTTTTCTTTTTGTTAATCCTCACCTGAGGATAGTTTTCCATTGATTTTTAGAGTGGGAAGGAGGGAGAGAGAGAGAAGGAAGGAGAGAGAGAGAAAGACAGAGAGACAGACAGACATCGATGTGAAAGAGACACACCAATTGGTTGCCTCCTGCAGGACCCCAACCAGGGATGGGGATCAAACCTGCAACCCACGTACATGTCTTTGACTCAGAATCAAACCCACAACCCTCTGGTCTGCAGGCCGATGCTCTAACCACTGAACCACACCGGCCAGGGTGCTACTCACTTGTTTCCTATTGTGAACCCGCGGGATTTTCCTGATGCACTGTCTCCTCTTCCACATTCAATGGTAAATTAGTATATCAATGGCCTTTCATCTAAACACACAGAGAGTTGGGGCCATACCAGCTGTACGGTTGGAGGCAGCACACAATTTGATGTGTATGGTGGATTGCAGCCCCTTCAAGGACCTCCCACAAATGCTGCCCTTCTGTATGTGGTTGTGGAAGACTCTGCTCACTTCCTTTGGGCTTAGAGGTTCCTAAGAAAATGGTCTTGGTATTCAAGGAAGCACACTTGTATCTGATTCCAGTTTTTGCCTTGCCGTCTTCATTTTGCAAGGATGGGGAATGCCCACTATAGGTATGAGAGGAACTAGAAAAGAGAAGATAACATGTATACCTCTTTTCCATTACAGTAGTTGGGATAAACAATTAGAACAATTGGGATGTGTGTCCACGCACACTCAGTCTCAGTCTCTTACCTCCAGTAACTGTGCCTGGAGCAGTAAGTGCAGAACCACACATTTTCTGAGTCCCTCCCTGCACTGGACTTGGGTTAGGGCTGTCAGTATATTCCTGAGAATAACCACAACGGTAGTTTACTCAATTCATAATAGTTTCCTGCTTATTTGCCCTCTGCTCCCTCTTGCCAGAGTTAGTCCCTCTTTACTCTAAACCACAGAACAAATTGTTTGTGCCCTGACCCATTGCTAGGAATAAACCAGACAGGGATTTGAATGAAATGAAAAGACTAACACAAAGGTGTGAGCTCTGGTGGATTAGCTCTGAACTGGAGCCAGGTGAGAGGAAAGTGCAGAGCATAGGTTAGCGCTCAGGTGGGCAGCTACATGTACCAACTTCTGTGTCCTTCTGTTTCCTCTATTTTTCATGCCTCGGTCATGACGGGACTTATAGCATATTGGATGGATTATCATATATTTTGGAAGGATCATTCAAATGTCATGCCTTATGCATAGCCTGTCACTAATACCTTTTACCAGCAGCAAGACTCCCTTTCTATATCACATGGCAAAGAAAGCCTTGGGTTGCTTGTAGCTGATATATTCAAAATCCTCCTATAAAAGCTTATTACCAGGAAAACAATCCAAAAAAAATAAATAAAAGAAAGATATAGTACCCCAAATGAGGGTATTAGTTTCCTAGGGCTGCCATAATAAGTTACCACACACTGGGTGGCTTAAGACAACAGAAATTTATTCTCTCAATTTTCTGGAGGCTAAAGTCTGAAATCAAGGTGTCAGCAGGGCTGTGCTTCCTCTGGAGGTTCTAGGAGAGAATCTTTTTGTGCCTCTTCCAGCTTCTGAAAGCTGCTGGATTTTCCCTTGGCTGTGGCAGCATAGCTCCAATCTACCTCTGTCTTCACACGGCTTTGTTCTCTGTGTTTGGTTCTTCTTTCTTTTATTCTCCTATGAGGGCACTGGATATGGACCTACTCTAATCTAAGATGATCTCATCTCAAGATTCTTGACTTTTTTTTTATCTGCAAAGATTCATTTTCAAAATGAGATCACATTCATAGGTTCCAGATAACCTATCATTTGGGGGGTTGGGCAGGGGATTAGCAGTCAGCACATTACAATGAGTATATGATAGGCTCCAATTTCTCATGGGCTACATTGTTTTTTCTATGCTATTACTTTGTGTTATTAAACCCCAGGCACTAGACTGTTAAAGGAATGACCTGAAAATGTATCATCTAATAAGGAAGTACATATCTGTCTCACAATGTGTTGCTGTAAGTTAGAGGCAATTATGATGGATGGCAATAGAGGACAATATAAGAACAAATGATACTATGAAAACCGGCTACCCTTTATTTCCTTTGCATTTTAATGTTGAAGTTTCAGCATTTTATATTTCTCCAGCCATATAACCCATTCTTGCCCCATGTGAATTTTTCTTTGATGTCCAAGAGAGGGATAATATTTTCTTGTCAAAGGTGGTAGTTGTTTTGTGGACTTTGATTTTGTTAATGTGAATAGTTTGGTGAAAACAGTATTTCCACAAATAATGCATTACTACACTTACAGGTTACACTTCACTACACACCTTCTTATAACTTCCACATTATGTGGAAATATTAGATCTAGCACTACAAATAAATCTTTTGGCTAGTTTTCACTTTAAATAATACCTAAATTCCCTTAAGCACCTATTAGCCAACACATTGAGTGGCCATAGTTTTACTTTACAGTGATTTGTTTTACATTTTGTTTCTTTAAAAAAAAAATCCAACTTTGATATAATCTCTGTGAAAGAGTATAGGTGTTTGATTTATAATCTTCTTGGTTGTGTAAATAAATTCCCAATGGAAAATGCCAGCTGCTCTTCTATGAAATGAATAATTTTATTTGACCACCAGCTTTGGGATTAATTAAAAATATGACAGTATCTTATCCCAAAGACAAAATTATCATTCCCCTCTTAAACCTCGTCGGACCCAATGGATCCTTTCCCATCATCTATTTCAGGGATTCAGTGTCTCTATACAGAATATTTGGACAGGGCTTCTCAAATTTTAGTGTGCATACAAATCAACAGGGGATCTTGTTAAAATGCAGATTCTGATTAAGTGAGTCTGACATGAGGTCTGAGATTTTACATTTCTAACAAGCTCCCAGGTGATGCCCATGTAGCTGAATGTGGACCACACTTTGGCAAAACTTTAGGATACACCACATAGTAAAAAGCTATTAAAAGATGGCATTTAGAAAAAAAAAAAAATGCTTGGTCTTGGAAATAATTAACCTCAGCTCTAGAATCTTGGAAAATTGAGCACAGAGCTTATGGTGGGGTGATTTGTGAAACCTGAACCCTGTAATTATAGACATTACTTTGGCCATGGAATCTTATGCTTTTACCTGCTCTGCATCCATAGTCTCTTTAAGAAACTTCTGTTCCATTGCATGCATTCCCAGAGAGATCGGTAATTATGGGGTTGACTTCCTATCCAATAACCATTACCATTTTTTTCTACTGCAGGGGTAGTACATGCCTCAAGGATAAATGCGTATACCTCTGTGGGATGAATATATGGATTTTTGAGAAGGAAGACCCTTTTCTGAGGAAAATATTAAACTGGAGGAGTGCTATTCTGGGCCCATTGTGAAAAAGTAAGCCAACAGAAGTCAATGAACCAACACTATTTTTATACTTGATTCAACCATGACTAAAGCCAGTTCCTCTTATTGCATAAGCTTATAAATGTTCTAAGATGTTTTCAGTTGTGCTTGTTTATCCACTTGTAACTGAAAGCATTTTGATCAAAACATTTGTAGAGATTTAAGTCAATTGGTTCACTGAATAGCAGTGTCTTAACTTGGGTTCCCCAGAAAGCAAGGCCTAAGGCAAAAATCTTTCATGCTGTTCTTTATTACTAAAGGCAATCCAGGCAAGGAGGGTGAGGAAACAGGGAAGTAGGCAGGGAAGGAGAATCAGTGTAAAGGTGTGTTACTGAGCTGACCACTGCTTGGTAGCAAGCTTATCTGATTGCTAAGTCCTATAGGATCCCCTGTTGAGAGGTTGTATGAACTCTGTCTTAGGAAAGTCTGCTTGGTGGGAAGGAAGGCAAACGAATGTATCTGCTGTCCTTCCTCCCTCTGGGCAAAAGTTTGCCTCATGGTGTTTTAATTCACCCATTTTTTTCAGATTGTGTATGTTTGGACACTTAGTCCACTGGCATTTCAAGCCTTGGCAACAACAGAGCCTCAGGGCAGGAGGGTGAAAAGGGTCCTGGTATGGAAGAGAAGCCTTTTCTGCTTGTCCCTACATGAAGCTGGCTGGTACCTGTTCTAGAACAAGTGTGAAGGTTCCTGGAGATAGGTGAGATCAAGAAGATCTGAGAACTGGTACATTCTCATGCTGCGTTGCAAGTCTGCATGCTCTGCTCAACATCTTGGTGCCTAAAAGCCTCTGCCTGTCCCAACACTCTTCCCCAGACAATCCTTTATGCAATGCAGTTTTCTGTTGAAGACCTATGGTTGACAGTCCCTTGCTGATACCACGTGTATTCGTTTCCTAGGGCTGCTGTAACAAAGTACCACAAACTAAGTGGATTAAAATAGCAGACATTTATTTTCACATTTCTAGAGGCTAAAATCAAGGTGTCAGCAGAATCCTTTAGGGCAGAGTCCTTACTCACCACTTACCGTTTCTGGTGGTTTCTGACTTTCCTCAGCTTGCGGCAACATAACTCGAGTCTCTGCCTCTATTCTCACATGGCCTTCTTCCATCTCTCCTTGTCTTCTCTTTTTCCTTAAAAGACACCAGTCGTTGGATTCAGAGCCCCTACATCTACAGTGATATCATTTTGAGATTCTTAACTAATTATATCTGCAAAGACCCTGTTTCCAAATAAGGTCATGTTCTGGGGATCAGGTTGGACGTGAATTTTGGGGGAATACTACTCAACCCACTACATCAGGGTAAGCTGTGAGGACAGACAGCCACTTGACTTATAGCATTGTATGTGATCTCATTGACCTCCCGATGCAGGCAAACATGATAGATTTGTGCAATATGACGTTAGCTCAAAAGAATACATTTTTTAAAACTCTTCACCCAATGGATCCTTTTTCCATTTTTTATCTTCAGATAGAGTGGGGGAGAAAGAAAGAGAAACATCGATGAGAGAGAGACACATCGGCTGGTTGCCTCCCGCATGACCCTGACCAGGGCTGGGACTGAATCACAACCGAGGTACATGCCCCTGATGGGAATCGAATCTGCGACTCTTTGGTCCGCGGGCTGATGCTCTACCACTGATCCAAACCAGCCAGGGCAAAAGAATATATTTTTGTGTGTAGCCCTTCCTCAGGATTTTATATAGCTCAAGTACCTTAGCACATTTCAATATAATTCTGATTCCTTCCAAGTTCATTGCTTACCTATTAAATTAGCAAGTCACATTCCAGAATAAGCAATGGCCAGGGACATTAATATGGAATGCAAATATATTTTAATGTATCCTCAGGTTGCTCATTCAGTAATTTTATCTCTTTTTTAGGCCCTTGTTCTGCTATGAGCTATACCAGCCAATGTCCACATTTAATGGGTATTTGGAAATCCCAATTGAAATCATCAGGCTTCCTATCCACAGACTCCAAGAGCTAGAGGTACCACTGAGAATCATACCAATTTTCACTAAAGTCTGCATCACCAGTTCACTAAAAAGTAAACATAAAGATTACATTGGTTGTGTAAAGCAAATATGGACAACATAAAAAATCCCAACTCTAATAATGCCTTAATAAAAAAAAGAATATAAATTGCCCTAAAATACAAAAATACAGGCAGGATGCTTCTTGAGATGCAGATCAGAGTGGTAAGGCACATTTCAGACAGTCAATGCAGACCTCTTCCAGGGACCAGCTCTGCAGTACTATGATTTGCTCTCTATTATGGTCTGGGAATCAATTTTTAAATTCCTATTGAGTGAGTGAATAAATAAATGTGTATCTTATTATGTCCCTTTATTACACACTTTAATTCTGCTGAGTTATGTCTGAAATTCTCTTACCTGGAGTTTTAGACACTCTTTCTTTTAGGAATCAAACTGAAAAATTTTGGGAAAGATGCCACAATAGCTCGAATCCACCCTAAGATTCAAATGACACATCAAAATCTTTTCTGAGCCCAGCCGGTGTGGCTCAGTGGTTGAGTGTCGACCCATGCACCCACCAGGAGGTTGCCAGTTCGATTCCCGGTCAAGACACATGCCCAGATTGTGGGCCCGATTCCCAGTGGAGGACATGCAGGAGGCGGCCAATGTTCTCTCTCTCTCTCTCTCCTTCTACCTTCCCCTCTCTCTAAAATCAATAAAGAAAAAAAAATTTTTTTAATCTTTTCTGAAAATATGTGCTAATTGTGGTTGGTGTGGAGGCCCATGAGGGACCTTGAGAGAAGAGACCTTGAGAGAATACAGAAAGCAGAGATTACTTTAGAACATGCAAAATTACACTGTAGAATTTACATCTAAGGCCTAACTTCAAATACTCCCACCCTGTAAGAATGGAGTTGTAGCTTAACTTTCTACCACCGTGTAACATTGCAATCTAACAACCCTGAAGTAAGAGGAGAGGAAGTTGAATTCTTAGGACTAACTATGAACCAAAGCTCAGTGATAGAGTAAGAAAAAAAAAATTAATTTAATAGTGGTCATTTGTCTTTCAGCCCCTGCAACATACAAATCACAATATTACAAGAAGTTTAAATTCTTCCTGAGTAACTTCTGTTGCCACCACTGCCCACTGGGTCTATGCCAGGTCGATCATTTCTCCTTCAGTGAAGTGACAGGAGTAGTCAGCATGGATGTAGAATTTAGGCCAGAGTTGTTCTGATACAATGTTTTAGCTCAATGACTTTTGCCCAAGAAACTAAATGTATTGAAACATTATTAGTTAGAAGAGGTATTTATTTTATTGAGGTCAGTGATGAAAGAGGTGAGGAGGAGGGGCTAGAAAAATCAGGATCAGGGAAATCTCACTTATCTGGAAAGACTTTGACCTTAAATCTTCCTTAATTGGTATTATTATTGTATGTCATATTTATAGAGTATAACCTTGAGCACCACCAATTTAGATCTCCTAGGGAAGGTTACTTTAAGAGTTTTTTTTAATCCTCACCTGAGGATATTTTTCTATTTATCTTCAGATAGAGTGGGAGGGAGAGAGAGGGAGAAAAAGGGAGAGAGAGAGAAACATTGACATGAGAGGGACACATCAACTGGTTGCCTCCTGTATGACCCGGACCAGGGCTGGGGACGAACCGCAACCGAGGTACGATCCGGAATGGAATCCATGGCTCTGTGGTCTGCTGGCCAACGCTCTACCGCTGAGCCAAACCAGCCAGGGCAAGAGATTTTTTTTAAATCAAGTGTATCAATATGCCCCGCCTGACTAATATTAGACCCCCGCTCTTACCCACATGAGAGTCTCTGAGAGTTCCCAAACAATGTGTTTTTATTGCACTAATGCCTGTCCCACTCTGTACTGCACCAGTCACCTCCACTGACCCATCCACCCTGACCTTCATTGACAACTTCTGCACCAGTTTTCTCAGCTCCTGCTGCTTAGAGAACTCCAAGAGTTCACCTGCATTCAGATCACCAGGGCTGATCTTTTTGGTGGCACCTCCTGTCTGTCTGTCCATGTCTCCCTCTCTCTGTCTCTTTTGGAAAATGATTGAAAAATATTATTTTGTATATATACATATATATACATATATACATATATATTTACATATATATATATATATATATATATACACACACACACACATATAAACTTTCAAAGCAAAAAATTGATCACAAACTTTGGTGTATATACATATCAAGAGATGGCTTTGTTTAATGTGTATGAATCCCAGTTCCTGTCTCCAAACATTCTGATTCATTTGCTCTGGGGTCCAGTGCCAGAATTTTCATAGACCATTCTGATGTAGAAATGGGCTATTTTGTTCCCTTTTTTGAGACATTACTTTGCTTTTTTCATTCTTGTTTCCTTTCCCCTCTCTTTTCTTCACCACCATCAGTCAAAACTTCCTTCCTTTCCAGTTTCCTCAAGGAGGTATATGGCAGGGTAGGAAGCAGAAAAGAGTTACTTTTCTCACTGACGTTTGTTTCCAAAAGGCTTATTTCTGAGACTAGAGTTGTTGCTGGTGGAGATAGGGCTCTTTCACAGAGTTGCAAGAAAAGCTTTTGGGGGCCCCATGCCTGGGAGGATGAGGTGCTGTGGTAAGATTTATTGGAGCTGGAGCAAACACAAAGGACTGTCCCCGGGTGCCCGATGTCTCATCCACAACCAGATGGCTCAGCTCCATCTCAGTGTGGAGAAAGTCCAGTCTTGTCTTCACCAAGTCCAGAAGAAAGGCCAGGGTCTAGAGATGTGCCATTACCCAGCATCATCCGGGCATGCGAAGCTGCCCCAGTTCAGTTTAGTCCATGCCGAAGCTTCGTCCAGTCTCTGTTCCCATCCGGCCGGCTTAGTGGCTCAGTCTCTGTTCCCGGCTGCACTCTGGCTGCACACCCAGGCCCACGCTTGAAGCCACATGGCTGCTAGGCCCTCACAGGCGCCGTGGAGAGAGTAGGAGCTCGCCCACAAATGAGCAAACGCCAAGTGAGTGCCGCTTAGAAGGGCCTTTGTTAAGCTTTGATTATATCACCTTGGGCCTGGAAGGGGTAGGCCTTCTTTCAAACTAACCAATCTCTTTCCTGGCTCTTCTCAGTCTGGTGTTGGGTTCTGCCCCTATCCAATCCCTTCCTCCATCTGCCTGGATGTCATGCCCTCATCCAATCTTATTCTTTACCCAGGCAAGTGAACACCTCCCCATTATGTCGCCATGTTGGCTTCTACTGCACATGAGCCGAGCAGAGGAATTTCCCCTATATTGTTGACCCACCCCCACAGTCCAGGCGAGTGGACCAGATGTACCCCCTAGGAGACTGGAAGGCTGGTCCTTTCTCCCTACACGGGGGGCTGGAGGGACGTTAAGCCCCTTGGTGGAGATTGGGCTATCCCCTGGGGTGTCTGAAGCTGTAACTTCCAGTCTTAAGCCTGATTAAGTGTAACTTCCAGACTCAGTCAGGCCCGGCCAGTCTAGCTCCTTTCTCCTTTGTTAACTTGTAGCTGCCTAGGCTAACAGAGGGATTTGGAATTATCCTCCTCTTGTGTGGTTATGCACAGGGCATCAGGTGAGACACAAGGGACACATCACTGCAGGAAGGATCTACGTTGATGGACACAGAAAACTTTGCCTATTTTGCACACAGAATTCCCAAGTGCATTGGTATGGAGAGAAACCAGTAGAGTCACTGGATCCGGGTGGCCCACCTGTGCTGGATGGCTGATGTGTCCACACAACTCGAGTGAATAGGGGCCAAACACCAGCTGCCCCTCAACCAGTGCCTGAGTGCTTCTCAAGACCCCGCTGTACCCTGACACGCCTGAGGGCCTCTCATTGTCATTCCTGGGGAATGTGATGACGAACAACATCACACTTTGATGCTGCAGGTATCATTCTCAAAGCTTTAAATAAAGTAATTATTCTTTTCAACAACCCTATGAGGAATATATTATTAGCTCCACTTTCCAGGTGAGAGGCACAGAGTAGTTAAATAACTTGTCTGAAGACACACAGCAAGTGACCAAGCTAAAATTCAAACAGCAGATGTATGGGACTTTGGGCTGATATGATAACATACCATGGACTGTGTGGCTTGAACAACAGGTCATTATTTCTCACGTTTCTGGAGGCTGGAAGTCCGAGATCCAGGTGCGGGCTGATTGGGTTCCTGTCGAGAGCTCTGCTCACGGAGTACAGAGGGTTGTTTCTTTGCGGTGTCTTCAGACAGCAGTAAGAGCAAGCTCTGGTGTGTCGTCTTCTTTTAAGGACACTGATCTCATTAGGGGCTCTATTATCATGATCCCATCTAACCCTAGTTACTTCCCAAAGGCTTCATCTCCTGATGCCATCACTTTGAAGGTTAGGACTTCAATATACCACCTGGCGCGGAGAGGTGGACACAAACAAACATTATTAGGTCTATAATAAACCCAGAGTGCATGATCTGAATAAAAAGGCTGCAGTTTAAAACAAATATGTATCATCCCGGCACATCGAAGTTTATGGAGTGACTCATTCATCCTCCACGAGAAAGCACAGATACAGACACCATGTGCCACAGTGAACCACATAGCGCGCCACGGATAAACTGCGTGCACCATGCATAGTGGCACAGTGAGTGCCCAGGGGCTGCCCTCCAGGGGCTAAGGAGCAATTGTTCCAGTGACGCTTTCCTTAGAGAAATCTGGACCTGGACTCCATTCCAGCTACCACTAGTCTCGGTTTAATCACCACAGGGTAGAATGCACAAGGAATGGCAGATACCTAGAGGCTATTTTGCCATGTTAAAAGATTGGAGGGTGGAGGAGGGAATAGGGGACAAGGACAGGAGAATGACTCTGCACTGCAAAGCTGAAAGGAATGAGCTTGTGTGGAGGGGAAGGGGACACCAATACCATCACATGCTTTGCAGCCAGGCCGTTTTAAGACAAATGAAGCTGAGTGAACCTCTTTACTCTCAGACGGTTATTAAGAAACATTATTTTTACCTATGCATCACAGCGAGGGCTTCTCCCCGCCTCTGTTCTCCCACCAGAGCCCAGAGCTGTCTGACAGGGACGCGGAGATCAAAGCTGGCACGCAGGAACAAGGAAACGCAGCGCTGAGGCAGGGGGCAAGCTGGGGACATGGCCAGCTCCTGGCAGCACACCTTCCCTCATGGTGGGGGATGCTGCTGGTGGACATAGGGTTCTTCCACCGAGTCACCAAGAAAGCATTTGCGGGATCCCCGCACAGGAGAATGAGATGTAGTGGTAAGATTTATCAGTGCGAAAATAAAGGACTGCCCCCAGGTGCCCAGTTCTCATCCACGACAGGTGGCTTAGCTCCGCCCCACTGTGGGAGAAGTCCAGTCTCTGGGGCTGCAAGCCCACACTTGTCCTCAGCAAGCCCAGGAGAACCAGGACCCAGAGATGCAACACTGCTCTGTGTCTCATTTTCCCATCTGCGCATACACTTCCAAGGCCCAGCGGTGCCCTGGCCAAGGCTGGTGCTGGCCTTGGGCCTCTGCGTGGAGCCCAGGCCTGCTATGGAGAGAAAACACACTGAGAAACACAAAGCTTGGTTTATATTACCTCGGATTTGGGAAAGGGTAAGCTTTCTTTCAGACTAAACAATCTCTTTCCTGGCTTTTTGCAGGCTTGTGCTGGGCCCTCCCAATCCACTTCCTGGATCTTCCGGGGTTCTGCATCCCTATCCAATCGACCCGTTTCCCAGGCGAGACACCTCCCTGTGTGTCACCATTTTGGTTCCTACTGCGCACACCCCAAAGTGGGGCACCATCTGGTTCCTTTGCACATGCGCTCACCTCCCCCTTCACCATCGTGGTGTCTACAGTGTGTATGCCCAGCAAAATAATCTTTCCTGCTATTTATTGCCACCCCACCCCCCAACCCTGCAAAGTCCTGAGGAGTAGACCAGGTGTCTCCTGAGGAGAGTGGAGGAGATTGGAAAGCCGGTCCTTCCTCTCTCCATGGGGGTGGAGTGGGGTGGACAGAGGGGTATTAATTCCCTTGGAGGGAATTCAGCTTTACCCTGGAGTGTCTGAAGCAGTAAATTCCAGACTTAGGCCTGATAAAGTGTAACTTCCAGGCTCAATCAGGCCCAGCCAGTCTAGCTCCCCTCTCTTTTGTTGACTCCAGGCTGCCTATGTTAACACCACTTATGTAGTATTATACTTTGCAAATTATTTACCTTAATCATATAAGTGAAATAGAGTAGATTCAAGGTCATCTCCATAATACGATATCTCTCACTTATTTGTGTTCCTCGGAAATAGGGACAAAAGTATTAATTCATAGTGATTCAGTACATCTCACCCTTATCACAACCCTATACCTGAACTCCATCTCTAGACTGCACCAGACCCAAGAGAAGTCTGTTGTTGATGACTTAGTCTCCTCTTACGGTCCATAAGAAAGATTCTTCCTGACTCCACTGATTATTTCTTTGCTTCAAAATTAAAGAATATAATTTGGAGAAAGAGCAGTAACAGAAATGTCTAGTGGCTACTTGTATATTTTTTGGAAACAGCAAGGAACTACAGCTGGGAGAAGTTTTTGTTAAACAAAGGAAAGGAAAGAGGTGTGAAGAATGATAATAGTACCTATATGGTCAGGGAAGTAGGGAAGGATTTGGGTGTTTGCAGAGTAGAACAGGGTGTTGCCTGCAGCTTACTTGAGGTGAGAAATCAACCTGAGAAATGGCCAAATGGTGAAAGAATATTTTAAGTAGCAGTGGTTTATGAATGAGACCCTCTTTTAGAGATTTCAGAAAGATTTCCTTATTGATTTAATTTGCTTTTGAAAGTTAATTATTTCAACTCCAAGGTATTGGAATCCTACCCTATAAAAGCTCCTTTAAAGCAATAGGGGGCTTGCCCGATTTTTTTGTGGATTGCAGCTGAATGAGACAGAAAGGCAAAGTTAGGATCTGAAATAGTGTATATATTCTGGGCTTTTTTATTCATGCAGCAGCCCAGAACAGACCCCATGGGCATGCATCACACCAACAACCATCTTTACCCAGGGTGTCAGTGCAGCTGGAAAGTCAAGAGCAGCTCTCCAAGGGCACGCTGCCTTGTGTTTGAAGGACTATGGGCATTAGGGGAGGAGAGCTCCAGCTGCTTCTCATTGCCAGGTCTTCTTCCCATTGCTGCCTTGTTCCCATCTTTCCATGGAGGTAGTAAGACCAAGTTCTTCCACTGGAACCTGTATCTCCTAAACTTCCCGAGAAAGGAATCCTCTCGTTGGGCTGCATGGAGAGGCCTGTTGTTTACAACAACATCTCAGATAGCTTGGTTTTGTTTTCATGGCATCTTTGTCATCCTCAATCCAGAAGTCTGTCATAACAAGCTCCTGTAAATTACTGCCAGTGTTCCCTTTTACCACCTTCAGCCTCTCAGCTGTGATATAGTGCCCATCAATCTTGTCAGGACCCATCTCACCATACTGGGTGCCGGAGCTGCCTCCCCACGTCTTCTGCCCTCTGCATTCCCTCCACCTCCCCTGACTCCGAGTGGCTCAGCCAAAATGCAACTGGGGCTGCAGTGGAGTTTAATCAGATCCTGTGGGGACTATGAAGATGAATGGGATTTAGGAGTGGGGGTTAAAGGAGGGGAGGGAAGGAGGAGAAACAGGTCAGAGGCAGTTCAGTCTCAGAGGAACTAAATATTTCAGACCCTGGAATTAGCTAGAAATAATTGCAGGGGAGAGTGAGGGGAGAGAGACAGAGAGGGAGGGAGAGAGAGAGAGAGAGAGAGAGGAGAGAGAGAGCGCTTTGTGTGGATAGATACACAGATCTCAGCAGGTTCCAGCAGCTCAAAAGATAAGAGTTGGTCATTATTGATTTTCTTCCATGTTTGATTAGAACTCAAAATGGAGGAAGGAGGGAGAGAGTAAATCTAAGCCGTGGGCATACTTTGATGTTAGCAATAAATAAGGAACTTAATCGTTTTAAAGGGAATATATATATGCTTTTCCTCCTATATCAACTCAGGGTACATTCTTCATCTTTTACTCACTAAGAAAAATGAGTATCAGATCTGAGCACACATGAAATCCTGCCTGATTCAGAACAAAATAAGTATATCAATAAATAATGTATAATGAAAACTAAATAAATAAAAACAGCTGCTTCTTGTGGAGGACATTTACTGTTCAAAGCTGCCCTCCCATTTCTCTCTGGCCTGGCTTCTGTTCCCTGGTCAGCTGAGATCAAAAGACCAAAGGCCTTACATGCCTCCATCTGTTACAGGAGAACTCAGTGGCCAGATTTCCCCATTACTAGTGGGAATGGGGTAGCTCTTGCGATACCTTCAGAAAAGAAATGTTCTAAGACTCACATAGGAGAATGAATGGTCTTTATTTGTGTGGAGTTACATTCCTTGGGTTGTAAAGGATCAGTTCCCTTAAGCCAGTCCTGAAAATGGGGCAGCTATGGATTCAGCAAAGCTAGAAGCAGGGCCAGTGTCCAACGTTTTTGTTTCATGGTGAAACTGGGTCCAGCAGAGCACCAGGCTAGACATAGTCCATTAGTCCATTGTATGAGTCCCACATGGCAGTAAGCCACGCCGTGAATGCAGGGGAGTGCTCCCCCTGCAACAGAAGAGACAGGAGCTTGGGCAAATAAGAGAAGGAACCAAGAGAGCAAACTTCCTTTGTTCAGAAGTTTAAATATTCAGGTTTTGTGCCCTTGCAGTGGGCACACCTATTCTGGCCAATTACCTGTTCCCAGGATGATTGACAGGTAAGCACCTTCCACATCATTAAGACCTTACTGGGCATACATCTAAACTGCCTTTGTCCAGTCCCTTCCCCCATCAGTCTGCGGGGAACAGATCTGGAGAGTGTTAACCGCAGTTTTCTGGCGATGCTGTACAAATGGCATGCCTATGTTACCTGGTCTCCCCTTTACCCCTTTCCTATTAAATAATAACCAGGTTATTATAACAGTATCACTTCCATCTTGCTCTGGTTTTCCAGCCAAAATATGATCTTATATCCACCTTAACTTTGCTGAGTCTTTGAAATAAAGGGGAGGGAGAGAGAATGGGAAAACTCTGGAATCAACTTCCTCTGAACTCTGTGGGGCCTTTGCAAGTTTATATTTACCACCAGTCAAGCTGAAGAGGGAGGAAAGGAGGCAGGAAAACTATGGGAAGTGGGGTTAGAAAAGTTTTGTAAAATGTGTTCCTCCCCTCTGCCAAAGGTCTTGTGTGAGTGCCATACACCCATTGACTTCATTTCCCCTGAACACAGCTTTAATCAAATTTGCTCCCTCTCAGACTCTCTATCAAACTGAATCCTAAAACCTTTCCCCAACCAAAGGCCATAGTCATTTCCTTCCTATTTTTTCACACTTCATTCCATTCCAGATGCTCTTACTATTCCTAATTTCATCCCCCTGGCTTCTCTTCCTCTCTTTATGCACTCATTAGGTTTTTACAACAGCTCAGTCTGCAATTCTCTAATACTTCCTTAACACCTCTCTAAATTCTACATTCATCACCTCAGAGAATCCCTTCCCTGGTGACTCAATTATCACAAATATTCGGATGGTTTACACATCCCCTTCCCTGCCCTATCAATTACCTGAGCTCTGGTGATGTTGGCCCTTAGATATCCTGTGATCAATAAAACTCAGCACATGTCTGTTAACAGCAACACCATTTTCTTTAGCTCAAAGTCTCAGATATATCTTTTTAAAAAAATATTTTAAAAATGTTTTTATTGATTTTTAGAGAGAGACAAAGGGAGAGGGAGATAAAAACATTAATCAGTTGCCTCCTGCACACCCCCTACTGGGGATAGACCCCCACAACCTGGGCATGTGCCCTGACTGGGAATCAAACCAGCGACCTTTGGTGCATGGGTCAACGCTCAACCACTGAGACATACCAGCCGGGCTCAGATATATCTTTGATTCTTCTTTCACTTATATCATCACATGTTAACTAAAAAAAGAAGGGGGGGGGTTAGGTTATAATAAACCATTAAAAGTATTTATTTGAGCAAAAAAGGGATTGCAATCTGGGAGGCACAGATTCAAGTGGCAACCTAATTGTGCTCCGAAGAGGGAAAGAAACCAGGGGTATATAAAAGGGAGAACTACAAGTGCTGTTTCCATTTAGGTCCTCCATGTAAATAAAAGATGTTGGCTAGATCAGCAGAGATTGGTTAGGCCCACTATGTAAATGGAGGATACTGGTTGTTGAAATGGTTTGGTTTCTTCTGGGATGAGGAATGTAGATGATGTGGTTGCCATGATGAGGTGGAAGTAAAATCCATATGTGTCCATGTAGCAGTCATGATCCAAGATGTTTGCAGCTCACTCTGGAGCTGAGTTTAGCAACAAGTCAACAACTTAGCAGTAATTCCCCATTTCTCACTTAAAAAAACCTAAATATTGCTCTGCCCAGTATTTGAAGTGATTCTCATTCTGTCCATCAAATCTGATGTGAAAGTGTACGCTCATTTGCCTCTTGTCCATGATAAATCAAGAACAGATGTCAGAAATGGGCTCAGCAACCACAATGATTGGGAGAGGAGAAGATGAACTGGTCAGGTTGCAGGTGGGGGGATGGACTCCCCTTGAAAGCAGTTAAACCATCTAGGACTCTGTGCTCAGAGGTACATGGTTTGGGACGAAGTTAATATCTAATAAATTCTAGCCTGGCCTGTGTGGCTCAGTGGTTGAGCATCGACCCATGCACCGAGAGGTCACCGGTTCGATTTCTGGTTAGGGCATATGCCCAGGTTGTGGGCCTGATTCTCAATGTGGGGCATGCAGGAGGGGGCCAATCGATGTTCTCTCTCATTGAAGTTTCTATATCTCTCTCCCTTCTTCTCTCTCTCTAAAAAAAAAAAAAAAAAAAAAAAAAAAAAAAATCAATAAAGGAAAAAAAATCTAATAAATTCTAAGAAAAAATTGAGCAGGTTATTGGAGAGGAAAAATAAGTATGACCTATCTGTCTCCAGAAAAGATCCTAATCACTGAATTCACAGAGGCCAGAGCATATGTGCAAAGCTGGATCCTACCCTCACCAGACAGGGCTAGAAATGGCTAAACTCAGGTTCAGGGAGAGTGCAATGAGAAACTCGAGTTCCTGAGAGAAACTAAGGTGAAAAAATAAACAAAAACAACTAAATGTCTGAAACAGAGAAGTGAGGGGGATTTTTAAAAAACTAGTATTTGGTAGGTGAGCCTGTGCTCAGTTCATTACTCCAGGTATCTGGACACCCAGCAAGGCGAATTCCCGGTTCTGACAGCCAGTTGAGCTGAGGCTTCGCACTTAGCCCCAGTCAGGCTCGGCTGTGAAATGGAATGCTGCTGAACCTGTGGATGACAGAAATCAATGGCTCCAGCTGAGATGGGCTGGGAAAAGTAAAGTATTATATTATTTACTTATTTTCTACCATTCCACAGCATGAAGTTTTCCAGTGCACACAGACTAGTCTCTTATATATATAGGCCATCATGTGCATTTCAACCTAAGAAGCTATGCTTCTGCTATTTCACTTATCTCTAGTGCTCACTTCTTTGTTGTGACCATACAACAAAGCAGACACTAAGAGTCTACTATCTACAGGATATTAATTTAAGGGGCTAGGGAACAGAAATAAGAGGTATAAGGGATAAGTTAAGAACTGTCCTAACGTACCAGCATCCAAATGGAAAGGGAACCCACTGTATAAGAGAACATATTTGCCAATGATACATCAGATAAGGGGTTAACATCCAAAATATATAAAGTACTCTTACAACTCAACACAAGGAAGACAAATAGTTTAGTTAAAAAATGAGTAGAGGACTTGAATAGGCACTTCTACAAAGAGGACATACAAAAGGCCAAAAGACATACGAAAAAATGCTCAACATTACTAATCATCAGAGAGATACAAATTAAAACGACAATGAGGTATCACCTCTCACCTTCCAGAATGGCTGCCATCAACAAATCATCAAATAACAAGTGCTGGCGAGGGTGTGGAGGAAAGGGGATTCTAGTACACTGCTGGTGGGAATGCAGACTGGTGCAGCCACTATGGAAAACAGTATGGAGTTTCCTCAAAAAATTAAAAATGGAACTGCCATTTGACCCAGTGATCCCACTGCTAGAAATATATCCTAAGAATCCTGAAATACCAATCAGAAAGCGTATATACACCCTTATGTTCATAGCAGAACTATTTACAGTAGCTAAGATCTGGAAAAAGCCCAAGTGTTTATCAGTAGATGAGTGGATAAAAAAGCTGTGGTATATTTACACAATTGAATACTGTGCAGCTGTAAAAAAGAAGGATCTCTTATCCTTTGAGACATCATGGAGGGACCTGGAGAGTAATATGCTAAGCAAAATAAGCCAGTCAGAGAAAGACAAGTATCACATGATATCACTTATATGTGGAATTTAATGAACAAAATAAACTGACGAACAAAATAGATCCAGAGACATGGAAGCAGGGAACAGACTAACAAACCTCAGAGGGAAGGGGAAAGGGGGCGGGAAGAGATAAACCAAAGAACTTATATACATATATACATAACCAATGGACACAGACAATAGTGGGGTGAAGGCAGGAGGGCAGGAGTGGAAGTGGGGAGGAGGGGGTCAATGGGGATAAAGAGGAGACATCTGTAATACTTTCAACAATAAAGGTAAATTAAAAAAAAAAAAAGAAATGTCCTAAAGTGACAATTTTTTTTCATAATATGGTGTCTTTCTAATAAAGGTCATCTTATTTGAACGCTTTTAGAAATGAAAGTATCCAGTAGTTTGCATTAGAGTTGTTTCTTTTGTAAATAATAGAAATCCAAATCTAATTGACTTAAGCAAAATAAATAAAAATATATAAATATAAAAGTGAATGTAGGTAATAAAAAGATAAAAATAAGTGGCTGACTTAATTGAGCAGTCCATGGATAATGCTCAGGAGTGAGTTCTTTTCAGGCATGGCTATTTTCAAGGGCTCAACAATACTATATTTTGTTCTTGCTTTCTCTTTTTCCTTCTCTGTTTTCAAATCTTGGCTCTACTTCCTTTTCTGTTGGCTTCCCTCTAAAGCAGTTTCTTCTGAATTTGTGTCAAAGGTGACTACCCACAGTTCCAAGCTTATATCTTGCTAGCTTTACAGTCCCGATGAGAGGTTTTCCAGAAGTCCCAACAAAGTGCACAGAATGATTTGCATCAGCCCAACTAGGGTCATGTTCCCAACTCTGAGTCAATATAAGACAACTTGTTGTATTGCCCAGGAAGAGATCTTCATGAAGGTTAACATAGCCTATAACTTTGGTTTGGGGGGAAAGGTTAGGCATCTAAAGAAAGTATCTCTTCAAATACAAGAACATAATAGATACCTGATAGACCCAATTTATATACTAACCAAGGGACTCAGAACTAGAGACCAGTGATCATGACTTTAAGTCAGTGGTTCTCAACTGTCCTAATGCCGCGACCCTTTAATACAGTTCCCCAGGTTGTGGTGACCCCCAACCATAAAATTATTTTCGTTGCTACTTCATAACTGTAATTTTGCTACTGTTATGAATTGCTATCGGAAATATGTGTTTTCTGATTGTTTTAGGCGACCCCTGTGAAAGGGTCGTTCGACCCCGAAAGGGGTCGCGACCCACAGGTTGAGAACTGCTGCTTTAAGGGCTTTATATAAGTGCAAAAACTTTATAATATCCCATATCTGATGATATGTTCCTCTATGGTATTCAGTGTCATTAAGGACCTTTTAAAAAAGTGAATTGTGTTCTAGTGTTGAGGAAGCATGGAAGGAAGCTCAGGTGTGGGGCATACAGTAACAAGCAGAAATATGGGTCTGTAGGAGAGACGACACAGAACAGACAAGGCAGAGTGGTCTTAATAATGGGGTCCTTGATCTCAAGTCACATGGGTACAACCATTAGCAGGAAATGCCATTTTGGAGTGATCTCCTATTGCTCATTATGATGGGACAAGCCTCTGAGCTATGAGTATCCATCAGAGGTGTTCATCCAGAGTTGTGTTCTCTGGTATTGAGTAAATAACTAAGCAGTGAACAAAAACCTTCTGAACCATGTGACCTTACACCTCGGAGACAACAGTGCATGGTATTCATGTAGATTTTTGTATCATCTTTCCTGTTCCATTGTCACTATCATTGCTGACCTTATCACAGTACTTTGGAGCAGACACTACCCTGAGTAGATGGAAGGTATAGTCTCTTCATTCTCGGGTGTTGTGCTACTGAACAAAGTCCTATCTGAGAAACCAGGAGTGAGAGAAGTCAAGGACAGTACATCAGGGTATAAGCTGAGAGTAAGATGAGGGTGGTAGGGAACGGGGGGAGTTGAATGGGATGCTGACATATGGCACAGAAGCCGACCTACAGGATTACAGATTTGGCTTTCTCTCAAACTGACTTTCTCCAATTCCTGTTCTCATGTCTTCTGCATCAATCAAATGGAACCACTTGCTTTTCTCTTCACATGCCAGATTATTTCATCCTTGTTCTTGTTAACTCTTCCAACCAGAATTTCTTTTCCATTTGGTCACAATTTCATATATCCAAATCTTACCAATCCTTCAGATGGTAGAGTGTCCTCCAGGTTGTGGAAGTATTATAGCACTTACACTAGATCTTGAATGCTCATACTGTTGACCTGTACCCCTACTATGGATACCCTTTCTGGAATACCTTATTTTGTAGATTTCTATGGCCATGAGCGATATCTTCTGATAGATTAACAGCTCATGGAGAAAAAAAAAAAATCCATGGCTAATTCATGCTTCTTTCTTACTAGAATACTCCCTTATTCAAAAAAGGCAGATTCATTTGTTAAATCAACAAAAAAATTAAAAATATGATTTTCGATTCTTCCTGATAGTCATTTTCTTCTTTGAAACTCCTTAATCAAGTCCATATATCTACACATCTGAATCCTTTCCTTAGGTAGCCTTGCACTTCACCTTCTCTGAATCTTCTTGTTTCCACACACTTTGCTATTTTTCTTCTTCTTTCAGATTTTCATAAGGAGGTTACACTCAGCACTAAGGCCTGGTCAGAGAGAGCAGCACCAGTGGCATCAGGTAAACTGACAGTAGGGGCTGGCCCAGGCACAATCACTCTGCAGGTCAAGGCACAGAATCTACGGAGTGTTGCAGGCTTAGGTGAGGTTCAGCTCTCTGACATCCAATATTATAAATAAGACATGGAATTGAAAGAGCTGAAACTGAAGTCTGCACATTGGAAAAGAGGAATAACAAGTAACTCTGTGACTTGGTGGTGGTAGTCAGTGTGGAGGAGGAGAACGAATTCCTCATTAGTGATTGTACAATATCTCAATTTTTAAAAACGCTTCTAGTTCTCTAAATTTTTAACATATGTATGTCTTGCATCCAACATGCTATTATAACCTGTCAGAGGACAGACTCCCATGTCCCTATGCACACAGGCCGCCCATTCTTACACCCAGTACATGATATTGAACTGGGTATCAAGCAATTGACTGAATGAATAATTGAAATATTTTTCTATGGCCAGATTCCATTCAGGTAACCAGCACAGTGTTGGCAACTGGCCTGTCTGAGAGTTTGTTGTTTGTTCTGGGTCTGTTTTTGTTCTAATTATGTAATCCTAAGCAAATTGCTTAATGATCATTATTGCTGTTTTCTCATCCGTAAATGCCATTTGAGGTTTTTGTGAGGATTAAATAATGAAATAATATGTGCCAGCTGACACTGTAATGTACTGCTCTAAAGAACTGTGGTTCAGAGAAAACGTTTAATAAATGGCCAGTCATTATTATTTAGTCTGCATGTTCACATTTGAAACTATTTAACTTTGGCAACGATCAGTGGTTTTTCCATGTAGGAGTTATGAATAAAAAAGATCAATGTAGCATTTATAGAGAAAATAATGGCTCTGTATTAGCAAAAACAGAAATCTCTAAAGACAGAGTTTACTTATGTTTTACAGATTTCTCAATTTTGTATTTTATAGACATCTAGGAAACAGTAAGGCAGTTCCAACCGGGGTATTTGCTCTTCTCCACCAAAAGTAATTCTGAAGTAGGAGGTGGAGCAGCACATAGGGGTGATACATGGTGACGGATGGAGACTTGACTTGGGGTGGTGAACACACAATACAGTGTACAGATGACGTGTTGTGGAATTGTGCACTTGAAACCTATATAATTTTGTTAACCAGTGTCACCCCAATATATTTAAAAATAAATAAATAGTCTTTCTGAAATGCTAATTCTTTTTGTTCTTCTATTTCCAGATTTTTGTGCTGTTTGCTACATGCCTCTAAAGGAATTGTTTCTTCTTGGTTTCAGTTGGACTTATAATTACTTCTTTTTTGATAAAATGACATTATTGGTGGGCAAAGCAAAGCTTTTTATTTGTGCTCTTTCACAAATATGTTCCTATCACATGTGTCTCAGAGGCCATTTTCATCAATTAAGACACCGTGCACATAAAGACAGCGTATTGCTAACAGTCCTCCTCACCCCACACCATACTCGGCATCATTATGTATGAAGCAGTCTGTGTTTCTCCCTCCTGTGATGTCGCCCTAGCCCAGCAACCCATCTGAAATAGTGTTTTATTAAGCCATTCACCCAGTATGCATAGTATTATGAATCAAGGTTATTTCTTAGAGACTTTGCCTTTTGGTGGTAGTCACAGCTGTGATTTTAAAAAATGGCTGATTTATTCTTAGTTTTTGTTCTACATTCCCTTTGGAGCAAATTCAATAGGAAAGGAGGGGAGTACAAAATCCACAAATCCCTGCAGTGTGAAATTCATCCGAGTATGATGTGGTCTCTAGGGAGCATCAGTTTCTCTAAACAGAATGTTCTGCTTGATGTAATCCATCTTAGCAACCAGGCAAACGCTAGACAGGCACCAACCAGGCAGCATCCATCTGATGGGCTTAGTGCAACTGGGGTGCAGAGACCTCTAAGAACAAAACACCTACCGACTTATCTCAGGGTTGCAAATTCCAATTCTTGGCCATTCTTTCCTGTTAAAGCATTTCAATACCTCTGCTGAAATATAAAAAGTCACTGTGCCCAGCTGGTGCAGCTAAGTGGTTGAACAGCAACCCATGCACCAAGAGGTCGCTGATTTGATTCCCAGTCAGGGCATGTGCCCAGGTTGTGGGCTAAATCCCCAGTGGGGGACATGCAGGAGGTGGCCAATCGATGTTCTCTCTCATCGATGTTTCTATCTCTCTCTCCTTCTCCTTCCTCTCTCTAAAACCAATAAAGAAAAAAAAGTCACTGTGACATCAAACCTCCTCTAGAAGGCTTTCCTACCTCTCCTCAGAATCACTAGGTGGGCCTCCTGTGTGCCCTCCCTGAGCCCACATGCTTACCCTACAAGAATGCAATTAACCACACTTTGTCTAGTGTCCTTGGCCCCCATTAGAGGGGAACTTTTTTACTGGTGGAGAATTTGTTATATTAATCATTTCCACTGGTCTACCACATAGTCATTACCCCAGAACAGTTGAATCACTCAGAATCCAGAAGTCCAGGTAACATTTTCTTGAATGAATAAATTAAAACAACTCCGAGAACCCTCGTACCAGCCATTTCCTTTGACTTTCCGCTCCAGATAGTTCTAAAGACCTTTGGTAAACATAGAAACAATATTAGAATTGTTGGGAATTGGGAATAATTGGGAATTAGAATGCCCTTCTATTACAGTCTAGAAATGTTCAATGTTTTTCCATGTCAGCAATTTCCCTCCCCTACACCTGTGCTTCCTTCTAATAACAATCCTATTCATATCTCATACTTTTAAAGCTAAAGTTCTTAAAAGAACGATCTGACTTACTACCTTTACCAACTTGTTGCCTCAGCCCTTTACAATCTGGTTTTTGCCACCTCTGTGAGGCTGATAGTTGATAGTCGTAAGTGGAACATTTATATGGTCTAGTGAAAGCTTTCTCTTCTCTTCCTTCTCATTTTCAATACCATTTCTCAGATTTATTCTGCACTCTACTCATTCTCATTTAGTGAATCTTCTCATTCTCCTGAACATTACATGTTGATCTTTTCTACAGGTCTATCTTCAAAATCCTCTCTTCCCAATACATGCTCTCCCTGGCTCATTTTGCCAATCCCCCAACTTCAATGATTCTACTCCCAGCTTCACTTTAGAGAGCCAGACCCAGCTGTAACCCTACTTTTTTACTTCATGGCTTCAGGATGGCACACAGGAACAACCTATTACCAAAAGGACTTGCTTCTCCTGGAAATTGATCACAAAAAATCTGAGAGTCAAAACAAAGGTGCAAAAGAGTTCTGTTCTCCTTCCATAGGTAGTCTTCTGTGTCATACAGAAACCTCCTCAGCTGGGCACCTGGAAGACTGTCCTCCCTGCTCCTCTTCATTTTCTATCTCTTTGCCCTCTCCCAGCTCCCACCTCTACCCACTCAGCACCTGGCATAGTTAGACAGGGAGACCTGTTAATGGTTCCATTCTGGAGACAGACAGTGGATTTTAATTCTTTAGGATGGAACATCAATAAGATAAATGTACTCCCTATCTGATTGTGTTTGTCACTTTTCACAGTATGACTTCAATATATTTTCATGTTAAAATGCCCTTTGTTCAACATGGAGATTATTAAAAAATGAAATAACATATAGTTCTTGGCACCACAATGTAAAATTTCCAGTACAGTTCCTGATGCAGAGAAAATGTTTAAAAATGATTCACTATTTTAATTAACTGCATTTTGACGTTTTTGAAGCTATTTAAATTTGGCAGTGATCAGTGTATTTTCATTGTGTGAGCTTTGAATCTGAAAGACCAATTCAGCAGTTATTGGTATTTATTGGGAAAAGGAGAGGATATTCAGTCCTACCACACATATTTCCAGCGGATAACAATGCTTACACCTGAATGTGCTAAAAGATCTGTCTCAGCACATGAAAAAACAATGATGTCACTCCTTTCCAAAACCTGGCCCTCCTGGCCTGAATTGGTCACTGCCATCACCCAGAGCAGAGGTCATCTTTAATCTATTTCTGGTCTCTGTCATTCTCATATCTAATCAGCCACCAATTCCTTTACATATCCAAAATACAGCTCAAATCTTATCTCTCCCACTACCATTGCCTTAATTCTGCCCTCCAAAAGTAGCTGATAATAATTAACACAGATTTAGTAGTCAACAGATGCCAGGTTTATACTAGTGCTAAGTGTTTTATGTTCATCATCTAATCTTCACAAATAAGCTATGAAGTATGTATTTCACAAATGAGCAAACTGAGGCTAAGATAGCTAGTTAAGCCCAGGATCTCCCAGCTAGAATTTGAATGTAAGCCTGTCCTGTCTGATTTCAAAGCTTGCCTTTTTAATTTCTACATTATACACTCTTGATGAATGCCTATGTATTCTTTAAGAGTAAAATAAAGTAGTACACTGGAAATTAATACAAACAGTTAACACTGAATATAAACTGTAATTGAAAAGAAGAAGAAGAGGCTTATTAGTGGTTAGGCCTAAATAGGAAATTTGGCAGTTTAAAAAAATAAAAGATTACTTGTAGAGTAAACACACACACACATACATACACACAAATATATGTGACTCTTTCCTTACACCTTCTTTTGACCACTGCCATGCATGCTTTTTCTGTTTTCTCACAGCACTTCATACCTACATATGGTAAAATATTTATTATATATTATTCTAATTTTGGTGTAATGATATTTTATACTATCCACGTTGTTTTTTTTCCCTTATTTTCTATAATGTTCCCTGTTCTTCTTTCTTTCCGTTAGCAAGTCTTCATTCAATGCCTCAGAGATGGGATGAGAAACACCATACACTAGAAGAAATGAATGACGCCTGGCTTTTGACATTCAAAAGCCCAGCCCACTAGAGAAAAAGGAAAAGACACAGGGTTTGAACAAGAGAATTGGGAACCCATCTGAAGAGCAATAACTATATTTTCCTTTCCCCAACAAGGTAAACATTCCTGGAGAGTGATGAGGAAGGTCTTTGGAGAGGATGATAGATTGACATCAATTCTGGATAAGGGAGGATAAGAGGCACCTTTCTTCTCCCCACTCAAATGGAACTCTGAGAGTCGACAAGTAGAATCCCCACCATGTTTAGAAAATTAGAGAGCAAGTGAAAATTATTCTATCTACTCTACCTTTTGAGTGTCTACCTTGTACCAGGCACAGTTCCAGGTCCTGTGTATATAGCAATAAACAAAAGAGAAAAAATCCTGCTCTTAGTTCAAGGAGCCTTGAACAGCTTCACTGAACATTGCTGTGTTCCAGTTTGGTACAGGAACAGCAGAATGACCTTGGTGAGGGTCATAGAAATAGCTGATAATATGTGGGATCTCAGCAAGTCTTGGACCTGGAATAGCAATGAATCCCACAAACAAATCGTTGAGAACCAGATCAGAAAAAGGACATCTAGGAATGTATGCCTTGATAAAGACCCAGAGGGGATGGATGGTCAATGCGGCCTAATACCAGATCATATATGAGCCACTCTGAGCCACTCTGACCCCCTTCCTCTGACCCCGCTCTCCTCAAACAACTAAGGTTGCAAGAAAACCTTAGATTAACTATTCAAGTTTTATTCTATATTGGTGGAATGGGGGCTCAAATATAAGCTTAATTGAATTATAGAAAAGTAAAGGAAGTTATGTTTCCTTACCCCTTGAATTAGTGGCCTGAGATTTTTTTTACCTAATGTACAAGTTGTTTTGTTTGTTTGTTTGTTTTTTACAAGACTGCGAGTTTTCTGAGAGTACCTGAGAGCACCTGATTGATTGATCAGGGCCAGTATGATTGCTAGACATGTGAGTTATTATACACACATTCATTCATTCACTCAATCATTTTTCACATTTGTTGAGTCTCATTTTTCAGTACTGGGCCCGGTGCTGAGTATACAGCAGAGAACAAGATCCCGCCACTCAGAGAAACAAAGACTCATGGTTACGTTTTAAACAGGAAGTTTTGTCAGGTGGGATGAATAGAAGATGATCTTCACTCTCCCTTTCTCAGAGGGTAATAATTTCTAGATTGATTTTTGGCTTTTGTGTTGGTTCACATATTTCTAAGCTACAAATTCTCTAAAAGCTCTAAGGTTTTCAGTCAACAGTCACCCCCACATCACCAAACAATCTTCTGGGTATCACATTTTCTGGGCTTTGTTATCTTTTCTTAACCAATGCTGGAATATTAATGCCAATGCTACTTAACCTTTTAACATAGGTCCTCCATTAGAAAGTCTTAAGCCACAAAGACTTGGAAAAGAGGAGCTTCATTCGTGTCTACACCTAAACATTAAGTTGGTGTGGATCACTTAAGGGGTACCCTGTCACTTCCAAAAAGCTGCTAATCCTCAAAGTTAATTGTGAAAGAGAAACATCAACATCCTATTAATTAGGTCCTATCAGCTGAGATATGCAGCTGATTCTTAAAATTACAGTTTCACTTGATTTACAGAGTTTGCTTTTCAATGCCGCTTTCTCTGGGAAGACCCCAAACACTCTGCCAGCAAAGTAAACATGAGCACACAGAGCCAGCGAGTGAGGAAGACAGATCCTTAGAGTATTTGATTAAAGAAAACCAAATACAAATTCTCCCCAAACTCTTCATTAAAAAAAAAAAAAGGAAAAGGAAAAGTGGAAAGATCTTTGTTTGGCCTTTTGCGGCTTCTCACTGCTGCCTCACTAGGGAAGGCACTTGCCACTTGACACCAGATTACTGGAAAAACATCCTAACTGCTTTATATGTCTGTGATACAACACCTTCAAGTCTGTTTTACACATTGCATGGTACTAGACTCTTCCTAAGTTACTTTGTCAACTTTACATCTCTACATTGCTCCCCTTTTTTAAGGACGTGGAGATTAGGTGGACATCTTTAAGGGGATCATTATTCTGCCTACCAGAGTCTGCTCTCCAGTCCCAAAAGATTCACATCTGTCCCACCTGCAGATCCCAACATCCCTGAAAGTCTCCAGGTATTAAGCATCAACTTAAAGTCCAAAATCTTATCGGCTTGAAAGTCCCAAATCTCATTATCTAAATCAGATATGAATGAGGCTCTGGCTATGATACTACCTGGGGCAAACTTCCTTTGTGAAATTCTAAACACGAGGTATTTTCTCTCGAAATTAAATGGCACGGTGGATCAGGCATAGGAAAACAGTTATAGACATTCCCATTCAAAAAGGGATAGAATGGATGGAAAAAAGTCTGCAGTCCCAAACAATTTCAAAATTCATTCAGGCAAACTCCATTTGGTTTTAAGGCCTGGGATTACTCCTCTGGAGCTCATGGCTCTGTCCTCTAGAATTATGGCTCTCTCTGCCCTCTACATCATCTTTCCTTTTTTATGCAAGGTAGAGTACTTACAGCTGAGAAATTTTATCAGCCTTTTTTTTCTTTCTTTTTTTTTTTTTTTTTTTTTTGCCTGTAGAATTTTGGAGATCTGACAGCCTTCTTTCATTTATGCTCTCTTCCATTTCATTCCAAGCTGACAATGTTTCTGCTGGTATAAAATTCTCAAGAAGCTTATGGGTCTCTACTGTATGTCACAGAGATTGACTCCTTTAGACAAGAGGCTCCTCTCATCTATTCCTAGATTCTGCTGAGTTGTCTGAGGAGATCCATAAGTAACACACATAATCTCTTCAATTACCTCTCTGTGACTGAATACTCTGACGTTTCAATCTTTTAAGGTACTAGTAAAAGTTTGTCCAGCCACATCCTTGGCTTTCTCTCCAGAACATTGCTTTCCTGACAGTGAATGTCCTAAATTTAGCATTTTAAAATAGTATGGATAGATTAAGAATTTCTCAAATTATCAAGTCTTGGTTTCTTTTTACATAACAGTTTTCACTGGGCTAAAATCAGGATGTCCATTGGACTATGTTCTATAGGGGAATCTGTTTTCTTAGCTTTACCAATTGTTTGATGCTGCACACATCTTTTGGCTCATGGCCCTCTCTGATTATCAAAGCCAGAAATGGCAGGTCAGCTTTTCTTATCACATCACATCACATCACTCTGACACTCCCCTTTCTGTCTCTTTTGTCCGTTTACAAAGACTCTTATGACTATATTAGGCCCACTTGGATAATCTAGTATAATCTCTTTATTTTAAGGCAAGTTGATTAATAATCTTACTTACTGCTTCTTTGTAACATAACATATTCATAGGTTCTGGATATTAGGGCATGGACATCTTCGAGGGGTCATTATTCTGCCTACCACAATACATTTCATTCCGCAATCTAATTTTCAGTAAAGGTTTACATATTACATTTGGTTTTAATGTCTCTTCATTTTTTAAAAAATCTGGAACAGTTCCTTAATTCCCTTAAGCCTTTCAACAAACACATGTTTTTTTTTTTAAGACAGCGAGCTTTATAAAGAGACCAGACCAGTTGTCTGGTCGAGTATCCCATATTCTGCCTATGAATAATTTTTTTCTCATTGTTATATTTAGGTTAAACATTTTTGACAAGACTACACCATTTGATACATTACACAGGTTTTATACATCACATCCCCACTGTTTGATTACATGGTTCCAGTGGACTGCCAACACTTTACTATAACAATAGTACAGTTTTCCTTAAATTAGTAAGTAATTTGGAGAGTGATACCTTTAGATTGTGTTAATATCTGTTTTCTCCACAATATTGGGCACAATGGTTATAACTTCTATGGATGATCCTTTCATGAATTAATTCATTATTTTGGGAGTTAAAAATGATGACTTCCTAATTCTATCACTTTTGCCAGTATTATCTGGCATTCTTATATAAAGGAGAACATTTAGTCCTCTTTTTTCTTTTCAAGTATGATTATGGCCTCATGATGATGATATGTGTTATAATCCATTACTGTCAATGTTGTTGTTTTTGTTTTAATTCTCAAATTATCCCTATATAACTAAGGTAAGCCCCTTCAGGTCAGCTCCTGTGTTCTCTTGACGCAGTTCAATAGGTTTTGGATATCTCCTTGCTTTCTGGCACAAGATGGTCAGAGCTCCTCTTGAGATTTTACCTGGAATCAGTTATTTCTCCAAGAAGCTCTGGATTATTTTAGATGAAATTGGTATTTGGAAACAGAGACCTGATTACTAAAGATATTCATTGCTACTGTGGGAGTCACTCAAATATTTTAAACTCTTCTACTGCTGCTAGCTTAGTTCTTGCCTGGAACCTTACTGATGGATGAATGAATGAATGAATGAATGAACAATTGGCAATATTATTAGTCTTAATATTAAATAAGCTAGGGAAAATCAACATGCCTTGAAGATGTAATTCATTATTCAAATAGTAGGTGTTTTTTACAGAGATTTTAAAATTAAAGGTCTTGTGAGAAAATCTGATAAAGTGAGGAAGAGGAAGAAAAAAGAAAAACCAGTAAAAATTATTAAGGGACAGAGAAGGAGAGAGAACAAATATTTCTATAGCTTTATGAGTTCTGAGACACTTGGTTTTGCCTTTGGATTCCAAGTCTGGCTGTGAAAGAATTTGAATTACTCCTTTAGATGTGTTCTGTGTTAACCTTTTCACAAAACACCTGAGCACTTTGCCAGCTGATCCACCTGAGAGAGTGTCTGCAATAAAAAGATAAAGAGAAGCAGTGCAGAATCCTGGTACTGTGCAGGGGTGAGCCCTCAGGCTTAGGCAGCCAAAAGGCAGTCAGAATGAGCCTGATAGAACATGCAAATATCAGCTCTACATCATGGTGAGATTTCCTTACATTTCTCCGTTTGAGCTGCGGATTTCCTATCTTGTCCATTTCTGAGCGATCACTTCCTCCTGGAAATGCCATCTTAAAACAGAGAGAGATGTTATTTTACCTCCCATAAAAATCATAGTGCTTTGTTTCTCAGTACATGAAAGTGCTACTGAAAAATATTGTCATTAGGGGACATTCCAAGTGAAGAGTCAATTTATAGAAAATGGAAGATATTGTCCAAATAACTGAGATTTATTGGGTATAAAGCCCTATACTATGGAACATCAGTTTTCTTTCTCTCTTCTCAAATATTAATATAAGTATAAAGAAATATTATTATAATTCACTTTTAAACAAAACTGTTCCTACTAATTTGACAAAAATAAAATAGAACAACCAAACACAAAAACAAACAGAAGTATTTAAAATGACTCTGGTTTAAATAAATCAATTTATGCTCATTATAGTGCCCTCAATACCAGATAAAACATTTCAGTTAAGTGTAATTAAATTTTATAAAGAAAATTTTGAACTGTGGCCAGGGCAAAATAGAGAATGTATTGGTACAACATACTTTTCAAAAAAACATCAGGTTTTCGGAAAGAGCACTGCAGACTATCCATTTAACAGCCTGCTGACTCCCAGGGCCAGGGGGATTCATAGATCTATTCAGTTTATTTTCAAATGACAGAACAAGCATTTTATTTATTTTTGTATTTCCATTTTCCTTCTCAAGTGTTGGCACCCAGAAGATGCTCAGTTAATATTTGTGAATGAATAAATAAATGTGTACATGTATTAAATGAAGGCATTGATAATATAAAAATAATTTTCCAAACTAACTAATTATGTTAGAATCCATAGTGCACATTAGCTGTAATAGGAAACCATTTTTAATTATTCAGGCTTTTATCTTCCTTTTAAAAGCAGAACAAAGCATGTCTTCATTTCAATAATTAATTTCGCCAATATAATAACTCAGCTGCTTCAGTGATTTGATGACACAGGAACAACCCAGCTTTGACTTTGTGGAGTGAAAAGGTATACAACTTTTCATTGGAAAGAAACTTCAAATACATTGATTATGGCCCTGAGAGGAAAGAAAATCTTTCTGATAGAAAACACTAAAAACACTGTGTTTAAATATTGAATAACTGGGTACTTTGTTTTGCTGGTTAAATCTATGCCTAAGCTGTGTGAACATACATCAGCCTCCTAATAAAAATTTCCTCAGGATAGCTAAAGAACTAGGATGAACCTGATCAAGCAGCAGTATGAAGAGACTAAGACCTAATTAATTAAAGAATTCAGTAAGCTAAGTGTATCATGGGTGCTTCCAACGTCATCTTCTGGTGCTCAACATGCCCAGGGACTTAGTTATTGGTGGTCATCTGGAATTCCGAGCAACTTCATCTTCTGAAGCTATATTTATATGCTACAAAAATAGCTAATGGGTGCATTTAACTTGAACTCTGTAAAGGCCACTTTGGACCACATCTGTTATAACACGGACCTGAGCATATGTTTTATGTGCACATTGCTAATGCCTGGGTTTCTGTTTAGTTTGAAAGGTCAGAGTTAGCTGATGCCATCTCATATGTGTGCATGTCTGCACATGTGTGTTTACATGTATGAATAAGAGGAAGCATGCAAAAGCAAGAGGCATTGAGAGAATGGCAGGAGAACTTGTCTCCTCTGACCTGGTAGGGAGAGGTCAGTGATTGTAGAGAGCTTTAGGTGCAGGTTTTTCCTTCTTCCCTCCAACAAGCACAGCATGTTGTTAATTTATACAACTCTAAAGGTTTTCAAATTCCATTGATCACCATTGTATTTACATTGTATAGTTAATTCTAGAATGATTTATTCATCAGGATAAAGAGTGTTCTTGTCTATGGGCAGAGTAAGCAATACTCAAATGATTGATGCCCGTCCTTCAGATCTGTCATGATTGCTGGGCAGGGGTGGGCACAGAACAGCTGGTAACTAAAAAACCCAAAGATCACGACGTCAGCCACATTAGTATTTCTAAACATGACCAGCCTTTTCAATTTCCATTTCTTACAAATGGGAAACAATATGTCAATGACAGGCTGACTGATGTTTCTCGAGCGATCCGGAAAGTGTTTGCTTCTTCTGGGAGAGCGGTCTGCAGAGCTAGCAAACACTGGTGTCAGGTTTAACCCAATGGAGGGAGAATGTTTCCGTTTGTTATGAAGCCTGAAGCAGAGCCAGCAAGAGTTGTGATTAAATTATGACATTTTTAAGCAAAGAGAAGCAACATTTGTCTTGTGGAGGAACACATTATACATTCATCCCTGGTTGGGATGGAGAGGGCGTGTAGGAAATGATAAAGTTTAATCTGTTCATATCTTTACTTCTGAATGTGCTAGAATCATGACAAGACTTTGCAATTGTCTTCTCTGGATTTTTTCTTCTGTGAGCTCATTCCATGGCCCCAGCCCTGGACCTAAGGGGACACAAAGTCGCATTTACAAAAAGCAGGGATGTCTCTAGTCCAATTGCCTTGTACTTATGGTTCAATTGGTTTCAAAACCTTGCTTTTTTTTTTTTTTTTCTGGACTTGACTTAGGTGAATTCAGCCAAGCTTGACAGTTGCATGTCTTTAAGTATGCTGGAATTTACCCAGGAGTCATACTCCATTTTTAGAAGAACTATGTCTACACCTTTAGTTCCATTTGTACTTCACATTATCCTCATGAAGACAGTGTGAAATATAAAGGTGGGGTCTGGATACATGGTATGAGTAGTTCCTTCTTATTCTTTAGGTTTCAGCTTAAGTCATCACTGCCTACTCTGTAACTATAATTTATTTGTTTGCTTTTCTATGGTCTATATCTACAACCACCATGCAAGTGATATAAGAGAAGGGGCTAAGAGCCTACAAGGTGGCTCCCAATAGTCCCTGCCTCCTGCTGTTCACACCCTGTGCAATCTCCTTCCACATAGCATCAAGGCTGGTCTCAGAATACAGAAATGATGGTTATGTCATGTCACTTCCAACATTAGATTTTGAAAGACTAGCTTCTGACTTGGATTTGACCTCCCCATCCCTCCTGACACCCTCTCCCTCTCTTTCTCTTACAGGTTGCTTGGGGGTGGGGGGCTGTCCTATGGGAGAAGACTGGGTGACAAAGAACTGAAGTCACTTTCCATGAGCCAATCATGCAGAAAACTGATTCTCCAGCCTTCCCGGTGACTGCAGCTCTGACCAAGAACTTGGATTGTGGCCTCATGAGAGGCCCTGAGTCAGAATGACCCAGATAGCTGCTTTTCCTTATCCTCAGAAACTATATGAGATAATAAATGTTTGTTTTAAATTTCTAAGTTTAGGGGTAATGTGTTCCACATCAATAGATAACTAATACAGGGAAGATCAGCATTTGATTGTATGCTCCATTTCCTAGCACATCGAGGTCCATATGTCTCAATAAATTGGCTAAATAAATACTTGTTGAATAAACAAATGAACCCAGACAGCTATAAACTTTCCCTAGGCACATTCTATAAGAAACACTTTGCATTTGCTCAGGTATAAGCAGAAAGCTTTTGACTGAAGTTGTTGGGTAGGGAAATTCATTAGTCAATAACATGAGAAGAACCCTTACTTCATTACCTAAGTAGCAATGTGAAGTTTCATTAACAATACCTGAAGCTTTACTACTGTATGAAGGACATACATTTTATGAAGCAGTTGACATAAACACAGATATTTATAAAATAAAGTATAAAAAGTCATAGGATATGGTTTTGTGTTGCCTTTCAATGTCTCCTCCTTGGGGGCTGGTTAGGCAGGTATGATGAAGGGACATGTCTTTCCTGACTCAGTCTGTCTTAGTGGTCTGTAGTCTTTGTTTTTGCTCTGGTTTTGCATCATCTGCTGAACATCTCATCGCCTATGTTTCCATTCCATCAGGCTGTACAGGAATGGACACTTCTCTGTTCATACCAATCACCAAAAAATTCTCAGACCCTCTGAATTCCATTGCTTAAAATTTTATTTCATTTTTTCTTTATTGATATTAGAGAGAGACAGGAAGGGAGAGGGAGAGAGAGATAGAAACATCAATGAGAGAGAACATCAATTGGCTGCCTTCTGCATGCCCCTCACTGGGGATCAGGCCCACAACCTGGGCATGGGCCCTGACTGGGAATTGAACCGGCCACCTCTTGGTGCATGGGTTGAGGCTCAACCACTGAGCCACACTGGCAGGGCCATTGCTTAAAATTTTAAAAGAAAACTATTACAAGTTTGTAAATTTACTTTCACTCATAGCTTATTCTCTGAATGATGCTGGTTTAGTTGTCACCTAGGAGTGGCTCCTCTCCCTGCCCTGCCTCTCTCTCTCTAGCTTTTCTACTCTGACTTCACCTGTGCTCCTCTAGAGAGGTGAGTGGGAGTACTTGGTGACCTTTGGCTTTTGGCAGTTAGGGCACAATTTCCAGCCTGAATAGAATCTGGAAAAGACTCCTTAGTGTGCAAATATTTGTTTACAGATTATGTCATATTCACTACATAAAGCCCGCAGGTGTAGAAGTTTTTTGTGAATACTTTATAATAGCCCCTACTTCCCAGTCCACATAAAGCAGCCCTACGAGGGAAGGTGGACAGATCATGCACTCAGATAACATCACAAAGTAAAGTACATGTAAGCAAAGAAGTTTAATGATTGGTAAAAATCACCAACGAAATTGTCAATATGGCTGAATTTTACAGTCTTTTAATTTTTAATATTGGAAAACACTAGATATTTCTGTTTCTTGTAGAATATCTGGAATTTTGAATATTCCTGTACTCTGATTAAAAATTGCCATGGTTATATTTAGCTTTGATTATCTAACCATATTTCTAACCATGCTTTTAAATATATTCTACTTGAAATAATTCTTCTCTTAACACACAATGACATATCTTATATTTGGGTATTTAGTAAATCTTTTAAAACTTTGATTGAAACATTACTGTACCCAGTTTGTGGCTGTTCAATTTATAAACAGTTTCCTTCTTCCTTGACCCTGCCCCCCACATATACATGCATATAAACCATACCTATTTTCACCACATTACTGTTTCCAAAGCCAAGAAATAATCCCAACATCTACCAGTCTGGTACTTCATTCAAAATGCACTTGAAGACTTCATCAAACTTACATCAACCACAATATTGTCTCCTTCATTATTTATTGGTTTGTAAGTAAACTCAAATATCTGTTCACACTATTTTTTTTTTAAATCCTTACCAGAGGATATTTTTTTAAATTGATTTTTAGAGAGATGGAAAGGGAGAGGGACAGAGAAACATTGATCAGTTGCCTCCTGTACCTGCCCTGACTGGGGATTGAACCTGTAACCTAAGTATGTGCCCTGACCGGGAATCAAACCTGAAACCTTTTGGTATACAGGACAATGTTTCAACCAACTGAGCCACAAGGCCAGGGCAATCATCTTATTATTATTTGATTCCTAAATGCAAGTATTTTCTCTGCATCAAATTTGTCAATTTCTTTTGAGATGGCATCATACTTTATTCCTCTTTGACATTCCTTATAGTACCTGACCCAATGCTAGGCATGGCATTTTAATGTATGCTGTCATCAATCAAATACACTTAATATGCTCTTCAGTTAGGAACACAGAGCCAGAGGGAAAAAATTATGTTTTTACAAAAACCCTAATTGGTGGCAGCTGTATTAACAGCATGTTTGGCTAACATGGGTAGGGAAAACTATAAGGGTCTATTGACGATTAATCCCCCAGTATTATGCCTCAGTTTCTCAGGCTTGACTTTCTATATTTTTCATAGGACATGGGGACTGAGCTTGTCTTCTTTCCTTTAAAAAAGAAGTCCTATTCTGTTTCTCTGGGTTCTTCCCCTAAAAAGTAACTTTGTGAAATTTTCTTCTTTGTTGGTTTCTTATTATGTCATATTTTTATTGAAAAATTTTATATTTAATCTTTAAGAGCCAATATAGTAAAGAAGGCAGAAATAAACATACTATCTATACTGAAGATTTTTTCTTCTTCTCATACATGTCCTAGGTCTTTGTTCGTCCTGATTTCCCAGTGTAGATGGCGTCCAGAGCCACATACATTTCTGTACTTCTAAGGAGGAGCTCGTCAAATCTTTCTCTCCCTGGCCTCTATCCCAAACATCTTCAGAAGCCTTTACTTCTCCAGGTTTTCAAATACTTCCCTACACAAAGGTCCCTCTTCCTAGTGGGTAGGTCTAAAAGTGTGGATATTATGTCCCTTCAAAACTCTGCTTCTCTTCAGTTGGTAGTTTGTACATCTGATACTGTCTTGATAAATAGATTCTAACTTCAGTGGATGTTCCTGCCTACATAGGAATGATTGCCTCATTGTACATGTCTCCTACGTACTCAGAACCCTCAGCCCCTGATCCACCACCTCCCAATTTAGGATTAACTTCTTCTCTGGAAAATGTGGTATAATACAATACTTCAATCACACTTTTTGTCACTATGATCCAAATCATGTTTCCTTATCCTTTTATTGCCAACCCCACTTTTGGACCAACTCATCCATCTACCTTCTCTGCTCCTACATATATGGGCTATGATGCAGAAAGAAAGAAATAATAATATTGCATACACTACGGCTCCACCCTCAGCTAGGTTCTCAGTGATACTTGAAAATCCTATTATGTATTCTTAAGTAGAACCCTCTTCCATTTTTTATACTGGTTACTCAAAACTTGTTTTTATTTTGCCTAGTTTATCTCCTTTTTCTTTAATCCTACCACTCTTAAAGTTTAAATATTTTAATAAAAAAAAAAGATATTGTACTTAACTTAGCATGGTGCCTAACAGAGCAAATATTTAATAACGGTTAACCATTACTATTATTAAGTAATTAGAAAGAAGAAAGTAAAGAAAGAAGAAAGTAAAATTACATAGAATCTCACCACCTAGAGATATTTACTGTTCAGCAGTTTTCATTTTAACAGACAAAATAATTTAGATGAATGTTTATTTCCTCAAAAACATAGATATTATCAGTTATTTCCCCAAAGTTAAACAGAAAGCTTACTACAATAATTAAGCAGCAGTGTTACTAATACATTTTAATTTCATGTTTCTTTTTTCTTTTTTATCCTCACCCGAGGACATTTTTCCATTTTTTGTTCAGATAGAGTGGGAGGGAGAGAGAGAGAGAGAGAGAGAGAGAAACATCGATGTGAAAGGGACACATCGAGTGGCTGTCTCCCACACGACCAACCAGGGCTGGGGACAAATTGCAACCGAGGTACGTGCCCCTAGCGGGAACCGAACCCTGGTTTCTCTGGACCACAGGCCGATGGTCTAACCGCTGAGCCAAACCAGCCAGGGCTAATTTCATGTTTCTTAATGAGTTTAAGTTTTATAACTGTTAGTAAAACAATAAAATATCATAGAAATCAAAGCCTGAAAAGATGCAATTTTTCCACATTTTTAGTATGAAAGAATGTAAACATGGACAAAAGTTAAAAGAATAGTCCAATAAACACCCACATACCCACCAAGTAGAGTAAACAAAGATTAATATTTTATAGTTCTTTAGTTCTCTCTTTGTGTTTGCATGTTTACTGAAGATTTTGAAGTAATTTGCATATGTGACACATCTAAATATTTCAGTATGCTACTCCTAAAAATTAGATCATTTTCACATACAATCTTACTTTTATTCTCACACCAAAGAAAATTTCAAAGTCCATGATACCAATTAATATATAGTCCTTACTTAATTTTCCAAACATGTCTTCTATACCTGTTTTTGTTTGTGTGAACAAGACCCCGTCAAGGTCTCTGTATTGCATTCTATTGCTGCATCTCTTCAGCCATTTTTATTCTATAACAATTTTCCTCTTTTCCCTCTATTGACTTTGACTTTTTGAAGAGAACAGGTTAGTTGACTTACAAAATATATCACATTCTTTTTTGGTCTAATTTTTTATGAATGGTGGTACTTAACTTGTTTAGACAACGCCTGAATACACTATACACCAAAAGTAGGGTCTAAAAGCATTGATGCAGGTTAAACTTTTTTTGGGGGGCCAAGAATCCTTCACACATGATGCTGTGTACTTCATATTACACTATGTTAACAGGTACATAGCATCAAGTTGTTCCACAATTTATAATGCTTGGTTATGGTGGTGAAATCTAGATCTCTACATCATGAGGTCAATTTTTAGTCATTTGCAAAGCAAATAATCTGTGGGTAATACCCTTGCATATAGGTAACATTTAGTGTGCTTTCCAACAATTTTTTGATCAAAAGTTTTAGCATTCTTGCTTGAATCAATTATTTCATTGGAGGTTGCAAAATAGTGGAGTTTTTCTATTTTCTTTATTCCTTTTTACATTTGTGCTCTAGAATTCTTCTATAGAAACCGTTTTTTTCCACTAACTTAATATTTTCTAAATGGAAGAGCAAGATGCTTAATCCTTTCTCTTTTATTGGCAAATTCAAAAGTTTATGGTGTGAAAATTATATTGCCAGTGACATATAAGTTTGTTTTATTTTTTCTCTCTCACTCTCCCTTCTATTTATCACTACTAATTCATTTCTTTTATATAATGTTTAACAATTAGTTACAATCCTAGATTTGTTCAAACTGTCCCAGAATTGGCCAGTGTGAGTTTGTTCAAGCTGGATCTTAGGCTCTTTGAATATATTCCCCTTAGTCTTTGGAAACTTCCTTGCTCTCTGGCTGTGGTACATTTACACAATGGAATACTATGCAGCTGTAAGAAAGAAAGATCTCTTACCCTTTGAGATGACATGGAGGGACCTGGAGAATATTATGCTCAGCGAAATAAGCCAGAGAAAGACAAGTACTGCATGATTTCACTTACTTGTGGAACATTATGAACAAAATAAGTTGTCAACCAAAAGAGATCCAGAATCATGGCAGTAGGGAACAGACTGACACACCTCAGAGGGATGGGGGGTGGGAGGGGTGGGAAGAGATAAACTGAAGAACTTATATGCATATATGCACAACCAGTCGACATGGACATTAGACTGGGGGAGCAGGAGGAGAGTGGGAGCAGGAAGGAGGGGGTTAATGAGGAAAAAAGGAGGACATCTGTAATATTTGCAACAACAACAACAAAAAAAAGAAAGAAACAATTACTGGGAGGAATAATAGACAGGATAAACGACTTCCCAAATGCCCACAGTGCGGCCACCCCTTCCCTCTGAAGCCACTGTACTTAAAAGGTAACAACTAAGCCATTTAATGCCTTTTATGTTTTCTCCCTTAAAATAAAGACACAAACTTTGAAAGAGCCGAGTCAGTGAAGAAAGGTCAAGTGAAACTGCTACAGCGCATTTTGTTCTGGGGAGTCCTTTCTTCCCCTCCGTACTGAGCAGAATAAAGAACCCAGTGGTGACTGCCACACAGTGGTTTCTTAATTGAGTCTTCCATCTTCACAGAGCCGGATGAGAGAGTCACTTAAAAGAGAATACATTCAAAACCATGTGCAGTTTCAGAACAAATTGTCCAAGCTTCCTAAACGCAAAGTTATTTGAAATCCTGCTGCTTCTACTACATCGGGCTCTTTCTAACTCCAGCCACAGAGCTCCTGTGTTTAAAGTGGAGGTCCCTGTAATGAAGTGACATTTGACTGTTCGCAGTGAAATCGTCTCTCTCGTGAGAGTAGTATTCACAACTGCATTTTCTCAATTCTGTGCAAGTGAGAAAATACCACGAGGGGTCTTACGTATTGTCTGGGAATCACAAGGTGAGACAGCTGAGCCTGGCCCACTCCAGGATGTCAGTGGAGGCCTGATCATTGAAGACAATTAGGGCAACTCTTATAGAAGTACCAGGTAATAAAGGAAATCTATTGAGAGCTGGACCTCTTGTTAAGTTGGAAGTTGGACATACAAGGGGTCTTTATAACATAGCCAAAGATCAGGGAGGCCTGGAGTTGCCAGAGTTCCTGGAATAAGGAGAGATGGTAAAGAAATATTTAGGGACAGGACCTGAAAATTCAGAACAGAATGACCTATTACACAGTAAGGCTCTTTATTCTAAGATTAAAGTCATGTTAAATTGACACCCGGAAATATGAAATAATTAAGCTGAGAAATAATGAAATCAAATCGTAGAAAGATCCCTAAGTGCTTGGTATAATATAAATACTCTAAGAGATTATAATGTGATTCAAATAACTATAGTAGAAAGTTAGCGAAGTAGTGAAATGTGAAGTCTATATATCGAAATACTGAGGCAGAATGGCTATTTGGCATGCATAAAAGATCACTGCAGTCGTTAACATTTGTTTTGTGGTTCTGGTTATACGTGAGTGATCTCAGGCAATTAGGACCATGGTTTACTCATCAGTAAAATGAGAAAGTATAAATTATATCTTTTTTGGTTATTATAAAAGTAACACAGAAGTTTGACAAAGGATGCAAACAGTGTAAAAGAGATATAAAAGGCATTCCTACTCTTAACCTTCTTCTGCCCCCACAATCGCTCAGTCCAATTTCTCAGAGAAAACCACTATTAAGACTTTTATGAAGTTTTATGCAAAATTTATGCAAATATATATGTAAATGCTTTAAAAGTATGTGAAATATTATTACACATACTATTCATACCTTGCCCTATGTACATTATAATATATGTTAAGGGCTGAATTGTGTCTCCCCAAAATTCATATGTTGAAGTCCTAACCCTTAGTACCTTAGACAGTATTTGGAGATAGGTCTTTAAAGAGTTAATTAAGGTAAAATGAAGCTATTAGGGTAGGCTTTCATCCAGTATGATTGGTGTCCTTAAAAATGTAAAAGAGATTTAGACACAGTCAAGCACAGAAGGAAGACCACGAGAATAAGAAGGCCATCTACAAGTCAAGGGAAAAGCCCCTCAGAAGAAACCAATACTACTGACACCTTGATCTTGACCTTTCAGCCTCCAGAATTTTGAGAAAATAAATTTCTATAGTTTAAGACACTCATTCTGTGGTGCTTTGTTATGGCAGTCCTAATAAACTAATACAATATATTATACATATCTTCATATATCAGCACATACAGATCTACCTTATATTGTAACAGTTGTATTATATTCTATTTTATAGACACAACAAATTGATTTTATAATTAGTGGAAATGTAGGTTGTTATTTGCCTCTACTTTAGTGACCAGAAGTCAAGTAAATCCTCTCTGGAGAAAGAAAACACCACAGGAAGCCGCCAAAGTTTTCTATACACAATGATTAGTAGTGAATAAAACATTAGCAGGCATGGCAGGAGACAGAATTAAATGCCTGAAAACCAAAATAAAAATGTAGACAACAGATTTCTATTTCTGCTCATGAAGGGGCAACTGCTACAGTATCGTTCTTCCTATCAAACAACTTGAAAATGGACAACAGAACTTTTTGGATACTGAATAACAGGGTCAGAGGCCTAAGATTTTTAAAACAATAGAAAGAAATGAAATAAGCCTTACAATTGCCCTGCCTTTTTTTCTTGACCAAATTTCTGATTTGCGGTGAAGAGAAGGGAACTCAAACAGAGCCCAGAAGAGACAGCTATTGAATTCAGGGAGCTGAAGAAACTGGGATTTACAGTTCAGAGTGCCCAAGAGGAGGCAGCTAAGCAGAGAAAGAGCTCCAGAAACCTGCAAAAGAAACCCCTTGAGTCTTTTGTTGAATGCCAATCTCTACTTTTCAAGGGGAATACTCCATGGAGCCAGGCAAATAATGACATCAGGGAAAGCAAATTATTGGGGAACTGTAAGCCAACATATTCCAGAACTCATGCAGACCTGAGAATCTTCTAAACTACTACCAGCAAGAGTGGAGAAGCTTTGTTGGGAACATGAAGCATTCAGAAAAGACTTTAGAAGAATAACAAATAACTAATAAGAAAATAATCTGTAAGACAATCTACTTTAAAACTGACTGACATGTGATAACTAAAATTAAAAATGCATACCAGAAAAGAAGAGTGAAACAAAACGTAGGTCAATAGAACCACACTGAAGCATGAAAAAAAAGTAAATTATAGAATTAGTATAAAAGACATATGGGGCATGTATAAAATGTATATAGGTGGAGTAGAGAGGGAGGAGAAAGAGACTAGTACAGATGTTTCTCACATCGATATTTTTATCTTTTTCTCCCTTCCTCTCTCTCTAAAAAATCAATAAAAACATATTTTAAAAAAGATATAGTAATCTAGAATGTTCCAAATCTGACAAAGACATTATACCATAAATACAAGAAATGTTATGAGTATCAAGAAGATAAATTTGTAAATATGTAAGAAATTTTCTATAAAATGAAAACTTACCAAATATAATGGAAAAACAAAGTAAAATCTGAATTATATAAAGTCTATTAATAATTGTGCAATTGCCTTGGCCAGTTTGGCTCAGTAGTTAGAGTGTCACCCCACAGACTGGAGAGTTCTGGGTTTGGTTCCCGCTGAGGGCACGTACCTCGGTTGCAGTTTGTCCCCGGCCCGGTTGGAGTCCTGTGGGTGGCAACCAGTCAATATGTCTCTCTCACATCGATGTTTCTCTCTCTCTCTTCCTTCCTCTCTCCCTCCTGCTCTATCTGAAGATAAATGCAAAAAGTCCTCAGGTGAGGATAAAAAAAAAACAAAAAACAAACAAACAAAAAACTCTGCAATTACCCAAAGAAAACTCCAGGCCTGGATTGCTTCACTAATGGATTGTACAAATGTTTGAAATAGTATATAAAAAAAATACTACTCAAAAATAAATATAATTGTAAATAAGCCAGATTCCTTAACATAAAACTAAAAAAAATATGATTAAGAAAAATTTTAAACAAATAAATGAAGGGACATATTATGTTTATAAATAAGAAGACTCAATATGTTAATATCTGAATTCTCTCCAACTTGACTTATAGATTCAATCCAATAGCATCTATTGCCTAATATGATTTTTAGTGGAATTAATGTATATGAAAATTAAATAATCCAAAATATCTAAAACAATTTTAAAGAAGACCAAAGTTTGAAGACTTTTTTAATCTGTTTAAAAATATCAATTAAGAAGACATATTTTATACCATTATGGTCAGAACAGATAATTGATAGTATTTCAATCTTCTTAAATTTATTAAGACTTGTTTGGTGTCTTAACATGTCGTCTGTCCTAGAAAATGTTCCATGTGCACTTGAAAAGAATGTATAGTCTGCTGATTTGGGGTGAAATGCTCTGAAGATATCAATTAAATCCACTTGATCTAGTGTGTCATTTAAGGTTGCTGTTTCCTTGTTGATTTTCTGCCTGGAATATCTATCCATTGATGTCAGTGGGGTGTTAAAAACCCCTAATATGACTTGTATTACTGTTGATCTCTCCCTCTATGTCCAGTAAGATTTGCTTTATATATTTAGGTGCTCCTATGTTGGGTGCATAAAATTTTACCAGCACATTTTCCGAGATCAGTATTATCCTAATTCCAAAACCAGATAAAAATACTAGAAAGAAAGAAAATTATAGGCCAATATCCCTGATGAAAATAAATGCTAAAATCCTCAACAAAATGTTAGTAAACTGGGTCCAGCGATACATTAAAGAAATCATGCACCATAATCAAGTGGGATTTATTCTGAGGATGAAAGGTTGGTGCAATATTCATAAATCAATAAATGTGATACATTACATAAACCATATGAAGGATAAAAACCACATGATCATGCCTGGCCAGTGTGGTTCAGCTAGTTGAATGTTGTCCCATGCACCAAAAGGCCGTGGTTTAGATTACTGGTCAGGGCTTGATCCCCTGTAGCGGACATGCTGGAGGCAGCCAATTGATGTTTCTCACATCGATGTTTCTCTCTCTCTCTCCCTCCCTCTCTCTCCAAAATCAATGGGGGGGGGGGAGAAAAGGGGGACATTTGTAATACTTTCAACAATAAAAATATATATAATAATTTGACACAAAAATAAATAAACATTATAAAAACAACACCTGATCATATCAAAAGATATAGAAAAGGCATTTGATAAAATCCAGCACCCATTTACGATAAAAACTCTCAGCAAAGTGGGGCTAGAAGAAACATACCTCAATATAATAAAGACCATATATGAAAAACCCACAGCCAACATCATATGCAGTGGGCAAAAACTAAAAGTATTTCTCTTAAGATTGGGAAAAAGACAGAGATGTCTGCTTTCATCACTCTTATTCAAGCCACAGCAATCAGACAAGAACAAAAAATAAAAAGCATCAAATTGGAAGAAGTAAAACTCATTATTTGCAGATGACATGATACTGTACATAGAAAACCCTAATGATTCCACCAAAAACTACTAGAACTGATAAACAAATTCAGTAAAGTAGCAGGATACAAAATAAATATCCAGAAATCAGTTGCATTTTTATACACAAATTACAAACTATCAGGAAGGGAAACTAAGAAAACAATCCCATTTATAATTACATAAAAATATATCTAGGAATAAATTTAACCAAGGTTGTAAAAGACCTGTGCTCAGAAAACTATAGGACATTGAAGAAAGAAACTAAAGAAGAAATGAAAATGTGCCATGTTCATGGATAGGAAGAATTACCATCATTAAAATGTCCATATTACCCAAAGCAATCTATAGATTAGACACAATTCCTATCAAGATACCAGTGGCATACTTCACAGTAGTAGACCAAATATTCCAAAAATTTATATGGGGCTACAAAAGAACTCAAATAGTCACAGCAATTTTGAGAAAGAACAAAGTTGGAGGAGTCATGTTATCTGATATCAAACTGTACTACAAGGTCATAGTAATCAAAACAGCATGGTATTAAATGGTCTTTTAGCATCCCGTATTCTAACTGAAATAATTTTGGCAGTACCTTTTTATTCCCAGAGCAATGCCTCATTTCTTGGCTGTGCAGCTGATTCCATGATATGTCTAATAATCAGAAAAATCACTGCGTTGAATTTTGATTTATATTAACTTCAAGATTTGTATAATGTTTTGCTTTTTAAATGATATCTCTGTTAAATGCCATTTTTAAAGATTGTGGCCCTTTATTATTGACTGGTGTATCCTGATGTGTCTATGTTCTTTCTTAAGTACCAAAAAGGGGGCACTTGGGAAGAAAAAAGAAGGAAAAACTATTTTGATATAAACGTGTTAATTAAATTGTATGTATTTTTTAAAAAAGAAACATGACCGAGGAGTCTAAGTTAAATCTAATATTGCTAATACTGAACTTGCAGGTGAAGGTTGGTATACATTCCACCCTCCAGAAGTATTTTCCTACAGTAGATAAGCTATTCACATGTTGCTCATATTTTGCTTTGAGTGGGCATCTCCTAAGGAAATGTAGCATGACCAGCAAACTATATAATATAAATCATGTATCATCATTCACGTAGTATCTACAAATTTGTAACAGTGGAAAAATATATATGATATTTAGCAGTATAATAAAAATATTATCATTTATATTTAAAAAACCAGCATAGTACTGACATAAAAACAAACATAGAGATCAGTGGAACATAATAGAGAGCCCAGAAATAAATCCATGCCTTTATGGTCAGTTAATATTTTACAAAGGAGGCAAAGATGTACAATGTGGCAAAGATAGTCTATTATTCAATAAATGGTGTTGGGAAAATTGGACAGATACATGCAAAAAAGTAAAAATTAAGCCATCTTTTTACATTGCACACAACAGTAAAATCCAAATGGATTAAAGACTTAAATGTTAGACTCGAAGCCATAAAACTCCTAGAAGAAAACATAGGTATAGTAAAATCTCAGATATTTCTTGTAGCAATATTTTTTTTTCTGATATATCTCCTTGGGCAAGAGAAAGAAAAGAAAAACTAAATAAATAGTAGTAAATAAAAATAAAGTTTTGCATAGCAAAGAAAACCACCTACAAAATAAAAAGACAATCCAGTGAATGGGAGAACATATTTGCCAGTGATACATCTGATAAGGGGTTAATATCCAAAATTTATAAAGAACTTATAAAACTCAACACCCCTTCCCAAAAAAGGAAACAACCCAATTAATTAAAATTTGGGCAAAGGACCCAAGTAGACACTTTTCTAGCAAGGATATACAGATAGCCAATAGACATGTGAAAAGATGCTCATTGTCACTAATCATCAGAGAAATGCAAATTAAAACTACAATGAGTGTTACCTCACCCCTGTCAGAATAGCTATCATCAATAAAAAAAACAATAAGTGTTGGTGAGGATGTGGAGAAAGGGAACCCTTGTGTACTGCTGGTGGGAATGTAGATTGGTGCAGCCACTGTGGAAAGCAGTATGGAGTTACCTCAAAAAATTAAAAATGGAACTACTTTATGACCTAACAATTCCACTTCTGGAAATATATCCAAAGAAACCTGAAACAATAATTGGAAAGAATATATGCATCCTTATGTTCATTACAGTGTTATTTACAATAGCCAAGATTTGGAAGCAGCCCAAGGGCCTATCAGCAGATGAGTGGATAAAAAAAGCAGAGATATATTTACACAATGGAATACTACTCAGCCATAAAAAAGAAGGAAATCTTACCTTTTGTGACAGCATGTATGGACCTGGAGAGAATTATGCTAAGTGAAATAAGCCAGTTAGAGAAAGACAAGCACCATATGATTTCACGAGTATGTGGAATCTAAGTAACAAAATAAACTAACAAAATTGAAACAGAGGCCTGTATACATGGAACAGACTGACAGCTGTGAGAGGGGACAGGAGTGGGGGGACTGGGTGAAAAAGAAAAAACAAAACTTGGAGACATAGACAGCAGTATGGTGATTACCAGAGCTAAAGAGGGTGGGGGGAAGTAGAATAAGGTAAAGGGGGGATAAATGATTTGTGGTGGTGAACACACAATACAATATACAGATGATGTATTATAAAATTGTACACCTGAAACCTATACAATTGTATTAACTAATGTCACCTTGATAAATTCAATAAAAAAAAGAAAGAAGTATTTATTATAAAATATAAAACCTCTCTATTGAGGTTCAGAATGAAGCAAGAAGATGTGCTATCAGAATTTCTACTCAGTATTATATTGAAAGTCCTAGCTAGAACAAGATAAGAAAATTTCAATATGGTAATGGTGCAATTTTAGTTTAACAGATTAGGAGACTAGAATGAAAAGTCTAGACAGACACACATAAACAGTCATTTAATTTGTGACAATGTGACATTGAAATGTGATGGACAAAGAGTGATCTTATCAATAAAAGATTTTAGATCAACTTGATAATCATGGAAATAATTAATCTTGACACTTAACTCCTATTCAAGGTAGATCATAGATCTAAGTGTAAAAGGTAAAATAATAAAGCTTCTTCAAAAAGACCATTACAATCATGGCCTTGTGGTAGGAAAAAGCTTTTAAATAGTATATATTAGATTTGGATACAAAGCAGTAATTTGAGAATTTACCTTTATTAAAATTAGGAACTCTTACTCATCGAACAAAAACAAAGAGAGAAAAAAGACAAGCCTCAAAGTAAGAGAATGTAATATAGAAGCACATACACTCAAACCAGGCTTTTTATGTCATCGAATTTATTAATTTTACTCTTTATGGTGCTTAAGTTATATGTTCTTATTACGAAGACCTTGAACATTATCAAACAAATGACCCATGGAACTATCTTCCGCACAGAGTGATTTATAGATCTAGCTTTACTTTCCCTTACTGCTAAACTGTCATCCCAACATTAATTTTTAAATGATATCATCATTTTTTCTATTTTGAAATATCATTATCATATACTCTCTTCCCATATGTATTAGAAACTATTAACGAACTTTAAAAAACTATATAATTACATGCCTTTTCACATACTGCTCTACAACTTTACAAGCCCAATTAACACTAAAGTAATCCAGTTATATTTCAGGTCTTATTTTTATATTCTCAAATAGGATATGGTTCTATATTTGCTGTTAAGCAGGAGATTTTTGTGACTCGTGCATTTGTAAAAAAGCCTTCCAAAATAGTAAAACATTTTGAGATTTTGCTCAAAATTTAGTTGCCCAATACGTAAGTTTTAATTTTTTCCAAACATATATCCTAACCTCTCCATTAATAATCCAATCTCAAGGATCTCTCGGCTTGTTCGAAGTCATTTTGAGTTCATGTACATATAAACAGACCTATGAATAGATTTTCAGTCATAATGGTATGCAGCATTCATTTAATAAAAGCTTAACTCTTAACACTGAAAATGAGGAGTGAGGTTGGGGATGCAGGATGCTTTTCATTGTACTCAGTAGAAAAATATGTATAAAAAAACATTTTGGTAGAGCTCACCTGACCTTCCTATTGAAACACAGAATGAACAAACATAAATCAAGGCTGACAAGGTTGAATCTCGCTCCTCAGAGCTTTGAAAATAATAATATATCATCCTATAACAATATAACTTCCATCCTCTCCCGCTTTCTCTCTCATCTTGTTGGCAAAAAGTCCCTCTATTCAAAAACAAACCATTATACCAGATGAATGTAATTCTCATGCCAGAAAAAGAGTATCAGATTCATATTAAGGGGAAGATTGTTTTATACAAGAACTTGCCAGAAAAAGGCTTAGAGATGAATTATGTTAAAGCTCCCTATACTCCTTTAATGAAAATTCTAGTATGTAGCCAGATGTTTTATTGGGGAAGGAAATCAAGAGAAACATTGATTGTCCTGCCACTCAGCTGAACTCTGAAGCTGAAATTAGCGTGATTCACAAATGAACATAATTGTCTGGAATATTTATCTTTTTTTAAAAAATGAGGAAAGAATCTTCCTTTCCCTCTATATTTTTCATTCCCCTGTGTAAAATAAAAATGATATTTTTGTTGTGAGAACTTGGGAGACCTTGTCCCTGTGGCAGAAACTAATGCTAATAGTTCTCCCAATAACTGGTCTCCTTTATTTTACCAATGGAATTTTCATCTTTCCCAGGATGGCAATGTGTCAGCTAAAAAACAAAGGAAAATGCCAACATACACATGACCAAAAAACTAGTCTCCTTTAAAACAAGAAGTGCTCATGTGACACAATCATGGTTAGCGAAATGTAAGTACAAGTCACTGGGAGACAATTAGAAAAGCTCTTTACAGGGGACCAACAGCTGGTACAACCTTTTTCTTCCTTCCTTCCTTCCTTCCTTCCTTCCTTCCTTCCTTCCTTCCTTCCTTCCTTCCTTCCTTCCTTCCTTCCTTCCTTCCTTCCTTCCTTCCTTCTCTCTCTCTCTCTCTCTCTCTCTCTCTCTCTCTCTCTCTCTCTCTCTCTTTCTCTTTCTCCCTTTCTCTCTCTCTCTTCTTTGTTTCCAGGAGGGTGGACACAATGCTGGAAGTGGAGTAGCCATATTATGAGGATATAGCAACAAGTAAAAGCTAACAATAGCTGAAAAAAAGATGGAAGTTTCTGGTGATATTGAGTTGCTTCTACATAGGGCTGGACTAATTACCTGCACACTTTTACACTGAGAAAAAAAACTTAAAGCATAATTTTAAAAAAGAACAAATCAATTACTCTTAGTCAAAAGCAACTGCAAATGCTTCCATATGATTTATAAATTTCTCCCATTTTATCCTGACAATATAACTATTATCCTGTGGCACTATAATGTTGCATTCTTATACCTAATTTACAGAAGACTGATTTGGGGTTAGAGAGTTACACATTTCTTTAAGACTTTAAGCTTGAATAAATTGTAGAGGTAGCATTCCAGAAAACTGATCTATTATACTTACCATGAAGGTGTCCATTTTGACATATTGCCTCTGACATCCTGTCCAATATTAAAGAGGTAGAGTTTGGAACTGACCAAGTGGTATGATTTGAGGATATCTGTGATGATTAATTTTACATGTCAGTTTGACTGATCATTGAGTGCTCAGGTTAAACATTAGTTCTGGGTGTGTCTGTGAGGATGTTTCCACATAAGATTAGCATTTGAATTGGTAAAACAGATTGCCCTTCCCAAAGTGGATGGGCATCATACAATCTGTTGAGGGTCTGAATGGAACAAAAGGCAGAGGGAAAAGGACTTTGTTCCCTGTTTTTCCTGTCTCACTGCTTGAGAGCTGGGTCATTTTATCTCACTTTTTCTGGTCCTTAGACTGGGTTCTACACCATTGGCTCCCCTGATTCTACCCTAATCAAACCTTCACACAGTTTCTCTTGGAGCTAGACCCTTCTAGAATATAAGTCAGAACTCCAATCCAGTATGTACTATTCTGCTTAGTTCAGAAAATACTTAAGTATTTGCTATGTATTTGGTCCACTCCTCAATAAGCCAAGTGTAGCTGAAACTATAAATATGTAAAATTAATTCCAGTATGAATTAGTGAGCTCTACAGAGGAAGCAAGCACAGGTACAATGGGATCCTGGAATGGGACTTCTAGTCCAGCAGGGCTTGGTTAGGAAATGCCTCTTTGAATAAGATGATTTCTTATTTTTGTAAAGTACCATGCTATGGGATTTATGTTTTCTAAATCTCATCCCCTCATTTCTCTTCTTAAAAATTATTTTTTTGTCTTGATTTGGCCTGGTTAGGGACATCTCTCCAATACAAGGATTCTACATTTTCTAGAAACACAGTACTTACTCTATGATATAAAAATGTTTTTACTATGTCTCACTAATCCCAAATCTGAAAATATCTACCTGGTATGATTTCTTCATCCATTTACTTGAAATCCCTTCACCATTCTGTACTTTATTTGGAAGAACTGCCTTGGATCTGGTACAGTAAGAGATGGAAAGAAATTTGAGCCACCTGTTTCCCTGCTGGTGCCAGTGAGGATGGCTCAATGTACCACAAGGGAAGACACAACTTAGATGTCTCAGGCGTGGTGGTGCAGCAATGAGGAAATACCAAAGCTGGGATGTGCAGCCAGGTGCAGTCACCCAAACCTTAGCTAGTGGAGATGAAGCAGAGAAAGCAATCTGGTTATTGTGAAATCCATGGGCCTATAAACTAGTTTCCCTTATGATCTCTGCAACAATCCTATGAAATAGGAGCCAATTATGAGGAATACTGATTAGAATAGAAGGATATAAGAGATAAAAAAAAATAGTGATCTTAGAGGTCACAAATTAATTATATAAAAAGCATTTGTTATTCATAAAGGAAAATGTGTCGTATGGTTATATATGCCTGGAACTGCTCTGTATGTTTGGTTGGAACTGCTCTGTATGTTTGGTTGATAGAAATAGAACATACTAAATAAGTAATCTAAAATGACCAAGTTTAATGAAGACAGGGATAAGTTAGGGTTGAGGGGATGACTTGTTTTATTTATTATAACTATAAAAATGAAATGTCCAAACTTACAGGAAAACAATTAGAGTAAATATGATGAGAGTTCTGTGAAAGGCTTACGCAACATACTGCGGGAGACTGGGAAAGACACAGGGAATATGATTGGCTATTGGGGAAGGATGAGAGAGATAATTTTAGTGAAGACTTACAGGATGTAGAAACACCCCTTGAGGATAAGGCAATAAGGATATCCCAGACAGAGAAAAACACATATTTAAAGAGCTAATATAATATTACAAACCTATAGTAATCAAAACAGTATAGTAATGGCATAAACACTAATACATAGATCAATTGGATTGAGAGCCCAGAAATAAACCCATTCATAGACAGTCAACTAATATTTGACAAGGGACTAAAAAATAGTCAATGGAGAAAGGATAGTCTCTTCAATAAGTGATGTCTAGAAAACTGTGTATCCACACAAAATCAAATGGGATTTTTATCTTGTACTATCTACAAAAATCAGTTCAAAATAGGTTCAATACTTAAATGTTATACCTGACATAATAAAAGTCTCCCCTCAAAAAAACATAGGAAAAAAAATCTCCTTGACATTGGTCTTGGCAACAATATTTTGGATATGACACCAAAGGCACAAGTGAAAACAGCAATAATAAACAAGTAAACAACATAAACTAAAAAACGTCTGCACAGCAAAGGAAATAACCAACAAAATGAAAAGGCTACCTGTGGAATGGGAGAAAATATTTGCAAACCATATGTCTGATAAGGAGTTAATAGCCAAAACATATAAAGAACTCATATAACTCAATAGCAAAACCCCAAATAATCCAATTTAAAATGGGGAAAATATATGAATAGACATTTCTCCAAAGAAGACATAAAAATGACCACAGGTTCATGAAAAGATGCTTAACATCACTAACCATCAGAGAAGTGTAAATCAAAACCACAATGAGATATCACCTCATACCAGTTAGAATGGCTATCATCAAAGACACAAGAGATAAGTGTTGGTGAGGATGTGCAGAAAAGGGAACCCTTGTTTGCCCTTGGTGGAAATGTAAATTGGTGCAGCCACTGTGGAAAACCATATGGAGGTTCCTCAAAAAATTGCAAATAGACTACTGCATGGTCCAGCAATCCCAGTTCTGAGTATATATCCAAAGGAAATTAAATCACTCTCTTGAGGAGATGTCTGCACCCTCATGTTCAATACAGCATTATTCACAAGAGCCAAGACATGGACGCAACCTAAGTATCCATCAACAGGTGAATGGATAAATAAAATTATATATATATAACACACAATAGAATGTTATTCAGCCATAACAAAGAAGGTAATTCTGCCACTTTTGACAACATGGACAGACTTTGAGATTATTATGCTAAGTAAAATAGACATAGAAAAAAAATTACTTTATGATCACACTTATAATTGGAATTTGAAAAAATCAAACTCATAGAAACAGAGAGTAGATTGGTGGTTGCCAGGGGCTTCCAGTTATAAGATGAATTAGTTCTGCTGATGTTATGTACAGTACGGTGACTATAAATAGTTAATACTATCGTACTGAATACTTGAAAGTTACTAAGAGAGTAAATTTTAAATGTTCTCACCACACACACACACACACACACACACACACACACACACACATTGTAATTATGTGAGGTGAGGAATGTTTTAACCTTATTGTGGTAATTATTTCACAATATATATGTACATAAAATTATTATGTTGCACATTTTAAATTTACATAATGTTTTATATCAATTATATTTCAATAAAATGCTGAGGAAGAAGGCTAATAAGTTGACAATATTTTATTTTTTATTGACTTTATTGGGGTGACATAGGTTAATAAAATTATATAGGTTTCAGAGCTACAAATCTATAATGCATCATTTGTATATTGTATTGTGTGTTCACAACCCAAAAAGTCAGTTTGAAACTTTTTATAGGTAGAAGAAAGAGTATTTGTTTTGATTTTTCATTTATGCTTTTCTTAAAAGCTAGGGATTATATTAATCAATTTATGTTTTAGCAAGGGAACTCCAGAGATATTATGGAGGATAGACAGAGCTGGGAAGAGATGATGCAAGAAAAACAGTTTTATTAATTAATTAATGTATTTATTTATCTATAATTTTATTACTCTCCTCCCTTTCTTTCTTCCTCCTTTTCAACTATTATTTGTTGAGTGTACTAGGCACTGTGTTCTATCTCTTGTAATCCTTAAAGCAATCTTATGAAGTAGACAGCATTTTTTCTCTCTTTTAGACTCAGGGACTGAGAATTAAACTGAGAAGATAAATACCAACCTTGTTCCTACAGCTAACAAGCAATCCAAACCAACAGGCTTCTTGACCACTACAATTCACAACTGTCCAGCTCTATAATTTATTGATTGATTTTCTTTCTACATTTATGTGTTTTCTCAATTCAAGTCACTAAATGTACATTGTTTTATATTATGATAAAATGTGATCAATAAATTCCTAGAGACACTAAAGTTTGATACATACAAGTAATATAAATTTCAGTATCACTGTTACTTTATTTTTAGGGTAATTTGTGATTTTAACTATTTATGAATAAAAACATTTCAAAATTTTGTTTAAATCGGACAAACTGACTTTATTTGAAAATGCTCATTTGGAAAAAAATGAAAAAACAGAATTAGCCAAAAGAACTTGTGAAAAAGAAAAGGGAAAGCACTCACTGTACAGCTATTCAGACACAATACTAACTTATATTAGTTTTAAAAGTCTACTTGTTTCTCTTGTCATTTTTTAGGTATATAAATATATCATTACAGAAATGTAATATGTCTTCTTTTCTGGTTCTTGGGTCATTTTTTTTTCTTCTTTTCCTTGGCAAATTGTGTTAGTATTTCCAGAATAATGCAACCCATTAAAATATTTCTCTACTTTTTTGGTAGCATTTTTAGTAGACTTTATTTTTAAAAGTTCACAGATTTAGGTTTCCAGAACCTAACTGTACAGAAGGCATAGAGATTTCCCATATACTCCTGCCCTCACATATGCACACAGCCTACCCAGTATCAACATCCCTCATCAGAGTGGTACATTTGTTCCAGTCAATGCGCCTACACTGACACATCATTATCACTTCAAGTCCATAGCTTACATTAGGATTTACTCTTAAAGTATACATTCTGTGAGTTTGGACAAATTTATAATGACATGCACCCACCATTAGGAAGTCTCTCTGTCCTAAAAATCCTCTGTGCTACAAATTATCCATCCTACTCTTCCCCATAACTCCTGACAACTGGTGATCCTTTTAGGGTCTCCAAAGTTTTGACTTTCCCAAAAAGTCATAGAGTTGAAATCATATAGTATGTAGCCTTTTCAGACTGACTTCTTTTTCTTAGTAATATGCATTTAAGGTTCCCTCCTGTCTTTCATGGCTTGATAGCTTATTTCTTTTTAGCACTGAATCATATTCCATTATCTGAATGTACCAATTTATTTATCCATTCCCCCAGTGAAGGGCATCTTGGCTGTTTCCAAGTTTTCACAATTTTGAATAAAGCTGCTATAAACATCAATGTGCAGGTTTTGTGTGGGCATACGTTTTTAACTCATTTGAGTAAATACCAAGGAGTACAGTTGCAGACTCATATAGTAAGAGTGTGTTGTTTCAGAAGACACTGACAAACTTGCCTTGCAAAGCAGCTGTAACATTTGAAGCCATGCATGAGAATTCATGTGGTTCCCCATTATTGTCAGCATTTGGTGTTGTCACTGATCTGGATTTTGGCCATTCTAATAGATGTGTAGTGGCATCTCATAGTTGTTTTAATTCATAATTCCCTAATGACATATAATGTTCAGCATCTTTTCAGATGCTTATTTTCTATCTGTTTATTTTCTTTGGTGATGCTCACAGTTTAATCAGACTGTTTGTTTTCAGATTGTTGAGTTTTAAGATATCTTTATATTTGGATGAGTCCTTAGTCAAATATGTCTTTTGCAAATATTTTCTCCCAGTCTGTGGCTTGTCTTCCTATTCTCTTGCTAGAAACTTGTTTTCTCATTGCTCTTGACACAAGAGCAGAAGTTTTTTTTATTTTTAATCAAGTCCAGCTTATCAATCCTTTCTTTTGTGAATGTGCATGTGGTGTTGTGTCTAAAAATGTATTACCATACACAAGCTCATCTATATTTTCTCCTATAGTATCTTCTAGGGTTTTACCTTTTGGTCTACATGCAACTGGAATTCATTTTTATGAAGGATATAAGGTCTGTGCAATGTTCTTTTTTGTTTGTTTGTTTGTTTGTTTGTTTGTGGATGCCTAGTTGTTTTAGCATCATGTTGAAAATAATATCTTTGCCCCTTTGTCAAAGATCAACTGATTATATTTATGTGGTTTATTGTTGGACTCTCTGTTCTGTTCCATTAATCTATTTGTCTATTCTTTCAGCAATACCATATTGCCTAGATTACTACAATAAGTCTTGAAGTTTACTTTTGACTTTGTTCTTCGCCTTAAATGTTGTGTTGGGTATTCTGGGTCTTTTTCTTCTCTGTATAAACTTTAGAATCAGTTTGTCAATATCTATCAATTACTTGCTGCAAATTTTATTGGGATTGTGTTCAATTTATAGATCTAGTTTGGAAGAACTGATATCTTGACAATATCGAATTTTCCTATCCATAAACACAAAATAACTCTACATTTGTTTAGTTCTTTGATTTCTTTCATCAGAGTTTTGTGATTTTCCTCATATAGGGCATGTATATAATTTGTCAGATTTATTACTAAGCTTTTGGGTTTTTTTGGGGGGGGTGTTAATGTAAATGGTGTATGTTTTTCATTTCAAATTCCATTTGTTTATTCCTGGCACAGAGTAATGCACTTGACTTGTGTATATTAACCTTGTATTCTGCAACATTGCTACAATCACTTACTAGTTTCAGGAGGGTTATTTTTTATTGATTGTTTTTTTTCAGATTTTCTGCATTAACAGTCATATCATCTGTGAACAATGACAGTTTTATTTCTTTCTTGCATTCTTTTAGTGACTGTACTATGATCAAGGAGAAGAAGTAGTTATTAGGCTATATTTTGCACCCAAACTGTCTCTTAATTTAGACTAGTCATTTTTACTCCAAGGCCTTCATCTGTGAAATGAAAAGAACCGAACTACATAGACTCTAAGCCACTTTTAGCTTTAATATGCTCTATTCTGTCAATAGTTCTACTCTCCTGATTTTCATAAATCTTTCTTGAAAGTGAGTTATTCTGTTAGAGTCCTGGAAAATTATCTTCTATTTTGGAGTAAGGGCTTATTGACTTTGTATTTTTTAGGCTGTCTTGGCAAATAGTTGTTCTCAGAGAAGGCTGACATACACTGAGTCTTCAGCTGCTATCGCAGTGATAAGAGCTTGTTCTGAAGCTTGTAATTTTCAGGATTTTCAGATCATTAAGATACAAGTTTGAGCATGTAACAAGTATAAGATGAAGCATTCATATGGAAACATCTCTAAATATATTCAAGTTGCTTTTGAAATAAGTTCATGATTTCTCCTTGAGTAGCCTATTTTTCTTACATCAATTGGCTTCAACTTGATGGCTCATGAGAAGCTTAGCATTTGGTACCTCTGCTCCAAGCCAGCAGTGTGCAACCCATGAGCTGGAGTCAAAAGTACCTGTGACAATTTCTGAGGAGGTCCTCCTATTTTCCAACATAGGCAACTCTTTTTATTCTTTTTTTCTTTCTCTATCCTCATTCTTTTCCCTATGTTTCCCTTTTCTTTTTATGTATTATGTTCTTCACTTTTATTTTATTCCCCATTTATTTTCTATTTACTTCTTATCTCAGAACTATGAATAATATTCAGTAACACCCACAAATACTTCTTGGCTTTGTTATAGACCAGACATAAGTTTCTAGTCTGTAGAAAAGATGAGTCAATTAATTATATACTTTCTATGATTCTAAGAAAGAATCTTGATATACAAAATTCCTTAGAGATTCTTCCTTTGGTCTAAACATCCAAGATGACACAATTGTCAGGTTGTCAAATTAAAAATAATCATAGATTTTACCCAATATCAAACTTCACTAATAATTCCAAGGATACATTTAATCAAGAGATATAAGTAGAGCAAAGGTAGGTCTGTGACCCTCAATACAATTCTCCAGTCCTTCCTTCCACATTTAAAAGCACTCAATTTTTGCCAAGATCCAAAAGGTCTCTGGACTAAAAGTAGCACCTAAGGTCTTTAAGAGGTGTGTGTGTGTGTGTGTGTGTGTGTGTGTGGTTTATCATCACACAAAGATAGCTGTGTCAAACATGCAACCTTTTCATTTTTGTCTCAGATAACTACAAAGTTGATGATATCTCCCAGGGGGGTTATACCCCATAAATTCACAGATAAACCATAACAGTCCTAGCAGACCAGGTATATCCTGCTAAAAGTATCCTATAAAGTAAATACTGTCAACATGTCATATTGGCATGTTTATAAGGAGATTTAACCAGCTTATTGTCTTCTCTTTGTGTCTTGTTTTCTTTCTATCCAAGAGTTCTCAGGTTAGAAAAGATGGATTTCAGACTAGCTGATAACATTTTTTTTTTTTTCCAGAGGAACTCAACCCACTATTGCTGACTTTGGTGAAAAAGGAAGAAAGCCAGGAGTCAAGAAATATGGACAGCCTCTAAAAGCTGGAAAGGACAAAAAAAGGATTTCCCCTCCTGCATCCAGAAAGGAATATAGCCCTGCTATACCCTGATTCAGGCCAACGAGACCCATTTAAGACTTATGAGCTACACAATTTTAAGATAATAAATGTGTGTTGTTTTAAGCCACTTAGTGATAATTTGCTAGGGCAGCATCAGAAAACGAACACAGGCATATAGAACAGGAGAACATTCGTGAGGAAGGAAAACCAAGTTACATGAGCAAGAACAGGAAAAACTGAAGGAATACCTACTTGGGGCATGTATAGGAACAATATTTTTAAAATCTTTGCATGAAACAGAGATTGGCTGTGATTTTTTTTAGGAGATAAAATTAGGACAAAGGAATAAATGAAAGAAAAGTGAGATACATTTTATGTCAAAAGAAAGCAAAAAATTTAAGTTAGATATCTTAAAACGTGTTCTGGGTTGCCTCGGATAAAAATGAATTCTCCATTATTAGAAATACTCAAACACAGTGTAATCATCTATGTGGTCAGAATTGAAAGATTACATGGGTAGTTATATAGGGTGTTACATTCTCATGAAATCCAGGTAAGGAGAGGATTCCTTGAATATGAGCTTACATAGTTAGAGTGGAAATGTTAAATCTGAAAGCCCTTACCAGGACCACCAGATTTCAATGACAACAATAAGCAAGTCATATTCAATTTTTAGAAATTTGGTCTATAATTAACAACTTCACAACCAAATTATAAAACTGAATGTATTGATAATTCATCTCCTGGGGATTGTACTTTAGAGAAAGTTTGTTAAAATGAGTACATGTTTACTAGTCAGTTTTTTTTCTATTTTGAAAACATTACTAAATTTGGTTCTCAAGTTAGTTTTTAAACAAAGTAGTAAGCCAGGAAAAACATATAGTCATGAAGAAATTGGTTATATAGCTTAATAAAAAGCTCTATTACTACTATATCTGAATAAAAAGAGCAAAGATGAAACTGCTTTCCACAATTTCATGATCCTATTTAATATGTTTCTTCCTATTTGTGGCACTAAAATTAAAACTCTCTAGGTATTTCTGGAAGTAATTTTAAAAATCAGATCAATGTAGTAAGCAAGGACATAGCGATATACAATACTGTATTTCACTTTGACTTTTAACAAAAGTTATATTTCTACTATAATGAATCAGACACTTAATATTAATAAAAATAAAAATTGAGTTTCTGTATTTTAATCTGGTAATGTATTTGTAGAGCAACTGGGATAGGGGCTATTTAGTAGTAGGCTAGTAGGTGAAGAAGATGGAAAAGAATTATAAGACATGAATCCTGACTCTAGGAAGCTTAACTTACTCAGGGACATAAGATATCCCACAAAGCATTGCAAAGAAACACGATATCATGGGTCACACAGGTAGTTAATGCTGTAAGAATCAGGCAGCTGTGGTAGGCTACTAAGTTGATATATTGAGGCTAGAGGGATAGAAAAGGTTAGAAGTTTTTTGGGCAAAAAATAGGCACAGAATTTGTTAATTTGAGAGGAGTATTTGAAGCAAAAAAAAAAAAAAAAATCTAGCAGATTTTAATTGCCTAGACAGGTGTGCTGGTGGAGAGCATGTGTCGTCACTAAGACACCCCTGATCCTTGGGCTGAAGCTATTCATCACCTTTGAGGTTTATTCTCCTCTTTGTATGTAAGGACTAGAAAGTCTCTTTGCAGGCTGAGGGAAAACCTGGATCTGATAATTGTATATACTCTTGAATAATGCAAAGGCCAATTTCTTGACCTCTTAGGGGGGGTTCTTGAACCTGAAGGAACATGAGAAAAGCTAAGGTAGAGCAAACCAAAGACCAATTAGCCACAGAGCATATATGCTCTTGTATTATTTATTCATTCATTCAGCATATGAATATTGATTTTGCCTATTATATGCCAGGTACTGCTATAAGTGCTAGGAATAGAGTGGTAAACAAAATTCATAAATTTCCTCTCCTATTGTAATTTATATTCTGCAAGTTGGAGGAGACATAAAACAAACAAATAATTAAATGAACATTTAGTATTTTAGATGGTAGTACACATTACAGAAATAAGTGAAGCAGGTAAGGAAAGTAGCCTAGGGAGAAGACTCCCTATTTTATTTAATGTGGACAGGAAAGTTCTTGCTAATAAGGTGACATTACAGTAGAGATATGAAGGATGTGAGAGATGATTTTAAAAATACGCCAACAAATATTTCCATATTCCTTTCTTATACAAGCAGAGCTGAACTTCTCTCCTTTTTGGAACAAAAGGCTGGATTCAGTGATTCACAGATGCAGCCTGTCATGAACAGCCCTATCAAGTAGCCTGGATGGGGAAGTACTGAAGCCTCTTGCCAACAAGATCTGGGGACAGATCCTTCAGCCTTCATCAAGCTTTCAGAGGCTGCAATCCTGGCCAACAGCTTAACTGCAACCTCATGAGAAACCCTGAGACAGAATCACCCTCCCCAGATTCGACACCACTCCTAGATTCCTGATCCTCAGAAAATGGGTGACATAATAAATGCTGATTGTCCTAAGCTGCTAAATTGTGGAGTAATGGATAATTATTTCACATGCCATGGGTATATCTGGAGTAAGAGAAATCTAGGAAGCAGGGTGGCGAGTTACAAAGACTTCACGGAGGAAGCCTGGAGTGTTTGAGTAAAGCAAGGAAGCTATTAGAGTTGGCACAGAGTAAACTGAGGGGGAGAATACAGGAAGGTTGTACCTGAAAGGTAGCAGTGGAGTTAAGAGTCTTATAAGCCCTTGTGAGTTAAGTTATAAAAGGAAGTGAGCTGAAAAAACCAGACATAGTCAAAGAATGGATAATTGAATTGAAATCATGGAGGGATACAGTTACTGGTCAAGGATATTGTTAAAGAAGGTTGGAGACAAGAGTATTGGTGAAGAGGTAAGAATTGAAGAAAAATATCAAGTTTTAGGTTCTTCTTAGGAAGATTTTAATTTTCCCTCCCCCCACAACATGTCTGCTTAAATATATACAACATTAACCTCAAGAAGAACCAGGATAAGTTTTTGAATGGATCATCTCATTTTGAACACCACCACCATTAGCAAGACAACACAAAATGTGTTATGTTATTGCAAAACCGACATAACCTGCGTTTCTAAGATGATTGCAAATTAATAAACTTTCCAATTTTCCTAGAGAATTAAATTGCACATCCACTCCCAAATTGATATATCCAGCTCGCTATCACTCTCATCTATTTTATTCAGTGTAAATTGATTTTGTTATCATTTCTCTGTTTCAAAGAGATTTCTCAAATTTAAGCTCTTAAAATTTGGTAGTTTCTCAGTCAAGTGTCATTATATATTTTTTCTCATTTAAAGTGTGGCTAATTTGTTAGGTGTAAATTGGAATTTATTTCTTCAAGTGATAATTTGAGAAAAACATTGAATCCCTCTGTTTACAGGAAGAGTCCCTTCCATTTCCTCTTCATTCTGGATTGAATTTAGTACAAACAATTAGTGGAGTTATAATTGCAAGACACTCAAATTTGAATGAGGACAGTAATAAACAATGGTAACAAGCTGAGAAAACTGACTTCAGGAAGAATTTGTATATTTAAGATAAGGTGATAATAAACATATTTTATTCTTCACCTCAGGCTTTTTGATGAAACATGTTCTCTGTTTTATGAGATTACTCTTGTCTACTGATTAATTAGCTATTACCATGCAGCCAAATACTAAATGGCAAATATTAATTTGACTATTCCACAGCGTCAATATTATTTTATAGAGCTATCATAAGCATGGTGATCTCAGACTATGAAAAACCTTTAATACTATTTCATTTTCTTAAGCTGCATAGCTTGTCACACATTTGGAAGTTATTTTGTAATCATTTTATTTTCAATATTTTGAAGTTTCGAAAAACTTGATTTAGAATTATTTTTTTTCATGGGCAGTTATTGCCTCTTCTTCCTCGTCCTCCAGTATTCAATAAAGCATAAAATGTAGAGTCCTTTAAATCTTTGAGTTTTAGAGACTAGAATTCAAAATTGTGGGTTTATAGGGGACTGGGTGAAAAAGTTGAAGGGATTAAATAAACAAACAAACAAACACCTCATGAACACAGACAACAGTATGTAATTACCAGAGGGAAAGGGGGGTGGAGGGAGATAGAAGAGGGTAAAGGGGCAATAAATGGTAATTGAAGCAGACTTGACTTTGGGTGGTGAATGTGTAATACAATACACGGACGATGTATTATATACCTGTATATAATTGTACACCTGTAACCTGTATAATGTTACTAACCAATGTCGCCTCAACAAATTCAATAATTTTTAAAATTGTGGGTTTAGAGTTTTTCTTAAAAGTAGGACCAATTAAGAAAATACGAATAATTTTTTATCATTATTGTTGAAAGTATTACAGATGTCTTCTCTTTTTTTTCCCCACATTGACCCTCTCCTAATAATTTTTGTGTGTGTAAAAAACTGTTTTTAACAGATAACTAAGAACAATTGCAAACTAAAATCTCACAGTACTTAATTGTGAATATAAAATTGGGTAAAAAACATATTATCCAAATTGGTGAATGTGCGAGTGTATAGTGTGTATTGATAAAAAATAATGTTGAGACAAAGGTAGCTGTATTTTCTTAAGGATATAACTTTCCACAGAAGAAATATTAGTAATGTAACTGAAAAAAGTTCAGAGTTTATATATTCTACCCAACACCATTCCATCTAAATAAGTCAATGTGTATTGTGTGGGAAATTAAGCAAATGGCAGAGTAATTTTCTCTGAAATAGGGGACTATTAACTAACAGAATATGCCATCAGCATTAATGTTCTAGAAACACTATTTAAATTAATTTACAGGTTGACCAGTGATTACATTTTCCTTTCTCATTTGTACTCAAGAGAATTATTTTTAATCAAAATAATACACAGAGTCCAATTTAACTTGACACATAGTAGATGAAAAAATAAGAGTTTGCTACGTTGTTTATATTTGTTTAATTTGGTTGGATTGGTTGGCCCTTTTTTTTCACATTTTCACAAAATCTCAGCTACAGAAGATTTATTGTGTTAACAGTGTAAAATGTGAAGGAGAATAATGGGAAGGGATTTTTATTTTTGTTTTGTTTTCTTTTGTTTACCTGGGTTTTTATACCCCTGAGGAATTTTATGGTATTCACATAAATTGACATCAGTTGCAAATCCTACTGCTTGTGCTTAAAACCAGCTTGGGTGTTTTATTTATCTGGAAAACAAAGCCAAATTCTCCCCTTGTATCACAAAATGTGAAGTTATGTTCCTATAAAATGATTTATTTATTCATCAAATGTTTGTTGAGATCCTGCCAAATATCAGCCACTCTTCTAGGAGTTTGGGATAAATGTAAGGGAAAGCTAGACAAAAATCCCTGTCCTTGTGTAACTTGCTTTCTAGTTGGGGAAAATATACAATAAGCAAATTGAATTTGAATTGTATAGAATGTTAGAAAGCAGCAAGCAGTGTGGGAAAAAAAAAACTGAAAAAGAAAGGGAAAAAAGTAAAAGGAGAAATGCAATTACAAATAACAGGTTAATAACAGGTTAGAAGTTAAATCACATTGTCGTCTGGCTCCTAGTGCTTTCAATCTAATTGCCAGAGTTGATCCACATTATTTTACAACTGCTGTGGGGGGGTATAAATTATACTCCTCAACATATAGGGCTTTAAAAGGCTATAATAATGTTTAAAAACAAAGTTTTGACATGGCCAAAAAGTTATTCTTTGGTTTTCATGACTGGAACTTTCTTGACTTCCAGGGACTATAAAATAACTCAGGATCTTATTTTGGATTCCCCTAGGTCTTTGTTCCACATTAATCATCACAAATACTCAATTTCTAAGCCATCAGTTGCCTGAAGATACTCAGCATAACCTATTTTCAGCTCTTACTCCTCCATAGTCTATGCAGCCATTCCAATCTGGAGAGCTTCTTCATGCTGTGAGAATAAATAGTAACAATGTTTCTATTCTTGGGACCTGCCTCAAATACCGTCCATTGCCTCATGGATGGTGTTTTCTTAGCCTCTAACTTTCTGCCACTTCTCTGTAATTCCTTCAATGTATACTTAAGGAAGCTCAAGATTGAGTTGCACATCCTAGAAGAAATGGCATGGAGGGAGATGTTGGCACCTGTCAGCTCTATATTCCTTCTCAACCTCCAGCTCGCTCTTTTTTTTTATTTTTTCATCCTCACCCAAGGATATTTTTCCATTTTTTGTTCAGATAGAGTGGGAGGGGGAGAGAGGAAGAGAGAGAGAGCGAGAAACATCGACGTGTAAGGGACACATCGAGTGGCTGCCTCCTGCAGGACCCAACCAGGGCCAGGGACAAACTGCAACCGAGGTACATGCCCTTAGCAGGAACCGAACCCGGGTCTCTGGACTGCAGGCTGGCGCTCTAACCACTGAGCAAAACCGGCCAGGACATCCAGCTCACTCTTTTAAACTTCTATGTAAAAGGACAGGGGTGTTTCCCAGTGAATTAGCCCTGTGTGATTTAGTTCAAACTGAGGACCCTAGACAGCCCTGGGCTGGAGCAACATAATTATTATATGTCCCCTTTGATTATCAGAGAAACCAAGTGGCAGACGGAGCAGTGAAGTATTAGCTCACTCTATGAATGTGGAAATGAGGCAGGTATAGAGAAGGTAAAGTGACAGCTAGAGCTAGAAACTGAATTCAGGTCTTCAAGGTTCATAGTTGACATTCTTAATCATTGCAGAAGGAGATAAAGAAATACTTGATTATGTAAAACAGGTTCTTTAGTCCAAATTTCTTAGACAATTGCTTTTGCACATTTGCCTTTTTTTTTTCTGCTCTAGACTTGTTATTTCTCAACTTCTCAGTGTGATTTCCAGGTCACCAGAGTAGTGCCTATAGATAAATAATACTAAGTTTTCAAATAGTACACAATATTAATTCCTCCCTTGCTCATCAGGACTTATGCACATTCCCTAGCACCTCTTCTTCCATTACTTTTATTTTCTCATACATTATATGCCTCTTCATGTAAAGAAACTATATTTTGTTTCTTCAAAGTAAAGATGGATCAGTGATTATACTCCCTTGCACCAGTGTTTCTCAAACTATGTTCTATGAACACCAGGGCTCTTCAGCCACACACACACACACACACACACACACACACACACACACACACAATAGGTTCTTCGATAAAAATATGGTTGAAAAATATTTGGTTAAATTTGATCGAGTCATTTTTATAGAAGTTCTCAGTATGTTCCTTATGTTAACATGCATACATTTCTCTGAGAGGGAAAAAGTGCATACAGAATTTTTCCAACTTTTGGCCAATAGAACATTTTCTGGCAGAATATCAATCAACACTGTATATGACACTAGCAGCCAAGGAATCCAGTTTGGAAGATGCCACCCTGAGCCCATTCGTAAGACTTTCCCTGTTGCCTACCCCAGAGTCCTTGATATAGTTAACTCGAGACAGCTAATTTGGTTCTTTAAAGACCAAGTGAGGAAACCTATTTAAGAACCAAATGAAGAAACTTAAGTTTTAGAGACATTAAGTTGTGTTTCTGAGTTCTGCAGTATGACAGATTAGGCATTTGGAATAAATTGCCTACCTTAAAAGAACTAAATGTATGGATAAATTAAGATTAAAATATATGTTTAAGTTGGCACAAAATATTTCATAGAACTCTGGGAGATAAGCCAGTGCCAACATATGCTTTTGATATGAATGTTTCTAGTAACACTCTAGAGACTTTAACGTTTCTTTTGATGACTTTATTGATCTCAGTGAAGGTAGAGAATTCAATAGAAAATTCATGAACAAAGTTGGGAAAGCACAGAGCTCTACCATCAGTTTAAGCACAAACAAACAAACAAACAAACACTTTTCATAGAGAAGGAGACATCAAGGTAAGTTGCCTACATTTGGACTGGGTGCTGGAAAAAAAACCATAAAATGTATGCTCTGAGAGTTCATATTTATATATTAGGCTTCATGTAGGATTGCAGTCTAATAACTTAGTTCAAAGTAGTTTCAGGTTTGTAGCAATTATAGATGTTTGGCAGTCGAAAGGGTTAATAATGTTTTAACAAAATTAAACTCCATTCTGACCCTCAGTTACTGCACATACACACCCTGGCAGTTTCCTTTTTGTAAACTTAAGGGCCTTGAGAAACCCAGAGAAAACTATAAAGAAAAGGGGGTAATGAAGGCCTTGGGAAACTCAGAGGAACCATGAGAAGAAAGAGATGAATGATGGCCCTGACCTCTGCTGGAGCAAACTCCTTACCTCTGAGACAAGTCGTACCAACCCAGACACCAATTACGTGGTGCCAAGAGAATGTGGGTTTTTTTTTAAGGTAGTTTTTTTAGTTTCTGTAGTTTATAACTATAAAACCCAGAAAACAAAGGAACTTCGCTGCTGAGCTTTTTAGGCTTGGCCCAGTCCTGCACCCAGGCGGATATAATAAAGCAATTTTGCTCTACATTGGTCTCGTGTTGTGGATGTGATCTCCCGCCAGCTCAGACCTTTTAGCAGTAGCAAATGCAATTTTTTTTGGAAGGACTAAAAGTTAATTCAGGCTTCAAAGAATTCCACAGGTAAAGTCCCAAGTAAAAGGTTTTTACAGTAAAAGTTTATAAAAATAGTTCAGGACAAAAGGCATCAATAATGGAAACTGCAGAAACAAGGAATAGTAGACATGTCATGACAAATACTTCAACTGTTGGATTTAGATACAAGATTCAAAATAACTATATTCAATATCTCTAAAAATAACAAATGAGTTGGAAATTATGATTAGAGAACAAGCATATGTGAAAAAAATAGAACCACTATCTTGAAAAATATCATTGAAATTTAAACCTTAGTGCATAGTTTCAACAGCAGAGTTTAAGGGACGGCTTTCTTATTTTATCAACAATTGTTATAAATGGACTAAATTTACCAGTTAAAAAACAAGGATTTTTAAGCTAGAGTAAAGTAATTCAATTTTATGTTCTTTATTAAGGGAATTAAAATATATGGACACAGTTAAGTAAAAGTCAAATGATGGAAAACATATACCAAGCAAATACTAATCAAAACACTGAGCCCCAAACCATTTCTCTATTACTAGGAAAAAACAACTCAAAATATAATAATATGTTTCATTTCACCACAAAAATATCAAAATTTCTATTTATTTATTTATAAATTTGATAGGTAAAGGAGAAATGGAGAAATCCATAATTATGGTGGGAAATTTTAAGATAATAATGTTTTAATATGGAAATCTTTAAATATTTACACAACTGAACAGAAGTGTATATGCTCATCACTTAACTTTCTGTTGAAGTTTAGCATTTATTTGTATCTGTTTTGGGGGAGTTATCTATTTACAGACTTTGTCAATTATCCAAATTGTTTTTATGGTCTCCACAATACTCATTCCTCTCTTCCTGCATTGTGTAATAGTAAAGCAGTTTGAATAGAATTAACTCCATCCAAGGGGATTAGCTGACACTAATTAGAGCAATCCTATCCTGTTTTGCTGCAATAATTGACTCAGGTAACACAGGTAAAAACCAGTCATTACTTGGCAGTCTTTTATGCAGTTTCTGGTACATGGGTTTTCCAGAAAGTACAAAGCTCAAGACATGTGAATAAGGAGTCATGTAACCCCAGATACTCCTGGTAAACATTTGAACCCAGGAAGAAAGTGAACCCAAGGTTTGGAAATCATCAGAAATGAGAAGAAAAGTAGCCAGAGCATAAGAGAAACAAAGGGGAAAAAAATAAACAAATGGGACTACATCAAACTAAAAAGCTTCTGCACAGCAAAAGAAACCAGAATCAAAATGAAAAGGGAGCCCACTCTCTGGGAGAACATGTTTGTCAATGATATATCAGATAAGGGGTTAATACCCCAAAAATATAAAGTACTCTTACAACTCAACAAAAGGAAGACAAATAATCCAATTAAAATGGGCAGAGTACCAGTATAGGCATTTCTCCAAAAAGAATATACAAACTGCCAAGAGACATATGAAAAAGTGCTCAATGTCACTAATCTTCAGGGAGATACAAATTAAAATGACAATGAGGTATCACCTCACACCCTCCAGAATGGCTACCATCATCAAACAACAAGTGCTGGTGAGCATGTGGAGGAAAGGGGACTCTAGTACACTGCTGGTGGGAATGCAGACTGGTGCAGCCACTATGGAAAACAATACAGTGTTTCCTCAAAAAATTTAAAATGGAACTGCCATTTGACCCAGTGATTCCACTGCTATGAATATATCCTAAGAATCCTGAAATGCCAATCAGAAAGAATATATGCACCTCTATGTTTATAACAGAGCTATTTATAATAGCTAAGATCTGGAAACAGCCCAAATGTCCATCAGCAGATGAGTGGATAAAAAAAGCTGTGGTACAATTACACAATGGAATACTATGCAGCTGTAAAAATGAAAGATCTCTTACCCTTTGAGATGACATGGAGAGACCTGGGGAGTACTATGTTAAGCCAAATAAGTCAGTCAGAGAAAGACAAGTATCACATGATCTCACTTATACATGGAATCTAATGAATAAAATAAACTAATGAAAAAAATAGATCCAGAGATTTGGAAGCAGGGAACAGACTGATGAACTTCAGAGGGAAGGGGGGAAAGGGCGCTAGAAGAGATAAACCAAAGAATTTATATGCATATATGCATAACCAATGGACACAAGACAATAGTGTGGTGAAGGTAGGGGTGCCCTAGTGGGGAGGAGGGGTCAATGGGGGAGAAAAGGGGGAGCATCTGTAATACTTTCAAAAATAAAGATAAATTTTTTAAAAAATTGTATTGGAGGACAATTTATGTTGTGCTTGTTAGTGTTTAAGCCAGTTTAGCTCAGTCAATTATTTTGCTTCTGATGAGACAAATTATAAAACAAATGATTTTTCTTTTTTTTTTTTCTTGACTTGAAGGTTATTTTTAAATTTTGTTTTGTTTCTGTCTGTCTAGTGTGGTTCAGTGGATTGAGCGTCATCCCATGGACTGAGAGGTCCCAGTTAGATTCCCAGTCAAGGCACATGCCCGGGTTTTGGGCTCAATCCCCAGTGGGGGGCATGCAGGAGGCAGCCAATCAATGTTTCTCTCTCACATTGATGTTTTTATCTCTCCCTCTTTCTCTAAAAAATTGATAAAAACATTTAAAAACCAAAATGTGTTTTGTTTCTTTAAATTAGTCTGGATACTTTGCCGCTAATCCTGTTATACATGTAAAAAAATGTTTTTAAAGTGTGCCATTTATCTCTTAACTTGGTTTATAGAAAATTTTTTTCTAACATAGAGGGTCAGATCGAGGACTTGTGGGGCATCAAAGTTATGGACTTTTCAAGACCTTCTTTTAAAAGATTACAATTATAAAAATAATTTTTAATATGAAAGTAAATATTTAAAAAATATTTTTATTGATTTTTTTTTAGAGAGAGAGGAAGGGAGAGAGAGATAGAAACATTGATGTGAGAAGCATCAATCGGCTGCCTCCTGCACGCCCCCTACTGGGGATGGAACAGGCAACCCAGACATGTGCCCTGACCAGGAATGGAACCAGGACCTCTCAGTTCATGGGACAATGCTCAATGCACTGAGCCACGCCGGCTGGGCTGAAAGTAAATATTTTAAATGAGATAAGAGATCACAACAAACTGAAAATGTGAGATAAAAAATATCATTTAAGTATCACAAATCTTAGCTGTTTTGTCATTTTTCAGTAATTTTGTAACATTTTCTATAGAGAAGATAGAAAGTTAATTTAGTCTTTTCTGTAGTTTGATTGATTAAAATTTGTACTTTATAATTGAAAAGTGAGATGTATAAAGCCTGAGACTTCACTCACAAAGGAACACACCTTTTGAAGTAGTTACAAATTTAGGCTCTACCAGCATAGGAATTCTGATAAATTTTACTTCACTGAATTGCCAAGGGGAAATTTTTTTAAATGTATGGTGTGGTTATAATTATAATGCTGAATTAATAAGTATATTTCTGGCAGGAGAGAACTTCTATTTTGACCAGACATTAGTGAAAACCAAATCCTCTGTAAATTTTATGTCTGATACGTGGAAGAATTTTCTGCAGGCTAGCTTCTGGCTCTTTAATTTCAATAATATTCTGTTTCCAATCACCTAAATATATGAAACTAAATCTAAATTAAATATATCTCCCACTATACATCAAAAGTTCTCTAGCCAACCCCCAAAATGTCCCTGGCTTAAATCCAGTGCCTCCTCGCACGGAAGCAGATGTGGCAGAGGGAAAGATTGAGCAGAAAGGGACAGGGACACACATGAGGACTTGGCAAACTTTCATAGAGCGTCAGATAGTAAATGTTTCAGAGTTTAGGGACCAGAAAACCTCCATGCCAGCTATTCATCTCTGACATTGACGCATCAAAGCAACTACTGACAATAGGAAAAGGAATCTGTATGGTTGTGCTCTAATAAAACTTTATTTATAAAAACAGTGGACTGATCTAAACCACCCCTGATCCAAACCAATTGAAATAACAATACCATGCCATGAACATTTCACACACATGTCTGTCCCTGTGAGCAGACTTCCCTGGTCTCTTAAAGGAGTACAAATCAGCATAGCGTTAAAGCTTAAAAACATTAGCATCAAAGGAAATCCTGTGATCAGAGCTATTTACATTTTTTATCTTTTATAATTTTTGCTTTCTATGCCTTACTTCAGGTATTCCCTGCACAGAGGCATATAATTTCCTATCTCTTCTTTCAAAAACTTTAGAATTGTTTTCTTTTTGTGTTTATGTCATTAATCTCCATGAAATTTATTGTTTTGAATGGTGTATTGTAGGGATCTATGTTTTAATAACATTTTAAATTTTCCTAGAAACATCTATTGAATAATTTATCTCCCCACTGTTTGGAAGTGCCACTTCTATCATAATATTGAATATTGAACTATGATTCTTCTTCTTCCTTTTATTAAGATATCTTAATTCTTTCAGTAAATGTAATATTTTCTCCATAAGGAATAAAAGGTCTAATAATTTTTGTTAAGTTAATTTAAAGATACCGTGTCATGCTTGTAGCTTTGGTAAATAAAATCTCTTTTTCCTTGCTACAATTCTGAATTAGTTGTGGCAGGAGTATATAAAGAGTTATTTGCTTTTGCATAGTGATTGTGTATCAGACCATGTCTTAATGCTAATATTTGTCAGTTGATTCTTTTGAAGTTTCAAGGTAGATGATTATGTTGTCTGTAATAAATGTTTACCTACTAAGGCCTATATCTTACTCTTCAAATCTGTTTTAGTATCAGGGTTATGCTAGTTTATAAAATGAGTACGGTAGTAATCCATCTTTTTGTATTTTCTGGAACAATTGTAAAGCTTAGAATCATCTGTTTTTCTGTTCTTTGAAGCTATTATACAGAGTTCATCTGTAAATTATGAATATTTGGTACCTTTGAGGGGTAGATGTTCCACTATCACTTAAATTGATCTTAAAGGCACTATCCAAGAAGAACAAAAAGATTAACTCTACCAGTTATTAGTAGTAGAGTCTCATATTCTTACATATCTGTTGTCCATGCACATAGTGACGTTTCTATTCTTGCTGTTGTTTACTTTGGTTCTTCCTTTTTGTATGTGTTAATACTTCTCAAGAACTCATTAGTCTTTTTTTTAAATAGCTATTTCCATTGATATACTCTCATATCTATTTGCTGAATTTTTATTTACAATTTCTTCTTTATTTGGGTTCATTTCACTAAGCTTTTCAAATGAAAAGATTATCATTTATTCTCCCCCCTTCATTGAAAAAATATACATTTTCTTCTGAGTATTGCTTTTCTTCATTCCACACATTTTATATCCCTTGTCCACTTCTAAGTATTTGTTAATTTCAATTTTCTATTTACTGTTCAACTCTTGAGTTATATAAAATAGTGTTGTAAAATATTTTAAAATATGAAATGTTTAAGTTATCACTTATGGGTTATTTTATATTTTATTAGACATCTCTGATGTTTGTCTATATGATATCAATATTTTAGAATTTGTTGACACTCTCATTTTTGCTAAAATGTGCTCAAGTTTTTCAGGTACTCCATTGTTTTTGAAAATATGTGTTCTGTGCTTATTGCGTTTGGTAGACAAGAAATTGTTATTGGTAGTCTTGCCAACATTTCTGAGGCTCCATTCCTCCTTTATACATTAGAAGACTATATTTCCCTTCCCTTTTATTTATTTTTTAAATATGTTTTTATTGATTTTTTAGAAAGAGAAGAAGGGAGAGATAGAAACATCGATGTAAGAGAGAAACATCCATCTGCTGCCTCCTGCACGCCCCCTACTGGGGATCAAGCACGAAACCCGGGCATGTGCCCTGACTCTGAATTGAACCAGGACGTCTCAGTCCATGGAATGACACTGAATTCACTGAGACACACTGGCCGGGCTATTTCTCTGCCCTTTTAAACTCACCCATGGCCACATCACTTGCTTGAGAAAATAAAATGTGAGTGGAAGTGACGTGTTACTCTCAATGGAAGCAAGAAAGAGCTAGTGTCCACTTCCCTGTGCAGTCCTCCCTTGCTGCTGCAATCCATGGTGCTCCATTTTGAGACTGTAGTACCAAAAGATGGTGGAGACTCCCAGCCAGATTCCCTGAGCACTGACTATGTAGAGCAGAGCCCCCCACTGCTAAGCCACTGACTGGCATGAGTGAAAAATAACTTCCTTTTTAAGCCCTGAGATTTGGGCATTATTTGTTAGTATAACGTACCATCAATCAGCTTAAGCCAATTTATGGTGTCATAATAAATAACCCCAAAATTGTGGTGGCTTGTAGCAGCAATGGCTTATTTCTTACTTATGTGACGTAGCCTATGGATCTGACTTTGGATTTTTATCTAGGACCCAGGATGAAGGCATAGTCCCTCTGAGACACTGTTAATGCTATGGCAGAGCAAAAAACAGAGATGGTGATACACAAGATGCCCCTTAAAGCTTGTGTCCAGAGTGCGTGTCCCTTGCACTCACATTGCTGTGGCCAAAGAGTACATCATATATAGCCAAGCCTGGTACCAATGAGGTAGAAATGATTACACTTTCTTTAGGATGGGCCTATTAGGGAAGAGCTAGCAGGGAAGGCAGAATATATTTTTGACAATAAACTCTAACATATGCAGCATAAGTCAGTCTATCCTGTTCAACACACCTCATTGTCTATTTCTGTTGGATGTGTCAGTTTTAAAAAAAAAGTGTATTAAAGTTTGATTGTGGGATATTTCTTCTTCTCAGTGTGTTAGTTTGTCTTTATCATTTAAAAGCAATGTTGCAAAATGCATACTTGTTTCATGACTATTATATCTTCTTGGTGAATTACTGTTTATAATTAGTAAATATCCTACTTTGTCCCTTTTTAAGGTTTCTCCTTAAATTTTACTTTCTCTTAGAATATTACAGTACAAGCTTGATTTTTATTATTTTCAACAGTATATATTGTACAGAAATTGAAGGCAAGATTCCGAAGCCAGAATTTATCTTTGTCTTGGTTCAAAACCTGGTTCTGCTACTTACTACCTGTGTGAGCTTGGGAAAGGTAACAAGTCTCCCTGTGCCTCAGTTCCCTTGTCTGTAAAATGAAAATAATAATAGGTCTACTTCCTGGCACTGTTGTGAAGATTGGATTTATGTCTAGCATGTGGTGAGAACTCAATGAGTGTTTACATTGTTCATCATTATTTTTTAAATTATTTACCTACTGTCTTTTGTAAGCAAGTAGACAATGGCAGGATTTCGTTTGCTTTGTTTTTATTATAGTCTGAGCAGCTTTGTAGATTAGCTAAGTCCAGGTACAGTTACTGTGATTACTAATATTTTTGAACTAATGTTTATTTAATTTCTTAGTCTTTATTGACCATGCTTTCTCTTTTTTCCCCCTCTCTTCTGTCGTTGTTGGATTGATTAGATTTCTTTTATTCCATTATTTTTCTATACTGCTTTAAACATTTATTTCTATTCTTCTAAAAACATTTTTAAATATAACACAACTACTTACATTGATATTTTTGTAGTAAAATTTGTCTTAATCAATATCTCTATACTTCCACCTCTACTCTCTACCTCACCTCCAATGATGATGCAATGTATAATATTTGTTTTAGATGGTAAAAATAGGTAATTTCTTTAAACAAATAATACTTTATTAAGACTGTAAAATTTATGTGTCTATTTTCTTACTATCACTTTTTGCATGCCATCTGACACACTTGGAATCATTTTTCCTTTTATTAGAGTGTGCCACTCTCAACTTTTTAAATAAAACTCTGCTAAAGACACTCACATGCTTACTAGTCGCCAAATCTTCAATCCAATTCTATCTCTACTCTCAGAGTTTCCTCACAATTTATTTTGCTCTGAAATTCCCCCTTCTATTTTTGAGCATAAATATGTATTCACTTAAAATGTTTACCATCATTTAAAATGTTTGATAAGAGGGGACAACTGCTACTCTGTTTTGAAATCACAAGTATATCTAAGACTATTTTAAGAGTATAGCGACAAATGATGGATGCATTTGAAGATCAGTGACTGTGAAGCATTAATTATAAATATATTTACTTTAATTCATGAACTATTAAATCTATTTCAAAATTTTTATTATTGTGTTTTTTTAATGCTAATTAGGTGCATAAAACACCCAAATTTCTGAATTTTTAACAATCAACCAAGTCATAGAAACAACCACAGTTAAATTTGTTTTAATTTCTTCTTAGCAAATATCTTAACATTCATTTGGTTTTCTTATCATGAGCAATCTAAGAAGATGTGAAGCTATTTAGAAACGAAAGAAACATTAGATATGATAAACTAAGTGCCAATGAAATGGTATGTGAACAAAACCCTTCCCATCTAATCTCCTTGCCTTTTCCTAATCTAAAAGAAATTTACCCTGGACAGAATCATCTTTCAGGTGCTGATTCTATTGTACCAAAATGCTCATTGGTTCCCACAGGCACTTCGGATTTATCTCACATTACTCACTATGACAATCAATATTATGGTCTCAACTTATCTATTGAGTTGATGTGTAAACAAATTGATATGAATGCTCCCCTGACCTTGTCCATAAAATCCTGTGTTCATGTCTTAGCTAATGTTATTAAGAATTTCAGGAATGGGTTCTTCTAATATTTCTGATAGTTCAAATCCAATAAATGGTTTAAAACCCCATTATTAAGAGAATTACCCAAGGATGCCTGTTGGCTTTCCTCAACTGCTTATAAATTCTCTGGTTTTACAATTCTAAGATGATATGCATTCATCTCCATCTAATGATATACTTTTGTGAGGTTATATTTTCTACACTTCACACTACACACCACCTTCATATAATATACTTCTTAGAAGCCTAAAGAATTCTAACTCAGCTTCGGTGGCTCTGACAGGAATTAGCACAACCCTCAGCACATTTACAAAGTGAATTGAATTGGATCATATTTCTTACTTATATACTATTGTATATGTATATAAATTTGACTACTACAGTATATAAGACTGGCAGGCCATTGTTTTTTCTGATTTTAAATTTAAAAACTGGGCTTTGACAGTTTTAGCCTGTGCTATCTACTTTTACCCAAATTTCCTACAGATGCCTCTACTGGAATTTAAGTCATCATTTTATAAATAATAACCTCAACATCAACACCCTGAAATTAACCCCTACATAAAAATGCATAATAAATGTAAAGCATCAGAGGAATCTCATTGTAAACATTTATCTTTGATGAGAGGAAAAAAGCTCTGGGAGGAAAGCCCCACAAAAATGCTTTAATTTGTTGATGAGTGCCAAATACAATTTATAATCTCTGAACATTTGGAAAAACCCAATTATTTTGTTCATTAGCCATTTCAATGAGTGTTTAGGGAAAAGAAAGTCTCCATTCCATTCTAAGGTTGTATTCAAATGCACATTTGATTTGTCAAAATGATTTTAAACTAAACTGCCAGGCCTTGGCCTCTTACTGTTTGTGAAGTCTCAGTCCCTCTGTAGGTAGCCCAGATGAGAGGATAACCTGGGTAGAACTACATAGAGAGATAATGTTAGATCCAGAAAAAATTTAAAAACAAACTAATTGTATTCTCTGAGCTTTTTTTTGGGGTCAGTTCTAAAATGAGAAATTTGAAGTACATAAACCATGAAAAGCATGTATTAAGAAACTTTGAGTCAAAGCAAAATTTCCAACAAGTAACTTATCTTACTTTTGGTTCATTGCAAAACAAATACATCATCAAAAATAATTGTTCACCCTGGATTTCTTTAGGTCTTACAAGATGAGATGCATATTTCAATGGCTCTAACCTTTGTTTTCTAATGCTGGACATCCAGCCCTCCTCTTAATTTAATTCAGTTATTTCTGGAAGTCCTTCAGAATATACTACAGAAGCTCTTAAACTGTTCTTTCTGTAGTGTCAACCCTGCCCTACTCTGGGATCCCCTGCTGATATCTCCTCCATTGAAGCCTCTTAAAGGCACCTCCTTCTCCCACTGCATCCTTGTCCACCAGGACAGAGCTAGACCAACCCTAAGGGCGATATCTTCCAAACTCATATATCCAAAACTTCTGAAGTGCCGCCTGGAGTCCTCAAAGTACTGCAGTGACACTCTATTCCTAAGTATAAAACATCTCCTTTCTTCCAATTCTGTCAACATGTTTTATTAAGAATAAAGCACAACTGTTTCTCAGCTGAAGAAGCAGAATAATCAACAGATGATTAATAAATAATGCAGACATTTAATACATTCTTTAGCAGGAAATCTGGCTCATCCTATTCTTTGTTTTTGTTGTTGTTGTTTTTTTTAGTCAGTAGGCAATGTCTCCTCTTTCGGTCACAAAATGGCTTCAGGGGCATAAAACTTCCCATTATCACATGACATCTACCAGGAATATTCCAAAACGACTTTTAAAATGAGCAAAAAGAACACTGCATATTTTGCCTAGTGCACCCTTTTTAATTTTACACTAATACATCTCAAGAAGAAAAATGAAGTACAGGGCTAGTCATTCCTCAGATACATTACTCTTTCTATGAAGGAAATGTTGGCTAGAATTGTATCAAAATGCTACCTCCAACTTTAAGAAAGAGTGCAGGAATGCTTGGCATTTTCAAATTCTACAGTAGTACACCATTAGCAAGCAAGATGGTGGATGAATATGGCCTGTGCCTGCCCAGCTCATTGAATTCTTCAGAAGAGCTCCTTGAGCTTCTCCTGGGACAATTCTCTCCAGAAGTAGCAGACAATGTCTTTGAAGCGTAGTGTCTTAAGAAAAATGTCTTAGACCGTTTTCTATTCTCTAAATATTTTTCACTCTTAGAAATATATGCATTCCCTTGATCTTACTCTTGAAACCCACCCTATAAATAGACTCCCAATAAGTAAGTTTGCCACCTTAGTTTATGATGAGTGTCTGGTCTTGTCTGCAAAGTGGTAGTGAGTAGAGCTTGAACTCAAGGTTAGAGTTCTGATACTCTGGTAAGAAGAACAGCCACATCTTCTACCTAGAGACAGCTCATCATGTGTCCAGAGTAGTAGCTAAGAGGAAATGAAAAACCTGGAATTTGTTTTCAATCTTAACAGATTAGCAATGACTAGCATGAAAAGAAAAATCCTAAAAGAACAACTAAAACACCTGGTCTTTAGTACCAAACTGTCCAACTAGAATTCAACCTCTATGGGTCTCAAGTTTTTTATCTTTAAAATAAGTGTTGAATTACATTTTTTAAAAGTTCAACATGATATGATCCTATACATTTAATTCATCCCTGTGCCATACATCCTTTAAAACAGAATGAATAAAGCTGGCCAGTAAGCTAAACAAGAGGTGTGGAGAAGCTGCCAAATGTAAGGTTGTTTCTTGGCAAATGGTCCACAATCTACCCAAACTAAAACTATGATATATCAAGGCATAATAGAGTGATTACTGGGCAAGGCCCTTGCCACTAACTAGCTATATGACATCGGTTAAGTTACTTACCTTGTCTGAGCCTCCAGTCCAGAGGCTTAGACTTAATGCCTAAGGTCTTGTCCAGCTCTGAAATATTATGATTAGGATGTGTTTTTTTTTTTATCCTCACCCAAGGTCATTTTTTGCAGTTATTTTCAGATAGAGCAGGAGGGAGAGAGGGAGGAAGAGAGAGAGAGAAACATCAATGTGAGAAAGACACATCAGTGGTTGTCACCCACATGACCCCAACTGGGGCCGGGGACAAACTGTAACCGACATATGTGCCCTTAGAGGGAACCGAACCTGAGACTCTCTGGTCCACAGGCCGATGCCCGAACCACTGAGCCAAATCAGCCAGGGCAGGATGTGCTTTTTTATTAGCTTCATGTCTCCACTCAACTCTCAACAAAAGCTTAATATTCAAAATAACTCTTCTCTTCTATAATTTAAAGAGGTAAACAAAGTTTGTGATGATGAAACCAAAACAAGGAAGATCAAAAAACAAAACTCAGTGTGTGATATTTGCCTTTATCAGGAATGTGCATCCTTGAAGATCTAGATAATTGATCTTAAAACTAACAGCTCATTATTTCTTATACTATAGAAGTTCTTAAACGGTTCTTTCTGTAGTGTCAACTCAAGCAAATTAAAAATTATTTTTAAAATAAATTAATTTAAAACATTAATAATATTGGAACTAAAGTTACATATAATCCCTTTACATGTGAAATATACATATTAAAAAAGCAATGGATATCTTATAACTATAATTTTGATAAAATATAGCCATACCCTAAAGAAGGCATGTATGAATTCATTTATATAATGATCCAAAACAGACAAAAATAATTTCTGATATTGGAAGTCAGAATAGGGGCCAGAGAGTGTAAGTGAAGAGAAATAAGAGCAAAGTATCTGTGATGCTGGGGATATTCTACTTCTTGATCAGGATGCTGGTTATATTCATACAATTATGCTCATTTCACAGAAATACATAAAGCTGTATACTCATGATTAGTGCTCTTTTCTGAGAGTTTATTACGTTTCAATAAAAATATTTTATATGGGTCAGTACTGATATTGATCTATTTAAGTATCATTCTTAATAAGGGTGCTCATTTTTATCACTTTAATTATCATTTAATCTTAAATGATTTAATCATAAATCATTTACTCTTAAATGATTTAATCATTAATCATTTATCATTAATCCAGAGGGCATAGATGATTAATATTTACCAATAATTTTTTCTTAGAAATTACTGAGATAAATTACATAAAAGTATTTAAAATAGTTGTTTGAGTGATGTAATTATGAGTAGTTTTTCTTTTTCTCTTTTCTTTTTTTTCTTTATTGATCTTTAGAGAGAGAGGAAAGGAGAGGGAGAGAGAGATAGAAACATCCATGAGAGAGAACATCGATTGGGCACCTCCTGCATGCCCCCCACTGGGGGTTGGGCCCACAACCTGGGCATGTGCCCTGACCTGGAATCAAACTGGCGACCTCTTGATGCATGGGTCGATGCTCAACCACTGAGCCACACTGGCCAGGCTGGATAGCTTTTCTTTTCTTTTCAAATCTTCACCCAAGGATATGTTTATATTGATTTTTAGAGAGAGAGAAAAGGAGAGAGAGAAAGAGACAGAGACAGAGAAAGAGAAACAACAATGTGAGAGAGAAACATTGATCAGTTGCCTCTCGTACGTGCCCTGACTGGGGATGGAACTCACACCCTTTTGTTGTCACTCCAACCAACTAAGCCACATGGCCAGAGCTGTTTTCTCCTTTACAATTATCTTCATTTTCCAAATTTTCTTCTTCAAACATATATTAATTCTGTATTCATATAATTCATTTTATATAAAAGAAAATAAATTAACAGAGAATAATTGTAAGAGGAGAACTTTTCTTTTATTAGAATGTCTCTATATATGGTTGACAGATGGTAGGGCGCTACTAAGACCAATTTATTTTTCAAGGTGAAAATTACATATTGTTGATGCTGTCTTTTCATAGCAATGGAGTATTAACAGGAAATTTGGCACCAAAATATAAGTTCTGTTGACCCTCAAACAACATGAATTTGAACTTCATAGTCAATTAATGTGTGGATTTTTTTCAATAAATATATTTTAAATATTTTTGGAGATTGCTTTACTACTGTGAAGCAATTGTATTGATTATACTAGGCTACCATAAAGCAATCATATTGCTACTTCTCTATTACCAATGCATGAATCATTGTAACTGTCAATGAATATGAATTTCTTTTTCACATTACCTTGTCATTTTTGGTGACTAGTGCTAGTAATATGTATAACATCTACAGTGTTTTGTGTCATATAAGACAATATTGATGCAGGTACTGACAGAAAATTCATCTTGTAAACAGACAAAAACTTACAGCATTGATAAATACAGTACAGTGCCATAAATGAATTTCCTCTTCCTTATGATTTTCTTAATAACACTTCCTTTTCTCTAGCTTACTTCATTGTAAAAATATAGTACATAATAACATACAAAATGTGTGTTAATTGAACATTTATGTTATTGGTAAAGCTTCCAGTTGATAGAAGGCTATTAGCAGTTAAGTTTTGAGGGAGTCAAAGTTATATGTAGAGTTTTGACTGCCTAACCCCTACATTGCTCAAGGATCAGCTGTAAGACCATGTCAATTTTTGTTGTTCATTATTTTTGTTCAACTTTAGAGGATCACACACAAAATAAACCTCTGCAGATTCATAGAAGCTATTTACTCTGGTGCACTGGTGAGGAATTCATCCTCTTGGTCTACTTGGTACCTAATAATCCTTTCCTTCTATGTGCAGTACTCGATTGCTACAGAATTAGAGATGCCTTCTTCCCACATCAGTTTACAAGAGTCCAGAATGCTAACAACACTCAGAGACCACCTGTGGTTGATGTTAAACGTTTTACCATGTGACTACTGACATACCTAAACGTTGATGGAGCGTGCAAGTTATTCATGAAAAACTACTATGGATTATCAGTTTATCAATATTAGCCTTTTAGCATTCCTTCACACTTCTTTCCAATTTTTCTCCTCTTCTATTTTTTTTTCTTGAGCTCTGCATATTGCTTGTAAATTATAAGTCTGTGATCAATCACAGTCAAGGGTAGCAACTAATGTTATCCTAGGGAAATTCTGTGCTGGAAACAAGCCACAAATAAAAGTACTAATTAGAATAATAATGACCATTACGATTATAATGTCACAGCATGGTCTTGCAGTGTGCTAAGTATCCAGAGCTGCCACATTTGCAAACAGCATAATTATACATATTAAGATTTAAAATTCATTTACTCACTATGGTAAATACGCCACTTTAAACCCTGTGAATAAGCACACCCATACACATTCAGAATATTACTATGTCAATGAAGCTTGACTACAATGTGAAAGAATGTAGGCAAGAAGAGTGAACTTTTTATTTTAAAAATATTACTTCAAATCCCAAGGAAGCATCCATGTATGTTCAGACTTACGTCTAGGAAAATTATAGTAGTGATAAGATTAATTATAACAATGCAATCAGGTACTCTTCTGATTATCTGCAAATACCAAGTCCTGCAAGCCCCTTTAAAGCCTTCTGTATTAGTTACTAGCATTACCCTTCTTTTGCATGAGAGCATACTGAAGTAGACAGAGCTTCACTCATTTGCCCAAGGTTACATGTAGTGAGTGCAAGAACTGAGGTTCAAATTCTGGCAGATTGGCTCCCAGTCCTGTGGTGTTAGCTAGCAGGCAACATGGCATAAATAAACAATCTTTTATTTGCAATGTGAACCTATTCAAGCTATGTAGGAAGTAAATCTCTACATCTTACTCAGAGAAAAGTATCACTATTCCTCTATTACTCCACTCTTGAAGGGCTCCCCTGTTTATGTTTATGACACCCAAACAGCTAGTACAGAGAGTGTTGGCCTTATATAGCTATAGGGTAGATGCCAATATGCCAATAGAAGCACCTCTTCCTCCCCCCCCCACACACACACACACATAAACTGCAGGAATTTCACTGTTTTCTCAGAATCATACTACATTAATCTATGTAAGAAGTGTAAACCTAAATTCAGTATTGACAAATCCTGTCCTTTTAACTTCCTCTGTATGATCATATCACATGGAAACCAATGACACAGATGTTTAGGTCTGACCTGACATCAGAGAATATTCTCTGAGGGACTAGGATTGTGGCTGTAGAAGTGGAGGATGGGTTAAGGAAGAGGACCTCTCAGTGCCCAAGTGGTCTCATTTACAAAAGGGAATCAGAGTGACTCCTACCTCATAGGCATGTGTGAGATTTCAATTTGTGTGTACCCTTAGAGCGTTCCCGACTCATCAAACACACTTAATAAATGTCCACTGCTGTCATGGCACCACGGCTCCTCTCACCCACCATCTCTGAAGCCTGGCCCTGGGGATATACATTGAATTCTGCCTGAGCCTTGAGAAACTGCATTTTTTAATTGCATGAATGGCCATTTATTTGGCCCTAGAAAATCCCTAATTACTGTTTGAATCCTGTCTTGAGTGTTGTCAGCCCTCAGTGGGAATTCACACATGTCTGCAGAGCCTGGACCCTGCCTTAGCTGTTTAGTGAGTGTTCAGCTGCTGACTGTGTAACAACCCTCCCCTCCGCCCCTCTTGCCTTGAGTTCTCTTCATTAAAACAGGTGCATATCAAAACAGTAGCAGAAATGTCAGTTAAATGTCCCTGTTTACTTGGCTGGGATGATCTGTGACTTGCTAATATTACTGCATTTAAGAAAGTTTCAGTAGTTCTTTTTGCAGAGAAATATTACCCTGTTCAGGAAAAGTACCCAGTATGAAATTCATTAGTGAGCATGTGTGTCTGAGTAGAAATGAGGAAAAGTGGTCAGGAGGAAGTTCCCATGGAAACAAATAAAACCACCTGCCCAGCTAATCTGGGTTTGTAATTTAAAGGAATTTCACTCTTAACTGGGCTCCAAAATTTCCTGGGAGGGAGGTCTAGAATTCCTTTATGTATATTATGGGCTTCTCTATTTCTCCAAAGATCAAAGCTAGCTGAGCAGAGCACAGATAAAGATTAAGTATTTGGCAAAGCACTAGGGGGTAAAGTTTGAATCTATCATACCATTGGGAGCAATAATTTTCTATTGTATAAAAGCCAGAGTGAAAAGTGGAGTGAGATACTGAACTTTAAAATTCCTTATATCTGCCTACCTTTCCACTTTCCCAATCTTACAGAGAGTGAATTACTATCATAGTCCTTGATAGCATATGACTGAGCTGAAACTTTCACTGGTTATTGTCTCAAATATTTTCCCTTCAATTGAGAAAATCTCTTGTCATTCTTCTTTCATTTTTCAAAATTTTACCTTATCATCATCATCATCATACATTTAGGACATGAACATTGTAAAAATATCCAAATACCACAGGAGTGTAAGTAAACATACTATTTTCTCATACTTTCTTCACAGTCCCTCTCCTTAGAGTCAGCCATTCTCAGCAGCCAAATGTAATGCTTCCAACACCTTCTCTCCATTTAATCACACACATACACATACACATACAGGTATTAACACATGCACGCAAAATGGCCCCATGCTTCCCATGTAAATGTAACACCAATTATTGTTAACTCAAAATTTAGTGTTTTTATTAATATTGATGATTTAAATAGTATCTACAGCAAAGCAGTAGAGTGTTATATGACTGCATTTCATTTGTTATACCTTTTTCCACTCTACCTCATTCAATATTTCCCTCATCTTTTGGCTTACTAAGTTATGTACCTAATATACATTTCTCAGTGGCCCTATAGCTGTCATCCTAGGATCTCCTTTTGACCAGAGTCCTAGGAAATCCTTTCTCTCTCTCCTTTATTGGCATTTCTTTTTCCTGGATCCTGTTTCATCTTTCTTGGTTTACTTTTCTTTCATGGTGTAGGACAACCCACAGTAGTTCTTATAAAAGGATACATGACAGGTAGATTTTTTTGACAACTTAAATATTTAAAAATGTCTTTATTTTCCCATAACACTTGAATTATTTTTGAGTAGGTATCATTCCCCTCAGAATTTCAAAGATACTTCATTGTCTTTCAGCTTGTAATGTCATTGGTGAGAAGTCTAATACCATTCAGGTTCCGTTTTTTCTTTCTTTAAAATAGGAACTGGGGTGTGGTGTGGTGTGGTGTGTGTGTGTTTAGCAGTTTTTATTTTGTGGGCTTTTCAATTCTGAAATATATTGGATTTTTGTCTTTGATAACTTCTCTTCATTTTCTCTCTTCTATGTATCTGAAGCTCTTATTTGACTGTATGGTTCCTGAATTGAAACTCTGATTTTCTTTATGTGTTCAATTTTGTATGTCTGGAAGGTCTTAAGAGCTTCACTTCCCAATGGTTCTATTGCACCTTTTATTTATGCTAGTATAGTTCTAATTTCAAGAATTTTTAAAATTTCTTTTTAAGCATGTGCTATTTATTGTTTTGTGAATACATTTTGCCCCCAAATTACTTACATTAATTGTTTGTGTTGTATTTATTGTATTTTATAGCATTTCATTTGTTCCCTGCAGCAACCCCTCTGCACAACGAAGTTTCTGCGGTATCCTACCTTGTATGTCAGTCACCCCTCCTCTCTCTGCTTCAAATACCTTTTTCTTGGTCTCTTCTCCCTGTACTTTTAAATACTTTGCTGTCATTTTAGAGGGGTTTAGGAGGAAGTAGAGATAAGAACATGCTTTCAATTCACCATTTTTAAGTTGAGGACAGAAACCATAGGACCTTATAATATTACTTCTGAGTTTATTGGACTCTCAATGCATCTTGTGGTTATGACTTTTGACAACTGCGTGTCTACTCATAGTTTCATTACACTTGGTGGGTTGTAGGCAAGAAGGGACTTATTGAATTTATTTTTCTTTAGTTCAGGAAAGAAGTTCTGGCATTTTCATAATTTTACTTTCTTTTCATTGTATCGAGACTCTCCTGTAGTTCCCATTAGATAAATGTTTAACATCTTGGTTATATCTTGTTTCTTTGCTTACATTTCTCTTGTATTTTCTATTATTTTTTCTCTAACCCTGAAAGAGTTTTCTGAATTTATCTTTCATATCACTAAGTTGATCTTTAATTATATCCACTTTATTATGGATAGATATTTGTATTTCTCATTGAACTTTGGCCTGGCAGTAATTCTTCTAATAGTAAAAGAAATTTATTCTCATTGTGAAAATAATGGAAAACATTTTTAAAAGTACAAACACTAAAATAAATATAATCTGTAACACACTGTAGACTTAACATTTTGATAAAAAATTTATTAATGCAGGCACTCACGCATTTTATATTTTTACAGAATAGAATTATGCAAGTTAGTCTTTTTAACCTTATTTTTCACTTAGCAATGTAACACTACCATTCTTTCTCATAAATAAACACATTGTTATTTACATTGCAGTTTTTAATAGCTATATATCTTTGCTTTGATACACCATAGTTTATTTTTCATTTCCTATTACTAGGTATTAAAATTGTTTTCAATTTTTCTTTATCACTAACGTGATGATAAATATACTCAATAAATAATTTTTCAGGGCTTTTCAAATGCTTTACAATCTTTTGATATATATTAGCAGATCACCTTCCAGAAAGGTTAGACCAATTTACATTCTTATTTACAGTGCCTTTCTCTATATACCTTTTTTGATTTCTTCAATCGGTTGCAGCCAGGGGAGGTAAAGAAGGGGGCAATTCATTGTTGTTTGAATTTGAATTTTTATAACTGAATATTAATATTATTTTCAAATATTTATGTCATTTCACATTGCTCCTATTATGAATTATCTCTGCATGTCCTTTGTTCATTTTTCATCAAATTTTCTTTATTAAATTTTTAAATGACTAAACCTAGATTTTTTTTTTTGCAACTAATGAAACAATGTATATACAAATACATACAAATTATATATTTTTTTCTTTCTTTTCTCATCTACACACTCTTCTCCCAATCCAGGGCATTAATGATTGGATATGTACCCTTCCACAGCCTCCTTTGAGCTACATGCACATAAAATTTGTGAAAGGACATTTACTCACCAAAACAGGCTTCTACAATACATATGACTCTTCAATTCATTTTGTTTTTAATTATAAAAACTTTCAAGCATGCATAGCAGTATTAAATAGTAAAAGAAATTCCATCAAACGCCTCTTCTCACAGTTTAAAAATAATAAACTTTTGGCTTATTTTCATGTTTTAAAGAAACAGTGTTAAAGAGATGGTTGGTATCTGAGCTACTTCTATTACCTAGACAACTGCTGTCATGTATTTTCTGTGAAGCCTTCCTGTTTAAGTTCTCACACTTTTTCATGTAATTCAAGAGCTAATTAAAAACATACATAGAACCTCTCCTATATATGTGTATTCATAAAAACAGGTTGGGTTACTTTGTGTTTTTGAAAATACTTTATTTGCTAAATTTTTACTCAACATTTTTATTTTTGAGATCTACTCACACATACACTTACATTCACTTTAGCTTGTTTTAATGGCTCCATATAGTATTTGATTACATAAATATATCTAAATGTATTTATTCACTTATTGGTGAAATTTTAGATTGCCAGCATATTTTACAAATAACAATAAGGCAGCAGTGAGCATCTTTGTACATATCTTTCTGTACATATATGCAAATATTTTATAGAGTATATTCCTAAGATAAAATTGCTCAGCCATAGTGGGCATCTATTATTTTGCTGGACAATTCAGGTCTCTCTTTTTTTTTCCTGATTAGCTCCATATTTCCCCTGTTCTTGCCAAATCTTGGTATTGTCATAGTTAATTTCTACCTGCTGGGCATAAAGTGATACTGATAATATTTATTTGCTCTGTCTAATGAAAAAGAAGTTAGCTAGCTTTTCGTGTTTACTGATACACCTTGCTTTTATCATTTACCATTATAAAATAATAACTAGCACATGCTAATTTAAGTAGCTATTATAGGGTTTATTTAATAGAATTTAGACTGATTAGAACATCCATTCTCAAAGATGTTTCCACTGCATCCTTGTCAGAACTGGATATTCAATGTCTTCTTAATGGCTGTCAATCTCATGATTGAAACTGAGTAAAATTTCATTTGTTTTCTTAGTGTGTGTTTCTTTTGTATCATATTGGGGAAGCTAAACATATTTTCATATTTGTATTGGCCATTTCGACTGTATCTTCTGTGAACTGCCTAATCATGTTCTTTTTATACTTTTCTATGGACTGTTTGCTCTCCCTGATAAAATTATAGGAGCTCCTTTTATTATTAATTCTTAGCCACTTGATGTATTGAAAAACTTTCATGTTATTTTTCTATTTACACTGAATGTGTGTCTTCCCCTTCCCTCAAAATATCATGAACATTAACTATGTCTATATTTTTGTTTATGATGGCTGAGTCTCTTATGTTGAATAGAAATGTGTTTTTCACCCAAGGTTATTCACAGAGATTTTTTCTTAAACAGATATACTTTATTTATAATTATAATTAAACAATAGAGCTAGAATTTATTTTATTATGGTATGAGGTAGAGGCTTAGACTTATTTTCTTCCATATAACTAGATGATTATTACAATACCATTTATTAAATAGATCACCATTTTCTCATTGAATGGAAATAACGCACATGTTAAATTCCTGCATATGTACACACACACACACACACACACACATACACAGGCATGCGTGCATACACACATGGATGTATGTCTGATAAATTATCCACTCTAATGCCAATATTCTATTAGAGTATTTTGTTGACAATGGCTTTACAGGTATTGTTATTTTTAATTCAGTAAGACATTTTCTCCTCATTGCTCTTTACTTAACATTTTTGGGCTAATCTCAAATATTCATGTCTCTATTTGAGTCTTTAAATTATTTTATTTAATTCAGCGGGCCCCCACCTCCACCAAATAATTTATTCCTAGAATACATATTTTATTTTTAAGAGCTCTTTTTGTATTTCCTAATTACTCCTTTTTTATACATAAAATGTGTTCTGTTATACTTTCCTGAGAAAATGAACTAGGACTTTTATGTTTTCTTCTCTTCTCTGAATCAGCTTTATGTCCTCTGGAGTAAGTGTTGGACATTTCTTTCAAATATCTGGTGCATTTTATTGTGCATTTCTCTTCATGAAGTGTTATACTGATTAATTTAGAAAATGGCATGTTTCTTTTTTAGATCCATATCCTTCTCACGTTCTCCAGTAAATAAGAAGGTTGAACTGGGATAGGTAGGTTTCTCAGAAAGAGGCAGGCCTGGCTGGGTCACACAAAATTACTAAATGAAGATAGTCCTCATTCCAGAGGTAGTGGACACACTACGCTGCAAGCCTGGGCATAGCTACCATGTCTTTTTTCCTTTATGCATTGTCAGTGGGAGATTTGGAATTAGCACCACTTCTCTTCCAGGCTCCGTTACCTTCACTTGGAGCCCTTCACAAGGATGTTGGATACTTTTTTCAGAAAGGAAAACAAATGTTGTAGCTAAGATGACTGGGAAAATAGAGGTGGTGCCTCACTCTTCCTGCAGATTGAGTATAGTTCTTTAACGCATTCATCTTGTTTCCTTCTATACTTTGTATAGGATAACTCGAGTTTTGGAAGGTTCAACAGTTTACTCTGTCCTTTTCCTCATTGTTGATAGGATGTTTTAAAATAAGATTTCCAATTCTTTTTTTTTTTAAGTGTAGAGGAGAGAGTACTGTCTTTTTTTTTTTTAAATATATAATATATATTTTTATTGGTTTTAGAGAGAGAGGGGAAGGGAGGGAGAGAGAGACACAGGGAGAGAGAAACATCCATCAGCTGACTCCAACACACCCTCTACTGGGGTTCGAGCCGCAACCTAGGCATGTGCCCTCACTGGGAATTGAACCAGCAACCTTTAGGTGCATAGGACGATAATCAACCAATTGCGCCACACTGGCCAGGGTCAGATTTCCAGTTCTTAAGCAAACCAGTTCAAGTTGTTATATAGCTTTTTTGCTTTTAATTTTTCAAAATTCTGAGCTCACGCCTTTTACTCAGGTGAGAAACTACTGACTGCTTCTCAATAATACTTTCTCTATATATGTATAAATATATCATTGAGTTTTGTTACAAGAATTTGACCTTACATTCATTACTGGAGCCAATTAAGCAGTTTCTGTAAAGCTGTTGTCTTCATGTCTGATGATGGAGATTGAAGTCTATGGGACATGCAGTCAGAAATGGAAGATAAATGTAAAGTGCTGAAGATCAGGAGAAAACTCACCAGCATAAACTGAACCTGTGAGAAGGAAGTGAAGTCTAACAGTTCCTGTTGCCTTTGTGATGTGAATATTCTGCAGAAGCTGGAGTGTTTCAGCATGGAGCTAAGCCCACATACTTGGTCAGGAGTCAGAGAAGCTAATGCAGGACCTAGGGAGAGACAGAACGCTTTCTGGCCAGAGGCTGCTTCCACCACAAAGGTGATTGGCTGATCAGTACACTGTGTATGAGGTAAAGAATGTCTTATCTTCCACTCTCCAAATCTCTCAAGTGTCTTTGGTTCACTCTAACCAAAAGCACACAGGGAAGATAATTTTGGGAAAAGTAGTTTAGCCTAGCCAAGCTGACACATCACAAAGCCACCACAAGCAGAGACAAAAATACATGATCTCAGACTGCCATTTGAATCAGAAGTCCTTTCGTTACCTATGGAAAGATCAAGGGTATAGTATGCATTTCACAAAAGCATTTGATCAAATACATATATGTCTGTCTCTTTGGTGAGTTTCTCTCTAAAGTAGACCCCAAGTCAAGGCTTCATTTGCAAGTTATTTATTTAAAAAATGCTGCCAGGCTCTGGTCAGTTTGGCTCAGCAGTTAGAGCATTGGCCTGTAGACCAAAGGGTCATGGGTTCAATTCCAGTCAAGAGCAATGTACCTGAGTGGCAGGTTCAATCCCCGGCCCCATCAGGGTCGTTCGGGAGGCAACCAATTGATGTGTCTCTCTCACATCAATGTTTCTCTCTCTCTCTCTCTCTCTCTTTCTCTCTCTCTCTCTCCCCCTCCCTCTCTTCCACTCTCTGTTAAAAAAAAAAAAATCAATGGAGAAATATCCTCCAGTGAAGATTAACAACAACAACAAAGTGCTGCCAGGATAAATTATTATTGGAATGAGGAGTGGAATTGGGAATAGGAAGAAGTCAAGCCAGAACGCAGTCTGATTTGCTGGTGAGGTAGACAGCACTCTGAAGCCTATTATTACACCTCAGAATTATTCGCTCTGCCTACAGGCAAAGGATCTGGGCTTTTGTGCACACACTACAAGGCAGGGGAAAGAAGGGACATGTAACTTCACTGGCTCTTCTTTATCTCCATTCACACACAGCACGTAGGTGTCTCAGGTGTGAGCAATTATCAGCGCAACAAACAGGATCTGGGGGATGGGGTTCTCAGAGCCAGTACAATAATCCAACAGTATCTGAGCAGGGCACTACTACAGAGACTTTATTTTATGGGAACCAATATTGGCCTATTTGACTCCAAAACCAGAATCCTGTTTTCTCTCTCAAGTTCTTCTTTAGAAACTGATGTTAATGCAGACAAGAAAATATGATACTTGTTGTTTCATTAAGACTAAAACTTGATGAAAAAATATGACAACTAACAACATAGTCACAGCCACATGTATAACAAACTTCTTTAAGTGCTTTAACATTTAACAAACACTCAACCTGCTTTCTTAATTTTTTTAAAGGTCAACTTTTGAACAGTTTTTTATTAATATTGTGTCATGCTTTATGCCTTATAGAGTGTTAGACCATGGAAAATTAATTTATGATAAAGTCGTGAAAAAAATGCTGATGCTGAAGATAATATAGTTTTGATCATGTAACAAGTACTGAGTTAAAAAATATTTACTGTAATGCTGCAATATACTAAGCATACCTACACATTGACCAATTTTTTAAAAATTCCAATTATTAAGGTGAGGTGTGAGAGAAGCCTAGAAAACACCCGATCATTTCAAGAGAGGCAACGAAGGACCTGTGGTACATTTTTCAGGAAACCAAAAAGAACATAAGATCCTCAAAATTATGTTCTAGAAATTTTACCAAGCTTGGCTTTCAGAATATATCATCCAAAATATTAGTTTGCAAATGAGGAGAGAATTGAGAGTTTATCATATTGACTTCTAAGAAATAAGTTTTATGATACTAACACCATCTTTTCTATAAGAATGATTGCCTAGCAGAGTTTGTTTCAAAGACTGCAAATGTTTTACATTAAAAGCATAAAATCCTTGGTGGTGCTGAGTGTGAGGATGTAGACCCGGTTTCTGCAGGCAAAGCCATTCTATATCTAGGAAGCGTAGAAATGTCTGAGCAGGGTAAGTTTTAAATACATGAGCTTGCACAGGGCCTAAAGTTCCCACTCCTGAAGTTACCCACTAGGGCTTACATTAAGCCTTAGAAGATAAATAATGTCTCCTATTAAAATACAGATGTGTTATGTTGGAATTTCAAAACAGACATCTTAAACCCCCAACGAAGAAAAAGGTCCCCAGCAGAAAAAATTTAGATGGGAGCAGGAAAGGGAAAATTCAGAGGCTAAAGCACCAGCAGAAAAGATTGGATGAGACAATGCTCTGAAGTTTGTATTTCTGGACAGAAATGGATGCCATGAAGGTGCTAAGTGGTTCAGCACCTAATGTGAGAAAGGTAACTGGGAGCCAGGGACAATGCCCAGCATAGCTTACACATGAGGACTACAGGCTTTGCAGGCAGACATCCTATTCCCTCTTTTAGCCTCAATATTCTGATCTGAACACGGGGTATATTAATATTTTCCTCTCAAGGTCATTGTAAAAATTAAGATAATATGCAAAATGTTTACCATACTGTCATGTTGCAAGCACTTACTATGCCATAGTAAGTAATTTACAGCTTTGCCTGTCAACAGTCCTCACCCGCCCCTTTGTGAATGTCCACAGGGGTCTGCTGCCAATGGGAACAGCTTTTCACCCACTGCGGCAGACTTGCCACACGTTCTAGGTTTCAGGTGAGCTCTCCAGGCTTGGCTGCCTGAGCTCTTCTCCAGAAAAGAAAGTATGTCACATGTAAATGATATAATGTCCATCTGGACAGAAGTAGACTTTAGGAAAATAAAATTGTGAAAGACAATTTTAAATATGAATTTCATTGTAGGGAGAGTGGACAAGATGAGGAGAGAAAATTACTTTTACAACATCTTACTATGTGCTTGACTCTGCAGTGAGCACTTCGCATATATTATTTCATTTGCTACTCATCACAATTTTGTAACATAGATACTATGTCCTTCGTTTTACAGGTCAAAACATTAAGGTTCTGAGGTGAGAAAGCTTATAGGTGGCAGATCCAGAAAACTGACTAGAAAAATGTAAGCCAGTGAAACAAATGCGAATATAAAGCAGAGTTTATAAAAGAAGGCATTCAGAGATGTCCATTAAATGTTCCCATGACTTTCTTTATATAAGCCATTCTGAGTCCTTTGGAAGAAGTAACACAGGGTTGTTGCAGGTTCTCAAGTTGCAAGTTTGACGCAGCAAGGTGTTAAGATCTACGCTGCAGTTGATGGAGCTCTGTGCATGCCTAGAAAGTTGCGTATGTCACTCTGCCCCTGCTGATTCTGATGTGGGAGTTCTTGCCATCGATACTCTACTGAGCATTGGGGCTAGAACAAGTAATTGTCACTGCTGCTGATGGAGAAAGCTGATGCTTCTGTTGCCATTAGGATTTCTGTCCATCAAAAAACCCTTTGGGCAACCATACTCATGAACACATATAGTTCAGATTCATTTGTTTTTCAGTTATAAGTGATCAAGCATTCTTTTTTTTTTTTAGTTTTTTTTCTTTATTGATTTGAGAGAGAGAGGAAGGGAGAGGGAGAGAGAGATAGAAACATTGATGAGAGAGAACATCGATTGGTCACCTCCTGCATGCCCCCCACTGGGGATCGGGCTCATAACCTGGGCATATGCCCTGACCAGGGAATCGAACCAGCAACCTGTTGGTGCATGGGTCAACGCTCAACCACTGAGCCACATCAGCCGGGCAAGCATTCTTCATCTTATAGGCACTGTGCTACCTAGGAGCTGGGCCTATCGTGAAGAGAACATAGATAATGCCTCTACCTTGTAGTTAAAAGGGCATACAGGGAGAAAGGTAAACTGTTATATAGACTGCTATCAGTCTAGTGATAAGGTAAGCAGGTGCTAGGAGCACAAGTAGCAATATACTGTTATGAAAATTTACTTAAAACTTGGAAATAAGACCAAAAAATGGGTGGCATGTCTTTTCAATGTCCACCGGGACATTGTTTAATTAGGATTGTATGATAGTTGCCCCTTATCTGCAGGGGATACATTCCTAAACCCACAGTGGATGTGTGAAACCTTAGCTAATACCCAACCCTGTATACATGTTTTGTCCTATACATATGTATCTTTTCACTTAAAGGAAGCACTTTACAGCTTCTCTTTGGCATATCCAAATTGCCAGTATCACCTCTCTTATGCTGTGGGGCCATTATTAAGTAAGATAAGGTTTACTTGAACACAAGCACTGTGATACTATGACAGTTGACCTTATAACAAAGATGGCTACTAAGTGACCAGTAGGCAGGGAACGTATACAGTGTGGATAGGAAGGAGAAAGGGATGATTCATGTCCAGGGTGAACAGAGTGGGATGGTGGGAAATTTCATCATGTTACTCAGAGTGATTTGCAATTTAAAACTGATAAAGTGTCTATTTCTGAAATTTTCCATTTAAAATTTTCAGACTGATGTTGAATATGGTAACTGAAACTGTGAAGAACAAAACCCTGGATAAGGGGGGATTACTACATATAATTTTTTATGGAAATGTACCTGTGTTTGACTTTGCTATTTACTAGTGGGGTCAAATTCCATGAAGTTACATGTTAGCTTGTAGATTTCCGCATAGAAGAGATGTTTACTCTGAAGTTTACAGTTTTATTGCTGTGGTAGGACCTTAACCAATTTTGTCTCTAGCTCAGCAAACTTATTTTAAAATGTCTAACCTACTAGACTATAAATACCATATTTCTCAAAATTCTTTTTGAACTAGCTTTACAAATTTATCAGATTCCTCATTAATAAAGGAATTGATTAGAATCTTTGATGCATGTTCAGTCTATACTGGTATGAGAGTCATGTTGTTAACTTTCTGAAAACTAATTATTTTACAGTAATAGTAAAGTTTCTGGGAAAATGTGTGTATTAGTCAGTGCAGGCTGCTATAACAAAGTAGCATAGACTGGGGCTTAAACAACAGACACCTGTTTGTCACAGTTCTGCAGACTAGGAAATCCAAAATCAAGGTGCTGGCATATTTGGTTCCTAGTGATGGCTCTCTTCTCACTGCAGCCTCACATGGTGGGGGTGGGGAGAGATCTGATTTCTCATCCTCTTCTTATAAGGGCACTAATTCCATCATAGGGGCCCCATCCTCATGACTTCCTATAAATCTAAGCACTTCACAATGGCCATATCTCCCAATTTCACCACACTGGGGGTAGGGCTTCAACAGGTAAATTTTGGGGGATACAAACATTCAATCTATAACAACAGTGTTTGCTTTTGCTTTTTATCAGACAACGTTTGCAGTATACAGTGTGGAGGATGCAGCAGCTGATGGAAACTAACATGGTACAGCGATGGCATAATGCAGTTGAAAGGGCTTTGGAGTCAGACAGATATGAGTTCAAGTCCTGTGTTCAGGACTTAGTAGCTGCTACAACAAGTGCTTAGTGCCTTAATTTTCTCTTCAGTTAAATGGAGCTGATAATAGTGACAATATCAGAGGGACGTTGTAATGATTATAAAGAAACACTGGAGAACCTTGCACAGTACCTAGTACACAATGTTTAGTGTTTAGTTTTCTTCCTAGTCATTGATTGCTACTACTTTGGGAATTTCCAAATAAATCAAAACTGGAAGTTTAGAGTCACACTCTCAGTTCCTAGACTTCTCTCTTTGACATTCTAGATGGTAAAAATATATTATCTCTTCTATACAAATTTTATAAAAATTTCCACCAAAACACATAGATATTGCAGTCCAGAAATGTAGAACTCAAGACAAGTGTAGAGACTTTGAATTTTTACTCAGATTTAAAATGTTTAGGACATGGTGAAGCCTAAGGAAAAGGACTGCACGACAGATTTTCATCTCATTAAGTCAAGCTTGATTCAGAATTTGTCACAATTCTGGTCAAGATCAGCCTTGCATTTACCTTTATGCAGTAAAGTCTCCGTCAAGGATGAACAATGTGATGGAGATTTTAGGAAGACTTTTTAATATATTTAAGAAGTCAAACACTGTTTATTCACCTACCTTAATTGCATTTAAAATATACACCAAATTAGATGTAAAAATAAAACGTTCTTATTTAGTCTTTAAATCTAGTCCCCAAGGGCTATTTACTAAGCTATACTTCATTACTTTCAAGTGTGAGAAGTAAGTTAAATAAACGTAATGCAAATGAATGTTGCTAAAAGTATTCCAGATTTCTTACTAATTTAAATCAACCTCCCCTATTAGTCCAAATTGGTTTTCAGAGTAAATAAAATTTTATGCCATCTTACACAAACACCTACTCCACGACACAGTCTAAGGATAAATTATTTCTTTACAATTACAATATTCAGAACTTATGTTTTGAGACTATATAAAAAAATGTGGTAAGGACACAAGATTATCACAGGCGATTTTAATAAATGTGCTTTTAAAAATTTGGTTCTCTTGTGTTCCTTTTACTTTCTCCCTCTTCTACACATCTTTACATCTCATGGAGACAAATAAACATACAACTAATTGTCACCCCTTATTGCTTAGCCTATTCCCTCCTAAAATATGATTCTAGATGCCATCATTAGTGTTTCTGACTAGGGTAAAAAATTTTGTGTTCTCTAGTTTTTAACATACACAATAAAAATAACTAAGACTTGCCAAGCATTTAAAATATGTCAAGCACTATTTCAAGACCTTGATATGAAGTAACTAACTAAATCCTTAAATATCTATAAAGCTATCATTATTATGAAGTCAGTTTTGTAAATAAAGCAACAGAGCACTTAAATAAGTCACTCGCAGTCACACTGGTTAAGGTGGAACCAGGCTTTGAACCCAGAAAGTCTTGCTTAAGAGGCTCCATGTTTATCTGCTACCTTCATTTTTCTTCATAAACATTTATGCTTCACAATTATTGTTATAAGAAGTTATAATTATGATACTTGTCTTTGGAAAGAAGACAGTAATGGTTAATTTTATTTGTCTACTTGACTGGGCCACTAGTTACCCAGATATTTAGTTAAATATTCTGGGTGTGTTTGTGAGGATATTTCTGGATGATATTGAAACATGAATTGAAAAACTGAGTAGATTGCACTCTCCGGTGTGGGTGGGCCTTGTCTTATCCATCGAAGGCTTGGATAGAACAAAAGACTGAGCAAGAGAAAAATGGTCTCTGTTTGGTGGGCTTCGAGTTGGGACATTGGTCTTTTTTTAAAATCTCACCTGAGGATATTTTTCCATTTATCTTCAGATAGAGTGGGAGGGAGAGAGAGGGAGAGAGAGAGAGGGAGAGGGAGAGAGAGAGAGAAACACTGATGTGAGACTGGTTGCCTCCCACCCGAACCGCAACCGAGGTACGTGCCCTTGACAGGAATCGAACCTGTGACTCTTTGGTCTGCAGATCGATGCTCTAATTGCTGAGCCAAACTGGCCAGGGCTAGACATTGGTCTTTTTTTGCCTTCAGACTTAGACTTGAACTTACATCATTGGCTCTCCTGGTTCTCAGGCTTTGAACTGCAGACCTTGGAACACTTCAGCCTCCATAATCATAGGAGCCAATTCATTATTATCTATCTAGCTTTCATCTATCTATCTATCATCTATCTATCTATCTATCTATCTATCTATCTATCTATCATCTATCTATCTATCTTTTTATCTATCTGTCATCTATCATCTATCTCATCTTTTTATCTATACCTTTATATATCTATCTATATCTATATCTATATCTATATCTATATCTATATCTATATCTATTCTATTGATTCTATTTCTTGGAGAACACTGACTAACATGGGGACACAGGACACATAAGATTTCTCCCACCAGTTTTACATGTTCCCCAATATTTTGTATTAAGATATGGAACATCTTACCAAGATATTGGTTATATTCATAAGCATAAAAATATATGAATTACTTCTATTTCTTTTTATTACAAAATGAATGCAAGATGTGGTATATCTCCCTATATATGTTTATATATTTAATAATTTTGTTGAAGATATAATAGTGAACAGAAGGGAACTGGGATATCGGGACTAGAAAACTGTTTCTGCGACAGGCCTATCAGCTAGGCTGACCGGAGCAACTTAATTAGGGTTTATAAATATAGTATAATTCTTGCTGCATGTGGCCCTACTATTAGTGGAGTAACATGGGCCACATTTCAGTTCCCCCAACAACTATGAAATAATGATTGTCTTACACATTCTATATGTATATAAAATCAATTCTTATATATTGGTTGTCTCCTGTCCCCAACTTCATGCATACATATATACATACGACTATGAATGCATAAGTATATGTAGATATTTATTATTCAATGCTAAGTATCTTTTAAAAAAGATTTCCAGGCTTAATGATGTCTTGCTATATACATCAAGATGAATAACAGATAAAATAATGAAGTAGAAATAACATGAACGCTAGAGACAGATGTAGTTTGAATATTAGCTCTGCTACTTGCCAACTGCAGGATCTTAAGATGGCTACTTAAATGAAAATGGAAATGTCACAGTAAGAAACCATTTTATTCACCAGACTGACACGAATTTTTAAATTTGGCAATACCAATTATTGGTAAAGTTGTAAAACAATAAAACATAAAAATAAATCTCCTGTAGACTATTTGTAGGAAAACAATTTAAAGACACATATACTCCATGAGCCCCAAATTTTACTGTTAGGTCTGTATCTCGGAAAATACCTTGCACTTTTGCACACCAGGAGACATCTTAGCAACCTTATTTAGAACAGCAAAAATCCAGAAACAAACCCAATGTCCATGAGAAAGAAGGTGGACTAATAGTGTGTCCTAACCTATATACATATAATAGGATATTATTTTGCACACACATAAGGAACTAGAGAATGTATGAATCTCAGTTAAATCCCAAGAATAAAAAGATGAGTGAAAAACGTAAGTCCCAGAAGAATACCTGCATTATATTACTTATGTAAAGTTTAAAATTTTACAAAATTAAATAATATATTATTTAAGAATGTGTTCATACATAGTTTATATATTTATAATATATTATATTATATTTATTATATTATATTATATTTGATATATATTTCTATATATTATATATAGTATTTATGTATTTCATATATAATACATATTTTCTATATATAAAATATGTATTGTCTGTATATAAAATATGTATTATATGGTGAAAAAATTTAGGATAGTAGTTATATCAGGGAGTGGGAAGTGAAAGTTTTAGTGTTGGGAAGGTTTAATTTTTAATCTGAGTGTTAGATTGGTTTTTATTATTTATATCTTTATATATTTACATTATTTTATGTTCATGAACAATTTTATTCTTTTTAGTTAAAAAAAGTGTGATAAAATAAAATTATATTTTAAGTCAACCAATTTATTATTGTAAGACTGTTTTCTGTCCCAATATTTCATGGTGTCATGAAACAATCTTCAAGATCATTTGTAGAATCTTATTCTGTTCTTCAGTTCTCAACAATACATTTCTGTGTGTGAAAGTTTCAAGTGTTAAAGGCATTCATGAGAACAAATATCCAATATGGTAAAACATTCCAACAATATAATTTATTTATAGTTCGTTCTTTTCAGTAATCTATGAAACGTTAGTGAGGCTCAATGATCATGAAGATATTTTCTTAGTAAGAACAGAATTCTAGATGAGTTCTCTTGTGTTGTAGAGGGGTAACTATTTTATGTAAGACCACTGACAAAGAATAAAAAGCCATATAATCTAACTACTTAATTTCTAGCATTTTGATTGACATATATTATAAAATATTCACCCATGTTTTTATAAATGCAAAATAAAAGTTTGTTAAATAAATGCTTTCAAATATACTTCTGTACTGTGGCTGGTGAAATCTGAAGACAAAAACAGGGAGAAAAAAGAATGTAATCAGGAAAAAGAGAAAAAAATCGTTTGCACAAGAAAATGTTAGGTGTCAAAACAGTGAGGGGAAAACACAGGAAGAGAGAGGGTATGTATACAGGACACACTCACAAACAAATACACAATATATAATCATGAAATAGTTTATCCATCTCATGGTCTATTCAGATCTACTTTGAACATTCTAAAAAGTTGTTATAGTGCAACCAGAAAAAAATACTTGGGAATATCAAAACCACCCTGCCAGCACTCCTGGCCCCTCCACCCCCATTGCAGCATTGCATCTGATCTTCAGTTTTCTTCCATGCTTCAATTCTGCATATTCCCTCCCCCTGGTTCCTTTCAAAGGTGATAAAAGTACCCTTAGTTCACATTGTTAATAATACTTATTTATGCCTGTGAAACACTCTTGAAAGTTTGTCTTTTTCCCCCTATATTAAATAAAAAGAGCTTCCCCACCCCCATGATCTATAGGGTATTATGAATATTAATCTAAGATAAGATTTTGTTGTTATAGTAAGTCTTTTGTAAGACTTAAGAGACATAAGAATATAATTGATCTCTTCGTAAATGTCAAAATTTGAAACTAAGCAAGTAAAGCCAGCTAGCTGGCCCTTTGTTTAGACAAAAGCTTGGGAGTAAAGTCTGGCTTCCACTTTTAAGAACCCTTAGCAGGTGACAAATAATGATAACTGTCTTTGAGCACATCTGAAAATGCATCTGCAAATGAGTAAAACTGCAAACATCAAAAAGATAGTCTATTTTTCAATAGAGTTTGTAGCAGGTTCGTCTACAGTGCCAGCCTCTCATTATTCCAGGGGCAAGGGAAAAAGAGAAATTCTAGTACACAGCTGTAGAGCACTGTCTGGATGTTATTAAGCCCAACATGAGTTTTTTTGTTTGTTTGTTTGGAGAAAGCTCAGTGCTACACTGTGCAACCTAATAAACTCTAAGCTCCAATTCAATGACTTTAATAATATTTCCTGTTTCTCTTTAACATAAAAATTCAGTCTCTAGAATTTGGTTTTGCAGTTTGTGACTTTCTGGGCCTTTAAATGAAACACATTTTAAAAACTATATGCATCTAGCAAAGAATGTAAGGTCTCTCATCAGCCTTAGAGATCGTCCATTCCTCTCACCTGAAAGGGGGCAGCAAGTGGGTCTGGAGAAGTGGAGAGATTGTTCCAAGTCTAGTTGAGGGCAGAGCTGAAAAGCACACCCAGGTACACTAGTTTCTGGTCCAGAGGTCCAGCCCTAGCTCTACTGCTCCATACTGTATGATACATTAGAAAATGTTTTCTCCTGTTTGTAAAGTGCAATTCTTCAAATTCAGTAGCTGAAAAAGGCAGAATGGACTCAAAACTGTGGCTGAGAGAGGAAAGCTGTGGTTTCTCGTTCCATTAGAATATATTCTGGACAGCATCTTCAGCACTCTCAAAAGGCAAAGAATTTAGCTGGAGGCCCAGGGGGCATCTTTACTAATTAGCATGCTGCTTCCTCCGCAAAGCAAAGGTTAAATGTTTGAGCTTCATGTATCACGTCTAAGCCAAACCCATGTATGCTGCACGTCAGGGAGAGATGAGGTAGCTCTCTGATTCAATAGGTGGAAAGGGAACACACCATTTGACTTTCAAACATGAGTGAACAATATGTAAGGTGCCTTTCAGGGAGACAGTCACCTGCACTGGGAATCGGTTGAACTGATTTTCACGCACACAGATAAACATATATTGAGCACATCTTTTGTGCCAAATCCTGTGTTACCTGCCAGTGATATAAAGGCAAAAAAAAAAAAAAAAAAAAAAAAAAAGACACTGCCTCTGCTTTGAAGGAACTTACAGTTTAATGGGAATAAAGACTCCTAAAATTGTATCACTGTATAATAAGGAAAGTAAAAGGATAGAGATGTGAAGGTAGCATAAAGGCGGTGCACCTGGGGGCTGAGGATTTAGAAAAGGCCCTTGAAGGAGATGCTGCCTCAGCTGAGTCTTGAAAGACAGTAGCCAGGTAAAGAAAGGTAGGGCGACTTTCCACACAGAGGGGAGAACATACACAAAGACACAGAGGAGTGAAATATGATGGAGAGTAAGGATTCTGAGAAATTTTTCAAGACTTACATATCAACTGTGAGACCTGAGGTCATTAAAATGAGGCTGAGAAACCTCCCTGCAGTCACCTAATGAAGAGCTTTGAAGGCCAAGCCAAGGGGTTACATTTTATTTTGAAGGATGCAAAGGGGCATTGTTGGGGTCTAATTAGAGAAAAGACTAATTTAATGTAGAGTGCACGTAGATTATTCCGCCACATGGTTTAGAGATCTTATAAAAGAAGAGACAAAGGTAGGGAGGAGCATTTGAAGACTATTGAAAGAGTTCGTGTCAAAGCTGATTTACACCTGAGCAGAGGCAATAGTGGTTAAGATGAAGAGGAGAGAGGAGACAAAAAGTGAGAATTGGGGTTGCATGGGAGCTGAGGGGTAAAATATTAGGAGGAAATTAAGATGATTTAACTAGTTCAGGGACAGTTTTTTTATTTCCCATATTTTGGAAGAGGGCAAAGCAGTCTTCATTTTATAAAGGGTAGCTCATCTAATTAAGCAAAAGCAAAAACGTATGATTGCTATTGTATGGAAGTTCAATATGTGTGCAGAAGTGTGTATACATGCTGACTGGCCAAACGGATGAACTGTACTGGTTTAAACTGTTGTCTCTCAGCTCTAACTCGATTCTTGAGCTCTGTTTCATGGAGCTGGGGCTACAACTCTGCTAACTATGGTTCTCCGTTGTCAGCTGGCTCCGTCTAAGAGAAACCAGAGGGAAATAAAAGGCAGGAAGAAAGGGGAATCAGAGCTTTGCCCTTTCCTGATTTGCTTGTTGTTTCTGTCTGGGACACTTTAGCAATGGCCCTTCACCTGGCTGTGGCAGTGGCTCCAATCTCCAGCTTTTTAAAAAATTTTTTCTGAAGCATATAGTCCAAGGGGGATATGCCCAAGACCCACAGTGGATGCCTGAAACCTCAGATTGTACCAAACCCTATATACACACGTTTTTCTCCTTTACATACAGACCTGTGATAACTGTATATAAATCAGGAACAGCAAGAGACTAAAAACAACTAATAATACAATAGAATCCTTATAACAATATACTGTAATAAAAAGTCATGTGAATGTGGTGTCTCTCAACATATTTTATTGTAACTGTACTCACCCTTCTTCCTGTGATGATGTGAGAAGATGGCTGGTGATGAGATGGCATGAGGTGAATTACTAAGTAAAATAAGAATTACTTGACCACAAGCACCGTGATACCACCAGGGCCAATCAGTGACTAACGCAGGGGGAGGTCTACAGCCTGAGCTGCGGGGCCAGGGGGCGATTCACGTCCTGGGTGGGATGGGGCAGGACTCGCGAGATTTCACACTACTCCCAGCAGGACGCAATTCAAAACTTACGAAGTCTTGACTTGCGGATTTTTCCATTGAATACTTTCGGACTGTGATTGGCCATGAGTTAGTAAAAGTGTGGAAAGTAGAGCTGTGGTTTAGGGGGACTGCTGTACAAAAGCAGCCTCCTTGGACCTCCGGAAAGGCACCAGCCGCCAGCGTTTGTGCCTCAGAAGTCTGAGCCCCAGGTCCGGGCCCTCTGCTGTGAGCCCGCGCATTCTAATGAGACACCAGCGTCCCCATGGCCTGGCACCATTCTGCAGGAGTTCTTGTCTCGGTTTGTGAGTTCCAGAACCCAAGGCTTCCCTTCACTCTCCAGCCCCATGTGGCAACGCTTCCTGCAGGTACTGTCTCCATGCTTCCTCAGGGTCCTCGTTTGGCTTTTCCGCCCAGTGTAGCCAATGCCTGGTGTTACACTCTCTTGGCTGGGATGTGCAGTGCACTTTCCTGGCTGGACCCTCACTCCTTCAGGCCTGAAGTTGAATTTATTTTTCTGTCAGGTTGTGGTTGAGATGCCTCTTCAGATTAAATTGGTAAATCCAGCAAGCTGTTGGTTTTATGAGTCTGAAACTCAAAGGAGAAAACAGAAAAACCTGAGGTGTTTATTTAAAACTCTTACTATGTTAGTGGTAGTTAAAATTTTAGAGAATATATGAGATTATTCAAAAATCCAGAACAGGAAATATTCTCCCTCGTGAATGCTGTGGTACTACTAAGAATTCCCCAGAATCAAACACCCTGAGAATTATGACTTACTTGTGTATGTGTGTTTCTATTAATGCCTTGAGCTGTATTTGGCACAAATTAGGAACTTAATGTTTTTTGAGTGAATGGAGCAAAAGGAAAGAGAAAAGAAGAAGAAGAAAAAAAAAGCTGAATAGGAGAATTATCAGGTTGAAGGGCATGGTTGAGGTTACTAGTTGCTTACTTAATATATATTCTTCTTATGTTATTAAGCAAAAGAATCATGATTTTATTGAGGTTATTAATGAGTCCCAGATTCCTGCAGCTATAGTATGGTCATGTGACTAAATTATGACAAATGACTAAACTGTTGAGTATGACTTCCAGGAAGGATCCCTAAAGGAAACTGATTCCACTAGGGTTACACTTCTTTTGTCTTTTCTCCTTCCCGATTTCTGCTGTGTGGATGCAAGAGCAGGAGCTCCAGCAATCATAAGGGACCATGAGGTGACTATGAAGACAGTGGATTAGAAAGAGAGGAGTCTGGGATTTTGATAGCTGAAACTGTCATACATGCTCTAAGCTGGCTGTCTGTCTCTAGATGTCTTCAAATGACAGAAATAAACTTCTATCTGTTTAGCCAAATTTTTAATTGTGTATAGTTCAATATAATAAAAAGTGATAAAATGGATCTTAAAGATTGTCTGTAAGAGGTATTGATTGCCCTCTTTAGCCTTTTCATCCATATGTCACCCCATACATGCTGGCAAGAATACTTCTTGAGGAAATTACTCTAATTTTTGCATAGTTTTGACTATTACAATTTTATTAAATGAGACCAAAATAGATCCAGAGTTATGGAAGTAGGGAACAGACTAACAAACCTCAGAGGGATGGGGATTGAAAGGGTTGGGAAGAAATAAACCAAAGAACTTATATGCATATATGCACAACCAACAGACACAGACATTAGGTTGGGGAAAGCAGGAAGGGGATGGGGGTTGGGAGGAGGGGGTCAATGGGAAAAAAGAGGGACATCTGTAATACTTTCAACAAAAAAAAAAAAGAAAGAAAGAAAATCAGAAACATATAGTCAAGTTTGAAAAACGCTGAAATTATCTCCTCAGAAATAACAGAAAACTCATAATTAAGGCAGTTACTGTACAAGCTAACTCAATGGCAGTTCAGAAGGTATTAGACGGAGACAAAGGCCTAGCACTTTAAGGGCATTGTTAGTTAGCATCCATCCAGGATCAGTAGCTGCATCCTTGGAGACTGCATGAGAGAGAAAGCTAGAACTAAGAACAATGTACCAAGCAAAATCTCTGGAAGACTCGCCTCCTCCAAGAAAAGGAAGTAGAAAATCTCCCCTCATTGCCATGGATAGCAACAAGAAAACATATCATCTTTTAGAATCTTTCAGAGGAAAGAAAAATCTGTTGTGAAAATCAGGAGCCCGAGACTTCACCATGGGCCAGTGTGAAATTTTATTTTATACCACACATGCTACAAGTATCGCAACATGATGAATTAATATATAAACTGAATTCAGAATAACAAATTACATGACACCTCCAGTAGAAGTGCATGCCATACTGCTCTGTTTGTAAAATTTCAAAGGACATTGTGCACAGATATCCCCTAACCCTCACCACACCTACGAACACACAAACCCACTAACTCCCACAGAAGATGAGCTCGTAATAAGACATTGGAAATCTCAAGAGGTTACCATGGACAGATGTGACAGACACTTGAATCCATACCACATGGGCTGCAAGTATCCCAGGATGGTAAACTGACATGTGAACAACTGAGGGTGGTCCTTTCCCACAAGGACTGAAGTGGAAGCTCATGTCAAGTATTCTAATCAGAACTACAACAGCCTATGGTGCACAGACATCCCCTATGTGCACATTTACTCGCACACAAAGAAACAAACAAGGGAAAAAAACAAGGAATAAGACTTCTATTGAAGATGAGCTCAAAACAAGACATTACAAATCTCAAGGTGAATTAACGTATGAACTGAACTCAGGGTAGCAATATCCCCAGTGCTCTGTAGTAGAAACCCATGCCATAGCATTTCATTTGGAAATTTCCAAAAGTCATGGTGCATAGATCTCTCCCAGAAAAATCAATTTCTATTGAATATGAGTTCATAGTAAATCTTTTTGGAACTGCTTTCCCTTGTGTGACTTGACACTAAAACCACAACCTAAAAGAAACTATAAGTTTTTTTAAAGTACTAAGAAGCAAAATGAAAAATCACAGTGAAAGGGCACTATGAAAAATAAGTAGAAGACTTTTAAAAGAAGCAAATCAAACTAATGATGAAAAGTTCAATTATTAAAGTAATGACTCAATGGGTGGATTAAAAAGAAGATTTGACAGAGATTGAGTTACACAGACACACACACACACACACACACACACACACACACACACACACACTGAAGAAATACTGATAATTCAGCTCAGAGAAAAAATTAAATAAAAAATATGAAAGTGAGATTAAGAAATTTAGAAGAGCCTGGCTGGTGTGACTCAGTGGTTAAGCGTCAACCCATGCACCAAGAGGTCACTGGTTCGATTCCCAGTCAGGGCACATGCCCAGGTTATGGGCCAAATCCCCAGTGGGGGGCATGTAGGAGGTGGCCAGTCGATGTTCCCTTTAATCGATGTTTCTATCTCTCTCTCCCTCTCCCTTCCTCTCTCTCTCTAAAATCAATAAAGAAAAAAAATTTTTTTAAAGAAATTTAGAAGATATTATGAGGAGTTTTAACATAGGCATAATTTAAGATTTCAGAAATAAAAAAGAGAGAAAATAAGGGAAGTGCAATATTTAAAGAGATAAAAACTAAAATTTTCTAGAATAGTAGATATATATGGAGTCTAAGATTGAAGAAGCTAACCAAATTCTGAATTCCTATAAAAATCCTGTAGTACAGGAAAAAAAGGTCATAAAAGCAACCAAAGAAAAAGACTAATTACCTACAAAAGTCGAATAAATACATACATTTTTGCAGCACAGTAGAAAAGAGCAGGTAATGAGATGCTATCTTCAATGTGTTGAAAAAATAATTGTCTAGGTAAAATTCTATTCAGCGCAAGTGTTTTTTAATAATTTAATAGAGGCAAAATTTTTAACTGTTTTTTCAATAAAACAAAAGATTAAGAGGATTTTCTTCTATAGACTTTGTCACTGAATAATCTAAAAAAAGATGCACTTAGTAAGAAGATTAATAAGAACCAACAATAAACAAATAAATTGGTAAATAGGAGGATATAGGTAAATAATCATTAAGTGTAAAGAAAATATAATAATTATATAATTCTAAAAAAAGAATTTAGAGAACTATAAGGAAAATAAGACACTGGATAATAGCATGAAATTTGAAATGGCATGATTGGAATGAATGTGCTCTTAATTCCCTTTGTGGTTTCAGCAAAATATAAAGATGTTGGTTAAATTTATGTACTGCTAAATGAAATATGCATTTTAGGGTAAAGGCTAAGAGAACAGAAAGAGAATACTTTTCAATCCAGAGAAAGGAGATGTAAGTATATTACTTTTCTGTAGATGCCATAATAAATACCATAAATTGGATAGTTTAAAACAGTGGAAATTTATTCTCTCACAGTTCTGGAGGTCAGACACGTGGCATGTTTCACTGGGCTGAATCAGTTTCACAGGACCAGCTTCTTGTGGGGGTTCCAGGGAAGAATCTGTTCCTTGTCTCTTCTGGTTTCTGGTGACTTTTGGCATTCCTTGGCTTGTAGTCATATTACTTCAATTTCTGCCTCCATGGCCTTCTCCTGTGTGTGTCTGTCTGATATCTCTCTGTTTCTAAGGCTAATTGTGATGCAATTTAAGGTCTGTGAAGATCATTCAAGATGCTCTCCTCATCTCAAGATCCTTTACTTAATCACAAATGCAAATATCCTTTTTGCAAACAAAATATTTATAGGTTCCAGGGATTAGTATGAGACACATCTTTGGGGCTACAATTTAGCCTACACCAGGAATAGTGACAACACAGTCTATCCAATAAACAGCAAATAAAGGGAGGTAGTAAGAGCAATACAGCCAATAACCATTTTTATCCACTTTAAATACTTCTTGCCGGTTTCATTTCAACTTATCCTTTTATCCTGAACCTAGATTGAAGTAATGTTAGCATTAAAAAAAAAAAGAGAGTCAGCATGCTGAGTCCAAAGGCAGCTCCCTACCTGTTTTTTTGTGAATAAAGTTTTAATTGAACACAGTCACACCCATTCTTTACATATTTCCTCAGGCTGCTTTTGTGCTAGACAGCAGAGGTGAAGAGTTGCAGCAGAGACCATCTGGCCTGCAGTGCCTAAGATATTTACTATCTGGTCCTTTCCAGAACAGTTTGCCACACCTTGAATTAAACGATCTACTATAAGTGGAAATAGGGAAAAATAATTAAATAGATTTATTTATTGACTGTGTGTGTGTGTGTGTGTGTGTGTGTGTTATGCATTTTTGCATTAAGTCCCTTTTCAATAGTCTGACACCTTCAATGGAGCTGAAGTTCTCTCAGAAAATTGACAAGGAAAGGAAAAAAGTTTTGCTCCCTTGGATTTGGAAGTTTGGACTCAGGGTTTCCTTCAACTCTGCAGAATGTTCTTAGGAGAAAGATTTGCAATTAGATGCTAAGCACATTGGACTGGAGGGATAAGGGGCAGTAAATACTGCCACAAATTTATGAGAAGTGTATACAACCTATATTTTACTCCTAATGGGATGCACATTTTGGCCTCATTTTATTTTTATTTCTATTGTAAGCTGGCTCAAATCATTTTGGTGGAAGCAGATGTCGTATAAATAAATAACCATACATGGACAACGCAGAAGAAAGAGAAAATGTGGAGCAGAAAAAATAAATCTCATAAGTAATTGTATTTTAAGCGGAAGGTCAGGCTTTGCATTAGGTAGTACTTATAAGGTATTTGTGGAGCACCTTAAAATGCCATGAAAATGTCAATGATGGTCACAGCTCTTAAAAACAATAGTGTCAGAATCAGCTAACATAGTTTTTTCATTGCTGCTTGGCTTTCATTTCTGTGTGAGAAACAGGAATGCCTGTCCCTCAAAGCTACATGTCAGGTTCAGAGATCACATTTCTCTCTGGCCCGGGTGCCGGGACAGCTTTCACTGACATGCTAGCTCAACAGAAGGGATACAGTGGGGCTCTGCAGATTTACAATAAGCGTGGCTAAATGTTTAGGAATCTGACGTTCTGGCTTTGTTTTGTTTTTTTCCTGCCACTTATAGGGCAAAAAGGTGAAATTTTTTATTTTATAAAAAAATCCTCCATATTATTTACATTAATACCTGTTGGGGCTGCCTTGAAAATAAGTTGTAGGAATTATCACTCTCTACTTTGAGACAGACTTCATCAAGAGACCTGGCAAGGACAACAGTATCGTGTCACCCCTCACTCGACCCTCAATTCATTGTGCTTGGTATTTCATTTGTCCTGCCTGTCTTGGAGATTTTCAGCACGGGAAAACCTCTCTCAAGGTGGTGTCAGTAAGCAACATCTGGAGGAACAGCGAGAGAGTCAACTTTGGACATTCTAAAGAACACCAGAAAATGCATTGATGAAGCAAGCCTGCTTATTTGGCCAACTTCAGTATGGGAGGGTACCACCCTAATAGGGCTTTAATAGTGTCTCAGAAGAGGGAGTTCAGAGGAAGATATTTGAAGGGTTTTGTCAGTTAAGGAAGATCTTTCAAGACAAGGAGATAATTGGATTTGCATAAGGTATTTTTACATGACATTTTAAGATTGATGGGCACTGCAAGGTGACGGTTTTAAAGCCAATCTTGATGAGGAAATTCTTTGTTGGATTAGTGAGCTGTTTGCCCAAGGGAATAATTTATTTATTCTGATGGGAGACCTATTTACCCAGATGAACAAACTATTTGTTCCCATAAATTGATTCGTAGAAATTCCCTGAAGCAAATAGTGAAATTTTTTTTATCGCTTTACAGCCTTATCTTTCTGCTCAAGAGTTATATCAGGTTGATACAGGTGGCCTCTGTTTAGTTCTGTGGTAAGCAGTTAGACGGGCATGAGCAGAGCAAGGATGGTGGGCCAGGTACCAAAGATCACCAGGGGGAAAGCCCACATGCCTAGTAACAAACAATTTGGGACCTCACCCCCAGGGTGAACTTCCATCCCCTAGCATATCCCTGGTCATGCGATTTAGAACCCCTGACCTTTCATATCCCTGGCCATGAGGTTCAGACTCTCTCCTGACCTTTACTCCCCTAGCAAGTTGCTAGTCATGCAATAGACCTCCTTAGAAGAGGAACAAAGGGGACAGAGAATAGCCTCATAGGACTCCCATGCACATCCTTGCATGACCACTCCCTTAAGCATTAAGCCCTCAGAGAGGTTCTGACTTGCATTAAATGATCTTGGAAGCAGAGCCTGAGTGTGCTGACCACAGAGACAGAGTTTTGGTCAAGCTAGAGATGACATTTAGGCCTCAGGTGTGTTTCAGCTCGAGGCCCAGAAAAGCAGCAAAATCAGGCAGGGCAATTGCTATGGCTGATATCAGGACCACCTGTGATGACTAATGACCCCCTACCTTGGCACCGGCCAATCAGTGGAGATCTCGACCCTGAAAAGATACACCTGGAAAGTTGATGAACATTCTGTTGAGATCTTCCCCTGGGACCTCTCCTAAAATCCCTGCCCTCAGGATGGAAGACCCAGTGCGGGTCTCTCTGGGGCATGCCCTCACCTTTCCCCACCCCCTTCTTTCCCCAGTGCAAGTGCTCTCTCTCTCTCTCTGAAACATTCCACAGCATCCTCCCCCCTTTATCCCAGGTGCATATACCCTTGCTTTCTTTCTCCTAAGTTCCAAGGGCCAATTTTTTGCCTCTGTAACTTGTTTCCTGAATCCACACAGCCCAGCTAGCTCACTTCTTCCACAGCTCACTTTTTCTACTTCTGTGATTTTCTAAATACACTTTTGCTTGTATTTGAGTCTTGACTCTGAATTCCTTCTTAGCCGGAACTCAAGTACCGAGGTTGCTGAACCAAGGTCCAATTGCCAGTAACATTCTGGTGCCATTTTGCCACTAACCGTTATATAGTTATACGGATTGAGGAAAGTGTCCATTCTTAAAGGTTTTGCCCTAAAACATGACACAGATATACAGGCCAGGGTCATTTCTGTTTTAACACTGTTGGGTATTCAAATTTGTTCATTTTATCTCAAAATATATTCTTTTGAATGAAAGTATCTAAAGCTTATCATTGTACTGGGAACTTGATTAACACCTGTTCTTGTCTGGTCACATTCAGATCTATGCCTAAGTGTAGTTGCCCAGCCTTCAGTGGTTTTCCAGCTCTCTTAAAGAATTGATAATTGAAGGAATAGTATTTAATCTCTTTGGAACTGGAAATATGGACTCAGCATTTCTCTTATCTATGCATTATGCTTTCTTACATAAAAGATTTTCAGTTAGAGGCTAAGTACATTGGATGAGAAGGAGAAGGGGTGGTAAATGTTGACCAAGGCATGCCTACTAAGCTGCATTCTTTACTTAACCCACACCCTAGATGCCCAGTTTCAAGGAAAGAACAAATCAGATACTTGAGCAGATGACCATGTTTTTGGAACCTGATTCTGCTCATGGAAGCCTGATGATTTGTGTTGCTTTGTTTTTGCCCCTTTATAAAGGCTGAATCATCTCTGTAATGCAAGAGTTGGTCCTAATATAATATCAGACCCATCTAGAAGTAAAACCATTACCAAACCAGTATTTTCATGCAACCACTGCCCAGAGACTTCTGGCAATAAGATTAGACTCTTTGATAGCCTGAATTGGCCATGATTGTTTATTCTGTGATTAAAAATGATGGAATCCTTTCCTATTACCCACTATCCTAAAGACCATTAATTTCTTTGTTCTTTACATGTTGCTGAATTATTTTCCTTATTTCATTAGCCCACAAATAAAATCTAAACATGGCTCTTGGACCTGGGTCCATAACTTTTGGCAGCCTGGCTGTGGGGAAGGCTGCCATGTCTTGCATGTATATTCCACGGAGACTTTTTTTTTTCCCCAGAGAATTTTATAAGAATTTATTTGAGCCAAACTGATGACATAGGCCAGGGAGTAAGATCTCAAATGCTCTAGAAACTAAGTTTTGAAGTTTCTCTTGCGCATTTGAAGTTAGAAGGGGATGTAAGGAAGATTATAGAGAGGTGGGAGTAAGAAAAGAGGGGATTAGATTATAGGATAATTAACAAGATTAAGTGCTCTCTTGAGGGTGTTTAGGACTTATTTCAAAAGTCTGTTAACCTAGATGCATAGAAATAATGGACAGAGCTTGCTTAAGGCAAAGATAAACCTTTTACTAAAAAGTTATATGTCTGGCCTGGCAGGTATGGCTCAGTGGTTGAGCATCATCCCATGCACCAAGAGGTCAATGGTTTGATTCCTGGTCAGGGCATATGCTCAGGTTGTGGGCCCAATCCCCAGTGCAGGGCATGCAGGAGGTGGCCAATTGATGTTCTCTCTCATCGATGTTTCTATCTCTCTCTCCTTCTCCCTTCCTCTCTCTCTAAAATCAATAAAAAAAAAAAAAAGAAAAGAAAAGAGAAAGTAAAAAGTTATATGTCTGGGCATGACTACCCATCATGACATGCCCAGTTAGTCAAATCACTCTGTGAGTTTACTTTCCATAGAACCCCCCTTTTTTTTCCCAACCACAGTTTCTCTTTTTGGTATAAATCAGTCCAAAGGATGCATTGATGACCAACCCTTGGTCTGATAGTGTAGTCTTACAGGGCTAAAAGGTTCATTCCACGCATGTCTCAGTAACTACATGGTCTTACTGACTATTGAGGATGGGACAATACTATGATCATGGGATCTGAGTTGAGGCCGAAATTTTTCCAAAAATGAAAGGGCAGGTAAATGGAAGGCAAGCACTTCTTATGGACTTCATTGCAAAAAACAAACAAATAAACAAACAAACATAAAAACATTCTGGATTATTTCTGTCCTGTGAACTATCATGATCAGAGTTTTGCCTTCTGTCCACTGAGACTGTCTTAATGTTCAAGGCCAAATTATTTTATCTGAACTGATGAAAAGTTGACAAGGAAGCTGTCCTTCTGTTTCCCATTCCCCCAGTCTTCTTTGAACTTTATTTTCTCTCTAATTAAGCTTCTTGATTCCTATCTTTGCAGAGTCTATTTAAGGTTTTTGGGGTTTTGTTTGTCTGTTCTTTAATTTCATAAAGCTCTGACCTGGCACATGTGCAGAGGCCACTTCTAGCAATTATACTGAGATCTCTGTCCTAAAATCATGAGAAGAAGACTACCTGTCTCTAAGCCATGCCCAAATATCCCAGTCTCCATCTCTAAGGCTTAAAGCACCAAGTTTTTGCTTCTACATGGAGGGAAACCAGATACCACTATGGGGCCTATACCTAGTTAACATGAAAATCCATAGGAAAGAAATTATAATCTGGGTTTCTCAACTGGATTTTCCCCTCTAATGGCATTTTGTTTTGTTTGCCGCCCAGCGCCTCCTAACAACTCTGTAGGTATTAAATCCCAGTGCTCGCCCTCACATTATAGATGCAAAGGCTGTTCTCAAAGGCTTCTTGTGTAAGCACTCCCTCTCAGTGCCCCTTCACCCAATCTGGGTAATCAGACATTCATCTGAGACTCAATTCTCAGGGGGAGGATGAAGGTCTCAGAAGTTGGTTAGGCTCAGAGGTGACAGGAAATTGTGGAGCTCTTCCTCCTGCCAGCACTGCCGGAGCCACCTCGTTCCATCTTTTTCGAGCTTGTTACTGGCACCCCCTTTCAACCTCACGTATCTCCTCTGCCTTTTCTCTGGACCCCCCCCCCTTTTTATTTTAATCCTCACCTGAGGATATGTTCAGAGAGAGGGAGGGAGAGAGGGAGGAAGAGAGAGACAGAGAGAGAGAGAGAGAGAAAAATCAACGTGAGAGAGAAAAATTGGTCAAATGCCTCCCGCACATGCCCCAATCCTAGTCAAACCCAAAACCTAGGTATGTGCCCTGATCAGGAATCGAACCTGCAACCTTTTGCTCCATCCAACTGCACCACTCAGCCACGGCTCTATGGACTCCCCTTTTTAAAAAAGTTAACCAGAGTCTATTTCTCTTGCCTGCAACTGAAGTACCTACCCAACTTTTGTTGTCTTCAAGAAGATGTGCATTACAAGGTTGATTTTGGTACAGTCCAGTTGAGGCTGACCTCTTGATTATAGTCAGGCTGGCCTGTGCCCTGCCCTGGTTAATTGCAATAGAACACACATATCTTTAGTCAGTCATGGTCAGTTCCCTACACAAAACTCTATAGAAAGAACCACACTTACAGGAAAAACATTTTCTCTTAAATTGTATACTATATCTGGCTTACTTCTGAGCTCATTATCTCCTCTACTCATGTAATAAACCAATTCTGCAATGAGACCATTTCAAAAAGCAATGACTCACTATCAAAGTTTGCATGAAGCTAGCCAGTCAGAGGAAACCAGCTCCTTTCTGAAATTTAGTTTATATTCCTGCCTGTGTGTGTGTGTGCATGTGTGTGTGTGTGTGTGTGTGTGTGTGTGTGTGTGGAGGAGGGGGAGGGGGAGGAGGAGGAGGAGGAGGAGGAGGGACCCTAAAAGGAAGCACAGAGCTCTGTTGAAGGCACCAGCTGTGCTTGCTCAGTTTATAACATCTTAATCCCAAGAGAGTGCTGCTTTGTTTACTTTCATTTGCTTCTAAACTGGTTTTAAAATCTCCTGTCTTTCTTATCTAGTCATTCTTTTGCAGTAACAATCAAATGGCAATTCGAATGGCACTAAGGTTAAGATTTCCCAGGAGCCTCATATCTTGAGATTTCCCATGTGAAGGGCAATGGCCTCTGTGGCCCGGGAAAGTCTGCTTGTGTCCACTCACCCTCATCTACCATTCACCTTGCTCCTGGATTTTTTGTGAGGAAAAATTCTGTTAATGTGAATAGCAGAGGCTGTTTTATAGAGAAAGAGAAATCATCGAAGGTTAACAGTGTGGAGAGGGTTCCCATTTACCCTTTGTCATAATCATGATAGTGGTAAAAAATAGATATCGAGTAGTGATTAATCAATAATGTTTATATAAAGCATTATAATATATGCTATATACACATTTAAACTAAATATAGAGTTCTAAATTTATTTTTGAAACATCTTTATGAGATAGGTATTCAAGTTTATTGATATTATTAACTCCAATTTCAAAATAAATAAACCTGATATTCCCAGAGTTCAAGTGACTTGCTTTGGTCAAAAATTAGTAAATCATAGAGGTATCTCTCTAGACCAGCAATTTTCAACCTTTTTCATCTCATGGCACACATAAACTAATTATTAAATTTCTGTGGCACAATAAAACATATATTTTTTGCCAGTCTGACAAAAAAATAGGTATAATTTTGATTCACTCACACTGGATGGCTATTGTTGTGTTGGCTGTTGTCATTTTTATATTTGACAATCTAAGGGAAGAGAGGTTGGTGCCCCTGACTGAACAGTAAGGCATTGTTTGTTTTTAAAAATTCTTGTGGCACACCAGTTGAAAATTGCTGCTCTAGACTCTTGTCTGGGAACCAACAAAGTCAGCATCACCTGGGAGCAAGTTAGAAATGCAGACTCTTGGGCCCTATCCCAGAGCTGCTGAATCAGAGTCTGTATTTTAGCAAAACTCCGGGTGATTATTTTGTACAACAAAGTTTAAGGAGCACTGCTCTAGATCAAGTCTCTGTCACAATTCGTGAAAGCTTAGTGATTTTTAATCACTGGCCACCTCCTTCTTCCTCAAAACTTCCGGACAGGATCATTTTCTAGGAGTCTGGCCATTAGAGTGAGGAATCAACAGTCTATGGCCTCAGTTTATCCCTGGCTTTCCTTCAGTCTAAGAAGCTATCTTTTATTTTTTCCAAGATTAGCACTATTGGAAAACAAAAGTAAGCATAGCTACAAAAGGGCAGAAAGCAAAGGGGAAAAAGGAAGTGTGCTCAGTAGATTATTTCCTGTTCTTTCTGATTTAGAGAGCTGCTCCGAAAAGCACAGACCATTAGGACTAATTTTTTTTTTTTTAATCTTTATTGTTGAAAGGATTTGAGTAGAATGAGGAGAATTGCAGATGGAGCCATTTTGTTGTCTGTTGTCTACCAGGTAGCCAGACGTCTATGAAGGCTCTAGTATACTCTGTCCATTGTAAAATTTTCACAGTGAAAAATAGTATGGCTTAAGAATGTGCAAAATTCTCTCTCTGGGAGATCTAGGCCAGCAGTACTACACACATAGGCCCAGCCTGTACAAAGATACAAAGTAGCAAAGACTGGCCTGGGAACCTGGAGGTGAATTCTGTCCTGCCAGGCCTGCCCAGCCTGCCTGCTCTCACAGGGCATCAGAAGGTTTACCTGTTACCCCCAAACCAAAGAAAAGTAAGTTGAGATGATGTGTCAGTTGCTCTTGTTATGATCACATTTAGGGTTTGGAATTAATTGATGTCTGGTCCATGATCTGATTGATGAAGCTCAGAGTACTGCAATGGTTTTAAAATTTGACAATCTACTGACTCCCACCCAAGCCAAGCAACATTTCACTTTAAATGAAAAGATTGTTTCTTGTTGCTGTTTTCTTTGTTTTTATTTTATTCCAAAAGTAAAAGGCATAGTGCTCAAATAAGGTATGAAGGAGCTGCATGGCTAGAAACTGGATCACGGGTACATGTTACTTTAGTGACCTCAAAACTTTCTTCCTAAATGAAAATAACATCTAGTTAACAAATACAGAAAATTTCAACATTCTTCTGGTATGTTTTTCTATAAATTTGTGTTCACTTTATTAAACATATGAAAGTGTTGTTGGGGAGGACACCTATGATTCTGAGAATTATCTCTAGTGAAAACATGGATCTAACAGGCGAGAGGCCAAAAGAGAAAGACTTCATCGCTAGATGGGATAATTAAGTCAAACAACATTCAAATTGGGGAAGATCACCTTTGCACTGTTGCTTTCCCATGTCCGTGTATAGAATGTCACATTGTTTATTTTGGGGTTTCATCCAACCAATATTTACGGAGTACTTTTAACATGCCGAAGACTGTGCCAGCCACGAGGTAAAGACAGAGCAGCGAGGTGGGCAAGGTTCCTATTCTCTGGGCTCTTGTATTCTAGCGCTGTTGGGTAGTATGGTGGCAGAGGAGGGAAGAGACCCTGGAGAACAATGAAAATGTTGTTTTCATATGAAAAGGGATACAGGTTATACTAATATTTGTAAATATAGTTATGGTTAAGTAGTCAGTTTCCCTGATCTCAAGATGCCAGCATGCAGCATGATGTCAGAAAGCTTGAGGAGATGCTGTGCACCAGACAGTGTCTTCAGTTTTCCTTTAGTGATCAGATAGAAGGATCCGCAACGACTAAAGGAGTTCCAGTCCCAGAAACAGATTTCATCTAATTATTAAGGTTATTAAATTACCTAGGTTATTCAAAACAAAGCATAAGGGAGCACTGAAGGACCAGCCTCCAGAGTGCATGTTTTGCCCACCAAATTGGTTCACTCTGTGTTTGCCACTTCAAGTGGAATGAATTCTCACATGTACTCTGCTTCCCATGGAATAAGCCGTACTAGCTGGCAACCACAATAGCTGTCATCTGTCAGCAGTTATTACCTACCATTAAAGCCAAAGGGAGTGTTAATGAAAAATATGACAGCGTGCTTTGCAAAATTCACAAGCCATTTTAATATTACCCCCTGCCAAGCTGAATATAGTGGTCTGTCTAATCACAAAGTCTTACCTCTCTCATCCTCTCTCCTATCCTGCTTTGCAGATACCCAGCATCCCTCCAAGCTGCAGTAAGAAAGGCTATATTCGATTACTTAAAGCAGAATTCAGTCACATTTTACCAGAGGTTGTTCTGAAAGTCTTTTGTGTTTTGTCTTTCCGTGTTCTGAAAAGTGTGTGTATTGGAGGTTGCAGACCATTCTTCCTGAGTCGATAGCGGTGCGTGCACCCAGAAGCCTCGATGCAGTCTGACGCAGCTGTAGGGAAGCTGAAACAATGCTCCTCAGTAAATAGGCTTTGTCTGCCCATGCTGGCAGCAACTGCTCCAGAAAGAGTACACAGGCAATATGCTACTGTGTATTCCCCATAGGCACTTAGCGCTCCTGCACACAGCTTCCAAATCTGTCATCTTTCTATTCTACTCTTGCCAAATTCCTATTCTCCCCGGCCAGGGCCATAAGACATAAGCGTCTTTTCCAGTCTCTGGGGCCCATGATCGTTCTAGCCTTGTGAATGTTCACTTTCCAGAGGGGGAATATTGTGGGACGAACTCCCTATGGTTTAAGAAGTAAATTGCATCTTTGTGCTCACAAAGTCATATGCTAGTTGGTGGCTCTAAATGTAAAAAATGAAGTATATTGGGTAAACCTATAATCAATAAGTTGTACACAGAGATATTTCTGAGCTCCTTGTCATCTTAGTGTCTCCCCACTGTGACTTGTTCAGAGTGATCTGAATAAGCATGATACTGAGGAAAGACAGAGACCCAGTAAGTTAGGTGGCCTGCTTGGGTAGCAGAATACATGCTTCCGGTTCTCCATTTGCCTAACTTTATTTAAGTTAAGAAAATACATTAGCCCTTGCTGGTGTGGCTTAATGGTTGAGCATTGTCCCATACACCAAAAGGTCACCAGTTTGATTCCTGGTCACAGCACAACCCCAGGTTGCAGGCTCGATCCCCAGGAGGGGTCATGCAAGAGGCATCCCATTTATATGTATATGTATATGTATATGTATATGTATATGTATATGTATATGTATATGTATATGTATATGTATATGTATATGTATATGTATATGTATATTTTATTAAATTCTCACCCAAGGATATTCAAGGATATTTCTCTATTTATCTTCAGATAGAGTGGGAGGGAGGGAGAGAAAAGGAGAGAGAGGGAGAGAGAGAAACATCAGTGTGAGAGAGACACGTCAACTGGTTGCCTCCCGCACAACCCCGACCAGGGCTGGGGACGAACCGCACTCGAGGTACGTGCCCTTGACCAGAATAGAACCCGTGACTCATTGGTCCGCGGGCCGATGCTCTAACTGCTGAGTCCAACCGGCCAGGGCAAAACATATTTTTCAAAAAATAAGAAAATACTTCAGAGAGGATGAGAACTTTGAGCTAGGACTTGATATTAAATATCTATGGTTAGGAAAAGGAAATCTATGAAAAAGTAAAACCACATACATGAAGGCAGACGTGCTAAAAAATGGCTTTCCGAGAACCCACCCAGAAACCCAGCAAGGTAAAACGTGGAGTGCATGAAAGAGGGCAAGTGGCCATGGAAGACTGCAGAAGTCTTGGGGGCGAGACACGGAGGGGCATCCACGAGCCACTGAGGAGTTTCTGTTTATTTCATGGCTGATAGGGACATGATTAGATTTCAGTTTGGATAGAGCATTACACAGCTTTTCTCACACAAAAACAGTTGTCCTTGATATTGGAAATTAAAAATATCAAATGTAGGGAGCACGTCTAGCTGTGCACCAAAGTGTTAAAAGAAGAATTTGAGGAAGAAATTTAGAAACTCCAGAGTTAATACCCTAGCTAGAAAGATAAAGACATATAAGAGCATTTCTTTAGAAATGTAGCTTCAGATTGCATTCAGCATTTATAACAAGCCTTAAGATAATATCTAGGAGAGGATGAGTTTAAAGGGTGGCTAAACAGATTTTTCTGAAGAAGAGGGATTTTATTTGGGTTTTGATGGCTATGAAAGGTAAGAATAAAAGAGGAAAGCAAATATAAGAAAAAAAACAAAGTGTTTGTGGGATACATAGAGTTGAATTATTTGGTTAAAAAAACGATCTATACAGATTAGTGAGAAATGACTGTGGGATAAATTCGGAGGGTGAAAACATTTGATTGGGACACTGGATGCTAGACCAACAGCTCACAGCTTTACGAAGTTACCCTCAGACTAGGTTCAAGGAGTCCATCTAGTATTATTAGATGGCTTGAACAAAGATTTTTGTCACAGCCAGAGTTATTTGTCAAAAACAACTGAAACTGATGCTGGCTGATTTAATCAGCAAAGGTATATTTTGAAAGAATAGCAGATATCTCACGAGTGTGCTGGCAATTCTGAAAAAATGAGCAGGAATAAAGTGAGAACATTCGGCTATACTGTAGCCAACATCACACTGCAGAAATGTCACCTCAATTGCTGAACTCCAGGCCATGCAGGCCATGACTCACACCCCATGTTTGTGGTCATTCCATCCTGATGACATCACTGCCACTGCTGCCAGGAAGGGTATCTCCTGCCCTGAATCCTGCTTCAAAACCCAGACCGGGTGTGACTGGTACACTGAGGCTAGGTGATAGACTCAGAGAATGAGATTCAGATATAAGGTAATACCAAAAGAAGTTATATTTACTATAATATTTTTGTTATTTTCATTGCTTTTGGAGTATACATTCTTGCATTGTTGTTACTGATTTCATGGAAATGATTGATATGGTCTCTAATTTCCTTAAGTATCTTCTAAATAATTGTAGTCATTATAACAATATCAGAAACTCCACCTGACCCTTCAGGACTCTTACTCTGCTTCACCAGAACACTTACTTACAGTAGGCCAGATTTCTTGTTTCTATTTTTTTCATTGAGATAAAATTCACATAACATAAAATTCACCATTTTAACCATTTTAAAGCATACAACTCAATGTTTTTTAGTACATTGACAAAACCATCACCACTATATAATTCTAGAATAGTTCATCACTCCAAAAAAAGAACTCTATACCCATTATCCAGTAAAGTTGTAATCTCCCTCCTTCCAGGCCCTGGCAACCATTAATCTACTTTCTTTCTCACTCAATTTCCTATTCTGGAGATTTCATATGAATGGTATTATATAATATGTGACTTTGTTGTATGTAGCTTCTTATTATTAACATAATGTTTTCAAGATTTTTCCATGTTGTGGAATATGTTAATGTTTCATTCTTTTTATAGCTGAATAATCCATCGTATGTATATAACACATTTATTTATTTTATTCATCTGTTGATAAACACTTGGGTTGTTTCTACTTTTCGACTGTTGTGAATAAGGCTGCTCTGAACATTAGTATACAAATATCTGAGTCTGTGTTTTTAATACTTTTGGATATATACCTGAGAGTGGAATTCTTGGGTCATATGATATGTTTAATATTTCGAGGAATTACCAAACTGTTTTCCATAGCTGTACCATTTTACATTCTCACTAGCAATATATGAGTTCCAATTTTCCACATCCCAGCCAACACTTGCTTTATTTTTATTATTTATTATTTATTATTATTACTATAGCTATTTTAGTGAGTTCGAGGTGATATTTAATTATGATTTTCATTTTCCTAATGGTTAGATATGGTGAGCTTATTTTTATGTGCTTATTGGCCATTCGTACATCTTCTTTGAGAAATGTCTACTCAAGTACTTTCTCTATTTTTTAATTAGGTTGTTTGTCTTTTTGTTGTAATAGATTCAAGAATTCTTTCTATGTTATGGATACTAGACCCTTGTTAGATATATGATTTGCAAACACTTTTTCTTATTCTGTGGATTATCTTTTAACTTTCTTGATAGTGTCCTCCGATACACAAGTGTTCTTAATTTCATGAAGTCTAATTTATTTTTTCTTGTTACCATGCTTTGGTTGTCATATTATCAATACAAATTTATGAAGATTTACTCCTTTGTTTCCTTCTAAGAGTTTTATCATTGTAACTCTTACATTTAGGTCTTTAATCCATTTTTAGTTTATTTTTGTATATGGTGTGAGATATATGTCCAACTTCATTTTTAAAAGAATTTATCTTTATTGTTGAAAGCATTATAGATACCCCCTCCTTCCCCCCAGTGACCCCCTCCTCCCCACTCCCACACCCCTCCTGCCTTCCCCACACTATTGTCGGTGTCCATTGGTTATCATATATGCATATAAGTTATTTAGTTTATCTCTTCCTCCAATCCCCCTTCCCTCTGCTGTTTGTCAGACTAACAACCAATTTTTATTTCTTAATCCCTTCACCTTTTTTGCTCATCCCCCCAACCCCTCCCATATGGCAACCAACAAAAAGTTCTCTGTATCTATGAGTCTGTTTCTGTTCTGCTTCATTTTGTTTGTAGATTAAATTTTTGATAGATATGTATTTATTGCCATTTTATTGTTCATATTTTTTATCTTCTTCTTCAAGAAGACCCTTCAACATTTCATATAATACTGGATTGGTGGTGATGAACTCCTTAGCTTTTTCTTGTCTGGGAAACTCTTTATATGGCCATCGATTCTAAATAATAGCTTTGCAGGATACAGTAATCTTGGTTGTAGGTCCTTGCTTTTCATTACTTTGAATATTTCTTGCCACACCCTTCTGGCCTGCAAAGTTTCTTTTGAGAAATTGGCTGATGGTCTTATGAGAGCTCCCTTGTAGGTAACTAACTGCTTTTTTTTTTCTCTTGCTGTTTTTAAGATTCTCTCTTTCTCTTTAACTTTTTGCATTTTGATTATGATGTGTCTTGGTGTGGACCTCTTCGGGTTCATCTTATTTGGGACTCTCTGTTCTTTCTGGACTTGTAAGTCTGTTTCCTTAGGACAATTTGAAGCATAAGCCAAGACAGGCCATTCCTATGGTAAAGCCACTAGAAACAGCTTGGGTAGGCCTGAAAGTTGAGTAGGCCTGAAAGTTGGGTGAGGCAAGGCCTCAGGGAATCAGCAGGGTGGAGAAAACTGTGTGAGCCAGGTTACTGGATTCCCAGATATGGTGCTCATCTGACTGCCCCAGGTGGGAAGGGCTCACCAAAGGAACAATGGCCTCCACCAGCACATCTGTCCAGGAGAAAACTGCCTCTCCAACTCTTGCCTCAGTGCCAAGTAATGTAGTTCTTACCCATGTGTCTCTGGTGCCTTTCAAGCTGCCTCCCCTACACTGGAGCCCAGAAGGAGTGAGTCCTGGGACTCTAGAAAGAGGAGCTGCCTGGGACTCTAGAAACCTCAGTCTCCCTCAGCCTCAATTCCAACTGGTTTTTACAGCCAGAGGTTATGGGGACTTCTCTTCCTGGCACTGGAACCCTGAGCTGGGGTGCCTGGGTCCTTGCTCCTCAGGGAGGACCTTCACAGTTGAGGTATCCCTCCTGATTTTTATCTGCCACATGTGGGTGTGGGGCCAGCCCACACCTTCCCTTCCACCCCTCCTACCAGTCTCAGTGTGGCTTCTTCTTTAATTTTGTTGTAGGACTTCTATTCAGCTCGATTTCAGACAGTTCTGAATGGTGATTGTTCTGCAGTTTAGTTGTAATTTTGATGTGGTTGTGGGAGGAGTTGAATACTGAATTTACCTTCCCCACCATCTTTCAGACCTCTATTCTGACTTAATTTTTTTTTGCATGTGAATATCCAGTTGTTTCAGCACCGTTTATTGAAAGGACTATTTTTACCCCACTGTCTGCCCATGACAGCCTCGGCAAAAAACAATCAATTGCCCAACATATTGTTTAATTACTTTATTCTCAATTCTAGTCAGTGTTTTTCCTTATGCCAATACCATATTGTTCTGATAGCTTTTAGTAAATTTAGAAATCAAAAAGTGTGAGTCTTTCAAGTTTATTCTTTTTCTAGAATGTTCTGGCTACTTGTTCCTTGCAATTTCAAAATAATTTTAGGATCAGTTTGTCCATTTCTGCAAAAAACAGCTTTTGTAATTTTAATAGGGATTGTATTTAATCTTTAAATTGATTTGGGGAGTATTGCCATTTTAACAGCATTCAGTCTTCCCATAGCATGACCACATAATGCCTTTTCGTTTACTTATGTCCCCTTTAATTTATTTCAACAGTGTTTTCTAATTTTTAAAAAAGATTTGTAGTACACAAGTCTTGCACTTCCTTGAATAAATTTATTCCTAAGTATTTTATTTGTTTTGATGCTATTATAAATGGTATTGTTTTCTTAGTTTCCTTTCAGGCAGACCATTGATATTGCATAGAAATACAAAGACTTCTGTATATTGATCTAATAGCCTGAAACTTTGCTGAAGTAATTATCTCTAATAGTTTTCTTGGGGGTGGGTAAGAGGGTTCTTTGGGCTTTCCTATACATAAGATCATGTCATCTGCAATTTAAAACAGTTGCACTTCTTTCTTTCCAATCTTGATGCATTTGTTTCCTTTTCTTGTCTAATTTCCCTGGCTAGAACTTCCAGTATTGAATAGAGGTGGCAAGAGCAGACTTCCTTGTCTTATTCCTGATCTTAGGGGGAAAGCATTCAGTCTTTCATCCTTAATTATGATGTTAGCTTTGGTGTTTTTACAGATGCCCATTATTAGGCTGAGGAAGTTTCCTATCTGTGTCAGAGATTGCCAAGACTACCCTCAGGCTTGATGATTCACTAGGAGGACTCACAAGACTCAGAAGCTGTAATACTCAGAATTTTGGTCTATTAATGGAAATGCTAGAGATTAAAATCAGTCAAGAGAACAAGTGCATGGGCAATATCCAGAAAAAAACAGATGCAAGCTTCCAGTTGCCCTTTACCGGTAGTAAAGGGACATGCTTAATTCTCTCAGCAATGGTGGATGACAATACAAGCAAAGTGTTGCCAACCAGGGAAGCTCAACCAAGTCTTAGTGTCTAAGATTTTTATTGGAGGAGAGGCATTCACAATGGCACGTAGTGCTTACATGACTGACCAGAGCTACTAAGGCTCTAGCCCCTCAGAGAAGAATTAAGAATTTACCACAAATGATATTTATTAGCATAAATTACTCATCAAACTGGTACCACATATCCCAAGGTCTCAGGCGTATAAAAGCAAGTGTTCACTATAAGTCACATTTGTTAGCCAAGGGCCATCCTGAAGACAGGCCTTTCTTGGGGATATACAGGATTGAAGCAATCCATGCAAGCCAAGTTAACCCATTTCTACACAGTCTACCCCCCTGGCCTTTGGCCTAAACTCTCTTAAAGCAAAATGATCATATTTTTCTGCATGTGACATAGCATTTATATATCTAATACAGCAATAGTATCTCCGTAAGTATTTCCTAACATTTGGAAGAGTCAGTGTGGAAACAGACTTAAGGGCACAAATAATCCATCCCGTGAAGCCATTACCAATGTTGTCATGTTTTTGTACTAATTTGATACTTATCTCTCCCTTCATTTACTATTATTTGTACCCCTTGTTAAACTTGTGTGGAGCTATTTAAAATAGAAACTAGCTGGTGGTTAGCCAAACCCCATTCTTCAGGTGATTTATTTTCCATTGGCTGTACATCTGAGGAGGCTTTCTCAATCTCTCAATACATTTGGTCATCGGTATTATCATATAAATTATGTACACAAGTTGAATCTTGCCAAAATACCTGTGTTACACCATATCACAATATGATTATGGTACAATCAGTTTTAATAAAGAAGTAATCAGTAGGAATTACAGAGATACAGTATTTGCCATCCCTTCCCAATAGAATCAGCTTTTGACCATATATCAGATATTACTGTGGATAATAGTTGTTACAATTGACCCATTACTCAGTTATTTCTGAGTTCCAAGTCAGTGGAGACGACGCCAGTCACCCTGTCTCAGTTCACATGTGTGTACAAAGACTGGTATCAATTGTGGGCTATTATATAGCAAGACTCACTTCCCTCCTAGAGGTAGGTCATCCATGTTATTCAGAATTGTTTCTGTCTGCCAATTGTACTATAGGATATGTTTATTCTGATATATTTATGGAGTTAGTGTAGTCATACCTCATCAGTGTAAACTGCAAGTACCCATAGAGATTTTTCAGAAGTATGAAGGCTCATAAAATTCCCACAGGTGTGCCCTTTGGAACTCAGCAGCCAAAAAGGGAAAGCATTGACACACAGCTAATTTTCCCTCCATCTTTATTAACATAGACAAGAAGCCCTGTTGGCATACAGTCTTTTTTCCAACGTTACACCTAACGTTATACAGCATTAGTTCTTAAATCTGCCTGACACACTTCACTAAAATTTCATCATCTTTCTAGGCTTATTCCTGTCCATTGCCTTCTCCTAAAAGAGAATTCCCTCTAACAGGCTTATTATAGTTAATAATTATTTTCCTCTAAATACCGCTCCTCATTAAAAATGAATTCAGCTTGTCCCACGATGCCTAGACTGGCACCTATCTCTCCTAAACTTCTCTGTGGTCTTGTGGGCCAGTGTTAATTTCATCCATCATGAATGTTGTTTCCATTATATACCAATGGCCTGAGTACAACTAGGATACATGTTCTGTACCTAAAATTGTTGAGTTTCCCACACTAGGGTTAGATGAGTGGCAATCATGCCTACATATAATTTTGTCTGAGTATTCCATTAGGCCTCCCATAGCCTTTCTTGTTTCAGAGTGCAGAGGTTCCCTTCAGGAATCCATACCCACTATGTGAAGCCTACTGCTTTTTTCCCATCAGGGACCTATCATTCCTTTCTCTTCTGTTTAATATCTTTTCATCTACAAAAACTAGGGTGCTATGTTTTTGTTAATAGCATAGTCATACATGCAGCTGCTATATATTTTTTTGTTATAACCAGGGATCTTTCTAAGCATTTGATCATCAAGGTTTATACTTAAATAGTTATCAGCCTACCAGGAGTTGTACACTACACAGTCTGATGGCCAATGGGCAGTAGTTCCTGGAAAATCCTTCCAAAATGGTATCTTTCATGGTAGATATAACCTGAAAAGAAGAAGTCAAAAGATATTGACATATTACTAGTGTTCCACTCAGTCATTGACAGTTGGTCCAATTCATTATCATATCATAGGACCAAAATATTCCCCAGAGCAGTGCCACTAAGATTTTCAGGCTTTCATCTGACCATGTCAGGTTCCAAATGCAGGAATGTCTTGGAAAACATATGGCTTCCCCGTTTTGAGCATCTTGTGTAATTGTGATGAGAAACAATAGCATTCTTTTACTCTGATTCCCTCTTTAGGTATCACTATATCATTAGATTTCCCTCACTGGGTAGCCCATTTATTTATTCCTTTACCCTCAGCTATTTCTGCTGCTCTCTCTCCACTTATCATTTATTTAAATCCACTTTCCCACCTATGAAAGGAATATATGTTCAGTCACTGTGCTGGTCTACATTGCTGGCTACAATACCACACTAGCTAGTGCCTCCTCCTCATCTACTCTTAGTTCACATAAGGTCGGATTACACAGGTGCAAAACTAGTTGGCTATCCCAACCACCAGGCAATACAGTTGCATTCATAGTAAATCCCAATTTTTCCAGTTGGCACAATTCATATCATTAGGCCCTTGGGAATTTTGGCATAAAGGTTTAAAAGTATAGTTAAATTTTCTTACTTGAGAATCACCCCAGTTTCTGGTACCTACCAGTGTAGTTCTGGTCCTAGGACCAGTATATCAGGTGGGTACAAACAAATTTGAAGTGATGTGGAAAAGAACTTTTCAGCCAGAAATGTGGAGGGATCTGTCAAGTAGGAATCTTTTCTTTGCACTTCTCATGTTGATTGTGAACCCAGACTTAGGAAGGTATGAAAGCCAGACTTTTATACCTTTTTTTCCTCACTGTTTGGACAAAAAATATTTTAATTGCCCATTCCAATTCGCTATCAAACCACTACTCCAAGGATGAGATTCAGCATATGTGAATTTGATATATCTCTCTTTGACCATTGTAGGACACTGTGGAATGTAAAGTGTGTTTCTTGGTTTAAAGAAATGTAGCTTGACAGTCCAAATTGGTACAGTACCTTCAGTGCCAGTCTGTTTATAACATTTTGAGCATTTGTGTTATGTTCTGAATTATACCCCCCCCCAATTTATATATTGAAGCCTTAACCCCCAAAGTGACTGTATTTAGAGAAAGGACATTTAAGATGATAATTAAGGTTAAATGAGGTCATGAGGGTTGAATCCTAATTCAGTGAGACTGGTGTCTTTATAAGAAGAAGAAGAGATGCCATAGATCTCTTTTTCTCTCTCTTGCATGCTCAAAATGGAAAGGCCATGTGAGGACACAGCAAGAAGGCAGCCGTTGGCAAGCCAGAAAGAGAAATCTTATGAGAAACCACGCCTGCTGGCACCGTGATCTTGTGCTTCCGGCCTCCAGAACAGTAAGAAAGTAATTGTGTTGTTAAAGCCACCCAGTCTGTGGTATTTTGTTATAGAAACTCAAGCTGACTGATAAAATTTGAATCTGTCGCTGAGTACACAAATTCCAGTCCAGAGTACATGTCTATTTACTGTCAGGGCCCGTTTTTAGTTTCCAAGGGTTACTGGTAGTGATCCCATTACATCTATGTGCCAGCCATGTGTAGGGCCTTCTCCCCTAGGGAATCTGCCCAACAGCCATCTGCAGTTTCTGTCTCTCTTGCTGGTATTTTGGCCTTAGAAGGAGCAGGAGGCACAGATCAATGATCAGCTCATCCTGACATTGCTTAAGTACGCCCATGTACACTCACTGCATGGACCCAGGTGGCTTGAAGTGAGTGCAGGAGGATATCCACTTACTGGTTCCAATCCCCTTTCCATCCTGGAAGGGGATTCATCTGATGGGCATCCTTATGTTCTACTTTAATATGTCTCTTAAATTCCCATATTGGTTTAAATCAGGACTGTGCCCATCCAGGCATGCCTTTAATAATTCAGTTTTCCATTGCTCATCTGCCTGAGCATATGGTCAGACCATTGATCCCATCCATAAGTCTGTGTAAGTCTTGTTGTTCATTCTTCCATCACTGCAAGGAAAACAGCAAGCAGTTTAGCCCATTGAGATGGTTTGTTCTTACCTTCATCCATCAATCAGAATTTTTCCATTAGTCAGAGTGTATGGTAGCTTTTTTCTGGACAAGATGATTTTGTCCACCCTGGAACTGCCATCTATAAATCAATCAATCATGTTGGTCAATCAAGATTTGTTAACAGGGCACTGCCCATGTTATAATAGGATCTGAAAGAACCCAAGGTGATTCGCAAATCAACACTAGAGGAAAAGAAGCTAACTACTCATGAGTACTATGAGTACTACCCTGCCTTCTTCCAGGGCCATGTTCCTGTATAGACCATTTATATGTTATTATGGAACTCTTCTTGGCTCTGCCTTTGTTATTAGAGTGTTTCTGTAACATTACCCATGATGTTATGGGTATTTTAGGTTTTAAGATTATTTTTGGCCTGTAGTCATATGGGCAGCTCAGTAACAAGCCATTGTCTCTCAAATGGTGTGTACTATGCTGGCACATGTGGAAATGTTCTGGAGAAAAATCCCAGTGGTCACCACTGGGCAGCACTCACAGATTTTTGCCGTAAGCTCTAATTCACATAAGTGCAAGTTGCAGATTCTTTCAAAATAATGTAAGTGTGAATCATAAGGGTCTGATGGAATTGACTGAACCACCACTTTTTTGTAATTCTGCCATAGCATCCTGTTATTCAGGTCCCCATTCAAATACTTCTTTCAGGTAGTTTTATGGATAAGAAAGAGGTAGCAATATTCCCAGATGTGAAACATAGATCCTCCAAAATCCAAACAACCTGATCAATGTTGTGCTTTTTGCTTAGTTCCAGGGGCAGAAAATGACAATAGCTTATTTTTAGTTGCCTGTGGATTTTGTGTCCTGGATGGCTCCTGGCCAGGTTATTCTAAGAATTCCACCATTTAGGGAGGCCCTTGTATCTTTACTAAATTTATTAACCAACCTCAGTCATATGTCATCACTTCATTTAAGTCAATTCTCAATTATTCTTAGGTTTCTAATACTATCATGATATAAAAATGTAGTGAATTGTCACACTGGGGACCTGCATTAAATTCAAATTCCTTCTAATCAAATGATGATAGAAGTTGGTGACTTCAGATGATCCTGTGTAATATAGTAAATGTAAGCTGGGATCCTTTCCACGTGAAGGCAAACTGCAGTTGGCTCTTTTCCAAGATCATAATTGAGAAAATAGCATTTGTAAGACCAATCACTGAGTACCAGTGTCTTTCAGATTTTTGTAATTTTTGCACTGTTGAATTCACATCATAGTCTTCTGATGCTCTAGGCAGTACTACTTTATTCAGGCTTTGAATATGTGAGTCTCATGAGCCCCTGCCTCTATTATGGGCCAGATAGGGCAATTTGTTGGTACCAGTACTCCCACTTCTAAGATGTCATTAATTAAAGTGGTAATCTCTTTTTGCCCATAAGTTATCCAATACTGTTTCAAATTAACAACCCGTGTGGACTCAGGCAATTCTAAAGCTTCCCAGTTAGCATGTCCAATTAATACTGGCCAACATATTACAATAATAGGTAGGGGAAATGTTCACCAGTCAGACATAATTTCCATCTCAATAATATACTTAAATAAATGAGACAGAGCCACTTCACATAAATTCTGTTCAAAGATTCCAATTTTTATCCAAGCTTTCACCTAAATCCCGTTAACTATAGTACCCCTATGTCCTCCCAATCTAATTGTAGACCATTTGAAGACTTCACCAACAGTTTTGGAATCACAATGCATTGTGTTTCTGTGTTAAGGAACACCAGAAAGGTTTCTTCTCCATTCTTGGCCACTTTATTCACACATGTGCATATGACTTTGGTCCCCAGGAGGAGTTGTACCCATAGAGTTTGGTCTCTTCATCAGTCTCCATCCTGATTGTAATTTGCCAAACCATCGACACCAGCATTTCGATGTTAGGTTTATCACTGTTATTTTGTTGTCCACATTTGTACATTCCTCCAAACTAAGATAAATAGAGAGGATTTGTTTAGGGTTGAATGTTGAGGAACAATCAGGGGCTCCCATCAGTCTATCCAACCTCTGATAGTGTTACCTTAAGACCTTTGTATTGATTCCATCAATGTCCACATTATTTACACCATTCCTTAATAACATTTTAAAGTCTTTCACTGCGCTAGATCAAATCCCTTGATATCCACTTTTTCTTTCCCTATTCTCTTATGAATTACTTTAATTTTCTTAGCATCTGAAATACTCATAAGGGGAATCTGAGACAATGAAGCTGATATGGCTTCTTGTTGTTCTTTCAGCAGTAAGGTCGTATGAGATATTCATGCAAAGGGATACCTTAACCAAAGCATTTACCATGACCTAAGTAAGAGGCATATTAGGTGGATGAACATTCCAATTATCATAAACAGCTGGCATATGCAACATAATAGCCACTTTATCTGGAAAGTTCTACTTGGCATTACAGGAACAATGACAATTACCCTTCTCAGAGTTAAAAGCAAAACAAAACAAACAAGGAAAACTACATTAACTTTTATCTAGTTCACCAAGCTAGCTGTCACAGAAAGAAAAGCGGCTATGTGTTTGGATCATGAACAGTCATCTGTAATTGTCAATAGTAAGCTGTGTTACCTGCATCACTCAACCCAAATATGCTTTTCTGTTCTGTTGCATTTAAAATCATGAAGACTGTTTCTAAATTAGCCACTCTCACAATCCATTTTGATAAAGATTATTCAGGAACTGATGATATCAATCCACAAAATTAAACAACTCCCTCCCACTGTAACTACTGGTTTCAGTAGTTCCTTGGTTTTGTGCTCCCACAATTTAGACTACCTTTTGGGTGATCAGAGATTGTAAAGGTACTGTCTACTCTTCTAGCATAATTTTCCCCTTTGGTTGTGGCCCCAAGGCTAGTGGTTGTAGTTTAGACTGGCTGAAATCTAATCTTCGCACAGTGCCAGGATATGTCCCGATATTCTTCTTCACTTTAATTTTAACTATTACAGATAAAAATAATCAAGATATTGTATATTTAAGCATGATTTTCATTATTTTGTATCCCCTTATGTATCTCGTGAACACTGTCTTAGGAGTTGTGTCTATCATTTCTAAGTTCCATTGTTAACTTTTACTCCAGTAACCAATTGCAGGGCAGCTGCTCTCTCATACCATGGGCGACTCATTAGTCATACAATATGAAGGTGTGTAATCCTCCATTCCATCATCTTTCATTTTTCCAAATAATACCCTTCCCAATGAATGTCTGAGTGAGTCAGAGTCTGCTACTGAATCCCACTTCTGATGTCAATTGCGCCAATATCCACAAGACCCTCTCATACAAGATAATTTGCTAGCCAGACCCACAAGACTCAGAGCTGGTATAATCACAGTTACAGTTTGTTATAGTGTTCAGTACAGATTTAGATCATCTAAGGAAAATGTTACATGGGGAAAATTTTAGGACAAAGCTAGAAGAAGTTTGTAGGTATTCTTTTGTAGTGGTAGCAAAACCATGATTGATTTTTCCAACAATGATGTGAACTGTTGCCAACATGTGAGAAGTGTTGCCAACCAGTAAAGCTCACTTGAGACTTGATTTCCAGAGTTTTATTGGGGGTTAGTTATATTTGCATGCATCAATCTGCATGACTGACCTCAGCTACTCAGACTCTAGTCCCCAGAGCAAAAATAGGCATTCATTATAAATCACATTTGTCAATATAAACTATCTTATTAAATTGACACAGCATGGCCCAAAGCCTCAGAAATACAAACACACTCTTATTAGGCAGAATACTCCAAGTGCTAAAGTTCATCTCCTAGTAGTCGACTAAGAACTAGTCCTAAAGACAGACCTTACTTGGGAATGTGCAGGGTTTGACCAATCTAGGCTTATGTTGATATCCCTTTACTGCACACCTTCAATTCTTACAGTCTTTTGACAATTGTTTATAACAAAAGGGTATTGGATTTTGTCAAATGCTTTTTCTGTGCCAACTGGGATGATAATGTGCTCCCCCACCCCTCTATTCATATTGTGGACTGTATGATTGATTTTCACATGTCAAGACACCCTTGCATTCCTCAGATGAATCTCGCTTGGTCATGGTCCATAATTCTTTTTATATGATGCTGGATTTGGTTTTCTATTATTTTGTTGAAGTTTTAGATGTACATTCATCAGATATATAGGTCTGTAGTTTTCTTTTCTTGTAATGTTTTATGGGTCTAGTATAAGGTTAACACTAGCTTTATAGAAAGAGTTAGAAAGTAATTTTACCTCTTCTATTTTTTGGAGAAGTTTGAGAAGTACTGGTGTTAATTCTTTTTAAACATTTGGTAAAATTTACCAGTAAACCATCTGGTCCTTTTCTTTGCTTGGCTTTTTCTTTTTTCTAAATTAATGATTCAAAGTTTTTATTGTTAAAGGTTTATTTATAGTTTCTATTTTTTCTTGAGTCAATTTTGGTAGTTTGTGCTTTTCTAAGAATTCACCATTTTTTTTTTTTTTAATTTCAATACACTTCTTCAAGTATTCTCTTGATTTTAAAAAAATTTACATAAGGTCATTTGTAACATCCTAATTTATTCCTGATTTTAGTAATTCAAATTACTAGTATTCTGTCTTTTTCCTTGGTCATTCTAGCTACAGGTATGTCAATTTTGATTATCTCAAAATAAAACAAAAAAAACTTTTGGTTGTGTTGACTTTTCCTAGTCTCTAGTTAAGTTATTTTCCACTGTAATCTTTATTATATTCTTCCTTCTCTTTGCTTTGGGTATAGTTCTTTTTCTAGTTTTAGAAGGTGAAAGATTAGGCTATTGATTTGTGGTCTTTCTTCTATTTTATTTTATTTATTTTTTTATCCTCACCTGAGGACATTTTTTACATTTATCTTCAGATAGAGTGGGAGGGAGAGAGGGGGGAAGAGGGAGAGAGAGAGAAACATTGATGTGAGAGAGACACACCGACTGACCGCCACCCGCACAACCCCAACCGGGGCTGGGGACAAACTGCAACCAAGGTACGTGCCCTTAGCGGGAACCGAACTTAGGTCTCACCGATCCGCGGGCCGACGCTCTAACCGCTGAGCCAAACCGGCCAGGGCTCTTCTATTTTAATATAAGGGCTTATAGCTTTAAAATTTCCTCTGAGAACTAATTTTTCTGCATCCATAAGTTTTGTTAGGTTATGTTTTATTTTAATTTGTATCAAAGTATTTGCTAATTTACCTTGTGATTTATTATATATTTTTTTAAATCCTCACCCGAGGATATTTTTCCATTTATCTTCAGATAGAGTGGGAGGGGGAGAGAGAGAGAGAATGAGAGAGAGAGAAAGAGAGAGAAACATCGACGTGAGAGAGACACATCACCTGGTTGCCTCCCACCTGACTCTGACCAGGACCGGGGACTGAGCTGTAACCAAAGTATGTGCCCTTGACTGGAATTGAACCTGAGACGCTTTGGTTCACAGGCCGACACTCTAACTGCTGAGCCAAACCAGCCAGGCCATGATTTATTCTTTGATCCATTGTTTATTTAGTATTGAATATCTTAATTTTCATATTTTTGTGAATTTTTAATATTTTTTTTCTGCTAGTGATATCTAATTTTATATTGAGGTTAGAGAAGATAGTTTGTATGATTTCAATCTTTTTAAATTTATTGAGGCTTGTTTTGTGGTGCAATATTTAGTTTATCCTGGGGAATGTTCTATATGTATTTGAGAAGAATGCTTATTCTTCTGTTATTGAGTGGAGTGTTCTCTATATTTCTTTTAGGTGTAACTGGTTTATAATTCTAGTCTCTGTTCTCTTGCTTATCTTGGGAAATTAACTTTCAATAATTCAAGTCTCCACCTATTATTGCTGAACTGCCTGTTTCTCCCTCAATTCTATCATTATTTGATTCATATATTTTGGGGCTCTCTTGTCAGGTACATACATGTTTGTAATTGTTATATCTTCTAAGTTGATTGACCATTTATGACCATATAATGTCCTACTTTATCTCTTTTAACAGTTTGGTCTTTAAGTCTAATTTCTCTGGTATTAGTATAGCCGCCCCACCTTTTATTTATTTATTTTTTGGCTTGTAATATATTTTTTCATTCCTTCACTTTTAACCTATTTGTGTTTTTTCATATAAAGTGAGTATCTTGTAAACAATATATAGTTGGACTATATTTTTAAATTTGTTCTGCCAATCTCTGCCTTTTAATTGGAGAGTTTCATTTATTTATACTTAATATACTTACTAACAAGGAAGTACTTACTTTTGCCATTTTGCTATGTGTTTTTTATGTCTTATAGGTCTTTTGTTCTTCAATATTTATATTATGGCCTTCTTTGTGTTAAGTAAATATTTTCTAGTTAACCATTTAAATTTTTTTATTAATATTTTGTTACTTTCCCAGTTATAACAATCTAGTTCTGTTTAATATAAATTTAATTTTAATGATATACAAAAACTTACTGATGCATAGTTCTGCCCCCTATTTATGTTGTTTTTTGTCACAAACTACATTTTATACATTATACAACCATCAATGTAGATTTATACTTATTGTTTTATGCAATTGACTTTTAAATCATATAAAACAAAAAAGTTATATCCCCAAAACATAGTAATCATGATTTCTATTTTTACCTATGTTGTTACTTCCCCTTTGCTCTTTATTTTTTCATGTGGATTACAGTTACTATCTAGTCTTTCATTTCAGCCTGAAGCATTCTCTTTAGCATTGCACTAGGAACAAACTGTCAATTTTTGTTTGTCTGGACATTTCTTAATTTTCCTTTATTTTGAAGGATAATTTAGAGAAATGGAAGTAGGATAAATTAGAAAGCCACAAAGCTCTCTTACTTAAATTTAGCTATTTTTTTTTCTTGACTAAGAATTTCTCAGATAGTTTCTTGGCAATTTCCAGAGTTTAAAAAAAGTTGATTCTGACAGTATTGACAATTTATTTGCTGCTTTTGTAGACGGACAGGCTTTTGGGGTTTCCTACTCTACCATTATTGCTGATGTAACCTTTTTTCTCCAAAGGTTGAGTGATTCCTTGAATTTCATCTGAAAGCTTGTCTTCCACCTTTGTCACTATGGAAGGTGATCAGGACTGAGCTAAGTGGAGGCTGGCCAACACAGGGCTGGTAGGCATAGAAATGTGCTAAATATAGTATGTGGCTGGAAAATCCGATCTGTTGACCAATCCCATGCCAGGTACAGTCAGTTGATTCAGCAGCCCACATAGAACAGTGTCAGAGATCATACTGAACTTGGATATGGTTCATTCAGACATGGGATCCAGCAATTGCAATATGGAGGGCATGCCAAGGCAGTGAAGAAATACCAGATGGTGAATAATTAGATTTATCTTGGTTTCTTGAAAGTCATATACAGGCAACAAAATAATGATGTCAGAAGCTGGGAGGATAGAAAGAAAAATAAGATTTAGAGTGAAAAATAGGTTAACTTAAATTTAAAGATATGCCATGAGATAAATAAGAATAATAATGGTTTATTTTATCCATTTACCTTTCAATCATTCATTCCTTATTCATCAATTAATTGAAAAACAACTATTTACCAAGCCTATGCTAGATGCTGCCCTAGGCACAGTAGATATTGAAATAAACACCATAGTCATAATCATATTTTAGTGAACTTTTCAGTCTGATAAGGAAAGCATTTAAAAAAATATGTTTGTATTGATTTTTTAGAGAGAGAAGAAGGGAGAGATAGATAGAAACATGGATGGGAGAGAAACATCAATCAGCTGCCTCCTGCATGCCCCCTACTGAGGATTGAGCCCACAACCCGGGCACGTGCCCTGACCTGGAATCGAACTGGGACCTCTCAGTCCATGTGATGACATTCAATCCACTGAGCCACACCGGCCAGGCAGAAAAGCATATTTTAAAAAATAATCATAAAAATATAAAATTACAAATTGTAATAAGTATGGAAGAATAAGATGCTGTGAGAAAGAACTGTATGTGGGCCAAATTTGGACTAAGTGGTACAGAATGCTAAGGAAAGAAGAAGCTAACACTTAAAAGATGTGGAAAGGTTGCCTAGGTAAAGAGTAGAAGAACATTCCGATCAGAAGTAATATGGACTGTTCTTATGCAGTTCCAGCTACTTGATGTGAGGGTATGTGTAAAAGCAGTCTAAATGGAGGAGTGTCTTTCAGATGAATGATGAACCCAGAGATTGAAGAAACAACAGTCCAGAGCAGGTTACTATCAGCAAATTCTAAGTAGGCGGCAGGAACTCAGTCACCAGGTTGGGGTTTGGACCAGGGTCTAGTTGTATATGGGTGACAGGTAAGAATACGGCAGGTCCTAAGTCTGAAGACAGCTGAGGCAATATGAAAATTAAAATTGTGTGCCATTGCCCGGGCCGTGTGGCTCAGTGGTTGAGTGTCTACCCATGCACCAAGAGTTTGCTGGTTTGATTCCTGGTCAGGGCACATGCCCACGTTGTGGGCCCGATCCCCAGTGGGGGACATGCAGGAGGTGGCTGGTCGATGTTCTCTCTCATCAATGTTTCTGTTTCTCTCTACCTCTCCCTTCCTCTTTCTCTAAAATCAATAAAGAAAAAAAAATTTTTTTGAAGTATGTGCCATGAAGAAAAAAAGCCAATGAACAGATGTGTCTAAAATGCCCCATACAATTAAACACAATTAAATCAGCAAATATTGACTTAGCCTACAGAGTAGGAGAAATAGATAGATTTGGAATAAAAGAAGGATCATATAGAGTCTTTATTCTTTAGATGGTATTAGTCAATTTAGGAAAACAAGATACAAATAGCAAAAAGTGTTAAATAGTAATAAAAAAAATCTCATTGAGGTAAAGTGCTAAAGATATGTCACAAACTGGAGCATAATTAAAAGGTTTGGTTTTGAATAAAATGAAATTTTCAGACTGAAGCATGAATTTATTTGTTAAAAGAATTGCTATTAACTAAGAGAAATGATAAACTGACTATGAACGTGATTTCAGTATGTTACTGAGTAACTTGTCATGTATTTCATAGCATTTTCTAAATGAGATATCCTGGGCTGCCCTCCCTAATTCCTCCTTCCTCTTGCAGTTACTTTTATCTGAGCTGTTCTGAAATAGGTCACACTGAGAACTTCTTACCTGCTTCATCATTCCCCAGGGCTGGCTACAGACAGGTGGCACCCAGGCTTGGCAGCCTGGCTTAGCAAGGAATGTTTCCTGCCTGGTTTACAGCAAGGCTCACTTTGGTTGTGTCACCATGACAACATTCCAGTCTGGGAGATAGTCCATCAATTATCTAGTTGCTATATTTCCATAATGCCCAGTGACTTATGTGAATGACTCTCCCTCTTGTTTGATTGCAACGACCTTTTTAAGGTTAGACACAGTCCTCATTTCTGAGTTAAGTGGGTTTGTATCATATTATGACAATGAACTCATTTTGTTCACCAGTAAACTGGCTGTATTAGCCCTGAACATACCACTTTCATGAAAATGAAATGGCTGCTGTTCTAGAGGAAGTTTAGCAAGTAGGGTTTTTTTCCCTCTTGACTTTCATTCTTTTCCCAAGTCTCAAAAGAAAAATTGAGCTAATAGCGATGTTAGTGTCAAGTTCTCTCATACAACTAAACTGTAATAAACACACACATGGGCAATGGATGTGGAGGAAACACCTGATCTCCTTTCAATTTCTCTCTGCATATAGTTACGATAAAATATCTTGTTTTGTGAATATTACATTTTAATGAATTTTAATATGCAGAATCCTTTCTGAAAGTTTTAAAAATCATTCCTTTAGTTACTGAGATCAGCTTGAAGACAGGATTCGAAAAGCTTTGCCAAGGTGGAAAAAAATAGTATTCTAGAAAAATCCAAAGTAAAGTGTTTTGACTTTAATTTTCTTCTGTTAAACTAATGACAGTATTATGCTAGCAATTATCATCTTTCAAGTAAAAACTTTAAGAATCACTAAATATCAGGTAATCAACGGCATTGTGCAATTCACTAAAAAAGATTTAAAGTCCAAATGAAGGGGGAAAATTTTCAAGTGGTTTTGATAAGCTCCCAAAGATCAGTCTTTATCTGAAAAATCTGATGGATTCAGAGTGGAATGGAATGTCATAATAAACCAGGGCCATTTCTTCATCTAAATCATTTTTCCAGTATTGAACTTAAATAAAACTAATTCAGTTTGAAGAGGTCACTTTGTGATTTCTCCAATAAGATATTTTACAGGTCTGCAGGAGACTATCTTTCTTGGAATCAAAATTAGAAGTTTGAACTCCCAAATACTAAATTCAGGGTCAGAAAACACCTTTTTGAGCAAAATTTGTTATCCAGTTAAAATGGGGCTCTCATTTCATTATAGTGCTGTCATCATTGACATTAATTCCTTTATGTAAGAACATGTTTACATTGGGGCCAGTTAACTCAGTGGCAAATTTTGGTCAATCTCTCCTAATATAGAACATTTCCCTGAAGATGTACTATTTACTTCCTCCTTGAAGCAAGAAAACAAATGAAAATCGAGATGTGTAATAGATTGTTTTATTATTATTAAGTATAAGGAAAAATAGTTTGAGTCACACTTTCATAATGTTGATGTAATTATCTGACTTCATGACAGTTTCCCTAAAAGGCAGGTGCTTGGAATGATACACCATCAACCCTCTTTGTTTTGTATAATTGTGATTAACATCTACCCTTTCTCTTCCATTGTCCTAAGTTGTGAATTTAGAAGTTAAGTATTGCTAGGATCAAAGCAATCGGTATGTTAGATTGCTGGGTTTTAAGTGTTTTTAGTAATTTAATAATTGTTTCCAATTTTTGTATTAAGCTAACAATTAGCATTAAGAGACTTAGCAAACTCTGCCACTTACTGGCCATATGGCCTTAGAAAAGTCACTTAACCTCCCTGGGCCCCACGGTCCTCAGCTATAAAATTAGGTGGGTGACCATAACAATAATGCAGGAGATATGTGCCTCATGGAGTGACTCCCAAAAGGAGATTTGGAACTAAAAATGGTGGTACTGTAGGGCAGAGTTCTGGGAAATTTTTGGATTATGGAGAAAATAATAAACACCTGGGTAAGTGGAAATCAAAAGGTTTTTGGACACGAGAGTGAGAACTTTGAGCCAATGCCTACAATGCAATTTAAACCTGAGCATTTCAGGTATGAAGGTCCAAGTGCATAGCTTTGGGATTTTGTTCATAAAGGTAGGGTCCAAGGAGTTGTGAAAAGCCCAGGAAAATCCAGGGACTAAGAAATGGTTCAAACAGCAAGGACTTTACTGCTTTCGAATTCACCCTCTGTCCTTTGCTTATAGGCTTGAGAAGAGGAGCAATTTAGAAGGAGAATGGGAAACCATGGTAGCAACCCGACCTGTGGGACAACCTGGGGTATAGAACCTAGTTCTATGACTCACAGCACACAACACATCAGAGGGAGGGGATGGTGGTCGAAGGCAACAGTGGGGGCACTGTGCAGCCCAAAGAGGCACAGGGGTTTAGAGTCCTTGGGAGCCATGGCTACTGTCTGAGTGGGTGACAGGGCCAAACAGAAAATGGGATTTAGGTGCCAATGCTGCCTATTCTCATTGTCTGCAATAAGCATCCAGTTACAGTTCCCAGCCCAATACCTCTCTGTAAGCAGTAGAAACCATCCTCCCAGGGCACCCAGGGCTCTGCCTTCTGAAATCACTGGTGAAAGAAGTAGTTTATTTATTTATTTTTTTGGTTTGTTTTTGATACTGTTTGGGAAAACTGAAATTTAAGGTAAACATCAGAAATCTTTATTTTTTATGGGAACGTTCTATCACAATTACTTTCGTCTTTTGCCCCAAAGAAAGCTCCACCTCAAAGTACAATCTGACCATCTGTGGTCCCTCAGTTGCTTCCTGTGGTTTATCTGCCATCATGTATGGTTTCTGGTCCCTGAGGAGTCCAGTGCTTGTGCCTACTTTCTGAATGGAACATGAGACTCTGTGTCCTAACTAAGCCGTTGAACCTGGTCAACATTGCCTTTATTGAATTAACTCGTCAATTTAATAACCCCATCTATTTCACTGAGTAATGCTTTAATACTTTCCTGGAAGCCATCACTAACGGGGAATGGAATTTAGAATTTAGATAGGAGAAATGCCCAGAACTACACCATATACTTTTCTACTCTTTTTCTTGGTTGGTGATTCTAGCTGACTCTCCCCCAACACATTTTTTCCCCCTTTTCTTAAACCAATTTAGATGGAGCTTTCCCTTGTTTATAACCAAAGTCGATCTCAAGGATGAAATATCTGTTCTAGCCCTGGCTGGTGTGGCTCAGTTGGTTGGGTGTCATCCCGTGCAATGAAAGGTTGCTGGTTCAATTTCCAGTCAGGGCACCTGCCCTGGTTGCAGGTTTGATCTCTGGTCAGGGTGCGTGTGGGAGACAGCCATTGATGTTTCTCACATTTCTCTCTCCCTCTCATTTCCTCTCTCTCTCTAAAAAAAAAAAAATGTATTTAAAAAGAGAAAGTAATAGCTGTTCTAACCTGAGCTCCAGGCTCCCTTAACTTGCTGTGGCACCTGAGATTTCTCTGTGGGACATGGTTTCCTTTTATCTAAAACATGGAGATTCAACTAGGATACACTTACAATAATTTTCATACCTAAAAATCAGTGATGTCCTTGAATATGGTCTCAAACTCATTTCAATGTCTATTTCTAGATAACTATCCTGAAAGTAAGATATGGTGGAAGAAAGAAGTGATATCCAACAGCCAGGCATCGATGAAATGGAACAAAAGCTATCCAGTATACACTTTGCTGGCTTTGTTTAGAATTTCAGCCAATTTGTGAGCCCTGGATATATATCTTACTTCTCTGCTTAGGAATACTTCAATATCAAATGGAAAATATGTCCACAGTGATTTGTAATTATTGATGATTTAAAGGTGTGAGCACAATGATTGAGACAATCTGAGATAAAATAAAAAAAGACACCTCTGGTGGAAGAGTTCAAGCAAATTGAGAAAGTAAGGAGCATCAAAATAAAGTCAGTCCTCTTCAAAATGGAAAAGGTTGTTTTCAACTTATCCATGTTGTTTTATGGAACTAGCACAGCATTTGTGTCAACATCAATTCCATGGGAATTATTTTCAGAGAATATTGCAATTGCTTTCTTAGTTCTTTTCCTTCATTGCACTGTTATCTCAACAAAAATTGGTAACATGACACAATAATTGGTAGTTAAAATAATGTTTCATTTTACATAATGCCAAAATGTGTATGAATCAAAGCGTTGGATGGTACCTCACCCACATGAATAGAGTTTTCATACTTTTTCTGGGTTCATCATCCCCCATGATCTGAGTGAACACGAGTAGAACCATGGCGAGCGCCACCTATGCCACCATCTTCTCTGTTCCCTGAGTTATGTTTGTCTTCCATTTTCCCCCTTCACCCTCTATTGAAGACTCAGGGGAGAGTGTAAGTGCTTCTCTTTTTGCAATGTCACCCTCCTTTCTTCTTCCCATAGTCACCATAGCTTATTCTTCTTGCAGCTTTTCCTGGACTTGTCAGAGAAGTACTACAAATTCCCAATAGGCATCTTTTGCCCAGTGGTCCATCAATCCTCATTAGACCAAGAACATTCCTCTATATTTAATCACATTCTTGTTTTCTGATGTCAGTTCAAAGTGTTTTAAGAAGACCGTTGTTTGTTATATAACCAGGAGAATTTTACGCTAGAAACTCACAATTTTAGTGTGTCTGTTGTAGAGGCTAAATTGCTTTAATATACTAATGCGCTACAGTGGTAACTAAAATCAGTCATAGTTGCTTTATATTTAATTTTTATAAATCACATCATGTCCTTTGTCCCTTAATCTATTTTTGAAATACAAATAACTTGATACTATGGCAAGTATATTTTTTAAAAACCAGCTTTATGAACTACGGTGCAAGCTTGGTAGATGACCAACTCCATTGTAACAATGATTAAACTTTAAATATAAAATAATAATCATCATACCATTCAATTGGGTGCACATTTATTGTGCCAAGTACACACTGAGTACTGTGAGAAGAACAATAATAAATAATCTCTGGTCCTTATCTTCCAGAAGTTTACAGAAGAGATCTGACAGTCTTCTAGCAGCTTAAAAATATGAAAAAACTAACACGATTCTGGCTGACCATAACAGAGATATAGGCAGTGTGCTTTGAGTAAATGGAGAAAGGGGTGATTAATTATTTGAGGGAAAATTAGTACAGGCTTCCCCAGGAGCATTAGAGAATAATTGGTAAGGAAGAGAGGACAGAGCAGGCCAAGGAGCCAAATAAAAGCTATCCACTAGAAATCCTTACTTCTGGTAATATATCCAAAGAAACCCAAAACATTGTTTTAAAAGAATATATGTGCTCCTGTGTTCACTGCAGCATTATTTACAATAGCCAAGATTTGGAAGCAGCCCACATGCCCATAAGCAGATGAGTGGATAAAAAAGTCATGGTACATTTACACAATAGACTACTACTCAGCCATAAAAAAGAAGGAAGTGTTACTTTTTGCAACAGCATGGATGGACCTGGAGAATGTTAAGTGAAATAAGCCAGTCAGGGAAAGAAATATACCATATGATTTCACTTATATGTGGAATCTAATAAACAAAATAAACAAGCCAAATAGAAACAGGCTCATAGATACAGAAAATAAACTGACAACTGTTAGAAGGGAATGGTTTAGGGAGCTGGTTGAGAAAGGTGAAGGAATTTAGCAAAAAACAAAAAAACTCATGGACACAGACAGCAGTATGGTGATTACTAGAGGGAAAGAAGGGTTGGGGGGGGAGGTAGACGAGGGTGAAGGTGTTGCAGGAGAAATCAGTGGGCCAGATTTCCCTGATACTGGTGGGAGTGGGGTGGCTCTTGTGATATCCTCAGAAAATGAATTTTCTAAGACTTGCATGGGAAAATGAGGTGTGATGAAAAGCTTTATTTGCATGAGTTACATTCCTTGGGTTGTAAAATCCCATGTGCCTTAGTCCAGCCCTGGAAGACATGCAGCTGTAGATTCAGCAGAGCTGGAGGCAAGGCTGTCGTCCAGAGTTTCCACTCCATGGTGAAGCTGGGTCCAATACAGCATTAGTCCATTAGTCCACTGTGTGGAGTCCACATGGTCATGAGCCACATGGGTGAGCACAGGGAAATGCTCCCCCTGCAACAGGAGTCCCAAGAGAACCAGAGGGCCCGGCTGGTGTGGCTCAGTGGTTGAGCATCCACCCATGCACCCAGAGGTTGCTGGTTCAATTCCCAGTCAGGGCACGTGCCCAGGTTGTGGGCCAAATCCCCAGTGGGGGGCCTCCAGGAGGCAGCCAGTCGAAGTTCTCTCTCATCGATGTTTCTGTCTCTCTCTCTCGCTTTCCCTTTCTCTCTGTCTAAAAACCAATAAAAATTAAATAAATAAATAAATAAATAATAAATAAATAAATAAATAAATAAATAAATAAATAAATAAATAAATGAGAGCCAGAGGGCCAAAGGCCAAGGGCAAGCCTTCCTTTGTTCAGGACATTAAATATTAAGGTTTTGCGCCCTTGCAGTGGCCATGCCTATACTGGCCACTGACTTGTTCCCAGGTGTGACAGACAGGTAAGCACCTTCCCACATAACTCAGACTTTACTGGGCATGCATCCAAACTGTCTTTGTCCAGTCCCTTCCCCCATCAGTCAGTGAGGAACAGACCTGGAATGTTAAACTATAGCTTTCTGGCAAAGCTGAATATATGGCATACCTATATTATCTAGTCTCTCTTTTACTTCTTTCCTGTGACATAATAACCAGAATATGACAATGGTATCAAAGGGGTGATAAATGGTGAAGGAAGGAGACTTGATTTGGAGTAGTAAACACACAATATAATATTCAGATGAGGTATTTCATAGAATTGTACCCCTGAAACCTGTATAACTTTATTAACCAATGTCACCCCAATAAAGTCAATGAAAATTAAAAAAAAATCCTTCCCATTGTTTTGCCTATATTAATGATGATAACAATCTATTAGAATAATAAACTAACTGTAAGTACACACTGTTTTATTTCATCTTAAGACCTATTGAGATGGCAGAAATCATGTCAAGAGAATGAAAGTGCACATAAAAATTTACAGCATCTCATCAGTTTTTAAGTTTCAATATGTCAAGGAAATTGTTTTTAATGCATATGGATGGGAATTTCTTGGAGCTCTGAACTGTATTGCACCCCCACCACCACCTTCAAGTCAAGCCAATAAAGTACCTCAATGGAGCTTAACGTGGTATACAGCCTGCCTGTCTCAACAATCTCACCTGCAGCCACTTCTCCATACAAGTGCTGTTTTCCAAGTTTACAAGCCTTTCTGTTCTTCACCTTCATGCTATAGTTTCTTTTGACCCTGTCTTTGTCTATATTGTTCTCTTATAAGAATACACGCTTCTTTTCCTCCACCCTCCTCGCTAAACTGCTATTCATTGTAGCTCAAGATCATCCGTTTGGAAATTTTCAATGACATCCTCCTCTGGAATAAATAAGAGACAACTTCCTGGATTATTAGGGTACTAGAGAGTAGAGCGGCTTTTGTAACACTTAGTTTACTGATATTTATCTCCCAATAGGCCATGCGATTTTTGAAGATTGGACTTGCGTGTTACTTTTATTTATTTTTGTCTATTGGTGCTTATCCAGAAATAATAAGTGCGTGGCAAGTTTGCCCTCATTCTCTCTTTCCTCACTCACTACAGACAGAAATAATCCATCACCACATTATTTCTTACTGAGCTCTTTCTCAAAATCATTCTCATCCCATTTCTTCAGCCAGATACTGCCAATCATTCAGAGTTGGCACACAAGTCCATGTGGCTCCCTTTACTTTAGTAGACTCAATCCTCATATATACAATTAATATATCAAAGATTGCCTCCTGTTTTCCTAGTATTACACCTGGAACTAGTGTAATAAGCACCTACTTTGTTCACTCCACCTTGCTAGATTATTTATACACATTACCTGATGTGATTCTCACGAGAATATGTCTGTGCTATTAATTCATTTTTTTATTTCCCATATATGAGAATGTAGACACAGAGGAGTTCAGACACTAGTCTAAGGCTATGCTAGTAAGCATGGATTATAAACCACAGCTACAAAGTTTCAGTTATACAAGTGAATTAAGCCTGAAGATCTACTGTACAGCATAGTGGCGATAGTTAATACTATATTGTATACTTAAAATTTACTAAGAGGGTAAATCTTATGTTAAGTGTTCTTGTCCCTCATACACACAAATAATATGAATAAAAAGGGGGCAGGAGAAACCTTCTGAAGGTGATGAATATGTTTATGGCATAGATTGTGATGTTTTCATGGATAGATACTTACCTCCAAACTCATCAAGTTGTGTCTATCGAATAGATACAGATTTTTGTATATCAAGCATACCTCAATAAAGTAGTCTAAAAATGAACAAACCACAGCTGTTTGACTTTCAAGTCTGGGCTTTTTTCATTGTCTGAAGGCAACTTGAATTTGTTTTGCTGTTTGTTATGAACCATAGCTTCTAGCCACTTCAACATGAAGAACTCCAAGTCGGGCACTGGCAGTCTCTTAACTGGCCGGTCCTCAGCCTCATTCTACAGTACAGAGACAGGTAGATCAGCTCAGTGTCAGGGAGGCGAGGAGAACAGCAGAGCTGGCCACAGAGAGAAAGTGGGTTCAGGTCATACACATTCCACAGTCTTCATAGCTCTATGTGGAATTGGCATTTTACCTTTTTCCAATCATGTTTTCTGCACTGTTCCTTAAAATTGCCCTGTGGAAGTCTGAAATGGTAGCTGCTTTTCTTACCACATACACTCTCCTCTCCTGTCACACACACAGACTGATCTGTTATTTCTGAGTTGTTCTTGAGTGCTGGGCTGTTGTTGATCATTGATTTTTTTTTTTTCCTATCTCAGAAAAAGGAGCTGCAAGGCATTACTTTCAAAGAAAAAAAAAAGAGCTAGGGAGAGAGAAAAATCACAGACATCTGAAGGATTCCATGGGACTTTGTAAATAGATTTGCTTCCAAAAGTTTTTATTTTAATCCAATCAAAACATTTGAGCAACCTAAATGGTGACTCTGCCTTTAAAGGAATTTAGCTGAAATTTAGCCGAAACACACCATTCCGATGTTTAACTGAACGTGAACATGCCTTTAGATTTAGTCCCTAGGAATGGAAAATTATCATGGAAAGTGGCAAAGTGTGTCTCTTTCTAGTTGCTGTTTCCTCTTTTATCCTCAGTGCGGGATCATCTCCACATGCTTGTCCTTTGAACAGTCTTCAGTTCTAAATCAGATTGGTCATGTCTTTCATCTTTCAAATCTCAGATTATATTAATATCCACAACTCCCCCCGGTTTCAATCTTTGCCCCCTCCCCTGCCCAAAAAAGCCTCCGAATAATTAACTGTGAAGTTAGGAGCTGGAGCTCATAGTGCAGACATGTGAGACTCTGTCCCCTCTACCACTGTCCTCTACAAATAACTGATTGTCATCTGGAACAGTCCAGCTAGTTGGAACTTGGCTGTTGAAAGGATTTTTTATTTTTGCTAAGGTGAGACAATATAAACAGGTGCAAAATAATCATCCCTTACCTTGCATTATGCTTTACTGCTAGTAAAAACTCGTGCATACATTGATTACTATATCTCTATAATTCTTGAGATGAGAGAATAGACATCTCTGTTTTAGAGATGAGGACAGTATGGCTAGAGATTTAAGGGTGTTGCCTGTGATAGATTGCATTATTGGCTCAATTCCTCACCCCTCCCTGTATCAATCCCCTTTGCCATATGACTTTAAGTTCCTCTCACAAAAAGAGTGGAGAACATTGGCCATCCTTAGAGTGCGATTTTGCCTTTATCACTTGTATTGGCCAATGCAAGAAGGAAGCAATGGTACACCATTCTGTTTCAGCCCCCAAATGTCTGTATGTTTCCATTTATTCTGATCAGAAAAGAAAATGCTCTGGATGGCCAGTGGGTCCCAGGAGAAAGATGAGAGCAACATGGATTAGAGCCACTCTGGCTGAGACCAAGCTAGGTCACCAGCAGACCCATGAGAAACAATATATGATCAGAGTTTTAAGCTAGTGAGTTTTGGCTGGGTTTAGTAGTAATAACTAACTGACACGTTGCCCAAAACTGCACAGCTCTTTAGGGACAGTCAGAGATCAGTCATTATTTTTTACTCCAAAACCACTGATACTCTGTTACACCAGGTTGCCTACTGAACACATCCTTAGGAACTAGACAGCTTTTCAGTTACACGGCTAAGAAATGTTCTTTCAGGAAAACTGAACCTTACCTAGTTCAAGTTATCTCTCATTATTCCCTGACATAGTTCTCTGCTACAGAAAGGCTGGTGTCCTTTCCACCAGCCATTCATACACGTTATCCTTCTCTATACATTCAGTCCTAGCTGCCGCCTCTCCCTCTCTGCTCAATAAAATCTTTTACTTACTTAACACCCCAGTTCTCATCCATCCATTCATTTGTGAGTTCTCTTTTTGCCTCTTCTCTGCTTACCTGGCACTTACCTTTGATATGTGGTCTCAATCTCACACAAATGCACTCTTTAATCCCTGCTACCGGTGACTGTATGTTCTGCCTCCATAGCTCAATAAAAGAGCTTCCCATAGGGACCAAGACCTCTGCTTCCCTGGTGCACCTATGAATAAATAAGTGAGTGAATAAATAAATAATAATTAAACTCATAGTGTATAAGCTGTATTATAAGGAGGCTAAATTAGTGCAGCATCTTTATAGCTGCTTATATAATTGCTTCTCATCTCTAGAATGCTAAAGCAAATGCAAAGATTCTGTGACATTACCTTGATCTCTTATCATCTGAGATATTATTGGAAAATAAGAAATAAGTGTATCCAGAGAGAAAAATGCTTTCCTTCTCCACCAGGTGTCTCCTCAGGTTCAGCCATTGTTAGCAGCATCCCCTGTACAAGAAGAGACTGCGGCTGGGTGTAACTAGTAAGCACAATGCAGAGGAAGCTCACCTACTCTAAAGGACTTCAGGGCTTGTTACACACCAGAGCAAAGCAGGCAGAGGTGCCACTGCAAAAGGCTCTTTCCCTGTGTGTGTGCAATGTAGACACAACAACTATTTCAAAGTGCACACACACCTTTTGAAAACATAGCTCATGGATCATTACTTATAAAAGATTACCAGTTCTTCTTTTAAAATGTCATTTCCACCTCAGGGAAATACTTAATGCCTATGTATATTGTATTACCTTTGGTATATAGGTGGCCTATGAGCAGATTCGGGTATGCTTCAAGATTGCTCTATTGGAACTTTTGCGTTTGAAAGAAAACCAGATCAGCAATAATAAGTCCGCATTTGCTCTACCCTCTTTCTTTCTAACTGCTGCACTCCCCGTGGTAGGCATATATGAGCCTGGCCCCAACCTGTCAACATGAAGAAGAAGTATTGTCCTAACTCCACATAGTTACCTTGTGGGTCCAAAAAACTGAAGAGTTTCCCAGGATGCTCCAGGGCCAGCTCATTAGAGCTGTGTAGTCAGTGAAGGAGAAGGGGGTGAATCTGCCCGCTTATGTACAAAAAGACACAGGCTTTCGAGTGTCTTTATGTAACTCGGCCTTCCTGGCAAGGAGCTTTGCTTTTGTATTTAGCATGTGTGGCATGTCACTATTTCTTGCTATTTTTTTCTTCAGGGGTTTCCCTGTATATTTATTTTCACATGAATTTCTTAGATGTGTGTGTGTGTGTGTGTGTGTGTGTGTGTGTGTGTGTAGGGACTTATACATGCCCACATGTGCAAGCATGATCTATAAAAGTGATTAAGAACTCCTTTGTCCAGAGCACTATGTCTTCTAGGGATGGTCTCACCTGGTGAGAGGAAAAGCATTGTTCACCCACTGATTAGCTAATCCCTGTTCCCACAGAAACCCATGGGGTTGAATGATTTCACATTAATATTCTGCCTATGACCTAATGTCAGGTAGATCAGATTGGAATGAGGACGGAGACTGGGCATGGTGAATGCATGGTATTATGGGTTGAGATTTGTACTCCTCGCTCACCCCCCAAAAGACATATGTTGAAGTCCCAAACCCAGTATCTCAGAATGTGGCCTTAGAAATAGATATTTCTAGAGGTAATGAAGTTAAAATGAGGTCATTTGGGCAGTCCTTACCCAGGATAGCTGGTGTCCTTATGAAAGGGGGAAATGTGGGCACAGATATAGACATAGGGAGAAGGCCATGGGAACATAAGGCACAGATCAGGGTAATGTATCTAGAAGCCAAGGAACTCCAAAGACTGCCAGCAAACCACCAGAAGCTAGAGGAAAGGCATGGGACAGATTCTCCTTATAGCCCCTAGAAAGAGCCAACCCTGCTGACACCTGTAACTCAGACGTCTGGCCTCCAGAACTGGGAGAGAATACCTTTCTGTTAAGCCACCCAGTGTGTGGTCTTTACAGCTATTACAAATGAGGAGGGAACAGAGATTCTGTGCTTCTGGCCTGATGAAAGTAGTTTAAATCTTGTTAAGAACTTTTATTTAACCTGTGGTGGGTGGAATGGGGATCAAAGGAGGTGGGGCAGGAAAGACATTCCTGGTTGAGAGCTATACTGATCTATTTTTTTTAAACAATATGTTGTATTGATTTTTAGATAGACAGGAAGGGAGAGGGAGAGAGAAATAGAAACATTGAAGAGAGACATCAATTGGCTGCCTCCTGCATGCCCCCTACCAGGGATCGAGCTCATGACCCAGGCGTATGCCCTGACGGAATCGAACCGGGACCTCTCAGTCCATGGGACGATGCTCAATCCACTGAGCCACACCAGCCGGGCTGTACTGCTCTATTAATATTTATTAATCAGCTTGATACTCTGACTACACCAAGATCAGGGTGACCTTTATCCAGTAGCGAGTTTTCAGTAACTTACTAGTTATATGTTTAATAGGCTTCCTGTGGGACATAGAGTTCTGAATATAAATGCTTGATATTTCCTAATTTTATTGGATAATATTTAATCCATCATGATCCTGGCGTATAATGCATCTGAGGGATTGGTCACTAGCTGGTCTGCCCCTTCTCAATTAGCCCCGTCTAGTCATTAAATCCCAAGGAAATGCTGTGGTTAGGGTTATCATTGTTACATTAAGCAAAAACTGCACAAAACCCCAAGTTAAAATAGTAGCTTCTAGTGTCAGTTTTGCCCTGCCGTTTGCCTTGTACAGTGTGTAGATATGAAGGCATTGTGAAACTGTGAACAGTTAGAATCGAAGAGACGCTATTGCAAAGTTGTTTCACTTCGTTCATCACATTTCCCTCAACTCTGAAGCAGGCCTGGCGTGTGATCTTTGGGTGATAATGAGGGCCTGGATTCCGGCATTTCCATCTTTTATCACCGCCAAGATCTATCTCGAATGCATCCACATTGTTTTTTTCTGGTAAGATATGGAGTAAAATATTGTTGTGGACACATAGTAATGATACTGACTACTCATGAATCTGGTCTTACAACTATATAATCTGGTTGAAACTGTTTAAGAATTGAAGGGAGTATGAGCGAACAACTCATTATATTCAAGAACATCTAGAAAGAAATGCTTATTTATCAATTAACCAGCTCTACTTACTAGGTGGGAGTATTCACAGCGCACACAGAGCTACTCAGGTTTCCTCTCAGCCCAACTGAACTCAGCATCTATCACACACCCACCATGCACAGGCTGTTGCGTTGGGTTTATGCCGTGTTTCTTCTATTTTACTTTCTTGCTTTCAAGAAGAAAAATACTGCCAGGTTGCCTCCCCAGTCAAATTTCTTTCTTGTTAAAAAATGGCTTTTAAAGTAATGGAGGAAACCAAATCTCCCTTTGACGAGTGCATTAGTAAGTGTCTTTTTTTCCTGGGACCTGAGACCTAAGAATTTGAAGCTGACACTACTTTTAATGTATGGGAGTTTAGGTTCCAGGGAGCTTCACCATGGGCCAAGTGATACTTTGATTATGATACTCTCCAAAAAAAGGTAGTTTTGAATGACTACATAGGAAGACACATAGCTGGAAAATGAGTTGTGTTCAAAATACTGTGTGGACCTTCTGAGGGAGACTCCCTGGGGGCAGGGAGAGCATGCTGGTTACCTTTAATTCTCAGTAACCAACATAATGCCTGGCCCGAAGTGAACCCTCATCAATGAAACTGAGTGAAGAACAGTGGGAGTGCTCATGTCTGGACTTTTAAACAATGGACTGCATACTCACACCTGGACATTGAGATGTTCTAGCCTCAGGATCTCTTGTCTGTGCTACTGTTTCTCACTTAGAGTCCGAGTGAAATTGTTAAATCAACAAATCTCCAATCCCATATTGTTTAAGACCTGCCTCTGTTGGTTTGTTGTGTGGTGGCAAGGCGAGCATGGGTGGTATTCTATTTGAGAGTGCTACAGTGTTACTATGTACAGCTGAGGAGCCTTTCTGAAAAATTCCTACAGAGACTGGCAGTTCCCTGTCTCTACCTCTGCCCCCACAACTCCCCCCAACACTGAAATAAGAGAGTTCTCACACTCTTACAGTCCATCTCAGGGCAAGATAGGGTGGCATGAGTGACGCACCGAACCCTGAGGACTATGGCACACTATGGGTAGAAGAGTCATCCTCGGCATAGCAGACTGCACGTAGAGAAAAAAGAATTCGAACTTCAGCTCTCAGCATTGCCTGGATCTGTGTAGCAATCATTAGAAATAGCAGTAGCTATAGATACAGAAATAGTTGATGTATTAATTATGAGCAACCACAGAGACAGAATTCCCTGGAAAAGGCCCATAGCTTCAATACAAGGAAATAATTAATTCAAGGCGGCAAGTTAGGGACGTAGAAAAGGATTAGCAGAGGGACCAAGACCAGGATTTTTAAAACAAAAGAAGGACCCAGGACATAAATACTATTTCTCTCTCTCATGGGGAGGCAAGATTTGATAATAACACTGGAATGACAAACATACCATTTGCAGTTGTAAATATATGTTTATTCTTCAGCTTACTTTATAGTTAACTTAATAGTTTACTCCACAGTGTGGACTTGGTCGTTCCTAAGCAAGCCTCAAGTGCTTATTTAATGATATCCAAATATAAAAGGTCCTCTCAGTTATTATAAATTTTTCTTTCTCTTCTGGTGGTTTCCAATTGACAATTGCAGTCAAGATTCCAGCTTCTAGGTGAGCAAAACAGGTGAAAAACACCTCTTGGAGAATGCTGGCTTACTGTACTGAAGGTGTGCTTCTCACTACATTGCCTCCCAAATTCTGAAGCCGGCTGTACCTTAATTGCTATTTGGATGGCTAGCAAAGCAAAATGCTGGGAAAAACAGCATCTGCTGATAAAAACAAATTCTGGTTTTGAAGCTCTAGGTAACAGAAATAGCCACGTAGTCAGTGGTGAAAGCAAGTTATTTTCTTTTAAGTTGTGACAAATACTAAATGTATACTTTTTAGACATTCTTCCCTTGGGAAAAGGACTGCCTCAGGCTCCCTGCTGACTAATTCATCTTCCTCCTTTAACAATAAAAAAGCATTTTCCATAAACAGAAGTGAATTTGCTACATTATAACTCAATCACCAACGAGGGGAATTTTCCTTCTGCTTCAGTTGAAAAACATTTAAACCTTTCTCCGTTCTTTGCCGTGGAAAAATCCGTGTGCTTTTATAGTCACAATTTTAATCCTGAAAAAGTAGTTCCTCTCATTTTTGAAACCCAGTAAGGTCCAGACACTTAATTTAATCAAAGCTCCCCTTATCTTTATAAAGTTGGCATAAGTTACAGGCATCTGGGAAGACACTAACTCTGAAATTATTAAATTTCTCCAAGTGAATAAATCAGAGATAGAATTGGGAACCAAATGGAAATCAAACTGATGCCCAGGTTTTCTGGGAAGTCTTCCCTTAATTTATTTTTTCTTATTTGTAAGTATTCATAGCCTAGATTGGATGCAGTTAGGCTGAAGATGTATTAGAAAATAATATCCTTTGTTTGTAAATAGTTAGGACAGAAATGGGGCAAACATTAAAAAAAATGTTGCTTTCATAACGGTCATTTAATTTAGAAGACAAAAATCAGTTATGTAATTAAATATCAGTTAATATTGAAAGATTATTTTAGAGGCCTAAATCTACCTGTTGTTCGTTCTACTTTCTCCAAATTACACAAGAATTGATGTATAATTAGGGTGGAAAATTGAAGGTCTTTGTTCTGCAGTGATTTTAAATGGTGATGTTGTGACTCTAGTTCCAAAGAAAGCCCCATGCAAAAGACCAAAAACAAAACCCACCACACAACAAAACATCTTGGGATGCTCTGACACAAGACTGGTGTCTCTACAGTCAAATTTAATTCAAGTGTCATAGAGCATTCCCCAGGGTGCCCAGGCTCAGTTCCATTAGCATGCATGTCCCCAGAAATAACTGCAATAAGTTTAAAAAGCAGGCTCGAACTTGGCTGCTCACTGGAATCAACTGAGCAGCTTTCAGCACTGACACCCAGGTCGTACCCCATCTTCACGAACCCAGAATGTCTGGGATTGGGAGCCAGACTTCAATGTTTTCTAAAGACCTCCCAGGTGAATTCATTGTGCAGTAGAGTTTGAGAATCACCGAGTTATAAAAAAAAAGAAAGAAAAAGGAAGTTTAAAAGATCTTTAGAATGAAATTAAATGTTCAGGCAAATAGCCGCATTTTGACAGGATGTACATGCTAAGTATAGGCTCTCAGTTCCTCACCTGAAGTCTTTAGGAATGAATGTGTTTTCCTATTGAAATTTTTCAGATTTTAGAAGTTATATAGCATATACATTTATAATACATAACTCCCTGATCAGGGTGTGGGGATAGAGTACCCTGTAACCACAAAACTAGTATTTCCGCAGGAAACCATTCCCACTGAGAAAATTGAAACTAGATAAAATTACATCTATTAAAGTCAAATTTTCCAGCAAATGAATTGTCCCATACTTAGAAAACCATTTTTGTTTTTCAGACCGTTTGTGATTTCATAATTATTGATCAGGGCATGTGAACCTTTACTGAGTCAAACTTTCAGCTAACCAAATCCAGATCTAAAGCAACAGAGTCCACTTGGTTGTGTTTACACACAAGCGCATATACATCATACACACACCCACGTGTGTGTATGTGTGTGTATAATTAAAATACCAACCTATTGGGCCATACATCTTAAACAGTCAACCAGACACATTCCATAAGTCATCAGTAACCATAGATTCCCTGCTGTGTATCTCTCAAGGCTGTCAAACACAAACTTTACAATCATTGACACTATCCTGTCGTTTAGTATCTGTAAGCCACAGCTGTGGTTGGAAAGCTCATGGAGCCTAGCAGCCAATCTTATTACATCCAAACAGAGCATACTGAGTCCGTTATTGGAAATAGCCTATTGGCGGTCTGTCCTGGGGTGGAGTTGCTCACTGGTGTTAATCAGTTGAGGAGGAAACTCATAGATGTTTACTGGGGAAAAATGTGTGTGGTCAATGAGAACAGAACCAACTCAACAGACTGACAAGCCTCAGGGGGAAGGGGAATGAGGGAGGACGGGAAGAGAGAAACCAAAGAACTTATTTGCATATATGCATAACCAATGGACACAGACAATAGTGTGGGGAAGACAGAAAGAGGGTGGGAGTGGGGAGGAGGGAGTTAATGGGGGAAAATTGGGAGGATATCTGTAATACTTTCAACAATAAAGATAAAACATAAAATAATGCTAATAGCAAAAAAAAAAAAAAAAAAAAAAAAGGAGAGAGAGAACAGAACCAACCCAAAGATTGAAGTTTTTAGTCTAGAGGCACCTAGAGAAAAATATAGCTTCATGGGATTGGGTAGAAGGTCCACGCTGGTTATTCAGCTATGGTAATATTTAGCCAGTGAAGGACACCCCATAATGAGGCTCTACAGGGATCTGATTGGATAATCAAATGACAAGAACTGAAATTGGAGGTCAACTGGGTGGTGCTGCCCGTCACCACCCAGCCAAAAAGCAGAGACAGGGATTGGATTATAAGAGTGCTTTTAATTATATCAGATGCTGGAAATCAGGGAAGGTGACAGGTAAAAACTTGTTAGCTTGTTAGGAGTAAGTTTATGTAGGGGAATTGGGTAGGGAATGTGGATAGGGAGTACAAAGGGGGTTCTGGTGGTGTGCGGTCCTGGAATTTGAGTCCCTGTGGGGGTTTTGGGTCTTGATAAATGTCTTCATTACTGGTTCCCAGAATAGTATGGTCAGCATTCTGAAACTGGTCAAGCGGTGATCTGGCATGCATCATTCCAGGGTTTCTGAGCCCTAACTGGCACATTCCTGGTCGCCAGGCGTGTAATTTCAGGGCTGGGTTAAAAGTCTCTTTGTTCTTACATGGTCAACTGAGAACTGCAAAATCTGAGCCAGAACATAAAGTTAAATATGTACATTTGATTAATTAATTACACATTTTGTCAGTAAAAGGGAGGGAAAGGAAGAGAAGAGGAAAAAATAAAAATAATATTTTTATTCTACCCTTGTACTTCTATCAGAACTGTGTAAAGCTAGAAGGATCATCATTGTGGACTAAATTCCTAAGATTTTCTTTAGGGACTCATTGAGAAATAATCAGCTTTACCAGATGCCGTGGGTATTCTCCAACACCCAGGGACACCAAACCCAAGAATCAGGGATGAAGCAGGACTCTCTTTCCAGCATTGTTCCAAACAGCCACGTACAGGTTTTATCATACTAAGAGACCTACCAAGGATAAGAACTACCAACTCCATTTGAAAACTGAACTTTGGTTTTCAGAAATGCTCAAATAATCTTTTACTTGTTGCCAGTCACCTGCCTCTAAATGACCATAACATTCAGTCCAAATATCATTATTCTTCCTAAGTCCTCTATCCCCCGCCCCCCTCCACCTCAGGAAATGAACCTACTTTACTGAACAAAAAGTCAAAGATAATTGAATTCCCTCAGCTTCCTCCCTAACACCTACAAATTGATCTGCATTCATACCCACTTTCTAGTTTCCTTTCTTCTCTTCCAAGATTTCCCCACTGTTTCTCCAGCAGCTCAGGGATTTCTTTTCTGCGTCTTCTATGTCCCCCCTCCCAAAAAGCTCTCTTCGTTTTCTATAAACATACTCAAATCTTTCCCACCGCAAAAACAGCAAAAAGGAGTTACGACCTTAAGTTTGCCAAAGCTTCACTTTCCTTGCTTTTATAGCTTAGCTTGTTGAAAGGGGTGAATGGAAGGTGAGGTAATAAAAACATTTACCTTGGTTTCCCCTCCCACTAGGATACTGATTTGTCAATAAAGGGTCAATTATCCTGGCAGCTAAATTCAATGGACATCTTTCAGTCATCTCGGACCTCACCTCTCTGCAACATTTTTCATCTTTTCTAAACTGGAATTGGCCTTTTGTGACTCCACTCTTTCTGAGTTGTTTTGTTTTTTTTTTTCCCCAGGCCTCTAGGTAGAAGCTTCATTTCAGTTTTCTTCATGAGTCCTTCTTCCGTCTGTCAATTAAATGATTGTGATGTCATGGTTCTGTCAATGATTTCAGCTGTACCCTTAGTATCACCTAAACGCATCATCTTCTCTCTAGCACCATTGACATTTGTTGATTTAGAACTTCATCATTTCCATTTTGGATTTCAGCAACAGCCTCCTAACTGCTCCTTCTATTGTTCTCCTGGTCTTGCTTCACTTGCCAGATCTTTGATGGCAAATATATGGCACATCATCTACATTTCTCCACTACTGTGCCCTTGACAGTCAGTTATTTTTGACAATGGAGAAACATTTTATTTCTCTTGGAAACTGAATCTTTCCTTGACTTACACTTTTTATTAAATCTTCAATATGCCCCACATTTCTTAAATATTGAGTGATAAAGTCAGGTGTATTTTTTTTTTTTTTTGGAAGTGATATAGTTGCAGGAGATGTCTTTTGGAAGTTGTCCCTGGAATAATAGCCATACCTGAATACATAATGATGACCTTTTTATAGCTTTACCTAAATAAAGCATCAGCATCTTTCTGACCACAGTGCCAATTAATGGAAGTTTGATGTTAGTTGAAAACTATTTGTCACTGTTATTTTGCATATTCTCCACTGTGCTACAGTGTGGTCCTTGAAAACAAACAAAGGTGATGCCACCACAACCCTGTTGAAATGTTTAAATTGTGCTCCTTTGCCTATAGGATACTGTGGAGGGCGCTGAGCCAAGGTCTCTTGTTGCTCCTGTGGTGTTTGCAAAGCTCACCCAGGAGCAAGGCCCTGTGGTGTTTGCAAGGCTCACCCAGGAGCAAGGCCCTGTGGTGTTTGCAAGGCTCACCCAGGAGCAAGGCCCTGTGGTGTTTGCAAGGCTCACCCAGGAGCAAGGCCCTGTGGTGTTTGCAAGGCTCACCCAGGAGCAAGGCCCTGTGGTGTTTGCAAGGCTCACCCAGGAGCAAGGCCCTGTGGTGTTTGCAAGGCTCACCCAGGAGCAAGGCCCTGTGGTGTTTGCAAGGCTCACCCAGGAGCAAGGCCCTGTGGTGTTTGCAAGGCTCACCCAGGAGCTTTCTTCCCAAGGCCACTTGTTGAGCCTGCGTGCTGGCAAGGCCCACACAGGAGCATTCTGCCTAAGATCTCTTGTTGTTCCTACGTGCTGGCAAGGCCCACACAGGAGCCTTCTGAGCCACGGACAAGAATGTTTCATCAGTCTGGACCTTGAACTCAGAGGCTGATGGAAACATTTAGTGTTTGAAAACAATGAAGCTTTTGAACTCCCCCCTCTAACCACCCCCCCACCCCCCCGGCTTCAATTGGCTATATAATAAACTTGTAGAGCTAGCTCGGAGTCACTGTTTCTCCATCAGAGAGCAGCGTCCCACCTGGCCCCAGCTTTTCTCTCCATAATGTCTCTGTGCCTTTCTTAGTCTCCTGTCGCCCCTCCTCAGGTCTGGTTGGACTAGCCGTGCAGGTCGCAGCAGGCTGCAGTCTGTGATTTCATTCTGACACAGAAGCTCCTCTACGACCTGGTTTTGCCGACCTTATCAATCTTCCTTCTAGCACTGTCAACCTTTCCCAGTCTAAACTGTATCTTTCACAAACTGCTTACTATTATTGAGAGTTCCATGTGATCTTTTGTTTCTGAATGATGTTTAAGAGTTGGGTCTGGTGACTGTAGTTAACAATACTGTATTGTACACTTGAAAGTCGCTAAGAGAGTGGATCTCAAATGCTCTCACCACGACAGCAATCAAAATGTGGTAATTGTGTGAGGTAATGGATGTGTTAACTAACATTATTGTGTAATCATTTTGTAATATATATGTGTATCAAATTATCACACTGTACACCTTAAACTTATACAGTGTGTATGTAGTCAATTATATCTTAATAAAGGGAGGGGGAAGGTAGTTCATATCTAAAGGTAGAATAAATCAACAAAGAATAGGAGACAAATGGACTCAGAAAAAACCCTGGCAGAAACATATACAAAAGGGATTAAAGAAAAGTGGAAGACCAGAGAAAGAACTGTAAAGAAAAAGAGAATTGTCAGAAAAACTAGTAGAGAAAAATGTCACAGAAATCAATGGAAGAGTAAAAGAAAAAGTATGCACATGTTTATTTTGTATGTGTTTGTACTAAACATGCTAAGGGAGGTGGTAAGTAAGGGAGGAGGCTCAGAGGCCAGAAAAGTGATTGGTAATTTCAAATATCACAGTAAATAAGAACTGAGAACAAGCTATTCAGTGTGGTGACTATATTGACATAACTTGAAATAGGTGTTTCAACTGAATAGTGAGGACAAAAAAAGAGGTTTCAAAGGATTATGGAATGAGTGGGTAGTGAGGAAGTAAAATAAAGTGAAGAAATGATGGTCTTCTTCCTCACTGGTCAATAAGCTACTTGGAGGCAGAAACTAGCATCTAGTACAGGACTTGTGCATAACGTTCTTGGATAAATGTAAAATTTATAAAATATCCAGCTCTGTAAAGTCTGTGAGCCAAGACCTGATTATTGTCATGACGCTGAAAACACAGGAATGACTTTGATTGACCTTTACCAAAGCCTGCTTTGGGGCGCAGGCAGACAACCTTTGCTCCAGTGGATCAGCCGATGGTCAGTTTTCATACTGACGCACAGACTTCAGAGTCAATGGCCTTTCCTTTGAAAGAAATATAATACATTTAAATGATCCCAGAACAGGACGTGTAACCTCTATTGGAGAATTATTTAAATAACAGAGCATTTAAACTAATTTTCTTCCTCATTTTTCTGATTTTCCTTTGTGCTAATCTATACACAGTGTGGAGCTTTTCTCATTTCTGCCTTCATCCCATTAAAAGCTGGACTTTACAATTTCAATTATACCATGTCTTATTCATTTCGTCCTCTTGTTCCCACTCTGCCACCTTATTCAGAACCTCTTTATTTCTCACCTAGATTGATTTAATAGCCTTTTTGAAACTAGTAGTGTCACTGTTTGCTTTTTTGCTTTTGTTTTTTTATCTTCACATAAATTATGTTCTTGCTAAAAAGCAAACAAAAGAAATAACAAGATTCTTAAAAAAGTGTTCTCTCTTACCATCTAAAAAACTTAACCTGATTTTCAAGACTCATTAATCTAGTGTTCATTTTTAATTTTATTTTAAATTACTTCTCTATAAACTGTACTCCAACCAAACCAGTGAGTCCTATTTGTACCAGAGTCTTCTGCTCTCTTAGTTATTCACATAGGTTCCTCCCCCTTTCCTTCCTTTTGGGCATGTCACATTCTTTTCCTTTATATTATGAGCAAGGTAATCTACTCCATGGAGTCATTCTTAGTCTTCCCCAACTACAATTTACTTTTTTTCCCCCCACAGTCCTCTATGCTTTCTGGTAAGATGTATCATGTTCTGCCTGTGTTAGAGTTGTTGCATTGTCCTTAATTCTCCCACTACATCTCGACACAGTTCTTTGTCTAGTGACATTTACTTTGCAAGTACTCATTACATATTGGACGTGTGAGTGAATGAATAAATGAATAGATGAGAATAAAGATGCAAGAGTAACTGAAATTTAAAACCAATCTTTGGAGATTTGCTAAATGATATATTTCTTTAAAATATGCGGACATCTAAATTGGCCAAATTCAGCAAACAAAATAACATGGTATGTCTTAAATTTTGCATTTAGTATTAGATCCATCTAGGTAGCCAAAATCTCCTCTTCATTTTTGACTGAATTGCTGAAGCAAGCAACTATACCATTTAAAAAGGGCAAAGGACTGTAAAGTCTGTTTGAAGTCAAGCTAATCTTTACTACACAGATTTATGTTTTAAATGTTTATTTCTACATGCCTACCAAAGAATTAGCAAACTTAGGTTAGCTGTGTCCAAAAAAAAAACAAGCATTTTTAGTGCAATCTTTTAAAAGCAATTTTAACAAATAGCTGCATTTCTTCTTAAAATATTTTCCCATAAAAGACCTAAATATATTCACCCACCAAGCCTTTAAAAAATGTATTATTAGATGTAGGAAGGGGATTAGAATGCATAATGGAGCCAGCCTAGATTAGAAACAGGTCAAGCAATTAGTTGGAACAAGATGTTGATGAAGTTGAGGTTACATGTTCAATCTCCACATTGACCAGTTCACTGGACTCCATGCAAGTTCCAAAGTCTAAACTCTAGTCCCAAATCCAAGGAGAGAATATAAAGCTGGATCAGCACTAATGTATCCTCATTTTTAGAAATTAAATCAAAATATTTCCCTTATGTAAAGAGTGTCAGAATAACCATCAAGTTATAAGATATAGTTCATTAAATTTGGGGCAGGTTTAAAGATAGAGGAGTGAGGAAATCTTGGAAAGAAAAAAAAAAAAAAAAGAAAAAGAACTGTTCTACAGTTGAACAAGGAGCATGATAGCTCTCCTTCCAAAAGGAAGTTTGGAACTTGAAAAATTGGGGTGGGATGGTTCAAAGTACCTTAGTTTAAATAGAAAAATATTTTGAAGGAGATCTATAGAAGACTGAGTGGCATGAAAAGCTAGAGAAGAATTTTATGAATTATGCTCCAGCCCCTTTCTCAATTTTATGTATTATTGTCTGCGTGTCATACTAGCTTTATTGCATTTTTTGAGGGGGTAATAGGAATAAGAACATTATCAGGGGGTTTACTCTCAAGATAGTTATGCTGCAGGAAAAAAAAAAACAATTCAGTACAAAACATCATTACTTGTAGGATGCAATGAAGCAAACATTTTTTCTTTTATTTTAAATTTACCAGGGATTTTCTCCCCAAGGGAAATAATATGGGTTGCAGTTTAAAGTAAACAATTAGAGGTTGGGAGCTGGACAAGCAGTCAGAAAATGTTACTGGAATTTGAACTTTTCCTAAGCAAGTAACCATGCTTGTCTATAAAACTGTTTCAAGCGAGAAAAAGAAAGGACATTGATTGAGGCAAAGAAATCCACTGTGAAATGCTCATGTCTCCTTGGTGTGCAGCACATTTCAAAGTAACTAATGTTTCCAAATTACCTTATCCTGGGTGTGTATCCACTTCCTGTCTCCCCCCCCCGTACCATATGTGTTTATAATGACATATTGATTTCAAGTCCAGCTTGAAATGGAATGGAAGCCGCCCCTCCACCAAAGAGAGGGGCATTTCTCCTGAGTCAGCTCACCCTGTGCACATTCTCAATGTACCATCTGTCTGCTGGATGATTGGTCCTTGGACCATATGGAGAAATGAGGTGGAAGAAAAGGGGATAGGAGAGGGACAAGAAAAAAAAATGTGACCTTTCTCATTTCAGAGGTGAATTGAGTTCCAGGCCTGGGTTAGTAGTTGTCTATCAGATTCTTTCCAAATCCTTTCCAGAGTCAAACACTTTAAATCTAACAACCTTGACAACACAGAATATACATTTTAAGCCACAGAGCTCACTCAGCATTCTGTCTCCATGTTGACAGCCACTGCCAGAATTATTATCCTGTCATGATTTGTGGAGAGACTCATGAATAGGACACTGACCAAGCAAAAAGAAGACCTCAGAGAGTTTCCATTCTAATCTCAGTTAAATGAACATCCTTGATTCTGAATAACTGGTAGTGAATAAAAGGCACAGTAAATACTGCAGCAGCAAATCACATGAAATTACACAGAACATATTAGTCACATAGAGGCCAAAATAAAATGCCTACAAAAATGTAAGCCAAAGTGATGGATGTTTAAAAAGCAAGTATAGTTTTATTGCTTTCAGCTGCATACAATAACTATTATAGAAGAGTGTTTTCAGTTATTGACATGACTGGATCCAATATAATGAAGAAATAAGATGCATTTGTTTCAATAACCCTCAATTTTCATAGAAATACAATGGCATATCTTTAAAAATGCGTTTTGATCAGAAGTAAGGTACAGAGCAACTATTACTAAATAATGAGACCTGTGTTAGATAATTTACATGTCAACTCCTTTAATTTAATTTAATATTTCCTTTTTATAGATGAAAAAAACTGAGGTTTGGGAAGGTTAAATAACATGACCAAGTTTATACAGCTAGTAAGTAATAGAGCTCAAATTTGAATTCAGTTTGAGCTCTTGAATCCCATGGGCCAGATTAAATGCACCCCAAAAATGCATTTGTTTCTATTATTAAAATACACCATAGGAGATATGACCCAAAAATAAAGACTGGCTTATAAGTGAGATTATTTGGTTCATTTTACATGAACAATAATGTATATAAATGTTTTACAGAAGTAAATTTGGAAGGTTTTAAATTTATTCCACTAATGCCAACAATCATCAAAAATCTTATGTATTTAGAATTTATCTTTGGAATTTCCTTTATAGCCAGTATGAAACTATATTTATGACATATTTATTGAGCATCTTCTAAGTCACAGTCACTAAGTTAGGGAGAAATAAAAACATATTTAAAAATCCAATAAATAATTCCTGCTCTCTATTAATTTGAAATCCAGTTGAAATCTAAGGTGAAGGAAATATTTAGACATCTACCTCACACAAGGCAGTATAGCAGTGCACACAGACTGTGAGTGGCAGCTTTTTACATATTACATGTGTGAGAATAGATGGCTATTCTGTAATTAAATTTGACCCACTGAAGAATTTTAGCTTACTTTAAAATTTTCTCCTTGAAAACTATTTCAATAATGTACAGAATGAATCAGTTACATATATCTGGAAGAATAGACAACAACATACAAATGGAGGGAGTCAGGAAAGACTTATTTTTTCTTCCAGTCCAACAATGATTAGACATTATGTATGTGTGTTGAAAAAGTTAAAAAAAAAATAAAAGAATTCTACATGAACTGATATGACTTTATTTTGAAGGTATTTTAACAGGATTAATTAATCATCCTGCTTTATCTATTGCATCCTGGCTAAGATAATGGGTCTCATCACCTCATGGTAAATATGGCCAACAGTGGATCGAACTCCCACCTTAGTTATCAAATTTAAACTTCATCTTTTATCGATAAGTTTTATTAATTTATTTTTTAGAAATGAGCACAATTGTTCAGAGCTATAGTAATTGAGAATTTTAAAAATACCCTGTCATAGCTCTGATGACAATTTTTAAAAAAGAGTCAAAATGAGGGACAAACACGCCTTTGTATCAGACATCATATGCAGTTCAGCACTTACTCAAAATGTCAAAATCTTCCAGTCATTGGAGGCTAAACTAATGAGATTTTATTGTTGCCATTAAGTAAAATGATTTGGGGTGTGGGGGCTGTCAGGCTTCTTTACTTTTCTGATGAGCATAGGCAAGAACATTTTTTTTTAGTTCAGGGACCTTCCAAATCAGCCGTTGTATTACCCACAGTGCCTTTTAAGCAAGTGTTACCTAAATATTTCCTTTTGCTTTAGTTAATCTAATTTAATCAATGTATGTATGCTTATGGACAAAAAAAAAAGGGGGGGGGGACATTTAGTAATCCTCTGATTGTTGGTTGATGAAGAAACTCATTGCAAATAATTTGATAATTCAGGCATGTTAGTGGATTTTTTTTTCCCCTGAACTATTCAACTAGACTATGGTAAGCCATGTATAACCAAAGATTTTCTCTTTGTTAGTGCTGTAAATCAGTGACAAAATGAAAAGACTTCCTAGGTATAGTGTAGATAAAAAGGACACAAAAAGCGATTTTGCTTCTGCGTTTTCCTTCTCAAGGCTTTAAAATTTCTGATTATTAATCTGCTGTGGGAAGTTTCTGTCTGTGCTTCTTTCCAGTTATCTTGCAAGGAGGTACTCCAGGAGACTTGCTCTTTCTACATCTAACCTTTCAATGGATAAATAAATATTCCGAGGCTGGGAAATCAGCAAAACCAGACATGTTTTCCCCACTAGTCACCAGAAAACAAATAGCAATAGCATATTATAGGACGGAAATGGCTCAGGCAACACTCTTTGTGTGGTGGAACCACCCACGCACATTGTGCTCTGAACAAGGAGAAAAAGTAACATTTTATTGCTGATTTCCATGGTGCATTGTTGTAAAGACTTGCACAAGATATACTTAAGAAAGCCAAGTTTATTGCTGGGCCCAGAATTGAAGAAAAGGTAACTCTGGGTGGTTGGGTAGTTGGAAAAATAATATAGTAAATATTTCGACCTCTCTGCCCGTTAACTTGAACAAGAATTAAACCATTTAGGGATTAAATCCCTATTCTGTGTCTTTCCTTACCTTCTATACCCATCCCCACCCTTTTTTTTTAAATCATCAAGCTCCTGGTAGCATGGTCTCTCCCTTTCCTTCTCTCCTTTAGCCAAATCCTTCACCCTCACAGCCTCCTTATGGATTTAGAAGCCTCAGGTATGGACACTAAGCTGACTGCCAAGGCTCTCACCTTTGCTTTCTCTGGGCAGCTTGTAGGCAGAGAGAAGTGATGCTATTCTCATAGGCCTAGTTGGTGAGGAGGAGGGGCATTCCCATAGTAGAGGAGAGACAATGAGAGATATGTGCTATACCATATTCCAAATTAAGACACATCCTTAATTTTGTATAGTCATGGATTTGTGGTAATTTTACCATTTTCACAATATCACTATAATTATTTTAATAAAATTTTAAAAAATTAATTATGATTCCAAACCGATTAATTACCCCTAATGAACTGGATTCACACACACACACACACACACACACACACACACACACACTCAGGCCAAAATATGGCAAATAGTTTGTCTCTTGATTCTTGTTAATGCATCTGAATATTGTTCAAGTGTCACCTGCTATTCAGGTGAATCAAAAAAGTATGCCATTTTCCTGGGGGTAAGGACTTGTTAAAATTTTGTCTTGTTGGATTGTATGATGTTCTCATTATCTTCTAGTGTCCACAGAGTCATATAACCAAAGGCTCATCTTGAACAACCCCCTAGCCAATGCATGGATTTTCCTTCACAATATCTTCCAGCTTTTGGTTGAAGGATCCAAAGGGATTTAAAAGTTACTGCCTTCAGTTGTATCTTGAATGTCTCCAAACGTTAGAATCTCTATTCACATGAAATCTCTCTCCTGTAAGTCCCATCCTTTGGTCCTGTATTACTCTTTGTCACCATGTAGTTTAATTCCTCCATAGGGGAAAATTTTGATCAATGTTACAGATGAAAAAAGTTCACTTATTCATATAATTCAGAAGGAATAGATATGAAAAAAGCTACCCACTTTCTGCTTTATGTGTATTTTTTGTACTTTTATGTTGTGAAGTAATTTTCTGTTAAAAACATATAGCAAAATCACACACATGGGTAGAGGATAGCGTTTCCCCCAAAGGGAGTAGATATTCAGACTCCTGACTTTCCTGAAATGAATCAGAGCCTAGAAAAAAGATTTATGACACAAAGATAAGGAGAAAAATCTATTTTCTTTAGTCTTGACTATTTGGAGACTAATGTGCTAGAAATAAAGAAAGCTTATGTATATTTCTAGGTGGTAGAGAGCTCTGTAACAAAGCATCCCTGTAGCTGGGCATGAAGGTTGCTTTGTAGTTACTTAGAGGGGTCTCCTGCTAGAGACTTAAGAGCTTCTGGGTCCTGAGAACAGACACATCTAGTAGTCAGTTGCAATACTTTTCTGGCTTAAAGTAGTCTTTAATCTTCAAATGTCCTTTACTGTCTTAGTAATTATACAATCTAGGCTTAGCTAGGCAGAGAGTTAGACTCCTAAGGCCAGTGTATTAAAGGTAGCAACCTCTAAAGCAGTGGTTTTCAGCCAGGGCAAGCCATTCTTGCCCCTCCAGGGGATATTTGGCAACATGTAAAGACATTTTTAGTGGGGTGCTACTGGAAACTAGTGATAAAGGACAGTGATTCTGCTAAATGTCCTGTAATGCACAGGACACCTTCAAAGCCAAGAATTTTCTGGTCCAAAAAGACAACAGTGCCAAGGCTGCATAGGAGAGCCTGCAGCCTCAGACCTGTAAGAGTGAGGCCTATGTGTGAAGGCAAGACTGGCCACCAGGAGCAAAGTAAGGTACGTGGCAGAAGTGGAGATTGGGGAGATATCAGAAGCACATGTGTGATACTCACTGTGGACACAGTGGAGTTTCATGGAGTGAAGAAGAACATTTGGAAGGGAGATTGAGTTCCTTGTATTATTCTGGTGACTCAGAAACCTTAGGTTCTACCAGTCAATCATTCCAGTCAGCAGAACTCTCCCAAGATTCTGTGAGTCCTAGACCACTCTGAAGCAGGCGACCATGACTTGGACTTCGATGTAACTGCCTTAGGCTTGATCTGCTGCAGCTTTTAAGGCAAAAGCCAGTGCCTCATTGTCCAGAGCCTAGCTGTGGTCGTTGCCCTGCACATGTGGCATGCATGACCTTTCACAATGATGTAGTTTACGGCTTCACAGTCTCTAACAGGAAAATGTTTCAGTCTTCCCTTCTTCAGCCTTATCTAGCTATTAGTTTAGTGTTTGTCAGGATTTTTAATCTTTTTTATCTGAAATATCTGATTCTTGGACTGATTTTTTAACTTGCGTTTTGCTGAGTCTTTGATTCCACCTCACTGTATGTCTATATATTTTCTGTTATCTTGGCACAGTAGATATTTTCCTGGATGGAATCACAATGGCAGTAGCTTTCTTTAGTGTTCTGAGATTGATTCTGAAGTGTTACTGTGCCATTTAGCATGTTGCATCATTTCTACACCCTGCATTATGGTTATTTATCTATTCGTTAACAGGGCTATGCCCACTGCAAATTAAAATGCAATAAATAGTATTACAGTGTTGATGATGTTTAGGACATATTTTTGCAATAACAATGAAGTGTCATACATCATCTGCTTTGTTTCTGAAATAAATGTATTTTCTATAACCATGTAATTATTTTAATATCTATATATCCTGTTGTTGGTAATTTTTCAGTTTTCTTGAATAACTAGCTCACTTGATTTAAACATTTTGTCCATGTTTCTTATATCAATGATTATGTTTACATAACCATTGTCATTTATTTTTTGAACTCTCCTAGGGTTCTAGAACTTCATTTATCGTTAACCAGAACTGATTGTCCACTATGTGCCTGGGATTTAGAGGAGGAAGGTTATAGCTACAAATGGTATGTAAAGTCCACCAGGGTTTAAGTTCAGGGGAATTATAGTCTAGGTTGAAATCAAACCCAGATTCCCCATTTCCTGATATCAATTATTGCTATGTAATGATTTTTCTGCAACTTTTTGAGATAAGATTCACCATGGATTCAAGTTTTTAGATTGAAAAAAAGGGAGACTGAAGATGCTGAGTCTATATATCCTTCTTAAACTTTACAGAGTTGTCCTGAGGACTCTTAAGGGTTGATAACACATGAATCCATCACCCTCCTTCTAGTTTATTTGGTAAACTCAAGGATCTATGATGCAATTTGAAACAGAAGAAACAAAGAGAAATACGGAAGAGAGGTTTATTAGGAATGTATTATATTCCATGCTAATGTCAATATAAATGCAAAATGAAAAGCCTTGGAAAGATTTTGTCATTCTTCAGAATTTCATTAAACCAGTCACAAATAGCAGAGGGCTGGTCTGTCTCCCCACTCTACCTCCATTCCCCCACCTCCAGTTATTGTTCATTTTAAACAGTTTTAATGGCTTTGGAAGTATTCATGAATTCCAGTTGCTTCACTCTCCTAATCATGTTGTCGGCTTAAAATTCACATTTAATTAACCTCTTCACCCAAGGCATAAATCAATAATAAAACTCCAAATGCTTACCATGCCAATAGTGATTTTCATTTGGAAGAAAACTGTTGAAAATTAGACATTAGAACGCCCGAAGAAAAGCAGAGAACTAGTGGCGTGGAGCAAAAAGGAACTCACATGAAGTGTAGTGATAAAAGCCCTGGATTTAAGAGAGAATATTAATTTATTCAGATTTCAGAGATAAGTATATGTTTAAAATGGGTTCAGAAAATAATCCTTTATCTAGAAAAATTAGAGGCAATGCAACATACTGATAGAGGAGTAATATAGCACTCAAAATTCTTAGTAGAGGAAATGAAAAAGGAAGAAGTGTTGTTTAGAGAAAGGAACAAAGGCTTGACACACTTGGTTCAAATTCTGACACTAGCATTTTAGGTCTCTGACTTTTATGATATATTTTGACATCTCTACATGTTAATTTCCCTATATGTAACATGAAAATATTGGCATCTATCTCATAGAATTATCCAAAGAATTAATTAAGATTAAATAGATTGAATAGATGGAGAAGAGATTCAGTGTGTGTCTGTGTAATTAAGAGCACACACACAAAACACACACACCCATATACACAATATAGCAGAGAGAGCCTGACCTTCTAATTGCTATTGATTATTGATTGACACAAAGGATTGACATTCAAATTCAAACCAAGAAAATAAGTCGTCTTTCCTGGAGTTTTAACCAAGAAATGAGTTAGTTTCAGCCCCTCTCCACTAAAAGTGCTATTAAATGTAAACCAAGAAGCCATGTTTCCTGACAATAAAAAGTGGTATGTAGGAGGTATAGATCAAATGCATACACACACACCCAAACACACACACGCACGCACACACACACAGAAGTTGAAATTAAAGGTATAGAGATTGATTCATGGTTTTCAAGTTAAAAGTTACTGTGGTTCCCAGAGAACTAGCTATATTCATGTTTCACTTGTGTTTGATTGAAAGACCTCTCTCTTTCATTCTCATTTTTTAACAGTTGTATTGAAGTATAAGTTACATATTATAAAATATGCCCATTTTAGTTATACAATTTAATGAATTTTAGTAAATTTTTAGAGCTATGTAACTATCAACACACTTCAATTTAGAATATTTCCATTACTCCAGAAAGTTTTCTTGTGATATTTTACAGTCAATTCCCATTTATACCTCCAGTTCCTAGCAACCACTAATCTGCTTTCTGTCTTATAGATGTTTTTAAATAAAATTTTATACAAATAGAATCATACAGTATCTGGTCTTCTTAGTTGACTTCTTTCATTCAGTATAATATTTTTCAGGTTCATTCATGTTGAGACATGTATTAATAGTTTGTTCCTTTTAGTTGCTAAATAATATTCTGTTATATGAATGTACCATGTTTTGTTTATCCTTTCACTAACTGATAAACATTTTGGGTTATTTTCAGTTTGGAACTATTATGAATAATGCTGCTAAAAAAGTTTACATCCAAGTTTTTGAGTGGACATATTTTCACTTCTTTCTCCTGGTAGGTCTCAGAGTATAATTGTTAGGTTGTATGGTAAGTTTATGTTCAAATTTTTAGGAAACAAACTGTTTTCCAAAGTGATTCTATCATTTTACATCTATATCAATAATGTTTCGTGACATCCTGGACAGTGCTTGATTTGTCATACTTTTAAATCACAGCCAGTCTGCTGGGTATGTGTGCAGTGTTATTTCATTGTGGTTTTAATTGGCATTTCCCTGGTGACTAATGATTCTGCGCTTCTTTTCTTGTGCTTATTGGCCATTCATATATCTCTTTGGTGAACTGACTATCCAGATATTTTGCCCATGTTTTAATTGGGTTCTTTGTCTCCTTACAAAGTTGTAGCAAGAATATATTGCACATTTGGGACACAAGTCCTTTATTAGATATATAATTTTCAAACATTTCCTTATAGTCTGTGGTTTTTCTGTTGTCACAATATCTTTTGAAAATGAAATTTTTTATTTTGATGAAATTCAATTAATCAATTGTTTTCTTTTATGAATTGGTTTGTGGTGTCATATCCAACAAATATTTGCCTAATTCGAGGTTACAATTTTTATTTGTGGTGTGAGTTAAGAATCTGTTTATTTCTTGTGTGTGTACACACGTACATGTTCATATATGTAAATGTAGGTAAAATTCTATGAAAAAAAAAAGCTTGCTGGGATTTTTATAGTGACTGCATTAAACCTATATATCAGTTTGGAGAGAATTGCCATCTTAAGAATATTGAGTCATCTAATGCATAATCTCCAATTCCTTGAATTGGATTTCTGTCAGTTAAAACTAAAAGATTTCTGATTTATATATCATTATCTCACTTTCTCTTTCCAAATTCTTCTGATCAGTGATTTTTAGACAAAATTACCCTAGAATCAGATAAATTATCAAAGTTTCTAAAAACACCAGAAGCAAAGGAAAATCAGGATGGGAGTGAATAAAACAGAACTGTAACTATTGCAGAAGAAGAGATGGAGAATAGACCATGTGAGATGGTAACACTCAGTTTTTAGATCACTGTCTGGTGATTGGAAAAATACTATGTTAGTCTACTATTATAGACCAGGATTTTCTTCTTTCAGTCACTTTTAGTTTATCTATGCCCCACTTAAAGATGATAGCCCATCTTTATAAAAGTGAGTTCTAAGCAGGCATGCATTAATAGTTTGTTCTTTTTCATTGCTGAATAACATTCCATTATAGGAATTTACTGTGTTTTGTTTATCCTTTCATCAGCTGATAAACATTTGGATTATTTTCAGTTTTGGGCTATTATGAATAATGCTGCTAAAAAAGTGTGCACACAAATCTTTATATGGACAGGTTTTCACTTCTTTTTCTTGGGTAGGTCTTAGAGTATAATTGTTAGGTTGTATGGCAAGTTTATGTTCAAATTTTTAAGAAAATTGAATTGAGTATAGAATTACAGAGTGATAATCATAACTCCTTTGATCTGCTCACATATTTCTGAGGTCTTCTTTTGAAGACTGCATTTAAAAAAAGAATCTTCTTGATAAATCACCCTGCACAGAACTTTTCTAAAGTTATCAAAAGCCAAGAGATATTTTTGCATAAACTGCTATTAAACCAGGGCTCACATACCTTACTTCCCTTCCATTTTTACCTGAACAATTGACTTAATTGAGCCTAAATGATGAAATTGATATTTACCAGTATAATTTTGATATTCTGAATACTGATTCTATTGTTCAATTTCTTAGCTATTTCTCTTAAATTTTGTAATTTGCACATTAAATGACCATGATATTTTTGTGTCTTCAGTACATTTTTTAAAATTATCAAGAGTAAGAATGATTTCAGACATGAGAAAATAATAGGGACCAGATTTATTCTCACACTTTAAATAACTGGAAAATTGGGGGAGGGGAAGGTGAAACAATGGTTGTGAGACCTCGGACAACAAGCAATTTGAGACTATGGTTCCTGAAAGAAGAGAAACAAATGAAATAAAGTCTAAATTTACCCCCCCCCAATTTATTGTCTAGATTAAGTTTTCAGGCTGCAGCATGGGGAAAGATGTGTAGTTGAAACCTAATGGCCCTTATGAGTTGAAGAGATTGAAATCAGAGTTAAAAAATAAAGAAAGAAACACCCAAAAACCTAGAATTTGTGAAGCAGATTACCAGCAAGGAAGAACCTTACAGAGAGAATTCCAGAGGTCTGCTTAGGTAGGGAGCCCCCTTCAATCTTTGGCGTATATGGGAAGTAACTATTTAAGGCCATGGAAGAATACTGAAAAGCAGTAAGACAAACAATTCTTAAATTCACTTAAGAATGGGAATATTTTACAATTCAACCAGAGTGAAATGATCTCAATGCATGTGGCTTCAGATAGTACCACTTTAGGAATGGAACTAAATTAGCCAAAGACTAAAGACTAAACTGGACCCACTTTAACAAATTCTAAAAGTTAGACTTGAAATGATCAAACTGACACCAGTTCTTACACTGCATGCCCGGAAATAGTGAAATACCATTTAAGTGAATAAAACAAAACCCAAAAGTGAAAAATATACAATATAAAATGGCTGACTATTTAGGTCCTGCACCCAATTGCACTGTGTGTGTGTGTGTGTGTAGGAGGAGTAAAAGAAGCGGGGAGGCAAACCAACAAGCAAGTCTCCAGACACCAGCTGGGTGTCCTAGAATTTAACCCAATTCTGACACTGTCTACCTAGAGATAGCAACAGATTTCACAAGTTAAAAACTCAGTCCCAAAGACCACCCTCCATTGCAGATGCCAATTGCAAGCCTAAATTGTTACCTGTACTTCTGAACAACTGGCTATAAATCAGAGGTTCCCATGACTACCTTCCTGGATTCAATTAATTTGCTAGAGTTGCTCACAGAACTCAAGAAATCCATTTACTCATTAGACTACTGGATTATTACAAAGGATGCACATCAACAGCCAGATGAAGAGATACATAGGATGAGGTCTTCAACAAAGGAGCTTCTGTCCTTGTGGAGTTTGGGCTGTTAACATGAGAGCATTCTGTTTCCCCAACCTGAAAGCTCGTCCTTTTGGTTTTTTATGAAGGCTTTATTACATAGGTATAATTGATTAAATCATTTGCCTTTGGTGATTGATTCAACTTCTAGCCCATCTCCCCTCCTCAGAAATGAGGGGTTGGGACTGAAAGTTCTGCACCTTTATTTAGGTGTAGTTATGTTAGTTCCCCTGGCAACCAGCTTCTATTCTTAGGTGCTTTCCAAGAATCACCTCATTAACATCAACCTAGTTGTGGTGGACAGGGACTAGTTATAAATAACAAGACACTCATTTTACCTTTAGGGCTCTGAAGCATTTTCAAGAACTGAGGACAAGAGACCAAATACTATAACAAAATATGTTCCTATTGCCCTTATCACTCAGGAAATTACAAGGGTTTTGGGAGCTGTTAGCCAGGAACCATGGATGAAGAACAAATATATATGAGAAATAACCAAGTATATATTTCTTATAAATCACACTATCACAATGACATCCAACAGAAAATTACCAGGTGTTCCAACAAATAGGAAAATATGGTGTAGTGGGAACAAAATCAGTCAATATAAACGGACTCAGAAATGAAAAAGATGATAAATTTAGTAGATAATGCTATTAAAACAGCTGCCATAAATGTGCTAAATATACTCAAGTATGGAACATATGAATGTAACACCAAAACAACCCAAATTAAACTTTTGGAGATGAGAAATACAATATTTGAAATAAAAAATGTACTGAATAGAATTAATAGCAGATTATAATGCTTGATATATTAACAACAGATTAGATAATACAAATGAAAAGATTGGTAAACACAACAATGGAAATTATACAAAGCAGAGCATGGAGGAAAATTTTTTAAAAATGCTAAATGATAAGAAGGCATCAATAACTTGTGGAAGAACACCAGAAAGTCTAACATATGTGTAATATGACTTTCAGAAATGGAGGAGTAAAAATATTTGTAGCTATGATCCTAATTCCAAACCAGATAAAGACACTACAAAGAAAGAAAATTATAGGCCAATATTCCTGAGGAACATAGATGCTAAAACACTCAACAAAATATTAGCAAACTGAATCCAGCAATACATTGAAAAGATCATAGACCATGATCAAGTGGTATTTATTCTGGGCATGCAAGGTTGTTACAATATCCACAAATCAGTAAACATGATACACCACAGAAACAAAATGAAGGATAAAAACCACATGATCATATCAATAAATGCAGAAAAAGCATTTGATAAAATTTAGCACCCATTTATGATAAAAACTCTCAGCAAAGTGAAAACAGAAGGAATGTACTTCAACGTAATAAAGGCCATACATGGCACACCCACACAGCCAACATCATACTCAATGAGCAAAAACTACAAGCATCCCCCTTAAGATTGGGAACAAGACAAGGGTGTCCCCTTTCACCACTCCTATTCAACATAGTACTGGAAGTTCTAGCCACAGCGATCAGACAAGAAGAAGAAATAAAAGGCATCCAAATTGGAAAGGGAGAAGTAAAACTGTCATTATTTGCATGATACTGTATGTAGAGAACCCTAAAGATTCAATTATAAAAAACTACTAGAACTGATAAGTGAATTCAGTGAAGTAGCAAGATACAAAATAAATATCCAGAAATCAGTTGCATTTTTATACACCAATAATGAACTATCAGAAAGAGAAACTAAAAAAAAAAAAAAAAAAAATCCCTTTCACAATTGCTTCAAAAAGAATAAAATATCTAGGAATAAATTTAACCAAGGATGTAAAAGACCTATACTCTGAAAATCATACAACACTGAACAAAGAAATTGAAGAAGATACAAATAAGGGGAAAAATATACCATGTTCGTGGATAGGAAGAATTAACATCATTAAAATGTCCATACTACTGAAAGCAATCTACAGATTCAATGCAACTCCTATCAAGATACCAATGGTATATTTCACAGAACTAGAACAAATATTGCAAAAATTTATATGGAACCACAAAAGACCCCAAGTAACAATAGCAATCTTGAAAAGAAGAACAAAGTTGGATGAATCACACTATCTGATATCAAACTATACTACAAGGCCATAGTAATCAAAACAGCAAAGTACGGGCATAAAAACAGACATATAGATCAATGGAACAGAATAGAGAACCCAGAAATAAGCCCACACTTTTATAGTCAATTAATATTCCATAAAGGAGGCAAAAACATGCAATGGGTAAAGACAGTCCATTTTATAAATGGTGCTGGGAAAATTGGACAGATACATGCAAAAAAAAAATGAAACTAGAGCAACATCTTACACCATACACAACAATAAACTCAAAATGGATTAAAGACTTAAATGTTAGACTCAAAATGATAAAAATTCTAGAAGAAAACCTAGGCAGTAAAATCTTGGACATTTCTTGTTACAATATTTTTTCTGATATATTTCCTTGGGCAAGGGAAACAAAAGAAAAAATAAACAATGGGACTACATCAAACTACAAAGTTTGCCCAGCAAAGGAAACCATCAACAAAATGAAAAGTTGACCCACTGAATGGGAGAACATATTTGCTAAGGATACATCTGATAAGGGGTTAATATCCAAAATTTATAAATAACTTATAAAACTCAACACCAGTAAAACAAACAATCCAATTAAAAATGGGAGAAATGGCCTGAATAGACACTTCTCTAAAGAGGACAAACAGAAGGCCAATAGACATATGAAAAGATGTCCAACATCACTAATCATCAGAGAAATGCAAATTAATACGGCAATGAGATATCATTTCACACCTGTCAGAATAGCTGTCATCAATAAATCAACAAACAGCAAGTGTTAGTGGACATGTGATGAATAGGGAACCTTCCTGCACTGTTAGTGGGAATGTAGATTGGTGCAGCCACTGTGGAAAGCAAGTATGAAATTACCTCAAAACGTTAAGAATGGAACTGCCCTATAATCCAGCAATTCCACTTCTGGGAATTTATCCGAAGAAACCCGAAACACTAATTTGAAAGAATATATGTACCCTATGTTCATTACAGCATTATTTACAATAGCCAAGATTTGGAAGCAGCCCAAGTGTCCATCAGTAGATGAGTGGATAAAAAAGCTATGGTACATTTACACAATGGAATACTACTCGGCTGTAAAAAAGAAGAAAATTTTATCCTTAGTGACTGCGTGGATGGACCTGGAGAACATTATGCTAAGTGAAATAAGCCAGTCAGAGAAAAACAAGTACCATATGATTTCACTCATATGTGGAATTTAATGAACAAACTGAACTAACAATCAAAATAGAGACTGACTCATAGATAGAGAGCAGGCAGACAGCTCTGGTGGTGGTGGGGGGGGATGTTGGGAGGCGTGGAGGGATTGAGCAAAAAAGGGAAAAAATGGGAAACAACTCATGGACACAGACAACAGTGTGGGGAAGGGAGTGGTTGGAGGTGGAAGTGGGTATATGGGAGATAAATGGTGATGGAAAAAATAATAAAATAAAATAAAGGGGGGAAAAGTCTGTGGAAAAAATATATTTCTAGCTATCAATGCTGAAAATATTCCAAACTTGATTTTAAAAAAATATAAACTCATAGATCCAATAAGCTCTACAAAGTCCATGAGAAAGAAACATAAATAAAACAACACCAAGGCATATTAGAGTAAAATTATTTTTAAAAAAGTGATAAAGAAATAAACATTAAAAGCAGAAAGAAGAGAAAAGATATATTATGTACAAAGTTTAAAAAGAATGATCACATACTGCTCATAAGAAACTATGCAAGGCAGAAAATGAAGAAAATTTTTAAAAATATTTAAAAAACAAAACCTGTTAACCTAAATTCTATATTTAATAAAAATATTTTTTGAAAATGAATGTGAAATACTTTCAGAAAATTAAAATCTGAGAAAATCCATTGTTGGCAGACTTGCTGTACAGGGAATGTTCAAGGAAGTTTTTAGGCAGAAATATATACACAACAAAATGAAGAATGCTGGTGAGAAACTGGAAACATCCCTGGCCGGTTTTTGCTCAGTGGTTAGAGAGTCGGCCCACAGACCAATGAGTCTCAGGTTCGATTCCGACCAAGGGCACGTACCTCCATTGCAGTTCATTCCCAGCCCTGGTTGGTTGGGGTTGTGCGGGAAGAAACCAGTCGATGTGTCTCTCTCACATTGATGTTTCTCTCTCTCTCTCTCTCTCTCTCTCTCTCTCTCTCTCTCCTTCTTTCCCTCCCTCCCACTCTGTCGGAAGATAAACAGAATAATATCCTTGGGTGAGGATTTAAAAAAAAGAAAGAAACTGGAAACAATCTAAACAATCTCAAATTCTATGGACTATTGTGTGAATGAACTAATTGTGGTATATGCAATGAAATACTGATCAGTAATAAGAAATAATGAACCAGTGATACATTAAATAACATGGATAAATTGCAAAAGTATTCTCCTAAAGGAAAGGAGAGAGAATTTCCATGCTTTATGATTCTAGTTTATATAACATATTAGGCAAATTAAAATCTGGTGACAAAAAGAAGTAGATCACCAATTTCAGGGTCATAAGCTGGTGGGGGAAGCAATTGATTGCAAAGGACATGAAGAGTATTTAAGAGTGAAGACATTGTTCTATATCTTTGTATGTTGATGGTGGTGACGGCTACATGTCTGGAACTCACTATATAGTACTGTCAAAATTGGTAATTTTAATAGTATGTAAATTTTATGTCTGTAAAACTTATTTAAAAAAAACTATTAAGCATTTTTTGATCTAGGCCTTGTGCAAGATACCAAAATAAACATGACACAGTTCCTTCTTTTACAGTCTAGTTGGAGAGACAGACAACTAATTTAGTAATTGCAATATAATATAATATGTGATATAATAGGTGTATACACAGAGTTCTACAGGAACAGAATATTAGACACTCAGGAAAAGTTACCAGATGAGAGGCTAAGGATGACAAAGCACATATCCCTTTTTTCAGCAACCTATTAAATACACATCTCCCACTAATATGTATCATACAAAGGCAAAGAAATTTGTATATCAGAATTTTGAAAATTTGTTAAATAAGAAAATATATTTAAATTTAAATTAATAAGAGAATGCTCTATTTTTTGTGTGCATCCCTTGTACTCTTATATTCTTATTTTGCCTTCATGTCTGTGAAAGATAACATAGATATAGTAAGCCACATAAATCTTACTTGTACCACACAATGAATATATATCTATTTCCTCATTACTGTGGTCTAGATTTAGAACATTCTTAGATTCTTCACTTCATTGAAGGCCCTTGATTGCTGGTTTACTATTTATTGGCATTTTAGAATTCAAGATAGAGAGCAATGCTGTTACTCTATGGAAAAACTGTAGAGGAAGATAAAAGTTGTCATTGCTACTTATAGGAACTGTTCAGGATGATCAATTTTGACTCTGTCAGCTTCATTATGAAGATGGCTAATTTAAATAACATTTGTAAGCACTCCCAGGATGAAACATGTCTTTCTAACAGAGGTAAATGTCAATATTCTACCCTTGGAAAAGGTACTGGAATTTTAAAATCATTTTACTACAGGTAGAAAATTATAATTTTCAGTGGTAGCTTGTAGAACCCTGACTAGGATGGGTGCTTTATAGTGAGTCTCCTCTGTACTTTTATGTAAAAATCAAAACAAAACAAAACAAAAAAAACCCCACACCTTTGTGAATTGACCTTAAAATGCACTTTACGGCAATAATCATCTATGGCTATCCACTTGAAATAATAATTAATGCTAATGAAATAGATAATTAGGAGCCATCCTCAAATTTAATTAGACATACAAGTGTTCTAATTAACCAGTTTTGGACTTGGTCTTGAAGTTAAAGTTGAAGCAGTTCTTCTATTGCTTCATAGAGGATGAGGACAGCTCAGGAAAAAGAACAGTTGGTACCACAAACTTATCAGTTCCAAACATTCTCTTTCTGCTTCTAGATCTTCCCTGGAACTATTCCTGTCCCCAGTTCCAAGCTCACAGTGAATGAGAGCTGGGTGTGTGCTAAGGTCTGAGAGAGTGATGAAACAGGATGCTGGGAAATGTCATTAATGTCCTTAGCTTCAGAGTTCCTTTTCCTAACCCCCATGAACCAAAAGTGATTTGAGATTCTCAGTCTTTCTTAATCTTGCTCTAGTAATGGGGCATTGTTTGCTCACACATTGTTTCACTGAAGAAACATTTTAAAAGATGGCTTCTTAGAATCTATCCTAACCAAAAGGAGTGAACAGTGAGAATTGCAAGCCCTTTTCAGCTTTCGCCTGTCAGTGTGTCTGCACCACCTGGCCTTCTGCCTTCCTTCAGATCACCTTGTATGGGGGTTATCATCTGTCCTGGGGCAATCATCTGTCCTGTCTCCATTCAATGCAGGGCTTGCTCTGAAGGCTTGAATGCCTCAGCATCTGGATGGCAAGTAGATGACATTGAGGGGTCACATCTACCACAGGGAGAACTATACTTCTCGGCTTGTTTACTTGGTCTCATTCTGAAAATATCTCTGGACAGCATACCCTGCCTTTTTAGTGGCTGGGGAAACTGCGGCTCAGTATAGGGTGGTGTCTTTTCATAGAACCTTACTGGCTTTCTCTGAGTTCACTTGAAACTCTATCAGGACATGAAAGCTGCCTCGCTGCTTGGGATTCAAGAAGGTTAGTTTTCATAGTGCCATCATTCCAGTATCTCTGCCTCATTGACTGGAAGATTATGGTCTCAGTATCCGATTCCAAAGACACAAGCCTCTGGTTACAAACATCACAGACTCTGAGCATCCCCACTGCAATTGTCAATATTACGATGCACATCATTAGAATGAGAGAGGTTTGTTTCATTTTCAAAGAAAATAAAAGAGCATGGCTTGCTGCCCAGTCCACTCATTCAAGAATGTAATAGATCTCTAGGCATCATCTGTGCAAGACAGGATTTCAAAGTGCCCTGCAGCATCAGCACTGAGGGAGACAGTGCAACTGTCTCCAGACATTTTTAAATGGAGTATTTAGTTAGAATAATTGGGGGGGGGGGCATGTTATTTGTGATCATTTTAGATTTGTAGAAAAGTAGCAAAGATAGTACAGAAAGTCCCTGTATACCCCCTCACCCGATTTGAATTTCCCCTGGTGTTATCTTAATATTACTGTGGTACATTTGTCAAAACTAAGGAACGCTGATATATTAACTGAATTCCAAATTTTATTTTAATTTGACACGTTTTTCCATTAATGTCATTTTTTTTTTTTCTGTTTCAGGATCCAATTCTGGTAGCTTTTTAAACCAGTCCTCTTCCCATCTAATGTAAAGTCCGTTTTATTCAGGGATCAGTATTTCCTGCCCAATGATTCTTTCTGTATGCCTTGGATCTTAATGGGAACAGTAATTAAGCCCTATGTTTATTGTTTAGTTCCTCTCAACAGCTAACATGCCTCCTAACACTTACTGCTCTAGAGTAAACCAAAACAGTGTTATAAGGGTGATAGATTTTTTTTTTAATGCCCTTCATTCAGTTTTTCCCAAGGACACAATGGACGTAAGTCGATCTTCTTTCATTCTTTCTTCCTTTCTTTATTTCTTCTGAGTGAAAACATCTAGGTCAAAAAAATTTTATCTGAACTGAAAGGCAGCTGAAATTTCCCCTAGAATCAATAGAATACTTCCACAGCATCTACACAGCAGCAGAGAAAAAGCCCTTGATGCCCAACACCCCTGACTTGCCAAGGGTTCTCTCCTTTCTGCACCTGCAGGGTCACTCGTAGGCTGCTGCCTTTGATAACAGAGTCCTCTGACCTCAAAGAAGAACAGCAGGGGAATGTTTCCTTGGTGTGGGAAGTTATAATGCATCTTAATAGATTCATTTTGCAAAACCATTCTTGCTAAGATAAGCTCACCAAGTATGCAGCTCTGGTGTTTTCTCTTTGAAGCTTATATAAGCAGCGACATTTAGTTGCTCTCTTTTTTTTTCTTTAAAGTTATGAACCTGAAGTTTTCCTTCTCTCTTACAGTGTCAGTTCACAGTAGCTCAGTTTATTGATGCATGTAAAAAGAAGGAAGGCAATTATTTCTCAGAGTAGCCAAACCTGTGTCCATGGGGTGGGGAGGAAATTGTGATGAGGGTTTTAGTACATTTAATTCACTTGCTCATCAAGTGAAGGAAAGGGCAAGAGGCAGGAGGAAATTAAATTATAGAGTTTTCTTCTCCTTTTTTTATGTCCACTGCCTGGAGAATTATTACAGGCCTATATACTATTATACAGTTACATGGACAACACACCCAGTTAAAACTCTCACTTAGAATTCGATAGCAAACTATTCTGGTTAAAAATTTAAGTATGGGTTACATTAAAGCTTAATTGACACTACTGCAAAACCATGTTTATTTTCTCTGTAAATTAGCACTGTAAACAAAAAGTAGTGTGTAAAGGTTTAACCCTGTCAATAAGGACAGCTGCTATCAAATAGGAAGGCTCAACTCATTGGGCAAAAACATGAAAATGTTTTGTTTTTCCAGTAAGTGCTCAGCTGAATTCCTGACCCCTCAACCCCGCTTTTTAAATTGATTTGAGAGAGAGAGGGAGGAAGGGAGAGAGAGAGAAAGATCAATTTGTTGTTTCACTTATTTATGCCTTCATTTGTTGATTCTTGTATGTGCCCTGACGGGGACTGACCCACAACCTCGGCATATCCAGACAATGCTCTAACCAACTGCGCTACTTGGCCAGGGCTTTCCACCTTCCTTGAAGAATGGGTTTTCTTGATTAAAATAAAGTCTGATTTTATAATCTTCAAAACAGTTGATCATTAAAACAGTAGTTCTATTCATTTAAAAAGCATTATTATCATAACTGATTCAGAAAGTTACCTCTCCCAACTTTTCTAGCAGGAAGATGGGATGGTTGCACCAGTGGACCCCTGGACAAGGTCTGCACTCTCCTGTGCTTTCCTGTGCTCACTTGCTCGCTCTCTCTCTCACTTGTGCATTTCCCACACATACCCACCATAGCCCCCCATCTTGTGCTCCCTTTCCCCTTCTCTTCCTGCCTATCCCATCCCCAATGTGTGATAGTACCAAGTTAGCCAGTGGAGGGACAGATGTCAAAGCATAAACAAATGTCAGTATCACCTTTAGGCAGATCCTCAGGCTATGACGAGGTTCTCTGGTGGATTTGGCCGCTATCCATAATAACAGAATTAATTTAAAAGTATTTCTATGTACTTACCTTTTAATTCACATGTTAGTTAGAACTTTGGAGAATGATAAATACTTCACAAATGCTTGAGTAAAATAAAGAAAAAACCCAAAGATCATGTCATCAATTTCAAAATTTCTGTTGTAGGTTGTTTTGTTTGTTTATTGTTGTCTTTTTCTCTATCTCATTAATTGTAAAGTACATAAACAGTTTTCAAGGGGGAAAAGTAGATACATATTTTTAAAATTGTTTATGAAATAAACCAAAGAAGCCAGGGTTAATATCCAAATAAGCTAACAGCCTAAATCTATCTATTGTAGTAATGCAACAAAGTTGAAACAAGTACATTTCAAATGAAATTCAGATGATGATGAGGAAGAAGCTCTTTTTATTTACTCTGACTGATTTAATTCTTTTTATTTTATATGATTTATTTAATTCTACTCTCAGTCTCACAAGCTCCAAAGAGAGAGAAATAAAGTCACCCACAGGGACTTTCTCAGGACAATCTAGATGTTTCTATTCCCTATATTCCAAAAGGATTTTGATTTCAAGGGGACAAAACAAGAATGCAAATCTGAGCTCTTGCTCCTTGCTCGATCTTTCCCCATTTCCTCTCACCACTGGAAGCTCTCTTCTTTCTCCTCCTGGGCAACCAGACTTCCTGTTCTGTCACATTTGTCTTCTTACCTACTCATAGACATTTTCATATATTGTTATTTCTTTCCCTGGGGCCACAAACCTCATGGTCTAGCTTTAATGGTAGAAATACTACTGAGGATAGAAAAACATGGATTGCCAATCAGTAAAATATTTCCAAAACATTATTCTCACTGCAGAGAGATTTGAGAGTAAGTTCACGGTCGGAGTAATGTTCCTGGCATAATTCTTTCTTTAATCCTGAGCTATTATCAGTGACCATGCTTTCATTAAATTGGAGCATGTGGATGATATTTGCACTTGAGGTCTTTTCCAGTGTGGCTGATAAACTCAAATTTCATACAAATAATGATTGTATTTTGCTACTTATTTATCCGGGAGCCACCCTGCTATGTAAATCAATGTTTTCTAATCTTTATTTCATTTAAAAGGTAATAAAGACGCCCACTCAGTACACACATAGGACCACAGGGAACACTCTCAGAGCCACTGTAAAACATTGCTAAGCAATTAGGAAGGTAGTTGATATAAACTTGCATAATGTTTGAATGAAATTCACTTGACCATATTGTGGTAACCCTATGCAATGCTGCCTATGAGGAAACATGTTGGGGGGTAATTTAAAGTATACTATTACAAAATTAGCGAGTGTGTGTTTCTAATAGAATTATTTTCCCATTGCTTCTCAACGTTTATAAGTTTACTACACCTAAATGAGAGTTGAATATATGAATATAGATCTTAAAAGTTCTCAGCTCTAATTTGTTTCCTGTGAATTCAATAAATGGCATTTAGCTGCTGATGTGGAGGCTTTAGAAGGAAATTGAAACTGCATTTATGTTTCCAAATACATATAGTTCTCCTCCATCAGAAAAAGCCCATCATCTTTGACTATGCTCTCTGCTTTGGGAGGGAAACGCATGACAATCAGAGGAGGAAGACACACCATCTGGGCACACAGTCGTAAGAGAAATCCCCTGAAACCACAGATCTTTTTTTTTAATCCATATTTTAATGATCAATTTATTCTAAATTAGGGCAGTTTGAAGATATTCCTTAAAAATAGGCTTCTCTAGGCACCAATATTTCTTAAAATCTAACCTCAGAGATTTAAAGTTCATCTTCTTAAAGTGAGTTAAACAGATACTTTCCAGACAACAGGAGAGATGTATAAAAGCTACCTAAATCCTCTGGACCTTAGTTTCCTCAGAGATAAAATGAAGGAGAAAGAGAGGTGTGGTCTCTATCTTTAGCTTGTCTCATAAAGTAATAGAGATAGATGTTGAGCTTATGTTTTCTGACTGATTTCCTTCAACAGCAAAATGAGGATAGGGCTCCATGCAAATCAGTGGTCTGATATGCACACACCTTGATGATTTCTCTCCTGTTTCTGCTCCTTCCTTGAAGATGAAGGGGTTTTGCCAGAGGTTGGAATAGCCCACCAAGAACAGCTCCATAGAGGCATCAAAGGGCAAAAATAACAAGAAGACTTTGCATGTGGTTAGTTTGGGAGAGAGGTAAACTCAAATTTAAATTAACTTGAGCTTTCTAGTATTAAACAATAGAACATCTCACTCTGTTAAAAGACCCCAGAGAGAGCATCTTATCCTTGACAGGGACTCTTTAAACAGTGATACCATGTGATGGGTCTGAATGGCTAGAATTTGGGGAATGGCCCCAACAGAGTTCCTGAGAAGCACCAACAGCATATAGGGCATGTTTTGGGGAAACCTGGGTTCAGATGGTCCTGACTTGTTCTAGTAGGCTTGGACAAGTCATTTGTGGGTTCTCTTGAGCCTCAGTTTTATCATAAGTAAAATGAAGAAGCAAGTGACTATTAAGGACCTTCCCTTCCAACCTCTATTATTATATAAGTCAATAGACTCATCATTTAAGTCCCAATTGTTGTTTTAACCCTTTCTTTGACTAACACAAAAATTCCATGGAGAGTTAAGAGGTGACATCATGCAGACCAGGTTCTCAAGCAGGAAAAGGGATGAGAATTCCATCTACATAAATAGTCTCTGTTGAAGTAAACGTCTTTTCTACTAACACCCCAACCATGACAGCCCCAAACCCTAGGAAATCAAAAGGGGCAAAACGTAATCATGTGAATGCGGTATCTTAGCATTTAAAACACACATACACACACACACACACACACACACACACACACACGCAAATACAAATGCTTTGGGACAAGGTAAATTTGAAGTATTAAAAGGGATGATTTTTAGTGTATTTTCAAATTAATACAATTTTATTATGTATTAGGACTTATAACAATTTGGATTACAGTGGCAAAATAGAAATCTTTAACATTTAAACAATTCAAAATAACAAACTGAAATTAAGGTTAGTAGTAAGAGTTTTAAAAGTATTTGATATTTCTTACAAAAAGTTTATTCCCTCAACATGTCCAAAATAGTTTGAACATGTTGGTACTATTTAATAAAGATATATAATTTTTTAAAAATTGAATAAAACCATAGCATTAATATGAAGGTAAATTAGAGCTAGTCTTATTCCATTTACAACCAACTCTGAGTCTGTGTAGTAAGATTTAACAAAATTTACCAAAGAAAAGTATTAATTCAAAACAAAACAAAATTTTGTTTATAGGAGATCTCACAAAGGAAAGAGCAAACAAATCATCAGATATGTGCCTTAAATATCCTTTTTACCTTTCCAGTGTAATATTGTATTGCTTTCCAAATCAGTTGGGAAATGCTTTCCTTTTTCATACTTTTTTTTTTCTTGCTCTCATCTTTTACTTAAAGCAAGTGTTCTTCTTCACTTGGCATCATATTTCAGCCTCTCTGACATGATTGGCAAATATGGCTGCTGCTCTCTGATTTTTGCCCTTTACCAACCAGATGGTGGTGATTTCAGTAATAATCTCACATTTAAATAAGTCACATCTCACAGGGCCCCTGACAGTTCCTCACTTACTCATCCTTCCAACACTTCAGAGGAGGAGACACGGTTTGGCTAATCATGCCCTGGAGTGGAGATCCAGAGATTAGAGAGCCACGTGGATGAAGAGGTGACAGGGGAAGGCAGCATAATGAAATATCACGAAGAAAGCTATCTTAAGAAATCAGAAATGCTTAAATAAGATTTCCTTTTTTACAGCTGAGTAGTATTCCATCATGTAAATGTACCTTAGGTTTTTGATCTACTCATCTACTGATGGGCACTTGGGCTGATTCCAAATCTTAGCTATTGTAAATAATGCTGTACTGAACATGGGGAGGGGGTAAATGGTGACAGAAAGAGACTTGACTTTGGGTTGTGGGTGCACAATGCAGCATACAAATGATGTGTTACAGAGTTGTCCACTTGAAACCTGTATGGTTCTATTAACCAATGTCATCCCAATTCATTCAATAATAAAAAAAAAAATGCTGAAATATTTCCAAGGTCAAAATTATACTTCTAAATATATTTCCTCTAAAATCCTCTTCTTATTCATCATCATTTAGGAATGGAAAGGAAAATTCACATTATTCTGTTCTTTATTTGGTAGATTGGTTTGCTTAAAGGTATCTGAGAAGCCCTTTGCTCTTGAGTTTTGCCTCTAAGAATGTAAGCATATCTCTTTCCAAAGACCTGGCCTGGTTTAACCCATGAGTTAAACCTGGCACTAGGACTTGCAGAAAGTTTACAGCTTTCACACTACTGCTTCCTGGGCCGAGCTACTGCAGTGCCAGAGTATGAGCGAGGACTACAAATGAGTTTGCTTAATCTTTGACGCTGCAAATTAGTTATAATTATTATGTAGAGAGTATTGACAAGCAATGTTTGCAATGCAAAGATTTTAATAGACTTATCAGGTGGGTTTATGCACTATTCATTAAAATTTTTAGGATTGTTTTGAGATTTATTAAGGATTAAAAGACCGTATTTATAGAAAAGACAAGACTGGTTTTTATACCTGAGTGAGGGGGTGTTTCTACTTATTTATCAGGGGAAAAGATAATCATGATTTTTTTTTCCCAGGTAATAAATGTATGTTAAGAATTTCGTGTTTGGTGAAGACTGGTGAAGGAAGACTGGTGAAGGCTTAGGGGACATGAGATGGTTCAGTATCTTCTATAATGAACTATACTGGCCCTAACTCACAAAGGAGTAATACTTCTAAACCCAGGTATTAAAGTCATAGAACAATAAAAAGCTAATATGTAGAATCTAGTTCAACCATGACATTTTTAAATACTTTAAAAGTTGTATTTTTTTTTATTTTAGTGTTAAATGTACAGAAAAGATGCAATGATAGTACAGAGAGTTTCCATATACACCTAATTTCCCCTATTGTTAGTATCTTACATTATTATGGTACATATGTCACAAATAATGAACTAATATTGATACATTATTATTCACTAAATTTAATTCTTTATTTGGATCTCATTAATGTTTCCCTAACTTCATTTTTCTGTTCCAGGATCCCATCCAACATATCACATTACATTTAGTTGTTATGTCTCCTTAGGCTCCTCTTGGCTATGATGGTTTCTCACTTTCTTTGTTTTTAATGACCCTGACAGTTTTGAAAAATACTGGTTAGGTATGTTGTAGTATGTCTCTCAATTTGGGTTTGTCTCATGCGTTTCTCATGATCAGGCTAGAGTTACAAGTTTTGGGGAGGAAGACGATAAAGGTGAAGTGCCCTCTCATCATGTTATATCAAGGGTACACGCTACCAACATGGCTCGTTACTAATCATCTTAACCTTGATCCTAACTATAGTATTTGCCAGGTTTCTCCATTTTAAAGTTACTTTTTTGTTTCACTGGCCACATACTCTTTGGGAGCAAGTCACAAAGTGTAGCACTCGTTTAAGGACCAAGGAGTTATCCTCTACCCTTGAGGTGGAGCAATATATAGAAATTATGTAGAATTCTTTGTATGGAAGATTTGTCTCGTATTTCCTATTTATTTACTTATTCAGTTACTTGTTTATATCAGTATACATTTATGGATAGGTATTTTATATTTTGGCTTATACTTTGAGTTTTAACCCAACATTATATAATATATTTTGTTGTTCAAATTGCTCTAGCGTTAGCCATCGGGAGCTTTTTCAGTTGGCTCCTGTGTCCTAGCATATTGTTTTTGAGATCTTACTTTCTGTCACTATAAGATGTTCCTGGCTCTTCTGTTATATTCCCTGCTTCAGTCCTCCTACCAGACATTTTATTTTTAAGTAGCCCTGGTTTCTTTTATTGGAGAATGGTATTAGAAACCAAGATCTGAGCACTGGCAACCATGTCCTTTTACAGATTACATAACGGCAGATAAGAGAAGTTAAGGGATTTTCTCAAGGTGCAAAAATGACTAGTTTCAAAGCGAATATTGGAACACAAGTATGTTGATACCTGGGTCACCAACTTGTCATGACACCATTCTGCTTTTCCTTTCAGAACATGCAGCTTTCATGGGCCTATAAATAAAAAAATACGTCCTTCATTCCATAGTCTAGACATTCTGAGTGTCCTGCAGTTACATGCAATTTTATTTATGCAGGACTTTGAATGCTTTCCATGAAAGAAAAGATGAAAGCAAGAAAAATACAGTTATCTTAATAACGACAAAGGAAATAATGAAGGGTCATTTTCCAAACAGGGGAAGGTTTAGATTACACAGAGAATATCAGCATGTCTTTTTATGCTCAGAAAATCTACTATGTCACATATGTGTGTACATGGCCTGTCACTTTCAAGGTCTTCATCAGTTTGTCACATTTATTTTATTTATTTATTTTAGAGAGAGAGAGAGAGACATTGATTTGTTGTTCTGCTCATTATGCATCCATTGGTCGATTCTTGTGTGTGCTCTGACCCGGGATTGAAGCCACACCCTTGCCTTATTGGGACGATGCTCTGAACAGCTGAACTCCCCAGCCAGGGCCTGTCACATTTCTTTTAGATGTGTATATTTAAAGCCGTGCAGCCCCAGAGCATATTTACTTGCATATACATCTAAAAAGGACAAGAATGATTCATGTAGCTGGACATTTGAAATCTGTCGTAATAAAGAGTAATGCTTATTGTTTCTTTTTGAGAGGAGATGTAACAAATTTCCCTATGGTCTTTGAGAAGTGCAGGATTTAGGGGTAAATTAGTACATAAAATATTATCAGAAACTTTGACAATGTTCTTTGGTGCCAGAAGGCAAGCATAGTACACATCTCATATAACCTTGTTATATACATTATATAGACAAATTTTATATTTTAAAGTACAGTAGATCGCCCTGGCCAATTTGGCTCAGCATTGGCCTGGTACTAAAGAGTTGCAGGTTCAATTCCGGTCAAGGGCATGTACCTCGGTTGTGGTTCGGTCTCCAGCCCTGGTCAGGGTCTGGGGGAGGCAACCAGTTGATGTGTCTCTCTCATATCAATGTTTCTCTCTCTCCCTTTCTCCCTCTCTCCCTCCCACTCTCTATGAAGATAAATGGAAAAATATCCTCTAATGAGGATTAAAAAAAAAAAAAAAAGTCCAGTAGATCATTTTAATATTAATGTTTTAGGCTTATTTCCTTTTTTTTTTAAATCTATACGTCATGTGTTCTTAGTAGATTCCATGCATTTAATAAACAGTAATGCTTATTACTACTGCTAAGTATTACTAAGACTGTTCCAGCCCTTATGGGTGATGTAAAGATGAATAAGTCCCAGATCGTGTTGATAAAATGGTACCCTAACGTATATTTTACTGTTGACCTCCATAGCTCCCAATACAATATAGCATACACTATAAACACTAAGGAAGCAATCATTGTTTAACAAATTTAGAGTCAATCTAGGTAATATTGGGCTTTTGCTATGTTCACTGGTAATTGTTTCAATTAAAGTATTTATATTGCAGTTGGTCACCAGCACAAAACCTGTGTTAGAGAAGCTCTTAATAATTATTTTTATATGTCTATAATGTCTTTGTACTTTTGGTAATAAACCCTGTAAATTAACAGCTGAGCCTATGACTCTATGAAGACTTCCTTTCTGATTTATCTCATAAGTAGTGAGATACTTCTGATGTACCAGTTTCTTGAATGCTTACACCTGCTAGTTATCCCAATTGAGTTCAGTAGTGAAAGACATAGCCGTGTAAGTTTTTCATATTTTTTTCCTAAAATAGAGAGTATATTTTGAATACACACCCTTAAAAGTAATCCCTATCAGCTATTCTCATTTTATTTATTTTTTCTTTTTATTGAATTTATTGGAGTGACCCTGTTGAACAAAATTTTACAGATTTCAGGTGCACAGTTCCACAACACATCATATGTACACTGAATTGTTGTTCACCACCCCAAGTCAAGTCTCCTGCCATCACCACTTGGGCCCCCTGTACCCTCCTCCAGCTCCCTCAACCCCACCTCGCCCCCAGCAGTCCCCACACTGTTGTCTGTATCCATGAGCTTCTCTTCTTTTTTATTCTCTCTCGATCTAATTTTAGTAGGTGAAATCGTTTTATATAATTTTGAAATTTATGCACATTGTTCAAATTCCAAAATGTGAGGGTATCTTTTTTAACTTTTTATTATTTTTAATTTTATCTTAAATTGTTATTTTTATATGTGTTGCAATTAATAAAAATATATGACACTTACCAATTACTGGTCCTGTAATATTCAACCAATTGCTAGTACCAAATGTTTAATGTAGGCAAAACCTCTCATTCAGTAGTAGTAAGAATAATCACATTTTTACTTACATTTACATTGGTTCATCAGTATATGTCTATTATGTAATTTATTGAAACGTTCTCTGAAGGAACGTGGTCAGAGGTATAGCTAAGCCTTTTAAATAATAAGTCCTTTTATATGGGTTTGTACTAAATAAACCTAATTGATATTAAAGGCAATATCTTCAAAGAGCTTGTTAAGGAATCTTTAGACCCCAAAATACACATTTTTAATTCATATAACTTGAACACATCTGTATCCTATCTAAAGCAATTTATCTCCAATTCTAAATGGGTAAGAATCATTGTTACTTATATAACCCTTTCTAGGTTGTCCTCAACCTTCATAAGGAGTGGCTGAGTTTGGAGAGTAACAGATGTACATTAAAACATTAAAGAAACTTTTCTAATTAGTCTTCATAAACCTTCAATCATTTGCCTGAAATATCTAGCCATAGTTCATATATGGGTTGGCCGGTGGTATTTGTGTAAAGGACACGGCATCCTACTATAGGGCTCTCAGATTCCCTGCTTTCTCCCTCAGAGGAAGAGAAGTTCTCAGAACTAATTTCTCAATGGGAAAAAAAATGCACATAATCAAAGTGAACCATATTTAATTTTATTATTGAATATTAGCAACCTTTCTTAAGTCTTGCCTCATAATTTTTCTAATTCAAGTAAACTTCTTTGGTGTTAGTTTAATTTCCTTGGGAAAGTTCAAGTTGGTCCTGGTTTTCTAGTTCTTTTAAAAACTTCTATGGTAGAACAAATCCAGAAGAACAGAATAAGATCCCCTAAACTTATCAAATGGAAATGAATTTATGAGAAATGGTAAAGGCATTTGTGAAACTGAATTCAAAGTCAATCTCTCACATTCTAAGTCCTGGTGAGTATTCAGCACACTAAAAGCTAAGCTCTGGTTTTTGGTTTGGCATATTATTTTCTGAACTGACATTTGACTAACTTCACTGATCTATAAAAATTTTATTTGCCTCTTTGAGGATTAGATGAAGTTCTTCCCATCAACAAAGGAACAGGATAGTCACAGGCACCACAATTACTTGTTTTCCTTTTTGTAAATGACATGATTTGAAAATAAAACCAATTCATGGTTAATTTGAGACTGCAGTCATATTCTGAATATCCGAATGCTCAGTTCTAGAGAAGTTTGAACATTCCCCGTATTTTCATTGTGCCAAGAGAAAGATATGAACCAAAATTTTATCTCCTCAGACAAAACTGGATCCCAAGGGAAGGTTGTTTGGCCTCATTAGATATAAGCTTTAGGAAAGGGAAGGGGTAAACATGTCATTCAAAGAGAATTTGGGGCACAGTAACAGGCCCAATGCCTAGGAAACCAAACCACTCAGTTTGATACAGGACTCCTTTCTCTTCTCCTTCTGACTCCATGATCCCATCTTAAGCTTTATTTTATGGCCTATTTGTTCAGGGATGAGCATTTAGTGAAATGACAATGAAAGGAGGAGTTGACAAACTATGACCTATTAGCCATATCTGGTCCACTGCCTGTTTTTGTAAATAAAGTTTATTGGAACACAGCCATGCTGATTCATTTGCACATTACCCATGGCTGCTTTGGTGCTACAGCAGCAGAGTTTATTAGTTGCAACAGAGATCATATGGCTCACAAAACCTAAAATATTTACTACCTGACCCTTTACTGGAAAAGTTTTCTAGCTCTGAACTGAAGGATCAACTGATAACTTTGGATTTGCAAACATACCAGTATTTGCTGGCTCAAAAGCCAGCACTAATCATATATATCACATATTTCTTCATTAAATGATACAGCATTTCAAATCTTAGACCATTTTCTCATTTTCACTCTGCAAAGAGAACTATGTATGTTAGTGAAGAAAATAAATAGCTCAGCAGGAAGGAGATTCAGAATACTTCATCTGACTCCATTACTTTTCTCCACATTAGTGACTTGAAAACCATATGAATATTGAGGAAAACAGCATTTCATGTTTCTTTACAACTTATCATTACTGGTATTGCAAGAATGCACAGACTTCTCAAGACTTCATTGCAGAGTGGGATTCTTTTGTATGCATACACACACAGAGATTCACCCAATACACACACACACACACACACACACACACACACACACACACACACGCATGCATGTGCATGCAAAACTAGCCTGCGTGGACACCCAGCTCCTTCTCTCATTTTTTTACATCCACTTGGGTACTGACCACCAGCTGGCATAAATGACAGATGATTCTAACTTTCAACAGATGTCTTTCTGACCCCAAAGATAATGGAAATGACAAATAATAACTTTGTAATTACCTTAACTTCAACCAAAGCATAAGCTGAAAAATAACCAGATGAGTACTACAGGGAACATGTGGGGATGACTTCCCATTTAAGCCTGTGTAAGTGTTCCTGTGCTGTGCAGCTCAGGAACTGTGCCAAGAGAGTGGAGAAGGCAGCTAAACATGCACCCAACCATAAATCTTCTTGGCCCCATGATAAACAAATAAGATTTCAGCATCTGCACACACAGCTGACAAGAAAAGGAAAAATGAAGATTAAATGGGAACCAGGGCAGTGAGAGCATGGAGTTTCACAGCACTTTGGATCGAAGTCCTCTCATTTAAAATACATTTTAAATGCTCACATTCTCTTTTCTGTTTTCTGGGACTGGTCCTTGGGAAGAAACAATGAAAGACAAAAATGGCAACTCAAAATGGTGAGAAGAGAGTTTGCCTTTTGCTGGTAGTCTTAGTTTGGGAAGTGGGTGAGACAACAATTGTGAAATGCAGTGTACCATTTCTACCCTTGACCAACGCCATGGCTGACTGAGCTTCTTGCTTCGAGAAGAACAGAGAGACCTCTGAGCATGGTGATACTTTTCTTTATTTTCAAGAATCTGGAGCATTTTTAGCTAAGTCTTTAGATAAACACCCAGAAGTAAAATTTTTAGTTGGACTAAAAATCCTAGCTAGGCTGCCTGGAGATCAACCAATCCATGCGTAGAAACCATTCTTACTTGTGATGGTTAATTTTATATGTCAACTGGGCTATGGGGGGGTCCAGATATTTGGCCTACCATTATCCTGGGTATTTTTGTTAGGGTTTTTGGACAAGATAAACACTTAAATTGGTAGATGGAGTAAAGAAGATTGTACCCCTTAATGCAGGTTGGTGCCATGATCACCTCCTGCAGGCTAAACATCTCACTTTGATCTAACCGTACCTCATTAGACATAGCCTAAGTTCTTCCATCCTCACAGTCACTCTTCTCTAATGTCCTATAGTGTGGTATAGATAGAGCCTTCTTTAGGTATAGAGTAGCATAATCATCACCTGAATTCTAATGCTATATGTTGACTAATGAAGCATGCATTGGCATAATTTTTCTATGATTGTATTAGTTTTGACCTACATTAGCCTAAATAATCCTGCTATATTAAATGTTTCTGCTAAACTACATATTTCTGTGTAAAAAAAAAATAATAATAATAACTACAGAAACTTAGTAAGCCATAGTTTCAACTGTTACCTCTAAGATGTTTTCCCTTGGACCATTTCTAGATCAAATCTCTCATCTAAGTTCCAGCACCAGTTCAGTCACCTACTGGAATGTCCATGGATACACTGCTAGATGTAAGCTATATGAAGGCTAGCTTGTTTGTTTTATTTTCTGCTGTATGCCCAGTGCCTATAGGAGTCTCTGACATCTAGTAGGTAGGGTCTCTGCAAATATTTTCAAACAAATATATAAATGAATCTTAAAATGAGCATGTTTTAATATAATCTTATCAACTTATTCCACTTTCTATATACCCTCTCAGGAGGGTGGTAACTCCATATATACGTGTACCAAAGCCAAAAACTTGAGAATCATCCTGTATTCCACTCTCAATTTCAACTCATATATCTAATTAGATATCAAGGAACACTGATTTTTCCCTGAATGTCTCTCAAATTGATCCCCTTTCTCTTTTTCACCATCTTTGCCTTAGTTTAGGTCTTCATCTTCTCCCTATTGATATTTTCAATAGCCCTCTAAATAAATTAATGACTGAATTCTTGCCTCTACTCTTTTAACCTATCCATTCTTCGTACCTCTGTCAAGTTGTCTTTCTAAGATACAAATCTGGTGAAATTATCATACTGCTTAAAATCTTTCAGTGGCTTCCCATGACGGTCACAGTAAAATACAAATCCCTTAGCAAGGCATTCATCATTTGCAGCTCTTTAATGTTCTGACTCATTCCTACCTTTCCAGATTTATTTTTATTTACTTGCCCACCAAGTGCCCCATTCCTCACCTCTGACCTGTGCATGTGTTATTGCCTTTGTTTCTTCTCTTTATGTATAGAATTAACTGTAACTCACTGAACCATTTGGGGGGGTGGTTGCTGATCTTTCCCAGGCTGGGTAAGATACTTTGTCTATGCTCACAGAACACCTTTGCCTAACCTCTATTGGAGACAATCATAATGAAGTGTGCTAAGGGCGCTCTCTCACACTTGACTGTAAAATTGTGTGCATTTATATTCTCAGTGTTCATCCCAGTGTTCAAGACATACTAAGAGCTCAGTTGAATAAGTTGCACTCTATTAAGCATGTTTCAAAAATGGTTGGTAGATTAAAAGTCCCATGTGCCTGGAAGACATTATAGAACAAGTAATACATATGAGCAAAGGCACAGGGACAAGAGAACTCTGCTTTTGTCTGGAAGAGCCAGGCACATGGAATTCAGGAAGGGATTGGGGAACAGAGGGCTAGAAAAACATATTCTTGGCAAAGAGAATTTCTGAGGTCAGTGAGTTGCCATCTGGCTGTCCTGCTGACCTAGTGTTCTGTTCTAGTCTTCCAGCAAGCAATAAATTATGTGCTTCACACAGACTTTCCTCTGAGTGTCCCACACCTCACATTTTGCAGTCTCCCCTTCTTCAGCAATAACAGACAAAGCCGCTGAGTTCAGCACATATTATCTTGTTAGCAAGGTTTTCCCTTCAGTGCTGCCTCTTTGCAACCCAATTTTTCTAATGCTGACTCCTAAAATGGCTTGATGTCCAGATAGAGATTCAACATCAGAGTCAGGAGCACTAAAATCTGTGCTACCATTGTGCAAATGTGCTGGCAGAGGTGATCATGATTTATCTCTTGTGCATATATTGAAGCATTCCAAAGCCCTCAGTCCAAATAACTCACATTTATGGAGTACTTGCTTTGTACTAGGTATTGTTCTAAGTATTCTGTATGTGTTACCTCACAACACTTCTATAAGATATTTACCATTGTTATCCCCATTTTACAGATGATGTTATTGAGACAGAGAAGTTAGGAAAACTCTACAAGGTCATACAGTTGACAAGGTTTGGAGTTAGACTTTTTAAATGTAGCTCCAAATTCCATGAACTTAGTCATTATCCTGTGGTGCCTCTTTAAAATAGGCAAGAAATACAGGACCAAGAAAGAGAACATGGCATCTAATATTGATGTTGCCATAATTGTGCAATTTTAGATAAGTCAGAACCCCATGAAATTTAATTTATTTATCTGTACAATGACAGAATTTATATAGAAGAGCAGACTTCTAACATTTTTACTTCCACAGCCCCTAACAGAATTAAAAAATATATATCGTATCCCCTTGTGCATTTTAAAATGACATCTCGATTTTCAATAATATGCTTAAATATTTGCCAAAAAAAAAGTACATTCTAGCATCTTACAAATACAGATTTTTTTCAAAAATTTTTTTCTTTATTGATTTTTAGGGAGAGAGAGGAAGGGAGGGGGAGAGATAGATAGAAACATCGATGAGAGAGGAAATCGAATGGCTGCCTTCTGCATGCCCCCCACTGGGGATCAGGCCCACAACCTGGGCATGTGCCTTGACCAGGAATTGAACCAGCGACCTCTTTCTTGGTGCATGGGTCAACACTCAACCACTGAGCTATACCAGCAGGGCACAAATACAGATTTTTAACTAAAAATCTTTATTACCTTTTTTTTTTTTTTTTTTTTAATATAGGCACTTCAGCTCTTTTCTGGATACTGTGTGCATTGGATATCTTTTCCATCCTTTAACTTTCAGCCTATCTATGTCTTTAAATCTAAACTATGTCTGTTGTACAGAGCATGTAATTAACTCTTACTTTTTCTTATCTAGGCTGATGACTTGTGCCTTTTGATTGGAGTCTTTAGTACATTCATACTTAACGTAATTTTGATATGGTTAGATTTACATCTGTCATTTTGCTATTTGTTTTCTATATGTCTCACCTATTTTCGTGGTTGTCATTATTCTACTGTTTCTCCTTTATTGCCTTTTTTTGTATTAAGCCAATATTTTTTAGTAAACCATTTTAATTAATCTGTTGAGATTTTTTTGAGTTAATTTTCTAAGTGGTTACACTCTAAATTACAACATGCATTAAAAAATTTGTATACGTTAAGGTGTGCAGCATAATATTTTGATATACGTATACATAATGCAGTGATTACAACAGTCAACTAATTAACATATCCATTTCCTCACATAGTTGCCATTTATGTGTGGTGAGACCACCTGTGATCTACTCTCTAAGCAAATTTCCAGTATTTAATGTAGTATTATACTGTTAAACATTATTATACATTAGATCTCTGATCTTATTCATCCTACATAATTGCAACTTTGTATTCTTTGACTAACATCTCCCTATTTTCTCCACCTCTCCACCTTAATTTATCACAATCTGTTTCAGATTAATACTGACCTAATTCTAGTAAAATAAAGCTCCATTTCCCTCCTCCTTTGTGCTATTATTCTCATATATATTACATCTATACAGTTGTCCCTCGTTTATCGCGGTTAATCCGTTCCAGACTCTAGCGGTTGCATCTGGCGTTGAAGGATTCCTGGGGTGCTCGAATACATAGGCTTACAGTCCATATGTACAGCAATTTTCATTTTAATTGTAATACAGGGGTGTGTTATTGACTCAGACAACCGAGCGCGTGCTGTATCATTTTCACTGTCTCCATCAACTTTTTAATGAATATATTTGAAAAAACCACGATAGAGTGAAGCCACGAAAGTCGAAGTGCGAAGTGGCGAGGGACGACTGTATATGCTATGAACACAGTAATAGTGTTATAATCATAGCTTTAAACAATATTATGAATATTTTTAATTAAGAAAAAATATATATAAAGAGTATTTTATGTTTACCCATATATTGTCATTTCCTGCTCTTCTTTTGCTCTTCTGTGTTTGACTTCACACCTGGTGTCATTTCCTTTCAACCTAAAGAACTTCTTTTGTAGGACAGATGTGCTAGCAAAAAATTCTTTCTGTTTTTGTTTATCTAGGAATGCCTTTATTTTGACTCATTTTTAAAGGATAGTTTTGCTAAATAAAGAATCCTTGATGGAAACTTCATTAATGTTTACAGTCCACTAAATTGAGGCATTTGGGGCTTGGAGCAGCATTCCTCCAGGAAACATATCCTTTGAAAGTTCAGTTGCCCTGGAATATCCAGGCTCTATTATAGTTAGAAAACACTGGTTTCTGTACAGTAGGGATTCTCAGAGTCTTTCAAATGTTAATATGTGTCTTGACTCTTGAAGGAGAAGGTAGAGCTTGAAATGCTTCCAGAAATGTTTTGACTCTGGGGAACTTTTCCTACTGAGCATCTCACTTTACTAGTGTTCTACAACAATAGTTGAACAGTGTTAATCTAGTTTGTGTAAGTAAACTGAGGCACAGCAAGTGACTGAATATGGCCCAGTGGATCAAGCAATGGCACAGTGAACAGAGAAGCAGGATAATTATATTTCCATCCTAGCCACTCATGGCAGCATCACAATCAGGATTATGTTATTGGAGAGGCATGGGTTATGCCATTTATTGACAGTCAAAAAATGTGTTTTGATTTATTTATTATTGATTGTTCTGTTGTAAACTATTGCCATATACTTGACCATACAGCTTGATCAGTGATCTGGAACTTAGTTTTATCTTCAGCTTAATGCAACTGCATGCTTAACTGTTATATGTCACACTGAATAGAATATATATATCGCAGTTGAATATATATATATCGCAGTTGAAACTTCTCTGCTTTCTAATTACATTTTGATTACTGAGGCATTATCAGGGCATCCTGCAAAACTCAACTAATGCAAACATAATTCTCCTTTAATGCCAATCCCAGGAAGAGTTTAACTTGAAAACAGCAAGATTCATTTTTGAATCTGTAGATTATTTTAAATGCATAGTCGCTAGATTTTATGAATTGTATAAAAAGGAGAAAACAGATCATCAGAGAGTTCTATTATTTCTACTCTTCTGAAGGAGGCAGGGAAAAGTACAATGCTCACAGCAGTCAGCTGTGTAGTGTGGAAGATGATTGTAGAAAATCTGGAAGATAATTGCAGAACAAACATACAGCTGTACCATTGCACACAGCATTTAGCTCCTCAAGTAATATATATGTGAGAATAGGACCATAGCTTTTATAAAACTATAATCATTAGTATGGTTAACATTTATTGAACTCTTGCTATATGTCATTTCATCCACACAACAATCTAATGAGGTAGCTGCTATTAATTATCTTTTATAAAGGTCAGGAAACAAAGCCAAAAAGATTAAGTAACATGTTTAAGATTCAACCAGTATCTTGCCTATGACTTAGTATCTATGCTTTTAGTCACTGTTCTACATTGTGGAGAACAGTATACTAATGGTTCTCAAGTGTCGTCTCCAAAACATATCAACATAACTTGGCAAGTTGATAGAAATGCAAATATTTGGGTCCTAGCCCAGACCCCACTGAATCAGAAACTCTGGGGATGGAGCTCAGCAATCTATGTTTCAACCAGCCTTCTGGGTGAGTCTGAGGATCTCAAATTTGAGAGCTACTGCTCTTTAGCATGATACTTCATAAATATATTTTTGGTTGAGGTATATTTTAAGAGACAATGTAAGGAATTGTATTTATAACACATTAGAATTTCATCTCTCAAATTTTCAATGTCCAACTACAGAGCACATTATAGCATTCACTTTGTCTTATTTATAAAAATGCAGTACAAGATTTTGTCTTGTTTTCTGTATCAGTGAGTGTTCCCAGTGCAACTGCATCACATGGATATCTGCCTCTGCTGCCTTTGGAGAAGCCGATCCTACTTACACATGAAGTTCCCGTGCTGTAATTTCCTCATGTACTTACATCATCTATTTACTGGAATTCATCAGTATCCAGCACAGTCTCTGGGACATAGCAGATAATTAGTATTCATCATATGTCAATAAGGCATACATGACAAAGGTGGTTATTGGTCTTCAAAGATGGATTCCCCAGTAAACCATACTTCTCAGGAACCATGTCCTGTGTAGTGACATTGTATTAATTTCAAGACTAGGTCATTAAATACTGTTCAGTTTCTGCATTGGTCTCTTGGAATACATGTTCAAGGAAAAATTAGCCACCATGTAAGAAGTCTAAACTGAGACATCCATGCTGCAAGGAAGCTGAAATTATCTAGCCAAATGGAGAGGTTCTGTGGATAGAGAGAAATGCCCAGTCATCTTCAAGTGTTCTGAGCTTCCCAAGTGAGGCACACAACTTGTAAGTTAAGAAGCTATCATGGACATCCAGCTCAGCAGGGTCTTTCAGTTGGTCCCCATCTATCATCTGACTGCAACTCTGTGCATGACCTCAGGCAAGAATAGCCCATGTGAGCTCATTCACTCACAAAAACTATAATAAATCTTGTTTTAAGTCACTATATTTTGGGATAGTTTGTTATATAGTGATATATAACTATAAGGATAGGTCGGGGTTTAAAGGTATTCCATATATTGAACATATGTCATAGTGCCTAAATATAATACAATGAGCAGAGGGAGAAGGGTCAGGTCTATGCATAATTTACTTCCTTTTGCTAGCTTTAGGAACATCTTCGTGTTGCTTCAATGTGGACTGTAAGTGCTCTTATTGTAAGTATAAAAACTAAATCTGCATGGCAGGCAGTGTTGCATATTGCATATTTCAGTTGAGTTAGAAATTTCATTAACAGCACAGGGAATAGTTTTATGAGTGTCCATGAAACAAAGAAGGATAAATTTGTATCCTGTTTAAAATTTTATAATGTGAGTTACACTCTACATTAAGTACATCAGTTTCTAATACAGCCTAAGAAAAATGACTAAAGGTTGACTGGTACTGCTTCCATAAAGCTGTGAGACTTGTATCATATGAAGTAGTACCCAGTTCTCATATGACCACTTGCTCATGGAGCCAGGTAGACACACATTATATCTTCCACACTGGGTCTTTCTCTGTGACAACTGGTAAACCCATCTAGTTAGCATACTACAGCTTAATATTGTCAAATTCCTGACCCTACAAAACCTATCTTTTATATTAAAATTATTATTTTTCTCTACCTCCCTTCTTCTCCAATATATACTGAACTAAATACATACCTTTATGTACCACTTACCATTTATCACATAGTATATATGCTGGCTTTATCCTATATACAACTAAATTATAATGTATTTATAGGCAAAAAATATTTTTTCAAATTTTATTAAGATATACTTAACATATACCATTATATAAGTTTAAGGTGTAAAATGTGCTCATTTGATACACTCATATATTGCAAAATGATTACCATCACAGCATTAGCTAACACCCTTATCATGTAACATAAATACCATTTCTTTTTTATGGTGAGAACATTTAAGAGCTACTCTCTTAGCATCTTTGAAGTATATAACAAAATATTATTGACTATAATCACCACGCTGTGGTCCCCAGAACTTATTCATTTATAACTGAAAGTTTGACCAATATCTCTTCATTTCCCCCAACAGCTAGCCCTTGGTAACCACCATTCTAGTCTCAGTTTCTGTGACTTAGGTTTTTTTTAATTACACATATAAGTGAGAACATACAGTATATGTCTTCCTCTGTCTCACATATTTCCCATAGCATAATGCCCTCACGGGTCATCCATGTTGTTGCAAATGGCAGGATTTCCTTCTTTCGCTGGCTGAATGATGTTCCATTGTATGTGTATATACCACATCTTTTTAAATAAGTCTATTTATCCTCTGACACTTAGGATATTTTCATATCTTGGCTTTTGTGAATAATACTACAATGAATATGAGAGTGCAGATATTTAGTCAAGATCCTGATTTCCATTGCCTTGAATGTATACCCACAAGTGGATTGAAGAATTATACAGTAGTACTATTTTCAGTTTTTTAGGAACCTCCATACTGCTTTCCATATTGTCTGTACCAGTTTACACTTCCACTAACAGTACACTAAGAGCAAAGATCCCCTTTTCTCCATATCTTTGCAAACACATTATCTCTTGCCTTTTTGATAATAGCCATTGTAATAGGTGTGATATCTCATTGTGGTTTTGATTTGTATTCCCTGATAATCAGTGATTTCCAACACCTCTTAATGTATCTGTCAGCCTTTTGTACAGGGGAGGGAAAAGTAGGTTGACAGTTGTAATACAAATAAACAATACAATAATTAATAAATAATAATAGAAGAATAAATTCTATGTTTCCCATACTCACAACTGTAAACCTTCTTTTACCTACCCCTGCATATCTTCTTTGGAAAAAATTCCTACTCAGTTCCTCTGTCCTGGTGAGAATCCTCTTTGTGATTTGCATTCATCCACCTTCTGATTGTATCCTCACATGGTAGAGAGTGATATAATCCTCTCCTGTCTCTTCTGTGATGGTGCCAATCCCATTTATGAGGGCTTCACTCTCATGATCCAACTACTTCCCAAAGACTTTTCCTTTAAATACCTTTACATTTCAGGTTGGGGCTTTGTTATATAAATGTACAGGAAGGGGACACAAACATTCAGTCCATAGTAGTAGCTTTCGAGGAGCGGACACTAAGAAACTCTGTGAAGTAGGGTAGCAGAGTACAGGGATGTATTTTGCTGGGAGATCTAGGATCCCAGTAACAAAATCTACAAAAATACAGAATTCTGTGTTCATTCTACTCAACCCATTTCCTCTCTCCATTCCACCCTCCTCCTCAGAACTGACTTTTGAACATATGTGCAAAATTCTCACACTACATATTGACAGCTCTGCCTAAGACTATAAAAGTTATGTTATAATGGTAATAATGCTACTGAAAAAAATTAAGTCAGCACTTTCTCATTTCCATACAGGTCCCAGGAAAGCAGCACATCTGTGCAGCTGCTTGAAACATCCTTCTGTGCTTTTCAAACCGTGAAGCCTTAATTCTTTCCCAGAAAATCACTGGTGAGGCTGTTGGAGCTGTGAAGAAGCATGGAAATGCTAACCTTTAGCATCCTTAGATGTCAAATTTGTTAACCATGAAAGTTACTTCTATTTTTCTAATGAATACATGCAGTTCAGACATCCAGATACAATAGACACTCGAGTTCTGGTGATAATGAGCAGCTGATACAGCATCCTGCATCCTTCCCCACAATTCAATCACTTCTTTTGTTTCATCCCATCCTGCCAAAAAGCCTATCCCTCCCATCTCAGGTGCAACTGACTCATGAGCATCTTTCTTCCTCCTCAAATCAGATATGCTCTCTTCCTTCCTGCACTTCCATCCCCTGTGGACTGTTGCATCCTGCCCTGGATTTTACTTATGCATCTACCTCCTAGCTCTCTTTGTAAACTGTCTACTCTCCGAAGGCAGGGACAACAGCTTGTTAACCTTTGTATTACCCTTATATTTTAATATACAGTGGTTTTTTTGTGACAAGCACTACATTATGCCTTTTAGTGCATTATCTCAATCTTTAAGACACTGTAGTTGTAGCTGTTGATGCCCCACCCATAGGTCCTTGAGCCTGGAAATTGTGATGCTCCTAGGACTTCCAGCTGCCAGGACCAACATCCTTTTGCCAAGAAAGTACTTTGAAATCTGCTCTGCCCAAAGGCACCACAAGCAGAAGTGCTAGAGAATTAATGTTTATTTCCAACACCTTCTCCTTAGAAGTCTTCAGTAATGACTGATGGGAGTTGGTGTATAAATATCCCAGCTACTTTTTTTCCCTCTTGATGGAATAACTCTGGGAAAGGTGTTCTGCACATGCTCCCAAAGTTTTCTAGCTCATCAGTTCTCAAACTTGAGTGAACAACAGAATCACCTGCAGGGTTTTTAGGCCAGATTGATGGGCCCACATGCAGAGTTTATGATTCAGTAGGTCTGAAGTGGGACCTGAGAATTTGCATTTCTAACTAATCAGTGCCCAGATGATGCTGATGCTTGTCAACCATGAACTATACTTTGAGAATGAGTCCTCGCTCCAGGTATCACAGTGATAACTTGCTTCTTAGCCTATCCTCCATTAGTTGCCTTCTCTTCCCTCCCTTGCTGTCTTGTTTCTGAGATCACCTTGCAGTTAAACAATTTGTACCCAATCCTAGTTTTGGGGTCTGCTTCCAAGGAAACACAAAATAAGACAACCACTATCTCGATAGTCATTCTTGCCATCTTGCATAGAGAGACTAGGCTACTTGTCTCAGGTAACACAAGAGGAACACAAGTCCAGCCATTAACCACCACCTGTCCACTTGGCATAATGCTTTCTCCATATAAAGTGCATAAATGTGAGTAGAATTAAATTCAATGGTGTTGATCAACTATTTTATAAGTATCAGAATCAGAACCTGTTTACTGTTTGGAAGTCTCAAAGGAATCACAATGAGTATTTTATGTGTTCGAGCAAAGCCATGTATCTGTAAAGTTGACCAGATTTGTTTAAGCAAGTCTCCTCGCACCTAGAGGGTAGCATTGGCTTGGCTCTGCATTGACCGTATGGTCTTTTGGTGAAACTGAGTTCTGCAGTTGTACTCTACACATACAGATGCTTGACTGGAGAAGTTTACAGCTGCTTGACAGCTGCAGTTCAGACATTGTAATGTCCCCCTCTGGAGATAATTAGACCCATTGTCTGCTGTCCCTGTTGCACTTTGATTCATTGTTTCATATTAGCCAAGAGCCCAGATCCATCTCGCTCCAACATGCATCATCTTTACCTTAGCTCAACACTCTTAAAAAATTTTGTTATATTTTTTCCTTTTTCATTTTGTAGATGATGGGAATTGTTTTCCCCACACAGAACAAAGCATATGTTACCATTTTAGAGTGGTCTTATAATTCAATCACACCACTCTTTAAACAATCTTGTCAAAACTTTAGACGTGGTTGAATACTCAAAGCTCAAAATCAGACAGGACTCTGACTTCATAGATCAACCACCGAGCACTGGGCACCCAGAGAGAATTGTACATAACAGGAAAATACTATGTAATTGTATGAACAATTCACTTTACAGTGTTCCTTGGGATTAAGCTTGTACCATCTATAGTAGCTTTGACATCAAGGGAAGGAAAAAAGGAGAAACTATATGCAATTCTCATAACTTATTCTGTAATAGAATAGAATTTGAATTGAACTGTGTGATAAGCTAAAGAAAAAAGAAATATTTAAAGTGAATGTAAATTCAAGTTGATTTATTTTTAATTAACTTCAGTGATGGTGAAACAAACCAGATTTCTAGCTTGAGAGTTAGGACAATACCCAGAACAACAGAAAAAATGAGAAAAGAAGGGAGTTTTGCATATTCCCTGCAAAATGTCAGTAACAATTCCACATGAGAATAAGTACTTTAAGTCAATGTTTTGGAGTTCTTGTAGACAGCCCCTTGGAACGGCCTCATGGAATATAAGACACCTCTGAATCAAGCCCCATTTCTTAAGTAAATTTGTGCAAAATAAGAATAAGGCAAGTATTTTGAAGCAACTAAACATTTTGTCTACTAAGTGACCGATGTCCACAAAATACTACTAATATCACTAAAAAAATAACAGCAAACACTTATATAGTGCTTATTTCCAGGGCCAGCTTCATAGGTATGGGATCAGCAGCCTCACAGGTTCTCATACTCAGAAGAGAGACCCCTGCTGGGTTTTAATATTCTTTAGTCACCATCTTCAAGTTCTTAATCATCTTAACTTTGAACCATGTTTTGTAAGAGAAATTCAGTGGTACAGTGGAGCATGCACTGGAGGTTTAGAGTCCCAGCCCATATGCAGTGCCCCCTCCCGCTGTCCCCCTGTATCTCTAGGATATGTATTCAGCCACCTACTGACCTCCCTCTTCTGCTTCTGCCTGGGGACCACTGCCACCCTCTGCCCCCAGCAGGGGCCAAGGTGTGGATGCAGGGATTGATCCTCAAACCCTAGAACTACGACTATGGTGAGAGAGCGTGTTTTGATTATGTTATGCTACATGACAAAAAGGATTTTAAGAGGTTATTAAGGTTCCTAATCAGTTAACTTTAAGTAAAGAGAGATTATTCAAGTGGGCCCAGTCTACTCAAATAAGACTTAAAAGCAATGAGTTTTCTCTGGCTGAGAGCTTAAGGAGAAGTCAGAGATATTCAAAGTGTGAGAAGGAGTCAGTGTATCATTGCTGCACTGCAGATGGTGGGGGCCGTGCAAGAAGGAATGTGGGGGCCCCTGAAAGCAGAGAAGCCTTTGTCTAACCACCAGCAATGAGGATCTCAGACCTATAGCTACACTCACCTGGATTGTAAAAACAACCTGGATAACTTAGGAAAGGAATCTTTCCCAGTTCCCAGACTAAAGCTCATCCTGACCTTGATATTGACCTTCTAAGAGCCCAGTCAAGTCAGCCTGGGCATCCGACTTATAAAGCTGTAAGGTAATAAATGAGTATTGTTTTAAAATGCTAAGTATGTGGTGATTTGTTACGCAGCAATGGAAAACTAATACACCTCCATTCTTTCTAAATGGCCCTTTGGCATCTTTTTTTTTTTTTTGAAGAGGAAGCCAGTTATTATATAAAATTAATGGATGGTTAAAGCTGACTCTCCAAGGACAGTTTTTCTGCGTTTACATACACCTATAAACAGTATTTTTCCATGAAATAATTTATGACAATGCTGAATAGTTTTATGAGTGATAACATTTGTAGTCATGTTAAATAAAGGTAATCAAATATGCATTAAAACATAAGAACCCTGTAATGTTCTAAAACAAAATTCTCTCACTTATGTCAAGCCCATATTTTGTGCAGGATATTATAAAGCTTAAAATGAATATTATAATTTTTCTACCTCTCTGAGGGCCATACATATTCTAAAAATGTCACAGAGAAAGAGAGAGAGAGAGTGAGACTGGTGGAGAGGAGTATATCATACTTATATATTTTTTATCTTAAGCTGGTTATTGTATCTTTTTGATAAAAATTATTTTACTGTGAAGTAAAAGGGGGTTCAACTTTCAGCTCCTGTGTTCAACTTTAGTTAATTTAACACAGATAGATCTCTCTTATATTTGTAAAGATTTTTTTCATGAGAAACATGTTGGTGAATAAATGGGGCAAGAAAAAGGAAGGGGGATTTATGCTGAACTGAAGGGAGCCCAATTCATGTGCAGCTGTGATTCAGGTCTGGACCAATCAAAGTTGACCCCAGTCACCAGTTTATATTTAAGCTCACCATTAATGTTTCCCTGCTCCCTTTGCACATGAACCTTTCCTCCCTGGTCCTCCTCAATGTGGGGCCCTCTAATGGCTGCCTTTTGAAATATTTAAGGAAAACCTTTCATCTATTCTTCTGAACCCTGTTAGCCAATCACCAGCTCAACAGCTGGTGTTCTGCTCTTTGTGGGATAGTATAACCATCACAATTTCAGATTTCTCTCTGGAAGCATCTGAGTCATCCAGAAAAATAATCAAATCAATAACCCATTCTGAATAAGGCCCATATTATTTTAGATTTAATCTCCAATGGAGGAACACTGATTGCACTTTGTGTGTGTGTGTGTGTGTGAGCCACTCAGCCAGGAGACCCTTAAACACAGCTTGCTACCAACCATTATTTATGCTCCTTTTCTGAGCAGTACCTAATAACTGCTAATTAAGTCTTTTGTAGTCTGACTCTGAACTAATTAGGGTTAATTGAGCCTGCTTGTGCATTAGCTATTCTAGCTCTTGTTCTGATAATCAGGATTTTGGAGCACATTGAATATTTAGTCTGTTAGCTTAGACTTCTCTCCATGAGGCATTCTGCTGCAAGACTTTGTCTTCTGTGAATGGCAACAGTGGGCCACTCTGTGCTTGGTTTGCATCTTGCTTTATCATGTGTGAGCGCGTGTGCGCATGTATGTGTGAACAGCCAAGGAATGTGATAGATGAGTGAGTCTCAAAAGAATGGACAAGCAAAGTGGTTGTTGTCATGTTATTTCAACTTTGATTTTAAATCACTAAGGGTAATCTCTTTGAGAAGAATGAGAATGGAGTTTCTGAGGTTCTGTGCTTGTGGTCCATAAATAAGATTTACTTTAGTCTTCCTTCCTAGTCCTATTCATTGGTTAGATGGCTATATCTTTGAACTGATTCTGCATTGTGGTGTACCTGTTATTGAGGGACCTATGAGAGTCAGCTTCATTTCATGTTATTTAAGACAATTGACAATCCAATCTGTTTTTGAAACTTAAATAAAAGATTTGATCATTTATTACCAGATATCAGATTATACTACAGAACCATTGTAATAAAAACTGCCTGGTACTGGCACAAAAACAGGCATATAGATCAATGGAACAGAATAGAGAACCCAGAAATTGACCTAAGACATTGTGCTCAATTAATATTTGACAAAAGAGGCAAGAGCATGCAGTGGAATAAAGACAGTCTCTTCAATAAATGGTGTTAGGAAAATTGGACAGGTACATGAAAAAAAAAAGGAAATTAGACCACCAACTTACACCATATATAAGAATAAACTAAAAATGGATAAAAGACTTAAATGTAAGCCATGAAACCATAAAAATCCAAAAGAAAATGTAAGCAACAAAATCTCAGACATCACACATAGCAGAATTTTCACTGCTATATCACCTAAGGCAAGAGAAACAAAGGAAAAAATAAACAAACAGGACTACATCAAACTAAAAAGCTTCTGCAAAGTAAAAGAAACCAGCATCAAAATGAAAAGCAAACCCACTGTATGGGAGAACATATTTGCCAATGATACATTGGATAAGGGGTTAATATCCAAAATATATAAAGTACTCATACAATTCAACAAAAGAAAGACAAACAATCCAATTAAGAAATGGGCAAAGGACCTGAATGGACACTTCTTCAAAGAGTACATACAAATGAACAAGAGACATGAAAAAATTCTCGGTGTAACTAATCATCAGAGAGATGCAAATTAAAACTACAATGAGGTATCACCTCACACCTGTCAGAATGGCTACCATCTATAAATCAATAAACAACAGTGCTGGCGAGGCTGTGGAGAAAAAGGAACCCTAGTACACTGCTGGTGGGAATGCAGACAGTGCAGCCACTATAAAAAACATTGTGGAGCCCTGGCTGGTTTGGCTCAGCGGTTGGAGCATCTGCCTGCGGACCAGAAAGTTCTGGGTTTGGTTCCCGCTTAGGGCACATACCTCGGGTTGCAGTTTGTCCCCGGCCCTGGTTGGGGTCGTGTGGGTGGCAGCCACTCGATGTGTCTCTCTCACATCGATGTTTCTCTCTCTTTCTCTCTCTTTCCCTCCTGCTCTATCTGAATATAAATGCAAAACAAACAAACAAACAAAAAACAGTGTGGAGTTTTCTCAAAAAATTAAAAATAGAACTTTTATATGATCCAGTGATCCCACTTCTAGGAATATATCCTAAGAATCCCAGAACATCAACCAGAAGGAATACATGTACCTCTATGTTCATAACAGCGTTATTCACAATAGCTAAGATCTGTAAACAGCTAAAGTGCCCATTAGTAGACGAGTGTTTAAAAATGTTGTAGTATATCTACACAATGGAATACAATGCATCTGTATAAAAGAAGGATCTGTTACCTTTTGTGACAGTGTGGAGGAACCTGGAGAGTATTGTGCTAAGTGAAATAAGCCAGTCAGAGAAAGACAAATATCACATGATCTCACTTATATGTGGAATCTAGTGAACAAAATAAACTGATGAATAAAAATAGAACCAGAGACATGGAAACAGGGAACAGACTGAAGAATCTCAGAGGGAAGTGGGGAGGGGAGTGAGAAGAGATTCACCAAAGAACTTATATGCCTATATACATTGCCCATGGACACAGACAATAGGGTGGTGAAGGCCTGGAGTGAGATAGGAACCAGATGGAGGGGGCAGTGGAGAGGTTAAAAAAAGGGGAGACATCTATAATACTCTCAACAATAGAGTTAAAAAAATTGATCATTTAGCTTGGAATCCCATTCAGTTATTCAACTACCTTTATTATAAAAGCAATTCTACATAAACACAAATTTTAAAACATACTGACTCTGTAGTTTCTCATGGTTGTACTTCACAAAGCATTTAAGTTGAACAACAAGAATTGAAAGATAATTTTTAACTTTAAGTACCAATTTTTCTAATCTCACCAAGACTACTTATTCAACAATGTATGTATGTATACTATCTGATGAACCAGAATCCAAAGCAAATAATCTGGCCATAACAAAGATTAAAATGGTGTTCTCTGATGAACCTCTGACCGGGAGGTAGAGAGGATGTCATCTTTGAAGCAAGGAGCTCATCCTATTTTTCTTGCATATCTAATATATACTTAAGAAGTGTTTGCTGAATAATGAGTGACTGAATGAATGATATAGTAGATGGATGTATATAAACAACATAGTGAATGATGCATTTATGTTCTCTATCTCTATATGTTCAATCCAGATATTTATGTTACGCAATTCTTTAATTCTATGCTTTTGTTAAATTAGCAGTTGAAAAGACCTTCTAGATCATTAACTTTAACCTCTCCCTTTACAAATGATGAAATTAAGGATTATGCAGGTCAAGTGATAGACCCAAGTTCACTCATAATCAAATAATGGCAAAGTTGAAATCCAGGAACAAAGTTGGCCTGTTGCAGGTAGGTTTCATTGCAAATGGAAATTCTGAGCTCTGATATTGTCTGTGTCTTGCTATCATATGGAAACTCCTTACCTTTAGAAATATGACCAAGCAAGTTACAAAGGCCCAAATTACAAACCTCCCTCTGCATTAATGCCCATACAGCATCCTATAAAAATAGCCCATTTAACAGCACGCTATTGATGAATATTCATCGTAATGTATGAAATTTATGAAAATGTGGTCCAAAGAGAAGTCTTTATTACAAAGTTTTTCATTTAGAATAGAAAGCTACCTTTAAAAACATATCCGAGAGAAGAAAAAATGACAGTGGAGTGAATGGAAGCTACAGAGACGATCTCCCAGGACCAAACTGGAATTACAACTAAAATAAAGACAAATCATTGGAAAAAATCAACAGAAAAGCAGCGGGAAAGGACCATATAACCAGGGACACTGGTAGGATATGCAGAGGCACGAGAGGGTGGCAGGCTGGGAGCCCACGGACACCAGCGGCCTTAGCTGCTAGCAGCGCCCTTGGGGTTAAAATCCCAAGCTGGCTCTACAGCACAGAGGGCCAAGACAGAGCACTATATTGGCTACAGCCACTCACCTTGGGCTTCAGCAGAGGGAGGGCGGACAGGACTGAAACTCTGTGGGGACACCCGGGATTTGAAGGGCACTCAGAGTTTTTGCTGAGTCGTGGCCACAAAGGATGGTGGGCAGCTTGCTCCCTTCCAGCCACACAGGACGGTGGCAGCCAGCTTGCTCCTTCCCAGAGTTGTGGGGGAAAGCAGCAGCCCCTCCCTCAGAGATTCAGCCCTATCTAGGTGAGCCAAAGAAATGCAAATTGAGGCTCATTAACAACCAGCATCTGTCCCACCCTCTGGAAATCCTCTTACTGCAGAACACCAGAGGGCTACACTCCAAGGCCCTGAGTAGCTGAGACTAATAGCCTCCAGGCAAAAAGCTAGAGGATAACTGAACCTTTCCTAGGCTTGCAAATCTACCCAGGAAAGTAAGACTTGACAGTGGGGTTTAACATGGGCCCTCCTACCCTCATCCAAACCCAGTTGTGCTGTTCTGCTACAAACAGCAGAACACCAACACCCACAGGGAAAATTTGGCAGGCTCCAAAACACACTGAGATAGCCAAAATGGTGAAACAAAGAAACAAATCCCAAATGAAAGAACAAGAGAACTCTACCAAAGATGAGATAAATGAAATGCAGTTAAGTAAGTTATCAGAGGTAGAGTTCAGAGCCATGATCCTGAGGAAGCTTAACAGCATGAGTAAGGACATCAACACCATGAGTAAAGATGTAGAAACATTGAAAACCAACCAAGTGGAAATTAAGAATGATATAGCAGAAATAAAGAATACACTGGAAGGACTAACCAGCAGAGTAGAGGAAGCTGAGGACCGGATCAGTGAATTAGAAGACAGGGTAGAAAAAACCAACCAATCAGAAAACCAAAAGGAAAAAAAATTAAAAAACAGGAAGACAGCTTAAGAAAACTGGGACAACTGGAAATGTAATAACATTCGCATCATAGGAGTCCCTGAAGAAGAATAAAATGAGAAGGGTTAGAAAATATATTTTAAGAAATAGTGACAGAAAACTTTCCTAACTTGGTGAAGGAAGAAGGCATTCAAGCTTAAGAAGCACAGAGAGCCCCAAGTAAGAAGAACCCAAACAGGCCCACACCAAGACATATAATAATTAAAATGCCAAAATTAAAGACAAAGAGAGAATCCTAAAGGCAGCAAGAGACAAGCAACAGGTTACCTACAAAGAAACCCCCCTAAGGCTATCAGCTGACTTCTCAACAGAAACACTACAGGCCAGAAGGGAATGGCATGAAGAAACCAAGGTCATGAAAAACAAGGATCTGAATTCAAGACTACTCTATCCAGCAAGGCTATCATTCAAAATAGAAGGTTAAATAAAGAGCTTTCCAGACAAAAAAAAGGCTAAGGGAATATATTAGCACCAAATCCAGCACTGCAAGAAATATTAAAAGGACTGCTGTAATTAGTAGAAGAAATAGGAAGAAAAATATAACCACACTAAACAAAAATGGCAATAAATAAGTACATATCAATAATCACCTTAAATGTAAGTGGTTTGTATGCTCCGATAAAAAGACACAGAGTAGCCCTGGCTGGTTTGGCTCAGTGGTTGGAGCGTCGGCCTTTGGTCCAGAGAGACCCGGGTTCGGTTCCCACTAAGGGCACGTACCTCGGTTGCAGTTTGTCCCTGGCCCTGGTTGGGGTCGTGTGGGTGGCAGCCACTTGATGTGTCCCTTTCACGTCGATGTTTCTCTCTCTCTCTCTTTTCTCTCTCCCTCCCACTCTATCTGAACAAAATATGAAAAAATGTCCTTGGGTGATGATAAAAAAAAAGAAAAAAAAAAAAAAGACACAGAGTAGCTGACTGGATAAGAAAGCATGACTCACATGTATGTTGTTTACAAGAGACCCATCTCACAACAAAAGATTCACATGGGTTGAAAGTAAAGAGATGGGAAAAAATCTTCCAAGCAAATGGAAAGGAAAAAAAGCTGGGGTAGCAATACTCATATCTGATAAATTACATTTCAAAATGAAAGCCATAACTAGAGACAAAGAAGGCCACTACATAATATTGAAAGGATCCATCCAACAGGAAGATATAACCTTGGTAAACATATATGCACCCAATATAGGAGCACCAAAATATATTAAAAATCTTCTGGAAGACGTCAAAGGAGAAATCGACAGCAATACAATCATAGCAGGGGACTTCAATACCCCACTGACATCACTGGCTAGATCATCTAGACAAAAAATTAACAAGGAAACAGAGACTCTAAATGAAGTGCTAAATCAAGATTTAATAGATATCTACAGAGAATTACACCCCAAAACTGCAGAATTCACATTCTTCTCAAGTGCACATGGGACATTCTCAAAGATAGACCACAAGTTAGGGCACAAACTAAGTCTCTACAAGTTCAAGAAGATTGAAATCATATCAAGCATCTTCTCAGATCACAATGGCATGAAACTAGAAATCAATTGCAACAAGAACATGCAAAGACATTTGAAAACACGGAGGCTAAATAGCATGTTATTGAACAATGAATGGGTTACCATGGAGATCAAGGAAGAAATTAAAAACTTCCTGGAGACCAATGAAAATGAACACACAACACAAAATCTATGGGATGCAGCAAAAGCAGTTCTGAGAGGGAAGTTCATAGCACTACAAGCCCACCTCAAGAAACAAGAAAAATTTCTAATTGACTACCTAAGTTTCTAATTCACAACTTAAAGAACTAGAAAGCAAACAAAAAGAAAACCCCAGAGCAAGTAGAAGGAAGTAAATAGTAAAGATCAGAGCAGAAATAAATGACAAGGAGACAAAAAAAAAAAAAAATTCAAAGATCCAATGAAACAAAGAGCTGGTATTTTGAAAAGATAAACAAGATTGATGGACCCTTAGCTAGACTCACCAAGAAACAAAGAGAGAGAACCCAAATACACAAAATCAGAAATGAAAGAGGAGAAGTAATAACTGACACCACAGAAACACAAAGGATTGTTAACAATTATTATGAACAATTGTATGGCAACAAATTGGACAAATTTCTAGAAACACATAGTCTCCCAAAACTGGACCGGGAAGAGATAGAAAACTTGAACAGACCAATAACAACGAAGGAAATTGAAGATGTAATCAAGACTCTCCCAGCAAACAAAAGCCCAGGCCCGGATGGCTTCACAGGGGAGTTTTACCAAGCATTCAAAGAAGAACTAACACCCATTCTCCTCAAACTATTCCTAAAAATTCAAGAAGGAAGACTTCCAAATTCGTTTTATGAGGGCAGCATAATTCTAATTCCAAAACCAGAAAAAGACACTTCAAAGAAAGAAAACTACAGGCCAATATCCCTGATGAACATAGATGCCAAAATCTGAACAAAATATTAGCAAATGTGATCCAGCAATACATCAAAAAAATTATTCACCATGACCAAGTGGGATTCATCCCAGGGATGCAAGGCTGGTACAATATTCACAAATCAATAAATGTGATACACCACATAAACAAAATGAAAGATAAAAACCATATGATCATATCAATAGATGCTGAAAAAGCATTTGACAAAATCCAGTACCCATTTCTGATAAAAATGCTCAGCAATTTGGGAATAGAGGGATCATATCTTGACATAATAAAGGCAATATATGAAAGACCTACAGCCAACATCATACTCAATGAACAAAAACTAAAAGCTTTTCCCTTAAGAACAGGAACAAGACAAGGATGCCCACTTTTGCCACTCTTATTTAACATAGTACTGGAAGTCTTAGCCACAGCAATCAGACATGAAGAAAAAATAAAAGGGATCCAAATTTGAAAGGAGGAAGTGAAACTGTCACTATTCGCAGATGACATGATATTATACATAGAAACCCTAAAGACTCCATCAAAAATCTACTAGACTTAATAAATGAATTTGGCAAAGTAGCAGGATACAAAATTAACATCAAGAAATCCACGGCATTCTTATACACCAATGATGAACTTACAGAAAGAGAAACTAAAAAAACAATCCCATTTACCATCACAGCAAAAACATTAAGATACCAAGGAATAAACTTAACCAAGAAGTAAAGGACGTATTTGCAGAAAACTATAGGACATTGAAAAAGAAATAGAAGAAGATATAAAAAAGTGGAAACACATACCTTGTTCATGGATTGGAAGAATTAACATCATTAAAATGTCCATACTACCCAAAGCAAGCTATAGATTCAATGCAATCCCCATCTAATTACCAACAACATACTTCACAGAACTAGAACAAATACTTCAAAAGTTCATATGGAACCAAAAAAGACCCCGAATAGCCAAAGCAATCTTGCAAAAGAAGGACAAATTAGGCGAGATCACAATACCGGATATAAGGTTATACTACAAAGCTACTGTAATCAAACAGCCCGGTACTGGCACAAGAACAGGCACATAGATTAATGAATAGAACAGAGAACCCAGAAATTAACCCAAAACATTATGCTCAATTAATATTTGACAAAGCTGGCAAGAGCATGCAATGGAATAAAGACAGCCTCTTTAATAAATGGTGATGGGAAAATTGGACAGCTACATGCAAAAAAAATGAAACTAGACCACCACCTAACACCATACACAAGAATAAACTCAAAATGGATAAAAGACTTAAATGTGATTCGTGAATCCATAAAAATCCTAGAAGAAAATGTAGGCAACAAAATTTCAGACATCATACACAGCAGAATTTTCACTGATACATCAACTAAGGCAACAGAAACAAAGGAAAAAATGAACACATGGGACTACATCAAACTGAAAAGCTTCTGCACAGCAAAAGAAACAACCATCAAAATGGAAATGCAACCCACTCTATGGGAGAGCATAATTGCCAATGATACATCAGATAAAGGGTTAATTTCCAAAATATATAGAGTGCTCATACAACTCAACAAAAGGAAGACAAAGAACCCAATTAAAAAATGGGCAGAGCAGCTAAATAGACACCTCTCAAAATAGGACATACAAATGGCCGAGAGACATATGAAGAAATGCTCAACATCACTAATCATCAGAGAGATGCAAATGAAAACAATAATGAGGTATCACCTCACACCTGCCAGAATGACTGCCATCAACAAATCATCAAACAACAAGTGCTGGCGAGGGTGTGGAGAAAAGGGGACTCTAGTACACTGCTGGTGGGAATGCAGACTGGTGCAGCCACTGTGGAAAACACTATGGTGTTACCTCAAAAAATTAAAAATTGAATTGCCATTTGACCCAGTGATCCCACTTCTAGGAATATAACCTAAAAAGCCTGAAACACCAATCAGAAAGAATATATTTACCCCCATGTTCATAACAGCACTATTTACAATAGCTAATATCTGGAAACAGCCCAAGTGTCCATCAGTAGATGAATGGATAAAAAAGCTGTGGTATAGCCCTGGCAGGTTTGGCTCAGTGGTTAGAGCGTCGGCCTGTGGTCCAGAGAGACCCAGGTTCGGTTCCCGCTAGGGGCACATACCTCGGTTGCAATTTGTCCCTGGCCCTGGTTGGTCATGCGGGAGGCAGCCACTCGATGTGTCCCTTTCACGTTGATGTTTTTCACGTTGATGTTTCTCTCTCTCTCTCTCTCTCTCTCTCTCTCTCTCTCTCTCTCTCTCTCTCTCTCTCTCTCTCTTCCTCTCTCTCCCTCCCACTCTATCTGACCAAAAAAAATGGAAAAATGTCCTCAGGTGAGGATTAAAAAAAAAAAAAAGCTGTGGTACATATACATAATGGAGTACTATGCAGCTGTAAGAAAGAAAGATTTCTTATCCTTTGAGACGACATGGAGGGACCTGGAAAGTATTATCCTAAGCGAAACAAGCCAAGCAGATAAAGACAAATATCATATGATCTCACTTATTTCTGGAATATAATGAACATAACAGTCTGAAGAACAAGGTAGTCCCATAGACGTGGAAGTAGGGTACAGAATGACAATCCCCAGAAGAGGCGAGTGGGGAAGAGATAAACCACAGAACTTACATGCATGTACATATAACCAATGGATATGGACAACAAAGCTGGGGATGGGGCGGGGAGGGATGGGGAGGAGGGTGTCAATGGGGGAAAAAGGGGAAACATCTGTAACAAAAATAAATAAATAAATAAAATTAAATTAAAAAAACACACATGTCCAATAATATAGCTAGCTGATTATCTATATACAGATGTGCCCATCTAAAGACTCAAAAGTTATATATAAAATATAAAACTTTATAAGTAAAGACTGTGAATAATTTTGTTTTCTTTTTAATTGAATCTAAAGTTAATAAATAAATTTAATATTAATATATTACCATTGAGCTCTCAAAAGCCTTGTTTCAATGGTTTTAAACCAATGATTTTTTTAACATGCATTTAAAAAGTACTGCCAACAATTGGCAGTTCATTGAAATAATATCTAATTACTTCAATAGGTAGGGGAAATAATAGAATCTATAATTGTGACCTAAAAAAATGCAGTTTAAAGCATGCATGCTGCTGTTAAGATTTATGATCATACTAATCAAGTTGATGTCAGGGCTTATTTTATAATGGGAATTTTACGATTCAGGAAAACAACTTTGATGGCTGAGAACAAATTAAATGAATTTCGTCCGAAGTATTGTTCCAGAGAATGATGTGAACATATATTGCCGTGTTTCCTAGGGAATTCCTTCATTTCTTTTTCTCATAGCTCCTTGCATTCTAGTGTGATTAACATTACAGGCAATTTTTTATTTTTCTGGTATGCTTACTATTACAGGCAGTTCTTGAGGGAAAAGGGCATGCAGCATGCTGATAATTAGAATTAATCAAATTATTCAAGGATTCTTTACTAGTTCTTGTTTTATCTACATTGAACCACTGTCTTGGTTGTACCTGGAATTTAATTTATAAAGTCTGATTTCATTTATTAAAAAAAATTTAAATATGTTTTTATTGTTTGTTTTTTTTAGAGGGAGAGGAAGGGAGAGAGAAAGGAACATCGATGTGAGAGAGAATCATCGATTGGCTACCTCCTGTATGCCCCCCACTGGGGATCGAGACGGAAACCCAGGTTTGTGCACTGATCAGGGATCAAACCGGGACCTCTCAGTCCATGAAATGATGCTCAGTCCACTGAGCCACACTGGCTGGGCTAAAGTCTGACTTTAATTCACAGAGGTGATGGCACCGAGAGGGCTATGCCATTGAAAGAAGCTTCATTGCTCACAGTTCACACGAGAGGTGACATGCCATGCCTAGCATGTCCACATGGGTCAACACCCAGGTTGGTCAGGAGGCAGAAGGAGCGAAGGAGAAAGTGTGGTTCAGAACTTTATGGTGGTTTCCTGAAGAAGGAATGGGTGAGGTAGAGGCAAATTTGAGCAAGTTTAGGATTAGACAGATTGAAATTTTCAGCAGGCTCTGGGCTATAGGTGTGGTCTCTAGTTATCTGGTACATGATTCTGGGGTGACTTAGGGTAGGGGAAATATTGACTTGGGGTGTGAGAGTTAGATAAAGGAAGTGGTTGGGGCATGAGGTTTTATATTGTTTGGTTTGCATATGAAAGGTGTGCTTACTGGAGAGTCGTTTTGTTTTATGGAATTGGCTAGCCCTGGGAGGGGAAGTCTTTCCCAGTCAGCAAGGCACCGAGATGTCAAAGCATCAGAAAATATAGACAATTAAAAAAAAAAATAATACAACTATCCTTTAAGCTTTCTCTTTACTCTTCTTGGTTTGTACAATTTCAAGAGAAGAGATTGGTCAGGGAAGGAACCAAACTGAAATAAGGGGAAAATCAGGGGTTTTACTGGGTGTCAGACATAAACAGATCATTGTCACACTTCACTAGGCAGTGTGTTTCCCATTATTTACTTAAAACATCAGGGAATTGGTTGTACGGGTAATAAACATCACACAGATGTGTTACCATTTTCTATTAATAGTATTTAAACCTGTTGCAGGGTTATTTGCAAACCAGGACTTAGTGTGTATTCTGTACAGTCTTCTGCTTTCCCTTCATAATCACACATACTCACACACACCAAGAAGAAAGAAGAATTTGGAAATCCTAAATGTAAGTCCTAGATTTAATAACTGAGAATAGGCATGAATTAACTCTAGATTATTTTGCTGAGTCCTTTGACTCTTTACATTTGAGGGGCTGAGTTTAAATCTTTATGTTTCATTATCTAAATATATATTATTTTGGTTTTCTTTTCTTACTCTTCCCTTTTCATCCTCTCTTTTTACCTATCTCTTCCATCTTTCCTCTTGTTTTCTTTCTTCTTTTAACAAAACATTTATTGAGCTCAAATTATACGGTAAGCTGGGTAAGTACTGGTGATGCAAAGATGAAAAGAACTATCGATATCCTCAGAGAGCTCAAGTATAGGTAGAAAAACACTGCTGAAATATGAATGTTTACTGGACATGCTAGGAGCTATTCTAAGAGTTATGTCAGGAAGAAGCATGGAGCAGGATCTAAGCGTGTTGAAGGAGTCAGGGAGATATTCACAGAGGAAGAAACTCAGGCTGAGAAGGGCAAGCATTGGAAAGGTAGACAGAGGATGCAGACATCCCAGGAAGTCTGAGAATGTGTGCTCAGCAGAAGGGAAATCTGGTGTCTTTAGGGAACTACAAGCAATTGAAACTGACTATAGCTTAGGGCTTATGGGAAGTGGAAAATATAAGTGAAAAATAAGGGAAGTCCCGGATCATGAAAGCCTTTTATGTCATGCTACAGAGTGTAGATTGTATCGCTTCCATGCACCAATATTAATTCAGAACCTATTCTTTGACACGGTTGGAAACTTTGGGAATAGGGCAGTGAACACAAAATGCAAAGTCCTCCCACAGTCCATGTTTTACTAATGTAAAGAGTTGTGTCTGATGGTGATGCTTGTAAGGTGAAGGACTGAGATTTGGGTGCTGTTTTAAGTAGGGTGATCAAGGAAGTTCCCTAAAGCACAAGTCACTTAAACAAGGGTTCATTGAGCTCTGAGGAAGTGGCATTTGAAAGAACGGAAGTGAGGGGAAAACCATGAGAAGGCTCTAGGCAGAGGCATGGATCAGCTTGTGATATTTAAGACAACTGGGAAAAACAACAAGGCAGGAGCTGTGTGCATGAGGGGTTGGCTGCTTGGAGCAAAAGCTGGAGAGATGGGCAGCGTCCCACCTATGTTATTACATAGGTGAGAAAGAAAATTGAATTTCATTCTGTGATCAGACTTTTTTGAGATTTATGACAAGTAACATAATGTAATTTATGTTTGAAAAAGACCACTTTGCTGTTTTATATCTTAATTGGATGGTTTCACAAATATGTATCTATGTATATATATATTATATATATATATCAAAACTCATCAAAACATATACAATATCTGTATTTTATCATACGTAAACTGTACCTAAAATTTTTTTAAATGACTTTTTCTGTTATATGGAGATTCATACATAACCAGATAGAGGAACTAAAAGCTGGATGGCTAGATTATTTTTTTCTAGCCATCTAGTTGAAGGTCATTGAACACTGCTGAGAGACAGAAATCAGATGTATACTTTTGAAAAATAACTTGGACAATGGAGTACAGAATGGATTGGAGAACCTGAGAACAGGAAACCTGATTAGGAAATGATAAGGGCTAATGCAGACAAAGAAAAGAGAAATAATTAACGAATTCAGGACATAGAATTGACATGATTTGGCCAATTGGATAAAAGAGGAGAGCTAAAGGCATGATTTTCAGGTGTCAGGCTTTGGAGGCTGGAGAGAATGCAATACATTCATTCACTGAGATAGATGTTATAAAAGGAGACTTGATTTGGGGGTGCAGTTGCATATGTGACATGTTTAATTTGGAATGTGTAGACAACACACAAGTGGAAATGACCAGTATGCTGGTGTAGATAGAGGTCCAAGAGCTGACAGTGGTCTGGTATGTAAATAAAAAATTTTAAGTTGTTAGCAAATGAATATTGTTTAAAACTATGAGTATGAATATGAATGCCCTGAAAGAGTCCTGAGTAATGGTCTACGGTCTTCAAAATGTCAAGATAATTACTTAGCATGAAAGGATAACTTACCTCTCATACACAACCAATATCATTTAAACATCTTTACTAAACACATATTATATGCTCGGTGGTAAGCTAGGCAGTATGATTGATAAAAAAAGAACTGTAACTTACATAGAATTTTTCTCTCAATGGGAAACGTGCATAAAACAGTTACCAGAATCATCATACCTTTAAAAATCCATCAAGTCTTAACCCCGTTTTATAGAAGAATTAGCATTTATTATATGCCAAGTATTTGCCTGAGAGCTAGGTGATTGTCACATAAATTGTATCACTTTGATACATTAAAATCGAAGGTATCCCCAAGATATCCTGCCAGTGACATACATGCTGTGCAAAATCCTGGGTCTGTGAACATGACAGATTTTACTCCTGTGATTAGGTTATATGGCATAGTTGGCCTTAAAATAGGGAAATTATCCAGGTGGGCATGACCTAAACATAAGAACCAACCAAAAGCAGAGACATGTCTCTGGCTAGTGGCAAGAGAGGAAATCATAGAGATATGCTTCGTCTGGCCTAGAAACATGCGAACATCCATCCTGTGACCTGCCCATGGGGACCACATGGCCAGGCAGGCAGCTAGCAGGCAGCTTCTAGATACTGAGAAAAGTGCAGGAAAAGGAGAACCTCATTGTTACACTACAAGGAAATGAATTTGCCCACAGCCTGCGAGCTTGGAAGAAGATCCTAAGTGCCAGGTGAAAGCCACAGTCCTGGTCAACACCTTGATTTCAGTCCTGTGAATACCTGAGCAGATGCCAACTACTCTATGCTTGTTCTACAGAAACTGTGAGATAATAAATGGATGCAACATTAGTGGCAATTTGTTATACAGCAGTAGAAAAGTAATACACACGAAACCCAGTAATTCTCCACGGTGAGGCTCAGAGAGGTTAAGCAACATGCCTAAATTCCCAGTGCCTAAGTGGAGCAGCAAGGATTGCAACCCAGGTTTGCCTGACTTCAAGTGTTCTGCTTTCCTCATTCAACTCATGCAGAGAAATACGGAGGCAGCAATATGGTAAGATGTTGTGGAAAGATTGAAGCTTAGCATCCTCACTGTCAGCCTTTTTGCCTCTAAGCTGCATTACCTCTGATCATGTCTACCATACAGAACCAACATCCTCTTCAGCATCCATCTATCTGACTCCAGGGAGAGCAGTGAATATTTTCTCATGTACCAATTAATCTCTGACCACCAGGACTGCCTAACAGAGGCAAGAAGGGTGAAATGGACTCTTGTTTTTAGGAACTGAGCTGAGACCCCTGATTTATTTCACCTTGTTTGTGAAACAGCAGCTAATGATTTTGTTTCATGCCCCACCTGGTTGAGATTCAAGGGAAGTCATTTGGATGGAATCACAGGAGACTTAGGGCATGAGCCAGCACAGACTTGTGTCTTGGCTGTAATTCATCCTCCCTCAGGTTCAAAAGGCTTGGGTAACCAGGAAAACATTTACTGAGGTCTTACAAAAAGGTGTCAATATCTTAATGACTATTTGTCCATGAACCAGTGCACATTTCAGTTCTTCCTATACTCCCAATAAACCCAGTAAATACTCCTTTTTTAAAAAAATCCTCACCCAAGGATATTTTTCCATTGCTTTTTTGATAGAGTGGAAGGGATGAAGGGAGGGAGGGAGAGAGAAAGAGAGAGAGAGAGATAAACATCGATGTGAGAGAGACTCATTGATTGGTTGCCTCCCACACGACCCCAACTAGAGCCGGGGATTGAACTGCACCCAAGGTACGTGCCCTTGACCAGAATTGAACCCCTGGCTCTTTGGTCCTCGGGCCGACGCTCTAACCGCTGAGCCAAACCGGCCAAGGCAATATTTCTTTTGTGTCAATAATAAGAAAATACTAAAAATCCCTGGCCCTTAGGCTCCTTATCTTTAACATGAATATAGCAACAACTTACAGAAATATTGTAAAGATCAATGTGATAAACTATAAGTGCTATCTAATTGCTATCCACAATTAAGATGTTATTAAATTAGGCTCAAGGTAAATGTTTATAAAATTTGGAAAAAAATATTTGAAACTTTATGCATGTAGAAACTGCTAAAGAGGAGTCAATTTTTTATATGGTAAACCTCTCTCTCTCTCTCTCTCTCTCTCTCTCTCTCTCTCTCTCTTCTCTCTCTCTCTCTCTCTCTCTCTCTCTCTCTCTCTCTATATATATATATATATATATATATATATATATATATATATATGTATGTATGTATTTCCCTCAAATACTCAAATAGGATGATCCATTTTAACATCTTCAATCCATCCTTAAATCACCTTGAAAGACACTCAGGTTATATGTTAAATGTACTTAGTCACACTCAGTTTCATGCTCCCAACCTCTTAGAGACAAGTGTGATGTTACTTAGAGCCGAGTCTTCACTTTTCTCGAAGTTGAGTCACCCTGCCTGGGGTAAGTGGGGTTGTATTGGTTCTGCCTATATCAGAACCATATACTAGGATAGAGAAAACTGCCAAATAAGATGCTGAAATTGGTAGGGAAAAGAAATAGAATTTTTCATCTCCTAAAAGAGAATTGCCCTCAATGGTGAGTGAGAAAGAAAGAAGAAAAATTACGGAGGGAGTATTAGAGAGTTACTTAAAACGCATTTTTATGCATTCGACAGCAGCAAGAAATTTGTCAGCATTGGGCAGCATTATGGTTTGCCAGAGCTATAAAAAGGTTATGCAAACAGTAACCCAAAAGGAATAGAAACACATTAGAATTTATAGGCCTAAATTGCTCACTATGTAAATGAAGCTTTCAAATATATATGGTTTATGGAAATTAATGTCTTATATTTATTACTCAGCTCTGAGATTAAAATTGGAACCACACTGATTAGGTAACATTATAAATCAATTCCCATAGAGAGGAATAATAATAATACATCAAAGTACAAACGCTCTGATTAAACAAGTTGATATATAAGAAGAAAAAAGATGTGTGCTTTTCTTGACTGCTGCTTCTGAATGCTAGTCAGTTTTCTCCTTATTCTTTCCAAAACAATGGGCTGAAAGTAAACAGACAAGCTGCTTATGACACTTCCTGTTTCAGTGAACACACAGGGAGAAAAGAGAGGGAGAGAAAGATCTGGGCTCCTTTCCTGCAAGCTAAATATCAAATCATGTGATATGGCAACATTTTAAGTATTACAATTAATGTAGCATTTAGCCAAAGAAAAAGCAGGGAAGCAAACAATGTACTACTGGACCATCTTTTAATTCAAGGCTCTCAGTTTCCTTTCATTCTTTCAGACAGGGAGGGAGGGTTATAAGGTGGGCATGATAATAGTAAAGGGATAAAACATCAGTGAATTCAGTCAGGTGTACTAATGACCTATGGAAACTGTTAGGATCCATGATATCCAAAAACATTAAAACATTTTTTTTTCCCAAAGGAGGGAAAATATTTTACTAAAAGATAACAGAATAAAAGTAAATTTAAATCTCGGTGCCTTTTAGGGTGCCATGGAGGGAAGGAGAAATTTCTAGAAATGTGTTTCAATGCCTTCTATAGGAGGATCCCTGAGCATAAGCAATGCTGATGGGAGTACTATATACCTGAATTATTTGGGACCAGGTCTCCTTTCATGAATAAGTAGAGTTATTGTTAGGGAAAGTACCAAGCGATAAACAAAACAGACACACAATTTTAAAATAAACAAACATTTTTTAATTAACAAAAGTGATTTTTCCTCATCATGTTGCTTCTATTCAGACCCACCCCAAGTATTTCATTTATAAAGTAAGTCATAGTTGCTCACAGGTTAGCTGATGGAGAAGGATTTTCCACGTCGTTAAAAAAGAATGTATTAGACTTTTATTTTTAATGTGTTTTTATTGGTTTTTTTAGAGAGAGAGAGGGAGAGAGAGAGAGATAGAAACATCAATGTGAGAAAGAAACATCAATCAGCTGCCTCCTGCAGGACCCTGGGGATCGAGCCTGCATCCCAGGCATGTGCCCTGACTGGGAATCGAACCGGGACCTCTCAGTCCATGGGATGATGCTCAATCCACTGAACCACACTGGCCGGGTGAGAATGTAGTAGACTTTTAAAGCAGATTTAGTGTTTTTAGCAATTCTATTTTTTTCCGTCATGTTATTTATTTACTATGGTAAGTATAATGACTGTATTCGTCCCTAGTGTTGGCATGATTTAGGTCACACGGAGAATCTGGTTCTTGCCCATTACACCTGCAGATGTTGGTTAATATGCCAAGATTTGGACACCCCAGGCTTCACTTAAACATGTGCAGTATCACTCAGAATTGCAAAAAGAAATATTGGAACTTCCTATCTAGTTACCATGTGCCGTATTGATAAATAATATCTGATAGCTTCAGAAAAAATCACCATTTCATCTAGAGACTGTCAAGTAAGACAGCACTGGACTCATCAGTCTTTAAATTGACTGCTGTGTCAATGTTATACTGGCTTCGATATCATACTGGATATTGGTACCTTGATGTCTCCATTTTTAGAATGGGTGGTCTGGGAGTCATGTGCAGGGTACTGTCCCAGGTGTGTTAGAGAACACTGAAGTGAAGGAGGTGAGAGCCCTGCCTTTGAGGGGTCTATAATCCATTAGTGGAGCTAAGAGAGACAAATAATGACCTCATTATACTATTATTAAATTTAGTGTCATAAAAGAGATACAATGAAAGTACCACGGGAGTGCAGGTAAGTTACTAGGAGGTATTGCCACTGAGTTGAACAACAGCATTACCCAAGATTGGAGTTTGAATGAGCACTGGTGTCTGCCAGCACCATAGACCTGACTTGTTGCATCCCTTCCTCATTGCCTGGCCCTACCTCTGACTATTCTCACCCCAAGCCTTGACAGGGTCAGTTACCACTCAGTCTCAGGTAATCCTTCACTCAGGTCCCATTCACTCACATCCTGGTATCTGCTATGGGAGTATGACTTCATCTCACATGTTTATCTTTATTCCCAAACTAACTTTCCATTCTGTTCTTTTGGTACCAGCCATAAACTCATCTTGGTTTTTGGTTTCATTATTCCTTTCCCTAAAGTAGTGTTCTCTGGAATAGGAGAAGCCTTCATGAAGGACCCAGAATGGCATCTGGCCCTTGAAAGATAAATAGAATTTGGTCATGTAGAAATCAGAATGAAGGGAAGGAGGCCTTCCATGCAAAAGGAACATCATGAACCAAGACGGAAAAGGGGAGTACCTATGTGTTAAGTTGCTTTGCAGTTTAGCTGTAGCACAGGGACAAAAAGGAGACATGTGGAAGAGGAAACTTTAACAGTCATGTTAGGGCGAATATGGAAGATTTCAAATATCTGAGGTATGACAAGACTTCAGTTCATTGATATTGAAAAATGAGGAAAGTTTTTTGAACCAGAGATCACAAGATCAAAGCTACACTTGGGGGAAAATAACGTAGTAATTATGTGTGGAATGCTTTAGAGTGCAAGGAGAGAAAGAAATAAAATTAGAAAGTCGTTATAACAGTTCCTAAAACACTATGCTGGTCTAAATTAGGACCACAGGCATAGAGAAGAGGAGACTCATGATCATTGCCGCACGAGAAGTGTGGCTGGCCCGAGAAGCAGAGGCAACCTACAGTTGTGGCTTTTGTTTCCAAGAGCCCAACTCCACAGTAGACCTCATCATGTTTGTAGGAAGTAAATGGGGAGCAGGTGTGCAAGAAGAAGTAAGAGGGAAAGAGATTTCTCCTGACTGTAAAATGTGTTCCCCTGGGCTGAAAGGGAGAGAGAAGTCTGTTGCTGGCAGAGTTCTAGAACCAGGGCCCCACAGATGCCTGGCAGCAAGGTCCAAGACAAGCCCGGAGGCACCCAGCCTCATAAGGAGTTTTCCTCCCATGCAGGGAGGGAAGGACCTAAAGGAACAGATACACTGTATCTCATCAGCACAGATATCTAATAAGTGGGGACTCCCTCCAGATGGATGCCTAATCATAGATGTCTTGGAATTGTATATGCATGACCCATGGAAACAGGATAGGGGAAAACCCCAGACACACTGAGCTTGAATTCCTTGCCAGCACAGCAGGAATACGACTCAAGAGAGGTATTAGATCGATTCAAATGAAATTAAAAACGCTCTATTTCTTATCCACCTGGATTTGTGCACTGAAATTTATATACTCTAAACATCTTACATATTTTTATATTCTGAGCATATAGCACAGCACTGCTAAGCAGTCTATACTCAGTAAACAGGAGTACATAAATGTAAGTGGATGAGATGCAAGATGAATCCCATTTACAAAAACAATTGCCCTGTAGTACATAATAACAGAAATGTTTGTATGTATTTTTACTACTGATAATTGCCTACTTTCTTCTCCAAATATCTGATTTTTCTGTTTTGAAAAGCAAATTACCAGACCGCATACAAATAAAATCCTATTTGCTCAACTGAAAGTTCCTGAATTTGGGGTTTTCTGTTTTGTTTTGTTTTTTTTTGTTTTTATTTTTAACTCAAGGAAAGCCTAATATTGTTCATAGATTTAAAATTCCAAGAGATAAATTGTTCCATTTACTTATGACATTAACAGTGAGGAAAATGGAACTCTTCTGCAAAAAAGAAATTTAATTATGGCTTTAACAGCAACAAATATCTATTTTTAAAAAATCAGACAATTACTTATTTTTCTTGCTACATTTTACATTTTATTAATTAATAGTTTACATCAATTTACAACAGAATTGAGTACATTTGCTGACAGAACCTGCCCCCAGATTTGTGTTTGTTTATTGACCCAGCAATATCATACAAAAGCCAACCTATTTATTAATTCCTGTGCACTGAACACATCTGGGAAGTTTCAGAACCCAGTGCGGTTGGGAGCATCTTCTCTTATATTGCCTGTGGGGCCATTTACATGTGGGACTAGGCATTTTTCAGTGGACAGGATACCTCTACACAGTGACTGAAATCTCATTATGCTAAATGCTGAACAAGAAAACTGAGACGTTATTTTTCCCTAAATTTCAATTTGGCCATATATTGGATTAAGGTTCTACTTGTCTTAGAAAAGTTGGTTTAAAGAATCTGGCAAGTTTTTATGCCAACAATTTTTACCCATATTTCTGTGGCACTAAATTTTCAAAGTGTTTGGGGGTCCTTTGCCTCATATTTATCTTGATCTCATGAGGTAAACAGACATGCAATTCAAGCTGAGAGATATAAAGTGACATATTCAAGGTCCTGCAGGTGGCCTAAGGCTTTTTATCTCTCTGATTTCACCAGATCACTTGCAGGATTACTTTCCTCTATTCATGTGTTCTGTTTTCCTGTGTGAAAGATAAAAAGCACTAAATAATGAAGGTGATTTTTGCTTAGGATATTGCCATAGGGAGAACACTTATTAATGAGGGTCATCTTAAAGAAGAGGAAGAAATCTTGGGATTTTATACAACAAGAGAGTACTTGATGAAGGCTGAGGTGGGTCTTATCTCAGAATATGCAAGGGTAGGTTGATTCTTTATGGTTAGCTGTTTATCTTAACACAAAAGAATCCTGGGGAAGGGGCTTCTCCCTGTTCTGCAGGACTTCACTTTGCTTAGAAGCTTGTCCTGCTTGCTCATCAGCATACGCGACCTGAAAACGGCCACCAGAATCTACCCAATCTCCTGTCTCCAAAGACAACCACAAACCAATTCTTAGTTAAAATTCTCCAAAGGACAGAGTAATCTTGGTTATAGGTCATTGCTTTTCATCACTTTGAATATCTCTTGCCACTCCTTTCTGGCCTGCAATGTTTCTTTTGAGAAATTGGCTGACATTCTTATGGGAGCTCCTTTTTAGGTAACTAACTGCTTTTCTCTTGCTGCTTTTAAGATTCTCTTTGTCTTTAACCTTTGGCATTTTGATGACGATGTGTCTTGGTGTGGACCTCTTAGAGTTCATCTTGTTTGGGCCTCTGTGTTTCCTGGACTTGTATATCTGTTTCCTTAACCAAGTTAGGGAAGTTTCTGTCATTACTTTTTCAAATAGGTTTTCAATTTCTTGGTCTCTCTCTTCTCCTTCTGGCACTCCCATGAAGTGAATGTTAGTATGCTTGAGATTGTCCCAGAGGTTCCTTACACTGTCTTCATTTTGGGGGATTCTTTTTTCTTTTTGCTGTTCTGATTGGGTGTTTTTTGTTCCTTATATTTCGATTTGATGATTTGCTTCTTGGCTTCACCAACTCTACTATTGATTCCCTGTAAATTATTCTTTATTTCAGTTAGTGCATCCTTCATTTCTGACTGGTCCTTTTTTATGATGTTGATATTCTCACTAAGTTCCTTGGAGTTCTCCTTAAGTTACTCTATCCTGCAAAGCTATCATTTAGAATTGATGGATATGTAAAGCATGTCCCAGACAAAAAATAAAGCTAAAGGAGTTCATCACCACCAAACCAGTATCATATGAAATGTTGAAGGGTCTCCTTGAAGGAGAAGAAGAACAAAAATATGAACAATAAAATGTCAATTAATACATATTATCAACAATTGAATCTACGAGCAAAATGAGCAAGCAGAACAGAAAGAGACTCATAGATACAGAGAACTTTTTGTTGCTTGCCAAATGGGAGGGGGTTTGGGGGATGGGTGAAGAAGATGAAGGAATTAAAAAGTACAAATTGGTTGTTAGACTGATGAACCTCAAAGGGAAGTGGGAAGGGAGTATGGGAAGAGATAAACCAAAGAACTTCTATGCATGTATGCATAACCAATGGACACAAACAATAGTGTGGGGAAGGCAGGAGGGGGGTGGAATTGGGGAAGAGGGGGTCAATGGGGGGGGAAAAGGGGGACATCTGTAATACATTCAACAATAAAGATAAGTTTCAAAAGAATTTATGCAAAAAATAAAATTCTCCAAAGGAAGAGGGTTAGAAAGGACTGAGGGTCAGATATTTACCCCTAAAACAATTACTTAGCAAAGGTTGGGGTAGTAATAATGGCACCAGAGATTCATCTATTCTGTTGAGGTGGTGGGGATGGAGAAGGTCAGAGTTCCTTAAGAAGAAATTGTGAGCACAGAAAACACACCAATAAATGTCAGCTTCTTAGATGATAACTCTGGTGCAACTTCTTGGAATGACAAAACTACTGTACTAAATATTTTAAGAGGAAAATATTATTTACATATTAAAACAGATAGGATACTATATTAGATGGTAGACTCTGCAAATATACTTAACTTCATTTCTACTGAAGATCTCTAGAAATGAACAAAAATATATGAAAAATAAAAATAAATTTCTACCAGCATTGTAACCAAGAAAATATGCCAAGTGGCAATTTTGAGGAGTTCCTGGAAGAAAAAAACAAAAACAAAATTATGTTTTTAATAAACCCATTAGGAAATAAAGATGACTGACATTTAGAAAAAGTCTTTATCTCAGGAATGTAAATATGATTTGACATTAGGCAATTTATTGACACATCTCACTAAAGAAACTCATAAAAGAGAAAAATAAGAGGAGTTAAAAAATAATTTTCTAAAAAATTTAAGTCCTATTCTCTACAAACATACAAAACAAGCTAGGAATAAAAGGATTCACCCCTGATTAATTTAAAAGTATCTTCCAGGAACATATAGTAAGTATCATGCTTAATACTGAAGACTTTAATAAAAATTCCCATATTCTCATTGTAGCAGAATAGAAAATTTCCTCATGTTTTCTTCATTTTCCAAAACTCCTTTGACCTCTCTTTTAGCCCCCAACTAATAAGTAGCAAGAGCTAAAACACTCAGTTCAGTCCCATTTGATTTAAAATATAATGTGACCCAATAGAATAAACAGTTTTTCTAGGTACAACTATATATTCTATGAGATGTTTGCTCAGTCTTTTAGTTTTCTCACCTTTTCTACAGCTTTCCAGTTGGCATCTGGTTTATAGGGAAGGCCTTAATAACTCTCTGACATTGGACAGAAGGGGAACTTCTGACTTCTAATAAGCACCTGGGTGTGCACTGTGCCTTTTGAGGCATGTACATTCTGCTAGTATCTACATTTACCTTTTGTGACTCTTAGAACTTCCTCCTTGGCTCTGTCAGAGCCTGATGACCTCTCCCTCCTTAATCGGTATTCCTGTGGATCTCTTTGGTATAGCATCTCTCTATGAGCTCTTGTCCCATTTTCCTTTGGACCCTCGATAAGGTCACCTATCCCTCAGCAAGTCACTCCACCAAACATGCCCTGTGGAAAGCCTTCCAGCTCTTAACTCAGCATCCAGGATACACCGGAACTAAAATAACCCCAAAGGAGTCCTTGTTCATTCTATCTCTGCCTGACCCAAGCTGCACTTAACTGTTATACTCATTGTTGTTGCAAACCCAACCTGCAGAGAAGCAGAAAAATAATTATTCAGCTAGATGGATGTCAGCAAGATAGCAGAATAGGAATTTCCAATACCTTCACAAGAGCTAATAATTCCAGAGGAGAGATTAAAGCACCTTATTTCACAGAAATAAGAAAAGATGTATTTAAGAAGATAGAAAGGACAGTTTCACATTACCCCCATCCCTGCTCCCCCAGGCCTGGAATGCCCAGCACAGAGAGAGACAACTGCCCATTAGGGGAAGAAAACTGATATAAGCACCTAACTTCAATACAGACCCAGCACCAGGGCCACTCCTGTGAACCAGTGCCAGGCCTGCCCCCATGGCTCTAGGAACCTGTGAACCCAGTCTCAAGATTTGCCCCAGTGCCAGGGGGCCCCCACATCCCCAGGCTCTAGGCTTACCTCAGCTCCAGGCCAGCCACAGTGGACCCAGTTCCTAGGCCAGGCTCCCAGTCTGCCACAGTGCCAGACCAGATTCATGGACCAAGACTGGTACCTGCGGCCCCAGACTCCAGACTAGTCCCTGTTGTCCTAGCCTCCAAGCCTGAGACCCCAGCTTACCCCAGAACCAGGCCAGCCCTCAGGTTAGATTCCAGCACTCATATACCCAGGCTCCAGACCCATCTAGGCTCTAGACCTGCCTCAACAACTGGTCAGTACTCATAGACCCAGATGCTAGGCTGGCCCCCACAGGCACAGACTCCAGACCAGCACCTATAGAGCCAGTTTCCAGGCCCCTTTCAGCACCAGAGTAGTTTCTATGGCTCCAGGTTCCAGAGTCTAAACCTGCCCCAGTAGACCTCAATGACAAGGCCAGTTGCCATGGGCCCAACAATGGCAACAAATGGAAGTAAGAAAGGAAAGAAGGAAAGGAAGGGCATGGGAGAGAGGGAGGGAGGAAAGGGAAGAAGGAGGGAAGGAAGGAGGAAAAGAAAGGAAGGAACGAAGGAAGGGGGACAAAAATATAAAAAATAAAAGCACGCATAAGCAAACACACACAAAAAAATCCCCACAATAACCAATTCACAAAAAAAGAACTCATAAAAGTTCAATAAGTATATGTTTAACATTATTAGTTCAACATTATTAGTAATCAGGGAAATGAAAAGTAAAACAACAGTGAGATATCCTATTTCTCCCATCAAGTAGACAAGTGTATCAGTCAAATACACAGACTCTAGAATAATTTGACTTTAAATCTCAGCTTCAGAATTGATTAGCTATCAAATCCTGGACAAATTACTTAACCTCTCCTGGTCAGTTTTCTTATCTGTATAATGAACATAGTAATAGTATCTACCTCATAGGGTTGTGATGACCATAAAATTCGTTATATGTATAAAGTGCTTGAAACAGCACCTAGTCAATAGTAAATGCTCTTAATATGTATAGTAAATAAATAAAACTAGTGTTAGCATTTAGTTGTATCATCTAAATAATCATGACAGAAATTAAAAGAAGACATTGAATGAGTATTTAAGTGTCCAGGGTCTATGACAATAACGTTAATTTCAAATCTCACTGCTCATATTACTTTTTTTAACAGTGACTTGCCATGCAAAGCTCATTTGGGAGGTCAGTCCAGGGCCTGAGGTCAGTTTTGGGTTCCATGAGTAAACACTAGGATGAGAGATGATCAGAGGCACTAGGGCTAGAGGAATAGCCAAATCCCTTTCAGGAGGGAAAGCCAAGATTCACATACTAAAAAGCCCAGTTTAAATTCCAAAAGAAGGTTAGAGGCCAAAATTGAAGCAATAGTGATAAAGCCAGCAGATTAGACTTGTAATGCCCAACTAATTCATGAAGGTGGCCAGGGCCTCTTTAAAAGGCCGTGAACTAAGAAAATCCCATCAAATATCGAATCTGAGCTTGAGATTGCCTCAAAAACAAGTGGAGTGATTGAGCCTACAGCTGAAGTTTCCCTTTGTTAGGAGAGAGGCCATGGAAGGAAAGGACTCACACGTTTGGTGGAATTCACTTTTCTTCTTCTGTGCTCAGCCGTGTGTGACTAGACTCACTATAGCCCCTCCCAGGCCAAGTCACTGCCATGAGGTGCTCAAGTAAAACTTCCTTTTCCCTGCCAAACACCCTACTCCATTTTCCCCTGATAGCACGAAATAAACCTGTGATAATAGAGGGCATCCCAGAAGAAGTGGGCAACCCTTGCTAAAACTCCAAGTGAAGCTTTCTACTACAACCCAATCAAGAAATCACAGACAGGACCTGATCTGCAGGAAAGAAAGCTTTTCATAAGTGTGGACATGTATATGGGTCTCCCATGGGTAAAGGTCAAGAGACAGAGCTTCAACAGCAACTTTATTAAGCAGATACATTTCAGAGAAAGAACCCTGGGAGTCTGTAAGAGAGAAAAGTGGATCAGCCAAGTCCTTGACAGGATTGGGGAGAAAAGTCAAGGCCTTGCCGGATAAATTTCTGTTGACAGAAGACCAACCTGCTCCTGGAGGCACCAGCTAAGAATAGCCCTTCAGAACCTCTTATTAGGGGAATACATGTGCTCTATACTGTGTAGAGAACCAAGAGGGAGAAATTGGCTACGCCTTGACAAAAATCACACGGAGATTCCTGCTAGCCTCTTGTCACAAAGTTAGGCTTATTGACTATTTTAGTCTTTGTTTCATGTGACTTATTCTGTGTAGGATCTTAGAAGCCCACACACTCCTCTCCCAATGGAGAGGATTTAGTAAGAGTCATATACCAGCTCTCAGAAGTGTCTTCCAGCCAATCAATATGCCGAGAGGCTCTCTAAAGCAGGCGATAGCCATCACAGCATGTCCAGTTTTTCTGTGCTTTCACTGTTACATCTGTTAAAGGTCAGAGACTATATTTATCACAACCAAACATACATGGATATTGAAAAGATATCTTTGCCAGCATATTGTTTTGAAATGGGATGGGGTATGGAAAGGCTACCTTCTGTTTTCTGAAAAATTCACATTACATTAAAGCACAGTAAAAATAAATGAATTAAATAAATGGATTAAAGCACAGTACACTTTTATATGCTCATTTCCATCAAAAGATTCCAAAGTACTTAAACAGCTTTAATTAAGTTGCTCTAGCAGCTCTTAGGAGCAAATCAATATTTTTCATACTCCTTGTTACAGGCTAGGAAAATAAAGTCTAGCCCCTTCCCCTAACCTTGATTTAGATTGAACATTCTTTCCTTAAAATATAAAAAAAAAACTTCCTTTTGAATATGTTTAATCACAAGGGAGTAAAATTTTCCACTTCTTATGCCTTACCTTTTTCCCTCTGTTAGAGAAGAGAGGAAAGGAGAAACAAAATACAAACCCCAAATAAGAATCTTGAGAAAATAAGATTTTTTTTTTGGAGGCCTGGATATTAAAAGCAAAAACAAAATATATTTTTTATCTCTCAGGCAATATGAGAGACTATCTGTTGTTGTTGGTTTTTTTTTTTTTCCCCAGGTTGTAAAAAAAGAAATATGACCATATTTTTAGAGCCCTATAAGATAAAAAAAATAAATAAATAAAAATCTAGATTCATGAAAGCAGCAGAAGTAACCTTTCACCTCAAAAGTGTCACCAGAATGAATCAGAAATTGTTCCTCTATAAACCTGTGAAAGAAGGGGGAGAGTGCTGACTTTTTCTTCTGTTCTCTTTGTAGGATAATTGGGTTTCTCTGTGTCGTTTGATTGAGGATTGACATTCTCTGCTCTCAAATGTCTAATTGTCCATTGGGGAGAGACTAGGCTTCTACAGCAACCAATAGATGTTGGGCTGTACTTAGTATGGCAGGAGGACAAGAAAAGGCCACTCTGCCCTCTCTGAGTTGGCACCATGGGGACTCAGGAAAAAAAATAATAATCCAGGAGAAAAAAAGCAAGTTAACTACTCACAATTCTCCACCTGGGGGCTGCTGTTTGTAGGAAACAAATTGCTATAATAATAGTTACACTTCTGCCACCTTCCTAGGTTCACCTTGGAGACGGATTTAAGCTCCTGAGATGGAGGCTTTTTGCTGTTAAAGTGAAAGTGTGAGTGCTTGCAACTCTCCCTTAATGGCTTTTGGAAACAGGCCTTCTGCATCTCTTGCCTTGGAAAGCTGTGACTCTGAGAGCATCTTAGATGAGCTGTGTCTAGACATATTTAAGCAGCAGCTTCACTGCACAATGAAACAGCCTCTACTTCTCTATTCACAGCATAAAGCAAAGGAAAATGGCAGCCATTGGGCAGGATTCGTTGATAGTTTAGGCTTATACCCACTTGCTCTTTGATGATCTCTTCTGAGACACTTTATCCCAATATTCTCTAAGGTAGTTGTGGTAGATGGGTGATGAATAGGGTTGACGTTCTCCCTCTCTGTTCACACATGCACTGCTAGGGAGAATAACTTTCCCAGAAAGAGAATTGTTTTTTGATCTAAGGTACAGAAAGGTAATGAGTTCATGAAAAAGGCTAACAAATGGCAGCACCTTCTTTCCCTATTGTCATCTCTAAGGAAAAGAAACCAACTTTGTGTTTCTAAAGACTCCCACAGGATAATTATATACCTGGTTTCCTGGTGGTGTTATTACGAATGTTCCCATTTGCCCTTAGAAGTGTTCTGATTTGGATGATATATTATAAGATCAAACTACATGTCAATGTCTTCCCCCCTGTCAAAATGTGAATAGGGAGAAATACTTGGAGAGTTAAAGGCAAAACTGCTGGTCTTAGATAAGGAAAAGATTTATAAAGACTGGAAAGGAAATTTTCTTGGCCAATTCCTTCTTAGCACCCTGGATCTACCAGGTATGTCTACTAAGGTTAGATGCCAGATGCTAAAGACCTAAACTACATCAAGACCTCTGCACCCAAGCTGGGACTGCATACTGTATATGGATCATGTGGACTTGAACAATGTACATTCAGGGACTACCATAGTAGACTGAAGACTAGAGAACACTTCTTCAGTTTCTGGACACCCACATAAGCCACCTGTCTCCCAAATGCTTACTGAAATTTGAATTTCTCCGAACCATGACTAGTGTGGGCACAAACTCAGAACTAATTTGATTTAGAAAAATTAAACAATGTGGTATTTCTTACAACCAGGTGCATAGACAGAAAAACATACATACTATACAAGCAGCTAAAATCCTCCATTTGCATCACTGCAGTGATTGGTAGGCAGGTGGCAGTGAGTCCAGTACCAGGTGGTTGAATCAGGAGCCTTCATCTCCTCCAGTAAGCATGTGAAGTTGGAGTTCTCAGTGACGTGGGATTTTCTCAGAGCCTGGTGAGCCAAATGGATAGGAATGGAGGGAATTGCTCACAGAGGCACTGTGGAGTAATTAATTTATTCAGTTATCCCACAAGCATTTATTAAAGCACCATTAACTCTTCTGTGACTGAGATGAAATACTTTGTCTCTTGCCCATGGACTCTTTGGCTATTCCCAGGCCCCTCCTACAAGTATATGTTACGTCAGATTGAAGAGTCACCTGCAGGAGAGGTACTTAAGCAGGAGAGGTTTTTGTATACAGGTAAAACACAGTACTTCACTACACATATGGGTCCCGCGATTCATATCTGAGACAGAAAGGTTGAAACACAGGAAGAACCAAAGTGATAATAATTAAAAGCAAACATCTATTTGAAATTAAAAAACTAAAACAGAGGTATGCTAGAAAAGTGTCCAGGGAAATTACAGATTTAAATATTGTTAATTAGCTAATTAATTAATTAATTAATTAATTAATGTTCTATCTGTTTGTTTTTTTTAAATAACATAAGAATTCTAAGGTGTAAGCTGGGTAAAGTAATTAAAAATAGAGCCTGAGAGAATGCATACGCACCTCTTATATAAGTGCTTTATATATGCTAGGAGTAAGGATGCAGCTGGTGTCGTGGCTGTTACAGGTAACTTCTAGACTTGATATATTAAGGAGGGTCTCAGGGAAGGTCTCCTTGGAGAAAACCATGTTTGTTCCAGTTAGGATATCTGAGGGCTATGTTAAGCCAAGATTTATGAGTCAATGAACCTATGGAGATTTTAATGTCCTACCTAGGTACTTCCTACTTGAGCATCCAAAATGAGAGTACAAAACAATTTGATATCATGAATGATAATGAGCCATAGACTGCAGAGGCAATTGGAATTCATGGAGCATCATGAGATTACTGATCCTGAACAGCTTTCTGGTGGGCTGAGACCTGATATGAACTTTGAAGTGTGGTTAGGACATGAGTGAAATAGAAGTAATGGACTTTATACATGTTCCTGTGTTTACCTCCAGCCATCCTGACCATAAGCAAATGAAGCTAATGTGCTTGTTTCTTTCCAAATTGGTATTCTTCTAGATGCCCTTAGTGAGTATGTAATAATAATAATAATAATAATAATAATAATAATAATCAGCCATGGCCTAGACCTTGAAGGGACACCATGATAATTGTGCCAGCGTTGGTCCTCTCATTTGCAGTAAGAGCCTTGAGAATTTGTCCTGGGTGGTTGCTCAGGAGAAAATTACTGAGGCCACAAAGGAGCTATCAAGTGAAGGTGGTGAAGGTGACCTTCAGCCACAATCAACTTTGGCTAGATTCATACCAGTGACCTTGAGGTGGGAAGTGCTGGTCACAGACTATCTTCTCTCTGACAGGCTCAAGGGCTCTTGGTGCATGGTTGATTTGCAGCTGTTGCATTAAACATTGTTTGTGATGCCACTAAAATCCTCTTCTTCCTGCCTAACTTTCCAAAAATAATTATCAGTTACACTGCAGATATTAAAATGGTGCTTTAAAAAATTAAAATACAGTTCTAAAAAAAAAGACCATATAAATGTAGAATTAATTGCTGTATGTGCTTCAAATTACTGGGAGACTTTATTTTATTTCTGTCACAGCAGAAAGTGCTTCATCAGGAGGAATTCATGTGGAGATCCAACCATGTCCTAGTTATTTTGTATTTAATATGCTTGAGATGTTTAATTATTTTTGATTAATTCATTTACCATTAAATTGCCCAAATACTTTGAGATGTTCTGTACTGTGTGGTTTGCCAGTGTGTTAGCTCTATAGTTCCAGCCATAAAGGAGTCGATATAAAAACCCAGCATTGGGGGTCAAAACAGATTCAGATTCAAATCTGGCTCCATTACTTACCAGTTGTGTCGATTTTGACAGTAAACATCTCTGAGCTATGGTTTTGTCATTTGTAAAATGGGTAATGCAGTGAATCGGACTTCATAAGTTGTTATGCGAACTAAATGAGAAAATGAATGTAAAGTATATTAAACTTATGACTAGTTTAGGCAATCCCTCAATAAATGGTAATTATTGCTATTATTATTATTCTGTGGAAATGCTAACCATCTACTATACAAAAAAGTAAAATACACGAATCATTGCTTGCTTTTCCCTACAGTTGTAGGCAGATTTCTTGAGATGAGTCCCAGTCCCAACTCAGATAAATCTGAAAGAAAGCAAGTTAGGGAGTGGTTTTTAGCTGGACTTGGATCATCTTTGGACCCCAACACATACTTTTAGTCCAAAGAACACTCAATTTTAGTCAAACTGATTTCATCAGTGTCCACTAAGCACTCCGGCACCCCACTTATTTCTCATATCATCTGAGAAGCCTTCTGTAACCATGATAACCTTTATTGTGTATCCCTCTGGCACTTTTTGAGAAACCTCTGACAGAATCAGAGAATTTAGAACTTATGGGAACTCACAGAATGAAAGAGAGAGAAAGGACCTTGGAGATCATTTAGCCCTCTTTTAAAAACAAGAAAACTGAGTCCTGGAAGATTAAATAACTTGCTCAAGGTCATACAACTAGGCAATGACAGAATCGGAATAAAGACCCAAGACTCCCAACTCTGCTGTCCTTACCACCCTTTCTCAGCTGCCTTGGTCTGATTTGTTTCAATTGGATAACTGCTTAGACAAGAGTAGCTACCTAAAAGTCCCTAAAGGGAGATCTTGAGGGGTACCTTAAGTAGCAGAACAGGAATTAGAGGAAAATATCTTTCCTCTGTCTTTACTACCCATGTGTAAGTGTCCAGCTCTTAGAAGCAGGGAAAAGAGAAAGGAAAAACTGTTACTGAGTCCTTACTATGTAGCTGGCACCAGACTGCCATGGCCTTCCATGATCTCACATTCTCCAGGCTTCACCAACCTGGATCAAAAAAAATGGGAAAATAAGTACTTTCACCCACCCTAATAGTAAACCCAGATGTCTTCAAAATTCCTTCTCCTAAATCAATTCTGAGCATCCTGAGAAGAGTCTCACTTCTACTATGAACATCTTCACAGCTGCTGAGTAATGCTCACCATTTTTCTCTTTAAAAAAAACAAAAAACAAATTTACTGCAGGTATTGAACATTATCTTTTGATGTGTTAACTCTAACTCAGCTGATAAGATACAGACTGTGATGCCACTGCAGTATGACATCTTTTTGGTGCTTCCTCACATTGGTATGCCTCACAAATCAAGCTGCTATGTTTTTCTCCATCACATCATGTTCCAGTAGAAATTTAAGAGGAGGAAAATAATGTTCACTGGTACAAGCACAACACATAGTTACAGCAAAACAAGTCTTTTACTCTCAGTGTTCATCTAGTGAAAGTAGGGTTGCTGTTCACTGTGGTCCATCTCTTAAGTTTCAATAATAGGTTTACATGGACTCTATTATGCAATGTATAGTGTTGAAATCATGTCTCGACTCCAATATTTCTGTCATATCCTTAAACAAGATTTGTTTTAGGGTTCTCCTTGCCTCAAAATGAGTTACCTCCCTGCCCCTCCTGAGTCTCTATCTTCACAAAAAAAAAGTCCTGCAGCAGCTGTCCCACCAGCCATATCTGAACACTAATCTAATTTATAGGCCTGTGTTTACACAAACTTTAACTCATTTTATTTTTACAGAACTGCTAGAAGTAGGAAATATTGCTTCTGTTTTTCAGATGTTAGCTCAAGGTCATAGAACCAGTACCCAAAGCCAGGAATTAAAGCCAGAAATCGACCCTCTGAGCTCATGCTCTTAGCACTGTACCACTATGCCTCCCACAGGACCTGAAAGACTCCATTCTCCACCTCCCAACCACAGTCCTCTGCTGTGCACCAGTTGGTTCTGCAAGCCTAATAGCTTTCCGTGTTTTAAGAGACCCTTGTCATTTTTACACATTCCTTCTGTGAATGAATTTATTGCAGTGTTTTTATCCAACCTCCATTACCCTTGTGACCTACTTGGGACTACTCTAGAGTCTCTAATGTTCTCTTACAATCCAATAACTGATGTCTATTGTCTGACTTATTATATGTTGGAAACAAGCATTTTTCCAAAGAAAAACACAACTATACCATATTTCTGATTAAAACTTATGGTAGACTAGGTACAAACAAGAAAAGCTGTTAGATATCCTGACAGTGACTAATAGTGGCTTGTGTGTTTATGTATCTTTTAGTGAATTATATATTCTGCACTGTAGATACAGATGGAAAACAATGCAATTTCCCTCCTACTTTCTTTAATGGTCTGGCCCATAAAAATAGGTCAATCATGAAGAGGCCTTTTTGGAATGATAAACTGGAAATAAAACTTCCATACAGACACTCAACTATAATTTAATATCCAAAAGGATGAATGGACCCCTTAACTCTAATTTAGCCTGAACTTACTGCAGACATGTATGACTTAGGAGATTCCTGTACATTCCCACATACAGACACTATCAATTATCATGAGGATTGCACACAAAAAGGGTTCCTTACATGCTGGTCTCTCAGAATTTGAGCTTTAGTTATAGAGCTTCCAGGAATGGATGCCATTATGGGTGATCACTCTGGACAGCAAATAACTGTGAAAAGCAAGTTCAGTGAGACCCCTTGTCTTCTATGCTCCATGTTGGAAAAGTGCCAGTTCCCTTAACATTGTGGAAGAGGTGCTGTCATGGATTAACTTAATTTTTACCTCCTTATATAACTTGGGGAACAGCAAAGACATCATAAACTGTTCTGTCTCTTTGGGATTAGAAATCCTTATCAGTGCTAAGTGGCAGGGGAGGCTGAAATTGATAGAGGTTCCTACTCATTTGTGAATCTGTTACTTAATTGCTCACCTTAACCTCAGATCAGTAGAGAAATAATATTAACAGCAATGACTAGCACATGGGTTCCTCATTATTTTTCCAAAATAATTTTATAAACATCAGTTTATTTAATCCTCACTATGTTGAGTCATAATGTCTTCTCTAATTGCCCTATCCTCTTATTAAGCACAAGCTTTAACCACAAATTAACCAACTTTGTTACACCTAAAAAACAAAACAAAACAAAAAAAAACAAACCACACACATCCCTTGTCCTCAATCTAGCTTTGTTTTCTTTTACTGACATTCTTTCTGTTCCAACTTTGCTAACATTTTTCTAAAGGCTGTAGATCTGAATTGTCCAATAGAGTAGCCACTAACCACATGTCATTATTTAAATTTATTAAAATTAAGTATAATTAAAAATTTAGTTCCTCAGATACACTAGCCAAATTTCAAGTGCTCAGTATGTCTTGAACAGCCACATGTCTGCTAATGGTTATTGCATAACAGTGATTTTCAACCAGTGTGCTGCAAGAATTTTTAAAACATGCAACACGTGACTATTTAGTCAGGTACTGACTTCTTTTCCCTTAGATAGTCAAATAAAAAAATGACAGCCAACACAACCATTGCCGTCCAGTGTGCATGAATAAAAATGATACCTATTTTTTTTTGTCAGATAGTCAAAAAATATATTTTTGGGTGTGTCACAGAATTTTAGTAATTAGTTTATGTGTTGCATGAGATGAAAAGGTTAAAAATAGCTCTTATAGAGGATAGTGCAAGTGAAGAACATTTCTGTCAACTCAAAAGTTTCATTGAGCAATGTTGCTCTGTGGTGAAGAACCAGTTATTGTTGATGTGGTTGTTTTAAATATATCACAAATTCTTGTTGATATGTACTATATCCAAGAATTTCTCTTCAGCTTATAATGGGGTAACAGGAACCATAGTCATCTTTTGGTCTTAAACAACTAGATAACTGAAAAATACATGAAATATATTTTGAGTTTTCAGGTATTAAGAAAGAAGCAGCACAGAATTTAACTTCTAAAGTAAGTGGAAAAAAAATTCACCCAACACGCGCTCGGTGACAGTTTCTAAGCTTCAGAGAAGAGTATCCTAAAGACTGCCTAGAAGTTTCCATGAATCTCTGCAGAGGAAATAGATATTAGAGTAAAGGGTATTCAGCAATATTGGAATGTGTGAGTACCAAGAGAAGTGACTATATATCGAGAAGGAAATCCAGATATTTTCAGAGAGGTCCCTTTATGTCTTTGACTGATAACTGATCTATACATTCATAATAAGAAACTACCCAGGGCTGGAAAAATAAGCCTAAAAATTCCCAAAGGGGGCTGTGAATAGTTTTTGTTCTTACTGAGCCAGAACTGGAAAAATCCACATGATCCACATCAGATTAAGTCCTGGAAAGGTTCGCCTTAGGAGTGGGTATAAAATAGCCTAACAACATAGGATGCTTTGGACCCACCCTAACAAAGCTTAAAAGAAATATTTAAAATGATCTACGAATATACCTGCCCCTAAGTAACTAAATTGAGTACCAGGACAACATACACTATTTAAAGAAATTTTAAAAACTCTGGCTCCCCAAAACATAAAACTCACAATATCTGGAATTCTAAAAGAAAAAATTACCGAATATGCCAAGAAGGGTGGGTGGAAGGGATGGGACGAGATTAACCAAAGAACTTACATGCATATATGCTTTGTCCATGAACACAGACAATAGGGTGGTGAAGGCCTGGGGTGGGGCAGGAGCCAGGTAGAGGGGGCAATGGGGGAATTAAGGGTGTATGTGGGGGGGATATCTGTAGTTGTCTCAACAAAAAAGATAAAAAATATGACCCAAATCCAGTGAAAAATTAATCAATTAAAGTAGACAATTCAATGGCATAGAAAATGGAATGAGCAGATAAGGACATGTAAACAGCTTTAATAAATATGCACCATAAGCCCAATAAGGTGGAAGAAAACATGAGTGTAATGTGGAAAGAAATAGAATATATAAAAATAACCCAAATGAAACTTCTAGAGATTACAAATAAAATGTCTAAAATAAACAATACACATTGAATGGAATTAATAGCATGTTGTACACTACAGAATAAAGATTAGTGAGCTTTAAGACAATAGAAATTATTGAAAATGCAGCAAAAAAAAAAAAAAAAACACTGAAAAATAAAACGAATAGACGATCAACTACATGTGGGACGATATCAAATGATCTAAGAAACATGTATATGAGTTTCAGAAGGAGAAAAGAGAAGGAAAGAAAAATAATTGATAAAAATGACCATTTTTTTTTCAAATTTGATGAACACTTAGAACCCTCAAAACCATAAACTCAATAAAATTCAACATAAAAACAAAATAAGACTACACCAATACACATCATAATCAAATTGCTGAAAATCTATAATAAATAGAAAATCTTAAAAGCTTTCAGAGAAAAAAAACCCATAAAATACAAAGAAAGAGAAGAGTTTTACCAGATGTCTCTTGAAAAATCTATGCAAGCTAGAAGACAATGCAGCAACATCTTTACTTGCTGAAAGAAAAAAGCAGTTTACTCAGAATATTATACTCAGAAAAAAATATTTTTCAAAAATAAAGGTGAAATAGCTTTGGCCAGTGTGACTCAGCTGGTTCAATTCACTGGTTTGGGACACATGCACAGGTTGTGTCTTGATCCTCTATAGGGGATGTGCAGGAGGCATCTGATCAATGTTTCTCTCTCACAGTGATGTTTCTCTCTCTCTCTCCCCCTCTCCCTTCCTCTCTCTCTCTCTCCCCCTCTCCCTTCCTCTCTCTCTAAAATCAATGAAAACATATTTTAAAGTCTTTTCCAGCCAATAAAAACTGAGAAAATATATCTCTAGTAGACCTACACTACAAGAAACAATATGGAAATTTCTTCAGGCAAAAGGAAAATAATACCAGATATAAATTTGGATCTACTAAAAGAAATAGAGTACCATAAATATGGGTAAATGTAAAATAAAATAAAAAAAGTTTCTGAAAAATTTTAATCTCTTTGAAAATAACTGCCAGTTTAAACAATAATGATAATGATATATCATGGGCTTTATAATATATGAATATTAAAACGTATAAAATATATTTACAACCTATGGAAGCTTATCTTTGTAAAGTTCTTGATTACACATAAAGTGGCTGATTTTACTTGAAAGTAGACTGTGGTAAGTTAAAGATATATATTGTAAATAGAACCACTAAAAGAAGAGTTATAGCAGATGAGACTGCAGTAGAGAAAGGAGATAATAAATATAATAGCAGAAATCAGTAAAATAGGAAACAAAAATAATAATGACTATCAATTAAACTATATGCTGGGTCTTTGAAAAGTTAGCAAATTTGAAAACACTATCTAGACTAACAAAGAAAATAGGGATAACACAAATAATCAAAATCAGAAATATAAGAGATCAACAATACACATTTTTAAAATGTTAAAACTATAATAAAGAACTGTTACGAATAACTTTTTGAAAAAGTAGACATCGTTGATACTGGGTAAAAATTCTGTAAAAGACACAAACTACCCAAGCTAACTAGAGGAAAAAAATAGTTCTATGTTTAATTTTAAAAATTGAAATCATAACCTAAAAATTCCACAAACAAAACTCTAGACTCAGATAGCTTTATTGGTGAATTTTATTCAACTTTTAAGAAAGACATAACACAAATCACACAAAAACTATTCCAGAACATACAAGAAGGTAAACCCTCTCCAACTGATTTTATAAGGCTAGTATTTCTCTGATTTGTAAACCAGACAAATATATTGCAATAAAAAAATTACATATCAGTATCCCTCATGAGTATATATGCAAAAATCCCTGACATGCTTTTAACAAATCAAATCCAGCAATATATGCATGATGATCAATTGAAGCACATTCCAGAAATACAAAGTTGGCTTAACATTTGGAAATCAATTAATATGATTCACTATGTTAACAATCAAACAAGAACAACCATATGATGATTTCTAGGAAAAGTACTTGACAAAATTCAGCACCCATTCACAATAACATTTCTCAGTAAACTTGGCATAGAAGGGAATTTCCTCAATCTGGTAGAGGACATCTATGGTAAAATCTAAAGATAACACAGTAATGGTGAAAGACTGAATTTTTCTCTTAAGATTGAGAATGAGGCTAGAAAAACCCACCTTATCAGTTCTATCAATATTATCCTGGATGTCTTTAGTAGTGAATAAAAGAAAGAACCACAAATAAAAAGCACACAGATAGGAAAATAAGAAATAAAACCTTTTTTTGCCTGGCTGGTGTGGCTCAGTGGATTGATTGTCATCCCATAGACTGAGGGGTCGTGGTTCAATTCCTGGTCAGGGCACATGCCTGGTTTGCAGACTCGATCCCCAGCAGGGGCTGTGCGGGTGGCAGCCAATCAATGTTTCTCTCTCACATCAATGTTTCTGTTTCTCTCTCCCTTCCTCTCTCTAAAAAATCAATAAAAACATATTTTTAAAAAACTTTTTAAATTTACCACAACTAAGTACGTAGCATCACAATCAATCTTCCAAGAAGCAACTAGAAATTGTAAGCGATTTTAGCAAGTTGGTAAGATACAAGGTCAATACAGAAAATATATTGCATATCATATTCAGTGAAATAACTGTATCAGCCACATAATTGGATGCTGCAGCAATGTTGAATTTCTGTAACAGTTTCTATCGTGTATTCTCAATAGCTGTAATTCTCCCATTATGGTTTGGTAACAAAAAAGTCATGGATTGGCCCCAGACTATAGACCACTATCCAAATGACACTCACCCATTTATTAATAAAGAGAATGTTCCATTTATTCAGTAAGTACTTAGTATGTGTTAGGCACTATACTAAACACAAGATTGCCCAAAATGAGCCAGGCTCAGTTTCAAGAATAAGGACCCTCAGTATAATATGTGAGATAAGATAAGTATACACACAATAAATATTTTGATAATATGATTACAGCCATAAATTATGATAAATTATCTGCATTTGAAGAATGAGGGGCTGGAAATGCAAGAGTTGTGCTGTTCAGGAAAATCTTAATCGTTGAAAATGTATTTGAATTCACCATAGAGAAGCAATGCAGCAACCCAAACCCACGCACATAACAATGAACTTAACGAAGGGAACTTGATGTTTCATATTGGTTATTTTTTAGGAAATGGATTTCTACAAAAGCGTCTGGGATTTGGGGAGGGGTGTAAAAACCTGACCTTAAATCTTTTCTCTTAACATCTTCCCAGTACTCGCAACTCACTTACATTTCTGATTCTCAAATAGGTATGATATTCACTACTGAAATCTCAAGGCTAATGTTTTTGTACAGATTGTGACCTCTGTGTGATAGAATCATAGAATATGAGAAATAGAAGAAGATCCTTAGCAATAAAATGACACCAAAACTTTTTAAATATGGCAATGAGAGATAAAAGTTATTTTCTAAGCTTTGCTGAGATTGGGTGATTTTAGATCCATCTTTGACACTACATCCGGTGCTCTGTCCATCACGCCCTGATGCCTCCCAGGCACAGAACAGTGAAAAGCATCCCCTGCAGCTGCTGATGCTGCCATAATTGACAAGCCCAACTGAGTGGTCTTTAAAACAGAACCACAGCTCTAGTCTAAACATATAGGCATCTGGACATGAAGGAAGGTGCTGGGGAACATCCACCAGGTGTCTATTTACAGGAGCATAAAAGAAGCTTCCTGGTAAAAAAAAAAAAAAAAAAAAATGTGGCAAAAAGGGAGAGAAATGGAAGTATGGGGCAATCAGCTCATATGTATTAAGCCACCATTGAAAGGATATGGTTGAACATACTAGCCTATGACTAAGACAACCCAGTTCTTTTTTTTTTTTTTTTTTTTTTTTGGTTAATCTTTACCCAAGGATATTTTTCCTTTTTTTCCCAGAGAGTAGAAGAGAGGGAGGGAGGGATAGAGAATTACCTGTGATAGAGACACATAGATTGGTTGCCTCTCACACAAGCCCTCTGGGGTCCGGGCTCAAACCTGCAACCTAGGGACATGCCCTCCACCAGCAATCAAACTCATGGCCTTCGGTCCCCAGGCTGACGCTCTAACCACTGAGCCAAACTGGCCAGGGTGAAAACCCAGTTCTTATTAACTAACACTCACAACCCAGGAAAAGTAAAAGCTACATGATTAATTTCAATGAAATATCCGTGTGACATTGAGAGCAGTATTGGCCCTGGCCATGGCATTTACAAAGGTAACAAGATCACTGGCACTGGCCAAACTAATATTGGTGGGGACAATAGTCATAGCTGGTTTGTTGCTTCTGTCAGCACCAAGGTTGCCTATAGTTTTAACATAAATACCAAAATATAAGAGTCTTCTTGTTTCCATATCCAACCAGCAAATGAATTCCAACGCACATTAAATAAAGTGGGGAAAAAATAATCAAAGAAATCAATAAGATAGGCAGTAGTATGTCCTTGTTTTCAGAAAGCTAAATCCAAATATAAGAAAAATGGATTTTAAAAAAGGGATCGTTGGAAATTCCATTATCTCAGAGCCCTTTCTCTTCATTACTTCTCTTCTTTTTGCAGACCTACACACTACACAGCTTTCTGATTCACATACAGAAATAGACTTTAAAAATATATATTTTTTTCTTTATTGATTTTAGAGAAAGAGGAAGGGAGAGGGAGAGAGAGATAGAAACATTGATGAGAGAGAACATCGCTTGGCCACCTCCTGCATGCCCCCCACTGGGAAGTTGGCCACAACCTGGGCATGTGCCCTGACTGGGAATTGAACCAGCGAACTCTTGGTGCATGGGTTGACACTCAACCACTGAGCCACGCCAGCCGGGCCAGAAACAGACTTTTTTTTAATTAAAGCTTTTTTTTCTTTTTTTTTTTTTTAAGAGCAATGACTATCACATTTTAACATGCATTGGAATCACCTGAAGAGCCTTTTAAAACTGGCTGCTGGGTTCAACACGCAGGTTCTGATTCCGTGTCTCTGGCATAGGGCCCAACAATTGGCATTTCTAACAAATTTCCATGTGTTGCTGATGCTGCTGGTCAGGATACAGACTTGAAGAGGAAGTACTGCTTTACACTATCCCCATCCTCCAGCCACTTGATATAGCTTTTTCAGAGTTAAACGAGATAACAGGTGAAGAGCTATTTCGGCTGCCTCTTTCCCTGTAGTTTAGGCAGGGCACTGAGTAGGGGTTCAATAAATATTTGTTGGATAAGTAAATGAACAGATGAATGAATGAATGACTTGTTGAATTGTGAATGAATGAATAACAGCATTTACTTTCTGTTTGCCTCAAAAACATTTAAAACTGCCATACACATAACAAAATGCAGGAATAAATGCAACCACAACGATTCTATCCTAGAACAGAGAGTCTGTCCTGAAGATAAACTTCCCATTTTGCCTTTCAAACCACAGAGAACACATTTCTGGCACTTTTCAAACGATCACATGTTCCCTAGCTTACAGGCTTTAAAAGTTTACACATTGAACACTAGTCTCAGAGTATCTTTCTGTATATTCAATGTGTTATTTTATTATTTTAAATCCAAATATTTATGTCTTTATAACAAGAATACCCTTCACTTAAATAAGGTAAATTGCACACACACACACACTTATGTCTTCTCCCTCCCAAAATCCACTAAGTCATAAATCCACAAAGGAAACAATTTGAGAGAGAAATAACACCAGACAAGAGAGATTGCTGATTTTCTGGAAGATGGAAAACAGGGTTTGAGTGGTAACTCCCTTTGCACAGCAGAGAAAGCTGGGTCCTTGGTGACTTCAGAGAAAAAAAGCAACAAGGAGCAAGTGGGCCCATGTGGAGAACACAGGGATGCTCAGGACTAGGAACTGGAGTCCCCCGACACCTCACATGCTCATGGTGGGATGAAGATTAAAAGAGGAGGATTAATTGAAAGTTGAATAATGGGAAGTTTGACTCACAGACATCCTTTCCAACCCTATGCTGTCAGTTCCTATTTAAGATCTCACCGCATCTGAAGAGCGCCATTATCATCAAAGGCAGAGATCATGTCAAACAACAGAAAGACAATCAAAGAAAGCAGAACAAAGTGGAGGGCAGAATAATTTTTAAGGTGTATATGATCTTTAGAGACATGAGAAAAAACTTTGCCTGCCTGAAACCAAATGAAAACTGTAATGAAAATGATTTTTAAAAGTTCTTTCAGAACTGCCTTACGCTTGGATTAAATGGTAAGAGAAACTGTTCCATTGCAGAAACAATGGTTTTGAAGAATCAAGTCAGAGAGCAGCTGCTGCTTCTCCAGCAGGGGCTCGAGTGCTTGTCTGCCCACTTGCAGTGATGCCCTGTCAAAATGGTCATGGGACATCCCATATGACCACACACATTGATTTCAAGCATGCAAGGCTACTAGACATGTCAAACCATCTAACTAATTTCGAGTTAGGGAAATATTGTCATCATATCTATATCCAGTGCTAGACAGGATTGTCAAAAAGACATGCTCTTTGTGACATATGGAAAGAAGCATGTAAGATTCTACAGGCATAAACAGACCATTATTATATGACCATAATGAGCACATGGATATTCCTGATTTCCAAAAAAAAAAAAAATAAGAGGAAAAAAGGGGTGGGGGGTGGGGAGACTCTAAAGATAGAAATAATGTGATTGTAAGTAATTTAAATAATTGGTCTCAGCCACAGTCTTGGCAGCCCTAATCCTAACCCCCTCTGGAATTATCGTTTACGGCATTTAAGATTGCCCCAAGAGAAAATAGAGCCAAAATTTCTGTTAGCCAACTGGTCCTGTGAGTGCTGAGCTCACTTCTACCTCTGAGCACTCTGTACCCGCTTCTCTCCCACAGTCCCAGGCCTTGGTCTCTCTCCCTCTCAATTCTACCTATCAATCAAGGCTTAGTTCAAGTATCGTTTCCTCCAAAAAATGTTCCTATAACTACTACCTAATGATTTCCCATTATCTTCAGAGTTCTTAAGGAGGCATACTAGATCCTTCATGATCAGGTCCCAGCTTTCCTGTTCGACCCAATCCGTCCCCACTATTTTCCCCCACCGCTAGTACTCTATTGTCTGCCTTAGGGTCACATCCTGCCCTCTCAGACCTCTGGTATGAACACACTGCTCCTCCTCTCCTAACTCCTCTCATCCTTCAAGGCCAGCTCAGGTCATCTGTACCCTCGTCTAGCTTGAATACCCCAACTACATATCGCAATTACTTGCCTTAAAAAATCCTAGTTATGTCTATGAACAACTACTATTTATTGAGCATCTATGATGTAGCAGACTGAAATAGTAGGTGTTATATTACTTCTTTTAATCACTACAACACTTATGTGGCATGTACCATTACACCTATTTTCCAGAAAAGAATACAAAGCTTAGAGAGGTTTAGTAACTTGTCTAGCCTTATAGGTAACACAATAAAAAATAAAATTTGAACACAGGTAGATTTTACTCCAACCCCCATCACAGTTTTGTACTTAGCACTCTGAACTCTTTATGTGAATGGGTGCATAATTATAAACCCCATCAGGGCAAGGATCATAATGACCATGTTAGCATTATCTCTCCATCATACAGCATAGTGTCTGGCTTACAGAAAGCACACAATAAATATCTGTTGAAAGAATGAATGATGTTTGTCCAACATTTCTTCATCATCTGTGTGTCCCTTAAAGATGAGAACAGTATATTAGTCATCTTTATATCCTGAGATACCAGCGCAGTATTTGTTGAAATAATAAATGAATACACCATATATTCTCTCTCTCTCTCTTACACACACATACACACACACACACACACACACACTTTACTAGTTTTTGATTACTCATGTAGGGCTTTGTATTATTACCCAAACACATCTCAGACCTTTAAATGTCAAGAGCTGTGTCTTCCAGTCTTGTCTTCTGCATTGGTTAGCACAACACTGGGCACATACTTGATGCTTAAAAACACTGCTTTTGTTGCTCCTCTTGCTGCCTCAAGAAGAAAAAGAGATGATTCTGTTTAGTGGTTTGTACTAAAAGCTTAAATATCATTTGCTTGAGCAACTCTGGTTTATCCCTTCAAGTGAAACACATGTTTGGCTGTGGAGATTTGAAAGCCATCCGACACGGACTGGCCTAACGACACACTGGTGCGGAGAGACATTCTGCCAGGTTGTAAGCTCTGTGGTTTACTGTGATGAGAGTGTTCCAGAAAAGCCGTACCTGTTTCTCAGAGCCAGTGGGGACCAGGATATGGGTGAAAGAAGAGTATTAACATTTTACGTCTGGAAATTAGAGGTTCTGGCATCCCTGGGAAAAAAATGATGTGGCATTTTAAAGCCTGCGGGTGCTGCTGCCAAATGTCTTTCCCCTTGAAACAAAAACTGTGTTCAAGTCTAGATAATTACCACTGAGCTGTGCCAAGCCCAGAGATCCTTCTCAGCCAAGCAGCCCCACAGGGAGTTGAAATTTACATTTATAATCATTTACCTTAAAAAAAAAAAAAGTGGTTTTCAGGACCCAGCTTCACATACATAACCTTGGGGTTAGATCTGCTTCAGACGCTGAGGCTGGACCTACCCATATCAACCAAGGAACCCCTGTAAGCACAGCTTTTTTCTTTCTCTTTAATTTAATAGAGGATGCTTAAAGGGGAAATATTGAAAGAACAGAACAGCTGAAATATCAGAAGCAAGATTACCTTTGTACTACCATGTAGCCTGTTTTCCTGGAACTTTGTAATCCCAGAAATAAGCTGGCTGTTTTTCATCTGATCTCCAGAGGACTCTCCTAAGCTCAAGAGAGACTCAGTTCTCAAATCCATCTGATCCCTTTTGCCTATCTGAGCAGAAATAAAACACACAGAGGCTCAAATATTTGGCCAAACAACAGAAGTAGCCAGGCAACAGATACTTAAAAAAAAAAAATTTCAGAAAAAGACAGATTGTCATCTGCCTTTTCTTCTGATAAAGACTCAGAAGAAGTCGTTATTGTCACTGAAAACACTCATTAATATTATTCATGTCTGATTAATTCAGAATAAGTCCCAGTTTTCTGTTTTTGATCCCATTGGTTTATGAATTCAGAATCATTAACAAAGTGTGTTTCAATGCGTTACACTTTTATTTTATTTTCTCCCTGGGAAAATTAACGTTAGTCCCTGTTGATTTCTCCATCTTCCCCAAAAAAGTTACCAAAAAAAAAAAAAAAAAAAAAAAAAAAAAAGCAGGAAGATTCACAATAGAGATATTTGATTGAAGTGTGAAAGGTGAAGGGGTGGGCATTGGTCATTATATAAAGCGGGGCGGGGCGGGGCGGGGGGCGGGCTATTCATGGGTTCTCAACATTGTCTTCCATTGGGATTCACCACCAGTGGAAAGAGATTTAATTGCCCTTCCTCCCTTCTTTAAGTGTGACAAGGGTAATACATTACTGCCAAACCTTGTGACAACGTTAAGAAACACCGTTGCAGCTGTTAGAGTCAATGAGCAAAGCCCTGAGTCTTGTCAAGTCCTTCTGCTGCTTCACAGCATAAAACCGTCACTTCATTAATTAGATGAGCGTGTTGCCACGCAACACGCATATACTCACTCTTCATCACGGATCTTTGTCAATTTTGGTAATAAAACAGCAATTTAATAATCCCCCCTCACACATTAGTAACTGCTTTACGATGGAATTTCAGTTTCCCGGTGCGCTTGATTACACAGTCTGGGAGGTCTTAAAGAGATGTATTAGGAGTTTAATTAAAAGGCTGCGGCAAAGAAACCAACGGAAAGACACATCTCAAAGAAAACAAGTTCAAGTGACGACAGTGTGACAGAATTAAGTATTCTAGGTAATCAGTTTATTATATGAGTCAGGATGAATAGACTCATGGGAGCACTATAGAAATCTCATGTTCTGTCTACACAATTCCACAAAAGTGTTTTCTTTATTGTCTACCACCCCCATCTCGCCTTCCACCTGCCATCGTCCCCTTCTCCCACACTGTCAGTGATTCACGTGGCTCAGCAAGCTTCTTTGGACTGTGTGGCACCTGGTGATATCCCTTCTTGTGTCCCTTGGCCACAAGAGCTGAGATACCCCTTTCTTTCAGGCTATGAAGAGATTCTACAGAAGATTTCAAAGTAATCGGGTACCTCTCCTATGGAGTGGAATCTCAGATATTACTAAGAGGGTATAAGTGAGAAACTTTGAGATATGAATGGAACAGAAAAAAATTGGCTCCCTCTCTGGGGTACACACGGCTGCCAAATTAGTCTAAAACCAAGAGAAATGGGTTCTGGTTCTGACCCTGCCACTAGCCACAGCAAATATAACTTTGAATGAATCAATGAACTAACTGAGTGATTTGGGCAACTATTTTCATCTTTCTCTCTCCGTTTCAATTTCCTCATTTATAAGACCTCTAATGTCCCTTCCACCTCAAACACCCATTGAGTCTCTGCTATGCCTTCCTGACCTCCCCTGACCCCTTCCCCTGCTCTACCAGTGTGGCTTTGACCAGTGCTTTGGGGCTCTGAGAGGAAGAGGAGTTGGGATTGCACTTTAACTAGGAAAATATGCGGGTGCAACCTCACTAATAAAGTTAACCAGGGAATCCATAAGGCAGTACCATCACATTTCTAAGTTAAATTATATATCACCATACCTAAACTCTAAGGAATAAAAATGAGATGAGTCTGAGAAAAGAGTATTATAATAGCTAGGTTAAAAGAAAAGGTCACATAATTCAAGCAGCTATAAAGAAATATCAGAGAATCTTTTTAATCATTGGACTAGTTGAAATCTAAGGTTCATATAAATAGTCAAATTCTGTTTGATGTGAGCCTTTGAATCAGAGATAGATAATTTGGGTAAATTTTACTCCCAACAATGACCAAGAAAGACACATCCCACGGTTTGCTTGAGAAGTGTATTTATCCAGGCATCTGTGCATGTCTATAGTACTTGTCATTAAAGTACTTGTCTTTTCTCTTCATCCATGCACTCTATTCCCTGAGAAGTCCTGCATACTAATTAATTCCAGCTCGTAAGAGTTCTTGCTATATATGATTTTAAAGAACTTCTGGTGTGAAGAATTGGATTAATTATAACCCTCAGTTCATGATAACCTATCATCAGTATACACACATGACATTAATTTATTTAGTTTATTAATTTTAATAATATAATAAACATTCACAAATGAACCATGCAACCCAATAATTAGAACTCTGACAATAACTTTTATCTATTTACATACTCCTCCTAATCCTGTTTCCAGGCCTCCTCTTCCACCTCAAAATAAATACAACTCCAAATTTTGTACTAATTATTCCCTTTAACATTTAATAGTTTCAGAAATACATATGTATGCCAAAGCAATATATTTTTTTGTTTTACTTGTTTTTTAATTTTATGAAAATAAATATTATGCTGTTTATAGTCTGGGATTTTTTTTTTTAATTTCCATTAAATTAGCAAGATCAATCCACATTGTAGTAAATGCATGAAGTTCATTGCTCTGTAATATTCCATTGTTTGAATATATATTATGTTTTAATTATTCATTCCCTTAATGTGGCTATCAGGTTTTTACTGTTATGAACAATGATGATGTAAAAGTTTTGTTCACATCTTCTGGTGATCCTTATTTCTCTTGGGTATATACCAGAAAGTTGAATCTTTGGGTTGTAAGATATGTAACTATTCAACTTTCCAAGATAACAACTCTCTTTTTCCCCAAAGATGTTATATCAATTTACATTTCAACCAGCAATTGGTAAGAGATCCTATTGATCTGCATACTCTTTAATACTTTGTATCTTCAGATATCTAAAATCTTTTTTTCAGTGGAATGAGTGAGACATCTATGTCATTATGGTCTTTTCTTTTTGCATTTTCCTCATCACTAATGGAGTTGAATATCTCTAAATATGGTTATTAGCCATATATATATTTTCTTATGAAATGCCAATTTTCCCATTTTAATATTGTATTGCAGAAATTCTTTATTCACCAAAAAGATGGTGACTATCCTTTGTCAATTGTATGTGTGGCACATATACCTTTTTCTATTTGTACTTTTTTTTCACTTTCTTTAAGTTGTTTTTTTTATTATCAGAGGTTTTCATTTTAATATACACAAATTTAAATATCTTTTCATTACAGTTAGTGGTTTTGATATCTTGTTGAAGAAAACATTTTCTACGTCTAGTCTATGTCACCTCTATTATCTACAAAAACATTACTTTTGATATTTGAATTTTCAATGCATCCGAAGTTGTTTTGTATAGTATGAACTAGATACACAATTTTCTAGCCAGTAGAATAAGCTAGGAAAAAGAAATAAGGTATAAGGCTTGGAAAGAAAGAAAGAAAAAAACTGTCATTATTTGCAGATGATATGACTACAGATGATATCATGTTGTTTAAATAGAAAACCCTAAAGAGTTAATAGAGAATTACTATAAAATATATAAAATTACAATTATTAAAAAAATAAGAGAATTGAACAACTTCTAAAAGGACAAAATAAAAAATTCTGTTATATTTATCTACATTGGTAGCAAATAAGAAAATATAAATTCTAAAATAAAGATGTTAACATTGCAAGTAACACTGTAAAATATATAGAAATAAATCTAACAAAAGATGTGTAAGTCCTGAGAGCAAAATGTATAAGTTTCCACTGAGAGATATTTAAGAAACTTAAATAATTGGAGAGATCATGTTTGTGATAGAAACATATCATGGAGATGTTAATTCACCCCAAATTGATTTATAGTCTCAATGCAACTCCAGTCAAAGTCACAACCAGACTGTGAATGAGGCTGATTCTTAAATTTTTATGGAAATGTGAAGGGCCAACAATAATCAGGATATGTCTAAATACAGCTAAGAGAGGAGATGCGTCCTGTCATATATCAGAATTTATGATGAAATTACAGCAATTAAGACTGTACATTAATGCAGTAAGAGGTAAATTGACAAATGATATGGAGTAGAATAGAGAGCCCATAAAAAGATCAACACGCATATGGAATTTTAAATATGATACAAGTAAAATAGCAGATCAATGTGAAAAAAAGAGACTATTATAAAAATGAAACTGGAAATATTGTTATTCATAATGTCTGTAGGTAGCAAGTGGCTCGATGCCATTTATATAATCAGTTGGTATTCTTTAAAGTGGCATTTCAAAGCTCTCAAGCTTGTCTTCATTAATAAACTCTTAGAAGTCTTTTTTTTTAGGATAGTCTGAATGTCCTACGGGCACTGAATTAAGATCTCTAAGGGACATGCTTGAATAACAACAGGTAGTCCTTATTTCCCTTTCAAGAAGGATGAGGCTGGTGAGTTGAAAGCTTTTGGGCTGGTGATTGGGAGATATAACTTGAGAGCAAAGTTGAACCGCATGAGGCAAAAAGGAGAAGCTGAGTGTTAACTACAGCCTTCATCTTTCTCGGTCCTTCCCCACCATAGCATCACCCTCTTCTTCAAAATATGTAGGGTAAATGTTAAATAATTTTGAATATTTAGCTCACCTAAAACAATATGTTTTGGTTTGCTTTTGCCTCACAGTGATTAATAAAGTCACAACTCATTTACTTCCATATTTTAGCTCATTTCCAAGATAGCCAGTCATCACTGACCTGTGTGTCTCTCTCTTCACCCCAAACCTTAACTCCTCATAGCCTCAATATATGAAGCCTGAGTACATTAATTTATTTCAGCCCATTAAGTGTTCTCTTGTAGAAATTTACATATTGTCTATGGAAGCATTCACTTAACCATTCCTTCACCTATTCTACTGATATTTATAAAAATGTCACTTCAAGGCTTCCTGGACCAAACTCAGTAATGATCCAGTAGTCCCCACTTATTCACCGGGGAAATGTTTCAAAACACGTGGATTCCTGAAACCGTGGGTAGTACCAAACCCCATGTATACCATGTATTTTCCTGTACATGCACATCTAATTTACAAATTAGGCACAGTAAGAGATTAACAATAACAACGAACAATAAAATAGAACAATTTTAACAATATACAGTAATAAAATGTATGTGAATATGGTCACATGTTTCAAGGAATCCCTTGCTGAAGTCTTTATATAGGCTTAATGATTTCTGGTGCAATATGTTTACCATCAATCAGAACATGTTTTCTGTTCATGTCTTCCACCCTAAATGTAATGCCTTTTCCATCTTAATTAATCACTTATCATACACTGTGACTGTACCTTGTTCAGTCTGAGGTGACACAGAAAATTTAGTGCAAATTTCTTTTTTCCTTCACAATTTCACAGATAAAAGAAACATTATTACTGTAGATCTTAGCAACCTCAGCATATCCTTTTTTTTTTTTTCTTTATTAAATTGGGAGCTTTCACCTTTTCATTTAAAGGAAGCACTTTAAGGCTTCTCTTTGGCATAACTGAATTGTCAGCATTGTTATGCTTACGTTTGGGCCGTTATGAAGTGAAATAAGTGTTACTTGAACACGAGCACTGTGATATTGTGACAGTCAATCTGAGAACCGAGAGGGCTGCTAAATTACTAATGAGCAGGTAGCATATGCTGCGTGAATACAATGGACAAAGGATAATTCATGTCCCAGATGGGAAAGAGCAAGATAACATGAGATTCCATCATGCTACTCAGAATGGTACACAGTTTAAACCTTATGAATCCTTTATTTCTGTTTTTTTTTTTTTCATTTAATACTTTGGACTGCTGTTGACCACAGCTAACAAACTGCAGATAAGGGAGGACAACTATAAATACTTGAAAGTTTTTCTTTTCTCACCACATATAACCTGAGTTCTTTTGATTCATTGCACCCTATACTCTGCTTCCCAATATATTAATGATTTTCTCTGGCTTCATGCTTTGTCTCTGCTCTGTTGACTGAAATCTGTGACTATGTATCGTAATTTCTCTGTTTCTGTCCAATATTTCTGGATAATTTTAATCCCATTCCCAAGAAGCAGGGCCAAAGCGTCCTACCCTAGCACTAATCCGGTTGTCTGGCTTTCCCAACAGGCATATACATTAAATAAACAGAGAACAATCCCAGGTTAGCACATGACTTCTGCCACATCTCTGCCTGTTCAAATGCATTCCATGTTTCAACTACTTGGCTGAATTCCACCTCTTATGTCAAGTCTTCTAATTAGCTAGTTCACAATTTGGATTAGAGCTTTCTCTGCCCAGGAAACAAATAAAAGTATTCCAAAATCAGAAAAGAACTTAGAATGGATTTGTTATTTGTTATTTTTTTCCCCCATGCTGGAATCCCTATACCATTAATGACTGTTTCACATAATAACTGGTTGTAGAATATATGGCTTGTTTTTCCGATTATCTCCTCGAAACAGCTCTTCCACCCATCAAGGTTCTCTGTATCAGTCAGAATCCTGGAGGAAGCAGATGGCTTATTCAAACTGGTACAGTTTGAGGAAATTTAGTACAGGGGCTATTTACAATCCCTAAGTGATAGTGCAGTGTGAAGAGACTAGTAATTGTAGGAGTGATTCCTTGACTAGTCTTAAAAGGCAAAAAGAATAGTCATCATTGCAAAGAAAGCTTTGTGGAGCACACTGACTGATCCTTGAACTAGGAGTAGTGCTCCTGTAAGGAGACTACGAGGGGAATTAGTACCCTGCTCACATGTGCCTGCCCTCCTTCCCTCCAGTCTTCTGGCAGCGCTCCCCATTGAAAAATCAAAATTGAGCAAAGGCAAATGCAAAGTTGAAAGAGAGCCCATTGTTGCAATCTACACACAAGGAACAAATCAGAGTGGAGAGTGGGGAATGGACCTACAGGGACAAAAGGAAGACATTCAGCACAACCTCTGAGCCTCAGATTACATACATACAATATGGACCCAACCATAATAGAATTAAATTAGAAATAGATAACAGAAAGGTATCTGTGAAATCCCCAAATATTTGGAAAATACTTTCCTAATTTCTCTGACATTAGAAAGCAAGACATGTCAAGATCTGTGAGATGCATATAAGACAGTACTTAGAAGGAAATTTATAGCTTTACAATTAAATTAGATTTAAAAAAATGTTTCAACCTAATGACTTCAGCTTCCACAGTAAAAAAAAAAATTTTAAATAAAACTTTGGAAAAGATCTATTAAACCTCAAGGTATCAGAAGAAAGAAAATAAGGTCTGAACAAAAACAAACAAACAAACAAACAAAACCAATGTACTAGAGAATAGAGGAAGATGATGAAACTAAAAGTTGGTTATTTGAGAAGATCAATGAAAATGATAAACTTCTAGCCAGATTAATCAGGAAAAAGAGAGAAGCTACAAATTGTCAGTATCATGAATGAGAAAGGTGACATTACTACAGATTCTTCAGATAGTAAGAGGATATAAGGGAATATTATGAAAAAAAAAAACAATATGCCAATAAATTTTACAACTTACATGAAATAGCATATGCCTGGAAACAAATTGAATTTATAGTTGAAATTTTTCTCACAAGGAAAACTCCAGACACAGATGGATTCACTGAGGAATTTTATCAAATGTTATAAAATAAACAATACCAATTCCACATAAAATCTTAGAGATGAAAATGAAAAGAAAAAATAACTTCTCATTTATTCTATGAAGTCACCCTCTCTGACACCAATGGCACTTCTTTTTTCCTCACATATCCTACTGGTTCCATGTTCACAACATATTCTGCATCTTACCATGTCACCCTGCCTGCACTGTGGCCATTCTAATCATAGCCAGCATCACATCTCATGAAACTGGGCTCCCTTCCTTCACTCCTGTCCTCTTCACTTAGCAGCTAAAGTGATCTTACTCCAGCTCAAACCCGATGATAGTCAGAACAAAACCCACACACTTGACCATTACCCATACTGTGATCCATAGGATGCAACACGATACAGTCCTTCCCAATCCTTATTTCTTATTTCCGACCCTTGTTCTAGTGACAGTGGCCTTTTTTCTGTCTTTTTCAGCTCCCCTTTCTCCTATTGCCACTTTCTATTTCCACATCTGCTTTATTTTACCTTAGAGCATGTAAACAACATGACATTTTGTATTTGTGTGTTTAAGTGTTTATTATCTGTATCCCTAATAAGAAATTTAAGTTTTAGAAAGACAGGTTCTTTTCCTGTTTTGTTCGTCCCTATATACCCAGTGCCTAGAACAATGATTGACCCATAGTAAGTACTCAATATATATCTGTTCTAAGAATAAAATACTGAGAAAGATATTGTACGAGATCAATACTGTATATTCCATTAAAACTTGACCCTGCATTGAGATTTAGTTATTACTTTTTTATATGGCCTTTTGCTAATTCCATTCTATAAGATAAAAAAGAAAAATAAGTGATTTCAATGAAACAAAAGAAATTCAAGGCATGTTTTGATTTAAATATTAAAAACATCAATCATAATAATGCCCAATGTTTCAATAACATTTATTGGTTTTCTTGGTACTTTCTTATATACTATCCCATTTAATCCTTATAACAATCCTTTATTAGCATCTCCATTTTGCATATGAGAAAATGAAAACTCAGTAGAGCTGAGGGACTTGAATATGTTCATGCTGCTAAGAAATGACAGAGACAAGATTAGAAGCTATACTTATCAGACCTTTCACCAAGGATTTGTTCATTATATCACACTCCCAAAGCTAACTTGAATTCTTTCTACTGTGACTGTGCCAGGTAAGACAAAAAACAAACAAAAAATTTTAAATGACATTCCATGTCTCACATTATGAAAATGTGTATCCTCTTTAAAAGCCAAACTCTAATATGAAAAATATTAATTTCTGATTCTGGAACTCTGAGAATGAGCCAGAAGGGGAGCTTGGCTCTGTAAATGTAATTTACAATAATGGGACAGGGGGCTATATCATGGGTGTCAAGCAGAGAAGGCCAGCAGGGTGGGGGCATGCTTGGACCCTATCTGGTAAAAAGAAGAACAAGTGGGTCAAGAATCAAGTGACTTAATGCAGAGGAACAGCTGTAAATATGTATTAATAGCTTATGGGCCATATACGGTCTGAGTATTTTAGTTTGGGGTTTTATTTTATTTTTGTTTCCTACTAATGTGAAAATTATTCTTTATTTTAAATTAGTTTTTTATATTTCATATTCAAATGAAATCATATAAAAGTCTGAGTTTATTAGCTTTCTTTTAAAAGTTGGAAGGTAGAAAGACAGTAGTTTACCATGTAAAATCATGGCAAACTGTCACATGGAGTTGCAGCTACCCTTTCCATGGGGCATGTACTTTCTGTTCGACACATTCCCCCTTTTTTGCTCATAAATTCCACCTTTCTGCTTTGCTTATTTACATTGTTTACTTGTCCTCTGTAGATATTTGAGTCTGACTTCTGATTTAGGGATTCCCATCTATGAAACAGCAGGGAGAACCAGATAATCATGTGAGGTGAGGTGATATGAATGGGCTGCAGGAACGTGACTCCCCCAACTAAGTATCTTTTGTTTGGGGAAAGAGTGTGTTCATAATAAATGTATTATAGCTGGGCTAGATAAGGAGCCAAAAGAGCAACTTGCCTAGCAGGGCTGATTCCCCAATGTAACCTGCTGCCTTGATGTATGAGCTTAGGGTATTTATTATGAATTGCTTCCCCTTAAATTTCTTCTCCAGCAGTCTCTTATAAAGTCTTGGGGGAAGACCTCCAGAGGTACAATAGAATACCATATTTATAAAGGATGGAACACACTCCCCAAAATACAGATCAACCATTTCTGTTGGTAGCATAGAGAGAAAAGCCAAAGGGAAATGGGAAACAAGAAGAGGAAAGAGAGAGATTATTTATTTTTAGTAAAGATAGTATTGGGTAGGGTGATCTTTTGCAAGTCCCTGTGCTACTTAAGATAACACCTGGGCATTGGGTGTTGTAAAGGAGAATGGTACCTTCTGTGGAAGGAGATTTCTACTCTGCTTCCTGCAAGAGAAAAGTATGAGAAGAACTCTATCACTCCTCCTTCCCCAAAGAGAAGGAGTCACTTATGTTATAGGTCTTATGTTACTGGAACATGCACAGCACAAACTCTACGTGCTCAACTTCAGCCTGCCTGCAGAGAAAATGCATTTTGGTAAATTCCCCACCATGAGATAAGTTTACAGGTTCAGACTCTGCCTCCAAAAGGCAAAGCCTTTTAATCTGGGGAAAGAAATTCAATTCAGGGGTGAGTAATACGAAGTCCATTATGACCATACATTTAAAGTTATTGTCTCTAATTAGCAATGTTATCATTTTTAATCTCAATTTTTTGTTACTTATCTCTCAACACCTTATCAACATGGGAGGGCATAAAAAGGGTTGTTTATAAAGCTCCATAGAATCCTAATAATGCTGAGAAGGAAGTTAAAGAATTGAAAAGTTATCTTTCTTTGCTTGGTGTCTAGAGTTCTCTTATTTAAATTGGAGGTTTTCAAACATATGGGCTCTTGTATGAGGTAACATTTAATGTTCTTTTGAACCCTGAGGTTCTATAATTGTATAATAAGATACACTATTGGTAACTGGTATGTTTTTCAGCTCGACAATATGCAGTGAGAAGAGATGGAATCCATGACTATATTAACCCAGAAAGAGAAGCAAACTACTAGTTGTTATTGATTCACAGAATCTATAAGCTTGGAGGGAGCATATAAAACCATTTAGGTCCCATCCTGTTGTCAGTGTGCCCTTTCTTTCATTTCCAACTAGTACGCCCTCTACTTGGGCTTGAACATATTCTGTGATTGAAAATGTAAAACCATTTGTTTTGAATGACTAATTCTCAGATTGCAAGCTATAGGCGTATGAATTTTTAGCACCATGTCAAGAAAAACATTTATATAACAGAAATGTATTGAGCACCCATAATGTGCCAAACACTGTGCAATATTTTGACAGTATAAACGCAAAGTCTTAGAAGTCAGGAATTTCACAATCAGCTTAAGAGAACACATGTAGACAAATAATATGTATTTCATTTATAATAAGTAGAAAAATGCATATATACCTGACAAGGTATAAATGGGATTTTTGAAGTGGGATTTTTACATCTTTTTTTGTTACATACCTTGAGTTTTCTTTTAGCAATACTTTCTCAATGTTTTTTATTTTATATTTTTTTCTTCACCATTTATCCTATACCGTCTTCTACCTCCACCCACCCCCTAGCCCCTGCAATCACCACACTGTTGTCCGTGTGCATGAGTTCTTTCTCTTTTTATTCAATCCCTCCACCCCTGAGACCCCCCCGCCAGAGCTGTCTGCCTACTCTCTATCTGTGAGTCTGTCTCTGTTTTCCCTGTTATTTCAGTTTGTTTATTAAATTCCACATATGAGTGAAATCATATGGTACTTGTCTTTCTCTGCCTGGCTTTCTCAACTTTTTATCTTAATTTAAGACTTTTCATAATCAGAGGTTCTCTTTCCATTTTCAATCAATAACTGATAATGAACAATTAATCATTTATTAGGAAACAGTTGGAAAGTTATTAGATATCATACCTATTCTCAAGTATCTCTTCATATTTGTGATGATATGACTTGGTTTGGATTCTCATTAATTTAAAGAAATTGTAGGTCTCATTAAAACATTATGACTGATCATTGAGTTAATGAACTTAACAGGTCTCCAATGACCTTAACATAGCACTCTGCTTCAGCAGCCCAGTCCAGGGTCACAACCACAAAGTACCAGAACTCATACAGCTTTGAAAACTTAAATTTGAAAACCTATGCTCTTATCCTTACAACCCTTTCAGCTCTTGCTTCTTCACCCACATTGTACCTTCACAGCCTCTGTCGGCATAGAGCCCCAAAGCAGTCTTCTGGCTTGACTTTCTTCCTTGCCTGGTCAAATCCCAAAGGTTCATTCTAAAAACACAACTTCCTCATTGCTTTCGCGTTCTAATACACCCTCCTGAAAAACGGTGGGCATGCTCACTCTAGCCTCTGATCTTGTCTGTCCCAGGGATGCAGAATAATACTTGAGGTCATTTCACCATATGTAGACTGGTGGCACTAAACATTTATGCCTCAGCTGTCAGCCTCAGCTCCAGAAAAATCTTTATATTTTTCTTTTTAGAAAATTATTTTTTTTCTTCGTTAACATTCCCTTTCCCAATATCTTCAATAGCTATTTCATTTTAAATAAGAAATATTGTTTTATTAAATACAAAATACTATAAAGAAAATAAATACCATATATATATATTTTTTTCAATACTACAATTTTTAACAGGTTGATGTATTTTTTAGGTCTTTTCCCCACCAATGAGTAGGTTGCTTTCATGTGTTGTATCATGCAGTATATGCAATTTTGTATCTTCCTTTTCTGAAAATGTTATATCATAAAATTTTTTTCTTGTTATTACACTTTTTAAACACCATTTAAAATGACTTTACAATGTAAAGGTTTACCATGGTTTTACCATCAAATTTCTTTAAAGAGTAAATGTCACTTATTTCATTTACTTACTCATACACCGTTCACTGAATAATGCAGAGTGATAAGACTAATGCCTGTTATTCCATAAAAAAATACTTCAACAAAATTCATCAGGTTTCTTGTATCAGTAAGGATTAGATTCAACAAGTAGCATTAAAACATAAAATAAAAAAGCATAAATGATATAAAAATTTATTTGTTACTCAAAATATAGTCTTCACATGGGAATTCCAGGGACACTATGGCATTGGTCCATCAAGTCTTTGGGGACACAGGTTCCCCAGCTTTATGGTTCTGCTATCATGACCACCATTCACAAAACCGTACTGTAGTCCGACATGGCTGCTTCTCTCCAGTAATCACATCTCCATTTCAAACTAAGAAAAGAAGGCTAGAACAAAAGAAGAAGACAAAAGCATTGCATCAGCTGCTTTGTAAGGATGAATCCTGGAAATTTTGATAGGACAGTTCTTCTTGCACCTCCTTGGCAAGAACATAGTCATTTGGCCACAGCTAGCAGCACGAGTGGCTGAAAAATGTCATGCTAATTCTAGGGAGAATAAGTATTGAAAAATGACAAATAGTCTGTGACATATTTTCCAACTGCCAAAATTTTCTTACTTTAATCCCTCAGCATTATTTGTCCCCATGATCTCCTCATTTAGGATGCCTTTCATGTAGTTCCTCCACTTCCACATGCATACATTTTCAGAAGTTTCTACTGTGATGGCTTCCTCTTTCCTGTTCATTACAAAACATTCCCCAGAATTTCATCTTTGATCCTCTTGCTTCTTTGATTTTACTTATAGTTTCTACATGGTTTTTTTTTGTGTGCGTTTTTAACTACATGTATGCTGATGACTCCAATTTATTTACTGGCAATCCTTTTTTCTATTAGAAGTTTGAAATTGGTGTTTTTGTCATCTTATTTTGCATCTTCATGGATACTCAGTAGAAATCTCAGACTTCTTAAGTCTACACCTAAGCTCATTCCCCCCTCCCCCTAAAATCTGTTTCTCCTCATGTAGTTCCTGTCTTGGTTATTTCCACAATAAGGCCACTTTAACTCAAATATCATTTAAACTACCCAACCTCATTCCCCATCTGTTCCTTAACTGATATGTGATATGTCAATCCAGGAGACTATCACACTTCTTCGGGGCACACTTTATTGTGATAGGTGGCCATTTTCTACTGTATGTTGTCTCCTGTGCCTGAACCCTTTACACACATCTATCGACCTATATTACTCATACTTAACTTTTTTCCCTTTTTTTTTCTTTCCATGGCTTTTATTTGTATATTTGCAATTTTTTAAAATTTATTTTTGTTACAGATGTTTCTCCTTTTTCCCTTCTAGACACCCTTCTCCTGATCCCCCCCACTCCCTGCAACATTGTTGTCTATGTCCATTGGTTATGCGTACATGCATATAAGTTCTTTGGTTTATCTCATCCTCCCCCCACCTCCACCCACTCCTCTGAGGTTTGTCAGTCTGAACTGTACTCCTTTCTATGTCTCTGGGTCTATTTTCTTCATCACCTTATTCTGTTCATTATATTCCACAAATAAGTGAGACAATGTGGTATTTGTCTTTCTCTGATTGGCTTATTTTGCTTAGCATAATGCTCTCCAGGTCCCCCCATGTCGTCTCAAAGGATAAGAGATCTCTCTTTCTTACAGCTGCATAGTGTTCCATTGTGTATATGTACCACAGCTTTTTTATCCACTTATCTGTTGATGGACACTTGAGCTGTTTCCAGATCTTAGCAATTGTAAATAGTGCTGCTATGAACATAGGATTACATATATTCTTTCTGATCCATCTTTCAGGCTTCTTAGTATATATTCCTAGAAGTGGAATCACTTTGTCAAATAGCAGTTCTATTTTTAATTTTTTGAGGAAACACCATATTGTTTTCTATAGTGGCTGCACCAGTCTGCATTCCCACCAGCAGTGTACTCGAGTCCCCCTTTCTCCACACCCTCGCCAGCACTTGTTGTTTGATGATTTGTTGATGGCAGCCATTCTGCCAGGTGTGAGGTGATACCTCATCATTGTCTTGATTTGCATCTCTCTGATGATTAGTAATGTTGAGCATTTCTTCATATGTCTCTTGGCCATTTGTATGTCCTTTTGGAGAGGTGTCTATTTAGTTCCTCTGCCCATTTTTAAATTGGGTTCTTTGTCTTCCTTTTGTTGAGGTGTGTGAGTACTCTATATATTTTGGAAATTAACCCCTTATCTGATGTATCATTGGCAATTATGCTGTCCCATATAGTGGGAGTTTGATGCTTGTAGTCCCATATATTAATTTTTTTCCTTTGTTTCTCTTGCCTTAGGTGTTGTATCAATGAAAATTCTGCTGTGTACATTAAGGAACATCTCCATGGTGAGACTCCTTGGCTCTATTTCCTCTAACAAACAGAACTGGGCACTCACTTTTCTGCCTTTACTGAGTATCCTATGTGTGCATTCACAGTCACACAGGTTACATTGTCTCAGGTATGCTTGTTTTCATCCTGAGCCCTTTGAATTAGTGACTGCATATCTAGTGTGTCACCTAATGTGTGGCACACATAAATAAGGCCTCACTTAGAATTTATTAAAGATTGTCTTGACCTATCTCTTTTGCAATTTCTGGTTGTCAAACTCTTGATTTCAATAGGTTGGTAGTATCACCAAGTAAACGTATATTTTTAAAAATACTATAAGAGGCCCAGCTGGTGTGGCTCAGTGATTGAACATTGACCTATACAGAAAGAGGTCATTGGTTCAATTCCCAGTCAGGGCACATGCCTGGGTTGCGGGCTAGATCCCCAGTAGGGGGCGTGCAGGAGGCAGCCAATCGATGTTGATGCTTCTCTTATCGATATTTCTATCTCTCTTTCCCTCTCTCTAAAGAAAAAAAAATGCTATAAGAGATTTAAAATTTGGAACTATAAAGACAAATGATTTGTTAAACATATACAAACCTATATTTTAAAATGAGATCTCATATAAACAGAGTTCTCTTATATAATTACTTACAAAATACAGTTGACGTTTTAATATCAAATTGTAGTTACTTTTCACTAGAATATGTGTTATAGTAATATCCAATAGTGAGGCCACAAGAACTATGTTGGTCCAGTGTGCACCCACTTCTGTATGATCCACATTGTTTTAATCCCACATAATCTAGTCTGCTCAGAAGTATTTGCTTCTTCATATAGTGGAGTAAAGACAGTCTATTAAATTAATGGTTCTGGGAAAATTGGACATATCCATGCAAAAATGAAAACAGACCACCTCCTTAAACCATATACAAAATTAATTTCAAAGTGGATTAAAAACTTAAATGTCAGACTCAAGACCATAAAACTCATAGAAGAAAACATGGGCAATAAACTTTTTGACATCACTCTCAGTAATAAATTTTTGCATATGTCTCCTTGGACAAGGGTGACAAAAGAAAAAATAAACAAATGGGACTACATCAAACAAATGTTTTTTTTTTTTGCACAGTGAAAGAAACCATAGACAAAATGAAAGAAACTTAATGGAAGAAGATATTCGCCAATGATACATCTGATAAGGTGTTAGTACCCAAAATTTATGAACAACTCATACAGCTCAATATAAAAAAAAAAAAAAAAACTAGAACAATCCAATTGAAAAATGTGCAGAGGAGCTAAATAGACATTGCTCCAAAGAGGACATACAGATGGTCAATTGATATATGAAAAGATGCTCAACGTCACTAATCATTAGAGAAATGCAAATCAAAACCACAATGATATATCACCTCACACTTGTCAGAATGGCTACCATCAATAAATCAACAAACAACAAGTGTTGGTGAGAACGTGGAGAAAAGGGAACCCTCATGTACTGTTGGTGGAAATGCCAACTTGTGTAGCCACTAGGGAAAACAGTATGAAAATTCCTCAAAAAATTAAAAATAGAATTGTTTTATGACCCAACGATTCCACTTCTGGGTATATATCCAAAAAACAAAAACAAAAACAAAAAACTCCACTAACTTGAAAAAATATATGCACTCCTTTGTTCATTGCAGCATAATTTACAATAGCCAAAATATAAAAGCAACCTAAGTGCCCACCAATAGACAAGTGGATAAAAAAGTGGTGGTCCTTTTATACAATGGAATATTACTCAGCCATTAAAAAAGGAAAAATAAAAAGTTTTCCATTTGCAGCGGCATGAATAGACCCAGAGGGTATTGTACTAAGTGAAAAAAGTCAGTTGGAGAAAAACAAACACCATATAATTTTACTTATATGTGGAATCTGAAGAACAAAATAAATAAACAAAATAGAAATAAACTAATAAATACAGAGAATAGACTGATGGTTGCCAGAGGAGAGGAGGGTTGGGGAGCTAGATGAAAAAGGTGAACGAATTAAGAACTACAAATTGGTAGTCACACAATAGTCACAGGCATGTAAAGTACACCATAAGGAATGTGGTCAATAATATTGTAATGACTATATAGAGTTCCAGCTGGGTATTTAAAATATCAGTGGACCATTATGTAAAATATGCGATTGTCTATCCAATGTACTGTACATTTAAAACTAATATATAATAATTTTGAATGAAACTGTAATTGAAAAAAAAGAAAGCTAAAGCAATTTAATTTATTTATTTATTTATTTATTTATTTATTTATTTATTTTAATCCTCACCTGAGGACATTTTTTTTTGCATTTATCTTCAGATAGAGTGGGAGGGAGAGCAGGGGGAAGAGAGAGAGAGAAACATCGATGTGAGAGACACATCGAGTGGTCGTCACCCACACAACCCCAACCAGGGCCGGGGACAAACTGCAACCGAGGTATGTGCTCTTAGCGGGAACCGAACCTGGGACTCTCTGGTCCTCAGGCTGATGCTCCAACCGCTGAGCCAAACCGGCCAGGGCAACAATTTAAAGTATCAATAAAGCTGGTCCCCAATTTTTTTTCACCATATTATAAGCATTTTATTTTATTTTATTTTTTATTAATTTGTTTTTGTTACAGATGTTTCTCCTTTTTCCCCCATTGACACCCTCCTCCCCATCCCCCCTGCCCCATCCCCAGCCCTGTTGTCCATGTCCATTGGTCATGCATACATGCATATAAGTTCTGTGGTTTATCTCTCCCCCCCTCCAACCCCCCATCCTCTGAGGATTGTCAGTACCCTACTTCTATGACTCTGGGTCAATTTTGTTCATCAGTTTGTTTAGTTCATTATATTCCACAAATAAGTGAGATCATGTGATATTTGTCTTTCTCTGCTTGGCTTATTTAGCTTAGCATAATACTCTCCAGGTCAACAAAAAACCCTGAAGAACAATTTGCTTCCTATTTCAGGGTCCTTATCGACTTATCACCCAGAGTTCCTGCCTATAGGATCAGAATCTTTAGTTCTGGCCTTCACATTCTTTCTATCATTTCAACTTTCTTTTATGTACTATGATGTTGGGGAGTGGTTTGAACCTCTTTCAGAGATCTGTATTTCTATACTGGATAGGAGTGGGGACTGAAAATTGATCTCCCCATATTTACAGTCCATGAAATTTACTGCATTCCATCATAAACATAGTGATGCAGAACATTACTTTTTAATCACTTCATGCCCAGTTCAGTGATTTCTAAATGTCCTCCTATAGATGGGCTGCATCAGAATTTCCTGGGAAGTATATTAAAATTACAGATTCCTGGGATTCAACCCAATCATTTGGGAGGAATTCTGATACTGGGAGCCTTGAATCAGTGTTTTAAACTAGAACCAAGGAAATTCTTATTTAAATCCATTTTGGGAACTTATAACAGCACAATGACTATCACATTTATTTTTTTAGTTAAAAAATATCAGTGAATTTTTTTAGTTAAAAAATTCATAAGCATTAAAAAAATGAAACGAACTCTTTTGAGCCTTCTGGAAACTTGATTCTAGATAACTGAAAGACTACCATCTGTTTTTTAAAAAAACAGTCTACACTTCTGCACGTAGTTAAGATGTAATACACAATGATAGGCCAGTGCTTATGCAATAACAGGCAGAAGTCAGATATATCACCCAAACCCACATATTTTAAGGCATCAAAGGGCTATGAAATCAATGAGGATTAGCTGATCTGAAATTCAAGAACAGCAGAATATTTGCAAGATGACCTCATTAAATTCAACCTCAACCTTCATCTAAGAGCATTTCCCACTCCTGGTTGAGGGCTGACGAAAGCACTTGCTGAGTGCCTCTTTTGTGGGAATAAAAATTAGCAAAATTTTGGGGAGTTTCTGTGTTGGTGGACTAAATTTAGAAATTTGAGAAAACAAAAATGCCTGGCTAGTTTTCTCTGTGAGACACTTGCTACATTTTGGGGTGATGATAGTTTCTCTGGTGAATTCTTCTGAATAGTTAAGAAACAAAATATACCAATTTTGTACAAACTCTTCCAAAAATAGAAAAAAGGGTAAATATTTTGACTCTATTTATAAGGCTAATATAATCTCAATTCTAATTTTTTTCAGAGAATATTACAAAACAGAAAAATTACAAATCAATATCTTATATAAGTACAAAAATCATTGGCACTATTAGAAAATCAAATCCAATAATATAGAACTATATTTTTGTTTTTTGTGTGTAATTTTTATTAATTTATTTTCATTACAGATGTTTCTCCTTTTTCTGCCCTAGACACCCTCCTCCCCATCCCCCCTCCCCCCGCACAGCGTTGTTGTCTATGTCCGTTGGTTATGCTTATATGCATAAGTTCTGTGGTTTATCTCATCCCTCCCCTCCGCCCCCTCCTCTGAGGTTTATCAGTCTGGACCATACTCCTTTCTATGTTTCTGGGTCTATTTCATCAGCTTATTTTGTTCATTATATTCCACAGATAAGTGAGATCATGTGGTATTTGTCTTTCTCTGATTGGCTTATTTCGCTTAGCATAATGCTCTCCAGGTCCCCCCATGTCATCTCAAAGGATAAGAGATCTTTCTTTCTTATAGCTGCATAGTGTTCCATTGTGTATATAGAACTATATTTTAAAAGATAATATATCACAATCAACTTGAATATTCAGAAGTGCACGGTTGTTTTAAAATTTAAAAATTTGTCTTTTTAATTTATTACATTAACAGAACAAATGAGACAATTATGTGATCATCCAGATAAATGGAGTAAAAAAGTAACAAAATAATCTACTATGATTTAAAAAAATTTTTTTTTCTTTATTGCTTTTTAGAGAGAGAGGAAGGGAGAGGGAGAGAGAGATAGAAACATCAATGAGAGAGAACACTGATTGGCCACGTCCTGCATGCCCCCCACTGGGGATTTGGCCCACAACCTGGGCATGTGCCCTGACCAGGAATCGAACTGGCAACCTCTTGGTGCATGGGTCGATGCTCAACCACTGAGCAACACAAGCGGGACACACATCGCTTTTTATTTCAGTTTATTTCCTGGGGAAGCAATGCTCCTCCCCTCCCCCATCACAATACATACTATTTTGTTGTTATCATCAGAATGCCTCCCATTCTGGCCTAATTTTTGTGTGCACATTTCAGCATTGTATTTTTTGCCATTGCACTTTATCCTAGTATGTTCAAGGTCATTATTTTGAGTTTTTTCTTATGGTTCGGATTGTTGGCACTCATCACAATTTACATCGTCTATATAATGGTATAAATTGACTGTAGTATGATCAATTTCATATTTTTAACCCTCTTAGTGATTGGCCATGTAGCAATTGATTGAGCTGAAAGTATAAAGATTCAGTAATTTTGATCTGTAAGAGCCTAAATGGATTATATATCAAGGTATATATTTTGATTGTCTAGCTTTGGTGTCAAATTTAATCGCAATAAAATGATGAATTAGGAAAACACACTTTGCTCTATTTGAGACAAAATCCAATCTCTATGACTTTCTTACATGCTGGGAAACTTCTTTATCACATAATGGATGAAAGATATCTATGCCTGTCCCAGGCATGTTTGCCCTCAGATCCATTATTTGTGCCTACTCTGCTTCACTCTGTATTGCAAAAAAGGCAGAAAGCCTGTTTCCAGCTGTTTTCGTCAGTGAATGTCCTGGTAAAAGAGTTCAGTATGGAAAGAAGAGAATTTCAAGGTTTTCCCTTTCCTCCCCTTTCAGGCAACATCTTTAGAAGAAACTGTAAGTGACATCAGCTCTAAGATGACTGAATAAGATGACTGTATTCAGTCAGCTCTAAGATGACTGTATTCATCTCTCAACAACTACAATTGGCATCCATTCATGGACAAAAGTGCTTTCATGGAAGATGTATGATCCAGCACCATATGCCAAATGACCCAGGAGGAGTCTTAACCACCCATACATTAGGTATTAGTCATACAGGCCTCAGTCCCAGCTGTGGACCCTGACCCGGCTTCAGCCCCTCATGGCCAGTCTGGGAGCCCCTAGAGAACACTGACTCAGATAACCACCCATGGATAAGAGCCTGTGTAGAAGTCCAGTGGAGAAATTCCAGCATGCTTTTGAAATACACACACAAACAAAAATCTAAGCTAGGACTCATTGGAGAGGATAAGAGGAACAGTTTGACTTTAACCTCATAACCCCTCCCTCAAGGTAGCACAACTGAGTGCCAAGAGAGCCCTTCTAGGTCAGTGATTTTTCATGTAGGGGAAACTGAGCACATGTGAATGAGTGCCCAGCTTCCCCAGCTGTGTGACACTCTGCCAAAACGCCCCATTTCTCTCTCACCCCATCAGGAGCAATGAGTCAAGAGCTGTACAACTAGGGGATGGTGAGCAGGTGGGAGAATAGCAGCCAGTGCCCAGACAGTATCAAAGAGATGTGGATCCTACTAATGGCATCACAGACTCCATTGGGAGGTCTGCCAGCTGCTGAGGCATCTCTCCTGTAGATACCCCAACAGGTTTACATATGTCCCTAGCACTCTGTGACCCTCACCCACACACACCCCCACCCACCCAGTGGCTGGACCCTGTGCATACTTCTAACTGTGGCAAGGGCAAGCTTTGGCAGAAGACTAGTGAGAACCCACAGAAAGTAGCCCAAATCTGCAGGCCAGAGAGAGACCTCAAAGTTAAATACTTAGCATTGCTTTGGGAAAGCATAAGAGAGGCTATCAGCACCTGGTCTGATGCATAGCAGGATCCAAAGGGTACAAACTTAAATCTGTACAGAGGGAGCAAGAAATGGGGAGCAATATATCCACAGAAAATCTGAGTTATCTTCAGTATTCATAGCACATCCATCCATGGTCATGTGATATTTGATAAAGGAGCCAAGAATGCCAAATAGGGGAAAGATGCTCTCTTTAGTAAATGGGGATGGGAAAACTGGGTAACCACACACATAAGAATGAAACAGGACCCCTATCTTACACCATTCACAAAAACTAACTCAAAATGGATTAAAATATAAACATAAGACCTGAGTCTGGCCGGTGTGGCTCAGTGGTTGAGTGTTGATCCATGCACCAAGAGGTTGCCAGTTGGATTCTCGGTCAGGACACATGCCCATGTTGTGGACCTAAATCCAGTGGGGGCATGCAGGAGGTGGCCAATCGATGTTCTCGCTCATCGATGTTTCTCTCTCTCTCTCTCTCTCTCTCTCTCTCTCTCTCTCACTTCCTCTCCCTCTAAAATCAATAAAGGGAAAAAAAATTTTTTTAATTAAAATTAAACATAAGACCTGAAACCACAAAACTCCTAAAAAAAAAAAAACCCCAAAACAAGAAACATCTTTTTGACATTGGTCCTGCCAACAACTGTTTAGATATGGCACCAAAAGAGCAAGCAACAGAAGCAAAAATAAATAACACTGAACCACACTAAAAACTCTTCTCAGCAAGGAAACATTAACAAAATTACAAGGTAACCTACAAAATTAAGATTTTGCAAAATTAAGATTTGCAAACCATATATCTGATAAGGTTAATGTTTAAAATATATAAAGAACCGTACAACTGAATAACAAAAATACAATCAATCTTATTTAAAAATGAGCAGAAGATATGAATAGACATTTTCCTAAAGAAGACGTAAAAATGGCCAACAGGTACATGAAAAGGTGCACAATGTCACTAATCATCAGGAAAATGCCAATCAAAACCATGAGATATCCCCTTATACCTGTTTAAATGGCTATCACCCAAAAGACAAGAGTTAAGTGTTGACAAGGAAGTAGAGAAAAGACAACGCTGTGTACTGTTGGTAGGAACGTAAACTGTTGTAGTCTTTATGGAAAACAATATGAAAATTCCTCAAAAAATTAAAAATAGAAATACCATATGATCTAGCAACCCCACTTCTGTGTATTTATCCACAGGAAATGAAATCAGAATTTCAAAAAGATATCTGCACTACCATGTTTATTGCAACATTATTTACAATAGCCAAGATATAGAAACTACCTAAGTGTTCATCAATGGATGACTGAATAAAGAAGATGTGATATGGAGGACTGGAGTGAGGGTGACTGTGTGAGAGTGTGAGAGCGTGAGTGAATGTGAGTGTGGATGACCAACCTTGAGCAGTGCAGAGAAACCAGGCAGAAGGTTCCTGTGCTGTGGACGGAAAGCAGCTGGCTACCATGGTGAGTGGCAAGTCAGTGAACTTTCCCCTGTGCGGCAGGGAGGCCCCACCATTTTGGAAGATCCCGGGTCTTCCCTGGGAGGAGGAAACAGGGAGCAGCTAGGGCTGAGCAACCTGAGTCCACCAGAGTGCCTTGCACCATCGGTCCAGTGGACTCAGCTGTGTCAACACAGTCAACGCACAGTAGCAGTGCTATCGAGGTGCCTGCTGCAGTAGCCAAAACTGGCCAGGAGCCGAAGCTCCACCCCCAACAGCAGTGGTGGCTCACTCAGGCTCACTGCAGCACTAGCACCAGCTTAGGAGCCTGGCACCTCCCCCCACAGCAACAGTGACTGGGCAGGAGTAGAGCCCCACCCCCAACAGGCACTAGCAGCTCAGATTGGCAGCTGAAACCCATCCCCAGCGGCATCCGCAAAGGCTGATCAGGAGCGGTGCCCCAGCCCAAGCAGCAGGGCTAGGGCAGCTGAGACCTGCCCCTGACAACTGCAGTAGCTGAGTTGGAGTGGAGGCCCTCCTCCCAGCAGCAGCAAAGTCCCAGGTGCGAGCATCCTCAGCCCCCAACAGCAGTAAAGGATTGAGACCTGAGAGCACCCTTTGCAACAGCAGCAGCAGTAGCAGTGCGAACCAGGAGCTGACACTCGCCCCTAGCAGTGACTGATCAAGAGCTGAGCCCCACCAGGCAGCAAGATACCCCAACAACACACCAGTGGGACCCATGCACCCCAACAGTTTACCAGCCGGACCTACGCACCCCAGGCATCAGCAGCATATATTGAAGGCTGAGACCTATCCTCAGCAGCATCAGCAGGAGCTGATCAGGAGTGGTGCCCCAGCCCAAACAGCAGCAAGTCCTGGGGAGACGAGACCTGCACAATAGACCAGTACCAGCCACCAGGTGTCAATCCTCCAGAACCCACAGCAGACAAGAGGTGCCATACACCAAAACAGGCTGGGAGGCACAGCAGCCTTAGTTGATACACACTGACCTACCTACACACTCCAACATCCCTCAACAGGCTTAGAACTATCAAATTGCTAAAATGGTGAGACAAAGAAACAACACCCAAATGAAAAAAAGAGAGGAATCACCAGAAAAAGAACTACAGGAACTAGAAGAAAGCAACCTGTCAGATAAAGAATTCAAAGCAATGATTATAAGGGTGCTCAAACAATTTGATGAGAACTACAAGCAACTTAATAAGAATTATGAAGAGCTCAGTGGGAACTACTTCAGCTTAAAAAAAGAGGTAGAAGCTATGCATAAAAATCAAGAGGAAATAAAGAATGACATAGCTGTTATGAAAAATAATGTAGAAGGGTTCAATAGTAGATTAGAAGAAGCTAAAGACTGAATCAGCAACTTAGAAGACAAGGTAGAAAAAAACACCCAAATAGAGCAGCAAATGGGGGAAAAAAATTAAAAAGCACGAGGAGACGTTAAGGGAGCTGTGGGAGAATACAAAACGTAACAACATTCACATTATAGGTGCACCAGAAGGAGAAGAATCAGAAAGGAATAGAGAACCTGTTTGAAGAAATAATGAAAACTTCCCTAATTTGGTGAAGGAAAAAGTCACACAAATCCAGGAAACACAGAGAGTCTCAAGCAAGATGAACCCCAAAAGATCCACAGCTAGACACATCATAATAAAAATGGCAAACATTAAAGACAAAGAAAGAATCTTAAAGAAAACAAGAGAGAGACAGTAAATTACCCACAAGGGAGCTCCCATTAGACTGACAGCTGATTTCTCAGTAGAAACTCTGCAGGCTAGAAGGGAGTGGCATGAAGTGTACAAAGTAATGCAAGGCAAGGGTCTGAATCCAAGACTACTCTATCCAGAAAGGCTATCATTCAAAATTGAAGGAGAAATAAAGAGCTTCACAGATTTTTTAAAAAGCTAAAGGAATTTACCACCACCAAACCAGCACTGCAAGAAATGCTGAAGGGGCTGTTGTAAGAAGAAGAAACAGAGAGAGAGAGAAAGAGGAACACAGGCATAAAATAAAAATGGCAACTAAAAACTATCTATCAATAATAACCTTAAATGCAAATGGCTTAAATGTTCCAATCAAAAGATATAGGGTAGCTGATTGGATAAGAAAACACGACCCATATATATGCTGTCTACAAGAGACCCACCTCACAACTCACACAAGATGAAAGTGAAGGGATAGAAAAAAATTTTCCAAGCAAATGTAAGTGAAAAAAAAGCTGGTGTAGCAATACTCATATCTGACAAGATAGACTTCAAAACGAGGACCATAATAAGACACAAAGAAGGTCACTACATAATATTAAAAGGATGAATCCAACAAGAGGATATAACCCTGGTAAACATATACACACCAAATATGGGAGCACCAAAATATATTTAAAAACTTCTAGAGGACTTCAATGGAGAGATCAATAGCAATACCATCATAGTGGGTGACTTTAACAGATGCCACTGGATAGATCTTCCAGACAAAAACTTAACAAGGACATGGAGTCCTTAAATGACGACCTAGATCAGTTGGACTTAATTTACAAAACATTTAACCCCAAAGCTGCAGAATATACATTCTTCTCAAGTGCACACGGGGCATTCTCAAAGATAGACCACATGTTAGGACACAAAGTAAGTCTCTACAAATTCAAAATGATTGAAATCATATCAAGCATCTTCTTGGATCACAATGGCATGAAACTAGAACTCAATTACAACAAAAACACAAAAACATTCAAATACTTGGAGACTAAACAGCATGTTATTAAACAACGAATGGGTTACCAACAAGATCAAGGAAGAAATTAAAAACTTCCCGGAAACCAATTAAAATGAATACACAACAACATAAAATCTATGGGACATAGCGAAAGCAGTCCTGAGAGGGAAGTTCATAGCACTACAGGCCTACCTCAAGAAACAAGAAAAATTTCTAACTGACTCTCTAACCCTACAACTTAAAGAACTAGAAAGAAAACAGAAAGAAAAACCCAGAGCAAGTAGAAGGAAAGAAATAGTAAAGGTCAGGGCAGAAATAAATGACATAGAGACTTAAAAAAAAGTTCAAAAGAACAATGAAACAAAAAACTGGTTCTTTGAAAAGATAAACAAGATCGATGGACCTTTAGCCAGACTCACCAAGAAACAAAAAGAGAGAACCCAAATAAACAAATTCAGAAACAAAGGGGAGAAGTAACTACTGACACCACAGAAACACAAGGGATCATCGAAACATACTATGAACAATTATATGCCAACAAATTGGACAATCTAGGTGAAATGGACAAATTTTTAGAAACACACAGTCTCCCAAAACTGAACCAGAAGAGAAAACTTGAACAGACCAATAACAACAAAGGAAATTGAAGATGTAATTAAGAAACTCCCAGAAAACAAAAGCCCAGGCCCAGATGGCTTCACAGGGGAGTTTTATCAAACATTCAAAGAAAATCTAATACCCATTCTCCTCAAACTATTCAAAGAATTAAGAAGATGGGAGACTTTCAAACTCTTTTTATGAGGCCAGCATAATCCTAATTCCAAAACCAGATAAAGACACTACAAAGAAAGAAAACTACAGGCCAACATCCCTGATGAACATAGATGCCAAAATCCTTAACAAAATACTAGCAAATCGGATCCAGCAATACATCCAAAAAATTATTCACCATGACCAAGTGGGATTCATCCCAGGGATGCAAGGCTGGTACAATATTCTCAAATCAATAAATGTGATACACCACATAAACAAAATGAAAGATAAAAACCATATGATCATATCAATAGATGCTGAAAAAGCATTTGACAAAATCCAGCATCCATTTCTGATAAAAACGCTCAGCAAAGTGGGAATAGAGGGATCATATTTCAACATAATAATGGCCATATATGAAAAACCTACAGCCAACATCATACTCAATGGACAAAAACTAAAAGCATTTCCCTTAAGAACAGGAACAAGACAGGGATGTCAGCTTTTGCCACTCTTATTTAACATAGTACTGGAAGTCTTAGCCACAGCAATTAGACATGAAGAAAAAATAAAAGAGATCCAAATTGGAAAGGAGGAAGTGAAACTGTCATTATTTTCAGATGACATGATATTGTACATAGAAAACCCTAAAGACTCCATCAAAAATCTAATAGATGTAATAAATGAACTTGGCAAAGTAGCAGGATACAAAATTAATGTCAAGAAATTGATGACATTCTTATACACCAACAATGAACTCACAGAAAGAGAAACTAAAAAAACAATCCCGTTTATAATCACGGCAAGATACTAAGGAATAAACTTAACCAAAGAACTAAAGGATCTCTTCACAGAAAACTACAGGTCATTGAAAAAAGGAATAGAGAGGTATAAAAAAATGGAAGCATATACCATGTTCATGGATTGGAAGAATTAACATCATTAAAATGTCCATACTACCCAAAGCTATCTAGAGATTCAATGCAATTCCCATCAAAATACCAACGATATACTTCACAGAACTAGAACAAATACTCCATAAGTTTATATGGCACTAAAAAAGGCCCTGAATAGCCACAGCAATCTTGAAAAAGAAGAACAAAGTAGGAGGGAGCAGAATACCAGATATCAAGTTATGCTACAAAGCCACTGTAATCAAAACAGCCTGGTACTGGCACAAGAACAGGCACATAGATCAATGAATAGAACAGAGAACCCAGAAATTAACCCAAAACATTATGCTCAATTAATATTTGACTAAGGTGGCAAGAGCATACAGTGGAGTCAAGACAGCCTCTTCAATAAATGGTGTTGGGAAAATTGGGAAATTGGACAGCTACATGCAAAAAAATGAAGCTAGACCACCAACTTACACCATACACAAGAATAAACTCAAAAGGGATAAAAGACTTAAATGTGACTCGTGAATCCATAAAAATCCTAGAAGAAAATGCAGGCAACAAAATTTCAGACATCATAAGCAGCAGAATTTTCACTGATACAACACCTAAGGCAAGAGAAACAAAGGAAAAAATGAACACATGGGACTACATCAAACTCAAAAGCTTCTGCACAGCAAAAGAAACAACCATCAAAATGGAAAGGGAGCCCTGGCCAGTTTGGCTCAGCAGTTAGAGCGTCGGCCCGTGGACCAGAGAGTCCTGGGTTTGGTTCCCACTAAGGGCACGTACCTCAGTTGCAGTTTGTCCCCGGCCCTCTATCACATCAATGTTTCTCTCTCTTTCTTCCTCCCTCTCTCCCTCCTTCTCTATCTGAAGATGAATGCAAAAATGTCCTGGGTGAGGATAAAAAAAAAAAAAGTTAAAAAATGGAAAGGAAACCCACTATATGGGAAAGCATAATTGCCAATGATACAATGATACATCAGATAAGGGGTTAATTTCCAAAATATATAGAGTACTCATACAACTCAACAAAAGGAAGACAAAGAACCCAATTAAAAAATGAGCAGAGGACCAAAATAGACACCTATCCAAACAGGACATACAAATGGCCAAGAGACATATGAAAAAATGTTCAAAGTCACTAATTATCAGAGAGATGAAAATTAAAACAACAATGAGGTATCACTTTACACCTGTCAGAATGGCCGCCATCAACAAATCATCAAACAAGTGTTGGCGAGGGTGTGGAGAAAAGGGGACCCTAGTACACTGCTGGTGGGAATGCAGACTGGTACAGCCACTATGGAAAACACTATGGTGCTACCTCAGAAAATTAAAAATTGAACTGCCATTTGACCCAGTGATCCCACTTCTAAGAATATACCCTAAGAAGCCTGAAACACCAATCAGAAAGAAAATATGTATCCCTATGTTCATAGCAGCACTATTTACAATAGCTAAGATCTGGAAATAGCCCAAGTGTCCATCAGTAGACGAATGGATAAAAATGTAGTGGTACATATACACAATGGAGTACTATGCAGCTGTAAGAAAGAAAGATCTCTTATCCTTTGAGATGACATGGAGGGACCTGGAAAGTATTATCCTAAGTGAAACAAGCCAAGCAGAGAAAGACAAATATCACGTGATCTCACTTATCTCTGGATTATAATGAACTAAACAAACTGATGAACAAAATAGACCCAGAGTCATAGAAGTAGGGTACAGACTGACAATCCTCAGAAGAGGGAGTAGGCGGGGGAGAGATAAACCACAGAACTTATATACATGTACGCATAACCGATGGACATAGACAACAAAGCTGGGGACGGGGTGGCGGGGGGTGGGATGGGAAGGAGGGTGTCAATGGGGGAAAAAGGAGAAACATCTGTAACAAAAATAAATTAATAAAAAAAGGATGTGATATGTATATGTATATATGTGTATAGATGTATGTGTTGTAATGTATATATGTATACATATACAATGGAATATTATTCAGCCATGAGAGAAAAGGAAATCCTGCTGTTTATGACAGCATGGGTGGAACTTGAGGGCATTATGCTAAGTGAAAGAAGTCAGACACTGAAAGACAAACACTATATGATTTCACTCATGTGCTGAAGCAAAAAAGCTGCACTGATAGAAACAGAGAGTAGTAAGGTGGTTTCGAGGATGTGGTGGTTGGGGAAATGGGGAGATGTTGGTCAAAAGGTACAATTTTCCAATTATAAGATGAATGAGTTCTGGGATCTAATGTACAGCATGGTGACTACAGTTGTCAATAGAAGATCTTAAATGTTTTTTTTTTTAATTTTTTTTTCCTTTATTGATTATAGGGAGAGAGGAAGTGAGAGGGAGAGATAGAAACATCGATGAGAGAGAACATCGACTGGCCGCCTCCTGCATGCCCCCCACTGGGAATCGGGCCCACAACCTGGGCATGTGTCCTGACCAGGAATTGAACCGGCCACCTCTTGGTGCATGGGTCAATGCTCAACCACTGAGCCACACCGGCTGGATGATCTTAAATGTTTTTAACACATACACACACACACACAAGATAATTATGTGACGGGATAGAGATCTTAACTAATCGTATTGTGCTAATCATTTTGCAATGTATAAGTGGATCAAATCATCTCATTGTACACTTTAACCTCACACCATGATACATATCAATTGTTTCTTAATAAGCCTGGAGAAAAAAATGAAAGAGCTACATCTCTTTTATTGTTTTAACTTTTTCCTAACATAAGCATTATGGTTGTAGCTTCTGCTGGGACCTCCTGATTCTTGGCTTCATAAAACTGCCTCCTTCCTCTGTTCTCCTGACTTCCTTCTAAATGAACTTTCTGCCAGTTTTTGACTTCTTAGTTCTTCTATTCTATCATCTATATAACTAATTCCCTACATTTAGTACTTTATCTTCTAAATACTATAAATACTGTTTGATGAATAGATCCTGACTAATATAATTCTCCATGTTTCAAATTACAATTTTACAACCATATTTTACTCACACAAGCATGAGTTGATTATTTCATTAATGTCACGAGGAGTAGGAGACTAATACTCTTATTTGACACAATCGATAGATCGTGAATCTGGAAATCATTGTGTCAGTTAAATTAACCAGAGAAGCTCAAGAATGCTTAGACTTCACCAGCATGTCATCACATATCTCTACCAAATTCATAACAAGATAGAGAATAAGATGTGCATTGCTTCCCTTTTAAGAGACGCAAAAACTGAGTCACAATACGGTATCATATTCATAGACTATTATGATCTAAGGGATCAAAGAGATCATCTTGAACAGGGTTCTCAATTCAGGGTAATGTGTAGATGCTACTGGCACTTCATCTAAATACTCTGAAAGTTCTCACCCAAACATCTTAATTTATAAATGCATAAACTGAGATCCCAAAAGGTGAGAAGGCTTGGCCAAAGGGAAGGCTCAAAATACTTACGACTCTTGACATTCAAAACCAAACCCAAATCAAAGCAAGGCTCCAAAACTACTCTTATACTTACCCTCAATATCCCATTCTTTTTCTGAAAAACCAAAGAGAATTAAGTTGTTGTGATCATTCATACTCGATATTAATGTCATAATGTCAAGCTCTGTGTTTTGTATCATTCATAATCCTTGCAGATTCTGGAAGAAGGCTTTCCATTTCAGTCAACGCATAGTTATTAATTTTCTACTACCTTCAAGACACCAGGCTATGCACATTTATAGCCAACCAAGATTTAAATCATATTTCTTGCTATATACAACATTCAGTTATATGAATAGAGAATTTGGACTAATAGATAAAATAGACATATGCATTTATTTAATCATTTATTTATCAAATATATTTTGAGTACCTACAATGAAATAGACACTGTTTAGCAGTGAATAAGATAGACATGGTCGCTGCCTTCCTAGAACTTCTAAATTGTGGAGGAATAAGACAAATAACAATTTCAGCATGCAATAAATACTGTAAATGAAACAAACAGGATGCTATTATGAAGAATAAAGGTTTTTAGGAATGCTGTGTACAATCATGCATGTTTTACACAACACAACCCTAGGGGGGCACTATTCATGTCATGGACATTGCAGATTTGTATATTTATTGCAAAAAAATTCCAGTAGATGTTATTAAAATGTCCTGTTCAAATAATTTGGTATATTAAAATAATTTTCTGACAATGTAAGTAAAGAGTCTTGAGGAAGGGCTGCTTTTTTCCCAGTTTGCCCAAAGACAGCATGTGGACTAGCAGAGGCCTAAAAAGGGAAGGTAATTTTGAAGAGAAAATCAGATAAAACAATTTTGATAAAATGACATTTAGGTTGAGGATAAATAAGAGCCAGTTATTTGGAGGGCCAGTATAAGAACACTCCAGAAAGGCAAAAAAAATACATGTGCTTGACATTATCCACTCATTTTTGGTTTGTTTTTCTTGACATTATATTCTTACAATAAAAAATTATGAAGTTCTTTGTAGATGAATATAATTTTCATTAGCAGAGTCTGTTTTGCATGGTTTGTTTTTCCACTGGTGATGACCTAGTCTCCTTGCTCTCTTCCTCAAGCACACATACCCAGAGCTTTTTGCTGAGGTCAGGGATATAATCTTTATTCACATAACCTAGCTGGTTGGCATCATATAAACCAAGGACAGAGAAAAATAATAGTAGCAAACATTTAAGAAATTTCATGACAATTACTGCCATTTGTTGAGCATTTACTAAAAACAAGGCAATATATTACACTGAATGATTCATCTGAGCAATTGTTCTGAACAGCGATTCTAAGCTAATTAGTCACCACCGAGGAAACTTCCACTGCTATATATTTATCTCTTTCCTCTGCCTTCTTTCTCTACCAGGTAAGGTACTTTGCCTTTCACCTACAAAACAGAGTTAAAATACCTACAACTTAATGTTATTATGATAACTGCTAACATTTGTAAATTGTTTCTTAAATGTCAAGTACTATACAAAGAGCTTTATTAACTTTAGCTCATTTAAACCTTAAAAACCTAGACCAGATCTTATTGTACCTACTTCACAGAGGAATCTGAGGCTTTGCACACCTCAGATTTGTTGAGTTGGAATTTTCCCCAAGTAGCCTGACTTCAGAACTCAGGCTGTTAATTCTAAATAGGGTACATGGTCTATAGAAAACTTTAATAAATGTTTGTTATTACTATAGGCAGAATAGTATAGTGATAAAGTGGATAAAGTCAGTAAGCGCAGATTCCTGCCTCCCATGTGGCTTTAATAATAACCCTAAGAGAAGATATTTTAGTCACCACAATTTCCTGAGAAAAACAGGCCCACCTAACTCAGCTAACAGAGTTTTATTTTTCTGTGTGCTTTCATAGGTTTTCTGACCTCCTTTGTTTTAGAAAGAAGTCTTCACCTTGCCCAGTGTACTCCTCAGGGTGAATCACACTTAAGTCTCTCATAGAAAATACCTAATTTCAGGGAGAAGGAGACATAGAAGTTGCCTAAAATCATCTGTATTCATCCAGGTCCACCCTCCCAAGACACTCCTACTGGCATCCACTAGCTGACGGAAGTAAATGACAAAGAAAACCAATTAACAAAAAACTACTTTCTCTCCTCTTATTTATTGCAGGAATACTATTAGAATATTTACACTGTTGTGTTGCAGACTTCGCAGAAATTTGCAGTTCAGAAGTACAAGGAAAACCCACATCACATATTAATTTGATAAAAAGACAATCCAAAGCCAAGAGACTATTTAGACATGTCATTTTATTAAACATCATAAACTCTGTTGTGTTATAGGCACAGTGGAACCAATAAACCATTAATATGGCATCAAGCAATAGCCAAGAGCAGAATATGAACCAGCTTTGATCAAGAGCAGGTGTGAGCACAAAGCAGAAAGTAAATTGTTCAATCAATTAATGGGAACAGAGTTAAACACTCTTGTCTATCAGTAGGTTATAAATCATTGCATCTCAGAGGGAAAGGCTATAATAATTCCATAGCAAAGCTCAGTGATTCTAAGCACTCTGCAGTAAATCTGTTAGCAGCCTCAGCCTGGCATCTCTGTCCCAAGAGCCAATTTGTATTTTGTGTGTTCAGCCCAAATCAGTGCCCGGAAAAGAAGATTTCAGTAAAAGGGACTTGCGAGCAAACCTCCAAATGTTCGCATACCAGATCCGGATAAATACCCACAAGTTCAGTGGCTTATGTTAACTGTCGAAACATGAAAAGCCAGGCTGGGATATGTGAGGATAGACATTTGGGGTGGAACTAAAGAAGCCCTTCAGAGAAACTAGGAAAATTAAGTCCCTCAAGGAAATAGGCATCTAAACATTTTCAATTTTTTAAAATTAAAGTATTAAAAGGTATTTTTTTTTTTTTTTTTTGTATCTAGACTGTTGTGCTCCTGAATCTCCACATATGGCTCCCTAAAACTGAAAACTCCCTCTGGCATTGCAGCTAAAATCCAAAACAAGCACTCTGAAAAGGAGAGCTTTCACTTGGAAATCTGGAAATTTAAAAATCACACACCAAACCTCAACCTACTTAGATCACCAGAGAACGGGCTCTTTTTATGTTCTTTTGCCTTGTAATTTCCATCCAGCTCTCCAGTTTGACAATAATTACCTCAATAAGCTTACTGAAATCCTGCCAAGAGAGCCAGCTTCTACCAGACTCTGGGACCGATCACTAACCTAAATGAAGAATGTACATGAATTGCTAAAGTGTGGCAGTAACTCACTAGCTCAACTTCAAGGTCAGTCTTACTATCCAGTCTTTCTGACCTTGGTAATAAGCTTCCCAGTCACTGGATTCTTGCCGTGTTCCATAGTTATAATGAGTTGGTGCCTTGAACTCCTGAATACCAGTGGCTAGACTGTGTCCTTGAACCTTACTCTCCCCATTGTTTGTTCTAAGTCTCTGCATAGGTCACCGGCCTATTTGCTAGTACTGTTTATTGCTCTGTGATAGCTTGGCCTGCATAGATTTTTCTCTCTCACCCTAACAAATCTCTCAGCTTTAGATTAAGTTGTTATTCCTTCTTCTCTTCCTTCCAAACATTTATTGAGTGTTTATTTGTTACTGGGGTTAGAGAGAGAAAATAACCAAATCCCTGACCTTAAGAGTAACTGTGAGTGTCAACATCAAAATTTTGATTTTGAACAAAATCAGGAAACTGCCTATACTTTAGGTCCTACTGTGCCCCATACAGGAACTGAAGCTGAGACCCTAAAAAGACACTAAATGTATTACTTAAAGTTGATAAGCCTATAGTCTTAATGATGTTCATCTTACTAACTTATTTGACTTGAATTGGTTTCCTTTTTTGCCTATTTTGCCTAATTAGATTAGGCAATATCCGAGTTAGAGTTCGTCACAAATTAATCTCTGCAATAAGGAAACAATATTTGGTAATTTTGACTCTAGACATATAAATTCAAATTCTATGTTTAATTTTTTGAGGATTTACCATACCATTTTCCTTTTTGTGTGTTAAGTAAGGTAATCTTGGAGAGAGCTCTGAAACTCTTATTGTCTCTAAATAAAATAAGTTAGGTGACAGCACAGTTTGAATGTTTAGATGATGTTTGGAGAATTCTTCTTCAGAATTTTTCTCTTATCTCAAATTCAACTTCTCTGAGCCTCAGAATTGTCACTATAAACTGAGGCTCTTAATATAGAAATTTGTTGTGAAGTTTAGATGTAATAATAGCAGATTAAACTTCTAAAAGTTGTTATAGGTTAAACTTGGTCAAATGTTGGCAATTCTATATACCTCAACCTAGTGTATGTGTGTTAATATGTATTTGCACTTCCAGATCCACTCTACATGTTTTACATACACTCTGCTCTGTGTCCTAGGAGACAGGGTGCATGAAGAAAGAGCTTCAGCTTTATCTATACGTTACGCTCCTCCAGGCCTAGGGGTGCTAACGGCTCTCCAACGTTGATAGTCCCAGGGTCTCCACCATCTTTTGTTGGCTTCTCTTAAACATGTCCTTACTTACATAATTTATTTATTAAGCTGATCTGAATTGTCCTGTTTGAGTGTGCCATGTTTTCCCTGCAGGGACTCAAACTGATATAATATATAACATCTTTAATATATTGCCTGGCTTTTTAATAAATGCTCAACAAATGGTAGTAAGTGTCATGAAAAGTACTTCTAATTTATTGCTACTATTATTTCTCTCTGTCTTTGGTTAAACATATTTCTTATCTCAGTAAAAATTACTCACATGCTGGTGGCATGACCAGGGAATCATTTTTGTCAAAACCATATATGAAGGTAAGATCTTCCTTCAAATATACATATTGGGTTCTCCAAGTAGCCAATGAGTTGTAAAACAAAAGAAAGGAAGCTAAATCTAGCTCCTGAGAACTTAATCCTATTTTTGTTCCATTATTTGAAAATAATTTATTTGAGAAGCTAAACAACCTGGAAATTACTTTTGGTTTCCTTTCAAAGAAAACAATTGACCTGTGGTTAAAGGTGCACTGTCCCTTAGCCAACAGGTGTCAATATGTGGAAGAGCCTAATTGCAATACTAGTTCAGACAGAATAATGGCAAAGATGGATTTACTGTGAACTTATGAATCTAGAGCTGCAGGGCCCCTCACTTGTATGAGCTCCTTTCAAGTCTCTGGCAGGAGCCCAAGAACTGTGTACATAAGGTCATATGTGTTTGTAAATTTGCCAAAGTAAGACAAATTACTCTTTCCACTGTGATTTCCCCGCTATTACATTTTTTCTGATGACAAGTAGAATTGAAGTGGCTGTGGATATTTTGTGGGATATGACTAAGAGGAAGTTGAACTGGACATTCATTGGGTTTAGTGAGAGATGTTTATGCTGTTTAATATTATTTCTCAGTAAAGTTAATTTACTGCTAGCTATTCCATAAAAAAAAAAAAAAAAAAAAAAAGGCTCTGGAAATTCTATTTCTGGCCACTTTGCTGACTCAACCACTGTGACATTAAGATGCAAAAATAGAGGATGTATCAGAATATAAATGTGTCCTACAACATCTGGCACAGAAATCTGTGAGTAGAGGAGGGAAAACAAGATTTGCAAATATAGAGATAGAAGTTCATTTATATAAAAATTATTTTAATCATTAGACAAATAAAATGATAAGCAGCGAATTTAGTTCCTATCAATATCTAGTCAAAACAGGAAGTATCCAATAATGCAACATATAAAATTATAAAATTATAAAATTATAAAATCACCATACAACTTTATTTTTGTATGGTAATCATGCAAAAAATTTTACCTGAATTTCTGTTACTGTAGAACACAAAACTATAAGAATAATACACTAGCAATGAGTATGTTTATAATAGCTCATAAATGAAAGAAATTTCACAGAGGTTTTTAAATTTTGGCTATGCTACTAAAAAATTGTGTGGCGTTAATATAATGAATTGTGAAGCAAAAGAAAGAACTTTTCTAAACTTTTTCATAAAAACATAGCAATTAATCATTTATTACTGTGATTAAATTTGTTGTGATATCTTTCCTCATTCTAAATAAATATTAACTCTAATTAAAAAGCATTAATACCTATTCTATATAATATCTTCTGGAAAATTTTAAAAAAGGAAACATCAGGACCAATAGATTCCAAAAGACAATGCAACACCATCTTCAAACTACCAAGAAAATAAAGTTGCTTTCAAAATGAAATTCTGTACCCAGCTAGATTACTATGCAAGAATGGAGAGCAAAGTAAAAGTATTTTCTGACAAACAAAAATGAGATAATTATACATTACTAACTCCAAGTAAAAGAACTTCTAAAAGGACCTGTTTCATTTAATGGGAAAGAACCTGAAACCAGAAGAAAGCAGGGGGATATTAAAAGTTATGAATCAATAATATAAAAAAATATGTTGGTAGAATTTATTTTTATTATTTTTTAATTAAATTGTTTTATCTTGAAAGTATTATAGATGTCCCCTTTTCCTCCCACCCCCACCCCATTGAACTTCTCCTTCCCACTCCCACCCCCCTCCTAATTTCCCCAACCTAATGTCTGTGTCCATTGGTTGTGCATATATGTATATAAGTTCTTTGGTTTATTTCTTCCCACCCCTCCGACCCCCATCCCTCTGAGGTTTGTCAGTCTGTTCCCTACTTCCATGACTCCGGATATATTTTCATTGACAGCTTATTTTGTTCATGATGTTCCATAAACATGTGAGATCATGTGGTACTTGTATTTCTCTGACTGGCTTATTTTGCTTAGCATAATACTCTCCAGGTCCCTCCAGGGCATCTCAAAGAGTAACAGATCTTTCTTTCTTATAGCTGCATAGTATTCCATTGTGTAAATGTACCACAGCTTTTTTATCCACACTTCTACTGATGGGCACTTGGGCTGTTTCCAGATCTTAACTATTGTAAATAGCACTGCTATGAACATAGGGTTGCATATATTCTTTCTGATTGGTGTTTCAGGATTCTTAGGATGTATTCCTAGAAGTGGGATCACTGGGTTAAATGCTAATTCCATTTTTAATTTTCTAAGGAAGTGCCATATTGTTTACATAGTGGCTGCACCAGTCTGCATTCCCACCAGCAGTGTACTAGAGTCCCCTTTTCTGCACACTTGTTGTTTAAGGATTTGTTGATGGCCAGAACTTGTTTGAGGATTTGTTGATGGCCTCCATTCTGGCAGGTGTGAGGTGGTATCTCATAGTCATTTCAATTTGCATCTCTCTGATGATTAGAGATGTTGAGCATTTTTTCATACATCTCCTGGCCACTTGTATGTTCTTTTTGGAAGAGTGTCTATTTCTTTTCTTTTTTTTTTATCCTCACCCGAGGACATTTTTCCATCTTTTGTTCAGATAGAGTGGGAGGGAGAGAGAGGAAGAGAGAGAGACAGAGAGAAACATCGACGTGAAAGGGACACATCAAGTGGCTGCCTCCCGCACAACCAACCAGGGCCGGGGACAAATTGCAACTGAGGTACGTGCCCCTAGCGGGAACCGAACATGGGTCTCTCTGGACTGCAGGCCGACACTCTAACCGTTGAGCCAAACCAGCCAGGGTTCTGCCCATTTTCTAATTGGATTGTTTGTCTTCCTTTTGTTGAGTTGTATGAGTACTTTATATAGTTTGGATATTAACTCCTTATCCAATATATCATTGGCAAATATGTTCTCCCAGAGAGTGGGTTCCCTTTTCATTTTGATGCTGGTTTCTTTTGCTGTGCAAAAGTTTTTTTGTTTGATGTAGTCCCATGTGTTCACTTTTTTCCTTTCTTTCTCCTGCCCTAGGCAATATATCAGTGAAAATTCTGCTACGTATGATGTATGAGATTTTTCTGTCTACATTTTTTTCTAAGATTTTTATATTTTCACGGGTTACATTTAAGTCTTGTATACATTTTGACTTCATTCTTGTGTATGGTGTAAGTTGGTGGTCTAGTTTCATTTTTTTACATGTAGCTGTCCAATTTTTCCAAAACCATTTATTGAAGAGACTGTCTTTTCTCTATTGTATGCTCTTGACTCCTTTGGTGAATATTAATTGCACATACTGTCTTGGGTTGATTTCTGGGTTCTCTGTTTTATTTCATTGATCTATATGCCTGTTCTTGTGCCAGTACCAAGCTGTTTTGATTATGATGGATTTGTAGTATAACTTGATATCTGGTATTGTGATCCCTCCCACTTTGTTCTTCTTTTTCAAGATGGCTGTAGCTAGTTGGGGTCTTTTTTGGTTCCATGTAAACTTTTGGAGTATTTGGTCTTGTTCCATGAAATATGTCATTGGTATTTTAATGGGGATGCATTGAATCTATAGATTGCTTTGAGTAGAATGGATATTTTAATGATGTTGATTCTTCCAATCCATGAACAAGGTATATGCTTCCACTTTTTTAGATCTCCCTCTATTTCTTTTTTCAATGTCCTGTAGTTTTCTGAGAAGAGGTCATTTACCTTCTTGGTTGAGTTTATTCCTAGGTATCTTATTATTATTATTTTTTGCAATCATAAATGGGATTATTTTTTTAGTTTCCCTTTCTGAGTGTTCATTATTGGTGTTTTAAGAATGTCATCTATTTCTGGATGTTAATTCTGTGTGCTGCTACTTTGCCAAATTAACTTATTAAATCTAGTAGATATTTGATGGAGTCATTAAGGTTTTCTATGTACAATATCATGTCATCTGCAAATAGTGATAGTTTCACTTCCTCCTTTCCAATTTGGATCCCTTTTATTTTTTCTTCTTGTCTAATTGCTGTGGCTAAGACTTCCGGTTAAATAAGAGTGGTGAAAGTGGGCATCCCTGTCTTGCTCCTATTCTTACGGGAAATGCTTCCAGTTTTTGCCCATCGAGTATGATGTTGGATGTAGGTTTTTCATATATGGCCTTTATTATGTTGAGATATGATCCCTCTATTCTCACTTTGCTGAGAATTATTATCAGAAATAGGTGCTGGTGTTGGTAGAATTTAAATAAGGATAACTATTCACAATATTACTAATGATGCATTCTGTTGTACTTAAAAATGATTAAAAAAAAACTAAAAGCAATAAACTAGAAGCAGTAACATAGTAATGAAAGTAAATTAGAGTTAAAATATTCCAAAGTTCACCTGTCATTCTACAAAAGGATAGAGATGATGGCCAACTGGATTTTTATGTAAAGAATGTTAAAAGTTGTAAGAGTAACCACTAAATGAATAGAAACAAGTTATATAACTTCAAGAAGTCAAGGAGAAAAAAGAAAGACAAGAAATAAAAAAAAAAATTCAAAATAAGATGTTATAATTCAGTCTAAATCTGAATGTGAGAAAGAGAAAGAAGCAACCTCTGAGATCCAGACACTAGCCTGACAGTTACAAGTAGACCTCAGAGTTATTGGAAGTAGGCCTGTCACTCAAAGCTGGGCTATGTTGTTCTCCTGTTGGACATAAATAATCTCACAGAACACCAACTTCAGACAAAGTCACTGTGAGACCATGATAAAGTGAGACACAACAAGACCACTTTATAATGTTGTCTAAGCATGGTCACTGTCACTGTGCAATCCAGAAAATACCAAACATCCCCCTCTTCTGGCTAATATAAGTGAATGCTGCTTTTTCTTTTAACAATCACAGCTTTATCTCTTTCTAACCAGCTCTCTCTACAGTTAAGATTTGTTAAAATACTCAATTATAGAATTGTTCCCATTTTATGACAGTATTCAATCCAGAATAAACCTCTAACTTTCTGAGATCCTCCCACAAGTCACTCAACCAAAGTGCAACTCTGATAATAGTTCCTTTATTATACCTTCTTACTGAGGTCACCCCACCCCATATTCCTAAGGGTGTATAATCTCCCATGATACAATGAATTATAAATCCAACAGTCAATTATGGGTACATTGCTTGGGTCTTTGACTGGAGAGCATTAACACCTATAATCACAATAAAATTAAGATGGTATTTTAGTTCATTCTTCTGATCAATTTGTTCCATGATGAATTTTAGAATAATTCTGCCAGTAGTCCCTGAACCATACCTCTCCACCCACCCTGCTCCCTCCAAATACTGTTGGAACTTTTCATTTTCGTAAAAGTTTAGAATGATGTGGTAAGAATTTATATTTTTCCAGTACTGAGTTTTTCCTTTCAGAAACATGATGTATCTGTCCATTTATATACATCGTGGTTTATGGTTTAATTGTATTTTTATTCATATAGATATTGCATATGACGTCAAATTTATTTCTAAGTAATATAGAAAAACCTATCCCTTGATATTTGTGTAATCATATTTTTACATATATATACACACATACATATGTACACATGTAATACACACACACACACACAGACACACACATTTCCATATATAGTTTTTGTACATACTTTAAGTTTATTCCTATATATTTATATATCTCTTGCTATTATACATCAATAGTATATTTTTTGTTTTCTAATTCATTTATATCTATTTTTAACTTTAAATTCTCTGGCATATTTTCTTGATTTCTTTCTACTATTTAGAATAAAATAATTGGCTAATTTATTTTTAATAGGCACTTCAGAATATGGATTTTTTATTTTTCTCAGAGTATAGATTTGAACACATGCTATAAATTACCATACAAATATAGAGCTCTTCATATTCTTACTTCCTAAATAATATGAGGTTGAAACTATCATATTTTATTTTAGTTATTTAAGAGAGTTATATTTTTCAGGTCAATAAAGCTTTGACTCTAATTTTTGTAATCAATTTCTAATTTTAGAACTTGATGGTGATAGAATATTACCTGTATAATAACTCTTTTCTTCAGTTATCTTCATTTTAAATAATTTTCCATGAATATTAAAAAGGTGATATAGTCTCCAGAGGGGACCAATATATGCATACATATTCTTAATAAAAATTCTTAATATATATGCATCTTCATGGATAAGCTTTTCTACATACATGAAGCTCCATAGACTATATTTTTCCTTTTCACTATTATGTCATTAGATCACAATGGCAGGCACACTGAAAAAATATATATAATTCAATGAATTAATAATTATTTTCGTTTATTCTTTTCTCCTAAATGATCTCTCAAAAACTAAAAGATGTGTTAAAAATCCTCCATTACTATGGTTATGTCAAATGTTTCTTGCGTATTTAAAAGCATTCAGTGAATATATTTATATTCTACATTATCTAATGTAACAAGGTTTATAATCATTATATTTTATTGTCAAATTTTCCATGAAAATAATATCTTTGTCCACTTATTGCTTTTGCAATTAATTTCTGTTTTGACGCAGGTGGCAAGCTTTTGCATTCTTTTCCTTGGTATCGCCTGGTGTGTGTGTGTGTGTGTGTGTGTGTGTGTGTATTTACTTATTTATTTTTAAACTTATCTTTATTGTTGAATGTTTTACAGATATCTCTCTTTCTCCCCCTCTTAATTCCCTCCTCCCCAATCCCACCCACCTCCTGCTTTCCCCACACTATTGTCTGTGTCTATTGGTTATGTATATATGCATATAAGTTCTTTGGTTTCTCTCTTGCCACCCCACCTCCCCCCTTCCCTTTGATGTTCCTCAGTCTAATAACCAATTTGTACTTTTTAATTCCTTCATCTTTTTTACCCAACTCCCCTCCCATCTGGCAACCAACAAAAAGTTCTCTCTATTTATGGGCCTGTTTCTGTTCTGCTGCTCATTTTGTTTGTAGATTCAATTGTTAATAGATATGTATTTACTGCCATTTTATTGTTCATATTTTTGTTCTTCTTCAAGAAGACCTGTCAACATTACATATAATACTGGTTTGGTGGTGATGAACTCCTTTAGCTTTTTCTTGTCTGGGAAACTCTTTATATGGCCATTGATTCTAAATGATAGCTTTGCAGGACAGAGTAATCTTGGTTGTAGGTCCTTGCTTTTCATCACTTTAAATATTTCTTGTCACTCCCTCCTGGCCTGCAAGGTTTCTTTTGAGAAATCAGCTGACAGCCTTATGGGAACTCTGTTTTAGGTAACTAACTGCTTTTCTCTTGCTGCTTTTAAGATTCTCTCTTTGTCTTTAACCTTTGGCATTTTGATGATGATGTGTCTTGGTGTGGACTTCTTTGGTTCATCTTGTTTGGGACTCTCTGTGCTTCCTGAATTTGTATGTCTGTTTCCTTCACCAAGTTAGGGAAGTTTTCTGTCATTATTTTTCAAATAGGTTTTCAATTTCTTGCCCTCTCTCTTCTCCTTCTGGCACCCCCATGATGCGAATGTTGGTCTGCTTGAAGTTGTCCCACAGGCTCCATGTACTATCCTCATTTTTTTGGATTCTTTTTTCTTTTTGCTGCTCTGATTGGGTGTTTTTTGCTTCCTTATATTCCAAATCGATGGTTTGCTTCTTGGCTTCACCTACTCTACTATTGATTCCCTCTAAATTATTCTTTATTTCAGTTAGTGCATCCTTCATATCGGACTGGTCCTTTTTTATGCTCTTGAGGAGTTCACTAAGTTCATTGAGCACCCTTATAACCAGTGTTTTGAACTCTGCATCTGTTAGATTGCTTATCTCCATTTCATTTAGTTCTTTTCCTGGAGTTTTGTTCTGTTCTTTCATTTGGGACGTTTCTTTGTCTCCTCATTTTGGCTGCCTACCTGTGTTTGTTTCTATGTATTGGGTAGAGTTGCTATGTCTCCTAGGCTTCCTAGGGTGGCCTGTTGTAGTAGATGTCCTATAGGGTCCAGTGTCACAGCCTCCCTGGTCACCCAGCTGAGCCCTCAAGGTGCACTCCTTGGATGTACTTTACACCCTTCTGTTGTAATTGAGTCTTGCTTGTTGTTGGCGTATCAGTGGGAGGGATTTACTCAGGCTGATTAGCTGCAAAGACTGTCTGTGCCCACTAACCACTGACCTCTGACTACCTTGGAGGACCAGCTGTGCAGAGGCCCACCACACAGAGCAAGACTTACTTCAGCAGTGCTCTTGTACCCTCTGAGTCCACTACTTGAGTGTGTCACTTGAGGTGGTTGGGTGGTGGTGCTTTGACATGGTCTGAAGCTGTCCACTGGGTGTGCTGGCTCTGGGCAAGGTCAGCCACTGCCTGTGTTCTACCCGGGGCCACCTGGCATAAGCTACAAAGTGATCTGCAGATTGCTGCTTCTTGTGTTGGGCTTGGAGGTGAGCAGGCAATGCCAAGCTGTGAACCAAGGCTGGCTGCTTCTAATGCCAGGCCTGGGGCCACTTAACTAGAGGTATGTGGCTCACTGAGACCAGATGCTGCTATTTGAGAGAATTTAGGAAAATCTGAAGCAGGAGCCAAAACAGACCAATCCTGTGGTAAAGCCACTGGAAACAGCTTGGGTGGGCCAGAAAGTTGTGTGGGGCAGAGCCTCAGGGAATTACCAGTGGGGGCAAACAGTGTGAGCCAGGTTGCTAGAGTCCCAGATATGGTGGCTATCTGCCTGACCTGTGGGAGAAGGGCTCACCAAAGAAACAATGGCCTCCGCCAGCAAGTCTGTCCAGGAGAAAGCTGCCTCTCCAGTACTTGCCCCAATGCCAAACAACTCAGTTCTTGCCTGTATGTCTCTGGCACCTTTCAAGCTGCCCCTCTTCCATGCTGGCGATCAGAGGGAGCTGGTCTAAGTAAGTAGGTGCACCTGCCCTTTAAGAGGAGCTACCTGGGGCTCCAACAGCCTAAGCCTCCCTCAGCCTCATTTCCCGCTGGTTTTTACAGCCAGAAGTGATGGGGACTTCTCTTCCTGGCACTGGAACCCTGAGCTGGGCTCCTGTTGTGGGACAGGAACCCCTCACTCCTCAGGGAGGACCTTCACAGCAGAATTGTCCTCCTGATTTTTATCCGCCACACGTGGGTGTGGGACCAGGCCATCCGCGCCTCTGCCCCTCCTACCAGTCTCAGTGTGGCTGCTTCTTTAATTTTGTTGTTGTAGGACTTCCATTCAGCTCGATTTCAGGCAGTTCTGAAGGAAGGTTGCTCTGTAGTTTAGTTGTAATTTTGATGTTGTTGTGAGAGGAAGCGAGTACCACATTTTCTGCCTGGTATATTTTTGACCCAATTTTTAACTTACTGAAATTCACCTGTAGTAATTTATTGTAAAAACTATATAAACTTTGTGTTTGGTTGTTTTAACTAATATGAGAACTTTGGCTTCTAACAGGAAACAAGTAAAATATTTCATCTGCTTTGTTTCCTTTACTATATGGTGTTTTATACATGTCTTTTATTTGCTTATTTCTTTTTTCTAATAAGTCAGAAAATATACATTGTATTCTAATAAGATATGCTCTCAAATACCTAGAATCATAAAATTTCTCAATACATCAGTGTAACAAAGGAAATAATTTATTGCTCTCCAGCTATATTCTAGGTTTTCAAACTCACCGTGACTGAAACATTTCAGCCTCTCTGAATTCCCAGTTCAAGAGGTAAACACACTCCAAGGTGCAGTCTTCCATTGCCTCTGGGGCAGGTGTTTCCTTTGGAGTCCGGGGTTGGGGGTAGGGGTTCAGCAGATTGGGTGCTCTGAGTGTGACATCATCAAGTAAGGGCCCAGGTAGCCTGATTGGTTTGTGAACAAGATGTTTGTTGGGTGAGAGGGGCTTTTAAATTCCAGGAAATTTTTCCCAGTTAGGTCTTCCCCTTCTTTCTCCTTCTCATACTTTGCCTGTCTATCTCCCTCTCCCTCCTGGTTCTCCTCATTGATTTGTTGGTAAATAGAAGGAAAGTGCAAAGAAGGAGAGAAGCTGGTGTAGCAGGTGAGTTTGAGAAGAAAAACTGGTGGTGTGGTAACTGGTTGCTTTTATCTTTTAACTTCTGTACTTTTACGAGATGTTTACCTATATATTTCATTTTGTTAATATTGCTTGGTAGTTATTTTGATTTTCAGTTTTAAGCCTCTCTTGAACTTATTTCTTCTCCTTCATATGTTCTGGTATCTTTTATTTATTTATTTATTTATTTATTTATTTATTTATTTATTTATTTATTTATTTCTTATATTGATTTTTAGAGAGAGGAAGGGAGAAGGAGAGAGAGATAGAAACATCGATGAGAGAGAACATCAATTGGCTGCCTCCCACATGCCCCCCACTGAGGATTGAGCCCACAACCTGTGCATGTGTCCTGACCGGGAATCGAACCGGCGACCTCTTGGTGCATGGGTCGATGCTTAACCAATGAGCCACACCGACTGGGCAAGGAACACCTTTATAGAGGAAAATGAAATCAAGGGTTCACATGTGGATGTGATACTTTTGAAAAATCTTTGAATCATGAGGATAAACATAGCATTTAAAGACATATGAATGAAGCATATGACCCTAGAAGAGGGAGTAGATAAGTAAAGACATTTCTTGGATACAGAGAACAGAGTGATGTTTGCCAGAGAAGAGCAGGGTTAGGGGCTGGGTGATAAAGGTGAAGGGATTAAGAACAGATTGGTAGTTACAAAATAGTTATGGGGATATAAATACAGCATAGGGAATATAGTCAATAATATTGTAATAACTATGTATGATGCCAAGTGGGTACTGGAAGTATTGGGGTGAACACTTTGTAAAGTATGTTATTGTCTAACCACTATGCTGTACACCTCAAACTAATACAAAATAACATTGAACGTAAACTGTAATTGAAAAATAACATCTTTAAAAAGCACTAACTATAAAAAAAAAAAAAAAAGAAAGACATTTCTTGGCAATTCCAACATTTAGAAGTTGGGTAGAAGAGGAGGACCCAGCAAAGGAGACTGTTAGTGGGAGAGAACAATGAAGTAAATAGAAAGCTAGTGCAGTGCAGTTATGTGAAAGCCAAGAGAAGACAATGTTCAAGAAGAAGTTGTATTCGCTTGTGTTGGAGCTGCTAAGAGGTTGAAGAAGACGATAGTCTTCAGAATTTGTAAGCACAGAGGTAATTAGCCATCTTGACAAGTGCAGTTTCATTTGAATAATGTGAGTTGGAGGAACAGGAAAGGGAGTTGGGAAAAAGTATCAAATTAAAAAATTAAATTAAGGGGGTTAGCCCTGGCCGGTGTTACTCAGTTGATTGTGTCATCCTGTGCACCGAAAGGTTGCCAGATCGATTCCCGGTTTGGGCACATGCCCAGGTACTGGGTTCAGGCCCCAGTCAGGGTGCATAACAGAGGCAACTGACTGATGTTTCTCTCTCACATCAATGTTTCTCTCTCTCTCTCTCTAATCAATAAAAATGTATTAAAAAATAAATCAACAAAATGAAGTGGGATAAAATAGTGAATTGCAATTGGACAAGTGAGATAGCATGCGTAGACAGTTGTTTCAAGATCTTTGTCTCCGAAGAGAGCAAAGAAATAGGACACTATCTCAAGGAGGACAGGGTGTCAAAGAAGGTTTTTAAAAGATGGAAGATTCTAGGGCATGTTTACCTACCGATCATAGTGATCCAGAAGAGATGAGAGAGACCAATGATGCAATCCAAAAAGAGACTATTTGTAAGAGTAATATTCCTGGGAAGAAGAAAAATAATGGAATCCAGTACACAAATAAGGGATTGGATTTTGCTAACAGGAAGGAAACTTTAGCTATTATAACAGGCAGAATGAGAAAGAAGAATTGATGCAGATAATTTCATAGACTTATAGTACAAATCCAGACTTTACCAACCCCTCTTTGGTCAGAAGAGTGAGCAGGCCCTAATTCTGTACTGCAGAAAGAGATAAAGACTAAACCAATCAGATATCTCCTTGCTACCAGGTCAGCTGAGCTCTAGATTCTAACTTCTCTAGCTGATCTCTGGAAGTGACATGCCAGATTTTGGATAACGAGGAAGCAGTAATAGTAAAAGGTAAATTCTGTTCACTATCTAGAATCCTTTCCCTGCATCTACTCACATACTATATTCCTGCTGCTATGAATTATTTCTTATCAGTGTTATAAAAACTTATTTTGTTTTATCAATAATGTTTTAAGCTGTCATTTTTGTTTTAAAAGTCTAAAAATAAGGAGGTACGCACATAGTCTTGGAAAGGAATGCAGTATATCTTTTAACTACACAACCACTGCACCAAAATGCTGAAGAATAAGACAACAGCGTGGCTTGTAAGCCATTTTTTAGTGTACTTTAAAAAAAAAATGTTTTTTACATTATCTTCAATGCAGTGCCTTGGGATTTTGAGCCATGACTAGTGGAGCTGGCTGACACTGACATATTTTTTTGTGGATACCTCTGACAGCTCACAGCCCCACTAGTCAGCCAGCTTACAGTAATATTTACGGACACTTTTGAACTCAATCACACAGCAAGTAAAACATACAGAAGAAGAAAAGGCAGTGACAATTATTAAATAATATTTGTCTTATTTTTCTATTTTTCTTAGGCATTAAGTCAAGAATTAAATGTATACATTAAAGGGGGAAAAATGTGTGCTATTAGAGAAGAGTGAACTGTAGTATAATTAAAGAAAAAACTCAAGAAACACCACATAGAGGATTTTCACTCCCCAAAATGAAGCGTCATTTTAGGTTTCCACCTACATACGTCAATTTAATTATAAAACAGATTTTATAAATCAGAAGCAATAATGAGGTGCTGGGTGAGTGTGTGTGTGCATGCATGTGTAATTTTTAAATATGCAATGTGCAGATTTTGCACTCCAGAGAATTAATCAAACTGTCAGGCCCAAGACCAAAAACTGAAAAGCACACACAGTATGTCATGGTAACTTAGCAACCAGAGCCGAAGAGGTTAAGACAGAAATCGCTGTCATTTTCTTATATTTAAGAATTTCTGCCTTGCCCTGCCCCCTTAGTAAACACACGTTCTGATTCCTCTAGGTGGTTGTTCACTGCATCAAATCTTGCATATATTTTAATGATCTTATGTTTGACAATTTTTATTTGTGGGAAATAAGAGGAATCACCTACTGAGTACGGCATTTCAAAACATCTGTGGATACTTCATTGATCAAGACAATAAATCTTTTGTGCATAACACAGGTGTTACCAACTGGACTCATAATGTTTCATCAGATCATGAAACACACATATGTAATGAGACATTCTAGATACATAAGTATGCAACAGAGGGACATGACCAGTTCCATGGCAGGTCTGTTCTGGGACTAATGGCAATCACCTCTGTCAGGATGGTGATTGTACATCGGCCCCAGAATGGGCACCACGATAGGACCTTCTTATGGTAAATCCTCCAGATCAAGGAAATTCTGGCTTAAAATACATAAAGGAGTTCTTTATGTTGAGGCTTGAACAAAAAGCAAAAATTAAGTATCTGCAAACAAAAGAGGAGGAAAAAAGCATTAGTAGGCTATTTAAAATGCTGACATATTTAACAGTTTTGCTTAATGCCCCCAATGCCCTTGGATTAGTTAGAAGACAGATGGCATGCTAATCTCATTTCTCCTAATCCCATCAACATTGAACTGAGCACTCTTTACACCAGGTTTTTACATCAAGAAAAATAGGCTTATTTTCGGGGAGCAATAGGCAAAGGTGGAGTGGCACCCACTGTGCAGTCCTTTCTCTCCTGGGCTGAACCTAGGACAGGTTGCTTATAAGATCATGGTATCTTTCAGATAGATGTGGCTGGGGGTCGATTGGAGGCTAGTAACCCCTTTTCACTACAACGTGGTTGTGCTGGAGCTTTGATGAAAATTCTGAAAGAAAAAGTCAGAATTTTAAGGTACTTTGTGAAAAACAATGTGATTATGCCAGTCATAGTAACTCCACTTTATGACTTGAGGTTCAGTCCTCTTAGTGCTTTTTGGCCATACCCCTGTCCACTCAAAACAACTGTGCCTGCCTCATCATTCCCAAGATTGTTAAGTTCAGGATGTTCACTGGTTTATTTACTCTTAAGATGAACAAGAACTTAATTATCGGTTCGTTGTTTCATCTTAATTTAGAAAATACAGTCAAATAATATTCTGGAAAATAAAATATTCTGGGGCCAGATTTTATTGGAAATAACTCTTTTATAACTTTTTTGTTTGCTATTGTTTTTGTGAAATCACAGTTCTTGAGGTTCATAAAGATTTTAATACTTTTTAAAATTTTTCCTCATTTCCTGTGTGAGATGGTCTGTTAGACTTATGGAAGCCATAGAGATAGGCAGATAGGTAGATAAATACAAACAAGCAGAAAAAAAGCTATAGGGCATCTTTCTTGTTTCTTCCTACACTGATTTGTATTTTTTTTTCTTTTTTGGTTGTATACCTCGTGAGCCTCAAAAGTACGTGTTGGCTACACATACTTCTGCTCATGTCTAAAGTGTGATGATCATCATCATACTAGGTTTTACTCTCACATGGGATCATTTTTTTCTATCATTGAAAGGCCTTTTTCTATCATTACTATGCCTTTCTCTCTGTGTAGTCATTTATTCATTCATTCATTTGAGGAGTATTAACTGAGCTCCATTTGGGCCAGGTTTCATAGTCTGAGAAAGACATAGGTAGTTTTCTGTATCCTTAAAGAGCTGAAATATGTATACTTCATGTGATAAGGCATTCCATATCAACCCCAGCACTGTGCTTTCTCTAAGTTCTGCTCCCTCCTGGTCAAAGGGTGCACTGGTCAGCTTGCTTGTCCTCCAAGTTAGTGGTGCCACGCAAGAAGTATATATACTTCCTGGATTGGGGAAGATGATTCCTGAAATGTAGGAAGGAAGTATTAGAACTTTCCTTAATATAGTTTTATTCGGGGAAAGGAAAGAAATTATATAGAGAGTCACATTAGCTCATTCTCATTTTTTTCCTACTTTCATGGAATCACATGTCATATGTAGTATATCAAGTACCCAGAAGAAATAGGAGGAGTCTGCCACCCATGGTTGAACAGTGGCATCCTCATTTGCTTTTAGTGTCTCAATATTGTCCAATTTACATTTGTCCACTCAAGTGGCTTTATAAATTGTATTGTCTAGTTTGAGCTAAACTAACCCTGGAAATGGACAACTGGCTTAATATATTCATGAATGAAAACACCACTGATTAAAGATGATAAGACAAGTACAAAGAAACAACAAAAATTGATGGAGTTGACAATCTAGCTTTCCTGCATATTTTCTTCATGAATTTTACAAGGGAAAACAATGGCAATGTAATGAGGGCTCACGAGAAGTTGCCAGAATTTTTAGATATTATTAAGAAAATAATTTAAAATATAGATTGATATCCACTATTCATGGGTCTCTAAGCTATGCTTCAAAATGAACTCCAGCCCAAGTGAATTATGTTCCTTGCAATGTGAGCTGATGCTGATGTTACATGCATATCATTGATGAATAAATATGTAGCACTTATTGGGGTGCATATTCCAAAATATTTATTAACAGGGTCCATTTTCAAAATGTTTGGATACTGCAGCTTTAAGTAATTATGCTGTAGTTCCTTTTCTGGTTTTAGTTACCATTCTAGGTACATTGGTTCTATAGGCTGAGCCAGCTTGACTAACCTGTCCCTTGAACCAATGTTGATCTGCTTAGCATTTTGTTCACACTTCTTCTCTTGACCCGAGTATATTATGTATCAAACCCTGAGGAAAACCTCTTTGTTTTAATGAGAAGAATCATTTAATTAATGCCTCAGAGAATACTGCCTCCTGCTAAATTTGGAATGTCTTTTCTCTGTGTCCTTTTCCTATTTTTGTCTCGAAAGGTTGTCAGCCCTAGCTTTGTCCTTAAATATGGCTGAATCATACTTTTCCTTCAACAAATATTTTTGACCCCTGCTGTGTCCCTTCTTTGTGCCATGTGCTCTGTGCAGTTCCTCAAACAAACACATTAGAGAAGCCAGAAATATTGGGGTACAGGTCTCCATACCTACAAAGCATCCAACAGATAGACCAGCCCTCCCCTCATAAAGGTTGATAACTCACCCGAGATTCCCCTCATGGATGCCTCTTCCCCAAATCTCATTTTTTTCAGTCTCCTAGCTGGCTTGCCAGTTGTTGGTTCACATACCTTGGGAGCTTCCCAGGGGCCATCTGAAACCGGCTCTGTACATGATGGTCAAGGAGAGACCACAGAAAGAGGCAGACCACTCCAGGTTGGTAGATGACAGGTTTAATCAGCAAGGAAACATACCTTCGAGGCCTGTCTTGGGCAGTCACAAGACAAGTAGGTCTCTGCACCCACCTGCCAACATCTCAAATGTTTATATAGAGGCCTTAACAGGCTTCAGTCACATACACCGTCCAGACAGTCTCAACATTGCTCACTACTCTCTCAAGAGTGTCCCTGAAAATGGCTCCCACTGTGGGAATGGTGGGGGAACATATATGCTCTAAGGACAAGGAAAGGCATGAGGAGCCTTCAATGCCCAGGTCTAGCTCACGGTCAACCAGTGGTCACGACCTCTCACTGACCCTCCAGCAGTCAGGGTTTCTCATCCTTGGCACTACTGATGTTTTGGGCCAGGTGACGTTTTGTTGTGGGAGACATCCTGTGTGCTGTAGGATATATATATTTTTTTATCCTCACCCAAGGACATTTTTCCATTTTTTGTTCAGACAGAGTGGGAGGGAGAGAGAGGAAGAGAGAGAGAGAGAGAAACATCGACGTGAAAGGGACACATGGAGTGGCTGCCTCCCACACGACCCAACCAGGGCTGGGGACAAACTGCAACCAAGGTACGTGCCCTTAGTGGAACTGAACCCTGGTCTCTCTGGACCACAGGCCGATGCTCTAACCACTGAGCCAAACCAGCCAGAGCACGCTGTAGGATATTTAACAGAATTTGGGGCCTCCACCCACTACATGTCAGTAGCAAGTCCTCCCTTGCCCCCCAAATGTCTCCAGACATTACCAAATGTATTCTGGAGGACAAAAGCACTCCTGATTGAGATCCAACTGTTCTAAGGGCTGAAACGTAAAACAACAGATTGCTTTGGTAGAAAATATTAGGCAGGGGAGATTTGGATAGGGCTGTCTGAGAAAGCCACTCTGAGGAGGCAACACGCAAACTGACACCTCAAGGAAAAGGAGAAGCCAGGCTCTCTCTAGATTGTGGGAAAGCAAGTGTGAAGGCCCCGAGTCTTGAGCTTGATGGCCCCAGGAACCGGAAACAGGCGGAGTGGCCGAAGTACAGTGGCAAGGAATAGGGCTGGAGATGCCGGCACAGGCCAGGTCATGCAGGGCCTTGCAGAGCACTGTGAGGATCCGTTCTGGAAAAACCCTAATCTGCAGCCATTCTGTGCTCACTCTGTGTGTTTAGAAGAAAACTACCATGAATAGGCTGGTGTAGCTTCTGAAAAAATTATATTGGAAGTCACAGATGAGTTTATCTTTCTAATTATTGAAGAAGTTAAGTTTTGGAGTCTGGGTGCAGGGGCTAGTCACACACACAGCATTTACTTTATGAGGCAGAGTGTTGCTTTCTGCAATAAATAGATTATTCATGTACAATTAGTGAATATTCAGGATATTTCATTGTTATTGGTAGAAATGAAAAGTTGGTGAGGGGAGAAAATTAAGATGTTGTTTCTACAACTCAGGAAGTGCCATTGCCAATTTCTCTAAGAAAATATCAGAAATTAATCTGCTGTGTTCCAATTTGCATAATTAACAATGTCTAACACCAGATCTCTAAATGTACCTGCTTTTCTGGGGAAAGATATTTGCTTGGCAGCTACAGCTATTTGGACTTCAGTTTCTCTATCTGTCAAATGCTAGGATCTTTCAGGCCTGTTCAATATCTAAAATGTTTAATTTTTGGATCTTTGAAATTTGCCCCTCAAAGTAAATATAATTTAATTTTTACTAAAATATTCATGGCTATCTAGAATAATTGGGGAAAATATAGTTCTCTTTGGTCTCTCTTGCGTGGATTGCTCGGATTTGAGTTTGAGATGACATATAATACCACGCTCGTTTTTATAACTCATTTTCTTTATCGAAACCCAAGGTGAACCTGGTAGGTGTCTTTGGTCAGGCATCCAGCCAAAGATATATCCAGGAGCAATTCACTGAAAAGAAATAATACACTTTCTCTTCTGCCAAACTTCCCCATGCCTGCTGCTCTTGAAAGATATTTCTACAGAAAAAAAAAAAATCTATAAACAAATATAAAAAGCAACAGTTGCCTCTGTTCAAGTTCCCACGACACGTGACCTGATTTTTCAGTCCTCTCTGAAGTCTGGACCCTTGTTTCCCAGCGAGAACCAAAGCAAACTGCACTCGAGAGTCTCTGTCTTCTGTCTGTTTGCAGGCCGTCCCCGGTTTGCCCATTAGGCAGACATCTGGCATGGGGACAACAGCACAGCTTCCTTGTGGAGCCTCCGTCGGAGACAGGGGCCAAGCTGTAGTGGGTGAGAACTCATCTGAAGATGCAGAGGTCAGTGTCGGGTAGGATAAATGAACTTGTTTTTGACACTAGAACGAAACAGAAAACATTTTGGGACAATGGGTGGCCTGAAGCTGATACTGGTTTCTGGAGAAGAAGGGTGAAGGGTACAGTTGCCTGCCCTTGAAAATGCAATTGCAAAGGGAAGGAGCGACTTTGGTGTGTGTGTGTGTACATGTGCACATGTGTGTTAGAGAGGGAGTATAAATATGTAAATAAAAAATGAAAACTGAAGACTATCATCAAATCATTCTATAGTAATTTCCCCGTTTCTTCAAAGCCTTCTTCAGACCCTTTTAAAAGAGCTATTTTTGCAAGAAGCAACATGTGTTTCCAGTCTATTTTGCTGTCATCTGTACCTGATTTTTGCTGTAGTCATTTACGGAAGTTACTTCCTGACATTTTGCACAAAACCAGTGCTTTGAGAGCCAAATTAAAAATGTTGTGAAAAGATGCTTTCATACTCTGGAAAAGAAAATTCTGCAGCTTTACTTTGTGTGTGTAAGAGAAGTATGATGCCTGGAGTTACTTAAAGACATGTCCTTCATCGTGTAAACACTTCAATAAAAATACTGCTTGTATCAGTTTGTTATTGTAGCATAACTGATAATCCCAAAACATCATGGATTAAACCAAGGTGCATTTATTTAGTTAACATTCCTGTGGGTTGGAAATTTAAACTGTTTTATCTAGTGGTTCTTCTGGCCTTGGTGGGGCTCCCTAAACACCCAAATACATGTCAGCTAGGCAGAAAACCATTTATCAGGTTCAATCTTTACCATCACATTACAAGTTGACTTTTTTTGTTTTAATTGATTTTTTTTTTTTTTTTTGAGAGAGAGAGAGAGAGAGATCAGTTGCCTTTGCCTTCCACATGTGCCCTGATCGGGGATGGAAACATCAACCCAGGTATGTACCCTGACTGGGAATCCAACCTGCCACCTTCTGGTATACTGCAAGACACTCAACCAACTGAGCCACCTCAACCAGGGTTACAAGTTCACTTTTAACATCCCCACTTCATGGAGAAAGATACTAAGATCAAGTGAAGGCGAATGATTGGCCAAGGTCACGTGGAGACTAAGTGGCAGAACCAGAATTTGAATTCACTATTTTTTCCATGACATTAAGCTGCTTATTAGTGGCTACCCTACACCTACCTCTTCAACCTTCCATTATCTCCAATCCAGTTAACTCAAACTCTGAAACTAAACTGAAATCAGTAATTAACCATATGATGATACTTTTTAATCTTTGTGAAAACCCAAACCATAAATTGATTGTGCCTTCCCCAAATACTGACCTATTGGTATTTCAGATTGTAAACCTTACATCACATTAACAGTTCCTTCAAAATGGTCATTAATAATTGAGAACTATACTGAAGGATATACTTCAAGGACAATAGATTATAGATCTTGCCTTAATCTAACCAACCATATACCCCTAAATATATGACATCCCAATTTTGAATAAGAAAAAGGAGAGAATTTAGGAGATTGGCCTTTGACTGTGCAGACAATTAGGTACAGAAATAAGGGTTACGTTCTGCCTTGTGAGAAGTTGAAAAATGAAGAATCTTTGGACAACATACCCCCACAAGTGTGACAACTTCAGAGTGATGTTTATTTTTTCTTAAAGCCAATGGGTATATCAAATATCCCCTGAACTTTTAATAACCTCCAGAGAGGAGAGAAAACTAAATGATTGTGCAAGTGTGTATGCTGGGGTGTTCTGGGAGAGATCCCTCTCTAACTCTTGAGAGGTAATCTTTGCTTCCCCATGAAGCACAAGACTTATCTTAGCATACCAATAAATGTTGTACTGGCCATAAAAACAGTCAGCGCTCGTATAAATCCAGCTTCGGTATTTAATTCCTTGACCTTCCCTGTCACTGATTCCCACAAGCAAGCTACATGCCCTGTGAAGTGTCTCCTTTTTATTGGCTCTAAATTTACCGCCTGATCGCTTTGTAGCTTCGAAGCTCGTCATGCCATGAGACAACATAAAAAAGGACTGTTCCAGAGACCTTCATATTTTGGAACATCTTCATCTATCCTACTCTGACTATTCCCTCTGCCCCAACTCTTCCATATGGTAATGAATCTCCTTGGGAAAGTGTGATTTTTTTTTTTTTTACACAGACTTGAAGCAAATAAGAGAAAAATATTCATTTCAATTGTGAATGATACCAAGCTGAGTCCTCTGGAATATTGCTTCTGCTTTATCCATTGCTTTATTAGGAATGTAATAACTTAAAAGCTTTCCAGTTTCCATTGTTCATGCTACTATTTTTTAAAGGTGCCATTCAAAAGTATGAATTTTGGAGATGTCTTTTTAAAAAATAATTCTTCATAGGGATTGTTCATAGAGCCTTGTTTATATATAAGGGTGTATTTTAAACGGTATGAGAAAGCTACCTAACCCTATTTCTCTCCTTCTTGAAAAGATTTCTCCTTTTACTGTTTTGAAATTTTAAGTTATATTTTATCATAGCTTTTTTAAAAATTATTAATTTACCAAGGAAAAATAAGACAAACAGTTTGCCCTAGCCTGGGAGCATCTGTGCCTATGATTTTTAACCAGAGTATGTCAAAGTCACTCCTGGGGATTTTTCTAAACTCTGCCCCATGATTCTTCTTCCTGCAGAGATGCAGATGCACTCTGATATGCTACAAATCACAGAGTTACCTTTACCAATGCTAGCCATCACATCTCTCAGAAATGTCTGGGCTGTAAAATAATGTCGAGAACCACCAGTCTGTATTAAACAAAATGTTTTGTTGAATGGAGTTTGTTAGAAGATAGAGGTTTAGCTATTTCCCTTGAGTACTTTATCCTCTTCCCGTATAACCTTACACATGCTGTCCCCTCCATCTGGATGTTCTTTTCTGCTTTTCCAATTCATCTCGCAGTGCCCAGCCCAGCCATCTCCGCTCTCGGATGCCTCCTCCAGGCTCCCAGGCAAATGTGGGTGCACCGGCCCCTGTACTCTCATTGCACCTGGAGTTAGCTCCTGATATCTTGCGTGGAATCATTTCAGAGCCTGTCCCTCTTACTAGACTTCAGGACTTGAAAGTTAAGGATAATAGGGATCATCTTTATATCCTTACTACAAGGAAACATGTCTGAGACATATATAAAGGAAAGTGAGAAGTGGGTTGTGGGGATAAATGTAAATAACTCAAAGCCAAGCTGAAGGGCCCTTGACAGGGCTGAGGGATGAAGACCAAAGATGCGTTTTGTCTGTTTCACAAATCTAGCCATTTAGACAAGGACAGCAGGCAGGGAAAGTTTCTCTTTAAGCATCAATGCCAAGGTTGTTAAGGTTGCTTCTTTAACCTCCTACGTCCAGTAAGCTGTTCTTCCAACTTTGGGTGAAAGTATAAATGGTAAATTTCACCCCACCTGGAAGTACTGGTACTTTTCTTGCTCCCGACTCAACATGGCAAGCCAGAGAAGATATCACTGAAATGGGTTAATAATAATAGAGATGTTCTGAAAATTTGATAAAAGCTTCAGGGTAAGTGTTATTTTAACATCACAGGCTGCAAAAAGAAGACTCAATCCTGGAACTTATGAAAAAACAATGAAAAGGATTTGAGAGCGTTGTTGTTTCTAATGATAATAAGAATAATGTTATCATTTAAGGCACTCAGAACTGAAAGAGCCTGGCAGGCCCCATGAGAAGCAGATTCCCGCGAGCAGGAGACTCCCTTTGCTTTGCACAGAGTGACGGAGGGAAATGTTCTCTCCTCCTTTACATTTAAACAGAGAATAAATGCCAGAGCAGGACTCGGGGCTCTGCAGTAAAAAAAGAAAAGGCCAAATGCCTTAAATCTTTGCTGACTTTGCAGAGAGAGTCACTTGCCTAGCTGCCCAAGGCTAGTGAACATTAAAATGGTCCAAGCCTATGGAAAGACAAGATGGTTCCTCCAGAAAAATACTTAAAACACACATGTGAAGGCCTCCTCCCCCTTCCCAAGCTTGCTATCCTACCTCTCATCTGAATATCCTTTCATTCTTTGAGTCACAGCACTCTCTAAAAGCCAGAGAAAATGAAACACAAAGTTGGCTAAGTCACAAATCAGGAGCAAGTTCTGTTTAGAGATAGCCTTGGGTAAAATTACACACACCTGCATGAGACCTGAAACTGGAAAGCAGATGAGTGAGTGCAGGGAGGAAGCACTCCAGTGCAGGGAACACAGAAACCCAGGAAAAGCAAGGAATGCAGGGAGCCAAGTGCTCCGGGGCCACATTTGTGGGGTCCCTGCACATTTCTTGGCAGCAAGTGGATATTGGGATTGAAATGGCAAATGGGATTTTTTTTTTCTCTTTCAAATACTAGAGCCTCTATCCATAAATCACAGAACTTGGCAAAATACCTTGCTAGAATTTGTGTTAAATCATTATCATAAAACTTAATAGAGTAATGACAAACTCATGGCATTGAGGTGTCCCTGTCAGAATTCAAATTTCTAGATAAGGTCAAAGCTCATTTTGCTTCTCTGTTATCTGGCTGCTTCTTAAATCCTCTTGAGAGAAGCTGTGACTTTTAGAATGACTCGGCGGATGGTGAATAAATGGAATTTATGAATATGCCCTCTTCTAGGGATGTTCCCTATGCTGAGGAATTTAACAAACTAAAGTTAAAATCGGGGCGAGGAAGGACTGCTAGCCAAAGTGAAGTAGTCAATGAAAAGAGCAGCCAGATGGTGGTGTGTCCTGTGATCTGCTCCTGACTGTGGCAGAGATGACTCTGTGTTCTCATAACGGCTCTCATTGTCCTCCTGGGCACAGACTAGAACCTTTCAGACTCCTTGGCTTTTATATGTGGCCATTCCACTGGTCGGCCAATGGAATGAGAGTGGAAGTGATATTTGCTACTTCCATGCCGAGCCGATAAAAATGAACTCTCTCTTTTTCCTATCCACTAGCTTAATGAAGAAGTCATTGTTGAGATCACCTGGAGAGGGTGTAGCCCCACAACAGAAGGATACTGGGCCCCTGAATGGCCACATGGAATGCCTCTCCCCGACCGCAAAGATATACATAGAACTCTGAGTGAGTGTGAAATTTTTATCGGTTAAGCTGCTTGGGTTTAAGGGTTTGTTAGCAGAGGTTGCTTCATATACCCTAACCAAACTGAATACTCTTAGGCAGGTTGAACCTCACTGCTTCAGTTTCTTTTCTTTTGACTTTTTATATGTTTGTATTTACTTTTTAGAGAGAGGAAGGGAGAGAGAGATAGAAACATTGATGTGAGAGATATATTGATCAGCTGCCTCCTGCATGTCCCCTACTGGGGATCAAGCCTGCAACCTGGGCGTATGCCCCGACCGGGAATCGAACTGGGACTTCTCAGTCCTTGGGATGATGCTCAACCCACTGAGCCACACCGGCTGGGCACTGCTTCAGTTTCTTTATCTGTAAAAAGTGGCTAATATCTGCCTGTCCTCTTTCACACAGTTCGGAAGCTATTAAGTGAAAGGATGCACACATCAGTTTTGAAACATACCCAGTATGACATAGACATTATTGCTTTGATATTTGATGTACCCTAGGACAACATCCTAATACCCAACCTTTTTACTGTCCCATCTGCCATCTCTGCTTGCCTGAGCCACAGCTCAGACCTCTTCTCTACAGTGCGGTTGTCGATCCCCAAACAAAGCTAGGAGACAGGGATCCCTGCTTAGTCTTTTCTGGAGACCATGGTGACGCTTAATGGTAAATGAATTCATCAGGTGTCTTACGGTCAGCAGGATTCTGTTTGTCTGATCACATGTTTTGAGAAGGGGAAGTAATCAAGCAGATTACTCCAGATAGGTAACAGGGGCACTGTTGTTGACCAAGAAACATATCTGAGACAGTTTCCCCAGGAGTGAAAGCAGGCAGAGTTGCCTCACCTGGAAAGTGTCTGGCTGCTTCCAGGACTCTGGAATAAGAAAGGCAAAGATCTCCACCTGGTTTTGACCAAGAACAAGCATCCAAAAGAAAGAGAAGAACCAGCCACAACAGTGAGTGAATTAAATGGAAACTTCTATGATTTAATTTGAGAAAAGCAAAAAAAAGTACACCTGATTTCTAAGGTGTTTCCTATGTTGGCACCAAAGAGTGTCCAATGCTTTATCCAACACACATGGGTGTTTTCGGCTCCAAGATTCCTATGTTGAAATGCACATGTTACCTTTGGGAGTAGTCAAACTCCAGCCTATTCTCAGGCTGAAGGAGCTAAAAGTTAGTTATTTGTTTGTTTGTTCTTTCCCTTCTTTTGAATATGTGGCCCAAGATGAGAAATACTTTTTGTATGTCAGTCAGCTCCAGAATCCAGATCTCTTAACTTCTTATCCAGAATGCTTTTTACTTCAGCAAACTCTCTACTATCCTGAGAGTAGTAATATTCTGAAAAGCAGAAGTAAAAACAGTTTTTTAATTTTTAATTTTTATTCTTAACTTTGTAGATAGTGTTTTCTTGCCTACAAATGTCAAAGCACCATCTATGGCAGCGATTCTCAACCTGTGGGTCGCGACCCGTTTAGGAGTCAAACAACCCTTTCACAGGGGTCACCTAAGACCATTGAAAAATACGTATTTCCGATGGTCTTAGCAACTGAGACACGGCTCTTCTATCCGTCTCCAGGCAGGTCCGCCCACATGCAGATACGCCCACATACAACACGAGGAACTGTATTAAAGGGTCGCAGCATTAGGAAGGTTGAGAACCACTGATCTATGGTCTCGAATGTAGCATGTGTCATCTGATATAGTTGTTCACTTTGCTAGGGGTGGGAGGGGGTGAGTAGAGGTAAGAGAGAAAAGCTACCATGCATTCTCTTCTGTATACATTACATATGAACACAACAGAGAACAAAGTCACTTTACACATACAGAAAAAGTAAGAACTTATAAAGTCATATAAGTATGAGTCATATCATATCATAAAAACAATATATCAAGGTATAGGCATCCGATTTGTTTGACAACAATTAGCCTTTTACATCAGCCATAGAATAGCAGTTGGAATTGAGTCGTCGACATTATAACACTCAAACCTATAGATACTTTGCATGAGTTTATTTGAGTCAAACAGAGGACATCCTGAAAGCAAGATCTCGACAGATGGAGAAAATGCTCCAGAGAATGACAGTTTTACAGTTTTTTTCTTATACATTTGGAATTAAGGATGGAACTAAGAAGATTATATAGAGGTGGGAGAAAGCAAGATGGGAAAATCTCTGTGATGGAATTAAAGGATAGTTGACATGATTATGTGCTTCCCAGGGGTCTGAAAAAGAGGATCACTGGCATTTCAAACATGCCTTAACCTAGATGAACAAGAACAGTGGACGGGGCAAAGACAAACCTTTTATAAGCTGTGGCATGATCTGCCCAGTTAGGAAGTTATGATCGGATCACCCTGTGAGGTTACTTTCAGTTACTGAACTTGTCAGATTTATTACAAAGTTCTCTTTTCATTCATAGAGTGAACTTTAAGTTATGCCATTGATGGGTAGGTGCAGGATTCTTTGATGACATAAGATATAATGAATAATGTTGTCTCCTGGCTTTTGGCTGCTACGGGGCTAGCTCAAGGTCAGAGACTGGCCACATCACTGCAGGTTGACCCTGTAAAACTCAATATGCACTAAATGGATCACCCTAACTACACTCCTTCCCAGACTTGCTCCACCGAGATCTTTCTCATCTTGGTTAATGCCAAACAGGAAAATGGCTAAAACAAAACAAAAGACTGCTTAGATTTGTCCTGACTTTTCTCCTTTTCTTATACTCTATGTCCAATATGTTAGCAAATCTTGTCAGCTCTACTCTCAATATATGTCCCAAATCTGACTTGTTTTTATCACCTCTACCACATTCAAACCATCATCGTCTCTTGATTGGATTATTTTAATTGCTTCTTCATTGGTCTCTCTGCTACTGCTTTTGTTCCCAATAATCTATTATCCCTAATCAGAATAATCCTGGTAAAGCCTATGTTAGATCTCGTCATCTCTTTCTGCTCAGAATTCTCCAGCAGCTTCTCATCTCCCTTAGAGCAAAAGCCAACGTGTTTACAATAGTCCAGAAAGCCACACATGATCTGGTTTCCCTCCTACCTCTCTAACTTCGTCTCCTGCCCCTCCACTCCTTACTCACTCAGGTTTCATCACACTGACCTTACTGCTGCTCAAACAGGTCACTTGTTCTTCTATCTTCAAATGCTGAACACTTGCCATTCCTTCCACCTCATCTACTTTCTCCTGGATAGTCACTTACCTTGCTCCTCACCACTGACCTTTTCTCTGAAGTCACCTTCTCAGCGAGGTCTTCTTTAATGGAAACCTCTCCTAGCTTATCTGCCTCACATTCCTTAGCTATCCCTCTGTGCTTATTTTTCTCTGTTCTTTATATCATCATCTAGTAATACATATATTTTAATTGTCTGTCTTCCCTCTCTAGAATGGAACCTCTGTGAAGGCAGGATTTTTGTCTGCTTTGTGTGCGGTGGCATCTTCAACACTTAAAATAATACCTGGTAGATACTAAAAAATAGCCATTGAATGAACAAATGGGTGAATGAATAATTGAGAAGTTAATGAATAGGTGAAAAGCTTAGTGTGTCTGGGATTTGGGCAAACATGTATTTCTCTGCTGTCCTGAGAGCTCACCTGTAGGGTGGAGAATTCCACAGTGGCAGCCGCCAGACTGCAGGGCAGAGCTTTCCTTCACACAGTGTTGTTTCTGTTTTCATTGCATTAAATGCCTCTATGCAGATCATGAATTCTACGATTTACCATTCTTTCTGCCCTCATATGTCTCACACTTGGCTGATTTACATAGTCTCCTTACCTGCCTGAGTGATTTTTGAAGGTGTTTGAGTTTGTAATCCTGCTAACGTCACCTTAAAGACCATTCTGGAGACCAGTGTTACAGAGGTCAACACCATCCTCAGTATTACAGAGGCCAAAATCTTAATTCATTGATTCACTGTGATTTGAGCATTTGTCATGAACTGGGCTAATGCCAGGGAACCAAAGATGAAGAAGTGTCTTCCTCAAAAGCTGGAAATTTAATGGGCTGTCACAGAAAGAGTGAGTCCCACACCCAGTAGACCCTCAGGCTTAACACAAACAGCCCTTCTTTTCACCCCTGGAAAGCTGCATTTCAGAGATACTGTCATTGCAACATATTTCCTTCTTTTCTTCTCACTCTCATGTCTCGGGTTTTTTTTTTTTTCTCATCTCAACTAAAAAAAATAAATCTGTGTCTGAGGAGTCAGAATCCTATGTGTGATCTTTTAGGGCCAACCAGGCCTTGCCTGTCCAGCTTCATGGGAAGAAACTGCCCTCCCCAATCCAGACTTGCTATACAGCCCCTGCACTGTAGTTTTCTCGAGAAATTTACAGTCAAGTTCTCACAGACCTCCAACCCTGGCTCAGCGGTGCTCGTATGCGTGTCTAGCCACATTCCTAGCCCAGGTGCCTCCATGCAGAGACCTCCTTCTCAGGGGCCTTGACTGAGGTACTTTTTTCTACTTGGACTTAGTACCTTTCTATGCCTTACCCTCCCCCAAGCCAGGGGTCCATAAAGAGGCAGAAGCCTCTCTGTCTGTACTGCTTCCATCTGACCCTTGCCCACTGCTGTTCTGTGGGGTGAAACTGAACACAGGGAGCTGGCACTTCATCGTGCCTCTTGCTGGCACCGTCGCAGTACATGAATGAAAGCTTGATTTTTTGACACTCTGTACATCCAAGAAGGCTATGGAAAACTAAACTGACTCCTGATTCTCCTGTGTCTCCTCGTTTCTTTCCCCTTTCTCTCTCTCAATACCTTGGGGCCAGTAGAAAGCACAGCATTCTCTTAGTTTTCATCTATCATTTGGGAATATGACTTTTCACTCCTGTTTAATAATCCTTCCTACTTTGGAGTTAACCCCATCTACTGGAAACCACTAATGACATTCAGTTGTACTTAGAATGACATTTATATTCTTTATTATTATGGGTAATCATGCCCTCAAATATCTGACCCTCTCTTATTCTCAAACCTCATCTCTATCAGTCTCTGTCTCATTGCCCCATTCATCACATTTCAGCCATGCTGGCCTTCTTCTTTCTTTAACACATCAGACTCTTTCCTGTGACAGGGCTTTTGTAGGCATGTGTACCTCTGTCTAAACATTGTTCCCCAGCTCTCAGCACAGCTGGCTTCTCATGCCTCAGCTCACATGTGGCCTCCTTAGCGAGTTATTTCTTTTCCGGCGTGTTCCTCATCCAGTCATTCTTCATTCCATTATCTTGCTTTATTTTTATAACAGTTATCACTACCCTAAAATACGTTGTTCATTACTTACTCATTTATTAGTAGAATGTTGCTCTCATTTACCTCATATTCTGGGGCTCAGGACAGGGTCTGGTGCAGAAATAAATGTGCTTTCCTCCTACCCTCCTGGTTGACATCCACCAGCAACCAGGTCACTCATTGTGTTCTTAATGCTCTGGGTCCAGGTCACATTAATGGCCTATTCAGTGCTCTATTGCACAGTTCTGCAAATTCCCCTCCTTAAATGTATTTCACCATTACTCTCTCAGTGAGCCATTCTCAGAACCATAATTTGCCATCATCTCAAACTTCTAAAATTCTCCCCTAGACAATTACCACACCCTTTCTTCATTCCTTCTTATTTTTTTCCTTGAAGGTCTTACTGATTTTAGATACTAAATCCTTTTCCTTCTACTTCCTAACAAGTTTCCTAAATTCCATTTTCTCTCTTTTCTGCTTGGAACTCATGACTAAATATTTCAATGCACTCTCTTAAGCTTTTAAACGATTCCTTTGTTATATGACTGTACATTGGACTTACTTTGGTAATGTACTTGGTCTTACAATATCAATGTAATGGACTTAACAATGACAATATTCTTTTTCTTTTATATCCTGTTCCAGGGTAGAGAGTACAGCTAGAATCTCAGTTCTGCTTGGTAACCCTTTAATTCACCCCTATTGTGCTCTTTTCTCTCTCTCTCTCTCTCTCTCTCTCTCTCTCTCTCTCTCTCTCTCTCTCTCTCAAAGATTCTCCTCTTTGCTCAAGCTTCCAACTATACCCTCATAAGACCACATCTTGTCTATTGAAAAATTAAAAATAAATAAAAAACAGATTCCATCAGACATGGATTATTTTAATTCCTTACCACCTTGGTTCCAAACTTATCTATAGCATCTCCTGTCCTTTTTCTCTTTTGAGTTATCTCAGAGCAGAAATGTACAATTTATTCATTTACATTTAGTACCTAGTACACTTTCTGGTAGGCATTTGTTATATATTGATTGAATAACTGAAATACTAGCAGATGGGCAGTTCAAACTTTATTAGTAGAAAATGGGATGTTTAATATTCTGAGAACCAATACAGATGTTCCGGACAGATCTGCGGTCTGGAATAGAACAACGCTAAATACCAGAAAGCATTTCGACTTGGTAAAATTCGCAGGAGCCCTCAGCCTCGCTGTCACACTGGGTCACACGTGACTGTGAGGTTGAGTAGATGCCACACTGGTCCTGGAGCCAGAAGACAGTTTACAGTCTTGACCCTGTGCCTAGATGTCATTAGCTCTCTAGACTCCGATAACCTCCTCTGAAAATTAGGGGTCCGATAGTCTCTAATTTCTCTTCTGGCTTTAAAAGTCTATGATTCTTTTATTCCCTTGTCATTGTATCAGATTGACAGCTAAAAGTGAGAACTTCATTACAGAATGGGTGAACCTAGGTGATAGGATGAATATCTCAAGCTGGGCTCTGGAAGGGAGAAAGCAGCAAGGGCCTACTGAGTTCACGTTATTGTTTTTTGTTTTTGTTTTTTTTTTTATCTATTTTTTTTATTAATTTATTTTTGTTACAGATGTTTCTCCTTTTATTTTGGGCCTATTCATAGTGGGAGACATGAAAACTTGACGCCCGAACCTCAATCTTTGTACTTATTTCATAAAGCAAAGTTAGCAGTCAAGAAGTGGATCTCAGTAGGAACATACATTATGCAAACAATCTTGTACTTTTAGTTTTTGTGCAAAAGGAAAACATGGAGGGCTTTTGCAGAATGATGTAGGTCTTTATTTAGATATCATAGATATAGTCTGACTGTGGTGAGCACAGCTAAACCTATTAGTTTTCCAATGATTTCAAATGCACTATAGAACAGAGTTAATTATTGATTTTGAGTGTGAAAGCTCTTAATTTGGTATTTAATCACTTTTTTTAGTTATGACCAAGAAAGAAGAGGAAATGGCATAAGGATGGGTAAAATCATTGTCCGTTACTTTTTTGAGAATATTAATGCTTTTACCCATCACACATTCAACGAAACTTGCTTTTATTTATTGCTTGTAAGACTTGTTACATTTTATATTTTTATGTTACTTAGTTCTATTCTAAAGCTTTAATTAAGCCCAACAGAAATATATATAGAGCTCTGCATATACTGTTACTGATAATTTCTGCCAGGACCAAGAAGAGACAAATAAGCAGAATTAGATTTCTTCCCTTCTCAAGTGTATTGTTTCTGTGTAGTTCAGAAGCTGAGAGTGAACTCAGTAACAAAGTTACTGAGAAGGTAGATACTTCTGATGTTATTATTTTCAGTGTGTGTGTGTATTTATTCGAAGATACTAGTTAATAGACTTCTTTTGTGTAATCAGATACAAAATGGTAGGCACGTTGGTGGGCAGAGGAGTGTGGGGGGCACTACCTTAATTGGGCTTGTTGATTAAGATCATGTTGTGAGACCAAAATAGAATGTTTCATTTCCATCTGGAATAGCCAGCTTTAGAGGAATAAAATCGTTGATTCAGGCATCTAGAAATGAGTGCTGCCATCTGTCTTTCCACAAGGAAAATTGGGCAAAAAGGGGTTATTACAAGGACATATCTCACGAACATGACATCATCTTTATATGAAACAAAAACTACAGATTTGTTTATGCGTCCACTGCCATTTATCAGCAGGTCTGTGCCATTATTGGTTACTGGAAATGATGGATTCTACACAAGCAAGAGTAAAGGATATGAATTATACTGCATTGAAAATACAGTTGGATGTTTAATAAATGGTTTCATTTTTTAATGGTTGAGAGCCACTTTCAGTTGCATTTAGTCTTTATTTACTTAGTGGCTATGAGGTTCCTGGCATCCTGAACATGACATGTTCTGCAAAAGCTCCTACCCTTGTAATGCAAATGGTCAAATTTGGACAGACATGCAGTCACACAGTTTCATAGACTACATGGATTGGGTACAACTCTGGTCATCCATAGATGAATAGAAGTGATAAAAAGCATAACAGATGCTGGTTTAAAAGAAAAGGCAATTCAATCACCCTTTAACTTTCCCCTTAATAGCACTAAAAATGATATGTATTTATTCACTGTTTACTTGAAGGAACTTTTGCATCACCATCCCGAGGTATTCCTTTCAAATATCCATTAGACATGTATTTTAAAACATCTGTAAAATTATACACTCCAGCTCCTTCAGGCCCATGGTAGATGAAATACCAAATAAAAACAAAAATAATTTCCACTTTCTTTTTTTCCCTAATAAGCAGGAAAACCTATTTTAATACCTGAATATTCAGTCGTAATGTGTATAATTTTGTGGTCTTGCTGTAAAGAATTATTTTTCCTCCTTGTACAAAGACATAACAGATGCAATCAGAGAATATTATATTGTCATATGCATCAGAGGAATAGAGTTGGTATTAAATCTTTCACAAGGTACTCAGGCAAAGGCATCAGAAAAGGAAATGGCATTACTTAGAACCCCTTTCACCTTCAACCCCGGGGGTCTCATTATATCTGAGGGAAGGTATTTGCAAAAGTCAAATGCAGAATGGGCTATAAATTGTCATGGGGAGAGATGGGGAAAGGAGGAACTCTCATGTCAAAAGCAGCACCCTCTCAAGGACCAAATAAAGTGCTGATTTTACATGCTTTGTTTATCATCCGGATACTGAGTATAGGAAGGGGAGGTTTGATAGATGAGACAGCCCATTTAAGATTGCAGACAGTGGTAAGCGATTGCATTGAATAATAATGACCAGAGAACAGTTCATGCACCATCACTTGCAAATCCTGATTACAGACAAGACATCTACAAATGACTGAGATTTTGAGGTATCATAGTCCATGTTTATCAGCAACTTGGAGCAGCCTCTGTGGGGTCATCAACTGTCAATCTTGATTGTATTAATATTCTAGGTTTTATATTCATTCAGATGAAAAAATAATGAAACTTCAAAACAATGTAATCATATTACAGTATGTCTAAACCTACCTTCAGAACACCTCCTGTGCTTTGGATAATGCTTTGTGTCACTCAACGAGACTTTTTTTTATGCTGCATTGGATAATAAAAAATTGCTATTGCAGAGAAACAGCAATGTCTATAAAACTTCTCTGATGGATGTTTCTCAGTTCCTAAAATATATTCTTCTTGAATAAAACTTTTTTTTCTCTGTAAATGGTAAGAGAAGCTGATTTGAGAGGAAATTAACCGAATTTTTCCTCATGTTGAACTTGTTGTACATATCCCAAAATGTATTTTTAAATTTATTGAGCACATACTAAATGCCAGATATTTTTACATATGCTATTTATTTATTTAACAAATAGCTGTTAAGTGGCAAATGCTGTTATAGCTGTAAAAAAAAAAAAAAAAAAAAAAAAGACAGGCTTTCTTCCTTCACGGACCTTGCCTTCTATTTCTGGTAGGCAACAAATGAACAAGTAGGCAAATAAAGACAAATACAGCCTGTGAGAATACTGTATTAGAAATAAACTTTGTGTACCAAACATTAATTGAACATCTATCATGTGCAAAACATTGTGCAAGGTGCTTTCAGGCACAGAAATTAATGATAAAATAAATTTCCTGCCCTCAAGAACCTTACAGAAGTATAGAAAAATATAAATCATCTATCACTTTCATGTTAAAGTATTATGTATGTAATTTGTTATGTGGTTTTACTTCTAAGCTTAATTTCTTAAAATCTGTTCCTTAAAAATATTGCGTATGAGAGTGCCATAATAAACAATGGCTAAATTTTAGGAGAATTATGTGCAAATCTGAATTTAAATCCAAGAGAGGTGCTTCATAGAAATTTTTGTATGAATAATTGTATAATGTCAACCTGTATTAGGGGGCAGTCATGTGAATTTCCCACTTTTTTCAAAGTTTGATAATTGGACAGATTTTTGAAAGAGGAATAGAAGTTGACTAGGTTGTGGAGGCTGGAGGTACATTATAGACAGATAATGTAGCATGTATAATGGTCCTGGGTTGGTTAGTTGGAGTGTGAAACATTCAAATAATTGAAAAAGAGGGGAGAGTAAAACAAAACAAAGCTGCAGATGAAAAGATGCATAAGAAGGAGCCCACAAATATTTCTGTTAAGTATATTAAGGATTTTGGTCTTTCTTTTAAGATCAATAGGAAGGCATTATAGTGTTTTAAGCAGAGGTCAATATGATCATCATTGTTTTTAGAAAACATCACTACATTGCAAAATAGAGAACTGATTAAAGACTAGCACAATGTGTACAAGTAGAAAAATTAGGTGGCCATTGAGGTAGTCCACCTAAGGGGTAATAGAAACTTAGGCCAAGTTGCTGGTAGCAGAGATGGAGAGTGGTAGATGATAATTAAGAGGTATAGTTCATAGGATTTAATTATAGATTACATATGGAGACTGGAAGGAAAGGAGATTCCAAGGAAGACATCTGGATTTTTAGGTTGTATAACAGGATGAATGGGATGAAGTTTGGGTGAACAATAAAAATTTAAACTTGACCAATAAGTAGATATTTTCCAGTCAGGGTTCAACCAGAGAAGCAGAACCAGTAGACAATACATCTAGATATCTATATAATATGTGTGTGTGTTCTAGGGAATTGGGTAACAAAATTTGGGGAGCAGGTTAAGCATTCAAGTCTCTATAAGAATGTTGTCTCTGTGTCTGATGCTGGCACTTGAGGTCCATAGAACAGACAGTTGAAAGGGAAGATCACAAGCAGACTGGAATCTATGAACATAAGGAACTGGACCGACATGAGAACAGACTGAATCCCATATTTCTTATTTCTCTTATCTTGGTGATGAGGGTATCTTATAGAAGTCAGGACCCTTCATCACAGACACACACACACACCTGGCCCAGGAGTCAAAGAAGCTGAAGGAAGATCTGGGGGAAGGAAGAACAATTCCAGGCTCAGCGGCTGCTTCATGCCGACAGAGTGAAGTAAAGGTATATATGCACAGGTGCTATGGGAGCCTGTGGGGGCTTTTCTCAAAGCATGGGGTTCAAAGGAAACTTGTTAGATTAAGTTAAATTTTCAATAATATGTATGAAATAAGGAGACCAAGAATGCCAGAAATAGAATTGCAGACAAAGAAACACCAAAGTGAAGACACAGAGAAGGTATGTGTCAGCTTTCATTAGACTGTACTATGAAAAATTTCAAAATTTCAACATAGATTTGTTTGCTTTGCTCACATTAATGTCCATTGCATTGGGCTGTATCTTCTAACCTTCATTCAAGCCCCAGGCTGAAAAAGCAGTTCTCACCTAACACATACCTGCTGCACAGAAGAGGGAAAAGAGCAAATAACCAAATGACACAATGGCTCTTAAGTTACTTGGGAAAATTGCAGAACTCATTTTATCTCATGTTTCATTGGCCAAGGAATGCTACAGGGCCAAGCCTGACCTCAGTGAAGTAGAAACATATAATCATCTACATAGAAGGGTAGTAAATATTTCAAAGAAGTAAAATAACAGTGTCTTAATCACAAATATTGACTTTTCTCCCTTCTGTACACTAAATTCACGTACTCTTTCGCTTTTAAAGGGAGACAACCCAAAAGTCTCATTCAAACTTAAAATCTAAGATCCTTTGGTGATCTCTGTATCAAATCTAGATATGGCTCTTCTTGATTCAGTGATCTGTAAACTAAAAAGATAAATTGCATTTCCTCACATATCCAATATATAACAATGGAACAGGGCGCGTGTAACTAAAATAAACCCTCCCACTTGAAAAGGAGCAAAAAGGAGACACTAGTTGCTGGTCAATACCAATCCAAAAATTTCATAAGATAGAAGTTCTAAGGAATTCCTAGCCTGGAGATCTGAAGTTTTTCTTAATTTTGCCCAAGTTCTACAACCTAGGAATAGCTCTCTGTTCGTTATCCTCTCTAACCTGTGGTTCCACTCTTTGTGGGTCTTCTGTCTTCTTTTATCATTATTGGCTACATCTGCAGGTGACATTGGAGAATGTGCTTATTAGAGGCTTGAGCATTCTAAGCCTGCTTCCTATCTGCAAAATCTTCGGGGCTCCAGATTAACTAGGTTCTCTGTATCAATTCAGGGTTTTTAACACACGGTTTGTTGCCAGTACCCTAAATTTGGACTGTGTCATTAGGCTGTTTTAATTGGCCCTTGGTGTTCATGGACCTTCTAGATTTTATATCTTACTAGTTAGAAATGGCAATTAATTTCATCTTCAAACTCTGCAAGTCTCATTATTTTTGGATTTTTCTATATTCCTTCCAATTTTGTGCAAATCAATTGGTTTCTTTCTGCGCTCTTTTTCCTACAGTACTTTTTCTAATATAGCCAATAGCAATCATGTTCCCAATATTCCTTTTTCCTCTTCATTTCCCTAAAGCCACAGGTTTACTAGGTACATTATTTGCCTTCTGAGCTATTACAAGGGATGGTTTTACAAAATGGAGGCAGGAAAAATAGTGACAGATCATGTTTCTTCAAATTACTAATCCCCACTCTGTGGCTTAGAAGTCAAAACTACATGTTTTAATTCTGTTGTTTTCACGGAGGCATCAATTTTCATGTTAGTCAGATTTCCCTAGATCATGTTACAATAACAAACAACCCCACACACTTGAATGGCTTAAAATAATAAAAGTTTGTTTCTCACTTACATGAATGTCTGTTCTTCATTGGCTGTGGCTTTGCTCCACATACTCCTTATTTTGGGACCCAAGCTAAAGGAGTAGCCCCATCTGGAACATGCCAGACTAATGGCAGAGGGGAAAAGAGTGAATAGTTAAATGATTCAATGGCTCTTAAAGATTCTGTTTTGAAGTGGAAATTGTCACTTTTACCACATTCTATTGGCTAAAGAAAATTATATGATCAGATAGCATAATGGAGTAGGGAAGTATTGTCCTCTTAAAAGGAAGAGCAGCACATAGTTTGAACAAATACTGACATCTCTCATAAAATTTAAGCTGAAGAGTGTCATTCACTAGTAATAGAATATAAAATGAGAGGACAGGAGATAATACTAGAGCATTAAATACAGACATGTATTTAGAAGGGGCGGTATACAATGCTAAAAATGTACTTTTGTTTCAGAAGCAAAAGGGGATTACTGAAAGTCTTTAAGAAATGACATAATGATATTTTTAGTTTATGCAGTATTCTGACAGTAGTAGATACAAAGAGGACAATTAGGATGTTATTTATATAGATTCAATGAATGATGATAAGGGCATGAACTAGAGCTATGGCAACAGGAAAAGATGGGGGTGTGTGTATGCTCATTTGATAAAATAGTCATATAAAAAAGATAAGGATAAGAAGGGAAGGAAAGTTGACTAAACTGAAAAGATGGAGGATAATTGATTATCTTAGGGGACATGGCAGGCTATAAGTGCAGTTATGGATACATTTTGTAGGTGGTCGAAAGATCAGGCTATTTGTTCCTGAAGGCTTCAACTTTGTATGTGAAACATAGGATGTTCACTTAGATTAAAGGACATACAAGTTGGGTAAGAGTTTTTAATATAATGCCAAGACAGAATCTCTGAGAAGAGTGGGAGGGAGAACAAATACAAGTTAAAACTAGAAGGCAATTAAGAGCCCTGCCTACTGAGTTTGTAATGACTTCAAAAGGCACATTTGGTTGATTTTCTCCACCGATGCTAAACAACTTAGGGGTTGGAAGAGAATATAAGGCTGGGGTTATGAAGGAAATACTGGAATTCAAGACAATTGAGGATTTTAGTGAGAAAGTGATTGAGGTAGTTTAGACAAGTTAGGGAAATAAGTGAGGTGACAGCTGATAATCTGGAAAGCAGTGAACAGTCATGAGGCCTCTGCCTATCTGCCAAGAGGAGATGTCAGAGTGAGGACATGAGCATGATTGATAAGAATCTGAGGTAAGAGAGTGGGATAGCTGCACTTAAGATTTTTTATTTAGTTCTCATTTCAGGTTGGTGAAGAGGATTAGGAGAAGGAAAATGCACAGGAAAAAAATACCTTTAGGATTGAGTAAACAAATGTGAGAATAGTTGGAATAGTTAAGAAAATTGACATTGAAGTCATTCTTGATGATGTGAAAGGTAGAAATAATTTATATGGCTTTTTTGAAAGGTGCATTTACTACAAGGATGGCTAGGAAAAAATAAGAGAACTATTGAACTTATTGATTCCTAATTGTGGTCGGAAGAATTCTAAAGCTAACTCTAATGACCCAACTCCTTACAGAATGATATGTGTTTGAATGTGGATGGGACTTGCAACCTGCTTCTGACCAACAGAACATACAAAGGTGATGGGATATCATTTCCATGACTCTGTTATGTTAGATGACATAGATGAAGGATTTTTTCAGATATAATTAAAATCCCTAATCAATTGACTTGAACTTTATCAAGAAGGAGATTATTTGGGGTGAGCCTGGCCTTTTCAGATGAGCCATTAAAAGAGGGTCTAAAGGTCAGAGATGGAAGAAGTCAGAGAAATACTCTCCTGCTGGTTCTTAAGAAATCAAGAGCATGTGGTTAATTTCTAACGGCATTGGTGAGAGAGCTTTTAAGAGCTAATGATCTCATTCCTACCATCACAAGGAAATGAATTCTGTCAACTACTGCATGAGCTTGAAAGAGGACCCAAGCCACAGATAAGACCCCAGTCCTATCATGATGACATCATGATTGTAGCCTTGTGAGATCTTGAACAGAAAACCCAGCTAAGCATGGCCCAGACTCTTTACCCATGGAAAGTGTGAGATAATAAATATAAGTTATGCAGCAGTAGAAAGCTAACATACTAAGTTAAATATACCACCTGTTAATAGACTAAAGTGTTTTCATAAACCTTATGTATAATTCTATTAAAAAAAAGTTTTCAGATATTTCTTTTTACCTTAAACTTTTATCCACAGAGACAAACATGAGATGGTTTCTAATGTAAGATTGTACATTAGAGCATGAGACACAAGCTGTGCAGTGGATGGAGGTAGAACAATGGGACGGATCTCGGTCATGCTTCTCATTGCTCCTACTCCTCTGTAGTCCACATGTGTGCATGGAGCAGAAACCAAAGGAAGTTGTGTCCAGTCAGAGGAACTGGATCTCCTGACAGCTAGCACTTCAGGAAAAGAAGCTGGGTGAGGAGAGGAGTAAAAATGTACAGTTGGTTGAGGAATCTGAGACTGAAAAGGAAAGAAAGTGGTAGAGATGGAAACAGGGACAAGGGAAGGAGAGGAAAGAATCAGCTAAGTGGCTGCTTGATAGACACATGATTTCATGATGGCTTCTGGCCTTTACCCTCTTCCCTAAAATAATTTATCTTTCCAACCAGTATGGGAGAGCTTGCCTGGCTAGCAAGCAGTAACAGTACAATTTCCTCCACGTTCTGAGTTCTACCCCCTGCAAAATTGTTAACAGTAACCTTAGCCATTTCAGGACTCCAAACAGATCTGCATAAAAGCTTCTTCTATTTTTGTATTCTACTGTACCTGTCGGCTCCATTGGAAGTGAGCAAGAAGGGGCTTAATATTTGTTGGCTACAACAAAAATTAATGACCATGCAGGAAGAAAGCATTAATGGTTAAATGGAAAGAAGTATAAAAATGTTCTGTAATGTATGAATTCACATCACTTCTACTTACGTAAAACACATTTAAGATTTCAGTTCTGTTCTAAAGGTTCACTTTAGAGCCAGAATGCAAAACTTTATGAAACTGCTAAGTGTTTCAGACTAAATGATGAGTAATTCTTTGGGACATGGTTAAAGATTTGTTAAACACACCACAGAACAATTTAAAGTGTGCAATGATTCAGTAAGGTGCAGGAGATACAGTGGGAGTATTTGATTCATTATTTATGGAATTACACTTGAGCTATTGCTGGAGTGATTTTTTCAGTGGTAAGCATATATTCTTCACTGCTGTGGCTCATGGCCATGGGTACAGGAAAGGGGGAGTTGATTATCAATTCAAGATGGGAAACTGTCTTTGCTGAACTCAAAATGCTTTGGTGACCCACCGAGAAAAGGCAGAAATTAGGAAATAGCCAATATGAACTTTTTTCATCATGGTGTGTGATTTGAGAGTAATTTGTGTATTTAAGACACTATTTTTGAAACACAGTCCATTTATTCATTCATTCAAGAAATGTTTTATAAACACATATATATCCTTTATTCAGAGTGATCTTGACATACCTTTCATTCAGTCAAGGAGATAAATTAATCTCTTTCCTTCCCCATTTATAAAAGTTGTTTGACTAGGTATTAATATATTATATAATGGTCTTGACAAGAATCCTTTACATAACAAGAATTCAGTTATGTAGGGCAGGCAGAATTAATCACTAATGCATTTACAACTGTGTATCTATTTCTGTGGCAAGAGTAGTCAGGAAGGAAATTTAGCTGGCCAGTAATGAAAGATGCCTTCTGCTGCTAGTTCACCGTATGTAAAATGAAAGAAGTTGGTGTTCAGAAATGTGTCATGTGGACTGAGCTAGTAGATATGCAGAATTTCAGAGTTCCATACTTTATAAAGCTATATCAGATGTTTTGAATTTATGCTAAGAAGATAAAAAATTAGTTGAAAAATGCAACCCCTTCCACCGGCAGGATTAGAAAAAAGAAAAAAAAAAGATTACAATCAATAAGTCTCTGGTAGGGACCGTGAATAAATGTTTGAGGGAAATTGTACCAAGACTGAAATAAAATCAAAAGTTAATTGTGGAGAGGGCCCAGTGAGAATCAGTCCTGCCTCTGAGACCAGTGATTTTTTAAGCAATTGGCAAGAAAAGGCATTCCTATCACCCTCTGCGATCTTTTTTTCTGCATTTGAAAACTTCAAAGCAGAGAGCATATTTTCCTTATGGTCTATCTAAACTCATATGTATTATGAACTATCCCTAAGTACAACTTCTCTCTCAATCTACCTTTATATTATTTTGTCATGAAAAGAAAGACAATTTTTAAAGAACTTTTCCAGCTCCTATCTCCTTCAGAATTAAAAAAAAAAATCTCAATTCCTTTAGACTTTCCTAGGAACTATTATTTTTTCCCCACCATTCAGTCATCTCTCTTGTTTTCATTTCTGGACTCCATCCAGTTTCCAGGCGTCTCTCTTAACATCCTGAAATTAAAATTGTTCTGTTAAGATCTGGGCCACTTTTGAATAGCATCTATGTTTCTGACTCTTATTAAAACTTCAGAGTCATTGACAGTGGGTCCTTTTCACGCTCAAGGTCAGGATAGCCTATATAAGACCTCTTAAAATCAGAACAGTGCAAGTGAGGACTCTGTATCTGTGCTCACAGACCAAAGGAAGTTGTGGATTCTTAGAGAGACTTTGGCTCTCTCTAGACATTATGGACATTGTTAGTTCATAGGCAAAGCACTTTCAGCAGTGTTTATTTATAGGCTCTCCTTCTGTGAAGTGACATGAGGCTCCCAGTGCTGCTCAGATCACTACATGATGAAATGCACACTAGATGATCTCATGGCACTTCTGATATTAACTCCCAAGAGTCACTTAGACATGTGTATCTCCTTTCTACAAACTGTGCATAAATCAAATAATGGTTGTTTGACTTCACAGAATTTAGGGCTGATCTACAATATGATTTTGTACCTTGTAGAGATGACCATCAGCTGGACTTTTCTCTGGGAAAGTAATTAAGCTGCATAGGAATTCAGCATTCACAGTGTAAAGAGGGGAAAAGATCTCAATTACAGAGACCTTTTATATTTGTTTTTACTTTTCCCTAATGGTCATCTGCATGCTTTGCATATTGCTCTTCGTGTTGCTGTTTTTTAATCACAAGATGTTTACATTTCTTTAAGATGTTCTGCCAATGTAATTGAAAGAATCCTTGCTTTAAATATTGCACAAGTATCCAGTGTTTTAAAGGGTGATTACAGATGGGATTTGTATCCAAGCCATTTTCCCCAAGCAACTTCTCAGCTGCAGGCCACTTAAGTGCAGTTAATTCATTAGAACAAGAACTTGTGTTAAATACATTAGTGATGAACTGTTCATCTGTAATAAGGCTGAATCATGCTGGTAATTTCTTGAATAGTTATTATTCAACATGTACTCTAGAGTCCTGGCTGATGGATAGGAAAACAGCGAGAAATGCAGCTTGTTTTCTAGTATCTGGGTTTAAGAATATTCTTTCCATGGTGCTGGCATAATTTGAGCATCTCAGTGTGATACCCCATAGACAGGTCACAATTAAAATGGACTAAGCACATTTCTATACTACTAGACCATTCACGGAAGTCAGCAGACCCATGAAATTTGGGGAACAATAGTAGAGGATGGGGACGCGGTGATTCTCAAAGCTTCATGTCTTCAACACTGGGCCTTAAAATGATCTCTTTACAACACAGGGAGCCCTTCTTAGAGCAGGGGCTCACCAGCAGTCCCTTATTCCCTGAGCAAATGAATTAATTTGGCAGTTGCTATTCCTCTCTCCAGACCAGCCATGTGCTCTAATTGCCTATTTCCTCTTTCCTGCTTGGAATAAAATACCTTCCTATCCCTTCCCGTGTTAAATCAAAGCACATGTCAGCGTCTGCTGGCCTCTAACAAATATGCCCACTTGTTCCACTCCCCCTCCCCCCTCCCCACCAACATGCCTTCCATCCTAGTCAGTGTATTCAAACACCTCTTTCCGCATTTCATGTCCTTTCTAGAGATTTAGAGCTTCCAAGGTCAGGCCTCCAAATCTCATTATTTCTTCTTTAGATGTTGTGCCTATAAAACTCAAACTTATAGAGTAATAATCAATAACCTGAATAGAGGTTCTTTAGTAAAAACCCTGTGATTGCACCTTTACAATCAGTGCTTCTCAAGCTAGTGGGTTTATAAGGCACTTTAAGTCTCTCTCCAGTCCCAATCAGATATTTAGAAATGTGTGCATCGCAGTATTCACATTATTAATCAGCATACACTGCACTACAAAGGATTAGTCTCTAATTTCAAGAGAATCTTACCATTTCTCCTAAAATATAAGACCACACTATGTAAGACATATTTAAGAATGAGGACTTAAACAGCATAACCATAATGAATTGAAGTATGTTTAGAAGGAGTCGGCATTCTTTAGTACAGTGGACTCAAGTCAAGACTTGGTATCAAAATGCGACCTGGGGTCCTTGTTAAAAATGTAAATTCCACAGCCCAACCCCCTGGCCTACAAGAGCATGGTTGTTGGGGCTAGCACCTGAGAATCTTTGTCTTGAAGCCCATCAGTTAACCATCCTATTTGTTCTGTCTTCATCTTTTAAGATAGAGGCTCTAACTCTGCAGTGCCTAGACCAGGAACTGGCACATGTCAGCTTCTCAGTGTTTACTAGTTAAATGAATAATCTCTCATTTGGAACCAGGAGTGGAAACCATTGGATTAGTGGATGGAACCTTGGGGTCAGATAATGATTGGTTTAAATCCCAGCTCTGGCTGTTAAATACCTGTATGACCTTGGGTCAGTCCTTAATCTTTTGAGGCTTCAGTTTCTTCATTTTTAAAATGCTGAGCATAAATGATGAGATAAATATTTGTTGACTCAGCTCTCTCAGGTCACTGTAAGGATTGGGGATGATACATGTTAAAAACAATGCCTCACTTAATAAATGGCATCTATTGCTATTACTTGGATGTAGAAATAGAGAAGATTGGTTAGCAGGGGTCATATTTATGAGAACCTGAGGAAGCTCATGGGAAAACCAACTTGACATAGTGAAGTTAATAACTGGCCCTAAGAACTGAGACTGTTGTGCTTGATTCATGTCATTTAAAAGAACCAAATAATCAGGTCCTCTCTCTGATAAGGGTTTAGTGTAAAGACTCCTAGGAAGTAAGAAAGGAGGGGACTCCCTCTCATTGGTAGTGCAATGGAGCCTCGTCGAGAACTGGAGCTCTCAGATACCCCGGAAGCCCTGGTGTCCCCACAGTCTCACAGTCTCTCTTTCCCCAAGTCTGCTCTCTCCACTCTGCTTCTACTCAGCAGTTGCCAAGTGCTCTTTGACGTAACCCACCGTTCCCCTTCCAACCCCTCTCTAAATCTGAGCTTTTCTTGAGTACTCTGTCACATTTCTTCGTTTCACTGAGAACGTTTAGTCACAGTGTAGTGTAGACCACTTACACCAAGTAGACTTTTCATGCCAAGTCACGTTACAGACTGTGAGCAGCTCTACAGGTGACTGCTTGTGGCAGAATTCCAACCCTTAAGGAGAGCGTAATCCTTAGTGGTGAGGGTGGCAAAGCCAAATGGCTTGCAGTGTGACGACATGTGTGTAAGGACTTGCTTTTAGTCATTTTGTCTAGGAGTAGTAACAGGTTGTTTTACTCTTGTTGCTGAGAGACTGTTAGAGAAGTATCTAGAAACTCTGTGTATCTATCACCCTCCTGATCCCTTCGGGATAGTTTCTATTGAGAAAGGAAAACTTATATCATTATAATAACTACTTATAGTAATGCTAAACTTTATGCACCTTATGAAAAAGCATCTAGTAAGATATTTTAGATCATATGACTGCCCATTTATTAAGTTCTTAATCTAGAAAGTATCTTCACCATCATAGTCATGTTGTTATGCCTGTGTTAAACTTGTAGATGGTGCAAACTTAACTGGATTACTCAGAGGGAGATGATATGCAGACACCTTTTCTGGGGCTGCGGTCAGTAGTCAGACTGTAGAAAGATGCTGAGTGTCTCTCCAACTTATCTCCCAGCCTTGTCCCTCAGGAGCAAACTGTGTTAGCTTCCTAGGAAAGGACGTGCTGAAACCTAAAACAGGCAAACAAAAGAATGATATTCTTTGAGGTGGGGCTAGAAACTAAATGTGTAAAAAATATATATCTTTTGTGTCCTTAGTGATAGACTGTAGCACAGGTGAAGAGGAATAACCTTTCTATAGATTAGCATGATGAGAGTTGGCACAAGATAAAAGAATACCGTATACCAGCAGCATGGAGGGTATAGCAGAGGATAAAGCCTCCCGTGACCAGAAGGGGAAAGCCAGGTGGAAGCAAGAAAAACAGCATCATTCATGAGCCCTGGAATTCTGCCCCCACCCTCCACACACACGCATGCACATCCCCCTAAAGGAAAATTTAGGGACTAGGGTGCCAGTGATTCTGCTAGAGGGTGATGAGCCTTATATTGGTTACCTATTGGTGCATAACAATTTGCCCCAAAACTTTGGCATAAAACAACAAACATTTAGTATCTCATAGTTTCTGTGGATTATGACTATGAGTGTTTCTGGCTCAGCTGGGGCTTCTGCTTCTGTCTAGAGCTGGATGATCTGCTTCCAAGCTCACTCAGTGGTGCTTGCCTGGAGGCCTCAGTTCTCACTCCATAAAGTTGCTTGAGTGTCCTTGTAATATGGCAGTTGGCTTTCCCCAGGCAAGCAATCCAAGAGTTAGTAAAGGAGGAAGCGACAGTGCCTTTTATGTCCTCAGCACAGAAGCCTAGCTCTGCCACTTCACCTAACTGTTCATTAGAAATGAGGTCAGCCCACACTCGAGAGGAGGAGGATTAAGCTCTACATCTTGAAAAGACATGTGTCAAGAATTTCTAGACATGTTTTAAAATCATTGCTACTTGTAATTTGGTCACAGCTTATTTATATTTGTCCCATGTGCAAAATATAGCCCCCCCCTCCCACAAGAACCCCAATGCAGTATTAGCTTGAAATCCAAAATGCTGTCATGTAAATGACATTGCGACATGAAATAAGCCTCTCAGACGACGTGGTTCCTTAGGTATAGACCCTTGAGTACAGTTCCTCTTGACCTAAAGACCTGTGAACTGAAGAGATAAGTGATTGCTTCCTCCCCATGCCCTATATTGAGTGGTGGGACAGGCACAAGAGATTCACTATAAACATGGAAGATACACTGGAATCCCTGGTCTGTACTAATTCTGAAATCCAATCTAGCATAGGTTGGCAGTTTCTTGATTAGCATTCAAGGCCTGGGAATAATTCTCCATGGTCCTTGGCCCCTTTCTTGTTTTTGCCTTCTGAGTCATCCTTCATTTTTAATGAAAGGTAACATGAAAGATAACATGTGTTTTGTGAAAGGTACATGAAAACTCAGTAGTTTTCTGAGCCCTATTCCTGTCAGTAGAATTGGGGTGGGGTATCCAAAGACCTCTTTTTATTTAGTACTATCTCTATCCCTTTCAGTTTAAGCTGACATTGTTTCTGCTGATATAATTCTTTTTCTAAAACTTTGCAGGTCTCTTGTGAATGTTATTGGGCTCCAATTCATTAGATAAATCTACATATATAAATCAAGATAAGCTCTTCTCTATGTAGGGCTTCTGCTGAGGGACAATGTCCTTAAGCTTCTTAAAGCCATATTGTTTGATTGAGGAGAGCTCTGAGACATGCAGATCTTCAGAGAGCACTTTTTTTCCTGACTAAATGGTATTCTGAAGCTGCACCATTGATTCTTGTGAAGTCTTAATAAGAGATTTTATAGCCACACCCTCAGCTTCATTGTTAGACCGGGTAGAAACTTTGATTTTTATATTTGTACAGAGACCGTTTCTTTTTTTTTTTTAAATACTTAATTTATATTTTTTATTACAGATGTCCCTCCTTTTCCCCCCATTGACACCCTCTACCCTGCTCCCATTTCCCCACCCTTACCCCTTCACTGTACTGTTGTCTGTGTCCATTGGTTGTTCATATATGCATGTAAGTTCTTTCGTTTATCTCTTCCAGTTCCCGCCCAACCCCTTCCCTCTGGGGTTTGTCAGTCTGTTCCCTACTTCCCTGTCTCTGGATCTGTTTTGTTCCTCAGCTTATTTGTTCATTATATTCCACAAATAAGTGAGATGATGTGATGTTTGTCTTTCTCTGATTGGCTTATTTAGATTAGCATAATACTCTCCAGGTCCCTCCACGTCAAGAGACTATTTCTTAATTTATCATCTTTCACCATCTGGAGACGCTGGGAATTTTTAAAGCCAAAACACTGGCTTCCTTTTGTTTAGCAGACCTTCCATAAACTTATTTTTTTCCTCACATTTTCCTGTAAGTAGAAAGAAACCAAGTAGCACCTTCAACATTCTGTGTAGAAATTACCTTAACTTGTGTGCTCAGTTCATGAAGTCATTTTCTACTTTTCATATTATTGCAGGTTACAGTGTTGCTAATCTGCCTGTCACTATATAACAAGGATCCCTTCCTTCCAGCTTCTAATAAGATATTCCTCTCTTTCCTTTGAGCCTCACTGACAATCTCCCTAAAAAGTCCCAACTTCTACCATCAGTCTGTTCAAGGTATGTAAGATTTCACTAACCCTCTCTTCAAAGTCCTTCTACCTTCTGCACATTATTTAGTTTCAAAGTCATTCCTCATTTTTGAGTTTTTATTATGACAGCTCCTCACTTCCACATACTAAAATCTGAATTAGTTATCTATGTCTACATAACAACATATCCTCAAATTTAAAACAATCAGCACTTACAATCTCACAGTTTCTGTGAGTCATACATTTGAAAATGGCTGTAACTGTGCGGTTCTGGCTCATGGTTGCAGTCAATTCCGGGACGAAGCCACAAAATTTTATGCCCTAAATGACACCACATGCTTTCACTTCTGTCACATACATGAGAAGCAAGTCATCAGGTCCAGTCCCCAGTTAAGAGAAAGGGAATTAAGCCCCATCTTTTGAAGGAGAATGTATCAAATCATTGGTAATCATATTTTTAAACCACGAGAAACCTAAAACTATTTTATAATTGTCATTGAAATCGTATTGTACCTGTAGGGAGATATGACAGGAAAATGATGACTACATTTATAATGTCAGAATTTGCCAAGGCTTTCAGCTGTCAATAAACTCTACATAGCTAAATCTCAGTGCTTACCTTATTTAACCTTTTCGTAACATTGGGCATAGTTGACCATTCTTTACTTCTTTAAATAGTTTTTTCATTTGACTTTCAGGACATCCCACCCTCTTGGCTTTACTCTTGTGGATGACTTTCTGCTTGCTTTCAATCTCATGTACCACTTTCTCACCTCTTCAATGTCAAAACACTGGAGCCCTAGAAGTTATGCCTTGAACCTTTCTTTTCTACATTCAGTCCCTTGGTGATCTCATGCAATCTCAAGGATTTAAATACAATGTGTACTTATAACTGGTAGATTTTATTTCCTTCATGTGACTTTTCCTCAACTCTAAAATCACACCCTCCGCATCTCTACTTGAATGTTTAATAGGACTTAACTTGTCCTCAACTGAGCACCTGATCTTTACCTCAAACTTACAATCATCCCTATTTCAGTTAATGGCAGCCCCATCCTTCCACTTACTCAGACTTTATTCTCATTCATATTCTCTCTTCCTTTCTTTCTCTCCCTCTCTCCTTTCCTTCCTCCCTGTCACCACACTTTTTACCTATTAGCAAAATCGGTTACTTCCACCTAAAAAGTATGACCACTTTTCACAGCTCCACAACTACCTCTGTGGTCCAAGCCACCACTTTCTGTCTTCTGGGTTACCAAAGCTGCTCACTTCCCACCAAGGTTTGTTTGTTTGTTTATCTTTATTGCTGGAAGTATTATAGATGTCCCTCCTTTTATCCCCACCCCATCCCCCTGCCTTCCCCACACTGTGTCCATTGGTTATGCATATATGTATAGAAGTTCTTTGGTTTATCTGTTCCGGCCCCCCGAACCCCCTTCCCTCTGAGATTTGTTAGTCTCTACCAAGGTTTCTTTCCATTCTTGCCCCTTATAGTCTATTCTCATCAAGTAATCTTCTTAAACATAAACCAGCTCATACTATTTCTGTACTCTAACTCTCCATTACCTCCCTAAATCACTCCGAGTAAAAGCCGACATCCTTAAAGTGACCCATGTGTCACTGGCCTGTGTCACTTATCTGATCTCGGCTCCTCCGGTTCTCCCTTTGCTCATCCTGCTCCAGCCACATTTTCCTGCCCAGTCTTGTTCAAACATACCAGGCATGATTTTGCCTCAGCACCCCATTATTACCTCAATACTCTGCTCTTAAATCCATATGATTTGCTCACTCACTTCTTCAGATGTTACTCAAATGTCCCATCCTAAATGAGACCTACCCAACTACCTTATTTAAAGGTGTTCCCTTTCCCTCAGTCATCTCATATCATCTTTTCTGCTTCCGTTTTTGTTTTTTTTTTCCCGTAGCTCTTATCATCATCTAACAAACCACTCAGTTTATTTATTTTTATGGAGTGTAAACTAGGAGGGAAGTGCTTTGATTGCTTTGTTCACTGCTGTCTTTTTAGCCCCTAGGACTGCTTTTGGCACAAAGGCATCGCATGGTTAGATGTTTTTTGATTAAATAAATGAACTTTTCTGTTAGTTTCTTCATCCCTCTCTGACTGGATTTTCTTCTTCCTCTCCTCAGACTGTCTAAATGCTGAATTAAGCCCACAGACTAGCCACTCAAGATGTGTCTCCTCCAGGAACCTTTTCTCACTCACTGAGCTTTACACTGCTCTGCTCTCCCCTTCCTTCCGCACTCCTGGTCACATCATCCTGTGTTTGTGTGCTCCGTTCTCTTTGTCTGCCTCATATATCCATGCCTTGTTTGTCTAACTAGATCATTGAGAACTGTATTCACTTCCTTTTTTATTGGATCCACGCTTCTGCTGCTTTGTAATTATGCAACAATGCACTTTATAAATCCCCGCCTCAGAAACAACTGCTAACCCCCCGAAATGACTTCCTAACCCCACGCAGCGGATGGAAGATGCTACTTCAGGACAGCACACTGTTTTTGTAAAATGCATACAGTCGTTTTCAATTTATACAGTAATAAGTTCCAGGCAAAACCAGCTGAGCTACATGAGGAGCTCTGTTCTAATACTCACACACTGATTATACTCTCTTTAGGAAATGGAATCCACTTTTCCACGTGGACTAGAAATCCTTCGATGTCAAAAAATTTTTAAAAAGCTCCACTGAGATTTAGCTTCTTGCTATGATACTCTAAATTATTTCAGCATTGTGTAAGGCATTACAGAACACTGTAATTTACACGCTCCTGAGCAAGTGCTTCTTAAAGTGCTTGCCAATTAGTTTTGTTTCAGAATCTGCTTCTGATATCCCTGAAGATGCATGAGAAAAATCTCTTCGTATGCAACCTGAGAACTCTAAGACAATATCAAAATTAGTTATGTCAGCTAAATATTGTCATAGGAACAGCTCTAAATTTTCTGATATTTTGAAATGTTAGAGAAGCTCATCAAATGATTATACAAAGAATTATGCATATAGATTTTTACTTCTGTGAATTTTTTTTCTTTATTTATTGTTAGAGAGAGAGGAAGGGAGAGGGAGAGAGAGATAGAAACATTGATGAGAGAGAACATCAATTGGCCGCCTCCTGCATGCCCCCCACTGGGGGTTTGGCCTACAACCTGGGCATGTGCCCTGACCAGGAATTGAACCAGCGACCTCTTGGTGCATGAGTCAATGCTCAACCACTGAGCCACACCGGCCGGGCAACTTCTGTGAATTTAACATAATACGTTTCTCTAAATTAATCTCCTTATGACACTGATTTTGCTTAGGAATGAGACAGATCGAAACTGTCTCAATCAGCTTATCCTCCTCCATCTCACCTCACCTTTGATATATGCATGTCCGCCTTGGCCGCAACCAGTGTTCTTAGGTGAAGACACACACGCATCAGGAATATCAGAGTTTGTCACTAACTCTTCTCGGAGCAAGAAAATTAGTATAATAAAAAGAAAACAAGGTTTCTCAACTATAGTCATGTGTTGAATTAGAACTGTCATCTAATAGCATCTGACCCTAGTTCAGTTTATTAAACCATTTTGCTGAGTTTATTCCTAAGTAAACTAAACTAGATACTTCCTTTTCTCATCAAAAGCTCATTAATCTGTTCATTTATGTTGAAACCTTTGTTAATTTCGTGTTTTAAATAATTTTGGAGACTATATAAAACAACATGAAACATATTAACTATAGATATTATTTCAATTTTACTGTAAGTTCCAGGTATTGTCTCATACATATAATTGGAATCTGTTGCTGTTGTTTTTATCAACATCATTACTAACACATCATCTTAAAGATTAACTGTTAAGACAGGAATTTACCACATGTAACTACAAAACACATATTATGTATATATATATATATATATATATATATATATATACACACACACACATATATATATATATATATGTATGATTACAGAGATAAACAGACCTTAGAGGTTGTCTAATCCATGGGTTTATGACCTTTCTTTCACTCAGCATACCTGAGAAGCACAGTGATCATCATCAGAGACTCTTGGTAATGTACTATTATTATTTTCTTTACTTTTTTTTCCTTTATTGATTTCATAGAGATAGGAAGTGAGAGGGAGAGAGACATAGAAACATCGATGAGAGAGAACATCGATTGGCAGCCTCCTACATGCTCCCCACTGGAGACTGGGCCCACAACCTGGGCATGTGTCCTGACCAGGAATCGAACCGGCAACCTCTTGGTGCATGGGTTGACGCTCAACCACTGAGCCACACTGGCCAGACTATTACTATTTTCTTATTGCTGCTATAAAAAATTACCACAAATTTTGTGTTTACAAATAACACAAATCCATTAATTAACACAAATCCATTATCTCACAGCTCTATGTGCCAGAATTCTGAAATGAGTCTCACAGAGCTAAAATCAAGATGTTGATGGTGTTTTATTCCTTCTGGAGGCCGTAGGGGACACTATTCCTTGCCTTTTCCAGATTCTCCAGAGGCCACCCCACATGCATTCCTTGGCTTGTGACCCCATTACAGTAATCGCATCACTTGGACACCCCCTTCTCTGACTCTTGCCTCCTTCTTATAAAGACACCTGTGATTACATTAAGCCCATCCAGATAATCTAGGATATTCACATCTGCTAAATCCCTTTTGTAAATGTCAGGGATTTGGATTTAGACAGTTTTTATGAGGGGCAAGAGAGACATTATTCTGCCCACCATAGATACTGTTCTCAAGTAAGGGAGGGGAGAGTATAGTAGCACGTTATTTGAAAAATAGGCAATATCTCATTGTGGTTAAGACCATGAAGTCTGGTGCCAGACGGCCTAACTTGAAATCCCAGTTTTGCCATTCAGTAGCTATGAAGTCTTAAGCAAATTATTGAAACTCTCTGTGCATCAGTTTTGTAGTCTGCATAACTAGAAAGGACAGTATTAGTAACTACCTCATATGGTTGTTTTAAGAACACAATTAATTTATACATGCAAATGCACTTGGAACAATTCCTGACACATAGTTAATGTCCAATAAATATTTTCTATTATTATGTGCCCTCACGGTCTGAGAAGATTAATTCAATCCAAATGTCTTTTACAGATGAGAAAATTGAGTTTCAAAGAACTTAAATGATTTACACAAAATTATATAGTGGCACTTAGATTATAAAACTTGTCACATTACGATTATTTTGTATTGTTAATTCAGCATCTTATGAAACAGTGTTTTCAGTGGTGTCATAATTGTAAAAGCACCTATTTTCTTGTTACTAATAATTCTTAATTAACCTAGTGACATTAACACACTTTACTCTTGCTTTAGTAATGGGAACCCCATGAATACGTTTTATTTCTTTCTCAATTTTCTGTAGCTTGATAGGGTCATATTGCATCCTGTAAAGGGTAAGATATTTTGACAAACTGATAAGAATTTGAAAAGACCCCAAGGCCTAGTATTTCAAATGATAAACTTGTCTTTGACTTTTTTTTTTTAACCTAGATAATAGTATATATTGCCATTAAAGTATTTAAATGACTTTAAACCTCTATTCAAAATGTTTGTAAAATTTTCTTATATTTATAGATTTGATTTGTCATTTATTAATTCTGCAACACAATCAATCCACATAGCAAACTGACCATTAGAATAGCCATATTGAACAGACCATTCAAGATGATGAATTTTGATAATTTTCATATGTAGAAATTCTCATTGGTTTCTAATTTTTAAATATACTTAAGAATCTTTCCAATCTAGAATTAGGAATCTGAAAGTAGATGTTATATCTTTTATACTACGATCCTTCCACCTCTATCAGGCCTGAAATCATTTTTTTGAAATCTCTTTCACTGATATGCTAAGCATAAAATACAGACTACTATTTTATAAGGAGTATTACTAAGACAAAACATGTTATTTTATCTTTCTGATAAAATAGAAATTTCCTACTAAAAGTTAAAGTCTCTCGCCTCATCCCTTAACTAACAAATTGAATAGTCGTGAAATTTAAGAGCTATAAAGGAACATAGAAATTATTTGGTCCAACAGCCCTCATTTTATAGATGAGGAAAGATACAGAGAAACATAAAATTGAGCAAGTTAATTTTAGACATCTGAAAAAAATTCAATCATAGAATTTTTTGTTTTTTGGCAATAGGCCCGTAACATTTCATTTGACTGTGAGTAAGGTACATTTGCGTTCACTCTAAGCTTTTTTCTCTCACTGCTTTATTCTTTAGGAAGAGGCAAATAAGTGTTAATCATCATATAGGCCTTGATGGCACTGTGCCCTTTTCCTAAATGATTTTTGCTGTTGTTTTGCTGCCAGCTAAAGATAGCCTTGTGCTCTTAACACATTTTGAATGACTGTTGTATAAGAAATGTTTACATCTTCCTCAACTACTGTGCTTGTTCATTTGTCAAGCATCAACTTTGCATTCTTCTTTTCATGTCATTTTTAATCCCCTCTGAAAGAAAAAGTGTAAGCCCTCCTTAGATTCTACAACCAGCTCTAATGTGTGTCTCCCTTCCCTCCCCCCACCCCCGACCTGTGACCTTGGTGAAGTCACTTAAACACAGTGTTTGATTTTCCTCATCTGTAAAATGAGGGCAATGACACATCCAAAATGGGATAGTTATAAAATGAAGGTAGGATTCATATAATTGTTAATTGTGATTGCTATTAATTTCACTACCAGTTAGAAATATTTATTTCAGGACGGCTCCCTCCTAATACTTCCTATAAACCTGATGCCCATCTCACATCCAGGATTCCTCCCTTCCTGACTACCTGCAGGCTGTGTGCTCCGGCACGCCTCCAGGAAGGGACTGGCTGTGAAATTAAATATTCCCTTACCTTTTTCTGTGCCTCTCTTTGTTTTTTTAGGTCTCCTAAATTTTGATCTCATTCTTTCTTTAGTATGTCTTTGTTGACATTGCAGACTGACCTCACCCACACACACTCAACTTTGTTGAATACCTGTCCTAGGTAATTTCACATGTCGTTTTTTCCTGTGATCTTCAAATATACCTATGAAGGAGATGCCATTATACGTCACAAATGATGACCAAGGCGCAGAAACATTAAGTGACTTGCCTTAGGTAATTCAATAAGTGATAGTGTCATGATTTGAATTTAGCTTAACACTAGGTCTCTCAGAGTCCTAAGGAAGATTAGTCCATTTAGCTGAGGTTGTTGGTCTGTAAGGGTCAACACTTTAAACCATCTTTGATCCTAATTTTAACAGCTGTATGCTGAAATCATCATGCCTCTGGAATAATCTGAAGTTTTATCTTTAACCAAAGGAAAGGTAGTTCCTATACCTCATTCTCCCTTTAAGATGCTTATCATAGTTTGTCTATGTAAGAAACATCCAAAAACAGTATCTGAGAGCCATAGAAAATTACGTTAACACGTGTGATGATCACACAAAGTAGTATAAGAGAAGGTGGCTAGAATGAGATTTTAAAACTGTCTTGCTGTTGTGTGATGCTACCAGTCTCCACCAATGTGAGCAGTTTTTGCTCAGGACGCAATGTCCTAATTGCCTTCCTCATTCCCCTCCCAAAAAAGATAAGTTAATTTAAGAAGTAGTGTTTTCCAATCAACACGGGATAACAGAATACATATTCAGCAATTCTCTTGCAAATCAAGGTATTACATTTAATCAAATGCATATTTACATCTCATATGAAGTAAAACCACCTCTTAGCTAGCCTCGATGCCTTCATCAACAGAATTCAAAAGGGAGCGAGCAGTCTCAGAACTCAGCTGCCTTTCTTTTAGAATCCATTCATGTGGCTCAAGAAAGAGGCTTATGCACTCAAATCGCACCATTCCTCTGTTAGCACTGAAGGCTTCATCGGCAGAGATCAAGAGGCAGCCTGTGCACTTGACCTCAGACCGCTTCTTTACCACCCAGCTACCATACTCATCTTAGCACCATTAATCACAAACGGTTTCTGAGGTTATTGCAATAGCCTCCTGATCCCCCTGCTTCTGTCCTTATTCTCAACTAAGGCATAAATGTTATCCTGTTCAAATATGTCAGGTCATGTCACAACTCTGCTCAAAACCCTCCAATAGTTTCATATCTCACTCAGAGTAAAAGCCAAAGAAGTGACAATAGCCTACAAGTACCTACACTGTCTGCACCCCTCCCCTTCATCTCTAACTGTATTTCTTCCTACTGTCCTTCAGAAAACAGTAGTATAAAGGACCCATGATGGGAAGAGCATGGAACTGAAAGGAGACCTGTGTAGTTCAAGTGTAACACAGAAGCAGAGAGGAAGAATAGTGTAGTCAGAGGCCAGAGAGGTTTGCAGTTACCTTAAAAACCATTTTAAGGATTTGGCTTTTATCCTAAAAGTATTGAGGAAGCCATTGAAGACATTTCAACACAGGGAAGACCTCATCACATTTGTGTTTTTAGAAAATAACTAAATATGATGAAGGATAAAAGGACAGCCAGACTGGATACAGGCAGACTATTGTAAGAGTTCGGATTTCCGTGTGAGAATTCCTTCCCACATTTCTCAGGAAATTTGTTCTTCCTAAGAAAAATCAGTCACATGTTCATAAAAACAGAAAAACGTAACATAATCCTCCTGAGAGAATTAAAGCTCCACAAGTCGCAGAAAGACTGCTGGTTTGAAGGAATCCACCGACACGAAGCGACAAGCCAGAGCAGGAAATGCTGACGTGGACAGAGTAGAAGGCTAAGGCGAGCGTTTCTAGGAACTGAGACAGCTCATGGGAGAGAAGTGGCCGTAGTCTAAGCAGTTAGTCTTGCTTTTAGTTCTTGTCATATTGTACGTGTGTATCTGCAGCCTCTTATGCAGACAAGGATGAGTTGTTCTTACAAATAAAAGCAATGAATAAATGTAGTCTCGTAGTATCCTTTATACAAATCCTATGTTTGATATTCCAAAAACATAACAAATTTTGGATGCAAAGTCCTTAATTTGGCCATTTTGACATTGAGTAGTGTTAATAAGCTTGCTAGGAAATCCAAAGACATGTTATTTTAATACTTTGCCATAAATTATTCACTGGTGTTTTCTAGCATTTGAATATTTACTGTGGCTATGGTTCAATGTAAACACTTTAACAGAGGAAATGCACAGAGAAGACCATGTTGTGGACGCTTCAACACCAAGTTAGAAACTGATCTAAAACCTGAATTAGCAAAAGCAATATGGATTTCATGGCAAAGCCAAAACTGCGGCAAGCCAACAGAATACTTTTACCAATAAAAAAAGAAAATGAGCTTATATGAAGTAATATGTACCTTACTGCCCAGCTTGAAAATGCTTCTGGTGGTGTCAGTAATAATAAATAAATAAATAAATAAATAAATAAATAAATAAATAAATAGTTTTAAATAGTTAAATAAATAAAAGTTTAAAAAAATGAAAATGCTTCTGGATTCTTAAAACTTTGACTGCCGCCCTGGCCGGTTTGGCTCAGCAGTTAGACCGTCTGCCTGCGGTCCGGAGAGACCTGGGTTCGGTTCCCGCTAAGGGCATGTACCTCGGTTGCAGTTTGTCCCCGGCCCTGGTTGTCATGCGGGAGGCAGCCACTCGATGTGTCCCTTTCACGTCGATGTTTCTCTCTCTCTCTCTCCCTCCTACTCTATCTGAACAAAAAATGGAAAAATGTCCTCGGGTGAGGATAAAATAAAATTAAAAAAAAAAAAACAAAAAAAAAACTTTGGCTGCCAATGAATAATGTGAGAAAGAGTTCTATATCAGCAATATTTGGCATGAAGCAAAGTTCAAGGCTATTAGGGCAATTAATGCTTTATTGTTTTTAAATTTTATTTTAAGAATAACTTTATTAAACATTCATGGTTTCATATTTTAATTTTTAAATCACTTGGCATTTATTTTGTATTAATATTTCCTTTATTAATGTTTTTCTTACCAAATGTCTTTTTTGTTGTTGTTGTTACCAAATGTCTTTAGCAGGCAGAGATCACTTTTATATTTTTTGAAATACAGAATCTTGTCACAATATGTTGGTTCATGATAATCATAAGTCATGCATTTATTATTATATTTTTATAGAAAATTCTGAACTTTTAGTATAATCCAGTTACAGAAAAATACATGCTTATTTTTAGTCATTTATTATAGTTAAAATTATTACAACTCCCCCACCAAAAAAGATACATAAATTGTTATGAGAAATACAAACTAGTTCATGATTTCAGGATTTTTAAAAAATTCCAAGAGAGTATGGTTTCTCATTTCCAAATCCTGAAGTTTAATGTCTGTAAGAAATTTGGAAACACTAGCAAAAGTGCAGGGAAGACATGGCAGTACCTGGAACTGTGGTGGCCGCAATGGCGATGGAGAGAAATACATAAATTCAGGAAATATCGAGGAAGTAAAATTCAGAGGAGCTGTTGCTTAGCTGGATGTGGGGAGTGAGGTTGAGCAGAATGTCAGGAATAGGTTCTAAGTTTCTGATTTTTGTAATGGTGGCTGCCATTTATTAGGAGAGAAAACACTAGAGGAGACGTGTGTCAGCTGAGTTATGCTTCACAAGCAAGCATCCTCAAATTATTACTGATGTAAAAATCAGAGGTTCAAAAACAGAAAGTAGATTAGCATTCGCCTGTAGCTGGAGGTAGAGACTGGGATAAGTGGGAATGGAAAAACACTGCTAATGTATATAGAGTTTCTTTTGGAGGTACTGAAATTGTTCTAAAATTGTATTGTAGCCCTGGCCGGTTTGGCTCAGCAGTTAGAGTGTCGGCCCGTGGACCAGAGAGTCCCGGGTTCAGTTCCCGCTAAGGGCATGTACCTCCATTGTGGTTTGTCCCTGGCCCTGGTTGGGGTCGTGTGGGTGGCAACCACCCGATGTGTCTCTCTCACATCGATGTTTCTCTCTCTCTCTTCCTCCCTCTCTCCCTCCAGCTCTATCTGAAGATAAATGCACAAAAATGTCCTAGGGTGAGGATAAAAAAATAAAATAAAATTGTATTGTAGTGATGGTCACACAACTCTGAACGTACTAAAAAACACTGAATTAATTTTATGGTTTGTGAAATATATCTCAACAAAGGTATAAAAAAGCCCTGGAGTTCTATTTCCCATTTACACTACATGTCCATTTCATGCATGACAAGGTCTCTGTTCCATGGCATACTCATTTAGGAAACTAAGTTGATGATGTCTCCACCATGTGAAATGTTGGTGATTTCTTTGGCAGAAGGCAAGGGAATATGACAGATTTTATAGCAGCTCTTAAAGGCTTATACTTGGAAATGATACATGTTATCACTTCTGCTCATATCCCATGACCAAAGCAATTTATGTGACCACACCAAACTTCAAGGGCACAAAGAAGTACATGTCAGAAAGAAGAGATCCAGAAACAACACTAATGACTATTATCACCAGCACTGAGGGGAAGGTCAAGAGTTTGACTGTAGACATGTTGAGTTTGAGGTGCCTTTAAAATACCCACAGTGATGTGTCAAATAGGCAGTTAGCTTTGTGGGGCTAGGAACTCAGAGGAGAGGTTTGGGCTAAAAATACAAGTCAGATGGTCATTGGTATGTATGTAGTTATTTAAAGTCATGGACATGGAAGAGATTGCAAAAACAGATGCCATCCATAAGTATCCTTTAAGGTCACAGTTCTCCATGTCATACACACACACACACACACACACACACACACACACACACACACACACACATTCTATCCTGACTTCTCTCCAGAGCCATCTGGAATTATAACTACTAAGAGAAATTGAGAAGGTGTCAAACTCTCTTTGGTGTCTTAGAAATATTGAAGGTGACTAGAAAGCAATTGGTATTTTATGTCTGTCAAACTTTATTTAAAAGGCCACCTGCTCAATGAAAGCCCTGAGATTATGAATGCTCTCTTTGTTCTCCGAATTCCAAAGCACTTTATTTAGATCTCTTTTATAATAAATTTTATATTCTATCACTAAATGCATTTATATGCTGTTTTATGCCTCCTATTAGACAATAAACCTCTTCAGTTGAAGTCTGTGTTTTAATCATGTTTATAGCCATCAAAACACCTACCACCATACCTTCTACATGGCAATGCAAAACAAAGTATGTTATATGAAGTTTTCTCCCCAAATAAACTGTTAGTTCTGTAAGAACAAATAATGTGCCTTTTATTTCTTTGTGTTTTGCTTTCTGCCTACCATAGTGATTTCCACATAGCCCAATACACTGATAAATATATTGATTGATGAATTAATTCAGAGAAAAATTAAAAACATTTACTACATTATTTTTAGAGATTATTTGTGTTGCTTCCAGGTGAAAATATATGTACAAAAACATTTAATACATTCCCTTTAGTTTTTATCATTTCAAACTTAAGTATTTAAAGCTATTAACTACTATTAAAAACAAGATTAAAAATAATTTTGCCTTCTCTGTCTCAGAAGACTCAGACAAATAGGTTATTGTTTTGTCAGATATTTTATTCTCTATAAGGTATTCCATGCCCCTGGAATTTTATATTCAACATTTTAGCAATACTCAGATCATTAATGCTCAGAGATTAAATTTTTAAATTAAATATTGAATATATTTATATATTATATACACATGTGCACATTTATGGATATATATTATATGATATTAATTAAGTCATCACAAGTGACTTAGTTTATAAGCACTTTAAAATATAATGAAATGCTAGTCACATAGACCTAATATAATTATATATGTAATTTTATTATATAGCACATATAATAATTGATAGTAATAATCAATTAGTTCAAGAATACAAACATATGAGATGAATGCTCAAGTAAAACACTTTGTAATGATTATCATGAAAAAGTATCAATTTAACTGTGATACCAAAATGTTATGAAAAATAACATAAAATATGAGAATAAAAATATCTAAGAAATGTCATAGTCAGATGTTGTACACAGAATTTAAACTAAAAGCTAAGAGAGTAAATTTTATTTGTGTATTTTATGGAATTTTAAAATAAAGCCAAAGTCTAAAGACCAGTGGAGTGGTCTTAAAGACATAAAACTAATTCAGCTAGTTCATAATTGTTGCATGATCTCCCAGGCCTCTTAATAAATTGGAAATTGTTCCCACCGTAAATGATCCTCCCATGCAAATTCCCATTTTGACTTGTACTGCTTCATTCATTGCTTTATAAATCCAATGTAAATAAATATTTGTAAGTTAATATAGAAATTTATATTTATATAAGTAAATTTAACGCACCTGTGGGTATTAAATCACAAGAAGGTGGTATTGAATTGGACAGCGTTGAAACAAATTCCTGAAACAAAAGATAACCCTAAATTGCCAATTATAATAGTTTTCTTTTCTTTTTCTTTTTTTAAATTATTTTTATTAATTTATTTTTGTTACAGATGTTTCTTTTTCTCTCATTGACACTCTCCTCCCCATCACCCCCCCACCCCGTCCCTGGCTTTGTTTTCTATGTCCATTGGTTATGCGTACATGCATATAAGTTCTGTGGTTTATCTCTTCCCTCCCCCCATCCCCTCTTCTGAGGATTGTCAGTCTGTACCCTACTTCCACGTCTCTGGGTCTATTTTGTTCATCAGTTTTGGTTTTCTTTTTAAAATCATGCTTCAGTGAAATACTACAAATCTTTATTTAGCACCTATTATGTACCAGTTACTGATACAGTTATTGCCTTCAAGAAATTTAGTTCCAAATCCTACTGTATATTCTTTTTTCTTTTTAATAATTTTTCTGTATTGATTTTAGAGAGAGAGGAAGGGAGAGGGGGAGAGATAGAGACATCGATGAGAGGGAACATCGACTGGCCGCCTCCTGCATGCCCCCACTGGGGATTGGGCCTACAACCTGAACATGTGCCCTGACCAGGAATCAAACTGGCGGCCTCTTGGTACATGGGTCGATGCTCAACCACTGAGCCACACCAGCCGGGCTACTGTAAATTCTTATTATTTTGAGAGTTGATTCTTTTTTTTCACTAAAGTCTTTGAAATTCTAGTTTCCACTTCCTTACAAAATACCAGGCCCTCACCTCCCTTGGACAGTGAGTTAATTATAGATCTGTGTAGAGCATTTTATTTAGCAAGATACGTAAATGCTGACTCTTCCTTTTGTGAAGAAGACAGTCTGAGGTGAGGCTGTCATCCTTAAATGTGCAAGAATAACCAATCGCCATTGTGATCTCAGTAACAGATTAGCTCTGTCATTTTTAATTACCTGAGCTTTAGCACAATGAAAAAAAAAATTGCCTCATTCCCCCCTTTTCACATACATATAAGCCATGCAGGCTGATATCTCTCATGAATGCCTTAGCAGGGCTGCTCCAGGCCCCCTGAGACATCCAGTCACATATAATGAACTGTAATGTAACTTGCTGCTAAACTAAGCCTGATAATCCCAGCCCTTGGGATTTATCTATGTGGTTGAGGCAAGGACTAATTCCCAATCAGATTCCAGCTCAACATTTGCTACTGAAGTAAAATCATTTCCAATCACCAATGATGTCTAAAGATAATCATGAAAACTCACCTAGTCACACCCATTTGTGTACATGTAACAGACAGAGCACACATGAACACACATTATTCCTGGATCAAAGCAGAGACCTACTGAGTCGCTACAAGTCAATAAATGCCATGAAGCTGAACCTTGGCAGAGGATGCTTTTGCTGTTAGAAAAGCAGAGTTTAGACAGACAATTTAAGACTTAAATGTCTTAATTGGACAGCTACATGAAAAAAAAAAAATGAAACTAGACCACCAACTTACCCATACACTAAATAAACTCAAAATGGAAAAAATACTTAAATGTCACTCGTGAAACTATAAAAATCTTAGAAGAAAATGTAGGCAGCAAAATCTCAGACATCACACATAACAGGATTTTCACCGATATATTGCCTAGGGCAAGAGAAATACAGGTAAAAATTAATAAATGGGACTACATTAAACTAAAAAGCTTCTGCACAGCAAAAGAAACCAACATCAAAGTGAAAAGGGAACCCACTCTCTAGGAGAACATTATTTGCCAATGAGAGGATCGGATAAGAGGTTAATTTCCAAAATATATGGAGTACTCATATAATTCAACAAAAGGAAGACAAACAATCCAATTAAAGAGTGGGCAGAGGCCCAGCTGTTATGGCTCAATGTTTGAGCATCCACCCATGCACCAAGAGGTTGACAGTTCAATTTCCTGTCAGGTTACATGCCCAGGTATGGGTCCAATCTCCAATCTCCAGTGGGGGCACGCAGGAGACGGTCAATCAATGTTCACTCTCATCGATGTTTCTGTTTCTCTCCCTCTCCTTTCCTCTCTCTCTCTCTAAAATCAATAAAGAAAAAATATTATTTAAAAAATAGTGGGCAGAGGACCTGAATAGACACTTCTCTAAACAGGACATAGAAATGGCCAGGAGATATATGAAAAAATGCTCAACATCCCTAATCATCAGAGAGATGCAAATTAAAACAACAATGAGGTATCACCTCACACCTGTCAGAATGGCCGCCATCAACAAATCATCAAACAACAAGTGTTGGCGAGGGTGTGGAGAAAAGGGGACTCTAGTACACTGCTGGTGGGAATGCAGACTGGTGCAGCCACTGTGGAAAACACTATGGTGTTACCTCAAAAAATTAAAAATTGAATTGCCATTTGACCCAGTGATCCCACTTCTAGGAATATACCCTAAGAAGCCTGAAACACCAATCAGAAAGAATACATGTACCCCCATGTTCATAGCAGCACTATTTACAATAGCTAAGATCTGGAAACAGCCCAAGTGTCCATCAGTGGACGAATGGATAAAAAAGCAGAGGTACATATACACAATGGAGTACTATGCAGCTGTAAGAAAGAAAGAGCTCTTATCCTTTGAGACGACATGGAGGGACCTCAAGAGTATTATCCTAAGCGAAACAAGCCAAGCAGAGAAAGACAAATATCACATGATCTTACTTATTTGTGGAATATAATAAACATAACAGTCTGAGGAACAGGGTAGACCCAGAGATGTGGAGGTAGGGTACAGACTGACACCCCTCAGAAGAGGGGGTGGGGGGGAGAGAAGAGATAAACGACAGAACTTATGTGCATATATGCATAACTGATGGACATGGACAATGAAGCTGGAGATGGGGGGGAGGTGGAGGAGGGTGTCAATGGGGGAAAAAGGAGAAACATCTGTAACAAAAAATAAATTAATAGACTTAAAAAAATAAAATAATCAAAAAATAAAAATAAAAAATAAATAAATAAAAAAAGAGAAATTACAGTTATATTGTTTTACATTACCACCAGCAGTGTATAGGAATATTAATTTTTCCACATCATTACCCACATTTGATGTTATCAGTCTATAATTTAGTCTTTCTCATAGATAAATTGTGGAATATTATTGTGGTTTTAATTTACATTTCCCCAAAGACTAATACTGTTTCATGTGATTATTTGCTAGCTTTATATCTTCATTGATGCAGTGTCTGTTCATATACAGGGTAGGGCAGAGTAGGTTCATAGTTGTTCACATGGAAAGCAATATAATAATTAATAAAAAATAATATAAGAATAAACTGTGGCCCTGGCCCGTTTGGCTCAGCGGTTAGAGCGTCGGCCTGCGGTCCGGAGAGACCCGGGTTCGGTTCCTGCTAAGGGCATGTACCTCGGTTGCAGTTTGTCCCCAGCCCTGGTTGGTCGTGCGGGTGGTGGCCACTCGATGTGGCCCTTTCACGTCGATGTTTCTCTCTCTCTCTCTTCCTCTCTCTCCCTCCTACTCTATCTGAGCAAAAAATGAAAAAATGTCCTCAGGTGAGGATAAAAAAAAAAAAAAAAAAAAAAAAAAAGAATAAACTGTGTTTCACATACTCACAACTGTAAACCTGCTTTTGCCCTATGTGGTATTTTTCCTATGTTGTAATTGGGTTTTTGTTTTCTTATTAAATTTTGAGAGTTTTTTTTTTTTAAATGTATTTTGAATATAAATTCTTCATCAAAGATGTGATTTGCAAATGTTTTTCTCAGTTTATGGTTTGTCATTTCATTCTCTTAATAATGTCTTTCACAGATCAGAAGTTTTTAATTTTGATAAAATTCAATATATAAATGGGTTATTTTATGGATTATGTCTTTGGTGGCATATCTAAAAACTAATTTCCTAACCCAAGGTCAGAAAATTTTCTTCTATACTTTCTTCTAGAAATTCTATTATTTTACATCTTGTGTCTAAGTTTATGATTCATTTTCAGTCATTTTTTTTGTATGTAATATAAAGTATGAATTAATGTTCTTTTTTGCATATAGATATCCAATTGTTTCAGCACTGTGTGTTGAAAACAGTTTACTTTGTCCACTGAACTACTTTTGTACCTTTGTCTAGAATTAGTTATTCATATATTTATGGGTCTATTTCTCAAATTTCTATTTTGTTATGTTGATCTCTGTGTCTATCTTCATACTGATAGCACTCTGTTTTGATCCCTGTAGGTTTATAATACTAAAAATTAGACAGTATTTGTTCTTCACCTTGCTCTTTCTCAAAGTTGTTTTGGCAATTCTAGATTTTTTGCAAATCCATATGATTTTTAGAATATAGATATTACTTCTGTGACTGATTTGTTATTTCTATTTTGGTCAGAGACCATAGTTTATATGACTTGAATTATTCTAAATTATTGAGACTTATTTTATTCCCCAGATTATGTTCTACCTTGATAAATGTTTTCTATGCACTGGAAAAGTATGTGTATTCTTCTGAGTGGGGTGTTCTACAAATGTCATTTAGATAAAGTTGTGGATGGAGTTGTTCAACTCTATACCTCTATTGATTTCTTGCTTTCTTTTTTTTGTCTACTTGGTCAATAAATTATTGAGAGAGGTATTAAAATTCTCCTACTATAATTGCGAAATTTCTATTTCTCCTTGTGGTTGTAAAGCACAGTTTTTTGTTTCACATATTTTGTAGCTCAGTTAGAATACAGTATCTTCTTGATGAATTAACACATTTATCATTATGAAATAACTTCTTTGTCCTTGGCACTATTATATATTCTGAAATATGCTTTGCTTGATGTTAATATGGTCACTTAGACTTTTTTTTTTATTGCTGTAAAAATGATAGATGCTTTTTCTATCCTTTACTTTTAAACTCTTTGTGTCTTTATATTTAAAGTACATTTCTTCTAGGCAGCATAAAATTGGATCTTGCTTTTTAAGATCCTGTCTGATAATCTCTGCCTCTTCATTTGAGTATTTAGACCACTTATATTTAATGTGATTAATTATATGCATCAGTTTTAATTTAATATATTGTTATTTGTTTCCTATTTATCCCATGTGTTTGTATCCCTATTTCCTTTTTTTCTAGATTCTTTTGGATATTTTAAATTTTATTTTATCTTCACTGTTGGCTTATTAGCTATAAATTATTTTTAGTGTGTTTTATAGAGTTTATTTTTCATTTCAGCTCTATTGAGGTTTAATTTACCTATAAAATTGTTAGATATTTAAAGTGTACATTATGGTGATTTGATATACAAATACATTGTGAAAGGATTCTACATATTCTATCTTAATTAATTAACACATCCATCACCTCACATATTTATTTTTTGGTGTGTGTGTGAGAACATTTAGGTTTTACTATCTTAACAGTAATGTATAAATGTTAATTATATAATATAGTATTATCAACTATAGTCACCATATTTTATATTAGATCCTCAGATCTTATTCATATTATAGCTGAAAGTTTGTATGATTTTACCAACATCTCTCTATTTCCTCCACCCCCCTAATTATGTAGATGGAGAAAAAGTCTAAAATTCTAGATTTAATTCTTACAGTGCTTCTAAGTAGGTATATGAACTTAGACAAGTCACTCACCTGGGTAAATTTCTTCATTTTAATGAAGAAAATGGGGATTAGAGAGATTAAATGGTGTCTTCCAACATTATTATTCTGGACTTTTAAGGTAATATAGATATCTCTCAGTATATAAATCTAAGAAATCAAGCTTGATGACATCACATTCTTCAGTAGGTACCAAAGTAAACCTTATAAGTAGAAAACCTATTTTCTTCTAACATGAGGATAATTTTCAACTGGTTGTCCGAAATATGTATACTTTTTTTTACTCCACATTTTGTGGTTAGGTTATCTATTCAAGAACATCTAAGCACAATAATCATATGTTTGCATCACTAGTAACAAAAATTGAAAGCAAACAAGGCATCAACTCAATTACTGAAAAAATTTATTCTGGACTTATTCCACTCTAAGTCTTGTAGCATTCTGAAACATGCATTATTTTCCTATGTGCCTTCCAATACCTTGATATTCACAATTTCTGTGACCAAGAAGGATTTAGGGCAAATGTATAATCTCAATTCTTAAATGGAACATCTTCTATATAAACACCAGACATACCTACAGCAAACACATGGTGAAATTCTGTCTTCAAAAATCTCTCTGCCAACCCAGCAAGGCTGTAATTTGCAATTGAAGGGGAGACAAAGAGCTTCTCAGTCAAGAAAAGGCTAAAGGAGTTCATTATCACCAAACCAGTATTATAAGAAATATTAAAGGGACTTCTTTAAGAATAAGGGAATAAATGAATAATGTAATGCTAATAACTGCATACCCACCAATAATCACTTTAAATGTAAATGGATCAAATGTTCCAATTGAAAGACATAGAGTAGTTCAGTGGAGAAAAAAACAAGACCTATGCATATGCTGTTTACAAGATATATAAAAAGATACACAAAAACTGAAAGTAAAGAGATGAAAAAAATATTTCATGCAAATGGAAGCAGAAAACAAAAGCTGGGGTAACAATTCTTACATGTGACAAAATAGACTTTAAAACAATGGCTATAATAAGAGACAAAGAAGAGCATTCCATACTGATAAAGGGATCAATCCAACAAGAGGGTATAACTCTTGTAAACATTTATGCACCCAATGTAGGAACACCTAAATATATAAAGGAAACACTGACAGACATGAAGAGAGAGATTGACAGTAATACAGTCCTAGTAGGAGACTGTAACACTCTTTTGAGTTCAATGGATAAGTCTTCCAGACAGAAAGTCAACAAGAAAACAGTAGCCTTAAATGACACATTATACCAGATGGATTTAATTGATATTTTTAGAGCATTTCACCCCAGAGAAGCAGAATATACATTCTTTTCAAGTGCACATGGAACCAGCATTATTTACCATAGCCAAGATATGAAAGCAACCTAAGTGCCCATCAATGGACAATTGGATAAAGAAAACATGGTACATACATACAATGGAATATTACTCAGGCATAAAAAGAATTAAATCTTACCATTTGTGACAACATGATGGACCTAGAGGGTATTATGTTAAGTGAAATAAATCAGACAGAGACGGACAAATATCATATGATTTCAGTTATATATGGAATCTAAAGAACAAAATAAATGAACACACAAAACAGAAACAGACTTGTAGATACAGAGAATAAACTAATGGTTGCTAGATGGGAGGTGGGTTGGGGGTGCTGGGTGAAAAGGTGAAGGGATTAATAAGTAAAATTGGTAGTTATGAAAACAATTATGGGGATATAAAGTATAGCATAGGAAATATAGTCAATAATATTGTAATATGTATGGTGCCAGGTGGGTACTTGAAATATCAGGGCAGGGGTGGGGGATCACTTTGTAAATTATATAAATGTCTACCCATTGTGCTGTTTACCTGAAACTAATATAAAATAATATTGAGTGTCAACTGTAACTGAGGAAAAAAAAAAAACACCTCTCTGCCAAACTCTGGCTAATGTATATTCTCCCCCAACACACTTTCCTCCCAGTCCAGGAGACTAGAAACACAAGAACACAAATAAGCAAAAGAAAGAAAGAAAAAAAAAATCCATCTGCAAAACTAACATGGGAATAAATTCCACAAATAGTGTATTAGCACTAAAAGCAAAATAAAAGCATTACAGCATTTAAGTGACCTCTTTTAGGAATACGTAAATCACTTCCAATCCTTGCTCTTAGCCCTCATTCTTTAGTTCTATTTAAGCCTGTGTTGCAGAGCTACTGCATGGAAGATACTGGACTCTCTGTTACAGGAAACTTGCTGAGATCTGAGATCCTAAGTAACTTACCATATAATAGGAGGGACATTTATACACATTATAAATAAAAACAAAATGTAATGGAGGAAAAGTGGCAAAAAAGGGTATCTAATGTCTGATGACTTCACAGATGTGATAAAAAAACTTGAGCCAGATTCATGCAATAATTATTCAATAAATCAGTAGTTTGAAACTATTAACAGTACATTAAAATTAACCGAAGGCTCTTTAAAAATATCAGTGCCTTGGCCTAACACTTAAAGTCTGATTCAGTTGGACCAGGGTGAAGCGCTGATATTTTATACAGGCTTCACAGAGTATGCAAATATACAGGCAGGGTGGAAGACCAATGCATTAAGTATCTGTCGGTCCCTTCCAGACACCAGATGCTCTGCATCTCCAACACCTAACAGAGATGGGTAAATTCTAATCCCTACTTAAAGGTAATTATGATCTAAAGGGGGTTCTTGTGCAGTTATTTAAATTTGTGACCCATGGAATGACTGGACCATTATGAACTTGAAGGAGAAGTCACATGGAACAGCACGAGGCTCTGTCTTCTACAATGTCTTGATTTAAGAAAAAAAAAAATTAACATTCATCACATCTGTGGATCATCCAAGACTGGCATATATGGAACAATTTAAATTAAAAGTCAATTAGTATTAGAATATATTAGAAAATAAGAATAACTCTTAAAAAGATCAACTAGCTCTAAGGTCAGCAGGACTAAGATAATACACTTGGGTCCCAACAATCAATTGCATCGTTACATGACAGATGAGTTGTAGCTCAGCAAATGCTACAGAATCAATGGCAGACTTATTTGGGATCAGCTAGGGCTGAGGCTACTTGAAAAAATAAAAGTGAAATTATAATGTAAAGTAATAGATTACTATAAAATCTAAAATAAATGATGATATAATTTTACTCTCTCTGTCTTATCAGACTAAACCGGGGCCAAGGCTCTGTATTCATTCTCACTCTTGAAAACAGATATAGATATATGTAAGAAAAACAAAAGTAAATTAACCAAGGCTGTGAAAAATCTTGCACCAATTTCTGAGGAGAACATTGAAGAAACTGGGCTAGAAACATAAATGTTAGAATTCTTTTGGCTGGAAGTAGCAGAGCACTCAACTAAAAGTGGCTTAAAAAACTATCATGGGCTGAAAGTTTGTGTCCTCCAAAATTTATATGTTGAAGCTCTACCCCTAGTGTGATGGTACTGGGGGATGGGGTCTTTCGGAGGTAATTAAGATGAGATAAGGTCGTGAGGGTGGGGCCTCCATGATGGAATTAGTGTCCTCATAAAAAGAAGAAAAGACCAGAGCTCCCTCTTTAGCTCTCTGTCATGTGAGGACACAGTGAGAACATCACCATCTGCCACAAACTTAGTGGCTTAAAACAACACAAATTTATGTTCTGATAGTTTTCAAGGTCAGAAATCTAAAATGCATCAGCAGAACGCTCACTTCAGCAGCACATGTACTAAAATGCATCAGCGGGAATGTGTTCTTTATGGAGGCTCTGGGGAGAATCCATTGCTTGCATTTTTCAGCTTCTAGAAGCTCCCCTTTACTATGGAAGGAGTTTACTCACAGGTTTTTGAGAGTAAGACCTTGACATCTTTAGAGGGCCATTATTCAATTTATCATGTGCTTCAAATAATTGTCATTTGATCTGTTTAGAATAGTGTAAAAATTCTTCAATTCACCCCAGAAAACAGTCATATTAGAACTCCCTTAATCTTTCACAATGCTATTAAGGAACAGAATAAAAATATATTATGAGATTTTTTTACTTAGAGTAATATGGATGTACTAGACATTACCGATTATAAAATAAATATGACACTGGAGAAACTACATTTCTGCAATGTGATGTAACACTTAACCTTGTAAATATATTTTCCTTCTTTGTACCACACTCATCAAAAGATTGAATTTCAAAAAAACTATTTTCTATGAGGGGTAGCAAGGAGAGATAGTTCAAATACGAAATTGCCATTTTTCACGAGTAAACATAATTGAATAAAATTAATTCCATATAATTCAACTTCATGTTATAATTCTTTACATAAACATCTATAATATTTTGTTATAAAATACCACAGTCATACAGAAAAATGAATAATATAATGGACATCCATTTAACCACCACCTAGACTTGATATATTTTTAAGTGACTAGAACAGTACAGACGAATCCACTGTGTACCCTTTCCTCAATCCCAGCCTCTTCTGGGACCTGTAAAAAAAATATTCTTTGTGGATCTTTAGTGTTCTCTGACTGGACACAAGTTTATCTTTATTCTGTAAAAATAAAACGTTTAGGGTGTTTTTTTCTTGTTTGTTTGTTTTGGGTTTGTTTGTTTTTTTCTGTCCATTATATCACTCAGCTTTTACAAAAAAAATCTTTATATGTAGGTTTAATCATATTCCACTCAAAAAACTTAATAGCCTTTGAACATTCTATTATATATGATGGGAAGAAGGGGCAAAGCTATTCTGGACTGTTCCTCAAAAGATCTGATTGGCTATTCACATTGATCCGAACCACTCAACCATCTTCCGGCAGATAATCGCAAAAAGTCTGTGAAAGAAAAATGTTTAAGAATAGAATATGAGTCCAGCCGGTGTGGCTCAGCAGTTGAGCATCGACCCATGCACCAAGAGGTCACCAGTTCAATTCCTGGTCAGGACACATGCCCAGGTTGTGGGCCTGATCCCCAGTGGGGGGCATGCAGGAGGCAGCCAATTGATGTTCTGTCTCATTGATGTTTCTATCTCTCTCTCCCTCTCACTTCCTCTCTCTAAAATCAATAAAGGAAAAAAAATTTAAATTATTAAAAAAAAAGAATAGAATGTGAGAATGTCATTTTGGGTAAGAAGATGATACAATTGATCTAAAACCATTAATTTTTTATTTTCATTTTTGCTCATTATTGGTTTTACGTTTGCACAGATTCTTTCTCTTTTTATCCCTCTTGCCTACTCATTATTTGTGAAATTATCTGTCCCTCTTGGTCATGCCATTTGAGACCCTAGCTATGACATACACAATACTTCCTCAATACAAATGGAAAAAAAGTAATCATGAATATTAAGGAAAAGCATTCACAGGGCTCTGAACAGAGCAGTAGGTTTTACCTGAGTGTATCCAGAATAGAGCTGTTCATATACAAATGTGTGTGCACGTGTATATGTATTAATACAACGGCAGAATTAGACAATTTTTATAATAAAAGTTTATTGACTATAGGAAAAATTAGCCCTAAGGAAGGAAGAGTTCAAATATTATTTTCAGTCTCTAATTTTGATTAAAGTTCACATCATTGTCTCATGTGCCATGTGCAAATAGCCATTTCATTCTGCATTGTTCCAGCAGCCTTCAAAATGGAGTGGCGCATAGTGAGTTTCTTCTAGAAATGAATGAAATATTGAAGTTCCTCGTGAAGGATATTCTAGTCGGAGTTTAAAAGTCTGTAGTCATTTCATTTGGCATTTCAAATCTACAACCTTCAATTTCTTTTTCAAAGTTTACCTTGCTAAGGAACTCCTGCATTTCAGTTGTGAAAAAATAAAACAAAACAAAAAACTTCAGAGGCCAGAAAGTAAGAGAATTGGCTTTTGCAGTATAGATAGATAAAGAATATTTGATTACTTGAGTTTTAATATCTACTTTTTAACTAGATTTGAAAGGAGGAAATGGTAATAGCTGCTTCTGATGCAAAAACATTTATTTCTACCAAGATAAACTGAAAACTGCTGAACTAGTTATCACCAAACTTTTCAATGTAATCTGTTTCCAGCACTGGAGCAAAAGAATGATTGTAGCCTTCACATTCTTAAGATTATATATGTGGTTGTGTTTAAACACATACAATTCTAGCAAAATTGTACACTGGTGTATGCAGAAAAGCTTTCATTTGGCAAATAATTTGATATATGTCAAGACTTTCTGATTGAGAGATTCAGTATTTAGAATAAATGTTCCTGTAAGCATCCGAGAATGAAGGTTTCCAAAATTCCAGTTATAATCATCCCACTCTCCAAATGCCATTTTTATGTTCCTAGTCTATGACCTCTGGTATGTGAACTCCAACAATCCACAGACCACTTCTTTACCTCTCCTGTCCTCCTTGGTCTCATCACCTATCTAAATTCCATTGTCTCTCTGAGCTGCCTTACCCTGTAACTTCACCTTGTATGCTATAGCATAGGGTCAGGATGCCCCCTTCAGGACACAGGCATTCACTTGCCCAACTGCTAAAACTTGGCTATTCTTGGCTCACAACGGAGTCCCTCCACCAAAGGGAGCTGACTTGCCCAAGGTTACACCTTCTCCCCAGGGGCACCTCACAATCAATGGCTGGTTGATGTAGGGATGCAAAGGTCCAGATTTTTGGTTGTTTTTTCAATCAGAGGCATCTCTGAGAGACCATTCCAACTCTGTCCTCCCAGTGGAATCAGCCACATTGCATTTTAACTTCTCCCTCTGCCCGATCCTACTCCGCTTACCCCCCTGCAGGTTTATTCCCCTATTGCTGCTCTAAAAAAACACTGCATACAAATTATCTCAGACTCAGTTTGGCAAGGAAAAAGACTGAAATGGTTAGTATGAGGAGTGATGCTAGAGAGCTGACTCTAAAGTCTAATTTTGGAACTGGATCATCTGTCTCCATCACTGGTGGGGGGTGGAGTCACGATAGGTTCTGGCATAATGCAATGGTGTGATTATTAAACTACCTTTGGTGGTAAACTGAGATGGAAGAGAATGCACTGAGAGATACAGTGTCTCAAGCATTTGAAAGCTACACGGATTTTAATTATAGGAGCTGTACAGTTGGATAGCTGTTACTGGGGGTTGTTAAAGCATTGTAGAAAGATAACGAAAGGCCAAGGGTAATAAATCATCTATTTAAGGCAAATAGTGCAAGCTGCCTTGACAACATGCAAAGAATCTGTCATCTGCTGTAGCTGGAGTAAAAAGAAAGCTAAATATCAGGCCCAGGACTTCACTGACAGTGGGGTGCCTTATAAGGTTGAATTCTGAAACCTGGAAAGTTTGCTACCCCAAGGTTGAGGCCTTGACTGGGAAGTAATGTGACTCTGAGACTTGAGATGGGAACATATAGGCATTTGAACATTTTGAATGCTCAGATTTCCCTGAACATTCTGGGAATGCAGGCATGCCCCCCCCCACCTTTTTTTTTTCTGTTAAAGGCTAATGCTCTCCCCTTGCTTGACTGGAGAAGAATCAGCTTCCAGATTCATTAAGGTTGTTGGAAGAATTTATTTCCTTGCAACTGTGAGACTTAGAGCTTCAACATTTTTTTCTGCTATCATTCAGAGGAGGCCCTCAGCATCTCGAGACCATCCATAGATGTCTACGGATGGTTCTAGTATATGGAAGCATGGATTGTCAGGACCAGCAGAAGAGCAAGAATTAGTCTACTGACAATACAGGATCTTATATATTTTAATGTAATCATGGAAGTGACATCCCATCACCTTTACCATATTCTATTAGTTAAAAACAAGTCACAGACTCCACCTATATTTGAGGGGAAGAGATTTTATAAGGGCATAAACATCAGCAGGTAGGAATCATTAAGATCACCTTAGTGTGTTTCTGCCACAGAACACGTTTGCCAACTTTTCACAGTCAGGGAACAACAGGTGCAGCAGTCACAGCCCATGAGGAGCATGGTGACCAGGGGTTCAAACTCTCATGGATTTGAATCCCTCTATTAGGTTAGCCATCTGGACTAACAGAGGTGCTCATCAGGGATAAGAGTAGTCCAAGATGGGTGACAGAGGATGAGGACCCTGGGTATCAGTTGTTGCTCCAAGACCATTAATAGTAGTAGAGACAATAGTTCATCCTACCAATATTTCTCTTGTAAATTTCCCCAGTAAAAGAGACCACCTGCAATCTTAGAGAAGCTAGACTCAGATGGTGAGAACCTATTATGCAAAGCAAATGGGTTTAAATGGCACAAGAAGTGCACTGGAATGGATTCTGTGGTATGCTTTCCAGATCTGCCCCGTTGACGCTCAGGCAATTATTTTCCCTACTACCAGCAGTGTTGCCTCTGGTGATTCACAGGCATTGCAGACTCCCTCCCCAGGCATTGCCCTCAGCCAAAAAAACTACCTTGCCCAAAGTGGCCCTACGTCCCTAGGACAGACCACCTCTAGTTACTGGCAGATATGGGGGTATAAAGCTTTCTGCCCCCTTTCCTAAATTGAGGACATCCTTCAAGGGTCATTCAGTTTCAGAATTCTGAGGATCTCTGAAAGGCTATACCAGGGACCAGTCCAACTTCTCCTTCTCCTCTAATGTGCTTTTCTCACTCCCTTAGAAGTGTTTTTCCCAAGAATACTCCTTACAAAACCACCTATATGCAAATGTCTGCTTCAGAGTTTATTTCCCAGGAAACATAACCTGTGACACTTGTGCTAAACCACACCCTGGTTAAATACAGTTCTCCTCTCATTCCATGTTTACATTCATGAAGTAGATGATGGCCAGAGGAAAACATACAGCAATGCTCATACAGCAATGATGTCTCTTTAAATTCATGACCACTAAACTCAAATAGGCATTTGGTGCCGCACGGAATTTTACTATATTTTCTTGTCCATTAACTCTCACACTCTTTTAGATTACTATTTCATATCTTTCCTTCCCTTCTCAAATCCAACACCTCCTCTCCATTCTCAGTTTCAGCTGACAATCTTGTTTATATGTTAATGAGAAAATAGAAGAATAGATAGAACTTCTACATATTTCCACCATCTCATCTACTCAACCCCCTGCACTTATTCCTGTTACTATTCATACCATCCATGCTCCAGGCAAGGGCTACTTCACAAGTAGATTTTTATGCCATCCCCTTTTCCTCAAGGACATTGCTCTGGAAATTCTTGCTTCATTATCATGTGTAATACTGCTTTGCCTCTCTATTAGATACTCCCCATCTGCACACAAATATGATGTTATTTTTCTCCTCAACACCATTTTATTATCCAGTTACTAACCAATTTTCTGTTCATCTTTTAAATAAAGATCCTCAAAAGGGTTGTCTATACTCTCATCCTCAGTTCATCTCTTCACATTCTTTCTTGAACCCATTACAATAAAGCTTTTCCTTCATCCACTCCTTAGAAACTACTCGTTGGAAGATTACCAGTGTTACTAAATAATGACCACGATGCTACTAAATTTAACAGACCATTTTCAATCTTTGTCTAGTAATGTCAGGAGCATTTGACACAGTTAATCACTCTCTCTCTCTTTTTTTTTTTTGGTCCTCACCTGAGGATATTTTTCCACTTATTATCAGATAGAGTGGGAGGGAGAGAGAGAGAGAGACAGAGAGAAACATCAATGTGATAGAGCCACATTGACTGGCTGCCTCCCGCACGACCCACCAGGGCCAGGGACTAACCACAACTGAGGCACGTGCCCTTGACTGGAATCGAACCTGGGACTCACTGGTCCGCGGGTTGATGCTCTAACTGCCACTCTCTCTCTCTTTAAACACTGTATTCACTTGACTTCCAGGACTCCATGATATCCTGGATTTCTTTCTACGTTATTAGACACTCTTAGTCTCTTCTACCAATTCCTCCTCATCTTCATAACATCTTATTATTGAAGTACCCTGAAATTCATTTATTTTGCTTCTTCTTGACTGAGGCTTCCTGCCTTGACAAATTCATCCATCTTATGCACACATGCCTACACACACACACACACACACACACACACACACACACCGCCAACAAGATAATAGCTAGTAACTGTCATTTCTATATTTTTTTACCCAGGACTTTTCTCTGAACTCTGGATTCATCTATCCAACTTGCCTTTGCAACATCTGCACATGAATGTCTCATAGACATCTCAAACTTTTAATGTGCTTAACCCTAAAATCTAGTTCTTCACTCCCAAAGCTTCTCCTCCTTCAGTCTCTCCCATCTCACTTAACAGATACTCCATGTTCCCATTTCTCAGGGTATATAAACCCTGGAGTTATTCTGGAATGTAATGTACTCTTTCATAAACTGTCTTTGTCCATTCAAAGCTGCTGTACTCTTTCATAAACTGTCTTTGTCCATTCAAGCTGCTGTAACAAACTACCATAGACTGAGTGGCTTATAAACAACAGAAATCTACTTCTCATTGTTGTGGAGGCTGGGAATTTCAAGATCAAGGTGCCAGCAGATTCCGTGTCTGGTGAGAGCCTGATTCATGGTTCATAGACACCATCTTCTCACTGTGTCCTCACATGGTGGAAGGGACTAGGGAGCTCTCAATAATCACCCACCAAAGGCCACACCTCTGATTACCATTACACTGGGGGTTAGGATTTCAAAATATGAATTTGGGGAGATACAAACATTCAGTATATACTACACACTATATCCAATCTATCAGTAAATCTGTCAAGTGCTATGTTTTAGAGTCTCTCTAGAAGCTGACCATTTTCATCTTCTCTTCTGCCTGCTCTAGGGCATCAAAATCTCTCCATTCAATTATTGCAATAGCCTCCTAATTGGTCTTTCTGATATCACACCCTCACTCTGCTATAGTCTATTCTCAGTACAGCATCCAGAGTTATCCTCCTAAAACTGAAGTTTCATATGTTATTCTTCTCCTCAATATCTTCCAGTGGCTCCCTGCCTCACTCAGGATAAAAGTCAAAGTCCTTCTAATGGTTTATTTGTCCTATATGTCCTAGAGCCCTTTAGTTCTCTGAACTCATCTCACAGAACTCCCCCCTCTTGCATTTTATTCTAGCACACTGTCTTGAAACATCCGTGTACACCCCCGCATTTAGGCCTCTGCAGTTGCTATTTCCTCAGCCTAGAATGCTTTCCCTAGATATCTGCTTTGTTTCTTCTCTTCTCCTACAGTCTTGACCAAAGCGCTGCCTTCTCAGTGCGACCTTTCCTAACCAGATTATCTAAAATTACAGCCTGTCCCTTCCTACATATATGCATTCTATCCCTCTTTCCTCCTCTATTTCTTCTTAGCACTTTCAACCTTCTAACATATTATAATTTAGCTACTTCTTTATTGTATTGTCTGTCTCCTCTGACTAGACTTCACCTTTCTGAGGACAGAGATTTCTTGCTTTTTTAAAAAGCAATGTTTATATTCTTAAGGCCCAGAACAACAGATAGTACACAGTAGATAGATATTCAATATTCTTTTTTTCTTGTTTCTTGAGGTAAGCCTGTAATGCTATGAACTTCCCTCTCAGAATAGCTTTCGCTGTGTCCCATAGATTTTGTGTTGTGTGTTCATTTTCATTGATTTCCTGGAAGTTTTTTTTTCTTCCTCGATCTCCTTGGTAACCCACTCATCATTTAATAACATGCTATTTAGCCACTATGTGTTTGAATGTTTTTGAGTGTTTTTATTGTAATTAATTTCTAGTTTCATGCCATTGTGATCTGAGAAGATGCTTGATATGATTTCAAATCTTCTTGAATTTGTAGAGACTTAGTTTGTGTCCTAACACGTGGTCTATCTTTGAGAATGTCCCAAGTGCACTTGAGAAGAATGTGTATTCTGCATTTTGGGGGTGTAATTCTCTATAAATATCAATTAAATCCATCTGATCTAGTGTGTTGTTTAAGGTCTCTGTTTCCTTTTTAATTATTTGTCCACAGGATCTATCCAGTGATATCAGTGGGGTATTGAAGTCCTCTACTATGATGGTATTGCTGTCAATCTCTCCCTTGAAGTCCTCCATAAGTTTTTAAATATATTCTGGTGCTTCTATATTGAGTGCATATCTGTTTACCAAGGTTATATCTTCTTGTTGGACTGATCCTTTTAATATTATGTAGTGGACTTCTTTGTCTCTTGTTATGGCCTTCATTTTGAAGTCTATTTTATCAGATACGAGTATTCTTACCCCAACTTTTTTTTCATTTCCATTTGCTTGAAAAAAATCTTTCCATCCCTTCACTTTTATCCTGTGTGAGTCTTGTGTTCTGAGGTGGATCTCTTGTAGACAGCATATATATAGGTCATGCTTTCTTACCCATGTAGCTACTCTGTGTCTTTTGATTGGTGTATTTAATCCACTTACATTTAAGCTTATTGATGATATATACTTATTTATTGCCATTTTTTTCTATTATGGATAGGTTTCTCTCTCTATTTCTTCTGCTTATTACATAGTCTTTTTAACATTTCTCGCAGTGCTGGTGTGGTGCTAATATATTCTCATAGCATTTTTTTTTTTTTTTTGTCTGAGAAGCTGTTTATTTCACCTTCTATTTTGAACAATATTCTTGCTGGATAGAGTAGTCTTGGTTTCAGATCCTTGTTTTTCATTACCTCAAATATTTCATGCCATTCCTTCCTGGCCTGTAGTGTTTCTGTTGAGAAATCAGCTGATAGCCTTATTGTGGCTCCTTTTTAGGTAACCTGTTACTTTTCTCTTGCTGTCTTTAAGATTCTCTCATTGTCTTTAATTTTTGGCATTTTAATTATGATATGTCTTGGTGTGGGCCTCTTTGAGTTCTGCTTGTTTGAGACTCTCCATGCTTCCTGAACTTGTATGCCTTTTTCCTTCACCAAGATAGGGAAGTTTTCAGCCACTATTTCTTCAAACAGATTCTCTAACCCTTGTTCACTTTCTTCTTCTTCTGGTACTCCTATGATGCAGATGTTGTTATGTTTCATATTGTCCCACAGCTCTCTTAAAGTGTCCCCCTGTTTTTTAATTGTTTTTCCTATTTGGTTCTCTGTCTGAGTGATTTTTTTCTACTCTATCTTCTAATTTGCTGATTCAGTCCTCGACTTCCTCTAATCTGCTAGTTATTCCTTCCAATGTATTCTTCATTTCTGCTATGTCATTGTTGATTTCCTATTGGTTATTTTTCATTGTTTCTATATATTTTCTCATGCTGCTGAGCATCCTTGTAATCATTACTCTGAATTCTATATCTGATAATTTTCTTATCTCCATTTCATTTAGCCCTTCTTCTGGAGAATTCTTTCATTCTTTGATTTGGGGCTTGTTTCTTTGTTTCACTATTTTGGCTGTCTCAGCAGGGTTTGGAGCCTGAGCAAATCTCCCTGTAGATATCAGTGTTCCACAGATTATGCCTCCTTCTGCTGGGTTTGGATGTTTATGGAAGGGACCAAGCTGAGCACCAATGTCTGGTCTTATTCTCCCGAGTAGAGTCCCAGGCCAGGCAAAGATTCAAATAGCCCAGAGATTTGCTTCAGTCTGTCTGATTGTTAGTCTCAGTCACTTAATGAGCCTCAGATTGTAGTTTTCAGCTGGACATAAACTCCCTGCAAGTAGGCAGAGTGAGAGGATTTCCACTGGGTGGGGCAATTGCTTCCCCCTGAGCTAAAGCTGCTTTAAGAGGAAAACTCTCCCTGAGAAAGATGGTTTCTGCAGTGTGGGTTAATGACTCAGCACAGAGACCTAGGTATCTGTCTTCACAGTTTAGTCCCCAGAGCCACAAAACCAAACAACTGCAGGCCAGGCCCAAGGCTCAAAGCACCCAGAGATCCATCTCTGCCTGCAGGCTGGTTGGTAGTCTCTGACAGGTAATGAGCCTCGGGTTATAGCCTCTGTGCTAGGTGCAAACTCCTCCTGGCAGGCAGGGTGAAATTACAATGGGTGAGGCAGTTGCTTCCCACCCCCCCTCCCCAGGCAAAAGCCACTTTTATGGGAAGAGTCTGCCCAAGGAAAATGGTTTCTGTAGTGTGGGGGAATGAATCAGCATAGGGCTCCTGATGGCCTCCTTCCCAGCTCTTTCCCCAGTGCCACGAACCCCCAACTCTCCTCATGCAGCTCCAGTCCAGTCATCTTTCCCCCTGCCAGAGCCCAAGGTGAGTGGCTGTAGCTGAAATTCAGTGCTCTGGCCCCTCAGGTGGGTGCCTATGTTCCCAGAGCCTCTCCCTGCTGGACAGGACCTCTGCTCTGGTGTTTTTCACAGCCAGGTGTTATGTGGGCACCTTTCCCTGTTCCACAGTTCTGTTCTGGGTTACCCAGCTTGGGGTTTAAAACCAAGACTTCTCAGGTGGAACTTCTCACAACTAAAATAGTTCTCAGCTGCTGCCTGTGGGAGCCCAGCCAGCCCTCTCATGCCTCCGCACCTCCTACCAGACTCGATTTGGGCTCCTCTTTATGTCCCTGGAAGGGTTCTCTCCAGCTAGTCTTCAGTTGATTTTTCCAGATTATTTTCATTATTTTAGTTGTAATTCCAGTTTGGTCCTGGGAGATGGTCAGTGTAGCTTCCATTCACTCTGTTGCCATTTTTCCAATCTACTAGATATTCAAAATTTATTGAGTAATGAATCAATGAAGGAATATATGGATGAATGAATGAATGAATGAATGAATGAAGCTAACTTATTTTGTATTAGGGCTCCAGCAGGAAGCATATGAAAAATTCAAGTAGGGAAATTTAGGTAAGTTTAAAGAAGGGAGTATTTACAAAAGTGTGGACAGGAATGAAAGAGATCAGTACAGGTGGTGAAACACCCAGGGGCCAGTAACAATGGGGTATTGTTATTCCTGTACCTGTAGGTGTAAGGAAAGGTGTCAGATGTCACAATATGAAGAGAGTGGTTATAAGACAAAGCTGTCCAACAAGACTTATAGATTCAGTAGAGAAACACAGCCCATCAGAGGTGACTCAGTAGGGAACGAGCCTAGAAGATAAATACTCAAAACTCTGCCTCCTCTTGCCCTCTTATATCCTGCTGATACCTCCCATTGGCCATGCCCAACTATAGGCCAGAGGACAAGGAAGCCTGTTGATACAATTCCAAAGAGCTAGCGCCCAAACCTAGAGTAGGGTAGGAAAGTTTGGAAAACAAATCTGGAAAGGCAAATGGAAACTATCTGCTTTTACCCTCTGTCACTTACAATGTCTTATAAATGGGATAGAATGAAAGTATGATTTTGAAATTAGCATACATTTTCTGTAGAAAATAAATTTTATTTATGCTAGTTACTTCATATCTCTAACTCCCTTTCCCATTGCCTGGTTATCACTCATTTCTTTCCTTTTAAAAGAAAAATATTCAATTCTTGGACAGTTTAGATTTTTTTTTTTTTACTTTATATCATAACAGTTGATATTGTTTTCCCTAAAGCAAATATTAACCTTTAAGAGAATGTCTAAAGGCTACATTCTTTGGCCTATTCTATTTAGATGACTAGAAAGAAATAGCATTGAAATTTGCTGAAGGCATCTTTAGAATTTTTTTTAAAAAATGAGTCTTTTTTAAACAAATGGAAGTAAAATAAAAGAAACAGAACCAACAGCCCTGCTGTGGAAAGATAAAACTCAGCCCAGGCTTAAAATAGCATCCATAACTGCTGATGAGAAGGAAGAACATCTGGTAGAAAGAATGCATTTCTCAGGTGGCACGTTTGAGAAGGTGCCTAAAGCGTTTAGGACATCATAACCATACCAATACTATGATCCCCTAAGAAGCTGGAGCAGAAACAAAGGCTTGGTGTCACTCGTAATGTTTAGGGTATAATGCAAATGGCCTTAGGTTTCTGTCCTATAATATTGGGACTTTCTACTTGTGAAAGTCTTGCCCTGTCTTCATTGTGCCTTTACTTTAAAGGAGCTTAAAAAGAAGGAAACACATACTTACAAAAAAGGGGGGGGGTAATTGGTGACTCAACAAGGAGAGTAGGTAATATGAATCAGTCACTGGAGGGACTTTGGCCCATTTCAGGGGTGCTGGCGTAATACAGAATTGAGTAATAATACTGGAGAACTCTACAATGGTGTTGTTTGGGGACTACTGATTATATGATACTAATTGTGAGCCCTGAGAGGCAGGAGTTTGCTGTGGAATGCACAGGGGGGTTGTTTTTCTTTCCTTCTGAATTTTGTTACTCTGCAATGTCTCTCTTTTCTTTATGCCCTGAGCCCCTGGAATTGGTGATCTATTTCTCTGTTCTCCCATTTCTGCCTTACAGCTGAAACAAGCTACTTTTTGCTCTCTCTTTGTGTGTGTGTGTGATTTCCTCTCTACCATTCTTTATCAGCAAAGAGCTCGTGTTTAGTGTGATGCTGACTATTCAGTCAATAAATGTTATACCATTTCCAGTAAATCCCACTGCCAAATCACTTTACCCTTTCTGTGGACTCTTGGCATCTCTGAATCAGTGAGCCTTCCATATTGTCCTTCCCTATGTCAGTAAGTCTTATCTGTAAATGACAAAGAAATTTATCTTTAATCTCTTCTCTTTGGCCAGGAGGAGACTCACTCAAAACTCCATTTTCTTCCTTTACGTGCAGCTCAGACCTCTGTTTGTACTCTTCAGGCCTTTAATCAGTTTTACCTAACTTAATTGAATTCTGTTCATCTGTTCTCTTTAGACCTTACCCAGATTATTTTCTCCTTTATTATCTACGAAATGAGGTGATGATACAAGACAGACTTAGAACAACTTTGTTTGGGGAGGAGCTAGAGTTGGATGCCACTGCTTTAGCGCCCATGTACACATGCATTTGCCTGTGGAAACAACAAGTACCTATGCCAAGGCTCTGCTCCACTAATGATCATATCTGACCCTTGTAACTGCTCTGCAGAGCAGTTACCGTTCTTCCACACCACAGATAAAAATCCTGAGTTTCAAATGAGTAATTGTCCAAGATTATAGTATAGGTACGTGGAAGAAACAAACGATGAAACTACTTATCTAATTTAATATTTTCTCAACCTTCATTGTTCATTGTAATCATCTATATCAGTCTTTGTCAATATTTACCACATGCACAAATTACCTGGGCATCTTGGTAAGATTTAGATTATGATTCAGTAGATCTGGAGTACAGCCAAAGAGTCTGCATTTCTAACAAAGTCCCAGATGATGCCAATGCTGCCGGTGGTCATGGGACACACTTTGAGCAGCAAGGACTTACAGTAGTTTTGAGAAAATATTTTTGACAGACCCCACCAAACTAATAAAATGTTTGAAGATAGGGGTAAGCAACTCACTTAGAAATGAATCAAAAATAAGATGGGTTGATGGGTGGATATGTAGATGGATACATGATAAAGCAGGAATATAGAAAAATATAAATTTCAGAAGCTAAGTGGTAGATATATGGCTTTTCACTCTAAAGTCCTGTACCTTTAATTTTTTTTACAGTAAAAATGAATTGGCAAGAAAATATTTTGAGGGTTTTGAAACGCTTCCTCTTCTTCAGTATATATCAACTATATCTCTATACACTCTTCTCCTTTAAAATAATCCCATGTGCTACATCTTTAAATAACTTTCATTTTATTTTATTTTTGCTGTAAAATTATTCATACTTGTTTCATTGATGGAGACAGCTCAAATCTTTGAGATTATTTAGTATATTGCAGAGCATGGAACTTGGGGTCAGCTAAACATACCAAGGTCTACATTGTAAATCCACTCTTCTCTTCACGTATTTGCAAGTTTAGCTGTTACCTTGTTGCTTTTAGTTTTATAATCTGAAACTTGGTAATAATGATAATAGTAATAATAACATTTTGTTCATAAAATCAATGTGGCAAATAGGCATATTTTATATATTTTTAAAGATACTGAACCCTGCCACATAGCATTTGCTGTCCCGAACAGCCATGTGGGGCATGGCTTGTTACTGAACAACCTCCACCCTCCCCAACACACTCACACAGAGGCACAGCTGACAACCAAGCTGTAGACCAGTAACCTGTAACACTAGCTAAAGATGCACTAAAGCCATAAAGATATCTCTCAATAATATAACCAAGAGACTCAGAGAGAGGTGGCAGTTGGTAGTAGGTTCTGAGCCAGAAGATTATATAGATTAAAGGTTTGGAGACAATCCTCATTTGGGTCCTATTTATGGTTAGTAAGTATAGAAAAATCTATTGAGGGAGGAAGAAACAGTAGCAGGTAGGAGAAAGAAGCAGAAATGTGAGCGGCTCTGCAGCTTCTAAGATAGGAATGAAGACAGCACCAGATTCTGACTTTTTAGTTTCCTGTTCCGGTGAAACCTTAGTGTTCTTGGTTCTGATCTACTTTGTGCCTAAGATAGATTTCTTGTTGAATTTTTCACTAACCTTCCCTTTGTTTGACCTAGGTTAAATGGATCTCTATCAGTCAGGAGAGACTACAGTATGCTGTTGTAACACAAAAATCACAGTGGTTTACAATAACAAACATCTCTACCTCTCATCTTACTCATGGTGTACAAAGGAAACATTTCTATTTCTCACTCAGCTTAAGTTAGCTGGGACTATGTTCCATAGTATTTGAGGGTTTGACAAAAGAAACCTTCTTTTTGAAACATATCAATAATCAACTACATGGCTAGCCACCATGACCTGCTTCAGGAAGTGAAGGTATAGAAGTCACACTTGTCATTTCTGCTCCCATTTCCCATGACCATACCTGAATTCAACAGGGCAGAGATGTATTCCCTGAGGGAGGGGCACTGATTACTCTACCACAAGATCTTACTTTTTTTTTTCTTTCTTTTTTTTTTTTTATAAAAATAGCACAAATGAGAGATAATATATAGAAAATGGCTGGTACATAATAGATAATAAATCAGTATGACATTTGTCCTTGTGAAGTTTTTTGCCTATTAAAGTCCTTTCTCAAAGTGTTAGGATGTTTTTTATTCAGTCATTCTTCAGATATATAGAGTGTTTGCTCTATGCCAGGCTGGGTGCTAAATGCCAGAAATAAAATGAAGAACAAGATAGACACAGATCCTACACACATCATGCATGGAGAATGATGGGTCACATAAACCAACAAAGAGGCAATTCCAATGCCTATTATGATTCTTATAATACTGACAAACTTCAGAAGTGGGGAGCAGGGAGAGGGAAGGATGAGATAAAGCAAAGAACTTATATGCATATATGCATAAACAATGGACATAGACAACAATGCTTGCTTGGGGGAGGGAATAGGGAGGTGGGTATCTGGGGGTGGGAAAAGGAGAAATATCTGTAACAAAAATAAATTAATTAAAACAAAACAAAATAAATAAAATGAGTACTGGGTACCTGAAAACATACAAGAAGATAAATCTAATTTAGATCTGGGGCACACAAAATGTTTCTTAGAGGGAGTGGCAACAGCTGAAACCAGATGAATGATAAGGAACCAGCCATGGAAAGGACAAGAGAGAGGGGGGTTTCCTAGATAGAGGATCCAGAAAAATTCCAGAGCCAGACGTGAAGAGCATGGAACAGAACATGCAAGGAATTGCAAGAAGGGAGAAAAGTAGAGTAAGCATTTGTAAGCTGTGCCAGAGAAGTTGGACTTCATTCTTGGCAATGAGGGGCCATGAAAGGGTTTTAAATAGGAAAAGAACTTTATCAAATTTGTGTTCTAAAAGGAGCACCGAGAACATAGGAAGTTTCTAGGGTTTGCGGCCCATCGTTAAAGCCATGTGTTTATTGGCCAATGCTTACATCTTACACACCCCTATGCTTACTAAACAAAAAAGAATGGGCTCCTGTTTCCACTATACTGTGTGTTTTCTCCATTCCTCTGCGTTTCAGGTTTGTATGTGGCATGCAGTCACACGTGTGATGAAGTGGGGGCAAAGTTAGGGAAATAGACGTGAGACACCCAGGCTCTAGCCCCAATCCTATTACTTCCTCAAAATGTGCTTTTAGAAAAGTTGCTTCACTACTCTGAAAAATTGTCATAACAAGTTAACTTAAGGACTTTGAAAACTATAAATCTACTTACTATGGGTACCATTAGTGGGAGAGGTTTTAAACACCAGTAGTAAAAGAACAAAAATGTGTGCTATAATCCGGATGTGGAACAAACTAGACTAGGGTGGCATCGTTTACTTGTATCATGTGGATACATCTTATCAACAATCTTTTTGGCAAAAAGATACGAAGATGGTGCTCTTCAGATATTATTCAGGTGTATTAACTGAAATTTTTTCTTCACTTATGTGGGTGATAGAGTAAAACAAGAGCCTTTGGGAGACTTGATTAGCCTGACCCAGGAGCCAATTCTGAATACTGAACTTAGTCCATTTACACACATTGTCCTTTCCTAGTTTGGGTTGGATTTTCCAATTTGCATTTGAAATTCAAAATGTCAGGCCTAATACTCCTGCTGCATCTCTGAGGGCATGACATGGCCTTTATAACTAAATGTTAAAACATAACTTGATGCCTGATAGTTGCAATTCCATTTTCCAATCCTTGGTGCTGTCAAAGGCACCGTGTGATATGCTGTCAAGCCAGGTTGGTCGAGCTGCGCAGAGTACAGTCTCCTTTCTTTCTGGATATTACTCTTGGAACAAGGAGCATTTCATAGGCCCTCCACTCCTATCACAGCCTACCACCAGTGCCGAGAATTCATTTTTACCTCTCTTCCTTGAAGATAGTGCCTGAGTTAAACCCTTTTGGAGGATTCAGAGTCAAGCACCACAGATGTGTTGCTAAAACTCCTTATTTATATTCCCTATTGAGCTATTAATTAATTTGTTTGTTTGTTTGTTTATTAATGAGAGGCAACTGAACAAAGGAAATCTGTCCTGCAAATAGGCAGATTCACGTGTTTGTTGAGGACGGCCTTCCACAATGTGCAATATCTTCTTGGGTGAGAGCAGAAGTATAGTTAATATGTTCCAGGACACAGGTAGCGAAAGATTCAAGAGAAACACAGTTATCAATGACTCTGAATAAGAGATGTCTATGTAAACGCTAGAATCAAAATTATTTTTCATTTTGATGAACTAGCCCACTATGGAGATTATCAAAAACCCATCTTAGCAGGGGCTGAATAAAGACGGACCAAAATATTTTTGCCAACATACTGATGAATAGTGAATCTTGACGAAAACAAAAACGTAGCACAAGTTATGACTTCTCTTAAAGGAAATAACACAAGTAGGGGGAAAAGTTATCATATATATGTATGTGTGTGTGTATGTGCATGTATTTCTGACCTGTTGGGGGAGCTTAAATAAATGTGGAAATTCAGGAAAATGAAAATAATATAATAATGAATTTTCCCTTCTGGTAGTGGAGGAATTTGCTACAAACCAACTGTGCATCTAATGAACACTAGAAAAACTGAGCAATTTTTTAAAATTGTGTTTGAAGACATGCCGGCACTACCATAGCAGCCAGGACTTGAGGGCTTGGGATTCCAGAAAGAAGATTACTGAGACAGATGTTTTTCTCTTCAGGCATTTATCAAGGATCCAGGACAAAAGACAAAGAAGCTACGTGGAACTCAGTGGCTAATTGTAAAATTTAGAACTTTCAACAATCCCATAGGAATGAAATAACGAAAGTATATTTCAGGGCCCACCAAGTTGTAGGGGCCCTGGCCAACACCACAGACGGCTAGTTAAGACCCAGAAGAGCTACATTCTAGGAGTCAGAACAACAAAAAATAGACTCAGTGTCACAAATTGTAAAACTTTCATGTAGAACATCAAAGTTCTAAATTCTGATTGCCTTTCTCAAAACAAAAGTAACTCTCTGGAGAAGGATAACCTGAGCCAGAGCCTCAAGATATACATATAACTTTTCATAATAATGTCTGGCATTAACTAAAAAAAATATTAGATATTCCAGGAATAAATATGAAATGACTGAAAACAAAGTAAAAAAAAATTAAATACAAGCAGATTCTTAGGTGATCCAGATTTTACAGTTATCAGATATGATATAAAATAACTGTCATTAATATGTTGAAGATACTAGAAGATAAGATGGAGCATTTCACCAGAGAGTGGAAATCTATAAAATTAGTCAAATATAAATTCTAGATCTGAAAAATAAAATTTGGAACTCAATAAATGTGTTTAGGCTAGATTAAACCTAGCATACGGGAAGTGAACTCAAGGTAGAACTAGAGAAGCACCTAGGAAAAAGGAAAGAATGTAAGTCATACATGGACACGATCAAAAGCTATGATATATGTGCAGTTGGAGAGGAAAGGAGAAAGGAATATATCAACCAAGACTTTTTCAAAACAGATTTAAAAAATAATCAGACCCCCAAGCAAAAAGCTCTCTACACTCTCCAAGCAGGTTAATTCCAAAAAAAAAAAAAAGCCACACCTAGACATATTATAGTAAAACCTGTGGGGGCCAAAGACAAAAAGGACAATTTTATAAGCAGCTGGCGGGGGGGGGGAGGGATGTGCATCTTTTAACAAAGCAAGGCAATGATAGAAACTATTTTGAAGGATGGGGAAATAACTGCCAATATAGAATTCTATATCCAGTAAAAATATAAAGGAACAGGATAGGTGAGATAAAAAGAATTAATGCAAAAAAAAAATGTTTTCAAACAACCAAAAACCCAAAAAAGTGATGTTTTTCACCAGTGGATTGCACAAAAAGAACTATTAAAATGAATAATTCAGGCCAGAGGAATCTAGTTTCAGAGGGAAACATGGAAATGCAGGAAACATGATGAATAAATGTAAGAGTAACTATTTAAATGAACATACATTAATACTGACTATGTGAAATTCGTCTTTAGGGGTAGAATATAGGTGGAACACAAACATGGCAAAGTTGCACAAGGAGTAAACTGAATAGAGAGAATTCAGTGTTCTCAGGTCCCTGCATTGTCTGAAAAATGTTAACTATTCCAGGTTTTACCAGATCTAATAAGTTGTGGATTCATTTTATCATCTCTAAAATAACTCAAAATGAGGAATTATAAAAGCATAACTTGCAAACTATTAAATTGGGAAAATTGAATGATAAAAAGAATACTAATTGATCCAAAAAAGTAAGGAGAGAAAAAGGAACAGGATAGGTGGGATAAAAATTGCCCGGCTGGTGAGGCTCAGTGGATTGAGCGTCGTCCCATGGACTGAGAGGTCCCAGTTCAATTCTGGGTCAGGGCACATGTCCAGGTTATGGGCCGGATCCCCAGTAGGGGGTGTGCAGTAGGCAGCTGATCAAAGTATCTCTCTCTCTCTCATTGATGTTTCTATCTATCTCTCTCTAAAAAAATCAATAAAAACATATTTTAGAAATAAATAAATAAATAAACTGCAGCTTTAGGTTTTAAAAAAAGAAAGCAAATAGAAGGATGGTAGATTTTAAACCAAATACATCAGTAATTACATTAAATTTAAATAGAATAAAAATGCCTATTAAAAAACTAAGCTAACCAGTTAGATTTTAAAATATATTTAATCATATCTTACTTATCCAAGACACACCTTAGATTGAAAAACACAGAAAGATTGTAACAGTAAACACAAAATCACTAGAGCAGATAAAAAAACTTTATTTTTCACTTTTTTTTGTTGTTGTTAATCCTCACCACCCGAGGATATTTTCCAATTTATTTTTAGATAGACTGGAAGAGGGGGGGGAAGAGAAAGAGAGAGAGAGAAACATTGATGTGAGAGAGACTCATCAATTGGTTGCCTACCACATGACCCCAACGAGGGCCAGGGATTGAACCTGAAACCCAGGTAGATGCCCTTGACTGGGAATTGAACCCGTGACCCTTTGGTCCACGGGCCGACACTCTAACCGCTGAGCCAAAATGGCCAGGGCAATACTTTTTAAAAAGTAGACCTTAAAGTAAGAAGTATTACTGTAGATAATGAAATTAACGATAAAGTGGTCCTTCACCCAGAGTATGGATTTTTTATAGAGCTAGGATAGTATATTTTATTGAGCTTTCAACTCCTGTCAAGCTTTCTCAAGAGTTCACAAAGTTATAATTTATTAAACATTTGTTTCTATAATTATTGGTTTATGATTTATCTCCCTAGTCATATTATGATTCACTAAGGGTAGAAATTCTATTCATTATTATATACCCAAGGTCTAGCATAGAGCCAAGCATACAGTAAGAACTCAATAAAAAATTTTAAAAAATATTTTTATTGATTTTTTTTAGAGAGAGGAAGGGAGAGAGAGATGGAAACATTGATGTGAAAGAGATACATTGATCAGCTGCCTCTTGCACAACCCCTACCTGGGATCAAACTCACACCCCGGGTATGTGCCCTGACTGGGAATCAAGCCGGGACCTCTCAGTCCATGGGGTGATGCTCAATCCACTGAGCCACACAGATTGGGCAGCCACACCAGCTGGGCTTAATTGAATAAATGATTTGATGGCGGATGGCTGGATGGACGAATGGACTGTCAGCATGGGCCCCAGAAAAGCGTAATATTTTGTTTACATGACAAGATTAAACTGTTTCTGGACGATGATTCAAAGACTTTCAGATTTTTTTTAAAAACTCAAATTATAGATATTTGCAATGTAGTGAGGAAATACTAGGGATATCTGAGTTACAAAAATAAAACTAGATTTTAATCATTATAACTTCTCTTGATCCATATGGCATGTTAAAGATCTTCTCAAACCTGATTAAACTCAACCCTCACCCTTCATTTATTTTATTTGGAATTAGGAGTTTTTGTTTTTGTTTTTATATATATCTTTTTTGGATCTTCATGGGAAAATAGGTGGTTAGAAGTGAAAATGTGGACATTCCTGGATCCTCTGACCAAATGTCATCAGTTTCACAATTTTTTCTAACAATTACTTCAGCTAAACTTACTGGTTCTATGGCTTTTTCAAATTATTTTTTCAGTGCCAGCTGTTTTCCCTTTATTTCTTGTATTATTTATACCACAGGTATTTAGATAAGACGATAGCAAAACACAAATGGTACCAAGAGTAAGACTCCCTTTAATGGGAATCGCAGTCTCGTAATTCAGCCGTTTCCTATGGTTTTATTGCTGAACATGTTCCTACTTACTTCTTCTTAATCTACCACCTTCATGGTCCATGTCACCAAACCAAGTTGTTATTAAGAAGAAAATCAAGACATTCCTTAAGGAAATCCATTCAGATAACACTGTATTCTTTAGAACATTTAAATTCTTTAGGCATCTCCTCAGTTTTAGGTTTTGCACAGAAAAGTACCTGCCTCGTAGTCATAAATACACTGCACCTTCCTGCAGACCTATAATTGAGTTAGTTTGGTTTCCCTGGCAACCACCACGATTAATTAGAATACTTGAGCATGGTAAGTTTATAGATGCAGAAAATATTTCATGTATAAATAGTACAATCTGTTTATGCTCAAAGGAATTTTCCCCCTCCATTGAGAAATGGGATTTTTTTTTTCCTTTCTGTGTGGATTAATCACATTTTCTTCTCTATAAACCCTGTAAGTAATATTCAAGGATTAATGTTGATTACACCCTTTCAACCAGCACTGGCACTTGTTAGGTGATTTCTGGCCTGGGTCCTGGGCCCCTGCTGGGTGAGGCATGATTGTAACCACACTATATTTAGTGACAAAGCTGACGAAAGCATCCTCTGGGACCCATCAACATCCCCGTTTTTTCCATAAAATTAGCATGTGGTACGAATTGTATGTAAGAATATTTGTGTTAAAATTTATTTCTCTCTGTGATAAACCTTGCACAATACCGACAGGAACTCACCAATTTGTTTAAAAGATATATATTTCATGCCCGGCCGGTATGGCTGAACAGATAGAGTGTCATCCCATGGACTGAGAGGTCCCAATTTGATTCCCAGTCAGGGCACATGCCTGGGTTTCGGGTTCGATCCCCATTAGGGGGCATGCAGAAGGCAGCCAATCGATGTTTCTCTCTCACAACGATGTTTCTCTCTCACATTGATGTTTCTATCTCTCTCTTTAAAATATATAGATATTTCACATTAGGAAAGAAGATATGGGACCTATCATTTATTAAATGTTTATTCAATGAGTCAGCCACTTATTCCAGCAGGCTATTTTATTTAATCTTCACAAGATTCCTGTGAGATGGGTACTGTGAATCTCATTCAGAGATATAAAAGTGGAGGCCTTAGTAAGTTGGGCACATCACTCAGGGTCCCTCACACACCAGCACTAAGTTTGGAGTGAGAACCTATGGAGATTTATCTAAATCAAAGTCTAGGCATTCACATATCTGCCCTGGCCGTCACCACATTCCTTCTGAAGTGGCCATGGAAAAAGGAACACGAGAAATTCTGACTTCACATCGAAATAGGACACCCCGACTCCTGGTTTGCACGGACTCTATCCCCGCCCTTCTTCGCAAACAGATGCAATGTGGTACATGAGTGATATGTGTTTTACTGAGACATGCCCGGCCCCAAACTGACTTTTCAACCAACAATAACTGGATTTTAAGTTTGTTCTCAAGAAATATTTTTCAGCATGTATGTGTAACTCTTGTGTACCCAGACAGGGGGAGGTCAGCAAGGTACAGTGGGAAAGGCACGGAACTGGTGCCGGGAAGTTCTCTCACTAGCTGGCTGCTCTTCCAGGAAAGTGCACTTCTTCAGTGTTCAAAGGCTCATATCATATACTACCACTTGGAATGTTCCCTGGTAGAGGCTCTAGGAACTACTCACCCAGGTAACAATGGGAACCCCCCTCTATTCAATCTATCTAGAAAATACTCTCTAGGGCTATTCTATTTCTTTCCAAGCTATGGATACAATGTTAACTACAGAAATTCACCTTTTCCTCTCGTGGCAAAGTGTATTACAGCCCTGAAAAAAAAGTTTAAACAATTGTAAACACGAACTGATTATTCCTATGGTTTATCCAACCAAGATTATGTCTAAGATGATGACATCAGGCATAGTATGGAGGGAAGATGGCATCTTCCAGGCATCAACCTTAGAAGTTAAGGGTTTCCTCAGATGATAAACTTCTACACTAACTCATTACCTCAAAAAATGAGAATGCTTTTTAAATTGACCAAAAAAAAAAAAAAAAAAGTTAAAAGCTCTGTAACATCTTGGGCAAATTATTTACTACTTCTATGTCAAGATGATAATGAAATGTGCATTGACTATTTTCTCTTATTTTCCTTTTTGTAACTTTTCATTGAAGCTCCCTAATTCTTTTGGCCTGTGCTTTGGTAAACATATGTCCACACATTTTGCTTTTTGATAGATATGTTATGTCACCTTTTGTTTGTTGTTCCTATACTTAGGACTCGTCACCATTTATCTTCCTTCATATTGCAGCCCCCAAACCTACAATTTCTTGAGCATTTCAGATTCTCTCACTAAATGTCTCCATATCATGAATCTGTACATAGGGTTGGACCCCAGAAAAGGGACTGAGTTCGGCCTAGGGTTCATGGAATTAATCTGTAAGATGTGCTTATCAGCAGACCCAACCAGTGCCCAAGGCAGGCTCCAGGTAGATAAAAGTTGGTGCTGACAATCTAAATGTCCCATCTGGTGAGCAGGAGGATTCACCAAATAGCAGTGGTCCTTCTTCAACAAATAGGTGGCAGAATTGTGGCTCTAGTGCAACCCAAGTACTTTCAGCCCAATATCCTCCAAATGCATAAAGCATGACGTTTGTCCCCTCTGGTAAATATCTTTTTTTTTTTTCCTGGTGGTTTCCAAAATGGTACCTGACATGCCCAAAGACCAGTTGTTCAGCTATAAGCAACATATGACATATGCCCTCTTCTACTGTGGCTCCCACTTGTCACATCCATGAAGTCCTCAGACTTTCTATCATGAGAACCACAACACACGAGACAGGGGTACAGTCTCTGATGTTTCCAGACCTGCCACTTTTCAGGGAGCCAAAGCAGAGCTGTGTTCTGTGCAAAAGGACAGAGAGCATCATTCTTTCTATAACCGAGCTACATTTTGTCACCTAAAGCAGCTTGGCTTAAGAATAGAGACCCACAAATTTCCTCATAATTAAAAGACCTCATCTCTTAACCACACACTCCAAGCCCAGTCCAATGAACAAGAGCATTGGAGTTGTGTGTCAATTTTCCTCTTCGCCCTTCAACTTGCATTAAGAAGCTGCTCTGTGCCTCGCTGGTGTGGCTCAGGGGATTGAGCATCGTCCCATGGACTGAGAGGTCCCTGTTTGATTCCCAGTCAGGGCACATGCCAGGGTTGCAGGCTCGATCCCCAGTAGGGGGCATGCAGGGAGCAGCCAACTGATGTTTCTCTCTCTCATCGATGTTTCTATCTCTCTCTCCCTTTCTCTCTCTCTAAAAAATCAATAAAACATATTTAAAAAGAAGAGGCTGATCCCCAAAGAATGCAATCTCCCCTATGTAGCAATTCTTTGTTTCTCCTTTAGAATCAAAATTCTTAAATATAACTATTTTAGCAGGGTCTATGTTTAGAGTAAATCTACAATACATGAGCCTTTTAGTTATGAAGAAAAAATATCAAACCTCCATATTTGAAGAAACAGCACATTCTCTTGCAGCTCTTAAGAAACACATTTTTTCAGTGTCAGTTCATTGAGAATTCAGGAAAAATAAGAATCCAGAACAGGATCACCTTGGAGAAAAGGATCACTGTGGATAATTCTTTGAATGAATTCTGATGGTTCAGTTCTTTGAACTGAGCTGAAGGTGCTGTGAGGCAGATCTATCCTTACAGAAAGAGAGAGGAGGGCCAAGTCACAGAACTCTAGGGAGCCAGCATCCAAGCCTAGAGCCAGGACAGAAACTCAAGCACATGGACTGGACTTCTCCCATGGGAAATGGAGGGACGAGCCATCCCTGGAAAGGCTCTCGTCAGGCTGCAGATCGATCAGAGCCCAACATAACAGAATGCCAGGTCCAGCACTCAAGACTGCAGACTTCTGATCCTTTTCTGCAACCACTGGTCTTCAGGCAATGACTGACGCTCCAGCTACACCCTATCTCTTTGACACATAGGAATCAGAATTGAACTTATTAGCACAGATGAGGAAAAGCCCTCTCCACGCCCAAATAGTATGGGATCAAGAGAGCAGCATCTGCTTTTTGGTTCTCAGCATTCTCCATGGTTAGATTGTGTCTCTAGTGGCCTGTATGCTACCTAGTATGTTCGACGATGAGAGGTCACTGGACGTTTTTGAGCAGTCGTTGGTTCTGGAACACCTCAGAGTGACCTTCAGCTGGAGGTCTGATACTGCCTTTGAGAGGTCCAAGGTATTTATTAGAATTTCAGTGCTAATAGTATTAAAGATAGTGATAAAAATGACCTTTTATTGGGTCTGTATCTTGGGGAGTAGGAAGATCACTGGGCAAAGAACATCAGGACCAGGCAGGTGCCCATCCATGCTCACAGGAAGGAGGTGTTCCTTTTTAGTACTTTTCTGTGAGGGTCACTGCATCAGAATCAAGTTCTCACCTGTTGTTTGAGTTGGCACTCCTCATGCCTAATGACTAATTAATAAATTGTGAAGAATATTCCAGTTCACAAAGCCCTTGCACATGCTGTATCTTTCTTTTATTTAATTGTTTTATTTTTCAGTTACAGTTGACATTCAATATGATATTAGTTTCAGGTGTACAGAATAGTGGTTAGATATTTATATAAGTTACAAAGCGATTCCCCAATAAGTCTAGTATCCATCTTACCTCATACATAGCTATTACAATGTTATCGACTACTTTACATCCCCAAGACTGTTATGCAACTGCCAATCTGTACTTCCCAATCCCTTCATCTTTCTCCATACAACAATCCTGAGAAGTCAACAATGTAACCTTTTATCTCCACCCACCCCCACCCCGCCTCTTCACACACACACACCCTTCCTTTTGCAGAAGAGAAAACTAAGACTCGAAGAGTAAGGTCATACAATGCAATGAGTGCGGAAGTTGTGTGAGCGGATTCTGTGCCTTTCCTCAGCATGTCCTCTCCTCCTTGCTGCTGTTTTCTTCTTCCCAAGTGTGTGCCCTTTTCAGAGGACATTCTCTGGTGTGTGCAATGGGAATGGGAGGGGGATTTCCAACTATCTCAATGCCAACAGACCATTCCTTCTCCTTCCTTTTGAAAAATCACATCTTTGAAGGTCAAAATTAAACATTTTGGTGGCAGGTTTTTGTTTCTTTATGCTTTTTTTGGTCCCCTACCCTGGATAGTGCAAGCAGTTGATATTCCATATGCATTTGCTCAATATACTATTGGCGAGCTGCAGAGATGCAGAACGTTTGTGTGATGGAGCAGATTTCAAGGGCACATCCACAGAGGAGCTGCCTGCTTCCTGTCTGCCAGCTTTCTGTGTTGTTCGTTTGTGTTGTTTGTTTTAAATTACCCAAGCACCCCTGCATCAGCTCCCATTTCCAGTTACTCTTGCTGTATGTTTATTCATCATAGTTGCTATCAAAGCACAGAGCATAAATAAACTACTTAGTAAATACTTCTGAACCTAGCACGAGGAATTGTTCAGCAGTGCAGAAACAGATGCTCATTACTCCCTGAGAGCTTCGGGACACAGGGTTCAGTGCGCCGTGACAGAGGGTGGCTATTTGGCAGCGAATTGGGCAGTGGAGTGACATGCTTAATTGGCCCAAGTACCCACCACCAGGTAATCAGGTTATTCCCACCTCCTGGCCGCAGGGCAGGTGATGCTTTCTGCATTTTCTCGCTGCAAATGCCTGAGATGATGGGAGGCAGAGTACCGTGCACACCCACCACACAACAGGCAGCGAGTGAGCAGCATTGCAGAGGGAAGAAGCAACCTGAGAGCTCCTCTCGCTCTGGATAACATGCCTTCCAGCAGGTCGCTCTCAGCCACCCACACACATACACATGCAGCCTTGGCATCCCATGTCTATGTGCTTGGTCACACATGTGCACACACATGTGCTCGTGTGCATGCACACACTCACACACACACATATCTTTGACAGAAACCTGTCAGTCTGTGGCTACCCAGTCCCAAAACAACAGATTAGAGAGAAATGTTTCATGCCTGAAATTTGACAGATCTCCCTTCAGCTTACACCTTGCAAAGATGCCTTTAAAGGATTTTGTAATCCACGCAGATGATTGGTGTAGAACACATAGCAGGAGACAGGTCATGGCCAGTGTCTCCTGCCCACCAGCTGAACTCCCAGGCATCAGGGCTCTGAGCCTCTGTCAGGGGGGAACAACTGAAGCAGAACAAGCACCAAGTTTCTCCAGCCCAAACCAGTGAATAAAACAGTCACCATCTTGTGACCACTTACGGAGAGGAAATCTGACGTTCCAGTTCCTTCTCCGTGCTTGATGCCATTGGGTGAGAGGTATTCTACAATTTGCTTTACTATTTAATACCCTCAGAATCAATTGAGTTGAATTCTTGACATTTGTTAGCACACACAAATCCATTTATCTGTCCCTTTTTTGCTTCAGGAGCCAACCTTGCATTGCAAAAGAAATGTACACAGCACCCATAAAGACCCACTGATGGAGTGATAGATCTTTTTTAAACACTGGTGCATTGCAGGATTTTATGAAGCAGTAAAACTTTCTCCAGGCATGAGAAGTGCAGACTGACAGAGACCATTTTATCTATAAGGCATTAAAGTATAAGTGCCACATCGGACAAGCGTAATAGAAGAGAGAAAAAATAATTTCGGGAAAGGCGGCCAACTCCTCGAGCAAATTGGATCAGACTAGGAGGTACCTAATGATCTTCAGGAAACCCGAGAGAGGGCCAGCCTCTACAGTGCCTGAGTCTTCCATCAGAGGCACATTTGCAGACACACTGCCCTCCGTCTCATTGCAAAAATCAGTAGAAATTGAAGTAATTCCAAAAAGCCTTTTTTGAAGCAAATAGTTTAGCAACTAAGAGAGGAAACTGTTTTCTCATCTCATTGCACCTCATTTCCCCCATCCCCTTAACAACTGCATGTAATTTTATTTTTTCACAAATATTTATTGAGCACCTACTATACACAGGACAAGGCATTATATAGTGGAGGGGGGAGCTATTTCTTTGCCCTCAGGCAACAAAATGAACTAGATCCTTTTAGATTAGCCTAAGTGAAAGCAAGAAAGGAGTATGTGATGAGAGATTGACAAGAGGAATGAGCAGGGAAAATACTTCAGATTATGTGATCTAGAAGAAATGTAAGAAGTACATTTCTTTACTGGATGTCCTCATTCCTTGGTCTCATTAGATCTCATTTCTGGAAGGAATCTCCAGTCTCTTTGATTCATTCCATCTCTCTCACGCGCGATAGTTTGGTTCAGAAACCTTTCTTTTAGGGGATGTCCGTCCCATTTTAACGGAGATGGACCTCAAATATTGTTTTGATACCATTCTAATGTTCTAAATGTCTTTAGTCGTGACTTTTTTACTTTGATCCAAATTCCTGCGTTGAAGCATCTATCCAGTTTTAGTAGAGGAGCTAAAAACTGTTACTATCTCAGCAGCAAGCCTTCTCTTCTTCAGATAGATATGTTTATTTTCTTTATTTAACCTTTAAACATAGTTACTATTTTCTTGGCTTTGGTTTTTCTAAAGTGACCTCTTCTGAGACATCTCAAATATTCTATCTTGATATATAGAATGCTTCATCTTGATAAAGTAAGGATATATCGTTTTTAATCTGAACTCAGCATGCAAAGCCCAGCAACTTAGAGATAGACTCAAATCACTGCCTCATCCAAAGATACAGATCATGTCCAAGACTGCCTAGAACAGAATTATTCCCCAGGCTTCATTTAATCTGCTTGCCTCCCTTGGTATGGCACTAACAGACTGAAGTTTGAGTTGGGAAAAGTGGTTCCTTAAAACTGGCTTTATCATTTCACCTCACTGCTCAGAACTGTCTGATGGCCTCTCATGGCTGATCGTGCTGTGCTTCCCTGAGCCCTGAACAGCCACCAGGCAATTCTCATGTAATTCTTAATTACAGAGCTTGCTTCAGGCTGTGTCTGCACAGACTGCTTATTTCTCTCGCTCTTTCTAATTCTATGTCCATCTGTCTTTCCTCTTCCATGACGCCACTCTCGTTTATTTCAGACCACATTGTTCTCTGTTTTCCTGAAATCCTGTTGTGATTATTATCCAAATATCTCTTTCACACAGGACTTCATATATGGCAACATAGATTCTGTTATATAACTGGGACTTGAGGGTCCAAACAGTATACAAACTCCATCCACATTACTATATTAAATTAAGTAGCTACATATAAAATGCACCAAAAGCTATATTTAGGTAATATATACTTATATTGTATGTATTATACTCTGCATATATATTAGATGTTGCGTATTATGTATAACTATTATTCTCCTCAATATGTTCCTTGGTATATGGTAGGTAGTCACCAAAAATTTATTGAATGACAAAGATTTTCTTTTTTAAACTTTTTAATTACAAAGTTTACATTCAATATTACTCTGTATTGTTTCAGATGTGCAGCAAAGTGGTTACACAATCACGTACTTTACAGAGTGGTTCCCCCACTGCTTCAAGTACCCACCTGGCCCCTTTCATAGTTATCAGGATATGATCGACTATATTCCCTGTGCTGTAATCTACATCTCTGTGGCTGTTCTGTAACTACCCATTTATACTGCTTAATCTCTTCACCTTTTTCACCCAGCCCTCTAAATCCCCTTCCCGCAACAACTGTTAAGTCAGTTCTCTGTATCTATAAGTCTCTTTCTATTTTATTTGTTTATTTTTGTTCATTAGATTCTACATATAAGTGAAATCATATGGTATTTGTCTTTCTCTGCAATGACAAAGATTTTCAATGTTATACCTTATGTCAAAACCTTCATTGAGTTGGATTTAAACACATGAGTAAAAATGTTTTTACAGATTTTTTTCTTGCTTGGAAATTATTTTCATGTAAGTTAATTTGTAAAGTTTATACAAGAAAAAAGGCACATTTTATGGTGTGTTTATTGGAAAAGAATACTGCATAATATCTGTATATCATATAACATCTTCTGAAAAAATCTGGGAAGCGTGGTGCTAGCAGCACAGCCTAGTCTGAGTATAAAGCACGTTCGATGTCAGAAGGCAGCCAGAGATTGCCAAATTAAATACATAAGTACACAGCTTTCACCTGTGCTGAACTCCAGCTGGAATTTAAAAGTGATTTGCCCTCTCAGGAGGGATCACAGTAATCCAAGGCGGCTTGAGTGGACAGCTGCCCAAGATGAAGCCATCTCCAACCCAGCATTGTACCAGTGCCAGCTGATGGGGCACAATGTGGCCATCCTGTGGCATCAACTTTTGTCTTTCCAGTACTTTTGCTGATCCCCATATCATTTAGCCATTGTATTCATCATCCTGTAGTCAGACACACCAGGGAATTCTAAATGGTGTGTAAAGTGAACATCTGTCCACTGCAGGATGGGCACATCTGCACCCATTAATATTTCATCATTTCCCCAAATCAGAGGTCAGATGTTCACAATGTGCTAATGTCCTGGCATCTCTCTCCCATGGATTTCATGCCTCTGAAGCAGATCTTGCAATTATAAGAAAATGGCGTAGTTCTGGCAGAAAATGTGTAAGACTGTGGAGAGCCCACCTCCTGCTCTCAATGAGGAAAAAAAAATCTATTGTAAAAGATTAAATCTTCACAGCGGATTGGAACAAGGACTATGCTTGCTGCTTATTAACGTGAGATAATCATCTGTGCTATTTCCCGTATGATTGTTTAGAATAAGCATGATTTTTTTGCTCGACAGCTCCCACTTTTCTACTGTTCTCCATGTAATGATCCATGACACTGTCTTATTTTTCTTTCACCTTCTATCAGAACATCTTACCAACTGTAATCTTTTTCCCCCCCTCTATGTATTTCTCAGTCTTTTAAGTTTTACTTCATGTATTATCTTTTTATTCCAAAAGAAGAAGGCAGCCCAGCCGGTGTGGCTCAGTGGTTGAGGGTCGACCCATGCACCAAAGGTCGCCGGTTCGATTCCCAGTCAGGATACATGCCCAGGTTGTGGGCCCGATCCCCAGTGGGGGGCATGCAGGAGGTGGCCTATCGATGTTCTCTCTCATCGATGATTCTCTCTCTCTCTCCCTCTCCCTTCCTCTCTCTAAAACCAATAAAGAAAAAAAATTAAAAAAATAAAAAGAAGAAGAAGGCAGTGATCTGTGTCTCTGGACACCTTCTCTTGTCACTCCACTTGCTCGGGTTTTCTGGTCCTTTCCCTTTCATCCTGTCATACTGGGTTGGGTACAAGGTAGGAAAAAAATTATAACAATACAGATAATCATGACCTTTGTCCGTGGCTGGAAGGTATTAACGTCTGCATGGAGCTAACAAACATTTGCTGTAGAGGAGAAACACCCTCATGCAAATATTACCTTCACATATAGAAGCAAACTATTCTCAGAAACATTGCCTGGTTAATTACCAATCTCATGATGTGTTAAATATCTAAAAATAACTATTGATTGTCCTTCTTTGCTGAGTTAAAATTACAGCAGAGGCCCACAAAGAGAAAAGATGTTTTTAAAACTTGGATAGTTTCCCAGAATGTGTGTGTGTGTGTGTGTGTGTGTGTGTGTGTGTGTGTGTATGGCTTCCCACCTTCCAAAAGTACAAGGAATCTTCAGAGGTTCCCCAAGCTGTCGTGAGGTTTGGAGACAGCCTGTCAGCTGCGCATTGCCCCTCAGGAAACAAGGCCCTCTTGTTTCCTTCCCAGCTTCGCAGTTCATGGAAGCGTTTTGTTAACAGCAGGTCAGCCGTTCCAAATGCACAGTCCTTATCAGCATAGACCTTGTTATCAAGGATAAGAAAATGCTTTTTTTCAAACCTGGTTTTCTTGAAGTCTTCCCTTTGTTAGAAATCGTAGCCATTGCTGCTTTTGTGAATATATGCTATCAAACAACCTTCCTTCCTGAAATAAATTGTCTGGCTCCGTTCCAGGTTTTCCACGGTGACTCTGCACACCCCCCCCCCCCCGCCCCCCCATCAGCACTGGCACCTCACGGTCATTATTCAGGTCATTATTCAGTGGACATAGTCAGCACAGGGCTTTCTTCCTTTTTTTTTTTTTTAATAAAAAGGAGCAGTTTGGCACCCTGGCATCAGTTGAAGTGTTTGGACACTTGCTGTCTTTACTCTGTGTCAATCAATCATTGCAGACGTTCCGTTTGTTTCTATGGGGCTCACTTTGATCAAGTGTTGTAAGATGGAAAGGGAAGATAACAATGGCATTTTACATACGTTTACACAAATGGCACTCCACAGTTTACACACCGTTTTCATAAATGTCATGTTTTCCTTCCAATAACAGATTAGATAGTAGAAGATGTAGTAACAGTCTATTTTGGGACATAGGACTTGTACATGTCCATTTTTTTTTTAATTGGGAAGGAAGCTAATATTTACCTAACATTGCACTATGCATTATAGTCAGCTTTTTACATGTATTATATCATTTTTCCTCATAACAACTTTGTAAGATAAATGTTACTGTCCAAATCAGCCACAGCAAAAGGAAGTAACGTGTCCTAAGTCACAAATTTGAAGGCAGCTCCAACACCGCTCCTTCCACTCAATTACACACACTGCTGTTTGACAAATCGTTCCTGCAGTGGTTCTTCCAGAAAGCCTTGCTGCTGAGGAGCCACAGGGCTTTGGTGTTTCCGTGGTCCTCATACTTCAGTGACGTAGGTGAGCTCAGCAATGGAGCCGGCTGGGTGGGATTAGCCCAGGCTGATCCTCATTATATAACCCAGTGCAAATGGAGTTCCTGTCCTGATCTCCATGGCCAGCTTTCTGGGCTGTGTGGATGCGTTCACGTTTCTGGTCTACCCATAAAACTGGGCAACTTCAGTTAGATACAATTTAAATAAAGCAAAGCAGGTTCTGTTTGGTAGCTGCTGACCAATGGTGAATAACAGTCCTGCACATGACTGCTTTCTCTTGTCTTCAGTCCCATACATACTAATTCCTGGAACCAGACACTGTCCAATTTGGGAATGAATTGGTTCTGCTCTATCTACTAATTTACCCAGAAAAGAGTTGTATAGATTACAAATTGAGTTGAAGTCATACTAGTATGAAAGGATGCACAAATAATGAACTAGCAAGCAAAATAGAGACAGATAGATAGCAGGCTGGCAGCTGTCAGAAGTGGGGATTAGGAGCCTGAGGAAGAGGGTGGAAGGTTTGAGCAAAAAAGAAAAAAAAAAGAGAGAGAGAGAGAGAAATCTCATGGACAGGAACAACAGTGTGGTGATTGCTGGGAGGAGGTTGGCTGGGGGAGGTGAAGGGTTTGGAGGGGATAAGTGGTGATAGAAGGAGATTTGACTGGAGGTGGTAAACACACAATACAATATACAGATGTGTGTGGAATTGTGCATCTAAAGCAGCGGTTCTCAACCTGTGGGTTGCGACCCCTTTGGGGGTCGAACGACCCTTTCACAGGGGTCACCTAAGTCCATCGGAAAACACGTATTTCCGATGGCGATTCATAACAGTAGCAAAATTACAGTTATGAAGTAGCAACGAAAATAATTTTATGGTTGGGGGTCACCACAACATGAGGAACTGTATTAAAGGGTCGCGGCATTAGGAAGGTTGAGAACCACTGAAAAGCCTGTATAATTTTGTTAACCAGTGTCACCCAATAAATTCAATAAAAAGGAAAAAATTTAAAATATAAAAGTAAGTTCCCAGTTGTCAAAAAATGAGCATACATGCCCGGCCAATGTGGCTCAGTGGTTGAGTGTTGACCCATGCACCAAGAGGTCGCTGGTTTGATTCCAGTCAGGACACATGCCCAGGTTGTGGGCCCGAACCCCAGTGGGGGACATGTGGGATGTTCTCTCTCATCAATGTTTCTCTCTCTCTCTTGCTCCTTTCCTCTCTCTCCAAAATCAATAAAGAAAACAAATTTTTTTTAAATGTGCATACATTTATACTTCTAGTGGGACTCTAAATACTAAGATCTATTTGAAGGGGAGTTATACAATATGAGCTGAAAGCTAGGAAGAGTTCACACCATTCCCCCACCCCCACCCCAGGAAAATAACTTCCAGGAATATGTTACAAGACACACAGTTTTGTAAAAATAGATTTACGAACTCAATTGATCATCACATGTCAAAACACTGTTGTCATATCAAATTGTAGAGTTTTTTAATTACTGAGGTGTCATTTATGTACACTAAACAACATAATTAAGGTGTAAAACTCAATGACTTTTGATTTATATTTTCACCCATGAAATGATCTGAAAAATCTAATACTGAGCATTTCCATCGCCTCTAAAAGTTTTCTCATGCGCCTTTGGAACTCATCCGTTCCTTTACCCTTATCCCCAGACAAATGCTATCACTTACTATAGAGTGCTTTGTAGTCTATAGGATGTGTTTAAAAGGAATCATACAGCACTTATTATTTTGTGTCTGGATTCTTTCAGTCTGCACCATGGTTTGGAGATTCATCTATGTTGTTGTATGTATCAGTAGCTCTTTCTTTTTAATTGCTAAGTAGTATTACATTGTATGTATATAGCACACTTTTTTATTCATTCACCCATTGATAGACATTTGGGTTATTTACAGCTTCGGGTATTACAAATAAAGCTGCTATGAATATTTGTATATAAGCCTTTGTATGGCAGATGTTTCACTTCTCATGGGTAAATATCTAAGCAATAGGATGGCTGTATCATGTGATAGGTATATGTTTAACTCAATAAGTAAAAATTTTTACACTGTCACAACAAAAAACAACAACTAAGTAAATTAATGGTGCTATCTCCAAATGGAACATTATGCAATAATTTATAGTTTTTAATTATGATTCTGAAGAATATTATGAACATGAGAACATGTTTAATAATACATCGTTAAGTGAAAAAATTTAAAACAGGCTCTCAAACAATGTGTATGTTCTTTAGAAAAACAGTGAACTTTGTACAGTAATGTCAACAATGGTTATCTCTAAGGGTAGTTTATATTTTTTTCAGCTGCCTTTTCTTTCTAAATATTCTGAGACAGAAATGTATTATCATAGAAAAAGTAAATATATAATACATAATAAAAATATATAGGTATGTATATGCATATGTGTGTGTGTGTGTGTGTGTGTGTGTGTGTGTGTGTGTGTGTGAAGTTTTTAAGTCTCTCCAAAGGCACATCTCCCCTCTGAAGGAAGTACTTTTCCAGCATGGGAACTCTGGGAGAAGATGGTAGAGTCATAATAAATGTCTAAAGGTAGTATCTCAGTTATTTTGCTCCTAACCAAAAGGTAGATGGTCAGCTATTAATAGAAATGTAAATAATAGGTCTTAACTTCTTTCTGGAGCAAGACTTGGAATGAATAAATAACAAATTCTTAAATATTTCTACCATTTTACTATTTGCCAAGTGTTTGTCACATGTATTAATCCAGGTTAATCCTTACAACCACCCTTTAAGTAGCCCCAAAGGAGTTTATTGCCAGAATAAAACTATAAATTGTGAGTTTAAAATTTGCCAGCAGATAAAGGCACGTGTTTTATTCAAACGTATAGACTTGTAAAGCATCACTTTATCATAGGCTTACTTTGTACTATCTATGTGCTTCAGGGTGGTGTCAGGGAAGGAATAATTCTGAGATGCCTTTGTGTTGCTGTGAGCAATTATTAAGATGGAAGCAGAAAACTAGTCTTTGGGTCTCTCCAAGTCTATAAATTTAAGCACGGAAGTAGATCCCTACATAAGAAGATGAAGGGTGGTCCTGGCCAGGTAGCTCTATTGGTTAGAGTATTGTCCTGATCGACCAAGTTTGTAGGTTCCATTCCCTGTCAGGGCACATACAAGAAGCATCCAATGAATGCATAAATAAGTGGAACAACAAATCAGTGTCTCTCTCTCTTTCTCTCTCTCTCTCTCTCTCTCTCTCTCTCTCTCCCTTTCACTCTCTCTAAAGTTAATAAATAAAAATTTAAAGAAAATTTAAAAAATAAAAACAAAAAAAAGGAAGATGAAGGATGATTTATATATATAAATGAAGATTACACACACACACACACACACACACACACACACACACACACACACACATATATATCCTCTGCCTTAAATTCACCATCTTCTGCTCTCTCCCCATCTCAAATAATGTCTTGCTCAGTGAATGATGAATGATCCCAACTCCATTATCCCGGCTGGGGAAATCCAGTCAGTGCCACGAATGCTTGGGCATATTTAGTAGATGTTGTAGTGAATGTTCTCTCAATGATCCTACTCCAGCCTTCTTCAGGGAGAGAATTGTCCATTAACTTTCCATTGGAAACATACAGACTCATCAGAGGTATGGAAGTCACACATGTGGAGCTGTGCTAAAACAATGAAGTCACCTACTTTCCTTCCTTTAAAAGCTCTAATCTCTTATTACTGTCACCTCTTTATTTTTATAGCATTTATACAATCTATGTAACTTCATTCAGACTTGTAATATGGTTTTATACAAATATTTTCCCACCTAAATTATATTGCTTATTCATCTTATATTATATTTCTCTTCTTATTCATCTCTGCACCATTTGGAGAGCTCAGCATAGTGGCTTTGTACCTAGTAGGTGTTCAATATATTCAATATGTTACTTGGATTGAATTTGTTTTATCGATTTACAGTCCATTTTACAAAATGCTAACAAATTAATGTACCCTAGCAAACTGCTTTCATTGTACTTTTTCTGGCATAATGATCATGAGCTCCCCATTGTCACCCAATGTCGGTCCCTCTAGTGCTAGCTTAATGCAGACGATGTACTTCCTGTTTGTCCTATGAATTTTTCTCTATGCTTCCCCCCAAATTCCTCTTTCTCCCACCCCAGCAAGTGAGATACCTGCCAAGGTCTCAGCAGCTTTAGAATGATCAGTCTTTAGTATGATCAGTACTTTTTCTAGTTCTGTCATGTAACTGCTCTGAACAGTATCAAGGGCTATGAATTTTACTCTACTTGCAAGCCAGCAAGTTAGCCTGCCACAGCTTCGTGGATTTTCTGGTGAAAAACATAGCACTCCTATGTCAGAGACAAAGGGTATGCATTACAGTAACAGCAAGTGCCAGAGCATGAGCATTTATACTGTTTCTCTGACACAGTACCACAAAGAAGGCCAAATGAAACCATCGCATGGAGTAGGTTCCATTACAATAGAGGAACCCTGAGCTTAGGGAAGTGGAATATTTTGTAATGGTCAGAAAACACGCATACCCTTTGCTCCAGAGGGAGACACCATGCCTGTCTTCCAAGACTCTAAGTGAATCTGTCACTTGCTGTGGAGGGAAACACAACTTCTACCTTTCGAGGATGTTTGCTGTGCAAGTCTAGAATGAAGGACAATCAGTGACTTGCTTCACAAGTTGTGCAGAAATGCAAGAGACACATGGAGAACTGTCTCCCAACAATATCTACCCCTCATTTCTATGTTATCGCTGCTTCTAGCAAATTTTTTCATGAGTATGTCATTCCAATGCCTACTCGAATTAATCCAACAGAAGCTAGGACAAAATCCATTCAATTTGTCTCAGAGAACACTTAATAAAGGCTACTATGAGCCAGACCCCAAGCAGCAGGATGAGGCCACTTGCAGTAATAACCTCAACCTCGCCTCCCAGGATCCCAGATCCAGTTAGCTGAGCAAACCACATAAGCCACGAGGTTCTACTTTAGAAAGTCAAGTGACTTTCTAAGTTTCTGTATTGACTTTTCCACTTAGACTGAGCCACTAACCCAGGTGTAGCATGATGTTTTAGGATTTTTCTAGACTCTGTGCCTTGGTCTGTAAGAAGTAAGTTTATAACAATTTTATCATCCATAATAACCCTTGCCAGAGAATTGCAGCTAAATCGAATGCCTTCTCGGGTAAAATTTGGGTAATTGATTATATCAGCTTGTATCAGACACAAAATTCTTACCAACTTTTCTAACTGGATGACATTTATTATATGGATAATTGTCCATCATGTGAATATCTGTATACAGGGTGAAAATGAATAATGAGTTAGTTATGCTTCCCAGAAATGCCTCTTAATATTCAAGGGTAGCTTTACTTCAGAGAGATCTTGCAGTCTTCTGGGGGCTGCATGATCTATTGTTGGTGTTTCTTTAAACACTTGAAAATCTCTTATGATCACCTGCAAAGCACAAGTCACCATATTTTTGGAGAGAGGTAAGGTAATAAATGTCTGGCTTTCTCCCAAGAAGTATAGTCTTGAGGGTGCACATGGTACCACTTCAAAAAGTTTGTAATTATCAAGGCCTGCCCAGTAGAATTTACATCAGTCTGATGGCAGAGGTTGACAGAACCCCCAATATGGCCTCCTAGTCACAGGTCTTAGGTTTTCCAGTTCAATTTGAATAATTGTTTTTGGAGGAACTTCCAAAGAGCAGTCAGTCTAATTTGTCATGTTTATCCACACCACACTCTGGTAGCATTTGTCTGCCCCGTGGAATGACTGGGAGCAGGGTGGCGAAGACATCGGAGGGTGGTGACGGGTAGAAACTAGGGCCATCCCATGTTTTTTCTGATATACCTGTCAGGAAGGTTAAAAGAAAATGTGATCAAGTCATGGTCAGGACTGTGTGGTGAGAAATGGCAACCCAACGCTCAGTAAAATTCAAGGCATTTGCAATCGTTTGGGAAAAGCACAACAGGGTGTTTTCCTTTATGAAGAAGGCCCCAGAAACAACTCTGAAAGACAGAGGTCGTTAATATCTGCTTCCACCAATATCTCCAATATCTGTCTAAGGTGTTCCTCTTTCAGGTGCTGAGATTATTGTTTTCATTCTACTGCCCCCCCCCCCAAAAAAAGTGGCCTGTTTGTACATGACTCAGAACTTTTGCCTAGGAGGGTCCAGTGCAAGAGGGAAAAGTTAATTTTTGTAAATCTTACAGAGACCCATTATGCCCCCCAATTTTGACCCACATGGCCTCCAAAGGGGTGTTCTGCAAGTGGAATACTCAACCAACTGGTTATTATCTTTATGATTTTGGACTCTGTTAATCAAACCAGAGAATCTAAAGGTCTGAACCACAATTACGTTTTAATCTCCAAGGTCCCCTTTGGGCTGGACTGTCATTCAAAGGATGTGCCAACTGGGCTGACCTGGGGTTGTCATTAGGGAAAAGAAAAAAGGCATCATGGCCAAGAATAGTCAGGGAAGAATCCAAAACTTTCAAAATAGGTCTATATTATTTTTTACTTCTTTCATCCTGATCATTACCCAGGAAGCAGCTAAGAGAAGATGAACTTTCTCTAGGCAGAACTCATTCCCTTACCAAATACCTTATTATGGTGTACAGAAGATAGGAAGATATAGTCAGAAATCTTTTTCAGTCGATTCTTGAAGCCATTCCAAGTTCAATAAAAGCAGATGCCTATGATGACAAAGAGTGTGGAATTCCATCAATTATCTTTACTGTTAACTCTTTGTTGAGTGGCATACCACTGTACCATAGCTTGTCTGAAAATGTTCTGGAAAGCTGAAAACATGGCACAATTAATTTCAAAAGCCATGTGGTATGGCCAGAGTTGGCTTATTGGACTGGCACAGCAACATGGTTACCTGCATCAACAAGGTCGAGTCCTTTGTGCGCTCTCCATGGTGGTTGATGTGCTGATGTGTATGGTATAAGGATGGACCAGGTAGATGTGGCGATTTGTATAGTTCAGGCTCCATGAGCAGCTTGCTTACAGTTGGACTCAGCAGAGAACAGGCCCTCACCATGGGCATCTTTGTGAATAACAGAATGACACATGGTTCAGTTAGCTGTCCCAAAAGTGCCTTTGGTATGCTCCAATGAATGCCTTTAATTTGTCCCAAAATGTATCTTTAATAGGCCTGTCTCTGTGGTTTTCCAAGTAGCAGATCAAATGACCAGACTACTGGCAACATCTCAATAATCAGTAAAAATATAACAAAATGCATGAAGGTGGGTATTGACCAGAGCTGTGAGAAAACTCTGGTTCTGTCCACATCCATTTTTACCAGTATGTAGTGGGTGCAGCAACACGGTGGATAATATCAAGTGTGAGCTTAGCCAGACCATCTGTTAGCCAGGCCCAGGCATTCAGGAGAGCCTCTGAAAATCAAGTTTCATTGAGATAGTGACTGTGCTACAGGCATAGAGTTGAGAGTGAAATTCCCCTGAAATAGAATAGCTGTCACTTGTTCATGGAAAACTGCAATGCTGCTGAACCCAGGCTCTGTACATTCTTGAAAATACCATTTCCACTTGAAAAGCTGGTCTCGCTGGGCCCCTCCCACCTTGTCAGAAAGTACACACTGATCCACCCCAAATAGAAATACCAGGCTGTAGAGTATTAAATCCTCCATGCGTTGAGGGTTCCATTTTTACAAAAGCACAATAGCAATCCAATAGCTGCTTTTCAAAATGGAGGCAACAAATCCAAAATCCCAAGGAATATTTCCAGATAGAGGCTGGCTCTTCATCAGGGCCTCCACTTGGTGGAATCCTAAGTCAAAGAGACTTATAGTTCAAAGTAGTCTTTAGAGTTAAGGGACCCCAAATATATGAGAATCTCTCTACATGCAACAATCCCTAATGAGAATAAATAATAATCTCTCTGTTGTTTATGAGACAGAGACATCAAAGCACATAACATCAATTCTTTCTATACATTCAGGTGTAAAAACAACATAAGTACACTGAATCTTTCCAAAGCCCACCCAAAATGTCTGTTAGCTTTTCTTTCCCATGAACCCTGCCCAAAATCCATGAGTTGAATTCTGGTGCCCCCTCCTTTCACAAGATTGGGTAGGATGGTGACTTAGATGCCTGTATCCAACAGAACCATGAGTTTAAGTCCTTCACCTCCCAGAAGATCCCTAGCCTGAATAGATTGGTATAGGCCTTTGGTAGTCTTTAGGGACAGAGAGACCTCAACCCTACCTCTCATCATCTTCTCCTTAATGCGGCTGAGGTTGGAGTAGAGAAGGGAGGAATCAGGAGTACTAATAGAAAGGTATGTTTGCTTTCAGGTTTGAGTAATATGGTGACTATTTGTGACTCAACCAAATAAAATTTTTATTTATTTATTTTGTCCATTCAATGCCAGTCTATTTTAACTTTGGGAATTCTTTGACTCAGCAGCTATAGGCACATTATTTTCTATCTAGGACCACAGGGTTTTTACTTTTTATGGATATAGGTCTTGACTTGCACAGTACCTTTTTAGGGGGATAGATAATAGGATATAAAGATTTATTAAACAATTTCACTATTTATGAGTATGACATAACTTTCTACTTCCTACTTCTCAGATAAAATTATTGTCCTTTTTTCTTGTTTTAAAAAGTTTTTATTGTATAAAATATACATAATATGAAATTTACCATTTTAATCATTTTTAAGTGTACAGTTTAGTGGCATCAACTACATTCACAATGTTGTACAACCATCCCCAATATCAATTTGCAGAACTTTTACAGCATCCCCAATAGAAACACTGTACCTGTTAAACAATAACTCCTTATGTCCCCTTTCCTCATCTTCTAATAACCTCAATGGACTTTCTGTCTATAAATTTATTTATATTCTAGTACCACATATAAGTGGAATCATGCAATATTTGTTCTATTGTGCCTGACTTATTTTACTTAGCATGTCTTTAAAGCTCATCCATGTTGTAGCATGCATCAGAATTTCCTTTCTTTTATTTATTTTTTTCCCTTTATTGTATTTTTTTAGCAGTTTTATTGAGATATAATTCACATGCCATAACATTTACCTTTTAAAGTATACAAATCAATGTTTTTATATATTTATAGAGTTGTACAATGATCACCACAATCAATTTTAAAACACTTTTACCCCCAGAAGAATTCTCATACCCCTTACCAGTCGCTAATGATTCACCACCACTGGCAACCACCAACCTACTTTCTGCCTCTACGGATTTGGCTACTTTGGACATTTCATATAAACAGTCTTAGCCATGGATTTTTTGCAATTTTTTATTATTGAGATATAATTTACACAACATAAAATTCACCATTTTAAAGTGTATGATTCAGTGACTTTTAGTATATCCATATTGTTGTGCATGCATCACTACTATCTAATTCCAGAGCATTTGCATCACCCCAAGGGGAAGCTGTGTACTTGTTAGCAGTGATTCTCAATTCTCTACTTTCTCCACTCCCTAGAAAGATTCATCTATGTGATACCATGTCCCAATACTTCAGTCCTTTTCATGGCCAAATGTCCCATTATGTGAATACCATATTTTACGTATCTATTCATCAGCTGATGGAGATTTCAGTTATTTCTACTGTTTAGCTCTTATGAATAAAGCTGCTATGTCATGTATGTACTTGTTTTTGTGTGGACACCTGTTTTCAATATTCTTGGGTACATAGTTAGGTATAGAATTGTTGAGTCATATGGTAATAATGTTAACTCTTGAAGGAGATGCCAAACTGTTTCTCCAAATCAGCTGCACCACTTTGCCATCCCAGGAACAATGTGCAAGGGTTCTCATTTCTCCACTTCTTGATCTATCTTTGTTATTATCTGTGTTTTTTATTTTAGTCATCCTAATAGGTGTGAAATCATATCTCATTGTGGTTTTGATATGTAGTTTTCAAATGACTAATGATATTTAGCATTATGTAATGTGCTTATTTATATACTTATTCATCTTCTTTGGAGAGATGTCCATTTATATCCTTTGCCCATTTTTTAATTGGAGTATTTATGTATTAAACTGTAGACATTCTTTATGTATTCTAGAAGTAAATCCTTTACCAAATATACAATTTGCAAATATTTCACCCCATTCTATAGATTGTCTTTTTATTTTCTTGATGGTATTCTTTGAAGCACAGAAGATTTTAATTTTGATGAAGTCCAATTTGTCCCTTTTTTCCTCCCCCTTGTTTCTGTGATGTCATAGCAAAGAAATCTTTGCCTGACCTAAGGTCATGGAGATCTATAACTATGATTTCTTCTAAGAGTTTTAAAATTCTATCTCTATCATTTAGGTCTATGGTTCATTTTGAGTTAATTTGTATTTAGGTGTAAGGAAAGGGTCTAACTCCACTTTTTAACACATGGAAATCTGTTGTTCCAGCACTTTTTAAAAAAAGACTATTCTTTCCTTTGGTGAATTGTCTCAGCATTCATGTTGAAAATTAACAGACCATAAATAAAAGAGTTTATTTGTGGCTTTTTAATTCCATTTATTAATCTACATATCTATTCTCATGTCACAGCAACACCTCTTTTTTAAAAAAAAAAATTTAAGGAGTTCATCTTAATCCCAAGTATTTGCTGCCCATTGTCATGATGACTCCTTGTAAATTCTTGCCTGATTTCAACACAAGAAATAAAGAAGTATCTAGGACAATGGGACTGATCACAAGAATGTGTCTGAATTTCTTTGGGACAGTTTCTCCTTCTCCGATGGTTCATCTTCATCAGCAATGAAACCCATTCTGGGGCAATAAAAGTCCAAGTGATATTCACTTATCTTATCTCTGGCTTTCCACAGGATGTTTTCTCTCTTGGGGAAATCTCCCCAAGGAGGCTAAACACTCTTACAGCTTTAAATCCTACTGTAAAAAGTTCTGACACCTTTTGCTGTCATCTTCAAGTCAGTCTGAGGTCTGCATAACAGGCTTCAGGAAGGTCTGAGCCATTAGATGGTCTTGCTGTTACTTTTCTTCCTTCACAAATATTATATGCCCTTGCCCCCTTTCTCTAGTGTTCCAACAAATTGCCTAAATTCCAACCATAATGACTCTCAATTTCATGATAACGTAGATGTACATCTCTATGACTGTGACACCTCTGAAATTTTACTTTACATACAACCTAACAAGTTACCCTGCTGCATTTTCATCAATGCTGGCAGAAGACACAAGACTACTAAATCAGAGACAAAGAGCAATTTGTTCCTCACAGTAATATCACTAATCAGAGGAACTGTGTGCTAGTAACCTAAGCCTGTATTTCTACATGGTGGTATTGAGAAGGACACATGACATCTTCACATGCAGTGGATTGTGTTCCAGGAGAGAAACCCAGAGCTTTGGGGACCCAACCTTTAATAATGGGCATAAGCATGTCTAGCCTTTTTTCTGGAGGAAAACACTCTCTTTACCTTCCAAGGCTTTACTCAAACCTGCCTTTTGCTCCAGAGACACTCTATCTTCTAAGGTTGTTTGCTATGAGAACACCCTTAAGAAGATAATTTGAACAAAGACTGGACAAGGTGTCACTTAGCTAGGAGTGCAGAAATGTGAGAGACCCATAAAGATTTGTCTCTCAACAAGCAGCAACTGCCAAAGTTCAGTGTTTTTCTCCTACTTGTGGGATCCTTCCTAAGGTCTTATTGCAAAAACATTGAGCATGTGTCTCCAGAAAATGGCAGTAAAATATGGGGCCATGCATTCTCTTTTGTTGACCTAATTACTTGTAAGTTTTTCCAATAGAGCCTATTCTACTTAGTGTCAAACCAAGTGATTTTTTTGTGGTATTTGGTGTTTTACAGGAGTTCTAGTTTAACCACCCCTCTTCTGTCAGATACTTTAATGGATTTGTTTCTGTTTGGTGGAAAGGAGGTGTTGTAAGTGGGGTGTGTGTGTGTGTGTTTACATTTTTTTTAGACTTTATATTTTTAGAACACTTTTAGGTCCACAACAAAATTGAGTGGAAGGTACAGAGATTCCTCATATACACTTTTCCCCACCAAATGTATAACCTCCTCCATTATCAGTATCCCTCACCAGAATGGTACTTTTTTTTTTTTTTTTTAACCAGGGATAAACCTACATTGACACATCATAATCACCCAAAGTTCATAGTTTATCTTAGAGTTCACTCTTAGTGTGGTACATCCTGTGGGTTTGGACAAATGTATAATAACATATACTCATCATTAGTATATCACACAAAGTATTTTCACTACCCTAAAAATCCAGTGTTTCACTGATCTTTTTATTGTCTCCATGATTTTACCTTCTCCTGTCACATAACTGGAATCATTCAGTATGTAGCCTTTTCAGATTGGCTTCTTTCATGTAGAAATATGCATTTAAGGTTCCTCCATGTTTTTTTTTTTTACACCTTGACAGTTCATTTCTTTTTAGTGCTTACTAACATTTCATTGTCTAGATGCACCATGGTTTATTCATCCATTCACCTACTGAAGGATATCATGATTGCTTCCAAGTTCTGGCAATTATGAATAAAACTGCTATAAGCATCTGTCTGCAGGTTTTTGTGGGGAGTTGGTTTTTAACTCCTTTGGGTAAATACCAAGGAGCATGATTGCTGGATTATATGGTAAGAGTATGTTTAGTTCTATAAGAAACCACCAAAGTGTCATCCAAAGTGGTTGCACCATTTTTCATTCCCACTAGCGGTTCCTAAGAGATCTTGTTGCTCCACATCCTCACCAGTATTTGATAAACCCAGTGTTCCAGATTTTGACCACTCTAATAGGCGCGAGGTGGTATCTCATTGTTGTTTTAATTTGCATTTCCCTGATGATGTATGATGTGGAACATCTTTCCATATGCTTATTTGTCATCTGTAAGTCCTCTTTGGTGAGGTGTCTGTCAAGGTCTTTGGCCCATTTTTTAAATCAAGTTGCTTGTTTTCTTGTTTGTGGTTACCTTTTGAATTCCAGGAGTCTAAATGTGTCTTCTGCTTCTTTTTCTTGTTATCAAAAGATGCTTATGTTATTTATTCTTCTCTCCAAGAATCTATGTTTTAAGACTGAACCTTCAAACTGCACAAACTTTTAAGTCCTTTCCCTGTAGTCTGTGCTCTGGTCAACCTGAATCATTTTTTAGTAATTGTAGACGTAAGGTAGACTCAGTCTCTCCAGTGGTGTATTGTCAACCCATGGCTTCTTCGTTGCTTCCCTTTTCTGTCTTCCCTGCAGTTTTTCTTAGTTAGTCTGTCTTTGCACACCAAAAACACTGCTATGGAGAAGTGTGGAGTGGGAAACTGAGAAGCAGTGCACTGAGATTTGGTCATTTTTTCTTTCTTTCTTTTTTAAATTTAGAGTTCTTTTGAAATGTGGACATTCTCTGTCTTTAAGTTATGCTGTGAGCATGGTTTTAGTGTAGACTTATCTTTCCTTTTTTATTATTCTACATTCTGGAGAAATTATTGTGGGAAGGGAAGCGAGACAACCACCATTATCCCCAGGTATCTAACAGTCCTAGGGGGTTTATGAAAACACCGATTAAAACACTGATTATTAAAGCATTCCTAGAGTTTCTGATTCAATAGATCTGGGGTGGGGCTTGAGAATTTGTGTTTCTAATGAATTTCCAGGTCATGTTTGATGCTGCTGGTCTGGGAACCCACATTGAAAAGCATTTTTTTTTTCCTGGTAAAAACTGACCACATGACAAAATGAAGAAAGAAGAAAAGATTATTCCCATAACAGAGGAGTGTACACTTGACCCTAGATTAGATTATACTTAAACTGATTGCTTCCATCTTACATGGCTTCAAAAACAAAAAAAGGCCAGTCAGTCCAATTATCTTAGGAACTGAAACTGTGAAGTTATGGCTGTAGAAGATAAAGCTGAAGCTGAAATAGTAGAGAGGGGGTCATAGTTATAAGGGCATGAAAAGGATCCTGTCAGGGCTCAGAGTGTGAGAGAACAGACAGACAGAGAAAAAGGAGAGAAGCCAAGACTGAGACAGGTGCCTCTTTTAAAACAATGATAAAGGCTATGAAGAAAATGAAATAGGATTACCGAACAGAAAGTAAGTGGTTACAGATTTAGGGTTGGGCAGTGAGGCAGACAGCTTGAGATTTGTATAAATAAAAGAAGGCTCCCTCTGAGGAGGTAATATTTGAGCTAAGGACTGAATGATTCGCAGCAGTCAACCATGCAAAAATCAAGGGACGAGAATTCCAGACGGGATACCAAATGTGAATGTCCTGGAGTGAGAATGTCAACAATAATGATGGCAGCTTTGAATTAACATCTTTATAGCTCTATGACCAAAAGCCAAAATGTCACTTCCTCACCAGTTCATGCCTGAAAAATACTGGAATAGGAGACCGAGTGAACTTATTTGGTCCAAGTACTTATCACTAAGCAAATTACTGTGGCCAGTGGGTAGGATATTATCTAAATAAGAAGGAGAAGGCATGGAAACAGCCACCAGGGATGTGCTGGGAGCCAGGTAGCCAAAGCAATTTACATCTATTACATTATCTCTCTAAGCTTCTCAGTGTATATGTACATGTGTACACACACATACACACACACACACACACACACACCCTTTCCTATATATACAATTTGAAAAAATATCCGTTCTTATCATAATATGCTGCTTTGTATATAAATAAGCACAACCATAACAACCATAATGATTTTCCCCACTGGAGAAAAACCAAAATCATGCCCATCTTCTACATCTTATTTTCAAATGTAATTAGATCGATATGCATTCCTCATGATTCTACAATCTTTGAGTTGAAGTTGCAACCATCTTTAATACTTTCCATTTATAAAGTATGGGAAAAGTAGGACCATCACATTGAAAATGTCAATGCAGGAAAGGGCAATGTGGAAAAGTATATCTAGTACCATGTCCTTCTTTCTAGAAAAGCACAGACCCCTTGTTGAACTAATATGGTCACCCTCAGTTTTATTCTTTGGAAGAATTTCTCTTGTCCATTATCCTTCAAGGCTAAGAAGGGCACTGAACAGGGCTTTTCTGTTAAGGACCATTCCCTTTTAGTGCACCCTTTATTATGGGCACAATTACAGAAAACCAGAGGTTGCCTGATAGAAGATGAAAATTATAGGTCTTAAAATGTGGTCCTGGCTGAGCCAGCAGTAAGCATAAGAATGAGAGAAGATATCAGCCATGTTTAATTTACCTCTGACATGGGACTCAGTGCTGTTAAAGCAAACCTTGGCTCATCTAGCAATGGCTATATCTCTTTATAGTCTGTGGGAGATCATAGCTGTTGGAATTTGTGGTACAATAAATGAGAGAGGAGAAACATTTCTTAAATATTCATAACTTTGCCATTATGGATTTACTATTCATGAACATATTTCTCCTTTCAGTTTTTGGGGTATAGATTATACTTGGTGAAGAAAAGAAACTTTTTAAAGGAATCATTTTCTTCTCTAACCAAGTTTAAGAGACTCTTTATTTACAGACCACTGGGGGAGGGAAGAGTATCACCAACTAAGAACTATAAAAAAAAGGAAAAGGGAAAATGATCTACAGAATTTGATACTAATAGAGATTCTGGATAAGTTTTGTAAAATCCATGACACACACACACACACACACACACACACACATCATATATGTAAAGTGTATCTAGTAATCCATTCAGTTAAAAAAGTAGATGTCAGTATGCCTCAGACACCTAAAAGCATTTTCTTTCCAGGTGGCTATTTTATTTAGATAGTGACCAGTAGCTCTGATACTTCTTCAGCATTTCTGTTTATTGTTCTGTAGTCCAGTGATCTTCAAACTTTGTAGACTTAGAACCATATTAATAAGATGCACAAAATTCCCAATAAGTAAAACACAGGTGTATTTATTAGTATATTTTCATGTGCTAATGTAAACAATTCCAAATTTGTAACATACTTGTAAAGCTAATCAGTAAGTAGTCAAGATAATGCATTAGCCATTTCCAGTGTGTTAAATGTTCATATAATACATTTGAATGTGCAAATTTTCTTTTCAATTGAAGTTTTTAAATAGTCTGAAATGAAGTAAAATAGGAGATTTGAGTCGTGTGTGGAACCTACAAACCCCACTGAAGAACAAACATAGTTGGATAGGCACAGTCTATTTCACTTCAAGTTTATGTGAAGTAGTGGTTGGTACTTGTCTAACTTGTTTGCAGTTTTTAAAAAATTGTCTTCTTATAGTTCTTTTAAGAGCAAAGTATCTTTAGAGCTATTCATTCACTTTTTAAAAGCATCCTGGTTAAGTAAGTGACTCCCAAAGCCATCAATGAGTTATGTGGTGGATATATGCCCAGGAAACACTGTTCATAGGTTCTAATATATTTTCCTTTAGGACACTCTTCTTGGAAATTCGCCAACAGAGAGATGGCTATTTTCAATTTCCTATTGTTGTAATTCTGTTAAATGTTAACTTACAAGGGAGTATATTTCCTATCTTATATGAACAAGCCCCCATATGCTAGCCCTCCCTTATCTGAGGTTTTGCTTTCCATGGTTTCAGTTACCCCCAGTCAACCAAAGTCCAAAAATATTAAATGGAAATTACAGAAATAAACAATAAGTTTTAAATTGCACGCTGTTCTGAGTGGCATGATGAAGTTTCTCAAAGTCCTGCCTGGGACCTGAATCGCCCCTTTGTCCAGTGTCTCCACACTGCAGGTGCCCCCTGCCCACTAGTCACATAGCAGCCTTCATTGTGATCAGCTCGACTGTTCTGGTGGCTCAGGGCTTGTGCTCAAGTCACCTTTATTTCACTGATTAATGGCCCCACATTGCAAGAGTAGTGATGCTGGCAATTCAGATATGCTGACAAGAAGCTGCAAAGTGCTTTTTTTTTTTAAGTGAAAATTAAGAGTTCTTAACTTAATAAGGAAAGAAAAAAAACCTTATGCTGACATTGTTATGATCTATAGTAAGAATTAATCTTCTATCCATGAAATAAGGTAAGACATTTTGAGAGAGAAACCACATTCATATAACTTTTATTACAGTAAATTGTTATAATAGTTATATTTTATTTTAGTTATTGTTAATCTCTACTGTGCCTAATTTATAAACTTTATTATAGGTCTGTATGTATAGGAAAAATACTATATCTATAGTCTATCTATCTATTAGCTATCTATCTATCTATCTATCTATCTATCTATCTATCTATCTATCTATATGATTTGATACTATCTGTGGTTTCAGGCATTCACTTGAGGTCTTGGAACATATTCTCCATGGATAAGGGGGAACTGCTGTACTCATGTTTACATAGGAAATTGGAACTCTGGGTGGTGGTGGTGGTGGTGTGTGTGTGTGTGTGTATGTGTGTGTGTATGTGTAAGGAGATATTTGGACAATCATTGATAAATAAAAGGCAAAACATCAATGACCTTCTAATATGGAAAGATTTGAACTTTTTTTTTTTTTTTTTTTTGGCAAACATATTAGACAACTAAGTACTTAAAATATTTTCACTCTGTGATTTTTTCCAAAAATGGGTTAGTGATTTAAAAACTTACTAAAATACAACAAAATAAACAATATTTAGGACTGGCTTAAATATTAAGGTGCTTCAGTTAAAGTTCAAATAAGCTCTATGACCTTGGTAAGCAATATAATTTCTCAAAGACCCCTTGCTTTTGCATAAAAAGTTATTTAACATTCTGGGTCTCAATAGGAATCAACTAGGGTGTTCTTAAAGATACTGATTCTTGGAAGAATCAAAACAAATCAGAATTTCTGGCGCTGAAGCCAGATTTTGGTATTTGATTTATTTTTCTCTAGATGGTTCTGATATACAGACTGGGTTGAGAACCATTAATCTAGTTAGAATCTAGTTGTCCACTAAGAGCCTCTTCTTCATTCATTACATTTCTTCTATTGTTCTGGCCCAGCGATCCTCAAACTTCAGTGTCTATTTTAATCACCTGGTGCGGGGATATTAAAATGCAGGTGTCAGGTCCCATCCCGGGAGCTTCTGATTCAGGAGGCGCGGGTGGAGCACACAATTTGCATTTCTTACAAATTCCCAGGTTCTACCGCTCTGGGGATCGCACTTTGCACGTCACTGTACTAGCCTTTAACCAGCGCAGGCCTCCTCCATAAGGTGTAAGTGGGCACACATGAGTTCTGTTCAGAACCGTGGACGTTTTCAGTTTGCAAGCAAGCTTTGAGAATATCTCCTAAACACTTCATTTTACAACTGAAATAAACTGAGGTCCAGAGAATTGAGGTAATTGACAAGGTTGTGGTTAAAGACTATGAGGCACTTAGAATTAGAGTCCCCTGTATTCTTCCCAATGCTTTAGAGAAGGGAAAGGAATAATTTTTGCTTCCTAAAGAAAATTTCTCAGAGACAGCTGTCTTATTAATAAATAATTATATTAAATAATGAATTAACCATAGCTACATTTAATAAGTACCTACTGTGTGTCAGACGCTATGCTTTAAATACATTATTATAGTCACGCAAAAACTTAATGAGGACTTGTTATGTGCCAGGTACTGTCCCTAAGTCATTTTCCATGTATTAATCCATACAACCTTCACAAAACTCCATGGTAAGTAATATTAGCATCCCTATCTAACAAATGAAGAACTAAAGCAGAGGAGGTTAAATAACTTGGCCAAAGTCACAGAATTAAACTCAAGCACTCAACCACACTGTTCTGCTGCCTTCTTCCCATTTAATCTTCATAACAATCTCATACGATCCTTCTTATTATTCCTCATTGTAAAACAGCCAATACTACAGAAAAATTAAACAGGAAGAAAATCAACAGATCCATACAGAGGTATTGCAAAAAGTCAGACAATGAATTTCAGTACACAACTAAAGGTAATGCCCCTCTCCCACCCCAGAAAAACAACCATGAAACAGAAGAAACTGCAAAACAAACAAACAAACACAACAACAACCACCACAAAACAACACTTCAAATGGAATTAAATACACTTCAGCAAGCATTTGAGAACATTAAACAGTTTTCAACATGCAAGAACCTCGAGAATTCTGTACACATTCACCTTTTTTGAAGAATCTACAGAGAATGAGCTTTACCCAATCAGGATATAGTTACTAAACTAAAATAATTTCAGCAAGAGGTTCAATGGTGAGCGCTTTAAAATGTAGACTGTGTATCAGGTTTTCTCAACTTTGGACCTAATGAGGGCTGGGTAAATTTTTTTGTTTGGGGAACTGTCCTGTAAAATGCGGAATGTTCAGGGGCATTTCTAGCCTATAAGTCGGTGGATGCTAATAGCAACACCACCCACTACCACAACCTAAAATGTCTCCAGATATTGCCAAACATCAGCAGGGAGACTAAATTATCCCCACTGAGATATATCCGAGATAAAAACAAAGGTAAGAATGGGAGTGAAAAACCAATTTACAATATATATTTTGACAAAAATAATAGAGAGAAATAAAGTAATATAATTGATTGTTGTATAGGCAACAGGTAGAAGTTAATAGATACCAATAAAAGCCAGATAATATAATAGCAAATAGTAAAACTATGGATTAAGTGATTTTAAAAATATAAGTACAAAATTAGAATAAAAATACAAAAATTTCTAAATACCAAACTGGAGAATATATCTAAAACAATAGAAAAATGTTCCTAAAATTTTATGTAAATACATCATAGAAAACAAGGTGTTAAGACCATTCAGTGGGGAAAAGAATAATATTTTTAATAAATGTACTGAGACAACTAGATATCTACAAGCAAAAGAATGAAGCTGGCCCTTTCCTTACAGCATAAGCAAACATTATCTCAAAATGGATCATAGATCAAAATGTAAGGGCTAAAACTTTGAAGCTTTTAGAACACAATATAAGAGTAAATTTTCATGATCTTGGATTAGGCAAAGACTTCTTAGATGTAAAACCAAGAGCACAAGTAAAAAAAGAATAAAATAGATTTCTTGAACTTCATCAAAATAAAAAAAAAATTGTGCTTCAGAGTCAAGACAATTTTCTTAAAAAGTAAAAGGATAGCCCATAAACTGGGCAAAAATGTTTACAAATAATTTATCTGATCAGAGAATTGTATCCAGAATATATTTAAAAAAAATTCAACAATACATTTATTAAAGGATACATAACCAAATTTAAAAAGATACAGAGGATTAGAATGGGCATTTATCCAAAGGAGCCATATAAATCATCAATTAGCATATGAATTGATACTCAACATCATTAGTGATTAGGGAAATGCAAGTCAAAACCACAATGAAACACCACTTCACATCTGCTAGGATGGCTATCATCGAAGTCCCGGAAGTGTTGACAAGGATGTATAGAAATTAGAACTCTCACACATTGCTTGTTAGGGATGTAAACTGGTGCAGTTTTGGAAAATAGTTTGACAGCTCCTTAAAAAGTGAAAAATAGAGTAACTATCTGCTACAGCATTTCCACTCTTAGGTGGAAGAAAATAGATAACACATCCACACAAAAACTTATACACAAATGTTTAAAGCAGCACTGTTCATAATAGTCAAAAAGTAAAAGCAACCCAAATGTTTATCAACTGATGAATGAATACATAAAAATAGTATATCCACTAAATGGAGTAGTATTCAATAATGAAAAGTAATGAAGCAATGATACATGCTACAACACAGGTGAACCTTGAAAACATTATGTTAAATGAAAGAAGCCAGTCACAAGAGATCCCATATAAATAAAATGTCCGGAAGAGGCAAATACATAGAGAAGAGAGGACATCTGTAATAATTTTAACAATGAAGATATATATATGTATATATGTTTTTAAAAAGGTATATTAGTAGTGTCCCAGGGATGGGGAATTGGGAGAAAGGGAGTGGGGTGGGGAATAACTGCTAAACTGAGGCTTCTTTTTAGGTGATGAAAATGTTCTAAAATTGATTATGGTGATGCTTCCACAACTCTGTGAGTATATGAGAAGCCATTTATTTTTTTTAAATATTTTTCTTTGTTGATTTTAGAGAGAGAGGGTGAGGGGGGTAGAGATAGAGAGAGAACATCGATCGGCCACCTCTTGCATGTCCCCCCTGGGGATTGAGCCCACAACCTGGGCATGTGCCTTGACTGGGGAATTGAACCAGCGACCTCTTGGTGCATGGGTCGACGCTCAACCACTGAGCCACACCGGCTGGGCAAAAAGCAATTTAATAGTATGCTTTAAATGGGTGAACTGTATGGCATATGAATTAAATAATCATATGCATATATGAATCAATAAACCTGCTTTAAAAACAGACTTAAGATTAAAATTTTATACAACTCTATTAAACAAAAACTTAACCTCAGAATCTTTAAAATATTATTTTAAAGATTATTTCTGGGTGATAAAATTAAAGGTTATTATTTTCTTCTTTACACTGCTACTGTATTTTCAACATGCCCAAACACTACTTTTAAAATGAAAAAATTAAACCTTTATTTTAAATTATTAAAATGGAAGGAATAAAACCGGCTAATATAACAAGTTTCTCAACATGCCAAGGAAAGCTTTTAGTGGTGAAAAACATCACTATGAAAGACCTATGAAACAAATGCTGGGATGGCAGTGTCTTCGGACTAGAGTACCCTTGACCCTGGTTATGGTTAGCTGTGAATGACTGACAAGCATGCTAGGGCCAACACTGACAGAGATCTCTCTAAACAATTCCACGTCGGATAGCCTGGAATTGGAATCAAAACTCCTGGAGCCAATTATTGTGTAGAGAAAATCAATATGTACAAGGTGATAATCCAAGTGGACTAGCTCCGGCTCTCGGGTTCTCAGCCCTGCAGCATCAGCATCCCCTGTGAATGTTATAGAAATGCAAATTCCTGGGCTCCACCTTAGACCTACTGAATCAGAAACTCGGAGAAGGCAGGCCAGCAATCTGTGTGTTAACAGGCCCTCCTCATGACTCTGATGGGTGCTGGATTTGAAAATTACTTACTTCTAAGGGGTTAAGAAGGAAAATTGTCGATTGGTACCTGGGGCATATTTTCAAATCACCTATCTCCAAACCACAGGCATTCTGAAATGTCCCTTTTATTCACACACACACACCACATAAAGGCAGACATTCTAAAATGAATCGCTTTGCCCATCTGCAGGAATCTAAATTCATATTTTGTTTGATTGTATATTTTTTTTCCACCCTTGCTCCCTTCTGAAAGACCCAGTATCTTTGCCCAACACATGTTGCCATCCCTAAGACCTTCTATAAGTGCCTTGAGAACTACACAGAAAAGGTTTGCTGAGCAAAAAAGTGAGGATGGACCTCAAGTTAAATATCTTCTCTCACCTTTAGAGAACAGCAAAAATAAGCAGATGCAATGTGTTATACCCACATTGTTGACAAGATTACCATGAGCGCTACAGGCAAAGACAGCAGCGGAGAGCTTACTTCATCTGCCAACTGCTCTGTGTCTTTAGGGAATGTGTTGACTCACTGAATGACTGCACTAAGCCATTTTGCAGAATATATGAATCTTGCCTCTGATCCTAGTATTGGGTGACTATGTCTCAGGACTGTGTTTTCTCTGTCAGACATGATCTGTCACATGATTGCAGCACTAGCTCCTTTCCTCTCTTTCTCTCCCTATTTTCCTATGGCTAAGAGAGAGATTCTGTCACCTACTACTAATATTTGAATCTTTCATCCACTTTTCACAATCCAACTAGAAAAGGGGAATGGACCTCACTATTTTTTAGGTTTTAGTAATAATGTCCTATGCTCAGAGAATTTTTTTATAGTGATAAGATGATATTTGTATGTCTATTAGTTCACCTTTATCGGACCAGAGATCTGGGAAAGTATGCCCATGCTAAATCAATTGGAAAAGGCAATAATATTCAAACGCATTTGTTTTGTTCTCTAAAATAATCTGGTGGCCCTTTTTAACAAGGAACACAATATGAAGTTAGTCTGTATCTGAAATCCCATTATTTCCACTTCCCTCCTTAGGTCTTTCTTGTCTGTCTAATGTCCCCAGTGGAAAGGCTTTGGGGCCTCAACTCTATCCTAGTCCCTTGCTTTCTTCTGAACACACTTAACATACCCCAGGGGTATTTTTTATTGCTCTTTGGTCCCAGAGCCTTGTAGAAGCAAAGGACTAAAAGAACCATCTTCTTTGTTAGTGGAACTATATTGGGATGGTTTGATGCCCTACCCTGTGCCCACAAATCACCCAACAGCAATCTGTTGCCTCAAAAGACTAGCCTAAACTCTCCTCCACTCAATTATTTAATCATCCTGTTGTCTATCATGGACACTTCTTTACTGATATTCTGCATCTTTAGTAGTTTCACAGGTTGCAAGGAATGTCTGTCCTCTGGATCTCCTCCTTTCTCTCCTCATACTTGCTGAAGAGCATATCATCACCTTTTAACTCCAAGCACAATCCCAAGAGCAGTGAAGACGTAAAGAGAGGTTCTCACCACGTGTTTTGAATGATCAGGAGGCTCACTCTGCAGTGGATGGACTGACACCCTGGCTTCACACCCGAGCTCTGCCACTTGACGGCCTCATGAGCCTTTTTAAGCCTTAATTTCTCCTTATCTGTCAGATACTGTGGATAATATCAAGCGTAAGGTATTGCTGTAAGAATTCGTTTGTTATTTTAAAAGTTTCAGTCAGCATATTCAATAAATACTGTCTCTCCTTTTTATTTCCCCCCAACTTATATCTCTAGTAAATATATTTAAAGCTTAGGATATTAAACATCATAATTGAATTCCAAATCTCAAGGAAACTAACAATGGTATATGATTTAACTTCTAGTGTAGAATATTTTTTTAACAATATAGTTCTTAGGAAAATAATTAATTTCCCTTTTCTTGCTTCTCTAAGCTTCTTAAAAAGCATAACTAACTGATAGAAATGTGATCTCTATTTACAACCAATCCCTGTTACCTGGTTCAAACTTCTCAATATTGCTAAACTTGTGTTTCTCCTATCTAAAAAATTAGACTCTTCCTGGAGATCTTTAGGATCCATATTTTGCATTTTATATCATGGTATAGAAATTCAATACTTTGCTATGGATGTGAATGCTGTTGAAACCGCAGATAATATTTTAAATCTCTGTAACCCAAAGATTTGATTCTTCATAAGCATGTGTGTTCTGAGTTTTGACCAATTATGGGCTGAAATGTCTTTCACTATAAGTCTCAAGGCCAGAACTTTTCCCTGAGTATCTGCCTGACTGCATTTACATACTATGTAGAGTTAATAAAGGTAAATGTAATCACAAGGACATGATGCCATTGTCAGAGCTAATGACCCTCAACATGGCCAGCTAGCGCACCTTGACATTTATTCAGTTGGAGTAAATACAATACTAAGGAGCAATTAAGAATCTATTTCTCCAGATCCTAGAGCAGCAACTATGCACCGAGTTAAAAAAAAATGAAACTGTATCTCTCAGATATTATGAAACTACTGACTTGTTTTTCCACAAATTATTCTCCTGTTCTACTATATTTTGCCCACATTTACATCAGCGAGGTAATATCCAATTTAAAATTCTGTCATTTTTTTGTCTGATTGGAGAAACGTCTACTTGTGAATCCCTAGCTCAGGTGAAGTCAGACACTGGTGTGAAACTGAGCCTGGGCTAGCATTTCTAGCATGTATTGGCCTTTTCCTCTAACCACACAGATAGAACTTGTTGGTTTTCAGGATCTTGAAAAGCAACAAAAATCACAGAGCAATAAATACTGTTTACTTGGTTCAACTTCTATTTGTCAAACTTTGAAAAGGTCACCATGTCCTAAGAGTCAAGGTTTACTTTTTCCAGTCAAATCTGTGGGCCCAGTAGACTGATTTTCTCAGTGAATTTGTGTGTGTGTGAAATCGGATTTTTTTTAAAGATAACATCCAAACGATTTCAAGTTGGGCACAGTACTTATATTTGTGGCCAAAATCAAAACAGAGGAATAGTCAGTTCTTAGTAGCCATTTCTGTTATCACACACGTTCTCTTCTTCCATCTTCCTTTAAAAAAGAAGTCATATGCATGAGAATGCAGGAGGCGTAAAATCACTTACCTGAAAGGGAAGCTTGTGTGTCATCAGAAGGCACAACTTGTCACTGCAAAAAAGAAAGAAAGGGAGGAGAAGGTGGGGGCCTGGGAGGAGAGGGAAAGACTAAGAAAAAAAACAAGAGAGAAAGAGACTAGAAAAGAAAGGGAAACACATTTTGTTCTGTTTGTATTCTGCTGGGTTTTCAACTGTCAGAACTGACAAGCCCTATGTAACATTTAACTCAACCCTCTTCTTAAACTGTTGGGCTTGTATTGATGAAATTAATGCTCTGCAATCAATCCTTTGCGTGTAAATGGATTTCTAGTGCCCAGTTCAGCAGATCTATTAAGAAGAAAGTTGGGGTCTTGTAAGCTGCACCTATCAGCTTTTCTTTATTTAGTGGCTGAAAGATGACACATTTTTCTTTTATTTCTGGCATTGACAGAATTATTCAAACTATACATGAAGACATATAATTTTAATTTGAACTAAATGCTAATGTTTTATCTACAAGGCAATTCCAAAGAGGTAATGTTAATGGGCATTCTATTTCCTAATCTGATCAAGAAATGGCTCTTTGAATCTCTCCAGAGATCCTGTAACATTTTATACCTGCTTCATCATCATTCATCAATATTCATAGACACATCTATAATTTTCGAGACACCGAACAGAACTCTGTTGATGCTGCTGCTGGGGTGGGGTGGGGGAGGGAGAGTCTCTGTAAGGAAGTAAAGAGTGCCCTTTGAGATGCTTTACCTCTGCCCCACCCCCGCCCTCACTGGTGTCTCTTCACCTGCTGTGTGGTGCCTTCCCACTGTCCACTACTACCCAGAGCCTGCTGGAACTCCTGTGTTCTGCTTTCCTTCCTCTCTTTTCCGCAGACACCTTGCTACAATGCCAAAGTGATTGCAGCTATCTAATTTGCATGCACATGTTAATGGTTTAGAAGAGTTTCATGTGCTCCTCTGCCGGGCAACATGCTTACATACTTGCATTTGGGGGCTTTAAATTAAAGAAGAAACCTAACATTCTCCAGATGGTATCGGCTGATTTACTAGAGCTCAGGGCTAATTCACAGACCATCTCCTATCCAGACACTTGCAGGAAGAGCAACTTCAATTCCACCTCCTTTTTCCTGAAATATGAAAAATCAATAACCAGCTTCTCATGATGATTCTGCTCTAGTGAGTCCACCCCGAGTGGCAGGAGCTTACTGCTCAGGTGCCTGCCTCTGGACAAACACGTCAGCCCTCGGTAGCACTGCTGGCAGAAGTCTGGATGTATTTGTCACTCTGACAGCACTGTCATATGAGTGCCCTCCAGTCACTATACCCAGTGAAAGATACAGGTGTTGCAGCCCAAACAAGAAAAACAGTTATTGATGGCAGGGGAGGAGGATTCAGAGGAGCGTGCACTCTTTGAGTACCCTAAAACAAAAATTGCAGGGGCCGATAGAAATATCTCCAGGGGTCCATCTGCCATTGGCCCTCATCCCTCCCCACTCTGCAGACTTCCTGGCACCATGCCCTTTCCCCTCATTCTCTGTCATCTTAACAGCAGCACAAGAGTAAGACCCGTTTTAAAGACATCTAAGAAATTTGTTTCTTCGTTACGCAGGGCTTGGAGGCTAAAAAAATAAGACATTTGCAGGCCTGATTATTTTTCAATGAAAGAAAGAATCTGCAACTACTTGAGAAGCTTTTCTTTTCTCCAAGTCCTCTAGCTTCAGATAGCCATTGTACAGACCTGTTTGTTGGCACCATTTTGTACCAAAAACACGGTTTTGTTGATATTTTTTCCTTCCCCAGTAACTGTTGAACCATCTGGCATGCAGTAAACAGGCTTATGCATTAACTGACTATGCTCAGGAAACCTAGCAGTTAGCAATTAATTTTATCCCTGAATAATGCAGTGGAAATGATAATCGATGGGACAAAAATGGACAGCATTGGAAAGAGCTTAGGAAACACTGCACGTCTACAGATGTAGAGGTTCCTATGCATTCACTCGGATCAGAAATCAAACCTATGTCAGATTATCTTGTAATTCATGGATCCTAGTTGGTTGCATAAATGGCAGCCTAGTGATTATAAATTCCACACCATCTTCCCTTAATGACCTTAATGGGTTGCCATTATTTCACTGTGCTATCATTCAAAAAAAGCCCATCTGGTATTCATAAATACATGCAGAGGAGGGTGGACTTGGACATTTATAAATGCAATTGAAGGATCTCTTCAGTTCAGGTGGCATCAGGAGCTTCTCTGGTAAAACAGGATTTCCTTCAATGAGTTTCCATAATTTCTTCAATAGATAAATCAACCTTCAAATAAAAATAATTATAACAATAAAATATTGTTTTCCTCTGGTGGAAAAAAAAATAAATGCATCTACCCAAATGCTCACCATCGGGGACTGGTTAAGTATATCATGGTTGCTTTACATGATGAATTATTATTTTAAAATATATTTAGTTAAATTCAAAGATGATAAAGATAGTTAAGTGACAAAAGGATGATGCCAATGACATATGTGCCAGAATCTCTGCCATCTAACAAAACAGCATAGACAGCAAACCCTAATCAAGGGTTTGACTAGTGTAATATAATAGTTTATTAGGGCAATGACTCCAGGAAGCACAGTGAATAATGAAGAAGTGAGATACAGAAAAGAAAAAGAGTATTAACCAATGAGTTAACCCTGTGGAAAACTGGAGATAAATCCTTCTGGAGACCCTTTGAGATGATTGCTTATCAGAATTCTTCACCAGAATATTTATTCATTAACACCTCTCTCTTATTGCTTGCCCATTGCTCCTGGGACACTTAGTCCTGTCCCATTTGAACCAAACATGCTTCCACCACCAAAGTACAGAAAGTTTCAGGAAACCATCTGAGCACAGGAGAAACCATCTAAGGTGGGGCAAAGAGATACAGGCAGAGTACCAAGACCATCTGCTGGAATAGATGACCTCTAAAGCCTTCAACCCCTGAAAACTTGTTTAGCAGACAGGGATGTTACTGAGTAATCTTGTACTACATCTTTGGAATTTTATACGATAAGCTGTACAAGCCAAAAAATACGTAGGTGGTAGGAAGTTGGTAAAATCGTTGTCTTTGTTTGGATTCCCCAGAGCTGACCCTTCGTCAGAGATCAAGTGCTAGTTGTTTAGCTGGAAGGCTATTAAAAAAAATCATAGAGGTACAGGGAAATGAGAGCAATATGGGAAAAATCCAATACAGAGTTACTACTAATCAGTTATTAGTTACCAGTTATAAACTAGCCTTCACTCCCACTGATAGATTCTGAAAGACAGTGTAGGTTATGACCCAGAGATATTCTCTGTGACAGCCGAGGAACCTGAGCTCTTCCACCATCACTCAATTGTGGAAGACCGCTTCAACTGGGGCATTGACTTCCCAGTATTTTTGGCCTAAGCCATGGGTGGCATAATAGGGTTGGGGGGTCAAAGAGCATCCTCAGGCAAAGAGAGCTGGTGCATGGTGTTGGAAGCCAGCCAGACCGCATGGAAATGGTGAGGTCAATGGAAGGAGTGGAAACACCTAGAGCATCTGCTATAGAAGAAGTTGATTTCTGAAGCCCTCATGTTATATACAGAAGCACTGGTGAGCCCTGTGATGTGTTATGTACACATTCTGTAGTTTGCTGCGTTAATCAAGGGAGGCCACTAGGGGGTGTGGGGGACACAAACCTGAACACTTCAAAGCCAGCTCAAGCCTACTGCCTTCATTTCAACAAGGGTCCCCTAATCACCACAGCCAAGCATCTTCATCCTCTTCAAACTCCATGACTGTATTGTCTACCAAACATTCAGAACTCATGGTCCCTTTTGATTCTATAAGACAATGGCTTTTCTTCCCAACTATACTGTAAGTTTCTGCAGAACAGAGCCTCTGCCTTACTGTCCATTTCTAGTCTCAGTGCCTAAGACACAGCATTGTTCCACAAATACTTGTTGCCTTGAATAAACTGTAAAAATGAAGTACGGAAACAACTGAAAGGAAATATGCTCTTTAAAATGATATATATGGCTGGTAGAGTTGTTTTCTGTTTTTGTTTTTATTTTATTTGTAATTTTTGTTTTTCATAAAAGCAATATATGCTTTCTTAGAGAATTTGGAAAGTAGTAATTTTTTTAAATCTTACTTTTTTACAACGATGAAAGCAAGAAAACAGGCTCCGTCTTAAAATTTAATTTAACCCCATATTCATGACGGGACCTGTATAATATTAGAGTGTTTCAACTCTCAGACCACGTGGTGATTGGTTGCTTAAGTGATAATTATTTTTATATGCCCATCTAAAATAACAATGCTGCATTTCAACACAGAAAATAGAATAGTAAGATCAAAAAGATGGCATAAATAGCCCACTTATGTTAATTTCCAGTTTCTCAAAGGCTTCTTACCTTGTTGTTTCTGGACCTCTTCAGAGACCATAGAATACTTCTAAGTACGAAGCTTGCCTGATTTAATTTAAAAACCAAAATATAGTTTAGGTAATGCTAGGTTTGAGAATGAGCCTCTGAACTGTAATGACCCTCCTTAATTTCAATATATCATTATAACTACCAATTTAATTTTTCATGTTTTAGAGAAACCTAGGGTTCATTCAGCACATTATTAACAATTAATGGTCAGATTTAGGATGGGATACTCTAATTTTAATAAAAGCCTTCATAGGAAAAGTCAGTGAACTCTACGGAATCAATCATTTATAAGCAGTCTTTGGTTTTCACTGAAATATTTACGAATGATAAAATTATTTTGACAAGGCAAAGTTCGACAGAGAGGCCATTACTAACAGTATGACACAGTTTCACAAAAATTCCTGGTTACAATTAAAATAAGGCAGAAAACTAAGCCAGAGGAAATGGATGATTCCATTTTAAAATCCTCAAGGAAGAAGAGCATCTAATAGGAACTCCGCATAATCACATATGGCAGCCAAGAATCAAGTTTGAAATAAATGTATGAGAAAATAAAACTATTCTTCAACATCTTAGTAAGCAAATCTTTGGATGGCATTGGGTCAAAAAGCGTCTTATACACATGAAGAAGAATCAAGTCAACATTATATTTTAATATAGAGTTGCCTACCACTCCCATGACGAACTCGCTACCATGGAAACCAACAGCATCCTCCCGTACAACTGTAGCAGGGACCACAAGGGATAAAATTAAGAATGTGCGCATGATGGGCATAGTGAATTGGAGACACCACCTTGAGGAATCACAGGAAGAAATAGCTGCCTTTCAAGCTCCTTTCTTTCTGTAACATACGTATACAGTTAGCCTTGGTGCTGGCAGCATCGCCAAGCCAAATGGTGGTTGATATTTGTTTTAACCTAATGTCATATGCATACACAGGAATCCAGGAGGAAGCCATTCATAAGCGGGTTGAGCGAACAGTGGTTTGCCTCTCACCCCTCGGCTGCCCACAGACCCACAGGCCCGGGGGCAGATCAAATCAACAAGGCCTTGGTGTTCAGTGAGAACTACCTTTTACTTGGGGAGCAGAATTAGGTGTGGTGACATGAATCAAACAACCTTAAAGGCAGCTTGGTTTGCTTTCTTTCTGTATCATCCCATAAAACAACACATATTTACATAAGTGGGAGTCATTTAAACTTTCTGGAACTAGTTTGAACTTATTTAAACTTGTTTAACTTTGTTTAAACATAGGACTTCTTCAGTATGTAGAGTGTTAGGAAAAGTAAAAGTATTTGTGGGTCTGACATCTAGATTTGCAGTGTCAGTAAAGCCACATTAATTGGAATAATTACGCAGAGGTGAAATACCCAGAATATAGAAATAGCAATATCATGTTAAGCACGCGCGAATATAATATATCATATAAGTAAACTGTCTGCAGCAGGAGGCTGTGGAACACTCTAGCTGTAATACTCATGAAACACCTCTATTTTGTAACATTGATCGTATACCATTGGCTGTTGCTCAAGTGGTTTCAGATACATGAAGCTGTTTCCTGTAGGCTGTGAGGGCAATGCTAGCTGCCTTGCCGAGTCATCTGCCTCAGGAGAAATTGTTTTCTGCAGATGGCACAGAATTTCTAACCAACAGACCCCATTCAAGTGATCACAGATTTCAAATTAGTAAAACTAGAGCATAATCAATATTTATTCCATCTCCAAGATAATTTGCTTCTGGAGGAATAGAGTTCAAATTCCATCAAGACAGACTGAACCTGTGAAAAATTAGTTTGAAAATGTGGGTGCTTGAAAACCATGGTGTTTCTGCCAACCTAGAGTGAACTCTGCCTGCATTTCCCGTCGCTGATTCCCTCCTTCTCCTAAGCAGGTTCATCGCCAGCGTCGTTGAGGATTCTCATTTACAACCCGTTCAAAAGCATCCCTTCCTTTACATTTCACTCAGTATCTCACTAGTGCAGTCTCTTGTGCCTCCTGGGGATCCCCCCCCCACCTCCTCCAAACTATTCTGGATGTTTCCCCAAACACAATTCTGATCTTGGTTTTTCTCTATTCCAAAATCAGGGGTCCCAATCCCTGAGGTATGAAGTTCAAATTCATGAACAGTAAGTGACTATAGGTTGAGTATCATGGTTACACAGTTATATTGGTCCAGTGTGGGGGGGGGGGGGAAACTGTACTTGTTCCTGTAGTTTTGCTCTGTATTAATATCCTCATCTGTTGAATACTGACGTTAACTGTATTCTAAAATAATTGGGAACACTGATTAAAAGCCTGGAAGTGAGAGTGCTCTGAAAGGTTTGAACTCCAGACGCGAGCGGGTTGCCACTGGAAGTATTTCTGCGAAGCCTGTTGGCTTCTTTGCTCAACAGAGTTCTGGTAGTACCAGGTTCCTCGGGTTGTCAAAGACACGATGAGGTGCCGCACTTCCTTCACTGGTCCTCATTTCCCTTCGCACACGGAGGTAAATAAGCTGAAGTCGGATACACTCAGCCCCTTGCTGTGAAAACCATTATTACTCTATTGTATAATTATTGTGCTTACAGATTTTGTAATTCTTCCCTTGCATTTGACATTTTACTTGGTACTCTGTGTCCAATTTTTGTGTAAATCAATTCAGTTTAATCTCACCATCAGCCTCTTGAAACAATGGTTTCAAAGCACCAGGCTTCAAAGTCTCTCTCACTCCCGCCTTCTCTGACTCTTCACTTGGTATTTCTAACATGCATACGGTCTCTTTAGAGATCACCACAGAAGAGAAAGGATGCAAAAGTCCATAAGGAAACATTCAAAGATGCTTATAAACCTAATTTTCTGGGTCCTTACTGAGAGTTACATTTATAAAATGTGCACTAACAAAAGCTCAGTTACCCATTAGAGTGCATCAAACTTAATCCTCTGTGGACCTTTCCATTAGACTGAACTCCAGTTTGATTAGGCGTAGGAGATCCCAAGGCATTAAAGCTGTGGAAACCGGACAGGCACAATCACGTGTGACACACAGAATCTAGCTGTTTGGAAACCGTGCACAAGACATTCTGGCAAAGGTTTCTCAAGCTTTGAACTTGATGTTTTCATCTTTTGCACTTATATAGATTCTCATACGGCAGATTATTTTGTTACATTTTATTTTCCTCAACTGAATTACAAATGATGGAAGGAAGGAAGGGAGGAAGGAAGGAAGGAAGGAAGGAAGGAAGGAAGGAAGGAAGGAAGGAAGGAAGGAAAGAAGGGAGGGAGGGAGGAAGGGAGGGAGGGAGGGAGGAAAGGATAAAAGACAAGAGAAGAAATGAGGAAAGAAAGAAAATGGTCAATGAGTAAACAACGTTTTTAAAAATTCAAAATAGCGAGATAAGCGTGCAGAAAATATCTCTTCGAAAGGCCAGCCATAATGCACCCCCTCCATCTTTTAAGTAAAAGACAGCTTTAGCAATCTTTTATTTTCTTAGTTCACTTCAATGCTGATTTTCAGTGCTATTCATGAGAAAGAGGCTCTGTCTCTGCAGCTGAGAAGTAGAATAAAACATTGTTGTTAACACATATACTTGTGAATTAGCATGAGCCAGCCCTGCTTTTGCATAAGGCTCAGGGTAGTTCATTCAGGTTTAAAATTCATTGAAAGATAGACACTTAACCTTTGCTCCCTTCCATTCCCCATGTAGAGGTATTTGGTATTAGGCTAGACACCTCCGCATAATATATGTCCAGACTCTCTGGTGTTCACTCTGTGGTTGCTGCTGGCACTTACATTTGCGTTACAAAATAATGACAAAATATGAGTGGTATTAAGAGTCTTGTCAGAGGACACGACGTATAATTTTCAAAGGAAATGTTATCAGAGAAAACGTGCCTTGTCTTTTCCTGCTGCCTCATGCCCATTCTGGCCAACCTTCTCCGTCCCCACATGTGATTGACAGAAAGCACCTTCCCTATGTCACCCCAGCTTTACTGGGCATGCGTCTACCTTCCCTTTGTCCAGTCCCCTTCCCCCAGTGTTTTGCAGGGAACATGCCTATAATGTCTGGCCTTCCCTTTGCTCCTTTCCTATTATTAATATTTAGCTAATTACATACATACAATTAAAAATACATACAATGAATTATTTTTGGTTCTTGCATTTGGATGAGACATTAAAGAGGAGATTCAGTGATAAACAATATCATTGAGATAAAATATGTTTCTTCTAGTTTTCTCATGCTGTATTAATAATGTCATAATTTAAAAAAAAGGTAAAGTATGTTTCTTTCCCAAAAGATTATTGAAAGTTACTCTAGTTTATTAGTCACCTGAATGACACAATGAACAAAGAAACCGAAATCAATAAACAAAGGAAGGAAAGGGAACGCAGACTGAGTTGCATTATAAAACATAATCTACATTACAACAGGAGTACATTAATTTAGAAGAAAATTAGCAAGGTTCTGTTAACAGAATAATGAATAGTTTCAAAGGTTTACCATATCAAAAAGCCCTAATTGTGTTCATTAATTCCCAACCCAGCATTACTGTGGGAAAACTAAGTGGGAACAAAGCAATAATGTTCCGCATAGTCTCAGAAACCTTCACAAATGCTTTTGATCCATTACATTTACTTCGGAATGCCCCATCTTAATTACCGTGGCGATATGATGAATACAGTAGTCTCTGAAGAGGAGGACATGCATTGATCTGAAATATGATTTTCAAGGGTTGTGTGGGGAGAGGTTGAGAAGAATATATGTGACCTCATAGGTCCAGATAGAGTTCCAGAGGAAAAAAACAAGGTAGTGTAACTGAAGAATTTATAATGTATGATGCAGATTTAAATCTGTTGTATCCCAAATATGAATAAGACTCTAGGCTCTCAAAGAACCAAATTTATACAATTCAGTGGGAAAACAACATCAGTCAAACTGGTAATTTGGACATGTGGAGACGCCACGTTCAGATGAGTGGCTGGTGTTTCCCTTCTCAAACGGGTTGTTTTGGCAACATTAGACTCAATATTGATGTCTGTGTTCTAGGGGAAATAAGTTTCTGCGTTGCAATTTTTCATTTTTAATAATATTAGTTCAAATTTCTCCGGTGCCTTTTATTCCATTAGCTCAAAGCACTTTTCAGACCACTAATGAATTACATTTCCTGACGTTCCAGCAAGGCAAAAAGCATCCCATTCCTTTTCATAGCAAAATGCTTCACTTCTAGCATTAGAGAGTGGCCACCGTTTTTTAAAACTATATTGTTATCATTTTCTCAGGTCCCACCTTATTTTCTGTTTTATAGGTAATAGGCATTGAAAATTAACAAGATCATCCAGAAAGGAAGAGTTCAGACCCCCAATCCTCACTAATTTTGTCTGTTTTGCAGTTTAAATTATCCACAGGAAATTGATCCACTCCGAGTTTCCAGAGCTCTCGGTAGGAGGCAAAGAACAAAAGAGGGATGCTCCCCAACCCAAGCTCTTATCGCTAGGCATCTCCATTATTCTCTCCTTATTCATCAGCCTGAAACACAAAGCGCTGAAAAGAACAGGTTAGCTGACACAAGTTATTTCCCAAAACTGAGTGAGTCATTGACAACACCATCCATCATACCATGAGAGAGGAACCGATTCCCAAAGAGAACAATGTTAATTTCAGGTTCATTTAAATTCCAAGTTACTTCTTTACAGAAATCTATCCCGGGGGAGTCCTTTTGGGTTTTTAAACAAACAAATCAGATGAGAGGGCAACTGAATGAGTCCATTTGTTTCCACTTCAAACAATCAAATATAAGTTCTACAGTTATCATTTCTGCAATTTTTGTTTCTGACACTTTTTACTACGGGTAAAGGGTGACTCTTATCTGTTCTATGTCTACTGTATTGATCATATTAAAATATGTAAAATAATCATGGTATTGTTGCCCCAACTTACCTACCACAATTACTGCATTCAGATATTTAATTTCAGGTTTTCATCACTAGAAAATTAGACACTTTGTCCTTTTTAAAGCACATAGGCCTTCTTTTTCCCCTCTAGGCCAAAAGGAGTGGGAAGAGCACTATGTCCCAAGAGACATAATTATGGCTACATTCACCTAAGAATTGCAGAGGTTCAGAGGTAAGAATGGGGTAGAAGAAGGACTTGATATTCATCTCAGCAGTTACGGTATTTCTGCACCATACTAAGTGGAGCGGGAGGAAGGGAAGAGCAAGAGGACGCAGTGGGGAAAGTCAACAACTTGCTAGTCGTCTGGGCCAGAACTGTGTACCGTACTGTAGAAATATATGATAAAGTCTAAAATTATCAGACATAGCCATAGTCCAATGGCAGTCCAAACATATTCTGAAGTCAAATTTAAATCCTATAAAATTATTCCTTAAATGATAAAAAACAACACCAAAAGGTACATAACGGCTCCCAGCTTGCAGAGATAAAGAACAGCCTGTCTGGATGTGTATAGCATCTCTCAAGACACACACTACAAAGCACATTCCCTAAGCTTCCACACAAACCCGTAGTTACTCCCCAGCAACACCAGATGGCCTTCCACAGCCAAGTGTTCACTTACATTTCCCCCACATTAAAGAAAAGCTGCAAAAAATATATATAAATGTTTTAGATGAGAATTTCAGCCAAATTTAAAGTTATAGAAAGTATGAGACTACCTGTAAAGTTTTTTTTTAAAGCTCAGCGTGTCAGTTTGATATAATTCTATTACATCATTGAGAGTCATAACCATTTCCTTTGGAACTAGAAAAATGGGTAGTACTCTTTTCATTTTACTAATGGATATCAATAAGATGCATAGAAATCAAGTTCATGGCTAGAAGTCAGTGGAAGAAAAAAAAAAGAATTTAGGGAAATAGAAATCACTTGGACCTTGGAAACCTAAGTAAAAGTTGGATAAAATATAAAATTATAAAGTCACTATATGTCATTTTCTATCTTCTTTGTGAAATTACTTTTCAAAGAAAGATCAGTCTCAGGCCCCAAGCAAAATATGTTAAGATCCCCGAATAAAACATGCCTTACACTTTTTATTCTTATACTCCTATGCCCTCCCTTTGCTTTCTTTTCTTTAGATGTTAACTCTTGTGATACTTTGCCCAAGACGTGGAGAACGCAAGTCACTGAGATATTTCTGGTGCTGTGTAGCTCAGACTCAGCATGCATAATTGAAGCAGAGTAAGACTGAGGGGCTAGATGAGCTGCCCTTGAAAAGTTTCCATGCCTGCTACTGAAGAAGGAAATGCATCTTCAAATAACCCTCTCGACACACGCTCCTTGATAAAGGCTATGTACGCATTAGACTTCTCCAGTATGTTTTCCAAGGTTTTATCAGGCTGTTACATTGATGTCACTAACAATTTTCTGTCACAGACAACAGTTATGGTTTTCAGTTTGGGTGATGTGTGTTATTTTAAAGATGGCCACATTCGCCAAAAGAAGGGGGGAAAAGCATTCAATTAGTGCTCAATGTGTAAATTTTGTATCTTCAGCAAAGTTGGCTTTCAGCTTGCCATGATCTTCACTTCCTGTGTTCATCTGCTTCGCATAGTGCCAAAAATGCCATAGTTACCTCTTTGTTTGAGCACGCTGGAGGGCAGGGACGTAGCTTTCTTGAATCTATATCATAGAAGGGAGACATGGCCAAACCAGGGGCTCCTTTGTTTTTCTTATGCTCTATGGGCAAAAGCAGTGCCTTCCCACAAAGTCACTAAAGAGGGTAAGAGTCTTAATGCCGAAGAGCTATTACTTTTGCAAATAACAAAACAAAACAATGGTTTTGGCCTATAGCTCAGCTCCTACTGCCTATAGGTTTTGTAATCCTGAAAAATTTTACTTTTCCTGTGTCTATTTTTGTAAAATAGAGATACACTTTATTTGGTTTTATAGTTAAATTTGAAGTTATAGTGAAAATTTATATAATATGATAATTAAATAAGATTTTTGAATGTAGGATATAGTAAATGGTACTAGATAAATATTGGCTTTTCTTATCATCCAAATGAACGAGGACTCCATCTAGACTTTCCCACATTTATGGGCAGTATTAGCTTATAAGGTCACAATGTCTAATTGAAGATATAGTAGTTTTTTTCATCCTAGTTAGTTTCTTATAAAAATTAAAGGAAATCATCTGATTTGCAGAGCATAAAAACAAAAAAAATTTTCAATTTCTTCATCAAGAGCTCATTTTGCATAGTGCTTCTCAAAACATTTTCCCTTCCTTCTTCCATTCCTCCCCTCCTGCTTCTTTCCTGCCTTTCCTTTTTCTTCCCCTCTTTCCTTCCCTCCTTGGTTCTGTCCATCTTTCCTTGCTTTCTTCTTCCTCTTCTCCTCCTCTCCTTCATTCTTCCTTCCTTTTTTGTGTGTGCAAATATTCCTTTATTCCCTTCCTAATCCTCTATCACCTTACATTTGCTCCAGAGTCTCTTTCATATTCAAACAAAACAAAACTTTCTTCCAGATAGTGAAAGTGAAACAACATGTGAGCAAACATGTGTGTGTGCACGTGTGTGTGTGACACTTGCTTTGGAATAAAGTGCTGAGTCACAAGGTTCATGCACCTGTAACATTTCTAGGCAATGACAAATTGTGTTCTAACGCAGTTTTAGTAGTTTTACTCCAGCAGTACACTGTAGTTCTGGTTTTTTCTGGTTCATGCCAAGCAATATGGCATTGTTCAATTTGTTATTTTTTGTCAATTTTGTGGGCATGTAATGACATTTAGTACTTTAATTTTCATCACCCTTATTGATAAGGGTTTTGAGCTTCTTTTCCAATATTTGTTGACCATTGAATTTCCTCTTTCCCAAAATGCTCATCTCTGTCTTTTGGCCATTTTTCTATAGGATTTCAGTTCTGTGTTTATTCCTGATACAAGCTGTTTGGCAGTTACGTGCAGCTGATATCTTTTCCCCACTCAGTGACTTGTCTTCTGCTCTGTTTATATCATTTTTTTTTTTTTATGAGTAGGAGTTCTTAATTTCAGTAGTCATTTTATTAATCATTTTCTTTATGATTGGTGTTTCTTACCTCTTTTAAAAGAAATACTATCCTATTCTGATTTTGTCAGTTCAATTCCCCTTCCCCTCTGTTTTCCAAGAAGATTGAGCTTACCAGATCATTGAAGGCTGCTGACTCAGGCTTGATGCTACAATGCTAAACCATACTTAGAACAATAACTCCATTAAATGGAAAGTGCTTCACTGGCAGAAAATAGATTTTATCCTTTTATTGGTATAATGGCATTGTCAAAAGTTCTCATTGCTTGTGGACCTAGAGATTTGCTGGCTTAAAGTAAAACCCTTCATATAAAATCATCAGTAAAAGATTCATTCCTACTGATAGATTGGTCTTAGAGAAAATACTACAGAAATATTGGTTCTTTACTAGATAAAGTGGTAAGAGACCAAAGAAATGGCAGGATCATTAAAGTATCATTCAGTGTACCTCCGTTTTATTCAGGAAGTAAGAACTTCTATCCTATTAAAGAAGTTAAAAAACAATTGGTACCTTCCCTGCTCTAAAGAGGTTAAACATATTAAAAAGGGAGAGGGTAGCAAACTCTCTAGGACATGCTTAAAATGTCATAATGAGATTCAGCATCTTTCTGCCTGGTCTATATCACCAGAGAAGTATAGTATTCTTTATTCTATGGCTTTCAGTTTTAATAAACATAGTGAAGACCTTCTTAAAAGATAGTCTCCACTTACGCACTGAAGTGCATGTCCCATGCTCCACTTAGAAGCGCACCATCCTTGCACCGTGATTAATGTTTACCCCTGGGCTCAAAATACCCATTCAGACTGCTGAGGCTTATAGGCACAAATCAAGAAAATACAGCCACAAATCATTCTCCCTCAATAAAAAGGTCAACTTGTATTAAATTAGTTCATTTACAGAACTCATTGAAATTAGCAGCATGTTCTTAAATTGCTTCTTGATTGAGGACATTTGCCTCATTAATTCTAAACAACCTGAGAAGACTATTAAAGTCTCACAGAAAAAAAATGACCAAAGGACAAGATGCGCAGCACACTTGACTTCAGGGGTAAATGCTAAATCGCAGAAAATGTACACGCAGAGAGAGAAATCCAAGATGAAGGAGTTTAATTTCCACATTCTACCATGGAAATGTTCCACACTGGAAGTCCTCATCTTTTTTATTTTTTTCCATTTATTTGTGCTTTCATTTTTCCAGCCAGAAAGAACTGTCTAAAACACAAACCCAGTCATGTAATTCAACAATTCCATGGTTCCCTTTGCCTTTAAATCAAGTCCTGGAGGATCTAGCCCTGGTTTCCCCTGTGTCTGCCCAGCTAGGCTCCACCACCAGACCCTTTTTGTTCCCTGAGTTTGCCAGGCTCTGGCTCACCTTTGAGGCTTTTATATGCTTTAACCTCAGCTTTTTTAGCCTGGGCTTATTTCTACTCATCTTCGAGGATACAACTCAAGTGTCCCTTGCTCTGAGCAGCCTTCTCTGAAGCCCACAAGCCTGCCCTGGGTGCCCCTTCCTGCAGTCATCCTGACCATAATGCTTGTCACACTGACACGATGGCCTGTCAGCTCTTCTGTATCATCTGCTAAAAGTTTTGTAAGACAGAGACTGTCTTATATAGCATTTTATTCCTCGCCCAATTGCCTGTGCCTTGGTGGCAGTTCAATAAATAATTGAGGGAATGCACAAGTGAATACATTGATTAGCTCAGGACCTGTTGAGCCTGTTTCCTGTCCAAAGCTGCATTCTTGTGGGAGAACGTGCCACAGCACTGGGACCGATTCTCAAGGAGCATTCAGGACTGGACTGGAGAGGAGTCATGCATACGAGGTACTGGAGTGTGAGGGAGCAGAAGCTTCTCGAAATGAGAGCTCTGAGGAGGGAGCAATTGTTTGGGAGACATCAGCAAATCCTTCTGGTATGGAAGTGGGTGGGCAATATGAATACCAAGTGATGATATATAGGATTTGGATAAGAAAAAAGGGGACAGGGAAAGTCATTCTGATTACAGGGAAGGAACAATATGAACAAAGAGCCAAAGGAAGAACATTATTCTTACATTCCTTCATTCACTTACTTATTCTTCAGTCATTGAAAAGTGTTTAGTACCTCCTTAATATGGTGAGACACTGTGCATGGCACTAGATTTAAGAATAAAAAACAACAACATTATGTAGCTAATTATAAAATTATTATCTACCTATAATTGTAAAGGTACTGTATCTAAGGTACTGTAGGTAAGAGGTATCAGGAGAGTGGGCTTGAGGAAGGGTATTTTCATAGTGGATGGAATGTGAACATCCTGATAACAGGGATCTAAGAGATAACGTTAAAATAGAAATCAAAGAACAGGTAACCAATAGCATAATATCCCATAAAAAGCCAAAGGGTGTGGTCTCTGGAGAACACAGAACATGGGCAACCTTAGATTAAACAAAAGAAAACCAAGAGAAGCTGGGCCTGGGCATCAGGTTTAGAGCTTCAGGAGCGTGAGTCGAGGACGCATCTGGGGTTCTATTTCTCCGTGAACCTGCAGAGTAAACCACTTCCTGCTGGTGAAAAAGAAAGTTAGAGAAAGGGGATGCTGTACGAGGTTTGAAGAACATGAAAATGGGCATCTGTGGAAAGAAAAATACAATTCAGTTTGACTGAGGGTTTGAGTTGTGGGAAATTAAATTGGGAGTGGAAATTGGGGCCACATTGTACGGGGCATTGGTATAAGGTTTAGCACGCCTGCCCTTCAGCCTCTGGCTGCCTTATTGGAGAAGTGGGAAGGAAATCTGTAGCTAAAAGCTATTTCAAAAAAAAACAACCTTAAATGAAGGAGACTTTTTAAAACACCATTCTTCTTCTTGCCTGTGCTAGGGGGGAGAAAAGGGTCTTGCCTTTTATTCTGTGCTACTTCTGGACTGGTGAGAGAATACATTCTTGGGAGAAAGAAAACACAGAGCATCTCTTTCTAAAAAAGTACATAGACATCTCACTACCTCTGTCTCACCAGTGGACAAAGATGCCCTTACCAATGGTATGGCACAGATTACCAGGTGGTACCATCACAACAGAGAGCTGGACCAGAACTCAAGACCATTTCCTTCGTGTACCTCACATCCCTGTTCACAAAGCATGGCTGGGAAGCGAACACCCACCTCGGGGTGAGTCATGAGACCAAGGTTCTAGCACAGCTTCTGTATGACATTTAAAAAAATTACTTAAATCCTGTCTTCTTCATTTGTACAAAGAAATCCTTTGATTTGTCCAATTATTGTGTATTTCAAATTTTGAATATTGCTAAATCACTATTTCCATTCCCAACTCGGCCTCCAGTTAGTCATGCTTTAACCATGACTTTCCACACTACAGAGGTCAAACATTGTAGTTGGCCGTCTTAGAGCAACTCCTTAATTCTTCCAATCAATTGAGTGTCCTCTAGATACCATCTAGACATGATACCTACTTTGAAACATAATCAAGTACAGCACCTAATACTGGAAGGGCGAACATGGTTTGGGAGAAAGATAGGATTATATTTTCTATTTTCATTCTAATCTGTCTCAGTGATGCCTCAGATTTCTGTGGTTGCCTTTTCATTCACAGAATAGCTGGAAGCTGGTGTCTTTGGGAACCATTCTATATTGTCCCCCACGTATCATTTTTCTGGCTTATTCACTGTCATTCTTGAATATTTTTTTTCCCTCTGGGGTCATTCCCTTGAATATCCCCACACTGAAAATACAGATAGATACCCCACCATCTTCTTAAGCAGACTTTGGGACATTATCTCTGCAGCGCCAGAGCCTGACTGAGACCCTTGCTACTCCTGACTGCGGAGGGAGTTCTGAGGAGCGTAATTGCAGAACAGATGCCCATTTGTTTGCACATATAATTACGTGTAAGATCATTATTCACCTCTAAGACCACACACAGGCACACATTCTCCATAGATTGAAATAAGTGGGGGTCCCAGCACCCCTTTCTGTTTACCAACCCCCCCCCAAGGTGCTACTTGCAACGGAATCATCTTGAACTTTTTTTCTCATATTTAGAGGTCCTTTTATGTCAAACTACATAGTGTCAACCCTAGAGGAGACAGACTTACTGTAAAACTGCATGTGCTCAGTTTGTCATTAATTTAGCCCCAAATTTCAATTTCAGACAGCCTGAGGCTGGCCTCCCTAGCTACCAGTACTCTCATCATCCAAAAGCCCTCTGCACCCCCTGTAACCTCTGGCTACTTCATTACCCTCTCTGCATACATATGAGCATTGGGTAAGTGGGGTTGAGAGAAAATGGAGCAAAGCAATGGGGGAGACAGCATGGAGGGGTTCTCTTCTCTGCCACCCCAACGTGGTGACACACCGGTCCGCATAAAGTGAGTGCGGAGATAATTAGTGGAAATGCTCTTTATGGCTGCATAATTTCTAGCACATATTTAAAAAAAATATCTCCACCTGACACTGTGTTCCAAGGTTACTTTTTTTAATGAGCTGGTATGTGTGAAATATTAATCCTGACATATGAAAATAGAGCCACTGCTGACAGGAAAGCCCAGTGTGGTTTTCAAATCTTATTTTTATTATTTTTAACTCTTAGTTTTTATATGTATATTATGTGTTGGTCTGGACACAAAAAGGATACCAGACTCCAATAATACAAATTCAAAATGTTCAGGCCAATTGAGTGAGTTACATTTTGTGGTTTCATCACAGCAGAATTTTATGCATCCACTGATGGCGTCTAAAGATCCCTCTCTTTTAGAGAACAACATCCTTTTGCTACCCCATAATTTCCACGTTTATCTTTGCAAATAAATAGGAATACATTTAAAAAGATATGAGTCTCATCTACAGCTATATTTTCTTCTTTTCACGACCCGAGCAGATATTCAGCTGAACTGCTGATTGCCAAAGACAGTTGAAACAAAACTGAAAAAAAGAAACTATAAAATACTTCTTGGATTTCCTCCTCTAACTCATGGAGATGTGTCACTCAGGAATGCTTGTTCTAGCTGTATATCTAAGAGTGAAACAAGCAATACACATAGATGGGGCAAAGAAAAGTAGATTTATGGTGGTTTATATGGAAAATACAGTAATTAATAAGTAATAACACAAGAATAAACTGTTTCACACACTTAGAACTGTGAACCTACTTTTGCCCACCCTTGTATTTATTGTCTCCTTTAAGTGAGCTAATGGTAGACACTCCTGGGCTGATCACTGACTCATCAATGGGACTGACTTCACTCTCTGGCTGCTCATCCTCATGTTATGGTCTCTTGAGTGCACGGCAGTTGCTAAACCCCTTTAACAAGGAAGTCAAGGCAGGAAATGGGAATGTGGGAGAAAGGCTTATTCCTAGAAAGGGTCTCCCTTTTACCCTAGAAGTGAAGTCCCCCTTCTTGCACACCTCACTTTATATCTTATTGGCCCAGATGGAAGCTTGAGCCCACACCTAGGGTGATCTCTGGCACAAGGGATGAAATTGCCATGGCTGACTTACAGCAAGCATAGTTCATCCCCTGGGTCTAAGAATAGTACTGACTTCCACTGGAACGGAGGGTCTCCTTCCACCTTAACATCAGGGGTCTTTTGGCAGGTAATAAGAGAAGGTGGCTCTTGAGTAAGCAATTAATCATGTCAGCCCCACAGAATGGACACTGTGCTTCCAACCACTCGGATTGTTGGGAAGCTCCGTCTTCCAGTGGTGACAGTTTGCCTCTATCTGCCTTCACCCACCAGTTTTCTCACGGTTCACTCCTGGCAGGCCTTGGGGCTTCAGCAACCAGGATCCTCATCCTCAAGTCCAGCACATTGTCCGGTGCTCAGACTGTAACACCAACCACCTTTTCACAGTATGTGGGAATACTCTCCAACATAGCACGGAGACAGCAACCAGCAAATGGTACTTGATGTCCATATAAACTTCATAGTCTATAAAGGTTTTCATCAGTATGATTCTATTTTACCATGAAAGAGTGATATTGCTATTTAGGCAAGACCTAGATGAAACTCGGGGGTAGCAATTGGCTTGCCTGTCCCAGGTTACATAGCTATTTGGTTACAGAAGAGCTTAACCAGAGATCATCTAACCCAAATCCAGATGCTTTCCCTCTGCTGCTCTGAGGCTGCCCTACCTGTGACTAGAGCCACCAAGCAGCCGAATCTACGCTGTCACTTGAGCCACCGCTCCTGCCACGATGCTGGTTCCACATGCAGTGTCTCTTTTTTTTTTTTTTTATTTCTTTTTCCTTTATTGATTTTAGAGAGAGAGAGGAAGGGAGAGGGAGAGAGAGATAGAAACATCGATTGGCCGCCTCCTGCATGCCCCCCACTGGCCCACAACCTGGGCATGTGTCCTGACAGGGAATTGAACCAGTGACCTCTTGGTGCATAGGTCAGCACTCAACTGCTGAACCACACCAGCTGAACCACACGCACAGTGTCTTTATAGAATCCTTTCAATCATCTTTTAGGATAGCTATAAGTAGCTTCATTTTTTAGACCAAAACAATGAGGTGAAGTTAGAGCTCAATTTATTTGACCAAAGGTAGAGTAAGTGTCAGTAGGGGGATTAAAACCCAAGCTCTTATCACTCCAAATTCTACACTCTTTCCAACACATAGCTTCTCCATCCCTTTTTGCCCCAAATGAAGGGGAAAGGGTGAAGGAGGAAATGAGAATGGAAAGACTACTCTTCTCTCATAGCATTAAGGTACATTCTCAAAAACTAGCTGATCCATTTTGCTTATTTTGAGATTAAGACATCGGACAATTGGTTATCGGGGAGTTCAAAGCAAATAGAGGGCCCTTATAACTTATTGTACTAATTGGAATATTTTTGAAAGTGGAAGAAGGCCCTTTTGAAAATTATATCAGAATTACAGGTGTAAACAAGGATTGTCCTAGGACAATTGGAACATATGGTTGCCTGAACTGTAAACCATAAAAATAAGAGCTTACAGAAAACAAAACCTGAGGGGAACAAAATCAAGTAGTATCCAATTTAAGGTTCTGGCGCCGATGTTCACTTTCTGTGCTCCACTTCTCTCTCTCTGCAACTATTTCCCACTCCTGCTCCATGTACAAAGTGCGTCTCAATTGCTTTTACAAAGTGTAACTCCCCTTGTAAGATTTAAGTCGGGGATGTGTTGGCTTTTTCGTTCCAGCAAATCTTGTTTATCTTTCTTTCTGGCCTCCCCAGCCTCATTCTCAAGGCCAAGCTTTTAGGGAAGGGAGGTTCCAGGAGAGCCATATGATGAAAAGAGCTTTGTCTGCTGAAACTGCGGGGAGCCATGCACCATGGATCCAAAAGAGATTTTAAGAATCCTGTTTGTGCTGGTTTTCCTTCAGTGCCCTTGGGGAAAACTTTCTGGGAAGCAAATTGGCACTTGAGCCTGACAGGATAGTGGGAAGGTCTTTGTTCAACTTTACAGATGGTGTTGAACTATTTGGAGGCTTTAAGGAAATCCACTTGAAAGGAAGCTGGCCAGGAGTCCCTATCCGTAAATGCAGGTGTGATTTGAGAAAGAGGATAAAACTTGGTGTTTTTGTTTTTTGTTTCTGTTTGTCACTGTTGAAGTGAAGTCAAAGCTTTCAGCCATCTGGTTGCTGGGAAAATGGGGAGGGGAGAAAGGGAATGTTGTCCCACTTAGTCTGACTTTGTGGGAACACTGGAGGAGATCAGAATAGCAGTTTTATAGCCATACGTACATTACATAATGACAGTACTATATTATTGTCTGTATATCACTATATGAGCAAGCATATACAATTTATGAATGTACCAAAGTAACATATTGTACACCTTGAACTTATACAATGCTACACATCACATGCATTCAATAATAATTTAAAAATTATGTAGTGATACTGAGGGCAACTCTGAGTTAGACCACTCAGGATGGAAGTTACTGGTTGAGGAGGGGCGCATGCCCACAAGCAGAGGGGTGACTGATCTCTTTGGTCATGTTCACTCTTTGTACCACTGCAGTGGCATCTTGTATTCACGTCAGCCCTGACTGCAGAGATGGGATGGGTGGACTGGGTCAGCCTGTGCCCTTCGGTGGTTCAGCGGGGATGGAAAAACACACTGGCGGGTCTGCCCAAGCAGCCTGATGCCACATATGCTCATTTCCTGCTACTCAGCCCCTGGTGGATGAGAGAAGGTGGTTGGAGGGGAGAGGGAGGGGAGCGGAGTGCTTCAGGTGCTCCAAATTAGGGGTAATTCAGCATATTAGCCTAATGAAGTCAAAAAGTTAATTTGTAGCTGCCAGCTGTTGAGAGGAATGTTGTGAGCTCCAAGCCCCACACAGCCCAGTGGGGGAAACGCTAGGTAGAGCGAGACACGCAGAGGACTTTGAATAAACACAATCAACGGTGTCTGCTGAGAAAAGCTGGGCAGTGGCCAGGTGGCCTCATGGAAGAAGAGATAATGGAAATAATGACGGTAGGTGTCCAGAGCGCCAATGGAGAGAGAAAGGAATATTTCTTTGCTCTGGCTCTGGGTCTAATCCCTGGCTTATAGCATGCTGTTACCAGTGGTGCCAGGCTTAGAGGCCCCGTTACTACAGGAATAACACAGTTAGCGTCATTTCTTGGTTTCCAGCCTCCCCTGGCAATTTATATTCAGCTCCATCATCCTCCTAGCATTTTTATTTTGATCTACCACCTCGATGGTTTTTTAAAGCTGGCCCCTTCCCTGCACTGACTCAGGAAGTGTGCATCCTAAGACAAAGGCAAACTTTCAGTTGTCGTGCAGGAAGGGACGTGGGTTCTTTCCCAGCTCAGTGTTAGGTCCAGGTTACTGTGACCTCTTTGACTTACCATCACCCATCCACATGTAAATCGTACTAAGTTGGAGGCGTCAGGGTGGCCTCCAACTTAGGGCAATTTTCCACCCAACTTTTGACCCTAGAGAAGATGCAAGTGGTCTGTGAAGGTAGTATGCACGCTATGCTTCAAAAGTGTGCAGGTAGCCCAGCCGAAGTGGCTCAGTGGATTAAGCGTCGTCCCATGGACTGAGAGGTCCTAGTCAGGGCACATGCCCGAGTTATGGGCTCGATCCCCAGTAGGGGGCGTGCAGGAGGCAACCGATCGATGTATCTCTCTCACATTGATGTTTCTCTCTTTCTCCTTTCCTCTCTCTCTAAAAAATCAATTTAAAAAAGTGTACAGGTAAAAAATTAATAAAAATAAAGGAAGGCTTGCTTTATTTGTAAATGTTTCTTTTAAAGCCATAGAACTACTCTTAACCCCTCCACGGCATTTAGTGGACATCAGTAATACTATCGCACATCTCATCCTGTATTGCGTTCATGTGTCTAAGTGTGTTGTTTTCCAGTACCTACCATCTCCTCCACGGAGTTCCCAGAGCCTCGAAGAAAAAGTAGGTCTGAATAAATATGTACCGAATGAATTAAATTAAAAGCAACTCTTTAGATAGAAGCCATTACAATCAACCCTAGTTCTTATACTTTTACTGCCATCAGATATGGAAAAGCTGTTCACGGCATGTGTTTGAACATTAATCATCCACAGAAGTTTTTTAATTGCCTTGTCTTCTCCTCTGTCCTGGACACTGCCCCTTAAGAGCGTTGTAGCTAATTCAAATGTATATTTAACTAGCCTGCTTTCTCTGGACTGAGTTTGGCTCTTCATCTCAGAAAAGAAAAATGCTTCCGTTCGATCAGAGACTGGTCATATGCAAAAAGACGATCCCCTTGCTTGTTGGAAAGTTATGTAATGTTGTGGTTGTAAAATTGGGTCTTCATATCTGGCTGGTGATGAAGTCTGTAATCACCCACTCAGTGTAGTGATTTAGGAAGTCAGTAAACGAACTGTGGAGGCTTTTCCCCTGGGGCTGGAGACTCCATCAGCTGCAGTGCTGGTAGCGTCAACCAAGAGTTCCGAAACTCTGAGATCTGGGGGTGCCTGAAAAGTCTCAACTCATTAAGCCCTCATCACAACACCACAATGTTGATTTTTCTGCTGTCAGCAGTGCAGATGATCATCTTTGCACGGAAGGAAAATGAGGCTTAGAAAGGTTAAGTAAACAGCCCAAGTTTGCAGAGTTTATAGGCTGTGAAGGTACCCTTTGGGTCCAAAACCATGTAGATTTTAAAACCCATTATATCTGTGGTTCAGTCTGGGGCTCAGGACTCCTATTTCCTCAGGCCAGTGAGATCATTGAAAAAATCTGTTAATTTTGTGTTTAGTTAAAGTGATCACCCTCACGAGAAACAGACGCACTTTTATCATCACTTGGATCATCTTCTCACCAAACATAACCATGTAATAACCAGGTAAATTAAAAGTCCAAGTTTGTGTTTATGGGTTTATTTCTTCCAACTGATAACCAAATACTATCAGGGAACACCTTAGACATCAGCATTTTACTTTGCTATGCGCAGTAACAAGGAATAAGAAATCAGAGCCACCCCAAGGCCTGCAGCCTCATACAGCTGAAGCCAAAGCTGCCAAGACCACAGGCAGGTTGCCAGCCAACAGCCTGCAGATGCCCACCTCTGTGTCAGCACGGCAGCAGACAGGTAGTAGTGAAATGAAATGGTGACTATTTCTATTCTTAATCCCAGTGAAAATGGACGTTTGAAAGCAGTCTCCAATAATGCAGCAATGCTGAGATTATTAGTATCTTTAATTGAATAAGACAACTTTACAGAATGGAACTTCATTAAAATTGGCAATTATGAATTGATTGGTGGCAGTTTTGATTAAGTATGTGCTCTCATTTACTTGAACTAGCCAAAAATGCCTTGAAGGTATTAATACTAATTTGTAAAACACAATTACAAATTAACATTTTCTGTATTATTGAAGTAAAAATACTGAAATTAAATATAGGCCTAAACTTGAGGCTATATTGTTCAATCATTAAACCAAACAGTAATTTTGTTTCATCAAAACAGCGTCGTGTGTTATATTAATGTTATTAATTTAAATTTTATTGATTTTACAGTGTTGTTTTTATATTTAATTTATAAACTTGCTTTGGTTTTACACGAGAGCTATAAACATAAGAAACATCAAGGTATATGTTAGTATATATCAAGTAACATTTGTTTGTTTGTTTGTTAATCCTCACCTGAGGATATTTTTCCACTGATTTCTTTCTTTCTTTTTTTAGAGTAGAAAGGAGGGAGGGAGAGAGAGAGAAACATCAATGTGAGAGGGACACATCGGTCGGTTGCCTTCCACATGACCCTGACCAGGGCCAGGGATTGAACCTGCAACCAGGTACGTGCTCTTGACTGAGAATCAAAACTGAGATCCTTTGGTCCTCAGGCCGACACTCTAACTGCTAAGCCAAACTGGTCAGTGCTCAAGTAACATTTTAAAAAAATAACCAAACTCAGTAATCAGGGCTTATAATAATTTTATTTTTACTTTAAAAGAATCCAAAATACTCAAGTATGAGTGAGATCGTGCTGCTTCCTCTAGGAAAAGGCAAACAAACTCTAGAATCACAACTTGAAAATGAAGCAAACTGAAGAAAGTCATGGATAAAATATTATAGACCAGATTAATACCCTGGTTATTTATTTTTAAATAGATCCAGTGATAAAAAAAAATAGCATTTATTATGCCGTTCTTTTTTGTAAAAACAATACGTACAGCCCCCATACACACATGTGTAAGTGGCCTTAAGAGGTGCGTTTAAGGATGGTCATTGTGCTGGCAGTAGTATCCGGGTGGTGAGATTTTAATGTCTCCCATTTTTCTTTTCATGTTTTATGTACTATTTATTTATTTTTTCAAAGAGCATAAATGCTCCCTGAAAAACAGTGAGGGGAATCCACTTTTATTGTGGAAAATTTAAGCCAAAAATGCATTAAAAATTAGGACCTATGTTATGTTTATAACTTTAAGATTGTATCTGCATATGAACAATGGTTGGAAAGGAACATTGAGATCAATGTCTAAAGGCTGCGGAGGTGAGAATAGTGTTTGATTTGGTTAGATGTGGGTTTCTGTTCATTTTTCTGTGCAGTTATAAAAACAAACAGGTTAAGGGCTATCAGAGAAAGAAGGGAGCAACAAAGGGAGGGAGGAAAGATGAAGAAGGAAGTGGAATCTGGATTCCAGACCAGATTCCCATCTCCATGTCCAGAGTACTTTTCACAATAACTGATATTTATTTAATAAGCATGTATGGAATACCTATGCTGTTGTAGATGTCAAAAGACCAAAATCCCTGCCCCCGTGGGGCTTACTTGTAGTGGGGAGAGAGATAATAAGCAAACAAGTAGGTTATATAGTACGTGAGAATCTGGTAGGTACTATAGAAAATAAAATAGGGCTGCGGCCTGGCCAGTGCGGCTCAGTTGGTTGAGGGTCCTCCCATACCCTGAAAGGGCATGGATTTATTCCCAGACAAGGCACGTACCCAGGTTGCAGGTTTGATCTCTGGTCGGGGAGCATGAGGGAGGCAATCAATTGATGTTTCTCTCTCTCTCCCTCCTCTCTCTTCCAATCTCTCTAGAATCAATACAATCGTGTCCTCAGGTGAGGATTAAAACAAATTTAAAAAATAGAGCTGGGAAAGTTGACTTGGGAATGGAGGAGGAGGACATAAATTTTACTTGAGGGCCTCATTGACTTTTGAGCGAAGGTGAGGGAGCAAGCCAAGCAGTGTGGAGGGCGCCCTGTGGATGTTTGGCCAAGGACCCCGAGGCTGGAGTAAGCCTGATGCGTGCTGGTGTCAGAGGGGAGGATAGAAAGAAGTAAAGCAAGACTTAATGGGTAGTGGAGGGCAAGTTGCACAGAGCCTTCCAGATCCTTGTAAGGACGTTTGGGCTTACTCAGTGAGAAATGGGAGCCACTGGAGCTGGGAGCAGATGAGTGACATGACCTGACCCTACCAGTCTTAGTAGGATCATTTTAGCTGCTGTGCTAAAAATAGACTGGGTGAGGGGGACAGGGTGGACATAGGGCTATTGCTATAGTCTAAGTGTATCAGAATCCCAGAGGAAACCGTGGCACATTAAAGTGGGTAATTTGAAGAACAGTTTAGTAAAGGGACTGTTAAAAACAATGGGCAGGATGTCAGGAAACCACAGGGAATAGAAGCATTTACTATTACCACTCCTAGGCCTGAAGAGGTAGGGGAGAAAATTGTCACAAGAACCAGAGACAGAGAGCAGCATGTATAATAGGCTGCCTGATGAAAGCTGAGCCTTTGCTTGAGGGCTGCAGCCAGGCTAAGTGACTCTGCAGGTGCCTGAGGAGCCAACCTTCTCACCTCTCTCCCTCTCACTGATTGTTAGTATTTCCCCATTGGAAAAAACAAAACAGTGGAACCCACTGGGCAGAGGAGATCCTTCATATAGTCCAAGTGTTGGGCCACTATGGACCACAGGCCAAATCTGGCCTCCCAGCCTATTTTTGTAAAGGAAGTTTTACTGGAACACAGCCATGTTATTTATTTTCTTATTATCTACAGCTGATCTCACACCATAATAGTAGCATTGGGTAGTCGCAATGGAGACCATTTGGCCTGCAAAGCCTTAAATATTTACCATGTAGCCCTTTACAGAAAAGATGCCTTGACCCCTAATTGCCCACACAAGATTGCCTCCAGGGCAGAAGACAGACAGCTTGGTAGATAGTGGATGAGGAGGGGTGAGGGGCAAATGGCAGCATCTAGTGCCTCAGGCATGAGGTAATGATGGTTGAGATGTGTTTTATATCCCGTTATATGGTTATCTCAGTGAATGTTTCAGGAGCAATGGAAAAGCATGTGTACTCTCCTGCTGTTTGGCAAAGTATTCCATAAATGTCAACTATGTCAAGTTTATCATTAGTAGAGGAGATAGTGAGAAGTGACTGGATTCTAGAATTATTTTAAAGTTAGACCCCCCCCCCCCAAAGGACTATAAATGAGTGAGATTGGTAGTTTGAGAGAAAGTGAAGAGTGGCGGACACCTCCAAGGATTTTGGCCTGAGGAATGGGAAGATGGACTACAAGAAGAGAAAGGTTGATGAAGGGATAGTAATAAAGAACTCAGTTGGGGATATGTTAAATTGTAGACATTCCAGAGGTGTCTAGCAGACAGTTCTATACACAAGTCTGGAGTTCAGGGAAGAGATCTGTTTTAGATATATAAATTGGGGGTCATCAGCATATAGATGATTTTTGAAGTCCTGAGACTACATGAGTGCAAACAGAGGAGACAAGAGGCCTGAGTACTGTGCCCTGGGACACTTCAAGTGCTTTATACATAATCCTGACAATAATCTCATGATATAACTAAATGATTATCCCAACTTCATAGATAAGAAAACTAATGCTCAGAGGTCAACCTAATCGAGTCACACTGCCACGAGTACTCAGAGCAGGATTTCAACTTTCACTCTGAACTCAGAGCCCCTCTCTTGAATATCCCAACACTAGCCTTCCCAGGCTGCTGCCCTGGAAGGTTCTCTGTTTCTCCTGAGTCTCTTGGTGTGTGTTCTGCTCTGGTACTCACCTTCTGTGAGTCTTTTTAGGCTGCTGCCTGAAAAACTGACAGAGTGAAAAGAAGTAGAATTAACTAGAAGAAACAAGGAGAAGAGGAGAAAAATAGGAAACATATTTGGTTAATGTAAGATGCCATCTAACATAGCAATAATGCTGCTTTTTATAATATAACTGTTAAAACATCTGTGAAGAGTAATACCAGATGTTTTTGCCCAGTCAGTGAGTGGACGGGTGGGCAATCTCTCAATTAACCTATTTCAAAGGCAAAATTAATTTACATGTAGATGCATATATGTGCATATACATATTTATATGTTTGTGTATACACACACACACACAAATATATATATTGATTCCTCACTCCAAAAGCTACTGCATGATAATGATAATCCTCTGTTATATAGCAATATGTAGAGTCTATATGGTTGAATTGGTACATTTTTTAGTTTTTTAACTTGTGACATCAGAATCAATTTTGGCGCTGAACTCTTTAGAGCTCTTTTACTGTTGACACTAAAAGTCAGAGACCCCTCGATGACACCAGGCCCTGAGACCAAGGACCTAACTAACATTAATGAGATGACACATTAAGAAGAGCAAAAGCTTTCTGTTCAAAGGCAGTAGAACCACCTGATCTCTAGTTCCTACTCTGACTGCAAGAAATGATGGTGTGAAGAAAAGATGTCACAACAGAACTTTGTCAGTCAGTTACTCATAAAGCCATGATACGCTCTGAACCTAGCTTCAACCTTCCTCAAAGATGCTTGTAAAAATATCTAAGGAAGCCATTGTACATTCATCAATTCCGATGAACTTCTTCATTTACCTTCTTATTAACAAAACCTTCATGAGGAATACAAAAAAAAAAAGAAAAAAAAAGAGCATGGAGCTCAAATGAACAGAAAAAAATTTATGTTCAAGTGATCCGGTGTCACGTTAAAAATAAAATTCTATGATTGCTTATACTGTCCTATCCAATCAATTTATATGCAAGGTTTATAATTCATAATATAGATTATAATATATAATGTATAACTCATATTTATTGTGTGTATGTATATATACACATATGTATATACACATATATATATTATGTATCTATATGGTTTGATAACAGTTCTAGAACAATCGGCCCCCTAGCCAGAGCCAATACATTAAAGGCGAGTCTCACACTGTATTGGAGTTTCCACAGGAAACCCACGTTGACCAGGAGCCCCTGTGCCAGGAATGGGAATTGCCCTGTGTGTAGGGGACCCTCTCAGGTTGCTTTGCACCAGTGTTCCCTCAATCAGCATAGGCCTGTTGCAATAAAAGAAAGTCAGCCAGTCAAACTCTGCCATTTCCACTTTAAAGATACATGAAGACTTCGTCCTCTGGATCATCAGTTCACTCACCAAACACGTGGGACACCGCCAAGCCTCTCCTTCCCGGGTGTGGGTGGGACAGAACCCGGCTGCGCATCGCCCACTCACCTGTGCCCGCCAGCCTAGTTGCGTGGGGAGAAGTCAGCAGAAGCCCGGGTCCAGCTGCTTGGGCTGGTGTTGAAAAATGTGGAATAGTCAAATTGCCCATTTCTGCTCAATTACTCTAATTTATTATCCCAGGCATTCTGAATGCTAATGAAAACTACCTATCGTGCCAGTCCATGTCACTCTTCTTTATGATCTTATTAAAATCTCCGCGTTTCTTAGCCCAGTGACGACGCGGAGAAAGTGGGACAGCTGTCCTCCTGCCTCCAGCGTGGCTCCTGCACTCACCCTGTCACTGCTAACGGCTGAGTGATTTAGGCCACGTGAGCAGCCTTGGAGTGATATTTTTATACCGTGACAGGATTGTATAACTTCTTCGAGAAAGGCCATTAGCGACTACAAAGGAATAAGCAGGAGGGGGGAGCAAGTGAAAAATGGGCAAGTAAATCTTTGGATTTGACTCTTCATAATAAAATGCCCTTCACATTTAGATTTAATGAGCTGGTTATCTCACAAAAGGGAAGGGAGAGTCTGTCGCCCCAACTTCCCAGCTTTCTGCAAGATGTACCCAATTACAAAAGGGAGGTGCAACAGACAACAGATGCCAGGTCCGGACTGGTGTAGGGTGGCAGGGTGGCAGGGTGGCTAGAAAGCAGCCTCAGGGGAACAATTAGCAGCCCTCAGATCTCCAGGATGGTGACTTGGAAGGGAAGCCAGGAGGTCATGGATGTAACCCAAACAAGATATAAAGCGAATGAACTGTTAGCTAGTTAGCCTCTTAGTGTATTTGTCAGTTCTTTGTATCCGCATCATTGAAATGGAAATAACACTCTTTTGCTAGCACCATATGGTGGGAGCTATTTGACAAAGGCCTAAAGCCATATTGCCTGGTGGGAGAAAGGGGGAGGGGCAACATTCTCCATTTTGATATTTTATATTAATAATAGCTATGAAAACCACAGAAAAGGGATCACTACCATTTTCCATTCTAGGAGTACATGCATTTAGTTTCCTCTTGAAAATGATTCATTTGTAAAAGAAAAATAATATATTTGCTATGTATGTGCATATATTAATAACCATTTCTCAAATTTCTATTTTATAGTTGTGAAGCCAATGTTAGTTTTTGTTTTAGATAAAGCTCATATATAAAGCTGTTGCTTTTAACTTATATATATGTAATGTGTGTGTGTGTGTGTGTGTGTGTGTGTGTGTATTTGTAAGTAAATACATAAAATTCCTTAATGCCCTTCAAGCTTACCAGTTTATGGATCCTAAGTCAGATTCCTGTAGTCATCAGACCCTACATCTATAATGTTGACAACCTCCTCCTAGTGGATAGCGGGAGTTCATTGTATTTCTCCAGATGTTCAATGAGAGTTGTAAACAGGACGATGCATGTTTTCCATGTGTTTTGGCCCTGGACAACACCTCTGTTCTTCTTGCTAGCCCTGCATGCCCTAGTGCTTGCTCATCTATACCTGCTTAAAATGGGTAGTGCCCATCTTCTTACCTTCATCCCCCCACCCCTACCCCCTTTCACAGACCTCTGGGCTGCTGTGCTCACCTCTTCACTGCTTGGAATTCTTACTTCATCTCTCCACATGTCTGATGCTCATCTCTGGCTTATAAGGAAATTCCTTCCTCCCTCTTTTCTAGCATCATCATTTTTATTGAGGAGGTGGAGGGACAGTTATAGCAGGAGGGCATTTCCCAGCCCAGGTGCTTGTCCTCACCTTCAAAGAATGCCATCATTAGAAGTTTAACACAACACACACACACACACACACACACACACAAACACACACATCTTCTCCGTTCAGGGGGCTGATTGGGATGCATTTAAACATAGCCTCAGTGTGTGTAGATACACTTTTCCCTCCAACTTAGTCCCTGTTGTTTGGCCAGACTCCTTTATGTTGATGTTTTTCTCCAAAGCCCTATAGTCCCTCCCTGCAGTTTGGTTGCATGAGGATCTGTTCAATCCTTCATAAATATCAGTGCTACTCTGAATCCCAGTTGTGGTCAAGGTTTATGTTCTTAACCATTAACTCCTAGATCCCAGGCAAATCATGAAATGTGTCTGTTCTTAGGGGTGGGGGTTAACGAAATGTTTTCTTAACCCCACAGTCTTGCACATCCTATATTGAGATATTCAGCTGGCACCACCTACTACATGAGGAAAGTAAATAGAGGAAAAACAATTGAAAGAAAGCAAGTGAGTCTGGAACTAGCTAGCCTGAGATTAACTGATTTTTCTGGACACTTACTAAATGATATCTTTACATCCAACCTAAACAAGAGGAAATGTTATAAATGTTAGTTAGGTAATGCTAAATCTTGACCAAATAACCACATTGTTATTGACCGTGGACACTATTAAATTTAATATTTAATTTTTAAATTTGTCAAATTTAACAAACAAACAAAATAAGTGCCACAGAGCGTACTGCTTGTCCATTGTATGCATCACCTGCAATTCCAACTTGATTTTTTACGTCTTAAGGTATCTATGTGGATGCCGGGAAAGCAAAACCGTTGTAATGTTTGACTCAACTTTTTGTTCTACTCACAACACTGCTATGGAAGGAGAAGGACAGGGTATAGTATTTGTTCTTACTCAGCTGGCCAAAATCAAGCCACTTGATCTATTTCAACTCTCCTCTGGGAGGCTCTCCGTGTGAGAGGTATGTCTGTGCATACATACATGTGAGTGTGTGTGCGTGCACACACGTGTGCTAATCATTGCCATTCACCTGTGAAAAGAAATATTTTAAGAGAGATTATACTAATAGTTGTAGCTTTTAAAAGCAAGACACACTTATTGTACATTCCAGTGCATGAGAGGTCATCAATGTTACTGTCTCAAATTGAATGCTCCCTCTTCGCTTGGTGCTTCAGCAAGCTTAAAGAGCCCCGTGGCAGAGCTGGGCAGCAGGAGTCTGAAATAAGAGGAGCTAGCTTCTTCACTATTGCCGCCTGCCCTCTCTTGGCCTTTCTGGACCACGTCCTCTCTCTGCCACAGAAGAAAAGCTGTATAACCCAGTCACAGTACCATGCTGGTTATTCAAAGTATTCCTTCTGTTAAACGTGCACACGTTTTCAAGGAAGGTCATCAGGAGAACCTCGTAGCTAATAGAAAGAAATGAAGGGTTGAAAGTAGATTCAAAATATCAATAAAGACCGTGGGTAGATGTTTAAGAGGAGTAGAGTGAGACAGGCTGCCAGATCTCCAAATCCCTCTATGTAGACTATCAATTCCTTTGCCAACATGGACACACTACATGGAAAAATGGAGCTGATAGACCGAGTTTGGCTATATTGAGAGAAGTTTTCCAGTTTGGGTAGAGAGCTTAGAGATTCATCAGTATGGTATATCTTAAAAGAAAACTACACACACACACACACACACACACATTGAGGCACTTGTTAACTCCAGGGAAAACCAATGGTACAAGACGACAGTGGAATTAGTATATTGCCCCACTTGGCTCATCTGTAAACACCAAACGTGTGTTTAATTAATAAATGTGTTGGGAGGATGGGGTGGGGGTAAAAGTTATGTCGAAGTTGTAGTATAAGAATTAAGTCCTCATGTTTTATTGAGAAAACTTGGAATTTTCTAAAACTGAAAATTTAGAAATAGCAATGTTATTTGGAAACATGGAAGTAAATAGAAAATTAAAAGTAGCTGCCTCTGCTGAAGGAATGTTTGGAAATGGATGCGGCGGGGAACTGCTGTTTATCATTAGAATAAGTGTTGTAGCTCATTTGTTTGTTTTTTTTTTTTTTCAAGTATGTACATGTATTTTGATAAAAATAAAAACGAAATTAATATGTTTTCTAAAACCCTCGAGACAGGGAAAGCAAGTATTGTCATCTTGCATGATATGCTGTAGTTTTAGGAGGAAAAGAAAGTGTGTTTTCCTCGTGTCTGTCTTTAGGAATGAGGAACTCTCTCCCAGAAAGCCCGCAGTAGGTCTCTTCTTATATAGTATCTGGACTGGTCAGATACCGATCCTTAAACCAACGGGTGGCAAGGCAATGAGATGCCATGATGCACTTAGGCGGATCAGAATTGAACTCGGAGTCGTGTGGGGGATGGAAGAGAACGCCCAACACAGTAGGTGGTCTGCCAGTGAGGAACAGCAGAGAAGCTGGTTGGGTGGTCAACCAAAAGTGTCTACTGCAGGCAGGAAGGGTGTGGGTGGGGGAGGAAGAGAACGCCCAACACAGTAGGTGGTCTGCCAGTAAGGAACAGCAGAGAAGCTGGTTGGGTGGTCAACCAAAAGTGTCTACTGCAGGCAGGAAGGGTGTGGGTGGGGGTGGAAGAGGGTATAGGGAGGATAAATGGTGATGGAAATAAAATAAAATTGAAAAAAAAATATTTTGTAGAAAAAAAAGTGTCTATTGTCACACAAAACATTTCTTATAAAACCCATCCTGTATGGCCTTTTTCTTTGTGTTTTGTTTTAACTCAGTGAAGCAATGAAAGGCTATAGAAGAAGACACATTTGGGTTCTTACAATGTGAGCATATGAGGATTTGGTTTTAAGGGCTTTAGGCCTATACTCGAGGTGAAGGGAAAGCACCACATACGTAGTGCTAAAATGCCAACATGTGGAACTGTGTGTTACTCATTTTTACCCAGTTTCTACAACGGGCATCTGCTTTTTTTTCTAGTTATGTGTTGGTTCTCAGTACTTACAGAGTTTAACAGTCCTATGATTATGGCAACTAATATCTAAAATATGTACTAAGAAAGGGCCTTAACTCTTACAAACCATATACCTCCAGATAATGCTTTGCCAGGAACCACACTTTCTACAGGGGAACGCCTACTTAGTATGGTTGTGCAGGCAATATGTATTATAATGGACTAACTCATCCACAACTAAGAAGGAAATCCTGTGTTTTGCAACAATATGGATGGACCTTGATAGCATTATTATGCTATGGAAAATAAGTCAGACAGACAAAGACAGATACTCTATGTTCTCACTTGTATATGGAATCGAAAGAAGCTGAACTCATGGGAATAAAGAGTCGAATGGGGACTGTCAGGGGCAGAGGGGCGGAGGAAATGGGGAGATGTTGGGCAAAAGGCGCAAACTTCCAGTTAAATATGAGTAAGTTCTGGGGATCTCATGTATTGCATGGTGACTCTAATTGATGGTACTGTGCTATATAGTTAAAAGTTGTTAAGAGAGAAAATTTTAAGTAGTATCACAACACACAAGACAATTATTTGAGAGTATGAAGGTGTTAGTTAACCTCATTTCACAATCTGTATGTGTGTCAAATCATGTTGTAAACTTTAAACTTATGCATGTTATATATTAATATTATTTCAATAATGCTGGAGAAAAGCAATGCTGCACACTTACTGTAAACATTTTGGTAATATTTCAAGCATATCAGGAACTATACGAAGGAAAATCAATAGGGATCTCACTCCTGAGAGATATCACCATTAATGGTATCAGCATGTTGAGGGATTTTCTTCCTGGTCTTCTGTGTCTGTACTGCCAAACTGGAATAATAACTTGTAACCTGCTTTTGTTTTCTCCTGGACATCATGAATATTTGTCAAATCATTAAAGTCTCTGACAACACAGCTTAAAAAGAGAGAGAGACAAAGATAAAGAGACAGACAGCCTGGTAGATTGAATTGCCCAAACACAAAACATTAAATGAGGAGAGCCCAAAAAATGCACCTCATTGTACTCCACTCCGTTTAGCATCAATTATAATAAACACAATGTGGGGAATGCCCTCTTTATGAGGAAATCAGATTTCTGGCATCATCAACCATCTGTAACAGAAGAATGACATTTTTCTTTTTGAGTAGAGAAGAATCCAAACACCATATATTGTGTAAATGACTCTGTTTTATGAGGTTTCTAAGGTTGCTTCTTTCGTTATCATGTATTATATATGCTGCATTTCTTTTAACAGACAGTAATGAACTTCTGTGTGTATTACATGTTTGTGTTAATATCTTAAATTCTCTTTTGAATGTTCTTTCCCTCTTAATGGTATATTACACTAATGATGATGGTGATACCAATGAAGTGTCTAAATGTTTTATTAGTGTCTGATATATGGTAGGCTTTCCATAACGTTTAATTTTTTATGTACCATCATAGTACTTGTAGCTCATATGTTCTCTGGTCACTTTGGAATATATTGTTAATATTAAGTCCTTAAAACAGTACATTGGCAAGGTGGAATTCTTGATACTCATGCTCATGGAGTATTTGGGGATACTAGAAAGACAAGTAGATTTTATAAGATTATATGGATGTTGGGGTACACAGGGGTTACAGGAATCCAGGTTCTTTGGCCTCTAGCTGCAAAGCCCTGCTTGGAACAACAGAAGACTTAGGACAAAGTTTTTCTTAGCCTTAGCTCTAATTTCACCCCAAAATGATGTTCACTTCTATATTATTAAAAACATAACTCTGTTAGCAAGCTCTGCCTTTACATCACACAGGTAATAATATCTTTAGATTATACCTAACGAGCCACCAAGATGGAGAAAGACAACCACAGTGTGATTCCTGGGTATTTCCTAGGCCTAAAAATAACAACAACAACTAATATTGATTAAGCATTTGCTACATGCTTCTCGCTGAGCCAGGCACTTTTTATACATTCTCTTACTCAGTCTTTAAACAAACAAAACCTCATTGAGATATGTACTATTATTTCCCCCAAATTACTGTAGCGAAATATGAGTTTTAAAAAGGTTAAGGAGCTTGCCTTTAACCTTGAGGAAGGTGAAGGTGACACCTGGGGGGATGGGGAGGGATTGGGGGAAGGGAAAGGCGCAGGTGTGCTCCCGGGAGGGAGCTCGGGCTGGGTCCTCTGTCCTAAGGGTTTATATGGAGTGGGGAACCTTTTTTATGCCAAGGGCCATTTGAATATTTATAAAATATTAAAATTATCAACCTAAAAATTAGCCTGCTATATTTGGTCAGGCTAATTTGGTGAGGCGTGTGATGTTAGCTGGTATTGATTTCTCAGGCCTTATAAGGCACTAGGGCCAGATGTTCCCCATTCAGATCTTAATAGACTATTCAGCAGCTTTATAGGTGTGTCCTTTCAGGGTCTGGGTCTCCACTGATTGATTGATTGGTCTTTACCAGGGCAGGGCGTCATTATTCAATGCAGCTGGTCTTGAGGTCACCCTTGGTGTTGCTTCTCTGGTTTTGCTGCTTTTCTGGGCCTGGAACTGAAATATAACTGAGGCCTAGATGTTATCTCTAAGGAGGAAAGGTCAGGGGGTCCAAACCACATGACCAGCTATATGGTAGGGGAGGAAAGGTCACCCTGGGGGCAGGTCCCACCCTACAATTGTCCTTTGCTAGGCTCCTGGTACTTTCTGCCATGGTGATGTTCTGTGCCTGGCCCAACATCCTTGCTTTGCTCATGTGTGTCTAAATGCCTACCACAGAATGAGAATTCAGATTCAGTTTTTTCCAATTCTAGAACCCAAGGTGTTGGAACAACTCATTTCTAGTTCTCCCTACCTATTTCCATAGGCAACTTTACCACTAAAAAATGCTATTTAGCTCTAAAATTCTCTGCTAGACTTTCTAAGCTAAGTCTTAATTCTCCACTTTGTTGAGACATAGTCATCTAATGTTCCTGGATTTTCTCTACAAAACCTAAAGAAAACACAGTTCAGGGGTTTTCGGGTGACCTACAACCAAGATTACTCTATCCTGCAAAGCTATCATTTAGAATCGATGGCCATATAAAGAGTTTCCCAGACAAGAAAAAGGTAAAGGAATTCATCACCACCAAACCAGTATTATATGAAATGTTGAAGAATTTTCTTGAAGGAGAAGAAGAACAAAAATGTGAACAATAAAATGGTAATAAATACATATCTATCAACAACTGAATCTACAAACAAAATGAGCAAGCAGAACAGAAACAGACTCCTAGATACAGAGAACTTTGTGTTGGTTGCCAGATGGGAGGGGGTTGGAGGGATGGGTGAAAAAAGTGAAGGAATTAAGAAACAAATTAGTTGTTAGACTGAGGAACTTCAAAGGGAAAGTGGTAGTGGGGGAGGGGAGGTGGGAAGAGATAAACCAAAAAACTTCTATGCATATATGCATAACCAATAGACACAGACAATAGTGTGGGGAAGGTAGGAGGGGGTAGGAGCAGGGAGGAGGGGTTCAATGAAGGAAAAAAAGGGGGACATCTGTAATGCATTCAACAATAAATATATTTAAAAAGAAAAAAAAAAGACTGTATTTGCATTAAAACATAATTTTACTAGGGAAATGACTTTAATATTAACACACACACACACTGTTGCAATAAAGGAAACTGAAAAGTAAGACAGCATTGATGAATGTTCTTACCATGTGGCAACTGGTGGGTATTATATAATTACTGTAGACATATTCTTCCCCCAAAAAGCTAAAGGATAGGTAGGGAAATACACCTAGAATCTAGAGTAAGTTGATAAAAAATAGACAGGATACACTCAATTCTGACCAGTTCCCTGTTTTGTTTTGTTTGTTTTTTCCACCCACTACCCCAACACAGTGTGATGGCTTCCAACTCAAATGTCTAAACTACACATAATTCAAATCTCTTTCAATAACCAGCCCAAATCCCCACCTACTCCTCAAAGATTCACTCAAGGCCACTTTCTCTACGAATCCTCTTGCTCCTAATTTCCTTTCTCTGAGCCCTGTGTCATACAAGTTTGTCTTTAATTTTGGTTACCTATTATTCATAAGTGTCCAAATTCCTTCTTTACATTTGATATATGCTAGTCATATATCCCCAACTAGACTGCATGCTTCTTGAAAGCAGGAACCATATCGTATATTCCCCGTGTTTCATAAAACACCTGGCACAGTGGGAAGAATTTAAGTGATTTTGTTGAATGATCTAATTCCTTGCATAGCTCATGTTTCTTGATCAGACTATTATAAGTATTCACCTTCTGGGGCTTGAAATACATTTAAAAAAATTCAGAACAGAGAGATGTTTGATGTATGATGAAATACTTGGTTGTGTCTTTGGTTTATAACTCCATGTGATTTTAGGCAATTTATCTTTCTTTCTGCTACTCCAGCTCTGACCTGTCTCGGCTCCCACAGCCTGAAGTAATGTTACATCATTAATCTGACTTGGATTGAATATTCTGCGTGTCAGAAAGAGGCATCTATCCATAGTATATTTTCAATCAGGTTTAACACGCATAACACACCCTACAAGCACCATGTATATTTAATATCATTATAATTTTGATTGCATCTTTAAAGGTGTGCTTGGCATTGAACTTGGTGGGAGAAGCTTGTAAAACCTCAGAGCAAAGATGATCACACACTTAACCTTTGGCCTCATGCTGGTTTCTGCTCAGTTTAATCAAGATTTTTTTCAGGGTATTGACATGGTTGGTAAAGTTCCTTTTTTTTGCATTCTCTAGTTTAAAATGAAGAAATATGTGTTGGGGGCATTCCCCTTCAATTATACATGTATTCTTTCCTTCTACTGTAAATTACCTTTGCCAAAGAAATCTTTTCCTTTTATAAAATGCCTCTTTGTCTTTTGGCATATTAGTTCCTTTTCTCTCCCCTTCCCCTTTCTTTGTCACAGTAAAATATACATGTAAAATTTAAGATGTTAAGTGGTACTTCTGAGCTTACACTAAAATATAGCAGTTTTTTCTCCATCCGATACACGTCTAATTCTTGATCCCCTGAGGAAACTCCTTTCAACTTTTTAAGCTATTATTTCATATTTTTTCTGTATCTGTAAATACTATTTCTATACTACTCTTTATTGAATTATTTTTAATTTCTATATTCTTCATTGAATGCCTACGAGGGAAGATGAGAACTCAGTTCTCTTAAATACTTAACACACCCACTCACATGCACACACACACAATCATATGTACATACAATACAATCACATTTATTCATAAATACCATGTTCTTTCAGTATATTCTTTTTCAATATAGTTTTATCACATTTCTGTTAGATTGATGCTATGTGTTTATATTACTGAGACAATGAGGCAATCATTTACAGCTGAATCCTGTATATATCACAGTCACATTCTCTTTCTCGGAGAATGTTAGGTTCTCCCTGAGGTCTCATTACCACATTTTAATTTTGCTTAGTTTTCTCTGTGTCAGTCACAAATTTATCTTGCGAGTCTCTAACAGATTTGAAGATATCCCCTGAATATATTCAAGCATATCAGGTGTTTTATCTGTTATTTTCTTACTGGAGACATTGCTTCTGGAAACCACAGACGTCCTGAGCCAGTCGATTGGTTGCTCTCTCAGCTGGAGCACAGCAGTGATCCCCAAACTTCACCGGCATCCTGGGAGTTCCTTCCGCTTCTCTTGTTTGGAATCTTTGATTCCTGGATTCCCGATTTATCTCTTTCTAGTTTTCTCTCTTGTTTGCATGTGCATATCTTTTTGAAGTTTCCTAAGAAAAGAAAATTTTGAGAACTTTTCTTCTGAAAAAAATGTCTTTTTCTATCTGCCTAATTTAGTGATGGTTAGGCTAGTTATAGAATTTCAGACTATAAATTATTTCCCTTAGAATACAGAAGTACAATGATATCCTTTATCACATGTGTGTGTTTTTGTTTCATTTTTGTCTTTTTTTTTTACTGTGGAAATATTTAAGGACTTCTGTAGGACTTCTATTTGAGGTGTTTTGAAATATCAAAGTAGTATGTCTAACTCTGGATCTTTCGTTTTAATTCAATGTTTCACAAGTGTTCTCAATTTATGTCATGCTCTGACATTTGAGTTGTATTTTTTTAAATTCCTTTGGCAATTTCACTTTTAATGTTCTATTTGTTCTCTCTGGAATTGCTATTACTTGAATATAATTTTCCAAGTTTAATTCTGTAATTTGCTTATATGTTCTAATCTAATTTTTATATCTTTTGCTTTTGATTTTGGAGATTTTTCTCAACCATTAAGTTGAAACTAAATATTTCTATGGAATTATTTTAAATTTTGGTATCATTTTTAGGTCCTCAGAGCTCTTTTTTGTTCTCTGATATTTTTTAAATAGAATCTTGTTTCATAGTTACATTTCTTATCCCTCTAAGAATATTAATCATACATATTTCTAAGGTGTTTTTCTTTTTTTTTAAGTTTTAGTCTTAATATTTATCTTCCCCTTATATTGACATTTTTTCCTCTCAATTTTGGTATCCTTCTTTTGGCTTCTGGAGACTTTCTCCAAATGTGTGGTCATCATTGACTATTCATTTATATGCACACCTACACAAACACACAACCCTATTCAAAATCTCTCTGAATGGGCAGGGCTTGTCAACTGATAAGTGTCGTGGTTGGGTCATCAGGTTGACCCAGCCTGGCTTGTTTGAGGACCTCCAAATGTCAGTACTCAGTGTTCTTTTCTCTCAGGCTTGTCCGTTTCCCCACAGAGAAATCCAGGTATTTCCTGCGTGGGTGGTAGAAGCATTGTGGGAGACAGGCGGGGGTGGGAGGAATGTACAGTGTCTCGCTGTTCAATAGATTCCTGTCACTCTCACCGTTCTAAGCACGGTGCACACTCCTCTCTGTAGCTGAACTTGAACTCTTTCTCTAGAGCTTGTTTGGTTCAACTTCTACAAAGTTAACCTCTGTGATGGGGAAAGTATGTGGGAATCTGTGTGCAGTTGTTAAAGCCTGTTTTTCAGTGTTGTTTCAAACCGACCCTGCGTGCTGACTGACTGCATCCCCACCTTCGCTGTGTACCCTTACCCTCAGAGTGACACTTGGCACATATCAGGCACCCAATAAATATTTCTTGAACTAACTAAATGAATGGCTTTATTACATTTTCCTCTGATTGCTGAGCATGGGTTATGTTTTATTGCAGACAGCTGCCCTAGAGGCCCAGGGTTCAGCTTTCTCAGATGTGCTCACTATAAGGAATAATTTTTTTAAAAAGTCTCCCTGTAGTTTCTGCAGAGTTGGTCCTAGTTTTCCCACATGGGACCAGGCAGCCCTGGTCTAATCCCTCTTCCATATGACAGACTTTCAAATATTTGAAGACAAATACCAAGTCCCCTTGAGTCTAATTATATTGAAAATGGAAAAAAAAAATAGAACAGAAAGAAAAGTAGGGGGATCGGTGTGTGTCAGTGATGGATGAAGCCTCGCGTATTGAAACACACAGGTAAAAGTAGAGATAAGTTCCTTAGAAACTCTCTCCTACTACTTTCTCCAAATTGAAAAGTTGTCACCAGAACTTTCTTTTGAGGGAAACTTGTAAGAGCTACTGAAATATTTTGTTACTGCCTTTTGGGGACCTGCCTTGGCGGTATTAACATAAGTGCTACCAAATGGCCTGGGAAATAATCTTTAAACTATCTTATAAAGAGAGTCTTTATTATAATGTATTATACTTTAAGCCTGAAATGGATACTAATAGAAGAGGATGCTCTGGTTTTACAAGGCAATAATGTGGTGTCTGGACAGTCAAACTTTATTGCGAGGGAGCTGCCGAGCAGTTTATCCCAAAGGAGCTTTCTCTGACAAATGTCACACTGCTACCACTCTCACAGGTGACCAGGCTCAGGGTTTTGTTACCAAAGAGACTTCTGCTCCTACTTCCCCTACTCGAGTTTCTGACTTTTACTCCAGGTATTTTTTTAAAACATACACATCAACAAAATGTTTTCGAATGGAACCACTTATTAAAACTGTCGACTTAGATTTAAAAAACAGTAAGATATGAAGACTTCTGATTGAGCCCTAGGACTTTTACCGCCCCCAAATCTCAGCAGATCTCAGTCTGCAGGGCCTCCTTCGAGATGTCAATGGATGTCAGGTGTCCTTTGGACAGTTACACTGAGAGGCAGGGCAGGAATGGGAAAACTAGGGTTCTCAAGCCAAATCCAGGCTGTCACCTGCTTAGGATGGACTTGCAAACTAAGAATAGATATTAAGCCCCAGCCTGGTGGCTTAGTTGGTTGCAGCGTGGTCCCCTACATCAAAAAGGTTGTGAGTTCGATTCCTAGTCAGGGCACATACCTGGGTTGTGGTTTCCATTCCTGGTTGAGCTGCATATGGCAGGCAACCTATCCATGTTTCTCTCCCTCCCTCTCTCTCTAAAATCAATCAACATATCCTCAGGTGAAGATTTAAAAAAATAATTTTTAACCTTTTTACATGGTTGAAGAAGTGTGACATGTGATACATAAAAATGATACATAAGTCAAATTCCAGTGTCCATAAATAGAGTTGTTTGCAGCACAGCCTGCCTCTGGGTCAGTGATCGCACCGGCGCTTTCCTGAGGGTGGCAGCCCTGAGTAGTTTCAACAGAGACCTGTGACCCACCCAGCTTCCTGTTTACACTCTAGCCTTACCAAAAACCAGTTTGCTCATCCCTAGGTTAGGGAATGAAGATCTGGTTAGTGGGAGGAAACAAGTCTATATGCCTGTTCTTGTGCCAGTACCAGGCTGTTTTGATTACAGTGGCTTTGTAGTATAACCTGATATCCGGTATTGTGATCTCACCTACTTTGTCCTTCAAAAGAATCTCAATCTAAAAGGAAAGGGAAAAAAAAAACAACTAGTGGCCGTATGGGAGGGAAGGACTTATCTAAAAGTAAAAACAGTGTCACAAAGAGAGCTTGCCACTATTTGCATGTTTCAGTGAAAGCCCTGAGGCTTTTTAAGGTTTCCGCAAAACTCCTCCCAGATTTGGACAGCTCTATGAAAATGATCCTCATACAAGGGATTAAAAATTCTCCCTGTGGTTTCTGCAGAGTTGGTCCTAGTTCTCCCACATGGGACCAGGCAGCCCTGGTCTAATCCATCTTCCATGTGACAGACTTTCAAATATTTGAAGACAAATATCAAGTCCCCTTGAGTCTAATTATATTGAAAATGGGGGTAAAATAGGAAAGAAACAAAAGGAGGGGAATTGGTACTTGTCAGTGATGGATGGAGCCTCACACACTGAAACGGACTTTTTTTTCCACCCCAACCCCTGGGGCTCACCATTTTATAGTAACTATAGAAAAACAATTCTCAGGTTCAGAATTGGCGATTGTGTAGATTTAGACAAGAATGGAGATAGTAGGAGAGGCCAAGCAACTTCTGTCTTCACCTAGTGGCTTCACATGTTGAGTTTCTGAGGTTGGTGGCAAAGAAGGGACAAAGACTGCCAGTTCTTGGGGTAACAGAAGGAAAAATCCAGCAAAACAGTAGTGACTTGGAAAGTTGTTGAGAGGCAACGCACATTTAGTATTGTCAAGAAAAGCTTGTCAAAGGTGTGAACTGGACAAAAGCAAGTAGTGAGTGTCTTTCCAGGGAAGTGTTGGCTGTCGTTTCACTGACCTGGGGATTATTTGATTCCACAGGGATGCACTCCTTGGACTGACATCTTTTCACTGGCTACCTTATAGCTGCTTAGGGGAGCAGTTAAACTAGAGGAAATTGGCAGTAATGCACATGGCTTTTATCCAGAGCCAGGCAAGTGGAGTTTGGCCAGATGCAATTGAGCTCTACTCTGTATAAAAGATCATCACAAATACTACATTTTTATTCCACTGTAGGATATTCATTTATAGGTTATTCCAAAATTTGTCAATATCCTATAGGGTATCTATTATTACCCTATAAGGTTCTTAGCCCCACAGACAGCGAAGGTAGCCCAAAGGCTGTATACACAAGCCTTGTTACTTCCCTGTTTACTAACACTAGCCCAAACCCCTTCGTCTTCACATATCTATTATGTCTTTGTTTAAAAGGTATAAAAGCTTCCTGCTCTGGTCACTCCTTCGGGTCTTCATTCTCTCATGAAGGCTCCCACGTACACAGAAAAATTCAATAAAATGTGTATGCTTTTCTCTTGTTAATCTGTTTTATGTCAGTTTAATTCTTAGGCCCAGCTAGAGAACCAAATAGGGTAGAGGGTTTTTCCTCCCCTACAAATGACACCTCTGAATGTTTTCTGCTCTTCCTTGCTTCTATTAAAAGCTGGCCCTTCTTTAAAGAAATACTCCCTCCGAGCCCCTTTTTGGTGGTTTCTATTTCTCCTCCTACACTTGCTGCACCACCAGAGGTGGGGAAGGAGTTCTCTTTCCGTCTCATGGCCATTTCCTGACCAGCTCTCTCTCGTTTCCCTAGTATTTTCTATTTTGATGCTCATATTTTGAGATGATACCAGCCACTCTCTCTTTCCTGGTTGCAATAATCTACAGATACCTAAATCAGTTCCTGCTCCTCACTGAAGAGTAAGCTTCTGGCTTACTGTCATTCTAGGCAACACACTCCTGTTTTCATTTTGGAGACTTCAGCTTACATATAGATGGTTGTTCTACCTCCAGGCTCTTTCAGTTCCTTGAGTTTTGATTGTCCAATGATTTCATCTTTTACCCTACCTCAGCTACTTACTATGACCTATTAACATATTATAGACTGTGGTTGCCCTCCAGAAGGTATTTGGGAATGGCTGGAGAAGTTTATGATTGTCATAGTTGGCATTTAGTGGGTACAGGCCAGGGATGTTGCTAAGCATCCTGCAGAACACAGGACAGCCCCTCGCAGTGGAGAATTATCCAGCCCCAAATGTCAGTAGTGCCAAGATGGAGAAGTCCCCATATAGCCCTTGTTGTTTATAACAAACACGCCTCTCCATCATCTCCATTTCGAGAATCTCACTTTCTAACCTCCTTAAAAGAAATCTGTCCTTTACAGTAAAGCTCCTTGAAAGAACTGATTATACGTGGTATCTCCCTTTCTTCTTCCCATTGTTTTCTTGAATCTACTTGAAATAGGCTTTCCCCCACCATCCTCCATCTGATAGCACTATTGAAAAATACAACCTGAATCACAGTCCTGAAACCCCATTCCTTTGCCTGTGTCTAACTTACTCTCTACTTCACTCATTTAGTCTTTACTCTTTGTCTCCTCGCAGAAGAATGAAATCTCCGTGACAGCGGGTATTTGGTTTTTGTTCACTGGTCTATTTCTGTTGCCTACCATGGTGCTTCCTCCATAGTAGACAGTCAATAAATGTTATTTCTTAATAAACTCAACAGCTGGGTAAACTAGTAAGCCGATATAAGGCATAATCAAACAGTAAGTTGTTGTTGTTTTGCCAGGGAATATAAAGGACAATAAAAAGAAATGATAGTTTGGGCCTATAAAAGCCAGAAGAGAAGTGTTAACTCTTCTTTCAGTGATAACAAAAGGGTAGCTTGCTTTAGCATTGTATATAATTTCTCACTTATGATGTGAAGAACACACTGATATTGATGACCTTTCTCAAAGTATTTGGGTTTCTAGTAGTACAATGCTGAGAGAAAAGACCATCTCCATTTTTCCGGGGATCCTAACCAAATTATTCAACCTAGGGGTCAGAGGAAGTGAAGGAACAAGTATAGATCACTTAAAATTTTTACATGCATGTCTAATAATTAATTTGGCCTAAAAGTATGAATTTCTGTTTTTGTGTTTACCATTGACAGTCACTGTGTAGTTTTCATTCTGTTAAAATCCCTGCATAGGACTTTTAGAATATATATATATTTTTCACACACAGTATTTCTTTAGATCCCTGCCATAGCCCCATATGGGTAGTGGGACAGGATATTCATGATGCTGATTTAACAGATTCAAAAAGTAAAATTGTCTGAGACTCCACTGGTAGGCACGAGAGCTAAGATTAGTAGCTTCTTCAGTTACTGACTTCTTCATCTACTCTGGACTTTTCCATTTAACTGCACAGTATCTTATCCACGGCTGGACTCCCAACACTCACACCTTTGAAAGGAGGGAAACTTCGAATTTTTCTCTGAGCTTAGAGAGAGCAAGGTTATTTGTTGTTACAAGTCGTTTCATTATTGTACAGATGCCTCCAACTTTTAAAAGTAGCCTTTATAAGGTTGAGAAAATGTTTATAAGTAATTCTTATCAGTTTTAAGGGTGCATTTGTAATTCGTTGTAGAATAACATAGTTCAATCAAGCATTTACAGGCAAGAATTAAAATGTTGAAAAGGTTGCCATGGACTTACCTTATGTTTAGAGATAAGAAATTCTGCATAGTGCAAAGAAATGGGTTGATGAGAAAAAAGACGTTGAAGAAAATTTGGACTAAATTAATCTAGGTTGGAGGACCCAATTTATCTCTTATATCGTTAGAGAAGTGAATCTCCAAATGTGAACTTGGAGATGTTATCACATGCTCATTTAATAGGAGTTAGTTGGTGATAAATATTTGAAAAATGTTGCAGACAATAGCCTTGGCTGAGTGATTAAAAATTCACATTAGCATAGCTTCTCTTTTCTTCAGATTCCCTATTTACAAGATGTGAGTAATAATAGTACTGACTTCATACGGTTGCTAGGGAACTAAATGAGTAAATCCATGTAAAGTACCTAGCATACTGAAAGTACAGCCCCCCACTCCTCTTATCCACAGTTTTACTCTCTGTAATTTCACTTTCTTCAGTTTGTTGCTGCTGTCAACCTCGGTCGAAAATATTAAATGGAAAATAATAAAAAGCAATTCCTAAGTTTTAAATTGCACGCCATTCTAAATAGAATGATAAAATCTCTCTGTCCCACCGGGATGTGGATCTTCTCTTTGTCTGGGTTCTGCATGCTGTCTGTATACACCAACTGCCCATTAGTCGGTACTCTTCCTAGTTATCAGATCGACTGTCTTGGAATCACAGTACTTGTGTTCAAGTAAGCCTCATTATACTTAAAAATGCCACCTTCACATAACTTCTATTATAGTATATTGTTATATTTTTATTTTATTATTGTTGTTGTTAAACTCTTACTGTTCCTAATTTATAAATTAAACTTTATCATAGGTCTGTATATATAGGTAAAAACATAGTGTATATAGGGTTTAGTATGATCTGCAGTTTCAGGCATCAGCTGGAGGTCTTTGAACATACTCCCTGGGAATAAGGAAGGACTACTATATTCAAAAAGTGTTGACTATTATGTACAAAACTGTGAGACATCTTACAATAAAGAAATCTTTATAAATGTGATTAATTCAGCTTTTTCTGAACATGGCTGACCAACCATAGGATCAAAGTTTGGAAAGTGTTATTGTAGAAGACCCCAGGGATCACTTGGACTACAGGCACGAAAAGCAATACGGTAGCCTCTTCTGGATGAAATGCTTATTAATGTATTTAGCAGTGCTCATCATCTTGTTTGAATGCTCTTCCTTCTTGGTTCTCATTGGACAAATTCTTCTTCATCTCAGGTGGAGAAATTAAAACCATGACCCAAATTCTCTCCCTTTCCTGGATCCACACCCTTTGTACTGTGATTTTGCAGCAAGTCCCATCAAGAAGTTCTCTTTTCCTGTCTCTTGAATGGTTATTTTTATTATTATTATTGAATTTATTGGGGTGACATTGGTTCACAAAACCATATAGGTTTCAAGTGTACAACTCAATAAAAATCATCTGTACACTGCATCATGCATGAACGTTTGGTTATGTTGGCCACTAGAATACCACAGAAATGATGGTGTTTCAAGACTAGGCTTCAAAAGTCTCTGCACACCTCTCTTCCTCCGCCTCTCCCATGAAAATAGACCCAGCCTAACCTATTGAATCACGAGACCTACGGAGCACAGCGTAGTCAGTCCTGCTGTCCACACCAAAACCCCAAGCATGTGAGGAGCCCAGCCTGTAAGAGCCTGTCCAGCTAACTTCTGGGCTGATGGCAGATCCATGAGTCAGCTCAGCTGGGAGCAGCCAAGCCAGGCTCAGATTGGGAGGACCTCCCAGCTGACCCAGAAATTTGTCAGAATAATAAATAGTTATATGAAGTTACAAATTAAAGGGTTTGTTACTTGTTAAAAAGTGTTATTATAAAAATAGCTATATATATATATATATCTTCCATATATATATATATTTAAGTATATAATCTTTAAATCTTAGCCCAATGGCAACTTGTCCATGTAAGTTTTCCTTACACAAGATAACCTGGTTTCACTGCTCCTTTTTTTAAAATCCTCACCAGAGGATATGTTTTTTATTTTTAGAGAGAGAGGAAGAGAAAGAGAGAGAGAGAGAGAGAGAAACATCAATGTGAGAGAGAAACATGGATCAGTTGCCTCCCATATACACCCAACCAGGGATCAAACCCTCAACCTAGGTATGTGCCCTGCCTGGGAATCAAACCTGCAACCTTTTTGGTATATGGGACTATGCTCCAACCAGCTGAGACACCTGGCTGGGCTCCTTTGTTATTGTCTCTTAACAATGAGTGCTCACCTCTTTCATAACACTTGGTTGATGATACGATAATCTCTTGATGCCGAGAGAGTAAGCTTCTCGAAGGTTGATTTCATGTCTTTTCTTTACGAATTCCTGGCTTGTAGCAGAGGCTCTGGCATATAGCAGGTGATAGTGCCCAGGTAAATTCTTTAATGTTTAATTTGTGCACACTCTCTTGTTTTGAGGTCCTTGTGTCATCCAAAAAGCATAAATCGGTCATCTCACTGATGAATTATCTCCTCTATGCAAGATTCACTATCAGACAAAATATTATTTGTCTTGGTGGTAGATACTCTTTAAAGATGTATTTAAAGATGTATTTGTGGCATCATCTGCCTCAAGTTCTTTCTCTCTTAAAACCATTCTATGTAAATGGATATATGGGACCTTATTAGAGTAATTTTTTAAGCTTACTGTATTAATCATTAACCTTTATATTTGAAAAGATTTCATTTTACTTATTTCAGGGGTAGTAAGACACGCTTTTTTTTTTCTTAAATAAATGTCATATATCAGAAAGATACTAAAGTTGAGTACATTTTTAGCCCTGTGTTTGTATAATGAACACTCGAGGATGTCTCCAGAGCCAGAACTAGACAGAAACAGTGGAGATGTGTTTAGTCATTACAGTCAAGTGACACACAATGTTTTGGTCATGACAGGCTACTACAGTGGTTCCATAAGGTTATAATGGAGCTGAAGAATTCCTATTGCTTAGTGACATCAAAGCCATCATAATGTCTTAGCACAACTCATTACTCCTGTGTTTGGGGTGATGCTGGTGTAGACAAACCTGCACTGCCAATTGTACAGAAGTATAGTGATACTGTTCTGTACAGTACGAAATACTTGGTGATGATGATAAATGACTGTTGCTTGTTTATGTATTTACTATACTATACTTTTGTTACTTTAGAGTCTACTCTTATAAAAAATCAGTTTGCAGTAAAACAGTACACCGTGCTACCCCTGCAGCAGCCTCATGCATTGTTTACCACGTCTCTTGATCATATCTTTTTTTCTTGTGCTTGATTTAGTCTCGTGTTGTTTTGTACATTAACACGCTGTTCAGGCTTGTAGCCTAGGAGCAGTAGGCTATACCACAGAGCCGAGGCATGTAGTAGGCTGATGCCATTTAGATTTGTGTAAGTGCACTCTGTGATGTTCACACAACAAAATTGCCTAAGGACGCATTTCTCAGCAGAATAAGACAGTATACTATTTCTTGAACATCTATTTTGTGCCCAGTGAGCTTGATTTGATTATCTTCTTTAAATTTATTTTTTCTTTATTGATTTTTAGAGAGAGAAGAAAGGAGAGGGAGAGACAGAAACATCGATCAGAGACCACATTGATTGGCCACCTCTTGCATGCCCCCCACTGGGGATTGGGCCCACAACCTGGGCATGTGCCCTGACTTGGAATTGAACCGATGACCTCTTGGTGCATGGGTCGACACTCAACCACTGAGCCACACTAGCCAGGCTAAAATATGTTTTAGTCAGCTTTAAAGTGCTGTGTAACTTAAGGTGGTCAGAAATGACAGTTGGAACCACCCACAGCCACTTTGTTGATATTCATACCCATTCTTACAGTTCCATATGATGATTCAGAAAAAGAATTAAATGGTGAAAAAGTGTAGGAAATGTTGCATATACTCTCCCCTCTTGGAGATCCATCATTTACATTAGATTCATCATACAAATAAAGGATTTCAGAAATTTAGAGAATGGTGTTTCATTTTCCATAGTTTTCCGAGCTTAATTTAAAAAAACAAAAACAAACTGTTATTTTTCTGTGGAAATGGTATTTTAAGAAAACAGATCCTGGAAAATATTGGTTTAAAGCAATTTTAAACTTTTAATTTATAACCACTCGTTTAAATAGATCAGAAACCATCCTTGAGTAGATCATGCTGTTTAAACTGGTTCTGACCAGCTCTCCATAGTTACCTTTGAATTCTTGGGAGCTTCCAGCATTTTAAAACCATTTCACACAGATTGAATCAGTCAAGATGTATCTGAAATGGTCAACATTGTACTTTCTTAACATTTTCCCATGGAGAGGCAGAAGATTTTCTATGCAGTCTGTAAAAATAACCCAAGCATTTTGAGGAATAAGGTGAATGGTTATCTCAGTTGTGGTATAGCTAGGATTATCTCAGAATACATAAAACTGTATCCCAAGAAAATTGTGTGTGTGTGTGTGTGTGTGTGTGTGTGTGTGTGTGTGTGTGTGTTGGGGTGATGTGGGAATGTAACAAGATAATCTCATCTTTGCTTTCATAGCCTCATAGTGTCTCCTTCTTGAGGCCAGAAAGAGAACTTAGCTCCAATGTGTTAGCAGATATTTGGATCTTGTCCTTGATGTGGAGGGCATTCCAGCTCCTGCCAGGATGTGGCAAGAGGTACATAGAGAGGGGTCCTCTTTGGGATTTCAGAGTTCCACTCATGCAATATCCTAAAATGTCAATAAAAGACTTTATTCATAAATAACTGATGAGCAGTAATTTATGTCTGTACATTTATCTTGAAAAGTCTGTAACCATCCAGTTTTTTTGTTTTTTGTTTTTTGCAAACTCTACATAAAACATCCAAACCGTCCATTTTGTTCAATACAATATAACACAGCTGTTTGGCATTACCAAATATATATGTATATATATTTATAGATATGTACATGTGCTGAAAAAGAAGCCAGTGCAGCCTTTTCTAAGAAGTCCATCCAAGTATTTACTGTACAACATCCAGAATTTACACTGATAATACAAGGCACAAAAAGTGTGGTATGAAGCCAAGGCCATGCTTTATTCAACTCTCTCCTCTGGCTTGCTCACTCCTTCAGCCTCATGTCGAATTAAGCATTCCCTTTGTTACTTTTTGTTTGTTTTTTGTCAGCTTTGAACATATCAAATAAAAGTTGAGAGTGGTATGGGATTGAGATATGAATCACTTGAAAGAACCACTCCCCTCCCACCCATGCACCTTCCCCACATAAACAGAGCCAAACAAAATCTGTTTTGAAATTCTTACATACAGAAATGGAGGTTAATAATTACTCATATTTTTTTTTTAGTTTGGGTAAAAAGAATATGCCAATTTTCCTCTAATTGCTTATATTTGCAATGTTTCTAGGTCAACACTTACTGGATTACATGTACCAATTAGAATCAATTACGAAGAATGGAAAATTTAAGTCAGTCTTTATTCTAATTTACAAAAGGAGAAAATTGTTTTCCTGACCAGGAAGTTCCCACAGACTGGGTTTTTTCCACCTTCTCACAGAGAAGTTTTGAGCGGGAGCGACTGGCATAATCTGGGATGGGCCTTGGAGAGAGTTTCACATTGAGATTTTTTAGTTACCCTCTGATGAGGCTTAGATTGAAGCCCCCTGGTAAGGGGTGATCTCCCTTCAGCATCATCAGACCTCCCTAATGGAGGGATATTACAGTTATTAGACCTATTTCTGATTGTAATGTCTGAAATTCAGTATTGGGGTCATAAGGCATGATATTCTGCTTACAAACTCCCTCAAATATCATCTTTTCTTTTCATGATCTAACAGAATCACAGTTAAATCTCTACCTACTATATCAAATATCAAGAGAATTGTATAATCTGTCCAATTTTGGAATTTGTATGTATACAATGTTTGAAATATGAAATACTTTTGGGGGTTAGCAAAATTTGATACAAAAGGCCATTTTCATTATAATCATGCCTTTTGTAAAAGTATTTAACATACATTTCCATTCATGCAAAGAATTACATTATCAAATTTAGTGATATATTTTATAATTCATGGCTATAACTTTTTTTTGGGGGGAAAAGGTGTACCCCCTGTCGAACTCAATACTAGGGGTGGGGGAGGACATTTTTAAGCTTAGGCCTAAACATGAAGCTTACTGCCTTTTTTTATCTTTGGGTTCAGATGAAGCGTGGGTTCTAAGACATGAAGTTCAATGTTACTGTCTTAGGCCCACCTCATGAGGACATTTCAAATCCATGATCTTCACAGCAAAAGGAAAAAGCAGAGTAGCTGCTTCAAAAACCACAATTATTCTATGTGAGTTAAATTTCCTACTTCAGATCACAGTACTACACACTAGTGACTAACGGCCAGGTCTGATGTCCATCCCCTTTTGTCTTTTGGAAAAATACAGCATACAAATTGCCATGTTGATTCTGTGGCCAACCCTGGAGTGGGGATGTGAGGAGTCCATGGTAGACACTGGCTCTCCTAGAACTGCTTTTGCAAAAAACACCACATGCTGTCAATACAGCCAAACAGCTTTGTAACTGCAGCTTTTGAAAGAGTTTGGAAAGTGAAAACACAAAATATGCAACACATCTAAGATTAGCAACATTTTCACTTTGTGACATTTGACAAAATACAGGTTTGCTTGTAGTTCAGGAGAATTCTATGCAGACAAAACAGTGGAAACTGCGGAAACGGTGGCCATTCAGCTTTTGGCTAAAGCATCAACTTTCAAATACAGAGCTATGGCAACGAACACCCAAGGCTAATAAAAACTTTGTCACTATCTGTAGGACAACACTTTGCTCTCCCATTTGCTATGGATGTCACCTCTGGTCCAGTCAATGGGAGTTACTAAGGATTCAGAACGCTGCAATGTTTCATGTGGAAAATTAATGAAAATTGCCACACAAATGGGCCAGAGAAGCACATTTCTCAGGTCCTTCATGGTTCCTGTGACCTTCACAGATCTCGAACAAAGACTTCTGCGAGAACTTCACCTTCAACACATCTGATAGCTATATTATTCGACACCTTTACAGAGGGACTAAGAAATTGAAGAGAAAAATGGCAAAAAGGAAAGACCAAAGCACATCAAAATATTTTTTGATACTTTGAAATTCACAGGTTGATTGCCATAAGTATGCTAGGTGGAGAATACTATCCAAAACCAGTTATACCATTATAATATTCTACCTTTGCATATCAATCCTGATGTTGAGAATTTCTGTTAGGGGAAGTAGTTGCAATAAATCCAGAACTTTTAATCCAAAAAGAACCCCATTGTAGTCATCAGACTTAATATTACCTAAGTCAACTGAAAAAAAAAAAAATATATATATATATAGGAGCCATGGCAAAGGATAACACTTGAAGTTGAAAATAAAAGTAAGAGAGAGAGAGAGAGAGAGAGAGAGAGAGAGAGAGAGAGAAGTTCCCCTCTTAAAGAGAACTGTGTCAATACCTGTTTGTGTCTTACAAAAGGCCAATAAAATTTTTGTGAGAGGACATCTGAGTTTTACAGGACTTTCTGCATCAGTAAATGAAGTTTGCATTTAAATCCATAGAGTGAGCTTCCTTTTGGCTTACAGGATTTTAGTGTAAACTGCAAAGACTGCACAATCAGTGTTGTGAAAATTGTAAATTAATATTATGGTGCTGCAGTCTGGTGAAGCTCTGAAGTGTACAATTTTGGTGGCATGATTTTAAGCCAAGTTTAAAGCACGACTATTAGACCTAAATACCTTTGAGGACTGAAAGACTTGATTAAGTGGGCTATATTGTAAAAAATTTAAGGAGCCTACCAAGTATTAAAGGGCACATTTCATTTCTTGGTTTATTTTCATTAGGATAGAAAGACTTCTAAAGTAAGTGCTTGGCCTGATGAGTATATCTCTTTCAAGAGGGGCATTTATGTGGACAGGCAAATATTAAAATAGCACAAGGGTTGCCCTGGCCAGTGTGGCTCAGTTGGTTGGGCATCTGAGAGGTTGCTGGTTCCATTCCTGGTCAGGGCTGCAGACTTAATTCCCGGTAGGGGGTGCACAGGAGGCAGCCAATCAATGTTTTGCTTTTACATCTACGTTTCTCTCTCTCCCGTCCTCTCTCTCTAAAAATCAATAAAATGGCACAAGAGTTTAGGTCACAGTGAGTAATCCCAGTTTTTCAGTTCAGCTCATCTGTTCTGCAAGTCTTTGCTCCTCCGGCCACCCCCTATCCCCCACACACTTTGGTTTGTAAATCTCACAAGCCTGGATTCTTTTTGGAATTCTATTGTAAAATAGGATTCAAATAATCCTGACATGCAATGGACACAGCATTCCATGCATTTCTGTAAAAGTCCTGTGCAGGATCCTAGCAGAATTAAGTAAGAGAAAGAGGGAGCCAAATGGGCTGAAATCTGAATTTGAACCTTGGGCTGAAATCAGAGGTGAATCATGTAAAATCGCTTCCTTTGTCACTCAATGTGATATAATGATGAAGCGCATTTATAAAACCCAGACCAAAAAAATAAAAAGAAAAATCCATGGAGGAAATTCCAGACATACAGGGATTGATAACAACCTCTTAAAATAAACTAGATAGGTTCTAGGGAAGACATTAAAACTTTTCATCTGTTTTTAAACTATAAAAAAAAATTATCAAAAACTTAAAAAGAATCTGTGTGGATTCACAGAAGAGACAAAACAATTATAAGGCTAATTAGAAGGGAAGAGGAAAAAGTGTAGGATGGTTTAAAACTAAAATCCTCCAAGAGGGATACTAACATCATCTTTTTAAATGTGTTTTCTACTAATTATTCAACAGTTAACGCAGATTCTTTCTGCAAACCACCCATGACAGTTCATCTCAAGTTTATTTGGGGTGACTGACCATCTACTTCCACTACTTTCTCTTTCAGAAATTATACCAGGAATGTCAAATGATTTATACTGTCATGCTTTCTCTCTATTGTTCCCTAGAAGGAATAAACAAGTCGAGCACACTAGTGAAAGGATGTTTTTGTGATCTAGATATGGTATTTTGAAAATACGTTGGACAGTTCTAAGAGGATTTGTTTGTTCTATGTAATATGCCTTTGGTTCCTGAGAAAAGCAAGATGCTTTTGAATTTCATGTAGCAGAGGCTTCTATCAAATATAGGGGACCATACCCTATATACCACACATTAGTTAGAGAAAATGGCCAACACCTTCAAGGGTTCTTGAATGCCTTACTCATGGTATCATAAATTCATCCTATCTTTAGGTCTTTTTCACTTAGGTAGAGATTTACAATATATATATATTTTTAAACATGGGATCTACAAAAAACATTGTTTTTAAAAAATGCCAGGTATTCCCCACCTCCCCCATTTCCTCACTATTTTTATTTTATTCCTATATAGCCAACCTCTAAACAGCTGATCCGCCTTGTGGTTGATCTAGGTCCTTGACTTTGGCTGTCCTGACTGTGGACAGCCAATTAAAACATCCATCAGAAGACAAGCAGGAGCAGAGCTTTTCATAGTCTACCCTGACATCTTGTCAAAAATGATTAAATAGGATAAAAGATGGAGCAAAGTGTAAAGATGGGGGTCATGAATTATCTGTGGATTTCAATTTTCCACAGTATCATTGCCTCTTATTTGAAACAGAGCAGCATGTTAATGGTGCTGTAGAGAAAGCATACTTGGTGAGGTCAAGTTATCAGAGCTTGAAGACTCCCCAAACAATGCATATGTTTTCTAGGACACTGTGGTAGAGGTCTATTTGCTCAGATATCATTTAGAGCACAGACTAATTTCCCAAGAGGCAAAAGGAGGGGGACCTATAGCCCTATGGAAAGATTTGGTGATAACACAATACCAAAAGGCTAGAAAATTTCAAGAACATGGATTGGAAAGTACAAGAAAACCCCTGATTCCCTTACAATAATGTTGGGAAAGGGCATCAACACCCGCATCCTAGAATTACAGCTTATTCAAGGACCATGGCATCTGCAGTTTGTTTTCTCGGGTCTAGTTTGACCTCTCTTGTCTCCAAATCCATGTAATGAGCTGTGTACTGATAGCACTCTGAAATTTGACCGGCTTAGCTGGGAATAGAGGTGGTCCTGCTTTGTTGTGTTAGAAGAAATACATTTCCATATTGAAAAGTCTACACTTGCTTGAAACATCACCTCTACTATAATGGTAAGGCAGGGAAATGTGGGTACATTTGTCCTTGAAGAAAATTAAGGAGGGGTATACGGCAAGAACTCATTTGTGGTCTATCTTACCTCTCGATCTAGTTTCCATTAAGTGGCTGGGATAGATAAGGAATTGGTTGGTGCTGGTGTGATGTACTCAGATTCTAAATTCTAAATGCCCTCCTTGATGTTATTCAAGTCATACAAATGGGTTGGTAACCCTGTTTCACTTCCAAAAGCCAATTTTACAATGATTGCTGACAGTACAGATGCCAATTGGTAGAAATCTCTTGGCAATATGCTACCAGAATCAGCTGGCCCTTTGGGGCACATCATTAAAAACCTGTTTCAAAACATGCACTCATTCATTCTCTGCCTCCCCAGCTTTATTGTAGCTCATCCTTTACCAGTTCCTTCAATCCAGTTATGCCCTCACTTTTATCCTTTGCCATTCTAAATCTGAGAAGTTCATCAAGTGTTAACCCAAGTGTGGACTCAAAGGAGACAGAAGAGCCCTCTTTTACTTAAGAGAGCTGATACTTTTCCCTATTCACATATTTTACCTAGATTAAATTCAGTTTCTTCAACCAGGGATTCTCACTGGTTATAAATGAAGGCTGAATTCCCCAAATGCCACTGGGCAGAAAGCTGCCTCTTTCTTCCATTTAAAGCAAGTAAGTGTCCCAAAGCTGGCCATCACTCTGTCTCTTGAGAGGAAGTGGACTAGAGTCCATTTTGCCTGCTGTAGTTGAAGTCAGCTTCATCAAGCTGCGATTCCGTAATGTTTGCGAGTTTCGTGTGTGTCCTCCCAATCTCTTCAAGGGCACAGGCCAGGGAGTCAAGGTCACCATCATGCTGATGACGAGCTTCCCACAGGTTCAAAATGACAGCAGATGGGCTACTTTGTGTAGCAAAATAAGATAAATTCCTAGAAAGAAGAGTTAAATAAAAAGAATAACAAAACAAGAGTGAAAATAGAAATAAAGGAACAAATAAAAGTCACTATAAGAAAATTAAAAATAAATTGTAATGAATATTATTATAATAGAAGTACAAAGCTCTTGAGGCAGGTCTAGGGGAACCGTTAGTTTGTGTCCCAACACAGCTGAAATTGTACTTTGGAATGTTATCAATGACCTCCTTATTCTCCAGATATTTTCTTAATCCTCATCTTCCTTGAGTTCTCTGTGTGTGTATTTCTCCTTGACTTACCCCCTTGAAAGTCTCTACTTTATTAGCTCATGTGATGATGTAACTCATTCCTATATTTTCAAAATGGCTAACCCCTCTTTATCTCTCTCTTAGTAAACGTAAGGGCTGTCAAGTTTTTATCTTTGGTTTCTTCTTTTCTCTCCTCAGTGGGCTCATATACTAAGTAGATTAGTTACCACTCTAAGTGGACAGTGTCTAGATCTGCACCTCCAGTTTTATAGGTTAATGTGATCCAGTTAAAATGTCTAAATGCCTTGGAATCACTCCAATTAGATCTCCTCATCCTCAAACTTAATACATCAGAAATTTATACATATATTGGCTCCCATTCTAACTATAAACCATATCCCAGTAACTACAACTATCATTCCAATCTCTCGCACTAGGACATTTATTTTTGAGTCTTCCCTTTATGTTGTTTCTTTTTGACATACTCATCAGCTTCACCATTCTTCTCCATTCACAGTACTTATGTTTAATTTATGCTCTATCATTTTATGGCTTGAGTCACAGCAAAAGCTTTAAAGCTCTTTATGCCTCCAAACTCTAATATACCCTGCATTCTATTTCTTCAATTATCAGGTATTTATGTGTTTTCAGTATCTTCCTTGGTCTGCCCTCAACCTAGCTCAGGTATATATTTTTACTCAGTATTCTTTTGTCATTTCAGTCATTAATGCTGACTTAGGTAATAGTTGGCTTCTTGCTTTCATTCAATCTATTTTGTTCACTAGGAATGGTGACTTTCTCTCTTTAGCTCTGTTTATCAAGATCCTACACTCCTATAACCTGGTTCAATTCTCATCTCTTTGCTCAAAGTGATTTATTTCTTCTCTGTCTTCATTCTGTGCTTGTACTTAAATTTTCAAGTGAGTAAAATGCTTATATGTTTCATGTGTACGAGCCTGGTCTTTCCAGTGTGATTTACAGACACTTAAGGGGAAGGATCATAGCTAATAATTTGCTGATTTTTACAACAGCACTTATCATAATACTGTGACAGGTGTTTATTCAATATCCATCGACTGAGTAATTGATTGGCATGAGCTTTTATTTCAGATGATATGGGGTCTTCAGTGAAAACAAATGGTAACCTTTTGGATAATAACTTTGCTATGATGAAGACTAAGGCAACACAAAGTATTAAAGGTCACAGTGTTTCATAGGTACATTTTACAGCAGGGACAGAAATGTCACCTCCGGTACAATTCTGATGAGTTGAAAAGAACTTCCTGTCAACCAAGAATTGTCTATATTGAGGATGGCATCACTTTTTATCACCACACTCAGCATATAATCACAAAGAAGATTCATATAGGGAAGAGCACTTGGAAGAGAAGACAAGCTTTTAAGGGCACATTACCATTCACAAGCAACACACAGTTACTTTTGAGTGAATCAAGTGCTGTTTTATTCAAAGGTCTTAAGGGACTGTTTAGTTGCCAAATAGCATAAATATTAGGGTACTATATATACTTTCCACTACATCTGAATCTTGGAAGGGAAAAGGACAACTTACAAATGTTCTCCAATGTCTTTTACTTTTTATCTTTCCTTCCTTCTCCACCTCCACCCACCACTCCCACCCCAAGGGCCCCAAAATCAACTATTATTATTTATTTTTACACTAATAGAAATAGTAAAGCAACCTCACTTGGGTAGTTGAAGGGATCCTGGTTTCTTTGATTTAAGAACATTGTTTTGAATACTGTCACTTCTTCCTGGTCATGTGGACATGTTTGTGGGAAAAGTTGTTATATCACCAGGTCTAGAAATAAATTGACACACTTCAACCAACATTTAGGCAGCATATACAAACTAGAGGAATAGCTGAGAAAGAGGCAGCCTGGGAGAGTAGGTCTGAGTGGACTCTGGGTGTGCTATGTGACAATCTCTTTCCCTGTAATTTATGAGAATAATGACCATGGGGCATACATTTGTTCTTGGTATGGGTAAATAATTCTTTATCCTCTCCATTGTCATTTCAAAAAGAAAAATAATGCCAGCATGCATGAAAATAAAAGCACAGATTTGTCATTTTATTGACAGTTTATATTTTGTATTTGCTGTTTAACAACAATGGACTAGAGTCCTATGGGAGTGACTTACGGAATTGTTGTGATCCTAGTCACCCCAGTTATACTTTATTCTATAACAAGGGTTGAGAAATATTTCTGTAAAGGGCCAGATAAATATTTTTTACTTAAGGGGCCTCATGTGGTCTCTGCAGTAACTCAACTCTGCCATGGTCGTGTGAAAGCAGCCATAGACAATACATAAGTGAATAAGCATGGCTGTGTTCCAATAAAACTTTATTTAGAGAACTCAAATGTGAATGGCATACAGTTTTCACATGTCACATAATATTACTCTTCTTTGATTTTTTTCCCCCTGACCATTTAAAAAATGTAAAACCTATTCTAACTTCTGGGCTGTGGCGTGCAGATGGAGGGCCAGATTTGGCCTGCCGGCTATAGTGCTGATCTCTGTCCCACACTGGATTAAAACCCAACCTAGCTTTCCAGAGGTGGTAGCTATTTGTGAGGAGACCAGGCTGAGCCTTTTTTGTGCTTCATTTGGAAAGAAGCACCTAGAGGGCCAAAGTTGCAGAATCCCAGAGCTACATGTTCTGCCTCAAGCACTCTGACAGCTTTATCCTCAGTAACTGCTCCAGATCTTGGAACTTTCAAGACATGCGAGGAAGACCTGGGCATAAAAACACAATAAGAAAACTTTAGGAGAGGCATACAGAATGTGTTTTGGAGGCTGTAATGAATCTTTGTCTCAATACAACATCAAAGAAAATCATAAATCCCTGGGGGTTGTGGAAAGGTGTTATAAATACACCTGCCTAGGGGAAGGGGGGCAGAGTGGAGAATGACGCCTGTTAGCCACTTGGTTCTGTAAAGTCCAGGAAATGTCCTGATTTGTGGAAAAGGCACCCACAGATCAAGGGAGCTAAATAATCAGAAATGACGGAAATATAACACTCACTTGGCACAGGTCTCTGAACATACTGGACAAGTGAAATGTGCTCCCCAAAGCATTTTCAGATTAATTCTCTGAATTTACATAAGGATACTTGCTCAGCATAGCACACACAAATCTCATATTCCGCTTAATTTTAGTAGATACATATAGGAGCATACCAGCCTTATTAAAAATGATTCAATTAGCTTTGTGATAAACAGACATCCTATTAAACTACATTTACCTATCTATGCCAGAATAAATATATAAAAGACCCTAAAATCTGAATTCAATAAGCTATTCCTTAGACATCAGAATTACTTTACTGCTAGCTTGTGTGCAAATGGATTATGCTTTTATGAAAATTGGTACACCATAAATTCATTTGGTCATCTTCATACCACCCTTTTAAAATTATTCCAACTCCAATCTATGTGATTCATTTCCCTTCATAATTATGTTGGTGTATTTGGACACCAGCAAATAAATGCACACACAATTCAGGGAACATTGTTAATACTAGAAAAAATAATCCATTGCAATAGTTGACTTAAGAAATTTCCTGAATATCTTTGATATTTTTAAAAAATAAAATAACATATAACATGTAGCAAAACAGTAGTCCTGAAATTTAGGTGAATGCCTTTATTTATTTATTTATTTATTTATTTATTTATTTATTTACTTATTCATTTATTTATTTTAGGCATTCACTTTTTATTATGCCTTTAAATAAAACGTATTTTTTTTCTTTCTCTTTGAAATATATTTAAATAAGTGCCTGTTTGTTCTCATTTTAGATGCTTCAAATTGTTTTATTTTATGCACTGAACTTTGGGGAACATTTTGTCATAACGTCTTTTTTTGTCATAGCCTTTTCAAATTCTGATTGAAAAATAAGACTTTTTTGGTGATGTCATAAAGATGCAGTATGCTATGCAGATAAGATTATCTACTCTGTAAATTTTAGGAATTTATGTTAGAATCATTGTCTTCAGTCCATTTGTCTTAGGCCCTATGGACTCAGTGACTTTATCTTTTCCTTTGGAGGAACCCTCATTGAAAGAGTTCAGATAAACTGCGAAACGCATGTGCTAAGACAGCTTAATAGATTTATCCATCTAAATTCATTGAGTAGTAATGGTTTATTAAGTTTAATTTTATTTGTAAGCCTACATGCTTTCTATTCACTTGAGTTCCTGGGGGTTTGTTTTATTACTATGATTAATTTCATCTGTCTAAGACTTCCCCACCCCCCACCCCCCATCCCTGATCCCCGGTTAAAACCCCATGCTTCATGTGAAAACCAGGGCAGAATTGGGAACATAAATCTTTACCTTAGAAATCTGTGTCATAGACTGAATTTTTATATAAAATCTGTTTTCAAAATACATCCTCAAACCAATGACCACGTTAAATTAATCATGGAAATTAGGTTAGGTTTGAGGATTTTTGGAAACGGTTACTGTGCCGTCTGTTTTCTTCTTTGGGTAGGAGCAGGAAGGGAGGCTTGAAGGAACCAAGATAAATATACATAAGGTCTTTATCTACTATTGTAACACAAGGACAGTTTTACGAAAAGGAGAAGTGGCTAGGTGCCCACGCAGAGTGAATTTAGAGATACCACCCTTTCTTTAGTACTTGAAAGCTGTATTCAAATGCAAGTGTTTTAGGGACTAGTAACATCTAGATCCTCAGTCAGTTATAGAGATTAGGGGACAGCCATGGAGAAGGATGTGGGCCTGTCTGGAGCTCTAGCTCAGCCTTGGGGAAATGCACTGAAGAGCTACCAAGGGCACATTGTACTTACAGCTGGATTTGTGCCTGAATTCCAGATAACCAAGCTTTCATTTTAGCTACTCAGAACCATATTACCAGGGGGCCAATATACCTATTCACAAGCTGTGAGCTCTTCTTGTGACTAAGTGAGAATGACTTTCCTACTCAAATACAGAAGGGGACCGCATCTGAGCAGAGCACCCCATCCTTAGCACCGAAGATGCCTCACACCAGGTACATGCCACAATGTCATTCAGAACGTAGGATCTCATCCATCCCTGTCAAGCAGAAGGGAGCCCTTGTACCTGTAACATGAGGGCAGCAAGTGTGTTTATACTCTACAAACTATTGCCATGTATATTAAGACAACATTTTTTAATATATATTAACAAGTATATTTTTTAAAAATATCTTCTTTCTGAGTAGGCTGGCAGTATAAAAAGTGAAAACTAAGCTTAGCTCCCTATAATAAATTGGGAAACATCATTATAAGAATAATTTATAATCCTACTGTATAGTATCAAACAGGGAATTGCAACATAGTCACAATGAAAAAAATCTTAATATCCCTGCTATCATCCTAATTGTCTCATTTAATGAAAGCTTCTTATGTGACCAAAACTAATCCTCTATATGGTTTTTTAAATGCAAATAGAAGAGAAAAACACACTTATTCTGTACAGTAGTAACTGGACACACCATAAGCATCTGGCGTATTCATCAAGCTTTCATCTACAAACTTTAGCCTCACTGAGCACTCAACAAACAGCAAAGCAGCTTCCAGGATACAGCCAGTCAGTGCCCCATTGTTCAAGAAGAAGCACGAAATGTGCACCATAATGCAGCCTGTGCCTATTGGCCCCTTGTGCCTGCGAATGAAAGAAAGCTCGGATGGAGAGCCCAAAGGAAAGGACACAGGCAGTTCAGACATGCTGAGTTTCATTCTGTTTTGCCCTAAGAGTGCTGCCTTAATTCTTTTAGGCCAATAAATTTGGCAATACAGTTCTCCTTCTAGTTTTTCCTTTTGCTTATTCCATTGTCTTGTTCTTGCAAGGGAATAGAGAGGATTCTTCCTTCTTTGGAAAACTTATTCATAGACCTGGCGCTTCCTGGACTGTCTGTGAGTTGCCAGATGAGAATAAGGCCAATTGTAGAGCCTGTCTTTAGTTCTCCAGTTTCATCCCTGACAGGAAAAGTCTATGTTAATTTCTCATATTTGGAAATGAAGGGCATTGAAAACTACCAAATCAAATCTCTACTTTTCTTTGAATTGGGGTATCATGGAAAAATAGGTCACATTTAAATTAATTTTCCACTTCAACAACCTTGAGACATTTCAAGCATCCTTAGGGTGATGCAGAATGACCACCATTTGTTTCAAGAGGAAAAAATATTGTGCTAATCCTGAATGAGGGAAGGGCAAAATATTTATACTTCTCCCTTTGCAAAACACTCAATATTTGTTTGAATGACACCTCACAAATAATTGAAAAGAAACAGTGAATCACTTACAGGATACTCTAATGAATTAGGTATAATCCTTCCTATAATTTCATTGTCTCAAATTATGAAAACAGCATTTCAGACACCTTGACATTGTCAGGTTTTCCAGTCCTGCTTGAGACAGCATTGTGATGGGTATTATTTACACTCTGAAGGGGGCTTGGCATGTCCATCTTTTCTGAAACTATATTAGCTTAAAGAAGGAAAATGTATTCCTTCAAAGATCAGGACAAATTCACCCCTTGCCAAAAGGTATGCAGTGTCCCTTGTCACCACCTCCTTGGGGTTTATGGTGGGAGGATGCCTTTGGTTCTCCCAGACCTAGAGGATCATAAAGAGTTACGTTTCCATACTGCCTTAAGGATGGACACCTGCCTTTACCAACCACATACAGCTTGTTCATAGCTAAACTTGTTCCAAGGCTGTCTGTTTGCAGCTTCATGTTAGTGGGGAGTTTCATGAGTCATTGACTTGGGCGCAATGAAGCCCAAACACTCACCACTTGGCTGTGTTGGGTCCCTCTGGCTTCACTGTAAGGGCTCTTTAAATTTCAGACCCTGTATAAATCCACTGGGCCAGAACCTGAAAATCTGATTTGAGCTTCATCATATTTTGCCTCTAAGGACCTATGTAATGCGATCCCACTATGTATTAATTCTCTTTCAAAGAGTCATGAAGAAATGGCAACCTCACATCCATTTTTACATTAGAGTATATTTTCTAGCCTCTAGCCTTGAGAACCGAGGATGCTCAGTTTGGTGTAATCATAATAAATCCCAAACCTCAGGAATGAAAATATCCAGTCTCAGTGGCCACTGGAGTGACCCTCTAAAGTGGTCTTCCTATGAAGCAGGCCTTCTCTATGTATTTTCTCATCATCTCTCTCTTTCCTCCTCCCTCCTTTTTTCATCCCATAAGAAAGCTGGAGCTGGAACTGTTCCACTTCCACTGAATTCTCAGCAGTTATTCAGACACAGATTAATCAGCTGCTTTCTAACCTTCCTCTGGCCTCTCCCACTGCCCTCTGGCCATTTCACTGTTCCTGTGCGTCCAATTAAGAGGGTGGACAGAGGGAATGAAAGGATATGACCTGAGGGTGAGAAGATTCTGCTTCTCATTAGAGGTGCTGTTAAGAGATTTGGTGGGAAAACAAGTTATTAAAACACTGTGTACCAGCCATGAGGTTTAGAATATTACCTTTGTCCATGATTTCTTCATCATCACCCATGAACACTAACATCAGAAGTACACTTGAACTATTTTACCCAGTTAACAAATAAGAAATATGTTTCTTTGGAAGTGCTTACAGATTTTCAAATAAATATACTATTATTTTGTAAAACCTATTAATAAGGTGTAATTTATCTACTATTTTCCATTTTGAAATTCTTTCTTCCATTTCGGCTGCTTCCCCTCTATCCATCCTCCCATATCTCATGTATTTTATCCAGCATCTGTTCCCATAGCAACTTGGTCAAGCTGGCTATGTTTCCACAGGGTTTCTGGAATATGAAAATCGTAAGGCCTTAAAAAAGAATGATCTCATGGTGTCATGTACTATCTATGACCTGAGAAAAGACAGGAGTTCTCCACAGTGGAAGCCGTGTAACCTGCTTTCTTTTGAGACCAATTTTCAAAATCCTTTGATGCTTGTTACATCTGTTCTATTTACTAGGAGTCAAGTTTTTAAGGTCAAGTATACTATCCAATGAAAAAGTTCATGTCATTCATTAAAGAAAAGCGTACTGAATTTCCCCTAATATATGTTTAACTGTAATTTAAAAAAAATAAAGTTTGATAAAATACAAAGTGCTATGGAAGTTTAGAGATGGGAGGATTCTTCTAGCTGAAGCAGTTTCCAATATTATTTGTTTATTCCTCAGCAATGCTGCCCACCATCTACTTCCATGCAATCAATTCTTCATTTCCTCGGCCCTATCCCCCTACCCATCACAGGTGGCCAAGAACACTGAAATGGAGAATTATTGCAGCTGACTTTATAGAATAAATGTGCAGTCTCAGCTTTGACATTCAGCAAGCATGGACTCTGAGTAACAGTCAGAGATTGCTCACAGAAGCTACAACTGCAACTGCTACTTATGGCATTCTTCGCGAGGCTGTGGATCTTATTTAGCACGATCCACACGCCAGGCGAGTTGCAAGGCCACCTGTGTTGCCGCACACACCACTGCCATTTCTCACATTCTCATCGATTGCTCACCTAAGCCTTTCACTTTACATTCCATCTCTCTTCTCTCCTATTCAGAGCTAAGAAGAAACTTGTTTGGCATAAAGGCAGATTATCATCAGCGACATTTGCATTAAGAGAACAACATGTCCACTGGCAAGTAAATAGAAGCAAATGTTTCCCACCACTTCCTTTGCAAACTCTTCCTTCATGATTTGAGGGCTATTGCTTTAGTAGCTGTCCAACATTTTTGGAAATAAAAAGGAGGGGAAGAGTCAGGTAAACTTGTTGTCACAAAATCAAGGTCAGTGAATTCTCTGAATAGAAAAACTGACTGTGTGATTTGGGATCATCTTTCTCTTGTGACCCCCACCCCCACCCCCAGGTTGATGAAATCTCAAGCTACAGAAAGCTTTCTTACCAAAACATATGGGCACACTGACAATGCTAGATTCCTGTGTTTTTACACACACTGATGATCGTTCTATACTGTATCATTTATAACCCTAAGAGCAAGACCAGATTTAGGATTACAAAATAGAAAGTTGTGACAAATTACATTTGAAAATCCCCTTCATCTATGTCACATGTTTCTTCCCATGTAGAAGATATGTCTTTGGTACACTAATGAAAACATAAAAGGGACCCGACAGTTCCTACAAAACGAGAATGAGCTAACATGGAGCAAGGGGATTTTTAAGTAGTCTTTTTCCCATTCTTCTCCTCTGAATGTCTTGGTGGCCCTCTCTGTGGAAACACGGCAGCCTGCAGAAGAAACCCCTGTCCTGCAGAAGCTTCCCCTCCCAAGAGGCTTGGATGCGGAGTGGAATGGAGACACCGTAGCTTACGGTGTTACTCTGACTGAAGCAATAACATCCTGTGGAAGTTTTCCTAGTAAGGGCAAACTCCTTTAAACGAGGGGTTAGCAAACTATGTACCACAGGCCAGATAGGGGCCCTCGCCTGTTTTTTAATGCAGTTTATTGGCACACATGTGTGCCTATTTTCTCTGGCTGATTCACACTACAGAAGCAGAGCTGAATAGTAGCTGAGTAGTTGCAACAGATCCCATACGGTCTAAACTATTTTCTATGTTGTTCTGTAACAGAAAAAGTTTGCTGACCCCTAGTTGACATCATTCTTACTCCATAATTAGACTATTGGAGAGTTAAGTTAGAGCATAAAAAGGAGGGTAGGAAATGCCATTCACTGATGCAGAATATAGTAACTAAATGAGATTTAAAGGTAGAAGAAGATTACATATATTCATGCTATTCCAGTTTGCTATTAATTGTGAACATTTCAAAGGGAGTAACTAGCATTTATAGAAAATTGATAGTTTCTGGGGACCGTGTGAGAACCTTTCCAAAAAAAGTAGGTTGTTTGAATTTCCTAGGTCAAGGAAATTTAGGCTTTCCTGGAAAAAGGATCTACCTACTAAAACGAAGCAAGCAAACGAGGAGACACACCAAGCGCTCAGGTTTGGTGAGCCTGGATGCAGGAGGAGGCAGTCTGCACCTGCATAGCCATTTACTGCTCATTAGAGCCCAGGGACAAAGGACGTTAACCTTACTCTCCCAGTTTGAGGTGCATTTTCCCTACTGTGCAAGGTCAGAAATGGATGCGTGTGGAGCACTCACTGTGGTTCTCTTACGTGTACTGTCAATGGAGGGCAAATGGAACGAGGCAGGAACATGCACACTCATTCAGCAAGTTGATGACAGCATCCATGGCACATGGAGGGTTTGTGGCAATTCCTTTCTTATAAATGATGAATTAAAACCCATAAACCCTTATAGCCAGCATGGGTTAGAAAGTTAATGTAGTCTGAATTCCATGAGCTGCATTTGTAGAAAAGGAACAGGGGTGATAAGTGATGTGTCTAGGCACACTGGAATTGGTTGTAGGACCCCACAGATCTTTTGACTCCTAGCCCAGTGTTCTTTTTAAACCTAATACTCTCTTCTGGGTTAGTTTTTCATTCTTGTTTCCATGCTGATCAGAAAGCGAACTTGCTTTGGCATAGTCATGATATTCATGTTATAAACGAGACATCCTTTTTCAAAGGTGCTGGGAAATGGTCAGATCCTTATTGTTTCCTGTATACTCATTCATTTTTGTATTCTTTCACTTTCAATATATGTCCTTTCAAGAAGGAATCTGTCCTTTTGGGGCCTGCTGTCTCTGTAAATTCCGTCTTCTCTAGCAGCAAGGCCTCCTCCTCTCTTGCTTTTCCTGTGTGAGCCTGACTGCTTTCTACTTGGGCCCTTCCTTCTTGGATTCTGCACCCCTTTCGGAACAGGGAACAGCACTCTGTTCTTTCTTGGCAGACATCTACCCTCCCTTTCAGAGAAGAAAGAGTCAGGTAGCATGTCTGTGAACATAAAGAACAAAGGCTGGAAATGACAGAGCAAGCCAAACAGTAGGAAAATAAGGCTTCACCTCAAAAAGAAGAAAAAGTAGTACCAAAGAAAAGAGAAATAAAATGGTTCTGGCAAAACGTGTTCTCTTTTCATTCTGGGGCATGCAAGGTGGGTTAGGGAGAGAGGAGAGATTATTGTCAATGCCTCCCCTGCCAGTTATCCATCGAGGGGAGCTGCAACCCGCCTGCCCATCACCAGCTCTGGTAGCATCACCCTGCTTCTTCTCATCCAATGTAACAAAGCCCATTATGCATCTCTCTACTCAATCTCAACTCAACTGCAATGTTAGTGCGACAATGAGCAGTGTTGGTGTAAGCAGCAGATTTATTCACGGTGCCTGGGCAAACTTTTGCTTTTCTAATGCCCTCTGCCTTCAAACCTGAGAGTTATCATCCTCTAACTTCCTTTTTTATATGGAGGAACCCACTTCTGTAGGCTGAGCTTGTCTTCATTGAGGGCTAAATAATGCTTAAGGTGACCAGGTGGTAGGGAGGAGGCGTGAGAAACTTGCTTCTCTGTTTCTGTATCTCTGCCTCAAGATTGTGCTGGGATCCCTTGCAAGCACCAAAGTGACATAGTCTAACCCTCCCATTTGGGTGGCCCAGCTTGCAAACCTGGGGATGGGAGCACAACCAAAGTAGGACTTTTCCATAATCCCCCCAAAGGCAGAGTGGGGTGGCAGGAGATACCACACACACTGTCATATTCTTGTATTTTCCCATTTGCTTAGCTGGACCTCACATGAACTGTGGCCAGAGGAATCAAAGCCGTGAGATCCTGGTAAGCACAAGGGTACACTCAGCCCGCGTCATTTCTCAAAGCTCTTCGAGAAAAATCTGCTTTCAGAAGTTGTCCCCAATTACCTGTTGATGCTGTTTTTCTGTGCTAACATCTGCCAGTCCTTGCCTTTGGCATTGGGGGTATCGAATGTAGCACAAATCCGCTGTCTGATGGAGTAGGGGATTTTGAAGGCTCTGGGGCCAGTCTGTGCAGGGAACGTGCTGTCCTCTTGTGCAAAGAAAGTGATGGTTTCTCTTTCACTCTGAAATGAAATGGGGAAAGCATGATCAGGTCCCAGTGGAAGCTTTGCTGATCAACACTTTTAGCTTTTAAGAAAATCTGTGTTAACTCCCATGCACAAAATGCTTGCCTATTGTGATGAACTCTGTAAAATATATTGACAAGTTCCCCTCTCTCTAAAATACTAAATAACTTCTCAGGAGCCTGGTAAATTGAGTGCTGGAGATTTGTAGCAGCCTCTTCCACTCAGAGGAGTCACAAGGATCAGCTTCCTACATCTGAGGACCCATCAGGCGAGAGTGGAATTAGACTTTTTGTTTGTTTGTTTTGGGGGATAGATCTAGAATCCGTAGGATGAAACTACCAAATGACAGATTTCAGCACAGTGTAAGGAATGCCTCTCTAAGAAGTAGGACTGACCCAAGATGTACGGGCTGATGGCTGGGAAGCTGCTTGGCAGAAAAGATACGGGGGAGAGGGGACTGACTGTATGTTGATCATGTTCCAGTTTGTGTTTTCTCCAGTCCCAAATTGGTGTGATTCTACAGTATAAATGTTAGTCTTGTTTTAGAGTTAAATCGCTTTGGTAGAATATGAGCCAGTTGTCCGTCAGTGTCGAGATCTAGACAACTCTGTGGAATGGTGCAGGCTGGAAGGCTTCTACCTGCTCCCTGTACCCCCACCACCCCACTTCTGACTTAGAGTTGTTCAGTGAGGATTTGTTATTCCAATACATCATAGCAACTGGGTCATCACATCCAACATGAAGTGACACAGAAATGGGTCACAGTGGAGTGGATCCTGATAAGTTTATGTGGGCTCAGAGAATTTTTAGGCCTGAAAAGTATTTGAATCACTGCTGTGATTACGATATGTTACAAGACAAAAGGGAGTCTGCAGATGTAATTAAGGTCCCTAAACAATTGACCATGAATTGATCAAGAGAGATTTTCCTGGGTGAGCCTGACCTAATCAGGTGGCCATTAAAAGGGAGAAGTTATCTCTCTTGCTGGTCTGAAGGGAAACAAACAGCCATGTGGTGAACTATGGGAGAGGGGGCAGGAAATGAGCCTAGGACCTGAGGGTGCTCCCTAAGAGCTGAGAGGAACCCCTACCCAAGAGCCAGCAAGAAAATGAGAAATTCAGTCTTATAGGTACAAAAAACAGATTTTTTCCACAACCTAAATAAGCTTGGAAAGGGACACCGAGCTCCAGCTGAGAACATGTGTCCTGCCATAACCTGGATCTCAGCCTTGTGAGACGTCATGCCTAGGCTTCTGATATGCAAAAAAAAAAAAAAAAAAAAAAAAGTGAGACCATAAATGGGAGTTGTTTATTTGTTTATGCTGTTAAATGTGTGATAAATTTGTTATACAGCAAAGGAAAGCTAATACAAAGGGAAATTAAAACATCAAATGTGGGATTTGTTTAAGGGATTACTTAGAACTGTTTAAACACAATGAACTATCCTTTCTGTTAAGAACTTGTCGTCGTGGCTGTCCTTCAGGCCAACACATGCCTTTCTTGAACTGCCCTGTGACCCTACCCTGATTTTTCAAGTCATTACACATCTTCCTACTGAGGGTACCAAGCCATGGTGGCCCTTTTTGGCTAGTGCCCAGGCTCACACAGTTATAAACCTTCAGAGTTGATGAGTTTTATGTCCTCAAAAATTTAATTGAGGAAACTGGTTCATGCACAGATCTTATTAATGATTGACAGTGTGTTTCATCTTTACATGACCATTTAACACCGTTACATTTTGAGGGCTGTGTTTTGGAAACAGTGCCTTAACCCAGCACTTCCAAAAGGGTATCTCGGAACGTGTTCCAAGGGAGAGCAGTCCCATGGTCAGACACATTTGAGAAATGCTGCATATTATCTCTTTTTGGAAAATCAAAGCACATGTTATCATATTAAACAGATTCTACTTACTGGTTTTAGTTCCATTCCCTGGAATACTATAGAAAAATGTTCATCAAAATCTTCCAGTATTTGAAGTTAGCATCGGGCAATAGAAAAAACATGGCTTTCAGAGTTAGGGTATGAGCTTACACATCTAGCTCTGTGACCTTGGATGCTACATGACCTCTGTCAGCCTCAATTTCCTAATCAATCTTTTGACATTTTCATAGACTCCAGAGAGATGATGAAATTTGATAAAAGTCAGCCAGGTTGCTCGTGACATAGCTAAAACTAGAATTCTGATATCCTGATGTCTACACCAGGGCTCATTTCACGATACCATCCTGCTTCAAGACAAGTACCAAGAAACCCACAAGGCAGGGGGGTTAAGAAAAATGCTCTCTGAGTGATATTAGCATTACATTTCAGGAATTAAGAGTAGGAAGGGCTCAAGGAGGAGGCATTTGAGTTGGCCTTGAAGAATGGGTAGCTATTGATTGAATAAAAATTGAGTGGGTGATTATTTTAGGCAGAATGGAGAATTCTTTTCTGATATATTGGATGGTTATAAAATAAACCAACTCAGGCATCTTACTGAATAAAATAGGTTAGAAGATATATCACTTTTTAAAAATCATAGTTTGCAAAATTTCCTCTAGCCCTTAACACTACAAATCAAGCAGGAATGGCTTTGTTAAATATTTCGTGACTTAAGGCAGGACAATGTACTTAGAATGGATGCTAGAAACTAGGGATAGAGGAAGAAAATGGATTTTATGCAAGAAAACATGGTAGTTATTATAAAATGGCACCGAAACGTGTTAACACGTGAAAAGGTGGCTTGCCAGTGAAGCTAAAAACATTGAAAGCATCCACGCCAAAGGACTGCAGTGGACACAGAACTGGCTTCTGGAAGCCCTCGTGGCCTCAGTGCATTGACCAAGTGCGCCAAGCTCCACCTCACTGTTGGCAGAAGAAGAAGAAAGACCACCTTGAGACATAAAGTCTTCAGAAAAAAACTGAATAGAGTGGTGCACTTTGAAGGTAAATAACATATTATGAGACTATAAAAATCGGTATTTTTTTCTATTTACTATACTTTAATAAGTGGGCCCCCATTCCTCTTATAAAGTTTCCAAATTTAAATATTTTCCATGCATAAGGATGACACTTTATGTAACATTTATGATGCATTCTAAAAGACATCTGGGCCAAGTAATAAGAATCCTGTAGATACATCACATTTTCTGATTGTTTAAATTAAATATTCAGAGGAACAGTAGATTTTCACGCCCTGCACATCTGAGATAAGCAGCTGCTACCTGGTTAGCTCGGGAGTTGTAAATCAATGAGAAATTCCAAGTATTCTTTTTTGTAACAGACAAATCATCTCCAACTTTCACCACTTTTGGAAGAAAGATAAGAGAAATTGCTTGAAGGGAAAATTGTAACGTAAGATTCCAATTTAAAGTTGTTCCTACCAAAAAGTAGATTCTTCACTAATATTATATTAATAAGGACTGATGAAATAAATTACGTGGTGATTCTTCCCTTTTCTTCCACATAAGCAAAATTATTTATCTTTCATCCACAATTTTTAGATCAGTGATAGCATTGCTCTATAGAGTATCAATTGGTGATAATCATTAGTTAATTCGGTTGGGTCAATTTTAAGGAGTATCAACCTGCTTCTAAAGATTGAACCCATAATGACCACTCTAAAGAACAGAAAGTTTTTATATATGTGTACTTCTTTTACCTCTCATGGTTCAATTATGAAATAGCAACACTAAGATAACCCATTAAAGTAAGGTAGGAATTGAGAGCCCTAAGCCTAAATATGCAGGGACTTTTGGAGGAGGGGAGACAAAAAGTGTATTTCAAATAAATCTTTTAAAATCTTCAAAAGTTTTAGTGCTTTATTATTATAATTTTATTATTAATCAGTAAAACCCTATTGCTAACTTACTAAAACCACCCAATGCACTCTTTCAGCCTAGCAGCCATGAACTATGATGCAACTTAATAACTGATCTATTATTCCTGATTCTCTGATTGATACAGACTTGTGTCTGGAATGTATCCTACTTCCTCCTATTGTAATCACAATTTTTCAGCAGTTTGTGTATCTTCAAATTTTCTTGAACTACCTACCACAAAAAAACAAGTCATTTTTAAGGAGAAGAGGATGTTTTTTATTCATCAGATATATCACCCGATGTATGCTTTTCCAAGGAGTGAGACATTCTGAGGGTTGGAAGGACCTTGAGTGATCATTCAATCAAGACATCCCTTGGCAGGAAGGTCTATATGTAGGAAACCTGTTCTATTCTTCAGGATCTATAGAATGAACACTTATTCTAGCCCACAAACAGTTACATCTCATCCTTCTGCAGTCGTAAGGGAAGAACATCCCAATTTTCATATACTTTCATACTCTATGACATTGCTGGTGCTGTGGTGTTTGTCACTAGTGCCTAAGCCCCCAAACAGAAGGCTTGTATCACAGGCAGGGCTCTGAGTCAGGACTGATACATCGGACCTCCTGGGCTGGGATCCTAAAGCAGCGTAGTATGGAAATCCAATCTTGAGTCTTAAAGTCAGGTATCTCAGACGGGAACTCGGGCTACGCCCATCTTCTTAGCTTTATGACCTTGGACAAGAAGTTTGACCTCTTGGAGACTGCTACAGCATGTAACATTGTTCTAGTATAATACTAGTCCCAGGAGTTGTGGTTGTTGTATGTGAAAACACAGGAAGTGGTGTCTGAAATGCAGTGGCTTTCAAAAGTTATTAATTTTCCTCTGACAGAGGGAATTATAACAAACTAGATTTGCCTAAGAAATACAATTTCTTCCAAAGAGATGGAGATGTACTGGGCCCAATTCCAGCAGTAACACTTGAAGCAATTAATAAAATGATCCTTACAGGATCAAAAGGGTTCATAAAGCTTCTGAAAGGCAGTAGCTTACAAATTGGATGACTGTCGTCTAACACCGAATATCTAAATATTATTCTCATACTCTCCTTCTTTTATCAAGAGATACTGTGATATTACCTTCTTCAAGGCCTTTCAAAGTGATTGTAAACTTTGTGAAGCATTAAGAAAGAAACTGGAGAGTAAAGGATAGGATTATGTTTATTAGCTCATTTTTCTTTCATGCACTTCAATAATTTATTTCAGCAAGGAGCAAAGGTACCAGGATGTATCAGCTCTATCAATTCTTTTTATATCAATATGCTGTAATAGCAAAAGTTGATCCTCAATATCTGAGCACCTTAAAAAATAAAAATCTTTAAACTTAGAATTCCTTTGTTGACCTGTTAACAGACATTTAGGGGAATGTCTATCACAGGCATCTTTATGGTATGCTTTTCTTTCCATGCTTCTAAACACCAGAAAAAATACCTTGGTGTTTTTCCTTTGGTTTTTATTTTAAAACTTTCCCACAATTTTTATTTTACTTTGAAATGTATTGTGTTAAATATGCCATGACTGTTCAGAAAAGATACTCTAAAAATATCCTACCTAGGTTTCCGGATATTCCTTTCCCATTAAGACTACTTTAGCACATAATGCTAATTGGCAATAATGAATGCAAATGCTGTATCCACATGTCAGTTATGACAGCTATCAGTTTGGAGACACAGTCCCTTGGAAAGCCATCCGCTCTTCAGAAAACCTATTTGAGGAATTAGCAATACTCATTCTGCATGAACAATGAGAATGGAGGGAAGTGATGATGCTATAAGGCTACATGTTTTCAAAGAAAAAAAACCCAAAACACCCTCTGAGCCCTGGCCAGTTTGACTCAGTGGTTACAGCGTTGGCACACAGACCAAAGAGTTGTGGGTTCGATTCCAGTCAAGGGCACATACCTCGGTTGCGACTTGATCCCCGGCCCTGGTTGGGGTGTGTGGGAGGCAACCAATTAATGTGTCTCACATCAATGTTTCTCTCTCTCTTCCGTCCCTCCCACTCTATCTGGAAATCAATAGAAAAAATATCCTCGGGTGAGAATTTAAAAAAAAAAACAAACCTCTAAAATTGAGTTGTAGGTATACAAAATGTATTCAACCTTCTGCTAAGCTGAAATGAATAAGTATATATTATTTATATATTTATATATAAATATGTATGTGGGTATGTACAAACACACACACACACACACACACACACACACATATATATATATTCACACACACATTCTACAGGTGAAAAATACAATGTATGTGTTTTTCTAAACTAGCCAGGGGTTACTTTAGAATTGCTAAACAAAAGCATCACATGCCTCCCCTGGTTCTACGCCTCAGCTACTCTCTCCCTCAAATGACCATCAGGAGCGAATGCCAATCAGAACCATGGCAGCTACCATTTATCTTTTTGCAAAAGTTCCCAAGTGAATTCTCCTTTGACTCCCATTTGAACTCTGCCCTTCAGTAGTGCTATGACATTGGACGAGGTCCTTTCCCTCTTCCCACTTCCATTTCTCTACTTTGCAGAACGAGATTAATATCCACTCTCTTATACAACTGTATTAATGAATCTAGGTTTAATGGAAATGGAGATGTGCAGAATCTTGAGCCCGGAGAGTCTGAGAAATCGTCAGACAGTGAAGGAACCAAGACCCTAAAGATGCAATACCACATACGGGGCGACTGACTTCTGTAAAACTAGTCAGAAGCGACAGGAAACTGCCCAGTGGTGACCTCGTGTCTCACTGTACAGTGAGCTAATAAAGAATGTCGGACGATGTTCCAAACCTACCATGGCTAGTGTTAGCTTGCTTGGGTTTGGGTATAAACAGCTCTGTACCTTCCCCAAAGGCCCCTTCCCAGAGCCTGGGTTCTGACGGGTGCTTTCCCTGACCAGTGGGAGGCTCAGTGTAACCTGAAGCCTGAGAAAAATTTTATTTTCCCTTATCAGTAATGAGGACTGAAAGAGTTGAAGAATGCCAATGACAGCGAGATGGTGATAATCAGTTTTCAAAAGGCAGAGTTGCCAGACACAGTAAGGCCAAACGATTTGTCCAATCAGTAATGCGGATTAAAAGAGTTAGTGCATTTGGACGCTCTTGGCTGCTATCTGAATATCATGACTCTGATGGGTATATTGTTCTGCTGGTCCTTTAGAAATGGGGTCAGGAGGCCTATAGACCAGGGACTCACCTCGAGGATTGATGTCTGCACTTGGAGGATCTGTTCATGGCCTTTGAGCTGTCGGATGCAGATCTTGCAGGACAGCTGGGTGGTGGTGGGCGTGTAGCGCTCCAGGGAGAAGGCACAGTGCAGGGGCTGCCGGTTGCTGCACCACACACGGGAGAACGGGACCTCCTGCAGGGACACGGGGCAGAGAACAGGGCTGTGGTGTGCAGAGCCCAGCTCAGATAAGCGGGGAACAGGAGAGAGACTTAATAGCAATAATTATGATGATGATGACGATGATTGCAGCAGAGATAATTGCCTAAGTGACTTTGGTGGAATTGTTGTAGAAATAATGTTCCAGCATATGCCAAGCAGCACAGAAGTAATTAATGTCAATTCCAATTGATAACATTTAAATTCCAAAACCGCACTGCAAGAGCTCAGACTTCACTTGGTGGCACAATCGGAAAGAATGCCATCGAACATGAATCATAATGCTTTCCCACTTAAAAAGTGTTCTCAGAATACTCCTATGGTCCGTCATCCTACCAAAGCCGGGGGTAGGATATCTTTTCTCACTTAAATGAAAATTATTCTAAAGAACGGATTGACCAAAACTTGGCCCCGTACCCCAAACTCAAGCTGAATCATGTAAACAGAACACAATATTGTTAATGTATCCAGCATAAAAATTATACCTACTGCAAAATTACATACATGTAACGCACATCCAGAGACAGGCACAAACACTGCGGGCCGCCCACAGCAGCCTAGCTTGCCAGCCCCTCACTCAGTCCATCCGTTCAGAATTCTGCGGGTGGTGCCCGCTAATGGCCAAACATTCCACTAGATGAACAGTAAGAAATTAGGTTCGGTCCCCACTCTCAAGGGACTTACAAACAACTGAGTGGCAACAACAATTTTTACTAAGTGAGGGGGGAAATTATAAAAATCTCTATAGACCACCCTTCACCCATTACTAGTTAGTAATGCCACCAATGGACTGTGCTCAGGCATGTGGCTTTTCTGGTTTTTAATCATCACCCAAGGATTTTTTTTTTAATTGATTTTATAGAGAGAGGGGAAGAAGGAGTGAGAGAGAGAGAGGAACATTGATGGGTTGCCTCCTGTACATGCCCCGACCAGGGATCAAACCTGCAAGCTAGGTATTTATCCTTGACTGGTAATCAAACACAAAACCTTCTGGTGTACGGGATGACGCACCAAACCAACTGAGCCACCTGGCTGGGGCGGGCATGTGGCTTCATACAGATGTGAAGTACGCCCTGGCCAGTTTGGCTCAGTGGTTGGAGCGTCGGCCCGCGGACCAAAGAGTCGCGGGTTTGATTTTGGTCAAGGGCACGTAACTTGGTTGTGGTTCATCCCCGGCCCTGGTTGGTGTCGTGTGGGAGGCAGCCAGTTGACGTGTCTCTCTCACATCAACATTTCTCTCTCTTTCCCCCTCTCTCTCCCTTCCTCCCACTCTATCTGAAGATAAATAGAAAAATATCCTTGGGTGAGGATTAAAAAAAATAATAATTATGTGAAGTACAGGTCAGTTGATATTCTGAGGTCAGAATATCAGAAACTGATATACTTTTATCTACTAAAAAGTCTCTCACGCCTATTCAAATCAGGCTGGGTCCTTGGCAAAGACCACGTGTGTCCAGCCTCTAGTGATGTTCATCCTCACTTCTTTCTTTTCCTCTGCTCTCATTAATTTGCACTTTTACCTGTTGCCATAAATGTAGTTTTCTATAATCCCGTCCCTGAAAGGTGGCCTGGGAGTTAGATTCCTGACGTGCGACCGGTAATGAAGCCAGCATGTGTTACAAGGCCAAGGGCCATGATTAAGATTCAGTCTGCTCGCTTTGAGGAACTATCAGTTACCTAGTTGTTCTTGAGCTCCGCTGTACATGCTTGTGCATTTCCTAATTTCCACTACAGCAGTCTCACATCCTGATTTTGGACACTTCCTGGGGGGCCAGCAGGGATGCAAGGACCTTAGATCGTTACCCACGGGAAGAGAGGAGAGTCAGCTTTGAAGAGCACAAGAGAAAAACTCAAGCATTGACCCCTTATCCCATCAAAAAAATATAAGGGCTTTGTGTTTTTGTTTTATCTGTTTGCTCTTTATCCTGAAGGAAAAGGCAGTGGACCTTCGTCTCAGGAAGTAGAAACGGGGACCCAGGAGAAGGTGTGTGTGTGTGACACTGTGTGGTGTTTCATTGACTTCAAGCCTGCGCAAGGTGTGGGCCGTTAGGACACAGCTCTCTTTGCCATGGCAGGGGCTGGAACCTGGAAACGACATTTCACAGACTCCCAGCCCCAGGGAGTTCTCATTCCCATTGTGCTGGGCGTGGACGGTAGAGGAGCAGTGAGGTCATCACTGCCCCCCTACATCAGCAGAGGCCCAGGAGCTTCAGCTGTCAGCACACGTGAGGTTTGAGGGCTCTGGACATTCCCGAGAACCACCTGCTTCAGTGCTGTTTCCCAACATTCCTGACTTTGTGGTTTCCTAATATCATCAGTGGCTTTCTCTGACCCTGGTTCTCCCAGGCTTTCTAAAGGTTCTGTGAGCTCCTAACTCCCACGATGAAACGTCTCCTTGTTCGAAACAGCTTGAGTGGTTGATGTTTTCTTGACCAAAACAGTTCACTCAATAAACTCAGTGGATTTGAAGAAGTTCTCTTGGAAACTGATATAACTTGGACAATACTGAAGGTGCCCTTAGCGGCTCCACGTGGAGACTGCCCTCTTTGAGGGGGAACGGTGGGAGAAGCACTAAGCTAGTGGTCACTGAGGGAGCAGGAGCTCTCAGCTGGGCCACGGCTTGCTTCCACCACCAGCAGCCCGCACAGGTCCATCGACCGGTACCTCTTTCCCACTTTTCCTACGCAGAGGCTTTTACTTACCATCCCATCTTGGTACACATGGCAACAAAGGACACTTCTGATTGGTGTACCTCCCAACAACCTTTAGGGGGAGTAATTTCCCATAAAGCATTCAATAGTGGCTTTGCACCTGCACAAAATCCTACCCCAGATAAAAATATTATGTATTTACAAGTTCTGCCATTTCTTCTTGTTGTCCAATCCAACTCTTTTTGTGTGTTTCTTCCTGAGCCTTTGTCTGTTTCATAAAGCACCGGTACCTTTACCTCCTATTTCAGCCTCTGACACGTCCCTCTCTGCCTCTGCAGCGTCTCGAGGTCCCAACCGCTCATACAAGCCCGACTGCCACCTCTCCGTGGAGGACTCCGAGAGCTACGTCTCTGGTATATATTTCATTATCACCCATCTCTGGCTTAGATGCCTCACCACTACACATCACTTTGTTTGGACTGTACTTAGTCTGGCCGCTGATGATTATCACCATCTCACGCTCACTGGCATTCTCTTACACTTTTCCTGTTTCCATTCATGATCCTCTTCTCTCACCTTACTGGAGCTGGCTGGGGTAACCAGTAAATGGGTAGAGTTCCTTTACACCAGACCTTCAATGAGAGTAACTATAACACAGGGCTCTGGGGTTAATAGGCAGTTTTGTTTAACGGAGGTGGTTTTGCCTAGCTAAGCAAGCTACGGAAGTTTTTGTTTTCTAAAACTGAAATTTAAGTCATTACAGTGTAACCGTGTTGCTGGAGGGAAGAGGGGGCCAGATGCCTCCGACACCTGTGGGCAGGCAGTTCTTTCCGACATCTTTCGAACATGAATTCTCTAATGCTCGCTCGAGAGGGAGAGGGATGCTGTTTATTGGCGTGGAGTTACACTTCTGGGGTTGTAAGGTCCATGTCCCTCAGTCCTGGAAGAGGGGCAGTGGTGGATTCAGCAGGGCCAGACATAAAGCCAAAGTCCAGAGTGTCCGTTCATGGTGCAGCTGTGTCCAGATTAGGGTCAGTCCAGACCAGTTCATTAACCTATTTTATGGGTGCCACATGGCTGTGGGACACATGGTGGGTGCAGGGTATGGGAGCCCTGTCAGCTGGGAGTCTGGCATGGGCGAAGAGAGAGAGAGAGACAGAGAGAAACAGAGGCAAGAGAGGGCTTTCCTGTGTCTAAGAGATGAAATATTCAGGTTTCATGCACTTCTAGTGGCCACGCCCATTCTGACCACTGACTGGCTCCCAGGTGTGACAGGTAGGTACTTCCCACATCACTCAGACCTGCTGGGCTTGTGTCTAAACTGCCTTTGTCCAGCCCCCTCCCCAACGCCGGGAACAGACCTGGAGTATGTTAATGGCAAGTTTCCCCGCGAAGCTGTATAAGTGGCATGCCTATATCGTCTGGTCTCCCCTTTACTCCTTTCCTGTTAAATAACAACCAGGTTATTGTGCTGGTAACAACAGACGCTCTTGGATATCAGGGTCAGATAGGGCTGAATTCAAGGCTCAGCTCTTAAATAAACCTGTATTTTTTTTTTTTTAAGCGAGAGGGAGAGAAGGAGGAAGAGAGAGAGAGAAACATCGATGTGAGAGAGACACATCGAGTGGCTGCCACCCACACGACCCCATCTGAGGCCAGGGACAAACTGCAACTGAGGTACGTGCCCTTAGCGGGAACCGAACCCGGGACTCTCTGGACCGCGGGCTGATGCTCTAACCGCTGAGCCAAACCGGCCAGGGCCAAACCTGTATTTTTTGTAGTGAATGTGAATCCTTGGTAAAGTTACCCCACAACGCCAACCCCCCCCAAAATGACACTGACCATTTATTGAAAAGTGTCTTCTCTGGTATCACTGCTAAATTTCCTATATTTTCTCCTGAAAATAATGGAAGAAAGGTAACAGAGTAATGCTCACTGCAGAAATAATCTTTCCTTGCAGAAAGATATGAGAATTAGCACACACACAAAAATCCTTTTTTTCTTTCCACTCCACTGTACACCATCAAAACATTTTAAAAATCTGATTTTAAGACAGTCTCAAAAGAATGTTTTATTGTTGACTTGAGTAGCAGCTGCCAATAGTGCTCAACAAAACATTAAAAAAAAAAAAAAAGAATTAGAACCACTGCGATTAGTGTGTTTTCAGAGCAATCATCTTTGCTTTCATTTATTCAAAAAACAAAACAAAAAACACCAAGATGCTCACTGAGCTGAGGGGAATTATGGGGAAAGTAATAGGGGAGGACAAAATGTAGCAAAGTTATGAGTGTTTAAAGAATTCCGGAAATGTTTTTATTTTGATTCGCATTATAATGAGGTTGCTAGCAGATGGAGAGAATGTAAATCACATCCTAGCAGGAGACAGACACTGGGTTCTCCAAGATGCATAGCATGCTGAAAAGGCAGCTGCTTTTATCCTAGGGAGGTGACAGCCTGACTTTGTGTTTTGTAGGATTTAAAAAGTAAATTAATATTTTATTGTATACTGTTTATTACAACTTCTCCAGTCCATAGTCAGCAAGGAATAAATGAAACCATGATTAAGTGGCAGTCAGGTCCCCATAGCCTATGGAGAGCAGAGCTATTTACCTCCTAGAGGAGGGTTTCTAAATCTGTGGAGGGGCCAATAGAATAACTCTAATTGTGGTAGAGTCTTAAAAATCCTGAGACAAAAAGGGGGTGGATAAATACTTAATTGTTGATTTGGGGAGGACTAGCATTGTGGACCTCGTTTTTTCTGAGTCAAAGCTGATGTGTGCTACTGCAACCAGATCTAAGAACTCATACGGCCTTCCCTTTCCTCTCACACATGATACCTGGCTTCATAAGCAACAGGGCTGCAGCATGGCTTCCCATAACGTGTAACCCTCCAGAACCTCAACCTACAGGATTTAAAATCTAGTTGGTCCTCCTATACATAGGATCTCTTCCCATAGCTCTGGACTCAATCTGGAACTCACAGCGTTTGAAAAACATTGCTCATGTGGCTGGTTGGTATCTGACAGAGCAAATATTCTATGCACTAGAGACCTCCCAGGCATGAACCTTCCAGGGACATTCCACCTTTCCCAGAAGACAACTGGAATGTTTCTTAGGAGAAGGGCCTTGGGTGCCACTTTGAATATGTTGATTCCCAGATTCATGATTTGAAATTAGAGGAAGAAGAAGATAAAGATGCCAAAGGTCTTTCATGTTCTAGGTTGAAAGATGACAGGGTGACAGGGAGATTTACCAGCTGCAGGAGAAACCCATGAGTGATGTCAGGAACAGTCGTGAGATTTCCTGTCCCGCAGTAGCTCTGTTAGTTCCCGTCCACTAAGTCCTAACGCAGAGCCATTCTCTGTCCCCCATGCCGAGCGTGTGAGCGCATACGATGTTCTACATGAGGTTTGAGCAGGCTGAACACAAACCCTCCCTGAAGTGCTTCCACTCGACGCCGGGAGCAAACACAGCAGGGCCATTAAGACAAGCACAATATGTATTCACACAAGCTGGGGAATTTCAATGATGACGGGGGCAAGAAAATTGGTGGTAGGGGTGGTGGAGAGACAGGAGGAATGAAGCAGAAAGCCATTTGTGGGTAGGAAAAATGAAGTGGAAATGAACACTCAGTGGCAAGCCTCCTGGTGCAGAGAAAATTAAATTCTTTCTCAGCCTTCCAAGACTCTTTAGAATTATGCTCAATTACAGAAGGCAAATATTTATACATGTTCACAACCTCCGAGCAATCCAACCCATTCCAGCAGGAAAGCTTGTTGGGTTTCCTGTAAGCCTATTCCCTTTGGCTTTGCCTGGCCTGTTGCATCCTCTGAGGCCGGCAGGCATTTAGCCCCCCAGCCTTTTCTGCCCAGGGTTCTCTTTGAAATCCCTGGTGTTGGAATTATTATTGGTTAAGTACTGCTGAAGGGTTATGGTTCTTTCACCTGATTTTTTATCTCCAAGCTTTAAACTTAATAGTTACTTTGGACTGAGTAACTTGCATTAGATCCAGTGAAGTGACATCCTTAAACCTATAAAGATGAATACAGAGTAATTTACATTACTGCTAGTGTCTGTTTTAATAATACCTCGATGTTCGATTTGGACTAGAAACTCTGAATACTGCTTTCAGGGAGATAGACACATCACATAAGTCAAGGATATCCTAAACAATATATGCATTCATAGAAAACCTCCCTCCATAAGCAAATATGCTGAACGTGCCAAAAACAATTGTTCAGGGCTGTGAGAGGTGTTATTGTTCCTTTGAATGCACTAAAACTGCACATAGAAGGGCAATTCCCAAGGTAATGAAAAGTCTGAAAAGTAAATGGGAATACACAGCTCTGTCCAATTTGAAAATTCTGAATTTTAGAAGTTGAAAGGGATGGCAGTTCAACTTCTTTCTAGCTCTTATGATGTAGTCAAGGTTTTTTTCTTTGTGATTTGGCTTGTTCCCATTCTGACAGGCGGGTATGCCCTGTGCAAGTTTTCTCATTTTTTTTTTTTTTTTAAATGAATGCTGCAAGGATGAGAAGGTTAAAATACCCACAGGGTTCTGCAGGTGATGTCGATGGGCAGAAGGCAGGAGTTTGAAGGCCTCCTGTGATTCCAGATCAATACCACTCCACCAGAACTTTTCCAGAGTTAAGGAAATATCCTGTCACTGGAAGCTCAGGCGACTCTGGCTTAAGAGACTGTGGTAGACCAGCCGGCTGCTTATGATGACAACACTCACTAGGAATCTCCGTATAATTCTATGGCACAGTCACATGTTAAGAGATCATTTTACGCTAAGCCATCACTCATATTCTCTAAAAGTTATATCCAAGGAGACACTAAGCCATTTTGCAATTTAAAAAAAAATTCTCTGATATAGAGTTATGTGAACAATAACATATGTGAGTATCTTTATATATTTATGAAAGGATTCTAAGAGGCATTCTCTTTTCTTTGTTTCTCAATTTATAATTCCTTCTTCACATCTTGCCCAATTCACTTGGCAGCAAGAACTTCATATATTCAGGATACAAACCTCTTGTTTCCACCTGGCCAGCCACAGCTGTCTACAACTCAAAATCACCCTTAAACAGTGTCTCATTGACATCCAGTTCATTAGTTGTTGGACATGATTAAAACACTATCTCGTGATGAACTGATTTTAATAAAAATAAACCAACAAACAAACCTTGCTCTAAGTTGTTAAATCACCACTTTCCACCTACAGCAACAATCTGAACATGAGAGGAGAGAAATGTCACATCACCTGAGGCGTAAGCGCCTCTTTCCCCACCTGTTAGAAACCTGCGAATTTATGACAATATGTTTAATTCTATGTGTGTGGCCCAAACCGTTACATTTCTCTGACAGTTCTGAGATTAAATCCATACTTTTAAAGGAGGAGGAAAGTCAAGAGCACCCTCACCAGGTTTCGTGACATGCTGGCTGCTTAAAACAAACCCATCTGGCCAGTACCTGGCATGCAGTGAATGGTTTAATTCTCCAGAGGAATGGGGGGATATCGAGGACAGAGATCTGCAGACTAAAGGTGTTCCCTTTGAAATGCAGCAACTTGGGTTCTTCCAGTAGCTGTCCGCCTTGATGCCTCTCATCGGAAACCACTTCCTACAGGACAGGGAGAAGAGAAGAGGCACAGCAATGAAGTACCCAAGTCTCTCCAGGTTTTCCTTCCATGGACACATATGCTCACTACCCGTGTCTCCAGAAACAGACAAACAGCATAACGGATGCAACCCCCTTTTACCCTCCACACCCTTGCAAGGTCAAGACTAAGGACAGAAAGCTGCTGAGGAATAGGATTTGGCAGGGAGAAGCAATTGCTCTTTATTATTATGTTGCTTAGGCTTTAAACATACTGTGCTTTTCTTTAAAAGAACTCCAATGCACCAAGCAAATTTTAACACTGTTGAATTTCCAAAATTGTATAAATTTCATTCTGATAAGACCATAATTGGGATGTTTTTGTACCTACCCTGACACAGCATCATGTTTTACAATAAAGGCAGAAGCAACTGCCCCCCTATCTGGTTCACTTGTTCATCACTAACACAGGCATTACCCATATTTATTCTTTAGCTCAAAATAGATGTTACAGAGTGCACTTGTCATGTTTATTTGTACTAATGTTCGTAAAAGTTATGCCAAAAGCCAAGAAAAAAAAAAGTTATCAAGTCAGTTTTAGCTCAGGAAAAAAAAAAAAAAATCCATTTCCTGAGAGAAATACTCCTGCATCTGTCACTGAGAAATCATTATAAATATATTTCATGCAAACACAATGCACATACATCCTATTGAGTAAACTTTTTAATTGGTTCCAAATTTGTATTGTTCAGAAACATTGGGGAGATGCTAGGACAAGTGAAATAATAGACATGACTTCTGCAAAACCCTCGGCTACTGTGCAAGGGGTGAGGCTTTTAGTGTCACTAGAGATAAGAGATCTCCCTAAATCTATTTTTTTTTAATCACCATTACTTTACTCATACTTTTCTTGCAGAGCTAGGATAAATAAGAAAACTGAAATCCTTTAATTATGTCCTATAATCTTTCCAGATTGTAAAAAAGATGGTAAGAAGTCAGGCAAATAGGTTTATAAGTACAGTATAAATAAATTTTAATTATAAATATAAATTTCAATGATCAGTGAATAAAAAGCAGCTTTAAAGGTTATCTGAATCTATCTCTCACCTACATATAAAATAACATTAATACAAACATTTGACTAAGAAGCCCCTGCCCAGTTTTAATCCTTCATGTACATATAAATAAGTTGCTAAGTATCTTCTGTTAGGACTGAATGTTTCAATTCCAATGTCATTTTCTGCAGCTCTTTGGTCTTGCTAGTGGGAGGGTGTTTATGGGGGTCCTTAGGTCAGTGCTGAGCTCTGTGGTGACAGAAATATTCTCTCTCTGAGCTGTGGAATATGCTATTCACTAACCACAGTTGCCTTAAGAAGTGAGAAGTGGCTAGAGTGACTAAATTCATTCTAATGAATTTAAACTAAATTCCTGCATGTGGTTAGCCAGTGCTGTACCTAACAGTGCTGTGCTAAGTCATTCCTAATGCTGTGCCTCTAAGAATTGGGTAGAACATGGCAGTCAGTGTAGGCGGAGGCCTCAGACAGTGGGCAGCAAGTGGCAGGGTGGGGAGAAAAGGAAATTCACTCCAGATGCTGACTTCAGGTCTTTTACAGGTGCTGGTCACTGCCTCCTTCTTGTGAGATCAGTGAGTGTCCACCAGAGCTATGTTTGAGCTGGATTTTGGGTGTGCAGAAACACAACTCTCTCTGCCACCAAGGAGCTCACAATCTGGTGAGAGCATCAGAGAAGTAGGCAATGGTTATCACGTAGGACAGGGGTAGTCCAATATATGTGTACCTGGAAGTTAAGGCAGGACAAAGGGTACCTGACCCAGATGGGAGGAGAGGCCAGGAAGGGGGGCAAGAAATTAAGAGAGGAAGTAATATTTAAGCTGAATCTTAAAGTAAAATAGGGCTGCCCTGGCTGGTTTGGCTCAGTGGTTGGTTAGAGCATCAGCTCGCGGACCAAAGAGTCCTGGGTTCAATTCCAGCCAAGGGCACGTACCTCAGTTGCGGTTCATCCCCGGCCCAGTTGGGGTCATTTGAGTGGCAACCAGTTGATGTGTCTCTCTCACATCAATGTTTCTCTCTCTCTCTCTCTCTCCCCCTCCCACTCTGTCTGACGATAAATGTAAAAATATCCTTGGGTGAGGATTTAAATAAATAAAGTAAAATAGGGCCTCGCCATAGGAAATGGGGGGAGAGTTCCTTCCAGACACGGAGCAGGAGATGCATAGGGCACGGAGGCCAGACGGAGCTGCAGTCGAGGGTTAGGGTGGGAAGTGTGTGGCTGGAGACAGTGACAGTGTTGCTAAGCTCAGGGCTTGTACTTTAGTTAGAGTGACGTTGCTCAGGATTTGAGGTGCGTAGGAATCTTCTGGGGGCTACATACACTTCTAAAGAGTTCTAATCTTGTAAACCAAAACGAAAACACAGGATTCTAATCTCATTTCTGTGTGGTTTTAGGCAAGTTACTTATTTTTCTTTAGGCCCGAGTTCTTTACATGAGTTTATTCATAACCAAGCAAAATAATTAGCATGATAATACACTAACTTCTTTTGGCAATTCTAGTGCAAGGTTAGAAACAAGTACAGATAAGAAATGTGCTTATTGCTTATGAAAACCATATTTAAGCCACAGAATTACAATAGTATTGACTCTTCCAAGTATAGTCGGCTAGGTTTTCTGCAGTGTACCTCCTTTCTTTCAATCTAACTTGCTTGGATGTACAGAGAATTTAAACTGAGGTCAGGAGATGAAATGATTTCTTTGACGTCATGGTATTACTTAGTGCTGAGCCAGGCTATTTTAATATTCAGAATCATCACACCAGAAGGGAACTTCATCAAGTTTTCAGTCACTAAGTACCTTATTTACAGATGAAAACATGTAGACCCCCGCCCCCAAGAGAGTTATTTGCCTAAAGCCATACGATTAGTGAGCAAGCTAAGACTAGAATAGGGCAACTTGGTCATTGTCTAGTATTGTCTACATTTCCCTGAATTTTCCTATACTATGCTTGATTTTTAAAATATTTTTATTGATTTTTAGAGAGAGAGGAAGGGAGAGGGAGAGAGAGAAACATCTATGTGAGAATGGAACATGGATCAGCTGCCTCCTGCACGCCCCCTACTGGGGATCCAGCCCGTAACCCAGACACATGCCCTGACCAAGAATCAAACCAGCAACCTTTTGGTTCATGGGACAATGCCCAACCAACTGAGGAACACCAGCCAGGGCTTGATCTTTTTTTAAATAAAGAAATAACGTGATGGTCAGACTACTATTAACTCTGTCTGTCCCATAAGTAATTTTTCATTGATGCAAGGTATATGTAAACATATATGTAAAGATATATAAGTCAGTCTGTATTTGCCCTAGGGCTATATATACTAAGAAGTCCCTGAAATGCAGAGTGGAGAACATTAGGAATTTAAAAAACGAATATCTACTTACAGTTATCACAGAGGAAAATGGTACTTTTAAAAATTTTCTGCTATAGGGCTCCAGATTTAAATATAACTATGATTTATTTTTGCTTTTTTTTAGCTTACCATATATTGAACCAACTGTATACAATTAACAGTGTCTCGTAATCTTGCACAAAATATTAAGCAATTATAGTTATTCTGTAACAAAACAATTAATTATTAAAATGAAGAAGCCCAATAATGAACTAACCCTTGTATTTATATATTTATAAAGGCACAATTGGTTTTAGAATTAAAGAAATAAACTCCCGAGTACAAGCTTTAAAACACTCTTCAAATAGAATAAATTGTATTTAACACAGAATTCCCAGTTATTCCCCCAGCTTACTGTATTCTTCTCAGGGGCTGGGGCTGGACATCAACATTTTAAAATGCTTCTCAGACGGCTCTGAAGCCTAGCTGGGGAGCAGGGACACAAATAACTGCTGAGCTAGTTCTGAGTCACTCACGGGACACGTCGCCCGGAGTGGGGCCTGATGTTCATGGGTCTTTTCCTATCTGCTTCCTATATAATAAGGACCTTCTGTTAAGTCTATTGTTAAACTGATAGCCGCATTAATTAAACGAGGAAATAGGGCCTTGTCAGTTTCTTGTATATGAGATGTTGCTAAAGGCTCTGGTTGGTGGTTTTTCTAGTCTCTCTGCTCCACCGTTTCACATCGGGGGGTTGCTCGGCATCCAGGTCTAGGAGCTGTGGCCAAGAAATGTGTGCTCTGGGCCTCACGGAGCCCTTTATGTTGATTTAATGAGACAGGCAACACAATTCAGGTGTGCTGCAGGGATACTAAAACAGGCAGGCCGAATTTACATATTTATGAGACAAAACTGTTTGAACTTAAGCACACACACGCGCGCACGCACACACACACGGAGAAATTATGTTGCTGTGGTGTTTTCCTTTAAATGCTTTACATGAACAATATTTCCCAAGGTTGCATTATTGATAAATACAAGAACTACATCTGGAGGAAATCCTTTGAAATTAGATTCTAAATCCACATTAATGCCAAGTAAGTAATGCGTACCAAGAGGTACCGAATAGGAGGGCTGGGAGCAGCAGAGAATAAGGCAAGCGCTTAATTCCTTGCTTTCTCTATGTCATGGTTTGTCTGAGTGCTCTCTCTCTCTCTGTGCATGTGTGTGTGTGTGTGTGTGTGTGTGTGTGTATGTGTGTCAGAGAGAGAGAAAGAGAGAGAGAGAACACAATCACAAAATCCTAGCTCTTAAAGTGTTACTGCTCTGAAAGATATATCACCATCCCTCAACCTTTGCTTTGACTTCATCAAAGGAGGTGATGTCAAACACAGAGACATAAAATGGCAGCTCTAATTATTACAGAAACACGGCAGTGGGAAGGACAAGAAGTCATTTGGTCCTTCTCGCCCTCTTCTCATGTTCAGGCAGATGGCATTTTTATTTTTAAAGAACATACCTGAGCTGATGTAATTTTCATAGATGTTTTTAGATGTATTTATCAGAACAGATCTTCAAAAAAAAAAATCTGAAACTAATTCAATTACGTTTTGCCAAGGTGTTTGAGGCATTTGTTTTTGTTATTCAAAGCTGCTATGTTTCAAATATCCCCAGAGCAAATGAGAAGCAAGAATAGTAGCCCTGCCTGCAGGAGGGTTAGGGAAGGAGGACATGTCTGCAAATGGAACATGTTTCTGTTTGATGACTAAAATCCTCTAAAGGTATATTTTTTGGTGGAACCATTATATTGCTAGGCCCTCACCTAGTTCTAAGAGAACTGGTTTGTTGGGTCTGGAAAGGGTGGGATTTTAAGGATTTTATGGGACATAATTTCCCAGTGAGATCTGAATGAAATGAAAGATAGAACTATGCCCATTAATCAGGCTTCTTTCTTGGTTAAGAGTCCAGCTCTAGTTGGGCATGTATTTGTCATCATTTCCTTGAGATATAAAACATGTACCACAATGAATGTAGTGACTGTACAACCACACTCGTATCTATTTTCAAATCACAACAATCATTTTCATTATAGTGATAACAGGCAAATTCCTAGATAGGCGATTTCTGTAGAAATGCTTCATGAAAAGCTACATAGTAATTGTGATGAAGAAGTCAAGGTTCTATCAGCATTATAGAAAATGAGTCACCGTCGCATACAATATTTCCAGCTCACACCACACAAGTTGGGGAAACTCATATTAACAAGTGAAGTATTTTAGATGTTTCAAAAAGTGACTTGATGCTCAGACCTTCTTAAAGGAGAACTGTTTTAATGGGTTAGTAACTATATAACACTCCCCTCTAAATTAAATACCACATGTGAAGCTGTGAAAAGTAAGACATAGGTGATTTGGGATATTAAGGTGGTTTAAATGAACCTGTGTAAAAGGGCCTGAGCACGTTCACTGAGCAAGGTGAAAATCCAGAAAGCAAGATCCTTTTACAAGCAAAACCCAGAGATTAAGACCAGGGAGTAGAACAGCTGTGAAGAGAAAAGCTACAAGTTATGTTTTAATCTTTCTGTGAGTCAGAAAAGTTATTCAGCCATGGCCGAAGCTCTCTCAGGACCCCGAGGGGGAAGCATGTCCTTTGCGGCTCATGACAGCTGTCAAGTACATCCTGTCAATAACAAGGACAACCAAACCCAACTTTAACATGAGATTTTTTTTTTTAATCCTCACCCGAGGATATTTTTCTATTTATCTTCAGATAGAGTGGGAGGGAGAGAGAAACATCGATGTGAGAGAGACACATCGACTGGCTGCCTCTCCCACAACTCCAGACCAGGGCTGGGGACGAACTGCAACTGAGGTACATGTCCTTGACCAGAATCGAACCCACAACTCATTGGTCCGCAGGCCGACACTCTATCCATTGAGCCAAACTGGCCAGGGCTTAACATCAGCTTTATTCAACACCACAGGAGAGGGAAAGAATCACTGGAGGTAAATAGATTATGAAAAATGGGGTCAAAAGTATTTCCAAAAATGTTTCTCTAAAGCAAAATTAAAGAGTTTTAAGAAACATCTCTAAATGATGAAATTAAGGTATTTGGATTCAGTTTAGAGGGAGAATGCCATTTCCCCTAGTATTAACTAAGAGAGTATTACCCACAGGAGTGGATAGTGGCTGGAAAGCTGCGTTCAGGGCCTCATTCACATTCATCTGTGAACAGTTGAGCTGCTGTAGAATCTGATAGCAGTCAACAGGAATAAAAGTAGATTATTTGAAAAGTCTATTAGAATACACTCTTTAGGCAAATGTTTAACTCACTGGTATACACAACAGCAGTGAGACCGTTATTCAAGGAACATTCCAAACTGGTCATGAGGCTTACTTCCGAGCGGCTGTGACAAACATCCTCACAACCACACCAGGCATGGAGAAATCTTTTCAGTAGGGGTGGCAAAAGCATATGAAGTCCATAGAATGCCTGTCATAGGATGAGGTGTAACTACTTACACTGAAGTTTTTTACACTACAAAGGAACCCTTTTATGGGTAGTCAAATATTAAGTGTGCCCTTCGAATGACCTGTGCTACCTAAGAGATGGTCCAGGAAGGTTTAGAAATACAGGTTGGTATTGTGTCTTCTTTGCAGGATTCAGGTCATTGTATCTCTTCTCTGGGTAAACATGAGTTTTCCAGCTCAGCGTCTCAAAAGCTAGTTACTGAGGAAATGCTCTGCATGATGGACTTGATGATCCAGGGCTGGGCTAGCAGGGATCTGGGATGAGGTGTGTCCAGAGAGTTATGCTCTTTATATACGGGCAACGCTTATACCGCCCCTTCTGTACCATCCTTGCTGCTACTAATAAACCCACATTCTTCGTGAGTTGTTAATTTAAAATAAATCGAACATGATTAAAAGTACCAAAAATGGAAAGGAACCTTGAACCATCTCTGCCCTAGTAGCCCTAATAATTAATAGACCACGATTTATAAATTAAATTTATAATTTATAAGACATGATTCATAATTGTTCTCTAACTACAATCTTCAGTTGATTCCAGCAATTTTCTCACTGCCCTCTGCACATCAATAACTTGTGTCTGGAGCTCATCCCATTCTCCTTTCTTAACTTGGTATCCTTTTCTCTTTTGCTCCTAAATCTCATCCATCCATGAAGGTTCACAGAGTTCTCAAAAGCTCTTCTCCAATCCCTCTATTGAATTGGGTCTCTGTTTGCTGAATTCTGACTACACTTCTGGTCTTTCACAATTTAGCACACATTGCATTAATTTAACCCTTCTCTTTTCGTGACTGCCAGGTACCTAAGCACCTTCTTGGACATACTGTAAACACAGCTCAAGCTTCAAGACAGGTATCCCCCTCACGCCAGTGGTGTGGGTCCATTTTCCAGACCTTCAGCAACAGAATTCTCTGTTGATATGGATCTTTAGGAAACCCCATGCTTTCATGAAACAAAAGAATGACAGAGAAAGGCTGACCTGAAACGCACAAGGGGTATTGTCCACACAGTAGACTCTCAGGTTGTAATCCAGAGAGTTGCAGGACATGCAGCCGAAGACTGCCACCTTGAGTTGCTTCACGGCACAGTCTGTGATTGGTTCTCCAGTAAGGGCATATGTCCCAAAGCTGTCTAGGAGCACATGACATGCAAAGGGGTCCAAAAGGCAGTAACAGGATGTGGATTCATCCTCCACTGACATCACTTCCTGTTGGGAAAAGGTGTGTTAAATTCTCTCAGTTTGGAAATAAGATATGATTTAACAGTTACTTTCCAAGGACATAAGCAAACAAACAAATATTTTAATTGCCCCTATTTTCTTAATATTAAATGTTCTTCTGTCAAAATAAATGCTTACACCAGCAACTCAAGAAATGGTTATTTTCAGTGTTGGAATTCTACTTAATAGGTTATAACAAACATCTGTTTCAAAGTTCTTCTATTTTTGGTTAATTTATTCAACCCTGAATTTAAAAAAATTATCTTAAACATTAACGTCAATAAGCAAACATTTATATTTTTAAAAAGGTCTTTTGCTGAAAATATCTTTCAATATCTTTAAGGTACTATAGATATATATATTTCTAATATTTTATCCTCTTTCATTTTACCTAAATCATTCACGAGGAACTATTAAATAAATGGTTTGGATAAGATGTACTAAGAATATTTCCCTCTCCCTGATAAGACCTTAGGTACGTGTGGCTGGTTTGGTAGAGCATAAATCTAACACCATCTGGATGTGAATGATTGCGAGGAAGTACTGAGAAGAGAAACTAAAGAGGTGGGAATCTGGGCAAAGCAAAACATAATGAAAAAGCTACCAAAACCTGGGGCCGTTAGGAAACCCGTGGTCATGCTCCAGGAAATTTGCCTGTGGTTCATGAGGACTGAATAAATAGCAGAACGCATTTTCAACGGTGAATACAGGCTGCTCGGCAGACATAGCTGGGCAGAGTAAACGTAACCCACTGCAACTGGCGTTTTCCTTCTCACAGGGAGACATGATTTCCCTTTCACTCCTTTTGCTGCAAGTACCTCCTGGGAGGTGTGATCCCTGGGCTCGCTGGAATGGGTCCTTGTGTTCCAACAAGATAATTCACCTGCTTTCATGCAAACTGACTTCAGACGGACATAAAAGGAATCCCTATCAGACAGATAAATCAGAGGTTTCACTTAAAACAGTAATTCCACTGCAGTTTTTCTTTGCTGTGACCGTCTCTCTTGTCTCATGTTGCCTCGCTCTCTTTCCTTGTCGCTTTTGTTCTTTCTTTGTGCTGGAAGTTTTACGTGTGCTCATAAACACAGGGAAACACACTCAGAGTGATTTTTGATGCATTCATTAATTCACTGAAATATATTTATCACCTACTGCATCACTGAATACTTAAACATAGATTTGTTATAATCCCTATGATGATAAAACAGATACAGTGATTTTTATATAGCCCCTATTTATATAATCCCACATAATCCCCATGATGACAAAAACAGATACAGTGACAAAGTCTTATGTACCAAAGAGGGGTACATAAGGATATATGTCTGTGTGGGTAATTACAACTGTACTCTAAAACCAAACAAAAAAGCTTGGAATTCTCTCATCTCTCTTTTCCAGTATGCTGGAAAACCACTAGCCAATACCTTCAGGGTATTATAAGACACATGTCCAGTCCTCTGAAAAACAACAAAATGTTTACAGATTTCACAGCTGACTCTTGGTGTTAAGAGAGCCTACGGTTAAAACCATCCCACAGGGGGAACCCAAATCCTGCTTTTCAAAGAGATAAAATAGGGTCTCACCTCCCACGTGCCCTGCTGTGTCCTCTTCTTTAAATGGATATTCCAGTGCTCAGAGCTGACGTCCGCACAGTGTGGTATGGTCAAGGCAAAGGGAGTGGTGACCATCATGTCTGGAGGACCACAGGTGACTTCAGGGCTCAGGAGCACCTCCGATCCGTCCGACTGCAGGCTTTACAGTTGGGAAGGGATGAAAGAGAGAAGCGTGTAAAGGAGGGGGCTCGTTTGGATGAGAATTCAGTTCCAGACTGGGGTTCTCTCCAGGCTGAGCGCAGTCCTTTCCCAGCATCCCTCCTGGCCAGCACCACACAGGCAGAGGGCTGGCCTGGACCACAGCCATTCCTCCGAGCGCCCAAGCACACCGGCTGAGCTTCAGCCCGGATTTCAGGTCTGGGTCTGACAACAAAAGGACAAATGCTTCTTCAGAAGTAAAGGGCAGAACAGAAGAAAGCAAGGCTGTGGCTGGTGTGTCACACACCAACGAGGGAATCCTTATTCTTACTGATAGCATTATCAATGACCAAAGCCAAGAACGACACTGAAATGACTAATCTGGTCATCTTACCATCAGATTACTTTCTTCCAACACATTCTGCAAATATTTTTAATGCTAGTGAGTGATAAAACAAATTATTATGAAACAAAGCAACACTTTCAAACACACCCGAATTGAGTATGTCTCTTCTGGTTTTGAAATCATTTATTTTCTGCCAATGCACAGACACATAGATTATATAGCGATAGCACAGTAAACAGCTCATTATAAATGTGCATAATCACACACACACACACACACACACACACACACATCTTTCAACTCTTTTCTACTTTAGATTTAAATTTAAATCATTCTACCTAAAGCTGGTGTTCAGATTTTTCTGTATTGTGAATTGTTTACGATGGGAATGAAAAGTCATGAAAGAGATAAAAGAAAGTGAAGTTTAATCAAAGGGAAATAATACCACCTCAGTGCCTGCCTCCCTCTTTCATTTTCTGTCTTGTTTTTAATCTCGGCCCCCAAACAGTATGATGGGGTACTTTATAGGACAGTAGTCAATGAGGAAACCATAGCAGCCTATTCAGCCCCCCTCCCAACAGCTTATGTGGTTTTGAACAGCTATTTTATTTAATTTTTCTGATGAATTTTCACTTGTAAGAGATACAGAAGATAGTCAATAAAGTAATTTAGGACTCTCAGATGAACAAAGCTACACAAGAGCTGGGATTGGTGTTACCTAGGCTTTCTCCAACCAGACTGAGAAAGGACATTTAAATATGTCATCCCTGGGCCCTGGCCGGTTTGGCTCAGCGGTTGGAGCGTCAGCCTGCAGACCAGAGAGTCCCGGGTTCGGTTCCCGCTAGGGGCACGTACCAAAAAACAAAAACAAACAAAAAAAACAAAAATAAATATGTCATCCCTGGTCAAAACAGCAACCTCTTGAGCAAGCTAAAGATGAAAGTCAGTACGAAAAGATCCCACCTTTTCTGTGATCTTGAGTAAACAGTTTTTCTATGAGTACACCTAACACGCTATTCATTTCTGACTTGATTTTGTTGACATCTCTTGTTCTGGCTCAAGTTAGTAATGGCCACACTCTAGTTCATTATCTCTAATTTACTGCTGCAATAAAAGCCAAGGCATATAATTGAGCAGGAACATCTTTCATCTACTGTATCTAAAACAGACCTGAACACATCACGCGGGCTCCCTCCCTCCCCAAGAAGCACTGCAGATGAGTTAAAGAAAAAAAAATGTAATCTTCCATATAGGCAACCATTGTCCAAAGCTGACAATGCATTCTGTACAGGAAAGCACAGGGTAACTGAAAATATGTCTGCATTTACCTTTAAGCGGGGCAGGCAAATTATGGGGTGGGTTTGGAAAGTGGTGTATTAGCAATAACAAATGCTCTACGAACAGCCTAGAACAATATACTTGAGGTTTGACAAAATAAATAAATAAAGTGCCAATGTGAGCTATAACCAGCGCGGAACGGCAGCCTGCGTGTGGATGTCTGCCAGGGCCATTAGAGAGGGTTACGCGCTTTCCCTGTAATTACCTCCTGCGCTCATCACAGACAGGAATAGCAGAGACGCTTATGAGTGACCGATGACAAGCTCTCCTAAAAGAACTATTTAATTGCTTTCAGAGAATCATCCCCCTTGTTGAACATATTGTTCAAACATATGGGAATTTGGGGAATTATTTAATGCCAAATGAACTGAAATCAGCTAATTAGATGAACTCTCACACTCGCGAATAGCAAGGCTCCTTTCGGTAATAAGTTAAACAGCATCAGGAGTCACAGGCGGTGCGCGTCCGGTCCTGGGCGTTGCGTGGAATGGCAGCTTTGCGTTAAGCAGGCACCGGGCATTTCCATACGTGCAAAGGAAGTAAATCAAGATTTATACCTAATCATCCCACTGTGAAAAACAGTGTCTCTGGGTGTAGGTTTCTCTCTGGTGAAGGAACAAATCTTAAATCTCTCCATTTTTTTCCCCCCATGATTAATAAAAATTTGCCCTTTTCTGCTACCTTTTACCTGTGGCAATCAGGGAGATTAACAATATTAATTAAAGCTCTGCACACACCTGGGGAGGCAGGTGTTAACAGCAGAAGGTCACAGAGAAGTAAATCAAAGCAGTGACAGGAAAATATCCCTGAATTTTTACTCCGAGGCCCCTGCTCTCTGTGACCAGATGTACTTTCCTCTTCTGCTACCAGTAGGAGATTTCTGATCCAATTCCTGGCTCTTGTGACATCCAAGGAAGGGGGGGGGCAGCATAGTCTGAGTGTCGTCATGGATACAGACTTAGGGCCTTTGAGGACAGAGGGCTGGGGAGAGATGCCTTTAATTGGGCCTGGGCATAAATGAAGATTCGTGAGAAAAGCATGGATGGCATTTAAGTTTTCCCACATTATATGGTCCATGACAAGAAAGTAGCCATGCTCCTGCTAGAAGAAAAAAAAGGTGATAGTTTTCTAAAATTGCTGTGAGCTAATAATAACTGTGAAATAATAACAGCAGCGATTTCAGGACCATTGTATGAACCACTTCAGGGCATCATGTACCATAGCGTAGATCGAAAAGTCTGGTTGCGTGGACTTTTGCTAGTTATGTTTTTCATTGTGTTCTCTCTCTCTCATATATATATATATAATATATCTATGTGTGTGTGTATATGTGTATGTGTGTGTGTGTGTGTGTGTGTGTGTGTGTGTTATGCTGTGCATGTTTATGAAAGCTTCTGGATAGGAAAGGATCAATGATTTAGGAGTCAGGTCTGTGTAACCAGGTGGCTTACTGAGCCACTGTAGGAAAGTGTGGTTGTGAATGAAAATGTCTGCTCACACAGTGCCGCTGAGGGTTCTGGGGAACACTGGCAGCTCTGCAGCTTTGATACAGGACACACTTGGCAGGAGAGGGTGCACAGGACATTCTGCCTGGTGATCGGGTACCACAGGAAGACCCGCATTGCTGACCCTGTTTAGTTACCAGAAAGGGAAACCTGGATTAGAACCATAGCTGCAGAGGACATAAGCAGTGGGTCTTAAGAACACTCGTGTGTCCTCACAGTGCTCTTCCTGGCATCGTCTCTGATACCTCACCCCTTGTCTCATGTTTTCTCTGTCATTAAAACCACAGTCTGGTAGAAGGGAAAGCCCATGCCTTTCTCTGCCTCACTTTCCTCACGTGCAAAATAATACCTACTCTAAGATTGCTTTGAGAGCTAAAAGAAGCATGAAAAGCACCCAGTACATGCTCAATCTGTGAAGGTTCTGCTTCCCCAACCCCAAACTCCCACCCCTCCTGCCTTTTTATGCGACTTACTTCTATCCGAACCGTGCTTCTTTGAGGTGGCTAATTCATTCAATAAAATTGTCATTACATCAACACATGCTTTGACAAAATTTTCAGTGCCTTAGAAAGATGTGCGCTATGGGAATTTAAAGCATCTTGTTAATGCTTTTTCATCTATACCCCCCAGTCTGAGCTCAACTCAGCAACCGGAGGAATCCCACTAAAATATCAATTTGTTCCCGCCTCCAGGAACTGCAGCTGGTCCAGCTGCTCCCGAGCGCTTAGTGCTGCCCGGAAGTTTCCTCCAGATCCACATGGCTGGCTCCCCATGCCCGCGGGTCTTGGCTACTAATGAGGTATTCCTTGACCATGCCTGAGCAAGGCAGTTACAACATTCCCTACACCAAACCTGGCCACCTCCTTTTCTCCACAGCACTAATTGATCTTTAATAAGTTCTACCATTTGTTTACTTACTTGTTTTGCCTTCCACAAACTGGAATGTAAGTTCTATAAGGCCAGAATACATTTGTTTTCTTGTTTTGTTCGTTGTTGTATCCTCAGTGCTGAATATATGCTGGTTGTGAGGATTAAAATATATTTGTTGAAAAGGACATAGGAGCATGAAGTGGTTCCTACTGATCAAATCTGGAAAATTTTGTGCATCAAAGTAAACCATGGTACTAAAGGATAATAATCCATTGCATAACATAAGAACCCATTAACTCTATGGTTATGAATGAATGAATGAATGAGAAGGGTAAAGTCCTCCATATGATAGAAAGTCAGCTAATACATGTAGAGAGTCATCATTTGGCAACCAATCATATTAACATTTGACTGAAATATTAACATTAGCTGAAAACTATAAATGGATGCTAATCTACTTGGTGAAAGCTTGGAAAATACTAAGGAATTATTTGCATCATTTCAAAGTATCTTTGAAACTAATTACAAAGGGTAAAATACGACTTTAGAGAGTGGGGAATCTTGGCAGGCACCACATAACCCAAGTATCAAATCAACACTGCCCATAATGAGATGAGTCAGCAAAATACACCTCCTGATATGACACAGTGAAAAGAACTCAGCATCACTTCTGTAACAGTCCTGCCAATAATACGTGACCTGAATCTAATTGTAAGGGAATGTCAGGCAAGCCCAAGTTGAGGGATATTCTGCAAAATAAGTGATCAACCCTCTTAAAACCCATTAAAGTCATGAAGTAGAAACAGTCTTAGGAACTGTTCCAAATCAAAAGAGACTAAAAACACAGCAATAGAATGTAGTGAATGGACTTGGATTTTCATTTGCTCTAAAGGACATTATTCAGATAACCAGTGAACTGTGAATCAAGTCTGTGGAGTAGATAGTATTATGTCAGTGTTAATTTCTTGATTTTGATCATTGTGCTGTGGTTAGGTAAGATAATTTGTTTTTAGGATATACACACTGAAGTATTTAGGGGCAAAGGGATATCTTGTTCACAATGGTTAAAAAACATGTATGTGTGTATGCATGTGTTTTATTTGTATGTACACACACACATGGAGAATACAGCAAATGTAAAGTATTACCATTTGTGAATCCGGATGTGGGATAGTTGGAAATTCTTTATACTATTGCAATTTTTAAGGTTGAAAACTGTGTCAAAATTTAAAACATTTTAACAATTTTTTTAAAATTATAAGTGAATGAAAATAGAGGCCAGGGAGAATTTGTCCAGGATTCTTACAATAAAATCAGCAAGGTCACTGATTACCGTATAAAATGTGTAGTGGCGGGTGAACAGGGGCTGCACTGGGTCATGTGAAGTGATGGTCCAAATCATACCACACAGTAACTAACAGTCTGCAGAACCGGCACCCCCCTCCCCCCACCCCCGCCTCCGGAAGGTCACGCTGCTGAAGGTCAGCTACAATGCATCACCTGCTCACCACGGCAGGTCTGGAGGTATATCTATGCACATTTTGCTTTTGCTTTCAATATTTTTTGACCTGATTCTAGACTTGTAACATGTCACTCTCCTCAAGCAAAACAACCAGCTCCATATTTTGAGATGAGATTTTCATTGTTGTTGTTTTCTGCCACGCTGCACTTGGTAATTATTGTTCCCTCCTTTCCTCCTTATGGTCTATATTATAGATTAATGTAGGTTTGATCACCTTTACCCAGAGTATCACTCAGGAATGCAGGCAGGAGAGTAATGATAGTTTTACTATGCCAGATCCTGGGTCGATACATAATTAAATCATATTTTAATGGAATAGACATAAAAGGCAGATAGATGGAAGCTGTACTTAGTCTTAAAATTAAAGCTCAGAAAGCAAAGTAGCTCCAGTCTCCTATAGTTTTCTACCCAAGAAGATACATAGTTTCAACTAATATTATTCTCTTTTCATTAAAACCCTCAGATATTGACCTAAGGTGCTAACATTGCTGTGGATAAAAATCAAAGTTTGGGTTTTATTATTTCTGTTGTTTTTCCTTGAGTCAGAAACCTGTCTCACTCTCTAGTTCTCTGATCAGCCCCAGGAAAATGACATCACAGAATCTCCTGGAGAGACGGGCCCTTTAAAGCCAGTGTGGTTATCAGTCAACCCCTATACCATGACTAGGCCTCCTGAGGGCTTTACTTCTCTAGCTTAGGAAAACAGACCCCTGGAAAGGGAGAACAAGGGATCAGGAGCAGAACAGAGAAAAAAGAGTGAAATTGAGCAAAATCTCCTCATTATCATAACAGATTTCTCTTTTAGTCTTTAAGTGACTCTAAAACTACAATGTGGTTCAAAATTCCTTGGGCAGCTTGTTTAAAATTATATTTCTGGACACCATCAATAAAGATTCTGATTATTTTCCAATCGGGCCCAGAGACCAGCTTTAAATATATATATATATGTTTTTATTGATCTTAGAGCAAGAGGAAGGGAGAGGGAGAGATAGAAACATGGATCTGCTGCCCCCTGCATGCCCCTGACTGGGGATCAAACCCGCAACCTGGGCATGTACCCCAACTGGGAATCAAACCCATGACGTCTTGGTGCATGGGATGACACTCAACCAATGGAGCCACATCACTGGGTGAAACCTGCTCTTTTTACTTGCATACCCTACATGCAAGACAGCCCTGGCCCTAACATTTGAGAAAAGTCGTGTAGTTGTTGAGAAAATATCCAAAGCAACACCTCACGCAGTGGGGGCTTAGAGGTCTGTTGAGCACAGATAGGGTAGGCTTCTGAAATGGAATTTGGATGTTGGTTAAGTTTGAATGCTCAAGATGGTGCTACTGCGATTGAAAATTCAGCTGCACAAGAACTGCTCCTACGTCCCTTTTCTTTAAGTAGCATGTATATTAATAAGTTAGGATGTCAGGTTGGGGGTTGATTAGCAGTAACTGGAAATAGCATTAAAGCTCATCAGGCCATTATATTCCATTAGTTGGGGCTGGGAAAGGAGCAGTGAGAACAGTGGATTATAACCAGCAACAAGTGCAGTCACTGAGGATAGAAGCATACGGCTCCACTATCAGAGGGTTTAAAGATCTGGGTCACCCACCCGGTAGTATCTGAAATAGGATCACAGGAAGGGAGACGGTACAAGGGGAACCGGGGTGGGAGGGGAATTGCATACACAGTGGAGAGAGGATCTGAATTTGCTGAAATTGGAGCAACACCACACTGAGAGATTAAACTGTTTGCATATGTTAAATGGCTTTAGTTTGCACACACATTCATAGGGTGTTTACCAATTAATATACTCACGGAATCACAAATCATGTGTAAAGCACCAGTTCCTAGACACAATTTAAGCCTCATCTCTCACGCAGTGTCAGGCCTGCGGTTAGCTTGTTTACTACAAGTGGAATGATGGCTCACTGAAAGTACTCTAAAGTAAAAACAGTGATCTATGCGGCACGCTGCTATGGCGTTTTTATATCTGCTAGACTGTTTATTCATTTACATTTTGAATGGGGAAAACAGCCTCTCGAGAGGAAACCCGAGTCCCATTTCACAGCATCATTTCATTTCAGGCAGGGGAAAGGAGCCCGGAGCCATCAGGCCCAACAGCATTGCGCAGTGGAGGAAGCGAAAGGGTATGACAGGGCCAAAGTCACACCTCACTGGGACGGAGCTGGGACGGAGCTGGGACGACCCCCGTCCTGTTGGTGTTGGTGACCATGGTCAGGTGGGGGGTCAGGCAGTGGAGAGAACAGACGTTCCCTGGGACATAGTCTCCAAACCTGGGATTTTTAAGGTAAAATGTCGGGATGAGAGTTGCTAAGATTGCTGGAGAGAGCCGTGGGACAGCAGGGCCTTGGGTACACAGAGGGCTCAGAACAGTCTTGTATGTTTCCTATGAATGCCGTACCACAGATGCACTGACTTAGAACAACGCACAATGGCCGTCTTGCAGTTCTGCAGGTCAGACTCTCGGTAACCTGGCACAGACGTGTCATCCGGCTGTAGAGAAGAATCCGTTTCTTTGCCTCTTCCAGCTCCTAGAGGCCGCCTGCTGCCTCGGCTGGGGTCTCCTTCCAGGAGCGCAGTACGGCATCTTCACATCTCCGTGTCTCCCTCGGCTACTCCTGCCTTCCTCTTCTAAGGACCTTACCTGGGCCACCTGCATAACTGGATCATCTCTTCTTCTCAAGGTGCTTAACCTTAATCGCACCAGCAAAGTCCCCTTTGCCGTGCACTGTAACATATTCACAGGTACCAGGGGTGGGGATGTGGACATCTTTTGTTGGGGGGAGGGGTGGCATTCTTCTCTCTACCACCAGGCTTCTCATGGCTGGTTCACTTTAAAGCTAGAACCTAGAGGCCCCTTGGCTGCTGCCCCCTGAGCTGGTGTTCCCTCCCAGATGTCACACAGCCGGGCTGAGGTGTTGGTTGACCTTTGTGTCACCTTCACTGTTTCAGCGGCCAGCTCCCCCACCGTAACTGCCAGGGGGAAGCTCTGTATCTGCATGCAACCTGATGGAGTCCTGGAAGTTACTATGGTCTGTGTTGAAGTTATAACCATGGGAGTTGGGAGGTCAATCCCGCAGGTTCCGGAAGGGCTTGGCGGATTGCGTTAGAGAGGGCAGCCCAACATGGGTGCTGTCTTCTCCCAGCGTTTTTATGGGGCTCCAACTAAGCGAAGTGGAAAGGATGATATATATTAAATATCTTAATGGGACAGGTTATCTCTCCTTCCAGCATGGGCAATAAAAAGAGATGGCACAGACAAATAAAAATAATTACAGTGTGTGGTGTTCCTTTATAATGTGCAATTACACCCATGAACCAGTGACTTTCCTCTTATTGAATTAAGGTGCACCTTCCATGCAGATCTGCTATCAACATTCGCAAACTCTCGGTATCTTGTCAATGGCATCTTTAACCCAAGACTCCTCTGGACCACGCCCACCAATTTCCCACTCTGAGCTCCCAGGGGCTTTCAATGCACCTTGATTAATATGACGGCAATTTCTATTTATGCATGTTTGTTTGTGGACCTAGGGGTTCTGAGGTGGAAGGGAGGGTAAAGAGCATGGTATGGGGACATTTTCCTTCCCGCAGAGGCAGACCATAAAATGACAATGGGAGGGTCCCTCCCCCTCTTTTTTCATTTGTCTCTTTTCTCCTCCTCACTTTTTGGGGGTAATGGCACTATATTCTAACCTAAACGACTTTGTGAAGAAACCATCGTGATTTTACTGCAGAAAAGAACACAGTCTTCTGCTAAAGGTGCATTAACCCTTCTAGGCCATTAAGATTCCATTTGATAAATTGCCCCTTGTACACTGCATGGCACTGGCAGCCTGAAATAATTAACGTGTTTCTGACATGGCAGCAACTGACTCCCCCTGCACTAGCAGAAAGAGCCCCTTTGTGACTTAGGAAGCACCGTACCTCCTCAGAAGTTCCCTGTGCCTGATACGGGGTTAATTAATGCCAACTCTCCTCGAGGGGACAGGTACATGTCATCAATTTGACTCTTCCAATACAATTTTGTACAACTCAAAGCAACAAACTGGATTCAAATCCATGCCTGACCATTGGACAGCGATGGCGACAGGGATGACGTGTTCCTTTCTGTCCATCACTATCTAGCAAAGAAAGCATGGCAAAGTGGACAGGGACAAAGCCTGTTCAAGGTGGCATAAGCCACCTGCCCACTTGACAGGTCATCGATCTCCTAAATCTAACACCAGCCCACCTGGAGTTCACTGTTGGACTCACACAATCTACCTCTAAGGTATAAGTCACAGGCCAGAAGGTTACGAGAACTAGAGGAAGACGCAAAGGAATGGATGCCAGTGTCCTTTGTGTCTTCACAAGGCTCTGGGTTTTCAGTGAACAGTTAATATGTGTGCTATCACTGAATTAATCTGGTAGCAGTCAAAAGGAAAGATCATACATTATTTTGTATCACTGGCACAGAGCTAAAACAAATGCCATGGACTTCAGAGAGCTTATCTATATGATTAAAAAATAAAAGAATAGGCAAAAAATGAATGCCAAAATGTAGCATTCATATGGCACTTTAAAATTTGCCCAGGGCTTCTCATATGTAAAGTCCCTTTACTTTCCTCACCCAAATCCTGGAACGCAGTTGATGACAGACAACATTTATAGATGAGAGAACTGGGGTCCAGAGAAAGAAAATGACTTGCTCAGAGCCGCTGAGGTCATCAGTGGTGAGGCAGATTGGAACTCAGGCCTTCTGAATCCCCGTGTTCTCTTCATTCTGCGCTGTCATCTCATTTCTGAGAATTCTTTATTTCTCATGCGATGCCAGTGACTGGGTCTGCCCTGCTTTCTGACAAGTTACGTCCATTATCAGTTCAGTTCAGTGAGCGCCAGGATAGGCAGATTACCAGCCAGGAAGGCACAGGCACAGGGGAAGGCAGATGTCCCCTGCACGAAGCAGGCACCGTCTCTGCCTGATACTGCGACATTTTGCTCCAAGTAGTCCTGTGGCCACGGGCCATGGCCAAGTGCGTGGCATGATATTTCCATTCAGCAGTCACCTTCTTCTTGGTTATAAATATTACTTTTTCCTATTATTTATCCTCCAGCCAATTTTCTTCCTATCCCTTTCCTCCATCAGAGAGCTGCATCTATTCCCCGGAAAGAAATCCAGAGCTGCTCCCAGAGCAGCTGTTACCACAAACCCTCCGGTGACCTTCAGCTAGCAAATCTCTCTCTGCTAATTAATCACCAGCTCCCAAGCCAGAATCCTGGGAATTATCTTCACCTCCTTCATCTCCTTCAACACACACACACACACACACACACACACACACACACACACAGCCGACCTGCTGAGTTCCTCCCTGAGTCTCCCCAAACTCCCCACTGACGGCGCTGTGAGGATTAGAGAAAGGAGTTAAACTGTTCACAACTAGAGACAAGGGCACTCAAAAGTAAAGTGACTACAACTCATTACACAAATTGAGATACTTTTGAGGGTGAAAAGGGGCACCATTAATAACTGTGCGGAGCGAAATGAGGCATGTTCTCACTGTGCTCACGAGGAGGGTGAGGCTGCAGTGGAGGCCTGGGCTTGGGGGGTGGCCGTGGAGATGGAGCAGAAGACATTCCCCCTAAGACGGGAATGGGACTAGTGCTCCCAGTTCTTAAACCTCATGAATCCCTGCCAACCAGGTAAAATGAAATCTCCCCACTTTCACTCTTTCTTTCATCGTCTGTTCTGGTTCTGACTTGCTTAAGTTCTAAGACGTGTGATGGTACTTATTCATCGGTGCCGTTGCATACCCGATTCTCTTTGATGGCAAAGCCTTTTGCTCTGCCTTTCGGTTTTTAAGTCGGTTGTCACTTCTTCTCTGAGCCCTCCCTGAGCCTTTGGTCAGAGTTCATCCTTTCACTCCGGGTAAACATTTGCGTCTGTCAGGACATGAACACACTGCAGTATCATTATTCATTTTAGCAACTGGGTTTGCTTCTGGGGCTTCACTTCTCATGGTATTAAATGTCTAATTTTCCTAGTAATTGCTAACAATTGTGCTTAGTGGAACCACCCATGGTAGTATTTCATTTTGATTCTATAACTTTCAGTAGCACCTAGTTATTAAAACAGTTTGATTTCATTTATAGGACTCACTTTTGTTCATTTAAAAATTTTAATCTTACCTCTGATTCAAACTCCATCCCCATCCCCCAGGATCCACGCACACGGACACACGTTCCTGCACACGCACATCTGTACGTACACACATAAGGCTCTGGATGCCTGGTCTGGAGAGGAGGGAGCAGGCTGAGCGTATCCCAAGGGCATGAGCGTATCCCAATGGCATCGTGATGGAAAGGAAAGAGAAGGAAACATACATCATCTCCTTACTTCTTCCTGTGGCAAGATGATCATCTTTTTCTTGGGTGATTTCTGAAGCTAATCCTTAATGGATCCAGCATCGATGGGTGGTGACTTCAAAAGGCCTCACTGACAGAGGGTGCAGGTGACTAGATTGCAAACAGGTGCCCCTAAGCATCTCGACCCTGCTCTCTGAGCCTCTTTGCCTCATATTGAGGTGGCCCCTGGAAAACCTGTTTCCACCTCACTTACCCAACGCCTGGCCAGGGTTCATCTCCTGTACCTCCTGGGACTATGGGAACCTGGAAATTATGGGAATGTTCTTTGTCCCCTCACCTTGGCGTCAGCAGTACGCCCTCTCTTCTCAAAGCCTTTTCTTTTCCCTGTTCTCTGGTAGCATGAAACAAGTGAACAAACTGAAGAACAACGAGAAAATCAGGTATCCATGTCCACTTCCTGCAGATGACACAAGGTTCTGAGTAATTCTCTTGGGGTTATTTTCTTGCTTTGGCTTTGATGAGAGCAGGGACACCCGTTTTTTGGTATCTGTACTCCTCCAAAACATGACTTCTCTTTTTGTCTCTTCAAGCCCCCTTCTTATATCAGTAGGCAGAAGAGGGCAGGAGAGGGTGGGTGGGAGAGTGGTAGTGCCCATTCCGATGAAATGATGCTTCTCAGCAGGTTCTTTAGGGAGGTAGGAATATTAGCCTTGGCCTTATACCTGGCAAATATCTGAAACTAGAATATTGAGGTACCTAGTTCTTCTTTCTTTTCTTTTGTGAAAATAAATTAGTTCTAAGTTTTGCCAATTTTAGGAATAGAGAGCAAGTTCACTGTGACCCCAAACATCAACCTGCGATACACACACGAACTGTTTCCTCTAACCAGAAATGTTTCCTATAAGGAAGGGATCCTATTTTTCTTGGTCCACGGTTCCAAATACTTTTGGTACTTAATAGTCATTGACTGAACTGGGCTCATAATATTAATTGTGAAAACTATTCCAGAAGTCCACCGCTTTTGTTGTGAGAAAGTGCTGTGTTGTTTGGAGCTGGGGGATGGCTGGAATCCAGCGGGGAGGTCCTCTCAGCGGAGAGGACTAACAGATGCAAATCTACCTGGACGGTTTGAGCCAGGTGTTCTCCCTGTGGCAATGTCCTGACCAGTCACCTGGTGTCAGCGTAGAGCCAAAGGCAGATGCTCTTATTCTGAGCTCAGAGGTGAGGTTTTGATAGACCACTCTAACCGCAGTAGCAGAGTGCCAGGGTGTCTTACCTTCCAAACCAGAGCCCTCACCCCAGTGCCGTTTTATTGGGATGAGAGGTTTTAGAATAGCCTCAACTGCCTGCTTGACAAAAAGACGAGCTTACAAACAGCTTCATTTCATTAAAACTCCAGTTATGCAAGTAAAATGGCCACACATATCCATGTTTCTTTTTACTCTTCTAGAAATGAGGTCCTCTGAAACAGTCCAAGGACATTTCTGAGGGCTTAGATCCTCTGTCAGGCATGATATGTGAGGAAGCATGTGTGTTTATAATTGTGTGTGTGTGTGTGTGTGTGTGTGTGTGTATTCTTGCCACAGGAGTAGCCTACATTACAGTGTTTAATTGTGAGCCTGTCCCTGGGAAAGAAATTCTGTCTACTCTCTTCCATTTCCCATAGCGACTTTTTTCTGTCTTTCTAAGTATTGCATTTGGTCTTATCTCGTGCTTTGCTATTAGAGCCACTGCCCCACCAAGGCACCCTAAAAACGTTTCGCCCCGGCCGGTTTGGTTCAGTGATTGGAGCATCAGCCCATGGACCAAAGAGTCTCGGGTTTGGTTCTGGTCAAGGGCACGAACCTCGGTTGTGCTTCATCCCGACCCTGGTCAGGATCATATGGGTGGCAACCAGTCGATGTGTCTCTCTCACATCGATGTTTCTCTCTCTCTCTCTCTCTCTCTCTCTCTCTCTCTCTCTCCCTCCCTCCCACTTTTTCTGAAGATAAATGAAAAAAATATCCCCGGGTGAGGATTTAAAAAAAAAAAAAGTTTCATAACTCTGCCATGTCTGCCTTCCCAGTCCTCACCCTGAGATGTAACCATTGGATATCACAAAAACAAAACAAAGCGAACCAACCAACCAAACAAACAAAAACAGAAGAAAAAAAAAATGGTTGAAATATCCATCTGGGCTGGTCCCGAATTCTAAAATATGTGTCTTTTTATAAATTCTTCAACAAGATTACTTACATTTCCAATTCTAGTCTAAGCATTTGGTCAGGAATATCCACACAACAGTGTAAAAAATGAATGTTTGCCTTAGGTTTCATTTTATTGCTTCTCAGAAGAAAGCTCCACATAATACTTTTCTGGTCCAGTTCTCGACTCTCTAACCGTGGGGTGGGGTGCCAAGCAGAGCTGGGAAGACCGTGCTACTCTGCTGTGTTCTTACTGTAATGCATGTGGGGGGATTTCTGAAACGAGACAATTGATTTTCCTTTCATCCTCTTGTTTAAATACCTTAATTTAATTTCATTTAAAACTACCAAAACCTGATTAGAGAGGATGAAAAAGTACCCCCCCAAAAGCTCCTAAAAGAATGTAAAATTAAAAAAAAAAAAATCCAGATGCTTTCAAATTAAAGTTTGGGAACAGAGTCAGGCTTTCTGAGAATGACTACACCTGTTTCCCGCCCTCCAAAGGCACCTGTGATAAAGGAGGCACGCTTGGCACTGAGCTGGCTGCCTGAAGACCGTGATCCAGGAGGACCCCGGGGCGTCTCGCCGCAACACTGGCCGCCCCAGTTTTCACGCCACTGCGTTTCTGTGAGGCTGCTGGGAAGTCACCGAGTCCTCTGTTTTGTGAATGGGGCACTGTCTGGACCCTGCCTCCCTTCGCTGTCGGGGAGGCCTGGAGTACAGCCAGAGGGAGCTGCATAAGGCAGGCTCTGGCGTCGGAGTGACTCCAAAGCAGTGAAAATGCCTGGATTTAGCCACTGTTAAAGCCTCCCCCCAGCCTGCCTTATACTAAGGAGGCCCCAGAGGGTGTATCCTGACGCTGGAAATCATTGCGGTATGGCCCTCATACTCGGGCTCGTTTCTGCTGATCTTTTAGATTTGGCACACGTGACCTCTCCTGGAAGCCACCTCCCTACTGTCCTTCTGAAGCCTCTCCAGAACAGACTAAAGGGCCCTTCTCTATTTTTCCATTGCTTTCTGTGAGATTCTCCATTACAGTGTAATTCCACGCTGACTCACAAAGTTTTCTTCCCAAATCTGGGTCCCTCTGTTTCATGGTGTATTTGTGTTAAAGCATAAGCCCTGTCCCTCATCAAACATGTCTTACTGGACTTAAGAATAAAATGCCTAATTAAGGCTAAATTGGGGAGTGTGATATAGTCTAACACTACAATGGAAGACAGAAAATTTTGCTTTGGTATTCAGGGGTTTCTTACCTTCTAAGAGACCTAACTTTTCTATAAAAATTAGGATGATTATGTTGTTTACCACATAGAATTGATGCAAAAGTTAAAGGATATAATATGGGTAGAATGCTTCATCAAATATAAATATATCCATTAGGTTTTCTTTCGTTTCATCATCTTTGAGATTACTGTATCATTTGGAATCATGCACTCCCACAGTATCCCTATAAGGTAGGTCCCTACTATTATTTTGAAGAAAACAACAGAGTCCCAGAGAGCTCCATTATTTACCTAAGGTTACACAGATAATAGCAGGGAAGCTTCGATCTGAACCCAGGGCCTCTGATGCCTGAGCTCACACTCTTAGCCACTGAGCTCAAATGTTTCTTAATGTGTCTGCTAAGATTCAGCCCTGGAGTGAGACATGCTTCCAGCCTTTCTTATCTGAAGTCTGTAATATAACAACAGCAATTTACCCCATTCACTTCTAAGAGAAGTTCAACTCCATCCTGCCTTGCCTAGTTCTCAGTGCTCTTACAGAGCTATTTCAGGGGATGCCCCTTCACAGGGGCCAGGAGTGGGAATGCAACATCGGAAAGCTGTTTCCTTCAGGACTCCAGCATCAAGGAGGGGTGGCGTCCTGTAGTCCATGAGCCTTGGAATTGGAGCCAGATACTCTGAAGGCAAATAAATGCCTTGGAAAGCATCTTTGCTTCTTGAAATTTTTATTTTTTTTTAATTTTCCCCACATCTCTAAAATTGGTGCAAAATCTTCCTCTTTGAAACATTACTGTGGAGATTAAATGAGTCAAATGTATGTAAGAGCACTTTGCAAAATTACACTCAAACAGAGGCAAGTAATTATTACTTTTCCAAGGAGGCGAATTCCCCTCCCAGCAAACCATTTAATAGGTGTATATGTACAAAAAGTCAACAGAGATCATTTCCTAAGCATTATAACCATCCCAAAGGTCCAGCTTGCTAAAAGAGGTTGGAAAAGATTTATTACCAATGGTTGTTCAAGTCTGAAAGTGTAGACACAGCAGGGACGTTGAGGAAGGAAAGTGACATTGTTCCACTTAATGGAAAGTACAGCGTCTGTCCTCTCTTGGAGGCATCCCAGGAATGCAAGTAGGCTCTCCCAAGAAAAACAGCGTACATTCCACAACCTCACTTAAAACTTACCCAAATATCAAGATATTACCAGCCACCTGAGGCTGTTTGAATTCAGAGGGTTATTCTGGGTCTGTGATTCATTCCACACAGCCATATTCCTGGTATCGGGTATAGAATTTGGATCAATGAGATCAGTCACAGTTCCACTAAATCATCTCCCTGCTGCACCAGGACTTCGTGCAGAAAGGAGCAACGGCATTGTAACACCCATAGGGAAACAGAACAGACTTTAACCTGAAAACAACATCAGGGTGTTCGGAAGACCCCACTGCCATTCTCCGTGTGTGGGAGGGACAGGGTCAGGAAATCCAGCGGGCACACCTGCGGACTAACAGGGAGGGAGCGCACCGTGGGACGCAGGAAACGGCTGCAGCTCTGCGGCTGGGAGGAAGGCGAGCCTTGATCTGAGCATGCGCTCCCAGTGACAGAAGGGCTCCAGAAAACGAAAACGGGCCTTCCAATGACACCGCAAAGAAAAGGTGACACGAAATGGCCTTCTGATTAATCACAGGATGAAAAGCTGAAGAGCTCAGATCCAAACAGCCTCCTGGCAGGGATAGAAAAACATTCAAACGGAGCTTTAAAAAAATAAAATACAATAACAGAAAGGCATTTGCTGTTTTCCCTGTTTTTGTAAGCAGTTTGGAGCTCCTCACAAGGAGTGAGGAGGGTCCAGGAAGCTAATGGGCAGTCGCCCAGGGACTGGTCATTTCCTTCAGCGATGAACATCTGGAAGGTGTCAGCAACATGAGAAAGAATGGGTGCTCCCAGCAATTTTAATTTATCTTCAGTTTAATAGATGGGAAAATGCACACACCTCATAGATCTGGAGCCCTGGATGAACCGTTTCTGTCCACCTTCCTACACAGCAACAACAAGCTCAACAACCTCCGATGCAGATGCACGAACCACAGTGGTCAACAAGAACCTGGCGAAGCTCACAGAGGTCCAGGGAGTGACCACATTAGGCCAAACCTGTCTTTCAGGGTCCGTGGGCTCTTGTGAATTTTTATATATTTCCCCTTTTTATTTTATAATTACAGGATGCCTCAAGTGATCGTTCCCACATTTTGGGGTCATTTTATTTAAGTCCTTTTACGTTTGATGCCTTTTGGCACATTCTAAGTCTGACCTCCTTAAGAAGAAGCTTCTAGTGAGAGATACACATTGAGGTGAGCCGTAAGTTAGGTGCTTGTGAAAATGAACTTTGCCTCGTACAGGTTATGCTCAACAATGGGGATAAGGTCTGCAAAGGGTGTGTCATCAGGTGATTTCATGGTTGTGAGAACATCGCCCAGAGTACTTACACAAACCTAGATGGTACCCTTAACACGACGGGCAGAGAGCTGGGTTTGTTTACATAAGCATCACCACAAACGCGTGAGTAGAGCACGGTGCTGTGACTTCGCTAGGTGACGGAATTTTCCTGCGCCCCTGTGACCTTCGGGGACCACTGTGACACGTGCGGTCCATCGCTGATCAAAACGTGAAGCGGTGCATGACTGCTTGACTTCTGCGGGATGATGTGTTTACGAGCCTGTGTGTAACTGACCACGGCCGCACTTTTAAACGCATATGATTCCTCATATAAATCAACCAAAGGGATAAAACAAGAGGTGATTCTCAGCGCGAGAACTACATTTTTAGGTTTGCTTAACTGAAAGTTTGAAGAAATGCTTCCCATCTCTCTGTGGCTTAGTTTCCCCTAATTAAGTGGAGATAGTTGGACACCAGGCTGTTTTCAAGTGCAAAGGTAAAGGACCTCGCTTTGCAGGACTGAGGAAATAGCACGGAATCCCAACACAGTGCGCTGACACGCTCGTGCTCGGAGCCTCCCCACAGCCACGGGGCAGAGGCGTCCCCCCACTCCCCTCCAAGCCCACGGCTCGAGGTCCACACCAGTGGGCGTCACACACCCTCGATGGAGATCGCTGTCAAAGTCTGGTCAACCATCTGTCTCCCTGGCTGCGTTCCCTTTCAGTGTTTCCTTCATGTGTTCTTTGCTCACAGCGACAACAAAGATCCACTCTTAAAGAACCACGATGGTAAGACTGAAAATGCCAGAGGTACAGCCAGTTTACGAGAGAAACTGCTTTCTACAGAGGAGTCAGCTTTATCTGTGTGGTCAAGGCAACATTCCCGCAAATATTACAGTTGTGCTAAGAAAATAACCAACTCCTTTCATTAGCAGAGTACGTGACAAGACTGGTATTTGTTCACGTAATGGGATTTAATGCTGCTGAAATTTGTCAGATCTGAAAGCTAGTGAAGCGCAGACCACATTTTTACATGAGGGAAATGGCCTAAGAAATGGTGTCTCCAGCTTACGGCAGGTCTTCTGCTGACCTTCAAAGGTCACAGGTCAGTCATTCCCCACATTTGCATAATCCCTAGCACCAGACAGTGCCACCAGGGTTGTTTGTTTTTGTTTTTGTTTTTTTTTTCGTTTGAGAGGAAGACTTAGGGAGGTGTCAGTGTTTGTGGAGAAGCCCTGTTTAGGACTTGCCCACCAATTCACTGTTTCACATCCAGTGTCTGCTGTCTAGATGTCAGACTTACTTAGTTACCTACCAGTGTGAGGCCAATAGTTTCGCAACTGGCTCTTCCTCCACGTGGTCAAGTAGCTCACGACCTCACCTACACACCTTCCTGTCACAGATCTCACAGACCTCAGACTGTCTGCAGACGCGCCATTCCCCGCGTAAGGTGTCATTAACGTATCACTCGTTTCTGTCTCTCACCTGGGTTCACCTTGGTTGATGGACATATAAATCTCCCAAGAATTCTCCTCTGGGATGGCGCCATGCGGTATGAGTAAACTCACTCCTAAAACAGAAAAAGCCAAGCTGTTATTTCCAGATTTTCCAATGATTGGGCACCTTACAGATGGTCCCCCCAAAAAGCACCATTTCACAGCAGTTTGTGAAACCCCGATCCTTGGAAAGTTCGTAAAGTCCAATAATATAGAAACCATTATTTACTAACAGTGACATAAAGAAAAACATATTACTCAAGTGTGATTTCAAAGTAGGTTTTAATTCGAGTCTTCCTACCATTTTTACATTCTCTTAAAAAACTAGATGTCCTGGACTACCAAACATATCTGAGAATAGAAGAGTTTATCAATATATCCTTAAATCTGCTCCAAAATTTAAAAATGTGTTTCTCTATCTTGTCTCTGTTCATGCATTTCCTGAAAAGGTATCCGGGATGGTGGGTGGGCCATGCGACATTTTGCCCGAGTCTGGTATAAAACTGTCTTATAAACTGTGCGTCCTGAGGCACGTTTAGGGAGAGATCAGAGGAGCACTGTGTTTTGTTAAGACAACTGAAGACAGAAAAAGCCCAGATAAGCTTGGGAACCTTGTAGGTGGCTGCACAGACATTATTGGGCCCTACATTTGAAAATAGAAGCTAGGAAAGGTTAAGGTTAGAGGTGACGGAACCCTATTCATGTCAGCATCAAATTGAGAAAACTCAGTAGCCTTGCTTCAGTTAAATCATGCAAAGCTGGGAGGGAGGCACCGGGAGGGCACATCACAGAGAATTTGAAATGCCCCTCCCCCCAAATGCTGTGAAGTAAATATTTCACTTTGGCCCAGAGAGAGGAGTCTAGAGAGGGCAGAGATTCTCTTTAATGTAGCCTTTTGTTTGTAAAAAGAAATGAAATAGAGACACAGGAAGATCTTTACAAAATGAAATCTCAAGGCATCCTCTTACTCTTTGAAGAATGCCGCTCTCACCTCTCCTTTCATTTGAGCTGATGTAATCACACGGAGAGCTTTCAGGGTGCTGATGATAATTGAAATCTAGAGATGGCAGGCTTTAGTGATATCCTTCTACGTGCCCGTGAGCTGCTACAGAATCCAGGGAGGCGAGACTCATTGCAAAACAAGTTATTTGTGATTCACATTTATGAGCATCATCCAGTAACATGCTAGTTATCATCAGCGTCTTTCCCTAGCACGGAGAATGGGGCGCATTTAAATCTTGCTTATGGCTTTTCAGCAAGGGTGTCGCTTTATATTCTGGACCTTACTGCCAATAGTAGGAGGACTGCGGTTGCCGCACTCGGAGGGCTCTGACCAGGCTCCTCCTCTCATTGCCCATTTCCCCTTAAATGTAGCTGCCAAACGAAGTGGCCTCCATGTCTCCTTCCCTGCGTTGAGCAGAAGTTGCAACACACAGGATGTTCAGCGTGTGTGCCTGTCAACCGGAAGACATACGCTAGACATTGTGCATGCTCTCGGTTTGACAGAGTGCTTTCCCTCTGTTGCCTCTCATTCGGACTATCTAGGCCATCGTGACAGGAGGCAAGAAGTCATTATTGTTTAAGCTATAGAAGTACAGGAGGCTACTATCCAGCAACAATGCCATCTTAGGCAATCAACCCAAAAGAAGAACTATATCTCCCATGTTTCCTTTCCTATGTTTCCTGCAGTGAGGTATAACATCCATGTAATAAAACGCATGTTGTGAGTGTACACACTGATGAGTTTTGACAGATGTATACTCTCATGTAACCATCATCATAACCAAGATATGGAGCATTTCTGTTGCCACAAAAGAATTCCCTTGTGCCCTTCAGAAGTCAGGTCTTTGAGGGTGAGAGCCCAAGTGATCACTGTCTTTCTGGCATGTTGATTGGTTTGCCTGGTCTGAACAATCAAATAAATGAAATCATACAGTGTGGGGAAAACAAACAAAAAACAAAAAGCAGTAATGGCTCAGTACATCAATAACTCAGAGCACAATGCCTGGCACACAGGAAGCCCTCAAAAAGCAAATCATGAATATGTGAATGAATGAATAAGATTAAAAATTCTGAATAAAAAAAAAAAAAAAAAAAAAAAAAAAGGCCAGGCTTTGAGACACACTATATTCTGTACATCAGGAGGGCCTCACGGTCAACTCTGAGATCAAACCAGAATAAATACGAGTGTGGACTTTCGAGAAAGGGCTGTTTGTAGAGCAGATCCCATCTCATTCCTTCCAAGTCAGCTTAATTCCCTGTGTTTAGATTGAAACATTACTCATAATACTCCTAAATTCAACCTGAGTCTACAGGAGCACTGGAGCTTCGCACTATTTCATCTTCCCTTCAATCAGAAAGTGTATGACTATCCTTTGAACAGACTTCCCTCCTTCCAGCCAGACATGCACAGAGTGTATGGGGACTGGAGATGGTCACACGCAGGGCGGTCATGGTGGTGGCAAGTTATGTTGTATGAAGGATGGAAGGCACTGTGGGAAATCTTTACACCCGTGGCCCCCTAGAGAAGTATCCATTTTTAATATGTCATTCACCAGTTATCTCTGATTAAGGAAAAATATACTCTTCCCCAAACTCCACCTGCTACCCTGACAGCCTTTTATTTGATATGACAACAGAAGCACCTGTCTGAGTTTCTCGCTCCACATTTTACGTAATAAATGATCTCTGCAGTGTGGGAACCACCCTGCCTTTTTGAGAAATTATCGCCAGGCACCAGACAACAATTTGGGACGGACGGCGGTAGAACAATTCAATCGCCGTGCCTTGCTGCTTTACAGTGTAGCTCCCCAAGGTATATTTTGCATTTGTGTTCTGCAAATAACAGAGTTTATGTTTCACTTCCCCACACATATTTTTCCTCAAATTCATTCCTAGTGAACACCTTCAGTTGCATGGGGCTTCTTGTTAGGAACTTTAAAAATGCCCCTTCACAAAGGAAGTGTTTGGGAATCAGAGACAGAGCTATTAAAACTTTTAGTTTTTAACACCAGTGCTTCTCAAGTCAGAAGGGAAGAAAGAGAAAAATCTCTCTTTCATCATGTTTCATCTCTTTTTCTTTGATGAACATTAAACAAACATAGCAGGTGAATGGATCGATCCTGGCATTTCCTCCTCATGTGTGTAAACACACACACACACACACACAAATACACACTGACAAATGAGGATGAGGAGAGAGGAGTGTGGGCCAATTTATTCAACCAATGACTACCGAGAGGCTGCTAAGTGCCAAGCACTGGGTTACAGTGTGGAGATAAGATAAATACACAACAACTCAATGTGCAACCTCTACGTTTCATGTGAACGTAGCCTCCTCTCTTTGAAAGGACAGGGTTTGCATCTTTTCGTTTTCTTTTTCCAGAACCCACACTTCCGGTTCACAAGATTCTTACATGGAGGGTACTTGGTAGGTATACGGCTGACTGACTCATTCTACACGGATCTATCTGCCATTGTCACCAGGCAAGATTGCCTCCCACGGTGGCACTCATACCACGACACACGTGCATATTTAAACCTTTGTCCTCACTATGTCCTAAAACACTGACGGAGGAAAATTTAGAGAATTGGAAGTTTAAAAAACAAAATCATGATTAGGGCTGCATTTGAGGGCCATTTGCCTGAAATGAAGTTTTTAAGAAAGCAACTGATATAGGAAAACAAGACTATTCATCAGCTTGAAACAAATTGCAGTCTCAAGTCACTAAGCCAGGAGAGGATCAGTCAGCGGGAATGGCAGCACCAGACCAGTCCTCTTGCAGAGTTCACTTTATTAGATAAAGTGTTTCACTTGGAGAGGTAGGTTCGCTCTCTCCTAGAGAGAAGTCTGAGAGGCCCAGCGGTCCTCACTCAGTGCTGACCTGTGGCTTAGTAAAACTGGCGGACCCAGGGCACTCTGTCCTCTTGCTGTAGCCAGAAATGATGATGATTCCGAGCACTACCTCATTCTTGTTGCTTAGAAATCAGAGGAGAGATCTACCCTCTCTGTCGTCTAGTTAGGTCTTAGATGGCAACTTTGAAGACTAATCCATAGATGGAAGACTTTTTAACGTGTTGTGGGCTGTACACGTTAAGTATCCTTGTCAAAACATCTAAGCAAAGGAGGAAAGTGTTCTTAAGAAAGATCCCCCATCAGTGCTCATCATGAAGTAACATTGCAGGAAGGTCTGTGGAACTGTTTAACAGGCCAGTTACCGAGGAAGTTCCAGTCTGAGCGTCATCTCACTAAATGACCTACTAGGGCATAAACCACGCTTGGCTATCAACACGGTGTTTGTTATTCACGTCAAAGAATGTTCTCCATGCTTCCTGGTCATGTTCTAGGAAACCCATTTCAAAGGGGCTTACATTCTGGGGACCACCCAAGTCTTCTGAACCAATATGGCTGTGAACTCAAACAGGGCATCGGATGGACTGTGCGGGCCATGATGGGATGAAGATTGCAAAATCTAATCTCAGCCTTGGTTCTGGTTTGCTGTGTAAATCAAGCAGGCGGTTGGAGCCACAGTATTTGTAGATCTGACAAGGGGATGGCAAACATCTTAAAAATTAATTTGATGGGATGTAATTGTGTAAATACAAAATGTTTAAACAAATGCTAGAAAACACACAAACGCACACTTACCACCCACCTGTATTGGGCATCACTAAGCGTCCTCCTAAATGGCCAAAGACCCCAGTTGTCCTCAGCTCTGTCCTTGTGGGAAGCGATGACAGATTTTGGAGGTAGGGTGTTTTATTTCTGGGGTGCATCGTGCTGAAGCTGCGGTTGTGTCCGTGGGGAAATGTTCCGGAATGGTTCTTGCCAGGGTACTCTGCTCTCTCCGACACGCCCAGCGAAACCATAAATGAGCTCTGCACTTTCACTTTGATGTCTGACAAAGGGTTGAAGAGTGAAGACTCCGTCATGAGTTCCTTGTCCAGAGGGTCCTGCAGACAGATGGGACCGCTGTACGTCCGGCTCACTGTCAGGTCTGGTTGCATGGAGGAATTCAGGAGCAGGGAGTTGCCTGGTAAAGGAAAATGACTCTGTCACTCAGAAACTGAAAGGCATCCCCATTACCCCTTCCACCTGCACCCACTAACTGCATGGCAGCCTGTGCCCTTGCCCGCTGCTCCAGCCAGAGCTAGCCCCTCAGGGTTGCTCTGCCAGACTGGCCGGTATTGACCAGAGCCTTGGACCCCTGGGATCTGGCTTTCCCAGGCGATTCTCTGAATGCCACTAACCAAAATCATTCATCCACCTCCCAGAGCTCCTTACATGCTATCTCTTCAGAACAAGTAATTCTGGCTCCCCAGCAGGTATTTTTGTTTATGTGCTTTTAACTGGCAAAGAGAAACTTTAAAAAAAATGGAAGAAAGATGTTTTAGAATCCAGTTTGGAGCACAAAATAACATCTGTGCATTTGAAAGGGCACGAGATGACAGCATGGTGACGAGGTAGTGCTGTTTGTAACTGAGGCTGTGGCGGTGCCCACACTTCGTGGGGCATGCTGGGCCGTCCTGGAGCTGGGGGAGGAAGTGACGTGTCCCCAGAGCACGAGGTGCAGGGGACCTCAGGAATCACTCCACGTCGGAGCAGCCACTGTGCTCGACCAACACACGTCACTCTCGAGGGAAAGGAGGCGCCACACGGGGTCGAGAGAAACAGAGTCTATGTGGAGAGTAGCTTAGAATGGCTTCCTTTGTGTCTCAAAACAAATGGAAAAAAAAAAAAACAGTCTTTACAAAAATATGAGAAATCAAACCTCCTCATCTGTTGGGGCTTGCCAAGTTTTTTCTAAGCCAAATAGTAAAACGAAATGCTGTGATATTTTCTTGTGATGAAGTAATCCCATTTTTTTTTAGTAAATAACAAAATCACCCTCAGCCCCAAACCTCCCACCCATATCAGTCCGTCAATGTGACATCTCAAATTGAAACCCAAACCATATTAAACAATTTCCCTTTCGGGCCTGACAAAAATGTTTCAAGTATGAGATTTTTGAAAATGTTGTCATTCCAGGCCATACTGTGTGAGCCTCTATTGTTTTTCCATTTTCATAATTTGTAGCAAGCCCAGCAGGAAATCTGTAATCCTGACTTCCCCCACCTCTGGTTCTAACGCTCTAGGGATCCAACATCTTGGAGGAAGAGGTTCAAAATGCGGTGAGATAACCTTGGAGATCTAAAGGCTCCTGGCGATGCGTTTTTTCATGCCTGAGCCTCTTGGGCTAGGACACCTGCACCATCAGGGAGCTGCACTTTCTAACAGAACTGCACTGGGCTCTACAGGCACCAGCCCTGCTCGGGTTTGTGGTTTTCCCAGGCAAGAAACAGACCTTCAGATGCACCTAATATCTGAAAAGAGTTGGGAGCAGGCGTTCCCACTAAGACCTGAAAAATCATATCCCTGAGCCTCATGGTTATTTTTATCTCAAGCCCTCACCTTCTGAAGTCTAATTTCTGGTTACTTTTAAAAGACCCTCCCAACTTAAGTGAAGCCATGAAGCAAAAACATGTCCTAGAGTTAGACTTAAGCCTGACTTACGCACTGAGATGGAAAATGGCATTGTACAGGGGTGGGCAAAAGTGGGTTGACAGTTGTAATGCAAATAAAGAATACAAAAATTAATAAATCATAACACAAGAATAAACTCTGTGTTTCTTATGCTCACAACTGTAAACCTACTTTTTTCTACCCCTGCAACGGTAGGTACATGTGATAGAGTCCACAGTTGACGCAAGATGGCTGCCAGCTTGATTCGGGTCTGATCAGGGACAATCACCTGATCACCCCAAGTTTCTCTTTGGAAATCCTTAAGTTCCTGGTCCACTCTAAGTGTGCCATTCTATTTAACAATCCCGCTGTTCACCGTCCTGGTCTCGGGCTATATTTGCTCAAGAAGGGATGTCTCTAAGGCAATGGAGGGGAGAACCAATGAGCACCAATGTGAGGTATTACAATGAATATAGAGTGGAATTTCAATAAAGAATTTTTGCTTATATCACTTGTTTTGGGAAATTCCTGGTTTAAAAAAATCAAAATTATAAAGGAAGTTTGGAAAGGCTACATAGTCTTTCAGAGACTTACTACACACGTAAGCTCCGAGAAGCCCCACAGTAAGGGGATGTGTTTACGCTTGTGCAAGTCAGCATTCTCCAAACCAGCCACCCTCTTGCTGCTAGCAGCCTGGTGCTCTGTGAAACAGTCAGGACCCTGTACCAAGGCAAGAGGGAACAACCAGACAGTATTCACTACACCTGAGCAGCTTCCATATGCAAAGGGCTTGTAATTCATGTTATTCCAGGTAATTTCATTCTCAGAAGAACCCTTTGAGGTGGATATTAGTATCTCCATTTTACATCTGTTAGCTGAGACTCACTAACTGATTAACTAGGTCATTTAGTAAATCTGAACGCATCTATATGACTCCAAAGATTCTGCACTTACACACGCAACTCACATACTACGGGCTTTCTTCCATTTTTAAGTGCTATGGTCGAAGACACTGATATCTTATTATTTGATTAATATATATATATATTCTAGTTTCTTAAAACATTTTTTTCAATTATAGTTGACATACAATATTATAGTAGTTTCAGGTGTACAACATACTGATTAGACATTTATATAATTTACAAACTGATCACCTAGATAAGTCTCGTACCCACCTGACACCATACATAGTTATTACAGTATTATTGACTATATTCCCTATGCTGTACTTTACATTCCAGTGACTGTTTCTGTAACTGCCAATTTGTACATCTTAATCCATTCACCTTTTTCCATCCATTCCCCAATGCCCTTCCATCTGGCAACCATCAATTTGTGTTTGGATTCCTTTCTCTGTATTTCTTGTATATCTCTTGTAGAGTTTGGGGTTACGGTCACCACGTGCTTCCTATGTATAAAGCTATGCAATAGCAGTCTATTTTAAGTTGATGATTGGTTACATTTAAACACATACTAAAATCACTACACTTTTTGTCATCATTTTTTACTTCTTTTGTGCATGTGTTTCTGTGTATCTTAATTTATTGTTGTAATTACACACGCTCTTCCTACTTTTGCCTTCTAAACTTTGTACTAACTTCAAAGTTGGTGGATCCACTGCTTTTACTAAGTGTCTTTGTTAGTGAGAATTTTCTTCTTTACTATATTTTGTTATTCATGGTTTTTATCTTCTCTTCTTAAAGAAATCCCTTTAATATTGTTTTTGTAATACTGGTTTAGTGGTGATAAACTTCTTTAGTTTTTTTTCTTGCCAGGGAAACTCATTGTTTACCCTTCAATCTAAATGATATCCTTGCTGGGTAGAGTAATCTTGGCTGTAGGTCTTTTGTTTACATAATTTTGAATATTTTGTGCCAATCCCTCTGGTCTTCTAAGTTTCTGTTGACAAATCAGCTAATTGTCCTATGGGAGCTCCCTTGTATGTGACTAACTGTTTTTCTCATGCTGCTTGTAAGACTCTCTCTTTGTGTCTAAACTTTGGCATTTTAATTATGATGTATCTTGGTGTGGGCCTCTATGTGTTCATCTTGTTTTTGACTATCTGCACTTCCTGGACTTTATGTCTATTTCCTTTGCCAGGTTAGGTTAAGTTTTCTGTCATTATTTATTCAAGTAGGTTGTCAATCCCTTGCTCTCTCTCTTCCCATTCTGGTACCCCTAGGAAGCGAATATCGTTATGCTTAATGTTGTCCCAGAGGTCTCTTAAACTATCATTTTTTAAATTCTTTTTTCATTTTGCTGTTCTGATTGTGTATTTTCTACTACCTTGTCTTCCAGATCACTAATTTGGTTTTCTGCTTCATCTAATCTTATTTGATTCTCTCTAATGTATTCTTCATTTCAGTTATTGTATTCTTCATTTCTTATTTGATTTTTATGGTTTCTATCTCTTTGTTGAAATTCTCCCTGAGTTCATCTATTCTTCCCCTAAATTCATTAAGCATCTTTATAACCAGTGTTTTGAACTTTGTATCTGGTAGTTTGCTTGTCTCCACATTGTTTATTTCTTTTTCTGAAATTCTGTCTTGGTCTTTCATTTGGATCATGTTTCTTTGTCTCCTCATTTTGGCTGACCCCTTGTGTATTTCTAGGTATTAGGTAGATCTGCTACATCTCCCAGTGTTGGCAGGGTGGCCTTATATAGTAGATGTCCTTTGGGGCCCAGTGGTGCCATCTTCCTGGTCACCTGAGACAGGTGCTCTGTGGTGTCCCTTGTGTGGGTTTTATGTGCCCTCCTGATGTAGTTGAGCCTTGATTGCTGTTGGCACTCAGTGGGTGGGACTAACCCTCAGATGACTGGCTATGAAAAATGTCCTTGACTACAACAAACATGGTATTGTGTGGGGGCTGACCTCATGGAGCAGGATTCACTTTAGTTGGGCTCTGATGTCTGCCAAGTCTGCCTTTGGGTATGTCATTTGTGGACCTGGATGGGGGGTGTTCTGGTGTGGTCTGAAGCTGGCCACTGGGAGTGTTGGTTTGGGCCTCTTGGGAGGAACTCTGGTGTATCCCACAGTCACAGCCTACCTGTGTCTGGCCTGGAGCAAACTGTTAGGAGCTACAAAGTGATCTGTGGTTGGTTGTCACCTGTGCTGGGATTCTAGGTGTCTGAGAGAGGTTGGGCTGCGAACTGAGGCTGGCTATCACTAGTGCCAGGCTTGGGGCCACTTAAGCAAGAGGTATGGGGCATGCTGAGCCTAGCTGCTGCTTGTTTGGAGTTTGTGGACCTTAAAAGATTTTAGAAAGTTAGCAGTGCAAGCTGAGGCAGGGCACTTGTGTGAAAAATCCACTGCAAGTAGCATGAGTGGGTGAGGGAGTTGGGTGTGGTGGGGTCTCAGGGAATGGGGGGTGAGGAGAAAGGTTTTAGCCAAGTTAATGGAGAGCTCAGATTTGGCTTGGGCATATGCCTGAAGGTTGGGAGGGGTAAGGGCTCAACAAAGGAACAATGGCCTCTGCCAGCACTTTTGGCCAGGGAGACAGCTATCTTGACCCTTGCACCTCCAGCCCTTGCTGAGTATAATCAGTTCAATTCCTCTCTGTCTGTCCTTTGTGCTTTTTGAGCTACTGCCCCAGTGCTGGAGCTCAGAGCCAGTGAGTGAGTTTGTGTGCCAGTGAGTCTGTTCGTGGTCCCTTTAAGACCTGAAGCTACTAGGTCTGTAGCAGCCCTCCATCCCACTTGAATACAACTCCAACTTGTTTGTTTTCATAGCCAGATGTTATGAGAAGTTCTCTTCCCAGCACTGGAGCCCTGGGCTGGGGAGCCTGGTGTGGGGCTGGAACCACTTGCAACTCAGGGGAACCTCGCAGCTGAGACAGCCCTTCCCTTTCTTAACTGCCACACCACGGGTGTGGGACCTGCCCATTTCACTTCTCTGCCCCTCCTACCTGTCTTGGCTGACTTTGTTATACCCTTGGTTATAGGAATTCCACTCAGCTCGTTAGTTGTAATTTTGATGTGGTCACAGGAGGAGGCGAGCACAGTGATTGTCTACTCTGCCGTCTTGACTGGAAGTCTCTATTTCTAGTTTCTATGCAGCATCAAGACCAGCTCTTAATTGGATTTGTTTCTAATTACATCAAATATACTAAATCCTATATGAGGCTGAGCAGACTCAGACCTGAAACTTTGGGGCCTAGAAGTGAGTGGTGAGCCATAAAGCATTCTGTTTCTCCCAGCCACGTCCAACTTCTAGCACCCTTGGGTTTCCACTTCAGAACCTGGTCTCTACTAAATCACTGCCAAGCAGTAAGACTTCTTCTTGTCCTGGGGTGCAGGTGATATTGACATGCAATAAACAGGAATGAAAGTGATGATATTGACAAGGAGAGTCAAAGTAAAAAATCTTCACCCACTGAAGAGAGTTTCATTTTTTTCTAAAATAAAAGCTGTGCATGTCTCATCACCATCTTGCAATCAGAAATAGATTTGGTTCGTATAAGAGAATTAAATGACTCTCTGTTTTGAAAATGAGTATTGCTGTAGTTTGACACGATAGATTTTCCTTCCTCCACAACAAAAGATTGCCTGACTGGGCAACAGCTGAGAGTTATTTAAACTGGGAATTTCATTTTTGCTCTGGCTAACTGACCCAGCATATATCCAAAGTCCTTTCACTTATTTAAAACAGAAGTACAAAATTAACTCCACCTCACAGATCGTGTGATACATATGCCTGGGAGGTTGTGGTACATAGTATTTGGTCCTCAGCTTTGAATAATCAGTATTTCGGTTAACTAAATTAAATATACATCCTCAAAGCAGGCTTGTCAAAATAGAAAGTTGGATAATCTGTGAAAAAATAGCTTATTAAGCTCACTACTTATGAAAGATGGAAATGCTGTATTGGAAATGCTGCTAATGGTGAATTGGGAGCCATTTGTAGTCAAGTACTTGAGCTGACTTCTCCATCAAGTGAGGTTTCCTAATGTGTGAAGACAGCTTTGCCGCGGCCCCAGTGCCAAGAGCTATGTTCACACAGGGCCAAAGAGCATGGGGGTCCTGTGTGAGCATAGTCCTTGGTCCTGAGGACATTGTTTGGGGGAACCTACGCCGCTGACCTTGACGGACTGTTTTGAAGTTGAAGGTCTGGAAGCCACCTGTCAATGCAGAAGAGTCAATGACGTCCACGCCATAGTCACTCTGGCTCCGTCTATAAAGGGTGACACCAATGACGAGGACTGCAACGGCCACAACTGCAGCACCCAAGCCCGAGTACAATGCAATGTCGCTGGCATTCTCAATGCCTGAAAGACACAAGAGAAATCCTAAGTGGCCAACATGGGCACCGAGTCAAAGAGCCACCCCAGGACATAAAATGAAATGCTATTGGGTTTTTGGAGCTACTGCTAAGAGACAATGATATACGCAGCTAGCCACAAGTGATACTCTATTTTGCACAATAATCACGTTTCTAAAATACCTTGTATAAATCAAAGGTATGCTAGTCAAATATCTCAACTGCATTAAGGTAGCTTACCATGTAATAGAATCTTGAAGGCAATCAATTTTGCAAAGAATGTAATAGTTTCAAGGAAAAACAGGCAACTTCTTAATTTACTTGTTTTAGGAAGTTATATTTACCTAAAAAAGTATTTTTTTTTTTACAATTTTATTAGAAGGAAAACATGAGATCCACATACAATGACAAAATGTGGGTGAACTGTTCTACTTATATATGATCTGGGCACATGCATTCACAGAGAGTGGTCTAGGGTGAGAAGATAACACATGGTCTATGAGTCGAGAGTAGACCGGAGTTCACAGTTATGACTTTTAGCTTTGGCACACATCATTCAGTTTAAGAGAACATTGACAACATCAGTTTAGGGTATATACAGTCATTATGAGAGACTTTCTGTTGTGAGATATGAAAAGGTCTTGGTCCTAGGTGCTTTTATGTCCATGGTAAATGTTTTCTAGCACCAATTAGATGTTAGACTCGAATACTTTTCTGTGGAAGAGGACTGGTTTCTAAGAGGGCACATGCTGTTTCTCCCATACCTCTCCTACTCCATCCTATTGAATGCATGGGCAAAGCAAAAATAAAAGCATTAGTTTGAATTTAGACTGTGGGTGTCTCCCCACCCCCCAAGATATGCTGTAGCCGATTTTCAACTCTTTTGCTCAATGCACATTGGGTGTGGTCATTCCTAAAGAGATGCATAATGGCGACTACAATTCAGCATGAGATTTATCCAAGACTACATAATCCTAAAGGAGGTGTAATCTTGGAAAGTGTGTGGAAATGGAAGGTAGCAAATGCTAACTACATAATTGATCTCCCTACAGATTATGTGGTCAGTACACTTAATAGGTCCAAAAGTAATTACTATGCCACCCTGTGTTGGTCTAGGAGGATAAAATAAACCCATTATATATTTACTTTGTAATTGCACAGCACTTACTATGCATCCACCGCACCCTAATTTGGCACTTATGTTATCAAATAAGTAATACTAACCACACAAGCAAAGTGAATTTATTTTCAACAAAGTTAGTGGACTGTAAAATAAGGTGCTATCAAATTAAAGAGTGAATAAGGAAATCAAGCAGAACCCGGTCAGTAATAAGGCAGTAAACACAGAAAAATAATTTGCAAGGGAGAACACAGTCAACAGAAAGAACAGGATCTGAAAGGTCAGAGATTATCAGGCACTTTTAATAATCACAAAAACCTAGGAGGTATTGAGGACCAGGGAGTGATTTAGGCTCTAGTTCCAGCTTCGAGGTGGCTCAAATGAGAGAGTAAAGGTCGGCGGTGTTTGTGGTTGTCTTCTGTGACCACCCAGAGCCACAGGCACAGTGGTCGATGACAACTCCAAAGTTCCAATGTCTGCCTGTGTCATATAGGGGGGAGAAGAGCAGGGCATCTACCATCCCACCAATGCTCTCACCCTCCCTCTACTCGATTACATTCCTTTGAGGGAATAATAGATTATGCTCAGAGGAGAGAGAGGACACAGGACACAACAGATACAGAAAGCCAGGGCACCAGGAGCAGTGAGAGAACTTTGGAATGAAACCAGTTAGCCTTTTCTTCCCCTTCCCTCCAGTTCCTTGGGCACTGATGACTGATGACACCACCATCTTAAAGTGTGTGTCTGGGGAGAACACACCTGCTCAGCAACTGAGCACATACAGAAAAACAGCCTGGCAGTGTACTGAATGCAGTTGTTCTGTGGCTGAGTCGGCAAAGTACAGACAAAGACATCTTTAGCTTCCCAGGTACTAAAATAGAAAGGGCCAGAAGCCAGGAGGAGGACCAGGGCAAATACTTCTGCTGAAAGTGGACATCACCGGACAAGAGCATTCCGAGACAAAACTGAGTAGTGGGGACAAGTTATCTTTGCTCCACTGGAGTCGCAACTTTTCTTTATTTTCCAACCCCTGCTACCCAGGTAACCAGAATTCTCCTTCTCCCTCTAGATACAAATCTTGTGTTTGGAAAAGGACCCTACATATGCCTTCAGACTGAGGTTTAAGTGTGACATGGATCCTTGTGTTTCCTCTCCCAGGAATGTTTGCAGAATCCATTTGACTTAAGTCAAAGAAACGAACTACTGAACTGTAGAATATAAAAGCCATGAATAGAGGGACTTTGGAGAGAGTGGTGAAAGAAGGGAGAGAGCTGTATGGAGAACCCTGCTCCTTATAAGGCTCACCCTGGCACTTGATGGGCAGTCTGATCTAAAAGCCAGAGTCAACGGATTCTACAAAAAGATAAACACAGTGCTATAGATTTTACAAGAACAAGCTGTCCTGGGAATTAGAAAGTTCAAGAGCTAATATTTCCATCTATTCAACATTTGTTGACAGCCAACCATGCAATGGAAATGAGGATGCATGGCCGAGTTAACACATGGTCCAGATTCTCAGCTGTTTCTCATCTAAAGCCGGTAAACCCTGGCATCCGGTGCCGCTGCAGAGGTCAACACAAAGCACTCAGAGCCACATGTGTGTGTCTCCGGACACGGAACCAGACATCCTTAGCTGCAGCTCACATTCTTCTGAAGCTGGGTCACAGTGCTTCTTTCTTCCTTCTCCTTTTTCTGCTACTCTTTTCTCTATCTACCTGCTTTTACTTAACCTCATTCTTTTATTTTCCTTATTTCCCCTCTACACCACTGTCTAATCTGTCCTTCCAGGAGAGCAGGAGGCTTTCCCTGGAAGGATGTCTGTGTGCTCATGAACACTGTCATCAACTTTGTTTTCACATATGCTCAGGACTGGCCCCAGAAGAACCTGAGGTTTAGTTCCACATTTCCCACTACAGGTATATGTGTGTCTGTGAGCACATGCGCACTTGAAGGGGTACCACTGCAGAATCTCAGACGTGTGCACGTGTGAATGCGTGCTCACAGACATGCATCCAGCTCCTGTCAGAAAGCCAGAAGCCACTACTGCTCTGTCCCAGGGAAATCACTCTACCAACCCGACCACAAGGTGCAAGCACTTCTGGGGGCCTGACAGCATCTCCTCATCCATTCCTGCACACTTGCTCTTCTTGGCCACACTGCCATATGCCCCAAATGCAATTAATCACAATTAATTTCCTGTTAGGTGGATGCCTGCTGGCAAAGGGCTCCGTTTACCTTTCATATTACAGCCACAGGTCATTGTCATATACCTTCCCACTCCAGGAGGCATCTGGCATTACCCAGCTCTGTCTACCCATCTGTCGGGTGACAGCTGAAGCTCCCTCCCCCAAGAAAGTAACTCTGTCCTGGACAATCTAGCGCACCCTGGCAACCTATATGTAAAATTTTATATCAATTAAGGTTCCTAGAACTCATTTTGGATCATACTTTTTATTGTTAAGTATCTGAATGCCAATGCATTCTTCCTTACTGCTTTACATTCTTCAGAAACAGTAATCTCTCTATAATTTCCCCCAGAAATTTTGCAAGTCACTGTGTGAAACTATTTATTGATTGCTACCCTCGCCTCAAACTATGAGAAGAATTAAAGGAATTACAGTCTGTGGTTAGTTTCAGAACCCCTGCCACAGGGACTTTATTTTCTTTCACATTTACACACACGTGTGTTTACACCTGTCTGCTCGCTCACATACATATGTGGTGCTGGTTTCTCTGCTCAAAGTGGTTTTGGACAAACGCTTTGATACTCCACGACTGAGCAGGCTGTTCTGCGTTTTTGCGGGCAAGGATACTTTCCTCTGACTTTCCGTTTCACAGACGAAGCTTTACATATTAATGTCTCCTTGGTGTTTTTCCTGTTTTCATCCCCCTTTTCCTCTATCCAAGAGTCACAAAAGCTTTAGGCAAAGCTTGAAGGACCCAACTTGTGGCAGAATAATTTGTTGTGTAGAGTCTATAGGTTAGAGGAAAAGAAACAAACAAAAACCTGAGCACTGACTGAGAAATCTCTTATATCCCAACTCGTTCAGCAAGTGCTGTGGGGTATGTTCAGCAGAGAGTTGACTAGGACCCTGGCAAGGACATGTTTATGGGTTTTTTTGGCCCGGAGAAGAGAGCTGTGAAGTGATGGGTGGTGACCTTGAATGCAGAAGGGTTGTTAGGAGAAAAGACAGGCCCACACAGGCGCTCAGTAGCCCCTCACTGACGATGAAGCTAGTGAGCAACTCTTCCCCCATCTCTAACAAGGGCCGGAAAGGAGGACGTGGCCTTTGGTTATAGCAACCGGGACTCTGCTTAGATATTAAAATGACCTTTTCCACAATGAGGGTTGTTAAAAACTGCACTGGATTTCTGAGGGAGATGGTGAATTCTCCTTTCAGAAACTCTCTAAATACAGAATGACTTTACAATAGTCTGTGGTACTTATTTATTTATTTTTGGGGTCAAGGCTGGTGAGAAGAGCTGAATGACCTTTCAGAGCCCTTTGAACTTCGCAGCTCGAGGAAGAGGTACTAACAAGTTCAGTGGCTTTATGAGTTAAAACCATACCTAGTCTGTTACAGTAACCAGTGTCCCCGAAGGATTACGTAGAAGGCCTTACTTAGCTTGCCTTTCTCTCTTCACCTGACTCCCCTCTGAAAGACATATTAATGTCACTTGTTAGTGGAAATTTAACTTAATTCCCATGGTACACGCTTAACTATCTATCAGGTTAGAATCTATTTTACAGGATTAGATATAGCTACACGAAATTAATGAAGGAGCATAGCAAATGCCTTTCAAAACATGCTGTTCTTTTCGATCTCCTATTTGATAGTATGGAATGATCACTGATCCCATCTCAGGAAAAAACAACCTGAATCGGTGTGTAGAAGAGACAGTGAATGACTAAGGCATCCACACGGTCAGTATGCACAAAGAGAGGGATGAGAGAGGCCAACCAATGGAAGACCAAACAACCATCTGCTGTGCTGGACCCCCGTAGAAGGCTAGGAAACAGCCATCCAGGACCACGCCCCATCTCCACCCAGCCTGGCCAGGGCTGTGGACAGAGTGACGTGCCAAAATATGAAGTGCATCTGAAATATGACCTAACAGAAGTTCTTGTTACAGTTGTTTATTCTTGCTTTCACTGAGAAGCAACTTTTTTTTTTTTTTTTTTTTTTTAAATTTAACACATGAGAAAATAGCTTTTAGTCAACCATTATAAGCAATTCCAATTATATTTGCATTGCTTGGAATCTCATAACCCCTTCACCAATCAACATGTCGGCTCTTTTTCAATCTCCCATCCTCAAAAACCTCATCATTGTTATTGTGGTGATTGTTGTTTTATTGTAATTAATGACAACAATAGCAAATTATTAAGTAGTGCTTACAATATTATCTGCCGGATACTGGTCTAGTACTTTTACACTTATTAATCTTGTTTTATTTTATTTTTTTTATTTTTTAGAGAGAGAGGAAGGAGAGAGAGACAGAAACATCCGTGTGAGAGACAAACATACACCGGCTGCCTCCTGCACGCCCCCTATTGGGGATCGAGCCCAAAACCCAGGCATGTGCCCTGACCGGGAATTGAACTGGGACCTCTCAGTCCATGGGATGGCACTCAATCCACTGAGCCACATGGCTGGGCTTATTAACCCATTCTGATCTTTCAACAACCTTGTAAAAACGTCCCCATTCAGAAAATCGCTTGCCTTGCCCAAAGCCTCGTGATTGATAAGGAGCAGAGCTGGATTCAATCCCAGGCCCTCTGGCTCCAGAATCAATGGATTAGAATAGACCCTCTCCAGCTGTTAACTCCTGTCCTTTTGATCACACTGCTGACTACCTCTGGGTGACAAGAGTAACACAGTAACTGAGCACTGTTTGTGGTAGAATTTTTGAGAACTGCAGATGTGACCACATTCTCATCCTCACAAACAAATATGTTTGAAGAAGGCATGATATTTCCTCTTTTACAGATGTGAAATAGGTTCAGATAAGGTAGAAACCACTCAAGGCTTCGTAATTAGACAACTGTAAAGCCAGGGATAAAATACACATCTGTCTTTTCTCCTAAGTGGCTTAACCATCACTCTGTGTGGCTTCCTAGCCCCTGCTCTCTGCTCTGTCTATACCTGCACCAGTTAACCGGCCTTGCTTGGAGGAAGTCACCAACCCCACTGGCTGGTATCATCAGAAAACCTGGGCCTTCTTACAGCGGAATAATTACTTTATTCCTGTCTTATGACCAAAAAACATCTTTCGTTAAAACAGTTGCTCTGAACTTTGCTTCCTTCCTTCAAGACTCCTACTTCATATCAGCTCCTCTTTTAGGTGAAAAAATAGAGGTCATTCCATGTGAGTTCACACGCTTACAACTCACAATCCCTCTGCTCCTTGAGGCATTTCTCCTTTCCTTCCTCTGCTCCTCGCAGAGCTGCTCCTCGCAGGTGCCCAGGTGTCGGCGAGCTCTGATCACACCCTCTCCTGCCTCCGAGGGGACCTGGCCTCATTCGTTATTCCCTTTTTGTCTTGTATCTTCAAAACTGCCCTCCAACCCTGGGCCTTGCCCTTTGCCTACAAACATAGTCTAGTCTCCATAATCGCCTCTCCCCCAATCCTTCCTCCAACCTGTTTTCTAATAAACTCAAAGATGTAGCCTTCGTTACATCCACAGAATTATGAGCTCTTTGTTTAAAAGAACTTGAAGCATTTTAACCATTAAACATTTCTTAATTCAAGTTCCATAATTTTCCTAACCTTTTATCCCCTGCCCCTCTTAAAGTAAGGGAATAAATAGAATACATGTATACAATGAGAAAATGTTTTAGGAAGTATAAAAAGGTGCACTGTGCAAAGGGAAAACTTATCCTCCAACTACCCTTTCTCCAAAAGTAGCCACTCTGGATAGTACCTTTGAGACTCTACAGGAAAAAAAAAAAAGTAACTGTCCTTCATTTATTTTTCTTTGCCCTAAGGGCTCCAGATTATACTTCCTTTACTGTAATGCGCTTATTTTTCATGTATAATGTCTTACAGATTTATCCTTATCCGAATCTACAAAACTACTTAATTTCTTGTTACATTTGCCTAGCCCACTGACAGGGTGTAGGATAATCGACAGGTCCGCTATTTCTATATCATTTGATTGTTCCCTTTCTAGTCTCTCTTTGCCCAAACCACTGTCCAAAGGTTATTTTCAATGGCCGCATCAACAGCAATGTTCTCAGTGTTATTCTTGACCCCTGCTCTGCAGAGGTAGACAGCAATAGTCAATCTACCGTGTAGGGAAAAAAAAAAAAAAAAAAAAAAAACTCCCTTAAATTTTATTCTCCTATCTTTTCCTTTCTTATTATTTAGTAACTATCCTTCAGTCTCATTATTCTAAAGCGGTTTTAAAGTTCAAGGCCTGGCCCTTCTCCTTAGGTATTCACTGATATAACTGGGTAACCACTCCCACAGCAGCAGTGCTGACTGCCCCCTGAATGGCGAACAGTTCCACGTCAAGGTCTCCTGCCTCATCTCCCGTCTGTAGACATCATCCCATGTTTTCTGTCCTGCTTGATGGAAAGAAAACCATCTGCATGTTGTGCTAACATCTCAACTTTGTCATCTGATTTACAAATTCATCATTCTTATCCCTTCAAATATTTTCCACTCACACACCTTAATGATTGTGTCTCCAGTGCTGCTCACATTTCAGTTTCAACAGGAGAGACCCCCGTGAATGCCCACATTACAGTCTCGTCTCGCTTAGTACCCATCCTTTCAGTCTCTGATCACAGAACCATTTTACACATGGATTTCTCCTCCCAACACGGTTCTGGTACTGCCACTCCAATGCCTTCAGTGACTCCAGTATGAGCCCATTCCAATAGGAACTTATCTTATAGCTCAAGACACTTGACGCTCTACCCCATCCCAGTTTTCAACTGCTTTGCCTACTTCTCATCCATGCAAACCCTACTCTGGCAAAACCTGATTACTTGCTTTTTTCAAGTAGACCTTATATGTCAGTGGACTTTTTTTTTTCCTCTTACCAAAAGGCTCTCCTCTGCCAACATCTGTTTCAATTCTAATCATTTTTTCCAAGATTGATAATAAAGGGAATCTAATTTATAAAATATTTCTTGATAGAGCACATTCAGACTTGTTTTGTTCCTCCTTTTAAGTTGTCAGATTTAGCAAATAAAAATACAACAGTTAATTTTGAATTTCAGATCAATAAAGAATAATTTTAGTATAAGTACTCCCCATACAATAGTTGGGACATGCCTATGCTAAAAATGCATTGGTTATTTATCTGACATTCAAACTTAAATAGAAGACCTCACCCAGCTGGTGTGGCTCAGTGTGTGTGCGTGGACCCATGCACCAAGAGGTCACCAGTTCCATTCGATTCCCGATCAGGGCACATGCCCAGGTTGTGGGCCCAATCCCCAGTGGGGAGCATGCAGGAGGTGGCCAGTCAATATATTACCTCTCACTGGTGTTTCTATCTCTCTCCCTGTCCCATCCTGTCTCTCTAAAATCAATAAAGAAAAATTATTAAAAATAAATAAATAACCTCTATTTTTTATCTGGTAACTACATTTGGACTGCAAAAGAACTGTGCTTTTCCTCATCACATAGAAAGACCAAGTTAAAATGGTCAATAGAGTAAAAGAGACCAGGCTTTGAACTCTAGCCCTTGATAAAATGACTTCACTTGGTTAAAGATATTAACTCTATACACTTTGAATATACTAACAGGTGGAGAGATGGGAACTGGGAATTCACATTTTCAACAAGCAACCTGGGTTATTCCGCTGCTGAAGAACATGTTGGTCTACTCCTTATTCATCATGCCTATTCTCAGTTCTCAGGTATTTCATGAACAAAATCCCATAGCATGCCCATTAAAAGCAGAGTCAATGATATCATCGAAACTGGGAGTAAAAAAAGGCATACACTTACGATGGGATGAAAATGAGATAACAAGAAAATTGAGAGCGGTAAGAAAACTACAGATGTTGCACATGTACATGGGTTGAATTGATTCACAGTAGGAACAGTTTTGAAGGACAAAGCAATTTGTGTTAAGTGCTGTAGTTATGTAATCGAAAATAATCAGCAGGAGATGAAGGAAAATGATGGCAAAAGAGATAAAAAAAGTTTTTGAAGGCATGGCTAGAAGATCGGCATCGACGCCTGTAAACTGGTGCTAGCTTAGAAGAGCCTCGAAGTCTGTTGGGAATTTAAAGGTGTTGCCCAAAGTTGCAGACATTATGCCACTACAGGTAAAGCCAGTATACCCTGGGAAAGGGTGAAGAATGGAATGTCTGTGAGTGAGGAGAACAGCATACCCAGTTTTCAGACTTCAAGGACACAATCAGGCTATTCTGATGGAAACGCTTTTGGGAAGCATACATCTGGGCTTTAACCTACTACCTGGCACAGAACAAATGATTATTAAAATTGTTTCCTTCCCCTTTTCTCAAATCATGTATCATCTTCTACTACCTGGTATTGTAATTGTGGGAAAGAAACTTTTCATATTTTTTCCCTTCAAGCTTCACTGGGCCAAGACTATTATATAGAATAATTGTATAATAAATATCTACTACATGAATGAGTAGCAATGGATATATAGAAGCAAAGTCTTCATTTTCACCTTAACAATAAAAGGCCCAGTGAAGAGTTAGCAGGAAGATGTCAGACCACAACTCAACAAATATTTATTGAACCTTTAATAGTAGGCACAGTGGTAAATGCTACGGGTGTAAGAGTGAATGCCTCTATACTGTTTACCAGAAGGCAGGGATTTATGTCTATCAGAAAGGGAATCCAGGCCAGAATAAAGGCGCTTAAAATATTGTTTAGAAAGAGGGAAATAATCTGATCCTTAGCAAGTAACAAGAGTAACTCGTTCAGACTCGGTGGGGTGTTGGTGAAGGCCTTGCCGAAGAAATGACACCTAAGCCGAAACTGGAAGGAAGAATAAATTAAACAGGGTTAGGAGTAGGTTGAGGAAGAGTTTTCAGCAGAAACAACAGAAGGTATAAGGTATCACCAGCAAAAATGGGCACAGGGTATTCTGAAAACTAAGAAGTTTGTTTGGCTGCAGAATACAGGAAGTGGTGAGAGGGCAGGAAGGAAAATGCAATAATGAAGATGATTGAGAGAAACTGATGTGATTAAGGAAAGTTTACATCAGACCATAAACATACTAAATACTTTGGACTTCCTCTTAAAAGTAATGGTGAGCTACTGAAGAGGTTTAAACATGGAGATGATATCACCAGAATTCATATTTTTAAAAGATCAGATAAATTGATGAAAGGCAAGACTAGATACAGGTAGCACATTGTAGAAACCATGGTTAGGAATGAAGATGGCCTGAACTTTCAGACTTGTCTGGGGCACCATTTTCTTATCATTTGGTTTTTCTCTTGCTACTCTGGCTGGTCCTTTTCTGTGTCCTGTGCAGTGACTTCTGACCTCTTCTGCAACTAAATGTTAATATCCGTCAAGGCTCAGTCCCCAGGTCTCTTCCCTTCTCTACTCACACTCACTGTCCAGTAATCTCATTCTGTCTAATGGCTATAAATACCATCTGGGCACTGACAAGCCAGGATTCGTGTCATCAGCCAAGGCTCTCCTCTGACCTGTGGACTCATGTATTCAACTTGCCTACTCAGCCTCTTCATTTTGATGTTTAATAGGTACATCAAACTTAGCATTTGTGACACTGAACTCTTGAGTCTCCTGAATTTGCTATACCAAGTTTTGCCCTTGTCAGTAATGACAACTCCGTCTTGTAGTGGCATAGCTAAAAGTTTAGAATCATCCATAACCCATTTTGGCATATAATACCTTATACATTCTGTTACTTCTGCCTAAAACTCTTTCCCTCAACCTAATCCTTTTCTTTCTCTCAAACTCTATATCCAATCCACCAGCAAATCCTTTTGACTCTGCCTTCAAAATATATGTAGAATATGACCTGTTTTTACAGTTTCGAATGCTATCTATCTGGCTCAAGCCACAGTCATCTTGAACCTGTAAAAGCCTAGATGATTGTAACAGATTATTGTTACCGCAGATCATTGTAAGAGGCCTCCTCGCTTCTGCTCTCCTTCCCTGTGTGTTTATACGCAACACAGCAGGAACAATGTATCCTTGAAAATATTCGGTCATGTCCCCATGAATTAAAAGCCTCAAAGGGCCTGGCCAGTGTGGCTCAGTGGTTGAGCGTCAACCCATGAACCAAGAGGTCGCTGGTTCAGTTCCCAGTCAGGGCACATGCCCAGGTTGTGGGCCCGATCCCCAGTGGTGGGCATGCAGGAGGCGGCCAATCAATGTTCTCTATTATGTCTCTCTCTCTTTCTCCCTTCCTCTCTCTCTAAAATCAATAAAAAGAAAAAAAAAAAAAAAACCTCAAAGGCTTTCCATCTTGCTCAGAGTAAAGGTCAAAGTCATTACAATGGCCTGCCCTACACCTGGTCATTTTCCCCCTTGCCCTGCATCTCTGATCTTAGTATGGTGACTCCCTCCCTTTGCCTCTCTGCTCCAGACATCCCAGCCTCCTTGCTGTTCCCCACAGCCCAAGCAATCCTTTGCACCCCGCTGTTCCCTTTGCCTGGAATGCTGTCTCCCCAGATATCCAGATGTTTGTTTCTTTGCTTTTCTTCAAGTCTCTTCTTAAATGTAACTTTATTACAGGGAAGTTCCCTGAACACCTGATACACAAAAAAAGCAACAATCTCTCCAACCTTCCCTGAGCACCTTATCCTGCTTCATTTCTCTTCACGACATGTATCACCATCTCCACAGCACTCAGCAGTACACATTTCCTGAATTGTTTCCATCTCTCCTCACTAGAATCCTGAGCTATATGGAAGCAGAAACTGTATCTGCTGTGCTCAGTGCCCACTCTCCACCACCTAGAACATTTCCTAGCCATGGTAAGCACACAATAACTAGCTGTTGAATGAATGGAGCAATGTACATGAATAGAATGAACATGGAATAAAGTTGACGGACTTCGATCTCTCTGAGTGGTAGAAAAGTCAGATAATAATGAGTTATTGGGTACTGAGCAGGAGAAGGGAGAGGAAAAAGACAGAGGAGTGTAGAAGGCTATCCACATTTCTGATATAGACAACTGAGCTGCTGAGATACTATTCACTGAACTAGAGAAGATGAGAGTCGGGCTGAATTAAGAACAGGGACAAACAAGGATAAATTCAGTTTTGAAGAAGTTGAGATTAAGGTTACTGAGAGATATTCAGCTGGACATGACCTGGAGGTAGCTGACTCTAGAACTATTCACTGGATTCATACTTACTCTGTTAGGTACAATCAACTCTGTGGAAAGCAGATGGGGAGGGAATCTGTGATTCTGAGTTATTTCCTAAGGGGAAGCTAAATTCCTTTTACCCCTAAGATGAACTTGCTGAACTAGTCACTGCTCAGGAGCTCACAGCCGTTCAGAAAGCCACATCCCCAAAGCTCCAAGGAATCTCATTGTCTGAACGCAACCACGTCTCAGTCTGACTCTGGGGGTGCATGTTTGCCATTCAGAGCCTACTCCATTTTACCACACCTTCTGACATTGTTACACAACATTTATTGAAAGCACATTTGATGGTAATGAAGTTTCTATTAACTATGATTAAATCTCATAAAGCACCTGAAGATAATTTAAGATGTGCAGAAGCAGAAAATGAAACATTCAGTTTAGTACATTAGGAAACGTAATTGATTAAATTATCTCATTTACAATAAGTGCTTTCATGAGCCATGCACCGCACATATTTTCCCCAGTTTGTCATTATGATTTGCCGACAGATATCTGAAGATTTCACTGTCTTTTTTCCCCCTCTTTTTTTTTATTGAATGTATTGGGGTGACTGGTTAATAAAACCATATAGGTTTCAAGTGTACAACTCAACGAAACTGCCCTGTGCGCTCACCACCCAAAGTCAAGTCTCTTTCAGCTACCGTGTATCCCCCCTTTGCCCTCTTCCACCTCCCCATACTGTTATCTGGGTCTGTTTTTGTTTGTTTGTTTTCATAAAAGACTTCACTTTCTTTTTACATCTCCCTGCAACTCAAAGCTGGCTGCTCAGTCCGCCTGCTCAGAGGACCGCGGGCCAGGCTCTGAGTGATGCGGAGGATGGAGTGCACAGCTATATATAGGAACAGGTTGTTTCTCAATTATCTTCATAATTGGCTTTGATTTTGCATCAGTGATGATTCATGTACTCTTCAACCAAGCCCCTCGCTCACTGAGCGACTGCAGCCTGAATCTGTGTAATGCACTCCTAACCACGTAGCTTGCAGAACCCTGGTCGGATTCCTCTGGGAGCCTTTTGCAATCACATTGATTCTGTTAAGGTTTTATTTTTAGGAAATGACAAATTAAAACAGTTTAAGCGATATGGTGGCAGTATCCAGCAATTAAGCTTGGTGTTCAGGAGCGAGAACCCTAAGCAAAAACTAATTCAGGAGTCCCTGAGGACTAGGAATAGCTACTGTGGGGTTTATGGCTGAAAGTACAGATGTAACCGAATTAGAATGGCACAGGACTCACAAACTAAGCATGAAATTAATTTTTAAAAAACACACATGCATTTCTAAATAACTTTTACATTGGTCACCACTTGGATACCCATGATCTTGCTTGTGCTACACCCCAGAACGGCGGACGGCGTGGGCTCTGTGAGCAGGAGGCAGCTGAGGGTCCACTTATCCAAGCCGTCACCCCGAGGTCTGCACTCAGGCACACGCCAAACATGCAGTGACCCATTCATTCTCCCTCCCTCAACACGCACATACACAGACACACAACCACACATACACAACCAAGTTTCCCCACCTTCAATCTCTCTGTGAGTTCAAAATCAAGCATACATGATGTCAAGAGGTTGCTACTGAGGTACCAAAGATTACTTTATGGGCAGCAGACAGCAAGGGAATGAAGTTAAGAAAGTTGGTTTTGGTTGTTCTGCAAAGATCTTGGACTCTGGAAGCAATGGCATCGTTACATCTCCAGCCTGACGGAAGCAACATAACAAACTGGGAACATAAACAGCTTTATGGGATCTTCTCCCATGTTTTCTGACCCTGTCTCAAGGTACCTCTTTTTCTGGCTGTCTTTATAGGGTCTTCATTCTTTCAAAGATGGTGGCTAATAAGAGCTATTAACTCTCCAAAACTATTTGAATTTTAATATTCTAGGATTTAAAGGATCACACGCCATTCATTTTATACTCAAATGGGCAACACTGGGCAGGGACATCTGCAAGATTTACCCACGGGATCTGCCAGGCCTTTGCCTCATCCTACTGTTAAGAGCTGTATTGCTGAAGCCCTTTGATCTCAAGCATGCTCTACATACTTCTGGGCACTGGAGAATCATTTGGGGAACATATTACAATGTAGATTGTCAGGCGCCCCATGCCCTGTACCAGGGATTCTAATTCATTTGCTTTATTCCGAGGTGGCAAATTTAACAATCTCCCACCACACCCCAAGATACTCATGTACGTGGTGGCTGACCCACCTTTTGAGAAATATTTTTCTAAGACAGTGTTTCTCAAGCCTAGCTGCACACTGGAATCACCTGAGGAGCTTTTAAAACTAGAGATTACTGCCCTGGCCGGTTTTGCTCAGTGGTGAGAGCGTCGGCCCACAGACCAGAGAGTCTGGGTTCGGTTCCTGCTAAGGGCACGTGTCTCGGTTGCAGTTTGTTCCCGGCCCCGGCTGGGGTCGTATGGGTGGCGACCACTTGATATGTCTCTCTCACATTGATGTTTCTCTCTCTCTCTTCCTCCCTCTCTCCCTCCCGCTCTATCTAAAGATAAATGCAAAAATGTCTTCGGGTGAGGATAAACAAAACAAAACAAAAACAAAAACAAAAAAACTAGAGATTACAAACAAACAAACAAAAAACTAGAGGTTCTGAACCCCTCCCTGCAAATTCCGATTTCACTGGTTTGGGGTATAGCTTAGGAATTGGAGTTTTTGCAAGCCCTCCACACGGTCTTCAAGTTCAGCCAAGGCCAAGAACCACAGTGTCGAATGAATGCTGAGCTGCCACCCATTAGTCTCTGCTCCTTCCCCCACGTGCACTGGCTGAGAAGCTGGAGACAGCGCAGAAGCCCTCCAGGAAGAAGCTGTATTTAGAGAGCTCGAGCCAGCACCACCCTCAAATTTTCAGCTCCTGATAGTTCTACTGTGGAATACTGGTTCCTCATTTACCCCGTTGCCATGGATTTCACAGTCTGAATCTCAGGCACACCCTCCTCCCAGGTGGAGAGGTGTGGAGCCAGGCTTTTGTCCGAGGCTGCTTTCATGAAAGTGTGTACTGACAAATATTTATTAATTTTAATGCTGTAAATCTCCTTAGAAATAAGAAGTCTAGATGACATTTGCAGAGAAATGGACTTAAAGGCAGGCGGCATCAAGAGGAGAGATTTACTTTTATTCTGAGGGAGGAGAGGGATGGTCATATTTCTCCCTGATTTAAACCTCTGATATGTGACTCCAAACCCAACGAGCAGAAGCCCCGAAAGCCCTGGATCTTTCGTACAAACTCCAGTTCCGTTTGGCTCCTGAGCAAATACAAAAGTAAGGCAGCAGTTATGAGAATAAATTATATTCACAAGAGGAAAGATAACTTACTTTGGGGTTTTATTTCATGAAGAGGTTTTTTATCTAAAAGAAAGAAAGAGAAAAAAAAAGTTGCATTTAATAAATTTAAACGGAGCAGATCTATTTCCCATATCACTTTGTCTACCTTTATAAATGAAACATTGTCTCTATTTTTTGCAGACAATATGGATTATGTTGTTGTCCGTATATTTCCCTTTCATTCTAATTTTTTATTTTTCTGTTTAGTAGTATTTGTTAGGATGATTGCCTCATTCCTTTATGTTCTCTCAGGCTTACTAGTCTCTTTCTGTTGCATCTGCTAGATTCTTATCAGCATGAGGAGAGCAGTGAGCTGGCAGCCCATCCCTTTTTCTATACAGCCAGAGGACTGCTCGGGTGGGGGATGCTCTGGCACTACATATGATGAGAGAAAAAAGAAGCAGTGAATGAATATTTAAAGGGATCCTGCATTGGTCTGGAGTTACCATGGCCTGGATGCAAAGTTCCAAACGATGTTGCGGATGCATTCTCCTTGGGTCTGCGTGCGGTGCTGTGAACACGCTGGAGGTTTGTCTTTAAGAAATCACACCTTTTTGTTTACATCTCTATGATTGGTTAAAATGTGTAGGATTTCCCTTAATAGAAAGGTGTCACTTCATAGCCATGGTGCCGAGCCGCGCAGCAGTCAGGTAAGGTGGGCACAGGGAAAAGGCCTTCAGCCTTTAGGGCCACAGGAAGGAGCACTCAGGTGAGATATTTTATTAATTCTCCCCATTGCCCTCCCTCCACCCTCTCCTGCCCTGTCTCCCATCACCAAATGATCCTGCAGTAATCTTCTAAATCACTGTGAGACTTGGCATCTGGGACCTACTTTGTTTTATACCGAAACCCCTCCACTGCCCGTTTCCCCTGCCTGGTCCCAGCCCAGGCCAACGACTCGACTGCAATGCAGAAACCTGGGGAGCCTACACTTCAGACACCCACGCCAAGATTCCAGATTTGCATGGTGAGGCATCCGCTCATTAGTCCCTTCAAGGGCTCAGATGGCACACTGTCAGACTGCAAGCACTGAGGCTGCTGCTGGCGGCCGCAGAATCACACGACGGTCGGGGGACCTTGAAAGGTCAGATTGTGCAGTTCCCTTCCTCCGTCTGCCCGGAGGTGAGCCAAGCCGGGTGAGACACTGTCATTTTGGATTATGCTTCTAACTGAACCAAATCTAGTCCAGTACACATTTGAGAACTTCATAAATATCATCTGACTGACTGCACCGGAACCCCTCCCAGGCAGCTAGACCCAGCTATCGTCTGAATCCTTCACAGAACTTCTCTTCCCCCAATCCAGTCCTTCACTTAATACTGATTTTGACAGAAAGTCCTTGCAGTGTGATTTAAGTACAACTCTTGTGTGTTTTGCCCTGATTTGTTAAGGGCGGAGCTGTTCAAAGTTGCACGCGAATCACACTCTTGCAAATGGGCCACCTTTCTAAAGATTTTTTTCAATATATGGGGAAAATGAACTGGCACATGGTAATTTCTGGCAAACCTTTCTTTAAATGAAAAATCCTCATGAAAGGTAATAATTTGTTCAAGTTGATATGATGATATTTAGATTTTTAGACTGTCAGGTTTCTTAAAGCAGGAGGGCACTCGCATCCTGCTGACCACCGAAATTCCACGCCACCGGCTTTCCTGAGAGCAGACTCTGCCTCCGAAGTCCAGATGCTAATGCACTCACGGATTAGAATAAAACGACCGGGGGTTTGAACCTAACTTCAGTCTCTGTGTATTGCATGCTATCTGACAGCACTTGGCATGGGCACCGCGCTGCTGGCAGGCCACAGCTAAGCCATCTGAAAGTGATGCATTGCTTAGGACTGCACAGGGGGACATGCAGAACATCTGTTTAGAACCCTGGCTGAGCTTAACTGTATTATCTTCCTTCTAAACCCCAGGAACGGAGATGATGCCAGGTAGCAAAATGAAACTCTATTAAAAAAGGGTGATCTATATAACTACTCTCCAGAAGAATAGATCAAATACAGCCAGGCTGTGAAAAAACGGGGGTGGTGGAGAAAGTGTGAATGAGACTGACAAGCCCAGGGCTGAGGTCCCCGAGACGGAACTCAGGCCCCCAGGGCACACAGGACAGAGGAGTGGGACATGTTCCCTCTGACCCAGCTCTGGTGCCAGCAGTATGCGCAGTGGGGCATTATGAGATTAGTGCAAACTGTGTTGGAACAGGATTGAACCCTTGAACTGTTTGTATTCCATCTATGTGACCTCGGTGCCCTTCCCCACAGGAAAACAGGAAGGATAGTTTCCTTGAAGACTGGTGCCTGGAATCAAACATGAATGTGACATGTGCAGCACAGGGCTGGCCCATGCTAAGCATCAATAAACGGTAGCTAAGAACATATAATTTCAACATGCTATATACCGGATCATCGTCATCACTTGTTCAGAGTGAAAAAAAAAAATCATTGGGATTGAGTCACAACTAGTGTGTTTCAGGGGTGCTGGGAAGGGAGTTAAGGCACTGGTGTCTAGTTCTGGCCTCTGCTTTATGAGACCAAATCAAAACGTCAGTTTCCTGACATGGATAAAAACGGGCAGGGACCAGAAGACCCCTGTGGGCTCCCTAGCTCTCACCCACTATAAATCAGCAGGATAACAACCAATGACATTCCACTTGCAATCCATCTGACAGGATTCCTTAGAGCAGAGGAAACATTATTCAAAGAGCTCTGCTCTGCCGTGAGACCTGTTTTGCTAAAGTCCAGCACGCTTTGTGCATCCTCTCGTGGAAAAGGCTGGGAGCCTCTGGTGCCCAAGAGAGCTTTAGTCCCCTGGCATCAGCATCCAAATTGGGTTCTGCTGTATTCTGCGAAATACCAGTACCATGTCGGCAAACCGCTAGCATAGAACATTTTCCCAGCTTGAAATGTCTGAGCAGTCTCTGATCCATGAGCTTGTGACAGGGCTACCCACTGACCTCACTATCTTTTGCAAGAACTTCCCACCCCACTCTCCGTGTTCTTTCATTCTGTTTGCATAATCATTTTCTCACAAGGCTGAGGGTCATGCATCCACTTGGCCTTGGTCAACCAAATCCTCTCTGCTTTAATTTTACCTCTCTCCAAGGCCATGTTCAAATGACCCCTTCGTAAATTAATCCATTAGAGCCATAGTTCTTAATATCGGCTGCACGTCAGAATCCCCAGGGGAGATGATTTTAAAAGAAAATACCCATGCCTGGGCCCCACTCCAAGAGCCCCTGACTAATTGGGGTTTGTTTTTGTAATTACTGTGGCCACCACCACTTCGTGGCAACAAATCTGGGGGTCTGCGTACTGAACTTCAGTTAGTCTCTGCCTCCCTAGAAGGCTTTGGGGGTAGCTATAGTATCCAGATGGGTCCAGAAAGATCCTTTTTATTCTGCAGGCAGAGAAATATGTTAGAGCCAGTGGCCGCTGAGCTGCCGTTCATGAAAATCAAAACAGATTTCTAAGGGTCTAACATACACTGAGAGGTACATTCTGGGTAAATGAAAATTGATAATAAGTAATTATAACTCAGTCTTATTATTTTGTGTACTTATAAGCCAAAGACTCAGGAGTGTTTTTTTTTTTTTTATTTTAATAGTGTCTTAAATTGTCATGCATTCTTTAGGTTATATATACAAGTCTAAGCTTTTTCTTCCCTTATGATTTTATATATGTATAAGATTATGTGCACACGTATACACTTACACATATATATTAGCAGGAAACTGCATGAAAATTAGTTATTGATCATTTTTACTTATAAAATCGTGGAATTGTCTTCTATATATTATTCTGCAATCTGCTTTTGTTTCCTAGTACTATAATGCAAATATTGCTTTTGGTGTGCATTTGTATAATGCCTTTACGAGAGAAAGAGAGAAATATTTTTTTATTTTTAATGATGATTCATTTCTCCCCCCCCCTTTCTTGCTTTCTTTGTTCTATGGGATGTTCCCAAAGCACTTCCATGGTATCCATTGTTCTCAGGAGATATTTATAGCTGCACCCCTACCTTCCCACTCACATACCCACATCCAGCCTTATCCCTTCTTTGCCAGAGAACAAATGTGGCTGGCTTCATGCAGCCACGTGCCGCGGATCTAAGAGAGCAGGCCCGAGGAGACACAGCATGTGTGGATAGAGGCGTTCAATCTCCAACCTATAGACCGAGCAAGGGGCTGTGGGTTGTGATCACTGGGAATCAGCTTCTATGAGTTCCGACCACTACACAAATATGCTTGATACCAGAGTCTGCGTTGTTTTTTGAGATTCAGGCATTGAGCCACTCACTGTGGACTAAACACCCACCAGACAGAAAGCCCAGACAGCTGCTTTTCACCAGACAGCAATTCACACGTCATCATAGTTACGATTACCATTTTCTTTTTCAGTAAATCAGCCACATCCATGTTCATCTCCAAATACCATTTTTATTATTTCCTCCTTCATAGATCATATTCTTTGAAAGCTTTTTCATCCCACGGAAAATAGATGTGTGGACTATTTCAATGTACCCTCCGCAGTCTCTGTAATCTTAAATTATTTAGGAGGTGATTCTGACATCTGTGGAATAGTCAGTCTTCTCTACCCACACCCTTGCTCGCTGGGATAATTCTCTAGCATCAGCACACTGGAATCTACCATGATCCCACATTGCCTGCAGTCATAGCCAACTTCTCTGCCTATCTTCATGGTCTTCTATTAACTGATCCCACTCAACAAATATAACAGTTTCCACAGCACCTCAACACAAATTCATGCTCTAGTCTGATCAATCCACCACCTCTCCAGCCTCTCCCAGAGTTCTCTTCCCCATGCTGGTGCCTCTCCTTGGGATGTCCTTCTCCCTCCAAGCCTCCTACATAAAAATGTCCTCACTCCAAGGCATAGATCGATTTAAAAATAATACTTTTCAATTACAGTTGACAAACGAGTATTATATTAGTTCAGGTGTACAACACAGTGATCATACATTTATAAATCCTATGAAGTGATTACCTGATAAGTCTAGTACCCATATGACACCATACATAGTTATTACAATATTATTGATTACGTTCCCTATAGTGTACTCTATATCCCTGTAACTATTTTTCCACTGGCAATTTGTACTTCTTAATTCCTTTAACCTTCCACACCCACCCCTCTGAAGCCCCTCCCATCTGGGGGACAATCAGTTTGTTTTCTGTTTCTATGAGCTTGTTTCTGTTTTGTTTGTTCTTATATTTGTTTTTTAGCTTCCACATATAAGCACAGTTATATGTTACTTGTCTTTGTCTGACTTATCCCACTTAGCATAACACTTTAGGTCCATCCATGTTGTCACAAATGGTGATTTTTATTTTTATTTTTATTTTTTTATGTCTGAGTAATATTCCATCACATATATGTACCACATCTTCTTTATCCATTCGCCTATCAATGAACACTTAGGTTGCTTCCACATCTTGGCTATTGTAAATAATGCCACAGTGAATAGAGGGTCACATATATCTTTTCAAATTAGTGTTTTGGATTTCTTCATATAAATATCCAGAAGTGGAATTGCTGGGTCATACGGTAGTTCTATTTTCAGTTTTTTCAGGAACCAATTTATACCACCAACAGTACAGGAGGATTCCTTTTCTCTACATCCTGGCAAACACTTGTTATTCATTAATTTATTGATGATAGGTATTCTGACAGGTGTGAGGTAATCTCTCCTTTATGGTTTTAATGTACATTTCCCTGATTGTTAGTGACTTTGAGTATCTTTTCATATGTCTACTGCCCATCTGTATGTCCTCTAGAAAAAATGTCTATTCATGTCCTCTGCTCATTTTTTAGTCAAATTGTTTGTGTGCGTGTGTGTGCGTGTGTGTGTGTGTTAAGTTTATGGTTTCTTTAAATATTTTGGATATTTACCCTTATTGGATATATCACTGGCTGATATCTTCTGTTCAGTAGGTGTTCTTTTCATTTTGTTGATGGTTTCCATCACTGTGCAAAAACATTTTAGTTGGATGTAGTCCCATTTGTTTATTTTTTCTTTTGTTTTCCTTACTCAAAGAGACATATCCAAAAAAATATATTGTTAAGAGCGATGTCAAGGAGTTTACTGCCTATGTCTTCTTTTAGGATTTTTATGGTCTTTAGTATATTTAGTATATTTAGTATAACCAGGCCTTAAGTATATTTTGAGTTTATTTTTGTATATGGTGCAAAAAAGTGGTCTAGATTCATTTTTTTTTGCGCATATCTGTCCAGTTTACACACCGCCATTTATTGAAGAGACTGTATTTACCCCACTGTATATTCTTGCCTCCTTTGTCATAGATTAGATGACCATACAGAGGTGGGTTTATTTCTGGACTCTCTATTCTGTTCCATTGATCTGTGTGTCTGTTTTTATGCCAGCACCATGCTGTTTTGATTACTACAGCCTTATTGTATAGTTTGATATCAGGTAGCATGACATCTCTAACCTCTTTCTTAAGATTGTTTTGGTTACTCATGGTTGTTTGTGATTTCATGTAAATTTTAGGATTATTTGTTCTAAATCTGTGAAATTGCCATTGGCATTTTGATAGGAATTTTATTTTATCTATAGATTTCTTTGGGTAGTATGGACATTTTAATGATGTTGGTTCTTCCTATCTGAGAGCACAGTATAGCTTTCCACTATTTGCAATTTTTTCCAATTTCTTTAATGATTTATAATTTTCCAATTATAAATCTTAACCTCTTGGTTAAAGTATTCCTAGGTATTTTATTCTATTTGGTACAATTATAAATAGGATTGTTTTAGTAATTTCTCATTTTCATAATTTGCTATTGGTATATAATAATCCAATGATTTCTGAATATTAATTTTATATTCTGATACATTGCTGAATTCCTTTTTTAGTTCTAACAGTTTTTTCTTAAATTATTTTTGTTGGAATCTTTAGGATTCTCCTTAAGGTTCTTTATATACAGGGTGGGACAAAAGTAGGTTTACAGTTGTTTGTGTAAACCTAAATAATACAATAATTAATAAGTAATAAGTACTGCCCAGCCCGTGTGGCTCAGTGATTGAGCATTGACCCACGCACCAAGATGTCGCCAGTTCGATTCCTGGTGAGGGCACATGCCCAGGTTGTGGACCACATCCCCAGTGGGGGGCATGCAGAAGGCAGCCAATCAATGTTCTCCTTCATTGATGTTTCTATCTCTCTCTCCCTCTCCCTTCTTCTCTCTTTAAAAATCAATAAAGAAAAAAATATAATAAGTACTAATACAAGAATAAATTGTTTTCTTTACTCACAACTGCAAACCTACTTTTGCCTCACTCTGTATAGCATTATCTCATCTGAAAACAATGACAGTTTTACTTCTTTCCAATTTGGATGTTTATATATATTTTTTTCTTGTTTGATTGCTGTGGCTAGGATTTCCAATACTCTGTTGAATAAAAGTGGTAAAAGTGGATATCCTTGTATTGTTACTGATTTTAAGGAAAAAAGGTTTGGCTTTTCACCATTGATTTTAATCCTATATTTTGTGTATGTGGATTATTATGTTAATTAATTTGCAGATATTGAATTGTAGCCTTGCATTGCTAGGATAAAGCTCTCTTGACCACACAATACAATATACAGATGTATTAAAGAATTGTATACTGAAACCTGTATAATTTTATTAACCAATGTCACCCCAATACATTAAAAAAAAAGAGCTGGTTCATATAAAGAGCATAATTTGTATCTCTTATAGAATTTAATGACATATACATTTATTTCATTAGATGCACTATATTAGATATATTAGGAAATGTTTTAACCAAATATATAAAGTGTCACACTGTCAACACTTTTGCAGGTCATGAAAAACATTTTTTCTGACACAGGCATTTCTTTACTAGAACACATACATATACACACACACAATAGTTACTGTTTTTACTATGGATGCTAAATGCTTTGCATGGACTTGCCAATTTCCTCCTCAAAAACCACCCTTTCTAGTTAGGCACTATTATAATGTTTATTCTATAGATAAGTACAATTAGGCTTAGAATAATTAAGAAACTTTCTCATAGTGTTGCAATCAAAATTCAAACTCAGGAAACCTGACCCCAGATCCCTAAATCTTCAACCTGTTCTTTTCTGTGGGATAAATGTTAAATCCTATAGGCCCAGCTCACTCATTTCTCCCAATTCTAGGTTCATGGCCATCTCTAATCTTACAAATAGAATAACCAGTATGAATTCTGAATCACAGACGGCAGTGGAAGGCTATTCACCCTTTGCTCTGAACGCTAAGTCAACCTAGACCCATCCTGGGCCAGCCGTCATGGAAGCTCAACCTCTGAGTCTACTACAATGCCTGGTTCAGAACTCTACCTTCCCTGTGCTTGTTAGGCATATATCATCTGCAAATATTTTTCTTTTTGCTGTAATGGATTCCTACGAACCCTCTGGTTTTATAGCTAAAATTTAATTTCCTTAAGAAATGTTTTAAAGTTTTCTAATAGGTTTTTGTCTCCAGTTTACATTATCATGGGGATCAGTTCTTATTTGTCTGTTTCGTTTCCTTGGATTTCTGTTTCATTTTGCTTTGTTTTTGTCTTTTCTGCTCTAAGTAATGTGATCTGGAAGTAATGTATCCTGTTCTCCAGCTGCCCAAATTTAATTTTAAAGTCCTTCCTATTTACAGTGGAGGTGTTTTATTTCAATTCTTATAAAATGGACAAATTTAACATGATGCACCTGAGATAAACTTCCAGAGATCATGTTTCTGAAGCAGGACATAGTACTTCCTGTCCAATTCCACCAGCAGAATGTAAACCTAGTGTAAAAGTACATATTGATATATGTTGGGGGGAAGTGCATAGGAATAAGAAAAAGTGGATGGAAGGGGGACACAGGCAGAGTAACTGCTTTGATTCCTATTGGCTGAGAAAGAAATTCTTACCTTGGTTACTCTGTCATGACTATGTACATGTAGTACAAGTCTATGAGGAAATAAAGAAAAGATGGTGATAGAGGAAAATTCCCTGGATAAATAAAAGATATCTTAACTGATTCAGAGCTAGTTGATAAGAAAGCCCACAGACTTTGAATGGCTTACAAAATTCATATCAATCATGGCCCAACAGATGAACCCCCCAGCTTATGTGGAAGTAGGATTAGGTGTTTTTTTGTTTTTTTTTTTAAATCAGATGTCTTTATATTTTTATTTAAAAATATTTTTAAGTTAAATTAAAAAAAAATTACAGTTGATGTACAATAATATTATATTAGTTTTAGATGTCCAACACAATGATTAGACATTTATATAACTTACAAAGTCATCACCCCGATGAGCCCAGTACCCATCTAACACCATGCATAGTTATTAAAATATTACTGACTATATTCCCTACACTGCACTTTACATTCTGTGACTATTTTGTAACTACCAATGTGTACTTCCCTTCACCTTTTTCACCCATTCTCCCTTACCTCCTCCCATCTCCCTTACCTCCTTAGTTCAGTTTACTAGTACTTTGTGTTCTCTGTGTCTAGGAGTCTGTTTCTGTTTTGTTCATTTTATATATTAGATTCCACATATAAGTGAACTCATATTATATTTGTCCTTCTCTGTCTGTTTTATTTAACTTCACATAATACCCTCTAGGTCCATCCATACTGTCACTAATGGCAAAGTTGTATTCTTTTTTAAAATGGCTGAGTAATATTCCATTATATATATACAACATGTTCTTTATCCATTCATCCATCTATTGATGGACATTTAAGTTGCTTTCATATTTGGCTATTGTAAATAATTCTGCATTGAACAGACAGTGCGAATGGCTTTCCAAATTAGTGTTTTGGATTTCTTTGGATAAATATCCGAAAGTTGAATTGCTGGGTCATATGGTAGTTCTATTTTTAATTTTTTAAGGAACCTCCATACTGTTTTCCATAGTGGCTATACCAATTTATAATCCCACCAACAGTGCACGAAGGTTCACTTTCCTCCACATCCTCGCCCATACTTGTTGTTTGTTGATTTCTTGATAATAAGCATTCTGACATATGTGAAGTGACATCTCATTGTAGTTTTAATGTGCATTTCAATGATGATTAGTGACTTTGAGTATCTTTCAATATGTTTATTGGCCATCTGTATGTCCTCTTTGGAGAAATGTCTATTAAGATCCTCTGCCCATTTTTTAATTGGATTTTTTTTTTTTTTTGGTGTTAAGTTGTATGAGTTCCTTAAATATTTTGAACATTAACCCTTATCAGTTATATCATTGGTGAACATTTTCTCCCATTCAGAAGGTTGGCTTTGTGTTTTCTTAACAGTTTCCTTCTCTGTGCAAAATCATTTTAGTTTGGTGTAATCTCACTCATTTATCTTTTTCTTTTGTTTCCCTTACCTAGGAACACATATCCAAAAAAATTCTTAGTAAGACTTTATTATCTATGTTTTATTCTAAGAGTATTATGGTTTGGGATCTTACATTTAAGACTTTACTCTATTTTGAAATTATTCTTGTATATGGTGTAAGAAAGTGATCAGGTTTCTTTCTTTTTTTTTTGACATGTATCTGTCTAATTTTTCCAGCAACAGTGATTGAAGAGACTGTCTTTACCCCACTGCATATTTGTGCCTCCTTTTTTCTACATTAATTGATCAGATAGGCATGAGTTTATTTCTGGGCTCTCTATTTTGTTTAATTGATCTATGGATCTTTTTTTTTTTATGCCATTACCATGCTGTTTTGATTAATACAGCCTTGTAGTATAGTTTAATATTAGGTAGCATGATTCCTCCAACTTTGTTCTTTCTTAAGATTGCTTTGGCTATTCGGGGTCTTTTGTTGTTCCATATAAATTTTGGTGTTATTCTAGCTCTGTGAAAAATTATGTTGGTATTTTGATCAGGATTTCTTTGAAACTGTAAATTGCATTGGTAATATGGGTATATTATTGATGTTAATTCTTCCTAGCCATGAGCTTCCAATTATTTATATCTTCTTCAATTTCTTTCTTCATAATATTATAATAATCCAAGCATAAGTCTTTTACCTCCTTGGTTACATTTATCCCTTGGTATTTGTAAATAGAATGTTTTCTTTTTTAAAATATGTTTTTATTTATTTCTTTAGAGAGAGAGGAAAGGAGAGAGAGATAGAAACATCGATGTGAGAGAGACACATTGATTGGCTGCCTCCCGCACACCCCCTACTGGGGATCGAGCCCGCAACCTGGGTATGTGTCTCAACCAAGCATTGAACCAGGACCTCTTAGTCCATGGGATGAGGCTCAGTCCACTAAGCCACACCTGCTGGGCAATGAAATGTTTTCTTAATTTCTCTTTTTGATAGTTTGTTATTGGTGTGTAAAATAAAACCAATTTATTATTATAAATTTTGTATACTGGTATTTTACTGAATTCATTAGTTAGTTTTAGCAATTTGTGTGTGTGTGTGTGTGTGTGTGTGTGTGTGTGTGAAATCTTTAGGGTTCTCTATATAGAATCATATCATCTGCAAATAATGGTAGATCTTTTTAATCCCAATGCTTTTTATTTATTTTGCTTATCTTAATTCTGTGGCTAGAACTTCCAATACTATGTTGAATGAAAATGGTAAAAATGGACATCTTTGTCTTGTTCCAGGTCTTAAAGAAAAAGCTTTCATCCTTTCACAGTTGAGTTTGAAGTTAGCAGTGTGTTTGTCATAAATGGCCTTTATGTTGAGGTAAATTCTTTTTGTACCCACTTTGTTGAGAGATTTTATGATAAAGGAATGCTAAATTTGTCAAATCTTTTTCTTCACTTATTTATATGATCATATGATTGTTCATTTTTTTTATATGGTGTATCTGTTAATTGATTTGTGAGTATTGAACTAACTTTGCATCCCAGGAATAAATTCCTTTTGATCATAGTTAATGTTCTTTTTCATGTTTTGCTTAGTTCAGTTTACTAGTACTTTGTTGACAACTTATTTATGTTCCTCAGAGATATTGGCCTATAATTTCTTTATTTGTAGTGCCTTTGTATGGTTTTGGTACCAGGGTAATGTTGGCCTAGTAAAATGAGCTTGGGAACCTTCCCTCCTTTTCCATTTATTGGAATAATTTGAGAATAGGTATTAATTCTCCTTTGAATGTTCGGTAAAATTCACCAGTGAAGCCATCATGTCCAGGACTTTGTTGGGAGCTTTTTCATTACTGATTCAATTTCATTAGTAGTTATTGATCTGTTCATATTTTCTGTTTCTTCCTGATTTAGTCTTAGAAGATTGTATATTTCTGGGAGTGTATCTATTTCTTCTAGGTTGTCCAATTTGTTGCATATAATTGTTCATAGTATTTCTTTATAATCCTTTATATTTCTGCAGTGGCAGTTGTCACTTCTCTTTCATTTCTGATTGTTTATTTGGGCCCTCTTTCTTTCCTTGTTAATGAGCCTTGCTAAAGGTTTATCAATTTTGTTTCTCTTTTCTATTTTGTTTTAGACTCTATTTCATTTTATTTCCCCTCTGATCTTTATTATGTTCTTCCTTCAGTTCAGTTTGGACTTTGTTTTTTCTTATTTTTCTAGTTCCTATAGGTGTTAGGTTAGATGCTTCATTTGAGATTTTTCTTATATCTTAAGGCAGGCCTGTATTACTATTAGTTTCCTTCCTAGAAATGCTTTGGCTGTGTCCAATAGATTTTTGGATCATTGCATTTTCATATGACTTAGGTACCTTTTGATTTCTTTATCTTGTTGTTAACTCATTTATTGTTCAGTAGCGTGTTATTTAGCATCCACATGTTTGTGTTTTTCAGGGTTTTTTTTTCTTTTAGTCTATTTCTAGTTTTGTACTATTGTAATCAGAGAATATGCTTGACATATTTACAATCTTAAATTTATTGAGACTCTTTAGTGGCTTAACATGTGGTCTATCCTGAAAAATGTTCCATGTGCACTTGAAAATAATGTATATTCTGCTGCTTTGGGGCAAAATGATGATATCAATTAAATCCATCTGATCTTTGTGTCATGTCATTTAAGGCTACTATTACCTTATTGATTTTATGTCTGGAAGATCTGTCCACTGATGTCAATGGGGGTGTTAAAATCCCCTACTATGACTGTATTACTGTTGATCTCTCCCTTTATGTTCATCAAGATTTGCTTTATATATTTAGGTGATCCTAGGTTGGGTGCATAAATGTTTACAAGGGTTATATCCTTTGTTGGATTGATCCTTTTATTATAATGTAGTGTCCTCCTTTGTCTCTTACTATGTCCTTTGTTTTATTTGTTTTATTTTATTTTTTTTATCCTCACCCGAGGACATTTTTGCATTTATCTTCAGATAGAGTGGGAGGGAGAGAGATGGGAAGAGAGAGAGAGAGAGAGAAACATCGATGTGAGAGAGACACATTGAGTGGCTGCCACCCACACGACCCCAACTGGGGCCGGAGACAAACTGCAACTGAGGCACATGCCCTTAGCGGGAACCGAACCCAGGTCTCTCTGGACCGCAGGCCAACACTCTAACCGCTGAGCCAAACTGGCCAGGACCTTTGTTTTAAAGTCTATTGTCTGCTTGGCTGGTGTGGCTCAGTAGACTGAGTGTTGTCCCATGGACTGAGAGGTCCTGGTTCGATTCTCAGTCAGGGCAGGCTGAACCCAGATATGGGGTGCACAAGAGGTGGCCAATTGATGTTTCTCTCTCACATCAATGTTTCTATGTCTCTCTCCCTTCCTTTCTCTCTCTAAAACAATCAATAAAAACATATTTAAAAAAGAAAAAGAAAAAATAATCAAGTCTATTTTGTCAGATATAAGAATTGCTACCCCAGCTTTTTCTCTTCCATATGCATGAAATATCTTTGTCCATGCTTTACATTTGGTCTGTGTGTATCTTTCAATATAAAGTGGATCTCTTGTAGGCAGCATATGTATAAGTATTGCTTTCTTATCCATTCAGTCTCCCTTTGTCTTTCGATTACAGCATTTAGTCCATTTATATTTAAAGTAATTCTTGATACATATGTAGTTATTGTCATTTTATTAATTATTTTCTGATTGTCTATAGTTGTCTTTTCCTTTTGTATTGTTCTGCTCTCTTCACTTTTATATTGATAACTTTCTGTAGAGTCATATTTGAATCATTTTCTTTGTATTTCTTGAATATCTCTTACAGATTTTTGGTTGGCAGTTACCATGTGCTTCATATATACCAAGCTATGTTTATAGCAGTTTCTTTTAAGTTGATGGTTCCTTAAGTTCAGACACAATCTAAAATGACTACAGTTTCTACTCACCTCTCCCTGACTGTCATTGTCCTTATTTTTTACTACTTTGTGCATGTGTATTTGTGTGTATCTCTTAATTTATTATTGTAATTATAGATGATCTTCCTACTTTTGCATTTTAACCTTTGAACTGACTTCATAGTTGATTGATCCACTGCTTTTATTATGCCAGTTTTTGTTTTTGTTTTTGTCAGTGAAATTTTTTTCATTTCCTTTTTCTTTTTAAATAAGTCCCTTTAACATTTCTTGTAATACTGGCTTAGTGGTGATGAACTCCTTTGGCTTTTACTTGTCTGGGAAACAACTTCTCTCCTTCAGTTCTAAATGATAGCCTTGCTGGGTAGAGTAATCTTGATTGCAGGTCCTTGCTTTTCATCACTTTGAATATTTTGTGTCAATCCCTTCTGGTCTGCCATGTTTCTGTTGAGAAATCAGCTACAGTCTTATGGGAGCAATGTTATTTAGTGACTGTTTTAATCTTTCCACTTCTAAGATTCTCTCCTTGTCTTTAAGTTTTGGCATTTTCATCATGACATGTCTTGGTATGGGTTTCTTTGGGTTCCTCTTGTCTGAGACTCTGTGTTTCTTGGATTTTTATGTCTATATCCTTTGCCATGTTAGGGAAGTTTTCAGTCATTATACCTTCAAATAATTTTTCAATACCTTGCTCTCTCTCTCTTCTACTTCTGGTACCCATACCCCCTATGATGCAAATGCTGGTACATTTGATGTTGTTCTAGAGATCCCTTTACTATTCCCTCCCTCCCCCCTTTTTTTAAATTCTTTTTTGTTATTGTTGTTCTGATTGGGTGTTTTTCATTACCTTATCTTCCAGATCACTGATTTGATATCTGCTGCTTCTTATCTGCTTTGATGCCCTCTTATGTACTCTTCATTGCAGTTACTGTATTCTTTATTTGTTTGTTTTTTTATCTCTGTCAAATTTCTCACTGAGTTCATCTTTTCTTCCCCTAAGTTCATTGAGCAACCAGTGTTTTTTTTTGTTGTTGTTGTTTGTTTTTTTTTTTCCATTTTTTGTTTAGATAGAGTGGGAGGGAGAGAGAGGAAGAGAGAGAGAGAGAGAGAGACGTCGACGTGAAAGGGACACATCGAGTGGCTGCCACCCGCACGACCAACCAGGGCCGGGGACAAACTGCAACTGAAGTACATGCCCCTAGTGGGAACCGAACCCGGGTTTCCCTGGATCGCAGGCCGACGCTCTAACCGCTGAGCCAAACCGGCCAGGGCGAGCAACCAGTGTTTTGAACTCTACCTGGTAGATTGCTTGTCTCAGTTTCACTTAGTTCATTTTCTGGAGTTTTGTCATTTAATTTTGGACATATTCCTTTGTCTCTGCATTTTGTCTCTCCCTGTGATTGTTCATCTCTCAGTCTTTGCAGAGTGGTCTCATGTAGTAGATGTTCTGTGAGCCAGATGCTCTAGGGGTTTCCCTTATATGGGTTGTGTGTGCCCTCTTGTTGTAGTTGAGCCTTGATTGCTGTTGGCACATCAGGTGGTGTGATTGATCCTCAGGCTGGCTGACTGGCTGTGAAGGCTGCCTATAACTCCAGTGGACAATCTGTGTGCGGAGGCTGATCCCAGGGAACAGGAGTTGCTTTAGAGGGGCTCTGGTGCCAGCCAAGTTTGATCTTCATAGCTGGTTGGTCCTCTCGTGTGGTTCACAAACTGGCCACCAGGTGTTTTGGTTCTAGAGCCTTTTGGGAGGGGCTTCATTGCAAGCCAAGTTCAACTGCCATGTATGCTTGACTTGGGGCCACCTGGTGTAAAGCTACAAAATAATCTGCAGTTTGTTGCCACTTGTGCTGTGCTTGGAGACACTTGGGAGAGGCTATGTTGCAAACTGAGGCTGACTCTAGTTGCCAGACTTGGGACCCTTTGTTGGGGGCACCACAATGTGAACTGAGACCAGCTGCCGGTTCTGCCAGGCCTGAAGCACTGTCCTAAGCCAACAGGTTATGCCAGGCTTGGGGCCACCTGATAGGAGTTACAATGCAAGCTGACACTGGTCACCACTTGTGCCAGGCTCAGGGCTGCTTAGTACGAGATACAGGGTATGCTAAGGCCAGCTGCTATTTGCTTGGGGTTTGTGAACCTTTGAGAAGTTTTAGGAAAGTTTGTAGCTTGTGCAAGTGCAGGGTGCTCGTGTGGAAAAGTTGCTGGAAGAGGCTTCAACTTGGTGCAGGAGCTTGGTGGGGCAGGGTAAACAGTGTTAGCTAGGTCAATGGAATATCAGATTTGGTACCTGCTGGCTGGATTCCAAAAAGGAACAAATGCCTCTGCCAGCATTTTGTCCCTGGATTGAGCTATCCTGCAGTGCTTGCCCTAAAGCTAGTCCTTTTAGTTCCTCCCCATATGTTCCTGGTGGTTCGGAGCTACTGTCCTTGCAATGGAACCTGAGTGAGTCTCTGTGTGGGTCCCTCAAGAGGAATGCCTTGGACTCCAGCAGCACTCAGTCTCAGTCAGAGGCAATCCGTGCTGGTTTTCATAGCCACTTGTTATATGGACTCCTCTTTCTGGCACTGGTGCCCCAGAGTGGGGATCCTGGACCCCTTGCTCTTCAAGGGAACCTCCACAGCTATGATATCCCTCCTTATTCCTAATGGGCACACTGTGTGGGTGTGGCACCTGTTTGTTCTGAGCCCCTCAACCCCCAATATCAGTCTTGTTGTGGCTTTTTCTTTACATACTTAATTCTGTTCAGCTAGTCTTCAGGTGGTTCTCAACGATCATTGTTCTATAATTTAGTTGTAATTTTAATGTGACCATGGAAGGAGGCCAGCACCTGGATGACATTTACTTACTCTGTCATCCTGATCAGAATTCTATCTTTTTATTAATTAACAAGGCATAGAAGTAGAAAAGTCTGCAGCGGTTGGATAACAAAAGGGAGACATTTTATTATTTGTTGTATATGGTTTGAGTCTTATCAAAAGACTTACAGCCTTATAGAATTAAAACAAAATGTTTTCACTAAGACACATGAAAATAAAGCAGAGATAGCTCCATACTCTGTTCTAATTATGCACAATGGAAACTTTAGGCACGAGTCACTCCACTCTGTCTTTTTTAAAACTTGTTACTCACTGGTCTTCTTATTGGGGCATGAGGGAGAGATTGTTGCTAAGCTGCTAATGACACCATATGTTCCCAAACCTACATTCTTAATACTCTGGTGGGTTTGCAACAGTGTATCCACGTTTGCTATGCAGAAAGCAGCTATTATAAAAAGGAGCGCCTACTATGTACTGTAAATGGGCTTTAAATATTAAAACTACTTGGGAGAATTAGGAAGCAGTAGGAAATTTCATGACAACTTAAGAATAGATTGTGCTAGCATGTTATCTTGCTGGTGCCATTTTCAAGTCTTTGCTGTATAAAGTTTAACTACGCTATAATTAAGCAATTGTGCAGTGCATCTGGTTCTGAAATATGAACTTATCCAATAAAAAGTTTAAGAATGAGTCAAGTATGATTCCGGACCTTTTGCCTAAAGAAAGGAAATAATGGGTTTTGTTTCGGTAAAGGGACACCCATCTGTTATAATCCTATATACAAAGTAAGCATTTCATAAACCACTAGTGAAATGTAAAACTTATTTCAGATGCAATGAGCTAATTCCAGAATAAAAATTCTTATTTGGTGTCCTAGGAAAGACAGGGAAGGGACTCAGGTAATTACTGTAATGGGTAACAATGAGGTTTAGAATGGTCCAAGAGAAAATGCAAGGCAGCCTTTACTTTGATGTGATTACAGGCTCACCTTTTCAGGTGCTTCCTTTAGGTCATTCAAGTAGATCATCCAATAGACAGCGTTCTTGGATTATTACATGTAGCTTGGGGTTGTTTATTTGAACCTATTGTCTTTGTCTTCGAAGTGGTTTCCAAACTGTCAATTCAAACTTTTCTTATCAATGCATCCATCAGAAATGAAAACAAACCACAATTTAACTTATAGGTCAGTTCAACACTGATACCTCAAAAACTGAAATGTCTTACATCTTGACCAGAAGGATGGATTAACTATGAGGTAGCTCAACCTTGAGGATTTCCTCTCTGTTTCAGCCCCCTCTGGCATTTCTCTGGCTTCAGCCTCACTACACCTCAAGGCACTAATCCCCTCGGAAGCAGATCCATATAATCTTCTCAAACCAAAGCCTTTAGTTTTATATCTGCTAGAAAAAAGCAAGAGGGGGCAGGCTTTCTTATTTCTTAGGATCAGACTAAACACCCTGCCATTTTCACCCTCTGTTCCTGTCAGTGAGGCACACACATGCCATTTACCTCTAGCTGTGATCCTCAGAGCAGAGCAGATGCTCAGTTCAGCAAGTAGAAAGGACTATGGTCAAAAGACCACCTGATTCTGGTGTTTAAGTTTAGAAAGCATGGATCCATACAAGTCCTTATGTCTCAACAATAGTGTTACATCATTATTTTTCCAGAAAAGAAATCTATCATAAAGGTGTTGGAAGATTAGTGTATGCTTTCCATTTGGATCCTTGCACTAACAGCTATCAGCAAAAATGGCCTAATCTTACTGTCACTAGGCTTGGGCATTTAACTTCTTGTTGAGAGCATTAGGGTGTGGCCATCTGTAACAGCTTCACACTAAGGTTTTGTGCTCCAGCCACAACTGACCCAGCAACCATCACACCCAAACATTAAAGTGATCATTCAGAGCTAGCAGCTCCATCTGCAGAGAAACATAGCCCCTGGGGACAGCAAAGCCAATCCAGGTGCTTTGTTGAGAGCTAGATACAATAAAAGAATTAGAGGTCCTCCAAGAGAAGTTGGGTATTGAGAGACTGCTTTAGGGTCTATTTTGGCACAGATGGAAAAAACAGGATGAAGGAAATTCCCAAATTGTAACACAACCTGGATCCTTCACAAAGCTACTGCTCCATAAAGCTGTTGCCAAATGCTATTTTAATCAAACCCAGCCTTCACTGGATCTATGTCCTGAGAGCACAGCTAGTTTCACCAAGAGCATTCAAACTGAGTGCCGGCAAGAAGTGCAAGGGGTATCGACATCTTTTATCTAGAATGCTGCTCATTGCTTCTTGCAGAGATCAGCAATGTTATCCATTTTTGTTGACATTGGCAGCCACTCTGTCTAAAAGGGTAGAATATATCCTGGTGCTGGACTCTGGTAAACACACCCTTTCCCCACTGATCTACACATATATTTCATCAAGTTCTATGATTTCTTAGTCATTGTACCCAACAAGATTATTGATCACATTTGACAGACATATGAATATGCATATCATGGAGACAAAAAAAAATGCTAGAGAAAACATGCTTAGGTAGAAAAGGGAATAGAGGTATGAGTAAAGTGAATAGAAAGAAAAGGCTCACACAGCATTCTAAACTCACACCTCCAAAGCTGAACATATGCCAAACCTCATTATCTTCCTAGCTATACGATTCCCACCAAGGGAAATGGGATGGAAGGCCCACTAAACTGCACTTGGCCATTGTGCATAAGAGTTGCTTAAAGCAACCGCCTGGACTATGGCCTTGGCTGGCTCCAAGGACCGAACTGAATGTTGGAACTTCACAAGTACACATGCATCTCTGATGGTTAAGCTTATGTGTCAACTTGACTGGCCATCAGGTGCCCAGCTAATTGGCTGAACATTATTCCGTGAGGGTGTTTTCAGACGAGACCACCATTTGGATCGACAGGCTAAGAGAAGGAGAATTCCCTCCATAATTGCCTCCAGGGGCCTCATCCAACTGTCCAAGGCCTGATCTTTCTCAAGTTAGGGAGAATTCTCCTGCCTGCCAGTCTGAACTGAGACATTGCCTTAGCAGATTTTGGACTTGCCAAATTCCATAATCATGTGAGTTTACTCCTTATAATAAGTCTCCTTTATCTATCTATCTGCATATCTCCTATATTTTATATATGTATCATATTGGTTCTTTTTCTCTGGAGACACCTGATGATCACAACATCTCAAATTTTAGAGTTGGGATCTAGACTGTCCAATACACTCTCGGTGCTAAACAACTCTTAATCAACTGACAAATGCCAGAGGAGGGGCTAACCATTATCAGTCTTCAACAGTAACTCTAAGACTAATACTAGTCAACTACGGTTTAAGCCTGATCTCCGTAGGTTTTTTTCCTCCAATGCAAATCTAACTGGTGGTTGATGGGAAGGTTATGACCATTATCATCTAAAATTCAGTCGATAATCAAATAGTTATATTGTCAATGCCTCTTTAGAAGACTTATGAGTGTCACTGTCCTAACTGCATCATTTAAAATATGGCTATGTGTTTAAAAAAAGTCACACTTCAAGGTGTATTTCAGAAAAATCTGGTGACAGTTAAGAGTAATCAGAAACACATTTCCTTAAACTTCCCGCTACTGAGTGTGTTAGGTTCCTCACATTTTGGCAGGGCGAAGGCATTTTGTGGAACACAGATGAATAGAATACATTCATTACAGCACATGGCCCTTTCCTCACTGAGACCGGTGGCCAGTTTGCATTCTCTTACAGTCCTGTGTACTGCAGCTGATGCTCCGGGCTACTATCATTGCTCATTTAAACATATTAATAATTTTAACCAATGTATTAACCATATAGACTTATTTAAAAAATATAATAGCATGGGCCTGGCCAGTGTGGCTCAGTGGTTGAGCGTCGACGCATGCACCAAGAGGTCGCTGGTTCAATTCCCAGTCAGGGCACATGCCCAGGTTGTGGGCCCGATCCCTGGTGGGGGGCATGCAGGAGGTGGCCAATCGATGTTCTCTCTCATCAAAGTTTCTGTCTCCCTTCCTCTCTCTCTAAAATCAATAAAGAAAAAATATATAACAGCATGTTTGAATATGCTTGCTTTCAAGGGTGCTCAGCTATATTGATGTAGAAAAACAAATCCAACTTAGGTATTTTCTTCATCCAAATAAAAAGTGACACATATTCTGGAAAAGATGACAAACTAGTACTGAGCTACATTGTTTTTTGCTGTATATTTTCCAAGAAAGCTACCTAGTAGTTCAATGCCCTGGATGACTTCTTTCTGTTTTTTGTTTGTTTTTGTTTTTTTAAGGACCTAAGCAAAATCATACCTTAGGTCAATGAGGAGTTCCTATTTACCGAGCACCTACTCTGTGCCATGAAATATTCAAGTATATTCTTTTGTCATTTAGTCTTCACAATAACCCAAAATAGGTACCATTATGGGTACTTCAGTCAGAGAAGTTAAGTGACTTATCCTGGGTAACAAAGGTAGTAAGGGACAGCACCAAATTAAAACCTGTCTCTATGTGACTCTTTTAAAAAAAAAATTAAATATGTTTTTATTGATTTTACAGAGAGAAAGGGAAGGAGAGAGAGATAGAAACATTGATGAGAGAGAAAAACATTGATCAGCTTCCTCCTACACACCCCCTACTGGGGAGCTGGGAATCACGCCTGCAACCCAGGGATATGCCCTGACTGGGATTTGAACCAGGGCCTCTCAGTCCATGGGACGATGCTCAGTCCACTGAGCCACACCAGCCAGGCTGTATGTGACTCTTTGACCCTCCCATACTTTCTTCCTCAGGCAGAGTCACTTGGAGGGGCAATAGGGTAATCTCAGGAACGAAGGCTTGGGAGTTTGGAAATGCACACTCCAGTTCTTGCTCTGCCAGACCCATTTGGTACAAAGCCACCCACCTCCTCGGCTGTCATATGTTTTCCCCTCATTTGTAAGATAACAGTCATAACATATGTCCCTTGCCGCAAAACCATGGTCTCTGAAGATGATTAAATGCTTTATAGTGCTATAAAATTCTTCAGAGAAATATAAACACGGTGATCAGTATCAGTTTCACAAACTTAACAATGAGGGCTACTAAAAGAAAAAAATTGCTAAGCTTCTGAAGAGTCTAAAATGTCTTCTTACATCATCTTTCTTGAAACCTTATCTGGTTAAATTAATAATAAGTGCACACATTTATAAAACTTACAGTGATAAAATATTTAAAATAACCCTATCTCTACTAAAAATGTGTTTGTTGACTTCTCTACACTTTTCACCCATTTTGCTTTTGCTCATGGGGATTTTGCTTTCTGCTAATATATTTAACCAAAGTAATAATTACGATGTTTCTTATCATATTATGGACAGACAGTGAAGATGTTAACAGGGGGTGTTACCTAGAATGCAGAGACCATCTGTGCAGTTTTCAGATTCCTGGCTTAGGCCTTCACAGAATTTGCCCCCGTTTCGTGGGGGTGGTGCTGTGCACTCCCGGATCCGCAAATGCTCACACTCCGGACTGCAGACCGACCATTCGCTCCACACTTCCCAGCTCCCATCCACTTCGAAGGGAAACAAACGGAGCCTTCATTAGAATGAACCGGGCAGCTGTCAGGAGACTCACCCCAGGACTGCCGTTGTTCTTAGAGCTGGATTTTTAAAGCAATCACTACCACAAAATAACATATTCGTTTATCTTCTCTCCATGGTTTCTTTCCTAGAGAGATAGGCTAGCAAAAGCAGTGGTGTAATTCTCTAGCTATTTCGGGATGAGACCAATTACTGAATTTAGGCAAGCATTCCAATTACCAGTGCCCTTGGGTTGGCTAATAATGTCATTATCCGTTCTTCCCCAGTCTTTCACGCTCAAGTGCAGCTCAGACGGACAGATAAACAATGTGCAGTAACCAGTGGTAATCACTACCTCCTTGGGTGTTGACAGTTTAGAACAGAGAGCAGAATGAACTATCTTTAAGCCCTAAAAGCCCCTAAACAATAAAACGTTAAACCCATATATATTGATGGTATTAAACTAAAACAGGTCAGTCAAACCCCAAGATACCAAGACTTATATAAATAGAATTTCTTGGGTCATGAATTGCTGCTGTACGTAGAAATGAACAAACTGAATCCCACTAAAAATCAACCCTAGAGATTGTGGCAGCTGTTAGAGGCAATTGTCCCATTACCTCCTAGGAATAGTCCAACCATGCTTATGTGGGTTAAGATATTGCAATTTGTAATCTAGAGCAATTAGGAGTAGGGTAACAAAAAATACCGAATTTGAAGCAAAATGTCTGAGTCCCTGCCTGTCAATTTAATTGGCTGAGCAACCCTGAGAAAGTCACTTAGCCTATTTCTGTCAACTGGGGATAATAAAACTCACAACACAGAGTTAAATGACATTACATGTGTAAAAGTATCTTGCACATAGTAAGCACTCAATAAATGCTTATTGAATGTAAGTGAATGAAACTCCAAGAAGACGCTGCTGGTGAGAGCCTCACCTTCGTTTTGAGTGGAACTAGATTTGAAATTTTAGACTTGAGCCTCTAGTCCTGTGTCCTTGGAGTTAATGTTTTATAATGCATGTGAGACCCAGGATCAATTTATTTCTCAGTGGGAGGATATGCTTCCCATAAAGAAAGTCATCTTCCATCTCATCTATTTTTCATCGTATAAATTGGGTTAGAGCCAGTAAGAGATGAACAAAATAACTTATACAAGCCGTATTTGGCAAACGAAGTCTGTCTCTATTCAGGAAGGAAGGCAAGCATAGACCAAATGTACAATATAAACTGCTGTGATACTGTACACTCTCTGCCAATTGTATTGTAAATACATACAAAGCTAAAACTGGTAGGGTTAGTTGATTGGTAACTGATAACAAAACGTCAAAATTTTGATACCTGTTTTGTGCTCACAGACAACGCCAATTCTGCTAGCTATTATACAAATGAATGCCACAGAATGGGAGAACCCAGGGAGAGAAGGGCATGGCTTAGCCCATCCAAACACTGGTGGTATAAAAATACCTCAAAGCGTTTGGCTTATTGATGGTGAGTGTCCAGGGTCATTTGTGTATTAAAAAATACATATTCCCCCAAACAGAGGTATTTCACCCATGTTCTTGCCATTACACTGAGCTCTACATTAGCATTTTGGACAAAGGCTCCGAACTTGGGAGAGGGTAACTTTGTCAAAGAAGGTTCAATTGAAAGATTCACAGCAGCTTAATAGTGTCGGTGGATCAGAAGGGAAAAGGGGGTCTGTGTATATCTCACCAGGACAAAGAGAAGTGCAGGTAATTTTCTGCACTGACATTCCCTCACAAAAGGCCCCACCATTGAGAGGAGCTGGGTTGGTACAGGTCCGGGAACGTTTCTGCCATCCTCTACCACAGCGAACATTGCAGGCTGACCACTCTGTCCAGGAAGACCAGCCTCCATTCACTGAGAGAGAAAATGGGGAGGGGAGAAAAAAAAGGAGAAAGGTTTTTACTGATTGCCTACTATGTGCAAGCCACTGTGCCAGGTGTTGTGAGCTGGGCACCCAGGGACCAAGAGACCCTGCGGACCCGCACTGGCTGCTCCATAGTGAGGTCAGCCACAGAGGCTACCTCATCTCTGCCCCTCAGCCTATTCACCTGCTGTAAGGAGGGACACAGATCCTTTTCTTTGCTGGGAAATTATGAAAGATAGAAAGAATTCATCAACATATCTCTAAAGCACTTGAAAATCCAGAGTATAAGAAGAAAATATCAGCATTTGAATTTCTATTACTTTAAGTGCTTCAAAAATAAAGCCCAGAACTCTTCTATTGTGGAAGGGGATGCCTTTTACTTAAATAGCTGGAAACTTCTTTTATACAGTACCTGAGATATTCAGCAAATAGTGGTGTTTGTTTTTTGGTGGATTTTGTATGTCAGCAGGGAAACTTCCGACAGCGGGTCTGGGGAGAATGGAAGAGGGGAGCAGAAGTTGCCCCCTCAATTCTTTTCAAATATAAACACAATGGAAGAAAATAAACAACTCCTAAAATTATGGAAGATTGGAAATGTCACTGACTATCTCATGGCGTCCGATATTGGACGGAAGAGCAAACATTAACAGCAATAGAAACGTGTTCTCACCTGCCCAATCCGAGAGGCAGGAGAGAGCACCGCAGGGATGGCCCTCAGAGACCTTTCCGCTCTGAAAGTCAAACATTTAATAAAATACACATCCCTCTACTTCTCTGCTTTCTGTACTCCGTATCCATTCCTGGCCTTTGGGCTGGTCTTACCATAAACTACCACGGTGGCCGACAGGCTCCTCCTCTTGGCCACGATGTTGGCTGCCATACAGGTGTAATTCCCGGAGTCGGAGAGCCGCGCCTGCCTGATGATCAGGTTGTGGTCAGCCCTGGTGTCAATGTTCTCATCCTGTTCCGAGTCAATGGGCTCCTCATTTTTCAGCCATTCCACCTGTAAGAAGGAGGAATGTTAACTTTACAGGTCATTAACACACACACACACACACGCACACACACACACCTGTAAGAAGGAGGAATGTTAACTTTACAGGTCATTAACACACACACACACACACGCACACACACCTGTAAGAAGGAGGAATGTTAACTTTACAGGTCATTAACACACACACACACACACACACACACCTGTAAGAAGGAGGAATGTTAACTTTACAGGTCATTAACACACACACACACACACGCACACCTGTAAGAAGGAGGAATGTTAACTTTACAGGTCATTAACACACACACACACACACACACACATGCACACCTGTTAGAAGGAGGAAATGTTAACTTTACAGGTCATTAACACACACACACACACACACCTTTTGGCATTGGAAGGTGAGCAGTAATTTTGGTGCGTGGGAGAGAGCAACAGCAGTGACTATTTTCTCTGTATTCTATATCCCATCCTTTTTAACTAGGAAATTTGGTCTATTCAGGAAATGAATACTCAAGTTAATAAACTGGGGGCAGGAAAAGGACATAAATACCCTATTGACTTTGACCCACTTTCTAAAAATGCCGTGGAAGAGGGAAAAGAGGTGACTGCAAGTAGGTCATGTCATTATATTTCATTCTATTACAGTTCTGAGGATGATGATGGCGTTTCAGTCACCCGTGCACAGTGGGGCTCGGAAGAGCCGTACACGCAGCACTTGGACTCTGCTGAGCAGAAATTACGTTGTCAGGCAAGGTTCAAGTCAGTGTGGCCGAATTTAAACCGATTTAATGAAGGTGTGACAGTGTATAAAGGCCACTGTGATATATATGTGGGTAATCACAGACACATAAATTCAGTCTCAGCGTTCCCTAGCTTTGGGAACACGTTTCTTTGGTGATCATGTATGCCACATTGTCAACGATTCGATGGCTATTTAGACTGCGTTAGACACCCAACACCTTCAAGGCCCGTCCTCTGCTCTGGAAAAGCTTACTTCCCACATCCTCTCAGGGCAGGCTAGTCCCATCTCGGATCTGTTTTTTCTAACCTACTGTCTTCTTCTACTTCCACCCGAATCTTCTCCTTGCTCCAAACTTCTCTTTCCCTTGGACACCTGAAGAAGACGTAGCTGGAGCCTTCTGCTCCCTAGACGCTCATCCTCCCCCCCATTGGGGTGCCACACCACGTTCTCCCCTATTTCACCAAGCAGGCCAGTCCTCCCCTGAGCTAACTGCTTCCCTCCCTCATGTTGTCGTCTGTTCCACATCTAAAGGACGTCTCCGCTCTCGCACCACCTTGGTAGCGTGGGCCGCGTCTCGTCTGACAGTGACCGTTTAGCTCTGGTGATGAGCACACGGCACACACAGCAGTTACTCAGCACAGGAAGAAGGGCAGCGGCCGCACCACAGAGACATCACACAGAAGCATATGTACTTGCATCGTTCTGACCACCCTTAGCACAGACAATGGAGAGACGGGTTTAGAATAAGATGCCTCATTTCATGTTTAAATCTAGAGAATTAATTTATCACCAATAAACCAGTGGTATCTGTTACAGAACAATTTGTTAAAATCAAGATGTGGCCCTGGCCAGTTTGGCTCAGCAGTTGGAGCGTCGGCCTGCAGATCACAGAGTCCTGGGTTCGGTTCCTGCTAGGGGCACGAACCAAAAAAAAAAATCAAGATGTGTTGGTCTCTATAAAAAGGAATTTACTTATCAAAAGAAAACCTATAATGATCTTTTTTTAAAATTTATTATTATTATTGATTTTTTAGAGTGAGAGAGGAAGGGAGAGAGAGATAGAAAAATCGATGTGAGAGAGAAAACAGATCAGCTGCCTCCTGCACACCCCCCACTGCGATGGAGACCGCAACCTGGCACGTGCCCTGCCCAGGAATCGAACAGGGACCTCTCATTCCATGGGACAGCACTCGATCCACGGAGCCACACTGGCCGAGCTATAATGATCTTTTATAAGGATATTTACCCCAAGTACCAACATGTAAATGTGAGTTTAGAGTACCAAAAATCATCACCATCCCAAATCCTCCCTAGAAAAGGTCAGTTTTAAAAGGACAATGATAGCAAAGAGCCGAAAGAAGAGCTCTGAGAGCCGCTTTAAACCACGACAAGCTGAAAAAGCAGCGTGATGCGGGGCCAGGAAGGAAGGAGCAAGCTGCCTGCCACCCCGCGGTCCACCCGGGAGGGGTGGCGGCGCCTAAGGACCCAGAGCCCAGAGCACGGCTCGGCGAGCGAAGCAGAGCCGTGCAGCCCAGTTCACCTCCCATCTGGCCACCCGTCCGTGACAACACTCCTCCCTTCCCCACTCACGTGGCACACTTCCGTCACTCATGCATTCATCTGACAAGCAGTCACATATTTAGTGAACATCAGAGCTTGTCCTGAGAGTTAGGTAAAGCGAGGTTTTCCTCTCTCAGGAATTGTATAGTTAACGGCACCGTGAAAACAAACATTTCCACGCACGTCGCCCCAGGAAAATAAAAGCTGGAAGAAAGGAGCACGGTCACCAAAGTCTGGGATGAAGCACATACTTAAAGCCATTACGACTGGCTTTTTGAAAGAACAAGCTGGTCTGCGAGAAGCAGGTCTGGGAAGCTGTCCCTCCGGCCCCCTCTCCTCTGGGCTCCGGAACTCAGAGCGGAATCGCCTGGCTGTCAGTGCACTCCCTGCTCCGGAGGCTCGGAGCACTTAGAGAGCTGTTCCCCTGTGTCCCCACCCCTGTCACCTTGTTCTGGACTTCCTCTCAAACAGCTGGCCAGGAAGTCGGGAAAGCCGGGCCCTGTCCATAAGTTAAGTATTCCTAGTAAGTGAACCATCCGGAAAGAATCCCTGTGGACAGTGTCCCTGGAGATAGAAACCAGAGGAAGCTTTTCCGCGCCAACCTTGTGCCCGAGTCTCCGCCACTACGCTGTGCACCTGAAACTAATACAAATAATGATGTTGAATATACATTGTGATTGAAAGATAAAATTGTTAAAAAATCTTGGCCCAGAGGATATTAAAGCCACAATCACCAAGTAGAGGTTTGGCTTCAAATTGAAAACGTATATAAAAATAAATCATACACACAATTAAGTGGCCCGTCAATGAAGAAAATATTTGCCACAGATTTGATAGATAAAAGGTTAATGTTATGATGACCTGAGGAAAATCTGAATAGTTTAAAAACTACTATATATACATATATATCACATCCTAGGTAATATGCCCTAATGATAAGTATACAGTTCATTAAAGGGAAAAAAGAAAGGCAATTCAACAATTGAATAAATATTCTACACCACTAATACAAAAGTTAAACAGCAGTATAATGGATTTTTTCCTATCAAAACAGCAAAGATTAAAATGATACACACATACACACATAGTTTTTATTTTCGTGGCTGGTGTGAGTTTTGCTGAGCGTGCAGAGTGTGGGATATTGCCTTTCTCACTGTCTGCTTTCTGGGACGTTAGCAACAGCCTCTTAACTAACCGGGCTGTCTGCTGCTTCCAGTGTTGCCTCTACAGCTGACTCTCCACAAAGAGATCAGATCATATGATTTTCTACCTTGAAATCCTTGAATGGTCTCAGATCTCACTTAGAACAAAATCACAAATCCTTCCCAAGGCTAAGTGAGTCCTTCTGTGGTCTCGACTCCTATCAATCCTCTACTTCAGATCCTCAAAGCAACTCCTGCTCACTCCACTCCAGTCCTACCTGGCTCCTTCCTGTGCTAGAAAGCTCAGTGCAAGTTCCAGCTTCAGGGCCTTACCACCTGCTGACTCCTCTGCTTGCAAGGCCTTTCCCACAGGTGTCCCCATGGCTCAATTCCACTTGTATTTCTTTCTCTCTTTTTTTTCTATTGTTTTTTTAGAGAGGGAGGAAGGAAGAGGGAGAGATATAGAAACATCAATGAGAGAGAACATTGATTGGCTGCCTCCTGCATGTCCCCCACTGAGGATTGAGCCCACAACTTGGGCATGTGTCCTGACCAGGAATCGAACTGGCGACCTCTTGGTGCATGGGTTGATACTCAACCACTGACCCACACCAGCTGGGCTCAATTCCACTTTTCGTTCAGATGTCAGATCAGATGTTACCTCCTCAGACAGGTCGTGTCTAACAACTCTTTCTAATAGAGCAAGTTCCCTTCCCTCACTTCCCCCAGCCAACTTTAACTTTTTACCTAGTGCTTATCTCCATCTGATAGACTTAAAGATAGTGACTCTTGTTCTTGTCATTATGATCCCAGGAATTTATCAAAAAGAAAGTATTAGGGCTACAAGCAAATCCTTAACCACAATAAATTATTTTTGGTAAAAAGAAAGAAAAAGGAAAAATTATGCCAAAGCTACATGCATGCCAAGTAATATAGCTTTGCTTAAATAAATCATGTTTTAACAATATGATTTAGTATTATATAGTCTTTAAAAGTCATGATTTCACCTAGTGAAAACACAGAAAATGCCCATAATACATTAAAGTCAAAATGCAAAATTACATGTTTAGTATTATATACTATAAACCAACAAAAATTACATATGTATATATACATATACATACCTATATATGCTTTAAAAAAAGAAAAAGGATTGGAAGGAAATATGTTCACAGAGGTTTTGAGGGAAGACTAGAGTAACTTCTTTTCTTTCTGTTGGTTACTTGTGGCACCTTTAAGGAAAAGTTATTTAGTAATCTGGGGAAAAAATCACTTTATCTTAAAAATACCTCTTGTACTCACGTAGCACAGTTTTAAATTTATATTTTTCCATAAAATGTTTCCTCGAGTTAGTTTATCTGAAGCCCCAAATGAAAAGTGGGTTAAGAAGGAAAGGTCTGATGGCTGATGCAGAAGGGAGGGTATCAGAAGTGAGGGGCTCTGAGCTGCATAAGATTGGCCTCAGCCAAAACCAAGTTTGCATAAATCTGGGGGAGATCCTTCACATCCTTCCCCTTCTATGTCAATCATACCCTAAGAGGTGTCCAGGGCACAACTTGTGCCACCACAGAAGTCGTCCCTGCTGCCCTCTACCCCCTACACACGCACATGTACTCTGGAAATGTACAATGGTGTTCTGTTGGGTCTCCCCAGATCATAGTTTGAAAAATGTCAATATAGGATGAATGAGGTGTCATAGATATGCACATATTCTGGTACACTTGGTGTTTATGGTGTCATGACTGAGGTCCATCAATCCAATTACGTCTATAAACAATCAGCACATTAATAGACTCCTGACTTAATAGTTTATCCATTTGACTGATGGCAGGATCTTTATGAGGAAATCAGTTTGCTATTTTCTGGGCTTATAAAAGTGACAAATTGCTCTTGGATTTATGCTTTTGTCACTTAGAGAAATTTTAAAACATTTTTGATGAGCTAAGTGCTCCTAATGTAGAATAGTTTAATAAATAAGATAGAAAAAGCATTCCCTACACCAGCCATTGCAAACTCAAATGGTCCCGGGGGCCAGGGACGCAACATAAATTACTGCAGTGGCCTCGGGTGCGAGACATCCATGTGCAATGCTTGCATATAAAGACAAGGGGCTGTTCTTCATTTCCACTAAGGAATGAGCTCACTCTCATTTTTCTTAAAAAACGTTAAGGCTTTCTTTCTCCTTTTGTTTTCCCACTTTAGCTAGAGACATGAGTATTTAAAAAAATTAACAACGATAGTGCCATGAAAAATGACAATGAACTCATTCTTGCTTTAAAATCTGTTTTGCTTTTAATGTGACACAGTGGTCTTCAAATTTGTGGACTATTTCGCCTCAGTGTCAGTATATATTGGGGAGTGGTGGCCACTATGACCAAACGAAGACCACAGGAGCTGTGCAGAGGTGCAGCCACCAGGCAGGTTCAGACTGTTCCCTGTGTCACTAGATCTTCCACCATTCATGAGAAGCCGTGGATGTGTAACATTTCTTGATTCTAACAGGATGGCTCATATGTTACAAAGTATATCGTGAGAGCCAAACAACATATCTGTGGACCAGACTAGTTTTACTTTTTTCGCTCCACAGACACTACCTGCTTTCTGGTTCCTAGTGACTGTTATCGCAAAAAGGAGCTCAGTGTCCTCCCTAAGTTAATTCCTTTTCATTAGATCTGCTGCCCCATCACCCTGGAATATTACTGCCCATGTGCCGTCACTCACTCCCAAGGCTTTCTCATGGAAATGACTGGAAAGCATCAGAGAACTTTCGAACTTTGGTACAGTATTCTTTCTCCAAAGTATCAAAAAGACACGTGTACTGAGTTCAGAAATTATTTCACAAGAGATTGTCAACAAGGAAAACCCTAATTCAGCTTGTAACAAAAGTAATACAAATTTTCAAATTAGCATTATGGGATCAATACATTGACCACCTCCAGGCTAAGGAACATTTGTGTCTTTGATCCAAATGACCTCAGACAAACAGGTCATCTCTGACAGAGAGGCTGAACATGCCAGACGGTTGTTGGAAACACGCACTCCTCAGAGAAACAAGTCATCTGGTTTCTATTTATTTAGTTTACATGGGTAATCCCAGTTAGAAGCACGTAAAGAAACTAGTTACTTAGAGATAATGAGCTGATGGATTTGCAGGATGTCTACATTCATTAGTATAGTGCCATGTACAGATGGTCTGCAATGTGTAGATTTTACCAGTTTATAAACAAATCTGGAAGAAGCACACCGTCATGCCAGACAGTACCATCAGTTTGTGATCAGTCATTCTGGTTGGCTGGGGACAGAAGGTATATAATTGACCAGCCTATAGATTTTTCTCAGCAACAGGCAGCACAGTGTAATTGGATGGGGAGGGAACTTTCTTTGGAAGAGTGATAGATTGATGCTTAGTGGGAGATGATTTTATCTGAGACTTGAGTTACATTTGAAAATGTTCGCACGTGTCCTAACATTTCACCTCTTCTGACCTTTTGCCAAAGACATGTATGTGTGTGTATATATACACATACATAAACCATACACCTAAATGTTCATTTTTATCAGAGAGTATGTCAGAATTCTCAAGCTCCTGTTACTATTCTTAATATTCTGTAAGAGAATGAGAAGGTGACTGTTATTAACCATTTAGTAATGGGGGGACAAAACTAGACTGGGAAGAAAAAGCCACTTTCATAGGCAGGATCCAAAGCCTTTTGTACTTTGAATCTAGATGGTATCAACTTGGAACTCTCCCTTCAAATTCCACAAAAAATTCCAATGAGCACTGTTTATTGATATTAGCCACGAAGTGTTTCTATCCCCCAATTCTGGTCCTCCAATTAGGATTTGCTAGACTCAATATAAAATGGTTACCCATATGTATTATAGATGTAACTACAAATTTGTGACTTTTGAAGCTTCTCAATCCATCCACTTACTTATCGCCTGTGATCATTTTCTTTCTGCACTGCTCATTGGTAAGCTCCTTAAGAATGTGACCAACGTTTTAAATCTCCTTACATATTACGTAGCACCTACGCCAGAGGATGTGCCCTGGCACCTGCTGAGTAAGTGTTCCAGCCCAAATTGAGGTACATGCACATTAGAGACCGGTGACATGCACACGCACGTACAGCGAAAGCTCGAACTGCATTTCCGGGTAGGGTCAAGGGAGAGAGTTATTCTTTGCTTTAGATGCCAGGGTTGAGCACAGATATGATCTAGCAGAGAGACACTTTTAGAGTAGTTGCTAATGAAGGCAACCTTGTCTGATGAGACAGGGTGGAGAGGCAAGACTATATATGCGACGTACACCCAGGGAAATACTGGAAGGCCACAGTTCACAGCGTGGTCACTCCCTATATACCCTCTCAAACTTCTGGTAAAGTTACCATCTTACTGAACAACCAGTGTGATTGCTTTCTGTGGGGAAGACAGAAGGCTGAGGTATGCATTCTTGCTGGTGCAGACGAAACTGAGATGGCACCAAGGGCGTGGGGGGGACAGACTGGACACGGCGGAGTACACACGGGGTTCCACAGCCACCATGGGGAGGCCTCAAGGCTTCCACACCCTGAGAAGTCGATCTAAGCAATACGTGTCTCCTTCACTTCAAGTCACATCGCCACTGTGCTCAGTCATCCACATCACTTGCCAGATTTGGATGCAATGACCATGTATTATTTCCAAAATAATATTCACTTACATGTGGAATCCAGGAAACAAAAGCACACACCCCAAGCTCATACATATAGAGAGCAGAGGGGTGTTTGCCAGAGACAGTGGGTGGGATGGGGTGGGAGAAATAAGTAAGGGGGATCAAAAGATACAGACTCCAGTTATATAATAAATGTCAGGGATGTGGTGCACACCAGGATGACTAAAGTTAGTAATGCTCTATTGCGTATTTTGAAAGTTACTAAGAGAGTAAATCTTAAACTGTTCTCACCATAGGAAAAACATTTTTGTAACGATGTATGGTGATAGATGTTAACTAGACTTATGGTGGTGATCATTTCACAATGTATATAAAGATCAAATTCTTATGTTGGACACCTGAAACTTATAATGTTGTATGTTCATTATAACTGACAAACTAAGTGAATGAATAGAATTACTCAAACAATATCTGTGCATCTATAGCTCATGAGAAGCTATGGGGTAGCCTCTCAAGGTTATCTGGTGTTGCATTTTGCTTTTTGGTAATGAGCAGAAACGAGTGGAATGAGTAGTCCATAAAATCTGATACAGTCAGCACTCTGAAAATATTTAAGAAAATGTATCTGAGTCTGTTGGATGACTTAGAGAAAAGCATTTGCTTTCCTGAGGAAAGGGGCAGGCATTTCTGGCCTTTCACTGTCTGGGCATGAACGTAAGCCTGAGCAAAGCTGTCTTGTGACCATGAACACAGAGATATTGGTCATCCTCTCTATACTCACATGGGCGCACATAGCTCTTCCATACATTATCTCATTCGATCCTCACAATAACTACCCCACCAAAAGAAGTCAGCCAAGAAAATCTTATTCTCCCCATTTTACAGATTATGTGATCTAAGTTAAAATACTTGAGAAACTGTAGAACTAGACCTAGTAGTCTTCAAAGAATTTTTCTTTCACAAGACATGAGCCTTTTTTTTTTATGTCTCTTATTGACCAAATAAAATGCTGCTCCCTACCACTGGCCACGATTGGACCTGGCATACTTGCCAAGTTAACTGGGACTTAACCATCGATAAGAGTGACATCCCTCTGCTCATAAGGGAGCATATTGTCTTCTGATGTTAGTTGAGGCCATTACTCTCTTGGCCACTTTCAGATTGGATGTCACCTGCCCTTTTCTCTCTCCTTGTTAATATTTCCTTTGAGTTATTTATAACAGTACTATCATGTTTCTCCTTTGTCTCCCCTCTTTTTCCAGACTGTATAGATTGATGTTAAAGCCACCTACACAGCAGTTTCTTCCAGCTAGCTCTGCTTATCTGATCATGCATCACAAAAGGAAGCAGAAATCCAGCTTAATTTTGAAGCCACAGCAGCAGAACCAGGCACACGATGGACACCTGACGAGCACAGACAGGATCACGGTCACTGATGCTGAACGAAGGGACTGACACAAGCACCTCTGTAGAGGCCTGAATTCTGAGTATGGAACTTTATGTTCTGACATTGTGTGTCTCTTGTCAGATCAGCGTTGTCCTTTAACGTCCCGGTTTCAGTTATGAAAGTCAGGAGCAGCTTTTCAAAAAATGCATGTTGACAGGCAAATGGTTGTGGGGAAAGTAAACACCCTGCTCACAGAAAATGTAACATTGTCATGAGTGCAGATGAGACATGTTTACATTAATGTAAAGCATTTTCAAGAATGGTGATCAGAAGGAAAAGACATTAAACAGATGAAACATAGGTATAAGAAAGGAGAGAGCTAAGCAATCCAAAGACGATTCATAAGGCAGGGCACAGGCTGCCATTTGCTTTCCAGCGTGTTTTGCATAGTGCAAGGGATCTCACTCCTGGATGAGTCTACCTTTTCTCACTGCCATCTGCTAGGGGAAAAGGAATTCTGGTTTTGAATCTTTGATGAAGCAACACGTAGGAGATGCTTCCAAAGCTTGATATACTAAGAATGACCTAAAATACAGTGTAATACGCTGCTTCATTTTAAGATGGGAAGAGCTCTCTAGCCAGATGACAAAGAGTTGGCTTTCAGAGTGCCTCAAAATGGTTTCTGACTTCACATGTCCTCTTGCAATTTCTGGTACGTAAATAAGGTTTAAGGGGGCAGTGAGAAGATATTAATTAACGATTCCCCTTTTTCCATTTCTTCCTACCATGTAATATATACTCAGGTGCTAAGACAATAGTCATCTTATTAAGGATTAGAGCATTCAAGATTCTAAATGTTCATTCAAACTGGTTTTAGCCCTGGCCAGTGTGGCTCAGTTTTGTGAGCATCGACCCATGCATCGAGAGGTCACCAGTTCAGCTCCCGGTCAGGGCACATGCCCAGGTTGTGGGCTCAAACCCTGGTAGGGGGCATGCAGGAGGCAGCCAATCAATAGTTTTTTCTCATCGGTGTTTCTCTTTCTTTCTCCCTCTCCCTTCCCTTCTCTCTCTAAAATTAATAAAAAACTATTTTAAAAACCTGGTTTTAAACGCTGATATCGAAGTCACTTATAATTAGAGAATGCAAACACATATCACTTACACACACTCTGCACATCATCTGAGAAATCAGATCTGTTCAGAAGAACAATTCCATCAGCCACAGTGAAAGGCCAATCATGTAATGATTTACAAAGGAAACGCAGGGACAGATATGGATTAGCTCAGCTTCCATATATTGGGTGGCTGAGAACGAATTAGCATAATCATAAATTTGTTCCAATTACAGAAGGCAATTATCAGAGACCAGCTTATAGCATTATCAAAATGAAATCGGCAAAGTGCGCCGACATTCCAGGTAGATGCCACCGAGTTAATGGGGCTGAAAAAAAAAGGCTCTGCACTCATCATCTCTCATCCCTTTGATTACTGTACATGCCGTGCACGCTTCCTTTCAGCTGACGGACACAGAGCTTTGTGAAAGAACTACACGCTGCAAGAAAAAAATATATGCTTAACTTAACAACTGCAAAATAACCAAATTCTAAAGCCTTGTGTGTGTAATTTCTCTAGGTCAGTGGTTCAGCTACCGCTTTTAAATTTTAGACAGTAATTCACATCATCTCCTGTGTTCTTTCCAAAATATTGATCAGGAATAAAGCGGTGACTAAGCCCGTCATTGCCTGCGCCAAACAAAAGTTCTTTGTGCAGAAAGGGAGAGCTGCTTTGCAAAAGGCAGCCTCACTGTTGTTCCTGTTTTTTTGTTTTTTGTTTTTTCATTTTGCCTTCCATTACAAATAGACCCTGTTGCCTTGTTAACCATTGCCAACTTGGAAGGCATACAGAATAGTCAACATATTTTGTAAAGGAGGCAACAGATTTAGCCTCAAAATTTGAGAGCTGAAAGGGCAATTTTATTTAAATAGCTAAGATGTTACACATATGTTGTGTCCAGAACTCAAGGAAACAAGCATTAAGGAGATACTCAAGAGATGGCCAGTTACAAAGAAGACAAAAAGGTATTTCTGTTGTAACTAAATACAATGGGTTTTGTTGTCCCAAAGGATCGTGGGCCCAGGGGTGCTGAGGTAGGGAAAAGGGAAGGCAGACAAATACTTGACTGTTACTGATGGTCTGCTGTGCAACAGATAAGATTCTAGGCTCTTTCCATTCTTCAACCACTTGGTGAGGTGGATGTTAACTTTGTTTTTATAATTAAAAAAATAAGTATCAAAGAAGTGAAATTTTCAAACATGCTCAAAATTCTGCCATCTTAAAATAAATAAGTAAACAAACCCAAAATTCCTTTTCCCCCCATAGTCATCTCTCTGGAATTCTTTACTCATCCCTCATCATTACATTTCGGTCTGGCTGCCACCCCGTCAGTTTGCTGAAACTGTTCTCGCTCAAGTCACCCACGGTCTCCAAGTCGCCACACTCAGGGTGCACCACTCTGTGTTTTTAGCTTATGTTCAGGGGTAATGAGGACCATTCTTGACTGTTCTCTTCCATTGGTTTTTGCAATACCACATATTTTCTCTTTGCACCCTCTGGCCATTCCTGCTCTGTTTTTTTTTTGTTTTTTGTTGTTGTTGTTGTTGGTTTCTTCTCCATCCAAACAGCGTATCGTATTTCTCAAGGTCTCGGGATTAGGTCATTCTCCGCATCTCACCATACAATGTCTCCCATATGATAACTCCGGACTCATGTGTCATTCATGGCTATCCACTGAATATTCCCAAGTTGATATCCTCAGTTCATTGACCTTCCTGAAACACAGACTCTTGCATTCAGCTACCTACACAGCATCTACTTTCGTATGCTCCAGAGATACTTCAAGCTCAACATGTGGACTTGGATTTAGATGCTTTTTTTTTCTTGCAGAAATAAAGGGACAGATGATTTCCTTACCTGTCTATCTGACAATAAAATATTTGAACATTAATCATCTCAAAATAAGGATTCACTAAAAAATTTGAAGAGTTGATGAAATAATAATTTTACATTAAAAATAATATTCTTGACATAATGTACAGAATATATATACAGAAGAGAGGCAGGCAAAGCCAGGAGCAGAAATCACGAGGAGCCTGACAATGACCCTGTGAAGAGGCTGTGCTGTATACAGTACAGAGCCTTGACAAGACGTTAAGGGGAAACATAGAATGAATAGAAATTTGTGACTGATTTGATGTAAGATTTGAAGATAGAACAATAAAAATTCGGCACCCATATTTCTGACCTGGGCAAGTGATACAAGAAAAATGGTTGCAAAGGAGATTTTTAGATGTTGTACTGATATGCACTGACTGAATATCACCCCGGTCCCTAGTATACAAAGAGTATTCTCAAATCAATAGGAAGAAAGAATGGGAGAAAGACCAAACATGGCAACAGAAAAACAGGCCAAGTGCTTGAATAATTAACTCAGTGATGCATACAGTGAAGTTTAAGATGTATACAAGGCATTGAAATAAACATCTTCGACCCAGATCTCTCTTCAGCTCCAGACCTATATAGTCCACTACTTTTTGGGTATATTTACTCCACAGCTTTCAGCATACATTGTATCCCAAGCATATACGAAATCGTGCAGAAAGTTTATGATGGGGAACAAAAAGGATTTTAAGACACAACATGAAAAATAGCAGCACTTTAAGGTCAGAAAAGGTCAGAGGGGGCTGATCTCGGGGTAAGAGAGAAGTCAGAAATGCATCATGGAAATCAACAAAGAAAAACATTTTAAGTACAGTCATACACCACTTAATGACAGGAATACGTTCTGAGAAATGCATCATTAAGATATTCATCATTGTGCCAAGACAGAGTGAACTTACACAAACCTAGATGGTGAGCCTACTGCCCACTTAGGCTCTACGGTATGGCCTGTTGCTCCTAGGCTGCCAGCCTGTGGGGCATGTTACTATACAAAACCACACGAGACCCAATTGAGCACAAGAGAAAATGATGCCATCAAGAGAAGCGGTGAACACGAGATGTACGAGGCTGCTACCGACATAACACGGAACCCTCTTTTACAGCAAACTATTTTTTTTATATAAGTTGAAGAGGACACTCTGATACACAGTATAGTATAGTAAATACGTAATAAATCCCTAAACCAGTAACATAGACATTTATCATCATCATCGAATACATACTGTGTGTGCTAGTCTGTACAGGAAGGGCTGCACAGGTCCCTTATTCCCTCCCGCACCACCACACACTCCGCATGCGTTACATTATGATGTTATGGTGACCAGGACACCACTGAGCACATGAAAGCTTTTTTAGCTCCATCATAAATGTACGTAGTTTGTCACTGATGAGAAAGTTGTTGTTACTCGTGACTGCACTTAAAACCACCACTGAAATAAAGGGTGAGTGTAAATGAAGTCCCAGGCTCTATTTCAACATGAAGCTCCTTTTATAGCTTGTTCAAAGGCTCCACTCTTGTCTTTATTAATTTTACAGTGAATAATAATAAAAACACTATCCTCCTCTGTTTCTTTTCCTCAATATTCACTAAAACTTCCCCAAAGTCAATTGGCCACTTGAAAAATAAAGTAGTATCTCTAGCTCACTCCTTAGAGCAAAACAAAACCCTAGGCATATAAAATATTAAAAATATAATAAGTGAAGCCACAAAAGAACCATAAGAAAGCATGGGTGAATATTTTTTGTAATTTTACAGTAGAGAAGGATTTCCTGCATGGTGTTAAAGCCAATAAATATTGACTATTAAAGTTTAAAAGTTCAATATAACAAAAGGATGCCAAAAAAGAATAAACATGAAAAAATGTTTGTAACATATCACAAAGGATTATTATACCAAAATCAAGGGAGATATCAAATACATTTTTCAACTTGTGCAACCGAATGCCCATCCAATAAAAATGAATGCTAGTTAGTATGTCCTACCAGTATCTAATGAATATCAGCCTGGTTCTTAATATATAAAGATCATGCTAATATCAATAGGGAACAAGTGTTCCAATGGAAAATGAGCTAAGTATTTGAAGAGATTATTTAGAGGAGAAAAATATAAATGGATAACTAACATATACAAAGTTTTCCAATTTTTCCAATAATGAAAATGAAGATGAGATATTTCTATTAACCTATTACCATGGCAAATTCTGATATAATATAGGGATGGCAAAAGTGTAAAGAAATGGATGTTTTCAGTTTATGTGATAGTCTAAAGTAATACATTCCTTTTGTGGGACAATTATGCTATTTTTACTAAAATAGAAAATATTGGTATAATTTAATATACCAATATTAAATTGGTTTCTGTGCAATAATCATTGGTTTCAGTACAATAACTATTAGTAAAAATCCAGACATATGTGCTAAGATGTTAATTATAACCTCATTTATAGTAAACTGTGTAAACTACTTACATGTTCATTAATAGAACAAATCCATAATGTACATATGCATTTACGTACTCAATGAAATACTATGCAACCACCAAAAAGAACGATGCATTTTTTATTTTAATAGAATGGGAAATGTCTCCATGAGACTGTATTGCGTGTACAAAAGCTGATCATAAAACTATATTTTTATTATCTCTTTATTAAACACACTCAAAGATCTGGAAGGCAAGGCAATTCGTCAAATGTTATTTGGGTGGTGAAATTTTCAGGGGTTGGATTTTTCTTCTTTATAGATTACTAGACTGCTGTCAATTTTGGTCTGAGCTATTCAACAAATATGTCTGGCGCTCTCTTTTACAAGTACAGTTGTACTTCCTGGTCCTTGTTTGGTTTGGTGGGGTCATGCTACTTGTGCTGGCCAATGACTTGTCAGTAAAAGTGACCTGTCACTCCCAGGACTGAGTAGTTAATTTCCTAGTGAGACTCTCCAGAGCTCTCTCTTTCTCCTTCTGTCACAACAGCTCATAGTTTGGAGAATGGCTACTCCTCCGTTCACCTTGGAACTGTAGTGAAAGTGTCAGTGAGGAAGATCACCCAGCTGCCATACGATGGCCATGTAATATGAGAGAAAAACAAATCCTTGTTGTTTTAAGCCATCGATTTTTCTAGGTTGTTTGTTACTTTATCATTACCTAGCCTACCCTATTTTCCACAATCCATATTATTTTTATAAGCAGATATAAAAGCTGTTTTCATTAAACAAACACATATATGGTCCCTAAAATATTTCTAATACTCCTTGTCTCTAGGAAGTAAACAAATTATTTTAAATTGCATATCCTTCTTTTTCATAATTGAATACATTAACTAGAAAAACAATTCATTTCTAGATAGGTAAGAGTCTAAGTGACTGTCCCACATGGCATTTTATCTTCACAGCTGTCCTTACCTGGCTATTTTAGACAACTTTATTTTTGCATAAACTTAGACAATGTAGATCATAGATAATAAGTCATTGTGTTAAAACTCTAACCTTTAAATTCAAGGAGAAAAACTTGAAATTCTATTTCTTTTACATATCATACTTAATAGAATTTCATTAACGAAATTGGGTTTTTCATTTCTGTTTTTATTTTTTAAATAACATAGGTAGTTTCATGGGTTCCAAACATTCCAAGAGAGATCTGAAAAGAGGTGACTATATATTCTCATTTGGGGAGGGTGCTTATGTTTCTCATTTTAAACAGCCTGGTCAATTATATTGGGTGGTTTCCTATTTGTTTCTATGCCGTTTATCCTCCTCTGCCTTGCATTCTGGTTTTTATGAACTAACTCAAAGCCGCTGTTTGGTCTTCACAACACTACAGGGAATGTTTAAAAAATAAACTAAATTGCTTCATGACTTTTTTTTTAACTTGCTGAAAATGAGACTTTTCAACAGCCGCTATTCCATAACCCCCTCCTTCCTTTTTAATTTAAATTTTGGTACTAAAATGAGCTTACAATATTTCATTAATATCACTAGGGGAGACACTTGTTTTCTATGCAATGTACAGTTTAGTCTACAATTCTCCCCACTCCTACCCATCATTGTTTTATGACCTCACAATGCCTATATATAACATAGTTAGCAATTTATTTGTCTTAAAAATCAACTTCTTTGTATTACTTATTGCTTCATGGTTGTACATTTACAAAATAAAATAAAATAAAATAAAATCTCCATGCAACCCCTAAACTGTTTTTTGAAAGGGGTGGTGATTATAGATTTATTTCAGAACACTTGAGGAGCCAATTCGGAATAACACACTCAAGAAATAAAACCCACGATCAAAACTGTCAAAAAGAAAAGTATAACCTACTTTAGAATTATTATTTGACTATTTATTTGGGGAAAACTAAATGCATATATGTATCATAAATGGGTGTATATAGTTCATAAAGAATCAGCTGAATGCAGAATTTAAAAAATCAGTAGGATACTAGACCATGAAAGTATGCATTGCACAAATTCTATAACCTACAAAAAGATTATCAGGAGTTGATTTTGTGTAGTACTGGCCTATTAAATCAGTGTGGAGTTAATTTCCCATTCTTCCTCTGTAGAATGACAAAAACATCACCTTCTTTCCTCTACCTCACAATGATCTCGGGAGATTGAAACTGAAACTGTGGATGAATGGATTTTTGTAAAAGTGGAAAGCAATAAGTGAATGTAATGTGGTAGCAGATTTCAGAAACACACAGTCTCATGTGGCTTCAATCAGGGTGCCAAATGTTTAAGTAGATGGGACCAGAACAATAACAGATTGAATATAGACCCTGCATGCTACTCAAAGAGTTCGACTTCAACCCTGGAGGCACTAAGGAGCCACTGATGGTTTTCAACTAAAGGAGTTCTGCTTAAGAAAAATCATCCTGACATCAATGTGAAAGGTGCCAAGTGACACTGAGGATTACAGAGCCAGACAGGAAGTCATTATTCCACTAAGGGAGAGAGATAATGAGGACCCGAATAAGGTTGTGCAGTAAAGATGAAGACAAAATGCAGAATAAATAGAACTGATGAGGAGTGATAACTGAGAATGAGAGAAAGAGTGATAAAGGAACTGAGGAGATGAGCATGACTCAGCAGTTCCTAGCTTGGACAACTGGTACCCTTAACTTAGGACTTGGGGTCCTGCACTTCGAAGCCGAGTATGTCTTTTGTACCTGTTAGCATTTTGTACCATGGGACACTTTTAAGAACTGATCACTGACTTAAGCAATTGGACTCACCCAGCTAAACAGACATCCCGGCGATATGCAACAACTGGGGTTTCTGGTCTGAGAATAATTAATCTGTAATCTTCAAAGAAAACAACACTTGTTTTGGGCTTCAGGTTGGTGGTGATCATTTTATAGGTCAAACTATAAAATAACTTTATAATTCTTGAGTTATGATGAGGCCACTCTGACCTTTAAATATATCTGACTTTCCATTGTGGTCAATAAGTGAGGTATACAAACATCAGAAGTATCCCATCCAGAATGTCAACGCTCCCTGAGGAGAGCAATCAATCATTTTCCGGATGCAAGATAAAACTGTAACCAGTTTAATGTAGAAAAGGGCAACATCTGGCTGGTGGTCACAACTCATTTCCTGGTAGCCCATTCTTTTCAGTTTATGCACCATATTCTTGTTAAAAAATAAAAACTGGTAGAAGGTTCTTTACTTTTTATTTTTAAACCAACCATTTATCAGCGTTTTCTAATGTACATAGGACACATCAAAATAAAGAACTACTTCATACTTCTTTTAATCATTTTACAAAGTACCTGGGATAGAAATGAGGGCATTATATTTAGGAATAAGTATGATCAGATTATTTCCCCCATTTTGAAATAAGTCTTTTCTCCCTCTCTGTCTTTCTCTTGTCTCTCTGCCACATCTACATATAATCACCCTAGCCGCTACACACCACCTCCTCACCACCACTGCCGCCATCATCCAAGTGCTCTACAGACAGACTTAACAGACGTGATCCCTGAGAAAGGGTCCCTTCCTTATTTCCCTGGGACTTTTAGCTTGTCATGAATGCTCATGCTATCATCAGGCCAAGAGGCTCAAACCATCAAATGCACTATAGCCGCCACTGCAGTCAATAGGGCCAATCCTTCTAGTACTTAAGACTAGTACAATGTCAGCTGATTGGAACCACCTTTGGAACACAACGAATTGGAATAAAGATGGGAAGGTTGTTTGGCCAGGAGGTGCTGAAAAGATCAGACGATCATTTTCTACAAGGCTCTGGGCCACCTGAAGACGAGGCGTGTGTCAGCTGCTTTTCCTCCACCCTGACCACTGTCTCCAGCACACATCAGTAGCTCAAGTCCATCAATTCATTGGTTTGTCTGTACGTACTGGTTGGTAATAAGTAAATCCCCTTAAGGACACCCTAAAGGAGATGGATAACAGCTTCCTTCTCTTCCAGCAAACCTGCCACTGCAGGTTGACCTTATATGACTTCTTTTCCTTTTCAGGGCTGCTTATTTTTAGCCTGAATTTGCTAGTTTGAAAATGTTCATGGGGGTGTGATGAACTTCTGGAGGGAGGGGTGGTTGTTAACCGCTCTGTGTTCTGCATCTGTGTCCCTTCCACTTCGGGACTCTGGAGTTATAAGACCCTTTGCGTTCCCTGTATTTATTTTGCTTTAAACCAAGACTCATCTCTTATTAGCTCCTATTTTTTTACACCAATCACAGACCGAGTCTAGTTGTTCACTTGCTCATCCGCACATCTGCAATCCCTACGCTTGGTGGTAATGGAGTATCACCAGAGGGCATCATCGGCTTTATGAACCACTGGCCACTTCAGTAACGCACAGGCCTGCCTTCACTCCGCCCGTCTAGTCTGTAGGCCTCACTACAGATGGGGTTGCCAGACCGCATCTTATTACAGGATCAGATTTCACTTAAATCTGTCTAAACTACTGTGTGCAGTTTATTTCTTTTTTAAGCTTGTTTCCTTTTGACTCTGCTAAAAGCAAGCGATACAAAGAATCACACTTCCTCTCTAGTTCATACAGAGAAAGTGCTGGAATCGATACACGCTTATGAGAGTAATCAGTCCTGGCAGTAGAAAATGTGTTTTGCAACCTCTTGCCCTTTTTCCTAGGAGAAGATAATGTTGGCACGCTGATGCTGGGTCCTCCGCCCCGGAATCCGAGGGCAGCGGGAGGCCCTCGGGGGAAGGAGGAAGTGGGAAGCACCCTCTCCGTTGGAACAGCCTCGGGTGCCCTTGCTGGGGTCCAGTCAGGAGCCCTTGACCAGAAGCCTGAAGAGTGAGAAAATCGTAATCTAACTAAATAGATACAGTGACTGGTTTGATTGTTTATTAAATGATATGTGCTTCACTTCTGACTGAGGGTGGTTATGCAAAAGTAGTAAAATATGGCAAGACAGGGACAGATAATGGCAAAGCTCTGCCTGGGGCCAGCAGGAAGGCTAGTACATCCCACCTGTCTGAAGGGTTGGCCCGAGGCTCCTCAGATTGCCCCAGCCTTGCAGAGGTTGGTTCTAGCATCTGACACCGGGAGCAGCTTAGACTTGGGGACAATGGGCCTGGACATAAAGAGAAAGAAAGCCAATCATCATAAAGTTGAACGTGATGGATTCTTTCTGTGGTTTCTTTCCATCAAACTGCCAATCCAGGCCCATTCCCAAGCCCTTCCTATCTGCAACTCTGACCCTGACCTCCTCTCCCCTCAACCAAGGATTTAAACCAGAAACAAAACAATTAAACATTAAACCAGAATAACATGTTTACAATTAAAATACAAAAATATTTTTAAATTAAATATTAAATTAAAAATGAAACCAGAAACTAGGATGGCATGCTAGTAGACAAGATCCTGAGTTTTCCATCTTGTCGGCAAAAAAACAGTCTCAATATTTCAACTACTGGAAAGGAGCAGGGGACCCAATAAGCCAGCACCTGTCAATCAAGCTCCTCTGTACACCAATGAATTTCAGAAACACTTCTTGTCTGAGGCAACCCGGCTGCGCCTTGTAGCATTTAACGGGAAAGGAGCGCATGAGGAACTGAATTACAGATCATCTTTTTATTGTGCTTACTTACCTAGGACCCTCACCCAGTGATCAGAGCTTCTAAGTATGCACCTTACACCTGTGGACACTGTGGGGCAAGGGAGAACGGCAGCTTGCTGGAAGCACATCGCATAGATAAGAGCCATGAGAACCCAGCCGGAGTCGGGCAGCAGGCAGCTGGTGGTTGTCAGCCAGAACTGGCCGTAAATAGACCGACCTGAGGGGAGGAAATCCATTTATTCCAAACCGCCCTCCCTAATTGTCTAGTTTCATGGCATTATTTTACCTCCATGGATTACTGTGTATCTGCAACTCTGTTCCCCTCTGGCTCCCATCTTTCCCATTTCCCCTGTTTTACAACAGAAACCAACTCCCCGCAGAGCCAGAGTGATGAAGGGGTGTCTTGGTTTGGCATACATTACAGGGATCAAAACTAAGTGCTGGGTGATAAACACCACCAGAGAGCATGGACGGCTCCAGGAAAAATGATCTGTACTGGAGTTGCCCTTCAAAGAAGCTGCATGCGGCAACACTAAAGACCGTGAAGTCTCGGTTACAGATCACAGACCTGAAGTGCATGAATGTTAAAGAAGAAAACAGCAGTGGAGCAACTAAAAGTAGAGGAGGAAGCTGAGGGAAAACCACATCCGGCAACCTTACTTCCTTTCATACGGCCAGCTCTAGGCAAACCATAATATAGATAAAATGTTTTTTCGAACATTGTCTCGCCTTTTCTCTCTTCTTTCCATGTCCCTCGATCATTCCATTTCTATCATGGTCTACCTACAGAGGAAGCATCTGAAAATCATTATTTGGAGAGTACGTAAATGACATAGCCCCCAGATATTTACATGTTGACTGGGGCGGAAGGTGTAATCTAAGAAACAACTCTCCGGTAGTGGAATTTCAGGCAAGAAGGGGAAAGTGAACTCTAGCTGGGAATGGATGGAAGTTTTGGGGAAATGAAATCTTCTTTAAATTATACCACATAAATGGTTGCCTTTATTCATGAAGATTCTTTTCCATGGGCCTGACTGCTGCTCTAACTCTTATTTATTCTTTTCCCTTCCAAGAATGGATGGTGGGGTACGCAGAGCTTGGAAATATCAAGCTTTTCAAGTGTTGATGCTGTAAAAGTCCAGCTACTATTCACGCTTTGGTTAAAACTCTCTCCACTGCTCCAGCAATGAGGAGGGATCTTAGAAACCATTCTTGTTGAACATGTATTCACAGTAAGGACAATACCCATTTAAATAGCTGTCACCTACAAGATGGAGCATGAGGTCATACCTCCGTGTATGTGCATGCATGCGTGTGCTTACAAAAATGTACTTTGAGGGTTTAAGTTAAAGAATAAACAGAGGCGCATAACTGAATTGCTCCGAGGAAGTCAGCAGCATAAAGTGTAACAGAGGCGATTAATCTAAACAAACCTCCACAGAATCCAGAACACATCACTCGGTTTACTAGTTCCACTCTGTGCATGTTGGCTTCTATGATCATATTGTTATGTCATCAGAATAATAAAAGACATAAATCTTCATTTCACAGAATTGATCACAAACCTAGGAGAAGAGGAGGTCACTATACCTGCTATATTGTCTAAACAAACCCATCGAGGGATCTTGAGTCGTTTAATCATGGTGCTGTCATTTGGTTTGGGTAAGCATATTTTCCCTTCATTAGATTTAATATATAATCTCATTACAGAAATCTGACACTCGGCACTGACTCTCAACTCATAAATCAGCTTCTACTTCTATTCCTGAGGCCCAAGGAAGGAAAAAAAAAGGCAACAAGGTGTGCTAAAAATGCATGGCATCACCGGGTTTTAGCCATTCAGAGGGTGCCACTGGGCCACTGCACCTCTTATTCTCATTGTTGATTTATCCCAGCCCTGCTGTCGCAAGGACCGTCGTGCCGACTTCCATTTTTCAGTGCAATCATACATTTTAAAACTTTTACCCATAAATCTTCCCCAAAGGTCACTTCCTCACTTTTTCTCCATCTAATCACATCAGTTATTCTTTTGGTATAATATCATGCAACATCTGGGTTCTCTGGGACCACCAACACATCTATTTTTATAGAGTATCTACAGCATGCCCTGTACTCTGCCTGGTGTTAAATGAGATGGAAAAGAGAAGATGACATGTGCCCTGACTTCAATACATTTGGGGGAAAAAGATCACAATTTAAATCCCAACTGAAGAGGCTTTTAAATGTTGGCATGCACAGGCTGACATGTCCGTAACGAACAGGCATGCAGTATAAAATGTCTGTGTGGACATAACATGCTTCTCAGAAATTTCAAAAATTGTTTAAACACTAATAATTTCTTGAACAGACAAAATGAAGTTGTTTCTTTATTTTACATTTTGTTCCCGAAAAAAATCACTGGTCTATTGAGGCCATATAATATGATTAAGTTCCAAAGAGGAACGAAGTCAACCTAAGAAGATGGAAATTCTATTAAGGATTAGAAAGATATTTATTTATTTATTTTTATTCTGTATTCTATTTTAATTTTTTTTCTTTATTGACTTTTAGGGAGAGGAAGGAAGAGGGAGAGAGAGAGATAGAAACATCGATGAGAGAGAACATTGATTGGCCGCCTCTTGCATGCCCCCCACTGGGGATTTGGCGCACAACCTGGGCATGTGCCCTGACCGGGAATCGACCTCTTGGTGCATGGGTTGACACTCAGCCAGTGAGCCACAGCAGCTGGGCTAGAAAGATATTTAAAAATACACTTGTTAGCTCACATGTAATGTTAACATGCCTTCCTATGTCGCAAGTATGTAATCATTATGTCTTTGGTGGTGGCGAGTTACAGAGCATTGTATTTCAAACCTTTCTAATATTGCTCCAAGCTCATTTACATTTTCGTTTTACTTATCAAGTTATAATAGTGTGCCTTGTTGGTCCAATAATTCTTTAAAGATGAAATAAAATTCCCCTCTCTTGATTTCAAATTTTCCGTTCTACTAATAGTAAAGTGCTATAAAATAATCACAATATCAGGCATGATGCTGGAAATGTCCAAGAACAATAATTTACAACTAGAACTTAGCCCTTCAAGTTTCTTGGATAAGGACAATGCACTTCCATACTGCCCATTTTGCACATGGACATTCGTGTAAGCACATACTGTTCCTAAGAATCTAATCTGGCCCAAGGTGCAAACCAACCAGCAAACACAAAATTCCCAGAATTTCAAACTTTCAGCCTGGTCTTTGTGTAGACAGAGAAGGGCACAGAGCACTGGTTCTAGTATTTTTTTTTTAAATAATATATATCATCATAGTAAAGTGTTGACTTTGGTTCCAGACTACTGTATCTGAAAAACTAAACTTGCTTTGGGTGGAGTGTGTGTGTCTTTCTGCCTGCGCCTGCCTGTTTGTTACAGTACTACAGAGCTGCGAGAAGACAGGGTGACGGAGACGGCATGTGCACACCTGACTCTTTCACAGAGACTGACACACTGTAGCACCAAATTCCACTCTGAACTATGCTGCTGAAGCTTCCCTGTGTGCAGTCGAAAGTGAGTAATTCAGACTTTGGGGAACGTACTATTAGTGGCATTTGTGTTCCTGGGATTGCCAAAGGAAGGGTGGGGAGATAGATGCTGGCCTCAGGCCAAACCCCACACTGGTGGAGCTCTGAGGTGGAGCTCCCCAAAGAGGGTTAAGATTTGCATTATGGACGTTCGAAGGTCACTCTATGGTCTGACTTGAGGATAGGGAGGAAGGAGAACAAGGAAAGGTAGGAAATGGTATTTTTGAGAGGGGGAACCCTATGAAGTATTTAACTCTTAATGCTTTTCCCTTGGATGGTGAGAAACATTATATTTAACCTACTATATTCACTTTTTTGCTTTCTATAGTAGAATTCCCTTTCATTAATCTTCAGCTTCTCAGTAAGACCTGATAGCGTTGGCTGGTTATACTGGGAGGAATGAAGGTTGAGACAACAGAGTGTCCTGATACATCCTTTGCGTTGAAGCCGACTGTACTGCGGTTGTTTCAAGAGGCCAGGAGCAAAGCCAGCTGTGGTCTGAGCTGGAGAAGGGGACCGTGAGCAGGAGCTCCTGGCACCTCCCTGTCAGCTGAGAGGCAGGTGGCTCAGGGAAGATGTGAGATAATCTGTCCCTCCCAATAAAGAAGAAGGAGGTCACTTGAGAGGGGAGGTGGATGCTTGGATTACATAAGTGTAACTTGAAAACTATAACATGTTCTTTCCGTTGAACATAGAAAAGGTTAATATCAGTAGTGCCCATGCAAATTTAGATAATATATATTTTTTTATCCTCACCTGAGGACATTTTTGCATTTATCTTGAGACAGAACGGGAGGGAGAGAGGGAAGAGATAGAGAGAAACATCGACATGAGAGAGACACATCGAGTGGTTGCCAGCCACACGACCCCAACCTGGGCCAGGGACAAACTGCAACCGAGGTACATGCCCCTAGCAAGAACCGAACCCGGGTTTCTCTGGTCCAACGCTCTAACCGCTGAGCCATACCAGCCAGAGCCAGATAATATTTTATATAAATATATGACTAACATTGGGCCTCACTTTAAACTATTCAAATTTAGACTACAAAGTTACATCTAGCAAAATTGGTGAAATTTAGACCAAAGCCCACACCTGGTGTTTATTATAATGTTGCTGTTAACCCCTTTTCTTCTCTGGTTTACACCATGCCATCTGGGTAGACTGCCCTCCCCGTAATAACTCATTTGTCTATCAAACTATTTTGCCCTCCTCCTCAAAATTTCTAGAGCACTTATTGTGTGTACCCTAAATTGGGACTTAGCATCTTCTATCTTATATTTTAAATTATTTTTTTGTAAATCCTATCTCCTGAACTAAATTGAAAATTTCTTTCTTTTTTTAAATGTCTTAAGGCATGAAATACAACTCTGGGGACCCCTGATATCTATGTTTATTATAAAATAGTTATATTTAAGATGTAACTATATTGCTTCTTTTTAGGAATAAGTGCAGAAACGATTGATGTCGTTCTAATAAAGAAGCTGAACTATAAAAGGAGTTAGCTAGTTATACAATCCATTATCTTTATGCATGACTCCTTAGATACCAATTAAATACCCTAAAGAATTGGGCACTCACCCAATATCACTCATTGGGAAGACAATGTGTATGAACACTTGTTACATAACCAGGAGACATTCATCTCAATAAGAGATGGCAACATTTTTGGCTAATAGCCATGTGATAGCTGGCTAAACCCAGATGAATATGGAAAAACTATGGAGAGAATGATAGCTTGAACATTTTTAGGATCCATGTAAAACAACTGATAACCCAATGAACTCTTTAAAAAGTTACTCCATGAAGCAGGCTGAAAGAAATGTTTGTAATGTTATTACTGTTCTTCTTATTAGACAAAAGAAAAACTGAATAGTTGGATTTCATGGGCAAGCGTGTTGTACGTGGCCACTTAGTTCTGCTCAGGGTCCTAGCAGTAGGTTTAATCCATCTCCCACCTGAGAAGTAGATCCTGTGTGTCCCCTTCACCACCTTCAAGTCACGGGCTTTTAGAGATGGAAGAGACTTAGAATCCATGAGCTCAATCCCCTTGCTTTTCATCTGAGAAAAGTGGGGGCAAGTAACTTGACATTACACAACTAATTGGTCATTTCTGGCCTGGGATATTAACTGTAGTTAGCTGCTCACACCATAGGAAGACATACCAAACTTTGCACTAACCCCCCCCCCCCCCAAAAAAAAAGCTGGGAATGCTGGTTCTGTAAATGTGACAGAGCAGATGTGTAGAGAAATCCTTATTAGCACAAAACACAACTAAACATGAAAAACAAATAAAACCTCTTTAAAAGCACAGCTAAGCTGGTGATAAAATAAGATAAATAATTAGGGGCCAGACATCTCAAGGAGTTTCCTGGGTTAAGTTAGCCTCGGAGCAGACATTTTCCATCACACTTCTTTCAGTTCCCAAGGTAGTCAAGTCACACACACAGGACAGGGACAAAGCTTGACATGCAAGTGAAGTAGGAGGTCATCAGAGACACCTGTACAAAGCAGGTACCAATAGAGGGCAACAAATGACAGAAAACCTTTTCTCAGAGTTGACAGTAAATGGAACAGAGAAAAAAAGTCTCTCTTGAGAGTTCCTTATTCAAAATCTATTTTCCACAGAGGCCAGGATTTATGTAAGAAAAATATCAGGGAAAAACTTAAGCATCAAATGAGTATTGTCCCTAAGTACCTAGCAGAAACAAGTTACAAATACTCTAGAAAAAGACATTCTGAGCATCGGCCACAGAGAATTCCTATAGATAAATTCCGACAAACATGAGCTCGATCTCTTAGATACACAAGGAAACAAGTCCTATGAATGAATCTGCAGAAAAATGAAGTCTCAGATTTACCAGACTGATGCTATATAATGAACAAGCACAGAATATAAAATAGTCTTGATATATTTGAATAGAAACAAATGAAAGTGTAACACATGAAAAACGAGTCTATTAGAATTGATCAGGGAATTCTAAAATAAAATTGAAATTAAAAACTCGAATAAAATTCAAAATGTAAAACTTGACATAGTTGAAGAGAAACTTTGAAAACGGACACACACATATCAAGAAAATAAAGTACACATGCAAAGTTGTACTGTGAGAAGAGAAAAGGCATATGTGCTCAAGTGGGTAAGAGGCATAAGAAAACAGAGTGAAACGGTCCAACACAGCTGGGTCCACAGATGCACTGCATTGGCATCAGAATCTTCTCAAGACCTAGTGTAGACCCACCATGTAGTAGGAATCTGTGCTATAAGATAAATAAGCAAATAAATAAATAAATGCCGATGACTTTTTCGTAGGCTAAGTTTGAGCAGTATTGGTCTAATATATCTCTAGTCTGAGTTCTAATAGACAACATATAAAATATTGGAGTGGTAACTCTGCAAAATATAGTTGAAAATGTAGTAAATTAATAAATGACCACCACTCCTCAGACTCAAGGTATTCAATGGATCTTAAACAGGAGAAATAAAAAGAAATCTTCACTTACAGTGAAAATGGAGAACACCAAAGACAACAAGAAGATCTTAAACACATTCAGTGAAAAAATTCAATTTAGAATCACGGATCACAAAAACAGAGTCTAGCCTAGAGAGAGATCGGTCCAGAGAAAAGCAGACGAGAAAGCTAGAGGAAAGATTTCTTCCAGATAACATTCACTAAACACTCAATACCTAACATCCTTAAATGAATAAAAAATATTTTCATACCTGGCAAAAAAATTTTAGGGGTTGAATGACTTATAACCACATAGAAAAGTAAAAAAAAAAAAAAGAAAGAAAGAAAAGAAAAAAAATCTAATAATTACTCTCCAGAGAAAACAAAATATTGTATAATGATAGAAATCATGCTACACCTTGCTCATCTGTGAATAGCTTTTATATAGTCATATTAGTATAAATATCACATAATGATCTATCAAAATGTAAAACTATATTGGGAAGACAGGGAGGCTGTGAAGTGTGCACATATATAATGTGTCAGGAGGAAAGAGAAAGGTAAATCCCCCCTTTCTATGAGAAATGCATTAAGTAGTGTCTCAATTTGAGAAATCAAAGCATAGCAATTGAAGCACAAGTGGAAATACCAAACCAAAAACTGTTAGAGTGATTATAAATAGTCAGCTCTGAGGAGCAATGAATGCATGTTTCTTTTTTAGCAAACTTCCTTAAACCAGTTGACTAAATAACAAGCATGTTTCACTTTCAAAAAATACAATTTTACCTACCTCCCTGCTCACTGGCGAAACACTGAAAGTTTGCAGAGTCGCTAAGCATGTGGCGCCAAAAGGACCAGTTGTGGCGAGAGTTTTCTTCCGCGTGATTGTCACTGAGTGGCAAAGCTCGCTGTGCAGACGCTCATCCAGCGGGTTCTTAGGGACCCACTCTGGAGAAACACCTGTGCATCTGCACAGGAAACACGTCAAGAGTGGAAATGACAGTACTGCTGCACGTATCTAAGACCTAGATGCATTGCAAAGATTCTTCAGCAGGAGAAGGACTACATCCTCTGTGGCACACGGCGGAACAGTCTACAGCAGGGAGCATAAACGAACCAGAATGACCACGCCACTTGGAGGTCTCAGTCATATCAAATGGCATGAACTGAGCCGCAGAAGAGTACAATTTCACTTACATAAAATTTAGATCCAGACAAAACTAAATGATACTGTTTGGGGCTGTATCATATATGCTAAAATAGAAAAGCTACAGACACTTAAAGAAGTAATTAGCCAATTTTAAAAATAAAATTGATCTTTGGTGGGAAGAGAAAGGGGCTGTGGGGGGGGGTGTCACCCAGCAGTGTTTTATTCCATAAACTGTTTAGTGAGTTTTTTTTTCTTATTTAAGCAAAAACTGTAAGTTATACGTACTCTTTTATTTTTCTCATTAAATTAAAGTATAACCTGATTGGTCCACGTATAAAGAATTTCATTTCTCAAACAGTCAGATCTCAGCCTCTCCAAACCTAGCTCCCAGCCCTGTCCTCAACAGAGTTCTCTTTCTCTTCCTTTCCTGCTTCCATCATTGCCTTCACTTGTGCACCTTGGACGGTGACTCTTAGCGTCTAACCTCGGGTCCCTCCAGCAAGGCTTTTCTTCTTTTTTGCTCCCTGTATTTACACACAATCTTCCTGTTCTGGCCTAGCCCCTGGGAGCTCCTGTTCACATATACTGTTTCCAAGGACAATCCCACCTGGACTGACCCAGTTTACAGATACCAGAAAAATAAAGGTTGTGTGTCTTTACTCCCCACCCAGAGCTGTCCTTGGACTCTGCTGTGTCAAGCAATGCAATGAGCCAGACCACATGAACATCTCACTAACCCTGTCAGATAACAGATAAGGACAGTTCTATGAGCAGCGCCTGTCATTTGCCCACAGAGCCAAACACCTGCCAGGCCACTGACACTACAAGAACTTGAAGGGATTTAAAGGAACAAATTAAACAAACAAACAAACAAGCCTGTTTCTCGACAAGGTATCCATCTCATTCTCAATGAAAGCATCATGATTTGCAAAGATGCTTTTGATTATTAGCAATGCAAATTTTAACTCCCTGGCTTCTTTGCTATACCTGCTGTTCTGGTATCGCAAAAAAAAAAAAAAAAAAAAGTTAGTAATCTTTTCCTACAGTGCCTCCACTTTGTACTCCAGGGTAGTGATCACTTAAAAAGAGTGAAAATACTCCAGCTCTCAAAAATCTATCATATCAGGAAATTGCTTTATCAGGGCTGATAAAGGCTCCAGACACCCACAGTGAGTTCCTATTACCTTGAAGAAGAAGCAATAGTAATAAGAGGAGCTAAGGGACCACAAGGTTCCCACCAAGTCAGTAACAGAGCAGAAGCCAGAGCCTCAACCATCAGCCCCTCTCCACGCTAAAGGCCTGGTGCCACGGGATTCTTTGTCAGATGTGGGTTAAGTAGTTGCTTCTCTTCCTCTCAGTCTTCATGGTCTGAGTTGACAGTTTGTAACTTCCCTCGCCTGTTCATTATAATAGTTTCCCTCTATTATTTTGAGAAATTTCCTCCATTCCAGAAATATTTTCCCCCAAGGATTCTAAAACTCTGATGTACAAATGTGATTATGGAAATGTGACAAGATTCATTTTTACTCTAAGAACAAAATCTCGAAGACAAGCCAAATCTTAGCCTGTGACAAAAATGCAATAGCTTCTCCTTCTGATATTTTCTTGTTCTTGACATTGCATTGTCTCACTAGAGCAAATACAGTTGCTTGTACTCTTTATAAATGCCAAAATCAGTTAAGTATTTTAGATTATAATCTCTTGCCTACAGAGGCAAGATTTACTTTGTCCGACAGACTTCCTTGGCATAACATCATGCCAGAGTATAATGAACTCCATTTGTCAATGACATAACTGTACATTATTAGATCCTGAGTTGAGTATTGCCAAGAGTTATCATTTTAACACTTGTTCTCTGTAGCTTCTGTCACCATGGGCTTTAGAAGGAGCTGGGGATCTTTAACTTCTTTAAGGGTTCAGTCCCCTGAGGATACTGTGGGAACAGGTACCAGTGCCCCATTTATTAATGATGTTAATAATCATAAAATGGATGTGGTTGCAGGGTATAGGGTTCAGGTTCGAGATTTAGGCCACATAATTACAGAATAATTTTGTACTTTAAAGATGAGATCAAGAAGAAGGGGGTGGGGGGAGAGAAGAGATAAACCACAGAACTTATATGCACATATGCATAACCACGGACATAGACAACAATGCTGGGGGTGCGGGTGGGGCGGGATAGGGAGGAGGGTGTCAATGGGGGGAAAAGGAGAAACATCTGTAACACAAATAAATGAATAATAATAATAAAAAAGATGAGATCAAGTCACTAGTGGAAGAGCACATCCTCTAAAGAAGAGATATTTGGGATTTACTTTTTGGTTTAATTGGAACACCCACTCATTCTTCCCTTCCTGCAGACGCCGGGCGCTGATGCACTGTTGGCAGAGGAACCCCAGGTAGTTCAGTGCTGCACACTTTGAAGTGATGCACGCTGCAGGGAGCAGCTGACTTCAATTATTTTCTAGGAAGAAATCAAGGACCTGACTGTTGCTGAAACTCTGGATATCTTGACTACAATTCATGAGAGTGAGAAGAGCAATTTATCTCAATTGCCTTTCGAATACAACTTGATCTTGCTAACTTGGGAAGTAGAGATGGAGAGAAACACAGAGACTTGCTTTTTATAATGGTTATGATGCAGATTTACAAAATCTAGATTGAAAGATAAAAGAAGTCCCAAACCACTGTCTGTGCTTATTTCTAGTTTGTCTTCATTTGTAATCAACCAGAAGGCGAACGCACATTGCCAAAAGATAAACTGTGCCAAAGGGCAGCAGTAGATAAGAATGTGGTGATTGTATTTTTGTATAATCTACTAAGGAGCGTTGGTCTATACAATACTCATTTCAAAGATTTGGATCTGGACAATAATCACAGAAAACTCCTGCTATGAATCAGTGAACTTCTCCTTGCATATCTTCCATTCCCCACTATGAAGATTAAGCATTAGAAAGGTAAATACAACATAGAAAATAAGTAATAATATTGGAGGTTCAATATTATATTCTATAATATTGGAGGTTCCTAAAGACACATCATTGAATGTACACAAACACACAAGCACTTTGTTACACACACACACTACACAGAGCTCAAAACCAGGATGTTCAATGATAATGAAGCACCTTGACAAATGTACCATGGTCTGAAGAAATAAATGATTTTCCACCACTGGCTTGTGTGATCCTCATTTCTATTACAGCAGCAACTTGCCTATTTCTGCACTGCGTATAAAAGCAGCAGAGTTTACATATGATTATGCTTAGAATTATAGCTAACCAAGAAGGTGTAGATATAAGACATTTTCTCTTGATGAACAGTTACTTTCAAAGAATATATTTTTTTGTTTGTTTAAAAATGCAGATGAAGTCGGACAGAAGCATCATTAAGATCTGCTAATGAATCATCCTCCTATTTGCACTGGGAATACGTGTTTGAACTCAATGCTGTATCTGTGTTTGAAGAAATACAATTGTTGGTTAACAAATGTGTTACATTTAAGTGTTACGGTGGGATGAATACTAACTACAAGCTAACGTTAGGTCTGTTATGCTAGAAAAATACAGTACATCAATGGCAACATTCCATTTTCACCTAAGCAAACACACATTTATATTGTTATGATAAATATATTTATCAAGTCAGAGTTAGTGTTTTAAAATTAATATTGCTCTTTTTCACTGACATTTATTGTAAGAAATGTAGCAAACAACAAATAATTATCATCAACGATCCCATCATTCAGCAATAACCACTATTACAGTTTTGGTGTCTATGCTATCTATCTTTATTATCATACAAAAAGTCATTTATATGTATAAAATGTACCCATATTGGGAGCAGAGGAGAGGTATATATAGATATAGAAGTATTCGTCTTTAAGTCCTAAAATACTGTATTTAATCCCCGCCATTGCATCACTGACAAACATCAATCAAGATACAGGTGTTCGTGGTTCTACAGCCCTGAGTGTTTCAATGACTGGTAGAAGAAGTGGGGTGGCAATAATATCCAAACTAAAGATGACATCAGGGAAAAAGAGAGACAGATAGTGCTGCGTTGGTTTTAATTGGCTCATGACCAGCTTCCAATGTTCCTCCAGTGCTTCGTTCCAGACATACTTTCTTTGTTTTCATTAAAAATTTTAAAAGATTTTAGAGAGAGGAAGGGAGAAAGAGGGAGAGAGAAAAACATCAATGTGAGAGAGAAGCACTGATCTGTTGCACATGCCCTGGCCCGGGATTAAACCCACAACTGGGGTACATGACCTGACCGGGAATCGAGCCCACAACCTTTTTGGTGTATGGGACGATGCTCCAACCAACTGAACCACACTGGCCAGGGTTCTACAGTCATTCTTGATTCACGCTGCTTCTGACATCTTGCCACTTTTGTAAAGAATGGTTTAACCGCATAGAAAAAGTATAGTGTAGTATTCTTTGATTTGTCCATATCTACATAGGTAACTTATTTCTCAACTTCACTTATTCCATAATTATCTACGAGTTTAAAGCAGAGAATATGTTTTATCTGCCTTTTCTAATCCTAGCATAACACCTGCTTAGAAAGTGTTAAATTTGCTAAATTGTAAGCCAATGCTTTGCATTATTTAAAACTTTATTTAATACTATGTACTCTAGTTTTTTTATTTTTCTTCCAGATGTTCTCATGTCATTTATATTACTCCATGGGTCATAGCCTCTACTGAACTCAACAGAGAGATGATTCTCTTGAGTAAAAGAGGTATCTAACTCCTAAAACCAAAATCCTCCAAAGTAAAATGCTTTTAGGAAATTAAAGCCCTAAAAGAACACAGATCTCACACTTACTGAGGACCAGGGGGCTAAAGACAAAAGGAAGTTGGATCCAGGTCTTAGTTTTTGACTTAAATGTCCCATCTGTCTGCCCTTGACCAGCATGAGTCTAGGAAAACAGAAAAGAGAACAAAAATCTCTACATAAGAATGTGATTCGCCTGACCAGTGTGGCTCAGTGGATTGAGCGCTGCCCCATGGACTGAGAGGTCCTGGTTCGATTCCCAGTCAGGGCACATGCCCAGGTGGCGGGCTCGATCCCCAGTAGAGGGCGTGCAGGAGGCAGCCGATCGATGTTTCTCTCTGACATTGATGTTTCATTCTCTCTCTTCCTTCCTCTCTAAAAAATAAAACATATATTTTTTAAAAAAAAGAATGTGATTCCTTTGCCTAGTCATTGTGGATTTTCTGAAGAGCACCCATATCTACTTGAACGTGGCCTAGTTTAAAGACCCACACATAATGCTGCTGCGAGGAATTGAGGCTACAGGTGTTCCGCCCAGGAAAACACCTACTTACATTACATATGCTAAAAAGAAGAGTGGAAATACTAGAAACAAGAAAGAATTCACTTAAAACAGCGGTTCTCAACCTGTGGGTCACAACCTCTTTGGGGAGTCAATGACCCTTTCACAGGGGTCGCCTAAGACTATTGGAAAACACATATTTCCGATGGTCTTAGGAACCGAGACACCGCTCCTGTATCTGTCTCCAGGCGGGTCTGCCCACATGCAGATACACCCACATACAACATGAGGAACTGTATTAAAGGGTCGCGGCATTAGGAAGATTGAGAACCACTGACTTAAAAGGATTATTTTTTTGGATGGAGAAATGTTGCAAGTGGGTTCAAGGAATCTTGCAGTTTTCATGCCTTTCTTTCCCCGGTTTCTTTCAATTGTTCTGTTAAAGGGTCACCTGCAGGCTAAAGCTGCACACCAGACAGCACGCGAGCATCTTCCAGCAGAACACAACGCGTGCCCAGTGGATTCAAAACCCGATTCATTACAGAGACCAGGCTGCTGCTTCAGCATCCTCAAAAACAATAAATTAAGCCCAAATAAGTGGTCTGTCACCCATCCAGAGGAATTCCTCTATGTAGCTAGCTCAGGGAAGCTTCTCCAAGAGTTTCAAGATGCCTGAAAGAGACATTTATATCAGAACAACAAAGGCGGACTTGTGGAGAAAGAAGGCGTGGGGAAGTGGGCCGCTTGCAATGTGTCTATTTGAACTCAAAATGCCAGATATGGGAGACATTAAACCTAGCTAGGGGCCATTGCAACTACCCTGTCCAAACGTCACGCTGATTGCTTGGATTCTTAGCTTGCTCAAAACAGAACTGTGGGATAGATATTATATTTATATCAGATATATATATATCTGATATATATATATCTCCATCCCCCAGATATATTTATATCTGGGACTGAAGAGAATCAGTCCCAGAATTTCACTAGGTACTGCTAAGTCTCAGTGATATGTGTCTTCATCAATGGAAATTCCAGTCATAAGACATCTGGTTCTTAGTGATTTCACCTCATTTAGATCGCATATGCTGAAAAGAAGATTGGAAGTATGAGAAACAAGTGAGAATGCACTTTAAAAATTGTTTTTCATGGAGAAATGTTGCCAGTGGTTCAATGAGTCTTATGGTTTGCATGCAGTTCTACCAGCAAGGCACACGTGTGATTAATCATAACCCTTCGAGATGATCAGAGAAGGACTTACACATGAAGGGAGAATAAGCTATACATCCTGGAAGCAGAATCTGAGATGGTCTGTATCAACGAGCGCAGAAGCAGGCGTGAAGCAAGCGGACAACCTGGGTGAGGGTTATAGCAGGAGCATTCTCAGTGCTCGTTTAGTTCTTATCAGTCTGACATTATAACCCAGAGATCTTTAAACATGCGAAAAATGGTCCTAAGTTGTAGACCCAGGGACTGAGTGTGATGGGAAACTTGCCATTCTGAGGTCTACAATCAACTTTAATTCTTAAGGTCTTATAAATACCTTGGGTGGGGGAGGGAGAGGGAAGATGTTAAGTCAGCTCAGCGCAGCTACACTGAAGGCAAACTTCTTGGTCCCCTGCTGAGAGTTAACTGACATCAATGTTGCTAATGAGAAATAAGGGTTTTCTTTAAATATTCAAAGCATGGCCATGGACTGTGCAATAGGCCCAAGGGAAATCTCATCCCCTCTTACTCTGTGAACCCTTTATATCTCAATCCTGTCTTCCTGTTCTTACTAAAAAGGATCAAACCCAAGTGTCCATCAGTAGATGAGTGGATAAAAAAGCTGTGGTACATTTACACAATGGGATACTATGCAGTTGTTAGAAAGATTTCTTACCCTTTGAGATAACATGGAGGGACATGAAAGTATTATGCTAAGTAAAATAAGCCAGACAGAAAAAGATAAGTACTACATGATCTCACTTATTTATGGTTTATCATGAACATAAGCTGTCGATCAAAATAGATCCAGAGTCTTGGAAGTAGGGAACAGACTGACAAACCTCAGAGGGATAGGGGGTGGGAAGAGATGAACCAAAGAACTTACATGCTTATATGCATAACCAATGGACACAGACATTAGTTTGGGGAAAGCAGGAGGTGGGAAGGAGCGGGGAGGAGGGGGTCAATGGGGGAAAAAAGCAGGGATATCTGTAATACTTTCAAAACAACAGCAAAAATAAATTAAAAAACAAAACAAAACAAAAAAAGGATCAGGAGACCAAAACCCATGACTTTTATATAAGCCTCAGTTTCAACCCTCAAAGCCTGTATTTTTGACTGTTAGCAATTACAAATTCCATGACACTACAATTTCTATATTTGCGGAGGGACACATTTGAAATGCACATGGTGCTGCTGTGAGTAGGAGTGAATCTTTAAACTGGTGAGAAACATAGTTGATGGCCCATTGCCCGAGCACCCTTTCCTGTGCTCCCCCTTGTTTCCTGCAGGTATTAGGAGCAGAATGAGGGGTTGCAGTTGAGGCTGGGAATGCTGATAAAGCCCGGGAGTTTGCTGCTCATCATCTCTCCATTTTGCTGTTTTACAGCTTAATTAGAACGGTAAAACAATCTCTCTGGATTTCATTCTCTTTTCCCTTCTCCTTCCTGACCTATTAGCATTCTAAAACAGTTTTAGACATTTAGAAGCCACTAAGTCATTTTGAATCATATAAGGACCGATCTGCTTTATAAATCTCAATTGTAGAGCTTTTAAAACAGATGGGCTGCATGAAGAAGGAGCTTCAAGACATGAAGATAGAATTAGGGCAGTGGTTCTCAGAGGGGTCATTTTGCACATACACCCTCACCAAGAGACATTGAGTAATGTCTGGAGACATTTTTAGTTGTCATAAGTGGAGGGAGGTACTAGGCATGTAGTGGATAGAAGCCAGCAATGCTATCAAACACCCTACTCTGCACTGGGAAGCCCCCTAAGACAAAGGCTTACCTGGCCCCAAATATATATAAGTGCTGATGTTGAGAAACCCTGAATTAGGGACACTAAGCACTTCCACTTCCCTACAGACAAGAATTAGCAGGATGACCAGAAGCTCTGTCCCCTTCCTTAAGGATGACTTCCGAGCATGTTTCTAAGCCTGAGATGTTGAACCCCTCAGTGTTAACACTATTTAACAAAGCACCCATACTTTACCAGATTTGGAGTGTATGGGAGTCGGATAGGAAGAAGAGGAAAACAATTCCTTGAAAATAGAGATAGGAAAGAAAGGAATTTGTAATTATTCAAAAACACATCTTCTGTGAATTTAAGTGCATCGTTAAAATGTCTTATAGGTACTGAATGCCTCATTAGAATTAAATCTGCACCTGCCAAAAAACAGTACTTTCCAGTAAGCTGTGGAGTATGTACTAACTGAAGTTAACAAATGCTTTGAGATTAGCCAGGAACCCAGCTAGAAAAGCAATCTATTAATATGCCTCCTCACCAGATCGATTTGACTTAGGGATCAGAGGAGCGAGTGCCACTTGGGTTGCCAGGAAAAATACACACCCACCGGCTCAAGCCTGAGTGTAAACCTAGATGCACAATGATAGTTCATCCAGTGAAAGACTTGGGGAAAGAGAGAAGACAGAAATATCTCTAAAAATATAATGTCCTATGTTGTTTCTATTGCTTTTGTGATAAGAGACTTACACAAACTCAAGAATATAATATAGAATATACTATTAGTAAAATACAAACAAACAGAAAAGACACATAAAAGAAACATCTCTTGATGCCAGGACCTGGGTTCTAACACTGCTTTCATTGACCCCCATGTCCCACAGATCACGTGCCTAATTTACAGCTATAAAACGAGGTAAGAGGCAGCAGCACTCTTGCTCATCGTTATCATATGAATGCAAGGATATTGCATTAAGATCTGCATTATTAACAAGACCAGCAGGAAGTGTTGGAGGTTGTGGAGAAAAAAGAACCCTCATTCACTGCTGGGAATATAAACTGGTACAGCTACTCTGGACAACAGTGTGAAAGCACCTCAAAAAATTAGCAGTAGAGTTACCATATGACCCAGTGACCCTTCCTCTGAGTATCCACTGGAAAAATTAGAAAACATTTATTCACAAAGATATATGCTCCCTATGCTCACGGCTGCATTATTCACAGTGGCCAAGACAAGGAAACAACTGAATTGTTCTTCAATAGATGATTGGATAAAGAAGATGTGGTACATATATACAATGGAATACTACTCAACCATAAGAAAAGATAAAATATTGCCATTTATGACAACATGGATGGATCTTGAGAATGTCGTGTTAAGCAAAATAAGTCAGACAGGAATTCTTAAGAACCATATGATTTCATGCTTATGTGAGATATAAAACTGAAAGCAACAAACAAACAAGAAAAACAAACCAAAACTCACAGGCACAGACGATGGTATGGTGGTCACCAGAGGGAAGGGGTGGAGGGGTAAAAAAGAGGGTCTAGTATATGGTGAGAGAAGAAGACTTGACTTTGGGTGGTGGGCACACAATGCAATTTTCAGACGATGTATCATAGAACTGTACACTTGAAATCTATATAATTTTATTAACCAATAATAATACCCTCAGTAAATTTAATTTTTAAAAATTAAAAAACATGTGCATTTCTATAGATCAGCAAGAGCAAAATCAACTCTAACAGTAGTAGGGACAGAATCTCACCCAGAGGAGATTATTCCTGAGTTTTGGGAGCCAAGGGAAAGTTCAAAGTCTCACACTGAAAAAGTGAACTGACAAATGGCAATGGGCTTTCCAAAGACATTTTAGTGCCTTGCTCTCAACCGCCTGCCTTGGACTGTTGGCAGGATTTTCAGGGTGTTAAAGTGTGAGATCGTGCAACCATATGCATCCGGGAAAGGACCTAGAGAAATAAGGTCCCTATGAAATTCTGCCAGCCCTGTATACTTAGATTATAACAACCTTAGACAGCACTCACAATTGGAATCTGTGAGCCTGGAGTGAGCTTAAATAATACTGTTTTCAAAGTCTGTCTATTTAGAGGGCTCGCACTCCCATTTCCCAAGCAAGCCTGAAGTAGCAGAATTTCTGCACTGATTCTGTGATGAAGCCAAGACCTTGAGTCCCAGCTTCTCCTTCCCGTTCTTTCTATGATGATACAGAACATACTATGCTGACTGTCATAAAACATTACACACTGTAGAATCTGACTCAATTTCTAACGAAGGCTAGCATTACTTTTAACATGAAGTCTGTATGTGTTCTCACTGAGGGAAAGATAATTATGCCTCGGACAGGCCATTGACTTAAACAGTTTGCAAGATTTGATCAGGCCCACCATCCCAGTGACCTCTGACTTCCCAAATGGTGTTGACTCTTTTTTTTCTTTTTCTTGGTACGCAGTAAGATATACAGCTATATAATCCTGCTAGCCTAAAACTGAAAAAAAAAAAAAAAAAAGAATGATTAGAAGCTTTTGGCATCTGTAAAATGTACCTTAGTAGACTTTGTTATCATATCAAATGAGATAAATGTGAACATGGGAAAAAATTCTGCTCAGTAGTCATATATAAATAATTATATATAGACATATATATGTCTATATATGTCTATATATAAACAAAATGATGAGTAATGGAAGTCTAGAAGTAAGAGATACTTGTCTCTTTGAAAAACTTTGGAAAACTTTCTAAACCGTAACCTGAATTTTATGAATGTGTATATTAAACAAGGTACAAATCTAGGCTCAGATCTAATCCACTTTCATATCTCAAAAAGGTCATCTTACAAGTGAGAAGAAACCAAAAGCAAGGGCGTGCTCTGGGGGCTCAAGTTACAGTTCAGATAATTATTGGCGAACGAGAGTGGAGAGATGGGCGGGCAGAGAGTTAGGATTAAAGGACTAAAGAAAACAGGAGAAAGAATATCTAAAAAATCGACTGTACAGAAAATGTTCTTTTACTCCTATGGTGGAACTGGGGCAGATTTTAAAATGTGTTATTTATTAAATAGGAACTGTTCAGTAGATCAGAATTCAAGAGACACGATAGTTAAGATCACACGTGTAAAAAGATTTCTGAGCTTCTAGGGACGTCAGGTTTTGAAAGACACATCATTTGGAATCAGAGCAGAGTCTTTAGTTTAACCTTTGACTGCAATGTCCTTCAAGATTATCTTTCTCCAGGCAGGTCTGTGATAAAGGAAGATACCTGAAATTACTAACACCAGGGCTCATGTCATGACAGCTTGTCATCCTCTAAAGATCAAACTCCTTAATCAAATCTGAATTTCAGCTGCTCAGTCCATAGAGCATCATACCAAGAAGGGAAAAAAAGTCGGTTTGACGTCATGCTAATTCTGAGTTACAGTCTCTTGGGTACACGGAGTGTTGAAGGACTGTGTTCTTTAGCTCCACAGTCCTGAGTGGAAAGATCATAATTTGATCAGGATATGAACTATAGGCCAGGGAGTGAGTAAATCCTCAATTTTGTGTAACTGAGGAACTTTGAGAACTGAAAAATAGTTGGCCTGTCTTGGGTTTAACTTTGTTACGCATAAAGTAGAAATTAAAGTGGAAGCAGAAACACTGGAGTTTCATAATTGGTAGGAAACTACTATTTTCACTTTCTTTAAAAACATTTTAAAAAACTTTTTGAAGGCTTATAGAAGACATTGTAAATATGTTTCAGAAGAATAAAACAGAACCTGGCTGGTATGGCTCACTGGTTGAGCGTTGACCCATGCAGCAAGAGGTCGTCAGTTTGATTCCTGGTCAGGGCACATGCCCAGGTTGTGAGCCCGATCCCCAGTGGGGGGGCATGCAGGAGGCAGCCAATCGATGTTCTCTCTCATCGATGTTTCTGTCTCTCTCTCCCTCTCCCTTCCTCTCTCTCTACAATCAATAAAAGAAAAAAATATTTTAAAAAAAGAATAAAATGGACCCTGTACATAATTTTAAAAGTCAAAAGATTTTACATGACTTCAATGAAAAAGAGTAGTTTCCCTTCCACTCCTCCCTACTTTTAAGTTTTATAACCTAGTATGTAGATCAGTATTTTCAAACAATGTGATTTTACAAGTATTAACTGGATTTTAGATTTTAGTGATTATCTATTTGTTTCTCACTGCTGAGGATGAGGATTTCATATCATACTAACCCCTTAGCAGCACATCTCTCAGCCGCCACCCCAACAGGATGATATACACGTTACACATTGGATTACACTGATATTCAGGTTTTATAGAATGTGGCTATGTAGCACACTTGCATTTAAGGCACTTAGTGTGATGGATTACTTTTCTTTCTTGACACCTTCCCCTCCACTTCTGCTCCCGAGTTAATAATTCCATTAATTTGTGATGGGCGCAATTTTCCTTTCAAATCTCCAAAAACACCTCTCAATATGTACAAATAAATTTGGTCATCTACTGTTACACTTTCTTCCTTGAGATATTCTTCCTGGATCTCCCGATCACTCAGTTCTGACCAGGGCTACTGCCTGGGCCGGCAGCACCGGCCATTTGCTTAGTCAGGGTCCCTTCACAGTCACCACCATTCTCAAGCTCTTGACTTCGGGAACTTTACATGCTGGATCCAACACGCGTTTGAAACATTTTTATTTCCCCTCACACACGAGGTGTGCTTTGGGTACATATTTCAAAGCGAGAAGGCTATATTGATCATGACGTCTACAGCACCTTTCCTTAATCTGACCTATAGGAGGCTTAACAAATGTTACTTAGAAAAACGAAATAAACCAAAGTAGGCATAGCTCATAGACACTTGATTGCTTTTAGCGTGTCTTAACTATAGTAAGTTCATCATTGAGAATATTCATTTGAATTCCTCTCACCTACTCTTGGGATTGTGACTGAGGCTAGTCTCAAGATACATTAGGCTTTCATCCTTTCCTTATTCGAGGACAAACAACAAAACAAGGGGGAAAAGGATTATAAAGGATACAGTCCATTCTTGTAGTTATTCATTTAGTCAAACTGAACACAGGGTGGGGCAAAGTAGGTTTACAGTTGTTCATATGGAAAATAATACAATGATTAATAATAATACAAGAATACACTGTTCTGTGTACTCACAATGGCAAACCTACTTTTGCCCCACCCTGTATCTATTATTTGCCAGGTGTTATCGCAAGCATCGCATTCTCATCCAGAAAATGCCTCTGCCCTAAGCCAGCCTTCGCATTCAGACAGGGCGCCTATTTTAGGGGAGCCCGTCAGCACCTCTCTCAAAGCCCAGCATTCACGCCATTGCGCCTCGTGGTTTAAAGGCTATGAGGCAAGTGTCTGTTCTCAAAACAAAAACAGGTGCAGGAGATGTAGGAAAAAATACCTTCTTTCACTCTTACGGCTCAAAAAACAAATAATTGCCTTTTATAAAGACAGGGGAAAAAAGTGTGAAAAACCTCTAATTGGTATACATGCAGTTCTTGGAATAAAAATAAATAAAAGATTCCGTGCAAAAGGTACCATAGGCTCTTTCATTATTCCTTCCCATCCTTCCCAAGACCAAGAGAACACCGTCTCAGAGACCAGCGGGATGGTGAGGCCGAGTGACACTGGTCCCAAACCAGAAACATCATAAGGGGACGAGGTCTATCACGATGCACGCTGGCTTGTTGGTGCACGGGGCCGAAAGAGCAGGCTCGGCAAAACTCAGTTTCAACAGCAGCTCTGGAATAATTCCAGACGTTGAGTGTCTCTCGAAAGCAACCTCGTTACCAGGAAAAAATGAAGATGCGCTCTCTGAGGAAAGGAGGCACAGCATCTCTTTCCCCTTTGATTTAAACCCGTGAGAAATTCCAATTAGCACCGAGAGATGCCCATGCCAACAGAATGGGCTGAATTCTCTTGTTAAGATCTTATCAGCATGTGTTTATTTCATTATCACGGTTTAATATACGGATACTGTCCAATCCAAGACACGTCGGACCAATTAGAGAGGCCTAGGAAAAGGTGGACTCTAATCCCATCTCTCACGTCCATCCCCAAAATGGGCTCATTATCAAGGGCTCCCTCTCAACTTTACAGGTGGATTTTAAAGATAAAAGGGCTACTCTGTGAGTGCTTGGAGGGTTTTAGATGGAAGATGAAGCCGAACTACATAGAAACTCATTGCGTCCATGCTCCTGGGAAGCTTGGCTCCCACGTGGCATCTAAACAAGACAGCATTTTTGGTTGGTGTGACAGTTGAACCCGAGCTGAGGTCAAGTGCAAGTTTGTGACTCAATGATGAAAAAAAATGTGTGAGCATTAAAAAACATAAGAGAACCCTGGCCTGTTTGGCTCAGCGGTTAGAGCGTTGGCCTGCGGACCAGAGAGTCCCGAGTTCGGTTCCCGCTAAGGGCACGTACCTCAGTTGCAGTTTGTCCCCGGCCCCGGTTGGGGTCGTGTGGGTGGCAACCACTCGATGTGTCTCTCTCACATCGATGTTTCTCTCTCTCTCTCTCCCTCTTCCTTCCTCTCTCTCTAAAATCAATAAAGGAAAAAAATTAAAAAAAAAAAACATACGAGAAAAGGGGCAAACGCCTTCAGAATACAAATCCGTCTTTGGACTCGACATACAAACAACAACGTATGCTACTGTTTAGAAGCCGTTTTAGAAAAGCCATGATTACGCCTCTGCTGGAAAACTGGTAGCGACGATCTGTACGCTGCGCTCGGGCGTGATCGCATTCGGGTCGGCTTTCTGTGCTTCACGCATTCTCTCCCTTGTTGGCTGAGTTGGGGGCTTTATGAGTTTTCTCCATTGGAAGTCAGAAGGACTGACCTCAGGCAGATGTGAAGAACTGCTCCCACCAGGACACGGAAACTGTGAAACTGACCCGTGATTTATGGACTGTCTGAGCAAACACTCAGGAATGCTGCCGGGTGATTCTGCATCTGCTGAGTTAGCCCAGATGCGGCCAGCATCTCCAAATGTTTGTACGGGCAAGATACACAAAGGCCTCATGAGAGGTGGAGGGGAGCATAAGCTCCTAGAGGGCCCACAGGGTTCCCTCACTGTGGATGAGACAGCCAGAGAAGGACCGGGTGGGGTCACCTGCTCGGTGAGGCAGCCTGTGTATAGGTCTTTACCTAAATCAATGGCTACACTGAGGGCAATTTTGCCACTACTCAGGCAGAACATTCATCAATGTCTGGAGACATTTTGATTGGCACAACTGAGGGGGGGGGGCATTCTACTAGCACCAAGTGGGTGGAACCCAGGGATGCTACTAAACTTCCTGCAATTCACAGGATAGCCCCATGAAAAAGATTATTGAGCCCAGATGTCCACAGAGCTGAGGTTCAGGAAACCTGACCTAAATCAAAAGAATGTACGCTTTACTTATTTTAGATCATTCATCATCTCCTTTGTGACAGATGCTCAGTTACCAAAACCTATTACTTGTAGGTATAAAACCTATCGTTAGATTCTGTTTGCCCAGCACCCCCTGCCCCCATGAAAAATAATTTATGCAAATGAGTGTGGAACAGATCAATAACTTCTGCATAGTCCCAGTCACGTGCAAAACAGAACTGGGCTGTAGGTGATCAGAACCCTAAGTGATTAGGAAAAGTATTATCACTGTGTAGTTTTGCTTACTCTGTGGCCATCCTTCTATACCTCCTCCCAGCCAACAAGAGCTTCCAAGATTTCTGCTTCCTTCTTGCTAAATATAGTTTCCGCCCCTTTGTGCACCGTTAGAACTTTTCTTGTTTAATTTTGTGAAGGGTGACTTGCACGTCTGCCCTTCAGCACAAGGCGATGAGTCTGGGGGGTGGGGGCTGAGAACACCATCGCATGGCCTCCATGAGAAGGAAGCACTACAAACAGCTCTTTTCCTTTCTCCTTTTCCACACAATTTTTGATCTTCTGTTTCTACATACATAACAATCTTATTATCTATGTGTCTTTTATTGTCAGCCAGCTCAGATCCTTTTGTGAAAGTAGGCATGGTATAAATTACAAATAAATAAATGCCACACAGAAGAACCCTTTCCTCCATGCATCATGTGCTATTTATAGCAGGTTTCACATAGCCTTCATCAATGAACTGCCACCAGTCAGCGTTGTTAAAATGATTTCTTACAACTAAGGAGCATTATCATGTTTTCCAAGCAGGCAAGGCAATGAGTTATTATAACTTCTGCTCAACTTCTTATTAGGAGCTGAACTGCCTCAGAGCCAGAGTGGGTTTCCTGGATAGGTGAGCAGACCTTGGATGAGTGACAAAAAAATTGGAAGACAAACACTTAATGGGTCCAGAAAAAAAATGCGCATCTCTTTCTAAGTGGAAACGTTTTGCTGTGCGTGGATATGCTGGGTGTCAGCCCCCAGGCAGCAGTCTGCAGATGGATCACTATAGCCCACAGGAAACACCTGGGTGCGAATACCCAAACGAGACCCCTGAGACAGAGGCAGGGCAGGACGGTCGGGAGAAAGAAAGAAGTGGAAGGTACATTCTTGCCATAATAAGATTCGATTATGGTGCCAAAGGATGGGGGTGGGTGGATAGTGGAATAGTGGTCCTTTCACAAAGTCTGTTTTGTAGACCTGTAGTTTCTCTCTGTAGAACCATACAGAGAGGAAAAAACAACCATAAGACCGGTTCCCTCATTTACCTTATAATTGCACGAAAAGCACTTCAAAATCAATGTGCGCCAACACATGATCTCTTTTTCCCTGCGTCAGTATTTGTATCCTTTCAACACTAAATACTTTGTCTCTCTGTACCCTGGAACTCAGTATACTTCTTCTAATGCTCTTAATTCTACCAAATGGATACATGTAGGTGACCGTAGGCCCAGGAGATGACCTCACAGCTCCAGCAGGACCTGTCTCGTCAGAGCCCAGGACCCTGGGATGCAGACCTTCTCATTTCAGCGCTCCGTGGCTGGGGATGCATCCTAGCCCAGTGCTTCTGTTCTGTGACCTTTGCGACTCCTTTGTGTGTTGCCTTGTTTAGTTTACAGTTTAACAAAGAAGTAAAAATATGCAAGCTTCCTGTTTCTTAGGGAAAATGAGCGCCGTGTCACTTGCCTTGATTAAATGGAAATGCTACGTGATTCTAAAAAAAAATGCTTAAGCGCCACAGAAGAAAATAGCTAATGTTTTTAATCACACTTATTCATTTATAAACCATTTCCCAAATGATAGTGATTTAAAATTTTAACAACAGCCTAGGAAGACAGATATTACCTGAGCTGAGATTTGGAAACCTTAAGATTGCATGGGTCAATGAGTGATAGAGTTAAAATCAAATGCCAGGTTTTGTTTTATTTTGTTTGTGTGTGTGTTTTTTTTTTGTTTTTGTTTTGTTGTTGTTGTTGCTGCTTTGCTTTTTTACTGCAAAGCCTGTGTTCTTCTCTGTAAACCTAATGGATGACTGGTCTGGACCAACTACAGGGCTCTGATCTGGCTTCTCACCAAGCATCTACCTTCCACATGACTGTTCTTGCCACTGCGACCTGTGGGTGAGTGACCCTGCCTCATGCCTAGACCAGGTCTGGGACACCACCTCACTGCCTGGACCCACTGCTCTGGGCCTGCACAGGACTGGAAGTTTCCATGGGACACTAGAAACTGCAGGTCTAGACATTCTGACCAGATATTTTAAAGGCTGTACCTGGGATCTAAACAGAAAATGATTTTCATCTCAGGGAACAAAAAGAGACTAAAAGCATTTGTTCAGTGCTGGACTAGAAGGTGGATGTGCCCCTAAAATTATTGGCTGTGGTTTAGAAAAAGTCGGTAAATCAGGAAAAATGGGACACGAGGGACCACTTACAAGGGAGTAGTCGGGTTTTAGAACTGGCAGCGAGTTAACAAGCATGTCAAGACAGACTGCTGATTTACCTAAACATTGTGGAGTTGCAATCCCATCTTTCTGCACACGGAGTCATATCCCCACGGCAGCACAAAACACCAAGGAGCAGGCAGCCTGGCTGCAGGTTCTGTCGGGGGCAATGGCAGGGGGGGCAGGGACAGAGGAGACCCCAAGCACACTGACCTGGTGAGAAACACCTGGGACCTAGACCACCGGAACTGCAAGTCGGCACCTGAGAACCAGATTGTCTTCTGTAAGGAGGGAGCTGATTGAAGCCAGAGTCCGAGCAAAGGAGGTGAGAATCCACTAAGACGCAGTTTGCAGACGTCAAGGGGTAGTTTTGTCCGAAAGTAACGATCCAGTGACAGCAGGGTTAGGTTGGCACTGGTTTCACCTCACATATGCAGATAGAAGAATAAATAGTTTGCTGATAGCTGGTTCCTGGTCTTAAGTGCAAAGAGGCCCAGGTTGCTCTGTGGGAAAGCAATAGATTTTTGTGCTTGCGTCTGGGAAGAATGGCAAGGCTTTTATGATGAGCCTGATAAATAGAAAGTAATGCCAGACTCACGCAGAGTGCAAACGCTTATATGGACCCGGTAGAAATGCATCTTGTCATGAGAGTGTTGCATAAGTGATGCGTAGGAATTATTTTCTGGCTAATATAAAATCATATGGAATACGGAAATTGTCCTGTTCAAGCGTATTCTGAAGACAAGGTGAGAGTTGTGAAATGTAAATCCCAAAGGGAAGCTCTGTAACAATGGGAAACAACCCCTGCACATAATCACATAAGGTCGGGCCCAAGGGTCATCACCGTGCTCAATATCCTCATATCACAGGTGAAGACACTGGGTCCCCAGGAGGCAGAATATATTGCATATGAGCTCTGAGCACAACCAGAATAAGTTCCTTCTCCACCTATTCTGTTGCTGTGGGAGTGAGCATCTTAGGCACTTTTCGTCTTCAATTAACTCAGCTTCCCTTTCTCTGTGCATGTGCTGTGGTGACAGAGACAGATGAGACTTGACACCTAGTGATCTGGGAGAGCTGGGTCAACAGCTTTCTAGAGGTGCATGACGGAGCCACCCCGCAGTACGAGGTGCAGCTGGGAGGACCTGGGACCAGGGGTCCGACGAGCTGCGTTGAGCGGCTGCCTTGACCCTCACTAGCTGAGGGAGTCTGTGGAAACCATCAGGCCACTCTGGACCTCACTGCACCTCCCCTCAAATGAGGCAGTTGAGCTAAATGATTTCCAAGACTCCTTCCAGCTCAAATAACCTGTGTTTCCACAATGCGGAGATCACAGACCCAGAGATGAGCACTGGGCAGAGAGGGCAATGTGTTGTCTTGAATCCTGGATGCCCCAAAGTATGCCCTTGGCAGAAGCCTGGCTTACATTTGGGATAAAGTTTGTAACCTTTTGGCAAATTTTCTTTTCCCCTTGTAAACTATTCTGGTTCTGAATTTATTTTATTTTGTTTTTCCCATCACCATTTGTCCCCTCTGTGCCCCTCTGCCACCTCCACCCCCGGCAATCACCACACTGTTGTCAATGTCCAGGAGTATCTGGCATTGAGTTCATCATAGTACCTTTGGTGGCACTTCACTGGCCTTTTTTCCCCCCTCTAGGAATCACTGTACAAGAAAGAGAGAAATTGTATCAGAAGGTGCAGTCCTAACATTTTAGAGCATCCTTGGAAATTACACAAGACAGGAACTTGCAGCCGGGCCCCTGGAGAGAGCCTGGCCATTACCAACCCCCCTGACTGCCTGGCTTTGCTGACACAGAAACAGACAAGGACACGGCTGCCTCTCGGGCACCAGTAAGACTTAGCTCTGCCTTTGCCTCCACTCCAGGTGTGGCCAGCCTCTCAGAGTCACAGGAACAGCAAACTCTCCGCGAATGCAGAGGTAGGACTGCTCCGGACAAGTGTGTGCCTGCTAACCCCTGACCGTGCGCTGATCACGCAAAGCAACTGCAAGCAGGAAGCAAAATAAGAAGGTGCAGATCAGTGAGTGCAAGAAAGTCTGTATATGGTCCACGTGGCTGAAAGCCAACCTTTCCCGCTAATTCCACGATCACAGTAACATTTCCTATGAGAAGGAGATAAGGTCCAGCATAAAAAGCCTGGAGTTCATCTGTTGTCAGGGAAGAAATTTATGAAACTTATTTCTTGGGATTAATCAACTCCGTCCAGAAAATGGAAGACCAAAGGAAAAAAAGCCTTTTCTACATGTAAATAGCCATTACATGTCTATTTTTCCCAAGATTAAAAAAAAAAAAAAGGCAAGCAAGAAAGGAGTCTAAACAAATAACTCCGTAAAAAAAGGGAAATGAAAAAAGCGGGGATAAAAAACAACACATAATTACCCTACCATTATAACACGACTCTAGATCTAGGCATCATACAATTACCTCATTTGTAATGATCTCAACACTGTTACGACTCGGAAGGGAACTTAGGACTGTGATAAGTAGACAACACACGAGAGCAGAGACGTTACCGCTGTGTGCTAGCATGTGGACTCACTTTGTGAAACTGAAAGCATACCCCTTCCTCATTATGGGATGACTGGAAGGTTTAACATGGAATAAAATGCCCAGGTGGAAGTAGCTTCTACTCTTTGATTTTCAACAACATGAAACAGTGCTGCCAGTATTTGGGTGGGGAAGGTTTGCTCTTGAAACTCAGTGCTGGTAGTTTGGGAGGAAAATGTCAGACCAGAAAGGCCAGGGGTTAGAAGCTCTGGGTGGAAACTGTACCACGGGCCTGTTCCCGATCTCAGCACCAAAGAAATCCACAAGAATCCCCACTGAGAGGACAGGGTGCCAACCGGGAACCGGACTGTGTGCACTCTGAGATACACATCCTCACCTCTATGAATAGGGCGTTGGACAAGTCGATACGATTATTTTGATTCTATCCAGGTTTGACAATCCCTAATTCTATGACTTACACATTTTCTAGAAGGGACCACTCTGTTGGAAATCTCTATTGTTCAAGGGTAAGTCTCCTACTGTGATACAGCATTACGCCAACTCCTCAGAGTGTGATAACAAGCTTGTTCTTGATCCGTTCGTGAAGCTAACTTCTTTTTGAACGCATGGAACCTATCACTCTAGGTTATTTAGTTCACCTAGGAATTTAATACCTAATCCATTTCTGAAAATAATTAAGCTCAGGGTATTTTCTTTTTAAGAGTTCAACACTAAGGAAAAGGAAAGAAACAAAAGCCACAGGAGAAAAAGTAGAAACAGTATTCACTTCTCTGATTCTGCAATACATATGCCCACTTTTTACACTGACATCTTAGAAATCAGGATGAGTTTCATAGCCAATAGCATCTTAGAGTTAAAAAGTCGCCTTTGTTTAGTGGTATATAAATTAATGGTTCTTTTTACAATTGATGCCATCTTACAGTCTATAAAAGATGGTATTATCTGTCACATACAGACCAAACTTTAGCCTTTCTTCAGAGACAGAGTAAGCAAAAGGAGAGTTTCTGTTTGTTTGTTTGTTTGTTTGTTTGTTTATCAACTAGAGAATGGCACTTAGGATTTTCTGCAATGATGACTATCTGAAAATCTTGGGTTATTTCCCAGAGAAACAAAGGGCTGGACTGTTAAGTAGAGATGGCCACATCCTCAGACAGAAGAACAGCCACATACTATAAATTACTTTCCAGGGCAAAGACCGCACGATTGCTGTGAAGGACGGTGACAAATTAAAACGATAACGACGCTCTTGAGTGTGAGAAGCGGCAGCCCCTGCTCCTCTGTCACAGGAGATGATGAACCAAACATATCCGAGGAGAGATTACTAGATTAATTAAGCCAGGTGATTATGTCTGAGCGTGTTGTTTGGAACTCATAACTCTTCCTGATAGGTCACTGGGTTTCACTCTACAGGGTGTGTACAAAGCTGATGAGAAGAATTAGGGAAGAAGAGACTAATATGACAGAATCAGCGGAACACTTTTTTCACTTGGTCCCATCTTAGATTTCTAAAAAATCCCTGAATAAATGTCGTTCATATCTGCGTTTAATATAGAAAGATGAATAAAGTTGTCGCGTTTTTAACCATTAGCAGATGGATGCTGGGGTAGCTGGGAGTGAGACATCCGTTTCCATGGGTGAAGAGTTAGGTTATGAGTAGTACTGAGTGTTCACCAATGTGTTCGGAGCCAGTCTAGATTTTTACTTGAGTAAGTGTATCTCTGGTACCAACAGGCCAGGTGTCTGGGAGAGAACACACGGTTACAAACCAGCCAGGCAGCAGCAGAGGTAAATCCGGGCCGACATGTAGATGTGGGTCTGCCTGTTGTATCATCAGAGAACGTCTGCACTGCTCCAGAGCAATAAGGAAACATCTCTTTTGTGAGAGCACTGGGGATGCCCGGACAATACGTATTCCCAGCTGGTGCTCTGGGGAAAGTAACAGCAACACAGCGAGTGGAAATTGTATCTTGCTAGCTACACTTTCATCATTTTCAAGCACTTGTATCTTTCAGATGGCTTTGAACCCACATGAGCTGAAGGCTACGTGCCCTGCTGTAAACGCAACACCTTACAGAATCTAATTAATCGTTTTTCATTCGTTTCTCGCCTAAGAGCGTGGTTTCCATGGTTTACCAAGCACTGTAATCACATATATGCTTATAGCTAACCAGAGACTTAAATTCCAAGGGGAGGCTGTATGTTAATCTTTTCATTATAATTACAGTTTGAAACTAAATCCTACATAAAACACATATAGATATTTTTATGGGTTTCTAAGATATGATTATTATTTTAGCATGTGTAAGATACTCTGGAGTATTGTGCAGAGTTTAGACCTTGAGAGTTTCTCATACATTTAGATTTCCTCCTTTCTTTGCATTAAAAAAAAAAAAATCTGAGTAGCCCAAGGGAGAAAAATCCATGTGGTATTTCGCAGACACAATGGAACATGGGGTCAGCTGCCCTGTACCGCACACAGTTCCCATTAGTATGAATGGCAATGACACGCATACATCAAGGGGAAAAGAGACCCCATGGATTCTAAACCAAAGCCCAGAGACAGCCCTGCTATCTGCCAAGGAGCAATTTAATTAAACTCTTATTTATTGCTACACACTCCAGTTTCATGGGTTTCAGGAGCAGCCGCCGCCGCCGCCTTTGCTTATTACAAAACCAGCCTTGCTTACTTTCCCAACAGTTCGCAGATCAATAATCATTGAAACATATATTGCATAGTCTGACTTGAGGACTGAAGCCGGGACGTCGTCAATGAAAAATGAAACACACTTATTGTATTTGTAACTAATGTTCCTTAAAGTAAAGCAAATATTGATATTCCAGGCACACATAAAAACCAAGATCTATAACGAAGTGTGTAAAATGCACCCTGCATGCATTTAATAATCATACTCCATTTTCAATAACGGGAAACAAGGTACAATGACTGCTATAATTCACCAGCCCCTTTTTTTCCTCAGCAAGCACCACATTGTTTTATTACAATATAGCAATCCTGCCACATTACATTTTACAGTGTGTGTACGAGAACCATAAATACACTAGCCCGTCTGAAATATGCAGCCGCAGACTCTCCCGGCGTTAGTGATACTTGCAACTTTGCTTTTTATGTGGGCCTCACATTTTGTTGATACGTTTGCAATGAAATCAGTACTGCCCAGAAGAGGAATTATTTTACATTTCCATTAAAAGCTACAGTAGTAAATAAACCCATCAGAGTTTATGTAGATATCCACTTGAACATCGAGGGGAGCCCATTAAAGTGCCAAACCTGTGTTAAACATTTGATAAAAGAGTACCTAGAAGGCACATTTCCAACATTTTTTTCAAGTGATAGAGTTTTAAAGATATTTTATAATACTGTACCAACCTCTGCAGAACACTCAAAAATCAAGGGAAGTTTATGTTTGTCAGCAAAGCGGCTGTACAGCTCATCGCCACCCAATGCCCCGCCGAGCGGGCAATAAAACGGTGGGCGACCCTGGAAAGCCGAGGGGAGGCTCCCAGAGGCTGCTGGAGTTCGGAGACGGCTGGCTTAACCCACGCGCGCACACACACTCAAAATAACATGTAGTAGATTACAATAATTAAGGGCTGGTAAATAATAATTAACATTCCCGTAATTGAAAAGGCCCTCTTTTAAAGAATAAATTAACAAGGAGGCTTCTGTAGTCAAATGGAATGTGGGTCAAAACAGCTGGTTGACTGAGGAGAGGGGAGAGCCACGGCAATTAGTCAGTTTAGAGAGACGCTGTGAATGGTGTTGAGATGTTCCATTTGGGTTTTCCCTGTGAAAATGTGGTTGGAGTAAAATGAAAAAGAACAGAGGAATGTGTTTGTACCCCTAAGGCTATGTGCCATGAGATGCACTAGTCGTTCTTGTCACTCTTGCGTATTTTTTTTCTTTGCAACCTTAGAACAATCTGGAGGTGGGCATGAGCATCAGTTTTATTTCCGTAAGGGAGGAAATCTGCTTACAGGGAGGAGCTTGTCCAGGGTCACACAGCCAGTCATTGTCAGAAGCAGGGTTTGAATTCCTGTCTGTTGATGCCAAAGCTCAGGTCTTGGTTAGTGAATGTGCAAGTCAAACACAAAACTGAAACAATCATCATAAGACAGGTGTGTTGTGAATGAGTGATACATGGTATCAAGGGTAAAGACCAATCATGTAACAGCAGTATTTAATGCAGGGTTTGGCTCTTTAATGGGCCGCCGTGGATGTTCTAATGGATATCTACATAAACTCTGATGGTTTATTTACTACGGTAGCTCTTAATGGAAATGTAAAATGATTTCTCTTCTGGGCAGGACGGATTTTATTGCTAGCCCATCAACAAAATGTGAAGAAAGGTATTCTTGAAAATCAAAATAATGCATAGAAGTAGATGAGAGAACTAAAGAGATCTTCAATTGTTGCTTCTACTATAGATGCCTCCCTAGCCTTGTTGCTTTTTTTAAAAAATGTTTTTATTAACTTTTTAGAGAGAGAGGGAGAGATACAAACATCAATGTGAGAAAAACATAGATCAGCTGCCTCCTGCACACCCCCTACTGGGGATCGAGCCCGCAACCCAGGTATGTGCCCTGACCGGGAATCGAACCAGGACCTCTCAGTCCATGGGACGTTGCTCAGTCCACTGAGCCACACTGGCTGAACTCCCTAGCCTTGTTCTTATCTCTAACCTAATCTATCAGTGTTACAGGAGCAAGGGAGCTGGTGACACGTGTCAATCATTTACAAAAGGTAAGATCTAAGATGACTTTTTTTTTTAGTTTTGTAGAGGAAAACTGAGAAAAACAAAAATTTATTTAAATTTATAATTCTGAGATTGCATGTTGTTAAATGTCCTTTTCTAAATTAAATAATAATTAAGGCAAATAGCTCTTGTTATGTCTTAATATCCTTCCCTGAAAAAAAAAAAATTAAAAGTTGGCAACACTCAGCCGATCCCTCCTCTTAGGGAGAGGGAAGAGGATGGATTTCCCTGTGAAATCTGGAAGTCTGGGAGCCATTCACTGCTCTGAGGAGAAAGGCTGAGGAAAAGCACACACCCACTTCCATGCAGCTGGAGTAAATAAATGGAGATGCCAAAGAAGAGGATGCTGAGGAAAGAGGAAGGGAGAAAAACAATGGTGGGAAAAACTCAGGCATAAGGGAATAATGAAGTCATCACAACAAATAATAAAAATAAAATAGAATGTACGCCTCGGGTGTTCACAGCACATTCTCTGTTCCTGAGCCCAAAGTAATAGAGATTTTACTCAGCCAAAGAAAGTAATAAGGGAAACAAATAAACATAAAAATGACTCAAAGCTTGACACTCTGGATGCACTGACCAAGTGCTTCCCAGACTTGGCTCGTGACCGGTCTGACAGCTGACAGCGCTCACGGATCAGACAGTGAGGAGAAATCACCGTCCCAGAGGCATGGGGGAAGTGATAATTTATTCTTCCTGCTGACTCTATCACTCGGAGCTGGGATCCATTAGTCATATTGATTCTAGACCTTCCACCTTGACTGGTACAGAGCACTTGCTATGACAAAGTCAAGTTGTTCCCATTCTTCATCGTGTTACTTTGAAAGTAAATGTGTTTGTCACTGAGAAAACATGACTCCAACAGCTGCTACATCCCTAAAACCAAGAGAGATCACTATTGTTTGGAAGGAATACATTAGCCCTGAATGGAATGCAATGAGCTATTATAGGGTAAGTGAGGTGAGGATGAAATTGGACCAAATTGTTTTCGGAAGAGAGAATAATAGATGCAAATCTCAGCATGACCTGAAGGCAGCAACGTATTAACTACAGTGTGAGAACTGCACAGAGGAGAACTAGCTCCCACACATGCCAGTGGCATGGTACGGACAAGCAGCAAAACGAAGAAGCCAAGTGTCAATGCACCTAATACTGCTCCTACTAATCAATAACCATCTGCTGTGCTATGTGTTGGGAACTAAAGTAAATGTTATAAGGATATCATCTCATTTAAATTAATCTTCACAGCATCCATATGAGGCACGATTATCCCATTTTGCATAAGAGGACCCTGAAGTTCAAAAAGATTATAGAATTAGTCCAAGATCAAACAGCTAATAAAAGGAGGTACTTGGATTGCCCTGGCCAGTGTGGCTCAGTTGATTAGGCGGAGTCTCAGGCACCAAAAATTGCCAGTTTGATTCCCAGTCAGAGCACATGCCCGGGTTGCAGGCTCAATCTCAAGTAGGGGGTGTGCAGGAGGCAGCCAATGGATACCCTGCCCCTCTCCTTTCCTTTCTAAAAATCAACAACAATATTCTTTTAAAAAAGGAGGTACTCTACCTGTCTGCAAGGTCCATGCTCTTAACCTGCTTATAGTAAATGAAGCCTCTGTTAGATTTTATGGGACCCCTAACAACAGTCTTTTCTACCCCCTTGCCTTTCTGGTAGACAAAGTAATAGCTCCACTTAAAAAATCCCAATGGACTATAACTCTCCTAGTTATAAGGTTGAGAAGGGATTTGCGCTTAGGTCTCCTGCTTTCAACATGTCACATTTCCTCTAGTCAGGCCAAGTGGAGCTGTGAAGTAAGAGTGTACGTCTTGGATTTGAAGAGACAACCCTGATGGAGACTGAGGTACACGTTCCAGAAACATGTTGTATTTCCCACTGTGCACCCATTGAGGTTCCGATATGGTTCACCAGGCTCTCTATTTCAAAGTAACTTTCTCTGCAGGTGGTGGCCCAATGTGACTCATCCATGGTGTGCATTTTTGACCCACCAGTTTAAGGAGTCTACAGCTTTGCAACGTGTATTTTAGGTCATGTGAAGCAAATCAGGCCCTATGAGAAGTAGAGGGAGAATGCAGACAATGACCACTCTCTGGGGAAGGCAGCATAGACCTCTCTAGCTCACTGTGCTCCGCATACTGATTTTCTCTTTATACATCTCTTCTTATACAAATGTATCACGTCCTTCACTCTCCCAAGCTCATGCCCACTCAATACATGTAACTCCTTGATTAATCAGCAAAATATAACATAATCATTTTTGTTGGAGCTTTTTTGCCTTCTCTTGTCATTCAAGCATCCCCTCAATGTATATTTGCCAAGTGCCTATTGCACACCAGGTATTCTGCTAAGGGTTGGCTATAGAGAACTCAATATGCATGGTTTTCATTGTCTACAAGGTGATCACAGGCCAGGGGGCTTACAGTAACAAGTATCTCTTGATGCTAGGCTCAATTCAACAAGAACAGTATTGAGCACCTGCTATATGGCAGCCACTGTGTTAGATACTGTGTGCATCATCTTACTGAGATTCTGAACTACCCGCGAGCAAAGACCCTGCCTCCTGGATTCTCAACGAGGGGTGACATTTGGCAATGTCTGAAGATATTTTTGGTTTTCACGACTGAGGGTGTGAGGGTAGAAGTGCTACTATCCTCCAATGGGAAGAGGCCAAGGATGCTACTATATCGAACAACACCGAGCAGGAGAGCCCCCACCACAAAGGAATACCCAGCCTCAGATGTCAGTAGTGTTACGGTTGAGAGCCTCTGCTCTATCTCATGCTTCTTCAGGTCCCAGTCAGAGTTTAGTATTGACTGGCCAGTCACAGAACAGGGAAGGAGTTTATCTTTGATAAAACCTGTCCTCAATTGCCTCACGAATCTGTAGTCACTTCTGGGAGCCAGGAAAGCAACATAAGCCAGGAAACCCAGTAATAAGAGCATGATTAGAGCCAGGCACAGAAGTGATTTAGAGCAAAATTTCAGACTTCAAAGCAGGCAAATGAAAGGCATAATGGTCCTGGCACTTTAAATGCAGCAGATAAGGTAAAGCACAATAGTGTGAAGGAGACTTGATTAAACAAGCCTCACTGAACAAATGCATACAGGGTAAGAGCAGATGCAAAGGGTAACCGAGACAATGGGGAAGGCAGGAAGAGATGAGAGACACCCTTCACATGATGAATCGCAGAGGTGATCGGGGAGAAAACAAAAGCTCTTTCCACAACTGCAGTACCAAAGGACCTCTGAGAGGATACCTGCCTTGTCTGGATGAATAGATCCTGCCTCATGGCAACAATAACGATAACACTCCCAGTTCTTTGTCTGCCCTGAACCCAGGCTTTAGTGAAATACTCCAGCAACTTGGTAGATAGCCCGGAAAGCCAGAGCTTTAAACACACCTCTAATGGGCTCAAAGTCACCGGTGAAGAGAAAGATCTCAGCACATTTTAAGGAAAATGTGGCGCAAGTACAAAGATACAAAGGAAACCCTCAAAGGCTTTGTCAAACCGTGGGGAAGTCCACGTTGAATACAAAGGTGAATGGCTGGTGCGTGCAGGGCGTCTAATGGCATAAAGACCTTTGACCCCTCTCTTCAAATGCTGCCTTTGCTCTGAATCAGGGAAGAGACGGGGGCACCCATTAGGTAAGCTGTCGAGAGGGAGGGGGTGAGTCAAGGCCCTGTTGCTTAGCGGCAGCGACGGCAAGGCTGGTGAACTTCAATGTCTGTACTGTCCACACTTCCTCAAGTCAGCTCTGAGCGACCTCTGCAGCAGAGAGGCCGAGAGGCCTTGGGAAGACAGGCCTGCTTCTGTTGGGGTGAAGGAGGCAGGGGCGGTCGTCACAGCACTTGGCAGGGTGCTACTGAAAGTAAGCTGTGGCTTTCTTATTCTGGTTCTCAAGACTTTTCTGCAAGTTCAAGATTAGTTACAAAATATAGTTCTTAAAAAGTTACTTCCAACGATGACATAGAGACATACATATTTAAAACTTGCTACCAGTTTCCCTATTATAATCTAAGTACTGGGTCCTTCAACTAAAAGATAATAGGGACATTGAAAGAACAGACAGATAAATAAATATGGCATCCTACTGCTCTGATTCAAACCCTTCAGTAGCTCCCTACCACCTGTGAGCAAAAAAATCTAAGGTTTTCAGGATGGCAAACAAGGCTTCCTGTGATGTCGCCCTGCCTACCCCTCAACTAGAGTCTCTACTCCGGCGATTCTCCCACTGATTCTTTGGGCTCTCGGAATGAAACTAACTGGGCTCCCTGGCCAGCCATGCTGCTTCATACCTGTGTGCTTTGACCACGCTGATCTTCGGCCCTGAGTGTTCTGTGTAACTTTACACCACAGGGATGTCTTATTCATCTTTCAAAAACCTGCATGGGGATAATACTCTGCAAAGTGTTGGTGGACCACTCTGACCAACAGAAATACCCATGCCCTTTCTGTGCTCCTGTTGTTCTCGTTATCATAGGTAGAACACTCTGTTTTAGACAGTTATTTACATGTAAATTTCATTTATTTGATTTTTGAGCTCATCAGGAATAGAGACCATGTTTCATTTACTGCTGCATGCCTTGAGGCAAAGAAGCCATCTGTTACAGTCATAGAGATTAAAGCTGCGTCACACCAAGCAAGGCCTGTGACCATATTCTCTGGTGTCAGGTACAACAGAGCTGACCCTGCATGATGAGTGGGTGGGTGACAGAGAGAAAGACCCGACCCTAGACTCAGATACACTCCTGCTAGAACCCTACTTCTTCGCTGACCGAGCGCATGGGCCATGGTCACTAATGAGAGACCCTGTAGGGTGGTCTCAGGATTTTGGGGGGCTTTAAAACCAAAGAGAATTAGGCCCCTTACTGTCTGAGAGACTTTGAGAAGATACTTAATCTAAGCCTCAATTTCTGTATCTGTAAAATGAAAATGATAATAGTACCTAACTCAGCTGAGGCCTGAAACAGGAGGGCAGGTGGTAAGTACCCAGCACAGGGCCTGGCACGCAGCCCTCAACACAGGGCAGCTAACGAATGACCTTCATGAAGATCCCAGCATCCGGTAGATCACAATATTGAATGAAATGACATGTGAACATAACTCATAAAATACGAAAACATGTATTTGCAATTATATACGTACCCTTATGTTCACTGCAGCCTTATTCATGGTGGCCAAGACATGGAGACACCCAAAGTGTCCTGTGATAGACAACTAGATAAAGAAGATGTGACACACACACACACACACACACACACACACACACACACACACACGCACACACGGAACACTACTCAGCCACAAGAAAAGATGCAGTACTGCCATTTGCAGCATGGATGGACCTTGAGAATATCACACTAAGTGAAATAAGTCAGTCAGGAAAAACGAAGAACCATGTGATTTCACTCATATGTGGGAAACAAAACTGAAATTCATGGACACAGACAACAGTAGGTTGTTACCAGAGGGAAGGGGGTAGGAGGGTAGCAAAGAGCAAAGGGGGCCAAATATATGGTGGGAAGATGATTTGACCTTGGGTGGTGGACACACAATGCAAGGTGCAGAGCAGATCATGTGTCATCGAAATGTACACTGGAAACCTATATGACCCTATTAACCGATGTCACCCCAATAAATTAATTAATAAATAAAAAGAAAATTAAAAAGTTGAAAGGACAAAAGTTATGTCTTGATGCCTTCCAAAATAAACTTGTAACACTAAATAAATAAATAAATAAATAAAATATAAATAAATAAACAAGCAAACACAATCCAGCTTTCGTCAGCTCTCATCTACTTTGAGACCTTTTCTCCCCATTAGCTTTATTTTCCTTTTTCATCTATCATTATGATTACTCCCTCTATAGCACCAATTCATATGGCTTATTACTTGAAATATGTAATTAAAAATGAAAATGTGAGTTCTCTGGTATCAGGAAGGAGCCACATTTTCCCAGGCAAATGTGCAATGTTCATTACCATGTGATATATTACTCCTCTAAATCTACCCAGATATTGTAACTAAGTCCCCTTTATCTGCAGGGGATACAATACATTCCAAGGGCCCCAGTGGATGCCTAAAACCAGACAGTGCCAAACCTATATACACTACGTATTTTCCCTATACATGCATACCTCTTCACTTAAAGGAAGCACTTTATGGCTTCTCTTAGGCATATCAGGATTGACAGCATCACTACTTCAGCACTCATGGGACATTATTAAAAAAATAAGACACTGGGACACCAAGATGGCTACCAAGTGACCAATGACAGGAGCATCTGTAGGGTTGATACATTGGACGAAGGGGTGATTCACATCCTGGGCGGGATGGAGCCAGATGGCATAAGATCTCATCACGCTCCTCAGAACGGCATGCAGTTGAAAACTCATGAAGTGTTTATCTATGGAATTTTCCATTTAACATTTTCAGATCGTGGTTGACCGTGAGTGAGTGGAACCACAGAAAGCAAAACTGTGAAAAAGGGGGACTACTGTATGTAGATGACAATCTTGAAAGGGAAGAGTCAACTGGCCACCTAGCCTCACAGGTGACTGACGCACCAGAGTGCCTGCACTGTTCCACTTCAGTCCATTGTACAGACTTGTTCTTCTGTTTCCCCGCAGTGGATGCCAGAGCTGCCTGCCGAAGGTGATCTCCACAGACACGGGCGAGCCAGCACTCAGATCGCGGGCCCGACACTCCCTGCACACAGAAACCGAGGCTTAAACCATCACTTGTAGCTAGCAAGGGCCACTGCTGGCTGTCCGCGTAGGATGAGGAGTATCACACACGATTAATAAACACATCTACAGAGAGAATCTGTTGGGAGGACTGACAGCCAGATCCGTAAGCCAATACTGAATCAACAATGAAAAGAACAGTTCCAATCCAGTTAAGTCCCAGCCAAGAGAGATTCAGTTATATTTAAATCAAAAATCACCACAGCAGGGGATCATCAGCTGTTCGGCTCAGAATGTTGGATGTCTTTCTTGGAAGCTTAACTGATACAACCAAATGAATGTGAGTTACGTGTGGATGTGCAGCTGCTAAGCGTGGGGGTGGGGGCGTGCCCGTAATCTGTGGTGTGGAAGCCACGGTGATGTACACACATCCCACCCGAGCTCTGGGCGTTTCAGTAAGTCACTCCTTCACGCGGTGCACTCACTGCGCTGAACCTAAGGCGGCTCCAGGGGAAGGTCTCCACTCCTTAGGGTTTTTATAGAGTGGAAAAGCTTGGGAGCTGTGCAGCACAATGAAGGAGGCCACAGATTCTGGAACTGAAGCTAAACTGCAATAAGATCAGCTGGGTGTATCTCAACAGTACCTGCAGGCAGGTGCTTATTCTGTGGTTCTCTAAACTACCCCATGAAGGAGAAATGGACACGCTCTATTTTACTAGCCATTATGTGAAAAACCTCCCACAGCGTTGGTGTACTTTCTAGTTGCCCCCAGGTACAGAGGGTGGCATTTCTGCCCAAATCGACTAGAGAAACAGCAGTTAGGATTTGGGAATCATGGCAAAGGATTACCGGGAGAAGCCGTTATTGTAGTGATTCTGGTTGTTTCGTTTTATTAAGTTCTGCTTAAAAAACAAAGGCAGTCCACAATTGCTAAGTGAATCGGGGTGGTGTGCGGTGTGTCTCCGAGAAGCATTAAATCCATGCTGCCTCAGCAGGACTGGGATGGAGTTCTCGATTCTTGCCCATGGAGCATTCCTGCTGATTACAGAACGGCAGCTCTTTATGGGGAGGCCTCCCAGACTGCGTTTACTCCTGCATAATTCAAGATATAAAGACTGTTTATTGCCGCTAAACTGTGTGAGAAGGCACAGGACAGAGAAATAGCTCTATGCCGTCATTATGTTAATTTAGAACTCAGACATTTCCTTTCTGATGTGTTGTTCTGTACGTTTTTACTATTGATTGATTGATTGCTAGCCTTCTAATTTTCTCTCCCAACTGCCTCCCCTCTTGATCCATTTGCATCTTCTCTCAATTTGAGAAACCTTAAACACAATGTGACAATTTTATGATTTTGAAAGAATAAAGGATGTAATTTCCTGCCAGAAAAAAAACAAAAAAAGTGGAGGAGAGAGAGGAGGATAAAGGAAATAGTCTGTTAACCCTGTCTCTCCGTCCCATCAAATCTGTTCAAAGCCATCACTGGCACTGAGCAACTCAGCCAAACAATCTCTAGAACTTGAAGGCAATGCAGATTCCAGTGTCCCCAAACAGCAGGGTTTGCCATTGAGGAACAATAAGGCTCAGACCTCAGATCACAGACTGAGCAACAGAACAGAGGAGAAGCGGCAGGCGTGCCTGTGTGCACACACGCCCATGTTCACCTATGCCGTTCTCGTACCCTGACACCCGCAGATGAACCCTGTGAAATGGGACGCTGGGCCAGTGAAGAACGGGCACGTTCCACCACACAAAGAAGCTTCATCAGGTAGAGTTTAAGAGAACAGGCTCGGAAGCCAGGCTGTCTGGGTTCAATTACTGACTCTGTCATTCAGTAACTGTACCCTGGAGTAAGCTGCTTAATCTGTCTGAGCCTGTTTCCTTATAAAACTGGCGTATTATTAGCACCCACCTGAGAGGACTGTTGGGAGGATTCGGTGAACAGTGCCTGGCACAGAGTGCACGTGGAATAAATGTTAGCGATGTAGCAGGTTCTCCATGAATATATTTATGTATGAAATAAATGATTCTATAAAACAGAGATACTGCTATATTTGCCTACTCATAAATGGTAGCTTTAAGGATCAACTGAGTCAATATATGTGAAAGTCTTTGTAAATGTTAAAATGATCATTTAAATTTAAGAGTTTATTATTATGTGTACTCCCAGTGATTTTGTAAATATTCATCCACTAAGTTATGAGTGCTTCCCAGAGATCTGCCATATTCCCAGGTGCATTTGCATTATCTGCTAATGGGGGGTGGGAAAGGGTACCAACAAGTACAATCCTGAAGGAAATCATCTTGAGGAAATATGACATACAGTCATGAAACGTTAAATACAAGAAGAGGAAAAGAAAACAACAACAAAAAAGTGTCCAAAGCAATATAAGTGTTTAGAGGGATGGAGAGAATGTTGTCCTTATCTGAGCAGTCCACACCCACTGAGTTAGTTATTTCTAAGACAGGGAGATCAGTGTCAGCTGGGATGGCCCTGGAAGAAGTCAAAGACTGGCTGGGTTTAAACAGATCCTCCAACACTGTGTAAAGTACAGATAGATGCTGGAGGTCAAGGACATTCCAAGCAAGGAGAACTGAGGAAGACACAGGTAGGGCTCTAACAGTCAGAGAGCAGTGCATGGAAAGAAATAGGGCGGAGGGTGTGGAGCTGACCTAGCAGAGCATAGAGGAGAAGTAAAGGGGAGGCAACCTTACTATTCTCATCTGGGCCTTTACCCTTGCTTTGAAAAGTGTACAGTAGCCCCTCCTTATCTGAGGCATATGTTCCAAGACCCTTAGTGGATGCCTGAAACCGGGGATAGTCCCCAAACTTATATATATTGTTTTTTTCCTATACATACATACTTGTGATAAAGTTAAATTTATAAATTAGGCACTGTAAGAGATGAACAATAACTAATAAAAAATAGAACAATTATAATACACTGTAACAAAAGTTATATGAAAATGGTCTCTCTCTCAAAATATCTTATTATAGCTGTACTCACCCTTCTTGTGATGATGTGAGATGACACGATGCCTACAGGATGGGATACAGTAAGGTACTCAGATTGCCACACAATTTGAAATGAAAAAAATGGTTTCTCTCTGGAATTTTCCATTTAATGTTTTTAAACCCTGGTTGAGTGTGGGTAATGAAAACCACTAAAAGTAGAACACTAGATAAGAAGGGACAACTGAAATTCTCTCTCCCATGTCTCAACCCCTCCAGAAATATCGAAAAGGAAGAAAAAGGAAAATAAAAACAAATCAGGAACTTCAGGTGTTTTCTATCCTCTCCTTCCTCGGTAAGGAAGTAGAACTCCCCAGATAAGGATGCAGTAAAAGTCAGCACATTAATAAAATTTACTTAAGGACCAGTATTAATGATGATGGTATTTGGGCTGCAGACACTCACTTTTTAAATAACTTATATTAACCTCATTTCCCATCTCCCTTACGATAGCAAATTTTTTTGCAGAAATGTTTTTAGAGAAGTAATTTACTGGCACTTAATTACTAGTATTTAAGCAATTCAATATTCTCTTTTCTTAAGAGTCCATTAGGTTTCTATTACAATATGATACATTCTAATGAAATGTGGCTTTCTGCAAAGGTCCTCATTGTCAGTCTCCTCAAGGCGAGGTTTATCTGGACTATTAGATACTCTCCTGGCTTTGGCTACACCGAATTAGATTAATTATTTATACCTGAGGTCCGCTGCTTCAGAACTTGGGCACCTCACTTAACATTTCCCTAGTGAGTTATTACGAGTCTTATTTTTTAAATAAAATCCTCATTCCACAGTCTGTTTGATTGAGGTTAAACACAATAGTCTAGTGATTCTTGTATTAAACAGTTCAATGTCATCAGATTCTCTCCTGGGTTTTATGCCAATGAACACATTTGAAACAAATGAACCTTTAATCAAGAATACCCTCCCAGGGAAGAAGGGCAGAGGACGTCTGACCTGAAAAGTGTCTGGCACTAGTCTGGGTAGAATTATGAAAATAGGTCATAGATAGTATGCAGATTGTATTGTTTATATATCAGGAATAAATTAGAGAAATGAAAAGGGCCTTAGGAGCTCTCTCGTCTCCTTCTTTTTTTTACAGATAAAAAACAAAAAAACCAGATTAATATTCCGCAAATGGCCTTTAGATCATAGAGACTTGCTTTGTTCCAGTGGCTACTTTTAGATATTGGTCAAAGGCATCCGGAAGTAGTAAGACGTGGCGCAAGCACTGAATGGGCAGGAACTTTGGTGCACACAACAGACTCTGCTCCAGCTTATTCATGCAGGAAAGGATTTCATTAAAAAGTAGTGCCCCAAACCTCCAGGAAGGCCAAAGAGCCAGACCCAGCTGCAAAGCAGCCAGAAACAACGTCCAAGAACACTGTAGGGAAGGAGACAGTCGCTTAGCAACACCCTCGCAATTCAAGTAACACAACATGGCTCACAGCCAGGAGACTTGGGAGAGATGCTGGTTCTTCCCACTGCCACCAAGGGCTGGCATCTCAGCCACCATCCTCTCCAGGGAAGGGTTTCCACACAGACACCACCTTCCACTGCTCACTTCTCCATCCCATCTTGTGCGAGAACACCTGACCAGTGGGGCCTAACCACCAAGAAGAAGAGAAAAGCGTTTTTTGGTTTTTACCTTAGGGAGGTAAGAATGACAAAGAAATCACCCACACATCAGAAATGACAAACATCTACCAAGTCTATCAAGATTAATAGAGATTCTTAAAAAAACACTTTGATTTCCACAAGGACATCTAGAAGGGAAATGATCCCCTTTCCCTAAACTCTGCACCCCCTTCCCTCAGTAATTTTGCTTCTAACACTTGTATGACTCTGGCACACTTTATAAAATCGAAAATGTATTCTTTCGTTCCACTCCTGAAACCTCTCCCCTCCTTACACAAGCACGCTGACCTCGTGATCCGGCAATGATGAAACTCATAGGGCGGCCAGCAGAACGAAGGGAACCTTCTCCTCACCCAACCGCATTGGCGGAGGTCCATACCGTCCTGGGTTTTCTAATTCCAGCTCTGTCTTGACTGCTTGGTGAGATAAAAACGAGAATGGTGCCTGGCAGGTAGTGGCTCATGGCTAGAATCTGTCTGTTTCTTAGCTCTGGGGCCTTAATTCTCAAAGACATTGAAGTATTTTGAGGATGCTGTTTACCTTGATGTGAGCAGAATTAGCCTTAGACACTAAGCCTTTATGGCAAGTTTTATTGTCCAAGGCAAATATAACCTGTTAAGATTTACAGGCTTTATTAACAGCAATAACCATTTTACAGCCAACATCAGTAAATCAGGGTTTATTGAGAACTCTACAATTTTAATCTGTGGAAAACCATTAAAATGTCAGATTTTCATTGGATATAATTTCTAACTTTTATGAAAGATAGATTTTCCATTTAATTGGGGAGTAGAAAATAGTGCCGTATGGGATAATGAATTGTTTTGAAAGGAGCAAATTGGTTTTAGCTAAACAACAAGTGTCAAACACTGGAGTTATCTTCAGTTAGAACTGCCCCAAGGTTAAAGTTAAAAGTATCCGTAGTGGTAAAAATATTCTAGTACAGCTAGCGCCAGAATGAGCTCAGAGAGTTTAGAAAGCTTGAATTATCATCCATTCACATTTCAGTTTTTTTGGAAAAAGTGCGTGACCTATTATTCCATCCAAACCAGTATCTAAATGAGTCTGGTGAGAATCTTCAAGTTCATGCACCATTTTTCAAAAAGGTTTATTTTTATTTTCGCTAACAATACTACCTTTCATAAGACTCTCTAATGGGATAAGGAAGGTGAACAAACATTGATAGTTACCAGATTCCATCAATAACCATTTATTTCCTCCACGTGCTAGATTATAACAAAGGGAGGCTTGGAAGCCATAGGTCAGTGATAGCATATCTGCTATAATGCCTGACAGTCCACCCCTTAGAAATAGAGATTTTGGGATTAAAAATCTCTTCTCACTAATATGCTGATCCTAAATCTGCTGTAAATTCTGTTTCTTTATTGGAAATAGATAATCTTGTGATAAAACTCAGAAGAGAGCCCGGAGAGTGGTGGGGGACAGGGAGCTGCGGCAGGACATCTGTGGAGCTGCTGCAGTGTCTCTGTGGTAAGTGTTTCTGTCCTTTGATGCAACCGAAGGGCAAGAACAGAGGGCACAGGCTGGAGAGGCAGAGCTCATGGGCAGCCCAGGGTGAGGAAGGGTTGGTCTTAGCAGCATCCTATTGTTCATGGGGCTGAAAACATACTAGATATTGCAAGAGTTTTAGTTTCAATCAGGTTCCTCAACCATAATAGAGTCCTGATCTTTCTTTGAGAATTAAAGGTTCACGAAACTTTAGAAAAGAAGAGGATGAGGCGAAGGAGGAGGAAGAAGAACAGAAATCACAATAATCTCTATTATTTATTTAGTATTAGGACTATGCTAAATGTTTTGCATATTCTTGGGGTTGTTTTTTTTCTGCCTCACAGCAATCTTCCAAGGAAAATATTGTTCTCATTTTTGGATGAGGAATCTGAGGTCAGGGTGACTAGTAAATTGCTAGAGGTCAGCATTTCTAAGTGCTAGTCTGTTTGACTCCAAATTTCATACTTCTCCACCACTGCGTCTCATTAACAATCCTCAGTTCTGTTTCTACCATGTCCCGACCTCACTGATGTATACCAGGAAAGAGAGCCCTGTGATAGATATTAGTGTACATTTGTCAGAATATATCTGGGGCCCTTCATGACAATGACGTATGTCAGGGCCATGGCCAAACACAGGAAAACTGTAATGAGATACAGATTACCCTCGGTCCTCCCGCCTTCACTTTTATATGTCTCCAAGGCCTCCTGTCTATAACTGGAGACGTCCTATACCATCCCATCTCCTAGGATGGCATCGAACCCAGGCTCCTGGCCTTGGCGCCACCGAGGCTCCACAGATGTCCTGCTGTAGCTCCCTGCCCCCCATCCCCACTCCCAAAGCCTCTACTCTTAGCTCTCTGTTCTGAGTTCTGTCATGAGATTATCTATTTCCAATGAAGAAACAGAATTTACAGCAGATTTAGGATCAGCACATTAGTGAAAAGAGATATGAATCCCCAAATTTCTATCCCTCAGGGGTGGACTGTCAGGCATTATAGCAAACACATATGCTGTCACCGGCCTGTGGCTCCCAGGTTTCAAGAAGGCTTGGGAATACTATACCCATAGTCTCATTAAAAACAAACAGAAGCTATTAGAGAAAGGAACTATCCAAGCTCTAAGGTTAGATTGGCTTCCTGGTGAACTGAGAGTGCAGACAAGTCCCTGTAAGGTGGACGTGAAAACACCAGTAGTCTTCTGGAATCTCATAGCAGTCTTTAGCAAAGTAAATGAAATAACATACAAAACCAATTAACACAGTACCTGGCACATGGGGGCATTCCAGAAAGGGTAGGTCTGTCTTTCTTATACAAACCACTGTCGCTGGTCACATAGATGAGTTAGTTGCCAAGGAAAGTCTATCTTACAGCAAAGAAGACCATTGCATATGTCTGGTGAAAACAAGACTTGGACTTGCCCCCAACATGCCTTTTAATGTGCCAAGCAGGAGACTTCTTATGCCACTGCAGGGCAAAACCAACTGCCCTGGCAGCCACAACCCTTTCTGGGGATGGCCTGTGGGCCCCCAGGAGGTGGGCAGAAAGGGAACCAGGTGGTGCAGTGGAGAGGGTGGAACATGGTCTGCTCAGGGAAGATAACTGATACTATTTCACAGTGACAATTACATAGCTGATCAATTTCCAAGCCCAGCTCCCAATTACTGTCATACCCAAGAGTCATTTACTGTTGGGTCCTCCATGACTGAGGACAGTAAGCTCGAAGATACACTTTTCAAGAGCTGAAGACCACATGCCAGGCATTGGCAGACATCTCCATGCCGGGACACCCCGACATTTGCAAGGTTATGAATATTTTCACTTTCCTTCCCTAGCCTTCACTTTCTCTCAGCTTTCTGCTCTCATTCTGCCTTCCCTTCCACAGCAACGCAGATGTCGGTGGCAATAACGACTGCATAAGCTATTGCTGAAACCGAAGGAGCTATGGATATTGGTGTACAGACACAGGTAGTACCAACTCATAAACAGGTGCAATTTCAAAATAACTCAAGTGTTTTGAAATGGGATGCTAGCTTGCATTAGGACATGCTGTACATGCTTGTTAGGGCCCCACAACAGCCCATTCCACAATGTAGTTGAAACACTCTCCATATCCACCTACAAAATAAAAGGTAGAAAACAAAGCCTCCCCAACCCCCCTCGGCCCAGAATTTGTGCATTAAACCATCTTTCAGCCCCTATGGCTCCTCAGAATGGCCCTCTTTAATTTTAGCCAGGCTGACTCTAAAACGTATTTCTAGAACTTCTACATGGTTAGAATGAAAGAGTGGTAGGATGTCAAAGGGGGACAGGGGAGTGCACTGAGGTGAGCAGTGCCCTCTCCACGTGGAACCTGGGCGTGTGACCTGATGTGAAAACGAGGTCTCTGCAGACGGACCCTGGCCCAGAACATGAACCTGAGGCTACTGGATCAGGGCTGGCCCTAACCAATGACTTGTGTCCTTACAAGAAGGGAGAAGTCCAGACACACAGAGAGAAGAAGACCACGTGAAGACACGGGCAGATGGGCGTGATGTGTCTACAAGGCGAGGTCACCACGACTGCTGAAAGCGCTGGCCGCCGGGAGAGACGCACAGGAGGATGGCCTTCCAGAGCCCGCAGGAAGAGCCAACCCTGCCCACAGGCTGGGTTCTGACTTCTGCCGTCCAGGGAGAGAACACATTGTTCACTGTCTGAGGCTATCTCGTTGATACATCTGTCACAGCAGCCCTAGGGAACTAATAAAGAAAGTGAACCCCTACGTTTGGAAATTTGGCAGGAGGGTAGGTACCAGAAAGGAAAGTGCACTTTCGTTCAGATACGTCTGCCCCGGGTTCTCTCTCCCGTTCTACAGCTCACCCAAATATTTTCTCACGGACACTGTGCGTGTGGCCACGGGCGGTTTCCCACATCCTGCTCTGCTCCCGTGGTCACGGATGAAAAGCCCCCTCAGAAGCTAATGAAGATGGGAAAGGAGGTGAGTGAGCAGGCAGAACGCGTTTGCCTTCAGGAACAGGCAAGACATGAGGAGGGAGGTGCACAGGGCCGTTTCCAAGTTTTCACCCAGTTCCGCCTTTGCCAAGTGGCTGAACAGACAGGAATGCTGCTTCCTCCCCAGGGGTTAGCCCACAACCCACGGGAACCCACTCCACCGGCCACGGCCCTGACCAAGCCTGACGCCCTGTATTCACAAATCCCCTGCAATTTCAGGAAAGCTGCTTCAGAGAGAGAGAGAGAGAGAGAGAGAGAGGGAGAGAGAGAGAGAGAGCGAGAGAGAGAGAGAGAAGGCGTGTGGGTATGGCTGTGTGTGTGCATACACACTCCTGGGTGCATTTACACACCAAGGTATATTTTCCCTTTTGGCTATGATCTTAATAGACTGCACATCCTTTATACGTCTCTCCTTTGTTCTCTCTCTTTTACTTATTTATTTTTATTTGTGTCTTCAAAGAGCAGGTAGGGAATGTTTTACTCACTTTTTAGTACCAGATGGAAGGAAAACAACAAGACCAAAGTCTAATGGGTTTCACAGCTTTGTCTGGAGCAGACCCTGCTATAACCTCAAGTATTCATCAAAATAGAAAAGTAGTTTTCATTCATAGTCAACAAATATTTACTGAGCACCTGGATATGAGAAGTGGTATCTTCTTTTCTGGAGAAACAGCGATAGAAAAAAATAAACAAAAACGTTCCTCATGAAGCTGAAATTCTAGTGGAGTAGAAAGAAAAGAAGCAAAGTAAATACAGTAGTATGTTTGTGATAAGAGCTAAGGAAAAAATATAAAGCAGGGAAGGGAGCTTGAAAGTATATGTAGGGGGTGGGTTAGGGACACTGACGCCACTGTAATTAATCTTGTTATCAATAACAGGAAAGGAGCAAAGGGAAGGACAAAGTATAGACATATCTGGGCAGCTTTACCAGGAAGCTGCAGCTTCACACTCCCCAGGGAGCTACCCATCTACTCTTCACAGATCACTGGGGGAAGGGACTGGTCAGGGGGGAAATAGACTCATGCCCAGTAAAGTTGGGGGACCAGCAAAGGTGCCTGCTGACAGTCACATCTGGGAATAGGTCATTGGCCAGAATAGGTGTGGCCACTGCAAGGGCACAAAATTTGGGATATTTAATCCCCTAAACAAGTGGCCATGGTCCACGCGGTCCCCACACACAATGGATTAATGGACTTTAATTAGCTACTGAACTGGACCTGGCTGCAACATGGAACAGCAACTCTGGACACTGGCTTTGCTTTTTGCTCTATTGAGTCCCCAGCTACACTTCTTCCAGGACTGGATTCGGGGAAATTGGACTTTGGAAACTCAGGGATGTAATTCTACACAAATAAAAATCACTCATCCTCCCATGTGAGTCTCAGAAAACTCTTTTTCTTGAGATATTGTCAGGACTCCACTCCCAGAACTCAGTGGGGAAAGGAATACCCCCAATTCTCCAATAACAATAAAGTGTCCAGAGCAGGCCTCACTGAGCAGGTGGTATTTGAGCAAGCCTAAAGGGAGGGATGAAGCAATATAATAGCTGAGGAAGAATGTTCTAGCAGGAGGCCATCATGTGCAAAGGCCCTGAGGTATAAGCACGGCTGGCATACCTGAGGAAGAGTGAGGATGCCCATGTGGCTACAGGGAGGTCAGCTGCAGATTAGCAGAAGATGAGGTCAGAGGTAACAGCAGGCCAGATTATGTTAGGCCACGTAGGCACCAAAAGAACAGAGACTTTTACCCTGAGTGCTTTGAGGAACTGTTTAAAGATTTTAAACAGAGTTAGCCCTTAAATGGCTGCAAGACCCTTGGTAGGTCATTGATCTGAGCATCAGTTTTCTTGCCTTTAAAATGCAAAGGCTGTGCCAGGTAAATATCAAAGTTCTCTTCCAGCTGTAAAAATTGATTACTAGACATCGGAGAACGTTAGGTTCCCACAGGCAGATAGCTAATAAAAACATGACCTTCCTCTCCGTTTCACTCTGCCAAAGTTGACAGCGGTGACCCAGCACAGGCTTGGAAGGAAGCCTGGCTATCCACACAGCCAGTATGACATAGATGAGATGCTTTTATGCATGAAGCATTTGCAAATTGGGATTTTGAGAGAGGGGTAGTGAACTGCTGATACCCAAATCAGTCTCCCATGGGCACTTAGGATGCCCTAAATGAGGCTGACATGGTCACCTGTGCACTGAATGCCCTACTGCCTGTCACCCTGCTCAGGAACCCGGGGCGCACTTTGGAAAGAACAGGGTGGTGGGGAAAAAAAAAAAAAAACAAGTATCTTTCGGTTTCACCAAAAATAAAAATCTAAAGAAATAAGCATTTTCCTTTCTAATCATTTCATATCATGCATGGAATATTCACTTTAATTTTCAAGTCTGTTCATTTCATTTCTATGAATCATAAGAACTTTGCATAGAGTCTGCCCAGCATGCTTTCTAAGTACGCCACTGTGTGTGTCTCTTCATTCCCCTTTATTTTTTCTGCCCCTTTGTCTGTTCAAGTATGAAATCCCACAGGAACTTTAGCTAAACTGCGAGGCAGAAGCTCCTGTTGTTTTCTTTTTGTTTGTTTGTTTGTTTTTAAATACCTCTTCCTCAGTGAATAAACCAGAGCTCTAAGGACAGTTTCCTAGCTTCCCAGAGAAAAGCCACAGCTGTGTGATGCTCAAGTCGGGCCCATGTTACACACTTGCAATTCTACGAAGTATTCCTTGTATTTCTGAGTCACCCCTGCTTTCACCAATGCTGCCTTAATAATCGTATTACTAGTCTCTCAGAGCATCTGGTACGAGTGACTGGAAGGTCTAGGAAGCTTCCCTATTACCACAGTAGCCTATTACTGACAATTATATTCTAAGAATATGGCAGAAGTGCTAGAAAACATGCAAAACATAAAAACCACAGTGACTGGATTCTAGATGCCTCCCTGTGAAGAAAGAATAAGAGGTCGAAGACGGGTGGCCCATCACCTTGGCCATCATGTCAACACAGTGCCTCAAACATAATAAATGCTCACTGAATCTTCCATCAGCAAATGAAGACTGAGCAAATGCAAACACCATTGAAAGTCGGCACCAGGGGCTTACCTTTCTTCCCTGGGCACTCACTCACACGGACAGCATTGTAATGAACCCAGTTATTCATTAGCAGAGAAAGCAAATGCAAGGGAAATATTATAGGCATGCTCAGTAAAGTCTGGGTGACATAGTTCCTTGCCTGTCAGTCACGCCTGGGAACAGGTTATTGGCCAAAGTAGGCGTGGCCACTGCAAGCGTGGGAAGATCTGATGTTTCATCTCCTAAACAGAGAAGTTGCTCTCTTGCCTCTTGCCTCTTGGTTCACGCTGCTGGCTTGTGGAGCTCTCACACTCCTGCATTTGTCCACATGGCCATGCAGACCTCACACACAGTGGACTGATGGACTGTAACTAGCCTGATGCTACGCTGGACCCAGCTCCACCGTGCAACGGAAACTCTGGATGCTGGCTTTGCTTCTAGCTCTGCTGAATCCCCAGCTGTGCGTCTTCCAGGACTAGTTTAAGGGAAATGGGACCCAGGGATGTAATACCACACAAATAAAGCTTTCCACCACATCTCATCCTCCCATGGGGGCCTCTAGAAATGCTTATTCCCACTAGCAATGAAGGAATTCCATCACGCGTTTCTCCAATAACACGACCTTGCTTGCTCGAGCTCAGAGTGATCCATAAGCCATATGCGTGTCAGAGTGGCGGAGGTGACTGACTAAAGACACAGAGGGTGCCACCCACACGAACTGAGGTCACCCAAAGCAAGAACATAGGCCAAATCCTACCCAGGCTGCCTAGCAAGAGCACAGTGTCAACAAGAAAGTATATGAGAGACAATTTCCTCTTCCAACTGATTTCCTTCACACTTTCTTCACCATCTTTATCATTTGCATCCAGATGGCAAGAATGCCAGACACAGGCTCTTTTACTTCACACGTATGAGCGCACAGGACTCCGCCCTCCCTCCTGGGAACAGGCAGGTCCAGGACTCCGCCCTCCCTCCTGGGAACAGGCAGGTCCCACCGCAGTGCCCCTCACCTCGGCAGCAGGGACTCCCTCTGGCGGACGGCAGTGCAGCACGATCATGCCTTCGATGGGAACCTCCCTTCCCTGTGGATCTTGTTCAAAGTTCTTCCGCAAATCTGCAAAGAAGTGGGAGACACATGACACTTAGCTCCAGGGCCAGAATCAGTCACATTGGCTCCAAATACAATCACGTAGAGAGCTTACTGCCACGACCTAGATACACCCACGCAAAGTCACTTGTTTCAGGAGTTCCACACTGAGAGAGTCCTTTTCCCAAATAGGCACAAGCGCATTTGAAATAAACCTTAACAAAACTGCTCCTAATGCTCTGTATTGATGAGAAGGATGAAAGATTTACTGGGGAGCAGGAAAAAAACAGAACGCAATATGTTATGAGTCTTTGCCAGCATTATCTGCTTAGCAACAGATGAAACACTTGGCCTAATAAATTGCCATCCACAGCTATTATGCAGTTGAGATGCATGTGATTTTATTTTTTATTAACTAAAGAATACGTTATTAATCTGTAACCTCTGCCATTCCCTTAACCCTCTAGGGACTCTAGAAGATGATAATAGAGTGAGATTACCTATTAGTCTTTTATTTGTAACCAGGGAGAAGGGGCCACATTGCACCACAACAAAATCTATAATCTAGCCAACCCAACACATAATTAAAAAATGCAATGCCCTCTATTTAAACACAAATGCTGGGTATCTGTGTAGTGCCCCTCACGGAGGGCTCTGGGCACTCTGCAAACAAGCTGCACTGTTAACCTTTCAGACATGGAAGGGAGACGCTTGGAGAGGTTAATTGGCTGGCCAGTGGTCACGGAGCAGCAACGCCAGTGATAGGGAGAAATTCACCACGCTTCCGGACATCCAGCCTGACTGCGAACCAGCAAAGCCTTCTAAGGGAAGAGGACACATGGCAGTTCAGAGAGAGCTTCATTTGCATGGCTTTCCACTTGAGCAGATGCTTCATTAACAACAGGGGGACTTGACCTTTGCTTCCTTTGAGGTGTCATAACAACACTGTAATAATTTCACAGCACCAGCTGAATTCCTGCAGTCACTTCAAAGTGTGGGTTCGCAGTGCGAAGACAGTTTTACAAGTCCTCCTCAATGTAAACGATTCCCCCTCCCTCCCTATGTATTTTTCTTCAATTGAGTATCTCAAATTACAGGCTGTGGATTTATTGATTTAATTTTCTTCAGTGCTTACAATAACATGAAATATGTTCCCTGTAAAGAGCAGAGCTCCAGACTCAGTTACATCTTTATAAATTTTATAAATACATTAAACTTGCTTTTAGCAAGTCAAAAACACCCGACGAATACCAAGCACAGCAATCCATGTATTTACTTGCTTTTGAATTTCACTCTTAATGTTTTCCCTCCCAGAGGCAACCAATGTCTTTTGTCGGTGGTGCTATGTATTCAGAGATCTACATGAGTACATAGGAGGCAAAAGATCCTACAAAGACTTGCACTGCAGGCAGATGGCATGATCCAGCTTCTTATTTCTCTGTTGTCCCCAAAATGGTAAAGCCAGTTTCCCTCTGTTGGAGATGCATATATATTTTACAGCCTTTATAATTCAGAATTTCTGACTCCAAGTATGACGAAGGTCACATAATTGATGACAAAACTGTGAATGAAGGGACTGTGAGTAAACTCCAGAATAAAAATATCTCACCCTTTCCTCCACAATCTTACCACAAATTCTCCTTTGCTCTCGCAGCAAGAGATCTTTGAGTCGAAAATCCCTTTCTCATTTATTTATCAGAACTATACAGAAATTAGTCTGTCATAGAGAGTGAGTGACTAACATAAGATACCAGTTTGCTAAAGTAAAGGGCTGTGTTTTTGTGGCAAATTTTGTTAGTGTGTTTGCCATTTTTTTCTTTTCCTTTATTGCTTTGCTGTTTGAAGGAAGTCTTACTCAGTGGTGCTAAAAACAGACTGCAGGTTGACAACAGCTAATACTCTGCAATCAACCAGTTGAAGCACAGAGAGCCAACTGTTCAATAAATACATAATTAAATATGCACAAAAAAAAAAAAGGAAAACCTTGTATTGACACCGGAATATAGGAAAGGGTATGATCTACAAATAAGAAACTTTGAGAAATTTCTAGTGGATCTCATACAGTCAAGATCAGTTGGAAGACAGGGCCCACTCAACCTCTTGCTCTTCCCAACTCACTTTTGAAAGCACTGGAAGAGTTCCAACAAGAAGCATATTAACGCCTCTCGGTGTGGAGACACAATGATTAAAGGCAATGAATAGGGGGTTAGGGAAAAACTGGTGTGTCATATATCTGGATCCAACTCCTAACAGATGGCCATTCTTGCACCAAATACCACACCAAGGGAAAAACCCAAGTATCACCAAGACCTGGCCTGCAGGGATACCAACATTTCTGACCCCCAAAGAGGGCAAACATACCAGACAAATTTCAGCCAGCTACTGAATATAATACAAATTACTGAAATAGACCCTTAAAATCAGAGGTAAATGCATCCAACTCTACCTCTGATTCCCACCAGAGGTCACCCAACTTAATTGGTTTCTGAATTGGCAACTAAATACTTTTATCACCCATGTTAGTTCCAAGGCTTGAAAGATTCAGATGGGAACCTATGCAACTTCTAACAGTAGGGGAAATATCCCCAGCCACATAAAAATAATTATAATAAAATGAAGGAGACAAACCATAGAATTGAAATTAAATGGCTTCTTCTTAAGATAAGGAACAAGAGGCATTTTCAGATAACGTGTAATTTAAGTTGTTTAAAGTCAAAAGGAAACAGCAACTGAGAATCTAGAGTAGGGAGTTATAAATAGGATAACATCTGAGATCAAGGAAATTGCTACTATGCAGAAAACACACACACACACACACACACACACACGAAAAACCCCAACACTGATGAATTAATAATATATCTATCATAGAGATGGTAAATAGTATGCTGAATATTGCAGAAAACTAAATTAATGAAACAGAAGATAGGGGCATCGGTCAGGATCCAGGCTGTAAAACAAAGCATACCAGTTGTTTTAACAGAAAATATTAATGTAAAGAATTGGAGAAGGAAAAAGGCAGAGTGGAACTTTGGGAGCAGGTGAACCCTAGAAGAGGGGGATAGAGGAACAAGGGGGAGAGGTTGGAGTTACAGAACTTTGAAGCTTAGCAAGAAATCAAATGTCCAAGGAGAGGCCACTGCATGGTGCCAGCACCTCAGAACATCAAGAGTCAAGACCCAGACCTCTGAAGAAGGATTGCCCACCACACTGGTGATGGTATCTCTAGGGGGTATAATTAAGCTGTTTCTGGAAACATATGAAAAAACAAACAAACAAAAAAACAAGCTGGAAACAAGAAGCAACTGCCACTTCCAAGATGAAGAAACTGCTGGCCAGTCTCCTCTGGCATCCCTATGGTGGATCTGGTAAGGGAGTCCCAGCCCCAAGCTTCACAAATTATGGACCCCTGGTTTTAGAAATGGGAGACAACAGCTTGGTAACCAACAAATCCCAGTTTAAGAAATTTCCTCCAATAGAGCTCTTGTAATTGCTTACTCCGCATCTTTCTTCCTCTCTAGATCTAAGATCTGTGAAGGCGGGCTTTATGTCTGACATGTCCCCCTTACATCCCCAGTGCCTACTGGATATCAGATATAGGACAGAGCCTTAATAAATATATGTTGACTAAGTAAGCTAAGAGAAAAATAATAAAATGATAATGAATTTAGCAGAAAAAGATGAAATAAATAACAAAGATAATGCTGAGATGGAGAAATACCACATTAAATAGAATAGGAATTGTAGAAAGAGACAACAAGCTGAAAGAAATGATAATCAATATAATAATAATTATTATTCTCTGAGCTAAAAAAAAATTGTATTTCCAAAGAGGTCATTGGATACATGGCAAAATAGTTTTAAAAGGAAAAAAAGATAATAGGTATATCATAGTTGAAATTTTGAATTTTAACATAATGAAAAAATTTTTAAATAATAATTTTATAAATTTTTTTGTAGTAAATAAACAAACAGAAGCACCTAACAATTTCATGGGTAGAAAGAATTAACATTGTTAAAATTTCTATACTATCCAAAGCCATCTATAGAGTCAATGCAATCGCTACCAAAATTCCAATTTTTCACAGAAATATAAAAAATCCTAAAATTCACCTGGAATCACAAAAGACCCCGAAGAGCAAAAGCAATCTTGAGACAGAAAACAAAGCTGAAGGCTTCACATTTCCTGATTTCAAACTTCACTACAAAGCTTTAGTAATTAGAACAGTATGGTACGGCTATAAAAACAGATACATAGATCAATGAAACAGGACTCAGAGTCCAGGAAAAAAACATCAAATATACAGTCAAGTAATACTTCACAAGGGGACCAAGTATGCTAAATAGGGAAAGGGTAGTCTCTTCAATAAATGACATTGGAAAAGCTGGATATTCATATGCAACACAATGAAATTGGACCCCTAGCTTACACCGTTCACAAAAATTAACTCAAAATGAATTAAAGACTTAAATGTAAGACCTAAAACCATAAACCTCTAAGAAGAAAACACAGAAAAAAAGCCCTTTGACTTGTTCTGGACAACAATTTTTTGGATCTGACATCAAAGGCACAAGGAACAGAAGTGGAAATAAAAAAGCATGACACATCAAGGTAAAAAGTTTCTACGCAGCTAAAGAAATGACCATCAAAGTGAAAAGGCAACTTAAAAAATGTGAGAAAGTATTTACAAACCATATATCTCATGAAAGGTTAATATCCAAAATATATAAGAAACTCATTCAACTCAACAGGAAAAACACAAACAATGCCATTGAATAAAGGACAAAGGACCTGATTACACATTTTGCCAAAGAAGACAAAAGGTACATGAAAAGGTACTCAACATCAGTAACCATCAGAGAAATGCAAATCAAATCCACAGTTAGATATCACTTCACTCCTGCTAGAATGGCTATTATCCAAACAACAAGAGAGAAGTGCTGGTGAAAATGTGAGGAAAAAGAACTCTTATGCACGTTTGGTGGGAATAAAATTGGTGCAGCCACTATGAAAAACTATATGGAGCTTCCTTAAAAATTTTTAATAGAACTACCATAAAGTCCAGCAATCCCATTTCTGGATAAGTATCTGACAGAAATGAAATCAGTGTCTCAAAGAGATGCCTGCACCTCTATGCTGCAGCATTATTCACAAAGACATGGAAACAACCTAAGTGTCCACAGAGGGATGAACATCACACACACACGGATGGTATTCAGTGTCATTTGCTACAACATGGATGGACTTTGAGGGCACAAGGCTAGGTGAAATAAGTCAGAGAAAGGCAAATTCTGTGTGATCTCACATATGTGCGGAATCTGAAAAAGCAGAATTACCGGAAAGGAGGAGTAAATGGGTGGTTGCCAGGGGCTGGGAGGTGAGGAAAACGGAGATGTCAGTCAAAGGATAAAACTTCCACTTATAAGATGAATAAGTTCTGGGGACCTAACAGACAGCATGGTGAATATAGTTAACAATACCGTATTAAATATTTGAAAGTTACTGAGAGAGTAAATTTTAAATGTTCTCATTACAAGAAAAAAAAGTAAATATGTGATGTAATGGATATGTTAACTAACCGTATTGTGGAAATCATTTCACAGTATAATCATATATCAAACCATCCCACTGTACACCTTAAATTTGCACAATGTTATTCATCACCAATATCTCAATACGTTTTTTTAAAAAGAATTATTTGACAACGAAAAAATAATCAGGCTACGACTAGAAGTTTTCTCTAGATGAGCATATACCAGAGTATAATTAATGGAATCTGTTTCTTTTTTTTTAGTAAAATACATGGGTACTAATTTTCTATTCCCAAACAAGTTATTATTCATGAGCAAATTGACAATAGTCTCAGACATGATTGAGCCAAGAGATTTTAATCAGCCTCATAGCTTTCCTGAAATTACCTTTTTAAATAAAATAAATGATGAAAAGACACTCAAAATAATGAATTAATTGGAAGTTATGGTTTTAAGAAATCTGGCAGTGGGCAATAAAAAACATTTAATATAAGTCTAAATAATTTTTATAATATATAAAATTATTCATGTAATTATCTAAAACTCTGGAAAGAGAAATGCATAATATCTCATAAACATGCATAATAACTAACCAACAATAAAATTTTAAACTGCTAGGTCATGTGTTCCAGAAATACACTAGACAATATTGCAAACCTTGGAAGGGGTGGGGGCTGGAGACTGAGTATCTGATTGAATTTAGGACTTACACTTTGATAAGTATCTTTATCTCTCTTTGCCTCAGTTTCATCATCTATAAAATGAGAATTATAATTCCTATTACAGTTTTTGTGAGAATGAAAGGCTAATACATGTAACATCCTTTTAAGAGCACTGAAAGCTTAATAAAGATCATTTATGTTACTAAATACTATTGCAAAGCCATGATGGTAAAGGGGATGGTTTTGTCATAAATCAGATAGAAAAATTAATTATAAAACAGAGCATTTTAAAAAGATACTCAAGCACTGGCCAGTGTGGCTCAGTTGGTTGAATGTTGTCCTGTGCCCCAAAAGGGTCACTGGTTTGATTCATGGCCAGGGCACATGCCCAGGGTGTAGATTTGATCTCTGGTTGAGGTGCGTGTGAGAGGCAGCTAATCAATGTTCCACTCTCACATCAATGTTTCTCTCTCTCCCAATCAATAAAAATATATATTTTTTAAAAGTATCAAAATAAACATCATTGTACAAAAAAAATAAAAATAAAAGACACACAAATAAAAGCAGTAAGAAGAATATGATAAAAGTGACATATGAATTGAGTGGGCAAAGGCATTAGGGATGTCCTTTTGGAGAAAAAGATAAAAATTAGATTTATGTCTTATTTACACCAAAGTAAATCCCAACTTGATAAAAAATATTTTCTACACAAAACCACAGCAGTATTAAAATATTTTGCTTTAGTTTTACTGTTGACACTATTACAGATGTCCCCATTCCCCTCATACCCACCTCCACCCAGCCCCCCCCCTTCCCCGCTATTGAATCTTAGAATGGCAAAGACCTTTCTAACCTAAAACTGAAGGAAGAACAAACACTTAAAGTAATGATTGGCAGATATTATTTTATCAAAATTAAAAATCAGTTTTATCTAAAATATTATAAACAAAATTTTAGGCAGAGGCTTAACACCTTTAATACAGAAAGGGCACTTATGAAGCAAAATGAGAAGGATAAATGCCCTAAAATAAAATGGCAAATGGGCATAGAAACAGAATTTACAAAAGAAGAAACACAAATGGCTAATAAAGACATTTAGGGGGACCCATATCACTATTTATTTAAAAAAATGTCAACTAAATAAAGCACCAATATGGCCCTTTATTCATCCAAACAGGCTCTGTGTTTCTTTGCTGTAAATAATTTTTAGCATTGAAAAGAGTATAGGAAACTAGACTGTCTTAAATATTGTTAGAAAAAATAAAAATGGGTAAGTAGGAAGAGCAAGTTGAAGTACACGTCAAGATTACTTTAAATGTTCATTTATATGTTTGTTATCCCATAAATGAGCAAACAATATATGGTGTATTCATGCAATGGAATATTATTTGGCAGGCAATAAAGGGAGATGAAGTGCTGATACATACTACAACAAGGGTGAATCTTGAAAACATGCTGAATGAAAGAAGCCAGACTCAAAGACCACACACTATGATTCCATTTAAATAAAATATCCGGAATAAGCAAATTCATAGGGCCGGAAAGTAGATTGACTGGTCATTGTCCAGGGCTGCAGATGGGTAGGTGTGGTAGAAACATCACTGCTCTTGAAAACAGTTTTCTTTTTTGGTGTGACGGAGGGTTTTAAAATGGACACTGGCAATGATTGTACACCTCCGAGAGTACCCTGGACACTATTTAACTGTACACTTGAAATAGGTGGATCAATTACAGGTATGAAGAGTTATATCTCAATAAAGCTACTATTAGAAAGAGTTCATTTATATGATTCAATAATTTACACTTCTAAAATTTTCTAAGAAAATGATTTGACAGCTATATAAAAATATAGTATTGTGATATTGCTCAAATAATGAGTTATGATGCTGAACAATTGCTAACAATCTAAATATTTAATAGCACAGGAATGGTTAATATTTTTTTGGTGCTTTCATATAATGGAATAGCATGCAGACATTAAAAATTAAAAAGATATGAACTATTGATATATACAACAATGACCAAGATGAATCTTCAGAGAAAAATGCTGAGTGAAAAAGCCAATCCCCAAAACTTACATACTGTGTGATTCAGTTTTTATATAACATTATGTAAATGACAACACTGTAGACGTGAAGAGCAGGTGAACGGTCCCTGGGGGGTCGGGAGAGGGGTGAAAGCAGGAAGGAAGTGGACATGCCCACAAATGGGCGACATGAACGATTCTTTGAAATGGTATAAATGTCCTATATCTTGACTGTGTCTGTGGCAATCCCCCAGCTGTGATATTATGTATTATGTTGCCACAGTTTTACAATATATTACCAGTCGGGGGAACTGGCAGAGGATACACAGAATCACTTTTTACTATTTCTTATGACTGAATGTGTCTATAATTATCTCAAAATTGAAAATATAATTGAAAAGAGAATATTTAAAAATGTTCAAGCCCAGAAGGTGTGACTCAGTGGACTCAGTGTCATTCCATGGACTGAGAGGTCCCGGTTCGATTCCCGGTCAGGGCACATGCCTGTGTTGCAGGCTCGAACCCAGGTAGGGGGAATGCAGGAGGCAGCCGATCAATGTATCTCTCTTACATTGACGTCTCTATCTATCTCTCCTTTCCTCTCTCTTTAAAGAAATCAATAAAAACATTAAAAAATTTTTTTCAAGTAAATGTTTGAATAAATTGCTAAATAAAATAGTTTGTAGTGAATGATCTCTACCTTTAATATATTTTTAATAAGTAAGAAGTGTCTTCCTTCAAATTATATTTTTATGGAATGTATCTACTACCAAATAAAACTAGGTACATCTGCATTAAAAACTTATTTCTGGCCCGGACGGTGTGGCTCAGTGGTTGCACCCATGCACCAAGAGGTCACCGGTTCAATTCCTGGTCAGGGCACATGCCCAGGTTGTGGGCCCAATCCCCAGTGCGGGGCATGCAGGAGGCAGCCAATCAATGTTCTCTCTCATGGATGTTTCTCTCTCTCCCTTTTCCTTCCTCTCTCTCTAAAAATTAATAAAAAGAAAAAAATTTTAACAAGAACAACAACAAAACTTATTTCTGCAGGTGGCCATTCTCTTAACTTACCTTCAGGTTTTCAGTAAATGTGCAACAGCCTCTTACATTCACACATGCTGCCAGGCAGTGGGGGTGCATTACTGAACTTGACATAGTCCATTCTAGCCCTCCCATAGCATATGTTTCAGCAGGGAGGATAGACATTAAACAAGTAATTATGAGGTATATAGATGAGTAAGGAGATAGAGAGGTGGAAAGTTCTGTAAAAATGTAGCACAGTGGGGCCTATCTTAATCTAGTGAGTGATTCCAGGCAAGTTTCTCAGAGAAAGTTATAAGTAAGTAGAAGCAGACACACCATACCTCATTTACTGTTTCAGTCAGACTTCTACTGGCTTAATTTTTTAAAAAACATCTATATACTCTCTTGTTCCTTTCTTGGAAGTCTGCAAAATGCTTGCCTGGCTAATTCTCTTTCCATAAGTTATCACGGCACATAAGGACACTCTTTTATTAGACTTGGTCTTCTAGTCATACATATTGAGAGGGTGGAACATAAATAGCTTCCTACCTTGTGATCTCGCTTATAATCATGCTCACATGGTCTATGGGAGGGAGAAAAGCAATACTTGTCACGTTGTTTGGTATAAGGGAACTGAACTGAACTGCACACATACACAAGATTGATGATTTAAAGATTTTAAAATGGCAACTGGTGTGGGGTTACAACATATGCTATAGGAAAGCCCTAAAGAGAAATCACTCAACATTTCAAAGATCTACTGAATTATTATGGGTATATTAATTATCTTTTTCATTTCTTTCTTTAGTTCCCAAAATTTCTGGGATGAACATCAATTACTTCTACAACCAGAAAAAACAATGTCCAAGAATTTTCTTTCCTATTAGTTGCCCAGATCCTCTTAACTAGACCAAACAGAATCAGAAGCCAAGGAAGAAATACATTTCGTTTCTCTTTATCACACAGGTTTCACTCCTACATGTCTATTAAAGAAGGAAGCAAGAAGCACTCTATTTTAAAATCGTCCGTGAATTCTAAAATATTCTTCTTTAATTTAATTTTTGTCATGGGACTCTGGGCACGAGGACAACGTTTTCCATCTGTTTTGTTCATTGCTTTGCCTCTAGTGCCTAGAAGGGTCTACAGTCATCACTTACTAGTAAATATTGACTGAATGAATGAGTGAGCTTCCATTTCAATTCATCTGAATGCTTATTACAAACCCATATACAACTATGTTTCCAACAGTTAAGGTGGCTAGGAAAAGCAAACACATGAATAGATAACTGTGCTACAATGATGTTAAAGTAACACATTCATTCTCACCTTGCTGTGTGTGAGTGTGTGTTTGAATGATACTAACAAACATCAGCACTGGCCAATTTGGAACATGACCCTGTCTACTTCTGCTCCTTCCTCACCTCACCACCCTATTCAGCTCTGCAGTCGAATGCCAACAAGGCCAAAAATAACTGGAAACAAAAATATCAGAAGGGAAGAGGAGGGAAAGGTGAGGAAGCCAGGTACTTGACCAACTTGTAAATCATGTAATCAGCAACAGAACCATTCAGTCAGCAGTAACTGCCAATAACTAGTGCATTTAGGGCTGGAACATGGGAAACAGCAGCCTTCTTTTCCTCACCCCATGCCCTATTTGGCCTTTTTCTCATTTTCCTTTCATGCTACTATGTTAGAAAAGTCATTATAGCACAAGAAAATCAATAAAAATTCAATTGCGAATAATAGTTCTTTGCAGCTCAGCAACACTAGGGAGTTATCGGCTCATTCAATGTTCTGGCAGTTAATGCAATGAAATAAAAATAATTTACTCATTCAAACCAAATCAGCCAGTGAAAAATCATAGTCATTAAAAAAAAAAAAAAAAGGCATGGCCATGTTCTTTTAAGATTGCAGGAACATGGTACAATGTCCCACTAGTGTCCAACTACAATGGTATTCAAATCAGCTTTGAATCTTCCCCACCCATATTTTTCTGAAGAAACAACAAAACACATTTGTCATACATAAAAGGAATTTGTAACTTAGCCAAATACAGATCAATTGTACTGAAAGGGCTGGTTCACATGCAGAACAGATGGATGCCAGCAAAATGAGTCAAGGCCTGGTGCCTCCATTTGGTTCTGCCTCAATCTCCAGCCCTGATGGTTATAGCCTGAGAAGTCAGCTACTAACTCCAGTTCCCAAAGGAAGCGTATAAAAGGCTTCCTGTCTGGTCAGTCCTTTCCTCGATGATAGTCTTCTTGTATTTGGCACATTATATACACATCTCTTGCCAGCCTGTCTTAAACCCTCTTCCTTGCTCAGATCCGTAAATTCTGCAAATTTCTTAACCCGCTGATCCATATTAATACTATGCTGCTCTTGCCTTTCATTCCGTGTCTTTCCTGTGGATCTCCTAGCTCTGATTGTGTTGGTCTCCTTGACAGAAACCAGCACTAAAGCACAATTCCACATGTACAGTCCCACATGTCAGGGGCGCACGGGTGACATCTGTTTGTGCCTAAGGTTTCTGAACATTGCAGACTTAACTGCTGCTGAGTAAATCTTTCTGCAACCATGAAGAAGAGATGCCTTTGGCAAAGTTGAATTGCATGGGCCACTTTCTGTTCCCCTCGACCTCACCTTGGTACCAGGTAATGAGCAGGATCTGGGAAAGCAAGGAGTCGGGCTGATGCCTAGGGTCCTGTCAGCAGAGGCTCCTGACGGCTGTGTTTCAGGGCCCTAGAATAACTTGGGAGCATCGTCAGACCCCCTGTGCCCTGCAGTTCCTCTGCGGTTATCAATCAATCATTTCACAACTAGCATGTGTCATTAGTCCTTCTACAACAGACAGCGCAGGTCATCAGGCAGCAGTGATGCTGCAAAGGACGCATCCAGCAGCAGCGACACACGCTGGTGGGCAGAGACAGCTGCGATTTTACAGAACGCTGGAGCACTAATTTGACCTGCTCTCTGTTGAGCTATTTCCTCAATACATTCCACTCTATTTGGCCGCTTTTGTTTACAAGGACATGCAAAAAAATTCATTCAGGTTCCCCAAATTAAAGATTTATTTAAAAATCGGGAAGACAAGGATCTTAACTTTGAGTCCAAGACTGATTAGAAACCAAGACGCACCACACACCAGGCTTGAAGGAAAGAGTAAGGTTCACAAAACAAGCAGGTCTTAATGGTACTGGCGCACGGCTGGGGAGGGGATGAAGAGATCCAGTGTAATTCCATGAACGGGATGATTTCAGTCTTTTTAGCACAGAGGTTGCTTCTCTCACTTCTGCCCCTGCTAAACAATAATCTCACTCTATTCTGCTTTGACTCATGGCTTCTCAGAGTTCAGGGTGACCACTGCCTGCTTCTTTGTCTTTCTCATTCAGTCACCACTACCAGTAGCTGATTCCTTTCAGGATCAAGTCATACTCAGAGGAGCAAGAATCCACAAGTACAGAACCACTGTTGCTCCTTGAGTCTACTCATACGCAGCTAACCTGCCCGGATGTACATTCGTGGACCGATGGACGTGACAGTGGGCAACTGTGGTACATGACACGGCCACCTTCACCTCAGAAGCCACTCAGCACCACTTCTTCCAGCAGGGACTATGGGTGGGAACTCCACGTATGGAAACTATTCCTGAGGAAGGACTTGTGGGGTTTGCTTTGTCTCCAAGTTCCATAAAGGCGCTTTCTGTGCATTGATTATATTGACTCGGCTGTGTCGATACATAAAGGACAGCTGAAGTTTGACCTAAACAGCAGATCTCAACAATCTTCAACAGGCAACAGTTATGAGGTGAAAAATCAGACATTCTCTGCTCCTTCATTCTTAAGGCTTTAAATCAAATTAAAATAAAGCAAATAATTCACATTTTGTATCTTTACATCACTTTCCACGGAAAGGTATGGGGGCTGAACATCCGTAAGCTCCACAGCCTATATGTTTGTGAGTTCTATTGCTCTACTTACTGTGCTAACGAGAATATTGACTCTTACTTGAATGAAGAAATAGCTACTGAAACAAAGTGCTTTTGATGTAGATTTTTTTAAAATTCAGTCCCAGCCCAGCCGGTGTGGCTCAGTGGTTGAGCATTGACCCATGCACCAAGAGGTCACCAGTTCGATTCCCGGTCAGGGCACATGTCCAGGTTGTGGGCCAAATCCTCAGTCAGGGGGCATGCTGGAGACGGCCAATCGATGTTCTCTCTCACCGATGTTTCTGTCTTTCTCTCCCTCTCCCTAAAGATCAATTAAAAAAAATTTTTTTTTAAATGCAGTCCCGGAAACCCTTGACTAGACCAAGCTGCTCAGTTGTCCAGAAGCATATAGAAAGACAATGCTGCTCATCTTCTGACTGTCCGACCGCTATCCATGGTGCTGGTTAGACCCCACGTCCCCTACAAGAGCACTGGAGCGTAGTACGTGCACCTCAACGTCCCGGTGAGCGCAGGAATGCAAACAGAATTCCATGGCTGACGGGACAGAGTTTCCAGAACAACACAGACATGAAGAATCATTCCTGACTTCCCTCAGTGTCTCCCAGCCCTCCACAGGAAATGAGAAGCATGTGAACAAGCAAGGAGTTTAAAAAGAAGTGACCTAAAAATAACCTCAAGCTTTAATACTCACCACCTTATTATAATTCAGGACTAGCGCTGCAGAGAAATAGGAAGGAAAAAAAAAAAAAAGGAGGGAAGAAAGAGCAACAAAGAAGACATATATTTTTTAACTCACTGTTAACTTTTTTGACCCTCCCCCTGCCCCCCGCCACTCCGGATCTCCCCAAAGCCAGGAAGGTCAATCAGGACAAGCTGTGGCCCAGTGTCCTCAGCATGGACACCGTGGGCTATGCCGTCAGACATCCAGCACGCCTGCCTCCTGCTTGGCTGAATAGAGCAATCGCAGGGAAGGTCATTTTGCCTGACCTTCGATCAGTCTTTCCAGAAGGATCTAAGAGATCTTCAGCCACAAGTTGATCACCTTTTTGGAGCAAATTCGTATTGTGTATTAAATCTTATAAAGAGACTTAACCAATAATGCAGCTAAAACTAAAGCTGACAGGAAAGAACCGACCTTTTGGAGGTCTGGGGAATGCAATTCAGGAGAAGAGAATAGAAAAGACCCTGAAATAGGGACTATCGTGGGTATGTGAGGAATAAAAGAAGGCACTGAGGCTGGACAGTGAAGGGGAGCTTTGTGCTGTAGCAAAGGTGAGAGGGGTGGGTAATTTCTATGGGGCCAATATCCAGGAGTTTGGAAAGCCAGTGGGAGAAGTTCAGCCAAGAGAACAGTGTGATCTGGTTTGTATTTTCTTTTTTAATAATCTTTCAGGCCACCGTGTGGAGAATGGATTTTAAAATGGCAAGAATAGAAGCAGTAGGATTATCACAGCAGAGAAATAACAATTGCTTGTACCAGATGGTGAGAAGTGGACAGATTCAAAATATGTTTTGAAGATAGAGCTGGCGGGACTTGGTGCTGGGCGGAATGTGACTGAAGGAAACAGAATAATCTGGATTGTGACACCTAGTTCATGTTGTGAGCCTCTGAGGGGACAATGTTCCACCAGGAAGGCACGGCTAAACACAGGTTTGCAGGAGAACTGATGATGAAATTGATGAAAACCAAGAATGTTCTCTTTGGGACATATTACATTTGAGATGCCTAGCAGATATCCAAGTGAGTCAGTGAGCAAAGACCATGAGAAATAAGATACAAGGTCAGGGTAAGAGTAACCAGCATATAGACAGTACCTAGAGCCATAGAGTGAGAAAGTTTACCTAGCGTAAGTCTGCGGATTAAGGAAAGACATAGACTACTACAATGTTTAGAGGTGGGAAGAGAGGGGAGAATCTGCACAGGAAACTGAATTATGATCAGCAGAAAGGTGGAAAGCAGAAGACAGCAATGTCACAAAACATTCCTGGGCCCCACTCCCAGCGATTATGATTCCACAGGTCATGAGCTTGGCCAGCTTTTCTTAAATTTGAAGAGGTCCACATGCAATTCTCATGTGCAGTAGGTCTTAGCATAGTCTATAATAGAGTGAAAAGCTAGTCAGTTGAGCCCGGGACTCAAACCCAGCTCTTCTGACGTTTACTTCTGTGTTCTTTCTACCGTTCCTATCTCTTCTCTGTAAGTTTTTACAGTGTGAGCCATCTAATCTCTATGCTTGTAATTAAATCACCATCTCTTCCTCAAACAGTTAACTCCAGCTATTGCTCAAACTTTTCTCTTTGGTCAAATTTTTGGAAATGGGTGTCCATACCATCTCTGCTTTCTCATTTCCTATTGACCCTTTGATCCACCATGATCTCACATCACCCTCTTTCACTACACAGCTTTGCCCCGGTCCCGGGCCTTCCTGTTAGCAAATCTCATGGATCCTTCTTAGTTCTTACCTTAATCTTATGTTGACGTTGACATTACTGACCATTTACTCCTTTAAGAAATCCTCCACTCCCTCTTGGATCTCCTGGCGCCCCTTCAACTATTCCCCCCCAAGGCTTATCTATGGCTTCCATTCTGTTCACCCCTTAACCACTCACAGTTTCACCCGTGGCCTGCTCCTCCTTCTCTCCTCACTAGCAGTGTGGGAGAATGTATAGTATGGAAAACACCTGAAGCAACTCTGATACAACCCCATGTCTCCCACCGTCCTGATGAAGACCTACCCTCCTAACAACTACCTACTTGGCAATCGCTCTCATTTCTGAGTTTCGTGTTAATAGCTGGGCTTCAGGCTCAAAAACATAACAGCGTGATGAAACAGTTCACTGACTATTCCGTGGGCAGGTCACACATAACATGACCAAAAACTAGACTTGATGTCTTGTGCTCCACACTAGTTTCTTCTACTCTGCTTATAATGTCATTAATAGAATCATCATCAATTCAGTCACTTAAGCCAGAAACCCAGAAAAGCCCCAAACCTGGAGGAATTTCTAAACTCCTACCTTTCTTCCCCTTAGTTCTATCGCCAAGAAGTCACAGACAGCTGGTGATTTTACCTTCCCGGAACCTCAAATTTTCTACCTCCTCTTTAAGCAACAGCATCCCTGCAAAAGTTCAAGTCCCATCAGCTGCTCATAGATCGGCACAAAGCTTCTCTGTCTTGAGTTTTGTTCCTCTTAAATCTCTCCAGCTGTGGTACACGGCAGGGTGGGGGGTTTTGAAAATATGATCACATCACTGCCATCACTGCCCTGCTTATGACACTTCAACGGCCCCATACCACATAAACTCTTAGAGAATGCAAACACCCTCCATAATCTGACCCACCCACTTGTCCCTGGTAGCCCCATCCCAAATAGGTCCATGTAGTTCTCATGCTGTTCCATCTTTCTGTGCTTTTACTCAAGCTCTTTCCTTAACCTGAACACATTATTTAAACTGGTAACCGTCCTTCTTCAAATTAGCTCAGGAAGTGCATGTTAGACCTCAAGGATAAGTCAATTGTCCCTCTTGTGGGCTCCTAAAACACACCGGCTTACCACTAACCACGCTCAATAGAAGACTTGTTTACAAGTATATCCCCTCACTAGGCTATAATCTCTTCAATGGAAGGGATGGATTTACTGTTGTGCTACCTAGAACATGGGAGATAATTGTTCATGGATGGCTGACATTCCCACATCTCAGCACTATTGTACCACTTAACACATTTCTAGATTCACACTCTTGACCTTGCTTACGCTGGTGGAGGGATGTTAAAGAAACTAATTTAAAAATAATATCACCAGGCTCAAGAAGTCCTCAAAATTTAACCAAGTTTTTTAAATTTTTTTATTTTTTCCTGGGGGTGGGGAGGCTTAATGTCTGTTTGCATTATCTGTTGGAAGTTTCCTTTAGTGGAGAAAATGTGACTGAATTGAAATACAATCTATATCTTCTTGCCTGATAAACTTTCACTGAGTTTTTTTTTTTTTTTTTTTTTTTTTTTTTTTTTTTTTTTTTTTTTTATAGAAATGGCCATTTTCCAGGAAGTTTAAGGTTTATTTCACCACAAGAATGGAAGATTGAATTTAGTTGTGATTTCCTAAAAAGGTTGTGGTCATATTTCTGCCAATTCTTCTTGGTAAAATAATGGTTGGCAATAAATAACATAAAGGAAAATTATTTGGGGAAACTCTTTTCATCACCCACGGCAGAATATATCATAAAGCAATGTGATTCTACCGAGTAGTTCCCATCTTTAGGTTGATGTCCTCAGTTGTGCACATGGTAAGCAAAGGTAGCACAATTTATATCAATTCCAAACACATCATTCTACTCGGCTCATAGAATCAGGCTTGTTTATAGTTCCGTGTTTCTCACACCTTCTACAGAAGTGCCCATCCCTGGCAGAGCCGAGTAAATTCACATCCTCAGACACATACAGGTGGAGCCTGAGAAGACACACGTGGACAAAATAAGTGGCTTTGAAGTTTCAAGCTGCATCTTCCCCATTCAAGGAAAGTTTGCAATCCACTCCACACTGCACTCACCTCATATTCTACGGAATGAAGGGGACTATAATTGATACTTCAAAAAGATGTTCCATGTCTATCTTGTGGCTTCTTGTATCCCCAGAAAACCCTGCAGTGTTCCACAGGGGCTGCCACTTGGAGAGATCAGTGTAGTTAAAAATGGCCTATTATGTGAAATGTTTCTCCATTTAGGTTTTTTTCAGTGTTTTCCTATGGTGAAATGCACAGTAGATACTTTTGGAAGGGATATCACTGAAGCGATACAGCCTTCTCAGTTCACCACATCAGGAGACATACACTATGGATTTGCCCCACTGTTGATTATATCAACTCCAATCACTGATTAAGGTGGTGTACGGCAGGATTTTCTACTGCAAAGTTATTAATCCCCCTTTGTAATGAACAAGTATCTTGTGCAAAGAGAGTTTGAGATTATGTAAACATCTTGTTACTCCTGAAATTTCACCCACTAGGTTTAACATCTATAATACTTGTCCAAATCAATTAATATTAGGATAGATGCTAAATTACGATTTTTCATTTCCTTCATTCCTTCTACATTTATTCATTTATTCTACTATAAGGAAGAACTTTCCCTTTATCTGCATTTGTTTATTTACCTATTCACTCATTAATTCATCAAAAATAATGAGTGTAGAGTCATAGATTCTTTATCCTCCACCCTCCCCCATTAACTTTATTAAGCATTCATGAATTGGGCAGCATCCCATCTAGAAACTATAAGGGCGCTCTCCCAGATTCACGGGTTCTTACTTAATGAGTTATAATATCTCACTATCACTTATTTTGATGCTCCAGTTGTCCCAGATTTGGCCAGTGGGAGGTTCTTCTAGGTGGCTGTTGTCCCCTTTTTACATGTTCAAACTGGGAGGTATTATGAAAAATAACTGACATTTACACTTCAAAAACTCAATGCAATGATGGACAAAGGAAAGTAGAAACTGTTTGGATTGAAGGAGGCTATAGAAACCTCTCAACTGGATGTAAGCCAGGCTCTAGGATTTTTGTTATTGTTATTGTTATAAAGGACTTTACTGAACAATTGATGAAATGTGAATAAGATCTCTGGATTACATAATAGTATTCTATTAATGTTAATTTCTTAAGAGTTATGCTACAGTTATGTAAAAAAATCTTTTTTTTAAAAAAACATACACAATGAAATATTTAGGGGAAAGGGAGTATCATGTCTGCAACTTAATTTTAAATTAGAAAAAAAAAACCGTAATTGTCTATATTCAAATACATATTGGTTAAACACAGAGAGAGAGATAATGCCAAAGCAAATGTGGTAAAATGTTAACATCTGAAGAATATAAATAAAGGGCTTCAGGGAATTCTTTGTGTTATATTGCAACTTTTCTGAAAGTCTGAAATTGTGTTGAAATGAAAATATTTTAAAAGAAAACTGCATTAGTCCATACCACGCCTACTCACCTAATGCAGTAATTCCTTCTATGGTGTCATCAACCAGACATACATCCCTAGCTCGCCTATGCACAGTTCACAGGAGAATGTGGCCACAGGAAGAATGTCCCATCACTAGACATTTCTAGTTTCCAGCTTAACCCCAAATATGCCATCTTAAAACTTAGCTCCTGGGGTGCTGCCTCTGACTTTGGAGCAAAACTGAATAATCATGTCTCCAATTCAATGTGGAGTCAGTTCGAATGTGTCCCCAGCCTTTCATGACATAAAAGAAACGATTTACTGAACTATCACCACTACCGCCACCCACAGCCAATGCCATTGACTTGGGACCCGTGTGGTTGCACAAGCCCCATGCTTGACTTAATGCTCTAATGTTGATGGCTGGAAACTCTGAATGATTCTGAACAAGGGGCCCCACGCAATCATTTTGCACACGGCACCACAAATTACGTACCCCGTTCTGAAGCCACACGCCTATGTGGCACCTTTGTGTAAAATGGACAGCTGTGAGTATAGGGTTTGGCTAGAAAACGGCACCTCTGTGCCAAGAAAAGCCAGCCCCCTCCTCTGGGTGCTTGCAACCACATTCCAGGGTGTCCGTCCGGGCTGGTGGAGAGCAGGTGCATGTCGGCCCCATTCCCTTCGCGGGCTAGGAGCTCTCCTACCACGCACAGCTTAACCGCAGGCGGACTCTCACCCCTCAGTGACATTCACAGACACCAGTGCAGCCTAAAGGTAACGATGGGCTTTTGGCGGAATAGAATAATATTTTCTCCTGACTCTGGCCACGTTTCTTTCATGGGGGGAGGGAGGAGGTTCCAAGCTTTTGTGCAATGTCTACCAAGTGTTCAATATCGGTCTCAACACATTTCCCGTAACCCGTGGGTGAATTTCTCATTGTGGAAGGAGGAAGGGGACAGTGCAGGCGGAGTTGGTGGCCCCGAGCTGTGGCAGAGCCCTATACTGCCCATCACCGAGCTGCATGGTTGTAATGATTCACCTACTCCCAAGCCCTTTGTCCTCTTCTTTGTGGAAGTAAAGATTACTAGGAGGGGTTCACAAACCAGGGAGCACTACGGTGATCCTTATAATAATGTCCTCACGAGCTAGGGATTCGCTAAGCAGCCCTATGGCACAATCAGGACGCACAGCCAACAAACGCCCTTGATGGGACCAGAGCTGGTATTGGCAGGGTGTTGGGAGCGGTGCAACTGGAACAGTGATCACCACGGTTTGACATAGTCACGGGTGAGCTCCACAGTTTGACATAGTCCCGGGAGTTACGAAGCCCTCCATGGTTTGACATAGTCCCTGGAGAAGTGGATTCACTGTGTGGCAGGAATCACGAAGAACAGTGGCTGAAGACAAAGGCTAATAAGAAAAATAAAAATGCAGGATGGCAACTGAAGGAGACTATTCTTTGCTTTCTCTGACTATCTGTTATCTGTCTGTTAGGAATCATTATAGAAGTTACATGTAGATGATTAATAATATAGACATCAGAATAGACTTCAGAAAGAACAGGCAAGAAAGTAATAAGAATTTAAGGTAAGAATGTAAAAGCTTGAAAGGATCTTAGATAGAGGAAAAGTCAAGGTGTATGAGTAACAGAAATTGAAATAGAGGGTATGGGAAAGGAAGAAGTTAAATGAGACATTGTCTTCGTAAATGTAAACATGAAGGTTGCTAAGCAATGAGTCACATGGTGAAAGTAATTGTAAAGGTTAAGAGCTGATACAATGTCATTGTTATGTCTGGATGCAATAGTTAGTGGTTAACCCTGTACCATTACCTAAGAGCTGTGTAAGCGGAAGTGAATGTCTATACATACTTGCTTAAAGGTCAAAAGAAAAAAGGAATGAATAACTTGTTATACAGCCTGAAGATATAAAATAAAGATTCTGCTAGCATAAGATAGCAGAAGGATCCAGCACCTTCTGACTCACGTCTCCTCTCACTGACTCCGTCCACACCTGAGGGAAACCCTGGACCTGCTGAGTCTGGACCTGCTGTTTGTTTTCAAACCAAACAAACATTTATAATACAAAGGTGATACGTAAGGCTCTGTCTTGGCTCAGAGGTGAAGACAATGAAGATAATGCAGTTGAATCTTAAAGTAGGCTATAATCTAATGAAAATAAATCCCAAAATAACCTTAAAATAAGGTTGAGTACCACAGGAGAAGTACTAAGTAAAGGCTATGAGAACTTTGAGGTGGAGATTTAGGTTTTATCAAATTTGAAGCTGGAGATGCTAGAAGGTTATCTTCTTTAGTGGCTCAGTTGGCATGTCAGGCTACTGAGGTCAATTAGTAGAAAGGGATTTGCTAAACCAAGCAAAGGAGACAGACGGCAAGAGGGGCCTTGGAAGTAGGGATTTGTTGGGGAGACACAGAAGTGAGAGATGGGGCTGAGAAGATGCTCCAGGGAGGTGAATGAACATGAGCATGTCAAAAAGGGAGTAAGCAAGGCACGTGTTCCAGAATCCGAGCTGTGCTAATTCGACTGGCAGTCAGCATACTTGTATGGACATAATGGGAGATGGGGCTAGTAATGGAGGTCAAGGTTGAATCTGAATACCAGACAGATGTGGCTGTATTTATGTATTTTTATATTGAATTTTGCCATTAGAGGGGGTCATTGACAGCTTTAGCAGCTGAAATTATGTATCAATTTCATGAAGCAGAGATCCATATTTGAGATTTAATTGGATATCGCTCTTGTATAGTTTCCAAAAAGATATGACCTCCCCCCTTCTCCCCCAAATAAACCACAAATGAAAACAGTGTTTTTACTTTACTATGTGCCTATAAAATTAGCTAGGGAGTTTGACAGCTTTGAAATGGGATCCTCCTCTAAGCGTATTCTTGGCATACTTGCACAGATATTTTAGAAGTGTTTCAAACAAACAACATATTTAAATTATATTCAAGATGCATCATATATGTATATTTTTTAAAAATCAACAAAATAGTGGTATCCTGCTGTGTTTTATTCCAAGTAGTCAACTTGTTATGTGACTGTAACAGGCAAATGTTTCCCTTATTCTCCCCAACCCCACTCCCATATTGACAAAAAGACCCAAGTGTAAAGAAGAGATTGACCGACCAAGGGTTAATGATATAGGCAAAACATTTTGTGAGCAGATGAAGAAGAGGGAGAAAAACAGGGAAGAAAAGCAATGGCTAAGCAGCCAAATGTTCATCCATGAAAATAAAGAACTACGCATAATTGAATATTCCTAGTCTTGACAACCATCCAGCAGCAGCTTACAGATGCCACAGCAGCCCAGCTGCTTCCAGCTGGATTGAAACAGACAAGCGAGAGCAGGCTGTGGGAGCTGCTCCCTGGGGACAGATTTCTGCCAGCTGGGTGGGGCTAAAATGTGGGTTGGCTTTGTTTGTTTATTTTTACCTTTAGAAAAAGCACTTTTGAAATAGGGCCTCAGCTCTTTCCAGCCCCAGGCAGTTGGATGGGCAGCCAGCATCTCTGACATTGTGTGGAATTATTAAGGGACGTACAAGTTTCAGATGACAGGAACATTGGCTACATACTGTGTTATAGCCACTAAGTCAGCAAGCAATGTGTTACGATTTCACAAGTATATAAAAAATATATAAGTATATATGAACATATATAAATATGTAATATATACATATATATATTCATATATATGTAATATATATACATATATATTACATATATAAATATATAAAATATATAATTATATAGAATACATAAACATATAAATAAATATATATAAGTATAAATGCACAGTGAAAGTATATCTAAGTACACATATAAAAATATATATGCAAATACCTGACTGTGAGGAAGAATGTAATTTTCTCAGAAATGGAACAGGAAAGCAATCACTGGTTTCCTCAAGGAAACACTCAAATGCCCATGAACTTTTCTTTCTATTATGGTTCTCAAACTCTCTTTTCACAGAAAGAAAGTCACATGGCTCAGGAGCAAGAGTACTCCAGGAGGGGTACATGGGTGTCAGGTCAGGTTCCACGTCTGCCCGTGGCTGGGTGACCTTTGGTCAACTCACCTAGCCTTCCATGACATCTCTTTCTCAGCCATTAAGTGATGAGGTTGGACGAATGGGTTAAATCAACATTTCCCAAATAGTGCTTCCTAAAGGTTTCCTATGGACTTGCTACTCAAAGAATGCTCAGCAGAACAGCTGGCAGGGTCAGCATCATCTGGGAACTCTCAGAAATAATAGATTCTCCAACTTTGGACTGGACTTTCTGAATCATTTTGATCAAGTCATCTGTACTTCAATAGGATTGCAGTTTATCTGCATGCATGCTAAACTTTGAAAAACACTGTTCCTGGACAAGACATTCCAAAGTGCCCTGATCATAGAATCATGTGCATAACTTCATACAGGCACAGTTTCCCTGGTCGTCCCTCCAGAGACTGATCCAACAGGCCTGGAGTGGAAGCCAGAAATGCGTGTATCTAACTGATTCGCAGGTTGGTCCTTGTCAATGAAAATATGAGTTATATAAATAAAAAATAATAATTGTGTTTATATTGTTTCCTCATTTGTTAAAATGTTTTTTTTATTTTTTTATTTTAGAGAGAGAGGAAGAGAGAGAGATAGAAACATGGATGAGAGAGAAACATCAACATCACAACAACAACGACTGGTTGCCTCCTGCACGCCCCCCATCGGGGATTGAGCCCTTCAGCATGTGCCCTGACTGGCAATCGAACAGGTGACCTCTTGGTGCATGAGTCGACGCTCAACCACTGAGCCAAACTGGCTAAGCTATATTGTTTCCCTTTAACATTGAAGGATCTTAGTGATATCATTCCAGTGAGCTTCCCAGTGTTTTTGTAGAGATTAGCTAACCTGATAATGTCAAGACACTGCAGTCAATACATCCCTCAGCTGCATCTCCCAGCTGGCATGAAGGTTGTGCTCACTGTGGTTGTGAAATTGTTAAATTCTTAATGGACTGTTGGTTAAATGTAGGAAGTGTTAGCAGCTCTGATGTTGAAATACAATAATTTAATGAATAATATAAAAATGATACTAATTTTGCCAAGTCCCCTCAAGACAATTGTCATCCATTCATCTATCAAAATCCTTATTTAGCACATTAAAATGCCTTTAATATTTTAAAAACCAATCTTAAGAAAAAACAGATAGTGACAATTACATCCAATTTGGTTTTTCATTTATTGGAAATAAAAACTCTTCTCATATGCAATGCGTTGTTTGCTGAAAAGTGCTTGCAAATAGCAGCCAGAAATCTCTTATTTCAACAAAACATGAAAGTTACATATTTTTTAAAAAGTGTTTTTTTTTTTTCCCCACAAGCAAATCAAAAGAATTCCAAGCAAGGTCCTAAAGGCAGTTTTCTTTTCCTTCCACTTCTGATGCCATTAAACATAGTTAAATTTCAATTTGCATTTTAATGTACACTGGTCCCCAAGTCAGATGCAATATTTAATGACAAATCAAGTCTTAACTTGCATAATTTTAAATAAATTAAAGAATCTGTCACTAGTGACATAGAAAGAAATTAAAAATGTGTTGCAAATAGTATTAGAGATTATATTAACTACGTAATATAGGCTTTAATGATGTTCATTTTACAACTTAAAACACCTATCTTTACCAAATTCATATGAACACATCATATACAAGAATGACAAAATTGTTTTGTGGGAAGTGAGAGAAAAGTGTTTTCCATTTTTAACATTCTTTGATCCTATCATGCTTGGGAGACTGGCATAGAATAAATTTTTTTGAGTCCATGGAGCCATAATCTGCAGAAAACATTACTAAGGCACTGAAATTTTAATTCAGTTTAATTAATTTCAGTAAGTGTTTACACATCTCCTGGTGAATGGCTCTGGTGCTTGGGAGGATCAAATATGTCATGAAATTGTAGCTAGTGACCGATAAGGACTAACTCTGTGTCAGGTAGAGTTTTAAGCACTTCTCGTTATCACTACTTCTAAGACTTGCAATAATTCTATGAATCGGCACCGTTTTGCCATTGAACACATTAAGACACACAGAGAGAAATAAATTGTCCACCAACTGGAACTGGAAATCAACTGGACTGCAGGGTCTGGGTTCTTCACCACCAGGGTACACGTATGAAATTGCAGGGGCAAACGCACACGTCGGCCAGGCGAGGGGGCAGGGACATGCAGAACAGCAAAGAGCCTTGAAGGGTGAAGTACACTGCAGGTAATCAAAGGTTATGGGAAATTAATAAAGGTGGGCCTGAGCCATTCTTTGCCAAGCTTTGTAAACCAGGGGAAAACCCCTAGAGGTGTCTAGCAGGCATGTGATGTTCAGGAATCACCTGAGCAAGCATGGAGGTGAGACAGACGAGGTAGCCAGATTAGGCAGGTGCTACTTTTAGTAATCCACAGAACATATCACGTGGGCCCCACAGAAGTTGAGGAAGACAAAAAAGGGGAAAAGTGACATCGAGAAGAAGGAATGTGGTGGAACCCATTTTGAAATCCCATGTGCTATATCGCCTCTCTTGTTTTCGGACAGCACCAGGAGGATGATCTGTTTCCCCTGACCAGGGTCAAATACCCCGGGGCTAGCCTGGATGAGGCCAGGCAGGGAGTCCAGAGCTAGACAAGTTAAGGGAGAGTAAAAAAGCAAACATATTCTCTCTCTCAGCTGACCTGTGGCTTTAAAGTCATAAAGTATTGTTGGCTAAAATTAACTAAACAAGTATAGGGAAAATGTTTCCTATGGCCCCTATGTCAAGAACACAGCCTACGAGATGACCTCTTCTCCTTGGCCACTGGGGCCAAGTTGATTCCCGGGAGAGAGACTTTCAAACTTCCAGTACAGTGAAGACAAAAGGCAGATTCTGAGAGGAAGATTTCATTTCCCAAGAAGCGTAAATGTCTCTGCAAATAGCAAGTCACTCTTATTCTTGATCCCGAAACTATCGACAACTGCTAGGAAGAATTCCTTGAGTCCTCAAATAAATCCCCCCCATGCGATATTCTTCATGACACTCTAAAGAGGCAGCATTTGAATAACATAACAATAACCATCTCTGCTCTCCACCTCTCAGTTTCTTTCTCGAGGGGCTTTTATACTCCTGAGCTCACAGAGGAAGTTTTTTGGGGACCCATGGAGGCGGGTGAGATAAAGATCCTTTAAAGCAGGAGTAAAGAAATTTGTGAATTTCTCAATAGGTTTGAGATAAAGAAAACACTGATGCTGGAATATGTGAAATATGATAAAGAAATCTTAGACTCTCTTGAAAAGCAATTTTCTTTCTTTCTTTCTTCCTCCCCCCTCCCCAAGTGTCTATGTTTTTAAGCCCTACTTGGGGCAAACAAATGCAGTTTTAAAACCCATTTTCATGTTTTAAGATTCAGCAGGAAGAGTTTTAACAGCAGGCTATAAAAGGCCTTACTCTTTAATGTATTATTTTTGCAGATTTGCTGGAAAGCACAGTAAACAGTCATTGCTCAGCTCTTCCCATCGATGCCCCTTGAACTTCATCATTGACGGTGAACAGCAGAATCTGTTTGCGTGGGTGTCTTTCTCTGGAGAACGGTTCTTTCCGGGCATTGTTGAGACACCTGCACTCTGACAATCTAGGCAGAATCTCTTAGCCACACTGATTTGCTGATTGTACTCCAGAGGAAATTATCAAACACTTAATGTACAGTTTTAAAAGAGTAATTTAGTAAAGGTGGAGACAATTCGGTCGGTTTTCTGCTGTCCACTAATGCATATTCTGCAGAAGCACCTGGCATGTCCAAAGCCCCCCCTTTAACGTTAACCTTATCTAAGCCTTGTCTGTGTTCCCACAGGACAGGAAAGTCGCCCAGAATGTACTCACAGGCGATGCGCACAGAGGCCTTCCTGCTCTTGGAGGTCCCCAGGTGGCTCCACGCCACACACTGGCACCAATAGTCTTCGGGGCCGTGGAAGTCCTCCACCTGCTGCCTGGTGACGTTGATAAACACCTCCCGGACCTTCAAGCCTGATGGGGAGACAGAGCAGATCCACTGAGGCCGCTGCATTTCTCAAATAGCAAGTTAAGGCTAGCCAAACCTTTTCTCCTTAATTAAACAATTCTGTTTTTAATCAAGGAGCAGTTTTAATTACTTTGACAATAATATATTACTGCTAATTAAATCCCAACAGTTGAATGTAAAATATCACCGGCCAATGTGGCTCCAATACCACATAACAGTTTCCACAGTGCCTGGACTTAGGGCTTTTCTTTTTTAAATCTTTCTTGGTGTAAAACCAACTGTGACAAATGTAGTACCAAATGTAGTACTGGGATTCTAGAAGCTACAGAGGCCTCAACATACCAACCCCCATGACATAGTGACAGGTGGTTCCAAATGCCCCTACCCCTGGGTATGGCAGTGGGGACAGGGTCACTGTAGCAGTGTGGCTTAGAAGAAGAAGGGGACAGCAAACACGCATGGGATGGGTCCAAGAAGGGGCCAGCAAATGTGAGGCAGGCAAGTGGCACGAAGTCCTAAAGCCCTGAGAGGAGGACTCAGAAAGGGCCCTGGAACAACGGCAGGAGGAGGTGAAAAATAGAGGCTTCTGTAGAAAGACGGCTACGGGTGCATTTGTGAAACGAGGTAAAACTAAGACCTTAACCTTTTAATGTTGTTGTTGTTGTTATTATTACTGTAAGTACTTTACATTCTCCTTCTACTAGTTAGAAAATCTGCTTGGTGGTTCTTACGGAGGAGTGTGAGTCTCTTCCAAACCTATGACCTAGGACTATCAGCCTTTCTTTCCTTGGGAAGGACAGTCACCTTGCATCGGATGCCGAGAAGGAAAGGGCACACTCCTCACCAGCCATATTAGTTAAATCACCACAAGCGGGCAGCAGCCTTTACAGTCGGTGTGCTCTGTCCATGCACATCAAACACGTGCCGAGGCCGGGCCTTGCTCAGGGCAGGTGGAGAAAAGGTGCCCCTTGTTGAATTTCACTGACGTGCCTAGCATCGGGATAAGCCTTCAACCTATTCACGCATTCATTTCCACAGTGCAGTAGTGCAGCAGATACTGCTGTGTCCCCACTATGACTTACAGACAAAGTTATTTGTCCATAACTGCACCATCTGTAAACAGAAGATCTGGGATTTGGCCTGTATCTGTCTCAAAACCAGCACGACGTGCGGGTCCCTCTTAAAAATTCAGTTCTGTCCCCGAGTTTTAAGTGCTTATACTTCATTATGGAAATAAGACTAACATATGGAACATTTAAAGAAAAATTACGTGCACGACTATGCTTTCTAAGTTTCTCCTTTAAGTTCCAAAGGAATTCAGGGGACAGAATCATCAGGAGAAACTAAAGGAGCCAGGGACGCTTGGTGGAGGAGGTGGACCGTGAGTGTATCTCGGGCGATGGGAGGACTTCAGGAACAAGAATGGAGGTGTGGAATTAGGCAGGCTGGGGAAACGTTCCCTTCCACCAGTCAGTGACGGGCTATTTATAGCGTGTGACGGGAGAGAGCATTATGGTCACACAAACTGCCATGTTCGAGCTATACTTTCTGATGTGTAGGAGGCACCACAGATAGCACATCATCTTGATGACAGCTGACGTTCACATTCCCGATGTCTGTGCGAAGTGCACATACACCTCTCCCGCCAGACAGGGTCCTGAGAGCCGCCTCCTACATCGCCTAGAAAGAAGGCTCCGGGGTGTGTTTATTGTCGTTGCTGCTTTTCTCCCCTTTGCCCTGGAAAGGAGTGGGAGTGGGAGGACAAGGACAAGAAGGAGGCAACACTGGCAGGTGAAGAGAGTGGGAGAATGTCTCGAAGGGGAGAATAAAGCATGATTTAAAAAATGGTTTGTCGGGACAGAAAGCAGACTAGAGTGCAGCAGCCTCATTGGGGATCGAAAAATAAGTCTGAATAAACAAAAATACGGAACGAGGCTGTAGGGAAGAGGGCTTGGCTTATATTTTTCTCTTGGATGTGAAGCCAATGGTGGAGTATCTACTTTGAATAGTGAAGGGGAGGAGGAAGGCCCATCCGTGCGTCTAGGTGAGAGGTAGAGTGACTCAATAGGACACAGAGTACCCTGTCACAGGACGTGGGGTATGAGGACGGGATACACCACCACTCGGGAATCAGGGGTCTCACTGAAGAAGCATTTGGTGAGCTTGAAAGGCCGGAGACGCCTTCTGGCTGATGGGGAACGAGGTTGTGTGTTTCCCTTTTCCATCTTACAGGACATCTAAGCTACCAGCTTCCTCTCGGTGGAAATGAAGACAAACATCATCGCACACATGGCTCAGGATCACCCTGTCCACGCAGCAGGAAGTTTCCACGTCCAAACCTCAAAACTCGCTATGATTTAGTCTGGGCACCACGGTGTTTTAAGGGGACCTGGGGTCAGTTTAAACGAGGTATGGTATGCCATGCAGAAACAGAAATGACTGTCATAAAGGAGACCGTTTACACGCCCAAATCCCCAGGAACATCAAGCAGGGCCACATGGGGCAGCACCAGGGGCAGTCAGCGGCACAAGGACAGGAGAATGTGGGCAAGGGCCTTTTGGGTGGTTTCCATGGGAAGGAAGTGGAGAGGCAGGATAAACAGACTTAGAATTGGCTAGTTTGAATAATCCCAGTGGGCTCTGGGACATAATCGCCCTCCCTAGTTGCCTGGTACCTGGACCTGGGGTTAGGGCAGTGAAATATTATTGGTCCAGGGTGTAAGAACTCAATAAAAGAAGTGTTTGGGCCCAGCCGGTGTGGGTCAGCGGTTGAGCGTCAACCCATGAACCAAGAGGTCACCAGTTCCATTCCCGGTCAGGGCACATGCCCAGGCTGTGGACCAAATCCCCAGTGGGGAGCATGCAGGAGGCGGCCAATCGATGTTCTCTCTCATCGATCTGTCTCTCAAATCAATAAAGAAAAAAAATAAAAAGAAGTGTGTGGGGGTAACGGGCTCTGGGTTGGTTGGTGTGCACATGAAAGGCATGCTCACAGGCAAATTGTTCTCTCTAGACATTAGCCAGCCCTGGGCAGGGAAGTCCCTCCAGAGTGAGCGAAACCCCAAGACGGCAGAGCACCGAGAGCAGAAACTGGAAACGTGGTTATTGCACGTGGCAGACAGCTGTGCCTGGCTTTGGGAAAGCATCAGCAGCAGGCCATCGACCCCACCATGAAGGTCACAACTGCTCTCACCCCGTTCTTGTCAGGAAGATGTGCAGTCCCTCATGCAGGCAAACTGCAGCTGAGAGGACAATGTGGAAGTCACACTTTCAGCATCAGAATGGCTCAGGTGCCGGTCCTTCCAGAGTTCCCCAGGAGATTGGAAAAACAAAACAAATGTAAAATAACTATTTCAAAACAGTGTATTTTTGTCTTAGGAAGCTTCCGGGTGATAGGCTTCTTTAAAAGGCCCCAAGTGACATCACTGACACCCCTCAAAGGTATTATGTTATCTCTCTGGATTAGGTCTTCTTCTTCTAAAATAAGGTCATCAAACTTGTCTAACCATCCCCTCCAGGAGAACCCTTGGAAAATCATGAATATTTTGTATCTATTATAGTTTTTTTCTACCGTAACAAAAAATAACTCTATTGAATAAGGCAAACATTTTAAAACTAGTATATTCTCTCTCACATCTCCACTATAGCCCAACCAGTGTGGCTCAGTGGTTGAGTGTCGACCCATACACCAAGAGGTCACCAGTTCGATTCCTGGTCAGGGCACATGCCCAGGTTGTGGGCCCGATCCCTAGTGGGGGGCACCCAGGAGGCGGCCAATCGATGTTCTCTGTCATCGATGTTTCTATCTCTCTCTCCCTCTCCCTTCCTCTCTCTCTAAAATCAGTAAAGAAAAAAAAAATTGGAATTTAAAAACGCTGTTAAAAAAAATAAAATCTGCAGTATAGCTCTGTCTATATACTATATATAAATGTTACACGCAGACACAGACGGGAAGCCCCGCATGGGAAACATTCACGGGAACCAGCTCTATTTCAGGAACCCTCCACCCACTGGCCTGTGCGGGAGTCCGGGCCTCAGTGTTGCAGAGATGGCCGGCGGCTAACCCGTTCACAGGACACGCTACCGGGGAGCAGAGGTCCCACGCACACAGAACACGGCATCCCATAAACAAGAGTAGCATCCTATCTGATAGGCTGGATCACTCTGATAAGCCTGGAAAAATCCAGCCCTTTAAACTGTTGTGCAAGTTATCACCACCAGCCTTTGTCACGGAGTCGTGTCTTACAGAATATAAAAACACGACTGAGACTGATATGTTAATAAGCTTCCGACGCTGTTGGACGGTTTCACTGTAGACTCGTGTGGCAGCAGAGGAATAATTGCTCTGCGTGGACTAAACATAACAGAGCAGCACAGAGCTTCATCATTTGTCAGCTTTATTTGTTTAAATGAGAAAAACGCTGACAGCATTGGCTGCAGCAATCCCCTTCCTCATCAGATAGAAGCCCCTCGTGCCTCCTAGCAGGTCTGGTCCTGTTGGGAGACTAAAAGGTAGAGCATTTTCCGACTAATGGAAGGTACATGCTCCATTGTTCAGAGAAGAGAAATAAAGAAGACAGGAGGAAAGGAAGAGAAAAAGAATGCAAATCATTTATTCCTGGTGAATTTTTAATAAAAGGGCTCTAGTCTTCGTGCCAACTTGTTCTGCAGAAAAGAACGAATTCTGAAGTAGTATTTAACATTCAGCACCATGCCAACTGCAGCCCAGTGCCTGCTCACAGCTGTCCCCACGCCTCTTACCTACTGCTCGTTCCCACGTTTCCACGAAGCCCATCAGCAGCACTCTGCCGTGGCTGGGCTGCCAACCATTTCTTAGATGCACCTACTGATGGGCACTTGGGGAGGAATTTAGCCCAGTTCTCCAATGCTTACCATTCCTCACAGCTTTATGTTCTTGAACCATTTGGATGTTCTCTGTAGTAGGATGTCTGTCGCAATAAATTGAGTAAGTAAAATCAAGAAGGAAAGTAAGAATCCCGCTTCTACCTCTGAGATGTTTTTTCATTTCTCAAACTGCACAGAAACAGTAAGAGACCAGCAGACTATGTTTTGATGAATTGTTTTCTCATCCACGTCTCTGCTCCCGTTTCCTGGGCCATGTCAGCCCAGTGTTTTACCTTCTCTGTGCCTGGTTCTCCACATTGTCATGGTGCTATAGCTTTCCATAGACAAAGCTCAAAAAAATTCTTCTAAAACAACCTCCTGAGTAGTATAGGGCCTTGCTCACTACTCTGAGAAAGAAAAAAAAAACTCCCCATGAAACCCACATAATGAGCAGCCTTCTCTAATGGACCATCAGGACCATCATCGCCCTGGGGAGCTCAGTCCCCCCGACGCTTGGCCTTGGCTCTGAGACAGGCCCTCCATACTCCACTACCTCCCGAGAAGACAGAAAACAGCCCACTCAGCAGGAATAAGCGAGTCTAGCACTTACATTAAATAAAAAGTTCTCACTTGTCTCTTACTACTCCAGGTTAGAGACGAAGAACCATGCTTGAACAATGAGAAGCTTCCTCATATGCTGAATGACATATTGTTATGGTCATTACTGATGATCACACCTTTGCATCATTAGTACTTTACCTGTGTTAATACCATCACATGCATTATCTTATCTATCTTAACACCATGCTATTATTATTTCCACTTCTATTATTATTTTGCCATAGATCCAATGCTATAGGAAATAGATCACACATATCATCTGGTTTATGACATACATCATTAAAAAAAAATGTTATGTGCCTACCACTGTACCAGGTGCTGATGATACTAAGACAAAGTAGGTGACCGAGATCCCCACCCTCCAGGAGATTGCAGGCTAGATTGGGAGACGTTTCAATTCGGCCCAACAATGCAGTGTGATGATCACCTCAACCAGAGAAGAGCAGACTGGGACAAGATCACACAAGAGGGGCTTCTAACCCTTCCACAGCATCAGCAAAACCTTCTGGCAGCGGACACTACTTTACCAAGGAATCGAAGGCTCTGTCCTCACCCAATATTTAGCTTGGTGTCAAGGGCAAGGCTCTGGTAAGGAAACATGAATCTGAAATGTATTTGAAGTTTCAAAATTCTGAGATACAGTATAAAAGCATTTTTAGGGAACCATGCCTCCATTTCTTGGGTGAGGTGGGGCCACGATGTCTTCAGGCCAACATGCTACTGAAATAGTCAATTCAACGTAGATAATTAAAAGGTAGAACCATATTTCATTTTACTGGCAGATGCTTAATTAGGGCTAAATGTCTTTTGCCACTTCACTCTAGCAACAAGATTAAAATGTATTTTGATTAAAAAAAATAGTCACCTTTGAATGTGCGCTATGACTAACGAATCCTCTTTCCTTTCCCCTGGATAATAACTGCTCCACGTATTCCTCAGAAGCACCGCGAGTTCAGTCTTAAGTACAGAAACTAAGAATACACCCAAGCTCTCCAGTTTCTTCCACACTAGAGATTAGAATTAATCAGCACCAAGGTGTCTGGCAGAGGAAAGCAAATTAACTTGATAGTGTTGCCTGATAACAGAGAGAAGGGAAATTTAAGAGGCAGAAGTAGGCATGGTAGGGTTATTTAGAGGATGGTACCCTGTGATGATTCGTTCAGACATCACACTCCCAACCTGGTGAGAAACACAAGCATGCCTTCCAAACCTACTGCCCCAGTGACCTTCCAGTCCTGAAGTTACTCAAATCACCTCCTCTTGGGAGCTCATGCCTGAGGGTCAGGACATTTATCATACAACTTCTGTCTCCCACAGTGCTGCCATTGGCTCTGAGGACCATGTGAAGACTAAATGGAAATGGAATGAGTGAATCCCAGGCAAGTAAAACGTTATTCTGGAAAAGACAACTGTTCACCTGTTAATACTATGAGCCCTGTTATCTTTCTGGAATTGTAAAAGTTCAGAATTTTCTATTTTCTCTTTTGAAGCATAATAAGCAGACACTTGCCCCATTTAAGAAAAAATAGCAATTTCATGTTTATTGTTTTGAAGGCCAACCTTGATGGGGCACTTGCTGTACAGCGGGCTCTGAACTAAACATGGCACATGGATCAGGTTCCATAATCCTCACAACAGTGGTATGTGGTGGATGGAAGCATTAATGCTATTTTACACATGGGGAAACTGAGGAGAAAGGAAGCTAGGTAACAGATCTACCTAAAAGGATCTGTAGATAGAGAGCCAGATTTCAAACATGGTATCATCTAACACTAACACCCATGCTCTTAGCCACTAGACTGTTGTCTGTTGTTTTGTTTTTAAGATCCTTATAATTCCCATTCCAAATAAAAGAAATATACATCTGAATGTTGCATGAACAGAAAAGATTAAACATGTCCAAAGACACTGGTCAAGAATTCAGGGTTTAGAACAAAGCTCTGCTCAATATTGGGCATTGTTATTAACTTACATGAAGTGGCTGGCTGCTTTCTATCTCTGCTAAGGATGGAATGACAGTAAATGATCTCCAGATTTTCTAGGAAAGGTTAAATTAGGCACAAGAGACAAGTCCTTCATACTCTGTCACAGGTTTATGGGAGGAATTCATAATGTTTTCCCGAAAACCTTTTAAGATCCTGTCAGTCTTCTCCGAGAAGCAGAGTGATGAGCAAGGTGCGGTCTGAGATGGGGTGGGAGAATGTTTCCATGAAAGTGAGTTTTAAACCCACAAACTGTCAATGAAACATCTGAGAAATGGATTATTTCTGTGTTAGGTGGTCTAAAATATATGTCTCCCAAATGTACCTGGGTGATTTGTGAATCATTGAAGGCAACTTCAAATTAATGGTTTTTTGGAAGATGCTATATTCAAATCCCCATCACCAGCAAGCAAAGTTCTTAGATATAAACTTTAAAGATTTAATACATTTTTATTTCTATTCTTCTCCCTTTTCTCACACAACCCATTAACCTTTTATCCCCAGAGAGTGACTCCAGCTGTTTAAAAAGGAAATCACACACAATGAAATCCCTGAAATGATATTCTTGAAGAAGAAAAATATTAGTTTATCGAGTTGAGACTTTTCCCATAACACATTGGAATACACATGATTTCACTCATTAGAGTTCGGTATCTCCAAGGTGGAATAAGAAAGGAGCCACGGTGCACCATTAGGGAAACTCCTGCTTTTATTGAGCAATAAAGAAGTGGTTTAGCTTATTGATAACTCAAGCTTCCCACAGGCTACATTATCTTGATTGCCAATGATGGGTTTTGCTGCTGCTGATGGTGGTGGTTGTTTCTGTGTGTATGTGTGTGTGTGCCTATTTGATAGATTAAAGCTCTTCATTTCTGTGTTAGTGATGGTGCCACCCTTTTCTCAGGGGCATGATTCCTGGGTTGGGATTACCTCTCAATTCCAGATGTTAACAGAGGAAAAACACAAGGGAGAAGAGTTCCCATATTTCCAGATGAAATGAGGCAGAACAAATGAAAGGATCCCCTGGCTTGTGCAGAGAACAGAAAGAGTACATTACTAAGAGGGATAGCCATGGCTGTGCAAACACACTAACTCATGTCAAATAAATGGTACTTTTTGCAGGAAAGAACTCCAGCACTGGGTTTTTCAAGCTAAATTGCATGAAAACACACAATCCTTTTTCTTCTTATTTGAACTGTTATATGACGGGCCAAATTACCAGAAAGACCAAAGGCAGTTTGCAGCCTTTAACAACTGAAAGGACTTATTTCTTCCAATTTGGAAATACAAAAGAGTCTGTGTCTTACTCCGAACACTCCTAGGTCCTATGCATTTCCCATTAGTCCTGCAAAGAAAGAAACTCGTAAGAAAAAAGAATATCAAAACTCTCTGGGATTTTAGAAATGGAGAATGCATTGGCCAAAGATACAGAAGCAGTTCTTTGCAACTTATTAAAAGAATGAGAACATTTCTCTACCTCTGGTCAAATGCGGTCTCACTGTCCTTGGCCTTTCAGCCTCACTCACTGCTGCTGGACTGGCAGGAATTATTTTACAGACCCAATCAAAAGTCATTAAGTCTGTAAGCGTAGTAAAGCCCTGAGCTCAAACTCAGCATGCAAGAACCCAAGGGAAGTAATGCATCTATTTTTCAATACCTGAGGCCATTTTGTTTCCAACTTTAATTGCACTTATGTATTGGTTTTGGGTATAATATCTCCACTCATCTTGCTCCACTTTCCACTATTCCACTATTAATACAGAGCTTAGGAAACATAATTGCAGTGTGTGGTAGACAGCGGTTTTCATTAACTGCACAGACGAAAACTGTTTAGGGAGAGACCTTTCCTTTCTATTGATTCGATCAAAATGACTTGGAAGAAAAGGTTGTGCTTATTAAATTCTTTTCAAAAAGGTAGCTGATAAAATTTAAATTCTTTCTCAACAGCATTTTAAAAAAAAAACGGTATATAATCTCTTTAGATTTCTGTCTTTATAAATTTTTGTTCTTTCCAGTTCCTTTGAAATTTGCGACTTTTTATTGGTCTTTTGCATATACATATAGCAAGTTGGGAGAGAAGGCTTTTGCATGGAGACAGAGAATATAATCAATGCTGCTATCTGCTAGACATGGAGTTGCCTAGCAATGCTGGGCGCTTTAAAAGAGGGAAGCGATAAGGAAACAAAATGCTGTGGAATTACAGGAGGGTGGAGTGTCAAAGGGGCTGGCCACACTTACCAAGGGGTCTTTAAATGAGAACGGATATAGGATGTTCTAGCAGTGGGATGAAAAACAGCTGATCATTTTTCAATGTTCTTCCTGTCTTTGATTTGGAACTGTTTACCCAATGGGACTCTGCTATTTTGAGTTCATTACTGAGCAAAATCTAGGACACACACATCTGAGGATAAAACAGACAGCCCCACTGAGCCACTGGTATTTGGGTCCTTTCCAGTTGGACTAACTGAGGATACGAGGCAGAAACCTTTCGTGCTACCATTGTCTTACAGGCTTTTTGCTCATGTGGTCAGTGCTGTTCCCTGTGTTGCCCTCTTCCAAATTCCAGGGCTTTCCTTTGAAATTTTCATGCCCCGATAATTGAGGCCACTATTGTTCATGACTCAGTCTCTCTCAACACCAGCCCTATCGTGATCCCAGCCTTGGGAGGACAAAAGCAGAATCTTCCCTGACATCAAGATTTGATGTGTTGTCTTCTTTTGCCTTGATTATGCCAAATTCATCTTGAAAAACAACAACCAACAAACAAAAAAACAACTGTACCTGGAATCCTGGAAATGTCTCTGTACCTTTGGTTATAATAAACTTCCATCTAACAGGGCCAGAAACAAGACACAGAATACGCGATTGGCCCTCACAGAGATGGCAGGGGCAGTCGGGAATACATAGATTCCAAGGGAATAGCTATAGGATGATACACTCAGGAAACTGAAACACTAAACAGATGGAAAATGATGAGCCATGTGTTGAAACCCATCCTTTTGTCAGTCAAGGAATTTGGCAATACTTTGATTGAGAGGAGAACGTGGGAATTTGGATGTAAAGGTGGCTTATAGTGTCAAGGAAGTATATCTGACGTGCAAATCAGGGGACACAGGTTCCAGAAAGAGCTACGCCATGAACTAGTTGTATCTCTCGGAACTTAAGACTTTAAATATATAAAATGGGGCTGTTAGGTTATCGCAGAGATCCCTTCCAGTTCTCCCATTTAGATTCCAGAATTCTAAACATGCTTCTGGTCTGCAGAACATCTCTAAAACAGGCGCTTTTGTTTCTCTTCTTCCTCATACTAGTTCCACACTGGAATAAACAGGGAACTGTGATAAGGTTTTAGGTGTTTCTCTGCCTTTTAACATTATGTATTTATATGGCAGCCCTAAATTAGTTCAGAACTGTGTAATATTTAACACTGTGCACATAGACACACACACACACACACACATATATATATATGTATGTATGTAGCTTTTTACCTTCCTCTTTATTGATCCCTAAGCAGAGACAGAGTATCACATGAAGATGTTTTTGTAATAATGTTCTCCTTTTGCTCTGGAACACAGCATACACTCTGCTTACTTCCTTGTCGGCTGCTGATAATACCCTCCCTGACTCTGAAGGAGGTATGCCTCCAGATCCATTTCCTTTTCATATTACCTGTTCTCTCTGGACAACTCCTCCATCTCCATGGCTCATTCTTTACTGATGATTACCAAATCCACTTTTCTATCTCTGAACGCTCTAAGTTCCAGATCGACATCTCTTCATTATATCTCATAAATATTACAAATTCAGCTTGTCCAAACAATGAACTCACACTTTTCTCCTTGCTGATGTGATTAATTGCATTACCCTTCTGCTTCTTTTTTATTTATTTTTCAATCCTCACCCGAGGACTTTTTTTTTTCTATTTATCTTCAGATAGAGTGGGAGGGAGGCAGAGAGAGGGAGAGAGAGGGAGAGAGAGAGAGAGAGAGAGAGAGAGAGAGAGAGAGAGAGAGAGAGAGAGGGAGAGAAACATCGATGTGAGAGGGACACATCGACTGGTTGCCTCCCGCAAGACTACAACCAGGGCTGGGGACGAACCACAGCTGAGGTACATGCCCTTGACCAGAATCGGACCTGTGACTCATTGGTCCGCGGGCCGACGTTTTAACCACCAAGCATAACCAGCCAGAGCACCCTTCTGCTTCCTTAAGAGATTCATTTTTATTCCTCCACCTTCTTCATTCATTCATTCAATCAGCTATTAAGTCTGGTATGTTAAAGTGCTTCTTATACCAGATATCTAGTTCTTATTTCTGTGGTCATCCCTCTAGAAACAGACCCTACTTTCTCTCAACCAAATTATCCAAGTCTCCTAACTTCCCTGTTCTTTTTTTCTCCTTACGATTCCAAACACGTGTGCCAGAGTCATCCTTTGAAGCAGAGCTCCAGCCACTGTCCAGATAATCAATCCCCATCACCAGCAAAGCATCCATAAAAGTAAGTAAACAACTCCTCACTCTGGTATTTGAGGCCTTTCATGCCATTAACTGAACACACTTTTCCAGCTATCAGCTGCTATTCTCTCACATCAATTTTCTATTTTAACCAAACCAAACTTCTTGCTGAACATATACCAAGCTTTGTTTGCTGATGTTGAATTTAAAACCACAGAGACTCCTCTCTACTTAGTGTAGCATCAATTATGCCTACTTGAATTTCATGTTCATCAATGTCCCTTTCAAATGCGATTGCTCCCATACCTGTCCTGATAGTCCTAGTTAGATGTGATTTTACTTTTTCTTTTCCTCCACAGCACCATCTACCTGTCTTAGATATTTAATCTGTACAGCACTTATGGGCAGATTGATCTTACACTTATCAGTCGGTGTAAAGCCCGAGAGATCAATGTTTGCATCTTACCCTTCTTTGGATACTTTGAAAAGCCCAGCCTGGTGTATTGAATAGCACTGGTATATAGTAAATAAATTAAACTGAATTGAAACTTCCTAATTATACTCCAGCTTTTTGACGTATTTAAATTCTAATATCTACTGAGTGAGTTGGAACTAATAACATCAATAATCTAGGGTGAGATCAGATTTGGATTTAGAATCAGACTAAATTTTCAGGTGGTCTGAGGAGCCAAAGTTCAACTGTTTCTGTTATACACTAAACTATAAAAAGCTGTAATTTTTTAAAGTTTGAGTCAAATGATCTTGCTCTGAGGTCCAGCACACGCTCATAGTTTACTTCATCTCTTTGAGCCTCGGTTTCCTCATCTATAAGAAGGCAATGCTAGCATTATTTACCCCAGAGGACTATTGCCAAGACAGTAAGATGTCTGTCAAATGCTTAGATATGTCCTAGTACATAGTAAGTGCTCGATAAACATGGCTAGTACGATCACTATTCTCATCATCATCACTTGTCAGCCACAATAATCAAACTAATAAATAAAAGATGGTCCTAAAATTCTTTTATACTGGAAATCCCATTCAAATTTGGTAATCTAATCTGGGCTTTGTCATTGCACAGTAATCAAAAGAACTTAAAGAAGACTCAGAAACCACTGACTGTGGAGAAGGAAGTGGACAAGAACAATACCTAGGAGGGAAGATTAAAGAAACTGAAATTATGCTGCTTAGAAGGCATTTGTGCCCCAGCTGGTTTGGCTCAGCGGTTAGAACATTAGCCTGGGGACTGAAGGGTCGCAGGTTCGATTCCCAGTCGAGGGGCAAGTACCTGGGTTGCAGGTTCGATCCCCAGCCCAGTCAGTGTTGTTTGGGAGGCAATCATTCAATGTGTCTCTCTCATATTGATGTTTTTTGTTTTGTTTTTTCTCTCTCTCTCTCCCTCTTTTCCACTCTATCTAAAATAAATGGAAAAAATATCCTCAGGTGAGGATCAACGATAACAACAACAAAACAACAAAAGGCATTTGTATGTTGGAAAATTTGTCTTCAAAAATATTTAGAATGCAAAAATGAAGACTGGGACATTTCCAGTGAGAAGATTAACTTTCATGCAAAGTTAGGTGTCAAACTTATACAGAGCAGGACCAAGCAGCACCCCTACACCAAATGGGAACAGACCAGCAAGGGAGCTGTGGAGCCATTTAAAAATATGATTGCTCCTTATTCAACTAAGGCAATGGTGAGTGACTTCATAGTTTTTCCCAGCCATACAACAATGTGAGGATCTAAAGAGCTATAAGACTCTTCCGATGGCTTCACATTCTTACCTGAACTCTCATCCAGACTCTCCTCGGAGACATGCTCATTCTGATGGACCCACTCGCCATTGCATTTGAAGAATATCTGCATGGCTGGCCTTGCTTTGCACCTCAGGGCAATGGGGTTGCTTTTGATGATGTAAGCATCGTCTGGCTCCTCTATAAAATGAGGCAGTGTCCCAGGAGCTGATGGGATGGACTCAGGGAGGGCTTCGCCATTGTCGGTTCCTGCAAAATTGCAGAGGACATTAGAACACAGCCTACATTGGCAGCGCATGCATCAAGACACAAAGCACAACCCGCACCCGTTCTAAGACTCTTTGCTGAAAAACTCTGCATCTTATTAACACAGCACGCTTACAAGGCCTGTGAAGATGAATTATCTTCCCGTGTCACTGGGCAAATGAAAATAACGAATAGGAGCATCCCTCTTACCACAGTTTTAAATCTGCATATCTTTGCTGAAAGAACTGAGATAAATATCAGTGTAGTGAGAGGCTGACTATTAAGATTCAGTCTGATGAGTGGTTACCTCAAGGTGTTCAATAAAATAATGGTGAAAATAGATTTTGTTTTCCCATAACGAGTATGAATAATGGTTATGTTGACGGAGGATGCTCAGTTATAAGACACATCCAAAAGATTCCAAGTTGCCCACTTTCCTCACCTATGAAACTGTGGAGGTTGTGTGCTAGTCTACCTTGGATAGGGTTTCTTCCAAAAACTCACCGATTAACTAAACTTTCTAAAAGGAATGCACGTTGTTCTGACTGTTGTTGGTCATCATTCTCTACCCATGGCACGCCTTCTCGGTATACTATGACGCTCACTTTCAAGGCGAAGCACTAAAACCAATCACTAAAATAGCTATTTACTTTTACTTGAGGACTTATAATCATGTTTGCTTAAAAGACAGAGATAGATATGATTTTCCCCTCAATTGAGGGAACTGATGAGTGGAGTAAAGCAATATCAAAAAGAAAAGGCAGGAGCCCAGACTTTGCTTCATTGCCTATTGATACAATGTAGCAAAACTTAAGCCCAAGAAAACAACCTCAAAGTCAAGGGAAGAGGCTGTGACTGCTGAGCCATGTGGAGATGACCAAGAGGAACAATATCTGTGCCTTCCAAAGGCCATTCCAGAGAAACAAAGAATGCAAGGATTTCAATACCAGCATCAACAAGGCCCTGGAAAGGGTCACTCCCTTTCAAAGCAAACCAGTCTTAGGATTAAGCTGGGGGAAATAACCTAGTAAAACCACTGGAAGAACAGTCCGGTTCATCAGAAGAGAACCTAGGAGACAGGGCACAGCCTGTGACCTAACCTGACTTTCTGTATGCTGTCACTGTGATTCTGAACAAACACAACCTCTAAGTCACACCGAGTCAACACAGTAAATCATCCTCCATTACCCTTTGGATAAAATATACTCCCTGCCATAAAAAAAAAAGATCAAACAAACAAAAACAATGTAAATCAGTTATCACTGTCAAAGGTAAACATAATTCACAATATTAGGAGTACTGTCTTGTTTTAAGAACTTTTTTAGGGGCATTCTTAAATGTGAAAAGAAGGGGGCTAGGGCACAAGATGTAAGACTGCCTATAATTATATGTTTGTGTAAGAAAGAAAATAAAGGAACAGTTATAAAAAAGACTCCTTGCCATTAGGAACACACAAGCGCTATTTGTACCACTGCAATAAATTAAACATAAAAACAGTATGATTCTCCAAACTATTTTTTCTATGAAATACATCAATTTAAGGGGGGGAAATAATAATTTCAGATGCTATCAACTTTAAAATACATTTGTGATAGAAAAGTTTACTCATGTGTAAGTAATTGGAAGTACCAAAAAATCATCATAAAGCAAATACCCTAAGTAGTAAGAGAGCACATAGTTTGCCATAAAAGTACAATAAAGTCACTCAAAAAGTAAAATATGTATATAACACATGGAATAAGATGGGTTTCAGGATATAATCTGAGAGGGTTTTTAAAATGTTTTAAATTACATTTAGAACAGACTTCATAAAACATATCATATATTAATTCATTTTGTTGCTGACTGTTCATGCCAATTTCCATCCTCAATAAACACGAAGTCCCCTCAGGCTTTTATAAATCCATGCATTAGAGAAAATGACAAAGGTATTAAAAGATTTTATATGGGCATCAAACAGCTCGCACTCATCAGGGACTTGAGCTCTGTCCAAAGTAATTCATTGGTGCAGAAAATGGTCACAGAAGAATATATACCGAACCCTATGGTAGCCTGAGTGGACAGTTCACTAGTAACAACGCATGGAGGCCTGACATAACCTGAAGTGGGGGGCAGGGATCACACAGAACAAATTCTAAGCAAACAGTGAGACCACATTTATCCAGCAGAAATAAAGTGACAAATAAAGGCACTAGATCATAAGATAAATCAAGTTTTAACCATCCAATTCACAAAAACACAGAGAGATCTGAAAGCAATTAGGTCGCCCTCCTGCTATTTTAATAAATGCCCTTTAGATGAAGTAACAAGTCAGCCTTCACCTGAAACACAGAGTGGAATGGAAAAGTCTGCAGGCTAGCTCAAGGACTTCCATTAAGAATCAATCAATCTTAATATTCAGAGGAGAAAAAAATTTTAAAGGCAGAATGCAACATTATATCTTTATTATTGAAGCTATGTCAAAATCATGTATAAATAGGGAAAGGGCCAGGATCCATGAAAACAAGAAACAAAGAAAAAAATCAATATATTAGAGTGGCAGTGGGAAGGTGAGAGATCACAGGTATATATTGGTACATGTATTACCATTTATTTCCAACAAAGAGATGAAATAAGTGAAAGTAGAAGTATGATAGTTTCATTTTTTTTTTCTTTTTTTTGCTTTGCATAGTGAAGTGTGGGAGTGATGTTTACCTGACACTCTTCCCTCCCCCCCTTTCCCTCCAAGTTCTTCCCGGGCTCAGGATCCAGTTCCTGGGAGCTACGCCCTGCCCTGCCCTGCAGGTGGCTTCTTTGCTGCAAGAAGGCTGGATTCCCCCAGCAGGCTCTCCTTCCTTACCCCAGGGGCTGTCACCTTCCTCCCTCTAGCCTCAAGGGTGCTATCATGCTCCTCCCCACTTCGTGGCTCAGACTTGAACTGTTCAGGAAATTCTCAGGGGAGTCATCTCCCAAAAGGGAAGGCAAGAAAGGAACTCAAGTGGGAACTTTAAGGGGTTTGTTTGCTCACAGCTCCTATTCTTCACAGGAGGATGGAGGTGGTAACACTTGAATAAGTGGTTGATGGAACCGCATGAATACATTTTGATTTCCAGGTGAATTTACTTGTAATCTCAATCCAGTCGCCACTGCTTTAGAATTCAGAGAAAAGTTTTAAACCTGGTGTGAAAGATGTTGGCACCGTCTGACCCAGCCCACTGCCTTCTTCCATACTACTTTTAGCAGACACTGGGAAGTCATGGATCCAATTCCTTTTTGCAGGTAAGAATGGTCATGCAGCACTGATCTAGCAAATGAGTCATAAAGAGAAGTTTCTGAGAAAGCTTTTATTTTCCTGACCCTTCTCTCTTTTGTTCCTGCCTTTAACTGGGGACGATTATGAGGAGCAGAGATGTACCAGCTTGGACCACACTGAGAGGCTGAACTAACAGCAGCAGGCATCCACCTCTGGATAATTTTTTTTTAATCCTCACCTGAGGATATGTTTTTATTGATTTTAAAGAGGAAGAGAGAGAGAGAGAAACATTGATGTGAGAGAGAAACATCAATCGGTTGCCTCCCATATGTGCCCTGACCAGGGATTGAACCCCAAACCTTTTGGTGTACAGGAAGACACTCCAACAAACTAGCCCCCTGGCCAGGACAGAATAATTTTTAAAAAATATATCTATTTATTTAAGCTACTGTTGTTTTTATTTTCATTGTTTTATTTTTTTATTTATCTTTATTGTTGAAAGTATTACAGATGTCTCTCCTTTTTTCCCCTATTGACCCCCTCCTACCCGGCCCCCCACCTACACTACACTGTTGTCTGTGTCTACTGGTTATGCATATATGCATATCAAGAAATAAATAATAAATGGGACATCAAACTAAAAAGCTTCTGTACAGCAAAAGAATCCAGCATCAAAATGAAAAGGGAACCCAATGTATGGGAGAACATATTTGCCAATGATACATCGGATAAGGGGTTAATTTCCAAAATAGATAAAGTATTCATACAACTCAACAAAAGGGAGACAAACAATCCAATTAAAAAATGGGCAGAGGACCTGAATAGACACTTCTCCGAACAGGACATACAAATGGCCAAGAGACATATGAAAAATTCTCAACTTCACTAATCATCAGAGAGATGCAAATTAAAATGACTATGAGGTATCACCTCTCACCTGCCAGAATGGCTGCCATCAACAAATCATCAAACAACAAGTTCTGGCGAGGGTGTGGAGAAAAGGGGACTCTAGTACACTGCTGGTGGGAATGCAGACTGGTGCAGCCACTATGGAAAACACTATGGTGTTTCCTCAAAAAATTAAAAATGGAACTGCCATTTGACCCAGAAAACATCTCTTATTGATACAACTAGATCTTCTTAAACAAAGCCAGAGCTTCAAATGTCACTTAATTAAAACCCAATGCTCTAAGTTGTAAAATAAAGAATTTTGGTAAGCTAAAAAACGTGGAAACTCTGTTAGCAGAAAGCAGAAATAAAAGCTGCCATGTAGCCCAGGCAGTGTGGCTAAGTGGATTGAGCATCGTCCCATGGACTGAGAGGTCCCAGTTCAATTCCAGTCAGGGCACATGCCTGGGTTGCAGGCTTGGTCCCCAGTAGGAGGCATGCAAGAGGCAGCCAATCAATGTTCTCTCTCATTGGTGTTTCTATCTCTCTCTCCCTCTCTCATCTTCTCTCTCTAAAATCAATGAAAAAAATTTATTTTTAAAAAGCTGCCATTTATTGAGTGATTGCAGGTTATGGTAATAAGCCTTGTATACAGATGAAGTCATTTAAGCTTCGCAGCAACTCCCTGGGGTGGGTACTGGAACTGTCCCAGGTTGTATCTGAGGAACGGCTTCAATTATGTGTTTTGTCTAAGATCACGTAGCTCATAAATGGGGACTGAGCATTTGAACACAAGTCTCCGACCACCTCACATTTAGTTCAGATGAATGGACTTTTAGAAGTCTGATACTGCAATTCAGCGAGTGCCTGCCTCATGGCGATAGTATGCAGTCCACAAAACCAAAAGAAGATGATATAAAATGATGTGCCATGTGTGTGGTCCCTCACCGCTCACAGGAGGTGTGACAGTCCTCTTCAAGATCACTCGGTTATCCTGTCAGCTAGACTATGATTCCAGGTCAGGATGGGTGTTATGGACACATCCAGAAAAGATATTGAAAAATAAATATTTTTGAGAGAATAGCACAGCAAGAACTCAACTAATTACATTCCACTGACTAGGCATCCTCACTACATTCAGAAACAGACAAAAAAGTCAAAGAGTTAAGTGTTGTTTGAGAATAAAATAATGAGAATGATTTTTCTATGACTCACTTGGAAATGGTTTCATCTCTTTTTATGCAGAAATATTTAACCACTAAAATGCCAATTAAAATACAAGGAGTATAACAGTAGACAGTGAACCTCATCAAGATAAAGGGACTGGGACCCAGGCATTGTCATTGCATTACGATTAACCATAAAACTCCCAACATGGGACCATTTGAGGTGATTGGGAACCCTGGAGGCCAGAGTCATTCCCAACTGGGATTTGTAAAACCCTGGCGAAGTATGCTGGTACTCCACGGGGTTAGAGTACAGATCAAGTTGAGTTTCATCAGATTTTGAGAAATTCTAAATTATTTTCATACTTTTTTCCAAGAGTATTTGAACTACATTTCATTTTTCTTTTCTATCTCCAAAGGGCGCTTGTCTTCTCACTGGTACAAAACAGTATTATTTGTTCCAAAGTCCTACCATAAAAAAAAGACTACATCCAGTAAAACAAAAGAACTTTATAATAAAATAACCTAATCTGGGTTAACTTTGTGATCTTGGGCAAGTAACTTAGTTCTGACGTTCCAGTTTCTCATCCATAAAAATGGGGGATTAAAATTTATTATTCAGTGTTTTGTGATGCTAAAGTGAGATAATATATGTTAAAGTAGTATATGGTTAAATATTAAATAAAAATTACACCATCAGCATCACTGCCTGGATAAATAAGAGTAAACAAAGAAGAGATCATTATAATTATGATCTCTATGATTTCCATTCTCAAAATCATTATCCTAATATTTATGTTTCAATTTTCTGATTATTATTTTAATCCCAGAGCCCTTATGATAAGAACTGTGGTTTATGACATTTCTTTACTATTTTCTATCTAAATGTGTGTTAGTAAAATTCTTTTAGGTCAAAATCTCTGAAAACATGCAGTGGAGCTTTTATCTATTCAATAAACATGCAGGGAATAACCACACGAGGCACGTGGTCGTCCTCCAGAACAGTGTGATGATACGCAACGGATTTCCTGTTGGCCAAACTGGAAAACCATTGGCTTTAATAGGTAAGCAGTTATTAAACATAGGAGATTTCATAGCACTCCAGAGCACCTCTCACTGCAATATTTAAATGAAGCAAGGTACCTTAGAAATAGCTCTTTAAATTCTCCTCGGTGCCTGTGAGCATACTGGCCCCCAGCAATATGCAAGTCAGAGCAGAAGGCCATACTAGGGAAACCAAGTTACATAATCCGAGACAACACAACAGACCTAACTGGGTTCTCTGCTTTGGTTTATGTAAATGTGACCTGTCTCTTCACAGTTACTTAATTAGATGGGGGATTCACTGTACCCATTTAATGCAGAACAACAGCCGGAATTTTACATATCAAATATTTGATGTAATTGATGAAACACAGACTCTCTGGGCCCCAATAAAAGTTTTCTTTTTTTAAATTCAGAAACTATTCTGCCTTTTTCCCAACCTCTAATAAAAATGAAAATGTTTTATATCACTGCATTTGCATAGTTCTCCTCATCTGTGTCGATCTTATATATTGTGAGCCTGAGATATTGTTCCACTGAGCAGATCTTAAATTCTGCAGTGGAAGATGGTAAACACTTACAACACATTCAAAGAAATCTGAAGCGTAATCTTAGTTCCTCAAACAAGAAGCTGCAGATTTCAGTAGAGTTTATAAAGCACATTGACTATCTATTCCTCAAGTTACCACAGTATACCTTAACATATTCAGTTCTTTTTACTGGACATATGAGTGCATGCCTATTAAGGTTAGGCAGTTCTAGCTACTCTGGATTCAAAGATCACTAAGACATAGTTAATTTCCTCCAGGAGCTTACAAACTAAAATTAGAGACAAATAACTATGGAACAATGACAAATATGCCAACAGTATACTGGAAGTATACACAAAATGTCACAGCAGCCCAGGAGGGAGGGAGGGAAGGATCAGGGGAGAGAGGGAGAAGGAGAGGGAGGGGTAAGGGAGAGGGGGTGGGAGAGATAGAGAGGGGGAGGAAGAGGGAGAGAGAGAGGGAGAGGGAGAGAGAAGAAGGGAGACACAGGCAGGCCTAACTTTCCTTGGGAGGGTTGTGGCAGGCATCAGAGGGAAAGATTATATTCCAGCACAGTTTGGATATATGAGTTGAACAGGAGAAGGAATAGGAGAAGGCACTCTGACCCAGGTCATGACAGGTGTGCCATGAATATATGGAATGGAGGTTAGGTAGAGGTAAATATCACCTTCATTAGAGTTCCCAGCTTACTTTCAAATTTCTACTAAACCCCTGGCCCTATTCAGCTCTAACATTTGTCATTTCTATGTACTTTTCACCAGGGCTGTCTGAGATGTAGACACAAAGTAACCACCAAATTACAGACACAGAGCTGCCTTGGTTTGCAGCATGAACCCTGAGGCCAGTTGAAAGTGATTCTGTGTGAATAGTTTGATGAGAGAGGAACCAGGTTGGTTCTAATGCAGAAATAGCCCAGAGTGATTCTTTCAGCCACAGTGACACAGGTGACATCGCTCCCGAGGTCACCGGGGGGAGTTTCTGTTTGGGTTTGGTTTCTAAATTGCAATCTCCATTTTAGCTCTTGTTTGAGTCATTGCAAAACTGAGTTCCGATATTGGGTCTAAGCCAGAGATTTTATACCAGTTCCGATGGCAGGCCTTGTCCCTTAATGGAACGAGCAATGTACAATCAGATTTAGCATGAGGCACCTGTTTCCATAACCATTTCTCTGAAGAAATTCTGCAAGAGGCCACATTTAGCCCAGTCATTTTCTATGTGTCATAGGATTATTAATGATTTAAATTTTTATTAAGCATTTTGCTTTTTCTATATGTTTAAATGCATTCTAAATAAGCACTGAGAATCAGTAAAAAAGCACGTGTGTGCACACACGCATACACACACACACACACACACACTTCTCTGTTTCAATGAAGAAAAATCATAAAGACTCTGTAAACTCTGGCAACGTCTAGGTTTTACTTCCTGGTATCTAACTTCTAATGTACTAAAATTCATAGATCAGGAGAAAACTAAATAAATATTTCCCTAGGGGGAAAAACGTAAAGAAGGAGAATATAAGATTTAGAAAACTATTCATTTTAAAATGTAAAAAAGTGATATTTTGCTGAAAATAGTGGATGCGATGGAGCTTATAAATTGTTTCTTAATTTTTTTCCCCAACAATGGATACATTTGAGTATGAATGTATATCAGTGACTAGTTTTCAAATTCATCTGAAAACCTTGTGGGATTTGGGAAAGGTTTTGCTTTCCAAGTGTTATCGCCTTTCATTTGTAAGTGACAGTTTTCAAGAGTGAGGCCATTCATAGTTAAGGAAAAATGGTTGTTTTAATACAACACTGAATGACAGAAAACCAAACAATCAAACACCATTCTCCTATTCTTCATTCTTGGAAAATTACCTTTCAGGAAGACTTTCTGTTTTATGTTCTGCACACTAATACAGCAGGGACTTTCAATCTTTTTATGACAGAGAGAAGAAACAAAAGGGGGAAACAAAAGCATAAGAAATAAATACTAAATTCCCTTTGAAATATATACATCTCTATTAGATGTCAGGTCACATTTTACAAACTCAGATTGTGACCATTTAGCTTCATATCTCAAAATCTGAACGGGGGCCGATGGACTGGAACATGTTTGATAGAATGTTTTGTATGTGATCTGGACTCAGGAAAAATAGACTGGGAGTTTGTCTGAGATAAAATCTGAGCTAGCTCTCTTATCTGACAAGCCATCCAGGCCCTCAGAGGTTAAACAGCTTGTTGAAGAGTTCTATGGAGAAGACTTAGTTAAAAATCTCTCTATTCACATCTGGAATAGTATTTTCTCCATTATACTCTGCTGCTTTTGTTTGCGTGAAACACAAAAGATTAAATTTACAACTGAATTTTGTATTATTGTATATTGAGAAATTTTACCCAGAAAACAATCTTGTAAAGTCTCTTTCATGATGACCTTGTAACTTGCAAACATTCTAGTAAAATCAAGTACAAATGAAAAAAAAAATAGTCTTTAACATTTCAGGATGTATTTTCCATTGAAAACTATGGCTTATTATAAAATACTAAATTATAGAAAAAGTACGTGTGTGTGTGTGTGTGTGTGTGTGTGTGTGTGTGTGTGTGTGAATGGTTATCTATTGTCACCCAATTTCCAAAGACTAATACTATTAATAATTTGGTATGTTTCATTCTAATATCTTTCTTTTTCAGATATATATTTAATATTTTGGCTTTCTGTATATAGGGTATATATATATATATATTTGTAAGATGTTATTTCATTTTTTCATGGTATTACTCATGTTTTTCATTAAACCAATACCATTTTTTTTTTAATTCTCACTCAAGGATATTTTTCCATTTATCTTCAGATAGAGTAGGAGGGATTCGGGGGGGAGAGAAAGATGGATGTGAGAGAGACATATCAACTGGTTGCCTCCTGCACGAGCCTGACCAGGGCTGGTGACCGAGCCACAGCCAAAGTATGTGCTCCTGATCAGAATTGAACCCGCAACTCTTTGGTCCGAGGGCCGATGCTCCAACTACTGAGCCAAACCGGCCAGGACATTAAATTGATTCTTAATGACTGAGAATAGATCTGTCCGTTTTTATCTTGCCATTTCCTTCCTATTTAACATTTACTAATTTCTAAATGTAGGCTTTATATTGCTATTATGATTCTCCACTTACCATCTGTACCCTGATTATACCTGAATGTATAACTTCAGAGCAGTTCTCTCCCTGGACCTTCAAATCTGTACCTTAAATGCCTCTAGATGTACTCACCTAAATGTCCCCACAGATCCCTCAAACTTCTGCCTAAAAAGTACTTACTGCCTATGCCCCTTAGAGCCGTTCTTTGGCCTAGATTCCCTAAATCAAGAATGGCTCTAATAGTCACTGAGTTCCCCATGCCAGAACATGGGCATCACCTATTCTTCCCTGCTCAGCCCCCACATCCAATTCGCCACTAAACCCTATTGGTTCTGTCTGCTAAATATTTCCTAAATTTAGTAACTGCTCTTCCTCGCTATGCCAACTAGCCTGGTCACCACCATCATTTCCCTAAATTGCTATGACTGATCTAAACTATCTTCTCCATCACTCTTGCTTGCCCTCCTTCAATCCTTCTACACACTGCAAGCAGCATGAGCTGTCCAAAATGCAAACTCAAATATGTCATTCTGTCTTAAAACCCTTCAATCCTTTTGATAATAACCCTATTTGACATGGCATTTTCATGAGCTGATCCCTGCTTACATCCCTAGCTTCGTGCCTAAGCATGTCACCACCAGGATGCTACAGGGACTATCTCTCAAATCCTTCTGGGATCAAATGCTCTTCACTTGGGACCTGCACCCACATTTTTCCTTCTGCCTAGAGTACTAATTTCCTCTCTGTTGCTTAAAGCTCATTCTCCTCCGTCAGGTTTAGCTTAGTTGACACATCATATGTGCAGCCCACCAGAACATCAAGAATTCTGGTTGGCATTCCTCTTTCCTGTCCTTTCATAACACTTTGAACTACTATATAGTTATTCATGTACACCAACGCACCTTCCTGTACTCTAGGTTCCATGAAGACAAAGGAAGTAAGAATCTAAATAAACAATCAGACAAATGAAACCATGATGAAACTTTGTGACCATTATTTTTGCAATAGGTATGTCTTCAGTGCATATGATGTGTGGATAAATTAATTTTCAAATGGACTATGCAAACTGACACAGCCACCAGCATTACAGGAGTTTACCAATTTTCCTTTTCCTCACCAGCATTAAACATGGTATTCTGGGGATAGTTGTTAATGGATGGGTAAAAATAAATAGTAATTGTCTAATATACTCATCCTGGTTACTAGCAAAGTTGAACATTAAAACATGTTTATTAACTAATTTCATTTAATTTTTTATAAATTGCATATTCATATTTTTATCATTTTTATTTTGTTTTAGTGTTTTAAGATGAACATAGGTAGCTGTATAATCTCTAAAAGTAAAACGTCACTTGAAAGTCTATATTCCACTGTTTAAGTATCAAATGCTTAATAATACCAACAACTCCTTACTTTTTATGTTATTTTTTCCAATCAATTAATTCCCTCATTCTTCACCAATTTGGAGTTATAGCAATCAAAAGATCCATTTCACTATTCCAAAAGCAACAGAATATTGACTCGAATGGTTAGCTCTAGATAAAAATGCCTTATGCAGAAAAAAAATTACATCTTCTAAAAAAAAATCAATATTTTATGTGGAGGATTCATAAAGTAGAGGAAAAGGAATAGATTTGTCTTCCATTTCTTAAAGAGATGACCTTCCTTGCTGAACGAAGTCCTTCTTCTAGAAGTCACCTAAGATGTTGATATGAGGATGATGCTCATATGAAATCCTTTAATTCCCTTGTTATTTTTCCTAATTTGCAGATTTAGTTGAGCCTGCTGGGATGTGGTATTTAGTAAAGACTGACAATACACCACATGGCACTAGAGACCAATAATAGAAGTCGTGTCCTGATTGAATTGACAGTCATCTAATTAGGAGGTGGACCTGGTAGAATAGAGGGGGCTTAATTTCCCTATCTTTCTTAGAGAAGATGCTAGACACTGTCAGAAACAGATTTATACCAAGTTGTAGTAGAAGTACAAAATATCATTCCTTCTGATATCTTTTATCAAGAGGCAGCCTGGTGCAAAGGAACGAGTGTGGGCTTTGGAGTTAGTGCTAGAACCAAATCCAGGCGTTCTTACTAATTAGTTATATGACCTTCAACATATCTAACCTCATGCTCCATTTTACCCCATGTAGAAAGAGAACAATGTAGTACCACGAGGCTATCGTGTACATTCAAGTAGATAAATATAAATTGACTGGGGTATTATATGACATACAAGAGGCAATCAATATATAATAGAAATTATTGTTTAGGATATTACTCTTAATTACTAAAGGCAGATTAAGGAATGGATGGGTGAAGGGTGAAACAGGTGCAGATTTGCATCCTGCAGATTGTTTGTTTGTGAGGAAGAAATCACCAGACCAAGAATCCAGTCTGCTCAGCGGCACTTCAAGAAATACTAGAATACATACCTACTTTTTCTTTACAAAGCAATATCTAAGATCATAACCCAGTGACCAATTTTGGAGACCTGGATATTCTTGGAGGATTAAGGCCACACATCTTTGGCTGTAATGTGTTTGGTAAAGAGCTCTATGTACATCATTTGAAGACCTGAAGTTGTATCTTGAAAATGTGGCATTTGACTTATGGAACTTAAAAAAAAAAAAAAGCAGCAAAACAAAAAGACTACTACATACTGGAGCAGCTTAGTAGGAACTATTCAGCTATTCAGCATAATTACACTGGGGTGACGCCTGCTATGCACAGTCAGCAAGAAGAATGGGGGCGGGGTGGGGGGCACTCTGATAGAGCCAGTTTAATTACATTATGTGATTTAATTATTCAGCTATCTTAGCATCCGACCTCCAAGTATAAGTGACTCTGACTCAGACAGTCACGTGCACTTTGGTAGGCCATTCCCGTCTGCCGTCTGTCGTCAGTGGGTTGACACGTGCAGATGTCTATGGCTTACAGCAAGCACTTAATTTTGTTGGTACCTAGGGTGTGGTCAGGAGATGGGAAATGACCTGAGTTACTACTGAACAGGTTTTGAAATGAAAAGAAACAACCAACATGAGTTGGTACTTTGGGAGAAGATATTAAACCATCAATCAAATGGGTCAATGTGCCCTAAAAGAAAAGAAATATTTCCTAACCTAGAGATGATTGTCAGGGCAAAGATTTATAGAGTCCAGACATGATCAACATGTTCTTTTTAGGTAAGTGGAGAAAGGAAGGGAGAGGAAGGAATGGGTGTGTATAGTATTACACTATCATCTTTTTTCTCCTATTGCTCAGGTTTTTTTTGGTAGCACTAATATACATTAAAACAATTTTGACTACAGTGCTCTTCTAGAAAAATACAGTTTGTGGCCATTTCAAATATAAAATCAGAGAAACAATGGCATTGCAAAATCCCAGGAAGAAAATATTTTCTGGTGTTCTTACTTAAAAATGGGACTATAGCCCTGCTGGTGTAGCTCAGTGGATTGAGCGTTGTCCCATGGACTGAGAGGTCCCAGTTCGATTCCCGCTCAGGGCACATGCCCAGGTTGCGAGCTCGATCCCCAGTAGGGGGAATGCAGGAGGCAGCCGATCAATGTATCTCTCTTACATCGATGTTTCTAGCTCTCTCTCCCTTCCTCTCTCTCTAAAAAAATCAATAAAAAACATATTTACAAAATGGGACTAAATACTTTTCAGATAGTGTACGATATAGCTAAACCATCAGATATGTGAGTAAATAATGCATATTTACAATTGCTCTTTAGGGACTTCTAGAATCATCAACCCAAGGGCCCATAAACAGGAAACCACCGGGGGTGTTTACAATTAGGGTTAGAATTTAACATCACAACTGCAAAGTAGAAATAAAGCACACTTAGTACCTATAACTAAAGACAACATAACGTCAATACATTAAAAATCAGTGTTAGGACAGTATTGAAGTTGACAGTGTGATGCCCACAGTAGCACAGCAATGCCAAGAGAAAGCTGACAAGAGTGCCATTTACCAGTCGCTCACTGGGGAGAAAAGAAGCACACCTAGATATGTGCTTCATCACCACTTTATCCCAATAACACAATTCCTCGGATGGAAAACTGAAAGAGCAAACTGAGGCTTAGAAATGATTTTTTCTACTGCATGTCTAAATATGTAGATTATAAAAATGACCCGTTGATCCCAGAAGTTCAAAGGAAACCTGATCGGAGTTGTCCATCTTCTGGGAAAGAGCCTCTGGTATACAATGATTTTCATTACATACAAGGGATTAGAAGAGAAACAGCTCCTTGTTCGCAGCTCTATATAAGGCAAGACAAGGGACTAGCTCTTAAGGCAAAGGCGTACGGCCAGATCCTGAAAGTCTCAGTTCAGAACAAAGAGAAAAAGTAACCAAGGAGCCTTCAACTGCTTACTATCCAATGTTTCAGAGTGTAATTTATAAGGTTTTTATTAATTTTGTATTTTTTTCCCAGTGATTTCACATTACAGAGAAAAACCTATAATAAGATGTTACGAAAGCAGAAGCGAAGGCACACACCATTCTGAACCACAGTGAAGACTAGTGATCATTTATTCATTCACACATGGACAGGGTCAGGGAGAAGGCCAGTGTGCCCGCCATGGAGCTGGAGCAGAGGCAGCCATGGAGGGTCCTGGAAGACCAGGTGCATCAATATGCAACACTTACTGGAGCACACTGGTTACTCACATGCCATTAAAACAACCTGGGGGGCAGGTTGAGGGGCATACTCAACCTGGGTGGAGTATGCAGAGACCACCAGTGTATTTGAGATAAGCATTTACCCTTCCTGTTTAATTCCCTTTTCTTGGATGGCTGAACATATGGTTTCTTCATATGGAAAAAAAAAATTACTCCATTTCTCAATATTCAAAGTTCTTGGTAATACTTCTATAGAACTTAAAATGATAACATTGCAAAACAAACACACACACACAAACAAAAGAACTCACTTGTTTACCATGACCTTCTGTCTGTAGTCCTCAGCCCACTGTAATCCCACAAGAAACAACTGTGACAACCACCACAACTCAGGAAGAACACTCTCTCCATCTAGAAACTCGCTTGGCTTCCAAGGAACAATGCTTCTGAGGCCGTGTCTTCACGACAGAACCAGGGGCGATGGATGAGGAGCTTCCCACCCTTATTATAACTCCAGTGTCCAAGGACTCAGGGAGCCACTTTCTGAAGGATGTGCTGCTCCTCCCTATGACTGCAGAGAACAATACAAGTCTTCAAGATACATGTGGACCCTGGGTTTGGGTGAAGGCCTGGGACTGTCGCAAACGCAGATGACTGGTTTGCTATTAGTAGGTGGAGACGACTAGACTTTACTTACATTAATTATACGTCAAAGTATCGTGCTCAACAGACAGCAATAAACTTAAAGGTAAAACTACTAGAACAGAATCATGCATTTTCCCTTTGTTTCTCAGGGAACTGTTTCGCTGCTGGGCCACTGTCACACCGCAGTGAGCCACAGAAGAATGCAATGCTTAATGAGCCAACTATGAAGATAATCGTGCCAGTTATATTTGGGACACACACAGAATAACAGACTGTATTTGTAGATTCTTTATGAACACTCTAGGGCAGGAAGGGAAAAGAGGATTTTCTTTTCTAATAGCTGAACCGGATTTTGCTATGACTAAATACCTTTGAAGTAACACATTAACATTTTTTGTCTTAATTGGGCAGAAAAGCAAAGAGTCAAAAGAGTGCGTTCATAATTTCAGAGGTTCCAAAGGAATTCTGAGTTGCTCTGAAACTCCGAAAGGATTGTATCCATGTGACCCTCCAAGTGAATAATCAGATCTGTCATTTTTTGAAAATTATCTGCTACAGCAGTATCTCTCCATTGTTGCTTTTTTGACTGTGAATTAATGTTTTCTTGATAAGCCAGTCACAGTGCTATTGTGATTATGAGTAAAAACGGATCTTAAATAATTAAAAGCAGTTGAAGAAGAAAATACTTCTAGATCCGATTAACATACGTTTACCATGTTAAGTTGGTAACTAGCAAAGATTATCATTAATTGGTAAATACTGTTAATGAGATCTCTACAAGCAAGGTTTCAGAGCAAGGGTAAAAGCCAATAGTATGCTGTGTTTTGAAACAAAAACGTGCTTAGGAAAGAGACTAGATGGACATTTGGTTCTTGTAAAAGCAGAAAGGGTCAGAGTGGTCCAAATCTATCGTCGGAAGCTTTGCATGTTAATGCTAGCAGGTAGAAAGCATCCCCTTTAATTTATATGTCACAGACAAGAAAAGTGCCAATCATAGAAGCTAGGTTGTCTAGGCATACTCAACGAGTTCATGACGGAGTCCAGGTTAGGGAACTAGAAACAGCTCAATACATATAATACTGAGATTCAAGTGGAAAAAAAAATCTGACATTTAAACCCAAAGTTGCCTTAAATTTTTCTTTCCTGCTAGATTAAACTTCCTCTCTTTGCATAAACAGCTTGCAGGGTAAAAATATCTCAAGGCATTTTAGGAATGGCTTGACATCACAGGGCTCATTGTAATCATCTCCACAAGCTCTTGGAGTTCTGTGAGGGCTCCACTGATCAGAAAAAGGGCAAGTGAAACATTTCTCTTGGAGGGAATTTAGATTTGGCTCCACATGTGAGCTCATCAAAGACTAGGAGAACTGAGTCCGATCAGACCAGACGACTGCCAAGGGGGTGCACAACCGATTAGAAAAGTGATTCCTAAAATCGGATCTGAGACATCCAAGTAAGACATCAGTTATCTAAAACATTCAAAAAAATTATTTTAAAAAGACTAAGAGCAAAATAAACATCTTTAAATGTTCATTTTTAGAATTAGCAGATATTATATGAGGATACACGGATTAGTGGAGGGTGTTCTGTCTAGTGCGTGGGTGGGTGGAAAACATGAAGTCATTCAATCTACGACTTTGGATATTCAAATAATCATGTGAATTGTTCCTCAAGGGATCTGAAGTTTAACAGCCTAGAGAAGCTATCATCCTGATAGCTGATCATTGCTCTAATTTTTTAAAAACATTTTGATGAAGGCTGGGTTATAGAAACTTTATTCATTAAGGTGCTGATGAGACCCAATTTAGATAAGCGTGTAGCAACCTTAGAGCAGTTGCTTAAAATACCATGTAACTTTATGATTTTGAAGAGTGGGCATATGAAAACAGAAAGACATATTAAAGAGGTCAATAGAGATGTTTTAGATGGAAGAATCATCTTGTAACCCGGAGATGTACTATTTTATAAGATTCATATGGATTTTTAAAATATGTTTTTATTGAATTTTTTTTAAAAAAGAGGAAGGAAAGATAGAAACATCGATGTGAGAGAGAAACATAGATCGGCTGCCTCCTGCACACCCCCTATTGGGGGAATTGAGACCAAAACCCGGGCATGTGCCCTGATCGGGAATCAAACTGGGACCTCTCAGTCCATGGGACAATGCTCAGTCCACTCAGCCACACTGGCAGGGCTCATATGGGGTTTTAATTGAAATTCTCACCAACCAAATGACTGATGGGGTTGGATACCACAGCATTAGGATCAACTGCTCCTAATCTCTGGACTTCTTCGTTCATGTCTTTTTCTCTCTCTCTCTAAATTAATTTATCAACTAACTTTTCATGGCATCGATACCATTCCTCTTCTGTGACACAATCACCAGTCTTAAAACATGGTCCTTTTCCATGATTTCTTTTTATTTTTAATGTGCACAGCAAAGAAAATCATCAATAAAATGAAAAAACAAACAAACAAAAAAAAACAACAACCGACCAAATGGGAAAAAATATTTGTGAATCAAATATCTGATAAGGGACTAATATCTAAAATAAAGAAATCATACAATTCAATAGCAAAAAACCCAAACAATCATATTTAAAAATGGGCAGAGGATCTGAATGGACATTTTTCCAAAGAAGACAGATGGCCAATGGGCACAAGAAAAGGTGCTCAACATCACTAATTGTCTGGGAAATGCAAATCAAAACCACAATGAGATATCACCTCATAACCTGTCAGAATGGCTATTACCAAGAAGACAATAAAGAACAAGTGCTGGTGAGGGTGGAGGAAAGGGAACACTTGTCCATGGTTGTTGGAATTATAAATTGGAGCAGCCACTGATAAATAGTCTGAGGAGTCCTCAAAAAAGTTAAAAATAAAACTACTATATGATCCAGAAAATCCACTTCTGAGTATTTATCTGAAGAAAATGAAAACACTAACTCAAAAACATATTTGTACACCCACGTTCACTGCAGCATTATTTACAACACAACACACACACACACACACACACACACACAATTATATACTCAATGGACTTTTCTTCAGTCATAAAAAATGAAATTTGCCATTTGTGACAACATGGATGGAGCATGAAGACATTATGCTAAGTGAAATAAATCAGACAGAGAAACACAAATACCATATTATCTCACTTGCATGTGGAATCTACAAAATAACATAATACAAGTTTAAAACCCAGAGCTAATAGATACTGAGAACAGATTGGTGGTTGCCAGAGGCAGGGGGTGAGGGGAGGGATAAATGGGTTAAGTGGGTCAAAAGGTACAAACTCCCAGTTATAATATAAGTAAATCATGGTGACTATAGTTAATGATATTATATTAAAAATTTGAAAAGTTCTCATCACAAAAAAATATTTGTAACTAAGTGGAGTGATGAATACATATTAACTGGACTTATTGTGATTATTTCATAATATATATAAATATATATATTTCACAATAAATATAAATATTTATATATAAATATATATATAAATATAAATATTGAATCATTAGGAAGTACACTTGGAACTAATCTAATGCTATATGTCAATTTATACTTCGATAAAAATAATAGTAAAAATAAATGTCCGATTTATTCATAATATATCTTTATTAGCAGAGCTGGAAGGCATTTAAATTTCAGAGAGATGTAATTCAAACTGGGTATCAGACAGTCATTCCATAAGAGTAACTGGTCCTTTCTACCATGCAGTTTTGTCCTTTTTCTCTCACTCTCTCACCCTCACCCATTCCTCTTCTGCTCACTTCCCCTTAAAGAGCCAAAAACCTTACTTTTATAAATAAAGTTGTATTTCCTCCATTTTCTAATAGAGAACAATTCAAATCTGTACAACAGAAAACACATTAATATACTGGCTAAGTAATAAGCTCTCTCTAAAGAATATCACCCTTTGTCCCTCTATACCAGTGTCTCTGAAGTATCAGGAACAGTATAAACAAATTTTTCCACTACTACTATCTCCTTCAAAAGGCAGAGAATGCTGAATTCAGATTTTTATTATAAGTATTTGATGGAGATCCTTTTTAGTAATAAGCATTGATTAAAATAATTATGTAATGTAAACATCAGAAAAAAAAGTATGATAATAAAAGAAACATACTACTCAACCTAAGAAAATAAAACATTTTCAACACCATTGCTCTGTGATTCTCTCTGATTCCTCCTTAATGTTCGTTTTTGGAATATGTGTATACAACCCTAGAAAACAATATTTAAATGATTGTTTCTGAACTTTATAGAAATTGTAATAGAGTTCATGCATTCTTCTGATTACTTTTTTAAAAATCTTGAGATATAACTCCCATATCGTAAAACTCACCCACTTAAATTGTACAATTTGATGGTTTTAGTATATTCACAGAGTTGTGTAACCATCACTGAACCTAACTTTAGAATATTTTCATCAGCCCCAAAACAAATCCTGTACCCACTGCAGTTATTCCTCTTCCCCTGACCCCAGCCCCTGGAGACCATTAATCTACTTTCTGTCTCTATGAACTTGTCTGTTCTGGACATTTTATGTAAACAGAATCATATAATATGCAATTGTTTGGAACTGGCTTCTTTTATTTAGCATGTTTTCAAGGTTCACCCATGGTGTAGTATATCTCAGTGCTGCCTTCTTTTTTATTATCAAGTAATATTCCATTGTATGGATACACATATCTATTCATCAGTTGATAGACATTTGAGCATTTTCACTGTTGTGAATAATTTTGCTTGGACATTTGTGAATGTGTTTGTGTGGACATATGTTTTCATGTCTTCATATATATATCTAGGAATGAAATCGGTGGGTTATATGGTAACTATACGCTTAACTCTTGAAGAAACAGCCAAGATGCTAGGCCACATGCTAAATACACACAATCCACACAGTGTCTGAATCATTTTGTATTCCCACCAACAATGCATAAATGTTTAAGTTTTTCCACATCCTCTGTAGTGCTTGCTATTATTGTTCTTTTATATTACAGCTATCCTAGTGAGAGTTAAGTAGTATCCCACTATGGTTCTGATTTGTATGTTCCTAGTGGCTAATGGTGTTGAGCATCTTTTAATATATTTATTAACTATTCCTCTTCTTCTGATTGTTTTCTGCATTCAACATTGTTTTTAGAATTCATCCTTGCCAAGCATATGGTTAGAGTCCATGCATTTTCATTGCAGTATTCCCGCGATTTTCAACCGGTATGCTGCAAGAATTTTTTTAAAACACACAATACCTGACTATTTAGTCAGGGGCACTGACCTCTTTTCCCTTAGATTATCAAATTTAAAAATGATAACAGCCAATACAACAATAGCCATCTGCTGTGAATGAATCAAAATTGTATCTATTTTTTTTTTCAGATTGGCAAAAAAATATATTTTTTGGTGTGCCACAGAATTTTAGAACTTAGTTTGTGTGCCGTGCAATGAAAAAGGTTGGACATCGCTGCAGTATTCTATTGTGTGAACATATCATGTTTTACTTATCCACTCTACTGTCAATAGCAATTTAGTTTACCTTATTTCTTTTGCTTTGTTATTGAAGACAATCCTGCTATAACATTTTTGGCATATCTTCGGGTATACGCTAAATAATTACACCAAATAATCACCCCCCCTCTTTTTTATCAACTAAATAAATGTCCGAAAAGTGAAGCCTGGCTTTGTACAACATATCAGAAGGCATAACTATCCAACCTAATAGGCCACATGCTAAATACACACAATCCAGCTGCCTACGACTGTTGGCATGTGAGTGTGTGTGCATGTGTGCGATAAACATGTAAGGCTGCTAAGCAGAAGGGACACGATATATATGTCTTAAAGGGACAGATGTAGTCATATGTTTACATAAGTATAAATACAGAACATCATATATAAAAACTGTGAGCTAATCCCATCAGCCCTGTTCAAGGTCATCATCAGATCATAGCTTTTTTAGGTTTAAGGCCTGTAGACTAAACAAGATATGGATATATCTGATAAAGCCTTGATTATAACTACACAAATGACCTAGGGGAAGAAATCCTAGAAGAAAGGCTAACGAGTCTGGACTTATGCTGATTAAAGGAAAGAAGAACTCCAACCAGCACGCTGTTGTGGAGGGGTTAAGGGTGGAGGAAAGCAGCTGGGCTCCGTGGCTTCTACAGAAAGCAAGAGGGAATGGGGATCCAATTATGGAAGTAGGATTTTAGGTCAAATGCTGTGAAAAATTTCCCAGCTCTAGTGTTCTGAGACACTAAAATATGTACGCAAAGGGATTTACGGACTCGTACTCGAGTATTTTTTCAAAGGGTAGAGAGAAAATTTCTAAGATGACTTAAACACAGTCCTGCTCATAGTCAGAGAGGTGCATTACATCAATGACACCCAATTCCTTTGACCAGTTCTTCCTTCGGAGTTCGTAATTTAAAGTTTTGGGCCTAGCAAACAGCACTTAGTAAATAATAATTGCCCCCCAACACTTATTAATAATTAGAGGCATATAGCCCAGCTGGTGTGGCTCAGTGGTTGAGCATTGACCCATGAACCCAGAGGTTACCAGTTTGATTCCTAGTCAGGACACATGCCCGGGTTGTGGGCCCAATGCCTAGTGTGGGGCATGTAGGAGGCAGCCGATCAATGTTTCTCTCTCAATGATATTTTTCTCTCTCTCTCCCTCTCCCTTCCTCTCTCTCTAAAAATAAATAAAAAAATATTTTAAAAAACAATTAGAGTCCAGCTGGTGTGGCTCAGTGGTTGAGCGTCGACCCATGCACCAAGAGGTCACCTGTTCGATTCCCAGTCAGGGCACATGCCCAGGTTGTGGGCTTGATTCCAAGTGTGGGGCATGCAGGAGGCGGCCAATCGATGTTCTCTCTCATCCATGTTTCTATCTCTCTCTCCCTCTCACTTCCTCTCTCTCTAAAATCAATAAAAAAGGGAAAAAAATTAAAAAAACCCAACAATTAGAAACATATAGAAATTTCCACCAGGACATGAACCCAAGTAAGCATGAATAAGTATGTTCTAGATGATTTCAAGAGAAAAATTAAAATTGGTATACCTGTCTACTAAGAATAGAACTAATAAATCAAATGAGACATATTCATGGAATACAATATTACACTGCAGTAGAAAGGAAACATCCATCTATCTACTAACATGGATCAACTCAATTTATGTTGCATGAGAAAAGAAATGTTACAGAAGTAAACATTCTGTAGAATTTTATCTATGTAAATTTTTATAAATCGGTCATAAAGTGGTGCATAAAGATAACTCACAACTACATAAATATACGCTAAAATAGAAAAGTAAATAGAAAAATATTAAATTACTGAGAAGAGCTGATATTGAGAAGATAAGGAAAAGGAGATGCAAAGGGCTATGGAAGAAAAGCATTTTAATATTATCTGTACTGCTCATTTTTCTCATGAAAAAAGTGCAGGCAGCCCTGGCCAGGTTGCTCAGTTGGTTAGAGGGTCATCCCATAGAGCAAAAGGGTTGCGGGTTTGATTTCTGGTCAGGGCACATAACTAGGTCATGGGATCCATCTCTGGTCAGGGCGCATCTGGGAGGCAACCTATATGTGTTTCTCTCTCACATAGATGTTTCTATCCCTCTCTCCCTCTCCCTTCCTCTCTCTCTAAAATCAACAAAAACATATCCTCAGGTGAGGATTAAAAATATATATAAGCAGTTATGAACATACTAATAATAAAATAAATACATAATACATACATAATAATAATAAAATACATACATAATAATAATAAAATTAAGAATCACCAGGGCTAGAGATGGATACAGGTGTTCATTTTCCTGCATCTAAAAATTCTCAGAGACAAAGAATAATCAGAATCTGTAATTAATCCATTATTACCAATATAACCCCACTACATTTCAAAAGCTCCAGCCAAAATCAGAGAAATGTATTGTGAGTAGATGCACGATGTTCATTATGTTCTGTGAAACCCTGAAAACAGTGCACATCCCCCAACTGCCCTGCAAACCCACAGCACCCTGGGGCCCTCGAGGTTAGACTGGTGGCCCCTCTCTTAAATCCCTTCCAGCTCTACAGCACAGGTCTGCACACGAACAAGCAAATGATACCTTCCCAGTCTCACTTCCCTCTCTTTAAACATAAAAGGAAGCGCCCTCACTCGTTTTGCTCAGTGGTTAGAGTATGGGCCCGAGGACCAAAGGGTCAGGGTTCAACTCCGGTCAAGGGCAGGCACCTCAGTGGCGGTTTGGTCCCCGGCCCTAGTCGGGATCGTGCGGGAGGCAGCCAGTCGATGTGTCTCTCTCACATTGATGTTTCTCTCTTTCTCTCCCTGGCCCCCACTCTATTTGAAGATAAATGGAAAAGTATCCTCAGGTGAGGATTAAAAAAAACAAAAAGTAAAAGGAAGCAACAATGAAAATATTGCCTATTTTCAATTACCCCCATGTTTTATAACAGAACTGTCATTCCACTAGCAAGATTTGGTGTCTACCCTTTCCACTCTTTTCCGCCGCACACCTAGTTCCGAAATGCTTTGACCGAGATTGCCTGACAGTTTAGATGCTCTATAAACCGTCCAGCTGCCTTGTCAGGGGGGAGCAGGTTGCTAACTGTGGGGCCGGACCACCGGTTTGAGGAAGAAGAAAAATAAAGGGAAAATCTTGAGGAGGGAAAAGGCAAATAGAGGGGAAAAAGAATCTATCAATTACAAGGCTAGATAACAACACCAAAATCTTAAATCAGCACCTTTTAAATGACGGCACTAAAATAATCCTGACGGCAGAGAAGAGTGAACGCAGCCTCCTAAGTGTATGTGTGAGAACAGCACGACCATAAACCAGACATTTCTCTGCTACCCTCTAACCCATCTTAAAATTCAGGCAGATTTTGAATTTTGCTTTATAATAATGTAGTTAATTTTTTTTTTTAATGTCCTTGTATTTTTAAGTAAAATCACCACTCCCCAAACACATGGCACGTTTAACTTGGGACTCCTCATGATACTTGCACACAACCACTTACCCAGGACAGAAGAGCTCTCCTTGGGAAACTCAAAATAATGAAACAAAGATAGCCTTAGGACTTGTGCCCAGATGGGGACAGGAAAAAGGGGCCCCAAAGCTGAGCCTGAAGGGGAAAGTCTGGGCAGGTGTCTTTGGGAGGGGCAGTGCAGAGAGAGGAGAAAAACTGAAGGGTTTGTGACCAGTTTTTTCATTCTGTATCTCGAGTGTACCTAGTGATGTGCTTCCATCAATTAAAAACAGAAGAACATTTCTGGTCAACACAGTGGCTTCTAGCAGATGGTCGAAGCCCTCAACACACTGAAATAGCGCTGCCAGTGGTGGACTGACCCCAGACCCCAGTGCCACCCAGGTGACTGACGAGCTATGGAAAGTCCAAACATCCAGCCCCAGCCAGAGCAGGTTTTCAAAATACATAATTCGTTTTGAAGCAGACTATGATGTCCATGTTAACAACAAGCTAACAAAGTGCTCTTCCTAAAGGAATCCGTCTTATTCTAGATCTATCTGTACACAACTGATGGGAATAAAACGCGTAAACTGAGAGATTTGATAAACAACATCTATGAAGTGGTCTGAGTTCACCAAGTAAGACATTATTTCCAGCTGCATGTTCTGCAGAAGGCTTTTTGGAGAGAGCAGAATTTGAGTTAGGCCATAATGGGTAGGTGAAATTTAAATTTGATAGAAAAGCAGGATTTGAAATAGCATGAACCAAAGCATGGGGATTAGGTAACTGGCAAGGACTAGGCTGGAAATAATAGTTCAGTGTAACTGGCTTGTTGGGTATGTGGGGCAGTGGAAAATAAGATGGAAAAGCCAAGTCAGCATGCAGGAACGGGAATGCCAGCCCAAGAATTCGAGCCCTTCCTCTGGGGCAGCTGGAGCGTCCTGATATGGCGTGGTAAAATCTATACTTCAGAAAAATTCTTCTGACAGCAGCAATATTATTATTACTTATGATGTTCATAAAGTGTTTGAAGAAACAAGGGAAAAACAGTTTTATATTTATTCTGACAGTTTAAAAGGTTGCTGCCATTATGTATGAATTTTTGAAATCTGTTTTTGTTGATTGCACTGGCTAGGCTGGCTATATACCTAACAAACTAGAGAGGACCATAAAACTCAATGGAGACAGTAAATTACTTGAACCTGAAATCAAATGACAATTTCATCTGTACCTTTGCACCACCAGTGCTTTTATTTGGTTCCATTTACCAGGAAGATGAACAACAATAATTTCAGGCAATTAATTCAGATCTTTGGCAAGACCACGAGAGTTTTGCTGAACATGAGAATGCTGTTACAGCACAAAGGATAAAAAACATCATTTGCCATGTGTCAGGCTGAGAACAGTGTGTGTGTGTGTGTGCGTGTGTGTGTGTGTTCACGCATGCACACAAACGTGTGTACTGCTGAAGCCTGTTTTTCAGAAACTGCCCTAACCACCAGAAACCCATCCACTGCTTCACAGACACTTTAGGAAGCTGGACTCTGATATCAGGGTAGCAGTTTCATTAGGTCCTCTCTCTTCCGAAGGATCCACGATATAAACTTTCAGAGCCAGTAACATAATCCTTCTCATCAAATATTTGGGCGACAGGTGGAAAATTGTTCTGCCAGCTGAAGAAGACAAAATCCATTCCTTCTGGCAATTTTCTGCAATGAAAACTCCAGAAATGAATGTGCAATAACTTGTGGAAATAAATTTCAAATATTATCACACAAAAGCAGTGTGCTCAAAATCTCTAACTGTAAACCAACTCCTGCTTATCTGAATTTTAAAATGTTGATTTCTCTTTGTGTTTGAATTGCCACTAAGGAAAGACAACATATTTCAGACGTAAAAAGCCAAGGAAACGCTAAATTCAAACAAAGGAAAGCCATGTTGAAAGCTGTACTTGGCTAGTAGCATCTCTTAGGTCAGGAGGCGAGGACCAAAAGACCATTTTCTCCCATTACCTAATTCCTAGCAACTGTGAGACTATCTTTCAGATTAGAATGCTGAGCACAAGCGAGCCTGGAAATGTATGTCGGGGTTTGACTCTTTTTGGTTGGTTACAGCCACTTCCATCTGCTCTGTGATGCAGGGATGGATCACTCTGGCATTCGGATAATAGGTCTTTTAAAGGCTTCTCTCAAAAGCCCTCATTTGCTCACTTCCTAACTGTAAGAGCTTGGCAGATGGGTACGTGATGGCATGGGGAGGCTAAAAGGGTTTGCATCAAGTTAATGACCGAGAGAGGATTGCACACCAGCACTCTGGTCTGCAGTTCTGCACATGACCCGCTCGGCCATTCTCTCCTGCACGGGGCATCCGCTGTCAGCGCACGTGGCCGCTGAGATGCCTAATGGACCCAGTTGAGGGACAGGTGGGGACTAAGGGTTCCACTATTGAAACACCATGCTGAACAGCTCAATTAAATCTGCTTTCTTCTATTTGGATAATTTCCCCCCCGCTTTTCACCTCTAGTTTTCTTATGCGGCTTATGTTTGTAATGATAACCAATTGATTCCAATGTACGTAGCTAGAATTTCATGCAGTCCATTCCCGAAGTGTATTTTTGCAATAGCTTACCAATGTTCAATGAATAATGTAAACAAAATGACCAGTTTAATGTACTATTCGGTTTTAAAAAGCACACTTTTAAATTCTCAAAGAACCGTTTGACAGGTAAACAACCATTTTACACACACCACTCATTCATTCAACAATCTCTTCAGAGCCATCTCTGTGTCAGGCATGCAATATGCAGTCATCCAAGGAGACAAAATCCCTCCCCTTCAGGCGACTGACATTTTGGGGGTAGGGGATAGAAATGTGTGTATTGTCTAACATTTTAAAATGCACAGCATGCTAGATGAGGATAAAGTGCTATGGAAAACAGAAAAGGGAAGCGGGATTTGGAGTACTGAGTGAGGGGGATTGCAACTCATGACTGTGGCTAAGAAGGGCCCAGGAAGGCAAAGGGCAAAGTTGGGGAGGAAGCAGCACACATGGATATTTAGGGAAGACCATTTTAAGCAAAATAAATAGCAAGTGCCCAGGTCTCGAGGCGGGAGCATGTCTGTAATACACTGCCCCTTCTAATCCCCAGTTTTGCTTTCCATGGTTTCAGTTACCCACCATCAACAGCAGTCTGAAAATAATAAACAAACAATGCCAGAAATAAATGATTCACTCGTTTTAAATCGTGTATCGTTCTGAGTAGCATGATGAAATCTCGCGCCACCCCACTTTAGGCCGGGCCTGTCTCAGCCCTTGTCTAGCATCCCCACACTCTAGACGCCCCTGCCTCTGACTCAGGAGCCGTCTGGGTTAGCAGGTTGACGGTCGCTGTATCTCAGTGCTTGTATTCAAGTAATCTACATTTGACCTAATGACGGCCCCAAAGCCATGCACTTAACTTTTATTACAGTACATTGTTATAACTGTTCTGTTTTACTATTAACTACTGTTGTTAATCTCTTACTGTGCCTAACTTACAGGTTAAACTCTATCAGAGGTGTGTGTGTATAGGAAAGAACACAGTAGAGGGTTCGGCAATGTCCCCAGTTCCAGGCATCCACTGGGGGTCTTGGAACGTATGCTCTGCAGGTAAGGTGGGACGACTACACGAGAGAAATCACAGGAAGCACGTGTGGAGCAAGGTGTATATGGGGGAGGGTGGGAAGGTGGCAAAACCCAGATGGAGGAGGAGATGAGAATGAAGAGGGGAGAGGAGGTGCACACAGAGCCTTTCAGGCCCCTGGACTTTGAGTTTGAGTCTGAGTGAGAAGAGGAACCTTTGAAGGTTCTGGACGGGGGAGTCATGATCTCACTTCGCATCAGCTCACAAGCTACCTTTCCCCTGAAGCCCACCCTAACAACCCTACTGAACACTGCAACTGTGCCCTCTTTGTTCTTGTTCCTCATGCCCTGACCTGCTTATACTTCCTTTTTCCATAGTGCTTTCACCTTCTAATTGTCCAGATGTTTTTCTTATTTATACGGCATATTATTTATTTCCTGTTTTCTCTGCTAGAATGTCACAAAACAAAGGCAGAGACTTGTATCCAGTCTGTGCACTGACAATCTTAAGCACCTACAGTCCCGGGCACTCAGTAGGTGCTCAGTAAGGCTGTGAACTTATAGATTGTTCTGAGTCATTAAAGCAGATGTTAAAGATGTAAGAATGACTTCAAGACAGCTCTAGAAGGCATCTTTATTTTGAATAACAAAGGGATATGGCGAGGAAATAAGAACTAAAAAGAAAGACTAGTTCTTTATCACCCAGGGTTATGAGGTAGAAGAGAAAGTGGAATGAGGCTGAAAGTCCTCACTCCTTGAATGAATCACTGGGAGAAGGAAACAATATAATTTGCCAGTGTTTCTCTTCAAGATTTCAATCCCCTCCAAAGTTCAAGAAATTGTTCTTGGTCAGATTATAAGAATCCTACCTAATGATCTACAGGAGAAAAAAAAAAGTAATTTAAACTTGTTTTAATAAATCTAATTAGTTTTCTTGTAGATAATGGTAAAATTTTCTACAAACCAACAAGAATGCAGCCAGGTAAGTAATGAAGTGACGACAGGCCTCATTGCTCTTCTAGTGTGTGAGTGTGTGGAGACTGCCTTCCTCTCCTTTCATTATTTCCCTGAGTGGCTGTGTCTCCGAGTAATGGTCCTCAGAACGCATAGTTAACTGAGGTCTAGTACAACACAAATACATCTGCAACCGGTCTCAAGTTTAATAATTTAATAGACTTATACATTAAGTACCTTTAATGTATACCCTATTTAGAAATTGTGATACATTATACCATATTCTCAATAAAAGGAGAGTTTGCCAAGCCAATTCAAAATGTAAACAGGATTGGGGGAAGAGAAGCCTGGTGAAGCTAGTTAAGAAACGTGTTCTCCAAGGACTTCAGAAGCCTCCATTCCACATGAAGCCTAAGGATCTCCATTTGGTAATGTAGTCAGGTAACGTTTACCTTTACTTGCATGACTATATAAAATTAAAAAGTTATCAAAAATCTTTTTTTTTAATTTATAGTTTATATTTTTAATGTGTTTTATCAGAGAACAACCTCCATTCATTGATATTCTATGGGGATGAAGTATTTTAGTTGGGTGTGTTTTCTGGTTAGAATTATGGTATCGCCGGGATGGAATGAAATTTAAATATAAACTCATCTCAACATCCTTTATATTTTGGCCTCCTAACAATAGATTGTCCATCTTCCGAAGCACAACTGATGATGAGGCGATCATTGCCTCTCAAAGGTGTTTCTTTCTCCTTCTGTTAATCTGATGCCAGGCAGAGCATTTATGGATAAGTGAACCAGCTTGGGAGTTAGTTCGAGGTTTAGGTTCAGAGTCCCCCCAGCTACTACTTAGTAGCATGAGACCTTCAGCAATTAACCCCTCGAAACCTACATTGTCTTATATATAAAACCGGTGCAGAACTTCCTAGGTTGGTTGTAAAAATTAAGGTTTCAACTACATAAAGTGTGTATTATTTTGTAGAAAGTGCTGGAATCAGTATTATTGTTACTGTGATTGTTATTAACATCCTTCTCCTCATTGGTCCCGAGCTACTGCAGGTTGGCCAGAAATCATATTCATTTTACAGTCACAGGTCACATATTGACATCTGGTCAACGACAGACCACATATACGACAGCGGTCCCGTAAGATTACAATGAAGCTAAAAGCTTCCTGTCACCTAGTGGCCTTGTACCAATATACCGCAGTGGCCCAACACATCACTCCCGTGTCTGGGGGATGCCGGTGCGAACAGACCTGCTGCACGGCCAGTCGTAGGAAAGTGCAGCAGTGCAATGACAGGAGGAGGCCAACGTCACCTAGGTGTGTGCAGGTGCACTCTGTGACGTTCCCACAATGAGAAAACCAGCTCACGATGCATTTCTCAGAGTGCAGCCCGTTGTTCAGTAGCGTACAGCGCACACCCGTACTCACGTGGTTGTGGTGATGCCGATGTAAACGAACCTTCTGCATTGCTAGTCGTATAACTGTATACACGGAGAATTAGGTACAGTACATAAAAATTGATGATGATAAACAACTATGTTACTGGTTTATGTGTATCACCATACTTCTTTTTTGTTTTTTATCCTCACCCGAGGACATTTTTGCATTTATCTTCAGATAAAGCGGGAGGGAGAGAGGGAGGAAGAGAGAGAGAAAGAAACATCAATGTGAGAGAGACACATCAAGTGATTGCCACCCACACGACCCCAACCAGGGCCGGGGACAAACTGCAACCGAGGTACGTACCCTTAGCGGGAACCGAACCCGGACTCTCTGGTCCGCGGGCCAACACTCTAACCACTTAGCCATACTGGCCAGGGCTATCATCATACCTCTTATTGTGATGTGAGAGCATCCTGTTTCTACTTATAAAAAAAGTTTGTTGTAAGACAATATGCTATGTTACTCTGTAAGCAGCCTCATGCGTCTCATGCTTACCCTATCTCTTGATTGTGTCATTTTCTCTCGTGTTTGATTTAATTTCAGGTTGTTCGGTACAGGAACACGCTGTACAGGACGGCAGCCTAGGAGCCACAGACTACACCACCTAGCCTGAGTGGGCAGTCGGCTCTACCCTCCAGGTGTGTGTAAGTGCACCTGAGATGTTTGCACAGCAATGGCGTCACCTAATGACCCATTTCTCAGAACGTACGTCCATCATTAAGCAGCGCATGACTGTACGAGACTTCATTTCAGTAAGTTCTTGTTTCAGGGTTTGCATCAGTTCATGGAGCTAGGTAGCAGGAAAAATCGCAGCTCGGTGAGAGGAACTGCTCTCGTCCCAGCCTGAGGACATGATCTAGAGGTCACTTTGGAGAGAAAAGACCCTGAGAGCTTGATTTCCGAAGAGTTGGGAATTCTCTTACACATGCAGGGAGACCCAGGAAATGATTAATTGAGGTCTTGTTGGTTGGGTTCCTTAATGGAGGCTCTACTATCTAATTGGCCTTTTCCTCAATTAGTCCAAATTAGTAAATTTTACTGTACATTTGTCCCTGTCAAGAATGAATTAATAATTTAAGTGTGACATTAAATAAATACCAGACATGGATTTATGTGTGTCATCTTTCGTGTCTTGAGAACATATCCATTTTCCTGTCAAGTCCTCAATGATGTCGGCATCACTGGCCCAAGCTGTCCTGTCCCCAATACTCCTGTCATATTACCACCGAAAGGACCTGATCAGTTCTCTCGTGTTCCAAAATAGATGCCTGTCCTACCAGAAGCAAACAGGTTATCAAGAGGAACTTTTATGGGACCCGTGAAAAACACCTGGGGAAAAAAGGTGCAAAACTCATCCTTTTGGTTCTGATTTATAGACGGCTGGGCCAGCTGTCTGTATTCGAGACTCCTGGTGAGGCTATGCTGGGGAATCACCTGTTTCTTGGGCTCAGAGGTTAGAAGAGGCTATTAGCCACAACATCAACCATGAAGCTTTATTTTCCCTAAACAAGTCACAGCCAGGAGGTGAAAACTGGTCACAGGTGTGAAAACATACACGCACTTAATGGGCGATGCCTTTTTCTATGTAGAAATGGATGAGAAAGAATGGGGAAATTATCCAGTGGGAGGAAAGAACACAAGAGAAGTCCAGTGTGTGGTATATCCTGGAGTCTCCAAAAGCCATGTTTGCCTCAATTAAAAAATTTTTTAATTCCCCCAGAAACTCAGACTAGCTACGTGTACACTGGCCCTGCCCTCCCTTCCTGGCTGCAGGGCCCGAGCAGTGTGTACCCTTTCCTGGGCCTCCCTTCCTACTTCTTGGCCCTCGTGCATCTCCCGGTATCCCGTGCAGGGCTGACGCCAGGCCTCTTGCCCTCATTCCCGTTGCCTTGATGCAATAATAAATACATTTCTTGAACAGTGCATATGAAATGAAGTTGTGCTCCTCCCGTGATTCTGATACTTCCTCTGGGTCCACACTCCACTATGTGCTATTTTCCTGTGTCCACACAATTTCTAGGTATAGACCTTTATACTATGACCCAGCAGAAAATATGGGGACAGGCCACGTGTCACAATCCAGACACGCCTGAATGGGCACCGTTTCAGTCCCCAAGACTCCCAGGGCCTTCATGTCCTCCGTACCTAGTAGGATGCAGTTTATAATATCTACCTTGAGAAGTGCCAGCAAGAATCAAAGGACATAAGTAATTAATTTTGCATTTTCATCAGACCTTAGCTATTACTATGAATAAATTCAAACTATTATTTTTTTCAGTGTTGAAAATATGCTTGCTTCATCCAACCTGAGGCATACGCACTGTTCAATTTCATTTTCTGAAGATGGCAGCATCCTGTCGAACACCTCCAGTTCCCCTCCAGTCTGCAAGCAAGCGAAGCCCTACACCTACACTTTCCAGTGCTCTCCCTCACGGCTCCACCGAAGCTCATCGCCAGGGTGTGCGACCCAGGGCTCAGTGCTCCACTGGCACTCAAAGGCGCAGCCCTCCCCGGTGCCTTCCGGCAGTCTGCCAGAATTTGTCTTCTGCCACGCTGCCACTTCCCTCCCTGAAATCCTCTTTGTAAGAAGGAAGTTGGGAGAGAGGTGAAGCCAGATTCCACTTCCCAGGGGTACTTCAAAAAATGTGCAATTTGTCTCTTTTGGAGGGCTCACTGTTGACTTGCCTGTTTAGTGATTACGAGAGAAGACCCAGAGGCAGTAGTTCGGTGCAAACCATCCCTGCCTCTGCGGCCCACTGGTCTCTACGAGAAACGCAGTCTCTCATTAGAAAACTCCTGGCACTCTGACGAAGTCAAAGTGCCAGGCCCTCGGCAGATGAGGATAATTTAAAGAACTGAAATGATCTAGACTTAGGTCAGAGTTCTAACTTTTCTTCCCAGCTGCATCTGAAAATAGCCATTAACTTTAAAAAGAACAAGCAAAAGACCCTCCAAAGTCACTGTACTAAAATGCACTGAAGTCCAAATAGTGAGGTAACACTATCCAGGTTCCAGGAAGTTCTCGGGTGGGAGTTTTGAACTTTCAAAGCATCCTCACTTGCACCAGCCAATTCTTGTAGCAGCCCCAGGAGCTGCCATGATTAGACTCCTTTTACCGAGGAAGAAGACTGAAATGCTGCATTTGCCATCGGGTCCAGCCTTGTTCCATTAAACCAGAGCCCTTACAGCCCGTTCAGTTCCCCAAGCAAGGTTTCTGCGCTGTTTTTTCTTCCTGTCTTCTCTTTCATCAGTAACTGACACCCATGACAACGTCTCCGCCTGCCAGACTGCACCGTGCTTCTCCAGCACCTCCGCCAGGGAGCCCTGCTCAATTACAGAGCCAAAGGCGGACTCCCTCTCTGACACCCATAGCCACGGTACTTTGTCCCCACTGTGGCTCTGTCCGCAGGCACTGACAAGAAGGAAAGTTCTGATGGGAACGTGCCCAAAAGACTCACCCCTATAAAAACACCTTCAAAGGGGACGGATGAATCTGTCAAACATGATTCTGAAAAGCAGGACACCATTAAATAAATCAGTTAAAGCAACGTAGCCCATATCATCATTTCCTCTTGAGGTTCACAGCCCTTTTCCAACAGCCCTGACCTACAAAGTCATGCCTGTCTCACTCAGGATTCACAGGTCCTTCCCACCTCACCCTGCTCAGCTGCCTACCGGGTCACTAGCCTCTGCTGCACCCAGCTGTCCTGTTCCGAATCCTTCTCTCTGAATATTCCCTGCAAGGACTTCATCGGCGCTCTCAGAACACGCCAAAATAGATGCATGCCCTACCCAAAGCAAACAGGTCTATGCATGATGTTCTAAGTTACACTCTTTAAATTGTGAGTTTTAAGTCAAATACTTCAGTTCAAAAAGTGGCTCCTCATTTTCCAACCATGTAATCTTTGGCAAACTGCTTGAATCTTTGAACTTCAGACTCTTTGTCTCTGATGCTGAATGATTATACCTATATGTCGTGTGGATACTACTGCTTACTAACACCATCCTCCCTTTGAAGAGGAACCCTCTCTAGTACTCTCCTTCCACAGCCCTGCAATTTCTTAGCCCATCAGGATGATCCCAACTCTATCCACCCTACCAGTAATGGGCAGAAGAAGTAATTCTGACCATGAAGATGTACACAACCGTATGCTAGGGGACATTGGGACTTCAAAAGATAGACCCAAGAAGAAAGAGCCTTTGTTCTCCTGGACTTGTTGGGTCTGGATGTGATGGCTGGAACTGCTGTTGCAATCTTGTTACCACGAGTGGAGTCAGCCTGAGTACACATTCAACTCACTGACTATATTGCAGAGTTCAAAAGGACCTGGTTTTCTGATATCCTCACTGAACTGCTGAATTAATGACTTATGTTGCATCAAATAATAAATATCCTTCTAACATAGATCATCTGAGTCAGGGCTTTTTTCTACCACCTGAAGCTCGATGACAACATATTAAGTGAAAATAATGACAGTCTCTAACATCAAGCAATTTCTCAGTGTCAGTATTATTTCAAACACTTCAGTACATTAACTGAAGTATCAAAGCAACGTTCTGAGGCTGTTGGGAAACAGCACTAGCAGGGAGGCTAAGTAACCTGCTGTATTCACTCAGCAGGGGCAGTCAGGTGGGCGCTGGAGCACAGGCAGCCTGGTACCAGGGCCTACCACTGTGCAAAACCTCCTTCCTTCCTTCCGTACACGCTCTCATATGGGAGTCAGAGGCTTAGCTTGAAAATTAAAGCCATCTAGATAGTCCCCAGTGCAAAGTAGGAAGAACGCAGATATGCTGGTCATTTTGCGATATCAGGCCTCTCCTCACCCAGGGGTATCTCGATGCTCTACACCCCTCTCACAGATCTGGTTTCAGATTGGTCTCTCTTACACCTGACTCTCAAAGCTAGCTTTCCTTCCACATGACATCTTTGTCAAGTCTACAACAATAGCTCTTTTATCATGTAGGTGTCTATGAGAGTCTACTTAGCCATTCCTCCATTTGCAGAGGGGACTGGAGGGTGGAAACGGGGCTGAGTGGTGAGAGGGGAGGAGGATTCTGTTTTACTGCGAGGGAAGAGAAGCTATCATAGAACCACCATTACAGGTCAGGGATTTCTTAGAATTCTGATTCTGAAGCCTACGCCAGACACAACACATCAAAATTTTAGGGACAGGGGTCAGGAATATGCATTGCAAACCTTTTCCCAGATGATTCTAATGTACGTGCAAATCTTGGACTTTCTATCATAATGGCCAGAAAGAACAAAGGAGCCAACAGAGGGTTGGAATGGTATCTATGCACCTTCATATTACTTTGAGGCCTGGGGTAAAGGTGTCTTCATCATCTTCTCTTCCTGTGTTCTCTTGTAACATCACAGCCCACTTGGGGACCACTCCGCCATTCACAAGAAAATCAAACTAGCGCCCGGCCGGTGTGCCTCAATGGTTGAGTGTCAACCCATGCACCAAGAGGTCGCTGGTTCGATTCCTGGTCAGGGCACATGCCCAGGTTGTGGGCCAAATCCCCAGTGGGGGCATGCAGGAGGGGGCCAATCGATGTTCTCTCTCATTGATGTTTCTATCTCTCTCTCCCTCTCCTTTCCTCTCTCTCTAAAATCAATAAAAAAAAATTTTTTTTAAAAAGAAAATCAAACTAGCTCCACAAATTGACAGAAACTACACCAGTCCTTCCTTACCTGCAGAGGATGCATTCCAAGACCCTCAGTGGATGCCTGACCCCACGGATAGCACCCGATAGTACCAAACCCTATAGATGCTGTTTTTTCCTAAACATAATACACTTGGCAGCTTCTCTCTGGCATATCTGAATGGCCAGCATCACTACTCTTGGCCATTACTACTTTCTGGCCATTATTAAGCAAAACAAGAGTGACTTGAACAGCACTATGAAATCACCACGGTTGATCTGATAACCAAGAAGGCTACTCAGTGACTAACTGGTGGGGACCATACACAGGTGCAGCCACTGGACAAAGGGGTGATTTGTCTTCTGGGTGGATGGAGCAGGATGCCTCAAGATTTCATCATGCTACTCAGAATAGTAAGCAATTTAAAACTTACGGTTTATTTCTAGAATATTCCATTTAATGTCTTTGAACTACAGTTGACAGCAGGTAGCTGAAACCACAGATAAGTGGGAACTACTGTATATCTAATACTTCTTGGTATCCCCAAAATGGCTTGAAAACTAAGAACAAACACTTATAGAGCAATGCCCAAGCCCTATGTATGTTAACTCTTTGAATCACCCTTACAATGCGTGTGACTATTATTTTTCTATACTACAAAGGTCAAAGCAAAAAGGTTAAATCACTTGTCCAAGGTCATACAGATATCATGGCTGATCCAGGATCTGAGCCAGGATCTGGTTCCGGAGTTGGTGCTCTAAAAAGTCTGTAACGCCAGAACTAAGTGAAAACGTCATTCCAACTGGAAAGTCCTATGACTGTGACATCCCTCTCTCGGACCCTCATATCTTCATTATCCTTCTGCCTCTTCTGTAACCTTCAAGGCCCACAGCTAATTAAGGTCAGCCAAACATGGCAACCATGGCATGGGTTAAAATTGCAGATGTTTCCTACTTTATAGGTTATTTCAGGTAATTTAAAGCATGTATGTTAAATGCTGGTAAGCACTGCACTGCACACAGCTAGCCTGCACAGCAGAGAGCTATGGTTAACGTTCTCTTCATGCCCCATCTCTCTTTAAATCGTAAGGCAGCATCAGACACAGAGGCACTTTTTACACCTTCTTTTCCATAATGATGATTCAGAGAGAGGAACACCAGGGGTAGGAATTAAAATTCTAACTCCCTTCCTATTCAGCAAATTTCCAATACACTTTCAAGCTAATTAACAAAAACGTATGCTACTCATTACTCTTAATTTCTCCATAAGAGAATGCAACTGTAACAGAGAGAGTGAAATATACAAGGTGTTGAGTTGGGTTCCAATACACTCTAACCTCGCCCACTATGTGACCTTGGACAAGTCATTTCACCCGAGTGTGAATTGTGGTGCCAGCTGGGCCTCTGTTTGAACCTTTGCTGTGCCATGTTGTCTAGCTGTGTGAATTTGAGCAATGCTGCAAAATCTGGATATTTAATAAAATCTGGAGATTTTATTAAAATAACCAGTTTGGTTAAGTCATTCTAGGGGAAAGACATGACATTTTTCTTCAAACAAATTTCGAGGTGATATTGATGCTCATGGCCTACAGACCATATTGAGAAGCACGGTTTCTTCATCTGTGAAAGAAAATAAACAGCAGTACCTGCCTGACAGAGTTTTTGAGCATTAGATGAGAGAATCCATATAAAGCACTTAGTTCACAGCCTTAGAAAGCAACAGGGTGCACTCTGAGATATTCCATGTAAGAGGCTGGTCATTAAATATTAGGAGGACTGAGCTCAGGGAGCTTTCTCTTGCATCTGGGTGGTAAGGCAGCCCCCAAATTTGACCTTGCTCACACACAGCTGTAACATCTCTGCTTAGATATAATAGTACCTACTCTTTTCTTTCTTTCTTTATTGATTTTAGAGAGAGAGGAAGGGAGAGAGAGATAGAAACATCAATGAGACAGCACATCAATTGGCCACCTCCTGCATGCCCCACATCAGGGATCAGGCCCACAACCTGAGCATGTGCCCCGACTGGGAATCAAACCAATGACCTCTCAGTGCATGGGTCGATGCTCAACCACTGAGCCACACCAGCCAGGTGCACCTATTCTTTATATTAAAAAGGCCTTTGGCTTGTAGGAAGGATACAGTAAGTCCTCACTCCACGCCATTAGGACCTGTGACTTGAAGTGAAGCAACATATAATCCTACAGTGAATCCTGTTGTACCAGAGGCTAATTGATAGAGACAAGAGCTAAGTTACTGTGACGTCTCATCAATGTTATAATGGAATGATGTTGAAGGAAATGACTTATTCGAGGACTTGCTCTATGCATCTTTATGGGCAGCCCTCATCTCTGAATTCCCCGCACCCTGGGACTCTATCCGCTCTCTGTGTGCATTAGGCATGTGCACGATGTCCTTTCCTCAGTGACATTCTGCAGAAATTAAGAAGGGGTAACTTCCCATTAAGCATGTTTACGATGGGCTATGGGGGACGAACACGTTATCTCCAACAGGATTAGTATGGTCCTAAAACACGGGCGGCAGCAGGCTCTCCTGCCTGCCGAAAAGGCCTCCTCCCATTGCAGTCTCCTTTGCATCTAAAGTCCATATTTTATTAACATATATTTATTTACAAAACATTCCAATTTAAATATTAAATAGAATGCAATTTATCACAAATAATCATGCCTCCCACACTTATTTAATGCCCTGGTTAAGAATGGAAATCACATTCAATAAACATGAATCCATCCCTCAAACACACGCAGACTTTTAGGGACTAGATCAAACAAAGCACAAGATAGTATTTGCTCTCAGGCGAAATGCCCAAGCAGGAAGTCTGTAAGGCTCATGGGAATTTTGTATTCATTAAATATATTCTAATGATGATAAGAATGGGGGTAATTTAATCCAAATCATTTATTTCAATTCTGAATAACAAGAGAAGTGATTCTAAACGTTTCTTCCTTCCTTCCTTTTTATCTTTTTTTTTTTTTTTTTTAAATGCCTACTACCCAGGACTAGAGAGGCTTCCTGACACATTTGTTTTATAGAATGTCTGCTGCCCTGGCACAGAGACTTCAAAAACCAAGACGGACACAGTTAAGCTCTTTTTCCAAGAAGAGCTCATTTTCTCTCCTGCACAGAGCTCCACTGTCTCCACACAGAACCTTGGTCCATTAAGACCTGCACATGGGAGCTCACCTTCCCCTTCCTTAGGACCCCTGCGACAGAAACCCAAATGAAAGCAGCCAGCAATACAAAAGCAATACCTAAGGGACAAACATGCTGTACAGTAGCCACAGAGGGCTCTTCTGCCTTTAACCTTGGTCAGACAGTGCCTAGAGGTGATGGAATTCTTTAGAAAATTTATTTCTGACACTAAGCCTCTCTATATAGATGGACTTATTTCACCAGCCTTAGCAATCACATTTTGTCCACTGTAAACTTTTCCACCAAGTATTCCCTTGTTTAACTGCCTGTTTCGATCATCAGATAGCACATATTTATTGAGCACCTACTACATACCAGGTAACGTACTAGGCACAGGTGCACAGGGCAGACACGGTTCCTGACATCAGCAAGCTTATGGTAGAGGACCCAGAGGGGCACTGGTAAGAACTGTTGTACTTTAAATGTCTACAGAAGTCCTTCTTGCTACCTTTCCCCATTTACTTTATAATTTTAACAGTTTTATGAACCCTGACTACAGAATTTTTTAGTTTTATTTTTAACTAACCCATCTTTTAAATGTCATATTTACCCAACCCTACCCCTAGGTGTAGACAATATCTTGTGAACTTCACAGTGATCTGAGCTGATCATTTTCTTTCATTCATTCATTTATTCAGCCAACCATCAATCCTTTTTGGAGCAGCCATAGTATGCAAGGCCTTGTGACAAGCATGAGCATGACAACCAGCCCTCACCATGCTCATGGTTTAGTAGGCAAGGTGGAAACACTCTCAGTGAGTATGATTTGATGGGTGATATAATGGGAAGTTCAGAAAGAGATGTCAAGGGCAGCTTCACAGAGGAGAAACTATTTAAATCATTGGTTCATGTATACACAGCTTGACTAGAAACATAAGGGTGTTAGTAGAAGTATTTTTCGTTTTATAAGCCTAATATAGCCAATAAAAGAGGTAAAGACAAATCTTGAAAACTAAGTAATATTAATAGAATACATGGCCTAAGGCCATTCAAACACGAAATCAATTATTTAAAATAAAAGGTGATGGCACTAATGTGTTTTTGTTGCTGTTTAATGTTGTCTCGGGTTTGAGTGGTACAAGATAACTTCTATCCATTCCCAATTTGATATTTTCATTTGCACAAAATTCAATTAGATTATAGATGTTTTACATTTCCAGCCTAAACATGATTTGTTTGGTGTCAAGATTTGTAATTTTGGTTAGTGAAGTTATGATGAATCAGAAACAAATATCCATGAGGGAGAACTAATCGACAGCAAGGCTAATACTCAATCTTCCACAAAGGTTGACTAAGCCAAGTTTCCTTCCAAATGCAATTATTGACTTAAGGTAGGTGCTCATTGGGTTGTCTGGTCTGAACTGTTTGCAAACATAATGCATGGACCTGCAAACTGGCAGGAGGACATTCATAAATGAAACTGAATCCTGTCCTCATCATAATTGTACATGTGTTGTGCTGTTGAGTCTTAGCTAGAGAAACATTTCATTTCCTGAAGCTATTGGTCTGATCCAACCCCTAACTTCTTCCCTTTATCTGCAGATCAATTGTCATGCTTAAAGTTAGGGATCTGAAGGAGTCAACTGCTGATTCAAATGTGAAAAGTGCTTACAGTAGTTTATTCACATCCTGCTGGTTGAGCTTCTGTTTCTAAGCAAAGAAGTTTCAAAAAATTGCTGAACACTTTGAAGCAAGGGTTTGGGAGCAGGATCTACCCAGGGAAAGAAGAACATAGGAATGAGAGTAATAAAAAAATAGGGTAAGTTGTGAAAAACTAAAGTTTTGTCTACTGTGGTGTGATTTAACATTTCCTTTAGTGATTATGGCTTTTGAGCTAATGAAGCTAGGTTTGCGAATCCTCTGTACACACTCAACCATGGCTCTGTGGTGATGCCTAATGACTAAACCCAGTCAACCATCTTTAGAGGAACAGCCCACCCATATCAATACCCATGTGTGAACAGAACTAAAACACAGGTCCTAAAACCAAACATAAATCTACTACTCGCGTCTCCGCTTAGCCCTGCATTTTCTTCCTGGTGTACTGGAGGGTGCATCTTCCTATTCCTCCAAGTATCCTATTTCTCCTGCTTTCTCAGGGTGCTCACCTACCATGTTTGCCTTCCTTTCCTCTACATAGCTTTCCAGTTTCCCTGTACTAATCCTTTTAGTCAACATTGAGCTGTCCTAAATCTCTATCATGTATCAAAATTAGTATTTGGATCTACATTCCACTCTCTTCTCCTTCACAAAAGGGTAGCCTACATTCATTATCCCTTGGAATCTAATCTTCAACCTACTCGACCTAGAATCATTCAACCAATACAGTTCCCACAAACATCACCAATGGCTTCGATGGCAAAAATTTCAATCAAAGTGTTAAGCCTCCAACTTAACTTACATACATTATATATAATGACAAATTTAACAACTCCTTTGATCTTGAAATGTTGTCATCACTTTTGCTCTTGTTTGGCCTCTTATCTCAAGGGATATTTCTTCTTGTATTCCTTCAAAGCCATGCTCTACTCAACCATTAAAATGTTAGAATGTTCCAGGTCTAGTCATCAGCCATCGTTTTTTCTTTTTCTTTCTTTTTATCCATGCTCAGACCTTTAATTATCACCTGTAAATTAGATGTCTAAAAGGGTCACCTCATGTCCGAAAGCTAATTCATCATTTCTTCCTTCCTCGTCACCAAGCCCACCTCTCCTCTGGCCCCAACTCTCACCAGGTTTCAAAATGCACAGGTAAGCCACAACATGGAGGCACTACATATATTTTTCTGAGCGAAAGAAACCAAACACACACACAGAGAACACAGATTGTATGATTCCATTTATATGAAATGTCCAGAAATGGCAAATCTATAGAGATCAAAAGTAGATTAGCTATTGCCTAGGGCCAGAGATTGGAATAAGGAGTAACTATAAATGACAAATTTTCTTTACAGGTTGATGGAAGTCTTTTAAAATTAGGTTGTGATGTTGACAATGCAACTCTAAAAATATACTAAAAATTACTGAGTTCTACACTTGAAAATGGGTGAATTTTATGACATATAAATTGTATCTCAATAAAACTTAAAAAAATTACATAGGTAGAGGTCATGTTTGACTCTCCCATTTCTCTCACCTCCATTTGCAATGTATTCCTAAGGTCCACCAATTAGACTATGAAAATGTTTCTTAATTCATTCATTTCTCTCTATCATGCTCTACTTTAAGTTAGCTTCGTTACCCTGACTACTGAAATAGCTTTTTCACTAGTGTCTCTCATGAGTTCTGCTGCTCACAACAAACTGTTCTCCACACTTCAGCCAGAAAGACTTTTTTTCTGCTTAAAAACCCTTTATTGTCTTCCAAAAGTCCTTAAAGACCACATTCCTTAACTTGAGTGCCACTGACTTCTTTCCAGTCCCTCTCACCCAGCCTTCCCCTTCCCCCACCTCTCCTGGGTCAGCCACATGTTTCTGTCTGCAATGTTCTTCCACACTGTCTGCTTGATTCTACTCCCCGCTGGGTAGCAGCCAGACGTGAGGGAATTACCCTGATCCCTAAGTTTAAGCCAACCCCACTGACTACTGTCCTCATAGAACCACAGTTCCTGCCTTCAGAAAGCTAGTTCTAGCTTGTAAACACTCACCACTGTAATGATTTGGGTTAGCATCTGCTCTGCCCTGCCCCCCACCCATGTAGGTTGCATGAGAGCCGTGAGCGCACATGCTTTCGACCTTTTTCTCACACCGCAGTTTCAGCACCTAGACTGGTGCCTGCCTGTAAAGGACTGGTCAAAGAATAACTTCTCCATCAGCAATATTTAATAGTGACCCCTTTTATTGATGAATTCAAGAAATCCTTTCTTGATGGGAGATCCAAGGATCTTGCAGCTATTATTTAAGGTTTCAATGACATGTTCATATATACATACACACTACCCTTAATACACCTGCGGAATAATCTAGTTTCCTGATATCCACTGAACTCAGGTAAACTGAGGACTGAAATGAACAAGTCAGTTGGTCTCTGAGAGGCCCAGAAAAGAGCAGCCAGAATGGAAGCACAGCGAAGCGTCACCTCCTTTAAAATCAGGCGGAAATGATTTTAAAGCTTGTCTCGACATCATGGCTTTTCTCCTATTTAATAGGGCCTCTGCCAGCCAAACATAAATGTTCACACTCTTCAAAAATTCTGCTAGGAAAAAATGTTTTGACATCCTTTCCTTATCACTGCGTACACTGACTTTCCCCAGCGCTTCTGTTCCGAGCTATGACAGCACCCATGGCAAGTCCAGGTTCCTCAGTATCTTTTTCCTGTGATTAAAAATAAGCTTCCAGCCATCACTTGGCAATAAGGTTAGCTGTCAAGCATCGAGTCCTCACTCAGTCACTCTTTTCTATGCCCTGGGCAGAACCTAGAGCCTCACTGGGGCCCATCCCCATAGCACCAGGCCCTAATCCAAACCCAGAGAAAGAAATCAGAAATACCGGGTAGAAAAAGTAGCAAAACTATGTTTCGAAGATTATTCTACCAGAGACTTTAAAATAGTTTTAAACAAGAAAAGAGTACAATTAAAATATTGCAAAGGAAAGTCCATTTCTATAAAGTAGAATTAAAATATACTTGGAAGGTGAAGAGCTAAAATCACAAAAATTTTATAATGGACATATTTTGATGTAGATGGTCACAACATTCTAATCTCTCAGAATTATTCTAGACAATTGCATCTGAATAAATATTTCAAACATCTGACTCAACTTATGCGAGGCACACACTTTAAAAATTAGAATTCTGCCAGTGTGTACAAATGGTTTGAATAACAAACAGTGGGATGCAGAGTATGCTTTTCATCATGGTGACTATCTGTAATTCTTAGGAAATCAATTCTGTCTAGAGATTATAGATTTCCTATCTGTAAAATGAACATAATAACACTTGGCTTTCTCATAGGATTTTTTGAAGAGTAGCAAAAATATTGTAGCATAAGTCAAGGTTCCAGGAATTCAGGAAAGATATTATTATAATAACATACTTCTGTCATTAGGGTAAATAATCCAATCACGTAAAAAAATAATTCATTATAATGCAAAATACTGTTTGAGAATAACAGCGTGTTTAACACATTGGTTAATTTTCTTTAGAAACATTTTGAACTAAACTCTTAGGAATTGTTCTGAAGAGATGCCAATGATTTAATTAGACACTTTGTTATTGGAAACTGCATAATTTTATATTTCACTTTAACTCTAACATGAAATGGCAATAATCTCACAGAGAAGGTAGTTCATATATTTGTTTAGGGTTCAGGAAAGGGAAAGTTAACTAGAAGAAATCTGTAAACATCTAGAATAAGCAAGATGAGAAGATGAGAAAGGTCATTTTGAGAATTTGACTCTCAGGCAGCATCCATTTTATTAAAAAGATCCATCAACTAGTAAAAGTTACTTACATCGTCTCTCAGTGTAATCAAATGCTAGTTATTTGAAAACAAAATAACAAAATCAAATTAATTTCTAAATATTTTCATGGATGTTCCCTTTGCTTAAGAGAAATCTTCACATCAATTTCAGTAACTTTCCCCTGCTATCTTCCAGTAAAACCTAAAAATGCAGGGTCTCCTGTTCACAGAAATATGGTGAACTTTCAGGAATTAAAGAAAACAAAGTTTCCATGAAAACCCACTATAAAGCATTCTATAAATCAGACTTCATATAGAAAAGCTCAATAATATTGTTTAATTTAAAAAGTCCCAAATACTCAATATTAGATTTTTTCCTTTCATATTTATAACAAAAGCTCTCTCTTTTTGTTTGATTCCATTTGTGGGTTTGGATGTTTTCATTGGTTTGTTTACTTTTTTTGCTTTGCAATCCAAACAACCTAAAACTACCTTTAAATGATGTGCCAAGTGAAAAATCAAATTTAGCAATTACAAACATGAGACCAACAACATAAGGAAATGCCATGGAGTTTCAAAGCAGGTGGCTTCTAGAACCCTAGAAGCCAACATTTTATTACACACACAACCCAGACATCCCCCCTCAGAGAGATGGATAACACGTTCCCTGTTTCAAGAGTAGGAACAGATGCTTAACTACAAAGCAAACTGTTTTTTTGTCATAGGCTTCCCTGAAGCAAATCTTTATTGTGAACTAAATTACAGTATAGATAAGAGCACATTTTCGGTGTCACCATGCACATGATCGCTTCTGGGACCCCACGTTCTCAGCCGCCGGTGGCCGACTCTAGCTTTCCCTTGGTTAAGGAGAACAATGCTAGTCCGGTGGTCACTTTACAGCCCCCTCCTTTGCCCTCGGGTGGAGAAGCATCCCCCACTGACAAAGTTAGTTCTTCTGACTTACATCTTGTGCTAGTTAGAATAAAAAGAAAACAAACGATAAGTAAAGGGAATCTCTGTGGTCTGAGAGCAGTTAGGACATAGCTGTCTGCTGCGTTTCACCTAAACTCGAGGCTCGTTCTTTCCTGAAGGAGATAATGGCAAGAAAAGGAAGACTTACATTTAGACTCTAGGAAAGAAGTTTTTAAAAAAGAAAGAAAAGTATAGCATTTATGAAGCAATGGAAAAATAAAGAAAATCAGGTAATGGAATGTTTGAGATGATTTAATTATTGTTTATCAAGTACTTGCTTCAGGAAAAGCCATCAAAAAAAACTGAAGGGCACTCTTGTCCTCTTACAGGGTTATGATAGTGACGAGAAGACAATGGGGAGAAATACACTAAGGAAGAAGGGACCTGATTAATAAGTATCCCCACATAAGCTAATGACAGTAATATACATGGTTTATAGACGGTCGGATTCTGTCAAATAACGGTCTGAGTGTGTAGTAAGAAAATGCAGTTAAAATACTAGAAGTATACGGCTGGTTGGGGGGAGGGGTGTCACACCAAAGGATGCATGTGTCATGACATACCATTCTGCCAGTCCCTATAGACCATTCCTAGGGACTGCAAAAAAAAAATTATTTTGAGTTGTGGATAGCCTTCCACAGAGAAACAATTTCTAAAGTGTTGCCTTCTTCTGGGAGTATACTTTTGAGTATTTTCTGTTACAAGCTACCAAGTATAATAATACAGGGGTCCCTCGTTTTATGGAATTAAACATATAAAACATCCAATTTTTAAAAATTAGTTAAAATGAAAGGACATGGCGATATAATGATCTAACATTGGGGTTATCATTAAATAATGACAGCTTTTGTGTAACTCAGGTGGAATCTAATTTACCTAATACAGGCCTACTGTTCAGAGCCCAGTCTGTCATGTTAATAGACGTATTCATAGTCAATGTCTCTCTAATTCATTTAATGTTTGTTTTGAAAAAGGACACGTGGGAAATAAATGATTCTGTGTTCTCTACAACAGAACATTTGTGTTTTACTTTCACAAAAGCTCTGAGATACCTTCTGGAAAGACATCACTACTTGATGATACCTATTAGAAAATACTTGCTTTACCTAAAGTTCACTCAGAAGCCTCAACCATCTAAATGTAAACAAGCAAATGGAAAACATTGGTAATCTTTTAAAAACTAATATTAATGCTGTAAAGTCCTTGCACTAAACATTAGGCTTATCATCATTGCCTATTTGTGACTATTTTGCAAATGACTGTACCAATTCAATTATTTAAGCACACAGTAATTTAAAAAAAACAAATAAAGAATAGAGAAAGGAATGCTATAGGTGAGTGGATGAAAAGGAAAAAAAAGAAACAGAAAAAAATAGTTCAATAAAATTTTGGTTAAATAAAAGTATGAAACTATTCCTAAGAACTCAAGGTACAGAGCAACATGAAGCCACCTGGTTGGAAATGACAACCAGGAGTAAACTCTTTCATGTCTCCTGAGCTCCCCGGTGGAATAACAATGTTCATCATGAAAACCCTAAATCGCTCAAAACACCAATGCAGGTCTAGTCTATCTGATATACCAAGCTAAGGCATCATGTAATGTGCTTAAGACATTTCCAGCTAAGATTATCAGGGTGTTTGTTTCCGTTTTGGCACATAAAAGAAAACGTTGGTTATCTAGAAATTTCTCTTCCATGAGAAATCAATTTTTTCTAGAGATTACAGATTTCCTATCTGTAATCTTAAATAAGGTAAAACAAATAAGGCATTTCTATTCTTATGTTTCTGGCTGCCAAAGATAAAATGGAACTGCTAAATTAAAAAAAAATCCCGGATTATAAATAATAACCAGCTCACAATTTTAAGAAGGAAACATATATAATAATTACACTGTAATGTCTTTATAATGTATTTTTTCCACTGGGGTTATATTTAAATGAAGTCAATTTTTGTATGAATAGTGAGCTCTCTTTCTCTTTTTTAAATGAGCAATATTTATTAACTGTGGAAACTGAAAGATAATCCTCAACAAAAACATACACAAATACAATAAAAACTGAATATAATTGTCACTGAACATAAATCTCTGACGGACTGTCTCAGATGATGTCTCACGATTCCAGAGTTGGTGGGATACCCTGGGTTGCAATGTGTAACCTTTACAATAACCCAAAGAATCACGTTAATCTCATCCAAAAGCACCTCACAGAAATATCCAGAGTAGTATTTGGCCACATATCTGGACACTATGATCCAGCCACGTTGACACACAAAATTACTGGATACTAAATATCCTTTCAGTTCCATACGGCATGTGCATCGGGTGGAATGCTATGCCCACTCTAAGATCAGCAGCGACTGCCAGGTTCCAGACTCGGATGATCTCCACCTTCTCAGAACAGTAACTGGACTAAAAGTACTTAGGCAATGAACACGTACAAAATCTTCCACTAAATCTTACTTATAACAACATTGTGACCTGAGTTGGATACTATGGTTCGGGATTCTGCCAGTGTCTAGTGCAAGAGTCCTGTGGTGGGCGTCTCAAGACCGAGTGCCCAGCCTCATGAGCAGTGAGTTGTATGCAGCAGAGAAAGTCACTTCCCATCTCAGCCTGGGTTTCCTTAACTGCTCGGAGGGTGCATTAGAAAATAAGTCTTCTTCCGTCTCTACAATGCTAATACTTAGGGGAGCCTCTCCAGACATCTTGGGGAATCACCCGTGAGTTGGAAATTGGAAATGTGTGATCTTTTTAATTAAATTTTTTTGGGTAACATTGGTTAAGATTACATAGGTTTCAAGTGCACATTTCTGTGCTATATGATCTGCACACTGCATACATAGTGTGCCCACCAGCCAAAGTCAAATCATCTTCCATCACCATATATTTGACCCCCTTTTACCCTATACTTTCATAGGGATGAGAACACTAAATTCACTGAAGTAGATACTCCTTTTGCATTTATTTTTTCTAGTTCTAAAGATAGACATATTATATAATCACATTTCCTTACCTAATTCCCTCGTGACAAATTACAGCCATTGTGACTATCACTGGCTTTGGTCTCATGGAGCCAACTAGCCAATGATGATGATTAAAATAAAACCAAGTTAATAATAATAACTGTTTGCTATATTTTGACTCTAAGTTTAATTTTTTTCCCAGACTCAAATCTTTATAAGTTTCCCATGAAGTAGGAAAGGGCAACGATCTTTTTCACATTTATCAGAAGGAGGCTGAGAGTGAGATTTCAAGCATCTCCTTGGGCCCCATGCTAAATCGGCATCAGTACCAGGATCGAACGGCCGCGGGCGCGCTGTCCTCAGTCTGGGCACTCAGGTGTGTGTTCTGAGAAGGAATCTCATTAGATGGAATGTGCTAGGTGAATTAACTATTGCAGAGGCAATTTAGCCCTACGTATGCATAACAGGAATTAGAACGTGCTCCTCGCAGAGCTCAGCAAATGGCTTTTATATCTACTCATGCTAATTAGGAAATTACTGAAAATATTTCCCATATTTAAAACAGCAGCACTCCTCATTGATATGCCACTCTCTCCTTATATGGCAACCCTGCTATGAATCAAAGCTGAATAATAATCCATCACTGTCAAAGGTAAATGACTGCCTAGAAAAAAACAGAAAGCAGTACGACATTTAAAGCGCCGAGGAAGAGTCAGCCAGTCCCCCGTGTGATCCCCAAGCTGCAGAAAGACATGGGTGAAGTCAGCACCGTGGGGGATCCACAGCCAGGGGAGGCACGCACAGCTCACACCTCGGACAGCAAGGCCAGCCATGGGACCCTGTCTCTACCATGGCTTTACATGTGCTATTTCATGGTTCTTGGAACAACTCTGAGGTTCTGATCATCTCCATTTTATAGCTCAGAAAACCAAACCACAGCAAAATTAAAACTGTGCTCACGGCCTAATTGTTAGTAAAAAAGGGCAACTCAGATTGGCAAGCAAAGTCTCTCTAAAGGCAAAGCCTTTGCTATTTTTACTGCCCATGCTACCTGGGAGATTACAGGTATTTTGGTGGGTAGTACCAAAAAAGCACCAAGGTAGGTGGGTTGATACACTGGAAATTAATCTACGCTCTGGAATATAAAATTACCTAAAGCTTTCTATGCATCAGATTGCAGCACCATATAATGGGGTAATAGTTACCTACTTTAAGGAGATTAAATGAGATATTTCTCAAATAAAGTCACCGTGTGTTGCACTTAGTAAGACAGTTTCTTCCTAACTCTCACTATAAGTTCTTAAAATATTACTACATTTTAGAGAAATATATACTAGTTTTGTTGTCCTTTTATCAGTAAGGTCACCTGAAGGTATTCTAGAAACATAGTCTCAGCCCTGGGGATATAGAAACAGTTATTATAATTATAATAATCAGCACCAGAATAAAAATTTTTTTTAATCCTCACCTGAGGATATTTTTCCATTTATCTTCTGATAGAGTGGGGGGGGAGGGGGAGAGGGAGGGGGAGAGAGAGAGAGAGAGAGAGAGAGAGAGAGAGAGAGAGAGAGAAACATCGATGTGAAAGAGACACATCGATTGGTTGCCTCCCGCATGACCCCAACCAGGGCCGGGGACGAACCGCAACTGAGGTACGTGCCCTTGACTGGAATCAAACCCCACTACTCTTTTGCCTGCATGCCAATGCTCTAACCACTGAGCTAAGCAGCCAGCGCCAGAATAAACTTTGAAGCAAACAGTAAGGTGGATGGTATCAGTCTTTAATTATTACATCACTAACACCCTCCCACCTTCCCTGTTTTCTGTGTTTTGCTTCTCAGAATTTGTATCTCATGCCTTTAGGAATTTCTCCTGTCATAAAGGTGAGTGATCCAATGAAATTATATAAAATATTATGGTGACTTAGAGTGTTACTACCACAACATCCTTGCCTCAGCAAAAACAAAATAAGTGTATAAGGAAGCCTCTTTATTTAAGGCACATCTCTTTATTAGTGCTGTTAAGATACTGAAACTCAAGCAGAGGCCATGTGAGTGTGAGAGGAGCCAAATGGTGCCAGTCCTTGAAGGACCAAGGATGCATTTCACTGGCAAGTCACTGAGGAGCCATCAAGGAGTCTAAGCAGAGGAATGATGCCCTCAGTTCCCCTTTTAAGATCACCCTGCCAGGTAAAGAGTGGGTGAAGAACAGACACCACTGGGGCCAATGTACGAGTAAAGAGAGCAGTTAGGGAGCTGTTTCAACGACAGGGAACAGGAAATGGTGCCTTGCCCAAGAAACTGGCATTGAGGATGGAGGACATAAAGGGAATAGAAATATATTTTGGAGCATAAGTGGTAAAACTTCAGAAAAATAGAGAAAATGGGGGCCACTGGAGATTCTGGCGCGGCAAACTCACCAGCCCTGGTGGGCGCCTGGGCAGTGAGCAGAGGCAGCACCAGCTCTGGGCGCTGGGAGGACCCTGGCAGAAACGGCATGGAGAGGTTCTCCGGGGCTGGAGTAGCCTTCCTTATTTATTTATTTATTTATTTATTTATTTATTTATTTATTTAATCCTCACCTGGGGACACTTTTCCATTTTTTGTTCCGATAGGGAGAGAGAGGAAGAGAGAGAGAGAGAGAGAAACATCGACGTGAAAGGGACACATCGAGTGGCTGCCTCCTGCACGACCGACCAGGGCCGGGGACAAACTGCAACCGAGGTACGTGCCCTTAGCGGGAACCGAACCCGGGTCTCTCTGGACCGCAGGCCGACGCTCTAACCACCAAGCCAAACCGGCCAGGGCAGTAGTCTTCCTTTTTTATTTTTTCTTTCTTGTCCGCCCCTTAACAGGCTTTGACAAGGAGCTTGACATTGATGTCTTGGTGATTGAATATAAATATGCTTAATTCATTACAGGCAGAGATAAAGGAACTCAGCTTTCCCTTAAGGGTCATTATCTAGATATGATTATATTGCAAACTGAAGCCAAGTCTCTGGAGGCAGCCAATCGATTGGCCAGTTCACAAGTCCCTCCCCACCTCCCTGCATTAAATGCAGCACAAATTCCCTGCCGAGAATCTCCATCCCAGCAGCGCTGTTAACCACTCCGAGCCTCGCATGTCAGAAAAGCAGTCTAAGTGACTGCCTAAGAAAAAAATAATTACAATATGTTTATCTGTTCTTGAGATTCATCCTAAGCTAATATATCGATTCAAGCACTGCTTCTATGAATGGTGTTTTTGAATCAATACCTCTTAGGCCCATGGAGGTTGTGGGTGGGTAACAAATAAATAAAATACAGTAAATAAAACAAAACCCTTAATGTTTTCTGTGCCTGGACACTTATCTGTTATAATAAGTGGAGGGATGTAAATTCTTGGGGTGCTCTGCTAACTGGGCATTCATGTTGCGGGAAGAGCCACATTGCTCTTCAGAAGAGGTCAAATGAATTAAAATTTATCAGTTTCCACCTTTCAAGCCAAATTCCCTCAATAACAGCCACCCCAATGGGTGATCCAATCTAATCTGCCTCAGGACAACTTCTCGGGTAGCGGTGTGTGAAACAGAGACTATGGCTGGCCGCTCACACACACACCTCCCACTGGTGACGGGGGATAAATGAAGATTGACTGTCTTGAGCTCTTGGTGGCAAGGAAATTTAGCAAAGACACAAATTCATCTAACTTGGCCACCATCAGTAGATGGCACACCTAGCTGGTTGTGAGTTGCCACTCTGAATTGAGGAAGAACCGGTCTTTCAGAACCAAATTTGTTCACAATGATGAGATGAGATCTGGGTCGCTCTGTGCTGCTAAAGATGAACCTGAGGTTTGGAGGCCTGGCCACCAAGGCTTCAAACTCCTGATGACCAGTGTCTCTTTCGTAAGTCAGGTGGGACTGAACAGAAGCACTAACAGAGCTGGAAGGATTTCTTTAATGTCAATTAGTGACCTTGCCAATAGTGTCCATTTTTTAGATTTATTGTTTGAGTTTGTGGTCTCTCCTCATTCATGAAGTTAGTATCTTTTTCAAACATTATTAGTCCAGCACATATTACTGCATCTGCACAAAGTGCTGAAAAAAACTGCTGATGAATTAATAAATTCTATTTCGTTGGGCTTCGTTTACACAAATGTTTAAAATTCTAAGGTCCCTATTTTAATAGGATTTTAGTGTATCCAGAATTGGCTGACCAAGATGGCAAAGGGACTAGAAAGTTTGTTATATTAGCAACATAAGAGTCAGCAGTTACACCTAGGAGTGGGATGGAATGAAGATACAATAATGCTCTTTATAGATTTAAAAGTTATTTTTTGAAAAAATTACACTTATTCTGAAACTTCGAAAGAAAAAAAAATTAAAAACAAATGTGTGAAAACAAAGAAAAGGCATATCTGCCTCAAGTTGAGAAAGAACATGCTCATAATCTGAATTACCCCAAAATCAAATCTCTCTCTTAGGAAGAAGTGTAGATTCCACTAATACATTTACCCAGCCACAGCTCAACACAGCCACCCGAAAGGCTGGAGAAGATGCCTTGAACTAGACTGACGTCCCTTCCTCCTAAAATGCCATGACTTGGTGGTGACTCTCAATCTCTAGATTAAAAAATGTACTTGGGTTTGTTTTAGATTGAAAGTGACATACTTAGAGCATGTTCTGCTAATTAATTTGGTATATGATCGGATATATTTGATGGACTAAAGACAAAAGCATGTAATTTTGGAAGTCATAAATATCTAAAGTAGAGAGATAAAAATGAGCATAAATAGGAGAGAAAGTATTTAGGGAACGTGGGCAGAGTCCAAGCCACACGTCTTTGTGATTAACGAGATTATGGAGGTGAAGGTGTTAAAATAAAAAGGTGCAGGCTAATAATCAAGCTTCAGGTACAAATGAGTAAAGGAATATGGGTAATATTGATATAACTTTTTTATGTAGGGGAGAACTAGCTTTGGAACAAAAATTCAAGTTTAATTTTGAAGTCAAAAGTTTAGTGTGAAACATTGTGCTTATGGAAATATCCATCATAAGGTCAGATGTCGGTCTCAAATTCAAGAGGGAGCTTAAGACTCAAGAAGTGTTATAGCCATTGCAAAGGAAAGGAGAGGGAGAGGAAGAGCAGAGTGTGGAAGTCAGAGTACATGACAGAGCATAGGCTCGGGAGATAGACTCAGCTTTGGCTCCAGCATTTATTATCTGTATCCAATTTGTCAAGTGTAACAGCTTGCGTTTATTGTGTGCTTACCCTGTGCCAGACACTGCATAAAGTGTTTTAGAAGCACTAGAGTCAGTACAAAAAAAGCCAAAAATCATCTTGATTGTCCGCCCATAGAGGAACAATTAAAATATCACAGTAAATTAATAGCATGGAATATTGTGTGGGTATTAAAAACAATTATTACATCTGTATCTATAAACCTGGAGAAATAATCACTATTCAGCATAGTTACAAATAAATTTAGATAGCACGATCCTAAAAGGACCACAAATTATATATATTCTCTACCTACCTTCCTATCTACCTACCCACGCACCTGTCTACCCACCCACCCACCTATCTACCTCTATGACACTTCAAATCCCATTTCTCAGGAAACTCTTTTGACTCACTATTTAATAGGCTATTTACACTAGTTGTCTTGGAAACTGCAGGGTGTTGGAGTGAGATATTTAAAACAAAACCAAAATGAAAACAAAACACAACTGAACACAAAGACTATTATAAAGTTAAATAAAAATTAAAAATATAAAAGTCTATCCATATTAGCACAAAATTGCATTATTATATATACATATGAATGATAATTAGAAGGTCACATTTTTTAATGAAACCATTGACTTAAAGAGATTATGAGATTGTGGGCAATTTTCATTTTAAATATATGTTGTTTTAAGCCTTTTTCAATATTATACTTTTAAAAGACTAATCCTTATTTCTGAATTTAAAGGTCAAAGGATGTATGTATGGTCAGTGAAGAGTTTAGAGTATCTATCCTCGAGTTTAATACTGCACAATACAAATAAAACTAATGCTTTCAAGCGTTAAGTATGTAAAGCACAAATCTACTGTATAAGGTGGGTTTTTGTTTTAAGTTTAATAATCTTTGTGGTTTTCCATTGCACTAGTTGCAGAGTTAAGAACAAATACACCTTGCCTGAGCTCTGATAAGAACAGGAAGAATGTCACCCCTCTGCCTTCTGCTTCTAATCCTCTGCCCTGTCAGATGGGCTGTGAGCACTTTATTCAATGTAAAAGGTCAATCCCTTCTCTGGTAGAATATGTTTGCCCAATAAAATGTGCAAGGCTTTACATGTTTAAAAGGAAATAAAGTCAGTTGGCTTCAACAAAGACTTTTTTCATCCAGAGAACCAAGTAAGAGACTTTGCGACTGAGACCCCTTTGCAAGAACCTACTGACTTCCCAGATTCTCACTCTGTTCACAAAATGCAGATGTTTAGACAAAACTCCACATCTCCACTTGGAAGTCTGTCATCTTAAATGACACATATCTAAAACTGAAATTCTCAGCCCCCACCCCAACACACTCTAACAAAGTTTCTCGAGTCTCAGTTAAGGCAACTTGATCCTTTTAGGTAGCCAGACCAAGATGTCTGGAGTCACTGTGGACAGATGTTCTCACATCCTAAATCCAATTCTTCAGGAAATCCTGTTGGCTCTCCCTCCAAGATATATCTAAATTGGACCTGTTTCTTGCCAAATCAGAATTTCGTGCTTGAACAAATAATTGCAATAGCCTCACATGCCATCCCTCTACTTTCTCCCTTGAGCTTCAGCAGTCAGACAGAAGCCAGAGTGATGGTTTTAAAAGGTAAATCACATTCTTTCATACTTTGTTCAAACCTTGAACTTGTTCTTCACCCCACATACCTCCCGCCAAAGGTACACGTGCTCTACAACCCCACTGCACTCTCCCATGGCAGAGGTTCTGCTTGCGCTCTTCCCTCTGCCTGAAATGTTCTTTGACATCCACATTCAAATTTCCCTTTTAGTTTCAAAGGTGGTCTTCTCAATACGGGCCACCTCAGCCACTCCAAATAAATGGCAACCCCTCCTGCTCTTCTTTGTCTTGCTCTATCCTTTTTTCCATAGCAAGCCTTCTCTAGAATTCACTGAGTTATGAGGTTTATAATTTCCTGCCCCACCTCTGCTAGAATGTAAGTCCTATAGAAACAGAAATCTGTGTCTATTCTAATCACTGATGCATCCTAGCAACCTAGAACAGACTCATAGAGTAGGCCTCCATTAATATTTTCTAATAATGACCTGCTTTATTTTGTTTTATCATACCAACCAGAACTAAACAATGAAAAATATTTTCTCTTTATCTTTTTCTACCAAGAAACCTTTACAAGATTCTTCAGGAACTCTACCAAAGAAGAGGGATCTGATCCCTACAATGCTTAAAGTAATTCTCAAAATCCTGGTTGAGTTCTTAATCCCACTGACAACACTTCTAACAAAACTCATCCTCTAGATATTACAAAATATCTAGAAGAAGAGTTCTGTTTAGCTTCACTATTTTTTCCCCTTAACTTAGAATTTTCATTTATTTTTTAAGCGACAAAATGTGTATCGCTGAATATAACTTTAGTTCCCCTTTTCTTCAGAAGATGAGCATTATGATACTGTAATCACAAACCTTTAAGAGCAAATGTAGGGAAATCTATTACCAATAAAGACTAATCTATTATCAACATTCTACATCTAAATCACTATTACTGAAATAGCACATAATAAAATATTGAAGACTAAAACAATCGAACCTGTTTTAAGCACTTCATATTTTCAGAACAGTATTAACAATCACTATTAGAAAGATATGCATGAAGGGAGTCAGTTAATAATGTATTCCAGAGGACTCAGTGAAGGATTCTCCATATATATATGTGTGTGTGTATATATATATTTTTTTTTTTAAAAAATTTTTCTTTATTGATTTTAGAGAGAGAGGAAAGGAGAGATAGAAACATCGATGAGAGAGAACATTGACTGGCTGCCTCCTGCATGTCCCCCACTGGGGATTTGGCCCACAACCTGGGCATGTGCCCTGACCAGGAATCGAACCAGCGACCTCTTGGTGCATGGGTTGATGCTCAACCACTGAGCCACACCAGCCAGGCAGGAGTCCCCATACTTTAATGTATATATTGTTAATGTTAATCCTATGACCTTTCATCCACAGTCATAGGATTGACACTTTTGCCCCAGTAATCAGATATGGAGAACAGCACTTACTGATTTCAAATCCTTTGTATTTCTTCTCTAGAAAAGAAAATTACAGTAGTCCTTCCTTATCCAAGGGGATACATTCCAAGACCTTCAGTGGATACCTGAAACTGCAGATAATACTGAATCCTACATATACTATGTCTCTCCCATATATACATACCTAAGATAAAGTTTAATTTATATGTCAGGCACCATAAGAGATAGTACAACTAATAATAAAACAGAACAATAGTGTAATAAAAGCTATGTGAATGTGGTATCTCTCGCTCTTTGTCTCAGAATATCCTATAACTGATCTGATAACTAAGATGACTACTAATTATCTAGAAGATGGGAGTGGGGGGCATCTATACTGTGGATACACTGGTCAAAGGGATGATTCATGTCCCAGACGGGACAGAGCAGACGGAGCCAAGATTCCATCACACTACTCAGAATGGTGTACAATTTAAAACTTATGAATTGTTTATTTTTGGAATTTTCCACTTCATATTTTCAGACCACAGTTGACCTCAGGTAACTGAAACCACAGAAAGCAAAACCACAGATAAGGGGGGACTGCTGTTCCTTCATAATGAATCACAGCCTCTCAAAGGCTAACAAATTATTCATTAGAAACTTCAGACTGTCTGCTCCAGGTCTGAGGCACAGCAGCCTCACTGGTTCTGCGAGTGACCTCACCAGCAGGAGAGAGGGATCAAGTCTTCGAAGCCTCTAAGAGCAAACAGGATGGGTCCGACACAGAAAACGCAGCGATGAAGTCCTGAAGATGCTTCTGTAGACCACATTCCTACTTCTGAGCTCCAAAGACAAATAACATGTCTCTAAATCTCTCACTCTGAAAAGAAATCATTCTCTCCAAAGAGTTGCCCTTTGTTTTACTCAGAAAATTTTCTAACAGCCCTTCCACAATGACTAGTTTGAAATGTAATCTAAATAAACTCAATAGCTAAGAGTGAGGAGCTACAGTGTAATTCAACCAATAGAGCCTTAAATCCCTAATGATCTAATTAAAAGCAGGTTAAAAAATGCTGTACTTGATGTTTTTACTTCCTCAGACACCTCACACTTCAAAAACATTGAATGTTTAATGTTATTAACATACTTCAATATTACCAGCTTCAGATATGATATCCAAAAACATTTAAAATAAAACCCAAATGAAAAACCAGAATCTAGTGTTTATTTCTCCTTTCAGAGATGAATCCACACCTACAAGTAAAATGTGCTCTTCTGCTTGAAATTTGGTTCCCTTACAAAGAAATAACTAGAGCACGATGTAGTTATGGTCGGGGAAACACAGGCTTTTGAAATAAGAATCTTAGTAAGAACAGATATTGAAATCTAAATTTGTTTATCTGTGTTTTTTTGGGGGGGTCTAGATATTAATAACGTTACAACTGTTTTATAACAAGTTGCTTTTTGTAGGAGCTGCTGAAAGGAAGGGGTTTTCACACGAATGCCTCTAACCTGCAGACTTTGGTTATCTGGTTAAGAGATGTTTAGTCACCAAACTGAAGGCACAAAGTGAGCACCTGACATTAAGCTACGGACACTGCATTGGCCTTCTTATGGGGGCACGCATGAAGGGAGTCAGTTAATAATGTATTCAAAATGTGTCACATTTTGAAATGGGCTAAAAAATTTAGAGACTTTCGAAGTAGTAAGCACAGATGTGTTGATTAGTTTGCATATTTATCTTATTTCATAAGAGATAGTCTGTATATTGGCCTAAGATATGTTAATATCTAAGGGCTACAAAAAGGATGAGCATTGGGTAGGTGTGTGGATTATAAATCCGTATACAATTCCTTCTCAGAATGAAATGATCTGTTGATGAATATAAGGCCTTCTGTCCATTTTCATTAGTGATGTCAGCTCCCTGGTGAGGAATTCAAAATTCCTTACGAATATTTACTTTTATTTACCAATGATCATGCTCAAAGATTATCTAGTGTTGGAACTAAAAACATAAACTCAGTAAAAGTGGTTCATTACTTTGTGTGAGTACCAGGAAGCATACAGACATGGTAGAATCATGTCATTGTTATAAGTCCCACCTTGTATCCAGATGTAACCACTGAGTGATGGTTAATGTGTGTTTGGTAAAAAGTGCAGAATAATAATGTAACATTAAGTTTTTGGTCCATGAGATACAGCAGTTTTTTGTTTTTTATTTTCTGTGTTGCTTAATAGCCACAAGATGGTCTTTGAGTCGGCGTCAGAACAGTCTGTGCATAGCTCCATTCCAATTTCCTCCACACACACAAATTCAAGAATAATTCTTTCTGGCACACAGAAAACATCATCATTAACAGTGGCATCTTTAAACAGTGAACATCATAAAAACCATTTGGCGAAAAGAGAGAAAAGAAGTTGATTTTCAATGATGTGATTCAGACTTTGAAATTATGCAGGTAAATTTTATGCAACGGCTGAGAAAGAGAAAACTTAAAAAAAAAAAAAAAGAAGGCAAAAGAGAAGATACAATTCCATGAGTCTCAGGAAGTAATATGTGCACGGGGAATACTTAGTATGGAAAAGGAAAAGGAAATTCTTAAACTCACCAAAGACAGAGATAGGGGTAAAAATGGCTACATTCTAAGGTTTGAACACATGAAAATTAGGCCCTAAAATAACTTCAACATTAAGTGAAATGAATAACACAGAAAAGGCAAATGTCTTTTCAAGTACAAAGAAAATTACCTCAGAAGATTAGGAGTGTCATTTCAAGTGCAAGGCATCAGATAAACCAGAAGGACCCACAAGGGGGCTGGCTGCCTGGGAAAGGCAATGGATGTTGCTAAACATTCAAATGAAGGCCCTGCTATAATGATCACAGAAGGAATGAGATGCAGGCATTGGAAAGAGGGACCTAATTCCAGGAGCAGGGGGTTGGGGAGGGAATACGAAAACAGAATGGAAATCAATATTAATGCCAGAATGGGTGATCAAAGCACCACAACTCAACGTCCAGACCCTGGGCTGTGGAGCTCGAGAAAATAAAAAAAAAAAAATACATATGCATAACCCTTTATTTATTTATCCGGCCTGAGCTTTGAGGAGAAAAATAAACAGAAAAGAATTGCTATAGATGGAGGCTGTCTTAATTTCCAGACAAGGCCTGAATTTTACTCGAGGCTATTCTGGGACATGTGCCCTTGCAGAAGGCAGAGTAGGAGAAAACAGAGACTGCAAAGCCGGTTTGGAAATAAACTAAGAACGTGTCTGATCAGTGGTGGTGTTGAGGAAAGACAGTTATTGCTCTGACCTTGGGTCGTGAGGTTCCCAGGTAAGCCCAGAGTGTGTTCATGTTCTGTATCACAGAAGATAACCCTTTCTTCTTATCAGTCTTCATATACCACACCCAAAATCACATTCCTGCTCATATGAATGAAAGATAACCAGAAATGTATCACATTTTAGAATTTGGGAACTCTGCAAGCATTTAGTAGGACACCTTTACAGATAGATGAATAAATGAATAGCCAGAGAGATGACATATGTGCTTGACTTCACAGCAGAATGAGGACCAGACTCAGGCTTCCTTCATCGAGGCTGGTATTCCGCATTCCAGCACACTGGCGAAGGTCCACGGCCCCACTCAGGAGTTCCTGAAATGTGAGCTCGCAGCTGAGTCATTTGGAGGTCTGTTCGGAGGTGATTCCAACAACACTGATCCTAACCCAATAGCAAGAGACAGCAAGGAGGCCTGAGCCAGAAAGAATGGCCCCAGCTCTCACTCAGCAGCACCGCACGGGAGATGTTACTTGAGGTCTTTCTACGTGCGAGATACTACCTGATGACGCCGAGTCAATGAGGACGACAGCTCTGCCCTCAAAGAACTTGCAGTCTAGGAACCGCACTAGTATTTCCAGGGCCAGCACCCAGTGGGTGCTCTGGAAACAGCAGTTGGAAGCGATGGTGCCAGGACCTGCCAGCTGATGCTCAGCTGATGTTCAACAGAACAAAATGATTCGTCTCCGAGCACCATATGGATTGCAAACTCCCCACATTTGCTCAGAATAGAAATGGGAAGAGTCACTGTGGTCATACGTGCCAATAGCATGCATCTATGCCACAGTTTTTAAAAAATGAAATAAGAACAAGAAATGAGGACCCTTACCAATTTGTTCACACCGTCTGGTTGAAACAAAAGGCGAAGAGTATGTAGCTTTGGGGACAAATTAATTCTCAAGGAAGATGTCAAATTTGCCTCCCCTCCCCCCTACTTCTCCCACATATCTGTCAGGGGGTCAGGCCGGCCCAGGGTTGAGTCCTTTGGGAAATCAACTGAAAGGGCTGTTCAGTCTACGGCCATACCACCCTGAACGCGCCCGATCTTGTCTGAAAGGGCTGTTCAAAGCCAGAGGCACAAGATAAGCCTGTGGCGCTATGGAGAGCTAAAGGTCTTACACACCAAGTACAAAAGCACAGGCAAGCCCAAGGTTCAAGTCCTGGGACAGTCAGCACAGAGAAGGAGATGACCAGGGTCTGGGGAGCTGGGGGAGCTGCTTTGAAGACCCCATTGGGCCTGAATGTGACTGCTCTGGAGGCTTGTCTAGCAAAAACAAGGGCAGGCTGGAGACACCGCAGCCCCGGACTCAGCCTCCTTTGTGTCATTGGATTGTCACTGATAGCACCAAGGCTGGATCCCTGAATCCCACTCCTTGTTATTTAACATTTTTATTAATATTTAAGAAACATAAAAGTAAACCGAAACCAAAACCAACCAAGCAAACACACTTCCCTTACTCCTAAATATTCTTTCCTAGTACCCAACATGTGAAAAGTCCAGGTTAAGTCCTCTGGGGAGGACGCTGAACTCAGTCCCTGCTTCCGCCTCACAATTCAATCCCCCACGACGTAAGTGATTTACCTAATGAATGACACACCTACTGAGGCTCAGATAATCAACTCCCACCACCTAAGGAGATGCCTATAATTCACTCCTGGTGGGCTTTCTTTCCACCACTATAAAGTAGCTCACTTCACTGAAGCCTTATATAAAACTTTATTAGTCAGGATAATTTATCTTAGCTACTGCAACAAGCAATGAAATCTCAGTGGCCTAATACAACGAAGGGTTAGTCCTTGCTCACATAAAATCCAAAGCAGGTCAATGGGGACCTCTTCTGTCCAGAACTCAGGGACCCATAATCCTGCCATCTCGTGATGCTCCTGTCTCAACATGTGGCCTTCAAGGTTGCTGAGAAAGTGAGAGATGAGGAATCATGCTGGCTCTGCCCAGAAGCAACATATCCTACTTTTGTTTAATGACCAGAACTAGTCCCATGGTTTTGCCCTAATTACAAAAGAGACCGGTAAACATAAGGAAGCCTTTGGAATATTTAATGTGCACAAATGTTGCTATGAGAGCAATAATTATTTTGTATAATATCAGCATACATACATATCTGGAAGGGTCGTAGTCCACCTCTCAATAGGTGTTATCCCTGTTTTGGGAGCTAGGAAACATTCTCTTTGGGTGTTACAGTTAGGTAGCTGGGTACATTGAAAACCATTTTAAAAAATCAAACAAACAAAACAGAACTGTCAAAAATTCTTTTGTTTTTGCACATACTAAGGATCAGAAAGTAGATAAGATTAAGAATGCACTGTGGTAAATAGTAGGGAAGGGGTGGATAGAACATAAAAAGAAACAACACAATTGGTAATATTTCTGATGAACACTGGGTGGATTTGCAGCTGAATGTAAATATTCTATGGTACAAGTACACACACACACACACACACACACACACACACACAATAGCCAAAAATCCACTGTTATATTGCCAATTGTATGCACAGATGGCAGGTTGTAACTTAATGCCCCAAAGAAAATGGTATCCAATTATTATTCTGGTGGTTTCTACCTTCCACCATTCAGTGTCCTGGGTTGAGAATGTTGACTTAATAAGAAAAAAAAATTAGATGTCCTTCACACTATTTTTGAGCTGTAGGGGGCTACTGAGCTTGTGAGCGGAAGTCTTTATCTTCTGGGTGAGTGCCATTACTGTGCAAAGGCTGGAGAAAAGTGAGTGTCTGAGGCATTTGCTCAACATCCACACACCCAGCGAATATGGAATGACTGCCATGTGCCAGGCACAATTCTGAAGTTTGGTGATGCCACAATGAATGAAGCTTACAAAAATCCGTCTTCATGGAATTTCCCTTCCAAAATAAACCTGGTCTCACTAGTTTGTAATGTGTTTTTCTAGTTGGTTGTTTTCTTTCGGTCTTCCTTGTCTTCTGCACCCCCCCTCCACGGATGAACTGGAGAGGCTGTTTCCAGATTCTACACCCTCTCTCACTGTCAAATGAGGTTGACACTTTCCCTGTAATCGAGGTCATCAGCTCATCGTTTCTTAGAGGTCCTGTCACCTACTGTCAGGGCAATCACATCTAAAGAAACACTACATTCTGCAATTGACAACTTGAATATTATTTCTGCATTTTGCTCTGCTTGGTTCACTGCTCAATCAGCCTGGTAGGGCGATGACTCTGGTTTACCTCCATGATTTGCTTTTGTTACCCTCACACCAGTGCCATTAACCCCTGGGGAAACATTGGTTTACAACACTCCACCTTCCTGCAATGCCTTCCATCCCAATATCGTTTCCATCGTCCATTCTTTCCCCATCTCTACTCACAGTTCTCTCTGTCGGGACCAGTGACGTATCCTGGAAAGGTCGAATGTGAGGGGGAATATGGGTTCTATGCTTATCTTTGCCACTAGGTATTTTTGTGACTTTAAGAGAGTCACTGTCCCTCTTTTGTGTTTCAAGAGAATTCTCAGTTCCGAGTTCCTGAGCAAAGAGCATTTTCTTCATCTTTTATTTACCAAGGGGCTATATGGCGACACAGATGACAAGCTCTATTTTTATTCTCCCAGAATGGTCTCTATTTCACACACCTTTTCCCCTAAGTATGCTATCATTCTTGTCAGACTGTCTTAATTTCCATTAAAAACACAGGTGGTTACAGTTCATATGGTTGCTTACCAGGGCATTCTGCGTTCAGATGAAAAGCCCCACACTTTTCTCAAAGATTTTCCAAATAGTCCTTTTTCTAGCTTCCTCCCACTCTACCATTTATCTCAGCTTAAGACCACTTATCAACTTACTGTTCATCCTGCCCACCCACTCGTGTCTCCAGGAATCACTCATCATTCCCTTGTTTGCGGACAGCTCTCCTAGGCTGCTGCTCACCAAACCCTCTCCCCTCTTTTCAGTGCAGGTTCTAAATTCCTGGGCTCCCTCCTCCACTGGTACCATCCTGACTTTGCCTCAAACCCCCACACATGCACCCCCACACATGCACTTTGGGAATAGTTGAGTGTTCTTTGGAGGAAATCTTTTTGTGTAACAACACAAGTCTCAGTACCCCCTTTGCTTTCTTATAATAGATTTATTTCCTAGTTTCTGCATAAGTGAAAGACTTCATTTAAACACTGCATGCTTGAGGTCTGTCTTGAGATCTCACAGTCTCTTTCCACTCTGTGTTTGCTGTCTTACCTCCTTCAAGACAGTGCCTCAGATAATTAAACAGCTTTACTTGTCCAGTAGTGAATCACAAAGCAAACACTTCAATGTTTGCTTGTTTTGTTTTTTGTAATTTATATAGCCATTAAATGGTTGGCAGTAATCCACAGTAAGGCATCAATATATCTCATTGTAATGGCAGCTTCCTCTTTTAATAACTCAAAGGATCTTTAAATACTCACCAAATGCCACATTGTACAATAGCCATCAGGCAAAAGATGTGTCTACCAGTATATGTTTGTTTAATTCATTAAGTAAAACATATAAAAGTGGTTGTGGTCTAGTGAATCACGATAACATTTCTAACTCCCAGAATATTAAGTAAGTCTTAGTCAAGCTGGAGGAAAGAATAAGAATACACTAACAAGAGAAAGGTGTAATACAATGCGCTAAAGCAACAGTTGGGTGTTTTTACTATTTTTCTTTTGGTATTAATTGCATTAAGGTCCACTGGGGAACTTGAATGAGTCCAGTAAAAAATTATTTTGTGTTTTTTCAATGTTTTATATTATGGTTTGCAAGGTGTTGCAATTCACTTTAACAGCCTTCACTGAATGCTTTCTTAGCTAAAATATGAAAGCTTTAGGCAGGATCTTCCAGATGCAGTGACGGGGATGATGAGGTGCTCTAATTCCTCAATTTTCCAGTCTTCGTGAAATCATTTAATCAAACCTTCTACAGCATAAAACCAATCCATATAGATATTTATTTACTTAAGGGATCTCGTGGAATGGTCATTCCCTGGATATCGGGTATTTGAAATAAATGTGAAGTGATGAAGTAGTTAGTGGCTAAACACCATCTGTCACCTCTGCTTGCTGAAGCGGAGTCTCAGGAGTACTTCTCATGCAATGACGCTGACACAGAAGTAGGGTCGGGCAGACAGCGGTGATCAAGGAATTACCTTCCTCATACTAGAATCCAGAAATCCAGGTCCAAGTGCTGGAACCCCCCTTAGCTTGGTCTTCGAACCTAAGACTATTCTTTAAACATCTCTGAGTCTGTTTTTGTAGTTACAAAATGGAAAGTCAACCTCAAAGGCTTGTGGCAAACCTTCAGTGAGATGATCCCAATGAAAGCATGTTTTAATCATCCACAAAATAAAATGTATCACCGTGATGGGGGGTGGAGCTGTGCTTCTCCAATCAGTGTCATACAAACCCGATGCTAATTCTTCACACTAAGTGTATATGTATACGTCTTCCTTCCCCAGCTAAAGGATCATCTCCTTAATGTCAGACTCCACGATCAATTTCCCACAGGCCACAGTTGCCATAACCAGAAGAGACGCTCAATCAATCCTTGTTATATTAATGCATAACTTACACAAAATTCTGTCATGTTATGTTTTGGTCACAAAAGCATATTTGAAAGAGGAGAAACTTTTCCTAAGATCCCCAACACCATTCTGTGGTGTTTCCAAATCATTTTACACAGACCTGCATTAATACATGTCCCAGTTCATTGTAATTATTTGAATATGTATTTGTCTCCTCAGTTACTAGTTGTATTTATTTACTTTTTTTTTTAATCCTTAGCTTTTGGCCAAATATTTGTTCATGACTTTACTTACTATTCTGCTGGAAAGTCATTCAAAAATCAGACCCAAAAGTCTTTTCTGGGACCAGTGACTTGTCCAATACTATGTTTACAACATCCCTCATCAATGGTACCCAAAAAAACAAAGAAGGGGTGGCTTGGTCATTATGCAGCATCCATCATGTATTTAAGAAGGACACAAAGTTCAGCATTCTTTCCTTCATCCCCACACTCCAAAAAAATGACTTTGCCATATACTTAAATTTCTATCATATTTTGAGATTTCTTCCTCTCTTAAGGTGTAAAAACTGTGATGTATGTCAGACACAGATGTAATCACGGGGTCAGGAGATCTGATTTTTAGCTGAAAACCTCATATTGATCATTTAGGTCTTCTTGGGAAAATGCATTCTAGTTCCCTTCAAATGCCCTTTTTTGGTTGAATGGAAATCTTACTCAGATTCGTAATATCTACCTTTCTGACTTCGTTGTGAGATCAGGGAACAGTTAGCGCTATTGAGCTCCTAGAATAGTAGGGGAATTAAGGTACAGAAATAGTATTAAGTAGGTTATTCCGAAGCAAAGTGAGTCATTAAATCTTTCCCCCCAGTATATGCACTCAAGATGGGCTGCTCCAGTAAAAAAATAAAATAAAAAATAAAAAAGACAGTCTTTCTGGTAACTTATAGGTTTCTTAGTGTGGGTCCTGAAAATACAATTTAATTCTATTTTTTTAATATTACCTACGGATGGATACTAGCCTAAGTGCCTTCTATGCATTATGTCATTTACTTTAACTTGCAAGATAATACAATTAAGGCAAGTATTATTATCCCCACTTTAAAGATGAAGAAAATGAGCCTCATGGAGCCTAAATGAATTGCCGATGTTGAAGTTGAATCTAGTCGGTTCCAAATTTTAACCAAGCATATGTCCTGATAATTAGAAGGTTTTACCTATGCTAGTCTGATAATGAATTGTATTCATAAAACTTGCCTTCTTTTTAATCAGAGTAGGCTAATAGCACCTGTCAAATCACCAGAGTATTTGTAACTTGCTGAGAAAGGAGCAATAATAGATTATTTCATATTATCAGCTACCACCCTCTGCAACTCCCACCGTCCACGCGGCAGGAATATTTTATTTTCTCTCTGCACAGGCTTCTCTGGCCACTTTCCTCCCATTCCTAACTCCAGTTACCAGGGACTCCCCCATTTCTCGAGCACGCCCCCACCCTCAACGTTCTTCTAGCCTCCTGCTAAGGCAGCACACCGAAGAGAAGAATCATAATTAAAAAGTTGTCAGCACTGCCCCATAGAAATCACACCTTCTCTGCCCGGAGGTGTTCAGTGATGCCATATGTTGGTATTCAGGAATGAGAGCCAAATGGGACTCTAGCCACTTTGCAAGATTAAAAGTCCCTGAGCAATTTGCTGCCACCGGCCAGGTGATACGCCAGTTAGTGCACAAAACTACGCATTCCAGATTGTGACAATTTGAGCGAATGGAGAACGCTGACCTACATAAATACAATCCGTCCAGGAGACTGAGGCCACAGACAGTAATAGAAGCACCAACATGGGGCTCTCCACTGTGCACAGGAGAGCTCGGGATTGAACATCCAAGTGGGACAATTCACTTCACCTTCACGGGGGGCAAGGGGTAGCACCTGAATACAACTTTTACCATAATGAGTTATGCTGCTCAACATGAAGGATGATTACAGTTTCCTAAACAGTGCAGGCAAAATAAAAAGAAGTAGGGACTGGTTAAATAAAAAAGCTGGTGATCCTTGTCTTTACGAAGCTCCAAAGCACCTTCCTATCTCCATTTAGCTGAGGCTTCATTCTGACATGTCCTCAGTGATTGCTTGTCACTCTAACGTTGGCAAACCCAGTACCACAATCGTGCTTCCATGTTAAGTTGGTTTGGGGAGTACTATCTTGACTTATCTGACTAAAGTCAAGAGCAGGTGAATTCTGCTCTAATCATAATTTAAATTTGGGTTATTATCCTTAAGAAATGAGCTGGCACATTTCTGGATTTTTTTCAAGACACTTACAGAATCCATAAAGAGACTGCACGTGTCCTTTTGAGAACATCACAGAATTTTAGATGTGGTAGGGGGGAAAATCACAAAGGTCATCCAGTACCACTTCCCACCCAGCCTTCTGCTGAAAGCCTTTCTTATCAGAAGTGCACTCCAGGAGGGCACAGCTCTCGCTGCAATACGATGCTTTGTGATCGAGAATGAACTCTGCCTCCTCCCAACATCTGCCCACAAGTTCTAGTTTTGCCCTTAATGCCACATTGATTGAGAATTGTCTTCCTTCTCTAGCTGAAGTTCTTTAAATATGTGGAGACAGCTGTTGGTAGGTAACCCAGACAAGACTGAATATTTTTGCCCACCATAGAGTCATTATGGCCGGGATGCTTTCAGATATAAAATAGTGGTGCTGGATTACTCTGGGCATTAATGCTGCACACCTAAGAGAGATGAACCCAGGGAGTTCGTGTATTTCAGCAGAATTTAAACTATCTTCCACCCTGTCTTCAGAGCTTAACTGGTGCTTTCAAACTGTCAATCCACCCACCTGGAAACCAAGTAACTTGGTGTGTCCACACACCTCCCACACTTATCCTCATCTTCCCAGAACACAGTTCCATGATGAATTTGGCACTGGAAAGAGAACAACGGGTAGCTGCAGCTGAGTTCACAGGAAAGGACATTCGATATTAAAAAGTGGCCATCCATTACTTAATAAAAAAGCAACTGGCCCTTGAGTTAGAAGCAATTTTTAAGGAAGATGAGGGCATATGAATTTCTGAACTTACGCATTCAAAACCTGCTTGTCAAAAGACATAAGTGTCTTCACATTTGAGATTTATTACAGCCGTACATGTTCACATAGCCTGGAAGTTCACCCACTGTCATAGAGCCTCTAGGAGAGAGCATCCTTGACTTTAATTTGTATTCCAGTAGAAAAAGTGAAATTAGATTGTAGCAAGCGAGACAATTTCCCCATTTGCTCCTGACCTCTTGCTGAAGGGAACACAGGAAATGTGCGATGTGATACAACTACGCTCAATGAGACACAATGCATCATTAGCCCGCACTGCACCTGTGAACACGCAGGTGCGTGGCTATGAAAGTCCTGGGAGGCAAATATATTTTTAACTCTAATGTATGTGCACATCAACTTTTAAAATGGCCAATCAATGAAATTTTCATTATATTGCATATTTTTAAATCCTAAAATTATGATGGTGAATACAAGACTGTTGAAATTCCAACACTCATTTTCAACTAAAAAGAACTGAATTTCTGTTTTTGAAAGGGGTCAAAGAGAAATGATCTCATGGGCTAATGGAGATTATTTTTTTTAAAGGAAATATCTCCATCTTGTGGGCATTTGGACTCTGTTTAGCATCATTTCCACTGTGTTGTGTTTTTACAATTTGTTTCAAAAAGCATTAGCTTGAATGTAGAGCTTTTGTTGGGGGATTCATCGATAAATAATATACAAATCCTATTTTCTGGGAACTCATAATCCAAGGTTAAAGAGGGACATACACATAGCTGACAAAAGAAGGTACTAATACAGGACACGAGGTTTTAGGTACGTATGGTTGGGTTAGATGCATTTTGACTGGCAGGTGAGATTTATACCTGAACTTGAAATCTCTATCAGACTTCAGTAAGTCAGTACAAAGATGCAGCTTATTTTCAACATTATGATCAGCTTGAATAAAAGTGGGGAGGTGGTCATATTAGTTTCCTACTGCTGCTGTAACAAATTACTACATGCTTGGTGGCTTACAACGCAGATTCATCATCTCACATCTCTGTAGTTTAGGAGTCTGATCTGGGTCTCCCTGGGCTAACTCAAAGCGTCAGCAGGGCTATGTTTCTGGAGGCTCTAGGGGAGAATCTGTGTTTGCCTTTCCCAGCGACTAGAAGCTGCTCACATGCCTTGGCTCGTGGCTCCTTCCCCATTTCCAAAGCCAGCAATAGCAAATGGAGCCCATGGTTCCTTCCTCTGCCTTCAAAGCCAGCACCAGCAGATCAAGTTCATCTCCCGTCCCACCACATGGCTCTCCTTCTGCAATCCCATCCCCTGACGTTCCTCTTCAACTTCCAAGGACTCCTGTGATTACACTGGGCCCACTAAGTAATCCAGGACACGCGCCTGGAGTATTAAGATCAGCTGATTAGCATCTGCAGTTCCTCAGTTTCATCTGCAATGTTAACTCCCCTTTTCCATATATCCTAACATAGCTGTCGGTCCTGGGGAGCATAGCCTCATGCGGGAGGATGTGGGGAGGCATTATTCTGCCTATCACAGTGGAAGAGGACCATAGTAACTGGTGAGAAGACTGAGCTTCACATAAAGAAACAAAGGCATATGGGAAGGATGTAAGGGTACATACAATTGGAATTGAGAGAACTGAGATGCCTCAGAGGGATCTGAGCACGGAGGCGTATAATCTGAGCTTGCTATGAAGAATATAATTTAGCAGCAGTGTGCAAGGTGAGGTCACTGGAGGTGGGGAGACCAACCAGAAGACGATCAAGGAGCCCAGGTGGTACTCGCAAGGGTCTGGACTGACACAGTGAATGTGTGAAGGAAATAGCAAATGTGAAAACCATGTAAAGGGAGAATAGACAAGACATGGATGATAATCAGGGTTCTGGAGGAAAGAATAAAGGATTCTAACAGCACTCAAATTTCAAATGTGAGAAAAACGTGACTGTTACCTGAATTTGGGAACACAGTCAATAATATGCAAGTATGTTTGTGGGAGTAGAGGGTCTGTGATTTAAGAGATGGTCAGGGATAGGGATAAAGGGAAGTTTACTTAAAGTCACAGGAGTTAGTAAGATTGGTCAGGAAGAGTACTGAAATATGCAAATAAACAGCCAAGAACTGACCTTCAAAGACTGCCTCCACTTGAAAGGTGTACAAAAGAAGAAAATAGAATAAAAAAGAAAAAAGAAAAAAGAAAGCTGAACATATGCTGAGCAGGATAAGAAAGAAGGCCTACAAACCCAGAGAATCACGAAGACCTAGGCACCCACGTGCTGGAGTCCAGCTTGACCAAGGTTTTGCTCTCGGGGAATGTAACATCACACATCACAAGTGGCCAAGCTGTCACCAAAGCATAATCAGCCAACTTTTCCCAGACATTATCTACATTCCAGTCACTGTCTTAAGCACTTCATAGTTAAGCAAATGTTTTCTTGAAGCGCATACTCAGTATCCAGGCACTATTCTAGATGCTGAGGATATATCAATAACCAGACAAAACTTGTATTCGTGAAGCTTCTACGCTAGTGGATTCAATCCATCCCACAGTCCTCTAAGGCAGGTCTCATTGTTGCTTTCCAGATGACTCACCTGAGGCAGGTGTCACTGACACAGCCGTGAGAGTCAGAGACAGGCACAGCAGGTCGCAGCGTGGCCGGTGCTGCCTCTTGAGATATAATCTGTACCCAGTGTGAAAAAGTCATCCCTAACAGACTCTTAAAAATAGTTGTTATTTCCATATGAGCTTTAGTGGCTTTCTGGATTTGAAAAACACTTTAATTTACTTTCTCGCTTTCTCACCTGCAACACATTTATTTTTAAACGCTGAGAGGTGTATCAATAAAGGAACCACCCAGGTCTCTGCAAGCAGCAGCATGGAGGAGGCGGAGTGCCACGCGGTGGAAATGGGCCGTTATGTTAGTCTGTGGGAACCCGTGAAGGCGAGGCCGTGACCCAGGCAAATTCAGTTGGACGTGCTTTTAATACACAGCCTATAGGAGCGGTAGTTCTGCCAGGAAGGAGACATTTATCCAAATACAGTTCCAATATCTACCCACCCAAAGAGGTACTGGAAGTATTACCTAAGGGCGTGACGTTCTAAAGAGAGAGAAATCCCGTGTCCTCAGAAGGTGCCGACACTATGAAATCCACCTGCATTAGCTACATGCCTACCGATGGTTGCAGCTTCGGGAGGAGAGACCAAGAAATGAATTCCAGTATTACTTAAATCTGAAGCTGGAGCTAGGAGATCAAATACTCTTTAAAGTTTTGGGTTCTCTACTTCATTGCACCCGTCATGAAGGTGATGTCTTTGGCAAGAATCAAGTTGTCTGCCCATCCTGTTTCCCGAGTCCACCGTGCTCTTCTCCGAGGACAGGGGCCCATTTTTTCTGACATGTCATTTTCTTTTTCTTATTAGGCGAAAGTGTCATTTAATCCAAGGGAAATTTAGAATGAAGTACAAATACAATGAAGTAGAGAAATCCCAGCGAATTATTATTTATTTTTTGTTAAATTTAAGAATATTCTGTGTATACTTGTTTTATTATTTTTTTTTAATTTTTTCTTTATTGATTTTAGAGAGACAGGAAGGGAGAGAGAGATAGAAACATCGATGAGAGAGAACATCGATTGGCTGCCTCCTGCATGCCCCCCCATGGGTTTGGGCCCACAACCTGGGCATGTGCCCTGACCAGGAATTGAACTGGTGACCTCTTGGTGCATGGGCTGATGCTCAATCAGTGAGCCACACTGGCCGGGCTATACTTGGTATTTGAAATACACCATTTAAGAGAACACAACATATCTAAAATATCATCTTATGATTCACATTTTAAACGATTCATAATTAAGTAACTTTTAAAACCGTACATTTAAGTTGGTAGCTATAAGAAAACTTTTCTAAAGTTGTAAATAACATTGTAACATGCAGAAGAAGAACTAAGATCCACCATATTTATAACTTTAATTTATGAGATTTACAAGTGTTATTTAAGCATGTGGGGAAGTTTATTTGTTAGACAATTTAAGTACATAAAAAGAAAAGAGAGTATATTAAATTTATAAATGCAGTTTTAAATATTTAAGCGATTTAATTAACTGGGTTGTAAAAAATACTCTTTAAAAACCCTTGCTAAAGTCGCTAGATTTAGTAAAAGAATAATTAGATTTGTAAATTGAATTAAAAGGCTTAAGAACTTGGTTTTTGATTTTATAATTTTAATAAACCGAGTATTAATATTCAAAATGAAAGTAGCCCTTAATCTTTCTAAGCCATGTTTAAGGACACCAAAAAGTTCACACATATATCATGCAACTACCCAGGGTGTCTGTTTCCTCATCTATTTTGAAAGTTCTGAGTTAAAGGACCTCTGCAGTCCCTTCCCGCTCCTTCTTTGCATCCATAGGTCTGTGCCCATCCTGCTGGGCAGTTTTTTAGTTTATTCATTGTTGGGCATATTTACAGTCTTCTACAAAGGGCGACCAGAACTAATTTCAGTTCTTATCGCAGAACTGCAGTTCTGACCTTAAGCAAGTTGTTTCCCACAACAGTTATCTGCCCTCAGAAGCAGACTTCCCAGCACCTGCTGGCTGGGCTGCTGGGAGGGCTAAGGAAGCAGAGTGCCTCCTCATTCTTGTAGAGAATGTGTCTCTCCAAGGTCTGCTTGTAACAACTTTCTGTTCCTGTTTGCTCCTGCAACGCTAAAAGGTGTGTGTGAACAACGTTCCAAGGGTGGGGTAAATGCACCCCTTCTCCAGCTGGAGTGGAATTGCTATTATGATGTGTTGCAATCCACTAATGGTTCTGTATATTGGATTTTTCACCTCCTCCCGGTGATCAATGTGCTCTCCACCACTGCACACAGCTCCACGTTGCTTCTGCTCATGGAACCTTTCCAGATGCAACCCTGAGAACTCCTCTTTTCACCAGAGTATAATTGCACAGAATGAGAAGATGTGGACCATAAACAGTGCAGAAGCATGAGCTAGAAACCCAGAGATAGGAAGCTCTGGAATTAAAAGGCCCCCAGTGGAATATGGCATCATTAACAAATATCCTTCATTAACTGTCCATTCTCTACTCAACTCACCCATCACCACTCCTGCCAAAGAATATAACGCACTATAACTTCCTGCTAACTACCCAACTACCTCATCATGTCAACATGCTGTAGCCTTCACTTAGGAGTCTTTGTTCTCAGAACTGCTACATCTCACAGTCAAGACAGTGTCATATCCAGCAATCCCAACCATGGGAATCCAATTGGCTTCATTGGCCTAAATGCAGAATGGAAATAATAATATAGTAACGACCTACTCATGAGCCAATAATGAAAATCATCCTGACCATAATCCCTGTTTTTCTTTCCAAAGAAATAGACCCCTGGATGGACAAAGTCCAAAAAATATTAAAAGAACGAATTGCTCTGTCGCTGATGGAGATGACAAGGGAGCCTTCTGAATGCGTTGGAGTAAAGGGCAGGGTGATCCAAATGAGCCAGAATAGCATATGCACAGAACACAAGAAAGGGAGAAAAACAGGCAGGAAAGAACATGAAGGAAAAGTGTCTGCAATGTAGAAGCAAAGGCTTTAAGCAACTTTCAGACCTTTAAAGCCTTTATCACACTCTAAACAAAGAGGGGGAAAGACGCAGCAATGATAAATAAAACTTACCCTCAAAAATCAATGTATAAAAATTAATTGGCATTGTGGTTTAGCCACCGCGGCCACTGCGTTTCCTTGGTTCAAACCTTATCCACCCTGGGGATTTGAGTAATTTGATGAAGCCATGTGTGTTTCGGAGGTTTTGTGGTCCTGGTGTAATTTCAAGTGAACAAGCCCAGGCTCTGCATTTCATGTTGCAGCATCTGGAGTATTTCCTGATGCAGAGTTTGTTTTATCCTACATTTCCATGAGGAATCTTGAGTGGCCCCAACTCTGATGTTTCCTCAAGCTGTCCAGAAGTCCTCTAGGGAGACATAACCTCTTCCTTTGGGGAAAGCAAGCCCCAGGGATGTTTTGCAAGCTGGAACCCTCCCCTACTGTGTTTTAGAAGGCAGCAGAGCTAGTATTTGCCATCTCACTACCCAGTTTAGAGTCTTTTCACTTTTCTGGGAGTAAATAAAACTTGATAACCCAAGTTTTATAAATTTGGGGTTTATCTATGTGAAAGTGAGCTTGCATTTCCTCTTCCCTCACCCCAAATTTCCAAATCACTTAGGGACTGGTTCTCCTTCCGATGAGCGGGCACTTGGGAGTTGCTCTCAGCACTTCTTTTATGGAGCAGAATCCTACAGGACAGAACCCTCCAGTTAGTTACACTCTTCTCAAGGCCCTGGCAGACCTAAAAACACCTAATGAGCCATGTTCACGCAAATGTTTGTCAGTTATAGAAGGACTGCCCAATGGCATACACGGAGGCTAAAAATATTTGTAACAAAGAGTTAGAAATCAAAACGGAGGCTCATTATTGCAACAGGAAGGGTCCAGACTTGAAGATGCTTTCCCATTTGACACATAGTACAGGTGACTTCACTCTCCTCCATTAATGAAGCTCTGTTTTTTTTTTTTTTTAAGAAAAGGAGGGAGACAGAACATTTCCTTCATCTAATCTGATAAATAAAGCATTGGTGATGGTGACAGGTTGGTAAAGACTGGGCTAGCCACTGTGGGGGCTATGTATCTTCTTAATTCTTTCCTGTCTGATACAGGCCATGACCTTCAGCTCTGTGATTTGAACATTTGGCCTCAAATGTCAAAAGGCATGTGCAGTGAGCCCAGCAAATTCAGCTCTGTGTGATTGGATTCACCACAAATTCCAGAATTAATGTGTGTTCAACAAGCAGCTTTACTTCAATAACATTTCAGCATGAAAGAAAAATGGGGCCAAGAATTTAAAAATTGAAATGTTATTAGCCAGACTCTCCTTGATATTGGCAACACTATCATTTCCAGTTGGAGGCTTAGTTAGCATTGCTGCTTGCAATTCTCTAGCCTCACTTAACTAAGAATGTCCCAAATGAAGCAAGCCTCCACCAAGAACCAAAGGGTGTCCTCCACAGGAAACCAGAACTACTTGTGAAATCAGATAAATTAGCCTCTCCAATAATACCCTCCTTTCTCCTTTTAGCGCATTCTGCAAAGGAGCTAGAAAAAAATGAGTTATTAATATATCAATCAATGAGTTCAACTGAGATAACCTACCAGCTCATGGAACTTCTGAAATGTTTTCCCCATGCACGCATGGACATGGAGACAGAGAGAAAGGTTGAGAGAGAGAGAAAGAAAGAGAAAACAGAGGGGAGAAAAGAGTTTTTATATTTAATGAAAATGCTACTTATCTGGATAAGGGTAAGAAATAACGGGGAAACCCGATAAAATCTGAGGCTTGCGTAAGGTCCCTTGGCTGTAAAAAGGCTACTCACGCTGTATTATTCCATTACTTCCCTTCTGAAGCACACCTCTGACCCCGGATGTGTACCAACCATTTCCAGCATCCCAGAGCTCCTCTCCTGATGCACCTGTTTCCATCCATCTGGAAATGTCTTGTTATTTAAGATCGGCATCTGGGTTTTCCTTAGTGGCATAAGTGAAGGTTTCCACGCCAGCCTTGTTCTCTTCTTTGTTTTCTTTAAATGCTATTAATTAAAGATTTTGTGTTGGCGTGAAGAGAGACTGAACCCCATGGCCAACAGGTCAGGGCTGGCAGCCTCAGAAAATGGTAACACTGCTCAACTTCCAATCATGGTGACTCCCCAGCAGCAAGTAGCTGACAGGGTCAATAACCACCATTAGCGGTGCTTCTCTATGGAATGTATCCTGATGATCATTTGTGCTAAATTACCCAAGTCACAGCTGGGGTCCTTACAAGGTAGGGAAAGGTGTTGGTAGGCATTTGTGTGCCAGCAACGGTCTCTCCAGGAGGGCAGTGAGTTGCCTCCTCTGTTCAGCGAGAGGGTTGCCCCAAGCAACCTCCAAGGCCCTGCTCTAACACTCTGTTCTGTATGCGGGTGGGGGAGGCTCTCCTGAAGCCACGCTGTCAAGGTGTAGAGCAGACAGCAATGCTCCTCAGCGATCACCGTAGGCTCAACGCCCAGTCCACCACAGAGCTGATCAACTAATAAAACTTGACATGTCTTTGTAGGAGGCTCCATTCTTCACGTTCAATTTGAATAGGTCTTTGGAAAATGTGCTTGCCAGCCTTTCATGAAATTCTTGAATCACTTGGGGTTGTGTAGGAATCCCAATGACACAGTGCTATTTTTATAAGCTCCCTCATTCAGAAATAAAGACTGAACCTGTACTGTGCAGACACTGGGCGAAAGCACTGGGAATAGAGAGTAAATTAGACCCAGTCAGTGTCCCCACTCGATCTTCCCATCAAGTTCCTAAGGGGCTCCGGATAAGTGCCCTGGAAACTTCTTAAAATAGCAAAGAACTGCCTCTGACATGTCCCCTCCCCATGGACATGAGGCATTAAATGCAGTCCCAACACTTCTCCAACTCTCCCACTTAGAATCAGGCTCCATGTCCCTGCCTGCAGGGATCATCCAAACCAAAAGGACAAACACATTTCAAACAGTTTGAAAGACTCAGGTAAAAGGAGATACTTGGTTCTATTACAATAGAATGTGGCCAGGTGACTCAGTTGGTTGGAGCATCATTCTGTACACCAAAAGGTTGAGGGTTCGACTCCTAGCCAGGGCATATACCTAGGTTGCGTGTTTGATTCCTGGTTGGGGAATAAACAGGAGGCAATCAGTGGATGTTTCTCTCTCTCTCTCCCTCCTCTATCTCTAAGATCAGTAAAAAATACCCTTGGGTAAGGATTAAAAAAAAAAGTAAGGAGAAGAATTATTTTTTCCATTGATGTTTAGAGAGAGGGGAAGGGAGGGAGGGAAGAAAAGAGAGAGAAAGAAAAACATCGATGTGAGAGAGAGACACGTCGATTGGTTGCTTCCCACACACTCTCCGGCTGGTTGATGCTCTAACCACTGGGCAACACCGGCCAGGTAAGAAAGGGGAAGAATTAAGTATGTATTACATGCCAGTTATTTTATAGGCTATACAATTTAATCATCAGAACGACCAGAATTAAAGGTATGTATCATTATCCTGTTAACAGAGGAAAAAAATGAGGCCAAGTCAGAGACAAGAAAACTTGCTGAAGTACATACATTAATAAACTTCTGAGCCAAGACCCCAAACCTTGTCTAAATCCACTACAAGTAAAATAGGTGGAGGCATGTCACGCACTAATAGATGATAGCTGCTAACACAATTAAAAGTGAGGTACATGTTTCGTGGGTGTGACCTTGCAACACCTCGGGGAGTGGTCCAATACCCACACCATAAATCATGCACCTTGTCCTTTTCTAACAAGCCAGAGAACATCACTAAGAAAGTGCAGCATGAAGGTCCAGCTTCTTTTGTGATGAAGCCAGGCACTATGGGTTTAACAACTCTTGACTTTTAACAAATATTCTGACAAATAAGGTCAATTACATCCATAACTCCTTCTCCTGCAGCCCATTGTGGTCGGGCAGGTCCTGCCTCGCTTAACATGTTTTTACTTTTTAAGCAAAGTGATGCTGTGACAACCACAGTGACATAAATCAAAGCTTTCTGGGAGAGCGTCACCTCTTCTTACAGGGCTCTAAGGACACAGCGGGAAACGTCAGGCAGAAGTGTCTGCCACCGAAGGCTGCACTGCATAGGCATCCACAGACAGGAGTGTATTTTGCCCAAACCTGGGTGACTTCTCATGTCTTTGAGTAGTGGGTGCGAAGTGCATTTTCTTAGCCAGCAACATCAGCACACCCAGAAATGAAAGATTCTGGCTCCATGCCAGACCTCAGGGTCAAAACTCCCCGAGGTGACCCAGCAAGGGGTTCACAAGACCTCCAGGGCACCGTGATATGCAATCGAGGGTGAGAACCACTGGTCTAAAGAGAACAGCAGTCTAGTAACCCAGGTTCTTAAAATGCTAGGTCGTATTCTGATGAAATCCCTTCCACAACATGGGATCAGAAGGATACTTGCCCCTTTTGATAAGTGGATTCTTTCTTAAAATAGAAATGATCTCAGTTATGCAGGCCATTGGGGCTTCGCCTTCACTGCTAGGAAGTACAGTTTCTAAATGCCTGGCAAGTTCATATACTTGGTTCACAGCTGCCATCTAGACTTTTTAAAATTTATTTAAACTAAGATAAAAAATAAAATAAAAATTCCACCCCTCTGTCCATCTCCCACCCCTTGCCTCTGGCAACCGCCAATCCGTTGTTTTCTATGAGCTGTATGTACAGGGTGGGGCAAGGGTAGGTTTGCAGTGCTTGTATGGAAAAAAATACAATAATTAATAAATAATAATACAAGAATAAACTCTGTGTTTTGTGTACTCACAACTGTAAACCTTCTTTTGCCTCACCTTGTATATTTGTGTTGTGTGTGTGTGTGTGTGTGTGTGTGTGTGTGTGTGTGTGTATGATTTCACATAAGAGAGATCACACAGTATTTGTCTTTGTCTGACTAAGTTCACGTAGCATAATGCTCTCTAGATCCATGCATGTTGTCTCAAATGGCCAGATTCCACTCATTTTTATGGCTGAATAGTATTTCACATATTTGCTATTATACATAATGCTGCAATGAACATGGGGGTGCAGATATCTTCCTCAGTTAGTGTTTTGGTTATCTTACAGACAAGAAATTGCTGGATCATATGGTACTTCTATTTTGAATTTTTGAGGGTCCTCTATAACAATTTCCATAGTGACTGCACCTATCTACATTCCCACCAACAGTGCACAAGGGTTACCTCTTCTCCAAATTCTCACCAATGCTTGCTATTTCTTGGTGCTTTTGATCATAGCTATTCAACAGGTGTATGGTGATATCGCATTGTGGTTTTGATTTGCATTTCCCTGATGGTTCATGATGTAGAACACCTTTTCATGTTCTGTTGTCCATCTGTACATCTTCCTTGGAAAAATGTCTAGCCACATATTGTGCCCATTTTACAAATGGTGTCCCTGTGTGCAGCTGTTTTTAAGATCTGGAGGTCTACCTGTCCAGGCTCGAGAGGTTCAAGAGCCCCTATGGCAAGAGTCATAGCCACATGAAGAAACTGAGGCAAAAGAGGGAATACTTGTCAGGTTGGTAGGTCTCAGAGCAGTTCATAAACCCAGGACTCCAAGATCCAAGTATAACATACGATTAAATGTGCTAGGCAATCAGAAGAAAACAGGTCCAGCATTAATATTTTTTCTTAAATGCTTTCATCTATTTCTCTGATTCTGTATTTTTCTGCCATTAAGAGAAATGCAGGGAGAGGGGGGAGGGAGGAAAGAAAAAGAGGGCTTGAAAAAAAACAAAGCCAGCCCCCTCTGCTGAGTGTGGGCAGGAGGTTAATTTTACACTCCAGCTAAAGGAAGATGAGGAATGTCCTAGCAGGCAGGAGAGTGGGTGGGTGGCAGATGTCTCACTCTGCCTTTTAGAAACACAGGATTCAAAGTGAAGTCCTGAATATGCTACCCCCTTGAGATGCAAGGCAGCAAAGAGGCTGCGAGGAGGAAACACAGACAAAAAAAGAACTAGGCCAAACAGCAATTAGGAGAAGAAATTAACTGAGAAAATGCCAGAGGACTCTATCCTCTCTCTTCTCTGTTCCCCTGACACAAACTTTAAACTCAATGCTAACGAAACAGAATTATTCCCTTATTCAATTTGCTCTTCTCTTTACCGTTTTTAGGACCCTGTAGCCAGGCTGCACCCTGTGTGTCCCTCACAGTATTGTCACTTAGATTGGTATGACTACGGGTTGTTGGAAATTTGACTGTTCATAGGCATTGCCACACACATCCAGGTTAACTTTGCCCTAGATTTCCCTTTTAATGCATCCATTCTTCAAGGCCCTCAAAACACAATACATTCACTTTACAATCTCCCCTCTCCATAGAATGGACACCACTGATAATAACTAAGAAAGAACTCCAGATGATAATTCACTACTCTCAGTGCTGGCCAATGCTATTGGAGACAGCAACAGAAAGTCATATATAAAAATGCAACTTCATCCTCTTGCCATTCATTTGAGGTCAGTAATTAAATAGATTTCCTCTCATTCCAATGAAGACATCCAGAATTCAAAAAAAAAAAAAAAAAAAAAAGGGCTGTGGGTATTTGACTGGTTTTGCATAAATGTGAGAGCCAGAAGCCTGCAGGACAAATGCATTATTTAATTTTCGACTATCACACACTAAACAGCTTTTCTGGACTCTTAGACATCAATTTGTTCCAATACTAAAGGCCTCAGTGGTAAAAAGATATAAAAATATTCAAAGTAAACTAATGCCTCTGAAACTCTTGGATCAGAATACTAATGCCTCCATCTGAAGAGGCCATAAGTCTGTTATCTTCCCATTAGAAACCTTTCACATAAGTCCATTTGGACAATAAATACCTGTGGCTCCTGGAACGCTAGTCAGCAGTATCCATTTGGTTTTTATGTATTGCCTTCTTTGTCTGCAGGTCTTGTGCAAATTCATCAGCAACACTGTTCTTGTGCTTTAAATCCCAAGGAATTCAAAGAAAGCTACCACTGTATCTCTTTTGGCCAGCGTTGGGTGGTAACTAGAATACCGCAAATGCATTAGGTGCTTGACAATGTCTGCTAATGAAGGAAATCAGAAATTCTTTTTTTTTTATACACACACATGCACACACACACACAAACTCTAAGCAATTAAGTTAACAAACTGTATGGTGCACTAGTGACTCACACCATTGATTCATACATTAATTCATTAAATATTCATTAAGTGGTTGCTCTATGCCAGGCACTAAACTGCACTTGGAATTGGATAACCGTTGCCTTGTCCATAAACAGGTTACCATACAAGGAGAAGTAATTGATATAACTCTTTAATTAAATAAATGTGTTAAATTGCTGCTCATTGCCTGATTTGGGGGAATAAGGGATCAGGGACCCACAGGAAATGTCAGGGGCTTTGCAAAAGAAAACTCTATTGAAGTTGGCCTCAAAGCAGGAAGTGGCTTTTCCTTATCAAAGCAATTTCAATTTTTTTCTCTCCGTGATACGGTGTGCAGAACAAGGTGAATTTGGAGAGAGAACTCAACTACCAGAAAGACCAAAGGCAGAACCCTCAGTGACAGAGCTGGAGACTTTCAGCAGCAAGTGCAGACGAGAAACAACCTGTGTGCAGTGACAAGAGGAAGAGGAATCACAGCAGGACTAGCCCTTGGGGACTCGCAGGCAAGAACAGGGGTGAGGTTACAACATAGCGCACTATTTGAGAACGTGAAGAGAGTAAAACTCCAGAACAGTTCTTTTGGAGTTGCAATCTGACTGCAAGCATCTTCTCTGTATGTCTGATTTTTCGTTTATAAAATTGAGATAATAGACCATGGCAAGGAGTTAAAGTCTAATTATAGAGAGAGCTTAAAATAATGCCTCGTACATAGTGTTTTATAAGGATTTGCTACTAAGTGAAATATTCACTGAGTCACCTAGGTTATAGAAATTATTACTGTTTTTTATTACTAGTTTTTTCTAGCTCTCCCTAGAAAATGTAGAGAATGATAGATAGTACCTGGGTTATAAGAATTATTATTTTAAAAATGTTTTTATTGATTTTTTAGAGAGAGAGGAAGGGAAAGAAAGATAGGAAATATCGACGTGAGAGAGAAACATCAATCGGCTGCCTCCTGCACACCTCCCCACTGGTGATCGAGCTCGAAACCCAGGCATGTGCCCTGACTAGGAATGGAACCGGGACCTTTCAGTCCACGGGACAGTGTTCAATCCACTGAGCCACACTGACTGGGCAAGAATTATTATTTTATCATTAGATATATCAACAGCAATTTTGCCCTCCTAAGTTCTAAGTTAAAGAACCAATCTAGATATCATTACAGATATTGATACTCTGTAGATAAGTATAGGCCCAGAATAGGAAAACCCAGGTATGTGGTTGGCCATTTACTGAGGATTACTTCCTTTATGGCTAGAGGATAGTCCTAACCTACTCTGGGCAAGGTACAGGACATGTAACCAATGGTCACCAAAGTGCCAAGGACGGGATTTTAGTGAGACATCGGGTGTGCAACCGTGTGCATTTCATCAGTGCAGGTTTATTCAGCATTTATGGACAAGTCATTCTCCTAAGTGCTAAACAGGTGACATTTGCATTTTCTGCCCTTAAGGAGCTTAAAATTTAGCTGAGGTATCATGTCCAATATAACAAACTTAATAAAATGTGTCATTAAACAGTTCCAGAAAAATACAGAGTAATATCTAGCCTAGTATTTCATAGGAAAGAAATCAGTAGAGGTCAAAATGGTCTAAAAAGGCTTTGTGGAGAAAAAAAGATAAACGGTAACATTCTAGCACCCTCCCACCCCCGCCCCGACCTCTGCACCACAGAGCAATTCTTCGACACCGCATGGATGTCCTACAAAGCAACTCAATTCTGACACTTCCCTCCAGAGATGGCATCAGTCGCCCAGGTCAAGGGCCCCGTCCCACACGGCCGCCCTCTATGTCAGATGCCAATCCCAGGTCACCTGTGCTTCTGACTGGCTGGCTGGGAGTCCGAGGCTCCCAGGACCCCTCCTTGGGTTCCATTAATTCACTAGAGTGGCTCACTGAACTCAGGAAACTAGTTTACTCACTAGATTACTGACTTATTACAAAAGACATGAAAGACTACAAATCAACAGCCGGATGAAGAAGCACCTGGGGGAGGCCCGAACAAGAGCTCAGTCCTCCTGGAGTTCAGGGCTCTGCGTGGCGGCACATAGAAGCGCTCAGATTCACCTACCTGGAAGCTCCCAGGACCCTGTCATTTGGGTTTTCACGGCAGCTTCATTATTTAGGTGTGACTGATTAAACATTGGCCATTGGTGACTGAAGCCAATCACCACCCGCTGGGGTTGGGTATGGGGATGCAACTGAAAGTTCCACTCCTCCTAGGATTTCCTGGCAACCAGTCCCCACCATAGGTGTTTGCCAAAAGCCACCTCATTAACATGACAAAAGACACCTCTATTACTCTCAACACTTAGGAAATCCCAAGGGTTTTAGGAGCTCTGTGCCAGAAAAGGGGTCAAAGAATAAATATGCATTATGTATTATAAATCACAATATCACAAATGGGAACTGACAGTTGAAAGACAGGGACGCATAGGAGGGGTAGGTCATGCCAAATAGATCAACACTGTAGAAAACTAAAGTCTAAGAAGTACAACACATAGTAGTAAACATTAGAGTAAGTTTAGTTATAATGCAGAGAGGCCCTTGATGAGACAAAAATATACTAAAAAATTACTATGTGCCAACAATAGGCAGCAGGCTGGAAGAGGCTCTGATAACTTCATGAAGCTTTCAATTCAGTTGGATATACAAAAGAAGAAAAAACAATGATAATATGATGGCGTGGAATGAGTTAAATCACATAAGAAAAATTCTAGCTCCCAGGTACATAAAATAAAAGTTCTATAAAGGCAAGAAGCAAATCTGTTTTCTTATTGTTTTGGCAAAGTAGGTGCTCAGTAAATATGGAAATATGAAATGTGCTGGATGGAGGGGGAGGACAGGTCAATATGTGGAGGCTGAGTGTGAGAGTCGGGAAAAGCTCCAGGAACGAGCTGCCATCTGCACGCAGGCATGGACAGTGGGCAGGATTTCAGTGACAGAACAGAGCAGAGATGTAATGTGCCAGAGCAAGGCCCAGTGGTGAGGGGGGAAATGGAAGGACGCAGAGAGAGGAACACGGAGTTTGGTCCAGTGACGATGAGCAGTCCAACACTGTTAACGTCACTAACTGGAAAAGAAGAAACCTTTGAGCCTCCATACTAATGTGCACTAATCCGACTAGGAATTGAAGGGGAGGAGACTATGTCACCCCCAAATGCCACTCTGGCATATTGATTATGTTGAATCAAAGGTACTTGAGGCCATCCGGTGACCAAAAGTTCACCGGTTTGATTCCCAGTCAGGGCATATGCCCAGGTTATGGGTCCGATCTCCCGTGGGGGGCATGCAGGAGGTGGCCAATCGATGTTCTCTCTCATCGATGTATCTATCTCTCTCTCCCTCTCCCTTCCTCTCTCTCTAAAATCAATAAAGAAAAAAAAAATTTTTTAAAGGTACTTGAGAAACAGCTAGTAAAGCAGGACACTCTGACCCTTCTTTGTCTCCCTAAAAGCAGGAAATAAATATCTTATGGGAAAGTTACCCTCCTTTACCAGCAGGGTAGGAAGCATCTTATTACTGGAGACAAGATAAATGCCCAGAATTAGAATTGCTGGATCATATGGTATTTCCATTTCTAATTTTTTCATACGCTTTTTTAGTCTTTCATTCTTTAGTTTCTCTTCCTTTAATTGTGACAAACACCAATTCTTGTTTGCCTCAATTAATTCAATATATTTTTTTATTTTTTTTAAATTTCACCCATCCCCTACTCCCCACCCTTTGGCTGTGTTGGATAATTAAATATGTGCAGCTTTTTACATGTCAATCATGCCTCAGTAAAGTGGCTATAAGACAAAGCAGTGCTGGTACAGGAAACTAACCGTTCATGGCAGAGAGTGAGGCATCAGTCACACCACCAGGAGACTGCATGCCCAGAAGACCTGGACTCTCCCAGCAGCCAAAGTTGTACAAAACAACGAAACAGAAAACCCTTATTAAAACGTAAAGGGATTAGATAACATCTGGTCCTAGACATCATCTTAGATCATTTTTGTCTAGTTATAGAGATAAGATCATTATGTATGAATCACTGAACAATATATTTGAAAACACATGAATCAGGAGCAATATTATGAAGACAAAAATGGCACTCATTAATCAAAGAATATATACCAATTAATTTTTAAAATTTATCTTTATTGTTGAAAGTATTATAGATGTGCCCCCTTTTTTCCTCATTGACCTCCCTACTGCCCTCCCCCCCATTCCTTCACCTCACTATTGTCTGTGTCCATTGGTCATGCATATATGCATATAAATTCTTTGGTTAATCTCTTCCCTCCTACCTTCCCCCCCTCCATCTGAGATTCGTCAGTCTATACAAATTAATTTTTGACAAATGTTTTATGTGGCAGAGTTGTTTAGGGAAGATAAAATTTGGCAACAGCAACTAACATTTGCACAGCACTTCCATGGGCATTAATATTCCCGTCTGCAATCAGGGCAAGAACAGTTAAGGAAGGCTGTGTGGAGATGAGATTCAAAGCGCTTCTAAGTCTGGTGTAGGCCACCTGTACAAAGGGCTGAATACATCAGGCAGGTACCAACAGTAGTCACCAGATTATTTGTCTACCTGGAGACAAGCTCAAAGTTTCAAAAAATAAAATAAAAATAACCAGAGAACACAAAAACCTTAACATTCATGTTTTAATTTTTTTTTTTTTCCCCATAAAACAGGCTTCATGGAAAGCTGCCCAGAGTCGATGTATTTTCTGCATGGCATGGCTGGCTGGGTGTGGAAGATGCACTCTCTCACAGTGATTTGTTTTCCTGCGATGCGCTCCAATCACGCACTGGGGACTTAAAAATGAGACCATCAACACACACACACACACACACACACACACACACACACACACACAGAGAGGGCTTTTCGGATCTCAGATAAGCCCAGATGGCTATGCTTAGCTTCTTACCTATGAAGACACATTTCTCCCAAACACAAAGATGGGGTTAGAGCTCCGAGGGGCCCAGGGCTACTGCTTATCATCACAGATCACCAGAGTGATAGACTTGAACTTGAGGATGACTCAGAAAATAGTCAGAATTAGTGAGAAGGTTGGGGAGAAAGTGTATTGAATCTTAAAAATACCTTTAGATCCCTACATAGTATAATTGGGTATATTTTCTTACAACTGAAAACAATTTCCCTATCTCCTTTCGTTTACCTTAAAAGGTGAAAATCTGCCAACCTGACAGATTTTTGATACTTTGACTCAGTCAAGAATTAAGTAAAATTATAGATTTTTTTTTCTTCAGCACCCCAAAGGATCCTGGGAAAAGATACTTTCCATAGCGAGAAAATGACAGTCTTCCTAGAGATGACAGGGATACTTTTGTCTAATCCCTCCTTTTGCAGGTAGTAAAAGCGAAGCCTGAGATATCAGGCAGTTGCTCTTCCATGGCCTCAAGAGGCTTCTGCTAAAACAAGCGTTCGTTATGTCACAGACTCAGTGTTCTACACCAGACAACGGTTCTTAAACTTGCCCAAGTCGTGAAACGCTTGCAATTCGTTGATTTGGGGAGAAGAGCATGAAGTATTGATACTGCTCATTCATGTGTTGTGTCATCTGTTGCAGCCCACTGGCAGACGAGAAGCAGTCGGCACCAAAGGGTGAAAACATGGACCTCACAGGAACTGTCAGAGGAGAACATCCTACCAAATGTAGGTTTCCTGCAGATTAAGAAAAGGCTACTCTCTAATCATTTTAGCAGTAATTGCACACACTGGACCAGCTTGCAGAAAATGCAGTCACTATGCTGGGACACAATGATAGTTACTATTTATTGAAAGCCTGTTGGGCAGGAGGTACTGTTTTTAAGTATTTTCCAAATGTTTCAGGAAATCTGTGAGGTAGATATTATTATCCACATCATAGGATCTAGAAAGAGGACTGAATTTAAACAACTTGCCCAGTTACTCAGCATGACAAAATCAGTATTCGACCAGAGCGGTCTAATTTCTCAGGCCATATTTCCAGACTCTGCACCATTCTGTCCCTAAACAGAGGTCCCTTCATCCCCACACATAGGCTCTGCTGTCTCTGTACTCACACCTGACCTCAGAATTACCTGACATTTGACTGCCACCTCATGTCCTAATTCTGATAAATAGGCTTCTGATAAGTGTTCTCTGCTCTTGAACAAACCGATTTCCCAAATGCTCCAGTTCTGGTTCTCTACCTTGCATGTTCTTGATCATGAATTAACTAGTTTTAACCTAAACTTCAATCTTATATTTTAGGTCTTGAGACTTGCCACAGATTTTTCTCAAAGCAAACCATATGAAAGTCAGAATCAACAAAAACCTCCCAATGAAGGTGGCCTGTTTGACTTATGTTAAATACTACCTACAAAAAGAAAGAAAGAAAGAAAGAAAGAAAGAAAGAAAGAAAGAAAGAAAGAAAGAAAGGAAGGAAGGAAGGAAGGAAGGAAGGAAGGAAGGAAGGAAGGAAGGAAGGAAGGAAGGAAGGAAGGAAGGAAGGAAGGAAGGAAGGAAGGAGAGAGAGAAGGGAAGGAAGGAAGGAAGGAAGGAAGGAAGGAAGGAAGGAAGGAAGGAAGGAAGGAAGGAAGGGAAGGGAAGGAAAGGAAAGGAAGAAAGAAAGGAAGAGAGAGAGAGAGAGAGAAAGAAAGAAAGAAAGAAAGAAAGAAAGAAAGAAAGAAAGAAAGAAAGAAAGAAAGAAAGAAAGAAAAGAAATATTGATCCCTGATAGCCTATGTGAGTGTAAGTCATTTGTAGTTTCCGATATCCAAGGTGAGTGTACAACTTTGCCTAGAACAGACCTGATTTCATGCCAAGTGTCCTGGCATAATTATTACTAATGCCCCACTTAACTCACAAAGCAGCCTCAGTTTGAATGATACATTTTCAAGGTTATCTTAATCATGTGCACTATTGAGGTATATTGTGAAGGCACTGCACAGACTTCATTTAATCTTTTATTTTTAATTTTTTTTATTGATTGGAGAGGGAGAAAGAGGGGAAAGGGGGAGGAAGGGAGGGAGAGAGAGAGAAATAATGATTTGTTGTTCCACTTATTTATGCATTCATTGGTTGCTTCTTGAATGTGTGCTGACCAGAGATGGAACCTGCAACCTTGGCGTATTGGGATGATGCCCTAACCAACTGAGCTACCTGGCCAGGGGCAGTTTTCTTTTAATTTTAACACGAGTTTGAAAATGTAGCTAACCTTATTCTCATTATACAAGTGAGTTGAATAAAATGGTTAAAATACAGGATGGGGCAAACGTAGGTTTACAGTTGTTCATATAGGAAATGATATAAAATTAATAAATAATAATACAGGAAGCTAATGAAATACCATTCAGGTATGTGAATGTTGGTTGGGTTTAATCCTGAATATATGGTAGCACATTTCATGGTCTAGAGTATTAAATAGGTATTAATTAGGCAATCATCTATTGATGTTATGTTGTTTCATTCAGCTTATTGTTGAAAGACATTGGGAAGAATAGCTATCTGTCTGTCTATTGCCAGAAAAGAACTTGTTGATCACTCTTACACAGATTTTTTTTTAAATTACAGTTTTTCATTGCTGCTTTATCTTACAAATATACCATCTATTCATTCAATGATGGAGAAGAACTTTAATACATTGATAAATGAAGAAGTCAATGATATGGTAAATATCTGCTGGTTTTCAAGAACACACCTAACAATCATGCCATATGTTTAGCTTTATAGTGAAAATGACATACACAATGTCTATCCCAACAACATGAGGCCATACTTTGTTGCTTAGAATAACCAAACATGAAAATAAGGTATTTTTAATGACGTTCAGTTCTAGTTAATGACAGTAGTAAATAACATTCAAGCATTGCTATTAAACATGCATTTAAAATAGTTTCACCCAAAACTGTTAGAACTGATAAATGAATTTAGTAAAATTTCAAGGGATAAAATTAATATGACAAAATCTGTTGTGTTTCTATATACTAATAACAAACTATCAGAACGAGAAAATTAGAAAAAAACCAGTTCCACTTAAAATTGCAACATGAAGAATAAAATACCTAGAAATAAATTTAGCCAATGAGGCGAAAGACCTGCACACTAAAAAATGTAAGACACTGACAAAAGAAATTGAAGAAGACACAAATAAATAAAAAAGATATTCCATATTTATGGATTGCAAGAATTAATATTTTAAAAGGTCCATATGACCCAAAGCTAGTCACAGTTTAAATGCAATTCCTATCAAACTAAAATGTTTTTGCACACCAAAGGAAACCAACAACAAAACAAAAAGACAACCTACTGAGTGGGAGAAAATATTCGCAAATGATACACCCAATAAGGGGTTAATATCCAAAATATATAAAGAACCCACACAACTTAACACCAATAGAAGCAAACAATTTAATTAAAAAATGGGCAGAGAACCTGAATAGACCTTTCTCCAAAGAAGACATACAGGTGCCCAGCAGACATGCGAAAAGATGTTCAACATTAATCACCAGGGAAATGCAAATCAAAAACACAATGAGATATCACCTCAAACCTGTCAGAATGGCTACCATCAAAAAATCAACAAATAAGTTCTGGACAGGATGTGAAGAAAAGGGAACCCTGGTGGCACTCTTAGTGGAACTGTAAATTGGTGCAGCCACTATGGAAAACAGTATGAAAAGTCCTCAAACATTTTAAAATAGAGCTGCTGTATGACCCAGCAATTCCACTTGTGGGTATTTATGTGAGGAAAATGGAAACAGTAATTCAAAAAGATATACGAATCCCTGTGTTCACTGCAGCATTATTTACAATATCCAAGATATGGATGCAACCTAGGTGCCCATTGATAGATGAATGGATAAAGAAGATGTGATACACACACACACACACACACACACACACACACACACACACACACACACACACACTGGAATATTACTCAGCAATAAAAAAGAATGCCAGTTTGCCATGTGCGACAGACAACATGGATGGACCTAGAAGGTATTATGCTAAGTAAAATAAATTAGAAAGAGGAAAACAAATGCCATATAATTACACTTATATGTGGAATCTAAAAACAAAACAGAAACAGACCCATAGATATAAAAAAACAATCTTATGGTTACCAAAAGGGGGGTAGTAGAGGATGGGCAAAACTAAAAATACATGTATGAATTAACTGAGACAAACAAGAATTGGTGTTTGTCACAATTAAAGGAAGAGAAACTAGCCCTGGCCGGTTTGGCTCAGTGGTTAGAGCGTCGGCCTGCGGTCCAGAGAGACTCGGGTTCGATTCCCGTAAGGGCATATACCTCAGTTGCAGTTTGTCCCCGGCCCTGGTTGGTCGTGCGGGTGGCAGCCACTCGATGTGTGCCTTTCACATCGATGTTTCTCTCTCTCTCTCTTCCTCTCTCTCCCTCCCACTCTATCTGAACAAAAAATGAAAAAATGTCCTCGGGTGAGGATAAAAAAAAATAAATAAAAATAAAGGAAGAGAAACTAAAGAATTTAAGACTTCAAAAGCTCATGAAAAAAATTAGAAATAGAACTACCACGTGATCCAGCAATTCTAATTCTGGGTATTTGAAAGTTGCTAAGAGAGTAAATCTTAAAAAGCATGCATCACAAGAAAAAAGTTTTTGCAGATATGTATGTTAATGGGTGTTATCTTATTTTGGTGATCATTTCACAATATATATAAAATCAAATAATTATGTTGTAAATATGAGTATAGCATAGGATACCATTTTTTTAAATGTCGATTTGTGAAAAAACCAGAAAGAATTTCTTGGAAAAATTTATATATATAATCATTGAAATGGAAAAGTTAGTAGATTAATTTATAATAGATTAGACAGAATTAAAAAGAAAATTAATGAACTGATAAGATAATTTTTAAGAAACTATCCAGTATGCAGTGCAGACAAAAGTGTGGATAACAAAAAAACAAGATCTGAAACATGAAGATATAGTGTGAAGGTCTAACATATTTCTTGGAGATCTACAAGAAGATGATTTCAGAAATAATGGGAAAGAGGCAGTCTTCAAAGAAATGTCTGGCATTTTCCAAAAATTGTTAAAGGACTCCAAAACTCAGATCTAAGAAACACACAAATTTCAAATAACATAAATAGAAATTGACAACCATATAAAATCTGGTGAAACTGCAGAACATCAAAAACATATTTAAGTATACATTTTATTATTATTCCTTTTGTTATATTCTTATGTTAATACAATCCTTTGTATTTTACACACACAAAATTTCAATGCCAAAAAAAATATATAGTTTTTAGATATTTTCCTTTTTCCCCTCAATACAGAGTCATATACAGGTTAGCACTAAATAGTAGAAAACAAGAAAAGGCACTAGGTGAGGGGATTTTTTTGTTTTGTTTTGTTTGTTGCTTTTTTTTTTTTTTTTTAATGAAACACAGAAGGGGTTCAGACTCTAAGTAGTCATTAATTTCTGGTTATAGTCCCTGAAAGTTTGAGAGTTACCAGAAATCTCCACTTTCTGATCAATTGAACAAATTGTGATTCTCCCTACTGCCAATCAGATATGAAGTTTTTTATTAGTATCTACATGGCAGTAGCCAATGTTAGCTCCAAAGACTTCTGGATGAGTTCACCTGTCAGCAGAACTGAGTGTCACTTGTTGAAAATACCAGCATCTTTTTCAGGTAATATTTTTTTTGTGTGTGTAGTGAAGACTAGTTTTTGGGTACAGAAAAGGTTATTCAGGACTTTACTTTCATTGCTACAATAAAATTCAATTAAAAAAATGTATAAGCTCCAAACCTAGATCTTTCTTAAATTTTTGAACAATTAAATATAAACGTTCTATTTATAAATCTAATACTTATTATTTTCAGTCCTCTGAATATTTGTTTTATTATAAATTTAAACATCTTCAAACACTTGAAACTGCATTTGTACTTTTAATATTTTGAATATTTCAATGGTCTCACTAATAGACTTTAGTGAGTAATTAGATCACTCTTAGAATCAAATATATTAAACCTATAATATAAAGAAATAAAACAACCTACAGCCAACATCATACTCAATGGACAAAAACTAAAAGCATTTCCCTTAAGAACAGGAACAAGACAAGGAAGCCCACTTTCACCACTCTTATTTAACATAGTACTGGAAGTCTTAGCCACAGCAATCAGACATGAAGAAAAAATAAAAGGGATCCAAACTGGAAAGGAGGAAGTAAAACTGTCATTATTCGCAGATGATATGATATTATATATAGAAAACCCTAAAGACTCCATCAAAAATCTACTAGACTTAATAAATGAATTTGGCAAAGTAGCAGGATACAAAATTAACGTCAAGAAATCAAGGCATTCTTATACACCAATGATGAACTCACAGAAAGAGAAACTAAAAATCAATCCCAGTTACCATCGCGGCAAAAAAATTAAGATACCTAGGAATAAACTTAACCAAAGAAGTAAAGGACGTATTTGCAGAAAAAAAACTACAGGACATTGAAAAAAGAAATAGAGGAAGATATAAAAAAGTGGAAGCACGTACCTTGTTCATGGATTGGAAGAATTAACATCATTAAAATGTCCACACTACCCAAAGCAATCTATAGATTCAATGCAATCTCCATAAAAATACCAAAGACACATTTCACAGAACTAGAACAAATGCTTCAGAAGTTCATATGGAATGAAAAAAGACCCCTAATAGCCACAGCAATCTTGAAAAAGAAGGACAAAGTAGGGGGGATCACAATACCGGATATCAAGTTATACTACAAAGCTACTGTAATCAAAACAGCCTGGTACTGGCACAAGAACAGGCACATAGATCAATGGAATAGAACAGAGAACCAGGAAATTGACCCATTAATTAAGCTCAATTAACATTCGACAAAGGTGGCAAGAGCATACAATGGAGTAAAGACAGCCTCTTTAGTAAATGGTGCTGGGAAAATTGGACAGCTACATGCAAAAAAATGAAACTAGACCATCAACTTACACCATACACAAGAATAAACTCAAAATGGATAAAAGACTTAAATGTGACTCATGAATCCATAAAAATCCTAGAAGAAAATGTAGGCAACAAAATTTCAGACATCATACACAGCAGAATTTTCACTGATACATTACCTAAGGCAACAGAAACAAAGGAAAAAATGAACACATGGGACTACATACATCAAACTAAAAAGCTTCTGCAGAGCAAAAGAAACAACGATCAAAATGGAAAGGCAACCCACTGTATGGGAGAGCATAATTGCCAATGATACATCAGATAAGGAATTAATCTCCAAAATATATAGAGTGCTCATACAACTCAACAAAAGGAAGACAAAAAAACCCAATTAAAAAAATGGGCTGAGGAACTAAATAGACACCTTTCCAAACAGAACATACAAATGGCCAAGAGACATATGAAGAAATGTTCAAGATCACTAATCATCAGAGAGATGCAAATTAAAACAACAATGAGGTATCACCTCACACCTGTCAGAATAGCCGCTATCAACAAAGCATCAAACAACAAGTGTTGGCGAGGGTGTGGAGAAAAGGGGACTCTAGTACACTGCTGGTGGGAATGCAGACTGGTGCAGCCACTGTGTAAAACACTATGGTGTTACCTCAAAAAATTAAAAATTGAATTGCCATTTGACCCAGTGATCCCACTCCTAGGAATATACCCTAAGAAACCTGAAACACCCATCAGAAAGAATATATGTACCCCCATGTTCATAGCAGCACTATTTACAATACCTAAGATCTGGAAACAGCCCAAGTGTCCATCAGTAGACGAATGGATAAAAAAGCTGTGGTACATATACACAATGGAGTACTATGCAGCTGTAAGAAAGAAAGATCTCTTATCCTTTGAGACGACATGGGAGGACCTGGAAACTATTATCCTACGTGAAACAAGCCAAGCAGAGAAAGACAAATATCATATGATCTCACTTATTTGTGGAATATAATGAACATAACAGTCTGAGGAACAGGGTAGTCCCAGAGACATGGAAGTAGGGTACAGATTGACAATCGCTGGAAGAGGGGATGGGGGGGGGGGGACAATAAACCACAGAACTTATATGCATGTACACATAACCAATGGACATGGACAACAAAACTGGGGACAGGGCGGGGAGGGTGGGGGAGGAGGGTGTCAATGGGGGAAAAAGGAGAAACATCTGTAACAAAAATAAATAAATCAAATAAAATGTTTAAAAAAAAGAAAGAAATAAAACATTTATAAATTCAGTACTCAATATTTACAAGCTTACTAAGAAGGAATTTAAAATCATGTTTTTAAATTAATTACTCAAATTACAAATTTGAATATTAAGTTAGAATTGAAGTCACAGGATAACCTATTTTTCTAATAGTCCAAATATTCTTAAATAATGCAAGTACAAGTTTTTACACACTTCTTTTTATATAAATAGTAACACAATAAAATCAATGCCTCTTTTACATCATGTTAAAACTTTCTAAGAGAGTTTGATACATGCTTATTCCCAAGGAAATAATTATTTCAGCTTCCACAATGTAAATTTCCAACATAAATTTGGAATTGATTTCTCAGTATACTAACAACTCACAAAATGACCAGAAATTCAAGCTAAGAGGTTCACTGCATTCTTGTTACTCTTACAGGACACTGGAAACACTATTTAAAATTTCCATGTCAACAACTTTATAACCCAAAAGAGATGGGTTCAAATACATGAAGTTCAAGTTTTACACTATCTTCCCATGCACAACTAACTTAGATATGTTAGTCGACTGGATTTTAGACTTCTTTGTCCTTTAAGATAGTTTCACTTTATCTTCAGATTTTTCCCATTCTCTACATTGTTACAGTTTCATGTGCTTAGAAACATTATAATGACAGATCTAACTGGATTATGGTTATCACACATAGCTTTGCTATACTGTTTGGTCACTACTTCCAAGCATGCTATCTATAATCTCCAGTTCTTAGAAATTTGAGGATTTCTGTATTATCAAGTCAGTGACTAGTAATTTATTTTTCCAGTTATTCCCATAAATACATGAAAAAATTACCAAAATTTAGAGTTAAAGACAGAGAATAATTTAATACCATTGCAGAATTATAAAATAGCATCTGTTCTATTCCTGAAGTGAAATGCAACCCTAGTGCACTGCTGGTGGGAATGCAGATTGGTGCACCCTCTATGGAAAACAGTATTGAGTTTCCTCAAAAATTAAAAATGGAACTGTCATTTGACCCAAGTATCCCATAGCTAGGGATATATCCTAAGAAGCCAGAAACACCAATCAGAAAGAATATATGCACCCCTGTGTTCATAGCAGTGCTATTTACAATATCTAAGATCTGGAAACATCACAAGTGTCCATCAGTAGATGAGTAGGTGAAAAAGCTGTGGTATATTTATGTAATGGAATATTATGCAGCTATAAAAAAGAAGGATCTCTTACCCTTTGAGACAAAATGGAGGGACCTGGAGAGCATTATGCTAAGTAAAATAAGCCAGTCAGAAAAAGACATGTATCACATGATCTCACTTATATGTGGAATCAAATGAACAAAATAAACTGACGAATAAAATAGATCCAGAAACATGGAAGCAGGGAACAGACTGACCAATCTCAGAGGGTAGGGGGAGGAGAGGCAGGAAGAGATAAATCAAAGATCTTACATGCATATATACATAACCAATGGACACAGACAATAGTGTGGTTAAGGGTTAAGGTCAGGGGGTGGAGCAGGGAGGAGGGAGGCAATGGGGGACAAAAAGGGAGACATCTGTAATACTTTCAACAACAAAGATAGATTTTAAAAAATGCAATCCTTAAAGTCTGTATTAATATGTGGATTATACTTAATTGTAAATGAGTATTCTTTAATTACTCTGTTTATTGTATTTATAATATTCCAAAACAAAATTAAGGATCCACCATACAGCTGGTCATTTATGAAATAAAGATAAAATGACTTGAAGACACCCACATATATTCAAATAAAAAGCATTTTTTACCCCAAGTCATTGAACCTCTTTCAGAAAAATAATACTCCACACTTTTTCGAGTTTTAAAAGTCATTAACATTTTTTTTAAATTTAGCACTAGCTAATGAAAAAAGAATCATGAATTGTACTGAAAAACAAAACAAAAATCATGTGCATGCAGGGATACATTTACTCACAACCTGAACAATAACAGACCAACAGCTGACTCCCATCCTTTCATTACTAATTGGCAGCAGCATTGTTTTGAGTCTATCATTTGCCAGAGAAAATATTTTAACTCTTACAATATAAATTGTAGGCTTTTTGTTTTTGTTTTTTTGTTTTGTTTTTCTTTTATTTTAACTTATCTTTATTGTTGAATGTATTACAGATGTTCCACATTTTTCCCCCATTGACCCCCTCCTCCCCATTCCTACCCCCCTCCTGCCTTTCCCCACACTGTTGTCTGTGTCCATTGGCTATGTATATATACATATAAGTTCTTTGGTTTATTTCTTCCCACCCCCCTTCCCTTTGAGGTTTGTCAGTCTAACAACCAATTTGTATTTCTTAATCCCTTCACCTTTTTCACCCATTCCCCCAGTCCCCACACATCTGGTACCCAACAAAAGTTCTCTGTATCTATGAGAATGTTTCTGTTCTGTTTGTTCATTTTGTTTGTAGATTCAATTGTTGATAGATATGTATTTATTGCCATTTTGTTTGTTCATATTTTTTTAATCTTTTTCTTCAAGAAGACCCTTCAACATTTCATATAATAATGGTTTGGGCTAAAGGTGATAAACTCCTTTAGCTTTTCCTTGTCTGGGAAACTCTTTATATGGCCATCGATTCTAAATGACAGCTTTGCAGGATAGAGTAATCTTGGTTGTAGGTTCTTGCTTTTCATCACTCTGAATATTTCTTGCCACTCCCTTCTGGCCTGCAAAGTTTCTTTTGAGAAATCAGCTGACAGTCTTATGGGAGCTCCCTTGTAGGTAACTAACTGCTTTTCTCTTGCTGCTTTTAAGATTCTCTCTTTGTCTTGAACCTTTTGCATTTTGATGATGATGTGTCTTGGTGTGGGCCTCTTGGGGTTCATCTTGTTTGGGACTCTCTGTGCTTCCTGGACTTGTATGTCTGTTTCCTTCACCAAGTTAGGGAAGTTTTCTGCCATTATTGTTTCAAATAGGTTTTCGATTTCATGTTCTCTCTCTTCTCCTTCTGGCACCCCCAAGATGCTAATGTTGGCACGCTTGAAGTTGTCCCAGAGGCTCCTTATACTATCCTCATTTCTTTGGATTCTTTTTTCTTTTTGCTGTTCTGATTGGGTGTTTTTTCTTCCTTATATTCCAAATCGATGGTTTGCTTCTTGGCTTTACCTACTCTACTATTGATTCTGTGTAAATTATTTTTTATTTCAGTTAGTGCCTCCTTCATTTCTGACTGGTCCTTTTTTATGCTCTTGAGGCCCTCTCTAAGTTCACTGAGGTTCTCACTAAGTCCATTGAGCATCCTTATAAGCAGTGTTTTGAACTCAGCAAATGTTAGGTTGCTTAACTCCATTTCACTTAGTTCTTTTCCTGGAGTTTTGTTCTGTTCTTTCATTTGGGACCTGTTCCTTTGTTTCCTCATTTTGGCTGCCTCCCTGTGTTTGTTTCTATGTATTACTCAGCGAGAGGTATAGGGCTAGCTGAGACCAGATGCTGCTTGTTTGAAAGAATTTAGGAAAAGCTGAAGCAGGATCCAAGACAGGCCAATCCTATGGTAAAGCAACTGGCAACAGCTTGGGTGGGCCTGAAAGTTGGGTGGGGCGGGGCCTCAGGGAATCACCAGGGCAGGGCAAACAGTGTGAGCCAGGTTGCTGGAGTCCCAGATATGGCGGCGTCTGCCAGCCTAGGGAAGGGCTCACCAAAGGAACAAAAGCCTCTGATGGCATGTCTGTCCAGGAGAAAGCTGCCTCCCCAGCCCTCGCTCCAATGCCACACAGCTCAGTTCTTCCCCATATGACTTTGGTGCCTTTCTGGCTCCTTCCCACAGGCCGGAGCCTGGAGGGTGGGAGTCTGAGTAAGTCCGTGCGCGGGCCCTTTAAGAGGAGCTGCCGGGGGCTCCAGCCGCCTCACCCTCAGTTCCCGCTGGTTTTTCCAGCCAGAAGTGATGGGGACTTCTCTTCCTTACACTGGAACCCTGAGCTGGGCACCTGGTGTGGGATGGGGACCCCGCAGTCCTCAGGGAGGACCTTCCCAGCCGAAGTATCCTCCTGATTTTTATCCGCCACACGTGGGTGTGGGACCAGCCCGTCGAGCCTCCGCCCTCCTACCAGTCTCCATGCGGCTTCTTCTTTAATTTCGTAGTTGTAGGACTTCCATTCAGCTTGATTTCAGGTGGTTTTGAATGATGGTGGTTCTGTAGTTTAGTTGTAACTTTGATGTGGTTGTGGGAGGACGCGATACCGCGTTTACCTACGCTGCCATCTTGACCGGAATTCGGCTTTTTGTTGTTTTAATGGATCTTGATCTAGCAAAGAACTTTCATGATACCATTCAGACACTTAACTTGCTTTTAAATTTTGGTATATCATTAAATATGTACGCTTCCTAAAGGATGGTGTATGAGTCACGTATAGTGTGATAATAACAATTATGAAAGGAGAAAGATGAAATCAAAGAGCAGGAAGAAGAAAAATGATAATTTTATTTTTTGGAAACAGTTCCTTATCATAAAACCAACATTGTATTAAAAACACTGAAAGAAAATATTCTACAGTTCCAGGTCAGAAGTCAAAGAAAAAAAAGTTGTTTTTCTTGTGACATAGGTATGATTTATAATAAAAATAATTATAAAACTAGTCCCTTTGATTTCCAACACCCACCCCACCCTGACCAAAAGAAAAATATATTCACCTTGGAGAAATTCTAAGGCAACAACTTAAAATTTAAAATTGAACCAGTGAATGTTTTAGTAGAAATTGCTGTATTTTCACTAAAATGTTACCAAATTTATTTCTATATTTCAGTATTATGGATGAGCTAAAAAAAACTATATGATATTGATTAGATTTAATTTACTCTCAGTTCTATCCCAATATTTCAAAAGTTCACCTGGCTTTCCAATAAAGGCTAAAATTCTTACTTTCCCAAGTCAAGTAACAGATTTTAGTATTTTATCCCAAGACTTATCAGCATGTTACACATTCTAACTCCTTAATAAATAAAAAAAATTTAGTTAAAAATGTAATTATAATATGTAATAAGATAAAAATAATAGAATATACTGCAAGTATATGTCACAAAATAGATTAGGAGTCAGAAAAAGATAACTTGATTAATATAATTTAATTGATAATATTTCACTGATATAAGTTAGAATATAGGATGATTACCAGTGGAAATGGTCTTCTTCATTAACATGAAGCCAATAATTATTTTACATGACAATATTTACAATTGCATTTTCCTTATTCTTATGGCCTACAACTAATGGTTTATAAGCCAATAGAAAAATATTAAAAATAAATATGTGAATACTCTTCATGAGTGCTCTATTCATTTATGTTCATATTACATTCTAGTAAAATATCCTATTTTAATAGTAGTTTTTCACAACAAAACTGATTAAATGCATACAATTATATTTTCACTGGAGAAGATTAATATAAATTAGTTCATTTAAATTTGCATAATCTATTCTTTATTTCTTTAGGCAAAATTTAGTGAGTTTTTCTTCTTATACATTATTCCCATCATGAACCAAGATATAAATTTTAGAAAATCCAGACAGAGAACATTTTATATAATTTAAGACTCAATATTATATCTTTAACAAATGGACCAAGGATATAAACATTTTGAGATGAAAGAGGAGATTCCAAGGTACCTGTGAATATTACAGATGGATCCATCTCCTTTTAGGTCCTAACCACTACATTAGATTATCCATCCTATAATTTGATTCTTGCTATTTTTAGAGAAATTTGGCATACCAATGGAAATTTATCATCCAAGTTGTCAGGCAAAGAAGATAGCCAATGAAGATAAATTTCAGCTTTCAGACTCAGACTTAGAAGTCAAGTAATTATTCAATTCAATTATAAATTTATGTGCCTACTGTGTGCCAACACAATTAATTGTCAAGGGTATATTGATATATAAGACATAGTCTCATATCTCAAGATATCTCACAAATAACTTTTGAATATTTTTCCTTTGTTTGTTTATTTGTTTAACTACAAACTCACTATTTACCTGTGTAACCAACTGAAACAATCTTTATTAGAGACCCAAGAAATTAATTGTTCCTGTCACTAGACAAAGCTGTCTTGGCCTTGAAAGCGATTGCAGATCAAAAGGGCTCAGCAAGGACAGCCAACTGTTTGTTAAATTGAACTGAGAAATTGAAAACCTTTACTCCCATGCAAAAATGAAAAATACACAAAATGTAATTTCAATGCAAGTGAGATAAGAAATCACTTGTTATTTAACTGACAAGTGACCCACTTTCCCAAGTCTTTCCACCATCAAACAATCTCCCCCTGCTTTTCCACCATTGAGCAGACACGAAGTTCATGGAATGATGCAATAAACTCAGGATGCTTTAACCCAAGTGATTCTAGTTAGAATTAAAATATTCAACATGAAGCATAATACAGTGAAAGGGGACTGGGTCTCTTCAGCACCTTGGACAGTGTCACAGAACAAGAGAGGAAGTGCAGGCATACCTCCGAGATATTTTGGGTTGAGTTTCAGATCACTGTAATAAATAATAAAGTGAGCATCACAATAAAGTGAGTCATAGTCTTTCCGCTGGTGGAAGGCCTAGCCTTCAGTTTGTAAAAATGCAAAGCGTGGTAAGGCAAAGTGCAATAAAATGAGGTAGGCCTGTATCTCATGAAACAAGAGAACAAAACTTAGAGATCTTCCAGTTGAACATTTCCCAGGTTTTACTGATTTATAAAACGGTGACAATAATAATATTTCCAAAACTTGCAGCATTAAAAATTATTTTGAGGGAAGGATAATAAAAATAGAGGTCTTTCTATATACCTGATTCTATTTTAAATAGTTTAGGTAGCTAACCTTGTTTACCCTCCCAACAACACCATGATGTAGGTTGACATTACTTTTACTATCTTATAGATAACACAATGAGATTAAATAACTTCCCTAAGGTCACACAGCTAGTACCTTACAGATCCAGGATTCCAAACCAGATATCCTGACTCCAGAGCCCATGCTCTTCCTCTGTGACATAATAAAGAAGGAAGTTTAAGTCAAAATCATTATGTTTTTATAGACTATGTCATGACATTACTTTAAATACTATATTTAAAGTTAATTATAACTATGAAGAAAAGTATTTACTTTCTTCCATTTAACAAGTGGCCCATGCTGCTTAATTTATTTCAAGAAAAATTTACTATTATTTGAAGTAGAGCACAATTTATAAATTATTTTTAAATTAACTATTACATTGCAGTAGGTTGGAAACTAAACACACCTTATAAAATGAAGACTGAAACTTAACTATGTACTACTGTATTAAAATAGTACAAAACTGCTTTCATTATCTGATGAGTAGGATTCTTGTACTTTATTCATAAAAATATTCTTTAATATAAATTTACAGTGTTTGTGTTTTATTTGTAAATGATGACATTATAGGGGTTTTAGGGTATTATTTTCAAGCTTTTCCTCACAAACAATCTGTTATATTTATAGCCTTTATAACCCTCAAATGAAAAGCCAAACTGAATATTATTTTTATTATGTTCTGCTTTGTGCCATTGTTTGTCAAATGCAAAAACACTAGGTCTTGAAATTTTAAAAGGTAGTTTTAGGGCAAATCCAAACAAAATATTAATTGTTTGTGTTAGCAAAAAATAAATAAATAAATAAAAATAAGATCGGTAGTTGTCATAGCTGGGGCTGGGTCTGGGGCAGAGACAGACCACAAAGGCATATCAAGAATCTTTTGGAGCTTATGGAGATATTCTGTATCTTGGTCAAGGTGGTGTCAAAACTCATCCAAGGGTATTCTTTAAATGGGTATAGTTTATCATACATAAATTATGCTGTAATAGCATGAATAAAATGGGGGAAATATTTTATGCTTTGAAGAATGAGCTTATGAAACTCATTTCCCCAAAGAATAGTTTCAACCCAAAGAGTTAAATAATAATAATAATAATAATAATAATAATAATGTAATAAAATTAAAAAACAAAGACTCGGATTCAAGACATTACAGATGCTGTGGCAAAAGTATCTAAACTGTTGAGACTGGCATTGTAAATAACAATAGGGTTGGACAAACTTACCTTGTCTCTACTACAGACATAAAACACTAAGTTATTGGTACTCTGCTTAGCCACTGAAATATTTATAGAGGAATAACAGGTTACATGAAGAAAAATATAACTAATTGCTTAATGTATAACCTCAGTTCATCACTATCTCTATGGAAAATCTATAGTTCAAAATCTCTGACACAATACTTTTGACTTCGTATAGACACTAATCTGTACTGCAGCTTAGGTCTGCATTACCAAAGCAAAAAATACGGGGACAAACACAGCTTTTTAAAACACAGTCCATATCTGTGCTGACAATCAACTGTGATGTGTGTTTTACACAATGTAAATGAAGGCATAAAACAGCCAACAGATTTCACTTTCATCGCGACCGTATTTTCCATTTAACTAGCAAACTTAGGCAAAGGCTTAATTTTGAGAGCTGATTTACTCCAGTTTAGCAACATCTCCCATTCTCTCAATAACTAATCAATTATCATATTCGATTACTTTCTAAATTGCCTACTTTTCCAGTGAATATTTACTATTTATTTGAAGGAAGTAAAGCCTTTAACAAAAAGTAAAAATGTTCAGGAGAGTAGCCCCTACCCTGCCCAGTGAGGGTTGATTTCTGTTGTTATTTTCGTTAGTGAGCTGTCTTTTCCTCACTACTGTGAATTTTTTCCCCTTAGATTAAGCTCTGTTAGAAAACTCTAATGAATGAATCCTTGCTGGTCAATGGATTCAACACTAACTTGTTAATGAATCTAAAGTATTATCCAACAAAAATAGATAGATGGGAGCAGGGTCTGCCTGAGTGTGCCACAGTTTCTGAGTACCAGTGCAGGGCTTCTTCATGTTATACAACAGAAAATATGTCTTAAGTGGGGAACAAGAGAGGCTGGAAGAAGCACCATCATTATTCTATAAGAAGTAGGATTAAAAATAGGATCTGACCTAGCCTTGAGTCTCTGACTTGTGTCAGTGAATGAGGGAGAAGAAGCTTGAGCAAGGGTTGTATACATAATACATCCTCAGTACAACCTGAGAGCTACTTCAATTATCTACATCAAATATTGGACTTCCACAAAGAACTTAGTTCTAAAAAATTGTTTTTTTGTTGAAAATGTTTGTAAACTACACCTGTGTGATACACTCACCAGACCGACTGCAACAATGAGTTTCAAATGCATAGGTTCTCAATGGCTCTGTCACAGAATGCTCAGCAATCATACAAGCAGGAAAGGGCCAATATATCCCAGAGCTTGTGACTCATGAATGGGCATTACAGAGATAACCTCAGTTTGATCAAGTTGACTCCATACTGGAGATTATTAGTGAAGGCAAAACTGTCAAAGAGAACCAAATAAGTTACCCTGTCTGATCAGTGTACAAGAAGGGACGCGGATTAAAAGGGACTCTCTCGGGATCTTAGAGCAGAAAGATCCTAACTTAACTAATCTTCGATCAACAATTTCTCCCTAATTTGCCCACATTTCATCACCACCCTATTTAGGAGCCTCACCCATTCTTCTAAGGGTAGTATACATCCCTTTGTCTCTCGAGGCTGCAGATGGCCAAAGACACCCAGCTCTGGCTGGTATCTATCCTGCTAAAACACATGAAAAATTCCTTGATGATAAAAGCAACTCAGCAAGTGGGACTTCCTACTGCAGGAGTCTGAAAAATCCCTGGGTTTCTCATTTTGTTTTCCCATCTGGGTGGATGCTGCCCCAGGTAGCCACAGGTGAATGTTTGAGGACCGTGTTCACCCACACATGTACATATATATATACTGACCTGTGTGTGTGGGAACAAACATTCACTAGAAAAAGAGAAAGGGACCTAGGTAAGCGGAGGTGAAGCCTGGCATTGAATCCCAAGCATGTCAGCATCTCTTTATAGGTGATTTCATGCAGAAAGCTTGACAGAATACTTGTAAAGGAAAACAAACAAACAAACAACAAAAATCCCTGAATTCTACTTACTGTATCCATCTAGGGCTGGAAACCCTTCAGCTCGACCAAGAGCTGTTTTGTTAACGCAAGGGGAATAAATCAAGAAAGAGGTATTTCATCTTTAATGGATCCAAGTGATCGCAAAAATCAACTCATTCATCTTTTTCCATCAGTGAGAAATTTAGTAAATAGTAGCAGAATAGGAGTCGATAAATGTGCCTAAATAATACCTTGGCTTTTGCTTGCTGTGCTTTTAATTTGGTAAATAAACGCCTTCCACTGGGCACGCACCCTGGAGTCCAGGCCATGACGTGGATTAAGTACTTTGTTAGCTCTGCAAAGCTGAATGCATCTCAGAGGTCTAGCTCACTGTAATGGTCCTGGAACATTCGGCCTAAATCTCCCTGCTGTTTAATTTCAAACACCAAAAAGGAGCATGTGGGGGCAACAAAACTCTGAAGTTAAAAATACCACCTTTCTGATAGTTTTAAGTCTGCCAACTGCACAAATAAGAGATATACACCTTCCAAGTTAAGAACACAAGTGTATGGGTGTCTACTGAAAAGCATCACAAGTATCTTACTCATGATATCAAGTTAACCTCTAAACAACCCTCCTAGAAAGGGACAGTTAACAAAGGAAAGATTCCCACTGTCCTACTTTTTTTTCAAAAAAGTAATGCAAAAAGTAGAAGGTTTATAATTTTCTAAATTCCTAATTCTATGATTAGTTAGAGGAGAAAAGAAAACTTTCACATAGGTTTCTGTTGCTCCTTTATTTTCCTTATTTCTTCCTTACTTATTTTTCTTATTTCTGCACTGGTTGGATTATATTTAAAGTGTCACACTTAGTGCATAGTCCCTGAAGTCCATTCAGGAGAGAGTAAGGAAACTTGTATGAGAAACACTTGAAAAAACTCAGAATTACTCAACCTAAAGAAGAAAAAGCCGGTGGAATGTATTGGTGGAGGTGGGAGGCGTCATTGCTAAGATACTTATCTCCAAATATATTTAAAGGTTTGTCATGTTTAGAAGTCCTATACAGCTTCACATGTTATCAGAATAAATATTTCAGAACAAGTAAAGGGGGAATGAGCTGTATATACATGAAATGAACATAGGAGGTAGTGAAATTCCTATCATTAGTGTGGTTAAAAAATAAACTTGGGAATAAAATATACAGACATTTTTAAAGGTGTTCAAAAAACATCAAACAAGACGGTTTTTAGGTGTTTCCCCCCCCCCCCATCCTGAGAAGGTTAGAAAACAGGTCATTGTTATGTCACCAAAAAGGAAACCTTCACAATCTCAAAGTCTGCTGATGTAGCTCCTCTTGAAGTGGGGAGCAGGGCAGGGCTGTTGGAAAAACAAAGGACTTAAAGAGTAGTTAACAGGAGAACGTCAATTGGTTCTAAGAGAATAGTCAGAGCCCTGGAGAAACTTACTGTCCTTGAGCAAGTCAACTTGCTCAAGTACAGCTTTGTACTTGTAAAGTACAGCTTTGTTCAAATTTCTATAAACACTTACTTAACTTACAGGCATGCTGTGAAGCTTACCATAATCCTAAAGTGGCACAGTATACTGAGCACAGAGTTCTTAACCTGGGGGTCTCTAAGGGTGCGTGCGTCAGCGTCTACCACATTTTGTGGATGGATTTAAACAGAGGCACCAACAAGCTAAAAGTGTAGCTATAAGAATAATGCAGTTAGCCAAGGACTGAAACAGAATGTTCCCAGTCTTCTGCCTTTTTACTGACACTGTTTCTACAGAGAGTTAAAAGGTAATGGGCATTTGAGTGAGGCAATAGCAAACAGACAACAAACACAGATTGAAGACGACTTCCCTAGCACTCACCTTTGCTAGAAGAGGGACAGCTTCAACTCTGTTCTTGACCACTCACACTCTAACAAATACCCCACCACTGTCCCACAAACAAGGGTTAAACAAAGGGAAGAGGTTAGCAATCTTATAGAATTCACTGAGTTCCAGCCTCTAATGTGTCTGAAGCCCAAGTTCACCCTACGGAGCCATTTGTGAGGAGCTGAATCAGAATCACCTCAAAATCACCTAGAGAACTTCATCAACAGACATTGAGGCCTCATCCCCGGCTTAACAAGTCAAAACCTAGAACAGGATGCAGGAATCCTTATTTCTGTAAGCTTGATAGATGATTTTCAGCTCACACAAGAATCACATGGCTTGTGGCTCATTCCTGGCCTGATGCCGTAGCTCTGCCTTGTCCAGCATGATAGCCCTACGAGTTCTTGAGCAACTGAAACACGGCGGAGCCAAGCTGAGATGCATTTGTACATGCAAAAAACACACCAGATACCCAAAGCTTAGTACTGAAAAGAGATTGCAAAATACTGATTACATGTTAAAATAATACTATTTTGGATACATAGCATTAAATGAAATATATCATTAAAATTAATTCCCCCTGTTCCTTTTAATTTCCTTACAGGGGGTAAGTAGAAAATTTTAAACTCTCTATGTGGCTTCTGGGCAACATATTAATGACCTCTTTCATTACTACAGACTTCCGTATTTTCAGAGCGTATGCTTTCCCAAGCTTTGTCTCATTTGTCTCATTGTCCATATGAAACCTCAACAGAAGGAAATCATGCAGGCTCACTCAGAGCTACACCCTTTATTAACTTCTTTCAGTTTATAAACCTCTTACTGCTCTTTTATGTCTTGACTCACTCCGGCTTCTTTAAAACCTTGAGTTTCAATTAAAGGCAACAGCAGTCACCCTTCATGCTTCCGCAGAAATGAAGCTGCCCTCAGTTCTCCATCTTTCGGGAGGTATTTTCCAACGACTCGATCTTCAAAGCATGGTGCCTATCAAACATTACAGTCATAATTACAAATCTGGCGATTAATCAGCACTTGCCTGAGTGGTGTTGGCTCAAGTAGCTGTCACTTTCCTGTCTGTTGTACCAATTATTGAAAAATTGAGTGAAGTTCTATGCTTATGTATTTATTAATCAATGGATGGAAAGAAATAAAGTAAGTCATATGGTTTCTAACCTGAAGAAAGTTAGTGTCAGCAGGTTAGACATGTTGTAAGAGATGGTCTACTATACACTGGAGTAGGAGCAGCTGACTCAACAGGGAGGACATTTCAGAGTGGAACAGTGTCGTGAGTGAAGGTCAGGAGGCTGCTGTGATAGTGACTTGTGTAGGGCACAACGAGACCAGCCTGGCTCCTGGGAGGGTACTTCAAGACAAGTGTGGTGACAGTGACTCCTGTGTGTGTGTGTGTGTATAAATTCTGAGGAGGTGCCCTACTCAATACAAACATGTGGTATGTTCTTGCAGTTCTCCATGCAGCTAGAATGAGCTCATGCCATGTAACACACTAAACCACTGGCTACATTGCACTGCAGCTGCTTCTCAAAGCAAAAGGTTCATTATCACTTGATGGGGGTCAGTATTGAAGGAAGAGTGACAAAACCTGATTCCAGCACCTGCTCTTCCAGTGGTAACCGTGTTACCCAATGCAAGTCACTAAAAAACACGGAGGCTTCTGAGTCCTCCTCTGTGGGACATTTGTTTGAGAGCCTCAAATAAAAATGTGTACCCTTTGCCACTTTAATTTATTATGACCACAATATGGTGACTTGAAGGAACATAAACTTTGGAGATAGGCTATTAAATTAATATTTCTTAATCTCAGTTTCCAAACTGTAAAAGAGAGATCATAACATGTACCTCGTAGAGCTGTTATAAAACCTAAAAGGGATCATTCATATAAACCACCTGGCACACAGTATGCATTCAATAAATGACAAGGCTCTTCTCCCATTATTATTATTCCAAATGATGTCAAGCCACAGCCAAATTTTTAGGCACACAAAATCAGCATCAATTTTAGTAAAATATGAAAAAGTAATTCCCTGTATGCAAAGATACGGACATTTACAGGGAAACAGAACTGCAGCACTCAAGGGATGACAAGTCATCTTTCGTCACTTTATACTGCAGAGGCAACTCTTCCACTCATTAGTGCTTGAATCCAGTGTGTGGCCTCCTACTAGGGCACCGTCACTACGTTTCTAGCCCTTCATTGACAATAGAGGAATCTGTTTCTTTCAAGAATAGTCCAACCTTCTCTGACACCAGGAACAATTCAAACACACTCTGCTCAGCAAAACAAACAGTAACTGAGAGAATGGTCTCCCAGTGAAACTCAGTCCTCTCCAACTTCATTCTAAGCATGACACATTTTTATTAGCACATTTTCCTGTTTCCACAGAGTCCCATTAACAGCAGTCCAACTGTTGTCATTGCTGTGTGCCATAAGCTCAGAGGACAGGGGCCATATTGATGTCTGCTGCCACTGGTGGAGATGTAGGCAGCAGAAGGGGTGGGTCTCTCCACACTTCACACAGCTCCAGCTATCCCAGTGCACATACCCTCAGTTAGCCACACACAAACAACCACTTCAGGATTAAAACAGCCCGACAGTCATTGCTGAGAAAGTGTTCTATTAATGGACATGAAAAAGGCAGAAGGTATATGACCCTGTTCAAAGTTTGGTTTTTATCTTGTGTCATTTAGGGGGGCATCAGTGAAAATGTCTGCATTCAGAAAGGCCCACTGCAGGATGTGTGGATACACAGGATGGGGCAAAAGTAGGTTTACAGTAGTCTGTATGGAAAATACAATAATTAATAAATAATAATACAAGAATAAACTCTGTGTTCTGGGTACTCACAACTGTAAACTTATATTTGCAGTGTACAGGCCAAATTTAAGGTTTTGTGTTTTTCCCCCCACTATTTTTAAAAGCTTAATGATGGTATAAGAAAAGTCTAGATCAGTCAAAAAGTAATCTAAAACTGAAGAATAAAGTTATTTGCATACACACATACATATACTATGCATATTTGATATATCATTATTCTATGGCTATAAAAGACATGCTCATGAGAAAAGAAAAGAAAGCAATCAATACTGCAGTGTATAAAGTATGACACTAGTTTGTATACAACACTGCTGACCAAAATATACCCATTATTAAAGCATAATTTAAAAGTCTTTAAAAACAGGAGTTACACTCACCCACTGAATCTCTCAATAGAGACCTGATATATATGGGTCAGCAATATAAGTGCCCTCCCTCCTAAATCGTGTTTCTTTCCGGATGCTAATAATTCCCTTCTCCCCTTTCCAATGCACCTGCTGGGCGAGGCCTGAGACCAGTGTGGCCGCAGACTGCAGGCAAGGCTGGCGGAGCAGGCAGGTCTCCTCTCGAGCACAGGGTGGAGGAGACTGCATTTCAGCCAGGGCCTTGTATGGAGAAGCCATGCTTGGCTCCAAAATGCCACAGCTCACTCACCCACTGCTACTGTGCTTTTCAGAGAATAAAACATTGACACACACTCAGATTAAGATTAATGTCATAACATTTCCTGAGATCAAACTTTCATTGGTGGGGGGGGGTGGTTAAAGAATTAGCACTTTGGGGCAAAGAGTCCCTAAATGAGGAGAAGGGTGAATGAAGAAGGACACAACATAGGGTGGGAAGAGTGGGCACTTTATACCTTCACAGTTTAGCCTAGGCCCAGCCCTACTGAAAAATGAAAAAGACAGCAGCCACCGAGCTATAACTTAAGTCAAAGTGCCTGGTAATACCAGGACAAAGGAGTCACACATCATTTCTGACCTGTGTCCTACTTGACTTGTCAGACACTTTATATAATGGTGATTTTTATAGCTCTCCAGGGTCTACCCTTTCTATACTAAGGCATGAGGGAAACAGACACACTCCCTTCCAAAGTACTGAAATAGCAGTCTCTCCAGAAAAACCCATGGTATTAATGCATTTAATGAATAAGGCATCAGTATGATTGTTCCACTCACTTACATCCTAAACTGTAGGCCATTAAGGGAGGAAGAGAAGGACAGGAAGCACATCTGGCTCCCTAAGGGGGGATTGGTGTCTTCACTAATGCATCTGCTAGTCTATTCTTGAGTTGTGGCTTCCACAGGCTCCAGACTAATTGTGTTCAAACGAATGGCAGTAACAGGCAGTGTATCCTGAATTCAATTTTCATATCTTGCTTCAAGATACATTGTAAGTCAGCTCACACAGTACCACATTGGTCATCGCCTTTATGAACAGACAGAAAGGCATCAGTGGAGGGAAAATAAATAGGAGAAGATGCTGTGTTAGTGGATTCTAATGAGAAGTTTCCTAGGAGGTCAGCTCTTGTTCGTAAAGCTCTGATCTGGAGGATGTGCATGAGTTATTCACCAGGTTGTGAATGCTATTAAATGAAATATATATCAATAAACACTATGTGGCTCCTAAAAGGGGGTTCTTTAATTTCATATTCTTTAGCTGCAAATAAATAAAAAAGAGAGAGACAGAGAAAAGAAAAATAGCTGCTCAAATGATTCTTCATTAGTTGGCCACAAAGATACAAAGGATTCCTCCTGGTGGGAGGTCCAGTCAGCTGTTTAATTGGCATGACTTGAGATGCCAGAGCATTGTTGCTGCACAGAAACCCACGTGCAGTCTGGATCACACTTACTGCGAGGTGCTGATGCCACTTAAGAAGTGCAGTGGTTTAGAAGTAGGTGATAATGAGCCAGTTTGTTGGGACACCCAAGGCTGTTATTTTGGGACCCATAAAGAACTGCGAATTCTACTAATAAGTGATTCTTGAAGATTCTTGGCTGCTTCCGCCACTGCATCCTAGTTGGTTCTAATTTTCAAAGTCCCATCCTGCAGGAGCCTAGGCTATTTCCACCCAAAACCAAATACTAACGCCCACCTCTGCCACTGCATCTTCCCAACCCTCAAAGACTTCCCTGACTCAACATGGAAGGGTCCAAGATTTTGTGCTGAAGGTTTGGACACAACGATAGAGACAGAGAGAAGAGCTGAACGTGCCAGAGCCTGCTGTTGAGAACAGCGGTGCCACCACGTTAGTTTTACGTGGACTCTGCTGCTGAGAGACGAGGTGCCGGCGGGGGAGGGGCTTCCTGGACCAGGCCCCGTGCATTCCCACCATTCTTGGTTTTTGTTTTCCTATTTGTTGTTGCTGGTTTTTCTGGTTTGTTTGTTTTTTGCATCACAATCAGGAACCCTGACCAGACTTTGAATGGTACTCTGACATATGTTTTAAAGACAGGAGAGCAAACGCTTAGCATTCGTCCAGTTCAACAGGGGTCCTTCCGTGTTCAGTCAGGCTGCCCCAGGGGTCTGTGGCATGGGGGAAAGTGGGACCGCAACAAGGGCTTTAAATTCATCATCAATGCACACTGAGATGAACAACAATATGCCCCAAATGCCTTCACATGTCAAGTGTGGAACAAGGTTCTGGCACCTACAGACGGAATGAAAATGAAACGAAGTGCTGGCAGCGGCCCTACAGGCCTTGCGGAAGCAGGCTGAGCTCTGGTAACAGCTGCTTCCTGGGGCTGTGAGATTGCTGTCAGCAAACCCAGGGAGGCAGGGGTTATACACTAAACCACCAGGATTACCTCTGAACAACTGACAGGAGCCCTGAGCAATGAGAGGCAAACAGGAAGAGGGCAAACTTTTTTTAAATTAAATAAAAAATAATATTGAAAAGCAATTAGCTCCAAGGTAGTCCAACGCTCATCCCTATTTTTAAAACTCGGCACACACTCTGCAGCAGGCTCAGGGCCTGGAAGGAGGGTCGCTGGTGGCTTGCAACAAGAAATGAATGCACTCACCTGATTTAAACTAGCTCACCTAAGCACTGTTCAGTGGAGTGGAAAATGAGCATAGTTAAAATCCAGAAATCGGAGTCAAAAGTCCCATTGTCTTCACTCCACTGATTTACTGTGTGACACAAATATTCTGCCTCGGATGCTCTCACATCTGTGAATCAGGGATAATGATTCTTTTGTTGGTTTGCTTAGAAATATGGAAGCAGAAATATAACATGCCCGGGTGTCTCTTTGGCAATCACTTCTAAAATGAAGAGACAGTTTCTTTTCAACAGAGAAATTTAATAACCAAAAGGTGAATACATGCCATAATAAATAAGTAAATGAAATGACATTAGCATGTTTAAAAGATAAAATTTATTTGTGTAACACCTAGACTTCTGTCATATTTTTTAAAATCCATGTTTGATCTGCTACTTTAAGCAAAATGAGAATGGAGTGCAGTACTGGCTGATTCTTTGCACGTTATATTGCTTTTCTGCACACTAACTTTTTTCAAATGGTTCTGTTGGATAAAATAAATTATTTGTACAGCCCACTCTTTAGCCACATCAATCCTAGTTAAAATGTACATCCAAACCGAATGCAGGTACCACAACTCATGTTGCCCTACAGAATCTGATGTAAAAACCACCCCACATATCCTTCCTCAATTGAGTTCTGGACGTTAACTTCTAATAGCAGATCCCACATTCAAATGGTTCACTTTAAAGATCCTTCAAATTGCCAAGTTTCATGTCAATGCTAACCGAGCTGGCTGTGGAATCATGGACATTAAAATCTATACAATTACTGTCGTGTATTTGTCTACTGCCTTTCAGATGAAGTTTATCTGCAACCGAGGCAACACTGTACGTGGCATGGTATCATCGGTACTTGTAAGTCATGATCATTTTCTTCTCTCCCAGTTGGAGAAACCACAGTAGTTACTTCGGACTTGATCCTTATTATGAGAAAGGAAATGTCATAAACTCAAACACTTGGTAAAATAACAAAGGTAGAGAGAGTGAGGCCACCTGTATTTTCTTCACATATTTATCCACTGAGATAGTTTTGGGTCATCCTCAACTGTACCTCCTCTGATTGATTAGTGATTTTTTATATTTACATCGTCCAGGCTTTTACAGATCATTCTGTTTCTGAAATACTGATGAAAACAAATGTCATATTTAAGTGTGTTTTCAATTAGTCATTTTTAAGTGCAAAAAAAAAAAAAAAATCAGTGCAGTAAAACATGAAACTAACTCCCCCCAACCCCAACCCATGGTTTGTCTGCTTCTTTTTTATCTTGTTCCCTGCATCTCCGTTCTGTGCCTGACATCTGGTTCTCCTTTTCTAATTCAGTGATTAATGTAGCAATGTAGCCAGCAGGGGCTTTCTCTAGACCAGGGGTGGGGAACGTCTGGCCCTCGGGCCCTATGAGGCCCATGAAATCAGTACCAGCTAACATCACATGTCTCCCCAAAGAGAACAGTTCCAGCCATAACATTAGGAGTGAGTTAATTAAATGTTTGACCAAATATAGCAGGCTAATTTTTAAGTTGATAATTTTGTATGGCCCTCGAATGATGTTATAAATATCCAAATGGCCCTTGGCAGAAAAAAGGTTCACTCCCGCTCTAGACCAAGTCAATTTCGCTATGATTATGTCTGACCTTCTTGGTACTTCAGAATCTTGCCAGTCATCTAAGGGTGACAGTAACAGTAGCAGCAATAACAATACTTCATTTTGCTCAGTACTTTATAGTGTGCAAGGTGCATTCCCAGAAGAAATCAAACCAGATCTTTCAATATAAGCTCAGTTATGTCCCTACTCCATTGTAGTTCACTTTTTTGATCCATAAAATAATTTCAAATTTTAAGTCACTTACATGGTTGAAGAAAAAAAGGAGAGAGCATGGAGGGAAAGCTATCATTGCCTTCACAATCATTGGTAGATTTTCTGAATTACTTAATACTAAAAATGGTGCAACTAAAAGTGGATACAAAAATCAGAAAAGTAATAGGAACAGCTGATGATTGGAAATTCAAAATAACCTGGACAATTCTCATTAGCAAGTGAGAGGGTACTGCATGCACCCTCCAGGGTCAACGTGTAAGAGATGTATAGAGCAACCTAGCTGAGAAGGAGTCAGATGGAGAATATTCAAGAAACCAGAGTGATTGCTTTGGGAGGTAGGGAAAACTAAGAGGCCAGGGGAAAGGAGAGAGGAAGACTTTCTACTCTCCAACTTTGAATATATTTTAAATAATTCATGATGTACATTTATTACTTATTTAATGCAGAAATAAATAAAATTAAAGAGAAAAAATAAGCCAGGTAGATTGCATTGTCCAAGAGGGCCTGGATATTTACTTTTCAAACCTGACTTCACATCAGAATCAGTTATACTGAGACACTTGGCTGTTCCTTTAGGAAAAAGTAAAGCAAGGTCCTGAGGGTTTGTCAGGCCATATACATATATTATTATGTCAAGAGCAATTATAGATTTATAAATAAAAGTAAACTATTAGCAGAAAATTCATAATTTTTGTCATAATATCAGGAGAGGCAAAATTTTCTAAGCAGACTCGCCTAGATAATTTTGTTTTAATACAGTCAGTCACCTAAGTCCCAGACCTCCTCTTCCTCAAACAAAATTCTGACTTAGTGGCTCTGAGATGAGGTCTAGCCATATGTACCTTGAAGAAAGTCCCTGCATAATTTGGATCACACTTCTACTTGAGATCCATTAAGCACTGTGACTGTTATTAGAGATTTTCTAATACATGACAAGAGAAAGGGAAAAATAATAATGTTCAAGATCCAGAGCATATCTCCATGTTCAAGTTTATTATGATTTGGAAAACTGACCCCTAAAGAGTTGAAGGAAAAGTAGGAAGAAATGAAACAATCAGTGTGACGACAAGAAAATATCTTCAAAGGTAAGTTCTCAACCTCCATCCAGGTCAGAGTTCACATCACCTTGGTAAAATCAGACAAACAAAACAATGCAGCACTGTCTTCAAGGAACTCAACTTCCTCTGATTTTTATGGCCATGTTAATGTTTTTGTTCTTAAAATCTCCCTTCTTAAAAATGAAATTATCATGATAGCGAATCAGTTTTTGTTGTCCCTCTAGAGTTTTAGGTTGGTAAATAATGACTTGGAAGACCTTCATTAGACTAACAACCACGCTAGAAGATTTTTGAAATATAACAAATTAAGATTGCAAGAAGAGTATATCAAACAAATGTACAAAAAGTAGGCTACAGTTTGAGAACAAATATAATATCATGTGTTAGCACTACATGACAACAAAGTCACCACCATAAATTTTAAACTTTAATGACAACTAAACCTGAACTAAGATATACAACATAAATATTCAAGAGGACAGGAAGAAGACATAAGACATTGTTCCTGCTGCTGAGTGACTTATAGTCACAATTTCATCAGAGGTTCGTGGATCCATTTTGGATTCCCCCATAGCAATCTTGACTGCAGACCTCCCGGTGAGATTAATATAACAGAGCTGAGAAAGTTGAGCTAGCAAGATAGATAAATGCTACAATAGGTGGTTCTCAGCTTCAACAGAACTTTAAGACAATCTGGGGAGCTTTACAAACAAACAATACACTGATCTTGGGTTTCCTTCCAACCAAGAATCTGAGGATGGCTCTAGGACTTGTATTTTTTAAAAGCTCTCAAAATGATTCTAATTAAGACCCCTTGATGTAGAGTCTATACTTTATGAAATTCTACACTATTGGAAATATGTAGACCTATTCTACTGGGGGGGAGGGGAGAAACCTCCTCTCTGCTACCAGTTTAAGAGATGGATTGAAGTAGCTGCTTTTTCCTCCACTTTCTGTGATTTCCTAGGCCAGCCCCACTACTTTCACTGAAATGTGCAAAGATCTTAGCCATTCTTTCAGTTGAATGGGATGATTTGAGGAATCTGAAATAAGTATTTTGGGCTTTGCACATTATTACAAGTTCCCTGGGGGGAGAGGACCTTTCATCAAGATAAAATTGTCTACTTTTACTTTCTGTCTTGTGACCTAGATGACGGCAGAAAGTCAAAGGAAAATCAATCATCATCATCACCGCCACCTCTGCCACCATCTTCATCATCCTCATCATCAGCCCATTTAATGCCTGTCATCAGTACAGTGATAGCTGCTATTTTCACATTCAGAATGGTGCAATAAAAGGCTCTTGGTAGCATCAAACTTCTGGCTGTATGCTGAATGAGTTCAAGAGAGGAGGGAACAAACAGCTGAATTTTTTTTTTATTTTTTGCAAAGTCTGTTAAAACCCTAGACTCCAGATGTCCATCTCCAATTTGCCTAAAACCGAAAAGAAGAGGGAAAACAATCATAACCCCTAATTAGGAAACCTGAGAGGAGTATCTTCAGAAACCCAAGATGCAGGGACATGGAACATAGCTGATGTACATTCATTCTGCACTGACTGCACAGTATAATTCACAGTTGCTCTTCCGAGTAAACAAACCAGTACTGGCAAACTTTGTATGCAGCTCCTAGCATTAATCCACTACATGGGGCATTCGCAGCCACTCAGTGTAAACAAGAAACTACCTAGGCAGTGAAATTCAATAGAACCAGGTCATTTTATATGCTGAGAAGAATCCAGTGAGACCTGCACATGCAATAAAGCTCTCTCTCTGTAGACTGCATTCCTGCCTTCCTCTTGAAAGAGTTTTCTGCGGCTCTCAGTGGTATCAGAGATTGGTTCTTTTTCTAGATTACTAATCCTGGAAGTTGGAACAAATATCCACCTAGCTGTGCATGATAAGCAGGGATGTGCCAGAGTAGTTTCCAGTACCTGGTAACAGGCAGTCTACGCAGTAGAAAAGGCTCATCAGAACAATGGCAAATCTATGGAGGTCTTATCTTATTGTGAGGATTTCCTGTCTAAAAGGCTCAGAGTGCTTTATTTACATGCATTGCTTCTCCTTTTTAAAAAAAAACATTTGCATTCCTTAAAAAAAAAAAAAAGGAAAAAAAAAGATACCACTTTGTCATATTACAGATGATAAAGCCATGGCAGAGAGAGGTTAAGCATTCTCCCTGTGGTTATAAAGAACACTGTGGTATTTGGCATTAGAAGTCAGATCTTCCTGGTTTGTGGTTCATGTTTTTCTGTTATAGCATGCAAAAAGCAAAGGACCTAGGCAATGTAAAACAGTGAACATCCTTAGCCCAAGGGGACACATCTGAAGTTTCTGCCAAATCATTTGTTTTTACTTAACACAATAGTGCTTGTATTTTTAGCTAAGATCAGATCGGAAGAGCCAATACCACCAATCTGAGCAGAACACTTTATTCCTATTACTGTCAGTGGAGACAATTTAAGGATACTCCTAAATGGTGCCCACTGGACAGTTCCAAAAATAGGACAAGTGGCAGGTGCTCAGGGAATCTAACAGCCAATAATACTGCATTCAAGATATATCTGAAACATTTACACTGAGGCAGATGTAAAGGAGAACACTAGACATTTACCAGAGGCAGTTTATACACCAATAAAGTAACAGAGAGGGAACAGGAAAGACAAGGAGGTAAACCCCAGCAGGAAACAAACTTTTTTCAATAAAAGATGTTTAGTTCATTGTGAAAGACCAACCCCTTCCCTCTTTTTATTTCCCGACCGTCACAGGGATAGGACAGGACATAAAGTGACATATGACTTATTCTTTCATTTTGTACACAGTCATTCTGAGAAGAGAAGAATCATTTCATTCACCCAGCCTTGAACACCTATGGAACACTTTTTAATATAATATGCCAAGAACCATTCCAGGTGTTACGGATATAAACGGGTAATTAAAGCAAGCACCCTTCTGGGCCTCCTGGAGATTTGCATTCAAGAGGTGAAAGAGAGGAAATAAATAAATATATGTAACATACTATCAGAGCTATTTATAATATGAGGTTTTAAAGAAGTTGGCTAAGGGAATCAAGAGTGACAGAGTCTGTGTTTACAGCTAAGGTGGCCAGGTGGACTTCTCTAAAGAGGTGACATTCAACCCGATATCTACAGGAGAACTACTTTATCCGCTCTGTCATTCAGTTCATGAAATATGTGGCCACTGTCCACTCTTTGCCCAGCAGTGTTCTGGGCATTCAGTATACATTAAAAAATGGCATTCGCAAAGCCTGGCTCCATAAGAAATATTTAGAAGTATGGAAGAAGAGAGATAATATTGCGTCCCTGAAATTAGGGATGGTATTTTTAGTTTTAATAGGACTCGTCCAATTTATGTTTGCAGTTTTTTTTTTTTTTCATTTCTTTACAAAATATCAATAAAATCCAATTCACGTATTTAAGAAGTCACAAATACACCAGGTTTAAACAGCTTCATTGGCAAATCTTAGCCTAGCCTTTCATCCACTCTGAGATAAGAGGAGACATTTTATTCCAAGGTAAGAACACACTTCTGAAGCCCTGAGCATCTGCAGGAATGCTCAAGGTGTCATGGTCACAGCTGGAAAAGCACGGTCCCCTGCCAGGAAGCCTCCTTAAACTGACCTGACAACTGGTTTTCAGTGATCTCTCTCTCAAGTCTAACAGCATTTCCCACCTAGATTACAGGAATAATATAAAATCATAAAATACTGATCTTGGAGACGCAGCAATCAGTAAGGGCTTCTTTCTACCGGGGAGGTCCCTCAAGATAACCTCCTCTCCAAAAAAATATTGAAGCTAAGATAAAGTCCAGTCACATTTTTCACTAGAGCATACAAAGAAAATAAAAAAACACAGTTCCCATAGAAACATATAATCCATCTTGAGGAAAATCTAAAAAGACAGTCATTTGGAGCTTTGTCCTAAGAATCAGAAGATAGAAATTCTATTTACGCTTCTGCACCAATTTGTTGTGCAAGCTTGGGCAAGTTACATAATCTCTTTGAGGCTCGGTGTTCTCATCATTGCAGTAATGATGTGAGGCTTTCAAACATCTCCGCAGGGTCCAGTGCAACCTGAGCAGTTCTGCTTTTATCTGTTCCGACTGTATTTCTGGGTAAGATTTCACTGGAAAACATGTGCCCTGATGTAAAAATCAATTTGATAATGACTGGAAGAGATGTTCACCGAAGCCTCTTTCTACTTCATAAAACCAAGATTCGTAATAACTCTTGGATTTGCAGTGGTGGCCCGGCAGGGATGGGAGAACCTTTCTGAAAAACAAACTCTTATCCTGCCGAACACAGCCACTCACTACCTTCTCCTTTCCAAAGGTGGAAGGCACTGCCATGGCACCACCAACACTGCAGTTTGGCAACTGAGCTCAGTAACCATTGCAATGAGTTTCCTAAAGGCTTCTTTCGTCTTTTTTTTTTTTTTTTAATCATGTAATTTACTCCTAAAGTTTCCCCTTACTTAAAGTGCATAAGGAGAAAAGGCAAAATCAATAGTATCTTTGCTAAGCTGATACTTTATCCAATAAATATTTATTAAATGCTTACTATATACCACATACTAGTTGCTCTTGGGAGTTAGATTTTCTCAAAATAGAACACAATCCCCAATTAAATATGAACCCAGGACCTAAAAAATGGAGAGTTACTTATGCTCATGGATTAGAATACTCATTTTTGTTAAAATGTCAATTCTCCTCCAATTTTATTTATAGACTCAACAAAATCCCAATCTCAGCAAAATTTTTGTAGAGATCAACATGCTGAATCTCAAATCTATATGGAAAGCCAAAGTCACAAAATAATCAACAACTCTGAAGAAGAATAAAATTGGAGGATACACATGACCCAGTTTTAAGATTTTCCATAAAATGACAGTAATCAAGAGAATACAGTATTGATGAAAGATGGAGATCTAGACCAATGGAACACAAAAGAGAACCAAGAAATAGAATCACACCAATACAGTCAACTGATTTTCAACAAAGTACAAAGGCAATTTAGTGCAGAAAAGGTAGTTTTTCAACAAATGGTGCTTTAACAGTTGGATATTCTATGTACATAAATAAACTAAACACATAAATCAAACTTTATAGAAAACTAATTAAAAATGGATCGCAGACCTACATGTAAAATGTAGAGCCATAACATTTCTAGAAGACAACAAAGGTGAGAATCTACAGTGCTTTGGGTGTGGTGATGCTGGGTTTCCATATGACATCAAAAGCATGCTCATAAAAGAAAACCTTGATAAATCAGACTGTCAAAATTAAAACTGTTGTTCTGCTAAACACAGTGCTGAGAATGAAGATAAACCACAGACTGAGAACAACTGGGGGCCATGCAGGAGGCGGCCAATCAGTGTCCTCTCTCATCGATGTTTCTTTCTCTCTCTCCCTCTCCCTTCTTCTCTCTCTAAAAAGCAATGAAGGAAAAAAAATTTTTAACTTTTCAAATAAATTTTTAAAAAACAGCAAAAAAATCATATTCAGAATATACATATAGAACTCTAAAAATTCAAAAATAAGAAAACAGGAATCCAAACTTAAAAACAGGCAAAAGATTTGAACAGCCACATAATCAAAGATATGGCTTCATCAAGTAAGCAGATTAAAAGATTCTCAACATCATGAGTTATCAGAAAAACATAAATTTAAATCATATTGAGATACCAGTTTCTATCTATTAGAAAGCTAAAAGTAAAACCAACAACAAAAGATGATGATAGCAAGGAGGTGGAGGAACGAGAAATCTCATGTAGTCCTGGTGAGAATGCCAAAAGCAAAATGATACAGCCAGGTTAAAAGTTGGTTTGGAAATTGTGTGTGCGTGAGTGCGTGCGTGCGTGTGTGCGTGTGTGCATGTGTGTGTGTGTGTGTATTTAATTATGTTAATATATACTTACTATAAGATCTATCATTCCATCACCTACATATGTATCCAAGAAAAATCAACTCATGTACACACACAAACCTGTGTAAAAAATTTTGGAGCATCTTTATTCACAATTGTCCAAAGCTGTGTGCAACTCAAATATCTTTCTAGTGGTGGCTGGATGAACAAACTGTAGTACATTCATTCAATGGAATACCACTCAGAAAAAAAAAGGAATAAACTACTGGTACAAACAACATGGACAAAAGACAAAGGCATTGAGCTAAGTGAGATAAACTAGACTTAAAAGACTACATATCCTATAAGATATTTTGGAAAATGCAAAACTATAGGGATCAGGGATTGCCAGGAGCTAAGAGTAGAGGGAGAATTCACTAAAAAATGGTAACAGGAGGGACGTCTTGGGGGATAAGAGAAGTACTCTTGGTCTTGAATGTGATGGTGATTACATGACTGTGCATTTGTCAAGATTCGTGGAACTATACACTTTACTGTTTGTAAATTAAAAATGCACTTTAAGAAACTTAAATACATGAATATATGTAATAGACATAGATTTCTCTATCTCTAGTTTTATCTCTGTCTACCTATCTAGTTATCTAAATGTTTATGTACACATTGTGGAATTTTTTTCTGAAATCTTATGGGTGAACATGAGTTTTAAATTGTGGCAGCATCGAAGCGTTCAGTAGTTATGCACACGCCTTGATTTGATATAGGAAACATTGTTTTTGGTTTTCATTTTCCCCCATTAACATATTTTAGCTACTCTCTGACAGTCATGTAAATGAACAGCCAAACATCTGCAAGGGCCAACTGCCCAGACTTGGCTCCCTATGTTACTGGAGTTTAACACAATGTGACAAAATCACACACACACACACACACACACACACACACACACACACAGAGGTGATTACTCTAATGGACTTTTACATTCTGTTCTTTTTATTTCACATTCTGTGAGACCCTATCATTATTAAAATAAAGATATTTATTTCAGGATTGTTGGTTAAATGTCAGTTAAAAATATACAGGAAATAATTTCTAGGCCCACAAAAACATTATAAAGAAGGAAAGAGAATGAAATAGCTCTTCAATGCTTAAATGCTGACTGAACTAAAACAAAAAAAATACATTGAAAACAAGTCATTACATCTGGAATGCTTAAAATAGATTCTGTTGGCACCTTTTCAAATATCAATTCTAAAAATATTCTCATAAAAATTTTCTGTTTGAAATGACACGATCACAAACTTTCTTGGGTAGAGAGTTGATTCCGAATGATCTGAAAATGGAGGAGTAACTAGTTTAGCTTTCCACATATTTCTATAATGTGGTCTTTGGGATTTTTCTCAGTGATCAAATTCAGTGTAATGGTGTGTGTGTGCATGTGTGTGTGTGTGTGTGTGTGTGTGTGTGTGTATGAGTGTGTCATCTGTCTTAAGGTATATTACTGGACAATCAAAATTATGCTCAAAAACATTATTTATGCATATATATGCATGGTAATTCATACATACATATGTAATATATACACCATGTACTCCATATATAGGGTGGGGTAAAAGTAGGTTTACAGTTGTATGTGAAACATAGGGTTTATTCTTGTATTATTGTTTATTAATTATTGTATTGCTTCCCATATGAACAACTGTAAGCCTACTTTTGCCCCACCTGTATAAAATGTGTGTGTGTGTGTGTGTGTGTATGAAATTCTAGATGTGTAAATTTGTGGCACAAGGAAATGACTGGAATACATACAAGTCTAGTATACTAGGAAACCAGAATCGTAAATGTCACCAACTAGCTGTGGGACCTTGGACAGGACATTTTTTTCTTTAATCTTCAGTTTCCTAAATCTAGGAGGTTATTTCAAGTTCTAAAATGATATCCAAGTCCCGAGGAAGCCCCTCAAAGGGACGCAAGCACTTCCTGCGTGTTTCCCGCCTGGCCTCTCTCACCCTCACTCCGTAACACATTCTCCCTGGGAAATACTCTTTATGAAGTTGAGGCTAGTACCATCTTTGACTTAAAACTTTCTTAGACGAAATAACTCTCGAACTAGCCCAATATGACTGGAATAAAGCACAGTCTTGTAAAGTTAAGGTTAATAAGTTCTATCGTGGTAAAGGCACCTCTGAAGATCAGTATTATTCACAATTCTTAGCATGCAATGTAAAAATAATTGTTTACCAATTATTGTCATCTGTTCTTTTTAAATTCTCATCCAAGGATATATCTATTGATTTTAGAGAGAGAAGATGAGAGAGAGAGAAACATTGATTGTGTGCCTCTCGACTGAACCCCAACCGGGGATGGAACCCGCAATCATTTTGGCACACAGGATGAAGCTCTGACCACTGAGCAACCCGGCCAGGGCTCTTGTCACCTTTTGATATGGCATTCAACTCATGTAATTGGAGAAGATTCCATTGTTATTGTTTTTTTTAAATAAAAGATAATTATAATTGGAAGATCAAAGTTTGTTATCTAGTCTATCTTATTTGAGGCATTATTTCACCAAAAAGCCTGAAATAGGATAAAAAGGAAGGAGAGGTGAAATCTCACCAAACACACTGAATTATTTGTATTTCATAATTAATTTAAATTAATATTATACTCATAAATATAGAATGCTTTGAAACATTTAATTGTGCATGTCCCTCCCTTTCAGTCCATTTAGATCTGCAAACAGAATTCAACTACCTCTTCAAGTTATACATGTCAGGATTCTCAATTCAGCAAATAATATTCATACAGATATTATTTTTACATACTCCAGTTCAGCACAACAAAAGGAAATATACCGTCACATGTAATAATATTTTCTTACAGGAAAGAAGTGCTAAAAGCTGGTCAGAGTTGTAAATAGAAATGAAGTTGAAAATTAGAAAATAAATCAACTGAGATGATGTGATTTCAGAACCTGTTAAAAAAAAAAAGTTGTGAATAGAATGTCAACTCCTAGAAACAGTTTAACATTAAGGGGACCCTCATTACCAAATGAACATGCACCTTTGTGGAAATAAAGAATTTTCAGGGATTTTTTTCACATCTAGCATTGGTTAAGAATTTCACGTTTTCTTCAAATACATATTTCCATCGCCAGGTCAGCTTTCTATGCAATTTAAAGCCAGTTGTTCAAATCCGACACGATGTGTACCACAGGCTCAGCTTGAAGCCACATCTGGGAGATTTTGTCTACTGGATCTCTAGAATTTCAGAACAATGCAATATATTAATTAGGTCATAGGTTTCATTTTCACTAAGAACCAATACACCCTGATCATGTACGACCTGATTTCTATTATAAACACCACCCGCTCACTCCCAAACTTGGCTTCTAATTGCTTCTCCTTTTTCCATCATCTGGTGAAAGCAACTATCATCACTTGAGTTGGAATTGCTGCTGGTGTTGAAAATGAGATTCCTTGTAGGAAGTCTCTCAGCTCTTGGTTTCCATAGCTCTCTGTTTAAATATTGTTTTAAAGAATGTTTTGCTTTTATAAATGCTTTCAAATATATATATATATATATATATATATATATATATATATATATATATATATATATTTGATATTAACAATAATATAAAATAGAAAATGCTCATTGTGTACATAAGGATATAGAAGCACCAAGAGCCTAATATATGAAGACATTTCTGCAAATACTAGTACAGCTGGTCTCTGAATGACGTCATTTTGTTCAGCATTATTTTGTTATAACGCTGATAAGATGCCAGAGGAATGCTTGTTTTTTATCAATCAGCAAAATTGGTTTCATTACAAATGTTGTTTCACTTAAAGTTGCAGAACCTATCAATGACATTAAATGAGGACTTATTGTATGAACCAATGCTTAGCAAACTTGAATGTGCTTAAGAATCACCTGGGAAATCTTATTCAAATACAGATTCTCATTTGATACAGTTCTGGGGTTGGGGCCTGAGAATCTGAATTTCTAAGACTCTCCCAGGTAATGTTAACTCTGTTGGTCTTAGGTCATTCTTAGAGGAGCAAAAGAACAGACAATATTTGAACCTGTCTTCTTCCCAGTTCCAGCACAGCAGAACCCCATTTCTTTTATAACTAGTCTGTTTCTTCTCTCCCTCCTCAAACCTGCTGCTGGATGTTGGGATAGTAGTAGGTATCTCACACATGGGGCTCTATCTTGAATGGCTCTCTTGGTCTCTTCCCAAACCATTTAGAGGCTCATTCCTCCACAAATGTCTAACCCTCCTAGGTAAACCCTCTCCCACCATTTCCACATACACGTGAGTTTTCTAACACACCTACCAGAAGTTATCATCAATCAGAATTATTGTCTTTTTATTTCAGTACCAGAGAGGCTAACAGGCTGTCTCAGGCCCCCAAGAAGGCGAGGCTAGAGAGGAGAACACCATCTGCAGGACCTCAGGCTCACAGAACAAGTATAAGGAGCACATGTCAACACCCACACTCTAATCCCCACACAAGCCAGCTGGAGAGCTGGCATGAGATAAGATTTGGTGGGAGGAATGGACAGAAGGGCAGAGGAGAGAACGGAGGAGAGATGGTCGGGTGAGCACAGGGCATTCTGCTCAGCCAACTGTGACTGTCTGGATTTAGCTTGGTCTAGTCATTCAGGGCACAATTGAAGAAGATGGTGATGATGATCCTTTCTGAGATAATCTTCCATATCAGCAACATAATTTTTTTTACTGTAGATGAATTCAAGACACTAAGGCATTTACACTTTTCTCTATTTCAAGTACCTCTCGAGACTCTCTGTGTACCAGTGTCTAGCTCACTGTCATCCACAAGTAGATGTAGTGTGATGGCACCTGGAATGGCGAGGAGGACTGTAGCCACACAGAAGACACGTTAGGCTAGATACAGAAGTATCTTCCTCCAGCTGTCTGACTGCCCAGAACAGGCAGCCACACCATTGTGTGAACACACAGCATCTTCATGGAGGAGGTGCTTCTAATGCAGCCTTTATAACTGACACAGTGACAGTGGATTGCTGACCAATAAGCTTCAGCAAAAGGTGGGAGCATGACAAATGGCTTCTGCTTTCACTTCTATGATTTGCACGGTGTAATGTGATGGCCAGACCTGATTAATAAATGCAGGTGACAGAAAGCAGAAACAGCAAAAGGGAGCTAATGTTAACTCATGTATTCCCTGACTCCCAGGACCTGATCACACCTGTCTTGTGATGACCTAGCAGCATGTGACTTCCTTAGAAGGAAAGAACAGGTCTAGGGAGCAGAATGAATGTTCACGCAGGTGTGGCTTTCCAAGATAGCACCAGAAGTGAACACTGGACCATTAGAATCCAAGGGGGCTACAAGTATGGAGAACCCTTAAACTGAACAGGATGAAAAAATGTAAGGGGTATCAAACTGTCCACAATACCTTAAGGGTCATTATTCTCAATAGCTATCATTTTGAGGCTAATAAGGAAGAATAGGCAAGGATAAGATAGTCTGAAGAGTAAAGATTAATGAGAAAGAAATGGTAATTAGGCTCCTACTGGAGAATCCTAATTCCTCCTCCATCTGAAAGGTCAAGATGAGAAGCCATGGTCAGACAGCTAACATGGTCATCGAGTTGGTGGATTACCCAAGGAAACCAATCTCCTAGAGTCTCACGAGAACTATACAGTTTTCATAAATTTCAAATTCCAACTTAGGAGGATAGGAGATAATGATAGACGCATTAGATAAAGAATCAGTTTTCTGGGAACCACTCAACATATCATAAGCAGACCAAACTTCTTGCAGGTTAGATATTAACATTCAGAAACATGGGACCTTTCAATGCCCCACCTGGAGAAAGAACAACAGAACAGAAAAGCAATCATACAAAGACTGATCAGAAGGTGTGCATGGGTATGCAAGTGAGCAAAAGCTTTCTAGGTTTTATCCATTATTTATGAAGCAAAATTAAGATCAGCATGCCTTACCTTTCACTAAGAGTCCAGCCGTTGGAAGTGAGCATAAAGGATAGCAGCATTTGCAAAGGATAATGCCCACTTTGCTGGTTACTTTTGAAGGCTTCTAAAAGGCTCTTTGCTATATATCTTCATTCATGGCAGTATTTTCGAAGATCCATAAACATTAGACATATTTTCTTTTTAATTTGTTCTAGACCATGAGGTCAGGTGATTATCTGAGCCTTCACTGAGATTTAGTAAGACACCTCGGCGGTCAAGTCCCGTGTCTGTGGCACCACCTTTCAGGTTAGGTAAGAACAGCAATGAAGTTGGAACAAGCAGTGTCTCCTTCTCTCTTGTAATTATTCTTAAGAAAACCTTTGGTGGTAGGTAGGCTTAAACAAGAGATACACAAGCAGAAATGAGGTGTCCTTCTACCTCAGAATCACCTTGCTCATATAATATTTCTCTCCTAGCTCCTTTTCCTCATTTTTTTTTAGCAGTACTTATGTTATGGTTAAGTGGATTCTGTTCATTAAAAGAGGGGGCAGGCCCAGCTGGTGTGGCTCAGTGGTTGAGCATCAACCCACGCACCAAGAGGTCACTGGTTCGATTCCCGGTCAGGACACATGCCCAGGTTGTGGGCCTGGTCCCCAGTGCAGGGCATGCAGAAGGCGGCCAATAGATGTTCTCTTTCATTGATGTTTCTATCTCTCTCTCCTTCTCCCTTCCTCTCTCTCTAAAATCAATAAAGAAAAAAAATAAAATAAATGAAAGAGGGGGTGGGAAGAGATAAACCAAGAACTTATATGCATATATGCACATATATGCATATATGCAATGGGCACAGACAATAGTGTGGTGAAGGTGGGGTGGGGGTGTCAATATGGGGAAAAAGGGACATCTGTAAAAATGAAAAAAATATATAATTAATTAGAAAAGAGAAAAATATGAATATTTCATATTTTATAAGAAGGGCATAGCTAGTATGGGCTGGCATTCCTAAAATGACATAATCCTAGTGTTCATTTCTGGTAATTCTAAAAATATTATGAATATAAATTGGGTTAATACATTCATATCAAGATATCAGGGAGACTGACTGCTTCCTGAGGACTCTTCTAGTGCTATGAACAGGCAGCATGTATCAGTCAGATATCCTGCATGGCCCCACGTGTACGTACACAGGACTCAGTAAGACAAGTAACTCTGAAGGAAGGGCAACAGTGGCAACCACAGCTTTCTAATGTCACTGCTCCTACCTTTCCCCAACAATTGACCCGAACAGGGACGGGCTGTACAGGACTGCAACTGTAGTCGATTTGGAGAGTGGGAGGAAGTGATCATGGTGGTGGAATAGCTATAAAACTTTGTCAAAATGTATCACTTTCCATAAGCGGGTCAAGTATTCACGTAACACCTGTGTTGATATATAAAAAAAAAAACAAAAAACCTCCACACCATGCTGGAATCCTTATTGTTGTAATGGCCTGAAGAAAAACAGTTAGAAAAGATGAAGGTAGGGTTTTGTTTTATGAACCAAAAATGAACTCTGTGTCTGTGGGTAGGCCTGTAAGTAAGGAAGATGCAGGGCCAGTAAAGGAGAAAGAATCCTTGCTAATAAAATTATGCCATAATTGCTGTTAGCATAATCCAGGATAAAGAATAGCATGATTGTTAAGCACAATGCTAAAACATATATCATCTGAATTTGGATACTGGCTCAAATATTTCACCAGAATATGCATACAAGCACACACTCAAAACGGGCACCTTAAAAATAAATTTATTATAAATGCATTTGAATTTTTAAATTAATTTCCCAGTGTATTAGCATGTGGTAGTGTTTTGTTTTTTTTTTTTTTCGTTTGCTTGTTTGTTTGATTTAAGAAACAGAATCTCAACTAAAAGTAGCTTAAACAACAAGGACATGTATTAATATGCAAGAGTATTGGGGCCAAGTGCTCCCGAGGCTGGTACAGCCACCCTAGGTTATCATTAAAGACCCATCTGTTTCCTTCTTTCCACTTGGCCATTCCCAGGCTCCGCTGTTCATGGTTGAAAGAGGGTTGCCATTGCTCCAGGCATTACATCCTTATTAACTTTATCCAAAAGCAGTTTCTCCACACACAGCTGTTTTTATCATGAGGGAAACATTTCCAGGACTCCCAAGCTGACTGCACTCAGACCCTGTGGTCAGACACCCTCTCAGGTACCATCGTGCCATATGCCCGCTTCCTGGCTGCGGGGGCGTCAGAGGAAGTGGGTACTGCATCTTTTAGCCCGATAGTCGCAAACAGCACTGCAGGCAAAGGGGAACCCTACTGGGTAGGCAACCAACTGTGTCCACAGCCAGCTTTCACAATTAAAATTTAAATTGCTGTATTGAATTAAGATCAATGAAAAGCCTATATTGTATAATTAAAGTGGTCTTAATTCCAATTCTAAATTTTTTCTTATCCCTTACAGAGTCAGAGATGTGAAGTATACAAACTTTTGACATATGTACGCATGTAAATTTGTGACGCTGAGTGGTAGAAATCAGCATATAAGCAAATTTACAAAGAGACTGGAAAATTGATATGCAAACCCTTCACTGTGGGTTGACTCAAACAAAATAAAAGTCTCATTCCTGAGAATAGGGTCTCAGAACAGCAGGAGGACAGCAGCTGAGCCAAATACTTAATTCCCTCCTAAACTTGTAGACCTATTTGACTTGTTTAGGCCTTTGGAGAAGAGAAAAGGCAGTATTGTCTGGATCACCACCCAAACAGCTGGGAAATGCCAGAGGGTCTTCCTAGCATTCTCAGGATATTGCTTTGTTCATAGAAACCAATTTTGTGCTTGATCACTTCCAGGAAATGAGAGCAAACGCACACCTACAAGGATAAGATAAATTAATTGATACAAAGAGAACTGTTTTTTTTAATTGAATAGTACTATTATTATTTTTAAATAATAAAATGAAATTTGGAGCATGCCTATTTAATTTAAAATGCACACAGATCACCAGCAAACTGGTAAGCCTGAGAATTTTTGCAGAGGTAAAACATGCCAACACATCTCCAAATTAATTCTTTATATATTCTGTCAAGACAGCAACTGAAAGATAAGCCCAATAATTTAATGACGAGCTCCCAAAGACATCTTCAGTGGGTTAAAAAAAATAAAGCAAGTTGAATGAAGAAGAGACTCACCAAAAAATGCCTATTTAGAAGCACTGCTATCATCTGACAAGGAATTTAGGGACTAATGAAATATTACCTGGCACAGCTGGGTGCTGCTATACTGCCCCTGAACTTGTAAAACTTCACGTCATAGTGAGGGTAAAAGATGTTAAACAAATAGCTACACACACGAGTATATAATTAATGACTATGAGATGAGTGGTGGGAAGGAAAACGGCAGGCTGTTATAGACAGTGGTCCAATTTGGAAGGCAGGGTCGAGAAACGGCTTTGCAAGGGAAGGACTGATGAGTAGGATGATGACATTTCCAAGGCTACACCTGCTGACCTGGAATAATGATAAACAACACCCTCTTTGGACGATTAGGAGGTGTTAGCCCAACAATAACAAAGAAACGCTAGTGCTTGTTCAGAACCCGAGGAAGCGGAGAGCTTGGTGAGTCTGAAGAAATGAAAGAAGGCCCGTCTGGCTGCAAAATAACTGAGCAAATGATCCTAGACGGGGCTGGATGGGTCAGGGCGAGCTGATGTCATACTGCGGACTCTGGGGTTCGTCTTAAGAACAATGTGAAGTCGTAGAAGAATTGTAAGGAGTAATGTTATCCAGTTTTAAGTTTAAGAAACAGTCTCTAGCTGCTTTGTGGCATATGGATTAGCAGATGGCAAATGTTGAACAGAGAAGCCAGTTTGGAAGCTACTGGGGCTTTCCCACCTAGATCTGAGAGAGGCTTGGACCAGGAGATCGCAGGGGAGAGAAAGAAACTGGGTGGACTCCGGATGTATTAAGTGAAGAGGAAATGGAACTTGGCAGGGGATTGTGTGTTGGTGTGAGGAGCAGGGAATAAAAGCACCTACTAAGCGTTCAGCAACATGTTAGGTACATCAGAGTTTCCCAGTAGTGCCTGCTGTACATAAAGTTTCAACATCTCTAGTAAACAAGTTGAGAAGATTGTAAATTATTATACAAATTCTGCAGGAAAAAGTCGTTAACAGGGCAGGCCAGATTGCTATCCTTTAAAATGCCGGTTTATGAAGTTGGCCCTTACTGGCCTCTGGGAACTGGGATTTCAAGATGGTGTCTGCTATTCCCAGAACGGACAAAAATGACACACTGTGATTAAACTGTCTGCAAACAACATCCTCTGTGTGGAACACCAGCTTCCCTAATGGGAGTCTGGAATTTTGGTTCATACTACGTAGAGGGAGTCAACCTCATCAGCCCCAATAAAAACCCTGGCACTGAGTCTCTATGAGCTCCCCTGACTGGCAATACCTCACGTGTTGTCACAATCAGTTTCTGGATAGACTGAGTGGCTCCTATGTGACTCCACTGGGAAAGAACTGTGGAATGACTGTCCCCGATTTCCCTGGACCACACACTTTTTCGCTGTGCAGTCACTCTGTCCCTTTCGCTGTGATACATTGTAGCCTTGAGTGGAATCACATGCTGAGTGTTAGGACTCCTCCAAGTGAACCATCAAACCCGAGGGTGGTCTTGACACAATGGCCAAATGCCAAAATGTGGATTTCAGACTGAAATAGAATAGGAAATCAGAGACTAGAGGATGGACGAAGCAGGATAAATTCTTCAGGGATGCAACTTCAGGGGCTACAGAGTCTAATAAATACCCAAATTCTAAGTGCTCTCCAAACTGACGTCTGCCTGGCCCAGGCTCTGAGGCTTTTCCTTCCTTTCCCCAGGGAGACCAAGTCACCATACCAAGAAGAGAAATTACTGGTAACAATATTTTCTTGACATTCAGGTTAAATGTCCCAGGGTTCCGGTGCCTGGCTCTCCACTGTGCCGAAGAATCAAGTTTAAATTCGCAGCAGGGGCCACACGGCACACTCCGGGGAGTGTGACAGAGGGAGGGATGGGGACACACTGATGTCTGAGGAAAATGGTTACGTCCTCTATTTTTGATAGCCACATCTTTAGGGAAAAACAGTATCTACCTCTTCTTCAGTTTATAATTAAATAGCATTAGTAACTCCAAATATTCAAATTATAGTGCTATATATTAGCAGAAAATAATAAAAATAGAAATAGTCCTTGTTCTTTAAGATTTTAACATTGTACCCCCACTGTTTTGAATCCAAGGTCCCCCTTTTGACCTGAGATTTCCAAAGCCCTCAATACACATTATCCATGTAATTTCTGATTAGTTCTATGAAGAAAGAAGAATAGCCCTATGGTTATTTTTTGCAAACATAAATACTGAAAACACTTCAAAGGGAAAACAAATTAATATTGGCCAAAGAACGCTGAGGTAGGCTGAGGGATTTCCACTCCTCCGATCATCTATTCTTCCAACAAACATATCTGTGACGAGGACTAGGTTCTCTGCTACATTCTGGGGCTATAAAAAAGGCATGGAATTCAATTTACATTACCCATGATCTAAAGATTGTTCCTTGTGCCTTTCTCACTACTAATGTGACCTGACAATTATAATGACAAGATTTCTTGCAATAAGCGAAATACCTCTTCATATTCACATAGACACTCCTCTCCTGTTTCCTTAATGTTCATGCTATCTGGATGACACAGAAGCTGGCAATAGTTTGACCCATTTTTTGTTACTAGCATTTTGTAGTTTGCATTTTTTTTTGCTTGCTTTATACAGCTTTATTGAGTTGTTATATACCATAAATTTAGCAGTTTCCTTAATTTTTATTCCTTTCTTTTGACAGAAAAAAAAGTGTATCAAATTTCAAATCATCCATATGTATATAAAGTAGGAAGTAAAAGCCTTAATACTACTTGAATCCTAGTGTTATGGATTTTTTAATATATCCTTCCACATTCTTCTCGGCATAAATATAATGCGTAGTTTTTTAATACTATTTAAAATAAAAGGTATATACACAAAAGGGCACGTCATGAATGTACAGACTCCGTATTTCATACCTCTATAACTAGTTCTCAGATAAATAAACATTATAAATGTACCACGAATTGATTCTACTATTCTGCGACTTTCCACATCAGTATACGTTCACTAGCTGCATTGCTTTCAGAAATTATTTAACTGAACTTTATTTCATAGGCATTTAGGTAATTTCCAACTTTTCATCATATAAAGAATATACAACAAATATTTCTACGCATTTAATTTTCCTCTGCTTGGGAAGAACTACTTCTCTGACACACATCTTGTTGGCTCCATGAAAGTGGTCAAGTGGATTGTTAAAAATAGGTGCCATTTAAACTCCTGGTGTGAGAAGAGAAAGAAATAGAGAAAAAATTAAAAATGAGAGAGAAGGGAGAGGAGGAAAAGGAAGAAGAGAGGGAGGAAGAGGGACAAAAAACAAATTTCTATATCAGATATATATTTATTCATTTGTTTTATTCTAGCCACATCAGTTTAAAACGGATACCATCTTGGTTTAAGCCTACAGTGGGTTATCCTATCTAATTTAAAACTACCACAGAAAAATGCCTTTTTTGACACTTACAAAGCAAGCTTTTCTCCTTTTCTTAAAACACACTTTACGTAGGCCCTCGGCTCTCTGAGCAGTACTATGGCGGTGGGCAGAACAAGCTCCTTACAAGAGGCGCAAACAGGAGCCAAGAAGAAAGTGGTTGGTCCAATTGCTAAGAAAAGTTGGGATGATGTAAAAAAGCACCAGCTCTGTTCAATATAAGAAATGCTAGAAAAACACTAGTCACGAGAACTCGAGGAACCAAAATTGCACCTGATGGTCTCAAGGGTTGTGACTTTGAAGTGAGCCTAGCTGATCTGCAGAATGATGAAGCTGCATTTAGAAAATTCAAGCTAATTACTCAGGATGTTCAGGGGAAAAGACTGCCGAATTTCCATGGCATGGAACTTACCCGTAAAAAAATATGCTCCCTGGTCAAAAACATGGCAGACCATGATGGAAACTCACGTTGATGGCAAGACCACCAATGGTTATTTGCTTTGTCTGTTCTGTGTTGGTTTTATTAAAAACTACAACAATCAGATTTCGGAGACCTCTCATGCTCAGCATCAGCATGTCAGACACATCTGGGTAAGATGATGGAAATCATGACCTGAGAGGTGCAGACAAATGACTTGAAAGAAGTGATTAATGAATTGATTCCAGACAGCATTGGAAAAGACATAGAAAACACTTGCGAATCTATTTATCCTCTCCATGATGTCTCTGTTAGAAAGTCAAAATGCTGAAGAAGCCCAAGTTTGAATTAGGAAAACTTCACAGTGAAGGTAGTAGTTCTGGGAAAGATACGGGGTTCATAAAACAGGTGCTAAATTTGAATGAGCTGATGGATATGAGCCCCCAATCCAAGAACCTGTTCAAAATTCAGACATTTAATGATGAAAAGTCAAAGATCCTATTTGTGAGGAGAAATAAAAGCATACCTCACATAGGAGCTGCAACATGTCATAAGGTGGTTTGAGGCTTTAGTGAGAACAACTTCTGTGGCTGAAAGACCATATGATAAATTATGCAAAGACTATACTGTTGACACTGTCTTTAATTTGGTGAGTACTGTTTGCAGAGTGCCTGAAAGAAAGGCGGATTCCTAATTTAAGTAAAGCATTACTGAGAATGATCTCTATGACAGTGTGATATAAAAAGCAAAATATAAGTCATTTCTCACTGAAGATAATTTGAAATAGTATTGTGTCAAGGGAGTCATTAGATTACAGAGATTAAAAAGTAGGAATAGGTATTCAGACATTTAGTTATATTTGCATAATCATCTAAAGTAGGTATCCCATGTCCTCTTGGGGCTCACTAGCATACAAAGAATAAAAGAGCAGTTTCCTTTAAAAAAACATCATAGAAAAGATTTTTAAAGGAAAAAAAGTGAGTGTTATCAAATAGATACCTCTGACATCCTTCTTCATTCCAAGAAGGAGAAGCTCTCAATTACTTCCTTTTATTCACATAAATAAATGCTAACTTATTAATAAATACCATAGAATGATCGTGCCATGAGGTCATTCTGATAGCCAAAGGCTGCAAGAAGATAAAATTTCTCCACTTTCTGTGGACTCTATCTCCCACATATTAGGTCAAATAATGACACCATCTCTTCCCAAAAGATGTCCTCATCCTAATCCCCAGAACCTGTGAATATATTATCTCCATGGGAAAGGGGACTTTGTAGATGTGATCTGCAATGGAGAAGTGGATTATCAAAGTGGACCCAACAAAAGTCCTTAAAAGTGGAAGATGGAGATGCAACTTTGGGAAAAGGGTCAGAGAGATGCAACTTTGCTGACTTAAGATGGAGGAAAGGGGCCATTAGCTGTGGTGTATGGGCAACCTCTAAAAGCAGAAAAGGAAAAGGGTTCTCCTTAGAGAGCTTCCAGATAGGAACGAGGCCCTCTCAACACCTTGAATTGAGCCCAGTGAGACCCATGTTGGAATTCTTACTACAGAACTGTGAGATAATAAAGCTCTATTGTTTTAAGCCACCAAGATTGTGGTAATTTGCTATGGCAGGAATATTAAACTAATACATATCATTCCTCCATCAAGTCTGAGAATTAAAACCATCACATTCTCCTGTTCCTGTTCTAAGGAAGCAAAAAAGAAAGATGTTTCTTGACTCTGAAAGATAATGCTATAAACCAAGTAACATAGGTGACTTACCAATAAAACTAACATTTTTCTCACCAATACTTGCATTCAGACTCTGGTCCCACTGTGCCCTCCTGACCAGTTTTTATGGCCCAAACTGCCCAACGCTAACTGGTTCCTCACTTTGTAAAACCCATCTCAAAATCCTCCTCCTCCCAGGCTTTTAGTCTTATAAATATCCTCCTTCATTTTTCTCCTTTTGAGAGGCTACTAAGAATCTTTAAGCTGGCACTCTCTCTTACAGCAGTAAGTCTACTATGCTAAACTTACTTTGCCTTGTCAACAGTTTTTCCTGTTTTGAGGGAAGTCACACACAACATGGGACAGTCCTTCCATCGGCATAACTGAACATTTCATAATATAGCTTTGAAGGGAAGGCATGTGAACCCAGAGTACACTTTAAACTCCTACTAAGCTGAGAAAGGAACTATAGACATGAAAATGTATATTGATTAAACACCAGATTTTTTCACTTGTTTTTTTAAATTATATATCCAAATTTTAAATGTATTGTTTTTTCCGTTGGGATAAGTCCATCTCCAAAAAAAATAATTAGCTTGGCTTATGCTACCAAGAACTGAAGAATTCAATCTGGAGCTGAGGAATGATGATGGGGAAGAAGATTCCTGTGACTCTAACTAAGGAAAGTACATGAGATGGCTTTCCCTCCACTTCATAACCTCGTGTTTCACAACCTTAAGGCTAAATAAATGTCTCACCACAACAGAATCACGTCCAGTCACAAATATCTTTATCAAGACTGTTCTACCTATGCCTACGGCATCCTTCATGCCTTTCTCCCAACTTTTATTCCCTCCACGTTGTACCCAGTTGCCAGTCATGGATAAGCTCACATATGCTCCAACTTCATACAAACAAAAAGGTTCACAGATCGCCCTTAAAGCGTTTGGACATTGCAACTAAAAGTGGTTGCCTTTCTGCATGTGGAGTTTAGTGTTTGTTCTTGCTCTTTTGGTTGTTGTTAACTCTCTCCGAACTGTAGGGGGAGTAGGTTGGTACATTAGTTTCAGCAGTTCACATGACAATGAAGCACAGTTATAATCCATTACATCCAAATTACATCTGTCAGTTGGAACCAGGTTTTCACTAGTGAACATGAGCATTTAATCCATAAAGAGGAACTAATGAGATATTTGAAAATGGAATACATGCATCAGTAAATTTAGAGACTTTGCTAGGATTAATGAAATGACAGAGTGTTATCAATGAACAGGAAAAAAATATTTCTTTTGGGTGTTTACTTAACAAAAAAGAGCATTTTTGCTTCTTTTTTGACCAAAGTTTTTATAATATTTCATTTTTATCCTACCCCTTTAAGATTTTGTTTCTCAAAATTTTCTCTTCAGAATTATTTGTTCTTATATTGTTACCAACACAGTGTGATATAAGAGTTCTCTTAGATGAATCTTATGAAAAATAAACCTTGCCATTATAAAAGATAACACTAACAACACCAATAACAATGATGGCCATTACTGCTAATTGCTAAGGATTTACTATGTATCCTGGGCATTTTAAAATTGACTTTATTGGGGTGACATTAGTTAATAAAATTATATAGGCTTCAGGTGTACAATTCTATTTAATAAATCATCTGTCTATTGTATTGTGTGCTCACCACCCCAAGAGCTTTTCAAACCTACTTTAAGTTAATGCTCTAAACAGGTCTGTATAACAAGGCATCTTAACAGGCAATGATACTTATAATTATATAGGCATAATTGCATCTGGATATACACATAGATATCCTTTCTCATTTCCTTTAACTCCTCATTGCTTCCATATATTGCCCCACAAGACTGACTTTTTTATCAGTGAGAACGTTAACTTCTAGAATTCCATTAGGGAGGTGAACCATGGCTGTAAAATCCTTTCTATACTGCGATTTAATTTTCAGGTTTGGTAATATAGATTTAGTCATGTAAAGAAAGAAAGGAAAAGTTATTCAGCAGGTTGTAATAGTTTCTGTTTGTTATAAAATAGAAAGGGGAAGGATGTAAGGGATTTTGTGGGTTTGACAGTGGGCACCAGAATTATCATAATTACCAGCCTGGTATGGTCCTGTTTTCCAGAGTAAATCATGATCACATTCTTCACTACTCAAACTTTGGGCTGAGAACCTACAGCATCTGTATCACATTGAACTTCTGAACAATGCAGAGCCTTTGGCCCCACCCCATTATAAGAAAATGCCCAGGTGACTTGCATGCATATTAAAATTTGAGAGCAGTGACCTAGTTTATTTTTACTCTTACAGCTTAAAAATGTCATACATAACAGAAATCAAGAGTAATTCAAGGCTTCTCAATCATAGTTGTCTATTAGACATGAGGGCAGGACATGACCTACAAAGTCAGAATCTCCAGCAATAGATCCTGAGTATCTATATTTTTAAAGAAAATTCCATGGGTGGTTCTGACATTTGGCCAGTGTGGAAAACCACAGATAAACATTCAAAGAATCTTGTTCCCAATCATTTAAGAAATAAGTATTCACACACACACACCCAAACGTCCCTTACTCTGCTTGTCAACTCTGAAGTTCATGAAAGAAACGTAAAAAGCAACCACAATAAACTTGGAATGGATTCAGTGAGAGGAACCATACCATTTACTCCAAAGATGCTGAAGTCTCTTTAAAAAAAAAAAAAAGCATTACTCATTTCTACTGAGCTGGAACATCCTAGGCTTTCAACGTAAGAGCAGTATTTTTTTTATTTCTAAATGTTGACTCCCTTATCAATGGCCAACTTTTATGTCAATGATAGTTAATCCAAATACGTTATGGAATAAATCAGTACCTTTCCATTCTAAAATCAGACGAACAAACAAAAGAGAGTAGCCATTTAGGAAAATAACATGTTAGAATCTTGATAGCATGGACTACCTTTCATACATCTTTACATCTATAGCACTGAGCATGGGGAGGACTCATAAAAAATATTTGCATTTAACTGAATTGACTAAGAACTTACCTATAGATTGCTATCAGTACTAACCCCCATCAAATCACCATAGTCATGCCAGCACTCGCCAGGGATCTATTTGACTTTAAACCCTTTCATTTGGACTGTAGACTTTCCGATGTAAACCCCTGAGGCTGTGGAAACAAGGAAACACACTGCTCTTAGGACTGCAGGTTGAACGTTACGTATGGCAGACTGAGGATTCGGTGCAGGGCAGCGTGGGGACACGGAGCTGGTTTAAGGAGCTCTGGATCAGCTTCCATGTTAAAATCATCCTTCTTAATAGAAAGCTGTTTCCTGATGAGGACTGAAGAAAATTCCTCTTTGGTATTATTAATTACTCATCCTCGGCCCCTTCCTCATATGTCTATGCCCTGCTCTTTTGGAAATCTGATATTATTTTTCTTCTTAATTGTGTGTCCCATCAAAGCCTGCTTTCAGAAAAGAACCCGACAGCAGTCTTTTATACAATGTTATAACACTCAATACATAGATGACCTCTTCCAAAATTATTTTTGTTAGTCATAATCAAAATAATAGGTCTTTTAATTGCATACTTACTAGGTCCCAGGCACGGTCACTAAACATACATATCCACAAAATCTATTGGTGTGGATAATATATTAATCACTGCATCATCCTATTCTACCCATAAAAACAATGAAGATCGAAGATGCTAAGGAAGCTGTTCACCTACCAAGGGGGGCCTAGCTAGGATTCAAATACAGATAGTCAGGGTCCTCACACCGCATCTCAGTTCTGTTTGTCTCTCTACTAGCTTTTATTTACAAAAAGCATTTCTTCAATGTTAAAGAACTTTGCAGCACTGGTAAACAAAGAGAAGTATTTTCAGCAGGTGTACGAAGTAAGTTGGAGACTAGAGAAGGACGGGTTTATCTATGAACACTGCTTAGGCCTCAGGTTCTCTTATTTCAGCCTGACCTGCAGGGCCTGAGAATTTGCATTTCTCACAGTGCCTACATGACGTTGGTGCCGCCTCCGGGGTGAAGGTGGGAGGGGATTCTTCCTCCCCATCCATCATTTGCAAATTATAATAATCACATTTCAAAAGCCACCTCTCGCTTTCAGTCTTAGACTCCCTCTCCTCATCACCTTCAGAGCTTCACTTTTGAAAGAAGAAGAAAAAGTTAGCCTTGTCTAGATCATTTTCTACCAGAGCTTTGAAAGGAAAGGTAAGCCCAACATGTCCCTTGCCCACAGTCGCAGATTTAGCCACTTATGTTTAAATTTAATGTGGAAAACCTCATGCCACTTTTGATAACAAATAACCCAGGGTACTCTTCAATGCCATTTCTTCAATTATATTTTCTTTGCTGCTCAAAGAAGATAAATGGGGGGAAGCCGAACAATTTTTCATAGGTCAGAGATTCAGGGCGTCCTATGCAGTCGAAGTTTGGTTAACAATACAGCAATAGCTCTTCTAAAATTATAACCTAGACCTTCATTCCCTCCTCAGGCTTTCGGTAGATTTCCCTTTCACCGCACTGAGTCTCCTTTCACAAAAAAATAATTAACAGAAGAAATCACTTAATCTTCCAGTTAAAAAACAATGAGGTGCTGTTTTTAAAAAGGCAAGCAATTGATTTATAGGCTCTTGGGGTTGAGTGATGTCCTTATTTAAATTGTAGGGTGTGTGTGTGTGTGTGTGTGTGTGTGTGTGTCCCTCTAAAGAAAGATATACCACATTCTGCTCTTAGCTAACGGTTTTAATAATTCCTTATTGGAGAGTCCATCTTTAAACATGAGCACATAATGCTCTTAACAGAGTGTGGGTTAAGTGACTTGGAAACTCAGTGATAGCTGATTTTATTCTCTTCTTCCCCTTAGAAATTTTTACTGGGGGAAAAAAAAGAGAGAAGCTAAGGTGGAAGAAGTAAAAAGAAAAATCAAATTAGAAATGAGTGTTGACACTTCAAATAGAGAATAATCTCCTTTATAATTCCGAGTACACAGAACAGTCGTTCCATGCTACAAGACATGCCAGAGAACTAAATGAATAAAATAAACCAATTACATACAGCAGCATAGATAGTAGTAAAACGGAAACAATCTGCTGCAACCAAATACTAAGTGATTGCTGGCATATGGTTAGAGGTGTTAGAAATATTGGAAAACGTAAGGAAAAACTTCAGCTAGAAGATGGTCTTTATTTTAGCTAAATATTGGCATAAATCTGACGAGGGTGCCTACTCTTGCCTCTGGTGCGAAGAGGAAGGCAGAGGATGTGAACACAAAGCGACTAGTGTGACCCTGTCTAGTGGAGTAACCATCCCTGTTGAAAAATTGGTGGCATGTAGTTTCAGGCGGTGTGCGAATTTTAACAAGGAGCTACAGGAGTCTGTGTGCAGAATCACAGGGTGGACAAATCAGAAGTTCAGCACTGGGGAAGATCAATTATCTTATCACTTGCATCATTTAAAAGTGGACTGGACAAAGAATCAGAGACTCAACTATAACCATCTCCAGGCTGGCAGAGAGGGAAGGGGTGGCTGAGACGGAACAGACCCTTCCCATCTTAATTTCCATGATCTCACAGCACTAGCAAAGCCCAGAGAATTCCACCAAGCAAGCAGCACGTGACTTCTTGCCAAAGTCACCTTTGACTTTACACTGGCATTCTCAGGATACCACGCGGTATGGATTCAATGTATGACATGGGAGATCTTGGCTTTGTTCACCACCTCAATTCAGGGTCTCCCCAAAGGGCTCCCACTAATATACTGCCATTCACGGAGATTCCAATGGAGTCCCATGCTTTGCAGGATGCTCACACTGTTGCCAGACCGCTGTCAACTCACAGACCCCAAAATGGAAACATTCAGTCATAGCCAGCTCCAGGGCTACATTTATGGTAGGAAGATAAACCTTCCTTGTGGGGGGCAAATATCTTCACTGGGCCTGTCAAGTTAAGAAATAAGAAATAAACTGCAACTTTTACTTGCTAATTAATTAGCACAAACTCTAAATGTGGGTCAATTGCTCACCTCTTTCTTCTCTTTGTCCCAGTTAGGGTGTGTGCACCTGCCACCATCTGTAACTTTGATTAAGAGTCCCGCATTTCATTAGGCAGCCAAAGCGCTTGAGGGAAAACGCAGACTCATTTGAGAGCAAAGTTCCACCAAATAAATGGGCATTAACAACACAAGGTGCTTTTTGGAAGGTTGACTCTATCAGCATGGATTTGAAAGACAAAAGTTACTTCCACATTCAACAGGATAAAGGAGACAGAAACTGGGACAGAAGGTAGGGTGTGTTTGAATGTCTTCATGTGAATGCACCCACATTTACAGTGAACTCCATGAGTCAAATCAAGTCTTCATGGAACCTATTCACCGTACAACCTGTCCTAAACACTGCAGATAAAAAGTTAATTTATAAATACACCCATAAGTTTCTAAGACCATATTTTTTCTAATGACTGGTTCTTTAATGCAGTCACACATACATGTGTGTCATGGACTTAGCTTTATTAAAAAATTGAGGACATTTCAACTACAAAACAAGGCAGTAAACCGGAAGCTACGTTTGGGTCTGTAATTTATGTTAAATCCCACCTGTTTAGACTCAGTGTCTACTCTTTCTTCCTGGGCTCACCCACAGACCACACTCATTCATGCCGCCATGTTTTTTCCCACGCCCTCCCCATACCTAAAATACGCTTTCACTGTTTATCTTTCAAACCTCTATGGAAAGATCTTTCCTCTTGGAAACCTCTCAGATAACATTAGCCCGTTTTTCCTCTGTGAATTCAAAGGAATGGGTATATCGTTACCTAATTCTAAGAGCACTTCTCTACCTGCCTTATAATTTTCTTTCCCTCCATGAGGCTGTGGGTTCCTCGAGGTATGATCTCATTACTGTAATATGCATACAGATTCTCTGAACCCTTAACAAAGATATTGAACTAGAACACTTGTTTGTGACAGATATTGCAGGAAATGACACAGATCCGCAAAAGCCACACTGCCCTAAAATAAAAAGGCATAGGTTTCAGCCAGGGTTCTGCTTTCCCAGCGGCAGGCTGCTGGACAAACTGCTTAATGTCACTGTGATGACGTTTCCTTGTCCATAAAATCAGGAAGATAATAAAATACCTCTTGCCGAATTGCTTCAATTTGATCATTGCTATGAAAGACTTAAGTTGCCATAGTCTGTTAAATCATCCTAAATGCATGTTACTCTCTCCTACTTCCCAAAAGGGAGTCTTTTAAGCACCATCCCATCTAACACCTGAAGTTTACTGAGGCTATGCAGGTTTTTTGTGTGTGTGCGTGTTTTTAATTTTTTTTCTTCATTGATTTTAGAGAGAGAGGAAGGGGGAGAGAGAGAAACATTGATGAGAGAGACCATCGACTGGCCGCCTCCTGCATGCCCCCCACTGGGGATGGGCCCACAACCTGGACATGTGCCCTGACCAGGAATCGAACCAGCAACCTCTTGGTGCATGGATCGATGCTCAACCACTGAGCCACACCGGCTGGGCGGCTAAGCAGTTTTCTAGTACAGAATTCCTAGTACATTCAGTCAAAAGTAGATAATAAAAGTAGTAACAAAATGTCAGTAATATCCATAAATTAGAGACGTGATTATGATCAAGAATATAAAAGTGAGACACAAGCGTCCACAGAAGCATCAGAGCCCTGGTCTCAACCCAGGGGCACACACAGCCTCACCAGCCTGCTGGGTTCCATAAACAAGCACTCCTTAAGCTGGCAGGTGTTAATGTCCTTCTCGAGATGTGACAGTAGGAAGCGAGTCCAGACACAGTCACTATAAAACTACAAAGCAAAAATCTCCTTTGCAATTCTTATTCATCTGTTGGAATTTATTACCAATGAAATATTAAAGTTCAGCCTCAAGACAATACAAAAGATAAAGTAATTTAGCCAGGAAATTCTAAGGCGAATTAAAAAAAACAAAACTGTACTTTTAAAAATAAGTATGTCCATAAAATCCCAAATCAGCAAAAAAAATTACATCTTTTTAAATCAAGAAAATAAAAAGGGGCATCTCTGTTCATAATTGTGCAAGCTAAGGACCTTGAATGAGGTCAGTTTTCCCTCAGAAAAAGTGACTTGAGGCAATCCTGAAAGTCTCTCTATGTTCTTTGCTTTTCTGTTTAAGGACATCACAGACACCGAAAGGAGAATAAGAAATACAGTGTCTGAACCAAGTTACATATCAAAGAATGTCATCGACCCCTGGAGGGGAATCACAGAACCTCCAACTCCAGGCTCCCAGATGCCTTTCATTTCACCTTGATGGATTTTATCTTCCTCTGTGCACAACTGTGGGGAAGTTCTCAAGCTTATTTGAGATTGCTTTACGTTGGGTCTCTCGTGTCAAGATTTTCAGGACTTGTTACTTAAAAATGTCTTTGCACTGAACTAATCCATAATTACCAAGTTATTTCAAAATCCCAAAAGGCAAATGAATTCTTTCAAACTGCCGCCACACCGACTTTTGATATCACGTCCAACCTTCAAGCACGTGGTCCTGGCAGTGTAGCCGGACTGCATCTGCTCACCTTTTAAGTTAATGAAGATTTAATGAGAAATGAAAACTGTGGCACAGGACAAAAGCAGTCTGTGACAAGAAAGCAGGACGAGGAAGGAAGCCCAGGCTCCCTTCAGTCAAGCCCCAGCAAGTGTACAAAAGCACAGGACAACTCTAAGCTTTGTGATAAAGCTGTAGGCTCGCATCAAAGGAGCAAAACTTCAATATTTCATGTTACCAGAGTAGCTTGGCAGGACACAAAATGTCATAAATGCTACCTAAACTAATGACTGTGCCTTAGAAGGGAAACAGAAGGATACCTGAGATTGAGCATGCTAATGATAATGACTACTTAATGAAACTTGAAAGAATATAGATCATCTTCTCTTGAATTAAATTTAAATGATTCACTCTAAATAATAATAGTTAAAAACACAAGAATAGCCCATCACTGAGTCCTGCAGAAGATTAGGTAGCAGCCCTGGTAATTCGGTGAGGAGCTCACTAAGGCTGAGTCACTGAGGGGCTGGGTGGTGCCACTGCTGGGAGGGGCCTGTTAACAGAGCCAGCATCCTCTCCAATATGAAAGTCTGCACTTATAAATCACCTAGGAGTCAGGGCCCTGGAACAGGCAGAGGTAAAAAGAACAAGATAAATTATTTGGACTCTAAAGGCAGAATTTAAATGTTATTTGCTCCTTAAAAACCTTTTGTGGTCACCCCAGTAAACCCACACAGATCTCATTTTAAAATTCTAGGAGTTTTTTCCTCCATGCATTTGGAAAATTTTAGAAGCTGATTTTTATGCTGATCATCATACTAAATTGACTACCTGCTATATTTAATGAGATCATTATTCTTCCTGGCTGAGTTTTTCACATACACACACACACACACACACGCGCACGCACATATGCACACACACATTTTGTACTTATCCACAGAGTTTAACACAGTATCTTCCTTCTTCTCATCCCCCAGTGAACATTTTTCAGTTGACTAGACGGTAACACCTAGAGCAAGAGAGTGACAGACAGGATCATGGAAAATGTGATCTTAGACAAATTGCTTTGGGGCTTTCAAGTAGACACAGAAACTTCTCTTGGTTGAACGGAAGCACTATGACTAGGACACACACACTACTGGTTTTAGTACAACACACACAGATGGATTGACACGCCGCTATAATTGTCAGTGTATGTCACTCCTAACTGTCTGTGTATGATCCCGAATCTTCCTACTTCATCTAATTTGTAATTTTACAGTAAACTTTTTGTTTCCTCTTCTTTACAAGATCAAGTTCAAATAAGCCTCACTTTCAACTTTCTGGTTTTATAATAAAAGAAAAGCATGATAACTTACAATGGTGTTAAAGCATTAATACCATTGTTACAATGTTATAATAAAACTAATTATAATAAAATTATAGTTATACTAAAAATGTCTAATCAATATCAATAAAAATTATCTCCAAGTAATCCTTAATGGTGTTTCTCACGAAGAGCTTTCCCCTAAATACCATTCCCCTAAAGAAAGCAGCATGCTTAGAGAGCAACATCATGGTGGAGAACTCATGTGCTCCACAGTATAAGTATTCAAATATATTGACATATTTATGTGCATATATGTAAATGTATACAGGAATACATATAAGTGTATATTAAAGAGGCAGCCTTGCATATCAAAGTGTACGTTGTTTAGGCTACTAGACAATGAAAAGCTAACTTTATAAAGTCTCAGTACTCCTTTTGTGTCTCCTCACAGGAGCTTTTGTATAACTGAGCTGAGGTTTCTGTTTCTCCTCATTAAGTCGCTGGTTTTCCTAACTTGGGGTCAGACAGAGACTCTGGGCAATGAAGGGAACTTAGATGACAGGGAATGCAGAAGACAGAAATGCAGCCATATGTTTGGCAGGTGGATCTGACAGCAGGATTGTAGGGCAGGATACCCCAGAAAGTCAGGCAAACCCATGGAGAACACTATTGCAATTATTCTGGGGAAGGGTCATACAGACACAGTGCCAAGTACACAGAATACAAAGACAGTAAAAAGAACAGACCTGATAACAACCAATCTGGGATGGCTGAACCCACCAGGCTCACTGATTGGCGGAGCATAAAGAGAGGGGAAGACGATGTCAGGATCTCCCACTTGGGGGGTGATGCCATTTGTACAAAGAGGGAAAAGAGGCAGGTGGACTAAGTTGTGGGGTTGGTGGGAAATGAGCTGAAATGTAATTAAACAATTTGGATAGTATCAGAGCAAACGGGAAGAACACTCAGTCAGGTGCCCTCACTGAGCAGCTGTGTGACCTTGGCAGGACACGCAAGTCGCCCAGGCTTCAGTATGCCTTATAAAATAAGCTGGTTGAATTAGACGCCTTTTACTCTTTCCTCAGCTCAAGAGAAGACAATACTAATTGTATCACCCCTGTTTCCCCAATCAGCAATACAAGAAATCAAAAGTTATTCTCCTTAACATGGAGGTAGCTCTAAAACGAAGACTAGAGAATTTTCCTCTATTCGTCTTTCCAGGTTTATCCCAGTAATCAAGGACACCTGCTGGATCACCAGCACACCTGCAACCTGATACAACCAGAGATTTTGCCGTTCACTTTTTTTGAGTGCAAGTGAAGCACAATGAGGAGGCATCTGGCTGGGACCCCTGCAGGAATTCCCCAGCCCACCATGACACTCCAGGCTACAGTGTCCCACTGCTCAGCCTTCCTCCACAGCACCCTACCATCCAGAGCGCCCTACCATCCACAGCGCCCCTACCATACACAGCACCCTACCATCCAGAGTGCCCTACCATCCACAGCACCCTACCATCCACAGCACCCTACCATCCACAGCGCCCTACCATCCACAGCACCCTACCATCCACAGCGCCCTACCATCCACAGCGCCCTACCATCCACAGCGCCCTACCATCCAGAGCGCCCTACCATCCAGAGCGCCCTACCATCCACAGCGCCCTACCATCCACAGCGCCCTACCATCCACAGCGCCCTACCATCCAGAGCGCCCTACCATCCACAGCGCCCTACCATCCACAGCGCCCTACCATCCACAGGACCCTACCATCCACAGGGCCCTACCATCCACAGCGCCCTACCATCCACAGCGCCCTACCATCCAGAGCGCCCTACCATCCAGAGCGCCCTACCATCCACAGCGCCCTACCATCCACAGCGCCCTACCATCCACAGCGCCCTACCATCCACAGGACCCTACCATCCACAGGGCCCTACCATCCACAGCGCCCTACCATCCACAGCGCCCTACCATCCAGAGCGCCCTACCATCCACAGCGCCCTACCATCCACAGCGCCCTACCATCCACAGCACCCTACCATCCACAGCACCGTTACAATCCAGGTGTAAACCAGAAATAGTCCGATTTTTCAGCTCTCTCTATAGCTTCCACTAGCCAATGTAGTAGAATGAGTTCAAAAACTAAGAAACTGATGGTATAATCACCCTGTCCTGGGTGGTCACAGGACTTTCCAGGAAAGGTGAGAACCAGACACTAGGCAAGAATGAGGAGGCACAGCCTAAACCGTAGAGGCTGGGCACTGTTAGCAGGAGAAATCTGAACGTGCAAACACACAGGGTAGGGGTGGGTTCTGGGCATGGGACAAACTGTAGGGTGCAAACCTCTCAACACCAACTTAGCTTGTAGTTCAAGGGCTCCGGAAGGAGTCAGGCTCAAACAGGAAGGCCAAGCAGCAACCTGGGGCACAGAGATTGGCAGGCATGAGAACCTGGGGTGAGCGGCACACCCAGGACCTGACTACTGAGTCCAGAGGACAGGAGACTCGGCTCCAAATGGAATATCACACACCCCTTGCAATCTGACAGGCGATGCAAAGCGTGCCTTCCTCTTCAGAACTGAGCCGATTTCCTGAAATCCTTTGGCTCTGCCTGGACCCCATGTGGGAGGCTGGATGCTCCAGGGAAGTACTGCAAGAGATCTGGAGGGTTGAGACCCCGTGAACAGTGAGTCACAGGTAAAATTTCCTGTTTGGGTAGAAAATGACACTCATCTAGGTTGTTCCACCTGAGAGGCATGTATTTAAGGACCATGCGTGCATGTCCTTGTAGGAAGGGCTGTCACAGACATGGTAGGCGAGGAGATGGGGAAACAGGACTTAGGAAGCGTGCATCCTCACAGCAGAGTTTTCAAAAACACGTAAGGTTTGGGGGTAGAGACAGGCGGAAGGTGAGAGATGAGAAAACAGTGTTCATGGTTCATAATCACATAATCCCTGGGCACCAAATATTACACAAAGAGTTCTGGAAAGGATGCCACAATGGCAGCCAGAGCCCTGGATGACACTGCAATGTTTGCAATATGGTGAGAGATAAAGGATGAACCTCATAAAAAGGGAAACAGAAATAAAGTATATACCCTAGAAATGGACAACTTCTCTCAGGAGGAAGGAGAAGTTTAACTGTAAGCTCAAAACCAATGGAGAGACTCAGGAGAAGAGCACATAAAAAAAGTGCAGATATGACCCTTCTGCTAAACCTTTCAGAAAAGTGACCCACAATGTCCCAGTGATCCAGCGGTGTCCAATATTACAAACGACTTCCCCGTGGCTCACCTAGAGACTCTTCTGATATATATCACCACCTTTCTATGTAAGCACAGATAAACTGGAGGAACAAGGGCAGATGAATCAAAGGCACTCAAGCTGTCCCTGCAGTACTATAGAGAATTACTAATATAGCCCCAGGCTGCACAGCAGGAAGCTGGGGTCAGCAGACAGGAAGGTGACATGGGGAGCTATCCCCGCTGTGCTGCAATTACAGAAACACTCTGCTTTAATAACCCCAAGCCCAGGACCTGCAGAGACACACCAGGCACAGTGCCCTGGCGCCCCTGCTGTGCTCTGCAGGAGGCTGTGTGCATCCTGAGCTGGGTTCTGTGGCTCCTGGAAGACTTCACATGCAGACAGGACACCTGTGCTCCACAGCACAGGACAACAGGCACTCTGCACTGGAGCCTGGTCAGGGCTCCACCCAAGAGTTTCTCTGTTACAAAGGTGAGTGGACTCTGTGTTCCAGATCATGTTGGACATCCACAAGCAGTTCTGTGATGAAGGAGTCCAATGATTTGTATTGAAAAAAAAAAAAAGGTTTTACGGGGCACACCACGCAGTATACGATCAGAGAAAGAGACAAAATAATATACCGCATGGTGCTTTGGCAGAAAAGCCTCTTGGATCCAGCTGGAGAAGATGACACACACTTAAAAACAGATGTATAAGGAGAGGTAAGGACTCAATGGCTGGCAACCCAAGTTTACCGAAGGCAAGTAGAAAGAGAACACACATTATGACACAAGGTGGTCAAGGAATCCTTTACCTGAAAGCTATGGTTTTTGCTGCCCACAGAAAATGGTGAGGACAGGGACTGAGGGTGGGTGGGAGCAATTGCTCCTGGCTGATGGAACACTGTGAACAGAGGTACGTAGGAAGAGGGTGGCTGCTTAGATCACACAGATATCACACTGCAGGGCAACTGGATATTGAGGGGCATGTTAGCCCCAGGGGGCAGAAGGCTCTGAAGAGGTTCCATTATCTAGTATGGGAGCCACTGAAAATGTTGGGGTTGGAGAGTGAATTCCAAAGGAGTCACAGGTTTGTAGGATATGTCTTGCCATATATTTTCATCAACTCTCTTTTTTTCCAATGGCATTTGCTTTCATAAAAGTGTCTTCCTTCCCTCCTTTCCCTCCAAACAGCCACGCTTACGTACATGTAACCTGGGCTTTCTGGCCCAGCGATCTTCCCAGCCAAGCGAACCAGCCCCCATTCCACAGGCGTTACTCACTCACCACTCTGCCCTATGAATGTTCTGTCCCGCAAAGAACATCTCATAAGCCAACGTAATTTTTTTAACCAAATACTTCATTCTGCGGAAATCCTCTCTGGCCTATTGTCAGACGTTATGACAAGAAAAGCCTTTTAAGCAAAGGTCATTCAGGAGAGGCTTAAAATTCACATGTGCCTGTCTTTGCTCCCATCGCTCCTGTTTACACGCTTACTCGTGCTAAGGGAAAGTGCATGGTACAACTGATCCCACCAAATCTAACGGGCTCCCCCAAAAGGTCACACTCAGCATGCTCTGCTTATGCTTTAATGGTTCTAAGGCACATTTTAAGTCACTTTTATAACCTCAATTTTACTTAAGGTAGGAAGTGGTAAGATTTTTTTTGTGATTAAAAAATTAACACAGCCCGGTCGGTGTGGCTCAGTGGACTGAGCGTTGTCCCATGGACTGAGAGGTCCCAGTTCGATTCCTGGTCAGGGCACATGCCTGGGTTGCAGGCTCCATCCCCAGTAGGAGGTGTGCAGGAGGCAGCCGATTGATGTTTCTCTCTCACATCAATGTTTCTATGTCTCTTTTCCTTCCTCTGTCTCTAAAAAAAAAAAAAATTCAATAAAAACATATTTAAAAAAAATAAATACATAACACAATATAAGCACTTCCTCAGTATAAAGAGATACAGACTGTGGTTGGCAAAAGTTGACGCTGGGAACATCTCACATTTCCTCTGAGACTCAGGTGGGAGAGTACAAAGAGGTGGTTTTACCTGGAATTTTCAAATTGAAAGGGAATCTAAAAATAATCAGCATCTGGGATTCCAAATACCACCTGGGCTCCTACTCTAAAGGGATTAAAAATATAATTCCTCTTTTCAAAAATGCAATTGAACTAATGGGACGAATTCAATGGGCCAGCAATTCCCCTATAACTTGAGGAACTGCAGAGTCCATGAAATTCAGCTGAATCAATAGTTTGGGTTAGAGAAGAAAATTCTCAATGACCTTTATTTATTCTAGTGCTTTCTCTACGATGTTGGTGAGTTCTAACAAATGGAATCCCCACTACTGAAATTAAATACAGATTGTAAAGCCACCGCCATTAATCTTATTTGTTACTATGGGTATTGCATGAGGATTGGTTTGCCATCATTGTGCATAATCTGAACTGTAACTCGTGTGTATTTTGTGTGTGCGTGTTGTCTTTTTTATGAGATGAGGGTGGGGGACTTCTTAACCACCTCTGATTTCTAGAGGTGACAAGTGTCATGCAGGCCTTCATTCTCTTCCCTCTCCTTCCCAGCACAAAGCAGGAGTGGCAATCATCAAGGTGTAAATCATTAGGAAGGCACCTTTCAGTAAATCATATGAATTATCCTGTTCCCTCTAACAAAGCATTGTCAACAGACACTTTTCCCTTCAAATACTTTGCGGTTCCTCTGTGGACAGTCTTACAAAGAAAAATAAACTCACAAAGTTTTTTTTCCTTCACCTTTCTATGTGGGAGAGACGGCACGAAGTCACATGTAAATATTTTTTTCCCATACTAGATTGTAGTTAACATATCTTCCCCTAAAAGACAATCTCACTACCTTCATCTGTTCATCATAGTGTCTAATACTTTAGATACAATCCTTGGATAAATTCCACCTTTATACTATACATAATTAAAAAAAAGAAAGAAAAGAAAAAAAAAACTACAGAAAATAAGTGACATAGAAAGGGTTATAAAAAGAACACTTAGCTCCTTATAATAAAACAAATGTTCTCATTCTTCTTAAATTGTTCATTTATATATTAAAATTTGATCTGCTAAGCTAATTAAAACTAGTCTTACCTCCTTATTACAGCAGAGCCTCAAAGACTCTCGGGCAAAGCTGCGAGTATTTAATGCTGAATGCATCACACAGCAAGGAAGCAGGTTTTATTTTTTAAATTATATGAGCCCAAATTACCCCTAATTCTGCTTCCCTCACAGAGGGTCTGAATCCATGAAGTACCTGCGTTTGCAATCTCTGTTAGAATCTAGAGGAAGATGAGGGAAATCGAAATGAGAGTAGAATGTGTCCTTCTAAGACAGCAACAAGCAAGCATCTGGGCGCTTACTGATGCTCACCCTGGGTGTGGGGTGGGGGAGGGAAGTGGGGAGGGAGTGAGGAGGTTGCTAATCCCTACTTACCTCCTTTTGCATTGGTCCCTTTATGGGCCCAACCTAGCCCTACACATTAGGTCCATTCTTTACATACAAAAGCTTTGTGTAGTCTCTAAGCTATCTACATTACCTGCTTGTAACACCTCAGCAGATTGTTTTCATAGAAGCTTTTCTTCCTGACCAGAAATGGGTGGATACTCTTTGACAATCACCCTCACTAGTATTTCTTTCCTCCAACTTCTTTGGCCAGTGTAACATTAAACTCCTAACATGACTTCATCACCTTTGGACACCTGACTGGGAACATCGCACTAAAGTTATTTAAAACACATACTTTTCTGTCACCATTTAAGTGAATTACTTCTTGTACTAAGCAGCAAAGGAACAGTTTATGGTAAAAGCAAAGTAGCCTGGCTGGTGTGGCTCAGTGGTTGAGAATCGACCCATGCACCAAGAGGTCGTTGGTTCGATTCCCGGTCAGGGCACATGCCCAGGTTGTGGGTCAAATCCCCAGTGGGGAGCATGCAGGAAGCGGCCAATCGATGTTCTCTCTCATCCATGCTTCTATATCTCTCTCCCACTCCCTTCCTCTCTCTCTAAAATCAATGAAGAAAAAAATAGTTTTGAAAATAGCAAAGTAAAGGAGCAGTGGTGATTTCTCCACCTGAAATGCAATATCATCAATACACATTCAAACTGTACATAAAACTTCTCACATGTCACCAAAAAGACATGATTTCTCTACAAAGTTCATAGTATTTTCTGAAGCTAATTTGTTATATTAAAACATATCCTTATAAATCCATATCACTCACTTGCTTATTCCTTCCCTGAAGACAAATAATTCTCAGTGCATTTGGGAAAATAAAGCACACCAAAGAAAGAAAGATCATTTGATCTCCAGAACCCTGGTGCTCAAATAAGATAAGGGAGTGTCTGTTCTGACACTATTATTATTATTATTATTATTATTAATTCTATAATGATATCAAAAAAGGGAAGATGAGTTTAGACTCATAAATTTTAGGCTAACTCTGAGGTTTAAACTTTCAAATAGTGATCAACAGCAGAGAGTTGATTCTGGTCCTTTCTCTTAACTCTCTATGCCCCTTCCGGGGTCAGCAATCGTAAGTGCATTGCTTGTATGTTCTCAAGACAGGGCAAACTCAAAATGGCATCATCTGCCTTATCAGGGGGTCTTGGGCTGCATGAACTGTCGGCTTTATAGCACTAGAGATAATAATTAACCCCTCACTAGCTCACACATATGTCCCGGAGCAAGCAGACAGGCACACAGCTTCCAACTATGTGATGCTTATTAACTAGAAAATAAAAACTGTGTTAAAAGAATATTTCTGATAGGGGAAGGGAAGGATAAATACGTCCATGCTTTATTGCTACATGTATTTTTTTTTTATGAAATACCTACTGTACTGTGGAGTAGGTAACACTTCCCAGTGTGTTTGAAATCACTCAGTGTAGCACCATATGGTGCAGTAATGTCCCTGAACAGTGGGGCACAAATAACTCACAATTCACTTCACTTTGTACTCATTTGTTTAAAAAAGTAAAACTGTTCTCAGATACAATATTGCTGCTTGAGGTCCTATGGCATCAGGAGAGGCTCAGCACTAGAGAAGTTATTCTTTTTCACATACAAAGCCACTGAGGCAATGCAAGAGGAAAGAAATATCCTTCCGGAAAGGATATCTAAGTTAGCCAACACCTGAGAATCGGAGTGGACCACGCAAGGGGAACTGAGACTCAGTTTACCTGGCACATAAAATAAAGCAAGCCATTGGCTCTGGGACTAACTCATCTTTTGGCACTCACTGGGGTGAACAGAGACAATTTAGCCTAAGGAAATATGAGTGAAATGAGTGAATTAAAATATTGAGACCGTTTGACCCGTTATAAAACTGGACGCTTATTCCTCTTTTTTTTCAGAAGTTTCAGCTTCAAATATCAAACAATGGCTATGGCAGATACGTCAGCCTGCTTCTATAAAAGTGCATTAACTCCTAAAGATGTACAGATTAATCAGTATCACAGAGCCAAAGACTGGTGATGAACCAAAGCAAGTAATACATCTTATCATGTCATGATCAAATGGCCGGGGAAGGAGTGGATTCAGATCAGATGCTGAACTCGGAGATCCAAACAGTGGATGATGTATGCTCCTCCATAACCCACCCCATTAGACAACCGTTCATTGTTCAGCCTGTTTGTTCAGTCCCAAGAACCATCGGCCCACGGGTCCTAGTTATGAAGACGGATTGCAGAACTGTCATTAACTCTAAGCATCTACTTCCTAATGGGACACTTTGCCGAAACGCTTACCATAATACACTGTGAGGCAAGTAAAATGATAAACAAAGAAAAAAACCTCTGGAACCCAGAATGAAAAAGGGCTGTGTGAGAAATATCTAGAGATACAGACTTCAAGAATTATGACCCAGATCCATCTTTATTTCTAAAAGGAGTCTTCTGAAGTGATGACAGCGATTAATACTTAACAAACCGCAACTTGGTTCGAGTTCCTCTTATCGGACCAGATAGACTTTCAATCAGTGTTCATCCCTCTCATACCAGGTGTTTACTAGACAAAGGCTTGACTTCCAGCCATAATCCTTGACGAGCTTTGTATGTTTTTAACATCTCCTGTATTTTTCAAAAATGATAATGTCAGCCTAACACATGCTAAAATTTAGAACATCATCAAATTCAAGGGAAGGGACTGTTGAAAAAGTATTGGCCTGGAATCAGACACAATTGCACATTTCTCTTCCCACATTAGTGGCACCCAGGTGTCAGAATCACGACTAAGATGTAGCAATCCAATGCCAAAGCAGCGTTGAGGTATAAATCAGAATACATCTTAACTACTAGGCTCTCCACCTTTACTGTCTAATACGCTTCTTTAAAATAAAATTAAAAATAAGTTTTGTATGAAATGTTTTAATAGGTACATTATAATTAATTCAACAGAAATATCACTTGGGTTTCTGTAGATGTGACTGAATAGGGTGTTTTACCACCTACTTAGTGACTCCATTTATCCAGCCTATCTCCATGAAGGATAACAGTCCTGATTGTGCCACAACCATAATTTCTTATATTGTTAGGAAACTATTGTGGTCCTTGGCTCCACGCCAACAAACAGAACGGATTCAATGGCCTCAGCATGTGTGATTCATTTTCATGGCTAAAAGTGACTTTCATTATTTAGTTTCTTTTTTTTCCCAGCTAAGAGGAAATAAAGAAGAGGCTGACAGACTGTTAAAAAATATATATACAACATTCTAAACAGCACAAATAAAAGCGAACCATAAAAATCTTGGGAAAATTACTGTTTCTTTCCTTCAACGGCAGTTTTAATTTTAAACGCTCAATATTCTTATGAAATCTTCTAGACACAATTACATTGAAAAGGCTTCATATATTTAAAAAGAATATGACAGAGCACTTAGTTAAATGTTATATTAAAGATTCATTGCAAGTTAAATATTAAAAAGTATTCAACAGATTCAAATGTGGTTCAAATCCATCTGTTACCAGAAACCATATTTCTTCTTTATCTTGGCACTGCCATATGCTGTGGCAGAGCACCCAAGCTCTTCCTAATTTTCCATTTGAAAATTCTGCTTATAAATGAATAGCCATGGTTAATACATGGCATTTATTCTGCACTATAGATTATCACAGAGTCATATTTCACGAGGTTCAAGTCAGAAAGACCACAGATACAGGTTAATTAGAAAAAGCCTTCCCCCCAAAGATATGTTAGTGTCTCAGAAATTCTGGATACAAATTCATTGCTAACTTGGTCTCAAGGTATAATAAAAATGAAGAAAAGAAGAAAGAAAAACACATCTGGACTACTTCTCAGAGTGGGGGAGGGGAAGCAGAAAGGAGATGGTTTCCACATGTAAAGCAAAAAGACAGAAACATTCTGCAATGCAGAAAATACGTGGGTGGGTTTCGTTCTCCATTTCTTATGCCATTGACAGCATGATCATTGACTATACAGGAAAAGCATGGCAGAAAAAGACATAATGAAATCCTCACTAAACCAAAGCTCAAGGGACATAGTTCCACTCATGATGGTCTATTCTGAGGAAAAAGAGAACAGACAAAAATAGAATACCTAGAATTATCTATATACCTTCTCACAGCAAACATAATGCTTATTCATAGAGGAACTGTTTGCAAACCAAGAAAACAAACCAAAAGAGAGAGAGAAGAAAAAAAAGAAAAATAAAATAAAACTCCACAGGACAGATCTACGGATGGTCATAGCCAAGTAGACAAAGTCTCAGTATTCCTGGACCCACCCTAGAGATAGAAACTGCTGAGACATTACATGTACACTTAATATGTGTTCAAGCCTCTCTGACCGACGTAAGAAAAAATCTGAGGGAACAAGAACATCTGCCCAACTCCTCCTCACAAATATCTCCTGTCAGTGTGTTTCACTTAACTGTCAAAGCACTATCCCTGAAGTGTACACAGACCTGAATTCTATTCCCAAGGTTCTAAAACTTGACATTGAAAGAATGCCATTCTACCTGTTAATTTAAATAAAATTAATCCAAAGTGTAGCTCAATTTACCATGTTTTCTGTGCTCCAGTCAGCATAATCTACAGTTAGCTGAAAACAAAAAGCTAAAAAGCAGGTGACTCCTGAAAAGCAGGTGACTCCTGAATGACACCTGGAGCTCATCCTCCAGGGATGAAAGACAACCTGAGAGAAAGGGCTTGTCATTACCATCAGCTAATCACCAACACTGTTATTTCTGAACTTTCAATCCTTACACTATTAGATAATATGTGCTTAAAGTAGAATTAAGATAATCTTAAGTATACTACCTATATTATAATCACAACATATGATATATTTTATAATATTGCCTTAGCTCAGGCTAATAAAACAAAATGCCACAGACTGGGTCGCTTAAACAACAGAGATTTATTTTCTCACAGATCTGGAGACTGGGTGTCCAAGATCAGGTGACCAGCAGGGTCAAGTTCTGGCGAGACCGCTCTTCCTGCCCTTGTGCCGTTTCCCCACATGGCCATCCCCTGGCTCGCTCACGGAGGAACAGAGCACGCTGTCTACTGTCTCTTCTCATAAAGGCCCTAATCCCAGCACAGGGGCCCCAGTCTCATAAACTCGTCTAATCCTAATTTCCTCTCCAAGGCCCGTCTCCAAATACCATCACATCGAGGGTAGGGCTTCAACAGACTATGAGGCGGCACATTCAGTTCGCAACAAATACCTAATATAAGTAATATACATTGTTTATAACTAGGTTACATACTATATTTGACTATATTATATATTACCTTAATTTCTAGTGAATAAATTTATATTAAATATTTAACTTTATATAACATGTTTTGAGTGTAATATGAAATGGTAGTTATGTGACAGATGCTTATTCAGAAAAAAACTGTAAATATATCTGCAAATTTCTTTAAAATATTTGAGTTTAAAACAATCTGTGTGTGCATGTGAGTGTGTGTGTGTGTCTATGAGAGCAAGAAAGGGGAGAGAGAGCGTGCACACAGGTTACAAAATATTTATCACTGGTCTGCGGTTCTTTTAATTTCTCTGTAGATTTGAAATTCATCAAAACAAAAATTGAGAAAAATCACCAAATTAACCAGAATGATGTTTTCAATCTAAATAATATTATAATGACAGTTGCAATGCCTTTAAAATCTCTTTCTTTTGCTAGGCATTTAGAAATATGTCATGTGATGGACATAATTTGATTTGTTTGTTCCCTCGTGAGCCCTGCCACATTATTAAACCACGACTTACAATTAAAAACAAAAGCAGGATTACACCTGTGTCCACAGGCAGGCTAGGGACTCTGCCTGTTAAGGTAATAGCAGAGGAAAGCACGGAGAAGTGCAGACAGGGAAGAAACAAATAAGGCAGAGCGAAGGGAAGGAGCGAAGGGCACTGTAAATGACTTATGTCCTGGCAACCTTTTTGTTGTGCCCGCACCCCACGACAGGATGATTAACTGGTCTGGCTCCTTCGGTCGAAGGAGCTGAGGAGACGGCCGAGCGAACGCCAGGGCTCCTGCAGCCCACAGGACTGTCATTATGAAGTCACTCTTCTTGCCTATGTTGTTTTATGAATGTCTCTGACTAATGTCCTGTTTTTGCCTTAATTTTTGACTTCACTATTGTTATATTTGCCATTTTGTAGCATTATAGAAACGGAAAGGAAGAACTCCGGAGTTTACATAGTTGAGATACGCACGTTCAACCGTCCTAGTATGTTCTCAACAGTGAGGAATGGTTCCCCTCTGGGAAACTGTGGGGCACATTCCCACACCCTCTACCAACACCCTGGCCCCAGCATGATTCGTTATGGTCAGGTCATCACTCAGGACGGTGCGGTTACTGCTGTGGTGACTAAGTGTGTCTAAAATACTTATCTATCTATCTATCTATCTATCTATCTATCTATCTATCTATCTATGTATCTATCTATCTATCTATCTATGAAAGAGATTAGAACTTGGAGAAAAAAAGAAAGTTTAATGGCGACAAGAATTGTGGAAGGGCATAAAAGCAGGGGGAGAAAAAGAGGTAAGAACTCAATGTTCAGTCCTTCTATCGGTAGGTAGGTAGGTGGGTAACTGGTTGATAACCTGATCAATACATGATAGATAGATAGATAGATAGATAGATAGATAGATAGATAGATAGATGATAGATAGATAGATAGATAGATAGATAGATAGATAGATAGATAGATGATAGATAGATAGATAGATAGATAGATAGATAGATAGATAGATAGAAAGAAACAAACAATCACTAGTTCTAGAAGATACTCGGTTATGGGGAGAAAGAAAAACTGTTCCATGATCACTTTGGAAATGCTGCATGCTACCTCCTCCGCACGATTCACGTTGAGGAGTGGTACATGATAGACTCTAACAAGTTCTGCAGGAACAAGAACGCTGGTACCATTTAAAGATAGGAGCCTGTTGTTGCTTCCGCTCACTAAATTACAACCAATACAGGCATGTCAAACAGCAACACATTTCAAATCCACGTCCTGCTTGGAGCTGTACAAAAGAAGACTGCACTAGGCTGATGATCTCTACTACGGCATGAGCTAAGAAAACAATTTCCATTAATCTTAAGTGATTAGGCTTTTTATCAAGCTGTCTACCATGAGACAAAGTAGAATATGTAATATATCTTAAATGACAGTAATCATGCTTTAATAACTCTGTTTTCTTTTATTAACTGTTTTTCAATACATTTCCAATTATACCCATAGCTTCTAAATTACCCAGGGGAAGGAGGACCAAGGTTTTATATTTTCTAGCATCCTAGCTTGCTAAACTCCTGGTGGATGCATTCACTTCATAAAGATGTTGTGGGTGGTGAATACTGCCCTAGGTGGATGTAATGATAACAGCTATGGCTTTTGCATTCAAAGATGCAGAGGAAGAATAAGTGAACACTTTCGTAAGCAAGCACCGTATGGTTTGCTAGATGCATTGACAAACCAGAAAAATCGCACTGATTCTGGAGGGTCAGGAAAACATTACTTGAAAAACTACATGTCAGTGAAGCTGGAAGACTGAATGGAATTAGACAAAATAAGACTGATTGTGTGTGTAGGGGCTGGGGTGGGGGTGTCCAGGTAAAGTGCATATGCAAATGCATGAGGCAGAAAAGAGTTGGGACACTAGGGAAAATGGAAGAAGGGCACTGGCATCTCTACCAGAGGAAGGGCGAGGGCAAAGTGAATGAGTGAGAAACGATCACTCTGTACGTCCTCACACACTCCAAGAGACTGTCTGCTTTAAAATATATATATATGCAACTAGTTAATTAAAACACATTTAATTCCAAGTCTGACTACATTTGGCCAAGCATCCCAGGGGCCCATGTGGGATCACCTCTCCTTTCATCTCTTTCTTCCCTGTGCCACCCGAATTCAAAACATTTTTGAGGTAGTGTGGAGGGTGTGCAATGACTGAACATCTTGTTTCAGTGGCTTCCTTTGGCTAGAGATTCAGTTTTTATTTGTTATGTTTATGCCTAACTTCTTCTATTTTCTTCCCCCTCCATAAAACAAAGACAGTTCTTTCATTGCCCAGTTAATATAAACTGTAGGTGAAACATTTCATTTTCAGCTTTAGGGCAAGGCTTCTGCCTTGTTCTTTTTTTCATTAAACTCTCATTTTTTTCCCCAGTAGGTTACATGCAAAGTGTTGACTAGCCGCGACTCAGCTGGTCTCTAGAAAGAGGAACTACAAATCACACCCAGTACCAGGACTGCATTCCTCTTCGCTGGCACCGGTGTCTGCAGGAATCACTCCTGCCATCCTCGGTCCTTGTCCTCCACCACGGGGGTCCTCAAAGCCTCATCTCCCCCACTCCGAATGACCGGTGACTGTGTTACTTGTTTTCCAAACTACCTTACTTGGTAGTTTGTTTGTTTGTATAAAAACTACAAGCTAAGGAGATAATCCTCCACTGATAGAATTTGGGACAAAAAAGGGTAGGGAAGAACTGTGTGGAAGCACATGCCAAGGGGCTTCCATCTGAGACCTTCTCTTAGAACTGTTCCCTCTGCTCTTTTTTGTCTTCGCTTAACAATATATCCTAAAATGATCTCCACATCAGTTCACAGAGATCACCTTCATGTCTGTAACAGCTACAGAGCGCTCCACTGTGTGCTGTGCAATGTACAAGAGTTAATTCTACCTCCCTCCTATGGGCGGACATTTAGGTTGTTTCCAATATTTTGCAATTACAAACAATACCACAATAAATGAGACCTTTATACACGTGTAATTTCCACTGCTGGGTCTAGAAGAGTGTATACAAATATCCATGTATCTGCTCACTTATATAAAATGAAACACAGAAAAGATACACTAGGCACACATGGGTGAGTTGCACCCAAGGGATAAACGGGAACAGAACGGAAACAGGTGGTTCAGTGGAGGGTAGAAGGGATGGGGAGTGGCATTTCTTTGAGTATCACTTTTCATATATTTCTGACTTTAGAGCTGTGCTAACGTGTCACACATTATATCATAAATAATCCAGGTAAATAAATATGGGAGGATGGTATATAAACATTAACAAATAAAATTAACTTTATTATAAATGAACAGCATAATCACAGTGAAGGGGGTAACTTAAGTAACCATGAAATATTATATATTGATTATATAATCTAAGGCTGAAGACTCCCCCCTCAAATATAAAATGCATGCCACAGTCGGTTTATTTTCACAGGGGTACAGGTTAACAACTTCTGTATCATAGATAATGGGGGCAGCTTTCTCACTGGGGGAAAAAAAAGAGTTATAAATAAGAAAGACAAGGCCGAATTCTTGTTATGCTGGACTGAAATTAGAAGTATTTGTGTAAAGTTATGGATTTTAATATATATACTGGTAAAGACATAGATACAAATGTATACATGTATGTGTGTGTACACTTTTGTGCATACATTTTCTAGCTCTGTTCACAGAGAGGGCCCGAAGTCAGTGGTAACTGTGATCATGGCTTCTAGGAAGCAGGAGTCCTAGGTAAAATGCCCTGATTCCAGAATGGGACAAGCAAAGCACAAGATGAGCCTACAACAGCTTGGGGTATGAAATATAAGACTCTGCTTTAAAATGTGCTTAAACATGATGGGGACAGCAGCTAACTGGAGGTGCCTCCAGCAGCCAAATCAGAAATACTTTAAAGAAACAAAATAAGCCCTGGCCGGTTTGGCTCAGCAGTTAGAGCGTCAGCCTGCAGACCAATGACTCTCGGGTTTGATTACAGTCAAGGGCATGTACCTCGGTTGCAGTTCGTCCCTGGCCTTGGTTGGGTCATACAGGAGGCAACCAGTCGATGTGTCTCTCTCACATTGATGCTTCTCTCTCTCTCTCTCTCTCTCTCTCTCTCTCTCTCTCTCTCTCTCTCTCCCACCCTCCCTCTCACTCTATCTGAAGATAAATGGAAAAATATCCTCAGGTAAGGATTTAAAAAAAATAAACAAAATAAAGAGTGGCAGCAATAAAACAGCCCAACATATAAAATAAGAATCCATGATCTCATATTAATACAAACAAATATAGAATAAAGAAAAGCAAGGTCCTTATCATAAAATTCCAACTGATAAATGAAAAGGGAATATAAAACTAAAATGTCACCACTTGGCAAATGTCATGGTATTAACTGTGAAACCAACAGTTACTAAGGAAAGAATCAATAATGGACACTAAAATTAATGGGGAAAAGTACATCGTCTGAGTATGGTAATTACAAAGGGAAAATGGTAACTTTTAAATTACAAATGGAAAAAGAATCATCTTACAGCGGAGAAACCCAGCAGATAACATACTAACTAAATGACCCATGTTCGCATCACCAGTAATGGGATAAATAGACATAATGTGCCTCCTGATAGAATGTCCAGAGAAGGTCACAATATTCACTTTGTGTTATTCTTAAAATGTGCAATCTAAATGTAGCCGTGAAGAAATATAAGAAAAAGCTCAAAATGACAGATAACCTTCAAAATGACTGGCCAATATGCTTCCGAAGTTTTCAGGTCATGAAATATCAAAACAGACGGAGGAACTGATTCAACGTAAAGGAAACTAAGGAATCATGACAACACGTGACCTGGGCCTGGACTCTGGACCAAGGAGAAAACACCGCTGGGAAAACTGTCAAATTTCCGAAAAAGGTCTGTCGATTTCATGGGTTGGCAAACTAAAGCCAGCTGGTCACCTATTTTTAGGATTAAAGTTTTTAAAACACAGCCATTACCATTCAGGTAAATATCCTCTACAGCTGCTCTTGCGTAACACAGGTGAGAAGTAGCTACAGGGACCTTACAGCCAACAAAGCCCCAAAAACGTAGTCAGAAAAAGGGTGCTAAACTCTGGATTAAAAAATAGCATTGGATCAAGGTTAATTATTTTTTATTTTGATAATTGCATTGTTTTTCTTTTCTTTTTTTCTTTTTTTTTTTTTTAATGTTAGTTTGGGGAATCTGAGAGAATAGTTTACAGGAATTCTGGGTGGGTTTTTTTTAAAAAAACTGTTTGGTAAGTCTAAAAATATTTCAAAATGCAAAGTTCAAAAATAAATCTATACCTCGGAGCCTAGTTATTTCCCTTGTCAGAGTGGTCTAGTCATGTGTAAGATGGATTCTTCTTGGCTTAAAACATCGAAGTTGGGCCCTTCGTTGCCTCTGGTGAGAAGTGGCTACCCTTACGGAGGGCTAAATATGGAAATGCAAAATCCATGCACTTAGCCAGAAAGTGCTCTTACCAGAAGGCCCTTTATGGTTGCCATTTATTCCAAGTCAGGCTCTGGGCTGAGTGCTTTACACCTATTTTCTTGTAAAGAACTGCATTTGCAAAAAGGAAAATCCATTTACTTAAAGATTTCTAATTCCATAAACACACTTTTTAGTAGATAGTAAAGTAAGCGAGCACAGGCTGGAGAGGAACAGCATGAAATAGTGACTCAACCTTCAACTGGGTTATTTTTAGCAAAATTCCTGCATGCCAAACAGCCCAAACATATTAACGGAGGTTTTCTGACTCTACTTTGTTATAAACATTATCTGAATAAAAGGCGTCATATCATGCCTGGGGATACAGGTTAATACCATAATCCATGAGCTCTAAGGTACCATTGTTAAAAGTTGCATCAGTATTGTATATACCACTAAGAAAAAAGTTTTGCCAATTTTAATTGGAAGATGTCATCAATTAATACTTCCAAATTCAGAGATAATAAAATGTGTATCTTTGAATAAAATACAATATATGGCATATACTTAATATATGGTCAACATAGATATTGAAAGTGCCTTTTACTAATTTGATTTTTTATCCTCGAGGACATTTTTTGTTCAGATAGAGTGGGAGGGAGAGAGAGGAAGAGAGAGAGAGAGAAACATCGACGTGAAAGTGACACATCGAGTGGCTGCCACCCGCACGACCAACCAGGGCCGACCAACCAGGGCCGACCAACCAGGGCCGGGGACAAACCGCAACCGAAGCACATGCCCCCAGCGGGAACCGAACCCGGGTCTCTCCGGACCGCAGGCCTACGCTCCAACCGCTGAGCCAAACCGGCCAGGGCGCCTTTTCCTAATTTGGATTGTTCTATGTAGAATGATATTCCAGGTCTGACTTAAAGAAAATATTGACGGAAGCAGATGGTCAGTTAAAATTGTTGCTAAAACTCACACTAAGGGGAATGGTGGTCAAAACTTGGAAATTTCAGATCCAATGAATAGAAGAAGCTGCATGATTGGATGTTGAGAACTCAAACTGCCCTCTGCGCAGACCACGTCAGCAGCAAGCCAATGACCTTCTCACACACCTCTGCATTCCTATTCGTGTTCCACACCTGGTATCAGTGACAGTCAATACACCACCTGAAAGAAATCAGTCCATTATTGCTGATTTCTAAGCTCTCAGAATTGGCATCTTGAAGACACTGGAATAAGTGGCTAATTTTTTGTACCTTTAGTTCTGAATGGTGGTTATTCTGTAGAGGTTATGTGGTCTAATAACTTAAGGTCAAACTGCCCTAGTTCTTTCTTTCTTTGTTTATTGTCCATGTTCAAATCAAGGGTAGCCAGGAAATTTCATAGTTAGGTCTTCTATATCATCTAGTCTAAGATCCTTTATTCCAACATGAAAAGACAAAAGCAAAGGAGGGTGACAATAATTGCATAAGGAAAGGGAGTAAAGCAAACTAGAGCAATGCCCAGCCCACAGTCCAGGCCTCCCCATTCTTGATCCAACACTTCCATCCCATCATGCAGAGGACTGAACCTTGTCTGATACTTGCAGCCACCCTGAAATTCCTCCGCCACCGACATACCATTATCACAATCCTGGCTAGCATGCCTCTTTTCATATATTTTGGCATCCATTGAATTTATTTTCCTTTTAAAAAAAATGATTCCAAATGTGCTGCTGATGATTGAGGGGATATATATTTTTAAATCTTTTAAAAAGCAATTTGTATAAAAATAAAGCCACCTAAAGCAATAGCAATTTTGTAATAGTATTCCAACCACAAATCTCCCGTCTGGGGAGACCAATCAGGAAACACAGTAGGGGTTTTAAACTACTGTCAGTAGCTGTAGTTTGAATTAAAATGTATATAAATCCAATTTCATATCAGTTCTTCAGATGTATATTCAAATGAACATATAGCCATAGTTTGTACCTACCACCCTGCCTATATTGTCTTCCATACTCCTGAACTATGTACTCTGAAGTACTCAGAGAGCAGAAATTAACAGATTAAAATCCGAGATGCACATACTGGATTTATAACACAGCTGCAGTTAACATTCAGATGCATGGGGCAGCGAAGACAATTTTCTTTCCAAGTAATGACTGGTAACCTACAGACAGTGCACTAAACAAGATAGATTATGGAATTCTGGAACACTCAGCATTCCCGAGAATATGTCAAAGAGCACATCAAACCAATCAGCAGCTCAGCAAAGCCCTTCAAGATCAGACCACGTCTTCCGTAACTCTGATTTAATGAAGTTCACGAAAGCCACTTTAAAGGAAGAAGCATTTGACAAAATTTAGGGTACAGAGATTTCTAATTAAAACACTCCCTATAGCAAAGAAAGCTTCCGATGTGAATGACGGTGATTCAGCATGTTACAACCATTTGGAAGGGCTATGCACATTTGCATGTGATAGAAAACAGGACACAACACGGATACAGGGACATGGTGAGATAAGCAAGGCACCTGACCGGGTTGATAAATGTACTGCACACAGAACCCTCAAGGATAGGAAAAGAAAGTGGAAATGGTGATGGGACACACACACAAAAAAACCCTGAACAGAACAGATTTCTAATGCATTGTAATTTGAGTCTGCATACCAACTAGAATCATTTTAACTAATTCAGAAAAAAATTGAAAGTGATCACAGAGTCAGCCAATGTATATAAACTCTCCATTAACCCCCACTTCCAAGCTTTCATGGTATAATGATAATTGGTATTCATAGATTTAGAGTCAGTACCACTTTATGAATCATCATAGAAGATCATCAGAAACACATCCACTTAATGAATATAATGCACAGTATCCTTTGAATAAGTAACTGTACTTGATGCTGAGCATCTACAAAATACAAAGGTCATAATATAGGTATTGAAAGGAGAGAACTAATGACATTGTACTGTATTTTTCAAAACCTGGTAATCCACATATGGTATAAATGGTAACTTCATTTCAGGACGTTCAATTCACCACTGTATCTCATGTCAAAGATGACAGAGTTTCCATATGATTGCCACATGCCTCACAATCTCTTCACGCACAAGAGACTTCAATTACATTAAAAACATTCACAAATGAAGATCTATGCAAATGGATATGTATTCTAAACGAGTGGTGAAGTCTTCTCATCCCAGAATTTAGAAACCGAAAGAAGTTGGTAGCTGTGTAAAGAATTTCTGTTTTGAGAGCATTACTAGTCCATGTGCAAGAAGAAAAAGAAAGTGTGAGGTCATAGATGTGTTCAGACTTTTGCTAAGTGTTAAAGCAAGAAAGTGAAACAAAATAAAAATACATGCATTCAAAAACAAATACAATTTCTGCTTAAAAGGGCTTATAATGTATAGGTCTATTTTCCCATCTATTTCATATATATTCATAAGCCATCATAATTTTAAATAGGTTAACTCTTAACCTATTCAGATTAAAAATACTGTTTCCATGTATCCCTATAAGGGTTTACTGCAATATCAGCTCTACAGGACACCAAAAGACATAGTACCAATTCCTACAAATTTATATATAGGAAATCATGGAGGACTGTCACTGTACATAATTGTGTGTACCACAAATCCAAGAATATTTCAGAAGAAAAAAGATAGTTGGAATGGAATGACTCAAGGGTTAAAACATTTTTTGAAGAAGAGATGGAAATCAAACTATGATTTAAATACATAATATAGCAGATAAAAAACAGGAAACTTGTTCTAAAATATCTGGATAGTAAGCAATGATCTGGGGCCTAGTGCTCCAAATTTAATATAAATATGGAAAAGTGCTATTATAGATACAGTAACTCCCCAATCACCTGGAGGACAGTCATATGGAAATCTCCACTGTCTAGAGTAAAACAATACCAATAAGAAAAGAAAAAAGAAAGAAATACAGAGGGGAAGGGAAGGAAGAAGGGAGGAAGGAAAGAGGGGTAAGAAAAGGGGAGAAAATAAAAGAAAGAAAAAACAAATGAAAGGAGAGGAAAGGGGGAAAGAAAAGGAAGAAAACTAGCTAGCTGGCTAGCTCCTGGAAAAAAAAAAAAAAAGCATGTTGTCAAGACATAGGCTACATTGCTTTACTCAAAGAACTATTAGTCAAAGCACATTTGCTTATTCAAACAACTGAACCTTATGTGGGGCCTAGGATGTACCAGGTACTGTTCTTGGCACTGGCAATATAACTCTCCAAACACCCGTGTCACTGAAGGGGGTGTTCATTTGCCTGGGCACATCGAAGCCCAGCAAGATGTGAACAGGAGTTGGCAGCAAAGGAAGTAAAGTTTTAAGGAAATGGCACCAAACCCGGAGTCACAGGTGAGCTTTTGCCCAAACACCTGTCTTCCTGATGGCTTTTAGGGGATGGGTTACACAGTCTAAGAGAAGATATAGACCAGCAAATAAACCAAGCCAACATAGTAATGTGCAGTGATCTCTATCCTGGGGAAATAAGAGGGTGAAATAGGAGCACATAGCAGTGGAATAAGCCCAGCTTTGGTGGGTCAGGGAAGGCCTCCTGAGTAAGGGCACAGAAACCTCATTTCTCCAATATAACTTTTCTCCTTTCTTTCCTCCTGATTCCAGCTGGCCTTGTCTGGTCTAACAGCCTGCTGGCTCACCTGCCTCCCTCTTCCTTGCATGTCCACTCCCTTAAACAGTAAGCCCTTAGGGCAGTAGCACCAACAGTCTGAAGAACAAAGCCTCAGGTCTGTTGAGCACAGAAACAGAGTTTCAGTCAAACTAAAGCTAACACCTAGGCCTTCGTTGTGTTTCAGTTCCAGATCCAGAAAAGCAAACAAATCCACCGACCACATCCTTTCGAAGCCAGACAGAATGAGCCAGGACTGACATCAGGTCCAGAGGCATTGATAGACGGCCCCCAACCATTCAGGACAGCCCACAACCCTAACTCCCTTAGTCACCACGATTAATGATGTTTTTCCTATATACCCCATCCCCTGAAATCCACCAGGAAGCCAGGTTCTAGAGCACTGACCCACCTGTGACTCCAGGTTGGCACCGCCCTTTTCTCAAATAAATCTTTACTTTCTTTGCTGCAAACACCTGTACGCATCTCACTGGGCTTTGACGCACCCAGGCAAACAAACCCCTTTAGTTCGGTGACACATGAAGGCACTGTCCTCCAACCTGAGATGGAAGAAGTGGTAAGGGTGAGAGAAAAGAAAAGGGAAGGGAAGACTAATGCAGGCGGAATGAACAAAGCTTACCAGGGCAACAGAAGTAGGCCATACAGTCGGAACATGGAGTGAGAGGGGAAACTAGGTCACAAGGACGCCAGAAGAAAGCCGGGGCCAGTCATGCAGAGCCTTGTAAGTTACTTGGCTTTACTCTGCTGGCAACTGAGCCATTCAAGAAATTTAAGCAGAAAAATCACAGCATTAGGCTTTCCCATTAGGATGATCACTTCAGCTGCAATGTGAAGAAGAGAACAGAAGGCAGACAAGACTGGTATCAGGGGAATCAATTAGGAGACTGTGGATGAACAAGATAAGATATAATAGTAGCCAAAACAGAGGTAGTAGGAAAGGGGAGAGGGGGAAAAAAAGGTAAAATTCATAAAAGTTTAGAGAGAATAATTGTTTTATTACCACTCATTTGCATAGCGAACATATTGAGCACTGACCCTGTGCCTAGAGCTCCTTGGAGCCAGGGAAACACACCAACAAGATGCACAGCACACTCTCGTCCGCTGGCTGAGTAACGAGAGCTGAGGAATGGGAAGTAGGCCCCAGTGTCTTGTCCATGGTGGCACTGCATAACTAGGCTCTCAGTGGCTACTTCAATCTGCTTGACATACAGAAGTGGAAGACCAAGAAAGCTATTTTTAAAAGGCTTTTTGGAAGGAAAAGTAGGTATAGCTTTGTCACTGAGAGTCAGGTTTACAGGCTGCTAAGATTAAAAGAAGAGAGGCTGAACTCAATATTCAGAGTTCCCATCTGGGCAGGTATTTCCTAATAAGGTGTAAAAAAAAAAAATTAAGTTGCTTTGACTTGGCACAGAAGCACAGGTTAATTGCTAACACTGTAGGAAGGTACACTTTGGGGTTTGAGCTGAATAATGGCATTTAAAAACTTCCCAATACAGTCCTTAGATATTTTCCAAGTTCTTCCAAAGAAAGGAGCTGTAGTGGATTAAAATGGGCCACGGATTCTTTAACATGCCTCCCATCGAGAGGTTGGGTCCATGCCCCGTCCCCTTCAATCTGACTAGCCTCTGACTGCACTGACCAGTGGACCGTTTCCAGGTCCAGTCCGAACGAGACTGGCAGCTCTCACTTGCCTCTTGGAACACATGCTCTTGGAAACCATCAGCCACGGGAGAAGAGTGACGATCTTGATACCACCGAACTGTGAGAATTTGAGCCACCTACAAAGCTTCTATAGGACAATATGCTTTGTGGAGAGAAAAGCCACAGAGAACTGAGGTGCTGAACACTGAGTGAAGAACCCATCTTAGAAAGAAATCGTCTAGCCCCAGCGATGGATCCAAAGCAAATCACACAGTCCAGCCCTTCCTAACATCCTCACCAAGAAAACTGAGACGTGCCTAAAATGGTTGTATAGCCACTAAATTTTAATGTAGTTTGTTATGTAGCAATTATCCAAAGACATTTGGGAAGGAATTATAAGTGAACTAAGAAAATGAGGCCATCTTTTTAGGATCAAGAGAACCTCTGCCTCACCTCAGGAAGAATATATCAGCAACATACAATGTGACCAGGTCAGTGATCTAGGGTACTATATAGACTAAGCAAAGTAAAATAAATTATGCAAAACAAAAGGAAAGGCTCAATTACCTTGAAAACATATGCATATGGAATAGCTTCCGTTGCACTAGAGTTCACTACACCCCTCTGTTAACATCTTGCAAGATGTTGATTTTAAATGCTTATTAACAAAGATGTCATAAGCTCAGAATAATTTCCACAATAAATTTTTCCAATGACAGTCTGTCACTCATGCATTGCAGCACTGTCTCTGCATTGCCTAATATATCAGAAGAAAGAGTAAGACAAGAGGGGAAAGAAAGAAAGAATAAACACATCAGCAGAGAAAAAAAATGACCCACTTATTTTATCCTATTTAGAGTGTAACAGCAGATGAAGACATAAAAAAGAAAAGAAAAGAAAAAAAAAGAGCACTCTTTGATTCCAATAAATTTCCTTGTATTCAGCACAACCTTTCAAATAATTACTGAACATAGCCAAAACAAACCGTGGGCAGTCATTAATATTTTATTTGTATTGTATTTTCAATGTATATTTCATTTATTTTCAGACTAAGTAATACATTTACATTATTCAAACTCCAAACTTTGTATAGAGAATGGAGAGAAAGCTACCCTCCCAACCCTGTCTTCAGCCTCTCCATGCCCTCCCTAGAGACAACAAATACATTTACTTTCCTGTGCATATTTTTATAAACATATTATTCACTGAGAGCACATTTGCTTTCATATAATTATACTTAAATACATTCCATATATATTTGTATGAGTATATATATATATGCATTTTATATAAAAATGTTACGTATGAATGTGGATATGTAAATGTGTGTAATTTTCCACCTTTTCTTCACAACCATTATACACTGTCTTGAACCTTTCCACCCCCAACATCTTTTGGGAGGCTTTTCAATATTAATACGCATAGAGATACCATGCTCATGTTTTGAGTAATAACATCTGGCATACTGTTCTGTATTTATCCACAACCCCATGGATCAACAGTAGGATGCCTGCATTTCCAAGATGTACAAGTTCAGGGTCAAAGGGCGTATATATTCGTAATTCAGATAATTCTGTACCTTCTGCATACATAGAGACTGTATAAAGTTACAGTCCCAAAGGCAATGGTTGATTGTGTGCACAGACATGACCACAGCATTATTAATGCTGTTGAGATTTTTGCCAATTTGATAGGTAAAATCTTAGTGTTTTGGTGTGTTTTATTTTAAAATGCCATGTATTATTGTTCCTGTTTAAGAGCATCAGTGCTTCATAGTCTGTGAAGTCTTGGCTCATATTCTTTGTCTACTTTTCCATTGAGTTATTGGTCTTTGTCCTCTTAATTTCTAGGAATCCTTTTTTTGAAGAAATTAACGTTTTGGCTGTGATAGGAGTTTCAAAAATCATTTTCCTGATCTGCTTTTTTTTCTTTTTAATTATCGTTATTGTTGAAAGTATTACAGATGCCCCCGCTTGTCCCCCTGTATCCCGCTCCCACTCCCCTCAGGGCTTCACTGTACTATTATTGTCTGTGCCCATGGGTTGTGCATCTATGTATATAAATTCTTGCTTTTTGAATTTGCTTATGAGGGTTCTTAAAATAGTTGAATTTATCAAACTTTTCTCCCATGACCTGTGCATTTCAGGTCATAGTTGCAAAGACTGCCTTTGTTGGTTTATTTTGCTTTAAGGAGTCACCATGCTCTACAAAAAGCAAACAGGTTAGTCAAGTGCCCTTAGAAATATCATCACTGAGAAATCTTTACAGAACAAAAAATGTCTTCTAAGATCCTTATTAATGAACCATTTATTTCCAATAACACTTGAATCAATGCAATTATAGTGTAATTTTTTTAAAGGGAGACAATTTCTTGGTGTTCACTACACAACAGAATTTTACTTGTAATTTTTGATGTTAATAGTTTTTTACTTTTCAAATTATTGAGGAAATGACATCAGCAAGTTGGGGGACTAGAGGGTCTCAACACTTATCTCCCCATTCAAAACAGCAAAACAATAAACAACTACAAATCAGATGAAAATAGCTCTGGGAAAGCTCTGGACCATAACAAAGAAGTGGAAGAACCCTGCAGAGCTCAAAAACCAAAGACAGCTGCAAAGGAAAACACAGGAAGCATTTTACCTGCATCAGCCCCTGGTGAGTCTAATCACAGAGCTGAGCTGCTACCATTCTTCCACTGCCCTCTGCGGTCAGAGTTGGACACTGATCCATCATCCCCAGGGCATGCTTCTACTTCATCCTGCCCCATAGACCAAAACACGCTGTACCCTACCATCCCAGGACCTGTGCTGCTGATCCCCCACATACCCATAGGGCCCAAGTCACTGCCATGAGCCCCAGAGACCCAGGTTTCAGTTCCTTGGGAGACATGCGCAGGCCTGCATTCCAGACACTGACTCCACCACCACAGAAAGTACATCTACATCCCAGGACCCAAATGTTGTAGTCGTTTGGCAAGTACCTGATTCCGTGAGCCTGGCTCTGCTGCTACCCTGTGTCAGCACACCAGACCTGGCACCAAGAGGGATCCCCTAAGATAAAACATCCTCCCACAGGCAAAAAGAGAAGAGCAAGAGGACCCCAGCATCCTTCACCTGTGAGGATTATAAAAGCCCTAGCAGCCACTGCCACTCAGAGACCTCTGCAGTCTTGGGCACAGAAAACCCAAGATGACCTCAGCTAACAGATATACGGAGATGGTGCCATTGTGGCCTCCTAGAAAGCAGAGATGCTGAACCCCACCCAGGTGGCATCCTTGCAGCGATCTTCAGGTGAAAGGTTTTCCCCACCAAAGTCAATCGGAAAAAAGCTAGATGAGAAAACTGGCCCCTCAAATGCACAGATACCAATGAGTAGCCATAAGAAGCATGAAAATGCAAAAACAGGACACCACCAAAGGAAAAGAAGAACATTGCATTAACTGATCCCCAAGAAATGGAATGAAAATAGTAAGTTTTACCTTTTGGAGGTGATGGTTTCTTAATGCTATAAACTTATTCCTTCCTAAGGGATAATATTTCTCAGGTAGGTATGTGGGTGCGTGTACGCTATAACTTGATGGTGCCACATTCCATTATATATGAGACTTTAAAACATTTACACTGGTGCCCAGCTGGTGTGACTCAGTGGATTGAGCATCCTCCCATGTACCAAGAGGTTCGATTCCTGGTCAGACACATGCCTGGGTTGTGGACCCAACCCAGTAGGGGGCGTGCAGGAGGGAGCCTATCGATGTTTCTCTCTCACATCAATGTTTCTATCTCTCTCTCCCTCTCCCTTCCTCTCTCTCAAAAAAAAATAAATAAAAACATATTTTTAAAAATAATAAAATATATAAATAAATAAAATATTAACACTGGCATATGCCAACATGTCCACCTTTATAGAATGTAATTAAAATGTATAAATATAGTTAATATTCTGAGTTCAAAGCTTTAAATATCAGAAATATTTTATGAATCCCCTTTAAGATCACTTACAACTTTTAAAGGTTATAACTGTCTAAAAGTTTTATGAGACATGTAGGGGAATAGGTGGGTAAGACAAAAAAATAAAGGATTTTCAATGATTTCTTTTTAATTTTTTTTTTTTTTTATCCTCACCTGAGGACATTTTTCATTTTTTGTTCAGATAGAGTGGGAGGGAGAGAGAGAGAAACATCGATGTGAAAGGGACACATCGAGTGGCTGCCTCACGCACGACCCAACCAGGGCCAGGGACAAACTGCAACCAAGGTACGTGCCCTTAATGGGAACCAAACCCAGGACTCTCTGGACTGTGGGCAGACGCTCTAACCACTGAGCAAAACTGACCAGGCAGGGCTTCAGTGATTTTTTGATTAAAAAAAATATATTTCATGGCTTTGGAATTGGGACCTCTGATAAAAGTACTTGCACATGTGGATTCCTTCAACTAATATTCCGTCATCAGAAGCTTAAGCAGATTTATGTTAGTGTTTTCAACTTGGCTGCCCATAAAATGAATTACAAACACACACACACACACACACACACACACACACACACACACACAGAGTTTTAAAATCTACAGAAAGAAATATATTCACCAAAATAACTATGAGTCTCAAGACATAAGCTTCTATTTTTTTTTTTGTTTTTATTTTATTTCATTCTTTATTTTTTTTAATCGTCACCTGAGGATATTTTTCCATTGAATTTTCCAGGCAGAGTGGGAGGTCAGGAGGGAGAGAGAGAGAGAGAGAAACATCAATGTAAGAGAGACATATTGATTGGTTGCCTCCTGCAATGACCCCGACCGGGCTGGGGATCAAACCCACAACCGAGGTACTTGCCTTTGACTGAAATTCAAATTCACCACTCCTTGGTCCACAGGCCGACAATCCATCCATGAGCCAAACCAGCCAGGGCAATAAGCTTCTATTTAGAAAAACAAAACAGAAAACCTTTTTAGAGCCCTGGCTGGTGTGTCTCAGTTGGTTCGGCATCATCCCGTGCACTGAGAGGTCCCTGGTTCCATTCCTGGTCAGGGCACATGCCCAGGTTTCCAGCTCAATCCCCAGTAGGGGAGTGTGGGAGGCAGAAACGATGTTTCTCTCTCATAGATGTTTTTCTCTCTCCCGCTCCCTTCCTCTCTCTCTAAAATCAATAAAAACAAATTTAAAAATTTTACAGTAATTTTCAGAATCCTTTCTTTCCCACTGAATGAAATCTAAACATTGTCTACTTAATGAAAACAGGAAATTATGCTGAAAACTACAACAAATGCAACCATCATCAAGCACTTGGTCACGAAAGAAGAGGGTGCACAGATTGCAAATCAAAACAAACTCAAAAACAGAAGACAGCACATTCTTACATGTATTTCTAAACATAACACCCCCACCCCATCCCTGTTTCATTAAACGAACTATAAACTTCACTTTAATAAAGACTTAGAAAAAAAATGGAGGATAGAACATTTGACTGTTTCCAAATAATGATGTCCTCAACAATCATTTGAAAAATAGTGAACTCACTCTTTGGGTCAATCTTAAAGATTTAAGATTTGAAATCGAAAGTGGGGAGGGGTGAAGGAATCTATGATTTCCTCGGTGTTCTCTGAACATTATATTGTTGAGTTTGACATGCTCCTGGATTTTATTAATGGAAATTATTCTTTCATTGAGAAAAATTCTTATTGAGGAACAATTATGTACTCGGCACCTTCATTTATTTAAGATACAAACATGAAGACAAAAGAAAAAGACACCCACACTCACGAAGATAACATTTCAGTGGAGGCATCGGTCTGCTGTGATCATCTTCCCTTCTCTTTCTTCACCTAACATTATGCTCTTGAGATAGAACCCCTTTATATGACTACGCTACAACTGATTTACTCCTTCGCAAGTCAATGGTCATTGAGATTATTTCTGAGCATTTTCCTATCCCATATAATTGAACTGTAAACATACTTGTACATATGATTTGGTGAACACATGTTCTGATTGTGAAAAATCAGTGATGGGTTGAACTGTGGGTACCTTAGCAAACCTGAAACGGTGGCATCAACCTCTACTGGTAATCACTCTATCTTACTGCCACACACTTGCAGCACAAAAAAGTGCCTGTCTCAGGTCCTTGATGAAGCAGCAAAAATCATTAATTTTATTTGGTCTCCACCCTTGAGTGCATGTTTTCTTAATAACATAACTTATGCAGAAAGCCATTCTGTTGCATACTGAAGCAGAATGGTCGTCTTAAGGAAAAACCCTTGTGTGATTGAGTTAGAAGTTAAACTAGCGCCCCTCCCCATGGGACATCCTGTTTTACTTGAAAGATTCGAAAAAAAAAACAAAACTATTATTCAGATCTGGATACTTAGCAGCAATTTTCTTGAAAATAAACAGTGAGAATATCTTTTCACATAAAAACATTCACAGAACTTATTCCAATAACAAAATTTGTGCTTCCATTTGAAAATTAGGATTTTTGAAAACTTTTATTGGCCACTGAAATTTTCCAGCTTCCTCATACTCAAAGACTTTTCAGGTGAAGTCAGTAGTAATATTTATGAAAGTCATTTTTATATTTCATTATGAAGTAAGTCAACACTTGGAAGATCTCTTATGGACCTCAGTGAACTAATATTTTCAATTGACAGTTATATGACGTTAAAAATTATGCATGGGTAAAGGCTCATTCTAAATGCAAGCTAACAGTGTAGAAACAGAATAAAATTTCTTTGATAGTGTTTCAGATTGCTATTAAACTTTAGAAAGTTATCACTTGTCAAGTTTTGGTGTAGTATCAAAATGAATGCCTATAAACACATGAAAAAACTATAAAAAAACTCTCTTGTCAAGCGTGTGTTTTTGTGTCACACACACACATAAACATGCATATATACACATATACATACATTAGTGTGAGGCCAACTTTTCTTCATGTATTGCAAACAAAACAACATACCACAATAGACTGATTCCAGAAGAGATCATCGTTGTTTCTTATTAAGCCAAACATTTAAAAGATTTGCAAAAACAAACAAAAAAAATTTTAATAATATCATGATTTTCTGTAAATTTTTGCTTTGGAAAATAGCCATTTTTCATAAAAATATGCCATTCATGATAACATGTAATCGGTTAATTTTTAAAAGTCTAAAAGCAATAGTACTTTTAATTTGTCAAAATTTAATGTCTAATATTTGTAAACATCAATAGAAAAAATCTACATAAGTAAAAGCTCTTTGGGGTTCTCAATAATTTTCAAAATTCTAAAGGGGTCCTGAGACAATCTATTTAAGAATCTATGTTCTCAGAAACATTTCTAGCATAGACATGCTGGGTTTAGAATACATATACACACCTTGAAGTTTATTAGAAAATGAAAAACTATTTTCCAATTTTTGCTGTTAACTTTACATATAAGTGTTCCTCTTCTCTATGCTATCTCCAATTTTCTGAATTATCAGAACATTTAATGTTCGTCATTCTGATGTCAGAGAAATAATATATTATTGTTGTCTAAAAGTTCCTTTTCTAATGACAAGATGAGAGCAACTCAGTGTAGTAACTCTGCACTGATTTTCATAAGAAGATCTAAAGCTTCTAATGGTATTTCTAAATCTTGGAGTACTAGTAATGAAGAAGCTAATTTTTACTGAATAAGTAACACTGGGTATATCCATTATATCCTGTAGCATAAAATAGACTTTGTAACCACTGAACTTGAACTTCTGTTGAATATTAAATGATGCCTAATAATATTCCAGAAACCCCTGATTTTTGCTCTCTTGCTTGTATATCTTATGCTCACAATATGTCCATTCCATAATATATTTTTAGTGAAAAATGAAAAGTACACAAATGTATACAGAATAAGTTCCTTTTAGTAAAATAATACCACCAATAATGTGGGAATTAAATCTGCTTTACTATATTTGTATAAGCAAGTAAAAGGTGTAAGGACAGAGACCGAGCTGTCAACACAGTTTGTATCAGATGGGACACTGGGATAAAATCCAGAAGGAAGAAATATGACCAGCTTTGTCTTTATACATCTTTGCATTGCCTTGTTTCACCTGATAAAATAAAGATAAAATAAAATTCTGTAATCTGAAGAATTTCAAATAAAGACAAAATAAAACAGTATTTCCTTCGCATTTAGTTCCCAATCACAGGTTATTTGTAGCTCAGCTTATGTTAGACCTTCATTAGTCTTTAGTACATGTCTCTGGTCTTCCATCATGTGACCACTCTGGCTATACAGTATACATTTAAATTAAATTCTAGAGAGTCCAACAGAGCTAAAATCATCATACAAAAATAAAATCTGGAAACAGCCCAAGTGTGCCTTAGTAGATGAGTGGATAAAAAAGCTGTGGTACATTTACAAAATAGAATACTATACAGCTGTAAAAAAGAATGATCTCTTACCCTTTGCAACAGCATAGAAGAACCTGGAGATAACTATGCTAAGTGAAATAAGCCAGACAGAGAAAGACAATTATCACATGATCTCACTTACATGTCGAATCTGATGAACACAATAAACTGACAAACAAATAGGTCCAGAGGCATGTATGCATGGAACAGACTGACAGGTCTCAGTGGGAAGGAGGTTGATGGAGGAGGGAAGAGACTAACCAAAGAATGTACACGAATATATGCATAGCCCACAGACAATAATGTGGTGAAGACCTGGGGTGGGGTGGGGGCAGAGTGGAGGTGGGGAATGGGGGACATCTGTAATACTGTCGACAATAAAAATAAATAAATAAATAAATCACAAATTAGGAAGGTAATCATAAAGTGCAGGGAACACTAAGCCTGAGGCCAAGTCACTTCCTCTCTCTGTTACCTTGATCATGTCAAGGCTCACAAGAGCAGACTTACAAAGCGGAATGTGTTGGAGTTTGAACAATGCTAGATGGCACTCAATATCTTCCAACCAAATCCTAAAGAAATCATATCACAAGTGTCAGGAATGAGCTCTAAGTATACTGGGGGGGGGGGAGAATGACACTAATTATGATGATTCTAACAAAACATTGGCATCAATATTCTTAAGAGAAAGGTCACTGCATCCCAAAGGATGCATGCCAGCTGCAAGAAACACGTAAGTGTTTTTAAAGTGAACCGAGTATAGAGTAAAGATGCCTGGTGAATGCCATATTTCCATCACATAGTTAAACAATCTCCTTTTCAAAATATGGGAAAGAAGTCTGTGCTACAAAGATACTAAAAGAGAATGGCTAAATATACACCTTACAATACCTACCGCATGGGTAGATTATTGTCTTGTGATCTAGCACAGCTGCTGCTCACGGGACCAGTCTCTGTTTGGGATCTTTGCCACAAAGAACCTACTTCTGCGCCACATGAGTCAATTATTTTAACTTGTCAATTGGTGTGATCTGTTGACATACTCACACTATAAGGCTCAAAGGCCATTTCCAACATTAAGTTGTTCTTCCCTATCCTTTTAATGGTGGCGAGCATTCCTCCATTATATTTGCTTAATTTTAGTTCAACTTCTGCCAAGCTTCAATTAGCCTAAAGAATAATGGCTATTGTGCTCTAATGTATAAATTGTCTTGTCTGCATTGATGTATTTGATTCACATTACATTGATGTGTTACCCTGAAGAGGTCCAATGTGGTTTTACAGAAACAAACACAAAGAGAGAAAATCATTGCCGTGAATGTCAATACGTGACACGCAGATTCACTAGGGGAAAGAAGAAGTGTGCACATGAGGCGTAGTGGCGGCTCCCTGTCCCCCCGAAACAGTCACACTCAAAATTCTAGTAGAGAGACGAATATTTAGAATAGTGACACTGCACTATCCATAGTCAAAATGAGCAAATGATTCTATTGTACATTCAAGACGGTGACACAAATTATTCATCTGATTTTAATGCATCAACTACTTAATATTTAAGCTTAAAAATTATCAGTTATATGAAGATGTAATAAAATATTTATACAGGGGTGAGCAAAAGTTGGTCAATAATAACAATAAATACAATAATAAATAAATAAAAATACAAGAATAAACTGTGTTGTGTGTACTCACAACTATAAACCTACTTTCACCCACCCCTGTATATACTAATATATATGACAATTTTTATTTCAGGGTTTTATAATTTTTCTGAAGCTGAGATACTCATTGAAAATTCTCTTCTATTTTATCCCTCTATTTTAACAATTAAGCCTGCTCCAACTATAATCCATATATTCACTATGCAACCATTTTTTCAATATATGAGCTATAAAACAGCTCATATAATTCAAGGTGAAAATACACCTTGGAATCCCATACATTACCAATGTTTTACATTGATTCTTCAAATATCTTCATGGACAAAATCTTTGCAATCCTAATCAGTGTTCACTACTTTCTACATAAATCTGTATTTAATTAGTCATTATCATTGAAAGTCTCTAATTTGATTTGCGATTCCATACAAAGAAAACGATTGTTTCCACACAGTTTCCTACTAGTGGAAATAATGCTAGCATCATGATTTCTACTGACAAGTTTTGCCTACCTTACCCCAAGCCAGAGTTCATTTCCCTTTTCCCCAGGAGAACATAAGAATATACAAAACAGAGAGCATCAGATCGAGCAAAGAGTTTTTGAACTTCGAGAATACTTCTTTCTCTTTTAAGAATTTCAAAGCAGGGTGATCTGAAGAGATTAACCAAAGAACTTATATGCGTATATGCATAACCAATGCACACAAACAATAGTGTGGTGAAGGATTGGGGGGTAGGCGGAGCAGGCTGGAGGGGGTCAATGGGGCAAAAAGGGGGGACATCCGTAATACTTTCAACAATAAAGATACATTTTTTTTTTAAATGACTTGGAATTCCTCCAGTGAAATATGTACCATGACCCAAAATGTCAGGGTCGACTATACACAGACACTAAAATTAAAGACCACCGGAAATTAAATGTGCAAATCCTCTTCACCTTTCAACTGGTTGGTGATACTCCTCACAAAGAGTTGACTCTGCTTTTTAAGTTAATTTTTTCTGTCTGGTCTGTATTAGAATCATAAAACCCCTGGTCCTTCCTTTGGACATTATCCATTTTATTAGGTACTTTCATGCATGAATTTTATCCAGTGTTTGAGGTTAAAAAGAATCTAATATGTGTTTCATCCCCTCTAAAATTTTGTAAGCACGCAGAAGAACATTTAAAAGTTTATAGCAAAGTTTCAGAGACACAAAGTTGGCATACTGTGCTTCTGAGCACACAGCTATGTTTACTCTCTTCCCATACTTCACACTGTCAGAGATGATGAGAATTACTTCCCCAAATAAAGGACATCTCTCTCTTTAACTGGAATCAGGGGAAGCTTACTAACATTGAAATGTGTTATTCAAATGTACCCAAAGCAGAGTACGGCAGAACTTTTATTTCTAGAAATGCTCCATACGACAAGAGGAACCAACCACCTAGTAGGAAACTTCTTTCCCAGTCTCCATGGAAAAGTTCAAGTATTTTCTAGTGGGCATTTTTCTCTCATACTTCTGCTATTTTAACTTATTTCTCTTCTGATGAAAGCAAAGAGGGTCATAGAAAATTTTCAAAGAAACTCAAATGAATATAGCGGGTCAGGAATAAATGTAGGCATTATGAAATATAAACAGCACTGGCTACAATCAAATATAATTAGATTACAAGAATTCTTTTCAGCTCACACATGCAGAAAAATGTGCATTTTAAGGTAAATGTCTATAATTTAGCAAGTACAAAAGTTAATATATAGATTAAACAGTGCTATATTTGAAACATTAAATGTAATTGAGTTGCACTGTGTAATCCTTTTTGCATTTACTATGGCAAACCCATTACTCAATGGACTAGAAATATATGTACATTACCATTATATTATTTCATTATATTATTTCTATATAAATACACAAGTCCACTTATGTAAGTATTAATATTTATCTAGAATATTAAACACTAACATAAGGAAATCATCTCACATTTTTAACGTGTGCTTCTTAAATAAATTTTCTATTTTCTAAATTATCTTTCAACTATCTATCAAACACCACCATGTTTCTGCCAAAATGACATACCCTTCCAACCCTCACCTACCATTTCTATGTTTTTGAAAGATAAAATATAAGTGGTTTAAAGTATCAGAGTAGTAGCTAACCATTCCACTGAAAAAGCAAGAGACTCTGTGTAGTAAACCTCTTTATGAGACTGTAGTAGTTGGAGATGAAATTGTAAATGGGGAAGTGTAGATTGCTTTGATTTAGAAAATTGTTGCCATTAAACAATTTACAAAGAGCCTACTGTTTCTGCATCATTATCCCCAATGTGTCAAAGTCAGCATTTCCACAATATTTCAAGCCCTCCCAACTTCCTCGTAAATATCATTTATATTCCTGCACAGCCATTCAGCATATCAAGGAAAATCGTTTATAGTCTTCTACAGTTACGCAGTACGAATATCTGAGCCAATGCATGTGAACCTGAAGTAAAGATAAAGAAGAGCACCATTTCTCTCCAAGCAGAATCATGGAGATCATGTGATTTACTGCCATGTTTGACCCAAGACACAAGGCCACTTGCGTGCTGTGCATGTGGAGAGTTGCCCAGAGGTCAGCAGGGCTTGTTTACATGCAACAGAATCTTGCCACTGAGCAACTCAATTGTGGATGAGCAGCTGGCCCAGGGACCAGCATTACCATCTATTTATATTTATTTGCTTTGTGTTGGAAGAGGCCTTTCTTGCTTATAAGACAATAGAACCAGCCCCGGAATTGTCTTTTTCTACCTCTCTCCCTATTGAAACCCCAACAGAGCCATTTCAAGTCACTGCCTCCCACAAAAAGCAACTGACCAGCTGACACGGGTCACAGCCATCTCTGAAATTCTCTAGCATTCGTCAGTGAGACCAATTTCGATTAGGAAATCTCACATGACCTTCAGATTAATCCTTCATGTAATTCTTGGGTAGGTTAATAACGTTAAGCCATGAGAATGCTAAAAGCAGTCCTTAAGTGGAATTTGCAAACAATTTCATTTATATTCAATACAGCAATGCTACAGAATGATATAAAGTGCCCTCTTGTTTTCCAGACTCTGAGAAACAAATGATGGCCACCACAGAGGAGATGGTACCACCTGTGCTGGGACAGGAGGAAGGGAAGCCTGCCACAGCCACAAGGTAAAAGGGACTCATTCAGCAAAGAAGACACTTTAACTTGTTCATTAAAACTATAATTCTTCAAGTAGCCAATATAAAAGCTTAATGTGTTAAAAAGAAAAATGCCAATGTGGGAAATATTTCCCAGATACATGGATACCTTATTTTATCCATTAAGCACTCTTAGAAAACATCAAGACTAAAGCCTCAATGAAAAAGAAAGCTACAGATAGAAAAGCTATTTACAGACTGAAAAGAGGATTGTGTAACATATCAAAAAAAAAGGTGCCAGTATTAAGAGTGATCAAAGGAACCTGATACTTTACAAGATACTATTTGCTTGTTTGTTTCTTTGTTGTTGTTATTTTCCTATCCAATTGACAAAAAATTAAAACAGAATGATGACCTCTTGGGTTCTGAGGTCCTGGCAAAATCACCATACCCTTATATACTGATAGAAGATAAACTGGCAACATACGTCAGAAGATCTGAAAACTGAAATTTCCAACCTAGTTATTCTATGTCTGCAAATGATCCTGAGGAAAGTATCAAGTTAGTACATGAATATGTATGCAGAACAACTTATAGTAGGAAAGAAAAACGAAAATGCCATATGTATCCAGTAATAGAAGACTAGGCAAATAAATTACAGTTTTAATTGAATCTATGAGACCCAACCATAATGATGACTCTGCATACATAATTATTAAAGAGCAAAGAATATAATGCACTGCTGAGTAAAAAAAAAAAAAAAATTGTCACAGAGAAATAAAGCAAGCTATAAATATCTGTGTAATAGAACACATATTATGAATGAATGTCTACAGACCCCGCTCCCCAACCTGCTAAGGGAGACTGGGGGTCAGTTTCTGCAGTTCTTCCCTCCTCATCCTTCGAAGGAGAGAGCCAACTAGGCAGGCATTTTCTCTCAGATTTTTAATACCATGAAAATTTAGGAAGAAAAAAGAAGGGAGTTCAGGGTAAGTGACACCAACCCGATCCTGGGTAGATTTGTTTCGTGGAAGTTTTACTTGGAGAAAAGTTGTATGAAAACATTTTGGCTCAGCACTTGATGGGTGTAGACAGGAAGACAAAAGCATAGGCTGGAGGTGAATTACCATGTTTCACATATTTCACCTTTAAATGCTCCAAAAAAATAAAATAATTTGAGCTACGCTGAATTTCTTCTAAGCAGAGGATGTGGTGTTTTGAATACAGCACTACTCTGGGACCAGATCCTGGGGTCATGACCAGGGGTGTGTGTTGTACCTGATTTCCCCCAACATGTACCTAGATGCTCGATACACTGAAGAATTTTCTAGTTCTTCAGTAATGAGCATTCATTACTAATAAAATAAGAAGTATATTTCCCAAAGAGATATTAAAAGGTTGTTTTATGTCTACATTCATGTTCGTTTCCCAGTGTTACTTAAGGTCCAGCAGGGAAGGCTGTCTTACTCCCCACCCCTAAAGCAACCTGTGCGACAGGGTCGTAAGTGGAGGTTGGTTTCTTTGGGATGTACTGCCAGGGAGCACTGGGATGTGACAGTAAGACAATGCCTGTCGCTACAGAGAGACCAAAGAGAAGCAGGGAAGGACAGGAGGACAACACACAGGACAGATGGAGCAGATTCCCCTGAACCACGGGGCCAAATCCTGCTGGGGACCTCTGGAGATGCCACGAGGTGCTTTCGGAGCTGTCCCTGTCTCCGGGTACTTCCGCCACGTCCCTGGCACAGCCTCCTCCGGCACTTCCATCCAGCGCACCTGCCCTCAGGACCAGGTGCTCAGCCAGGGAAAGCCTCCGCGCTCCAACTCCGAGGAGCAGCCTTACTATTTCTTTGTAGATAATGAAGTGTCAGCGACAGAGTGATAATACATTTTCCTGGAAGGTCCCTCATTTCCTACTCCCTCCCCGTGGTAGCACTCAAACTGAATAAGAAGTGTTACAAGATAACACTAGTCTCAGCCAGTGCATCTCGGCTCGGCCAATGCCCTCGGAGCGCAAGCTCTTGGAGAACCAGCCACAAGAACCCCACCCGCTATACGTGAACTAAATCAGTGCTGGCATCCAGGATGCTTGGTTCTTGGCTGATGAACAAAGGGAGTAACAGGAAAAGAAAATATTTAGTGGGAATACAAACATAATGTGTAATTTAGAGTGGGACTCCTTCTCATTCAATTATAGAAATGTGAAGCAGATTTAAAAAATTGAAGAAGCTTGACACAGTGGACAAGAAACAGTGTTTTGGTGGGGGGTTATTTTTAAGATTTTTTCATTGATTTTTAGAGAGAGGGGAAGGGAGAGAGAGAGAAACATTGATATGAGAGCGAAACATGGATGGTTGCCTCCTGCACACCTCCTATAGGGGACTGAGCATGAATCCCGGGCACATGCCCTGACCAGGAATGGAAACAGCAACCTTTCGGAGCACTGGACGGCATCCATCCAACTGAGCCACACCTGCCAGGGTGACAGTGTTTTTTGACCACATAGAAAACAACAATCTGTGTCTTAACACACAACAGTGCTTCTCTGGTGTGGTCCCCAGAAAGCAATGCCAGTCTCACCTGGTCATATATTCAAACCCAAAATTCATAAGCCTCACCACAGACTTCCTGAGTCAGAACTCTAGAGGGCAGCTGGGGCAGAATGTGTTCCAATGAGACCTCCAGGAGATTCTGGTGCATGCTCAAGTTTGGGAACCACTGCTCAGAGGACTAGTTTTTAGTTGTAGCTCGGATAAAATGTTGCTAGAGGTACTTGTTAATGCTCTCCTACCGTAGCAGTTGGAGATACAGTGTCATACTATCTGTAGCAACAGCACAATATCGCCTCTATATTAGATACACACAGATATAAAGGAAAGTTGGCAAAATTAGCAATTTTGGAATCTAAATGGAGCATATTAATACACAGTCTAGCTGGGCTGTGTTAACAGGTCTGTGCTCAGGCATGTGGGTTTTTACCAAGTATCTCAGATTTTCCTTAGGCTGATGATGGCTTACATCACTTAAAAAAAACACACACACACATAAGAAGATCATATTCAGCCTCTTTAGAATCAGAATGAAACATGGCAAGCAATTTTATAAACTCATTGTGTGATCCTCAACAGAAGATCAGGTTCCACAGAATGAATAAGAACCAGTATCAGGTACAACAGCATTCTTTCTTCTTTCTGTCTGTCCACGAGACCAGATCTGATCTACCTGAGATTCTGAAGTCACAAGAAAGATCAGAACTCATAGACCTGGCTCATTGAATTTTATATTATTTACAAATTTTATCTGTATGTTCCACTGAGCCCTAAAAATTCCATAAGGGCTTTGTTTAGACTGCAAATAACCTGGGGGAGAAATCGCTTCAACGAGTCAGTGGTAAGTTAAATTTTTCAGACTGTTACAAGATTGATAGCCACAAGCCTTGAAGACGGGACAGAAAAAAGAAACAGCTATATTCTGCAGTACTGATACCATGAAGTATGCCATTTAGGCTACTGTGAAATTGCAGCGTTTGACATTTTGCCCTATTCTCCCCAAATGTAAAAAAAATGAAAAGCATCCACGTGTTATTGTATAAGTCATCTATGCAACATCTTTTTAAATATGTGTTTCGCTCATAAAGCTGAGTTAACTGTGAGTGTCTCATTTAAAAAGTATTAACTGCTGCACGTCTCACCACTAATCCAATTTATACCAAATATTTGTCACATCACTGGCCACTTGGTAATAATACATTTAGCTATTAGCTATTTATCCTATCAAAGATGTTTCTGTTTTGCCTAATTTAAATAATTATTAAGCATCTCAACTTTCTTCCGAGTACTTATGTAAAGGTCATATCAAGATGAGAGGCGAGAAATGTTTTCTAATGGTGAAAAAAGAAAAAAAGAAATAAATCCAATGGCTGTTAGCATATCCAATGATCAGTTCAATCAACTTTAAATCTGTCTCCTTTAAAAACAAAAATTCCTCCCTCATCTACCCTACTCCATCCCTTTTTCATTCTGGCTGGTTTGCTTACAATCTTTCTACCTGGAAGGCTATCTGAGTAATAGGTCAAATAGAATTAAAATCCATCATGCAATTATACTCAAGAATATTATTTAAGTAAGCCCTGCCTTTTTCTCCTTAGGTAAACATAAAAAATGATTAGCAAATGTGTTATATTTGATATAGTTTTGAGTTCTTATAAAAAATCACTTCTAGATTATATTGAAAAATATGAATTATTCCAATATATTTATATGGTTGAAAATGTCTTAGATTTTGCTCTGAGTGTTACAGCTCCTGAAAACGGTGGTTTAGTTGTGTCAACATAGAACATAATTGAGTAATCACAGATTTCTGCTATTGTAATTGTCAGGGTATGTTCCTAGGTTCTGAAATCTACCATTTCTAAACTATTGAATGTTAGATTCAGAAAACTATTCTATTCTCCTGAAAATATCTTCCACTCTTAGGAAGGTGGGTGTCAAAAGAATACATTTTAACCAAAACATGTGTTTCACCTAACAGCTGATGGGACATTTTTGGCTCCTGAGGTTCAAGGTTGGTAAAAAAAAACAACTAATAAATCTTTATGTCCCCTTGTGTAGCTATTATGCATATCTCAACACTAGAGTCATCAAATCAGAGTCCAATGTGTTACCCATGCTCATCCTAATATATGTACACACACTCAGTTTTTTCTCCCAATTGTACATCCGAAATGACCGAACACGTTCCGAAGAGGGGCGCCGTGGATTTTTGACCTGGTTACCGGAGACAGAGAGAAATCCTCTGTAGCAGCAGATGGGAGATCCCACATCTTCCCACGGCCCATGCAGTGGTATTCTTTCTCCAGCCCATCTGCCGCCTCATTGTTTTCATCCACACTTTATAACAACGATGTCAACCCTCAAACACACCAAACTAGTGACCATATTGCAAGTAAAGCTATTAGTTACAAAATAAAAACCCACAGAGTAGAAACAACTCTGGTCTCTACACAACCATTTGCTATATTGTTTAATCTGTCATTCAACAGTTTACAGTATTCTTCCGATTCTGAACAGGGTGTCCAAGGCCAAGGCATTCCCAAGGATATTTCTATTGAGACAAGGATATCCCTGCTGTCAGAGGAAGAAGTCTTCTGTCCTATTGTGATAAAGTGATTTTTGTAGAAATGGGGGATGGGAAAAATGCATTTACAAATTTCTCCCCATCATCTGATCCATGTTTTCCAGCCTAGCTATATACTCTTCTACTCTGACACCCACTCTCTGCTCCAGCAGAACGCAGCTGGTCCAGGCGTCCTAAATCTGCTTGCACTCTGATGTTTCCATGCCTCTGCCCATCCTGTTCCTTCTTCCTGGAATCCCCACCCCACCCCTGATGCCCTGCAGAGTTCCCAGCCATCCTTCAGATTCCAAACAGACATCATTTTCTCTGCGAACACTTCACTGTAAGCATGGATAATAAACAGGAGAGGAAATAAGGAGTCCCACCATACTCTGATTGTAACTGAAATCACCATCATGTATGTGCACAGCCCTATCATTAAAACTGGTCGCATCATACAGTGTGCATTTGCTTATTTCTCTTTCTCTTCCACTATTTTATTAACTCCCAAGTTGTGGGTATGAGAAAATACATGTTTTCTTTTCTTTTTATCCCCTTGACTGTCAATAGCTCCTGAAGTGAGAAAATACATGTTTTCTTTTCTTTTTGTCCCCTTGACTGTCAATAGCTCCTGAAGGAAGGAAAGAAGAAAGGAAGGGAGGGAGAAGAAGTGGGTGGGTTCTGCACAGCACTGGACACTTCACTGATAAGAACTGATGGCTACACACTTTTCTCCACATGACATTATTAGATGAATCCTGTCTCTTTCCCAGGTTATCCTTCCTTTCTCTTCAAACTAGTTTATCAGAAAACCATAAGAGGCATAAAAGAATGGTATAGAAGTAACTATTCTCTCTACACAATGGTGTTCAGTAAAATGCCCTCAAGGAGTGAAGGAAGCAGCCCCACGGTACACACTGACTCATCGGGGGAACCTGGAGTGGATTACTGTGGGTCGCTTCCAGGACTGGTCGAGGGAAGGTGGATATGAGTCACGACAGAAGTAAGTCAGAGTGCACTCACCCACGCAGGGCACGGCTGGTGCACGGAGAAAAACGACAGGGCCAGAGGCCAGAGGAGGGTAAACAGCAGACATGAAATCAGTCAAGAGACTGAAATGTTTCTAAAGAGTGAGCCACGAAGAAAAGCATGTTGAAGTCAGATATAAGATCAGAACCTCTTTGCTTCCAGAAATTTCCCTCTGCCCCACCGGCCCCCAAACCAGTCCTGCAAAGGGTCTGGTAGCTTACAGGAAATCTCAGTGGTCAATGGAAAGTCTGAATCTGAATTATATACCCACTGTTTTTTTTTTTGTTGTTTTTTTTTGCTCAGATGATCCGCTTCTCAAATCCACCCTTGGGAATCAGCTTTTTTTTTTGGAAAATCATCTCACTGACTTCTCTTGCTTTACACACACACACACACACACACACACATACCTCAGAGATCCCAGACTTGATTAAAATGAGTATTGCTGAAGCTATCACTGAATTTTAGACTCAAATTCACTCCTGCCCCTTTTTATTAGTTGCTCAGCATGAAAAAATAGAAGAAAAAACTTCCGAGAAATAGCAAATTTGAAAATTTTGACAAATTTCCCTTTTAGGACACTGGCATTTGGCAGTCTATCCTGTAAAAATATGTTCTAGTGAAATTTTGACACTCTGAGGGAGAATATGTTATCTTTGTGTTAAATGATCATTTAACTCCCCAGAAATTAGGTAAAAAAAATTAAAGGCATTCAAACAGACCAAGGGATGAATGCTGGGAGGTTTCACCTTGAGTTTCCTTTTAAAACTTTGAACTAGTCTCTGATTATGAATAATGCACAAAAATTTTAATATAATCATTTGCATTCTGCAAACATGTTGAAGCAATGAGAAAGCAAAAGGCAAATTAAATTTTTACCGCATGCCAATCAATTTGGATAATGCAGCAGTGAAAAAATATCACAAACACAAACATTTAATAATTTATATTCTGACAGTAATAACTAAAAATATAATTACCAGTTTGGAAATGTTGAAATTAAACCAACAATTGACTTTCTTGGCTATCTAATTTGCTTTTTGTTTTGTTTTGTTTTTTTTTCTAGACTAGGAAAAGATGATAGTTTTCCATATTTGCACAGAATGAGGCTTTTATAGTTTTTCCAAAACAGATGATTAGAAGTTGAGTTTGTTTGAGAGACAACATTTTAGCAACTTACGGAAGGGAGTAAAATTCAATGTATGCTGGATATCATACCAGAGCACAAAGAGGACCGGCCCACAAATTGGGTATATTCTCTTAACTCAGTGAGAATAGCTGACTGCTGTCTTGAGGATTGGAAGCTGAAGTCCTGGCAGACTCACTGACTAGGCTGGATGTATAAGTAAAATGTCAGCAGTGACCCAAAACATGACTTCTTTCTATCAGAATGGGGGGAGGAGAGTATTCTGTGTAAAAGCAAGATTTAGACAAGGCACTGCCAAATACTCTCCTGCCTCTGGGGATTCCTCAAGAAAAGAACTAATTTTTCATTGAAGAGAGATAATGGAAAGGCCTATCCAAAATCCTCTCCTGCACACTGCTGAGCTGGGGGTGGGGAGAGATTTAAATTTATTAACGACATCGATGTCTCCACAAGTGTACATCTGGAAAAGACCACATTAAGATCATTCAGCAGTTGAAGTCTATGATGTATTATCTCAGAATTTATAACCACTGCAGTATTTCTAAATCATTACTCTCCTATGATGGGGTCATCATTTTGAATATTACTCAGGGAAAAGGAGCTATACATATAAATAAATAAATATGAAAAATGCAAATGATAGTCTTGACAAAACAGTTGAGGGGAGTTACTGGGCAGCAATTGCTCACTGGCATCTGTTCATCCAGCTGTGAGTTGAAAAGACAGAAAGCAGGTGTCAATTTAAGTGCAGCATTATAGTTAATTTCATATAAGGCAGTGCTGAGAAGGGAAGAATATCCAAAACAACAGTAAAGCTAAAAATAAAATGTCGAAGAAAAATCACCATTTCCTTGCATCCATCTGGCCTTTGTGTTAGAAAAACCACATCCTCAGGAGAGGGTCCCTTCCTTAAGTACTCCTCTACAGCTGAGAGGAGAGAAAAATGTGTGCTTGCTGCTCACGTCCTGGCTACTTTCAAGCGGACACGGCAAGAGGGTGGCGGTTCCGCTCTGACTCTGTCAGTGGTGATAACCTGAGTGCCCAGCTATGTCTCTTGTGATCCTGGCTGGTTTTCGGCATTCAGACCAAAAGATAACAGCACTGAATCCGGACACCCATGAAGACTCCTGCATAAATGCATTAAAATACTACACCTCTCCTTAAGCAATCATAAAACTCTCCATGGGCATAATTAGCAATGATTTAACTCAATGTTTAGATTTTAGGGACTGCCAGAATGGCTAAGGAAGTAACTTGTCATAGAATGTGGTACAGAGGCATAGATTTTTGAGCTGGAGGCTAATTCTTCTAAGTGGCAGAGAGGTTAAATGATGTCCCAAAGCAACACAGCTAATAAGGAAGGTGGTTTCAGTTCTCAATCTAGAGATCAGTCCTCATTACTACATACTAACTAAAGGAGAAGCTTCAGAATTACATTTTCCTTATCTTAGCTCTTTTATCATTGACTCTCCAAATATATATATATATGGATATGTATCACTAACTCTTATCATATTGATTACACAGTCATGCATTTTAATGTATGAATAGCCTTTTAGGAGTGAAATCTTATTCAATCTATCATTTCAAAGGTTGACTTCCTATCATTTTATGAATGTCATTAGCTAATAACCATGCACATACTTCATGTTACAAGTAAATATATATTTTAAACAGATATTCATTAGACCCACTATTATGCAGCATGATGGAATAATCAGTTTCACAGGAATGAAGAAGTAAAGCTAAGAAATTTCAACACCAAAATTTTCTAAAAGTTTTAAAATTTTAAAACTTTTAGAAAACAAGAGGACATCTGTAATACTTTAAACAATAAAGATACATTTTTAAAAATTATATTAAAATTATAAATGTTTACTACAAGCTAGGCATGATACTAAATGCTTTACATGAATCATGTAATTTAATTATTCTAACAAATTTGTACCTTACATACCAGCAGGTTAAATGACTTACAAAATGTCATAAGCTAGTAGTTGGTAAAATGGATTTAAATCCAGGCAGTCACATAACCCAGCCATTCCTCTCCTAAGTATTTACCCAAGAGATTGAAAGCACATCCATACAAAGACTTGGCATGATGGTTCATAGCAGTTTTATTCGTAACAGTAAAAAAGTGGAAACAATCCAAAATCCATCAATAGAGAATGGCTAAATAGTGGCACATAGACATGCAATGGAATACTACTCAGCAATAAAAAGCAACAGACTACTAATACACACAACAGGATGAATCTCAAACCAATTAAAGTAAGTGCTAGAATATTTTTAAAAAAGAGAGCACATACGGAATAATTCCATTTATATAACTTTCTAGAAAATGCACACTAATCTATAGTCACACAAAATACATCAATAATTGCAAGGAAGGGGTGTAGAAGCATATGGAGGGAAGTATGTATAAAGGGTATGAGAAAACACTCAGGAATGATGGATAGGTTTATTATATTAATTATTGTGATGGTTTTACACTTTATATAGGTCAAAATTCACCCAAAAACTGGGAACTTTACATATGTGTAATTTATTATACATGCATTATACCTCAATAAGAAATCTAGGCAGTCCAATCCAAAGCTTGTGCCCTTAACCACCATAGCCTCAAATATTATACAAATTCCTACTAGAAAAATCATATTGATTTTAATTCAGTTTTACTGTAGTGTGACATCACTTGTTTTGCTCTGAGATATAAAGGCCTAATCGATGCCTGTTGTTCTATGTGGTAGTTTTGTCACCTCCCTGCAAGTGAAATCCTTGGGGACAATCTTGGTTTTGATGGATCTGTCCCTACACAGAATGGCCCCAGACTCCCGCTGTTTTCATCGGAGCTGCTTCTGTCCTTTCCCAGCTGTCTCTGATCCCTACAGTTACTTTTTGCCTTTCCAGGTGAGTTTGTTGTTGCTGTTGTTGTTTTACTTATTCCTTTCATCTATTTTTCTTCACTGTTTGTGATTCTAACATGTTGGATTGTGAAGTTATGTAAAAGTGGCAAGCATATACCACATATAAAATCAAGTAAAAAAAAAAAATTATCAAAAACGTTCCGTGTTGCAGGAGGCCTCGGCCACACCTTTTGTCCATTGACATTCATGGCTGATTCACTTAGAGTACGTAGGATTGAATGTGAAATGCTCCCAAGTGTCCAAGTTCCGAATGCTGGGTAATTGGTAATTTACTGATACAAGTACAGTATTATTTTAACATTTTAAAATACTGTAGTAAACCACCCTATGTTCTAAACATAGCTTTATAGTAAGAGATTTATTCCCAAAGCATGATCGAACATACTAATTCTCCAGCTTCTGAGAGACCCAAAAGTTATACAAAATTGTAAAAGGATTTTAAAGTAGCCTATACAAGTAAGGAGTTTAAAGCTTAAATTTCATTAGCTACATGGGAAATCCATATCTAATTTCAGAGCAGCTTATTCATAAGGGCATCAGGTACCTGGGACATGCTTCTCTCCCCAGATGGGCTGGAAAAGTACACAGTAAACACTTGATTAACCCCACATTAAGCCTACTTAGAATGACAATCAAGACTTGGAGTTTTGAGGGGTGCCTCTGACAGCTCAGTTACTGCTGGAGGGAGGACCAGTGCCTTCTCTGCATGGTCTCCACACTCCAGCTGCCCAGACCTCAAACCAGGCCTGCTCTGCCTTCTGACCCACTGCAGTTAATGTGGGCACAGGTGAGTATTTAGCACTAATCAGTGGTGGCCTGATGATCAGGTTTCTTGGCCAAGAAATGAAGTATCTAGAAATTGTTTGTCTTAACTATGACCGGTCTGCCCCCATATAATTGACAGTTGATTGTGTGTAATTATACTGCTTAATTACCAATATTTTATCTTCTAAAACCAAATGACATTTTTTATAATGATGCATTGACCACCAATACTCAACATATGTAACTGCAGCAACTAAAACAAAAGATCTGTCTAAATTCAGTAAGAGCTCACATGAAATCTTCGCATTTCAAACCATACTTCACAAGATAGTGCTAAAACGTAAAAGATAGATATTTGCATCTTTGGTTGTTATTACCACTATCTGCCCCGGGATCCAGAACGTTTGCGTTTGAGAGTTTTAGACCAAGAACACTGAAGCTGAGCTTTTAATGAACCTGCCCCTCCAAAACAAATGCAGACTGAAAGCTAACTCCCCATAGAGCATTATTATGCTTTTATTTTTATTTTTTATTAATCCTTACCCAAGGATATTTTTCCATTTATCTTCACATAGAGTAGGAGGGAAAGAGATAGAAACATCGACGTGAGAGAGATACATTGACTGGTTGCCTCCCCCATGACCCCGGCTGGGAAGAACCACAACAGAGGTACATGCCCCTGACCAGAATCGAACCCGAACCTCTTTGGTCCGCAGGCCAAGGCTCTAACCACTGAGCCAAACCAGCCAGGGCGCATTATTATGTTTTTGGAACTGCCAGGTGAGTATAAACCTAGCATCACGTCCACCCAATTTTAGCATGTGTAGGCCTGAATCAGAAAGCTCATGGTTTATCCCCCGACGGCGGGCTCTCCACGGTCCGTGTGAAGCCTGACCTCATGTCGGAAGCTTCAGTGCATCCCTAGAGAAGAAGGGTGTACTATACCTTCAGGCAAGAGGGAAATCAAGTGTCATCAAAATCATCATCAGACTACCAATTATTAAACACAGGCTATAGGCTAGGAACTCTGCCTTACATGTATTGCCTCCACCTGTCCCAAGATCCTGGGGACGAAAGCGCTTTCCGTTTTCGAAGTGAGGTAGAAGACTCGGTGAACGTCCTGCAGTGAGGAGTAACGGGGGCGTGGCCGAAGGCTGGACCCAGAGCCCGTTCTTATTTTATATCAGCCAGTGTGACTGTGTTCGTTTCACTTTCATTATCCTTCCTCTCGAGAAAAACTGCCTCACAATGCAAAGGAAACATTACAGAAATTTATATGTAAGTTAGGCCAGACTGCAAGGGTTGATCCATGCTCAAAGACCGTAGAAACTGACAGGCAATGTAAGCTCAAATTGTTTTCTCTCTGGTTAATTTGGGAACCAGCAAACGAACAGCGCAAATGATGTAAGAGATGAGATAAGACAAGTGGACACAGCTCAGCCGGACCATCAGTCAGTCTGCAGGTCCTCTTGATGCCCTGTGGTCACTGCTACTCGCCTGATGTAGCAGGCCGCCACACGCAGAGAGCCAAGAAATCTGTGCTGAATATTCACGCCGCTGAGGCTGGGGAGAGGCAACCTGGGTGCTCAGGGGTCTGGAAACTGCTAGAGAAGGCAGCTGCAATGGTCATCAACTTTGGTGCTTGAATATTTTTTTGGATCCTTGGACTTAAAGCAAGCCCAGTGGCCTCCGCTTGTGCCTTAAAACGATTTCAAATTCTATAGAGGCTTATGAATTAATATTTCTCTCTCTCATTTTCTTTCTTTTCCTCTGGTTTTTCTTTTTTCCAGAGTTTCTCTTTCTCAATCTCTCTGCCTATGTATGTATGCATGTATTTATTTATTTATTTACCTCTCAAAAAAATCCCCTTTGGATAACAATTCCTAAAAAAACAAAAAAAAAAACAAACAATCGAGACTAAGATGATCTTAACTTAGCAAACAACAAACCGACCAACCCCTTGTCGGCAACCCAGAAAGTACTTAAAAGAAAGGAAATGAGGCTGCCTCACATTTCTGGTCTCCCTGGGGCAAAATGCTTTACAATGCGACAGTGCAATTCTCCTATACAATCATTTTTAAACTCACTTATCACTTGATCCACATTTTGTATAATACAGTGAAAGAATACACTCGAAAGCCAAAGCATCCACACATTAAGGAGGCCTGTCATGGTTCATATCGAGTTCAATTTTATAGGTATTTTTATTGCAGCCCCCAGCCATGCCACTGTATGGTAATCAAAGTCAGCCTCTGTTCATATCATCTTATGTATATTTCAGATTTCCAAACTCAGGGTGAGACACCTAAATGTATTTTGTTTTTCAAACATTCTGAAAAATGATAGAGGCCCTGCAAAAATGTATCTAGATTGGATCTAAATGGAATTATGCCACTACAGCTGAACTGAAGATCCACTGGAATAATGCAATAGCTATTTGCCCAGTGCTGGGGCATCAGCTTGCGGTTTTGAATTATTTTTCTAGTCACCACTTCTGGTTTTATTTGCCAGAGTTTAAAGAGACTTCAGAGCTCATTTAACCCTCTCCCCTTCATTTTACAGATGAAGAAAATGGAGTCCAGAGAGTGGCATGCATTATTGATGCCACAAAGCTAAAAGCAGTGTAAATGTAATTCAAACCTTTATCTTCTAATTATGTCATGTTTGTTTTAATAGAATACAGCCTTGCTCTTATTTTTCAATCCAAGAAGCACTTATTGAGCAATTAATATGTGATCAACACTGCATTAGATAATGAAAATCTTGTATGAACTAGGGTTAAGGGCTTGGGCTATGGAGTCAGAAAAATTAAGAGTTTGAATTTGGCTTCACTACTTACTATCTCTGTAATTTTGGACAAATTACTTAGCAGCTGTGAAACCACAGACAAGTTATTAAATTTCCAAATATATTTAGCCTCTCCTCTTTGTAAGTGTGAACAATTAAATCAGATAATGCAAATAAAGAGCTCAGCACAGTGCCTGGAATTTATTAAGGATTCATTCAATCTCAGCTAGTATTATTATTATTATAAGTTCAAGTCTTGTCCACACCTACTTAGGTGCCAGAAGATCCAAGTCTAGAAACAAGCAGCGAAACCAAGAATAATAATGGAGTCAGTTCAGTCGAATCCACAAGGTATGTGCAAAGGGCCCAGAAACCTTGGGTCTGCCTAGGATGAGGTTACCCTCAGGAAAACTGGGCTGAGCCATAGTTACAGATTTTATATTTTTATTAGTATCAGTTGTCTGTTTTTTTTACTGATTCAGCTTTACAGCAAACCTAGTCATGGCCTAAATTACGGAAAGGAGTCAGAGAGGAAGAAATATCAAAATGCAACTGAAATGATGAGTAAGACTTCAGCCAATATTAACAGAAATTGATATAACGGTGTTTAGCATTTTTGTGGTGATTATCTATTCTCTGTTCTCATTAGAACTCCAATCTAATTTATTGCTTTCAGGAATGACATCTGATTTTCTTCTTCTTTATTTTTTCAAGTAAAATTCACCCCAATAAAATCCCAGGAAATTGGGAATATTATCTACCTATACTACTTTTATATACTGAAAGATGCTTATCTATCTGTGTGTGTGTGTGTGTGTGTGTGTGTGTGTGTGTGTGTGTGTATTAGAAATATATAATCTTCCTCCATGACAGAAAAGAACAGAAACTACAGCATGGGAATAAAAAATAGGACTTGGGGAGTGGACAGTTCCAAAATCAAATTTTGGCTGACTCTGAGCAAGTGATTTGACCGGAGAACAATTTCCTGTATGAGAGGAATCGTATCTATTTTATGGGTGCCAGTGATGATTAGAGGATTTAATACTCATAGGAGATTAAGCAGTCCAAAAAAAAAAAAGGCTAAAGTCCACAAAATTAAAAAAGAAAACCCGGAGAAAACGATGACTTTATGAGTCATCTCAAAAAAAGGAAATCTGCAAACTCACTCATCAGTATCTCGGAGAACACAGTCGAGATAACATGCTAATGCAGGGGCGTGCGTTTCACAGCAGGGACTTGGGGTAAGAAAGACAGACAGAGAAAAAGACACACAGAGAATGTAATGTGTACGTGCGTGTGATTGGGGAAGAAACAAAAACAGAGTACTTCCACAATGTATTAGGAAAGAACCAGTTCACCTCGGTGGTAATATGCTGAACGGTACCCCTGGGCCTCCGAGAGTAAATGCAGCTTCTGATACAGACTGACTGCCGTGGAAGAAGTTTACACATTGGGCCAATCCGACTTTATTAAGTTTATATGTAATGTCTGAGCTGGTGTATTAAAATTTTCTCTCAAACTCGAGTCTTATCTGCCTTGGGAACTGCTATGTTACATCATGAGGCTCGATACCAACTAAAGATGATAAGAAAGGAGATCCGCAGATATCTTTTGGAACTGTAACTTGGATAATTATTACAGTGGGAAGAAAAAAGAGTTTGAGCCTATGCTGGGAATGCATCTATTAGTTCACAAAAATAGACTGAGCCTGGGCCCTGGCCAGGAAATGAACGTCAGAAGTCTTGTTCCGAGCCAATGTTTAGACTTGACAATAAAAAACAAACAGCATCACAGATGATGATTTAATTTTACTTTCCTGTGGAGGAAAAAAGTTCTCACTGTCTAAAGAGCACAATTTTCATGGACTCGATGGTCTGTGATTAAAAGGATTTGACCCAATACTGTGACTTTTCAAAGGGATTATCTATGTACCACTAATACAGCATTAGGCGCACACACACAAAAGGAATTCTTTGTTAAAATAATGATTTCCAGGGCATCTCTGCTTTAGGATTTTAAATGTCTTTACAAATCCACACAAATACATTATATAAGGGTGGCATCAACTGACATTGGGGTCACCCTAATCTCCTCTGGTGTTATTCCAGCCAGAAGAAAGAAAACATCCCAGCATTTAAATTGTGGAAATGTCCATGGAGACTTTTCTTCACCCCAATTTCCCAATCACACAGACCAAAAATTAACAAATGAGACCACTGTCACCTATCAAAGACCTTCTTATCCTAATCTTCTGTGAGTTATTTCTCTAAGTAGTGTGTCTAACAGCTGTCACCTCAAATATCCACATCTCTGGGTTCCCACTTCTGATAAATGCCTCTTACAACATTGTACTTGTGAAATCACCTGACCAGCTGGGAGCCCAGAACTTTAACTCAGGCTGTCACCTTCAATCCATCACTGCAGATCGGAGGGGAGTCACAGCTCTACACTGCAGACTGCAGCCTCAGAAAGAGCAGTCGCAGTCGATTAAGCAGTTTAGGAATCCACTTCCCATGTTGCCCCTACAGCAGATCAGCATCTTGTTTCAATGAGACATTTCAACAGTAAATGAGGAAGAGAGAGTTCAGACACTTGCCCTGGCAGAGGAACCCGGCCAAGCCTCCCTTACAGTCACAGAAGTCTGGATGATGGGAAATGGTCTTCCTGCCTAACACAGACCATGTGGCATTTTCCCTAAGTTGGGGATTCTCTTCGATCTTGGGATGTTGGGATGACCTAACAGTTGTATGAACAGGTTGTTGACAGTACCTAGGTTAGCAAACACACAGAAAAAGTATTCCTGAGCATAGAGCATCACTAACATCATTTGGGAAGGACATGGAATTCATGTTAAAATTAACTGATATGATTTACATAGTTTCAAGTGAGTGAGCTGTATGCTTGTCACTTAAACATCCTTTGGGAAACATGATGTAGAAAACACCATTGCAGCTATGTTTCAGAACTCAGTGGGTGTCTAATTTTAACAGGTGATTCCCCCTGTACATCTTTCTGCCAAGGCACTTGGTAATGTCCATTTGGTGCTCTGCTCTTCTTAGAAATGCACATCTGACCATTTCCACTAATTCAGACAAATGTCCCGCTCAACAAGTCAATCCAGTGGAGGGGGCAATGTTCATTACAACTCCACCACAGCCGAACTTTAAACAAAATAGAATTATACTATTCTGGAAGTCAAACACATTTAGCCATCTGCCATCATCCCAGGGCCCTGTGACACACACACGTGGGTATGGCTGTCACTGGGGATTGCTGACTCTGCAGAACTTCACCTCAGGATCAGTGTTCTCGGGGTGCTGATGTCTTGTATCTAATTTATTTTCCACTTGAAACCTGCCCTTGGGGCTCCTGTGGATCTTCCTGCTTTGTTTACCTATCAGCTGGGTCTCCCCTGCCTTGCCTTTGAAAGGTGTCTTCTGGTTTCTGACCATCTGTCTGTCCTGACCTACCCCTTCCCTCCTGCCTTTAGTTTTCCTCTTTGGCTTCTGATCTGTTACTCACTCTGATGCTCCACCTGGGTTCATTCATCAAGTTGAAAAACACACACTTTCAGGGTTGGAGGGGATCCATGTACAACTGCTCATACAACATTCTAGTCAAGGGGAGAGCCTGCTGAGTCCTGACTAAATCCATAATGAAGTGTTTCCTTCCTCGTTGAAATCTGGTTTAAAAAAAAAAGTGTTCATTATATGGAATCTAAATCATTGTTAAAGTTTCTATCGATTGGTCCCATTTCTAACCCTTCAGGACAGAACAAATCAGAAAATAAGGAATATGGGCTTTGAAAGCTAAAAGATCCCAGTTAGGATCATGGGAACATCTTACTGTATACGTTTCTTCATAACACTCAGACTTTTATCTACATGACTCATTTTCTCCATTATCTACTGAGGAACCCCAAAGCCTAAAATTCATTTTTCATTGATAAAGACTGCTTTGTCATGTTCCTACTGGATTCTACTCACCTGCTTGAGCCCTGATTTCGATGGTCTCCCCTCTCTTGGCCTTCATCAGTTTCAGTTTCTCATTGGCTAGGAACAACCCACTTCCTTCGGAACCTTCAGTCTTTCCAAGAATTGCTTCTACTTTGAGAAACAGCTATCTCAGATTCTGTCTAGCAGCGCAATGAGGTGACGAGCGGTATCACTCAACAGGGGTCCTGGCACAGAACAGTGATCCTCCCTGCCCTTTTCTCATGTCAGTGCCAAAAAATGAGACTAAGAACAGTCCTTAAGAAATGAGACTGCTTTACAAACACTGTCCTGGGACAGGTATGGGATGCCTTCAGCAGCACAGAGAACTAATTAGCATTCATTTCCTGTAACAAGCAAGTTGCTAATTTGATAGAGAAATCCCAGTAAATCTGCAGCTTCCTCTTCATCATATGATATTCATTTTCATTTAGCAACACGGCCATCTCCTACTGAATATAAGCTTTCAAATTTTAATTGACTGTGTGTCTTTTATTCAGTAACCACAAACACCAAGTTTAATCATTGAGTTAGAATATAAATGAGAGAAACAACTGACTGAAGGTACCTATGAGTAGGGCTCATGAAACGTTGTTCAATGGAACAAGCAATGATAAAAATAAAACCTAATATTTGCACAGCAGTTTAGGTATGAAGTACTTTCTTAATATGTACATTAGCCATTTTAAATACTTTAAAACAGCAGGAAAACAAAAAATGAAAATGATGTAATGAATAACTTAAATTGCATATGAAATTGGTAAAAGAGTTTTTAGTATTCCTCTTTTTGTCTCCAAGTGCCTTATATTGTACTAGGTTTTTGTAAGTACTCTATAAACATTCATTTGATGAACAGACGACAGAATGACTCATCATTACTCTTACATTTGCCCAGAACCTGTATACACATGACATGCTCTCAAGAGAACTGAACAGGTACTTTTCCTAACAAAAATGGACAATTCACCAACCTGAGAGTCTGATAAAAGCAATGACTTTGCTATCAATTGTCTTTGTACAAGTGGCTAAATGTATACTGGAGATACACTGCTTGGGTACACATTCAGCTTCAATGCCTAGAAGCATCTTGGGCAAGTAACTTATACCTTCTGTGCTCCAGTTAAGTCATCATTAAAATAGAAATAAAAAGAGTACCTGCCCCATAAGGATGTTCTAAAGAAAACTAGATTACTATATGCAAAAATGCTTAGAATTATGCTTCACACACTATAACCACCATATATGTGTTTGGACTTAGTAGCAGTAATATTTCCAGCACCTAACACAATGCTTGCCACAAATAGTTGCTAAGTGATATTTGTTGAATAAATGATTGAACCTTCAGACTTGTTTCTACTTGGAAGAAATATATATTTTTCATAGTCTAGATGCTCTCAAATCACTCAAAAATAGTAAAGGACAGACTGGAAGGCAGCAGACAGGTGATTTTGCAGCTCAATAAAGATGGTATACTGCATTTTCTTAGAAGCCAAGTGACGTACAGGAATGGCTGTGTCATGTAGACCCAATAAAACCTAAAAATACCAACTAGGTAGCCCATTCCTTTTCAGAGAACATATACTAGTCTGTTGAGGCAAGTTTAGTTCTGATTACTTCTACTAACTTCTATTATTCCTACAAACAGCACCAGATGTTACTGGTGGAGTTAGAAGTTAGACCTCGGTCCTTGAGTTCTGCTAAGAATTCAGAGCCTAAAACTCTAATGAATCAGTTTATTTAGAAAGTCACAGAAGTAGAAGTGAGCCAGCTGGGCTGTGTAGGCTAAGGAAACAATTTACAGAGGCAAAAGAAGGGCCCCTGGAGCTTAGGAGAAAGAAAGCAAAAGTTTGTGCCTTGAGGGAAGAAAGTAGGAGGATAGGCAAGGGGAGGGGGGTGGGAATACAATCCTGCCAGGAACTGGGTCCTTGTCTGGAGGGTTATTTGCTTTACAAAGGTGGGGATTTTAAGGGATTTTTCAGGGGAGGATCTCAATAAAATGAATATTCATCAGCTTTCCAGGTATGTCCTTTCAGGGTCATGGTCTCTACTGATTGGTCAGTGCTAGGGGGTCACTAATCATTGTACATGGTCCTGATGGCCTCTTAATCTGGCTTTGTTGCTTTTCTGGGCCTAGAGCTGAAACACAATTGAGGCCTAAATGTTATCTCCAGTCTGATCAGAACTCTGTCTTTGTGGTCAACAGACACAAGGCTTTGTTCTCAAGAGTATTTAATGTGGGCCCAGAAGCTCACTGTCCTGAGGGCTTAATGCTTAAGGGAGTAGTTGTACAAGGGTTTATATGGGAGTTGTATGAAGCTACTCTCCAGCCCCTTGTTCCTTCTCTAAGGGGTCTACCACATGAATAGTGACATGCCAGGGAGAAAGGTCAGGGGACGGTCCAAACCACATGGCCCAGGATATGAAAGGTCAGGGGGTCTAAATCACATGACCACCCTATAATACTTGTTTTCCTAGTGTTGCCCCTTGCTAGCCACCTGGATTTCCACCCTGGCAACCTTCTATACTTTGCCTATCGTTCCTACTGTGCTCATGACTGTCTAACTGCCTATTATATCACTTCTTCAAGATGGTCCCAGGTCTCATACTGACTGAAGAAAGGCTTTTATAACATTTAATTTATACAAAATAGGAAAGTAGGAAGAGAAAACAGTAACATGTCGAGGTGTTGTTTTTTAATGTCAGAAATGAAAATTATGTAATGAATTGATATCTATTCACTCTGATGGGTAGTATCAGTTCAGCTTGATTAAATATTGTCTGATTCTATTCTGATACATATGTCCATCATATTACCCCCACTGTTAAAACTAGATTGTCAAGGCAGAGATGCTTTGGCTAAAATAAAAAGCCGAGACATCTATCATCCAGAAATACAGCTTACTTAATGGAAGGACTTGCCACTACAACTAGATACTATGTGGCAAAAAAAAAGAAAAAAGAAAAAAGTACTGTATGATTTGTCTTTGTTGTTGTTAATCCTCACCCAAGAATATTTTTACATTTATTTTTAGAGAGAGTAGAAGGGAGGGAGGGAGGGGGAAGTAGAAAGAGAGAGAGAGAAAAAAACACACATCGATGTAAGAGAGACACATCGATTGGTTGCCTCCCGCACATGCCCCAACCTGGGCAGGATTGAACCTGCAACCTAGGTATGTGCCCTTGACCAGGAATCCAACCCATGACCCTTGGGTTTGTGGGCCAATGCTCTAACCACTAAGCAACACCAGCCAGGGCTGCTTTGTCTCTTTAAACCTGTCAATCTGACCTCTTTGGAGAGTAGTAAACTCATCAAATCATTATAATGATTTAGAAAGATCATTTAAGAAATCATAGCACTGAGCCAAAACTTTGTGCCATAATTAGGAAAAATTAGAAGCATTAAGTTACCTATAAATAGGAAATCAACATGTTAACCTTTAGTTTATTTAAAGAGGCATACACAACATGCATTGCAAATGAGGGACATTCAAATACACTTATTCCCCATTCACATCATGATTAAGTTCTCTTGAGAAGGGAAGGTGCGAGAGGGGATTAAAGCAGTTTCACCTAGTCCCTGAGGGGAATCCAAAAATGTATTAAGTGAAAGCAACAATTTGAGACAGGGAGTGTGTGAGACCACAAGTAAAGGGACGTAGCCACAGCAGGTGCTAATTCCAATATGCTATGAAGGTAAGTATTAAACATGAAGATTTACATATGTTTTGTCTTAGTCAATTTATGAGGTACTCCTGCAAAAGAAACAGTGTTTTCTAATTTAAAGAAACCAAGAAAAGAAAAGAAAAGAAAAGAAAAAAGAAAGAAGAGAGAAAACCCTTATTTGTTTTCAATTCTTTACACAAGAATAAAAACTTAAATATTTGGAATTAACATATCTGAGAAAAGAACAGGAATAAATATGAATAGATGCCATGTTTAAAAGAAAAAAAAAATCCTTGAGCAAGTAAGTAAATAACCTCTTTAATAAGGTCTGAATACCAGAATCTGCTGATATAATGACATTATGTACTTTAGTCATTAAAAATAATTTTCATTTCATATTTTTAAAATATTTTCCTCCTACTCTTCTAAGTTATGTAGGTAACAATAAAAGCTAACATCTGCTTTGTTTAAGGCACAGAGCTGACCATTCCATATATATATATTTCTAATGTATTCCTCCTAAGATACCTGTGAAATAGGTACTGTGAGCTTTAGTTTCTTACAAAATGGGGATAAAAATATCCACTCACAGGTTCAAAAGATTTTCTTAAAATTTGCACAATGGTGTTTGTTAATTAGCATAAGAGATGGTGAAATGAGAGGTGATCAAACACAGACAGGCAGGAGCCTCTAACATCTCCCAGATAGCGCTGCAGTGCAGAGCCCTGGTGACCTAGGGGACCTGGCCCTTGATCTGCCTATTCAGTTGCCTGGTCCTGTTATCAGCATGTTATTGAATCTGCTACAGAGTAAGCCCTCTGTGCCAATGCTTGCTGTAGTCATGAAGACAGAATCAGGTCCCATGCGAGCCTACAGAAAGGCTTTGTGACAGCTGCCCACTAGCAAATGTTTGTGTGTTGGAAAGAATGTGGTGTCAGGCCTGCCATTATGATAGCCCACTGCCAAGAGCAAGTAGTGGTCCAAGGAATGCATCATCTCCTCTTCAGTTCTCTTTGGTCTCCAAATACTACTGATACTTCCCAGAGAAACATGACAATTGTGGAGGAACATATTACATTTGGTCAATTTACAAAGTTTCAATCACATCAGAAGCTTACGGCCAAAATATAGTCTTGTTTTCTGGCTTCCTCACTATGTAAATTGAAATCAATTTATCTCAGTCGAGTGATTCTCTTAGCTCACCACCATTTTAAAAGAGAAAAAGGCAGAAACTCATGCAACGTTAAGTGATAGTGGAGTGGTCTTCATCGAAATCCACATTTCAAAGAGACAAGAACCTATTATATCATAGGGAAATAGACAATCCTATTTAGGAATACAGATTAACCTGACCTTTATCCAAGTGCACAGTGCATCAAGGATTCAGACAGCTTTCACATGCAGCCCTTAAAGGTTCTCGGCTATTTCTTAAACAACAATGACAAAAAAATGTGGTCTGTTACTGACAAGTGGAGGAGTATTATTAATGCTGTCTGAAAACGGCAGCAAGTCAACAGTGTTGAGGCCAGTGGGTCACAGAGGGAGACACACTCAAGTTTCCATAAATGAGATGTTAAGTTGGCCTGAAGGGTATATTTTATTTTACTTCTTAAAGTTATTTTTTTATGCCTGGCTGGTGTGGTGCAGCGGTTGAGCGTTGATCCATGCACCTAAAAGTCGTCGGTTTGATTCCCGGTCAGGGCACATGCCCAGGTTGTAGGCCTGATCCCCAGTGGGGGGCATGCAGGAGGCAGCCTGTCAATGTTCTCTCATCGATGTTTCTATCTCTCTCTCCCTCTCCCTTTCTCTCTCTCTAAAATCAATAAAGAAAAGAAAAAAAAATTTGTTCAAAGAAGTTATTTTTTATTGTTGACAGTATTACAGATGTCCCCTGTTTTCCCCCACTTTGCCCCCCTCCACCCAGCCCCCACCCCACCCCAGGCCTTCACCACACTAGTGTCTGTGTCCATAGGCTATGAATATGTGCATATAAATTCTCTGGTTAGTCTCTTCCAGTCTCTCCACCCCTCTCCCCACTGATCTGTCAGTCTGTTCCAATGCATCTGGACCTATTTTGTTCATCAGTTTATTTTGTTCATTAGATTCCAAATGTAAGTGAGATCATGTGATACTTATCTTTCTCTGACTGGCTTATTTCACCTAGCATAATACTCTCCAGATCCCTCCATGCTGTCTCAAAGGGTAAGAAATCCTTCCTTTTTATAGGTGCATAGTATTCCACTGTGTAAATGTACCACTGCTTTTTAATTTACTCATCTACTGATGGACACCTACGGGAAGTACTAATGGAGTCATACATCTCATAAAGGTGGGAGGATGTCCAGATTTTATCCCATACTTCTGCAGCTCAGATCAAGATGCCTTGTCAGCTTAAAGCACTGAACACAGGCAACATATGGCTATGAAATGCTACCATGGCAGATCACAGAATCTTTTCTATTTTCTAAAAATTCTAAAAGAATATATCACCTGTTTGGGGAACGTTGATGAGGTCCTTCTCTAAGGCTCTATGGATTTGGGCAGATTTTCTATTATCTGAAATTCCTAAGTGAATATTAATTTTTGTGTATTATAAGGATACACACTCAGAATACACTCTGAATGGATTAAGTTACAGCTGTTCCAGAAACCCACAGATTTGCAGTTTAGCTATCCAAGGGTCTCTGGTCAAACTTTGTAGTCTTACTGAGAATATGCCACACTGCAGCACATCCTGATATAGTGCCGGCTGTTTTGACTGTACTTAGGACAATAAAGAAAGGTTTATCAAATGGGAAGTTACTTTCTCCATCTTTAAATATCAACAAGCTACAGTTCTCAGATGGAAAATACATAATTACTAAACATCAATATGATAGTCACACTAATAAAGCATTAGATCATTTAATGTACAGAACTGCTTTTAATCCTAAAACAACCCTAAAAGGTAGGTATTATTACAATGTTATGGATGATAAGAGGATCAGATGCAAAGACGCCCACCCCAGGTCACACAGTCGGTGAGAAATGAGGCCTGCTTCAAACCCTGTGTCTGATTCCAAGCCCATCCTTTTTGTACTTGCCATGTGCTTGTTGTTTATACGCTTGTAAGAGACATCATTTGTCAATTTTGTTACTATTAATGAGTAAACATGAACCAGTACTTAGGACTTTTCTGAAGATCGGGAAGATAAATGCTCTTTACTATTGGTCCATCTAAACCCCTGTCAAAATATTTTGACATTTATGTAGAATGTGGGCTCCTACTTAGGCAGAAGTGGAGGCAGAACTTTGAAATGACAATGGGGTCAGGTGGTATCTTCCAAGAACAGGGAAAGAAAGAAAATTAGGTTGCCTTCTCAGAATTAAAAAGTGAAATCAGATCAGAAACATGTAAAGTCTCCTTTCAGAGAGAGACTATCTCTTAAGCCTGAAAATGTATTAACATACATGGTGGCCAGGCTGGGGAGAGAGTATTAACCAGAAGAGAGGATATCAGAACTTGAGTAAAAGAGATAGTCACTAGAACAAAGTTTGGAAGTACCTGCTTCATGCTGACCAGGTGTGTTATGCACACCCAAAAACTAAGCTGTCTTCTCCCAGCAAAGGCAGTCTTGCAGTGGACCTAAAGGACAATGCTGGCTTGGAATCATGAAACATTTGACAGTTATCAAGTACCCTCAGCCTATCTCTGACCTCATCAAGCAACCTGGCTTCCCAGGTCAGTGGACTCAGGAAAGTGCACATAATAGGTGGAAAGAAATGTCTACTTTGATGATTATGTTTCCCATTGTAACAAAATGAGCAGGTGGGTACTCTGCTTTCTAGCCATTAGTCTCTTTCACATATTGTTAATGTGATTCAGTGTCCTTAGTCCAGCTCATCCTCATATACTGTTGCCATTTAATTTCTGGACTGATAAGCTAAAAATTATACCTTTGACCATGACAAATATACCAAGATATTGTTATAACATCCTTTGTAGCAGTGAAATCAGGTAACCAGAACAACCCACACTGCCTTCTTTAAAACATTTACAGAACCCATTTAACTATTCAAGAATAGATGTTCTCTCTCAGCAAAGGAACAGCGTTCTTGATTTGCAGTAACAGGTACACCAGCCCTCTTCTGACACATAATGGTTGGGAATAAATTAATCATAAGTATTGTGGGCCATTGAAATAGCAAATGATGACCAAAGATGTACTGAACGAAAACCAAAAGATTGGGTTGTTTTTCTAATGCTGCTGCTAATTAGCTACATAAGCTTGGAAATGTTATTTAACTGTTCTGAGCCTCAATATCTTTATCCATAAAATGAAGAAATTGAAATATATGCTGTCTAAGGAACTTGTGAAGCTCTAACAATCTCTCACTTTAAGATAGGATGTTAGCTTATCATCTGAAAGTCAGAACATTTATTTTATGCTCAATGACTTCATTTTCTCTCAAATATTGGCTCTTTGGCTGTCATAGCCACTCTTGGTGATTAAATGAATGTCTTCTAGTGGCCTCTAATATTGGCAACCCGTCTGACAGTATATTTCCTGAAAATGCAAAGTAACACAAGCAATGAAGAAAACTCATCTCCGTAGTGTCTGCATTATCTGTGACCTTACTCATCACACCAACATGCAGTCTGGATGAAAATGTAACCTAAATAATTATGGTCTCGATTAAATCTGTAATCATTTTCATTTAGGCTCACATGCACAATCCCAGAAATCAAGAAGCTAGGAGTTGCTATATCAAATAAGATAACAAAATACCCCTTCCATTCTTGAATAGTTAGGGCAATGCACCTGATTATTCGAAGATGCTAAGTCGGTATTCTGTAAACATGTGTTTTCACAACTTGTGCATTAGCTTGGTGCATTGACAATCACAAAGGGGTTTTGTGTTCATTGAATAAGTACCATCTATATGTTTCACTTTCAGAGACAGATGGGGACTGACATCCTTACAAGGCCAATTAGCAAACGTATCTGTTAAAGTCCCGTTCACACCTCCACTGTCAACTCCAATCATTTATTTATATCACTAAAATCTTCAGCTTTAATTACTTACTATTGACTAACAAATGATAAAGCGTACTTCCCTAAATGTGTTACAAACTCACAACTCTAGTTTTCCCAAGCTACTAACACTTACTCAATAGTGTCCTATTTATATGAATGTTTTTTTGAACATAACATTTCCTTAATTTAGATGAAACTATATAGTAATTCAACTAGCATAGCTTTGGGTCAGTCTTCCATCAGCATCCTACTAGATTAATTTAATGACTAGTTGGTTGGTCAAGTTCCAAACTTACCCTCTTATAATTTATTCTCCATCACACAGCTCAATTGATCTTTATAAAGCTGTACAGCTGATCATGCCAGTCTTCTAGTAATCATTTTTTAATGGGACTCCAGAACCCTCAGCATAAAATCCCAACTTCTTATGAGGGCATGCAATGTTCCTCATGTTCTTTACCGATCTTACCTTTCCCCTAAAGAGCCAGAAGAGAACAGTGGTAAAAATCAGACCCAGAATCAGATTGCCTCATTGCAAAATCTCAGATCTACCACTTACTAGCAATGTGATCTTGACCAAATTAAATCTCCCTGTACCTCAGAGATAACAGGGATTGACAATAACAGCACCTACCTCATTGTGATTTATTTAAAGTTGTAATAGATGGCAAAATTGGTCATACACATTTTTTTCTTTTCTCAAGATGTAGTCCTTTCTCATATCCTTCGATCTGAGTTGATCCTTTCACTTACTTTGGACATTAGCAGAGGCTTGTAACATACTTGAACACTGAGATTTGTGATCTTGCTGATCTTGGAACCCTTTGACTATTACTGAACAAGTATGGCTTACCTGCTGAATGACCAGAGACACAGGGCTAAGTCATCTCCATTGTCCCAACCAAAAGTAACACAACTGCCAGACATGTGAACAGATCATCCTGGATCATCCAGACCAGAAGAACAGCCAGCTGAGCACAGATGCAGGAGCAAATCTGGCCAAGAAGACCCAAGCTGGGCCCATACCAGCAGAATTACTCTGTTGATGCCTAGATTCTTAAGTAACAATAAATGAGTGTTTCAAGTAATCAAGTTATGGGTTTGTTTGTTATGTAGCAAAAGCTAATAGATACAATACAATGAAATGAGTTCATTATGTAAAGCACACTTTAAAGTTCCAGGCACATAGGAATATAAGTTATTATAATTCAGCAGTCTCTACCTCTCTTTCTACTATACTTGGACCTTGCATTATATTATTATTAATATTATTTCTACAATTACCTTGCTTTCTATTATTACTGGTACTTATACTCCTGGAATGTACATATGCTCACATCTCTAAGCCTTCCTATCATTTATCAACCTAGAATATCATTGTCCTTAGCTCACTTGGCAAACTGCTAGTCCTCTTAGTTTAATTATATCCTCTTTTGAGGACTGTTTCCTGACACCATTATTAGTAGTGGTGTCAACTATCCCTTCTGCAAATTCTCAGGAACACTACACTTATCTTAGCCCGTTGTAGTTTTTCCATATTGTGCTGCTATTACTCATAGATGTACCAACGGCATGTACAAGCTCCCTAAGGGTGGGGGCTATGTCACGAATGCTGTGAGTTACTGTTTCACTTGAGATACCTCTTTAACATGGTGCTAAGTCACCCTCACCAAACCAACAACAGTTGACTCTCCAAAAGGAAATCATTTGTGTTTACAGGTTCAACATGTTGTGAAATAAGGTTTTATTAAGCCTAGCCACTTTACTGTTGAGTGTTTCTAAAAACAAACTAATATGACTTGACATATATCACTATTAAATGTTACTTCATTTGTTTCAACCATTGTTCCAAATAATTTATTTTTGAAACTTCCATTTGTCGTCAACATTAGATACCTCTCCAAAGTGTGTATCAAATGACGTGTATGTTTTCCAGGTCCTCACAGAAACCATGGATACTAATACTAAATGACAGTGGACAAAAGGACTATACTTCTCTAGGCTATGAGAGATCACCGTTGAGAATAACGGTGGTATTCTTGTGGTATTCCACCCATGAAAAGTACCTCTACTTGATCAAGCTTATGTTTCTCCCTTCCAATCAAAATATCTCCTGAGTGGACTTCCGGTCAAGATGGCGGCGTAGGTAAACGCGGTATCGCGTCCTCCCACAACCACATCAAAGTTACAACTAAACTACAGAACCACCATCATTCAAAACCACCTGACATCAAGCTGAATGGAAGTCCTACAACTACAAAATTAAAGCAGCAGCCCCATCGAGACTGGTAGGAGGGGCAGAGGCGCGACTGGCTGGCCCCACACCCTCGTGTGGCGGATAAAAATTAGGAGGACACCTCGGCTGGGAAGGTCCTCCCTGAGGACTCAGGGGTCCACGTCCCACACCAGGCACCCAGCTCAGGGTTCCAGTATCAGGAAGAGAAGTCCCCATCACTTCTGGCTGGAAAAACCAGCGGGAACTGAGGCTGAGGCGGCTGGAGCCCCCGGCAGCTCCTCTTAAAGGGCCCGCACACAGACTTACTCGGACTCACACCCTCCAGGCTCCAGTGTGGGGGAAGTAGCTTGAAAGGCACCAGAGTCATATGGGGAAGAACTGAGTTGTTTGGCATTGGAGCGAGGGCTGGAGAGACAGCTTTCTGCTGGACAGAGGTGCTGTCAGAGGCCTTTGTTCCTTTGGTGAGCCCTTCCCTTGCAGGCAGACTCTGCCATATCTGGGACTCCAGCAACCTGGCTCACACTGTTTGCCCCGCCCTGGTTATTCCTTGAGGCCCCGCCCCACCCAACTTTCAGCCCCACCCAAGCTATTGCCAGTTGCTTTACCATAGGATTGGCCTGTCTTGGATCCTGCTTCAGCTTTTCCTAAATTCTTTCAAACAAGCAGCATCTGGTCTCAGCTAGCCCCACACCTCTCGCTAAGTAATACATAGAAATAAACACAGGGAGGCAGCCAAAATGAGGAGACAAAGAAACAGGTCCCAAATGAAAGAACAGAACAAAACTCCAGGAAAAGAACTAAGTGAAATGGAGATCAGCAACCTAACAGATGCTGAGTTCAAAACACTGCTTATAAGGATGCTCAATGGACTTAGTGAGAACCTCAGTGAACTTAGTGAGGGCCTCAAGAGCATAAAAAAGGACCAGTGAGAAAAGAAGGATGCGCTAACTGAAATAAAGAATAATTTACACAGATTCAATAGTAGAGTAGGTAAAGCCAAGAAGCAAACCATCGATTTGGAATATAAGGAAGCATAAAATACCCAATCAGAACAGCAAAAAGAAAAAGGAAAACAAAAAAAATGAGGATAGTGTAAGGAGCCTCTGGGACAACTTCAAGTGTGCCAACATTCGCATCTTGGGGGTGCCAGAAGGAGAAGAGAGAGAACAAGAAATCGAAAACCTATTTGAAACAATAATGGCAGAAAACTTCCCTAACTTGGTGAAGGAAACAGACATACAAGTCCAGGAAGCACAGAGAGTGCCAAACAAGATGAACCCCAAGAGGCCCACACCAAGACACATCATCATCAAAATGCAAAAGGTTCAAGACAAAGAGAAAATCTTAAAAGCAGCAAGAGAAAAGCAGTTAGTTACCTACAAGGGAGCTCCCATAAGACTGTCAGCTGATTCCTCAAAAGAAACTTTGCAGGCCAGAAGGGAGTGGCAAGAAATATTCAGAGTGATGAAAAGCAAAAACCTACAACCAAGATTACTCTATCCTGCAAAGCTGTCATTTAGAATTGATGGCCATATAAAGAGTTTCCCAGACAAGGAAAAGCTAAAGGAGTTCATTACCACCAAACCATTATTATATGAAATGTTGAAGGGTCTTCTTGAAGAAAAAGATAAAAAATATGAACAAACAAAATGGCAATAAATACATATCTATCGACAATTGAATCTACAAACAAAATGAACAAGCAGAACAGAAACATTCTCATAGATAGATAGAGAAATTTTCTTGGTTGCCAGATGAGAGGGGGGTTGGGGGAATGGGTGAAAAAGGTGAAGGGATGAAGAAGTACAAATTGGTTGTTAGACTGACAAACTTCAAAGGGGAGGGGGGTTGGGGGGGTAGGAAGAAATAAACCAAAGAACCTATATGTATATATGCATAACCAATGGACACAGACAATAGTGTGGGGAAAGGCAGAAGGGGGGTGGGGATGGGGTGGAGGGGTCAATGGGGGAAAAATGTGGAACATCTGTAATACATTCAACAATAAAGATAAGTTTAAAAATATATATATCTATCTCATGAAAGAATCTATGTACTTTTCAGAAATCCAGATGAGGCATCTCTTATTCCAACAATCCAGGAACTCCTTCCAAAAATGAGATTAGGCTGGTGTGAAATGGCCTGCTGTCAAAATTAATGCACCATGGCTTTTTCTGAGTGTTCAAAAGCCATCTGTTTAGTAATTCTGATTGGAATTTTTTAAAGGAGAAACTGTAACAATCTATTATTTCCAAAATTGAAATAGTCCATCCATTTAGAAAATTAGAACAACATTTCCATTCCCCTGACACCTTCCTCATGCTCAATGAAGTATTGAAACATTTAACAGTACTTAATCTCACCACATCAATTCCTATTAATAAAAGTTAGAATAATAATAATGGTTAAAAGTAGTGAACTCCTACTATGTGTCAGGCACTGCTCAAAGCTTATTTGGTATATAAACTCATCCAATCTTAAAAACAATCCTATGAGGGTCGTACTATTATTATGTCTTTGTAACAGATGACGGAATCGTTATCAAAAAGGTTGTACCTTGCCAAAGTCACATAGCTCCTAAGAGGCAGGGCCAGGATTTGGACCTGGGCAGCCTTGTCTTGTGTCCATCCTCTTAACTACTGTGGGAGAAACAAAAAGAAACACCTGGTGTCATCAGTCAGGCCTCCCACTTGTATTATCCCATTTAGAAAAAATGTCAGTGAAAGGCCATCAAGAGTCTGCCCATCTCTGGCTGGAAAGGTTGTTAGGGTTTCTTTCTGAAAATAATCACAAAACTTCCATGTGGAATGGGATAATCATAGTAATTTTCTATCACTTAGGACATGGCTCCATTTCATTTCACAGAGGAGAAAATTTGATGAGCAGTCTCCAGTCAAAAGCAGGATCACGGGAACAAAGCACCATGATATTAAAGAGCATGATTGTACTCAATGACAAAGAAAAGATTTCCATGAACTGTAGCCTTCCAGATAAATATTTGAATGGATGCATATTTGCAATTTACATGAACTTGTCCTCTTTGTAATTTAGGGAAAGCACAGTCCATACTAAGACATATCACAGGTGAGCTCTAACAAAACAAATGTGGACTAATATCTATTCCAGCAGTGACCTTATACTCCCCTTGAAGTAGAAAGTTCCATTGCATTTGAACTGATTACTCCTTTCAAGGGACCTGCTGAATCATTTCAAAGTGGTTACACAGGAGCTTGACAGAACTTTCTGCCATATGACATAAAACTGTCAAATGAGTGCATATTGATAAAGCCAGGCACTTTGCTGATGGGGGAGGAAGTTGCTCAAAAGGTACTAATTTGACAGTTTAGGTTAGAAAGCAACAGAGTAAATGAATTTTAGACAACAGTGATAATTCAGTGAGAGTTTATATTATGAAATACTGTCCTAAGTTGAAAGACTAGGTGCTAAAACAGAAGGGAAAATTCTACACAAATTCAACGCTTCCTTTGATCCACAAATCTGTGCTATGATCTGATGTCGCTCCTAAAACAGGTGGTGTCACTGGAGTCCATTAATATTCTGAAATACTAATCATTTGTTATGAAGCCTACTGAACATGTCAAAATTCATTTTAAAATACTACCCAGTATGACAAACCTATCCTCATTCCCTTCAAAAGATCCTTGTATCCAATTTCCACATCTAATGGTTCCTATTCACATAGATGGGGCTAGACTACCCTGCATGCTTCCCAAACGTGAAATGTTGTGTGAACACAAAGGGAGACACTTCTTGATACACAGGGCATTAAGCTTTAAAGTTACTAAGGAGATCTGATGCTTTTTTTCCATCTAGGCAGAGAATGTATTCTGGACATATATTTAAATGTTCGACTCGCCTACAGTAGTAATTTATGACATTTGCAAGTAGTAGTGAAAGCTACAGGCAGTAAAAGCACAATTACATATTTGACAATTATGTCATCCTGGTTAAACAGTTTGGATACTGCCATAAGCTGTGTCGGATCTTGCCACAAGAGGTGTTTTCAGAAGCTGGGTGATGACAGCAAGGCATCACAATGATTCATGGTGCTTCTGACAGCCTTCAATTAAATCGCTCTTAACTGATTTTAATTAATTGAGAAACAATGTTAGTTTGGGAAACACGACTGTACCTCTGAGAATGAAATACTGATTGAGTGGAATACAGCACCAGCATAAAAGCACAGATTTTAAAAAGAATGAGGAAATTTAAAAAAAAAAGAAAAAACAGTGGTAGATTTTTTTTTTCCCCATTACTCTAGGAAACAGATGGAAATGTATTATGCCAAGGTGGAGTCAGGAGTGTTGATACAAGGATTGCAGATACACAGATTAAAACATATCCCACCAATTCTACAGGACCTAACATAAGGTTCTCTTCCTTATGCTTTTAAAGTGGCTTTGATCTGTGGTCTTTATTCTTCCCTGCATCCAACTCCTCCAACTACTTGCCTTACTTGGTGATGAGGGTATGACAATGTATTTTAAATTCTATACAAGTGTGATTTTATTAAACCACAGCTGGGACACCATGCCCATTATGTGCGCTGGCTGAAGGAAACCAGTGATCCTTACTCTAACATACTGAGGGCTTGCTGTATGGCAGGCACTTTCCATACATCATATCAGAACAGCCTGATGAAGGGGGAGAGATGGTTATCCTTATTTTAGCATGAGAAATTAAAGGTTTTCTGAGGCTAAGTCATTTGCCCAACCAAGACCATACAAAACCTGGCGTTTGAGTCTGCACTTTGGACCATGCCTACATGATCTACGTGAGCCCAGTCATCACATGACTCCTCTGCACAAAATCCGTGGCCCAAACTCCTCGGCAAAGTGTCAAGACCTTTGCTAACAGTCTCTGGAATGACCTTCTCAGCTTTATGATCCACTATTTCCTACACACATTCTCCCTTCTACTCCTATTTTCAGGTGCCCAAGTAAGCAACTCCTATGCCTCGCACCCTGCTTCAGTTCCCCAACAGCCCCTCTCCTTTCATGTAAAGTACGCAGCTCTGTAGGCCTGTTTCAGATACAATGCTCTCCATGAAGCTTTCCCCCAGGGTCCTAGGGCAGCTTTGTTCTTCTCCAGGCTTTCAGAGGTGCTCTTTAAACCGATCACAGTATTTGCCACATTAGAGTAGACATTGTCTTTAGTCCAATTAGTCCGCTACATTTTATATGTTAAGATCTGTAACTCTTAATCTCACCTTTTTATCTATTGTTATAGACTGAACTGTCGACCCTCCCCCCAAAATGCATATGTTGAATTCCTAGCTCCCAATATGACTGATTTGGAGATAGGGTCTTTACGGAGAAAGTTAGGGTAAAATGAGATCATAGGGGTGAGGTCTTAATTCAACCTGACGGGACCTTATAAGAAGAGATTGGGATGCACAGAGAGATCCTGGACCACAGAAGGAAGACCATGCGAGGACACAGTGAAAAGACATCCATCTGCAAACCCAGGAGAAAGTCCTCCAGATAAACCAACCCTGAAGGCATCTTGATCTTGAACTACCAGCCTCCTAAACTTCAAGAACATATATTTCTGCTGTTTCAACCACCCAGGCTGTGGTACTTTGCTATGGCAGCCCTAGCAAACTAATATATCTACGGCAGTTTGTCCCATGCACAGTAGATACTTAAAAACATTTTGTGAATTAAATTAGAAATAAATTTGTGATATACTTCATATAAAGCAAGAGCCAAGCTCCTATGCAAATAATTTATGGTATATAATTATTCAATACTTCCCCCTTTTCTTTTCCCTTTTCTCATTCCTTTATCCTTTATTCCCCCTTTTTCTAAATCATTATTAAAACTCTGTGAAGAAGGCTGTACTAACTGCTGCATATATACTACTGTTTGCCCCCAGAGAACTTTGTAAATAGCTGTAAATTCTTAAATGGCTAATAATTTTAGGTAACAAAAGTATAGTTTCCACTCTATTTCTCATCTTTCATTTATTTTATTTGCTTATTGAGAGATCTCTTTAAAAAGATATAAAAGCAAATAGAATTTCACTTCCACGCTGAATTGTACACTAAGACATAAACAAAATTAAAAAGTGACGTTTCAATTGCTAAGGCATTGTGGTTTTTCCATAAAAGACACTTGTAACTTCCAAAGAATATTCCAATGAAGGACCTATGTATAAAAATTGAGTTAACAGAATAGAGGCCGAGCCATGAGGAATCTTGAATAGCACCAAAACTATACGAACACTTACGCATATTTCATTTAAAGACAATAATGTAATTCATAATTTCTCAAAAACAAAGACTAAAATTTAAAATTAATCAGATTTCAAAACCAGCAAATTTGGTTGATGAGTCCCAAAATGCCTGCTGATTTTTTGTAACGGAACACCTGGCAAGTTTATGGAGCATATAATTTCGGGACCCTACACCAGAACTACTCAATAGCAACCTCTGGGGCCTATGACCTTGGAATCTGCATCATAAATAAGCTCCCTAGGAGAAGCTTATGTCTTTAAAGTTTGAGAACATTCCAAACTGTTAAATAAAAACAATAACTTCTATTGTCAAAAATGTGAGAAAAATGACTCAAAGGAATTCTGGTATTTCGGTCCAGAACAAATAATTCTGAGAGCGACTACGAATAATAACTATCTACAATTAACTTCTTGGATTGATACTTATGTGTTAGCAGTCTTGGTTTGTGTCAAAGAGGACCCACACTCAATATTCACATTGACAAAGAAAAGCTATGTGTCCACACACATATTTTCCATTTAACATAGGCAAAGGCCCGCAGAAACTCAGAACGTGAATGAGCTCTGAGGACAGGACGGGGTACGCAGTGATTTCGGCCATTGTCCCTGGACAGATGAAGCGGTGACCACACCACCTAATGCTCCGCTTTCCTCTTCTGCAGCTCACGTCTGCCACAGGGGTGTGCAGGGCTCTTCCCTGCCCTGCCTTCGAACGCAGGACTTTGGGTGGCAAGGTCATTCATTCGAGTCATGCTTCAGTTTCTAAATCTATAGGTTGAAACAGAGCTCTGATGGCAAATATTATTGCTTGTCAACACCAACAATTGTGGGGGATTTCTCAAGCATCTGAAGGTCCCCAAATTGTTCACTGTTGAGGAACAAGAGAGTCCCGTTGAGCAGGGATCAGCTCAGGGCCAGTGTTCCTGTGGAACGCAGCTGTTCCAAAAGGCACCAAGTATAAAGCAAAGGATAAGCACACACGGCTGTCTTGCCATAGCTACCCCCAGTGTCGCTCAGTGTCATGCATCCAACCTGGCTGTCTCCCTCCTCATCTCCTCCCTCCAAGCAGTGAAAGCACGGGTTTCATGTCCCATAATTTTTACAGCATAATGGCTCTTTCCTGTGAAAGACTAAAACATCCATGGCATGGAATAATCATTATTGATTCACAGATCATGGCTCTGCTTATAATTCTAGTGCAAACATTAGCCATGCGTTCACTTAAGTCAAAACCATCCCTTCTCAGGAATTGTCATTTTGTATGTATAAATATTGATTGAGCTTTGGTTCCTACTACCAGATGGCAGACCTGTGAAATTCTAATATAGCTGAGGTGATTCAAACAGATTATCATTCACTGACAGGCACTGGAGACCCTAGTGAAGGCCAAAGTTTTTATTTCAAAAACAAATAATTAGAGTTGACAGCAGAAGTGTAAATAGGGCCCAAATGAATAAATTTGCTAATAGGCCTTCCCTGTGGTAGTTGTTAACCCAGGACTGTTTGGTCATAAAACATGTTCACTTGTCTATAGTTTCATTATAAGAATGTCCTTGAATTCATGTCACCAAATGGTGTCCCAGGTGAGACAGTAGCACTGTATTAGCCAGTAAGAATTTGGTGTGTCTACTCAATGTAAGGTTTGTTAATGACTTGCTGGCAGAATGGCCTTTGGACAGAGACCCATGAATCACAAAACTCATGTGCCAGAATAAAAGCTGCCCTCTTTCTAAACTTCATATTTATAGATGCATATATATCATCGTGTGAGTTTTAAAATAAGTAACTCTATTGCTTCTATCGCACACATTCTCTTCTTTTTAGTAAAAAATATATAAGGCATAATCAAAGTGGAATGAAAAAGTTGCCTCTATAGCAAATGAAAAGTGGATTACCACAGGCCTCAGCACATACCCTCAATAGCTCCACATAAATCAATAATTAGGGCCTGCACTTCTATATACTCCAAATGAAAATTTCAGGAGGTTCCCCGCCCCCCACAGTCTTTTCCATTGCAATCAATGTTGTGCTGCTGACATTGAATCAATATTAATTGTAAAGTCCCTGCATGGAATTTCCATATGCATGTGGAGGAAGGCAAGGTCAATTTTATCCCGGAGCAGTTACTCCTCACCTACCCGGAAGACTGCACAAGAGGAAATGCAAGGCTAATTAAACCAGGTACACTGCACATGACAACGTATCGCCTTTTCTTTCTACTTCAAACTCCATCATTTAAATCTGAAGCAATTTAAATGATTCTATATTAACTAGGATTTCCCTTCTTCTCACTCTTTCTGGAACCTCTCCTCACTCAATCCAAAGAATAACTTTTAGGTCTTCCCACTGTCTTATTAACTAGTACCAGGCAAATGACAGAGTCACAACCATCTCGTGGAATGCTGAAGAATAGCTGCTGCTTAGATTTGTGATGCCTCCTTACCTGAGTCCCTTGGGAAAGAACCAAATCTAGATTAGAGAACACCTGGCAGATAAGGAATTCTGTCCAGATAACCTGTGATCAGTAAGGAGTCAATGCAAAGTATAGCAATTACTGCAAAGTAAGTACTATGCTTGATTTCTAAGCTATGGTGTTAACTATTATTTTTAGTTTCCCAACTGTGAACAACCTTTACTAACAAAATTTTAGATTTGCCAAATTGTCTTTCAACTGAAAATCTCAAATGACTAACTAAAATCAACAAAAACAACATCAGAATGAATGTGATTGATCATGTTTCAAGTTCCCAGTTGAACAATTTTAAACAATTCCAAATATAAATGGAACTTTAGACTTAGAAAAATGTCTATTCATCCCAGAAGTGTATTCCAATTTAGGAAAATACTTTCTGTAAAAAGTCCTCAATGTCAAATTTCAGAGATAATTCATTATGGCAATAATTTATTACACAAGCTCTTCTTCCTCCAATCCTCTTACATATACCTAAAGAATTGCCTTCCAGGACCATCTCTCTCTCCTTCCCTCCCCCTCCTTCTCTTCTTCCTCCTCCTCCTCCTCCTTCTTCTCCTCCTCCTCCTTCTCTTCCTCCTTCTTCTCTCCCTCTCTCTCTTTCTCTCTCTCTCTCTCTCTCTGTCTGAATACATATTTTTCATGATATTCAGGTAAAACGACACCACTTATAGTATCTTTCCCTTTAAAAAAATAACTAAAATTATGCTTATAAAATTGTATTTTAAACCTGAAAATATAACTGATAACCTTGAGAAATTGAGAAAAATGCAGTGGATATTTTTCAGCAAGCAAGGCATAGATAAGGTAACCATTAGGTGGGAATATATTTAAGCCATCTCATAAGTGAAAATAACAAACAAATGCAAAAAGTGTCACCAGATCTAAAGTTCATAATTTTATATATTTTTTGCCTAACTTGCATCATTCATTCACTATCCTGGTAATTTAAATCAATTTACTATTATTCTTTTTTCTTTCAGGTGGAGAATGAAACACAATTATCTTTATGTTGCATTAATGTCTATTCAAAGTTTAGCAAATTGATCAATATCAATATATCTCACAAAGAGTCACATTAACCTAATCATATTTCTACATGTAAAGGGAAAAGTACCATTATCCTCTTTGAAATACATATATTTTATAATTTGCATTATATATATATATATATATATATATATATATATATATATATATATAAATAATTTGGAGGACTTTTTTCCAAAGTCATGATATCCAAGTGGCTTGCTCACAATTCTACAAGATTTTGATACAAACATAGGCTCCCTCTAGAGGTCTGATTTCATGGGTCTCTGGGTTAGAAAAAAATGGGCTTTAGATGCTTTTTCTTTTTTCTTTTTAATCACCTATCAAACTTTGGAGAATTTCTGGGCTTGAAAAGAAGAGCCTGAAAGTAGGACATAAGACACTGGGAACTCACCAGCTGGCAAATTCCATTCTACTATTAGATAGTTCTGACCATAGTCATTTCCTCCTTATATTCAATTAAAACCTGTCTTGTCACTTCCATCTGTTGATCCTATCTCTCTTCACCTGAAGTCATACAAAACAAATATAACCCCTCTTCCATATATCTTCAAATATTTGATGACAACTGTCATGATTTGCTTATATCTTAAGTAAAATTAAAAGTCTGAGATCATCACATTTCATGACAATGACCTTCAGAGTAAAGCTGGATGATCGGTAGTGGGGTAAATTATCAATGGCACTGCCTCAATTATTCAGCCTAAAATAATATAGTACTTTTCTGCCGCTTTCAAACTAATATAAATGAATATAATAACTTCCTTTTGTTCATGGCCGATTACATTATATTACAACAGCACGACTTCCAGGGCTAGCATGCAAAAGTAATTTATTTTTCTCCACATCTGTAACTGTTTGGGAGAGCAGCTAAGTCTTCATAATTATGCTGCAGACACAGTAAATAGAGCAAACCCAATAGGTCACACTGTGACTATAGTTCAGGGAGAGAACAATTATTTTATCCCATATAATTTGCATTCAACATTTCATATAGGAAACTAAAGAGAAAAACAAAACACTGGCTCACGAAATTACTACAGCTCTTTAATATTCGCCCCTTTTTTCTGTTTAATGGCTTTTCTGTCTGAAATAGAAACACACACACACACACACACACACACACACACACACACAGTGTAAATGACATGCCTGAACAATTTTCATTAAAGAGACATTTCCTTTTAGGTTGTGATTCATTTTACTTTGTCTGACATAGATTAACTTATTATAAATTAACTAAAATTGCTGGCATGTCATTCAATTTCTCTCTTTACTCTGTTCCTTCCCTCTCTACAAAAACAATTACCCACCATGTAAAGAATGGTCAAAGTCAAGAAACAGGGCTTTCTGCTTTCATCAAGAGACACTGGCAGCACAATTCCGTTCTCTAAGTAGAAGAAAACCTGCTGTCAAAACTGCAAATCGCCCTCAAGCGTCTTCCCTGGAAACTATGTATCAGAGAGGCCAGCTTTAAGAAATGAAACCAATGTGTTTGTGGTTTTAAAAATATTATTATTAGTGACAAATATGAAACATCAAAATAATTCTCTAGTGGTGCGGAAAAAAATAAATAAAAATCAAGTCCATGGCAATTTCCCCTGCCAATCAATGGATTTTTTTCTAGATTTCCCTTATTTTAGAAGCCAAGCTCCTAGTTGGGGATTTGGGTCCCTTGAGAAATGCAGTCTAATAGCCTTTGTTTTTAACATGAAAGGGCCCCCCAAATGAACAAAACAAAATGAAAAGCACTACAGAAAGGACAAACAACTCTGACTGCTAATGAAGCGCAGCTAGGGAACCCTGGTCACAGAGGCCCAGCCTCCGCAGCGCAAAGCTTTGGGTGGACCCTCTGCACTTGGGTTCTCATTCCACTGTGGCAGCGCCTGAGATTCACTAAGAAACACATGAGCATCTTTGCCTGTGAAGTATGCTTGTGGCTGCTCTTGGAAGGCCAGCCTCCTCCTGCTGATAGAACAAGCTTCCTCACCGTGGACAACTATTTTAGGCATTCAGGCCCATGAACTTGGGTTCCATTATTAAAAAGCAGAGGAGAGGGTGCCTTCAATAAAGTAAATGCTCATTACCACACAACTTCTGTTAAGCAATAAAAAGTTCATACTATAAGTTAGAGTGAAGATCATGTGATTCTGAGTCCTGTTAACTCAAATGTAAATGTCACTTCCAGCATTTCTGAGCTCTCAGGGCCTTGGGTGACTCATTTTAATTTTCCAAACTTGCACTGTCCCACATGATAACCAGTGGCCACATGTTGCTACTGAGCACTTGACATGTGGCAAGTGTGACCGAGAAGCTGAATTCTACATTTTATTTTATTTTAATCAATTTAAATGAAAATGTAAAAGCAGATACTCTATTCAATTACTGGAACAATTTTTAAGCACGTAAGAACAACTTGGTGTACATTTTAACAAATCAGACACAGATCAAGTATTTCCAATGAAAATTTAGCATCCAAATTGAGATGTGTTCTATGCATAAATAGGTTCTGATATAAAGATGTTATAAAAAAATGTAAAAGATCCTACTAATAATGTTTTATGTTGATTATGTATTAAAATGATAATATTTGGTGTAGTTGAGTTAAATAATAAATATTATTAAAATTATTTCACATGCCTGGCCAGTGTGGCTCAGTGGTTGAGAGTTGACCCATGCACCAAGAGGTCGCTGGTTCAGTTCCCAGTCAGGGCACATGCCCAGGTTGTGGGCCAAATCCCCAGTGAGGGGCATGCAGGAGGCGGCCAATCGATGTTCTTTCTCATCAATGTTTCTAACTCTCTCTCCCTCTCCCTTCCTCTCTCTCTAAAAATCAATAAAGAAAAAAAATAAAATTATTTTACGTGCTTTTTTTTTTTTTTTACCTTTTTCATATGCCTACTAAAAATTAAAAATTTAGATATGTGGCTCGTGTTATGTTTACATTAGGTGATGCTGTTCCAAACCTTAGATTCCTTATCTTTCAGATGCAAAGATAAATAACTACACTGTAGAGTTTTGGGAAAATTAAAATGCACATATAAAAAGCATATCCCTTAGTGTCTAACATACCACTCAAAAAATGGCAATTTCTATGAATTCTACTACCCAGAACAGAGAATTGCTTACTTTCCTTGAAATCCTAATAAACTATCTGAATTTCCTAGATGGACATTTTTTTTCTCTTTAATACTTTGTAATACAAGGTCTTCATGAATGCTTAATATATATTCTCTGAAGTAAAGGAATTAAAGAAATATATCTCATCTTCTATCTTGTCTTCAGATAGCATCTCTTCAAAATTCCTACTCTCTTTGTGCTCTCTCTCTCTCTCTCTCTCTCTCTCACACACACACACACACACACACACACACACACACAGAGAGAGAGAGAGAGAGAGAGAGAGAGAGAGAGAGAGAGAGAGAGACAGAGAGAGAGACAGAGAGAGAGCTAACACTATTATATCTGGTCATAAAAAGAAGGTTCTTTAAAACAGCTTTGAAAATCCTCAACAAGCCCTGACGTTGCGCAGCATCCGAGGAAAAGAAAACATACAGAGAACCTTGCAATTCTTCCATTTGGTGATGAGGTCATTTTGTTGTACCATGTATCCGTTGCATTTGGTATAACTTTCCCCTTTTATAATGAAGGAAACACCCAGAGTCCTAAGAAAAGGAAACGGTGGAGAGACTGAATTTCTCCCATGAAAAGATTTTCCAGATTTGGCTCTCAGCCCATCTCCATTTGGAGATTCAGAGCCTCTCTCATTCCTTGAAACCCAATGGCACCACTGAATTGCTCAATGCCAAACAAATATTTCAAACAGAAGGGCAAGCTGTGGAATTTATCCCAGCTGGATTAAAAAGAGTCCAATTCTACCCTTCCTCCCTACCCCAGCCTCCACTATCTCTCACCCCATTTAATCAGGCACAAAATTTACTGTTTCTCAAATCCGTGGCTTTCCTGCCATTGCTGAATTTCTCAAATCACCTCAGGCTTCCTATCCCTCTGTGTCTCTTCCTCCCAATCATTCTAGGATCACATTGTACCAAGAGTTCCTTTAGTCTTCATTCATCTTCCCTGAGTGTTAATATCATATTACAGCATTAAATAACCACAAAACCCAGGAAATTAACACTTGGTACATCACTGTTTACTAAACTACAGATCTTACTAAAATTTCACACGTTTCCCCATGGATGTCTTTTTTATCTGTTCTAGGATCCAATTGACAAGTCCACCTTGCTTGGAGCTGCCATGACTCCTTAGTCTCCTTCGTCTACGGCAGGTCTCAGTCTTTCATTACCTTGACATTTTGGGGGTGGGGGAGCGGGGTGGAGAACTGGTTACTAATTTTGTGAAAGTCAATCCATTTGGATTTCTCTGACATTTCCTCAAGATTAGGTTTGAGGTTATTCACGTTCAGCAAGAATAACATAAAAATGATGTTGGGCCCTTCTCAGAGTATTATGTTAAGGGATACATGATACTAATGTCTTAGTACTCTGCTGATACTGACTTCATTCACTTTGTGAAAATGGTGCCTTCAGGATTTCTCCACTGCATATTTTCTACTTTTCCCTCTTAATTTAATGAATACTTAGGAAGAAATTCTTCTACACAAATTTTCACCCACAATTTTAGCCTCCATCATTGGATCTGACTTATATCAATTGTTACTGTGTTGTTTGCCCAATGGTAATTTTCTATTTTCTTCATTCTTTCTACCTTTATTAAATGGATTTTCTTTTCTTTTTTTTTTTTTTTTAAATGTCCCTCTTGTCCATTTAGTGACTTTTTCAAATACTCATTTATATCAGTATAGACTCATGGACACATATTTGTCCTTTGTGTTTTAATGTAATACTGTCATGATTTATTCATTTCTTTGCTCAAGTTGTTCCAGCTTTGGTCATTAGGAGTGATTTCAGGTTGGTTCCCATGTCTCTTTAGCATATCCCTATCTTTGTGTTTTTATAATACTTCCTTACTTTCTGGCACTACAAAATATTCCAGGCTCTTATATTATCTCTTCTCCAGCTCTGGTACCAGTCATTTCTCCAAGAAAATAGTTTCTTTTGTTGAAAAATGGTATTTAGAAACCAGGATCTAGATGCTATGTATGCTCATTGCTACTGAGGTGTCATTGCTTTGTGTCTCACTCAATAGGCAGTGCTAGAAAATATATGTATATACACACACACATCTACTATTTCTGTGTGTATCTACCTGCACACATTTCATTTAATATGCTTTTATTGGTTTTTTTTAGAGAGAGAGGAAGGGAGAGAGAAATAGAAACATCAATGTGAGAGAGAAACATCGATCAGCTGCCTCCTGCACACCCCCTACTGGGGATTGAGCCTGTAACTCAGACATGTTCCCTGACTGGGAATCAAACCAGGATCTCTTGGTCCATGAGACGACATTCAATCCACTGAGCCACACTGGCTGGGCCACCTGCACATATTTTAAAAACCATGTGTGCATATTGATACCTCCAATTTCAACCCAACACCACAGCATTTATTCCACACTTTGCCCTTTCCTCATTTGTAACTTCTTTTTCCACTGCTGAAAAGTCCAGCTCACATTATTTATAAAATATTTATCTATTTGTTCAATCCTAGAGTACTCAAAGTAGTTTCACAGTTGCTAACCCACACTCCCGTGGGAAGCAAATTTACTAGATGAAGCGTGGCATTTGCATACACTTCCTTTGCCTTCAGTCTTACCGTATCCAGTCAAAACACTGTTTTCCAATGTTACTTAGGTTGGTTCTTCCTTCAGGTGGTTATTTAAGTCATTCAAGTTATTTATTACTGCTTCTATTCCCTTTGGGTTCCACCCACATCCTAGTTAATTTTAATTGTTTATTTTCTTTCAAATATTTAAAACATCGCTCTGGTTCTAAAAGGCAGAGGCAAACTAAAGGTGTAATCAGAGATGTGTTGTTCCTTCATCTCGATGACCACATTTCTTCCACGACTTTCCTACCTGTGAAAATGTAGGTTGTTTTCAGGACTTTCCACTTAGAAACTATACTACAGTAAATAATCTTATTCATATGTGTCTTCTTATTGTTGGAAACAGATCTTTTGCGTAAAATCCTAGAACTGGGACCCTGAGTCAAAAGAGAAGTCCATATGTCGTTTGGTTATGTGTTGCCAACTTTTCCTCCAGAAGGGCTGGACCAGTTTGTATTCCCTCCAGTGATGTGTGACAATGCCAAATATATATTTTTATTTTTGTTCTTCCACAGCTTCCACAAATCATGTAAAAAGGAGAAAGGAAAGAAAGAAGCACTGACACAGAGGTCTGAGCACATCCCTCTCCAGCTCACAAACAAGGGACAATGCTCCGCTGTCTGTGGACTGAAGCTGTCACTGCTCTGGAAGCTCTTCCAGGCCCTCTAACAGGTCACTCTGAGGCTAGCCTGGTCCTCAGCAACGTTCTCCTGACTGCCACTCGGCCATGGGACTCGAGCAGGGGACCTGCCGATCCCCACACACCCCATGGTCTGTTCCCAATCTTGCAGCTTTGCTCACGCGCTTCCTCTTACCTGCAATTCCACACCTCCACCCGCTGCCTCTTGCCTGATAAACACTGCTCTCCTCACCCTGCTAGCTCAGATGTCAACCCTGCTTCCTCAGCACAGGTTTACATTTTACATACTCTTTAGGGTTCTAGAAATCTTCCATCCACGCCAGCCTGACTGCGTGGAACCCACTGTGTTATGGTCGGCTCCACGCGAATCTGCCCCTTGATCAGGTGTATCATCTTTGGCCGTGGGGACTTTATCTTACTGCACTCAGGCTCCGATACTGCAGGTGCACACGTTTCCAAATGGACAAAGATGAGTTAATAAGACACGAAAATAACATTGCTCTGTATTCAAAAGTATACTTTCATTCTCAGATCTCTTCTAGTCTAACGGTTTTATCCTTGCTCAAGCATGACTTCTCTTACACACTTTGAGAGAGCAGACACCAATACTCACACCCAGTGCTGCCAAACACACGTCCTTCCAATACTGCTCCTCCTGGCAGTGTTTGAAAATGTGCTCGGTTTTCTTTGTCTTATTTTCTTAGGAGAGTCTGCAGCCCTTGCTGTCACTGAGAGCATGTCTGGACGCTACTCCACATACATGGTTTACCAGCACTCCCCTTCCCTCCTGGGAACGTCCAGAGACACTGGGACAATCAAAAAGACTAAAGTCTAAGCAATCGATTTTCATTCAGATGGAGAGGGAACAACACAGTCGACTCAGATATTAATTTGGATTTTGTTTTGGTGCCATAGGTGCCCTCCTCCCACCCTATCTCAACACACACTCGCAAAAGAACACCCACCTAAGCCCTTGAAATGGAAAGAAATGGACCTCTCTTTTCCCAAGTAAGAAATAATTTTTTTTTCTTTATTGATTTTAGAGAGAGAGGAAGGGAGAGGGACAGACAGAAACACCGATGAGAGAGAACATCTATTGGCTGCCTCCTGCATGTCCCCCACTGGGGATTTGGCCCACAACCTGGGCATGTGTCCTGACCAGAAATCAAACTGGTGATCTCTTGGTGTATGGGTCAATGCTCAACCACTGAGCCACACCAGCCGGGCCTAACAGTAGTTTTTAAAACACACACCTTCAAAGAGGCCATGGAGCTAGTTTAGGCGTGAGGTGGACAGGGAATCTCCAAGGGAGAAAGCGGGCCAATGTGGCTCCATGAGGAAGAAAAGGCTGGCTTTCTTGAGAGTAGGAAGGAAGCAGGGGATGAAGGGGTGTTTCTGTAACAGTCCTGGTTCCTGTTGTATGTAGAGCCCAGATAAGTGGGACAGGGCTCTAGACAGTCAGCAAATGCTTCCCCTACAGCTGCACTTTGCAGACAGCAGAAGAGGCCCCTGCGACTGAGTCTGTGGTCTGTAGAGAGAACCAACACAAAAGGCAGCTCTGTGGGCAGCTTCTCCGAGACTGGCAGGACAGAGCACCACACTGACTGTGAGGCTAAGGGGGAGCCCCACTGACCAAAGACCAGGCTCCTACACTCTGTTCCAAACATCAAAGAATACCCTCTAGTTTTTGAACCCACTCAATGACAGTCAATGGTACCAGCCAAACCTGAGATAGTCAGGGTCTTAGTATTCTTAGCATCCTGCTGAGTACAGATACTGAGCCTTATTTAACTTACTAAATTTTTTAAAAGACATCTTACACAGAGTATTAGGGACACAATTCATGCCTGTCACCATTACAGCCTGTTGAATGCTAAAGAAAGAAGGATTGGAACTATTCTATGCACCCTTATCAATAAGTCCTCTACAGTAGTTAAGAAGGCAGCTGAGATTAGGTAGAGTGAAGGACAGGCTGGACCTGTGTCCTAGTGGGAGGATAAGAGACCTGCTGGCATGAATTCTAGGGTCCTCTCTCGCTTTTCAACCGCCCAATGTGGACCCAGCCAGCCTATTACGGGGAACAATCTTCTGAAGGGATGTGATGCCATCATTTAATTATTTTCATCCTCTGCTACTTAAATCATCGGAAGTGAAGGCCCAAGAAACTGAACACAACATCATTTCAGAGGCTCCTCCACCCTCCTACTGAAGTTATTTCTGATAGCTATATGCCTATCATTTATTGTAAAATGGGAAAGCTGGTTAGGCCATAATTTAGAATAAATTTTCTTAGAAATTAATCCAATAGTCAAAAAGTTATTATATGACTAGTTATGAGAACATTTTCTTAGAAGGAGAGTGAGTGCTATAAAACATGTACTGTTGTGGGAGGCATCACGAAGTGTGGTCAGATAGCAGTGGTTACTGATACACTTCACTAGTTTGCCTGGGGTCAGCCCTGCTGATTCAGATGAATGGGGACAAACCAAACTTCCTACTGATGGTCATTGCCTAGACATCTGTTTCTCCCATGACATAAAAATTGATTTTTAACTGAACTAATTTCATATATAAGAGATTCAACTCTAAAGAATCCACTAATGTCAGTATCAGTGTGTAGCTGACTCTAGATATCACCAATTGGCATGATATTTGCTGAATGTTCTTAGACTTAAAAAATATGGGCATTACAGTATACAGTGTGGTGTTTCGGGAATGGTGTGGTATACTTAGTTTTGACTCTAGAATATAATGAACTAATTTATTTAAAATAAATTCAAGTAGCTGCATAACCATCTCTGGAAACTTTGACCGAGTCCAATACTGCAAAGCTACAATAATTAGAACAAAAAAAATTTCCACTAGAAATGAATTAATAACTGAAGTTTGACTATGCAGCATGCACTAATCCTGGTTTTTAAAATCCCTAATGGGCTTTATAGCAATGTAATTTGGCAAAGTGAGTAAAATTCTAACATAATAGATAAAGGTAATTAGAGATGCAGAACAAATTCCTTTTAAATGCCCTGCATGCAGTTCGGACAGTGATTCCATCTTCAGAGAGGGGAAACTGGTGAAGAGAGGAAATACAGCAGATCAGGAAAAGAAAAAGGGAAAATCGAACTGTATCCATCACAAAGGGATTTGGGGCTTGCGAGCTGTTAAAACCCTTCTAGCTATTTTGACTTTCCAAAACCTCCCAAGAAACCAGCCAACTTACAATTAATGAATCTCTCCCTCAAAATAGTCTAAGTTCAGATAGGTTGCCAAAATGGGGAAGACAATTGATGGTCTCAAGAATTAAAAGAAAACCATTGGATGAATATTTTAGGGAAAGGGTGCCCTTTTTCACACGACTGCGCACATCTTTCCATAACTAACAGCAATCATTTCAAGTAAGAATGTATTTCTACTCAGTAGATGAAGAATAAATTTGGTTCATTACATATGAGAGAGATATATATATTGTTTGGCATATTTATGTATATTATTATAGTATATATTATATATAGTATAATAGATGATATATTTAGTAATATAATTGTAATATATTTATATTTATATAATATAGTAAATATTTATAATAACATATTAAATATATACTTTTGTATTGCTGAGCTTCAGCTGACCAGATGCAGATGTGACACATCAAAGGGACACATTTGTTATAATGAAGAGGTTCAGTTTGAAGTCTAACTGGGTACTAGCTCTGTGTGTGTGTGTGTGTGTGTGTGTGTATTCACACACACAAAGAGAGAGCAAATATATATATATATATGTTATTGTAATATAGTTACAATTTAATATAATACACATATATAAAAATATCACAATACTTAAGTATATAATTAAGTGTAGTAAGAGTACCCTGTTAGACTTCAAACCGAACTTCATCATTATAGTAAATGTATCAGTCTGAGCTACATCAGTATCTGGTTAGCTGAAATTCAGCAATACAAGAGGCAGAGATGGAAGAATCAAATGGACAACATTAAATTTAGAGTAAAGGTGTATCAGAGCAGGAATGGCCTACAAGGTCGCACAATCCACCGCCCACCTCATCTAAGAAGTAACCCAAGTACCTAAGAGCCAATCATATGGACAGGTAAGGTTGCATGCAGAACCAGCTCTTCCGTTTCCCAGCTCAGTGGGTTTTCCACTGCAAAAGCCAGTGTGTTACCCACCCACCCCCACCCGCCCAGCACCTCCACAGGCCTCTGGACATGGTAGTTACAGCCACAAATGACCCTCAGGCTACCAAGGATGTTGGTGAACTTGTGGAGACATATCCTTTGTGGTACTTATTTGTATAATAATTGGTTGGTTGACTTGTACAACAAGAAAGAAGTGATGTGAAATTCCATCACTCTATTTTCTCTCAGCTTATGAGTGATAATTCTGAACCGCTCAGTCTCCTTAGGGTAGTGGGCACTGGTGTGGGAGTTTCATTCTGAAGCCTTTCCCTGAGAGCAGCGAGAAGTAGCTGGTCTTCGGTTATTCCTTCTAATTACTTTGACACACTTCTAGTTATACTTTCTTCAAGACCTATATGTTGGTTACATTTGACAGACAATAAACTGCAGCCCTATTTCTGATGATAATACCTTTTAACAGTTGTCAAGACAGATTTAACAGAAGGCTACAGTAACTCCCAAACAGCTTTCTCATCTTTATTTAAAACTTTGGAGCCCCACAGACAGTTATCGTTTTGAATTTTGATCTTTTCCTAAAAAATGACATGCTCACAAAATTGTGACTTACATTTATAATATTTCGGTTCCTCATATTATTTTTTAAGTTTAAAGTGTCATATAAAAGTTACTAACTGTGTAATCACAACAAGACGTTGACCTCTGTGGCCTACAAACTCCAAACTGTAGGCAGACAGATGTGAAACTGCTGGACAGTGCTGATAGGCTCACTGTCAGGTTCATGGGTGAGGAAACAGATCTGCGGCTTCCCCAGCCTTCTGGGGGTAGGGCCAACTTTTTTCCAGGTGAAACACCTTTCATTGGCCTTACCAGGGAATGTTTCCTCAATAAGAAGCTTAACTTGATGTCAAACAGTGATTTTATTTGTTATTCTGTGCTCTGGATCAAAAGAACAAATTGTTTACTCCAGATCCCTGAATAAGTGTAATGGACCCATTAACTTCATGTTTTTCCCTTTATCTCATATAAAGAGTGAATGCTACCCAGAGGCTCAGTCAGATTCATCTATCATCTCCTATGGGGAAGATTTAAATATTTTTACAGATTCATAGAACCCCAGCAATAGAACTGATGTGACGCTTCATCTGAAACAAGTTACTACTTCTAAACAAAACTATGGCCGAACATTCAGAATAAGGGTTAGCTCCCCTATGCTGCAGAATGTCCTAGAATAAATGCTGCAGTTCTCCAAGGAAGGCCCAGGGAAAGATGTTCACCTGAAGATAAACTGGTCTTGTCCTCCTCATCCCTGAACCTGACTATGAGGCTATCAACATTGTCTAGTAGTTTCACATGCTTCTAGCTACCATTTGGGGTTTGTGGGCCACATAGGTGAAAGTCTTATGATTATACAATTAGTGATACTGTATGACAGTATAATTTTTAAAACACACCAGAAACACAGAGTCACCATTTAGCAAATGGGTCATTTACATGTTGATAACTATCTCAAAGCCAAACAGAATAAATCTATCTTAATACCACAGGTCAGAAAAGTATGAAAAGGAAAAGTACACTTCAGGTCAAAGGATAAAATGATGAAAATAACTTTACTATACAGTATATAATCCAGAGAGAGAAATGTTTTACTTATAGAAAATACACATTTTATTTTTAAATAATTTTTTCTCAGTTTTTCTGCCACTAAATCAAAAATAGATGTGGTTTATTTACCAGTGACAACTGAAACAGGTAAGTCAACGTGTCAGGTGGCAACATACCTCCAACTCATTGCACTGAACTGGGGTTTCGGTGGATAGTGCTGGTGGTGGCAAAAGAAGGTGATATTGTTGCCATTCTATTTTTGTTTTAATTTTTTTTCTTTATTGATATTAGAGAGAGAGGAAAGGAGAGAGAGAGAGAGAAACATCGATGAGAGATAACATCGACTGGCCACCTCCGACATGTCCCCCACTGGGGATTGGGCCCACAACCTGGGCATGTGCCCTGACCTGGAATTGAACTGGTGACTTCCTGGTGCATGGGTCGACGCTCAACCACTGAGCCACACCAGCCAGGCTTGTTGCCATTCTTATGCAAAGAAAATCTCACCAAAAATAGTGAACATTTCTTTTAATTAGTTAAAATAAGGTTTTGTAACCTGTATAGTCCAAAATATTTCATATGTCTAATAAAAGTCCCTCATGCCCTCTATGAGTCTGTACTTATTTTATATGTCTACTTTTTAAACTCAGTACAATTACTTCAGAAAAATAGTACACACAAGCACAGTTTAATATAGTTTCATGTGCTCTTTATTTTTTTCTGTTTATTTCTAGAACTGGCCATGGCTGAGATTTTCTTTTGGTCTTTTCACTAAATTGTTTATCAGTTTAAAAGGAAGTCATCCCTAAAGGGGCAGGGGAGAGATTAACCAAAGAATTTATATGTATATATGTTTAACCCATGGACACAGACAATAGTGTGGTGAAGGCCTGGAGTGAAGGCCTTTTTTCAGTTAGGGAAAAAAGGGGGACATCTGTAATACTTTCAACAATAAAGATAAATTTTTAAAAATAAAATAAAATGAAAGGAATTCATCCATAATAAGACTTCCCTTCTACACCTATAGAAATTACTGTGTTCCAAGGTATCAAAAAAAAAAAAAATTTCTTTTTGGAGAGTATAGGTATTTGAATGATTCTTGATATAAGTAGTTCTCAACATGGGCTCTGCTAGAATTACCTGGGCCACCCTAAAAAAATACTAATGCCTGGGCCCCATTTTAATGCAACAAAATAAGAAACATTGAAGTGGGGACCTGGCAATCAGTGTTTTTAAACGTCCCTAAGTGATCAACACACATTTGAGAACCTCTGCCACAAGTTAATGTGTGGCTTGACACAGCACATCTTAGTAACAGAGTTTTTCATGTTTCATCTTGCATCCCAGATGTCACTACAGAGAAAACACACTGCTAAAAGCTCGTGGTTAATCAATGACGCTACTACGAAGAGTTAGAAATCAGCCTTTTTTCTGCTTACTGGGGACAAAGGGAGTCAAAGAGATCCCAATAGACAATGCTCTATTAAAAAAGAAAAAAAAAATGTCCTGGCCAGTGTAGCTCAGTTGATTGAACATCATCCCATGCACCAAGAGGTCGCCGGTTCGATTCCTGGTCAGGGCACATACCCAGGCTGCAGGCGCAATCCCCAGTGGTGGGGAGGGGTGCGTGCAGGAGGCAGCCAGTTGATGTTTCTCTCTCTATGCCCCTCTCCCTTCCTCTCTCTCTAAAAATCAATAAAAATATTTTTTTAGAAGAAAAAAAAATTATATGAGCAAATTTTCTTAAATTAAAAGGTATTCTCCCTTTTACATGACAAGGTAGTTTTACTTTAATATGTTAAATTAAAACTATCTTCATAAGAATTTATACAAAAGTATTTTGAACTCATACACAGAAATTCAATTTTGTTTGTAGGTCAGTGTTTTTATTTAAAAGAAACTCACAAATTCATTTTATCCATTCTATCTTACTCAATCTTTGCTTACCTGCAGGCTACTCCATTCCCTTTTCTTATTCTCTAGCACTGACAATCTCAAACCCTCCTCCAACTAACTTCCCAAGCACTTTACATGTTAAATGAATAATGTCCAGCCAGGCAGGTGTGGCTCAGTGGTTGAGTTTGGACCCATGCACCAAGAGGTCGCTGGTTGGATTCCCAGTCAGGACACATGCCCAGGCTGTGGGCCCGATCCCCAGTGGGGGGCATGCAGGAGGCAGCGAACCGATGTTCTCTCTCATCGATGTTTCTCTCTCTCCCTCTCCCTTCTTCTCTCTCTAAATCAACAAAGAAAAAATATTAAGAAACAAAAAAAAACCAAATAATGTCTATGTAAACTGATAGTATTAGTTTCAGCCAACCTGGGAGTTCATGAAACATTTGTTTGTCAAGACTAAAAGTCAATTTAGATAAACATCCTGATGTAAAAGATTAACATATAATAAAAGATTTACCAATAAAATAGGGAATCCTTTATAAGGTGGTTCACTCTGAATTTAGAAAATAAATATCCATAGTCAATATATTTATAAAGTTCCATTAGTATTATTTCCAGTAGTTGACCTTATGTTAGCTGATAAATGTTGTTCCAGGATGAAACAACAATAAGAAAATTCACTGTGTTATCAAACCCGTTTCAGTAGCAAAGTTTAGTACAGAAATAATACTTTTTTTAATCCTTCTCTTGACAACATGTTTATTGATTTGAGAGAGAGAGAGAGAGAAACATCGATGTGAGAGAGAAACATCAATCGGTTGCCTCTTGCATGCACCCCAAACGGGCATCAAACCTGCAACCTGGGTAAGTGTCCTGACTGGGAATCAAACCCGCAACATGTTTGGTATAGGGGTGATGCTCCAACCAACTGAGCCACCTGGCCAGGGCCAGAAATAACACATTTTAAAGAAATGGGGAGCATTTTTATCTCAGAAATTATAGTGCTGAGTCAAGTTTTGTAAGGTCCCTTGTGTACCAACTTCAGTAACACAGAGGTGTCTATGCAAAGTTACATATATAATACATGGGACAAAAATACAGAAATCCTACCTTCTCCCTGACAACCTCTCCTCTTTTCCTAAAGTGACCTCACGTGACAAAAAGTTCTGATAGTCCATTTACAAAAGTGATTAAAATGGTGTTACGGGCAGTCGTGGAGTCGTGTAGCACAAGTTTGGCTCGCTGTTTCCTATACAAGGACAGGAGGCTACTCTACTACATTATTTACATAATTTGCAACTAAATTTTAGCAGTTAACTGGTGTAAAGAAAATACAATTGTGCAGTGAAATTGTTCAAAGGGGCTGGCAGCCAGGGAGGCCAGAGCGTGCTGCCCTGCGGCCTCAGCGGCTGTGGGGACAGCGACAGGGATATTCAGAAAGGCCGCTGCTTCACAGGATATTAAAAAAGAAGCCAATGACGACTGGGTTTTTCCCCACTTATATTTTAAGAGAAGCAAAATGCTCTCAGACCAAATTGCTGCCTCTGCAAATTGCTCTGAGCCTCGAAGATTTAGAACTGCTCTGTCCAATCCTGCTTAGAAGGATACTAAACGATGGGAAATAATGCAATCTTTCAGCACCTAGAACAACAACTGCGTTCATGTGAAGGGGGAGATCATCAAAGTGGATACTCAAGAAATGATATAAAAGTAATCCATACTACAGAGAATGTAAAAGTGAGAAGGATACCTAGATTTACAATATTATAACACCATTCCCCAAATGAAGTGAAGGAAATGGGCTAGAAATGGAGAGAATCATGTCCACTAAGAAGCATCAAGGGCACAGCAAGGTTACCCCCTATAACAATGAAGACCCAGGCCACAGGGACAGTGGAATGAGGCTGGCCTGGACCTCAGCTATAAGGCATGTTCCCAGGGAACATTCAGCGTGAACTCTTTCTCGTGGTCATAAGAGTGTCCTCAGAACAGGTGGAATAGCAACGTTCAAGTTTCAAAACGAAGAGAACTTTGGCAAAACATATTAGGGGGAAAGAGCTGTAATTACTCATTTAGTGAGAGAATCATTCGCACAGTGATGAAGAGGGGGGCCTTTGATAAACACCACCCCCGCTGCCTCCACGCAGCCAGGGGTTGGCCATCAACAGTCTCTTCTTCTGTGAATGAGGGCAGCAAGAGCAAAGACAGAACGAGGAAACAGCATTGGCAGGAACAGGTAAATGTTCAACAGGCAAGGACTTAGAAAGGTTGTTTGAGAAAAAAGTTTCAATATAGAGAGAAGCATGCCCACAGGGAGAAGATACACAGAGACATGGCCACAGAGTAGAGATCGGAGGCCAGCGAAGGCCTGGTGAGCCGGCCAGGAGCTGAGTGAGGCCGGCGAGGGGAGCAGAGAGGCTTCATGCCGGGACTGAGAGGTAGAAAGAATCAAGCTGAGAGATATAATGAGTTGGCAGACAGGCACACTATGCTTTAAATAAATATCATTTGGGAACTTCATTTGTTAGGCAATGAGGAAGCAGAGCGGGAACTTGAGAAGGGAGAGACAATATTTGGGTGGAGCAGCAGGAAGATTTAATCTGGTGACCGAGGACAGAATGGATGGATGGGGGAAGGCACTCCGGATAGAAGTCCACTTAAATGCAGTCTTTTGGGCCTGAGAAAACTAAGTGGCAATGAGAATGAAAAGAAGAGACAATAGTAAACTAGAATTTGCAGATTTCTAGAGATATAATCTGTTATAAGACACGCCAAGAAGCATCGCAAGTATTGCGGAGCCTGTATGATCTTCATTTTGGCTGACCGCGGGCAAAGAGAGTCACCACACAGAGGATGTGTTCCAGGTGACTCGGTCCATCATCCTCACATTAACAACCCCCCGCCTCCTGCCTCAATGCACACACAGAATTTCACAGATCAGTGCAGATGCAGGAAAAATATGATTAGGAAGGTCAATTCTGGATCTAATCTATAACACGACACCATGGACTCTCTCACTAAATATTGAGTCATTAAACACCAAGACTTTACCACTATCTTTTCAAAAAGATCCTCTATCACAGGCATTTGCAGAGTAATTAGAGATCATTTATAAACTTTTAATCCTTTATAAAGAAAAGGTAGCATTTCTTCATATGGAGTAGCTATATACATAATAGCTACATGATTGAAAAGATTATGTTCGATTTCCACCATAACAGTACCCAGATTCCTGAATTTTTCTTGATTATACAAGGCGAAGTCTATAGATTGTATCTTGTGGTTCTGTTTTGGCTCAAATTTGCTCTCAGCTAATGGGAAGCTGGGGATCTTTTGCCTATGGGAGAGCCAACAGCAACTACAGCCTGAGTCTGTCTCTACCCAATGTCTTTCTGAGGCAAAGCAAGGTCATTTCAGAACACTTACTTCAGTGTGTAGAGTTAGGGGACATGAAGGTGGGATGAGTCACCATCACCCCTGAGGTTTACTCTGGTAAGCAGACCCGTTTATTAACTGGCCATGGAAGACTAATTCCTCCGTATTTTACATTTGGGAAGTGTTCATTAATCACCAGTGTGACCTACAACAAAAACACAGTGTTGACAATTTTTCTCTTCATTGCAAAGGGTCGGTCAGCCTGGGAGCAATTTGCTACCCACATAAAATTTATATTATGTTTGTGCTCTTGAATAGTTTACAAGTTTAGCACTGTACAGGTTTTTATTCCCATCATCTCTCCCCGTTGTAAATACAAACACACAAGTTATAGGTGGACAATGGAGAGAAGTTGCAAATATTTCTTTTGAGTTTATTTACCTTTCTCTTTTGGAAACACCCAGGGGACGATGCCTTAACTCACCTGTGTAAGCACCAGTCACTATTTACAAGACGACTGGGCACATAGGAGTTGAGTCGACACAGGACCGTTAGATTCAGGACATACACCTGTCTTCCTCAGTGTATGTGAGTAGGGCAAGAGTGATTCTGTCAGAGCGCCACAGAGTCTCCCCAGCTGGGGCTCAGGGCAGGGAGCCTAGAGCAGGGCGGACATTGGATTTCTTCAAGGCTACAAATCCCGCACCTTTCTTAGGACAGATACACGTTCACTATGGGTGACAATAACTGGGATCTACCATACCTCGTAAAATTTAACAATTAGTGGATCGTTTTCCAAAGATACTTGGTTCTCTAGGTCCTACACAGACTGGAACACATGGAACTCCATCCCCTAACTCAGACACCCACTGAAATGACAGACAACTAAATATTTTAAAGTAAGAAATAATCTGCTTATATTCTCCACACCAGACTTCAAGGACTTTTTGCTAGGTATAATGCAAATGGAATCAAATTAAGGAAAGCATGACCTGATGCAGACATCTGAAATATGAAGCAAGTCTACACCTGGGAAGACTGTAGAAATGACCCCAGGAAATTCATTTTGCTAGCGCCCACCAGCAACAGCAGCAGGGCTGGCGGTGAGTGTCAGTGTGTTGTGCGGCATGTGTGGCTTTCCCAGCGTATCTGGGGAAACAAGGAGCTGGCGGGTACTCTGAGCAGGGCTCTGACATCATAATTCACTGCTAGATTACACCCGCTCTCCCTGGGCATGAGGAATGGAGCGCAGTCCTGCCTGGCTGCGAATCAGAGATCCAAACCAGGTGAAGGAATGAGGCAGTAGTCCGACTCGTTTGTGAAAACCACACTCTGAAAGAAACTGGCAAACAGGTCAAGCTGCCTGAGATACTTCCTTTGGTCTGGTCACCACTGCCCAAGTTGCTGAATCTCTAAAATTTTTCCCTTCTTCTCTCATTAACGACTAACAAATTTCAATGGTATTTAATACCATCTCTGAAAGAACACATTGCAATCGCCAATCTCAGAAAAGCATAGGCAAGCTTTTCATACATAAGCAAAATCTGGAAGAAACAAAGTGACTCTCTTCCTAAGAAAAACCGTATAACAAGATATGGGAGAACGTATTTAAATTTTTTTTCTTTTAGTAGAACTCAAAAGGACACTGCATCTCTGAAAGAAGCAGTCCCGAACAGGGGAAGTGAAAAGACCGGCCTACATAATTAGGGACTGCAATGAAAGCGAAGCAGTCAGGAGTGTGAAGAAACTCAAATCAGTAAAATAAAAGCTTCAGAAACATCTCCCAGGACTCAAAAAGAAGGATAAAGAGATAAAGATTAAAAAAGAAATGCTAAATGACAATGAAGGCAGGCAAAGGATGGACAATACGCATCATAGGAACATCAAACAGAGACCAGAGTAGATAGGAAAAAAGAATTATCAAAGGACAAAAATAATTGAAAACGTTCCGTAAGTGAAAAAAGGCTCTGAAAACCTACAATCCATTTACCAGTCTGTAAAAACTAACCGAAAAATATATTCCTGCCAATAGACAAACTAGTAGTTGCAACACTCATTTATTTTTTTAAGTCCTTTTTTTAAAAATGTTTTATTTATTTTTTAGAGAGACAGGAAGGGAGAAAGAGAGAGAAATAAAAACGTGAGAGAGAAATGTCAATTGGCTGCTTCCCTCATACCCCCTACAGGAAATCGCCCAAAACCTGGGCATGTGCCCAGACGGGGAATCAAACTGATGACCTTTAGGTGCATGGGACGACACTCAACCAACTGAGCCACACTGGCCAGGGTGGAATGCTAACTTATGAATTAACAGTGATAGGTAACTGTCCCAAGCACTGTATCATGCAAAATTCACCTTACTTCTCCTGTATACAGATCTACATGGAAAATGATAGCAGAGCTCAGAAGATTCCTTAGTGAGTATGGAATTTAAACAAATGGAAAGATGGCTACATCAAAACTTTAATGACACCTGTATAAAGTAGCTGGATACAGCCATGTCAAAATATGTATGGCCATACAAATGACTTAAAATGCTTGGATCCACCAGCAAAGGCTCACCCTAACTTGGAACATGCCTGCACTGCCACTGGTCCTGTGGACTCCTTGACATCGCTTATCACTTATCGGTGCACCAGAGACTGATTGACTCGCTGATGGGTTATCAGCAATGCTAATGTAATCAATCAGGTTCCAGTTAAATCTTGCTGGCCCCAAAACAATTCTTACCACCATCACCACCACCCCACACACAAAAAAGGCAAACAAAGAAACAAGAACAAAACCTTCCATATATTACATTTGACCTATTACAAGTAAATATTTAATACTCAGAGGGCAAGCTTACTGCCGTCACGATAAAGAGATAAAGATTAAAAATGCTGCTATGGTACAACTTTCACTATAAACTCCTGTACTGACGTTTTCAGAAGTTTTGAACAATGTATTGAGAGCAGTGATTAAACAGATGTACATTAAAGCCTTTATAGCTGAAAATCGGCATTATATTTTCAATTTCCATGAATCATTGACAAAAAATTAATCCTATATTAAACCACAAAGAAAATCTTGTTATATCTCCATTTACCTCACCTTCCAAAAAATACAATCTGAACTCACATGTATCTTATTTCCCTGGTCATACACTCTCCCAATCCCTTATAAATTTTAAACTATTTTATTTACAAAAGGGCTTGATGCTATAAAACCACAAATAGAAACTATTTAGAATATAAATTGACTGATAGATAGAGATATATAAAACTTAAGGCATACAAACAAAACTGCAGTTAAAGACAAATCAAAAATTTATGTACACTCTCAAGCCCTAGGAAATAAGTATCAGGGTGCCCATTTTACAGATGAGGAACCGAGGCAAAATGACTTCTTCAAGGTCAGAGAGAGTAAATGGTGAAAATGAGATCAGATCTCAAAAGCTCATGTTTCTTGTCAAACTATCACCTGGATTCCAAAAATCAATGAAAACAAATTAAATAAGCATCATTTCACAGAGCTGAAATGTGAAAAAATAAAAAGAAACATATTTAAGAAAAACACACACTAATTTTCTTTATTCCCCTTTTATTGTATTTATTGGGGTGACATTGGTTAACAAAATTATACAGGTTTCAGGTGCACAATTCTGCAGCACTTCATCTGTACACTGTATTTTGTGTTCGCCACCCCAAGCCAAGTCTCCATCCATCACCATTTATCCGCCTATACCCTCCTCCACCTTGCCATCCCCCTGAACAGATACCAATTTTCAATTATATTGCCCTAGAGGGAAAAAAAGCAGGTCACATTCTTCTGTATGAAAGACATGATTTGCCACATTGATTTGTCACAATGATATTAATTTGTATTTATGAAACTTTTTCTTTGTCTGAAATTAGGACACACTCATTTATTTATAACAGATGGTGACTTATGTTTTGAACTTTTAATCCAAAATATTAGATTACTTCTACTCAAGGCTCTTTGGAAGAAAGGGTGGTAGAAAAACCAGGAAACAGAGGAAAAGAAATTTGGTGAAAATGCAGATAGCAAAATGAGGGAGAACAGTGAAAGAGAAGGAGCACAGATTTATTTTCCCATTTCATTATAATTTAATTAAAATGAGATTTTGAGAATTGATACATTTAAACACTTCACACAACATATTGTCATTTTGCCTACTAAAATGTTTCTGGCTGAGGTTACCTATGATTAACATATGTACTGAATGCTTCAGACACAAACAGACACATTTTGAAGTGGTAAATTTGTGTTAGGGGACAAATAAAGTAATGAATTAATATTGTTATCAAACTCTCACCAGAAGACAAAATGGGGTGTATCACAAAGCACTGAGAGTTGAAGTTTCCTTTCCAGGCTGATAAAGAACTTGTCATGCATCCACTTGTCATCGTTCTCTAAGCTGGAACATGCACATTGACGCACACACATGCACGCACGCACACACTCACACACTGAACACCAGAGGTGCTGGACCTCGTCCAGTATTTGCTGAGTGAACAGGTAACAAATTCAATTTAGCCAGAGAATCATTTTCTATCCCTTTTGAAAAAGTTTGGTTTCTTTAGACGCGACCGCCGCTCTGCTGGACTTGGACAATGGGTTCTTAAGACAAATCCTTCTCTGGAGATTTGTGAAATCATCTGAAGAAACCATTTTACTCTTGGCTTTGCACCCTGGTCATCCTTTTGCATCATGATGTCTTTAGAAACTCACAATCACATCATACTTAGAGGAAACCTGTATATTATGACAACTAAAAAATATCTTACCCTTTAAATGCCAGCTGATAACCAACAAATTGATCTAAACTTCACAGACATGACTTGAGATTCTCAAAGGTTAAAAAGAGCTCCCATTCAAACCATAATTATGCTCAGTCAGTTGAAGTAGATAAATGAGCCCTCATTCTGGAGAAAGTTAAAAAAAAAAAAAAAAAAAAAAACGAGAATGAATTGATACAAGTTCATAATAGGCATTTAAATTAGATTAGAATCCCTATGGAAAAATTAAATGTTTGTGGTGTTTGTTAAGCCCTGTGTATCCCCGAGACCTATAAATAAAATTTACGGGGTTGATGTTAAATTTGTATTTAACAAACTTTTCCAGGCTCTGTGGACTCCGTAAACAGTTTCTGACCCAATGGATAAGCAACTGGATTTACATAAACTAATAAACACCCTTTGGTCACATGGAAAATTTTCAAATATTACCAACCTGGAGTCCTTATGACACGAAAGTAAAATATCAGCATTAAGCTGAGTATGTCTTTGCTGGGTTTTAGCTATTAGTTTTCTCTAACTTTTCTAGGAAAACATATTTCAGAAATCAACCTTTTGGGGAGCTTCCCAAACATACAGAAAACTGTGTTTCACAGCAGAATTCAGACAGACCCCTAATGAAGGAAGCTGGATTACTTGAGCCCCCTGGAGGCCTTGCCATGAGCTCTTCCATTCTAACAAGGTTCAGTATACACACCAAAGGACAAAGTTGGGGCAAAGAACTTCGGTACTTAAATCACATCTTCTGACTCCTCTTAAACACTGACATGTTTTCCCACGGTTTTGTGTGTGTGTCGCCATGATGGAGAGCAAACAACTGATCCTAAGATACACAAATCCCCACACTTTCTTAATTGCTTTAATTGGCCTTAAATTAATTAATTTAAGAAGTGGCATTTTGTTTGATTTTGTGTCTGAGGACTCTCAAGACTTGTACCTGGAAAGAAGATTGTAAGACACTCGATACATTGTTACTATAATAAATGCTATAGGTTGTGTCAACTGATGGTCATTGGTGCCAACTCAAAGCCAACAGGAACCCCGTTTCTGGTACGAAAACTACTCAGTGAAAAACAGCTTAACTGTGATACAGCACGACTGTGAAAACAGCACAGCTGTGAGGCGGCCCTGGGGTCAGGCAGCCCTGGGCCAGGCCCCTCTCCAGCCAGAGAGACAGCTCCGCTCGGCTCTGCTCCCCACTGCTCTGCTCCACCGTGCTCTGGTCTGCTCTGCTTGGTTCCACTCCACCCTGTGCCTGCTCTGCTCTGGAGAGACACCTCCAGTGATCCAGCTCCAGCAGGGGAGACGCAGTCTTTGGTGGAAAGGAGAAATGCACTCTCAGAGCCACATGGGAGATGACATATATTGACAGAAGTCCCTGGCCCCAGTCCCTGACTGGTCTGTCCTTATGCAAATGAGGACTCCAAATCCTCGCCATTTAATTGGTCTAAAAGGCACTGTCCTGACTGGTCAGAACAGAGCCACTTTGTAGGTGAAGAAGCTGATGGGGATGTAGGTGTGCAGCTCTGACTGGATGAGGACAGCTCCTGTTAGAGGAAGTAGGATTCCAGGAACTCCTTTAGAAGGGCTGGCTCCGATGCAGAAACGACAGCACAGGAAGGCAGCTCAGCGTGGGAGGCAGGCAGTTCGGTGCAGGCTTCTCCCTGAAGCGAGGCTTGTGTGACAGGCCCCTGTTTAGAAATGGCTGCTAGGCTTTGTTTTTAACATTTGAGCCCAGTTAAGCCACCAGGAGCCCTTCTCAGTAGGCATCTTCTTTCTCGGGGTCCACAGTGGCATCCAGATTCCATCTTCAGGACAAAAGCACATGTCCCCCAGCTACCAGGAGCAGTGATGATTGACAGCTTACAGCTGAGCCCTTGTCTTCCAACAACTGCTCAAGGCCAGAGTTCCTCAAACCTCATCACTTCTTGGAGCCTTTCATGGCACTCCTTCAATTAAAAGAGATATACCTAACCTATCATTTATAAGTAGGTCAAACAGCTTAATAAGTATTCAAGTCTTAACCTCTTAGCACCCGCTGGGCACAATTTTGAGCCTTGGAAGATTAGACACCACCACCCTCATTTTCTGTTTCCAATTGATTTTCACATGGCACTTGCTTTTTCTCATACTGACTGCTGAAAACCTGGTTTTGAAAGGAAAACAGTGATGATATACGGAAACGGAACTATCTTGAGTCGGTAGTTCCTTCAGAGGCCGGCGACTGCACTGGGGAGCCACGGGGCATGCAGTCCCAGAGTCTGGAGCAGGCCCTGGGCTGAGTTCTCACCGAAAGTGTAACCCCTCCCCATGGAGGCCAGGTTTGGTGACTGCTGGGGGCAGAAGAAAACAATGGGATATTTGTTTAAGTCCCAGGCACTTGCTTCGGTTTGGGACAACTCTAAAGGGCCACAGTGGAGTCGCTGCAGGCCTCTGTTGCCAGTAGGCTGCCTTTCAACTTCTCCCTCACCCAGTCCTGCTCCCTGCACGTCCCCCAGAGCTGAGTCCCGGTGCGCCCCACGATGAACGTCCTGCATGTGGTCTGCGTCCCCCACCTATGAGAGCCACTTAAAATAAAACTTTTAGGAATGGAAGAAAATATTGCATTCTATTTTTACATTATATTTAGGCTTTAAACTTTTTTTTTTTTTCAGTTTTGTTTTGGGCTGCATACACACTCAGCAATTCAAACTTACTTTCCTTCTGAAAATCCATCAATTTCAAAAACAGCATAGCATTAACTCTGCCCCACGGCTGCTGTGTGTTCTGGAGTGTTATTTCAGGGTGGGCAGAAAAACCATGTGTTACACCAACCGAGACTATACTGCACTGAGAAGAGCTTCCATCCTTACTGTGCTTGCCAGGGTAGTTTCACCTGCAGCGCCGTTACACAAACACTCTACAAAGCTCTGCTTGGAGTTACTTTAAACATATCTATTCAAAGGGAAGCCCCATGAAGGGGGACACCTGTTCATCTTATCTTACCAGTGCCTCTAGCAGAGTCTAGCCAATTACAGATGCTTAATTCATCTATTTGTTGAATGAAAGAATCCTCGAAATCCTGTTTTCACACTCTCTTTAAGGATGAAATATGAGTACAGGACATAATTCATTAATATCTCTTAAAAGATCAGTTGTGTTTACTATGACATGTATATATTTTAAAAACAAAGTGAGGCCAAACAGATGTGCTCTGCTGATGAAGAATAGTAGGAGGCCATCCCCAGTAATATAGTAATATATCCAAAATGTACCTTAGAGGCACATTTCAATGTTAAAAGTTAAAGAAATAAATAGTGATTTTTTTTTATTGCAGTCACAAGTACAGTGCCACAAGTTGGCAACTGCAAGCAATGACTGCCTATAAATTTACTGTATGTTATGGGCCACTGTTTTAAATGGCCATGAAGCAGGTGTCTGCTAGAGACTTGTACAAAGCTAAGAGGTTCATAAAAATATAAATGAACAGTGCGGCTCTGTCTCAGGTCTTATAATTTAAGATCCGACAGATACAAGGTTTTACTTTTAATTTGAAGAATATCCCAAACCACACCAACCACTGCTATAAGATAATTACACACAGTCTATTAATTTGTCATAATAACTAATTAAGTGAGACAGCCTGCTGGATTATTATTATTGTTATTATTAAAGCCAGTCATAAGAAAAAGGAAAAAAAATCACATGTGAACATTATTTTCAGATAAATCTGTGGCAAATGTATACCATTGGGGTTTGAATGCAGTAAAGTAAGAAAGAATAGTATTATTTGCTCTCATTTGTCAAATAAGAAAGTTACAAACTAGAAAATTTGCTGACAGCCACAGATACATCAGTGGTCAAATGAGGATCACCCAGGAGGGTGTGAGGAACTGAAAAAAAGCAACCGCCTGGTTCTCACGCCTAAGTCCAGTTCACTTGTTTGGTATGTATTCTTAAATCCACTCTGCGTTGTCAAGGCTTATTATTGAAACGCTCTTTTAAAACCTAAAGTCATCATCGTTTTTCATACAAAGTCACAGGTGTGAAGTTTCATCACCACTAGGTTGAATGAAAAAGTCCATTATTAGTTCAAAAATAATAACTTATTAAGTATCGATAACGTGCTACACACTGAAAAGTAAAACACAATCCCTTAAAGTTCAGTACAAACTCACAGAAACAGGCAGTCCATGAATGGCAAGTCAATACCATAAGTGCCACAGTGTAAGTACTGGTTTCAGAGAGGAACGATTTATTCTGCTCAGTGGAATTACTAGAAGAATGTCCACGGATGCTCACCTTTGAAATGGGCTTAGAAGACTAAGTAGGAGTTCATCAGCCTAATGGGATGTCAGGCAACTCTCTGTCTTGAACAAAAGCATACGCACAGGTGCAGAGCTGTGAAAAGTCCATGATACATTTTTGTGGTTGGAGTGAAGAGTACCTGGTGAATAGTGGCGAGGAAGGAAAGGAAGGGCAGATAGGGGTCAAATTACATTATCAAGCAGTTCGTACTTTACCTTCAAGGCAACAGAGAACTGCTGTCGATTTGGAGGAATAATAAAAATGAGGGTTTTAGAAATAGATTTCTGGTAGTGAAAATGAATTACTATGGGGTACAGGAAAGCAGCCAAGTCTTGCTCTAGTACCTAATATTACAGGATTCCATCTTGAATCCATGGAGTGATTGTTTTCCATGTCTATAAATCACTCTGACAAACAACACAATGATTGTAAGGATTTTGCTGAGAAATGAAATTTCCAGATCAAGAGTCTGTACTGTGAGGGGGACATTTTAGGGTGGAGCAGGGACAGCAACTGTGATTCCCGGGCCCAGAAACTCGCTCACTCTGGTTTTCCAATGAAGGCCTTCTCAATTCTTTCAATACAATCTTAGTGCCTCTTGTTTGGGTGAAAATCCGTTTTCTACAGAATACAATGCTTTAAATTTAGCTATGCTTAGAAAGGATTTTTTAAAGCTGGTTTGCCTGTGTTCAATTGTTAAGTAAGCTTTTAAATCATTTCAAATTGAACCTAATATAAAAGCCCACATATTTCAGAAGCCAGGATTGTCTATTGGGCAAATATTTACACAATCTTTAAAACACTCAATATTTACTCAGTTGGCCATAATTTGTCATTTCCAAGACATTAGTTAATGTAAATATATGCTAACTGGAAATAGGAGGAAGAAATGACTCTAGAAGAGAAGAAGTTTTCATTGTGGTGACTGTCCAGGTCTTTAATTCCCTTAATTTTAATAAACTACAAATTAAGTATTTATTAATAAAAAAAAAAAAAGGTTTCATTATAATCTCTTATTAGTTGCACCAAAACCAAAGACCCCAACCTCAATGACGGTTAAAATTCTGTGAGCAGGTACACAAATTTAACTCTGTCCCACTGCCTACAATCAATCATCCCCTCACATCATGAAGAAAACCTTGGAGGTGCTATTCATACAGGTCAACAAGAAGAGATCAAGAAACCCCGGAAGCTACAATAAACCCATTTTTATTTCTTGCTAGTACTGGCTTTATTTTTGCAGCATCAGATATACTCTTTCTAGAGATATATTTGGTTTCCAACACTGAAAAGGAAAAAGCAGCTGAAGAGCTTAATTAAAAACAACTCCCTTCATGGGGGGGGGCAGGCGGTGAAGGGGGTCAATGAATGTAAAAGGAGGGACGCCTGTAATACTTTCAACAATAAAGACAAATTTTAAAAAACCTCCTTCCTACACCTACCAGCACAATGACCTTCTAAACACTGCCTATTATAATGCTTTAGAAAACAATTACATAGAGCACTTAGGATTGTTCTTATCAGTTAAGAAAATATGTCTGAAAACCATTTTCCCTCCCTAATAAGAGCAAGAGTCCATATTCTGAACCAGTAATGAGCCTCCATTGCACACACACACACACACACGCAGAAATCGTGGTAAGCCAGGTTGGATTTCCCTTCCAAGGAAGAGTGCACAGACTAGCACTGAGAGCCCTCCACCGAGGAACTGCTCTGCTGGCTCCAGCATAACAAAGCACTGTTTACTTTTTGGGTTCTATTTATGCCACATGCACATTGTTCATCATTATTAAATGATCCTTTTTTATCTTTCTATGACAGTTACATATTTTAACGGGTGACAGTTTGCCTTTATAAGCAGCAAAACACTGGTTTATTAGTATGCTTGTGTGGCATAAAATAGAGTTCATTTTTTACTGAAATAACTGGAGGAAAGAAACATCAATTGTGCAGGGTTCGGAATAGCTCAATGGGTATAGAAGGTTCAGGCAATAAATTAAGATAGGTTTGCTTTATTTATGAGTCTTAGGTATTCTTTCACAGTCGCTACTGTGTGTGAATTTTAAGTGGCCCTTTGATGGGCACGCCCATCTGAAGCAGCACCATAGTCTTGCAGTAGTTTCACAATTAATCGCTTCTCTGCGGTAAACTCAAGGAAGAGTGTAAGTCTGCCTCTCGGAAAATTGTCCCTGTCTCCTGACCAATCAGTGCAGGTTACCTTCACACAGAAAAACGGAAAACGAAAGAGAGAGTCATTATGGTACCACTGAGTCACAGAAATGGCAAAGTCTACTCTTTATTGGCTTTAGACTCTAACAAACCCAAGTACAACTCATTCTGGAAACAGCCAGCCGTGCCCTGCATGCCTTCCTAGAACAAGGGTCTGGGGATATTCCTCAGCCCGGTGATGAATGCTGTAACCCCTGGGGTAGCCAAAAGAAGACACCATCTCTGGCAAATGGTATTTAAGAATCACAACTGCCACAAACTCCCTATGCCATTGTTCACATTTATATTTAATAATATAAACATAAATAAGTAAAACCCCACCTGCAGATAATTCTTTCTTGTATGTGCTTTGGGAGGAGGCAAACAGCCCATCTCGCACAGAAGGCCATCATCTAGTATTGCCAACGAGGCCTGAGTTAGTAGATCATTTCTATAGCTGCTCGTAGTAAGCACCTCATTGGGTAAAATATGGCCCCTTTGGATGATGGACCGCTCCAGAGGTGTCTGCTGTGCGCAGGTGCGGTGCTGGGCGGAGATAATAGGCCTGGCTGGTAGCTCGGTTATTTGTCTCTCACCTGACATGTGAACTGTTCTCCCTGCATTTTCGAGAAGACATAACTATACCTGTCACTCCAAAGGCAAAACTCACTCAGGAATAACACTGCCAAGTTCCTGATGCTTCTGATTTCATTCTTGGGGTCAGAGATTTGGCAAGTCAACGCCAAAGAAGGAAGCAATCATTTTCTCAATTAAAATCTTGAGTGACACCACTCATTAGTGTCTTCGTGTGGGCTTGGTGAACATGATAAGGATTGTTTCTCCTCCAGTAAGTTAAAAAAGAAAAAAATCAAGTCAATTCCCAGCATCAGATAAAGCTGTCTTATTCTCCACATATGCATCCCTCTCTGCCTTTCCCTCCTCACCTCATCCACCTTTTCCCCAGCGTCCACACGCGTGGGCCTGGAGGGTATGTCTTATACGTGTTTTCATTATAGCACTTAAAAAAAAAAAGATCAGTCAGCTTTTTGCACTCCTCTCTCTCACTAAAGTTGCTTCTGCCCTTTGAAAATATGAACGCCCTTGAGTGATTTTTATATTTTCAAAGGGTAAAAGTGCTAAAGAGCACTTCTCTATTTCAGGGAGGAGTAAATCAGCCTGCCTAAAGTGTTCACTTGGAAAAGGTAAAAATGAACTACTGATGTGAGGGGGAGTCATTCCAGGACCACGATTTATATCTGTAGCACCCCGGCGTCCAGGGCTGGAGAACAGACCGCAAGGCACCGGTCTCCGCTCAGAGCTTTGTGGTGTCTGTTTCCAGGGGAGCCAGCTCCTCTCCAAACTACTGTCACGATGACGAACGTCTAGGAGGCGTGAACTCCCACTCTGGACAATATCGTAATGTGGGCAAAACCTGTGCCCACTCCCCACCCTCCCCATTCGTTCCAGCAGCCGGTGCCCCCGAACACCTCCTCTCCCTGTCAGAAGCTTGTCCTCAGCGTGTGGGTTCCCTTTCCTCGCAGAAGGAAAGACAAGTCCACAGACCTGTCTTTACGGCACAGCTGCTACTCTCTCCACCTTCCCAGCCCACTGTGAGAAAGTACACTCTAGAAAGAATTAGATTTCAGAACTTAGAGCCTCAGGACAATCCAGCAGGTACCTCTCCCAAGGACATGTGTACCTTTCCTTTCTCCATGGAATCCAAGGTTTTGTCTGCCCTAAAATGCACAGTCAGCCTGGGGAAGAGCATTTCTCAGGAGAAGTCTCGCCCTGAATGTGTGCTGCCTGGAGTGTCCTCTGACTCCCAGACCTTCCCACTCGGACCCGATTCCTCAGCTCGCTTGGTTAGCAGCTCCTCTGGGTAAACGCCGACTTCCGAGATTCGGGGGCTCCTGGCGGTGCCTCCCGAGCACCCTGTGATGTCTCACTCCCCAAGTTTCCCACATGCCCTGCAAAGTCTATTCCGGCAGCTCCTTCGCTAGAATGTAAGACCCCTGGTGACAATGACAGCGACTTTTACCTCTAACCTCCGTTTCCAGCACAGCGACTCACACACATGAGCAGTAGTAACAATGACAAGGTATGTATCAGAATTATTTTAAGTACTTGGTGTGTATTGATTTACTTGATCCTCACAACACCACTACATTGTAGGTACTGTTACACATCCCCATTTTACAGATGAGGAGACTAAAACACAGGGAGGCCACACAGCTAATAAGTGCTAGAAACTCAATTCTCACTCAAATCATCTGATTCTAGAGACCATGTGCTTTACCACTGTTATTCATGGTCTCTTTCAAATATATGTATACATTAAATATACTCAATACACGTTTTTTGGAAGAATTGTAAAAAATACTCAGATCCATCAATTACAATCTGTATGACCCAGAAGAAGCTAAATACTTGCCAATTTTATTTCCTTCTCTGCATCCCCTTTGAGGACTAAATAAAAAAGGCCCTGTAATCTGGCTAGCACTATTATGGATGTGTTAAATGCGTGTTAATTCCCCTGCCCAAATAGCCACCAATGGGGTTCATTCTCTCAGTGAGTCTCGGGCAATAAAAGCCCAGTTAAACATGCAGGTGACTAATTTTACCCGAGGTGATCATTTGGCCTATAATTAATATTTCCAACTATTATTAGTTTGTACGTCAACACATGTACAATCTTTGCCCAAAGCAAGGTCAGTTGTACACCAACTCCATGGCAGAGAGCTTATTCTTGCAATTTCCCTCTGAATGTACAGGAAGCATCAGTTAGACCCTGGAACCAAGGAACATGCAAGCTAGGGTCCAGTCACCAGCCAGCAGAGTGGGCCTGCCAGCCAACCCGAGCCCCAGAGAGCCAGACTCCATCATTTCAGACTCACTGTCAAACTACCAAAGGGGAAATCAGGATTGGTGTTCAAGGTCATCTACATATGAGGAGAAATTGTAATCTATTAACTGCTGAAACCAGACACAAGAGCCAAAGACAGAACCAAAAAGATGGATTCAACATACTTTTGCTTAGGGAACTCCTAGTGACTAAGAAAGGGCTGAGAATGCTACTTTGGACAATCAACTACAGACGCTCTAAAAGGAGCAGTATACCCAAAGACTCCTGGATGCCCACGTGGACCGTTGTTACATGGCTGGAAGGAGCCCTTGCATGATACTAACAAGGAACAGCATATGTTTTGGAGCTAAACTGGCCTGTGCTCAAATCCCTGCTCTTCTACTGGAAGTATGGACTTAAGAACACATATTTGAGTTTTAATTCCCTTATTTATAAAACAGGAAATAATGCCTACTTTATAGAGTTGCTATAGGAATCAAAGTGTATATATGTTAATCATCTACCATGAGTGGCACGACATTCACATTTTCATAGATAATTATCCAGCCAGAGCTCAGCTAACACACAAATATTCATTGTGAGATGCTAAGTATCCATCCACTCATCTAGTCACTTATTCTTTGAATTACTAAAATGTGCCAAACAACAAATATACAAAAGTTCAGAAAACAATAAGCCCCTGTCATCAAGGTGTTGTATGAGAAAACGTAAACAAACATTGAACTCACTACACAGATGACTTCCAGCTACAAAACTCTGATACCACTGCATATGGACACACACAGGGGACACACTTGTATAGTTAGGAGTTGCAGAAGCTTTCACTTTGGAGGTGAGTAGCTTGGCTAAGAGGAATGGTGGTGGTGGAGAGAGATGAATCAAAAACATGTTGAGTCACGGCTTGCTGAAAAATGTGGTCTTCATATTTTTTCTACATCTTACTTAATTCAGATGCATTTTATTAATACATCAGTGTAAGAAGAAGGTGGGAAAGGGACTTGGCAAAGATTAATTAATCTTAATTAATTTGCCAATGAAAATTCTATATCATTGTTTGTTTCTATCCAACTCCAAAAAAAAAAAAATACAGAATATAATTTGAGCATATGTAATGATGTCATTGCTCTTGGGCACACGAGGATTTATCACAGCTAAGACAGCCTCTATACAAATAAGAACAATAAATATTTAAAATAAACGTACCCCTATTTATCTAAGTCTACAATAGTCAGAGAAGCTCCTATTAGCCAAGGTCTGATTCATTCTGATGCTGAGATAAAATCAGTACAGTAAGTCTTCACTTAATGTTATCCATAGGTTCTGAGACTTTAATCAAAACAATATATAATGAACCCAATTTTACCACAGGTTAATTGATATAAGCAAGAGAAGTTCCTAAGGCATCTCATCAACATTATAAAGAAACGAGGTTGAACAGAACAATGTTATTCAAGGACCTGCTGTATATGAAAAAACAGCAGGAATAGGAAAACCATCCTTCAAAGCTATCTTGGGAGGGTTACAAACAACAAAAGAAACACCTCTGTTCTGAATATCAAACCAGTTATCCACCTGCTACCATCCAAGTACTGAGAGACAAGAATGGATTTTGGTGTTTCATGTCGTTAGCTCAGTGAACACAAAGCACTGCTCTGTACTCTCCTGAACAGCTTGCTGCTGGTGGTCTTGGGCACCAAGAGGGTGTGTCCACTGGCTCTGGCCAGTTGTTAAAAAACAAGCAACGTGTGATGTTTTCACATTATCCAAAGCATTGAAGATATATCACAGAGATACTCAGAATCTGCTACTGAGATGTGAACATGCTAAGAAGCTAAGAAAAGCAGAACTAAAGTATTTGGTTTAGTACTTGGGTAACTGGTTGTTTGCTCCTTTTCCCAAAAGGTGGGAACTAAGAAGGACCAGCAGAGACCTGCAGACTAACAGAGGCACCATAAGGAACATGGCTTCTACCTGGAGAAGTCCCCTGGGGTGGTTACCTTTGGATTATCTGTTGGGGATTTTTATTTTTTTTTAAATACTTTCCTATATTTTCAAACTTCTTACAATGAACACACAGTATTTTTATAATTCAGGAGGAAAAAAACCACTTTCATCTAAAAAAGCTATTGGGAATAGATGCAAATAAAACTCCCCTGCTCTCCTTAGTTGTGTTGGTCTAACCATTTAGCCTACCCATGACATACAGGGTGGTGAAGAGGGTGCCAGCTCAACCAATTCCTGCTGTCCACACTGCTGGTTCAGTGACTTATATCAAAGTGGTCCCATGTTGCTTCTTCGGAATGCTCACTCCAAAGCTAGAATCATCTCAGGATGTGTTTTCCAGGGCCCCCTTATTTCCATTTCCTGTAACCGTTCCCTTTTTTGAACCATAAACCCAAATACCTAGGACCCTTAAGTACTCTTCTGATTTCACAAATTCCCAACTCTACAGCGTCATTCAACCAGAAACCTAGCATGCTTTTTTCTTAGACATGGAACCTTTAAATACACGTACCAAGCTCTTTAGCTAATTTATACTGTGACAGCCACTGATACTGTGGAAGTGTATCATTCCCATAGTCTTTGGATTATTATTAGGTGGAGGCAGCACAATGACTTCACCCAAACAAAGTAACATCTAAATCGTGATATGACAGAGCATATTTATAAGCTCACTTGAAGGTATTTGCTTATTTGTAATTTGCATTTAGAAGATTGTGGAAACCTAACTTACAGCAAACATAGCCCTGTGCATGGTATTGAGGAGACACACAGAAAAGAAAAGTGTCTCTGACTTCAGGCGGTAAAAATCAAGGGTGAGAGAAACTTATAAAAAAGCTAAAATATGATCTGATTGGTGGAGTAACAGAAGTGATGTCGAAGTATGCAAATACATCATTCCATAAGAAGAGATTAATCTCTAGGAGTGGGGAAGATTTATGGATGGTGGTCCATAAAAACAGTTCTGTTGAACAAGGGGCATGGACAAAGGCACGGAGACATGAGTCAGCAGTCTGAGAAATGCCCGGTGTCTGGATGTGGCGTGAACATCATTGTTGGCAGTGGACTCAACTAGTGTAAGGATCTTGGACCTGTCATATGTGTCTCTTTGTCTGTTTTCCAGTATCTTCATATTGTTCATACTTCTGGGTAGCATCTGATAGTTCCATCCTTTGCCTATGGAATGGATGATGAAAGTTGTTCTTGAATAAACTCAAGAAAAAAAAGAGTCAGGGACCCACCAAGTTATGTGACTCTGGGCATTGCACTTAAACTCTACCAATCTCAATGAGCACAAGTGAGAAAATATAATGAGGTTGATTGAATAATTTCAAAGATCCCTTCAATTACAAACCCCAAATTAGGTCAATGATGCATCAAGTATCTATTAAGTAAAAGACACCACATTTTGTTCAAGGGTATCAAATCTGAACAAAACACCATGGCTACTTTCAAAAATTTACCTATGAGGCAAAAGAGACACAAACATGCAGAAAACAATAGCACATGGTTAACAAGGTCTGGGTGGAGGGGGCAGAGAGAGGGAAATGGGGAAACATCTGTAATAATGTCAACAATAAAAATAAACCATAACTTTTTTAAAAGCACAAAATCTGCAAGACAAAAGAAATTCAGGGATAATTTTGAGGCAGAGCACGGAGTCCAATTGACTAGAGGTAAATGAAAGGGCAGTAGAAAATAAAACAGAACAGTTTGCTGGAACTGTTTTGAAAAACATTTGATGCCAGACTAAAAAGTTCCCATACATATGTGAAGCTTTCATACTTTACAAAGGTGGTATCGCCGATCATTAGAGAAAGGAGGGGGACTCCTCAGGAATGGTCCTGAGACAACTGGTTATTCACATGAAAGAATGAAATTAAATCCCTAACTCAAACTCTTACACACACACACACACACACACACACACACACACACACAAATCTATTCTAGGTGGATTAAAGGCATAAATATAAAAGACCAAATTATAAAATTTAGAAGAAATATAGAATATATTTAATGAGATTTAGGAAGAATTTCCTAAGCATGATACAAAAGAGCTAAGCATAAAATGACTGATAACATTGATTACATTAAAATTAAAACTTTAGTTCATGAGAACATAACAAAAACTTCAACCCACCAAAAAATACCATAAAGTAAAAAAAAAAAAAAAAAAAAAAAGATGAAGTGATTCCAATCACACATTAAGGATTATTAATTCTATAGATACATACACACACACATATATATATTTAAATCTCTTATAATTCATAAGATATATAGAAAAAATGTGCAAAAGTCTTGAGTAGGTGTTTCACAGAAAATAAATGGCAATAAAATATATGAAAAAATGTTTAACTTCATTAGTAATTAGGGATATGAAAATTAAGCCCATGCAGAGATAATCATATTATATCCACTAAATTAGCAGAAATCTCTAGGCCTGGAAATACCAAATGATGGCCAATGTGAAGTAATGGAAACTCACATACTGCTGGAAAATTATTTGGCGTTATCTGGAAAATTTAACATGTTCATGCCCTAGCTGTTAGTAATCTACTCTCAGATATATGAGAAATACTTGAGGATTTAATGTAGCCCGTTTTATAGAAATACATATGTTTGTAATTTAAATCATAAAGCAAAACAGTAACATTCTGATGTAACAGCAGACCCATACATGAATGTTCTTAGTAGCAATTTTCCTAATAGAAAAAAATCTGTAAACAACCCAAATTTCAGTGACAGCACATAAATAAGTCAATTATGGTTTAGTCACACCACTGAATGTTGTAGTTAAAGGGAGTGAATAAAAAATAGGACATGCAGCCCTGACCAGTGTGGCTCAGCGGGTTGGAGCATCATCCTGTACACCAAAGGGTTGCAGGTTCGATTCCCGGTCAGGGCTCATGCTGGAGCTGGGGGTTCCATCCCCAGTGGGAGCGTGTGTGGGCGGCAACCAATCCATGTTTCTCTCTCACATGGATATATATTTCTCTCTCTCTCTCTTTCTCCTTTCCTCTCTCTAAAAGAAAAAAAAAAAAGAACATGCAATAATAACATAGATGAAACAATGTTGAAGATTATGTAGACTATAATATAATTTAAATATATCTTTAAAAAATCAAAAGTAAACTCTGTTTAAAAGTACATACCTATCTGTTTCAACTATTTATAAACACAGGGAACTAGGCCCAGAATTTGAGAGTGATGACTTCAAGGAGGACCTGAGCGGTGGGTTAAAGGTGAATCACACAGATAAATATTGATAGAGTTCTACTTCTTAAGTGTGGTGTAAATTCACAGATAGGCATTTTCATTTGATTGTAAACTATATTCATATGTAACAATTAATAAATCGCAAAGTGTTTCACAGAATTTGATCTCACACATAAGGAACCACCGGGAGTTGTGAGCGAAATGGTAGCATTAGCAAAGCTTGCTTTCGGAAGAATCCCTCTGCCTCGATCCCTAAATGTGGGAGGAGTGCCAGCTGTCCCTGTGGACTTTTCAGCCACAACACTGGTGCTGACTGGGATCTTGCCCTACACTGCAGGAGGAACGACAATGCCACATGCTTCAGACCCCAAGACCAGTACAAAGACAGCAATCCACTCATAAATACTATCACTGATGGCATATCTGGACCCAGGAGATATTCAATGTGGGATAAAAGAAACTAGCAATCTCCTTTTATGGGTCCTGTGCTTTGTTCCAGAAGAAAAACATATGGTGCAACCTCCAACTCTGTGTTCTTGCAAGTCTCCTCCCTTATTATAGAACGTGTCTTATGTAATCTCAGTCCTTCCATGAATCCCTCAGTGCTTCCCCGCCAGCAGGAACTGTCCAGCTCCGAAAGGCTGAAATGCTTTGTGCCCGCGTCCAATTTCACTCACCCACGTCATCTGAGATCCCACGTGGAAGGATAAGGCCGAATGCAGGGGGGAGGTGATCTGTGAGCGGTCACCTTCGTCCTGTACACTTTTGCTCTGATGAGGCTTTTTAAATATTTCCTCTAAATCGCAAATAAAAAAAGATCAGTTTCTACGATTTTACCCAATCAATGCCCCCATTAAGTCAGCGGCTCTCAATCTTGGGTTCTCAAACTGAGAATCACCCAAGGAACTTAAAAGTCAGTGGGTGCTCACCCTCAGATTCAGACTTAATTGTTCTGAGATGCAGGTCCTGGCATCAGCTGATCGAGGACATCGGAATTACGCTGTTTCTTTTCTGAATCTAAATTACAATCATGTGTATTTCTATAAACAGGGGCTACATTAAACACTTGGTGGTCACCTTTCAATCCACTATGCTTCAAAAAAACACCTAAATGAACGTTAAACTATTAAATATCAGTTTTAAGCTAAAAACAAAAACAAAAAACAAACCCGCTAATGCGATGCACATTGAAAGCACCTGTCTATCATTTTCTCACCTACCCTGTGTGACAATATTAGAGATGTTTGACTGTCTCTGAGTTTAAAAAATGGCTTTGGGTGATAACCAGTGACTTGAACATTTAAAACCTGACCACCATTTGCGGCCGCAAGATCCTCCACTGATAATTGCTAAAAATAACCAGCCTCTGAATATTTGACACCTAATCTCCAAGAACGGGAAGTTTTCTACACCCTCCGTGTCTTACACGTCCCCAGCAAGGTGGCTTCACGAGTAATAATCATGATGGAGCCCGCAGCGTTTATAAGCTCCAGTTCGACGACAGGGATGGTGTTTTGCAAGTTACCACGGCCTTCAGAGATGCAGAATTCACTTTAAAATTAAGAACAATAGGGCATACAGGAGGAGAAGCAACTGAAGCTTTTAGAATTATATCCACCCTCTTTGGATGCAGATGTGTGGCCTTTTGAGGGGATTATTGGTATGTTGCTGCCAACACCAAAAACTTTCTTCTAGGAAGCACAAGTCAAAAGCTTGCGTGCTTTAAAATCCGCTCCAGCCAGCATCTCCTGAGCTCCCAACCGCGGCAACCTTTCTGTAACACCACCTCATAACAACAGACCTGCTGCCCCCTTCGAACGCGAAAGTACTACCTTCTCATCACACGTGCAAATCCAGATTTAAACAGAGAAAAGTGGAAATTGGAAGTAATTTACTTATCCCGGTAAGAATTAGTAGCTGTGTGGTAAACACCATTGTAAAGTTATTTCCTTGAGTAAAGCACTAACATCCCATATTTATTAGCAAATATGAAGTGACTACATTAGCAAGTGCATTCATTAGCAAATATGAAGTGATTACATTTTCCTATGTATAGATTTTTTAAATAATTAGACTTAGAAAATATTCAGGATCTACTGGTGAGTTCATACTGACCAATTTTTTTTACCAAGGATGCAGAAGTTAAGTAATTAGACCAAAGCATAAAACATACCCTAAATTTCAATACAAATATAAAACATCTATAATGTAAACCTCTTTTGCAATATTAATTAGCTCTGCTATACTGAGCCAGCTTGAGCCTCTCAAATCATAGCCCCAACACTCTATGATTAAGAACACAGCCAAAGGGGGGAAAAATCTGTCCTGTTTCAAAGGCATTTAAAAAAAATATAAACGTGTTAAATAAAAGGAAAACATCCCTTAACAGAAGGGCAAAATGATCAATAGTCTTTAGTCTTCTGGTATCTCTTTTTTTCCTCTGTGCCTCCATCGATTCCTTTTGTTATTACAGTCCTGAAAAGGAAAGAGGCAAGAACAATGAGAAAATGAAGACCTGGATTCATGGTCCAGCTCTGATAGAAACTAATAACCAAGCAAGCTACCTTGCTTCTTTAGACCTTGGTGGTCCATATAGAAACATGGGCTTTGGCTTGGAAACTTGAGGATCCTTTTCAGCAATATAATTTTATGATTCTTCTTTACAAATGGGAAACGGAGGTCCATAGAAACTCAGTGATCAAATTAGTGTTTATCAAATGTTAAATAAAAGGCCACTTAAATGCTTTCCATCATCTTCTTTTGGATGATGCTCCTCCACAAAGCTAGAAAAGCTTTATATGCATAGCTCAAAGACAACTATAGAAAATGAGGGTCAACTGATTTCCTGATCCTTTAAATCTCAACAAAATGTGAAAGAGTCTTTTGATTTGAGACCAACTGGAAGGCTGAGTGCTGAATCTTGTGAGTTGTGAGTTAAAGGTGTTTTATTACAATTATTTGAAAAGACTTCAAATCTGGAAATGTAACATAAAATGTCATACATATGGTTTCTACTAAAAAAGAAAAATTCAGTCTAGCAACCATGGGCCGGGGCACCCAACTAAGCAACAATGAGCTCACTCATTGGAGGGATTTCTAACCCTTTGGCCGGTCTCCGCCCACCCCAATTCTGCTGCTATAGTTCCACAGGCAAGCATTGGTTTACAACCACTGATTTAAGAGAAACTGATACACAAAAATTAATTTCTTTTATTGTTGGTACATTCTTGAAAATGCTTAAGCCACAGCTTACCAGCATCATCCCTGAAGTCCCACTAACCTTGACCTGAATGAGCATTCTACTTCCAGGGCATTTTTTCTTGAAGGTTTTGATACATACTTAAAATGCCAAGAAACACTTCCTGAAATGATAACAAATACTGTGAATAAATGGTACTGAAAACAATAGATGGCATCATACAATGTTAGAGTGAGAAAGAGTTTTTAAAAATAACCTAGTCACTTCTCACTTGAGAAATGAAAAGAACGGGAGAAAAACATGCCACGTTGAAGGACACATGGTCTTGACTTGTCCAGCCCACCACAATGCTCAACTGAGAAGGGAGTGTCGACTCGAGAAGAGACAGGGAACAAGAGGAGACTAAGACTTGGGGGTTAGATGGGAGAGAGCATGGAGAGAGAGAGAAAGGGCAACGCCTGAACGAACAAGCTGACTTTCAAGTCAAAATTGTGTCTACATCTCAAGTGTAAGTGTTATTAATGCCTTTTAAATGAATAGCACAGAACCTTAATGATATGTTTGCGGTAATGATGATATATGACAGTCTACTAATATATAATACATACACACAGATATCCATGCATTAAAGCACTTAGCAGCTTGACAAATATTAATAATTGGCTGTGCCGTGATGGTCTTGTCTGCTGCAGGATGTGATATGATAGAGCTGTCTTTGCCACATTGCTATCCCAGAGGTTAATGTGCATTTCAACCTGTCTGCTAAACTTGAGAAAATATCCAATGGTTGTTGCTGTTTTTTCCTCCAAGGTGAAAAAAATTTAATGACAAATTTTCATTCACCTTTATTTCTTTAAAGTAAACCACCAAACATTTACATCCCACCCACACACCTCACACTGACAAAACCTGTAAATCTCCTAATTGCTTTTTTTAAGGGAAACAACTTAGGAAATTTCCTGATGCAAGCTGCTGGCAATCACTGTAGCTCCTGGTCCCAAGGCTGAGGGAGACACACGGTTGTCTATTTAGATGCAGGATAGTTGAACTCATTCCAGCTCCTTTAAAAAGACATGTAACACACATTTCCTGGCAAAGAATTTTATTTTTGTGGTTTGTATTTTTTCCCTATCTCTTTTAAAAAATAGGTGCGATAAGTCTTAAGGACACATCGATGAAAATTGTTATTGGAAGGCCAGTTGCATTGTGCCACGACACTCCATCCCAATACAAATTAAAAGACTTTTATCTTGTTTTATAACCATACACAGAAAGAAAAAAATAAAGCACATGCACACAAAATTAGTAATAAAGACAAGATATATGGTAAACTACACAGATTGAGGAGCTAGTATATAAATGTATTTGGTATCCATAATGGCATCATTAAAAATAAAACAACAGAACTGATTTGTGATTTTACGTACTTTAATGAACACTTTAATTCCTCTTATTTTTAAGAAAATAGTATTGCCTAGCAGATTCCTCAAAATATTTCACATAACCACGATTCCTTGCTACGGTATACCATTTTTAATATATTCAAAATTCTACATTACTCCAATCACTCCTGATGCATTTCCTACGGCCCCGTTTCCCAGATGGGGCTATTTCTGTTTATAACTACGAAAAACAAAACACCATGTACACCAAGTAGTAAACACAGTTATCATTCAAAATGCTTATTTATTTGTTGCTCCTATAATCATGCATCCACTGCCCTATCACAAATGTAATGTTAGCACATGGTTGCATTGTCCAACTTAAGTATAATCCATCTATTTGGTAATAAAAAAGAATTACATGGTAAAGAAGTCAAAAACAGCCCAGACACCATTTGAGGGCTCAGCTTCCAGTCCTCGTAGTATTTATTACTACCTGTCTCGCCTTGGTTGAAAAATCTCTAAACTGTAATGTCATCATCTGTTCACTATCAGGGTGGATGTGAAAACAGAAAGCGACCACAATTGTCAACATACCGTAAAAGTGTCAAGTTCCATGCAAATGAATTAGTATTCAAATCAGCTGTCAGTTATAGTGTCACATCAGACACTTAATCATCTTTCTACAGTAGTCTATCTAGGAATGTAGACTTTACAATACGTTAAGAAAACAAAATGTAAAACCCTCTTACAGTTATTTAATTTACTCTGGCAACTAAATTTTCCTGATTGTTTTATCACAATACTGAGTAAATTTTAGAAATTTTAAACTCAATATTATTTATACCTTAACATAAAAAGGTTAAAGTAAAAAAAAAAAAATTATTTAGCATGTGCTACTGGACAAGCACTGCCAGGTGCTGGGTGAGAAAAAGTGTACAACAGGCCCTGTCGGTAGAGATAACTGTCCTGTGGCAAAGACAGCCCCAAACACCAGCTCCTGTACCACGTGTGACATCAGCCATCCAGGAGCTTGCGGGGCATCAGGACCCCATATAAACACTGCTGTTTGTTTGTTTTCTCAATCAACTGGTTTTGTTCTACAGCAAAACTATAGCCTACTTCTCTCATTATCCTGTACTCTGGATCATTTTAAGTGTAGCTCCAGTCAAGACATAAAACAAAATGAGGCAATGTTGAAGAGGCCTAATAGTGCCTATTCTTGAACAAAAATCTGACATTGGGCAGACTGTTCAACTTCTGAAGGACACAGTTTCCTCTTTATTATAGGAAATTAATTAGATGCAGACATAAGTCCTCAACGACTTCAAAACAAAATTCAAGACTTCTAAAGTATTGCATCTGTCTTTACAAATGCTGAAAGTAAGACACCAGAATGATGCTCCCTGAATGTCTATTAGTTTTATGAGTGGCTGTATGCTTGTCTGCGTTAAAACTGACATTTGTGTTTGCCGAGTCCTTGGTTGGCATTTTTAAAATAGTTTTACGTTGAATTCCACTTCATACTGGCTTCCAAGTGGGAAAAAAAAAAAAACACATTGAAAATCAGAAACCTGAATTACTATCATCTATGGCCCTACTACCCAAAGAGTGGTCCATGGGTGATGTCATCTGGGAGCCTGGCAGAAATGCAGACTCTCAGGCTCCTCCCCAGATTTAGGAAATCAGAATGTGCATGTTAACAAGATGTGCAGTGATTCAAACGTACATTAACATTTGAAAGGCACTGATTTGTGAGTTTCAAATATTACCAGCTTAGCTTCTATAACCCATGATCATTTATTTGGTTCCCTGTCTCTCCCAGTAGATTTTATTAAATTAAATTCAAATAAAGATGATAACTTCTAAATAAGTACTGTTGCCAGCAGAAGCCACCAATCACTTTCAAATAACTCTAAACATGCCACATATATATTTAGAGGCAAATCTTCTCATTCAATATTTAGCCACCAATCACTTTCAAATAACTCTAAACATGCCACATATATATTTAGAGGCAAATCTTCTCATTCAATATTTAGCAAATACATTTGCTTTTATCGTAAGTTATCAAAATTTATGAATGATATTAAACAGTTTTCCCAGTATTGGTTGGGTCCCTGAAGTAGTCAGAGGATTTCTTCACTTTGGTCTCTTGTATCTCCTGCTTCCTACGTCTGCCTGCCGATCACCTACCTTCTGGAATGTCTCCAATGTCACCTTTAGACTTGGACTTCCCTGATTGAGAAATTCCATTTTCAATGTAGGTAAGAACAAAGCATTTGTAAGTCCATTCTTCTTCAAGTTCCACATTGTTGCGGTGATATTTTCCCACATAATTCCCCCTATCATTACAAGGCTGGGTTCGCAAGGGATACATGGGCCAAGGTCTCTGTCTGGGAGGAAAGCTCTCTTGCGCTTTATGAATCAGAAATGTGGGAGCAAAACGTCAATATCTGTCAAAGGAACTGGTCATATAGGAAGAATACAGGCCTCACCTTACTCTTGTCCTCTTGGAAACAATTTTAGGAAATAATTCATGTCCTGTAGTGGTCTGATGTCATAAGAGGAGCATAATACATGCTTACTGTTTTTACCTTAGCTCCATAAACACTTTACTAGTTCTGCCCTCCATTTCTAGTTCAGTGAAGTCAGAGGGGTGGGGGTGGAGGGGTTAAGGACAAAATACACTGTACACACCACACTGCACACAAATCCACCTTCAAAAGAAATACTCCAAAAGCACAGCAGAGTTTGTAGTAGATTTCTAGCACAGTCCAAACTGAATACATTAACATCCGCCTAATTCTGGAAATTATCTACACACAGCATGTGTGTGCGCACAATAAGGCCATATGATGCAATGTGGCACAAACAATTAAAAGTTCTTTTCAAAGTGGAAATGCAAAATAGAATGAATATCTATTTTCTATAAATGAATCTAGCCATCTGCCTGCGAGAGCAGCAGCAGGAATCCCCAAAACAGCAGAAACAGCAGCCTCTGGTGTTAACAATCTATTCTCAAATCTCCTGCTCCACATTTTCCCGGCAAACAAGGCTAAAAATATAAGACATGCAACAAATAGTCTCTTGGGATCTGCCATTCCATGGATGGTGTATTCAATCAGAGTAATATGTTCTGTTGAAATTCAAAATTGAAAAAAAAAGCGAGTTATCATATTAGAAACTGGTGCTCAGAATGTTAAGCGTGAATCCAATCCCAAAGTATATTAAGCTGAATGGTGAGAGGGTGGTTGTTTTCATACAACATAAATCTCTGAGATTTATCTGAATATATTTATAGATTTATTTAAGCTACTCTAAATTCCTATGCAGCTCTCAGTTATAGAGATATAATTTTAGTACTTTGTCACCAAACTGTAAGGGTCATTTTGTTTTCGGTAGTTTCGAAGATCGGTATTGCTGTAGGTTCTGGAGTTGGACCACGTAGGTTCAAATCCAGGCTCCTCCATATACTAACTCCGTGGTCTTGAGCAAGTTATTTAACCTCTGAGTGCCCTTCTTTTCCTACCTTAAAAATGAGAAGATGTTACCTCATAGATTTATCTTAAGAATTAAATGAGTCCATGTGTGCAAAGCTTTTAGAATAATCAATGGCAGACACTACAAACAATAATTGCTATCATTCTTTCATATTCAAACAAGGCTGCAAAAATGCTTTCTCTTAAAAATAAGCACAATGTAAAAAATGGTAGCAATACGATGGCAGTGCTCACGCCGACACCGGCCACTTAGCGAGTGAAGGGGTGAGCAGAGGTGTCTTCATCCGAGGGTGCAGTTGAGAATGACAGAGGCAAGTGCCCACTGGTTACTCCACATGCTGTTCGTTCATGAAGACATCGGGATAAGGAGGACAGAAGAGAAGACAATGACAGAGCTGGTCAGGGGATGCTGCCTGGAGGGCAGGGTAATCAGAATGAATGGCAAAGGTGTAATCAAGAAGCAGGGCACAGCTGGCCTTTCTGTGAACACACGTGCCCATCCACAAAGACGGGCACCCTGCTTCGACACCACCCTTTTCCTTACGAGGATGTATGGAATAAATCTCTCTCTGTACACCTGTCTTTGGGGTTAGATTGTAATACATGGGATCTGGATCTGTAGCCCCCATATTATTACAGGAGGAAGCAAAGTCACAGGGAGAGGTATCAAATATTCACTACCTCCTGATAAACCAATTTCTTGATAAACCTTTCAAGTTGGCACCGTTTTCAGTCGTATACTGTATTTGGTAGAAGGAGGACAATAAAAAACAAGTTTACAAGTCAGTGAGGAGATAGAAAAGTGCGCCCCTGAGTAATAAGAGAGCAAGGTCTGGACACGCTGACGGATTCAGTACGAAGGTTCTGAGGGATCTCACAGAGCATTCATGGGGCTCCCTAGGTTTTCCTACCCTATGGGGTACCACTTGAAGAACCACAGACCCACAGATGGTCATTCAAATAGTGAGGAAGGATGGAGGGGGGCATTATTATGTCATAGTAAGACCATGAAAAAGGGTGACAAGTGCTTCCATTATAGAGCCAGGTCACAACAGTGCATGTCTTCTTAGGAACTGAGATTCTATAGAGATTTCGTGAACAGAACACTTGGTTGGGTAGGAAAAGAGGGTGCCCCTGGTCTGCTCAAGTTAAGAGCACAACCCAGGAGTCAGAAAAAGACAAGCCCAGCAGGAAATTGAGAGAAATGTTTTTTGAGGAAAGGGAACAGAATGAGGAAAAGAGGTGGGGGTAAGTGGGGGTGCACTAACATTCATTCAGGAGAAAATGACTATAGATTTAATACAGTATGAACTAGGTAGATAAGCGGATTTAAGTATGCATAAACCATATGACCCTATTATGCCTATAAAATAAACGTGTACTCTCTTGCCCTTAATGCGTTACCACAGTTCTACCACAGGAAGATTTCATTGTCCGGGATAATTTTTAAAGCAAGGAATTGAGCGAAAGCTCAGCCTGTCTAATAGTCTCTTCCTCCCTGCCTTTAGACTAGGATGGCTATGTACAGTATCTAACACAGGAATCCCACCTAGATCACCAGCAGTTCTCCTTTTTTCAAAGAACAAAAACAAAGCAGTATGACAACATGATGTGGATTCAATTAGCACTTGGCAGGTCATGAACAACTTTTAAACAACCTTCTTTTAAATTGGAAAGTATCCTTACAGCATGCCACCAGTCAGGAATGTCAATCTGAAGAGGCAAGTCTTGCTTACAAGGGAGGAAACACAACATTGCTATTTGGGACACTGCTGGTTTCTTGGGACACTCCCTTACCTCAGGTACCTTCCTCCTTGATCATATTCAGAGCCCATCATCAGAAATCCCACTATGAGTTTCAGAGGGTTTTACATTAAGTGTGGGATAGGAGAGAAGAAGAAAAAAAAGAAAGGAGTTGGTGCAATCATGGAAATAAATAAATAATGAATAATTGTAAAAAAAATGCTAATGAATTGTTAGATATTCTTATATCATCAAAGCAAATGGCATAATTCTGGATATCCTGTTAACTAGGGAAGGCAGACTATCTTGGTTCAAATCAACATGAAAGGCTTACAGAAGAAAAACCAGTTACTTGTATAAAGAAGAACCACCTAGGGCCAACCAGAAAGAGCCTGGTGAGACCACTGGGCAAGCATGCCACGACAGCACACCTGACCTTGCCTTTAATGACTGGCCACCTTCCTGGGCTGGAAGAACCTAAGTAACATTAAAATACACCCTCTGTGCTGAAAACTCCAATTGTGCCCACCTGTCCAAAGCCAGGTGCATGTGGCTTCACAGTTTTCACAGCCTGCTGACTGAGGAATCTCTGACAGATGCTAAGGGTAATGGGCTTCATGCCCCAGAAAGTAAAATATTACAAGGGAAATATTAGTCAGATTTAGTGCTCCACTCCATGTGTCTCGAACATTACTGTGATCTGTGTAACACATTTGTTGTAAATAAGCCTGCAGAGTGTACAGTATGTTTTCCAGGAGACCTTTAAAGAACAGCTTGCAGACAAGAGGTGCTAGCCTTAGTTTCACAGCCAGCAAAACTCGATCCAAGCAGCGTTGGCATGTCCCCACTTCTTGTTTGGAGCTGGCTTCAAGACAACTCCACCAACCAAAGTCTAAGGGGTCAGGACATGGAGTCAGTCACTGTTAGGTATTCCACATCAAATAACAAGTGGTAACTCAGACATTTATGTCAACATCTAGGAAAGAAAAGGCCTGCTTTTCCCCATAACAGTGTATTGAAAACAACTCAGAGCTGACTTTGCAAGGAGGCATTCTCAGTAGTAAATGAAATGGCTGAAGCTTGTGCTTCTTCTAGCAAGAAAAAAAGAACCATGCTTCCCCATCACCCAGTGTGTGCAGTCACTGAGGCTCATCTGTAAACCTTTCCTGCTTTTTAAAAAGCCTGCTCCATTTTAAAAAAACAAAACAAAACAAAAAAACTTTCCAGGAAATGAAATGCATATAGTCACTGAACAGGGTCATAAAACGGAAAGCCTCAATCTACTTTTTAAAAATAATTCTTTATTCCAGACGGCACGACCGCTTTCAACACACTGTTAGCTTTTATAAAAATGAGATTGTATCAGTTCTTTTGTGAGTATCCTCAGTCCTTTCCACCCTTTTCTGTCTCGCGGCCACTCAGAATATGTTCAGGAGAGCCAGCAGAGCAGAGGTGAGCTAGTCAGGTCAGTTCCATCTCTCACCAGACAAACGTTAGGGACATGATTTAATGCAATTACATATTCTAAGCCTAATGGATGCCACACGGGGAAAGAGAAAGGTAAAAGAGAAGCTTCCGGATTGTTTCAAAGGGAAAGCCACAATACTCCAGCTATGTGCAAAATGCCTCTGATCATCTTCAAAACAAGTCCGCGGGATTTATCTTTAAGTTCATGCTCCCTGTCCTCGCTCAAGGTGGAGCTGAAACCAGTTGTAAAATTTCACTCTCCTGGAGTCCAGAGGATCCAGGAAAATGGGGTCTACGTTTTTCAGTCGGAAAAAGCAGCGGTTTCCCCGCCGCTCCGTGGGGCCCCGCGCTCGCGAGCTCACTAGCTGGAGTAGGCACAGGGTAGGGAGAGGACGCGCCAGGCGACGGCCTCGGGCCAACAGCTCTCCGCGCTCTGCACTGCAGGCGCAGTTACACGCGGGTGGTGCACACAGCTCTCCCCAGCTCCCGCACCCACGAAGCCGCCTCAAAAGAAAGCCCAGTGCTGCCTAGGACCCCGGGCTACTGTCGCCCTAGGGGTGTCCAGCTTAGCGGACTTCAGCCTGGTTGCTGCTCCCAGAAGGGACAAGGCACCCTCTCCATTCATGCCCACCTTACAGAGACTCCCATCACCCGACTCCTCTTCCCTGGAACTCTCGGACACCACAGTGGGCGCCCACCCAAGAACGATCTCGCCTTGGAAGGAAGTGGAGAAAAGAGGGGACAGCGAGATGGGAGGCAAAGAGGTGGGTACTCCAGTCTGCAGCATTTGGGGAGGGCTTGGGAAACGGAGCAAGCGAGAGTCAAGGGTAGGCAACCCGTGACAGCAACCTGTAGGATTATCCTGATGGCAAACTTGGGGTGGGAGGCAGTGGTCCTCTCTGAGGTCCTCCGCACGATTCCCACCCAGCTGGGCTCGGTGAGCGGAGAGGTGCGGGGCTCAACTTGGGAAGCCAACAACGTAGGTGCGGGTCCCACTCGGTCTTGCTGGCGCCCCCTCGCCTCGCCCCCAGCCCCGCCGCCCGCTTTGCCCAGCGCTTACCTCGGGCAGCCGCGGCCCCCGCCGCCCAGAAGCAGAGCCCCAGCCAAGGGAGCCACCGGCGCGCTCCTCCGGCGCCTCCTCCTGCGGCGGCCGCTCTCCCCATGATCTTCTCCCGGTTCCGGGGTACGGTTCCTCTTCCACGCCCGGGAGCCGGGGAGCGGCACGGTGAGCCAGATGCCGAGCGAGGGGGTCCCGAGGGTCTTTAGTGAGTGACTCTGCTCACGGCCGCTCCCTACAGCAGCCGGGCAGGGCGCTCTGAGACGCCGCTGGCTGGACACCCGGAGGAAGAGCGCGCCCCCATGGCCTCCCACGGCGGGGCGACCGCTGCCGCCACCGCCGCTCCCGGAGTCGCCGGCCGTACCGCCGCTGCCGGGTCCGGGACTACCGAGCAGAGGAGCTAGTCCGCATCGCTAATGAGACCCCCGCGGCCGCCCGGCTCCTCCCCTCCGAGCGGCAGCCAATGAGCCGGGCGGGGCGGGGCAAAGGGAGGGGCGGCGGCGGCCGGCGAGCCGGGCGGGAGGCGCAGGTGAGCCCCGTGGCGACTGCGCGCGCCCCCAGGTTTTTCCACGCTCCGCGAATGAAACCCGCTCTCGGAGAACCGAAGCGTGTCCGGAGCCGGGCTCGCCGAGACCAGCACGAGCCTCAGGATGTGAGCAAAGCTGGCGGGCCTCTCGGAAATGAACCCAGCGCAGAAAGACATGGACATCTTGGCAGCTTAACTCACAGTCTGCTGCTTCCGCGAAATCTCGGTTTAGTTCAACTTTCAGCCCTTTAACAGTCCTGCCTCCCCTGCTTCCATTTTTTAACAGCAGATCAGAGATACCACTCCTGAAAAATTCAAAGAAAAAAAAAGACTTTCAATGCCAAGTTGGAAAAAATACACTAGAATAAATCCATTATTGCAATTATGCTAAATATGCACGCATGTAAATAAAAAGGTGGGAAAATTACAATCATGGGTGCATTGAAGGGTATGTGATTGATATTCATTTTTATCAACCCCCACAATTCCCTTGTCTGTGATTCTAATCACTCCGGGGTCCCTCAAATATTCAGAAAGCTCCCTCATTTCTGATGGCTTGTGTTGTGTTTGTTTGTTGTATTCTAGGCCCTGGGAATTGCCTTTATCCTAAGTATCAGAGAAAGGAAGTCACGCTGGGCCTTTCATAGAGGAGAGACTTTTCTTAAAAGCGTGGGTTGTTTTGAACAGACTGTCAAATCTTTATTTAACTGCTTTTGAAAGTACCTCATGGTTGCTTCTTATTCTCCCCTCTGCAGAAGAGTAATGTAAGAGGGATTGGGTTAGGCCACAAGGTTTCAGAGCAAAGAACACACCTGACAGTTGACCCTGAGTCCAAAACTTCAAGGTCAGAGCACCGAATTCTTTCTCACAATATCCAGTCCCCAAAATGGTACCATAACTCAGCTGGTCAGCATGTGTTTCCCCTTGTGCCTGGTTGACCCCAATAGGAAGTGACATCTTAGTTTGAAAGAAAGACAACCTTCCCAACAGTTCCCTCATGCCCATACTCAATATTGATACAAGTACTTTTTAAAAATCCACCTTTCTTGTCAAAGTGCTATTTGTTTCCAAAAACACCTTTCCCTGGAGAATAAACGGCTTAAAGCAAGGTAAATGTTCTGGATAAGGTAATTGCACTAACTCACTTTCTTCCAAAGAAAAAGAGGCTGATCGGCAGAAAGATTGATTCCCTGAGAATCACATGTGCCATCCCTGTCCTGAGTGCCACCAGACACGCGAATGTCAGGGAAGGGAACCGATTGTTTCCTCTAGTCTTCTTGAAGCTCAATAAAAGGTTTCGGACCTGGTCAAGAAAACCAAGCTCTGGGGAAGGGATGCTTCAAAGCAAAGTGATGTGGGGCTGGCCAGGGATTTGCCTGAAGATCTCTTTAGAACCTTGGTAAATGAGGGTTTTGTCCTTTTTCCTCTGAGAAGGTGAATTGAGAATCAATCTACCAAATATGCTTTACCTGTCTTCTGGAAAATAGTCATTCATCCTCCAACTTTTCTTATTCTTCAAGCTATGTGGCAGTTCTATCACAAATTAGTATTTTCATTAAAAAAGAAAAAAGTATAACTGACTACATTTCCAAGATAGTATTTAAATATCACAGCTGTCCCCAGAGGGGAGCAAAATTCGAAACAGTTAAAAAAAAAAAAAGCTATTGAAGAAAAGATGAGATAATAGTAGGTTAATAATTTAAGTAAAATTGCAAAGACAAACGAGAGAGAAGTAGGGAAACCAAGACCTTTGACTGCATACCCTGCTCGAGGACTACATCTTTCACAAGTATAATTTGGTATAGAGCAAAATCAAACCCTGCAAGATAGGCATTATTATTCCTGTTTGGCAGATGGAGAAAGTCAGGCTGAGTATAGAAGTGATTTTCTCAGGGGCACATAACTAAGCTGCTGAGCGTCAAGAATGAGACACCAGCTTGAGAACAATTCCAGACTCAAGATTAAGACTGAGGTAGTGTCCATGCTATCAGGTTTTCCAGAGACAGTCCACCTCATCCTCCTCAGTACTCGTTAGCTAGTGAGTTGGGAGAAGTTGAATCTTCAGTATTACCCACCCCATGTTACATACCCTGTATTGGTTGTGCACCATATTTATACACCCTGTATTAATCTAATCCTGGCTATTTTGAAATGTGCATGAATATTCCATTTCATTTAGAGATATACCCACATCCACCACTACCCAGGGTCATTGTGTCTGGCCAAGGAGCAGAGCATAGAACAGCAAAATCAGGACATCAAAGGTCTCCTCCATGACACTGCCAGGACTGGTTATGTGGCCTGAGCAAGTCAACATTTCCATCTCTATTTTTTCATTTGTAAAATGAGAGTGTTTTACTAGGTGATTTTAAGATCAATTCTATTTAAGATCCATCATTTTTAACTCTAGCATATTATGATTTTAAATACTCAATACAACCAAATTGAAAATTAAGTCACCTCTTCTGGAACTGGGACAATTATATCACAAATATATTGTTCTAGAGAGATTATTTTAGATTAGAGCCCATTTATAAGTATTAACTGTAATCAGTTAATATTAATTTAATGAATAGACTTAGTAGAGTGTTTTTTCTCAATTCTTTGTTGTTTGAATTGACTATACTTATTTTCTAACACATTATACATAAAGGTAAAGAGATAGAAAGGTTCTATTTCCATTGCTTTCTTTTTATTGAGATATAATTAACATATAACATTATATTCAGTTCAGAAGTACAACACAATGTTTTGATAGTTGTGTACATACTGAAGAATTATCACCACAATAAGTCTAGTTAACTTCCATCACCACACAGTTATAATTTTTTTCATGTGATGACAACTTTTAAGATCTCTCTTTGCAGCTTTCACATTTACAATAAAGCATTATTAACTGAGATCACCGTGCTGTACATTGCATTCCCAGAACTTATTTTATAACTGGAATTTTGTACCTTTTGTCCCCCTTCACCCATTTCATCACTCACCCCACCCCACCCCCACCCCCCGCACACACACACACACACACACACACCCTGCCTGTGGCAACCATCAATCTGTTCACTGTATCTATGGATTTGGTTGTTTTTTAATGAACTTGGTTGGTTTTTTTGTTTGTTCGTTTTAGATTCCACATATAAGTGAGGTCATGCAGCATTTGTCTTTCTCTATCTAACTTATTTCACTTAGCATAATGCCCTCAAGTTCCATCCATGTTGTCACAAATGGCAGGACTTCCTTCTTTTTCCATTGCCTGTTGATAATGTCCAGCCAAGCTAGTCTCAAAAAATAGAAAATATTTGAGTCAAATCAAACTTAGAGGAGGGGAGATAGAGATCAGGCAAAGAGTGATATGCGCTTCCAACTATAATAAATTATTTTTAAGTGGTTTACTATCATTCCTTAGGAAAAGCCCTATATTTGCCTGAAAAAACATTATTTTAAATGATTTATCCTACCTGTTTGGTGTAAGTGGTAAAACTCCAGGAGAAGTTAAAGAAGGTAGAAATGTTTTACATGAGTAAGGGGGAAGAATTTGCTGTTCTAGGAGATGGGGAAGGAAGAGAGGAGTCAAAGAGCTGGTGGAAAGCCAAGCCTGCCAAAATATAGCCTTTCTCTTTACAGTTCAGTCATCATTAAGGTTATGGAGGCAAGTGAATTCATGAAAAATAGTGAAGGGATTGCCATTTCCACCTAGATTACTAAAGACAAGACAGACACTTAGAAGAGAGGGAAAAAAACCAAAAACAAAAACACCTTACACGTGGAAGCTTTCAGAAAGTATGGAAACATATTTGAACTGCCCTAAATAAAAGAACTGGATTCTTTTAGGAGAAAGGGGTGCCTCATTTAAAATCTAATCAAAAGCAAGGTGTCAGAAGTCGCTGAGATCAAGACCCTTGGGAACAGAACATAACTGTAGCTGAAATCAAGAGGAGGTGGGCTTATGAACATGAAATAAAGACTCAGAGGAGAAGAGCTGAGAAAGTTCCACAATACATTTGTACATCACTTTTAGTTAACCTTCTGGACTGAACGGGTAGTTTTAGTTGTGACTGCTGTAACAACCTTTCTCTCTTTCTTAGGGCCTTTTCAAGCTGCACACAGATTCTTTCCTAGGCATGCGTCATGGAGAGGCAACCGTCCCACGTGAGAGATGCTAACACGGTAGCGTTCCCCTTTTCTGAACCTGATGACTACTTCTGAAGACCCAGCTAACTAGCTCTGCCACTGTGATGTTTCTGATAAAAGCCACTGTCTCCATTAATCATACAATTATGATAATAAAGAGGGAAGGCCAAAAATCAACTGGACGAAAGGGCAACAGCTGGCAACTTCAATTGATGAACTTGGCAATACAATTAAATGAGATATTCTACAAGCAACATTTCCACTGGGAATATGCTCTGTGCAGTCACTTCCCCGGGAAGACCTTGTTCAATCAGAGCGGCACATTTCAAAAAGGCATGCAACTCACAGAGAGCATGCCAAATGTCATTCACCACTGTGTGCTCACAACTCTGCTTGTGATTCATGAGCCTGGTGCAAGCAGGGGGTGGGAAGGGAAGTTAAAAGCTAGGGAGCTGTGAGTGCTTTACATTGATGTGCTATCTGTGGACAATAATCCAGGCTAACAACCTTGCCTGTTAAAGGCAATATGGGATCGTTTGTTAAGTAAACTCTTTCACACACAAAATTAGAGAACTCTATTTTAGATATTGGGCTATGAAGCAGCAATAAAGTACAAAAATCCAATACATTTGTTGAAAAAGGGCAGCAGGGCACCAAGATAAGACTCTAACTAAACAAGTTTTTCCTGACACCGCAAGTGTGCCTTCCCCATTTCGTACATACCCTGGGAATTCTTCCTGGAATCGGGCGTCGTGGAGTTTCAGCTGCAGCTGCTGACACAGACGAATGAAAGAACTTAAAAATAATAACAAGAAACACAATTCTTTGGCAGTAAAATTAATGTGTTAGCGCTTTAAAAAATAATAAACTGCAATGAGAAAAGATGAGATGTGTTAACTCATAAACGATGTAGTGTCTGATGACAGCATAACGTGCCACCCCTGAGTTACCTGACCTTGGCACTTAGCATCGGAAACATAACGATTTACGCATCCCGGCACTTTGTGGTCTCTGTGGTAGCTCAGGGATAGCTTGGAATCTTTCCATAGTGGGAGAAAAATACCACGACTCTCACTGTGAACGGAACATGCTGCCAAACCTTTATGGGGCCTGCAGTTTTGACAGGTTTTTGCTTCCCAGTTTTGTCTCTATTTGTTCCTTCCATATTCCTCCTTGGGACATCATTTATTCATTCATTCGTTACTCTCTACCTACTCTGGTAGGCACTGCACCTGCTGGAGGAGACAAGGGAGAAGACACCCAACGATAATTTAAGTAAATGTATAGTTTGAGGTCCTGTGACTGCCATGTAGCCTTTACTAGAACACACAGGTAACCACGCAGCTCTCTCCAAATAGAAGAGGGCGGAAGGCTTGAGGAGATGATTGCCCTGTAGACTCAGAAACGTTACGATGAAACAAACTCCTAGTCCAACCTCCCCCACTGCTCCATTACTCTCAGGAGGTCCAGGGGTGTTTGTTTTTTTTTTAGAACTGGCACAACTACCCAGAGCAAATGGTCGTGGAACAGTAGGGTTCAATGCACGGTTTCTAGTACACAGGCATGAGTAAGACCATCAGGTATCCTTATACACTAAAGCTGCCCTTTTTACTCCAGAACAAGGGCTAAGAGATAGATGGATGTGGTCAGGAGAATATCTGTATGTCAAAGTTGAAGACTAGAAGGGAACAGATTGCCTTTTGGAGTACCAGAACCAAGAGAAGAAGGAGATGTCTGGCTTCTGGAACAAAATGTGACACACAGAATGGCAACATACACATTTGGGGAGTGGCTTATGCAATCAAGGGAGCTTATCAAAGAGCATTTAACCATAACCAGCCACTTGTACAAATGCCAACTAGAAGTCACTAACGAAAGGAATGGCTTCTCTGAAAAGTAAAGGAAGAAGAAAGCAATACAAGTTATCTTTCTTTTTCTTTTTATTTTTTTTATTTTTTGCTTTCTGTAATAAATTCCTGTCACTGGAAGAAAAAGAAAAACAATAGTATATTTGTTTAAATTGGACTTAGGTAACTGTTAAATGATTTCAATTGGTGTGCAAAAAGAAAATGCTAGCATAACAAACAGAATTGTTTCCAATTTTCAAATAATGCTTTGACTTTTCTGACTTTCCTGGCCCAAATCCTACTATACCTGCAACCCTTTCTCCACATGTGTAGGGAAAAAAAAAACTATGAATTTATAATTTGTTATATCTTAAAGCTCAGGCAGTGGATTTAAAAGCATTCATTAGTAAATGGCTGTCATGCATTTTGAAGGGGAAAAGATCTGCTTTACATGTTAAGTGGTATTTTACTGAAAATAAAATTTAAGAGAGTACCATTTGCAATTTAATTCAAACACATATTCCACTCATCTTGTCAGGTATAAGGATGACTTCATCCCAATTCAAGTACTAAGTTCCCTTGAGACAGACACAGTAGTTCTAGAGTAGATTTTGGAGATTACTAGAGGGCCAAGATCATTACTGGTACTTTGGTAAGAAATAATCCAAACAGAAAATAAAGCTAGAACTCCTTCGATTCTCGTGTACTCAGACTACCAACAATACACTTCTCTGCTGAAAAGAGAATGCAAATTACACACACAAACATACACACACATATGTATATGTATACATATATATGAACTGTTTGTGTGTATATGGAATGAATTAATGTATCTACATATGTCACATATGTGTGCACATACATACATTTGTGTATATGAGCTGTCACATCCACCTGAGTGTGTGTGTATGCCTGTAGAACTGATATATTAATGATATTTTTTAACATTCTGAAGAAAAAGAGATGACTTCTGATCAAGACGACATGGTAATTTTATACTTTAATCCTTCTCTGCTCTGAATGAAAGGCAGCATGTCAGGAAGAAAAGTGAAGACGCATAGCCTGGTTCAAAACCAAGGTACGTGTCTGCATGGATCATCAACAGCACAGAACTGCTAAATGGTAAAGGGGGCTAAAGCCATGCGCTTTCTGGGCTCTGGCTCTTGAGGCAGGCAGGGGTAGATGGGAGTCTGGATAATGCAGTGTAACAGGGAATACATGGTTCCATGCTAGATGAGATATTAGGGCCAGCTGCACAGTTTAAAGAAGAGGTTAGGATGAAATTCTCAAACTCAAGAGGAGTGCATCAAAAAAATTCATCTCACCTAAGGCTGCTGTTTAGGGAAGCGGGAATTACAAAGGCAGCTTTTTCACTGGGAACTGAACCTAACCGTACGCTGGCTCCAGAGCTGCATGTGACATCTCTCAACACTACCACAACTAAGAAGTCCTAAATGGCTTTTATAAGGCACGGTTTTAGAATTAGGGCCTTGGGTTTAGATGGAGGTAGCCACAAATCTCAATTCAAAGAGTTATAATCACAGAAAGAGAGGAATGATGAGGGGAAAAGAGCAGAAAAATAATTATCTCCCTTAAAATGACCATACTAACCAATATCCTAAAACTCTTGAAGATATAAAATGTCAAAAATACAGAAAAGTAAAATAAAAATTTGAACATCAATTCACGCTTCATGAAAAAAAATATTGCAGAACTTAAAATATATTTATTTGGAATGCACCCATTTCTAAAAGGAAGAACTATATTTATTTCAAATTATAAGAAACATAAAAACTGAACTAAAACAAACTGATATAAGACAAGCATTGGTGGATAAGAAAATAATACAAACCTAGAAATGGAAAAGTAACAAATAAAGGTTTAAGGCTGGCAAAGATGAAGAAACAATTAGTTACTATGAAAATTATACTGAAGAGACATCAGATATAGAAATGCAAGTACAATTTCAAATATATCAGAGAAATTAAGACACTTTGAGGCTAGATTGAGATACTCTGACAAACATCTAATAAAAGTTGAAGAAAATTATCATAAGGAAAATGGTGGATAAGTAACTTTTGGGGGGATAGTAGATAAAACTTTTCCAGGATTAAAGACATAAATAATTATTTAGCTGAAAATTACATTAAAATTTCTAAGTACAATACATAGAAATAAATCCATACATCAACCCATATGGTGATATGATAAAATATCAAGGGTTAAAAAGATATATTTAAAAATATCAAATATATTTTTAAAAACGATACATATCACCTAGAAACAGATTTAACATCAACCATTGTGGACAGCTGAAGACCATGGAATGATATCATCGAATATTACAGTGAAATAAGCAACCATGTAAAATATAATTAATTTAATCTATAATATAGAACATTTGAAAATATTTTTCACATATAAAAGATTAAGAATCAAAACACAGATCAATGTGATAATATGTTTAATATTTTAATGAATTACAAGAAAATATGGACAACTTTAGCAATGAACTAGAAAAGTCAAAACAATCCATTGAAAATTCTAGATCTAAAGAATAAAATAATTGAAATTAAAAATTTATTGGATTGAAAACATAATAATAGACACAAATAAAGAGTTAATTGTTGATATAAAGAAGAGATCAGAAGAAAATATCCAGAATGAAGCATTGAGAAACAAAGAAATAAAAATAAATGGAGAAAAGAACAAAAGCCATATTATATTTTGCAAAGGTCTAATTTGGGATTTTAGTATCAGAAGAAAAGAAGGGAGAAATAACAGATGCAATATTTGAAGAAATAACACCTGAAAATTTTATAATCAATAGAATTCATTAAGACAAAGATATAAAGACAGCTAAAAAGATTAAGCAGAAATCAAAAGAAAACCACATCAAGACATTTCAAGTAAAATTGTTGGGGGGGAAAAAGAACAAGTAGTAAAAATCAAGGAATGGCAGAGTGATAATAATAATTGCTCACATCTCAACAAAATGATGGGAGTTGTAAGACAGTGGAAGAGTATTATTAAAAGATTGAAAGAAATGCCAAAGCAAATTCTGTATTCAGTGAAAATACCCTTTAAAATGAAGGTAAAGTAAGTATACGATTTTGCACAAACAACATGAGAGAAGTTACACATTAATAGAAGTGATACGGAGAGTTATTTAGGCTTTGTGAAAACAAAAATATGAAAATAGATAAGAAAGCCAATACAAAAAATGACATTTTCAGTAAAACAAAAAATTAAAATATGTGTACATATATAAATTTTAGTAATGGGCAAAACTAATACATAGTGTTAAAAGTGAGGGATAAGGGAAGGCATAATGAATATATTAGGGCAGTAAGAGAATCTTCTGGCTGCTGGTATTGTCCTCTTTCTTGACGTAGATGATGTTTCATGGCTGTGTTCACTTTGTAATAAATCATTAAGCTGTATATTTCTGATTTGTTCATATTTCTATATGTAAGTTACACTTCAGTAAAATTATTTAAGGAAAATTATGTCAAAACATCTTAACTTCATAACATTGCAAAATAAACAGCAGAATGGGACATATTTTTGCAACTTATATGACAAAAATTATTTACTATTTTAAAAAATAGTATGCTTTTATATATTGATAACTGAAACTATTTTAATAATATTACACTCAAATAAAAGGCAATTATCAAAAAAAGGAAATCCAATGGAAAATAAGCACATGAAGAAATGATAAATCTCATTAGCAGTCTGAGAAATGCCAATTAAATCTATGATGTTATACTATCTTTCACTCATACTTTTACCCACACATCATAATATAATATTATAAGATGTAATACAGAAATGGTGATAATATGAACAAGAAATGGTCACTTATATTTTACTCATGGAAGATAGAATTACTAAAACCCTTTGGGAAATTATTCAAGAAATACAGATTGTACTGTAATCACAATTCAATAAATTTATCTTATAAACTTGAAAATACTTGTATATAATTTACATACACAAAGATGTTTATTTTTGTAGGGGCAAATAAAAACAAAACAAAAACAAAATCTTTATAAATCCTATGTGAGTATTCATCTACTAGAAGAAAAGTTGAATAAATTGCAGTTCATCCACATTGTATAATATTATGTAACTATCAAAAAATATGTGATGAATCTATGCATATAGACCTAAAGGGATGTCTAATAAATACAATATCATTATTTTAGGAAAGTCAGTCATGAGCAGGAAGGATCCCTTTCAATAAAGCCAATAAACCACCTAAACAAAAACAACAACAAAAATGTAAATATGTTAAGTACTTTTATAAACAGAAAAATGTGGAAATAAAATGGGAAAAGTTTGAGAGTGGGAAGAGATTACTCTTTATTTTATATATTTTTACATTATTCCACAAGATAAAATGAGCATGTGCTTATTTTAAAATTCAAAAATCAATAAAAATTTTAAGAAAAAATTCTTTTCTAATTGTAAAACTAGCATAATGCAGATATTTAAATGTATAATATGTATCAGGAACAGAAAACTACATATCAAATAATTTTGATATGAATATAATTATCAAGCTCTAAATTAAAATGAATTCATGGCGTATGTATATGTGTGTATGTATATATAATATATATATAAAATATATATTATAGCCCTGGCCGGTGTGGCTCAGTGGTTAAAGCATCAGCCCACATACTGAAGGGTCTCAGGTTCAGTTCCCAGTCAAGGGTATGTGCCTGGGTTGTAGGTTTGACCTGTTGTGGGGGGCAACAGATCAATGTGTCTCTCTCACATCGATGTTTCTCTCTCTCTCTTCCTCTCTTTCTGTCTCTCCCCATCCCTCTCTTCCACTCTCTCTAAAAATCAATGGAAAAGATATTCTCGGGTGAGGATTAACCAAGAAAGTAATAATAAAAATAAAATATATATTATAAGTATATAAAATACATATACATTTACACTTGTATGTGTATGTGTGTGTATGTAAATATGACCAAGTTGGGATTCTAAGAGGTTCAAGCCTAGAAAATTGTTGGAAAAGATAGTTCGTTTCCTTCCCTGCATAGCAGTGAGAAGGGAGAGGCTACGGTCTAGCCTTCCTCCCCAGCATAACCACATAAGAGTGGTCTTGGGCCTGGAATATTTCCTTTCAGAGAGACCAGGAGGTCCCACAGCCTTTGTTGGGCATATTGCCCTGTTTGGGAGTATCTTTCCCCGTTCTGGCCTATATGTGTGCTTCTTTTTCTGCTTAAGGGTGTGCACCATATGGCCTTCAGGCATGCCACCAGCTTCTGTCAGACTCCGTCGGGGAGGGGTAGAGTCCTTTGCTTGCAGGAGGAGAGGGGTGCATGCAGACTGTTACCCTGCAGCAGTGTTGGGAGGAGTCCTGCCGGCTGTGGGGGTCCAACACCTACTATTGAAGCGTATGTTGCTCTGTCTCTTCTGTTTGGGAGTAAGTCTTGTTTCACCTAATATCTGTGTGACTTGGGTTGGGTCTTTCTTGCAACCTCAAATGGAGTGAGCTGACAACCTGAGTCCGCTGTTCCTGGCAGAGTGGGGGTCCTCCCCTGGAAGTTATGATATCTACCTGTCCCTTACTTGACAAAAAGATTATAATTCTTGAGTATTTGAAACCTTGCAGTCATCTGCATAGGTGCTAAAAAAGCATTTGTTACATTTGCTAAATTTTTCATATATATGCTGACTAAAAATTATTAAACTATAAAAAGTAGAACTCTTGTGATTGACTATTCCAAACCCAGAGCCAAAATTGTAAAGCAAAATACATGTCATTCTTATTAAAACAGTGACTGAACTAGAAGGTTATCACTCTGTTATCCTAAAAATAAAGGGCCAAAGGGAGAGGCAGCTAATGTTTGAGATTCAAAAGAACAGATATTTAAGAAATACTGATTCAGCCAGAAACCCAAATGGTGTTACAATTAGGGGTGAAGGCAAGGGGTTTTTATGAGAAAAGGAAGGGAAATAATTACATGAATAGAAGAAAGGAATTTCTATTGATGTTAATAAGTCAGGGAAAGAATTTCTATAGGTACAAATAAACCAAAGTTATTTGTTAGCTATATATGGTGCTGCTAATTCTAAAGACTGTCTTTAATTTTCAGTCTGGTAGTCAGAATGTCATCTGTCCCGTTAGCTTTGCAAACACTTGTTTGGAATACAATATTGGTTTGTCCTAGTCCAAAGGTTATCTTGCTCACTGTAAGCATTCCAGAGATTTGAGGGGTAAGAATTTTAAATGAGCCCTTCCTGAATACAGGTTTGAGGGTCAAAACTATATTACCTGTGTGGTTACAGAAAATCAAAACCATGAAATTAACTTGTGCTGGATGGGTAGTGTCCCAGGGTATGCAGCAAAAGGAAAAAGATGTCCTCTTGGGAGAGCACACTCTTAAAAGCTGAAATTTTTGCCCCCATAAACCCAGACAAATATGAGCTTACAATTTATATGACAAGTACTAGGAAATGAGCCTCCATAAGAGTGCGTGAACAGACTCAATGAGCTAAAGAATCACATTACTGAGAAATTCAGATATTACAATTTTGTTTATAAGATTTAAATAAGCCTTTTTATAATATTTAATGAAATAAAATATTTGAAAACGCAGGCAAGAGGCAAGATGTCATACAAAAAGACTAAACAGATATGAAAAAGGACTGAATAGATTATTTCCCTCAGGAAGGTTGCAGGGTATTTCATTTCAAGGAGTGTGTCATATTTTTCTTCATATAAATGTGATCCTGCACACAATTAGTGACAAGAATTGTTCAGTAAGTATTTCTGGTTGATATAATTGCCCAAAATGCCACTGAAGACAGAGGTATACAAGGCAAAATATATGAAAATAGAATTAGGAAACAAAACAGAATACAACCCATTGAGCTATTGTTTTATCTAACTTACTCGGCAGGCTAGACAATACAACAACTATTTCAGAGTTTTCAAAAGTTGATAAAGAAGACAGACTGTGATTATGGAGGCACTATCGGAGAATCCTATCTGCAAATCAATAAGTTTTAAACACGATAAAAAGAGCCATTCTAATGGGGAGAGCGAGACAGATCAAGAAGACGAAATGAGAAGACTTGGCAGTGAGAAGGGGTGAGGGGCTGTGGCCTCGCCTTCCTCCCCAGCTCCATCAGGAGAACTAGAGCTTCCGTGGCGTAGAACTGGCCGCACAGCCCAGCAGTTTAGCTGCCAGAGTGGGAAACTCAGTTTTGGGCCAGGGTGGCATCTTGTAGTTTTCCTGTTTTAAATGGCAAACTCAATAGGAAATGAAAACAGCTGCGACTATGCCACCTGAAGACAGGAGTCCCAGCTGTGGCGAACATACAGTTAGGCTGAAATTAATGCGAGGTTCTGGAAAGGTGAAAGTCACAGAAGTGCTGAGGTGAGTTCTCCATACATGCCTTGGTGACTGGGGAGCAAAAGAGACCTGAGAGAATCCAGCAAGTAAAAGTAAGGGGGATGTGGGACCCGGCTCAAAATTGAATGTGCTTCCCAAACCACAAAGAGATCTAACTGCACAGGGTGGCAGCCTTATGGGCTTTAGGTGTTTGAATCTAAGTTCTTCTTAAATCACTGACTGACTACTAAGCTATGCAGACAAAAGGGCAAACCCTAGGGAACCAGACTAAAAAATAAAAAGGAAATATTAAAAATGAGGCAGAAACATGACTCACACTGAGTGGGAGTTTTTCCACGAGCTTCAGTCTAGGAAAGATATTAAAAGTAAAACAAACTAAAGAAGAAGAAGGAGAAGAAGAAGGAAAAGGAGAAGGAGGAGGAGGAGGAGGAGGAGGAGGAGGAGGAGGAGGAGGAGGAGGAGGAGGAGAAGAAGAGGAAGAAGAAGAAGAAGAAGAAGAAGAAGAAGAAGAAGAAGAAGAAGAAGAAGAAGAAGAAGGAGAAGGAGAAGGAGAAGGAGAAGGAGAAGGAGAAGGAGAAGGAGAAGGAGAAGGAGAAGGAGAAGGAGAAGGAGAAGAAGAAGAAGAAGGAGAAGGAGAAGAAGAAGGGGAAGGGGGAGGGGGAGGGGAAGAGGAAGGGAGTGGGGGAGAAAACCCAGATGTTGCTACAATATGTTATTTTAGAGGTCCATTTTTTATACAAAAATTTTGAGCCATGCAAAGAAATTTGAAAATGTTACCTATAGTCAGGAAATGAGAGTCAGTGCAAACCAGCTGAGTGTGCCAAAAGGTTGGCATTAGCAGAGAAAGCTTTTAAAACAGTTTATAAATTTGTTCAAAGAAAGGAAGGTAACTATGTTAAAAATATGAAATGGAAATAGGATAAACTGAGTCATTGAAGAGGCAATTGAATGCCAAAGAAAAATAGAAGCTATAAAATATAAAAACCTGTTACAAATAGCATTGGGACAATAAAGTTATAAGACATGCAAAAAAATAAATAAATAAACAACAAAATGTCAAAAATAAGTACCTATTGTTATAACCTGACAGCGAGATAACTAGAGACGCACGGCCGAATTGTAAAGGAGCACTTTATTACACCGGCGGGCTGTTACACCGGCGGGCTGGGGGGGTACAGCTTCCCCAAATCCTCAGCCCCGAGCCTTCTTTGTTGCCCGCTTTTAAAGGCACAGACTACAGGAAAAAAAACTACATTCTCTTGGCGCCGCTTTTGGCACCGTTAAGGGGGGCTGATACAGAGAAGGGGGGGGGAGAAACTTGTTAGCTCAGGGCCACCATTAATCTCTCATGGTTTCTCTGAGTTTCCCAAGGCCATCCTCAACCCCTTATCTTTACAGTTTTCTTTGGGTGTCTCAAGGCCCTTATGTTTACAGAAAAGAAACTGCCAGGGTGTGTACGTGCAGTAACTGAGGGTCAGAATGGAGTTATTACATCCCCACTGGTTTTAGGTACAAGTCAAATCATTGACCCTTTTTTTATTAAGGATATTAACTCTGTCCCTGTATTATTTCCAAATTATTGGCATAGAAACAGCAGGTTTCACCTAGTGCTACATAGAGTCTGTTTTGTATTGCTGGAGGTTATACTTAGGTGGGAGTATGCAAGTCCCTTGCCCCTGAATATCCCCCAAAGTTAACTTGGGCTGGTCCTATGTACAGTTGTCAGTATTTAGGGTCTGGGAAACTGGCTTGGAGAGGCCTAGCCCTATATAATAAGGTGGCCCCGAAGTTAGGCATAACTAGTAGTGAGCCCCTATGTCCTTCCTGTGGCCTAATAAAGGTCTGGCTGACTAATGATATTAATCTGAATGGGGTCAGATTTTCCTATAGGGAAACCCTTGGGCTTGGTTAACCTTCTAAAATCTATATGAGGGTGCCTGCTTCTTAAATAGCCCTTAGTAGTAAATATGGTTTCACAACCCCGAGATGGACAAAAGTATTCATTTGCATTCAGGCAACTTGTGGTGATTGTACTGCTCCCTGGGCATATATATTCCTATCCCTTGTAGTCCCCATTCCCCCGTAGGTGTCCCATAACCCCAGGGAAGGGGCCCTTCTATATGACATTAATCTTCAGTAATACCATCTGTGCCTATGGTGCCTCTCATGAGGTCACATAGGTCGAGACTGAAAACAGGTTTTTCTATCCCCTTTGTGGTGATACTTCTTAAGACTTCCCCCAATATCCCATTTTCAAGTTCCCAGTTCCATTGGGGCCCAGATCTATAAATATTCCCCTGTACAGTCATAATCAGAAAAATTAGAATCCCAATAAATGCAAGAGTCTCATTTTTAAGGGATCTGGAGAGGCCTAGACCGTCCGTTCTGCTTTTTCCACCTTCAGCCGGGAATGGTGTAGCCAGACCGGGATGCCGTTGACCTTGACAGCCGTTGTTGGTGCAGGCAGGATGACAATGGGTGGTGAACTTCTTTACCCACATCCAGTTCCCGGGCTGGAAAGAGTGCACAGGGTCCGAGGTGGGCACAGGCAGGGCGTCGCAGACGTGTTTATGGACAGCTTTCTGGGCAGACTGCAGGGTCTGCAAGAACTGTAAGAGGGCGAGGGGGAGTAGACTACATCCTACACTGTTATTCCATTACTAGGGGCAAGCTCTCCCTCTCTCAGTGTCTCTTTCTTTTTCCCTTTTTGAGTATTCCTCCAATATCCTGTCTTCCTGTAATATGTATGTCCCTTTCTTTTTCCCTTTCTTATCTTTTTACTTCCTCTGCACAATCCTTCTCTTTTTATTTCTTCCCTTCTCCACAAACTTTCTTCAACTTACACAGACCCTCTGCGACTTACACAATCCTTCTTCAACTTACACAGACCCTCTGTGACTTTCCTAGTCCCTCCCCTGACATGAACCTGAGAGCTTGCTCAATCTATATGCTGTCTGCACATCCCCCAGCTTTTCTTCTCCTCCTCCCTTTCCCTGTGACCTTACTGGACATTGCCTGCCTCTCAGGAATTCAGTAAGCTTGGTGTAACCTAAGTGGGTAGTCTGGTGCAGCTGGTTGACTAAAGTCCGACCTAGAGCCTCTGGGACTAACAACCTCCCATCAGGCAGTGTCCACCATCCACTGGTTTCTTTAATGGCTTGTTTCTGCTTGGCTAAGTCATTTTCTGACCTAGTGTATCTGGAGAGGCCATTCCCCACTGGTTTTAGGGCCACCTCTCAAGCTTCCTGGTGCAGTAGATTTCCTTTCTTGCCCCATCAGAGAGCCTGGATTAGGGCTATGAGTTCAGGCCGTTGGGCTGAAGTTCCCCTACTTAATGACTGTGACCAAATGACACAGTCCTGAGTTACTAGTGCTGTCCCAGCATACCTGATTTCTTCCTGGACATAGCTGCTCCTGTCCGTGAACAATACCTCATCTGGTGATGGCAGTGGGACATCCTTGAGGTCTGGGCGGGCCGTCTGCACTATGTCGATTACCTCCAGGCAGTCCTGTAGAGGTTTCTCCCGGTCATCGTCTGGAAGCAGGCTGGCAGGACTGATGGCCAACGTCTTGTGGAACTTGATGCGGGGGCTGGCCTGGAGTGGCAATGGCCAGCAATTGAATGATCTCTGGAGGAGACCACGTCTGAGTAGGGGGTATCAGCACTCCAGCAGGACCAGAACCAAAGGAGTCACAGTATTTCCCCAAAGTCCATAGTCCTCTTTGAAGTCCAGGGGTAGGTTAGAGCCCCATTGGCTCGGTCAGGACTGAGTCTGCTGCACCAGTACCTACCAGGAAACTAACTAGTTTGTCCCCTATTGTCTTGTCTATCTCTAATCGGGACCTATGCCTGCTGTCCTGGCTCTTCCTCATGTTTCCCTTTCTCGGGTGATCCTTTTCTATGGGCCCTGTTCCCCTTAAGGCTGTTATTATTACCTTTGCTATTCTATTATCTTATTTCCCCGATATTTCATTTCTAAGAATGTTTACTGTGCAACCTAATGAGGTCTTCTGGGCATTAGGGCTGCTATCCATGATTAGACTAACCGTAACAAAGTTGAGGGAGACACAGTAGGGAGGCAGATGAGAACAAAAACAAGGGAAGACACACAAGACAGAAACTTTCGCTTCGTCCGCCTGGCCGCTCCCCTCGCGGAGATTTCAGACGCCTCTTGGCATGTGGCAGGTTGGAATAAGCCCCCAACTCGGATCAGCTCGCTGGTGGGACACCGGAGTGGCCCAAGAACCTGATACCGCCTTTGAGCCGTATGAGGTCGTCACGGAACCGCAGGGTAGGACTCACTCAGGCTCCGTAACCAAAGTCGTGGAGCACGGTCACTCATACACAATTACATTCACACAGTCACACTCACACACCAGAAGTTCTCGGGAGGTGATCAGTCTCCCCTTCCGCCCCAGTGGCGGACCAGAAAGCACCGCGGTCCAGAACCAGAATTTGCCAGAATTGAACCCCACCTAACGTCTTAGGGGATCCCGGAGAGGAGAGGCTGTGCCGCGTCCGGCCCTCTCACTCTCACCCAGATGGACCAGTCACCCAGAACTCACCTCCGGAGGCTTTTACCAGGTCTCCTTAAATCTTTTTGGGGACGTCTTGGCATCTCCCAGCCGCTCGTCAGAAACCTAAGTCGGATCTTTGAGGCCCTGGAACATCTCAGGGGGTACCTCCCCTCAGATCTCTAGGGGTCTGGCAGCCAGACCGAGAGAGGCCATTCATCCTAGGCGTCTAGCCCCTGGTGTCACAAAGCACCAGGGATCTCGCTGGGGCCTCCAAATGTTGTGACCCGCGAGAAGCAAACACTCAGGCTCCACTATAGGTGCTTTTAGGGTGGCAGAGGGGACAGACAGAAGGTCTCCGAGAGGCTGGGGCGGAGGAACATCTCTCCAAGGCCTTCCCCCAGCTCTCACGAGGACCACGGATTCCCATCCGCCGGAGCCTGAGGAGGTGCACCCCAAGTGGGGAGTCCTCATTAAAATCTCGCTGGGGCCTCCAAATGTTATAACCTGACAGCGAGATAACTAGAGACGCACGGCCGAATTGTAAAGGAGCACTTTATTACACCGGCGGGCTGTTACACCGGCGGGCTGGGGGGGTACAGCTTCCCCAAATCCTCAGCCCCGAGCCTTCTTTGTTGCCCGCTTTTAAAGGCACAGACTACAGGAAAAAAAACTACATTCTCTTGGCGCCGCTTTTGGCACCGTTAAGGGGGGCTGATACAGAGAAGGGGGGGGGAGAAACTTGTTAGCTCAGGGCCACCATTAATCTCTCATGGTTTCTCTGAGTTTCCCAAGGCCATCCTCAACCCCTTATCTTTACAGTTTTCTTTGGGTGTCTCAAGGCCCTTATGTTTACAGAAAAGAAACTGCCAGGGTGTGTACGTGCAGTAACTGAGGGTCAGAATGGAGTTATTACACCTATCGTTAATTACTTTAAAGGCAAATGGATTAAAATTTCCAATCAAAACACATTGATTGATAGGATGGATATAAAGATATATTCCAACTATGTTGTCTACAAGAGACTCATATTATATCTAAGGACATATATAGGTTGAAATTGCAAGGATAGGAAAAGACATTTCATGCAAATAGTAACCAAAAGAGACTAAGGGTAGCTATACTAATATCAGACACACACACACACACAAAGAATTTGAATAAAAAACTGTTATAAGAGGACTTTATAGATGGATAAAAGTATCAATTCACCAAGAAAAAAGAATCATAAACATTTCTGTGCTAAACACCAGAGCCCCAAGATATATGAAGCAAACACTGACAGAATTTAAGGGAGAAATACATTACTCTGCAGTACTAGTGGGAGACTCCACAATGCCATTTACAATAATTAATAAAACAACCAGGTAGAAGCTGCCTAAGAAAATAGAGGACTTGAACACTGGAGACCATTTGACCCTAACAAACATACTGAATACTGCACCCAACTACAGCAGAACATACATTTTTCTTGTGCATATAAGAACACTGTCCAGGATAGACTATATATTAGGCCACAAAACAATTTTAATGATTTAAAATGATTAAATTAATACATAGTAGCATTTCTGACCATAATGGAATAAAACTAGAAACCAATAGCAGAGGGAAAATTGGGAAACTACAAATATGTGGAATTTAAACAACTCAAACAAACAATGGGTTAAAGAATTCACAAGTAAAATTAGAAAATAGTCTTGAGACAAAGGAGAATGAAAACCCAATATACCAAACTTATGGGATGCAGCAAAAACAGCTCTAAGAGGGAATTTTATAACTGTAATGTTAAAATAGATTACAGCAGAGACCAACAAAATAGGGAACAGACAGTTGAGAAAACCAGTGAAACCAAGAGTTGGTTTTTCAAAAAGTTCAAATTACCTTTAGCTAATTGACTAAGAAAAAAGAGAAAAAAAAAAAACCTCAAATAACTAAAATCAGTAATGAAAATGAGGACATTATTACTGATTTCACATAATTTTGTAAAAAAGGATTATACTAGAGTGCTATGAACTATTCTTTATTTACACATTGGATAACTTACATGAAAAGGACAAATTCCTAAAAAAAAAAAAAAAAAAAAAATCAACCTACCAAGACCAAATCAGGAAGAAATAGAAAATTACTGAATAAATTTATATTTAGTACGGAGATTGAGTCAGTAATTTAAAACCTCCCAACAAAGAAAACTCAGTGGTTTCTGTGGTTAATTCTACCAAATATTTAAAGAAAAATTATCATCAAATCTTCCCAGTACCTCCAAGAAATTTAAGATTAGGGAATATGTCCTAACTCATTTTATGAGACCAGAATTACCCTGTTACCAGTCATAAAAAAGGTACACTTTTTTTACTTTGTTGTAGTCTCACATTATTTTTGTTTTGTTTTGTTTTTAATAAAAAGTATTTTTAAATAAAAGATGCTCAAATAGTTATTCTTTTTTTCATTAAAAAATTTTACTGTTGACATTATTGTACCCCTCCCCCTTTTTGCCCACCTCCATCCCTCCATATCTCCCCCTTCCTTGGCCTTTACCAAATTAGTGCCTATGGGGTATGCATATATGTTTTTTAGCTATTTCCTTCACCTTCTTTATCTAGTTATGCCCCACCCCCTCCCCTTGGGCACTGGCCAGTTTATTCTATGTATTCATGCTTCTGGTTCCATTTTCTTCGTCAGTGTATTTTGTTCATTAGATTCCACATATTAGTGAGATCATATGGTACTTGTCTTTCTCTGACTAGATTATTTCACTTAGCATAATACTCTCCAGGTCCATCCATGCTGTCACAAATGGTAAGACTTCCTTCTTTTTACAGCTGTGTAGTATTCCATTGTGTAAATGTACCACAGATATTTTTATCCACTCATCTGCTGATGGGCACTTGGGCTGTTTCCACATCTTGGCTACTATAAATAATGCTACCATGAACATAGGGGTGCATATATTCTTTCTGGTTTGTGTTTCGGGATTCTTAGGACCTGAATAGACTGACACTTCTCCAAAGAGGACATACAGATGGCCAATATACATATGAAAAAAAGCTTCACTAATTATCACATAGATGCAAATAAAAACTACAGTGAGGTATTGTCTCACATCTGCCAGAATGGCTACTATCGATAAATCAACAAACAACAAGTGCTGGGGAGGATGTGGAGAAAAGGGAACCCTTGTGCATTGCTGGTGGGAATGCAGACTGGTGCAACCACTGTAGAAAACAGTATGGAGTTTCCTCAAAAAATTAAAAATAGAACTGCTACCTGGCCAGTATGGCTCAGTGGTTGAATGTTGACCCATGCACAAAGAGGTCTCCTATTTGATTCCAGGTCAGGGCACATGCCCAGGTTGTGGGCCCAATCCCCAGTGGGGGGCATGCAGGAGGCAGCCAATCGATGTTCTCTCTCATCAATGTTTCAATCTCTCTCTCCCTCTCCCTTCCTCTCTCTAAAATCAATTTTAAAAATTGTTTTAATAAATAAATAAAATAAAAATAGAACTGCCTTTTGACCCGGCAGTGTCTTCTTTATTCTTGTTTTTGCAGCCAACCCTAGCCTGAGATCCCTCTGACTTTACTGTCTGATTTTGCCCACAGTCTCTCTTTGGTCTCCCCTATCCTACAAACTATTGGGCAGGTAAATCTTTCTAAGTTTCAATTACAATCTTGATTTCTGGTCTTGGCATATACAATGATTTCTTGCTTCTTATCCAGTGAAAATAATTTAAGTTGGCATTTTATAATATGTGCAATGCTCCAGGTTCTCAAACGTTAATAATAGGATATTATATCAGATAATATAAAACATTTATTAAACTCCAGCTCCCCAAACCTATGAATTTGAGTAGTAGACACATTCTCCTTTTCTCTTAAATGGTCACCTTTTCTAAATTTCTTTTCTATGGGTTAATACATTGAGGTAAAACCTTCTTTTAGTTTTTAAATCTTTAATACAGCAATTAGTATATACCTCACAAGCGCTAAGACGCAACCACATCTTTCCTGACAGGGAAAAGAGGTACTTCTTGTTTTGATATAGCCAATTATCTTAGTATTTTAAAAGTATGGATATTCACAAGACATATCACATGACAAAAGTTCACTGGTAAATTCAACACTGCAAGAATCTTGATTGTGAAGGTCAATCCACATGAGCAAAATAAAGAATATGTCTGACACATAATTTACATTTTGATTAAAACCATTTTCAACATGGTATTTTATTTCTTTCTATGTAAATAACATTATTTTATTGCCAACATTTTTTTTTAAGTTTGGGCTGTCTTATTGGGTAAATGACCCCAGTCCTTGGACTTATGGTCATTCTATTAGAGATAAAAAACAAGACCTTGATTCCATTGCTGTAAAGAGAGTTCTTCTTGCAAGAATGTCTTCTCTTTGTCTATGTAATCATAAGATGGCCCTGTTGTTTGTACAAATGTGATAGTGATTGTTTTGATAATGATTATGATTATAAAAATATAGGGTATTAGAAAAAATTCTGGATGTTGACACAATTTTTGAACAAATGAATTGAGGATATGGAAACTAAAATCTGGCTAAGTTTATACAAACCATGTTATTTAAATGCATTTCCATTAACTGCTACTAATTAACATTTGATAAAAATAACTATTTTACCACATTGGACAGTAAGAAATTGGCACTCAGTATAAAGGATGACTACAAGGATGATCTGCACTTTATTCTTGTCACTGCCAATTAAAACCTTGTCTCACCTTGGTGGGTTCAAGAACTTATTCTCAGGGGTTTGACATGAAATGATTTGGCTACTTTGCAATTCCAAGCTCATGTGAAACAGATGGACAAACATGCTCAAATTATTACATTCGATAATAAAAATAACTAACTAAATAATCCTACCTGTTTCTGTGAGATTGTGGTGTGTGGGAAGCATGTTGGATCCATTCTGTAGACAGCGGTTGTTTTGAAAGCATAGACCTGAAGCTGAGGGAGGACCTTGAGAGAAACTTTTAACACATTATCATAACACCACAAATTACCATTATTCATTCTAGGGTCTTTCCACTATGGAATCTGGGCAGGTCATTAGAATGATCATCTCCACTGGATGTATTGGAAAATCCTTTAATTCACATATTTCCTTTATTTTCTGTTGTTTAAGTCATCAAAATATTCTGGTGTTATGACACTACCAAATAATGTAAGTATAATATAATTTTGAAGATATCCCCAAAATGCCATCAACCACAGTTAAACTATTTTCTTTTTAATTATTTATTTTAATGGCTAGTCTAAAATACATGTTGATTCTTTGTAATAAAACGTTAGAGTAGAATATTTTCCAACTTTATAACTAAATTCTTAAGTAGGAGTAGTGATTCCTTTTATAGATTCTAAAGGGCACTGATTACTCTATATAAAACTATACCTGCACCAATTAAACACATTAATGCAAAAATACAATTAGGTTTGTACCAAAGCAATATCAAATGCAATTGCATTGTGCTTAATTTTATTTCAAAAATAAACTACTCATGTGTTCTTGTGTTAGGTCAAAGTGGTTATTAACTTATAACTTAAAGCAATTCTATTGTACATTGCTTAAGTAGTCTGTCAAAAATGAACACAATTGTACATCACAGCATTTAACTTGGCCACAGCCAACATTGCTATTGCTGCATTATAGAAAAATAGGTTTGAAAATTTAATCAATTAGTTGTTGTTTAAACACAAGGCTAGGGGTTCTCATGATAACCATGACAAAAATAAAGCGTATTCGGAAAAATAAATATAAACAAAGCAAAATTACAAATACTGGAAAAAAAAAGTCAGAGCAAAGCCACTTGGTAAAAATGAATCAAATAAATTACATTGTGCATGACTATTGGTGTAGGAGGGTTCTGTTTGTTGAGAAGTGTGAACTGCAGCCCTAGCCGGTTTGGCTCAGCGGTTAGAGCGTCGGCCTGCGGTCCAAAGAGACCCGGGTTCAGTTCCCGCTAAGGGCACGTATCTCAGTTTCAGCAGTTTGTCCTGGGCCATGGTTGGCAGCCACTCGATGTGTCCCTTTCACGTCTATGTTTCTCTCTCTCTCTTCCTCCCACTTTATCTGAACAAAAAATGGAAAAATGAGTGAGGATTAAAAAAAAAAATAGAGAAGTGTGAACAGCAAATCACAAAACAGGGGGAAGGATGGCTGGGTGGTGGTTGTGAAAGTGATGATTGTGAAAGTGACCTACTCATTTCAGGTCTTCACGAACCATGCTATGGACAGCTTTTAGAATTAAATAGAAAAACGCTCCTGGCATAGAGTATGTATAGTTAGAGGAAAAGCACTAAACGCAGCATGGGAAATACTGTGCTAAACATGAATTTACTGTAAACTAATACAATTGTTTGTATCTGTAAAACAAATATGACATTCCTTGAGTATACGACATCTGCTTGGTGGTATTTTTTTCTCCCTGAATGTAGTTATTTAATTACCAGCATGTAATTAAATGGTGCAAAGCATTCCAAGGTGCTCAGTTACAAAACTGAACAATCCAATAAAAAAATGCAAGTCTACCGATTGGTTATGAGAATGTCATATATAAAATATATGTCAATATATAATATATATTTATACACACACATACACACACATATATATGTATATGACCGATATATATCAATCATATATATGCACATGTATGCTTATGTATAAGAGAGAGAGAGAAGAAAATTATATCTGGACTCTTCTCCTTTCATCAGACATAGAGGAAGGGACAAGCTTTACCTTATTGGAGTAATCCCTTGAGTTCAGACCTCACAGTAATGAAGATTATAAAAATGTCCACATGGAGCCAAACCACTTTTTTTTAGCATTTCCTTCCTGCCTTGGCACCAACTGATATTTTGGATGTATTTCCCTCCACTGTTTCATTATGATCCAAATAAGACATGAGAGCAAAGCTCTGACAAAATAATTCATCGGTGTGTATGACTCTCTGGTGAACAGTCACAATTGCTGGTGCAAAACTTGTCAAAATGACAAATGATTCATGTGCAGTGGAGAGCTGAACTGAGTGGAATGGTAGTATTGCTGCTAAAGAGATCTGCCTTTTGGCTACTGTGGGGGTTTTCTCAGCCTGTGTTCTAGTGAGTGACTGGGCCCTGTTCAAGTTCAGTTAACATCTCCTTGTTAAAGCTTTGGTTTCAAGTTGTTCTCATAGAACAATTTTTCCCACATGTCTGGGTGGTGTCGTGTTGAGGAACCTCAAATGCAGTGACAGCTATACTTATTCCATTGTATAACAGAGGTGGATGGAATTCAACGACAATGAACCCTGGCCAACTCAACTTTTAAACCCTAATCTTACACTTTTCATCCTTCCTGAACAACCGAATAAAAGGCAAGGAGTTAAACCAGACATAATCTGACTCCCTAACACCCAAAAAGACATGGTTTCATCTTAGTAAAATCCTGGAGAATTGAAGAGCAAGTAACTTGAAGGTTACTTAATAAGCCGTTTAAAGCATAAGATCAAGATCTATATTTGAATGAATATGTAAAAATAGTTCACTGTAAGAGTCGAAACATCAGTGGCACCATAAGGGCAGAAGCTGGGGTTCGGTGCCCCAAAGGTGCATTACATGATGAAGAAGAACTTCCTGCAGCAATTACAAATCTTCTCTGAAAGTAGAGTTCATCTTGCTGGATCAACTGATTTTTGTAGCTGAGTCAGACATGGTTAGTATCAGAGTAGAAGAGAAAGACTGATTCTGTGAGTCACTACAACTAGCTGAAAGGGGAATCAACATGCTCAATCTCTTCAGAACGTTTTTAAAATTAACTTACAATACAGTTTAGTAGATGAGGACAGATGTGCACCTGCTGTGCCGCTAAAAATATCAGACTGAGTGCCTATTAAAAGAAAATAATGTTCATGAACATACAGGAGTCCTCCTTTATCAGCACTTTTGCTTCCCATGGTGTCAGTTAACCTCGGTCAAGTGTGGTTCAAAAACATTAAACAAAAAATTCCCCAAATAAAGAATTCATGTGTTTTAAATTGCACGCCATTCTGAGTAGCTTGATAAAATCTTACACCTCCTGCTCCCTCCCACCCAGAACTTGACTCATCCGTTTGTCCAGCATCTTCACACTGTACACCTCCATGCTCATTAGTGACTTAGCAGCTGTCTTGGGTATCAGACTACTGTCATGGTATCACAGTGCTTGGGGTCAAGTCACCCTTATTTAACCTAATCATGGCCCCAAAGTGCAAGAGTAGTGATGCTGGCAATTCAGAGGTGCTGGAGAGAAGCCGTAAAGTGCTGTTTTTTGTAAGTGAAGGGTGAGTACAGTACAAGGAGATATTTTGATTGAGAGAGAGACCACATTCCCGTCGCTGTTATTTCAGTATACTGTCACAATTTTTCTACTTTATTATTAGTAATTGTTGTTAATCTCTTACTGCATCTAATTTATAAATTGAACTTTATCATTGGTGTGTACATATAGGAGAAAATCACAGTATATATCGGGTTTAGTACAATACATGGTCTCAGGCATCCACTGGGGCTTTGGAACTTATCCCCATGGATAGGGGAGACCACCGTATATTATTATTATATCTTGTACCATCAAGAATTTGTCACAGAGATTTTGCCTAGAAATTAAAAGACCTTTATTTGGTTGTTGTTATTTTTGACGGTATAAACACCAGAGGTCATGCTTCTTCTGTAATTTTTATGACAATTATTCTTCTGTAAAACATTAAAATTTGTGTCTGAAAGTTTTAATGTCTATATAACCAAGAGGTCTTCCTTTAAAAAAAAAATGTTTTTATTGATTTTTTTTTAAGACAGGAAGGAAAGGAGAGAGCGAGAGAAACATCCATGAGAGAGAGAAACATCAATCGGCTGCCTCTGCACGCCCCCTACTGGGGATCAAGCCAGCAACCTGGGCATGTGCCTTGACTGGGAATTGAACTGGAACCTCTCAGTCCATGAGCCCACACTCAATCCACTGAGCCACACTGGCTGGGCAAGAACACTTCCTTTTTTAACATCAGCAGAAGCACGTTATGAGTGAGAGGAAGTGTGAAAGGGATTGACTCTAGTCAGCTAAATAGTTGATGAAGATGTTTCTCTTTATAGAAGTATTAACACTAATGACTGAAGGAGGGATGATAGAATTAAAATATTATCTTTCTGTAACCTTTAATGAGTTAAGCGTCTAAGTAGTGGTTTTAAATTTTCACTGCTATTACAAAGAGAGGAAAACCAGAAATTATGTGTGTTCTATTGAAAGAACACACCACCACCTATAAATTAGTCAGGAAAAAAATCAAACTTCAATATGATAATTAGCAATCTACATGAAATACAGAGAACACAGAGCATGTTAACATTATGGAGATGAACTTCACAACACAGTCTGTGACAAATTCTACAGGAAAATATGAGTAGATTCTATAACAATAACAAAAAATGCAAAAAAGAGAGATGGAGAATGAATCTATATATTAGAAGACACTTAAGAGACATGTTAACCAGTCACAATATATAGAACTTGTCTGAATCTCAATTCAATAAACAAAGAGTGAAAGTAATATTGAATTTGTGAAAAGTGAGTAATATATGGGATGCTCACTGTGTCCGAGGAGCACTCCTTCCTTCTGTCCCTTATACGACCTGCACATCTCATGTAAGGGAACCTTGGCTTTCCAATGTATTAGCAATTTAGAGACGCTGTTTGCTCTTTTGTTATTTTCAATTTAGTATACTACTTTTTGCACAATAGGTCTTGGGGCTGCCACAGACTTCCAGAATCCCTCTGTCTGAGGACATTTTCAAGCCCTAGGAATATTCCAGAAGTCCCAGGAGATAATTCTCAGCCTGTCAGATGTGACAGTACATAAATGCCCAGTTTCCTTGACATTCTGAGGGACAGTTCTGACACAGGCTCCACCCAGTGTCTCCGAGAGTCTCCAGGGGGAATGAATCCCATTCTCACCCAATAGTAGTACCTCTCCATCTGCACACTCTCATTTTGCAGTTTGCTTCCCTTCAGATCTGTCTCATGATAGACGTGCAGCCAACTCATTGTGTTTGGAAGTCCCTTGAAATCTTTCCTATCTGACGGGTTATGCCAAAATTTTAATTACATACTTTTTATTTATCTCATTGTATTTTTTATTTCTAGGATCATTTTAAAATTTAATTTTGTTTTATAGTAATATAACATATAACTATATGATTTTCAAAGTCTAATTTATAAAACAAGGTATATTCAAAGAAGTTCAGCTTGAATTGTTTTTCCCTTCACCTTATTCCTAGCTACCCTCCATAGGCACCACACACACACACGCAAACACACACATTTGTATTCCTTTCCCCCTTAGATAAATTATAGCAAACTATACATACTTTTTGGTACTTTTGAGAATGCTTATTAAACTGGCATTGGGACAGTTCCTAAGAAGACAACCTGTCATACCATAAGCTGCTGTGCGGTGAATGTGTAGATGGGAAGAATCTGTTAGACACAAAGCTGAAGTTCATTACATACTACAGTGAACATTCATTTGTACTGTTTTATGGCTTTTCCTAATGAACTTCTTAATTGCTATTTACTTACTCTTCTTTGTTTGTACCTGGTTTTGCCAGACAAAAATGCTTCTTTGATTTGCCTGAGTTAAAGATTACTCTTGAATTCTGGTAGACTTTCATACAGGTTTTCATAGGAACAGCCTGCAGGATTTCCGTGTGCACACTCATCCCTTATATGACCTGCACATCTCATGTAAGGGAACCTTGGCTTTCCAATGTATTAGCAATTTAGAGACGCCGTTTGCTCTTTTGTTATTTTCAATTTAGTATACCACTTTTGCATTTACCGGAGTCCATAATGAGTGAAACTGGATTGGTCAATTTCACTATGGATTACTGTTCCATTTAAGTCAATTTTCTTTTGCTGGCCCTCCGGAATTAACATAATGAAATAAGCCTTAGTGCCAAAAGGAAAACAAAGGCCACTTTCTAGGTTATATGTTCGTGTTTTTATTTTTAAAACACATTTTCTTTAAATTGTGTCACAAAAATTAGTGCTCCCTTATCACCTCAGACAAAATACAATTTTAGATTCTTTTTCATCACACAACGTCTGGAGAATAAAGTTGGCATTGACCAGAGCAAGCTAGGACATGTCGATGAACTTTATTTGATTTAAAAAAATTTTTTTTCAAAACTGGTGGGTGTGTAGGTCTTTCTAAGAAGAGACCCTGAGGTGGGCGATTAAGGAGCTTCCAGGAATGAACTCTATGTGGTGTGGAATCCGGGTGGCCGAATTGCAAAGCATGGATTGCTGCACTTAAACTGAAGTCTGGATATTTTGTGAAGCCTTGTGTAAATACACACCTAATTTGCACACACAAACCTTTTTTAAATAATAGGATAAAAATTAATATTCTTACTGAAACCTCATTTGAAAAGTCAAAATCATTCCATCTAATATTATTTTAATAAAATTGAAACTACCAAAAATTGCAATATAAACAAAATCATGATAAGATAAAAATCATTTACTTAAAAAAAAAATAGTCATTTCTGATTCCCTTTAAATAGCAAGCTTGCTTAACATTCTCAATTCACTGACATTTGATTTAGCTATAGCATTATACATAAGTGTTAAGTAAAAGTAAGTGTATTAATAGTGATGATTTTTATAGTTTTGACCACATGAGATCATTGGTGACTGTGGAAAGTCAATTGCAAGTATTTATGGGTTAAGTAGAAGATGGTGAGGAAGTGGAGAAAGCTGATATAATTTCCTCATGCTTTTATTAAAATAATATTTATTACTCTTTTAAGAAGTCTGAGTATATATGAAAAGGAAATAAAATGACTATGAATGAAAGAACAGTTCTCTGATGAAATTGTTGCAGTTGGAACACAACTTATTTTATTTAATTCTTGTTTTAATTTTGAATAATGAAAATACATTTTTACAGGTAATATTTTCATTTTTGTAAAAAACAAACAAAAAAAAAACATCCAACCAAGATAAAGAGTAATGCCTCCTTCCAAGGCAAGCCCCCATTTATTCTGGCTTTTGCCTGTTGGCCTCTAATAGGCAACCATGGGTATCATTCTCTTGAATATCTTTCCTGAGTTTTTGAATGCCAAATAAAGAAATATGAACATGGTCATCCATTGTGTTTACTGATGCTTTCAGTGATGTGGTGTAGAAGTGCCTCTGGCTGTGAGCTTCACAAGTGTTTCTTGTGGGGTTTTTTCCTCCCTTAGGTTGGGGAGGATGGCTGGAGTGGGCTGCAGCTAGGTATTTTCTTTCCCTCTGATCATCTATGCTCTGGTACTACCCAAGTGGGTTAGCTTCTCCTTAATTAATTATCCCTATTTACTTTTTAAAAATTGTACATCCTTGCTGTGGCTGGTTTTGCTCAGTGGTTAGAGCGTTGGCCTGTGGTCCAGACAGACCCGGGTTCAGTTCCCGCTAAGGGCACATACCTCAGCTGCAGTTTGTCCCCAGCCCAGGTGGGGTCGTGTGAGTGGCAGCCAGTTGATGTATCTCTCTCACATTGATGTTTCTCTCTCTCTCCCTCTCGCTCTATCTGAAGATGAATGTAAAAGTGTCCTTGGGTGAAGATAAAAAAAATTGTACATCCTCTGATATTTAAAAAATTTTCATTTTCAGGTGATTATCACTATTATCATACCCAATATCTATTAGTTTCATTTTATGAGCATTAAAAATTATTTTACATCTTATACTCTTTATCCCTATTCCTCTCCCTCCTTTCTACCTCCCCACTCACCCCCAAAGTAACTTATTTTTCCTTTATGTTTACCATTGTACTCTTATATTTCTGCCATTTGATTTGCTAGCTTTAAATGCTATTTGTGCCACTCAGCCACTAGCAATGAGGCACCTGCAAGTTTATTTTCCTTGCACTCTCTTCTATGCTTTTGTTAGCTGTTTTACTTCTGTGTTATCAAGCCATCTGTATTTCTATACTGTTCTGTTACCCTTATCCCCACATACTTTAATTTTAGCTGTAGCAAAATATAGTCATTGCTCATGACCAGCCTGCTGCTAAATGTTTCTCAGTCATTGCTTGGCTGAGTGAAAATCCTAAAATCATTTCTTTAAGTGCTGCTGTTTGAAAAAGTATTCTCTGAACTTTTCCATTTTAATTGTTTGTCTATATTTATTGTATATGACTTTTTATATTTTATATGCTTAAAGGACAGCTTGGCTAGGTATAAAATATTTGACTTATAATCTTTTTGCCTCTAGTATTTTTAGGTGCTACTTCACTGTCTCCTGGAATTGGATATGGTGATAGAGAGAGAAGTCTGATGTGAGCTTGATTATATAGCAGATTTTTTAAATTTGAAATTTAATTTTTTTGTTTTGTATTTGAAGGATTTTTTCATTATCTTCAACATTCAATAACTGTGATGAAATCCTTACTTCTGAGGTCCAGAACTAACCCAAACAGTCCATAAAACAAAGCCAGCATATGCCTAAGTCATAAACTAACTCAGAGTGAATGCACAGAATAGTCTAAAAGGAAGGTGAACATTCAAAATCTGACCAAATTCCATAGAGAAACTTCTGACTGAAACAGAAAATAGTAGGAGGTGCTTCATTTTCAGTAGAGTAAGTACAAAACTTGGTTTCTGGTCACAAGTACATAATGAAATTCCAGCTCTTGAATGATCAAATCCAGTTATTTAAAGAAGTGGCATAAATCTTTATAAAACTTTACTTGTTCTATAACTGAGAGAAATTATCCCTACTTGATATTCTTTTGACTTAATTGTATCATGAGCCAGGTTCAGAGGAAGAAACTATTCATTAAGTACTTGCTTGCTTTTAATTTTAAGTAACTCTCATATATGCAAAGCCAGAGCCCAAATTAATCTTTACCAAAAGGAGTGTCACCTCTATGACAACTTTTCATAACACGGAAGTCTGTGTCTTCTCAAACTGACTTGTTAGCACACAGAAAAGCTTCATAAAGTATCTACGTCAAGGTCTTTAAGGCAGCCCTACAATGAGTGCTTGAGAAACAGTAGACACAGAAGCAGACAAGAAAGACAATAATGCTGATTCCTGGCCGTTGTGATTGCTTGCTTGTTGCTGCTGCTGTTTTGTTTCTAACCTGGACTAGAACATTCTTAAAGAGGGTTAAGTGTGATGATTAAAATATTGGTGCCCCTAAAAATTAATTTTTTATAAGAATAAATTGTTGTAAGCATATCTTGTCAAAAATTGTCTAGAATTCTAGAGATGAGGAGGGAGACATGGCAATAGTGGTAGGATGAAAGTGAAATCTGTAATAGCTTATATTTGCTTAAGAAAACAAAGGAAATCAAATCAACAGTAATTTCTACCTCTCAGAGAGGCAATTTAGCAGCTTGACTATACGGAAAATTGTGGGTTTGGGGTAAAATATTTCAGATTCAAACATTGCAGGAAAGTTACCCAAGGTGGTCTTTAAAAGATGTTATGCACTGTTTTGCACATCACTACATAGTCTGTAATAGGGGTTGTTAAGTACAAAAAGCAGCAGAGCCTCTATTTGAGAAACTGAATAGACAGGTTATACTTAACACATAAAACGTGGAGAAAGAAATAATATGAGAGAGTTTAGAAAATAATTCTTTATGTAGCCACTTTATTTTCTTGACTAGTTAAATTGCTGTGACACACTCATGGGCCATAATAAATATTTGCTCAATAAATGAATGCCTTATGCCACAATTAATCACAACCACCAGCATTACCACAATGTAGAAAAGGGGAATAAAGTATATGGAAGGAGAAAGGTATGAAAAGATAGATATTAGACCAGTGTGTCATTTGAACATAGTGGTTATAAGTAGAGACTGGAGCTTGGACCCACTTAGGTTCAAATTCTGATTTTACTATCTATTCTTGTGTGTCACTTGGCAAGCCATTAAACTCACTTAAACTGAATTTCTTCTACATAATGGGGGCAGCAACAGCATCTACCTCATCAAACTCTTATAAGGATTGGATGTAACAAACAATGTTAAGTACTTAGCATACTGTTCACATATAGTAAGAACAAATAAATATTACCCATTGTCATTATTATGTTATTAATAAAACATTATGTAGTCCCATTTGTTTATTTTTGCTTTTGTTGCTTGTGCTTTAGGTATCACCTCCAAGAAAAGAAATCATTGCCAAGGAGCTTTTCCCCTGTGCTTTCTGCAAGTAGTTTTTATAGCTTCAGGTACTATCTTTAAGTCTTTAGTCTATTTCAAATTAAATTTTGTGAGTAGGGTAAGATAGAAGTCTAGTTTCACTTTTTTTTGCATATGAACATCCAATTTTCCCAGCAACATTTATTGTTTCTTTCTCCATTGGTTACCTTGTAAGATATTAATTGACTGTATATGATAGATTTATAGTTAACAACACTGCAGTATATATTTGAAATTTTCAGAGAATAGATTTTAAAAGTTCTCATCACACAAAACAATTGTAACTATGTAAGATGATAGATGTTAGCTAAACTTATTCTGGTATTAATTTCATAATATATACATATATCAAATCATTATATTGTATAACAAACTTATACAATGTTATGTGTCCATTATATTGTAATAAAACTGGAAAAACAAACAAACAAAAACCACATTATGATGGTATATGCTGTCTCACACGGAAATAATCACGTCAAACCCTCATTATAGCAAAATCTCTTAAACCCTGCCTGAGATATTTATCAATTTGTAGCTCAAAGAATGTTAACTTAGCAAAATAAATAATAAAAAACAAGATACTAAGTGCATTTATAGGTTCTATATTAAAATAAGGTCTGAAAGCCAAAGCAATTTGGGGTCCCCTGCCCACTTCCATGTGGGTTGCGTTGAGCTTGATTGAAGACATTTCACTAGACTTTGATTTTCTCATCGCTCTGGAGTAATCACACATGGAAATTTTACTTTACTAACCAGAACATTGAGATCTGCTAAGAAATCATAAGAGAGAAAAGCTTCCATTTGGGGCTGAACTTTGTCAAATTCTGAGGAGTTTGGAAACCTGCCTCCTTATGTCATGTACCTGCTTCCTTCTGAGTATAAATAGCCTGCAATATAGCCTTAATTCTACAAGAAAACTGAAAACAATTTTTTGTATCTCATAAACCACTGTCCCAGGAACGCGGTGTTCCCCTGGTCACTAAGAGGCTCATATGACATATAATAGGAGTGGCTTGATGCAGCCAGAGAGAGAGAAGAGGCCAGTCAAGATTCTCCTAGTCGGAACTCCCTCCCCAAGTCTGCAGAGACCTTTCTGGTAGGAGGGGATTCGTTCATTAGCCACCCAAGAGTTATAAAACAAGGAACTCACTAAATCTGGATTACACTAAGGTACAGAAAAGATTCTGGCCAATGAAGGCTTAATAGGGATTCTCCCTATTAAGCACAAGAAAATGAACTGAAGTGGATGCATCACTCCTTCTCTGTGCCAACAACACACCCAGTAGAGCAGGAGCAGGTGCGCTTGTTACCGTCGCTGGACTTCCTTGATGTTCACAGCTTCGGCAAGGGATCCTCCTCACTGGCTTCAAAGTGAAGAGCATCATTGGGTTTACAAAGTGATATCGGAAATTTTGTCTGTAGTTATAATGGTGACAGATGTCCCTAAATGAATACTGTTTGTGGGTGAAGAGAGGTTATTACTGTCATTATTTCTTTCTCATCAAGTACTTACAGCCAACTAGGTGCCACATGGGAATGGTGAGCTAGTTCCTATCCTGCCAAGGCCAAGTGTGATTCTGCAGGGTCTATGCTGAATAAGGATTCTCCCTGTGGTGGCGCAAGCCAGCACGCAGCTTTGGTGCATCTCAGGCTGACAATGTGATTTTCAGCTGTTCTCTGCGATGCCTCGGATCCACTTCAAATCGTTGTCAGATGCCAACCCAGTGGGGACAAGCTGACTTTGGTCTCTTCATTTCTTCACTTGGGAAGCTCAAAATTCAATCCCCCCGGAATATTTTCTGAGAACTCAAATCAATATTGGCATGAGGGAAAGCCGAGAGAGAAGGAGCAGGCATCTCACAGGTCCCCTGAATTAAATGGAGCACCTGGCCCCACAATGTTAGAAATTTCAAAACACTGTGGGTAAGATACTAATAGATAACATTTATTAGATCCTTGTGCTATAGGCATTGTTGTAGACGTTATTTCATTTAATCCCAAATCCTGTATGGAAGGCATTATTATTACATCCATTAGACAGAGAAGATCAGGAGGGGATCGAAATGATCCACCCATGTTCACACAGCTGGTAAACCACAGAGGCGGGCTTTGAATCCAAGGCTTCTGGCTGGTCCCAGAGTCCTCCAGATAATTTGTAGTTTCTGTAGGCTTTAAACATTTTGGAGGCTGTATTTCCGTTGCTGAATTAATAGGACCTCGATTTCATAAATAGTTTTCAATTAAATAATGAATTTCCATCATGCTCTTTGCAGTAAATTTCTTGTCATGATGTAAGGAAAATTCAGAGACCCTTCTGTTGAAATAGTGGATCTGGCCTTATTATGGAGCTATTGCTCATATTCTTTTTAAAAGCAGTTCTATTTCTCCACAGACATCACAATCTGTATTTGAGAGGCTGTCTGAAAGAGCCTTATTATTGCAGCATGTTGCTGACAAGAAATGCACTATTGCCATCTATTGTAATGGGGAGTAAGTTGATTTACTGCAAAGGATAGTGAGCTAATAGGAAGCATTCAATATGCAGCTGGGAACTGCAATTCATTGTTCTCCTCTGTTCAGGAGCATCTCTCAACAGCTCAGGGCAACCTACATACTATGCTCTTGTGAACACTATTTGACCTGAAGAAACTAAAACCTCGACCATCCCGGGTCATGAATCCTATTCGCTGATGATGAGGTTTAGGAAGATGAGGCAGTTCTTTGACTCTTTTCCTTTAAACTCAGTGGGAAACATTAGTATCATCTTTTGCACAAGCAGCATTTTGCAGAGGATCTAATTCAAATCGCAGTGAAGCAAGAGAGGCTGGGGCTGAGCTCCTAGTCGCTTCACAGTGTGACAGTGAAGGAAACGTTCTCTGTGCTTCCATGTTGGTCCCATCTCCTATCCCCCAAGGAGATGCAAACAACGGTTCACTGATTTTAGAGGAGTATCTACTGAATCCCATTGCCTTCCTGCCTTCCAAGCTGATCGGAAAACCTTAGGGGGGCTTGATACTCACTTTGTTTCGTGCTGGCCTTAAATAAATTTGTGATCTGCTGAATTGGCACTGGGATCGCTCACAGGAGCAGCCAACATTCCAGGCTTTCTCATTTCTGATCTGCCATGGAGCAGGCCCCGTATGCTGCCGATCTCTGGAAAGCACGGCCAGCAGCACTTCCACTCAGCCCGTGGCTGTTTAAAACCTGGCACCTCCAAGCACGTCTCAGATGGTGTCAGTTCTTCTAGGAAATTAACTGGAATTCCTTTCCATTTATGTGTAACCTTTGGCTTGCTGCCTCTCCCCCTATGCCAGGGTAGCACATGTCTTCAGCTTGGTACCCCTCTGTTCTGTCTGCTTTCCTGGATTTAGTGCTTCTCTGGTGATCATCAGCTCCGAGACCTAGGCAACCCCTCTGGTTGCATCAGTTTCTACCTTTTTCCTCGTGGCTCTTCCCATGACTCCTAAGGGAAGTGCAACAGACTCAATTAATGGCCAGAACCCCCCTGTTATGTTTTCTATAGCAGTTTTGGACTTCAGAAAATTTAAAAAATGGAGTTATAGTTGTGAGAGGCACCCTGGAGTTAATTTGGACAAAATCCCCGTACCAGGAACCCCTTCTAAGGGATGCAGGAGACACTACTTGTGCCTGGGACATCCAACTCGCTTGTTTACCTCACTGAGTTTCTATCCCTCCCATTCTTCAGTTAGAATCGACAAATACTACTGAGCTGGAACTACAAGTCAGGCATTGAGCTGGGCACTGAGATACAAGGATGAATAAGAAATGACCATAAAAGAAAAGAAAAATATCTTTATTCTCAATGAGCTTATGGAGCCAGGCATGACATACAGATGCCTCCAATGGACTCTTTCAGGGACAGGACAGAAGTGTGTATGACATTGAATGAGGCTTTGGAAAGTTTCCTGGAGGAGAAAATATCTGAGCTGAAACTTGAAGCTAAGCAGAGTAAGGCAAGTGAAGAATGACAGAGCAAAGAACATAAACAAGTGACAGAGCATGACTAGGATGTGAAACCAACTGCACGAGTTTGATATCACTTGTGTGTAAAGTGTGCAGCAGGCAGACATTCAAAAGATTTTTACTTAGGGGAATAAACAATGTAGGCAAGCTCTACCTTAGATGCCTAGAAGGATCTGCTTGCTTTGCCCACAGCATTACCTGTAGTAGCCTGTAGTCTAGGTGTCTGGCAGTATCATTGGATTACTCTTTTTACCAAGCCAAAAGAATCTGGATAGTGCCACGAAAGTCTTTAAAATGTGTAAGCCTATGAAGAGAAACTCTGGACAGCACTTGTATGTAGAGTTTACCCAGGCAACTGTATTGCCCTCAGATCTAGCAGATGATGTCTGCTCTAGCTTTGGAAACTTCGGGAGTTCCATGAAACTTCTGCTTGCAAAGCCATTACAGGACTCTACAGCCTAATTTTCATGGATCCACTTTGCTTGATTTGGGCAATTTAATCAGCATGAAGATGAATTTGCTGCACATCCCATACAAGCATGCATCATTTCTCTCCCTCTCTTTGGAATCTGTATTTGCTGAAAGAGTCCCCCTCAAGAGCTCTCACCAGGGATGGGGGTGCAGTAGGAAACAGGGGCCAACACAAACAGAAAGCTCTAAGCCTGGTGGTCACACAGCCAGCAGGAACAAGGCAAAGCTTGAAGTGAATTTTAGGATCGCACAGGCCTATGTCTTCCTGTCTGCAGCCAGCGGGGGAAACAGTCCATCACTTTAACATTGCAATCATCCTTCTCCCCATAAAGGAAAGTACAACCGCCTCGGCTAATGAAAGAGTCCTTTCTTCCTGCTTTAATCAGCGGATTGGACTCTCTTTTAGGCTTAAATAATAATGGTCGTATAATCTAACACAGTAAAAGGGAAATCAGCAAAAATATCTAGAGTTATTATCTAAGCCACTTAAAGAAAACTGGATCTGCTCTGCCTTTTACAGATCTGGAATTTTAATATCCATGTAAGGGGAAAACATAGCCACAGAATTTTGAGGTAAGTACAAATTTCTGATGAACAAAAGATAAAATGTATATCTTGTTGAATTATCTTTAGTTTGTGAAGGAAACTTTGTAGCACTTACAACACTTATTCTCTCCTAAGAAAGCTCCTCAGAAACATTAGTTCAGCCCTGGCTGGTTTGGCTCAGCAGTTAGGTCGTTGGCCCATGGACCAGAGAGACCTGGGTTTGGTTCCCACTAGGGCACATACTTCGGTTGCAGTTTGCCCCCTGGGGCTGTGTGGGTGGCAACCACTAGATGTTTCTCTCTCTCTCTTCCTCCCTCTCTCCCTCCTGCTCTATCTGAAGATAAATGCAAAAATGTCCTTGGGTGAGGATTTAAAAAAAAAAAAGAAAGAAAAAGAAACACTAGCTCATAGAGAGTTTCCACTCTGCTGAACTCCTAGAGTAGTCAGTGACTATACTTTAATTTGGCTATTAATCACATGGAATTTGTGACATCCCTTATATTGTATATTGAACTTCTATTCATATCTTGCATTGCCATTTAATTTTTGGTTTTATGAGGTGGCTCAAGATAGGAGAAAGGAGGTGGGTTTTTGGGAGAGAACAATTTGGATTTGAATTGGAGAAAACAAAATCTGGATTGACCATTTTATAGCTATGTGGGCTGATGCAATAAGGTAACAAGTCTGAGCCTCAATTTCTTCCTCTTTAATATTGGAATAATGGTACTCAATTTACAGGGTTGTTATAAAAATAAATAAAATATATTCATAATACTTGACATGGGAATAGGTGATCATTTAACTATTAGTTTTATTTTATCTATTGACAATGATTGTTAAGCTCTTGGTACACTTGCTTGGGGGAATCCAGTTGCCACGTGAGAAGTCGGACTCCCCCGATTCCAGCATTCTGTGAAGGAACTCATGTGCAAAGGCTGAGTGGAGAGAGAGTGACAGTGAGAAAGACATGCCCATCCAGCCCCCAGGTATCCCAGCCATCCCAGCCCAGGCACCACACGTAAGGGAAAAAGCCACCAGATGACTCAAGCCTCGTTGTCATCTGACACAAGAGAATGGGAGACCAGAAGCAAAACAATCCAGGCAGGCCCAGTCAACCCTCACAGCCATGAGAGATAATAATGAATTTGTGTTTTAAGCCACAAAACATTGTGTTATTTCTTTTAAGCATGCTATTTATTATGTGTTGTATTTCCCAAGATCTAGCCTCCCTCAGTTACGCAGCAATCACCATGCATGGGTGGCCTATTATTTCACTTTTATATCTTTGCTAAAGTACCAATTTCCCATATCAATGGATCTCTCTAACAACATACAGATTTTAAAACACTTGATTTTTATCTTCATGCATTTTTACAAAGGAGTTCTCCTTTTCAAACATGTATGGATGCACAGTCACATACATTTTATAGTTAACGATTATTTACTGAGAATGTATGGTATGCCAATACTATGTCTAAGTGTTCATTGGTGGATGAGTGAATTATATATAGTGGAGAGAGATACAATGGGATACTATTCAGCTATAAAAATGAATAAGTTATTCCCATTGATAACAATGTGTGTAGACCTTGAGGGCATTATGCTAAATGAAAAAAGTCAGACATAAGGAGATCAATACTGTATGAACTCACTTATATGTGTTACCGAAAAACAAAACAAAACAAACTCCAAGCTCACAGATACAGAAAAAAATTGGTGGTTGCCAGAGGTGAGGGGTGGGGGTTGCGGGGAGGGTAGGCAAAATGAGTGAAGAGAGTCAAAAGGTACAAACTTTCAGTTTTAAAATAAATAAGTCATAGGAATATAATATACAGCATGATGACTATAGATAATAATAATCTCTTGCATATTTGAAAGTTGCTAAGAGAGTAGACCTTAAAAGTTCTTATCACAATAAAAAAAATTGTAACTATGCATGGGGATGAATGTCAACTACACTTTTTTGTGGTCATCATTTCACAATATTCAAATATTGAATCATTACGTTGTATTCCTGAAACTAACATAATGTTATATAGCAATTATAGCTCAATAAAAACTTTCTGCACAGAATGGGAGATTCCATAACTTCTAGAGGATCCTGGTCATAGCAAAACAAAACAAAACACCACTGATTAACTTTGAGAAACTAATTCAATATCCATTTTATTTAATAATACCAACCTCATTCTGTATATGGTTCTCAGCTTGTTTCCAAATGTATTTACTTCCCACTGGAGACTATCAAAGTTATTGGACAATTTGTTAAATTAAGATTCCAGGAAATTTCAGATGGCTAACAATTATAGGTATACCTTTATCACTTCACTAACATTTTAAGTATAATGATTAATTCTAGGATACTATTCAGAAATCATGGCATACACACACACACACACACACACACACACACACACACACATTTAGGGGATTGTTTTCATATTCCTCTTAGGTCCCAAAAAAGAGATCTGTAATTTCATAGAAAATGGAATAAAGTCCTCATAGAAACTTAAATTAGGTAGTGCACTCAAATATTTAGTCTGAACTTCTAGGTATTAAGCCAATGGCTGATGATAGATAGATAGATTAGATATATAGATAGATAGATAGATAGATAGATAGATAGATAGATAGATAGATAGATAGATAGAAAAGTTTATATTGCCTTCATAGCATGAGAAAACATGTATTTCATTTATGTGGAAGAGACAATTTCTGGCACTAAATTCTGTGCAAAACAACCTAACACAAATCCTGACATTTGAGTTCCTGGTTAATAACAAACAAATTCTTCAAAAGAAAAATTGCTAGAAGATGTAAAAACTTACCTCATGAAGACATTTCTTATAGTGGCCCTAAGTAAAATTAAGGATGTAATGTTAGATTTTACTTCAGTGGGAGTATTTTACTATATCTGGTCTGATACCGGCAAACGGGTGAGGATTGGCAGAAGCCGGTGCTGAGCTGTTTTCCTGGAGCAGTGAATTAACCTTATTCATTTCCATTGGCAAATAAAAACAGAACTGAACACTGAAATGATAAAATACGCAGAAGATGACAAAATATAAGAGAGAACCCAGAGCCAGAGCCAAGAAACTATCACCTGGCATCAACAATTTCAAACCAGGTTAAGCTAATGACAGAAAGAGGCACAAGAAAAAAGAAGACCCCAAATGTCATCAGATGTAAAAAACAAAAAAAAAAACTACAGCAATTTTCCATAGGGCTAGGCTAGTATTTGTGATGTCCCCAAGGTGTTCCCTGGCACCTGATAAACTGATTCAAGATGAAGGAAATACATCCTACATTACCTGTTCTCTTTACCAGAAAACTCAAGAAAACATGTGCCTCATACTACCCTGGATGCGTTCCAATCATTCTGTTTTCTTTTCACATGAGTTGAGTAAGAGCTAATCTAGATTATGATTATACTCTGACAAGAAACCAGAGTTCAGATTGTCAGCACTTTGATAAGTACATCCATTTGCATTACATACTGGTTATCTAGATAATATTCTGATAATGATTTCAGTCTTCCCTATAGAAATCACACACCTACTCTGGAGATAAATAGAGGTGCCTTCTTCTATGCAAGGATCCTCAATAATGACTACAACAGTAATGAAGATACTAGTAACTTAACATTTATTACGTGCTTACTCTGTGCTGGGCAAAATGCTAAGCACTCACTTACTTTGATCTTTGCAGCAATATTATGCTAGTAAGCAATGCTGTGACTATCACTATCACCATTTTACCAATGAGGCAGACCAATTTACGTAGACAGACCAAGGCCTCATAGCTGGCAAGGAGCAACCTTCAATCCTCCTAGAGAGTTTATATGAACATTTGCCTATATATGTGAAGATTTGCCTATATATCACTTCACTATGTATACTTAGAGGATTTATATATGTTTGTTTGTGTTACATATTTATATACATCTCTCTATATATACTAATTTTTCAGTTTTATCATGTTGAACCAAAACATAATCACAGAGTTTATTTAAGTATATTAATTTATTCAAGTATATGAATTTACCTGTTCATCAATTTACAGAATTAACTCCAGAATTTGTTGCTGCAACAAATTCGGGAAAGATCCTTAGTGAAACTAAATCCCACAAAAACTGCTAAGTAGTTGTGTGTCAGATGTAGATTAGAGATTGGCAAACTTTTTTCTGTAAAGGGCCAAATGATAAATATTTTAGGCTTTGCAGGCCAGACTGTCTCTGTTGAAACTACTCAGTTCTGCCATTGTTTATACATGAAAATAGCCATAGACAATACGTAAAAAATGAGTCTGGCTGTGTTCCAATCAAACTTTATTTACAAAAACAGGAAGTGGGCAGGATTTGGCCCTTGAGTGTATTTTGCCAACTCCTGATATAGAATCAGTACATATACACATTCTACATTCAAACTAGATCATATGCAATATAAAACTATCTTCTTTCGACTTTTTATATCATTTATTTCTAACACCGGTATGATATTCAGCCAGTCTTTTTAATAGCACTCTAATAATTACTTTCCATAAAAGTATTATAATTAAAAAGATTAAAAAATGAGAATTCAGTAAGATGTTATGATTTATTGCTGTATAGATTTTATTGTATATGATTCCTGATTCCTACATAGACAGAATTTTAATTCACACTCTCAATAAATTGAGTTCGATGAGTTGGACTTTTAATGATAAGATGCTGAGATAAGTTAGATTTTTAAGGGTAAAATGCTGAGACTATATTTATATTTGCAGGTGATAAATGATTCTTTGCCTTACACAGAAAGTTAAGATTTAAAAATATTTCTTGCTCTTGTTACTAATATAAGATGGGTATATATATAATACTTAATTCTAACCTGAGGATATTTTGATATTTTTTCCACTAATTTTTAGAGAGAGTGGAAGGGAGGGAGGGGGGAGAGAGAGAGAAACATTGATGTGAGAGATACACATTGATTGGTTCCCTCCTGCATGCGCCCTGACCAGGGCCAGGGATCAAACCTGCAACCTTGGTACCTACCCTTGACCGGGAATCGAACCCATGACCCTTCAGTGTGTAGGGGGACACTGAGCCACATTGGCCAGGACAGATTTATATAATTTTATATTAAATTTGGATTTCTTTTATCAATAGGAAAAGAAATAGTTTTCATCATTCATGATGTGCTTTTAAAATTCTATTCAGCTTGGGTAATTAAATGGCCAAATTCTTTCTATTCAATGTCTGGCTTTCAGCACTGTGATTTTTCTTTTCTTAGGATTTTTTGTCAAGACCCAGAAAATGCTAATGAGGGGTAAAGTTCTCTGTATTTTTCTTAGAATCAAAAAAATACATTTATTAGTTTCTACATATTATTTTACATGAACTGATTTAGTGTACTGCCATTAGTGCTCATTAAGAAAACCTACAACACTAATATTACATACTGAAGCTTAAACAATATAAATGCTATTTTTTAAAAATATGTTTATATTAATTTTTTAGCAAGAGAGGAAGGGAGCGAGAGATAGAAACTTTGATGTGAGAGAGAAACATCAATGGCTACCTCCTGCACAACCCCTAGTGGGGATGGAGCCCAAAACCCTGGCATGTGCCCTGACCTGAATCCAACCAGGACCTCTCAGTCCATGGGATGACACTCAGTCCACTGAGCCACACCAGCCAGGCTACAGATGCTAATTTTAAGGACTTAATAGTTCATTTGAAAGGCAAGCATATAAAAAATGCCCAGGTTCAGACTTCCTAGGTCTTCTATGCTAGTTCTCACACACCCATTTAATGACCTTGGGAAGTAGGACAGTGCAGCAGAGAGAAGTTGGGCCCGGTAGTAATAGAAGCTAGATTGGGGTCCCACCTCTCAGTGAGCTGTGCATGAGTTACATAGACCCTGTGCACCTGTGTCCTACTCGTAACTTGAGGTCAGTGGTGATGCTGTCGTAGGGTATCATGAGGAAGAAGCGCAGTAGCACAGGATGGAGTGGGGGTGCGGCACATGCCTCTTCTCTGCCGCCTAAAAGGCGGTGTCCTCCTGATTCTGAAAGTCACGGTTTCATTTTCAACACCATTCTTCAAAAATGAGAATGCTAGTAAAGAGAAAGCCACCCAAGTAAAAAAGCAAAGTGGAAAAGAATGAGAGGGTGCACCCCGAAAGACACATTTAAGGACACATTTCTTCATGGAGAATGAGAACACCGTTCCCCTGACTCTCTTGAATCCTTTAGCTATAGTCCAAGATAGAACTAGCGGTTAGAAGAGCGTAATTACTGGTTACTTAAATGTGCAACAGAATTATCACATTTCAAAGCTTGACCCCACACACACACACTTTTTTTCGAAGCAAAGAAAATGATTTCATTAAGTAGTATTTGAAATTGTTCAGGTTAGACTTAAGCATGATGTCTAAAGAGGTTTGGATGACAGTTGGCTTGAAAGCAGAAATCTTACTTGAATTTACTGGAGCATCAAGGAGGAGAACATTGAAGGGGTATGCATGAGACAGGAAAAGATCATTTTATCAAAAACCAAACTGGGCATCATGTGCCCTGAACTTAACCAGGGGAGCTTTCAAGAACATCAGCTGAGATGCTTCTCAGTTTAGCAGCAGAAATTGAAGTCAAAAAAGAGGATTTGTCATTAGCAGAGTCCCTAATTCACAAGAAAAGCAAGACATTCCTTGTGAATGGATTTCTGAGGTTCTCATCTGAGGTGTGGCAGAAACCATGGTATTGTTTTTCTATTAACCATTTTTCGTTTGATTATTGCTTTTTTTCTCTTTAGAGAGAATAAAATCCCTTAACCTTATCTGACTTTAACTCCGAGACTTTTTGATGCCAGGGAACGATTTCTTAGAGAAGACGGTTGGGGGTCCAGAAATGTCACACTATCCCGCTCTTCAAGGTGCAATTATCCTCCTCAGTGACTTCTCATCTGTGCATCTATTTATCCAATGTCAAGCTATCGTGTCAGGACAACCTGAAGCTTGTTTAACTGGTGATGTGACCGTGGGTACCGACTCACCCTGGTCAATGCTCCTTCGCTTCCTCTCTCAGGCTGCACCCTGACCCCTCTGCTGGTCCTTCCAGGAAGAGCTCTGCCAGAGTTCCCATGGCTCCAGGCAGGGGGCCTCTCTGCCACTCGCGCGCGCAGGGTACCCTCCTATTGATCATGTCTTGAAAGTAAGAAAATGTCTGTGAGTGGATGTGCGTGAGTGTGTGTCTGAGAGAGAGACAGAGGAAGAGTGTGCTTTCTTGTTGCAATGAAACAGAATTTATGAGTAGGAGCAGACAGTCTTTGCTCCTGTTCGGCACCATGCATGAAAAAGAGGCTTGCATCTCCGTTTTCTTCGGGACTTGGTTCCAGTGAGTTTTTGGTGTGTGTGTGCCAAGGAGAAGGGATTTGAGAGCATGTGGAGAACTGAGAGAATTCATGTGGGCAAATTCAGGAGCACGAAAGAGCGAAGAAAAATCGTTTTTGAGGCACAATGCTTTTTTTCCCTTCAGAAGATGGGGTGTCCTCAGTATGGAAACCACTTCTAAAAAGAAGACTTTGAATCTGCCCAGTAATACCAAGGCCTGCATTGGGGCATCGGGCTGCTCTCTGTAGAGGATGGCACACTTCTGGGACAGGGCCAAGGTACCAGGTGGGCAGGGGGACATGCCCAGAGCCCTTGCTTACAGTTCCTTGGGTTTTGTCTTGGCCTCTGGAACTCTGTCTGGGATCCCTCACTGGCACAAATTCACACTCTTATGCACCATTATTTTCTGCATGGATCAAAATGCATTTTCCCCCCTTGCTGGATCATATCACACTGTGAGTCTAAGGTTTTAACCTTAACATTCTGTATTTTCAGTTTAATTAAGTCCATATCCTAGGAAATGCCTTCCTGCAGCCAATAAGACACTCTTGTCAGGACGGAGCTCATCTCCAATGCTCTCTGGACTAGCCCATAATTAATTTGAAGAACAAAAGTAGAATTATTAAAAGTTATCCATGTTTGATCACATGGAGGAGGTGTGCAAAATATAAACTCACTTTCCAGGATTACGTTGTCACCGACTGCTCATATTTTCATGTGGGATTTGATAAAGATGCCTCCAGCTGTGGGAAGTCTCCTGCCCCTGCCTCAGTGAGCTCTCGGCTTGAGCAGCAGTGAATTCCTAGGAGAGAGAGGTTTTACGTGCACATTTTCACACTTTTCATTACTAGCAGGAAAGAGAGAATGTTCCTCCCCAAAAGCTGACAACTGTTGCCAGGCTTGATTCCCTGTAATGAGAGCAAACTATGTGTGAGTGTGTGTGTGCGTGTGGGTCTGTGGGGGTGTGTATAAGGGCTGATGGCAATGAGGAGGGTCAGTGTGTGTCTGCACTTGTATGGTGACACATACTTGGAAATCCTCTGCCACGCATTTTAATGATTGTCAGTGAAACAAACGGAGTGAGGGAAATTAGCTCCCATGCTTCGTCTGTAGTTCCTATCATTAGTCCAACTTCAACTAAGTCACATGTCAGCCCCCTAGAGCAGCGGTTTTCAGCCTTTTCCATGCCATGGAACACAGACACTAATTACTAAAATTCTACGGCACACCCCAAAATATGTTTTTTCACTGATGTGACCAAAAAATAGGTATACTTTTGATTTATTCACAGCAGATGGCTATTGTTGTGTGGACTGTTCTTATTTTTAGTTTTTTGGACAATCTAAGGGGAAAGAGGTCAGTGCCCCTGACTAAATGTTCAGGTACGGCATGTTTTGAACATTTTTGCGGCACCCCAGTGGAAAATCGCTGCCCTAGAGGACCAGCTTTGTATTTCTCCTGTACAATGTTGACGTGGAAGAGATGGTGCACACAGAAAGACCTCGGAGGGCTCTGGAGGGTTGTGGAAGCTTTCTAGACCGGGGTCACAGGAGATGTAAAAACACACAATGCTACGGTCATTCCAGGCAGACTCCTTAACTAACATACATGTTACATCATATAGACACACTATTAACATTGCCAGGAAAGATGACTCAGATCCTTTGTGCACAACTATGACAAGACTTTGAGTAGAAATCACCTTGTAAGCAAAAGTGGCCAGTATCTGAGGACAGTGACTCTGGAGCACATGGAAGGGTCTCTGACAAGTGTAAACGAAAGTTAGTGATCCAGGGGCACCCACTTCATTTCTCACTGTTCTAGCCCAATAATAAGAGTGCAATCAGACTCGATAATTTTAATGTCTCCACCTTACCTCTTGAGCCAATGACTTAAATAGAAGTTTCATCAACTGTTTTGGCCAGTAATGAATTCACTGATAGCTGAAAAAATGCCCTAAACCAAATCACAACAAACACTATGTCTTCACTAGTTACACAAATTGATGAGATAATGTCTGAATTTTAGCACAGAGCTCACTCTTTTATCGAAGAGGAAGGGTAAAGATATTTTAATTTAGAAAAATAAATGTTGCAAGTAATTAAATAAGATGATTGCACTACAGAACCATCACTTATACAGTAAGAGAGGCCTGCTAACTCTGCCTTCCAATTTCCTCCAGCCCAAGATTTAGTCGGACTGGTTCACTCGCAGCTTTTGGAACCCAGCTGTGCACTTCAGCTGCTACACTCTGTTCACGCTGCACCTGCTTCTTAATTTCTAAATCTTCAAATTCTAACCACTCTTCAAAATTCAATTTCTAATCTGCTCCCTTATTGATAACAGCCATGCTCACGACAGTACCCATTGTCAATTTTGGTCTTCACTACCCATGGATATCTATTGTTAACTGACATGTTTATCCTTTAAAATTTTTAATTTTGAAGTGATTTTAGATGCACTGAAGTACTGTGAAGTTAGTACAGATAGTCCTTCCTACCCTCCATCCAGCTTCCCCTAACGTTAACATCTCACTTAATCAGGTTGGCACAATTACTATTAACTAAACTGCAGTGGTTATTTGGATTTCTCCAGTTTTCCAAATATGATTCCTTTTTTTTTTTTTCTGTTTCAGGATCCGATTCAGGATTCCACACAGCATTTAGTCATCTCATCACCTTAGTCTCCACCAACCTGTGATAATTTCTCAGTCTTTCCTTTCCTTTCTTTTTTGCTTTGGTGTGTGACCTTGACACTTTAGGATACAGGACAAGCATTCTGCAGAATGTACCTACATTTGTGTTTGTCTCAGGTTTTCTCTTGAGTGGATGGAGGCTATGCATTTTGGGAAAGGATACTAAAGAGATGCAGCGCCCTTATCATCACACTGCATCAGAAGGGGCACATTAGTATCTTGACTTAGTGCTGGAGATGTAACCTCACACATTTTATTAAGCCATTTTCTTCCAGGTGTCTCTATTCTTCTTCTTCTTCTTATTATTATTATTATTTTGCCTTTTCATATTCTATTCGGCAAGTCACTAAGTTCAGCCCACATTTCAGGGGAGGAGAATTTGGGTCCACCTTCTGTAAGAAGGACCACCAAAGAATTTCTGGGACTATATTAAAAACCACAATGGCAATTAATAAGCGTGATAGCAGAGAAGCTTTGAGGCTATTCATTTATCCTGTTTCTTCTTAATATTTCCTCACTAATTTTAGCATCTCTCAGTAGATCTTGCAAGAAACAATGCAATTATTTCTACGGTGATCTAATGGTGTTTTTCTATTTCCCTCATTTATTATTTTGGATTCTTCTATAAGGAGTATTTGTTCATTTACTCAATCATTTATATCAGTATGTCATGGACATGTATATTATTATTTGGGTAAAAATAATCCAATATTCTCTTTATTTTGTTCCAGTGCTATCCATTGGGAGCTTGCATATATTTCTAAGATTCCTCCTTTTTTTTTTTTTTTTTTTTTTTAGCACTTTTTACATTTCTGGCACTTCAAGGTGGTCCAGGATCATCTTGCATACCCTGGACCCTAGAATTTACTATTTCTCTAGGGGGCCCTGGTTGCTCTTATCAGAGAATGGCATTTAGAAACCAAGATCTGGGCACTAGCTGTGCTTGTTGCTCCTGGCCTGTCCTTGCTTTTGGGTTCTGTCTCTGTACAGAACTAGGAAATATTTCTGTATGGACACTATCCCATGTCTTACTCACCTATAGTCAGTACCCCTCCCCCGCCTCTCTTGCACACGTTCACCCCCTCTCTCTTCCTTTAGAGAGAGAGACACACAGAGAGAACTATATATAGAAAGTTCACACTACATCTCTTACTCTGATCTGCCTTTCATTTGATTTTATAATTTATTTCTTTGGCAGTGAGAAACTTGACCCCTGTTATTTACAATTTGTTTACCAATTTGTCAAACTCTAGTATACATGTAAAGTCATTTCAGAATTATTAACCTGTAACCCTGACAAATAAACTTACCAACTACAGTACAGTGCTTATGTAGAGTTCTTTTTTGTCTAATTTTTCCATTCAAACCATTGTTTACCAAATTTACTTAGGTCAGCTTATTTGTTTGCTCGCCCTCCTCAGTGTAGTTTTCTCACATATGTGTAATACAGTTAGATTCATTTGTCAGAGTCTGTATTCCATCTGGGATCCCCCAACATTTTCTGTTTATTTGTTTTTTTGTTTGTTTGCATATAATAAATTCCACTTTTGTGATGTATAGTTTTTTGGGTTTTAACAAATACACTGAGTCATGTATATGCCTCCTCAGTGCCATATAGAACTGTGCTATCACCCTATAAATTCATTTTCATGTCTCCTCCTCAAATCCCTCAGACAAATATTTGTTCTTCATCCCCATAGATTTGCCTTCTCAGGAATGTCACATGAATAGACCATACCATATGTAGGCTTTTGGGTCTGTCTTCTTTCATTTAGCAGAAAATGATTTTGAGTTTCATCAATAGTTCATTCCTTTTTATTGCTGAATACTATTCCATTTTGTGGATGTACCATAGTTAGCTTATCCATTTACCTGTGAAAGGACACCTTGGCTATTTCCAGTTATGAATAAGGCTGCTATAAACATTTGTGTACAGATTTGTGTGTGTGTGTGAATGTAACTTTTTAATTCACTTGAGTAAATACTCAAAAGTGGGATTGCTGGGCTCCACATATGCAGGGTCATATGGTAAGTGTATGTTTAATTTAATAAGAAACTAGCAAACTAGTTTTAAAAGTAGTTGCAACACTTTGCATTACAACCAACAATGTATGAAGGTTAATTAACTTTAAAAAAATTATTTTAATCCTCACTTGAGGATATGTTTTTTATTGGTTTGAGAGAGAGAGAGGTGATAGAGAAACATCATTGGCCAGGGATGGAACCTGTAAGCTGGGCATGTGCCCTGACTGGGAATTGAACATGCCACATTTAGGCGTACTGGACAACACTCCAACCAACCAACCACACTGGCCAGGGCATAACTTTTTATATTATTTCCACCAGTAACACCAGAATGTGTGAGATATTGTTTATTTATTCATCATAATTACTTGTAGAGTCCCTAGGTATCAAGCACTATAAAAATGTTTTCTTTTTAAAAGATTTCATTAAGTGTAAGAAAAAAAATGTGTATACAAATAGCTAACTGTAGAGAGTGACGAGTGTATTAAGAATATTGTTCTGATTGAGATGAACCACTTCGAAGAATTATAGCCTTAAAATTTCATTTTCCCCACTGACTAAGACTTATGAAACATTTTTGAGACCAATCAATGCATCATGAGTGTTCTGAAATGATGCTTTGGAAATGTGATGTTCAAAGTGCTGTGGAAATATGTTATTCAAAGAAAATTCAATAATCTGTAACCTTCCATGGGACCTCCGGTTCTAAAATCTCCTGCTTGCGGAGAAAGTGAACAAGGATCTTCTGGGCTGGGCACCAGCATCTGTTTTTTGTTTGTTTGTGTTTTAAAATGTTATTTGGAGAATGAAGAGTAGGGAGGAGGGAAGGAGAGAGATCAGAAATAAAGGGAATTCTCCGTAGTCATCTAAGATACACCCTGCATTGACTGAAAGTTGACTTAAAAATGTACTATTAAGGAAAATTAATTCAATTGGGTTACAAGTATTCCTATCTTTAGAAATGGAAGACATAATTTTTAAAAATAAAACTATGAATTAGTTTAAAACACATCATTTAGAGAGACATATAATATCATGGATAGAAGCAGGAACAAAATGTCTAGCTGTAGAGGTTTAGGAATTGATTTTCATAATATTGAATTTATGAGTCAATAATTTTCCGTTTGGATGGAGGTCAGGGTGTCAGAGCAGTTTCTCTGATACCATCATATTTCCCTTAAGTAGAAACCCATTATTTACCTAATAGGAAGACACAGACTTTCTGAAACAAGATATTTTAAAATATTAATCATGGAACTTTTGCCAGTGGAATATCTTAAGAATGCTGAGAAATCTAGGATGGTGCCCAGCTTAGGTTTTATTTTATTTTAAAAAAATTGTTTATTTCTTTTATTTTAGAGAGAGAAGAAGGGAGAGGGAGAGGGAGAGAGAAACATCGATGAGAGAGAACATCAATTGGCTGCCTCCTGCATGCCCCCCACTGGGGATTTGGCCCACAACCTGGGCATGTGCCCTGACTGGGAATCGAACTTGCGACCTCTTGGTGCATGGGTCGATGCTCAACCACTGAGCCACACCGGCCGGGCTCAGCTTAGGTTTTAGATTCACTGAAAACTAAGCTGAACGTGCTAAACCTATTTCTGGCCCTCCTTAGAAGGACTGAGCTTGGCAGGAACAAATAAGCTTCACTCGTGGTGCAGCTGGAGTTGAGACCAACTGAGTGGCAATGACTTTAACATGGACCATTGCTGCTGGAACCTACTGTGCGCTCTGATTACCTTTGTCCTGTCCAGCTCTTCCAATCTTATGAACTAACATTTGCCTGTTCTCACTTCCTTGTGTAGAGAGTACGTAGCTGGCTCCTGGAGACAGTTCAGTTTTTGTTCTTCTTGGGGGAAGAGCATGATTTGGGGGGAAGTTATTTTGGGTGCCACTGGAAATTAAGGCCTTGCCAGAATTATGAGCAAAATTATTCAGGTCAGTTTTGGAATGCTTAGAGTCATTTTTCTACAAAGCAAAAAAAAAAAAAAAAAAAAAAATCAGAGATGTCTTTTGAATTGGAAGAGTTTGCACTGGTCTATATTACATTCTCTGTGGAATCATAATTCCAGGAAGCAGAACTCCACTGTCACTCACTGGTTAATGATCCCACAACTGTGAAAGAAAGATGGACAAGCCCTGGGCAGGCAGGACGTTTGGCCTTTTTAGCATTTACTCCCTCACAGCTTCTCTTTAGCTGATCAGCAACACATTTCAGATGGATAGAAGTGATTTTCAACTTGTTGCTACATCTTCTCTGTCAAGACATGAAAAGGCATTAATGAATAAAACATGGACGAATTCCATAGGGAAGATTATATACACACACACGTATATATAATCTTTGATCCAGTTTTGATATTTTTCCTTGTCTCTGATGGACATATTTCTGAAGTCTGTGGTCTGTGGCATCATTAGACAACATTTCCCTCAAAGCCAAAAAAAGACAGAGCCAGGTAGGGGAAGAAAGAAGGGGGGAAAAATGAAGTCTTTTTTTCTCATACATTAAAACAGACAACATCAATACTTTAATAGTAGGACTCGCTGAGGAAATTGCAAATAAATGAATATTTAAAAAATTTTAATGAGGTAAACTACAGTTAGGCTCATTTAAGGAAAAGAATCTAAAAATGATTAAAGGGAAGCCCACATTTATTTAAATATAGGCCAAAGTTTGGGTCTTGTGCAAATGTTCTAATTTGTGGGTGATCATCTGCTTAGTAAATAAATACCAGTTCTGGTGACAGAAATAAGGCTGGCTCCTCTGCTGTTTGCCAGGGTGTGCTGGAGTCCATGTGCTAGAATGCATACGTGTCCCTGCAGCTGTCAGTAGAACGCACTCCTGTAGGCACTGTATGTTCATGTATATGTGTAATGATCTGCATTGCAACAGCGCCACCTATCGGTAACAAAGGGCAGGGGACGGACCCATGCAAATAGACTTCAAGGCCAATTTTACTGTCTGGCTGTGGTGTTCCTCACTGCTAGGGAACAGAAGGCAACAGGACACGAGACCCTCATTCTGAACCTGACACTGCATGTTCCCCAAGCTGTGACAGCTGAAGGAGAAGCTGTCATTGTGTGTTAGTTTAGTGCTGGCTCCGGGAATTAACTCTTTTACACATAACAGGATCGTGAGTGGATTTTCGAACTAAATGAAGAGGAGTGCTGCCTGAGGATTTTGAGCTTTATGCTGCTAACAAATACTAACAAAGATTTCCACCCCTTGGAAACTGTAGCAGTGACCTTTCTCCATCTGTCAGGTGGTCATGGAGAAGGAGGTTCAGACCTCTTTAAAGATAACGTGCTTTGAATGTTGGATTAAGGAATGTCACTCGGCAAACAGACTTTCTGGCTTAGGGATTCCAGAGGCCTTGGAGAACAGGCTGAATACTGACATTCCGAAATACAAAACTGTCCATCCTCCACGTTCTAGGCAGGGTGATGCAGGTAGCTCTCTCGGATGCTTAGCAAGGCGTGGTGGCAGTGTTGATGTTGACATTAAGTTGCTATGTAGAAAATTCAGAAAAACGTTGACTATCGAGATTTCCTTAACTTTTCATTCCACATGTAATTGGAGTCATTGCAATTTTGTTGTTGTTGTGGGAGAAGAGAAAGAGGGCTACTTAGCAACACTTGTGTTCTAATCTTTTATGAATAGATTTAATTATGCCCTCTGCTTCTGCTTGACCATTCCTCCTTATCCCCCCCAAATTCAGAATGAGAGGTGAAGGAGGACAGATGGGTTATTTTGGTGTTCCAAGCAGCATCCAGTCAGCGCTGATGGTAAGAAGCAGAGAGACCATTTCTTCTTCTCTTTTATGGGCTCTCACATTCTAAATTGGAGCAGGTTTATTGCCATCATATAAACATGACTCCCATGGTCATTTACTTAACTAAGTAGCCTCAAAGATTCAGTTGCAGGCCTTAATTTCTATCAATTCTTCCTCATTGAAATAACTTATAAATCTAAAATCTGAGCCAAGAATATGGCCATTGAGGAAACAAATTCCTTCCTGACTGTCTATATAATAAACACAAACTATGACATGGGTGAAACAATAGCCGATTATAGGAGGGAACAGAAGAGTAAACATTGTGAGTTATAGCAGCCTTGACATTTAAATGCCATTATTAACAGAGTGAATCTTGTCATCTCTCAGAACCCATTCTAGAAACATGTATGCTCAAACATTCAAATCCTGAGCAAAATAATATGAATCTCAAAATGATTTCCTTTCTTGTTGTCTCACCAAACAGTTCAATCAAATTACACTGAGTGAATCTTGCTGGCATTAGGTGCCTTGATCACCATCACAGAAGCAAGGGATAGCAAAGGTCAAACATATAACAGAGTTAAATTAATCAAACTAAGCAAAAGAAATGCACCCACTATTCTAAATTAAAGCATGAATATTTCACTGGATATTCTAAGGATTAAAACAAAGCAAAACAAAATTTGAGTTATTACTTGAATAATATGTAGAGCAGACCACTAATTCTCAAAGGGAGCTTTTATGCTTCAAGAGTTTAAAATCTAGCAAGGAGAGTAAATAGCAGAAGACTAAGTAATAGTAGTAAACAATGACAGAATATCAAATGAGGCAGTGATTTTAATTGGCAAATGAGTAGTACATCATGTTCTATGAGTTGGTAAGAAGCAGTTGTTACTAGTGGTCTGGAAAAGCAATGGAAGACTATTGGCTTTAAAAAATAGATATACTGAAATAATTATATGGTACTATTCTTTCTCTTTCTATTTCTCAAGTGTACTTTCCACATCTCTTATAGGTTTCTAAGGTAAGTGGTTTGATGCTTCTTAATCCAAGAAAAGTCTAAAACGTCATAAAACATTTTAAAAGTTAAAAGGCATCATTGAACTCCTACCTCTTCAAAGAGTTGAGATAAATGAACAACAAAAAGCAATAACAAATCTTTGATGAGTTGGAATATACAGAGAGAAACCATCAGACTTTGTTTTGAAAGTAGAGAGTATACCATGAGCCATTTTTATAAGTACTAGTGCCTAGCAACATTTTTCACAAGTGAAATATATTTTATATTGCATTTGTACATACATTCATTTCCATAAACATTTGCCAAAGTTTTTTTGGGTACTTCCTTTAAGTACAAAGCTTGGTCTAATGAATTAGGAAATAAACACTAAAAAACACATTGATACTTGGCTCTAAGAATCTCTCAAAATAGTAGAGACAAATATAATATTCAGAATTAAGCCTAACAATGTAATAGAATATTTATATGCATGAAGGGTATAGCAGTCAATTCTAATCTTGAAATTAGAGAAAGTATACCATAGAAGAAATGACATTGGTCCTTAAAGAATAAGAAGAATTTTGATAGAACAGAAATAAATATGAAGAATTATAATTCTTTATAATTATATACTTATACATAAAATAAAGTGATGGAAGAAGGAAATACATAGTTTGAGTAAGGTCCTAAACAATTTGGAGCAGGAAAAGTATAAGGGAGAATTTTGAAGATCATGATTGGGAATTTAGACCTTACTCTCATAGCAATTATTCAAGGCCATCAAATGATTTTAAGCATTGATAATTTTCAATGATAATTTGTGTTTAGGAATTAAGGTAGTAGAGAAGAGAGTTGAATTGACCAGAAATTTGAAGCAAAAAACAATTGAGGATAAATTGTATTAGTTCTAGTAAAAGATATGAAAACATAAGAATACATGGGAACAATTACACTGGGACAAGAGTTTTTACCAAAACTGAAAATAATTTTAAAATAATAAATAGGGAGAAATACTAGGAATTATGAATAATTAGGTATACAAAATAAATAAAACAGCAGGGTCATTATTGACTAAAGTTGCCCACTTAGGGTATTGGTCAGGGTCAACTAATTTATGTGACAACCCCACCAACCTGTGGCTGAACACAATAAGAATTTATTTGACACTCAGTCACACTCTAGTGAGACCTGACAGCTCTGTTCCATGAGGTAACTCAGGGATCCAGGCTCTTTGCATTGTGAGCTCCACAACCTTGCAGGACCTTGAATTCCTACACTGAAGCCTCTGCATCTGGCTTCTTAACAGGTGAGGTAAGAGAGAAAGACAGAATGAAATATTTCATAAGTCGTTAGGGTCAGATTCAGCAGGTGCATATCCCTTCCACCCGTATTGTATTAGATAGATCTCAGTCACATAATCCATTCAGCCTCAAGGGAGTCAGGAAATTTAATCCAGCAGTGTGACATTAAGAAATAGAACATGGCCCTGGCCGGTTTGGCTCAGCGGTTAGAGTATCAGCCTGCGGACCAGAGAGTCCCGGGTTCGGTTCCCGCTAAGGGTACATACCTCGGTTGCAGTTTGTCCCTGGCCCCAGCTGGGGTCGTGTGGGTGGCAACCACTCGATGTGTCTCTCTCACATTGATGTTTCTCTCTCTCTCTCTTCCTCCCTCTCTCCCTCCCGCTCTATCTGAAGATAAATGCAAAAATGTCCTCGGGTGAGGATAAAAAAAAATATATTAAAAAAAAGAAATAGAACATGGATATTTGTAAACAACTGGCCAGTTTCTGCCACAATGATCAGTATAGGGTAATGCTGTAAACCAGAAAAAGAAAATTTAAAAAGCAATCCTAATGGGAAGCAAAGGACATGAGTTCCAAGTTGGAAAGTTGAGTTGGTGTTGCATGTGTAACTGCATGCTGGTTGAAATATTTTCCAGGTAGTGTCACATTTAGTTTGAATACCAGGGTGGAGTTGCTGAGGTGGAATCCTTAGGGTAAGGTGGCAGTATAAATCAAGTTGTGATTGAAAGACAGGAAAACCCATGGATGAAACGTTAGTGGCCACACATTGTAAGGTGTGGTAGAGAAGAAGCAAACAAGGGAGACTGAAAAGGGCAGTCAGATGTGCGGAAAGAAAATCTAGAGAAAATATAGTCAAAGAAGCCAAAGCAAACTAGATAGAGAAAGAAGGAGAAGTTCAAAACTTTCATATTCTGCTGGAGAGAGTTTAGGAGTGGAGAGATGGAGAAATGAGCTTTGGTGAAGATAAAAACATTGGCTGAGAGTGAGAAGCGCAGGAGAAAGGGACAGGAGAATACAAAAAGGATGAAATCAATTAGCAATGAATACAAATATTGGCAAAGAGTATTTTTTGTTGAATTGAATGATGTAGTAGATTGCGAATTCTAGATATGTGAAAAGAACAATAGACTTGAATTTGGATTATATGGTTTCAAATTTAGTTCTGCCTAGCTGTGAAACTGTGGGCTAAACATTTAATATCACTTTATTTCCTCCATATGGGAAACAAAGCAATTGGACTCAGGCTTCTCTAAGTCCCTTCCCTCTTTACAAATTTTAGTCGTTTTATTAGTTAAGGCAATCCAGTATAATTAGGAATAAATGAGCTCTGCCTTAGTTCTGTTGCTAGGATGCAGCTTTGATCAAATTGTTATAATTCTCTAGCCTTCATTTCCTCATCTTTAAAACGGGAATCATGATAGCGTCTACCTCCTAGGATTGCTTTCAGGTTTAAAAAATTACTGATTATAAAACACGCAGCACAATGTCAAATATATAGTAAATAATTCTAAATGTGAATGCTAGCAAGACAATAGGAGAACAGTTAGGACGTTGGAATGGATGTGATAGAGAGTGAATTTGGATAAGGTTCTTCATGAGAAATTTTAGGCAAAGAAAACCAGTTTGTAGCACCTAGGAGTTGTTTGATCCTTACTGATTATACAAAGAGAACGTCTGTGGGCATGAACAGGTTACAAAACAAGAATGGAAATGTAGGTATTCATTCAATAAACATCCATGAGGATTTATAACTTATTCATATTCTGTTCTTAGCGCAGGGACGAAAGAGAAGATGAAGAGGGAAGAGTCTGGGTTCCATGTTTACCCTGTGTAAATGCCTAACTTGCATCTAGTGTGTATCTTAGATGGCCTCGACACAATGGACAATGGTCTGTTCTCTAAATATTGTGTGTACTTAAAGGGCAAAGGCTAAAATACAGACGGAAAATAAAACAGGGCGCAAAAGCTTTGTTCCCTTTTTCTGTAACCTGAAGTGGGCACCCTGAAAAAGACCAGCAGTTTGTCCTTGAAATATCCACTTTTAAGTGTCCCTGGCAATTTTTCACACACAAAAAGGCACTCTTATTTATTTGAGTAGCAGAACTGTTTTCTCTCTTAATTCAAGTAGAAAAATACCCTTGAAAAAATATATGCACCAAAAGTAAGATAAATCAACATCCTTGCTACAGTTGAATTAGTTGGCTGTAGATAGTGTTTTATGGGCTGTTTCACTACCACTTTAATTAACGTCAAACAAGGAATATATTCTAGCTTTGCTCTCTTTTTCAAGTATGTGAAGCTGTATTCCATATGTATGATGATTATAACATCGAATTCTACCCTTTGGGAAATCAACCTGACATTGCTCTGAATTGTCCACTGAGTATACAAGACATTCAAGTTCTTTAAATTATAAAGGATAATGTGAGGGAAATCTTGCCTTCTATGTCCTCGTTGGCTGTTACCTTGTTTTTCCAAGCCAATAGCAATAACAAGCGCAGTTAGCAGGCTAACATTGGAGTCACGATTGGGACTGAGCGGATTAAAAGATGTAAGTAGGGCAAGGAATATGATATTATAGCTGTAGTCAATATTTCTAAACTTATTAAACTTTTCAGATGAACTTTTAAAGAATAGAGCTTGGTTGTTACTTTATTTAGGAGTGTTTTGTTTTATTTAGTTTCTAAGTGTATGAGATGGATTCTTTAATTTTCTTTGTGGTACACATATTCCTATGCTATCTGTATAGTTACTATTTATTAAACACTTGTAATGTGCTAGGCAATGTGCTAAGTGCTTTGCCTCTATTACTCTTGTAATCTTCACAATGACCCTAAAGGTTAGTTATCATTCTCTCCACCAAACAGGTGGAAGAAATAGGCCAATAATTGGTAGAGCTGGTACAGTAGTCCCCCTTTATCTGTGGTTTCAGTTACCCATGATCAACTGTAGTTCAAAAATAGTAAATGGAAAATTCCAGCCCGGCTGTGTGGCTCAGCGGTTGAGTGTCGACCCATGCACCAAGAGGTCACCAGTTTGATTTCCGGTCAGGGCACATGCCCAGTTTGGGGGCCAAATCCCCAGTGGGGGGCATGCAGGAGGCGGCCGATCAATGTTCTCACTCACTGATGTTTCCATCTCTCCCTACCTCTCCCTTCCTCTTTCTCTAAAATCAATAAAGAAAAAAAAAATCTTAAGAAAATTCCAGAAATAAACAATTCATAAGTTTTAAATTGCTTACCATTGTGGGTATTGTGATGAAATCTCCCACATCCTTCTCTGTCCCACTGGTCCCTTTATCCACGGTGTCCATGTTGTATACACGCCCCACCTGTTAGTCACTTAGTAGCTCTCTGGGTTATCAGATCAATTTTCCTGGTATTGCAGTGCTTGTGTTCAAATAAACCTGATTTTACTTAAAAATGACGCCAAAACACAAGAGGAATGATGCTGGCAATATGAATATGCCAAGGAAAAGTTGTAAAGTGCTTCCCTTAAGTGAGGAGATATGTATGTATGTATGTATGTATGTATGTATGTATGTATGTGTGTTTACATATATATAAACAGTATACATAGTATACTATCTGTGGTTTCAGACATTCACCGGAGTTTTTGGAATGTATCCCCTGCAGACAAGGGGGAACTATTGTATTTGAACACAAACTCTTATACCCCAAGCAAAAACACGTTATAATCACAAGGCTATATAGCCTACCAATGACCACATGTTAGCATAATGAAAAAAGAGTCTAAAAAAGAATTAATCTTGGAGAAACAGACTAAATGTGGGCTGAATCTTGTGTCAACAATTAGCTGAACTTGTCTTTGAGACTTTCCATAGGATCTGTTTATAAATGCTCCTTCTAAAGTTCTATGAATGTGATTTTTTAAAAATGTGATAACTTGGCTGTAGAATTTGTATGCATGATGGACAAAAGATCAAAGGTGAGTAGGGGCCAGATTTTAAACTAGAAGCAATTCTTATTACTTTTCAGCTGGGGGATGGGCCAGATGACCTTATGGCATTCCTTTCTCCTTTATACCATCTGAGCCTGGTCAGCTTATGAAAAGGAGAAAGAGACATGTCCTCGGCTGGGTTTGGCTGCAGCTAGAAATTTAACTAGGAAAGGAAGAGATTTCTCTGTGGGTACTTGACCTGAAAAGCCAGCTTTTCTTAACCCTAGAATATTGTGTCACTAGCATAATGCATGAGAAGCTCAGAACGGTAAAAGCCTGCCAACTCCCTGGGGTAAAATCAAAGTTCCTTCACCCCTCCTACTGTCAAGAAAGCTGTTATTAATTCTCCTTGTTGTTTTTCTAAGATGAAACAGAGGCATACAGCTCTCCACTGTGTGTGGTTTCAGAAAAGGTCAGTAATCGTCCCACCTGGCAAGGACCATTCACAAGTATGAATTGTTTTGGCTCTTTTTTTTTTTTTTAAAAAGGGTTGTTTGTAAGCATGAATTCATCAATGTTCCTTCAATTCCCATGGATTCAAGAAACAAACCATTGTTACATGGCCAGGTTACTGTCTCTGGAGATGTCCTCCCCTCCATTAAAAATCTAGCATCTTGGATTTGTGAGTGTATTTGAACGTGTGTCTGTGGGTTTGTGTAGGTTGTTCGGAGAAACGTTGTGATACAGAGGAAGGAGAAATGGCAGCTTGTTCAGCCCTGATCCTTTCTGACCTCTCGTTGTCATCTCGGTGAGCTATCTTCTTCACCCTGGAGAACAGAGAAAGAACAAATCCTCCAACTCGAGATTTGAAGATCAGCTTAGAATTCCAGCTTCCCCACAAAATGTGTATGCCCTGGGTGGTCACTGGACTATTCTGAGCCTTGGTTCCCTTGGCTGTGAAATCACTGTCATAATGATTACTTTACAGGTTTGTTGTGAGGATAAAAATGAGATGATGTAAGAACAAAAATGTAACAGGAAGGGTATCACGCAGCTGGAGTGTGGTATTAACAGCATTGTCTTTGGGTGGTTGTGGTCAGGCCTGTTTTTCCCTTGCCGTGTCCAGCTTACCTGGACAGGACTGAGATGCAGGAAGTGGACAAGAACAGTGGGAAAGGGACAGAGTTAAGGCTGATCTGATCTGCCAACTGCTGCTAAAACAAGCTAGGGCTCAAAACTGCAAATATTTTCTCAGCTTTTCCATAATGCAAAGGCCAGTCCTTGGTATTGGACATCAATTATCCTTCTCCCTTTAGATCTCTAAGGTTAAAATATTTTGCAACTGAATATAACTTCTTGTGCTCTTTGGAGTTATTTAAAGATGAAGTTATATAAACATTAGAAATGGAATGAGGTATAAGGGAAGATTACAAAAATTAAAGTTTTATTCTGACTTCTTACTTCCTAGGGATAACTTTGGGCCCTACGTCAATTTGCGACACCCTTAGGGGATAAGATAAATCAAAGATTGTGATCTTTCTCTTCCTTCTCTCCCTCCCTCCTTCTCTTTTTCCTTTCCTCCCTCCCTCCCTCCCTTCTTCCTTCCTTCCTTCCTTCCTTCCTCCCTTCCTTCCTCCTTTCCTCCCTTCCTCCCTTCCTCCCTTTCTCCCCTTCTTCCTCCTTTTTTTCACCAGTTGTACTGAGAAATAACTGACATATATCACTGTATAAGTTTGAGGTGTGCAGCACGATGATTTGATCTACATGTATTATGGAATGATTAACAAACAGGTTCAGGTAACATCCATCTTCTCATATAGACACAATAAAACAAAAGAATAAAGAAAAATAATCCTCCTGTGATAAGAACTCTTAGGATTCCATGTCTTGGCTGTTGTAAATAATGTTGGCATGAATAAGATATATCTTGTTAGTTATTTATATCTTGTGAGTTCGTGTATTTGTTTCCATTGGGTATATTCCCAGAATTGGAATTTGCTGGATCATATGGTTATTCTATTTTTTTAGTTTTTGAGGATACTCCATTCTGTTTTCTATAGTGGCTGTATCAATTTACAAGCCCACCAACAGTGCACAAGGTTCCCTTTTCTCTGTATCCACACTAACATTTGTTATGTTTTGTCTTTCTGATGATGACCATTCTAACAGGTTATATCTCCTTGTGGTTTTAATTTGAATTTCCCTAATGATTAGTAATATTGAACATCATTTAATGAAACTGTTGGCTTTCTATAGATATTTTTTGGAGAAATGTATACTTATGTTCTTTGCCCATTTTTTAAAATTGGGTTATTATTTGCTATTGAGTTGTATGAGATCTTTATATGTTTTGGATATTAACTCCTTATCAGATATATGGTTTGAAAATATATTTTTTCCCATTCTGTAGTTTGTCTTTTTACTTTGTTGATAGTTTCTATTGCTGTGCAGAAGTTTTTTAGTTTTATGTAGTTCCACTTGTTTATTTATTCCTTGTGCCTTAGTTGTCATACAAAAAATTATTACCAAGACCCATGTCAAAAAACTTTGTTCCTATGTTTTCTTCTAAGAGTTTCATTATTGCATGTCTTATATTTGTATTCTTTTATCCATTTTGAGTTAATTTTTGTGGGGCTGTAAGATATGGATCCAGTTTTGTTATTTTACATGTGAATGCCCAATAATTGCAGCACCATTTATTGAAGAGGCTTTTTTATCCATTGTGTATTCTTGGCTCCCTTGTCAAATATTACTTGGCCATATACATTAAGGTGTATTCCTGGACTCTTAATTATATTCCATTGATCTATTGTGCATTTTTAATGCCAGTACCATACTGTTTTGATGATTATAGCTTTATAGTATAGTTCGAAATCAGGAAATGTGATACCTCCTGCTTTGTTTTACTTTTTCAGAATTTCTTTGGCTGTTCTGGGTCTTTTGTTATTCCATATAAATATGGGAAATGTTTTTTTCTATTTCTGAAAAAAAAATGCCATTGCAATCTTGACAGGGATCACATTGAATCTACAGATGGCTTTTGGTAGTATTGACATTTTAACAATCCATGAACATGGAATACCTTTTCATTTAGTTGTGTCTTCTTCAATTTCTCTCAGTGTCTTGTAGTTTTCAGCTTGAGATCCTTCACTTTCTTAGTTATATTTAACCCTAAGTATTTTATTGTTTCTGATACTATTATAAATGCGGTCAATTTCTTTATTTCTTTTTCAGAAAAATTTTTGTTAGTGTATAGAAATGCTACTGATTTTTGTATGTTAATTTTGTAACCTGCAACTTAATTTATTGATTAGGCCTCAATTTATTGGTTGAGTCTGGGATTTTCTCTATATAAAATCATGTCATCTTCATATAGAGGTAATTTTATTTCTTCCATTATAATTTTGATATTTTAATTTCTTTTTATTGCCTGATTACTCTAGCTAGGGCTTCCAGTACTATGTTGGATATGAGTGCTAAGAGTGGTCACCCTTGTGTTATTCCAGATCTTAGAAGAAAAACTTTCATTCTTTTAGTGTGATGCTAGCTTTGGCCATAATATGGCCTTTATTATGTTGAGGTATGTTCCTTCTATGCTTAATTTGTTAATAGTTTTTATTATAAATAGAGGTTAAATTTTCTTGAATAGTTTTTCTGCATATATTGAAATAATGATATGATTCTTTTCCTTCATTCTGTTAATGTGATGTATCACATTGATTGGTTAGCATATGTTGAACCATCCTTGCATTCCACAGATAAATTCCACTTGATCATGGTGAATGATCCTTTTAATGTGCTGCTGACTTTGGATTGCTAGTATTGTTTGAGCACTTTTACATCTATATTCATCAGGAATATTGGCCTGTAATTTTCTTTTCAGCTCATGTCCTTTTTTGGTTTTGGTATCAGGATAATGTTGGTCTTGCAAAATGAGTTCAGGAGTTTCCACCTCTTCAATTTTTTGGAACTGTTGAGAAGGATGGGTGTTAATTCTTTTCAAATGTTTGGTAAGATCCACCAGTGAAGCCATATGGTCCTGGGTTATTTGTTGTAGAGAGGTTTTTTTTGTTTCTCAATTTTTATTAATTTATTTTTGTTACAGATGTTTTTCTTTTTTCTCCCCTAGACACCCTCCTACCCATTCTGCCTCCCCTCCACCCCCACCATTGTTGTCTATGTCCATTGATTACCATACATGCATATAAGTTCTTTGGTTCATCTCATCCATCCCCCCCACCCCCCTCCTCTAAGGTTTGTCAGTCTGAACCGTATTCCTTTCTATTACAGATTCAATCTCCTTACTAGTAATTGTTCTATTTAGGTTTTGTATTTCTTACCGATTCATTCTTAGTATATTGTATGTTTCTAATAATTTTTTCATTTCTTATAGGTTGCCCAGTTGGTTGGTGTATAGTTAGTTGTTCATAGTAGCCTGTTATGAACCTTATTCCTGTTGCACTAACTCTAATGTCTCTCTGTTATTTATGATTTTATTGATATGAATCCTCTCTTCTTCTTTTGTTAGTCTAGCCAAAGGCTTGTCAATTTTGTTTATCTATTCAAAGAACTAATATTTAGTTTGGTTAATCTTTTTTGTTGTTTTTCTGTTCTCTGTTTTATTTATTTCTGCTCTATTTTTCATTATTTATTTTCTTCTGCTAGCTTTGGGCTCAGTTTGTTCTTTTTCTAGCTCCTTAAGGTGTAAAGTTAGGTTGTCTATTTGGGATCTTTCTTGTTTCTTACTGTAGGCATTTATTTTATGAACTTCCCTCTTAGTACTGCTTTCGTTGCATTCCATAAATTCAGGTATGTTGTGTTTCCATTTTTGTTTGCATCAAAACCCTTTTTAATTTCCCCTTTAATTTCTTCTTTGACCCATTGGTTGTTCAGGAGATTGTTGTTTAATTTCTATTTGTTCAAGAATTTTCCAGTTTTTCTCTTGTTACTTATTTCTAGTTTCATGCCATTACGGCCAGGGAAGACTCTTGGTATGATTTAAATCTTCTTGAATTTTCTATGACTTGTTGGTGACCTAAGATATGGTTTAGCCTAGAAAATGTTCCATGTGTACTTGAGAAGAAAGTGAATTCTGCTGTTTTTGGATAGAATGTTCTGTTAGGTCCATGTGGTTTATAGTGTTGTTCAAATCTGTTGTTTCCTTATTGATTCTCTGTCTAGATGATCTATTGATTGCTGAGAATGGGGTATTAAAGTTTCCAACTGTTATTGTATCATTGTTTATTTTGCCTTTTAGCTCTGTTAGTTTTTGCTTTATACATTTAGGAGCTCCAATGTTGGACACATAAATATTTACTTTTGTTATATATACTTGCTATATTGACCCCTTGTCTCTTTTTACCATTCTTATGTTAAAGTCTATTTTATCTGACATATGTATAGCTACTCTTGCTTTTTTGTTGTTACCAGTTGCTTGAAATCATTATTTGCTTTTTCCATTCCTTTACTCTCAGTCCATGCATATCTTTAAGGCTAAAGAGAGTCTCTTTTAGACAACATATTGTTGGATTTTTTTTTAATTCATTCAGCCAATCTATGTCTTTTGATTGAAGAATTTAATGTTTTTATGTTTAAAGTAATTATTGATAGGTAAGGACTTACTATTGCCATTTTATTAATTGGCTTCTGTTTGTTTTGTATATATATTTTTCCTTGTTTTTTTTTTTTAAATTTTTTTTCTTTATTGATTTTAGAGAGAGAGAAAGGGAGAGAGAAAGAGATAGAAACATTGATGAGAGAGAACATCAATTGGCCACCTCCTGCATGCCCCCACTGGGGATCTGGCCCACAACCTGGGCATGTGCCCTGACTGGGAATCGAACCAGCAACCTCTTGGTGTATGGGTCGATGCTCAACCACTGAGCCATACCGGCTGGGCTCCTTGTTTTTTGTGTTCTTTTTTTTTTTTTAATCCTGGTGTGTGTGTGTGTGTGTGTGTGTGTGTGTGTGTGTTGATGTTTTTTGGTATCAGTATGCTTTGACTTTTTATTGTGATCTTTTGTGTAATTACTACAAAATTTCTCTTGTGATTTCCATTAGGTTTACATAAAATATCATAAACTTATTATACCTTATTTTAGATTGATAACAACTTCAATATAATGGATATACTTTGCATTTTTACTTCTTCTCCCCCTCATGTTTTAAGTTAATGCTGTTACAATTTACATTTTTATAATATTGTGTAACTAAAATCAGATGATTGTATTTATGCTTAGTTTTGTCATGATTATTTTCTTACTTCTAAACTAGAATTCTGAGTTATGTACCACTAATACCATGTTGTAGAATCTAACTATGACTATATGTTTACTATTACCAGTAAGATTTATGCTACCTTTTTGTTTTTATTGTGTTAATTAGCATTCTTTTACTTTCTCTCAAAGAGTTACCTTTAATGATTTTAGTCAGGCAAGTCCACTTGTTAATAAACTCTCTGCTTTTGTTTGTTTATGAAAGTGTTTATCCCGCCTTTGTTTCTGAAGAACAGCTTAATTGGGTACAGAATTCTTGGTTGATAGTTATTGTCTTTCAATATTTTGAATATGTCATCCCCAAATCTTCAGGCCTAAAAAGTTTCTGTTGAGAACCCTGTAAATATTCTTACAGGGGTGTCCTTGTATGTAACTTCTCTGTTTTCTCTTGCTGCTCTTTAAATTCTCTCTTGGTCTTTCACTTTTGACAATTGAATTATAATGTATCTCAGTGTAGCCTTATTAAAGTTCAACCTATTTGGGGTTTTGGGGGCTTCATAGATGTGGATGTCTATTTCTCTCCCCAAATTAAGGAAGTTTTCAGCCATTAATGCTTTAAATATATTTTCTGGCCTATTTTCTTTCTTTTCTCCTTCAGAAATTTCCATAATGCAAATATTGTATCTTTTCACTGTATCCCATAATTCCTGTAAGATTTCTTCACTATTTTTCATTCATTTTTCTTTTTGTTCCTCTAATTTCTAGTATCCTATCCTTCAGGTGACTGATTATTTCTTCTGTATGGTTAAGTCTACTTTGGAAATTCTCTATTAAACTCTTCAGTCTAGTTATTGTATTTTTCAACTCTGGGTTTTCTTTTTTGATACTTGATTATTCTTTTTTCAAACCTTTCATTTTGTTCATTCATCATTTTCCTAATTTTGTTTAGTTGTCTGACTGTATTTTCTTGCAGTTTACTCAACTTCCTTAAGAGGATTATTCTGAATTCTTTGAGAATTCATAGATCTCCATTTCTTTAGGATCAGTTATTGGAACATTATTATTTCATTTAGTGGTATCATATGTACCTGAGTTTTCATGTTCTTTGATTCTTTACATTGATATCTGTCCATTTTAATAAACGGACTTTACAGGTTTGCTTTGGCAGAGACAGTTCTTCACCAATCTGCTGCGTTTGGGTTTTTGGATGTGTCTGCTGGTAAAGTCTTTGGGGTGGGGGGACCATTATGGTCTATTTTTGGGCAAGATAACTGTTCAAACTATGAGATAAGATGAAAGTGTATGTCATTGCTGAGAGCAGTTGGATAGGATTTCTGGCTTAATTCCCTAACCAAGTGAAGCTGTAGGATTGTCTCTATGTTTGCCCAAAGGCTCAGTCAGGCTTACTAGATGATCAGGATTGGTACTATATTCAGTAGTATATGGGGCTATGAGTAACTTTCCTGCCCTGGCAGGGCACAAGGCCACAGCCCACGTCTTATATAGCTTGTTTTTTGGAGGATCAAATCAATCTGAGTGTATACTAAATTCCTCGTCAGATGAGGCCACTAGTTTTGCTCTGCAAATTGATGAAGACACAGCCTGTGCTCAGTGTTCAAGTGCTCCTATAGGTAGGGCTGTTGAATGGGCTACACAGCTTCTTGTGTGCTCTTGTTAATTTCCCTGGTTGGACAGGCTGAAGGCTGTATTCCGCAATTAGCAAGGCTACACATTAGATTCCCTGCCCAGGTACAACGGAGAAGCAGCTCTCAAAAAAATAAAGTTCTTTGTCATCTTAATTCAAGTCAAACTACATCCCAAGTTCCTGGTCAAACAAGGTCACTGGCTTTTTTCTGCAAACTATCTGCTCTTTCTCTAGGCTGGAGATATGTTTGAAAACATGGCTTTCAAATGTTTTTGCCAGTCCATCTGGTTAGATGGGGCCAGAAAATTCTCTCCACAGTGGGTGGGGGTATGTCTCAGTGCCCTTGTCTAGGCAGGAGGGGGAGGGGCCACTCCAAGCTCTCAATTTCCTAAACAGAGTCTCTGGATGGGAGGGGCCAGGGGTTATCTCCACCCTTAGGTATGAGTTAATCCTCCTGTCGATTTGTAGCACAGGAAGGTTCTGTGTACAGTACTGGTAGTGTTCTGGGGTCAATCAACTCTGTCCACCTGTTTCTTCGCTCAAGAGCTGCTAGGGTGTTCAGTTTCCAGGTATTGTCACCAGCCCTTCTGGGCAGATGGGGCTGGAAGGCACTCTCTACAGCAGGGGATGTGGGGGCTGTGACTCAGCACTTTGCCTAGGTGTAGACAAACTGGGCTCTAGTGCAGGCGAAACTCCTCCTTTGAGGATCTGAATCAGGCAGCTCTACACTCTGCTGAGTTCCCTGGTCAGAGTGTGCTTCTGACTTAGTTGGGTCTACAGATGAGCAGAGCCACTGGTTGGGATTACTACTGCAGTTATGAACTTGGTCTGCCAAGATCCCTGCACTGTTTGTTGCAAGCCTCTCCCCCATTTGTCCATCAAAGTCAGATTTTCAGTGGTTGGGCACCACAGATTCTCCTGTAATCCCCATGGTGCAAGATAGAGTAGGGGTGCCCACAGAGTAACTCACAGTGCTCGAGGAGGCTGGTTGTCTCCCTGGGTTGACTTTTCTCACTAGAGGAGCCAGAGGCTCATGGGAGACCTCTGCAGATGGTGCCATGCTGTCCTGGGGAAGGGCAATGAGGTCAATGTGCAGCCAGTTCCCTTCTAATGTAGTCTGTCTTGGTCTCGGAGGCGCAGGGATATGCTTCAGCCTCACCCCTGTGTCCTAAGATTCTCTCAGTGGTGTCTTGTTCTTGAATAGATATTGGTTGTTATTCTTGTGGGGTGGGCAGTGAAATCAGGAATGACTTATGGTGCCACCTTGGTAACTTCACTTCTATTTTTCTTTTTTACATTAAGGAGATAAGACTATTATTGGAATTATTTTTTTTAACCTGCAAGAATGTAACTAAAGAGATTCTAATTGTGACTCCCTCACTCAGAGTTTAGTATTGTTGCAAGGAGGTAAATATTCATATTGACATTTTACTTGGACAAGTGAAGGGACAGTAAGAGATTGAGTTAAAAATAGGTAAAGAACTTTGGTTTGCAAGTAGCTTATTTTTTGTGTGGGTTGCAGATGTTTGAGTGAAAGGGAGCCAAAATATGCTCCCTTAAAATAAGGCTGGAGCTGATGTCAGAAAGTGACTCAGAGCTATTAACCCAGAGAAGAACACAGATTGCCCACATCAACTCCAGTGTAGCAAAGTGCAAATCTAAAGAGTCTCTATACATTTTTGCTTTTATAGAATTTATATTGTTCCTCCTTCAGTATTGAGAAGAGTCCCTTGCAAAAACAAAAACAAACAAACAAACATAACCACCACTTCGCCATTAGTCCATGACCAGCAGGGAAAACGACTTATTCAGTCACTGAGACCATAGAGAACATCTGGTTGATTAACAGATGTTAATGCCAGAATAGCTTTGGTTTGATCAATGATGTAATCAATCATGAAAGCTATCATTTTTAGCAAGGTTCAGACTGTTCCATTAAATAAAGATAGGACAAGTCTGGAGTTCCAGATTTTTTTTTTTAAAAAAATGTTTCTCTAAAACATTTGTGGAACATCTGCATACATATAATTTTAGATGTAATTTTTAACATGTCCATATGGCAAATATCTTATGGAAAAAATGATATGGTGAGGGGAAAGGTAAAGATTTATTTTTTCTCATAGCTTGGGGGGAATATGAATTTAGTTTGACTATGAATTAAAGAGACAATAGAGAAATATGGGCTAAAAAACAACTGAGGTTCAATTAATTAACAGGGAATTATTTAATCGATATTGTGAATTATATACTCATATTATGGTACCTGAATGTGGTTTTTAGCTTTATCTCTGTCATTAAACAAAAGAAAAAACAATACAACAAAATGAAAAATTAAAGAGAAATCAAAGTAAATTGAGAATAAAGCATTTAATAACCAAATAATTAATAACCACTTCCTCTTTGCTGAATTGAACTGAGATGTGCCCATCCTTTCATAGTAGGGCATTATGCTGTCAAGACATAAACAAATTAAAGAGATGTAATCTAAAGCAAAGAAAGGATGCAACCTATTAGGAATATAACAAGTGGGAGGGATTGGAGGTTGGTGAACAAAGAAAAACATTCAAGTATTTAATGGAAAACTTTTATGAAATGAATTTGAAGAAAAAGATTACTCTCTTGCCTATAAGTTAGTGGTGGCTAAACTTGCAGAACAAGGATTAAAGCCAGAGGGAATATTGTTCAGAACATTTCTCAGATGGACATCCTCTATCTAGGAGGGATGATTACTTGTCATCGTATCAGAAATCTGAGGTCTCCATGAAAGGGCTATTTCCACAGACAAGGTAATAACATAGAGAACACCATTGCATGAATGTAAAAAGGTCACAATACAATTAGCCAAAATGCCTAAATGTATATAATCAATAAAACTTTTGAAACCAAATAATTAATAACTACTCCTGTTTGTTAAACTGAATTCAGATGTATCATTTAATGTCGATGGTTTTATATATAGACATGATCAGAAATAAATTAGAATTCTCTAGTTATACAAAAAGACAAGGTGGATTGAGTGCTTTTTACATTCAAGAGTTTTACATGTATAAACTCACTTAAGTAGCACAATAACATGAGGAAAGATACAATTATTTTGTTCTCTAAATGGGTGAGAAACAAAGGCCCAGAGAGGCTAAAAACTGCCCCATATTACGTGACTATTAAGTGGTGAAATTAGAATTCAAACTCAGACACATTTGTAACCAATGCTATACTTATGGCTTGAGATTTTGTGTTAAACTCTAATTAAAAAAAAAAAAGTAATACATTTTGTTTAGTTTTGTTTTATAGTTTTGCTGAGGGGGTAGCCAGATTTGATCCCCTGATGGTAAGAAACACTGTATTTCACCCAAATAATGATTTCCCTTCTCCCCATATCTAAGGGTCAAGTGTAGTAAACCTGCTCTGACATAAAATTATCCTACTTGTGTTTATTTGAAAAAATAAATAAAATCTTTTGAGAGTAAATATTAAGCCCAACATTTTAAACATTTTTTATTAAGAAAACAATTTTCAAAATGTCAACCAAGGGTTATGTTCTCTATACTTGTTCTGAAAAGGATACTTAATAGCCTATACTAGTAAAGAGGAACTTTGAAATCTATGAAGTATAATATTGTGGCCAGTGTAACATACTCTTCTTTTGAAGGTTTAAAATTAGGAAATACTTTCCTTCTTAGAAACATTGATTGTTAAAAATAATTAAATGAATAAGCTTCTTGGTTCATTGATACCAAATTTAGTTCATTTTTTACAAGTGAGGGGAATGAAAAACAGTAACAAATTTAACTTTCCTTTGTATTAATTTGGAACTTCTTTCCTTAATAATATTAAACATCAAGTGCATTTGTCATGGTTTTTCAGAGAATCATAACCAACAGAATATACATATAGATGTAGATCTTTTTCTCTCTCTCTCTCTCTCTCTCTCTCTCTCTCTCTCTCTCTCTCTCTGTCACACACACACACACACACACACACACACACACACACACACATTTATGAGAGAGAGGAGAGTGATAGAGATTTATTTTAGGGAATTGGATCATATGATTGTGGGGGCTGGAAAATCCAAAACTTCTAAGACAGGTGGGCAGGCTGGACCAGGGGAGGAGTTGATATTACAGCTCAAGTCTGAAGGCAGAGTACAGGTAGAACACCCTCTTCCTTGGGGAGCCTCAGTCCTTTTTCTTTTAAGTTTTTCAACTAATTGGATGAGGCCCACCTACATTATGGAGGATAACCTGCTTTACTCATTTAAAAATTAATCTCATCTAAATATGACTTTCACTACAACATCTAAACTAGTATTTGAACAAATGTCTAGGTACTTGAGCCTAGCCAAGTTAACATAGAAAATTAACCATCACACAATGAAAATATTTCTTCTGAGCATTTTTTTTTGACAAGAAGACACTAACATCTTGTACCTAAATCCAGAGACACTAAATGAAAATTAAGATGGAATATCTGATTTCACAATTTGTTTCTATTACATATAAAAAGGTACATTTGTCAGTTACATATCTCTAATTTAGGTGGCTAGAGAGAATGTTGTTACTCCAAGTAGAAGAGAATGAGTTTCATGTTACACTCAACTGCTACATTCTCTGCCAGCTTTGATGTCTTATCTGGGACTGCAGACTAGATGCAATCTCTTACTACCCCTATGCTCATCTCAGATGGATGAGTCCTATCCTGGATATCACTGAAGAGTGGTGTATACCATTAGGAGGGAGGGGGAGGGAGTACTTCATGTTGAGGAGTACCTTTTTTGCTTGTGGTGTTTTAGAAAGTTAACATCCAACCTGCAGTCTTTTATTATTTTTATATGATTTTAAAAAGCTGAATTTTTGTGGAGCTGCAGCGATTTTGAAAATGAATTCAGCTGACACATTGAATTGGGATGTATCAAGATGGATGGCAGATTCATATTCCAGTACATCACATGACCTGCATCAATTTAGGGTGTCAGCTAAAAAGTTTAAGGAGAGAGGGGAGAATCAGTTAAAGAAATCGTATCTCTAGTAAAACTGGATTTAGGGAACCTGTGGTTATTAAAGAAACTTTATATTGTAAATTGTCATAGAAGCTTTAAAGGCTGTAAACACAGTGATGTTTCTATTTAAATTTCATGTCAATACAATCAGTGGCTGCGATTTTGGAGTCCAAAAGAATAAATAAAACAGCAAAGGATGAATGGAAAGTGGTAGATGTAAGGGGGAAATTGAGGAATGTCTATAGTTTAAGATAAGATTATCTGGTAGTATTAAATACAAAAGTAAAACTGAAGAATATATATATATATATATATATATATATATATATATATATATATGTTGCAGAGAGTTCAGTTCAGTCAATACAGAAAGAAAGACTGAGTGAATTTTTCCAATATTTAGGTAATATTTTAAAATTAAAGAATGAATACTTATATGGTATGAACCAAAATCTATTTACCTACTATGTACTAGATACTATTAAGCACCTGGAATACAAGTACAATTAATAAACAAAGCAGACTATCTTGGAACTTCTATTTTTTGGGGCGGGGGGATAAAAATAAGCCACAATTATAATTACCAAATAACTTGTATAGTATGCAAGAAGGTCATTCATACTGTGGAATAATGAAGGTGTTTATCAGGACTACAGAGACTGGGAGTGCCTCAGTGGGGTTGGGGGTGTGAGGGGATGCTCAGGCAGACCTCACTGAGAATGTGACAATAGAGAAAGGATCTGAGGTAGGTGTGGAAGGCCACCACTTGGCTGACTGGGGAAGAGCACTTCATGCAGAATAAACATCAGGACTGAAGCCTAATGAGGGATGGGGATAGTGTGAAGATATGAAATAAATGGAAGCCAGGGTCCTCAAGATTAATGCACTGAATTTGGCTTTTACTCAGAGTAATGTGGGGAGCCACTGGTGGTTTTGAGAAGGGAAGTAGAAAAATCTGACTTATGTTCTGAAAAGGGAACTATGGCTTCTCTGTGGAGAACAGACTGTAGGGAGAAAAGGTAGAATCAGGGAGACTTAGAAGGTAAACGTAATAACCCAAGAGAGAGGTGATGGTGATTAGTACTTGGATGAGAGCAGTGGGAACATACAAAGTTGGTTGGATTCTGAATACATTTTGAAGGAAGAACCAAGTTTTTGTTTGTTTGTTGTTTTGTTTTGCTTGTTTTTGTTTTTTTGGCAGCCTGGATATGGGAAGCAAGAGAAAGAGAACAAAGATGACTCAAAGATTTTTTGTTTGGGCAACTGAAAGGATGGAATTGCCAATTAGGATGAACTAGACTGAGAAAGGAGTGGTTTGGTGGAAAAGACCAGCGGTTCAGTCATGGACAGTGTAGGTTGAGCTATGTATTAGAGATCTAGCCAAGGCAGGTGCTGGGTAGGCATTTGGCTAAGATGATTGAAATTTAAAAGATATATCTGAGCTGAGAACTGGTGACATGTAGATGGTATGTGTGTTAAACCAGATACAACTGACAATGCTCGATGAGTTTTGACTGAAGATAACAGCAATTTCATATGATTCAGCCTGGTGAAAATCTTTGGAACTGGAAGAGATGACCAAGATTTAAATATGTTTTGTTTTGTTTTTTATTGATTTTTAGAGAGAAAGGAAGGGAGAGGGAGAGAGATAGAAACATCAATGAGAGAGAAACATCAACATCGATTGACTGCCTCCTACACAGCCCCTGCTGGGGATCGAGCCCACAACCCGGGCATGTGTCCTGACCAGGAATCAAACCAGCAACCTCCTAGTGCATGAGTTGATACTCAACCACTGAGCTACACCGGCCGGGCAAGGTTACCAAGATTTAGAGTACAGATAGAGAAGAGCACCAAAAATAGGATCGTGAGACAGTCTTACATTAGGAGGTTGGAAAAAAGAATGAAGAACTAGCCAAGGAGACTAATACAGAGCAAAGGAGAGGAAGGAAGAAATGGTATACAGGAAGCCAACCTTAAAAAAAAAATGACTCAAGGCAGAAGATGTAATCATTGAGACAGATGCTGGTGACAGATTGTGTAAAATGAGAATGGATCATTAAATTAAAAAATATAGAGGTCATTAGTCACCTTGATACAATCTTTTCTCGATAGATTGTGGGGTTTAAAGCATAATTGAAGTAGTTACAAACAGAATGGAAAAGAATGGGAGATCACACATATAGACATCTCTTTTAAGAAATTTTGTCACAGAAGCTGATAAATGAAGTGTTTGGTGAAAGGGAACTGAACATAACATTATGTTGCTAAAGAATTTAACATTTTTTAATATGGGAGAAGGTTTGTATACTGACTGGAATGAGCCTACAGCGAGTAGAAATTTTGTGATGCGGGAGATAATTACTAGAGCAATGTTTACGGGTAGGCAAGAGGAAATAGAATTTGGTTTGCAGGTAGATTTATAAACCATTGTGTGGTCTTAGAAAACCACACAAACAATTTAACACTAGAACTAAAATGGGAGGGGGACTATATATGGGCACAAATATAGGTGAGTTGGAAGTTACACTGATAAGAGCATGTTAAGCCCTTTTCCATTTGTTTTTATTTTTTTAATGAAAAAGAAAACAAAATGAGTTGAAAATGAGGAGGAAGGGCTAAACAATTAGAGACTACAATAGACATAAAATAGTCACTGGGGGGTTTGGAGATTGAATAGAATAGGGAAATATGGTAGGATTGCTAGGTGGCGTCAAGGGCCTATTGAGGATGATAGTTATAGATTTAAAGTAGTGATAATCTGCAGTGTATGATTTTTTGTTTTGTTTTGTTTTTCAGCCATATTCTGCTACATTGGTGCTGATATGAGTAGGAAGAGAACTGAATTTAATCAGGGTTAAAGTCTTCCTGGTGATTAGGATCAATGGAGAGAAGAGCAACTGAGCTGAGTGTATCTATACAATAGAACACTCATTAATAAAATAAGAATGTAGTATCAAAACTGTGTGAGATACCCAGTGAGGAGGTAAGGAGCATGAGAGGAAAGAAAAGATTTTAGGATCTAAGGGTTTGAAAACCTTTGCAATTGGGGTTCTAAGTCAGTGAACTGGAAAGATAATAGGTAGTGTTTGAAATTGAAGATAAGAAAAGATGTAATCATTGGATAGGAGGCCTAGGGTATGACTATAGGAGGAAGATAAGACCATTTCAAGAGAAAAAGTTAAACGGAGAGCCTCTGTACTGGAAGCATCATCAGTGAAGACACTGAAATGAACAGAAATTAATCCAGTAGCCACATCTCATTCTGGGACAACTTGAATAAATATTTTCAGGATGACAAGTTTAGATATGTTTAAACGGAAATGTATTGAAAAATCCGAAAAAGTCTTTTTATAACTTGGAAAGAAGAATGAATAAAGAATTCTGTGAAAATAAAATGACTGAGAATCCTTTACAATTTTTGATTCAATATCCAAAATAATATTCAAGTGTTTTGAATATCAAAAGTTATAAGGAGGATTTATATTAGTAGGTATTGCAATGTATTGTAAATTAAAATAAAAACAAACAACGAAATAAAATAGTATGTATGAAACTGGCCTATGAATTAACAGAGAGACCAATTTAACAGAGTAAAAAACTCAGAAATACACAAGAGTACATTGGATATATTGAATGATAAAACTGGCATCACAAGTAAATATATTGAGATTACTTAATAACTGAATCTAGGAAAATAGGTAACTCCTTTGGAGAAAAATAGACTCCATAAGTGACATAAAAATGAAAATTTAAAAAGTTATGTGGAAAAAAATAAACCATAAAAATGGAAGATAACACAAGAGAACTATATTTTGCATTTTAATATAGGAAAGAGACTTTCTCAGCGACCTGATAGGACTGACATTGTACAGAGGTTACCACTGGCTATTGTGTGAAGAATGATTGGGAAGGTGTAAGATGGAACCAGAGAGATGGGCTGGAAGGCTCGTGCAGTGTGAGAGTGGGAAATGGCTGTGCCACCCAGGAACAGAGCAGCTGCTGATGGAGGGAAAATGCACAGATGGGAGATGTGAATCAATAAATTATAAACCTAGCTCCAATGATTAATGCCATCCAAAAATCACTTTCCTAAGATGGGGGGGAGGGGGGAAATGGTCTAGAATTTGAATTTTCCCTGAATCTATGGTTATTTATTTCTGCTATATCCTTTCTTATTTTGTATATTTTATTTTATTATATTAGGTTCTTCCTTCTACCTCCTGAAATAATTATAGAGCCACAAGAAGCTATAAAAATAGTAAAGTCCTGTTATTCTTCATCCAGCTTCCCCCAATGGAAACACTTTTTATAACTGTCGTTAAACATCAAAACTAGGAAACTGACATTGCCCAGAAGTAAACCCACACATACACGGCCAACTAATACTTGACAAGGGAGGCAAGAATACTCAACGGGGAAAGGACAGTCTCTTCAACAAACGGTGTTAGGAAAATGGGATATTCACATGCAAAATAATGGAACTGGCCCCCTATACTATATCACTCACAAAAATTAATTTGAAATGAATTAAACATAGGAAAAAGCTTTGACATTGGTCTTTGCACACTGTTGTTGTTGTTTTTTATCCTCACCGGAGGACATTTTTGCATTTATCTTCAGATAGAGCAGGAGGAAGAGAGGGAGGAAGAGAGAGAGAGAAACATCGATGTGAGAGAGATACATCGAGTGGTTGCCACCCACACGACCCAAACTGGGGCCGGGACAAACTGCAACTGAGGTACATGCCCTTAGCAGGAACCGAACCCGGGTCTCTCTGGTCCACAGGCCGACGCTCTAACCGCTGAGCCAAACCGGCCAGGGCTGCTTTTTGTTTGTTTGTTTGTTTTTAACATGAATTGGTATAACCACTATGGAAAATAGGATGGAGATTCTTAAAAAATAAAAAAATAGAACTACGAGTAACCCAGCAATCCCACTTCCATGTATGTATATAAAAGAAATGATATCACCATCTCGAAGATATCTGCACCCCCATGATCACTGCAGCATTATTTACAATAGCCAAGATATAAAAGCAACCTAAGTGTCCATAAACAGATCAATGGGTAAAAAGTGTGATTATCTATCTATCTGTCTATCTATCTGTCTATCTATCTATCTATCTATCTATCTATCTATCTATCTATCTATCATGGAATATTATTTAGGCAAAAAAAGAATAAAAATTCTGCCATTTGCAACAACATGGATGGTCCTTGAGAGCATATCAAACTCACAAAAACAGAGAGTAGAATGATTATTTTCAGGGGTGAGGGGTGGGTGGAATGGGGAGATGTCTGTCAAAGGGTACAGACTTTCCGTTGTATGATAAGGAATTCTGGGGATCTAAGTTCAGCAATGTGACTATAGTTAACAGCACAGTGCTGTATACTTCAAAGTTGTTCTGAGCGTCAACATTCTCACTGCAACACCACCAACAAAAATGTAATTATGTGAGTTGAAGGATGTGTTAACTAGCCTTATTTTGATAAAAATTTTGCAATATATGCCAGAAGAGGGGGTGGGGGAGGGGAGCAATGAACCACAGAACTTGTACGCATGTACTCATAACCAATGGACATGGACAACAAAACTGGGGACGGGGCAGGGAGGGAGGGGGAGGAGGGTGACAATGAGGGAAAAAGGAGAAACATCTGTAACAAAAATAAATTAATAAAATAAAAAAAAAGAAAACAAAAGAAAAAAATTTTTGCAATATATATACATGTATCAAATCATCACATCGTATATCTTAAACGTACACAATGTTATATGTCGATTATATCTCAATAAAACTAGAAAAAAAGAACAGTAAAAAATAACTCACAGGATGCGAGAAAATTTTTGCAAATCATGTATCTGATAAAGGAGTAGTATGTGGAATATATAAAATACTCCTACAATTCAATAATAAAAATGCAAATAACCCAATTAAAGAAGGGCAAAGAATCTACATAGATATTTTTTCAGTGAAGACATATAAATGGACAATAGCAAATGTCAAGATGTTCAACATCAATAATCATTAGTGAAATGGAAATCAAAACTATGATGAGATACCATTTCTCATCAACTAGGATGGCTGCAATCTGAAAGACAAATAACAACGTTCATCAAGTTTGTGAATAAACTGGGAGCCTCATACATTGTTGGTGGGAATGGGAATGATGCAGGCACCTTGGAAAACAGACTGACGGTTCCACAAAATGTCAAACATAAAATTACTATTTGACCCAGCAAGTCCAATCCTAAGCATATACCCCCTACAGAAGACCACGATGTCTACACGAAAGGTTGCACATGAATACTCATAGCAGCATTATTCATAATAGTCCAAAAGTGAATACAACTTACATGTTCACCAACTGATGAACTGATAAACAAAATGTCATATATTATTCTGCCATAGTAGTCATGAAGTACTGATACGTGCTACAACATAGATGAACTTTGAAAACTTTATGCTAAGTGAAGTCAGTCACAAGAAGCTATAAATTATATGGTTCCATTTATATGAAATGTCCAGATTAGACAAATTGATAGAGGAAGAAAGTGGATTAGTAGTGTTTTAAAGCTTGAGGTCAGGGGGAAATGGAAAGACTGAGGATAATACCTAAATGGTACAGTTTCTTTTGGGGGAGATGGAAATGTAAAATTGACTGTGGTAATGACAGGACAACTCTGAATGTACTAAAAATCATCGCATGTTACTTTAAATTGATAAATTGTATGCTGTGTGAGCTATTTCTCAATAAAGCTGTTACCAAAAACAAAACAAAACTCTAGTGTTAATCTGTGTTTAGAGAGAGGGCTGTGGTGTCGGAAGATTTTTCTTGGCGTTTACATTCTGTTTTTACTTTCAAGCCTCTCATGCCTGTCTACATGTGCACTGTCAGACTCCAGTTCTCCTTCCTCAGGGCTTTGCCAGGCTGGTGATGCTGGTTCTTGTCCAGCCTCAGTCTTAGGCAGACCCAACATACCTGGACCTCAAGAGGAGGGCGTCTCAGCCTTCTTATCTCTCCTCTCCATGACAACCGAAGCCTTCTTTGTATCTGTGGAAGATGTTGACTAGAAGAGAATTTCTGACATATTTCCCAGTGGTAACTTAACCTCCAATGGCCTTGATGTGTGTTCTAGGACCCAATGTTAATTTTTGCTTTTCCACTAGCAGTAGAGTTGTTTTGTTTTTTTCTTCTGTCTTTTCTCTAGCTATCATAAGTCGTGATATGTACCCTGCAGGTAATAGCATTTATTAGCCCTCATTGGAAGCTTCGGGCTTTAGTTTCCTATGAGAAGATGTCTGTGGTAGAGGATGGCGGGGGGGGGGTGCTAAGGCTCTGTGCCTTTCCCACAGTGGCACCCAATCCCCTCCCACATAGGTGCACTAAGAAAGCAGCTGTGGAGAGGATTGCCCTGTTCCCCTGACCTGCCATCAGTATTTCTTGTGAGTGCCTGATGAAGTTCCATGAAAAGAGCCTCCCAGTGAATGCACCAGAATAGCTTGAATAGCCTCTCCCCTTTCTATGCTGTGGCAGGCAAGTCAGTCTGCCTATCTTGTCTCTCCTGGGACGGGCCTGTCTCTCTCTGGTTATTCAAGCTACACTAATTGGGCAGGGAAAGTTATGATTTTTTAGTTGATCCACACTTTTCTCAGTGTTCATGTGGGATCCAAGCCTTTTCCATCTTTTTACTTCCTAGTGGAAGCAAAATTCACTTTTTGTCACTACAAATAATTCTGCAAAAATCATCTATGTACATACATTTATATACACTGAGGAATTTTTTTAATGGGAAATATGACCAAGAGCAGAAATTCAGTGTTAAATGGTATGAGTATGTTAAATTTAAAGATTTCTTTCCACATTCTACAGTGATAGTAGCAATTTACATTTCTATCTCATATCTCTGCCAGCAATAAATATTTTTTTAAAACACATATTTGCTAATCCTAGCGGTATGAAATATTTTATGATTACCTTCAGATGAACTTATCTAATTATTATTAATTTGTTATTAGAATTTTCTCTTCTGGAAATTGCTTTTTCTTATTTTTGCAAATTTTTCTATAGGGTTGCTTGCATTAAAAAAAAATCCCTATGCATTATAAATATATGCACTTAGTTTGTCACCTGTATTATTTTTCAAAGCCAATCTTTCATCTATTGACTTTTTATTTTATATTTATCTATTGACAATTTATTTTATATTGAAATTTTCATATATATATTCACTTATTTATTTCTTAGTGGGTTTGGGTTTCATGTCTTGATTTAAAATGTCCCCTCTTTAACTTGTAAACATATAATCTCATAGATTTTCTGCTAAGGGTTTTATTGTTCCATTAAAAAATAAATTTAAGTGTGTAATCTATTTGTAATTTATTTTTGTATATGGTGTGAGAAAGGGATGTAATTTCATTTTCTCCTTGATGTCCATATGTCCTTTTTAAAAGAAATTACCTTTTGCCATTGATTTAAAAAAACCCTTTGTCACATATTAAGTTATTATATTTTCTTAGATATATTTTGGTAGTATAGGGATTTGGTCCCAAGAATCTACTTGTCTATTCCTGTGTAGTATCACATTAATGACATTACAGTGAGTTTTTAGTGTAGTCTAATTTTGTTAAGGCAAATCCCTATACTACCTTTACTCCTGTTCTTTTGTTTTACGATTTTCTTGGCTATTCTCAAGTATTTATTACTAAATATAAACTTTCAGATAATTTATAGAATATCAAATCAGATAATATCAATTTTCTTGCACTTAGGTGAATTTTCCACAATGAGCATGAATTTGTTATTGCTGACTAGCAAAAGATACATGATATTAAAAAATAGAAATAAGGGGAGGATATTGAAAATGAGGTTGCTTGTGTCTACTCTGGTCTATGCAAAAACTAGATTCAATCATTCTGTTGTAGGATACAAGCTTTGAGGTAGACAAGGAGAAAATAGATACGCATTCCTTGCTTCTGAAAGTTCTAAGAGCACAGAGCTTGGCAAATGATATCAGACATATACCCCATGGAAAATGTTTGCAACATGAAAGGAGAAATGAAGGTCGTATTTTTTGTTTGTTTGTTTCACACAGGAATTCCATGAGTTGTGGTTTGATATTGCAGGTTAACTGGAGTGCTTAGGGTTTGGTTCCCAAGTTACATTTCAAGAAATTCTGGCGCCTCTCTTGATGCATGAAGGTGTGCTTCTCTTAAAAGGATGTGGGAAAGGCAGCTGATTTTGTTGAATGCTCTGCAGAAAATGTACACATAGCTTTGTTTCATTCAACATTTCTCAAATTTGACTTAACGTGGAATTTTTTTTTTCTGACAAATATCTTGAAATTGTAATGGGACTCACAGAAGATACTTTGGAAGATGTTGGTCCTGGGAGAGCTGGAATGGGGATTGTCAGGTCAGAAGAACTCACTAGGTAATGAATAAGATGTGGGATGTCACTAGAGTCAAACTATGTTTATTTAAATTACTCTAGCCAAAGTAGAAAATTTTTTAAATCTCAGAAACATGATGTATATCTGAAATCATGCTAAATTCATATGTTTAGACATAGATTATGCCTTGATTCTGGAAAGAAGATGACTTTATAGGTGGCATAGTTAAAATTCTCAGTGCCATTTCTAACACTGTCCTGGTTAAGTCATCATTCATTTTTATTTCTGTGTTGCATATTATTTTCCTTTGAGGCTGACAGTTGGTGTTTGGATTACTTAAAAACAAAACTCTCCCATGCTTTTGCCTCTTGTCAAGTCTTATTCTCTGGAAAGATGCTGAGTATTATCTGAAAAAAAAAATGTTCAGTGTGTCTCATTTTCCCAATGACTAGTTCACTATCTCTACCTTTTGCAGAGGTAAAAATCCACACAGAGGCAGAAAAACTGAAAGAACCTGGCTTCACCTGACACAACATTACCATTTCCTTGGATATGTATAGCTGTGCTAAGGAAATCAAATCACTTATGCAACAATTTTATACCTGTATTTTAAAAAATGTGTACAGATTATGTTTACAAATATTATATACATATACATATACGTGGACTGATTACTTAGCATTTGCTGTAATTTAAACTCGTGAGAGCTAAGACAAGGCAAGGTTTCATGTGTAACAGCTGTGAGGTACAGTAGGTCATTGGACGTGGAGGTTGGAAATTGGCATATACCTGGTTGTGCGGTCAAGAGAGTGGTACAACCAAATCTCTAAGGTCTTCTCCACCTCTGAAATTGATATCCTCCCAGGGAGAAAAGAATAATTGCAATAGACCCATACATATAAAAGGCAATAGACCCATTAAAGCAATAGACCTATACATATAAAAAGGTGAGGCATGGCAGAATTAGGACTGGAGCTCTGGCATTCTATTTCCAGTCTACAGTTGTTCCATGCACAGCTTCCTTTTAATTTGGTTTCCTTCCTTGTGACTTGGAGTTTGGAGAGTGGATAAATTAGAAAAAGCTATTGTTTTGAGATGCTGGATTTCAGATGGAATGGGTAGTCTGCTCGTGGCCAGAGGCTTCTGCAGCGTCAGGGAAACTGGTACTGTCCATGTCCCTGAGGCTTGACCACCTTCTGCCTGAGCAGATGGTAGGCAGAAGCAGCATCTTGAAAAGGTGAAGAAAGCCGAACTGAAAATGGGCTCAGGAAGAGAGTTGTGGAATGTGGTGGAGCTGTGCACTACACCTCTTGTCTCAGTTTGTGTAGTCTGTTTTTGCTCCTGCCCTTTGCTGCCTAACTAGATGTTTGATGACCTAGCATGATAACATCATACAGTACAGAGCAAACACATAAATAGCACAATGAGAAAGCATCTCATGACCCAAAGAAGTGTGATATTGGAAACAATCACATCTTTTCCTTGGGGATTATTATAAACAAATGTTTTGGAATCTTGGACAAATGACTGTGTTCTTTTAGAGATGATGATAAATATAAATGTTCTGTTCCTATCATTAATGACTCAATAAATAAAATCCCAAGACACTTTTCAAAAGTACAGTGTGAGATCCAGGATGTCATAGGTAGCCGTGCCTGTTAGTGATGTGTGGAAAATTTGATAAAATGCCTCAAATGTTCTGAAGATTAAAGGTGCCACGTACCATGAATGATGAGTGATGATCATAGTCCTAGAAAATGGCCAAGGAAATAGAGACACTCTTGTTACCTGATAAAAGTTGCTTCCTCTTCTGAAACACAGTAACATTGCCATTTCTTTATAAAGGACTTTAAGACACCTCAAATAAATCTGGTTCTCAGGAAAAGGAAAATTTTCTAGACGCAATGCACTATCCAGAGAGAATTTACTCCACTCCCTGCCTCTCTTAAATTAATGAAAAGATACTCTCTTGGTAAGCCATGGTAGGAAATTGTCCTATATCTTCACATGGGTATCATTTTAGCATATTAGGCAATTTAACTTACTCCTTCATTCTCCGTCAGATTTATGTGTGGTGGTTAACTACTTTTATGGAAGAACAACATAGACATAAAATATGAGCTTGAATAAAACAACTGACATTTTAATTCTATATTTGCCAGCACATTCTATTGGTTAAAGGATCATTTATTTTGTTCATGTGAAGTTTGAAGAGTTGTAACAGTCGGAGTTAATTTGGTTGATCCAGCAATGGATTATGCCAATATATGTAAATGCTTTTATGTTCTGCTTAATAATGTAAGCAGTTGGGCATACAGGATGACTCATCAGGCTTTTTAAATTCAGGATGGGATGCATTAGTAAAATTACTGTGAGCGGTGATTCAGCTGGCACAGCTAGATCACCTTCAAAAATGCTGCCCTTGCTCACGTTTGTTCAGTGGGAGGCTGCTGTGATTCGGTACGTAACCTGCCTTTCTCCTTGGGTTGGGAGACACACAGCAGCATTTATTTCCCTTGGAAAGACCCAGCGTTATGCTAGGTGAGGAGTGGATTAGAGAAGATGCTGCAGGTGTTCACAGCTAAAGATGCCAATGCCTAACTGGCTTAAAATTTCCAAAAGAAAGGAAGAATTCGGTTAAAAGTAAACTTTTACACAAAAAAGTGTGATCTACAAATTTAGCAAATTTGCAAACGAATATGAAATATTTCTATATTTCTAGCATTTTGATCATAGGTCTTCAGCATACAGAAGCAGATGTCTTACAAAAATATCTGTTCTAGCTCTTCATCTAAGTGAGTTTCTCTCTCTGGATGGTCACTGACTCACTTAGGTTTACTGCTCCAGTTGGCAATATTCCAAGAAGACGACAAACATCCACTTTCTTTAAAGTCTGTTTTTTTTCTTTTACTTGGAGCATCTTCAAACAAGAAGAAATTAGGCCAAATAGCTGCATTTAAGATCTGCTCCTGACCTGACGGTGTGGCTCCGTGGTTGAGCATCAACCCATGCACCAAGAGGTTACCGGTTCGATTCCCAGTCAGGGCACATGCCCAGGTTGTGGGCCCGATCCCCAGTGGGGGGCATGCAGGAGGTGGCCCATCAATTTTCTCTCTCATTGATGTTTCTATCTCTCTCTCCCTCTCCCTTCCTCTCTCTCTAAAAATCAATAAAGAATAAAAATAAACAATAAAAAGATCCACTCCTAGTACTGAAAAAAAAAAGATGAAATATTTTAGAGGTACATATCAAAGGATATGTTATCACTTTCTGCTGCTCACCTCAAAAGATGTCCATGTGTTGGCAAGTCCAGAGTAGGGAAACTGAAGTGCATTAAGTTTAATCTCACTTCCAGAAGATACTGAGTCATGTTTTCAGATTTTAGTTTTATATTGTCTGTGAAACTTAAAGAGTAAAGGGTTTCAATGCGATGTTTGACCATAGCCAGATAATGACATGGCATTTAATATTTGTTCATGAAAACAAATCTTACCATACTTTCTGTATCATAAAATTGCCCACATTCTCCATCTTTGACCTGAGAGCTCTTCAGAGCATGACGTGCAGGAACAAAACACCTCCTGACACAATGACGCTCAGCCCCATCTCACTGTCCATTCCACAGTCTTTACTGAACTCCAAGAAAAGATACATATTAAGAAGAAATGAAGGAAAATAAGAGAAAGATTTTGAGAAAAGGAGATGAAAAAGTTAAGAACATGAGAGGCTGACTATACAAATGGGCAATGACCAGATCGTGTATGAAAACAGAAATATAACCTACAATCTGCAGCAAACTGCTCAGGAAACCAACCCCTTTATCTATAATGAATAGCCCAGGAAGCCTGTTTACCATAAGCCAAACTTGTGAAAAGCCAGAATACCATCTGTAGTCACAATCTAGGAGGGTGAACAATAACTTCTGTAATAAGCAGCCCCAAATGACCAGGACTTGATTAATAACTGACAGCTTCCCTGGTTTTTGTCCTTGCTTCCAACTTCGGATCAACCAGAGAAAGCCAAATGTCCATCCAGAGCCAAGCACATAGGATGCCCTGCATCTCGTCCGCCTGCCTACAGCTTCCCAGGCTAACAGCTTCCACTGAGAGCACACCTGCAGCCTTCCTTTATTTTCTCTACGAAGCTTTCCCATTTCTCTGACTTTCTGAGTCTCTGCAAAATGCAAGTGATGGTGGCTGATTCCCTTGTTACAGCAAGTTATATTCTCACTTGAGTGGTCCCTTCATTTATTTTCACAAGAGAAACAAAGAAATAAAGGGAAAGGGAAGAGTAAGAGAAAAGGAAGGAAAGAAAAAGATTTAATAGGTGTGCAGAAATTGAGTAGTTTACGTGTAGATACAGGTTGCCTCGTAGAGTATTCGTCACTATCAGAGAGCTATGAAGTTCAGCCCTCAGGCTCAGGTCTACCATTCAATGGTGATATTCCAGTTCTAAAGACTGCAGGTTTGAAACAGTCCTGGTCCCAGAAAAGCTTTGCCACTGAATGAGGAGTAGTTAACAAAATAGGGGCCCAGTGTCCAAAACCAGAAATAAGATAGGGTTTGGGCTTCAAGAACAAGGCAAATGTCCTGTTGTTAAAGTTCTGCCTCAGTTTCAGAAAAGGTCTAGTAGTCAGGTAGAAAAATAACTTCATTGAGTCATCTGACTCCTGACTCCTTAAATTATCTTCAGTAGGGACCACATTCACCTCGAGCAGAGCCTTGGACAGAATTGAGCTTGAATAAGGATAAAATGGCAATAACTATTGCAAGACAAGAAGCTGAGGAGGCTGGAATCCAGAGAAACAGGCATGATATCTCATTTCTAGGGCAATTGGCTTTTTGACTATTTCAGATTGCACCTCTGATTCTTTAATAATGAATGTAAGTCATTTGATGTCAGTGTTGGCTATTTGTTAAGAACTTCATGTATTTGGAAGTTAAATTCCAGCAAGCACTGAGAAATTTCTATGTATTATTCATTTTGTAAAAACAAAACAAGAACAAAAAGAGAGAGAGAGAGAGAAATTATTCAGTGTCTGCTCTGCTGAGTGCTAGGAGCTAGGGCTGAATGATATAATCCCTGCCCTCAAGAAGCCTAGATTCCAGTGGAGAGACAGACATTTAAATCAATAGCTATTTTATGTTAACTCATTGTACTCTGATAGCTGAAACAGGACAGTTTTCTATATCCTATTTGCTGCCTCTGTATATCCTGCAAAGCTATCATTTAGAATCGATGGACATATCAAGAGTTTCCCCAACAAGAAAAAGCTAAAGGAGTTCATCACCACCAAACCAGTATTACATGAAATGTTGAAGAGTCTTCTTGAAGGAGAAGAACAAAACTATGAACAATAAAATGACAATTAATACATATCTATCAACAATTGAATCTACAAACAAAATGAGCAAGCAGAACAGAAACAGACTCATAGATACCGAGAACTTTTTGTTGCTTGACAGATGGGTGGGGGCTGGAGCGATGGGTGAAAAAGATGACGGAATTAAGAAGTACAAATTGGTTGTTAGACTGATGAATTTCAAAGGGAAGCAGGAAGGGAGGGAGCAATGAGATAAACCAAGAAACTTCTATGCACGTATGCATAACCAATGGACACCCACAGTAGTGTGGGGAAGACAGGAGGGGGGCAGGTTTGGGGAGGAGGGGGTCAATGGGGAAAAAAGAGGGACATCTGTAATACATTCAACAATAAAGATGAGTTAAAAAATAAAACAAAAGGAAAGATTTTATGCTACAGGTGGAATCTGATGTTGGGGGTGGGGCTTAGGCAGCCACTAGTCAGTTGGCAGCTGCTACAAAGCCTCACAAGTGTACGCGCCTTTGATGTTCCCGCTTGCACCTTCTGCCTTACATCTAATACTGATTTCAAATATCAGCTATAAGCCTGACACTCTTATATCTGTATCTCTAGCCATGAAGTCTCCTGGAATAGCCTCCTGTCTCTTGAAGGAATAAAACATTTAGAATAAATAAATCAGAGGTCTTGGTAAACTCACAGGCCTGCCCAGTCTTATCCTTTTCCCCATTTTTATATTTCACAGGTGATTAAAACTCAGGATAAAGAGATTGACTAATTTTTCCAATTAGACAAGTTTTCTAACTCATCACAGAGATGGTAGTGGATCAGGCAGAGGTCTGATCAAAATGAATACTACCTCCCTTTTCAATTTCAATTAAAATTGATTTAAATTTTATCTTCTACACATGTGTACAAAGTAAGAATTTTTGTTTTCGCAGAATATTCTTAATCTCATTAAGATTAGGTGACTTCCCCAATGTCATAGGCTATTACTTTATAGAGGGGAGATTCAAGTTTCGGACTGTCTGCCTTCATCTTGCTTGCGTGAAGGCTATTTGTGTGCTTTTTCTCTCTTCCACATGTTCTAGTTCCTTGAAAATGATATTAATACCTTATTCAATTTTTCCTTAGTCCTAGCATAATTGTTATATATAAGATATTTATGATATAGGATTTCTTTTTTTTTATTATTAATTTATTTTTGTTACAGATGTTTCTCCTTTTTTCCCCATTGACACCCTCCTCCCCATCCCCCAACCCCATCCCCAGCTTTGTTGTCCATGTCCATCAGTTATGGATACATGCATATAAGTTCTGTGGTTTATCTCTTCCCTCCCCCCGACCCCCTCTTCTAAGGGTTGTCAGTCTGTACCCTACTTCCACATCTCTGGGTCTACCCTGTTCCTCAGACTGTTATGTTTATTATATTCCACAAATAAGTGAGATCATGTGATATTTGTCTTTCTCTACTTGGCTTGTTTCGCTTAGGGTAATACTCTCCAGGTCCCTCCATGTCGTCTCAAAGGATAAGAGAGCTTTCTTTCTTACAGCTGCATAGTACTCCATTGTGTATATGTACCACAGCTTTTTTATTCATTCATCCACTGATGGACACTTGGGCTGTTTCCAGATCTTAGCTATTGTAAATAGTGCTGCTATGAACATGGGGATACATGTATTCTTTCTGATTGGTGTTTCAGGCTTCTTAGGGTATATTCCTAGAAGTGGGATCACTGGGTCAAATGGCAATACAATTTCTAATTTTTGGAGGTAACACCATAGTGTTTTCCACAGTGGCTGCACCAGTCTGCATTCCCACCAGTAGTGTACTAGAGTCCCATTTTCTCCACACCCTCACCAACACTTGTTTGATGATTTGTTGATGGCGGCCATTCTGACAGGTATGAGGTGATGCCTCATTGTTGTTTTAATTTTCATCTCTCTGATGATTAGTGATGTTGAGCATTTCTTCATATGTCTCTTAGCCATCTGTATGTCCTGTTTGGAGAGGTGTCTATTTAGTTCCTCTGCCCATTTTTTAATTGGGTTCTTTGTCTTCCTTTTGTTGAGTTGTATGAGCATTCTATATATTTTAGAGATTAATCCCTTATCTGATGTATTTCTTTAATGTGTTGTTGAATTCAATTTTCTAATATTTTGTTGAGATTTTTTGCATCTATATTAATAAGGGATATTGGTCTATAATTTTCTTTTCCTGTTGTGTCTTTATCAGGGTAAAGTGGGAATTACTCCTGGAAGGAAGGGATGGTTCAACATATGAGTATCAGGAAATCTGATAAACCACATTAATAGAATGAAAGATAAAAATTATAGGATCATCTTTTAAATTCAGAAAAAGCACTTGACAAAATACAACATCCTTTTATGGTTAAAAAAAAAAAAGCTCAACAGATTGGGTATAGAAGGAACATGTCTCAACACAATAAAAGGATATATGACAAACCCACAGCCAACATTAAATTCAGTGACAAAAAGTGGAAAGCTTCTCTCTCAGATCAGAAAAAAGACAAAGGTGACTACTCTCACCACTCTTATTCAGCATAGTACTGGAAGTTCTAGCCAGACCAACCAGGCAAGAAAAAATAAATAAAAGGCATCCAAATCAGAAAGGAAGAAGTAAAGTTGTATTTTTTGCAGATGATGTGAACTTATATATAGAAAATCCTAAAGATTTCATTAAGCAAAAAAAAAAAAAAAAATACTATTAGAACTAATCAACAAATTCGGTAAAGTTGCAGGATGCAAAAATCAACATATGGAAATCAGTTGTATTTCTATATACTAATAACAAAATATCTGAAATAGAAGTAAGAAAAACAATTCTATTAACAATAGCAACAAAAACAATAAAATACTTAGAAATAAATTTAACCAAGGAAATTTGTATGCTGAAAACTACAAGGCTTTGATGAAAGAAATAGAAGAAAAACAAATGTAAAGATATCTTGTGTTCATGAATCTGAAGAGTTAATATATGTTGAAATATCCATACTACTAAAAGCAAACTATAGATTCACTGCTATCCCTATAGAAATTCCAATGACATTTTATACAGAAATAGAAAAAAATATTCTAAAATTTGTATGGAGTCACAAAAGACCCTGAATAGCTAAGGCAATCCTGAGAAAGAAGAACAAACCTGGAGTCATTACACTTCCTGATTTCAAACTATACTACAAAGCTCTAGTAATCAAAACAGTATGGTACTGGCATAAAAATAGATACAGAGACCGGTGGTATATAGAAAGATATGTCTGTATATTTTATTTACAAATTAATGACAATGGTTAAATTTTTCAATTGCATATCTTTACATTCCTACGATATTGATGGTATATCTGATTCAAACTAGACCTTGTCGGACAGAATTGTGGTTATTTCTGAGACTCTACTATGGTTCGTCTTCAGTTCTTCTGGAGTTTTCTAGGGAAGTTCAGGTATCCATGGAAGGAAAAGCTTATGTTTATCTTATACTTTAGTGCAGCAATTTTCAATCTTGTTCATCTCATGGCACACAAACTAATTACTAAAATTCTGTGGCACACTAAAAGATATATTGTATTTTTTGCTGGTCTGACAAAAAATAGGTATAATTTTGATTCATTCACACTGGACAGCTATTGTTGTGTTGGCTGTTGTTATTTTGTTACTCGACAACCTCAGGCAAAAGAGATCAGTACCTCTGACTACATAGTCAGCTATTACATATTTTAAAAATTCTTGCAGAGCATGGAAACATCTAGTCTTCACTTTTGGCACTGAATGGATACTCAGTTGATAGATGGAAAAAATAATGCCTGGTTTTATTTCTTAGAAACATATCTCAAGCATATCATTTTCTTTGTCTATAATTAGAGGGAAATATCTCTTCTGCTCATGTCATAGAGCAGTAACGTCTCAAATGATATAATGTATATTAAAAAAAAACTGGAAATTATAAAGTGTAAAATTATAGGGGAAGACAGGATAGAAGTAACCGCAACAAAATGCCTCCTGTTTGCCCATGCTTTACGAATGTAATCTCATTTAATTTGTATAATAACCCTTTTAGGATGGGAGATTCAGGTAAATTGAATAATTTCTCAGGTAGACAGTTTACATTAGCTGAATCATTTCACAAAAAGACAGTGGGAGAACTGGCATTTTAATCCTATGCATTTTAAATCCCAAAATTCTTGTTATTTTTGTTTCTACATTCCATAAAGATGAGATAGAGTGTCACACACACGCAAAAAAAATGCATCTGGCTAAGTCTTTTCAACACTGTATACCTTTTTCAGATGTAGCCAGATAAGAAGAGAAGCATAACAGACATAGCTGATGGAATAGAAATAGTACTAGTACAAGAGAGTTAACAACAACAACAGCAATGAATCAGTGGCTCTTATCATGGTTGCTTGTGTTACCTTGAGCAAGTCACTCAGATGGATTTCTTTCAGTTACTTCTCTGTATAATGCATTGCAGTCAGGACTGAGAATAAAAAGATTAATTAATTAAGGGACTGCCCTTAAGGTGATAAACATGCAGCCAGTTATTTAATAAAGTATTGTTAGTCTGAAATAGAGGTATTATTATAAACACAAAGGGCTTTGGACTTGCAGCACTGAGTTGGTGTTTTAGAGTGTTTAGCAGTTGGTAAATGGAAGAAGGGAGCTGAAAGTTTCAGGTGGAGGTGGGAGGAGTCATTGGAAAGTTATATACATGGAGCAGTGACACTGCTCTCTGGACTTCAATTTTGTCATCTGTAAAATGAGGAGATTAGACATCATCATCTCTAAATTCTATTAAACTTGACTAGTCCAAGATTCTGTTTTTGTCTCGTTGACTTCTGCTCATATTCCCATATTTGGTGTGCAAGGAAGTCAATTGCACAGTGAAGCCCACTCTTCTGCAGGAATAATACAATTAAACTTTAATATGAACAATTTACTGACAGATTTATCTACTCTCAGCTGTGAGCTTTTGAAAAACATTAAAAACAGGCTACTGGAAGGCTATGACTCCCCTTAACAAGGAGTGATTACCTCCCTGAGCACATTTGATTCTCCCACAGCCATTTACACTGCAGGGGGCTGTATTTCCACTGAGTGGTAAAAGGGGTAAGTGTCCGGCATGATGTATTACTAAGGAATATCATCTAAAATGGATGAGGCCACTGCCCTTAGAGCAAGGCTCATTGTTGGTCATCAAAGAAATAGCACTGACACTCAGTCACCTCACTGCATCTTAAGGGGAAGGATGACTTTAGGCAAATGGAAGGCAACTTGTAAGTACTTATTTTAAGAAATTGCTCCCATAGGTCTTAAAGGAGATACTCTGTAAATGTTGGTCAAGCAGTTAATCAATTCAGGAGCCAAAAATACTTCCCATTTTGATTTATTTTCTATTCCAAAGGAAAGGTGCATATAGGAGCTGGTGGTTAACAAGAAGGAAAACATCTTCCCTTAATTCACTGAGGTAGTCAGAGTTTGGAAGCTTAACTAATTAAAGGAGACCTTCTTCACTTCACTGGGGTAGTTTTGAGTTTTATACATGGTTTGGTTCCCCTAAGTACTAGTATTAGAGGGCTTTGTTTAGTGATGTGTGTGAACTGGGGGAGTTATTAAATTGTTTGGGAAAATAGCTTTTCCTTTTTTAACTGAAATGCTGTGCATAATGTAACAGCTCCCCCCATTCATTTTAAACATTTATCAAATATCAATGTTTTATTTAATTGTTTAAAAGCAGGTCTATTTATTTAACATGCACTAAGGTTCAATTCTGATCTCAAATATGGGGGCTAGGGAGAAAATTCAGCCATGGGATGTATAGCTATTTGGCAAATGACTAAACTCTCCCATGTTTCCTCTTGGGACTTAGACCTGTGCTGGTCAAAACTGGAACTTTAGGGGAGTTGATAGCAGTGATAACAAAACTCTATCAAAATGTGTTGGCATGCCTTGCAAACTTAAGTAAGAAACAGCCTCAATGAGAGCTATATTCCAGACCATGGACAGGTGCAGAGGAGTGGGTTACTGTCTGGAGACTGCAGATCTCAATCAGGAGATGGATCACCTTACCTCCCTGAATAATCCAGGTTATCTGATTAGAAGTAAGTGAGATTCTGACCTCTAGCATGGATAGATCTAAGATTGTAGGAAACTCCATTTTTTTAGGAACTTGCTCTTAAGTTCCTCTCTTTGCATCAAAAATGAGACTTGCTTCCCATTATAGAGACAGCCAGCCCATGCATGGACATAGATGTATCAGTGCCCTGTGGTAGACTCTCCTGTCGATCCATCTTCTGTTATCCAGCTCTTCTCTGAATCTATTTCAAGTTGATATTAAGCAGAGACCTAGCCAGAGGTATTCTTAAGCAATGGGCTCTGCAAACTTGTTTACTCTAGAAGTGTTTCCCAAAGTGTGGTTCTTGGAGCACCTATGTAAGAATCAGCTAAGTCATTGTTAAAAAATTAGATTACTAGACCCCACCCAGAACTGGGGACAATCTCAGGAATTTGTATAAAAGTTTTATCTCTCTGAGTAATTATTATATTCAATAGCATTGGGGAATCCCTAACCTAGATCAATGATAGAAGAGCCTAGTAGGTAAGAAAATTGTAGATTATAAAACTGCCTGGTATACATCTGTTCTAAAATTGCCCTTCACCCCCCCCCCAAAATGACAAGTTGATGAAAAGGGGCCATTATTACAGCAATTAAAGGCTCACAACAAGGGCTACAGCAGTTAGGACATTCCTAAATTAGAGTGCAAGATATGTGGACTCCTATAGCTGGGCTGCTAAGGTATGCAGAGGGTGACACATTATTGCATAAGTCAGTCTCCTGATTTTAAAAGTGCACATTTATTTCATTGGTCAAAAGAAAATTGAATCATATTTCTTTAGTAATCTCTATCTGTGAACATTTTATATAGACATATTCATCAACATTGTCTCCTTTAACCCAACCTGGATACAAAACTTTATGTTCACCTGTTAATAGTAAGGTATTCTCAATATCCTGCAATGATTTTGTCATCTGCTTATCATTTCTACTTAAACTTAAGTACCAGAGCAATCACAAGCATTTCTCCCTGCAGAATGACTGATTTGATTCCTACTGCCCAGAAGGTAGGAAATTTTGTTTTATCTTTATGTGTAGTGGGGACCTGGAATCACGGCCAAGACTCAGAATTTAGCTACTGGGCTTTTGCCATGCCTTCATATAACCATTTATTTCAGATCATTTTTATTCTGCATCATTGTTATCTCTGGCCCTTTAAATCTGGTCATTTTTATTTTACCTTTTGCACAGCCCAAGGTAATAAGCACCAGCAGGTACCATGAGTCATGCTGAGTGTTTCCCATGAAGGAGCAGAGTATGATTGAGCTAACAAAAGGTGCTTTGTTTAACGCAGTCGATAAAAATCAGCCACACTTCACAATATATCTGATGTTTCTTGTCAAGGGGGGAGGAAATTAGAAGCATGACTTGTGGCAGTATCTTTGCAGAAATCTGTTCAGGCAGAAGAATGCTTAATCTGTGCCAGTTTTGGTAATAAGGTGCTAGAGACTAATTCAATTGTTGGAGTTACCTGATAATAAAATTATAATAACTTATATCTATCATCTATCTATCTATCTATCTATCTATCTATTCCATCTTATAATACTCAGAGTTTATTAACAATAGAAAAGATATAGTTCAAAACATCTGAATCAATTATCTTTCAGGGAAAGTAAAAACTTGAGAAACCTAGTTACGCAGTAAATAATTCACGTATATAAGCTGGTGCCTTAATTTATAAACTCTTACTTAAGAAGCTAAAAGGCAAAAGAAAAAACATTTCTCTCCACACCATTGCTCCACACAAGGATTTCAGCAAATTTTTCAAGCAATAAATAAAATGTCCTGCTCACTGTACACTAACTAGACCCTGGCATCTCCAGACCTGAGACTCTCTCATTTTCCCAATGCCTTCCCAGACTTCTTACTCTGGAGGTTCTCTACTTTGGAACTTCTCAGACCTACCCTTTTCTGATTTCAGCATTAGTGAATACAAAGCCAAGTGGAGAGACACCAAGCAGTATTGCCTACCAGGGCATTATAGCACAATGGCTAAAGCACATGTTCTAGAACCAGACTTCATAGGTTTGAATCCTGGTTCTGCTACTTATTAGTTCTGTGGTTTCGGTAGGTGATTCAACCTTGCTGTGCCTTGGTTCTATTTCTTTTTTCAGTTGGGGATAATTTTAGCACCTGTCTTAGGCAGTTGTGGGAATCAAAAGAATATATATATTACTTAGAATAGTGTCTGAAACATAGTAAGTGCTCAAAAATGTTATCGACTATTATCCAACATACACCTAGTGTCTTCTTCATCAGGGATAATTTGGCTATAAAGGGATCTAAAGGCATGGAAACTACCTCAAGGAAAACAAATATGTGAAAAGTTACATCCTTTATTTTTTAAGTTAAAGCAATATCTTATGGAAACCAGAGAGGGAAGCATTGTTGATTTTTGGGGTATTCCTGAGCCAGAACTTGGAAAGCCCTCAGGATTTCCATGGCAGACAGACACTCTGTCTTACTTTCTTGGGGGTCACATGGTCCCTTGTCCCTGATCCAATCAGTTGTAGGTAAAAGTCCAGGATCATGACTCCCACTTGCTCACAGTTATTGTGGGAACATGCTGTATGAGAAAGGGCCTGGAGGAGACATACAAATTATTTAGTCTATTGACTTTAGCATGAAGCATGTTAGGAAAATGCCCATTATGCCCTGGCAGGCTCCTGGTATATATTTCCATCTCTCCAAAGATAAAGTTCAAATCAGGGAAAATAAAGAGGCCAGTGGTAAAATGCCTCTTCCAAATGAATGAATGAATCCCCAAACATAAATCCAGACATCCTATCTTGGCCTTACTAAGTGTGAATAAGTTTTGGGTAACTTTGTCACACAGTTGTAAGCAATCCAAACTTTTTCCATGTAAGTTTTATTCTTGCAGTTCTTCCCTGGTTCCCTTTCTGAATAGTGCTTCTAGGAGCATTTTCTTTAGTATAGCATCAGAACAACAAGCTGGGTCAGGAGTTTATTTTCACATTATTGCAATATATAATTTAATATAGCAGATTTCTACATTAGATGAATGACTTTTAGATTCTAGATGCCTTTACAAATTAAAATTTCAAAAAAGCAAAACAAAACAGAAATCCCAACTCCACAAATAATAGAACCCCTAGAATTTTAAAATACATACAGAGAATTAAATTCATGGACACGAGTGATTTAAAATTAATAAATATTAACTATTCTTCATTTACAACCATTTAAAAAGCAACTGATTTCCCTTAGCTAACATTCAAACTACGACGAGAGCACCTGCACATCACTATAAATATTTTACTAGCATGTAAATACAAGACTGCCCAGAATATTGAATTATTGCCAGCTATCATAAATATGTAAGGTGGGAAAAATGAAATTTAAACGCTACTTTCCCATCCCATAGTGAGAATTTAAACTATTCCCTATTAACCAGTTCTCTCTGCAGAAGACATAGGAGGTTTGCATTTTCCCACCCTTTGGAATTCTGCAGGACCACAGAACTTGTTTGGCCTATATAGTGTGAGCAAATGTATTGCATGTCACTTTCCTGTAAAGCATTTTATTTTCAATGCCTCACTTGGGAAGCCACCCAGAATCTTGACAGCATGTGTGACGTGGAGGCACCATAAGATTAGAGCAGCCTGGAATGCTGAGCTTTCACACGGAAGAAATTAACCTGGAATCTATTCAGAACCACAGTGGACTTTGCATGAATGAGTAATTTCTCTCCATCTTTATTATACAGTTTTAAGGTACACACACCCTGATGTTTTGATATGTGTATGCATTGTGAAATAATTGCCACAGTCAAGCCAAGTAACATATCCATCACCTCACATAGTTATTTTTTCTTTTCATTTTTTTCTTTCCTATGGTAGTGAAAACACTTAAGATGTACCCTCTTAACAAATTTCAAGTATACAATACAATAGTGTAACTATAGTCACACTGCTATATAGTAAATCTTCAGAACTTATTCATCTTGCATAACTGAAACTTTGTGTACCTTTGTGTATACATTGCAATTTGGGGGTCATTTGCTGCTCTGGCAGGGCCTTAGAATTTACGTGCTGCAAATTCAGAACTAAACAGACTTCTGAACTCACAGAGGTTGGGGGAAAGCCTGACACTGAACTTTTGGGGGAAAGAGGAAAGAGAACCAGACAGATGAGTTTCATAGAAAATTCTTGCATCTTCTAGAAATAGTGAGGTGTGACTTTCTCATTTCACATATAAATGACTTAGAGACCCAGAAAGAAGAACTGACTTGATCAAATTTAAACATTTGTCAGTAGCAAAGTCTGTTAATATTTCACATGCTAATCCACAGGGAAAGAATATGAGAAATAAAAAAAAGAGCCAGAAAGAAAACCCTGCAGCTGTTTGTAATTTTAATAAAATAAGATTTTGATCAAAACTGCCAGTGGAAATGTGAGAATCCTGAATTCAAACTCAAAGTTGTACCTGCCCTTCTACTTCAGAAAAGAAAGGAAGCCCCACGCAGTATTGCTGGCATGTGGCCCCAGGTTGAGTTTACCCCACCACCAAGAGACATCCGGAGATTAAAGCATGCTGCTTTTTTGTGTGACTTATATGTAAAATAACTATAAAAGAAAAAAAAGTATGCAGTGATTAAAAATAATGCAAAGAAAGCTAGCTAATAGGAGAGATGAAGTGAAAATATGAGTCTTTTGATTGGTAGTTAATTAGGGGCAGTATGATTAAAAGACATGACTTCTATTTCCAAGCTGAGGACATTCAGACAGGTTATTTAACTTCATTAAATTCACTTTCCTTACTGTGAGAATTGATTGAATTCTAAATGTCTTTCTCACTTTACTTTTAACCTTTTTTTCCCCTCCACCAACCCTCAATGACTTCTTTTATTTTTAATATCAAAGTATTATCTGTAAGTAGTAATGTGAAACTGTAATAAATTTAGCAAAGAAGAGTAGAGAGATAACATATCTAACTCTTAAACACTTCCTTCATGCCAATTACCAATGCTTATTGTTGGAAGAGCAAATTATTTCCTTCCTGTCTCTGCACTCCTACTTCCTTTCAGGTTAGATCGTCCTGCCTTAGGAGCACTACACAGTTTCTCTCTCTCTCTCCCTGGCTTCCTTTAATTGTACTTAATGGAAACTTTGGGGTACCTTAAGCAAGAAAATGTCCCTATAATTTAAAATTTTCCACTAGCAAACCTTCTGTCTCTTAGCATTCATTGAAAATTGGCTTACTTTTCCTAAATTCCTTACCAATCATTCTCTACTCTCTCGCATTGGCAATTCTAGAGATAAGTTGATATAGTCAGACTTTTTTTAAACCTCTGTCATACTATGGCTACTTCCAGACTCTGGTTCCACTCAATTACATGTTTACCTTGGAGGTTTATGCCATTTTCTTTAGCATCCTTTAGATGACCAATTACATTCACCACATCCATCTACCTACATCCAGGGCATTTCTCCATCTGTCACAATGAGTGTATCTCCCTTACACATTTTCTCTCTTTTCTGTTTTCTTTCTTTTTTTTTATTGTCTTGACTTTTACATTCCTTCCATTTCAGATACATAGTAGTAATGATGCCTAATAAACCTCATGATCATTCAGTATGGGATCTCTAAGACAATTGTGTGTGTGTGTGTGTGTGTGTGTGTGTGTGTGTGTGACCATAATAATTTTATCAGGCCCTTATCCTAATCCTGTTTTCTTGCTGACTTGATTTTTATCTTCTTCATAACCTTCAATCCCTGATACTCTTCCAGTTCTTGTAGTCTACCAACTCTGTCTGAGTTCACTTGCCTTCCTACAAACCCTGGAGCCTATGGTCAGACAATTAAGGGACATCTCATTAACATGTTGGAATTCTCCAGCACCACTCCCAAGCTTCTGTCAAGTCTGCTTTATAGATCCCTAACCTTGGATAACCCCAACAAGTATCATTCTCTATTCTTTTTGCTGGGCTGTCAGCAGTAGCCAAAGAAAGTCACAAAACTAAAATAATTGGGTCCACTGCAATTTCATGCTAAGTAAACACAGTTAGGTCTTCCCTGCTGCTCAGCAATCCTTTATTTATATGGGGAGGGGAGAGGGATGCAAAAAACATCCCCCACTGCAACTGCTTCATATTATTTCACACTGTTAATTTCCTTAGGTTGCCACCCCTACACATATCATCTGAAGGTGCTAACTGCACCTATGATACTGGCAGAATAAAAAACCTCTGACTTGAGTTTCTGTACTTTCTTCAACATCTCAAAATCATCAGTATTCATCTGGTACTCCTCTCTGCCTACTACAGCATCACATAAAATTGTATCCCTCGTCTTTGCCAAAGTTTTCTCCTATGCACCTTCTCATAACCCCTTCTCGTTCTTTTAGGTCAGCTTCCATAGACCAGCTCTCTCCTTTAGCATTTCCTTCAGCATCCCCTTATCAACAATTTCCTTCTTTTGCTGTGTCAAGGAACACAACCAGATTCTACTATTCTAGAACAATCTTTTTTTTTTTTTCTGTTTTTTTCTTGGTCATTCTCTCTGTAGAATGACCAAATTATCTCTTTCTATGTTAACATTTGAATAAAATTATGGTGTCTGCCTCTCCTGGCATTGAGCTCTTGATCCTTGGTATTTACACTTACTTCGGATACCCTCCCCGAATTTCTGATAAGTCAAATATAATATTTGCATATTAAAGTGGATCATAAGGATATTTGGAGCTGATATTGACTAGAGTTTCATGGCCTGAAGAGGATTGGGTGCAGACATGTATGGTAAGTTGGTAGGGAAGATAAAGTAGGAATGGGCAGTGCCAACAATTAAGGGAAAGAATAACCCTGAGATAGGTTACCAATCATTCAAACCATAGTGTCCAAGATTTTTGAACACACACTGTAGATCAGTACCCAAGGAGTCCAAAATGACTTCTGGTATGCTAGCAAGAATTTTGGGTTAGTAACAGAAAAGTGGCCCCAGAAGGAGATGTCTAAAACCAAACAATAAATAGAGACGTGACCAGAATTAGTAAGAAGGCTGGTGGTCAGTCTCCCATTTTAGATGAGTTCAGTGAGGTCAAGGTCCATGTATTTCTTAGATTTGTATTTTCATGGACTGGTGAGATTTTGATCAGTATTTATCCTGTAGTCCCTTGATTTAACAGAATTTAATGCACAGAGTAGGATGTAAGTGAATATTCAATGAAATAAATTAAAATGTAATCAGATAATTTAGAAAATCAAACCTTAGGACTAGACAGACTATTTGCAGATGGGTGGTGGGAAGCTACAACTCAGTGACTACACAAGTGTTCAAAGTTGACACCAAGTTTAATGCAGAAACACAAATTTCAGACTCACTGCTCCTTGATGGTGGGGCGGTATCTCCTGATGTACTGCTGCTCACAGTCAGCACTGACTTGTAGCTCAGTCTGTAAGTGATCCTCTCAATGCACAAGGCTGAGAAGGCTGGTGAAGGCAAGTGGCCAATTCTCACTCCCTTTTGGTAATTTTTTTTTTCCTCCAAAAAAGATTGAGTGCCTTCATTCTTGGATATATACACAATCCATCTTCAAGTGAATTGAACTCAGATTGCTTACTGAGGCAACTCATATTACCTTTGTAAGTTTCTGTTGTAACTCTTATTGTAGTCTATATGACACATCTCTATAATCTGTTGAGTTACCTGGTAACACACACACACGCACATACACACACACACACACACACACACACACGCACAATAACAAAAAATAGAATACCCAGTGGCAGGAAAAGGTTCAGAATTCACTTTGTAAACGGAATGATTAAAGTGTCTCATAGAGGTCCTATTGCAATGAGTGATTTCCAGTATATATATAGATATAAAGGTCTGGTTCCAAACAATAGGAGTTTTCAGTAAAATTCTATCATCAATGCTGGTAAATAGAAATGTGTCCTGCTTTATTAATATAGCAAAATTCTTACCAAAACACAGTGCCATTCTGGGTGAGCAGTGTGTGAGGCTAGAGAGACAGATTCATGCCATTCCTGGTCCCTAGATAATTGCTTTTCCTTTTCCACTGACCCGACACAATATATAACATGAAAGTGGGACCTCTAGGAGGCTTGATTAGAAAAATCTGAAGCAGAGGGTGGTATGTAAACATAGCAGAAGTTCTGCAGGTTATTTCTCCTTTCTTAAGAATGTATACAAATAAACATATGCTCTTTATTTGAGGTAGATATTTAGTTATTAATATATTTTTTATAGTTTAATTGAGGTATAATCAACATTTGATAGACTGCTTGTATTTAAAGTTTACCACTTGGTAATTTTTGACATATGAATACACATTCCATTCAAGACAATGAACATATCTATCACTCTTCAAAATTCCCTCATGCCCCTTTGTAACTCCTTTCAGTCTCTTCCTTCCCCACACCCCTGTACCTGACCCCAGAAAACAATTGATCTGATTTCTGTTACTATAGTTTCACTCACTTTTTAAGAATTGTTTTAGCCCGACTGGTGTGGCTCAGTGATTGAGCATCCTCTCATGGACTGAGAGGTCCCTGTTCAATTCCCGGTAAAGGCACATACCCAGGTTGCAGCTCGATCCCCAGTATGGTGTGTACAGGAGGCAGCCAATGTATGTATCCCTCTCACATTGATGTTTCTCTCTCTCTCTCTCTCTCTCTCTCTCCCTCCCTAAAAGTTCAATAAAAACATATTTAAATTTTTTCTGTATAAATGGAACAATGCAGTATGAACTCTTTGTTATTTAGCTTTTTTCATCAGCATAATTATTTTTAGATAAATTCATATTTTTATGTGTAAATTGTTTATTCATTCACATACCACTGGACATGTTGATCGTTTCCAGTTTCTATTTTTCTATGACAAATAAAACTGCTATGGACATTCATGCACAAGTATTTTGGACATATACTTTTACTTCTTTTGGGTAAATATCTAGCAGTGAAATATCTGGGTTGTACATTATGTTTAACTTTTTAAGAAACTGTTAAACATTTCCCAGAATAGTTGAACCATTTTACATTTTCACCAGCAATTTATATGTGTTCTAATTACCCCATACTCTCACCAATGATTGATAAGATTGTTCTTTTTAATTTTAGCCATTGTGTGGGTATGTAGTAATATATTGTTGTGATAACTTGCATTTTCCTAATGACTAATGATATTGAGCACTTTTTTCATACTTATTTGCCATCCATATATCTTTGTGAAATGTCTATTCAATTATTTTTGTCTATTTTCAAAAATCGGGTTGTCTTTTTAACATTGATTTGCTAAGTATTCTTTATTTAATCAAAAATCAAAGCCTTTCTCAGATATATGTTTTGTAAGTATTTTCTCAAAGTTTGGGCTTGTCAGAAGTAGATAAAAAATTATGAATAATAAAATGGCAATAATACATATCTATCAACAATTAAATCTACAAACAAAATGAGCAAGCAGAACAGAAACAGACTCATAGATACAGAGAACTTTTTGTTGGTTGCCAGATGAGAGGGGAGTTGGGTGAAAAAGATGAAGGGTTGGGAAGTACAAATTGGTTGTTAGACTGATGAACCTCAAAGGGAAGGGAGGAGGTGGGGCAGGAAGAAAGAAACCAAAGAACTTATATGCATATATGCATAACCAATAGACAGACAGTAGTGTGGGGAAAACAGGAGGGTGGCAGGAGTGGGAAGGAGAGCATCAATGGGGGGGGAAAGAGGGACATCTATATTATACTCAACAATAAAGATAAGTTTTGAAAAAAATAAAATAAAAAAAAGAATGATAAAAAATAGTTTGGGCTTGTCATTTTACTTTTATAGAAGTATCTTTTGAAAAGGTTTTTGTTTTTTTTTTTAATTTTGATGAAGTCCAAATTATTGATTTTTGTATTTATATTTTATTATTCTGGTATCCTATTTAAAAAAATTGTTGCCAAACCCAAGATCATTAAGGTTTTCTCCTCCGTTTTCTTTGAGATTATTTAGATTTTTAATTCTTACATGTAAACCTATGCTCAGTTTCAATTTAATTTTTTTATAAACTGTAAGGTAAAGATTAAGGTTCATTCCTTGCATATAGTTATCTAATTGTTCCAGCACCATTTGTTGAAAGGTATTCCCAATAAATTTTCTTGGCATCTTGATAAAAGCAAAACAAAAAAGGCAATTGACCACATGAGTACAAATGAATGACTCATTCACTTCCATTCTTCTTTTTTCTCTTTTTTCTATCTTGATGTCAGTACCACATTGTTTTCATTACTAAAATATTATAATCAGTCTAGAAGTTAGGTAGTGTAAACTTCCAACTTCCTTCGCATGTTTGAAAGTTGTTTACTATGGGCATTTCTTCTTTCTAAAGAAAGTGACAAGCGGACATTATTTTTTAACATAATTCTAAGGAAGGATAAGGAGGAAGCAATTGACATTACAATCTCCAGAACAAGGTTACCTTGGCACTGTTCTTTTCTTTTGCCTCATTAGTTCAGAACACAAAAGTTTTCCTCATGGTCAAACAGGGAGGCTACTCTTAAGACCCTACAATCTAAGCCTGAAGCAGGGTTCCACAAGGTTTGGTCTGAAATGTTACAACGGTTGATCCAATACTTCTTATAATCACTCATTGTGCATAAAGAATATGATAGTGTAAATAATTCTCAGATACTTATTATTAATTAATATTATAATAATGTTTTTAAAATGTAGAAAATGCTTTATAATTACAAAGTACTTTATATAAATTATTTCATTTGAACATCACAATAGTTTTTTTTAAAGAGGTCTTATAAGCATTATTAGTAGTATAATTATTGCAATATCTATATTACAAAACTGGCAGCAATTATTGTTGGATATTTATTATGTATGGGAAATAATACATTACATACAACTTCATAGGGTACAATTTGTTACCTTCAAAAACAACAATTTTGTAAAATATAAAAAAAATTACACACATAATATGTATTAAAATTGCACATTAATATAAATTATTGTAAAATTACATATTATACTAACTAGGAAATAAGGAACTAATAGTTGAGGTAGATAGTATATTATACAGGAATTCAAAAGAGGTCATGATAAGCATTAGTGGGATTGAACTGGACATGAAAGTGTCCCCAGACTAAGAGGGACTCAGTTCATTTTAGAGGAAAAATAACATATTGAGGGTCAAGAAGGACAAGGAGGACTTTTAGGAAGTGGCAATAGTACAATCAGGGCATGGAGGATAAAAATGCATGAAGTTTGTGTTGAAATAGTGCAAAGAATATATTCTCTGTAGGAAGGAATTGATTAGAAAAATTATCATAGATGATGCTAGAAGTATAGGTTGAGGAGGGTTGGTAAGGACTTTAAATGCTTCCTCATACAGACACAGCTTCTATTAGCACTGTCTGCTGACGACTCTTACATCCAAGTTTCCAGACCAGAACTCTTTCCTGAATTACAGACATATACACTTAAGTGCCTAATTTGGGTCAATTCCTCAAAATAACTCAAAATAAAAAAAAATGTTCAAATCTAGGCACAACTTTTTTCATTCAAGCTTACTTACTCTTCCTCATATAGTCTCAATTTTATTAAAGGCACTATACTTCACCCAGAAGCACAAGTCAGAAACCCAGGAGTCTCTTTCTTTTTCATCTTTCAGTATAACTCAGTTATATAAATTTTTACTTCAAATACTTCTTCGACCACTTTTCTCCATAACCATTGCCATTGCCTTCATAAGAGTTTGTGTCTTTTCCTTTCACAACTAATTATAACGCTAGTCATACCTACATGTGCCCATCAGAATCAAGTCACATAATTTTCTTTACAAAATGAGTCTTCAATAGCTTCCCATCAGTGATAGAATCTTTTAGTTTCAAATGTTGTCATCTTGCCCTTCCCCTAAGCCCCCTGCTCTGCTGCCATCGCCACTGAGTGTGTTTCCTCCAATGTACCATGTTCTTTCATGCCAGTGTATTTGTTCCTGCTGCTCTCTCTAATGGGGCGCCTCACTCATCATTCATTTATTGTGGCAAGCTCAGGCTTTATGTGTCTATGATTCTTTTGCTTGTCTCCCCATGTACAGTTTGGATTCCTTCTTCTATGCTTCACTATCCTTGGTTTGGGCTTTGCTTTGTTTATATGAATGCACCTCCAGAAGACTGTGTGAGCCTTTTAGGAAAGGGGCCACATGTTATTTCATTTTTCTATCCCTTTCCCTAACTTGATAACTGGCCCAGAGGGGGTACTTAAGTGTGTGTGTGTGTGTGTGTGTGTGTGTGTGTGTGTGTGTGTGTATGTGTGTATATATGGCTGAAGTGAATAAATAATAAATAAAATACCTAGATATATAAACTTAGAGATGGTGAATGAGAACAGAATGGATGGGAGTGGTGGGTGAGGTTCAGGAGCCTGCTATCAGAGGAGCTTCTTCAGAGGAAGTGGTTTGGTGGTGAGCACCAGCTCTTTGGACCTTGGACTTAATCTTGATATCAATTTTCACACTACCCTACTATAGCTTCAACACTTTTGAGTCATTTGTACCCAATTTATCTAATCACTCACACCAATTTTTCTTCAGTCTATTAAAAGTCTGAGGCAGAGAATTAGGGCTGAAATTCCTATTAGGAAGATAAACCAGGACAAAACATTCAAACACTTGGTTGTCAAATAATAATTACATAATTTTTGGAGGCTTACCTCTGCTTCAATAGTAAGAAACTATTTGGGAAACCATGTTGGAGGCCTTACTTGCCCCCAAAAGAAAGGTGATAGTGGAAATAAGAGACACAATGAACAGCTTGAGGAACTCTATTAGTACATATTTTTTTGGAAAAAAGTAATTGACCATTGGCAGGACTGACATTTTAATCACATTTTCTCTTCCACTGACTTACATTCTTTAACTCCAGCCTGCTGCTCACTGAATCGGAACACTGTACTTCCTAATCTTGCTACTTGACTGAAGTTCACCTGGTGGTTAAATATTTTCAATGCCTTTAACATTCTTGAAAAAGTGTTATTAAATGATACTTAGCTTTGACACAATTAAGTGTCTTCACTTTTAAGAATGGAGACAGTCCAATGTACTAAATATAGCTGCTGTAGTAGAAAGAATAACAGGGATGAAGAAAGGCTCAGAAGAAGTGATGTTAGTGTTCAGGGGAGGACAAATCAAGTAGTTTTTATGCCAACAGCCTTGGAGGACAAATCAAGTAGTTTTTATGCCAACAGCCTTTTTTTTTTTTTTTTTTCTTTTTGACCTTTGTATAAACTAAGTTTTCACAGACTTGGCATTTTACACCAAAAACAACAAAAAAGAAGTTTTCAAAGTATTTTATTTATTTTAAGGTGGTGTGGGATGGCAAAAGAAAAAAAAAAGTCAATGTAAAGAATAGTGAAACATCAACTGTAGTGCTTGGTGAAGGCTGAGGAGAAATAGTATGTCAGATAAGTAAAGCAACAGGGAAGTCATGATTAGCACCACAGGCATATTGGAAATTCCAGCTGTGACAGAGAGCTTATTTCATTCCTGGGTTCACTGCCTACTGCAAAATATGGTTTCACACCTAACCAATCCATCAATCATAAATCTACTCACTGTGCTGGATGTTATGGAGAACCATAAATCAAGCATAAGATAGTACTTACCAACTAAGAGCTTATGGATGTTCTAGGAAGGCAAGACCATGCTGGCATTTTCTCTAAAGAGGGAGTAAAAACACTCAGCTGCTTTGTTTTTGCTGTTGTCCTTGGAGTACTTTGGAAAGGAAACAGAGTAAAAGAGTTAACTGCAAAATAGTAGAGCCTTGGGTTTAGAATCTTGGTCCTAGTTAAATGCCTGAGATAAAAAAAGCTTCAGAGGAACACTGGGCACTCAAGGGAATCGTATAAGAGGGAAACAGTGGGCCATTCTGCTTTCCCCTTGGAGTTCCTCTGTGAAGGTACTACCTAATTATGATTATAAGATTATTAATTAAAAACGTAATTGTTATGACCTAATTCACTGTTCACCGGCTAATGTGAAATAAGGGCATATATATATATATATATATATATATTTTTTTTTTTTTTTTTTTTTTTTAAATTAAAACTGACTTGAATTTCTATTGGACATTTGGGCAGAATTGTCTGAAACCAGGAAGGCTTACTATCCTAATGCATCATGGCAAGGGCTTCTTCTATGGCTGCTTCCTATACACTTGCCAATCAGAAAAGTACTGGTCCAATCATTCTAAATCTATCAATTTCACTGATATGGTGATGATTTTTTGTTGTTGTTACAAACACTTGCAGAAATCTCAGTGGTTTTTCAGTGGTAAGGTCCATTCATTCATTGATGTTCTTCAGTTTGTCTCCAAGTTCAAAACTCATTCATTAAATGTAATTGGCCTTCTTCAGCCTACAGAAAAAGATTTGACCATAGCCTTTTCCCCTGGGTCATTGGGTACCTATGAGTCTTACATTTATATTATAATGGGATTTCATTCAAGTGATTCTTCTTTAATCAAAACACAGTCCAAGGTAACTTGTGGTCTCCAACTGGACAACTCTCAATGTCAGCTTGTCTTTAAAAAATAGAAATATAATATGCAAGCACTTGGTTCCTTAGCTACAATTTATTAAATTCCCACTATATATTAACATTATATGGACCATAATATCTCATTTAATATGTAATCCAAGTCCATAGACAGAGGCCATGAGAGTACTAAAATAACTTTTCAAATAGAAGTGTAATTTTCAATTACAATCTCTCTGATTTCAAACAGTATAGTCTTTCTTCTGTGTTAATATTCTTCATGCTGATAGCACATTAGAAACAATTGAAATCTCTGTTCTGGGATACATATCGGTGTAAAGATTATTTCAAAATCTTGATATTATAGGGCCATTGAAATAGCCCCTAAAAGAGAGCATATTTGTTTTTTAACTTTAGGAGAAACACAGAGTATTCTGGATATACCTTGATAATTAGTACTGGAAAGGGTTCAGAAATTAACATTTCATACATGCCCTCAAACAATATAGATATGAAAAAAATCAGCAATATACACAAATGCAATAAGATCCTAAAATATTTATTGATTTTAAACATTGATTAAATGTCCACTGTGTTCTAGACACTGAAATAGGTGCCAGAAATACAAAGACACGACCCTTGTTCTCAACCAACAGTGAAGTGGCAAAACCGAGTCTTTCAGTCATCTCAGCAGAGAAAAGGTTAATTTGAGATAATCAGATGATCAGCTAGCTTGGCAGATAGTAATCCCTACACACTGGACAGCTCACTATGATTACTAAAAGATTAGGAAAAAGTAGTACCCTCCTAAAATTTTTTTTCGTACCTTCTCCTCTTTCTCTTAAACACTCTCAGTTTATGTCTTATTTCCTAATTTTTTGAGAAAATAGAAATAATCAGAATAAAACTTCCACAATGTTCTGCAACCTCATGTACCATCCTAGGTGCTCCTAGGATTGAGTTCATCCCATCTCCCCAAGGACATCACTATAGTAATTCACTCTTGCCCAACATCATTAATAATTATTTTTATTTTCTTTTCCTTTTTTGTAAACGTAATTATTTTAGAGTAGTATTATATTCATAGCAAAATTGAGATGAAAGTACAGAGATTTCCCATATATCACCTGGCCATACCTGCAAGTCTCCTCCATTATCAACATCACTCACCAGAGCTCTATGTTTGTTACATTGATGAACTTATATTGACATATAATCACCCAAGCTCCATATTATACATTAGGGTTCACTTTTAGTGTTGTACATTCTATGGGTTTATATGAATGTTACAATGATATGTATTCACTATTATAACAATATACAGAGTGATTTTACTGTCCTAAAAATACTCTTTTCTCCACCTAGTTCTCCCCTCTTCCCTATCAACCCTTGGCAAACATTAATCTTTTTAATGTCTCCACAGTTTTGCCTCTTTTAGAAGGTTATATTGCTAGATCACACAGTACATAGTCTTTTCAGACTGGCTTCTTTCACTTACAATATGCATTTAAAGTTCCTTCATGTCTTTTTGTGGCTTGACAGCTCATTTCTTTAGCCCTGAATAAGACTCCATTCCTGATGTACCAGAGTTTATTATCCATTCACCTACTGAAGGACATCATGGTTGCTTTCAAGTTTGGGCCATGATGAATAAAGCTGCTATAAACATCCATATGTAGGTTTGTGTTCAAAAATAGTTTTCAACTAATTTGGGTAACCAGGAGCATGATTGCGGGATCTTATGGTAAGAGTATGTTTTGTCTTCTAAGGCAATACCACATTCTCATCAGCATTTGATGTTGTCAGTGTTCCAGAGTATGGCCATTCTAACAGGTGTGTAGTGGCATCTCATTATTGCTTCAATTTGCCTTTCTCTGATGACATATGATGTAAAGCATCCTTTCATATGCTTATTTGCCACCTGTATATCTTCTTTGGTGAGATGTCTTTTAAGGTCTTTGGCCCATTTTTTAAACTGTTTTCTTATTTTTGTGTTTTAAGGATTCTTTGTATATTATACATAACACTCCTTTATCAGATGTGTCTTTTGCCAACATTTTTTCCCAGTCTAAGATTTATGTTCTTAGTCTCTTGATGTTGCCTTTTGCAGAGCAGAACATTTTAATTTTAATAAAGTCAAGCTAATCAATTATTTCTTTCATGGATCATGTTGATCTAAAAGACATTCCCATACCTCAGGTCATCTAGTTTTTATCCTATGCTATCTCATCTGAAGTTTATAGTTTTGTATTTTACATGTAGGTTGTGATCCATTTTTAGTTAATTTTATTAAGACTATAAGTTCTTTTATTTATTTTTATTGTTTGAATGTGATATCCAGTGTTTCAGCTGCAGTTGTTGAAAAGTCTATCTTTGCTCCATTGTCAAGGATCAGTTGACTATATTTATGTGGAACTATTTCTTGGTTCTCCATTCTGTTCCATTAACCTGTTTGCCTATTTTTTCACCAGTACCACATTGTCTTGGTTAATGTAGCTTTATAAGAAGTCTTAAAGATGGGTAGTTTCAGTCCTCCAACTTAGTTATCCTTCAATTTTAAAAGAGGAAAATAACCTTTTATGTCTACATACATATTTATCATTGCCTACATTTTTTGTCACTTCTTGAAAATCCAAATTTCCATCTAGAAACATTGATTGTCCTAAGTCTAAAGGACTGTGTTTACATTTCTTTTAGTGCAGATGAACTGAGAAACAAGTCTCTTCATTTTTATTTATCTGTAAGTTTTTATTTTGCCTTCATTCTTTACTGCTAAATTTTCAAGATATAAAATTCTGAGTTGGCAGATTTGGGTTTTGTTTCCCCCTTTCAGTATTTAAAGATCATGTTTTACTATTTTATGTATTCCATTGTTTCTGATGAAAGATCAGCTATCATATGTATTTTATTACCTCTTCACGTAATGTATTATTTTGGGGGGTGGGGTTCCTTTCAATTTTTTTTAATTCAGTAGTTTTACTATAATGTACCTAAATTTTATTTCTTTTGAATTTATTCTCCTTGGAGTTCACTGTACTTCTTAAATATATAAAGTTATAGCCTTCATTGATTTGTGGATTTTTCAGCCATTACTACATCAAATATTTTCTCAGATCTCTTTCTGCCCTTCTTCTAGAATTATGAATATATTGTATAAATTGCTTAGTATTTTCTCACATGTCTATAACTCTCTTTTTTCTTTCTCATTTTATATTGAGTATTTTATTCATCAATTTTAAAGTTTTCTGCATATTTCTTCCTTCAACTCTAGTCTGCTGTTGAGTCCATTCAGTGAACTACTTTTTATTTCAGATATTGTAGTTTTCATTTTTAAGACATTCATTTGGTCTTTTTTGATAGTATTTAATTTTTTTGTGGATTTTTCTATGCATTCATTATAAGCCTATATTTTTTTAATATTTCAATTCAGTTATAATAGCTTTTTAAAAATACTTGTATGTGCCCTGGCTAGTTTGGCTCAGCAGTTAAAGCGTCGGACCGTGGTCCAGAGAGGCCTGGGTTCAGTTCCCGCTAAGGGCACGTACCTCGGTTGCAGTTTGTCCCCAACCCCGGTTGTGGTCTTGTGGGTGGCAACCACTTGATGTATCTCTCTCACGTCGATATCTCTCTCTCCCTCTCTCCCTCCCGCTCTATCTGAAGAGAAAAGCAAAAAAAAAAAAAAAAAAAAATACTTGTATGCTAATTCTAATATCTAGATCAACTGATAATCATTTTCTTTTTATTACTTTTTCTCTTGACTATGGTTCAAATACTCTATTTTTCTAATATGTATAAATTTTTTTCTTGTATACTTGACTTGATGATATATTATAGAGACACTAAATTCACTTATCCTTCTCTGAAAAGTCATGATTTTTATTTTAGAAGGCAGAAATTACTGGTCAATCACCATCTTTTGTGTGGGGGATCTGTTTTAGCTTTGCCTATTATTTTAGGTATATCCTTAGCCCTGGGATGTAGTGTTTACCCTTAAGATTTTACCCTGGTGGGATTTTATATAACTATAAAGTATTTACCACATCCCCCTGACTTGGCAGGATTCACACTCAAAACTCTGTCTCTTGCCCTGGTCGGTTTGGCTCAGCGGTTAGAGCGTCGGCCTGCGCAGTCCAGAGAGACCTGGGTTTGGTTCCCACTAGGGGCACGTACCTCGGTTGCAATTTGTCCCCGGCCCTGGTTGCTCGTGAGGGAGGCAGCCACTCGATGTGTCCCTTTCACGTCGATGTTTCTCTCTCTCTCTCCCTCTCTCTCCCTCCCACTCTATCTGAACAAAAAATGGAAAAATGTCCTCTGGTGAGGATACAAAAACAAAAACAAACTCTGTCTCTTGTGTAAAGGGTATCAGCTGAAATCTCTTATAAATTTCCAGCTATTGCTTATTGTTGAGCTAATGTATGAGTCTCACACATACATTCTTAGTTTCTGGGTCAAGCAAGTATTTGAGGAAACTTCACATACAAATTTGGAGATTCATCTCTCCATAAATACATTTTTTCCCAGAATTCCATACCCAATTTCCAGTTGCTCCCGGAGCACTGAATTCAGTTCTCTCACACCTGAAAACAATACTACAGCTTTCAGCTTGGGTTCTAGTTGTCCTACACCAGTCCTACTGCAGAATGGGTAACACCCTCGGGTTAGAAATAACGCGAATGACTGTTATGCACTGGGTTCCGTGCTTTCAAGGATTGAGTCTTTTCTAGTTCTGCTTGCTTTTGGTCATTACCCAGTGTGATCAAACAAGTGTATGTAAATGTATGGGTATACTGCCATTTGTGTGCATATGTACACATGTATATATAGTTATTATAATTTTATAATTGTTATAAACTACTCTAGTATTTACGAAGTAGAACTAGGTAAAAAAAAAGTCTTTCTTGAAGTTTTCTTCTGTCTACATTAATTATCCTATATTAAGTTGTTTTTTTTCAATCTCTTCAGAAAATACTTCAACCTTTTCATCATAACTAATTACCTGTAAGCATCTTCAACCCAATTTTGAAACTGGATCTTTTTTTTTAATAAATGAAGAATTAATTGCAATAATAAATTGAGCAAATATGAATATCTCATTGCTCTTAAAGATTGAGTATAACTATAAAATAGACAGGCTTATTAAGTACAGATAATCAGACCCTCTCTAATTTTTAGGAATATGTGCGGTTCTTTTACATCTACTAATCAAATATTATTAAAATATTATAACACTGTTCTTTAAATCTACTAATCAAATATTATTAAAATATTAAGACACTATCATAAAATTATCTCCTCTTTTATATACATTTTTTATATTATTTCCTTCAGTGAATTACTTTATTCAACAAAGGTTTACCAAACATATGTATTTACCAACTGAAGATTAAACAGTTAAAAAAAATCCTGTCAGAGGTCATAAAGCAGAAGGATAGAAAAATCACTCTTCCTCTACTTGTATTTTGACTCATGATATTTTTATTTAATTGTTGTTTTGTCTAATGCAGTATTTCAGAAAGGTTTGGGGGCCAGCTGGAGGAGTTTAAAAACACCCTGTTTAATTCTTTTAAAACACAAGTACATGATTCAGCCCAATTAAGTACTTTTAACTCCAGGCACTTAGGAAATAAATGGAATGAAAGAAAAATCTACCCTATTTGGGGCATTAAAGTAAAGGAATAGTTGAAAGTAATGCTAATCAATCCCTAATTTCCTAGCCCTGTAGCAGAGTAGAATCATGGTATGGACATTCTGCTCATGGTGAAATGTGTCTTACAGCAGATGCGATGCTGTTTAAAAGTCCCTTCTGAATCTCACATAGTTTGTGTGCAGAGTTGGGTTTTTAGGGAAGCTTCTGAACAGAATAGAAATAATGACAATCACATAAGGTCCAGTGTGTAGCTATGGCTTTGCTGCTGTATATGTCCCTTAGCAGCTCTCACGCAAATACACACATAAAGCTAGCTGTTGAAGCAGGGTTAGCTTATTATTCTTCTACTCTAAGACACCTCAAAAACAAGAACTTATCTTCTCATTGACTTATGTCCTCTGAAGTGGAGACATAATTTCATTGGGATTAAAACGTTTAATAAATCAAATTATTTTTCTGTATAACTCTACTTAACCAGTGGAAATTTATTCTTAGAATAATCAACATGCCATTTTGATAATTTCTTCTATTCTAATAGTAAAATTCATGTTAGATATTGGAAAATTGTTATTGTAAATTGCCCCAGCTTTATCTTTTGTACCATAGTTTTTTGGTCAGTCATATCCAATAATACTTAAATACTTTACTTTGCACTTCTTAGTTATTACAGCATTGTGTTCCAGATCTTGAGGATATAAACTGCTTAAGAAAATTGTCTCTTTTTTGGCAGGGGGAGGTTCACCCACAAAGTCTAATCAAATTTTAATATCTAAGATATAGTCAATAAATATTCATAGTTTAATGAATCCTAGATTAAAATACTACAATCAAATTTTATTTCTTACAAAATGATAAACTTTAACCAATAGCATTTTTCTGTCTCTCTCTAAGAAGCCATAGAACCTTGCTGGGAGCCTTTGTAACAGTGAGGCTTCACGATAGAGCAAATCTTAGGCTTGGGAACCAGTCTTCCAGGGAGGTACAGCTCCTCCTTCCTTGAGACAAATTTTAGAAGGAAACTTATTTAGTTTTGAGATATGGACAAACCAACCAAATTGAGGCAGGAAGGAAGAGAGTAAGTATAATTCAGTATGAGTCCTAGACATACACATTGAGAAAGAAATAAGGCCTTTAGTAGAAACAGGGCCACTGTACCTTGAAAGGGACCCAGTTTCCTAAGCCTGACTGGATCTTTAAAAAATGCACTCCATTTATTTACTGAACTTAACTTTAGACCTGGAACAAACAAAGCTTGCATATCATTTCTTGATTGTAGTTCCTCAACGAGGACTGGGCCTTCTTTGGGTTCTGACTCAAGACAGGGATTTCACTGGTATTCTTTCACAACAGAAGTCAACACTCCTAATCAGCATGTCACTTAATCTATTTCATTCAGTATTCAAGGCAATCAGAAGGTTAAATTGCACAGAACAAACACCAGTGACTGGTGTACATGGAATAAAAGTAGGAGGTGTTCTTGGAGGGCAGAGAGTGGCAGGCCTGGTAATTTTGTGAATTGTATCATTAATAAAATATATTTTATTCTATTTGATGCTGACTTCAGGAAGGTTCTTGTGTGTGATGATTACATTTTTAAACAGGCAATTTTTTCTATGTCTTTACCCAAGGCTAAAGGGAAATCTAATACAAAATTCAAACAGACTTAACTGAAATGCCCATTAAAATTTTAGTTGTGTCTTTTTAGGAGTTTTAAGAACTATATATTCAAAGCTGCCCAATAAAAAAAATGTAACTTTAACAATTGCATAACTCATAATGTGAACCTACCAAAGAAAAGTATGAGATCATGGTTCTATATTTTTAATTCCAAAACATTTTGGAAGTTTTTTTTTTTTTTTTTTCCTGATTGAAAATACTTAAAGAAAGCTTGTGATTGGGAAGAGACAACCATTTTATTGGTGATTAAATTATTTCAAGTTAATTGAAAGACAAATTTATTTATGTCATCTTTTTATATCTCACAAACCTAGAAGAGTACTTTGCCATTAATTAATTAGTAATGAAGCCTTTAATCTGGATAGTTTTATTAACATAAATTTATTCTATTTTTATGAATAATTCTGAAAACTGTATACTAAACAATATTTGAAAGAAGATAAACTTGGCATCATTCTGAGAAATTATTGCCTCTAATTCCTCCCATGCAATAGATCCTAAGGATGAATTGAAAGAAAAAAAAACAAAACAGAAGTTGGAAGCTTCACTGCATTTCTAGAATCAACCTTCCATAATGCAAAATTACTATTTTAATTTCAGTCATCCAACTGTCACACATTGGTCTATACTTCTTAAACCAACATTTAATGAGCTCCTTCCACGTGGAAGATCCTGCTCTCGGTACTAAGGTATATTCAAAGATGATGAAGGTAGAATCTCTTAGAGTAAAAGTAAACAACATTTGTTCACACATATCTATAACATACATGCAAAGCAAGCAAGAGGCAAAACTCAGAAAGAATCCCTGGTGGAAAGGCACACCTGTCAATGTTAGCATGGTGGCTGAGAATTAGAATGCCTTGGTTCCAACACTGACCTTGCCAACACGCTGCTCGACTGTGGGACAATTATTTATCCTCTCTTGCTGCAGTTTCCTCACCTGAGAATTTGGGAAGAGTTCTTTACCTCATTGGATTGTTATGAAATTTAAATGAGATAGACAATACATGTAAAACCCTTCATCTAGAGGCAGACATGTTATAAATCCTCAATAAATAAAGGCTGTTTTAATTATTCAACACCTAAAATTATCTCATTATTCACAGTTTAGATACACTTTACATTGGCTGGGAAAATTAATACTTGGCTATAATATATATTAATTTTAAATATGTAGATAGAAAAAGCAAAATTCTATCCACAAATGCAAGTGACTGAAGGGGAGACAAAAGTAAATGGATGGATAGATAGATAGATAGATAGATAGATAGATAGATAGATAGATAGATGATATAGAAAAATAGATATGGTGTTATAGGAGGTGATGAGTTCTCAAAAGAAAAAAATTAAAGTCTGGCAGGTGTTGCTCAGTGGTTGAGCATTGACCCATGTACTAAGAGTTCGCTGGTTCGATTCCCGGTCAGGACACATGCCCAGGTTGTGGGCCTGATACCCAGTGGGGGGGCATGCAGGAGGCAGCCAATCGATATTCTCTCTCATTGATGTTTCTATCTTCTCTCCCTCTCACTTCCTCTCTCTCTAAAATCAATAAAGGGGAAAAAAATTAAAAAGAGAAGGGAGTAGGAAAGGTTGGAAAATTCTAAGTTTAAATAAAATGATCATAACAGACCTCATTGGTAATACTTTTAAGTAAAGACCTGAAGGAGTAAGAAAACAAAGCACACAGTTATCTGAGGAAAGCATACAGGAAGTGGAAGCTGCATCAGAAAGTCCTAAGTGTGTAGACATGTGGGGCAACTAGCCAGAAGGCCAGTGTGGCTGGGACTAAGTAAGTGAACACAGGCAGTCGCAGATGAGATTTGAGAGGTAATGGGTGAGGCTGATTGTGGTGGACTTCTGGGCTCTTGAAAGATGTTTCACCTTTACTTTGAGTTGGATGGAAAGCCATTAGAGCAGAGAAATAATAGGATTTGACCAACTTGATTGAAAGTAGATTCAGGTTTGGCAACGATAAAAAACAAAAAACAGGAGACAAGTTATAAGAATATAGTAATAATTTAGGGAAGATAAAAGGGCTGCTTAGGAAGGGTGCATATAATAGAGATTGTGATCATGGGGGATTCTGAATATATATTGCAACGGCCTTTCCTATCTCCTGACAGATTTCCCTAAGCAACTGGATGCATACTGTCTCCACTGGCTGAGATGGAGAAGATTGTGAGTGGAATATGTTTAGAGGGGAAGATAATGCATTCAGTTTGGGGCAGGTTAAGTTTGAAATGCCTATTTCCTGATGGATGTGCTGAGTATAGCATGTCTGGAATTAATAGGAACGGACCAGTCTTTACATACAAATTTGGGAGACGTAAGTATACAGGTGCAATTTAAAGCTCGGTTACTGGATAAGATCACTGGATGAGAAGAGAAGAGTGTCCAGAGACTGAATCCTACATCACCTAGAAGGCAAGGAGACGAGGGAAGACCAGAAGAGGAGAAAGAGAAGCAGCAGCCAGTGGAGACGAAAGATGAGCGTGTGATACCTTGGACGCCAAGTAAAGGAAATATTTCCAAGAGGAAATACTTAACATTAATTATGTTAAGTATTACTGTTACATCAAGTAAGGTAACTAAGAATCGATCTTTAGATTTACCAACACGGAGGGCTTGTGTGAACTTGGTAAGAACAATTTTAGTAAAGTATTATAGGCAAAAGCCCTACTATAGTGGACCCAAGGGGAAATGGGAGCAACCTAATTGATCATAATGAATTTTCTAAACAAGTTTTTTTGTAAAGGGGAAGAGAGAAATGATGGTGTGAAAGGAATGTTGAGTTTAAACAATGACAGCATGTGTATGTGAATGAGAACATTGCATTAAAAGCAAATGATCAGTTATGGTCTCCGCTTCCTCATGTAAGGATCCTAACAAGTAAAAACTGAACAGACTGAAAAACCAACAATTCCTCTAGGATCCATTAGAGAAGTGAGGACACAGGGCACACTGCTGCCCTCAGTACTGGGGAGACAGACAAATACAGAGAATAACAACTTATTGGAGCAGAGACTCAAATGGAAACTGCCGCAGGAACCGCTGTTGGGTAGAGAAACCAAACTGTGATTGAAGAATTACTGAAAGCTCGGTATGGACAATTCTGGAGTTAAACATTCTGGGATGGGGGGGCGCACTCATAGGTGGGCACCCACAAAATTGTAATTTATCTTCAGGAGCTCAGACAGATTCCCTTAGTAAATAATGTAGAGCTATCCCTCCGGCACCTGGCAGGGAAAGGGAAAAGGAACCATTTAAAAATAATGAGAGCAATCTGTTCTTAACAAGGTCGGCCCTCAGGAGAAACTAGTTAACAAGAACCTGACCTGCTGGTGTTTTATCAAGCCTAACTGGGGAGGGGAAATACCCAACTCCAGCCTCTCTAGCCATCGTCTCCCACCTAAGGGGAGAAAAAAAGAAAAACTAAAAAAATACTTAAGTTTACCGTTCAGAGGCATAGGCTCTCTAAAGGACTGAGACTAGTCATAAAACTATAATGTCCCCAATATCTCACCACCACATTACTAAAGGCTGACACACAGCAGTTCCTATTACACAGTACATTGTGTTTGTCTATCAAGAGAAACATTACAAGGCATACCAAAATGCAAAAACACAATTTGGAGACACAGAGTGAGCATCAGAACCAGACACGGCAGGAATGTTGGAATTATGTGATCAGGAATCTGAATCAGCTGTGATTAATGTTCTAATGGCTCTAATGGACAAAGTAGACAGCATGCGAAACAAGATGCACAACGTGTGCAGGGGGATGGAAAATCTAAGGAAGAAACAAAAAGAAATGCTAGAGATAACAAACCCATGAAAGAATGCCTTTTACAGACTTATTAGTAGACTGAACACAACTAAGGAAAAACTCTATGCTCAAGGGCATCGCAATAAAAAATTCTATAACTGAAAAGCAAGCAGAGCAAAGACTGGGGGGTGGGACCCAGACTATCCAAGGACTGTGGGACAACTACAAAAGATTGAACCTGCACATAATGGGGATATGTGTGCAGAGGAGAAGAAAGAGAGAGAGAATCAGAAGAAATGTTTTAAATAATAATGGCTGAAAATTATACCTCAATTAATGTCAAATACTAAACCCGAGAGCCAGGGCAGCTCAGAGAACACCAAGCAGTATAAATGCCAAAAAACAAAAGCAAACAAAATCTACACTGAGGCATATCATTCTCAAATGATGAAACATCAAAGTTGTTGTTTTTTTTAATCCTGAAAGAAGCCAGAGGAAAAAGGACACCTTACATATAGAAAAACAAAGATAAAAAATACATTCGAATTCTCCTCAGAACCCATGCAAGCAAGAAGAGAGTGAAATAAAATATTAAAACTGTTGAGAGAAAAGAAAGCACCAACCTAAAATTTTGTATCTACAAAGTTATCCTTCAAAAAGTAAAGGAGAAATAAAGCCTTTCTCAGACTAAAATGGAGGGAACTTGTTGCCAGGAGAATTTCCTTGCAAGAAATGTTAAAAGTCCTTTATATATATGTGAGAAAATTGGGAAGAAAGAAAGAGCCAAAGAAGAATTAAGAATTAAGGTAAATAAAAAACTTGTCTTTTTCTTAATTGATCGAATAGATAACATTTTATTCAAATAAGAGTAACCATGTGTACATTGTGTATGCTTACTCATTATATCATCTATATGTTTATTTATAAATGAAGTGAATGTAGCAATGATAGGAAGAAAGATAATTAATACTATTTTGTTATTATCAGGTACTCACATTACCAGTGAAGTGGCATAGTGTTATTTGAAAATGGACTTTGATTAGCTTTAAGTACATATTGTAAACTCTAACGCAGTCACACACAAAAAGTCTTGAAAAGTATTAACTGATATACTAAGTAAGAAGAGAAAATGGAATAATATAAAATGCTAAATTAAAACCACAAAAAAAACTTGGCTGGTGTGGCTCAGTGGATTGAGCATCATCCCATGGACTGAGAAGTCCCAGTTCGATTCCCAGTCACGGCACATACCCAGGTTGCAGATTCAGTCCCCAGTTGGGGTGCATGCAAGAGTCAACGGATCAATGTTTCTCTCTCACATAGATGTTTCTCTCTCTCTCCCTCTCATTTCCTCTCTCTCTCTCTCTAAAATCAATAAAAACATATCCTTGGATGAGGATTAAGAAAAAAGTTTTGAAACCACAAAAGACAGAAAAAGAGTACAACATAAATTGAAACAGAAAACATGCAAAACGAATTGAGAACAGTAACAAATATGGTAGCTATTAATGCAATTATGTTAATAATCACTGTGAACATCAATGGTCTAAATGCACCAATTAAAAAACAGAGATTGTCACAGTGGATTAAAAAACATGACCCAACTTTATGTTGTCCACAAGAAACTAACTTCAGCCGTGGACAGTTTGGCTCAGCAGTAGAGCATCGGTCCACAGACTAATGAGTCGCAGGTTTGATTCTGGCCAAGGGCACATACCTCGGTTGCAGTTCGTCCCCGGACCTGGTTGGGGTCGTGTGGGAGGCAGCCAGTTGATGTGTCCCTCTCACGTAGATGTTTCTCTCTATCTCCCTTTCTCTCCCTCTCTCTCCCTCCCACTCTATCTGAAGATAAATAGAAAAAATATCCTCAGATGAGGATTAAAAAAAAAAGACACTCACTTCAAATCTAAGACATGTATGGACTAAGAGTAAATGAAAGGAGAAAATTATACCATATTAACACTATTCAAAAGAAAGCAGAAATAGCTATATTAATTAATTTTAGGCAGAGTAGACTTCAAAGCAAGACAATTATCAGGGACAAAGAAGGCGGTTACATACGGATAAAGGCTTCACTTCTCTAAAAAGACATAACAATTCTTAACGTGTATGTTCCTAACAAGGAAATATCAAATTACATGTGACAATAACTGACAGAACTGCAAAGAGAAACAGATAAATGTACTATTATAGTTTGAGACTTCAACACCCCTCTATCAGAAATAGATCCAGTCTGCAGATAATTAGTAAGGACATGGCTGATCTCAACCACATCAATAATCACCTGAATATAACTGACATTTATAGACTACTTCATTCAACAATGTCAGAATACATGTCTTCTCATGTTCCCAGGAAACATTCAGCGATATTGACCACATTGTAGGCCATAAAACACATCTTAACAAATGTAAAAAAAAAAAAAAATAGAAATCATACAATATCTGCTTTTAGATCACAATAGAGTTAAACTTGAAATCAATAACTGCAAAATCCTCAAAATACATGGAGATTAAACAACATACTCCTAAATAAGACATAGGTAAAAAGTATTCTCAAGATAAATTTTAAAATATTTTTGAACTAAATGAAAATGAAAGCACAACTTACCAAATCTTGCAGGATGCAGGGAAAGCATTGCTTAGAGGCAAATTTATATCACTGAGAGCACATACTAGAAACAAAAGAGATCTGAAATCCATCATCTAAGCTTTCACATTAGGAAACTAGGAAAAAAAGTGCAAATTAAATCTAAATTATGCATCAGAAAAGAAATAATTAGCAGTATTATTTACAATAGCTAAGATCTGGAAATAGGCCAAGTGCCCATCAGTAGATGTGTGGATAAAAATGCAGTGGTACATTTACACAACGGAATGCTATGTGGCTGTAAAAAAGAAGGGTTTCTTACCCTTTGTGACAGTATGGATGGACCTGGAGAGTGTTATGCTAAGCATAATAAGCCAGTCAGAGAAAGACAAATATCATATGATCTCACTTATTTGTAGAATCTAATGAACAAAATAGGTCCAGAGGCATGGATACATGGAACAGTCTGACAGTTTTCAGCAGGAAGGGAGTGGGGAAACAGGAAGAGATTAACCAAAGAATTTATATGCATATATGCATAGCCCACGGACATAGACAATAGTGTGATGAAGGCCTGGGGTGGGGCAGGGGCTGGGTGGAGGAACGCAAAGAGGAGGGAAATGGAGGACGTCTGTAATACTGTCAGTGATAAAAATAAAAATAAAGAATTTGAGCAGAAATCAATGAAAATAAAAAAGGAAAAAGACAAAATCAATAAAACCACAGCTAGTCCTTTTAAAAATTGATAAAATCCATAAGTCTCTAGCCAGACTAAATAGAAAGAGAGTGAGGACACAAAGTACTAACAGTAGAAGTAAAAGAGGGGACATCAGTACAGATCCCATGGAAATTATGAGGATAAAAAAAGAATACTATGAATAAATGTATGTCCATAAATTTAATAACCTAGATGAAATGGATCAATTTCTTGAAAGATGCAAAATTGCCAAAACTCATGCTAGAAAAATAGACAATCTAAATAGGCCCAAATCTATTAAAGAAATTGAATCAATAATTAATGTAATTCCAACAAAAAAAGCACTAGGCCTAGAATGGGTCACTGGTGAATTCTACCACACATTTAAGGAAAAAATTATGCCAATTCTCTACAATCTCTTTCTGAGCACAGAGGCAGGAGTAATACTTACATAACACACACATATACACACACACACACACACACACACACACACACGTATAAAGTTAGTAAATGGAACCCAACAATGTATAAAAAGAATTATGAAAAATAACCATATGGGATTTATCTCAAGTATACAATGCTGACTCATCAATTGCAATCATTGTACCATAATCCATCACACGAACAGGCTATACTAGAATACTTTCATGATTATAAGAATAGATACAGAAAAAGCATTTGACAGAATTCAACACCCATTCAAAATTAAAAATCTATGTAATCTAAGAATAGAGGGACATTTTCTCATCCTGATAAAGAATATCTACAAAAAACCTATGGCTAACATCATACTTAATGGTGAGAAGCTCAAAGCTATTTCAATAACAGTAGACTGTCCCCACTCACTACTCCTTTCCAAAATTGTACTAATAACCCTTGCTAATTTAATACAACAATAAATGAAAATAAAAAAGATAAAAATTTAGAGGAAAAAAATGAACTATCCTTGTTTACAAATGACATAATTATCTACCAAGAAAATCTGAAGTGACAAAAAATACTGACTTATATATAATTATAGCAAAGATGCAGAATAAGAGATTAATATACAAAAGTCAATTGCTTTCATATATGTCAACAATTAACAAGTGGATATTGAAATTAAAAGCATAATATCATTTATATTAGCACACCCAAATTAAATTCTTATGTCTAAATCTAACAAAATATGTACAGGTTCTGTATGAGAAAAATAATATGATGCTATGATGAATGAAATCAAAGAATAATTAAATAAATGGAAAAGTATGTCATGTCAATGGGATACTCTAATTGTCAAGATGTCTCTTCTTTTTCTTTTTTTAAATCCTCACCTAAGGATATTTTTCCATTTATCTTCAGAGTGCATGGGAGGGAGAGAGAGAGAAACCTAGATGCGAGAGAGACACGTCAATTGGCTGCCTCCTGCATGACCCGGACCAGAGCCTGGGAATAGAACCGCAGCCAAGGTACATGCCCTTGACTGGAATCGAACCCACAACTTATTGGTCCGTGATGCTCTAACTGCTGAGCCAACCCAGGACAAGATGTCTCTTCTTTTTAACTTATAAATTCAAAAGAAATCCAATCAAATCCCAGCAAGTTACTTTGTAAATATTGACAAAGTTATTCTAAAGTTTGTATGAAGTTGCAAAAGACCCATGATAGCCAACACAATATTGAAGGAGCTGTGGCAATATAATGGAGCAAAGATAGACTTTTCAACTAATGGAGCTGGAACAACTGGACATCAACATGAAAAAAAGAACTCTAGACACATATCTTATACTCTTTACAAAATTAATTCAATATGGATCACAAGCCATATATAAAATATAAAACTATAAAATTCAGAGAAGATCATGTAGGAGAAAACGTGGGTGACCTTGATTATGTCAGTGGATTTTTAGATACAACAATAAAACCATGAAAAAAATTGATAAGCTAAACTTCATTAAAATAAAAAAATTCTGCTCTTCAAAAGAAATGAGAAGATGAGAAGGAAAAGATGAATTACAGACTGGGCAAAAATGTTGGCAAAAGACATTTGATACAGAACTATTATGCAAAATATACAAAGAATTATTAAAACTCAACATTAAGAAAACAAGTAGTTTGATTAAAAAATAGGCCAAGAGCTTAACAGACACCTCACCAAAGAAGACATACAGATGGCAAATAAGCATTTGAAATGATGTTCCACATCATATATCATCGGGGAAATGCAAATTAAAATAACAGTGAGATACCGCTACACACCTATCAGAGTGGTCATAATCTAGAACACTGATGACATCAAATTTGATGAGAATATAGATCATGAGGAACTCTCAATCATTACTGGTGGGAATGCACAATGGTACAGTCACTTTGGAAGACAGCTTGGAATTTCCTTACAAAACTAATTATACTCTTACCATAATATCCTGCAATCACTCTCCTTGGTATTTATCCAAAGGAATTAAAAACTTATGTCCACACCAAAACTAGCATATGGTTGTCTGTAGAAGCTTTATTCATAATTGTGCAAACTCAGAAGTAACCACCATGTCCTTCAATGGTGAATGAATAAACTGTGGACATCCAGACAATGAATTATAAATCAGTATATCACCCTGGTGAGTGATGTTGACAATGGGGGAGGCTATGCATGTTGTGGGCAGGGCATAAATATGTACCTTCCCCTTAAATTTTTTGTGAAATTTATACTGTTTTAAAAATAAGCCTCAATAAAAAAGAACAGAAGAGGAGAGGTTGCGAAAGAAAAAGATGAAAAAAATATTCAATATTAACAATAAGCATAAGATAAAACAACCGGAATTGCTGCGTTAAATACAATGCTAGAAGTAAGCATGAGAAAGCTGGATTGGGTATATTAATATCAGATAAGGCAGACCTCAAGACAGAGTATTACAGGAGAAAAAAGGCATTTCATAGTGATAAATATGTTGATTTTCAGGAAGATATAACAATCATAAGTATGTATATGACTAGTAATAGAATTTAAAAATACATTATGTGAAATATTAACTGAATTAAAAAAATAGAAAAATCTATACATTTAATTAAAAAATTTAACATCCCTCTCTCAGGTGTACATTGTATGTTCATCAAAACAGACCATACTCTGGGCTATAAAACAAGTTTCAATTTGGCAAAAATTGTGAATGTTCCAATATGGATAAAAGACTGAAATTTTACAGACAATTAAATTACAAATTAGTAACAATATGGTATCTATATAATCACAAAGGCCAAAGAATAAATCACAAGAAATATTATAAATTAGTTTTGCCTAATGATAATAAAACAATAAAAAATAAAAATAAAAGAGATTAAGTTAAGAGAAAATTTTATAGCATTAAATGCTTATATTTGAAAACAGAAGTCTAATATCAATGATCCATATGTACAGCTAGAAGAAGAGCAAAGTAAATATAAAGTAGTTAGAAACAAGAGAGTGATAAAGATTAGAGCAGATATCTGTGAAACAGAAAATAAAAATATAATAGAGAAAATTATAAATTTGAAAGTTGTTTCTTTGAAAGTATTAACAGAATTAATATATCCCTAGGTAGACTGATAGAGAGAGCAATACTGTATCAGTAATAAAATATGGTATATTAGAATATATGCAGAGATATGAAATGGTACTAAGGGAATATTATGATCGATTTTATGGCACTAAATTTAATAACTCAGTCAAAATGGGTAAACTACTAAAATTTTTTAAATGACAGAAAGTGGTACAAGATAAAACAAAATCTGAAGAATCATATACCCATTAAGATTATTCAATTAGTTATCAAATATTCTTCCACAAAGAAAATTCCAGGTCCAGATTGCTTCAGTGATTAATTTTATGAAACATTTATGGATGTACTACTACCCATCTTACACAAATATTATGAGAAAGTAGAGGAGGGAGCATGTATCAAGTTGTTTTATAAGGCAAACAAAGTATTGATAGCAAAGCCTAACAAAGATATTCTAAAAATAATGTTACATATAAATATTTCTCATGAACATAGAACAAAACTTTTAAAAAATGCATTTGAAAATTGAATCCAGCAATATAGAAAATGATAATATATCATGAATAAATGGGTCTTCTTCCAGAAAAGCAAAATTGGTTTAACATTCAAAACCAGTCAATGTGATTTGTCATATTAACAGAATAAAGAAACTTCACATTTCCATCTCATTAGATGGAGAATCCAACACTTACTCCATAATTCATAAAATAATAATTAAATAAGATTATTAAAAAATACTAAATCATTTACATTAATAATTAATAAAAATTTAATTAACTTCATAATAATTTAAAACTTTCAGCAATCTGAGAACAGAAGAAATCTTCCCCATCCTGACAAAGCCCACAACTAGCATTATACTTAAGTATAAAACGTTGAGCACATTTTCTCTATTATGTCCACTCTCATTAATTTCATCTGCATTGACATGGCTGTCTTGAGTCAATAAAATATGCTAGGAAAATAAAAGACATATTTATTAGAAAGAAAGAAAGAAATTTTCTTTATTCTCAAATAATATGATCACCAGACTAGAAAATCCCAAAGAATCCATAAAAACTACTAGAAATAAGTAAATCTGTTAAAGTTAGAAGACAAAAATATCAATATATAAAAATCAACTGTTTCTATATACTAATAACAAACTATTTGAAGTTTAATTTTAAAAATATTGAAAATAACTTAAAAATACAACAGACTTAAAAATAAATTTAACCAGGATGGTGCTAGACCCCTACACTAAAAGCCACAAAATATAGCTGAATAAAATTAAACAGACGTTTGTAAATGAAGAGATATACACATTCATACATGAGAAGACTTAATCCTTCAAAGATGTCAATTCTTACAAATTCCTGTATAGATTCAATGACATCCTGTTTAATATTGTTTAACCAAGCATTTTCCAGTTATTAAACATGAAAATCCACTTTTACTGGAAACAAATATTGACATCTCCAAGAACACTAGTTTGTGAATTACATTAATTTGAAAGTCACTGATATATTTTCATAAGAGTTTCAGAATAGAGGAAAAACAGAATTAGAGTCCTCAAGATAGCTTTGCCAGCTTCAAAATTCACTTAATTTAGACTAGCTTATGTTGCATTTTTTCCTAGTTCTGTCTAATTGAGGGGAAACTCAGTATCTTTGCTCTAAGTTCTATATTTTCTATGAAACTACAACCCCCCAAAGGGAAGGTGTATGTCTGTTTTATTCACCTTTGTATTAGCCAGTATCAGGCACAGTCACTGCCTGGTGTGTGGTTAACTCATTTATTTATTCTTTCATCCATTTATTTCTCAAACATTCAATGAGCCCTCACCTTGTGTCAGGTGCTGTTTTAGGTCCTGAGGATATAGCAGGAAACAAAACAAAGCTCCAGCTTGCACAGACCTTAAAATAAACATTTGTAAAATGAAAGAATGAGTGAAAAAGAAAAACACCTCCTAGTAATGATGCTAATACACATTTATAATTTTATGTTTTCCGTGCATATCATTTCATTGGGGTTTCCTAACCATGATGCAGTGTAGGCAGAGCGAAGTGATGTTTCTATTTTGTAGATAAGAAAACAAGATCGAAGAGAGGACAGGTTGCTAAGAGAACAATGATGAAGCAAGGACATGCATCTTGGTCTCCAGAGAGGAAATCTCACTTCCGTTCTTCTTCCTTTAAAATGGGCCAGAGAAAGGATGAAAATAGACAAGCCCCACAACCTAGGATTTATTAAAGCTGCCACCCCCTTGGCCCAAACAGAGAAAAAAACGGGTGCTCGCAGCCCCGACGTGGTGTTGCGCAGCCGCAGCTGTGGCCGGGACAGCGCGGTGCCTTGTTAAAAGCAGAGAGAAGCATGGCTGCTTTGACAGTTTTCTCTTGTGGCCTGCAGAGGATCAGACATTCATCACACAGTTATTTATTTATCCTATCTCAGACACTGCCCTCAATAGCACAAGTGTGGAAAAAGCAGATTCCCTTTACCCAGGGAAGACCAAGGCTGACGAGTCCATAATTAAAAACCACCGCAGCAGCTGACACGCGCGCCTGCCTGAAAAGCTGCAGAAGGGTCGTGAAGCAAAGACAGGTTTCTTCTTATGAGAGTAAAACAAACTTTGGCAACACAGGGGGAGCTGTGTGCCAATGAGAGTAAGAAAGACTTGAGGGGGCATGGAGGACAATTAGCTCGATGTGAGTTCGAAACGCAGAGCTTCCGTGAAATAACAGCAAGTGTGATGTGAGAGGCTGTAGAACCACGAAGGGCTGGGAGAGGAGCCCACCGGAGGACTTGCACTTTTAACCCCACAGCTGGAGGTAGAGATGAAATTCTAAGAGAAGCTTCTGCTGACTCACCCTCCTCTCCCCCAATGACAAAGGTAAAGGGAACAGGAAGATGCATTATTTAATTTGAAAACTCACAACAATGTTAAAGGACCCCGGAGGAGCAGAAAGGGAGGCTATATTGTAATAAAGGTATGTTAAGATATACCAAAAATAGCTAAAAACATAATTGTTGAGGCTATTAAATAAAAGTATCATTTTCTCTAAGAATGATTTGATTAATAGCAATGAGAATGTGCACTGATACAGCCCTCCTTATTGGACTGGGGACAGTGAATGGTAGGGCTTTGGAAGGCTTCGCTCGTTCAGCTCCCAAGGACACGAAGCTTCCCTTTTGGCTGATACTCACTGTGAGATGTCATCAACGCTGATTTTATTTCCAAAGACCTCCAGAAGCTGGTGAGCGGCACTGAGTTAATTGAAAAAGATCTTTACATGACTTTCTGTCCTTTTTCTCTAGTACTGAGAAAACTTCCCAGGTGATCTTTAAAATCATGTTTCCTCTGTTTGTATTTCTTTCTAAGGCTTACTACGTGTCTTGTCTGAAATTTTTAGTACTTTTAGAACTATTTTAGATAAAGAGAAGAAAAAAATTGCCAAAGTTCATAAAAGGGTTCAATAAAGTAACATAAATGAAAAAAAAGAATTATTTGAAATTACTAGTTTCTTCATAGCACTAGCCTTAAACATCTTCCATCTATAGTTTGTAGGGGAGAGGACCATGAGGGAGAGGATTAAAAACCCAACTAAATATAAAGATGTCATTTAGCTACCCAGGTTAGACAAGAAGAAGTCCTTGGAAAAATAGCAGCCTTGATGGCTCCTGGGATTATAATGCAGAGGGTGGAAGTACCAACCAGGGGCACCCAGTAGACCCACAGGTGTCCTGACTTCAGGGTAACTGAAAATCTCTTCACATTCCCAGATGCTTCTCCAACCTCTTCTAATGCCTTAAATTTCATGATTAGAACTTCTGCTCTTTGGCTTATGGGTTTTACCATTTTGACAAAGATTCTGTGTAATGTGAATCTTGCTGGGGATCACAGTGTAAGCCTTTATACAAGAACATGAATTAGACCCACTTATAATAGCTTATTTGGCTGAGGGGTAAAAGTGTGGGGAGGGCATAACATCAGACATCAGAGACACAGATAAAAGCAAAACAGAACTAAAAGTAAATATTGAAATGAAATTTAAATTAATATTTTTATATATAGCTAGGTGAGATTGAAATTCTTATTGCTGCTGTGATTTTTATCTAGTTCATACTTTGAGTTTGAAACCATGGTGAAGAAGAAAGATGTCAAAAGCCTGGAGATGAGCAAATGATCCTTCTTTTTTCAGGAAAAGAAGATAAATTTCAGCAAATAATAGACTACTAAACACTGAAATAAATAAGCTGAGTCATTTTTTACAGCTTTAGTGAGATGTAATTCACCCATTTAAAGCATACATTTCAATGACTTTTGCATATATAAAGATGTGCATCCATTTTATAAGATTTTCATTGCCCCCCTCCCAAAAAAATCTCTACACCATATCACTGAGCTTTATGCCTCATGTCCCCAGTCCCACAGCTGCAGGCAACCACTAATCTATTCTCTGTCTGTAGATTGGTCTATTCTGGACATTGGATTTAAACTGATTCTTAATGCTCATTCTTTCTTTTTTTTCCCCAATTTTTATTAATTTATTTTTGTTACAGATGTTTCTCCTTTTTCCCCCCTAGACACCCTCCTCCCCATCCCCCCCAACCCCCCAGCATTGTTGTCCATGTCCATTGGTTATGTATACATGCATATAAGTTCTTTGGTTCATCTCATCCACCCCCCCAACTCCCCTACTCTGAGGTTTGTCAGTCTGAACCATACTCTTTCTATGTCTCTGGGTCTATTTCGTTTATCAGTGCACCTTGTTCATTATATTCCACAAACAAGTGAGATCATGTGGTATTTGTCTTTCTCTGATTGACTTGTTTCGCTTCGCATAACACTCTCGAGATCCCTCCATGTCATTTCAAAGGATAAGAGATCTTTCTTTCTTACAGCTGCATAGTATTCCATATATCATTCTTTTATTTTTTAAGAACAAATATTGCCAAAACATACTGACTTCTTTGTTGATTAAATTACAATAATCTCCCTTAAAAATATTTTGCACAAGATATATGTAAATAGCCACATATCACTTTCCTGAGGGGAAAAAAAAACAAACATTTGAAATACTCCAGTCAACCAAAAAGTTAGTACACATACGAAACTCAAAATGGACAAATTACAGTACAAAATAAATCAACAACCAGTTACACACACTTAACAGGTATTAAACTGTTTATAATATATATCAAATGTCTAAAACAATACTTTAAAGAAGATATATATGAAAAATACATTATTAGTAATAAAATCTGAATCCAAAGGTCCAGTTCATAATAGTAACACTGATAAAGAAGGGGCAATAGAGAAGGAAACAAGAAAAGCTAGAGACTCTCTCGTCTTAACACAGGACAAGTTGACACCATAATTGAAGAGAAAAAAATAGATTCAACATGATTTATAAAACCTTAAGGCCTTCTATAATTAAAAAGTAAATTTATAGTCTAGTTTATAAAGAGAGAAAAAATAGTTAAAAATGGTAGCAAAATAGAGACGTAAGGAACTATAACCAAAACATTTCTATCTCCTGTTCCCAGGCTCACTTCACATTGTTCAGACCTCATTTTAAATGTCTTTTCCTTCCAAAGGTGCCTAAATTAGGCCTAGACTTTATCTCAAGATTGAGATACATCTCCTTAAACTGCATCCCACATCTCTCAACTTCCGCATTATTAACATTAATCTCACATATAATTACATGCCCTCTATTCTGCTCATAGATGCATTATATGCAATAGGCATCTTATAAATACATACTAAATGACTGAATAACTGGTTTCATTTTTTATTTTAAGTACGGAATGAGCCAGCAAGATTTCAGAATCCTAAAAATATCAATTATTCCATTATGTGGAATATATAAGAATCTATAAAAGTCATGTTTTTTGGTGAACATCTGTTGGCATGCACAGTGCTCATGGTGATATATTAAATGCAAATACAATCCAACAATCCAAGTTTGTACTAAAATACACATGAGAGAGAGAGGAAATGGATGAGCGAGAATGAAGTAGAGAGAGGGTGAGAAGGGAGAGATTGGAAAGAATGCTAGTTATCATTGACTATTTCTGGGAAGTTAAAACAGAAGTGTTTATTTCACATGATTCTCTTTGCTCTATTTTTAAAACAAATAGTTTCTTTTAGTATTTTGAAAGAGTTCATTTGGGGTTTTATGTTTTAGAAATTATTATTTTTACTTTTTATAATCCCTGTTGTTCTTACTTTCATTTTATTATTTGGTTTGTTAGTTTTAATTGATTATCTTTTTTTACTTCCATCCCAACAATCAGTGAACTTATTTTACTTTTTACATTTTCATTCTCTTTTTTATTTTATTTTAAAGGTAGAATTCTTTATGCTTTGTAAGATCATATTTACATATTATTCTTTTACTCTTTCTTTATCCTTGTTTTAGTCTTACACCTGTAATTAGATGTCTTGAATGTTCACCATCACATTATCTCTTGACTGGATGAAGATCATCTCCTGGTAGTTTCCTCTGGAAAGACTCATGAGAACTGCCTGAGCCCTTCCTGGTGTAAACTCGTTATCTGTGGCCTTGACAATGAATAGTAGCTTAGTTGGATATAATATCCTTGGATCACACTTTCTTTCCTTGAGTTTCTTTAAAATGCTGCTCCAAGATTGCCTTGCTTTGTATGTTGATTTTGAGAGGTTTGATTCCAATACTATTTTCTTACTTTGGTTTTTTAGAGACTAAGTCCTGAGAATTTTTCTTCATCTTTAAATTGTAAGCACTTTACTAGTCAACTATTTACTAGTCAATTATTCCAGGAACCCAGTGGACCCTTTTAATACATAGGTGTAATTCTTTTATTTCAAGAAAGTTTTCTTTGATTACATATTTTTCTGATTCAGTTTTACTGATGTGTAATTTATGTACATTAAGATTCAACCATTTTAAATGTAGAGTTGGATGACTTTTGATAAATGTACACATTTGTATAACTCAAGTAACCACCACCACAATCAAGATATAGGACATTTTCATAACTCAAAAAAATCCCTTGAACCCGTTTCAGTTCATTTCTTCCCCCCCAACACACTTGTACCACCATTCCTTGGATCTAAGCAAGCACTGATTTGATTTATATCACTGCAGATTAGATTTGACTTTCATAGAATTTCATATAAATGGAAACATACGGTATGAACTGTATTGCATCTGGTTTCTGTTTTGTCTTGCTTCTCTTTCTTAGCATGGTTTTGGAATTTATCCACATTGTTGCACGTGTCAGTGGTTTATTCCTTTTTATGGATAAGTAGTATTCCATTGCATGTATACATCGCCCTCTGTTTATGAATTTACCCATTGATACACATTTGTGTTGTTTCACTTTTTAGCTGTTAGGAATGAGCCTTCCATGAAAATTTGTGTACAAGTCTTTTTGCAAACATATGTTTGTGTTTCTCTTATGCAATAGGAGTGGACTTGCTGGTTCATTCAAGTGTAAGTGTACATTCAATTTTATAAGAAACTACCAAACTGTTTTGAAAAGTTCTTGAACCATTTTTACATTCCCACCAACAATGTACAAGTGTTCTGGGTATTCCACCTTCTTGCCAATATACTATATTTTTAGTTTCTGTTTTTGTGTTTTGTTTTTTATGTCTTGACTTGAGAGAGAGAGATTGATTTTTTTGTTCCACTTATTTATGCTTTTATTGGTTTATTTTTGTATGTGCCCTGACTGGGGATCAAAATACAATCTTGGCATATTGGGACTACACTCAAACCACTGAGATACCCAGCCAGGGTCTCTTTGATTACTTTTTAATTTTAGCCACTCTAGGGGTGTGTGTAGTGGTATCTAACTGTTGCTTTAATTTGTATTTCCCTGATGACTAATGATGTTGAGTACCCTTTTTGTGTAATTACTGGCTCCCCATATTTCTTCTTTTGAGAAGTTTCTGTTCAAATATTTGTCAGTTTTTTTTAGAGCTGCTTGTCTTTATATTATTGAATTGTAAAAGTTTTAAAAATACTTTCTACATATAATTTCTTTAACATGTATATCAATTGTAAATATTTTTCTGAGTCTGTGCCTGCCTAGTAATGTTCATAGGAGTATCTTGAAAACCAGGCATTTAACATTTTTATGAAGTCCATGTCACCCAGTTTTAATGTTACTTTCATAATATGATTACCTCCCAAAAGCCCTATCTCTAATATCATCACTTTGGGAGTCATAATTTCAACATGTGATTTTGTGGGTACACAAACATTCAGGCTATAGGATTCTGCTCCTGGCCCCCCAAATTTATGTCTTCCTCACATTCAAAATACATTCATTCCATCCCAATAGCCCAAAAGTCTTAACTCATTCCAGTATCAACTTTAAAATCCAAGTTCAAAGTCTCCTTTAAATATATAAATCATATGTGAGTGGGACCCAAGGAAAGATTCATCTTGTTCAAATTCCTCTGCAGTGGTGAACCTGTGGAACCAAACACGTTACGTGCTTGTAAAATACAACACTGGGACAGGCATAGGAAAGACATTCCCAAAGACAGACAGGAAAAAAGGAATGCCAGGTGCCAGGTAAGTCCCATACCTAACAGGGCAAACAAGACTTTAAACAAGGCTGGAGAATAATGCTCCTGGGCTCAATGCTGTGCCTTCCAGGCCCACAGGGGTGGCAACGCCACCCCACAGCATGGCCCCGTCGTGTGTGGAGTGCAGCTCATGATGCGAGGCAACGCTGGGCAGCCTATGAAAAGGTCTGCGGGGGGCCAGCTGCCCCTCCTTAGAAACTGCTCTGCGCCCCCCACCCCAGACTTACACTCTGGGCCTCTGATGGTAGTGGCTGCCCAGAAGATCTCCGAATTGCCTTCAGGTCACTCTTCCATTGTTTTTGCAGAATAGCTTCTGGCTTCCTATGAGAGTCATACAAACCTCCCTATGGAATGGTCACTTGGCCATACCCTTAGTGTTCTCTTCTGACCATTTTTAATAATATGGATAGACCAAGAATCATCCAAATCTATCCATTCTGCTTCCTTTTTGCTTAACAATTCCATCTTTAAGTAATTTAGCTCTTCTCCCATTTTACTATAAGAAGTCACGAGAAGCCAAGCCACACCTTCAACATTTTGTTTAAAAATAGCTCCATCTTTATATCAATAAATGTGTAGTATGCTGTACACCTGAAACTAATATTTAATGTCAACTATAAATAAAAAAGAAAATAAAAAATAAATAAGGTAAACAAAAAAAATAATTTCACCTACATATCCAACTTTATTAAGCTCGTACAAAACTCTGGATCATGAACACAATTCAGCCAAATTATCACAAGGATCACTTTTCCTCTGATGTCTCATAACATGCTCTTCATTTTTGCCTGGTACCTCATCAGAACAGCCTTACCATCTGTATTTCTACTCACACTCTGTTTAGTACTGTGCAGGTGTTCTCTAAGAAAAGTGAGCCTTTCCCTCCAGCTCTCCTCTGTTCTTCCTGAGCTCTCCCCTGAATTGCCCTGAAAGGTCTGTCCACAGCAACGTAGGCTCTTTCTAACTTGTTCAAAACTCCTCCAGTGTCCACCTATTACCCAGCTCCAAAGCTGCTTCTACATTTTTAGGTATTTGTTACAGCAACACACCGCTCCTGGTACTAATTCCTGTTTTAGTACATTTGTGATTCTAGAACAAAGAGATGGTTGGCTTAAAAAACAAACATTTATTTTTCATAATTGCAGAGGCTGGGAAGTTCAAGATCAAGGTGCCAGCAGACTAGGTGTCTGGTGTGAGTCTAGTTCCTGGTTTACAGATGGCCATCTTCTCATTCTGTCCTCACATGGCTGAAGGGCAAAGGAACTCTCTGGGGTCACTTTTATAAAGGAACTAATTCCACTCATGAGGGCTTCGCTTTCATGACCTGATTACCTCTCAAAGGTTCCACCTCCTAATACCATCATGGGGAGATTTCAACATAGGAATGTCCGGACGGACATTCAGTCTATGGCACTTCTCCTTTCCCCTTAACATGGTTAAAAAACACTGACAATATTAGGTGCTGGTGAAGAAACAGAGAAACTGGAACTGCTATGTTGTTGTTGGACAAGCAAATTGGAAAAGGGATTGTAGAAAGCCATATGGCAGTTTCTTATGAAGTTAATCAAATACTTAATATACTGCTCACCAACCCTACTCCTAATCCCAAGAAAAATAAGAATTTATGTCCATACAAAAACCTCTACATAAAAGTTTATAGCAGCTTTATTCATAATTTCCCCAAACTAGAAACAACCCAAATATCTATCAGCTTATGAAGGAATACACAGTGGAATTCATACAATGGAATATTATAATAGATTAATACCCAGCAATCTCACATGCCTTAATTTAAGTGAAGAAAGTGAGACTCAAAAGTATATATACCGCATGATTCCAGTTATATCGCAATCTGAAAAAGGCACAATAAAGGGACAGAAAAAGATCAGTGATTTTCTGAGACTAAGAATGCAGGAGGAAATTGACTAAAGCAATGGGCTAGAGGAGACATTTGGGATGGTAAAAATATTCTATATATTAAGTATGGTGATCATTGTTTCACTATGCATTTGGTCAAATTCACAGAACTGTACACCTAATAAAAGGGAAAAAAATGTTTTGATCAAGTATACATCAATGATCCCAACTTAAAAAAAAATGAAGAGAGTGGAGACAAAAATTGCACAGGCAGAATATGCCTGCTGTAACTATATTGGAACTCAATTCCCAAGTTTGCTGAGACACATAAATATAAATCCATGAACTGGATGTGTGTACATCCATCGGTGCATGCGTATACATCAAAGAAGCTCATTGAACTCCAAGTAGATGAAATCAAAGAGACTGGCACCAAGATACATTATAATCAAACTTTCAGACCCAACGTTCAAGTGAAAAAAGAGAGTGTATAGTATTTAAAAGTCCAGTACAGCAAGAAAATATAACAATGCATGATGCATGTAATAGCAGAACATCAAAATATATGAAGCTGGCATGTACTTCAACATGGATAACCCTTGAGGCCATTATGCTAAGTAAAATAGGCCAGTCATAAAGGACAAATATTGTGTGATTCTGCTTATGAGGTCATCAGAGTAGCCAAAATGATGGAGAAAGCAAGTAGAATGGGGCTGCCAGGGGCTGGGGGTGGTAGCTGGGGAGTTGTTTAATGGGTATAGAGTGTCAGTTTTAAAGGGTGAAAGTTCTGGATATGGATAGTGAGGATGTTGCACATGGTATCAATGTATTTAATGCCAATGAAGTGTACAATTAAAAATTACTGAGATGATAACCTTTGTTTTATATACATGTAGTAGCACAATATTTTTAACAAAAAGGGAATAGGTGGAGAAAAATTGGCAATAACAAACATAGACAACTTAAAAAAATGTATTTCTAAAACACAGAGCAAAAACAAGAAAGTGATGACTGGGATGGGAATGGATTAAAATAGTTATTTCTTTAATATGGGAGAAATTCTAGCATGCCTGAGTACTGATTGGAATGATCCAGTAGAGAGGATGATAGAGGACAAAGTGGATGATATAGAGCAATTCCTGGAATGAACCCTTGAGTAGGTTAGAGAGAGTTGGATTTATTGCAAAGTGGAAGTATTGGCCTTAAGTAGCAATAAAATATTTATTCTCTACTAAAACTAAATAATAATAGTAATATCTATAACAATATAATAACAACCATCATTGACGTAGCACCTATTGGGTGTCAGGCATCATTAAAAGCATTTCATAGACGTATGTTATCCTTACAACAACCTTATGAGATAGTCATAATTCCCATGTCCTTCTACAAACAAGGAAACTGAGGCACAGAGAGGTTAAGTACCTTGCTCGGTCATGCAGTTAGACAGTCTGACTCCAGTGCCTGTTCACTAACAAGAAAATTGCACTTTAAATCTTTATCAGAACACTGAGGCTCAGATAGGTCCATGAACTTGCCCCAGGTCACACAGCTATTGAATGTGAAGCTGGGTATACTGGATCTCAAAGAAAAAGCTCTTCCCAGAACCTCATGCTGCCTTCCCTCCGGGAACAACCCTGGCACAGATCAAACCCTAGCTTATCACACCTCTCCAGACTGTAGTTTTGTTGGTGTGACACCGACACCAGGAAGCCTGAGTATGCACCCTATCGCTGCCCCTTTCCAGGTGTGTGTGCTTAGTTGGGTTCCTCTATGTGTCTCCAATTTCCTAGATGAAAAATGAAAATGAAAGTAATACCTCCTATGGTCTGTGAGGAGTAAATGATTTCTAATAGTGTTCTGCACACTATAAACAATCTATGTGTTAGCTACCATTTTTAATTTTTATGCCCTGCATGTCCAATTATCATAATTATCTCATTCATATAATGCATTGTTAGCACAAGCTCATTGAATTCTTTATGGTTACAGAGTCTCATGCTAGGACACATGATACACAAAAGTGAATTGAACAGTATTACATAAACATATAAATATATATGGATAAGCACACATATGTAAACAGAGCCACATAATTTTTAATTTGGATAGGAGAGTTTGAATCACAAACTCCCAGCTCTCTGCTTTCCCTCATCTTAATGAACTTCCAGTGCCTGACTGGATAAGTGAATGAATCAAAAGTGTCACAGTTGGGGTTGTACCTCCTGCATTGCCGAATACAAGCCCAGTCCATTGTAGGTATTTAATAAATGTTTGCTTAGCAAAGAGATTTGAAAGTAGCATAAGTAATAGCCATGAAAGACAGAATGATATGTGTGCTTCACATCCCAGCTGAGTGTTACAACATCCCTAAATGTACACTGGATGCAAAGTCTATCTGGACATTGGAGATGTTGATGCCAATAAGGAAATATCAGACAGGGAGGGAGCCACTCATTATTTCCAGAAAACTACATGGATGCAGGCTGCTAAAGATGCACCATGAGCCAGTAAAGAGCCTTTGTTATTGACTGTTCATAGGCAAATGGTTGTCATCTGGCTTCTGACAAGAGATTATAGTTTTCCAAAGTGGAAGCATTTCCCTAGGTAAATGTACCTTGTGATCTATTCCACTTCGATGGAACTGACATATTTGGTGTTGGATGCCTTCCATGGGAAGTTTTATCATTTAATTATAACTAAGAACACTGACTACATCCCAGCGGCTTGGGGGAATTACCTACCCAAAATGCAGGATTCTCCATAAAAGACAAGGAACTTATTTCTGATCCACAGACTCAAGATTTTGATTCCCTAAAAGTGATAAACATTTCAGGCTCCAAGAAAAAGAGGTGCCCTAACTATGAGGTATATGATGTATTCCAAATTAGAGGACACCAACTTGAGCCACTCTGAAAGGCATTTCAGTGGTTTGGAAAGAGATATGTTAGGCCCTCACTCCATGTGGCCAGCACAGGCCCCTCTGCCTCTGTCAGTCATGATCTACAGGATCCTGGAAAATGTACCTCTCAGTGCCACCTGGGGAACCACGCTGCTTCATTATTCTGCTGCAGTGAAAGGAAACAAGAATGCTGCTCTGGGCTTTTCATTTTTTGCTCTCATAACCTCAAAACTGCATTAAAGGGATGGAGCTTTCAGGCAACCTATTTCATTAAGGAAATTAATTCAATGTTACAGAGAGATTTGGGGCTCACAGCATTGCTGCTATGATGGACACCTTCGGTCTGGATTCGAGCATTGGAGGCAGTTTTGGGCAAGGAAGCACTGAGATCCGTTTTACCATGCAGGGTCTTCAGCAGCAGTTCTCAATCCTGGCTATACATTAGAATAATTTGTGGATCTTTAATAAAAAAAGTACTAGAGCTTTGCTTCCTACTTCATACACTCTGATTTAATTGGTTAGGGGTGTAGTCTTGGAACTGGTATGTTTTAAGGCTCCTGAGACGATGCATATGAACGGGCATGGTTGAGAATCATGGCCCAGTGTAAACGTCTCCAAGTCAGTGTTGCCCCATCAGAAAGAAGAATCTTAAATGGTAAAATGTCTCTGATAAAAGCTGAGTCTTCTCCTTGGCTCCAGCTCCAAGTGGACATGACTACTGTAGTTCCAGCTTCTGCAGGTGACACCAAATTTGGGGCTCTAGTGACATCTCTCCTTCCTTTGTCCTTTTAGCCAGAAGGAGACAGTGGCCCGCAGGTGCTAATCTCTGGGCTCCATCTGCCCACGTTGGGGCCTCAGCTCTCCCATTTCCTTAGGTTACCTTTGTTTTAAATGCTTGGAGAGATTTCTGTTTTACTGGATGGACTCCTACTGATATATATCCCATCTTTAGAAAATGCCTATCAAGCATTATATTCCCCTTAAGTTAGTCAAATTTCTCTGGTCCCCTTAAAATTTACCAATACTTGTTTCTATTTCCTCTCCTCATATTTTGCCTTAATCTTCCCTGATCAAGCTTTCATCCCCACTAATCCAACCAATCTATTCTTCAAATAGAATCAACTGTGAAATGTAATAGATATCTCAGTTGTTATCTTACATGACTCCTTAGCGGCAGATGACAGTTAATTATTCTCTCATTTTTCTTTATCCTCACCCGAGGACATTTTTGCATTTATCTTCATATAGAGCAGAAGGGAGAGAGGGAGGAAGAGAGAGAGAGAAACATCGATGTGAGAGAGACACATCGACTGGTTGCCACCCACACGACCCCAACCAGGGCCAGGGACAAACTGCAACCGAGGTATGTGCCCTTAGCGGAAACCGAATCCGGGACTCTCTGGTCCTCAGGCCGACACTCTAACCACTGAGCAACACCGGCCAGGGCAATTATTCTCTTTTTGATAAGGATTTGTCACTTGGTTTACGGGGTTCCCCTTTTTCCATTGCCATCTCCATCTTAGTCCCTGTTTCTGGATCCTCTTGACCTTCTTGAACTCTAAACAGAGCACCAAAGGGATCAGTCCTCAGTTCCACCAGACATGCCACCCACCTGAGGCAGAGGGCTCAGGAGAAACACCCTGTGTTTTTATTCCTCTGCCAATGTTTCCCTTTGTTCTCTCATTGGCCAAGCCCAGCAGAAGCCTACTAACCTGTGATCATGGGAACTACAACCTGCTGACCCAGATTCTGCAGAGCCAGGGAGGTCCAAGGAGTAGATATGATACGGGAAACATTGTGCATTTGTTCATTCCTAGGAATAAACAACACAGAGGGACACATTAATGCAGAAGAAAGAGGAAAGGATTTGGTAGAAACTAAAAGTATCTACATCACTCTCAAACCTCCTCTCTTCTGTCATCAGCAAGTCCTGTTGGCTCAATCCGAGCACATCTCACTGTCTCCTCATTAGGCTTCACCCCATCATCTGTTGCCAGAATATTCCAATGGCTCCTTATGAGGTCTCTTTTGTTGTATTGCCCTGCAATCCCTTGCCTACATAGAAGCCAAGGGCTTCTTTTTTAAATTTAAACACATCTTGTTACTCCCTTGCTGAAACACTTAGACTCAGGCCCGTGGTCCATGCTCATGCAGGTTACGTGGTGTCCAGCTGCGTGGACTAGGAAATGAATGATGCCTCTGTCGTTAAGCAACGTAGAGACCCTGCACAGAACACAAGCAAATCCAGTACTGTGGTTTCCAGAGCCCTAAGAGATGGATCCAAACTGCCTTGGTCTCACCCCTATCATTCTGCCCCTTGTCACAGCCACACTGGTCTTTCTTTTCTTGAACATGCCGAACTGATTCAAATCTCAAGGAGCTTGCATTTGCTGTTTCTTTAACCCAAATGTTCTTCACCCACACCTGCGCATGTCTCTCCCTCACATTTAATTCAGGCTTCTGCTCAGAAGTTTTTTTCTCAGAGACTTTCCATGACCACCTGTGTAAAAGACAGCCTGAAGTTAGTCTCCTTTTAATTTGGTTTACTTTCTTTGTTATGGCATTTATCTACCTGACATTGTATTGTATATGTAGAGAATGTTGTCTCTTTTTCTCTCTAAAACGTTAGCAACCTTTTTGTGTGTGTCTTGATCTCTGCCATGACCCCAGTGACATGAACAGTACCAAGCATGCAGTAGGAGGAGCTCAGTCTATGTTTGAATAAGTAAAAGAAAAACAATCAATGAATAAATGGTGGGAATGTGCTCTTGCCAGAGTTGAAAGTGCCCTTTGTGTAAATGCTTACGCTCTGCCTAGGAAGTTAGTTCCAAATACCATATAAATCTCAGTGTCAGAGTTGCTGAGTTCCATGCAGAAGTCAGAAAAGTGATTTTTCTGCTGAGCCCCATCTCACACATAGGCCTCCAAACAGAATTTATTTTGATCAGTGTTCTCAATGTTCTCCCAAACAACTCCTCTAGGCACTAGCCCTAACTCCACACCAGACTCTCAGTCTCACAGACAAAGTGTTCCATCCACTCACTGCCCTGATTCAAATCACAGAGACTAGAACTCAGCCTAGTCTCTAGGGGCCAAGCAGAAAACAGTCACCATGCCATCACTGGGTCCCCCCTCTTGTTTCTAACTGTACTTCCCGAGCTTCTGAATCAGATGCTCTTAGGCATGTCACTGACAAGGAAGGGAAGCGTTCTGGGCATAGAGACGAGGGTATGCTATCTAAGAAGGCAGCACCTGCTCCCCAGCTGAGCCAGGCAAATTATTCTGCACCAAACGCCTCTTAAGAAACATAGGTTATATAAATGCAAGGTACACTGAAGTATTTATGACAAAATGATATGATGTCTGAGGTTTGCTTTCAAATAACCCAGTGGAAGCAGGGAGAGGAGTGGGCGAGAGGAGATGAAACAAGGCTGGCAAACCATTGTAATTTTGAATCCCAGGGACGGGTACCTGAATATGCCCGCGTGTACTCTTTTCTACCATTTATGTTTGAATCCCTCTGCAACTAAAAGCAAAAAGAAAGAAACAGGCAGAAAGAGGAAGTATACGTTTAACGTCAGCAGAATACCAAACACCTTGCATTATTCTTCCTTTAACACCCCCACCCCCACCCCCAGCAAGTACAGGCTCCAATTTAAAGACTAAACCTTCTCTTTCCTTTGACAAGTGATTCTCGCTCAGCAGACAAGTTCTCATTTCTAAATGAAATGGCACCAAAGGGTATCTAATCCATCTTTCTCTTTTTTGTTGTCCTCTTAAAGACGGAGCTTCTAAATGTATCCAGACTTTCTGAGGAGGTGTTTCTGGTGTGAAACAGGGACACTGGGGAGGGGGCGGGCAGAGCATGCCCACACTAGATGATTTGTCACGGTCTTTGCATGGAGGGTGTCTTTCTGCCACCACATTCTGATACCGAATGCTTCAAGCAAAGGGCCACTGCAGGAACATCTCACACTTTCTTCAGCAGAGTGAATGGGTTCAGGCTCATCATTTGAATGGGTTCAGGCTCATCATCGATGTTATTGGCTGGCATGTATATAAAATTTGGAGAAAAGGGGCTTCCTTCATTGCAATGTACCAGCCTTCCGGCTCCCTTCTCTTCCATATGCTTTTCTAAACAGCTCTCACTCATCTGGCCACCAGCCCAGGCACAGCCCTACGAAGCTTGACCTTTGGGTGGTCCAGAATGGTTATTTTCTACTTCACCCAGGATCTACCTAGTATTCCTAATCAATTTATTAGGTAAAATAATAATAATAATAATAATGATCCAGGCATCTAGGCTAAAGCATTTTTTTTGGCAGAAATCTTGTGCTCTTGCTAACATTTCTTTTGGTCTTAACAATTAATAAACAAATTTTTTCTTAAGTGTCCTTTCCTCCTGCTGACTTGAAGAAAAAAAAAAACACTGAAAAATTCTTGGACTCCACCGTGGGCACTCCCAAAGTAACCCTGCTAATCAGCAGCAGCCTTGGTGCCAGAGGAGGCTTTCCACTGGGTCTGCCCACTCACAGATGGAAGGATGAAGTTTATTAACCACAGGGAAACCGGCTGACAGAGGAAGCAGGGCTCCGACTGGAGCAAGGTAATTATTCCATCCCGAGACACACCCGGCTGGTCCAAGACAAAGACGTGAGGTACTTGGCATTTGTCTGCCTCAGGGCTTCACCAAGATTTTCCTTCCTGCCCCTTACTATCTGTTTTCCTGCCAGGTGCCCAGTATTTCTAAGCTGTTTTAATTTTTTTCACACTTAAAAATTAATTTCTTCTAAAATTTTACAGATTTCGTAATATGGTTACTTCTCACAGGAGAATTTGAAAGAAGCCCTAAAGAATGGATGGTGAAATTTCAGTACTGAGAGCACTCCAGAAAGGATAGAATTTTCCTTTTGGAAAACTTTGCCAGGCTCTTCACACCTCGAAAAAGCAATAAAGAATCTTAGGTCTGACTTTCAGTTGGTAGTCCAGCAATTATTAGCTTAGCGGCTGGGGAGAACTGTCTTACCCTTCAGGACCTCTGTTTTCCGGTGCCTACCACGAAAGGGTTGAGCTGGAGTGGACCATCCCCGAGCCCAGCGTCACGCCTGCGCTCCGGCGATGTGCCCTCCATACGTGGGCCAAGTGAAGGAAGAGGGACTGCTTTATCAGATGAGGATACTAACTTGCATCTTGAAAGCAAGGATCTGCTCACGTGTCTGTCTGGGCCAGGTATCGGCCCCTTGATGAGGGCTTGCCAATCCCAACTGCTTGGTTGGAAACTTAGGGAAGATGGGGCCACGTTCTCTAGTGTCCACATTCTTATAAGATACAGAGAAATCTCAAGGCAACTTGAAACGAAAAGAGGTAATCTGTGCTTCAGATAGATAGTTGGGTCAAGATTTGTGTAGGGACAGGGCAGGTCCATAAACAATACAGGTGAATTATAGACTGTAAAGTGCCATATGTAGAATAAAGTAACAGCCCTGGCCGGTTGGCTCAGCGGTTAGAGTGTTGGCCCACAGACCAAAGAGTTGCGGGATTGATTCCAGTCAAGGGCATGTACGTTGGTTGCGGTTTGATCCCCAGCCCTGGTCAGGGTTGTGCGGGAGTCAACCAATCAATTTGTCTCTCTCACATCGATATTTCTCTCTCTCTCTCTCTCTCTCTCTCTCTCTCTCTCTCCGTCCCTCCCACTCTATCTGAAAATCAATGGAAAAATATCCTTGGGTGAAGATTAACAACAACAACAAAAAAATAAAGTAATTAAAATATACAATATAAAGTAACAAAGAAGGGCCATATCTACAGAGTAGCACCCATGGAATATGTGCTATAAAGATTCAGATGCTTCACTGAGAAGGTAAGTAGATGTTTCTACAACACATATCTCTGGATAGTTTGCATTTTCAGGAATATTATGGAAAACATATCAACAATGCCAACTTTCTATGAGTTTTTAGGTATTGGATAGCATACCTGCTAGAATACATTCCTTTCTTGTACACTATATTTATATTTAGTCATTCGTTCAATTAATAAGTTCTCATTTGAAGATACATTAAGTGCCAACTACTCTGTGAGTTACGGGAGCTATGAGAAAGAAAACGCAGTCCTTCTTACTGACAATCTCATAGTATAGTTGGAAAGGTGGATAGGTAAACATAATTGCATCAAGGTAACAAGTATTGTAGATGCTTTGAAATAGTGTGATGCAATACTTTGAAGTGATATAGAAGAATAGGGTAAAAAGTACCTAAATCTTAAGCCCAAGGGTTAAAAGTGGCTTTATTGAGGAAGTGGTCTGAACAGAGTGAATGAAGTTCACTGCCAACTTTTTATAGGTAGTAGGGAAGAGCATGGACATCCCCAACCCCAACAAACTGAATTATTAATTTGGCACACAAGGTAAATGTGGGGGAATATCAGGGGATGAGACTGAAGTTGTTAGCAGAATTCAGTGAAGGAACTGAAAAGTTGAGGTTTTATATTTTAATCATTAGGAAGCTGTGGAACTCTTTAAAGAAAGGAAAAATTAGTCTTTGCTACTACTGTAAATCGCAAAACTGTAATGGTGATGTACACACACAGGAAAATGGTACCTAGTGAGAAACATACTCTTGGGCCTGAAAAGGCATCCTGGGATACATCACTTATAATTTCTTTAAATTAATCAGCAAATTTTAATTTCGACACGCCTTTCAGTCTATAATTATATTCAAAGATGATTGCTATATAAAAGAAGTTTGCAAACACAAAGACACTTGCTTTGCGATCATACAAGGAGCCAAGAAATAGATTCAAAGACAATAGAAAGGAAAGTTACAACATAAATGCGGCTAAGTGGTGTGACACCTACTCTAACCCTGAGTCCTTAGTATGAGAGATCACCGGGGTTCAGGATATTTGGACCAAGATTGATGAAAAGGGTAGGCTTAACTTTAAAGAATAAATGAACAACTGAAGGAGGGCCTGTAGCATTTCATCTTGGAAGATTAACATGAATAAAGATTTGAAAGTGGAATTTACGATAACATGTGTTGATAAGATTATTTGTTTATTTTGTATTTATTAACCACAGTCCATATTTTATTCAGACTTCTTTAGTCTTCCCTGAATGTACTGTTTTCTGCTCCAAGATTCCTTCCAAGACATTACATTCTATTTAGTTATCATGCCTTTTTAGGCTCCTCGTGGCTGTGAGTTTTGCAGATTTACCTTTTTTTTGATGACCTTGATAGATTTGAGGAGGACTGGTCAGGTTTTGCAGAATGTACCTTAATTGGGTTTTGTCTGGTATTTTTCTCATGATTAGACTGGGATATGGGTTCTTGAGAGGAAAACCACAGAGAAAAAAAGCCATTTTCATCACATCATATCAAGGGTTATGAAAACATGACATCACTGTTAATGAAAACCTTGATCACCTGGCTGAGGTAGTACTTGTCAGATTTTGTATTCTTTGGATAAATACTCAGAAGTGAAATTGCTGGATCATATGGTAGTTCTATGTTTAATGTTTTGAGGAATCTTTATATTGTTTTTCATAGTTGCTGCATCATTTACTTTCCCACCAACAGTGTATAAGGACTCCCTTTTCTTCACATCCTCTCCAACACTTTGTTGTCTTTTTGATAATGGCCATTCTAACATGTATGAGGTGATATCTCATTGTGGTTTTGATTTGCATTTCCCTAATAATTAGTGATGTTGAACATCTTTTCATGTGCCTGTTGGCCATCTGCATATCTTTTTTTAAAAAAATATTTCTATTCAAGTCTTTTGCCCATTTTTTATAACACGCTTTTTGTTGTTTGTGTTGTTGAGTTGTATGAGTTTTTATATATTTGAGATATTGATCCTTTTTCAGCTGTATGGTTTGCAAATATTGTCTCATGTAGCAGATTTCCTTTTTGTTTTGATGATGGTTTCCTTCATTGTGCAGAAGTATTTTAGTTTGAAGTAGTCCCATTTGTTTGTTTTTCTTTGTTTCCCTTGCCTTTAGCGCCAGATCCTCAAAATGGTCATCAAGACCAATGTCAAGGAGCTTATTGCCTATGTTTGTTTTCTTGTAGGAATTTTATGGTTTTAGGTCTTAAATTTAAGTCTTTAATCCATTTTGAGTTAAATTTTATTTTATGATGTAAGATTGTGATCTATTTTCATTCTTTCACATGTGGCTGTTCAGTTTTCCCTACACCATTTGTGGAAGAGATTTCCTTTTCTCAATTGTATGTTCTTGGTTCCTTTTTCATAAGTTAGTTAACCATATCTCAATTCTGTTCCATTGAGCTATGTTTCTGTCTTTATGCCAACACCATACTGTTTTGATTATTATAGCTTTGCAGTATAGTTTGAAATCAGAACATGATACCTTCACTTTTGTTTTGTTTTATTTTCTCAAGATTGCTTTGGTTATTGAAGAAATTATGTAGTCCAAATGAAGTTTAGGATTATTTCTTCCAGATATGTGAAAAATGCCATTGGAATTTTAGTAGTGATTGCTTTGAATTTGTAGATTGCTTTAGGTAGTATGGAGTTTTAACAATATTAATTCTTCCAATCTATGAGCATGGGGTATCTTTACATATTTTGTGTCTTTAAATTTATCAGTGTACAGTTCTTTCACTTACTTGGTTAAATTTATTTCTAGATATTTTATTCTTTGTGATGCAATTGTAAATAGAAATGCTTTCTTACTTTCTCTTTCTGATAGTTTATTAGTGTATGCAAATGACACATTTATGTATATTGATTTTGTATCCTTCAACTTCATTTAATTCATTCATTAGTTCTAAAAGGTTTTTGTTGGTGTCTTTAGGGTTTTCTATATGTAGTACTATGTCATTTACAAACAGTGTGAGTTTTACTTCTTCCTTTCTGATTTGGATGCCTTTATTTTTTTTCTTGCCTAATTGCTGTGACTAGTGTTTCCAGTACTATGCTGAATAAAAGTGGTGAGAGTGGGCATCCAGTCTTGTTCCTGATCTTAGAGGAAAAGCTTTCAGCTTTTCACTTTTGAGTATAATGTAATCAGTGGGTTTGTCATTATTATGTTGAAATACAATCCCGTTGTACCCACTTTGCTGAGAGTTCTTATCAAAAATGAATGCTGAATTTTATCAAATGCTTTTTCTTGTTCTATTGAGATGATTATATAATTTTTATCCTTCATTTTGTTAATGTGGTGTATCATGTTGATTGATTTGGAAATGTTGAACCATCCTTGTATCCCTGAAATAAATCCTACATGATCATGGTGTATGATACTTTTTTTTAATTTATTTTTTGTTAATTCCCACCTGAAGATATGTTCCCATTGATTTTTAGAGAGAGTAAAAGGGAGGAAGGGAGGGAGAAAAAGAGAGAAGAAACATCAATGTGAGAGAGACACATCAATTTGTTGCCTCTTGCACGACCCCAACCAGGGCCAGGGATCAAACCTGCAACCCAGGTACATGCCCTTGACTGGAATTGAATCCATGACCCTTCAGTGCAAGGGCTGATACTCTACCACTGAGCCAAACTGGCCAGGGTGGTATATGACCCTTTTAATGTTTTGCTGAATTTGTTTGCAAATATTTTCTTTTCTTCCCCATTGACATCCTCCTCCCCACTCCTACCACCCCTTCCTCCCACACCTTTACCCCACTGTTATCTATGTCCACTGCTTATGCATGTATGCATATAAGTTCTTTGGTTTATCTCTTCCCACCCCCACCCCCCCCTTTCCCTCTAAGGTCTGTCAGTCTGTTCCCTACTTCCGTGTCTCTGGATCTATTTTGTTTGTCTTGAGTATTTTTTGCATGGATGTTTATTAAGGATATTGGCTTATAATTTTCTCTTTTTTGTGTGTGGTGTTATATTCTGATTCAGTATCAGAGTATTGCTGGACTCACAAAATGAGTGTGGAAGCATTTTCTCCTCTTTAATTTTTTTTTGAAAAGTTTGAGAAGATATTTTCAAAGAGATCAACAAGGCTAATGGAACCTACTTGGAGTTAATAAAGTAGTTACTACCCCACCTAAAGTGGGACAGGGAGGAAATGGTTACCAAAACTTAGGGAGAGATATAATTGTAGAAGAGGGTTGTTGGAGATATTTGACCAACAGCTGAGGAATGTGGTCTCTACAAATTCTGGTTTGATAGGCAAAGATGCAAGTGTGTAAATCTCTTGCCCTGTGATGTCTCGTAGTTCTTCTGAACCCAAACAGAGGCGCGAGAGTTCAGGCAGTCCTTTCTACTGCAAAAAAAGAAAAAGAAAAAAGAGAGTGAAACTGGTGAAGATGAATGTGGTGGCAAATTGAGATTATGTAGCACAGTCCATTAAGTTTGTCCCGCAGCCTCCAGTCTTGTTTGTTTATCTAGATAGCAGTCCGTGTTCCTCATGGAGTGGACCAAGTCCCATCAGCTATCATGCTATCACAGAGCAGTATAATTTCAGTCAGATTTCCACGTGAAGCCAAAGATATTAACTCTCACTAATATGCTCTGTATTATGTGAAAGTGGGAAAAGGGGATTTAAGAAAGAGAATAGCAATTAATTAAAATAATATATAGACACAACAGTCTCTACTTCTATAGCTACTTATAAAGACAAAATTGAAAATCAAAGTTTCCTTTTTCTGACACTAATTTAATTACAGAATTTTTCACAAGGTAAGGTGAACCAAAGCATAATTCTTACAACAGTTGAGTCCTTGGTGGTCCTAATTTTATTGGATTGCCTCAGATTCTTATTGCCTAGTATAATTGGTTAAGAGGTATCTAAGTGAATATGCTGCATTTTAGTAAAGTCCCTGATTTATCTAATTTTCTCTTAGTAACCTGGAGGAATCATCCTAGCCAGTAAAGTGATTACCTTTCCATGTATTAGTTAAGTAGCACGAGGAGCCTAAGAAACAGCAGCCTCAGTTTTTCAATTTATTTTGTATTCCCCAGTAGAAGCACTTTTTTCATTGGCACTCGGACCTCCAAAGCCACTGTATTCAAGCTAATGGATAAGGGAAGTAGAAACCCCTTAAGTGTGAGGTGTTACAATGAGAGTGACCTCTTCTATTGGCACCCCTTCTTTCCAGGACAAATTCACTTTGCGAATGGGTGGACATAACTATATATTGCCCACATATGTAAGGTTGGAGTGCTTTTCAAATACTCCAACCCTGGATCCTAAGAGAAATAAATGACTGCCTATTCCATTATGAAAACAGAGCCAATGTAATTCACCTGCCACCAGGTAGATGGCTGCTTTTTCTAAGTAGTAATGTTTTTGGGGGCTAAGTGTTGGCTTCTTCCGTTGGCAGTTTGGGCACTCAGTTACGGCACTCAGTGGCCATCACGTGATCAACCTTAGGAAAGCGAAGTCTGTGTTGTTGAGCTCAAGGTTTGCCTCCATCACTGTTACCATGACCACTTCTGAAACAGGTGCATTGAGCCAAAACTGCAGTGGTTAATAAAGGAGGCAAAAAAGAAGAGGCTGACTGACATTCAGCAAAGGGGTTATTTTGTTTATCTCCTTTTCAACGGGGGCATTCTGGTGGGCATTTACAAATATCTTTACATGCTCTTTCCATTTTAAGAAACCCAACTACATATCTTCAGTCTTTCATTCTTGTGCCAAATCCCTGACCACTAAAATATTAGCAACTGTCCATCAGTCAATGTTTGTCTATATCTCAGATAACATTTTTTTCAAGGAAAATGCACAAACAGATTTTTCTGTTTGAAGTTCTTTATACTGGAAGGATTTCCTTTCAGCATTGTTTTGCAGAGCTAACCTTCAGCAGGGCTTCAATGCACCAGTGATGAACTTCTGAGTCCAGCATGCCACTCACACCTGACCATAAACCAGGCCCGTGGATTTTCCTCCTCTGTTAATTGATCATATGTGTGGGTTGAGGAAGAGGTGGCAACAGAGGGTACTAAGAAAATCTGATCCAGCCCGGCCGGTGTGGCTCAGTGGATTGAGCGTTGTTCCATGGACTGAGAGGTCCTGGTTCGATTCCCAGTCAGGGCACATGTCCGAGTTGTGGGCTTGATCCCCAGTAGAGGGTGTGCAGCCGGTGGATGTATCTCTCTCACATCAATGTTTATTTTATATATATATATATATATATATATATATTGTTTCTTTATTGATTTTAGAGAGAGAGGGAGAGGGAGAGAGAGATAGAAACATCAATGAGAGAGAACATTGATTGGCCGCCTCCTGCATGCCCCCCACTGGGATCGGGCCCACAACCTGGGCACCTGCCCTGACCAGGAATCGAAGCAGCGACCTCCTGGTGCATGGGTCGACACTCAACCACTGAGCTACACTGGCTGGGCTCATATTGATGTTTCCCTTCCTCTCTCTTTAAAAAAATCAATAAAATCATATTTAAAGAAAATGACAATCTGATCCACCTGCTAATGCACTTTATTTGTAACTTTTGTACCTTCTTAGATTTGGTCTTACATATACTATTCGTATTTCCCACTTGAAACAGCTTTACCACCTGATTTTATGATTCAGTGTATTCGATACACCCAGTTTCTGAAGAGTAGTTGGGCTGCGAAATTACTAGGTGTCCTATGGCCAGGTGTTTAGACTCTACCAGTGTCTAGGAGTGATCTGGTATTTGCTAAAATAATACTTATCTGTAAGAACAAGAACTGTCTAACTCTAACACCCTAGTAAGCTTATCCAGAGACTCAGTAAGTCACCTCGATGTTCCACAGATAACGTACAATGCCCCTGGTCTACTGGATCATAAGATGCAAGCAGCAGGTTCCTTGCACAGTAGCCTACTCCTAACTCAGAGTCTCCCCTTTCTCTAGGTAATACTGAAAACAGGTAGACTTTTGGATTACCCAGGAAAGTAGACAGCACAATACATCCAAATGTGGCATTTGTTGTCTCCCAGAATCCAAAAAGACGATCCCCCCAATTCTGTGCCTCATTGTATTAAATTGGTATTACAGGGCAAAGTCTTGTCTCCCACTTGTTAAAAAGGGCTTTATATATATATCCCCTTCCGTGGGCCATCAGAAAATTCACCAATGTGGCGGGCCCTGCAATTTCTTTGAGTTTATCTCTCACATTCTGATATGAATGTGTCTTATTTAAGCATACACAATAATGGCAAGAAATAACTAGGACATTTTAGGAAAATTACCCTTAATGTGATAAACCTGTGTGGTCCCCTGTGCTATGTCAAGGATTTCAATGCCCTCTGGACAACTGACTGGAGGTTCACTTATCTCCGAGCATAGACAATGAGGCTGAATTGCAGTCTTTGCCTCCTGAAGGCAAACTGCTTTTGATTATTTTTGTTGATGTGGACTGAAAAGAAAGCATTTGTTCAGTCAATATCTGCATTGCCAAGTACCAGAGCTGGACTGATTTGTGGTAGTAGATTCCACCTCCTGAACTATAGCCACAACAGGCATCACCATCTGATTAACTTTGCAACAATTTATAGTCACTCTGGAAGGCACATCTAGGTTTTGTAAATGAGACCGAAATCACCTACTCCTAAATCTTGGAAGCCCTTGATGGTATTACAAATCACTGCACTGCTCCCCGGGAAGGGATAATGCTTTGGGGTTACTGTTCTGGATGGTGGGGATGCAGCGCTTTCCAGATTCCAAGGCTTCTAAGTTCTGGCTTGGTTCATCCAGAAGTACTGGATGCTAAGGACTGCATGTGATATGTTCACCAAGCCTGTTAGAGCCCAAGTGTTAAGCTTGAACAGTCTTTAGCCTACTTTGAAGTTAAAAAGTCGTTAAAAAACAAAACAAGGAAAATGTTTTTCTGAGATCAAGGTCCTCAGATACATAACCATGGCAGTGTTGTTACACAAATAGATCAGATTGTTTGCTTGCAGAAATTCTTTTTTCCAAGGATATTTTTCCATTGATTTTCAGATAGAGTGGGAAGGAGGGGGGAGAGAGAGAGAGAGAGAGAGAGAGAGAGAGAGAGACATCTATGTGAGAGAGAGATACATTGATTGGTTCCCTCCCTCATGACCCCAACCAGGGCCGGGGATCGAACTGTGACCTTGGTACGTGGCCTTAACTGGAATCAAACACTCGACTCTTTGGTCTGTTCGTCATCGCTCTTAACAGCGGTTCTCAACCTGTGGGTCGCAACCCCTTTGGGGGTCAAACGACCTTTTCACAGGGGTCGCCTAAGACATAACAGCAGCAAAATTACAGTTATGAAGTAGCAATGAAAATAATTTTATGGTTGGGGGTCACCACAACATGAGGAACTGTATTAAAGGGTCGTGGCATTAGGAAGGTTGAGAACCAACTGCTGAGCCAAACTGGCCAGGGCTGCAGAAATTCTTAATGTTTCAGTTGGGAGGGAAAAGAATGAGGTGTGAAACATGAATGCAATCCATTTACCAGCAATGGACATATCCAAGGGTGCCTTTAAGCTTATTCGGATTTTCATCATAGCAAGAGGTATTGTTCATTTTCTATATACTGCCTCGTTCTAAAATAAGTATGGGATAGATGTTGTATTTTCCTTTGTTCAGAGTAAAATGGTTCCTCTCACAGTCAGGAGGAAGTGTGAGAATCTTGTCTTAAAGCATAGGCAGCCGTGCTTGCTTCATGAAACATTAAAGAGATGTGTGTGCCTGGAGGGTAATTTGGAGAGGGGCACATTTCTTCGTCAGTGATCCTATGCAGCTGCTCCAAGACAAATCTGGGCAGTGCTTCTGATATTATTTCATCAGACCTTGTCTATATGTGATGTTCCCTGGAAATCTATGATAAATTCAATCCAGACTACTAATTTTATCTCTTTCTCTTTAAACTTTGTTTTCATGGACATAAAGTTTTTCTTTCAACTAAGATTGGTTTAAGTGATCTAAGCATGTGAACATGCTTTATTTTTCTTATAATTTTTCCACTCTAACTTATATGATCTGGGTTCTTGATAAGCCAGTGAATTATTGTGTTTTCTAGGAAAATATAGATAAGTGTTATCTCTCTATACATAGATACATAGATGTATTGAAATTCTCTCCAATTTCAATATTCTGTCTTTCAAGAGTAAACTGTCACTAGCTCACTCTTGAAACCCAACACAGAAAATAGCTACAATGACAAAAAGAAAAGATTATGAACTTGGTTTATATGAAGAGTATGTATTTATTCAAAAATATGTATTAAATGCCTAATATACATAAATGTGATAACAAATATGAGTATTCATCTCTTCCCACAGAACTTCTATTTTCTTATTTTATTTATTTATTTATTTATTTTTAATTAATTATTTTTAAAAACCCTCACCCAAGGATACTTTTCCATTTATCTTCAAGTAGAGTGGGAGGGAGAGAGAGAGAGACCAATTGGTTGCCTCTCACATGACCCCAACCAGGGCTGGGGACTGAACTGCAACTGAAGTACATGCCCTTGACTGGAATCGAACCCGAGACTCTGTGGTCCGCGGGCTGACACTCTAACCACTGACCCAAACAAGCCAGGGCTTCCCATAGATCTTTTAAATGTAAAATGGAAATCATAAAATATCACAGAACAATGAACTGAATACCATTGTGATAAGTACTTCACAGAAGTAGCTCTTTTGAGAATGGATAACACTAGAACTTGACCTAGTCAGGGTGTTAGGGATGGCTTTCCTGATGAAATCGGTTTTAAACTAAAACACGCAGCATGAGTAAGATGAGTGAGGCGAAAGGTGTGTATCATTCACACACATGCCAGTGAGTGTGTATAGGGAAGAAAGTATTTCAGGGAGACACAAAAATATGTAATACTGATTAAGAAAGGGGGGGGAAAATCTCTTCCAGTTTGTGGGTTGGAAAAGGCTTACTGGAGAAGACATGAGGTGGAGGAGTTATTTGAGGCATGGGAATAAGAGCGAAGGCAACATGTAGCAATTTCAGGAACTTGGAGAGTTGTCTGATGGCTGAAGATGAAACAAGTGTAAGCAGCAGGAGGGAGAGGAAGTTCGAAGGGCGGATGTGTATGAGATCTTCGCAGTCCAATGGAACGTCAGTCTAATGACTTCTTACTACAATAGGAAGCAATAGGTAGTTTTTCTTTTTGTTTGCTTTTTCCCAGAAAAAAAATATTGTTGCAAAATAGTACAGCAGAAGAGATGTCAAAGCTTAAACCGTGCTTGGTGGTGTGATCTTGGAGAAGTACTTATTTCTCTGAACTTCATTGTAAATGTGGGTGATAATATATCCAACGGTGATACTGTTGCTGGAGAAATGCGGTTCTCTGACGCTAATGGGGGTGGGGCTCTTGCAATATCTTGAGAAAATGAATTTTCTAAGACTTGCATGGGAAGAATGAGTACATTTTATTCTCATGAAGTTATATCTCTCAGGTTGCAAAGTCCCAGTTCCCTGAGTCCAGTCCTGGAAGAGGGGTAGCTAGGTGTTCAGCAGAACTAGAAGCAGGGCCAGTGTCCAGAGTTTCCGTTCTATGGTGAAGCTGAGTCTGGCAGAGCATCAGGCTAGATTCAGTCCATCAGTCCCTTGTGTGGGTCCCACATGGCTTGAGCCACGTGGGTGAATGCAGGGCATGGGAGCTACGCAAGCCAGGAGTCCAGCACAGGCAGCAAGAAGACTGAGAGCCAAGAGAGGAAAGAGGGAACTTTCTTTGTTTAGGAGCTTAAATGTTCAGATTTCACACCCTTGCAGTGGCCATGCCTATTCTGGCCAATTATCTGTTTCCAGGTGTGATTGACAGGTAAGCATCTTCCCACATCACCCACACCTTACTGGTCATGCATCTAAACTGCCTTTGTCCTGTCTGTCTCCCACTGATTTGTGGGGAATAGACCTGGGAGTGTTAACTGAGCTCTCTGGCAAAGCTGTGTAAATGGCAAGACTATATTACCTAGTCTCCCCTTTACTCCTTTTCTGTTAAATAGTAACCAGATTATTGTAATGGTATCAATAGTACATTCACAAGATTAAGAGGATGAAATGTGTGCTATAGTATCTCGTCTTTTATTACATAAATATGCCTTGAGCTATGCACTGAACTAGGTAGTGGATTATGATGACAATGAAGACGGAAAACCACACTGAGGAGGTGTCATGTATGGTTGCAACCACGATTCATCCTGTACTAGGTCCCACAAGCTCTTTTGTGAGGTAGAGTTTGAGGCCAGGCATGCCACACTCTGAGGCCATTGGGCTTAAGTAGATAAGTGATGGGACTGTTCTCTAAACCACATTTCATTGGACCATGATCTATTTCTTTTACTTCCCTTCCATCTCCTCATTCTTTCTGGTGAAAAATTACATTATTAAAGTTTGTTGCAATCACAAAAAAATTATATACAAGTATACAATTTCATAACTTTAAACCTTATACAATAATGTCCATTACTTAAACCAATTTGGAATTTTAACAGGCTTTTTATACCACATTCCCTCCTCTCAACTCCACCCTCCCTCACGCCTCCCCCAAGCCTCACACAGTCCTCTGCCTCTTGGAAGGACACCTTAGTCAGAGTGCATCCTAATCATTATAATAACAGCTTGTTCTTATGGTGTATAGGCACTGTCATAAGCACTGCACATATAGTGTTTAATGAGCAGAACAACCCTTTGAGGTATGTGTTATTTTTATCCCGATTGTGCAGATGAGGAAACTGGAATAGAAGAGAATCAAGCAATTTCCAAAGCCTTGCTCAGCCGTAGAACTGCAGCTCACAGCCTAAGTCCAACCACATACTTGACCTGCTCCCTCTAGCCCATGGTGCAGGGCATCAGATTTCAGAGCCACACCTTGACCCAGTGTCCTCCACACATTGCCACTAGGGGTCTTCACTCCGGGCTTGACAAGTTCTTTCCTTCTTCCTTTCTTCTTTTTTTAATCCTTTACCCAGATTCACATATTGTTAACTTTTTTCAACTTTATTGTTATTGTTGACACTATTACAGATGTCTCCATTTTACCCCCCTTTGCCCACCTCCACTCAACCCCCACCTCCTCTTCCCTCTGGCCATCACCACAGTGTTGTTTGTATTTAAGGGTTATGCATATATGTTATTTGGTTAATCCCTTCTCCTTCTTTCATCCAGACTTTACATTTCCACCAAATGAGATAGTGCGACTGAAAGTCTCCTTAGCGCAGGCCTATTGCAGTTGATTTGCCTTTGATGAGTTGAAATACTTTCTCTGAGCTACACTCTGCCTCACATAATATCCCTGTATCTTCCAGTTTTGAAATTTTAAAGAATTGGACTAAATAATCTAGATTTTCTTAGCAACAGAATCCATCCTCTTCAATTTTCACTCTTTCCCAGTCTCTGACTCAGCCTTGGACAGGGCCTGTTTGATTTGTCTGGATACTAGAATGGGCCCCTTGGTATGGGAGTTTGGTTAATTTCAGCACTTTTTTTTTTTTTTAACCCCCTCAGCAAAGTGCAAATCTGGACTGAGCTTGAATTGGTGAAGCTGTTAGAAGAGTCTTCAAAGCCTGCACGGAATAAAGGAAGAAACTTGCAGCAGTAGAGAAATTTGAGGAAAGGTCAGAAGTGCCTAGTAAGGACATTATTGAATTTTGATATATATGTAAGCCTTTTTTTTTTGCCTTCCCATGAAAGTGCTATCTATCTATCTATCTATCTATCTATCTATCTATCTATCTATCTATCTATTTATCTTACTAATGTCGCAAAGTTGAAAATTTTTCAAGCAAGGGAACACCTGAAGTTTGGGTCCAGTATAATCCAAAGGTGGGCAAGGTTAAGGGCCAAGGCCGCAGCACCAGCAGCCAGCCACATCTGGGTTACATCTTGATCATCTCAATACTGGTAACACTTATCTAGGGTTTACTATGAGCCAGGCATTATCTAAATATTAATTTACTGAGTCTGTACAACAATGTAAGTTAAACATTATTACTGACTTCCTTTGACAGATGGAGAAACTGAGGCACCCAGAGGTTAAATTCTTGCTGAAAGTCACACAGTTAGGCTGTGGCAGAGCCAGAATTTGAAACCAGGTGCACCTGTTTCAGAGACCATGCCACTATCATTGTAAGATAGTAAGGAGTTAGGAAAATTCCAGGACAAGCAGACAAGGAATCGGGAAACTAAGATAGTTACACAGCGGTTTGCAGCCACCTAGTAAATCCTCTCCTCTCTAACGAGGACCCTGAAGAGTAAACGGTTTGCACATCTCCTCCCCAACCAGAGGGTAAATAGCTTAAATCACCCTCCTCAGTGAGACAGATAACAGAAATCCAATGAGTGCCATTTGCCAGCCACACCCAAGGACAGACAAATTAAGAGAATAAATCTCATTTTGGTACATCAGCATAAAGCTGATGAATATTCTATTGATCCTCCCCTAAGACCTCCTCTAAACATCAACCTTTAAAACCCCTGAAAACGGAGATCCCAGCGCACTCTTCTTCCCAGGAGCATGCCCGTGCCTCCCCCACCCACTTTCTTCCCCCACAGGCATGCATCTCCTAGACTCTGAGGGACTCCATGAGGCTTGCAACCAGGGCAGCAATAGGTAGCAGCCGTTCTTCCCAGACAAATCCCCTGAACCTGTTCCCAAGGCCCCCTTTCCTCTGACTTCCCAGTGAGCCACAGCAGCCCCGCCTAGGCTCTCCTGGGTGCTCCCCCTCCAGGGAACACACTCGTGCTATTCCCTTCTTCCTCTCATCCCCCCACAGACACTTATCTCCTAAACTCCAAGGGGCCCCCAGAGACCTGCAGCCAGGGGAGCAATGGGCAGGGGCAGCTCGTCCTGGGCTAACCCCCTGAACCTGTCTCCAAGGCCCCTTTTCTCTGACTTTCCAGTGAGCCAAGGCAGCCCAACCTAGGCTCTCCTGTTGCTTCTTCTATGCCCTGCCTGTTTCACTGTCCTGAGTGTGTTTTTGCTGCGGTCAATAAATCCTTGCTTGCTTGTCTACACTTTGTCTCTTGATTGAAATCTTTCCTTCAAGAAGACAAGAACCAAGATATCCTTGTCTTGCAGGTAACACTGTGATTTCTGAATTCTTACTTCTCCCTATATTACTTTATTTTTTTTTCCTCTACCTCAAAAATATAATCCTAGACACCGATGGAGTGCCTGCTCAGACTTGGTTCATCGAGACCTGCCCTCTCACAGCCATGTTCCTACCACAGGGTTCTGACCTCGTGGACCTGACCCAGCAAGGGCCAACAAGATCTTCGGAGCTGAGAACAGAGGGTGAACTCTGTGAACAGCACAACTGCAGGGAAAGTTTGTGAATTCCTGCTCTTAAGATTCCCAGGCTGCTCTGGTTCCCCTCTTCCTGACTTCTGGTTTTAATAATGTCCTTGGATTTTGTGTGGCATCTGAGAATTCTTCCAATAAATTTCCTTTATGATTAAGCCAGTTTGAGATGGTGACTTGTAAGCAGGGGTCTTAACTAAGCCACTGTGCCTCCCATTAGCACTCTTTTGCACGCAGGCTACCTGTCAAACAGTCCTGCAGTAATAAATACTATTTTGCCAAACCACACACATACTATTATTCTTCCCTCAGTGAAGGGAAGGTATACTCAAATATTCATACATAAAAGTGACTTTAGCTGTATATTTTTTTTCTCATTTTATAGTTAGAAATTTCCTTTAGGTATTTATTTAGTCAACCATTATTTATTTCTTTTAGGTATTTAGTCAACAAATGTTTATTTTTATGAAATATAAATACACTATTGAATCTAAATCTTATAACCAATACTAAATCCAGAAGCCACTTATTGCTCGCACTGAAATAACACGTATTACCTTGAGGAATGACTGAAGCCACCCCTTCTCACAGCACGGTGCAGACTGCGCAGGGAAGAGCATGTGCAGAGACCGTCCTGAGGGAGGGAGAAACTAGCCAGGGCAGCAACAGCAGTGAAGCAAAGCTGAGCAGGGAAGACCATAATTTTATTCTTGTACTAGTTTCTGTTTTGATAGCAGGAAAACATGTTTATTCCATAGTGTGAAATTTTAAAATGCATGTTTTAGTTCTGTTTAAAAATTAAATCAATCAGCTTATCAATTAATGCATATGTTTTAAAAACAAATCGGGTCCCTAAGCGCATTGCTAGGCTACGGTAGCATTTCCAGCTGTTTTGGTTCTATTAACTTTCCGATTCATCTTTGCCATGTCTCACCCTGGTCGTCGGTACTGAGACTGCCTTTGCTTTACATCACACCACAGGTGCTCGACAGAGGGAAATTCACGATGAGAGTGGACTGACAACCACTTAGTGCCCATACATCTCCCCCTGTCTTGTGGTTCATTCTTTGCCCACATGCCACATTTTGGTGTTGTATCTAAAATTTATATATATAATTTGTATCTAAATTTTTTACTTCAAAATTTGCTAAATTATTTTCATTATCTCTATCCTTGGGTTTCTAGGTCTCCTCACAGGTGAACTTTATGAAGTTGGGAAACATTTACTGAATGCAAACTCTGTGCTGGTACTTCTCTAGATGCTAGGAATAGAAAGATGAAGTTTTTTGTCATCTAGCATTATCTTGTCACACAGTAGGTGTTCAGTAAACATTAGAGTTATTAAATAAGTGGATACATTGATATGTACAACTGCTTGAATATTCATTGGATGGATTTCCTTTGAACCAGATTTGCCTTTCTGCTGACATATTTTAGTCCACTCTAAAAAATCTTGGTGGTGATGATATAACATCACTGCAGTTTACAAAGTTCTGACTGACAATATAGGTAATGTTTCATTTGTATTAGCACTATTCCAGTCAGGAATCTTTAGGTGGATAGGAACAAGGATTGGTTCAAGCTAATTTAAATAACAGGAGCTTGTATATAGAAAAAAGAACCCACTTTGCTGTTGCCTTTTCTTTTGGCCCTCTGAGCCTTCTCATTGGCTTGGCCAGGAAGAGACAAGCAATCCTCAGTGTCATCTCTACAAAGTGGTCGTCAACCAAGGGTCTCTTTGCTCCCCAGGGAGCATTTGGATATGTCTGGAGAAAGGTCTGGTTGTTCCGGGGGTGGGGGGTTGTTGTAGAGGTGAAGGACACTGCTAAACATCCTACCATGCACAGAAGAGCGCCCCGCCCTGCAGCGCCAGTGAGCACCCAGGTCGTGAGACTGCCGGGCTGGTGCAGCGAAAGCAGTGCAGAGAGATGGTTAAGAGCACAGACTTTAGAGCCAGACAGACCTGGTCTTAGGTTCTGACTCTGCCATTTACTAGTTCTGACACTATTACAAGGTATTTTAGGGATCTGTGCCTCAATTTACCTATCTATTAAATGCAGCAGTAGTTATCATTATTGTGTGAGTTCATTGGGCAGAGTAAATGATCGAATTGGCACATGTAACACACTGAAGATTGTTTTACATGATACTTGATAATAAGTCACAGATGTCATGTTTCACCTGAGAGACAGAGTTCCTTCCAAAGAAACTTTTCTAGGAAGTGAAGTAAAAAATAGATCAAACAAAAACAGAATGCAAAAGCTCGGAAGTAGACACATATTATCGAGTCAGGATGCCTTTTTCTAAGGCCACTGAAGTCCAGTCACCAAGAGGCCTGCTAGTCCCTTTTTCTGTTCTTGGGGAAGACAGGTATCGTCACAAATTCAAGTGATGATAGGGGCCAAACAGGTAATCTGTAGGGCACAAGGGGCTCAGTGGTGGCATTTTAAACATAACAGAAATGTCTTCACTTCTACAAGAAAGTATACTCTTCCATTTTTCTTGAATCATGACGTTTTCTTAATCTTTTGTTTTCCTGCTGTTGACAGAGACGTGGGTATAGAGAAATATTTCTTTAGTTTAATTCATATAACAGTGCAATAACAATGATATATGGCAACTAACACTTGGCCTTGATGTTGGAGGGTAATTGCAGGTGTGTGTGCAAGCTGGAGAAGGCAGGCCTGGCCTTGAAAGGGCAGCTGCTACTAAGCTCAGACAGTTGTTGAAATATAGCAATATAGTAGGTCCAGTGGATGCCAGGACTTTTTCACTTTTGAAAAGAAGACAGAATTCTAGATTTTTATGTGAACTGTCTTAATATTTACATATTGGTTTATATTGTTGAAAAATTGCTCTGTGGATAAAACAAAACATGGCTGAGGACTGAATTCAGCCTAAGGGCAGTCAGTCTATTGCCTCTAGACTAGACTAATAAAATAAGGCTTCTTTTTTCTACCTTTTAATCTCATTACCAGTATTCAAAATTCTCAGCAATGTTTAATGCATTTGCTCATTCAGCAATTATTATTGAATGTCTACTGTGTGCCTGGTGCTGTTTTAAGTGCAATTGGTGTAGAGGGTGCAAAGGCCCTGAGGCAGATCACTTAGCAGAATTGAAGAACAGCAAGCAGGCCAGAGCACAGTGACTGAAGACCACCGTGGAAGAGCCTGTGGGCTATGGTACAAGTTTAGATTTTGCATCCAGTAGATGGGAAGCCACTGGAGGTGTATGGGCAGAGCAGTCAATTGTGTTTATTTATATTTGAATAGGGTTACTCTGACTTCTCCTGAGAATAGACAGTAGAGAAACAGTACATTTAGGGTTGTCAGAGAAGAGTTGAGGCTGAACCCTGGTAGCAGTCCATTTTGAACAACGCTGAAAATGGCTTGTCAACTTAACACTACTTTTCCCCAACCCTCTCAGTTAGTTCCTTATGAAAGACACCCATCCTCTTGCTTATAGACACATGTTAGAGATCCCCAGGCCTCGTGTTCTTTTCCTCTCTAGACTCTCCCAGGTCCCATAGCTTTGCACCTGCTCTTCTACCCCTCTGCTTGGCCACAAATGGATTTGACCCTCAGCTGGAACAAGCTATTCTCTTCCTAAGCTCGTCTTGACCACAGGATGCTATCTTGCTTTACTCTGCTCTCCGTTCCTTTTTTAATCCCTGGTGTGGGGAACCATCATCTTAAACACCAGCACTTCCCTCCATGCTCCACTTGGTCTGGAAGAGATTTGAGGGAGACGCCTGTGCCCTGGATGAAGTTTATCTCTGGCCATCTTTTTTCCAGTGATCAAAATGTAAGCAATTGTGTGTCTTTTACTCTTTTAATCACTGCAGTACCTCTGAATAGAGTTCCTGTGTTCTCTTTAAAAGATGTTCTTATTTCCTCTATTTCTTCATTTCATTGAGAGCAAAGGCTCTGGATACAGTCTATCAGGGTTCAAATGTTGGTTTTGCCACTTCCAGTTGTGGGTCCCTAGACAAATAACTCAACCTCTCTGAGTGTTAAATGGGGATAATATGACTCATCTCATATTGTTGTGAATATTAGATGAATTAATACATGCAAATTACTTAGAAAATTGCCTGACATACTGTTCTTTTAATAAATATTAGTATTTTTATTGTTACTTTTGCCTTACATTATTTAGATGCTTTAAAATGTTCAACCTTTCAAGACTTCTGGTCAAGATGGCGGGTAGATAAATGCGGTATCACCTTTCACGACCACATCAAAATTACAATGAAACTACAACACAACCATCATTCAGAACCGCCTGACATTGAGCTGAAAGGAAGTCCTACGACTACTAAATTAAAGAAGCAGCCACATCGAGACTGGTAAGAGGGGTGGAGGTGGACGGGCTGGTCCCAACCCACCTGTGCTGGATAAAAATTAGGAGGATACTTCGACTGGGAAGGTCCTCCCTGAGGACTGAGGGGTCTGCATGCCACACCAGGCCCCCAGCTCAGGGTTCCAGTGCCAGGAAGAGAAGTCCACATCACTTCTGGCTGTAAAACCAGCAGGAACTGAGGCTGAGGGAGGCTGAGGATTCTGGAGCCCCAGGCAGCTCCTCTTAAAGGGCCTGTGCACGAACTAACTCGGATTTCTCTGAGCTCAGAGGGGAGGCAGCTTGAGGGGCGCCAGAGACATACAGGGAAGAACTGAGCTGTTTGGCCTCAGGATGAGGGCTGGAGAGGCAGCTTTCTCCTGGACAGACGTGCTGGTGGAGGCCGTTGTTGCTTTGGTGAGCCCTTCCCCCACAGAGCAGGCAGACTGCCCCCATATCTGAGCAACCTGGCTCACACTGTTTGCCCCACCTTGGTGGTTCCCTCAGGCCCTGCCCCACCCAGCTTTCGGGCCCACCCAAGCTGTTTCTAAAGGCTTTACCATAGGATTGGCCTGTCTTGGATCCTGCTTCAGAGTTTCTTAAAATCTCTCAAACAAGCAGCATCTGGTCTCAGTGAGCCCCATACCTCTCGTTAAGTGGCCCCAGGCCTGGCACTAGAAGCAGCCAGCCTTGGTTCACAACTTAGCTTTTCCTGGACACCTCCAAGCTCAGCAAAAGAAACAATCATCTGCAGATCATTTTGTAGCTTATTCCAGGTGGCCCTGGATAGAACACAAGCAGTGGCTGACCTTGTCCCAGAGCCAGCACACCCGTGGACAGCTTCAGACCACATCGAAACACCACCACTCAACCACCTCCACAAGTGACACACTCAATGAGAGGACTCAGTGGGTACCAGAGCCCTGCTGAAGTAAGTCTTGCTCTGTGTGGTGGGCCCCTACATAGCTGATCCTCCAGGGTAGTGAGAGGCCAGTGGTCAGTGGGTATAGCCAGTCCTTGCAGCTGATTAGCCTGAGTAACTCCCTCCCACTGACGTGCCAACAGCAATCAAGACTCAAATACAACAGAAGGGTGTACAGTCCACACTAGGGGTGCACCTCGAGGGCCCAGGTGGGGGGATCAGGGAGGCTGTGCCACTGGATCCTACAGGACACCTACAACAGTAGGCCACCCTACAAAGCCTAGGAGGCATAACAACTCTGCCTAATACATAGAAACAATCACAGGGAAGCAGCCAAAATGAGGAGACAAAGAAACATGTCCTAAATGAAAGAAAAGAACAGAACTCCAGGAAAAGAACTAAACAAAATTGAGATAAGCAATCAATCAGATGCAGAGTTCAAAACACAGGTTATAAGGTTGCTCAGGGAACTTAGTGAGACATTCAAGGGACTTAGTGAGACCTTCAAGGAACTTAAGGAGACCTCTGAGGAACTTAGTGAAAACATCAACAACATAAAAAAAGGGCCAGTCAGAAATTAAGGTTGCACTAACTGAAATAAAGAATAATTTACAGGGAATCAATAGTAGAGTAGATAAAGCCATGAAGCAAACCATCGATTTGGAATATGAGGAAGCAAAAAACACCCAACCATAACAGCAAGGAGAAAAAAGAATCCAAAGAAATGAGAATAGTGTAAGGAGCCTCTGGGACAACTTCAAGCATGCCAACATTTACATCATAGGGGTGCCTGAAGGAGAAGAGAGAGAGCAGGAAATTGAACAACTATTTGAAACAATAATGACAGAAAACTTCCCTAACTTGGTGAAGGAAACAGACATACAAGTCCAGGAAGTCCCAAACAAGTTGAACCCAAGGAGGTCCACACCAAGACACATCATCATCAAAATGCCAAAGGTTAGATACAAAGAGAGAATCAAAAGCAGCGAGAGAAAAGCCGTTCATTACCTACAAAGGAGCTCCCATAAGACTGTCAGCTGATTTCTCGAAAGAAACTTTGCAGGCCAGAAAGAAGTGGCAAGAGATATTCAAGATGATGAAAAGCAATGACCTACAACCAAGATTACCCTGTCTTGCAAAGCTATCATTTAGAATCGATGGACATATCAAGAGTTTCCCAGACAAGAAAAAGCTAAAGGAATTCATCACCACCAAACCAGTATTATATCAAATGTTGAAGGGTCTTCTTGAAGGCGAAGAAGAACAAAAATGTGAATAATAAAATGGCAATTAATACATCTCTATCAACAATTGAATCTACAAACAAAATGAGCAAGCAGAACAGAAACAGACTCATAGATACAGAGAACTTGTTGTTGCTTGCCAGATGGGTGGGGGTTGGGGGGATGGGTGAAAAAGATGAAGGAATTAAGAAGTACAAACTGGTTGTTAGACTGATGAATCTCAAAGGGAAGGGGGGGGAGGGGGAATGAGATAAACCAAAGAACTTCTATACATATATGCATAACCAATGGACACCGACAATAGTGTGGGGAAGGCTGGAGGGGAGCGGGATCGGGGAGGAGCGGGTCAATGGGGAAAAAGGGGAGAAACATCTGTAATACATTCAACAATAAAGATGAGTTTAAAAAATAAAATAAAATAAAATAAAATGTTCAATCTTTCAATGTATATAAAATGCATGTACATACTGTTCAATAAATCTGTGTTTAAAACTAAAAAGAATAGTGTCAGTGGCTTGTGTGTGTGTTATGTGCTGTTGTGTTGGCTCTGACTCTTGATGACCCTATGAATGGATTACATCCACAGTGTCCTGACCTCAACAGCCCTGCTCAGCTCCATGTAGACTCGTGCCTATGACTTCTTTTATGGAGTCACTCCATCTCATATTTGGTCTTCCTTCTTTCCTGCTGCCTTCTACTTTTCCCAGTAGTATTGTCTTTTCCAGAGAATCCACCTTTTCATGATGTGCCTGAATAGATTCTGTTTTGTGATTTTTGCCTCCAGTGATGTTTCAAGCTTACTTTGCTCTAGGATCCACTTGGCCATCTTTTGGTTGGTCCAGGGAGTCCATAGAGTTCTCCTAAACACCAGATTTCATGAATCAATTTTTTTCCCATCAACCTTCATTGCAAACTTTTGCATCTGTACATAGTAATTGGGAATAGGAGGGTAAGGATGACCTTAGCCTTGGTCTCTGATGACACATTGCTCTTAATAATCTTTCCTAATTCTTCCATTGCTGCCCTTACAAGTTGCAGCCTTCTCTTGAGTTCTTGGCTGCAGTCTCCACTGAACTGATGACTGAACCAAGGTAAGCAACATCTGTAACAGTTTCAGTGTCTTCATTTCCATGTTGAAGTTGTGTATTTATTCTGTAGTCATGATTTTTGTCTTCTTGATGTTGCAATGCACTCCTGCTTTGACACTTTCTTCTTTCATTTTCATCAAAAGTCATTTCCATTCATTGCTCCTTTCTGCCAGTAGGATAGTGTAATCTTCAAATCTTAAGTTACTAATATTTCTTCCAGCAATATTCACTCCTCTTTTTTCTCTTTCAAGCCCAGTTTTTTTTTATATGTTCTGCATACAGATTAAACAAAGAGAGAAATAAAATCCACCCGTCTGACACCTTTGCCTATAGAAAACCATTCTGTCTCTATATTCTTCCCTGATATACAGTGGCTTCCTGTCCACAACAAAGGCTATTTGTTGGGAAAATCAAGTAGCTTACAGAGGTTAAATATGCACTGAATGATAAAATCACTATTAGCAAAATGTCACTTGAATTGAATGACTTATTTTTAACAGGAGGAAAAGAGAAGGATTCTGATTTAAATGAATTGAAGTTGTTCTTTTTTGCAATACTGCCAGAATATGTGTGTATCTCAGGGATTTTAAGAGAAAAGAGGCAACCTCCCATAAATCTTTCTTTATGATATTCATATTTGACCCATTTTAGACAATTAGGTCCCTCATGGGGTAAGAACAAAAAGAAGGTGGGAGGCAGGACGGGAAGAAGGTGGGATGCTGCTGTCTTGTTCTTTTGTCTTCAGAAAAAATAATGGCCTCAAGAGATCAGTCTTAGTCTCCTTTTAATGAGAAAAGTGTGGAGGGAAAGAACAAAGGCATAAAAGGAAGACAGCTATAAGGACAAGGAATAGCTTGGATCATTTAAAAACCTCACAGTGAGTTTTATCATTGGTATTTATTTATGGTTGCCTTGCTTTAGGGAATTCAATGGGCAGAAATCTAACATACAAAACAGATACAAGGTAATCTTTGCTTTTATAGTATTCAAGACAGGGCTGCCTTGAAAACAAAAATGTCTTAGGTGTATTTTAAAGAGAACTCAATTGCAGGAAAATCAGTTCGCAAACAGCTGTTTAAGAACCTTCCTTCAGTTATTTATTAATTTATTTACATTGTGGTTTTATTAATGATAACTAGACCCTCTGAAAATCCTGTTAAAGTCTTGAATCCTTATCTGTAAATTTCTCAATGAGCAATGAAAAAGAGATTGAGGAAAACATTTGAAAAGACTTTGAAAAAGAATAGGAGACTCACCAAGAGCTGATTAGTCCCTGATGAAGGGTTCATTCATATATTAAAACTGTAGACCCCCAGACTAGACAATCATTTCAATCATTTCTTTACCTGTGATGGGGAACAATAGACACAGCCCTTTTTCTAAAGATCCCCTTTCTCTGATCCCTATTACCTGGATATATAAATGTCCTCTTTTATGTCATATATTTGTTTAAATGAAATGTTTATACCAGTTCAGATATATATATACATTTAAATGAAAATACATGTTATACATATTTAAATAAAGATAACTAAGGTTGGCAGGTGGATTAACATATTCTAGACTCAATGCTCTTTAGGAGGTGGTTCAATTTTTTTCTGTTAGTTCATTTATAAACCTGCTGCCTCCAGTTTGCAAACTGTAGTAATTTTGGTTTAACCATTGGCCCAGCCAGTGTGGTACTTCTTCCTCTGCGTTGAATTCCTTCCATCTCTGCATGGCTTCCTGTTAAATATTTATTATTGAACAATATGGGAATTCAAGAGAGATTTTGCATCCAACTAAGACAAAAATGTTTCATGCTGAGCCCCGCCCCTAATTAAACCCCCGATCCTGTCCTTGTAATAAACACTTGAGTGAGGAACATGAAAGAATAACAAAATCTTCTCATTAGGCCAAACTGTATTTTCTTTTTTTTTTCTTTTCTTTTTTGTTATTAATTTATTTTTGTCACAGATGTTTCTCCTTTTTTCCCCATCGACACCCTCCTCCCCATCCCCCCACCCCGTCCCCAGCTTTGTTGTCCATGTCCATCAGTTATGAATACATGCGTATAAGTTCTGTGGTTTATCTCTTCCCTCCCCCCACCCCCTCTTCTGAGGGTTGCCAGTCTGTACCCTACTTCCACATCTCTGGGTCTACCCTGTTCCTCACACTGTTATGTTCATTATACTCCACAAATAAGTGAGATCATGTGATATTTGTCTTTCTCTGCTTGGCTTGTTTCGCTTAAGATAATACTTTCCAGGTCCCTCCATGTCATCTCAAAGGATAAGAGATCTTTCTTTCTTACAGCTGCATAGTACTCCATTGTGTATATGTACCACAGCTTTTTTATATCCATTCGTCCACTGATGGAGACTTGGGCTGTTTCCATATCTTAGCTATTATAAATAGTGCTTCTTAGGGTAAATAGTGCTTCAGGCTTCTTAGGGTATATTCCTAGAAGTGGGATCACTGGGTCAAATGGCAATTCAATTTTTAATTTTTTGAGGTAACACCATAGTGTTTTCCAGAGTGGCTGCACCAGTCTGCATTCCCACCAGCAGTGTACTAGAGTCCCCTTTTCTCCACACCCTCGCCAACACTTGTTGTTTGATGCTTTGTTGATGGCGGCCATTCTGACAGGTATGAGGTGATACCCAAACTGTATTTTCAATGCTATTTTAAAAAGTGAGAAACAAATAGTGCTATGAACCTTTCTCTTTCTCTTTTCAATTTTTGGGTGAAGCCTTTGCTTCAATACAGGGCATAAAAATTGATGTATTTATTAGAACAAGTTTATTTACTTGATTAATTCTTAGTTTATTTTGGATTGCTGAGATTCGTAGTTAGGAGACAAAAGTATATTTGACGTATGAAAGAGTTTGATCTAATAGTCTTTTATCTCAGTTATACTGGGGAAAAAGTGTTCTTCTAACTTTGGCTTTGGTTTTCATATGTTCGCCAGTGTGAGCCCAGGTTCTCACCAAGAAGGAAGCGCTTAGAGCGCCTTTTCAAGGATCAAGTTAGGTTCATTCTAAAGTTTGCATTACTCATTGGTCTGTTTTTTCTCCGGCATTCTGTTAACAGATCAACAGACACCAAAGCTACATTGGTGTCTATCCTTCCAAAAAAGAGTTCCAGTTCCGGCCAATAAAGCAATGCCTAGCAGAGTCATTAGAACCACAATGACTCTTGTGCCCAAAACATTGTAACATTCCCTATATTTTACATGATCTCCTCTTGTTCTCGAGAAAAATAGTCAATCTTGTTAAATTGTTGTAAATTAAGCTCCTCTTAGGCAACTCAGAATGCAAATTCTCCATCAAGATTGCTTCTCTCCATAACCCTTCCCATGCTGGAAATTTAGTATAGGGGAAGCTACTGGGAGAATGGCCTATGGTCTTCTGCCACACGCATGGTCCTTGCTGACATTTCTGGAGGTATCCCTCATTTTGCTGGGTTTCTGCATCCCTGAGTGTTCTTTGCTAATGTCTTCTGAGATGTGGTCCCACCTGTTTCCTCTCGTATCTTGTTGGCAGCTGCTGCTTAGTCCAGGCTCCAGCATTCATGACACAGATTCTGGTGTCACAGACTCACACCTAATGACGTTTAATCTGAATCACAAGCCTTTATAACGGGATCCAACAGTAGGATGTGTTTCATTTAAAACTGTTAAGATTTTTAAAAATTATTTTTGTTTACAAATCTTAGTTGTATGTAAATTCAGACCTACTTCATGTGGAAACCCCTTTCTATATTTAGTAATCCCCCCTTACCCCGAGAAGGGTATATTCCAAGACCCCCAGTGGATGCCTGAAACCTTGGATAGTACAAAGTGCTATATATACTACATTTTTTTCATATATTCCTGTGATAAAGTTTAATTTATAAATTAGGCACATTAAGAGGTTAACAATAACAATAATGAAATAGAGCAAATATCACAATATACAGTAATAAAAGTTATATGAATATAGTCTCTCTCTCTCTTAAAATATCTTATTGTACTGTACTCACCCTTCTTCTTGTGATGGTGTGAGATGATAAACTGCCTATGTGATGAGAGGAAGTGAGGTGAATGATACAGGCATTGTGATGTAGTATTCGGCTGCTATTAACCTCCTGACACATCTGAGGTCTGACAGTGAAACTACCAGGGATTTCTTTTTCCAAAAGAAATGTTGTCCTTACTGTAGATCTTAGCAACCTCAGCATGTGATTTTTTTTTTCTTTCCTTATCAAGTTGAGAACTTTCACCTTTTCACTTAAAGAAAGTGCTTTGCAACTTCTCTTTGGCATATCCAAATTGTCAGCATCACTACACCTGTGCTTTGGGGCCACTATGAAGTAAAATAAAGGTTACTTGAACACCTACACTGTGATACCACAGCAGTCAACCCAAGAACCTAGGTTACATAGTGAGTAAGGGACAAAGGGACGATTCACGTGGGATAGAGCAGGATGTCAAGATTTCCTCATGCTACTCAGAATAACGTGCAATTTAATACTTATAAATTGCTTATTTCTGGAATGTTCCATTTAATATTCTTGGACCATGGCTGACCATAGGTAACTGAAACCACAGAAAGTGAGACTGCGGGTAAGAGAGGACTACTGTATTGTCTTCTGCTTTACATGTAGGAGTCATTAGTATTTGATGTTAGACACAGGATAGATGCCGGTTATAACTTTTCTGCCAACAGAGTTATTTGGGTGAATAAGGAATTGACACAAAGGATAAATAAGAACTATCCAGGAACATTTTCCTCCTGCAAGTGAAAAACACAGGTCAAGGGAAGGAGAATGGTACTTGAGGTGACTTTGAGTTAACTTCTTAGTGAAGCAAGCTTAGGTCAGCATTTCTCTCTGAAGGCTTTAGGCTACTTTTCTATAATAATTTTGTGTATTATTGCAAATAGCAGATATTTAATATAAGTTTTTATTGTCATTAGGACTCTCAGCACCTAGAACATTGCCTGCCACATGGTGGTCACACAGTAATATTTGTAAATTATTGAATGGATTGTCATATCATGCTGCTACCTGGAGCTTGAGGTGAGAAATTTCATAGAAAGAAGCTATGAGTCCCGTGTTTTAAAAGGTCAGGAAAATAAAAGAGAAGGAAGAGAAGGAAACGGGAGTGAACGTCAGAGCAGAGAAGAAACAAGAGTCTACAACAGAGGAGCCAAAGGAGAAACTTTTCAGATTTCTCTGACATCCATGGCTTACTTACTATTCTCAAAAAGGTTTGACTCTGAAAAAGTATCTTTCTTATGAGTATTTCTCTATTACCTACAATGTCTTGCTATCTTTATTTTGTTTCCCTTGCTAACTTTTTCCTTTCAAGCCTATTTTCTTCTATCTTTCAACAGCTCAAGGGTACGGACGATCAAGTCAGCTTATTAACGAAATTCAGAATTGTAGAAAGCAGAGGCTAGACAGTAAATGATTGTGTTTGCCTACTCTTTCCAGAACCTTTCCAACATCAAACATTGGGTTTATCAACAAACAATGATGCTTCTTTCAAACCCAAAATGGTTTCCAATCCTTATTAATCCTTGGTTATGAAGCGCTTCCTTTTGAAGATCAGAAATAAGCCAAAGAAACAAGAAGACAAACAAAACAAAACAAAAAACACACAAAAACATCCCAACCCAAATGAAAACAAACAAACAAAAAAACCACTCATATTTTTATATTGAGGTCTGGAAAAGCTCAAAAGAGGAGGGAATTCTCTAATGATGGCCCAGAAAACAGTAATTCTTCCTGTGCTGGCCTCGGGCCTTGGTATTTACAGACTGCCATGGCCCTGAAGCTGGGGTAGCCCCTTGCAGGCACAGAGGTGATTTCGAGGCTCACAGCACTCTGTGACCCTTCCTCACCAGTTCACTGCCCGGAAAGCACCTGCGCTAAGTATTTTTATGCCAAGGCCATGAAAACCCAGGGAGTGCAGCCGTCCTCGAAATTTCTCATTTCTTACCTGCCATAGCAAGGTCAGTAGGTGGCTGCACAAATGACTGTGGGATAGATTGCATATGGCAGGGCATGCAGAAAACGGGAAGGGATTATACTGCAATGGCACTGAGGCTTCCTCCTTGCTAAAGCAACTCGCAGCACAGGTCGAGCACGTGGGCTTTCTTTCAAACATTCGGGAAGGCTCCCTCTTATCCACCCTGAGTTCTTCCTGCTGTTTTATGAGTGTGTTAACACATGGGTTCATCTCTTTTAGCTTTAGAAGAATGCTCTCATGTTTAGTACTCTTTCTTCATCTTAAAATTCCGAGCCCATGCTCCTCTGCTTTGTGAGCCTCCAATCTCCAGGGACCTGTTTCTGCTGGAAGGCGCACATGGTCTCTGCCTGCCTCAGGAACTCCCTATAAAGGCCCAAAGAAAAGAATGAATGGCAAAGTGCTTTCCAAACGCACACAGTAGGTAAATGTATGTGATGAGTATTGACTCCGTGTGTCATATATACATACATATATATATATATATATATATATATATATATATATATGTATATTTTTTAAAGTTTTCCAGAGGACAAACTGGGTGTTGCTTTCATAAACCCAGAGCTCAGTACTACTATTAATTTACACAACTGAGACCCAGGCCCTACCATGAAATCTACTTCACTGAAAAGCTCTCTAACTGGGGCTCCGGAGGGGAATGTTACTTCAAAGGACACATTCCACTGCAGGAAGAAGAATGCCACAAGTACGCCTAAGAAATATGTTACAGCAGATTCTTGCTCTTGGTCAAGTCCTGGAAGATTTTCCTATGCTTTTAAAAATGCTGTTTATTTCCATTTTCCTTTAGAAACGTTTTTCTCCTAATGCTCTTTACTTTTTCAGTGGCACATTTTAAACTTTATACTTTAAGTTTCTCGTTCTAGTCGTAATCCTTAATCCACTTTTCTTTTATATAGTTAAATTTTTTATCTCATGGCCTTTAGTCTTTTATCTTAATTTTTCATTTTCTCTACTTTCATGTGTTTAACCTTTTATCTCATTGGCTTCCTGCTCTCTATCTTTTATTTTACATCTCATCTATTCTACCTTATTATTTTTAACATTTAACCTTTTAATTTTATTGGAATTTGAATTTTTTATTTTTAACTTTTCCTGGATTCTTTTTATTTTCTCTCATACGTTACTCTCAGCATTTTAGTTTTCATTTACATTTAATGGTTGGCCATACAGTCATTATTTTAAAGAAGACTAAAAGTCTTTCTCCTCTAATATTTGTCCTTATTTTAAATGTTTTTTGTTTGTTTTTATAATGACTAGCATAGGGGACATAGGGGACGGCTATAGGTGTGTTGGTATAAATGAGGACCTGAACCCGAAGCCCAGAGGCCTTTACGGTGAGCTGTTCCTCCACGTGCCCTGGGAGGAGCCTCCATCATTAGGCCGTGTTGCTCAAACAGCCCACACCAGAATATCAAGAGATCTGGACGCCGAGCCTTTTCTTTTCACATTGGTGCATTTGGTTTGCTGAGTGATGTTGTTTCCCACCATTTACCCCACCAATGCTTACACGAGCTTTTGTGTGGTTTTAATCCTTGAGAAGAAAACTTTATTTGGCTGACTTACCAGTAAGACCCAAATCCAGCCCATATACCCTACAGTGTTCCCCATTCCCAGTATCAAACTCCACTTCAGGTCAGATGAACAGAGATAGTCAGGGATGGAGTGAAGCACTCTACGGGGAATAGCTGGTTTTCTCGGAAGTCCAAGAGTTCTATTTCTTTAAATTTAGGAGACTTTTAAATTTAAAGTGAGGGTATTGAAGTCACCAAAAATGACCATGGGGCTAGTGTTCCACACAGCAGAAATGAGCCACGACCCAAAACAACCAGGGAATGAGAGTAAGTAACTGCAGGGGTACAGATGACAGAAATGATGAGGCGTGGACAGCTGCAGAGTGATGGCACGAGCTTCAAAGCTGAAGGCTTTTACAGCACGTGGAGGGACTGTGGTCTGAGCAGAGCCTGAGGAGCAAGAGCTGCTACACATCCAGGCCCAGGGGTACGACGCGTGTAAGAGACAGCACAGCCACCAGCAGGGGGAGCTGCGGAAGAGAAGCGGTGCTGTCCTCTCCGAGCCAAATAGGACAATGTGAAACCAAGGCATTCCGAAAATGGCCCGAAAGTAAAAGAGGCTGGCCGATGAGGGGCTCCAAGTCTCAGAGGGCACGGTGGAAAGGGGTCAGGAGCTAGAGAAGGCAGGAGATGGATTTGGGTTAGGGAGTGTCAGAGGCCAGAGTCTGGAGAAGGAGGCTGGAAAATCTTCAGCGTTGAGTGTCTTGTGGAGACAGTAGCTGACAGGGTTAGATTCACCTTGACGGTCGTCTCTTAGAAGGTGGTAGTGACGTTGAGAGTGTTTCAGAAGAGGAAATGGGGTCTCATCAGGAACACATAGAGCTTTAGGCCGCTGGCCTCTCTTCAGCCTATGGTCAAGGAAAGGATAGTGACAAGGAGAGGAGATTCCTTTCTGTCACCTTTCACCCTGAGAAGGAATATTCTGGACTGGGGAGCACCCTTAAATTGTAACCTTATTATAGCTGCCTGGAACCCATCTGCACTCACTAGTTAGACTTGAGAGGTTAGAGGAAGGATAATATTTAGATGTGCTAGGAGGATTTCAAAATCTCTTGGTGATCTGTGGCTAGCTGAGGACCTTTAACTCTGCCTTGGAAAAGGATCTGGACAGTTCACTAAAGAAAAATTCCCAAGGGCCTATAAACATAGAAAAAATAAGTTTCATCTTTATATACTCAAATACATGCAAATTAAGACTACAAGGAGATGCCCTGGCTGGTTTGACTCAGCAGTGAGAGCATTGGCCCTCGGACAAAAGAGTCCTGGGTTTGATTTCTGTCAAGGGCACGTACCTCGGTTGCAGTTCAGTCCCCATCCTGGTTGGGGTCCTGTGGGAGACAGGAGGCAACCAGTTGATGTGTCTCTCTCACATCAATGTTTCTCTCTCTTTCTCCCTCCCTCCGTTCCACTCTATCTGAAGATAAATATCCTCGGGTGAGGATTAAAAAACAAAGAAAAAGACTACAAGGAGATAACAATTTTCAGCTACAAAATATCGATGATAAAAATAATTAAAACATTTAAAACTGGCGGAGTGGGGTCACAGGGCAATATTACAGCTACTACTATAAATTATCATAACTCTTCTGTAAAATAATTTAGCAACATGCTTTAAGGACTTTTAAAATGCACAGTTTTTATCCAGTAACATTGCTTCTAAAAATATATCTGTAAAAATGTATCAGAAGTTTTCAAATGTCTATATGAAATGTTTACTGCTACATAATTTGTAAGAGTAAACTTAGAATAAACTTATATGTTCAAGATAGAAAAATATTTTGTGATCCACTCCTGTGACAGGAAACCATGAGACCATTGAAAATCATGCTTTCAAAGTATTTTTAATGAAAAAATATTTTCATAAAGTATTTTGTTAACAATGTAGGATATAATAAAAACAAGTCAGCATATATAATTCAAATTTGGTTCTAAAAGTTAGTGTAGCTCAGAATCACCTGGGGGATTTATTAAAGTCACAGATGTCCTGGGCCCACATCACATCTATTGAATCAGAATGTCAAGTGACTTACAAAGTAGGAATATGGACAATTACAATTAAAAATAAATCATGTTTTTTTTTTTAAAGGAACATTTACTACTTTTTAATCAGGAAAATGCAGTATCATTAAAATGTAGATTTTCATTCCAGTCATTAAAAACAACTCATTATTAACAGATTGCTGATACTCTAAAATTAATTCTACCCTCAGAGCACGTCAGTAAACAGAAGGCTCTTGTTCTAGACAGTGTCATGTTTAACACAGATTGGCAAGTAACAAAGTAAAACAAAATATATTAATAATGCAAAATATTAAAAACTTCTTTAGGATCTTTATTCTACTTAAATCTTATTTTAAATCTCAAAAACACAAAGCCTCAGGTATAGGAACAATCTATAGTGAAACCCAAAGACATTGGTGACCAACAGATCTGGGATGCAAATGATATACAAGTGTAGACCCTTGTGAACACAGAGGAGGTGGCCTTCCTGAGCTTCACAAATGAGGCAAACTGCCCTGAACTTCTTAAAGCCAAAGCCACTCTCCACCTAGGTGCTGACGGTATTTGTTTGGTGTCCATATTTATTACATAATTGGAAGACAACTTAACAAAGTAAAAAAATGGAGTTGACTTCCGGTTTTCGCACCTGTCCAAAACCACTCTTCATGGCTAATGGACACATGTCCTTACTAATTTCTTTCTCTTTATCAACTCTATGAACAACAACTGGTTTGCCAGAATCCACTGTAGAATTTTTTTCAGTTTTTTTAAAGAGATCAAACCTTTATTCCTCTTAATTAGCTGCCATTAGCTCACTAAACATTCCATATAAAACATTTGCCAATTCTCCTGTTGATCAGTGTTGTTCACCCTAAGGCTGATATTCTGCACAAAAAGAAAACAGGCTTGATGTAAGTTATACTGCTGTTGACCCCAATTAATGGAACTATTTATCACCTTATGTACAAATCAGCTGCAAGGATACAAGGTTATGGCTATTATTGACCTTTGCACTTTCTTTGTCTCTGTGGACATGAATTGTTACCAGGTAAACTGCTAGACCTCAATGTAAGTTCTGGTTACTGTATTATTATTGTTTGTATAAGACGTTAACCACAATACTAGAGGAGAGATAGCAGATAACAATGCAGTTTGCAGCAACTCAAAATTCAGATGCGTGCTGCACCTCCATTCTTTAACTTGTCCCTTAATAACTTGAAATTACTCTAGGATAAAGTGAATATGTGTCCCTTACCACAGAGAAAAAGGAGATACCTTCCTTCTCATATGCAGATGACATAGATTTCTGTCAGGAGAAGGATTGGCCTTAATAGAGAACTAGCGTTTTTGTGAACTGCTAACAGGAGTGTCTGTAAGATAAACATTACACAACCAATTTGGTGATCAGTCTATGACCCCAGATATTTAGGTGACTCGAAATCAATACAGCAGTCTGTGGGAGATGCAATCTAAGACCCCGGTAGATTTCTGAAACCATGAATAGTACCTAACACTATATATACCATGTTTTTTCCTATATTATATTATGTAAATTAGGCACAGGAAGAAATTAACAACAACTAGTAATAAAATAGAACAATTATAATAATATACTGCAATAAAAGCTATGTAAATGTGATATATCTCTCTCTCTCTCAAAATACCTTATTTCATGGATAGACATTTCCTTCTTACTGCAGATCTTAGCATAAGCTTTTTTCTTTCCTTAGTAAGTCCAGAACTTTCATTTTTCACTTAAGGGAAATGCTTTATGGCTTCTCTTTAGCATATCCGAATTGCCAGCATCATTTCTTCTGTGATTTAGAGCCATTGTTATATAGAATGAGACCTCAAGCAGATACCACAAAACCAAGATGGCTCCTGGGTGACCAAGGTGGGGGGAGCGGGCGCAGCCTGGAGGCACTGGACCAGCGTGATTCACATCTCTGGTGGATGGAGCCGGTTGGCCAGACTTCCTCAGGCTGCTCTGAACCCAGGCAATTTAAAACTTACGAATTGTTTATTTTTGGAATTTTTTGTGTAATATTTTTGACCAAGGTAAATGAAACTGCAGAAAGCCAGACTATGGATAGGGGCAACTTTGTGACTGTATTTAGTGAGTTAATTCATGTAGTTAGCTAGGCTTGTATTTTCAACCAATTTACCTTAGTGAGTACACCAGGAAGGTAGGTATATGACCCAAGGTAAAGAAACCATATAGGGACAGTTTATAATATTTGGGGAGGCCCTCTTTATAAAATAAAAAAATATATATCTTGTACATGTTTACTTAGATAAGAAAAAAGTATAACAAATTACAACTCAAAACAAAAAAAACTAACAAATATTACAGAGTTCCTATGTTTTCAGGATCTTTCTAGAGCCTTACAGGCTCCTGTAGGTGCAGTTACTATGGCTTAAATTTCATTAGCTCCACCCAAACCCACCTCTGAATCCTTGGGAGCTTTACTTTAGAAAAAAAAAAAAATGATCATGATGATGTGTGGAGTTTGGGTTTGTCTGCTCTAAATATTTTCAGATCTAAATAATACAGTCGTAAGAGTTGGAGGTAAGTAGGCAGTTTGTTTGGTACTTGACTGTGGCCACTAAAAGCTACTTTTTAGAAAGAATTTTGATCTTTTTTACCAGATATTTTTAGGAGGCCTCTGTGCAGAGAAAGCACGCGAGTGAGTGGGTTTAAGAACACAGAAGTGTCTTTTTCAGATTCTCAACTTTTATAAGAGGATGTCAGCCCAAAGCTTACCTTAGCTAGCACTTAACAGATAAGGCTCCACACTTTACTGCTCTCCAGACACTTGTCAGGAAGTTCACTGCCCTTAAAGCTTATCCAAAGCTGGGTTGGTGGAAGTAATGTTTATTGCTCGCTCTCTCTGGAGGAGATGCCTTCAATCCATACCTCTAAAAACAACCATCATCTTCTCAGCACAAGGAATGTGTTCTCAGTCGTGGAGATGCTAATTGAATGGGTGCTATCTGGGGTTATTATCTATTAGCACTTAGTGTAGGGCACACTGGGAAGTCATTCAGCTACTCTTTTCAAATCTCAATGCTTTCAGACAGGAATATTTTTTCCAGATATTTTTATTTTTACTTCTATCAGACTCTATGTAGTCCGCCCAGAATCTAAAGATTTTTAAATTCTGTCTTTCGCTTACTGAGACCAGATTATCTTCGTAGTCTGTAAAACAAACACATCACTTTCATCTTTAGGAAAATTCAAATACTGTATGCAGAATAAAAATATAAATTTCTTAACTTGGGTTTTGAGTCTATTTTTAACCCTTATGTTCTCATTAATCCACCTAAGCCATAAAACTTCCAGACTTTGCCCAAAACTTTTGCGTAGAGCTTATCCTCACCGTTCTGCTCTAGCTATAATTTTCTCATCATATAATTTTCTCCATCTGTGTAGTTATCCTTCAGAACATAACTAAATTTAAACCATTTTTATGAGTGTTCTTAATTATCCAAAGCAGAGTTAATCTATTTATTTTCTATTCCTCCATTCATTCTTTTGCCCCCACCCCTGGTGTGCTTGTATGTGTGTGTGTGTGTGTGTGTGTGTGTGTGTGTGTGTGTGTGTGTGTCTGATATACACTCATTATAACTTCCTTGTATTGTGCCTGTTTCTTTCTCTTCTAAGACAATGTGTTTGTGTAAATGGGCCCATGATACTCAGCAGACTTTCTTACACTAAGTCAGAACATATGTACTAGGATGAGAGCTATTGCCCAATTGTTTTGGATTAAAAACAGCTCCTCTCTCCCAAGTTTAAGTCTGAGTGCCTTTGTGAAGTAACGGGAAAATGTAGAATCAACTAGAGACCTGTGACCAAACCCTGACTCTCCCATTAGTCACAAGCTGGGTGACCCTGAGAAAATAAATTAATCTCTCTAAGCCTCAGTTTAGTCATTTGCAAAATAGGTAGACTATTTGTGAAGATTATTCTATGAACTAAAGATAAGGCAAGGAAAACGGACAGTATGTGTTTGACGAATGTGGTTGTTTTATCACTGCTTAAATTCCTGATTTCTTGCCTGCATCATGAGGATTCTGAGGCTCTCCAGAGCTGAAGGCAACATATCCGCATCTGCCTCAGTCCTGAGCCCTGGGGACATGTGTGGACTTGACTTGCTCTCACTCTCTACGACTGAGTCAAGACTATCCTCTTTAATACCGATCCCCCAAAAGAAGCTTCAACATTCCTCATGATAACTGAAAGACAGTGTTATGCCAACAGGCTATAAATTGATTCGTAGCAGGCAAAACAAGAAAGAAATTTAGCAAAGGCTCTAAAGCTAGGAAAGTATTTCATTCTGCTGCAGCAAATATCCACGGGCAGAATTCCTGCGTTTTGCCTATAGGCGCCAAGTGTCTTTAGCTACTGTCATTTCCCTAGCTGACTTTTTAAATTTTTATTTCCTTACAGGTAACATTTTACTAATGCCTTGTGGGATGAGGACTAGCTGAGGGGTGAGTGATAACAAAGTAAGATTTATAGTGTTTCCTTATGTATCATGTAAAGGTCAGCGACTACATTCTCTTATACACAGATAAATTTCATTCACGTCCTTAGAAATAAACAAGTGAGCCAACCCTCGTAGGGATGACTTGGCTGCTGAAAAGAAGTGCTACAAAACAATAGTGCATGTGTCCTTTTTGGTAGAAAACAGATTGAAGACATCGCAAAGTACCTCATAGCAACGAATGTGTTATTGCCATTCCAGGGCTCTTCACGTGAATGAGGCGAACTCTCTGGACTTGGCCCTGAATCTTCTTCAGTCAAAGATATGAAGCATTTTTTATTTTTTATCTTTTTAAGGCTGTGAGACTGTGTAACAACCGAAAATATATTACATGATCTTCCCTGGTTCTTTTTAAAAATCCTAGTAATATTCTGTTACCAGCCCACCTAGGGAATAGGCTTCTGTGAAATGATTTATCTGAAAATGGTATGCTCCTGGTACATACATCAGCAAGTGTCACTCTTGTGAACCAGCTGGAACTCTCTGAGGAGCATTTCTCATCCCACTCTGGATGTCCTATGGTCTAGTAATCTGGCCATTTATACCCTTAATATCTAACCAAACCGTTCCATTATCCCCTCTCTCCTTCCCTCTCTCCCTCTCTCTCATGCACACACATTCACACACCTGTCATTCTCTTTTTCTCCACACTATGGATCCTTACAATTTCTACCATTACATATAAAAAATTTATACTGGAAAAATTAAAGAAAAAAATTTAACATGCTATGACGTGTCCAGGCATTTCCTTAAACTTGATTGTCTTATGTGTAGGAACAAATATTCATCTGTGTGATATATTTTAGTCCAGGGTGTTGTATTTCTTTCTGGTAAGAAATTTAATACTTAAAACTTTGTTTATTTAAGCAGGAGTGACTCTTCTGAATATATCCTTTTATTATCTTGATGCTTAATTATGGCCATTGCAAAACAAGAGTTTATTAATAAAATACATAACAAATGCCTCTATAAAAATGTCAAATTAACCCACTACATAATTAATACTCAGAAGCATACATTAAAAAGAATGCTCCAGATTCTATCGCCCTATCCCCTTTTAAACCTAACTGTGAAACCACAATTTCTCTACGTAAGTATGGCACCCTCCTCATTTAGATTGGTGATACAGTTCCAGAAGAACGTGACCCAGTCACACACTCACATCGTTTGTGTGGACAATCAGGCGAACCCTAAGAAAAGAATAAGACTTTTCTTTATTTCTAATCCGAGATATAAAATAACATCTCAATGTAGCTAGCTCATCCCTACACTGTCTCAACAAAAAGATATGTTTTTGTCACTTTCACACACAGATAAGACTTGTATCAAGGTTGTTGGGGAAGGCATTGCAATTTTTCAATTTAAACAACTGCTCGTATCAGTGAAGTCTTGGTTAAATAAATTCCCAGTGAAACACAAGATAAGGCAAATCTATTAGTATATTAAACAGAAAAATTGTTGCTGTATTAGGTATACCAGTGGGAAAAAATACAGAAAGAGAGAGCATCTGAGTGTGATCTGATAATTACTCATTAACCAGTGCAATTAATAAATTCTCCAGACAATTACTTTGACCCAAATATTTGCTTAAGTCCACAATTATATTGGTGGCAGATGACAAAGAGATCTCAGACATAATCTTGTCCTGCTTTACCTCTGTCTGCCTGTGCCGAGCAGTGGTCAGGTGGGCTTGCTCATATCCAGGTGTTTGATTTGCTTGTATTTGGTTATAGAGATTGGATTCAAAGAATAGGGAGAAACAAAGAATTGAAAACAATCTACGGAGGGTGAAGTGATTTTTTTTCCTCTTTGTCAGCTACTGATCAAATTAAAATAATATTTGTCTTACTCAGTTTGGGCTACTATAACGAAATACTACAAACTGAGTAGCTTAAATGATAAACATTTAATTCTCATAGTTCTGGGGGCTTCGAAGTTCAACATCAAGGTGCCAGCCGACTCGGTGTCTGGTGACAGCCTACTTCCTGGCTTATAGACAGCAGCTTTCTTGCTCACATGTGCTCACATCTGGTCCCTTCATCTCCTCATTATGGCACTTATTCTGTCATGGGGGCTCTACATTCAGGACTTCAACTAAACCTAATTATCTCCTAAAGACCTGACCTATAAATATCATACCACTAGAGATTAAATATATGAATTTTAGGAGGATTCATTCAGTCCATAGCAGTATTCCCTTGATTTCCAAAAACAAAAAGAAAACAAAACAAAACAAAACAAAAAAAAACCCAACTTTTAATATCAGTCTAAAACAAAATCCAGTTAAAAAAATCTCAGACTCACTGCTGGTGGCAGAGACAAAGCAGTGTGATTATGTCATGAGGCTGATGAGAACAGGACCCGAGTCCTTTGTGGCAAGCCTCTGCCCTCACCTTTCCCCTTTGGGTGGTATCTCGAGGTACTGCAACCCTGTCATTTGCCTTCCCTGAAATATTTCCAATTTCCTTATCTCTTTCTTGAAGCAGTTTAACAAGAATTACTACACACACTAGTCTAGGTGTGACCTAACCAGCACTTTGTATAAATGTGTTTTTTTTTTTTTTTTTCCTGTTTTATGTCCCATATTCTTGGCTGGTCTAAAAACTGTATTGATAGTGTTCTAACCATGAAAGTGTATTCAACAAGAGTCATCAAGAAATGATCCAAAATGACAGCCAGGATCATTGTCTTTATTGAAAAGATTATTAGTTTCATTTATTAAATGGGTTTTTATATCTAAGAACACTATTCATTAATATGGCATAAAGCAGTGTTTTGAAGCGGAATCCATTGGTTGGTCATGCCATATTTTTTAAAAAATAAAAGAAGGGGGGAAAAGGAGCGTAGGGGGGAGAGAGAGAGAGAGAGAGAGAGAGAGAGATTGGGAGAGGGGGAAGAGGAGGAGAAGAGGAGGAGAAGAGGAAGACGAAAAGGAGGAGGAAAGAAAATGAAATGAAAAATATTAGAAAATATGTCATCATATGGTTAAATATTGTTTTATGAAACGTGTTTCACATATACACTTAAATGCATTGTGCATATTTACAGGATTACAATGCAAAATGTATTTCCTATTCTGGGTTAGGTATAAAAGGTTTTGCATGCTACTGTAAAAGCAAGTGAGAAATAATACTAAAGAAAGAGAAAATATTAACTTTGGAAATTAAGAGGACATGGCCTTTACATGTCAGACATGTGCAGGTAGAAAAACAATTGGCAAGGCAATAATTACATCCAGCATAAAACAATAATGGTACCTCATCACAGTGGGAACGTCATGAGGCCTGGCCACACCGGTGTCTGGTCTTCTCTGTTCTGAACACAGGCACTGTGCAGCCAGCAGGGTGAAACTAATGATGACCCTCTGAGGATGGAGGCATGAATGCGTTCAATTTCACACTTGTAAAATCAAACACAGAAGAGGGCCAGCCCAGAGCTGTTATCTACTATCCGAAATTACAGTTAAATGTTTTCCCTGGGTTGTTTTCTCCCTTCATATCTCCCCAACTTTTTTTGAAAGAAATAACTGAAGAAAAAGTAAAAGCAACCCTGAAATAATAATGATACCTTGACTAATGCATTTGTATGACTTCTGGGAATGAATTGGCTCTATAGGACAGAAAGTGCACTGAGCATTTCCCATGGTGAAGGTAGAAATAGCAGGAAGGGAGGGATGGTCCCAAGCATAGTTTTGCTGGCTCTTTTTGTCAATAATGATTGACAGGTTGCTTCAGCTACAATGATGAGAACATCTTCGTCTTACCATCTCTTTAAAGGCAATGGAGAGTTAGGGCATTCATCTATTTTAAATTACTTATCCTGAGGGGATTTTGATTTTACTGGAGATGTGGGGGGAAGAGAGAAGATCTTGAAAGATAGTCCTTGAGAGAAGAAAGTTGAACCTTTAACCCTCACTGAACTAGAAAGATAGATTTTGTTTGAACTTTGGAAAGAGTATCTCAGAGGCAGAAATGAGGAATTTTGCTGTTTTGCCTTATGACCACATAGCAAATAATTTAATCCCAATTAATTTTTTCTGTAACAGTTGATAGAACAAGGGTTCTGATCAAATAAATATACATTAACTTGAAGTTACCTACATGAGGGCACTGAGAAAAGTACTAGGGGCATAAAGAAAAAGCATACCTCATCATCATATAAGTTCAACATGAAATAATGAACCTTAATATAAGGCATTACAGGAAGTGTTACATGCATTCTAGAGAATGAGAGGACTAAGACAAGTTGAACTAGCCTGTGAGGACCCAGACGAACCCAGGAGCCACCCTTGACCCATCATGGCGGGTCTACCACAGCTAGCAATGCCCACCTCTTATTGTTGCTTCTCAGTGTTCCCACCAAACCCATCCAGGCCATCATTACCTCTCAAGTGGATTCTAGCTAAAGCCTCCAATTATTATTCCTTTTTATTCTTTGAGCCCAAATAATTGGCTCTAGGGAGGTCACAATGTCCTTTTGTTCTGACTTATTTTTACTAACTTCTGCTGATCCTTTAGGTCTCAGTTTGAGTATCCTTCCTTGGGGGAGACATTTCTTGACCCAAGGACTAATTAGATCCTATGGGCTATGTGTTCTCAAAGAACTGTGCATCCCAAACCCCCATCACAACATTCTGTACTTTTGAACTATGATTTCTGGTTTAACATCTCTCTTTTCTGCTACATTGTAAATCATGTTCACTACTAAATTAGCACAGTGCTTAGCACATATTAAAAAATATATTTATATATCTTAATATATGCCATATATATACTCATATATATAGTGTTTGAAGCAGTTCACAAGTGGAGACAGAGAGAGAATAGATGATTAGGGCATTTTGAACATAGGGAGATCATGGCAGTACCTAACTCAGATATGGGGTGCTCTAGCATACTGTCTTAGAGAAGACACTGAGGTTGTGACACCTTAGTCCAGAGCTTATCAGCCATTCATTTGGGGGCAAGTTAAGTTAAAGTTGAGAATGGAATTAAAACAGTCCTTTCGATGACTCTGCATATGCATTATTAATCTTAATGTTACATCTATGAAGAAGAAAGCAACAAATAAGAAAGGGATTTATCACCCATGACTTCTGTACCTCACTTCAAAATCATGGTGTGAGACTTCAGCACCTCTCGGTTAATTCAGCAATGCCATTCTAAAATTTCATTCTTAGAAATTATTTTCTGGTTTTTTTTTTGTTATGTTCTACAATTCCCTTTTACGAGAAAACACTGGTACATTAGAGGAAATGCCTGGTAGACACAGGAAAATTTGGACGATGTCTCCAATCTTGTCTACTTAGATTTCCTCACTATTTCATTCTTAAAAACTAAAGAGACAATTGTGTTTGTAGAGCCTGGACCTGGGATCCTGGAGCAGGTCACATCCTGACACATGTGACGTTCAAACATGAATATTTCCTGTTGCTACTATGACAAAAGCAATTTTCAGTTTTCAGGGATGCATAGGTCAGAGGGGGATTCCTGAGACACTGCCCCCATCTACCTCTTGATAACTAAGTAAGCATAGTTCTCCGATTTTCAGAGAGAATGCCAGGGTTCCTCAGAACAGAATCTGGTATCTGCATTATTTAGATGAGCGCAGATAAACCTAAAATGGATTTTTACCTCTCTAAAGACACCCAATTTGAAACATTGTTTGTATAAACCTTTTTTTTTTTTAGAGAGTTGGGATTAGATCGCATGATGCCGTGAAGTGGGACTGGATCTTTGCATCGGAAGCTCTGTGCAGTGGCACATCAATGGAAGTGAGGGGAACTTGGGAGGAGAAGTCTGCCCTGCTGAGAGAAGTATTTTATCATCGAAACTGCCACTGCATGGTGATAATAAGAAGAAGAATGACTTTTAATTGGTCTTATCATTGTTTTAATTTCTCTTGCTGCTTGCACTGGGGAGGGAGCAGACCATCCCAATTGTGCTCCCCTCTTGTTTCCTCACATACAACATTTGGAAACTCACAGTTTTAATATTCTTTGGTTTATAATACAAAGTACATATAAGTTAAGCTATAACCTTGGCATCATCTGAATTTCTGTAAAAGGGCAACTATGTTCTCTATACCCTGTCATAATTCTCTTTGACCTCTGAGGTCTGTACATGATAACATTCTAGTATTAAACATTTACTGAAAATATTAGATAGAAAGAAACACACAGTTTTCCTTCTGATCATCTGCTAATATTTTAAACTCCCAGGCTTTTGAAATAGGGTCAATGGGGGGCTATTTTCAAATCAGATAATTCTCACCAAGAAAACTCTTTTTTGGCTGTCAATAAACTATGAATTCCTGAAGCTTCCAAGAGTCATTCCACACTTAAGAGGTGAAAAAAATAATCTTCCCTAAATTGGATTAAATAATGTGTGGATAGATATGTATACAATATTTTAATAAGGGGAGTAGACTGTTTTCTTTCATTTCATTTTCCATTCATGTTGCCCTGAATTTAGAGTACAGAAGAAGTTGTTAAATTACATTTAATAATAGAGCAGGGTGTTTAATGTATATTAATTAAATATCAGCAGATGGTAAAGGGAGTTCTTGCTGAGTATGAATAAGGAGAGAGAGAGAGAGTTCTAACTGCCATGTAATTAAACTGAACCTGCAGAAACAATGGAGGTGCGGTTACTTTTTTATTAACACATTAGACTTACATGTGATGTGGAAGAATTTAATTACTTTGTTAACTTCTATTATGTTAATCCAAGTTGCTCTCACATTGAGTTGGTCTCTGTTCCCAATAAACACAATGGAGCAGCCTGAGTCACATTACTGTCAAGTGTTTCGCTGTCATGTTGTGCATTTCACATTTGATAATGAAGTTTTACCCAAGTTAGAACAAAAGTTAGGAAAGATGACAAAATAGTTTCTGTCTTGAGGTTGATAAGCAAATTAGTTGCCTTGAGTTGCAAGCAAATCCAATCTCTGATAGTGTATTTGCCTTTCATGATCACTTGTTTTTTTTTAATGAAGATGCATTTATTAAACTGCAATTGTTACTTGCTGTTCACCAGCAAGCAACAATTGATATATATTTTATAACAATTATATCAATTATAACAATTGATATATATTTTAGAATCCATAACAATTGAGAGAATTTCACCTTTGCTCTCCTGGTGTTGCTGGTCTAGCTTCCACCAATGTTTTCATGGATTTCTCAGAAGGTTGAAGATCTTAGTTCATAAAGGAACAAATGCTAGATCTTATTACTGTGAGCAGGGTCTTTGATTAACCATCTGTGATTGACCGAGACCTTCTGTAGTCTGACTATGGGCATATGAAAACTCACTCCAGGGACGCAAGATGTGAGCAGCCAATTGTTTGTAGTTCTGAGTATGACGAATGCTCATGAGAAAGACTTTCTGAGATAATGCCACTCTCTAGTGATTATTTTCTTTACAGAGGGAAAAGTACAGTTCTTCATCTAACCCCATTTTCTAACTAGAAAGGTAAAAGTATTATCAAACAGACAAGCAATCTACAAATAGAAGCATTACTAATCAGCACTCAAAAGCCAACCTCACATTTTCCATTTTGTTATGGTAGAACTTGCTATTTAACTGGTTCTCTGTGTCTCTTCCCAATGCTGGAGCTATAAATGTTGACACCAGTTATCGCCAGCTGTGACCTAGCTATCTGTTCAAATATGCCCGAAGTCGGAGCTGATTTTAGGGGGCCCTAGTTAAAATTGAGGTGACTCAGTTCAGAATTGAGCCAACCTTAGTTCTAATCTCCTCTGTTTTTTTTTTTTTTTAATTATGTTAAGTATCAGGTCTTCTAATATGAATTTCAGACCAAACCCTCATCTTAAACTTTACTTTCTATAACTGGCTCACTATTTTTTGGGCTCCTAAATTGTTAACTTGCCCTGTATTCAAGTTTTTTTTTAGGTAGTGTAATAATTCAGCCACAATTTTATACTCATATGTGATGAGACTGAATTCACCCAGAGCTGTTTGACTTCAGGGCCTGAACTATTAGTTACAAAGCTCTGATGACCTTCAGATTTTTCTGGTTTTGACAATATCTCTAATTCTCAGAACTTTATGACTTACATTATCAAAGAATTATTGAAAATGTTGATAGCCTTCTGAAGAAGAATAACATTTAAAATTCTTTTCTATTTCAAATTTGGAAGTTGCTTTAAAATTTATCTATTCCAACTCATACACACACACACACTTTTTATTTTTTCCAGATAAGTAAAGTAAGGCTCAGAAATGTGATATGCCTTGCCACTTGTCACACCATTTAATTTATGTCACCCCACTGTAACTCTAGGACCCTTTCCAATGCTGTCACCTGAAACATCACTGGATTCAACTGTGTTGAATTAGCTTAATTATTCCTGGGAAGTAGGAATGGATTTAGTCCCTTGTGAATCCAGCCCCAAATCCTCGTGGGAGCACTGCTTACCTGCATGAAGCTTTTAATGAGGAGATAGAGCCTGTGTGCAAATAAGTACAATCATTTCCATTAGACCCTGATACGCTCAGTTGGCTTACACCAGCTTTGTGCATTGCCAGAATCCCCAGAAATAAAGTTCTGGGTTGTTCTCTGCTTCTTCTAACATAGCCCAAGTGTCATGTTAGATGCACGGACTCCTTCTCCTTTGAATCTATTGTTTGTTCCTTTGGTTCTGCAGCAAGATTTGTAACTAGAACTGCCTTCTGCAAAAGCAGTGCTTGAAACATAGACCAGCGTATGTATATCTAAATGTGCAATGTGCTCACTATAGGTCTAAATGGAACCTCTTTCTAAAATTAAACTTAAGGAATCAGCCCTCAACTATTAAATTATAAGATGTAATTAATAATTCATTTTTACTAATGCAGAGAATTCCTCTGGGTCATTTAAAATGCATATAGCAGTATAGTAGAGGCCGAGCCAACATAAATTCATTTTCTCAAGTCAGTCTTATTTTTCTAAGAACTGGATAGGTATAGGCAACTTAACACACCGTGGAGGGAAAAAATAAACACAATGTTTCAGACATTTAAAACAACCTCACATATCCCAACAATAAATAAACCTACCATGGCCTTCAAAAATCTAAAGAATACAGGACACTTTCACATCATATGTTAGGTGTTTCTCTACCATTGGCAAAGGAACATCTGATTTTTCCAAACAGTGTGACGGTATTTCGGCAGAAAAGCTCTTTTATCTTTCCACTTTATAGTTAAAGAAAATATTCTAATTTCATGGACAGTGGACCCCAGCTCATTTTGGGGCAAACACTTTGCAATTTCAAGCATGGTGCTTCCTAAGCTGCAAGTAAATCCCAAGATGTATAATCTAATAAAGTAAACTTTCATAAGTGGTTATAGAGTAAAGCATATTTCAGGCCCTGTAAGAGGACACAGAAAATGTATCAGCTTACAGCTGTACACCACACTGACTCAGGCTCCAATCAGACTTCACAGGACTGGGCTAGCCCGAGCATTTCCCCCAGTCCTGGTGTCCCGATGATCAGAAAATGTCCCTATTCTATGCAAATGAGTAAGACCACAATATTTCTCAGTGTTCCTGAAATGTATATTACCCTGAGTTTTAATTTTAGCTCATCCCCCCCGTAAATGGAATACAGCTTTCCCACCAGGAAAGAGAATGGCTTCTATGCAGGACTGTTAATACATAATTAGTTTTTCAGACTTGGTTCTTATGGAAGCTCAGGTCCAAAGTTTGGATTTGTCCTTAACCACTCTCTTTTTTGTACACCCCATATGACATTTTCTGTAGGTTCTACATTCAGAATTCTTTCAGTAAACCACCATTTCAACATTCTACTGCTCCCACACTTGTCCAAGAATCCACCATCTCTAGTCAGATTTCAGTTGCCAGGATTTCTTCCCCAACTGATCTCCCTGCTTGCATGCACACGCCTTCACAGCCTGTTTTCAGAACAGTGGCCAAAGGAATCCTTCTAGATCGTAGGCCAGATCATGCCATTCACCTGTTCACAATCGTCCAAGAGCTTCACAGGTAGGAAATGGCCTTCACTATTGCACTGACATGATTTCTTTTTACTTTATCGTTTGCTTTCTCTCTTCTACTGACTTGCTTGCTCATTCTGAAACATGTCAAGCATAGTTTCAACTCTGGACCTGGGAATTTGCTGTGGGGAACCCTCCACAGCTGTGACGAACTTACTGTGGGGAAATTGCCACAGAGCACACTCCCTAAATTTCTTCAACATCTTTGCTCAGATATGCTGTTATTAGAGAGGCCTTTCTTAGCCAATCTTAACTAATATCCAACTTATCCATTCTACATGCTTCATCAATTTTTCCCATCGTATTTATTATCACCTGAGGAGTTTAGATTGACTGATTCACTGACTGCCGTGTTCCTCCAGAATGATAGCTTTCTGAATAGGAGGGCTTTCCTGTGGTAGCCCCTGCACTGAGAACAGTGTGTGCCATCTGATATTTATTCAATATATATTTGTACAATGAAAGCATATTTAAAAGATGATTCTAATTGATTATAACTAGGTAAATTCATTCTGAATGGCCCCAGTTAATTCTTAATGATCCAGACAAATTCTGGCTGGTTAAAAAGACCTCAAATGTGAAGTCCAGTTTTCAGAGTTTCCACCACTCAAATAACTTCTGGGAGCCCATGAGACAACAAGATCCTGGAAGGAAAGGCTATTTCTTTGTTGTTGTTTTACCTTCAGCATCTAACATAGGCATGACCCACATCAGGCACTTAGTAAATGTTGATGAACTAAAATTTTGCCAGTACAGGGTGCATCAAACAAGTCTGGTCAGTCTACACAAAATCTACCCACTTTGAATGCAATTTGAATGTTATTAAAATTACTTCAATAGCATATCTGCAACCAATTAACAAACAATTCACCATTACCTTTTTTTTAATACAAAAAATTATATATGCCACCAAGATCTTGTCTTTTACTAGTTCAGTTGTCACAAATAGCATATGAAGATGGTGCAGAGAGAGGCTTTATGACTCTTATTATAGTAGAAAGCAAGAGATTAAGATTAGTACAAGCAGAATACTTGAGCTTTTCAAAAATATGTCCAACTACAATTTCAGTGTGGTCAATTTGAGGACTTTCTTCCAAATTAAAAGTAAGATTAGTTCTGCCTTTTATATAATTCTCTGAGGAAAAATTTATTTGTGTGCAAAGTTACTGATGGTCTTCATTTAAAGAAAGCAATTATGATAAACAAATTGCTAGTAATAGTCAATTATCTAATTACAATGTCAGTTACTGTAAGAATACAATTAATATTACTAATACTCTAACATTTCATGTGACTGCACCAAATACCAAGCATTTTGTTAAGAGCTTTAGATATGATGCTTAGTTCGTCCTAAAAGCCTTACATTACAGGTACTATTATCTCCATTTTATTGACAAAGAAACTAAGATTTAGATGTGCTTATCTAAGATTTAGATCACAAGTTAGTACTTGGTTCTACATTCAAACCCAGGTTCTTCTGGCCCCAAAGTTCAGGTTATTAGTCTCCAGTTTTATAAACTATGGTCAGTTATATGAGTGGAGAATGTATCCTGTTTTCTCATCAAAATATATGCAAATTATAAAAGATGATCTAGAATATACTATTATTTACATAGGAATAAAAGAGATATGAGAAAAGATGCATGTATCTGCTCATTTATACAAAAAAAATGAAAGAAATATAAACCAGAAAATACTGAGATGGGTTACGTAGGAGAAGAGGGTGGGAAAGAGCGGGTGCATGGTAACAGGGTAGAAGGAATTAGGAGTAAAACTTCTTTAAATATACCTTTTCGGTTAGCTCTCCTAAAGTTTTACATGCTCAATGTGATATTGTAATTTATAATAAGATATTTATTTACATTTGGTTTTCATCCCAGTTTCTATCACAGAGCTCCTAAAACCCTTGGAATTTTCTAAGTGAGGAGAGCAATAAGGCTGTCTTCTGTTACGCTAATGAGGGGACATTTGGAAACCACGGAAGGATGGGGGTGGGTTGCCAGGAGAATCAGCCATGTAATTTAGAGGATTGGGAATTTTACCCCTGACCTCTGGGGAGGGGAGAGGAGCTGGAGGTTGAATTGACAGCAAATGGTCAATGCTTTAATTAATCATGCCTATGTAATGAGACTTCCATAAAAAAATGAATAGGACAGGGCTCAGAAAACTACCAGATTGGTGAACACTTGGAAATTTAAGGGAAGTGGTGTTTTCAGAGAGGACATGGAGGTCCCACTCCCTTTCCCCATACTTTGCCCTATTCATCTCGTTTATCTAGCTTTCATGAATTATACATCTTTATAATAAACCAGTAACCTAGTAAGTAAAATGTTTCTCTGAGTTCTGTGAGCCACTTCTAGCAAATTATTGGAATTCAGTGAGGATGTCATAAGAACCTCCGATCTGTACTCGGGTAGGTCAGAAGGACAGGTAGCAACCTGAACTTGCAAATGGTGTCTGAAGTTGTTACTGTAGTTAGCTAGGTAGTAATGAAGGAAAAGAGAGCAAAGGGAATTGGATACTGAGCCTGTTTGCTTCACTAGGAACCTACAGACTCATTCACATACTCCAGGGGACTGCCCCCAAGGAGACTTAATCCTCTCAGAGCAGACAGAAAATCTCCCCAGGAGCACTGTCCGCTCTCTGGTACCACATTGTCAGGGGCAGCAGGAGAAGGTAAGCACATGTGCAATAGAACTCAAAATGGTGCACAGGGAGGTATTTGACCATAGATACCTGTCAGTCTAACCTAGGAAAGGGATCATTGGCTAGGTGGTGGACCCATCAAAAGCCTGCAAAAGTTTGGGGAGTTGATTGATTATTTTGAAAAAGCTCCTGGTCCTTCCCAAGTCCAACTTGATACAAACCCAGGGGAACAAAGAAGCTCTCTCTCTTTCTCCCACCCAAGACCCATACTGGCCCTATTCATTCGTGAGTTCTCTCCATAAGCAACCATGCAGATCTAGCTCTGCCTGGGGTCCACAGCAGACCATGCAGGCTTTAAAAGACTAAGCTTTAATATGAAACAGAGACTTGGGAGACTGGCTTTGTTTTGGCCTTGCTAAAGACATGGTTGGACTTTTTCCATGGCAGATTGTGTGGAGATGGGACATTGGAAACCCAGGGGTCTATTTCAACCAACATAAATTTTGCCACACCACAATGTCCCATGCATGGGTCCTTGGAATACTTTCTTCTCAATCCTGTGGAAGAGCCTGATTTCCACAGACAACACTGGGGAGGGGGAGAGTTTTGTAAGACTGTGACCTTAATCTGTGGGATCTGATACTTTATCCAGGTAGATGGTGTCAGAATTGAGCTGAATTGTAGGATACTTAGCTGGTGTCCTAGAACTGCTTGTCAGATGTGAGGGGACATCCCTACCACCAGCTCCACATTGGAATTTGGTGATCAGAACCCTTTCCTCAACAAATAAACAATTAACATCAACTAGGATGTTGTGGTGGGCAAGGGGTGAGGGTATCCCAAATAGAATTCAAACTGTAACAAATGACTGTGACTCTTTATGCTTGAATATCTTGAATAAAATAATCAGCTTGAAGACCATGGGAAAGAAAGGAATGGGTCTAAATAACTTTCAAAAAGAAGACTGATTATATGCTGCAAGGATAAAAACAAAAAACTGCACACTGACATGCTGTTCTCATTAGTACCTTTGGTTTTCATGGGGATATGGCTAGTAATTCTGAAACTAATTTTTATATATAGTAGGATTGAGAAAATAAATAAATATATAGCATGTAATGAGAACCAGAATTCTCACTGTTGGAAAAATAAGTTACATATAAGAAATAAAGAAGGCTATATCTGTTGTATATATGAATAGACATACATTTCACTGTCTCTGTCTAAGAGAGACCTAATAAACAAATAGAAATGAACATATCTATTACCCAGATCTTGGTTTCTAAACATCATTCTTCAATAAGAGGAAGTAAGGCTCCTTGGAGAAATGATTGATTATAGGACTGTGGCAGGAGAAATACAAAATCATTTTGGAATATTTTATGGTGCCAGGAAGTAAGAAAGTGCTTAAAACATAAAGAAGGTATGACAAAAGAACACAGGAAGCAACTGAAGATCTCTCATTGACCAAATGTGTGACAACTTGAACAACAAAATATGACATTAATAGATTATAATACAAAGAGTAAAATATTCATCAGAACATACTGATATAAATAAATAAATGAATAAATAAATATTAGGGATCAGGCAAAGCATCTTTTTACAGAAGAATTCCAATTTAACAATGTGGAAGGAGTGATAGAAATAAAAAATATCACTAGGAAAACACTGCCATCATAATAGTTGCAGACAAAGTTTACAACCCACCCCGCCATTTTTTTTTTTGTAATTCTTTCTGTAAGTGCTTACTCTGACTAATGTGTAGCTTAAAGATAAACAGCATGTTTATACAAGAATCCTAGGAACTAACTTCAAAAGATACAGATTCCCACTTTCAGGTATTCCAGCTCTGGGGAGATTTGCTGATCTTCAACCATAATACCAGGATGATGGACACTTGACCAGTTCTGAGGTCCTTATCGGAATGGACTGTGCTGGTCTGCACATAGAGAACTTTACAAGCACCCCCCCACACACACACACACACCTTGATCTCTTTGCTCTGTTTTCACTCTCCCTCCTTATAAAAACCTCTGCCTGCACTGAGATGTTAAGATGGTCTTTGGGGTGAGGGTACCCCATCTTGTCAGGCTGCAAGCTCTTGAATAAACCACTTTTCTTTACACCAGCAGAGGCACTGAAGCCTCTCAAGTATTGGCTTTCGAAGCATCAGGCAGTCAAACCTGCATTTGGTTTCAGTTTCAATGATTAATGCTAAAATTAGTAGACAAAAATATGATGAGAAAAAAAGACATTTGCATAATCTCAAAGTATCTCTTCACAAGATACTTATGAATTGCAAAGGGAAAAATAGTAACTATAAAGCAGAAATACATAATAGACACCACCTTACCAAGGTGATAAAAATTAACATCACCAGTAATAAGGCATATTAAAATCATGTGCTCCCTGTTATGAACCACTGGGTAGGGCACAGCATCATTTCTATGCTATTCTTACCAAAATTACATAACTTCAATCTAATCCTGAGAAATTATCAAAGAAATTTAAATTTCAAAAAGATTGTATAAAACACCTAACCAGTATTCTTCAAAATTGTCAAGTATATGAGAGATAAATGAAGACTAGAACTTTCACAAATTGAAGGAAAATTTGCATAACAGTTAAATGCAATATGGAATCCAGAATTGGATCCAAAACTGTAAAATAGACATATCACAGTTCTGGAGTCTCAAAGTCCAAGATCAAGGTGCCAGCTGAGTTAATTTTCAGTAAGGTCTCCCTTCTTGGCTTACAGGGAGTCACCTTTTTTGCTCTGTTCTTCCAATGCCTTTCTTTTGTTCATTCACAGATAGTGAGTGAGAATTCTCTGTTGTCACTTTCTCTTCTTGTTAGGATACTAGCTCTATTGGATGAGGGTTCCAAACTTATTTAACCTTAATTACCTCCCTAAAGGCTCTATCTCCAAATATAGTCACACTGGGGCTTGGGTTTCAACATATGCATATTTGGGGAACACAATTTAGTTCATAACAGGAACCAACCACACTCATTGTCTTCATATGTATAAAAAAGATAGTGCATATATTGATGGAGATTTTTTTTATAGAGAAAGGGAGAGAACAAGGACTAAGATGAGAAGACAGTGGCATCAGAGACTGATTCTACATAAGATGATGTAGTGGAAAACTGCATGTCATATATATGAATATTTATGGAATAGGTTTGCTGGGGCAATACCCACAAAGTGATTAACACAAAACCTGTAAGTTAGTGACAGAAGAGACTACATAGAGTGTGTGTGTGTGTGTGTGTGTGTGTGTGTGTGTGTGTAAGGCATAAGAACACTTTGATTTCTCATCAGACTGCCCAGATTTTATGTAATTGCTGAAAACAAGGAGAGAAAAGGATATTTACTAGCCGAAGTAGCTCCATTAACTCATATTAGCCAAATCACAATTATTTTGAATCTGACATACAGTTCCATGAAACAGACTAGAATGACATTTAAATGTAAGGAATTGACAGACCTTCCTTCCCCACCCCCTGCACTCTAAATAATAATGGACAATAACACTTCCTAAGTACGTTGTTTGACATTTTTCTGCAGTGAATGGAACCCCTACTAGCATCACTAGCTTTGTAGGATTATCTCTAGGGAATGCGCAAAGCAGCTGCCAATTTTAACCAGCAAGGATAGAGGGGGAAAAATAAAGAAACAAAAGGTGGGGTAAAATAGAGTAAATCTCTGCTTTAAATTCGAGCTGTTTTGTTTGCAAAGCTAAAAGATGAAACAAATATTACAGCTTTGGGATACATTAGTGAAAGAAAACCAAACACTTGGGTATGCATGACTGCAGTCCAAACCAACCAAATCAGAGACTACAGGAAATCAAAGGGCAAAAAAAAAAAAAGTAGAAAAATAACACCAACTTCCATGACATGCATCTGGATGTGCAGTTTTATTTGTATGTTTGCTCAGCACTTCCTCATTTGTTTGTGAAATCTCCAGAGCTTTTGCTCATTCCAGTTACTATTGTAGCTTCCCTTCAACCTCTGGTTTTAACTGTCCACATCTCCATCAGAAAGTGAAGCAGAGGGGGCTCTTACATGAAAAAAGTCTACAGCACTGGTCAGACGCACAAGCCACAGCCTGGCTTTGTGTGGGTTGAGGAGTGCAGTCTTGTGGCACTGAACCCTTAACCTGTTATAGATAACACTACATCCAGGTAAACGATGTCAGAATTGAGTAATACTGTAGGACTCCCAGCTGATGTCATAGAATTGTTTGGTGTGAGGAAAAAAAAACTCACACCTCTGGTGTCAGAAATGTTGTTAGTATTATAAAAGTGTGAAAATAAAGGCGAAATGCAGGAGTAGGGTAGGTTTTTCCTACTCAACTAGGAAATATCTGTTTGGGAGCAGGTTGGGATGAGTTCTTGGTTAAGAACCAATGGAGGCATAATGAAGGCATTTGATTTATTCCTGCTGTCCTTCTCCATGGGGCCAAGCAAAATCAATAGCTGCCAAATACTTTCGATTGAGGCAAGTACCTAAAGTCATTCACAGTGGAAGCCATGGAGCATTCAGGGCTGTGCAAGCCAGCTGCACTTTCTCTGAATCATCAACAACCCATTGTTGGTACTCCTGCTGCCAGTGGCACCAACATAGTAGGGAAGAATTGGGCAAAAACAAGAAAATTGTGGCATTTCATGAAATTCTCTACCTACAAGTTATAATGACAAAAGGTTAGTAAGTAAGTGGTTATAATAAACTGAAAAAACTCTCTAAGCTTAATGAGAGATTGTTTAGTTAGTTAATATAATAGATATCCATAAGGGGAGAGGACAAGGAAGTATAAGACTTTAGCAGGTAATTTTTTATTTTTTTTGGCCATAGATCAGGATTCGATCTCAAGGAGTGTCAGGTGGTATTTTGTCAGCCTGAAATTTTAAACAGGATCCATAAATGATGCTTTAGACTCAGAATTGTCATTGCCTTGCTTGTCAAGTTCTCATAAATCTTTGATTGTTAGTCTCCAGGAACCATTAAGTGGTGGAGAGGAGAGCAGAGGCTAGGACAGAACAGGTAAGTATAAATGACAAAGAGCAAAGATGTTTCAAGCATAGGAAGCAAACAAAGGTAGGGAGAGGGCCACATCAAAGTGTTTTCATGGTTTTGGATGGCTACCCAGCCCAAGAAATTATGCCAGTACTGTACAGAGTGAAGTCTGCAGCAGGCACCCCAAAGTTAAGAGATTGGTCTCTTATTAGTCTTTGACACAACTGTACTGCACTTTATTATTTTCTACCTACTCCATGGCCACCCTTGTCTAACGCGTCTCACCTCCCATCTAGTCACTCTTCCTGTATAATCATCTGGATGAACTCCTACCCCTCCACTCTTGATTCTGGTCCCCTGCATGAATCCTCCCTTCTGAAATGGCATTTGCCTTTAGTCACAGACCCATTGGTTAAGTTTGTTTTTGCCCTTTACCATCCTTCATAGAAAGCCTGGATTAAGAAATCTCGACAGAAATCTGAGCTCTGTCTTATCCCTAGTCCAGACCCTAAGGCACAAATCCAAAAGCTTAGAACAGCGAAAATTATAAAGACAGTCTTCATGCCAAGATACTCCAAATCTATATGCTATATATCCATGTGGCCTTAGGCAAGCCACTTAAGCTTCAGAATTTCAATGTTTTAATCTATAAAACTGATTACCCACATGTCCCTCATTACAAGGATATTAATACCATAAATGTGGAGTGTTTTGTAAACTATAAAGACTATGGAAATCCAATTTACTAGAGAAATGTGATTAAATTCTCCAGGCCATCAACCATTTCCTCCCCTTCTCCAAGGGGAGAACTTACTTGTAGGGCTTGATATAGTATCCCAGGCACCATAATTCACTCCATGGCACCCACCTGAACTACAAGATATCCCTCAGAGGGTAAGATATGAAAGGAGAGCAGCTGGACACCCTGCCTTCATGACTGCTGGTGGCAACATACGACAAGGAGGGAATGAGGTATGTATCAGTCAGGGTGCCTAGGAGGAAGTCAAAGGCAAGGCACTGGGCAGACCAACTAGAGACTCCAAACTTAAGACACAGGGAATGTACAAGAACAATGCAGACTGTTTCAGAGCTAAAGAATCCCCCATCTATGGGAAGAATCTTTGAAATGGGCTTTCTAAGACCATTGCTGTGACTCTTAGTAAATGTTTTCAATTTGCCTTCAGGGACTGTGGGATGTGGTATTATGGTTTAGAAAGCTTTAAGGATCACAGCCGGGACAGACTATAGGTGAAATAGAAACACATAGTTGAGGGAAAACTGCTTGGAGGGGTGAGGAAGAATACCAAACACTTATCAAAGAATAATGGCAAATGTCACAGAACCTTTGGTTAGCACAAGGATGAAAATTTGGCCATCATCACCATAATTCTATACACCTCTCTATAATGTGTCCAACAATGTAACAATAGCATTTCTTTATGCATGAAATCTTGTTAAATTAATATAGTTTTATTTGAAACAGCATGGATTTGAAGTAGTTCTTTCTCCCCAGTTGACTTAAATGTCTTATTGCTCTCATATAAAATATCAGATAATATATACTTAAAAAAATTTTTATAGCTTCCTTGGAATAAAATTAACAAGGTGTTACTCAATTATTATTATTATTTTTTATCCTCACCCGAGGACACTTTTGCATTTATCCTCAGATAGAGAGGGAAGGAGAGAGGGAGGGAGAGAGAGAGAGAAACATCGATGTGAGAGAGACACATCGACTGGTTGCCACCCACACGACCCCAACCGGGGCCAGGGACAAACTGCAACCGCGGTAAGTGCCTTTAGCGGGAACCGAACCCAGTCCTAAGGCCAACACACTAACCGCTGAGCCAAACCTGCCAGGGCCAATTATTTAGACTTTTCTGGTAAATTGCTCATACAGCTTTCACAAGAATAATGGGGAATATATTCATAATTTTTATGTGGCATGTGATAAAACCCAAATTCTGGAAGTTGGGGTTCAGCCAGCAGGGCCACTCTTCTGTATTGTGGACTTAACTACTGTGGGACGCGGCTGAGATCTGGAGTTAGTACTGGTCAATGTGTGAACCTGAGTGTGGGTCACGGTGGAGGACACCGATGCTACCAGAATCGGCATTCAGGGCATATGGTGTCAAGCATACTGTCCCTTATATTCTTCAGGTCATTGGCACTAGACTGTATTACATGTCCCAGGTGTGCCCAGGTTTTTTTGGCCAAGGAACTTGGTTGTACACACATTAATTATGCTCCTGTTCTCTATCGTTGTATAACAAACAAACAACCCAGAAACTTAGTTTACAAGACAATCAATGTTGTTTATGCTTCTTACAAATCTGAAATTTGGGCAGGAAGTATGGCACGGACTCACCTCTGCTTCATGGTGTCTGGAGCCACAGATGGACTGACTCAATAGCTAGAGGCTAGAAGAGCTGAGCGTGGGCATCTCTCTCCTCTCTTCATGTGGTTTCTGTGGCTTTCCACGTGGTCTCTTAAGCATGGTGGCCAGGAGTGAGATTTCTTGCATGGCAGCTCAGGGGTCCAAAAGGGAGTGTTCCCAGAGGCCTGCGAGAGTGTCCGTATAATGTATTCATATAGGCTAAAATGTAGAGAAGAATTTTGTTATTGATTTAATATTATCAAGTAAAACCTACATAGGGAAATCATACCTCCACTCAAATTGCCACTGAATAGCAATGATGTGGTGACAGGTGATGAACAGAATAAAATGAATGAAATAGTGATGGATTTAATGAAAGCCAGAAATTGAGAAGCATATTGCTTACAGGTTACACAACAAGCAGTGGAAGGATAAAAAATTAAGAAAACTAAGTTAGTCTCAGTCACATCTCCATAGAGGAAAAACAAAGTGAATTACCATTTTACAGGATGGTGATTTCACCACTCTGAGTCAGCTTCATTTATCACCTCATGCTGCAAATATAGGTATAATTCATAGACATTCCTTGGGTTTGTGAATAAAAGCCTTTTTACTGTTAAGTTCTCTAAAGCCCATGATTTCATCCAGTTTCCAGGTAATCAAGCCCATAAGACCCTCCTGTTGGAGAGGTAGTAGTAGAGAATACGCTCATTTTATCATAGTTAGAATGTGAACATAGATCAGGAAAATACTCTTATTTGGTATTTTGATAGCCATAATCATTCTTTTATTCTACTTTCTGGAGATTGTCTACAATCCATGTTATCCAAAGGGTCCTAACTCCTCAAATAATAGTACTTCTTATTTAGTCTTTTCCTTATACCCTACATTATTCAGAGATCTTTTGCTGAGTGCCTCAGAAAATCATTATTTAAAGCCATGAAGTACTGCAGAAGCAGGGCTATGTAGTTCTACCTCTGGGGAAGCTATAATTTAGGTGGTATTCACTATATCTCATACAAAGTTCTAAGCACTTTACATATAATTACATCTTCTATTCTTACAACAATCCTACAAAGTAGTTAGCATTAATTGTGTCCATAGTACAACTGAGAAAATGGAGACACTAGACAATTAAATTAATTGCTCAAGACATTTCTCAAATAGTAAGTGACAGAGCTGGCAGTCTGAATCCAAAGTCCAAGTTCTTACCTCTTAGATGGCTCATAGAGCACACTGCTATAGAAAATTATTAAATGACCACAGAGAAGAAATTATCTTTAGCCAAGTTCAAATTTAATAACAAGAATTGTGTCTTTTCAGAGCTCCTCAAATCTCAAGCCCACTTTTCCCCTTGCTTGGCCCACTGCAGTTGAATGGAGCAGACTGGAAAGAAACGGAATCTAGAGCTATCTCTGACCTTTGCGGTGGGATAGATCCTGAGAGATGGTCTCGGTTGGAACAGCCATACCAGCAAGTGCAACACGGTGTCCAGAGAGTATGTATGTTGCCTCTAAGGAAGTGTGGTTGTGTGTTGTGGTCAGCATTGTGGAAGTGTGTTAGTAATGAATGAAGGATCCTGTGCTTGGCAATTTAGAAGCTGATAATATATGGAGTTCAAAGGAAACATAATCGTCATTGGAGAAATCACTTATTAAGGATCCAAGGCATAGCTCAGTTATGGAAACTGGTAAATAGGAACAGAATTGTTAAAGAGACAAGTGTGCCTTATTTTTATGTCTTAGAATATTAGGGTAGAACTTCCTAAATCCTTTCTTTTAAAAGACAAAGTAGAAGCACAGATCAGTTTATCAGGAGAAAAGGTATAAGAAAAATATGAAAGAAAAAACTATAAAGTCAGTTTGAGATCTGAAATTTGAAAGAGCAATTAGAATGAAGTAAAAAATATTATATTGTTAATTTTTAATATGTACACATTGTTAAAAAACATGACAAATTCAGAAAACAGTAAAAGGGAAATATTAGTCAACTTAAATCTCCCTATTTATAAGTAGCCACTTTTTAACATTTGATATATTTTTTCTAATAATTTTTAGTATGTGTCATTGTTTATATTATAAAAGTGGGATAATATTTATACCCAAATGTGTATCCTGCTAGATATTACACTATAAACATTATTCCATTAATTATTATATTATGAAAATATTACTTGATAACACAAGTTTTAATAGTTGCATAATATTCCATTCTATGTGTATATTTAATTTCATCATCCCAATTCTTTCAACATTTAAATTATCTTCTAATGTATTACCATTATCAATTACATGAAAATAAATACCCTTGTATGTAAGTCTTTACACACATTTTTGGTTATTTTTAAATAGTAAATCTATAGACGAATGGTTGGGTGAAAAGTTAAACTTCTTAAAGGTTTTTAGTATACTTGCCAAATTGTTTTCCAGAAAGATGTACTTATTTATCCTCCCCCTACAGACCTGAAATGTTACCTATGATTATTTATTCAATCTTTGTACATTTTATGGTTGAGAGTGGGATTATGTCATTCATTTGTTCATTCATTCAATAAATATAATATTCACTAATACAATGGTTATTGCATAAACATTGTATACCCAGATCTTCTATAGAGTCCAGAGAATCAGACAGTCTCATATTTGCTTTATTTTGCATTGTGATAGCCACTAGCCAGGTTTTTCATATGTACATTAATTAATTGTGTTTCCTCTTTTATGAACTTTATGTGCTATTACCATTTTTGTTGAAATATTAGTCTTTTATTTATTGATATGTAAGGTCAAATCAAATGCTGATTTGGCTTAGATTCAGGTACAATAATAGTTTGAGAGCTTTACAAAATTTTGCAAGCAGAAGTTCTGGTTTGAAGTGATTCACAAATTGTTTTCATTCATCCATCTTCCCATCAAATAATCTTTGAGCTTCTATCAAGTGCTCAAACATAAACATTCTTTTTTTTAAAAAAATATTTTTTCTTTATTGATTTTAGAGAGAGAGAGAGAGAGAGAGAAACATTGATGAGAGAGAACATCAACTAGCTGCCTCTTGCATGCCCCCCACTGGGGATCAGGCCCACAACCTGGGCATGTGTCCTGACCGGGAATCAAACCAGTGACTTCTTGGTACATGGGTCAATACTCAATCAGTGAGCCACACTGGCCAGGCACAAACATAAACATTCTTGTAGGCACTGGGAGATACAACAATAAAATTTTTTTTCTACTATCAAGTGGACCACACACCAGTAACAGGAAAATGAGACAATTACACTATAGGATCATTGTATTATTAAATACATGCATTTTTTTTTCTATTTAGCATTGATTCACTTTCCTTGGTTGGGAACACTCCCCAACTTTGTGTTTTTGTTTTTGGTGGCAGGCAATACTGGTCTCTCTGCATAAATACCTGAGAAGCAAGGTATTTCCCCTCTCTTTTCACCCAGAAGCTAAGACTCAGCCATTTCATGCTGAAAAGATGCTCCCATCACAGACTTTAAATCTTAAGCAAGTGGTGGAAACATTAATGTCTGTGGTACTGGTGATATACAATAACACTCAACTTTAGTAGGTGCATAGTATAGAGGCAGCAGAAGTGTCCTGATAGTGTGTACTTGCTAAAACACTATGGTTATACTTCTTATTTTCTAAGACCTGGTATCTGTCATTATTGTTGTAGATTTCCAAGTCATTCCTTATGCTTGGGAAGTCTTCTCTGAACCATTTATTTTATTTTTGTAAACTTATCTTTATTGTTAAATGTATTACAAATGCCCCCCCCCCATTTTTTCCCATTGACCCCCTCCTCCCCAATGCTGCCCTCCTCCTGCCTTCCCCACACTATTGTTTGTGTCCATTGGTTATGCATATATGCATAGAAGTTCTTTGGTTTATCTCTTCCTGCCCTCCCCCCCACTTCCCTTTGAGGTTCATCAGTCTAACAACCAATTTGTACTTCTTAATTCCTTCATCTTTGTCACCCATCCCCCCAGCCCCCTCCCATTTGGCAAGCAACAAAAGTTCTCTGTATCTATGAGTTTCTGTTCTGCTTGCTCATTATGTTTGTAGATTTAATTGTTGATAGAGATGTAATTATTGCCATTTTATTGTTCATATTTTTGTTCTTCTTCTCCTTCAAGAAGACCCTTCAACATTTGATATAATACTGGCTTGGTGATGATGAATTCCTTTAGCTTTTACTTGTCTGGGAAACTCTTGACATGTCCATCAATTCTAAATGATAGCTTTGTAGGACAGAGTACTCTTGGTTGTAGGTCATTGCTTTTCATCACTTTGAATATCTCTTGCCACTCCTTTCTGGCATGCAGAGTTTGTTTTGAGAAATCGGCTGACAGTCTTATGGGAACTCCCTTGTAGGTAACTAACTGCTTTTCTCTTGCTGCTTTTAAGATTCTCTGTTTGTGTTTAACCTTTGGCATTTTGATGATGATGTGTCTTGGTGTGGACCTCTTTGGGTTCATCTTGTTTGGGACTCTGTTCTTCCTGGACTTGTATATCTGTTTCCTTCACCAAGTTAGGGAAGTTTTCTGTCATTATTTTATCAAATAGGTTTTCAATTTCCTGCTCTCTCTCTTCTCCTTCTGGCACCCCAATGATGCAAATGTTGGTATGCTTGAAGTTGTCTCAGAGGCTCCTTACACTGTTCTCATTTTTTAATTCTTTTGTCTTTTTGTTTTTCTGATTGGGTGTTTTTTGCTTCCTTATATTCCAAATCGATGGTTTGCTTCTTGGCTTCACCTACTCTACTATTGATTCCCTGTAAATTATTCTTTATTTCAGTTAGTGCATCCTTCATTTCTGACTGGTTTTTTTTTATATTGTTGATGTTCTCACTAAGTTCCTTGGAGGTCTCCTTAAGTTCCTTGAAGGTCTCACTAAGTTCCTTGAGCATCCTTATAACCAGTGTTTTGAACTCTACATCTGATTGATTACTTATCTCCATTTTATTTAGTTCTTTTCCTGGAATTTTGTTCTATTCTTTCACTTAGGACATGTTTCTTTGTCTCCTCATTTTGGCTGCCTCCCTGTGTTTGTTTCTATGTACTAGGTAGAGTTGCTATGTCTCCTCAGCTTTGTAGGGTGGTCTATTGTTGTAGGTGTCCTGTAGGGGCCAGTGGCACAACCTACTTGATCACCCCAGCTGGGCCCCAAGGTACACCCGTAGAGTGGACTGTACACCCTTCTGTTGTAATTGAGTTTTGGTTGTTGTTTGCCCAACAATGGGAGGGATTTACTCAGGCTGATCAGCTGCAAGGACTGGCTGTGCCCACTAGCCACTGGCCTCTGACACCCTTGGAGGATCAGCTGTGCAGGGGCCCAATGCACAGACCAAGACTTACTTCAGCAGGGCTCTGGTACCTACTGCATCCACTCATTGAGTGTCATTTGTGGAGGTAGTTGGGTGGTGGTGCTTCGATGTGGTCTGAAGCTGTTCACTGGGTGTGCTGACTCTGGGGCAAGGTCAGCCTCTCCCTGTGTTCTACCCAGGGCCACCCAGCATACGCTACAAAGTGATCTGCAGATGGCTGCTTCTTGTTCTGGGCTTGGAGGTGCCCAGGAAAAGCCAAGCTGTGGACCAAGGCTGGCTGCTTCTAGTGCTGGGCCTGGGGCCATTTAATGAGAGGTATGGGGCTTGCTGATACCAGATGCTGCTTGTTTGAGAAATTTTAGGAAAACTCTGAAGCAGGATCCAAGACAGGCCAATCCTATGGTAAAGCCACTGGAAACAGCTTGGGTGGGCCCAAAAGTTGTGTGGAGCAGGGCCTCAGGGAATCCCAAGGGTGGGGCAAACAGTGTGAGCCAGTTTGCTAGAGTCCCAGATATGTCCACTGTCTGCTGCCCTGGAGAAGGACTCACAAAAGGAACAACTGCCTCCCACAGCAAGTCTGTCCAGGAGAAAGCTGCACCTCCAGCTCTTGCCCCTTTGCTGAACAATTCAGTTCTTCCCATATGTCTCTGGAGCCTTTCAAGCTGCCTCCCCAATGCAGAAGCCCAGAAAAAATGAGTCTGAGTAAGTTCTTGTGTAGGCCCTTTAAGAGGAACTGCCTGGGACTCTAGAAGCCTCCGCCTCCCTCAGCCTCAGTTCCCGCTGCTTTTTACAGCCAGAAGTGGTGCAGATTTCTCTTCCTGGCACTGGAACCCTGAGCGGGGCGGCCTGATGTGGGACAGGGACCCCTCACTCCTCAGAGAGGACCTTCACAGCTGAGGTATCGTCCTGATTTTTATCCACCACACGTGGGTGTGGGACCAGCCCATCTGAGTCTCTGCCTCTCCTGCCAGTCTCGATGTAGCTTCTTCTTTAATTTCATAGTTGTAGGACTTCCATTCAGCTTGATGTCAGGTGGTTCTGAATGATGGTTGTTCTGTAGTTTAGTTGTAATTTTGATGTGGTTGTGGGAGGAGGTGAACCTGTGCTTACCTACACTGCCATCTTGACTGGAAGTCTTCTCTGAACCATTTAGATTCTCCTGAAAAACTCCTTTTCATTCTCTAAAATAGTAGGAGTTCGTTTCTCCTGTATGAAACAAGAGCATAATAACTGAATTGAAGTTAAGTGTAGAATTATAAGAAAAACACAGTTCAGACCCAGTTAAGCAGTGAAGAATTAAAATTGGCTTCATTTATAATTTTCATAAAACACATTTTTGTGTTTTATTATACTTGTGTTTTGGCATATTGTTTGGATCGAGAAACTTTAAAGTAATTACTAGCAAATTAGTAACTGAACCCATCTAATAATGGAAAATATCTTTACAGAATCCTGAGGAAAAGTTTCATCAGAGATAACCATCTTACTGCTTTTTAATCTCATTTATACACTGCTTGTGAAATCTTTCTTGATTTATATTAATGTTGATCACATATCTATATTTTTCTTAATCATGTAACTCTGAGAGAAATTATATATGTAACCAAACCCAGGTTTGACTGCCTGGCAACAAAAGTCAAATTCATGAGACAGGTGTTGGTGGAAAAAGGAAAGAGGTTTATTCAGGTGCCAGTGACCAGAGAAGATGGGGGATTTCTGTTCAAAGACCATCTTAACATCTCAGTGCAGGCAGAAGTTTCTATAAAGAGGGAGAGGGAAAATAGAACAAAGAGATCAAGGGGTGGGGGTTGACAAGTTCTCTATGTGCGGACCAGCAGTCTATTCTGAAAAAGACCTTGAAACTGGTCAAACAATAGTCTGCTGTGTATCATTCTGGTCTTTGTCATCCTGGTTTTATAGTTGAAGATCAGCAAATATCCCAGAGCTGGAATGTCAGAAGGTGGCAGTCTGTATCTTTTTTAGTTAGTTCTTAGGATTCTTGTACAACATGTTGTTTATTTGCAAGTTACATATTAGTCAGAGTTAGCATCCTTGAGTTGCCCATCTGGTTTTTGTCAGCTGAATTATTGTGACTGGGTAGTTGATGTCAGCTGGGACCTTGAGGTCAGGCTGCTCCTTACATTCACACAGGAACTGAAACTGCAGATCCCTGTAAACTATATGAAAAAAAAAACCCTTCTAACTTGCAAGCTCTAGTTTCAAGAGGAAAAAATCAGGTTAGAGTAACAAGCTGGGTTTAACATCTACTAAGATTAATTTGGGTTGCTTTATATAGATTTTTTATAAGTTTCTTTTGTTAGTACATTCTTTTTTTTTTTTTTTTTTTTTTTTGGTATGTGCCCCTAGCGGGAACCGAACCTGGGACTCTCTGGTCCGCAGGCCAACGCTCCAACCACTGAGCCAAACCGGCCAGGGCAGTACATTCTTATTTTAGTTCTATTCTATAGTTAGTTAAGTAGTATAGCATATTCAATTCAATATATATTGTGTATATATGTGTATATATGTATATATACATATATGTGTCCTATATTATATATTATATATGCATGTATATATAAAATTGTATATATACATATATAAAATTGTATTATCATAGTGCTAAGAATAAAATAGTTATTCACAACTTGTTGAATTAATTAATTATTGGCAACAAAAAGTTAAAAAGATAGAAGGGAACATAGTGCCTTATAATATTGACCAAAATAGATGTCAAGCATCTTTCTGCTTCAAGAAATAAAAGCATATAAAGGCTATGTGATGTGCTAAATTATTTATCTAGTGAATGATAGAGCCAGGCAGATTTGATGTAGGACACAGATCTCTAATGAATGAAGTTCAGTAAATTGTTATCAATATAAGACAAAAGTGGCTGAGATTATTGAAATGTCAAGGAAGTCTACATAATATCCAATTCTATCTTTTAACAGTGTTTTAAGCCAAATTCATCAGCATTTATATATTTCATATTTACCCAAGGATATGGTTTTATTGATTTTAGAGAGACAGGAAGGGGGGGGAGAGAGAGAGAGAGAGCGAGAGAGAGAGAGACACATCGATGTGAGAGGGAAACATCGATTGGATGCCCCCCCAACTGGGGATCAAACCAGCAATCTAGGTATATGCCCTGACTGGGAATTGAACCCACAACATTTCAGTGCATTGGAAGATGCTCCAACCAACTGAGCTACATGGATAGGAAAACTTGAAATATTTTTAAAGTAACTATTGACAAATATCTAATTACAAAGAGCAAAATAAATTTACATTTTATTTCTTCTTCCTCATTTTGATTACCCTTTCATACAGACACAAAGTATATGACCCAGTGTCAAAGACTGTAAACCAATAAATATGATAAAATAAGCACCCTGCACTAGTCATTAATTAGCTTATCAATAGAGCCATATTTAAGAAAGAATAAGATATTTCTTAATAGTAGTCTATATGACTTTTGAAGAATAAAATAATACTTTTCTGTTTTTTAATACAGGTTCTGGTTATATGGGTATATATACACTGTAAAAATTTGTTAAACTTCATGTGTATGTTTGTGCTATTTTGTGTTCTATATTAATAAAACTTTAATAAACTATTATATAAAACAAATTTTATATTATTTGACCTTTAGTAAAACAATGAAAATGTAAAATCAGTTTATTTCATTTTTCTTTAGTAAAAATTTAAAATGTGAAACAAGTTTGTTTTATTTTACTACATTATTATTGAGTGTGATATCAAACAGTATAATGCACAAGTTGTTATGTATTCAGTTCTATGAACTTTTCTAAACTAAACATACACCTATAAGCCTGGATCAAAAAATAAAATATTCCCAGCACCCCAGAATTAGAAAGATTTCCTTGTGTCTCTTTCTGATTTCCTGACTACTAGTTCTAAAAACTGTCTGGTTTTTAGCTGTATATGTATAATCCTAAATACATATTATTTTGTACTTGTTCCCTTTGTCAACATTATTTTAGTGATATAGTGATAATTATTCATGTTGTGTGCAACCATACTTCTTTTTCACTGCTGTATAATATTCCATTCTATCAATATATCATAATGTATTTATCAGTTTTCCTGTTAGTAGATATTTGGGCTCTTTATAAATGGTGCTTCTACAAGCATTCTTGTAAATGTCTTTTGATGAGTAGACACACACACACACACACACACACACACACACCCCGGTTGGGTATGTACCTGGAAATGGAATTGCTCAGTCATAGCAAATCATCCAATATTATACAAATTTAAAAATAACAAAACTGAGAGCAGATTTAGGAATTAGGAAGAATTACTAGGCAATTTTAAATTTCAAAATGATCTCTCTAGAGAGCAGACTTTCTCAAGTGTGTAGCACAAAACAGTTGGCAAATAATCACAGCAGCTTATTTTAGTATCACCACGTAGCCTTGGAGGGATATTTACTTTTCTACCTGTGCAATATTGTCTCTATTTGAATAGACTCTGAAGTGGGTCCTATGCTCCTGAGTAAAATTAAAAATGAAATCCAGGAAGAATTGACAGGCTGTTCCCTAGAACTCCAAACAGCTCTAATTATGTTACAGTACATTTAGATGGCTTAGCACAAAATAGTCTACCTTACTTTTGAGAACTGAAACCTGAGGAATATTTCCCTAAAGTGCTTCTCTTGATGTGCTCAGGGAAGCTTCAACATTACACATTATTTAGGGAATAATTGTAGGTTATTGTACTACTTAATTCATTGCTGTGTTTGCTTTCTGTTTTTACATTCACTAGTATAGACAGTTATCTGAATTTCCCAGCATCACCGTTTAAGTCATCCTTACCATGGATGCCTCCTTTTCTGCAATCACTCAGTGTATAGTGTAAGGTTTTGATTCATCAGCCTCAAGCTGGGCAAAACCTCAGAAGGGCGTGGAGGTGAGACAAAGGGAGCACTCAAGCAGGAGAGTAATTTGTTCAGCTTCAACAACTCCTGCTAACAGAAACTTCTCTGAGTGGCGTGACAGACTTGAGTGTCAGCTGTCCCCAGCCCGCTTGCAGGAAGTCTACCAGAGTGCCTCTTTTGTGTTAGTGTTAACAGCAGAAGCTGAAAAGTTTGCCAGATTATCTTGTCCTGCTTTTTTTTTTTTTTTTTTTTTTTTTTAATATAAACATCCTGTGTGACATATCCTGGAAAGAGAATATAAATAAGGTGGTAATAAATGAGCAGAACTGTCTCAGATGCTAATGTATTTCCAAAGGTGTCTGTGGGGAGTTGTTAGGATGTCATAGTTACCGCCTAATTTGTGTAGCTTTCTATAATCATTTCCATTTATCTGCAATCTAGTTAAAAGCTACTAGCTAATTTATCCATTTCTACATGGGGATCCATTATAAGAAGCACTTTTCTTTACAGAGTGAGATCCATTCTTCCCTGTTCCCCAGAGTGAACTATCAAAGGTTAAATTATTTTCTAGAGAAGTGCTCCACACCACTGAACAACTCAATCTGTGTTCTTTTATCTTCACATCTCTCACACTCTGCAAGTCCTGTGCTAGTTCATTCACTGATTACAGAGAGAGGTCCCCTTTTCTAAAGTCTCTCCAATACCAGAGGGTCTTGGTTTTCTCTCCCTTCTCTTTATGGCTTGCTTTTCTGTTTACATTGTAAATAACCAGTGGGAAAAAAGATAGAGACCACATTTTTTATTTGCAAACTTTACTGCAATTATAATTTTTGTTTTGTGTGTGTGTGTGGGGGGGAGACTAATGATAGATTTAGGGGTCAATATACTGACCTATTTAAAGTAAAATTAATTAAAATGAAATGAAATTAGAAATTTTGTTCCTCAGTCACACTGGTCACATTTCAGGCGCTCAATCACCATATATAACCAATTCCTACCTGATTAGACAGCACAGGTTATAGAACATTTCCATCATCACAGAAAGGTCTATTGATGGTACTGCTTTTCTTTTGAACAAGAGCTTTTCTTAGGCTTTCTTATACCCTAGGGTGGTAGGAAACTTATGAAAAGCAAATCTACTTTAAGGAAAGTTCATCTCAGACATGAATGCCAGAGGAATGGAACTGATGACCTAGCAATGCTGAATTGTAACTCCCTGAGAATTTCCAGTTAGGAAATATTCCTCCTATAGAGGTCTTGGAAAATTATATGTAATTAACAAAGCAACGTATGGAAGAAAATTAAAAAACTTATAATCTGATTACTGAGAAATGAAAGATTAAAACATTGACAAATACATGTCAATGACTAAATAGTACTTTAAGACAGTGAAACAAGAAATGCTACCAGAAAGTACATGACTGATTGTTGGGTGAGTTATACTGTAATTCAAGAAGTCTTAGGATGAGAGAATAGGTGGGCAGGTGATCAATGAAAGACTTCACAGAGGAACTGAAGCCCGACACAACATTTTAAAGAGACTGGTGTTAACACCTTCCGACTGTGGTGAGCCCTGTGGTGGTGATCTGCCTACATCATCAGTATCCCTTTCACCACCAAGCAAGATTTCAGAGATCTGGAGGGCTAGACAGGCACCTTACCCTGCTTCCTGTATAATTCCCAGCATTAAATGCTCTGTCAGAAAGGACACTCTTTCCTGATGGAGAAATCCCATCTCTTGAAAAGATATGGTAGCTTTTCTCTCCTGTTGGGGTCAGTTTCACCACCTTTGCCCTGGGTACTGTGATCATCACCTCCACCACAGAAGCCCTGGCCTGCTTTCCAAGAGTCCAGTCCTGCAGACATCATGGAGACTGCCCTCCTCATAATTAGTTCCGGCAAAGGAAGGAGGAAGGATTAAGGACTGATTAAAGAGTTTACGGAGAATAGATATGATTAAGGGAATAATCCTGCGTAAACCCAATGCCTCATGAGACAAACCCTGCTGGGCAGGTTACATTCTGGCAGTTGTTATTTCTCCTACATGACTTATAGCAACAGGTCACAGTGGGAAGGCAGGTCCAAGAAGAAGTACTCCATGTGGAGACAACTTAAGAAATGGACAGAAACACACACAATATATCTTTTTTTCCCAAAAAGAAAGAGTTACTTTCCACTATTTCATGAAGAAACAAAGTAGAAAGTGTTTATAAAACATGATTTATGCAATAGTTTTTTACCCCCTTTCCCCCCAGGTAATATTTAAGATTTATTTACCAACAAGGTAGGCACTACTCTGGTAAGCACTTACTCAAATTTTAACGTGAGAAGCAGAATTAGCAGGAACTACACAGAATGGATGGTGTGGTCTCCTCCCCATCTTCAACATTTCTATAAATATTTAAGTTGGCTTCAGGGGGCAAGTGAATATGCAAATTTTTGAGAGGAAGAAACCTACCATTCAAGAAACTTCTCCCTTTGTCAGGACTTAATCATAACCCAAAAAGCATTAGGTTATCGAAACTTTCCCTGCCGCGTGCAGTTGTCAAAAGTAGGTGGAAGCAGAGGGCGAAGGAGGGCAGAACTCCAATCAGCTTTGTGAGACCCTGGCAGCCTGGTTTATGCTGTAAGTTCCCACAGTGCAAACCCAATTGGCTTCTCTTACACAGAGTGGGATCTTGATGAGCTTGTAACCTTATAAACAGTTCTCTGGAGAGATGTGGTGAAGTTATTTGAATATAATTCATCCAGGCAACAAATTGGCCCATCACACTGATCGCAAATCTCTCCGCTGACCAGGCTGCCAAAACAGGAATAATGTTCCCCTCAGAGGAACTCTTTCTCTAAACTATGCTAATTGTGTGGAAAATCCAGAGATTTTGGGAGTAATATCATTTAAAAAAAATAAAAATAGATGTAAGTTTCTAAGAACCAGGCTTTTTTTTTTTTTTTAATTCTTCCAATAATTCTGTAAGTTAGGAGTTATCCACACTTTATCTATGAAGGAGATTGAAATTCTGAGACATTAATACACTTTCCAAGTTATACAACTGATAAATTACGAAAGACATTCTCACATTTTTATTCTTGTTTCAAAGGGGAGACCCCTTCAAAAAAACACACATGGTCCCATTATCTTCTGCTGTAAAAACAAAGTTGTAAATAATATGAAGTCCACAAAAAAAAAACCCTAGTTTTTATGATGGGAGAAGTTGATGTAATGGTTTGATGGTTTGATTATTATTATTATTTTTGACGCGGATTAATTGACCATTTCCCACCTGCTTGACACTATGTGTCTTAGGAAGAAAGTGTCTAAATTTCTGATCTCAGAGAAACAATAAATTCTTCTCTGCCACAAGTTTCAACTTAGGGTTCTTTAACTATTGTGACATCCTCAGAGCCTGTCATGGCTGCAATGGGAACAGCATGTGACTACCACCCTACGGAGCAAAACGAGGCAGTAATGGGGCAACAACGACAACAAAAAGCCAGAGCGAAAGCCTAGCTGTATCTACCTCCTAGCTGTATCTACCTGAGGGACAATGGAGAAAGAGAATTCATATTGGGCAGCACCAAGGGCTTCCTTGTATAATCCCCAGGATTATCTGTATAACAGTTCTCACATTTCTCTAAGTAATTCTCCATTTCTTTGATGGTCAGGTAGAAACACAGTAAGGTGGCAGTACATTAGGATTTGAATTGGTAGGGAAGAGTCTAGATGGCTACCAAACTTAGTCAACGGAAAGGAGACTTCATTTCTAGTCGAAGACTGAAACTATTGGAGGCATTGCCTGAGACTAGAATTAAGGAATAAAGTGATTATAACAAACAGTAATTATCATCATAATTATCACCATTTTTATTTTTCAGAACTTTGACAATATTGATTTATTATATTCTAGCAAGCATGCTGCAATTTAGAATTCTGAGGCCAGTTTATTCCTTACTGACTAACTGAATTAAAGTTTTATTTCCTAAGTACTTTGAGTATGTTTCCTTCTTTGTTCTTTCTGTTTTCGACTCCAGGGTCTTCTATGAAAGCTAGACTTATTATCAGCTAACTATTAGTATGGTGTACCAGGTGACTTCCATTGTGATTGCCTGGCATGTGTTATAATTGTCTGGCACCTTTGCCATACAGTTTGCCAAATATTGTGAACATCTTCCCTGTTTAGTGGGATTTTAACTGTTTAACACAAATACGCCATACTTCCTAATTTGTTTTTTAATTTCAGAGCTTTTATCCTTTTAACTCCTGTTTTGGAAATCTGAAAGAGTAATTTGGCTTGATCTTTCTGCCAATTAATTTAAATTTACATATGTAAATGTATGTAATCTGTGAACATTCTACTCATTAGTCCTTCTATTTATTTTATTAAAAAAAAATTTTTTCCTTTATTGATTATTTTTAGAGAGAGAGGAAGTGAGAGGAAGAGAGAGATAGAAACATCGATGAGAGAGAACATCGACTGGCTGCCTCCTGCATGCCCCCCTCTGGGGATTGGGCCCACAACCTGGGCATGTATCCTAACCGGGAATCGAACCAGTGACCTCTTGGTGCATGGGTCGATGCTCAACCACTGAGCCACACCAGCCAGACAGTCCTTCTATTTATTTTATTTTTGCAACCTTATTTCCAGAATTTAATTTTCAATAACTTTGATTACTGCTCTTTCTTGGCAATTCCATCCTTCCTTTCTCCTTCCCTTTCTCACTCGCTCTTTCATTTTTCTGCCTATTACCTCATCTTATATCTAAGAACTAAAATTGCACTGAATTACATGGAGAATTTTATTTTTTCTTTTCATTGTATCTACATGAGATAATGTAAGTTAACTACACCTATTGTGGTAAATATATATCTATATTTATATAGATATATATATATATAAACACAGTTTGATATTAAACTGTAATGATGTGAACCTTAAACTTCTACAGTGATGTACGTCAATTATTTCTTAAAACTGGAAAAATTGCACTTAGTTTATATTTATTTTTGTGTTAACTCTGTTTCCTTAATGAATAATTCTTGTTTTTTTATTTCTAAGCTTCATTTTCATAATTTTTTCTCAACTTTTTTGTGAGCGAGGTGCTATATTTGACCAATTTTTGTAGCTGGAGAGTATTTCCTTAGCTTTGGGGAATGTATCTGTTTTCATGGCAGACAGCAAGGATTGCAATTATGTCCTTTGCCCCGGCTTACTGGAGGGAAGAGTGAGGAGTAGGTCTGTGGCCAGACAGGTTGTTTTCAAAGAATGTGAGAAACTGCATTATCTGTATAGGCCAAGTAGATCAAGCATATATTCAAAGCTAATGGGGTTTTAACATAGTAAGAACTGGTGACTTCTGTGGTGAACTGGAGAGTATATCATGTATACATTCTTTCAAATAAAAAAAAAAGTTAAACATTTTTTTCTGCAAAATGGAAAAAGACTTTTGTCTTGATAAGGACTGATTTCCCTAACTTGTCGCATTAATCAATCCTGCTTTGTGTCATACATGGAACTTGTCTTCTTGGAGTGGGATTTTCCTGTCCCTTTTGCAGAAACAATTTATGTAGGACACTGTCTTACTTCTACAGCACTAGCACCTGCTATGAGAGTCTCTTGTGTCAGAATTCCTAATTGTTTTGTGAGAAGTCAACTTGGCTTGTTTTATCCTGAGGGCAAAGACTGGTGCCTACTTATGTGAAAATGCATCCTTGACACATTTTTCTAACAGCAGTTATTAATTACTGCCTGGCTATGGAAAACTGCATTATTTAGTACATATTCATTTCTGTTTTACCCCCATCTTGGGAGCATTATATTCACTTGCCTCAGTAACATTGGATTTGGCCATGTCTTACTTTGGCCATTGCAAAGGCATACATTTCCACAGAGGCCTTTTAGATGTATTTGTGCTGTTTACTTATGAACTTTTACTCCTGCATTCAAGAATGCATAGAACATGCCCCAGGTAACTACTGCTTCTTCAGCCTGGATCTCTGCAAACCAAGCAGATGTAACAGAACTGAACCGCTCCCAAAGCCTAGAGCAGAGCCACTGCAGATCTGTGAGCATGAAGTAAATGCTTGTTATTGTAAAGGAAGTACTTGCTACTGCAACAAAGTTAAGTAGTATAGAATTTGGTAACAGAAATGGGGTGATGTTGTTTTTTGTTTTTTGTTTTTTTTTTTTAAAAAAAAGCAAAATCAACAAAACTAATCAAGGACAGTGTGAGAAGGCAAGCCAGGTGCAGCCCCATAGGCAAAGCAGCGACCCTGCCCTTAGCTTTTGTAATTCCCATAGATCCCCTGCCAAAGGCTGCCTAAACTACAGGGGAATTACAAGGCCTCCAAATTCCCAGAGGCTTATCATGTATAAAAGGCGTCTGGAGCCCAGGCTTGGGGCTCAGCCTTTGGAGGTGACTCCGCTGGGACAGCATCGGTGCACATTAAACAGTCCTTCTCTAATCCTTGAGTGCGTTGCATTCTGTCCCTTCCCGCCGACTGAATTTCTGCCACAACAAGTGAATGGCAAGAAAACTGTTATAGAAGTTTGGAAAAAAAGACAATCCGTGCTGTTACAGAGGTAAACATTTGATTAAACTTCCTCTTGCAATATCTTGAAAGTAGTCAAAATATCTGGTAAGCTCATGCCTTTGATGTAGTAGGAAGAGAGAATGTCGGTAGTTGTGTTGATTGTTACTGGTAGTGTTTGAGAAGGTTCTAAGAAAATGATATTAGCTAAAAGAAAAGTTTAAAAAAAATGTTTGAAATTAGGAATGAGGGCAAAGAGAGAAAAATCCATAAATGTTGTCACTTGGAGAGTTGAATGATTCAATTCCCTCTCCCTTCAACAAGTCAAAGATAAATTGAGAACAGCTTTAAGTGAGAAAGGCCTGGTGAGATCCAGATCAAAACTCAACCTCAGAGCAAAGACCTAACAAGGCATGACAATTGCACTTTTTGTTAAGTCCACTGATTGGATTATTCTGACCCAAGATTATCCTTTCAGCTGGTCAAAATCACTCTTATAATGGAAACTCAGGGCGTGTTCCCATAGACATCCAAGAAACTCAAAATCATCAGAAACTCAAAGTCATATCTTGCAAAGAGTTATGAATGCGTACATTTGCATAAGGAGCTGATAGAATAAATTATATAAAAATTAAACCAAACCAAAATAAAAACACAAAGTTTATGACAAATGCATTTCCAATCTGGACTAAAAGATACTTAAAATCTTTCAGATATAAAATTACCCTGAGTGCCCAAATTTTGGATAGGCAAAAAGCAGGCTGGGATGCTGCTCAGCCACCTTGGAGAGAATATTTTCTGACATGTTTTTCAGATACAGTCAAGGAGAAAAATGAAAAAGGAAAAAATTCCCAAGAACAGAGTTGCGAGCTAATGGAACAAAATGTAATAAGGGGTTACTCCCAGGGAGCAAGACTGGTGCCTAATCAGTTCTCTATCCCCTGAATTGGGGAACCTTGTAAAGTTGGGCTGTGAGATTTCAGAACTGCTGTGGATCAATGACTGCCATATATCTCCCATTCTTACCCTTTCTGAATATGAGTGTTAATGCAGTTATACTATTTCTGTTCCAACATTGTATGTAGATGTTGTGGGAGCAGATAACTTGGCATTTTAGGTCAGAGGCCTCTGGGTGAATAGAACCTATATATTTGGAACCCATAAAGGGACTATACTGAGGTCCTAAATTTCAAGCCTGGTGTCATCTTTGAATGGGATTTTGAGTTTCTTTATTGAGAATAAGGTGAATATAATTTATATTTCGAATCAAGTGAATATTTGTGGCTAAGAGGTAACTGTGGTGGATTTTGTTATTGAATACTTACAGTGGACACCGCTATCCTCTGTGGTTTTGAATATATCTCTTGTCCCACTGATTTTGGGCTTGGTCATGTGATTTACTTTGGCAAATGAAATGTACCCCAGTTCCAAGCACAGGCTTTACAGGAATCACAGGTTTTCACTCACTTTATTGTGCTCCAGACTTTGTTTATGGAAACAGGACACCCCAGATAGGATGTGCTATATATTTATACAGGAGGTACTTTAGCCTAGGTCCTAGAATGAGAAAACAATTGGAGAGGAGCTAGACCTAAGCCACACCCTAAGTGAAGCTTCCATAGCCAACCTTCTTATAGAAGAGCAAGAAATTAATATTCATTGTTATAAGGCAATGAGATTTTGGATGTGTTTGCTATCACAACATAAGCTGATTAATACATCAGCCTACTAGCCCATGGCCCATTCTTTGAATTAAATTCCACTAACTGAGTCCTTATTGTAAGTTTCTGCCAAGAAGACTTATCTTATTTTGGAGGATCTTTTCATTTTTATATGTTTGTAAGTTCCACCATTCTGTTGGATTTCACTCAATAGAATATATTTATATCTTTAAGAAATAACTATTTCCATCTGGGGATAACATAATTTCATTCTTCCAGTATCACCATGTATTTATTCTTATATTTTCATTTATTGTGTCTTTTATGAAATTTTAAGAGGGAGAAATAGCTTGCAAATTTAGCCAGTCACCTTGACCAGGCCCATCTGGTTAGATTCTCTTTAATTGCATTGGTACTAGAAATGTGTACCTATGAGGAGGTTTGTTAGATAAGGAAGACATCTCTTATTTGTGTGAAGGTTTTCAAGCTTTGATACAATCAGATTTCATTTGGGGAAAAGAGTTGGGTGGTATCAAAAATACCAGAGAAAATGCACATACCTTTAGAAGGTTTCCTAGACCCACTGTACTTCTCTAATAACCCCACAATAGTCTGCTGATTCCAAACAAAAATTCTCTGATATAGATGCTCCAAAATCCAAGTTATTTGAAACAGTTAATAAAACCAAAGAATTCTATCCAAATATAATAGCTATTATCCACTAGTTAAGGTACAGAAATCCTGTTTTCATTGTGAACTGATGAAATAAATTGCAATATAAAAAAAGAATCCTTAAAAATTTAATCCTGAATAAACTGAGGCAAAAAATAAAAATAAATAAATTCAGGACAGGTAAGAGCCAGAGAGAAGTTCTCATAGGAACCTAATGTCATGGAGGACAAGAAATGTTTTCTAGCTTAAAACTCTGCCCTAGTCAGTTTTGCTCAGTGGTTAGAACATTGACCCATGGAGTGAAGAGTCGAGGGTTCGATTCCAATCAAAGTCACATACCTCTGTTGTGGTTCAGTCCCCAGCCCTGGTCTGAGTCATGTGGGAAGCAACCAATCCATGTGTCTCTCTTGCATTGATGTTTCTCTCTCTCTCTCTCTCTCTCCCCCACACTCTGTCTGAAAATAAATGGAGAAATATCCTTGGGTGAGGATTTAAAACAAAAAAACAAAAAACTCTATGTCATTAAGAATTTCTATAAGTATACTTCTATTATTAGTAGCTATTGTTACTGGGACCTTTTACTCTAAGTGGTAGATTTTCATTTTATTCTAAAAGTTTTTTCCAGAAATTAGACAATTGTCCACCAGAATTTTTCTCTAGGTATCCTGTAGTTTGAAGTTAATAAAATCACAGGCTAGAAATAGACTTTCCAAATTTTTCTAGCATCCTCCATGCCAATAGTTCTAGCGCTCCGTATTCACCTTCTAGTGCTCTGTATTTATGCTGCTAGTTTAGGAGCAGTTAGTAAGCATGCTTTCAGCTTAGCATGTTTTGGGAAGCATTTATCTGATCTCCTCCCAATTTGCATGTACATGGACATCTGTATGGCTTAATTATATCATTCTTTCAGAAAACTCCTGATGACTGTCATCAAGTTATTAGCTCTATTGTTACCAAAACAAAAAGAAAGAAGCAAACTAGATGATTCCAACTCTTTTAGCCTTTTAGGATGCAGAGCAGTTATTTAGTTTCTACATGGAATTCTTTCCTTCTTGAATCTTAGAGTGGAATTAACAGCACTGGCATCAGCTGAGTCACCAGTCATGGACACTAAGTGCTGTGACAGTCCTCCAACATGGCCCCAATGATCCCGCCTCTTGGCAGTCATCCACTTGTATAGTTCCCTGCCACACTCTACCAGGTTTGGTCTGTGTGGTAAACATAATATGGAAAAAGTGATGCTATGGCATTTCTGAAATTAAAGAAAACACTACAACTTCTTCTCTCTCTGTCTCTCCCTCTCTCATCACTTGCTCTGGAAACTATAATGTGAGCAGTCTATGGAGAAGCCCATGCAGAAAGAGCTGACGCCTTTGCTAACAGTCAGGTGGCGATGTCAGTGAGCTTGGAAGTGAATTGTACAGACCCAGTCTAGTCTTAAGAGACTGCATCTTGTCCTACAGCTTAAGTACAACTTCATGAGAGACTCCGAACCAGAATGACTCAGCTAAGCAACTCTTGCATTCCTGACCTTCAGAGATGCTGTGGCATAATAAATGTTTATTTTAAGCTGATACATTTTAAGATAAGGTGCTATGTAATAGATAATATAAGAAAAAAATACCATGAAACAACTCTGTATCTACTTTCCTACTTGTAAACTAATATGAAAATAGTTTATAAGTAAAATATAATAATAGTTTGCCTTGAGAATACTTGACAAGTTGGAGAGAAAATATTATTTAAATCTAAATTTTTATTATCATTCCTTACAGAAATCATTTATGTAATTTTAAAATTACCGCATTGACAATATGATAACAACTTCTGTTTGTGTAAGGAAAGAAACTTTGAGATATTTTTTGAAATTAACCAACAAAGTTAGTACAAATTTATCAACGCAATTATAATTTACTTTATCCACAGGGGTACAACAAAGTTTTTTGACTCAGATCTCTTTATATTCAGAGTTTATTTTCTAATCACACTAGGTCCTCTGCAAGAAAGTATAGTATCAATAGGGCACTTTACTTATCAAAGGTCTTGACTTCTCGACAACCTTCAGTACTGATGAGATACTTCAAGATTTACTGTCAAATTAGTTTCATTTTCTTACCTTGATAGGATTAAATACCTATAGGCTTTAAACAGACTCTTGCAAGTCAGTTGGAAAATTTGAAGGTAGACATTCAGCACTTGAGTAATAATTTTTATGAGTTATGACTTGTTCATATAACCTTGCCTGACTTTGAAAATTCTATGATCTATCCCAAGATATTTGGCAATATCAAAGTCAAGACCTTTGATAAGTAAAGTACCCTAGTGATACTATACTTTCTTGCAGAGGACCTAGTGTGATTAGAAAATAAACTCTGAATATAAAGAGATCTTAGTAAAAAAATTTTGTTGTACCCCTGTGGATAAAGTAAATCATAACTGCATATAATTTCTATAGCTTTCATTTTATTTTATTTTTGTAATTTAAAATATGTTTTTATTGATTTTTTTTAGTGAGAGAGGAGGGAGAGATAGAAACATCCATATGAGAGAGAAATCTCAATCAGTTGCCTCCTGGGGATTAAGTCCACAACCCAGGCATGTGCCCTGACCAGTAATTGAACCGGGACCTATCAGTCCATGCGATGATGCTCAATCCACTGAGTCACCCTGGCCAGGTGGGAATTTCTATAGCTTTTAATTGGTGTGCCTGATATGTGACAGGCAACTGTTCTGCATTTGTCTCAATGACAAGGACACACAACTTTGCTTACTTGGGGGTGTCTTCTCTTTTTATATCCTGTCTAATACATTTTTATATCATTAATTTATACCATGAAAATTTGTTTCTCTGTTCCTCTAAATACACAATGACTTTTTCTTTCAATACAGCATCACATTGCAATTTTTCTAAAAACAGTTCAAACTTGCTGTAGAAATCCAAATATAAAACTCAACAACTCTTTGGTACTATAATTCAAATGTTACAATAAGATGAGAAGTAGATAAATAGATTAATTATGCCCTATATAAGTTTATAAATGCAACAATTTTATCACAAGTATATCTTTTAAGAATGTTAAGATTTAGCCCTGGCAGGTTTGGCTCAGCGGTTGGAGCATTGGCCTGCAGACCAGAGAATCCCGGGTTTGGTTCCCGCTAGGGGCACATACCAAAAAAGAAAAAAAAAAAGAATGTTAACATTTAAATGAAATATATTATAAATATGTTACTGAGGAAGTAATATAGTGACTGCCTATTTTTTTAGGTAGCCCTTTGATATATTTTGCTTTATTTAAGCTTACCAATTGCCCTTCTGGATTCCAGGTGGAGAGAATGAGGCCTTGAAGTTTAAGTTACCTGTTCAAGCACATACAATGTAAGAGACCAAGGCAGAATCTAATTCTCATTTTTCCTCTCCAAATATTGTGCTCATTGTAGCATACACTCCTGGTTCTCAAATGATATTATTGATTTTACTGTAGTCTTTAGTCTGTTCCTACTAAAGCAATACCTGTGAGAGAAAATTGTTTGCTTTTACCTTGGGAAATGGAAAAGGATCCCTGTGCTTGCCGTCTTGATAATCACTCTGTAACTGAGCTCACACTATTATGTGCAAGCCTTTCTTGATAAAACTTCACACCTTTTCATTTAAAAGCTGTCTAGCTTTGGTTTCAGCGAGCAAAGCATAAAGAAAAATGTCAAAGTGATTACCAGCAGGGAAATCTAAGATTTTTCTAGAAAATAATTAATTTTACCCATTGTAACTCAAAAAAACTAAAGTGTCCTGATACTTGATTTGAACACCTTACAGACAAGCTGCTATAGACTTAAAGAAAGTCTACACATGTGAATGAGGAAGTGCTAGATATACATGTCTTTGCCCATAGAAACACGTGTATAATAAAAAAAAAAAGAATTTTAATTTTATTGCTTTCATTCCCAGGATCTCTCTCCAGTTACTTAAATAGAATAGTTTTTAATTAAGAGGACTCTCTACAGAGGGACTGCATGATTCAAATAAGGACAAAATTCCACAGAGACACCTTAGTAATTCAGGGTGACGTGTTCGCAATAGCTATGGAAACCATTCTTCTAACCGCTAGCTGCTGCTTTATTTAACATTCTGGCCAACCCACACCTATTACAAAATCTACTTTAAGTATCTTAATCTGCCTGTGGAAAATAAGACAAAGTGGAAACAACTCTTTGGAGGACAATTAAAGTTATTATATATGCCTTCCAGGTGCAATAGAGGGCTTTTGTAATTTTAGTGTTTAATTTGAAATTTCAAGGTGGTCTCATCTTGTTTTAGACTAAAACCTTATTTTTGTGCCTATATCAAAAATGCTTATTATTGTATAATTTCCCACAAAATAAAAAAAATGCCATGAGAAGTAAGTTTCCAGTACTTTAAAAAAGATCAGACTATAGCGTGTTTGTATTTGTAGAAATCATGGTGGCTAGCTCTGTTCCAGTTGAAGAAATTAGGTTCATACAGTCTAAGTCACCATGCCACTCAAGCACATATATTTTTTAATGCTAAACTCATTCTCTGTTTACATTTATTTCTCTCATGATTTCATCAAGACTCATGGCTTCGAATATCATATGTATGCTACTGGCATCCACATTTATATTTCTAGGCTGTATCTCTTCCCTGAACTCCAGACTTATATGTCTACTGCCCCACTTGGCATCTTCTTTTTGGTGTATACCAACCATCACCAATTGATTATATCTAATATGGAAACCCTGACCTACCCATCAAAGACTGCTCCTCTTTCAGTCTCCCCCATTACATTGAATGGTAATTGATTTTTCTGGTTCCTCCGACCAAAAATGTGGAGTCATCCTTGATGATTTGATCTCTCTCTCATCAGCAAATACTGTTAGCTCTACCTTCAGAAGAGATGCAGATAGCCATGACTTCTTACCACCTCCACTGCTCCTAGCACTGTCCATGTCTACGTTATCTGACGTATCAGTCATTTCAGTGGCATCCTGCTTCTTCTCCCTTTGTCCTTCTAAAGTCTATGTTTGACAAAAACAGCTTGAGTGATTGTGTTAAATCCTAACTCAGTTTATATCCCACCTCTAACCCAAACCCTCCAAAGCCCTCCTTTGCCACCCAGAGTAAAGGCCAAAGTGCTACACAGGCTATAGGACCTCTACCCACCTGTTGGTAATCCTCCTCTCCCCCCTCACACTGCTCTCTTTCCTAACCTCTTCTACGGATTCCTGCTATTTATACTTTTACTTACTCTGCTGTGATCTCATTGGGTACTTGCAGTGAGTTCTTCAAATGTGCCAGCAGGCTCCCTTATCATATGCGTTTGCTTCATCTGGAGCATTGTTCTCTTAAATGCCTGACTACAAACTGCACTGTCTTCACATCAATGCTTAGATGTCCCTTTCTCCATAATGCTTTCTCTGACCACTGTCTTTAAAGTTGCAATCCCAGTCCCAGCATTTCCTATCCCCTTTCCTGCTTTATTTGCTTCTCTTAATAGAGTGAAAATTACACAATGGAAAAGATTGCATCTGTTTTCTTCAATAATGTATAAATAGCACAGAGGACATTTCACGGCATATAGCATGTGTTCAATAAATAACTGAATGAATGAGTGTGTGAATGGATGCTTTAGTTAATTCTGAGTAATCCATCAATACATTAAATGCTTGGAGGAAACCTTTAAGCAGGATATCCTCACTTATCATATATACCTGTGAAATCATAACCCACTAGGAAATGTTTTTGGACATAAATCATTTTATTAGTGATTTTGTTGTTGTTGTTGTCATTTAAGTATTTAAAGTCTATGGTACCATGTAAAGATTTTTTCCATTCATAAAGTGCCAAAGACACCTGAGGAGCTAATGTTTTTCTGTGCCATATGAATTTGTGCTTCCTAACTTCGAAAGAAAACTATCAGGAATTACCTTATTTGATAGCTATAATTTAAAATGATGCTGTAGATAGTGGGTGAGGGTGAGACAGTGGGTATCTGATTGAAATTCTTAGTTACAGATTAGATGAACTATAACTTTCATTTTTCTAAAAATATGTTTAGTTCTAATAAAGAACAGTTGCAGAAATCTGCTCAACATTTGCCTAAGACCACTCAAACATAACCCCTACTTAAACAATGTATTAATGTGACTTTTAGTGCATCATGTAGCACCATTTATGCAAGCAATTAACTTATTTATAAATATAGGAATTTAAGTAACTACAAATAGGTTTTGAGGTATCTTACGTAAGGAGTATGTGTTATGTCTCTGAACTTGTCATAGGACTGGAGACTCAGTACTCAGTGGATGGCTGGTTAGATAGAAAGCCAACCAGAATAAAAAGTGTGACTATTTCCTTAAGAAAACTACGTAGAGTCTTTGCATATAGAACACAATGTGCAAGGTTTTCATAATTTTATCAGTTTAGTGCGGCGCGTCAGTGCGGTCCATTTTGCAGCACACATTTCTAGCAGGCAGGACTTTGACGGTTGAGCTTTTCTCTGAACAGCCGTATGTGCAAGGGCATGCTTAATAAATGCCATTAGACAATGATTGCCTGTGTTTAATATTTATTGAGCACCTATAGGGACCTTGAGACCTTGGTCCAGGATGAAAAGCTTTTAAAAAGCCTGTACCTAATTAAGAAAAACATGGTCCCCGCTCCCAAGAAGCTTATCTGCTAAAGCAGACAACACTGATGTGGGTGCACAGAGAAAATTAATTTTTTTTTTTTGTAGCTAAGTCCAGAAAACAGCGACTACCTTTATGAAATTGCAGGGTTTATCTTCTTCTCTCTTAAACTGGTTTTCTAGGGAGGGCCTCATGTTAAATGTCTGGCAAAGAATGAAGGTAGAGGAGCCTGGAAAAAGGACAAGGGGATGAGGCAGTGAAGAAAAGGAGTGATAACAGATGGCAAGGTGGTAGGCGATGTGGAACGAGGGAGGGAGCAGTTGGGGAAGAAATAGAATTTCCGTAGGTGGTTGCTGTGGTTTTTATTTTTTTTTTAATAATTATAAAATACATCGTCATCATCATGATTAATTAACATTTAATTTCAGGTTACAAAGGAGAGCAAATAGGAATGAATCAGACATTGATTTCCTTTCTTTTAGGCATGCTAAGAAGCACAGCTGTGATAGAGGGCAGGATTGGCATGGATTTAAAACACAGCACAGTTTATTAGCATTGGTTATTAATGCATCCATATTTATACAGCCAGAGATGAGAGAGCTGAGAATAACCTGGGAAATAATTACATACTATGGTTTTGTTTATACTTCAGTTGCAAAAAAATATATTTTTTTAGTTTACTTTCATTCCATATCTTAAAGGTCAGCACAGGGAAGTTTGGGTTATGTGTGGAAAATAGCATCTACTTAAATAATAGAGATGTTTGTGTTATACAGGAACTATTTTATTAAATCAAGGAAAGAATTTTAGTCCCCAATTTATATGATCCAAAAATTATCTTTGGCCATATTAATTGCCATTTTATTTCATTGAATGATAATTTCATTCCTGATCTCCTGGTTTAGGATGACAGTGAATCGGGAAGATAAGATGAAGGCTCAAAATCCAAAGGCAAAGCTAGAAATGGAGTTTGGGAGAAAACCAAATATGTTAATCCCACAACCCCAGAGATGTCAAGGCAGAAATAATAAGAATTATTCAAATCAAAGAAAAATATCAAGAAAGAGATGGTGAGTACTGGCAAAAGAGGCAAAAACCCAAGACATGTCTTGAAGTCAATGAGTTCTGGGCAGGGCCAGTCTTAGGTGAAAACCACAGAAGGAATTGCAGTACAGGTAATACCTACATACACACCTCACACAGTGTCACTTACACTGAGTTAACTAAAGAAAATAATATCTGCATAAAGTTTAAGAGAAAGACCACAAATTCAAGTATATTAAACCAAAAGACAAGATTCTTTTGTCACAAAAATTCTTTGGAATGATAACAATCCTTTCACTATGTTTGGCTTCCTTGTTGCTGGTCACTTTGTTAATGGGTCCCCACTTCTAATCACTTCACCTTGCAGTCAAATTCTACTCTATGTCAAAGTCTCTCTTAAACCCCACCCAACATGTTTTCTTTTTATTTTTTTAAATCAGATCCACCCAAGCAAACGTGATTTCTCCTTTCTCTCACCCCTCTTCACATTTGTTTAGATGCTTTATATAAAATGTGTTATATCCCATTGTGTATTTTTTTTGTATTTATCTAACTTCTCTTAAATAGAATAGAAATTTATTTGGGTCAGGTCTTATTCATCATTACATATTCTGAAATACATATAATCTGATACCTGCATTTAGTCAGAAGTCAGGAAAATGTTGTTATAATAATTGAAAATGTGGAGGAAAGGATCTGGCTTTAAACAGGTACTCGGAAGGCTGTGTGTGCCTCCATCCTCTCTCATACCCAACTCTCGCTTTTACCCACTTGATAATCTTTAGGTACCCATTGGAGTTAAGTTTCTCAGCTATTACTAATAACCTATAAAATAAGACTAAGAGGATGTTTTGGATAAACTGTGGGCAGAAAAACAAAAATAAACACTTCTCTATACATTTTGATACTTATGGAAATATTTTACATAGAAATTTGTAACTTTGCTCTTTTGTAAAGAATGCATTCACATAATGAAGATCGAGGTATAATTCTAATTGAATTTCATGTGCATATAACACTCTCCTTCAAATTCACCTTTTATCTTGTGACAACTCGACATTTTGGATCATGATATTCACTCGCTTTTCAGGCAATACTGCTGACATGAGCTTCTCAAAATATTAAGCTTTTAATTTGTGCTCATTAGTATGAGGCAAAGAGAAACAGAACAGATACAAAACTTATTCCTGAAAGCTTCCTAAGGCAGTAGGGGACTCAAGTCTACTTGAGGAAAGAGTAAGTGCCGTGAAAGTTGTAAGAAGAGTGAGGAAACAAGAGGAAGGAGGCGTTAGCCTTGGGTCCTGAGGATGGGTACAATTTTAATTAGACTTACAGACTAGGGGAAAGAACAGTCCACTGACGAAGCTGCAGCTGTCATAGGAAATGGACCATCATGTTTGTCTCCTGGGCAGAAGCATACCTACAGAAGTCCAGGAGAACGCCTGCTCTCCAAAAACGTATATTTTCTCTATGGAAGGTGGGTTATAAACCATTTCTTCACAGTCTTTATTCTCCTGTCAAAAGGGGTCACTTTTAGCGTTAACTAATGCTATGGCTACAGAATAACTGGAACTCTTAGAGAAAAACAAAACAAAACAAACAAGCTAACAAAACAGTGCAAGATAAATTCAGTAAGGTAAAATGATCTTTCTGTCTCTAACCTTTCCAGCTTTGTCAGGCTTTGAGCATTAAAGACGTAGATTTTTTTTTTTTTTAATTTGGTCTTTCTTGAGGTAGGGGTTGGGGATGTTGAGATCAGTGAACAATGAAAAGCCATTCTGTGTTGCCCTGGGAGGTCTCTGCTCAATAGTTAGAAGCACATGGCTGGCACTTGAGATTGAGGGTTTGGGGAGTGAATCAGAGTGCACTAAAGCTTTGAGGAAAGGTTCCCTTGGGGAATTAGACATTTTAGTAGAACAATGAAATTTCATTGACTGAGAATGGCTAAACAAAACTTTTACCAAAGGTCCTGGGAAGTTGAAAGAGCACTGGGAGAACTGGGATGCAGAGGGAAGGATTCTATGAGCACCATTTATTCCAGTTTTCTTTCAAGTCTTTCTCCCTCCTGCCTGGGGCTGCCCAAGTCCATTCCAGGTGCCTGCACCCCGCACCTGATCTGGAGGGCCCTACTCTCCATCTGGTGTTCCAGGGCATGGCCTGTACTGTTGAGACTCCAGGCTGGGACTTCTGTTATCACAGCTACTCAAGGTTTTGAGCTGACAGAGCATCTCCCCTCGCGAAATGGTACCCTTCTCCTAGAGATAGGTACTATCTGTGTTCTAAGTGGAGAATTAGATAAACAATTCCAGGACCATGAACTAACATGAGGAGGGCTAGGTGGCACCTTTAGGAACTTCTCTGTTTTCTCAAGAAACAAAGTCTTTTGAAGAGTATTTCTAATAGTGTATTGTTCAAGTCATGTAATAATGGTAGTAATAACACTGTTGATGATAATAATAACAAAATAATTAAACACTCTTATAGTATTTGCTATGTTCCAGGCATCATTTTCAGTACATTACTTAAATCACGTCAGATGACCTACCAGGATGAAATGATCTGTAAGATAAAGCCTTGTAATGATAACTGCCTATGTTGTTGCTATGACAAAGAACGGCTATATGCAAAAACAAAACACAGAACCATTTCCTCTTCCTGGGCACACAGGAAGGTTCTCCTTCCTGGACTTCTTGCAAATAGGTAGGCCTTTCTGGCCAATGGAAAGTGGGTGCAAGTGTTTCACATCACTCCCTGTCTAGGCCATTCATGTCTTAAGCAATTCTCGACATTCTTCTCTTTGGGATGGTAGGACACAGACGATCTAGAGAACTCCAAGGAGACCTCACTGTAGTCTTTCAGAGCTGAGGTTCTGTAAGATAAGACTCTCAGAAAATTATTTGCATGATTCTTTTTTTTTTAATTTAAGAATATTTTTTAAAATTATTTTTACTAATTTATTTTTGTTATAGATGTTTCTCCTTTTCCCTCCATTGACACCTTCCTCACCATCCCCCCCCCCGCCTCATCCCCAGCTTTTTTGTCTATGTCCATTGGTTATGCACACATGCATATAAGTTCTGTGGTTTATCTCTCCCCACCCCCCCACACCCCTGCCTTCTGAGGTTTGTCAGTCTGTACCCTACTTCTATGTCTCTGGGTCAATTTTGTTCATCAAATTGTTTTGTTCATTATATTCCACAAATAAGTGAGATCATGTGATATTTGTCTTTCTCTGCTTGGCTTGTTTTGCTTAGGATAATACTCTCCAGGTCCCTCCATGTCATCTCAAAGGATAAGAGATCTTTCTTTCTTACAGTTGCACAGTATTCCATAGTGTAAACATACCACAGCGTTTTTATCCACTCATCTACTGATGGACACTTGGGCTGTTTCCAGATCTTAGCTATTGTAAATAGTGCTGCTATGAACATAGGGGTACATATATTCTTTCTGATTGGTGTTTCAGGCTTCTTAGGGTATGTTCCTGGAAGTGGGATCATTGGGTCAAATGGCAGTTCAATTTTTAATTTTTGAGGTAACACCATAGTGTTTTCCATAGTGGCTGCACCAGTCTGCATTCCCACCAGCAGTGTACTAGAGTCCCCTTTTCTCCACATCCTTGCCAGTACTTGTTGTTTTGATGATTTGTTGATGGCGGTCATTCTGACAGGTGTGAAGTGATACCTCATAGTTGCTTTAATTTGCATCTCTGTGATGATTAGTGACGCTGAGCATTTTTTCATATGTTTCTTGGCCATTTGTATGTCCTGGTTGGAGAGGTGTCTCTTTAGGTCCTCTGCCCATTTTTAATTGTGTTCTTTGTCTTCCTTTTGTTGAGTTGTATGAGTATGCTATATATTTTGGAAATTAACCCCTTATCTGTATATCATTGGCAATTATGATCTCCCATATAGTAGGTTCCCTTTCCATTTTGATGGCTGTTTCTTTTGCTGTGCTTTTGAGTTTGATGTAGTCCCATGTGTTCATTTTTTCATTTGTTTTTCTTGCCTTAGGTGTTATATCAGTGAAAATTCTGCTGCATATGAGGTCTGAAATTTTGTTGCCTACATTTTCTTCTAGAATTTTTATGGATTCATGAGTCACATTTAAGTCTTTTATCCATTTTGAGTTTATTCTTGTGTATGGTGTAAGTTGGTGGTCTAGCTTCATTTTTTGCATGTAGCTGTCCAATTTTTTATTTGCATGATTCTTTCCTCAGTTCTTCCCAGGATGGTACATAGTAGATGCATTCTAGATGTATGAGAAAAAAGTTATGTTATTATATTCATGGAGGCCTTTGGTCATCAAGTTTTAACTTTTCCTGGATTCCAAGAAAGTCTGCTCTGGGCAATACTGATACCATAGAGTGTAAAGAGCCTGGATCCCTGAGTCACTTTTGGGCAGGGAATTGCCAGGGATTGCCACTTAACTTTACAAAAGAGATAAATAAGCAATTTTTGTGTATACTCCCTAGAATTTGGGAGTCTAGGGATTAACAGAGCAAAGCCTAGCCTGCTCTGGATAATTCCTCTCCCAACCAGCTTTATCAGGAGGAAGCTCTCTCTTTTCTTCTTTAAAGTACAGCCACATGAAAGTGTGTCTGTTGTGAGATAAACATTTATGCAACTTTTCTATTCTGTTTAATCAACATCATAGAACATGCTTGCTCTGTCCAGCTCTCCTTCAGGGACTTTATCATATCAGTCTATCTTGAAGTAAGAGGTATCTACATAGATGATAATAGGAAATTTGTTCCAAATGATGGAAGCTATGCCAAAAGGACAAAGCTAAATTCCTCAGAAAGAAAAAATTAGGGAGGAATAATGACATTATTTGAAGAGTAGGGAAGGTTCAGAAATATGCCTATTTTTTCCAAGAGACTGCAAATGTTTTCCATTGTTTTAATGGTTATGAAAAATAGGGTGAGGTTCTTACGACTCTGATACATAGATTAGGTTAAAGCCTAACTCTAAAAGTAAAGGTGAATTTTATGGTTTGAATCCAGTATAGGTAGGGGAGGGAAATGTAGATTGCAATGTTTTATAGACCCAAAGACATCCTTAACCCTGCTCATGACCTTACATTAGCAGAAAAAGCAGCTAAGAGGGAAAGGACAGGTCAATGTACATTACTTTCCAGAAACTAATTCAAAGTCCACTCTTCTGTAGGAGGGATGTTTGGCTAAAGATCTCTCAAGTTTCTGATAACCTTTAAATTCTGATGGTAAGAATCAGAAAAGATATTGACAATGGCTATACAGCCTTCACCTATGCTCTTATCCCCTTAACTCTTGTGGAGTGGACTGAACAATGTAACATTTAAAGAAAGCCTAGGCTTTCTTCTTTCATTGTCAACTTTTATTAGGCTTGGAGAGTGGGTGGGTGCAGGGATGGGAACAGAGCCCTGCTTCACAAAGGGAAGATAACCATCATCGCCTCATTGTTTCATAGGCTCCTGACTAAACTGCACACTATAGAGCAGAACTCAACTTTGTATTCCATCTAACCCCTTCCCCATCCCTACCCAGTAGTACCAAGATCTCAGTATTTGATAGGTGCTGAGATTGATCTTTTTTATCTCCACATGTGACAAACTACATGCTTTCATAATGTGTGACTCATATTTATGAATTGTTAGAAAAATAATGACTAATTGTATTTTTTGAAGACTAACATGAAACTTGGCACTCTTAATTTAAAGACTTTTATACAAAATTTTATTATGAAGACAGACTTTACTGTGTGAGCAATCATGCACTACTTAAAGCCTCCAAGTTATAATAACAAGAACATTAAGTTTATAGCATGGATATTAAAATATTTGAATTTTTTAATAAAACAAAGTGGTAAACACTTTTGACTTTAACTCGTCCCTTCTTAATCTCCTCTACTTCATTTGAATAAATCATCACTTAGGATGTTTGTCTATAAAATTTTCCCTTTAGTACTAAACCTCTAGTCAGGGAACATATATCTCATCATTTCAGACTCAGGTAGTACTTATATGATGTCATTCATACCTGGAGAATTGATATCAATAGTATTTATTGAAATAAATGTGAATTTTCAATCACAAACTTTCATTGGATACCTATTATTTTTCAGAAAATGTGGAAACTACATTTTCATAAGAAAACAGGATGAAATAGAAAATTCATATTAAGATAAAGGAGTAATTTGGGGAAAGAAGTTGGCTAGTTCTTAATGAGACATTTTTCAAAATTTGTTTTATAAGTTAATGCACCAGAACATTCAACTTCCTTTAGAGTGATATATAATAAATCCTAATTTCAGTTCTAAAGGGTCCCTCAGTCTGTTAATTTCTCTATCAGTAAGATGACTGGTTGACTTAGTTGATTAGAGAGCACAGGTCTAGATGCTCATGGCATCAGAGTGGTCTTTGTTGCAGAGTAGCCAACCTGACTCACTTCATTGACACAGAATGTGCCCAGCTCCAGTCAGCCACCTAAGCCTAGAGCAGTATTACTCAAATGTGTTTGGGGGACCACTAATGGACCATGGCACATAAAGAAAGTGACAGTAAGCACTGAGAAACTTTAATGTCAATTTACAGAGTAATTTTATGTATGTTAAATCTTACAGTAATTTAAAAGTTAGAGTTCATTTTGGATATATTTTTAATTTCACTTTTCTGCTGATTTTTAGTGTAGTCTATAAGAATATGGTTTCTAACATATTACAAAACAAAATAAACCAAGTCTTTGACCAGAGATAGTTAGAGAATTGGCACTGGATGTATTGTCTTGGATACCAGATTGTGCTCTAGAGCTAGACTGCCTGAGTCCCAATGCCAATGTCATCATTTTCTAGCTGTGTGATAAAAGGCAAATTGTTTAACTTCCCTGTGATTCATTGTGCTTATCTTATTATGGGGATAATGTTAGTATTATCGCCTAGGATAGTTGTGAGGATATAAAACACTTAAAAGTCTGGCACATTGTGAGGGCTCTTGTTATCCTTGGATATAAGGGGACACAGCTGCAGAATAGCAGTATAGTCATGATAAGAAATCGGGATGGTGGAACCTAAAAAATAATTTATGTTAGCCCATTGGATCCTGCAGTGATTTTCCCCCCCAGAAATAGCCATCTTGATATGTTGAAAGAGTCTAACCCTCAGAAAGGGCATTGTAGGAGTTTGGTAGTTTCCTTACAGCCTGTCCTATATCAGTTTGCCAATGGATGGTAACAAGGCTGTACAAAAGCCGCCTAGGTCAAAGGCACACATGCAAAGAACTATTTCTCATCCTTTTCTATCTAATGTATCTCCTTTTACGTACCGATTCAGATAGATGAACCATGTATCACGTCCGCATACCCCTCTATAGGTAAATGTGTTTAGTCCTTCCTTGTACTTTTATTTTTCAGTCTGAGAGATTTGTTCCTATTCATTGATCTTAAGCTTTTTCTACGAAGTAATTAAAGTGAATGAAGGATGTATTCAATTCCTATAACCCTCCCAACCAGATTTTCCTTCTGCTACTACTCAAGACCAATTACATCACCATTCTTTAATGTACCTCTTTAATAGTAATCACATTCAATCAAGGACTGAGCTCATGTAATTTGTAGAGAAAAAGCCAAGGTAAAGAATTAGAGGCTCTTCTAAATTCTTGGTTACTTGTCCAGTTTCTGGGATGACAGAACTAATTAATTACATGTTTAAGTGATATGTTTGGGTGTTGGCTTTATTTCTTTCAGCTTTGTGACCTTGGGAAAGTCGCTGATATCTGAGCCTCACTGTTCTCATTGCTAAAATGAAAATCATTCTCAATCACATGGGTCTTGTAGTAGGTAATAATAACCACCATTTAATGAGAGAAGCTCTATATTCTATGAAGTATGTGTATTATATATAACACTTAAATTACATCTAGATTTTAATCCAAACAATGACTTAGAAAGGTAGACATGATTACCCTCCAATTCAGATAGAGAAACTTGAGTTTAATATAGTGCTAATAATTTGTTCTAAGTAACACAACTATTAAAAACAGAGTTGAGATCTAAACTAAGATCTCTGACTGAAAATCCATTATTTTTACCTTTATATCTTCAAAGGAGTTAATAGAAGTGAATGTAATTGTAAATCAAATTTTAACAAATTAATATCTGGCATTCTCATCTTCCATTCCCACTTCTAGAAAACTCCAAGCCTACCCATGTAGGTCAGTAGTGTGATCTTTTAAGCTCACTAAAAATCAGTTCCAATTCTTTACTAAGCAAGAAGAGACAAGTTTAAGCTGTTGTCTTCTGATGCCATTTTTCATCTCTGATACCAACTGCTTTTCCTACAGGCATCTTCGCTGGTGGACCACTTGCCAAAGCAGATCTGTCTTTTCGTGGCTTGCTTTTGATCCAACTCTATGGGTTCATTTGATAAAGAGGCTGACTCCAAGCCACGCTTAATCTTTTGCTCCATAGGCTATGTTTGGGAGTTGGCTCACAAACTGCCCCTCAAGGGGAGGAGGAGTATGACAATAAAGGGAGAGTTATGGACTGTGAAACCTTGCCCGACAGGCTGTCTTTCCTGGAATTAGCTGGGAAAGCAAAAATGGATGTTATTAGGGGGCAAGTATCTGGAGTTGTAGCTCTCATTGGGCTCTGCCATTGGTAAGACTCCTTAATGGCTGAGCTTGGAATGACTACACAACAGCTGTGCCGGGAGATAGCACACACTGAGTGCGATTAGGGTAATGTTTTCTTCATTGCTTAAGCAATAGAAGAGAGGATCAAGCAAATGCATCAGGTTTTCAGCTCATGCACAGGGAGACAGGAGGATTCCAGACAGTTACAAAATGGCAGTTCCTGTGACCCAGATATAATTGAGTTGTTCAGCCCACCCAATATAGGAAAGGGAATAAAGTATGTATCACCTCTCCTTATAAAACAAAGTCTTTTTAAAAATTTTTTTCTTTATTGATTTTAGAGAGAGAGGAAGGGAGAGGGAGAGAAAGATAGAAACACTGATGAGAGAGAACATTGATTGGCCGCCTCCTGCATGCCCCCCACTGGGGATTTGGCCCACAACCTGGGCATGTGACCTGACCCAGAATTGAACTAGCGACCTCTTGGTGCATGGGTTGACACTCAACCACTGAGCCACACCAGCCAGGCTAAAACAAAGACTTTAAAAAAAAGATCTTCAATGACTATACCCAAGCCTTGGGAAAAACATGGAGAAATTTATGGCATAGTGGTATAAAAATTAGAAAGTCTACTGATTTCCCAGTTATGCCACTCAATTTTTGTGTAGCATTTAAAAAGTCATTATCCTGAATTGTGCCTCAGTGTTTCTATCTGTAAATTGGATATATGACACCCATCAAATAATTTTGTAAGAATTAAATATACCAATGAATTTAAAAGTGTTTTTGAAATGTAACTATCTATTATTGTATCCAAATTAGATATTTGGTAGTGAGGTATATTCATTCTTTGATTGCATAAAATACAAAATGTGAGGGGAAATAATATAAAACCTCAATGTGTATTGTGTAAGGAGTTTAAAAATTAACTTGTGAAAATCACAATTAGCTAACCATGTCTAAAGCCTTCTTACATTTTTGTTTGCTTTGATTTTTACCTGCTCAGCTTCTTTTAAAAAGTGCTAATTACAGACAGTGCTTTTCACAATATCAGACACATTCTCTATCTGACTTTTAGAACTGAGTACTTTTCTTTCAAAATGGCAATTGTCAAGACTATTCTAGCCCTGGCTGGTCTGGCCTAGCGGTTAGAGCATTGGCCCTTGGACCCAGTGTTGCAGGATTGATTCCCAGTCAAGGGCACATACCTGGGTTGCCAGTTCAATACCCAGCCCTGATTGGGTCATGTGGGAGGCAACCAATTGATGTGTCTCTCTCACATCAATGTTTCTCTCTCTCTCTCTCACTCTCCCCCTTCTTCCCTTCTACTCTTATCTAAAAAAATCAATGAAAAAATATCCTCGGGTGAGATTAACAACAACAAAACAAGACTATTCTAAAGTAGAGAAATTCTAGATTCTACTTTATATTTGCCTCATCTGCCAGTGGAGGAAAAAAAAATGCAAGACTCAATTCTCTCTCTCTCTCTTTCACACACACACACACACACACACACACACACACACACGCACATGCCACTTCTGTAGCAATACAAACCCTTCCATATGCATGTCCTGAGTCTGAGCAGGGGTGGAGGGCTCACTTTGTGTTTCTTTTGACTTTCAATTTAAGACAATTGGATTATATGCCCACTTGCTCTTTCATGTAACCTAAACTTAGCTTTGGAATTCTTTTCTTGGATGCCCTTGTCCTTTGCCAAAACACCTGACTTAAGAACATCGTATACATGTTCTTACCACATTATGGCAATGAACATATTATTTCCAAAAGGAAATAACATTCACTTGCCTTTATAAATTCTACATATCTGTTATAACATTGGTCTCTTTACTTTTAGCCATTGTGATGGTTAATTTTATGCATTGACTTGACTGGGCTATGAAGTACCCAATATATGGTCAAAAATTATTCTGTATGTTTCTGGAGGGTGTTTTCAGATGAGATTCGCTTTTAATTTGGTGGGCTTAATAAAGCAGAGTGTTCTCTGCAATGTGGGTGAGCCTCATTCAATCAGTTGAAGGACAAAAATAGAATAAAAAGGCTACTCTCCCCCAAGTACTGAAATTAAACCATCAACTCTCCTGAGTCTCCAGCTTGACAACTCACCTTGCAGATTTTGGAATTTGCCAGCCTCCATAGTTGCATGAGCCAGTGAGCCAATTACTTGTAATAATTTCATCTCACATAAGCCATGGGGATGTGATGTATAGCATGATAACTGTAGTTAATAATACCAGATTGCATATTTGAAACTTGCTAAGAGAGTAGATCTTAAAAGATCTCATCACAAGAAAAATATTTGTAACTATGTAAGGAGATGGATGTTAACCAGATTTATTGTGGTGATCATTTTGCAATATATACAAATATTGAGTCATTATTTTGTACACCTGAAAATAGTATAATGTTGTCAATTATAAAAAAATTTCAAAAATCTCTTTATTATTCTTGATGTATATACATATATGTGTAATATAGTTTTTTTAAAGTATCTTTTATACTATTAGTCAGTTCTCTGGAGAACGCTGACTAATACAGTCAGTCACATTTTGTACTTTTATGAGAGAAGGTTGGCCATTATTCTATAGTCCATTGTTTTTCCTACACTGGTTTTCCAGGTAAATTTCAACATATGTTGGCTGCAAAAAATAATATTACATACATACACATATGTATGTATGTGTATATACATAAGCAGTTTATATACAGATAATTTTTGCCAATGAAAAAGATCTTTGTTATACTTAAACTCACACTCCTTTTTTATATGCATCCAAAATATTCCTGCCTCTTTTTTGTTTTCCTTCACTTTTGGTCAGTAATCGTTTTTTTGGCTAGTTTGTTTGATGTTTTCCATCTAAAATATACTATAAGATTGATGGCCTTAAACCTTTAACTTCTGCTTTCCTTCTTTTGCAAATTAGGATTGTGTTTGGGTCAACTCTGGGTCAGGAAGATATTAGGTTAGTCTTTTCAGATTGTGTTTAGATCTATATATCAAGAACACACTAAAATTGAGATGACTTCCTTGGCTGCCCTCTCAAACCAGTTGACCTTTAAGATTCTTTTTCCAGTTGTGGTTTTGTCTTTGTACTCTGCCTATACAGTTTATGTTGAAAGTGCTACAGGAAATCATTTCTTAAAACCCTAAAGTGCTACACCTGTTCCAGTTTCCTTTATGTCTTTTTCAGTTCAGAAAACAAAACGTTTTAAATAAGTTGGGGGCAACTAGTATTGTGTTAGAAAGAATACCATGATGGGACTCAAACCACTCTTCAGGTCCTGGATTCCTAGCTTGGAGCTATGTCACTTTGAGTAAATCACTAAACCTCTCTGATGAAGATAGCACTGCCTACCTCACAGGAATTGAGAAACAGATAATATTGGATTTGTAATTGATTTAAAGTTAATTCATAAGCTGTTCATTGATATCAAAGTGTATTAAATTTTGCTTCCTTTTCTAAATAAACGGTTCTGGATTTGTGATTCCATATCTCCCACTTCCCATTTTTACATTAAATCACAATGATCATCTTTTATATCTTCAGTGTTGGATAGAGAATATCCATATTGAAACCTCTGAGCATATGTGGCTGAGTTATTCTCCATGATTTGTTGTATGTGAAAAATATGATGTTATTTCATTGGAATTATGATTAAAATATGACCCAAAAGCTTCATGCCAAGGTTTCCCATGGTCTTGCCATTTCATATTTCTTCTGGTGGGATTGGTTTGACCCTGTCAGCTCAGGCCCTTAAGTTTTCATAGGATAGATAAGGTATATAAGGTTTTTCAGGGTAAGCCATATAAAGTAAAGCTGCAACACTGTAACTAATTTAACTTAGAAATGATTAGCTTAGAAAGCAATTTAATCATAGACAAAAATTATAAAAAAGAATGATTTAGTTGAAAGAACGATGGGGAATCTGGAGATATGAGTTCTAACTCTGCCAATACATGAAATAGCAGTGGGGTTTTAGGCACATCTTTCATCTCAATTTCAGATTTCATCTGTTAAAAAAAAAAAGATGTTTGTACTAGATCTTTAAGAAACTTTCTAGCACTGATCTCTTTGATTCTGCCCCTCTCCTTGAGCCTCTAGTTCCTAGTACAGACACCGTGCTATCTATTTGCAAAAGACAGCAATAACTGCATCTTCCTCTTTGTCCCTCATATTCCAAATTCTAAATGAGATTACATGAGAACTGAAAGAATTGCCCCTTCCAGCACTGAATGTATGTTAGTTAGAATTCACAACAAAAAATACAGTGCCTACCATCACAAAGCTTATTCTATTGACACATTTTAAAGGTGTTGTACTATAGTTCTGATCTAAGAAACTGTTTATTTGGATATAAATTGAATCCCGTTGATAAAAAAAACTATAATTATTAAGATGGAGAATAACTTCCATTTATTAAGCACTTATTAACTCATAATTTACATATTAATCTCACTAAAACTCCACAACAATATGAAAAAATAGGTACTATGTCCATGTTAGAGATGAAGATCCTGAAGTTCAGCAATGTGGTCAAATCACACAGATGATGTGCAGACAAACAGGAAGATGAATCTCATTCTGGATGGCTGTCTTGATAGATTTTCCTGTGATCCAATAGTCACCTAAATCTAACATTGACATTCACATGAAAGGTGATGTATTTAATGTTTTATTCTTGATCCACTATACATCTTTAGCAGAGTCAGTCAGATTTCCTCCCTTTAGTTTCTCTCCCTTTGAAATAGGAACACTAAAGTTCATGTAAATCTCACATGGGCATTGTGAAGGGATGTATGATGCAACAATTAGACTTCCATCATAGCTATTGCCAAGTTTTCTTTGTTATAACATTTCCCAGTCTGAGCTTGATTTTGAATCAATGTCGAATAATCTTTTAGAAGTTATTTTAAATATCTTTGAAAAGCAAATGACAGAAGAGAGACAAAATTTTTACTATACATGGTACATGAGCAGAGGATGCTCAATAATTTTCAATTCTTAATAATTATAAAATAAATTAATGTAAAAAAGAACAAAAAGTCTTAATTTAGTCCTACAGAAAAATTCCATGATATACTTGTTAATGGTTTTAGTGTTTCCCACCTCACAGTTGAGGCATCTCGTTAAGAGATACACAGATTATAAATAAATAGTGAAAATAATCACCCTAGAAAAAAGGTTATTTCCAAAAGAAAATGAAATTAAAAACAAACTATTAAATATTTCCTTTAATAATTCAAATCCTTATTGTTAGACATCTGTGCCTTGTGTCTAAAATTTTCTCTTTCCTTACTCACAAAGTAAAAATTGTATGCCTTTAAACATTATCTTGCTCCTTCTTGAATATAGGAGTATTTCAGCTTCATTGCAAAGATACAGGCAATTTCTTGATCAATCTACTAAGAATGTGTTAATGTCATTCCATATATATGTGTATATATTCATGATATATTAATATTTATTATATATTATATTATATATCTCCTAAGATTTGTTTTGATTTATAGGGCAAATATGATTTCATTTTAGCTGATATGTTGTCTGAAGACACATTAAGTGTATCTGTTTGTTCTTTTATGTGTAAATTACATTTCTGCAGCTGCTGCAATCTCAAGGACCTCCTTCAAGTAGGTGGGTGTGGATCATCACAGGCTTAGTCTTTGGCTCTAGGGTCCATTGGCTTAACTGCCTGAACCAGCCTATCCAGTCCCTCCTTTTCTTTATGGTAATATCCTTAACCCTGGCTGCACATTAGAATCCTGAGGATTCTAATCACTGATGATAGGGTTTCATGCTAGACCAATTGAATCTGTATCCCTGAGGATAGGGCTCAGGTATTAGTGTTTTTAAAAAAGCTCTCTAGGTGATTCTACTGTAAAGCCACGGTTGAGAATCACTCCTTCACAGCAAGAGAGTTGACACATGTTGCTGTTGTCAGTTATGGTCTCTCTCAAAGCATCCTCTGCCTGGTGGCTTCTACTCTTGCTAACTCTGTAATTCCTCTACCTGCTGTGGAGTCTGTTGCTCTCAGCTGATCCTGAAGTTGACTTTGGGATTTGTTGTTGTCATTCCATGGGTGTCCAGTGCTATTCTAGTTCCTGATGTCTAATCTCACTTCAACAATCACTGTGCTAGAATGGAGAAGGGCTTTTGTCCCCTCCATATAAGAATTACTTATTAAATCACAAAGAGTGGGGGCTTTGACGTCCATTTTTTAAAAAGTCACTCATGGCATTACTTCTCTGTTATTTAACACTGCTTGTTTAGTTTATTTAGATAGCAGTTGTGTATGTCTTCCCTGAGGTACTAGGTCAAAAATGCTTTAATTAATACTACACAATATTTCTCTCAAATCATTCCTCATACTGACTGATATTCAATTAATGTGTCTCTAATAAGATACACACCAACTTTATTTTCTACTGAAGTGATTTTCTCAACTAATAAACTTCCCAAGAGTTTAAGTGACTATTCCTATCTACAGTCTTTCCTATTCCATTGTTTCAATTCTGGCATTGGTTATTTACCACAATATATCTTAATTGTCTCTCCCATTAGGATTACTAGGTCTTCATGCAATGAGAACCTTCAACATTCAACCTGACAATGCCCAGTTCCAGCAAAATAACCCCTTTCCCTCTCCTCCTGGGATATATATATATATATATATATATATATATATTTTTTTTTTTTTTTCATATTCTCAGCTCAGTTTTCATGTTCATTTGATTCAAGGCCTTAAAGGACAGTTGATAGAACTTTATAAATAATCTCAATAAATTCTTGATGAATTAATGGAGAAGTCAATAGAAGTCCCCAATATAAGGCAATTAGTATTTGAAAGAAAGCCCCAAACATTATTTATCATGATGTTCATAGAAATGGTGTTGGAATATCTGAAGAACAGGAATAAGATTTCACATCTCCTTTGCTCTCTTTCCAAGTTCATACCACATCCCTATCAGATAAGTGAAGAAGATGCTGGTTGAGGACCTTGCAGGAAGAAGCAGCCTCTGCTGGCCCAGTCAGATGGGACAGGATCACATGCTCACAGACTGGTTATAATAATCAATGCTGCTATGACAAGTGAGCAACAAATTAGACCTCAAGCTATGGCTCAGTGAACAGAAGCAGATATTCACCCTCAAGTGTATAAATCCATTTCGTTGTACTATCTGGCTTCCTCAGCTAGAGTTAAGTTCCTGACAAGTTAAAAGGATGCCTGACAGGTATACTTGTTTCTCCTTGGGGAGATGATAAGATGGAGGCAGGTGGGAGAGATAAGGAACTGGAGGAGAGAAAAATTGAGTCCTTTGGGGTTTCCCTACAAGCTGTTTACTAAAGAGTTTAACGTCTGAACATGCTGTGCTGAGTAGCATTATCTTCCAGTTGTAGTCAGCATCTGGCCATTCTCCTTACCCTTTGCCCGCTAGCCCCTACTTTCATTGCTGTCTGACTTTGATGGGAAGTCACCATCCCTCCCAAAGACCCGTTAAAAATCGGAAATGCAAGAGAGCAGTCAGGCTAGCCTTCCGGCCACTCATTTCTTATAAATCATCTGGCAATTTTTTAGTTTGACAATTGCACCTCATATATTTTAATATTGGTTTTGAAAGAAGAAAGCGGAGAACTTCCATTTCTTTACAGCTCCCTGTAATTTCAACTTGCTCTTTACTTATGTATGAAGTCGACTTGGGTGGAAAGGTTAGAGGCAGATGAATTTCTAGTTTAGAGCCTGGGAAAGGCTAATAAAATGTGCAATAATCTTAATGCTAAGGTTCCACGGAGCTGAAAATATGTTTTATATTCATAGATGACACTCCTTGAAAATTATGACAGGGACCTTGAATTTTTAAGAATTCTTTTTAAAACAAAATAAAACAAATAAGAGCTCATCATGATTTAACTGGCTGTCTAATACTTTCAGATCCAACAAGCAAGAAATATAAATTTGTTTAATTTTAACCTTTTCTGGACCAATTGTAAAAGAGCTGACTACTTTTATAACCCAAAATATTTATCAATCTTCCTACCTATGAACTCTGCTGTTCTTAATTTTCATTCAGGAATCAGTTTGATTTTTATAATCTACTCAGTACCAGCAATTGTACTTATCATTGCGCTACAAAGCATCAAAATAATAACGTTTTTATGGAGATTCATACTTTTCAAAGTATTCTCATTTTCATTGCACCATTTTATCTTAACAATTACCCTTGAATCCTAAAATTCTATAGTTAGAAGGGCCCTCTGATACTATTACTTCTAAATAGTTCCTCAAAGTATGATTTAGTCTCTAATTTTGGATAATTCACCATATTATGTGACAAACAATTCCATTAAAAAAAACACATTTTTTTCCTTGTAATGAAAAAGTAGCACTTGTTCATTTCTGAAAGTTTAGGAATTGCATGATAAATAATAAAAGTAAAATCATTTTTAAATCTACCACCAAGAATTAACTGATATTAATATTTTGGTTTACTCTTATGCTGTCTTTCATCTATGCAAATATATGTAATTTGTTGGGAATAAATTTGAATTATTATTATAACAACCTACACATATATAGCTGTATTTGTTGAACCTTGAGATAGAATTTGACCCTTAGACAGGACCTGGTTATCAAATAGCTCCAGGGCACTGAGAGAGGGGTGAGAACCAGGGAAGAGATGAGGGGGCAGGGTGGGGGAGTACAGAGTAGGGAGTATGGAGGCCAAGAGAGGTGGCGGAAGCTCAAGTGCACTGCAGTGTAACTCATTCCCATAATCCCCGACACACCCCTGATTTTCAGTGAATTCAATACAAACTCATAAATTTGGTATGAGTGGATATTTTATGAAAACTGCTAATAGGATGAAACATTTGACCTGGTGTGAGGATGCTGAAAATGACATCATCCATAAATTTAGGTGTTGAGCCAGGAGTGTTTGAGCCCTTGGGAATGAGTAGAAGTTTGGGGAGACGGTTTTGTATTTCCACAAATTATGACTAAAGGGTAGTTCTCTGAGAGCAAATTGCTCTCTGATGACCTCTGAGTTGTGTGTGCAATTATAATATGATTTTATAAAATGTTCAAATGATCTCATATTTTGCCTTTTGTCTTTCAATTTTGCGTAATAGTATTTCTCTCATAATTACATGTTGTTTATAATATGACTTTTAAAGTGTGTCATATTTGACATACATTTTATATGATATATTTATATATATCACCGATGTGGTCACTTTCCAATTTTTACTATTTCAAACAATATAATGAACATTTATTATAAAAAAATATAAAAATTAAAAAGCATATATAATTATTTCTTTGAAAATATCCTTAGATACGAAATGTTTTGTTTAAAAGTTTATATATATAGCCAAGTTAAAAAAAAAAAAAAGAAACATACAAAAAAGAATAGTATCAGTCAAATTACAATTCCATCAGCAAATTATGAGAATACTCAGTACCCACTCCACAAGTTAAATTTTATCTGTCTATCCAGCTTGTTGAAACATTTTTAAATTTTCATCTTGCTTTCCATTGCATTTGGCAGTCTTGGTGGGTTTGGTCAATTAAAATACACATGGTATCTATTTTGCTTGAGACAACTGCAAAGAAGTTAAGTGAGGCAAAGTATAGTCAGAACCTTTTGGAAAACCATATAAAAATTTCATCCTGACAAAATACTTGCTGATTTAACAATATTTTTATAGTATGACCTGTCAGTCACTGCCAGATCTATATTTGTACTGTATTTGACAATCATCAATAATCATTTATAATCATTGATTATCATTTATAGCTACCTTGTCATACTGTGATCTCCTCGGTCACTTGCATATTCCCCACCACCCCCTCCCATTGGGAAATACACCACTTGGCTCACCATTCTGAGGGAAGGTGGTTTACTCTGCCAACAGAAACAATGGCAGGTGCTACAGAAAATGCTCCAGAGAGAAAGTGACATCTAATGTTGACTTTGGCAAATCAATCAAAGTTCCTTGTGTATGACGGGGACTAAAGGGAATTCCAAGAATAGAGAACATTATTTTTTAAAAGCTCAAAGACATAAAACAGATTGGTATGTAGGGAACACATAAGAAATGGTTTTCTATAACTAAAGCTTAGTACTGAGAAGTCAGAGAGAAGGGATCTGGAAGCAAAACAATACAATCCCTTGGTATCACCAGAACAGTGGTTGACTTACCCTATACTAGACTTAGTAGGTGTCTCAGGTTGACTTTAATTCTGACTGCATCAGACTGAAAAGCAAGAGATTCAGTCCTAACTTCTAATGTGCAACCAACTAAATCAGCGGTTCTCAACCTTCCTAAGGACGCGACCGTTTAATACAGTTCCTCAGGTTGTGGCGACCCCCAATCATAAAATTATTTTCGTTGCTACTTCATAACTGTAATTTTGCTACTGTTATGTCTTAGGCGACCCCTGTGAAAGGGTCGTTCTACTCCCAAAGTGGTTGCGACTCACAGGTTGAGAACCGCTGAACTAAATAGATGGGAATGAGGAGGGCTAAAAGGAATATTAAGTTTTCCTTGTCTAGTCTGTTTATCTGTGCTTTGGTTTACTGGTATAATTCTTTTCTCTTTTTCTCACCTTCTTTCCTTCCTTTCCCTTCCTTTCCCTTCCCTTCCTTCCTCCCTCCCTCCCTGCCCCCCTCCCTCCCTTCCTTCCTTCCTTTCCTTCCAGGTAATAGGATTAGATTAATAAAGCACAAGTATTCCCCCTATTCTACCTTTCCATTTGTTTGGGATGTCTTGGAACTTGGTTCCTTATGGACCCCTCCTTCTCTTGAAAAGTGGGTTTTTACCTTCCTCTTTCAGTTGCTTGAGGTAGCAGACAAGGTATGCTCTGAAACAATATTTAGGGTGTGCTGAGATTGAGGACACTGAGTTGTCTCAAAAGGAAGATCCAGTAATTTGAAGCAGGCTAATGAATCTGGCCCTACCTATGTTGGTGTTATCCAGAGATGAGGGTCAGAGATAGGGGATGGAAATCAGGACTGAGTCAAAATGGAGTGTCGAGGCAGTCTTAGGGATGGACATCAGCATTTCAGAGACATTTGAATAAGTTCAGGTAGGGCTCCATTTAGCATCTGAGGCTATAGGGCTCAGATTCAGAATATGGGACATTGGAAGCTGGCATGAACTACATAGAAAGAAATTAGCAGGAGGGTCAGTTCCTGCCTCAACTCATCTACAATTAACTGCAAGGTTCTGTTCTTGGTAGGGAACTAAATTTCTTACTGAAACTATGTCAGAAGACAAATTAGATGGAATGAGACTGAACACAGAAGTATGGTTCTTGTGTAAGTGTCCAAGGACAGAAGCTTAAAGCTATAAAATCACTCTTGAGAAAGGCTTTCCTGATTTCTGTGTAGGCTTAGCCATCATTGATTTTGGACACTGAGTTGAATCAAGTTAGTCATAAGATAATTTGAGATACCTTGGGACCGACATCCATTAGACCTGAGGCAAGTGTAGGCTTGAATTCATTGATGAAGCTTTGCTCCCTACCGTTGTGAATTCTTTTGTGACAGCATCTAAGGTGAAACATTGTGCCGAGAGGCCTTTCAATGGGTTGTAAAAACGCTATAAAAACATGAAAATTGCTGCCATAAAAGAAAGAGTTATAACAAAACAGGGAACCTACTAAATTCAGAAGCTAAGAAATACTGAGAAATAAAACTGTTCCATATATTACAGGGAATTTTGGATACAGCACCCCCACAGGTATTTACACAGGCAAGGGTTATTTGCATTCATAATATACCTTAGAACATTTCTCAGCATTCTGCTGTTAAGTTTGTGGTCATCAGGCTTTCCCTGGAATCAGTCCTTCACTTGAATTCCTTCTTAGCTTTGTTGGCTAAATTGAAGAGTGTGAATTTCTTCTACCTGTTTCACAAAAGCACATTTCATGGGAAAGGGTGTTTATATCACTTTGATGCCTGGGAGAAATGATGCCATGTTACAAGCATAGTCCATGATGCGGTAATCAATTTGCAATTAATAGAAAACTCATTTGAAATATTCCCTACTAATAAATCTGAGGATCAAACTTCCTGACAACTACACCTTCGCTTTCATTTCCAGTATTTGTTTTTTCAATAAAATTTCTGGATAGCCATTAACACTGGTAATTTGGAGTAAAGTGTGCAGAGGGAATCCATTTTCCATATGCTTTTTATGCAGATGTGGCTGTAATGAGATACAGTAAGTACTATTCATATCTCTGTTATAAAATTCTGAACATGCTTAAGCAATAGTCATAAACCCATTAAATAACAACATCCCAACCAGTACGAGCCTCTATCTGCCAGCTGGGTGAGCCCCTTCTATATGTCATTTTGATGTAATGCACTCCCATTTCTGCTGTTATTAGATGCAAAGTATTTGAAAAAGATGCTCGATTGAATTGAAATCTGATTACATCTGGGTTTGGGTTTTGAGATATTGCCTATTTTCCTAAGACACACTGTTCTGTTTTCTTTTTAATCTCGCAAATATATACACAAATTTACATCCTTTCATTTCAATATTCTCTTCTCTATATTCATGGATCACATGGGATTTCTGATTCTTATTTTAAATGTAATCAAGGTATAAAAATGATGACGCAGTATACCACAGATTCTAACAGAAAAAGCAAAGAATAAAGAAAAGAAGAAAAAAGGAGGAAATAAAAGGAAAAAATAAATAAAAGAAAGAAAGAAAGGTTTAGTCTTTGACATGATTGTAGATTAGTGGTCTGCTGCACCTTGAATAAAAGTCCTTGTATTTTCATTTGTATTTCATTAAGTAATAGACCTGTAGACCATTCAAGAACATCTCTATAGTCATAAGTTGCTTCTTATAGTATTTGTTTTCTTTATACAAGCAACTTCAACAGGGGAACTTAAATCAATATGAAGACATTGGATTACTTCTCACAATTGCATATGGTTTGGAAGACAATGTGGTGGTTCAGTGTGGGTTGCATAAGACTGTGTGAGCTAAAGTCAGAGGACACTTGAATAGTTTTTTTCAGACCTTCTCTCTGAAAAGTCACATCTACTTATAAATACTGAATCACAATAAAATGTGAGCATATATCAGGATAATATTCTCCATCATACCTTCTAAAATAACAAAACCATATCAATTCATTTATGTAAAATTTCAACTCCTCTAATGAGCCTCAAAGGATGAAACAGAGAAGTCACATCTTGGACAGTATAGGGATGGCCCTCCCTCTACAGGGGACTGCAATTTGAGGGGGATGGTGCTATAAAAAGTGTACCATACAAGGAGACTGCATAGTTAATCTAACTAGCACCAAGACAACCTAACAAGAAGCATTACCTTGGTTAATTGGGCACAGTGCAGAGCTGATCTCAGAAGCTCTGTCTTGTCCAAGCCCCGGAGTTAATTGGACCCAATGAGACACATTCAGCCAGTCAGATTTACAGGGAACATATGTGTAAACAAGAAGCCAAGGATTTGTTTACAGTAGGGAGAGCACTTTCTTGAGTCTGTGGTATACACGATTTCCAGCCAATGCTATCCTGATATATATTCATGAGAAACCAAACAAACAATTACATAGTTGATTGGTGAGCTTGGAACTAGAGCATAGGGGGGTAGATAATTTTTTAGAGTTGAGTGTCCCAAAACACACAGGTTACACATTTACCAACAGTCTCTGCCACAAAAGCCAATCTCTTACAGGAACCCTGAAATTTAGTACATTAACTCTTTTCTCTCATTCTCTCTCTCTCTCTTCCCCTCTCTCTCTCTTTCTCACTCACTTGCTTTCTCTCTTTTGAAGTACTTGAACATCATATTCTGCCTATCCATTACCTAGTAAAGTTTTCACCCTTTCTCACACAACCAGCTAGACTGTATAGTTGTCAAATCCTGTTTTCTTCTTTAAAAAAAAAAAGGTGAATTCCAGTACTTTCCACCTCATTTCTGCCTCTTATCACCTAATGCTGGAAAGTTTTAATAATATCTTATAGGATATCTATTCATTCATCTTTCTTCTGGGACTCATACTTCCAAAATAACTCTGCATATTAGCACCCAATCAATTTTCCTAGTTACTGATCTCTTTCAAATTTTGATAATCCTCCATTTTAGGAAGTCCAGAATCCTCAACTTGACCTTGAAAATCTATACCTGACCTACCTATCAGACATGACTTACCATCATTTTCCAATAAAAACAAACCTCTCTCCTCTAGGCTTCTATCATACCATTGTTTTCACTTCAATTCTTTCTTTACAAAAATTTTTTTTTTCTTTATTGATTTTAGAGAGAGAGGAAGGAAGAGGGGGAGAGAGACAGAAACATCGATGAGAGAGAACATTGATTGGCCGCCTCCTGCATGCCCCCCACAGGGGGTTTGGCCCACAACCTGGGCATGTACCCTGACCGGAAATTGAACTAGTGACCTCTTGGTGCATGGGTCGACGCTCAACCACTGAGCCACACTGGCCAGGCTCCCAGCCCTTTCTTAATAATATAAGTTTCACTTTGTTCCTGTATTTTCTTTTTTGCCCACCACTACTTTATTTTTTTCTACTCATCTTATTGTTTGTTACGGAAGTCTTTCCTTTTTCCCCAACTGACACCCTCCTCTCGATCCCACCCACTGCCCAGCATTGTTGTCTATGTCCATGGTTATGCATACATGCTTATAAGTTCTGTGGTTTATCTCTTCCCTCCCTCCCATCCCCCTTTTCTGAGGTTTGTCAGTTTGTACCCTACTTCCATGTCTCTAGGTCTATTTTGTTCATCAACTTTTGTTCATTATATTCCATAAATAAGTGAGATCATGTGATATTTGTCCTTCTCTGATTGGCTTGTTTCGCTTAGGATAATACTCTCCAGGTCCCTCCAAGTCATCTCAAAGGATAAGAGATCTTTCTTTCCTACAGCTGCATAGTATTCCATTGTGTATATGTACCATAGCTTTTTTTTTTTTTTTTTAATTTTTGTTTTCCTTTTATTGATTTTAGAGAGAGAGGAAGTGAGAGGGAGAGAGAGATAGAAACATCGATGAGAGAGAACATCGATTGGCCGCCTACTGCATGCCCCCCACTGGGGATCGGGCCCACAACCTGGGCATGTGTCCTGACTGGAAATCTTGGTGCATGGGTCAACACTCAACCACTGAGCCTCACCGGCTGGACTGTACCACAGCTTTTTTATCCACTCATCTATTGATGAACACTTGGGCTGTTTCCAGATCTTAGCAATTGTAAACAGTGCTGCTATGAACATAAGGGTACTTATATTCTTTCTGATTGGTGTTTCAGGCTTCTTAGGATATTCCTAGAAGTGGGATCACTGGGTCAAATGGCAGTTCAACTTTTAATGTTTTGAGGAAACACCATATTGTTTTCCATGGTGGCTTCACCAGTCTGCATTCCCACCAGCAGTGTACTAGAGTCCCCTTTTCTCCACCCCCTCGCCAGCACTTATTGTTTGATGATTTGTTGATGGCAGCCATTCTGGCAGGTGTGAGGTGATACCTCATAGTCATTTTAATTTGCATCTCTCAGATGATTAGTGACGTTGAGCATTTTTTCATATGTCTCTTGGCCATTTGCTGTATTTTTTTATTTTATTATTATTGATTAATTTATTTTTGTTACAGATGTTTCTTCTTTTCTCCCCAGACACCCTCCTCTCTATCCCGCCACCACCCCAAGCATTGTTGTCTATATCCACTGATTATGTATACATGCATATAAGTTATTTGGTTTATCTCATCCCCCCCCACCCCCTTCCTCTGAAGTTTGGCAGTCTGAACCATTATTTTTAACCACTGTCTATCTAGTCTTACTGGAAGACCAGGGTAAGTGCCATTTTTAGTTTCCCTTTCTCCAACTTCCTATGCCATGCCCTGGGCACTTGGGCTTTTTCAGAATTTTTATTTATGAGTATCTGTTTCCAAAACTAGAATTTACTTCCCAGGAGATTTACGATCTAGTTAATTTTTACCAAATTAGTATGGTCACATAAGGCAAAAATACATCTTATTGACAACTCATTACAAATGTAATTTTTAAATCTTTCTGCCATTTGACTTAGCCTGTGCTGGCTGTCCTGTGTGATAAAACTTCAGGGAAAAAGATGTGACTTTGTCATTTTACGTCATGTCACAGACACTTAATAGTTTACTAAGTGATTTGCAATGACAAAATAATGACAAAGACCTCTCTTGGACTTAACAAACTGACCAACCAAAGAAACAAAAAGTCTCCCCAAAATAGAAAGCAATTTTGAAAATAAAGGTGGCAAGAACTTATTTATATCCCAATTTTTTGAGAGTTTGATAAAAGGTCACTTAGCATTTCTGAAACCACACCTGCACTGAACTCTGACCTGTACTGACACCTCTCTTAATCCAGCACATGCTTCTCTATGTCTTTTGACAGTTCTACTCTAGTGGACCTCAATGACATGTCCAACAGCACTGTCCTACAAACACAGACCAAGTGTTTCAGGATTTTCTCCCCAACCTCCCCACCCAGCTACATTGAGTACCAGGGAAAAAAGGGGAGGGGTGTCTTTCTGTTTCTGAATTTCAATAAACTGACCTATGAGTACTTCTTGCATTCCCATATTTGGAGATCTTTTGTGTGTGGTGAGTACCCAAGACAGAGTAACTAGACTTCATGGGTGGCTGTTTAGTGCAACAGAAAAATATATGGGTTTCTAAACCACTCAGGATTTCAGATTGCTCCATCACAAACGATGTGACAACCTTGAACAAGTTATTTAGATTACCTGATCATGTTATGTACTTATAGTTAACAGAGAAGCAAAAGAATGGATTTACCAATGTTACTGTGAGGCAAGCATACAGTGGGGATAAAGTTGTAGTTTTGAAAACAAACAGCCTATGTATGAATCATAACTCTACTACTACTAGAGTTGTGCCTGGCTTCCCTATCAGTAAATGAGGAATAATAATAGTACTCATGTCATAGGGTTGTTGTGAGGATCAAATGAGTTAAGGTATGTACAATGCTTAGAATAGTACCTATCATACTGTAAGTGACTAAATGAATTATCATACATAAAGTGTCTACCACAGTGTCTCGAAAGTTGCGATGCTCTATAATATTACCCTCTCTGCTCACTGCCTCACATACACTCCTTCCTCCCACTGCTTTTGTCAGAGGTTTAGCATTTACAAAGTCAGTTTTCTGTTTCCTGTAGTAAACTGCCAGATACCCTGGTGGGAATTTAGAAGTCCCATGATTCCTAGTGGGATACTTAGCCCCCATGTCACAGCGAATCCAGGATTTGTGTCTCGAAACTTATACAATTTTGAAAGCCCTCTTTGAGAAAAAGACTACAAAATTATGAATACAAAATTGAGTGCAAAAATTGAATATTTATAGCCCTGACCAGTTTGACTCAGCGGTTAGAGTGCCAGCCTGCGGACCAGAGAGTCCCGGGTTTGGTTCCAGCTAAGGGAACGTACCTCGGTTTGTCTCCAGCCCCGGTTGGGGTCATGTGGGTGGCAGCCAGTCGATGTGTCTCTCTCACATCGATGTTTCTCTCTCTCTCTTCCTCCCTCTCTCCCTCCCGCTCTATCTGAAGATAAAAGCAAAAATGTTCTCGGGTGAAGTTAAAAGAAAAAAACAAATTGAGTATTTATAAAGAGGAAGCTATGGTGATCAATTATATATTTAAAATATGATAAATAGCACAATTATCAAAAAATTCAGAAAAGTAACATAGTTTTTATTAATTAGCTGCTTGATACTTCTAAACTCTTTTTTTCCTACATGTTTGTGCTACACACTTTTGGAAAGCCCCTTGTTTAAATATAATTTTCTATAGAAAAATAGATAATTGTATTGATTATGATTGACCAAACTTGTTATGTTTTAATCATTGATCATTTAAAAAAGTATCAGCTTTACAACTCATTGATAAGCATATTTAATTTTAGAATGTTTTCAGCTTCAAGTGTTTTCATATATAAGTTCTATAGTTTAGAGAGTTTCCCAAAGATTAGCTTCTGGCTTTATACATTTCACATCTTGTTTCTGCTCCACTGCCCACATACTTTGGTACCACAAATGTATATTTTCATACTGCTAGACAACCTGTGGTCCTACACACTAATACCATGGCTCCCAATGAGTAGACAGGTCAGTGGTAGGTAAAAGGTATGAGCTGGCGGGAGATCACATCCACAGCGCAAGGCCAGTGTAAAGCAAAATGGCTTTATTACATATGCCTGGGTGTAGGCAGGCTGAGTCGCAAATTTCGAGCTCAGCTGAATTGTAAAGGAGCACTTTATTACACCGGCGGACTGGGGGGCTCTCCTCAAATCCCAGCCCCGAGCCTTCTTTGTTTCCTGCTTTTAAAGGCACAAACTACAGAAAAAAAACTACATTCTCTTGGTGCCACTTTTGGCACCGTTAAGGGGGGCAACTGATAGAAGGGCGGTAGGGGAACTGTTAGGTCAGGGCAACCATAAATCTCTTTCTTCTCATGGTTCCTCTGAGTTTCCCAAGGCCTTCATTAACCCCTTATCTTTATAGTTTTCCTTGGGTTTCTCAAGGTCCTTATGTTTACAAAAAAGAAACTGCCAGGATGTGTATGTGCAGTAACTGAGGGTCAGAATGGAGTTTAATTTTGTTAAAACATTATTAACCCTTTTAGTAGGAATGTGTTCCTGAAAGATATTTCTATGCTGAAATGGTCAGTAATCTATCTACACAGCAAAGTAACTGTAAGCCACATATATATCCCACTAAAACCAAACTATATTACTGGATTAAATCTCACCTAGATAGATCCCTAAAATGCCCATAGCCATTCTTTGGCTACTTCACACAAGGAGAGGTGTGATGGAAATAAAGCTGGAGTAGAAAAATGTAGCAGACTTTACCAATAGCTTGTAAAATATCATGTTTTTGAAATTTTACAAACACATATGACTGGATAAACATTACTAGGGCTCTCTCAGGGTATTTAAAGGGAGGATCCTACACAAGTTAAAGTTCCTGAAGGTAAGCTACATTAGCTCCACCATAAACCTCCTTTGTCTAAGTCAATTTCCTTAGTCAGGTGTAATCTAATAAGCCAAAGTCTTGCTTCAACATTTTAAGTAAACAGAATCTGTTATCTTCCCTTTGTGTGACTTAATTTTTCTCCATTTCTCCAGCACTATTTATCGTCCATTTCTCTTCTTAAAATTTTCTTTTTACTGGCTCTATCTCCCTTAAAATTAAAAACAGATTTCATGCATGGCTGGTGTGGCTCAGTGGACTGAGCGTCATCCCATGGACTGAGAGGTCCAAGTTCAATTCCTGGTCAGGGCACATGTCCAGGTTTCGGGCTTGATCCCCAGCAGAGGGTGTGCAGGAGGCAGCCAATCAATGTTTCTCTGTCACATCAATGTTTCTATCTCTCTCTCCCTTCCTCTCTCTCTAAAAAAAAAAAAAAAATCAATAAAACATATTTTAAAAAATAGATTTCATTTAAAAAAAATAGACTTCAAAAATTTCCCATTATGAAAACAGTATTAAGCGCTACCTCCCCACTATTCTTAATCAAAATACAGTTATCTCTATCTTTTCTCCTTCACCACTAAAATTCTTACAAGAGAAGTTACAACTACTGTCCATACTTTTTAAATTTTTATTCTTACCTCAACCTATTGAAAATAGGATTCTTTCTCTGCAACCTGTTGGAAATATCTGTATCGTTATCATTCATGACCTACTTGATAAATTCAAGTACCCTTTAAATTTCTCAATCTATAAGACATCAACATATCATTTTAATTACTTGTGACATTGGATTTTTGAAACTTTGTTATTATCTATTTTGGTAAACATACGCTCTGCCTACAGGAAGGTTCATCTCTGAGTATATGACCCATTCAAACTGCATATATGAAGTTACTCTCTCCCATCTCATCCAGTCTGGTTTATTCTGCTACCTCCTGAGATCTAAGTTCTAAGTTTTTGTTGTGACATTTCCCTCACCGAGAGGCTGTAAATAACATTTTCAGACCACATATGGGGCACTGTGAGAACTGATGCTCATTAAGTGTGTTAAGTGAAAGTCATGAGTGGAGTACCAAACATTTGCTATAAATCAAAATTAACAAATGTGACTCAAGTTCTCAGAAGGCAAAATACTTCAGATCTTAAATGATATGGCTGTCAAGAATCAAAATGAAAGATGCATTTCTTTCCAAATATGTGCACAGATGAAATGCAAAGAAGTAAGCTGTCAGGATAGACAAGGAGAAGAATATCTGTTACTTGGCCCTAGAAATAAGTTAATTTAGCGTTATAAACCATTAAAATTTCCTTTTCAAACAGATCCATGTGGAAAACCCATATGGCCAACTATTCAACTCACAAATGTAAAAACTGAGCTTCAAAGCCTGAATATAGTCAAGGCATTTTACTTATTTATTGCTGCACATTTTTGTCATTATATTTAAGTGAGAAACATTAAATTATTCCTTAAGTAACCAATCATGCTGTCTTTCTCAAGGGAAATCAGTTTGATGGATTGGTGGGACAGAGAACGTATTACAAGAAGTCGAATACTTTAGAAATAAATTTAAAATGACCAAACATCAGCTCTGGGCTAAACACTCTGCTGCTAGATCTTGAGGTTACAAAAACTTAGCTCTTTTTTGAAATTCCCTCACTCAGTTTATTGTTCAAGCCAAAAAATAATCAAATTCCCATTGATTATTATTAGGTGAAAATCATCCTAGACCATTCCTTCTCATTTACCCTCCTTACAATCCAATAAATTATCAAGCAGTACTAGTTGTACCTTTTAAAGTCTCTTCAACACAATCACGGATTTTATCCACATTACCACTGCCTACTTCAGGCTTTCATGATCCCCTAGCCTCCTATCTCCAATTCATCCTTCTCACTGTATTCCAAGAGCCCCTCCTGTCTAGAAAATCAGTGTATGTTGGTTTCCTGCTTAAAGTTCCTAATAGCTACCTATAGCCCATGTGATAACGTTTCAATTTCTAAGCTTAGTCTAAAGACTCTGTTACTGGTGTTATCTCAGTTCTCACTTTTATTCTTCACACAGCCCAGTCTTTCTGAATTACCAGCGATTCTCCCAGATATGCCATGTTCTAGCATGCTTTCATGCCTTTGTAGCTCTACTCCTTTTGCCTGGAAGGACTTCACCCTTCTTGTCTGCTTGGAAACCTGATAGTTATCTTCAAATTTCACCTGCAGTTTCACTTTAAGCCTTCACTGGCTACCAGACCCACATGTGTTAACAATTGAGAACTCAGCACCAAATCTTTGCTTTGGTTCAGCATGAGATTGCTTCATCTTGTAGGAATGTCCTATGAGAGGCTATATGAATTACTGAGTCTTGATCAATCTATCTAAGTCAGTGGTTCTCAACCTTCTTAATGCCGTGACTGTTTAATACAGTTCCTCATGTTGTGGCAACCCCCAACCATAAAATTATTTTCGTTGCTACTTCATAACTGTAATTTTGCTACTGTTATGTCTTAGGTAACCCCTGTGAAATGGTCGTTCGACCCCCAAAGTGGTCGAGACCCACAGGTTGAGAACCGCTGATCTAAGTAAAGGAAAGGAGAAAATTTTCTCTACTGGTTTCTATTCTGGGATGCATGTGTGTGTGTGTGTGTCAAGCAGATCCTCTGGCATCTCATAGCTCAGTGAAACAGGAAAATGTGGGGTGGGAGGTGAGAAGTACCTGATCCAAATATAAGCTAGGCACAGTTGAATTTTTTTCACGTGAAGTCAGCTGGAGAGCAATTGGGGTGAAACTAGCAGCCAAAAGCATCAGAATTGATTCATAAGAGGTGTTTGATACATAGAAATTTACATTATAAATGGAAAGATAGATTTGCAAATAAATGATCACACACACACAGTTCCTGTTTTGCACCATTCCAATATGCATACATTTTAGTTATCATGACTCACAGTTAACTAACACCAGTTCCTCAACAACATGGTCAAATATTAGTTTCCACAATATATTAACTAATACAGTCAGCCCTCTGTATCCAAGGATTCCACATCCATGAATGGATTCAACCAACTGTGGATCAAAAATATTGGGAAAGCCTGGCCGGTGTGGCTCAGTGTTTGAGCCTCAATTCATGTACCAGTTCGATTCCCAGTCAGGGCACGTGCCCAGGTTGTGGGCCAAATCCCAGTGGGGGGGCATGCAGGAGGCAGCCAATTGATGTTCTCTTTCACTGATGTTTCTAACTCTCTCTCCTTCTACTTTCCTCTCTCTAAAATCAATAAAGAAAAATAATTTTTTTTTAAAATATTGGGGAAAAAAGTTACATTTTTGCTTACCTGCACTATGTAGTTAGCCTAAGATGGTTGTGTCTGTACTGATTATGTACAGAATTTTTTCTTGTCATTATTCCCTAAACAATACCGTGTAACAACTATTTACATAGCATTTACATTCTAATAGGTATTATAAATAATCTATAGAGATTTAAAGTACACAGGAGGATGTGTGTAGGTCATATGCAAATTCTACGCCATTTTGCCATTTTATATAAGGGACTTGAGCATCTGTGAATTTTGGTATCCAGAGGTTCTAGAACCATCTTCCACTGATACTGAGGGATAAGGTAATTGCAAAAAGTACACACTCCTTTGCTAGCTCTCCCGTTCACAAATTGTAATGTAAATAACAAGTGTGCATCATGATCGGTGACATAACATTCTTTTATAGTCTGTCACTGATTGTCCACCATGCACCTTCAGACTCAGACAACAAAGCAGGTAGTTTTGTTGCCTCCTGCCTCCTAGTTATGCATCCCTGTGATATTTTACAAGTATTAATAATGAAAAGAAGGAATTGGCTAACAAAGGTGAGAACTCAGCAGAAAAAAAAAAAAAGTGGTAACACTGGAAGTGAAATTCAAATTGGATTTAAATAGAATTATAGAAGAAACAGGTGACTGTTGGAATATTGATACCAGTGCGTTCAAGAGACCCCAGATATGCAGCCAGAAGGGCTCAATAAAAGCTGACATAAATGAGGAAACAGGTTATAACAAAAAGGGTGCTGATGTCCCAGAGGGAGTGATGTTGGCAAAAACTCTGTATTAAAGAGAACTTTAGAAATGTCTCATGACATTGAAAGTTCAAAGAATATGAAGTGTTGGAAGCTGTTTCAAACTTAGAAAGCAGTATGACCATTTGTCATGGCATAGAAAAGATGCTCGCTCTGTTTTGTAAGTTATACCATGAGAAGGAGAAAAACACTCTTCAAATGACTCGTTATCTGTTTTTACAAAGAAATAAAACTCTAATTCTCAATGTTTGAAATGTTTATAATCACGGTGTGCTGTAATATTCATTGTGCTTTTTATTTCTGTGTATATTTATAATTGACACTAAGAGAGAGTGTTTAATGTTTTGACAAAAAAGAATTAAAGTTCATGGGACCATTATACTTTCTCTGATTATTAAGATAGTTTTGCTTGTTTTTTAGCTTGCACAGTCATTATATAGTCCTGTACTATTGTGCAAAATAAGGACTGTCTCTCTCTGCATGTATATAAGATACAAATACACATCTATAAATCTATACAGATTTACTATGAGAAAAGACGGTATGGGAGCTGAGTCTCAAAGGCAGGGTGATTGCTCACCATTAATAAAAGGGATGAAGAGGATTTCATTACAGACAGAGGGACGGCATGTACAGCGGCCAAATGTTTTCACGGAGCACAGTGAGTTCCGAGAACTAAGGACGTTTGGTACAGCTAATGCTCAAGTGCCCAAGGTAAAGAGCAGCTGGAGATAAAACTGAAAAGGTCATCTGGTGCCAAGTCTAATAGGAATTTCTCTGCTTGACTAAGGATTTTGATTTTTGTCCTTTAGGTTGTGGGTATCTCTGAAGGGTTTTCAGAAGATGAGTGACACGATCTCACTGATGTTAGGACATTCACTCTGAGGAGTTCTGAGGTTGGATGGGGTGGGGGCCTGCAGCTTGAAGGCAGGAATACCAGAGCTGATCAGATGGCTGATGCAGGTAAGAAATGAGAGACTAAGATCCATGTGAGCACGCAATCACCTCGCTTTGCCCTTCGTTATCACTAAAACACTGATGTTTCCTTAAAATTCAATTCCCTAACATGTCTCAGTAATTCTCCATTTAAACAGATTAAATACCACGCCCTATGGATTGAGCTATAATCACACTGCAGTATACCGAATGCACTAAGGGGAGAGCTGGAGTACCGTCCCTGCTGGTTAGGCCGAATACCAGCTACCTCCTCACTTATACAGTCATGAGCCCTTCCCTTCTCCTCTCCTGCATGGGCACCTTGTTGAACATAGCTTTGTTTTCCCTAGCCTGATTAGCAAAAACTTGTTCAGGTAAGATGCTTCATTAACAAATAGTGCTCTCTTGTTCCTTTCAAGCTGTCTCCTACATTTTAATTTATGGAGCCATGCTAATGAACTCAACAGGGGACCTAATACTTTCTCCTGGGGACAGAGAAAATTAGAAAATTGCCTCATAAACATAGGATCGTGAAGACAAAGCAATGCCAAATTCAATTTTAATGATCCCACTTGTTGCACAGGGAGTACTGGGTAGGAATGTCATCGAAGTTTGCTTTTCCATATTTTAAAGAACTAACAATACTCCAGGAACAACTGTGCTGTATCCTTTTACATATATCAGCATTGAAACATAAAACAAATGAAAGTCTTTTTTTCTTTATATTACAGATTCCAGCTTCCCAGCCATCATAATCTTAATTTATTTTCAGATTCTCTTTATCAGAATTTTACTTTTCCAATCCAAAAGCCAATGACTGCTCACAATTCTAAAACTTCTTTGAATGGTATTGTTTAGCCTTGTGGATCTGAGTTTAATTCCATAAGAGGGGAAAAAGACTTTTTATAAGTGGGCATTGTTATTTTTAATCCTAGACCACATCGTTTTCTCCACGTACGTCCACCAGCTTTCAACCAACGTTTTTGTTTCGGCCATACTGATTCATTATTAGTTCTGTCTTTGTACGAGATTCTGTTCTTTTCCAGAGAACATGTCCTAATTTATTTTTCTTTGTTAAGAGATTTTCTATTGTAGTAGGGAGCAGTTTGTGATTTTCACCACACTCTTGGCAGATTTCCTTATTCCTCATAAAGATAACATCAACATTAGCAATGAATATCAATGATAACAATGTCCCTCCCCAGGATCTTTCCTAGGCTGATGCATCTGGCCTCCTTGAATGGCATTCATTAGAACCCAGGCACCAAGACAATAATATACCAAAGCCAATGATGCCAGCTTTCACTCTCTGACCTATTACTTCCTGGACTTTGTTCAAACTGAAACCAAAACACCCTGAATAAATTTATACATCTTTAGAAGTTGTAAAAATACACGAGGAGCTACAAAGTAGATTCAGAGCTCCTTTTTGGATGATGGGAAGAGATACTCATTATATCTAAATAATAGCAGCATCTTCACATGTTAATGCAGAGAATGATCGTTTGTCATGAACATTCAAAGTGACAATGCATAAAACACTGCAGGCCATATATTTATATCCATAACTATAAGATAACCCTATAGTCATTACATTGAAGTCCTGAACTATAGAAAAAAATGAATTAGGAGAGTTTTCTGAATTACTATATCAATCAAAGTTATACTATTTTCATAACAAATGGCTACATTACTCAGGCTGTTATCACAATATGATTATGTCATGAATGATATGGAAAATACAGGAGAGTGGTATGACATTCATACAGGACTCAGACTAAAGAAAGATAGTACAGCATGGTAACTGGGAAAAAACACAGTAAAGGAACAGATTGTCAGAAGCACTGCAAAACCAGATTAAAGATGAGTCAGTGTCGCAGTGATGATACATTTTTGTTGAAAATACCTGTAGTTCCTCATCAAATCATAAGCTACACACTTTGAAATGACTTATTTCCTGCATTAAAAAGTATACAAATATACCACATGGCTGCCACTATTTACATGTAAATTGGTGCACATATATATAGATACAATTGTAGATATACATATAAATTCCTCATATACAGCTTAGCACAGCTTTAAATAATTCTATGAAAAACCCTATAATTTTAATTAATGGACATTCTGCTGACCATTCTTTTAATTGGCATTTTAGAAGATGTACAGTACTAACTAGTATGTTTAAAAGTACCGTAAACTAGTTCAATGATTAAGAGAATGGATTTTGGAGTTACTGCTTGGAAACCACTGAAAGATAATTCTTTGGTAAATACAGTGGTGTTTAACCAGAATATTCAATTTTTAACAATACTAGATAACAGAAAGTTAATATGTTTCTATTAGTTATACATTTATGTATGTTCACTGACATCTGCCTTTCTTCTCAATTAATTATAAGCTTCTCAAGAGCCGGACTTTAAAAACAATATTTCTGTATCAGTTTATGGTCTTTAAATATGGACTGAGGTATCATCTTAAATGGTAAATTTAACATAAGATCTCACGTTGTACTGAGAAGGCAAGGCGGATACAAACACACACACACACACACACACACACACACACACACCCCTGCCAGTCACGAGATCCTTTTATCTCTCAGTGCAAAGACACCCCCTTCCCCACCCCTGGCTCTTATGAGAAGGCAAGCCGGGTGCAGCCCCTTAGGCAGTGCAGCGACCCTACCCTTGGCTTTTGTATTGTAATTCCCATACATCTGCCAACGCCTAAACTACAGCAGAATTAGAAGGCCCCCAAATGCCCAGAGGCTTATCATGTATAAAAGGCGGCTGGCACCCAGGCTTGGGGCTCAGCCTTTGGAGGTGACTCTGCTAGGACAGCACCATGTACATTAAACAGTCCTTTTCTAATCCTCCCAGTGCTCTGCAGTCTGTCTCTTCCCGCCGACCAAATTTCTGCCATAACAGTACTAACTTAGATACTATTCTGTCTTAGTTGTCATAGCTCAATTAAGCTGTATACTCAAGGTGACAAGCAAGAGATGACTAAGAAGTAGGTTTACTCAGAAGTAGAATGATCAGGATGCTACTCATGTATTGAATAAGGAATGATCTTATCAACTATGAGCTTGGCACCTGTGAATCAGTAGGTCACTCTATAACTTTGTTTAAAGCAGTTTTTAACTTTGGTCAAATATTTTAAGTGTTTAGAGAAGAAAAAAAATGCTTCCTTCCTACAGAAAAATCAAATGAAACAAAACAAACAAAAAAAATTGTTGCAGAACTTTAAAATATATTGAATAAAATTCTGCCATGTCTCCCTAGACTAGAGGCAGAAGTGAGGTATGTTTCCAAAACATCTGTTTCCCAACTGGGTAATGTGTTAACGAATTGAGAATTAAAGCTTATATAAATATTTAGAGAGTTATTTTCTTCTGGGCACAATAATATGTAAACTTAATGATTAAAAAAACAATAAAAAACAAAACAAAAAAGAACCCCTTTTTATTTTCCTGTTTCAAAAGAAAAATACATAAGCAATTAGAGAAACGGATCTTTAAAGGGAATTGGAAATAATAATAAAAAATATTTTATTTTTTGGCAGATAAAAGCCTTTGCTCTCTCTTTACCTTATCTATTCTATCATCTAGAATCTACTGAAAAAGCTAAAGCAATTAGAGAAAGTTGGAAGTCATTATTTGGAAGCTAAGAATGGACAGTGCTCAAGTGAAAGTTAAAAGTTGTCTCTCAAATATAAAAAGGGAAAACTTATACTTGGAATGCTAATAAGTAGGTAATTCTTGGACATTTGACTTGACTCACAATCATTTGAGATATCAGAGAAATACTCCATAAGCTGCTGGAAAACAGCGTCTGTATTTTATGATGCTTGTTCGTTGGAGTTGCTCTCTCTTCCTTGCACTCCAGGGTTAGTTCTATGTGTGGGCTGAGTATGTGGGAGGACACCTACCTATATCCTGTGATTTGAGGGCTGCTGACAGAGCCATTTGCCAAAACTGTATTCATCATATGCCTGTCACAGTGACCAATAGACAAAACAAAACTCCATCAGGGTCATATTAATAATTTCGACATAAAGAATCATGGACTATTAGAGCCAGAAAGACTTTGAAAGATCATCTGGTAAAACCCCTTCATGGTACAAATCAGGATATAAGGTCCAGAAGTAAGGTGATTAGTCAACATTTTTTCCCAATTAGTCCTTAATTACCTTGTGTCAGCAAGTAAAGAGAGGGGATCTTGGATGTAGGTGTTTCTGAGAGATATTTTAATGCAAGAGGTTCTGTAAGGGCACTAGGATCCTGTAACATAGCTAAAAGGGTGTCCTCAAAGAAGAATAACCCACCTCTTCTATATCCATTATATTGCCATTTAAAGGTAGCACATATATACAATTTAGCAGACTGTAACCAATATTAATAAATATACATTTACATAATCCTCTTTAATGACTTCACTAGTAATTCATGACATAAATATACCATGGTTTATTTAGCCAATACTATTATTTAACACTTAGTTTGTAACCTCTCCCATTTTTTTTACCTCTACATATGACACTAGTAAATTCCCAATAAGTCATATCTTTACACATCTTTGGTTGTCTCCTAAGTCAAACAATATAATAGCAGTTGTTTCTGAAAATACAAATATATTTACTACCAGCTCCACACAAGGATAAACTGTCCTCAGTGACTGATCACTACTTCAGTGCATAGCATAGCCATTCCCTACTAACAGGATAACATGTTCAGGCTCCCTTCTGTCCCTCTCTCTCCTGCTTGCATTGTTTCTTTTTGAGCTTCTTGTTTGGAAAAGCCTGGGTCATTTGAAGTGAACAGAAACTAGACAGGAGAGGAGAGGAAAACAACTCCAGAATAAAAGAGAGAGGCAATGACCAAAGAAATAACTCTTCATTTGATCAATTCAGGAATCAAAGCAACCCCAACTATGACAGGGAAAAGAAAGAGCTATGGTTGGACATCAATTATAGTAACAACAGCCAATCAGAGCATTTGCAGTAATACCTGCCATTCACTACCAGAAAGATACAATTTTTACTGGGAGGGTAAATGAGAGGTAGGGAGAGCTGTAATGATTGTCAATTGTGCGGGCATTTCACACTGTCTTTGGTAGATTCCAGCCCCCTCCCTATGAGAAGGGCAAGCTCTCTCTAAAGCTCAAGTAAGCCGACGCTCTAAAGTAACATTTATACAGCTTTCACTGTGCCCTGAGTCACAAGCAAAAGCGAATTTATCAATTTCTCCAGCCATGCTCTTCTCAGGAAGTGTTTGCCTTTTTAATTGCTGAGCTAGGGTTCATTGGACATAATTGAACAGCTACCTGATTAGAGGGCACAGGCTGAGAATGGCGGGAGCCAGCTGTCAGGAGTCTCTGGCACTTTGAGTGGGCTCCCTCTGTCTACTTTCCCCCTGCTGTGGTGAATGGAGCTGAACCATTGGCTAATGCTATCTTGACTGGGGAGGAGGACAGGAAGTCCCTTTGATCCAACCAGTCAGCCAGCAGCATGAAAATAGCCTGCCAAGAGTTTCTCTTTCAAGACCAGATGTTAACTGAAAGCCTCAAATTTCAGGGATTTCATTAAATGTGAGAATCACACCTTCTTCTCATCACCTGCAAAGAGCTGCAGCCTCCCTGAGGGAGAAAGGCAGCTCCACTGGCTGAGTGCCTCTTTCCTGACTCCCTGATGACATCTTTGAATAGGGCTGATGCCATGAAAAGGGATCTAGCTTCTACTCCTGAGAGGCCTCCTGACAGGAAGCATTCATATGGAAGGAAAGAGAACATTTTCGGGGAGCAGTCATCTTTGCCATTGCCACAGTTACACTTCCAGCAACTAAAGTTCATCGGCTTCTGAAATACAATCATTTTGCAATGCAAACAGCTGCTCCAGCATCATTTTGCAGACACTTTTCAAAACATTACAGTCAGAAACTTCTTAGCCCACCCACAAATTTTCATTTGTACCGCTCACATTGGTTAAAGCATATCTCATAATTATCCATAATTTCTCCCAATCTTATATGATAAAATGATAGAATTTTAGAGTTGGTAGGAGTAAAGTTTTTAGAATAGCCTTACTTTCATGGAATTTATTTGTTTATGATACCAATAATAAACATATAGCCTTATGTGATTTAAGATGCAAAGAATAAGGCTAATTGAGCATATATTATATTTGATTTGGTGGATTCCTGGCCAACATGAAGGTGGTAGACACTGGGAATCATAAAAGGTAGACGATCTAGCCACAATCTCATGCACAGGTTGGCAGTAGTGTTATCAGTGGAGAGCTCTCCATGTCCCCACCTGTTGTTGATGGAAGTAGGCTTCTTGTGATGTCATGAGAAGAGGAATTTTCTGAGACGTTCATGGGAGAATGAGTAGCATTTATTTGCATGGAATTAAACCCTTGAGTTTCCAAGGTTCCGCCTCCCTTCATTCCACCTTGAAATAAGTCCAGCTGTGTCTTCAATAGGGCTAGAATTAAAGCCATTGCCCAGAGTTTCTGTTCCATATCTGCATGGTCCAATCTAGCATCAGGCTAGCTTAGCTTGTGTTCCCAGCTGCAGCCTATCAGTCCATTACGAGTGGGGTCCACACGGCCATGGGCCATGCGGTTTCTAGGAACACAGGTGAATGCAAGGAAGCAGGAGCAAAATCAGAGAAACAAGAGCCGAGAAAGTGAGAATTCCTTTGTCTGGAGATTTTTAACCTTCTAAGATTTTGTACACTTGCAGTAGTCCTACCCCCCTCTAGTGAGTCCATGGTTCCCAGGTTAAACTGACAGGCAAGTACCTTCCCTGTGTCACCCTGACTCACTGCACATGCACCCTCTTTGTTGGGCCCCTTCCCCCAGTGATTTGCAGGGAACGGAGCAGTGGTTCCCTGGGGAGTATAAAGTTGCAGCTTCCTGGTGAAGCTGTCCAGAACCACATGCTTATAATGTATGGCCTCCCTTTTGCTCCTTTGTTATTCTCAATAACTAGCTAATTACAACAGTAATAGTAGCATTACTTTTCTACAAGTGGGATAAATTTGGGCATGTAAAGACAGCACAGCCTCTTGTTTCTGTTAATATTCAGGGAAATATGGCCCCTAGGGCACCCAAACAGAAAGAAGCATGTGTCCACTGCTTCCTATGGAAAGCTTTCTTCTTCTAACATCTACAGAAATTGAATTGGGAAAGGGAAATTTCTCCTCCAAAGACTAGACCTATCTGTTCCTCCCAGGTCACCCTTATTTTATTACTGTACTCAGGACCAACAACATAATTTACAGAACCTAGTGAAAAATGAAAACATAAGTCCCTTGTTCAAAATTATAAAGAATTTCAAGACAGTGACAACAGAGTCATAAACCAAGCACAGGGTCCTTCCAAGCATGGGGCCCTGTGTGATTATAACACATCGCACACCCAGGAGACTGACCTTGACTATACTAAACCTTTTTCTGTCCAGTCACCTGAAGTACAGCATTCTTGGTCAATTATTGCATAACCTATTGTCAGAGTGGTAGGGGATTTTAGAGAATAAAATATATAGAACTGACATAATTTAAAAGTGTCATTTCATGTTACTCTATTTGACATAGGCTTAATTCATTAAAAGAGTCCTTTGGTTTTCAATCCTCTTTCTGTTAGCAGATATCATCTCCAACCATAAGTTTTTGGAACTACTGGTTTAACTTTCTAGTCTTCCCTACTTATACACAACTGAAAATTAGTTGTGTATTTTTACCCTCTGGAAAACAATGTCTTTTTTGCTCTGAAATCAGGTTCATCCCCCTCAATTTTAATTTGGTTCTTTTCATTGTAAGCACCCTTTCTCTTTTTCAGTTTTCTTTAGCCTTCTATCTAAAGTAGTATTTCTCAAACATTTTTTTCTTTGTTTTCCCCCTATGGAACATTTTTAGACTTCTTTCCCAGTTGTAACCTCCATAAAATTTGGTACTACAGATAGACTGTCAATGTGTTTTTGGGAAGGAAGACATTTTACTCTACACTTCCAGAGTTTTTTTGCCCGGTTTAATAATTAAGTCAACATAAAACAAGAGAAAATAACCAAATTTAATTACATATATATGTATGGGAACCCCACATATATGAGAGAGTCAAAGACCCTACTTATATGAAGAGTTCAGAAGCAGAGAGGTAAAATGAGGTATATATGGCATTCTGAGTCAAGGAATGAGGTCCTTAAGGCATCCTGGGGCTTCAGAGGAAAGGAGGAAAATTCACAGGATGATAAGAGCAGATGTTTAGTAATTAGAAGTTTGCCCTGCACTGTAGGTAGGTCATAACAAGTTATTTTACGTAATAATTCTTATTATGGAAAAGGCCCGAACTTAAACTTGTTAAGGGAGAGGTAAAAGTTCCTCTTGAGTATGCAGAATATTGCTTGCCCTTAGCTCAAAATAATTCACATGCCAAAGTAGCAGATGTTGAGGAGGCCTGTTCTGGATCCCTTCACTGTTTATATTCTCTCTTAAAAAAGAGTCCAAAACACTAGCTTTCATATTCCCAAACCTCTTGACTAAGCTCAGAGTTCCATATCACCAACCGAGACTTAGCCCACAAACATTTGTGTTCTATGACAAGTGTGTGCTGTGAATCTACCTGCATTTTCATTTCAACTTTATCTTCTTGATTTCTGAGACCAATTCTATTCATAGCTAACATTTAAAGAGGATGCTTTTAGGGACAGATATTAACACAAAAAAGTTTACAGTTCAGGACATGCTACCCCAAAATATAGTATACCTTGGCATAGTGACTATTTTAAGGTGGAGTTTGAGAAAACAGCAGAAGCAGGAAGGTCACTGACCTCTCCTCCACCTTTCTCCCTTGAAATAGGTCATAAGCCCTCATGTGAGAGGTGCCCTCCCTGTAGCCAAAGGAAAGGAGCATCCTTATCTCTAAAGACAAAGCAACACCAAAGAGATTCAGAAAAAATAGCCAGTTTTCCTGAAGACAAGATAAAACTTTTCCAAATCTTTTTTAAAGATAGCATTCCATTGCTTGATAAATGATCTCTTCTATTGCATGAAGACATGGCAAGAAGATTAAAGTAACCACAAAGTATTTACTTCCATATAGCAACTAGCTAACCATGGAATGAAGTTTAACTCAGCTTGAAATAGATAGCATAATTTAAAGCAATTTACGCTCTTAGAATTATTTGGCTTGGACCACCTTGAAATTATATTGCTAAAATAGGATAGCTAAAAAAACAAAAATCGGTGAAATCATCAAGCCTCCATATTATCTTGTTTTATCAATCTATTTTATGTCTATACCTACCATAACAGCTCCTGAAATAAAGAGAGAGATACGTTTTCTTTTTCCATCTAGTGAGGTGCTATACAGTAAGCAATGAAAACCACCAAATGGGAAAGGGTATGAGAGCAACTGAAAACAGAGTTGTCGAGAACATATGCTGTCTGGATGAAAAATCAGAAAACAATAATTCCCAGTGTAGAACTACAAGATGCTCATTGCTTTTTCATGTCTTCATTTAACAATGGTCATTAGCACATATTATATACAAATTATTGTGCTAGATGTTCTATGAAATTGGATTTAAGCTATAGTATACACACACATACACACACACAAAGGTTTTATCTCTACTGCAATTAATGGCTCCCTCCATTTCCCCACCTCCTACTCTCTATAGATACCTCTAAGGCTCTTTTATAATTAGCTGCAAATTGCTGTGAATAAGGCACATCCCGGAACATATATAATGGCTAACCTTCACAAGCCTATAAAATATTCAGTGGTGCAGTATTATTTCTCCTAGTTATATTAACCTAAGTTTGTAGTGAGAAGGGAAGCAGGAAAGATGAGGCATGACTTTTTAACTCAAAAGCATGTCTTTCTCAAAGAGAATCCAACTCTCCAGATCATAATTTTTTTTGTTGGTTTAATATCTGTGATCTGCTTCAACATTTGGGGTGCAGCTAAGCTCACTTGTATTTTTTGAATTAATTACTTAAATGCCACCTCCTGTTATTACTAAGAGAATATTCTTTGCCTGCCTCTTAATGACTTCCACCATTACCAAATAACCCAATCCTGAGTGGATTGCCTCAGCGTACAGTACTATATGCTATAGAACCTCAGTTCTTGAACTTAATTCATTACAGAAATCTGTACGAGAAGCGATCTGTTCAACAACTGAATCATTTTTTCCCATTAGAAATAATGTAAATTGAATTAACCCATTTCAGACCCCTAAACGATTCCCTGTATTAACCTTCTTTATATACAGTACATGTCTAATGTACTGTTTAATCTATAAACAAACATCTCTTTTCTTAAATGTATCAAACCACCCCCTACTAGCCTTAAATGAATCACTTTCAGCACTCCTTCCAGGGTGTCTTTCAGGAGGTCAGCATGTGGCATCTTTGCTTGCTGTCACTCGCTAACTGCTTCTTGTTTATCCAAATCAACAACAGTTTTCCTACCTCTTCAATTGCTGGTGATCTGTTTTGTGAGTCCTTTCACACCCTTATCAACATCAGCATACTTGATGGCCTCTTTATGTTTTAAAATTATGCTAATCATCCATTTGACCAGCAACAAAAGCAAACAAACAAAAAAAGCCAGGAAAATATTCACAGCACAAATTTCCTGAGATGTTAACAAGTGAGGTTTAGCTATAAACTGACTAGAATTTTCTCCTTTGTTTGTAGCTTGAGAGATGCCTTTGTCATGCTGATATATCAGGTTCCAGAACTGAAGTTTTGTTTGTAAACACATTTTTTTTTCTGTGAATTACATGGTTGAGAACCAAATTGCTCAAGATGGGAGATGTTAAGAGGACCAAGGTTTGACTGTTCCTTATTCTCCATGTCAGTTGAATAGACAATGGATGTCTCATCAGTCCTAGAAGCTCAAGTTTGGAGCCTTCCCTGACCATCCTAAACTAACTTACTTAAAGGGTGAAACCAACTTCCTTCTCACAATTTACTCTCTACTTAGTGGGCTGGCAAAGTATGGGTGTTGTGGCAGAAATTTGGTCAGCAGGGAGAAAGACTGCAACGCACTCAGAGGATTAGAAAAGGACTGTTTAATGTGCACAGGTGCTGTCCCAGGGGGGTCACCTCCAAAGGCTGAGCCCCCAGCCCCGGTTCCAGTCGCTTTTATACATGATGAGCCCCTGGGCATTTGGGGGTCTTCTAGTTCCACTGTAGTTTAAGAGGTTGTTAGATGTATGGGAATTACAAAAGCCAAGGGCAGGGTCGCTGCATTGCCTAAGGGGCTGCACCTGGCTTGCTTTCTCACAAAAGCCAGGGTTGGGGGGGGTGGGGGGGTGGGGGGGGGTGGGGGGGTGGGGGGGGTGTCTTTGCACTGTGAGATCTTGCCTTCTCATGGGTTATTAGCCAGATCCAGCCTGTGGCTTATTCTTATACGAGGAAATAATTTTTTTTAAAATAATTATTATATTAAATGGTTGCAAACAAAGTAAAAACAAAAACAAAGAAGAGTATGTGACAGATTCCTTATGTGCCCCTCAAAGTCTAAAATATTTTTTATATTATCCTTAAAATAAATATTTGTTAACCACTTGTCTATAGCAACATGACTTGATTGTTCTACTGTATTTATTCAGCATACCTTTTCTATTCCAGGAGATTCTTGTCTAGGAAAAGAAGCTGCAAGTAACTTGATTATTTATTATAAGAACTTCCAGGAAGGCCTATTTACTTTTTAATAGAAAAAGAATCAATAGAAAGTTTATGTCCCAAGGCTCTTGAAACCCTTGCCTCAAACTCTTCCTTTGGCTGTGTCCACAAATCTTAAACTATTACATTATGATCCTTACCCAATGGTAATCGACACCACCCTTCCCTATTGAAAGATCTACCTTAAACCAAACCTCAAAATCTCAATAGATCAGATATTATCCTTCTTCCTGAAGAAAGACTTTATCAGACTATTGAGGTAGTGGTTGTTCTTGAAACAATAAACTCAGCTTTGTCTTGCCAACATATTTTTCAGGAGATTTTGGAGGCTGTTACAGAAAAAAAAAAAAAAATACTCCGACACTTGTTGCCCTGGCCAGTGTGACTCAGTTGGTTGGGCGTCGTCCCATGCACCAAGGTCTCCAGTTCAATTCCAGGGCAGGGCACATGTCCAGGTTATGGTCTTAATCCCTGGTGGGGGGAGCATGCAGGAGGCAGCCGACAGATGTTTCTCTCTCTCTCCTTTCTTCTCTCTCTAAACATCAATCAAACATATTTTTAAAAATGGTAAATTAGACTTTATTCAGGACTATTGCAATAGGAGTCAAGTTTATCACAATGAGATTGAGAAAGATCAGGCTAAGCTCTGACTACAGCAAGGACAGCTGAGGATTTATAGCCAACGAGCAGAAAAAAAAAGAGATCAGTGGATGGAAGTTGCTAAGAGGAGAGACATCAAGGGTATGGGGGGATTTTTTTTGCTAGACTAACAACAGGATTCTTCCTGAAGACAGATCAGATGTCGAGTAGGGGGTGAGGAATTTGATCAGCTATCAAAAGTGATTCAATATTAAGGGTGGGGTTATTCTCACTAAACTGACAGCAAGATTCTTGCTAAGACTTCAATATGCAGCTCTCACAATGACAGGAGCCAAGGTCAAGGCCGAGTTGAGAAGGGGCTCAGAGGAGCCTAACTAAGGTTTGGTGAAGGAGAGAGTCTTTGTTAGGAGCCAGCACTCTCCACACAACTAGTTCTGTTTCATTTTCCTCATTTTAGATATCCTATCTTAAACGATCTAATTTATTTAGTTGCTTGTTTGTTTTATGTCTCTGCTACTAGAATTTAAGTTCCTTAAAGGCAGAGATTATATCTGTTTTATTTGCTGCTACATCCCTAGTGCCTAGATGAGGTCTCATTACACTGTAGTCACTCAATAAATATTTATTAAATAAATATTTGAATTGCCTTGAACAAGTCTGTAAGATGCCACTAGTAGAAATAAGTCTCACCCAGTTCTAAGCAGTCTTGCCCACTGCTGCGTTGCCTTTATTAGTTCAGCTCTCTGTACATCTGCAGTGGTGTTGCACACTTAAGTTTGCTAAATAACAGCCATTTTTATTTTCTAATCACATTCTCAACTATTGGCCTTTTAAGGGAGGAAAAAACAATTTTCCTTTTACCCAAAAGACAGATTAACAAGAGAAAAACAGGTATACCTCATTTTGAGTACAACCCTTCAGTTCCTTCAGTTCCTATGAAAAGCCCCAGTTACCAGGCAAGTTTCCTATTTCCGAGGTGCTAAGTTCTTCAGCATGTTGCTTGTCTTTTCCTGCCTGCAGATCTCAATTAGGGACATCTCAGTAGACAGAAAAAGTTTCTTTGCAGCATTGTCTCAAACAGGAAAAATTCATGGCTTATACCTTTCCCTCTAGGATGGTTTTAGCAAAATTATGCAACGACTAGTTTTGCATAGTAAAGTATATTTGGAAGAAAAGTTTTCCAGGTCACAAAAAAAATCCCCTTGCCCATCCTCCAGGGCAGTGGGTGACTACTAACTTACATTTCAGTAACAACAGGTGGCTACTCAAGGAGTGCTCTGTAAATTAAAATGTTCTCTAAGGTGAATTTTCGTGTTCCTTTCAACCTAGGTGGTGTACCCTGTGATGTATGTCCCATCTAGATCCCCCTCAGGCATGAAGAACTTGTTACTATAGCTTCTGGGACTGCTGCAGGCAGCCAGTCCTCGGGAGTTAGCTCTCTTTGGGGCCTGCCTCTACCGAACAGAGCCAAGGTCCTATCCCTTCCTGGGGGACTGCCCGTATTAATGCCTAATCTATGTAGGAAGAGAAAGGCCTGGCCCTCTCACACCAGCTTAGAATACCTCTGCAGTTCAGAATCCTCTGTAACTTCGACTGCACTTCATCAAAATGGTATTACAGTTCAACTGAGAAGTCAAGCCAGGTGCAGCCCCTTAGGCAGGGCAGAGACCCCGCCCTTGGCTTTTGTAATTCCCATACATCCAGCCTAAACTACAGTGGATCTAGAAGGCCCCCAAATGCCCTTTTCTAATCCTCCGAGTGCCTGCAGTCTGTCTCTTCCCGCCGACCAAATTTCTGCCACAATACAACTTCTCCCTCTGACTAATCCTGTTTTCTACCCTTTTCTTCCATGGCTGTTATTCCTGAGAGTCACCCCAAGTGAACCTTTGGTACAGGAACACAACATGAGACAACCTAGCAATAACTGCGGTCTTGTTGTTGTTGCTGTTGTTGAAAACCCCATCCCATTATTATGGAAAATAATCTTTGACAATGTACTTACTATTTATTTACAGTTTGAGAAAAAGATTCTAAAATTACAGTAGAGAGGCTAAGCAATGTCTAAAGTTTTATTGGAATAGAATGAAATAAAACAAAAAGATAAGAAAGAAGGGAAAGACAAGTTCAAACAACTGGAGAGTAGATGAAATTAAGATTGAAATGCATCAGGGAAAGAGGCAAATAGTTTGTCCCTGATTTTGCATACAGTGCTAACTGTTGCTCCAAACAGTAATTCACATTTGTTTTACAATTTTTAAAGAATTTTTACATATATTGCCTTATTTTGACATCTCAATAGATCTGGGTAGAAAGAGGTAAAAAAAAAAAAAAAAAAAAAAAGATTTGTAAGAAACAGTGAAAGTCCTGCAATATACTGTCTCTGCAATGTAAGAATATGCCTTAGACTTATCATCTATAGGAATTCTGTGAGAATATAGTAAAATATTACTTGTAAAATATTTAACATAGTGCTCAAATATAGTAGGTGCCTGATCAATGTTAGAGACCATCATCATCCCTCCGCACCAGTGCCTTTATAACCTCCTTCCTGAAGACAGAGGGTAGAACTTTGTGGTTCACTATTGATTTTCGTATCTTACTAATATTGGAACTCTGACTCCAGGAACGTAAAAACTCTGTTCAAGACAAATAGGATAATAAGTGTCATAGGCAAGACTAAAACAGGGTCTTCTGAGTCCCCAGGCTGTTCCAAGAACTTTCAGCATGTGTTGGAACTATGCATTATCCTTTAGAGGATCTGACTTCTTCCAATTGATAGATAACAAAACTGAGTAAACATGAGAAGTAATATGATCTCAGGTACAGAGTAAGACAAAATCTGCAAGGAATGTCTCTGTTCCCTGGATACTCAATCCAGTCTATGCTATAGCAAGGGTGAAAATAAACACCAAACATTACACATGCAACAGGGCTGAGGTGGCCTTGGACAACTAAGCTATGGGATCTGTAACAGAAACACAAATAAGGTTCTTAATGTGAGTTGGTGCACATTATTGACTCAACACCCTCAACTCCTCCCTGCCCATATCCTTATGTAAACTCTCTTTCTCTCCCCCGTTGCTTTGTTCTTATAAAACAAAAATGATATATTGCATTTGTTTCCTTAATGTCCTGGAGATGCTGTTCAGCTGGTTATTTTTATTTACGTATCTATTTACTTTTTGGGTTTTAAAATGGAGGTTAATTGAGGGGATTTACACAGGCTTGTGAGGAGCTTTGGGGATTGGCAAGCTATTAGCTTCTGAGATCCTTTAGTCGTGACACTTCAACACAACAATATCTGGAGTGAAATGTTTGCAAAGAGGCTCTCTTATATCACTCGAAATATGTATCTCATATTTTAACACTGCTTAAGAAAGCCGAACTTGCCATTTGTTCTTACTGCTTTATTTGCCCTTGCATTTCCTAAATTTTAATTTTTATCTTAACATGCAACTTCTAAGTCTCCACTTCTAAGTAGAGACTACTCAGGACAAAGTTGAAGAGCTAGTGAGCTGTTTTGTAACTTTACATCTCTCAAGGAACAAAAGCAACAACAAGTCTCCTGGCACCCAATTCTCTGAATGAGGCAGTGATAAAGCTGTCGTGTTACAGGTTTTCTACAATGGCCCTGCTTAGTGGTCCCAAAGAATGCAACCTTACTAAAACTGTGACACATCTAGAAACCATCTTTCTCTTCTCCTTTTGTAGAAATGGATGCCAGAGTAAGTAGGATTGAAGGGAAAAAAACAGTCCTTAGCCAGATGTAGTACTAAGGAAGAGTCACTGAATATTTGAGCCTAAACTATGGAAGCTACTTGGAAATCATTGCATTTATGTTCCCTTCTCCTTATTTAGCATTTCTGGAAAATTAGACACAACATGCACAAAACGTTTACTTATTCGTGGTGAAATGGTTTGCCCAAAGTCCCTCAGCATTAATAGTGAACATCAGGAACTGAAAACAGAAGGAATACCACGAGCTAAATCTATGTCATGACCTTCAGCATTGCTGAATAATCTATTATTTTCTTGCAGACATCATGTTCTCTTTCATGTTAATATCTCCTCTTAATCCTCAGCTTCCAATCCTGAGATTCTGAGAGGTCTCGGTGATTGGTTCATAAGCAGGTCTTAAATTTTAAAGTTTCTCATGAAACAACAATAATAACAACAAAGGTCAAATAGGTATGTCCAAATTTTACAGAAAAATTAAAGATTTATTCCCTGAGGCCAAAGAACTTTATGTAGTGTTTACACCAAGGATCAATTTTGGAGACAAATTATAAGAACTCTAAGGCAAATATCTAAAATGGAAATGTTGAAAAAGTCCCTGTCATGAAATTACCTCAGGAAAAGGGAGCCGGCCTGGAAAGGACTATTTTCCTCATCTTAGATTTTTGCTCAGAACTGGAATTGCTCCTTTGACAACGTTAAGAGGAGTCGTTTTGGAAACTTTTGTTGAAAAAGGAGTCCATGGCTAAAATACTTTAAGAATCTGTCAAGAGCAAGGACAAAGAAACATAGCAATTTTATTTTATTTTTCTTGTATTCAATTAAAAAATTGTTCAAGATTGTGTTAGTGGAAAAAATGTAAATATCCATAGAAATTGATAAGATAATAGGGTGAACAAGTAAATACTCTACCTAGATTTTATAATTAATCTTTTACTCTTATTTTGTGTAATACTATCAACCCACTCATCCCTCTAATCATTCTTCAGTCCATCTTATTTTGCTGACACATTTCAAACTAAGTTATAGATTCAAGTACTTTATACCAATACACAGGTCAGTGTGTGCCATTAGTTTGCATGCTTTTGTTAAGTTACAATTCTTATTTCAAGAAAGCTTTGTAAAGAACCTTGGGAAAACCATTTCACCAAGAATAAGTAAAACTTTCTTGTATGTTGTGTCTAATTTTCCAGAAATGTTAGATTTTGTCAAGTCAACCCACTTAAATGGTTTCCATATTCAACTTTTACAATTATCCATTTCTTGTCTCTTGTTATATTTTAATATTTATATAATAATACATAGTTTAAATTACAGCACATCATTTCATAAAACCCAACAATCACATCATACATGTTAGCAAAGTATAAACTCTTTAATTTAAAGCAAGTAATTTAGAATGGAATTAAATTAATAATTAAACTTTTCTGTTTATTCCCTAATTACTAGACTTACTGCCTAGGTATAAATTATTTTTGCTGCTTCTGTTTAAACCTAGGTAGGTAATTTGGGAGAGGGAAGATTATTTCAGAATATTTGGCTAATATAAAACCCCCAGTGATTAAGGTAAAAGAAAATCAAAGACTGCAATTTTTTCTCAATAGAAAAATACAGGAGATTAAAATGTCACTAATAGATTTTGCTTGATTGAAATATAAAAAAACATGAGATAGAAAGAAAACAGAAAAATATTGTCTCCTAATTTATTGATCATATTTTGAACATATCGTTATACTCTTCATATTTTATATATCTATACATCTATCTGTTCTACAAAAACATGTATTGAGTTCTTACTAAAGGCCAGTCCAAAAGAGACCTTGTCCAACTCTCTTGGAGCACCCAGCCTGCTGTGGCAGTGCACACGAGATAGGCACCAATCAAAGTAATTAGTGCTACTGTGTGTGTGTAAAAATGATGTAGGTGTTTGGAAGAAAAGGAATCTGGCCTGGCCTGTGGTTGGGGGAAAGCATATCTCAGAAAGTGATCAGGGTGGTTATGAATTTATTCAATAATAAAGACAGGAACAGTGTGCAGAAATGTGTCAAGTTCCTGTTATAGGAGAGAACATGGCACATTGGAGGGATTTTAGGAGAGCTAGTGTGGCACAGTTCCAGAAAGTGAGACAAAGAATATGTGGCAAGAGGTTTCAGCTGTCAGGAGCGTGACCAAATAGTCCCATAAAGACATTCTGTTTTCCTGTCCTCACAGCAACGGGAAACACTAAAGAATTTTAGACAGGAGTGGGATTGGGGGAACACAATCATATCTATATTTTGAGATAATTAATTTAACTTTATTATAAAAAAAAGTTATAGATTTGAAAAATTAGTAATATAGTATCATAGGGCTCTAGGTAAGAGAGGATGGCAACTTGAGCTAGGTTAGTGACTGTGAAGATGAAGTGAAGGAATTTGAAAGATATTCACAGTAAAAATGTTTTGAATGGATGTTAGCAATGAATGAGAAATGTAGGTCGATGAAGAGAGAGAGTCAGGAGTGGCCCAAGGTTTCTGGTTTATGTAACTGGTTGAATGATGATACTATTTTACCAAGATAAAAGGCACTGAAAAGGAACCAGATATTTTTCCCCTGTACATGGGCAGTGAATCATGAAATCAGTTTTGGTTGTGTTGTGTTTAAAGTGAATTTGAGGTATCCAGATAGAAGCACTGACTGGTAGGCAGTTATATACATGGGTCTAGCCCTCAGAAGTGAGGCCAGAGCTGAAGGTCATTGGCATGTTAACATTACTTAAAAGCATGGGGTTGAGTAAAATATCTAAGTGGTATTATAGAGTGAAAGAAAGGTGAGATTCTAAACTTTAAGACAATGAAATATTTAATGCCTGGATAGAGGAGAAATAATTTTCTAAGAAGTTTAAAAAGAGTAACCAGAGAGGTAGGAAGACAACTAGGAAAAGGAGTTCCAGAGGCCACTGGAAAAACCTCTCAAGGAGGGAGTTGTGAACTGTCAAATGCTATGGAGATGTCAAATAACATGGATTTCATTGAGGATTCCAGTATTAGCTTTTGCAATGCAGTGGTTGGAAAACACACTACACTTTAGATTTTTGTGTGAGTAACAGATTAGGAATGGAGACTGTGAGGTTAAAAGTTTGTCAATAAAAGAGAGGAAACAGAAGGGATGTGACTTGAATGGTTTTGGGACCCAGGGAACACTTAAAAAAAATTAATATGGGAGATACTTCAACATGTTTAAATATCAGAGGAAAGGCTTGAGTTGAGAAAGCAATTCAATATACAGAAGGAGAAGTTATCAACATTCACAATTTTAAAGAATTGGTGAGCAGGTTGAATCCGGTGAATAGGTAGATGAACTGTCTGACCACAGACATGAGGAGGCATAGTGTCAATTTTATCAGAGGAAAGAATGATAGGTGCAGAAGAAGGCAATTTGATATATGTTACTGTAAAGATGAGTGCTTTTTTTCTGGTTGCTTCTATTGCTCTGGGAAACTGGAAACAAATTATCTACTCACAGTAAGAGGAGAAAAGGGGGTGGGTTGGAATTTTAAGAACAGTGAAGAAAGTGTAAAATAATTGTTGCAGAAAGTGGGAGAATGAGTCAACTAGATACTTACTGAGAACTCATTTGAAACTAGTGATTGTAAGTGTCCATGGAATCATTTTGTTCCAAGTAGTGCTAGGCTACTGGGGATTAATCATGAAGAAAGAAGACAGTAGAGGTCTTCCAGGTTGATGCTTGGTTGAAATGAGTGATAAAAAACAGTGGAGCAAAGCATATTGCCAAAACAGGCATAGAACTTTCACTGGATAAAAGGAGAAATTGGAAAAGTAGAGAGCTAGAGGTCTGGAAGAAGGTAAAGTGTTTAAAGTATATGAAAACTAGATGAGCTGAAAGGCTTGTAGCAGAAATAAATAATAAATAAATAAATAAATAAATAAATAAATAAATAAATAAATAAATAATAAAAATAATAATAATAATAATAAAAACAAGCTAGAAGAAGAGAAAGTTATAGTTTTAGATCGATAGTTTTGAATTTATAATTTTTGACAGGAAGCAAGTTTGGGTAGTGGCCAGGTTCATGCTATTTCTATGGGAGCAGGTAACTAAAGTAGAGTGGAAGAAAAGTCACTGGAGATGAGACAACAAAAGACTGAGACCAGGCTACCTGGTTGAAGTCACCCTGGGTGGTTTTAGAACTTGGGGTAGTGTGGAGGATTATAGTCACATAATAAAATATTCAATAAATGGGCCTGAATGGCTGGTAGGTTGTTGCATGTAGGCAGAGGATAGGGTGGCATGATCTAATAGTACAGACCCTAAAATACCAGAGTTTTCAAGGTGGTGGGAGAGATACGCACATTAAGTCCTTACCTGCAATAAATGGGACAAATACTCTAATAATGATCTAAATAAAGCACAGTGGTTCTCATAACAAGAAAGAGGACACTAACTATATTTGGAAGGTGTGTCCAAAGAGGATCTCCAAAATGACATAAAATTTTGCTGAGGGGGGGGGGTGGGGAGCAGGATTGAGGGGTAGAGGGATTGAGCAGAAAAGAAAAAAAGAGAAAGAACTCATGGACAGGACCAACAGTGTGGTGATTGTGGGGGGGGGAGGTGGAGGTGGAAGAGGGTATAAGGGGGATAAATGTGATGAAAAAAATAAAGAAAAAATGTAGTGCTAAATTGAACCATTGCTGTTAACATATTAATTATAATTCAAATGCCAATTCCTGTATCAAGAAGTATATTCCTTGTAATGTTTAAATGTAATTTCTATAACAAAAAGACTTTCTTATCTCCAAACACAGGTCCTCTTTTGCCTTAAACTAACTATGTTTTAAATAAACAATACCCTTAATCAGATTGTACCATTTCCAATGGTTTCAAAGTCATAGAATTTCCATGGTCAGTGCATTGTTTCCAAGGCCGTCAAGCAAGATGACAAATTCTCCAGAATATTCAAAGTCCATTAAGGGGTTGCTTAGGAATGAGCTGTGGGCTTTGTCCTAGGCATGCCTGTCAGAGGAATCACTCTGTCACAATTACACAGGTCTCACATGCAAGTTCTTTTCAATGCCTTGTCTTCATTGAATGCACATGGTTAATGAGGAAATGCTTTGTTTGCTGCATTATTTCTGCCATCCTTATGGTTTCTGGCAAGTAATGTATTTAGTCACTGTGTTGTTTCTGAGTATTATAGTCTTCTTTAGTCACTGAATGTGTAAAGTGCTTTAAAAACCTTGCAATCATCAAAGTAAAAGCTGCAGCACAGTGCCTCCTTTTCCAGAATTGCTGCAGGGCTCAATAATCTATAGCTCATGTAATAATTTCATTTAGCAGCACAATAAAAGTCAAATTAGTTTCCATGAGACAGTTATGTATGATAATCTGGATTACTGTGGCTTCCTACTGAATGTATTAGCATTGTAATGTTATTTCCACTTCTGGGATTCTGGTGGAATTTTTTCTTTCTGCTTATGTTTATTGAATAATTATGAAAACTGAGCTCTTAAAGTCTTGAAGAAATGGATTTATATCAAAAAAATTAATGTGCAGTGATAACAATCTTAACTTCCAATGTATCACTTCTCTCCTTTAAAGAAGTTATTTTAACTGCCACAGTTCCAAAGTAGTTGAAAATGTGCCTCAGTGAGTCTGCAGCTGAAAACCAGCAGCTAAAGCCTTATGTCTCTACCTGTTAGGGCCAATATTTGCCAGAGGTTTTCAAAGCAGTGTATCAACATATGTTGTAGTTTACTTAAAACTTAAGTAGTATGAAATTGTTTATCTGTAGGAAATTTATATAGGTGCTAAAAGGCCAGGACTTTTCAATGCAAACCCCAAACAAATCCTACTTGGCACTTCTGTACGAAATGATTGGCTTAATATTTACATGAAAATGCAAAAGACCTAAACTACCAAAGGGATTTTTATAAAGAAATACAAAGCTGGAATTCTTATTCTACCTGATTTCAACAATTGCCAAATAGTTACAATAAATAGTCAAGACAGTTTGGTTTTGGTGGAAAGATAAACATGCAGATATAATAGCCCAGGAACATGCCCAAACATATACAGTTAACATATGTCAACATGATTTTTGACAAATTGCAAAGGAAATTCAGTGGGAGGAAAGAAAGTCTTTGTAACAAGTGATGCTGGATCAACTGAATATCCAAACCAAAAATAAAAATAAAATAAAAATCAATCCTTATACCACACCATATGGAAAGGTTAATTTGAAAGTGATCATAGGCCTAAATGACAAACCTAAAACAATAAAACAACTAGAAGAAAACATAGCAAAAAATATTTGTGACCTTGTGGTAGAAAAAGGTTTATTAAAACATAAAAAGTTTAAATCATAAAAGAAAAATGTGTGGTTTTTTTTTTATCACAATTGGATCAATCAAAATAAAAAATGTTTGCTATTTAAAAGACACAATTTTTAAAATCAAAAGAAAAGACGTAGACTGGGAGAAAACATTTGATATACATATGTCATATAAAAAAGAAAAATATGTATGTATAAATGCATATTATAATTAAAAGCTCTTTTTAAAAATATTTTTAATTGATTTTAGAGAGGGAGAAGAGAGAGAGAGAGAGAGAGAGAGAGAGAGAGAGAGAGAGAGAGAGAGAGGAAGATCCATGTGAGAGACACACTAATCCCTTGCCTCCCTTATGCACTCCGACGAAGGAGCAAAACCGCAACGAGGTATTGTGTCCTGACCAAGAATCAAACCCACGACCTTCATTGCACAGGAAGATGAAGATGTTCCAACCAACTGAGCCAAACTGGCCAGGGCTAAAAACTCTGTTAATTCAATAAGACAAATAACCCAATTTTAAAAATAGTCAAAAGATTTTGAACAGGTTTTAACCAAACAAAATACAGTAATGGCTAATAAACACATGAAAAGATGTTCAACACCTATAGACATTAAGAAAATGCAAATTGAAGCACAGTGATACTCTACTGTATAGTCATTAGAATGACTAAAATTAAAAAGACTGAGAACATTAAGTGTTGACAAGGATGTGACACAACTGGAAATCAAATATTACTGATGAGAAAGTTAAATGATTAACCACTTTGGAAAACAGTTTGACTGTTTTCATTAAGTTACACCTATGCCTATCAGATGGTCCAGATATTTCACTCTTACATATTTACCCAAGAGAGATGAAAGCATTTGTACACACACACACACACACACACACACAACTTGTATACAAATGCTTATAGCAGCTTTATTTGTAGCCAAAGCTGAAATGGATGAACCAACTTTGGTCTTTTCATGTAGTGGGATAGTAATCAGCAATAAAAAGGAACAAATTATGTATATACAAAGAAAATAGATGGCTCTCAAGACTTATGTTGAGTAAAATAAAGCAGTAAAAAAGCGTACTTACTATATTATTACATTTAAATAATATTCTTTAAAATAAAAATGGCTTCATAATGACAAAAAAGGTCAGTGACTACCTGGAGCCAGTGGTGAGAAAGGGCTTACAAAAATATTTGTTTATTTTGTTTGTGGTGATGGTTTCATGGATGTATATATGTATATGTTAAAACTCACTGTGTTGTACACTTTTATTTTATTGTATTTCCATTATATCTCATTAAAACTGTTTAAACAAGAAGAAGGAGGAAGAGTGAGAACAAGAAAGAGAGACTAGACCTTGGAAACAATTTAAAAACTTCTAAGAAAATTTCATTCAAAATGGCCATAGTAATGAATAGGTGCAAATTGGAATACATGAAACAGGGGCACTCCTATTATTTATTATAAAAGATTTGCCAAATTACCATATCTGTGCCACACTTTTCTCAGCTAAAAACAGGGGACAATAATGATTTCTCCCATAGTGTTGTTGTAAGGATACAAAAAGTCATTTACATAATGTTCTGGACATAAAATGGTGCTAAATAAATTCTACCTTTTCTTTTTCTTTTATTGATAATCACTAAGCAAAGACTTACCCCTTACTAAGGAATGTCTTTTTAGTGACACAGGACCTCTTTTGATAGAGAAAGGTGGTGCTATTAATAATTATTCATGAACATCAGGTATAAACTCAGACTATGGTTAGGTAAACATGGTACTTGTCAGCCTCCTCCACAACTACATCAAAATTACAACTAAACTACAGAACAACCATCATTCAGAACTGTCTGAAATCTAGCTGAGTTGAAGTCCTACAACTACGAAATTAAAGAAGAGGACACATCAAGACTGGTAGGAGGGGTGGAGGTGTGGAATGGCTGGTCCCACACCCAAGTGTGTCAGATAAAAATCAAGAGGGATACCTCAGCTGTGAAGGTCCTCACTGAGGATCAAGGGGTCCCCATCCCACACCAGGTACCCCAGCTCAGGGTTCCAGTGCCAAGAAGAGTAGTCCCCATAACTTCTGGCTGTAAAAAGCTGCGGGTTTTGAAGCTGAGGGAGGCTGAGACTGCTGGAGTTCCAGGCAGTTCCTTTTAAAGGGCTCATGCATGGACTTATTCAGACTCACTCCCTCTGGGCTCCAGCACAGGGGCAGCAGCTTGAAAGGTACCAGAGAAATACTGGGAAGAAGTGCGTTGTTTGGCATTGGGGTGAGTGCTGGTGGGACATCTTTCCCCCAGACAGGTGTGCTGGCTTTGGTTCATAGCTTGGCCTATTCTGGGCATCTCCAAACTCAGCACAAGAAGCAGCCACCTGCAGATAGCTTTGTAGTTTATGCCTGGTGGCCCCAGGTAGAACATAAGCAGTGCCTGATTTTGGTGTGTGCCTCCCAGGAGGCCCCAGAGCCAGCACACCCAGTGGACAGCTTCAGACCATGTCAAAGTACCACGACTCAAACACTTCTACAAGTGACACACTCAAGAGGTGGACTCAGGGGGTACCAGAGCCCTGCTGAAGTAAGTCTTGCTCTATGCGGTAGGCCCTTGCACAGCTGATCCTTCAAGGTGGTCAGAAGTTGGTGGCCAGTGGGCACAGCCAGTCCTTGCAGCTGATCAGCCTGAGTAAATCACTTCCATTGATGTGCCAACAGCAATCAAGACTCAATTACAACAGAAGGGAGTACAGTCCATATGGGGGGTGTACCTCAAGTGCCTAGCTGGGGTGATCAGGGAGGCTGTGCCACTGGACCCTACAGGACACCTACTACAATAGGACACCCCACCAGGCCTAGAGGATGTAACAACTCTACCTAATACATAGAAACAAACACAGGGAGGCAGAAAAAATGAAGAGACAAAGAAACATGTCCCAAATGAAAGAACAGAAAAAACTCCAGGAAAAGAACTAAACAAAATGGAGCTAAGTAATCTAACAGATACAGAGTTCAAAACACTGGTTACAAGGATGCTCAAGGAACTTAGTGAGGACCTCAAGAGCATAATAAAGAACCAGTCAGAAATGAAGGATGCACTAACTAAAATAAAGAATAATTTACAGGGTATCAACAGTAGAGTAGGTGAAGCCAAGAAGCAAACCATCAATTTGGAATATAAGGAAGCAAAAAAATCACCCAATCAGAACAGCAAAAAGAAAAAAGAATAAAAAAAAAATGAGGATAGTATAAGGAGCCCGTGGAACAACTTGAAGCATACCAACATTTGCATCATGGGAGTGCCAGAAGGAGAAGAGAAAGAACAAGAAATTGAAAACTTATTTGAAAAAATAATGACAGAAAACTTTCCTAACTTTTTTAAGGAAACAGATATTCAAGTTCAGGAAGCACAGAGTCCCAAACAAGATGAACCCAAAGAAGCCCACACCAAGACATATCATAATTATGTGGGGTTTTTTTTGTTTGTTTTTTGTTTTTTATCCTCACCGAAGACATTTTTGTATTTATCTTCAGCTAGAGCAGAGGGAGAGAGGGAGGAAGAGAGGGAGAGAAACATCGATGTGAGAGAGACACATCGACTGGTTGCCACCCACATGACCTCAGCCAGGGCCAGGGACAAACTGCAACCAAGGTACATGCCCTTAGCAGGAACCAAACCCGGGTCTCTCTGGTCCACGGGCTGGCGCACTAACCACTGAGCCAAACCAGCCAGGGCAAGACATATCATAATTAAAATGCAAAAGGTTAAAGACAAAGAGAGAATCTTAAAAGCAGCGAGAGAAAAGCAGTTAGTTACCTACAAGGGAGCTTCCATAAAATTGTCAGCTGATTTCTCAAAAGAAACTTTGCAGGCCAGAAGAGAGTGGCAAGAAATATTCAAAGTGATGAAAATTAAGAACCTACAACCAACATTACTCTATCCTGCAAAGCTATCATTTAGAATCAATATAAAGAGCTTCCCAGACAAGAAAAAGCTAAAGGAGTTCATCACCACCAAACCAATTTCCTATGAAATGTTGAAGGGTCTTCTTGAAGAAGAAGAAGATAAAAAATATGAACAATATGCCCAGCTGGTATGGCTCAGTGGATTGAGCATTGTCCCATGGACTGAGAGGTCCCAGTTCAATTTCTGGTCAGGGCACATGCCCAGGTTGTGGGCTCAATCCTCAGTAGAGGGCATGCAGAAGGCAGCTGATCAATATATCTCTCTCACATTGATGTTTCTATCTCTCTCTCCCTTCCTCTCTCTCTAAAAAAAAGCAATAAAATCATATTTAAAAATATTGAACAATAAAACATCAATAAATACATATCTATCAACAATTGCATCTACAAACCAAATGAAGAAGCAGAACAGAAACAGACTTATAGATACAGAGAACTTTTTGATGGTTGCCAGATGGGAGGGAGGTTTCGGGGATGGGCGCAAAAAGCGAAGGGATTAAGAAGTACAGATTGGTTGTTAGACTGACAAACATCAGAGTGGGTGGGTTGCAGAAAGAGATAAACCAAAGAACTTATAGGCATATATGCATAACCAATGGACACAGACAATAGTGTGGGGAAAGCAGGAGGGGTGTGGGAGTGGGGAGTTGGGAGTCAATGCGGGAAATGGGGGAGATATCTGTAATACTTTCAACAATAAAGATACATTAAAAATAAATAAATAAACAAAATAAACTCAGACTCTCTCAGGCAAGCTAGGATTTATAATCGCTACATATACATTTATTAAAGTATATATTCTATAGTTATTAGTTTTATCTGTCATCAAATCCTTCAATGGTGAACAGGATCTCCAGCCTCTAAATGGTGTTTCCAAGCAGCAGTGACTTAAGTGAAATCCCTTACTAGTGAAATCCTTTAGCAATGATGAGCTGCATTTTTATGTTTGTACCTGGTCTCTCTAACTAAATATAGATGACTTTAGAACAATGCTGAAATTAGGGGTGCCAACTGCCAACTCAGTACAAAATCCATGTATAACTTTTGATTCCCCAAAACTTAACTACTAATAGTCTACTGTTGAGCAAGAAGCCTTACAATAACACAGTCGATTACCACATATTTTATATGTTATGTATGTCATACGTTGTATTCTTACAATAAACTAAGGTAGAGAAAACAAAATGTTATTTAGAAAATCATAAAAAGGAAAAAAAATTACAGTATCTATTGAAAAAAATCATGTTTAAATATATTCATATAGTTCAAGCTGGCGTTCAATGGTCAACTGGAATCAATTTCTAAAATGCAGAAATTATGTCTATTATAGACATGCACTTGCAGCTTCTGTGACTTGCACATTACAGATAAATATTTTGCTGGTAATAAAAAGTATATTCATATCCAAAAAAAAAGCATAGTAGAAATAGAAAATAATTTTCAACTATTAATATAATTTTTGATTTGGACAAGGATTATCATTTGGTATTCAAACCATTAGGTAGCTTTTTGATGGAGAGTTGTACAATTGTATGGAGGTGGGGTAAAATAATACCAAACCGATTCTTTTCTTATTATAGGGGGGAAAATATAAGAGTGATGGAGAAATCCAGCTGTCATATCTCTAACCCAGTGGATAAAATTAACACTGCTAATGATGAGACATTTTGCTACTTTGTGTCTTCTGATATGATGCAATATGTGGTATATACAGTATCACCTCTAACATTAAGAGAATCATAAAAAAGAGAAAATACACTTAACAGTATCTATTGAAAAAAATTCATGAGGAAGTGTATTCGCCCAGTTCAAACTAGTGTTGTTCAACGGTCAACTGGGATCAATTTCTAAAATGCAGAAATTATGTTTATTATAGACATGCATTTATTATATAAGTGCTTAATTTTAACTCAAGACTTTAGAGCTAATTTCTAAAGTATTAGAAGAACAAAAATCAGAGAAGACAAAAATGACACTATGACGAAATAAACAGACAAATCCAGAAAGTAAGATATTTTGCAGGATAACAGAGAATGGCTTTGTTTGTTATGTTTTTATAAAAATAAGTCTGTGCCATTAAAAAAAAAACAAATCAACAAACAAAACAAAAACACTTTTCTAGGTCAGAGAGAATGACTGAATGTATGTGTGATGCTTGGTCCTGATTTGGACACAAATGTCTGCAAAGACATTTCTGAAGCAATTGAAGTAATTTGAATATGGCCTGGATAGAGATGCTATTAAGAGATTATCAAATTGTGTTCGCGGTGACCATGTTATTGGGTTTACATGGGAAATGTTATTTTTTAAAGAAATGTTATTATTATTTTTTAATTCCAGGTATGTGTCACCTACTTGAATACATAAGAGACAGAACAGAACATTATCTCTATCAAACTTTCATGAGGAGGCCACAGCACACTACTTCAGAGAGAGAGAGGCTATAAGGAACTTACATGCCTCTAAATTTGCAATAGAAAGCAAATAAACATATATCATATACCATCATGCTCTAACTTTTACCTTCTGCTCTGTCCTTAGATAGGACACAAGTTCATTGGCTGTCCCTTAATTCCATGTACTTTCTTATTCCTACAAAGCTTTCCTCCAAGTATACTGCATTAAGAGTCCAAATTTCTATGTACATTCATCTATCTATCTATCTATCTATCTATCTATCTATCTATCTATCTATCATCTATCTATCTAATTTGAGGGTCAGGCACAACCTATGTATCCTACATGACAAATTAAAAAAAAATTAAAGTGCTCCTCATAGGATTAGTCTGATGTTTCTCACTGTTTCCAAAGCTCTGTAGCTCACAATTTTTATTAGGTCACTTGGGTAATATATTCAGCTATCTTCCAAATTGACCTACTTATTCAAGACTGGTAATCATGGTATAGATATTGTCAACATAAGAAACATTCAAACCTGTGAAGAATTTTTGTGAGTTTATTTGAGCCAAAACTGTCGACAATTGCTGGGAAGCAAAATATCAACAGATTGAGATAATGCGCCAAAGAACATTATTAAGTTTTGAACCTTATTTTAGTCTACAGCCATACCACCCTGAACATGCCTAATCTTGTCTGCACCTTATTTTATACATTACAATCAAAAGAGGAGACGTAAGTGGGTTACATGAAATCTATTGGTGATAGATTAGGTGGCAGGAGAAAGAAAAGTGGAGAAACCTCTGGGATTGAATAAAAAGTAAAATGATAGACACATACATCTTTTACATAGGTGGGTACAGGATCGTTAACAGTCAACAATTAACTCAATAACAATGAGGGGATGTGTGGTCTCTGCAGAGTGGTACCTGTACTTTGAGGAGTCTGGAAAAAACGAAAATTACTTCGACAATCCAAAGATACATTATCGTAGATACAAAAAGACAATACACAGGCTCAGTTAAGGTAAAGATTGACCTTTGTCAGTGAAGGTGCCAACCTAGGACATGACTACCTGCCATAGACTGCTTTAGTTAAAATGTTTTAATTTCAGACCATCCTCTGTGGTTACTTTAGGTCTTTGAGTTTGCAAGGCCACCACGCAGGCCTTCCCTGGGCTTTTCAGGTTAGCATGTGGCCCCTTTTCGTCCACAATATAGAGACTGAGAATTAGGAGAACATTTCAACTTTAAAAAAATATCAGTCCTATGGAGTTTCAGTATCAGCTACTATAGACTCATATTCAGCTGAAATTTAGCTTTTAATTTTGAAATACCAGGCTACTCTCTCTGTCTGCTCCAGCTGTTACCTAGGAGCTACTGCTATGCCAGATTGCTCATCTCCACGCTTCGGTACATTTTTAAAGTGCATTTTTCACCCTTCTTACTTGCAGCTGCCTCACTTCAGTTCACAAGACAGCATCATCTGAGTATCTGTTATCTTAGTGCTGCCGTGTGTGTCCAACTCAGCAAAGCTATGCACCATAGAACATCATTTCAGGGCTGTGAGACTGGACTCTGTAGAGGAACTCATTGACAATGATTCTTTTGGGGCATTTTTCATTAGTAATAGAGAAAAATAAAGAAAAGTAAAATATGCACCTTGTTTGCTACTCAAAATATGTTTGTGGTAGGAAATGGATGTAGAAAGTATTAAAGGGAGGAAGGGAAGAAAGAAACAAAAGGAGGGTGAGAAAGAAAGTGAGGGGATTTGAGTGAGAGAGAGGACTAGGAAATGAAAGAAGATAGAACAAATTTGCAGAAAGAAACCTGTCTTTACTCTTCATTTAAGACTTCATGTCCTTGTAGGATTTACCTTTCTAGAAAGAATGCAAAACAAAATGTGACAATGCTCCATCACCCTTTTGTAATGTTGTAACATTTTTGTCCTATGTTCTGTTAAATTATTAATTATGTTCACCTAGTTTGTTATAATTATCCTTTAAATGTTTCTCTTACTCAAAATGCATATAGATAAGAAAATTGATCAGAAAAGAATGACAGGAAAAACATCATGAAATGAGTAATATGCAGTTTACCAAACAATCAACTTAAATATGTACAGAGAGTAAGTGAATGCAAACTATATGTAGTGTGCAACACTAATGTCGAATCTTGCCAACTAAGAACATGATAAATGTACAGTCAGGTGCATCTATAATGAATTCTCTTTGCTTTAGTGCAATCCAGACCTTATTCTGGTTCTATGCCATTTGTTAATTATCTTTGCTATTCTTGGTCTTTCAAAAATGGGCTATTTCCATGATGTGGCTTTTAAAATAAATGAAAATAATTCTCAGTCTCTCTATAAGTAATTGTAAAAATTCAGCGTTTCAAGATAGATATTCTTCATCAATTGTAAATTTATTACCCTATTTATCTCTCTTCTGATTTCCTACTTTATGTTAGAAGCTCCATTTCTTTCAGGGCATTAACTACAAAATGATTGTTAATAGTTATCCTCAGATGACAACTTTCTCTGTTCTACCTTCTAATGTGATGGTTGAAGAGATTATATAAACTTCCCTGTCTTTTTGTAGGAAGAAAATATTTCCAATTTGATCATTAGTTGAAAAAAATTACCCCATTAGCAGAAGTCAATGGCTTTATGCAACTTCCCCTACTATATTATACATTACTTCTTCTCCTTCCCCTTTAATGTTTCCTCTAAACTTCTAGCAAGAAGCTCTGTTGGCACCACTGATTTTTTTCTGTTTAGAATTTTCACGCCCCAAATTAAGGGCTAGTGTGTCATTGGACAATAGTTATTCCATATATAATGCATGATGTTAGGTGCAATCCCTTTGTCTTTTAAGGGAAAGTTAGTTACTCAGAAGTCATAAAATATGGTATTTATTACCATTAAAGGCAATTAACAATGAGTCCTGGAGATTTTGAGAAATATGTGCAACAATTACTCAGAATTTAAAATGAAGTATTTGGTTACTCTTCCAAATGACTCAAATTCTGTTTCCTATTTAAAAAATAAAAATGCAGCCTGGGTCATGATAATCATTTGAAACAATATACTAAAGCAGGACTAATTAACACATATATTATAAAAAATAATTGATCTCTTCTAGATAAATATACAGCCAAGTTTTTAATATTTGTGTCTGATTCTCCAGAATTCTTAAAAGATAAACATGTTGATAGGGAAACAGTCTATTCCTGGAAGGGAACTATGAGATATCAAAACTGAGTTGCACATATTAGTGTCATCCAAAATTACCTCACAGAAACACAATTCATGGACTCAACCATTCTGAATAGGGACTAAACCTGTGATTTATTTACTGAAATTTTCTAATTAGAGAAAAACTACCTGAAAGGGTCTCTGATTTTATTTCTTTTCCAATCCTTATTGGGCAGAGAATAAAGAAGACAACAGTCGTATCAAATTCAATTCAACATGTAATGAAATGCTCACCTACTATACACCAGTCACTTTGTCAGACATTAGGGACACAGACAAATAAAAGGCCATCTATTGCTTCACAACCTCAGGAGTTCTGAAACTAGTCCTCCCACATGGAGGGCAAGAAGAGGCCTAAGAAAGAGGCAGATCATCCAGATTGGTGGGTGGCAGGTTTAATAAGCAAGGGGACCTACATGTGGCGACGTGAGATGAGCTGTCCACAGCCGTCGCCGGAGTCTTGGTTTACACAGAAGCACTAACGAGTTCGGTCACGTCCAGGGTCGGGGTACCGCACCTGCACACCTTGCTCCCTCAAGGCTGCGTCCTGGCGAACACCCTGGGCGTAGGAACGCTAGGAACCTATGTGCCAAGCACCGGAAGGGGTGGGGCCTGTGATTGCGCGGGACCCGCGGCCGGGCCAACCGGAAGTCAGGCCCTCTCCATGACCTCCTGGGACACTGTCCTGCTCCAGGAGCACCCGCTCAGGAGAGGAGAGGACACAGCAGTGACTCACCGGCCGACTCGTGTTATTGCGCTTCACTTTATCGTCCTGCACAGATGTCGTGCTTTTCAGAACCTGAAGTCGGGACCCGCCACCGGCAAAAAGATGAGGACTCGCTGTGTTGTGATCCTCGCGTTATTACAGCGGCCGGAACCGAACTGCACTCTCTTTAAGGTTGACCCTCATGTGAAAACGGGCCCAACAGAAGACTGCCCACAGTGCTCTGGAAATAATTAAATGCTGTCTGGGGGCGGGAAGTGGGCAGAGGAGCCCACGGGCGAAGTCCACGCTGAAGGCCTTGGAGGATGCAGGAGTTTCTCCAGGTGAGGAGGGACGGAGAGGCAGCCCCCGGCCTGGGACCGCGTGGGAAAGCACGGAGGGTGCTCACATCCGGAATAGTGTCCAGGCCATGTGGTGAGGATGGGGCATGCACGGTGTTGAAAACGAGCCCGAGGCCAGGCGGCCCGGGTTCCCCATCCTGAGCATGGCCCTGGGGGCAGGGTAGGGGACAGACAGGGATGCAGAGTTGCAGCATTTGGATCTGCATCCTGTCCTTCCGATTTAATAACAGTGTGATCTTTCACTGCCTCAGTTCATGCCTCAGTTTTCTCATCTGTAAATTGGGAATGATCAAAACGATTCCAACCTCATAGTATGGTTTTAAGGATCAAATGAAACAATATATATAAAGAACTTAGAACAGTGCCTTTCACATAGACGTGTACTAAATAATGCTAAAACTATATTAATACGAATAAATATGTTAATAAATAATATATGCAGGGCTGGGCAAAAGTAGGTTTACAGTTGTGAGTGGCATTCTTTTGAGTTCATAAAGCTACTGTAATAATCATAACCTGCATTTTTTTTCACATGAACAATTGTAAACCTACTTTTGCCGACCCCTTTGTAAATGTCAATGAAGAACTTGGAAGGCCAAGTAACATGACGATTAATAGCATGGACTCGAGTCAGATGGACAAAATGAGGCAGCATTTAGTACTCACCACTCAGATCATTGAGGGAGTGACTTCTCTGTATCTGTAAATTGAAGACAGTAATTGTGAGGTTTCAGAGCCAAGATGCAAAAATGCTTAGCACAGCACCTGTCATATAGCAAGTGTTCAATGAACTTATCTGTTCTTTTAGACTCTTGGAGCCCTTAAACAGAAGGTGAGAGTTGTAGAGTTTCTATGGGTTAGGGAGGAATGAGATATATTTACCTCCTATAAAAAGATATCCCGCCCTTGCAGGGTTGGCTCAGCAGTTAGAGTGTCCGCCCGTGGACCAGAGAAACCCGGGTTTGGTTCCCACTAAGGGCACATACCTCGGTTGCAGTTTGTCCCCGGCCCTGGTTGGGGTTGTGTGGGTGGCAGCCAGTCGAAGTGTCTCTCTCACATTGATGTTTTTCTCTCTCTCTTCTTCCCTCTCTCCCTTCCGCTCCATCTGAAAATGAATGTCGGGTGAGGATAAAAAAAAAAGATATCCCAAGAAAGCAAAATGTAAATAGTTTATTTTAGCTTTGAGAAGCAAATGACTAATGCTTTGGTGGTGGTGGTTGTGGCAGTAGTGCGTGTGTGTGAAAATTACAGCTTTTAACTATTTTAAAAAGAAACGGGCATTTGTGGCATTTGCTTGGCCAATACACTGGCTTCCAGCCCTTACATTCTTTTGCATGTAATTGCTATAGTCAAGTGGGGCCCAAAATATCTTTTATTGCAGTCACCAGCAAGATTCCTGACTCTGAGCATTAAAAATATATTTAGCCTATGAGGCTGTTTGGCTTTACAGATGATTAGAAATGGCAGAAGCCATGGTGTGCTCGGTAGGGGATGAGAGGTAACAGTATGAAGGCACTGACACAGAAGACCACCTAGAATAAAACTAACAGGCATTCTAAGCCATTTACTTATTTGTTGGTTAAAAAGCACTTCAAAAAAATTGATTTATTGGGGTGTCATTGGCTAATAAAATTTACAGGTTTCAAGTGTACAATTCTATAATATATCATCTGTATATTGTATTTCATTTACCACTCAAATTCAAGTCTCCTTCCATCACCATTTATTCCCCCTTTACCCTTTTCTACTTGCCCCCACCCCCTTTCTCTCTGGTAATCACCATACTATTGTCCTGGAGAGTATTATGCTAGGTGAAATTAACCCAGTCAGAGAAAGACAGATATCATATGATTTTACTTACATGTGGCATGGAATCCAATGAACGAAATAAACCAACAAACAAAAATAGAAACTGACTCATAGACAGAGAACAGAGAGGGGGCAGGGTTTGGGGTGGGGGGGGCTGATGAAATAGGTGAAGGGATTAAGCAAAATAAAATAAAACAAAAAGCACTTTTAAAATAATACTTTTTTTTTTTTTAAAGCTGGAAGATTTTTTTTTTTAAGAAGGAGAGGAAGGGAGAGAGGGAGAAACATCAATGTGAGAGAGACACATTGATCAGCTGCCTCCTGCTCACCCCCTGGGAATCAAACTGGGACCTCCCAGTCCATGGGATGATGCTCAATCCACTGTACCACACCAGCCGGGCTAAAATAATACATTTTAACTCTCTATTATTATTCTGTTGTTTTCCATATGAGAAAAAGGGGTTTCAGATATGTTAACTGATTTGCCCAAAGTTTCACATAAGGAAATGATGGAGCCTCTTTGGTATCCATGCACTCCTGCACACATTCTAAAACATCTTATTGCATGTAAACTGTATGTCTGAGGTTTCTGAGGAGGTGAGCAGTGGACTAGAATCATGAGAAAGATTAAATAGTAGGTTCTCCAAGCAGAATAAAACTAAAGTGCATCATTCCACCTTCCTGGTCACAATATTCATTTAAATGGTTAACTCTGATTCTGCTTTAGTGATGTCCTTATAGAAGCATCACTCAGTTGATGTGTACATTTCTCCTGAAAAATTCATTAAGCTATTGATCACTTCTCAAAATTGAAGAAACAAAGGCAAGCCATGGGCTCATATAAATGAAGTTAACACAATCACATTCTTCTTGTGTCTCATAATCATACAGTGTCTGCTGAGGAGTGAGAATTTCATTTATGCTCCCAGACAGTTAGTAACACTATGCCCTGCCATTCTTGAATTATTTCTGTTCTATTTCAGGGCATTGATCCTTAAATTCTCTTTGACTTTTTCAATCCCATTGGCAAGACTCATTTTAATGCTTGATACATAAAACTTTCTAACTCTTCAAAAAATTGTATTAGAAGACATGGAATAATCTAGTAGGTTATTTGAGGTATAGTGTGGGTAGGAAGGCAACCGGGAAATGCAGGGGTCAGTTGAAAGCAATGTGGAACTGCACACCTAACCTACTTTACCAACTCCCATTTTATTTTTAGATTGTTGGAGGGTATTTATTTTCTTTTGTTTTTCTTTTATTTTTTAAATTAAATTTGTTAGGGTGAGCCCTGACTGGTGGTTCAGTGGTTAAAGTATCAGCCCGTGCACCGAAAGGTTGTGGGTTTGATTCTTGGTCAAGGGCACATATTTGGATTGCAGGTGTGATCCCTGCCCTCAGTTAACAATGAGCTAGCTTAAGCAAAACATAAGAAAATATTACCTTTTTATTTAAGAAATACATTGTAAGTCATAAAGCATTAAAATTTATCAGGGAAACATTTTTTTTTAAATGCTTCAACTTTTGTTCTAAGAACCAAAGTTTCAAAGATGCTTCTAAACGTTGTGTATTTTTTAAAGCTGGTGTTAAATGCCTCTTATCCAATTCAAAATTTTCTTAGAGTTTACATGTGGCATTAAAAAGATATGTAGCTATATTTACTATAAATATATAAGAGATACATGGATAAGAAGAAAAGCAGGACCAAGTTAATAAGTAGCTCTGAGTATACATTTAATGATGTACAACCAACCTCCTGTGGAAAGGTGCTAAGAACTCCCTTTCTGACCCAGAAGGATCTCAACCAAATATTGCAAAAGGTTCAGCTAATAAAGAATATGGACATATCCAAGGATGTCATTTTCTTATGAGAAACTAAGTACATGGGAAGGAATGTGTTTTTGTATGACCTAAAAACACCCCAAACTTACCTGCCCATCTTCACACCACCCACAGTTATCATGGCTCAGAGTCCTGCTTTGTGGTGTACTTTCATTCTGGAAGACTGTTAGTTAGAATAGCAATTTGTCTGAAGCATACTCCAAAAACTCAAGAAATCTTGCTATGCTGAGCATGAATTCCCCTGTAACCTAATATTTCTATTGAATTTATAGACTGATATTATGAATAAATGTTGGGTAGACAGCCATGCGGCTGGGTTAAGGGTTCCTTCAACTATTGATCTCAGAACAATAAAGAGTAAGTGGTGCCAGTGGAAATTTGATTTTTATGTGATGGAAATGTGCTGAATCATCGATTATAGTTATACCCCATGTGTTTCAGGGACATTTATAAAGCTGTAGGGCTAAATCAAATCAGACTTGGAGAATGTAGAGAAAATATTTGCAGAAAGCATCAGGGAGTCGTCAAAAATACGACTTAAAAGAACAACGTTTAGGGCCTTTCCGGAATAATGCTGTGCAGACCTCAAAGGTGTTTGAAACCACTTTGAGTGTGTTTGCATTTATTGAATTCCTAGAAATTAAATGCAAAATAAATCATTTTAGTAGTGTGATATGTAAGAAGGGTACAAAATAGCTTATTACTACAATGGCTATGAATAGCTTTAAAGAATCCAAAACACCAGGAAAATATAATGTCCCCTATACTTATATAGGGTAAAGTATATAAGAGGATAAAAGACAATTTGATGGCTTAGAAACAAGTAGATTTTTTAAAATGCTTGATATAATATTATACAAGAGTAGGCAAAAGTAGGTTTATAGTTATTGGTATGGAAAAACACATGCATGTTATGATTATTACAGTAGCTTTATTAACTCTGTGTTTCACATACCAACAACTGTAAATCTACTTTTGCCCACCCTTGTATTTTGCAAGAGACTAACAGATAAATGTGAGGTATGGAAATCTAAAAACTCTTGTGATTGATGATAAATGTTAGGGAAATGAAGAAGCACTAAATAGGGGGATGCAGATATTGATGATGTGATGTAAACTTAATTGAGCCCTCACATTTTATTTGGAAAACTCTCATGAAGAAATTTGGCTTTGTTGTGAATATTCTGTTACTTATTATTTCTGATCTGGTGAAGAAAACATGATGACAATAGCATGAAGGCTGATTGAAGTGATGTAACACATTTGCAAAACCAGGCCTTCCTGTGTGGTTTGTAACTACATTGTTAGGCAATATGTTTCCTTTCTGAAACACCTCACCTCATCAAGCAATGTAAGAACTCCCTGGGGGCTGGCCATTACTAGAGTGTAAGGTATTGAACTTTGAACCAAGAAATCCATAGCTTAGACTTCACTTTTCCATAACTAGATGTATGACCTTGGGCAAGCCATTTAATTTCCCTGGGCACTTAGACTAAAATAGTATTAATAATTCCAATTCATTATATGCCAATATTCTGTTAAGTATACTTTTTTATCTCATTAATAACCCTTCTAAGTAAATATACTCTTTATTGACACAGAGAAAAAACTGAACTATAGAGATGTAAGAAAATTGCCCAAGGTTGCCAAGCTAATAAAGAGTAGAAATGGGATTTTAATTGAGACATGTTGTTCTAAAACCTGTGTTTAATCGAGATGCTATTCTGCCTTCCTAAGAAGTGTGCACCTTCCTAGTTAGCTGGGTCACATATGGTTAAGAGCATAGATTTAGGAGCCAGAAAGCCTGAATTTAAATCCCACTTATTGACCCTTAACTAGCTTTCAGTAAGCTACTTATACTCTGTTTTTTGTTTTCATCTGGAAAATGGGGATAGTAATAGTATCTACCTCTTAATGTTGTTAGACAATATAAATAACCCCATTTAGAAGAGTGTTTGATGCATAATAAGTACAATATTAATATTAACTTTATATTAATAATATTTTCTCTGGCACAAAATTTATAGATATACATCAAGAAAAATACAATTGAATCAATGAACAGATATTTATTAATATTTTATTATATTTTATAAACCCATGCCAGATGTTTTATGAAACATAATATGAAAAAAAAAAATTGACACAGTCCCTGTTCTAAATAACAATCATTCCACAGAGTGAAATTTCTACCTTCCTGAAAGTTCCCTTCAAAGTGCTAATGGCCATAAGGAATTAAAAGTTCAAGAAAGAAAATAAAATTTCCTATAGAGTGTTCTTTACTCGGACTCACTGATCACTATCAGATTACACACTCTTGTGTCTTTTGTCATGGGTGAGTATGGTGTTAAGTCCATTGTTTTCCATTGGAGGGGGCAGAATATTAAATGGTATATGATGACTAAGTTTTCTGATTATTGCTTTTTAAATGTGTTCTTTCATTATGGATTTAAAGACATTGTGAGTCTCTTTATTTGTTATGATTTTTCTTTCTTGTGGCCTGGAGGTGATGCATTAATACTTCATGAGAACTTATTTATATTTATAAAGTTTCAAAAAATGAAGCTTCAAAGCCAAAGATTTTGATTTGGGGACTTGTGTGTTATAACAGTTGGTGCCTGAAAAGCTGGAAAGTTAATTGTACTTTTTTAAATGGAAGTAATTTTTACTTAAAATCAACAAATTAGTAACTTAACAAGTAACATTTCCATATAATTATTGCTGAGATCTTAGAAGCTAAACTTTTTAATATTTGGAACAGCTTATAAAATATATATTACAAAATCCCAAAATATTCTCTAATAAATGGTGTCTCTGAGATCTGTAACAACTCAAGATAAAATGAAGAGAAGCATTTCTGAACCTGCCTAAGGTCCCAAATAAAAAACAAGATCGAATCTAGAAATCCCAACTTGATCAAAGTCTAGGACATCTTTAAAATATGACTTGGCCTCATATATTGTATATACTATGGGGATAGGAAAATAAATTCAATAATTCAATAAATGTTTACTGAATACCAGTGTATGCTAGCCATTTTTCTTCTCAGTTGTCACAAAGCACTCTCAGAGCCCTGCAGGTTATCACCACATTTAATTTGAAGGAAATGAACCCTATTGAGAGTTGGATTCAGCAAATAGTCACTCTCCTACCCCTCCCTCCTTGTGGATAAAGTGTCCTTTTATTAATGGTAGGCTTGGCCATATACTTAATTTAACTAAAAGGTGTTATAAGACACGATCCAAGCAGAGACTTGAAATGTGCTTCTACACTAGAGACAGCTGTCTAGTTTTTCTAACATTGTTGAAAACATTGTGACTTTGGCAGCTCACTTGTCTCAGAAGAACTGGACCTGTGTTGAGCAGAGCTACCCTAGGTGACTGTTCCATAAAACATTGGTAACTGAGTCTACCCAGCCAACCTGTAGACCTGAAGCTTGAAGCATAGGCACCCCACTTTACCCAAAGAAATGTGAACATAATAATAAATATTTATTATTTCATACCACTGAGTTTTTGGGGTGGTTTGTTATGCAGCAATAGCTGACTAATACAGTTTATCCAAAATCAGATAGTTAATAATCAAGAAAAAAAGAAAGATTCTTGCTTTCATATTGCTTATAATCTAGTCAAGAAAAGAGGATAACCCTAGACCCAATAACAGTGATTGATAACCTAGATTGTACAGTTTAAACCATATGATCTCTTATAATCTTCACAAAGGAAAGATTAGTGAGAGTTGGAATATAGACATAACATTTAAAACTGCGAAGTAACCTATTGTCTCTACTGAGAGCATTAGAGTGTTACTTGAACATATGTTAAGCAGCTCTAGTTTAGGATGTGGCATAAGTGCTATCACTCTCAGATCTTTTTTTTTTTTTTTTAATCCTCACGGGAGGATATTTTTCCACTTATCTTCAGATAGAGTGGGAGGGAGGGAGAGAGAGAGAAACATCAACGTGAGAGGGACACATCAACAGGTTGCTTCCTACACAACCCCGACCAGGGTCAGGGATGAACCGCAACCGAGGTACATGCCGTTGGCCGGAATCGAACCTGCGACTCGTTGGTCCATGGGCTGACTCTCTAACCGCTGAGCCAAACCAGCCAGGGCACTCTCAGATCTTAAACCAATGACATGGATGCCAAATCAGTTATGATACTCATTCCTGCAGTGCCTGGAAGAAGTCTCAAAATCCTTCTCAAAGCAGTACTGTAAGGAGCAACAGCCAGTTGAGTAGAGTTGACATATGAGCTCAAAGGTGTGTCTCACTTCATCTTGGCAGAAAATTGTTTGAGAGAGATTAATTCCTTTCCTTTAAAAGCAAATATTCTAAGGCAGTGGTTCTCAACCTGTGGGTCGCGACCCCTTTGGAGGTCGAACGACCCTTTCACAGGGGTCGCCTAAGACATAACTAGCAAAATTACAGTCATGAAGTACCAACGAAAATAATTTTATGGTTAGGGGTCACCACAACATGAGGAACTGTATTAAAGGGTTGCGGCATTAGGAAGGTTGGGAACCACTAAGGGAAATTGATAGCAAAATATTCTGTATTATCCATAGATATGGGATATCATTCATCTTGCTGAAAAGAGGGTACTATTTCTTTAGCAAGATACCTCACCTGGACAGGTTTCATTCATTCATTAACTAATTAAGTGAACATATATTAAGAACCTCTAATTGCTAAACACTGAAGGACAAAAAGGATAAATACTACAAAACCTCTGCTTTTGAGATGCTTAAAGTTGAAAAGCAGTTAAATAAAACAAAATGAGAAAAAAGCCAACTTCAGCAAGTGATGTGATTATAATAAGAGTATCCAGGGAAAGCAAAGAGGTGGGCCAGCTTTGAGCAGTTTCTGGGCTTCATAGAATCCTTAAGACATATTTGGTGGCCTTCCCTGGCAGGAAACTACCAAGCATGGTATACACAGAATTTGGTAGGGGACAGGCTCAGTAGCTCAGCATGACTGCTATGTTATTTGGATTCAGGGGGTTGTGCAAAATAGCACAGCCCAATAGGCACTGCTCCAAGAAGCCATTTATGATGAACTGGAGACATTTCCTAGCATTTTCAGCCTATTAAAAAACAATAACAAACAAAACATTTTAAGAATTTCCGGCTTCAAAAAAAAACCTGGTTCTCCTTTGAGGTTGTTGAATTTTTTGCAGTCTAAGGGGAGGTTTTCATTCTTTCACTTAACACTACTTTTAAGATCAGACCTGTGGTATGTGTAATCCTGGGTTATTATTCTATTGCTCCCCCGTCTCCTTTCAAAAAGTCCTATTCCTTTGATTCTCACACAGTCAGTTGTTGAATATTCTAGTAGTGTGACTTCTCATTGTTATCATTTGCTGTCTCAGCCATTAAGAATTTAGTTCTTGGTTCAGTGACTCCCTCTCCATGCCAATCTTATCATCACCTCAGAAAATTAAATATCTCACAAACTTTAACTTGCTAAGCTTCACATCTCAAGCATGCTTCTCCTTTCTCCTCTTTAGTCTTATTCTCATCCTGGTCATCATCTATGCTCTTTCCAGTGAACTTTTTAACAGCAAAGATATCATAATTTTACTTTTGCTGCTTAAAGCCTTCTATGGCTTTTCATTCATTGCTCTTAATATGTAACCCAAACTTCTTGAGTCATTCCTCCGTAATCTAGATCCTGCCTATCTCCATAGTCTCCTATCAAGGTCCATGCATGATTATGTTGATTACATTATATGCTGTACCTGTGTAACATTTCTTTTAAATATTCAAATGTGCTATACTTTCTTACCTCAGGGTATTGAACTTGTGGCTTTCTCTTCTAAAAGTTCTAATACTTCTTTCTTTGCCAAATTCTTCAAGCCAGCTTCAATCTAAATATTACTGTTCTTATAATGCCAGTAATAATCCCCTAGGTAAAGGAGGTTGCCCTTTTAATTTTTCAAATAATTCCTTATATACTCACTGCATAGCATTTATCAGAATTTATTATAATTTATTAATTGTGCCTCAAATCTACCAGACTGAAAGTTCATGCAATAGTGATCATAGATATTTCATTCGTCTCTACATCTCCAGTGCTTAGCATAATACTTGGAACATGATGGAACAAATACATACTCATCAAATAAACGATTACACTGTTATAGCTTTGGTTAGTTGCGGTGCAACAGACCCCGAGACTCAGTACCATCTAGGGCAGGTTAGACTGACTTGTTTTGAGTCATAAGGTCTATGGATATGTCAGTAGTGAGGAAGTTGGGGATAATTTGAGGATAAATAGTTGAAGGTCTTGATTCCTACAGTAGTGACTGCAGGCAATAAAGATGATACCACTCAGAGTATACCTTTTTTGAAGTACTTTCACCTAAATGCCCTCTTCTCAATTAATTGTCGACTTTCTTGCAAGGTAAGTAAGGATAGATAGCAATTGCTTATGCTAAACCATTTTTGATTCTATGTCATCCAGACACAAGGTATCATCTACAATTATACTGGCAGCAAAATGGCAACAATTGAGGGAAGATTTGATGTAAATAGAACAAAGGAACTCTGATCTTTACTGAGGTTGCATATTCTATTACACTGAAAATGAAAGCATTCGTTACTATCAAACTCAAAAGAGGTGGCAGAAATTCATGTTGAAAGTGGAAGGTTAGAATGTGATGGGCTGCTAATGTCAGCCACAAACACCTTTGTGATAATAGACAATGTGATTGCTAAAGGAGTATCAACATGTACATGTCCTTTCTTAAGAAAGCACTGGAGAACAAAGACTCTTCTGTATTATTCTGGCTTCAAATTAAATGTGTAGTATTTTGACACCTAAACACATGGAAAAATACTTACAAAATCTGATCTTATTTTAAAAAGTAAAGCTGATCCAGAAGAATGACATTCAACCCTAATGATTCAATGAAACATAGTGTGGATAAATAGAAGAAAATGGCCTGGAGCAGAAAATGCTCTGATTCATATAATGAAAGGCATGATTTAAATACAATTTTTGGTAAAAAAAAAAAAAAAAATTATATTTAAAAAACACATAAATATTTGCTATATTACAGTTAGTTTTATTTTTTCCCCATTGTCACTAGGCTCTAGTTACCTATAGTGTAGAGAAAAAAACTAGCAAAATATAGATTGCTTTGATAGAACAATTATATAGACATTTTGGATGTTATCAAGATCAATTTTTCATGCAGCATATTTATGATTTGTGTAACTGCTGCTCCCACCAGGACTAAAAACCCTATGTAGCTGATTTAAAGTCAATGAAAGAGCTAAGAATTCTTTCAGCTGATTTTTCTTTTTCTTTTTTTATCTTGTTTCTCTTTCTTCTGCCCTTAGTGATTAATAGAACATAGCAGGTGGGGCTGGGAAGTTTAATTGCACCATTCCCACTAACAGCACAGTCAAAATGCCTCTCTCTCTCTCTCTCTCTCTCTCTCTCTCTATATATATATATATATATATATATATATATATATATACACATATTATATATATATATTATCTTTATTGTTGAGAGTATTACAGATGTCCTCCTTTTTCCCCCATTGACCCCCTCCACCCTGCTCCCACCCCCCACCCAAGCCTTCACCGAACTATTGTCTTTGTCCATTGGTTATACATATATGCATGTAAGTTCTTTGGTTAATTTCTATTTTTCAAACATGGCTAGATTTTTTGTTATATTTGGTGATGGTGCTACTGATGTAGTTCTTTCCCACCCACACATCTATAAATAAAAAGACCAATGAGTCACCAAAACTCTGTGATAAAGAGATAGAGATGAGGTGAGTGTGTGTGTGTGTGTGTGTGTGTGTGTGTGTGTGTGTGAGAGAGAGAGAGAGAGAGAGAGAGAGAGAGAGCGATTGAGAGTGGGATTGATAAGAGAGAGAAAGTTTGTTCTGACAAAGCTCTAATACTGATGCTCATGATTTTCCCAGTGGGTTTCACTCTCTCATGGCCCTCTCAAACATGCTCTCTTTTAATACATTTCTTTAAGGTTTCCCTTTAACAAATCTCTTCCCTGTTTGTTTGTTCTCAATTCCAACTAGTAAAACTAATTTCTTAGCCATCTGCAAAGAGGACCTAGATCTATCCCATGCCAAATGAGGTCCTAGAATCTCATTCTTCATAAATAATACCCTGGAATGTTTCTTATAAGCACTTATACCCCAGACTTAATATGAAAAAATCTCTGGGGACACATCCCAGGAATGTGCACTTTAAACAATCCCGCATGTGGTTCTGTGGCACGCTACAGCTTGAGAGTGCTATAGTTTGATAGTGAGAGAGTTGAGATAGGTAGGGCCTTAGCTGAGACTGGTTCTGTCACAGGGGGAAGAGCTACATTAATCATGAGTGAGGCTTAAATTACAAATATAATAACAGTAGCTAAAGCATTTATTGAGTGCTTAACATATGCCAGACACTGTTAAATATACTTATACATGTTTTATTTCATTTATTCTTTATAACATGACTGCGAGACAGATGCTATTATCATCCCTACTTGAAAAATGAGAACACTTTCAGGGTTGAAGATGTTAAATAACTTAAGCAAAGTCACACAAATACTGAAATATAACTCCCAAACTTTTTTATGTAACTATTTTACTGTATTGTCTATGAGAAAGAAATAAGTAAATATTTGTTATTTATCAGTCAAGTCCTATACAGACCAATAAGATTACATGAACCCAGCCCTTGTTAAATCACATTGAAAAGATAAGGTTGAGATTGTCTCTCAAAGGTAATTTGTAGCCTACTACTGTCATCTTTTGACATTAGGTCTGATTCTTAAATGCTCTAAAGAAAATACCATAGATCAATTTTTTTGTTGTTGTTTAAATATATCTTTTTTTTTTTTTTGCCAGGCTGGTGTGGCTGAGTGGTTGAGCATCGACCCATGCACCAGGAGGTCGCTGGTTTGGTTCCCAGTCAGGGCACATGCCCAGGTTGTGGGCCAGATCCCCAGTGGGGGGGCATGCAGGAGACAGCCAATCGATGTTCTCTCTCATCAATGTTTCTATCTCTCTCTCCCTCTCCCTTCCTCTCTCTCTAAAATCAAAAAAGAAAAAAATTAAAAATAAATAAATCTTCTTTTTGCTTTGTATTTGTATTCTTCCTAATTGTTTTCCTCTATGATAATTCATTTTGACAGTTCATTTATAGAAAGGGTCTATGTACCCATAGTGAATGTCCACTATGTACCAAACATTGAGGTATTGTGAAGGATAATGATGGACAACAGTTTTAGTCCATGTGCTCACATAAATAAACAAATATAAACACTACCATCTGATGCTAAGTGCTAATACATAAACACATGCAAGGCTGAGATAACAATCCCAGGAGGGACCAATTTTAATTAAGACAATCAAGGAAGTCTTCTTTGAGGAGGTGGCATTTATGCTGAGACCTAAGGAAAGGAAAATAGAGGGAAATTATAGAGGAAGAACAGCAAATTCAAAAGTTCTGAAATGACATGGACCTCGCATGTCAGAGTACCTTAGAAAAGACCTGTGGGAATGGCATTCAGTGAGTAGTGGGGATAGTTATTCAGTGCTGAGATAGTATTTTATATGATGGATAAAGAAATTGGGTTTCTTTCTGAGTTGAAAGGGAAGCCACTGAGGGGTTTGTGTAGAAGAGTGACATTATTTAATTTGCCCCTTAAAAGGATCACTTTTGATAATATCTGGAGAAGAGATACAGGGGAGTGAGAGTCACTGAGACCAGTCAGTAGTCTATTACAGTAGTTTAGATAAGAGATGATTGGTGGTCTGACTAAGGGGGTGATTTTTGGGAAAAAAAAAAAAAAGGAGTGGATGACTCTAAAATATAACTTACACACGTAATTAACAGGAAACAAATACAGCTGTCTGATGGCAGGGAAGTTGGGGGCCTGGAGGCAAAAAGGTGAATGGATTGACCAAAAAACATATATACATAACACACAGACACAGACAGTAATGTGGTGAGGGTTAGGTGGAGGTGGGCAAAAGAGGGAGAAAATGCATACAAAAAGAGACTGCTTGGGGTGAGGGACACCCGATGCAGTGTGAAGATGACGTTTTATTGAGTTGTGTATTTCAAACCTGTATGGTTTTGTGAACCAATGTCACCACAGTGAATTCAATTTAGAAAAGAAAAAAGTGGATTCAATAGAAGACAAAGTTGAGAAAAAAAGAATCAATGATGACTTCTTAGTTTCTGAATGTAACATCATTGTTAATGCTTAGATGGAAAATTTAGAAATAGAAGATATTTTGGGGACAAGTGGGAAGAGTAGGAAAATGAGAATGATTAAAATAAAATCATATTTTAATAAAATTCGAGGTATTTATGAGAAAATCAAGTGCAAATGTCCATTAGATATGCAATCTTAAAATGCAAAAGAGAATTCTATACTAGAAATATAAATTTGAGAATAATCAATATTTAAGTCCACAGAAGTGCATAAGATCATGTAGACACAGAAATGTTTAGAATGGAGCCCTGAGGGACTCCAGCATTTAGAGGTCAGATTGAAGAAGCTAAAACATAAAATAAGTTTGAGAAAGAATGGCTCTTGAGGTAAGAAAAAAAGAAGGATGTTGTCATGGAAGCCAAGATAGGAGTGTATAAGAAAAAAGAGGATGTGGTCAAGTATATTGAATGCAGGTCAAGTAAAATAAAGGCAAATAATTTGTACAGTCGATTTAACACTATGGTTATCATTGGTGACCTTGACAAAAGCAGTTTCAGTGAAGTGGGAGAGAGTAAAACCAGATTATAGAGGGTCAAAGAGTAATGGAAACAGCATGTTTTCAGAAAACTCTACCATAACCCAATGCACAGAGTCCAAAAATTTCAACTGTATAAAATGGAGAGTGCCATTATTTCAAGGTTAATGAAATGACCTGTGTAACTGTCATATTGGTAGTTCCAAGGGTCCAGCTATGTGATCCACATTTGTCCAGGTCCTGACTGCAATTTGCCACCATGTAGTAGTTGTCCACTCCTGTTCAAATATAAACAGGGATGATTCTGGATCCCATGGCTGTCTGGGACTCCCAGGACATCTGCGTGAGTGTGATGTCTTCTGATATTAGACTGAGTGAAATTGTGCTGGGAGAACATTGGGAATTTGGTGCCCACACTCCACCATCGTAATTAAAATCCTGTGATTTCCCAGCCTGGACACTCCTCCCATTCTTCGTTTCAAAGTAAAGAACTTTCTTTAGCCCACTCTCTCTTACAGCTGTTGATTGGTCAGAGAACAAGATTAAAATTTTTATATAGAAATTTGTGTCATTTTAAAATTTTTATTGTATATAAAAACCATTTGCTACAAAAGGTGAAAGCTGGAGTCAAGAGTAGGTTTTTTGTTTGTTTCTTGTGTTTTGTTTTTTAAGATGGAGCTAGTGTAGCATGTAAGGTGCTGATGGAAATGATTAAGTGTGTGGTCCTTCATAGGAACACAAAACTGCTGACAGTAAGATAGGCAGCAAGGTCTGGCCCCATATATCAAGATCACAGACTACTCTTCTGAATTTAGTACAGAATATCTGATCCTGGAAGCACAGAAGAAGGACGTTAAAATCTTTGATCTGGGAAAATATGGGAGTACTGCAAGAAACTTGAGCAACAGCTTAGGCTCAGGTAAAAGGAACATATCCCAGTTACTTGAACTGGGATGCAAAGCAGAGATTTGTTCTGAGAAACAAAGCAAAAGTTCAGAGGCAACAAATCAGAGCAAAATAAGATGAAGTTTAGCTCGATATTAAACTTTCAGGGCTACCAGTTATGATTTCTGGTTAGGAGGCAACTTAAGAGACCTATACTCCAAGGAAGGACTAATTCACTAGCTAGTGATTCAATTAATTATCAAAGAGGTGGGCAGTGATGGGACACTGGGATAAGGTCATAAGGGCTATCATTAGCTATAACTCCTAATTTAATGTCTTCACTTCCTTATCTGTCCTGCTATGTGTCTTCCACTTACTTAATGAGATGTCCCTCCATTACATCATGTAAACACTTTTAAAATCTAGGTTACCATTTCCTAATTTAAAAAAAAAAAAAAAAAAAAAACAAAAAAAAACTTTCCTGTTTCTATCTCTCTTAATTATCAAGGCTCAAAATATCACTGAAAAATTATCTGTCAGCTCTACTTTACTTTTAAACTAACTTAACTTTCAAACATTTACCACACTTTTTGTTATATTTTATAATATCTCTCTCTTACATTAATGTTTCTATGTCTCTCTCCCTTTCCTCTCTCTTTAAAAAAGCAATAAAAACATTTTGAAAAAGAAAATTATGCTCTTTCAGACCTGTGTTTCTCACTGCTTATCTTGCTTAGAATTTTCTTCCTAATTTTCTCAGTCTACTAAAGCTCTATCCATCAATGTTCAGCACTGGCGCCTTTTATCCACAAAACCATATGATTTCCCTTAGCTTTAATGAATGGTTCTTCTTAAGATTAGTACTTATTGTTTTTAACCCTCATTTATCAATTAATCATATATAGGGAGCCCTATTTGCAATACTTTCCAATAGTGTTATTTCTTGTCTTATTGAGCTAGATAACTAAGAATGCCTCTTTCCTTTGCAAGACTTCATTCAGTACTATGCTTTATAGGACTAGGCCTGGCTAAGACATTGAACATGGGCAACACCACTTGCTACACTTTATTTATTCATTTAGAGTACCTGAAGATTCTACCCGTAGAATCCCAAAGTTATCTGGCCACCATCCCAGATATAAAGGATTATCATGATTTTTCTCATGTTCCTAAAACATACATTCTTTGACTCTTACCTTGGGAGTCATTCTTCTTCAAGGAAAATGCTTTTTAGGTTGAGGAAGAAGAGAGAAAAAAAAAAGAACAAAGAAAAGGAGAGGAAACTTCTCTCCACACACATATAATTAAAGTAACAAACCTTCAATTATTATTCTGTGCCTTCAAAAAAATGTTATTCAATTTTAAGTTCAGCTATAAAATCAGAAAATTGATTTTGAAAACCCTTGTGTATTATAGAAGATTTCATGGGGGAAAAAATCAAAAGAAAGAAAGCAAGGTAGGTGAAACTTTTCTGGACAGTCTTCATAGGAGATAAGTTAATTTAGACATTTATTCATCCATTCAATGTATATTTATTGATCATTAACTAGGTGCCAAAGAATTTTGCTACAGCCTAGGTACAAAGATAAATAAAACTGCTGCTTTTGTGTATATTGAGGAACGTACACATTAATCAGAGTGTCTTACAGATGTGGTATTGAGATAATGACAAGAGCTATGGACAAGAAGTGTACAGTGCTATGGGATACCTATTAGGGATACTTAGTCCTAGAAAGGGAGCATCAAGATGGCTTTCTTGGTGCATGGGTCGATGCTCAACCACTGAGCTACACTGGCCGGGCAAGAAGGCTTTAAGCTAAGTAGAAATTACCTAAACGAGGAAGTGGAGATTTTTCTAGGCACAGGAAATAGCAAGTGCAAAGATCTATGATAGGATGGAACATGAAAACTATGATGAACCAAAAGAAAGTGGCAGTGGATAGGAATGATAGTGAGAAAGAGGGAAGAACAAGAGAAGGCTGATGAAATCAATGCCTATGAAGAGCCTTTCTGGCCATGAGGAGGCATTTGCTCTTATCCTAAGATCACGCAACCATTTTTAAGTACGTGTGCCACAGAGGAGAGTAACACAAATTGACTTTTATTTCCAAAAGATCACATCCTCTTCAAAGTGGTAAATAAAGGAAGGAATTTTGGAAATGTTTAGCAAACTTTTGTAATTATTTAGGCAATAGAAAATAGTGATGGGGTAGGAGGGGTAAAAGATTGAGATGGAGGTAAATAGAGGGATTTGTGATATTTTTGTCGGTTAAATTAATAAGCATAAAATATGAAAGAAGACTGCCGTGTTTCTGACTTATACAACTAGATGGTAGGTGGTAGATTTTACTGAAAGAGAAACATTGGAAGAAGACCATGTGTGATGGCCAAAGAAGTGCATGTGTTTTACTCTGAACATCCTCAGCTCAAGGTGCCCCTGTTATATCCAAGACAATACAGCAAACGTGCAGTTGGACATACAATAAAAGTGATAGCTGGTACTTATATGGTATTTAATGTATGCAAAGTATACTTATAAAGGATTGAAATATATCAACTCAAATGGTTCTGAAACTCTAAAGAGAGGGCTTTGCTAAATATATACATTAATAAACTATTTGCATTTAGGTAGTAAATTTGGCTATGATTTTGAATAAAATTGTCTAGAAAGAAAAAAAGAAGACATACTAGGAAAAGAGCCTTGAAAAACTCCAGTGCTTTATGCCTCATAGATGAATATAAGTAAACAAGGAAATGGAAATGCAGTTGCCAAAAATGTAGAAGGAAAAACAGGACACTACTTGTTGGCTCACAACAACTAAGGGAAAGTCATGTTTCAAGAAGGACAAAGTGAACATCAATTCCTAATGCTACAAGGAGGTCAAGTAAGATGAAGATTGAAAAATATCTGATGATCATAGTGACATGGCAGCCAATGGTGTCATTAGTAAGAGCTCTTCAGTGGGATAATCGATTATATCCCATCTTTTTGTGTGTGGAGGTGGGAGAGAAAGACAAGGACCAAGAGAATGTAATAGATGGCTCCTCTGAGAAATTTGACTTCAAACTGAAAGAGAGAGTAGAGGAGAAGAGAAAAAAAAGTGGTAGCTTACAGTGACAAGGATATGAGTGAGCATGCTTTCTTTTTCAGACGGTGTAAGGCTTAAATGCTGAAAACAACAGAAACACTACTCATATCGACAAAACTTTGGAAAGCAGCTCTTAGAGGTTGAGAGGCTGAGTGTACAGTAGAGAAGCATGTTAGCAGTGCATTTTTTCTTGAGAAGTCCGTTGGAGGGATTAGTCTTCTACAGAGGAGTGACAGATAAGGTTGGTTTATTTGTTTGTTATCTTAAAAATGAGGACGTTCCTTTCCAATGGATTATATTTTATTAATCAAACAAGTAGCTGATAAAGTAAATGAGCAGTTTGAAGAGAGTAGAGAAGGTGTTTTATAGTCCTGGAGGGTGGTAGAGTAAGTTGAAAGGAGAGATATGGTATGACTTTTGGGTAGTGTGGAAGGACCATGTGATATTGTATCATAAATTTACAATGGAAGTCATCTTTTGTGTTATTTGTCTTTTGCCAGTATGAGTGGTTAGCACTTCAGAGACAGGTATGGACAGAGTGGATAATTAGTATATTAGCTATGATTGGGTTCAACTGTGAGTAACCAAAACCAAAACAAAACAATAGCAATTCCACAGTAACAATAACTGTAGCTTAAGCAAGAGAGGAATTTTCTGTCTTTCAACATTCAATAAGTTTAGGGATCGTCTATGTATGAGTGTTACCGTGCTTCTCAGTGTCCCTTTGATTTAGCATCTGTGTGTGGCTTCTGTTCCCAGGCTCACTGTATGAGACAAAAGGGTTTTTGCATTTCTAGCCACATTTCTACTTTTTAACAAGTTGGAAAGAGGAAAGAACAAGCAAGACATGTTCCCTTCCTCTAAAGCCACTCCCTGAAATTGCACCCAGTAGTCACCTGGCCACTACTAAACTGAAGGAGAAGTTGAGAAATTGGATATTTATTTGTTCCAGATGGCCAGGTGCCAAGGCAACATTCAAGTTTTCTGTGACTGAGGAAGAGGGGAACCCTAGATATTACAACGTAACTAGAAGTCTTTCTCAGAGTTAAAGCAATCTGGGAAGAAAGTTTTCAAAGTAGATGGTAGTGGAGGTTGTGAAAGAAGCAAATTGGATAAAGAACAAGGCTGTGGTTCAAATGACCTGTTTAAATTGAAGTTTGGGAGGTGGAGCTGTTATGAATAATGAAATCGCCAAGGCATAGGATAGAACATCCTTGGAAATGAGGTGGGGAAATGAGAGGCAAGTTTGGATGAGTCAGGGAAATAGATGCTAATGTTCAGTGCTTGGAGTGGGGAGGAAGCTTGTCCCAGGTACCAAAATTTTTGATGACTGCAAAGGAGTTATCAGAGGCATGATAAATAATGATAGTAGAGAGAAGAAGAGGATGATGTAACTGAATGTCACGAGCCTCGAAGGGATAGGCTTTTTCCGTTATATTGGTGCAATAATCATCTGAAAGCAGGAATGACAGCGCAGATCACTCCAGATCCATCTCTGCTTTGGAGATATGAGATAAAAGAAAACAATCTGCCACCACCTCAGAGGGGATAGAGGAAGTAGAATCTCACAATATTGGCAGATATCAGTTAAGATAATGAGGGAAGAAGTTGAAAGATTGAGAAAAATTTGTTCATCAATGAGCTGCAATTTTATAAAGGGAGAATTGGGGAGATTTGGGGAGGGGTGGAGAACAGGATTGGTGCAGGCTTCAGAGAAATATGGAGGTGATCATTGGGAGAGGACTAATGGAAATATCTTATCTAAACAGGGAGGAGAGGGAGGTGCAGACTGTTTTTACAGTCACCTTCATGTGAATAGGCAGTGGGCATGGTGACCAGTGGACTTTCTACTCTGGCGGGGTGATGACAGGTCCAGAAGTCAGAGACTCAATATGCTGCATAGACTGAATGAGGGTGGATTCACACTGAAGGCTCACTGGTTGCTTGGTTTGGGTATGGTTGTTCCAGAAACTTGGAAGCATCACTCACTGATATTAGACCCATTTAAAACTCACAAAAATACTTATTTTTAAAATTGATTTTGAGAGAGAGAGAGAGAGGGGAAGGGAGAGGGAGAGAGAGAGAGAAACATCAATGTGAAAGTGAGACACTGATTGGCTGCCTCATGCATGCCCCACTGGGGATCTAGCCTGCAACCCAGGCATGTGCCCTGACTGGGAATTGAACAGGCAACCTTTCCGTGCACAGGATGGTGCCCAACCAACTCAGCCACACTGGCCAGGGCACAAAAATACTTATTTTAAAAATAAATTAAAATTTTGTTTTGTCATTACATAGTTATTGTATAAAATATAGACATGCATCAAGAAGAAATTTTAAATCACTGGTATTTTCATTTTTCTGAACAAATCCCTTTTAATTTAAGAATGAGGAAATGTTTTATTTTCAAAAGATATGTCAAAATATAACATTTTTATAAAAGGGTAATTAAATGTATTCAAAGTCTATAACCTTTACATTATTTTTGGATCTCTTGTATAGTATGGGAATACTGTACATTTTCAACCTCAGTTACTAGACTCTGAATAAAATTTTACTATCTTACATGATTACAAAGATTTAAAGTTGGCATTTGCCAGGTGGTTCGTCATAGCTGTGATTTATTTAATATAGAACTAATGGTGAGGAATACAACATCAATGGTTCCATTTTCTTTACAGTGGTTGACTTTATGATGCAGCTTCATAGTCATAAAAAGTTAGAAATCATTGCCTGAATTTCTCTCGCTTTGCAGATGAGAAAATAGTTGTAGAAAGGAGTATGTCCTGTCACTGAGCTCGTTTGTGGTACAAATAGAGCTGCAGTAGAAATGTCCTGTCTGCAAAGACGTTGCCCGTCCCCCTAAGCTCTCGCTCCATAGCACCCTCTGGTATGTACTGCTCGGAGGGTCTGTTCAGGGAAAGGGGAGACAACACCCTTCTGTGCTGCGTTGTGATATTTGTTGTGTTTCGTTTAACCATCCACGTGTACAGAGTTGTCCTTCCTCTTATACTTCATCTGATCTTGTCCACCTGTCTTCCCTCAGCACCAAGCACACTGTCGCAGACAGAGCGGACCTTCAATAATGTTTGCTAAATACGTATGTGACCAAAGAAATGAACTCCCTTTCTTTGGGTAGGGTAGGATTGGAATCCTTTTTTTTAAGGAGTGTATTATTTGACTTTGCAGAGGGGTGAACAAAGAACATCTCAGTAGGGAGCAGTGCTGCTTAACCAAGGCATAGAATGACCACCCTCCATGATGGCAGAGCCGAGGAAGGAGGTTGTTAGAGGATGCCTGCTGAGGAGGAGGCTGCCTTGTGAGGCCAAGGCCAGGCTCGGGGCACTCCCGTCATTTATACAGAGATGGGAACGCTTGGGTTTGTTCGACACATCTTTGTTTTTATTATCTCTGTAAACCAAAGTTCTGAAAAAAGTATATCAGGACTCAACAACAGCCTTTCTCTATGAATAATGAACTTAAATGAGGCCTTTTGTGTTGATTATCTGATGATTTATTCTAATGTAGCAGTCACTTTGGGCTATGCTGAGGGGAAAAAAATACAGGATGTGCTCAGGTGGCATTTTTGATTCATGGCCTTTCTTTTATGATTTATTATTCTGATATATTCAATTTGAAAAGCAAATAGTTTGATACCAAGTGATAGATTATTTTTCTTTAGTGTAAGAAAGACATGTTGACAAGCCCAGGAGAGGAACTAACAGTGAGACAGGAAAGCTTTCTCTCTTAGTGATCCCGCAGCCAGTGGGGATGGCTCTAAAAATGAGAGATTTTTTTGGATAAAAGAAGCATTTGTTGAAGCCTTTTGTTCCTTTAATAAACAATTTTGAATGCCAGTCTAACTAATGTGAAGCCCAGGATAGGATTTACAAAGTAGGGAGCAGTCATAGGCTCTTATGGGGAGACAGAACATGTTACAAGAAACAACTAAAGAACACGCAATTAGAGATCAGTGAAAAGGTCTGGTAACAAGTGCATACTGAAGTCAGGTAAGAATGTGCCTGGAAGGGAAAATGAGCAAGAGAGAGATCCCAGTGGTATGAAACTCACCAGGGAAGGCTTCAGAGGAAAATGATGGGGCAGTGTGCTTAAACTGGATTGGGGTGTTTATAGAAAGCGGGGCCTGGGATCAAGTGTGTGCATGTGATTGCAGAATCTCTGGTGTCTTGAGGTTACTTTCAAAATTTTAAAGAGAAGAAGGGAAGAGAGAAGAGAAGGGAAGGCAGTAGAGAAGAGAGAATTACAAATGTGTGTTAATAGATATTAAAGAGATTTAAATTAAGGAAAATATATATTATTTTCATGGAGGAAAATATTATCATACTATAAATTCTAACCAAGATTATCCATGTATTCAATCCAATTTCAAATAGTTCCCAAGAGTCTGTTGTGGACTTGATAGGGACAAGATAATATGATTGTAAAATTTATTTGGAAGAGCAAAAGGCCCAGAATAGCCAACAACTCAGAAGAAGTGGGGAGGGTTCTTCCCTTACCAGATAGCAAAACTTGATGTGATCGTAATGAGGAAAGGTTGTGAATCCAGGGATAAACAGTTGAGCAGGGGAATAGAATAGAGGGCTGAGATTCAATCCACATCTGTCAGTGTCCATGTCAGAGATAGAATACAAGGTAGATTTGGGACAAAACCCTGATTTCAAACAGCAACTTGGAAAAAACAGTTGTACTCACTTGGCTAGCCAAAATGGATCTGCTTCGTAATGAGTTCCACTTTGCAGTGATCGCCACAGATACAGATGTCCTTCCTGGAGTCAGCCACTTTCTGAATGTATATTCTTAACTTTTAAAGTTTAAAAATATTTCTTCTATTTTATCATTTGATTTTAAGTATATAATTTTAAATGGAAAGAAAATGTGAATGGCCTTACTTGGACATCTTTAAATGTCGTCTCCCTGCTCCTGACTCCTTGAGGCAAAATAAACTACTGTGTTCTCTGAGTTCCTCTGGCTGTCTACAAGTACTCATCATAATGTACTTTTTCTTCATGTCTGTCTTCTCTTTCAAAGAGTGAGCTCATCGGGAAGAGGCACTGTCTTCCCATCTTTGTGTCACCTGGGCTGGACAGTGTATTTGGCCCACAGTAAGCATTCACTCAATATTTACTAAATGAATGAAAGAATGAATAGATCTCTCTGAGATGGTTTAGATGAAATACTTTTGAAAGTTAGGGGTAGGGCCTGGAACACTACGTAGGGAAACATTTCTAATACTGTGTTAGAATTCAGTGATGAAATAAGAGTGGAGGATGTTAAAGATCATACAAGTAAAAATAAAAATTTGCATCATCCAGAAAATATTTTCTTTTCAAGTGCAGGCATTTTAAATGTACATCATTTATTTTCATTACTAAGCTGGTAATTTCATAACATCAAGAAAAAAGTTATATTTTATGTTGCTACCTAAGCACGAAACACAATGATTATATTTGTGTGGGCAGGAATGAAAGGTATCTGGAAAATTCTAAACAAAGTGATTTCACAATGACAAGAGGTGAACCAATTAAAATCAGATACTGGAAAGAAAAGTTTGCCAACTACTTTGTGATAAACATTTTCGAGAGAGCTTCAGGGAAAATGATGTATGTACAACATTTGTTTCAGCCTAAATAAGACAAAGAGAAAAAGAGACCTGACAAGAATATTGTATAAACAGTGTCATGAACTAGCTCAATACATTGGTTTGAGATACAATTGTGAATTTCCAGAAGAAACTTTTCTATCTTTTTTACATAACTAATGATCAGTTCAGTCATTTGTCCATATATATTCCTCTCTGCCCCACTGTATGTTTCCATTAAGGGAATATGATAAAAACATTCACTATGTTCTCTATTTTAATGCTCTGTTCTCCTTCCTAGAAACTTCTATTAGCCAAGACTTCACTCTTTGCCAAGTTAGTAGCTGATTTTTAGAATTCAGATCTGTGAACTCTAGATATACCTTTTAAATCATTAATTTATATAAGTGGTATATTTTGGGTGCTAGTTCCATGATAAAGATATTTGATAATTCTCATTTGTTATGTTCCAATTTGTAATTAACTGAAGCATGTCCATTGTGAGAATATACTGTTTCATGACCTTTCTGGATATCATAGAGTTCAAAAGCTAAAGGAGCATTGTGTAGGGGATACGAACAGAAACTTTTAAGGCAGACTATCTGGGTTTGAATTCCAGCTCTGTCACTCACTGGCTTCTTGAGCTTGGGCCTATTACTTAACCCCTTTGTGCCTCTATTCTCTCATTTATAAAATGGCAATGATGATAATAAAAGTACCTACTCATAAAGTTATTTTAAGGTTTGAAAAATGTATTCTATGTTAAAGCATTTAGAATAGAGCCTAGCATACAGAAAAGTTTGTAGGCACAGTGAACCCTTGAACAACATAGGTTTCAAATTTTCAAAAATTGAAAAATTTTTTTTCAATAAATACCTGTACTGTTTTCAATCCAAGGTTGGGAGTTCTTTGATGTGGAGGGCCGACTGTATGCTTTGATCTACATTGTATATAGGGGATTTATCATCCACAGGGATCCTGGGACCTGCCTCCTGTGGATACTGAGGGATGATAAGTTTTGGGAGAGTCGAAAATTATAAGCAGATTTTTTGACTGCTTGAGAGGTTGGTGCCCCTATCCTCCCAGTTGTTCAAGGGTTAAACTATATTTCTTTGTTATTGTCATTATTATTTTCATTGTTATTTTTATAGGCTTCTGAAGGATACCATGCTGTTTTACCATAACATCTTTCAACATACTCATTACTTAATAGATGTCCAGTTAGGGAAAATAGAGACCTATGGTAGAATCAAACATAATTGACCCGGTGTTGTAATGTATTTATTTGAAAATAAAGCAAATTTTGCACATGGGTTATAGAAGCATATATTAGAAAGGTTATAGGGGAGAAGGGATAAAAAACTACCACCTACTCATTTTTAGCACCACTATCCCTATACACAATACAGGACACTTTATATGTTGTACTTTTGCAAATCAATTTATGGTAGGGAGTCAGCAAACTTTTTCCATAGGAAACAAGAGATTATATATGTTTGGCAACTGCTCATTTAGAGATGTATCATGAAAGCAGCTAAAAACAATATGTAAACAAATAGTCATGGCTGTGTTCCAATAAAACTTTACAAAAATAGGCTGGGTTTGGTCCCTCAGCTCTAGTTTAACGACTCCTGAATTACACAAATACTGATTCTAGTTTTCATCTATTGTATTGACTGTGCTTATTATGACTTGATGCACAGTAAATGGACACTGATATCAGTCTCTGATTTTTCTCCATTTTCTTTAAGTTTCCTTTCTCTTATCCATGGTCGGCTAATTGATGAATCCCAACAATGGGTTTGTATTTGTGTTGGCACCCCTCCTTTTGCCTCTGCATATTCACTCCTCACAATTCTATACTCTTGTTGGGTTGTCATGATGATAGTGGCAAGGATGGATGTAGGCCTAGAGTGGCTACATGGTAGATTTCCATGTCCTCTGGCTTTCAAATCGGTTCAGTCAATGGGGATCCCATTCAGAGATCAAAGGAGAGAAGACAGTGAGTTCAGGGCAGTTCCTTAACTTATCTTCCTGCAATCAGCCCAGGAACAGCCCAGGGCAGCTGTGTTTTTCCATGGAATTGCTATTCCTTTCAAGACAGGCAACAACATCACAACTTGTTGCTCTTCAGTTTCAGAAACTATTTGTTTACCTCCTACCTTTGGGTTTATGAGAGATAAGCCTTGAGTTACTAAATTCCGCCTTGTGTTTTCCTCTGCATCCACATTTTTGGAAGTAGTGCCCTTGAGAATGAATTCTCCTAATTTGGGTCACCATCGGTTTTCTCTTTGGACGTTGCCTGACAAGGACTGTCTTCCAGAATCTGTCCCATGTGAGCAGAACTGTCATAAGCAGTCTCAGCCCCACAGGTTGGGATTGGAGTTTACCCATAAAGGGTAGTCAGTGTTGACTGTCCAGGTCTGTGAGTCACATGGTATGCTGGAAAAAGATTTTTCAAGGATTAGCAAGGAGAGAAAGTTAACAGAAAGCTGGCATAAGTGCAGAGAAATGAGGGCAGAGATAAAGTTTTTTGGAGATACACTGATAATTCAAGGCCCAACTCAGAAAAATCAACAACCTCAATTTCGGTTCTAGGCCAGGCACCCATATGAAGAAGAATTTAATCAGTTGGACAGAGACAAGTACAACTTTGGTACTGGGGCACAGGTGCAGGAATTTCAGACCCAATGTCAGGTGTCTGTTGTGGCTGGGTTTATGAGTCAGCCCACAGGTCTGTGCTTCTGCCTTGCCTTGGTGTTGGTATAAAGTAGACATATATGGAACTCTCTTCTTGAGATTCCTTCTAGACCAGCGGTTCTCAGCCTGTGGGTCGCAACCCCTTTGGGGGTCGAACGACCCTTTCACATATTCCGATGGCGATTCATAACAGTAGCAAAATTACAGTTATGAAGTAGCAGCGAAAATAATTTTATGGTTGGGGTCACCACAACATGAGGAACTGTATTAAAGGGTTGCGGCATGAGGAAGGTTGAGAACTGCTGGTCTAGACCATTGGAAACAATTTCAGACCAGGCCATAGTATCCATCAGGTACTATGCCAACTCTTTATAGGTCTCGAACTCACCATGTTGAATCTTAATTCTTTATATCCCCAACTATTAGTTGAGGTCTTATCATATTCCAATATCTAAAAACTAAGATACAAGGATACCTGTTTTGAAAATTATTGCCTTCTACCTGAGATTTATTGTTACTGTGCCCTTTTATCCAAATTGGGTCTCCTGGAATGAACCCATTGTCTTGGACTTCTCAGCTGTGCTTGCCTAGACCAATTTCTGTAGCTAGATCAATTGTCCAGGGCCTACATCCCACAACTCAGAGAAAGGGGCACTGAACAATAGGTTTCATCTTGATTCACTGTATGCTGCTCACCCTAAATGCTTTCCCACGCTAAATGCCTTCTGTCTTGAAGTTGATCTATTTGAAAATGCACTGTGATTCTTGACCTTGAAAAATCCATAAACACACAGAATGCAAAATACTTTTGATTTCTAACTGCACTTGGTTAAAAACTATAAAATGGATGTGTGAAGTAGTGAGGAATACGAAAAAGCATCTACTGAGAGTCAGAATGCAGAACTAGTCATGGTTTTAATGTCTGCAAGAAAAAAAGTCAGGCCAAAAGTGATATATCAAGTGTGAGAAAAGTGCAAACTAATGGGTGGCTGGTTAAATTCATCTTCAATAATTCATTTAGAAATGAGTAGCAGAATAAAGCCAGAGAAATCTGAAAATGTCAAGAAGAGAGGCCTATTAAATGACTTTCCAACCGTTAACCAAGGTCAGGAGAAACATTAGCCTGAAACCATGAAAGTCCTGGCTCCCAATTTTCAATTTTAACAGCTAGATGATATGCCTTGTTTTTCAAGGTATAGTCCCCATCTTCAGAGGAATGAAAAGGGAACAAACCCAGATATAAACAAATTTAATCCAGATTACTCTGGCCTTATCTGTTAAAAGGCATTAGTTTACTAGAATTGACACAGGGTGTGAATTATTCAATGTCCATATCCTTCCCAACTTTAAGGATTTTTTTAAAGCTAGGTATCAAGACCATTAATAATTGATAAAGCATTTGTAAACCCTTAGCAAATGAACAGGCAAGGGACACATTAATAAAACATCTTTAAAAACCTCTGTCCCTGGGTTGATTCTCATCATGCTGTCCCAAAGCAAAGTAAACGGGCTGCTCATCCTCCAGGCTCACAGCAGGGCACAGCATGTCTGACAAGGTGAGTCAGAGGGTTCTGGGCGGTGCTTTTCAGGACACCAACACCATCCTTTAGTTAGCCACACCTCTCTAGCTGATTCAAAGCTTAGAACCATTCCTCAAATAAATAAATTCTTAGACAAAAATTTTCTGCTGGGTCACTAAATATAAATTTATATATAGACCTTTTGACATTTATATTTGCAAAGCAAACCTTCAAGATCCTCGGGGAATCGAGGGTTAGGCATTTAGGAAGGGCCAATGAAAATCTTCACCTCCAGGTCACTGTGCAGATTCAGCTCAGGCTAAAGGAGCAGTCAGGGTCACTGAATGCCACAGCTTTAAAGCAGTTAAGTGGTTTGGCTCATCTTATTCTTACTGGATAATGCAAAAGAAATAAAAATGTATTTTACTGACATAGCATCTTTCTTCTTTGGAATGGAGAGTCAGGCAGGCACAAGAAAGAACCGGCTATTAGCATACCAACCTGTCACTGCCCTTGGGAAGAGAAGGGATTGTCAAAAAATTTCAATGTAAATAAGATCAATGGGCAAGGGTCAGAATTCACATGCAGGAGGCCACCTGGCACTATCCTATACAAAAACAAAAAACAAAAAACTCCCCTCCTGGGTGTGCCTTGAGAGTTCCCAGTAAGGATTTCTTTATCAGGTAACTTTCCCCCATGTCCAGGTCCAGAGTGGTCATTTTAGGGATGGTGAACAATTCTGTCACTAGCAGCACCACCAGACATTAATTGAACACCAGCTCTATGTATGACCTTATAGGTGCTGAGGGTATAGTGATATTATAGAACCCAGTCTGTGCTTTTCTGAGTATTTCACTCAATTGGTGGAGACAAAATTCATAGGTAAACAGGAAAATGATTTTTCAAGATATTCAGGTAGAACAGGGTACTGCAGTACTGTAGTACTGAGGTGGGTATATCAAGGGTCTACAGCGGATACAATTAAGGACATGATTATCTAATGAGACGTGGGATTTCCCATTCCTACACTTTTTGGCCTAATTCACACTGCATCGTCTTAGATTCTCATTTGCTGGTTCAGTTTTGTTCAACCCAAAAGAGGGAAGAGAGCCTCTTATTTGGAGGAATGTTAGTTGAGACATAGAATTTGTGTTTTCTGCTCCAAATGATCTCCAGAGTCTTTTGTCCATCCCTAAAAATTTACAAGTTATTTAACTTATATGAAAATGTGCAAAGCAGAATAAAACTTTTCCCCAGGATAATTTCCTCTGTGAATCCCTTTAGTTTGTGTTAGTGTTAGGGTAACAGTTGAAGTTAGTGTTGTCTCAGATTCCCCTGTTTCAAAAAGGAGGTTTCCAAAATGGAGACATACCCTCATTACAGGAAGCCTCCTCTTCATTTCATTTATTTAATCACTCATTTATTTATTCTTCAACAAAACTCAGTGCTAAATGTTATAGTCTACCCTAATCTAAGTCCCATTGACTTGCACCTAGACAAATGCCTTATTCTCCTAACTGATCTTTCTGCTGTCCCGCTGGCTGGCTTATGGACCTCTTCTACTCAGCAGCCAGAATGAACTTTAGCAACAAAAATCAAGTTGTAACCTTAAGCATCTCTGCTTAAGATCCTCCTTTTCACAGCTCAAAAAGGTTTATGTGATCTGCTACCTGCAACTTCACCTACCCATTCTCTAATGATGCCAAGCCACACACACTTTTTATTTTCTTTCTTTCTTTTTTTTTATTAATTTATTTTTGTTACAGATGTTTCTCCCTTTTTCCCCATTGACACCCTCCTCCCCATCCCCCCCACCCCGGGCCCCAGCTTTGTTGTCCATGTCCATCAGTTATGCGTACATACATACAAGTTCTGTGGTTTATCTCTTCCCTCTCCCCACAACCCCCTCTTCTGAAGGTTGTCTGTCTGTACCCTACTTCCACATCTCTGGGTCTACCCTGTTCCTCAGACTGTTATGTTCATTAAATTCCATAAATAAGTGAGATCATGTGATATTTGTCTTTCTCTGCTTGGCTTGTTTTACTTAGGATAATACTCTCCAGGTCCCTCCATGACGTCTCAAAGAATACAGATCTTTCTTTCTTACAGCTGCATAGTACTCCATTGTGTATATGTACCACTGCTTTTTTATCCATTCATCTACTGATGGACAGACAATTGGGCTGTTTCCAGATCTTAGCTATTGTAAATAGTGCTGCTATGAACATAGGGGTATATATATTCTTTCTGGTTGGTGTTTCAGGCTTCTTAGGGTATATTCCTAGAAGTGGGATCACTGGGTCAAATGGCAATTCCATTTTTAATTTTTTGAGGTAACACCATAGTGTTTTCTACAGTGGCTGCACCAGTCTGCATTCCCACCAGCAGTGTACTAGAGTCCCCTTTTCTCCACACCCTCGCCAACACTTATTGTTTGATGATTTGTTGATGGTGGCCATTCTGACAGGTGTAAGGTGATACCTCATTATTGTTTTAATTTGCATCTCTCTGATGATTAGTGATTATGAGCATTTCTTCATATGTCTCTTAGCCATTGTATGTCTTGTTTGGAGAGGTGTCTATTTAGTTCCTCTGCCCATTTTTTAATTGGGTTCTTTGTATTCCCTTTGTTGAGTTGTATGAGCACTCTATATATTTTGGAAATTAACCCCTTATCTGATGTATCATTGGCAATTATGCTCTCCCATACAGTGGGTTCCCTTTCTGTTTTGATGGTTGTTTCTTTTGCTCTGCTGAAGCTTTTGAGTTTGATGTAGCCCCATGTGTTCAGTTTTTCCTTTGTTTCTGATGCCTTAGGTGATGTATCAGTGAAGATTCTGCCGCATATGATGTCCGAAATTTTGTTGCCTACATTTTCTTCTAGGATTTTTATGGATTCACGAGTCACATTTAAGTCTTTTATCCATTTTGAGTTTATTTTTGTGTATGGTGTAAGTTGATGGTCTAGTTTCAGTTTTTGCATGTAGCTGTCCAATTTTCCCAACACCATTTATTAAACAAGCTGTCTTTACTCCATTGTATGCTCTTGCCACCTTTGTCAAATATTAATTGAGCATAATGTCTTGGGTCAATTTCCGGATTCTCTGTTCTGTTTCACTGGCCTATATGCCTGTTTTTGTGCCAGTACCAGGCTGTTTTGAATACAGTAGCTTTGTAGTATAACCTGATATCTGGTATTGTGATCCCACTTACTTTGTCCTTCTTTTTCAAGATTGCTGTAGAGCTATTCAGGGTCTTTTTGGTTCCATATGAACTTTGGAGTATTTGTTCTAGTTCTGTGAAATATGTCGTTGGAATTTTGATGGGGATTCATTGAATCTATAGATTGCTTTGCGTAATATGGACATTTTAATGATGTTAATTATTCCAATCCATGAACAAGGTATGTGCTTCCACTTTCTTATATCTTCCTCTATTTCTTTTTTCAATGTCCTGCAGTTTTCTGCAAATAGGTCCTTTACTTCTTTATTAAGTTTATTCCTAGGTATCTTAATTTTTTTGCCACGATGGTAAATTGGATTTTATTTAGTTTCTCTTTCTGTGAGTTCATCATTGGTGTATAAGAATGCTGTCGATTTCTTGACGTTAATTTTGTATCCTGCTACTCTGACAAATTCATTTATTAAGTCTAGTCGATTTTTGATGGAGTCTATAGGGTTTTCTATGTATAATATCATGTCATCTGTGAATAATGACAGTTTCACTTCCTCCTTACCAATTTGGATCCCTTTTATTTTTTCTTCATGTCTGATTGCTGTGGCTAAAACTTCTAGTACTATGTTAAATAAGAGTGGTGAAAGTGGGCATCCCTGTCTTGTTACTGTTCTTAAGGGAAATGTTTTTAGTTTTTGCCCATTGAGTATGATGTTGGCTGTAGGTCTTTCATATATGGCCTTTATTATGTTGATATATGATTCCTTTATTCCCACATTGCTGAGCATTTTTATCAAAAATGGGTGCTGGTTTTTGTCAAATGCTATTTCAGTGTCTATTGATATGATCATGTGGTTTTTATCTTTCATTTTGTTTATGTGGTGTATCGCATTTATGGATTTGCAAATATTATACCAGCCTTGCATCCCTGGGATGAATCCCACTTGGTCATAGTGAATAATTATTTTGATGCATTGCTGGATCCAATCTGCTAGTATTTTGTTCAGGATTTTGGCATCTATGTTCATCAGGGATATTGGCCTGTAGTTTTCTTTCTTTGTAGTGTCTTTTTCTGGTTTTGAAATTAGAATTATGCTGGCCTCATAAAACGAGTTTGGAAGTCTTCCTTCTTCTTGAATTTTTAGAAATAGTTTGAGGAGAATGGGAGTTAGTTCTTCCTTGAATGTTTGGTAAAACTCCCCTGTGAAGCTATCCGGGCCTGGGCTTTTGTTTGCTGGGAGAGTCTTGATTACATCTTCAATTTCCTTAGTTGTTATTGGTCTGTTCAAGCTTTCTATCTCTTTCCGGTCCAGTTCTGGGAGACTATGTGTTTCTAGAAATTTTTCCATTTCGCTTAGATTGTCGAATTTGTTGCCATATAAATGTTTAGTATTTGTTAATGATCCTTTGTATTTCTGTGGTGTCAGTTGTTACTTCTCCTCTTTCGTTTCTGATTTTGGGTATTTGGGTTCTCTCTCTTTGTTTCTTGATGAGTCTAGCTAAGGGTCCATTAATCTTGTTTATCTTTTCAAAAAACCAGCTCTTTGTTTCATTGATCCTTTGAATTGTTTTTTTTTTTTTTTTTTTTTTGGTCTCTATGTCATTTATTTCTGCTCTGATATTTACTATTTCCTTCCTTCTACTTGCTCTGAAGTTTTCATTTTGTTTGCTTTCTAGTTCTTTAAGTTGTGAGGTTAGATAGTCCATTAGAAATTTTTCTTGTTTCTTAAGGTAGGCCTGTACTGCTATGAACTTCCCTCTCAGAACATCCCTCTCAGGATGCTTTCGCTGCATCCCATAGATTTTGTGTTGTTGTGTGTTCATTTTCATTGGTTTCCAGGAATTTTTTAATTTCTTCCTTGATCTCCTCGGTAACCCATTCATTGTTTAATAACATGCTATTTAGCCTCCATGTGTTCAAATGTCTTTCCATGTTCTTGTTGCAATTGATTTCTAGTTTCATGCCATTGTGATCTGAGAAGATGCTTGATATGATTTCATTCTTCTTGAACTTGTAGAGACTTCGTTTGTGTCCTAACATGTGGTCTATCTTTGAGAATGTCCCATGTGCACTTGAGAAGAATGTGAATTCTGTAGTTTTGGGGTGTAATTCTCTGTAAATATCTATTAAATCCATTTGGTCTAGTGCTTCGTTTAGAGTCTCTGTTTCCTTAATTTTTTGTCTAGAGGATCTATCCAGTGATGTCAGCGGGGTTTGAAGTCCCCTGCTCTGATTGTATTGCTGTCAATTTCTCCTTTGAAGTCCTCCAGAAGATTTTTAATATATTTTGGTGCTCCTATATTGGGTGCCTATATGTTTACCAAGGTTATATCTTCCTGTTGGATAGATCCTTTCAATATTATGTAGTGACCTTCTTTGTCTCTAGTTATGGCCTTCATTTTGAAATCTATTTTATCAGATATGAGTATTGCTACCCCAGCTTTTTTTTCCCTTTCTGCTTGCTTGGAAGATTTTTTTCCATCCCTTCACTTTCAACCTATGTGAGTCTTTTGTTGTGAGGTGGGTCTCTTGTAAACAACATATATATGGGTCATGCTTTCTTATCCAATCAGCTACTCTGTGTCTTTTTATCAGAGCATTCAATCCATTTACATTTAAGGTGATTATTGATATGTACTTATTTATTGCCATTTTTGTTTAGTGTGGTTCTATTTTCCTTCCTATTTCTTCTACTAATTTTAGCAGTCCTTTTAACATTTCTTGCAGTGCTGGTTTGGTGCTAATGTATTCCCTTAGCCTTTTTTTGTCTGGGAAGCTCTTTATTTGACCTTCTATTTTGAATGATAGCCTTGCTGGGTAGAGTAGTCTTGGATTCAGATCCTTGTTTTTCATGACCTTGATTACTTCATGCCATTCCCTTCTGATCTGTAGTGTTTCTGTTGAGAAGTCAGCTGATTGCCTTATGGGGGATCCTTTGTAGGAAACCTGTTGCTTGGTCTTGCTGCCTTTAGGATTCTCTCTTTGTCTTTAATTTTGGGCATTTTAATTACTATGTGTCTTGGTGTGGGCCTGTTTGGGTTCTTCTTACTTGGGGTTGTCTGTGCTTCTTGAACTTGAATGCCTTCTTCCTTCACCAAATTAGGGAAGTTTTATGTCACTGTTTCTTCAAATATATTCTCTAACCCTTGCTCATTTTCTTCTTCTTCGAGGACTCCTATGATGAGAATATTATTATGTTTCCAGTTTTCCCACAGTTCTCTTAAGCTGTCTTCGTGTTTTTAAATTGTTTTTTCCTTTTGGTTTTCTGATTGGTTGATTTTTTCTACCCTGTCTTCTAATTCATTGATCCAGTCCTCAGCTTCCTCTACTCTGCTGTTTAGTTCTTCCCATGTGTTCTTTATTTCTGCTATGTCATTCTTCATTTCTTCTTGGTGCTTCTTGATTTCCAATTGGTTGATTTTCAATGTTTCTATGTCTTTACTCATGGTGTTGATGTCCTTACTCATGCAGTTGAGCTTCCTCAAGATCATGGCTCTGAATTCTAGCTCTGTTAACTTGCTTAACTGCATTTCATTTATCTCATCTTCAGTAGAGGTCTCTTGTTCTTTCATTTGGGATTTGTTTCTTTGTTTCACCATTTTGGCTATCTCAGTGAGTTTTGGAGCCTGTCAAATTTTCCCTTTGGATGTTGTTGTGCTGCTTTTTGTGACTCCCTCTACCTTGTTTGGATGAGTGTGGGAGGACCCACGTTAAACACCACTGTCTAGTCTTACTTTCCTGAGTAGATTTTCAAGCCCAGGAATGGTTCAATTATCCTCTAGCTTTTTGTCTAGAGGCTATTAGGCGTGGTTACTTGAAGAGCCTTGTGTTCTCAGTTGAATGAAAACCTCCCTCAGGTGTTCTGTGAAGAGGATTTCCCAAGGGTGGGGCTGATGCTTGTTGTTAATGAGCCTCAATTTGCATTTCAATGGCCCACCTGGGTGGGGTTGAATCTCTGAGGGAGGGGCTGCCTCCTCTCCCCAGAGCCCTGGGAAGGAGTAAGATGGCCACCATCCTCCGTGGCCACAACTCAGCAATAGCTCTGAGAGCCCTCCAAATCCCGAGTGTCCCCATACAGTTCCAGTCCAGACCTCCCTCCCTCTGCCAGAGCCCAAGGTGAGTGGCTGTGGCTGTTTTGGTGCTCTGTCTCGGCCATCTGTGCTGTGGATTGGGCTTGGGAATTTAACCCCGAGGGCGCTGCTCACAGCTAAGACCGCTGCTGTCTATGGGCTCCCAGCCTCCCTCTTGCACCTCCGCAATCCTACCAGGGTCGATTCAGTGTCCCTGGTTATATGTTCCTCACAAGCTGCTTTTCTGTTGCTTTTTCCTGACGATTTGTCTTTATTTTAGTTGTAATTCCAGTTTGGTCCTGGGAGATGGTCTGTGTAGCTTCCATTCACTCTGCCGCCATTTTGGAATCCAGATGCTTTTTATTTTCTTTGTTGTGTATTCCAAACCCATGATTATCGAAGGGGCTTGCTTTTCCTGTTTCTTTCCCTAAAAATACCTGATCCCAGGTATTGTCATCCTCTGTCTTTTCTTTTCATTCAGGCTTCATCTTGACCATCAGAGTGGTCTACTTGACCATTCAACTTACTTACTGTCTACTTTCCCTGGCATAAAACTCCTCCTTCTCAGGTCACTCTCTCCCCTATCTATGTTTATTTATTTATTTATTTATTTATTTATTTATTTATTTATTTTATTGTGTAGTAATATGTTTATTTATGTCTTCATTTTTCTGTCATCCCTACCCTCACCTGTAATTAGAAATAAGTTCCATGGATCAGGACCTAACTGAGTAAATGTTGAATTTATATGGCAGTGCACATAAAACATAGTCTCTACTCTTAAGGATTTATTACAAGTACTAAAAATAATAGAGAGTATATCAAAAGCTATTGAAGGCAATATGTTCAAAACTTTTTAAGTGTTATTATATCATAAGATTTTGAGGAAAGACTACTTCTAGCTAGAACAAATAAACAAAATTTTGTGATGCAAGTGATCTTTTGGTTACTCAGTGAAGGTCTGAGATCTGAGGGTGGTTTTAGAGGACTATGTTCAGGGCAAAGCATAGGCAAATATTTTTAAAGACACATGATGTTGTCCCAAAGTACAATGACATGTATCAAGGAAGGAATACCAGATGAGGTGGCCATGGCCCTTCTGGGGATTCCATTAGTTCTTTCATGGTGTGGAAAAATGCTTCCCCATTATTCAAATGAAGGGATGTGAGACACCTTTTCTTGGAGATTTCAAAACAGTAACTCAATAACTTATTTTAAGAAATTATATTGTTCTCTGGAAAGAATAAATGGACATAGCTTATATAAAGACTATGTGTATCTTCCGGCTACCTGGATAAACCATGATTTAACTTCCTAGGCACAAGAGATCATCTCTTAAATAATATTAGAGATAATTTCAAAGAATCCTAAATCTGATATTTCTTTCTCTCACCTATCTTCTCCCCTAACTAAAATAAAGGACAATATCTATGACTATAGAGAAAAAAAGGCCTGGAAATTATTCTTTGTTGCACATAAAGTTAATAAAAAAGTGCTCTCTCCTCCCAGATGACATTTAAGCCTTGCCAGTATCCCAATCACTCACTCCCTGTCCCTCACCTAGATATTTCCTTTTGTAATAATCTTGTTCTTCTTGTAGCAACACAATTCTCTCCAACAGCCTTCTATATTCTTGTAGGCAATGGTCTGTGTCTTCCCTATCAGCACAAAGGACACAATGAAAGAGATCTAGAGGTCCAGCATTAAGTGCAGAGCCAGGGAGAGAGGTTTTTGGCAATGACATAGCCCTAATTATTATACTTATGAGCACTGTCAGATAAACCACCCAATTAGACCCCTGCTGCCACCTTGCTTCTATGCTCCTGTAGTCTGATCTTTTCCAAAGCCAAGTCCACCCAGCCATTAAAATAAATAAGAAGGCTGATACTGCCTTTCAGTTTCTTTGCAGAAGAATTAGTTAAGAACATACACGCGCGTGCGCGCATGCACACACACACACACACACACACACACACCAGAACCAGTGGCATTGAAGATTTCATCATCTGTCTGACAAGAGGATATTTAATTAACTCTCATACCTGTCTTTCCCTGCATGAGACAAACAAATCAAGGAGCTTTGGAAGAATAATTAATTCAAGATGTAAAACCAGCATCAGATTAAAAAACCAAAACAAAAAAAAGAAGAAGCAGTAGGAGTCTGCAGTGTTTAATTATCAAGGATAAGGAACCTAAGGACCCTTGCTAAGAGCTTTGCTACCAAACATTCTTCTGAAGTTGGGACCCAGATGGTACTGATCTACCAAATATATATATATAAAATAAACCCAGGCTACATCAGAAGACAAAGAGCGTACCTCAAAAAATGCATCTGGAGTGTGAAAGTAGCTCTACTATCTCACTCTGGAAATGTGTATATGGAGAATTATTTTCCCAATGGTAAGTGTAAGTTTGCAGTATTAGAGAAGAATCTTTTCCCACCATTAATTTATGCATGCACAGGGGCCCTAGCTGCTTCTTCCATCTTTAATCAGTTTGCACGTGGGAACAGAAGTAACTTCTTTGTTGATGAATTTGGAAGGTGTACCTGAGTGTGCTCAGTTTTACTTCTCCTGCTCTCCACTTTGAGACTGAGCCTGTCAGCAGGAAGCTTCTATTTTCTGCCACAGTCCCCCAAAGGGAAGCATTTGATTTTCTTGTTTCTCCTGTGATGAGATTAAGCATTAACAAGATCATTGTATCATCATATCAATCAATATGCATCCATTCAAAGATATAAAAATTGGAGAATTGTCTTAGGGGAGAGTTCTCAAATTGAGCAACACGGGTCAGGAAACCCTAGGATGCATTTACAAGAAATGTCAAACAGAGAACAAGTTATCATTTTACTTCCTGTAGCTACTATTACATTTCCATCAATAATAGTTTGGAGCAATTAATTCATAAAACGAGCAACTTGCCTGGCCTTCTGCAACCAGTCATTTGCTTTTTTTGTGACAACTTTAGTAATGGTTTGTTCTCCATTCTCTGTAAAGGACTCCACACACTGTGGCCTCAGACTCTTCTGACTCTGACTCTTCTCTCTCAAAACATCTTGATTCATAACTGGCTTTGCAAATTTTTATGTCAAGTCAAGTTTAGTTCTCCTCTTTTTCCCCAATAGACAGTGCTTTGGACTGTCTCCAGATTTCCAAGCTTTTCAACCTGGGATTTTTTTTTTCCTCTTTATACATCTGACATAGACAGCCAATAATAATCTCCTCCTGTAATGTAGCTAGGGTCAAAGTTTAGGCCCTTCAAAGGATTAATGTCTAACTTTTACCATGTACCAGGAACATTTAAAATACTATAATACTGCCCTGGCCCCTTGGGGCTCAGTTGGTTGAGCATAGTCTCATGCACCAAGAGGTCACCAGTTCGATTCCCAGTCAGGGCACATGCCTGGGTTACCAGATCCATCCTCACCCAGTAGGGGGCATACAGAAGGCAGCCAACCAAAAGTTCTCTCTCATTGATGTTTCTCTCTCTCTCTCTCTCTCTCTCTCTCTCTCTCTCTCTCTCTCTCTCCCCCTTTCTCTTTCTAAAATCAATAAAATATATCTTTAAAATATTATAATACCACCAATAATATAAAAATACATAACACAAGCCCTGGCCGGTTTGGCACAGCGGTTAGAGCGTCAGCCTGCGGTCCAAAGAGACCCAGGTTCGGTTCCCGCAAAGGGCATGTACCTCGGTTGCAGTTTGTCCCCGGCCCTGGTTGTGTTGTGCGGGTGGCAGCCACTCGATGTGTCCCTTTCACGTCGATGTTTCTCTCTCTCTCTTCCTCTCTCTCCCTCCCACTCTATCTGAACAAAAAATGAAAAAATGTCCTCGGGTGAGGATAAAAAAAAAATACATAACACAAGGTTATTAATTCCAGCATTTTTTATAAATGAGTAACATCGGGAGTTTTTCAAATGTCCCTGCATAGGAAATGAATTGAATAAACTATGATTTATCCTCATAATAGAGAATTATGCAGTATGAATGAGAAAGATCTCTATGAAGTGATGTGGAGGAATTTCTTGGTTATATTGTTAAGTGAAAAGGGACAAAGCACCTATGAATGTCTATAGTAAGCTACTTTTATGTAAAGAAAAGGAATATAAAATATATATGTATCTGATGATTTGTGTAAAAATAAACACAAGAAGAATAAACCAGAAACTAATGAGATTGGCTACCTAAAGGGAGAAGGTGAGATTGGGGTGAAAATAATAGGGGATGGGAATGGGGTAAAAAGGTGAAGGGGGACTCACACCTCTCTGAATGTAGCTTTTAAAAATATATATTTTTTCTTTATTGATTTTAGAGAGAGAGGAAGGGAGAGGGAGAGAGAGAAAGAAACATTGAGAGAGAGAACATCAATTGGCCGCCTCCTGCATGCCCCCCACTGGGGATCAGGCCCACGGCCAGGGCATGTGTCCTGACCAGCAATCAAACTGGTGACCTCTTGGTGCATTGGTCGACACTCAACACTCAATCAGTGAGTTACACCAGCCGGGCTTGAATGTAGCTTTTGTTCTGACCTTTAGTATAGACCTGAAAATGAATGAATGAATAAAATCAACTGAATTGCCAACAATACCCAAAATAGAATACAAAAAAATGAATTAAACTATATTACAAATAAATGATATAACTACATTGAAATAAGTAGAAGAAGAAAACAAATTTAAATAACCTTGGAAAATCATTTTTGATTTTTTGATTATATATTCTGTAAGGCAAAAAGAAATTTACACAAATATTATCCTCTATTTCATAAATTTGGTTTTCACAAAAGTGTGGTTTAGCAATTCTGAAACAACCTCGTATATATACAAGAATTGAATAGATAAATAAACATAAATATTGTGACTAATGAAGGCCACATTGCTCATTGTTGGGGGAAAAAAAGCTGGATGGAGGAACTCTGTTATTTTCACTATTAAGTCTAATATTTCAAAATAAAAATTTTAAAAATGCTATATTTAAGCCTCTTATTAGCACTATTGCATAGACATTATTACTCCTCCTTAATACAGTGTTATTAAATAGGAGTAAAAATAGAAAGTACATACATTAATGTTACTAAACAAATGAGATATTAGACCTAAGTCTATTTGACTAATATGAACAAGTTTTCCCAATAAACTAACCTGCTAAATCTTTCTATGGTTGATGAATTCTAAAATTGAATATGACAAGAGTCATCTTTGTCTTTTCCTCATGGCCCAACGTATAATGGACAATAATATTAACATACTCCTGCTTTAGAGGACAACAGAAACTAGGAACAGTTATGTAATATTACAACAAAATGAATAGTGATTGCTTCCAAATTTACCTGGAATCAAAATTGACTGAACAAATTAAACAGTAACATCTCCTGTAATCTTTATGCTCTATATCACCACTTTAGTAAAGGGAAGTGGCTTGTCTACCTTATCTTGAAGAGCTAACATCATTTAGAGGTCTGCTATATGTATGCTAGACTCTCTGCTTAGAGGTTTATATGCAGTATTAACTTCCATCTTCACAGTCTTCTGTGGGTTAGGAGCTGGTGTAATCCTCATTATCACAGGAGGACACGGGATGGGGTAGGTAACTAACACAATGGGAAATTTGAATCCAGACTTTTAGTCTGACTTGCTCTTACTAACTGAACAAAATGTTCAGTATAAATGGAGGATAAGTGCATTTTACTGTAATATGCTGTCCTTGTCTCTTCTTTCTTTGGTCTCTTTGGAAACTCAGTGTGCTTCTAGTACATAATTATGACTGCTGATTTCTCAAAAAGGTCAAGCAGTGCCCCTCAAGGTGCATTTTTCCATCACACACTATACAAGCATATCTCTTCCAGCTTTGTCATTTGTGGTTATAGATTTCCTATATTTTCAATTATGTTCTTTTTGGGGAAGGTTAAATCAGATTTGAGGGCAATGAAGGGTTAATGAAATGATTGTGGTGTAATTCTTCATTATTAAACATCTCCCCTTTAGTTGTCACCTTCGATGATTTTATTTTGGAATTAAAAAAAAAAAGAAGAAGAATCTCCTGGGGCAGCATAACAGAGCAGGCTAATAAAGGAAAGGAGAGCTGCATGCTCTTCAGCGATTTTGATCACAGTGGAAAAGCATGTTACTTGTCAAAGGTGCTATTAGGAAACTCACTGAGATATGAAAAGTAGAACCAGAAAAAAAACAACCCGCTTTGCTTTCCCCATCGCTCAGGAATATTTGTATTTGTTTGTTTAAAATGACAGTTTGAAATGTAAGACAGAAAATGCCTGGGTGACATGAACCTTTGTTTTCTGTTTGATGCTTATTGTATATGGGGATCCAGTAATTCCCAATTATTTCCAACCCTTCCTCTCCCCTTCTCCAAAGTGACTTCAAAATGATGTGATTAGAACTCTTGGAACTTAAAGTTGTATCTTAATTATAGGAAAAAAAAGTAAAGCAGAAGGGAGATGGCAACGATAAATATGTGGGGTTGTGTTTAACCTAAAGCGAAATATATTTGCTCTATTCTTAATCTTTATTACATAGCCATTTTGTGGAAAGTGTTCTGGTTGATGCTTTGCTTTTCTGATGAAAAAAGCATTTATATTACTCAAGTTGTTAAAATAATGGATAGGAGTGCCACGTTTTTTGGTTTTTGTGGTTTTTCCCCAGTTTAGAGGCATGGCACATCATCATCCTGGGCTCTATGTCTCCACATTTCTTTTGGAAAAACACACTGGCCCCAGAAAGAGTTTGGTTTGATTCATATAGAGACTCCACATTTAATTATATCTACACACACCTTTATTCCAAATAAAGTCACATTCTGAGGATCCAGGTAGATATATCTTTGTGTGTGTGTTGGCGGGGGAGGGGGGTACAAATTTTTTTATTACTTTCTTCTTTTATTGGGAAGCATATAGTTCAACCCACTACAGGGCAGTTACCACATTATATTATAATTCAGTTGTTGTTTTATCTTTCTCCTAGACTACAGCTCCTCAGATGTAAGGCTCATGCTCACTCATTTTGCATACTGGTATTTAGCACTCTGACACACATTTGAGACTCAGTAAGTTGAATAAATACATGAATGGAAATATCTTGAACACTTCTATACGTATTTCTAGGCTTTAATTTCCTAATCTTTAAAACGAAAGGCTTACTTTAGTTGATTTATTTTGATTCCTTTCAACATTTAATGAATAGTAAAAATAGGCAGGGCACTAAAATCTGGTACTCTCAGCCTCTTAGCAAAACTTTTCAAAAAGATTATCCCTTTTATCCTTTGATAATTTAAAATAAATTGATCTGGGAAAGGAAGTGTTTTTTTGTTTGTTTGTTTTACTTTTTAAATGTGTTTTTCATAATGCTTGCCTTGGATGTAAGCCAATATATGTAGCAGTATACACTTGGTGCCCTTATAGTGACATAAATATCATATAAGTGAGAAACTGGACTTATGATCTGACAGGAAAGAACTTGTTTATGGAGATAAAGTAATAGAACTTTCAGTCAGTGTAGTTGATGCCATGCTATGGAGCCTAGCTTCTCTTTTCCCAACTGAGACAAACATTTTCCCTAACTGCTAAGAATATTGGCAAATGACAGTGTTCAGCTGAGTCACTTTCTAGGAAATGCCCTTAAAGGGGTGGGAAACCTTTTTTCTGCCAAGGGCCATTTGGATATTCATAACATCATTCGAGGGCCATACAAAATTATCAACTTAAAAATTAGCCTGCTGTATTTGGTCAGGCTAATTTGGTGAGGCATGTGATGCTAGCTGGTATTGAATTCATAGGCCTTATATGGCCTGCGGGACAGATGTTCCCCAACCCTGCTAGAGGAAGAGAAGATCTTTGTCCAAGTTGTGGACCTCACTGGGGGTAAACCTCAATCAGTGTAGTGGGGAACAGTAAGGGATATAAAGGCCCAGCCCCCTTGTTTCAGGGCCAGTCATCTCTGAAGGGCCACCTTGGCACCGAGCTCTGGTGGGATCAGCTTTGCAGTCCAACCCCTCTCTCTGCCCAGGTATACTTCCTTCAAACCCAGTCAGTTGTTGAGCTTGAGGGCACGCTCCAATACACTCTGTGCAAAGCTCTGTTCCAGCGTCTATTTTCTTTGGGCCTAAACCCGAGACACCAAGCCTGTTCTCGGGCAATCATTCAGTATATCTCTTGCATAGCCTTACTCTTTAGAGCTGCACTGTCCATTATGGTAACCACTAGCCACATATGGTTGTATACATTTAAATGAGATAAAACTGAATGAAGTAAAAACAGAATTCAATTCTTCTGCCACACTAGTCATGTTTTAAGTGCTCAATAGTCTATAATATTGAACAGCACAGATATTTTCATCATTCTGTTAGTCAGTGTTGTAGTCTGCTCGGGTTGCCATAACAAAATACCATAGAATGAGTGGTTTAAACAGCAGATATTTATTTCTGACAGCACAGTCATGTTCTGATGAGGGCTCTTCCTGGCTTACAGATGGCCACCTTGCTGTGGCCAAGGAAGAAACAGAAAGTAAGCTCCCAGGTGTCTCTTCTAAGAAACGGCACTAATCCCATCATGACGCTCCCACCATCATGACCTCATCAAACCTAATTACTTTCTAAATGCCCATCTTCACATACTATTACTTGTGGTTTAGGGCTTCAACATATGAATGTTGGGAGGACACAGTTTTGTTTGTATCACACAGTGCTGCTTTGGAGCACAGAAGAACTCCAGTTATACTTCTGAGCCTCTATTCCACTTCTAACGCAACCTGGAACTATCTCTACAGTACTTGGTTGCTTTTTCCCCCTAACTTTGCAGTTATTTTCCAAAACTGAATAGACTTCCAAAATAATTGTAGTAGTTTATTAATTTACTAGTAGTCACTATTTTATTGAAAAGGTAAAATACAGATCTGTTGTATAACCAGATGGGTTTATCTTATTTCCTTTCCCCCACGGTACCTAGTGTTTTTTAGTGTGTTTTCTTTTCTTTTTTTTTTTTTAAGGGGAGGATGTGATAGAAGGGAGAGCAGATTTTAGAGCCAGGATATTCTTGGATCCTTATGCAAATAGTAATCTATCGGTCCCCTCCAAATGCCCCCACAGAAATGAATGCTGATGTCTGTGGCCTGACATGGGATTCACAGGTCTGCCTTCTATACTGGATGTCTTTTTCTGGATTCACTTTTATGGGCATCCTCCTCCATTCTCCATAGTGTCGCATCTGTTGAAAGCAACTGATGGGATTTTAGAAAGCTGAGAGAAAGTAGAAAGGGAAGAAACTAATTGGAATAACAACAATGGCAATTAAAGATATATATGGAAAATGGGTTGGAGATAAGAAAGAAATAAAATACAGAACAAAACTAGAATATAAATACATTCTCTAATCTGGAATAACATTTTCATTCCTGTACTTCCAATTACATATGATATAACAAGGATGTAATACTAAAAATACACATACAGATGTCTGTGTGTAAATGGTGTCTGTGTGTGTGTGTACATACCACATGGTATTAGCTATTTGAAGATTGATTTGGGGGGTAAAAATTGGTAACCATACTTTTTTTCTTTTTATATTTTATTAGTGTATTACATGTAAATAGTTTCTTTAAAAGCCCTATACATTTTGACTCTTTAATTCATACTAGTTCTTTTCTCCTTTTGTATACTGGTTGAGAAAGGGGGTGAAAAAAACTTTACCTGTACTAAACTTTACCTGTAATAATGCTCACCAAAATTTCTGAATACCAAAATTACCAGAAACCTGTAAATAAAAAATTTCATTTGCTCTTTAAAAATTGGCATTGTAATTCCCAATGTAGAGAAGGAAGAGAGAATAAATAGCAATAACTTGTCTAAATGCACATGACTAGATATTGATGAGGTGGTAGAAATAAAAATTTGTACCCAGAGATTTTGAATCAAAGAGATCTTGACCTCTATGCTAGTTTTATAACTAGCCTCCTAAAATCCTATCAAATGCTCATTGGTGAGTCCATACCACTAAGAATTAAGGTGGAATGACCATAAACAACTATTTGCATATAAGAAAAGAAATATTGTGGGTGATCATCAGGGCTTCTGGCTAATTCTATTCCTCTCCAGGACAATCACCCATAAATTATCTTACAGGGGGAAAAAGAAAAAAGAAAATCTCCTAAGCACTAGGGAAAAGTCTTAATAGAGGGGAAAGAAAGGGAAGTAGAAGTGTTAAGTTCTTCAGGTTAGGTTCTTCAGCTGAAAACTTTAAGTTGAGGGAGTAGCAAGAGTTAAGGCTATGCAAGTGGGGAGTATATCTTGCAGGTTCTTTCAGGCTATTAGAAGATGTTTGAATGTATTCAGGGCATAATAGAAAGTTACTGAAAGGAGTTAAGTAGGAGAATGATATTACCCAATTTACTACATTTTGAAAAGATTTCTTCTAAGTGTCAAGAGAATGGATGTAGAAAGATGACAAGGATAAAAGCAAGAAGGCAAATAGTCAAAGAAAGTTAAGGGTTGCTCGAGCAAGATGAAAGGAGATTGTGTGCATTTGGAATACAGTTCAATAACTTCAAACCAGAAAGCAAAAATATGAGATTGGTGTTTTCATGTAATTTTACTTTTTTTTCTGTAGGAACTGCTATTTTTGGAGGGAGAACTCTCCAGAGAAATGAGCAAGTTATGATCTTTGTGATACTAAGTATGTCTCTTTTATATGCCCTAAGTCTTGGTACCCTGTAGTTAGTTGGGTTGTAAGGATCCTATTCAGCAGTCTTTATCTAGATTCCCAGTTCCAGGATTTAGCTACTTTATTAACCACTGTCTTTGTATCTTAGATTTGATCACATATTTTATTTTGCATCTTTGCTTTGATTAAATGTGGCTGATTTTGCTGTGCTAATGAGGCCTTTTCCTCAGCCCACAAGAACCATTGCCACTGCTTCTCTGGCTAGTCCTATTCCTTGTTTGACTTAACACATCCTATCTTGATTCTAACAATGATTAGTGACCTTTCCCTCAGTATCACTGAAATTCTGTCTTCCTGGAAAATACTGGTCCAAACCATTTAATATAGGTTTAAAAAGCAGATCAAAGAGAAAAACAAAACAAAAACAGAAAACAAATCTCAAAGGAGCAGATGTTTGAGATTCATGACTATAGTTGGGTTGACATACCCTGGCAGAAGGTAAATACTTTCCTATGTTCTTTCAAATAAACTATTCAATCTTTACAGGTGCTCATTAATTTCTCATCACTTCTCTTTAGTGTGCTTCCTATTTTGATTTCCCTTTATTTTTGTTATTTTTCCAATGTTTGCCAACCATAGTTTTTATGAACATCAAAGGCAACTGTTTATAACTTCCTTTTCTAGTGACATTATTTTATTTCTCTTAAAATTTCTACAAGATACCAACTTATTTCTCACTGGTATCCTTTGTGGTTCTTCTGTATCTTTTGAGTCTGCATCTTCCTCTTGTTTATTAGATCTTGGTTAACTTAAGATATCAGAGGTAAAGGTTCAGATGTAACTGAAACTAAAGTTCTGCTGCCTGTTGCCACAAAAGCCAAACTTGCGAGACAGGTGCTGATGAAAAAGGAAAGAGGTTTATTTGAGTGCCAGCTACCCAAGAAGATGGGGGCACTCTTAGCCAAAGCCCTTCTCAACATCTTAGTGCAAACAGAGGTTTTTACAAGAAGGGAGAGGGAAAGCAGAACAAAGAAATCAAGGGAAGGGGTTGAAAAGTTCTCTGTGTGCAAGCCAGTACAGTCTATTCTGATAAGGACCTTGAAACTGGTCAAGTCATGATCTGATGTGCATCATCCTGGTCTTTGCCTTCCTGGTTCTACATCATCCTGGTTCTATGGTTGGAGGTCAGCAAGTCTCTCAGAATTGGGGTGATTGAATGTCAGAGCCTGCATCTTCTGAAGTTAGTTTCCAAGATTCTTATATTAACATGCTGTTTATCTACAAGCTACATATTGGTCAGAGTGAGCATTTACAGAAACAATGTCAAAATAATGGTAGGGTAGGTTATAATTCCCTTTTGTTACACAAAGAGAGTTTTCATCTCAGCTTCCTGACTTGTGGTACTTACAACTTTTTCCAGAGCACATTCTAGGTCTTCCTGCAAGGTTGAAAATTCAATATAATGCTATTAGCTGTTTCCCTGGCTTTTTTTTTTTTTTTTTGAAGAGCGGCAAGTATAAATCTTGAGTTTCATCACCACTGATGCTGCCATTTCTGTCTATCTGTCTAATTGTTATTGACCATGGAAAGTAGTTTTTGACTGAGGCACAATGTAAAGTAATATTGATTACAGTAAATGAACTTTTCTGCAGTCACCAAGTCAATTAAGGAAAAAAAATATCTAGAGTTGCATCTCATGTAACAAAGTCCAATTTTCATGTCACAGGTTCCTTGGCCTAGGCCTGGATATTTGCAATAAATACCTCCTTTTGTTTAATGTCAAAACCCTATTGCCTTGAGCAGAAGGACAGTAAAAAAATCAGTCTGTACTCCTGCTGTTCAAATAGAACAGAAGGAAATTAGAACAAAAACAGATTTTACTTTTAATCCTTCAAATAAGAAGCTTTTCCATGTGATTTTTTTTTTTTTATCAAAGCAATATACATTGTGTTCTAGGCTAACAATCAAGAAATCCGTATCAAGAGGAAATCAGCATTTTGCAGCTGCTGTCACACTGGCAGGAGGCTCAACTCTGATTTTGCTGAGATGACTGATAATGATAGCATTGTAGGTAGATGAAGCACCTTTCACCCTAACATGCTTTATAGAAATCACTCCTGCCAGCTGTGACTGCTGATGCTTAGGCCTCTAAGGACTCAGATGCAGTGACAGAAATGCCACATGGACGGGGAATGGGAAGAAAAACACAAGGCCATAGGACAGATATAGCTTATGGCTAGAGGCCCATTCAGGATCAGTGAAGAATTCTTAAGTTATACAGTACTCTTGAAATTTGAACATGGGGGTATGAAGGTCTGCAACCTTGAGATCTGCTCTGGTAACTTATCTACAGAAATTCACATTGGCCTTTGAACCCAGGGCCTCAGTGTCCCTGGGATGTAAAAGGAGAAAGTCAGCAAGTTAAACATATTATCAATATATCTGTTATTCTATTTAATTTTGATTGTATTTTCATAGTAATTTGTGCTATGAAAACAAAAAATAAGTGGATTGGTGTGTTACAGTGTATTTGAGTACTCAATGCCTGATAAACCCATGTATCATTATTACCAAAAGTGCATAGCTTACTTTTAATCATTGATTGTAACTCACAATATTGTAACATATAGTTTTTTTTTTTTTTTCTATTTGAGCCCCAAACTGTCATATGTGAATGACAAGGCTCATTGCTGTTATTGTTATTTTGTGTCTGTGTCATAGAAGAAAAATAAAGGGTTGTGAAATTGAAGCAACTTGTATAAAACCACACTGGCAGCAACTGATTGTTTAATACCAGATCCAGAGATGCCTTCCTCTAGAAAATGTTACTAAATGACTCTTGAGGCTAGTTACATCTTTGCTGACATGTATATTCAAAGTATGTCCCATAGAAAACTTTTCACTCCTAGGCCATAGAGTCTCAAACTCATCATTTACTAAATATGTTCTCCTTTTGAATATGGACTTTCTTGGTAATCAGTATCCTATGATTCTTGAAATTTTGTTTGTTTTAGAGATCATATTGCATTATTTTAGTGATTCATACTGGTTTTAAGAAGAATCCTATGCCATCACTGTCCACTATGTACTCCCCACTATGTTTATTTTATAGACTGCTTAATGAATTTCAGCCCTCTGGTGTCCAAGACCAAAATACTGAACATCTTCATTACAGCATTTGATTGCTACTAATTTATTATAAGACAATAATTAGTATAATTACATTATCCTACTGAATAATTCAGCCACTATCCCCTGCCTGCCTTTCTGCAGATATAATACTTGCCATAGTTCTAATATGAGTCATCAAGTCTTTTGCCAATTTCACCCAATGATAATTGGTTTAAATAAAAACTTCCCAATTCATTCCTATAGCTCTATAGATTTCTTCTGAAGATTAAATCATAGTCATAAAATAAGGCTGTGTTTTTTGTGCTTTACACCTCAGTGGCTGCCTCCTGTGGATAGTTGAACAGGTTGTGCGCTGAGCAATCATACTTAAAGACCTTGCACCACACCAGTGACAATAATCATTTCATTAAATCATTGAGTGCCTATTATGTGTGTGTTTTTTTTGTTTGTTTTTTAAATAGGAATGTAGTTAAACAAGATGATCTAGGTGTCTGTTTTTATAGAAACAGTATTTTGGTGTGTGGTAGTGGGGAGATGTAAATAAATAACCAAGAAAATATATTACAATGAGATCACCTAACTCCTGTTAGAATACTAAATTGTCAGTTTCTTTCTTTATTTCTATAAGACTTTTGCTTCATGTATTTTGATGCTTTGTTATTAGATGCATACATGTTTATAATTGCTCTATTTTTCTGATGGATCTATATACTTATTTGGTGTGACAAAAATAAAATGAGGTAATGTGAGAGGAACTTGAGAGCTCTTTTAGACAAAGAGGTGAGGAAGGGCATCTCTGAAGATGTGTCATTAAAACTAAGATCTGAATAAGAATGACCCAGCCAAGCCCTGATCTGGAAAAGAGCATTTCAGGCAGAGAGAAGTCCAAAGAGCAAATGAAGAGAAAATGCTTGGCTGGAGTTTAGTAAGCAAGAGTAAAGTGATACTAGTTAAATTTAGGAAAGTGAAGAGAGGAGGAACAGATTATATAGGAACTAACAGATCAGAGTAGAGTTCAGATTTCATTTTAAATGTAGCACGGAGGGAGCAGAGTATTTTGTGCAATCACATGAAGATGAAAGAGAGCCTGACTTATTGCAAGAGTGCAAATTTACTGTTCGATTTCAGCACAGGTAATGTATTTGTGTGAAGCCTTGGGCATTAGCTGTTTAAATTTTCTTTGAGAGTTCCTGGAAATCAAGGAAGAATTGCAATCTGATTTCTCTTTTTATTATTATTATAATTTTAAAATTTATATTTATTATTGAAAATATTACAGATGTCCCTCCTGCTTTCCCCCATTTACTCCTCCTCCCAGTCCCCTACCCCCGCCTTCACCACACTATTGTCTGTGTCCATTGGTTATACATATATGCATATAAGTCTTTGGTTTATCTCTTTTTTAAAAATCCTCACCTGAGGATATTTTTCCATTTATCTTCAGATAGAGTGAGAGGGAGGGAAGGAGGGAGGGAGAGAGAGATAGAGAGAGAAACATTGATGTAAGAGAGACACATCCACTGGCTACCTCCTGCACTACCCCAACCAGGGCCGGGGACCAAGCTGCAACCTAGGTGCGTGCCCTTGACCAGAATCAAACCCTGGACTCTTTGGTCTGCAGGCCAATGCTCTAACTGCTGAGCCAAACTGGCCCAGGCTGGTTTATCTCTTTCTGCCCCCTACCCCCCTTCTCTCTGAGGTTTGTCAGTCTGTTCCCTGCTTTCATGTCTCCGGATCTATTTTGTTCATCAGTTTATTTTGTTCATTAGATTCCACATATAAGTGAGATCAATTGATACTTGTCTTTCTCTGACTGTCTTATTTTTAGAAAGAATTATGGGGAGAATAGATTAGAGAGCGATGATACTGGAGATAGGTTAACCATTGTATTGGTTTTCTGTTAATGCGTAAAAAATTACCACAAATGTAGTGGCTTAAACAAAACTCATTTATTAACTCATACTTCTGTATGTAGGTGAGAAGTCTGAGTGAGCTTAAGATCTTGCAAAGTTGCCAGCATGGGTTGGCTAAGATATGCTTTTATCTGGAGGCTGTGGAACATGTCCAAGCTGTGCTTCCCTGAGCAGCATTATCAGAAACTTAACACTGAAGGAGAGAACACTTAGGTCACTAATGCAGTCTAAGTAGTAACTAAAGAAATTAACAAGCAAGTAACAATAACAAACCCTGGAAACAATAACAAACCACTAGAACATCTAAAATGTTCACTTTCCTACAACAACAAAATGATGACATATGCAAATAAACAGGAAGGTATGGCTCATATACTAAGGGGGGGAGGGGGGAACACACAACAGAAACTGCCTGGAAAAGTGACTAAATTTTGGATTTAAGAGATAAATACTTCAAAATAGCTGTTACAAATTTTTAAAGAACTGAAGAAAACCGTAATTAAAGAAGTAAAGGAAAGTATGGTGAGTGGGAGCTGGGCCAAGGAAATTACTCCAGATAGTAATGTGAATCCATCAGAAATGTTAAAAAGGATGGTTAATATATCAAAAATTATAACCATATATTTGCTTTTCTTTTTTCTCTCAGCTGTTTTAAAAGACATATAATTATGTAAATAATAGTTATAACAAAGTATTTTTGGGTTTGTAACTTTACTAGACACAATATGCATTACAATTATCCCACAGAAAGGGAGAAAACAAAGCTACATGGGAGTAATGTTTATGTATGTTACTGGAATTATGGTATATAAAACTGAGGCTGATTATGATTAGTTAATGTGTAAACTGTAGAGTCACCACTACAAAAACTAATAAAAAGTGAAAAAAATCATTCAATCAGTCAAGAAATTTAAAGTTTTATTAGAAAATATTTGCTTAATGTAGAAGAAAGCAATAAAGAAGAAGAGAGGAACAAAGTAGACATGAGACACGTATAAAGAAAAAAGTGAAATGGCAGATGTCCATCCAGCTACACAGAAATAACACAAAGCATGAATGGATTAAACAAGATCCATTCAAAAGTCAGAGTATGTCAGACTGGATTAAAAAAAATAAAAAGCAACAGCCATCTACACAAGAGTCACGCTTTATATTCAACGATAAAAGTAGATTACATGTAAAAAATAGAAAAAAAATATATTATGCAAACTGTGATCACAGAAAGATGAAGGGGTTATACTAATATGAAACAAAATAGGCTTTAAAGCAAAGAATATACCTGGAGATATGGAGAATATTTTTTTAATGATAAAATTCATAACAATAAAATAATTAATCAAAAAGATTGAACAATTATAAATATGTGTGCTCCAAATAACAAAGCATCAAAATATATGAAACAAAAGCTTTACAGAAATGAGGAGAGATATTGACAATTTATCATTCTAACAGGTGTGAGGTAATATCTCATTGTGGTTTTTATTTGTATTTCCTTTATCATTAGTGATGTTGAGCATTTTTTCATGTACCTCTTGGCCATTTTTATGTCCTTGGAAAATGTCTGCACATATTTTAATCAGATTGTTTTTTTTTTTTCCTATTGAGTCCTGTGAAGATACACACACACACACACACACACACACGTATGTATCTGGTAAACCTCTTATTGGATATATCATTTAGAAGTATTTTTTGCCATTCTATATATGGGTGAATTATTTGACATATGAATTATATCTGGAAGCTGTTAAAAATATTTTTCAAACGTAAGAGTTATTACTGATTGCCATGAATGTTTAGTTCTAATATGTAAATCATATAGAAATTCATTTTTAAAAATAACAATCTTAAAAATTACACTACTATAATTTCATCCAACTATTTCTTCTTGTACATGTTGCTTTGAACCCACCCATTATTCTGATTTTCTATTTTAAATGACATCTGTATTATCAATCTAAAAAATTGGTGCCCCCAAAATGAACATAATGGTCATGGTGAACAGATCTCACCTTCTCTTTACCTAGACAGTCTCCATTAAAGATACAATCTAATATCACCTTAGATCCATTTATCCCTTTCTAAATGCTCACAAAACAACCTTTAACTTATTAGTTCTAAACTGTGGACCCGAATCTATATCAAACTCACTTTTACTCATTTATATAAATTTACTTCTTGCACTTCTTATAAATTATTTACACACCCTTTTCCAATCTTCATGCATTCTCAAAGTTTGCCGATCATATTTTAGGGATCTCAGTGCCTCAATCTCATTATAACATTTTTACTTCTTTTAAAAACTTGACTCCAATTTCATCTTGTAAATGTTTGTTTTGTGTCATCTATATATCTATTTATCTATCAATCATCCATCCATCCATCCATCCATTTATTTACTTATTTAACTTGAAGCTCATTTTCTTTGAAAGTTAAGGAGCAGTTGATAAATTTGTCTTTAGAGCTTTTAGTTATTATCATTGTGTAAGCAATGCCAAGCTGAAGGTCTATCTTTCTTTTTTAAATTGATTTTTATTAATTTTTTTATCTTAATTGTTGAAAGTATTACAGATGTCCCTCCTTTGTCCCCCATTGACCCCCTTCTCCCCTCTCTTTTATCTTTTCCATCAGAAAATAACTTTGAAAGCCCCCTTTGGGTTGATTAACCAAAAATATGAGCTCATGTAGTGCCTTCTCTTTCCTATACCATTTTATAATAAGTATACAATCTTGTATTACTTAATGACAAAGATATGTTCTGAGAAGTGCTTTGTTAGGTGATTTTATCCTTGGGCAAATATCATAGAGTGCACTTACACAAACAAAGATGGTGCAGCCTACTGCACACCTAGGCTTATGGGATAGCCTATTGCTCCTAGGCTACAGACCTGTATAGCATGGTACTGTACTGAATACTGTAGGCATTTGTAACACATTATAAGTATTTGTGTATCTAAACAGATCTAAACATAGAAAGAATTTGTTAAAAATATGGCATATAAGATAAACAATGCTACACCTGTATTAGGCACTTATGGTGAATGGAGCTTGCAGGACTGGAAGTTGCTCTGAGTGAGTCAGAGTGAGTGTGAGTGAACGGAAGGCCTGGAACATCAATGAGCATGAACGCTACTGCAGATTTTATAAACATGGTACACTTGGGCTGCACCAAATTGTAACAAATATTTTCTTTAATAATAAATCAACCTTAACTTATTGCAACTTTTTTACTTTATAAACTTTAACATTTTTTAAGCTTTTGACTCTTTTATGATAACACTTAGCTTAAAACACAAGCACATTGTACAACTGTATGATATTTTATTTCTTTATATTCTTATTCTATAAGCTATTTTGTATTAACCTTTTTGTTATACTTTTAAAATTTTTTTGTTGAAAAACTAAGACACAAACACACACTTTAGCCTGGGCCTACCACAGAGTCAGGGTCATCAATATCACTCTCTTTCGCCTGTACAGCTTGTCCCCCTGGAAGGTCTTCGGGGCAATGGCATGCATGGTGCTGTCATCTCCTACTATAACATGTCTTCTTGTGGAATATCTCTTCAACGACCTACCTAGGGCTCCTCTTGAGGAGACATCACACTCTTTTCAGAAATATGTTCATGGTGGTTTGCTTGGTTTGTTTCTTTTTTTCATCGTGGATTTGCTTACAAGCAAAACCCTGTGCCAAGGTGCTCCACAGACACCACTGAACTCACAGGGGCACGATGAGATATTAAATTTTCAAGGTAAACATGATCATAGTTGGCATTTATTGGACACCATGTTAACTATTAGCTAGAGGTAGTTCACAGTTTCAACAGCAAATCATGCTACCTTTCTTTTAGTGTCATGTATCATATTACTTTCATTTTGGCAGTTGTGATAAAAAGCAAATGTGGTGTGAAAATGGATGTGGACCAGGAAATGAGGATGGCAATATGTAATCTGATCCCAAGGTTTGAGAAGCTGTGCAGTGCCCAGCAGGTACACACAGCCCATTAATCAGTATTGAAGTTAAGAAGGAAATAAGCATATCTTTTAATCATTTATTTTATGTGTATTATTTTTTCAGGCAGTTAATAAGTTAAGACACAAATACTTTCCAAGTGTCTGAACCTATTTTCTTAAACTGAACTGTTAGTTTTATTTGTTTGTTTGTTTTCCCAAGAGTGCCATGAAAAATTACTGAGACAGTAAGGGCACTGAGAACCAAGAAAGACTGGGAACCTCTGGCCTAATGCAATAAAATATGTTTGAATTTTCCATGTGGCTAAGTACTCCACATCTGCTTCATTTTTTTTATGTTATTTCCTTGATTCTCATTCATATATATAATAGATTATTTTTTATACAATCTAAGTATAATAACATTTTTAAATTGTGTTCCTCATAAAACATCTATGGAAGGGGTTATGATATACTTACTTGTGTCACCTTTAGATTAATATAGTTACATCACCACTGTTGGCCTTGACCTCTCCTCCCCATCTGTGAAATAAGAGCATGGATTATTTTATATCCTCAGTCCCTTTCTAAGCTAACATTCTGTGATGCTGCAAACCTGGGAAATTCTTGAAATATATTGATAGGGTCATCTAGATGACCCCATGGTTTAAGAGAGAGAGAATGTCTTCTGTCTTGAAGCGGTGTTTTGATATGTGTGTGTGGAGGTTGCTCTAATACAGATATGTCCAAAATAAAGGATACCAGTGGGAGGCCTTGGATAAGGAGGTGTTGACACCTAGGTACTTGAAACTAAGATCACCTGGACACTGTGGAGTGGGCACTTTTAAAAAATTTATTTATTTTTATTGTTGAAAGTATTACAGATGTTCCCCTTTTCTTCCCCTATGTCCACCTCCACCTAGCTCCTGCCCCATCCCAGGCCTTCACCGCCCTATTCTCTGTGTCCATGGACTATGCTTATATGCATATAAGTTCTTCGGTTAACCCTTTATAATTTTACTTGAGTCTTGGAGTTGGAAGAAGGGCACAGTGGAAGAAAATGACCACATTGTAGAGAGCCATATACTTAGAACTCAGGCCTGTCATCCAAAGTCCTGAAATTCGTGTCATATGTACGAAGAAAAGTTCAAAACCATTTTCCTTTGATTCTCAAATGCAAAATCCCAGGATACTTCCTTTAGTGAGGTAGATAACAGCTAGATTGTGCGTGCAGGCAGGCAGAGTTGGCTCTCTAGATATTTACGGAGATATAAATGTCCCTGACTTTACTTTTCTAATATTGCAGGTGCTGCTTTTATACATGAATAAACTCTTAATTACAATTCTGAAGATACCTTTATCATGCTGTCAATGCTATTTAAAGCAACATTGAATGCTTTCTCAGATATTTTTTTTGAAAAAGGCTCTGCCTATGTGGAGCATGCATTTTCTTTCATGCCCGTGCCTGTCACCTAGCTTCACTCTTTTATGCTTTGAATAGTTCTCTCATGCCTTCTGTGTATTGTATTAATATCTGTCACTTACTGCCTCTTATATCCTTTTTATCTCCATCTTCTCGGTTCCTCTGTGGGCTGAACTTTAAATTATTTTCTCTCTCTTATTTTCCTCACTCTGCCGTTTCTCTCTGATGTTTTTCTCTCGCAGCGCTGTAATGCATTGTTCCTTGCAGAACCTTCTTGTTGCTATGTTCATTTATTTTCCAATAATCTTCATTAGATCTTTTCTTTTGTAATTTTTTGAATTCTTTTTAATCCCTTTTATGCAAATTCCTATTTAACTCTTTTAGTTAGCCTGCTCGCTGATCTTCCTTTGACAATTTTATTAGTCTCCTCTCATCATCTTTAATTTTTTTCTTGATGTCTCTGAAATATAATCTCCCCACTTTCCTTTTACTGTTTCCACAATTCTTCTCCTCTGTCTCATCCCCTATTCCTGGCCTTAGAGTTTAAATAATTGTTTTAGGTAATCTCTTGGCCTCTCCTACTTGCCTTCCCTTGGAACTGGTTCCTGCAAAAGAGCTGGCTACTCGGAAGGGCTTGGTTATCTAAGGGAGGGTCCAGCTGATACTCTGTAGCACCTAAAGCAACAAGCTAGGCCTGAGAGATGACAAATTGAGAGGCAGGGCTGGAGGCCACCTATATGGGTTGAAAGATGTTCAAGTTACATTGTTACAAAGTTTTGTAGGTCACTTATACTATTCATTGATTTTCTATATTGGCCCAAGAAAACACAGTTGTGTGATGGGATCCTGGCATTGCTTACTTTCTTTCTCTCCATTAGAAACTAAGGTCCAAGATTTTGGCTCAGACATAAGGCCTATTCTCAAAGTGAAGACCGTCTTTTCTATGACTTCTGTATGAGCTAATTTGGGGTGGGGAGAAAATGATATAGGATTACACAACTTGTTACAGCCTATGTTTTTAATTCTTGGTTGCTAATTCTGTGTGGGGTGAAATAAGTATTAAGCCAGTTCATCCCCTCCTATAATATAATGGTCCCTGAATAATGCATAATTATTTAATAGTCATTGATTAGTGAGTATTTTCCAAGTAAGGCATTTACCATTTTCCTCACCACTTCTAAGTGCAAAATATCAATTTAGTATACTGTTCTTTAGGATGAGATGCTCAGAAAAAAGTGCTGCATTGGATCCTGGGGCCAGAAAGCTGATCCAGCTGCTGGTAGATGGATTGTTGGGTCGTAAGGACAGGAAATCTTTGTTGTTGGTTGTAAGCTAGTTGCTGCTGAGCCTCCCCTCAGAGCACATGACACTTTAGGCAGAACATGCTGTTATGAATCTGTTAATCTGAGTTTATGCCTGAGTTATGGACCTTGGGCTGTTGGGCAACACCTATTATTCCCTATCTACTTCAAAGTTTTCTCACCCATAAGATGAATAGGTTGCACTCAGTGAAATGAAAATCCCTTTCAGCTCCTTCTCCTGTCATAATGCTTCAAATTCCACCATTAAACATTGATATCTTTTGGTTTTTTAAGGTTTGTAGGTTTTCAAGGACTGCCATTAAAATGCATACCTGAAGGGAGGAATAACGCTTTAGAGTGTTTTTAGCCCATATATTTGAAGTGGTTTGATTGATATCCTAAGAGGCAGGCCATTTGGGAATAAGCCATGAGTTGATAAACCAGGAGAAAGGGAGCCACTAGGATCAGGGCAAGACACAGCTAGGGTGACAGAGTAGCTAAGAGCACACAAAAAGAATGACTGACTGTGTTTCATTCATATATATTTTCTCAACTCTTGTAAAGAGTCTTGCATGTAGTCATCACCATACCTATTTTCATATATATATATGAGCCTGGCCAGTGTGGCTCAGTGGTTGAGCGTCGACCCATACACCAAGAGGTCGCTGGTTTGAATCCTGGTCAGGACACATGCCCAGGTTGTGGGCCTGATCCCCAGAGGGGGGCATGCAGGAGGCAGCCAATCAATGTTCTCTCTCATTGATGTTTCTATCTCTCTCTCCCTCTCCCTTCCTCTCTCTCTCCAACATCAATAAAGAACAAAAAATTAAAGATATTAAAATGATTCACCTACAGTTACCTGGGGAAGCATGAGTGTGAGAACCAAGATTGTAGGATCCTAGAGTCCATGTCCACATTCTTCCCACTGCAGCATATTGATTTTTCCTTATTTTTTTTCACAATGTTACTTAGAGTGAATTCCTAAGAAATAAAGTACTTCACATGGAGTACAATAAAGTACTTCACATTTGGTCCTCAGGACTTCTCAGAGGAAGTGACTTGTAAGCTTTGATGAAGTCCTAACCCACCCCACCATTGTTTTGTTGCTGTAAGTGAAGACTTGTAAATGTCCATGTAGCTATGGATAAATAACCTGTTTGCTTAAAGGATTCTAGGAGCTAACCTCAAAGGAAGCAGACTTAAGCCTTCAGGCATTTCAACTCCAGGAGATTTGCTCACCTTTGACTGAACAAAAACCAAATCATAGCTTGACTGTCTCTGAGCTGACTCGCACACAGCACCCTCAGTGAGCACTCACAACCTTCTCTGCCCCTCTGTTTTTTTCCGGGGGGGGGGGGGTTGTTGTTTTGCCTTCCCTTTCCTCACTCTTAGAAAGCCCTGCCTGCATGAAGATGTTAAGATGGTCTTTGCGACATGAGTCTACCATCTTCTCAAGCTGCTAGCTGTTGAATAAACTAAATTTTCCTTCCATCAGCTCCGGTCTCTTGGCTTTTGAGCGACAGGCAAGTGAACCTGGGTTCTGTATCAAAGTCAACTGAACAAAGAATAGGAGAATTTCAACCAGATAGAGAAGCAATTTTCATCCAGGGTGCTGTGTGCCGCAAGGATTTTTAAAATATGTAATACCTGACTATTTAGTCAGGGGCACTGACCTCTTTTCCCTTAGACTGTCAAATAAAAAAATGACAACAGTGAACACAATAGCTTTCCAATGTGAATGAATCAAAGTTATACTTTTTTTTTTTTTGTCAGATAGGCAAAAAATACAATATAGTTTTTTGATGTGCCACAGAATTTTAGTAATTAGTTTATGTGTGCCATAAGGTGGAAAACGTTGCAAATTGCTGTAATAGAGAATAGAATATTCACAGAGTCCTGAAAATGAGAAAGAGGAAGTAAAGTATAGATTTTAAAGTATAGATTTTGAGAGAGTGTGTGTGTGAGGGCTAAGGGGGATGATTCTGGAAAGGTGTCAGGTCATCAAGCCCCTTTTGGCTTAGTTAGGAGTTGCTAATTTTGTCTGTAGAAGATGAAAAGACAATGAAAGTGTTGAGAGATTGATATGATCTCATTTGTAATTCAAGAAGATACTTACAGTAGAAGAGCAGAGATAGCAAAGTGATACGGAGTTTTTGCACCCACAGCTGCTTTTCCTTAAACCTCTGTCCCTTAGTGCTGTCACCAAGCAATTTGTCCTCTGCATTTTAACCCAGGATAATGTTAGAAAATACCATATCCACCAACAACCCATAGAAATAGAGACAGCTGGCTGATTTCATGCAGCTGGATTATACCCCACCGTATTTGGAGATAATATCATATATTTATATGCTCAAAACACCCAGCTCTGCCTTGTGTTGGCAGAATTGTTTAACTTTTTGAAGTCTCCTACTGCTCATGTATTAGATGAAGCTAAAAAGAATACCTGTCTTCACCGTATAATTGTATGGATGTAATATATGGTGAAATACCTAATAAAATACAAAACTGCAGTTAAATGCATTATAGTAATAATCGTCTTGTGAGTGCACAAGATATCTGACATCAAATCACCACCTTATCACCACGGAAGCTGTTGCTGTGGGGACAGTGTGTAGTGGTATCACACGGGGCGTTTTACCACACTCTGAGAAGGGATAATCCAAGCAGGCAGTGATGCCACCTGAAAAAAGACGTTTAAAATGCCACTCATCACCATGGGCGGCACTCAGAATGCTGACCCTACAGAAAGAATGTGACTGCCACAGGGAATACAGAGAAAGACACCAAGTATTCCAATTTTAAATTAGGGAGCTACAACATTCCATGGTCACTTACCAGTATTTTGGTGGTTATATTAGAAGAAAGTAACTCCTTCCATTTAAATCAAGTGAAACAGAGTTGGATTTTAAAGAATTCATCCTGACAAATATGTAAATCTCATTGGCAGGGGCCTTGATACAAGAAGTTGACTCCCTGGTATAGGCAATAAGAAACAGGCAAAAAGAAAAACCTACAGATAACCATTTAGACTGTGTCAGACCCATTCCCATTGCAACCCTGACTGGCGGTTCTTGGTTTCCTGGTGATAAGGATCTGGAGAGTGACAAAACAAAAAATCCAAAATAGATTACATCCACTTTATATTACTACCTTTTATATTGCCATTTCAGAATGTGGATTATTTATTTGTCAAAACATTTAATCAAGTTTATAAAATCATACAGTAAAGAATCCTTCCAAGAGGAAGAACGGGAGAACCATCGGGGTAATGGAAACATGTTTTTTATGAGGGTGGTGGTTATGCAGATGCATACATATGTAAAGATTAATCAATATGCACATTTAAAATGTGTATATTTAATATAACTTCAGAATAATTTTAAAACAAGATTACTCCCTAGAGATATTAAATGTATATAACCAGTTAGTTTAGTGCATTAAACTTACTTATTATAGTCAAGATTCAGATGCTCAAATCAGCTAAATCAAATAAGACAGTTCTCCGCAACACCCATTCAGCATTGCAGGGATCTTGTTGTAGAAATCTATTTCTGTTTGTGTGTGCAACATATTACTCCATAAATATGAGAACAAAAGCCACGATATAGCCTTGACAGTTCCTCTGTCTTTGCCCAGGCTTTCAGCATTTACTGAGAGCTGGAAGTAGTCTTTTTCAGCATCCCATAATACTGCCTCCTTTTACCAATGGTCAGCTCTCTACTTCTCTGTTGATCTTGGTCCTTAAGAGAGGATGCACACTTGCACTTGTGATTAAGCTGCTGCTACACACATCTTCAAGTACCAGAAAGCACAGGCAGCCTCTAGGGCCCTTGAGTCCTAGTGCAAAGTCCTTCACACTCCATGGCAAGGCTCCCTGTCTCCTAGAAATTATTTTTCTCTTTCTTAGGCTCTGCTGGGGCTAATTCAAGGCCAGAGCATTGTGTGTGTTATGGACAGACTGGATGGAGAAAGACAATGAGAAGGAGGAATGGAGAAGATGAACTAAGTTCCAAAACAGTGACTTTAATTGCTTTTGCCTGTCAAAATAGAGTCATGTAGAAGGAGAGCCAGAGTAAAAATGAACAAAGCACTATCTATTACTGAAATCAGCCCAGCAGCCCCTAGTGATGGGATATTTCATGATATGAATTATTTCAGATTCTTCCAGAAACTCCCCAAATTATAACTTTACATTAATTAAGTGTTTGTTGAGTTTTTATCATGATAAGAAACAAATTTTATAATGTACCTATTATACCAATGAATCTCTAGGCAGTTTCAGAATGAAACATAAACTCTAATATATAAACTAATTAGAGAAAATCCTTCTCTCTCAACCAGATCTAAAGAAGGAATAAAAATGTACAGTAAATGTGTCAAATTTAATATAGTTCACAAGGAAGGCATAAATACAAAATAACAGCAATACTTATAATTGGAAAAATAAACAACCTGAAAAAAATCTCTCCATGGATGATAATGGACTTTTTAGGAATTGTCTGGTGGCAGATGTAGAAGTCACTGCAGAGGAAATGACTGTGGCATCTTGGAGTTGGGTAGCAGGGCTGTTTCTTGTCCTCTTCCTGCTAAGCAGATACGAAGTGACCTTAGAGCGAGGACAAAGCGTGGGCTCTGGATTTAGACTGACCTAGCTAGCTACTTTTTGCAGCCTTACTCTTGGCTAGACCTCTGAATTTAGAAATGTCACCTAACTCTTGACTTCTAGTTTCCCCAACTCTGAAACGGATTCAATAACCCCTATTGTTAAAGGTTGTGTGGAAAGTATAAGAGGTCAATAATTAGTAGTTGTATTCTCCTTCTGCCCTCTTTACCTTTAGGCAAAGTCCATACCCTGAATACACTTCTCTTATTGAACTCATCATATATTCCTCTTATTTATGTCTGTCCTTCATATTATATTTTGAGCTCTTTGAGAATAAGGACTTTGTTTTAGTCATGATTTTATCCTTTCTGGCTAGTACAGTGCCTGTCACATGGTAAGTTCTTGGAAAAATGTTGAAACAGGAAAAATATTTAATGCCTAAATTGCATTAATAAGTTGCTCATTTATTAAATTAGTCATTTTTATGGAGGCAAAGAAATTAAGATAACATCATATTTAAGTTATTGGGATTTAGTATAAGAATTGACAGGGCTATAAAGTGGATTAGAAACCCAGGCCCTTGGATGCTGAATTAGCAAGGCCAGAGGGAGTGGAAATACTGCTGAGAGTACCACACAGCTTTGATGACCAACCATCCTGTCATTCTCGCAGGAGATCTTGATCCTCCTGATTCTGGATGTGGCAAGAAGTTGGGGAGCCACATCCAGATATGCAGACCATGTAATGTCCAGACCCACTTATTTCCAGTGTCCGTGCATTCCTAACCTTAGCCTACTCTCATCAGTGCTAACAATTGGACAATAGAATGGATCATACATCAGGTATAGGACTAAGGATTTCCACTTGCCTTATCTGTCCTCCACAAAATTCCATGATATGGGTATTTCCCCCTACATTTTATGGATGAAAAACAGGCCCAGGATAATTTAGTAAATGTCCTAAACTCACATAGGAAATAGGTTACAGAACCATAATTTCAATCCAGGTCTGACAGATGCCAAAGATTATACATGCTTTTTCCTCACTAGTTTATTGCTGCCTCAGGGTTAAAGCCTGGTAGATAGAGTTTATAAAGGGCAACACTTTCTGTAGAATAAAATACCTCTGCAATGGGTATAAAATCTCATTTACCAAATAAAGAAATGCAACTTTAATTTTATGTAACAATTTAATTTTCATTTACTGAGCTCCTGGCTGCCTAATGATGGAAACTAAATCTCAATTATTTAAAAGCCCCACTCAATTCAACACCCTGCCCCCACCAATCTCTGAGGCTGCATCCAAGTTTTAGTGGGTGTGTGAGGTGGTACCAGGGAGATTACAGAAGAGGTTTTCTGTGTGCGGTGCATCATCCAGTTCTGTATTATTATTTACTCATGGTGTTTGTGCAGAGATGGCATTCTTCATATTTGGTTTCTCAACATCAATCCATAGAAATCAATCCTGGGGACTTCTTCATGTCCAACCCAAGACGTCCTGAGTCCACCTCTTCCTCGTGTCCTTTCATGCCTTCTTGAGCTCATGGACAATTTTAGTTCTTCCTGAATTTTACTGGGACTGAGGAGCTCTAGGAAATCACAGGCCTGTTAGCCTAGACACCACCTCTATTGATCCTGCACTATCGTAGGCCTAAGGAACTCTGTGGGGATTACTACAACTCAAGGGGCTATCTGTAGACAAAGGCATAAGCTATTCCTTCACTTAGATTCCCCGAATCTGTGTAGGAATTCAGCCATTTCACTTTACCAGTAGGAACATCACTCAAAATGTAAAAGGCAAAGATTGTGTGTCTAAAGTGAAGCAGATAAGGTGGGCCCCTCTGTGTATGGCTACATCGTGCCCATCTAGATATCAAAAAGAGAGGACCATGGGGTAGTTCAGACACTGGTGGCAAATAGCATAAGGGTCTCATTTCTCTCCTCCTCTAAGCCCTCCCCCAACCCACAGATGAGGAGTTATGCTCTTCTAAATCTCTGGTCCCCAAGCAGGAAGACTACATTATGATAGCTTTGAATTTGGTGGGAGCATGGAACTATTTTATAGCTTATTCTCTGAGTATGGAGAATACCTTCTGCTTCATATCTGGTCTTAACATTCAGAGCCTTATCAGCATGTGTAACATCCTTCAAAATAACTGAGGAAGGAGGTGAAATATGTGGAAGAGACTGACAATTCCCCTTAAGTGTGGCAGTTTTTCTTCCACTTCTTGGTGGGGGCATGAGTTGGGATGGGGTGTTTAATTTTTGTAGTAAAGCTACCCATTTCAGAGAACCCAAGGAAAGGGAGAGATGGCCTAGACTATCACATCCTAAAGAATATATCTGCACCTTCCCACCTAAGACCAAAAGTCTGGGCCATTTTATTTTAGTTTTGAAGAAAAGATATGGTTGATGACAAAGCTTTGCAATGAAGCTAATGACCATTTCATGTCAAATGCATCCATCTACTGTTGTTCTAAGCAATCCTGTAAGAGAGGACTTACCCTTCTCTTTTTCTTCTTTGTCAACTTGTAAAATTGTATGTACGGGTCATTTATTCATTCATTCCACATTTATAAACTTTTTTTCTATTCTAAATGCTAGAAATAGAGTGATGAAAATAAAATATAGGATTCTGCTCTTGCAGAACTTATATATTGGTAGTAAGATGATAGACACATTAAACAAAGAAATAAAAAGATAAGCAAGATTATATTTTAAATAATAATCAGCATTATAAAAAAAGAAGCCTAAGATTTTAATAGGAATTAGGCAGATGGTAGTATACCTCTTTATACAGGGAAGTCTGAGAAGCCTTCAGCAGTCACTATTTATCATGAATTTCCAGTGAATAATATAGTCACCTTCCAGAGGTGCTATGGAAATTTTATGGAAATATCAATAGTTTTTACCTCTCCCTAGACTCGTTTACCTTATTTACAAAATACTGTCAAATGTTGGTAGCTCATCTATGATTCACTTCCTGACATTTAATTATTTTTTACTAAATCATTTACCTGAAGAAAGAGAAATGATGTAAAGGGGTTTTAGAATATTTTCTCAAGATATAATTACTTTATTGGTAATAACACACAAAGTCCCACAGTAAATAAAAGAAATTAGAAAACACACTTGAAAATGAGAATTATAAAAATGATAAAAACAAAAATAATTACAGCTCTAATTTATTGATCACCTGTTAAAGTCAAGCTTTATTTGGTGCTGACATTTTTTGTCTGAGTACAATAACCTTGCAAAGGAAGCATTATGCTCATTTCTTAAGAACAGGTGTAAAACACATTTGTGGTTTGCTCAGGTCCACGCAGTAGGCAGTTGATGGTTTTTATCCTTCCTGACACCAAATATGTAGTATATTTCCCAACACCAACAACCAATTTTCCAATTCTTTTACATCAACTGGGTGTCCTACAGTTCAATTCAATTTTTATAGTAATTATCCTGATCCCTCAATCCCACAGATTGCCCTTAATTCAGATATCAACCACAAATGGAGTGCCCATGCTACCCACAATTCTGCTCAGCTAACTACAAAGTTTGGGTTTCCCATAACTGCCTTTTCAAGTTCAATAATTCGCTGTAATGACTCTCAGAACTGTGGAAAGGGCTTTAATTGCTATTCCTGGTTTACCAGTATACACTATAGCTCAAAAACAGCCTAATAGAAGAGATGTATAGGGCAACATGGGAAAGTTGTGCTGGAGGTGAACTTTCATGTCTTCTCTGGGTGCACCAGCACCCCGAGGTGTTCACCAACCCATAGAATCTCTGAACCCTGTTATTTCATGTTAAATGCATCCATCTACTGTTATGGGGTTTTGTGGAGGTCTCATTAGATAAACATAATTAATTAAATTATTGGCCATTGGTGATTGAACTTAACCTCCACCCCCTCTCTCCTCCTCAGAGGTCAGGAGATGGGGCTGAAAGTTTTGATCAAGGCTTGGTCTTTCTGAGGACCAGCTCCATCTTGAACTGTCTTGGGACCCTGAAGAGAATCATCTCATTAATATAAACTCTGGTATGGTTGAAATGTGCTTGTTATGAATAACAAAAGATGTTTCTATCACTCCTATCACTTAGGCAATTCCAAAGTATTTAAGATTAGGAACTATTTGTCAGGAACCTGAGACAAACACCAAATATATATTTCCCATGATACTACAGCAGAGGCGGGAACCATAGCCAAATACTTTTTCCATACTCGCTTTCCTTTGCAAACTGGAAGTCTGGAAAAAGCATTGTTCACACCTAAGTATTGTGTTGTGCCTACTTCAGCTACTAAGAAGGGATTTACACACTAATTGGAAGAAGCTCATTAATCACTTAAAGCAAAGTGCACACAAGTAGCAAATTACACAGAAACAGAGTAGCTTAAAACAACAACTTTTATTTTCTTACAGTTTCTATGGGTCAGGATTCCAACACAATTTAGGTGAGTCCTCTGTTCAGGGACTCTTACTGGTGTGATCAAGGTGATTATCTGGTGCTGCAGTCCTCTGTAGGATCAACTGGGGAGGATCATTTGTCATGCTCATTCACATGGCTTTTGAAGTTGGACTAAGGCCTCAGTTTTCACCAGCTGTTGCCCAGAGTTCACTCTCAGTCCTTACCATGTGGGACTCTTCACAGAGCAGTTCACAGTATGGCAGCTTTCTTCTTCAGAGCAAGCGAGAAGAGCCAGAGAGAAAGTGTAAGCAAATGGAAGTTTGTCTTTTACAACCTAATCTTAGAAGTTGCTTTTGCCACTATGGTTTTACTGTGTTTTTTAGAAGAAACTTACTAGATCCAGCACATACCCGCTACTAAGAAGCAGAGAACATTGGGAGTCATCTTAGAAGTCTGCCTACTGCATCATCCAACTTACCCACAGTAATGCTGTAGAGCTTGATATGCCAATCTCATTTCCAGACACAGAGACAAGGGCACTGAGAGAGAGCAGTGGGGAGGGTGACACCAGTAAGACAGACCTTGGGATGCAACCTCCCTTTTCCGCTTCTGCATGCCTACCTAGAGCAGATAATCAGGCAAATGGTGCCCAGAAATGCCACCTTGACTGACTCCATTTGAAAACTTTTCTTTTTCTCTTCAGTTTAATTCAAGTAAGCAAAAATCTCCAAGAAACCCTCCAAATATCTTCCAGGGTGCTAGAATTTCCCTTAAAAACCACTGTTTAGCCCTGGCCGGTTTGGCTCAGCGGTTAGAGCATCGGCCTGCGGTCCAGAGAGACCCAGGTTCGGTTCCCGCTAAGGGCATGTACCTCGGTTGCAGTTTGTCCCCGGCCCTGGTTGGTTGTGTGGGTGTGGGTGGCAGCCACTCAATGTGTCCCTTTCACATCGATGTTTCTCTCTCTCTCTCTTCCTCTCTCTCCCTCCCACTCTATCTGAACAAAGAATGAAAGAATGTCCTCAAGTGAGGATAAAAAAAAAACAAACAAAACAAAAAACAAAAAACCACTGTTTATCCAGTCATTCTTTAAGATTGTATGCTTTGTATTATATCTAAATGTGTGCTCACATTATATTGAATTTTGAGATTTTAACAACAAATTTATCTGAAGCCTTTGTCATTCCACTAACTCTTTTCAAGGAGTCGACAGAATTCTCTCTGTCACTGCCTGGAGAGCATTTTCCAGTGTTTCATGGAAGCCACCCACTTCCCCAAGGTTAGAAAAGAAAACTGTGAGAGCTTTCCATTCCATCCACATGGTCATATGTCTTCCAGCTGATGTAATTACACCCTATTTTGCCTGACTTTAAGTCTTACCCCTCTATCATTTTTATCCTGAGCCCTTAAAGTAAAACAAAACAGACATAGATGCCACTAAGATGTTAGGAAACAATTCTACACAGTTCCAAGCCTGCCTCTTTTCTCCTTTAGCAATGTAACATAGTAATTACATCTAGAACTCTATTGAGAGAAAAAAAAAAAGGAAATGATGGAGGGCCAGAATCCTGGAAGGGTTATAATTTAATTGTCATTTGTTTCTCAAAGTCTCTTAAGATTTTTGAAAAACTTCTGTCCCTAACCAAATTCATAACATAATTTAAAGAGAAAGTCCTAAAAGACCATTGATTCATTCTTCAAATTTTTCAGGTCCCTACACTGGGCTGTTCGATATTCTCTTTGGCATGAAGGATACAGAGTTGAGTCAGATAAAATTTTAAAGTCTAGGTGCTCCATACCAGTGGGGGAGGGTTTTAAGAACAATAACAACAACACACATACAAAAAACTAGAAAGTTTTTTTTCCCCTAAAAAAATGTCCCAGATATTAATCATCCAGCCAAGTGATTGAGTTTATGTATGCATACATACATACATACATACATACATATGTACATATTCATATATCTGTAATGCTACACATTACATTATCTTGTTTCATCTTTACTCAAACCTGGTTAGTCAGTATTCTTATTATCCACAATTTGAAGATAAGAAAAGTAAGACTAATAATTTTGAGTAATTTCTCCCAATCAATTAACAAATTAAAGAAACATCTTGATACTTCAACCTCACTTTTCTGATTCCAGATTCTTCCTTCATAGTGTGATGAAAATCATGAAAAAAAGAGAATGCAACAAACATCAAAATTATTTTAAAAAATAAAAGAGAAAAAGACAATGGCAGACAAAACCAGAAAGAATTTCTGTTTTATGTTTTATTTTCACTCAGAAAATTATATTGTCTGATCCACCATCATATCACCTATTTTTTCCCACAAAAGAACTTGTGAAAAATGTGTGTGTGTGTGTGTGTGTGTGTGTGTGTGTGATAGTCAACTGTTGAACAAGTGCAGAACTCATCTGTGAGGGAGGAGGAAACTGGGAGCACAAATCTAAACATCTTCCTCCTTAGCATCCTTGATAGGCTTCTTGTCTTTGCTGAGACTTCTCAGATATGTTTCCTAGCTATGGGAGAGGTTCCCATCTTTCAAACCCCTGACAAGCTAAATGTCTTTGAAGTCATAAGAGTTGTGCAAGCCTCAGCTGCACTCATCTTCAGAGGACCCATGCTGGGGACTATCTGCTAGATGAATAATCCAATCTGTTAAATCATCTGTCCTCTTTGGCCACTGGTTTGCTGGCAAATCTGACTATGGCAGCAATGCAAAACTCCAAGTAATATCTCCCAGTGGCTGCACCATATAGCAGCCAGAAGCTAAACAGAACATCAGGAGAGTTTCAAATCACTCTCTGGGTGATGCTCATGCAGCCATGGGGAGCAGAGAGGGTATATCAACTGCCAGTGGCATGTAAGAGAGTTTGAGAAATGTGTGACTTTAACCTAGCCAAAAAAAAAAAAAAAAAAAAAGCTTTGTTACTGATGTTTCTGGAAGCAGCTAGACCTCAAAGTACGCCCAGGAGGCCACAGAATCAGTTTTACATATGGATTCATAGAATAACAGTAGTTCAGAGGTAGAAGAGACCTTGATGATTGTATGGTCTAGTGGCGGTCTTTTATTTTTTTAAGTAATGAAATTCTTTCTTGACTTTTTCAATATTCAACAAATATTAATTGAGCATTTAGTTTGGAGGAGAGGCACTTTGAGATGCTTAAGATATATCAGTGGGGAAAAGTAGGCAGAGAACCCTTTTATTATTAAGCTTATATTCTATCAAAGATGTATGGGTACTAAGTAAAGTATGTAAAACAATGAAGGTTGGATAAAGAAAAATGTAGTGTAGGTTAAGAGGGATAGGACATGCTGGAGCAGGCTACAGGTTGAAGTTTTAAATAAAGTGGTCAAGGTTTTTCCCATTGAAAAGGTAAAATGTTAGGAAAGAAAATGCTAGCAAAATACTTTAAATAGTTTTTTTTCCCCAAGATATATAGAACATATAATGGGTTACTGTGGTATCACAGAAATACCCAAAATCATAAAAGTATAAAAAGCTGTTGGTAGTACATAATGGTTGCAGGATTCTAGAAAAGAGGCGACGTTTTCATCATTTGGTATATTGGGGAAGAGCAGTCCAGGCAGTGAAAAGACTCCGAGGCAGGAGAAATCCAGCTGGTGACAAAAGCACAGAGGACAGAGTGGCAGGAGCTGAGTAATGGATGAGAGAAGAGGGAGAAGAAGCCAAGTGGCAAGGCCCCCATCCTACCAGCAGCACAGGACACTTGGATTTTTTATCTAATGGTATTGGTTTCATCTTTTATCCTGAGAGAAGGGACTACTAGAGAGTTTTAAACAAAGCATAATAAAATATTTTTTAAAAGCATACTATGACTTACATCTTACCAGTATTTATTTAGCTGCTGTGAGAAGAATGGACTATAGAGCTCAAAGGTAAAATCAGGGCAGGAGGCCTTTTCTGTGATCCAAGTAAGAGACCATGGTGGCAGCCTCCAAGGAGATGATGAGACTGGTATGATTATGGACATATGTAAGGTATAGACAACATGATATCCTGAAAAATCCAATGTGCATTGTGAGAAAAAGAAAGGGATCAGGATGACTTCTAGGGATTTTCATCTGAGGAAGTGGATGGGATGCAGAAGGCTGTGTGTGGACAGATGGGGGTGAAGACGATTTGGGTTTTGGACTTGGTTATCTATTAGACATCTATGCAGATATGTCGAGTACACAGGTTTTTTTTTTTTCCTCCCAAAAAGTCTTATGAGAGCTCAGATCTGAGAGAGAAACTGCCAGGGTGGAAGTGAGAGGATGAGAGGAGAAACAGTGGAGGAACGTTCTCCCGGGCACACCGCCTCCTCCTATGGCTCTAGAGGTAACTGTACCACCAGCAATCTTCATATCAGATCTAGAAAAAAAATGAACTACTTCAGCATACTCATTTATAAATGTAGAAAGATGGGTTCCCCATAGTTCCATGAAACAATTTGCAAAAGATAGAGTATTCAATCAGTGTCAGAATTCAGACTTCAACTCTGGCCTCTTGCTTCTTAGTCCATGGTTCTTCAAGTCTCTGTCAACAGTTGGCCATTCTGTTCTTGAGAACTCTCTTGTTCCCAGATTTTAGCTTTTGTGGATCAAATTTTTAAATTTCTTTTAAATTCCATGAGAGTATTACTAAGTTTAATTTGTCCATGTAAGAATGTTTTAAAAAGTAACAAAAACAGAATAAAAAATATAAACCAAAGAACAAAAATGCAACAACCAAAGAACAAACACACATCTGCTCTGACCATCCTTTCTTAAAAACCAGGAAATGATAATGGGAAGAAATCAGAAAGGATTTAATCTCAGAATGAAGGATGTTCCTTCTTAAGAAAAAACAGTTGGCAACTTGACATTGGTTCTCCTACACACATATCCATACTCGTGCATTTGTACATCTCTGGTTTTTCTAAATTTCCTTAGTTCTTCATTGTTAGAAAAATTTCCTTACAAAAGTTTTTGCCTGCAGGGTTTTCCAACCAAGGGCCTTGTGAAAAAAGTAAGATTGATAGAAAAAACCTTGCTCCAGTCATGTCTGCTCTCCTTTCCCTCTTACCCATCCACCTTCTCCTGGCAGATCCAGATCGTTTTCGTGTTGAGGAGCCACAGCTGTGCCTGTCTTGACAGCCAGGTTGGCTGCAGAAGACAGTGCTTGCCCTGGAGGAGAGGCCCAGTGCTGCATTCCCCTGGGGCTCAAAAAGGCACATTGCAGTCTTTCTCCATACTTTCAAACATCTCCAGTCTTTTATACTCAATAGGCATGACTGTCTGTCATTATTTAGTTTCATTTAATTCAGTTGGATTCAGGAAAATTCCATCACCATTTGTTGCATGCCAGTTATATGTCACACATTATACAAGACACCAGAGGTTCAAACACATGTGACTTCTAGAAATACCTTCTATTCCAGTAAATCATGCAATGTGCTAAAAGAGATCAGAGAAATATATATGAAGTATTTTAAGATCACAGAAAGAAAGAAATTAATGTTGGTGTGGGACAATAGGCAGTGTAATAGCAGAGAAAGTTACAGAGGGGAGATAGAGCTGAGTTGCAGTTTGAAAGATAAATCAGAGTTTACTAGACAGAAGTGACAGAAGCACCTGTCAGGACAAAGAACAAGCCTGAGCAAAGGGGGAGACATGAAACGGCATATATGGGAGCAAAGAATAATCTGGTTTGTTGTGAAGTGACTGGAAAAGAGACTGGCCCCCGATTGTGAAAGTAAGTCCATATCATGTAAAAGAATTTGAGCCTCGCCCTTCAGGATTTTTAAGCAGGAGAGTGATACAATGTGATTATTTTAGAAAATTCACTCTGGCAGCAAAGGGCATGCGGGTTTTGGGGGGAAACAGACTGGAGGCAGAAAATACAACTAGAACGCTGTTAAAATAATCTGAGCAAGAGATGTGAGGGTTTTGAGCTAGTGGGTGTGGATAGAGAGGAGGGTAGAGATTCAAGACTGTGTGATCTTCTAACCAGCAGAGATTAGCTATAAACATCCAATTAACCTGCCTCTCTGGCACAACCTCCATTCGTTTGAAAATAGCAGTATTAATTTTGGTAAAGCAAATCACCCTAGTAAAATGTAAAATATGGGTAACCACCTCAGTCTGCATGCTAGAATCACTGTGATGGGTAGTAAAAGCTATATCAGCCAGGTGCAAAGTCGAGCTCCATAGAAATTCTTAACAGCAACATTAAAAATAATATGGCCCTCTAGAAAGCTAGAAATGTATTTGAACACAAAAGTTTTTTATTAGTTCCACAAACTTTCCATCAGGTTCCCACATTTGGTTTGCCAGAGCAGTGATGTGATATGTCAATAAGCAGAGAGCATCATTAAGGTGGCAAAGTGGTCTGGGGCCCTGTGATTCACCCTGAGGTTCACTGGCTGAGATCTTCATATTTTCCCCAAACACCCTAGCTTTCGTCTTGAATAGGATTTGACTTATTTGATTTTATATAGAATTTTAGAGCTGAAAATGACAGAAATGCAATATAAATCTTCAACTCATTTTTATGTATTCATTATATCTAAGAACATAAGATGCCAAGATCTACCAAAGTCACTTCCAGATCAGGGGCTGATCTAGGAAAAGAGGCAGATGTCCGAACTCTTAATCTAGTGCTTTTCCACTATACCTGATATCTTTTCATGGAATTCCTTCAAAGAATTTATTTCCTTTGAGACCCCACCTCTTAAGACCACTCAGTGATTTAGTTCCTGGTGTGCTAATTCCATTTTCCATTTCCTCATTCTTCACCTAGTACTGTCTCTTGAAAATTCTTGCTTTAATTTCCTTATACTTCCTTAGCTTAGCATTGTTTCTTTTGGCCTTTCCCTCCCTCATCTTTTGTTTTAGAATTTTGTTTGATATGTTGAATTAAGGGGGCCTGCTTTCTTCTCTAACCCAGGAGCACTTTCAGTGTATAGTGTTTACTACTTTACAAGCACATGATCAGAGAAAGCACTTTGGTGCTCTGCTCATTTAACAAGCCGATCCCTCACAGGGAGTCTCTTCCAGCCCTGTTATCACTCAAAGGTTTTACGTCACACCAGTCACTCTCTGTTCTCTTCTACTGATTTTTCATAATCAAAGAATCTGGTCCCAATGAAACGACCTGGATAGTTCAATATTTTACTTTCTCTATAACTTGAGAATGGGTCTTATTCATTCACCAACAAATTATTTGAGTGACTGCTTTGTGTCAGGCCCACGTTCTAAGTTAATGGGAAACACAGCAGGCCAAAACAGAAGTGAAGTTTATTTGTTAAAGGAAGAGATAAGAATTCATCAGGTAACGATATAAATATTAATACATTGATAAAAGTATTATGAAGTATAATCAATGTGTATAGTAGGATAACTAATTTAGTTTGCCATATGGGATGTGTGACAGAGAGGAAAAGTCAAGAGAAAGGTTTGTGAGTAACTAATATTTAGGTAGAGACCAAAGAAATGATCCTGTCGAGGAATGGGAAGCCAAGTGGGACCACTGCAGGCCAAGGGATCGTGTGTGTGAAGACCTTGACCAAAGCATAATCTGGTTGTGTTTGAAGAACTTTAAAGACAGTGCAGCTGGAAATGGACACAAGATGATACTGAAAAAACTGGCAGAAGTTTGGTCATGCAGGGCCTTGGTCAACAGAGTGGGGCCTTGGGATTTTAATCCAAGTTCAGTGTACAGTCAACTAAGGGTTATAAGCAGAAAAACAACTAGATCAGTCTTTCATTTTAAGAAAATTACTTCTAAATTCTTCATGGAGAGTGGATTAGGGAGTGAGAAAATTAAATGAAATAGTGGCAACAACAGTTAGAAAGGTATTTTGTAAGTCTGTCAAGATATAATGGTGGCTCTGCCAAAGAAGAGTATGGTCCAAGGCTGCCTCATTGCAAAATGGAAGAGATGCTGTTCTTATTGCTGGCTATACAAATGTGCCTACTGGGATTTTGCAATGAGGTGGCGAATTTCTCCCCTTCCTTCCTTCCTTCCGTCCGTCCATCTTTCCATTCTTTCTTTTATTCTTCTTCTCTCTTTAAATACTGTAAATTGATTTCTTTTAGACTTTGAGACTACTCCAATTATACAACCTGAAATAACACATGATATTTAATGCTCTGAATGCAATATGCTTTCAACAGTTGTGTTATAGTGGTGATGTCCTTTGGAATAAGTGTTTATTCAGTGTCTTGTGTTATTGTAATTCTCCTTATTCAAGCCACAATTTGAATTTCATTTTCATACTTTTTAAAAAAAATTTACCATTAGGAATGCATGCCTTTCTTCACAAAAGCAATTTAAAAAAAATAAGCAAATGGACAAACCACAAAATATTGTGGAGGTTTTCCAGAAGGAACTTGAGATAGTGCTAACGTGAAAGTTATTTTAAAACTACTAATAAGGCTAAAGTATTTTAGAGCTGGAGGGATATTTAGAGATATTATATCATACAACATCTTTTTTCCCCCTTTATTGATTTTAGAGGGAGAGAGAGAGATGGAAACATCAATGAGAGAGAACATCAATTGGCCGCCTCCTGCATGCCCCCACTGGGGATTGGACCCACAACCTGGGTATGTGTCCTGACCGGGAATAGAACCGGCAACCTCCTGGTGCCTGGGTTGACGCTCAACCACTGAGCCATGCCTGCCGGACCAACATCTTATTTTTAAAGATGAGGAAACTGAAGTTCAGAGAAGGGAAGTGACTTGATCCAAATCACACAACCAGAAGTAGCAAAATCTAGGGTAAATATAGTACTGGACTAATAATTATGTAACTGCAATTCATTTATTTTTACTTTGCTTTCTTCTTTATTTTTTCTTTCTTTCAAATCTCTACCTTCTCCACTAACTGTAGCTATGTTTCAACCATTGTGATTTCCACTTCAAAATCCAGTAAGATAAGCAATGCAATCTCCAGCTAGCTGGCTTATGCTTTAGACTAATAGCTTTTCCATTATGAATTGAATTAAAACAATAATTTTCCTACCCCAAGCCCAATATTGTATTTGTACAGCCATATTTGCCTATAAAGAAGGTTCATTCTGCTGATTAAGATCAGCTTATAAATTCTCCTGTCATCTGCTATTATTTACACCAAAGGAAAAGCATCCACAGTTTCTTGTTCCCATTTCTTACTGCAGGAGCTGATAAAAATACCGTTCTTGTAGTCGATGAGAATTCAACTACACCAATTTATTTAAAGACTTCTATTAACAATTTAATGAACTATTTTCTCTTTTTTATTATGGAAACTCAGCTCATTAACTAAAGAATAATTTAATGTGCTTTTTTGATATTTGACAAGTGGCCTTTTTTTCTAACTTTTAAACCTTACCCTTTCACCATGCATTCCCAATCTACACTTTTCTATTTAATCATAGAAATGCTTCAAGGCAAATCTTTTCTTTATTTTTAAGCCAGAGCACAAAGTTTTAATTTTTTTAATTTGTTTTTTTATTTTTATTAGCAGTGTGCCAAAAACAAACTACAAAGATTTATATATTGTTGATCTGGGTCCTTGTTGCTTAGAAATAGGGAGCCTGAATTATCAGCAGCATCAGTTAGGATTGCCTGCATATTGCTGTAGTAAAAGCCAGCCGGCAGCTGCAGGCAGAGGTTACAATGCTCACATGTTGCTCCTGTACCTGAGCTGGGAAGAAGCAGCTAAGAATCTTGCCTGCTGCTCAGTCTTAGCAGTGTTACCAGTCGGCTGTGACAGCTGTAGAGTAGGAAACATTCATGCAGGTAATTTTTTGTTGGGTGTTCCAGGAAGCCTAGATAGCAATTAAACTACTAGGAGCTAAGAATGCCAGCAAACCAATCTTAACTGTACTGTACACTCATTTCACTCTTGGCCGAGGTTTTGATGAAAAAGCATTCAATACATTCAGTCTAAGAGTTCGTAATTATTTTCCTTAGATAATACACGCAACTGAAAATATAAAATTTTGAAAAGGTTTGATTGGGACTTTGGACTGTAGGTGTCAGAGTTGAATATGAAAATGATGGGATTGATCACATACAACCCCCTCAGATTCAGTCTCAGTTCCTAGTTGGTGTCTGCACAGTACTAGAGAGGGATTCCAAACACAAGTCATACCGATTAGCAATGATGGAGTCTCACCAACTCTGCTTCTTATCCTACTTGATGTATCAGCAGTGTCAGTTCCCTGCAGATGATAGTGGAGGAGAGGAGGCAAGCTACTGTGGAACAAAAAATGCACCTGTGTGCACACGTGGGGATATATTGAAGTGAGGGAGAATACTTGCTTTCTTATGTCTATAGATATATGTGTTGACTGTAGTTATTCTTTAAAAATGTAATTGAGTAAATTGATTCCTCGTTGGTTATTCTTCAAAATCTTTTTAAACTCATAAAATGTCCTCCAGAATTATTATGACTCTGACAGAATTACATACTGGAGATATCTATGCTAGTGGTGTGGACTCTTAACCTTCTCTTCTATAGTTGTGTGCATATATTTTATTTGTTTGTTTGTTTTTTAGCTTTTTCATTGTCTTAGATTCAGGGTCTGCACGTATGGCCTTCTGTCCATTTTCATTTTTAAAGGAAACAAAATGTCCATATCAAGAAAATAAATATGATGATACCTATTCCTTCCTCCCTCCTCTTTTTAAAAAACCTGACATAGTTGAAGTTAGAAAATAAAATGCTATGACTTAAAAAAGTGGAATTCAAATAAGAAACATAAATTGCCAACTTAATTCTTTCCAAAAGTAAGTTTTAATAAGGATACTGTGATAGAATCAAACTCCCAAACTGGGTGTTATTTTTCAGAATCAAATACAAAATCAAATATATTCTTTTATCTCAATTGATATAGATTATTTACAATTGTTCAAGTCCTAAGAGGTTCTTAACATCTGAAAGCAATGGGGCTACTTTTCCTAAGGGACAACTTCTTATTTAATGTGATCTTGGTCTCCACTGCAATTGATTTCTGTGTTTCTGGGATTGATATCGGTTTGAAGCATCCGAAAATAGAAAGGCAGAATATTATTTTCATCCTTGCCTTATCTTAAAATACCACCCACTGAGTGGATAAATAGATGAACCAGATCTAGAAATCAAAGGTTTGGGTAAGCAGCAGGCTTTTAGGAGCTGTTTATCTCTTTTCTTCCTTGTGAGAAATGTATTCAGTGTCAGTAATTCCTCAGATACCCTGCATCCAGAACTAAGGAATTGGAAAAAACTGTGTACTACCACAATGCCTTATGTTTCCCATTTATAAATGTTGACTTTCCATGAGTAATGGGTCCCTGTGGCAACATCTATACAGCAACTCAACATCGCTTTGAAAGTTCAAATAAATTAAATAATGGAATTAATCACAAAGATACCCACACCTTTCAGATCCAGTCTTAGTGTTTGTTTTCACTGAAAGCCAGAAGATTTTCACACCAACTACTTCGATCTGCTGTTTTTCACCGTTATTCTTGCAGCCATAAAATATGTGTACGTTTGCTTTTCAATCATTTGAGAAGATTTCCTAGTGACAATGCTGTTGCCAATTTTAAAGCAATTCATTTAGAAAAATTCAGTTTTGGTTACCAACTAATTTAAATGTAAACTGGCACTTAATTATCTTCTACTAGGTGCCCACTTTATGCTGAGGTTTATTATCTCATTTAACCTTCACAGCAATTTTAAGATATAAGTATAGTTTTTACATTGTACAGATGGGAAAACAAGTGTTGAGAAAATGTGGTGTACCCAAAGTCACCCAGTAATAAAGTGGAGGATTGTGGATCTGAAGTTGTATATTCAAGGTATGGAATTACGTTTTGTTATTGTTGGTTATTTTCTTAATTTTTTGTGGTTTAACTTCTTCTAAAATAAGCATATACTAAGTAAAAGATAAAGCATACTCACTTTTTAAAAAAAACTTGGTGTCTATTTTACTCATTTTTTCTTCAATGATGGTGATTGTCAAAAACTAGAGATCCATTATCTTTACATATCCAGTGAGAACTCAAGGAGATGCAGGGAGTTTTCACTCTGAAATGTATCAGAGAGTAACTATTACAATGAGCAAGTCTTTTTCTTCTTCATTCCCCTCTCTCCCTCCTTTTCTTCCTCGTTCTCTCCCTCCCTCCTTCCCTCCCTCCCTTCCTTCATTTCTTTTCAAGTCACCAAAATCTCACCTTTGCCAATATTCAAATTCTGATTCAGACTGGGTGATTCCAGTATGAGAATAACAGATGGTAACGTCTGGCTTATTTAACAAAATTTCCAAGAAGCTCTCAACTCAGAATATTATTACAACAATGTATGTAAATAAGAACACAAATCACATTAATGGGTCTGTGTGTGCACACAAGTTTAGAATGGAAGGGCAGTAGTATTTACCTTGCAGGACTATTGAAATGGAACGCTTAATTACCCCATAGATCAGGATTAGAGAGAATATTATTGAAATAAGCAACAATTTGATATTATTGTTTAATTGTTTTATTAACTATTTAATAGGGTTTGGACAGTAAGGATAGAAGATTTTCCTAATTACCAAATAAAACTGAAGATTATATGTGAGAAAAAGCTTAGAAAACTCTCAGAGGGTTCCACATATGTGTAGGGAAAATAACTTTATTATTTATACCATGATTTGCTTTCTTTTGTAAAGTGGAGTAATTTTCTTTAATTTTTTTCTACAGAATATATTGCCTAAAGTATGAAGAGAAATAATTTAGAAGTGTGAAACTGTAAGCTGAGATTATTAACAGATTCCAAATATCATGACATATTACCTTACTTTTTGTATTTTCAAAAAGTATTTAAAATTGTTAATCAATTAAGGATCCAATTATCCTTGATTAATGTGACAGCAGGAGTCATTGCATTAAATTTGGTTTGTTTATTTGCTTCTGATGAATGGAATTTTCAATATTGAATGAGTTTCCCTAGAGTCACTGGGACACCTATACTCAAACTTATGATTCAAACAATTGCCCTTTTCCCATATTTAGGAAAATGAGGATTTGTAAGGCATCCTGCAAGTTTATTGTCCAAGAGAATCCCGTTAAAAGATAAAGATAAAGGCTTTATGCTAATCTATCACTTTTCCAAAGAAATATCTTGCCTTTACTAACATTTTACAACACTAATTACATTCCTGCATCAAAATATTTTAAACTCCTAGGTTAGGTCTGGCAAAGAATTTCCATAAAACTGTAAAATGAAACTAAATATGTTAGCATAAAAATCCAATTTGGCCCATTTGTTTCATTCTACAGATAGGAAGGTGGAGCCTTGACATGCCTGGCTCTTGATACAGCCGAGTTCCTGATGAGCCACCAGCAGTGACCAACCTTGATCCCAGTTGTGGTACCACAACTTTCAGGGAGCACTTAGGTACCTGGTAGCACGTTGCTTACATAAACTGACTCCTGCTATTATAGAAAGAGCACCACTTGCCCGGCCGGTGTGGCTCAGTGGTTGAGCGTCGACCCATGCACGAAGAGGTTGCTGGTTCGAATCCTGGTCAGGACACATGCCCAGATTGTGTGCCCAATCCCTAGTGGGGGGCATGCAGGAGGTGGCCAATCAGTGTTCTCTCTCATCGATGTTTCTATCTCTCTCTCTCCCTCACCCTTCCTCTCTCTCTAAAGATCAATAAAGAAAAAAAAAAAAACAAAAAAAGAAAGCACCACTTGTTCTCACAAAATAAGCATTAATTCTACATTTGGATTTTTCCTTTTCTCTCAGTCATCTTCCATCACTTTCTGGATGTCGATGGAATATCACATTATACTGCGTACTACCAAGTGACTTAATTTACAGTGAAAGAAGCTAGGCAATAAATGGATGCCTATGGGATTCACAGATCTTACCTAATATATCATCACCCAGAAGCAGCTGGTCTTACAGATTGGTGGAATAGCCTATTAAAGAAACCATTATGGCATCAGCTGGAAGACAATGCCAATGAGTTTGTGGTGTTATGTTTAGCATGTGGCACAATATTTGAAAATGCCACCAACATACACTACTATTTATCCCACAGCTCATATACAAAGTCAGAGATAAAGACACTCAAACGGGGTGCGATTTCTCACAATTACACCTAAAATAGAAAAAAAAAAAAATGTGCTTCTTTTCTCAATGAGCTTTGGCTAATGATTAGAATTTTTAGAACCCAGTAGAAGAAGGCTATCATCAGGAAGTACATCAGTGATTTCAATGGAAGTGGAGACTGTCCTGCAATTTAAGACTCCTCACACCACTGATAGAGAAATGAATTATACTGTGGGTTGTAGAGATTGAACCTGACGATCAAGAAGAAATAGTGTGGCACCACTCAATGAAGTCAGAAGAGAGCACAAATTGAACCCAGGGGATCACCAGCAATACTTCATGTTATTTCATTAAAGGGCAAAGGTGCATGGGACTATACTGCAAGCTCAGGCCTATGAGAACACCAAGGTTTAGATTCCTTCAGAAATGAAAGTTTGGGTCACTCCACTGGGTAAAAAACCCAGATCATCCGAAATACCAGTGGAAAGTAAACATATCTAACAGTGAAGGGATGGAATAGCTATCATCAGCTGCCTTGGATTCAGTTGCAGAACTGAAGACTGCAGTCACTCTCTGTGGACTGCACAGAAATAATAGAGGAAATAATATCAACTGGCAGGCATGGGTGGGCTCTGGAGGCGGGCAGGCTGCCTGGATTGCAGACCAGCTTACTAACTTGGTGGCCTCCTACTTTTCTGTGCTTCAGTTTTGTCCCTTTATTTTATTTATTTATTTTTTCCATTTTATTTTTATTGTTAACACTGTTATAGATGTCCCACATCCCCTCTCATTGTAGTGAGGGAGGCATGTAGCTGTGACCTAGGTGTGCATAATTAGTTACTCTGACCTAGAACTCCAACCCTTCTGAGAGTGATACAGATAAGGAGTTTATAATCTTTTGCTGGTTGTAGCCAGTACCCTGCCACCCTATGGCTTTCTTCTTCTCATCACACTTACTCTTCAGGAAACTGGGGTAAGGACATGGAAATAAACATGGAAAGGCTGAAGCCAATGGAAAATACCAGCCTTCAGAGACTAAAAGGTCAAAGTGTGAGTGTGTCTAGTGACTCCATAGTCAGTGGGTGAATTAATATCCTAACAGGGGGAATAAATGAATGATAATGAGCCAGAGAGGGTGTGATGGGAGGAGCAAAGAGAAAGTAACATTTTCTCTCATAAAAAAAACCTGTGAACCTTTCACAATATCTCAAAAAAAAAAAAAAAAAAAAAAAGACTAAGATCTAAGAAAATGAAAAGATGATTTTTTTTAAAGAAACATTTAAAGGCCAACAGGAGAGGAGAAAGTCAACTTCAAGAACGATACCAAAGATAAGAAGAGATGAAAGCCTCGTGCATGAAAAGCACTTCACCTCTTCCTGGAGTTATTTCAGAAAATATTCTGGTTCATCTGGGATCTAGGTGGTGAAAAACACTTGACTCTCTTGGAAAGGACTGCCCCTAGAGAAGGTAGTTCTAGAGATAGAAGAGAGCAGAGGGAAATCGAGAAAATCAGAAGAGGTCAAGTGTATTTTGTTAAAATTATTCCAATAGGTAAATGTTTCTGTGTTTAACAGCTAATTCAGTGTTTAGCTTTTAACAAGGCAGCAGATACAATAAACAAAGCGCTGGATTGGGAGTTAAATGGCATATAAGCAATTGGATTCTGGCTCTGCCACTGGTTTCTTTGTTCATTTCCTCTAGTCCTCAATTTTCCAGTATCTAAAATGAGTAGAAAATCTGTATCTTACTTATATTGATGAATTGATTTATGTATTAAATGAGCCCATGTAAGTGATGAAAATGTATATGTTTTCAAGTTGTGTAGAACAAAATGGTGATTCTATTTGTAAATTTTAAGTATGACATTTCTCAAACCTGACATAAACAGAAGAATTTATACATCTGGAATGAGCACTGCACAGCCTGTGGGACACACGTACCCTGTGGAACTTTGCTGCGGTGATCACAATCTAATCGTAGGAACAATCTGACCTGTTTAAAATGATCAAAAATGACCTCCCTCATTCACATCTGTATGGACTTTGAGCAAACTCTCCTATACTGAGTTATAGGAATTTTTCCTATGCCCAAGGCTGGGCATAGGCTGGTCTGTAGTTTGGAAATGGAAATGGAAAATAAAGGAAGGGCAGGCATTATCATGCCATTACCTATGGTTCTAGCCTATACCAACTTGGGTAGGCTCAGCACCTCACTACTCTGCCACAACTCTACAAGGCACTGTACAAAACCCTAAAATTTAACTGAAGACCTTGTTGGGAGAAAAAAGAAAACAGCAAACAACTTAAATTCTCTTTAAACATTACTATTATTTTCCAAAGACTCCTTCAGCCACCATTTCTTAGGTTTCACCCACGCAAATTATCTCTCTCTCCTCCTCCTCCTCTTCCTTCTCCTCCTCCTTCTGCTTCTTCTTTTTCTTCTTCCTCTTCTTCCTCTTCTCCTTCCTGATCACCAGTAGCCCCACAAGCCCCAGAGCCTCAGTTCCAGATGATTTATCCAAATATTAATTCACATAATTAGGTGTCATCCTAAGGAGAATTCTGCTGTTAGGAAAAGTAAACTTGTATTCAAAGAGTTACACCAGTATCTTTGTAGGTACACAACTGCTTCACCCAGCCCTTGGGAATAGCATTGTCAAATTCTCTTTGACCTACTTTGAACCACTGTGGGCATTAGGTCCCTAGAGGAGTTAAATTTCTGGCTTGTTTTTGGTTGGGTAAAGCCATATATCTAGTTCTGGTCTATGAACTTTGAACAGAAGTTATATACCTGTTGATTAAGCATTTATTTGCTCAATAGAACTCTCCAGAGTTCTATTTTTTGCCCTCTGCCATGGCAATGGTCCAGCTAAAAATTGAGATATGAATGGGTCTGTCTGTCTAGATCCCAGGGTTATGGGAGGTGACCACAAACCCCAGTTGACAATTGGTGAACATGTGTTATAAGAGATTTTAAAAAATGTACAACCCCCCCCCCCACAAAACCAACATATAAATCTTTGGTTTTATAAGCCACAAATAATCTGAGTCTCTTTGTTATAAAGTATAACTCCTCCTACCCTGGTTGCTGTAATCTTAAACCTAGAAAACCTAAATCCATCTATAACAGCTTTGTAGCTGTCCCTAATTTGTTGCTGACTCTTGAGGCAATTGCACTCTCAGACCCCAAATTCCTCCCTCAAGCCTTATAGCTATTTTCTCCCAAAAAGGTGTTGAAAGGCAGGATATATGATATTATAAAACTTACTTTTTAAAAGTTTCTTAAATTTTTATCTTAAAGCAAATCCTTTTGTGTTTTTCATGTTCTGATAAAAAGAGAAAATTTCTAAAGGACAAAGAAATTCTTTGGAAAAATCTACTTCTTCTAAACCAAACTTCATGTAAAACTTTTTTATTGGGAGCCTATACTGTTTGTTTCTTCAGAAACTACAGAGGGTTAGAGTTTGAATTTTGTAATTAGTAATGAAGGGGTTCAAATTTGTGGTTAACAAATTGCAAGGGAATGAGTTTGAACAAGTTATTTAACATGCTTGAGCTTTGATTTCTTCTCCTGTAAAATGGAGACAGCTCTAAAATCTTAAAGGTATTGTGAGGATTAAATTAGGTATGCACTTTAAATCTTCATTAGTGCCTGTCAAAGAGTAAATGTTCAACAAATAGTAGCTATTATTATTATTTTGTAATTCAGTAGATAGCCTGAAATAATCATATGTTTACTGTCAAAGAAACATTTATGGCAGAAAAAACTTTATATTTACCCAAGAAAAAAATATATATTATTAAATATAATATATAAATATATAACAAATAAATAGCATTGTTCTTATAATAGTCTGAATGAATGATAGCATTATAGACATATACATTTCAAATTCAGCCCTTATGAAATTATAATAGCGACATTCCAAGAGTTTCTATGGTTGAAACAAAAACATGGCATTGTGAGCTATAAAAGTAATTTTATTGTACATCTCATATACAAATGGAAGATAATGTATATGGATTTTTAGAAAAGTCACCTTTTATTGCTTGAGGAAAACATCTAAATGAAATTGAAAAACTATTTCTGTTGGAGGGGCACATGTAGAAAAGTGGCTCAACAGTCTTTTTTGTCACCTTATTTCCTGTAGATTACACTTGCTACATTTTTTACTTTTGTTTCATTTCCTCTTCTCTGTCTTTCACAACCACTAAATCACATACAAATATCTGGAGAAAAAGATATAAAGGTGAGAGAGAGGGAGAGAGGGAGGGAAAGAAAGAGAAAGCGCAGGTAGAACAAGCATCCATTGAGAATAAATATATCGTGGTTTAATAGGTACTTTTTCTTTGTTAGCTTATTTCATACTCATATTTATTCTCTGAAATATGTCCATTTTCTCTTTTGTGTAGATGAGGACACTGAAGTCCAAAGGGAGGGAAAGAGTTCCCAGGAAAATTCCTGTGTTCATATATCTACTCTGAACTAGTGTTTGCATGCAAACCTGGGTTGACAGTGAAAGTCATGTCACATTCCTCAGTGTCCATCATCTGAGGTCACTGATGAAGACCTTGGGCTCAGAGTAAACCACTCTCCTCTCAACTGCACCTGCCATCTTTGCCTTGGGACAAGATCCACAGAAAATACTTCTTTTTTAAGACAAAAAAAAAAAATTGGTTTTGACAAACTTTTGTGTTGTCATGATATGGCAACATTCATTAGATTCTCTAGGCCAAGTGAAAGCTTGTTCAGCTTTAATACAAAAAGTATGTCTGTGTTCCATGTTTAAGTGGGAGTTTACCAAAAGGAGGTACATGTTTTGTCTCTCAACTAAATCATTGCTAATTGGACATCTAATATGCAACTTTAACAACTAACCCTTTCCATACCTCCTTTAAAACAAGTTCTTGCTACACATACTAATATACTTTCAAAGGTCTAGTCCTCTTTTAATCATCAAAGCTGAAAGATCTTGATTTTTTCTTTTATCTGGCACCAAATTAATTATAAAACCCCTATGTTAATATTGCTTCACTGTAGATCAATAGCTTTTATTACCTTTGAATCAAACATTTCCATTTTATGACAAAACTTCACAGTATAATTCAGAAAATCCAAGATGATAAATTTAGGTAAAGATTTAAATGGAAGTGTTTTATCTTTTAATCATTCAACCAAGCTGCAGTTCAGTAGCATAATCTGCTTAAACTGCGCCAGTCCTCACATCCACAGGAATCAAATGAAAGCAAGGTTTATGACATTTTTCTGTCACTTTCACCAGCAATTCTCCTTGATGGATTGCTGGGATTCACAGAGTAGGGGGGAATTACTGCCTACCAGCCAGTCAGCCAAATCCAGCATGCTTTAGTGCAATTCCAATATTACCCCTTCCTTCATGGCTGCATGACAGCAAGTGCAGGAGTCCTCTGCGAATCCATCATTGTTCTCACAGAAGTGGGAGAGAAAGAAAAGAATGCCACATAAGATAAATGGAATCTGATGCACACTTTACCTACTTTCAAGAGAGGCAATATTTGATTTAGTAGTCCAAGGTGGATTTACTTGTATACTTCTTCACTTAAGGAGTGTTAGAGAGCGTGGCTGTGCTGGGCTGCCTCTTTTTCCCACACCAGCCCTCAGAGCAAAAGGATAGACTTCAGTCCTGGATTTCTAGGCTTTCTCCCTGACCAATGTGAACTTCAGGAGAGTAGCAGGAGAGGTATGGAGGTTGTCCCTGGGGTGGAACCACTTTCTTCTCAGTCTACTGCTTCTCCTAGGCAGGTCTTCCTACAGTGGATCCAATATTATGTAAGAGGGTCCTCATTGTAAACCCCTTATGGTGCTAACTGCTTCAGCAGCAAAGCAAGTTGCCAAAGAATTGCCTCTTAAGAATTGGTTAGGCAAAGTTTAATACTTATGTGGCTTAGGACTTTAGGTGGGCCCCAAACTAAGACATATGGCTAGCCGGTATGGAGTGTGTGCGTGCAGGTCATGAAAATACTAAGCAGGCACCAATTTTCTCTCTTCTCTCTTTAATCCTCTTCACATTTTTTTAAACACTTTTCTCCACTTGCATTTATTTATTTTTCTTGTACTCAGCTTACTTTTCCTTGTATTTTCATTTGTCTTTATTCTTTTTAGCTACCACATAGGAGTCTTATTAAAAATCCTTTTCCATTATAATGGTACTGATATATTTATCTTTCTTTTGATGGTAGCAAAGAGTAAGGGTGATAGAAAGAGCCTCAGTCTCACTGATGATCACATAGCCAGAAACAATTTTTTTTTTTTTAAGAAGCAAATTTGAAAACCCTCTTAGTATTTGAAAACCCTATTTTTACAGTTGATTCTAAAAGCTTAAGGCTTTGAAAACTGGGAAAATTAGTGTTTAAATTGTGAAATTGTCACTTTAAACAATAAAAACAACAAAATGGATGCATAGATGGCAACTTATCAAGACCACCTTGGTGGCCATGAGGTTGCCCCTGGATGGAGCCTCTTTAGTGAGAGCACAGTCAGATTTCACGTGCAGACAGCACTGCACACATGTTTCCCTACTGAACAATATATCCTTGTTCATGGTTTCAAACCCTTCCCATGAGACTGATATTTGGGTGCAATTCTGTGGGGGAAAAAAACAAATAACAACAAAAAACCCCAGAAGATATGCTGATATGCTCTGGGACACAGACATTTTACTACTTTTGAAAAAGAATACTAGACAAGAATTATATTCTTAATATGCCAGATTGAAAATCCAACTGATATTTATAAAATTATTTTGTTGAGTAATGGATTTGCCATTAACTAATTTGGAAAAAGACAATTCATTTTTGGGGGGCCTGCATTCTCTCATTCTTGAAAGGCAGTGATCAGTCATCATTTAAATTTCTTCTCGCTCTAAAATTCTGACTCTAGGGGCACATTGGTGTGTACCCCAAATATAATATAGTATCTTACTCTCTTAAGGTACTAAGTGGCATAGACTTTGAATAACCAAACTTGTTAAACGAATATTTTTACTATTCACCAGCACTAATGTTAACAATAGTTTTTACTTAGTTACTTTCCATCTTTGCTTGGGCCATGTTCCTGGTTTGGGCTTTGAGGTAAAGGGAGGTTACCAAATGAAGAATAAAAATAAAAAATTTTGAGTGTTTACCCCGAGTCTTACTCTGGCTAGATAGAGGTGCATAAATTTCACAATAATTTGTGGGTAGGACATTATTAAGTTAAATATATCCATGAAAAAACTGATAGTCAACATTTAGCTAACTCATTCAAAGTCATGAGATTTTAAACAAGACTGCTTGATTCTAACACCAAGGCTATACTATCATCCCCTGTTGCCAGGTTACGAGATGGTTCTACTGCCTCTGGGGTCCCGCTGGGCTCAGTGCCAGATTAAGGATTGTTCTGCACGTCATTAAAGACACAGAAAGAAGGCTTAAACCATGTGCAGGGCATGCCATTTCTCCTGTTAGAAGGCAGAATTACAAAAATGAAATGAGAAACACGCCACACTCCTTCCTCTTCACACTGACGCATTTGACACTACCACCTATATTCTGTTGGTCAAAGTAAAGTCACATAGGTAAGTCCAAGTCAGTGGCACCTGGATATGTATTTCATCTGCTGAGAAAACATGGGAAAGTCTCTTGGCAAAGGGAGTGGGTAATGAAAGCTACTGGAGACAAGGAATAGAGTGGAAAAACAATGTATATAATAATATTTGTGAAATTGAGGAATTGGTTGATGAAGATTTGGAACCTCTTTTCATAGAGATCATCAAGAACAGAAAGAATGAACAGCTTAGTTTCCATGTTGTGAAATTCTAACAAAACAGGGCTATGTAACCACTATACCAGGATCATAATATGAATGTAATTTTCCTGTAATTTGAAAAAGGAAATATTAAATATACATTAATATTCTTCCTGAGATATACTTATAATTCCAACTTATTATCCTCATTTATCCAATGGATTGCCACTTTTTATGAAAGAAATACAGTATTTTAATGATCACATCTTGGATTCCGTGCTATATATATTCTACCCTCCCAAAAGGCAAAACACTGTTGATATGTTACAGGAGACCAAGTTCTAATTGCTCATAACTCTCACCATGAGAAAATTTAGTTTTTAAAATGAGACAAGTAAACTATATCTTATTCTCTCTTAAATTTTTCTAGAGTATTAATCTATTTATTTTCTGTGTGTGTGTGTGTGTGTGTGAAGGAAGTATGGTGGAATCTTGACTGTTCATTTCCAGTGAATTAACCGTGCATGGTAAGGTAACAACCACGTTCAGCTTTAAACTGCCCACTCTTGTTTTCACTATGGATTCTACTCCCTTTCCTCTAACTGCAAAGACAACAAAGACTACTCCTAGCATCCAGGGAGACAGTTCACATTAAGGATTTGCAGAGCTGAGCTTGTTTACCTGTCACACAAAAGTACTTGCCTCACAGCAACAAGGAAAGCCACCATATTGAGGTCGCACTGATTACTCAACACTGTGCAAAAAATAGTCTTCTAAAATGAACCCTTCCTACCCCTATTTTAATTATGATTTGTCCTCTAATACTTAAGAAACTAAATTGAGCCTGGAGGATGTGGCTCAGTGGATTGAGCGTCTACTCATGGACTGAGAGGCCCCGGTTCCATTCCCAGTCCGGGTACACGCCCGGGTTTCGGGCTCGATCCCCAGTAGGGGGTGTGCAGGAGGCAGCCCATCGATGTTTCTTTCTGATTTTGATGTTTCTATCTCTATCTCAAAAAAAAATCAATGCAAATATATTTAAAAAAATAAAAGTATCTATAGATCCTCAGTGTCATTCAGCACTCCCTCTAAAATCATCAATTCTTTAAAAAAAAAAAAATTAAATTGAATGTACCAAATCAAGGTAGATAAATGACAGTTTCAAAGCACACTGAGCCAGTGCTTATGTAATCTCAATGATAGTTTTAAAAAAATCTTTTACTATGACTTAAAATTAGCTAAGAATTTACAGAGATCTTAGTTCCACTTTTTTAAAGACTTGTTTTAAAAATTATGAAAGGCAACTTAAGCTACAGATTGCATTAAATGTAGAATGGTTTATAGTGAATTTCAGAGAGAATGGTTTTCAAAAACAAACCACCACTGTGAAATACTAATAATTATTATAAATCATAAAAGCTACTTCATGTGAACAAAGTTTCATGGTTATAAAGCTTCTTAAATTGCATCATTTCCTTTGATCCTCTTTGAAACTCTGTAAGTCAGATATAACAATTGTATTTTTTCCAAATAAAGGAATTAGAAACATTTCTCTCAAATTAGTTGACTTCCAATGTCTAATATCTGAAAGATTCTGTAACAATTTCATATGTAAGTCAAAAATTGTGACAATTTGAACTGCTTGGTTTGAAGTTTGTTTTCTCTTTTTAAGGTTAAATATATTTTCCTTCCTAAGGAACTGAGTTGTACTATATAAATAAGACTGCTAACAGAATTATTATATTACTTAATAAAACACTATTTAACAAGCATTTAAAAATACTTGAAAACACACATTGGCTACACCAGAATTGATGGACCAATTAAAAATCATATTAATTTATCAAACTAGTATTTTTGAGATTTCCATTAAGATGTAATCTGTGGACACTATTCTACTGCTTGGACATTTTGGGACTTCTGTTCAAATTTAACATTATATGCTTAGATATCAGTTAGGGACAGCTTTGTATACATAATGTTAAGCCAAAGAATTATCTCCTTGAGTATCAAGATCCCACAGAAAAGTAAAAATTGAGTAAATTTTTTCTATACATCCTACCCCTTATATAATACACCGCTAACTCTAACCATCAGATTATTTATTTTTGTGTGATTGACTGATTTGAAACATTATTAGTGTGTCTTTTTTTTTCTTTATTGATTTTTAGAGAGACAGGAAGGGAGAAGGAGAGAGAGATAGAAGCATCAATGAGAGAGGACATCGATTGACCACCTCCTGCATGTCCCACACTGGGAAATTGGCCCACAACCCCTGCTTGTGCCCTGACCGGGAATCGAACTGGCGACCTCTTGGTGCACCGGTGGCTGCTCAATCACTGTGCCACACTGGCTGGGCTAGTGTGTCTTTATAACAAACAAACAAACAAACAAACAAACAAACAAAATGAAACTATTTTGTGCACAATCTTCTCTCTCTCTCTTGCTCTCGCTCTCTACACACACACACACACACACACACACACACACACACATCTTTTTTATTTTTTGGTAGAGGGATTTCCCACACACACCCTACCCCCACACATACATAACCTCTTCCATTATCAACATTCCCCACCAGCGTGCCACATTTGTTACAATTGGCAATCCCACATTGATGCATCATTATCACCTAGAGTCCATAGTTTACATCAGAGTTCACTCTTGGTGTGCATTCTGAGTCTGAACAAATGTATAAGGACATGATTCCATCATCATAGTATCATGCAAAATATTTTCACTGCTCTAAAAATCCTCTGTGCTCCACCTAGTCATCTTCCTCTCCTGCCTACTGGAATTTTCTTTATTTTAATTGAAATTTTTGGGATTCTTGTAGATTCCACATGCATTTGTAAGAAATTATACAGAGATCCCTGTACATTTTACCCAGTTTCCTCCATAATGATAACTTGCAAAATTATAGTACAACATCACAAGCAAGATATTGAAATTGATACAATCAAAATAGAGAGCAGTTCTGTCACCGGAAGAACATCTCATGTTATCCTCTTACAACAGTCACTTTTCTTCCTCCACCCCTTCCTTAACCCTTGACAACAGCTTATGTGTTCTTAATATCTGTAAGTTTGTCATTTTGAGAATAATATATGCATGGAATTACATAGTATGCAACAGTTTGGAACTGGAATTCTCTCATTTACCATAATTCTCGGGAGAATCATAAGGTTTTTATGTGTATCAATAGTTTATTCCTTTTTATTGCATAATAGCATTCCATAACTTTAATATACTACTGTTTAATCATTCATTCATTGAAGGACATCTGGTTTGTTTTGATATTTTTGGCAATTATGAAAAAAACTACTACATAGATCTGTGGATAGGTTTTTTGTGTGTGTGGGAACATAAGTCTTTATTTCTCTGGTACAAAACCCTGGAGTACAATTGCTGAATCATTTGGTAGTTGCAAGTTTAATTTTTTGAGAAGTCACCAATCTGTTTTCAGAAGGGTTATACCATTTTACATTTCCACCAGCATCATTTTACATTCCTGTCAGCAACGTAAGAGTGATCCAGTTTCTTCACACCTCACTAACTTTAAGTGTTGTCACTATATTTACCATTACCCATTCTGATTAGTGTGTAATGATATCTTCCTGTACTTTTAATTAGCTTTGCCTAATAGCTAATGACATTGAAAATCTTTTCATGTGCTTATTGCCATATCTGTATCCTCTTTAGGATATATTTGCCCTTTATCAAATTAGATGGTTTTATTTTATACATTTATTTTTTCTGTTGAATTTTGAAAAAAAAACAACTATATACATATATAATATTGTAGTACTAGTGCTTTGTCAGATGTGTGATTTGCAACAGATACGTGATTTGCAAATACTTTTCTCCCATGCTCTAGCTGATCTTGTCATGCTCCTAACAAGGGTCTTTCACAGAACAGCCATGTTTACTACAAAGTCCAATTTTTTTTTTTTTTTTTTATGAATCTTGCTTTTGGTATTAAGTCATAGTACTCCTTGCCTAGACCTAGATTTTCTCTAATTATTTTTTCTAAAAGGTTTGTTGATTTACATTAAAAACATTTTTTTTCTCTATTGATTTTAGAGAGAGAGAAAGGGAGAAAGAGAGGGAGATAGAAACTTCAATGAGAGAGAACATCGATGGCTGCCTCCTGCATGCCCCCCACTGGGGATTTGGCCCACAAATAGGGCATGTGCCCTGACCAGGAATCGAATGAGTGACCTCTTGGTGCATGGGTCAATGCTCAACCACTGAGCCACACCAGCCGGGTTAGATTTACAAGTTATGTTTATGTCTATGAACCATTTTAAGTTAAGTTTTGTATAAGCTGTGAGGTTTAGGTCAAGGTTCATTTTTTTGCTTATGGATGTCCAAATGCTCCAGTATCATTTGTTGAAAAGTCTATCTTTCCTCTGTTGAATTGTTGTTTTTTTTACCTTGTCAAAAATCAGTTGAACATATTTATTTGGATCTATTTATAGGTTCTCTATTCTGTTCCTCTAATTTGTGTGTCTATCCCTCTGCCAATACCATACAGTACTGATTACAGTAGCTACATAATACATCTTTAATTGGCAGTCTGATTTTTCTCAATATATTTTTACTTTTCAAAGTTGTTTTAGATACTTTAGTCTCTTTACCTTTTCATATGAATTTTAGAAAAATCTTGTCTATAAACACACAAAAACTTTTTTAGAGTTTTGATATAAAGTGTATAAACCTATCAATTAGAGGAGAGTGAACTCTACTATTTAAGTTTTCCAGTTCATGAACATAGTATAGTTCTTTGTTTAGATCTTTCATTTATTTGGCTGTTACCGTATACTTTTCAGCATACAGTCCTGTACATTCTTCAATGTATTAACACAAAAGTATTGTATGTTTTTATCAATTGTAAATGATATTTGTATTTTTAATTTTGGTGTCTATGTGCTCAATGTTAATAAATATGGATACAATTTATTGTTTTATTCTTTGACAGTTTTACTAGAGAGATTTCAATTTTATTTATCTTTTCAATAAATCAGCACTTTATTTCATTGATTTTATTTATTGTTTATATTTGTCAATTTTAGTAATTTTTTGCTCTGAACTTTATCCTTCCTTAGGTTTGTTTTAGGCTTATTTCTTCTTTTTCTAAAATCTGGGGGTGGTAGCTTAGATTTTTTGAGATTTTGAAAAATTGCATGCATTTAGTAGCATAAATTTCTCTTTCAGCACTGCTTTGGCTATGTTCCAAAAATTTGATATCCATAATTTTATTTTTATTAAGTTAAATGTATTTTTTAAATTTTCCCATGAGACCTCCTCTTTGACTCACTGATTATGAAAAAAGGTGTTTTCCAAGTGTCTGAGGATTTTTCTGTTGTTTTTCTGTTAACATTTTGGAGATTTTCTTTAATGACTAGAATATGATCTATCTTGGTATATGTTCTGCTTTTTTGGCGGAATAATCTATAAATGTCAATTAGATTGTTTTGTTTGATGATAATGTTGAGTTATTCTATATCCTTCTTGCTTTTTTATCTAATTGTTTCATCAGCTGTTAAGGGGGTGCTGAAGTCTGCAACTCTTATGGTGACTTAGACAGCAGACCTTTGTTGGGGCTTTTTTAGTTTGTGCCCATTGGTACTTCTGGATTTCCAGATTTTTAGGTTCAATATGTGGGTTCAGTGGGGCAAAAAGAAAACTAAAGGAGCTCAGCACCATGTGGTTCTTTGTTTCCTGAGGTCTCTAGCTGGTCTGCTTTCTCTTTACCTTTCAAAATCTTCTTATGCTTGTGTCCAGAGTTTTTAGTTGTACTGAACAGAAAGAACAGGGGAAAATATATCTATCTTCTCAAGAGCAGAGATCCTGTCTACAGTCCTTGATTCTTAATTTAACTGAATTATTAAACTGTATGGAAACTTGTTTTTTGTTGTTGTTGTTGTTGTGTTGTTGCTATTGTTGCTTTTTTAAACATCTGATTTTCTTTATTTGTAATGAAATGTTTCTATATTTTTAGGAACTAGCTAATAGTTTCCAGCAACTACATTTATAACTTTCTATTATTTTGTGTTATCTTCAAAATAATAATTTTCAATGCTTTGATGTTATGAAATCTTCAAATAGAAATGCAACAACACATAAACATTATTTATCTCCCTAGATAAACTTGTGTGATGTGAAATGGTTTTAATATTAGATTTTCTTGTTTTGATTTTGCAAAGCCAGCTCTACAGCATAGCAAACACTGTTATGGTTGGTATTAAATATAAGCACAGAAGCTAAGTGAGACTCTACTTAAGGTGTACACACTTGTGATCAGATTATTAAGTGTTTTTAATATGCTCTAAAACATTATAGTTAATTAATTCAACAACTTGTTTTCTCCAAGTGTTCAAAATATATATGTACTCAGCCACTGAATTTAAGTGATTCTTTTTGGGCCTCTTTAATTTTACATGACAAGTGTTAGAATTATTGACTCACAGAATGTTAGAACTGGAAAGTCACACATAGTATGCCTGGGTTATATGTAGTCACAATACTGGTAGAGTATGGTTTTACATTGTTAACCTATAAATAAAAGACCAAAGTGAGAGGCAATAAGCATTTATTTGAGATCCAAAAGAATAGCAATTTGAGAAGCACTGATTCAGGCAGAAACCCAATATTGTTCTGATTAGGAGGCAAACGTAAGAGGTACTTACGAGAAAGGTAAGGGAAACAATTATATCAATGAAAGGAAACAATTACTTAATAAAAGGGAGGCATTTCTATAAATGCAGATAAGCTAACATAGTAATACCAATTCTAAGGAAATTTGTTTTTAATCCTTATTCAAGGATATGTTTACTGATTATATATAGAGAGGGGGGAGAGAGAGAGAGAGAGAGAGAGAGAGAGAGAGAGAGAGAGAGAGAGAGAGAGAGAGAGAAACTGGTTAACTCCCATAAGTGCCTTGAATGGGGATCAAATCCTCAACCTTTTTGGTTGACGGATGATGCTCTAACCAATTGAGCCACCCAGTTAGGGCCTAAGGAATGTTATTTTTCATTTTAAATCCTGTAGCCATCAGTCCAGTAGTCATAATATTGTAATATCTGCTTTCTTGTTATCTTTCCAGATAGTTTTGGGGAGATGTAGTGCTACTTTAGGCCCCGTCCAAAGGTTATTTTGCCCAGTTTTAACACTGCAAAGATTTGAGGCATAAGACATTTGAGGCAGTACTTCTGGGGTGGCAACGCTGACTCCATTTTAAAATGGCTCTATTCATATTGTATTTATACAACATAGAATAAAATATCTTAGAAAATATGGAGAATAATCCTTTGAACTTTTTCATTCTTACATGTATATGCTAATGTATTTGAGAAAAATCACAAGATATTGTTTTTCTACATTGTCTTGTCTTTAAATATTGTTTTTCTTCCTTTAAAAAAAGGCTTAGAAAGTTGCATTTTTGTAATAATTTTATATTTTGTAATTTTGATGCTAGATAACATAACCCAGTGTTGTTAGTACCTCAGAGCAGGCTTTCCAAAGCGAATAAGGTTGATATTGAAGTGAAAGTTTATTTTATTGATACAATTCACAAATGTTATTTGTGATCTTATATAGATGATCTTATACAACATTAAAAAAAAAAAAATGTTGTGTCAGTATGTTATCATTACGGGACCAGACCAGAGCAGGTCTCCCTCAGGCTGGCCTGTAGTGTGTGGGTTCTTGACTTTGTGCAGAAACGATTTTACCACGCAAGTCCAGGTGATTTTGAGAGTACTTTTTTAAAGCTGGGGACAGTGAAACTAAGGAAGGGCTAGGGTATAAGAAGTAACAGGAGAGAGCACAGGCTGGGCTCTGCTTTGGCTCCCAGGAAATGCTATACGAAAGAAGTGAGCCACGGTGGGGTTGCTGTTAGCTCACTGGGAAGTCAGAGAGAAGGGGGCCTTGGAGACAGGATCTGGGAGTGAGCTTAGGATGAGCTGCCGCTGCCTGCTGCTCCCTGGTTGCAAGTATCTTGGGGTCCCTTAGAGTTTAGGAGGGAGTGAAAAGTTCATGCCCCAGAAGGGACATGGGCATGCTTTAAAGCTAGCCCTCACTGGGTCTTTGTCCTGAGGGTTTTTATCTTTCTTCCATGGGTCAGGATCTTAGGGGAGGGTTTCAGTAGAATATTCATCAGCTTTCCAGGTACATTTTTTTTTTTTAATATGCTGATGCATCAAAATGACAGTATAGGGGAGTTTGGGATTATCCTTTTGTCTGCCTTACTGTTTTACTTTTACCTTGGGTCTGTCTGGCTCTAATGAGTATTTTGTTATGTGTTCCACTGACTTTATCTGTCCTTGGGTTTAGTTCTTACAAATGGCATTAACTGGATCTCTGTTCTCTATTTCCAAGACCAGGGTGATTTAAGCTCTATATTCTCTGGTTAAGGAGGGGAAGTATAAACCATTCGATCTCAAATGTCCTTGGTTAGGGAAGATAAGGTCTGTGATTCACTCATTGGCTGTAAGTTGTTCAGACTGTTTGGCCTTGTTTAATGTTCTTTTTTCTGTTTCCCCATTCCACTTGCCCAAGAATTTTCTTAGCTTCTTACTACTCTGTCACAAGTGTATTAAGCAGTATTTATTTACTTTGAGTTGCTTAAAAAATTATCTTTCTCAAATTATACCAACAATAACTAAATCACATCATTTTATTTGTTCAATTATGCATGTACTCCATCAAAAAATGTACATAGTGCCTACTTTTGTATCAGTAAAGTTCTAAGGAATGGAAGTAGAGTGGTAAACAAGAATTGTATGATTCTGCTTTCATTAGACCCATACTCCAGAAGAAAAGAAGAAATATAAAGTAGGATATAAGTTATAGAAATTTACAGTGAAAATTTGGCTTTATACCATATATAAATAGTGAAAAGTTTGTTAGGTGATTATTGGTGCAATCTTTGGGTATACATAACTCTCAGTGTTTGTAACATTTGCATTTTTTTCAAATGTATCAATTTCATAATATATATTTCCATGAGAAACATTTTTTCTATATAAATAAAAAATTTGAAATACAAAATTTTAAACCAAGAAAAAAGAAAGAAAAATATTTTAGAACAATATGAAGTCTAGTTGTGGAACAGAAAAATCTAAGCAATAAATCTTCCAGTGGAGAAGGTTATATGACACTATTCACAGTTATTGGCAGATAGCTTTAGGTAATCTAATAATTACAGATTATAAAGACATTAGAAAGTGACTTTTTTTATTAATATGAAAATGAGACTAGGCTTTTGTGAGTAAGTCCTAAGTAATACCTCCATGAGACTGTGACACTTGCAGAGACATTTAAAAAAAAACAAAATGAAAGTGATGGAAGAAAATTACCAGCATTTTGCAAAGAAAAATAAAAAGCCTTGTCTAAGTACAATATAATGGAGAGCAAAATCAAATACGCAAGTGAAAGCACATTTGAACTTCCTTCAAGGCTTTCAGGCTTCCATTAAGAGGTGAAACTTGGGTACTTGGAAAAAATTTGGTGATGCCTTTAACTATAGATACCCAAATCTATTTTTGGATTAAGAGAAAACAGGAGAGAACAAGAGTGAGAGAGAAAGGTGAGCATTATGTCCCTAACCCCAAAATGTACTTTTATAGAATCAGAGCTAAAATAGCATTTTATTGTGGCTAAAGGATTATTTAAATAAAGTATTGTTTTTATATTTAGGTAGTAAAAATAGGGTTAACTAGGATATTTTGAATTTACCCCTGGAAATGTTATTATTTGGGTAATTTTATTGGTCTCTATGCATTATACTTCTAAATATTTTATTATATTTTTTATGGAAATGTGTTCATTGCAAAATATTTATATAAAACTACTAGTAAGTATTTTGGGTCGGAAAAAGTGAATGGACTTGTGCAGAAGTGAAGCCCAGTCTATAACAGATAAACCATCAACTTTTGCATCAAGCAGTAGGCAAATTCTGAATGCACCAACACTGAATTCTCCCATTGCCTTTCCTTAAGGAGTATTTTTCTCTTGCTGTTATTGGAGTGCTGAATATGGCAATCAAAGTGGTAAATTTCTAAATGTGACCCATTTGTCCAATCTCTGCTTAGTCTCTATGTAGAAAAGTTACCATGCTGTTTTTTCTCCACTTATTATCATAGATTCACTCTCCATATTTCCCTTTCTTGCTCTGAGCTTAGGAAACTGATCCCTACATCTCCCACACTACCTCATCACTTGTTTTGGAGAGCTTTAGCCAATCATGGGTAATCAAGGTTTTCATCCCTGCTTCCTCTCTTCTTTGTATACTGAAAACCTGGGCACTGATAGTGTTCCTCTGCACCTACAGCTCCTGCTAGGCAGTCCTGCCTCCAAGGCTCTGGCTCACAGTGGGCTTCAGTGATGCTCTCTAGCACTGGCTCCTACAGTATTAGAAGTGGTTAAGGCTCTCGCCATTGCTCATCGTGGGGATCATTCTTTCCCATGAAGTACTCTCTTCATGCAAGTCTCTCCATTTCATCACTCTGTGTAGAGCTTTGTTTCTTTTTGGGTTACTGGAAAATATTTAGCTTTCTCAATCATAGTTGGAAAAAATTTTTTCACTGAAAAAAAGAATTATACCTTCCTTGCTGGAGAAAATCTAGTCAAAGAGTCAGTGACCATATAATAATAATAATTAACATTCATTGAATGTTTACTATGTACCAGGTACCACTCCAACCACTTCACATGAATTCAATATTTTTTTCAAATAGCCAGATGAGGTGGATTCTATTATAATGCTCCATTTAGAAAAAGGAACTGAACCATCAAGAGTTTTAATAATTTGACGAGGGTGGTAAACTTACTGAATGCCAGAGTGAGGCAGTCTAGAACTAGGCTCTTGACTTCTGTACTATATTGCTTTCAATGCAAGATAGTTGAATTCTAATTAAAAGAATCACTGAATCTGTAGATTTATTTGGGTACTATGGACATTTTAATGATGTTAATTCTTCCAATCCATGAACAAGGTATATGCTTCCACTTTTTATATCTTCCTCTATTTCTTTTTTCAATGTCCTGTAGTTTTCTGCAAACAGGTCTTTACTTCTTTGGTTAAGTTTATTCCTAGGTATCTTACTTTTTTTTGTTGCAATGGTAAATGGGATTGTTTTTTTAGTTTCTCTTTCTGTGTGTTCAATATTGGTGTATAAAAATGCCAGTGATTTCTGATGTTGATTTTGTACCTGCTAGTTTGCCAAATTCATTTATTAAATCTAGTAGTTTTTTGATGGAGTTCTTAGGGTTTTCTATGTACAATATCATGTCATCTGCGGATAATGACTGTTTCAATTCTTCCTTTCCAATTTGGATCCCTTTTATTTTTTCTTCCTGTCTGATTGCAGTGGATAAGACTTCTAGTACTATGTTAAATAAGAGTGGTGAAGGTGGGCATCCCTGTCTTGTTCCTGTTCTTAAAGGAAATGCTTTTAGTTTTTGCCCATTGAGTACGACATTTCACAGAACTAGAACAAAAACTCTAAAAGTTTATATGGAACCAAAAAAGACCCAAAATAGCCACCCACAGCAATCTTGAAAAAGAAGAACAAAGTAGGAGGGATCACAATATTGGATATCAGGTTATACTACAAAGCCATTGCAATCAAAACAGCCTGGTACTGGCACAAGAACAGACATATAGATCAATGGAACAGAACAGAGAACCCAGAAATTGACCAAAGACATTATGCTCAATTAATATTTTACAAAGGTGGCAAGAGCATACAATGGAGTAAAGACAGCCTCTTTAATAAATGGTGTTGGGAAAATTGGACAGCTACATGCAAAAAAATTAAACTAGACCACTAACTTACACCGTACACAAGAATAAACTCAAAATGGATAAAAGACTTAAATGTGACTTGTGAATCCATAAAAATCCTAGAAGAAAATGTAGGCAACAAAATTTCAGACATCATACGCAGCAGAATTTTCACTGATACAATGCCTAAGGCAAGAAAAACAAAGGAAACATGAATACATGGGACTACATCAAACTCAAAAGCTTCTGCACAGCAAAAGAAACAAGCATCAAAATGGAAAGGGAACCCACTGTATGGGAGAGCATAATTGCCAATGATACATCAGGTAAGGGGTTAATTTCCAAAATATATAGAGTATTCATATAACTCAACAAAAGGAAGACAAAGAATCCAATTAAAAAATGGGCAGAGAACTTAAATAGACACCTCTCCAAACAGGACATACAAATGGCCAAGAGACATGAAAAAATGCTCAACGTCACTAATCATCAGAGAGATGCAAATTAAACTATGAGGCACCTCAACCCTGCCAGAATGACTGCCATCAAAAAATCATCAAACAACAAGTGCTGGCAAGGGTGTGGAGAAAAGGGGACTCTAGTACACTGCTGGTAGGAATGCAGACTGTGCAGCCATGAAAAACAATATGCTGTTTCCTCAAAAAAATAAAAATTGAAGTGCCATTTGACCCAGTGATCCCACTTCTAGGAATATACCCTAAGAAGCCTGAAACACCAATCAGAAAGAATATATGCACCTCTATGTTCATAGCAGCACTATTTACGATAGCTAAGATCTGGAAACAGCCCAAGTGTCCATCAGTAGATGAGTGGATAAAAAAGCAGTGGTACATATACACAATGGAGTACTATGCAACTGTAAGAAAGAAAGATCTCTTATCCTTTGAGACGACATGGAGGGACCTGGAAAGTATTATCCTAAGTGAAACAAGCCAGTCAGAGAAAGACAAGTATCACATGATCTCACTTATTTATGGAATATAATGAACAAAATAAAGTGATGAACAAAATAGATCCAGAGACATAGAAGTAGGGTTCAGACTGACAAACTTCAGAAGAGGGGGGTGAGGGGAGGGAAGAGATAACCAAAGAACTTATATGCATATGAACATAACCAATGGACATAGACAATAATGCTGGGGGTGGGAGGATGGGAGGAGGGTGTCAATGGGAGAAAAAGGAGAAACATCTGTAACAAAAATAAATTCAATAAATAAAGAAAGAAAAGATTCACTAATCAAAATTTCTACCAACAGAGGACTGAAGGTATTGTCTCCCACCGCTGAGCCATCTCTTTGGCTGCACCTTCCTCAGTACTTCCTCAGACATAGAGATACATTTGAATTCATGTGTCCTGTAAAGCCCTTCACTAACATTGTGATCTTTGGGTACCAAAACACTTAGCTCACTTATTATATTAGGGGGACTGGAAAGTAATGTCTTTTTTTTTACATTAACTTCAAACATAAATTTTTCACAAGTTTTTATTTTTAATCAGTGATGTAATCACCCTCGTTATCAACAACCTTTTGCCATCTAGTGTGCAAATTTTCAATGCCGGATCAATAAAAATCAATTGGTTTTTGAGCAAAATATCTGAAGATGGCGTTTTGGACATCATCCAAATTTTCAAATTTTTTGCCACTTAGAAAATGTTGTAGCGATCGGAATAAATGGAAATCTGATGGCGCAATATCCGGCGAGTATGGTGGGTGAGGCAATACCTCCCACCCCAATTCATTAATTTTTTCCAGGGTTCGTCTTGTGCAGTGCGGTCTTGCATTATCATGTTGCAGAATAACGCCTTCTCTGGTGACAATCGCTGGGCACTTTTCAATTAAAGATTGATTTACTTGATCCAATTGTTCACAGTAAAGGTCTGCATTCACAGTTTGTCCAGGTTTCAGCATGTCAAAATGAACGACCACGCGAATACTCCACAAAACACACAAAAGTGCCTTTTTGGAGTGTAAACCTGGCTTAGCTGTACTTCGTGGCGATTCATTCGGAGAGAGCCACTGCCTTTTGCATTTTGGATTATCACAGAGGACCCATTTTTCATGTCCAGTGATCAAGCGATCAAAAAACGCTTCTGTATTGTGCCGCTGAAGCAATAAGTTGCATGGGGTGGACCGGTTAGCTTTGTTTTCTTCAGACAGATTATGCAGGACCCAAACACCTGCTCTGCTTACTGTACCAATCTGCTGCAAATGTTCTTGGATGGTCGACCAATGTTGGTTAAGAGTGTTTGACAGTTCCTCGACTGTCTGACACGGATTTGCTTCCACTTCTGCCCTTAACATGTCATTACTTTAACGACATTACTTTCCGGTCCCCCTAATATTTGCCTGTTTGATTATTCCCTTCTCCGTTATACTTTCACTCTCCAGTGGACAAGGATTCTCTCTGTATCATATTCACTACTGTATTGTCTTGTGTTCACTATTGTGTTCTTAGTTCTTGCAAAGTATCTGGCACATTTTAGTCACTAAATAGATATGTATTAAGTAAATTAATAAAGAAATAAGTGTATGAATTTATATATTACAAGGTTCTTACAATATCATAAGTACAAAAAGAAAAGAAATCTTGCAGGCTTGCTGATCCTCATAGGAAGTGCTAAAATTGTGGGGGTTCAGTTCAATTTTCAAATTATAGGTATTAGTGTAAGAGCATTTTCCCCATGATATCATGTGATATGCAGAAAACTTTGTCTACCATGGTTAATACTTTTAAGCATTTGTTATGTATTAAAATAATGTCATATACAAATATAGTATAATGCAAAACTTTTAAAACTTTTTCTAACATTTTATTAGGAAATCATCAATCATACAAAAAATTAAAAGCATTATACAGAAAATACATATACCTAAAAACTTAATACTACAATAAACATTCTGATATATTTCCCTTATCACAACACTATCTCTTCTTCTCTCTAGCCACCCCCCTGGATACATTTAATAGTAGATTGTTGAGATCAATGCATGGTATCCCTAACTTTGGGGTACTAACCCTTAACTGGAGTTCAATATATGTTTAGATTGTTAGGGAAATTTTATATGAAATAAAATGTACAGACTTCAAACATCTCATTTGATGGGTTTTCATATATGCATGCAACTATGTAACCCTGCCGTCAATTCAAGATACAGAACATTATCATCCCTCCAGAAAATTTTCTCCTAACCCATCTCAGTCAATCTTCACCTCCACCCACTTCCAAACTGATTGATTTTTTTCCACCAGAGATTAGTTGTGTCTGTCCTAGAACTGTCTCAATAACCATTCTCAGAATTTCCAAATCAGTGTTACTTTTTCTGAGGGTGATTTTACCTGTATTCAATCAATGTGAGGCCTTTATTGCCTTCTCTTCATTTTCATAGTCTCTGCCTGCCAATCATTCTAATAGAGGTCAGAAGTGTCTCTAATGGTTTCAGACACTTATTTCCCAAATAATATGTAAATTACAGTACCCTCTGTCTCCTAGTTATCCTGTATATGTATTAGCTTGTATGCTTTTATTTCCTCACCTTGCAGCTCTCTGTTTTGTGGATGTCTGAAGAGTTGAATTTAGTTGCCATTATTTAAAAGAAATCATCCAGTGCACTTGTTCATGGCCTATGCTATGTTCTGAAAGTAAACGTGTTAGATAATTAATAGTTATACTATGGTAGAGGTCTTCATAGTGGAGTGCTTGCATCTCAGAAGGAATGAGACATAAATATCATAAATTCTACATGTTTTTCTTTCTTAATCTGTAAACACAAGGAAAGGTACTAAGCCTTAGCAAATGAATCACCAATTGTATATACAAATGAATGATTTAAAGACTGATATTTGATATATGTATATTATTAAATGGAAGAGAGTTGCGTGAGCATATTATGAAGAGTTCTATTCACGATTTATTTTCATTTTGAATAACATCTGTTTTTTACTCATTTTTTGACACATAGATCTTTTGCTCTGTTTGCATTCTCTTGATGTGGAATTCCACTCATATGCCACTTTGCTACAGTTGGATAAATGTTTCAAAATAAATAACTTGAAGATGTACACAACACTAACCATGCATGTTCAGGAATAAACATCAACCAAAGCACAATAGCAGAATGAATATATTGTATATTTTGTATATTAACATTTCTTCCCCCCCTCAGCTGAGGATATGCTTTTTATTGATTTCAGAGAAAGAAAGGGAGAGAGAGAGAGAGAGAGAGTAAGAGAGAGAGAGACATGGATGTGAGAGAGAAACATCGATGGATTGCCTCCTGTATGCGCCCCGACTAACCAGGGATCAAACCCGCAGTCCACATATGTGCCCTGACTGGGAATTGAATCTGTCATCTTTTGGTGTATTGGATGATACTCCAAACAACTGAGCCACTCTGGCCAGGGCAACGTTTATTTTTCTTCATGTCACAGAATCACTGCTAAGTGACAACTTCTGAGACCATTCTATTGGCATGAAATGAGCATAATATTTAGTTTATTTTGACTAGCTTCATCATTGATATATTATCTTCATACTTGATGATCCAATTGTGTTGACTCCATAATAATATGTTATTGTTTAGTTTAGTGAAAAGGATAGAAAGATTTGGTAAGGTAGAAAGGAGGGTGTTAGGAATAGAATAAATATATTTAAAATTATTGTGGAAAATAATTGTCTCAGGGACAGAATTTTTCAATGGTAATAGCTGCATTGCAACACAATTCTCTATTTATTAACTTTGATTTTTCAATATTTCTTTCCATGTATCAATGCCTTAAAAGGCACACTAGGCCTGGATCCATCTTGGTTAGCCAAACCAGTAACACATTATTCAGTAGAGATGTGAGAGAAAGTCCAACACCAGGATGGGAAATGCATTCCACACTACTCTCCATTTCTAATGGAAGGTATATTTGTTCATCGGCGCTCCCTTCAGCTTGAGCCCTCGCAAGCCTTCTCTTCATAGTGTTCTTAGAAGACAAAATTAATCAACTGAAGTTAGTAGTTGACATAAATCTTTTGCTTTTATTGAAAAAAAAATTAAGGATTATTTGAAAATTATAGTTTTATAGACAACGGTCTGCTTTAACCAAGATCTTTAGAAAACTTGAGGCTGCGACCTCAGGAATGGAATCCGGAAGATCTTAGTAGACAGCCATTGTGAAGGATGATCCCCAACATGATACTAACTTGATTCAAGAACATCTAGATTCTAGAACTTTGTATCGTGTGAGCAAAGATCAATTTAGGATTAATATAATTTAAATATCATCCCTAGAACCTGAGATAGTATGCAAATTGGCTCTTAATTTTTATGTTTTGGCAGAAGGCATCAATATAGGAAGCTTTAAAGACCCCATAATTTTAGGGACCATTTTGATTTTCCATTATCAGTGACATCATTCTCTAATACCCAAGAGCTCTTGGAGATTTCATGACAACAACATTTATGTGACCCACAGGTGGTGGCTCAGCTGGGGCTGCAGAATGTTTTCTGGGCTGTGTGGAAAGCAGTGTCCCAGAGCCAATGGCTCCCTCTGGTAGGAGCATTCTTTACTGGACAACCACCATATAACTCTTAAATTCCCTTTCAGAACCTTCACATGACTATAGAAGGCCTATGTTGGGAAGATAAGAAAGACCTCTACTTTTTTTTTTTTTTGATAGTTACTGCTATGTTACTTCTTTGATTAAATTCTAAGTCAGTCTGAACAAAACACGATATCATTTCTAGCCTGTGGATGGCTGTAGCACCAGAGCCATGCTCCCCGTTATAGTTGTCTAAGAATAGATTTGATTGTAGGTAGGTGCTCTTTCATTACTGCTATTTTTAATGAAATTAGTTATTTTCTAGTTGGCCAGTTTCACAGGTGATACCTCTCTCTAGACAAATTCCAGCTATGACCAATGATCAGAAACACAGAAGTACTATAATTTTACATATCCTTTTCTGTTCTTTTTACCACCACCCCACATTGCCTTCTCATTTTTTCTTTTAGGCATAGAGCAATTATTTGGACTCTACTCATCTACCTAAATTGATAAACATAAGAAAAAATGGAAATAAAATTTTAATCTGGCTAGTAATAAGTAGAGTTGATACTTCCACAAACTCAGAAAATAAAAGGAGAATATTGCCGTCAAGGTTTAAGTTAACCACTGTGGTTGTGTGTATGCATATGTGTTTGTGTATATAAATTTATACATTTGAGTTACTTTAAACAGCATTTTAATTTATTTCAAAGAGATAAATTACATATGGTTTTTAAGAGGTGAAAATTCTTTTCCATAAGCAAGTTTTGTTATTGGAAACAACTTTCATATTTTACTTGGGATCCCTTTCATGAAGTGTTAGTTTTAAAAAAATTAATGAAAAACATTCCTGATGGAAAACAGGTGGATTAACTTGGATATTTGTGCTGATTCTTTCCTTAGTTGCAGTAAACATTGTTCTCACTTAGTAGCAAGTCTACAACTGTTGACATTTTGGTTTCTAATTAATTCAAATATGTGTTTTCTCTAAAGTAAAAATATTTCTTTTTAATCACTGCCTTTCAAATATTTGATAACGTTTTCATGGAAAGCAAAATTTAAATGAAGTGGAATAGAGTGAAGAATGTCTGAGAAAAACAGTCACAAAATGCCAGGAGTTGAAATTGAGACTCAAAAAATCATACTCATTATAGCTGAAGTAGCTTGAATATCCTATACTATTACTTTTCATGTCATGACATTTTCTAATTGTAGACATTTATGTTTACCAAAGAAATGGGCTGAAGTGGAGGTGATATAAAATTAGCAAGTTAGAATTTAATTTATGGACAACTTTGGAAAAATAGTTATAATATTTTTGCTTCTAATTACTTAATTTACATATTATTTCAGTTCTCATTCCATCAAGTCTCATGAGTTATGCTAAGAATGACAATATGAAGGAAATAACATATCACTGGGCTAAGAATGGAGAAGTGTGAGTTCCAGTGCTGACTGTGGACCAACAGTCTGTGGCTTAATCACTTAGGAAGCTTGAATCTTAGATTTCTTTTTAATCTGGACAACATGAAAGTTGGATTTGATACTGTCTAGTCATTAAATATTTTGATCCATTGAGTCTAAACGTCGGACAAGATATTTGTATTTTTTCAAAAACTTTCTTCAAGTGCTTCCACTGATGCTAATTTTTTTTTCTATTTCTTGTATCTGGTTATTTAGAATGCAAGCTTTGGGAAAAGTAAATATTCAGTGCTATAAACTAAATAGTATGCTCCAAAATTCATATGGTGAAGCCCTAACCCTCAATGTGACTGTCTTTGGAGATAGGGTCTATAAGGAGGTAATCAAGGTTAAATGAGGTCATAAAGGTCCTCATCTGATAAGGCTAGTACCCTTGTAAAAAGAGGAGATACCAGAGCTCTTTCTCTCTCTCCACCATGTAAGGACAGAAAGAAGATTGATCCTAGAGAGCTGCCATCAGAAAATAATACCACAAAAATGTATCATTCTTAAAATGAAATTTTAAAGCTTTTAAAACATGAATTGCCCTATCCTATAGCTTTCATCTTAAAAAAAAAATTTAGGTGTTGTTTACAATTTACAGTGCCTTCCAGTTTACAATGAAATGTGTTGAGTGTCTAAAACACCTTCATGCTAGCCCTGGCAGGGTGGCTCGGTTGGTTGGAGTGTTGTCCTATTCACCAAAATGTTTTAGGTTCTTTTCCCTGTCAGGGCACATACCTAGGTTGTGGGCAATCCCCAGTCAGGGTGAGTGCGGGATGAAACCAGTCAGTGTTTCTGTCTCACATTGAAGTTTTTCTCTCTCTCCCTCTCCCTTCCTCTGTCTCTAAAAATGTTAAAAACAATCCTCTGGTGAGTATTGAAAAGAAAAGCAAACACTTCCATGCTAAGTGTTGGGGAACAGGTTGTTTCATATAAGCTCCTTTTTATTTAATGATTAAAATATTTTGTCTGCTTGCTCTGATTTTGGTTTCAGCTTTGACATTGATATTGTTTTTGCCAAATCAGATTTTAGATCAACTTTTATTTTATGAGCACATTTTTCCTTAGTATTTATTTTGCTAATGTAGTTGAAAAGAACAGGAGTCAGTAGCAAATATTCAAAACTGGAGAATGCCAGTGAACATTTTTGTGTGGTATTCAGAGAGTACAACATTATATGATTTTAGCAAGGATAATATCACTACACATAATCATGTGTCAAAATTGACAGTTAAGGCTTATTTTGCTTCCAAACTTGTTATTTCTTAGAATACCATTTATAGGATTAGTATAAAATATATTACGAGTATGAATTTATTAATATGTATTTTATTTATAAGAATGAATGCACCACTGTTAGCAGTAGACAGACCCACAACATACATTTATAACATTTTTATGGCTACAAGTGAGAGTTAGTGATCCCATTGTGACCACCTCTACCTGGTTTCCAGAAATGCTGGCCATAATCTTCTGTTCTGCCAGTATTTTTTAACTCTGTTTTCAACTCGTCATGAATACTTTCCAAGCATTAACACGACTGTGTTGATAGTTTGGCTTTAATTCTCACAGGAGAATTATACTTTTCCCATTTCCTAGTTTCTCAATTGATTTTTCTCAGAACTCAGGATTAGGAAAACCATATAAATTCTTCCAAAATGGTGAGAAGGGATCCCAAGATGGATATACTAAATTCTGTTGAATCTTTTGAATACCTCATCTCAAATAAAAAGCTTGATTCTGAAACTTGGAATGACTTTTGATGTTACAGAATGAAATTGCATTCACAAAGCAAACTAATAGCTGTTTTACCTCCCTTCTTCTCCTAGTAACCTGTTCCTACAATCCCAGTTGCTAAACTGAAGGGAAGAGGTGCTATTTAAGGTAGCTTAGGCTTAACAAGAAAACAGATCAATGAATGGATATCTCTGTCCTAAAGATATAACTATGTATATGTTTGATATTATTCTCTATTCAAAATTACAATAGATAAAATAGTATATAGTTGATAATTTCTATAAGATATGCAAATACAAGGGAAATAAAACTAAGAGCACATTAAAAGTTATAATATATCTGTTAGTGTCTCCTTATATTTTTTCTTCTATTTTATTAATATTGGTGCCCTCGATGCCCTTACTAAAACAATTTTTGTAACTTGTTATGATATACTTAATTTTTTCAATTATTTAATCAGTTCTTCCTCTAAGCAATAATTTCCATTTTAGGAAAGTTTTATTCAGCTCATAAGCTATTATGAGTTTAATGCTTGATTCTTGTCTGTCCTTCCAAATGAAATGTGTTCTGTGATCACTTCCTTAACAGGTAAAAACTAAATAGATGTATTTAAAAGGAAATCTTTCTCCTTTCTAAATTCAGATCTAGAAATCTATAGGCCAAAATCAGGATATTGTTATCTGGATAACTAGGATTCCACAGAGAAAGTTCTTTTGCTTCTGTGTATGTTCTTGATTTATTTCCTTATCAATAGTTAATTTTTAAAAATCTTTTTGGGTGCACTTGAGCATTCCCAATAGTCCAAATGTTTTACAATTTTTATTTCATAGGTTAATCCTTATGCTTTCCTTCCATTGGGTAAAATTGGTGTCCAGGACACAGGCTGAAGACACACAATGCTACAGCAGAGAGAAAGGTTATATCATTAATCAAAAGGCTATTGGGAAAGGTCAGTAATATTACAATTATTAACAAGTACATTTTCTTTTGGGATCAGAAATAAAGATCATCAATGAAAAACTAATGCAGCTGAAGTTTGCATTTGTCTGTTTACACAATTCAGGTGGTAACTGACCTTCAGAAAGTGTACATTGTCTCAGATCCTGCATGGCAAATTTAATTTCATTGAATTATAGTGGAGCTGTGCTACTGAGCTGTGTTCTTAGATTTACTAAAGTCCAGTATTTTGAGCATGTCTTTTCTTCTGGTTCTGAAAATTTCAGATGATTGTAAATAATTTGAAAAAGTAAAATGCTAAATTTGATTATTGATATCCTTTTTCTAGAGTTGATATCAACTCAAGCCGATTACAAATAGCTAGAAAGGTGCACTATAATATGGGCCCAAAGTTGAACAATGACCGAAGTTTTGGAGACTGAATGGAAGGAACTAGAGAAGTGAATATATATTTCTGTATTATTTTCTTGAATCATATATTACAAAATGTTATATTAACTTTAGGAGGGTACAATACATTTTTTGAGCTATTACAACCAATTTTAATTAAAATAATATAAAGTTAAGGTTTGGAATATCTGAATTTGAATACTCAATGTAATCATGCTGATAAGCATTGCATACACTATCTTACCAACTCTGAGGACTTTTTTCAATAAACAGTTCCTAGACATAGGAGCGAATAGTTAGAGACAATTCTAGTACACGTGTTCTGTAAAAAACAAGGTACAATAGAGGAAAGCACTTTTGAAATCATACTAGTAGTAATAGATAAACCAATTATTCTGAGCACAGGTCCCTCCCTAATATATATAGGTTCCTTCCTAATATATATATATATATTATATATTATATATTATATATCATATATCATATATCATATATCGTATATCGTATATCGTATATCGTATATCGTATATCATATATCATATATCATATATCATATATTATATATTATATATTATATATTATATATAGAGAGGTCCCTTCCTAATATATATATATTATATATTATATAATATATATAATATATATATATTATATATATTATATAATATATATATATTATATATATTTTTTCTAAATCATATAGTTTTATGAGAACCACTGAAAACAGTAATCTCAGGGAGATGGGGGGAAAAATTATGTGAACACTATGATTGTCCACCTTACTGACTTGATAAAGTTTCCAGACTGTAGTACAGAAAAAGAAAAATTTAGAATCCAATGGATTCCTTAAATTGATGGACAAAATAAAAAATTCAGTGAAACGAAATTATAGTTCACAGGACAAAGTACCAGAGAAGAGAAAGCTACACAGGCTGAAAACTACATAGAGACCCTCCCAGTTATTCCACGAAATATCATTTAGCTGTCTTAGGTATGCAGCTAAACACTGATTAGCACATATGCTATATATATGAAAAAGAAAAATACTCAAGGTCAAGGAAAGAACCACCCTAAAGAATTAAAAGTCAATGCTTTTGGCTCACAATGATGCCACCAGCCAGACTAGAAAATATAAAATTTATGGGACACTGATTAGAACACTCAGAAGCATGTTTGCTTTGTAGTGGGAAAACATGGAAATGGTAGTAATACCTAGTAAGCCAGACATGAGATAAAAAATTACTCTTTTCAAGTAATTTCAGAACAAAGCTAAAAAATTATTAAAAGAATATGAAAAGATCCAGCAACTAAAAAGATAATATCCACAAAGTAAAAAAATTTCAGGCATTCAGAAAAACAGAAAAACACAACTTATTAAAGAGAAAAATCAGCCACTAAAACTGACCTAGCCCAGCCAGTGTGGCTCAGTTAGTTGAGCTTAGTCACATGCACCAAGAGGTCACCTCTTGGATTCCCAGTGAAAGCACATGGTGGAGTTGCGGCTCAATCCTCAATAGGGGACATGCAGGAGGCAGCCGATCCATGATATTTCTCTCTCATAAATGTTCCAATCTCTCCCTCTCCCTTCCTCTCTCTCTAAAAAAAAAAAAAAAAAAAAATCAATAAAAATATTTAAAATATTTTTAAAAACTGACCTAGAACTTGTGCATATGCTAGAAATAGTAGAAAAAGATATTAAAGCAACTATTATAACTATAGTCTTGTATGTTCAAAATTTAATTAGAGACTGGTATATTTTAGAAAGACTCAAATTAAAGTTGACCAGTAAAAATTAAAATGTGTGAAATGAGGACTTCCGGTCAAGATGGTAGCATAGGTAAATGCGGTATCGCATCCTCCCACAACCACATCAAAGTTACAACTAAACTACAGAACAACCATCATTCAAAACTGCCTGAAATCAAGCTGAATGGAAGTCCTACAACTACGAAATTAAAGAAGCCGCATGGAGACTGGTAGCAGGGGCAGAGGCGCGTTGGGCTGGTCCCACACCCACGTGTGCCGGATAAAAATTAGGAGGACACCTCAGTTAGGAAGGTCCTCCCTGAGGACTGAGGGGTCCCTGTCCCACACCAGGTGCCCAGCTCAGGGTTCAGTGCCAGGAAGAGAAGTCTCCATCACTTCTGGCTGGAAAAACCAGCAGGAACTGAGGCTGAGGCGGCTGGAGCCCCAGGCAGCTCCTCTTAAAGGGCCCACACACAGACTTACTCGGACTCGCACCCTCCAGGCTCCAGCATGGGGGAGGCAGCTTGAAAGGCACCAGAGTCATATGGGGAAGAACTGAGTTGTTTGGCACTGGAGCGAGGGCTGGAGAAGCAGCTTTCTCCTGGACAGATGTGCTGTCAGAGGCCTTTGTTCCTTGAGTGAGCCCTTCCCTGGGCTCACTCAGACAGCCGCCATATCTGGGACTCCAGCAACCTGGCTCACACTGTTGACCCCGCCCTGGTGATTCCCCGAGCCCCGCCCCACCCAACTTTCAGGCCAACCCAAGCTGTTGCCAGTTGCTTTACCATAGGATTGGCCTGTCTTGGATCCTGCTTCAGCTTTTCCTAAATTCTTTCAAACAAGCAGCATCTGGTCTCAGCTAGCCCCATACCTCTCATTAAGTAATACATAGAAACAAACACAGGGAGGCAGCCAAAATGAGGAGACAAAGAAACAGATCCTAAATGAAAGAACAGAACAAAACTCCAGGAAAAGAACTAAGCGAAATGAAGATAAGCAACCTAACAGATGCAGAGTTCAAAACACTGCTTATAAGGAAGCTCAATGGACTTACTGAGAACCTCAGTGAACTTAGTGAGGACCTCAAGAGCATAAAAAAGGACCAGTCAGAAATGAAGGAGGCACTAACTGAAATAAAGAATAATTTACACAGATTCAATAGTAGAGTAGGTAAAGCCAAGAAGCAAACCATCGATTTGGAATATAAGGAAACAGAAAACACCCAATCAGAACAGCAAAAAGAAAAAAGAATCCAAAAAAAATGAGAATAGTTTAAGGAGCCTCTGGGACAACTTCAAGCATGCCAACATTCGCTCCTTGGGGGTGCCAGAAGGAGAAGAGAGAGAACAAGAACTCGAAACCTATTTGAAACAATAATGGCAGAAAAATTCCCTAACTTGGAAACAGACATACAAGTCCAGGAAGCACAGAAAGTGCCAAACAAGATGAACCCCCAGAGGCCCACACCAAGACACATCATCATCAAGATGCAAAAGGTTCAAGACAAAGAGAGAATCTTAAAAGCAGCAAGAGAAAAGCAGTTAGTTACCTACAAGGGAGTTCCCATAAGACTGTCAGCTTATTTCTCAAAAGAAACTTTACAGGCCAGAAGGGAGTGGCAAGAAATATTCAGAGTGATGAAAAGCAAGAACCTACAACCAAGATTACTCTATCCTGCAAAGTTGTCATTTAGAATTGATGGCCATATAAAGAGTTTCCCAGACAAGGAAAAGCTAAAGGAGTTCATCACCACCAAACCATTATTATATGAAATGTTGAAGGGTCTTCTTGAAGAAAAAGATAAAAAATATGAACAAAATGGCAATGAATACTTATCTATCGACAATTGAATCTACAAACAAAATGAACAAGCAGAACAGAAACATTCTCATAGATACAGTGAACATTTTGTTGGTTGCCAGATGGGAGGGGAGTTGGGGGAATGGGTGAAAAAGGTGAAGGGATTAAGAAGTACAAATTGGTTGTTAGACTGAAAAACCTCAAAGGGAAGGGGGGTTGGGGATGGGAAGAAATAAACCAAAGAATTTATATGTATATATGCATAACCAATGGACACAGACAACAGTGTGGGGAAAGGTAGGAGGGGGGCGGGAATGGGGAGGAGGGGGTCAATGGGGGGAAATGTGGAACATCTGTAATATATTCAATAATAAAGATAAGTTAAAAAAATAAATAAATAAAATAAAATAAAATGTGTGAGATGAAAAACAACACTGAATGGAAATAATTGGAAATAATAACCAATTAGATGTAATAGAATAAAAGATAAAGAACCTAAAGACACAGCAATATAGAACTGCCCAAAATAAGACAGTGAAAGACAATAATTTTAATAAATGAAAAGAATATCAGTGGCATCTGGGACAACTTTAAGTACCCTAACTCACATATAATTGATATCACTGTGGGTGGGGTCAGAAAAATCTGAAAAATAATTGCCAACATTTCTAAATTTTGTTAAAATTATAAATCAATAGATTTGAGAAGTTAATGATTCTCCAGCACAAGAAACATAAGAAAAACTATACCAGTGAACCAAATAAAATTATTAAAAACCAATGACAGAGAATCTGAATCTTAAAAACATTCAGGAAAAAAATGACACATTAGTGATATATGATCAAAGATAAGAAGTACTGAAGATTCTTATCAATAAAAAGAAAACAGTGAAGCAATATCACTGGAAAAAAAATTCCCTATTAACCTGTAATTCTATACCCAGCAAAATATATATTAGAACTATTAAGTCAAAATAAAGACATTAAAATGCACAAAAGCTAAAAAAATAAATTTACACTTTAAGAAATGTTAAAGAATAGAAAGAGACATACCATCCTCTCACTAACCAAAAAAAGTAAAGTGATTGTATTAGTAACAGATAAAATAGATTTGAGAAGAAGAAATATTACCAGAGATGAAGTCAATTTTATAAAATTAAATGAGTAAATCCATATATGTGAACATAATTCTAAGAATTATGTACCTAATAACAGCTTCAAAAAGAACACAAATCTGATAACATTTAAAGAAAGACAAATCCATAATTAAGAGTTAGGGATTTCAATCCCCCTCTCTCAGTAACTGATAGAACAAGTAGCTAAAAGTTAGTATGGAAGTAGAAAACTTTATAAAATGTCTAATAACTATCTAATTAAAATCTATGGAAGATCCCAACCCAAAACAGTGGACTGCACATTTCCTTTCAGTGCTTTGGGAACATTTACTATAACAGACCATAATCTGGTCCATAAAATGAATCACAATAAATATAAAATATTTCAGAACAAAATTTCTTCTCTTACCACAATGGAATTGATTAAACACCAATAATAGAAAAATCTCTATAAACTCCCTCAATAGTTGAAAATGAAATCACATACTTCTAAATAACCTACGGGTCAAAGAAGAAAGAAAATATAAGTTAGAACATATTTTCTACTGAATGTAAATGGAAAAAAAATGTGGAAATTTGTAAAATGCTACTAAAGCTGTAGTTGGGTGAAGTTTTTAGCAATAAGTGCAATTATATTAGCATTATTATGTTATTAGAGAAAAGAGAGTGGTGGAAGGGCAAAGTGGGTAAAGGTGGTTACATAGTATATGGTTCTGGGAGGAAACTAGACTTTGTGTGGGGATCACACAATAGGGTATATAGATGTGGAATTATAATATTGTACACCTGAAAATTATGTTATTAATTATTATTACTTCAACAAATTTAATAATAAAAGAAATAAGAAATATCTTTCTTTCACTTTAAGACACTAGAAAAAGGACAAACTAAATGTGAAACAAATAAACAAAAAAGGATCTAAAAATCCAAGTGGAAATCAATGAAGTAGAAACACAATAGAAAATATCAATAAAACTGAAAGCTGGATCTTTGAGAAGATCTATAAAATTGATAAGTTTCTAGCTTGTCTGATTAGAAAATAAAATGGATAAGATAAAGATAACCAATGTCAGGAATGAAAGAGCTGGTAACATTGCAGAATCTGCAGATATTAAAAGGAATGTAAGAAAATATTATAAACAACTTTATGCCAGTAAATTAATCAATTTAGATGAAATGGCTAAATTTCTTGAGAAATACCACCAAAGTTTATTTAAGTATAAATAAATAATCTGAATACGCCTGTATTTGTTTAAAAAAAAATGAATTTGTAGTTGACAATCTTCCCACAAAAGAAATTACAAAGCATAGCTGACCTTACTACTACACAACACGAAACAAAAAATAACACTAATTCTGTGCAAACATTTACTGAAAATTGAAGAGGAGGAAATACAGGGGTGGGCAAAAGTAGGTTTATAGTTGTGAGTTGGCGAAACTCAGAGTTTATTCTTGTATTATTACTAATTAATTATTGTATGTTCCATACAAACAACTGTAAACCTACTTTTGCTAGCCCTTATACTTTGCAACTCATTCTATACAGCCAGCATTGTCATGATACCAAATTCAGACAAATACTTTATTAGACAAAAAACTGAATATCAGTATTTCTTATAAATGTAGATTAAAATTTTAAATAAACTTTACCAAATAAAACTTATAAAAGCTTTAATTTTTTAAAATAGATAACACAGAGTTTGGGAGAATTTTTCTTCCCCTTGAGTCTCTAGAAGGAATATATCCTTGCCAACACCTTGTTTCTACCATCTGACTCCCAATAAAGTTGTGGCAGTTTGTTAGAGCAGCAGTAGGACATTAATTAATACAATGACTAAGTGGGATTTATTCTAGAATGTAACTGTTCAATATCTGAAAATCGTTTGTATAATTTACCATATTTTCAAACTAAAAAGTAAACTACATTCTCATCACAGTAGATATAAAGCATTTGGCAATGCCCAATATTTATTTCTGGTAAAAACTCGTAGCCAACATGGAATAGAAGGGAACTTCTTCAGTCGGATAAAGAACATTTACGAGAAACATTATTCCTAATGATGGAAGACAGTACTTTTCTTCTAAGATCAGGTTCAAGACAAGGGTATCCTTTCTCAAAACTTCTACTAAACAAAGGAAGATGTAAAATTGTCTTTATTTTTAAAATGATATGATTGGTTGTTTAGAAAAAATATAAAATAATCCACAAATAAAACTAGTAGGACTAATAAGTGAATTTAACAAGGTTTCAAAATACAAGATAAATATACCAAAAATCATTGTGTTCTATATACTTAAATAAAGTTAGAAATTAAAATAAAAAATACTATTCACAATATCATTCAGTATATGAAATGATTAGGAATAAATATGATTAAATATATGCAAAACATATGCACTGAAAATAACAAACATTGGTAAAATAAATTTCAAAAGTCTAACAAAAATTGAGACCTTTACCTTGTTCTCATGACTCAAAATAATATTATTATATCAATTCTCCTCAAATTGATCTATAGATTCCATATAATCCCAATTAAAATCTCAGCAGAATTTTTATTATCAATTGATATAATTTATAATTATATAATTTAAAATACATAATATATGAAATCCATATGAAAAGACAAAAGACTGCCCTGGCCAGTGTGGCTAAGTGGATAGAGCATCAGCCCACAGACTGAAGGGTAGCGGTTTCCATTCATGGGATGCAGGTTCAATCCCTAGCCCTGGTAGGGGTCATGCGGGAGGCAACAAATTGATGTGTCTCTTTCACATTAATGATTCTCTCTTTCTCTCTCTCTCTCTCCCCTCCTCCCTCCCTCCCACTCTCTCTCTCTCAAAAAAAAAAAATCAATGGAAAAAATATTCTTGGATGAGAATTAACAACAAAAAAAAGACAGAGGACTGAGACTAACTAAAGTAAATTTCAAAAAGATGGACAAAGTTGGAGGGCTAACATTACCTTACTTTAAAACTTATAAAGTTATGGTTAAAAAAATGGTTTTTGTTATTTCAGCGACAAAAAAGTAGGTTAATGAAACAAAATAGAGACTCCAGAAGTAGACTCACACCTATATAGACAACTGACTTTTGAGGAAAGTACAAATGTAATTCAGTGGAGAAAGAATAGTCTATTTCAACATGTGGTGCTAGCCCAATAAGATAACCATATGCAAATTACTGAACTTTGAACCAAAATTTATACTATATACAAAAATTAACTCAACTTCAGCATGTATCTAATGGAGTTCTAGAATATGCAAACTGAAGAAATGCCAGTGAAGAGATACTTGAGAACTAGTCAGAATTGAATACATGACTACTCACTTAAAAACAAACAAACAAACAAACAAAAAAACGCACACAAATAAACAACAACAACAACAACAAAAAACAACCAAAAAACCATCCAGGAATCAAGCTGAATAAATAAAAACAAGTCTAGCTTTAGATTCATCACTCTGAAACAGAGAATATCAATAGAGAGAAGAAACCAAAGAAAAAAGATAGAGACCAACTAAATCAAATGAGCCACAGACTGACAGATGTCTCCTCAGCAACAGTAGACTGCAGAAGAAAATGAAGTCATATTTTCAGAGTTCCATGAGAAATTAACTCTGAACCTAAAATTCTATATTGAGTTGAAATATCTTTCAAGAGATGGTGACATAAAAACTTTTTTCAGATATACAAATAGTAAAAGAAAACTCAAGAGAAATTTGAACTAAGAAGGAAGGTGAGCCATTCAAGAAACAGCAATGGATATGGAAATTAATACATATGTTGGAAAATTTGATTAATCATTGGCTACTAAATTAATAACAAATGTATGTGTTTATAATAATAATAATAGAACCAAACTCTAATAACATTAAAAAGTTGGAGAGGGCTTTGGTTTAATGCATAAATCGTACTAATATCCTTGTCATCTTTGAAAGGAGAATAAATGATGTGAATAATTTATTTAGGAAATTTAGATTTAAAATTTATACTGAATTTTCAAGGATAACATTAAAAGAATAAAAATCAACCAGTAATCCTCTTTGCTATGGAGAAAAATAAAGATGAAATTATTTTTATTTTTTAAATTAGTACTATATTCATGTGCATATAAGAGGAAAAACTCAAAATAATGGTAGCTTATACAAAGTATAACTTAAGTTTTTATTATGTAAAATAGATTGCAGTGAAGTCAGTGGAAGTCTAATACGTGGTGGCCTCATGAGCATCTTGTTCACCTTTCTAGTTCTGGGTTTCTCCTTGAAGCTCATGTCAAAGTCTAATATGGCTGCTTTGAATTTGAGACCAGAAGGAAAGATAAAATGTCAAAAGAACACTTTTCTAGACTAGTCATCTTCCTTTAAGATTACTCACAAGCCTCTTACAATATTCCTCCTTATATATCATTGCCCAGAACTTAGCAAAATGCTCACTGATGTTTGCAAGGGAGGTAAGAAAAAGTAATATTTTATTCTGGGTGAGTAACAAAATGTGTAGCTAACAATTAGTGAAACTGGAGTGGGCTTTATGGGCCTCAGAACAAATTACAGGTAGTTGCTTAAGGTAGAACTGACTCTCAACTGAAATTCTAGTGTTCTTTATCTGGGTATATAATCTGAGTATGGGTCAAAGTTGAAAGGTCATATGGAATGACAAAGACGTTGATTTTTTTCTTTATGGATTAGAGAAAACAATGTCTTAAATTACTTGATTCAGTGATTCATTAATAGTAGGCATTAACTTAGTATTTGGTGAATGAATAATTTCCCATATATCATATTCTTACTAACACTGAGAATTTCATCAGCGTCAATCATGATAGACTCATGCTATTGTGCAAACTCCTTTACTTGGGATCCCATAACATGGTTGACAAATATTTAGAACATACAAAATGCTTTCCTGGTAAAGCTTCTCTATTTAAAATAATTCTAGGGAAACACATATTTGATTTAATGAAAAATATCATTTATTCATTATTTTTTTTAAATATGTTTTTATTGATTTTTTTTAGAGAGAGAGAGGAAGGGAGAGAGAGACAGAGACAGCAATGTGAGAGAAACACCAATCGGCTGCCTCAGGCACGCCCCCTACTGGGGATCAAGCCCAGAACCCTGGCATGTGCCCTGACCGGGAATCGAATGGGGACCTCTCAGTCCACGGGACTATGCTCAATCCACTGAGCCACACTGGCTGGGCAAATATCATTTAATTTTCTCATTCTCTTCCTCTTCATCTCTTCTTGAAAGAAAATGCTATGCAAATTCAGTTTGAACAGTATTAATTCACCACAATGTGACATTCCCCTGATAAACTGGGCAGAAAACATAAAAGCCACAGATACATTTTTTTTTTTTATCTAATAGGATTCCTTGTTCCTCGGTTTCCAAATCTTTCCGACTTAGTAGTGGCAACTTTCACAATTCCCCAGACCCTACAGACAAGACTTTGGAATTCAGTTCAGGAGAAATACAGTCTAGTGCATATATTCTCCTTTCGACCAGAGGATTTCTAAGCAAGTCTCAGAGGGATTGGTTGTAATGCATTTGTTCCTTTTGGGTAGATCAATCATGTAAAAAATATTCCAAAGGAGAGCTGCAGTAAAAAGCTGAGAATACACCAGCAGCAACAACTTCAGTGATAGAACTCTATCAAATAAATAAGAACAACTTAAATGTTTAAAAAAGAAGAAAAGAAAAATATTTTAAAATCCAATAAATTTTTCCATTGGGAATTTAAAGAATATTCAATAAAAAGCATCTAAAATAATTTTTTTTTTATTAAACTGGTTTTTCATTTCAAAGAGCTTTCTAAGAAAATCAGTGTCTTTCTTATCTGTCTTTTCTAACACATGCATCTTGGTATTTCAAAGCTACAGGGATGTTTTTGAAGTGCCACTAAGTGTTACAAGATATCCACCTATTTAAGTGATTTCTTTAGCTCATTTTTACATTCTTTACTCAGTGTAGTTTAAAAAAGAAAAGTCAGTGATGTTGAGTATTTTTTCATGTCTCCTGGCCATTTGTATGTCCTGTTTGGAGAAGTGTCTATTCAGGCCCTCTGCCCATTTTTTTTTTTAAATCCCCACCTGAGGATATTTTTCCATTTTATCTTTAGATAGAGTGGGAGGGAGGGAGAGAGAGAAAGAGAGAGAGAGAGAAACACATCGACTGGTTGCCTCCTGCATGACCCTGACCAGGGCCAGGGACCGAACGAACTGCAACCGAGGTACGTGCCCTTGACTGGAATAGAAACCGAGACTCTTTGATCCGTGGGCCAATGCTCTAAACACTGAGCCAAACTGGGCAGGGCTCTGACCATTTTTTAATTGGATTCTTCCTTTTGTTGAGTTGTATGAGTACTCTATATATTTTGGATATTAACCCCTTATCAGATGTATCATTGGCAAATATGTTCTCCCAGAGAGTGGATTCCCTTTTCATTTTGATGCAGGTTTCTTTTGCTGTGCAGAAGTCTTTTAGTTTGATGTAGTCCCATTTATTATTTTTTCCTTTTTTTTTTTTCCCTTAGATGATGTATCAGTGAAAATTATGCTACATGTGATGCCTGAGACTTTTCTGCCTACATTTTCTGCTAGGATTTTTATGGTTTCATGAGTTACATTTAAGTCTTTTATCCATTTTGGGTTTATTCTTGTCTATGGTGGAAGTTGGTGGTCTAGTTTCATTTTTTTTGCATCTACCTGTCCAATTGTCCCAGCACCATTTGTTGAAGAGACTGTCTTTTTTCCATTGTATGCTCTTGCCTCCTTTGTCGAATATTAATTGTGCATACTATCTTGGGTCTATTTCTGGGTTCTCTGTTCTGTTTCATTGATCTATGTACCTGTTCTTGTGCCAGTACCAGGCTGTTTTGATTATGATGGCTTTGTAGTATAACTTGATATTTGGTATTGTGATTCCTCCCACTTTGTTCTTCTTTTTCAGGATTGCTGTGGTTATTTGGGTTTGTTTGTTTTTTTTTGGTTTTATAGAGTGGATAAAAAAGTGCTGTGGTACATTTGCACAATGGAATACTATGCAGCTGTGAGAAAGAAAGATTTCTTACCCTTTGAGATAACATGGAAGGACCTGGAGAGTATTATGCTGAGTGAAATAAGCCAGTCAGAAAAAGACAAGTACCACATGATCTTACTTATTTATGGTTTATCGTGAACAAAATAAGCTGTTGATCAAAATAGATCCAGAGTCATGGAAGTAGGGAACAGACTGACAAACCTCAGAGGGATGGGGAGTGGGGGGACGGGAAGAGATAAACCAAAGAACTTATATGCGTATATGCACAACCAACGGACACAGACATTAGTTTGGGGAAAGCAGGAGGGGGGTGGGAGCAGGGAAGAGGGGGTCAATGGGAGAAAAGGGGGGGACATCTGTAATCCTTTCAACAATAAAAAAATAAAATAAAATAAAATAAAATAAAGTGCAAATCTCTAAAAAGAAAATAAAAGTCAGCATTTGGACCTAAAGAGGTATGAGAGTGTGTCAGTAATTAAGCTACTGTTTTTCATTTTCTTTTCTTTTTTTTTTTTTTTTAATTTTTTTTCCTTTATTGATTTTAGAGAGAGAGGAAGGGAGAGGGAGAGAGAGATAGAAACATAGATGAGAGAGAACATCGATTGGCCAGCTCCTGCATGCCCCCCACTGGGGATCAGGCCAACAACCTAGGCATGTGTCCTGACCTGGAATCGAACTGGCGACCTCTTAGTGCATGGGTTGATGCTCAACCACTGAGCCACACCAGCCGGACCTGTTTTCCATTTTCACTGGCCAGACCTGTTTTTTATTTTCAATCTCACTCTTTGTAATGCTGGTGCTAGGACTCTACCATCCACATTCCAGTTTCTCCAGCTGCTCTCTTTTAGGCCCTGCCAATAAGGATACTAGAAGGAGATGGGAAAGCCAGAGGAGGGAGGACATACTTCCCATTCCCTACCTTTGGCTGTTTATATTGGCTACCACTTTGTTATAGTACCATTTCAGCAATATTTTACTCTAATGGAGCAATTTGTTCATAACAGCAATTAATTCCAGTTTACAGGGTATTTTGTTTGTTGGTTTGTTTGTTTTTAACAACACTTACAGAACCAGCCTCATGACCTTTTAAGCAAATCAACACCAGTCTTTGATGTCCCCTCCACAGAGGTCTGTCCCCTCACCTCTGTGACTCCTCCCTGAGCTAAGAGACACCAACACCTGCTAGGCAGAACCTACTTCTTAAAGTGTGACAGCTCTCAGGAGTCCTCTGCCAAGTTGCTACATTTTAATCATTCCAACCTCTTTCTTTTTAACTCCTGTACTAAGGATTCAAACTGCTTCCTGCAGTTTTGTGAAACCTTACTGTTCCCTTTGAATTTTCAGTTTTTCAATACCTAGTCGATAATTATTTATCTAAAATTCTCTCTGAAAATTACTGGTGTGGTTTATTTCTTATGACCATACTCTAGTCAATACACTTTGTGATCACAAAACTTGGAATAATTTCCATATTTATGGAAGTACAATCTTTCATTGCAGAGATTAAAGTGATGTCTAAGAGGAGTTCATTTTTGCAAAACATTTATTTGGTGTCTAATAGATGCAAATAGGTTGTGGTAGGCATGCAAGGAATTTAGAGAGTTTTTAGCCATACTTTCACCTACAAGATTTAGGCAATTTTATATTATGAAACCTGGATATGTATATAATAATTATAGTACATTAAGTATTTTGTGAGTGTCATGCAGAATGAGTTTTAGAAAAGCTTGGAGGAGGGACATTAATGTCATTGGAAATCAGAAGACTTCTGAAGAATTTTAATAGAGGATAAATTATAGTGGCTAGAAGTTAAGGGGTATATTTATAAGGGAAATTAAGAATATGATCAGTGAAAGTTTTGAAAGATAAAAGAGAAGAACACAAATAGGGAAGAATATCACAAGAGTACAAAGCATGCATGCATCAATATTCAGAAGGAATAAATGGTTTGTAAAATATAGTAGTGGGAGATAAAATTCACAAGGAAGATTGGGGTAATATAGTAGGATTTGAATATTTAAGGATTTGGGGTATTCTTATCCAAGTAACAAGAACAATTAAATTTCTGAAGATAACTGGTGGCTTAAGAAGACTAACCTGAGACACGCTCAGAATTGATTTGGGTGGGAGAGGACTATAAAGAATGGAAAAGCATGAATTAATATGCGTATGCGGCCTAATAACTTTTTCAAACTGGGAAACTCATACCATGGAGATTCTCAGAATTAATCAAAGAATTATATGGTCTAAGCATCTGAGGGAATGAAAGCAATATTTATTGTAAAGGGAATGTGTTGGGGGGAACAATGTATGCATGTTAGGAGAACCAGGGGTTCATTTTTGGACCTGAAATTTTTGAATTGTGTATTTAACACCCAAGTGAAATTGTTGAACTCGTACCATGTCATTGTACAAAAGAATATGGAGTTCAGAGAGGCAGGTAAAGACAGAAAAATGTGCTTTTAAACCATCCTCAGACAGATGGCACTTAAGACCATCAGGCTGAATGAGATCATCTAGGAAATAAGTGCAGATAGAAAAATGAGATCCGAAGAGTAAACCCTGAGACACTCAAACATGCAGAGTTTGAGATGAAGAGCAGGATTTACAAAGAAGACTAAGAATGAGCTGCCAGTGAATTAGCAAACCTAACAGAGTATGATATTCTAGAAGTCAAGGCTGAAAAGTTTTTCAGGAAGTATAAACTGAACAACTGTGTCAAATGTTTAAACCAACCCAGATGTGAACTGTAAAATGATCATATTTTTGTCAGTGTAATATAATGGGCTAAAGGAATGCCGTTAGCCTGAAGAAAATGATTCTAGATGAAAATAGTCAATCCTCATTACACACAGATTCCATATTTGTGAATCCACTAACTCATTATCATTTATTTCGCAATCCCAGTAGCAATACTCATGGAACTTCAGCAGTCCTTCACAGACATGTGCAGAACAGCAAAACATCTAGTCATCTGATGTAAACATTTCCTGCTGTGGTTAAATAAGATGATGCTCTGATTTCGTCTCAGCTCTCATACTATAAATGAGTGTACTTCTTGCAGTCTCTTTAATGCCACGAGTTTCACATAATTGTGCTTTGTGTTGGTGATTTTGCTGTTTATTTTTTTCGTTATTATTATTTTCTTTTTAGAGAGAGAGGAAGGGAAAGGTAGAGAGAGATAGAAACATTGATTGGCCGCCTCCTGTGTGCCCCCCACTGGGGATTTGGCCCACAACCTGGGCATGTACCCTGATCAGAAATCGAACCAGTGACCTCTTGGTGCATGGGTTGACGCTTAACCAGTGAGCCACACCAGCCAGGCAGTGATTTTGCTGTTTAAAATGGCCCAATCATAGTCCTCAAGTGTATCTAGTGTTCTGAAGCCCAGAAGACTATGATGTGCCTTACAGAAAAAATGCATGTATTAGATAAGCTTTGATCAAGCATGAGACATAATGCTGTGGGCCGTGAGTTCAATGATAATGCATCACTGATACATATTAAATAAGATATCTTTATACAGAAACACACATAAAGCAAGTTGGTATAGTGGACAGTTGATGAAAATGTTATGACCAGAGGCTTGAAGGAAACTAAACTTGTGTTTCCGCTAGGAAAAATGACTATTTGTGAAGTTAGTGTTGGTGGCAACTTTATAGAAAATAACTGTTACGAACAGTGAAAAATGACCATGTGAACATATTACAGGGCAGTGATGAATGCCAGGAAAGGTCAAAGTGTGGGTATTATCTTAAAAACATTTTCTTCATCTTTAAATCTTTTAAAGAAATAATAATTGACTACTTAAAGCAAAAATAGAAGCATTGTATATAGGAGTTTATAACAGAAGTAGAAGTAAGATGTATCACAAATAGAACAATGACTGTGGGGAGAAGTGGAAATATACTATTGTATCATACCATAGATATAGCAGTATAACAATATTTGTAGATTGTGATAAATTAAAACTATGTACTCTAACCAGTCAAGCCATCCCTAAAAAAAAAAAATAAACAAAATAATAAAAGTAATAAACCTACAATAAATGTAAAAATGGAAAAATAAATTCTGTTGATCCAAAAAAGGAAGAAAAAAGTAAAGGGAATCAAAGAACACATGGGACTAATAGAAAACAAATAACAATATGAAAAATTTATATTCAACTATGCCAATAAATACATTAAATTATATTGACTACACACACAAAATGAAAAGAATTGATAATATTGGATATAAAAGATTCAATTTTATACTGTCATCAAAAAAACAACTCTAATTATAATGTTACAAATAGATTTGAAAGAACAGATAAACAAAAGGATATATTATGCTTATAATTATCAAAGAAAATTAAAGTGGCTATATTAATATCAGAAAAAGAAGATTTCAGAACACAGATTTTTACAAGGAATTAAGAGGGTTATTTAATAATAATAAAGGATTGATTAATGAAGAGACTATAATTATTTTAAATGTTTATACAACTAATAACATAGTTTCAATACATATAACATGCAAAATCTGATAAAACATCAAGGAGAAATAGTTGAAGGTCTAACACCTTTTTCTTAATAATTGATAGAATACTATTGAGCAACTTGAACTAATCAATATTGATGAAACACTTCATCCAAAAATAGTGGAATACATTTTTTTCAGTTGTACATGGAACATTTACCAAAATAGACTGTAACTGAAGATATAAAACATGGCCTTGTACATTTAAAATGGTTGATATCATATGAAGTGTATTTTCTTAGTGTAAAAATGTTAAATTAAAAATGAATAACAAAAATATATAGAAAATTCTTAGATATTCAGAAATTATAAATACACCTTTAATTAATCTGTCCATCAAAAATAAATCATAAAGAAAATAGAAACGTATTTTGATCTGATGGTAAATATCACACATTTTGTGGTGCACTTAAAGGAGTGCTTAGAAGAAGACAGCATTCAATACGTAGTATAAAAGTAGAACTATTTAAAATAAATTATTTAAATACTTTCCCCAAGAACAAAGACAAAAAAAAAACACAAAAAAAACAGAAGAAAATAATGATTTTAAAAAATCAATGTAATGAAAAAAGTCAATAGACCAAATCAATGAAACTAAAAGATGATTATTTGAGAAGATCAATAAAATTAAGAAACCACTAATGAGACTATTCAGGCAAAAAAAGAAAAGAACAGGTATAATTTATCAATATCATGAATAAGACCTGTGACATAGCTATGAATTATATAAATAGTGAAATACAATTCTATACTCATAAAGTTGACAAATTAAATATAAAATGTACAAATTTGTTCAAGACAAGATACATCACACTTAAGGGGAATTAGATAACCCAAATAGCCTGTATTAATTAAAGAAATAAAATTTCCAACTAAAACCTTCCCACAAAGAAATCTTCATTCCCAGAAGTCTTTACTAAGTGAATTTTACCAAATGTAATAAAATCGTAAGAATTTTTACTGAAGTTTTCCAGAACATTGAAGAAGAGGGAATATTTCCAAGCTTATTTTATGATATAATTACCTTGATATCAAAACCAGAGAAAGACTTTACATTTCAATTTACAGAATAATAACCCTCATGAACATAAACCCAGAAATTCTTAATAAAATTTTAGCAAACCAAATCAAACAAAATGTAAAAGGAAAAATACAATATGGCCAATGGCGTTTGTCAAGTAATGCAAGTTTAGTTTAACAATCTAACATCTATCAATATAATTATTACATTTTCAAAGTAAAAAAGAATCTGTTATCATTTCAATAGATGATGAAGAAAAATATCACTAAATCCAGTGTCAATTCTAGCAACAGAAGGGAACTTCCTCAACATTATGAAAACCTTTTTGAAAATCCTTCAGCCAACATACCTCTTGTTGAAAAAACAAATACTCCCCCCAATATTAAGAACAAGTCAAAGATGTCTGCTCTCACTATGTTAATTAACATTGAATTGGTGATTTTAGCAGTGTGATACTGCAAGAAAAAGAAAAGATAAGCAGATTGAAATTGGAAGAAATCAAATGTATTTGCGGGAAATCCAATCATTTATGCAAATATGAATTAGTTTTGCTTTATCAGTGAAAGGGTAAGAGTTTTCTCATTGTATACAGTTGGTAAGATGACTGAGATTCAGAAAGTACAACCATTAAAGAAACACCTACCACAAAAAATGACAAAATTTACAATTAGAGGAATTTAGATAAATGCTACTCAAACTAGTAAGTGTGTTTACCAAGGTTTCAGAACACAAGTTAAATATTTAAAATTTAATTGCATTCCCATTCATTAGCAATGAACAATCAGAATTTGAAATTAAAAGAACTAATGCCTTCTACAATAGCAACATAAAATATGAACTATTTACATAGCATTTACATTGTATTAGGTATTATAAGTAATCTAGAAATGATTTGAAGTGTGTGGGAAGATGTGTGTAGGTTATATGCCAATACTATGCCATTTTTATATAAAGGTCTTGAGCATTTGTGGATTTTGGAATCCATGGGGGGTCCTGGAACCAATCATCTGGTATGATTATATAATATCTAATGTATTATAATTATATTATGGATGTTTTATAAAAATAGGTATGCTATAGGCATTATATTTTATATACTATATAAGGTATAACATATACAGTGTTTATATATGACATGTATTATAGAATATACATTATTATATGAGTATCATACAATATATATACATTGTACATATGTATACATAATACCTTTGTATTCTGTCATGAATGCAGTCAGTAGACTACATTGTGAAAGTTCTTTTATACCGTAAGTTTCTACACAAATTCTAAGTGATAGCAATCAGACTTTTACTTTGTGTTCATTAAATCTATGTTAATTAATAATATTTTCTAGGAAGAATATAGCTGATTATTTGAAAGTAGTTGTCAAATTTTATCATTTAAAAATTTTCCTGTTTGTTTTGGTCTTGCTGCCGAATCTCATTCATTCTGTCCAACTACAATGAAAAATCTCTTCCTCTTTCACTGATATAGCTGAAGTAATTCATATTCCTGTTCATATATTTCAATTGACTTTCTTTTCTGATGGACCATTCTGATAGTCTGGTTCCATCTATTTTATCTGTTCCTGCAATACTGCCCTCTTTATTACTTTGCTTCAACTATAGCTCTTCTATTCTTGCAAGAGATATCTGACACTGTATTTCTCCTCTTTGAGCTTTTCTTTCTTCTCTGTCACCCATCTTCAACCTGTCCTCTATTTCTGGTGTTGTTTGTCTTTTAGTTTACTAAAATCTTTTTTTTCCCTCAATCATAATTGAAGAAAGAGATATTTAATCTTTAGTGTACAATTAGACATGTCTACTACTGAAGAGATAATTAAATGCTTATATTTATGATAACAGGACCACAAAGCAACTTCTGCATCTCCTAGGATAATCAAATTTGCACCAGAGATACTGTCTAACACAGATCCCAAGAAAAGAGAAATGACAAGGCATTACATTTGATGACACACTACCAGCTGTCTTCTGTTGACAAGACTGGCTGTCCCCACTTAAGCCTCTTGCTGTCCTCAGCATCAAAGAGCTTTTATGATTTTCCATTAGGAGGTTTTACATTTGTCAATTGTAAGAGTTCCTGACCTGACTGCACTCCCTTCTGATTATTATTGGCAGACCACTCATCTCTAGAGGTTGCTCTGACAACCAGTGAAAAACAACAGATTAACAGCTTTCCAGGAACATCTCTCAGACATAATTAATCCTTGCCTTTGGTTTTAAACCTCATGTATCACTGGTATCCCTTTCTGCTAAATTTCTATTCTAACAGGCTTGGAAGGAACCATAGATTCACCTCTCTATTTCAGTAAAACTAAATCATGTACTTCTCCCTGCAGTAAGAGGTGTGCTTTCCTGTTACCCTTTTTCTCAAATAGATTTTTTTGAATGGAAAAAACCCAAAAACATAAACACTATTCAGGTATCAGTGTATTGTCATTTCAGAGTTTATTAACTCATTGTCTATCACAGTAAATCAGGAAGTAACAATTTGAATAAGGGAGAAAACTTAAAATCCTCTCTTAAGAGAGTAATTGACAAATATAATGACTTTAGTTCAATATATGTATTATTAATAAACAACCCTAAAATCTCAGTGGTTTAATTAAAAAAATCTGATTCACTCAAAGTATGGTGAAGACACTTGCATTTGAGGGGATCTCCTGGGAGGCTCTTCTCTAAGCTAGGGGAATCTAGAATCCAGGATGCCTTCCACCTTGTGCAGTCACAACCCTTCAAGGCCTTGGAAACCTCCTCTGTATTTTCTGAATTTGGTGAACAATAAAAGAAAAATGCAGAATATCAGGTGGTATTTAGTGTAGACTCAAGCAGCATTCAAACCTTTCCCAACATTCCATGGGCACTAACCAGTACCTGGCCCCACATGATGCAAGAGGTCTAGGAAGCCTGTCGCCTTACATGCCCGTGGCATTAATGGACATGTCTCTGCCACAGCTGCATTTTATTTCCATCACTATGTATGTGCATGATTGCTTCATGGGCCAAGACCTGACTCAGTTCCCCTGTTCCACTGACTAGCTGAGAGAAAGTTGAGTCTCTAGAACTTTCTGGGTCGCAATATCTTTTAAGGAAGTCAAGATAAAAAGAACAATTCTAAAGAGGGATTGTGAGTATCAAATATAATGATGAGTAGGAAAGTACTTCAGATGAAGAATAATTGATATAATGGGTTGCTATTAATGTGTATGACCAGTTCATCAATTTTTGTGATGCAAAAAAACAGGTCAAATAGTGTCTCAATACTCATGAAGAAGCCAATCATGTTCTGATCAAAATAGTACAGAAAGGACTCCCAATATTTTTACTATAATGACTCTAAAAGCCATTTATTATAAAATTTAATTTATACTCCAATTTAAGAAGGCAGCAGGAAGTTATTATACTAATTTGGGACAAGGAACTGATCTTCCGTGCATTTTCATTCATAATTTTATTATACATTTGATTGAAGGCCATCACCAGAACAATGTACAAACATGGGATAGTTCTAATTTTTAAAAATAATTGTAATAAGCTTAGTTTTGTCAATTCCCCACCCTTCCATGCTCTAGGGGAAAAATATGGGGTAGAGGGAGGAAACAATAGAAAAGTTTATTAGTGGTTCCCATTATTAGTGTTTGCTCCTTCTAAGAAGTTTAGTACAGTCCAGTGATTTGTGGTTCCAATTCATTTTAATGGTGCATAACTTAAGGGTCAATGTTCAATCCAGTATATATCTTACTAGCTTATCTCACTGCCAGTTCTGAAAATTCTGAATAAGCATCCAATATACCAGTCTGAGGCCCCAGCTGGCAGATGGGTGTGTGGCTTACTCTCCACCCCTCTACTTCCCACATCCTACAAAAACTAAAGCCCTGGTGGGAGGTGGAATCTCTATCTTATAAGACAGTTCACCCCTGGTGACAGTGAATTTGTTAGCCCACCATCCCTTGATTATCATATCACTCCTGATCTCGTTCTTCAGATTCTGCAGTGGAGGGCCTGGAGACCAACTGGAGAAGATGCAGCCTGTGTCCTGGAATCACCATGAAAATGATGAGCAGACTGCTGCTGGACCCTGAGCTGGCAGCATTGTGCACACTTTCCTCATATGCACTCATTTCTTGGCTTCAAACGGCAGCAGTCCCTGACTAGTATTCATATCCCCACTGTCATCCACTCTCTGAAACTCTGACTCAGAGCCTATGGAAATGCATCATCAGTACACTTCTCAGCCATGTAGGTACTGAGGGACAATCAGGTGGTAGATTTCACTCAATCACATCCAGCAACACAGCCATGCCATGTTTCTCTGAAGTCCTTTCCCTGTGTTCCAGTATAGTGGATGCCAATGTGACTGGTGCTCAAGCATCTAACTACAGGGAAATGCCTAATCCCCTATAACTTCAGGAGTGGATCAAGCAGAATAGATTTGTATAGTAGATACTGAAAGCAGAAAATCTGGCTAAGAGAGTTTTAAAATTTCCTATGGAGGAAAAAGTGGTAATTTGGATTAGAGTTCTGTCAGGAAGAATAGAGAAGTCCAATATAGGCCTTATTGGACTGACATTTAGTGAAGACTTACTATTCATCAGACACCATGCTGGGTTCTAGAAATACGGCAGTTAAAAGTTGGACACTGACGTTGCAAACCATATAATCTAATGGCAGAAACAGATTTTAAATAAAAATGTACTGTAAAATACCATACATATAATAAAACTGAAAGTACAGAACTCATAAAAAATATATCACAGGAAACATTGGATAGGTTAAGGAACTTTGAATAAAAACAATGAAGAAGAAGAAGAAGATGATGATAATGATGATGATAGGTTACATTAAATTACACCAGGCTTTGTTTCAATTCTAGTGAGTATTATATTCAGTTTGGATCCCAAGGATGAGAAAGAGTTGAGTGTGTGTGTGTGTGTGTGTGTGTGTGTGTGTGTGGAGATTGTGTGGGAACATGGTATGAGAGGAGTGTTCCAAGGGGAGGAAAAAGTGTGTTTTGAGGTTTAGTGGGACAGGGAGGGACAATTTCAAGAAACTGAAACATATTCATAAGTGTTTTGGAAGCAGAATCAATAGGATATGAGATATGAGGGTAGGGGTGGAGGGAAGACGAGCAAGCCCAAAGAAGACATGATTTCCAGTTTGTGCAACAGGATGGGAATGAAGATGGAAAACAGTAGAGAAGGCTAAAGTTGGGTGTTGGGTAGAGGGCAGATGAAGGCAGGAGCGCAGTTCAAGGTAAAGAGAAGGGATATATGAGTTAACCACCCTCGGTGCAGGCGTGGCTGCTTTCCAGGCACTTGCAACAGGCAACTGAGCTGTGTACTGAGCACCATTTGAGCCTTCTTGGATACGCTATCACATACTATTTCTCAAGCCCATAGCGAGAGGATGAAGCACACAGCTGGGGAAAATGTGTCCTCTCTGTACTCTGACACAGATCTACCGCCTGTCACTTGTTAAGTCACTGATATCAAAATCACTGTAGGAAGCAAAAGCAGACTAAAGTGGAATTTGAAGAGTGGTGGGGGGAGAAGTTTAATTTCCACCAAGGAAATGAGCCAGGCCTTCCTTTCTATAGTACCTTTAGTCAAAGAATTAAATCACTGTTAGGTTCAGCCTTACAACCTGCCTCAACAATGCAACCCATGTTCATTCAAGACCCCTTTTCCTGTCCTCACCCACACACACGCCCATGGGCTTTCTGCTCACGTTATTTTTTTTTTCTCTCCTTTGAAGAAACTCAGCGATAAACTCCCCAAGCAATTGCTCTTTTCTGCATCCACAAGTACGTGAAACTCCTATTTTGTCTCCTTAGAAATAGATTTCTTCTTTTGTTTCATATGAAATCCTCAAATTTGTTCCATGTTTTAAAAATAGAGAAGTGATCATTCTGTATGGTTTATTCAAGTTAAAGAACATATAAAGTATATTACACAATTATTCTGGTATTGGGGATAAAATTGGGAATCAAATGCTTACTGAACAGAAATATGATTGTGAATAAGTTAGTCAAACTCATTAAATACAAGACTAAGAAGGACATCTACACTCTTTTGCCCACCCACTACCAATTACTAAAATATAAATTTTTAAATATGTTTTTACTAATTTTTTCGAGAGAGAGGAAGATAGAAACATCGATGTGAGAGAGAAACATTGATTGGCTGCTTCCTACTGGGGATCAAGCCCACAACCCAGGCATGTGCTCTGACCAGGAATCAAACCAGGACCTCTCAGTCCATGGGACAATGCTCAACCCACTGAGCCACACCAGCTGGGCAAAAGATACATATACTTTAATCAAATGCCCAACCTAATATACCAGGAGTAACTGAAACATCTCTCCTCCATCCCTCCTCCCACACCACGCATAATTTGAGAGCAGAGAGTAATTACGGGAGTTATTCAGACACAGTTGTGCATTTAAAACAAATGTGTTCCTGGAATTTGTTTGTTGGACAAATGGGGGACATCTGTAATAATGTCAAAAATTAAAAATTAAAAAATTAAAAATATCCTTGAAAAAAACAACAACATTGAATTTAGTACTTGCTGAAAATCCAGGGTTTTTGAAGACATGTTATTCATTCAAAAAGTCTGAGCCTTGTCCTGTAGTAGCTATAGTGTGGTTAAAGTATATGCCTATACAGTGATGATAAAAATGTAAGCATTCCATGTATAAACATGCTTAAAATAAACAGGAAAAAGCTGGCCATTGCTGACAATAAAGGCAATACATCTGCAAATTTATTGCATAATTTTGTCCTAGTTACAACAATGTACAACAACGAAGAGCAAGGCTGCTTTTCACAAGCAAATTTATTACTTTTGGTTGCTCTTCTATTGCATTCAATAGGAACTGCCAAAATAACTGTGATTTAAAAATGCTATCAGCTGATTTGAATGCTCAGTAGATTCAGTGCATTGTAATAAAACTTGCTTCTAAGTGTTGTACTTAGAAGAAAACACTGTATAGACTTAAATCCTCTGCTTTGGATGCATATTTCTGCTGATATATTTACAGCAGACCACTGGAAGTTAGTTTTTGGTTTCTTATTTGCATATTCATAAGGCTGTCAAACAGCTCAGAGAGAGTTTTTACTTAGTTATCCCACTTTAAATATTAGGACTTGCTAATGTTCAGTTAATGCAAATCTTGAGTTGGGCTCACATCATTCCTCCAATGTTGTCATAATTCCTCTATAAGACAGCCAGAGACTGTGCAACAGCTGGACCCTGGGTCTTTGTGTTATACCTCAGGGTCCTTCTGACCATTTGGAAATCGAGAATCAGACAGTCCTCCAGGAAAGAGAGGTCAGGCCTTAACCACAGCCCCATTTCACTAAGGAATCAAGAAACATAGGAAGCAGCCCCAGACTATAAAGGCAGGTGGTACAACTCAGCTCCTCCCTTTCATGTACTCTTCAGACTGAACTTCTATAATGCCAAAGCTGTCTTTGACACCGTTTCTTTCTAACTGTAAAAGCTTGTGTGTGCGTGTGTGTGTGTGAGTGCGCGCATGTGTATTGGAGCTTCTCAATTACCATAAGTTTATCATTCTCTACTTTTGAGAGCTATTCTCTGTCTTTCTAATTTGGAATTATTGCTCATTTTATAACTTGTACTATGATGGGAACTGTGATATTTAATACATTTCTATTTGGGAAACGTAATCATTATCTCTGGTTACTTCTATTTTGCCGAAGATTTCCAGTGCCATAGAAGACTAATTCAGGCTTTGGGATTCATAGAGCAATTTAGATCACATTTAGGGTTAATAACTAAAATATTGATTATTCTTATAAACTGGTATTTTAAGCTATCCAGGTAAAAGACAGTTGGGTTTTGGTGTGTGTTTACCTGCTGAGGCTGTTGGTTTCCAGTGATGAATGCTCTCTGATCCATCTTAAGCTTCATATTTCATGTCAAAACTTCTGAAATCTTTCCTCACTCCCTCTGGTGTACACATTGTCCAAAGAGAATAATGTGTATTAGGTAAGTATGAATTATGTGTGATCGCAACCACCCCTTTCCCAGCAATCATTCTTTTAAATTAATATCTTTATTAACATGATTGTAATTTTCCAAAGTGCAAAATTGGCTCTTTAGAGATAGACGCAATGTAAGAAATGTTCAGCAAAAACAAAAAAGGCATCTATTTGTTGGGGATTTTGAAGTGTAGTTTTATGCATAGGCAAAGAATTGGGCAAGATGACGTTTGATGACCCTACAAATTTAGAGATTCTACTGGAATTACAACCAGTTGAAGAAGTATCGATATACATACTGGTAAAATAAATTTAGGATACACATGTAGTATACATGATTTTTATTTAATTCCATGAGTCCAAAATAATAACCCTATTTTCTTACTTATGAATGGATTAAATGTCCAAATGAGGGCAAAATCTATATGGTAAAAATGCTCTTATTTACACGATCAAAATTTATTTTAATTAAAATTTTATCTAGATCTACTTGAACTTACTAGAGAGAATTAGTGGGTTACTGACCAATGAGACGTGCACAGAGGAAAGCGTTTTGGCGGCTAAACTAGGTCTGTGTACCTAAAGTGTGGGAGGGAGGCAGTATATGCGGGCATAGCATTCAAAGAATGGTTAAACTGGGAGAGAAAAGCATAAAGCTGAAGACATAGTGCTGTATGTAAAGTACCACTGAACAATGATAGATGATTAAAAGAAGATAAACCCCAAGTCAGAAATTAGGAAGAAGAGAAAAACAACAGAAAATGTGTTACAAGATGGGTTAGTCAAAGTGGTTCAATACTAAGGTCATAAAAAGTATGTTGGAGACTTACATAATGTGACACCAAATTTGCAGTGGAGAGGGGATAAATGGTGATGGAAAAATAAAATAAAATAAAATAAAATAAAATAAAATAAAATAAAATAAAATAAAATAAAATAAAATAAAATAAAGAGAAAGAAAGCTCAGAAACACTTAACACTGGGCTCAAGAATCAATTATTTTTCCAGTGATCTAAAGTGCCACTGTTTGACTTAATTTCTATAAAAATTTCAATACATTAAATGTTTCCCACGAAAATAGTTTAAATGAGTAAATTGTTACATTTAAGATTATTTGTCATCTGTCAACTTTATCATACCAAAGTGACATGATTTCCCTTTTTGACAAAAGTATGTTTTTATATGACTCAATCGAATCTGGCAACTAACTAAAAGAAGATGCTATACACTGATTTACTTACTGGCTGCCACAGTACTTTTAAGAAAGATTTCAGGCAGTTAAGAATTAAAGTTAGTTTCTTTGCTATTGTAATGGACACACAACTGAAGTGGAGCAGGACGGTAAGTACCTGAGTGCTGTAAAAATATTGACTGACCCTTTGGATAATTAGTCTAAAGGTTTAGGGGCTACAGTGAGATATCATTCAAGAACTTTAATATAAAGAAAATAGTGTTTTCCTTAGATATTTGGATTATATTATCCACTGATAATGGGTCAGAGCAGAGATAATCATGGTCAACCTGAAACAACCTTGACCTGATACTCAGTTACCTTAATGTATGTGATACTGTAGATAGATGTAACAAGGTGGAGAATTTTATTTATCAGATAGCCTCCTTGAGAATTCTGTAATAGAATTTCTTCTGAGAAAACCAGGCTGCATGTGAGAAGTAAAGCGCCCCCAAGGTACTCTGAGATCTTTGGTTGTTGTAGATTGAGGAAAACTGAGGCATGGAGAGATGCTGGTGTCTCCAACCAGCTAAAAGCAAGTTGGCACAGCTGGAGAGAAGGACTATAAACATAAACAGTCACTCTCAGGGTGGGAGTGCTGCAGGATGCTAGGGAAGGAGGAAAGCAAAGATTCCACATAGGCAGGATGTCTGAGGGCATTTCATGGAAAATGCTGAAAGTAATTAGATAATGGGTGGTTTAAGGCATCTACAGTTTGTGACAGAATTGAAGAGGAGAAGAAAAGGAATTTTTTTGTGTGTGGATTCCTGCTGTGGGTTAAGAATTGGATCTTCATTAATGTTCATTAAAAAATATAAGTAAAGCTAGAATTATTTTTTAATTACTCATGCTAGACTGTGATATATTTCAAGTGTTGCTGTGTAAGAAATGGGCCATATGGGATTCCTGGTATTGTTGTGCTACATTAAGAAAAAAATGAGTTCAACCATAAAACCAAGGAAAATGGAGAAATGGGCAAATATTGGCAGGTCACATCAGAGCACTGTGTGGTAGACAGGCTTAAGGACTCAATATTCCATGTATTATTGATATCAAGAATCTTAGCTTGGTATCAGTACAACTTTAAGTGAACTAACAATATTGATCTGATTCTGTGAAATCTTCTCATATACTCCAGCTTCTCATGTTGCTTATACACACAAAAAATAATGTTTTGGATGAAGACCTCAAGTTTCCAGTTCTCTTAACCTTCTCAATTCTTATTGCACATTAATAGATGTATTTTCTGATTTTGCACCTCAGTATCTGTGACCGTGGTTAATGTAAGTTTACCTCTTATTTAACAATGCATGTTCAAAGGTTTCTAAGCTTATAAAGACTAAGACATTTGTACTTGACCTTGGGAAGTTTAAAAGTGACCCCACGAGGTCTCTTAAGATGCTTCGAGTCTGTCTAATTTCATTGTGACACATTTGCACTTTCTATTCAGACTATCCTAATGGCCATGTCAGTCTTGTTGAGTTTAGGGAAGAAAATACAGAGAAAGATAGAGAGAGAGAGAATCTCCAAATAAGAAAAAGGGAATGGAGGGACACAACAGAAGGCATAATGACCCACATCATCACAGAGCACATTCTCATTGTTGGCTCTGTCCTAACACAGTGAGTTCCCTCCTTGGCATTATTCAAGCAAAGCTGGATGGTTCCCTGGCACTGATGCTACTTTACTTCTGTGAAATTTATTTTTTTCATTTCTTTCTGGGACTGAAATGAAAACAATGTACACAAATTCTATTGCACAATGATTAATTAACAGGTAAGCAGTCATTAAACGCATAAGTTGTTACCATTGTTGCTATTGTTTTGGCATCATATGAAACAATCAAGTATATGATTTTTTACTATAAAGGGTAATGTGAATGTCCTTTCCATCTATAATATTCTAGGATTCTAAGATGATGAATAGGATTTTGATAATACGCATATGAGCTAATTTATGGACCTTAATAAATAATAACAATTTGTACCACATTTTTGCTCTAATTGCACCCATGTTCTTACTTGGCTTACTGATTCCTACAGAGTCCACAAAATGGACTTTCTAGCTTCACCTTCTACCACTGTCCACTTACTTCTTTCTTCAGACATATTAGCTTCCTTGTTGCATGCTTCTGCCTCAGGGCCTGTGTAATCACTGTACCTGTTCTCACAAAGCGTCTTCTAGCTATCTGCATGGTCTGTTCCTTCCGTTCTTCTAGTTTGGTTCAGATGTTATCTTACCAGGGAGGCCTTCCTGACATTCTTGTATTATAAAATTACCCTTCTGTTATTATCTTCTTCTTTATTCTTCTTTATTTTGCTTCATAACTCTTTTCAAACTTTAACATAACATATTTTATGACATGTATTTGTCTGTTTCTCCTATTGGAGTATAAGTGCCATGGGGGCAGGAAATTTGCTTTCATAACTATTATATTCTGATTACATAGAAAAATGCCTATCACATAGTAGGCACTCAAGAAATTTCTTGTGCTATTTCTTGTGGTGTTCATTTTGCCTAGAATTCCTTTCCCCAATTCTTACAAAGTGCATTGTTGATAAATAATAGATGGATAAGTAAATGGGTGAATGAGTGAACCAGTGATAAAAAAAAAATAATGTTTGTATTCTAACTTATAAAGTTGCTGGACAGAAGTATATTCATCAGCTTGGGAAGAGCCAGGATCTGGAAAATAGAATGTTCCTAGGAGATAGAAATTTGGCCTTAGGAATAATGCAGAAATCCAATTGTTAGAGTTACAGTATAAGGTTAGAGCTACAAATAAATTCATTGAAGCCACTGATGTGTTAGTGTAGAATTTCTTAAACTCCTGTGAAGGTCAGATTGGCTCCTGAGCCTTAAAGAAACAAAATCTAGAGTCAAACTGGGCCCAAATCCTGGCTTAACCATTAATCATGACCTTGCAACATTTCTTAGTTACTTGATCTCTCTGTATTTTGTTGGTTTCCTCACTTAAACAATAAATAACAGCATCAATCTTGTATGATCCTTGTGATGATTAAATGAATTATTCTATGTGAAGGGATTAATATACACTCTGTCATGTAAGTGTTACAAAATTGTTATCTACAAGTATGTTTAGCACACAGTTGAGGAGCAAGTGACTCCAGCTATAGAATGAGGCAAGTTTCTAATTCCCACAATTCACTACTGTCTCTGAGCCACAACCTAAAAATTAGTACTCTAGTTCAACCTGGAAAAGAAGTGGATTCTTCACATCCATTAAAAAATCATGAGTTTGCTGATGATAAAATGAATCTAAACCTGAGAGTTTCTATTTCAAAAATTTGATCATTTGGGGTGAATTAGAGCAATGGAATTATTTAATGAATTTTATGAAAAATTGTCCTCATCTTCCACTTTCCTTTGAGTATGGACACCAGGTCACAGTGTTCTGAGGTTAGTTTCCAAAATACCCGTCAACCCACATCAGAGAAGTGCCTCCAGAGTGTAGTGAGAGCTTGGGTACTGAGGTTGCCAGGCAACAAGTTAGCTATCTAGCATGGTAGTTAGCTTCCTGGAAACATTAGCACAAGCAACTCAGACATGCTTCACTCTGCAGGTGTGTACAGGTCAGGCTTCTAAGTTATTTCCTGACATAAGAGCAAATTCTAATATGAATCTTTGGAACACACAGCCTATCAGTCTTCACACTGATTTAATCTTATTCCACTTAAAAACAGCAATGAGTTGGGTGAATTAAACAAATCACTTTAAAATAAGAAAATAAACAACAATTACTGTTACGAAATCATCTGCCCTTTCCTATGCTGTTTCTGACTTCTATGTGTCAGTTCTTTTTCTTTTTTTCCACTTTCCAAAGTCAATCAATCAGTTGATCAACCAGCAAGTCTTATAGTTCTACTATAACAGAAACACTTTTATTAGGTGCTTATAGGTTAAAAGGCATGTATGCAGTATGGTGCCTATACTCTAAAGTTTTTAACATCCTTTGAGAAATTCAAATAAAGATTTTGGAAATTTCTTTTTACTCCAATAATGATAAAAATATCAGTGGTTTCTAGTGATTAGGAGGAATAAAAGGATAAACAGGTGAAATAGTTGGATTTTTAGTGCAGTGAAACTTTCTGATTGATACTGTGATAGTGGATACATGTCACTATACATTTGTCAAAATCTATAGAATGTATGATGCCAAGAGTGAACCCTCATTTAAAACACAGACTTTTTGTAATAATAGCCTATTAGTGTCGGTTCACTGATTTTAACAATTGTACCACTCTTGTTTGGGACATTAGTAGTGGGGAAGACTATGGGGCAGGAGGATAATGGGCATCCTCTGTACTTTTCATTCAATTTTGCTGTGATCCTAAAATACTCTAAAAAAATAAAGTTTATTTTTTAAAACATAAGCATTGGTGTTAATAACTATAGCTATGAAAATGTTAATATCTGTAGATGTGAAGAAAAATAAAGCGGGATAAGAAGCATGGACAGTGAGATTACTATTTCAGAGGAGGTAGTCAGGGAAAGTATCTGTGGAGAGACGCCACATGAGCAGAAACCTGGAGGAAGTGAGTGAGCAAGCCGTGTGAATATCTGAGGAAAGAATGTTCCAGGCAGAGAGAACAGCAAGTACAATCACAAAAGATAAATGGCAAAGAAAATATTAGTGCATGTCTATTGGAGGCCATTAACAAAGTAGTAGATGCAGTAACAACAGGTGATAAAACAGGTGAGAAAAATATAGTCTCAAATCTCGGAACACTTTTAAAAGAACTGGCCATCTAATCAATATTTTATTCATTTACTTTTGCCGATGGGTAGCTTTTGGAGTCAGTTGTTTACTTTAAGTTATACTTTGACATATTTAGTCAATTAATATTTATGTACCAACTCCCATGTACCAGTCACTGCTTTCCCTGTTGAAACATTTATCATCACTTCCCTAAACTATTACAGTGACTTTCTTCATGGTCTCATGGACTTCAGTGTCATCTGTACTAATGCAATCTCTCTTGATCTATAATAACTTTTCCTAGGGGAAAGATCTATCCTATAATGCTAACCTTAACACTAATAACAACTGTTATCCACCAAAATAAGCCAAATTTCTAAATGAAAAATAGATTGTATGAAATAAATATGTATTCAAATTATCCTAAATTTGAAAATAAAGGAAAACATTGACCATGTAAAAGTTTCATATCATGCTGGAACATTGTCTAACATTTTACCTAAGTTCCAACTCTCTTGGGGATTATGTGTTTGACATAATGTTTGTTATCAATAATAGCCCAGCTATTTTATAACTCCAAAAAGCTAGAGGTTAACTTTAGCACAATGATAAAACAAGGTGACTTAATTTTTTGTAACTAGGAAAAGTAACTTATTAAAGTGTGTGATTTTATTGCAATGTAAGATATGAACTAGTTTATTTTGAATCAAATATAGTAAACTTAGGTCAGCATTAGTTTATTTCATTTATTATAGAAAACCCCATTTCTCTTACATATTTTAGAGTCATTTTTTTTTTCAAATCATTGGTTTCATCACTACTAAGTCAAATAAAAATATGACAAATGATCACTATTTATTTACATAAGAATTATGTTAACATTTTAATAATATGCTTTGACACATGATTGATTTTATGATATCAGATTCAACTAGCTAAGGCTAGAATTAAATGTATTTTTCTGATATAAATTCTGAATATTACCTGTGTGTGAAACTCTTCCACATATGTATTCAAACACATCTACAATCACACTCGCAAAATATCCTTTTGGGAGTTATAAATGCTTTGGAAAGTAATTTTGCTTTATTTTATTTAGAATTTTCAAGCAACTATGAATTTTAAATAGGATTGTAAGGATGGAAAAGGTTGATTTAGAACATTTATATACAGGTAACATTTCTCTGTAAAATTTTGACTGCTTTGTATGAAAACTCAGCCAAAAGACTGAGCAATGAACACCTTTGGATATCATGGAGCTAGGGGGATACAGTTTGGTTTTTGTGGTTGTTGTTGTTTTAATTATTGGCACTTAAAAGCATAATCTGAAACATTGGGATGTTAGCAGCAAATCAGTGCTTTTGAAGTGAGCAAAGTTATGGTCAAAGCCCCTTGTAGAAATGGTTTCATACAGACCAGAAGTAAGAAAACCTGCAAATTTATTAAAAAGACTCTATAATTCCTTGAAAGCAGAGGCCTTTATTATTATATACTGGAGTGTGATTCTACTCCCATTTTCAGTACTCAGTAAAGCTTTAAGGTTATTGATGGTGAATAGGCATCGACATACATTAGAGATTTGCCAGTAGTAATTAAAAGATAACAATAAATCAAGAGGGCACCATAAACTATGTAAATAGCAAAATGGCACCAATAAACCAAGTTTAGAACACGTTGTATGTGTGAACACTAGAGCTAGACTGCCTGGATTTGTTTCAGCTTAGTCCAATATTACCTGTGAGACCCTGAGTGAGTTAGTTAAGCTCTCTGTGCCTCATTTTCCTCATCTGTGAAACGAAGTTATTAATTATAATTAATTATGTAGAGTTGTTATAAACATTAAATTAGTTAATAAGACTTAAAAGAATTCCTAGCACAAAATATGTGCCATGTTAGTCTTAGCTACCATTGACATTATAAGTATAAATTGTACCTGGGAGACAAAAGAGAAGATAAAATAACTCCAGAGACCAGAGGGGTCGGATGATGTTGCTTCTAGTAATTAGGAAGTTTTAAGAAATTGGAGCTTCTGAAGTATACAAAGCTTTCCTGGTTCAGTGACAATGGGATTCTGCTAAGGAGTTGTTTACTAGATTTTGGTTTGATGAATGTTTTTAACACATTCAGGATTTATAGACTCATTGCAAGTCAGGATGAAAAGGATATAGTCTTTGGCTTTATTAAGTCACTAGTAGATTGTTTAAAAATACAGACACCTGGATAATGTCCAAAATTCTCTAAATAAGTCATTATAAGAATGTCTTCTTCAGATTATTTTGATGCAAGTAAAATTTGAGAAATACTAGTCTAGTCCAATTGCCTTCCTTTACACATTGGAACACTGAGGTCTAAGAATCGCTTAGGAACATTCACATTCTTCATGACATCTTTGGGTTCTGAACCTTTGCCTCTTGTATCCAGGTTGGTGCCCATCCCATCCCACATCTCAATGAAAAGTGCAGAGCACAAGGAAAGAATGGCCCACACTCCACACCCCATACCCTGGTGAGCACAGGATTGATGCATCTATGGGGATTCTGATTCAACAGACCTTATACCTTCCCATTCACCTGCCCCTTGAAAGGAAATGTCTGATCTGTTGCTTAGCAATGACATTGTTCCATAGATATGAGAGTTCAGCAAAGAAAAAGGAGGGGGGATCACCTGCTAAATAAGCTGCCCACATTTCATTTTTATGTTTCTTCCAACAGAATGTTGCATTTCTAACCTTCCTACCAATGAAGACAATGCATGAACTTGGCAAAGAGGACAATGACACAATACCATCTTTTATTTGCCGAAGATTATTCTTTTTTGTGAGAATAGGGGTAACAGAAATGACTGAAGTGTCAGAATTCACGCTGATTTTCCCCCTTTTCTCATCAGAAGAATAAGACATGGCCTAGAAAATTGCTGCATTTAAGAGCTTTTTCTTGCCATTGCTTTGTGTCCCCCCACCCTTTGTTTTCACTGCACTTGACATTTCCTTTGTAGGAATTCCACTCTAGGCTCCAGAAGACATCTGGCAGCAGTAAGGAACAAGATCTGCCTTGTGGACAGTTATTGGAAAGATGTGATAATTTTATTTTCTGTTGAACAGCCAAATGCATGTTGTTAAATGTCAAGTATTTCCACAAACAGTTGGAAAATTGAAGTCACAGAAAGTTTTATTTATTTCCTTACAGCTTCTTGTCCTGTACAAGAAACATAACTTTGCTTGACCAGGTGTTTCAGCATCTCTATCCTGGATAGATTCATTCTCTCTTTTAACAATATGCATGTCCGTTTTTCTTCTTCTCATTTTTCTTTCCACTAATTTGACTCAGAAGTCATCTGAGGTGAATTTGCCAAATCAACTTTCAAACTGAGAAAGAACGTCCTTCTACAGTTAATTCAAACCTACAACAAATTGTAAGTTTTATGAGGATTGACTAAGTTAAAAAACAAGATAATAAAATGTGAAGTCATCATAATACTGAGAATTTAATCATTATTATAATAATATGGGCATTTTCTAAATATAAGGAATCAACAGTTTATGATCATTTCTTAGATATGAACATATAAACTCTTTCAGTTCTTTGTGAATGCTCTACTCAGATTATCAGCCTGTAATGTTGGGGTGTTATTATTGAGGAAATGCCTGAGTCCCTTTCTATGGATGCTGTTTTCTGTGGGAAAAATATCCCTAGAAACCAAAGTATCGTATTAAAAAGAACATATAATCACATTTCTCTTTTATAAATTATGACATTGAGGCTAAAAAAAAGGTAGGTTAATCCAAGTTATAATATCAGAGTTGATAGAAGTACCATGGTCTTCTGTTTTTGTCAATTCAATGTTTAAATATGATGAACTAGTAAGTTCATGTAGCAGGAGATGTGCTAGGCATGAGGCCAAAATGAACAAGGAAATACTTGATGAAGGAAAGACAATAATGTTCAATGACCTGTAATAGAAGAGCTAAGGGGAGCATTGGCCTTGGGAAACGGATCAGATATGACATTTTGGAGCAAGGGTAAGCAAATGTGAGGCCTGAATGTGCGTTAGAATTTCTTTATTCCTGCCCTGTCTTTTCCTTGTCTCAGACAATAAAAGAGTGAAGGCATGGAGTTGAGAGAAAGGCAGAGAGACAGGGAAAGAGAGAAAGCAGTGCAAGGAAATTAACTTCATTATGTCTGGAATGATGGTTGAAACAGAGTGGGAGGGTGAGGAAGGTAAAAGGTCATACTATACTAAGGATTTGGATTATTCCAATAACAATTGGGAGTTGTTGAAAAGGTTTTAGTGGAATGGTTACCGTGCTCATTCTGTTGTACCGCATAAAAAGTTCAGTCTGTACTCACAGAAGCATGGCAGGACACTTCTACAGAAAACTGAATTATCTGAGCAAGACTCTGAGACCACTGCCTGCCATTCCTCCATAACTTTAAAATTTTTTCACAATGTATAGGCATGGTACTTTTTAAAATATATTTTAAAATTTATCTTTATGTTGAAAGTATTATAAATGTTTCCACTCCCCCCCCCATTGACCTCCTTCTCCCCATTCCCGCCCGCCCCCCTGCCTTCACCACTCTATTGCCTATGTCCATTGGTTATGTATATACGCAAATATGTTCTTTAGTTTATCTCCCCCCCTTCCTTCTGAGGTTCCTCAATTTGTTCCCTACTTCCATGTCTCTGAACCTATTTTGTTCATCAATTTATATTGTTCATTAGATTCCATATGTAAATGAGATCATGTGATACTTGTCTTCCTCTTACCTGCTTATTTCACTTAGCATAATACTTTTAATAATTCAGATAAAAAGGTCAAGTCCATTCCTTTGGGAAGATGTATACAAAGAGATTAAAACAAAAACAAAAACAAAAAAATGTTCGCAATTAGAGACTGCTGGTAACCTCTGGGATCATCTTTCGATTCGCTTAAGATTCCTGCCTCAGAATTCTTCATTTAAATATTGTTGGGCAAAGCTAAATCACTCTGCTGGTCTCTGGGATGCTGTTTATAATCCCTTCCCCCACTTTTTTTCTTTTCTGGCCCAGCCACCACTTCATCCGGTTAAAGTTAGTGCTAAAAACCTCACTTGGCAGATGCTCAGCACAATCCTGCCACTGCTACTAATCTGCAAAGAAAAAATTTTCACACACTTAGGTGCCAAATAAAACAATCAACTTCAACCAGCATTTTAGCTTGTTCAGATAGATGAAATGGATTATATTAAGATTTTTTTTTTCTCTTCCATTAGAGCAAATGTTCATGCTGGCTCTTTGAATATTTTGTCAACACAAATAAGCGCATATTTTAAAGGCTTTGATTTCTAATTCCATTCTTTCTCTGGGGGATGTGCATTCTGCTCCGAGTCTGGCTATACTCTGGGCAGATCATCCCTCTGCTCCCAGTCTTCAACATTGGGACCAGCAAGCCATCAGAACGGACTTTGGCACAGAATGAGGGTCTAGTTAATGTTAGCTAAAACAGAATGCTGTCCTCTGTTATTTCCAGAAAAAAAAATACAGCTGTTCAAGACCTCTAAGTAGGTATCCAGGGTGACTGATGAACCACGAGTTAGGACAAGGCAGGCTGTCATTGTTAAGAGCTCTCATCGTTCATAAAATGGCAAGGATGTCGGGGAGTGCTGCATAGCCATGAGGCGACAGGCTTCATAATGATCAAATTTGTTTTGCTTTTCTTGAGATATTGTACAGAAAGACAGCTTCCTGCTGTCCATTTCAGACTTGAATTTTCTATGAGCCAGCTCTGGGTTCCAGCCAATGGGCTGTTGATTGGTTTGGTGGGGCCCGGGGTATGGGGGGAGGGGTAGTCTTTATTATAAGTACAAAAAGAGAGCCTAAACTTAAAAATCTCTCCTCTGGGTGTTTTGTTTTCCTTCTTCCAGAGATAATCTGGGATAAAGCCTAGCCAGGATTTAAACCCTGTGTTTTACTCAGAGATGCTAATCAGTGCAATGTCTTTTGAGACTTTATCTGATGGCCGGTTATTCATGAGAGAGAAATCATCATGCTTTTTGTTAAAAGCAAGGACAATAACAAAAATTCTGACTCGCAGTGGACACAATCACCCTTTGAGAAAGCCGTGCTTAATTAGAGTGAAAATTCAAGGGCAGAGCAGCAGCCATTTTATTTCTTTTAAGACAAAGGGTATATGAGCTTTGAAATTTAGAATTTAAAAACTCAAGTCTCAAGATATGACTGCAAATTTTCCAGTTACCACGTATTTGTCTGGTGTTCAGGTCAGGAATAGAGTGGACCCCATAATAATTTATAAGACGTTTTAGAAAACAACGGCTACTAGGTTCAAATATGTTGATCAGTTTCTCGAGTAAACACTTGTGAGTTTTACTAGAGGATCTCTACCACTGAGGGTTAATGTCAACTCAAAGAAAAGACAAGGTCTGGACAGAGCCCAGGGAAAGGTAGACTGAAAACTCTAATCTGAACTCAGCTATCTACTCTTTTGCTCTGGTCTTGAATCCGTGGAGGAGCAGGTTCTCTATTTTACTTTGACTTCACTGTAGTAATCAAAAGCTATAAAATGAGGTTTCCCCACTTATGAGTAATAAAACCACTATATGACACAATTGATTTTCTGACCCAAACTTGTGAAAGGGCAGAAGCAAACTAAAAGGCAGACAGACTAAGATAAAATAGGGACACAGAAATATAGCATGTTCTTGTCCAGCAGAGATCTACAACTCTCTTTTCACATCTCCCAGATCTGTCCTCTCGGAGTTCGCCCCCTTGCTCACTCTGTTCCAGCACACTGTTCTTGCTATTCCTCCAACACACATTCATACCTTTGCACTGGCTGTCCTTTCTGCCGGAGGGCTCTTCCACCAAGCCCACTATTTAAATCTGCAAACTATGCAGTCACTCATCCCACAATTTTTATCTACTTTTCTAATTTTAAAACATCTCCATAACACTTATCATCTTCTAGTGTACTGTATGATTAGTTCATTTATCATGATTATTGTTTACTTTCTGTCTTACTCTTACTAAAATATAAGCTCTGTTAAGGGAACAGACCTTTCTTGCTTTTCTCATGAATGTATCCCCAGAGTGCCTAGAATAGTGTTGGCTCATAGTAGGTACTCAGTACAATCTCGTAGAGTGAATGAGTGGATAAATGGATACTAAAACAACTACATATCTTGGTAGGATAAAATATGAGAGTTAAGCGAAAATCATTTCCATGTGTTCATTGCAACAATTTTTTCTCCCATTGCTGATGATAACCTCTAAAACAGTTTGAAAATTAATATCATATTCTTATCACATACAATAGCAAAAGTCAACTAATATATTATTTTTAAATTGTTAAGAGCATGGACTTTGGAGCTAGACAGATCTGCACTTGAAATTTAGCTCTGCCATTTGCTAGAAGTGATTATAGGTAACATACTTCATCCTGTTAAGAATACATTTCTCATTAAAATGGGGATAGAAACATCCACTTCACAAGGTCATTGTAAGTATTAATCATAATGTTTGTAAAATGCCTAATGCAGTGCCAGGTGGAAACTCCTCAAATGTGGTTATTATTATTAGATTATCCTTAAGCACCTCTCTGCCCTGACATTCTTAAAAGCCACAAATGTATAACTCTGCATAACTGAATCAAATCAAAGATGGTATTGAGTGATTTGGAAAATTTCCAGAATGTACAGCTGGAATATGTATCATCAGGAGTGAATTATTACATCTCACTGGGCCTCAGTTTCTCTTTAGTAGAAGGAGAATTTCACTTAGCATCTGTGTGTTTGATATCAAGTATCACATATTACATTTAACAACTGGGAAATAAAACCCCCTAGATTCTGATAAGATGAATTACTTAAAACTTGTAAACACTTTTGGGGGAAAATGAGCAAGCTGTTATTGATACACTGTACAGGAATACCTCATCTTACTGTGCTTCTCTTCATTGCACTGTGCAGATATTGCTTTGTTACCAGTTGAAAGCTCATGGCAACCCTGCATTGAATAAGTCTGTAAGTGCCATTTTTCCAACAACATTTGCTCATTCCATGTCCCTGTGTAACTTTTTGGTGATTCTCACAATATTTTACACTTTTTCACTATTATTATACTTGTTATGGTGATCAGTGATCTCTAATGATCCTATTGTAATTGTTTCAGGGTGCCATGAACCAAACCCATATACAATGGGGAACTTAATCATAAATGCTGTGTGTGTTCTGACTCTTCTATCAACCAGCCCTACCTCTTCTCTCTCCCTTGTCCTCAGGCTTCCCTGAGGACATTCCTCAAGACACAACAATATTGAAATTAGGCCAGTCAATAACCTTACAATGATTTCTAAATATTCAAGTGAAAGGAAGAGTCAATCGATATGACAGACGTCATTGTTGTCTTGTTTTAAGAAGTTGTCATAGCCACTCCAACCTTCAGCAAACACCATAACCATTAAGACAGAGGCAAAGATTCTCCAACAAAAGGGTTGACTAACTGAAGGCTCAGTTGATAGTTAGCATTTTTAGCAATGATTTTTAATTAAGGTATGAACATTGGCTTTGCACACTTAATAGACTATGGTATAGTGCGAACATAACTTTTATGTGCACTGGGAAACAAAAAACTTATTTAACTTGCTTATTGCAATATTTGCTTTATTGAAGTGGTCTGGACCCAAATTCACAATATCTCAGAGATATGCCTGTATATATGCTTTTGCAAGCATGCACACATGTGCATGTGCACACATACACAGATACACACTTCTATATAAAACTCTCTTTAATTTAGCCCAAATTAATTCATAATTCAAGGATCAACCACTTTAATACATATATGACAATGATGCAAAATTTGGAAAGGTAGGCCTAGAAGGGTAGAAAAAACCAACATTAAAAAAAAAAAAAAGACAGGGTCATTCACTTTAAGAAATGTATAACTATGAAATTTTCTTTATGAAAAAAATGAATAAAATTAAGTGTAATAGATAAATAAGGTGTCCACATTGCAGGAAAAGAAAATATTTAGGAACGGTAGGCTCAGAAAAGGCTTTACAAGAAGCTAACATTTGAGTTAACAGGATAAAAAGAATATTTTTGGTATGTATGTGAACGGGTATGTTGGTAATCTAGGGTAAGGTAAGTTCTAGAATATGTACAAAGTCAGGAGGGTTGAAGGTGCCTGCCCAGTCCAACAATGTTAGTGATTAGCTGTGTGTGGAATAAAAGGATGAAAGGAGATGCTGTAGGATGATGAAGTTAGAAGGATTGGTTGGGACCATCACTTGGAGGACTTGGAACATTTGGTACAAAATTTGGATTTGACTGTCCAAGTTGTGAGGTTTTAGGTATTTGGGTAGGAAAAATAACATGAGCTGATTTGTTCTAATAATAACTCTGACAACTATGAAGGATGAATTGAAAAACCACTTATAGTTTGACAGACAAATACTAGCAATTGAATAAGCTCATCAATATGGGCAGAAACAATAGGAATGGAAAAGAGAAAATTGATTTAAGAGGACTGAGAAGGTGGAGTCTTTAGAGTTGTTTTGCCATCGTTGACTAGACCTTCCTACTTTGGTTTCTGCGACATCCTTACTTGGTTTTCTGTGTTTATCTTCAGTTCTTTTTTCCAGATCTTCCCATGAGTTCTTTCCTCCATCTGTTCCTTATCTGTATCATCGTTACTTGTGGCTTCACGTCACCTGTGGCCTTCAGGGCTGCCTCTATGTACACTGCACACGCATTGTTCCCTTGCAGCCAGACTTTCTTCTGAGCCTAAATTGTGTATTAAAGTGTTTACCAACATCCTCTTACAGAGAGCTTTCACTTCAAATGATCATCTTCCTTTGAAAATTGTTCCCATTCCTCTTCTAAGTCCACATTTCACTGTTGTTTATATTGTACATTTAGTACTGAAACTAAAATTTGAAGATCATTCTTTATTTCCTTTTCTCAATTACCGTCCATATCCAGTGTATCACCAATATTTAATAATAAATGTATCTTCTAAACATCACAGAACTATAAGTTTTTGTTAAATTTCTATTGTCATTGTTCAGTGCCTAATTTAGTCTCATCCATGAGATAAGGACAAGCCCCAAAGGGAGGAAGTCTTGGGTCTGTCTGAAAGTGTCATTATATGAGTAAGTTCAAGGATGTATTGCAAAACTGGGAATGAGAATCAAACTCAGAAGGAACAAGGAGCATAACTGAAAAGGTGAAGGTATACGTTAAGTTCAAGAAGCCAACACTGGCATAATAACAACAAAAACACATCTAAGTTTCTGGCTATACAACTACAGAGAGCAAAGACAAAGCGGAAAGTGTAGATCAAAGCAAGAAGTTTAGAAACTAGTATGTAAATAGAAAATATGTCCTTGAAAACTCAAAGTAACTAATAGGTTAACACTCAGTCTTTCTGCTTAAGTGTTGCCTTCTTCAATGTTGTCAGAATAGTCTTTTTAAAAACTGACTGTGATCATGTCAGTCCCTCATTTAACCCTTAAGAACTCCTTCTCACCTTCTTAATAAAATCCTAACTTCTTAACATGGGATGTGTTTCTGCATGATTTGGTCCCTGCTTATCTCTCCCTTCTCACTTTCTCATTGCTTGACACTCCTCGTCTGAAAACCTGGACCCTTTAAAGGTGAACTACATCAGTTCCCCGAACATACTGTGATCTCACTCTTTTTCCAAAGACACTGTCTTTTCTAAAGACAGTTCACCTGCCCGTAATGCCTTCTCTGAGCTAATTCATTAAGCTCCTTCAAAATATATCTGGAACATCTCTTGTTGGGAAGTTTTCCCTTACAACACAGTCACCCTACCAACACTCTTTTGGACTAGTGTGGAGCATTGCTCTCTTACGGTGTTTAAGCTGCGTGGTGCACAGCTGGTTTCCACAATATTTTATATTATGTTATGTTGTGCTATTGTATTATGTTGTGTTATATTACATTAATATTTCTTGAGGACATGGATATTTTTTCCTATTTGCCACAATGCTGTAAACAGTAGAGGTGATCAATACACATTAGCTGAACAAATTAATGAATAATTGAATAACAGTGAATGATTGGATATGAAAAGTAAATAAAAACTGAGATTAAGTGTTCCTGGGGTTTACAGGCAGGTGATTGGGAGCATAATTAAATGACAAAAAATGCAGGTCTAATCCAATTCATTCTTTACATGTTCACTGTCTCTACCTATTCAGCTAAGGATGGCTGGAGAAAAATATGTATCATATTGATTGGATTTATTTCAATTTTATTACCTCAAATCACACATGGTTCCTCCATGCTGCCTGACAATTCCACCACTGTTTCCTAAATAGTTCACTTTCCTACATTCCCAGATCACTGTGTTTTTCATCTCTTATGCCCTGGCTCAAACTATTAGCTCATCCTCAGCTGATAATGTTGCTTCTTATTTCACTGAGAATAGACATCCCGAAGAAAACATCCATATTCCTTATTTCTTCTCCACACCTCTTTGCTCTTTAACTGAGTTCTTTCTATAGTACTTATAAATTCTAACATAACACAAAATTATTTTTAATTTTGACTTTCACCAACTTCCTCCTCATTCTACTAGAATGTAAGCTCTATGGAGGCAGGGCTGCTTCTGATTTTTTGTTTTGTCCTGTTTTTTTTTTTTTTTTTTTTTTAACTTCTGCACCCCAAGCAATTAGAATAGTGCCTGGCACATAGAAGTCAATCAGTAAATATTTATAAAATGAAATAATTAAATCTTCCACAAATAAATTACCCATTTCTCTGTAACTGTACCAATGTACTGGGCTGGGCTGGACATTCTATTTTAATGGGTGAACTCTTCCTTTTCCTAAGGTCAGTTTTCATTCCTATGATCTCAACACAGGCACCATGGACAATTATGTAATTTTTTCTCTGTACAACAGTGGCTGGCTGAGTGGACAAGAGGTCACTGAAAGTCATTTGCCTAGAGGATGGTGTTTTTTTCCTTTTTTTTTTTTTTTTTACATAATTTCTGAATGGAATAGTAACAGCCCTAACTAAATTTTATAAACTTTTACCTATTTAAGAACTTATATGCAAAAATATTATTACAACTTTAATCTTATAAAAAATAACCATCCTTGATTCTCTCTCTTCCTTTTTTCTTCTCCTCTTTATAACAAAAATTCCTGAAATCAATATCATATCACTAGAGACAGACCAGGTTATGCTGCAATGACAAGAAATAATTTATTTTCAATTCATATACAATCTGCTGGGGTGTAGGCAACAAAACAGTGTAGCTGTCCTCCAAATGTTGACCAAGCAAGAGACTCCTTTATACCAGTCTGTGCTTCTATTTTCATCAAAGAGGGGGAAGCATCAACTGAAGTTGAAGAATCTGCATTAATGCCTTCACTAGTAAGTTGATTAGCCAAAACATTTCACACAGCTATGCCTAAGTCCAAGGAGACAAGGAAGTGCAGTCTTTGTGCCCAGAAGAGAACAGGACCAATGAATTGTTCACAACTATATTCACTATATTCACTGTATTTACTCTCTCTTCTCATTTTAATTTTTTTTTTTTACTGGAAGCAATAAAATATGTTTATTGATTTGTTCATTCACAAACATTTATTATGCACTTTTTATGTATCACATATTATGCTTTTTTGTTATTTGAGTTTTTTTAAATCCATTTCTCATTGATACAGTTTTGGAAATTAGTTAAACATACTGTCTTAATTATCAAATAAAAATCATTTTTCACACACCTTTAATCTTATGTTTGTGTAATATGACATGCTAAGAGATACAGAAATATTTAACTATTTTTAATTGTGACATTGGTTCGCAAAACCATACAAGTTTCAAGTGCACCACTGAATAAAACATTATTTGCACCTGCATCATGCATTCACTGCCCCAAGCAAAGTCTCTTTCCATCCTCATCCTCCCCCACTTTGCCCACCTCCACCTAGCCCCACCCCATTTTCCCTCTGGCTATCACCACACTGTTGTCTGTGTCTACGTTATATGTGTTCTCATTCTATTTTGAACTCACCAATCACGCTTTTATTTTCACAATGGCACTGAATCTTCTGACAAACTTGCTATTACCAAATCCTGTGGCAAATATTTTAAACAGCTTTAATGAGGTATGATTGGCACAAATAAACTGTATATAATTAAAGAACACAGTTTGACACATTATAATATGTATATATATGTGTATATATCTCTCTGTATATAGAGAGATATCTGTTATCCTATGCCTTTTGTAGTTCTTATCACACCCTCTCTGCCTCCTTCTCCCAGGGAACCACATATCTGATTTCTGATTAGGCTAGTTAGAATTTTCTAGACCAGTTAGAACATCTAGAATTTTAAATGAATTGAGTCATATAGAATATAATTTTTAACTGTCTACTCTTATTCCATATAATTATCTTGATATCCATCCATGATATTGCATATACCATGTATTGCCTTTTATTGCCAAGTAAATAACCCAATGAAAACAGTTCATTTATTCAAATATTGATGGATACTTTGGTTGTTTCCATTTTTAACTATAACATATAACACTGCTATGACTATTCATGTAAAGTTCTTTGAATGAACATATGCTTTACTTTGTCATAGGTAAAAATCTAAAAAGGTAATGGTTGAGCTCGGCTGGTGTGGTTCAGTGGTTGAGTGTCGACCCATGCACCAAGAGGTCACTGGTTTAATTCCCAGTCAGGGCACATACCCAGGTTGTGGGCCCAATCCCCAGTGGGGGGAATGCAGGAGGTGGCCAATCTATGTTCTCTCTCATCAATGTTTCTATCTCTCTCTCCCTCTCCCTTCCTCTCTCTCTAAAATCAATAAAAATAAAATTAAATTAAAATAAAATAAAATAAAAATGTAATGGCTGAGTTTTTTGATAGCTACATGTTTAACTTTTGAGACACTGTCAAAGTATCCAAATTTGTTGTCATTCAACATTCTCATTGTCAGTGTATGAGAATTCAAGTTCCCCTAAATGCTCTCCAACACTTGGTATGGTCAGTCTTTTCATTTTAGTCATTGTAATAGGTGTGTAGCTGTATTTTATTGTGATTTTAGTTTGCATTTCTCCAAATCAGATGATGTTTATTTTTTCATATACTTAATTGCCATCTGTGAATTCTGGAAACTGTGTGCTCAAGTTTCTTTGCCCATTATTTTATTGGATTATTGGATTCTGAATTTTTACATTTTGAAACTCAATATATTCTAGATACAACTCTTTAATCAGATATAAATGCCAAAGTGATTTTCACCAAATCTGTGACTTATCTTTTCATTCTCTAAACATTGTCTTTTCAAAAGCAGAAGTTTTTTATTTGGATGAAGTCCTAGGTATCTAGTTTTTTTTTCTTTTATGGGCCATGCTTTTGCTATTGGTGTCTTACCTATGAAATTTGCTAACCCAAAGTCACAAATACATGCTCATTTTTTTCTTCTAGAAGGTTTATAATACTGGGTCTTACATTTATTACTATAATTCCTTTTGAGTTCATTTATAAATGCAGTGAAAACTCAAATGATCTGCTTACTTTTTGGGTCATATCTTTCTTATGTATTTAAGTTCACTAATATTTTCCTTTACAATGTCTAATTTGCCATCAGTTACACTCTATGCACTTTTCTTCTTGGACATTGTAGTTTTATCTTTTCATATCTTGCTTTTAAGTTTTGTAAGGTAGAGTCAGAGAAGCACTTTGTCTAGGGCTATTATTTCACCCTTATTGAGGCAAAACACCCTGAATACCCTCCCAATGCCCTGTAAACTATGTGTTTACCAGTTTGGTTGGTTGGAACAGGAACTATTTCTGTCTCTCTGTGTGAGCCCCAAAGACTGGTCCCTCTGATATCTTTATGTGGTGCTTTCCTGGCCTCTAGTAGTTCCACGTATCCATGTACCAACCAGTATTCAATTAGATAATTTTTGCAGGTGTTTCTTAAATTGCTGCCATCCCATATGTCCAAGAAACTCTCAACCTCTAGTATTCTGTGAGGTTGACCTCTTCTTTCTCAAATTTTTCTGGGTGTCTGTCACTGCTGACACTATCCAAAGAAACTGTGCCATGTTTTATCAATCCTGTGTAAAACTGCTGCCCAAAATGTTAGTCTGTCAAAATAAAATATTTTTTATTTCATAGAACATTTACCCATTCAGTGGTCATGGAATTGTTGTTGAATATCAGTTAAACAAAAATACAAGAGCTAATTTCTGGACTCTTAATTCCATTCATTGATCTATATATGTCTATTCTTATGCAGTCTTGATTAATTTGTAGAATACATTTTGAAATCAGTTAACTCTTAAAACAAAAACTCTGTTTGTTTTAAGATTTTTTCTGGCTACTCTATGTCTTTTGAATTTCTGTATGTATTTGAGGAACAGCTTGTTAATGTCAAGCAAATAAGTCAGCTGAGATTTTGATAGATATTGTCATAATTTTTGGTTTTAAGGGCTTCCATAGAGGAAGTTAACTGACAAAGACCTGAAACCAAGTTTTAATATTGAATTATTAGCTAAGCTTAGTAAGTCATGATACTTATTTTACAGTCCTATTTACAAATTATGATTTTAGACATAATGGAACTTTTCATTGAGAAGATTTATAAATGTTAGAACACTGTTTCCAAGTGTTTTTTGTGTGTGACACATTTACATGTTTTTAAAGATTAAGTCATTTAACTATAAAAACACACTTCCAAATCCTTTTAATTTCTCCATAAAATACATTTTATTTTCTGAAATCAGTATTTTGTTTTTGCTCATTGTGAAAAATGTTAATACTTCCTTGACAGGACGTGTGTGTGTGAGTGTGTGTGTGTATAACTGCTAGATGTCATATCTCTACTCTTCAAATTTTTTTTATAGTTAGGTTTTAGTAAAACAGAACTCCTTTGAAGTTTTTTTTTTCTCATGAAATAAACAAGTCACCTATATATACTACAAAATGTTCCTTATTTGATTGTAAAACATTGCCAAGATTCTAAAACCTGAAATATATATCCTGCTTAAATCAATTTAAGTGAGCATACTTAAATTGAACTACTTCTCAATATGCTAAAAAGGGCTGAATAAGACGAGCACCACTGACCACCATCAGTGTGGAGTACCCCACTCTTCCCTCAGGACACTCCTAATGTTACATGACATTAAATTGATGAGGGCACTGATTAAATCTAAGTAGTTTAATTTCTTTTTTTAAGATAAAAATAAATGCATATTAAAGTTTTATGTGTTTTTCTGTACTCATGTGTTATCTTGAACACAACCTAGTTTATGCGGGTCCTACTTTGTAGACCTCTGACCTACAGTGTCAAATGCTGCCAAGAAATCAAGTAGATCCATGATAGAAATAATGCAAAAATTATGCCAAGTGATTATTTTTTATTTTAGTTATAGTTAATTTATCATAATATAGGAACAAAGGTGATATCTTAAGAAATAAAATAAAACAAAAGATAATGAAGTACTTCACGAAGGACAGAGCAGTCAACCATGTTAAATGATGAGAGCAGGTAGAATGAAGCGATGACAGAGGAGCCAACACTGGTGTATGAAAGGGGAGTGGTGAGTGATGGCTAGAAGAACCATTGCAGGGAAATAATATTGTGAACGGAACTGTGTCCCCCAAAATTCATATGTTGAAGCTCTAACCCTCAATGTGACTATGTTTGGAGATTGGGCCTTTATGGGGGTAACTGGTTAAATGAAGTGATAAAGGTGGGATCCTAATTCAATATAATCGGTGCCCTTATAAGAAAAGGAAGGGACACAAGAGGGCTCTCTCTCTCTCTCTCCCCCTAATATGCAAAGAAGAAAGAAAAGGGGAGGACAAAGTGAGAAAGTGACCATCTATCAGAAACCAACTTTCCCAGCGATTTGATCATGGACTTCTAGCCTCTAGAACTGTGGAATAATAAATGTCTGCAGATTAAACCAGCCAGTTTGTGGTAGTTTGTGATGGCAGTCCCAGCAGACTAACATGTGTAGTAAGGACAGAACCTCATTAGAGTAGATTGAGGAAACAGTGGGTGGTGACATAAAATTAGACAATTCTTCCTAATTTTTCTAAGTAAAGGAGGAAAGAAATTGAACAGTAGCTGGGCAGGTATTTGGAGAAAGGGAAAACATTATTTTCTGTCTTTCTTTTTTTTTAAATATTTTTTATTGATTTTTTAGAGAGAGAGGAAGGCAGAGGGAGAGAAATAGAAACATAGATGAGAGAGAACATCGATTGGCCGCCTCCTGCATGCCCCCCATTGGGGATCGGGCCCACAACCTGGGGATGTGTCCTGACCAGGAATCGAACCAGCGACCTCTTGGTGCATGGGACAATGCTCAACCACTGAGCCACACTGGCCGGACAACATTATTTTCTTAATATGGGCTTTCTTTTCATAATTTTATGCTTTGGGGAATCATCCAATAGACAGAAAAAAGAGATTTTAACTGATTTTAATGCAGCAAAAAGAGAGATAATTTTTGTATTGATTGTTTATGCAGATGAGTGTAGGATCCAGAGCAAAAGTGGAGGAGTCTATGGACCATGAGCATGCAAACTTGATGGTGTGAGAACGACAGCGCTCTTATAGCTAGTTTACCAAGAAGTTTAGAACAGAAGGTAAATACAAGCTTGATGGAGTTGGAGAATCAGGAAAGGTATTTTTTTTAAAGTAAAGTATTCTTGAATATATTTGTAGATAATAAGAGGTAAGGCATGTTTAAAATTTTACATCTGAAAATTTGACACATAATGGGAATAATTAAGGAGTACCAATTAAACTTTTAGCTAAGGATGGGGTATGTAACTTCTTTCTCAAATTTAGGAAAGAAAATAGAAAAGAATGAATCAAGGTATATGATGGAAAAAGTTGCAGCATTACTCACAATTACCAAGATATGAGAACAACCAAAGTATCCATCAAGAAATAAATAGAAAAAGAAGACGAGATTGTTAATGGAATGTTATTCTTCTGTGAGAAAGAAGGAAATTTGCCATTTATGACAACATGGATGGACCTAGAGGTCATTTATGCAAACTGAATTGAGCCAGACAGAGAAAAGCAAATGAAATCTAAAAAGTCTTAAAAAGTTAAACTATAGAACAATAGTAAAAGAAAAAAATGTCTTCCTGGGTCTGGGAAGTGGGGGGAAATATAGAGAGGTAGGTAAAAGGATACAAACTTTTCATTTATTTATGAGATGAGTAAGGTCTCATATCTAATATATAACGTGGTGACTATAGTAAATGACATTGTATTTTATAATTGAAAGTTTCTAAAAGAGTAGAACTTAAATATCCTCACACACACACAAAAATAAATACATGAAGTGATGAATGTGTTAATGAGCTCCACGGGAGAATCCTTCCACAGTGTATACATATATCAAATCACCACAATATATACTTTAAATATCTTACAATATTATATGTAAATTTTACCTTAATAAAGCTGACATTTTTAAAAAGAGATCTGGAAAAGGCAGAATATATTCAGAAATCTGATTTTCAATCTAACTTATTTCATAGTCTCAATATGGAATAATCATCTTGTCATTTTCAGAGTCCCAGGAATTGGGTAGTATCTAAGCAATGAGGTAGAGGAAGTAATTGGGAATGGTTTAAACACGTTATGTCATGGACCAGCTTAGGGATGATAAGCATATTGGATGGAGCTAGCAGAGAGATTGGCAAGAGGAAAATGGTCAAAACATTTCACTATACACAGGTTGCACGTAAGAGAGAGAGGACATATGTACATAAGAGAGGACTTACACTTCTGATAGTGAGTGGGAATCACGCAAAGCTGGAGGCATGGAATTTAAAACATTTTATTTCCCAACACTTTTCTGAATTCTTGAAAGATATAATTATAAACCAATTTATTAACATTAGCCCTTTTAGTAAGTATAATATTGGAAATACATTAATAGACTACAATATATTTCATGTGCTTCAGGCTATTGGCACAAATAATGTGCAATATGACCTAAGGAAAAACATGAATGGTAATATCAAATTCATTCAGAAGGAGTAGGGAGAATCATAAAATTATGAATTGTAGATGCACCTAAGTTCTTTACTGTATTATAATTCATATGCATATTCTCACTACAAATTAACTAATCTTTTGATATCTGAGAGAATTTCTGAGTAGTTTTAAGAACATTTATAAGTTTGTATTTGGGAATTTGTTTAATATTTAAAAGAAAATGGAATCTTCACCATGAAATAGAGCTAATTTAATGTGCAGCTAGCATATTCGCTTAATGCATTCTGGGTTCCATAAATACAACATGGAAAGTACATATGTAATCTGAATTCATATTATGGTTTTTATCTATCTCCCCTCATTTAAGAACATTGGCAACATAATAGCCTCCTGTATGGCTCCGATAAGCTATGTCCTTGGCAATAATGAACATGTTACTTTAAATTCCAGTGGTTTGTTTTACGATATCAAGAACCTTTCTGGGTGGACAATGAGTACAAAGTGTTCATAGTGAGAGTTTTACCATCAGGCTTGCTAAATCCTCGCATAATACTTGTGTGTCCAGTGAAGGGAGATTGGAATATTTATGAACTTACTCCCTTTTGATCCTGTAGTTTAGAGCCTGGGAGATAAAAAGTGACTCCAGCACTCCCCACATTTCACCTATGATGCTTGTAGAGTTTTACTGCTTCATAAAACAATAATAAAGCTCTACTATTTGAAAAAGATCTCTGACTGTTCTCTCACTCCATCATGTGGTGTTTACTGTCTTTGATCACTTCACATGGACGACCTGTGGTGCTGCTAGAAGCAGAGAACTAACAGGGTTTTGTCCTCTATGAGTTATTAAAACACTTTTATTCATGAAAGGAAAAAGAACAACTCCCCAAACAAGGTCCTTCTGTACCATGTAAACAAAGTTGTGATTTCATTTGCTAATTTTCAAATTTGCAGTGGAAAATGAAAGACTACCTGTAAGCTGTCAGCCTGGAGATAAATTTTATTGTTAGTATGCAAGCCTGTTAGCACACATTTAAAGATTAGATCTGCTCATTACATGTGAGTATGTCCTCTGCATATTCCATGAGCAAAAGGAAGCAAGAATGTGGCTTTGATGAATGGTCCAGCATGATTCCCATGTGCAAGGATCATCTAACAGGGTTATTTCCTTAAAACTAATCAGAATCTCTTATGTCTGCTTAATGAGTTGAATCTTTCATGATAGTCACTCTGTAAGAAAGGTCAGGAATACCAGGAGAAACTTTCTGAAAGTGAACACAGTCAGAATAGGGATAGGTTTCCATCTTTGTAAAGTAAGCAGGTTGTGTTTGGGGGCTAATAAGCCAACATCAGCAAATGTTGCCTTTGAGTAAGGGAAAAATCAGCAAGGTTATATTTTGGTTTGGCCTTCCAGCTCCAAGGCTAATACCTGGACCTACTTTAGCAAGGCCATATATAGATAAATGTAAAAAAAAAAATTATGAGTATCCCCACTAAAATATATTTTGGAGCAAATTGGCTTATAAATAACATTTAAAGTGAATTTTAAATTACTTTATCTTTCCCATTAGGTTTGAAAGTCCTTGAGTAAGATGATAATAACTGGTATTGCTCCCTGTAGATTTTTTCATATATCCCTCGGTACCAACAAATTTGAACCATTTCCACACCCCACAGGCATTTGCCCTTACACATTCCTATTTGCCAAGATCTCATCATCACTTTATTCATCCCAATCATGTAACCATCATCATCACCTTCACCATCATCATCATCATTCAACATTTCTTGAGTGCTTTCAGTGTTCATGGCTCTGTATTATTAATTCACAGGAACACCACATAGAGTCATAATTCTACTAATCATTTCACAGTTTCTAAGGATAAAGGATAAAAGTAAAACATGAATTTGTGTGTGTGTAACAATCAAGTTTGGCTGACCTGGAGGAGATTGAAACACTGATAGATAGTTTGTCTGCTCTATCTGCTCTATTTGCTCTACCATAAATATCTGTTTATCGCTATTATTATGCATGAAGACAGGGAGAAAGATTCCATTTCTGAAGTTATAATGAACAAGATGTCCATAAAGAATGTTTTAGGAGTAAACATATAAAAGGCTGGATAAATATGTACAGCATATTTTACATACATGAATGAACAGTTCCCAAAAACAAAAATCCCAAAAAGTGGAAAGACAGGTGAATGCACTGTGTGAAGCAAATATTCCTTCTGGGACATTGCTGATCATGGAGGCTGGAGCTTAATCTTAATGGACTATAGGAGGAAAATGCAGAAAACAAAACTAGGGTGTGAGCTAGAAGGGAGGTTAGGTTAGAGACTCTTACTCAAAGCTAAAATATCTCTCATCCATCCCACCAAGAAACATAAGAAACTCTTTAATATTGTGGTAACAACAACAACCACCTTCCTGCATGGGGAGACAAAAACAAGAGTGGCTGCCAATCTTGATTTTGGGGAAGTTGGTAATAGGAAGGGAGAGAAAAACTGTGTCTTTTAAGAATTTCTATCACAAACTCACCCATTTTATTTTTGGGAGTAAAATCGATTTGCTCCCACCAACACCAAAATAAAATAATCTTGAATGTAATACTTAGTCCAGTGTGGCCCTGGGTTGCTAGTGTCCTCAGGCACCAGACAGAAACAAAGTCAAATTATCTTTCAAGAACATACTGTAGTTATCGAAATTCAGTCAATAGAGAAAGTTACAGGGGAAATAAGCTCACAAAATACTAATAATCATATGTACAACAAAACTAGCCTCCACTAAGTAAGAGCAGATAAAAGGATCTCAGAATCAGACCTTCAAAAAGGTTTTAGAATTTGACTGTCAATATGAAGCCCTGATACATTTAAAGAAAAAAAATAAGGCATAAGGAAATATAGGAAAAAAAATTAAAAATGATCAAGGGAACAATTTTAATATAATAAATATTTGAAAATGAATATGATGATTTAAATTAGTAAAACAAACAAATGTAAAGACATAATTAGTAAAATGAGAGATATATTGGAAGAAATCATCTAAGATTCACTGAATCAAAAGAGAATGTATATATGAAAAAATTAGGAAAAATATAGGTTAAAATCATAAAGTCTAGCTTGTCTGCTAGACTTTTGAAGTTGTAGAGGAAGAGAACAAATTGAAGTTTGTTCGTTATGAGTAATACTAAGTTTTTCTTACAGATATTGTCTCAGTAAATTGTTAGAAAGCAAGTTTATTTCTATCATATGATGTGTGAAGCAAATGTTTCTAATCTGTAGGTCACCCACTCTATGATCAGAATCTGGGGCATCTTCTACCATGTTATAATCATAACTGAAAATGTCGTGGTGTTTGCTGGAATTGTGTGAAAGCAAAAGAGTATAGGGATCACCCATGGAAGGAGTTTCTGGTACAGATCTGGTAATGACGTTCATCACCTTTTGCTAAACATTAATTACTAGAATTTCCCTGCACAGTGATACCTAATTTCTAAGGAAGCTAGAAAATGTAGCCTAGCTAAGTGCTAGGAAGAATAGGAAATGGATTTGATGATCCATCAGCAGGTTTTGTCTCAGTCAACACTTTTTATCATTAAATGTGCATTTCACCCTTCCCCACACAAATTAAACATGCTCATACCTTCCCCAATGGAGACAACTCAAAGTCCAAACCATTTACTGTTCACACCTGGAGATCCAGGACTTTGTTGATGTCTATTGTTCTCCATTTGGGAAAATATATGAGTCCTCATATTCTGGAAAAGTATTGCCTGAAAGAGACAAATCATGCCTAGCCCCTCTCCACCACCACTAAAATACAACTACAGAAGAGGGGCAGGGACACCACAAGAAATATTCTCATCCAGCAAGGAGGTAAAAGGAGACACATGGCACTCTGATTTCAAAACAAGACAAAGATAGTATAATATATGAAAACTAGAGGCCAAGTCCACTCATGAATATAGATGAAGACGTCTTGAATAAAATGTTGTCAAATCAAATTCAGCAATATAAAAAAAAAAGGTAATAGATAATGACCAAATTTGTTTTCTCAATTATGCAAGGTTCATTTATCATTTGAGAACCAATTAATATAAACATGGAGGCTAAATAGCATGTTATTTAACAATGAATGGGTTACCATGGAGATCAAGGAAGAAATTAAAAACTTCCTAGGAACCAATGAAAATGAACACACAACAACACAAAATCTATAGGATGTAGCAAAAGCAGTTCTGAGAGGGAAGTTCATAGCACTACAGGCCCACCTGAAGAAACAAGAAAAATTTCTAATTGACTACCTAACCTCACAACTTAAAGAACTAGAAAGCAAACAAAAAGAAAACCCCAGAGCAAGTAGAAGGAAGGAAATAGTAAAGATCAGAGCAGAAATAAATGACATAGAGACCAAAAAAACAATTCAAAGGATCAATGAAACAAAGAGCTGGTTTTTTGAAAAGATAAACAAGATTGATGGACCCTTAGCTAGACTCACCAAGAAACAAAGAGAGAGAACCCAAATACACAAAATCAGAAATGAAAGAAGAGCAATAATAACTGACATTACAGAAATACAAATGATTGTTAACAAATATTATGAACAATTATATGGCAACAAATTGGACAATCTAAGCAAAATGGACAAATTTCTAGAAACACATAGTCTCCCAAAACTGGACCGGGAAGAGATAGAAATCTTGAATAGACCAACAACGAAGGAAATTGAAGATGTAATCAAGACTCTCCCAGCAAACAAAAGCCCAGGTCCGGATAGCTTCACAGGGGAGTTCTACCGAGCATTCAGAGAAGAACTAACACCCATTCTCCTCAAACTATTTTAAAAAATTCAAGAAGAAGGAAGACTTTCAAACTCGTTTTATGAGGCCAGCATAATTCTAATTCTAAAACCAGAAAAAGACACTACAAAGAAAAAAAACTACAGTCCAATATCCCTGATGAACATAGATGCCAAAATCCTGAACAAAACACTAGCAAATCGAATCCAGGAATATATATAAAAATTTATTCATCATGACCAAGTGGGATTCATCCCAGGGATGCAAGGCTGGTACAATATTTGCAAATCAATAAATGTGATACACCACATAAACAAAATGAAAGATAAAAATTATATGATCATATCAATAGATGCTGAAAAAGCATTCAACAAAATCCAGCACCCATTTCTGATAAAAATGCTCAGCAATGTGGGAATAGAGGGATCATATCTCGACATAATAAAGACCATATATGAAAAACCTACAGCCAACATCATACTCAATGGACAAAAACTATAATTCAACACATTGAAATTAAGTGATGAATTTCAAAGCAAAATGATATATAAAATAAGTGAGTCACAAGAAAGCACTGTCCTATGATTTATTCATGCATGTTTGGAAAGGTGCATAATTTAAAAGAGTATCTTTTTAGAGATACATACATATGTGTTAACACTATTAATGAAAAAGCAAGGGAATGATAAAAACAAAACTCAGAGAAATGACTATCTCTAAATTGATGGGCTTCAAGGTTATTGGTCATGGTCTTTTTATCTACAGTCTTAAAATTGTAGTTGTACTTTGTATCTCACGTATGAGCATAAAAGATGTTCTCTGTGTAATTGATATTTAAATTTTTTAATTAAAATACAAGTACATTAGAGTGAAAGGAGTTTAACTGTAGGATGCTTGGTCAGTGAAAGAATAGTAGGAGAGAAGGCATGTAGCAGTGAAGGAATGAAGCAGAGTATTCCCCACTCATCTGAGAAACCTGATTGTAGCTACTGGAATTATGGGTTTTGGGGCCTTTCTTAAACCTTTGAGGAGTCTCTAGGCATAAGCAAAACTGGTTCAGGGCCTAGGGGACAAAGTGTGTGTCATAAATCAAGGCAGGGCATTCTCACAATTATTTTTTCCAGCCTGGCTTTGCTCTGACACCCTGAGAATTGGCAGTGAGTGCTAGGAGCCCTGGCCCATTGATGGCTTTTCCCAGTGGACACTGTTGGCAGGACCAGTGTGGACCTCCTTCCAGGTGCCTCACAAGCAGCAGAGAGAAGAAACCAGTGCCAGTTAAGTCACAAGAGACAGGGTATGGTAGGTGTCCCATGGTGAATGCAACTGCCATTGGGACTTGTTGACCATGTAAGGACTGATTTGGAAAATGTTAAAAATAATATAAAGAGGCACTAGAGGATGATATGATCCTGCCCTGAAACATCATAATGAGTCTTTTTATCCACAGTGATTTAAACCAGTTGACATTTGACATAAGTATGTAGGTGTGTTGCATGTATACACACAAGCACATCTAAAATGTATGAGTGTATATAATGTTTTGTACTTTTTTAATTTAGGGAAAGTCAGCTATATTGAGTTCTCTACAATGTGTCATTTTTAAATAAAAAGCAATTGAAATATAACATGAATTTCTTCAGATATTAATAACAATTGATGAGGGTCTTGGTTCATATTTTCAGTCATGTTTATATGGATTCCATTCTTTTGTTTATTTGGGGGACTATGTCATACTTTTTAAAGTTTTATTTTTAATTATAGTTGATATACACTATTTTGATTTCAGGTGTACAACATACTGATTTATAATTTATATACCTTATGAGATGATCATCTTAATAACTCTGGTAATCGTGTATCACCATACATAGTTATTATGATGTCATTGTCTATATTCCCTATGCTGTAAATTACATCTCCATGACTTATTTTATACCTGGAAGTGTACACTTCTTAATACTCTTCTCCTTCTCCACCCATCACCCCAATTCCCTCCCCTCTGGCAACCATTAGTTTGTTCTCTGTATCTATGAGTTTGTTTCTATATTGGTTCCTTTCTTCATTTGGTTTCTAGTGAAATCATACAGTATTTGTCTTCCTCTGTCTGACCTATTTCACTTAATATGATAATCTCTAGAGCCTTCCATGTTGTTGCAAATGGTATTTCATTCTTTTTATGGCTGAGTAATATTATATTTTGTGTATAAATAACATATTCTTTATCCATGTATCTTATCTATGGACACCTAGCTAGGCTGATTACATATCTTGGCTACTGTAGACAATGCTGCAGTGAAAATAGGGATTCATATATTTTTTTAATTATTGTTTTTATTTTCTTTATATAAATATCCAGAAATGGAATTCCTAGGTAGTACAGTGGTTCTATTTTTAATTTTTTAGGAATCTCTATATATTTTTCCATAGTGCCTGCACCAATTTACATTCCCACCAGCAGTACAGAAGGGTTCTCTTTTCTCCACATCCTTGCCAACACTTGCTATTTGTGTTTTTAATAATGGCCATTCTGACAGGTGTTACGTGATATCTCATTGTGGTTTTGATTTGTATTTCCTTAATAATTAGTGATGTTGAGTATCTTTTAATGGTCATTTGGACCAGCTCTATGTCTTGTTTGGAGAAATGGATATTTAGATCCTCTGCACATTTGTTAATTGAATTTTCAGGCTTTTTGATGTTGAGTTATATGAATTCATATATTTTGGATATAAACCCTTATCAGCTATATAATTTACAAATGTCTTCTGTCATTCAGTAGGTTGCCTTTTCACCTTGATTATGGTTTTCTTTACTGAGCAAAAGATTATTAGTTTGATGTAGTCTCATTTGTTTATTCTTGCTTTAGTTGTCTTTGACTGAGGAGATATATCTAAAAAAGTATTGCTAAGACCTATGTCAAAGACTCCACTGCCTATGTTTTCTTATAGGACTTTTGTATTTTCAGATCTTACAACTGAGTAATCCATTTTGAATTTATTTTGTATATGGTGTAAGAAGGCTGTCTAGTTTCATTTCTTTTCCATGTATCTGCCCAGTTTCCCCAACACCATTAATTAAAGACACTGACTTTTCCCCACTGTATATTCTTGCCTCCTTTGTTGTAGATTTATTGACCATATAAGCATGAATTTATTTCTAGGTGCTCTATTCTACTTCATTATCTATATGTCCATGTAATTACTAGAGTTTTACAGTATAGTCTCAAATCAGGGAGTATGATACCTCCAACTGTGTTCTTCTTTGTCAAATTGCTTTGGCTATTCAGGGTCTTCTGTGGTTCTATATAAATTTTAGGATTGGTTATTCTGGACCTGTGAAAATGCCATTGGTAGTTTGATAGAAATTACATTGAATCTGTAGATTGTTTTAATTAGGATGGACATTTTAACAATAATAATTCTTTCAATTATAAGCATGGTATATTTTTCCATTTATTTTTGTCTTCTTTAATTCTTTCATCAGTGTCTTTATATTTTTCAGAGTAGAGCTACATCTTTTATCTCTTTGGTTAAATTTACTCCAAGTTACTTTAATTTTTTCTTGCACATGTAAATGGAATTGATTTTTAATTTCTCTTTTTAATAGTTTCTTATTAGTATATAGATTTCTGAATATTAATTTTATATTCTGCAACTTTACTTAATTTATTAGTTCTAATAGCTTTTGATGAATATTTAGGGTTTTCTATATATATATGGTATCATGTCATCTGCAAATAGTGACAATTTTACTTCTCCCTTCCTAATTCTGGTGTTATTTATTTATTTATTTATTTATTTATTTATTTATTTTCTTGTCTGATTGCTGATTATTTTCCAGGATTTCCAATACTATATTGAATAAGAGTGGTTAGAATGGGCATCCTTGTTTTGTTCTTGATCTTAGAGAAAAAGCTTTCAGCTTTTCACCATTGAGTATTGTGTTAGCTGTGGGTTTGTCATATATATCCTTTATTATGTTGAGGTATGTTTCTTCTATATCCACTTTGTTGAGATTTTTTAATCATGAATGGATGTGGAATTTTGTCAGATGCTTTTTCTGCATCTATTGAGATGATCATATTATTTTTATCTTTCATTTGTTAATGTGGTATATCACACTGATTGATTTTCAGATGTTAGAACATGTTTGTATCCCTATAATAAATCCCAGTTGATGATAGCATATGATCTTTTTAGCTTATTGCTGAATTTGGTTTTTTAATATTTTGTGAAAGATTTTTTCAGGGACATTGTCCTGTAATTTTCTCTTCCCTTTCCTTTTCTTTCCTTCTTTTTATTTCTTCCTTCCTTTCTATTTTCCTTCCTTTCTTTCTCTCTTCCTTTCTTTCTTTCTTTCTTTCTTTCTTTCTTTCTTTCTTTCTTTCTTTCTCTCTCTCTCTCTCTCTCTCTCTCTCTCTCTCTCTCTCTCTTTCTCTTCTGTAGCGTCTTTGTCTGGTTTTGGTGTTTTGATAATGCTGGCCTCCTAGAATGAGTATGTAAGCTTTACTTTCTCTTTAATTTTTTGGAATAGTTTGAGAATAGGTATCAGTTTTTATTTCATGGAGGGTGGAGGTTGTTTTTTTAAATAATATGTATTTATAAACAATAATTCTTAATAATATAAATTTCAAGAAATTGGTGCTAAAGTGAGAAAGATACAACTTGAACATTTCCTACTTTTCGTTTTTATAAAATGGGGAAAATCTATTGATTTCAATTGGAGATTGCACTGATCTTGACTCTTAAGAAGTGATGTCCTGCCAAAACAAAATAAAGTTGTTGCTTCTTGAATTTCCTCATTTTTATCCTTAGCCATAGTTAAAATAGTTCATAAGCTAATTGAAACAAACACCAATTCATTATTAATTCTTCTTTGAATGTTTGGTAAAATTCACCTGTGAAACTGTCTGGACCTGAACTTTTGTTTGTTTAGTGTTTTTTGATTACTGATTAAATGTTTTCTTATAATTGGTCTGTTAAGATTTTCTGTTTCTTTCTGATTCAATCTTGGAAGATTATATGTTTCTAGGAATTTATTCATTTCTTCTAGGTTGTTGAGTTTGTTGGCATATAATTGTTCACAGTAGTCTCCTATGACCTTTTGTATTTCTGTGGGTTTTGTCATTACTTCTCCTTTTTCATGTCTGATTTTATTTATTTGCCCCCTCTCTGTATTTTTTGATGAGTATGATAAAGTTTTATTTACTTGATTAATTTTTCAAAAAACCAGCTCTTAGTTTTTTTCCTCTTTTGTATTATTTTAGTTTCTTTTTTATTTTTTCCTGCTCTCCTCATTATTTCCTTTCTTCCATCACTTTGGGTTTTATTTGTTTTTCTATTTCTAGTTTCTTTAATTTTAAGATTGGATTTTTTATTTGAGATTTATCTTATTTCTTGAAGTATGATGCTATCACGATGAATTTTCCTCTTAGAGTTGCTTTTGCTGTGTCCCAAATATTTTGGATCATTGCGTTTCCATTTTTATTTGTCTCAAAATTGTTTTCTCCTTGATTTCTTTGCTAACCCATTGATTGTTTAGTAGCTTATTGTTTATCCTCCACATGCATGAGATATTTCAAATATTTTTCTTGTAACTGATTTTTGTTTTCATACTGTTGTGATCAGAAATGATGCTTGATATGACTTTAATCTTAAATTTACTGAGGCTTGTTTTTGTTTTGTTTGACTGATATATGGTCTATCCTGGAAAATGTTCCATGTGCACTTGAAAGGAATGTATATTTTGCTGTTTGGAGATAGAATGTTTTGTAAATATTAATTAAATCCATCTGCTCTAATGTGTCATTTAATCTTCTGTCTGGATGATTTCTCCACTTTTGCAAGTGCAGTGTTAAAAGTCCCCTACTCTTATTGTATTACTGTTTTATGTTGTATTACAGTAAATGCTTTTATGTCTGTTAATATCTGCTTTATGCATTTAGGCGTGTCTAAATTGTGTGTATATATGTTTACAAGAGACATTTTTGGTTGTAGGTTTTTCCTTTCATGGTTTTGAATATATCATGCCATTTCCTCCTGGCTTGAAAAGTTTCTGCTGAAAAATAAGCTCATCATCTTATGGGGGAAATCCCTTGCACATTACTACCTAATTTTCTCTTGCTACTTTTAAGATTCTCTCTTTAAATCTTGGCATTTAATTATGATATGTCTTGTTGTGGGTCTATTTGGTTTCATCTTGTTTGATACTCTCTGTGCTTTATGGACTTGGATGTCTGTTTCACCAGGTTAGGGAAGTTTTCAGCAAATATTTGTTCAAATAGGTGTTCTGTACCTTTCTCTCTTTCTTCTCCTTATGGGGCCTTTGTGATTCAAATGTTGGTATGCTTGATGTTGTCCCAGAGGTCCCTTAAACTATCCTCATTTTCTTTGGTTCCTTTTTTCCTTTTGCTGTTCCAATTGGGTTCTTTCCACTACTTTGTCTTCTAACTCACTAACTCATTCTTCTTGATTATCTAATCTGCTATTGATTCCCTCGTGTGTGTGTGTGTGTGTGTGTGTGTTTAATTTGTTATTACATTCTTCAGTTCTGATTGACTTTTTAAAAATACTTCTATCTCTTCATTGAAGTTCTCACTGAGTTCATCTATTCTTCTCCTGAGTTTGTTGAGTATCTGTATAACCACTGTTTTGAAATCTTTGTTTGATAGATTGCTGGTCTCCATTTTATTTAGTTTTTTTTTTTTTAATTGGGCTTTTGTCTTTTTGTGGTTGTTGTTTTTTGTTTGGAACATATTTATCTGCTCATTTTGTCAGTCTTTCTGTATTTGTTTCTATTAATTAGGCAAACACAGTAACTCTCTTTGTCTTGAAGGAATGGATTTGTGTGGGAACTTTCTCTTTGTAGGCTGCATGTTCTGGGTGTATTTGGCAGGCAGGTTGGAGCTGCAGCTGAAGCAGATGTGGGACATGGGGAGTCCTGGAGACAATCTTTCAGAGACTGTCCTGGCAGGAGCTGGGGCTGTAGTTGTAGCTGGTTTAGGTCACAGGGAATCCCAGTGGTAAGCCATATTGGAGCCCGGTGCTTTAGATGAAGTAAGCAGGGTCTTCATGGAGTCCAGGGGACAAGTTATGGAGCTGGTATTGGGCAGGTACCTGGGGTGTACTGGGACAGCCTTGGCTGGCTAGAAAGCCAAGACTGTGCTTTTGCCATCAAGGTGGAGGGAGAGCAAAACAAATGGTGCTGTCCAGTGCCTTCAACACCAGAGTTTCCAAAACTCCTCTCTCATTTTGCAGATGTTCTAGAGTTAGTAAATGGATTTGCTTTCTGTATAGTCTAAGTGCCCTACAAACTACTGATTTTTTGCTGTGCCCCAGGGCTTATGAGTCTGGGCACAGGCACTTTAGTGATCCCTCATTGCTGCAGGTTGGTGTGTTACAGATAAGATTCCCATAGTATTTTGTCTCTGTCTCTTTTACTCATTTCTGTGTTGTCTCCCTCATTTGTTGTGCAGAAGCTGTTCAGTAAGCTCTCTGTTCTTCTTCAGGGTGAACTGCTCAGTTTCTAGATGTAATTTGATATGTTCATGAGACGAGGTGAGTGTAGGATCTTCCTAGTTTATTGTCTTGGACCAGAAGCCTGGATTTCATTCTTAAATTAAAATAGCACAGTACTCACCCTGGCCCATTTGGCTCAGTGGTTAGAGCATTGGCCCATGGATCAAAAGGTTATGGGTTCGATTCCTGGTTAAGGACACATACCTGGGTTGCAGATTTGATCCCTGGACCTGGTCATTGTCATGCTGGAGGCAACCAATTGATATGTCTCTCTCATATCAATATGTCTATCTCTCTCTCTCTCCCTCCCTTCCTTCTACTCTATCTAAAAATCAAAGTAATTATATCCTCAGGTGAGGATTAACAACAACCAAAAATATAGTATGATACTCCAAAGCCCCTGACCTATAGGAATAATTATTGCACTCTTAACCTACAGCCTTCTGTTCTGGAACATTAGACTTGTCTAGAAGCCACTTGATTTTCTTAGATTTCAACACATTTGATTGTTTATTAGTTGACACAGCACTCAATAGCTTTGCCAAGTCCTCAGAGCTCCTGTGGCTAAGACATTACAGTCAAGTTTAATTTCATAAAATAGCTACAACTAGAAATTCACTTACTAGAGCACTCATACAAAAAAAGACTAATGATGGTAAAATGTTTCTGCTGTGATGATTTCAACAAAATGCCTTGACATTTGTACATGTTTTTCTGTGAAGTCATTCCAAGTTGTTGTTGTTGGTGGGTGTTTTTTTTTTTTTTTTTCAGTTTAGCTTTCCTGAAAATGAAGCACTTATATACAGTTAAACCTGCTTACCAGGCACATTTCACAGACTTATTATAATATTTTAAAATTAGCTTCTCCTCTTTCATTTTCAAAGGAATTGAAAAGCAAAAAGTATCATCCATCAGATGAGGTCATCTCAGCAGGATGCCCAATTAACTCAAAATAAAGTCTCAAATGGTAGATGAACCAGAACTCATGATAAGCCTCCCCCAGGGTACCATGACCAATTTGTGCATAAAAAATGTTTTAATGTGATCTTTTCTGATCAGAGACATCTGCATTTGTGCCTTTACAAAGAATAAAGACTACTGGGCTTTTTTCTTTTTTCAATTTTACATTTTACAGTTATTTACTGAGATGTTGACAAAGTGAGTAGAGGAGGACATGAGAGCAAAGAGAGGAGAGAGAAAAATGGAGAAAAGGAGAGGGAGAGAAAAAGTCAAGAGAGTTAGAGAGAGTCGGGGAGAGAGAGAGAGAGAGAAGAATCTAATTATGCAGCAGATGTTGGGAGTGGTATTTATTCACCAAAACTGCAGGGTCATTCATTAAAAATCTCAGTTTTAATTAGCAAACACCTGTTTTCTGTTTGATTTTACACTGATATCTACTCTCTGCAATTTGCTTTCTTCAGTACAAACAATTAGATAGCCTTGACAGTAACAGTTAATCTAATTAGTCCAGGGGTGCCCTGGGAAGCAACTATTAACTTGAAGAAATTACAGATACAAGAATCACAATTTCATTCACCTGATTGGATAAGATTTGTGCAGTTATTGTTGAGTATCACCATTTCCTTGGCCTTTCCTTTACATTTCATTTTAGAAGAAGAGTGAACTAATATTTTTGAATGTTTACTATGCATACTAGGTTCAGAAAGTAGAAATATGATACCATTACAACTTCTCAGCTAGAGGAGGTTATAATCTGATGAAAGAGACAGGTACATAAATTATTGTGTATGTGAGGGACTGGGAGCCCAGAGAAACTGAGATGAATCCAAGTACTTATAAGCAAGAGGCAAGATACTTCTCTAATAAACTTTGCTTGCTGCTGAAAGAACAGGATAATGATGTTGGGTTTTTCAAACTGAGAAAATTACGTTTGTTTTAAAATTAGTAGAAGTTTGTTTATAAGTGTGTCAAAATTAATGATGCTATGTGATGTCTCTCTTTATATAGATTATGGCATGTAAAATGTTCTCTTTATTATTTATGAAGTTTAATTAAAGCAAGTTGTCACTGAGTCTTAAGGTTTCGGAAATATACATCAAAGAGGAGTCAATTATCAGTTCTAATTCCATATGCACATTTCAAAAATGGTGATGTTAAATGACTTAGAAAGAATATGTCCACAAGTAAAGCAAAAGCCCAAAACTGATGTTGATAGAGACGTCTGACAAAGCTTCTTTTTCTGCTTCAGTCTCAGTCCAATATACAGCTGACCCTTAAAAACACAGGTTGGAACTGCATGGATGTACTTATACACACATTTTTTCAATAAATATATTGTAACATTTCTTGGAGATTTCTGACAATTTTATTGTTTAATTTTTTTTTTTAATCCTCACCCAAAGATACTTTTTTCCTTTTTTTAAAAAAATCATCAGATAGAGTGGGAGGGAGGGAAAGAAAAAGAGAGGAGAGAGAGAAACATCTATTGGTTGCCTCCCATACGACCCCAACCAGTGCTGGGGACCAAATCGCAACCAAAGTATGTGCCCTTGACCAGAATCAAACCCATGACTCTGGTCAGCGGGCTGATGCTCTACCACTGAGCCAAACTGGCCAAGGTGATTTCTGACAATTTAGAAAAAACTCATTGAGAAACCACATAGCTTTATAAAATCAAGACAATTAATAAAAAGTTAGATATTTCATAAATGCATGTGATATAGGTAGATACTATTTTATTATTTAATATCATAAAATATATACAAGACTGTTATAAAAAGTTAAAATGTATCAGCATTTACATGCACAAACATTTATAGATTGTACATGGCACATTTTGCAGTCAAGAGAAATATGAACATATGTAAAGATGCAGTATGAAGTCATAACTGCCTGTGCTGCATACCGTACTACTCTGATAGCTTTGCAGCCACCCCCTGTGGCTGTTGCAATGAGCTCAAGTTCTGTAAGTTTTCACTTAAAGTGCCATGTGACACTAATCATCTCCATGTGAGCAGTTCCTCTCTCCAGTACATTGCATCAGTAAAAAGTGATCTCTCACGGCCCTTGCGTATTTTTCATCATGTTTAGTGCAATACTGTGGAACTTGAATAACACCATGAGACCCGTACCAAATGCCACTAGTGACTCGGGGAATGCTTCCAAGAAGCAGAGAAAAGCCAGGACTCTACAAGAAAAAGTCAAATTGCTTGATATGTACCATAGAGTGAGGTCTGTATTTTCCCACTATTTCCAGATAAATGAATCCAGGGTAGAATCATTATTTGAAAAGAAAAGGAAGCTTGTGGGGCTGTTGCTACAACTATACCAGAAGGTGTCAAGCCACATTTTTTACAAAATGCCCTTTTCATTTCATATTGAAAATGCAGGTTGTATGTGGGTGCAGGGTTACTATAAGAAAGGTATACCTATAGACATTAATATAATTTGAGAAAAAGTAAAATCATTGTATGACAACTTAAAGCGAAAGGAAGGTGAAGGATCTAAAGCTGGAGAATTCGGTGTCATGAAAGGATGTTTGATCATTTTAGCAGTGGTGCTAATTAGGAGCTTTATATATAACATTTCATTGTAATTTTTATGTTAATCCTGTGAGCTAAATTTTACATACTTATAAATTAATGGGGAAACAGGCTCAAATGGTTACATGACTTTTTTAAAGGTTATAGTTAAGAAGTAGCCAATCATTGTTTTGATGAAAATCCCTCTGATTCTTACACTGACTTCTACAAATTGCATCTAATAAAATGAATATTCATATAATTTTCTGCATTTTATAGCACATTTAAAGAAAATTATATGTGAGGCCCTACCTAGGAGAGTTGCTGGCATTTGCATTCTATCAATTGATTGTCACAATAATCTCAAGACGTTACTGAGACATGTAATATTTCATTCTGTTCTAGTTGAAGAAAGTAGCAAGTGTACAAACCATCCAGATTCTGTTAGACATGACTAAACACTAGATAAATGAAGATAAATCACACACCGTTCTATCTGTAAGGAATTAATTATGTCATGGAAAAGACAAACATAGGTGAACAGACTATTATCTACAATGAAATTCAATAGAGGCAAGTACAGGGATTTGGGGGGAATATAAAATAACAATTTTTCTTTCAAAGCAGTAGCACACATTGCTATTTAAATAACCTGTGAGCCATTCAGTGTTTATCTTCCCTGTGCTGCATTTTCTTGGAATAAAGTAACCCAGTTAACTGTTCATGATAGCTTATAGACATGTTAATTATGACCAGCTGTAGTCAGTGGTACACTGGTAAATATTTAAGAACTGGCACTCTGGGCAAAAGGAAAAAAAGACATGATTTAGAGCATTTGCCAATTTCCATGGTGTAAATACCCTCATGATTTCAAACTACTACCTTGATATAATGGAATGTAGAGTTGGGAAGAGATCTTCACCATCAGCTTGCAAAAGCTGCTAGGAGCTGGCTTCATCATTCTACTGGCATAGTTAATGTCGAACTGTGCAGTGTGTTTCCTTAGTAACCCCAACTTCTTTGCAATACGCATTCTTCCCTCCATGACAACTCATCCTCTCCCTCTCTCCCTCTCTCTCCCTCTCCCTCTCCCTCTCCCTCTCTCTCTCTCTCTCTCTCTCTCTCTCTCTCTCTCTCTCTCTCTCTCTCTCTATATATATATATATATATATATATATATATATATATATATATATATACTCTCTTTCTCAGGGCCAACATGTCCATCAGGAAAAATATTAAAGCAATTAGTCATCTCATCTAGAGACATTTTTGCTCTACTAATCAGAAGAAAATGATGGCAAGAATAAGCAGCTTAGGGAATGTATTTTCCTTTCTTTCTTGTGATTCATGTAATCACAAAATTTAAGTAGTTGCCAGCATTAGCTAGACTTGAAAGGGAAACCTACCAGTGTAAGAGCTTGTCTTTTATAGTGAAGGCACATTTTTGTAGCAATAATTTAGCAGAATCAATGCACTAACAAAAAGAAGCAACTACAATACGAGAAACCAGGTGAATCTGATAACAGAGAGTAATAAATCCTTGTGTTGTCATTTTCATCAAAGGTTACTGATGCTTTCAAGACACTGGAAGAATCTTGCAAGGAGGAAGTTGATCATTTTTATAATTGTGATCCCTTTGTTATTTTACTTTTGAATATTTAACTCAGTTAAATTTCCATTTCTGTCTGTCTTTCATCCCAGACCACTATGTTTATTTCCAAATATTGTCAGGATGCAGAACTCACATACTCCGAGTGTTGTTATTTTGCTGAGGGATATTGGGGAGGGCATATAATGGGCCCTAAGTTACTTCTCATTATGGAGAGCTATAATGTTATGCTATCTTTTCTCCTCCTCTAGTCTTGATTGTTTGTGAGATAGAAAAACAACTGGCTACTTTCTCATTCATATTCAATGGCTTGATTTGAGAACTGTTTTAATACTTCATCAGAAAAATTATCATTCTCTTTTTTTCCTTTATGCGTATAATTTTAAAAGAGTTGCTGAATTTTAAAATGTCTTTCTGTCACATCTCCAGGCTTTTATTTTTTCATGAAAAAACAAAATCCGCCTCTGATTTGAATAGAGGTCACAGAAAGATTTGTTTTGAAATGTACTCTTCTGCAAATTATTTGATAATAATAATAGTGAATGCATATAACATTTGCTATGTGAGTCATTCCACAAAACACTTTACATGTGCTAACTCATTCATTCCTCATAACAACCTACTGGTAGGTACTACTATTTGCCCAATTTTACAAGGGAAGACGTTAAGGCATAGAAAGTCATACAAATAGCAAGTGATGGAGCTGACATTTGAGCCCAGCACAGCTGACCCTAGAACATGATTTTTTACTTCTATCCTATATTTTGACTGAAAACAAAAACCATGACCTATGATTTGGCCTACCAAACTGGGAGTACAAAAGACATTAAAGGATTTTCAATATTAGGATCACCTACTATGGTTCTCCTAAAGAAGGAATCACAAGTTATCTAGCTAGCAGTATAAAACCTATTCTAGTCTCAGAGTATATTTATGTGTGCATCATTTTTAAGAGACAGAGCATTTGTTTAAATACTTAGCTGAGTCAATGGATAAACAGGAAGTAGCTCAGTGGATTAGCTGAAAATATATATCATGCACTATTGACCTTCTACCAAAAAGGCTTGGTGAAAAATAAAGTATCCAGGTAATTACTGGAGGGTATTATTAAAAAGAAGCCAACAATATACCATCAGTAAAATGTTGGTATTAAGAGTTATTCAAAGATATTTGTGTGTGAATGTGTGTTTGATATTTATTGAATATATGTATTGTAGAAAAGAAATGTCCCAGTCTTGTCCCAATAGGCATAAAATTATACCTGTCCTAATAAAATTACTTAGTGTCCCCCATTACCTCCAGGAATTCTTCAGAAAGCAACACAGAGAAGTGTATCTGACATAAGTCCATGTTCTTAGTCACTACAACATGCTGGTAGCGGGCCCTAAGTTACTTCCCATAATCATTTCTAAAGACCTCAGTTTGGCCAGTGAGTTTACTGTTCTCATTTTCTCCTCCCACAGAGTGGTTACATTTGAGCAGAAGCCTTCTCTTCCAGCATATGGAGTGAACTATCTGACTTCCAATTTGAGTATCTCAGCTTGAGCAAAAATAAAACTTTAGGATTGTGCCAAACTAGATGTTAAATTAGAGTTAAGTCTCTGATTTAAGACCCTACATAGGAAGGTCTTTTCAGAATTATTTTTTTCTGGAACTTTGATTTTATTACTTTTCTAGGATATCTTCACTGTGACTGCTGTTTTAGAGGAGTGACTGATTCCTCAACTCAAAGCTTTTCATTTTTAGCTTTTTACATTCCTGGTTATATCTTGTTTTTATGTCATAATACCTAAGTCTCTGTTAAAATATTAGAAGAAATGATAACTGTTGAAAATGAATATCTGTATTACAACAATAACTCTCTAATGAGAAATATAGAAGATTGAATGAGCTTACTTGGGTTAGGTATCCAACACATAAACACCCTCGTTTCTTATTAGTTTATAGGAAGAGTAAAAGGTATTTGGAACATAGACCCTGTATCTGAATCATCTTCCATCAGCTCTAAAACATACAAAACATTTCTGATAAATTTTTTAGAAATTCTACCTTGCCTTTCTTTCTGTGACAGGTTTTGTTGTGGTATGTTCTAGTGAATATGAACATGGACTTTTGAATCAGACAGGTCTCTGTTTTCTTCCACCTCTTTCACCTCTAGCTGTGGGCCTTGGGCATGTCACTTAACATTTTAAGCATTAATCATTCATACAGTGAGAATAATACTATGTATCTTATAGAATTAGTGTAATTAGCATTGGTCCTGTCACATATGAAATGCTCCATAAACATTACTACATGTTATTGGCTATATATACTTAATTTTCCTCTATGTCCAGTTTATCTGAACCCATTAAGCTGCTACATTTGGCCTGGTGACACAGAACTAGCAGCATGTATAAATTAAATGTCAACCCTGAATCTCATACTTTTATCTAAGTTTAATATTTAGTATTGCCTTTAATATTGTGCCATACCTTAAACATCTCCCATCTTAAACATCTTGGCTGCTGATTATGTTCCTACTTCCCTTATTTTCCATGTTGAATTCACACTGGATGTTTAGATTTCTTTCATAGACGTAATAATAACAGTGGTTTGATCAAAGTCAAGTACTGGCTAAATCCAGAGCCAGGATTTTGACATACATAGTCTTAACCAGGCCTGCAGTATTGACCATCATCCTTGTTACTGTGATACTGACTCCATACTTAAATGTTATTTATAGTATCTCATGAGCCACATTTACTCTGGTTACCTTGAGTGAGCTTTGGCTCCTGGATGCCATTTTTGCCAGATTCAAAGGGCTTTGAGGGTCAGGTCCACCTAACTAGTAAAGAAAGAGCTTGAAGCCACTACTGAGGTACTGGGCAAAGGTGATCTTTGGCAAACTGAAAGCATGGATCACACAATTATTGGGCAAAGGGTGAAAATTTAATCTTGCAGCACTAGCCATTGATTCAAACACCATCAGTATACCTCTAATGCTTTCAAAAGAATTTTCTGGGTTCCTTGTTCAAAATACTTTGCTCAATCAAGTCCCCCAGTTTCTAGAAGGCAGAATTAAGGGAGTTTTTGATAATGTGCTTGATGGAAGAGACAAAAATATGTCTTCCCTCATATGAAGTCATTCAGCCTCCTCCAAAAGGCTTCCTACCTGTGTTACAGTGGATTTGCACTCTCTGTGTACATTGGAAGTTAACCACTATGCTACTGGATTTTGGTTGTTGGTATAAGGATTTTTTCAGGAATAGCAGCATTCTTCCCACTTAATTCCAGGAAGAGATTGCTGATCTTTCTCATTATTAAAAGGATAGATAAGCTGCCCCAATGCTGGTATTCATGAAAGCAGGTCCTGAGCACCCTCTTGTCATTCATATTCTCAGTAGGAATTGCCTGTCCTAACTTTTGTTTTGTATTACCCATCCAACTTCTCCTTGTTCTTTCATTACACTTTCACTCCAAAGACTAGAAACTTGACACTGTTTTCCTGACTATGATCACAGCTGTTCTCTGTGATCACAATTCAGATTTTACTTCCTGGCTATGTAATCTCAGATAATTTTGGATAAACAATCACTTGAATCTGAATCTCTGAATCTCGTAGTTCATCACAGCTTCCTTTCCTCATTTAAGCCCAGCCCATCTGCCAGGTTCACTCAGTATTCACAAAGCAAGACCTTTCCACAGCATCCATCCTCCTCCTAATCTTTCTTCCTATTTCTTCTGATATTTAGATTTGGTCTTTGCATGCTCCAAACACAGACACGGGGAGCTCTGTACAGCTATAGCTTGCTCACCTGACAATCTGTATGATAAATGCAGTGATTCATAGAGAAGAGGGACTAAGCAGAAATTGTTGACTACATTAGCCAGTTTCATAACCCTAAATCATAATTTTTCCTGAGCATCAGAAGAACCTTTAGAAATACAGGCATGTGCTCTCCTCTGCTACAGCAATAGGCACACTTTGAAGTCAGGGCTACTACAGAAAATCCTTGGAAATATATTCATTTATTTAAAAATTATTTAGAGAGGATCTACCATGTGACAGGGACAGTTCTAGATGATGGGGATACAACAGTGAGTAAAACAGAAAAAAAAAATGTCTTGCTTTCATGAGACTTACAGTCTAGTAGTGGAAAAACAGCAGTAAACAAGATAAATAGGTAAAATATATGTTAGAAAATGATTAAAATGTAGAAGAGGGTATTAAATTCCATGAGTCAGGATCATGTAGGAGGAGGGTGCAAAAGTTTAAGTAGGGTGGACTTCTGAGTAAAGGCATGAAGAAGGAGGGAGAACTAGCCATGAAGGTATCTAAGTGTAGACCATTCCAGGAAAAGGAAACAGCAAATTCAAAGGCCTTGAGACAGGACCTGTCCTGGAAAGTTTGAGAAACAACAAGGAAGATGGTGGAACTGGAGTGGAGTGAGTGGATTAAGAGTATTAGATGAGGCATGTGTGTGTCTGCGGGGTGGGGCATATGGGCATACTAGAACTTTGACTTTTACCCTGAAATGGGAGCCATCTGTGACTTTTGAGCAGAGGAGTGACATATTCTGATATAGTTTAACAGATTATCTGGCTGCTCTGTTGAAAACAGATTTCAGGGTGCAATGGCGAAAGCAAGGAAACAAGATAGGGGAGTAACGCAACAATCCAGGTGGAAGTTGATGGCAGCTTGGATTGAAAGAGAGGCGGTGGAGGTATTAACAAGTGGTGTATTTTATATCTTGAAGGTTAAATCTATGGCTTTTATAATAAACTTACTATAGAATACGAAAGAAAAATCCAGATTATAAGCAAGGATTTTGGCCTGATCAGCTAGGAGAAAAGAGTTGTCATTACGTGGTGTGGATGATGGCAAAAAGAGTAAGTTTGGGAGGCACAGAGTGAGGAGCTCAGTTTTAAGTGTGTTTATGGACATACCCATTAGAAATCTAAACAGAGTTTCAAGTAGGCAGTCTGACATCAGAGTCCTCTCATTTTTATATTTGTATTCATAGTCCCTTTCAAAGGAAGAGGAAAAATCATGTAGGATTAGAAGCCTTGTGTTATTTTTTGTTATTCTGAATGACTTTTGGATCATGGAAGGACAGCAATTTCTAATGTGGTAGGAGGTGATGAGTTCTTAAAAAATGTAAATTCCCACACTTTATTGAAACGGCAGCTTTATGACAATGGATTTTTAGTTACTAGTCTGTAGCTTCTATACAACTAAAAATTTTAGTTTTATATCATAGTCCAGACATTAATGTGATGATTTTATCTTTAATCTTGATCATTAATTAATAAGCTTCACTTGCAAAAATTAAGACTCACCAAGACCTGTGTTATGTGACTTGCTGAGTAGGAAATGGAGGCTAGATAGATTTCAGGACTCATATCTTCACTCACTGGCTCCAAATCAAGGACAGGGTAGAAAGAAACTAGACATTCTGGTAGAATCACATAACTTTTCCTCTCTGTGAAGAACTGAGTACAAACTTATGTCTCATGACTCAAAGTCACATGCCTGCCTCTTGCCATGTCTGCCCCAGTTAACACTACCAAGGATGTTTATGGCTCTGGTTTCTGCTCTCCTGATTCAGCCCCCAAAATAGTCGAATACCAGCTTATTGTTGATGACATTGTGCACCACCCCATTTTGTCAGCAGTGCTCTGGGAAAGGTTTCCATAACCTTTGCATACTGCAACCCTGAAAGTACCCTATTTTTAGCAATATGCAGGCTCTCATGAATAGGCCGCTTTTCATCATTGCTAACAAATAGCAATTATTTCTTCTCTAGCACATAATGTTTTCCCATTTATGGACTACCCAAGTGACCTTCTGATTGCATTACTCATTTATATTTTTAGATTGCATTTTATTTAATTTAAAAACTTGAACAAGATTAATAAATGTTTAATCATTTTTTCCTGTTATACTGCAGCAGTGTCTCTCAATCTTTTATTTTTATTTTTTCAGGGGAAAAAAACATTTTAGACATATTTTTCCTAATTACTCCCCACCCATATAATTTTAATACACACATTTATTATACATCTGTTTATGTACTGTGGATCCTTGGAGTAATATTTATGATTCTTCCTCAATAAAACCTAATTTTTTGTCCCTTTGCAGGCAATAGTATCCCTGTTGAGAAAGCCTGTACTACAGTATTTCAACTTGAAGACTGAGGACAAAGGTAGGAGGGAAGGAGGAGAAGCATGTGGCTTCTGTTGTTGACACAGTTACCACTTACCCCTCTTTTGGTGATGAGGTGGGAGGCTGTCTTAAAAATTAGTGTTGAAGAGATGCATGCGTTTTGTATTTCTCATGGTTCATGCTGCTCTGAATCAGATGGCCACAGTATGTGGTTTCTGTAGTCATAGGTGATTTTCTAGTCTTGCCATCTAATAAAATTTTCTTACAGAATAGTTCTCCTTAAAGGATTAAAAACCAACTGGGGACTCTGCAGGGGTAATAGTGCTCAAGACCAATCTTTATAGTTTTTCCAAGAATGCATTATAATCCAGGTCAAGATAGATGAAAGGTCAGTAATTAGAGTGATGAGGAATTGAGCTGAGGCCAAGTGGCTGATCTTGTTATATGAACAAAATATGGCCTCAGTAAGGATTTCCCATTTAAAAGCTGTATGAGTGAACCTGAATTTATGACATGAATGGGTAGGTGCTGTGGGGGAGGAAGAAACTTTTCTCTACCCTTCAAAGTTCTTTAGGCTAGTCTAGTAATTAAATCTACATGAAACAGATTAACAAGAGAAGACAATCAAATTTAATTACATATCTATGTATGGAAACCCCACATACATGAGAGAGTGAGAGATGAGAGGTGCTTAGACAAAAAGGGAAAATGAGGTGTATATGACTCTAAGCTAAGGACAGGGTAAGGCACATTGGGGCTTCAGGGGAGCAGGTCATTTCTAGGATGTTCAGTAATTAACTATTTCTGCTGCCCTATAGATAGGTCAAAAAGGTTATCTTTGATCATCTCTTATTATGAGCAAGGATCCTAATTTAAATTCTTGTTGGTAGTTAAAAGAGGGTGGGGGGCAGGGTGGAGAAGTTTCTCTTCAGCCTGCAAGGTCTTGGTTGCCTCTAGTTCAATACAATCTACAAACCACAGAGGCAGATCTTAGGGTGACTCATTCAAAATCCCTACAGTGCCATACTTTGCCAATTGTCAGTTTGTCCTTATATTGGCCTTTATAACATCATTTTAAAAATTCTTATATAGGCTCCATGTTTAGTATTTGAATAATGATTTTTAGGTTGGAAGTTTACGATTGTGACTATATTACAAAATCTTTTACACATCCAATTTGAATAATATAGTCTAAGAGAATACATTGCATGACTGTTATTTATAATTTGTATAAAAAAAGTTCTGTATTGATGTAAAAAGTTAAACTGTATTGAGTAGCATTTTAGGTGATTTTAAATGTGATATATTCAAGATGTGACGTAAAAGCACCTACATATAATTTGTCCCTTCCTCACTAATCTTCAACTTTCAGCATTGCTTATATTATATTATTCTGAAATAGAAAAAAATTCTTTTATTCTATATTTTTATTTCCAAAAGACTCATTTCTGCCTTTGATACCAGAATTGCCTGGCATCAAAAGCCCTTTCAATAGTTTTTAGTGGCCTACATATTTATAAATCATAAAAAGATTTAAAGCTTTTAAAAAAATTATTTTGCCTTTTCTATTTGGCTTCACTGCTCATAGTAATCTCTACTTCTCCACTATTAGTGTACAAGGAAAACAATTTATTAATTAAAAAAAATTTTTTTTTTATTGATTTTAGAGAGAAAGCAAGAGAGAGGGAGAGAGAGAAAGAAACATTAATGTAAGAGCAGAACATTGATCCACTGCTTCCTTCATGCCCCCCACTGAGGATCGAGCCCACAGCCTGGGCATGTGCCCTGATCAGGAATCGAACCAGCAGCCTTCCTGTGCAAGGCACAATGCCCAACCAACTGAGCCACACTAGCCAGGGCACACTTTATTAATTTAATTTCTGTTTTATATGTTATTCAAAGAAAAAAAAAAGAAATGTTTTTCCACGTGGATGTGGGGCCTAATGATTTTCAGTGTTGATGTTCAATAACAAGAGGAGTCATTGATACAATGACCCCTTCATTGTTTAACTAACTCATAACTAACTGCCTTACTTGGTATTTACTTTCATCTTTATTGGATACTAATGAATATCTTTGGCAGTGAATGAACAAACTTTTATTAAGTATATAGTTTTGATTATTTGAAGCATACATTTTAGAATACATCTGCTCAAACCACAGAAAGTATGTAATTTTAATTTTGAAACACAGTTATCGAAATAGGTGCCATGCAATAACTATTGTCAAGGAAATTTTATATCCAAATTTCTCTTTTATACACAACAACAGTCTGTAAAGGCAGAGAGTATTCTTCTTATTTGACAGATAAAATATACCAAAACTCAGAGATTTTGTCACATTTGTAAGGTACACTGAGTCTGTGACAAAGATAAGAATAAAACCTTGACTCTCAGCCACTTCCATAGGAATAAATGTTCTTTTGTAGATAATCGCAGGCAGTGAAGAAGTACCCTATACCAAAAACATTGTGATGTGTATGATTTCAAAAGCACTCGATTTTGTTTAGTAAGCATTTGCAGAGTGCTCCATACTTCTTCAACACTGAGCAAGGGTGTCTGGTGCAGACCACCTCAGTCTCCCTGGCACCACTAAGATGTTTAGCTCCTTAAAAAGAAGGGAATGGTCTTCTCTTCTTCATTTCTGGATTGTCAAATAAAGATTGTCCATGTCCTTCACCTGCTATCCAATGTACTTACTATGCACAAACAGAAGAGTGGAAGAGTGGTGATTTGTAAGGTGGTATTTTACATTCACCTCATCTCTTAACCTAATGGGCCAGTGAGGAGCACTATTTCATGCTTGGTTAATTTCTATTTTCAGACTCTGCCTAGAGGATTAGGTACTTCCTAGGATTTGAACAAAGAAACAATTTAAATGACATGACACCACCTAAGCCCCAGAAAGTCTTGCATTATCCCTTTTATTGGTAAAGTCCTCCATATTCAATGAAATCATTCTTGAAAGGCTGCTTAAAAATTTCATATATTTTAAATAGCTATTCTACCACCATGCTATAGAAAATGTCATATTATAATGAAAATAAGACTCATAATTAAAAAGAAAACCTCAGCTCTAGTTGTAACAATCATCCTTCTTGTTTTGAGATCTTTGGCACAATATTTGGAGAAGACTAACTTTCCACTTGTATATTATTACAAAAATCCTAAGAAATTATCAGGAAAACCAGAAAAGGTAGAATGTTGAGCTAACAAATAGCCTACTCAACTTATCATATGTTCAACAACCAAATGTTCCATAAAAATATTTAAGAACAGCCCTGGCCAGTTTGGCTCAGCAGTTAGAGCGTCGGCCCGCAGACCAGAGAGTCCTGGGTTCGGTTCCCGCTAAGGGCACGTACCTCGGTTGCAGTTTGTCCCCAGCCCTGGTTGGGGTCGTGTGGGTGGCAACCACTTGGTGTGTCTCTCTCACATTGATGTTTCTCTCTCTCTCTTCCCCCCACCCTCCCTTTCTATCTGAAGATAAATGCAAAAATGTCCTTGGGTGAGGATAAAAAATATATATATATATTTAAGAACATATATGAAAAGGAAATCGAACAAAATTGTAAACTAACAATGGGAAGAATTCATATAGTGAAGTCCAGAGAAATTCCCAACAACTCTTAAGGAAGTACTTTTGTTTTATGCTACCATTGAGCCACCTTCTGAACTGGAACAGCATATTGCCATGAAAAAAGGTGGTATGTAATTTTACTCTCCCTAAAAGTTGCCCTGAAATCTCAGGTGCAGATGCTGCACTAACCAAAAAAATAAATAGGCAGTTGTCTGGGAACAATTTCCGAGCAAGCCACAGCTATCGCTTCAATCCCCAAATGTCCCCCATAATCATTAACACCAGACTGCTTCTTCCACTGAGACAGAATGCTCACAAGATTCAACAAAGGAAGAAGTAGAACTGGCTTGGTAGAAGTTTACTGAGTCAACTAAATTCCTGTCAAAGAAAATGTTTACATGCAGAGAAAGTCAGAAAAAAAAAAAAAGAAAAGAAAAATCACAGGAAGCAGGGCATGCTGGGATATTGTAGGACATCATGCAGATGTCAGTGCAAACAGATATCAGAGAGAAAAAATATAAACAATCATGAAATATATTTACCATCAATTAGACCAAATGGAAAAAAATGTTAATGTTTAAAGTTATTAAGAGTGTTGGAAATTGGTACTCGTAAGTTCTGAGAGGGATTATCGATTGATATAGTTTTAGGGAGATATTTTGATAATATCTATGAAAATTAGTGATCCACTTATTGTTAGTCCTAGAAATTTTATCCCAAGTATCTGTCGAAGGGCGAAAAAGCTCACTATATGAATTAGGAGGAAACCATCACATTAACAGTTAACAAACAATAATCATAAATAAATAAAGTGATCTAGAGGACAAGCTTGAGAAATACTACCATAATTAAGAAGGAAAGCATAAACAAAATAATATAATAAAAGAAATATATAAGATTTAAGATAAGTGAATAGAAATTCCATTTAAGAATTACAGATTTTAAAAAAGAATTATAAAAAAAAAATTATAGATTTTGCTGTGGAGGGAGAAGTAGTAGGAACAAATTAATAATAAAAATATGATAAAAGAAAATTTTGCTAAGCTAGAAATATATGTTTTGTTTTGTTTTTGTCTTACTTGTTTTGTTTTACTTTTCTATTCTTTAATCAAAACAGCTTAAATCATTCAGAATTCTATCACTCCCATCACTGAAGACAAACTAGTTACACTGAGGAAAAAAAAACGGATCCCCAAATTTCAGTGCTTTAAAACAGCAAAGGTTCATTTCCTACTCATGCTAGACACCTAGATGAATGTAGGCTGCTGGAGTTCCCTTTCTGCATTTCATGATTAACAAGGCAGGAAAGGAAACATTGTAAATCATGCACTGATTCTTAGGACTTCTACCAGAAAATGGCACATAGTATGTTGCCTCATGTCTCATTGGCCAAAGTAAGTCACATGGCTATACTGAACTTCAAGAGGTTAGGAGAGACCAATTCTATCAAATATTCTGAGAGGAAATATAAACAACATTAAAACTACCCATGGGGATGATTTTTAAAATGCTAAGATATTCTTCCCTTGGTGAAATTTTTAAAATTTTACTGGGAAGAAAAAAAAATTCTGTAAACATCTAGGAAGAAAATAATTGATTACTCATAAACAAATATTAAACTGATAACAAACTTTACTTCTACATCAGCAAGAGAAGGCAAAACAAGTCTGACGTCAGATAAGTTGTGATACAAACAATGGATTTTTATTTTTCTAAACTTTGCTAGGTGAATGGAGACTAGCTGAAAGAATATAATAGCGTGGCCATGGCTAGAATGGCAGGGACAGAGATTTGGGAGAGAAATAGGGAAGAATTTGTGGGATGAAGCTATTGGTAGCTAAGAAAAGGGAAACTGAGGAAGGGAAAAGAGGATCAAAAGGGGATATTTAGGCAAATATATTATGCAAAGTGCAAATATAATGTCTTGAATTTCTATAAAATATTGTTTATTAATTACATATATATGTATACAAATGTATGTATGTATATTATTTATATGCATAGATGATCTTTATTTTTATTTAAAAATATATTTTTTAATTTCTTAGATGTATTTAAAATCATGAACAGGATGACCTAAGGAAGTCCAGTCCTATGCAGAGATGTTCAACTTTCCTAACCACTTGAGCCTATCATAGTGTGGTCTAGTAGCTCTCCTGCTGCCTGACTGAATTTCCCAGCAAGAAGCTACATTCATGCCCCTCCTGGAGCCTAAAAATGGCAGTGAGATTTTATCCCATAAAGTATCTTCAGAACTGAAAGAAGAGTCTTTGGTGGTTCCATATAAAATTTTGAAACATTTATTCTAGTTCTGTGAAATACTCCACTGGTATCTTGGTAGGAATTGAGTTGAATCTGTAGATTGCTTTGGGTAGTATGGACATTTTAATGATATTAATTCTTCCTATGCATGAACATGGTATATGCTTTCACTTATTTGTAGTTTCCTCAGTTTCTTTCTTCAGTGTGTCATAATTTTCTGAGTACAGGTGTCAGGTCTTTTACATCCTTGGTTAAATTTATTCCTAGGCATTTTATTCTTTTTGAAGCAACTTTTAATGGGATTATTTTTTTAGTTTCCTTTTAATTATTGGTGTATAAAACTGCAACTAATTTCTGGATATTTATTTTGTATCCTGTTATGTCACTGAATTCATTTATCAGTTCTACTAGTTTTTTGGTGGAATCTTTAGGATTTTCTATATACAATATTATATCATCTGCAAATAATGACAGTTTACTTCTTCCTTTCCAATTTAGATGCCTTTGAACTTCTTTTGTGAGATTTCTGATCATCTTTTACTTGCTTTCTTATGTTGTTTGTTTTCTTAATATTGAATTATAAAGATTTTTTATATCTTCTGATTAAAAGTGGTTTGTCTGAAATAATGTTATAAATACTATTATTTTTTCCCCAAACCATAGTTTCTCTTTTGTTTTCTTAATGGTGTCCTTCAAATAACAAAGTTGTTTTTTTTGTGTGTGTGTTTTTTATGACATCTATATGTTTGTTTGTTTTTTATGGTTCATGTTTTTGTGTTCTAAGAGTCTGTTGCCTTGCCCAAAGTTGCAAAAATGGTCTTCTATATTTTCTTTCAGATTGCATGGTATATTTTGATAAATTTTTTATGTGGTTGAGTGAATTAATCAATGTTAATTTTTCCCCCATATGGATATTTAGTTGATCCAGTAACAATTTTTGAAAAGACATTCATTTTCCCACTGAGTTACCTTGATATTCTTTTTGAAAATCGAGGTTTATATATGTGTAAGTCTATTTCTTGGCTCATAATTCTGTTCCATTAATATATGTGCTTAACTTTTTACTAATATCAATGTATCTTGATTATTGTCTTGAAATCAGATAGAGTAAATCCTCCAATTTGTTCTTTCAAAAAATTCACCGGTTATTCTATTATCTTTTCATTTTCATATCAATAATATTTTCAATTTCTATTAAAAGGAAATCCTGCTGGAATTTTTATTGGATTATTCTGAGTCTATACACTCAATTTTTAGAGTTGCTATGTTAACAATATCAAGTCTTCCAACGCATGAACACAGTATATCTTTCTATTTATTTTTTTGATTATTCTCATTTCTCAGTTCAGAGATCTTGGACAATTACATGGTATACTAAGTATTTTTTTTTTTGGAGGTACTATTAATGCAATTATTTTTTAAATTGTATTTTCAAGTATGTACTGTTAATTTATAAGAATACATTTGGTATTTCAATATAATTCTTATATAATTGAAAACTTGTTAAACTTGTGTATTATTTCTAGTAGTTATTTTGTAAGTTCCTCAGGATTTCATACATGAGAAATATGTCTGGAAACAATAACTATTCATTTCTTTTCTGAAACATGCCTTTTATTTCTTCCTATTGCTTATTGCAATGGCTGAGACTTATAGTACAATGTTGAATAGAAGTAGTAAAAGTGGGCATTCATGCCTTGTTTTTAATATTTGGTGGGGGGACCAATTCTGTCTTTCATTGTTAACTATGATGTTCAGGATTCGTTACAGATGACTTTTTCATTTTTGCATTTTAAATATGATTGTGTGTTGAATTGTTTCCACTTCTTTTTCCAAATCTGCTGAAATAATTGTATGTTTTTTTCCCTACATTCTGATGGTAGGGTGATTTACATGCATTGCTTTTCTTCAAATATAAAGTTAAACTTGTATTACTGGGATAAATCATATTTAGCCATGATGTATTATCCTTTTTACATAGTATGGTATTTGGTTTATTACTGTTTTAAGAATATTTGCAGAATGTGGAATATTGGTGTATAATTTTATTTTCTGAGTTTTTTTCCTAGGATTTGAAATTAGAGTTATATGGGTCTAATAACATGATTTTGAGCAGTGTTTATTCTAATTTCTGAAACTGTTTCTGTAGAAGTGGAGTAGTTTCTTCTTTAAATGTTTGATAGAATTCTCTACCAAAGCCATTTGGGCCTGGAGTTTTCTTTTGGTGAAGATATTTGATATAAATATTTATTATTTAATAGAAACAAATATATTGAGATTTATTCAGATTTTTCTCTTGTGCCAATTTGACCTTGTATTTTCCCAGAATTTATCCCATTTTGTCTAAGTTGTGTTTGCATAAAGTTGTTCATGTTGTTCTTTTAGTATTCTTTTAATACCTGTAAGATCTGTAGAGATAACTTCTTTTCCATTCTTGTCAAAGATGTTTTGTGTTCTTTCTCTTTATTTTTAGACAATAGCTAGCTGTTGAATTTTATTGATCTTATCAAATAACTAGCTTTCAACATTGCTAATTTTTTTTATTAAAAATCTTAATTTTTCTATTTTATTAATTTTTCTCTTTGTTTTATTGCTTCTTGCATTCTATTTACATCACTTTCACTTTGTTCTTTTTTTCCCTGTGTTCTTAAGTTAGAACATTAGGTCACTGATTTTAGATCTGCCTTCTTTTCTCTTATACACTCTTATAGCTTTAAACTATCCCCTAGTTTAGCTTTAGCAGCATCTCAAAAATTTTGAATTTTTTTCTTGTCATTCATTTTGAAATATTTTCTAATTTTTCTTGTCATTTCATTTCTATTTCATGAATTATTTAGATTTGTGATGTTTAATTTCTAGATATTTTGGAGCATTTCTAGATATATTACTGTTATTGATTTCTAATTTTAATCACATTATGATCAGAGAACACACTAATACTTTTAAATTCATGAGACATTTTATGACTTACTTTATAGTCTATATTGGCAAATGTATCATGTGCAATTGAAAGGAAAGTATTTTCTACAGTTGTTTGAGGCAGTGTTCAACTAGATCGAGTTAGTTGATAATGTTGTTCTGATCTTCTCTTCATTTACTGATACTTTTCTAGTTGTTTTATCAATTACTTGAGGGAGGGTTTTTTTTTAAATCTCCTAATAGGTTTCTGATTATGGATTCTCTATTTCTTCTTTGGATCTTGTCAATTGTGCTTTCTGTCTCTATATATTTATAACTTTTATATTTTAATGTTGGAGAAGAAAAATAATATCTGACCATGAAGGTAGCATCTGAAGTCTGAAACCATTCCTAGATAAGGCCTATTTACTGGAGGCAAGATTAATGGCTAACCTCAACCTCAAAGTTTTCATACCTCTAAGCAGTTGAATTGCCTTACACTGGCTAATTATTTTTATAAACAGGATTTATCTCTGGAACAACCTAAATATTTGAAAAGCAAAGTTCTATGTTAATTTTTTTCAGAAAATCTCTTTATCCGAAAGCCATAAAACCATTAACACAGAGACTGGTTCTTCACCTTGAAGTTGTTGAGTCCACACAAAGGAGTACGGTCCCCAGTACATGAACCATTCATGTAACCCTAGGGCTGATCTTCATGTCAATCCAGAGTCAGATTTGGATGAATCTTCCTTAGAGATTAACTTCAACATGAATATTCACCCCAGCATACATTTTAGGGTCCTGGGATGCATATTCTCCAAAGACATCATGATGTCTTCCAAATAAAGCATAGAGGAAGAGCATAACACCTTTATGAGTGTTTGGAACGACAACCAAGTAACACAAAACATGATCATCAATTTATAACATAAATTGGCTCTAAAAAATCAAAAAGCCAAATATTATGAGTTTTATTTTCGTAAAATTGATTATAACTCCTTTCCTCACTTCAGTGACATGATGCCATACTGGACCTCATTAGTTTTCTCATACAGAAGGAGGTACTTTATTCTCAGTATCTAACAGAACTGAGATATCCATCATATTTCCGCAAGAAATCTTCAGGCTTCAGATGAAATGACATTATTTTAGACTTCGGACTCTAACGTTCTCCTCTTTATTGTAGACCTTTCCTGAAGTTCTGGAAACCACAAGGCATATATACATGACTGTCTAAAATCTAAGAACAAAAGCACATATTTCACAGGACTTAAAACAATTCCTGAAATGCTGTGCTTCATAACAGGAAGGTGTAATTCACCTTGCAGTCCGTGCTGTTACTTCAAAAATTGTATTTTCCCATTAAATACAGCTTTAATCATTAGTACTTCCTAGCATCCATAGCTGTCTTCCAAATATTTAAGTCACTGAACAATCCATTGAAGGAGAATGGGAGATAAATTTAGAAGCTGGATCCTGTTTGCCATTGATCAAAGATTTGTTCCATGGTTTAGTATTTCCCCTTGACTGCACATACATGAGTGCAGAGCAATCTTGCAACATCTCATGCTTGAACATCAACAGGGATGGGTTGTGGCTAGAGGTGAAGGGTGCATGACAGGTATGCAGCAAAATGCTTTTGGATTGTGCCCTCATGGTATGGTTTGGTCAAAGAGTTGAGCCACTCTGCATCTGTGTAACTCTCCCTGCAGGGTGGTTACCAACTTGTTACTGCATCATCTGAAGGAGAGAGAGGAAAGGATATACAAGGAAGAAGTGTATCATTAAAGGTCACACCTACTTAAAGCATTCCCAGGTGAGAGAGAAAGGCAAGCTGTGAATCAAATAAAAATGCAATAGCAATCACACTATGACTATTCAGTAGAATGAATCTGAATTGAACCATGGCAAATCGTTTCCAATGCGTTGCTCCCTGCCACTGTTCTCAATCCTCCCTTCAGCATTATGGTTGTTCTCTCAAAAAGTCTCCTTGTTGCTTATCTTGGAACACTGTTATCCATCTACTCCACCAAATTCTTACACTGTTCTTCTACGTGGACTTAGTATTCTCATGCCCACTTTCATCATGGCCCCTCCCTGAGCTACTCCCGCCAGTTTGCACTGTATTGTCCATATTAACCAGCTGAAGACAGAGCATGGAAAGCCATGCTAACAACATTATTTTCATTACCAGACACATTTATTGTTTCATGTGCTATTACAAATAAAGGTACAAATGCTAGAACAGTCACATTTGACTATTCATGATCAAACATGAGTGATGTATTGGCTCATGTATGCTCTGAGATGACTTTCCAAGATTCTCTCTCTCAGGACTCTGGAGTAGTTAGCATTGTTTCTGCATATTTTTTTTTTGAATGGAATATTTAAGTAGGGTAAATATTGCCATTCTTTTCCTCCACTTAGAGCTGGCAGAACAAATAAGACCCGCCAAATTTATATGCCCAATTACTTTTAGGTTAACTAGATCTGAAGTGCTCTGGAAATGCTCCCCTAGAGTTTCATTGTGGGTTAATGGAGAATCATCCAGCCTTTCTTCAGGACTATTAGAATAATAAACACCAGGCAGTTCAATCAATTAGATATTTCACCAGGACCATCACTCAAGTGGACAAGTAATTCAGATCATTCCCCAAGGAAATTTGGCCTCAATGATCTCTGTTCTTTGCCAAAACCTGGGTAAGAGACAGTTAAGAATGATTCTTCCAAGAATAGAAGTCGGAGCCTGTGGGAGAGGCTCTCATAGTGCTTGCTTTGGGGGATTTGTGTAAGAAGGACCAGGAGCAGTGGCCTGAAGCAGACAATGGGGATCCTTATCCTTTTTCTTATAGACAAAGTCATAATCAACATATAGAGCTTCTGAATTGGAAGAGAATGTAATAAAACCTCACCATTTCAGAATGAATGTGAGTGGATATGTATGGAGAGGGGTCAGATTACAATTTGAATATGCAAACAATAACAAAATCTCCTGAATTTTAGAATACTTTCAGGCCAGTTTGTAACTGCAAATAAATATTCCAGATGGAAATAAAGTAGCAAATTATTTTCTAATAGAGTTCTTTAGACACCCTGTTTTTTAACACACATAAAGATGATTTATAACTACTATGTCAATTAATTGTTTATAAATGGTACTTCTCAAGTGCTAGAAGGCTCTTGGAAACAACTGTTTCTTTTAAGTGTTTTAAATATCTTTCCAGCTCACTTCCTTGTACCATAAATTATTTAGAAAATATTTTCTCTGTTGCTGGCATAAAGACAAAATTCAGTTCAGTCCTAATCAAAATTATCACAAGTTTTTATTGATACTGACTGGTGTACTTTGTTGTTGTAGAACTAGTATTCTGCAAACTTAGTTGCAATTATAAAGATATAGCTTCTTCCATAGCAATGAATTTTTATTTCTAAAAGACAGTAAGAAATGGGGAAAACGATCTGAAACAGGATAGAGTGGCTTGACATTTCCAATCCTAAAACTACGATTTTCGTTTTAATGGTATTGTAAGGTCATATTTTAAAATAAAGAGAATTGGTGTGTGTGTGTGTGTGTGTGTGTGTGTGTGTGTGTGTGTGTGTGTGTACTTGGACAGGCCAACTGTTTTCCTGGTTCTTCTCATAAATAACAAGTCCATTGGCAATCTTGCATTTTGTTAGTGAGCTGAACTTTATAAACAAAGGTAGTAATGGTGCAGCAGAGTGAAATTTTGAATTTTTACTAACATTTCTATTTACCTAGCTTGATGTCTTGATATGTGTGTGGATACACACACACACACCACACACAGACACGACGTTTTACATAATTTCCAGACCGAATAAGATCATATGAGACAATGCATTTTCTCCCTTGAAAATGGGAAGCAAGATAATATTATCACTTTACTGAAGAAAAAAAAATAGAATGGTTGTACATTGTTGGCTAAGACACCGTGCTTTTAAACAAGAATTCCAAAATAAAAGGAGAATGTTTCTAGGCCTTCCAGAGAGACATGCAACAATTATTATATTTTTCACTCAAAGTTATTTAATGAGCACTTATCATGTGCCTGTTTTCTAGGTGCTGAGGATATATCAATGAACATAAAACGCTCTTACTATTATGAAATTTATAGTCAAGTACATATTTATTCTTTCACCACCTTTTAACTTCTTAATGGTGATGCCATATTACATTTACATACTTCTTTATAGTTTTCAATACATTTCTACATGCATTATTCACTTTTGATTATCATAAGAGCTGTATGAATTAGACACTACTTTACTAGTCCAATATATAGGCAAGCAATGTGAGGTTCAGTGAGCTTAACTCATTTGTGCAATGTTACCCAGCTAGTTACAAGAACCAGGACTTCATCCAGGACTTCTAATTCCACTTTGGGGACCTTCCAACTACATCAAAGAGAATTGCTATTTCTTCACAGGAGCGAAAACACACTCAGTGGTTATTTATTTTTTAATGTCACGTCATCCTTTAGTGAATTTTGTACTTGAGCCTGCCCGGTTTTATTCTACATCTAAAAAATGTATCTGTGTTTCTCAAACTAGCCCCTCTCCGTCTTTATCCACAATATCAAAAATGGCTCAGCTATCCAAGTCCTCATTCTAGCCAGGCCCAATTTTCACACCATAATGAAAATTTTCCTCTAAGAATGAGTACTTGCCCGTATGGAAATGCTTTCAGTTCCCAATCATTCAAGAGAAACCTCTCTAACACTAGAAAGTCAGCACAAATTCTTCCTATCAAAACTCAGGGGTCCCAACTGGTGATATTAGGTTTCCATGTTAAAAGGGACTTAAGATAATGTCTGAAGAGATTCATTTGAAAAGACAACCTTGGGTACTTGGGTACTTATATTTTAAAGCTAGCATTTCCACAGTAACACTGACATTATGAATACAGGGTGGAAGTTTCACTTTATTGCTTAAGGCTGTTATTTGAAGCTATCCCAGATTTAATATATCTGGAATCCACTTCATCTCTCTGGCTTTATCATTTCCACACACTAAACCTTAGCATTTATTTAGGTGGCAGGTAACATTATTCTTGCTAAGAACCAGATCCCATTCTCAAGGGTTATGGCAGCCAAGATGGCTTAAATATTGCATGGTGGGGGCTTCTGACTCTCCTTGGCTTCTGCTCCATGGATGAAAAACTGGAAATCTAATAGGAACTGATATTTAAAGTCTTCACTACAACTTTCTCAAAATGGAGATGTGTTGATAAGTAGAAACTAAATGTGTGTGTGTATACATATACACATATTTTTTATTTTTTAGAAGAAAAATGTAAAGAAAACTTACCCTTGCCCCATTTGGAGCCCTTTCCGTGTTTTCTTTTCTCCTCCCTTTAAAACTCAGGGCAGGTTTCCTAGGCTCCCTTAAATGAGACCCAAGGGGGACACAGCTGAACAGCCCCACCTGATTACAGCGTGTTCTTTCTGTTAAGTGGCTGACAATGCCACCAAGCACTGCGGCTTGTGTTGTGAGCACAGCTGGCTCCGAAGCTAAAATGCGGGGTTCCTGGGCAGCCGGGTAATTTCATCCCAAAGCCAGGCAGCTAAACAATAACTAATAATGTGGCCACGGTTTGATCTGCCTTGAATAAAAAGACCGGGGCTGTTTACGGTGAAACACGCAGCCAGATTCTCACACCCTTTTCTTAACCAAATCCTCCCCTACAGCTTTCACACCTGTGGAAGAAAAACAAGGGTGAAACTCTTCCCCCCCGGAGAGGGGTCTGGAAATAATTTTGAAATTAAGTTTTAAGTGTGCTGTGATTAGGAAAGGGAGGAACTGGGGGAGGGTGACACCAATGTTCTATCAGTGTGTGTGTGGACATTTTATATTTTAATTTCAGTCGCATATGTGAATTTCTGTAACTGCGTGACGTTTTCTCTAGGAAATGACTGGACAAGCTTACCTGGCCCTAAGGGTATTCTCAAGGGCTTGCACGACAAGAGACAAAAGGTTTAACTTAGAAGGCTTGATAGCAAAACTTCATTACAGCAAATCCTCTATCTGGCTCTAAGAATCAGGAGACAAAATAGGACTTAGGAGTGGATAGCATTGTCACTCTTATTCATATGTTGCTTTCTTCCAGTATCCAATTAGAAAGGGCCTCTAAACATGATTTTTTAAAAATATTGAGTCAAATTTGAAGATAATTTTTCAACTCTTGGCAGAGACCTACAATTTGGAATTTTGTCACTGTCATCATGGAAACTGAGAAAGTACGTATAAATCTGAAAGTCACAAAATTGGTAGCAGGTGCAGTGATATTTACTTTCTATATAAAGCAGTCCTGTCGTGGTTAGGAGCGTGGAATGAGACTCAGGCACCATGCTCTGCCGCCCCAGCTCTCACTGTAAGCAGCTACACTAACCCACTGTGCTCCAGTTTCCCCATTTCTGATATTAAGTAAATTAATCTCAGTGTAGGACTTTGAGTGGCATGTGGCACATAACAAACGTCACGTCAGTGTTTGCTCTTGTGGTGGTGGCTGTGGTTGTAGTTATATGTATGACGACTATTTTGTGACAATTCAGTTTTCTGACTCTAAAACCTGTGTGTTAGATTTTTTTAAATTCTTAACTTAGTGCCTCCCTTCTGCATTTTTTTTTTCTTTATTGCTCTCCTCTTTGATAGTTTTAGGACTTGTAAGTACAGGGGAAATGGGAAGGCTTAAGAAACTACTAGAGTAGTGTTGTTGGGAAAGTAGCCAATAACTTCATCTTAAAAAATGATCTGCTGCTTATTGCCAAGCTTTGCTCTCAAGATGAACCTGTGGTATCTGGTAGGTGGTCCAGTCATGTAGAGTTGACCTTGAATGGTAACTGGACAGCTCCCTGATGTTGGCACCAGTCTGAGATGGAGCCAGGGAGCCAGGAGTCCTGTGATCTCCAGGGAGGAATGTGCGCGTCACATGATCCGGAGTGTGTCCCTTTATCCCCATAATAAAGCCCCTTGCCTCTGTCTCTCAGCTTCTCTCTGTTCCTCCCAGCCATCATCTGCACTCCTTTGAGCTTACTGGAAATTGTGAATGTTACCCTGGGACACTTGGCTGCTGCAGGCACCTGAGGGCTGTGAGTGGGTACTCTGTGCTCTAAAACCGCTCACAACTCTTTGTTCCATTTCTAGAGATGACCAGTATCACCCAGTTTTTCTCATTTCCCATGTGCCTCCACTTCAAAGAAGCATTCTATCAACGCCCCATGCTCTTCTCCCGGCTTAGTCCTTGATGGAAATTTGGGGAGAAGCACACAGGTAGACCTTTCGCTAAATATTTCAAGTTCTTCCAGTTTAGCTCTCTCTCTTTCCCTCACTTGGAGAGTTCTTCTAGTGTCTAGGAGCTTGGTGAAAGGGATGGCGAAAGAAATGATTTTCTGTAACATATAAAACTTTTCCTTTCACATGGCTTAATCTTTAGCTATTGAATTCAGAAATTAAAATATCTTTCATTTTTCAGCATTGGTCTGACATGTTTTTCTGAGGTTAATATCCACCTATGTTGTAGAGCCAGCATATGGGTAATTGGAGGGGCAAGAATATGCTAGTTAGTGAAACAAATTTTATTCCTCCATAAACATTGACACAATTAACGTAGAATAGGAAAGAGGAATTGGCACACTTTCTTAGCTGTGGCACAAATATGTCTAACAAATGTACTAGTTCCCCAGACATATCTGTCTTAAACATAATTTTAAGATCTTTATGTCATGCCCAGTTTAAAAATCCTAGTATAGATATCCATCATTGGAATAGAACATAATTTAAAAGTAACGATACCAACAAAAGAAACGACTATGGCAAGCTTTTGAGCAGTCTCTGCAGCTCTATATGCAGACACTAATATTTAAATTTTAGTGATGAAGGCGAAAGCTCCATGGTGTTAGGTGATTTGCACAAGTTTCCACAGCTAATGAGCAGAAGAGCCAGAATTTGAACATAGGTCTGCCTGACTCCATAGCTCTTTCCAATAACACACACTGCCTCTCATTAGGAAAGCCAGCCTCTTCACCCTGTTCAGCGATGGGGGAAATTATCGGCTCTGACTCTGCTCTACCCAGGTCAAAACCATTTCCTGTGGATTATTCCGCATTAGGAATAAATAGTGAATTTACTTGCTTCCTTCGTTCAGAAATCCTGTTGATAAAAGGCTGTCAGAAGGTACAAGTTATTGGGAGAGTAAAAACCAAGGAAGTCTCTAGGGGGTCAATAATGATTTGGACTCTCTTCTGTAACCCTTTCTCACATTTTGAGTATTTTGAGCAGGTCTGTGAGAGAAGTGAGTTTTAAATTAATTTTCTCCTGGCAGCTTGTATCTGTGATAAATTGAAGAACTCCAAAATCATTCACATAGCTAGGTGTTTAATAGCTCAGTCACTTCAATGCCCCATTGGGGTCACTTTAGGTGTTGTTGTTTTTTTCCTTCCATTCCATCCAGAATAACATGGAGTCTTAACAAGACTTGGAAGCTATTTTGATATCAAAAACTAAGAGACAGCTCTACTTTTAATAAGCTTTAATATCAGGGTATCAGCATCACCCTTGGTGCTATAGCCGGAAATGACAGTTTTATTATCCTTTCCTTTGAAACTGATAAATTGGTTCAGGCTAAGGGCAGCCTTTTTAGCTGCCACCAAAGAAAAAAAGAAGAAGAAAGAAAGAAACTGACTCTCACCAGAGTTATTTAAAGCTCTACAGAAAATTCTAAAAGACAGGAGATTTCATATGGTTATTGTCACTGAGTGTAGAGTCCTGGATGTTTGTGAAATGCAAAGGGAGGTGTGTGTGTGTGTGTGTGTGTGTGTGTGTGTGTGTGTGTGTGTGTGTGTGATTGAGACGGGGAAGACTAAGAGAATATTTAAATTTGGGCTCACTTTTGACTATTGAAGTTTATAAATAGCATTTTAACAATGTCACATGATTAACAATATAGATACTGTAAACCCAAGTTTAGTATCATCTTTTCTGAGGGAATTAATCAATGGGTTTTGATTCATAGTTCCCCAATGGCTAGGACTTCTGAAGTGTATGCTTCAGAAACCTCGCTCAGATGCACTTTGATGGGGATTGAATACTCTAATTTCATAAGGGAAGCCTATGTTGTCACGAGGGTTCAGGGTGGCATCTCTAGATGCAAGAGGCGTGACTATTACAACTATGGGTCTTGGGTGCCCTACGCTTAGAATTTCCTGATTTAAAAACTGGAGAATTACTTCTGAAAGAGCTGTCATTTTCCAGACAGGAAGCCATGTTGTTCCAGAAGATCAAATTCCTGGTCAGTCTGTTTTCCAGACCGAACTACCTGATCAGGGACTAGAAGAGGGGTGTGCTGTTTCTTCTCTGATGCACTCAATTCCAACTGGTCTCCACTGCAAATTGTTGATTTTTTTTCCAGGCACCAAAACTGTATTTTTTTAAATAGAGATTTTAGAACTGAAAAGCCCTTAAAATTACCTAGTTTCTTCAATTACGGAAAAAGAACTGAGGCCTAGAAAGATAAAATTGCAAAGGTGGGAAGTAATCGGTTTAAGTCCCAGGATTAGATGTGAGTTCTCTTGAAACATTTTTCTCATTATACCATAGTGCATGCCACAGTTAGCTAGAACGTTGTAGTGTTTAAAATAAAAGAGAACAGCAGCGATATAATGAAGTGTTCAGTATGCTGACAGGGGATCCCCTGCAGTGTCCCCAGCACCACCAGCATCTGCACCATTTGTCAGACCCCCCCTGTAACACCAGCATGCCTCCACCTGACAATATAGTGAATAGTTACTAATTTGAGTTGCTTAGTACTCAGAGCACTGAGCTTAATGATCAACACTATCAAGGATTCAGGTGGAACTTTAGCTCAGGAAAGGAATTTAGGTGATTGTAGCAGCACTTTAGTATCTCTACCAACAAGCCACCCACCTTTTTAAGGTGCTTCATAACACCACGAGAAACAGAGTTGTCAGGACTGTGATGGTAACAGATGAAATTCCACCACGCTGTGATGACAACGGAGCACTCCTGTCCTTGAACTTCCACAGAGGAAAGATGAGGAGGCTGTGTAGGATAGTGGCTAACAGTACAGGCTTTGAAGTTAGACACATGAAACTCTGAGTCTGGTCTCCATACCTGTGCAACAAAAACAATACCACTGCATTCTACGGAGTGAATGAGATAATTTAGTTAAATCTTTACACAGAATCTTGCATAGAAAATGCAGTTAAAAATGGCATTTGATATTATCATTATATTTTTAACTTCATGCAGTCCTTAGATCAATCAGGAAACAACGATTAATGAAGCACCAGCCATGTTAAACTGAGTGCATGATTTCTAGATAATAGTAAACAAAGACAGATTCTTTCCCCCTCCAGACTTATAACATGTACCTTGGTATATCATTTCCATAAAGGTGATGGAATTATGCCAAGGGGAAAAGTTCTGTGTCACTATATGAAATCCCCAGTTGTCAATGTTAGTAAGTATCTCATTAAAATATCATTATTAGTTTTATTCAGGTGCATTTTTTTTTTTTTGCATGGAAGTATGGAAGAATTATGAACTTGGAAGTCTGACACACCTGGGTTAGACATCCTATTTCACAACTCTCTGTGGTCTTGGGAAAATTAATTCTCCTACTAGAACATAATTTCTTCCACTAAGGTAGGGTTGCTGTTGCCTCAATGCAAAGCCCTGTTCTTCTACCCCACAGATTCCTAAGATTCACTGCCAACATTTTATCCTCAGTCTTTTTTCATGCTCTTCAACCTTCATTTTATCTTATCCTCTGGGAAGGGAATGTTTCCTGTCTGAGGTCCTGTGTTAACAACGTGGCGAGCAGGGGAAGCAGGGAGAAAGAAGCAACCACCTGCAGGGTCTGAAAGCCCTGCTCCCTGGAAGCACTTGCGTGGCCAGGCTCACTTCATCAGTGGCCCTCCTCTGAGTTCTGACTGACCCCACCCTGCCAGGACTTCTAATGGAAACTCTGGATGCTGTTGTCATTGTTCAAGTCAAAGTAAACATTATTAAGCTAGTGGACCGATGTGCTGTTCCCAAACAAAAGCTGTAAATCAATAACATATTTACAGCAATTTTTCATTTCATATTTTTCATTCGAATGGAGCAAAATCCATTGCAGACAAACATTTAGAGGTGGAACAAGGTACTAAGAAGGGATTTTCAAGTACAGAGAACAAATATTTGTCTCTTCTAAATATCTTCCTTTCACTGAATGTTTTAAAACTGAGAGTGATTAATCAAAATAACCACGCGGCAATATAAATGAGTTGGAAACTCTAATACTTTTTTTGTTTTTTATGAAATCACAACTGTCAGTAACGTTGATGGACTTCAGGCAGTCTCTGGACATAACTTTGTTTGCTTTAGTAAATTTGGACTCCTGTCTGAATATAATGTGTAAGCTGCAGCATCTACAGCAGCATTGCAGGGAGTACCAAGTTGCACCAAACACTACTGTGTTCCAGTCTGCAAATATTTGACACTTTGGTCATGAAGGTTGACATAGCATTGCAATCAATTAAACAAACAAGCTACAAGGGCACTATTGACTGGGAGCACAATGCTCCAGCAAATCTGGGCATTGGAGTGCATGTGTAAAAAAAAAAAATCTATCATGCTCTTTCTCAGCCATTTATGTATTCAAAACAGGAGCTCAATACAGTGTCTGGTACCCTACAGTGTTCTGTAGGCCAAATGGATCCTTGCTTTAAAGAACTCCCCCAACACTGCTATAACACTTAGCTTCAAGGTAGGAGTTAGTTCTTTTATTTTAATGATTATTCTGTCCCCTCTGGAAGCTTGACAAGACTGACTCATTTCTTTTATCACTTTGCTTTCTTTATTCATATGTATATATTGGTTTTTCTCTCGCCAAAGGCAGTGACTTCAACAATCTTTTTCATTGGCCTTGATAGCTTCCTTGGACAAGATCACATTATCAGTGATGTCAGTAAGGCTTGGGAATAGAATTTAAGTGGATAAAAGGGAGAAGATTTTTAGTTTTTTATATCCTATCCCTCCTACTCTTCAGAAAATAATGTAGACCCTTAAAATAGCATCTTGACCATGTATACCAGACAAATTTTTTTATATTCTTATTAAATCATAAATTTGATCACAACCTAATGCCATATGTTCTTCAAAACAATATCTGAAAACCAACTTGGGGCCAAAGGGAAATTCTAATGATAGATTTTATATTTGAAGTTTACTCCATGTTTTTAAATTCTAGAATTGGTCTCATTTTGATCAATAGAATGTAGCAAAAGTGGTATCACATGACTTTTGAGAATAAATCACAAAAAGCATTGCAAGTTCCAATTTGGAATACTCAGTCTTGGGAAGGTCCTACAGAAATCCAACATACTGTTAGATTGCCACATAGAGATATTATGAATAGGGTTCTGGTCTACAGAATCAGTCAAGCCTGCAGCCAGCAGTCAGCATCAACTGTCATTGATGCAAGAGAGCCATCTGGCATGTCCGGTCCAATCAAGGCTTCAAATGAATGCAGCCAAGCTGACCTCTGACTGCAAGCCAGGAGGGAGCTCAACAGAGAACCAATGTTGAGCTCAGTCAACAGACTCTACCAAAGAGATCATAACCTTTTTTAAAAAATTACTTATTTATTTATTTATTTATTTTTAATTTATTTTTGTTACAGATGTTTCTCCTTTTTTCCCCATTGACACCCTCCTCCCCATTTCCCCCACCCCGTCTCCAGCTTTGTTGTCCATGTCCCTCGGTTATGTGTACATGCGTATAAGTTCTGTGGTTTATCTCTTCCCCCCCACCCCCCCTTCTGGGGATTGTCAGTCTGTACCCTACTTCCACATCTCTGGGTCTACCCTCTTCCTCAGACTGTTATGTTCATTATATTCCACAAATAAGTGAGATCATGTGATATTTGTCTTTCTCTGCTTGGCTTGTTTTGCTTAGGATAATACTCTCCAGGTCTTTCCATGCCGTCTCAAAGGAGAGAGATCTTTCTTTCTTACAGCTGCATAGTACTCCATTGTGTATATGTACCACAGCTTGTTTATCTATTCATCCACTGATGGACATTTGGGCTGTTTTCAGATCTTAGCTATTGTAAATAGTGCTGCTATGAACATGGGGTACATGTATTCTTTCTGGTTGGTGTTTCAGACTTCTTAGGGTATATTCCTAGAAGTGGGATCACTGGGTCAAATGGCAATTCCATTTTTAATTTTTTGAGGTAACACCATAGTGTTTTCCATAATAGCTGCACTAGTCTGCATTCCCACCAGCAGTGTTCTAGAGTCCCCTTTTCTTCAAACACTCACCAACACTTGTTGTTTGATGATTTGTTAATGGTGGCCATTCTGACAGGTGTGAGGTGATACCTCATTGTTGTTTTAATTTGCATCTCTCTGATGATTAGTGATGTTGAGCATTTCTTCATATGTCTATTGGCCATTTGTATGTCCTGTTTGGAGAGGTGTCTATTTAGTTCCTCTGCCCATTTTTTAATTGGGTTCTTTGTCTTCCTTTTATTGAGTTGTATGAACACTCTATATATTTTGGAAATTAACCCCTTATCTGATATATCATTGGCAATTATGCTCTCCCATACAGTGGGATTCCTTTCCGTTTTGATGATTGTTTCTTTTGCTGCACAGAAGCTTTTGAGTTTGATGTAGTCCCATGTGTTCATTTTTTCCTTTGTTTCTGTTGCCTTAGGTGATGTATCAGTGAAAATTCTGCTGCATATGATGTCTGAACTTTTGTTGCCTACATTTTCTTCTAAGATTTTTATGGATTCACGAGTCACATTTAAGTCTTTTATCCATTTTGAGTTTATTTTTGTGTATGGTGTAAGTTAATGGTTTAGTTTCAGTTTTTGCATGTAGCTGTCCAATTTTCCCAACACCATTTATTTAAGAGGCTATCTTTACTCCATTGTATGCTCTTGCCACCTTTGTCAAATATTAATTGAGCATAATATCTTGGGTCAATTTCCGGATTCTCTGTTCTGTTCCACTGGTCTATATGCCTGTTCTTGTGCCAGTTCCAGGCTGTTTTGATTACAGTAGCTTTGTAGTATAACCTGATATCCGGTATTGTGATCCCACTTACTTTGTCCTTCGTTTTCAAGATTGCTGTGGCTATTGGGGGTCTTTTTTGGTTCCATATGAACTTTTGAAGTATTTGTTCTAGTTCTGTGAAATATGTTGTTGGTATTTTGATGGGGATTGCATTGAATCTACAGATTTCTTTGGGTAATATGGACATTTTAATGATGTTAATTCTTCCAATCCATGATCATGGTATATGCTTCCATGTTTTTATATCTTCCTCTATTTCCTTTTTCAATGTCCTGTAGTTTTCTGCAAATAGGTCCTTTACTTCTTTGGTTAAGTAAGTTTATTCCTAGGTATCTTAATTTTTTGCGATGATGGTAAATGAGATTGTTTTTTAGTTTCTCTTTCTGTGAGTTCATCATTGGTGTATAAGAATGCCATCGATTTCTTGACATTAATTTTGTATCCTGCTACTTTGCCAAATTCATTTATTAAGTCTAGTAGATTTTTGATGGAGTATTTAGGGTTTTCAATGTATAACATCATGTCATCTGAGAATAATGACAATTTCACTTCCTCCTTTCCAATTTGAATCCCTTTTACTTTTTCTTCATGTCTGATTACTGTGGCTAAGACTTCCAGTACTATGTTAAATAAGAGTGGTGAAAGTGGGCATCCCTGTCTTGTTCCTGTTCTTAAGGGAAATGATTTTAGTTTTTGTCCATTGAGTATGATGTTGGCTGTAGGTCTTTCACATATGGCCTTTATTATGTCGAGATGTGATCCCACTATTCCCAAATTGCTGAGCATTTTTATCAGAAATGGGTGCTGGATTTAGTCGAATGTTTTTTCAGCGACTATTGATATGATCATGTGGTTTTTATCTTTCATTTTGTTTATGTAGTGTATCACATTTATTGATTTGCGAATATTGTACCAGCCTTGCATCCCTGGGATGAATCCCACTTGGTCAAGATGAATAAATTTTTTGATGTATTCCTGGATTCCATTTGCTAGTGTTTTTTTCAGGATTTTGGCATCTATGTTCATCAGGGATATTGGCCTGTAGTTTTCTTTCTTTGTAGTGTCTTTTTCTGGTTTTGGAATTGGAATTATGCTGGCCTCATAAAATGAGTTTGGAAGTCTTCCTTCTTCTTGAATTTTTTAAAATAGTTTGAGGAGAATGGGTGTTAGTTCTTCTTTGAATGCTCGGTAAAACTCCCCTGTGAAGCTATCCAGGCCTTGCCTTTTGTTTACTGGGAGAGTTTTGATTACATCTTCAATTTCCTTCGTTGTTATTGGTCTGTTCAAGATTTTTATCTCTTCCCGGTCCAGTTTTGGGAGACTATGTGTTTCTAGAAATTTGTCCATTTCGCTTAGATTGTCAAATTTGTTTCCATATAAATGTTCATAGTATTTGTTAACTATCCTTTGTATTTCTGTGGTGTTAGTTGTTACTTCTCCTCTTTCATTTTTGATTTTGTGTATTTGGGTTCTCTCTCTTTGTTTCTTGGTGAGTCTAGCTAAGGGTCCATCAATCTTGTTTATCTTTTCAAAAAACCAGCTCTTTGTTTCATTGATCATTTGAATTGTTTTTTTGGTCTCTATGTCTTTTATTTCTGCTCTGATCTTTACTATTTCCTTCCTTCTACTTGCTCTGGGGTTTTCTTTTTGTTTGCTTTCTAGTTTTTAAGTTGTGAGGTTAGATAGTCTATTAGAAATTTTTCTTGTTTCTTGAGGTAGGCCTGTAGTGCTATGAACTTCCCTCTCAGAACTGCTTTCGCTGCATCCCATAGATTTTGTGTTGTTGTGTGTTCATTTTCATTGGTTTCCAGGAAGTTTTTAATTTCTTCCTTGATCTCCTCGCTGACCCATTCATTGTTTATTAACATGCTATTTAGCCTGCAAGTGTTCAAATGTCTTTGCATGTTCTTGTTGCAATTAATTTCTAGTTTCATGCCATTGTGATCTGAGAAGATGCTTGATATGATTTCAATCTTCCTGAACTTTGTAGAGACTTATTTTGTGCCCTAACATGTGTTCTATCTTTGAGAATGTACCATGTGCACTTGAGGAGAAAGTGAATTCTGTAGTTTTGGGGTGTAATTCTCTGTAGATATCTATTAAATCCATTTGGTCTAGTGCTTCATTTAGAGTCTCTGTTTCTTTGTTAATTTTTTGTCTAGAGGATCTATGCAGTGATTTCAGTGGGGTGTTGAAGTCTCCTGCTATGATTGTATTGCTGTCAATTTCTCCGATGAAGTCCTCCAGAAGATTTTTAATATATTTTGGTGCTCTTATATTGGGTGCATATATGTTTACCAAGGTTATATCTTCCTGTTGGATAGATCCTTTCAATATTATGTAGTGACCTTCTTTGGCTCTAGTTATGGCCTTCATTTTGAAATCTATTTTATCAGATATGAGTATTGCTACCCCGCTTTTTTTTTTCCTTTCCATTTGCTTAGAAGATTTTTTTCCATCCCTTCACTTTCAACCTATGTGAGTCTTTTGTTGTGAAATGGGTCTCTTGTAAAAAACATATATATGAGTCATGCTTTCTTATCCAATCCGCTACTCTGTGTCTTTTTATCAGAGCATTCAATCTATTTACATTTAAGGTGATTATCGATATGTACTTATTAATTGCCATTTTTGTTAAGTGTGGTTCTATTTTTCTTCCTTTTTCTTCTACTAGTTACAGCAGTCCTTTTAACATTTCTTGCAGTGCTGGTTTGGTGCTAATGTATTCCCTTAGCCTTTTTTTTGTCTGGGAAGCTCTTTATTTGACCTTCTATTTTGAATGATAGCCTTGCTGGGTAGAGTAGTCTTGGATTCAGATCCTTGTTTTTCATGACCTTGATTACTTCATGCTATTCCCTTCTGGCCTGTAGTGTTTCTGTTGAGAAGTCAGCTGATTGCCTTATGGGGGTTCCTTTGTAGTTAACCTGTTGCTTATCTCTTGCTGCCTTTAGGATTCTCTCTTTGTCTTTAATTTTTGACATTTTAATTACTATGTGTCTTGATGTGGGCCTGTTTGGGTTCTTCTTACTTGGGGCTCTGTGTGCTTCTTGAACTTGAATGCCTTCTTCCTTCACCAAATTAGGGAAGTTTTCTGTCACTATTTCTTCAAATATCTTCTCTAACCCTTGCTCATTTTCTTCTTCTTCGAGGACTCCTATGATGCGAATATTATTACGTTTCCAGTTGTCCCACAGTTCTCTTAAGCTGTCTTCCTATTTTTTAATTGTTTTTTTCCTTTTGGTTTTCTGATTGGTTGATTTTTTTCTACTCTGTCTTCTAAATCACTGATCCGGTCCTCAGCTTTTTCTACTCTGCTGTTTAGTCCTTCCAATATGTTCTTTATTTCTGCTATGTCATTTTTCATTTCTTCTTGGTGCTTCTTCATTTCCAATAGGTTGATTTTCAATGTTTCTATGTCTTTACTCATGGTGTTGATGTTCTTACTCATGCAGTTGAGCTTCCTCAAGATCATGGCTCTGAACTCCACCTCTGATAACTTGCTTAACTGCATTTCATTTATCTCATGTTCTGTAGAGGTCTCTTGTTCTTTCATTTGGGATTTGTTTCACCATTTTTGCTATCTGAGTGGGTTTTGGAGCCTGCCAAATTTTCCCTGTGGATGTTAGTGTTCTGCTGTTTGTGGCTCCCTCTACTGGGTTTGAATGAGTGTGGGAGGACCCATGTTAAACACCACTGTGGAGTCTTACTTTCCTGGGTAGATTTGCAAGCCCAGGAACAGTTCAGTTATCCTCTAGCTTTTTGCCTGGATGCTATTATTTGCGTTTACTTAAAGAGCCTTGGGTTCTCAGTTGAATGAGAAAGTCCCTCAGGTGTTCAGTGTAAGAGGATTTCCTGAGGGTGGGGTAGATGCTGGTTGTTAATGAGCCTCAATTTGCATTTCAATGGCCCACCTGGGTGGGGTTTAATCTCCAAGGGAGGGGCTGATGCCTTTCTCCAGAGCCCTTGGAAGGAGTAAGATGGCCATCGTCCTGTGTGGCCGCAACTCAGCAAAAGTTCTGAGTGCCCTCCAAATCCTCAGTGTCCCCACACAGTTCCAGTCCACTCCATCCTCCTTCCACCGGAGCCCAAGCTGAGTGGCTGTGACTATTTTAGCGTTCTGTCCCAGCCCTCTGAACTGTGGAGCAGGCTTGGGATTTTAACCCCAGGGCACTGCTCACAGCTAAGATTGCTGCTGTTTGTGGGCTCCCAGCCACCCTCTCTAGCCTCCAAAATCCTACCAGGATCGATTCAGTGTTCTTGGTTATATGGTCCTCGCAAGCTGCTGTTCTGTTGCTTTTTTCTGATGATTTGTCTTTATTTTGGTTGTAATTCCAGTTTGGTCCTGGGAGATGGTCTGTGTAGCTTCCATTTACTCCACCGCCATTTTGTCGAGATCATAACCTTTTAAGCCACTAAGTTGTACATAAGAATAAATAACTAAAATGGATTATTTTAGTTTATATGAATTTGTTTGTCACATAAAAGTCTCTACTAAAGAAGTTATATTTGGTCTAAATCTTCTTAAAGTAAAGAGTAAGTCTATTATCATTCTGTTTTATTTTATTCACTTCACTGCACTTAATCTTATTATACACCCCACCACTAATGCTGATCATCTGAAGGTCATTTGTGACCTCTTAATTGCCAATCACATCCTATGATTTCAGTGTATCTCCAAGCTTTGTGGTTTCTCTATAGCTTTTGTCATGCTTTCAGTCTTAAAATTCTATTATTCTTAGATTTCACCACATAACACTTACTCATAGTTCTCTTCCTGAAACTTGGAGGAATATGAGGAATGGTACCTCTTCCCAAGTGTAGAAATGACTGTGTGTCTGGATTACCAAAGCAGAATTGTAAGAGGAGAGCAGACAAAGATATCCAGGAAGGAAAAAAAAATCTGCAAAAGATAAGCTAAAGGGGAAGAGCAGTGTTATTCTTTTGTACAGATTCACTATACCTTTAGCCTAGCTCTATGCCCTTGACCAATATGCAGAGTTCAAGAGGAATGGGTTGGAAGAAAGAAAAAAAATGTCCTGATATTTTTCTAGAAGTTAAAATGTGAAGTCAACATTTTCTTCAAACACCATTTTATATCAGAAGTGTTTATTTGACTATTTTTTCTTCGGTTATATTATGAGCTCCTATTATATCTGCATTAAATATTTCAATACAATTTTCAACAATGCGAAACATTCTGCTTAATGTTTGAATCAGTGTAAGTAAAGGACACTGTCATCATCTCTACTAGAAAATATGTGTCATCACTCACTTGTGGCATGGGAAGAATTTAGAGGACTTGGAGCAGGAAGTGGGGTGGAGTCCAAGTCTCTGCTTCCCAGGGATCACATTTATTGCAACCTTTCTTTTTTCCCTTTTCTTAGCCCCCTTTCTTTCTTTTCTTCTTCTCTCATCTCCTTTTTTTCTTTCTATTTTCAATACTTTATATATATATGTTTTTTAATCTTCAAATATGTGAAGTAGGTTAAAAAACAAACAAACTCATACGGGCAATTTTCTTTTGAAATTGATAACTTTTCATAGGCAGAATGCACTGCAATACAAATCTGTGGGTGAACAGTACAAAAAATTGAGATATCATTTATGTCCATCTGTTTTATAACAGAACTCTAGGAAGATAAACAGCTCTTGTGTTTGAACATCCGTCAGCTTCATGGCTTCTGGATCAAATAGGCATCCTGAGGAGATGGCTTGTCATTGTACAGCTGCTGTCTCTATGATCCCTTTAGTCCCGAGCCACCTTGGTACCAGTTATAGTCATGGCTACTTCAGAGACCTGAAATGCACAGATCTCTTGCCTGGAATCCTTATGGCAAGAAAGAAAATACCTTTTTAGCAGTGAAAGGAGTAAAACCATTGGAACTAAAGGGTATCAGTTCTGGTTCTATGAGATCTTGATAAAATAAACTTGCCTCACTGAGTTTTGATATATTTATTCATAACACAGACATTAGCATATAGAAGAAATATATGTTAAGTATTAAAGAACACCAGGACACACCAAGGATTTACAATGGGTATATACTTTTTGATAAGTGTTATTATTCAGAGTAAAAAGCTTGGTCTTTAAGTGATGTGAAAAGCTAACTCAAGATACTGAATTTTTTGCACTGACTTTTTATTTTTTTTAAGAGAATACACCTTGGCACCTCCTCCCACTTTAATTTATCTCATCTCTGTACACATTAATCTTTCCCTTTTTCCACTTAGCATAGCCAAGAGAGGCTGAAGTTTTCCAAAGAATTTTACAAAGTACCAAGGTAGAATAAAAATGATGAATACTAACATTATAAAGAATAAGATGTGTGTGTGTGTGTGTGTGTGTGTGTGTGTGTGTTTCTAAGACTCCTTCAGTGAATTTTACCTAAGGATGCAAGGACCTGTTCTTTAAGTGAATGGGGGCAGGGGGGCAGAAACACACAAAAATACACAGGCATCTCAAAGAAAAGATACAAGTTACAGGGTAGGTTTAATTTTTTTTTTTTTAAATTTCTTAGCTCTCAGGCCATCTGCATATTTCAGGAGCTTTTGAATCCACAATAGAAAAATTATTTCTTAGGTATCTTGGCTCCTCTGTTGAAGCATCAGAATGAGTTCTTAATCTTCCTCCTACCTAAGACTCTATGTAGTTCTGGGATCACAACTGAGAGAAGCGCTCCTGCCCTCTACAGAAAAATGACCTTTCTTTAAATATGATTTTGTTATCTGAATACAGAGAGCAATCTTTCCCAATAGAGGTCCAATACATAAAAAGCATGAAAATCCAAACTGTAAGTATTTCATGCCTAATGTAACGGGCAGGCAGGGGTTAAGGATGCTATTCTAACAAGGGACACTGTGACTTCATAGTTCACAGGGTGGCTATAGGAGGATGCTTAGTAAACTATAAGAAGTCAGTTTAAATTGTAAAGAAGATAGCTTTATTTTATGGGGAAGAAATTTTATTCTGGAGCTGGGTGGTGTCTGTTTATCCTCAGGCACCTCTTCATATTTCGGATCTGGCCACTCACTTTGCCCTCTGATTTGTTTATTTTCTGGATCACCATTTTTGTTGCTTACTAAGATCTACTTTTAAGGGGTATTCAAAATATTGAACAATATAGCAGACAAAGGCACTGATCGATCAGAATGGGTCCTACCTGTAAACAAGTCTTGTTATTAGAACACATGGGTTGAACCTCAGGCCAGCGACATCATTGAATGGAGAGTGGGAGGAAGGCAAATGACTCCGTTTTGATTCTGATCCATTCATTATCTGATTTTATATCTAATAAAGGGATATATTTTTAATTATCTGATGTGCTATTTAGAGGTATGCTGAGTTTCCTGTTTGGTGAATTTGAGGAGTGGGAACAGAGGAAGACACAACTGAAGTCTGAATGGAGAGAAGTAATGCTTCAGCTCTCCTATGGCAATTCTATTTCTATTCACCCATTGTACCCCATGCATGGCATTCAGCATATTCTAATGGACTTCTCACAACATCCTTATTATCAGTGTAGTTCATTTTATTTTATATAAAATAAATATGAAGCATGTTGAGATTTAGAGCTATCCCACATCTGTGCTCCCTGGTGCCAGGAAGAAGTGTAAGTAGTTAGGCAAATATGATTTATTTATGCTTTGCCAATTTGGTGACTTGTGAGTTCTGGAGGGTGGAAGCAGAGGTTTCATTTTTCCTGCTTCTGAGATTCTTCTGGCAGCCAGCTCTTAGGTTTACCTGCATCGGTATTAGCAGAGATATAGGTATCATCCAGTCTGTAGCTCCATAGGTGTTTGGAGGGAGGGTGAGGTGTGTAGTTTCTGCAGTGAGTTTTCTGATAAGCTTTGTGGTTGTGGATCAAAGCATTTTCTAGATGTGGATAGCTTCCTCACAGTGGCAATAGTAGCGTGAATTAATTCTGCAGTATGTCTTTTGGTGTCAGTCCTGAACATTCAATTAGAATCTGTTTTTTTTTTTCAGCCCTCCCTATAATTAGAAGCCATTTCCTAAAATGTAAGGAAACATGTATTGCTCAAATAAATTACAGTGGATTCTGTTTTCTAAAATTAAACCCTGATTGACACTATAATTGGAACCAGCCTAGGTTGAAGGTAGTAGACTAAAGGACATGGAAAGTTGATTTTGGTTATCCAAACCAGTTAGGTATGACTATAAAGATAACCCTGTTAGCATAGCAATCCAAGGAGCCAATGACAGACAATATATTTAATAATACAAATGCTGATGGAAAGCAAAGAATTAGTGGACAAGTTGCTCACTGTCACTGAGGATCATTATTGCACAATTGAAAAATACAAGAAATGTGACTGTGATGGAAAGTTTAAAGGATCATATGGTAAGCTCATGGTTTTAAATTCTCAACCAAAGGCATGGACAGGAGCCCATGGAAGTGTCTATGATTACCCCCAAATACTTTTTTATTACATTTCACTTCAGAGCAGACATATGTTTAAATCAGAAGCTGAGTCTAATTCTGAGTGCCGTTGAATAATAGCACGTTTGAATCATAGACAGACCAGTTCTTCTAAGTGACAGTGGGGGAATGTTTGGGAAAGAGTTGGTTTTCAAACACTTCAGAACTTTCCCCAAATAGATTTGGGTGGTCTAAGTCCTGTAGCCCTGGAACCCTTCTGAGATGCCACTGCCAGCAGAAACAGTCCCTCTCTCTTCTGGTGAGCCAGCCCTGCCTGGCTTGAACCCTAAAATGTATTCACCTAAAGAAATATCTTGTAACGGAAAGCCAGTTATCTTATTACCTCACCTCTGTCCCCATCTCTCAGACCCACAACTCAGCACCCTCCAGGGGAACAAGAATAAAGTTTGACTTTTAAAGACAGTTATATATACCCCAAATTGCAAGACTTTGCTAATTTATATCAGCAAAAGCCTGGAAATATGTGTGGAAATTGATTTTTTTTTTTTTTTACCTTATAGCAGGATGAAAGCAACTGAATTTCACATTGAGTCAAATTTAGGAAAACTTGCTCTGAGGTTCTGTAGGTAAAGGGTTAATTTATGCAGCTGGGTGTGGTTATGGTTGAAATCTAGATTCAGGGCAGACTCTATTAAGTGAAGTTGAAATGTCAGAAACTTCTGGGTATAATATAAAGAAAGAAATCTAAATACTCAGGGAGAAAGCAAGGCACAAGTACCATGGGTCACTGACACATTAAGCCCATCATACCGCCCCTTGGAGGTTCAAGAGATACGTCTTCTCTAATACTTAAGAAATATATAAGTAAAGAGAGAAACAACAATCTTTTTTTTTTATCCTCACCCAAGGACATTTTTCCATTTTTGTTCAGATAGAGTAGGAGGGAGAGAGAGGAAAAGAGAGAGAGAGAGAGAGAAACATCAATGTGAAAGAGACACATCGGGTGGCTGCCTCCCGCACTACCCAACCAAGGCTGGGGACAAACTGCAACCGAGGTACATGCCCTTAGCGGGAACCGAACCCGGGGCTCTCTGGACCACAGGCCGATGCTCTAACCGCTGAGCCAAACTGGCCAGGGCAGAAACAACAATCTTAAATTAAGTAATTAATATATGTGGCTGACTCCTAGAAACCAAGGATAAAGTTAGGAGGTGCGCCCCTTCATGGCATTGCCTGATTGTGGTCATGATCATCAGCCCCCCGAGTGCCAGAAGCTACACGGCAGCACTGTTCAATCAGAGTTCAGGAAAACATAGGCTTCTCTTGAGCAACTCGAGGCCCAGGCTTGACTTAGTTCACCGACAGGCAACCTTTTGCATGAAGGAGATCCCGTGGAACTTTCAGCAATTATTCTGTGATAGCACAGAAATGATGACTCCAAATCTTCCTCATAGCCATCTCCAAAGGGACCTGTAAACACTTTCCAGGGAATCTGTGCATAGACTGAAAGTAAATCCTCAACCACTTGTAGCTCTGAGCAAGTGCTAATCTCTGTGGATCAAGAACATCACTTCAGTCCACTTATCGGGGTCAACATTGTGAGGTTCAGGTGATAAATATTTTATTTTCTCAAGCCAAATTAACTAGAGGTCCAAGGAGTCTGCAAAACCGAACTCTTGTTATTTCTCTGACTGCCGAATTAATTGTTGAAATAAGCTTCTGGCAGACTTCCCACACTGGCCCTAAACTGTGGTGTGATTGATAATATGGTTGCAAGGAAGTGGAGACTGCTGGAAATAATGCTACCTACCAAAACAGTGCACACAAATTAGTACCATGTTGCAAGTGAAATAACAAAGACTAGGGCCATTTTTCAATAATGAAAGATTCAGGTTGGTGACACTTACAACAACTCCACTTAATTCTCCTTTTTGGATTATGTTTAAAACAGATAAGTAAAATGAAAAAGCAGGATGAATTTCACAAATTTTATCAGGTTGTGAACAAATTGCAATTGATGTTTCATCTGTTGTCTCTTTTTGGAGTTAAGGAAACATGCCCCACCCCTGGAATGCACATATCAAGCTGACTCCCCCTCCCCCAACCTGTGCAATTATCAGAAAACAGTAGAACGTTTTCCTTCACCAGAAAGAAACAGAACACAATTAATGTCTTATCTCAAGACTATGCCAACTCTGTGGCTCTTTTAAGATTTAATCTCCAATAATTTAGATCATCTCACCATATCACAGGACATCCCCCGGTTTACTATATTGATGGCATTATGCCACTGAAAAGGAATAAGCGGATACCTTTATGCTTGACAGGAGACAGAAGGTGAGAGAAAAACTCTTAAAGTATTCAGGATTCTGCTTTGCCTGTGGCATTCTTGGGGCTGGAGAAAATCAGTGGTTTACAGCATTTTGGTATGTCCGCACCAGCATGTAGGAAAAACTACCTCACCTTAACGAAAGAAGGCACACTCCTCTAGGGGATCTCTTTGGAACTTGAAGGCAAATGTAGCACATTGACCCATTTTCCAAGGACATTATAAGGCACCAGCTGTAGACCTGTGTGGGGCGCTTGACCAGGCTGTTGAGCGAGCAGTTCTATTACTTGACCATGCACCACACAGTGCTAGAATTATCTGTGGCTTATCAGGTGAGGATACTGAATGAAGCCTGTGACAATCACTCATGGGAGAGCTACAGCCCAAGCCACTAGGGTTTTAGAACAGTGTCTTCTGACAGATACGTCTTCACTCTTTGAGGAAAAACTTCTGCTTGTCACTAGACGGGCAAGGCAAGAGGAGAGGAGGGGAGCATCTCAAGTAGGGGAAGCGTCTGGAGCCACGAAAGGCAAAGGGTATGTGGAGTGCTCTGGACACCATAAACCCGCTTGTTAGGCTGGAGCACAGGGTTTCTGCATGCGGGCAAGTTCTTCCTGTAGTATTGTAGGAAATGTGTCCAAATGAATTTAAACTAGTCTGATTCACTCCTAGTTTTAAAATCCTATAGCCAAGCATGCTTGGTGGAAGATATTTTTCACTCTGGTCAGGACAAAGCGTTCCATCCTGAGCTGTGCTTCGGTGCTAGGAGATTCAGTGCACAGCTTGACACAGCTGGAAATCACTCTGCGCTGAAATCAAGTCAGTGTCCTGCAGTGGCTCAGAAAACAATATATAGCACAGAGCATTTAAGCTCATCAAAAACTGGCAGTTCTAAAACAGGCTTTGCACGAAGAAGATGCCTTTGAATTTGGTATATATATATTTGAATTTGAACACTAACAATTGAACATTTTTAATAAATGCGATATTGCTATAGACCAAACACTATATGGCCAAAATAACTGTATTTAGGTATGCTATGTCATTTGGGATTTGAGTTCTTGACAGGTGAAATATAAAATATTCATTTTCTTATTTACTGTTTTTCTGGTTCCAGCAATAACATTTTCAATAATGGATTCTTTCCTTTTTATTCACCAAGCCAAGCTCTCAGTAAGAAAAGTCAGTTTCTCTAGTCTCTATCTTTTTATTATTTTGGGGGACAAAATGTTATAATGGGTGAGCTGACTGTAAACTTAGTGGCTGACCAACTTCATGAGTACTTTTTCATATAAAGTACCCCAAAGAATATAATGCAGCTTGAATATAAGCTGGGGTCACAAAACTCTCAGTGTGTTCCTAAAAAGAATTAACTTTTGTTCCGTGTTTTATTATGTTTTCTCTTCCACTTGTCAAAGGGCTAGAACAACCATATAACCATTGAGACACAAGAAATAAAAATTAAGCTGAGTGTGCCACTGCCAAAGGAAAAAGGGTGGCACCTCCATCCCAGCAAACCAATGGTCCAGTGAGAATCTTTGAGAGGATCAGATCAGCATCAGACAATACTGGGTGTGCTCTTCCTCCACTCTAGACCCGGCTTGCTTTGTATAATATGGAGTTTCTCCTGAGTAGACCAAACAGGCTTTTTAAAAATTTTTGATAGACTTTAATTTTTAGAGCAGTGTTAGGTTCAAGCAACAGACATTTTTAAAAAAAAAAATATTTAAGCCATCCACATGACCCAACACCACACTTTACCCATACAGATATTCAGATTAATGTTGTTGTTTTTTTGTTGAGTTTCCTTTTTATATGTGAAAGAATCAAAGTACCCAAGTTTTTCTTCTTATGGATGGGTTTGAATAACCCTGGAAGTAAAATATAATTAACAAAATATATTTTTCTTCTGATGTTAATTCTTCCTTGGAGATGTGTGGGTGGAGAGAAATGTTGTTTTCAGAAGACCGATGCCCTGTCTCCATCAGCAATTGGCACGTGGTTGGTGTTTAAAGACCTCTCCGTGGTTCCGGTCAGTTTCCCAGCACTACTACTGCCAGATATGTGCTAATTGTGTAGCACACTTATGTTTGAACAATAGGCTGATTCAGAACTTTTTTGAAAAGTACCACTTTTGTCATGTAATTAAACACATACAGCAACATTTACAAAGTCATAACTCAGAAAATAGTAAAAGTTAAAATAGAATCCTGAGGATGCCAGAGAAAGATAAGATGAATGTTAAATGGAAAAGGGGAGGTTTAAGTAACAACGTTGGTAAAATTTCCTGAGTCTTAATGTTTTAGCAGTGAAAATATGACTACAAAGCTACCATATGAAAGAAGAATACCCTGGACACCCACCCACTCCCTCACCCGGGAGAATCTCCTGAACAGATCTTACTTTGTCAATGATACTGGAAGTCCCCAAATAAATCAACATTGCAGTTTTCTGATTCTCAGTTTAATTTTAAGGCAAAATTTGAAATGTGAGAGAAACTGAGCATTGCTTTTAGGTAGGCTTAGATATTGCACTGGTTCCTGTGGTGAATTCACTGCTCAAACACATACTATTATTCCATTACTTTCTAATTCATAATTTGATTTTGTTTGATAATTGTGGGTTTTTTAAAAAATTATCAGACTCAGAAAAATTTAAAAATAGTAGAGTAGTCCCATGTACCCTTAATTCAATGTTTCCCAGTAGTAATATTCTAAATAATTATAGTACAAAACCAGGAAATTGACCTTGGTAAGAACTACAGACCCATTCATATTCATTTGAGTACATGTACTTCTGTATGTATTCCTTTGAGTGTTTGTTTATATGTGTAGAATTCTATGCAGTTTTATCATAGCTGTTAGACTTGTGAACTCACCATCACAATCGAATACAAAACTCTTTCTTCACCACAAAAGAACTTCCTCAAGCTACCTGTTTATAGTCACATTTCACCTCACCTCACCCCTGCCATCTTTCATTCTTGGCAACCACTAATATGATCTTAACCCCTATTAATTTTTTTTCATTTTAGGAATGTTATAGAAATGGATCCAGCCCACAACTTGGGCATGTGCCTTAACTGGGAATCGAACACGTGACCTCTTGGTGCATGGGTCGATGCTCAACCAATTGATATTCTCTCTCATTGATGTCTCTCTCTCTCTCTCCCTCCCCCTTTCTCTCTCCCTAAAATCAATAAAGAAAAAAAATAAATTAAAAAGAAAAAAAGAGGAAGAGGCATCTTAAATGATGTAATAACCCTTGGAGTCTTGGTGGTGAAGGAAAAGAAGGAAATATCTTCAAAATAAAAGATTGATTAAAACATGATATAAATTAATAATCAGAAGATAAGAGTACTCTTTCCAAAATTTGCCATTTATTAAAGTAACTGTACTTTACTGATTGATGAAGGCACTTTTGAACTAAGAAACTAAAATAGCTACCCAGTATTCTGTCCCAACGCAGAAATGCTGATGCTGATGCTGCTTGAAATAATGACAGGATAGCTATGAGCATCTATAGGTGCTACTTCTCTACAGATATTGTCACAAACAGAAAAAAAGACAAAACATCCTTAGAAAGCTACTATAACAAGAAAAGAGAAAATGATAATCAAAACATCCTGCCTCCAAAAAGAGCTGAAGCATAACTCACTAAGACTAATTAAACAAGCAAAAGAAATATGAAAGAACATCAGATACCAGCAATTTCAAAACTCAAATAGAAATAGACAAAAAGAGAAAGACAAGAGAAATTGAAGCAAAATAATCTCAAGTATACAAACTAAATTACAAGGTGTCTAAGGCAAAATAGACGTAATTATAAGTACAGTAAAGGATATGGAAGAAATAATTGGACCAAGAAATAAAATAAAGAAATAGGTAAAAGAAACAAAAATAAAGGTATAAAACACAGGCAAAGGTGACTTAACATATGTATAAAGGGAGTCACTGAAAAATTTTAGAATAGACTTAATTATATACATAGTCCAAGAAAATATATTTTGGATAATAGAGCCTGGTTCTATCTACTAAACTCGTTTACTGATAACCTGAGAAGACTTAGCTCTAAAACATGTTAAGTAAATTCTTTTCACTTTATAGAATAAGAAAAAAATTCCCCAGGAAATTTAGGAAAAAAAAAAAAGTCATGTATAAAGAAAAGAAAATGCTGTTCAAAATGAGAAATGAAACAACATATTGGAGAGAAATGGAAAAGTAAAATAACTTTATTGAGTCTGCCTCTATAATAAATAGTAGTCAAAGGCTACCTTTTAAGGTAAAAAACAAAATAGTAGAAGTATGAACAAGGAAAATTTATAAATGTACTACTTTTATGATGCCTACTAAAATAAACATACTAACTTTATTAAGTATCTAGCAAAGTAAAATAAATTTACTAAAGAATAAAAGCAGATATTATAATATGAGCAATATATATAAATTTGAGAGAGATTAGTATCTGTTCTTATCAGTTTAAATTTGAAAAATATAAAAGAGCCAAGAGCAAACATATTACTTTTATCGGTAAATATAAATAGGATTGAATAATCTATTAATATAAAGATATTATAAGAAGTGTTCACAAAGCAAAACCCAATATAAAACAAAGTGGTTCAGAAAGGCTAAAATAAAAGATGGCAAAGTAGCTCCACTGAACGTAAAACTAAAAAGCAGGCGTGGAAATATTGATAATTAACAAAATAGAATTCAGCCCTGAAAACAATAAATACAAAAAGGCCATTTTATGACGCTAAAGAGCATCATTCACAATAACAATATAACAGTTATAAATATCTATATATCAAATATCAAATCAAACATCTTCAGAAAGCATAAAATATAGAACATACAGGGAAAAATGGAAAAAATCATACTAATCATAGGAAAGCTTAATATATAAGTTTTGCTTTAAGGTGGTTTGAGTGGACCAAAAAATAAGAATATAAAGGAACTATGCAACATAATAAAAAAGATTGTCCTCAAGAATATATTGCAATTACTTCTTCCTAAAAGTGTGCTTATTTTCTTTTCAAGCACATGAAACATTGTCAAAAACTGACAATAAATTAGGTCAAAAACAAAATCTCAGTAAGTTTCATAAAATGTAAATATTAACAATTATTTTCAATAAACAGAAATTATGAACATGATTTTAGAAGCCATTTCACCTTAATATTATAATTCTCTTTTATATAACTTTTGGCTCTCAAAGGGATTATATACAAAAATGTCAACATTTCTTTAAAAGTACTAATAATGACCATAGAAGCACTACATATCAAAATTTGTGAAGTACAATTAAAGCAGTGATAAGGGATTGATTCAAAATGATTTATTAATGTTGATAAAATTAAATAGTAGAAATAAGTATCATATTTGTCTTAACCAGAAAAAAAGTGACTATATTTTTAAAAGCAGAAGAAATTTATAAGCGTAAGAGGAAAAAGTAAATGTTAGAAAAAAGGAAATGATGACAATTCTAAAACACTAGTTAACCTAATTTTGTAAATGGGAAAAAGAGAGAATAAACAATTATGCAAAATAGGAAAGAGAAGATATAAAAGTATCATAAGAGACAATTGGCATACAGTAACTCTATACAAAGGAATTAAAATGATTAACTTTCCAGGGAAATGTAAATTATCAAAACATTCCTATTAGACCTAGAATGTTTAAAGCAACCAAATTCTACAAGAAAATATAGAAAAAGTTTTCAAGGAACTCTTCACAAGAACCACCAGGCCTTGATTCTATCAGAGTTGCAGAGAACCATGTAACCCTAATACTGTTATACTATTCCAGAAAATAGGGGAGAAACTATCTTTATAAACCACCTGATAAAAATTGCAACAAAAATCTTGTCGATTACACCTATGAATATGGGTAGAAATATCCTAAAAATAGATATAATTGAAAAAAATTCAGCAACATGTTATAAAATAAAGCATCATAACCAAATGGGACTTATTTCACAAAGGTAAGGGTGGTTCAATTTTAGGAAATTCATGAATATAATTATCTACACTAATAAACATAAAAAGAATAAAGAAAACCTTTGATTATCTTTATCCATGCTGAAGAAGCCTTTAACAAGTGTCAAAATCTATTTCTGATTCAAAGGAAATTATTAAATCATTTCTGATACTTCCTTAAAATGATAAACTATGTACCTCATTCCAAAAGCTAGTGTCCTACTTAATGCAGAAATACTAGAGGCTTATTTGCTAAAATCAAGAACAAGACAGGAATGCTTCTATTTACTCATTTTTAATGTTGCATTGAAGATACTAGACTTTGTATTCAAAAGGAAGAAAACAATTAGAGGCATTAAAATGGAATTAAAATGTTTATAAAATATCTCACTGCAGGTGATATAATTTTATGTTTGAAAAGCCCAGGAGGTTTAATGTCGAAACTAATACAAATGGTTAGAAAATTTAGTCATATATAAGGATATAAAACTAATATACCAAAATCAATATTTGTTTATAAAAGCACTAGTTAAAAAAAATATAAAGATAGAGATGACTTCATTCACAATTACAAGAAAAGATGAAAAACTCAGAAATAAACCTAATAAGAAATGTATAAAACTTTTATGTGGAGAACTTAAAAAAATTCTTGAAAAGCCATGCAAGCACTGTTGAGGACACCTTTAATTGACAGACACCTTTGTTTTAGACAAGAATACTAAATAGTAAAATTGTCAATTTTCCCAACATTAGTACATACATTCATTACAATCTCAATGAAAATATCCACAAGTACTTTTCAATCCGAAGCTAGCAATACAATTCTAAAATGTATATGGAAAAATACATACGCAATAATGGTAAGGAAAATCCCGGAGTAGTAAAAGTATCAAAGGAGATATGGCTGCACCAAGTGTAAAATATAATATATGGTACCTCGCTTTACTGTGCTACACTATACTATACTTAAAACCAGGTGAGATTAGTTTATGAATAAACAGACAAATGCAGCAAAATGGAAAATCTAGAATACACTGAAGTATAAAGAAGCATTTAGTGGCATTTCAAACCACTGAGGAAAATATGGAATTTTTAATAAATGAAATATAGATATTTGGAAAGAAGAGCAACGGCAACCATATCTCAGACTCTGTTCTTCCAGGCTACATAGGTTTCTCAGTCTTTGGAAGAGGTAAGGAAGCAATGTTGCAGACCAGGGTTCACATTTCCTCTACCTGCACATTTAAACTGAATGCCAGTCTCGTACATTTTCTGGACTGGCAAATGTTCTCATTGATTTAATTTCCAGGTTCCAGGAAACAGAACCGAAAATAAGTTAAGCAACTCTATGAGGAAACAGTGACACTGACCTAGTACATGTGGAATACTCTAAAAGACAGTCATCCTAGACTCTGCCAAATGTCAATGTCATAGAATAAACAAGGAGGGGCAGTGGTTCTAAATTAAAGGAAAAAGAGACCTAAAACCTAATGCAATATGTTAACTTTGTTTTTTTCTTTGTGTAAAGACAAAAATACTGTTAAAATATTCTTAGTATCATTTTAAATTTCTTAGGTGAAATAATGGTGTTGTGGTTATATAGGAAAAGTCTAATTCTTAGATGTTGATTATAGATGTTTCTACTTGTTTTTAATGTTGAATTGAAGATACTATACTTTGCAATCCAAAGGAAGAAAACAGCAGTAATAAAATTGGTTTATAGATGATTATAGATGATGTCTATAATCTACTTTCAAGTGGTTTAGTTACACATATAAACAAATATGACAAAATTTCAACAATTGTTAAACAATAGCTGTACACTTCTGTTAGCCTTTCTGAATGTTTAAAAATTTTCATAATAAAATGTTTGGAAAATGTGATCCTCCCTGAATTCTTTCATGATGTTTACTATCTTTTAGTTTCATGGTCTTTACATGGCCTTTGTTTTTCTATTTTGTTTTCATGTTTTTATCTCATTGAGATGAAAAAGGGCAAATCTCTTAAGGTTTAGAGTTTGCTCACAAACAGTAACATTCCATTTCCCTTGATTACCTTCATAGTCTACAAGGTCATTATTAAATTACCTTCAAAATTTAAGTTACAGCCCCCGCGGATTCCCAATAAGGGAACATACCTAGGTTACAAGTTTGATCCCTGGTCTCTCTCCCTCTCCCTTCTGCTCACTCTCTAAAATCAATAAACATATTCTCCAGGGAGGATTTAAAAAACAAAATTTATGTTACAGAGCTTGTTGATATGAAATGAAATTATCAGTTCAAAGATCCAGTAGTTTGAAGAGAATGAAAGATTTTTGAAAATTCAATCTGTGCCTTCCTCCCCCCCCGCCCCCACTTTCCTTCCTTGATTGATTCTATTCCTCTAAACAACCTTTGGAAAGCAGAAATTTCACTTGCCAGACTTTAATAGTATTTTGTTACAAGAGAATTATGCTTTTCTTTCTCCTTCTGCTATTTCCTCTGTATGTAGGGAACTCTAGTAACACTTCTTGGGTGAGTTTGGAAGGTTAAAGTGGCCATATGGAATTCATCTTGTTTCTCCACCTTTTTCTTGCAAGTGACGTGCATTCTGGTATACTCCTCATGCTATATGTTTACAAAGCTTTAAATTCATCAAGAAAGAAAACATGAATTATGGAAAACAAATTTAATTAAAAGCTCATCCTCTGCTGCATGGACACAGAATATTGATAAATAAGCAAGAAACAAAAATTTGAGGAAAGAAATATATGTGAAGTGTGTGGATTCTCAGGTGGCTGGAGGAAATGAGAATGTAAGAATTAAACCCAAACATATGTGGTCAACTAATTTACAACAAAGGAGCCAAGAACATACAATAGAGAAAGGATAGTTTCTCCAATAAATGTTGTGGGGAAAACTGGACAGCTACATGTGAAAAAATGAAACCGGACCCCTATCTTATATCATTCACAAAAATCAATTCAAAAGGGATTAAAGACTTGAATGTAAGACCTGAAACCATAAAACTCTTAGAAGGAAATATAGGGGGTAAGCTCCTTGACATTGGGCTTGGCAATGATTTTTTGGATTTGACACCAAAAGCACAAACAACAAAGCAAAAACTAATAAGTGGGACTATGTTGTACTAAAAAGTTTCTGCACAGCAAAGGAAACTATTGACAAAATAAATAAAAAGGCAACCTGCAAAATGGGAATAACATGTATCTAATAAGGACCTAATATCCAAAATATATAAAGAACTCACACAACTCAATAGTTAAAAACAAAAACAGTTTAATTAAAAAATGGGCAGAGGAACTGAATAGACATTTTTCCAAAGAAGATATGCAATTGGCCAGCAGGTACAGAAAAGGTACTCAACATCCGTGATCATCAGAGAAAGGCAAATCAAAACCACAATGAGATATTATCCTACACCTGTTAGAATGGCTATAATTAAAAAGACAACAAATAACAAGTGTTGGCAAAGATGAGGAGAAAAGGGAATCCTTGTGGAAAACAGTGTGGAAGTTCCTCAAAAAATGTAAAACAGAAGTACCATTTATTAAGCAATTTTACAATTGGATATATATCCAAAGGAAATGAAATCACCATCTTGAAAAGATATCTGTATCCCCATCTTCACTGAACCATTATTTACAATAGCCAAGACTCTAAAGTATGGATAAAGTAAATGTGAGATAGATCAATACACACACACACACACACACACACACACACACACACACACACAATAAAACAGCATTCAGCCAAAAGAAAGTAGGAAATCCTGACATTTGTGACAACATGGATGGCCCTTGAAGGCATTATGCTAAGTGAAATAAGTAAAACAGAGAAAGACAAATGCTGCATGATGTCAGTTACATGTGAAATCTAAAAAAAATGAAACTTATAGATTGATTGTGTCAGAGGCCGCAAGTATGGGGTGGAAGATATGGGTGAAGGTATTCAAAAGGTAAAAATCTTCCAGTTATAAGTTCTGGAGATAAATGTACAGTATGGTGATTATATATTTTTGGATTTTCTAAAAAAAGATGGAATGTGTTTTATATCTTTTCAATTTGTAGACATTATATTGAGTTACATATCCTCTTGTTATAGCCAGACACTTGGCATTTGACTGTTGCAACTTGGCCACATTACATTAGCTTTAGTGTTTGCCTCTGTAGGATTTCCTTTATGGTATGTAATTGATATTTCTGTTGGCTTAATCCCAGGTGTGTGACTATTTTTATAAAGGCAAGGCAACTGATCCTGTACTTTAAGTTACTTTTTTCTTTTTTTAAGCAAAAGAAAGTGCCTCAAGACAAGTAGAGTCTGTGAGCTTCAGGAGCAGTGAGGATGTGGAGTTTCAGAGCTGCAGGCTGAAGGCCTCACCAAAATATGTCTATCCTAAGTAATGGCACAGGCTCTGGGGATCTTGATCAGATGTTAATTAAAGTGCACATGCCTATTTCAGATGCTGGATATCATGGGGCAGTTTGGCCATATTGCAGCAGCAAAGGTAAAAGTATCATTGAAGTGTAGAGATAAATAATGGGTGCTTTGAGGTATAAGTTGCTGCAGCTTGATCTTGAATAGCACATGTGCATGGGCTTTGCAAAACCAGTGGATGATGACAGGCTACATACAGATACACAAATTCTTAGTAAACAAAGATGGCTGAAACAAATATTTATTATGGGACAAGACAGTCTTTCCATAATCAGGTCTTTTAAGCACTGATGAGCAGAATGGCATTTGCTACTCCTAAATATTCAATTCCTGAGCTACTGAGCTCTACTGAGTTTCTAGTTTTAAATTGTTGATGTCTGGCATAGCCTACTGCAATAAGTCAGCTGTCCAAAATAATATCCTTATTAAGGCTCAAGAAAGGAATTTTAGAGATATTACCTTTTCATGAGAGATTATATCCATGGAATTTTTGAACTTCAGAATCTAGAAAACAAAAGGCAAATATAAGACATATTAAACATTAGCCGAGAAAGGTAAGGATGATAGTAGATCAAATGAAATACTATTTAAATGTTGGAATATTCCTTGGGTAGGAATATACAATTCTAGAAGGAAAAGATTTGTTTGAATGGTCAGTGACTTGGTAGACCTAGAAGTCATTGATTTGGAGTTATTGGTATCTATTTCAGAGTCCTCTGAAGTCAAAATCTCAAATTCCATCATTGGTTCCAAGAGGATACCCTTAGATACAGTGATTAGTTTCATGACAAGGTGAGAACAAATCTGTCCTCAGGCACTGCTGATCTATTTCCCTACTATCCTGGCTGACCACAGACTTGGCCCAATTTAAGAGAGCAAAATGGCAGGAGGAGATGGTAGGAATGCTTTCTCCCATGTGGAGGTAGTTCTGGTAACATAATACACTTCTTCTCTCCATCTTTCACTCTCTTCCCCAAGGAGGAAGAGAAAATTAATTGGATCGATAATTTTGAAAATGAAAAATGGACTCATGTGGGCCATCTTTCTCTTCCTTTCTGGTCTACAGACATCAAAAATTTGACTTTTCTCCCCTTTCTGAACGTTTGCCAGGGTGAGTCTCTTCCTATGTGTGAGTTCTGCTGTAGCCCAGAGCTATTGGTGACAGATGGATTGTGGTCATAACTGGGACTCAGTATGAGGACATGCCCAAAGATGAAGGTACAATCTCCAGGTCAATCAGAAAAGGAGTAAAGCATGGTAGTCAAGAGCAAGGAGCCTGGGGCCAGACTATCATTGTTCAGATCTGAGCTCTGCAATTTATAGCAGTTGTCCTTGGTCAAATTGTTAAATATCTCACTGCTTCAGTTTTGTTTATATGCAAAATAAGATAACAATTTTATCTTTCATAGGGCTTTTATGAGGATGAAATGTATTAATATGTGTAAATCACTTAGAACACTACTTCGACCATGGAAACACTCAGTATGTTTGAGTTGTTATTATGAGCTTCATTAGCTCTAAATTATATTTTGTACAATACAGGCTTTTTCTTTTGCCTTATTTCTCACTTGGTTCTCAAGTCATGTGGGCAAGAAGGGTGTTGTTTTGTTGTCTCTAAAACTCACATATTGTATATAAACTATAAATACGCCCAGCTTTTTCCTGCTTGCCTTGAAGCTGGAAAGGCCCAAGTTCTCTGTGGCCTTGCAGGTCTGTGTAACATAGAGCCTGTGTGAGAATTTTGGGGACCATTAATGGCAATACCTTTCAAGTGCTGCTGGTGAAATGACCTAATAGTGACTTCCTCATCTGACTCATCGATGAACTTGACACTAGACATAGTCAATCCCTCTTTAACTAGATCATGCTTGCAATTATAAAAGAATCTTGTCTACTTACCTTTTACCAATTAAGGGGTCTAACGCTTATGATAACATTCAACTGGGTGTAATTGTGCATGGAGAATCTGAGCCTACGTTGGGTCAGGGTCTTCTTAAACACTTCCTGGGTATGCAGCTACTTCTCAAGAGGGAGAATGTACATTGACCTTCAGTATCACACGTCAGTCTGCTTCCATCATCATTATATTTAGTAAAACGTGTATAAAGGCTTTTTCAAATGGATTGCCATTGATAAGATTCTTCTAGAATCTCCCACTTTATGTACAGGTCATTCTAAAGGAAATTGGAGACTCTCATATAATTTTACCTAAAATCCTTTAGGTCTATTCTTAATTAATCAAGTACAAAATACTTGCTGTGAACTTAATTTACTAGATTCTATTTGGTCTGTACAAAGATATAGAGATGCTTACAGTCCTCAAGTAAAACATAATATACTTAAAGAGACACAGCACAGAGACATTTTAGAAGACAATGAGGAATGAAAAAGAGTATACATGTCACTGTGTCACAAATGTTTAAACTTGAGAACAAACAAACCCTGAAAAAAAAAGCACTATTCAACTTAAAAATTCTCCCCCTCCATAAAAATGGACTGTTCATAATTATTTAAGAACTCTCTTTACTCAAACATCCCCTGGAAAATTATATTAAAATGCAATATATTAAAATGGAATCTAACTACTTTAAAATATCCCAAAGATTATCGAGTTATTTTCCCTTCCATTGTATGTATGTAGTATTCTGTCATGATAACATTAAATATTGTTTGTAAATATATTCTGTGAGATTCAGTGATATCAGGATTATCTAAAAAGAAACTCAGTCTTATTTTGCTGGTACCTCTATTTATTGACAATGGTTTAAGCCAAAATCTGCTTCCCTCTAATTTCTAATTACTGTCATTAATTTTTGCTCTTGTAGTTACATAAAATATGTTTAATGCATTTTTCATATGACAACCTCTCAAATATTTCAAATCACCTATAATTAAGCCTTCTTTTCTCCAGGCAAATTTTTTTCAGTTTCCAATTAGTCTTTATAAATATAGCATTATATAAATATAGCATTAAGTCCCCTCACCACCTTAGTTTAGTCACACTTCAGGGATGTGTTCTAATCACTTGATATACCTTTTAAAATATGTGCCCAACAAATGGTAAGGACAAACAAGTAAAAATGGAGATAATTCTCCTTTTATTCAGGACACCACATGCATAGCTTTAGCTTTGGGGAAAAAAATGTCACAATTTGACTTAAAATTATGTTCATGTTAACTTAAATCCAAAGTCCCATATCACCCCTCTTCTATACTTTTATAATTGGTTTGTGGGCCCCCAAATTGGCAAAAAAGTTAATGCTAGATAGGGAATTTAGAGGACATTGAACACAATTGTGAGGTTTAGGATCAGAGGTTACATGACTTGCCAAGAATTTATACTAGTATTCCGAAGTTTAATTCCCATCTTAGGTTAACTATTGTCTGTTGGATCTTCTACTTGGTTTCTTTGAAAGATCATCATCTGATTAATTGGATATTGATAATCTCCAACGATTTCACATAAACTTTCTTTCTCGTGTACTTCATATTTTAGTGTTAGAATCAAGAAAACAAGTTTGTTAAGGGGAATAATAGAATATGCTATGTCTTAAGAATTGTTTCTGATAAGAATCCCATAGCAACTAAACCCTCTAGATGTTTAATATCATCCTCAAATGTTGTTATTGTTCATTTTTTCTTTAGTTATACTGTGTAATTTAAGAGTAATTCTTTAAAAATTACTAAAGCAGCATTGTCCCTAAAGTTATAACACACAAATGGGCTTCAAACCTGAACAAAAGAAACCAAATTATTTCTACAGTAAAGAATTTGTTTTTGCCAGTAAATTGACCTCACATAACCCATATTAGTTTTGGAATTGCTTTGTGTAGTAATAACAGCCAGCCTGCTATGCTCTCTGTAGCTAATAAAGAAGAAAACAAGACTGGATTTTGATAGGTGACTGTCGAAATCTACATGCTACATAGGGGAGAACTGGAGGGAGAGAGTCCAATTAGGATTAGTTAAGGAAATTGTGTATGATGCCGAGCATATCATAGACACTAGAGGTATTCAGGGAGTAATTCACAACTATCCTGCTTCATTTCAATGGATGATATCACTTTTTGTCAGCAGAGTAAATGGTTCAGTCATGGAAGCCGGCCGTATTGAATAGTACAATCTCAGCTGAACTCACAAGCACTTTCTTAGAAATGAATGAAAATTATTTCCCTGTCAAAATATGGCTCGTGCATTGATGATGAAAACTAGAGAAGTGGAGGAGGAAAATCGTTGTGCATTTACCAACATTTATTTACTCACGTTGACTGCTCTCAAGTCAATGAGACAAACAAGAGGATTGTAGTACCCCAACATTCTCAATTGTGCTGACTAGGTTTTTATAGGTTACACATACATACCTGTCTTCCTTTCTTGATTCCTTCTAGCTTCACCTTGGTTTTCTACCCTGTACCTCACATTGGGATTTGTCTAGCAATCTCTGGGTAATCCCACATGGTTCCTTCACTCCTATACCCAGGGCACCCATGTACACCCACCATCTTGTATTACTACAGTATTATGAAACACATGCTGGTTCTGTGTCTCTGAATCAGAACAGGCCTTCCTTCTTAGTGAACCTAGTGCCAGCTGATTGTGCTTCAAGCTTGTACAGATCTTGCAGTGTTGCATAATCTAAATTTTGCAAATATCAGGTACAATTTTGTTTCTGTTATATTTCATACACATTACACTTTAAAACTTTTCTCCTGTTAAAATCTGTTGTTGTTGTTTTTTCTTATATTTTGGTGGTCAAATTCATGCCCCAGCAATTTATTTCTAACACCATTTAGCATCTAAGTGTTGATCATGTAACTATGGATTTCAGAGAAAAAACTGAAGGTCTTATCTTACTTTATTGCTTCTCTTTTCGCAACTCGCATATCCCCCTTCCTTTCTAAGTGTTCTTATATTGGATCACTACTGTAAAGCACCATCCCATTTAGAATCCCATGTTTCTAATCCCATGTTCTCATAGACTGAGAATATGAATGAATGGAACCTGCCTTCACAGGATGTAAAGACTACAGAAGACAAAAATCCCAATTACATAGCTTCCCCCAAATTTGTTCTTATTTTTCTTTGGCTCAAATTTACGCCTGAGAAACCAATGCTACACTCAGAGTCATGTAAGATTGGTGCAGGAAAAGACCCCGAAATGATTTATTACAATTTCCAACCCCACAGAAGTCACATCAGCTACCTACTTGATACCTAATTAACAGATTCTGTTAAATTCCCTTGCAGTGGCAAGCAATGAGTTTACAATATTGCTGGGTGGTATTAATTACTTAAGATAATTCTTTCTTTTCTTGAGTTTATAACTTCATTACCGTTATTTCCAGTTATTGGTCTTTTTCTGTCCTCTGGGATACCATAGAGGGTACCCTTCTGTTTTTCAAAAAATTGAATCTAAATGGATATGCCCAGTCAGTTCTCTGACATTAGATGCCTAGCAGTGTATTATTACAATACCTGGTATAAGAAAATAATCTCTCATGTCTAACACTGCATGAGGATAATAGTGGTGAGGAGCATGGTTTTCTAAACCTAATTTGTAAAAAGAGGTATGAGTTGTCTGATTCAATTTTTATTTCCTTAAGAAAAAGCAAATTCCTGTATTGAAATGTGTGCATTTATCTGTGTATATCAGATAAAATCCTTTCAGTGCTCTCTGCATTTTGTGATTTGCACAACAGGCTATGTTTATATTTGTAGTTACATGAATCTTATTATGGAAATAACTTCTAGTTTGAAATTGCAGTTACCATACCAGGGCTTTTACATTTTCTTATTCAAATTTTATCTCTCTTTCTATCTTTTATTTTTGTTTTCTTTTCATCTTAGCCCAGAAAGTGGCCTACTTTCTTGTTCAATAGATAAGAATTTACATACTGCATGCTTAATAAGAAAGTTCTTAAGCTATTTTATTATTATGATCTTGTTTTGCTTGGTTGACATAGGCTTTGAGTAATATATATTCAGCATTGGTTTCCTTCCCTTAGGGAGCTATACTTAAATAATTTGATTTGAGCTTAAGATTAAAAGATGACACAGTTTGTGGGTAAAATGACCGTTTACTGAAATGCGACTTTTTTACCTGCTATGTGAAACTTTCTAGCATATTTGTCAGCAATGATTATAGCATTATAGTGTGTGCAAGTATATGGGCTTATACAGCCCTTTGAGAGTTTAACAGAAAGCCAAACTAAGAAAAATATACTTGGAACAAGGTCAGAGACCTTCATTATGAGCCAATTTAGCTGGTCAAAGAAAAGCATGTGTCCTGAAGACAGAGGTACTTAAACCTTCTAGGTATCAGGAAATTGGTCTCATGAAACTATGATCTCAGAGCTCTTAATCCAACTATAGCTTTTGTCTTTCTAGGTTCTCTAAACTGACAATCAAAAGTATTTTGGTTTCTTTAAGTCTTTAAAGAAAAATCAAGTGACTTATCCTTTCCATTTAGTATGAGCTCTTTCATCTACTATTTCTAGTAAGAAGGAAACCTAACAGTTAATAAACCTAATGCTGAAACAATAAAGAAGAAACATACAGCAAAAGAAAGAAAGAAAAAAGAAAAACACACAGTAAGTTCTTCCTATAATTGACTATGGACAAGATGGTTCATGTAGGTAAAAAATGTGAGTGAAAAAATGATCAAATTTGAAGGGTGTTAAAATCTTCCCTACACTTGTAAAGGACAAAGAAATCCTCAGATAATGAGCACCTACATTTTCCAGAGACTATCTTACTCATTTTATTCATCAATTTATCTCATACTCACAAAAACCTCATGAAGTAGCTTTTCATGTATAAACTTAATGTTGGTAGTAAATCGATTTGTCCCAGCTCATACAGAAAAGCCGATATGATATGGTAAGACCAGGATGCGATCTTTTGTCTAATGGAAGACCCAAACTGAAAAGCCCTTATTCAAATGTAAATACAATTAGTAGAACTAACATCTGACATGTAGGTAAAAATTCACTAGAAAATTCATGGCTCATTGGAAATAAGATAAGTTTAAGGAAAAAAAATATGTGTGAAAGCTGGATGCCACGATGATGAGAACAGGCCACAGTGGCTGAGTCATCAGAGGGACTGGCATGGGGTGTGAGCAGGTAGGAAGCAGCATGATGATGCGAGATGAGAGGGCCAGAGACAATTTCACTAACTTCATAATTTGGGGGAGCTGTCCAACCAAAAAAAGTAAGGAATTCACTGGTTTTTTTTTTAGTTTTTAAAATTATTTTATTAGAGTACACTGCTGGTGGGAATGCAGACTGGTGCAGCCACTATGGAAAACACTATGGTGTTACCTCAAAAAATTAAAAATTGAATTACCATTTGACCCAGTGATCCCACTCCTAAGAATATACCCTAAGAAGCCTGAAACACCAAACAGAAAGAATATATGTACCCCCATGTTCATAGCAGCGCTATTTACAATAGCTAAAATCTGGAAACAGCCCAAGTGTCCATCAGTAGACGAATGGATAAAAAAGCTGTGGTACATATACACAATGGAGTACTATGCAGCTGTAAGAAAGAAAGATCTCTTATCCTTTGCGACGACATGGGAGGACCTGGAAACTATTATCCTAAGTGAAACAAGCCAAGCAGAGAAAGACAAATATCATATGATCTCACTTATTTCTGGAATATAATAAACATAACAGTCTGAGGAACAGGGTAGTCCCAGAGATGTGGAAGTAGGGTACAGACTGACAATTGCCAGAAGAGGGGGTGGGGGAGGGGAGTGATGAACCACAGAACTTGTACGCATGTACTCATAACCAATGGACATGGACAACAAAACTGGAGATGGGGCAGGGAGGGAGGGGGAGGAAGGTGACAATGGGGGGAAAAGGAGAAACATCTGTAACAAAAATAAATTAATAAAATAAAAAATTAAAACTAAAAAAAATTATTTTATTATTTTTAATATACTTCGAGTGTTCAATAGGCAAAAGATAATTAAATAATTTATTTCAGAAAAACATTCTATGTCAACATAAAGAATGGTATACAAATCAGATATTGAAGAGATCAGAAGGCAAGCTTTACTATTCAGTGTAAAACAATTGTTATGCTTTGTTAGCTTCAAAGGAAGTGGTGGATGACTGAAAGTTGTCATCCAAGCAAAATTGTCTATTTGGAGAATTAAGTCATGAGATTGTAGGTAAAAATATGTAGATCAAGATGAAATGAGGAGATATCAAAAATAAAATTTATTCTAACATTCTGTTTCTAACCTCAGAGAATATTCTATTTTGAAGGGATGTTTTAAAACCCAGTTTGTGAGTAGAAAGCAAGCAAAAACTTTTAACTTCATAGTTATCGAACTGAGAATGAGACATAATGCTAAAATAAAATTAATGATTCTTTTTAAATGAAATTTTAAAGAGTGAAGTAAAATATCCATGAAGTGTATCAGGCAACAGCTATGTTTTTAAAAGCAATTAAATTAATTTTAGTTGTCAAAGCAGTTAAGAAGTGGCAAGCATTTAAGTTTTTTTAAAATCCATTTTGACTTTATATTCTTGTGTATGGTGTAAGTAGGTGGTCTAGTTTCTTTTTTTTTTTGTATGTAGTTTTCCAATTTTCTCAACACCATTTATTGAAGAGACTGTCTTTACTCCATTGTATGCTCTTGCCACTTTTGTCAAATATTTGTTGAACATAGTGTCTTGAATCGATTTCTGGGTTCTCTGTTCTATTCCATTGATCTATATGCCTGTTCTTGTGCCAGTACCAGGTTGTTGTGATTACAGTGTCTTTGTAGTATACTTTGATATCCAGAATTGTGATCCTTCCTACTTTGTTCTTTTTCAAGATTGCTGTGGTTATTTGGGGTCTTTTTTTGGTTTCATATAAACTTTTGGAGTATTCGTTGTAGATCTGTGAAATATATTGTTGGTATCTTAAATGTCACTCGTGAAACTATAAAAATCCTAGAAGAAAATGTAGGCATCAAAATCTCAGACATCACACGCAGCAGAATTTTCACCGATATATTGCCTAGGGCAAGAGAAACAAAGGAAAAAATTAATAAATGTTACTACATCAAACTAAAAAGCTTCTGCACGGCAAAAGAAACAAGCATCAAAATGGAAAGGGACCCCACTGTATTAGAGAACATAATTGCCAATGATATATCAGATAAGGGGTTAATTTCCAAAATATAGAGAATACTCATACAACTCAACCAAAAGAAGACAAAAGGTTCAATTAAAAAATGGGCAGAGGACCTAAATAGACACCTCTCTAAACAAGACATACAAATGGCCAAGAGACATGTGAAAAAATGCTCAATGTCACTAATGATCAGAGAGATGCAAATTAAAACTACTATGAGGTATCACCACACACCTGTCAGAATGGCTGCCATCAACAAATCATCAAACAAGTGCTGGCGAGGGTGTGGAGAAAAGGTGACTCTAGCACACTGATGGTGGGAATGAAGACTGGTGTAACCACTATGAAAAACAATATGGAGTTTCTTACAAAAATTAAAAATTGAACTGCCATTTGACCCAATGATCCCACTTCCAGGAATATATCCTAAGAAGCCTGAAACACCAATCAGAAAGAATATATGCACCCCTATGTTCATAACAGCACTATTTACAATAGCTAAGATCTGGAAACAGCCCAAGTGTCCATCAATAGATGAGTGGATAAAAAAGCTTTGATACATATATACAATGGAACACTAAGCAGCTCCAAGGAAGAAAGATTTCTTTCCCTTTGAGACGACATGGAGGGTCCTAGAGAGTATTATGCTAAGCAAAATAAGCCAATCAGAGAAAAACAAATAGCACATGATCTCACTTATTTGTCAAATATAATGAACAAAATAAGCTCACTGATGAACAATATAGTCTCAGAGACACAGAATTAAGGAACAGACTGACAAACCTGAGAGGAAGAGTGGGAGTGGGGGGGGGGGGAGGTTAGGAAGAGATAAACCAAAGAACATATATGCGTAATCAAGGGACACAAACAACAATACTGTGAAGGTTGGGGTGGGGGATGGAAGCAGGGGGGGAGGGTGTCAATGAGGGAAAAAGGAGAAACATCTGTAACAAAAATTAATTAATTAATTTTTTAAAAAGAAGTGGCAAGCAGTACTGTCCTTTTCTAATCCAACTATCATTTAATTGGTAAAAATAGAAAAAAAAAACACTCAATAATCACAACAACAACATGAACAAAAACTACTTAGCACTGATTAGTCAAAATCAGTTGAGATCTGTGCTACAAAGGTGAACTCCAAAAAAATGGAGTAAGACGTTTTGGAATCTAGGTAGCAGAAGTTAATCGCCTTGGATTGAGAAGGTCCACAGATAAGAGAAATTACATCCATGTAGTGTAGGTGAACAATAAGTGAACATGAAGTTCTTGTTTTTAATTTGAACACAAATACAACCAGGTATTCACAGCAAAACTCTAGGAATTCTAAACAGTAGGCAATTCTTTGTACCTTTATCAGAAGGTACTGATCATTGAGGGAATATGTTCATATCAGGAATTGTCCTATCAAGCATGGGCCCTGGGAAGGGTAAGAGACATGAGCTTTCTCTGATTTCAAATTGGGACCCAGTCTCAGAGTAAAGGGCTAGGTTTCTGGCCAGGGCAATTGTTTAGATATAAGAGGTAAAATGGGCTGCATGGCTCCTGGGGCTGTTTGCTTGTCATATTCAAAGTCTCATAGGCAGCAAAGGAAACAATGAGAATACACACGAGTTTCTGATTACTTGGATGTGGAGTATAAACCAGAGAGTCAAGGATAACTCCAAGGTTTAACCTTAGCAACTAGAGAACAGTAGTGTCATTTACTGTGATGGAAGTCATTGGAAGTTATAGAGTAGGTTTTGATGAAAATCATGGATTCAATTTTTGACAGGCTAAGATGAAAAGTCTTTTTAGAGATCCAAATGGAAAAGATATGTTTAAAGCCAGGAAACAATGTTTGGTAAACCGGATATGGAATAAATACAGAGATATGAAAATAATAATAACAATAAGAGGTCTAATCTAACATTTAGAAGTTTGGATAAAGAGGTAGATCCGGTAGGGAAACTGAGAGAGGTCAGTTAGTGTGTTAATAGATAAAACAAAACACTGTCACTAAGCCCAAATGTCAATAAGTGTCATACAGTGTCATTAAGTGTCATATAGTGTCACTAAGGCCAAATCTGGAGAAAAAGTTTCAAGAAAGGAGTGGACTTCTACTTCTACTTTGAAGTATTAACTATAGTAAACTTTCTCTTCATAAATAAATGGAAAACCAGACTAAATATACAAAATAATTTTTCAGACATTAAAGAATGACAATGCAGGCCTATAATTCCTGGTAAAGAAAAAATAAATGAGATCATCTCTTGATAGCCCTGAGCTACCTCCTTGAGGCAATTGCCAAACTGCAATTGCCACCAAGAGGTGAGAGTAGATCACACATTTCCAGGGATCTCACTGAGATGAGGAGAAAGAGATCAGAGTTCAAGGAGGTCAATTTAGCTCGAATTTACAGAAAGACTTCAAGAGAAGACAGAACCAAGCTGAGTAAGCATTCCATACATCTACATAAAGTTCTGCTTGGCTACCAATCTAATCTGCACATGAGTAAAGCGTCATTATTCTGGGAAAGGGAAAAAGAAAACTACTGAGGAAAGAATGAGAACCATGAGCTATAAGAAGAAAAATTTCCAGCTTGCACAGAGCAGAAAGTCATTTGACTTTCCTTCAGATAAAAATAGAAAGATATTGTTGAATAAGTGTTCAGTAGATATCCCAGAAAGGCAAGATACAGAATTAAATTAGCCCTTCGATAAAGATACTCTAGACCTTCCCTAAAAAAGTTGAATTCAAACCTCAGAAAAATAAAACAAATATTCTAGTCCTTAACTACCTGATTGAGAAAGAGAGCATTAAAAAACATGATACCGCCCTGGCCGGTTTGGCTCAACAGTTAGAGCGCCAGCCCGTGGACCAATGAGTCACGAATTTGATTCTGGTCAAGGGCATGTACCTTGGTTGTGGTCCAGTCCCCGGCCCTAATCGATGTGTCTCTCTATGTTGATGTTTCTCTCTCTCTTTCCCTTCCTCTCACTCTATCTGAAGATAAATGGAAAAATATCCTCAGGTGAAGATTAAAAAACCCCCACAAAACATGATATCCAACATATGAAAAAGCAATCAATAACCAAGAGAAAAAGCAGTCTGTAGATACAGACTCAGAAATGCTGAATGTGATGACTTTAGTAGTATATTCCTAATGCTCAAAGAGGTAATATATATATTTCTATATAGTGTTTATATATATGTGCGTTTATATATATGTGGAGGGTCTGATTCTGAAAAACATATGAATAAATATAGTTCAAAATTTATGAAAATATAAACCTACATGTTCAAGAATCACAAGCCTCAAGGAGAATAAAAGTGAACACACTGAAGCAACTCAAAATAAAAATGCTGAAAATCAGTAATAAAAATAAAAAATTTTAAAGCAGTTAGAGGGATAAACACATTGTGTATAAAGCAAAATAGTAAGAATTAATGAATAAAACTTGCCATAATATATGCTTGGATGAACACACTAGAATGTTACGTTTAAAGTGCTGAGTAGAAAATATATATTTATAGATTCTACATATAGATACATACTTATATATCTATATCATCTATCTATCACACATATACATGTGGGTGTATATGCACCATTAAAAATTTTAACAAATTTAAATTGATTAAAATTATAGTAAATGTTCTCTGACCACAAGAAATTATACTAAAAATCAATAACAAAAGATTTCTTAAAAATTCCCAATAAAGATGGTGGAATAGCAAGCTCCATATCTACCTTCCTCCATGGAGACACCAATTCAACAATATATGGACCAATTATCTCTATGAGAAATCCAGACACCAGTTAAGAGGCTCCTGCACCCCCAGATGAGCATGAAACTAGCTTCATTTAAGCCAATGAGATCATTTGTGGTACTCACTTGTCATAACCCCTACCTCTGGCATTATTCCAAACTTCCAGCTTCTTCTTATGAAGAAGACTGAAACCTATATCTATCATTTAGACTTTTGGGAAGTACTCAAGGAACAAGTTTGAATCTTCTCTGAATCTAAGCACTGAAAAGGAAAGGAGACTAGGCAAAATTGTAGACTAGCAGGCACTCACATTTGTCCCTCCCCTCTAGCTCAAGCTTGAGCAAATGAAAGAAGACCCCCAACTTCTGGTTGCACCCTGGGCAGGAAAAAAGTGGGACCTTGTGTCCAGTGTTTCCAATTTTTAGGGATTTGGCCAAAAGATTTGTTTCTGTCTGGCCTAATTTGGAGTGCTGATGGGACAGGCATACTTTAGATGTGTGAGGGTTGCTAAGAACTAACATAAGCTGCGTGGCTGCAGTACCAAGATATTGTGATATCAGGTTAAAGGATAGACACAAAGATGTACAGAACAGAATAGAAAGTCCAGAAACAGATGTAAGCAGCTCCTATATAAATAGCCAATTGATTTTTGAGAAAGATGCCAAGGAAATTAAATGGGTTAAAAATAGTCTCTATAACAAATTTTGCTTCAACTATTGGCTATCCTGATTGGGGAGGGGAGGGAGGACTTGACCCTTACTTCACATTACACATAGAAATAAATCAAAATGCATTACAGATCTAAATGTAAGAGTGAAAATCTGTAAGAAGTATAAGGAAGTATAAGAGAAAGTCATTTTGACATTGAGTTAGTCAAAGAGTTCCTATACAAAACATGAAAAGTATAGAATATAAAAGAAATGGTTAATAAATTGGATATAATAAAATTTTTTTTTTTCACAAAGCCCTGTTAAGAGAGTTAAAAAGCAAGCCACAACCTGGGACAAAACATTTTCAAAACACATAACTAATAAAAGATTTTTACAAAACAAAATAAGGACAAATTGATTTAAAAAAATTAGAATAATATTTGAAAAGATACACCACCAAAGAAGATGCAAAAGGTATGTGAATAGGTCTTTAACATCATTATGCATTAGGGAAATGAAAATTAAAACCAAATGAGATACTAATGCACCTACACTAGAATGGCTAAAATTAAAAGACTAACAATATCAAGTGCTGGTGAGGATGTGGAGCAACTATAATATTTATTGTAGGAATATAAAATAGTACAACCTCTTTGAAAATTGTTTTACAGTTTCCTGTGAAGTTAAACATACATCTACCATATAACCCAGAATTCAATTTCTAGGTATGTATACAATGTAAATGAGAACCACTGTTCACATGGAAACAGTCCACATGAAAACTTGAACATATCTGTAAACATGTGCATTCTATTTATTCATAGTAGCCCCAAAATGGACAGAATTCAAACGTCTACCAGCAGAACATATTTTTTAATGGTGCCTCCAGACAATAAAGTGATATGTAGTAATAAATTAATATATGCAATAAAACAAATGAATCTTTAAATTATTATGCTAAGAGAACATAAACAGAAGTAGAAAACTATATTACTATATGATTCTGTTTTCATGAAAATTTATAAAAGACATTTAATATATAGTGACAGAAGACAGATAAATGATTGCCTGAAGCTGAGCATGGGACAAAATTGACTTGGATGGAGTACAAGAGAACATTTTGGGATGTCTATGTCGTGATTGTGTTGGTTGTTGCACAGATACATATATAGATTACTCATTTATCAAAATTCATCAGACTGGGCACTTAAATTGAATGCATTTTATAATGTGGAAATTATATCTTAATACATTTGATGTTTTAAAAGGACAGACTGCCAGTCCGATGTGGATGGAGCATCATCTCATGGACTGAGAGGTCCCAGTTCGACTCCTGGTCAGCGCACATGCTCCGATTGCTGGCTTGATCCCCAGTAGGGGGCATGCAGGAGACAGCTGATCAATGTTTCTGTCTCATATCGATGTTTCTATCTCTCTCTCCCTTCCTCTCTCTCTAAAAAAAAAAATCAATAAAAACATATTAAAAATAAATAAATGAGTAAAAAGGAAGGACTTATCAACCACCAGATGCTGCTGAGAGGTCCAGAAAGAGAAGTGAGGAGAGTCCATTGAATTCTGTAATATGGAGGCTACTGGTGCCATTGATGATGTTTTATAAAAGAAGTGAAGATTAAATTGCAATTGATAGCTTCCTAGGAAATTGGATGTAGACTAAAAACAGTGAGTAAAGAAAACTCTATAAATGTTTGGGGTTTTTTGGTAGAGACAAGTAGAACAATTGGGTAGCAGCTCATGGGGTTTGGCTTTTGTTTGTTCTTAAGGCTGGGAGTAACATGGCACATTTATATATTTGTGGGAATGATGTAGTAGAAAATGAAAAATGGGTAGAGCAGGAGAATCAAGGGATTGCAGAAATGCTGTTAAATAGATAAAGGTAGAAAGTTTAGACTTAAAACAGGTTATCATGAAAGGAGAGAAGGTTGAGTTTAAGGAAACCAAACACGAAGGCAGGTAGAAAAGTTGATGATAGTGGAGAAGGCATGTAATAAATAATCTCTGAGAGTAGGACATAAATCATTTACTTTTACAGGTCAAAATTCTACACATATCTCTTGAGCACTGACTACATTGTAAGGACTGCACTGGTGACTGAGGGAGGATACAGTGGTGTGCAGAATAGAGAGTCATAGTTTTTCATCTCATGGAGCTTGTATAATAGAGGGCAGGACAAATAATCTACCAGTCAATAATCAATAAACTAATGATATTTTATAAACTGATAAATGCTATCAAGAAAATGGAGCAATGTGATGAGCTAAAAAGCACCTGGAGGCTTGAGGATGATTTTATATAAGTTTGTCAGAAAAGACCTCTCTGATGTACTTTCATTCAAGAAGAGATCTGAATGAGCAGAAGCCTAAGGTAAATTAATTGGCCACCAGGGAATAAAAATTGTGGATTCAAGAGAAAAGTTTGAGGCAGTTATTGTAAAACCACGCAAGCTGCACCTCATCCCTGGCTCTATATAATCTTATTCCAACTTGATCTCCAAATTTGCAATGTCCAGATGAGGTCCAATCCTACTTCTCTAAAAGTGCCCCCACCTAGTGGGCAATGTACAATTTTAAATCCAGAAGAGAAAAGCACAGTGGTCGGGAAAACATAACAAGACACAGAGGCTGTTAATTTTCCACCTCCCCCTAAGGCCCTGAGCCTCATTCTGTTCTATTTCCTAACAGCTGGCAAGCTTTTGTTCTTTTCCTCTGTAACTGTTTCTCCAGCAGGTAAAGCTCCATTTGGCATCCAGGGCATATGATTGTTATAAGCAGTGTCCCCATGCCATTTCATTAAGCTGGTCTTTTTACACTTACCATCAGACTACTGGAGCCTTGTTAGAAGCACTTAATTGCATCCTGTTTTTGAATCTGTAGCTGTACATCAAGATTCTGCTCTCCTGTTAATTTCTTTTTAGTTTCTCCCAAGGTCTTCCTGATGATTAGAGTTTTAACAAAGACTGTCTCCTTTTACCTTCCCTTCTTTATCTTTTTCTCCCTCCTTGCTTTCCTATAATTTGGGATAATGCTGTTGGCTGTAATAGGCATTGCTTTTTTGCTGATGTGATTTGTGTTTGCCTGGGTGTCAAGAATCTCTAAGTCCTCATGGAAGTGCTGTGGTCCGGAAAGGGAGATGATGTCCACTGCGTAATTTTCTCAGGGCATTGATTTCCCTCTGCCCATTGATTGAATACATTTTTTCAATATAACAAAAAAAATGGCTTTAAAAAAATATGTTGCTTCTATGTTTAATTGATCCTCTTGGGATTCCACGCCCATTTAAAAAAAAGAAAAAAAGCAAACGAAACAGATAATTTGAAACATTTCTTTTGAGATTGATGATATCTACCCTTGTTTCTAACAACTGATTCTTTTTGAGCTTTTAAGATGTTTTAGGCACTCTTCTCAGCATTTTACATGCATTATCTAGCTTAATCCTCACAACAGTGTGACTTTTTATGAGAGGTATTAGGGTGATTCTCACTTTACAGAGGAGCAATGTAAAACACATAAAGATTAACTAACTTGTCCAAGTTACCCAGTTATTAAGTGGTAAAAATGGATTTCAAGCCATGTGTTCTGCATAATAAAACTGCATAATCCCAAGGAGGGTGAATTGTCTTTTTCACACGATGAGATGTTCTTTTACCTGAGGCATAGATATGTTTCTCCTCTCTTTTATAAGATACTTCTCCGTGTTCTCCCATGTGGTCATATGTTTCTTCTTCTTGACTCAGAGTATTCCAACAGGATTTCAAACTTCCAAGTTGAATTAGACAGTTTCAGGGGTACATCCAAACTGCATCTCTGCCATTTTTCCTTGTTTTAATGTTCAGCCTCTTTTATGAGGCACCATAGCTGCCTAAGTGGTTCTCCCTGCTTCCAGCAACGCGGTCATTTTCCTCCACCAGCTCCCAATGAATTCTCTAACACAAAATTCCGACATGCCCCTCCTGCTCCCACCCCTTCATTAACAGCCCATTGCTAAAGGCCATAGTTTACATTGTGTAGTCATGTGTTTATTTACAGTCTTGGCTTAATCTACCATTCAAGCCCCATTTCATGACAATTCCCTCCTTTTTACATAACATCTTATGCCTAGTCACACCATTCACTCATTTCTCTCGAAAACACTATGTCATTTTTCATGCTATTTCTGTCCCCCGGAATGCCTTTTTCTACCTAGCAAAATTATCTGTGTCCATTGAAGCCCAGTTCATGAGTCACCTTTTCTGAGATGCATTTTTGTGAAATTCTCCTGCTTTCAAGCAGAACCAATGAATGCGGGCCCTCCTCTCTGTCCATGGTGTTTTGTGTGTGTACAGTCAGTGTAACATTTGCCATCTGTTTTTTGTGTGTGTGTGTTTTTTTTTTATCTTTACCTGAGAACATGTTTATTGATTTCAGAGAGAGAAAGGGAGATAAAGGAAGAGAAACATCAATGTGAGAGAGAAACATTGACAGGTTGCCTCCTGTACGTGCCCTGACCAGGGATTGAACCCACAACGTAGGTATGTGCCCTGACCGGGAATCCAACCCACGACCTTTCAATTTATAGGATGACACTCCAACCAACTGAGCCACATTGGCCAGGGCACCTATCTTTTTATTATAGGTACATTTCCACTTCTCACAACAGATTTTGAGTTCCTCAGGGGCAAGGATCATATTTCAGACACATAGTAGGTGCTCATAAATTTCTGTCACATGAATGAATGCTTGAATATTGCTGTGCCACAAACCAGATAGATTAATCCAGCCAGCAGAGATCACAATGGTGGCAAATACTGAGATTCTGGTCTCAGTAGACTGGGTCTGTGCCTTTAAAAAAAAAAAAAAAAAAACTCTGTAGCACAGATCTGAGAGTGATTACTAATGCCTCTTTTTTTTGGAACAAGAAAAATCACACATAATAAATTATGGTAGAGTTCTTTGGGAAGGAAAGAAGAACAGATGCCTAGAATCAGAGGTATAATGCCAGTTGGGGAAGCTTCTGTACCAAATGTTGGTAATGCTTCTTCCTCACTTTCTTGCATCATCTTTGCTCCCCTTACAGTCTAGGGATTTTTCTCTCTCATTACATCTTCTAAATGAGCCAGTTTATTTGTCTTTCACTGCCTCTCTGAGCTCCCTGCCCCTCCCACAGGTTTTCAGCCTTGGCCCCATCTCACTTTTTACTCTGCCTCAATTAAATAACTTCCTGAGGTTTTATTAGGTTATTCTTCCAGAAGGTGAACTAGTGCCTAGGGATATTGTGGAATAAAAGCACCAAAAAGGACAGCCTAGTTATTTTCTATGGAAAGTTGTCACTGTACAACACACAGAGCACACTGGGAGGGAGGAAGAGGGAGCAATTTTAAGGATTATGCAGCTTGCATATTTTTTAACTGCTCTTTCCACCTGTATAAACACAATATGTCAAGTAGCTTTAAAGGGAGCCATCATCCATCTCTGAATATTAAGGGCTGTGCATGTGTTCGAGAGCCTCTGATGGGGCATTAAGAGCTCAGAGTAGGAGCTGGGCAGTAGGCCATGCACGACTCCCTGGAAACAAAATCTTCAGTCCCTCCTTGGAACAGTCACACTCCTTACAAAACCTGCAATCAAAAACTCTGTTTGAAAACCCAGAAAAGAGAAGTGGGAATTTTAATTGCGCTTTCCAGAGTCAAGGTAAAAAGTTGGAAATAGTTGAAATGTGTTTTCTATGCCTTTCCATCACCTCTTTTCTATCCCCCCTCCTGTACCTGGAAATATTCTAGACTAGAATATGCATGGTGCCTCTGGTTTCTTAGACCCTGCACCCTGACTTAGGAAATAATACTCTGAATACCAGCTCCTGGAAGGTCTTGGATTCTAAAAGTATTCAGTGTCTGTGTGTATTTCACTCCTATTCTCTCACTGGGACTCTTGATCCATTTGTTTAGGACAATTAACAAAAATTAGCACACACAAATTTTGAAGATTGAATGTTGACTCAATGCTTAAAATCTGCCATGTGAATTTCATTTTTATCCCAGATTTTATTACTGAAAAATATATATATATTATATATTATATATATATATATATATATATATATATATATATATATATATATATATATAATATATATATATATATTCAGAAAATAAAAGAGAAGAGTTCCCTGGTACTTATCAGATTGCTTGTGTGAGCTGTTCCGATACCTGCTACACAGATCTGAGTCAGGTTGGTCCTTCCGGCTTCTTTTCAAATAAGATTTGGTTAAAACCATCATCTTCCAGGTAAACAAATAAGCAAATAAAATAGTACCTACCTGTCATAACAGGAAGCCAATCTAATATAAATCCTCCAGTCCAGCCGGTGTGGCTCAGTGGTTGAGCATTGACCCATGCACCAAAAGGTCGCCGGTTTGATTCCTGGTGAGGGCACATGCCCAGGTTGTGGGCCTGATCCCTAGTGGGGGGCGTGCAGGAGGCGGCCAATCAATGTTCTTGCTCATTGATGTTTCCATCTCTCTCTCCCTCTCACTTCCTCTCTAAAATGAATAAAGAAAAAAAAATTTTTTTAAATAATATAAATCCTCCAAAGAAATATCAGTGATATGATTTGACTTCTACTTTTTTTTAAGGAAATGAGCCTAATCTCCACACATTGGAATTCTAGCCTGATCCAAATGGACTAATTTCCAGTACAATCCTTTTGGTATCCATATGTGTCCTCTTATCTGGGTACAAATTTCTAGCTCCTAGTTTTAGCCTTTCACATGTTGTTAAGTTTCCACGTGAGGTAACACTGATTCTGATTATGTAAAGGGACAGAACCAGCCCCACCAAGGGCATAAATGAAGACCTACCTTTGAAGGAATCTTCATATTTATGGTTCTTACTACTGAGCCCACTCTCCTTGCTGTCCTGACATATAACATCCCTTACCATTTCCATTCTCCTAGTATAGTAATAACAGCAAGGAGAAGCTACTATCATCTATCAGTTGAGCTCATTGAGGGCAATTGTGGTCAGAGGAGTTGCGGGCATGCTAAAAGAAAGGATTTACAATACGTTTTGACTTTAGTATGGATACATAATCTTTTGACTTTTTACCACCTTGCAAGAAAAACTGAGGCAGAATGGAAACTGACATCTACTCAGCTTTCAGTAGCTACCAGATTGTGTGTTAAATGCTTTTGTGTTAAATTTTTTAGATCATGTGGTTTCCTTTATTACTCCTAACAACCCTGCCCAGTGGGTGTGCTTAGCCTCATTTTAACAGAACATAAATCATCAATGATGTATGCTGGTAAGTGGCAGTTTGAAAAATATCCAAGGCCATCTAATTCCAAGTACACACTCTTTCTATCACATGATTTTCGCTACGTCTGAGACTAAATGAGATGCTTGCAAACAATGGTTGTGTTTTCTTCTGCAAAACTATCTGCACACCATCAACTTGCTTTTGTAGATGGGCAACATGGAAAACTCAGCTATTTCATGAGGTGGAACCAACCCAGGAAATGAGGTGGCTGGAAGTGGGGCAAGAGAAAAAGCCCATTTTTGAAATGAGCATTGAAGACAAGGAATTTGTCCTGCAGCCTCTTTCCGTAGGAGCCGGAAGTGATCAGGTTGCAAAGCTGCACCCCTTGAAGGCAGAGGCTGAGGGGTCCAGGGCAGGGCTGGAAGAGCTCCCTGTAGCCTTCACTCCAGCACTTTTAGTTTCAAGTGTATGTAGCAAGCCCTGAGCTATAGTGCTCTGAACGCTATTCAGTACAGTTTCATGTGGTTTTATGTTTACCTTGGGCATCTTTTTATCCTTATACAATTTTAATTAATCCATTATGAACTACAGTGAGAGAAATGCCAAGTAGCTGAATTCCCACTATTCCTGGCCACATTTGTTGGCCATTAAATTGTTTTCTAATTATGGTGGGACCCTCGTCGGGCCTAATATTATGCCTTCTTCAATTAAAAGCACCATAACAGCACACACTCGCTCTTTTAACAGCACAGCTGTTTCCTTGGCCCAGGCCCAAGTATGTGTGTGGGAAAGAGTTTGGGGCAGTCTTAAATCCCCAAGTTACTGCTTCTGTCCCAACTGTAGTTCTCAGTACCTCCCACCCCCCACCCCCCAGCCTGGACAATTGTGGGATTCTGACTTCAGTGTGGGGTTGCCTGCTTTCACCAATGCCAAATTACCCACATGTAAAGTTGGCCCTCGGGGACGCCCTCTGGAGCTCCTTGGAGAACAGGCAGCTGGAGGCCTGGAGAAGGCTATTTATACCCCACAGACCCTGTTGTAAATGCTTCTGTGTGTGCTTTCAGACCACACTGAGACCGGATCTATGGCATAGCACTGCTCTCCTCCTGACTCCCCAACCCTACCCCTTTATCATAATCTCTGAAGTTTGCCTTCATCTTGATTTATACTGCCGTAACTTTGACTTTAACCAGACTCTTTCTGAAGAAATACATTCAAGAGAAAGACTGCAAAACCATGGGATAGCCTAAAGACATATAAACGAGCACTAGTACAGGGTTGCTTGATGCTATGCCCATGACGTAAGGAGGTACTGTTCACTGGTATTAGCTAGGACGGCGCTGAACCACAAATCCCGCCTGACATGAAGGGGGGTCGTGAAGGCATTTTCCTGCAAAGCCTGAGACAGAGTCAGTGCTGACTGAGATCCGTGTCTCTCAAGAGTCTCTCATGACTTCATTTAACGTTCAGAATTTAAAACAATTTCTATGTGACAAAGACAAATTAGAGAAAGTTTATCAGCTTTCTGATTCTCCCCTCAGATTTTAATGTCCTCCCCGAATCTCTCTCTGATACCCATATCAGAGCACTAGGAACCATTTGCTTTTTGTGTTTCCTTGTTTGCTGAAAGGGTTATTCTCTTTCATGGGAGAAATCTCCTCCCTAACTTTCTGTTTATACTTATCACTTTTAAAATATACAAAGATCACCATATGCAGATTTAGGAAAATGTAGGTGAATGTTTGCAAATGTAGGTTCGTGGTGAGCAAGTGATTGGTACAAGCCTGAGAGGAAAATGCCCCAACATGGAAATAATTTATTTAGTTATACAACATAAAAAAGGAGAGTAGTGAGAAAACTAATTCTCCAGAGTGAACATCAGGAACAGCAAAGAGATTTTAAGACAAGTAAAATGACTAGGCAGGAAATAAGCAGGTAAAGTTACTCTGAAACTTGCAGAAGAGTTTAGATATAAAACGATGGACAAAGAGATGCCAAGGAAACTTTGAACAGGAGAGTGAAATGGTCAGATATACGTGGTATAAAAGGTACACTGGTGGCAGGGTGAAGGATAGAGGGAAATAAAAGGTAGTGAGCTCATTGAGGAGACTGGTCCAGTGGAGAGGTGTTGAAGGTAGTTATGCAGATGCAGAAGAGATGAATGTGAAACTAGAAACAGAATTAGTGAGACTTAGAAACAGCGTAGATGTGAAAAGGGAGCTTCTGCAATTCAGAATGCTTCTCAAGTTTGTGATGGATAACTGGTTTCGATTTGAAAAGACAGGAAATCTCAAAGAAAGGATTGTTATGATATTATGGAGTTGAGGTGTGGGGGTGATAGATTTCAATAAGGAGGGTGGGTTGCACAGTACATAACACTGGCCTTGCACAAAATCTATGCCAGAGCCCTAAAGGAGAGCATAATAAAGTCAGCCAGTGCTGCAGAGAAGTGGAGGGGATGAGAACTGAAACATTCTCATGATAGCAACTGGATAGTCTGTGCTTAAATTTGCTAAGGCTGTAAGCAGAGGACTGATTGCAGTTGTTTGAGGAGATACTGTGAGGTGAGGAAATGAAGACAGTTACAAGGGAAGGAACTGACAACATGGAAATGTAACCAGTTATGAGCACCTAGTTGCACAGAGCAGTGGTTCATTACATTAGATATCCAGGCAAAAGCCCCTCTGTTTTCTTGAGAGAACTAGAAAGAAATCAGAAAGAAGAGTTAGATATTTTTGGGTGCCAAATAAGATGATGGCTTAAAGATGGAAAGAGCTGAACTTCACATGATCTCATTTATCATTAATTTACTGACCTTAATGTAGTGTGTACTTCAAAACTCTATTCATGCTATTAAAGATCTGAATAGCTTGGTGAGTGGATTAATATTTTTGATGAGCCTATAAAAAAAGGATATTGAAGAAAATAAGAGTTGAGTCTCTCTTCCCAAAGCTAAAATCTAAAGAAAAGTTAGAACCATCCATCTATCCAATTATTGATAGCACTGAAAACAATTAGAACTAAAAAAAGGATGTCTCTAACATCATTAACAGAGCTGGAATCATAGCAGTGATTCTTAATGTGAATAGATGGGTGGACATAAGAGTGTGTGTGTTTACATGCATGTATTTCCTGGATCTGTCTCCGGACAGCCCAATGAACAATGACTTTCCAATGCTAATAATGGGCTTGATTTCTAGATGCCATTCTTTAAGAAAGGGTATCAGGGGCCCTTGGAAATATTGTTGATACCTGGGATTAGTCAAGGGAAGTATAAGAAACACCTGGAACTACTTTGGTGTCTAGAAATAAGGAAATTCTCAAAAAATTATGGAGACATGCAAAAAGGACATAGAAACCAACTTGAAGAAGCTTCTAATGGTCAGTTCTGGAACAATTAGAGTAATATAGTAAATAATAAGAATAATTTATCATAATTTATACAGTGAATCAAAATCCATGTGTTTAATATAAATATCTGAATAAATAAGCACGTGGGAGATAACATAAATCTTTCCATTTCAGTAGAAGGCTAATTAATAAATGTAAAATAAATGATGGAAATAGAAAAATTTGACTAACACCAGTATGATAATTGTTTCTGAAAATGCAATGGATGCTAATATTAGTTGACAAAAGTAAAAGAAACAGAATATTTACAGTCTTAAATTATCTTCCCAGAAGATACTTGTTGATTACAAAGGGGGAAAATGGCACTTTGATGGTGGAGAAACCTAGAGGAAGCCACAATTAAATGATCATAGTTAGTCTCACCATTAATTGGTTAAATCAGCATCATGTGCCTCCTGATACAATGAACTAAAAAGGATACAACATCACACATGTGGTATTCTGCAAAAATGCAGGCCTCATTTTAATCATGAGAACTCATTAGGCAAACATAAGTGAAAAGACATTCTACAAAATTACTGGCCAGGTTTTTTGTTTTTTGTTTTTAATTGTTGGAGTCATACAAAGCAGAGAAAGCCTGGGAAATTCTCACAGAAGGAAAGGAGTAAGGAAGCAGGACAACTAAATGCAATGGGAGACACTAGGGTGAATCTTGGACCAAAAAATAGACATTAGTGGAACAACTGGAAAAATCCAAATGAGGTCTTCAGCTTGGCTAATAATATTATACTAGTGTTAATTTCCTGGTTTTGATAAACTTACTATGGCTATAAAATATGTTAACAGGGGAAATTGGTAAAAGATATGTAAGAAATTTTGCATAGAACAATGAGTTCCAGTTTTATAACTTTTTTGTAAGACTAATATTATTTAAAAGTAAAAAATTTATAAAGAAAAATGTTTTATTTAAATCTATTTCTTTATCATATTATAGTCTTTATTTCTAACTTCATTTTATATTTTTATTCTATTTTCCTGAACTCAATCAATTCTTATTTATTTGCTTCTTGTGTTTTTCCCTTTATTTCTCTCTTTACTTTTAAAATTATTGACTCAAGCTTTTTTAATATACTAAAATGCTTGTTTAAGGATCTGTAATTTAGTCTGAAGTGGTATATTATGGCTTTCTTTTTCTTCTTGATTATTTGGAGGGAAAATTCTATCAACTGAATGACTGACATTTTGTTTTGTTTTCTTTGTCTAGTAGTTTCTGTGAACAGGGTTAATGTCTTGAAGTGTCTTTGTTGTTGTGTAGCAAAATGAAGTTTGATTCATGAATGGCTTTCTTGGGAGATGAGGAAAGTGTTATAGCCTTCAACTATTTTGATTGTCTTTGGTCTCATAGGATCCTAAATTTTACCCTCTTGCTTTATCGCCTATTTAATTAATTAATTTAGTTTCATGTTTATCTCTTATTCGCCAAAGACAAACTCAATTTTCTTTTATTCCTCTTCTCCAGTAACATTACTTTTCCAATACTGCCATTTCTCAGTCCTGTGAACTTCTTATAGTCACTGTCCTGACCAACCAGTGCCCTTTTATAGATACTCTTCTTTCTCTTCCCTGCCTTTTTTCTGTGCCCACAATTTTCAGCAGAAGTTGGCAATAGGAGCTCTGTTGGAATTTCTTTTGCATTTACTTTACTTATAGTTAATTTTAGGTTAAAGTGTTCTTTTACTTATGCTTAAGGTGTGGATTTGTGTGTTATTTGTTGTTCTTTTTCCCTTATTTAGTTTGTTGGAGGAGTGGAGAAATTTGGAATTAGGTGACTACTATTCCTTACTATGAGACATTAGTTTTAAACCTTCTTTTCAAATATAATATTTAAGCTATAAGCTTTAACTTACCCTCTAAGTATTGCTTTATCTGCATCTCGCACATTTTATATATCATTTTAAAAATATCATTGGGCTTGAAATATTTTCTAAGTTTCATCATTATAGTTGTCATTAATTGATAGGCTATTACAGAAATGTGTCAATTAAAAAAGTGGGGGCTTTCTAAATATATTAGTGATCTTGATTTATAAATTAACATAATTTTAGTCTGTAAACACTCTTCATGAATTTCAGTGCTTTTGAAATTTTTTGAGATGTATTTTGTGATCCGGCATATGTTTCATTTATAATTAAAAAGATTATTCTTGCCAATACATCTCCTAGGGCAAGAGAAACAAAGGTAAAATAAACAAATGGGACTACATAAAACTAAAAAGCTTCTGCAAAGCAAAAGAAATCATCAACAAAATGAGAAGGAACCCACTGTATGGAAGAATATATTCACCAATGATATATCTGATAAAAGGTTAATTTCCAAAATATATACAGAACTTATATAACTCAACACCAAGAAGACAAACAATCCAATTCAAAAATGGGCCAAGGATCTTAAGAGATACTTCTCCAAAGAGGACATACAGATGGCCAACAGATATATGAAAAAATGATCAATGTCACTAATTATCAGAGAAATGCAAATAAAAACTACAATGAGGTATCACCTCACACCTGTCAGAATGGCTACCATCAATAAGTCATCAAACAGCAAATGCTGGCGAGGATGTGGAGAAAGGGAACCCTAGTACACTGCTGGTGGGAATGCAGACTGGTGCAGCCACTGTAGAAAACAGTATGGTATTTCCTCAAAAAATTAAAAATGGAGCTGTCTTTTGACCCAGTGATCACTCTTCTGGGAATATATCCTAAGAATCCTGAAACACCAATCAGAAAGAATATATGTACCCTTATGTTCATAGCAGTGTTATTTACAATAGCTAAGATCTAGAAACAGCCCAAGTGCCCATCAGTAGATGAGTGGATAAAAAAGATGTGGTACATTTGCACAATGAAATACTATGTAGCTGTGGAAAAAAAAAAAAAAAAAAAGAATCTCTTACCCTTTTTGACAGCATGGATGGACCTGGAGATTATTATACTAAGTGAAATAAGCCAGTCAGAGAAAGACAAATATCACATGATTTCACTTATATGTGTAATTAATGAACAAAATAAACTGACAAACAAAAACCAAAATGGGTCCAGAGGCATGGATGCATGGAACAAACTGACAGATCTCAAAGGGGAAGTGGATCTGGTGGACAGGAAGAGATTAACCAAAGAAAATATATGCATATATACATAACCAATGGACACAGACAATAGCGTGGTGAAGGCCTGGGGTGATGTGGGGACTGGGTGGAAGGGGGAAAGTAATACTGTCAACAATAAAAAAAGAATGTTACTTGTTTAGTTGTTGAATGTGGTGTTTTATAAATGTCAGAGTGGATTATTGCTATTGATCTGCCTTTAAATTTACTGTCTTCAATCTGCCATTAAGAGCATCCATGAATTTTTTAGTTTACTAATTTTAATTTTGGACATAGAATTGCCACTTGTTTATACTTTCTTTCTCTACTAAAATTGTCCATCTATGTTTATCATTATGACCATGTTTTTCCTTATGTCTTTGAAAAAAAATTTAATTGTTTTTTTTAGAGAGGGAGCAAGGGAAAGAGAAATATCGATGTGAGAGAAACATCTATCGACTGCCTCCTGCACCCCCTCCCCACTGGGGGGCAGGTGCCCTGACTGGGAATCGAACCAGGACCTCTCAGTCCATGGGATGATCCTCCATCCACTGAGCCACTCTGGCTGGGCTGAAAATATTTTTAATAGCTGCTTTTATTTTCCTTGGCTGCTAATGTTAACATCTGGCTAATTTGTATTCTTTTCCTATTAACTGCTTTGAGAGGTGCTATATTCCTGTTTCTTGACATGTGTATTAATTTTGAATTGTATGGGGACATTGTAAATGATCTGCTATAAGGATTGGTGATTCTACAGACTTCTGTCAAAGGGTCACAATTTTGTTTTAATAGGCAGTTAAATCAGTAGTAGTTTTCTCACTTAGTTTAATTTTTTGTTCTGTAGGTTCTACTTATTTTTACCATTAGTCCTAGGTCATAGCTCTTACTTTAAGCTAATTTTTTTCTAGATATGGCCATTCTGGTGTCTCTACTAAATACCCAAAAGTTTTAGCACTGTGTCTTCACTCTCACTGACCAAACACCATCTCCAAGCTCAGTACTGTTTCTGGTGTGTCGTTTTACCTCTCAGCCATACAATAGCTGGTTTTCAGCAAGTCCTTTCTGCTTGTTAGCGCTCAGCAATGGGCCCAGCACCCGTGGTAAGTCTTCATGTGGAGTCCTTGGCTACCCTGCTCTGAACACCCTGCCCTCAAAGTTCCAGCCACTTCACTTGAAGCTCAGAGCTTCAAACTCTGCCTCCTTAGGTGAGTGAGACTTGAACCTTTTTTTTGGCTTCACCATTCTGTAACAGGAAACATACCCCAGGGAAGAAAGCCTGGGTAAATATGGGACTCAGAATGTACGTGTTCCTCCTCTCAAGGATCACAGTTCTGCACTGCCTGTCATTATAGGAAAACGGTTGCCTCAAACACTTTGTCAAATTTTATATTTGTTTATGTTGAAAGGCTTTTCTGCAGTCTCTGACTGGGCCTTTCCGAAAGACATTTTGGTGAGTAATATTTTCTCCACATAGTTACTTATATATAGCAAGTGAAAGACAGATAGTAAGTTTTTTATATATATACACACGAACATATCTGTAAAATTTTACCTTCCAGACTACTCTTCTTTAGGATGGAATCTTTTTAAAAACTAGGTCCTTCCTGGAGCTTCATACTGGTATCTGAACTAGTATCTCTAAGCGAAAGCTTAATGAGTGTGACTGCCTATGTAATACAACATGTGTGTGTGTGTGTGTGTGTGTGTGTGTGTGTGTGTGTGTAGAGGGGGGCTTATAAATAATGGGAGATTCCTAGAAAAAGAGGGACCATTATAACCTCTCCAAATTCTACCCAATATGATGCATATGACTGGAATATTTCTAGGAATTTCCACTGTAGGCAGCTCCCCAGGGAGATATCCCAGAGCCAGGAACCAAAGAGGGAAAAGCAGTTTTAAAATCAATCAGCTCTCTTCCAAGAACCAAAGACACATGGGGATTATTTGACAAGTCTCATTTTAAAGAGACTCCACATGGATCAGCTTTGTCTGTTGTGCACTGAATGAAGTGCTGACTGCAGCTCTGATACCCATCCAGCGCCTCGTGTTGGCTGCCCCTTGCCAAGAAAATTCAAGAGATGGCAGCTGCCTTGGAGCAACAGTGTGGCTGCCACCTCCCTGGACCAAAAAAGCAAGAACTGGAACTGATCATGATTCTGTTTCAGTGAGCACAGGATCTGAATGGGAAGAGAACTGTCCAGAGTCAGAAAATATTTGCCAGCCGAGAAACTGGATCATTACTCTTAGAGCTTCTTTTCTAGCCCATCAAAGTCTTCGGGAGTTGCCTCCCTGGGATCTGCAGATTGCCAAACAAAATTTGAATTAGGCACAGAGTAAGGGAAAACTCAGATGCTTTATTTTGCTTCTAGGCAAACATATGCCTATTTAAAATTTAGTTTCTTCTGTGAATTTATTTTAAAGAATGTTGCAAATTCAGTTACTTTTCATAGGAGAATGAATTCCAGTTCTTGCTCCATACCAGGATTTTGCCACATTTTAGATAAAGAGAGCATTGCTTTTGCAGACTAACAGTCCTTCAGTGTGAAGGTCATTAGGGTAAACAGTATAACGTGCAGCACTTTTCTGCATGAGCAATGAGACACTCATTTTTGTGTTGCAAATTTACACTCAGGCTACCTAGGTAATAGCTCCATCTTCTTGGCTTAGGTCCCAAAGGGGACCCATGTCCCTTTACCCAGAACAATTGCTAGCCCCAGGGAGAATTTTGAGACTGGGTTTGCTATTCAGTGAATTACATCCCTTCTCTTTGGTACTTGGGGTGAGCTCTAGGAGGTTCATAAATTTTACCTCTGCTGATGGGCTACTTAATTCTCCAGCCACCGTGAGAGGAGTTGAAAATTTATGGGGAAGAAACTCTACCAGATGCTTTTCTGCAGACTGGTCAGGGGCTTCGTTTAAATTATTACAGGTTGAAAGAATTGAGGAGGGGGAGGAGTAGGAACAAAACTTCAACATTCTTTCTTCAAAAGAAATACTTTGGAAATATAGTTTGCTTTTCAATATTCCACATCATTATAGTAAGTGAGGGGTCATGTGGCATTCTGGGAAGCATTTGGGGGTTTGGGGTTGGCTCTTCAATTTCTAGAGCTTCCTTCAATCTTTAGGCTTTAGTGATGTCATTCAGGAATCCCTTGGACTGGGTACTTTGCACCTTACATTCAGCTTAGCCTAGAGAAATGTAAAAAAGGGAAGGAGGAGGGGAGGAAAGGAGAAGGAAGAAGGGAAGGAGTTGACTAAGGACTTAAGGAGATTCTACAACCAGCTGCATAGCCTGAAATTTGATTTTTGTCCTTTTATCCAGGCTAATTGCAAGTGATGCCCAAGTTGAGCCCACCTGTATTTGCATAAACACCAAGGAAAATAAACAACTGTTCTAGGAACGACTCCCTCTCTGGCACAGACTCTGAAATGAGAAGGTCTCATCTGCTCCCCAGCTCTGGCTTGTGAGGAAGATGACCCCCGCCGCCTTGTAACCGAAACGCATGGACTCTTGTTGTCAAGCTGGCAGGGTGGCTGTAGCATTGGGGCAGTTTGCTCTCTGCGTTTCTGTGAGAACAGCAGAGAGCGAGGCGCAACAATGAAACTGCTATGTTTGATTAATGCGCGAGATACTGCACCGTGCTTCTGCCAAAGCTCCATTTCAAGACTCAGCATTGCACTTTCGCAGGGGGGAAAACATTCAGGACAGCTAGCCTTTTTGTAACTTGTCATACAAAAGAATCAACAAATCTCATGACTGTTGGGAAGGCTGCGAGTGAAGATAATTGCTCTGCCTTGCACCTGCCTCAGCCCCTGCCATCATTGTGCAGCAGAATGGTCTAAATATTTTGATTTACTCACATGTCAGTATGTCTTTTTAAAAATGATTCCCTCTTATACCCACCTGAAAGCTTGAACATTTCAGCGATGGCCGAGGAGTAGTAAAAGCTTGAAAGCATGAGACCCTCATGCCACTAAAGTCCTATCAGCTTTCCTACCCGAAGCTATGGAAGGCCCCTCATACAAAGGGCCAGTTTAATGTTCTGACACTGAGACCAGCACTTGTATTCTATATGTTTTCCTGAATGAAAGACAGGCAGGAGGATGCACAGAGTCAGGGAAAGAAAGGTAGCACCACTTACATTCATGAGAAGTCTGGAAGAGGAGCAAAAGGGGCCCATGTGACCCATTCAGTTTGGACCTAATATTTACAGATATACGGAAGTACATGGAAGTTGGGGTACCTAGGTTTGGGGGTTGGAGGGTGAGTGTGCCCCAAAATACAAATGGATAACGTATTTGAGGAAACTGAGTATATAATGGAAATGAACCGAGCAAAGGAGATAGACATTATGGGGCCTGATTCCTTGTCTCGAAACTATTTGAAGGACCACGGGTTCTTCTCTCTGTCCTTTCATGGTGGAATGCAGAGACCCTTTCCAGGGTTGTTGCCAGCATACCAAGTTCCACTCTGATGTCCAACCTATGTTTTCAATAAATGTAGGATATTTATTCAAGTGACTCAAAGGTCTGCAGTTCCCTTCTCAATCCATACACTATCAATGGGAGACTAAAGGTGCTTTGTAGAAGTTATTCAGTTCTTGTACTTGTGTTGCTTATTTATATTTCTAAAATACACAGACATCCGCTCGGCCAGTGTGGCTCAGTGATTGAGTGTCAACCCATGTACCAAGAGGTCACCGGTTCGATTCCCGGTCAGGACACATGCCCAGGTTGTGGGCCCAATCCCCAGTGGGGGGCATGCAGGAGGCGGCCAATCCATGTTCTCTCTCATCAATGTTTCTATCTGTCTTTCCCTCTCCCTTTCTCTCTCTCTAAAACATCAGTAAAGAAAAAAATCAAAGAATAAATAAATAAAATAAAATAGACATCCAAGAAATAGCAGTTTTTCGTCTTAGCCTCTGTTTTTCAAATTGGGGTTCATAGAGCTTAACTACATTAAACATCAAGAATGTGATCTATGTGTCAAGAAGAATGTGAAGACTTCTCTGTTCCAACTGACTACTCTGACTCTCTTCGGACAACATCCTGGTCCAAGGTCTCTGCTGGCTTCTGGGGTTGCAGTCAGTTAAGTACAAGTCAACTCTTGATTACGAGGTAGTGCCTGCCAGTTGATGAATCCCATGGGGTATTTATAAGGATTGGCTTCTTCAGCCTCTACAGTATGTGGAATTTCCTATTCACAAGTTTACTGTGCTTTGTTCTTTGATTGACTTATGGACAGTGATTTCACTAAGTCTTTCACTGAGGTGTCTCCATTGGTTAAAAATGGGCATGAGATGGCAAAAATCCAGCAGTTGAAATTACAAAATTACTTACACAGAAGCACATGGTATAATGGTGTATAGCATATACATACAGAGCAAATGTCACATAGCAAACACGTACTGAACAGAGTCATCGGGGGTGGGGGGTGACTATCTCCTCACTTAGGAGAAAGAACAAACCAGTATATTTGATGGGAAGAGCAAAGCCTGACCATCTGGTGTGTGTGTGTGTGTGTGTGTGTGTGTGTGTGTGTGAGAGAGAGAGAGAGAGAGAGAGAGAGAGAGAGAGAGAGAGAGAGAGAGAACCTAAGAAAAATCATTACAGGTAGACTTTTCTTACTGATACAATTGGACAGATCAGGGAGATTTTGTAAGTGTGGGACTCGAATTTGATCTTGTAAGATAAATAGGAATTATACAGGTGAAGAAGAGAAGAAAGACAAGTTATAAAAGATGAAAGGAAAGCATGGGGAAGAGAGTGAATTGTAATTTTAGGTGCTGGAGTATACAAAGCAGTTAGAGACCCATATATTAAACCAAGCAAGCTGGACTGGAACAGTCAGTTAGTAGAATGGGATTTTTGATAGCTGGACTGTGTGTCTACTACAGAAGGCTCTAAACTTTTTCAATAAAAGGTTTCCTTGTGGAGGAAAGTGTTCTGAACAGAGAAGTGATGGCTTAAATGAGAGTGATGATCAGTGAGGATACTGTGCCATTTTTTACCCATTGTCATTTTTTTTTTTTATTCTCAGAGCCAGCTGAAGGAAAACATGTTCATCTAAAAGTTCATCCCATAGCATTAATGTTGCTGAAGGTTTGGTGTGTTCCACCATGCCAATGACACAGTTTCCTTTTGACATGTGTCTTTGGCATTTCATCTCAAAGGAGTGAGAGAGTGTGGGGAAATCAGATGCTGGGCAAAACCAGTGAGGGAGCTGGGAGTGTGCTGGGACTTGGAGGACCCATGGACCACTCTCAAGTTTCTATCTCAAAAGAGTTCCTTATTCCACTAGTTTGTTAAATAACCATTTTCTCATGTAGTAAACATGGGACATTCTAAAAGATAGACCACATATTAGGACACAAACTAAGTCTCTACAAGTTTAAGAAGATTGAACTCAAATCAAGCATCTTTTCTGATCACAATGGCATGAAACTAGAAATCAATTGCAACAAGAACATGTAAAGACATTTGAACACATGGAGGCTAAATAGCATGTTATTAAACAATGAATGGGTTACCGAGGAGATCAAGGAAGAAATTAAAAACTTCCTAGAAACCAATGAAAATGAACACACAACAACACAAAATCTATAGGATGTAGCGAAAGCAGTTCTGAGAGGGAAGTTCATAGCACTACAGGCCTACCTCAAGAAACAAGAAAAATTTCTAATAGAATATCTAACCTCACAACTTAAAGAACTAGAAAACAAACAAAAAGAAAACCCCAGAGCAAGTAGAAGGAAGGAAATAGTAAAGATCAGAGCAGAAATAAATGACATAGAGACCAAAAAAACAATTCAAAGGATCAATGAAACAAAGAGCTGGTTTTTTGAAAAGATAAACAAGATTGATGGACCCTTAGCTAGACTCACTAAAAAACAAAGAGAGAGAACCCAAAAACACAGAATCAGAAATGAAAAAGGAGAAGTCACAACTGACAATACAGAAATACAAAGGATCTTTAACAAATACTATGAACATTTATATGGCAACAAATTTGACAATCTAGGTGAAATGGACAAATTTCTAGAAACACAGACTCCCAAAACTGGACTGGGAAGAGATAGAAATTTTGAACAGACCAATAACAACGAAGGAAATTAAAGATGTAATCAAAACTCTCCCAGCAAACAAAAGCCCACAGCTGGGTGGCTTCATGGGGGAGTTTACCAAACATTCAAAGAAGAACTAACACCCATTCTCCTCAAACTATTCCTAAAAATTCAAGAAGAAGGAAGACTTCCAAACTCATTTTATGAGGCCAGCATAATTCTAATTCCAAAACCAGAAAAAGACACTACAAACAAAGAAAACTACAGACCAATATCCCTGATGAACATAGATGCCAAAATCCTGAACAAAATACTAGCAAATCGGTTCCAGCAATACATCAAAGATATTATTCACCATGACCAAGTGGGATTCATCCCAGGGATGCAAGGCTGGTTCAATATTCACAAATCAATAAATGTGATACACTACATAAACAAAATGAAAGATAAAAACCACATGATCATATCAATAGACGTTGAAAAAGCATTCGACAAAGTCCAGCACCCATTTCTGATAAAAACACTCAGCAATTTGGGAATAGAGGGATCATATCTTGACACAATAAAGGCTATATATGAAAGACCTACAGCCAACATCATACTCAGTGGGCAAAAACTAAAATCATTTCCCTTAAGAACAGGAATAAGACAGGGATGCCCACTTTTTCCACTCTTATTTAACATAGTACTGGAAGTCTTAGCCACAGCAATCAGACATGAAGACAAAATAAAAGGGATCCAAATTTGAAAGGAGGAAGTGAAACTGTCATTATTTGTAAATTACATGATATTATACATAGAAAACCCTAAAGATTCCATCAAAAATACTAGACTTAATAAATAAATTTGGCAAAGTAGCAGGATACAAAATTAACGTCAAGAAACCAATGGCATTCTTATACACCAATGATGAACTCACAGAAAGAGAAACTAAAAAACAATCCCATTTACTATCACAGCAAAAAAATTAAGATATCTAGGAATAAACTTAACCAAAGAAGTAAAGGACCTATTTGCAGAAAACTACAGGACATTGAAAAAAGAAATAGAGGAAGATATAAAAAAGTGGAGACACATACCTTGTTCATGGATTGGAAGAATTAACATCATTAAAATGTCCATATTACCCAAAGCAATCTATAGATTCAATGCAATCCCCATCAAAATATCAGCGACATATTTCACAGAACTAGAACAAATACTTCAAAAGTTCATATGGAACCAAAAAAGACCCTGAATAACCACAGCAATCTTGAAAAAGAAGGACAAAGTAGGTGGGATCACAACACCAGATATCAGGTTATACTACAAAGCTACTGTAACCAAGATAGCCTGGTACTGGCACAAGAACAGGCATATAGACCAGTGGAACAGAACAGGGAATCTGGAAATTGACCCAAGACATTATGCTCAATTAATATTTGACAAAGGTGGCAAGAGCATACAATGGAGTAAAGACAGCCTCTTTAATAAATGGTGTTGGGAAAATTGGACAGCTACATGCAAAAAAATTTAAGTAGACCATCAACTTACACCATACACAAGAATAAACTCAAAATGGATAAAAGACTTAAATGTGACTCATGAATCCATAAAAAATCCTAGAAGAAAATGTAGGCAACAAAATTTTGGACATCATACGCAGCAGAATCTTCACTGATACATCACCTAAGGCATCAGAAACAAAGGAAAAAATGAACACATGGGGCTACATCAAACTCAAAAGCTTCTGCACAGCAAAAGAAACAAGCATCAAAATGGAAAGGGAACCCACTGTATGGGAGAGCATAATTGCCAATGATACATCAGATAAGGGGTTAATCTCCAAAATATATAGAGTGCTCATACAACTCAACAAAAGGAAGACAAAGAACCCAATTAAAAAATGGGCAGAGGAACTAAATAGACACCTCTCCAAACAGGACATACAAAGGGCTAAGAGACATATGAAGATATGCTCAACATCACTAATAATCATAGAGATGCAAATTAAAACAACAATGAGGTATCACCTCACACCTGTCAGAATGGCCGCCATCAACAAATCATCAAACAATAAGTGTTGGCTAGGGTGTGGAGAAAAGAGGACTCTAGTACACTGCTGGTAGGAATGCAGACTGGTGCAGCCACTATGGAAAACACTATGGTGTTACCTCAAAAAATTAAAAATGGAATTACCATTTGACCCAGTGATCCCACTTCTAGGAATATACCCTGAGAAGCCTGAAACACCAATCAGAAAGAATATATGTGTTCATAGCAGCACTATTTACAATAGCTAAGATCTGGAAAAATCCCAAGTGTCTATCAATGGACGAATGGATAAAAAAGCCGTGGTACATATACACAATGGAGTACTATGCAGCTGTAAGAAAGAAAAATCTCTTATCCTTTGAGACAACATGGAGGGACCTGGAGAGTGTTATCCTAAGCGAAACAAGCCAAGGGGAGAAAGAAATATCACATGATCTCACTTATTTGTGGAATATAATGAACATAACAGTCTTAGGAATAGGGTAGACCCAGAGATGTGGAAGTAGGGTACAGACTGACAACCCTCAGAAGAGGTGGTGGGGGAGGAAGGAAGATATAAACCACAGAACTTACACTCATGTACGCATAACTGATTGTCATGGACAACAAAGCTGGGGACGGGGTGGGGAGGATGGGGAGGAGGGAGTCAATGGAGAAAAAAGGAGAAACATCTGTAACAAAAATAAATTAATAAACTATAAAAAATAAAACATGAAAACTATTCTTAGCTCTCCCAAAAATAAAAAAATAAAAAGAATATCTCATGAACAGATAATATTTCAATCAAAACTTTCTCTGCATATTTGTAGTCAATAAACCCTATAACAATTATGATAAAAAAAAGAAGTTTCTACTTGTGTTTTATATATATAAAAACAGAGGCTAAGATATATATATCCTTTATATAAATATATGTGTATACGCTTTACAGAAGAGCAACACATAATTCCATAGTATGTGCTTTACAAAAGAGCAACTTATCGTTGCTTTAGTGTATATCTTGCCTTGTTTCACCAATGTTTCTCCAAGTCTCCTATCTAAAGGAACATGCAAACTCACATTTCATCTCTATCCCAAATACAATTTCTTGGTTGTAAGTCTACCTATGATAGTTAAGTTTTTTGTTGCTATGTCTCTTAAAGTTATGGAACCTTAAGCTGATTTGTATCAAGCCCAACCCAATAAAAGAATCTCTTCTGCTACATCCATGTCAGGTAACCTTTTCATGCTAGGTGAAAAATTCATACTGCGTCACTCCTTCAGGGTGCTGGGAATGAGGGCCCATTATTTTGCAAGTGATCTAGACTGATTTTGGATATTTTTTAACTGTTAATTCTTTCTCTTCATTAAGTTAAAGAGGAAGGTTCAAACTTTAGGCTTATACATCCCTTACGAGAACACACAGATGTTTCCTGTTTCTATCACTGTCATTGCAATGTGTGAAGTTATCACTCACACCTAACCTAAATTGTTTCTATACCTGCACTGTCCAAAATGGAAGCCACCAGTCTATATGGCTGTGGTGGTGAGTTTTATGTGTCAGCTTAGGATTTAGTCCCAGTTTTCTAATCAGACAGTAATTTAGGTGTTGCTATGAAGGTATTTTGCAGATGTGGTTAACATCTACAATTAGTTGACTTTAGTAAAAGAGATTATCCTTGGTAATATGGATGGGTCTTATCTAACCAGTTCAAAGGTTTTAAGAACAGAACTGAGGTTTCCCTGAATACTAAGAGGTTCTGCCTGTAGAATGAAGCTTTAACTCCTGCCCAAGAGTTCCAGCCAGCCCTTCTCTATGGGTTTTGTACTTACCTAAGCAGCCTCCCTTTATCACATAAGCCAATTCCTTGCAATAAAGGTCTCTTCTTTCTCCTCTATCTCCATATCTGTATCACTGTGTCTGTCTGTCTATCTATCTATCTATCTATCTATCTATCTATCTATCTATCTATCTATCTATCTATCTATCTATGGTTCTGTTTCTCTGGTGGAACTCTGATTGATACAGCGGCTATTTAAAATGTAATTTAAATAAATTCAAATTAAATAAGATTTAAAAATCAGTCATAGCGGCCACATTTTACATTCCAAGTGTTCAATAGTCGTTTGAGGCTAATGGCTCCTATACTGGACAGCACAGAACGTTTGCATTATTGCAAAAAGCTCTGATGCACAGCACTTCTCTACACCGAGCTTTTCCGGGCTCTTTGATCATTTCTTGTTTAACATGCTGACTTAACATCTCACCACATCATCTTACAGATTCACTAACATTTTAGTATCTCCGTTAAAATATTACACTGGCAATTGAACATTATATACTCCAAATAAAATCTGATCAGCTCAGGATATGGGGGGATAACCATGTCTTAAATTGGATATTATTGAAATAGTTCCCAAAGTTATCTATATCTGAATAGTCATGGTTGTTTTCCCATCCACCAAGGAATTGTTTTCTATGGTCATAAGGAATTTTATTGCATATGTAAAACTAATTAATAGAAAGGAGGTGAAGGAGAGAAAAACCTAACCTAAACAGCTGCAATGCTGAGATATTTGCATTTAAAAAGATTAAGATTTACTCATATACAAACAAATAATAATAATATAGGAGTAAGAAAGGAGAGAGAGAATTAAGGGAAACATGGAAGAGTACAGGATCGAAATAGAGACAAGAGCAATGGTGAGGGGTGGAAGGAAGAGAGATCTCTAAACAGCTGAAGACTCTAAGAAGGTTGGAGAGAGAGGGATGAGGGAAAGATGACTTTCAGAAGTGTTGTTTGCTTTATGAAATAAAACCCATTTAATGGTAACCTAAAGATGTATATAAGGACTCAGCTTACTTTAAATTATTTAATAGCTTTCGTTTTTAAAATTTGCTTTTTAATGAAATATTGCTCTGTGACTGAATTATGGAGGCACATAATTTATTCTCTGTGTATTATATTCCTATTAATCTAGCCTTATTTTATTGTTGGATTTATTACCATCACATCTTTTTGCTGGTTCATATTGAGTTTGTAGTCGATAAAACCTGCTAAATGCTTTCAACATGAAATGCTATTAAGTCTTGTCACTTCTTCCTTTACTTAGGTAACTGACTGGCAAATTTGCTGCTGTAAATTCTGTCCCATAATACTAGCATGTCAAGAAATTTTTATTATTTTTCTCTGATAGCCCGTATTTTAAATCTCACAATTAGAATGCCTTTAGCTCTACGTTACAACTGTCTATATGAAACTTACTTAAACAAGAAAAATGATTGGTTCATATGTCATTAAAATAGAGGTAGCGCAGACTTCAAGTATCATTGACTTGGGGGTTAACAGTGGCATCAGTGATTCCAGTTCACCCTTTCACCCCAGTATGCTTGCCACACACTCATCATGAAATGCTCTGTCCTCATGGTCACAGAGCAGCTGCCAGGCACAATCAGAGCTACTGCTTTCTTGGTCACACTTAAGAGGGCAAAAGTAGCTTTCACAGCTCTCCTTTAAGAGTTCAAGGTTTTCCTAGAAGCCTCCAGCAAGCCTGTTATCATTGATCATATTAGGATGATGTGCTTATTCTGAACCATCTCTGGCAAAGAAATAGGCTCTTCCTTAGACTAATCATGTCCTCACATATAGGTGAGAGCAGACACCTTCCTTTAAACTAAATTGTACTGCCCTGGCCGGTTTTGCTCAGCGGTTAGAGCGTCGGCCTGCGGTCCAGAGAGACCCGGGTTCGGTTCCCGCTAAGGGCATGTACTTCGGTTGCAGTTTATCCCCGACCCTGGTTGGTCATGCGGGTGGCAGCCACTCGATGTGTCACCTTCACATCGATGTTTCTCTCTCTCTCTCCCTCCCACTCTATCTGAACAAAAAATGAAAAAGTGTCCTCGGGTGAGGATAAAAAAATAAATAAATAAATAAAAAATAAACTAAATTGTACTTATGTTTGGAAGAAGAAGAGGCAAACAGATGTTAAATCAGTGTTCTACATGTCCTCTCACAGTAACTGTTTCAGTTTTGCGTGATGGATAATTTTTGGATTACGTCTTTAACCAATTTTTTAATAAAAGTGTTGATAAGGTCAAATTTGGGAAATACCTCCAGAGATCAATTTTCAACATGGCCTTTATTTGTTGATCAACAGGTTAAGTGTTAATTTTAAAATCACTTATAAATTATTAATTCATTAGGATCCATTCATATAAACTCATTCAGTATTTCTAAGGCACAATAAGTTGTGAGCTCTGTTATAATTTGTTACTAATAAGAAAAGTTGAAATATTTACTGTACCCTTACTATGTACCAAGTACTTTTTAGTTGCTGGGGATACATAGTGAACTGACTAAGCTAACACAACAGTTCTCATGAAGCTTTATTTTAATGTCGGGCGAGGGGAAGAACAGTAAATATAATAATACAGTAGTGAGTTAAGTTCTTAGCATATCAGTTTGAAATAAATATGTATTTTAAAAAGCAAGAAAGAAGAATAAGGGGTATCAGTGTGTAGTGGTATGATTACAACGAACACAAAATGGTTAAAAACCTCAGTGAGAAGAAAGAAAAGGTCTGAAGGCAATAAGGCAATAGGGCACAAGGATGTGTGAGGAAAGAACATTCAACACAGAGGAAACAATGCAGGAGGAAGAGCTCAGCGAACAGAAAGGAGGTCCATGAGGGTGCAGCCAAGGGAACACGGCAGGGGAGGGGTCAGAGACGGGGGGGGGGGGGGGGCTCATGTGAAGCTATGATCATATAGGTCATTTTAATTATTTTGGCTTTTATTCTGATGTAGATAAGAAGCATTGGAGCATCTTAGGCTACGAAGTGAAATATCTAAATTATGTCTTTAAGAACTATTTTCTAGCTACTGCCTTTTACAGTAAGTTTTATGGGGATGGAGAAAGAAGGTAGAAATCACTTGGAAGACCATTGTAATAATTCAGGTGAGAAATGATGGTGGAAACAGGATGGTGATGTATGTGTTGATAAGAGGTCAGATTCTGGATACATATTGGAGGTAGCAATCATAAGATTTGCTGACAGATTCTATGTGAATGCTAGGAAAAAGGGAAGGCAAGGATGAGTCTTTTGGCCTGCACACTTAGAATGATCGAGATGTTATCTGCCAAAATGAGAAAGAATACAGGAAATTTGAGTTTGGGGGAAACTTAAGTTTTACTTTAGGCACAGTGAGTTTGAAATATTTATTAAACATTGAAATGGAGGTATCTATAAGTAATACAATGTGCCGGCTTGTAATTCAGAGGAGAGCTCCATAGAGATAAAAATTTAGGAGTCATCAGAGTATAGGTTGGATAAGACCACCAAGTATAGAAAAAAAACAAGAGAAGCGACCCAAGGTCTGAAACCTGGGAGAACACAGTTTTAGAAGTTTGGGAAATGAAGGGAATCGGCAAAAGAGACTGAGAAATGGGTCAGTGGTAGAAGGAGGAACCTGGTAGAGAGTTCTGTACTGCAAGCCAAATAAAGAAAGGTTTCCCAGTGGGAGCGGAAAATGCAGTTTGTCAAATACTGCTGGCAGTTTGATAAGGGCAGATGGGTAGGGCGCTGGGAATGAAGTCTGACTGAAGAATAGAAGAGGAAGAACCGAAGATGGTGAATTTAACAACTCTTATGAGCAGTTTCACCATAAGGGGCAGTAGGTGAAGGGGGCAGTGTCAAGACAGTATTTTTGTTTTTTAAGATGAGAGAAAGACAATATGTACATCAGTGAAAAAGATGCAGAGGACAGGGAGTAAGAGATGATGCAGGAGAGAGGGCAGAGTCGCAGGCACAGTGCCAGTGTCCTTTAGCTAAGGAGCTGGTATGACATTTAGTGCACATTTGTTCTGAATGTTAATAACTAACAAATGAGTCATCGAGAGATACCACAATGAGATTAGGAAATAGTAGCAGGTAAGTATCTTGGTTTTCAATGTGTACAGGCCATTCACAGATGAGTAATAGATATTGTAATATATTTTATCCCCTCAAAAAGTTGGTTTCATACTAAAAAATGCATTACAGTGTGTGATTGCTCAAGATTAGAGTGCATTATGCATTCATAAAAATATTTTAGATTGTGTTAAAATTAATTTTAGTATTGGTTTAAAAATGATATAATTTAAAATACATAAAGGGATACTGGATCCACTTAAAGAAAGGGTCAAGAAGAAGAATAATTGGGGCTTCAGAAACTGATGAATATATTAGTGGAGCTAAAGTCTGTAGGCACCTCAGACAGTGTATTTTTTTTTTATTGCAACATAAGCAAACTTAGAGTCTAAAAAATGCAAATATATTATCTTACAGTTTCCGTGGGTTAAGAGTCCAGATATGAGTTAGCTGAGTCCTCTGTTCAGGATCTCACCAGATGGAAATCAAGATGTTGGCTAGAACTGTGGTTCTCATCTGAGATTTAGAGTTCTCTTCCAAACACTGGATATGGGTGAATTCATTTCCATAAAACAGTCTCACTGATATTCCATTTTTCTTTCTAGCTATGAGCTGGAGGCTTCTCTCAGCTTCTTGAGGCCACATGACCCTGAATGGCAGTTCAAAGCATGGCTATTTGCTTTCTTCCTGGACAGCAAGGACACATTTTTACACTTGGCTTTCTTTTAAAGCAGCGGTTCTCAACCTGTGGGTCGCAACCCCTTTGGGGGTTGAACGGCCCTTTCACAGGGGTCATCGAAGACCATCGGAAAACACATATTTCCGATGGTCTTAGGAACCGAGACACTGCTCCTCTATCCGTCTCCAGGCAGGTCCGCCCACATGCAGATACACCCACATACAACATGAGGAACTGTATTAAAGGGTAGCAGCATTAGGAAGGTTGAGAACCACTGTAAATTTAAAGGGTCCTCTGATCAGGTCAGGCCCACCTAGAATGATCTCTCTCTTGCCTTAACTCACACTATTGCTAGTTAATCATAGGAGTATTATCCAATTATATTCAAGGTCACCCCTCACCCACTCAAGAGGAGGGGATTACAAAGGGTGTGTACACCAGGGGGTAGAACACTGGTAGGGGCAGGAGCATCTTAGAATCCTGCCTACCATGGACAGTACATTTTTCCATGGAAACATGCATGAATGCCCCTCACCATTCTTGGCTTTTTGGCTTTATCTGAATGGGAAGGGGAATAATAATAGAACTTTAGGAAGAGTATTACATGATGAAAAAGCCTCAGCTGTAGGGAGAGACTGTTTTCTAAGAATGGCTTGCAGACATGTGAAAGGAGAAGCTGCCTCTCTTTTGTAAATATCATTCAGTTCTCAGTCTTTCATTGACTTCACCTTCATTATGTGTATAATCAACTGCAGCACCGAGATGCAGTCAAAACAGTATTTCATGTTAGTGTTTGTTGGCTTGGCGTGTGCTTTTGCATGGCTAGAATGAGAACTGTAAGAAGCTTACACTGACCTGAGCAACGTGCAAGGTCTCTGAAAGATGGGTCAGAAAGACTGATGGTGGAGTGTAGGGGCAGGAAGCAGGAAAGCCAGTGATGCCCAGAGAGTGAACGGGGAATGAAGAAGTCAAGATGCTAGGAAGTCTACCTAGTTGGTTATCAGAGAGCATCTCAAGCCAGAACGATGGGAGAATGGAGGAAGTCAATGCAGTTGTTATTCACAGTGGGATCATAGACCCTCAGTTGGAGAGTTTACCATTTTCATATCTGTGCCAATTACCTGGCAGCACAACCACCACAAAACAAAAATATCATAAGCATCTTAAAGCCAAATATGCCTACGTCAAAGTAGGCAAAGTACTTTTCCTACTTGAACTCTAAACTGGTAAGAACCAGAAAACATATAATTACTTAGGAAGCAAAAAATTCCCAGGCTTTGGTGGCCTTGTCTGTAAGGAATAGTTAAATTTTCAGGAATTTTTGCAACCTGGTTTTTAAAGACAGTCATTATTAAAATTTAAATTATAAAGACTTACAATTGAATAATTATATTAAAGGCAAAAGTAATAAAACTTGAAACTCATTGCTTCCTAATGATTTCATTTTACTATTACCCACGGTGTTCAGTTTATTTATGTCTACTATGTCTGTAGAGTGGACATGCTGTATCATGGTGTATCATGTGCCTCTCTCCCCAGCTCTGTGCTCAGTAAAGTCATATTGGTGGCTTGAATTAGTCCATGGAGTATTTAACCACCCAAATCAGGAAACACAACAAACCAGGGATTGATTTAGTGCTAAAGTTGAAAAAGATTTTGATTTAATTAATATAATTTAAAGAAGGTGACAAATAGTTTTACAGTACATCACATATCAGATTTAATGGCAATAAATTTATTAGGAAAGTAATGGTTGAGTTTGTAGATGCAGGTTGGCTTCAAATACAAAAATCTAGCAGAAATCAACAAAAGCATTCTGTGGGAATCAATTGACTGTAGATTTTTAATAAAGAGTAATGTATATTTGTATTATTAGTTATAAAATGTCTGTTAAACATTCTTTATATCAGTAAATTTTATTATATTAATCAAATGTTTATACAATATATTACATATATATGTATATGTATATCAGAATGTTAAACATTCACCAGCGTACCACTGGCCACTGGCTCTCAGCTAAAGATGTAACTCTGTATTAAAAAAACAACAACAACAACAAAAAAAAACATGGGCTCAGATCCTGACTCAGCCACTGGTTTATGAAATTTGGAAAATCACTTAACTTCTTGACTTCACATTTCCCTTCTATAAAGTGAAATATTAGTCAGACACTCTTGCCTGATAGGATTGCTGTGGGGAACAAGTAAAGTTATGGGTGTAAATGTTCTTTGAAAAATGTTAGCGGACAGGAAAGCCAAAGTCCTTGCCCTCCCTCGTGGAGCTTACATCTCTGTGCATCCAGGGAAGATTCCTGGAGCGGGTGAGCTGGGGGCCATCCAGAGATCACCTGGTGTGAGCCCTTCACTTGAATAATGAGAGGAGACACAATGAAATTTCTGAGTTTAATGTGCCTGACTGTGGGCATGGAGTGTGTATGTATATCCAGCATGGCATTTTTCCATTCTTAGCCTCAGTAACTTCCAGGGCCAACTCAACAGTATAAAACAATTAGGGGAAAATAGCATATTCCAGCATCCTGTTCAACATATAAACCAGAAATAACAACCCAGCACATTACAGGCAGGGTGATCTATTTATCTATGAGCATTTAAGAAATAACTCCAGTAATACAGCTTCTTGAAAGTTAGAGAGTAGGGTTGGTTGGTCTTTCAGGATCTTTGACACTAAAAAGGTTTAATATTTAAGTTATAAGAAACAAAGTACACATAAGAATTATTTGATTCAAGGTAAATATCTTTTCCCAACTCCAGTCTGAATATTAAAATCTCTTTCAATATCAGGATTTAACACTCATAATAAATCAGTTTGTCTGATTTAAAAGATTTTTCTTTGCCTTTGCCTTGTAAAGCTTTTTTATCTTTTACAATTCTGCACATAGATATTAATTCTTAGGTGCACAATAATTCAGTGTATTCCTGATAGGGAAAAAAATCTGCATCGACCAGCCAGTGTACATTGTATGGCTCTGGACCTGATATGTACTGGATTTTGCTGCTATCCTTTTAAACACCTAGACTAGGAGGCTACTGGGTCCCAATGAAATATAGACACATGGATCCATACCTCAAAGAGACTGCATTATCTCTGAGTAAGCCCTGATTGATGAGTGAATTAAATGTGGTTGAATAAGAATGAGATAACTGATCATGTAAAAGAGTTTCCTGCTGCTTTTGCATGGTCCATTTCATTAGCTCCACAAAAAACTGGGATGAGTTCCTGAGTTGCTACTGGGGGCTGCCTTCTGCCCAAAGCCCCAGGGTCCTAAGACTTGTACATGAGTAGGTGGAACTCCGTCTATAGTCATGCATTTTCTTCGATGTTTTTAAAACGTGATTTTCATAAAATGCCCCTGCTTTAAAGAAGAATTGCTGCCACAATTCCCCCAAAGTGAAAACCACATCTAGTGTAATTTCCCACTTACTTAATTTCTCTTGCTTATTTGGAGCGAAGAGTCTAAGTCATTGCATTAACATGCTGGTAGCTGATTGCACTTCAGGCTTTCTTCTCCTCTAATGATTTCAGGTGATATAGAAGTAGAAGAGAATATGATTAATGACAGAGAATCATTTCAACACTTCAGAGTTTATTAATCAAGAGTTTGATACACTGGGGCTCTAACTGGAATGCCAAATTGCAGGTGCTCGTGTGCCATTTCTAAACGAGCCTTAACACATGTAAATCTGCTGTTCGTGAAGATGCAATTATAAAATGGTGATAGAATGACTCAGGGCCAATTTGAGGCCAGCCCATTGGCTGTCGGAGTTTATTCCTGATTCGCCTGGACTTCACTCACCCCTGGAGCCCTGGGAAAGAGCTACTCCATGTTCAGCTCCTGGGAACCTTCCCATTTTGTTTTTGTTTCTCCTATTAACCCAAGTCACCAGGGAATGCTGGCACTCAAACCATACTCAATGCAAAACAATCAGTGAGGGCAATTGAAAATAAGCCAAAAGGATGTGAATATGCTGACATATTGTGCCTCCTTGCTGATAGACCTGGTCTGGCCTTGCTCTCTCAGTAAGAAACAGTTATAAATCAGTGACAGTCCCATCATTCATGCCCAAAAGATACCCATGAAAAAAGACCTGCTCTGGGGATGTCCCCATCTGTGTCCCAACCAAGCTATTTTTAGTTTATTTGATTTTGTGGTGATCAGGGTGGATAAACTCAAATCCCTTGTTATTTCGTGACACAGAAAAGCAATTTTGAATTTCTGTTGATTTTCCCAGTGTGGGAGTGAAAATATCACAAAGCCTGAGTTTTCCTGAGTCTTGCCTCGTCTTTGAGTCACTGCCTGCTTCGCTTTAGGAGAATCCAGGGTAACGGATGCTTAACTCTCAGAGAAAAAATCAAATTCCACTCTAAAACTAATTTAAGCCAATATGTTTGCTGGATTTCTGTATCATCAGAATTCTCTTTAATTTATTTGTGTTTGCAGGGGACAGGGTTAACAAATTTCCACCCAAATACATTTGTAAAAAAAAAAAAAAAAAATTAAAAGTAAAACTAAATATTTGACCTAAGCCTTGACCTGAAGCTCATAATAAAAAGACTCATTACTTACATCCTTAGCGGAAATATGTTATCAATGACAACAGACTATGATGTCTCAACTATGGATATTTTAAAGTGAAAAGTTCAATATCATTCCACTATGTTTTACCTGTAGACATAGTTAGCTTTTTTGAGAACTAGTTATTAAGAAAACGCTCGCCTGTGGAGTGGCCCAGATGTGCCTGGCTTTCCATCACATACACCGATCGAAAGAGATCCTGCAGAGCCTTGGAATATGGGATCACTGATTCTCAGGGTTTTACTTCCATATGTGGGTTGAGAGGTGACAGAACCTCATAAGGCAGAGGAAAAATCACTAAAATTGACTGTCTACTCACAGTTTGGAAGGAGCTTCCTGGCTCTTGGCATTCCTTCTTTGTGGCACTTCCATTCCCTGGGTAACCCCAGGAAGCCGTGTTCTCCTCAAGCCGTTGCAGCAGGGTCTTTCCTAAGCAGGAGTCTGCAAAGAGATCTTCTAGCTGTACAATTCCTAAAGAAAAAACCCAGACCAGGTCTCAAGTATTTGTCACCCAAATTCTACTGAACTGTCAAACACAGTCAAAGTGAGACTGAACTTTTCCCGAGTTTTCTAAATCCTTCTTGTAAACAGATCCCTGATGACTCTTTAGGTATTTTAGAACAGTACTATCCAGACTTTTTAAAATAAATTCTTAATTGTAAGAAATGTTTTAAACATTCAGTGTATACACACACACATATATGTATATATAAAAATATATATAAACATGGATTTGCTTATTCATAAGTGATATAAATGTGTTATTGAATATATACATTAAAAATAATCTCTAAAATAGAAACTTAATGGAATGAGAGTAAAGTTACATCAAACAAGAAGTTGCAGCGTTTCCCTCCTGTTCCCCTCCGTGCCCATGGACCATCAAGCATAGCCCTGGGTGACTGTGCTGGGCATGGAGACCACGGGCAAGACTCCCTCGACACAGCTTACAGTTTTAAGCTGAGAGCGTAGCTAAAATGGGAGTAAGCCAAGGTCACTGTAAGAAAGACATTTCTTTTAAGTTAGTGTCAGGTACAATCATTGAGAAATACGACTGTTGTTCTCTGTATGTACTTCCTTTCCTGAGTGTACGTTGCTTCCTAGATGATCTGTTTTTCTCATCTTTATTTCTTCCTGCCTAAACATGGATGCAGATACTGAGAGTCCCTTACCTTGGAAAATGAAGTTTTCCTCAGCCTCTGTATTTCCGGATCATGAGATGTGGGGGCTGTTTCCTTTTTGGTGGGCTGAACCACATAAACACCCCTTTAATTCACATTGCACTCCTGTAGGAGGTGATAAAAAGGAAGGTGTGCAACATCTGCCTGGGTTTCCCTGCTGAACATCACGAGCAGCTGTTGCAGCAGGTTTGAAAGAACTGCTTCTGAGAAAATCACTGTGAATAGCTTTTCTACATCTCCTTAGAGACTCTGGAGGTGGTGTGCTGGAATCCATTATTTTACGGCTGAATTATCCAGTTTTAAGAATTATTCAATCTCATGATTACTTTTCTCTCCTGTTGAGTCCTTAATATCACTTCCATTTAATTCCTTCACTGCCATGTGACCAGTGGCTGGGAAATAAAATCCTAATCAGCCAATGTGACTGCCTCACATTACCTGGGCTTGTCTAATTTTAGGACACTGCCAATATGTGCAAAGCCTTGTGCTAAATTATATGCTTAATTTATCTAATAAAAGTATTAAGTAGAGCCTGGCGGGTGTGGCTCAGTGGTTGAGTGTCGCCCCATGCACCAAGAGGTTGCTGGTTCGATTCTCCGTCAGGGCACATGCCCAGGTTGTGGACCTGATCCCCAGTGAGGGGCATGCAGGAGGTGGCCAATCGATGTTCTCTCTCATCAATATTTCTATCTCTCTCTCCTTCTCCCTTCCTCTCTCTCTAATATCAATAAAGAAAAAACATTTTAAAAAAATGTATTAAGTAGAAATAACCACACAACTATGTGATACACACTTAGGTTATATTAATAACTGTGTCTCAGAAAAAACAACCCCTCCCATAGATAAGAACTAGGAAAACCACTTTAACAGAAACTTAACTTTGTTGATGATTTCAGTGGGTAGAGAGATTTATTTCAAACAATGTAAATTTCTGAAAATATTTTTTAAAGTAATTTTTTTTATTTAAAATAAGCAGGTCCCTGGGTAATTTCCAAAGGACCTGTAGCCTCTGGCCCTCTTGCTTGTCTTTGTCCTCTTCTTGTTCAGCATCAAAACAACATGCCCCTCATTTCCTTAAGAGTAATTTGGCTTTTCATTTTTGCCATTTAGCTCCAAACTTAAGTAGCTGATATCTCTGTTAAAGCTTTGCTGTTTTGATTTTGAATAACCCACCACACTGAAGCCAGAGGGTTACCAGAGCTCTGCTGGTTTATCCTCCAACCCCCCCCCCCCCATTTCTCAAATGCGCACACACCAGGGAGGATTCTGCCAGCGCTCTGACAAGGGCAGGTGAAAGACCACTAGAGTAGCTTTCAGTCAGTCTTCTTTTTTATGGGTCAACAAATGGTCCTGTTCCCTTTCTCTCCACCTTGGCTTACCTTACCCATGGCCAAGTGCCAGCAGCTTCCTGCTTCCTGTCGTGTGTACATGGTTGTGATCAGAATCTATTCAGAGACAATCTATTTATTGTTTTACCCTTTTGACATACTCCTCTGGCCACTTTCCCAGTTCGAGATGAGACAAAAGGAGGTGTGAATGATTCAAGTCAAACCTCTGGTGTTTTGCTGAAAGTTGCATCAGGATGATACCACGCATGTCTAAGTGTGTTTCAGCTTAAGCGTTTAAAGTTTGGACTTGTGCAAATAGGTTCATAGAGCTTAATCACATCATGTATAAAATAATCCTGTGTGGTAGGGATTTTTCCCCCAATCCTCTGATAAAGAATCAGATGATCAGGAACTTTAAGCTACCTAACATATCATGGAATTAATGAATAATTATGCAAGAGCCTGAAATCATATTTCCTCACTTTATTTATTAATACTACATTATGCTGCAAAGCTAAACACAATCTCTAACTCACGTGTTCTTCCTTGAAGTACACTCTAATTTTAATTGCCATCCCCAACTTTTGGAAGAATGAATTCTCAAGCCAGGTATAAATGAAGCCTTGGAATAAACAACTCAAGGCTGCATAAACTATAAAGCCCACCCTTTTGGGGTGGTTTGACCAACACTGGCATGGGAAAGGCTGAGACCAATGAGGACTCATCCTGAGCTTAGTCAATTCCTCAAACAATCTTTCTGTGTCAATACTGGAAACAACAGGGATGGATTTTGGAGAGTCAACTACAGGGCTCAGTACAGAACCTGTCTACTCACGTGACGAAAAACTACCTGAGTGGGACACAGATTGAAGCCCACTGTCCCTACAGGAGCATGAAGTCATGACATTTCCTGATGGCAGCTTTCCAGTCTTACATCAACCGCATGGAGGAGGTTTGTATACATGAGGGTGTCCTGTGAGGCCCAAAGCCTTGTTCACAACCACACAGGCATCTTTGTAGAGGTACGTGAATTCTCAGGGGGGAGTCAGAGCAGTTGGTTAGCACACAGAAGGAACTGAGGGATATGAAAAGGATAAAATTTGTCAGAACTCAACAATTCTTCATATTCTTCTGTTTGTGAACCAGAGTGAGGAATTTGAACAGATTAAAGTCTGAATCAATGCTGCACTGTTAGTTCACACCCAGACTCTAAGTTGAGATGTGTATAGTGGGGAAGAAGGTGAGTCTGAATTCATTTCTGCTCTTTTTGACATCCTCATCTGCCAAAGACGATCACTACTGACCTCATCCTCACTTCCATTTTCAGATACTCAGAAGATTAATGTTTACAAAAACACAAGTGAGCTCATTCTGGGAAAACAACTTTCTTAAAAGAATAGATAATATTAGCTTTTGGCTGAAATTTCTTTATGTTTTCCAGAATTTGTGAAATTACTTTTAAAAAAATCATCTGCATTATTCTAAGATTCTAAAGCCTCTTATATTCTGGTTACTCTGAGTGACTCATTCTCGTTTGGTCTCTGAGTTATCCTGACAGCAGTGAGCTTCGACCCAATCTCAGATATTCAAGTGGATGGGGTAGAGGGCTGTGTGTTTCTGACAACTCATTGATGTTGTAAAGAAATGCTTTTTAGGGCAAAGAAAAGATAATGCAATCTTTTTCAAGTGAAAAGTTAATCTCTCCTAAAAGTTGGCATAGTTAAAAAATGAAAGTAGATTCAAGATATTTTGGCTCAATGGTTTCTAAACTGCTTCTCAAAGTCCTGGGTTTTCTTGAAAATGTCTTGGGGACTTCCTCAGATGTGACAAAAGAGGTTAAGAAGTCAGGAATTCTAATCCCATTTCAAAACAAGTAAGTTCTATTTTTATCTGTTTATAGACATGGGTCCCTTGAAAAATTTCTATTGGCAAAAGGAGTTCCAGAGCTTGAGAAAGTTGGAAAACACCAGTGTAGCTCTAAACTCCTCCACCACAGCTTTACAATGAACTAAAAGGAAGCTAATTTATATTCTTTGTCATCATCACTTTCTGATACAAAACCTTTAACAGCCCTGTATTTCCTAATTAATTAGGTTCAAGTTCCTGATTAAACCATTCAAAGCTCTTCATTTTCTTTTTAATTGTATCTACTATATTCTCTTACCCTTGTGTCCAACCAACTTGGACTTATTGTTACACGTCTCTCACAAATCCACCTTCCTTTTCTGTCTTTACTCAAGTTTTCTCAGCTTGCAATGGCTCCTATCCGGCTGCCTCTACCTGTCAACATCTTGTTTGCATGTTATTCCTTTACTCCCAGCTTGCAGGTTACTTCCGCATCACACGTGCCTGTGTCTCCCAGCAAACCACCTTGTCCTCCCCCTTACCTCCCCAGCCCTCTTTACATTTTCAGTGGCATCTCATATTCTATTCTGTTTTATTAATCTTTTCTCTTACTTGACATTTTTTTCATTCATTTGTTTTCTTCTCTTTTTTCTTTTCATTTCAAAATTAATCTCTGCTTCACTGTGTGTCTTCCAGAGCCTTGTATTCAATTGGTGCTCAGTCAATTTAGGTTGAAATTAAGACATAATATTGGCCTGGGTAGATCATTTGTGGGATTGAATTTGGTTTTTCTTTTGTCACTGAGAAAACTTAATATTTCCAGATTATGCAGCCACTTTTCAGTCTTCTTGATAAGATAAATATTCTCTTTCTACGTTCACTGAAATTGCAATTCCATTCATATAGCAGCTAGAAATAATCATTATCTATAAATATGTGCTCATCTCCTATTATTTTCAGCCACTCTCACTCTTCTGGACACACTGGCCTCATTGCTATTCCATGAACAGAAACACATATTTATTTTTGCCTCAGGGCCTTTGCAATTTTCCTTCCTGTGTGGCTTGTTTTTCACCCTCAGTTTAGACAAATCATTGTTTTTTTCTAACATCTTATCTTAAAGAAAACCCCATTATTCTCCATCCTCATTATCCCAACTTATGTTTAAATTGATTTATTGGCCAACCTAGCTGAAACTTAAGTTCCATGAAGGCAAGGACTTAGTCATGTTTACTGACATAACTCCAGCCTCCGGCACTAGAATAACATCTGGAATTTAAAACAGAGAGGGAGAGAGAGAGTTCGTTATTTATTTATTTATTTATTTATTTATTTATTTATTTATTTATTTAGTAAATGGAAAACTAAAGAAATTAACATATGCAGACCACAAGAGGGGTAGTGTGATTTCAGAAAGAACACTAGAGTGGAGAATAGATTTCAATTCCAGTTCCTGTTCTGTCCTTAACTAAAAAGTGAACTGAGTTAATGCTCTAATTTCAGTATTTTTTCTTTCTTCCCTTTGCAAACAAACTGAGAAGATTAGACAACAAGACAAAATTTTAAAAATCTAATTTCCTATAATTTTTTAAATCAGTGGCTGCTTCTTCAGTTAGGTTCATGGTATCGCCTTACACCATGAAGACTTGTAGGCTGCTGGCATGCACTGGAGGAAGTCAGCTTTCAGAAAGAATTGTGACATAGACAAGAAGTGACCAGAATTCACCCTGGAGCTGTTGATATGTGTGGAGCAGCTTAATGAAATGACAGCTCTTGTTTTGTAAAGCAACTAATGGACTTGACAAGAATCACAGTTTCCATGCAAGGACACTAGCAGTCCAAATAATGAGTCTTTAACTCACCAAGACTGTCATATCCTCAAAATGCATTTGTTAGGAGCTATTTTTGGGCCAAGTGCTTAATAAATTCAATAATCTTTCACAAAGTGCATTAGCAGTGCCTAGCTATGATCTTGTTGGATTATATTAGTTGCTTTAAAACAATTAGAGATAAGGCAGTTATTCCAAGGAAGTAGGGAGGAATGGAAAACCTGAACTAATTGGTTGCTTTTCTGAACTGGAATAGGGCAACAAAGCTAACTGAGATGCAAAGCCAATTACAAAATCCATTTAAGTGTAACAAATGAAGGTCTGAAAGACTAAACTACTAATTAAGGGCAGGAACATTAAAATTTAAAAGGTGACCATTTAGCCTTAGTCCAGTGATGCATGTCTCTTGCCAAGTAAATTGGTAACAGAATTTTGGGAAGAAGACCTTGCTAGAACCCTAAAGTACTATCAGGAGGCTAGAGCAGGAAGCATGAAACCAAGGAGTCCAGCTTTCAGTGGCTTCTTGGCTTCCTGGTTGACTCTCAGAATCAGGGATTTTTTTTTTTTTTACTGTGTAAGTTGCCACTGGCCTCTAGGTCAAGGACTTGAAAAACAGCAGACATCAAGCAAGGCAGAATTAAATAAAAACTAGAATGAAGACTCTGAGCTAAAGCCCTGTATTTTAGGTTACCTGGGTATTATTAGTAGGAAGAGCCACTTCAAGGTACAATTTCTAAACATGGCTGTCTCTGTTGTCCATCTTTCTTCACTGTGAGGATCTATTGTTACTCAGCACATAGTGTTACACTGTTTGAATTTCATCTCCTTGGCATTCAGAGATCCAAAGTTCTCTAGGAAGCCCAGGGTTGCACTCTCTACCATCTTACTACCCTCCCAAATAACTGACTGCCCTCTCATCCTTTCCCACTGCAACCTCACCGTAACTGCTTGTCCATTCTGTTCCATGTGTTCAAGAGGCAGCTCTTGGTTTATAATGGGAAGAGACCGTATAGATATTAGTGTTACTAGTTTGTGAAAGGCCAATGTGTCATCTTTCCAGAAAACCATAAAGCCTTAATAAAATTAGCATCAATTACTTACTGAATTTTATAGCAAGAGGAACATTTGAAGACAATTTATTCTAGAGCCTTCCTTTTTATCCACAATGAGCCTGAAGCTCAAGAACCTGGCAATTTTGAACAGTTGTGACACGGTGCTCTGTCCAGTAACCCATACTGACACCTTACCAAGTCATAACGTTAGAATATTAGACTTTAAGAAGATTAGATTTTGACTTCCTGGAAGGATTGAGGGAAGGATAGGCATGTTGGTGCCCCTTAAATCACCCCAAATACCTCTATTTACTTATAGGTAAGAGCAACTCTATTGCTAGCAGAGAGAAGCGTAAGATATTGGCGACATTTATACATCATCACAAGCATAGTCTTCTTAAGGACTTAATAGGACTCAAATCACACCAGATGTGAGCAGGAAAGCAGCATGGTTTAGGGATTCTGCTAGTCTGGAGTTTACACGTTGGCCTCATCAGGTTCTTGAACAGTTGCTTACCCTCATTTTATCTCAGTATCTTTATTTATAGAGATTTTAATGATATTTCAGTGATATTATAAAAAATAAAAATATATACCTGTGCATACTTATGTACCCACATATTTGGTAAAAATTCTAGCATGCAGCAGGTAGTCAAAAGAGTAGTTCTTGCTTTATTTTATTTTATTGTTTTTTTCTTCTAGAGAGAGAGAGGAAGTGAGAGATAGAGAAAGAGATAGAAACATCGATGAGAGAGAACATTGATTAGCCGCCTCCTGCATGCCCCTCACTGGGGATTGGGCCCACAACTGGGGCATGTGTCTTGACCGGGAATCGAACAAGCGACCTCTTGGTACATGGGTCAATGCTCAACCACTGAGCCACACCAGCCGGACATTGTTTTATTTTTATTAAAGTACAAATGGAGTGCTTTCTTAGTTATTGAGAAGAGTAAATTGCCTGAATAGCCACCAAACTACAAAAAGCAACCTTTCCCTAGTCATATACTTCCATCATGTCAAAGTTATCAAATTCAGACCTGCCGGAAAAGATATTAACACTTTGAATGGTACCTTTGCAAAATCAGGTGCCCGTTCTACTAGTACTATTATTAGAACTACACACACACACACACACACACACACACACACACACACAGTGAAAACGTTCATTTATAGTACTGAGATTATGTAAAGTGGAGAGGAACAAGATCCCCCTCCTCCTGAACCACCTGCAAGGGTGACCTTACTCCAGTGCACCCTCCAGAATGATACCCCCAAGAGCTGCTCACCCTTCCTCTCCCAGCTGCACAGCCATGTGATCGCTTGGCTGCCAGTCATCATCTGGAAGGTTCCCTGGACACAGTCTCTCAGTACGATGTCGTGTTCCTTTCACTTGTGCCAGGGCAAAGGTGGATGAAGGGAAAGCTATGTTTTCTTCTGCTGTTTCTGTGATTTTATTCCCCCAAACATAATCAGACAAGGCTATATGGGTATTTATGATTTTAATGAAGGATTGGGGTAATTTGAATAAACTGTACTGAAGAAAATTCAAACTCTGTGCTAACTATTGCCTTCCCATAGTTCCGGGGAAGCACCTGACCAAGCTGATCCCTTGTTAGGATGTTATATTTCCCAACCTTGCTCCCCTGCTCTAAAGGTTCCCCTCTCTCGAAGAGCATTTCTTTCATCTAATTACATGTTGATACCCATCTTTTGGGAATTCTGTCTGTTATCCTGAGGGTAGCAGTGGATTCCACAGGTTTGGGTTAGTAAGTGCAGGCAATGAGGATGGGGGTGGTCGGGCTTCATGTTTTGCCATAGCTGGTCACGGACACCTCAGGTCTCAGGAATGCTCAGAGGAGGGCTCTGCCCTGTTAGCTGGCCCAGCACCCTCTGTGCCTGGACACTGCAACACCAAAACAGGTCCTCCCTTGAGATCTCTTCACCTGTGTCGGTTATGGGCACACCTGTTCATGCTCCTGATTGTCCGGTGAGTAGCTGTTAAGTCAAGTGCAAATGCATGCCAGCATTAACACATGCCCTTGCCCCGGTTGCATGGCCTTTTCTCTGTAGGTCGACTTCCTATAGCATCTCCACTCGAAAACTGCCCTTTCCACATCTCGTTTAAACTCAACCTATGCCTAGACTAAAGTCCCTTTCCCTTTAAATGTTATTGATGTGCACACTGGAATACGCTGGAACAAAAAATAAAACAAATAGTTTTTGTTACATAATGGATCAAGCTTTTAGTCAAAGACTGAAGGAAATAAGGGATTTCCAGGCTTCTTTAAAATGGGTTTCACAATAGCGAGCCTGGTGCTCAAATGCCTTCCAAATCCCCTTTGAGTGCTTTTTAATCCCTGCTAACACGGAGCAGCAAATGAAGAAAATGTATGTCTTCCAGCTACGTGTTTTTCCAGAGTGAAGCACTGGGTACCCCATGTACTGTTCGAGCCGGAGCCATTAGAGGAGGACAGCCGTCTGAGCAGGCAGTAAAGAGGGTGGGAAAACATTTAACCTAATGCTTATTGTTTAGACTTGAAACACTGATGTCTGCAGTTAACAAGACGTATGATTGTATTGAGCAAGGAGGAGAAAGCTTTCCAATTCAGTTGAATGTCTATTTCTACAACATATATAATTGAATCACATATCTGATTAAATCAGAAAATGGGAAAATCTTTGGATATACAGCACCCTGTGATGACTGCCCTAACGTGAGTTCACTTGCTACCTCACTGCCAGCTCTAACACGGCAATTAGTGCTGGCAAATCTCTATTTGCTTACAGACCTAATTAGAGATCAAGAGAGTGGCTCACTTTTGATAATTGCATGGCTGTGGCCCATCTATCAGCCATTGTTAAATTGTTGTTATATTAATGTAAAGCTTATAATCATGTTCTTGCCAATTCTCCAATGCAATTAATTTACATAAAAGCCTCTGGAACCAAAATTAAAGTGATATACATCTTTGCAAAGGCTTCGGTTAAAACAAAGCTAAACAATAAGGACCTCATACATCTTTTCCCCCTGCATTTTTATGTTTACTGGAGTTAATAGTCAAACAATCATTAAAATGTGCCTAAAACTAATTAAAATTGTTATGCTCATACCTCATTTACTATGTACTATAATTTATTATTCAAAGCATTAATATTTTAAACTCCCTGTTTCAGAGTCCAGGGAGATTCCAGACAGTGGAACAGGAGGTCAGCAGTTCCCCTTCCTTCCAGGATCTGCATATAAATCACATTAATCTCACTGAGGCATTTGATATTGGCTGGGAAGAATGGATGGTAGAGGTAGGGACTGTCTGTTTTGTTTCTTCTGCTTAAACTAAATAAATAAAACACAGTCACGCATCATCAAAGATCTGTACAAGACTGCAAGCAAGGAATATTAAATGATAGATGCCACTTTTATATCAACTCCTAGACAGAGAAAAACAAAAATGTGTTCTATGCTGTATGCCAGGTACCGCCCCACTAAGACTTGAAGAGGCAGAGGTACTGGTGTGGTATTAGGGACCTTCAGAGTTTTATCAAAAGTATACAATTGATAGGATCATTTATAGCAGAGCCAGATAAAAGGATTCAGTCTATGTGTCTGACATTAGGAGTCATATTAATAATGGAACATGCTTATATAATTAGACTACTTACATTGCTACTCAGTTACCAATATCTACCATTTATTTAGTGACTACTCTGAGGCAGTGTCTTACATAATTTATCTAATTTAATCTATACAACAATACTATTATTCCTGCCATTTTAATGTTTGATGAGGAACCAAAGCTCAGAAATACGAAGTAACTTGCCCAAGGTCACAACAGTAGATGACAGAGCAGGAAATTAAGCTCCCATGTGTTTGTTTCTGAAGTCGACGATATTTCTGTTAGTCTCTGCTGATCATTCTAAATGGCTTTGATTCTTCTGGAGCTGATAGGTAAGTATTTCTTCCCCACACATCTCCTACACAGCTCACCTTCACAGACTTTGTTCTTCAGGTTTTTATTATATTTTACCACCACATCACCGTAATGCGGACCTAAAACTGGCACCCTGAAGAGATCGAACGTGAGTAGAAATCTTCTGCTATGAAAACAGCTGCTAGGAACCTCGCTAAGCCTGCTAAACTCAGAATATCTGGCAAATCCTTGGCTTTGCTCGAGTCAGCCAATGGGTGGAGGGATATTTCAGACTAGTTTACGGTAAAAGAAGATACTGGTTATTTTTACAAGACAGAGTACAAAATGTGCATTTTTCATGAAACGCATTTCTGACTTTTGATCTTTGACTTTTGCACTGGCAGTGTGAACAATTCAGTCCATCTTAGAGCCTATTTTCTTCATCATTTATAAAAGCAGAATTCTGCACAGGAAGTTCAAAGAGCACCCTTGCAGCTCTATTACCTATGATTTAATTTAGGAGAACTTGAGCCTAGACAATAATCACAACTTGGGGCTCATAAAGTTCAAAAAGGAATCATACATGTGCTCTGGAGTATTTCAAAAGGAAATTAGAAATGGGAAATTCCTGTACTAACGAGTGGTCATGTATTCAGCTTTAAAAACTATAAGAACAGACTCATTTTGTCAAAGAACTGTCCACGCGTGCGTGCAAACGTGCACACTCACATGTATGAGTGCACAGTTGCAATGTATTAAGCAGGTATAGCAGAAATGAGTGTGGAGCCAGGACTGTGGATGTGAACAAGTTCTAGGAATTCCATTCTCTTAACTTCTTCCTTTATCTCCACAAGAAACTCTGTAAAACCCAGGTCCCTGAAGACCATAGCTTAAAGATCACGTCAATGGCAAATTATTTCAGAGAGAGAGAGAGAGAGTCTAAAGAAATAGAAACTTGCCCAGCCGGTGTGGCTCAGTGGTTGAGCATCAACCCATGCACCAGGAGGTCGTCAGTTTGATTCCCGGTCAGGGCACATGCCCAGGTTGTGGGCCCAGTCCCCAGTGGGGGGGCATGCAGGAGGTGGCCAGTCGACGTTCTCTCTCATCAATGTTTCCATCTCTTTCCCTCTACCTTCCTCTCTCTCTAAAATAATAAAGAAAAGAAAAAAAAAAAAAAGAAATAGAAACTCCTCAGGGAGATCTCTATATTTATTTTACATAAAATAAAAGAAATGAAGAGTCGAAATGAAAATCGAGGAGAACTAGAGACAAGTTGTGTCATGCTGTAACAACAGAGCCAAAACTAAAGTGCATCAAGACTAAAGACTATATAACTGACTTTATATACAGTGTGAGGATTGAGAGGCAGAACTGTCGGTTCAGGTGGGCACTTTGGGGGAATGCTGTGGTTATTCAGAGGAGAGGGAATACTTCCAACGGTGGCAAATCTGTGAGGAGAATCAGAATAAAGCCAAAAACTCTGGATGAAAAGGCATTGAAAAGTAGCAAGAGACAATGCAACCTTTCTGAAGAATATGAAGAATTTATGAGATTTGTCCTTGTAGATATTTAGGAAAAGGATGAAAGATGTTCCAGGCAAAGGGAAAGGCTGCCAAACCCAAGAAGGGAAGAAAAAGAACACAATATGCATCTGGGAATGGCATATTGATGTTTTTCAGGAGCAAAGGCTGAAAAGGAGTGGAAGGTACGTTTATTCACTCAACAATTAATCATTGAACACCTACTATGTGTTCTAGGTACTGGAGGTGCATTTGTAGACCCAATCCTTGACATCATTCTATGAGATGACAGATACCATACAAGATACTACACAAGATAACAATACATATTATAGTAAAAAAGTATAAAAAGAAAAAGAACTCAAAATATAGAAACTTGAAATGGTGGGGTGAGAGTTGAATGGGAGACCTCAGTGAGAAGGTACATTTTGAATCAAAACTTGAACTAGTCATATGGATATATGAATGGAAATCATCCTTATCAGAGGAAAAAAACCACCTGTGTCAAGGTCCTGAAATAGAAGTCAGCCAGGAATAGGAGGGTAATGCGATAGGACAGTAAATAAAAGCGAACTTAGTATGAGATAAGGGGAGCAAGGTGGCCAGGGTCCAGTTCATGTAGGACCCATAGAAGATAGTAAGTGCATTGATTTCTACATGGATGATGAAGAAACCATTGAAGGGTTTTAACCAGAAGAGGAGCTTGATTCAATCTGCATGTGTAACCGCTAAATCTATCTGCTGGTTGAGAGAAGATAGCAGGAGGCAAGAACAAAAACAGGGAGATCAGTTAGAAAGCTAGATCAATAATCCAAAAGAGTGAAGATGATGAATGGGCAAAGGTGGTGGTGGAGGAGTAGGTGCTCAGATGCTGGGTGTGTGCTGAAGGTACGATGTGTGAAAGAGAGCTATTAAATATTACATCTAGGTTTTTATTCTCAGCAACTGAGAGAAAGACAAACAACTAATATGGGAAGACAAAGAGAAACTTCTTTTTGAGGGAAAATAGCAGGAACTCAATTTGGGGCATATTAATTTTGATATGGTTATGAGACATCAGGTGGAGTGTTAATCAGGCAATTATGAAATAAGCTAGTAAGCAGGACAAACAGAATAGGGAAACTGAGACAAATAGTTAAATGGCCAAGCAGTTTGCAGCCATCTGTAAATCCTATCTTCCCTAAACCAAGGACATTTGAGTAAATGGTTTACATTTCTCCTTCCCAACCAGAGGGTAAAGAACTTAAATCACCCTACTCAGGGAGATAGATCACAATTAGTACCATTTGTTCCAACCACAACCAAGGGCAGATGAAGTTAAGGGAATAAATCTCATTTTGATACATCAGCATAAAACTCATGAATATTCTGTTGATCTTCCCCTAAGACCTCCCCTAAATTCCCAGCCTTTAAAAACCCTCAAAATGAAGGTCCCAGCATAAGCTCTCCCTCCCAGAAGCATGCCTGTGAATTTTGCGTTCCCCTCTACTTCCCCCACAGGCATGCATCTTCTAAACTCTAAGGGAGTCCATGAGACTTGCAACCAGGGAGTAATGGGCGCAGCAGCTCATCCCAGGCTGACCCCCCTGGCCCTGTCATCAAGGTCCTTTTTCTCTGACTTCTTAGTAAGCCAAAGCAGCCTAGCCTAGGCCCATTTTCTCACCTACTCCCTCTTCTGTTGCTTCTTCTATCCTAGGCCCATCTTTGTTTCAATGTCTCCAGCCTTATTATTATTTTAAAAAATTTTTTTTCTTTATTGATTTTAGAGAGAGAGATAGAAACATTGATGAAAGAGAACATCCATTGGCCGCCTCCTGCATGCCCTCCACTGGGGATTTGGCCCACAACCTGGGCATGTGCCCTGACGGGGAATCAAACTGGAGACCTCTTGGTGCATGAGTTGACGCTCAGCCACTGAGCCACACTGGCCAGACTCACTGTCCGCAGCTTTAATAAATGTCCTCTAAAAATCATCTGGACTTGTGTGGTGGATCTTTCCTGCATGAAGTCAAAAACCCACACACTATCAGCTGGCCGTAGGTAGACCCACTCCAGTCCAGTCCAGGTCCCCTTTCTGGTAACAGATATATCAGATTGAAGTTTAGGGGAAAATTCTAGACTTGAGATAGGAAATGAATGTAAATGATATCTAAAACCATATAACCGTATAAGATCACCTAAGGAATAAGAGTAGGTGGAGAAGAAAATTTGCACACTCAGCCCTAGAGTTCTCCAACATTTAGGATCTGGAGACATAAAGAAACATCAGTAAAAGTAATCTAAGAAAGGGAGATCAGCAAAGTGAAAGAGAAATCAGGAGAGTTGTAGAAACCAAGAAAAGAAAATCTTCCAAGAAGGAGAAAGGAGAATCAACTATGTCAAATGCATTTGATATCCAATTAAATGAACAATGATAAATGACCAAGGCATCTAGCAACACAGAAGTTATGACCTTGGGGAAGGCAAGGTGATATGATTAAGGCAAAGTTTGACTGGACTGTGCCCAAGAGAGTGTATGAAGAGAAAAATGGAGACAATGAGCACAGACTCTTTGAAGAAGGTCTAGACTCTAGAAGGAAGAGAAGAAATGAGGCAGTTGCCAGAGGAAGAAGTAAGAACCAGATATGATTTTCCTTTCCTTCATATTTTTTTGAAGATGAAAAAATATAAGCATGATTGTGTGGTGATAAGAATCATCCAATCAAAGTAAGATTGGAAGAAGATAAATCCAGGGCAAGAAGATATTAAATATTAGACTGATAAATTTGAGTCTTGTTTCATAGACAAGGTGTACACACTGAACTCAGTAGGTATAGTATGTTCAAAATTGACATAAAATTAGTATTGTTAAAAGTGAAGGCTAGTGAGAGTCATGGCCTAAATTAGAGTCAAAATAGAAGGAATGCAGAGAGGAAAAGTGATTTAAATAATGTTTAAAAAAAACCAAACAAACAGAAACTAGCATACAACAACATAAGGTGGGTTGGGAGTGAAAGAGGGAGAAGTCCGAGTGAAGTGTAAATGTTCACTTATGGGTGATTAAGAGAATAACGGAAGTATTCCTGAAATAGGGAACTTTGGAAAGGGTGGGGTGTGGATCAGGTTAAGTGGCTGAGATAGGCTAATGCTGCTGTGTTCCCAGGGCATAGATATTCTGACAGGCAGTGGGAAATAATCAGTATTGAAGAGAATTAACTTAAGAAAATGCTTGGGCTCTTCTGAATGATTAAAAATCATAAAACATTAATAAACCAAATGCAAGAATCTTTTAATATTGCCCTAACAAGCTAGATTATTACATACAAAATAAAACAGTTTTGTATTAACAAGCTATATTATTGTTTAAGAAGTAAAAAGTAATATGCATTAATTGGAAACAGAGAGAATGTATGCCTTGACATTTTGATCTTAATAGACATAGCTAGTTTTATGGTGTTTGAGATATGGAAAAGCCATTGTCAGAAATGAGTGATGATACCTGAAACCTCGAGAATTCTCAGATAATAGATATAAATAATCACAAGTAATCACTGCCCAAGTATATTACTCCTAATTGCCTTCACCTCAGCCCTAATGTCTGCACTTGCTCTATGGTTCTCTCCAATTAATACTGTTTTCCCAAGACTTTGGTGTCAAGTCTTAGTTTTCTGATACCTGACTTTCTGACAGGTTCCACACCCTCACCTCCATCTTACACTTAGCCCTTCTATCCTACTTTCAATGCCAACCATCTCCCTTGCTCTACCCCAACTGCTTTTCACTTAGTCTCTCCCAGCCCAATACTAAAATAAAAGGTATTTAAACAGCTCAAGAAAAGCTTCTAACCCAGCTGTCAGCAACCTTGATAGCTTCAAGGTGCAAGAACAGATCAGTTATGCCACTGTATCTCAAGACATGGGCAGATAAGAAAAGGAGAAGAGGAAGGGGGGAGAAGAAAAAATAAGACATACAGAGAAGCAGGAAGAGAGGGTACATTCATCCTGGTTTGGATACTTGTGGCATAGGTCTTAATATTCCAAATGCCTGTCCAAGCTCTGGTGCAATCCATAGTTAATTTTTCAAATGTGTGTGTCATGAGAAAATAAGGTCAATTTAATGAATTTTTTATCATTCAAATTTGTTCAATTTATAGCTCTGTCATTTATTCTGAGAATATATCCTTCCTATGTTTTGCATTAAAATGCTCCATTAAAAATAATGAAACCAAATGACACTGTTTATTTTTAATTTCTGACAAACTTAAAAGTGAACAGTTAGGTGTATGAGTGTACTTGTTTAAATAAGTATGTATAGTTTATATATTATTTACTATGAAAAATTCTAAATTTCAGCAACTATGTCTAAATCAGTGAGTTTAGTTGGCAGCTACTGTTGTCTTTATTTAAGTGGCTGATTGAAGCAGAAATAAAGCAAGAATGGGGAATCTAAAGCATCTGAAAGAGCCATCATCATCTCAGATGCTCTAACATCTGTAAATCTGGGTACCAACCTGGCTGATAATCCTTAACTCCATAGAGGAATAGTTTCATATGCGTTTAGGCAGTTCCCTATATTTTCCTCTTTTTATTTCTATGAAAGTGCCTATTCAGATTTAAATGTTCCTTCATCTTGTCCAGGATGAACTTAAATGTTTCCTGCATCTGAAACAGTTTTTGCTTAGTTGTCTCTTGTGTATAATTCTCCCCATTTTTTTTCTCTGCTCTCTACTTACCTTCCTAGGCAGGTAATTCTAGGGGGCTTAATTTTGTTTGCCTAAGTATGACTGATCTCAGTTATAATATCACAAGACCTCCTAATAGTCACTCATTTTCTTCTGCTGCCTCTAAATCATTATTTTGAGCAAGCTTTGGTATAACTTTCTCCTCCTACTTTAGTTTTATCCTAGAAGACAGCAGCGTCAGCACTCAGCGTCAGCCCACAGTTCAATAACGTGGACCAACTTCTATTCCACCTCAATCTTTTTTGCCTATATAAATACAAAGAAAAAGAAATACCTCCACCTTTCCTTAGCATGCTCTCTTCTGGCCTTTCACATTTTCACAAGAAGTCAACATTTGCAAAAGGCAATGGTACAAAAGGAAAGAATGAAGAGAGAAGAGAGTAAGTATAATCGAGCATTTTCACTCTGCCAGGGAAGTCTATTTACTCACAGCAAGAGATGACCTTTCTCAAGAAGGACATCTTTAGACAGGTAGTGTTCCTGTTAATCATAAATTATCATTCTGCCCATAGCTTCTGGGCCTGCTCTCCTCACAAACACCAGAGATAACACAGTAATACGGGGGCATGCGGAATTCTCTTAGAATCATTGAATGCTAGAGCTGAAAAAAGCATTTAGAGGTCATCCAGTATATGAGTTATTCATTTCAATAACAATGACTTGAGAACCTTTCTGTGTGTGTGTGTGTGTGTGTGTGTGTGTGTGTGTGTGTGTGTGTTTGGGATTGGGGAGGGAAGGGGGAGAATGATTTGCCAGGCAATGTACTAGGTGATGAGAATGTACAGATGAAAATACAGTTGGGCCTGGCCAGTGGTTGAACATCAACCCATGCACCTGGCTCAATTCCTGATCAGGGCACATGCCCAGGTTGTGGGCCAAATCCCCAGTGGGGGGCATGCAGGAAGCAGCCAATCAATGTTCTCTCATTGATGTTTCTATCTCTCTCTCCCTCTCCCCCTCTCTCTAAAGTCAATAAAGAAAAAAAAAAGTAAAAAAAAAAAGAAAATACAGTTTCTGTTCTCTGAATAAATACTAGCCAGAGAGGTTAAGTGACTTAGCCAAGGTTATAGATTTAGTGCTATGAGGTACCCTGATCCTTAGTATTGCACATCCCTCATCTTTTTTCTTCAATACGTGTTTATTTACTCTCCCAAATCCAAAGGTATTAATAACATCTTCCCTCATGTTCCTACTGAATTATCATTATATCATCCTTATTCATCCTTGTGTCCACCACTGGCTAGGGGAGTGTCTTGAACATGGCACGTACTAATATTTCTTGTTAAATCTGTGTGTGTTTCCCAAGGGTGTAGACACACCATTATCTATGTTGGTGGAATTGTGTGTGTGGCAGCGGTGAGCATGGAGAAAATATGTAATTATGGAGGATTGGTCTGCTGTTCCCCCTGATTTCATGGTTCAATTATTTGGAGGTCAGTGGAAAGGTTAGAAGTGAGTCATTACATGCCAATAAAGGACAGTATTTTCAGACTTGCTTTATCTTTGTCTGCCTTGTGACTTTTAACCAACCGAGAACCTAACTAGTGATTTGCGTAGCTTCTCAAGTCTTACTAACAGAAAATACTTGAGGAACACTGTTTCCTTGGCTCACAGATTATAATTCATGGCACTGGCTGATAAAAAAGAGATTTTTAGGCTCCTTATTATAAACATTTATAGGGCTTTATATACATGTACTTATGAAATGTTAAAATGTAGCAAAAACAACTGGGCAAAGACAGTCAGAAATTAGAAAATGAATGTATATAATTTGATAAATAAAAATTTCATTTAACTTTTAAGACACTGTTTTGCATCACAGTTTTGTGAAAGTATAATAAATGATTTTATTTTCTGTAAATGAGACAATTACAGCTTAGAGGATTTGTCAGGGTATTCACCACAAATCAAACTAGTTTTCAGGAAGCACAATTTGGTAATAAAAATAGCACAATAACTTGCTAAAAATGGAAAAACACAAAGTTTAAAAGATTTTTAAAGGAAAAAATCAGATTAGAAATGAAACCCTCAGAATACATTACTACTCAAAATTTAATTGAACACTACTGGCTTATTGTGGTAGCTAAAACAAGTAGGATTTGGCCTTAAAAAAAAATACAGCATCCCCTCTTCAATTAGTTATCCATCCTTTCCTCATGAAGCCTATACTTTAACACTAAGTAACTTTGATATTTCCATTTCCTGGTTCAGAGATGTGCATGCAACCTAAGTTGGTTCAATGCAATGGAAATCAAGGCTTTCTGTAGACATAGTATCTCTTTCCTGCAGGATACAGAAGGGGAGCAGGTTCCTATGTAGCAACTTTCAGGTAAACACAGGGGAAGGCTGATGAGAATGATATCAACTCCTAGGGTCAGAATTAAAAATAGAGAAAGAAAAAAAACAAATCTTGGTCAGTTTGTAAAGAAGCCATATCAAGCTTCCCCTAAATGTCAGATTTAACTCTTCAGTTTTTTCAGTGAGTCCAAAATTATTTCTGATTTTTCAAATCAGACTGAGATTTATTTCTTGATTCTTGTAAAACTATCATTAATAAAACTTAGAGTCACCACAGTCTAAGTTCTGGCCCTTGTTATGTCTAGAACTTGGTTTAATCCTTGTACCTAGAAATGATTAAATTATTAGAGAATAACTCATGATAAGTAAATTAATAAAACAATCTTTTAAAATCTAGAATCACAACTTGATTATTTGCCAATAATACATTGTAAAAGCAGGTTTTTGTTTCTTTGGTAATTACTCTTTATCTCTGTCAAAAATCTACATGAGAAGCTAAATTTTATCTAGGAGTATACATGGTGCATTTGAATTTGGAATAAAACAATTATTTCTATGACTCTAATAAAAGATCTTCTGAAGTATATTTATATAATGCAAGTTCTGGTAGGTATCAATAACCATTATATGAAAAAGGGGTTCTCAAGGTCAAACTGATTTAAGAAATCCCAGGTTAAATAATTTAAAGTGCTTTTATTGCAAGACTTCTAAGAACCTTTCCTAAATTAACATGCTTTGTAAATATCAAGAGGAAGATGCATTATGGCTTATGCACATTCTACTTCTTTTTTCTGTCACCTATATGCTATGACACATAACAATGTGGGATTAATTATTTCTTATCCTGCTAATTTTTGCTTTAAAATATATTCTGAGTCCAATCACTCTCATCAGTTTCATTACAATGTACCCTGGGCTGGGGCATCACCATCTTTCAACTGGACTATTGCAATAGTCTCCTGACCAGTCTCACACTTTATACCCTTTACCTTGAATTATTTATTCTCCATAAAGCAGCCTGAGTGATTCTTTCAAAACTAAACTCAGATCATATCACTCACCTACATAAAACTGTTGGAGATGATGAATATGTTTATGGCATTGATTGTAGTGATAGTTTCATGGGTGTATACTTCTCTCCAGACTCATCAAGTTGTATGCATTAAATATAGACAGCTTTTTGCATGTCAAAAAATAAAAATAAAAATGGAAAAAATATGTTTATAAGAGTACTGAAAACAAACAAGCAGAAAAAAACAAACTAACAAAAACTGAATGGCTTGCCATGACACAGTAAAATTTAAAATTGTACCATGACCGAAAATACCCTTTTTTATGTGTCCTCTACCTCCACGCCTTCCTCTCCCACCTTTCTGCCCCGGTCGGTCATTTTGTCTTAGCCACAAAGACCTATCTGTTGGTCTCCAAACACGCACATGCACGCCTGCCTCCGAGCCTGTACCTTTTCAGCTACGTTCTTTGCGTTCTTTGCCAAGGATCCACCTGGCCTGTGCTCTCCACTTATTCTCATCTTTCCCCAGATACCACCTTCCCAAGTCACCCTATCAAAATAACCTTCCTCTATCACTCTACCCCTTTACCCTGTGACATTTTTCTTCAAAGCATCTTTCACCATCTGATATTATATATTTATTAGTTTATTTCTTTTCAGTTACCTTCCCTAAAATAGAAGTTCCGTAAGGATGGGGATCTGTCTGTTTTGTTACAGGTCTTTAACTGTGGCTTTCACAGGATAGGCATAGAATAAACTTTGTTGAATCAATGAAAACTCAAAGTGCCCTCTCCTCAGAAGAGAGGAGAGATGCTGACAAATTCTTCTTTTTTCTAGATGCCTTACTGACAGTATTTTAGTCTATTGGCAAAATTTAACTGAGTATTTCTTCAGAGTTTCTTCTTCCTGGTTAACCATATTCCAATCATGTTTTTCTTGATGAAACATTTCTCCCCCTAAAGCATTCTTACCTACACAGGTTAATTTTAGAATGGGTTATTTTGCCAGAAACATGGTCTCACTCATTACATGAGTTTTTAATAATTTTTTGTGAGCATATTTTAACTAATGTTGGGGCCACTTTGCTGATAGCTCTATGTAAAGACCACTCTTATTCACTGACTACATTAAAAATATGTTATATACTCTTAGCTCATAGGCAGTAGATACCTTATCTGACATTAAGCTTTCTAATTAAGAACTGGCATTTTTGTTGGTGGAAATAGAGTCAAACCTTACCTTACATGTTATTTCAATTATTCACATCTTAGGTTTTTCATGGTAAATTACCAATAATAAAAAGCTATCTTAGGGTCTTGTTAGAGAAACTAAATTAAATAAATCATTCAAAATGCCCAGTACCGTTCTTGATACATGATAAACATTCAAGTGTGAAAGATTTAACTGTTAGTATCACTGTCCAGCCTCTTTATTAGGCACCAATACCTAATCAGAGATCCTTGATGACAAAAGTCTATGCTGGTTCAATATGACTGTTTATATTCTGATGCAATGTATTGATTCTAATATAAATGAACTAAACGTATAGCCATGGCAATAACCCACAAATAAAACCTTAGTGTAGCAACTGCACTCCTACAGATTCTAAAATCAAAAATACTTCTCAAAGCCAAACATCTAAATTGGGTTGACAATTATTCTTAGAGGCATAAGAAATATTCTTAGTTACTGTTTCTGGTTATAAAAACAACCAAAAATAATGATAAAAAACATTATTGAAAATGACAGTGTTTTTTTATGCATATACGATGTTTTTTGCAATGTCTTATAAAGAAAAGACAGCTTTGGGGAATAGTGGTTAATAGTGAAGACTCTGTAGACCAAGATCTGGGTTGAAACCCAAGCCCTGGAGTGTTTAATGTATGTGACCTCAGGCAGTTTCTTCACCTCTTTGTCTCCCAGCTCTTTCATCTATAAAACGGAGAAAATACTTGTATCTATATCATCAGAATGACATGAAACGTAGATGAGTTGTTCCTTATGAAGCATCCACAATAAGCCCAGCACATATGGAATATCCTTAGCTAGTATTAACTTAATTATTTTAAATACCAAGACAAATACTGTAACCCTCATTTTATAGAAAAAGAAACTGACTTTAGAGAGACTAAGTGCTTTGACTAAAATTGCAGTACTTATTTTGTGATGGTACTGGGATTAGAATACAAACTTTCAAACTCCTAAAACAATAATATTATTATGGTAATATTGTCTTTCCTATTGATATAAAAAAATAGCACAGAGAACTGAACTAATGGGCAGATAACATACTCAGGATATACTATCAAGGTAGGTATTTGTTACCATGTACCAGTGTGCCAAGCCCATAGATGAAATAATGAAATATCTTCATACTTGTTGATAAATAGACTACTGCCCTCAGCCCTTCAGGTGCCCTGTCCCAACCCTGCCCCCCACAAATGTCTGTGCTGACCTAGTGCTTTTCTCTGGAACACCCGAACCTTTCACATTTAGCAGCTAAAGAATCAATGCCTGGTACCAGAGCCTTCAGATGCTGTTTTCTGCCTCTTCTGTTCTGAATATTTGGTGCAAGTGTTGTTTCTGTTCTTAGTATTTTCAAAATCATCACAGAACACTGAAGACCTCACAGGAATATTATGAGGATCTAAGAAAGTTATGTTGAGGGTAGCAATGACAAACTAGAAGATGTTGGCTATAAAGATGAGCTCGCAAGCTATTCAAGGTACAGAGCCACAGTCCCATGACAGAGTCTGAGCATCCCTAAAGGGTAACCTGGTGTTAACTCCTGATCTTCACATTACAATGCCGTTAGGATATTTTTAGAGATCATCAAAAGTTATCAATGAACTTAAAATCAACTGAGAATAAAAATATCACTCTACCATTCTTGTCAATATTATCTATCATCTATCTATCTATCTATCTATCTATCTATCTATCTATCTATCTATCTATCTCTCTATCTATCTATCTATCCATCTATCTAGTCAATTTCATTTTCAGCCAAAGTGTCCATTAAAGAGTAGCCTGGTGACAGTGCAGCAGACAAATACTTGCCTATGAAAGAAGGTGAAGGCAGGGTGCTTCCAGTTAGAAATAATGTGTAAATGTCAAGTGCTTAAAAGAGGTGGTGGGGGGGGGAGTATGGGGGAGGGAGGGAAACAAACTACTTCCCTTTTTAGAAACCAAGACAGAGTTGGTTTGAGAGTTTAAGTCAATGTGTTTGGTTTGAGGAGGGTTTTCCCTCCTCAGGAATCATAATGTGAGATTGTCCGAGTTAAATTTCTAGGCAATGTTCTCAGCAGATAGAAGTAAATTAAAAAAAAAAAAAAATTTGTATATAGTCCAATGATTTTTTTTTCTCTTTTTTCAAAGCTCAAAATTTTGTTCTGGTTATTTATGTTTCTAATTTCCATTTCTCATTTGAACATGTTTAACCACGTGATGTGTTTGCCTCACTAAAAAATGGAGGAAAATAAGAAAAATATATTGCAGTAACATGGGAAAAAGCACATTTCTCGAAACTAAGAAAATAAGTCACTTAAAATGCAATTCAGTATGCAATATACTAGGGGCATTTGGATGTCAGCTGTAATGAATGCCTGCAGTTCATCCACACCCATTAAAGTTTATTTACATCTAACTATCATTGCTTTAAAAATAATTATTATTCTACTTTAGAAAAAAAAACAACATAAACATTTTGGAAACTGTGTCTTTTGTCATAATTTTAAAGGTATTAATGTGGGGAGCTGTGCTTCTAAAAGGAATAAGAAAGCAGAAAAGAAATTAAAATAATTCTGAGGAGTAGAGAAGAAAATTTGAATTTAGGTACCTAAATATAGCTTTCCACAGCCTTCTGTATTATATTTCTTTATTAAACATAATAAAATAGATTTACCTTAATTTATGCTGACATAGCACTAATACCTCTGGCTCAATAATAAACATTATTGAGTATTTCTCTGTACATATAACTGGCTGGAACAACTTTATTGAATTATCCAGTTACTTTAGTATTGTGTAGACAAAAGCTTAATGACACAGAAATGTAGACACGATTTTCAAATGATATTAGTGGTGTTTGATGTCAAGTAGCAGAGAAAAAATTCAAAGCTTGCTATTATATACACACCCAATTATCAGCCCATCATGGCTGAATCTGTTTTCTTCTAGCATAACAGGGTGTGAAGATACTACAACCAGGTACTGGAATATCTATTTACACTATCCAGAGGACCAGCCCCAAGTCCACGTATACTGTTTACAGTCGTTTGGGGAAATAATTAGTGGAACAAACAGGCTCAATACTACTGAAAGCAAAATCCATTATCTCCCAAGCTTCTCTTAAAATGACAAAATTCAAAAACATCAGAATAACCTCTTTGGAAAGAAAACCGGTATCACTGCGTAATGTGGTCAACAGGTAAACACATCACAACAAACTCATCATACAGTTTCGTCTCCTCCCCTCGCAGGGTCATTTGAAATAGAAGCAAGAGCAAAACCACACCTGGTGCTTGGAGATGGCACCCCAATAGTTCCAAATAGCACGCTGCTAAGTGCGCGCTAGGCTTCTTTAGAGGACAATGTGTTTGCAAACTCACTGCCTTCCAGACTCTGACTTCACCGTAGGGAGTGCAATTTTTGTATACAATGTAGGATCCATTGGAACTATAATTTAGAAAATTTTCAAAATGGGGCAGAGTGTCATCTTTCTCAGATAATTTCTTTTTTAAAAAGTAAATTCTATTCTTTGCGTAATTCATGTTTCCTTTTGAGTAAAGGAAATAGTGGAAATACAGCACATTTTGCCTCTGTCCGCCTCAATCCTATCCATCTCGCCACCCGCTACAATTACTTTTCACACCACCCTGCATGAACTGGAGGGAGAGCCATTAAAACCCCGCCACACATTGGAAGCCGAGGCTGCTCCAGCCCACAGCTGAACTTAATAAAACCGTTAATGTCAGAGCCTGCCGGCCAGCTTCCCAGGAATGCCACTTGCTCAAAGTCCTTCCATTCCAGCCATGCATGTGGCATTTCATCCTTCTCCCCATGCAAAACCGTGCCATCTGCTACGAGACACACATATACCACATGCCAGTGACATTCTCCTTTAGATTCTTTCTTTAATATTTACTAGGAAATATACTCAACGGGCAGAGAGCAAGAAGAAATTTGAGCTCTACCTAAGCCTGCTTTTTCAATTTCTTGATAATTATTACATTCTGGCTCTGCACTTGGATGGTCAGTGAGTAATTTATGTGCAGATATCCTTAGAAATAAGTCTGTGGACATGTAATAAAAAAAAAAAAGCTCTGAGCACTGACACTCCAATAAACCAAAGGGTAATTGTGGAGTTATTTATTTATTTTTTTTAAAAAGGATGAGCAGAGTCATTAAGTCAATAATACCGAGGTCAGATGGAGCTGTGTGAAGTCAATAACATCGTAAACTTTTATATTGACTTCAGCATGGGAGCATGGTATTATCTGTGGCAAGTGATGGCAAAATAATTTAGGTCTGATACATTTGATCTAACAGGAAATGTGATGGGGAGGTTTCGGAGATGCTCCATGCTTTTGTTCATGTTGGATAAGGGTTGAATTCTACAGCCATAGTTGGAAATGCATTTAAAGTCATGTGGTGGGGGTCAAAGGAAATTTTGGAGAGTCTATCTTAAAAAGTAGAGAAAAATCCTTATCTTAATGTTTAATTCAAATTACACGCCCTGGCCAGTTTGGCTCAGCGGTTAGAGCGTTGGCCACGGACCAAAGTGTCGGGGGTTCGATTCCGGTCAAGGGCACGTACTTCGGTTACAGTTCATCCCCGACCTTGGTCATGGTCATGCAGGAGGCAAACAGTTGATGTGTCTCTCTCTCACTGATGTCTCTCTCTCTCTCTCTGTCTCTCTCCCTTCCTCCCTCTCTCCCTAAAAAAAACAAAACAAAACAAATTACAGATATATTATGCCTTTCCCTTTGGGGACATATGTAAAATATTAAGCTAGATATTTGTATACATTTTTTTTTTCAATCCTCACCTGAGGACATTTTTCCATTTATCTTCAGATAGAGTGTGAGGGAGAGAGAGACAGAGAGGGAGAAACATTGATGTGAGAGAGACACATTGATTGGTTGTCTCCCGTACGACCCCAAACCCCAACCAGGCTTGGAGATGAACTGCAACCAAGGTACGTGCCCTTGGCTGGAATTGAACCCACGACTCTTTGGTCCACAGGCCAATGCTCTAACCACTGAGCCAAACCGGCCAGGGCTGGAGTGCTTTTTAATAACAGATAGGTAAACTAAAAGATTCATATGTATAATCACAGTAGCCTCCCCCACGGGAGGAAGCATGATCAGTTAGGCACCAGAACCTGCCTGAAAAGCCAGATCAGAAATACTATAACCCATTATATTTGGTGCATACCATAAGACTATCTTGTTGATTATTATTTGGCCTAGTTATGTTTGCTGGTAGTGGAACACCTAGACGACTTTAGATTGAAGTATATGCATTGTAGTAAATACAAGCCTAAATATAATCAGAATTCATTTTCTCCTTATATAATTACTTGGTCAATTGTTTAAACATAATACAAATTATTTCACAGTTTACTACTCCTGGAATTGACTAATAAATAATAGATTTATATTTAATAGATTCTCAATTATTTTCCTCCATGTGCTATATCTTTTTATTAACTATTAATTCTCTTCTTGACTTCATTCAGTTATCTATCCACCTCACTCCACTAAAACTCACCCTAAAGCTGTCGATCACCTCCCCCTGACTAAACTCTATAATGTCCACTTTGGCAAACAGATTGATTTTTTGAAAACATCAATTGGATCATGCCAATTCTTACTGACTCCTGCTTTCTCCTGTCCCCTCTCTTGAGGAGCTGACCAAATTCTTAAATGCTCATGTCTCATGATTCTCGCCTCTGGTCTGTACACACTCTCCAGCTCGCCTCACACGAGTATTCCTGCTGAACACTCCAATCACACTAGCCCTCCCTATTTCCTTCAATTAGTCATAGTCCCTCCACCTGCACACATTACACCTTTCCTGAATGCACTCCCCTTTTTTCTCCTGACAAGGGGCTCTCGTGGCACCTCTAACTTCTCAGCTATAGCATTTACTGCAATTTCAAATTTATGCTAATTATTTGATTACTGAAGAAACTTGTTCTTTTGAACTAGTTTGTACACTCCCTGAAGACATGAGAAAAATGTATTTCTCTGAGCTATGAAACTCCAGTGTCCAGCACTGCACTTGGCACAAAATCGGCAGGTAATAAAACTCTATTCCATGAGTAAATGAGGAAATATTATTTCTGCTATGCTTCCTCTGGACTTTTATTCCACTACTGTTCACTAAGTGCAAGGAAGTTTAAGGAATAGACTTGAGATCAGGATGCAAAAAGTTAGCTACTGATTCATTTCATAAAATATAGATCGTGTCTTTTTCCCAAAGAGGTTAACAAGACAGTCATGATCACTATACTCAAAGAATTTAGGTTCTAATGTGATAATGGGCAAAAGAAAAGTAAAGAAAAAGCAAAGTAAACAAAATTACAGCTTGTAATAAGTGCTAAAAGGAAAATCCATAAAAGGGTGGGGTAAAGAAGACCAGGAGTGTCCCTGGGGTGGTCAGGAAAAGCATCTCTGAGAAGAGCGAGGAGAGTCACTCAGAAGGAAAAGAAATGAGCTGCATAGAAAATGAAGGAGGAAAACATCTCAGGTAGAAAGAGTAGCACATTCAAAGGCCCTAAGGTAAGAGTTGACCTTGCAAGTTCCATAAATAGAAAAAATGTTTCGTGAACTAAGCCAAGAGTGGCAAGGGATGAGAGAGAAGATGGTCAAGGTTCTGCAGACCAACATAAGGAGTTTAGATTGTATTTAAATGCAATGATGGCCCTGGCTGGTTTGGTTCAGCGGTTAGAGTGTTGGCCCATGGACCGAAGGGTCACAGGTTTGATTCCCAGTCAAGGGCACGTAACCTGGGTTGCAGGTTCAATCCCCAGCCCCAGTTGGGGTCCTGTGAGAGGCAACCAATCAATGTGTCTTGCTCACATCAATGTTTCTTTCTCTCTCTCTCCCTACCTTCCACTCCATCTAAAAATTAATGGAAAAATATCCTTAGGTGAGGATTAACAACAACAACAAAAAGCAGTGATGGCCATTGTCAGCCCTTAAACAGGAAGTGTCATCCTCTTATTTACATTTGAGCAAGATTACTGTTCCTTCAGCATGAAGAATGGATTCAAGTGGTCAGTAACAGAAAGAAAGAGGAGAACCAGGTTGCAGAAATATCATGGTGTGGAAAAGGAGGTAGTCGTGTAGATGAAGCAATGTGGACAGATTTGAAACATGTTTTGAAGGCAGAAATAAAAGAGCTTGATAATGTCTATGGGTGTTGAGGGGGAGGACAAAACAATTAAGGATGACTCCAGGTTTCCAGCTTCAGCACCTGGATAGATTATGATGGCATTTGCCTAGATGGACAGCTTGAAGGAGTGAAGAGTGTGGACAAGAGAAACAAGCAATATAGAAGACAGTGGGAATTTGGGTATCAGCCTTTTTTGGTCAAGACATTTTTACCTTTCTGTTCTGTCGCTGTGCATTTTTATCATCCAGTTAAAATTACAGATCTTTATTTATCTTCTATTGATCACTGAAAAACGGGATATTACCTTTCTCAATAACATGGACTATATAATCAATAGAGTCTAAACCTGATATGAATGCTGGATTCAGCAAAATTCTTACAACATATAAGGTCAGTGTCTACCCCAAGTCTGCAACATCCACAGGGGACACCATCACTGTAACAGGCCCACTGAAGTGAGAAGTGGAATCTGGCAGGGTGAAGGACTGGAGGTGTCCTGCACTAATTTTTTAAAAAATCCATTTAGCAATGGAGGAGAGAAGGGAACTCCAGCTGATTAAAACCTGTGGCATCAGAAGAGAGTCCAAAATGTCTGAGAGATGAACAGAGGCCGTGATAGCATCTAGTCAATATAATTCAATTAAAGAGAATGGACTCCAACAGGCTAACAGCACATAAAGATCACTGATGCAAAGTTTAAAAAGATAAAATCAATGACAAAACTAGACCTAGAAATGCTATGCCCCTTGCAAGAAATATGAGAAAAAGCCCCCTTTGAGAGATGCAAAATGAAGATACACCAGCTCCACAGGTGTAGTATACAGCACAGTGGGGAGGACAGAGGAGACAGTGGACAAAGATTCTACCTTCCCTTTTACTTAGTCTCCTCACTCTGTCCAGTCAGAATAGAGGCCATGGGTCATGAACTGAATTCCAGCCATGACATAAATGTTAGACACTAGTTTCTCCTTCAAGACCAACTGTCCTTGATTTTTATAAGACACAGAATCCTTTTATTTATTTATTTATTTATTGAACTTCTATTTATATTTATTTTGCATATTTAAAATATACTGGCTATTGTGCATGTTTAACAGTGTACATGATATAAAAGGACAATTATAGCTCATATAGTTCTTAAGTTATAGGCACATACACATTTTACATATATATGTTTTTTAAAAATTGTGGTAAAATAGACAACATGAAATTTATCATCTTAACCATTTTCAAGTGTACAGTCAGTAATTTTAAATATATTGATGTTGTGCAGCCATCACCACCATCCATCCCTAGAACTCTTTTTATCTTGTTAAAGTGAAACTTTACACTCGTTAAATAATAACTCCTCACTCTTTCCTCCCCCTAGCAACCAGTTCTACTTTCTGTTTTTGTTTTTGTTTTTAATATTCTGAGTACCTCATATAAGTGGAATCATATAGATTTTGTCATTTCAGTTAGCATAATGTCCTCAAGGTTCATCTATGTTATAGTGTATTGCAGAATTTTCCTTCTTTTTAAGACTGAGTAATATTGCATTGTATGTATAGATAAAGGTGATGAAACTAGGGACTCTGTCTCCTCAGGAAAAATGTATTTAAAATTGCATACATTCATCTGGCCAGTGTGGCTCAGTGGATTGAGCGTTGTCCCATAGACTGAGAGGTCCTGGTTTGATTCCCGGTCAGGGCACATGCCCAGGTTGTGGGCTCGATCCCCAGTAGTGGGGTGCAGGAGGCAACTGATTGAGGTTTCTCACATTGATGTTTCTATCTCTCTCCCTTCCTCTCTCTTTAAAAAAAAAATCAATAAAAACATTTAAAAAAATAAAATTGCATACATTCATTTACATACAATTGCAGGGAGTTCACAGCACTCCTCCCCATCCTCCAAACTGATCTCTCAGAAATCTGGGATATTAGGACCTGAGCTCCTTTTGTTTTAACATCAATGAACATGATCCCATAATAAAAATCTGGTTTGGGACCAGTCCGGTCTCCATCCGACGTCCTGTGTTGAGGGGGCAGCTGTGACACCCTTTCTCATCCTCTGCTGTAAATGGCGAACAGTCTTCACAAGTCCCGTTCAGTCTCTGGGCCTCCCAATATTTCAACAGCTTTTGATGTTGCTGCAAATGATGTTTGATCTAAAAAGTCACAGTGCTATCCTTTCAAGTACAATAATAACTAGTATTTATCACACACTTCCTGTGGTCAGGCATACTTACACCAACTTATGAAGTAAGTACTGCTATTAGCTCAGTCTTACATTTGAAGAAACTTTAATAAAGGAACTCTCCAGTGTTAACCATTTAATTTTCTCCTCAGAACATGGAAGACATCAATTCCCAAGATTTTTGCATGTAGCTTGGGCTCTATTTCTGGTTATGTCCAATGGGATGTGAATGGAAATGATATTCTTCCCTTTCTCCCAAAATGTTCCTGTGATGTTTTATGGTTTGCTACACACTCATCAGCTAGATTAAGGCAGATATTCTGCAGAGTACCTAAGGGATGCCAGACATCACTAAATGGAAGGGACATGGGTCCCTTAGAAGCCACCTGGGGCAGAGCGACCCAGGAAAGTGACCCAGGAAAGCCACCCAATCAGGAACATCTGAGCTGGATTTCATGAGAGCTAGAAATAAATAGACTTCTCTTGCTTAAGACACTGAAATTTTAGTGTGGTTGGCTCTAGCAGTGTGTATTAACAGCCTCAAGGAAGATATTTTTACACAATCATTTGGTAGAATGTGATTAAAACTCAAATTTTCTAACTTCAAAACACTCAAGTTTAATGACTACACTATGCAGCTCCCTATCTAACTGCTTGACACTTACGCTTTTGATAAAGATACAATCATTGATTACTTGCTTGAGATCCACAGATTTTTATGGAGAGCTGAGAGGGGCCTGTTCCAGAAAATTTGTGAGTAGAATAAAACAGTGGAATATTCGGACAGTATGTCTTAGAAGTGAAAGAATAGAGAATGCTTTCACAGTGTCTGCTCAGCCCCTGTCTTAATCTCATGATGGTTTGGCTGTAATATCCTTCTAATAGTCACCCGGAAAACTCTGAGCAAAGCAACATGAAAGCTTAAAAAGAAATCACAATTATTTTCACAGAATGGGTCTCTGAACCTTTAGGATAAAAAGAGCTTTCTGGGGGAATTAAGATAATTACTGAAGGAAGATTGATGGACATTATTACACCAGCATGAGTGAAATATGACGCCTTGTTAATGAGAACTGGTGCATGGGAAGACAGGGAAGAAAATCTTAATGGTATGTAAGAGAAATAAGTGGTTATTGCTTCAGATGGAATGCTATTAGGTCCTGGAAACTTTTAGGAGTTAAGAAAAAAAAATTTAAATGCAATTTGCTTGAATAAAAAGAGAGAGGAAAAAAAAAATAGAGGATCTGGGATTGAACTCTACTCTGTATCCTGGGAAACAGAAAAGGAACAGATGGTCCAAAAAAAGCAGAGATTTGCAAGTATGGAAAATAAACAAAGACTTTTATGACTATAAAATTAGATCAAGTTGGCTCTTCATATTGAGAGATGTTAAAGCAGAATGATGCAAAAGCAGTGAGCAGTAGAAAGAATCGTAGGTAACCTTCTTTTAATGGATTACATCTAGCTCAGATGACTAAACGATTTCTGGTTTTCTCATTAGATCTGTGGAACATATTGTTAGAGTGATTTCTTTGTATCTTGGTGAAAAAGAGAATGGAGCAATGACATTATATCCTCTTGTCTGAAGAGGAGGTGAAGCAATTTCTACCAACAATGGGCTCCATTCTTATCCTAGAGATTGGCTAACACATGGGAAGACAAAACCAACATGCATCCAATACTCTCTTCTGCCGTCCCCGCCTCTCCCAGTTAGGCTTGGAGCGTGAAGCAGTGCTATCATGTGTTACTTGTTCTGTCTCTTCTTCAGAGATGACCCTCCTGTGAAACTAGGAGTCAAGAGACCACAGCTAACTCACTTACACAGATGTCACTTCTCTCCATTTTGGTCTTTGGGTTCAATGCAATCATAATAAAAATAAAACAGTCTTTGTTGTTGCTGTTGTTTATCTGGGCAAGCTGATTATAATATCTGTATAGCAATGCATATAGAAACATTCTGACTTCCCTCCAGAATATATATATTAAAAAAAAAAATAGACAGACAATGCAATAGTAAAATGAGCAAAGGACTAAAACAGACATTCACAAAAGTGGATATTAGAGTTACCACTACATATTTGAAACATTGCTCAACTCCATTAATAATTACAGAAATGCAAATTTAAAACAAAATGGGATAATGCTACACAAACTCTAATACCATGTGTTGTTAAGGATATGGAGAACTGAACCTCTCATGCACTGTTGGTGGAGATTATATAATCTCTTAGGAGCATACTTAGCATTATCTACCACATCAAAGATGTACATATGCTATTCTTACATAAATATATCTAATTGCTGGAACCCAAAGTTATATCATAAAGCCTAGCTACAAGCATACCAGTAAAAAGGAAATGTTTGCCTTTCCAGCATCTCTAATAAAATACATAAATACATAGTGAGTAGGATGGATGATGTTCAAGCCAATCCATCTTATCTACCAAAGTTTGCCAAGGGCTGTGGCATGAGGAAAAGAAAAAAGGATTGAGAGAAGACACTGTGGCTAAGGTGCAGGAAACCGGAGGAAACAGTACAAGGTAAGTTCCTAGTAAAATGTGGGGTCCACACTTACGCAGGGCCTTTAGGTCTACATTAGGAATTTTGTTCTTCCTAAAAGAACAAAGGAAATCAGTTGAATTCTTTGGACTTTGTCGTAGAGAGATTATACTAAATTTGAAAAATGTCACTCTGGGTTTTAATGTGGAAAACAGATTATGGCAGAAGCAGCTACTCCAATGGTAAACTAGCTTAGTAGTTGTGCTTAGGAGGCATTACTGAAGAAGATGACCAGATGACCTTTCAACCCTCCAATGATGCCATGAGCACCTGCTCCTAACTCCCACATTAAATCCACTCTGCTTAAAAAATCTAAAGTGCTTTCAGTGTCTTGCAATTGAAATCTGACAGATTATCTATATCTGTATGTATCTTTATCTCTATCTCTATCTCTATCTATCTCTATCTCTATCTCTATCTCTATCTCTATCTCTATCTCTAACTCTATCTCTATCATCTCTATCTCTATCTCTATCTCTAGCTAGCTGGCTATTTAAAACTAAATTCACCTCTCTAGTTGGAAAATGTCTTCCAGGTCTTCATAATCATAATAGGAAGATAAGTTAGCTAACATGAAGTAGAAACATTTTCAGGCATTTTTTTTTAAGTCACTCATCCATCTGAGACACATTACTGAGTGTCCTTACTATGTGCCAGGCAGTGTTCCAAATACTTGGTATAGAGTAGTATATGAGATTGACATAATCCTTAATCTCACAGTGGAAACTTTGAATGAAATGAGGAAATAGCAATAAGCAGACCATATGAAAATGATGTCTTAGAAGAGCATTCTGGAAGATGAAGTAGCAATTATGAAAGTCCTGAGGTGAAACTTAACTGTGTCCTATTAAGAAGGCCAATCTGTCCATAACAGAATGGACCTGGCTGAAAGTAGTAGGAGATGGAATCGGAGAAACAGGCAAGACTAAGCAATGCAGGGCTCTGTGGACCATAGTAAGGACTTTGGATTTTGTGAGTCATAATGTGACAACATGGCCCTTGATTATCTGAGAGTATGGTCCAAAATCTCATAATTAACATAGTGCACTATATAGGACATCTAGATACAAATAAAAGAATTCTCAATTTAACCTGGCTTAACCATTAAAGGGTATTTTTTCGTTCACAAAATAGAATAGTCCAGAGGTTGTCCAATCAGGTATAACATGATCGAGGGGTTAAAATATGTAACTAAGATTCCGTTTTCCTGTTTATGCTTCTGTACTGATTACATGTGACCACATCCCCAGTCAAACTTACTCTCATGTTAATGCAAGATCTGCCAGCACCACCCAGAGCTCCACCATTCCCTAGGCCTTTCTAGTAGAAAAACAATGCCTTGGACTGTTTCCATGTCTTGGCTATTGTAAACAATGCTGCTATGAACATAGGGGTGCATATATACTTTCTGATTGGTGTTTCAAAACAGCCCAAAATGCCCACCAGTAGATGAGTGGATAAAAAAGCTGTAGTACATTTACACAGTGGAATACTATGCAGCTATAAAAAGGAAGGAACTCTTCCCTTTCGTGACAGCATGGATGGACCTGGAGATTATTATGCTAAGCGAAATAAGCTAGTCAGAGATAGACAAATGCATATGATCTCACTTATATGTGGAATCTAATGTACAAAATAAACTGATGAACCAAATAGAACCAGTGACATGAATACATGGTACAGATTGATAGATGTCATAGGAGAAGATGAAAAAGGTGAAGAGAAGCCAAAGAACATACATGCATAGCCCATGGACACAGATAACAACGTGGTGAGGGCCAGAGGGAGGAGAGAGCGGCGGTCTGGGTGGAGTGGAGCAAAGGGGGGACATCTGCAATCATATCAGCAATAAAAATAAAATATAATTTAAAAAACAATGTCTTTTTTATAACCCTCAAGGAAACTTTTCTAACCTAGAAGATTTATAAATATGTCACTGCATATCACTGGCTCTGGTAATTTCAAACGTCCATCCCACTATACAGAAGGATGGGCTATGGTTGCATAAACCAGAGCCTATTCCTAGAGCAGGGAGTTGAGTCAGACCAAACAACTTGGCTAAGGATGGAGAAATGGTTCATTCTCAAACAGTAAATTAGGGTATTCTTATTGGAAAAGGGGTATCTCAAAAAAGAGTGTTGTAGAAGATACCAGCAAATATCCACCAGAATAATTTTGGGGGTAACAAATCATATTTGTTTACTCTGGCTGCCATAACCAAGTACCACAGTCTAGGTGACTTAAACAATAGACATTTATTTTCTCACAGTTTCAGAGACTAGAAATCTGAGATCAAAATTGTTCGCAGGTTTGTTTTCTTCTGAGGCCCCTCTCTTTGTCTCATAGATATCCGTGTTCTCCCTGTGTCTTCAGAACATCTTCCCTCTGTACATGTATGTGCCCAAATTTCCCTCTTCTTCTAAGGACAATGGCCATACTAGATTTGCACCCACCCTAATGACCACATTTTACCTTAATTATTTACCTAAGAACCTCTTCTCCAAATATAGTCACATTCTGAGGCACTGGGAATTAGAACTTCAACATATGAATTTGGGAGAGGACACAGTTCACCAAAAAACACTAATAAAATATATGTTTCCTTTGTGGCTAGTACATGAACATCTATAAATAGATTCAAGAAGGTATTATGTTTGTAACAACTAACATGTACTGAGTGTTACTGTGTGCCAGACCTGCTAAGTGCTTCACAGGCATTACCTCACTTAATCCTCACATTAAATCTTGTGTTTTTCAACTAAAAAAGAAGAAGAGGAGGAAGATGCTTTCATGACTCCTTAGATCCTAAACTTAAAAAGAAAACCTGGGTTAATAGAGGGCAGCGATCAATCTATGGATTTTAACCACAGCAGCCGCAGTTTTTCCTGCGAAATGCTATTTTAGGGCTTGCTGATATTTATTGAGTGAAATGTGCCACATGGGCTCGAGAAGTGATTTAATGCCATGAAAAAGTGGGAAACTGAGGCAGAGTAGCACAGATCTGGAAAGATGATCCTTGACTGTGTCACCATGAATTCTTCATATATGAAATGTTTCACCTAAAAAACACATGTAAGTCCTACCCCACAGAGCGGTGGTTTGTAACCCTGGTTACATACCGCAGTGTCTGAGCCCCACTCGAGAATCTCCAGGAGTGAGACCTGGCCATTGGTATCTTCTATAAGCTCTGAGAACATTTCCATAGAGAAAATATGATAAAATACCTAAAGGATATCTTTACCAAAGAAGGAAGGGCTCCTGACTTCCATTCCTGACCTAGACACTGAGGACTTGATTCAGTTTATCTCTGAGACAAAGTGTTTCAATCACTTACACATGAGCACTACTGCACAGTGGCTGGTTCATGTTGAAATAATAACTAATGAGCCCCTCCCCCTGGCAATTAGTTCCTGGGGTTTCTAAAATATTTATAAGCACATATCATTCCTTGGTATTATATATAACATAATATTTGCCGTAAAGGAACTTATATTCCAAAACAGACAAACTTAAGAATAGTTTCAAACTCTTGGGAAGTATTTTCATTATTTATTAGAATTGTAAGGTTTTATTTTTCTCCAAATAGCTTAAGGTGAGTTACCTATTCTCTCACATGGTCAGAGGATGGACACACCATTTGGAAACTAAACTGATCTCAAGTGACCTGTTGTCATTTAGGACCTACCTACGCTCTTGTTTTTTGTTTGTTTGTTGGCCTGGATTGCCTAATAATCTTCACTAAACTAGTATTTCAATTGAGTTGAAGAAGCAGAACTTTAAACAATGACTTAATAGCTGTGAAATCCTCAGGCATTAGAAATGAGATTCTGCAACTCTAGGATAGATTTGAAGCTGACTTCTGGTTGGAATGCTACAATATATCTGCATGGCATGTTCAACATTTATACTGATATCACCCGGAAGGCAATGCTGCTTCATCTGTCTCCTCTAAGGATAGCAAGGATCTTTTATCTAGTTTATAATCCTGGAGCACAATAAGGATTATCACTATTCTATTCCACTGCAAGGGAGAAGTTAAAAACACCTGAAAGGTCCTTCTCTGCCCTCCCTTAAATAGAAGTTTAGTTCAGTTTATTTAGCTGAAACTTCTTTTATCAACCAGCGGCATGGATGAAGGGATCATGTGTTTCTTGGTTCCCAGTTTAGCCCCAGTACCTGGGACTACATGAGCCATATACAATTTTCCACATACATTTCAGTTGAATGTTTACTTAAACATGGGGGAAGTTTACACACAGTAACTCATTCTCCATGGCCTGTCGTGAGAAGGGGGTCACATGTGTCTTGTTCATCATTGTAGTCCTCAGTACCTAGCAATTTATAAGCCATAAATAGGCATCCACATAGGTTTCAGGTGAGTATTTACTTAAACATAAGATCATTTTATTGTATGCTTTAGGAAATGAATGCCCTTTTAATAACAGATTAAGAAATAGTCTCCCAAAAGTATGCTTAGGTCAATCTTGAAAAATGAAGACTTCATTAAGAGAAGAAGAATACAGTTATGCAAAAGCATGAATTCAAGAAAATAGTGACACAGTGAGTATGGAAGAGATCATGGCTTGAGCACAGCCTGTAGTCAGGAAGAGCCTGAAAATGAGACTGGAAAGAAAACCAAGGGCGTAAGTACTTGGGTCAGACTAGAAAGTTTGACCTCTGTTTTATAAAAAGGAGACAGTTGAAGTATGTTAAGCTATGGACCATGCCCAGCCGGTGTGGCTCAGTGGATTAAACATCGCCCCATAGGCTGAGGGGTCCCAATTCGATTCCCGGTCAGGGCACTGCCCAGTTGCCGGCTAGATCCCCAGTATGGGGCGTGCAGGAGGCAGCTGATCAATATTTCTCTCATATCGATGTTTCTATCTCTCTCTCCCTTCCTCTCTCTCTAAAAAACAATTTAAAATATTAAAAAAAATATATATATATTAAGCTAGTGGACCATGATGACACTTGCAGTTTAGAAAGATCTCTCTTGGGACCCTAGGATTGGAAGGACAAACTGTAACTGGACATAGGGAAACTATTAGGAGATAAAATATAAGCCTGACTGAAGATAGCATTAGTGAAATATTAGAAGTTTTCAAAAGATATTAAGGAGTTAGGACAAAAAGATTTAGTTACCATTTGCTTGTAAACAATTGAGGAGTGAGGGGAAGTCTCGGATGACTACTAGATTTATGGTATGTAAGACTGGGAGCTGCAGTTACTATTATTCTAAAAAAAAAAAAAAAAATGGGTAAGAAGCATCAGCTATGGGGGAAATGTGGCAAACTGAACCTCAAACATGTATACCTGTACGGTCTGTAGGTGTCACACTCCAGTCATCTAATGGAAATGACTACCTTTACTGAAAACCTACCAGACACGAAGCATTACCCTAGTGTAAACCTTACCTAATTTATATCTTATAATTAACCATGATAAGAATTATTCTCTCAAGGCCAATGCTCTGAGTTTTTAAATATTTTAGTTAAGACCAGAGCAAAACTAACGTTGAATGTCAAAGTCACAATAAGAACGCAGTTCTGACTATAAATCCAGTAATTCTACTCCCTACCAGTGCCTCACTGAGATTTAGAAGACAGATCAAGACTGAGAATATTGATCTGGGAGTACCAGCCATAAGTAGTAGCTGGGACCATAAGAGTAAAAAGAGTTCTTGCTGAGCGAGCCCGTATAGTGACGCTAGAGATTATTAGTTACCAGTAAGACTACAATGCCTGTGACATGGCCACCCTTGCCTTCTCCCTTTTCCTGCTCCCCCATATTGCAGTGCTATCCTTTCTCTCCTAATTCACTCTCACTGTTGCTAGATTAATTTTTTTTTAAGCATAGCCCAAATCATGCCACACACTGGCCTAAGCACTCATTTATTCAATAGATATTTAGTAGGTCACAGGCTATTGTGGAAATCATTAGTAAGAGGGCAATTTAAAAATAGTACTGTCAAAATAGAGGTTCTGATGTATTGTTGGCGATTATGCTCTCCCATATAGTGGGTTCCCTTTCCATTTTGATGATTGTTTCTCTTTCTGTGCAGAAGCTTTTGAGTTTGATGTAGTCCCATGTGTTCATTTTTTCCTTTGTTTCTCTTGCCTTAGGTGTTGTATCAGTGAAAATTCTGCTGCGTATGATGTCTGAACTTTTGTTGCCTACATTTTCTTCTAGGATTTTTATGGATTCACGAGTCACATTTAAGTCTTTTATCCATTTTGAGTTTATTCTTGTGTGTGGTGTAAGGTGGTGGTCTAGTTTCATTTTTTTGCATGCAGCTGTCCAGTTTTCCCAACACCATTTATTGAAGAGGCTGTCTTTACTTCATTGTATCTCTTATCCTTTGAGATGACATGGAGGGACCTGGAGAGCATTATGCTAAGCAAAACAAGCCAATCAGAGAAAGACAAATACCACATGATCTCGCTTATTTGTGGAATAAACAAAATAAGCTGATGAACAAAATAGACCCAGAGACATAGAAAGGAGTACGGTTCAGACTGACAGACCTCAGAGGAGGGGGGAGTGGGGAACGGATGAGATAAACCGAAGAACTTATATGCATGTATGCATAACCAATGGACACAGACAACAATGCTGGGGGTGCGGGATGGGGAGAAGGGTGTCTAGGGGGAAAAAAGAAGAAACATCTGTAACAAAAATAAATTAATAAAAATTGGGAAAAAATAGAGGTTCTGCTGCAGCACAGGGTAGTGTCTTGACTGCACTGTTGTTGTAAGGGTGGACAACCCAAATAAAGATGTTCTATGAACCCCATTTAGAAAGATAGGAAGGATAGACGAAAACAGGATCAAGGAAATGTTTTGGTAGAGAGGTTTTATTGTGAAGAGAGAAAGTGCGATGCTTTTAAGAAACTGGCAGATTAGATAGGGATAAATAATTGAGCTGTGGAAAAAATCAGGTGACAGATCACGAATGGCTTTGTGGGCTTAGCTCGGAGGTTTGGATTTTATCCTGAAAGAAATGAGAAACCATAGAAAGGTATATAACAGAGTGCTATGAACAGATTTACAATTCAGAAAACCACTCTTACGCTGATGGATAGATAAGTGTTAGATGCGCCTGGAAACAAGGTTATCAGTTAGGATGCTATAGGAATAATCCAGGTAGAAACTGATAACTATTGCTCCGGATGATTTCCTTAGCCTAACATTCAACACACCCTGAATTCTGGCTTTAATCTGCCTTCTCAACCTTTTGTCCAATATCTTCTTTTCAATAGACTATTCTTCCATCAGAAACTATCTGGCTGCTATAAGCATTACTCTCATATTCTGTGTTCCTAACTCCAGATCCTGGTTCAGACTATCTTTTATGGCCTAGCACACGACAGCACACTATAGTGGATGTTCAATACAAGTTGAGAGGATTAATAAGAGAAGAACAGATACTTTTGAAAATTGGTTTCAGGCATTTTATAGCTAAAGTAACATCATAAATTGAATTCTTGCCCAAATCTTTCTAGAATCCTTTTCCTAAAAGCTAAAATTATTTGATAATTTAATCCCTATGTTTAACCTTTTGAACTTGATCTCAATGAGCTAGTGACACTGTAGTCACTATTGGATAAATATTTTCTTTGTATTCTGTTAATTGATAGAATTGTCAAAAATGATGCTGATGCTGGTGAAATGTCATAAATAAATTCATGAATTGTGACTGCAGTTCCCATTCCAGCGCATTGGATTTCCTCTGCATGAACTCAGACAACTGTCACAGCTCTTGCTGCTGTACGGTTATTATTTTCTAACTTCTCATTATATGACTCAAGAACTTCAGCAACTGCTCTAGCTGTTGGGCCTTTTAAAATGCTCTTTGAGCCCTGGCCGGTTTGGCTCAGCTGTTAGAGCGTCGGCCCATGGACCAGAGAGTCCTGGGTTCGGTTCCCACTAAGGGCATGTACTACGGTTGCAGTTTGTCCCCGGCCCCAGTTGGGGTCGTGTGAGTGGCAACCAGTCGATATGTCTCTCTCACATCGATGTTTCTCTCTCTCTCTCTTCCTCCCTCTCTCCCTCCCACTCTATCTAAAGATAAATGCAAAAAATGTCCCCAGGGGAGGATAAATAAATAAATAAATAAATAAATAAATAAATAAATAAATAAAATAAAATGTTCTTTGAGATCGAAGGAAGTTAAAAGAAACTTTAAAGTGTGGTTGAAAATTCAAAGTGTCTTGAGAAAATGATTTAAAAATATGTTTTATGATAAACACTAATAAATAAAAATATAAATATCCCAAGACCAAACTTCATTCTTATCTGATTATAGAAATTGTAGTGTGGCTAATAAAATAAGGGTGTCACACCTACTACAATATTGCACAAATCATGAATTATACAAAAGGCAAAAATGAGACACGGCAATGGAATCAAACCTATATGGAAATAAATAAAACATACAAGCAAAGTAGCAATCATGTTGGTTCTGTTTAAAAAAATGTGCATATATAGCAGGCTCCTCAGAAGGTGAATGCAGTACATTAATGGCAACTATTATTTTAGACCTTCAGTGTAACTATGTAGTAGTTGGTGATTAACAAGTAAGTAGTCTTGCAAGTTCTTAGGAAGATAAAGCAGTGGTTTGTAAAATACTCATCTGCATTGAATGGGTCTCATAGAATGAAAGGAATAATCAGATGTAATAGATACTTTTTGGATTGACTATACTAGAGATTTTTAGTTTCCTTTTATCAGAATTCTTGATAATTGAAGGAATTCTGGTGTTTTGTTTAGGTTTTGCATGTCTGTGCATCTGTCTATATTGATGGGAGTAGGGAATAGGGGCATATAATTTTGTGGCCTGTAATAAAAAATATATAACTAATTGGTCTTAGTCCCTTTTCTAGAACAGTTTCTAAAAACCCTTGAAATTTCTTAAGTGATAAGAGCTATAAAGGTGTCTTGTTTTTAAGCATGACAACCCCTTTCAAGTACTCCTGAGGTTATATTTCTAAGGTGAATTTTGGAAGCCCTAAGTATGGGTTCTAGATGCCAGGGGAATCAACCATGTTACTAAAGGGTTAGAACTTTCAGTCCCAACCCCCTGACCTCCTGGGAGGGGAGAGGGGCAGGAGATTGACTTCAATCACCAATGGCCAGTGATTTAGTAACCACGCCTATGTAATGAAGCATCAGCTCCCCCCCACCCAAAAAAAGCGGGAGTGGATGGTGGAGCACTGAGAGAGAACATGGAAGTTCCACACCCTTTCCCCATACCTCACCCTATGAATCTTCTTCATCTGGCTGTTCCTGAGTTGTATCTTTAATAACAAACTGGTAATTTAGTAAGTAAACTGTTTTTTCTGAGTTCTATGAGCAGCTCTGGCAAATTAATTGACCCCAAGGATGAGGTCCAGGGAAACTATGATTTATAGCTTGCCTGTGGTCATAAGCGAAGGTGACAACCTGGACTTGGGACTGGCATCTGAATGTGTGTGTGTGGAGGGGGGCAGTCTTGTAAGGACTGAGTCCTTCATCTGTGGGATCTGATGTTACCCTAGACAAATAATGTCAGAACTGAGTTAGATTATAGGACACTCAGCTGGTGTCACAGAATTTTTTGGTGTGTGGAAATCCACACACACACATTTGCTATCCAGAGCTGTGAAAGGTATTGAGTGTGAATAAGAAAAGAAACATAGGAGAATGTAAGTTTTATAACATGTGAATTGGAAATGTCAAAAGCACTTTTTTTTTCCCCGGAGAAATCAGGCAAAATTCATTTGATCTTATCCTCTATCTTTATTGAGAGTCCATTCGTGAGGAATATTGTTTTATGTGATGAGTAGTGTTGACTTATATTAATGTCTCAACTCCTGCCTTAAGGGTCCTTAACAAACAACGCAAAGAATTGGCTTTGTGTGAAACCACATGTTTGGTAAACCAAGTGCCTGTCACTTCTCCCCATGTCCCACCACTCCTCTGTGACCTGATCACCCTGCCCAACCAAAACTTCACCTTTAGAGTTGAATACTAAAAAAACCCAGTCAAAACATTTAAAAGTGAAGGCATTCAGCTGGAGTCTGGAGAAGACAGGGGTTATCTTCACGGGTCTGTCCCTGATGGGCCGTAGAGTGCTGCCCAATTTTGTCTCCGTGATTTCCCTGGTGGTCAGAGTATTTCAGTGGCTTCCGGAAGAATCAATGCACCACTTATGTGACTCACTTTTCACCTTTATTAATCTGTCCCACAAGCAAGGTCAGGGTTGGGCTGAAGGAAGTTATTACATTTATTGGTCAGAATTAAATTATTCAGTCAGAATTTAAAGAAGCCACAGTATTTTGTGATCCATGGCGACTGGAGTAGCCTTCCCTAAGCTAAGAGGAGTCAGATTTAAGCTTTTAAATAGTGTTCACTGGTTGTCTGGGAAAAGGGCAGGGCAGGCACTTTATCCCAAAGGCATCCTAGAAACATGGAGTTTATTTTCTCAGGTCAATTAGACTTAAGATCTTCTGGTCTAAGACCTAGCTATGGGCATAAAGTAATTTCCACAGTTCCATCAGTGTAGTTCCACGAAAACCAGGAAGCGTTACCAGTGCAATCCCATTGTTTAATACAATCTTATTTTATATATGTTTCACATTTTCTTCTCACAGCACTTTGCAAACAATATCCAGAATTGCTTGCAAATTTCCTAAAAAGATTTTCTTAAAATGTCCAACTCCATGACTAATTAGCAGGTAACTATCTATATCCTCAATCCACATAAATTCCAAATAATGCACTTACTGTTTCTAGAAATCTGTCTGACATTTTCAGCAGAGCTGCTAAAATTAAGGTCATCCCTCAAACGTAATATTGCCCTCATGCCCAGATCCCCTCACCTTAGGGGCTAACCCCACCCCAAAATTAATAAGCTTACTTCAGGCTTATTAGGCAAAGCTTGATATTTGTTAAGACAATGTCTTCTTGAAATATAACACCCCAGGTCATAAATTTCCCTGAGTAAACACAATGATGTATTCAGAACCAAAATTCCAAATGGGAAGTCCATGCCCTTTTCCCAGTCACTAAATGCTTTAAGAGAATATCTTGACCTCAATTATCACGGATTCGTTTTTCCTACTTTTGAATTTTGCATAATTTGAACCATACTGTACATGCTCTTTTCTGTCTGAAGTTTTTTTCTGTTATATTTGTAAGATTCATTTGTGTTGAGGTATGTAGTTGCAGCTCATTCTTTTTTATTATTTTTAAATCGTCATCTGAGGATATTTTTCCATTGATTTTTAGAGAGAATAGAAGGGAGGAAGGGAGAGAGAGAAAAAAAAATGTCAGCATGAGAGAGACACATCAATTGGTTGCCTCCTATATGACCCCAACCAGGGCCAGGGATCTAACCTGCAACACAGGTATGTGCCCTTGACTGGGAATCGAACAAGAGACCCTTCGGTCCGCAGACAGATACTCTAACCACTGAGCCAAACCGGCCAGGGCTCATTCATTTTTATTGCCATATATTTCATTGTATGAATGTACAACCATAATATTTAACTATTCTACTGATGGCAAACACTTGGGTTTTTGCCAGGTTGAGAAAATTGAAAACAGTATGGTTATGAACATTTTTGTACATATATTTCAGTGTTCCTAAAGTTATATGCTTAGAAATGGAATTGTTGGGTGTAATTTTTTGTTTGTTTTTTTTCTCATATATTTAGCTTTACCAGACACTAACAAACAGTTTCCCAAAGTGATTATACCAACTTACACTCTAGCAAGGGTGTTCTTTTACCAATGTGACATTTTTGTCATCTAGTAGTGCTTAGTTCATTTGCATTGACTATAATTAGTGATGTATGTGGATATACATCCATTATTTTCCTGTTTGTTTTCTGTTTCCCTATGCTTTCCTTTTTTGCCTTGTTTTGGGTTAATCATTTTTTATTATTTTTTCTTCTATACCAGCTTGTTAATTATATGTCTTTTATCTATAAGAGTTTAAAACACGTCTATCTGATTTATTGCAAGCTAATATAAATTAGAATTTTTATCACTTTCTAGACAATGCTAGCATCTTGAAATATCCATTTATGATTCTCCATCTTTTGTATTATTGCTAAAATACATTTTAATTCTATATACATTTCAAACCCCACAAGACAGATTATTATTGGCTTGTACTGTTATCAATACTATGGATCTCTCTGAAATTATTTATATGTATACTCGTATTTCCATTGCTCTTTATTTCTTGCATTTTTCTCATTCCAAGTCAGATTATTTCTTTTTTACTTATATGAATCCCTTCAATATTTTTCTTAGTGTGGCTTTTCAAGCAATGGATTTTCTCAGATTCATTTATTTATTTATTATTGATTTTAGAGAGAGAAGAAGGGAGAAAGAGAGAGAGATAAAAACATTGATGAGAGAGAACATTGATTGGCTGCCTCTTGCATGCCCCCCACTGGGGATTTGGCCCACAATCTGGGCATATGCCCTGACTGAGAATCAAACCAGTGACCTCTTGGTCCACGGGGTGATGCTCAACCACTGAGCCACACCTGCTGGGCTCAGATTTATTTTTTAATGTCTTTACTTTCTTTCAATTATGCAGTACATTTTTACTGGGTAAGGATACGTAAGTATGTGATTAGTTTATTTCAGTACTTTAGAGATAATCACCCTACTGTTTTCTGCCTTCCATGTTTCCTTGAGAAGGCAGTTGTCAATCTTTTAATAACCCTCTGAAGGCAATGTGTAGTTTTTTAACTACTTAAAAAAATTGTTTGTCATTGGTCTTAATCAATTTTACTCTGCTGTGCTGACATGTAATTTCATATTCATATATATTGGGGATATTAAAAATAAAGTGTGTTAGTTTATTTTAAAGTTTCTCATCAATTTCAAAAGAGTAAGGCTATTATTTCTTCAAATATTTCTACCTTATACTCTCTCTTTGTTCTTTGATAATTTCACCATGTCTAATATAGTTCATATCTATATGAACATACTGCATATTTTGGGTGGGTGGGAGAGGGGGCTTTCCTCTTGGATACTCTCAATTAACTTACTCCATTGTATTAATGCTTACTTTCACTACTCTGTCCAATTTTCTTTTAAATATTTGTATTGAATTCATAAGTTCAGCTGTTACAGTTATTAGATCTGAGATATAGATTACAAGCCTTCTTATAGATTCTATTTTTCTGGTGAAAGTCCCCATCTTGTCATTTGTTTTGTTAATACATTAATCAGAGTTATTTTAAAGCCAATGTCTGATAACTCCAAATCTGGGTAGGACATTTGTAAATCTGTTTCTGTTATCCATTTTTTATTGGTATGCCCAGTGATTTTTGATTCAATGTTAGGTATTCAGTAAGAATAATTTGCAGAGGATAGACATGATGGTATCTTCCTCCAGATAGGGTCCATCTTATCTAACAGTGGGCAATTATAGTGGAGAATATATTATCCAAATTCCACCGGGACCTGAGCTGATTTGAAGAAATTTTCCAGGTTTGAAAATGTTCACTCCGTTTTTATCTGAATCACTTACATTCCTAGGTTCTGCCTTTCAGGGAGTTCCTAAGTGAGATCTTCCCTTGGTGTTTACTAAGGCCTGTCTTCTTGCTTTTAAAAAAGTTCTCTGCTTAAATTTTCCGCCTCTCACACAGTGAAGCCTAAGATTTGGGCAAGATTTTTGACAGTTTGGCAAAAACAGAAAATGTTCCTTTTGAGAATTTTTTCCATGTTCTATTTTTTTTGTAGCTTCACTGACATTTTTAGGTGATATCATCAAATGTAAGGTTTCAACAATGTTCTATATTCTTGAATATTCCTAAATTTAAATCTCTAGTCCTAATCTCTCTCTTCAGCTCGCTATCCAAATACAATAGGATCATTTTTGCCTGAATATTCTGTAGGGTATATGAATTTATTGAAGCCAATAATCAAAGTCAAAGTATTTTCTAAATGATGTTACTCTATTTTTTCATACTTCAGTTAATAATATTCATCAAATTATACAAAACTAATATGCCAGTTGCCCATGCATATCACCAAATCTTGTTCATTCCAAATTTAGTTATATATTCATCTTATCATGTTCTTTCTATTTCCACTCTATTGTACAAAATAAAGGAAGATAAAAAAGATTATTATTTTATTTTACCAGACATTTTACAGTATCTTTCAGAAATTTAAGCAACAACTACAATTTCTACTTAAAATAATTAGATATTATTCTGATTATATACAGGCTCTGAAACTTTGTATTGATAACACCTTTGAATTTGCTATTTATTTGACCTTATATTACATTAGAGTTTCTTTAGAGTTATTTCTAAAGACAATCATTCCTTATTGTTGAAACCATACTGGTACCCTTTGTTCCTTTCGATCTATACCGTGTTACAGGAAGTAGAAGTGTGGAGGATAAATACACTATATCCGCAGTAGAAACAATTGTATTCAGATTCCCACACAGGTAATTGTTGGAGAATCCAGGATGCCTGGTTTCGGAACCCTTTAAGGAGAACATGGAGAGGACATGGGGTGTTCCGGGATGAGAGGCACCTCTCATTCTTCAGGGGCTTCTTCCTTTTGTTCCCTGACTTTCGAGAAGCACTGTTCCTGTAACACTCCTCTCTCTTCTTCTTACTCTTATTTTTCTTCTCTTTATTGTTCTCCTTCTCTTCTTCCTGGCTGCTCCCTTCTCCCAAAATCAATTATATATTTCCTTCCTTTCTGCTCAAAGAAAAAAATTCCCTTCTGCTCAAAGAAAAAAATTCTGCAGAAGGTGAGGCAGAGGGTGTAATAAAATATGGAAAAAGAGGAGAGATTTGTAAAGTATATATCTTATGCTCTGAGAGTAAAGACAGAGGAAAATTATTTACCCATGTATGCCTTATCCATAATGTTTCGCTTGCATCTCTGTTGTCATTTGTCTTTAGTTTGGAAACGAGGCTGATGGAACAGCCCCTACCTGTGACTTGTTGCTCTGGTTGTGACAGAGAGACAATAAAGCTTTCTCAGACGTGGCATATACCCCCTTCTACTGACATTTTAGACCAAATGAATCATGTTGCACTAGCAAATCACATGACAAAGCTAGATACAAAAGGGTTAAAAGTGTATAATCTTCCCATAAGGTGAAGCAGAAAATACTTGATCAAAATAGTATTTCCTAAGTCTTCAGTTTTGGTCACAGTGTTTGCTATCTTCCCTTCTACTCCCATGATACACTTAACCCCTCTCCAAGGTAAACATCATCCAGCACTGACTGGAGGTGGCTCTGCTCTTTGTCTTCTTCATTCTGACACTGAGGCTGAGGGAGAAGGCCCCCTCTAGTGCTGCTCTTCTGACAGAAAGAAGACTAATGACAGAGATGCTGTGGCTTTCAAACCTTCCACACACACATAGCATGGGTCGTTCCGTTCACATTTTATTGACCAGTGCAAGTCCCATCACTGCACCTGATATCAGTGGTGGGATGATACCATCTCCTTGGTTACCTAGCAGGGCAACAGATACTTGGAAACAACGGTCAACCTTCCCAGAGGGAAAGAGATGCCAAAGCAGAAAGAGTTTGTAACAGAGAGTGGAAGACAGACCATACTGTGATTCCATGAGCCACGGGAGCAACAGACCCTTTTATGAGGTGCCTGAAGCTTGAGTCTGGGTGGAAAGAGGATGGATAAAGGCATCAAGCTGCCCCACACAGCTGTGAGTGTAAACAAAGTTTCTGTCAAAGCATCCTCGACATTATAGCAAAAAGTACACTTCAAATCAATATTGTTTGTGTGGTGTCTACAACTCACAAGCTACTTCTCTTCATAAGATTGAACAGGTATTTGTGAATATTATCTCATTTACTCTCCCAAAGTCGTTTACAATAATATGTGGAGATAATTGATATATTCTAATGTTCTTGATTTAACCTCCCCCCCCAAACTTGGAGAATAAAAGCATACCTTTCAAACATATAGAGAACATATATATTTAAGTCCATAGTCAACATAACAATAAAGAATTAGCATTAAAAGTTTTCCCATAAATGGCATAAACTACTTGAACTAATTAGGAATGTTTTGCTACCTACACCATTAAATATTTTCTGAATTTTTCCTTTCATATAATAAGATGTGATATAAGACTTTAAATGTGTTTGGAACAAGATTAGAAATAAATATTAGGAAAACAAAGCTTATCTGTTAGGCTATACTAGATAAATATCTAAAAATCAATAGTTTCTCATATACCTACAGTTAAAAGATATAATTGGAAAATAATATTTCATTTGAAAAAGCATTGTAGACTTTAAAGAGAGATTGAACATTAAATGTGTTGTCAAATGGAACTGAATTTGTATTCCAGTTCTGCCACTTATTATTTCATCAAATTGTTTAGCTTTCTAAGTTATAATTTCTTTCACCTTTAAAATGTAAATAACAATAGTATTTTTCTCATAAGATTACGGCAGAAAATAAGTAAAAAGTAAAAGTTTTAGAGAGCTTGCTATATATACAGTACAACTCTAAGGAATGCATGTTATCTTTGCTAATCGTGACAATGACTCCATGAGGCAGACAACATTATTTACCCTTTTTATTTCGATTTTTTAGGTAAGTAATATTAGACCCAAAAAATGTCAAGAAGATTGCACAGGGAGGGTCACTCAGCTACTAAAATCAATGATGGGATTTTAAGCTAGGCTGTTTGACCACAGAACCCACACTCCTAATAACTGCATACATCAATTGATATTTATTGAAGGGTTAATAAGTTCTTGGAATATGTCAATGAACAAAACAAAGATCTGTGACCTCAAGGAGGTTACATTTTAGTCAGTGAAAAAAATAAAAAAGAGAGAGTGAGGAGGAAGTCCTAGGAGATGTGGATCAAACCACACTGACAACTGAGAGATGAGCAAAGACTTGAAAGATACGGGGAAGTTAGTAAAGCAGGCACTGGGGGAAGAGCATTCTGGCAAAGGGATTCGAGCAAAGGGCCTACAGCACGCTCACACCTAAGGCAGGAACAACAAAGCCAAATATGCAAGAGTGACTGAGCGGGTGGCACAGTGTGGAACCACAAGGAGACAGGAGCCAGTTCTTCACTTATAAGCTTTTATAGGTATTTTTGACTATGCTCTAAAATGGACAAGCCTTGCAGTATTTTGAATAGGAATGACAAAAATCTAACTTGTACTTTACATTTTAACTTCATTTGCTGAATGGATTGTATGGGAACAAGAGCAGGGACACTTGCTTGGAACTATTGCTGTAATCCAGGAGAGAAGTTGTTGTATTGTACCAACAAGGTATTCATAGGAGAGGTGGTGAAACACAGTCATATAGATTATATAGTATATGTTATATGTTATATATTATATATTATTGTGTGTGTGTGTATATATATATATGTATAATAGATCCAATGATGAGATGGATTGAATGTGAAATATGAGAGAAATGAAGTTGGCAAAGATGTGTGGGTTTTATTTTTTTAACCTGAATTGACCCGAGCTGCTAGAATGAGGGAATTATCATCAACTGTGGTGAAAAAGCTGCAAAAGAACCATGTTTGGTAACAAAGACCAGGGGCTGATTTTAAACACATTGAATGTGAGAGATCTATTCGCTGTCCAAATGAAAATGTGGAATCAGCACTTGGATACGTGAATGAAGAGTTTAGGAGAAAAGTCTGTATTAGAGCTATAAAACTATGAGATTGGATGACATTAAGAAGGATGCAAGTATGAATAAAGAGATGAGAACCAAGCACAGAGCCTCGGAGTGCTCCAAAATTAGGACATTTTGGAAAAAGAAGGATCCAACAAAGAAGACTGAGAAGAAGCAACCAGTCAAGTCTCAGGAAAACCAAGAGAGTGTGCATGTTGTGGATGTCAAGAGATGAGAGTTCATTACAGAGAAGGAAGACAATTGTGCTAAATGCTACTGCGACAAATGTTTCTGATAAGTCAAATTAGATAAGAATTGATCGATCATTAGATTTAGCAACATGTGGATCATTAAGGATCTTAACTACACTATTGGCATTATGAGGACAAAAGCCTGATTCAAGTGTGTTTAAGAGAGAATGAGGTGAACTTCAAGCTATGTGAATTATAACTCAATAGGAGAGAGAGAAGAAAGAGAGGGGAGGGAGAGAGGAGAAATTGGCAAGGATATCTCATCAAAATTTTATCAGAGGGGTTTTACTACAAAAGTGAGCATATAAGTAGTATGAAAGCTGGCAAGAAGGTAAGGTCAAATATTTTCTTTCTTTTTTTTTTTTTAAAGACGGAAGTGTATTTTTGTGATAAGTATAATAGAGAGTAAAAACTTGATTATATAATAAAAATGAAGAAAAATGGCTGCAACAATGTGCTCAAATAGTCAAGAGATATGGAAAATATATGCAAGTGCTGGCATTGCCTCTAGCTAGGAGCACAGAATCTCATCCCTGATAAAGATAGGGAGGCGGGGCATATGGGTGTGTATGCTTCTAGATGTGTAGATGTGTGATGTGAGCCTCTGACACATCTCTTCTGAAAACGGTGCACCTCAGACTCTCAGTGAAGAGACATAATAATTAGTTGAAAAGGAGGAATGCTGAAGAGGTGTTGTGAGTTTTGAAAAAAGTGGAGAAGGGATGCCTTCTTGAACAGAATGGCAGGTTCAATTCCCAGTTGGGACTTGGACAGAAGGCAACTGACTGATATTTCTCTCTCACATCTTACATTCTCTCTCTCTCTCTCTCTGTCTCTGTCTCTGTCTCTCCCTTCCTTTCTCTCTCAAATCAATTGAAAAAACATATCCTTGGGTGAGGATTAGAATTTAAAAAAAAAAAGTGGAGAAGGTATGAAACAGTCACTTAAAAGAAGAAAAGGAGTACGAGGATGAGGAGATATATCTAGTTGCATGGCATCGCTTCGGGCCCACCTGAGGTCCGTGTATCACACTACAGGATAACTCTGTAAAGCTCTAAGTACAGTGCCCAGGACAGAGAAAATACTCATCATGTCCTACTTATCACTTGTTCTATTCATGTAGCCCTTCAGCACATATTATTGCATGCTATCCATCCTGTAGGCACAACCCTAAGACTGAGGGTGCAGCATAAATAAGAAAAATATCTCTATCTTTATGCACTTTACATTCTGGAAGGACGGGTTAAACTACACATATGCAAAATACCCAACGAGCTATCAGTTTAGATAGTAAGGAGTGCCATGAAGGAAAAGCATTAGAACAGCAATTCGTGATGTCAAAAAAGTTGTCTCATCGGAAGTGACATTTGCATTGAACCATACCTGAAGAGAGTGGACAGCCCCAAAATTCTGTGGGGATGGTATCAAAAACAAATAGAAAAGCAAGTCAAATGTTCGGAATCAGAAAAGAATGGGTTGTGTTGCAGGCAAGGAAAAGGCTAGCGTGGCTGTGTTCAGTGAGGTTCTGAAGCCTCAGAAACCCTGTCAGCCCTGGACAGGGAGTCTGGTGTTTCTTCATTGCAGTAAAAAGTGCTTGGAGGGTTGGCTGTTTGGGTGAACAGTGGGGGTGTAAAATGGGTTACAAGGCCAGTTAGAAAGCTGCTTCAATGATCTAGATAAGATGTGAAGGAGGTGAGGACGAGGGTCACTGTGACAGGAGGTAGGGTATCAGGCTTATCTTAGAGGACTTGCTAATGGACTGCATATGGCAGGAAGAGAAGGTATATGAAAGAAGCATAACACTTAGAATATCTGATCTCAGGAAGATGCTGAGACAATGACCTAAGATGAGAAAAGAAGGAAAACAACACACTTGGGAAAGGTCAGGGCAAGTGAAATCATCTTGTATGAACATGCCTATTTCTAGATGTTAATAGCCTTCCACTTAGAAATGTTGAGGAGGCAACTGGACATTCAATCTGGAAACCAGGAGAAATATTAGGGCTAAAGATGAAGATTTGTGAGTAGGGTTTCCAAATTTAGCAAATTAAAGGACAAAACAAAATGGGAGGTTAAAACAGGAAGTCCACTTAATTGAATTTCAGATAAACAATGAATAATTCCTTAGTAGAAGTGTCTTATGCAATATCTGGTACATACTTAAACTAAAATAATTATTTGTTGTTTACCTGAAATTCAAATTTAACTGTATGTTCTTTGTTTAATCTGATTATGTATGAGTCATCAGTATATATGGCAGAATATTATTATACTTACTTTTTGTTTGTCTTAAAACACCTTCAAAAGAAATGTATACAATTGATATTTACAGCAAATTTTTGAAAGATTCTGATAATTAAAAAGTTAAAACTTGCCCTGGCCCCGGTTGGGGTCGTGTGGGTGGCAGCCACTCGATGTGTCTCTCTCACATAAAAGTTTCTCTATCTCTCTTTCTGCCTCTTTGCTTCCTGCTCTATCTGAAGATAAATGCAAAAAGTGTCCTCAGGTGAGGATGAAAAAAATAAAATAAAAAGTTAAAACTTAATTTGGTTAATAGAACCAAATTAATATTCTTAAAAGCAATGTGCTAATATTTATCAAAAGCAGTCGAAAGGCATAAGGAATTCCATAATGGTCTACTCCAAACCAAAGTTTTCTCTGACATAAAAGGACTTGACTTGCTATCATTATTCAGTGTTCAGGTGCAGGTATCCCTGCAAAGGGCACCACAACAGTTGTTATCAGTCATAAATGTTTGATCATAGCAGAACCATTTTCCAGGACAGCTAGTTGGTAACACACTATAAAAGTGTTGATAGAGGAAGCAGCCCTGAGGACAGTTTGGAGAGAGAATCCTGCCCAGAGTCAAGAGGACGCTTTGTAACGAGCAAAGTGAAGTGAGAGAAAGCGCACTCTGATGTGTGGGCTAGCCTGGAAAGGTAGAACAATAACAAAAAAAGGGCAGAACACTTCTAAACGTAGATGGCACCTCAACTTTGGATTTTGATCATCCCACTTTGAAGAAAAACTGTAAGAAAAATATATTGCAACAGAAGAGGGCATCACTGGGAAAAGGCATCCAGTTCAATCCAGGCAGATCACCAAACTGACGTGGAAAAGGTTTTCCATCTCTGCTCCCCTGACTTTTGTGTCTGGTGTCAGTAATAACCATGTAATAATGAAAACTTAGGTTGTGCTGATGTTCAAGAGAACTTACTGGCAGATGCAGTCAAGGAAAGGACTCCGGGAGACCCCCCAGGGCCTTATGCTCGCTCATTTGTTAATATGATAAATGAGATTGTGGCACCAGATCCTTCTTTTTCCCTTCATGCTCCACGATACTTCCAGAACTTCCTAATTGCCTGTGTACATCAAATTTTTCTAATGATAACAGCATTAACTCAGGCTCACTTTTATTTTGGGCCAAATTATCATCATTGCACCATACAGAATTAATTAAAATGTAGCCAGGAAAGACTGCTGTGAACCACAGAGGCAGGATTTGATTCTAAAAACCTGTGGGAACTTACAGTGCGATCTGAGGAACAGCCAGCAATCCTGCACCAGAGCCCTGGCTACTGTTTCCTGCGCTGTTGGGAAGGGAGGGCCTGGCGGGCTGGGGGAACAGGACAGTGAGGACAGAGGGAACATGGGTTAGAAACCGAGATAACGGTATTAACAACAAGCTTGGGCTGTTCAAGTTGGGAGCATCATTTGGTGTAATTGCATATGTTCATCATTTAATATCTCTAGAGATTTAGCTTGAGTTGTGACTTCTTACATTTAATGAAGCGAAACTCTCCCAAGCCACTGCAAGACATATCTAAGGCTGAAAACCAGTAATTTACAGCTTTAGTGACCTTATTACAGTGTACTTTGTGCTTGGCTGCTCTTCACTCTTATCTGGGCCATTATCAAAGGCTCTGTGGAATATTGGCCATTAGCTACATGCAGACCAAAGGGCTTTGTCTTCAAGGGCTATGAGAGGGGGTCGAGAAAGATACTTGATATTTTATCTTAACTCCTAAGAAGAATTAAAATAGCAACATGCTCTTTGAAACACTAATATGCATGTGAATGGTAGTGATGAAGCAAAGTTTCCAATAACAAACAAGCCTCGGTGCAAAGGCTTCTAAAAGATGAGCTAATTACACTGACAGCCCAAATAACAATGAATATTCTCCACTAGCTGATGAATAGATGCCTGATTTTGAGATGCCTAACCTACATCTGTGCTATGGAAATGGAAATGACAACGGGACAGAAAACACCATCATACGTGCCAGATGCCAATGGCTCACAGTGGGAGGACAAGGAGCCCAGGGCTTCTCTTTGGATGGGTCTTTTTGCCAGCAATTAACTCCAAGGACTTAGACACACTTCAACACACATGTGTGCATGCCCATATTTATCCAGTGAACAGGTGGGGCTGCTACCGAGTGTGGGCAAATTTCTAGGCCTGGAGCCAGCAAACTTTTTCTGTACAGGACCAGATAGTAAATATTTTAGGCTTTGTGGGCCACATATGGTCTCTGTCACACATTCTTCGGTGTTTTCAACAACTCTTTTAGATTTTAAAAACCCTGTAAAATGTAAAAATAATTCTTAGTTTGGAAGATCATGCAAAAACTGACTGCAAACAATAGTTTGTTGTCCCTTATTCTAGGCACTTGACCAACACTCCATGACCAAAATTAAAACAGCAAAAAATAGCTTTGCCCTTAAGAGATAGGGGGGAGGGAAAATACATCATTAATATTGTTAAAAAGATATTAAAAGGTGATTTGTGCTACAGTGGAAAAAAAAAAGTAGATATAGGGATGGTGAGAGGATAACATTAAAGAAAAATAATATTTGGAAGAACAAAGACTCTCTGAGCTTTCATGATTTGCGATCATGATGAGGAAAGCACCTCTTGGATAAGAAATCTAGTGCTTCAGACGAGGCGATATGGTTCATGGCAATCTCAGATATATTAAGGTCAATACACTTGAAATTAAACGGAAGCTCGGCCACTTAGGCGTTGTATGGCCATGAGAAAGTGGCTCAGCATTGCTGGACTTTCGTTTCCACATCTGCGAAATGGCAGTTCTCATGCATGCCCTGCCACCTGCAAGTCTGCTGTGAGGCTCAACTAATTAATCTAGGGGACAGTGCTCTGTATGGGGTAAAGCAAAGGACTGATTTTTTATGACATCCTCATCGGAGCTGTGGCTACTAGAAAGGTGGGGTTTGTAGTTGTCGTGTGAGGTCTTTGTAGTTGTTTTGCTTATGAATTTCATGAAAATGGATGATCAGCTTGAAACAAATGATAAGAATATGGTTTCATGTTTCTGTGATAAAGAAAAGGGTATAAGGAAAAGGCAGCCTGTGAGTCAATAGAAAAGGCATTCTCCGCTGTGTAGTGATTTGAGAACACCATCCAAAAGTCCTATTTAACATACAATATTTTTACAAAGACTATTACAATGCCTACAATTTGAAGTATTAGTCTCACTCTCTTGACTGAGTTGAGTAACATGACATCTTGAAGGCTCCCATAAATATGGACTATTTGGCTTGTAATGGTTAACGCTATGAATTATAACCTGTTATTAGGGAACAATCAATTCTCTCTCTCTCTCTCTCTCTCTCTCTCTCTGTCTCTCTCTCTTTCTTTTGTATTTCATTTTCTATGTCATGTTCATCTTTGTGTCCAGAAATTAATTACTATAAAGACATTTATTGTTAGTATATTTTGTTAGTATTATTTGTTAGTATATTTTGTTTCTCCTCCTCCTCCTCTTCCCCCACCTCCCTCCTCCTCCTCTTCCTTCTGTTGCTGCTGCTGCTACAATAACTACTTCTGGGATGCAAAGACACATAAGGTAGGCACAGCCCTCAAAGGACCCACATCTATCAGGGCAGCAGCTGGTCATCCCCAAGACATACATACACTAAGATCTTTGAGATGTAGGAGGCAGCCAAGGTCATTCTCAGCTGCAATCATCTGGGATTCAGAGACAGGATTTGAAGGGAGCATTAAAGGACGATCTGGGATTTGAATAGGACAGAGGCAGAAAGAGAAGCAAGCATCCTAAAGGAGGCCAGAAGGGGAAGGCAGGCTAGCCTGCAGCATGTCCAGGGGCTGATGAATTAGCAGCCAGGTCTGGTCTTCCAACCAGATTCCAGGCAGGGTTCCATATAGAACATTCCTCATGCAGGGTCTGAACCTGTCATCGAGTCCCTGTCACCCCCTTCTGTGTGATGACATCAGTGGAAGTGGACGCGTTAGGGAGGCCAGAAGCTGACAAACAGGAAGCACAGGCGAACCTGAGCTTTGTTCAGCTGCTCTTGGTGGGGTTGGTGCTCCCTGCAGAGGCCAGTGGCAGCCGCAGCATCACCTGGCGGTCCCTGCGCGACCACCACCTGATAGGCCAGAGGAGCGCAGGAGCTTGGGAGCAGGGTGAGCCCGGGGAACTTGGGGTCAACAGCCCCAAATCCCTGCCCCGCCTTTGGGGAGGCGCCCCCCCTGCCCCTCAGCCCTCCCTGCTCCAGGCCAGACACTGCTGCCTCAAATCAACTTATCTGAAGCAGGGCTGGCTTCCTGGCTGAAGATTTATCCAACGCATGAAACATTGGGTTATGAGGCAAAGGTTCAGGGACATTCGGTAGAATGCATGTACAACTGGGTGTAAGAATTACCATGGCAGCCCTGGCCGGTTTGGCTCAGCGGTTAGAGTGTCGACCTGCGGTACAGAGAGACCCGGGTTCGGTTCCCGCTAAGGGCATGTACTTCGGTTGCAGTTTGTCCCCGGCCCTGGTTGGTCGTGTGGGAGGCGGCCACTCGATGTGTCCCTTTCACATCGATGTTTCTCTCTCTCTCCCTCCCACTCTATCTGAACAAAAAATGAAAAAATGTCCTCAGGTGAGGATAATAAATAAATAAATAAATAAAAAGAATTACCGGGGCAGCGATCTAAGCCGCGTGGGCAAGGCAGAAACCCACTGGTCCACTTGGCTAGTGATTGAGCTGGAAGGTGGACACCAAAGGGAAAGCATGAGACCCCAAATGTGGCTCTGGCCTTTTTATTTGTTTTATGTAAGGCCAACTTTGGGAACCTAGCAGAAAAACCTCTCTTAGGCTTCATGGAATTTTGTTAACTCGTGATCATCCACATACCCCTTGAAACTGAAAAATAAGCAGGTGCTCTATCCTGTCCCTTCCACTTAGCAGGTACTACAGAGTTTCCCTGTGTAAAATCTGGTAGTTGTATTCTAAAATATTAACAAAGCTAGATTGTAAAAGATAAAATGCTTTAGAGTCATTTTCCTTGAGGGGTTCCTATGATGGACTCAGTCCATTTGCAGGGAGAAAGGTGCACTACAAAATTCACAAATGGTGAGTACTCCCTGAATGCCAGGCCCTGAAGAGGCATGAGGGCATGTTAACACGAACAGCATCCTGACACGGCAGCAAAAGAGCCTACTGAGGCTGAACCCACAATGAATCTATTAAATAAAGGCCTTTTCTTTGCAGTTAGTCATAGACCTCCCTCCTCTATGTATTCTCTCTCTCTCTCTCTCTCTCTCTCTCTCTCTCACACACACACACACACACACACACACACACACACACACACAAAGAACAATGTATACTTACTTAAAAGCTATCTTTTTTAGAAGCAATGAAAGATACGGTTTACTTTTCCAGACTTCCTCGGACAACCTGTTACAAACTATTCCCTTTAACATAGCCTGCCGCCATTTCTTTTCTAAAGACTTCTTTCTGTATAATTAAAGAACCACTGCCACACTCTGGCAAGATTTACCAAATGTACTTTAAACAAACTTCCAACTCCATTTTAACAGGCATTTGTCTATATTTCCTCTCTTGTCATCGTGATTAGCAAGATACTTCTATGTAAACAGAAGTTGTCAGGGTTCTAACCCACCTGCCCCACTCCTGTGGGTGACTCACTAAAATGGACCAGCAGGAGAATCCTTTCTGCAATGTCATGGGCCCTTTGGTGGCCACAGCTGGGGAGCTGTCATTTAGAGAATGGGTTTGTAAAGGGGCAGGTCCTAGCCCTCCTCTCTGTTAGTTGGCTAACAAGCTATGGCCCAGGGTCACAGACTTTACACATATTATTTTTGAAATCACAATTTTCATATGAGAAAGCTCTTCCTATCTAGTTTTTAGTGCTCATATAGCAATTAGAAAGAATCCAATAAGTATTTATTGAATAAATATTAAATACATTTTTTCTCCCTGATACAGAAACTCAATTTCAGCAAGGTCAACCAACTTGGTATCAGATTAAAACATAGATCTGAGGATTTTTATCTCACCCAACCTGTATCATAGACTTCATATTTTTATTTATTTTTTCAATTACAGTTTACATTCAATATCGTTTTATTTTAGTTCAGGTGTACAGCATAGTGGTTAGACAATCATATACTTTGCAAAGTGTTCCTCCCAATATTTCAGTGCTACCCACCTAGCACTATGTATAGTTACTACAAGATTATTGACTATATTTCTTATGCTGTACATTACATCCCCATGGCTGTTATGTCACTACCAATTTGCACTTCTTAATCCCTTCACCTTTTTCACCTATTCCCCCCAAACCCTATCTCTCTGGCAACCATCAGTCCGTTCTCTGGATCTATGTCATAGACTCCATATTATGAAAGATTTCGGTTTACAAAGAAAACAGTTGTGTTAAATGCAGTGAATTCCCATATTTTAGGTATCAGAGATATAAATCTGCCAAAGGAATCTGCATAAAGTATAGTTAATATGATTGTTTCCATCACAGCAGGAAATCCGAGATTTAGTTGGCCTGCACAGCTTATCATGGCATTAGAATATTTACAATAATAAAAAGAGCTCACAAGCCCTACCACCTATGAGTATCCTGAGAACTTGGATGGGTCTCAATAGCTAAAGAAAATTTTTATACATCTGTCCGTTGTCCTTGTGAACAAAGACCTCCCAGTGGGTCTTCTTGGTGAGGCTCCAGCATCATTTGGGTATGTAGGGGAAAATATAGTCAAAAGTCGGAATGAGTCAGAAGATCTAGATTTCTCATTTGAACCTGACTGCTAACTAGCAAGTAAATTAGGCAGGCCACCAAGCAGCTGTGATAGCGTATCACCAGTTTCCCCACGTGAATAGGTATGGCCGCACTATCTAAAATCAAGTCTACGAAATTATCTTTCAGCTATAAAATACGTTTGCTTAGATGTAGAAAGTGTAGTTATTTAGTAAAGATCTGGGGGAAAGGGCTCCATTTTATTATAAACTTCATCTATCACACGTGTCAATTTAGCTTGCTAGAAAACTAAGCACCCAAGAGGGGAAGGTCAATGGCATTGGAATGTTCCTTGCTGCGATTAAATCATCTGCATGCATAGTTGATGAACCGCAGATAAATGGCAGCGAGGAAAATGGGTAATATTGATTGATTCCCAATTTTAAAAAGAACAAAAATATTTGATTGCCATTACATTTGATAGCCTCTGGTGAAAGGTACTATGAAATATTGATTATCCTTTCCATAATAAAGCTTAATCTCAGCACAGGCAGCTGAAGAATGAAGAAGGAAGAACTTGATTAACAAATGTTTCTTGAGTGACCATTATGTGGTTGAATTCCAGGCAGGGAGGGCAAAGAAATGCACACAAAGAAGAAAAGAAAAAAAAAAGGCATGTTTTTCCAAATAATCTAGAAAAAAATTGTTTCTGATTGAGAAAATGTGTCACTTTTGATTTTTAAATAATTTCTTAGTTGCCTAGATACGTAAGAAACATTCTGCTTTCACTTCCTCCTGGATTCACTTTGTCATTTAAAATATAAATACTTCATTCAAACGTCCAGAATTGGATTCCCCACATGTTCTCCCTCTCTCTCTCCTTCCTTCTACAATCTAGTTGATCATACCTCTGAATTATGACTTGACTTGAGACCCTCCTTTTGTCAACAAAGCATTAGGTAAGGTCTACAATGGCCTCCAGGTTGTTACTTTTTTTTTTCTTCATATTCCCTGTAAAATTTTTCTTTAATGACTTTGTCATACAACTCATTTCTGAATACAAAATTTTTATCAGGTCAATTCCCTGCTATAGCTACAAACTCACCTGAAGGATAAGATAAAAGTTATGCTTGAGAGACAAGCCTTTGCCTGATAGGTTTCTGCTGCCTCTATACCCAAATCTTCACTCCCTCTTTGTTTCTACACCACTGACAACTGACTCAAGGAGTGCCTCTGCTAAGAAACAGGCTAGGATTTGGTAGGTGCTTCTCAGGTATATTTCTTTGTACATTCAAGCTGAAATTAAACAAGATAGATAGATAAATATCCAATATCAAAATATATGTAATATGGAATTTAAAACTTTTTAAAAATTGTACACTGGTTTGGAGTATAATAACATAACATACCGGAAGATAGATATTTTTAAATGTACATATTAGATTTTTTAAATTCTTCTTTTTTTTTTTTTTTTATCCTCACCTGAGGACATTTTTCCATTTTTTTGAAAATAGAGTGGGAGGGAGAGAGAGGAAGAGAGAGAAGGGAAAGAGAGAAACATTGACGTGAAAGGGACACATCGAGTGGCTGCCACCTGCACGACCCAACCAGGGCCGGGGACAAACTGCAACCGAGGTACATGCCCCTAGCAGGAACCAAACCCGGGTCTCTCTGGACCACAGGCCGACACTCTAACCACTGAGCCAAACTGGCCAGGGCTAAAAATATTCTTATATGGTTGCATCCTAATGCTTCTTCTTACTATGCTTTTGGACATTGTCATAGCTTTTGTCTTTATTTGATATAATGGGGTTAATAATGTTTATAGAAAATTTCTATATATTAAAAAAGCCTGAATCTTTCTACTTAATATGCAGAAAACTTAACTAAGACTTAAAAAAAAAAAAAAGCCAGATAAGCTACACAATCCCCACTTTTATAGACAGAATCACAAAGCTGCTTCACAGGGCACCCAAGTAACCTGAACTCTAAGAACAACACAGTGCCTAATGCAAAAACATACAGTGCTTCAGTAGATGCTTGTTGATAATATCCTTTAAAAATGAGGGTTTGGCTCAGTGGTTACAGCATCGGCCCATGCACCGAACGGTTGTGGATTCAGTTCTTAGTTGCCCTCCTGGTCAAGGGCACCCAGTCGGGTCGTGCTCTCACATGGATATTTCTCTCTCTCTCTCTCTCTCTCTCTCTCTCTCTCTCTCTCTCTCTCTCCCTCCTTCACTTCCACTCTATCTAGAAATCAATAGAAAAATATACTCGGGTGAGGATTAACAAAAAATAATAATAATAAAAATGAGAGTTGTGCCCACTTTGCCAGTAAAGGCTCTAAATTTCCTGTTTGGTAGCTTGCAACTACCATGCCAGTTCTCTGATTTAAGCATGTGTCTTTATGTTAAAAAGATTGAAAACTCAATGTATTCAAGGACAAGGCAAGTAAAGCAAAACAATGCATACCTTTTCTAAAGACTTTTATTGCTTTGTGCTCTATGAGAGTGGGAGCCAAGTGTCCATTCTTCTGATTTCTCGAAAGCAACTGGGTGAAATCCTCCTTTTTGGTGAAATCTACCAATTTGAAAACATGTGAACTACTGAGTATTTTTTTAACCCCTATAGAAACAAAAATCTGGTCTCTGTTCCGAAGTTTACTTATCTTATTTAAAATAAGAACTAAAACTAGGAATGACAATTTAAGTTGTACTTTGCACAATGTATATTTGCCCAAACAAGAGTGTGTAGACCAAATATATATATGATCAAATTCTAAGTGCATCGAAGATACTTATGATTTCATGAAAGCCCATAATAAATCCTTTTGTCTTATAATGAGTTATTTCCAAATTTGATTTGATAAATTATTACAGAAAGAAGGTGATTGCAGAAAGAGTAAAAAGTAAAGAAATGGAATCATACAAACATGTGCCATATACTTGTTTTGCCACAAAAAAAAATTGCATGAACAAGACCATCTATTTTTCTGCTTCCACCTCAAAAATTTTTTATAAAAATTAAACCAGATAATATGTTATATAGTTTTAGTAAAAATTAAATAATATATTTATGCTTTTAGAGAAATGCTTCATCAAAGGTAGATATCACTAATAAATAGAGAAATTCTCTGGTTTGTATAAGGAATATTTCATATAAACACTAATGAATGCCAATTTTAAGGACATATAAGCATAAGAGAAAAAATAACTTAGATGTATCACTAATTTGTTGAGGTACTGAAATATGTATGAACTGACAATTTACTTCAACTTCAGTCTGTTCCCTAAGCTTGGTCTTTAGGCCATGGGAAGATTGTCAGAGTTTAGTCAAACATAACTAATGTCCTTGATCTAAAAGGTTATTAAATACCATAGCAGGTCATCATTGTCTCAAGAGACCTTTAAACATGTAATAGACAATTGTGTCTTGTAGGAATTAGGTGAGTGACCAGGCCAGTTCTTAGTTGCCCTCCTGTGGTTTCTTCCTTCTGCTGATTTTGACTGACTACCATACAATCTTAGAAAAAAAACCTGACACCTTTGTGACTTTATCTTGCTTCTCAGCAGCAAAGAGGGAATAATAATGTCCTCTCGCTTCTAACCTCATAGGAATTATGAGACAGAAGATGAGACATGAAATGATTTCATGAGAGTCCCTAGAGCATCTCCAGAGTGCTCTAGGGACTCTTGACAACAACCTTGTCATGCAATACAAATTAAATGTTGACATGGAATCACGGAATTCTGGTTAATGTTATTTAAAACTTAGTCTGTGGTAGTAAAACAGCTACTTAGCCCACAGACATGTAAAAGCCCTTCTCTTAACTTTAAAAATGTCACAGCAACTTTTTAAATTTACATGTTTTTATATTGTCTTGACTGTGTATACTAAGTAATGTATATACATTCAGGGTCACAAAATATATTCACAGTTTTAGAAAATATTCTTATAAGTCAGATGTGCTTATTCATCTAATTAAATGCAATGAAAATATAATGATAAGAGAAAAAGAACTGGCTTGGTATGGTCTAAATAAGAACTACTTATCAAATTTCTGCTTCTGTACAGAAAAGAAAAAAAAGAAACCACAAGGAAATGTACCACAAGCCAGATAAGCTACAAAAACCATAGATTTTTGAACTCCACTAAAAAGTTGAGCATGCAATCATCATGCAAATGCGAATCAAAATCACAACGAGCTATCACCTCACACCTGTTAGAATGACTATTACAAAAGACAAGAGAAAATAAGTATTGGTGAGGATGTGGGGAAAAGGGAACCCTTGTGCACATCAATGTAAATTGATGCAGCCACTGTGAAAAACAATATAGAGGTTCCTCAAAAAAATAAAAGTAAGATTACCATATGATCCACTTTTGAATATATATCTGTATGATTTCACTTATAAGTGGAATCTATAAAAGCCAAACTTATAGAAATAAAGTAAAATGGTGGTTGTCTGGAGCTGGAAGTGGGTGAAATGGGGAGATGTTGGCCAAAGGATACAAACTTTCTGGGACTATACTATAAAGTGTGATAACTATAGTTAATAATACTGCATTATAAACTTGAAAGTTGTTAAGAGAGTAGATCTTAAATGTTCTACCACCAAAAGAACAAACCAAAAAACCCTCCCAAAACACTATAATTAGGTAAGGTGATGAATGTGTTACTAACCTTATTGTGGTAATCATTTTGCAATATATATGTGTATAAATCATCATGCTGTACACTTTAAACTTGCTAAATGTTATATGTCAATTATATCTCAATAGAGCTGGGAAAAAATTTTAAGTGTTATAAATAAAAAAAATCAGAAATCAAAAATTCCCTGAATGTGCTTAAAGCACACTAGACACAACAGAGGAAAGTATTAATAAACATAAAGGTCAATAGAAATTAATAAAATTGACATATAAAAAGAAGAAAGAATGAAACAATCAGAAGATAGCATCACAATCAGTGGGACAATAACAAATGGTCTAATATATGTATAATGGGTTTATCAGAAAGAGAGAAAAGAGAAAAAGAGAGAGTGTGACACTGGCAATACTTGAAGAGATAATGGCTGATAATTTTCCCAAATTGTTGAAAGGCATCAATCAACAAAGTAAGATAAGTGAATGAAGCAGGACAAATGCAAAGAGAAAGACATTTAGAAACATCATAGTCACATTGCAGAAAAAGATCAAAAGGAATTTGAACAAATGCAGTAAGACGAATAAAAGTGCATACAGTGAACAAAGAAAAGTATGATTGCTGACACTTTTTCAGAAGTAGTGGAGGACAGAAGAAAAATAAATGACATCTCTGAGGTACTGGAAAAACTTTCTAATCCAAAATTCTATATACAATAAAAATACATTTCAAAAGTTAAAGCTAAGTAAAAACATATTCAGTAAGGCAATTGTGGACAAATTTGTCTCCAGTAGACCTTTACTACAAGAAATGCTAAGAGGAGATCTCAAAGACCAAAGGAAGTAAAAACAGGTGGAAGTCTGAATCGGTGGCGAGTAATAAAGAGAACTAGTATATATGTGGTAAATAGAAAACATTTTTCTCATCTTCTCTATGTATGGTTAGTGATGGATAGATGATGGATAGATAGGTAGGTAGACACACATATATACCTACATGCATAAATAGGCAGATTCGTAGATTGATAGATACATGGATAAATACTTATATCTACACACTTAAATTTATTTTAAAAGCCATTCACTGTTTAAAGCAAAAATAATAATATAAAATATTGTTTGTAGGTATGTAGAAAAAGTCATCTAGGGCAATAAAAGTATAAATGGCTAAGAAATTTATACTATAGAGAGGTAATCTGCTATTAAAAGTCAGATATTGACAGAAAATTAAAAAAGTAATAACCATTTATATGCTATTTACAGTAAGCACTCTTTACATATAAAGACATAGATTAAAAATAACTGGGTCACCCGGCTGGTGTGGCTCAGCGGTTGAGCACTGACTCATGCACCAAGAGGTCGCCAGTTCGATTCCCAGTCAGGGCACATGCCCAGGTTGTGGGCCAAATCCCCAGTGGGAGACATGCAGGAGGCGGCCAATCAGTGTTCTCTCTCATTGATGTTTCTATCTCTCTCTCCCTCTCCCTTCCTCTCTCTCTAAAAATCAGTGAATAAAAATAAATAAATAACTGGGTGGAAGAATACATACAATGTAAGTACTAAGCAAAACAAATCATCACGGCAGAAAATACTACCAGACGTAAAAAGGGATTTTCTATAATGATAAATGGGAGTATTCATCAAGAAGACAAAGAAGTCATAGTGTTTTGTTGTATTTTTTATTGTTGACATAATTTTCCCCACCCTTTGCCCACCTCCACCCACCCCTGCCTCTCCCTCCTTGGGCCTTCACCAAACTATTGTCCGCATCCATGGGTATGCATATATGTTCTTTAGCTATTTCCTTCACCTTCTTTATCAAGTCACCCCCCACCCCTCGGGCACCAGTCTGTTCCATGTATCCATGCTTCTATTTTGTTTGTCAGTTTATTTTTGTTAATTAGATTCCACATATTAGTGAGATCATATGGTACTTGTATTTCTCTGTCTGGCTTATTCACTTAGCATAATGCTCTCCAGGTCCTTTCATGCTACTGCAAAGGGTAAAAGTTCCTTCTTTCTAACAGCCACATAACATTCCATTGTGTAAGTGTACTACAGCTTTTTTATCCACTCATCTGCTGATGGGCACTTGGGCTGTTTCCAGATCTTGGCTATTATAAATAATGCTGCTATAAACATAGGGGTACCTATATTCTTTCTGATTGGTGTTTCAAGATTCTTAGGATATATTCCCAGAGGTGAGATAGTTGGGTCAAAAGGCAGTTTCATTTTTAATTTTTTGAAGAAATTCCATACTGTTTCCCACAGTGGCGGCACCAGTCTGCATTCCCACCAACAGTGCACAAGGGTTCCCTTTTCTCCACATCCTAGCCAGCACTTACTGTTCGTTGATTTCTTGATAGTAGCCACTCTGACAGGTGTGAGGTGATATCTCACTGTAGTTTTTATTTGCATCTCTCTGAAGATCAGTGACCTTGAACATTTTTTCATGTCTATTGGCCATCTGTATGTCCTCTTTGGAGAAGTATCTATTCAGGTCCTTTGCCCATTTTTTAATTGGATTGTTTGTCTTCCTGGTGTTGAGTCGTAAATGTTCTTTATATGTTTTGGAAATTAACCAGTTATCATATGTATCACTGGTGAATATGCTTTCCCATACAGTGGGTTCTCTTTTCATTTTGTTGATGATTTCTTTTGCTGTGCAGAAGATTTTTAGCTTGCCGATATATCTCCGAGGGCAAGATAAACAAATGGGAGAGATCATAATTTTTGATGTACCAAATAATAGAGCTTTAAAATCAATAAAGCAAAACTGACAAAGCTAAAAAGAGAGATAGGTGAATCTACAATTTTACTTAGAGGTTTTTAACATTACTCTTTGAATAATTGATAACATAAGTAGACACATAAACAAAAGTAAAAATATAGAGAATTTCAACAGCATTCTCAACCAATTAGATCTAGTTGATAGCCATAGAAAACCATACCCATTAACTGCAGAATAATTGTTCAGTGGATGTGAACTTCACCATGATATGCTAGACCTTAAAGAAGTCTCAGTATTTTTTAAAGAATCACGTGTATACAGAGAATGTTCTCAGCTGGCAAGTAAATTCAATTTGAAATTAATAACAGAATATTATCAGATAATTCTCAAATATTTGGAAATTAATCAAACCACTTCTAAATATTTTATTGATCAAAATATCACAACAAAAATTAAAATATATTTTGAACTGAATGAAAATGAAAACACAACATATCAAGATAGTTTTACATAGTAGCTAAAACAGCTCCTAGAAGAAATTTTTACCTTTAAGAGCATATATTATAAAACAATGGTAGAAAATCATTGAAATGTGCCTTTCCTCTAAAAATAAATAATAATAAAATAAAATAAAACCTAGACATAAACAACAATTAAACCATGGAAGAAAATAAAATGTGAGTGGAAATAATTGAAATAGAAAATATGCAAACAATAGAGAAAATCAACAGAGCAAACTTTGGCTCTTCAAGCAGATTAATAACATTGACAAACCTCTAACAACACTGATAAATAAAAATGAGAGAAAATAAAATTTGAGTTCATTAGAAATTTAAGAGGGTTCATAACACAAAATACTACAGATATTAAATTTATGATATAGAGATTTATGAACAACTTCGTGACAATAAATTTGACAACTTAAATAAAATGAATGAATGCCTTGGAAAATTTTACTAACCAAAATTAAAACAAAATAAAAATCTTAACACTATGTTTATGAAAGAAATTACATTTATAGTAAAAAAAATTCTAGATGTCTTCACTGGTTGAACTCTAGAAAATATTTAAGTGAGAAATAATACTAGTATTATACAAACTTAGAGAAGAAAGATTAAGGGTACAGTTTCTAACTTATTTAACAAGCCAAGCATAACTCTAATACCATTAGAAGAAAAGAAAATCGCTGATAAATATCCCTAATTAAATAATAGAAAATAAATTCCAACAATTATTGAAAAGCTAATACATCATGATCAATGAGATGTATCACTGGAATGCTTATTTTGTTTAACGTTTGGAAATTAATCAATGTAAATCACCACACTAAAAGAATAAAGGAGATTGTGATCTACAGAAGTGATGAAGCAAAAAACATTTGGCTAAATTCAATTACCATTCATGATAAAAACCCATCCAACTAAAGATAGAAGAGAATTTCTTTAATCATATATATTGTAATGATGAGAAATTCACAGTTAATATCATTGTTAATAGTGAAATAATCTATAATTTTTCTTTAAGATTGAAAATAAGACAAGGATGTCTACTCTGCTTCTAGGTCCTAGCAAGTGCAATAAGACAAGTTAAGCAATAAAGGTCATAAAAATCAAAAAGAAGTGAAATTACCTTTAAACTTATATGAAATTGTTGCATACCTGAAAACCATTATGGAATTTAATTACAAAAACATTACCTAGCACTGTACAAAAATTTAGCAAGTAAACAGGATACACAGGCCATATTAAATAAAATTAATATTTCTATATATTGAAAAAAACACAACTGGAAGTAAAATTTAAAAAATATTACTGCTTGTAATATCATTAAAAACATTAAGCACCTTCAAATAAATATAATAAAAATGTTAATGACCTCTACACTTAAAACTGTCAAACATGGCTACCAGAAAATAAAGAAATCTTACATGAATAAAGAGATACATTATTTTATATATTAGACAACTCAGTATTGTCAAAATGTTCATTTTCCTCAAAATGATCTTTAGATTCAATGCAATCCCAATCAAAATTCTATATTAGTCAACACAATGTCAAAAAAGGACAGTTAGAAGAATTTTGATACTCAATTTCATGACTTACTGTAAAGCTACAGTAATCAAAACAGTGTTATATCAGCATGTTTTAGACAAATTAATCTAAGGAAGATAATAGAGGGTCCTGGTAAGCCCAGTAATATCATTACTTGATTCCAACCAAAGTCAGTTTATTGGGAACAGGATAGTCTGTTCAACAAAGAGTGCTAGAACAATGGAACATGCATATGAAAATAATAGACTTGAAACATATGTCAATTCACTAAGTATAATGAGTTTTTAATGGATTATAGACTTAAACATGAAAGCTAGAAGCACAAACCTTCAGAAAAAATATAGAATACCTTTGTGACCTTTGGGAAAATATTCTGTAGATAAGTCACAAAATACTAACCACACACACAAAAATAATAATTTGGACTTCTCCAAAATTAAAAATTTCTGCTCATCAAAAGACATTGTTGAGACAATAAATAAGGCAAAGAATGGGAGAATTTGACAATACATGTCTTTGATAAAGAACTTGTATCTAGATACATAAAGAACTCCACAAATCAACAAAAAAAAACACAAATGAAAACAGACAAAAATTTAAACAGTCACTTTACAAAAGAAGATACAGGAATGGCCAATAAACACATGAAAACATGGAAAAGTGCTCAACATCATTAGTCATCACGGAAATGCAAACTAAAACCACAGTAAAATACAATTTCACACTTTTGGAATGTCTATAATCAAAAAACAATGCCAATGCCAAACTTTGGCTAAAATGTAAATGTTGGTTCACATACTGGTCCCCAAAAGAAAAGACCATCCAGAATGGGATTTAATAAGCAAGGGAATTTACCTATAAGGCTTTTCTTGGGGGACCACAAGATGAATAGATCTCCATGCCTACTAACTGGAATCTTACAAGTTTATATAGAGAGCTTAACAGGATTCAGATGTTCTTAACAACACATTGGTCTCCCAAAGCTGTGTCCTTGAAATGGTCCATACTGTGGGAACAGAGAGCAGAAAGCATATTCCAAGGACAAAGGAGGAGGTGAGGAGCCTCTAATTACCTGTGTCCAACTCTTAAATGAACCAATAGTCACATTCCTCTGATGACATTCTCCAACAGAGAACAACAACAACAAAAAAAACCACAAGAAATCTCAACTTTTCCTTGCTAGTGAGAGTGCAAAATCATTCAAACACTTATGAACAAATAGTTACCATATGACCCAGCAATTTAACTTCTAGGAAAATGTAAGAGAAATGAAACGTGTTTTGTATCCAAACATCTTCTATATAAACTTTGTTCATAATAGTTCCAAACTGTAAACAACCTAAATGTTTGTTGATAAAGAAATTGATTGAAAAATTACTGTGTGATCAGAATGAAGTACTACTAAGCAAAAATATGGAATATAACTACTGATACGCACAACATGGATGAATCTGAAATGTTATGTTGAGCAACAAAACCCAAACACAAAAGAGCATATACCTGTATGAATCTGTTCATATAATGAACAAAAGTAGACAAAAGAATTTATGGCAAAATCAGAAGGTGGTTGCCTCTGGGCTGGAAGAGGGTAAGGAGAGAGACAAATGTTAGGCAAATTAACGGGAAAGGGCACGAAGAGTCTTTCTGGGATAATGGATATTCTACAGCTTGTTTGGTGTTGTCATTTCATGGTGTAGACTTTATGGTATATACAACTGTCAAAATGATCAAACTGAACATTTAATATCTGTGCATTTTATTGTAGGAAAATTATATCTCAACAAATACAAATAGATAAATAAACATGAAGGAAAAAAATGGAACTGATCAAATTGAAGAAATTCCGGAGTAGTGAGACCCATGGATAATATTATTCATGCCACCCTGTGGAAAGTGAACTCTCACATGTAAACATTCATCTGCTCTGTGGGAGGCTTAGTGGGAGAGCATATTGTATAGACAGCCTTGCAAGCGGCTGTGTTTATTTTCGGTTTAAGACAATGAGACAATAACAGGCTGTGAATTTGAGATGAGGAAAATGATTGTGAGAAGATCTGTTAGGTATATGAGAAGTGGCAAGTGGCATGGCTTCCGAAAAGAGCAGTCTAAGTGTTTCCTCAAGTGGCTGGGCTTATCAGAGAATAGGAGTCGGATGGTGTTTTGTGAACAGAATGGTTTGCACGATCCTCAGAGGCAAAGCACCATCTTCTCGATAAGCTTAAACAAAACGTGGGCTAAATGTAATCTACAAGGTAAAGAAAAACCTCCCTGCGACATAGATCCAACTCCCTTTATGGAGTTCTCAACTTCTGACATCCAATTGTGACATGAAGAAAGATGTCCTTCACAATCATTACTATTTACATTCACATCAATATAAGGAGTGTATTCTTGCCGTTACTAGCTGGACCAATGAACAATTTTGGGAACAACTGAGATTCAAACATTGTGCAAATCTAAACAGATCAAGCAATAAGTGAACCTTGCTTTGATGAAGTTTGGTGTCAAACAAACAAAAAAATGAATCAATGATTTAGATAGCTAGCGCTGGACCCTTCCTCCACCTTTTATGGAAAGAGAGGGCATTGTATACTTTAGGCAATAATCAATTATACTACATTAACATTTTTCAAGTGTTCATCTATATTAACTCAGTTTTTCTTATTCCAAAATTCTGAGGCGTACGAAGGGAGTTTTGACCTCCCTGGCTTTGGTTTTCTCAGCTGTGAGTGGAGGTAAGTGGCTTGCCCAGCTCCCACAGTAACTTGTGAAGCTCTAAAATGTGCTATTCCCTAGTACTCTATCTCTATGACTGATGTCATTCCATTCTCCTGTTTCCTGATCTTTTACAGCACCCCAGCTCCAAGGGTCGGGCTCAAGATACACTCTTAGCATCAATGCGAGTGAAGACATTGGTTAGAAAGGACCTTCTATTATTTCACTAAAAACTGTACATAGGCAGACTCAGCCTGAGATTTCAGACAATCCATCAAAAAGAAAAAAAATGACATGTTTGAGGGGAAAGCAGAAGACTGAAAAAAGTGTAACTCACTGAATGAGCTTTCGGAAGAGTTACCCATGTCACTTTTTTGGTGGTAGAAACAAGCCATTTGCTATGTCATTAGGCTCAGTTTGATCCTAACATTGTTTACTCTCATTCCCTTCTGCCTGCACCTAAGATTTTAACTCCCATGGTTATTTATTCATTTTGGATTTCCCTTACTTGAAAAATCCTTCAGAGTTGACAGCCATGAAAAGTCATAAAGAATTCAGAAAATAGCGATTTCTTTCACAGGAGAGCCTCGCTAGGACTTAGGGCAAGACAGTGTGGGCAGGGAAAGTGCATGATTAGAAGTAGAGAGCACAAGGCCATTCTGATAGGTGTGTGCAGGTGGAGCATCCAGTGGGGGACTGATGGCAGTCCAGGGTCAACACAGAGGGGTGTGTACCTGCGGTAGAAGCCTGGATGGAGTGCCCATGGAAAGGGGAGAGCTAAACAGCTCAGGAAAATAATTTCAGGTGAAGAACCAAGGTTTAGAATATAAATTCTACAAACATTTATTGAAAATATACCATTTCCCAGACACAATGCTCAGTTGTAGGGAAGCAATTATAAAGAAGACAAACATGAGCTATAAATGATCACATTTGACTCCATAATTTGAGGGATAAATGGCCATTTTGGGAGTGTGGAGAAAAGGTGAAAACATGGAGACAGGAGGTGATATATTCCCCCACCCCCTCGTTTTTCTTCTCTGTTCTGGGCTTTTTGTATGATTTTGTTTTAATTTCAGCAGTTCTGAATGACTCTATTGAAATTCTATTTTGAAAATCCGTATCACCTATCCCTAGTTTCAGAGCACTGTCAATCTGTTTCTTTAAGAATCATGAGAAAATTAGTTTAATTACATGGTGTTTTCTACAGCAATTTTCCTTATCAGAGCATAGGATGAGAGCTATTTTTTTTCCTGCTGCTCTGTTGTGTTCTTCATACTATTGTTCCCGCCTCATGTCCGGAGGTCCCATCTCATTAGATGCCATAGCTCAGTGTGCAGAGATTGGCATTATTATGATTGGAACATTATTTATTCCTATTAGACAAAAGGTGGTTTTATGTAAGTGTTAAAACATTACTGCTTTTTGACTCCCTGTATCCATCAAATACCAGCTTGTGCGGTAAGGCCTGGCAGGGAGTATGTTAACATTCAGCCCTGATGTACATGGCAAATGAAACTAGGGTTGGTTGTCTTTAAATGTTAGAAACATGCTCCCTTCTGGCGCTGTTCTCTCCCAGAACACCAGCTAGGAAGAAGTGCACAGACAGTTTTCCTAAATCCTGTGCCTGGGAGGAAGGTAGACAGGAAGCTGTCAGAAAGCAAATCCTCACTCTCCAACCCTGAGACAGCAGGTCAGGAGACAGAACTTTGGGGAAAATCTAACGGAAAAGGTGCTGAATTAGGATCAATAGAACACGGCCAGACAGAAGTGGAACAGGTCTGTCTGTAATTTCCAGCCAAGCAAACTTGTCAGCTTCCCCAGATCCTTAAAAGGATATCCTTAAAAGTGGTGAGGGTACTTTTTTTACCCTCATTTTTGCCTTGGACTTTTCAATTCTTAAATGCAATTCTAAAACCCAGCCATTAATTTGCATGCTCTTTTTAAAAATTATTTCTATATGTTCATGTCATTGTCATGAATAACTGATGCTGCCACAAAAAACTATGGAAAGCAACCTGAGGGCCATCAGGAAATAGGGGTCCAAGTTTCCCTGTGCCAGTGGGCCATTAGGCTGGTGTTTCCCAGCACAAGGTCCCCGTCAGCAGAAACTCGAAGGGTGGGGTCCAAGAATTTGTGTTGAACAATTTCAACACTCATAAGTGTTGAACATAATTTCAACAGCTATAAGCTGAAGTAGGAGAACACTGTTCTCATCAGTAGAAGTTTGCCGTGACTTGGGTTCCTCATCTATAATGAGGGAATTTATCTAGATTGTGCTTTAGATGTGTCTTACTCTAATACATATTAATTTTGTAACATGCTAAACTGGGAAAAGTATCTTTATTGGTCTGCACCCCTGAACAGCCTAGTGCCTGGCACATAGTAGGTGCTCATGAAATAAGATGGTTTGTAAGATATCTCTGCCCTGATCTGAAAAGACTTGGAGTTTAAGAGGGAAATACTTCAGCACATTTAGAAGTCTTGCAATCATTTGTTTATACAAGTTGGATCTACCAAATAGAATTTTACCTAGAAGCAAAAGTAAGTCACTTTGCGTAGGAGGACCAGGAAAGTTTCAGGAAGGAAAAGTATATTTCACATGGCTCCTAAGAGTTCAGTCACTGGGGAGTTGGAGAATGTTAAAGAATACAGAAAATACAAAGGAATGAGGTATGGAAAAGGATTTTGTTTTGGGGTAAAGAAAAGAACATGTAGTAAGGCAAAAAACAAACAAAAAGAACAGTGATGTCCACTCAGAATTTTCTTAAGGAAGATTGTGTATATTTCCCAGACTTCTGAATAGATGGGAAATATTACATTTTTCCCCTCTAAAGCAAGTCATACTTGACTCCAAGCTTCCACTCTGCTAGACTGGCAAGAGATTCAGTAAACTTGTTCCTATATGCACCTGTCTCCTTCCCCCAAAGATGGGCAAAGATTCAAGAAATATTGGGACACACTGAGAATTCTAAAAAATAAAATCCAAGTCCAATTTCTTTCCTTTAAGTCTGATGATTTTCTGGTTTCTATACCCCGTAGAGCAGAAAATCTAAGCCACGACTGGAGACTGCAGTGCCATAGCTTCAGTCAACCTCAGATACGGGGGAAGTGCCAGGAAGTAGGATGTATGTTTCTTCTGATCTAGGAGTGTGTAAACCTCCACCTCATAAAATCTAAAGACACATCTCCTCTCTCTTGCTGCCTTTTAAAATACTCTCTCCTCTTTGGATCACCCTACATAATTTCAAATACAGATGAGAGGTGGCTTCTGTGATGGCTGGCTTCAGGAAAAGATGAGAGAAAAAAAATACAAGGAACAAAATGCAAACAAATGCAGTCGTATTTTGCAGCCCAAGGTCAACGGGACTGAGTTCTTTTTGGTATATGGAGTAGATAATGGTGTTCCACAAAATGAAATCGAGATAGGGCCACCTATTCCAAAGGACTGTTATTTTCATAATTCAAAGAGGAATCTCTGAGATACAAAGTTTCCTCTATCAGTTCATGGCTTTGTAATCAACGAAAATGTTGTACTGGTAAGAGCCCCACAGTTGAATTTATCTAACCCAACTCAAACCTCCTTTAAGGCACTACCAACTAAAATGTTTTAGGAGAAGCAGAGCTAAGTTTTCTCCTGACATCAACAGAACCTACACCATACTTCAGGGATGCAGGCTTATTTTTTGTTAGTTTAAAGAAACCTGGCAAGATACAGAAGGATTGCTCTTGGAAGAAAAGTCTGCCGTGTGTGATGTGTATGCAGTTTTGTGAAAGGGAGATTCGTGCCATTAGACATGGATCACAGGGTTATGAAGCACTAAACCTTCACATTCAGGCTGCTTCATATTTCCTGGTCCTCTTCAGAAAATTTAAAAGAGATAACTATTGTTATGAACCTTAGTTTCACAACAACCAGCAAATTTTTCCTCTTAAAACATTGATTTTCTCTCTGTAGCCCTCCGTTCTACTCCCCCACCCCACCCCCCAGGAAATTAGTCCTGGATGGAGACATGACAATTCAGGAAAAGCAGTGACATTCGCCCAGGAAATCTGATGCTTCTCTGAAGAATGACTGTAATTCCGATCTGCCTTCCTGATTTCTTATCGCTGTTTGAACAAATCTTTCCTGCGAGCTGTTGTTTCTCAAAAAAAATAAATTAATTAAAAAAAAGGTGTTTTCTCCAGTTTCCAAAGAAGTAATACATTAATTATAGAGTATTAAGAAGATTCAGAAAAGCAGGCTCTCACACATATACATACACAAATTATCCCTAATTATAGTTTTATCTCTCAGAATTAACTACTGTTAACATTTTTATATTTATTGCACCAGACATTTTCCTACATATGAACACATGTACACAGAATCACTCATTATATCATCATATAATCATCTACTTAACCACTGTTAAAATGATAGACTTTTAATACAATAATGCAACTTTATATGCATGCATATACACTTTGCAAAATTGGAAACATACTCAAGATCTTAAGGTGCTACTTATTTTTTTCCACATCAACACATCATGAACAGGTTATAAAGCCTTTAAGAGTTTCCTTAAGTTAAATGATGTAAATAGAGTGCCATTTATTCAATCTCCTGTTGTCTTCAGTTTTTCACTATTATTAATAACACTGAGGTTAACGTTGTTAAACACAAGTCATTGCACACAGCTAAATTATTCCTTACGATGAAATCCAGAAGTTGGATTGCTGATTAAAGCTGTGCACTTCCTTTTTAAGGTTTTTGAACAGAACTACATTTTGAATAAGACTTAGCAATATGTTTCTAAGAAAAATTAGAATGCCTTTTTTCTCACTCTCACAAACACAAAGCATTTTCTTCTTTTTCTATTCTTGAATAATTGATAGTGGAAAACTGATATAATTGCTGTTTAAAATGCATTTAAAGAATTGCTAGTGAGCTTGAGCTTTTTGTCAAAAATTTCATTGTTCATCTGTATTTCTTGTTCGATAAATTGCTTCTTCATGTCTCTTCAACTAGGTGCACATTTCCTTTATTTTTTATGGTTGATTTTATTTAAGTAAACTAACAAAATAGGTCATGGTGGTTAGTGAACCACCTAAGAACTTACCCAGTGAATGAGGAACTTGGAGCTCCTCTGGCTATTTAGTATCATACATAGGTTAAAAAAAAAATACATGTTTGAAACTTCTATTAGAGAAAGTATCCTTTGGGGAATTCTATTATATTACCTTTAATTGAGCAAATTTTCTTATTTTTCTATTATATTGCAGCCCTTTAATCTCTTCTCCAGAAAATAAGTGAACATGACCTAGAAATTCTTGGAAAACACTGCTAGAAATCTTGGTTTCTGCATTATGTTAGTTTCAGGCTGTTCCCTTAACATTTGTTAGATTGCCGCTATAACTTCTGTTCTTTTTGAAAATATGTGCTTATAGATATATTTTACTAAAAAGGGAGAGATGAGCAAAATGAAAATTATTTTTTTCCTTGTACTAGGCTTCTGCTATTTCTCTTTCTTGAGTTATGGTGCAATTTTGCCATGAGAAGTGAATCTTGGTTCAATTTTTTTCTTGGATTTCTTTGTCACAAGACTATGGTATCAAATATTTAAGTTCCTGTATGTTCCATGAATAATAGCACTGCCGATGAGATACAATGACCTTTTCAGTATTCTGTATTGTGACTAGCTATAGTCAATCCATTCATTTTGCTCTTTTATGGCCTCCCTGAGCTGGAGAGCAAAGAGTGAAATGGCCATTCGAATCAAAATATGATGTGCCAAAAGGTCAAAATAGTAAAGTACACTAGTATATTTCATAGAATATATTAAGGCATTAAAATCCTAATATCTTGCCCTAGTGCCAGAATCTATAATGGGAAAAGAAAATGGCAGTTTAGGAATTTGCCCTTGTGAGAACTGGAATGAATCCAAATGCATAATGACTATTTCTCATCTTAATTACAGGAAAATTTTATTTCCTAAATTCAAAAGTCTATTTATGGTGTTACATTTTTTAAAAAGCATATGTGTTAGGGATTTGTTGACACATATAATTTCACCATTGAAGGTGAGATAACTCGCCTCTTCTATAGCTCTTGCCATCTGGTACAGTATTTTCTATAATTTCCTACATTTTTTCTAATTTCGTCTCACTTTTTAAAAAATGTGTGTTCATATGGGTATCTAAAGATAGATAAGAAAGAGATAGACAGGTAGATTGAAACATAGGGGACACTATTGCCTTTCTTATTTCTATCTTTTGCTTGTTATATGTGATGAAACAGTTTAAACTCAATCTCACTAATGATACTCTGATACAATGCTAGCTCAAGGATATAGTTGTTTTTATTTCTTTCTTCTCTTAATCTTGTAAGAACGGAAATCTCAGGTTTTTTTTTAAATCTAGGAGTATTTCAACCCAAAATGATGTCAAGTGCTGTTAAGTCAATTCTACAATGGTTTAAGGAAAAACTATTTTTCAATTAGATTTTATAAAATTAATTCAGAACAAAAATTGCTGTCAGGTCCATGCTAAAATTTATATTAGATCAGAAGAGTATGGTAGCTAGATTTTTTTTTTGTTTTTCTCCCAATACAATGAAAAAAAAATTTTATTGATGAGAAAAAATACACTTGTTTTGATTATTATTTTTTCTTTATAGAGTCAAATGTTCACAACTCAAATTCCATTTGAAATAGTAAAGGAGGACTGGGGAAAGAAACTCAAAATTGTAATTAATAAAGGAAGAATATTTATTAAACTTTTCTTACCAGGATTCAAGTTTAATATTCTGTTTTAAATAACCTATAATTAAAGGACTATGCCCAGTTTCACCTTTTAATTTTTAAATTGCATCAACTTGAAAGCTACTCAAGAAACTACTAGTCTGAACCAATACTAATCAAGATCATGAACTTTCTTTCTGATTCCATTTAAGACAATTTTGATAAATAGCAAGCATTTATTATCACTAATGATAATATCAAATTATCCAGCTGGCCTGAGTTTTCCCAACTTCTCTTTGGATTATCTTCTGACTCTCAGTTGTGTAGTTGATTAGCTCATTTCTACTGTCAGCCTTGTCAGCCTTGCTCCCTTGAAACTGTGTTAAAAAAAAAAAAAAAAAAAGTATTTTTCAGTGTTGTTGCTTTCCTTAGCAGATACAGAATGATCTGCAAGGAAACACCATATGTTTCCAGTTAGCCTTTTTTTAAAAAGAATGCTATGCTAAATTACCTAACAATGAAGGTACAATGACCACAGCAAACAAAGAGAAGAAGGAGAAGGTGGAGGAGGAATAAGAGTGATAGGAGAAATAAATATGAAATCCTCAAGGATAGACCCACATTCCACATCATCGAACAGGAATAGAAGAGCTGACCAACTCCTCAACAATGCTCCCAAAACAGGGTCTTCTTGGTTTATGGTATCGCTTTATTTAATTTATTTTGTGCTGTGATGTAATAGGATAATAAACATTTTTCAGATAACTGATGAATACATCTTGATTGCCACTTTAAAAAAAATTAATCATTTTGCATAAAATCCTTACAAAAATGTACTCTCCTATCTTTTAAACAAATTATTCTGTGAATAATGACTCTAAAAAATTAACTAGTCACTGTAAACATTCAGTGAGACAATAGTACCTTTTGGGACTATTTAAAAATGATCCACACTGCTGTATTTTTAGTTTTTCATACTTGAAATATATAGAGACACTATCTTTCTATTTAAACTCACTACAAGGGTAAGTTTAAATATCATATGTTGGATTTTCTCCCATCTTCTTTACTTCATAGGTCTTGGTCCTCTGCCAGTGGTTGAGTCACTGACCTACAGAAATGTGAAGAATTACTGTATAGACCAAGTTCCCAGACAGACACTTAATTTAATATCCCTTAAAATATGTTCCTTAAATAGTTGTTCAATATTTAGGCAGCAGGCTGACTGATGCTGGAGGGAAGGAAAGAGAAAGAGCATGACTGTTAGCAGAGACCACCTTTCTTCTGTTGTCCTGAATTATTCCATGTGTTCCCTAATTTTTGTACCTCATTCAGCAATTTTTTCTTATGCTTTTTTTATTATAGAAAAGTGGGGTGAATTAAATGTCCAGGTATCAATTATTGACATTTAACAATTGTTAATATTTTGCCATATTTGCATCATTTATTTTATCTGCTGATGTATTTTAAAGTCAGTTACAGACAATAGCTCATTTTAGTTCTATGCATTGCAATATGTCTTCATAAAGTAAGAAAAATTTGCGAGCACAACATTATTATTACATCGGAGATGATTAAAAATATTTTGAAATGTCATCTAACAGCCTACACTTAACCAGCCTTTTAAAATGGTGGCTGAGGATGGATCACATGTTATTACTCAAACCTACATTTTGGAATGTTACTCTAACTGTGACGTCAACTCAAGTATTGCAAAGTTGTCCTCTCAGCCACATGGAGTGCTCCTTCTGAGAACAATTCAGATAATGTTATGTTATGTTACATTCCCAGTAACAGTTTTGTGTAGTAATGACCTTGAGCATCTTCCTTTTTCTTTGTCATTCAAGATCTTGAAGTCTTTAAAGAAGATACCCCAATTTTATTTTGAGGTGAGGAATCACCAGAACGCAGCATCACCATTGGAGTTCCGGAGACGAAGAAATGAAGCAGGGACAAAGACAGATGTTGCGATCAGCTTGTGAAGCAGGAAGAAAGCTAAAACATTGAACATCTGTGAAAATGACACTCGCGCATGAAATCCTAAGCTTTATAATTCAGCTGCTTAAATAAAACACAATATAAATCTTAGACTTTTTTTGGTCAGAAGGAGTCTAGCAGCCTCTCTTGTTTGAGCAGCTAACTCCATTCTACTTCTTTGGCAGTAATTTTAACTGGAGTTGAAATCTTGTGTGCCAAATGGTAACTGTAGGCATTAACAGTAGTCATGAATCAATGCTAAGACAGAACATATCTTCAGGGCTCTGTGCCCTAAGACATGTGATGGGAATGAAAATTGCAGTTATTATACACATTTATTCTTCAAGGGAATCTGTATCTGGAAGAGCAAAAGCTGCCACCAGGACTCCTGGGTAAAAGATAAAATGTCCCTTTTCATCTACAAGACAAAAGCTGATGTTCAGACTAAAGGTTTTCAAGATGTATGTTAATCACAACAACTATAGAACTATAAGCATATGTGATGGTGACATTAAAGTTTATGTTTTACTGATGGCAAGTAGGATATATTTTTCCCTTTGAGGACTAAATACTCCACAGTAGTGATTCTCAACCACAGAGTTAAAAGGAACAGTGGAAGAGAAATTGTGGGAGGAGGCAGTAGTATATGTAGATGGCAGAATATTGATCATAATTTGAACATAATTTTCAGCCTGACTTAGTGCAGAAGCCAAAAGGAATATATGATATACCATTATGATGAAGATGCATGCTCTAATGAACACTGTTCCATCAGGAAAGTCAAGATGAAAAGAATGTTGCATATTATTCTATAAAAATTCAAAGAGGATCAACATTGCTCTAATTGTGTTCAAAATTTAGTCTTGTAACTTACTAGTTGTGTAATATTGAATAAATTACTAAAACTTGTCCTTTGTGACCGCATGGATGGACCTGGGAACAGCATGTGAAGTGAAATAAGCCAATCAGAGAAAGACAAGTACCATGTGACTTCACTCATATGTTGAATTTAATGAACAAAATGAACTACCAAGCAAAATAGAGACAGACACATAGATAGAGAGCAGGCAGACAGATATGGGAGAAAGTGGTTGGGGGATAGAGGGATTGAGCAAAAAAGAGAGAGAAACTCATGGACAATAGTGTGGTGATTGCAGGGGTGAAGGGAGGGTGGATGGAGGTGGTAGAGGGCATAGAAGGAATAAAAGGTGATGGGAAAAAATTAAATTAAATTTTAAAAATCTCAGCTTCTTCTTTTGTAAAATCAGGAATCTACTGAAAAAAAAAAGTGATCATGAGAACTAATTAAGTAAATGTAAGAAAAGGTCTTACCTTAGCTGTTATCCATGTGATATTTGGGGTGGGCGTGAGGATGTCAGTTTGATGTTCTGTCACTCTAACAAATATATCTGAATGCCTTATTGTATCAGCCAGCCTCCAAGATGACTCCAATAACTTCTACCTCCTGGTGTTCATAGCCTCATGTAGCCATTTCTGCAATGAATGAAGCCAACCAATATAACCACTAGGATATTGTAGAAATGATAATGTATACTTTCTAAGGCTGGATCATGAAAGAGATCATGGCTTCTGCCTTGCTCACCATTGTTATCACTCTAAGGAAAGCCAGGTACCGTATTGTGAGGATGCTCAAGTAGTCCTATGGAGAGACCCATGTAGCAAGGAACTGAGGCCTCCTGACAACAAGCACTGAGTAAGCCATCTTGGAAACGAATCTTTCAACCCTGAGCAAACCTTCAGATGACTGCACCCTGGGATAAATTCTTGAGTACAATCTCATGGAAGACTCTGAGCCAGAATCACACCGCCACTCCTAAGACCTTGTCTTAAAAAAAAAAAAAAAAATCTCACTATAATGAATGTTTGTTTTTTAAGTCAGTAAGTTGAAGTAATTTGTTAAGTAGGAATAAATAACCAGTACACCTCCCATCTTATGCTAAACTGAAATGAACAAGATCCATGTGATCTTGTTATAATGCAGTCAAAACTGTACCTGAAGATGTTTTCAGGTTGATTAAAAACATGCTAAATTAATTAAAGGATTATGATTTTATATATATATAAATATATATATAATTATGTATATAATATATAATATATATTATATATATATTTTATATATATAATTATATTATATATATATAATTTTATATATATAATATATATGCCCTTTCAGTAATAAACTATCTAATTTAAAGACTATGATAGGAAGTAAGGAGATCTAGAACTAGGAGAGTAGGTGTGTTGAAAGCAATTGAAGCTGCAAGGGTAATGCAGGAAAGAATCTGGAAAACAACTTATAAGTAGGAATTCTAATGATAAAATTTCTTCATCTACTTAAGAAAATTTGGTGAGATGGTGTTTGCCAAAGAATAATCCAGGGTTTATATGTGGCTTAGTGATGTGACAAGTCCTCATTGCCTGTTGATGCCTTTGGAACATGGCCAATGGTTCTGAAACTCTGCCTGGGCTCCAGATGTAGTCATGGGCTCAACCTAATACTGATATTGAATAAAAGCAACCTATGCATCCTCTGTGAGCCCCTTGTATGTCTCCCCAATATATTAAATAAAAATAAATTCAAAAATAAAATATAACATGGGGATTTTTATTGGGATTGAACTGAATCTATTGATCAAGTTGAGAATGGCTGACATCTTGACAATATTCTGGTAAACACATTTGGTTATTAGGCTTTGGCCAAAACCAAAACGACAAAAAATTTTCTTCAAGGGCCATACTTGTTAATTGAAACAGAATGTTCTGGGCATATTTCAAAATGGCTCCTTTTTATTTTGCGGGAATCGAACCAGCAACCTCTTGGTGCATTGGTCAAAGCTCAACCACTAAGCCACACCGGCTGGGTGTTATTTAAGTAGTTTATATACAAGATGTGCAAAGTGCTAGATCTATTATATTAAGTTAACCATTAATATTTCATGGTAACCATTCATAGATGATTGCTGAAGGAACGAAACCCGTTTTATACAGAAGACTTAGAAAAACTAAGTTCAGAAAGGCAATCTAGAGGAAGTAGACTTGAAGACCATAGATGCCACATAAAATTAGAAATGCTCTTGGAAGTTCTTTCTAGTACTTTTTAGGCACTTACTTAAAGGCGGGTTCAGTGTAAGAGGGAAATAGTAAAAGATCCTCAATACTTCAGTGTAGTTCACTGAATTTCACCCGGTCTCCTGCTGATTATAAGTCACAAATGTATTACTTTGTAATTTGAGTTGACTGATTAGAAAATGAATGAGCAAAAATATTCTGTGGCTCTTGGAACTTTAAAGATGCAAAAGTAATTCACCTGCTAACTTGTTGCTGATTTAAAAGAGAAAAACATCTCAATTTTTTATCAATTCAGGTTTGTTTGTTTTTATAATCCTCATCAGAGGATATTTTTCAATTGGTTTTCAGATAGTGTGGGAGGAAGAGAGAGAGAGAAACATCGATGTGAGAGAGACACATCGATTGGTTGCCTCCTGCAGGACCCTGACCAGGGCCAGGAACCAAATCACAATCAAGGTACATGCCCTTGACCAGAATTGAACCCGCGACTCTTTGGTCCATGGGCCGATGCTCTAACCACTGAGCCAAACCGGCCAGGGCTCAGTTCAGGTTTAACCAAACATAAGTCAATAAATGTAATAGCTCACAAGGTTTAAATATCTGTCTTATATGCCAATATTAAAGTGGTATCTTTGCAGTTTTATTTTTGTAAACACAGTATATGAGAAAGTGCTGCCTTAATTTAAATAATTATGATGTTGACCTGCTTATAACTCCATAATACTACACTGACTTGCTCCTTGTCTCTTTTTTCTTTCTCTCCCTTCTTTCTTTTTCTCCACCATACTGTGGTTTATTATATGTGATAATAATATATCAGCTTTTAAGTAGCAGAATTGTGGTTGTAGACCAAGTCTGCATTAGCTCCGAATGCACAGAGAAAGTAAAGATGGAGATGATAGGTAGGAAAGTAGGTAGGTAGGTAAGTAGACAGATAAATAAACAGACAAAAACACACAAAATAAGTCCTTCCATCTCTGTCACACAATAGGAATAGCTTTTGACAATTAGACACTACTGTCTCCCTCACCAAAATGAGAACTGAATGAAGAGAGACTATCTCCAGCCCCTTCCCTTGGACTGGCTGGTTCAACCCGGACTCCTTGGGTGTCATGATAGTGACTAACTTAATATTACCATTACACAGCACCACCACGTCAATATCTCCCTAATTTGCCTAAAGCTAATACAAATCTTGATTATTTTTTAAAAACATGAATTCTGGCCCCGGCCGGTTTGGCTCAGTGGTTAGAGCGTTGGCCTGTAGACCAGAGAGACCCGGGTTCGACTCCCACTATGGGCTCGTACCTCGGTTGCAGTTCGTCCCGGGCCCGGGTTGGGGTTGTGTGGGTGGCAACCAGTCCATGTGTCTCTCTCACATTGATGTTTCTCTCTCTCTCTCCCTCCCTACCTCCCTTCCTCCCACTCTAGCTCTATCTGAAGATGAATGCAAAAATGTCCTCGGGTGAGGATAAAAGAACAAAAACATAAATTCTGTTTACCAAACAGTATCGACTGAATCAGACTTTCTCAGGGTACATCTTTGTGATCTGCATGTTTGACGGAAACCCCAGGTCATTCTTATTATCAGGAAATAATGGGAAATGTTGACTGTTTCATTTTATTTAAATTTTATCTGAGAAAGTATCTGAAGTAGCAGTTATGAACTAGAAAAAAACACTAATTATTACAAATGATGAAACAGACACATAAAGACATTAAACGACATGGTGAAGGTCACACAGCTAGAAAGTAGCAGGGCCGAGTCTCAAACCCATGTATTCTGACTCCATTTTTTTTTTACTACTTCACCAACTGTTCAGTTGCTTCCTATACTGCTGGCCATGTGATCGCTCGTCAAGATGAAAGTTCTAGAGAAAACTGAAAAGTAAAGAATTGCCTTTTCTTATAACTCGCGAAGACTCTCTGCTGCCTCCTGGTCCCTCAATTCCTTGCACAGATTTCTTGAGACCTCTGGCTCTCTGAAGCCTGCCTCTACAATCTCCTACCGTAACTACTGTGCCTCCCTCTTGAAGGGTCCAGGCTTCAATATTATCTGGACTTGCCCAGCCTTCTCTGGTCCCCACCACCCATTCCTCCAGCAACTGTGGCCACTGTCTTCAGACAGACAGACAGCAAGCTAGTAATCCAAGGCTGAAAAGTAGACTGTAAAAATCCCTGGGTATTTAATGGAACTACAGGGTGGGGTAAAAGTAGATTTATAGTTGTGCATATAGAAATAATGCAACAATTAATAAATAATAATACAAGAACAATCTCTGTGTTTTGCATAATCACAAATGTTAATCTGCTTTGGCCCCACCCTGTAGAGCTAGAAAGCAGGACTTGCAGTGGCCTGAGGCAAAACAGTTCACATCATGGCGTCTCTCCTATAAATTACTTCTAGTATGATGAGAGATTCTAGAGTTAGAAGAAATTAGACCATCTGATCAAGCTCTTTAGTTCAGGAGAAAGGAACCTCAAATTCTCAAAGGTAATGCAGTAATTCAAATAAAATTATGAAACTCAAATGTGCAAAGTAATATGTTTGAAGATACACTGACTTTCTTTGCCCCTTGCCTAAGCTGGACTCTCCTTTTCCTAGCCCATGCAGACGAGGAAGTTTCGCATTCTCTTACTTGTTCAACTTCTTCCTGCCAAGGTTTGCCCTGAGCATTTTATATACATTATATTTTACTGAACCTCAAAACAACCTTGCAAACTAAATATTGCAATCTCCAATTGATTTATGAGGAAACTGACACACAGGCTAAAAGCCTGCTACATTTTGCAAAAACAAGAATAGTCTGGACAAAAAAAAATCACATTTAGATTTCTTTAAATTCCAAAATATACCCTTTAGCCCCTTCTCAAGTACTTGTCACTTACAGCTCCACTTGTATAAATGCTTTTAAAACACATTTGAAACAAATATATGTTAGAAAACAGAATGCATTTGTGCAGAAAGCTTAGGAGAACTAATAGGAAAGGTCATCGATAAAGGGTAAGAGATGCATATTAAAGACAGCTCAATGGGCCAGAACAGTGACCAGAATCAACAGAGTGAAATGTTGACCTACGGCAAGAAGTCTACATTTAGATAGTTGCACAAAAGATGCAAAATGCTAGAAGGGTTACCATAACTGCTTGTCATTCAAAAAATCTTGAACACTTATGACTTGTCAGGTGCATTTAAAGCCCTGGGATTGTAGCACCTAATATTTTCAAAAACTTACATGTCAGTGAGGAGTGTGGGGTGAAAATGTGATCAACACCTAGAACAAAAAAGCATACTAATTTCGGGATCTGATTAGGTCAATATATAGATAAAATAAGATAATATGGTAACAAGTGAGTGAGAGAATCCCTTTAGCTTGAGTGATTAAGGGAAGATCTTTGATGAGGAGGTAGTATTTGCATTGAGTCCTGAATAAGATGCAGGCAACTATGCAAAAACATGCAAGGAGAATGATGGTCAAAGCAGAAGAAATGGAAAAGCAAGCAGGCTCTGAAATGGAAAAGATCTTGGTATGCACAAGGGACAGAAAGTATGTCAGTGTGGATATTGTATCATAAATAACTGAGAGAATGAATTTGGACACATAAACAGAGGACAGATCATGTAGGGCCTTGTAGGTCACAATAAGATTTTATTCAGACACAATGAAAAGTTGTTGCATGGTTTTTTGCTGAGTAAGGACATGTGCTAATTTACTTTTGAAAATATTGCTCTGGTTGTTCTGTGAAGAATGGTCTATAGGGAGATGAGAGTGGAAGCAGGGACATGTAGGGAGGTTTCTGTTAGAGTTCCTCTAAGATTATGTTTTCTGGGACTATATATAGCAGTAGAGATGAGGAGTTGTTGAATTTGAATTATATTTTGGCAGAAGAGCTAGCCGAACCTAACTAAGAGACTGGGATAGTGTGGACTGAGGTGGAGAATTGTAATGGACAGTTGTGCTTTGGCTATGTTCAACTTGAGATGCCTGTTAAAGATTCCATTCATAATTATTTTGCTACATCCATTAGCTATATTAGACTTGAGTGCTAACGAGATGTTTGAATGGAGATATTTTAAAAGTTCAGCAAAAGTATTTGAGACAACAGGATTGGTTGCAATCACATAATGAGTATGGAAAAGACCATCAGACAGCTGAGGAATGAGGCCAGAGTCCTAGATCATTCTGTAATTAGAGATTTCACAGGTAACATGGAGCTATGAAGGAAGATTTAAAAAGTACATTTAGTGAAATAAGAGAAAAACTAGGAGAGCATGGTGTCCTGGAAACAAAAGAAAAATGTGTTTCTGTATGAATGGAATAATCAATCATCTTATATACCATAGAGGGCACCAGTAATATGATGGAAAACTAACCATTAGCCATGGGAAGATATAGATTAACTATGACCTTGCTTGGAACTCTATACATAAAATGATAAAGTCCAAAGTCCAGTTGGAATGCAGGGGGGAGAGGGGGACAAAATGTGAGGTGAGGAAATGGAGAACACAAATATAAGGAACTGCTTTCATGATTTTTTCCACAAATAGAAGCAGAGAAATAGTATTATACTTATGAGACTATCTAAGGAAAGAGACAATATTTTAAAAGATATTTTGAGAGAACCAGTAAAGAGTGGAAATTTGATGATTCAGGAGTAAAATGTTTAATTGAGGAAATTAAAACCTTAAGATGATAGATGGTATTTTGTGGCACACATTAACTTGGTCTTACGTAAGGACATCATTTTTGCTGTAACAAGGGAAACTACAATAAAGGAAACTATAAGAGAAACAATATAGTAGAGCAATGAAATTTTTGGTCAAGATGAATTAATTTTCATCTAATTCCATTTGTTATATGCAAAGTCATCACATCAGCTAAGACAGTATGTGGGGAATGGGTATTAATGATTTGAGAAGAAGGCATAAAATTGTCACTTCAGAAAGTGACTAACTAAATTGAGCAGGAAAGTTTAACAGGACTGTGTTGAGATTACCTTTGATGCTGTGATCATAAATTTAAAAGAAGTGTGACTAGTGGATTATCTGATTATTGAGCTACTTATTTTCAGATGCAAAATAAGAGGATTGTTGATCTAATCAGGGTTGGGGATTTATATATATATATATATATAACAAGGTTTGCAAAAACATAGAGGGCTAGATTTTAAAAATCTAGGTTTATAGGGAGCATAAGGACCTGGAGTGGTTGATGGGTAGTAACAAGGTGTTTGGATAAACAGATTGCAGGTTTTCATGAGTTTGGAAGATTGTTGGAATAAAAATATCAGACTGAGTTGAAAGAAAAGAAGTTTATCAGAGATTATGGAAATGTTTAAAATTAATATTTTGGAAGTAGTGCAGTTATAGGTAATGATGTTTGGCTAAGTGAAATTGAAGGAAATGTGGGAAACAAGCAGATGAAGGGTCTAAGAATTTAATAGTTGGATGTCTCATCCATTTGCATGAGGAAAAATCATAGCTACGGAGAAAGAGACAAGACCAGATGCTCTATGAATGGGAGGAGTAAACAAGTTGTCAATAGATGACCGTCACGGAAGTGACAGCTAAAAATGTCTGGCATGTTTAGCCTGAAAAAGGCTAGTCAAAAGTGGTTCAAGTAGTAATAGGGAATGAGAAAGACACTTGAGTTATGTGGAGTGTAGAAGAAAAAACAGTCTCCATTCAGGGAGTCAAAGACATGTGATATCTGCAGTGCAGCCACATTTCAGTTAAGCAAGAAGATAAAACAAAACAAAACTTCAAAACAGGGTTTGAGAATAGAACGGTATATGCTTGTGATTTTGATTCCAAAAGATACTGAAGAATTTGAGCAGGTGGGAGGGTTGGGAATTAGGATCAGATTAATGAATATAAACAATTGCAAGGGGATAAACGTGTAGTTTGATGCTGAAACTTGGATTTCTGTTGACATCGAAGAGTGTAGGTATAGTGGGTTACTTCTAGAAATCAGGAAAGGGATTTCAGACTTTGAAGCAGGTGCTCGTGGCACTTGTTGGGGGTGGGGAGATAAATTAAGTGAAACATGGAATAACTACACTCAGAATTTGGCTTTGCCACTGAGTAAAGGGGCTGACGCATAGATGCACAGAGCAGATTGTATAATACACTTTTATTTGAGAAATAGGCAAAAGGTGTAAAGGTTTTAACTGACTACTAGATCAATAAAAGCTGAAAAATGACTTCACTTAAGAAAGACAAAAATTTGTTATTTGTCCTGGCTGGGTGGGTCAGTTGGTTGGAGCATCATCCTGTACACCAAAAGTTGAGAATTCAATTCCTGATCAAAGCACATACGTAGGTTGTGGGTTCAATCCTCAGTCAGGGCATGAATAGGAGGCAACTGATTGATGTTTCTCTTTTTCTTCCTCTCTCTAAAAATCAGTAGGATCATATCTTTGGGTAAGAATTTAAAAAATATTATTTGACTGCATCAATAAAAATTTACTGTCCAGAAAAAGTGAATATACCCACTGGAAGTAAATGTATCCAGAGCACCACAACTAAGTCTAAGCTTTGTCCTTAAAGAATAACATTGGCAAGTGAAAGTGTATCTCCAGATCCCTAAAGTGTGGTGGAAAGCAGAAAGTAGTCGTGAAGATGAATGTTACAGAGATTGTCAGGGCATTGAACAAGCTATGTATCAATAAGTAGAAAGCGCTACCTCAGCAGATACAAGTATCTAGCCTCCTCTGGATATGATAAGATCTTTTAAGAGTATAAAGGATGGAATTCTTGGAAAATATGATCTCTCCTTCTAAAATAATAGTTCTAAAAATATAACCTATGGGCCTTGTGTTTCAGAATAATCTAGTAAGGTCATTAAAACTGTATGGCCCTGGGTCTCATGCCAGACCCATTTAATCAAAATCATTGAGAATAAACTCAGAACTTTGTTTTAACATGCTATATATCACAACCACTCCCCCAATTTAATCACAGAAAGACTCAATTAGATCATTAATGTGTTATAAAAGCAGACGCTTGACAGTCGGTAGGTTTGGAGCCTGTGCTGTATTGGATAAGAGCAAGGCTTATCTTGGCTCGCAAATGTATCCCATGGCCCAAATAGTGCCTGGCACAGAATGGGTACCCAATAAATATTTGGTGAATTAATAACTGAAGGAATGACCATTGTCTCTAATCTAGATTTAAGCCCCCTGTCTTCTTAATTTCAACTTGGGATATAACTATTGGTTAAATACCTGTTTCTCAGTCTTTACACTAAGACTTCTTTCCAACCGAAGATACCTGTTTTAGAAAGGAGTCACTCTATGACTGAGCTTCTGCCAACTTAACCATCCCTCAGTCCACCCTTATCTTTGATTTTTAAACCTCTAATTCTAACCTAACTGACTAAGAATGGGTCAGTTCTTTCAATTATCCAAACTTGATGCTTATATATGTCTATCCAAATTACCAGGCTTGACTTTAGCTATTCAGTCATAAATTGGTCAGGAAAGTCTCACCTGGTCTGAGAAATTCTCAGGACTTGAACCAAACCTACCATGGTTAAACATGGCCATGCCATGGCTACTTCTAGCAAAAGTAGAAATAAAATTTGCCAAGGCTTCATGGGAGTCTTTCACTTTAAATAGTTGAAGAATTAACTCTTGAGAAGGAAAATAGAGTTATTCTGAGTTTTTCTAAAGACCAATTTAAGACTAGTGAGAATAAGTTGTAGAAAGATTTTGATTCAAAATGAAAGAAAGCAATCTAAAATTAATCTCCCTATTATAGCATCAATATTTAACTGTCTTCAAGTAGCTAGCTCTCTCTTACTAAGATAATTCAGAAAGAAGCAAAATAATAATTTATCTAGAATAGAATCATAAACTTTAAAGGAACTTTAGAGATCAATTTAATATACTATCCCAACCTCATCCTTTTATAAGTGTGAAATCTGAGGTCTAGAAAAATTGAGATGTGCCTAAATCTATATAGTTTATTAAAACCAGCAGTAGAAACATAACCTGGCCTAAGGGCTTAGTTCAATATCTCCTGAAATTATAAAAGAAATACCTGCTTTGGTTTATATGAGTTCAAATGTCTGGTGTAAATTCCAAGACTAATAACTCCATTATTTTCAATTCATCCTTTTTCTATTTTTGTTTACATTCAGAATTTTATAGTTAATTAATTTTACATGGAAATGAAGTGAATCATGACTCAATTTGCATATTTGCACATTGGAAAAAAAATAAAAAAACAAATCTGCCTAGAAACAGCTTATAGCAACCTGTTATTTACTGACAAGAAGGACATGTCTTTTTTTGGCAGGTAAAACAAATTAAATAGCATCCACACCCTTGTTGTGTGTAACAGTATCCTCCCCTTGGGCCTGAGAATACAATTTTTTTCAATGGCGGAGAACGAAAATAACATTTGTCGAATGTCTGCTTGGTAGGTGCTCACATATGTAATCACATCTAATTTTATTTAATCCACACAGTATCTCTGTGAAATGACTGTTATTGCCATTTTACAGATGAGGAAATTGTATCTCAAAATGGATTAGTGCCATGTTAAAAGCCCTGTAGGTGATATATTGTAAAACAAGATTTGAAGTTAGATCTTGGTTAAGGGTACCAATGATTCCAATTTGCTCAGGACTGGGGAGTTTCCCAGGACAGGGGACTTTCAGTGTTAAAGCTGGGAAAGTTCCATGTAACCTGAGATGGTTGCCCCTCCCCCCCAGTTAGTCCAAAATCCTGGGAAAGAAGAAGAATGTTCCTCCACAAGGGCACCAAATGCCAGTGACTCAGCTGGGGGAAGTGAGGGGGAGATGGGTGTTATAATGTAGCATATCAAAACATACAGATTTCTGAACCCATTCTCTGTGATTCTGATTGAATGGGCCTGGAATCCTAAATTATTCTGATACACAGATCCATAGATAACTTTTTTAGAAATAACATTTTAGGAGGAAAATTCAGACCTCCCAAGCAATCTGTTCTTTATGCTCTTAAAGAATCCCACTATGTCCGGAGGAGCCAGACACCGGTATTTGCGGGCATCATTAGAAACACTTGATTGAAAGATCATCCTCATTGTGGAAGCCTCTGTTCCAACTGCTTTTGGCAGTGGTGGATAAATACAGCCTCCTTGGGAAAAGATGAAAAGTCATTCTAAGGTCTTTGCAGCCAAGATTGAGGGACACTGGGTATGCACAAAAGCCATTAATCTGGTATCTGAATGATCACTTCAAACCAGTAGTTCTAACGCAATGTGTACAAGTACACTGGGAATCAAATACAGCAAGCACATTTGTGTGCTTTTGTTCTAAGAGCCTGATTTCATTGCTCTGAGGTAAGGCCCAGTGTGATGGTTTATTTTATGTGCCAACTCACTGAGCCCCAGGGTATTGGGTGTTTCTGCAAGAGTGTTTTTGGATGAGATTAGTATTTGAGTCTACAGCCTGAGTTAAGTAGATTGCCCTCCCCAAGGTGGATGAGCATCACCCACTCCTTTGAGGACCTGGATAGAACAAAAATGCAGAGGGAAGAAGAATTCACTCTCCCTGCCTGGCTACATGACCTGAGACATCAGCCTGCTGCCCTTGAACTGGGATTTACGCTATTGGGGCTCCTGGAACACGGACTGAAATTGACACCATTGCCTTCCCTGGGACCCCAGCACGCAGATGGCAGATCATGGGATTTCTCAGGCTTCATAATAACATGAACTGATCCCTTATAATAAATCAAATTCTCTCTACATATAAATTGTGTATATATATATGTTTTCTATATTAATTATTCATATATATATATATCCTTTTGGTTTTTGGTTCTGATTCAGAGAATCGTGATTAATACATTTAGGAATATATATTTCTTGTCCCTTTCTCCCAGTTAGTTGACTCTGATACTTTGTTGATTGCCTGAATAAACTATAACCTTACATTTATTCTCTGCTCCTCTGTACTTAACATGATACTAGACACTGGATGGAGTGGAGGGTTTGAATAACACCAAATCTTATAAAAGCAGATTGCAAACTAGTTAAAGAAATGTTTTGCCTAGATAACAGTAAATTCAATCATATGCCTCTTTTTTGTTGGGTTTGTTGTTGTTGTTTTGGTGGCAAAATCAATTTCGAAACTGTCCCAAAAGAAAAGCATCTGGATGGGAAGAGATTTTAGATTAGGCATTTTGCTGATTTCCTCTCCTTGTCATTCATATTTCAGTGCTAATTTTCTAAAGTCTTTTACACAAAACAGTTTTAAATTCCATACTAGGCAAATTGGGGAAATTCCATTTCGGAATTGCAGTTGTGTTGACACACGGTAATCTTATTAGCAATAAAAGGATATTACCTATAATTGAATAGCTCTACAATTAGCAAATTTCAGAGCCAGAGAACACCATCATTCTTCAGTTTTACATTTGTTTCTACCCACAGCAGGAAATGTTTGAATTACCAACACAGCTATTAGCATGTTCTTGCTCTACTAAATGAAAAAATATCCTAATAAAAAACTGCTTCACCCAGAATAAATATTAACTACAGTTCATGCAGATAAGCTTAACTTTAGCAATTAGGACTGTGTTACACTTGTACTTTGATAAATAATGTATGCATTTATTTCAAGCAACATAACATCTGTGTCACCCCAAAACCTGATTGGGTAAAGTTCTGTGTTGATAATAAAGGTCAGGCTTCTATTCATTTAGACAAATATATCTGTGGGAAAAATAATTAAAGTATTTATCTGGGAAGTTATATTTGGTGTCTTTATGACAGCTGTATAATTGGGTCATTCTAATATTATAACACCAACACAGATACACACACACACACACACACATACATTTCTTTTAAAATGGATTTAGTTATGTTCCAGGGCTCAACATCACCCATGGAAAAAATTACATTAAAATTACAATTAACTTCCACTCAACTGTCAGCAGAATCGATGTTGGTGTGTACATACTGCTTCTTCCTCAATTTTATTAAGCCCCTTTCAATTATTAGGAAACATAAATTGGAAGGATGTCGCTGTGTCATCTACAGTATTAAAATGTACGAGAACATTGACCCTGGCCTCTAGAGATTACGTGAAAAGCCATTTATATGCACAGCTGTACAAATTGCCTGAGTTTAATGCTAAATTCCATGGAAAATCATCTTTGCTGCTCTGCATCTGAGAAAGGACAAGGTTTAAATATTTAATGTGTTCTCTTACACAAGCCCAGTCAGCAGTGAATTAGTAGCTGGCCAGTATAGAGAGCTTCTTTTGGGAATGACGGGTTTTGCCTTTAAATCCGAGGAGTGACTTGAGTTCACACTTAGCTGGAACCAGCAGCCAGGGGAAGAGGCAGCTGAGCTAGTCCATCTTGCCCTCACTCATGTCGTCTTCCATAAAAACGACTCCTAGATTGATTCCTCAGATCCCGTTTCCAACCCCTTTGTGAATGTCGCCAAAACAGCATCACTTTGCCTCTTTTGTGTATCAAACCTTTCTTCATAGACAAATACTGGTCTTGAAAATATATTGTGAGCATATTGAAAGAACTACATCATACTTTTTTTTAAAAAAATGAACCTTGACACGGATGGAAGTCTTGTGTCAGAATGTAGCTGTGGGAGTGATTGCTCTAATTCAAATCCCACTTGCTGGCTGACTGTGCCACTTTACTTACTTCATGTGCCTCAGCTATCTCTGTGAAAACTAGGAAACTAGACTTTTTATTTAAAAAGTGGAGAGGCATGTAACATCTTCACAGAATGGTTTTGAGGCTTAGTAAATGAAATATAGTAAGTATTTTTAAAAAGCTTGCTGTTTTCAGGAGATATTATAGCTTATGTTGTGATTTGTTTTTAAATCACCACGCTCTTCTTTATATTGAACTGAGATCTGTCTCCTTGTTATCTTTACATCTTACTTTATTAAAGGCTCTCCTTATTGAAACAAAATTAGATGCCCAGGAGATGGTGAGGTTTCCCGTCATAGAAGGTTTTCAAACAGGTCAACTCCCAACTGAAAGGGTAGAAGGAGATAAGAAAAATGGAGGTGGGGTACACAGTTTGGAAATACAAAACTGGGATCAGAATCACTAGGGAACATTTTTAAAATGAACACATTAGGGCCTCCTCTTGGGGGATAGGGAGAAGGAGTTAGAAGACAAAATAGTCCTTTTCTCCAACCCTGTGTTGAAAATTACTAGACCAATGATAATTTTGAATTACTCAGGCTGAGTGACATCTTGAGTCAGGACTGGAGACGTTTATCGAGATTGGTGAGTCTCAGCCCTGTACACATTAAAGTCACCTGGGGAGCTTTTCAAAAGTACTAATGATCAGGCCTTACCCCAAATCAGTTAAATCAAAATTTCTGGGAGATGGGCCAGGGCATTGAAGCTTCTAAAAAGCTCCCCAGGTAATTCTAATGTGTACAGCCACACTTGAGAACCAATGATCTGTAGAATCTTAGCTAGATAACCTTAAATGTTCTTTTTGAATCTGTAAATCTATGACTCGTAGCCTTTCAAAACAAAAACAACTGCAAATTTCCAAAATAATAATTATCATATGAATAAATGTATTTATCAATATTCATCCTAATAATAATGATAATAATAATAATAATATCAGTTTTTATTGGTACCGTGAATAAGCTCATTCAACTCTACAAATAACAGCAGTTTAGGAAGTCTAACTGACTTGAGCAAGATTCCACAGTTGATTAGAAGTCAAGCTGGGACTCAAGTGCAATTCTTCACATTTTTGAGTTAGTTCTGTTTCCACTCTATCACTATCAGATAGATTCCCAGGTCCTCTAATGCCTAATTCTGTTTGCATTAATAGCCATGCTTCATCTCTTTTAAATTATTCCATGTAAATTTAGCTATGACTCTAAGCCACTCTCTAGCTTCTAGCAGGTACTTCCAGTCTAAAGAAACTTGATGTTTGTTTTTGTTGACAAATTGTAGTTTTAGAAGACTGTTGACTAGTTGCAGTCAGTAAATTAAGGCTTTGGTTATCTATATAGTAATTTTATATGCAATAACTCTTAATGCAATAAAATAATTAAAGTAACTTAAAAAAAAAACAAGAGTCAACATTGCTTCTTACTTCAACACACATAAATCTGATATTTTTTCATTGTGGAAGGTAATGGGAATTTTAATAGCCAAGTCATAGTGGTAAAATAGAGTTTGAGATTTCTTAGTTAATTGTATCAACAATGAAAAAGGTTATAACCTTTATTTATTTATTTTTTTAATCCTCACCTGAGGACATTTTTGCATTTATTTTCAGACAGAGGGGGAGGGAGAGAGGGAGGAAGAGAGAGAGAGAGAGAGAGAGAGAGAGAAACATTGATGTGAGAGAGACATATCGAGTGGTTGCCACCCGCACGACCGGGGTCAGGGACAAAGTGCAACCGAGGTACACGCCCTTAGCGGGAACCGAACCTGGGACTCTCTGGTCCGTGGGCCGATGCTATAACCAATGAGCCAAACTGGCCAGGGCAAAAGGTTATAACCTTTAAAAACATATCCGACTCACACTTCCAGGAAGAGGGAATAGATGTACTTTTCCTTAGTCCTTCCACTAAGTACAACTAAAATCTTTGTTTATATGTACAACAAATAGAGAAGACTCTGAACAGTAAAGAGGGTAAGGAAGACCAGATTGAGGACTCGGGACCTGAAAAACAACACAGTGGTGAATTCCCAGGTTTTATTTTTGCTTCATATATCACAGCTTGAAGCTAAATAAGTCAGCAGCTAGAAATGTCAACAAGCATAGACCAAAGAGACAAAATAAAGGCTAATTCCTAAGCCAGAGGATCAGGGAATGGACAGCCAAGCAAGACAAGAAACTTTGATACAATAACTTTTTCTCAAATACCACAGAAAACAAAACTGTGACCCTACTTCCAACCATACTAAGAAAGGCAAAGTAAAGAGTCTAAACGCACACCTCTGCTAAACAGTGATGAAGCAACCCAGCTATCCCCTACCACATGCTATCAGAAAGACCAGATAAGGCAAAGGGACCTTGATCTCCATTAGATGAAAACAAAGATCCCATCACTGCAATGTCAATGTACACCACATGGGGAGCCTGGATATCATAACCTCATATGGCAATAACAAGATAACCTTCACCTCTTTGCTCAGTTTTGGTCAGAGCCTAGTTGAGATAAGACCTTTCTATCACTCAGTGGTAACAGGGCCACACTTCCCCATGATCTCAGTGGAGGTCATATAGGGAGCAGTAATGAGGCTATGCTATCCTCAGACTTCTACCAGTGAGGGCTATTGGAGGACATGAACCCCCACCCTACCCAACAGTAATGAGAAGACCCCCCTCAAGTGCCAATAGAGGCCAAGTGGGAAATATTGACTTCTTCCTCCAACTGGCAGTGAAAGGCATCTTCCCTTATCCCCTTCTAGAGCAGTGCCCTTGGAAGCCAGCTATAACAGAAGCATTGAATAAGATCCAGCATCTAGTAACATAATAAAACAAATCCAGGCTTCAGTTGAAAATAACTTCTTATATCAAGAACCAGAAGGATCTCAAACTGAACTAAAAAGAAAATTAATAGACCTATATACCACAGTCTGGGTTGATTAAACATCAGGAATTTATTTCCTCAGAGTTTTGAAGGCTAGAAGCTCAAGATCAAGTGTTCGTAGGGTTGGTTTCATTCTGAGGCCTCTCTCCTTGGCTTGTACATGACTGTCTTTTTCTAGTGTTTTCATCAGATCTCCCCATGTGTATGTCCATATTCTCTCGTTTTCTTATATGACCACAGTTTACATTAACCACCTCTTTAAAGGTTCTATCTTCAAATGAAGTCACATCCTGAATTACTGGGAGTTAGGGTTTCAAAATATGAATTTGAGGAAGTGGGGGGCATAATTCAGGTTGTAACAGATGCTAATTCTGACATAACAGAGATGTTAGAATTATCTGAAAAAGATTTTAAAGCGGCCAAAATAAAAATGCTTCAATGAGCAATTACAAGCATACTTGAAACAGGAAAAAAAGAAAAAGAAAGAAAGAAAATCTCATTAAAGACAGAGAAGATATAAGAAAAAAACCAAACAGGAATTTTTAGAACTAAAAAAATATAATAATTGAAATTGATAATTCAATGGATAGGATCCACAGCACAATAGAGAAGGCAGTGGAAAGAATCACAGAAATGAAAGAAGGAACAACAGAAACTACACAGTCTGAACAGCAATGAGGTAATGGAGTATTAAAAACAGTAACAAGAACAACAGAGCCTCAGGGACCAGTGAGACTATAATAAAGATCTGTTATTCACGTATTCGGAGTCCGTGAAGGAGAGAAGAGAAAAGGGTGTGGTTACAAAAGGTCTGAAAGAAAATAGCTAAAAACATTCCAAATATGGCAAAAGATTAAACCTATAGACTAGAAAAGTGAAAAAACCCCAGAGAGGATAAACATAAAGAAATCCACATCAAGACACATCTTAGTCAAATCTCTAAGAGCTAAACATAAACATAAAATCTCAAAAGCAAAAAACAAATGGAGAAAAAAACAAATGACAATGAATTTCCAAGGTTAAATCATGGCGGTCAAAAGGAAGTGACACATTTTTCAAGTACTGAAAGAAAAAATCTATCAACCCTGAGTATATCCCGTGAAATTATTTTTCAGAAATGAAGGGAAAATTAAGGCACTTGCAGATGAAGGAAAACTAAGAGCATTTGTCACTAGCAGATCTATTTAAAAAAATAGCTAAAGGAATAAGAAAAAATAATTTAAAAAAAAGAATTTTGGAACATTAGGAAGGAAGCAAAAATATAATTAAATGCAATAGGCTTTCTTCTCTGAGTTTTCTAAATTATGTTTGACAGCTGAAGTGAAAATTATTGGCGATATTTTATGTGGTTCTTAATGTGTGTAAAGGAAATCTTTAAGAAAATAATAGTATAAATGAGAGGGGTGAAGGTTTCTATACTCTATTTAAATTGATAAAATGGTGAGACAAGTAAACTCTGATGAGTTATGTATATATAATGTAATACCTAAAGAAAGCACTAAACAGCCTTTTACCAACAAATGATAGAAAAACTAGGCTGAAAGTCAACAAGGATGTGAAAGAACTAAACAGCACTACCGACCAACAGGATTCAACATTATTTATGGAACATCCATCCACCCAACAACAGCAGAATACACATTCTTTTTTTTTTAAATTTTTATTTATTTTCATTTTTTAATTAATTTATTTTTGTTACAGATGTTTCTCCTTTTTTCCCCATTGACACCCTCCTCCCCATCCCCCCACCCCGTCCCCAGCCTTGTTGTCCATGTCCATCAGTTAAGCATACATGCACATAAGTTCTGTGGTTTATCTCTTCCCTCCCCCCCTACACCCTCTTCTGAGGGGTGTCAGTCTATACCCCACTTCCACATCTCTGGGTCTACCCTGTTCCTCAGACTGTTATGTTCATTATATTCCACAAATAAGTGAGATCATGTGATATTTGTCTTTCTCTGCTTGGCTTGTTTCGCTTAGGATAATACTCTTGAGGTCCCTCCATGTCGTCTCAAAGGATAAGAGATGTTTCTTTCTTACAGCTGTGTAGTACTCCATTGTGTATATGTACCACTGCTTTTTTATCCATTCATCCACTGATGGACACTTGGGCTGTTTCCAGATCTTAGCTATTGTAAATAGTGCTGCTATGAACAAGGGGGTACATGTATTCTTTCTGGTTGGTGTTTCAGGCTTCTTAGGGTATATTCCTAGAAGTGGGATCACTGGGTCAAATGGTAATTCAATTTTTAATTTTTTGAGGTAACACCATAGTGTTTTCCACAGTGGCTGCACCAGTCTGCATTCCCACTAGCAGTATACTAGAGTCCCCTTTTCTCCACACCCTCACCAACACTTGTTGTTTGATGCTTTGTTGATGGCGGCCATTCTGACAGGTGTGAGGTGATACCCTATTGTTATTTTAATTTACATCTCTCTGATGATTAGTGATGTTGAGCATTTCTTCATATGTCTCTTAGCCATTTGTATGTCCTTTTTGGAGAGGTGTCTATTTAGTTCCTCTGCCCATTTTTTAATTTGGTTCTTTGTCTTCCTTTGGTTGAGTTGTATGAGCACTCTATATATTTTGGAGATTAACCCCTTATCTGATGTATCATTGGCAATTATGCTCTCCCATACAGTGGGTTCCCTATCTGTTTAGATGGTTGTTTCTTTTGCTGTGCAGAAGCTTTTGAGTTTGATGTAGCCCCATGTGTTCATTTTTCCCTTTGTTTCTGTTGCCTTGGGTGATGTATCAGTGAAGATTGTGCTGCGTATGATGTCCGAAATTTTGTTGCCTACATTTTCTTCTAGGATTTTTATGGATTCACGAGTCACATTTAAGTCTTTTATCCATTTTGAGTTTATTCTTCTGCATGGTGTAAGTTGATGGTCTACTTACATTTTTTTGCATGTAGCTGTCCAATTTTCCCAGCATCATTTATTAAAGAGGCTGTCTTTACTCCATTGTATGCTCTTGCTACCTTTGTCAAATATTAATTGAGCATAATGTCTTGGGTCAATTTCCGGGTTCTCTGTTCTGTTCCACTGGTCTATATGCCTGTTCTTGTGCCAGTACCAGGCTGTTTTGATTACAGTAGCTTTGTAGTATTAGCTGATATCCGGTATTGTGATCCCACCTACTTTGTCCTTCTTTTTCAAGATTGCTGTGGCTATTTGGGGTCTTTTTTGGTTCCATATGAACTTTTGAAATATTTGTTCTAGTTCTGTGAAATATGTCACTGGTATTTTGATGGGGATTGCATTGAATCTATAGATTGCTTAGGGTAATGTGGACATTTTAATGATGTTAATTCTTCCAATCCATGAACAAGGTATGTGCTTCCACTTTTTTATATCTTCCTCTATTTCGTTTTTCAATGTCCTGTAGTTTTCTGCAAATAGGTCCTTTACTTCTTTGGTTAAGTTTAGTCCTAGGTATCTTAATTTTTTTGCGGCAATGGTAAATGGAATTGTTTTTTTAGTTTCTCTTTCTGTGAGTTCATCATTGGTGTATAAGAATGCCATTGGTTTCTTGACGTTAATTTTGTATCCTGCTACTTTGCCAAATTCATTTATTAAGTCTAGTAGATTTTTGATGGAGTCTTGAGGGTTTTCTATATATAATATCATGTCATCTGCGAATAATGACAGTTTCACTTCCTCCTTTCCAATTTGGATTCCTTTTATTTTTCTTCATGTCTGATTGCTGTGGCTAAGACTTGCAGTACTATGTTAAATAAAAGTGGTGAAAGTGGGCATCCCTGTCTTGTTCCTGTCCTTAAGGGAAATGTTTTTAGTTTTTGCCCATTGAGTATGATGTTGGCTGTAGGTCTTTCATATATGGCCTTTATTATATCAAGATATGATCCCTCTATTACCAAATTGCTGAGCATTTTTATCAGAAATGGGTGCTGGACTTTGTCGAATGCTTTTTCAGTGTCTATTGATATGATCATGTGGTTTTTATCTTTCATTTTGTTTATGTGGTGTATCACATTCATTGATTTGCGAATATTGAACCAGCCTTGCATCCCTGGGATGAATCCCACTTGGTCATGGTGAATAATTTTTTTGATGTATTGCTGGATCCGATTTACTAATATTTTGTTCAGGATTTTGGCATCTACGTTCATCAGGGATATTGGCCTGTAGTTTTCTTTCTTTGTAGTGTCTTTTTCTGGTTTTGGAATTAGGATTATGCTGGCCTCATAAAACGAGTTTGGAAGTCTTCCTTCTTGAATTTTTTAAAATAGTTTGAGGAGAATGGGTGTTACTTCTTCTTTGAATGTTTGGTAAAACTCCCCCATGAAGCCATCCAGGCCTGGGCTTTTGTTTGCTGGGAGAGTCTTGATTACATCTTCAATTTCCTTAGCTGTTATTGGTCTGTTCAAGTTTTCTATCTCTTCCCAGTCCAGTTTTGGGAGACTATGTGTTTCTAGAAATTTGTCCATTTCACTTAGATTGTCGAATTTGTTGCCATATAAATGTTCATAGTATTTGCTAACGATCCTTTGTATTTCTGTGGTGTCAGTTGTTATTTCTCCTCTTTCATTTCTGATTTTGTGTATTTGGGTTCTCTCTCTTTGTTTCTTGATGAGTCTAGCTAAGGGTCCATCAATCTTGTTTATCTTTTCAAAAAACCAGCTCTTTGTTTCATTGATCCTTTGAATTGTTTTTCTGGTCTCTATGTCATTTTTTTATGCTCTGTCTTTACTATTTCCTTCCTTCTACTTGCTCTGGGGTTTTCTTTTTGTTTCCTTTCTAGTTCTTTAAGTTGTGAGGTTAGATAGTCTATTAGAAATTTTTCTTGTTTCTTGAGGTAGGCCTGTAGTGCTATGAACTTCCCTCTCAGAACTGCTTTCGCTGCATCCCATAGATTTTGTTTTGTTGTGTGTTCATTTTCATTGGTTTCCAGGAAGTTTTTAATTTCTTCCTTGATCTGCTCGGTAACCCATTCATTGTTTAATAACATGCTATTTAGCCTCCATGTGTTCATATGTCTTTGCATGTTCTTGTTGCAATTGATTTCTAGTTTCATGCCATTGTGATCTGAGAAGATGCTGGATATGATTTCAATCTTCTTGAACTTGTAGAGACTTCGTTTGTGTCCTAACATGTGGTCTATCTTTGAGAATGTCCCATGTGCACTTGAGAAGAATTTGAATTCTGTAGTTTTGGGGTGTAATTCTCTGTAAATATCTATTAAATCTATTTGGTCTAGTGCTTCATTTAGAGTCTCTGTTTCCTTGTTAATTTTTTGTCTAGAGGATCCATCCAGTGATGTCAGCGGGGTGTTGAAGTCCCCTGCTATGATTGTATTGCTGTCAATTTCTCCTTTGAAGTCCTCCAGAAGATTTTTAATATATTTTGGTGCTCCTATATTCGGTGCATATATGTTTACCAAGGTTATATCTTCCTGTTGGATAGATCCTTTCAATATTATGTAGTGACCTTCTTTGTCTCTAGTTATGGCTTTCATTTTGAAATCTATTTTATCAGATATGAGTATTGCTACCCCAGCTTTTTTTTCCTTTCCATTTGCTTGGAAGATTTTTTTCCATCCCTTCACTTTCAGCCTATGTGAGTCTTTTGTTGTGAGGTGGGTCTCTTGTAAACAACATATATATGGGTCATGCTTTCTTATCCAATCCGCTACTCTGTGTCTTTTTATCAGAGCATTCAATCCATTTACATTTAAGGTGATTATTGATATGTACTTATTTATTGCCATTTTTGTTTAGTGTGGTTCTACTTTCCTTCCTATTTCTTCTACTAATTACGGCAGTCCTTTTAACATTTCTTGCAGTGCTGGTTTGGTGCTAATGTATTCCCTTAGCCTTTTTTTTTGTCTGAGAAGCTCTTTATTTGACCTTCTATTTTGAATGACAGCCTTGCTGGGTAGAGTAGTCTTGTTTTTCATGACCTTGATTACTTCATGCCAGAATGCACATTCTTTTAGGTGTCCACAGAACATGTGCCATACATCAAACCTCAAAAATTTTAAAGGGTTTACACCATGCAGACATACAGATGTTTTCTCTACAAATAATGGCAACAATCTAGATATCAATAACTAAAATATACTAGAAAAATCTCTAATCACTTGAAAACTAACACAATATACTTTAAAATAATACATCTGTGGAAAAGAATGCTTCAAGAAATACATTGATCTGACTGAAAATAAAAATAAAATACAAAAAAATTTATGAAACAGCTAAAACAGTACCAAGAGAAATTCATAACACAATGTAGACATTTGAGAAGAGGAAGACTCAAGTCAAAATCTATGTTTTTTACCTCAGAATGTAAAAAATATAAAAGAAAAAATAACCAAACCAAGCAGAAAGAAGGAAATAAGATAGATTAGAGTGGAAATCAATGAAATTAGAGAGAAAAACATTAAACAAAATCAATGAAACAAAGAGCTGATATTTTAAAAGATCAAAAAATGGCCAAATCTATACCAAGACATCTAGGTATTGGAGACATCACTACAGACATTGCAATTCTAAAATATTCCTTCCGGAAAATAAAATGAAACCCTTTTTACTTTGTTTTATTATCTTAGTATCTCCCTAATACAAAAACCAGACAAAAGCATTACAATAAAATCTCTACAGACCAATATCTGTCATGAATATACACACAAAAATCCTTGACAAAATATTAGCAAATAGAATTCAATAAAAAATGAAAAGAATTATATACCATAAACATGTGAGGTTTATTTCAGGGATGAAAGAAAACTCAGTCAATGTAATCCACGCTATTAACACACTAAGGAATAAAGATCACATGATCATATCAATTGATGGAGACAAAAATATTGGACAAAATTCAATATCTACTCATGATTAAAAATTTTCAGAAAAATAGGCATAAAGGGAACATCCATAACTTTATTTTTTAAAAACATCTAAAAATCTACATCTAATATACTTAATGATGTAAGACTGCTTTCTCCCTAAGATCAGAAAGAAAGCAAGGATTTTCATTTTCACCAATCTTACTCAACAAAGTGCTAGAAGTTCTAGCAATACAGCAAGAGAAGGAAATAAAAATCATGCAGATTAAAATGAAAAAAATAGTAACTGTTGTTATTTGTAGATGAGATTTTCTACATAGAAAATCCCAAGGAATTTGCCAACACAGCAGAAACAATTATAATAACAATAACAACAAAACCCTACAATTAATGAGAAGTCTGCAGGATACAAGATCAATATGCAAAAACAAGTTGTACTCTTTATATTAGCATGTGTATTTGTACACTGAAATTAAAAATACAGCATCATTTACAATCATTTAAAAATACTTCAATGTAAGCGTAGTGAAACATGTATGCCACTTGTATATTAAAACTACAAAATACTGATGGAAAAATTAAAAGACTGTCTAAATAAATAGAGATATGGTATATTCACGGATTACAAGATTTAACATAATAAAAATACCAATTTTTTTCAAATTGATATACAAGTTTAACAAAATTCCCATCAAAATCTTAGAAAGACTTTTGGTAAATATAGAGATTATTCTAAAATGTATATGAAAAGCAAAGAACATAGAATATCTAAAACAATTGTGAAAAAGAAGAATAAAGCTGGAGAAATCAGTCAATCTAATTTCAAATTTGTTACATAACTAGAGTAATGAAGAGTATGTGTTATTGGTGGAGATAGGTACATTCTGGAAGAAAGTATTTGCAAACTACATATCCAACAAAGACCAGCATCTAGAATACATAAAGAATTGCCAAACACACAAACAAACAAAAAACCAACAGTAAAAAACACACAATTCAGTTAGACTATCTGGAAAAGATATGAGCAGACATTTCACTAAAGAGGATATACAGATACCCATGGCAAATAAGTACATGAAAAAGTGCTTATTTTCATTATTCTTGAGGGAAATGCAAATTAAAACTTTAATAGGACATTGTATACAGTTACCAAAATAGCTAAAGGAGAAAATGGTGCTGACTCAAAATATGGTGAGAATTTGGAGAAACTGGATCTCTCATACATTGCTAATAGAAATGTAATACGGTACAGACAGTCTGGAAAACAAGCATTTTCTTAAAAATACAAGTATGATATGACCCAGCAATTGTACTCCTGGGCACTTTTTTCCCAGATAAAAACTAATGTTCACACAAAAAATCATACATGAAAGTTCATAGCAACTGTATTTGTAACCCCCCAAACTGGAAGCAACCCAGATATCCTTTAAAGGGTAAAGGTTAAATGGACTATATTACAATATTACTATATTCATACAATGAAATACTACTCAGTAGTAGTAATAATAATAATTATTATTATTAGAATTATAATAGCAAGCTATTAATACACAAAACTTGGATGAAACTCCAAGGAATAATGCTGAGTGAAAAAAAATCTTAAAAGTTAGCATACTATATAACTTAATTATATAATATTCCACAAAATACATAATGATAGAAGTGAAAAGCAGATTAGTGGTTGCATGGGTTAAGAAGGCGGTGTGGGTGGAAACAAAGTGGATGTGGCTTTCTTCAAGAGGCAGCAAGAGGGATCTTTGTGGTGATGGAAGGATCCTAAATCTTGACTGTATCAATATCAATATTCTGGTTGTGCTATTGTACTATAGTTTTGTAAGATGTTACTCACCATTAGGAAACCTTCTTAAAGGGTACATGATATGTCTTTACATTATTTCTTACAATTGCACATGAACCTACAATGATCTCAAATTAAATCACTTAATTGAATAATATAGTCCATTCTCCAAGTAGAGCTTAATGTTGAATTAATCAAATTTTAAACTTATAATTCATTTGTGTAATGTTTTAGAACTGATAAAGATATGAAAACTTCTATAGTGTTTATTGTATTTTTCTCTGTATTTGACAACCTGGGATGAAATGTCTTCATGTTCAGTGGTTCTCGGGGGATCACAAGAAATATTTAACACTACTTAAATAAAAAAACACAAAACTACTCAGGTCACAGCCATTTTGCTTTCCAGTGGGAATTTTTACCCTTTTCCTTCAAGTACTAACAGATCGCCGAATGGAAAAATATTCACAATGATATTTACTGAGTTTATATTATAATTAAGGAACTTAACTTGGTCCAGTGGTCTTGGAAAGAAGGATCACATAAAGATTAATTCAGAACCTACATGGAATTAATGAAATTTTCTAGGCTAGCATAAAGTTCAGAATTTTATTTTCATGTTTTCTCTTTTTGTAAAAATATAATGGTATTGAGCTAATATTTTTCAGATCTTGCTCTATGTCAAGTACTATTTTAATTGCTTTATATGTGTTGATCATTCAACCCCACAGCATCTCTTAAGATGGCATTATTTTTATAAACATTTTTACAGTTAATGAAACTGCCATAGAGGGGTTACTTTACTTGTCTAAGATCACATAGCTAATAAATTTAAAAGCTTAATTATAATCCAAGGCTGTCTGGTTTCAAAGAATACAACATTAGCCATTAATATTACATAATATTTATTAAACTACAACATGATATAGGCTTTTTGACATATTTATAGGAACTACAGGAATCTTGAAAGATCATTATAAGCTGTTATAGTGATATTACTCACCAGTCTGATGCATGCGTGTTAGTCATCTTAAATCACAGTCACATTAGTGTGGGGTATGAAAACCTGAGAATAAAAGAAATAAAGTGAACCTTAGTTTTTGCATTGGTAGTACGAGTTAATGGAAACGCATAATGCAGCCTCCTAACGGTTAAAGGTTTGGGACATTGGTGGCTGACCTGGAACTCGATATGGGTCTTCTCTGCTCCTAATCTATCTCTGTTAACCCAATAGTCCTCCCTTAGGAAAAGAGATGTGATATAGTGAAATGACTACTGTTATGACATCTGCCACTGGACATCCCAGCTTGTCCCTTAAAGCTATAGGCTTCAAAGCTAAAAGGTGACCTATGATTACACTGGGGAAGAGAAGTGTTCTTGGGATAGTACTCTTGTGTCCCAATGTGTTACAAAGATTAGGAAAAGGTCATTTAATTCCTCTTACAAATTGTGTCTATTCCTAACACCAGGATGTATCAGGGGACAGGGCAAACAATGGATGGCTTTTTCCTTCCCCCAGATGAATTTGCCTAAGAGGCTTTTAGGACCTCATGCAAATGACTTTCCACCAGGCCTCCTCCCTCAGTGCTCCTGACATGCCCAGACAGTGCTGAATGTAGATGAAGCCACACAGTGTTATTGTCATGTTGTTGTTGCAAACCTGAAAGATGAACGTGTACAGTGCACCATGTAAAAGCTATTATTATCTGTTTTGCCCTCTATCTTCAAAACTGAAAGTTCTAACATGTTTTACTTACAGCCTTCTGAATTACTGTGAACCTTATAAAAATCTACTGAGAAAAAAAAATAAAACAAATATATTCAATTTATATATATGGATATACATACATATATATGAGATGGATTTAATTTGCTTTCAAGCACATTTTATTTATTGTCTAAATATGAATATGTTGAACTTAATATTGCTTTGTTAAAAAAGAACAAAATAGGTCAAGAACTCAGTGACCCTAGCAAAATTCGTAATGAGATTTTACATAATGAAATTGGTGACTTTAGGAGACTGATTTGCCCACATTTGGTCAGATGCATCTTATCCTGTGTGTATTTTCCTTTAATGCATGGGTCTCTATGTACAGGCAGATCTAAATTCATTGTTCTGCATATCAGATATGAGTTTCTTAGAGAAAGCATTTTGATTAAAATGACATGTTGAACTGACAGTGAATGAGCTGCCCAAATAATCTTCAACAGTTTCTCCTAGAACAGAGGGCTTTCATTTAGCCAGTGCCGAACCTTATTGACTTCATAATAAAGATGCATTTCCATTTTTCAAAGCCTTTCTGAAAAGAAGCCCCCCACCACCACCACTTTTAGCTCTGTGATGAGTTGCTCAGTGCTGACAGAGAGCCATGGATGAATGGACCCTGATCAAATCTGTCTCAATTCAGCATGACTGTGCTGGTCAGTGGTAAGCCTTGACGGCAGATGCAAAGATCAGATTGGCCATACAACAGACCTGGTCACTATTCAAACATAAACAACATACCACAGCTTAACCTGAACCACAAAACTGGTAACACTTTGCCATGGTTGTCTCTGTCCTTGGCTCCCTCCCTACAAAGGGTGGAAGAGCTGATAAAAGCTTGTTACCATCAGATATTGAGCCCTCGCTGTCCAGGGCAAGATGAAACTGTTTCAACATCAGAGTGACTAGGTGGTTTCCCTTGACACTGAGAATTCATGATATATTCTGAAATTCTACGGCAGTTATTTAATTAAATGCAATGATAACAAAGAACCAGGGAACCCACCGACAGGAACACTTTTCAGAATTATATAGACAGTACACACCTCCCTCCAGTCGTAATTTAATCACATTCCAAAGCATTTCTTTTTAATTTGTATACCTAGAAATGCGATATATGAAACAAATAACTCAATGCTGAGTACAATATTCCAAAACCAGTGTAATTTATGCAGAAAGCTAGATATTTATTACTGATGCTAGAGGTTATTAAGTTATCTGAAAGGTATAGACTTCATTCCATTTTCAAAAAATAGAGATTTATATTGCTTATTTATTCCCAGCTGTTGAATATCTGAGTTGTACTCAGAAAAGAGATTAAAAATATTTGATGATACTAGTGGTTGACATCACAGCAACTTGGGGAATTTCACCCAATTTTGATCCAGAATAGGTTTCTGAGTGTGTGTATGTATCTGTGTTTGTATGTCTGATTTTGAGTGTCAGTTCCAATAAAAGACACATGTTATGACAGTCTATCATAAAATATTCTATTGTTTTATTCTTTTTCTTTTTAAAAAAATTTTTTTAGAATATGTTTTCAGTGTTTGTTTTTTAGAGAGAGGGGAAGGGAGAGAGAGATAGAAACACCAATGTGAGAGAGATACATTGATTAGCTGCCTCCAGCTTGCTCCCTACTGGGGATCGAGCCTGCAACCAGGCATGTGCCCTGACCCGGAATTGAACTGGGACCTCTCAGTCCATGGGATGACGTTCAATCCACTGAGCCACACTGGCTGGGCTGTTTTATTATTTTTGAAATTTGAAAAATTCAGTTAAGATATTTTGCTGACTTAGTTTTTTTCCATTGGAATAGGACAAATCTTCATAGGGGCCCATTAAATTAAGTCTTTGGGCTCAGATTCCATTGTAGCTTTGTTACAAACTATCTTTGTGGCCTCATGTGGGACATTTAGTCTTTTAGTATGTGTATTCTGTCATTTTTAAAAAGGAGAGTTGAACTTTTAGAATTGCATTATTCTATGTTTATGAACAGAGCCATACTGAATCGGGAGTAATTCTTGGATAGACTTCCTTCTAGACATGGAGATGAATCTGAATTGTTGGTACTTCATGTACCAGATTTCTCATTAACACATGCAATTACTCATTCCACCAAATTTTGAATGTAAGACCTACTAAGGGTTCTTGTTGATGTGCGTATGCAATCTCAGGAATCACTGGCTTTGACAATGACTAAAACCAGAAGACAGTTTGCAACATGTATTTATTCTTGAAATGGAAAGAGCTCCAGGCTATACACCAATCTTTTCAACCACTTGGGTAGTAACAATGCCAACAAAGGATTATGGAAAACAATGAGCATCGATCATTGTCTGTAGATGGAAATACGCATCTATATTTCTGTCCAAAACGTTACTACAGCATGCTTAAAGAGGTTTGGAAACACATAAGAGTATTAGTATGCGTTCAATAATCTTGGCAGACATTAATCCTGCCTCTTTGGATTGTTCTGTGATTGCAGGCAGGCTATGTCCTCACTTAGAGTGTCCATAACCAAAAAAATAAAAGTGCCCTGGGGAGGGGTGGAAAGAACCAGGGCTAAGAGCCAGTGGCACTGAGCTCTAGTCCCAAATCTAACACTAACAAGCTCTGTGTTGAAGATCAAATCTTTTGACATTATTTTAATTTATAAATTAGACACAGTAGGACATTAACATTAATAACTAATAAAAGATAGAACAATTTAAATAATGTACTATAATAAAAGTTATATGAATGGCTTTGGGGCCATTATTAAGTATGATGAGGGTGATTTAAACACAAGCACTGCATTGCCACCACAGTCGATCTGACAACCAGGATGGCCACTAAGTGACTAATGGGTGGGGAGCATATCAGCATAGATACCTGGACAAAGGGATGATTCATGTCCTGGGTGGGACTAAGTGGGACTGTGAGGTTTCATCACACTCCTTAGAATGGGGTGGATTTAAAACTCATGAATTGTTTATTTCTGCCATTTTTAATTTAATATTTTCAGACCATGGTTGATCTCAGGATAATTGAAACCAAGGAAAGCAAAACCTCTGATAATAGTAATCTTGTATTATAGTAATCTTCAAACTAAAACTAAATTATTTCTAATGCGCTCTGATATCCTGTCTTTTGTACAATTATTGACTCTTAGTATGGAGTGTTACAAAGATTAATAGGCTGAGTTCTGTTAAAAACTTCTGTGTAAGGTTGATTCTGAATCAAAGTATAGGAAGCAGCTCTTGCTTCAAGGTTCTTTTCTTCTTTCAGCGCCTGCTTTGTTTGACGCTTTTCCTTACCTCTCAGGCCACTTCACCACCTGCTCGGGTGCATCGTGCTGCAAACCTTCTCAGCTGCTGCTTCTTAAAAACTTAACTTTCTACTTTTCTTTCTCCTCAGTTCAATGTTTAGTGAACAAAGCCAATTACATAGACTAATTCCTCATACCGTTGCAGTGCAGGAATACAACCCTTGAGATAAGGGAGATATATAACGTGAGCTTCATATTCCCCAGACTCCCCCAGACCTACTCCAGCAAAAGCTGAAACTGAGCTTTGACCAGAACCAGCTGAAGTTGACAATCAGACTCCCAATAACATAACATTCTCGATATCCTACCCCAAGTAAAAAACTATTCCATATAAGAAGCAAGAAAATATGACTCATAATCAAGAGAAAAACAATTCATACAAAAGACAATTACACAGAGATAACACAAATATTGAAATTAGAGATCAAGACTTTTAAAAGACCTATCACAAATATCTACAATGTCTTAAAGGGAAAGGTAAACTTAATAGGTGAACAGATAAGTAATCACAAGAGGGAAATGGAAACAAAAAATGGAAATTCTTTTTTTTTTTTTATCCTCCCCTGAGGAGGATAAAAAGCATTTATCTTCAGATAGAGTGGGAGATAGAAAGAGAGAGAGAAACATCGATGGGGCCGGGGACAAACTGCAACCAAGGTACGTGCCCTTAGCGGGAACTGAACCCCGGACTCTGCTCTGCGGGCTAATGCTCTAATCACTGAGCCAAAGCGGCCAGGGCAAAAAAAAAAAAAAAGGAAATTCTAAAGGTGAAAGTTGAATATCTGTAGTGAAGTCAGCTTTACAGCAAATTGAATGCTGCAACAGAAAAATCAGTAAACTTAAAAGACAGGTCCAATAAAGCTATTCAAATTGAAACACAGAGAGAGAGAAAACAAACATACAACCCACATAAGAATAAAACAAGGTCCTCCTCATCAATGGAACCATATCAAGTGGTCTGATGATATTTGTAATTCAAATCCCAGAAGAAGATGAAAGAGAAAACAAGGTTTAAAAAAAAAAATTGGAGAAATGATAGCCAAAAATTTCACAAACTTGGTGAAAATTATAACTGCATAAATTCAAAATTCTCAAGGAAAACCAGTCTAAATAAATTTAAAGAAAAACAATTCTATGCCCATCATTGTCAAATTGCTAAAATCTAAATTTAAAGAAAAAATTTGAAAGCAGCCACTATGTACAGGAAAATAATAATAACTGTTAACTTCTCATTTAAAAAAAACCCACAAAACAATGCAACCTAGGATAAAATACTGAAAGCAAATAGAAACTTGTCAACCCAGAATACTATATTTAGCAAAGATACTCTTTATAAATGAAAGCAAAACAAGGAGAGTTTCCAGAGAACAAAAATGGAGAGGCTTTGTCACCAGTAGACTTGCACTACAAGAAATGTTAAAGGTACTTCTTTAAACTGAAGGAATTCAAAATAATTTAGGTAGATGCTCTTAACATCCAGTACATGGAGCTTAACACTCCCTCCCAAGTTTGAGTGTGGGTTGTGGTAAGTGACTTTCCTCCACAGAGTAAACTGTGGAAAGGAGATAAAAACACCTCTATGGTAGAGAAACCTGGCAAACACTACCTTGGTCAGGTTATGAAAGTTAATTAACAGTAACTTACCAGTGTTGCTTTCTTATTAGTGACAAATGTATCATAGTGAAATAAGAAATTAGCAATAGAGGAAACTAGGTGACAAGTATACAAAAAAATACTCTGAACTAACTTTGCAACTTTTCTGTAAATCTAAAACAGCCTGATACTTTCCCTGATAATAACTACAGGAAGTGTGGGTAAGAGAAGAGTTCCCCACCTTTGCCCTGGTGGGGGCAGGGCAAAGTAAGATGGGACTTAAGAAGCACCTGAATTTAGAATTTGATTTGTTTTATATGTCAACTAGAAGAATCATCTCTTTTTGCTCTGTTAGGCTTCCACCCTCAGCCACTTTCCAGCCTCCTTTCTGCCTAACCAAAGATAAACTCTCATTAGTCAGTTCTGCCCCTACATGAAAGCAGCACTGACTTTTCAGAGTTGCAGAAAGGGGAGGGGAACTCTATCCTAACATGCACACGAATGTGTATACATGCATATACACATGCAAACTTGTACAACATATGTGTACTGATGGAGGAACATTCTATAACACTGATGTATCAAAGTAACAATTATTTTTCCAGCTACCACGATTCCCACCCCAACTCCACCAGCATTACCTAATAGGAAAACAACCTTAGAAACATAGCATTTTGTTTCTTCTCCTAGCATCCACGGAGGCTATATGGGTTAACATGAACTAAGTGGAAACAGTAGAATATGATCATGTAATGAGTATCCAAAATTTTTCAGTGAACTACACCTTGGTTTTATCCTTTTACATCTTCTCTAATCATAACTTTCTACTTCCAGAATATTTTTATTGATCAAGGTGTTAGCTTCTGTAGCACTCAGAAATCTTAGATAAAATCCAGGATGGCTCACTCAGGTGCCTGAGGTAAGAGGCAGCATTTTCAAAAAACATCTGACTCCTTAACCACCTCCTAATCATTCATAGTCTTTGGAGGCAGAGTAAGAGAATAGTGAAAAGTTTGGGCTCTAGAAAAAAATTTAGATTTCAAGTCTCTGTTATGCCACCGATAAACTATGTGATAATGGATAAGTTATATAATACCTATGGGTCTTAATATTTTTATTTGTAAGATATAAACAACAACCTCTGTCTACCTTACACAGAGGCTTCAGATTCTAAAGCATTTATATACAAGAAAGTGTTTATAATCTTCTACAGAAATATACAGTTCTGATAGACCAAGGAGCACCGATATTATGATGATGACAATAACACTGCATGACTGGGCATTGCATTGCCATTTGACAGATTTTAGATTCTAATTTCTGCTTACTATTTAAGATATGTCTGAACCTGCCCCACTTAGACAGCATATTTGCTGACAGGGAATTTCATGCTGTATTTCCTCTCCTGTTGAAATAAATATAAATGAAGTAGAAAACATGTAGCTATGGGAGGGATGTTTCCCCCTAAATTTCTTGTTGTCTTTTATTTTCTTTTAAATTGTTTCTCAGTTACACTAAGACCTAATTTCCCTACCAGTATTGCTGCTTAACTATATTGATTCTGACTCTCTTCTGGTGTCTACTGAGATACAGCTCAAACAGATCAAGAGAAATGCAAAAACGATTCCCAAAAGTGAAATCAGCAAAACATTCACAGCAGTGAAAAGAAAGTTGGTGGGAGGAAAAAAGCTAAAATAAACACAGTTGAAGTAGGGGAACAATGAACTGTCCTCCATGAGCCCTATCTTCATGAATTCTGTCCAATAAATGGATAGATGCATGGAAATATAAATATGTAGATGTGTTTCATAAACATACATTAAATTCATATACAAATAAATTTGAAACTTGTATTTTACAAAATAGTTGTGTGTATGTCTATTCTGCTGAGACTGGAAATTGGAGGAGTAAAGGGCTATTTTTTGCAGTATGACTCAAAACAACAACAAAATAACATGGCTGGATACTTAACTCAGTGATTTGAAGAAATTCTGTTTTGTAGTTATTAATGCTGTGGTTGGTTTCTATCATACTGTGGTTTACGATTATTTTATTTTAGTTAACTATGCAGCTTCCCAGATATTTCAGAAAAGCTTCATAAATAAGTGAGTGTATGTGCCACTTTAGCCTTTATTACTGTCCCTGGAAACAGTGAGACTTGATTCACAAGGTCACCTAACATTCTCCTAACATCTTTGGTACCCTAAGAAATCCCATAAGTTTAATGCCTTTCATTTCATCACACTGAAGGTATAAGTAGTATTTTGCTAGGTCACAGAGATGATGTCCCTATTATATTCTCTCATCAGATCACTGACACCATCAACTGCAACTGTAATGGCTTCTTCAGAACTACTAATGTGTTTGGCATCAGCCTATATTTGGGAAGTTTTTAATCCTACAGATATGGTTGTTAATAACTTACATTTACACAGAGCATTTTTATCTTAGTCTTAAAGTAATATATATACAGAAAATGGGAATCTGTCCACTGCTGGAATGACAGCCATATCTAAGGTGGAATGTAACAGCTGGATAGCTACTGCTCTGTCACAGGCCAGAGATGAATGTTGTATTTAATATGAGCTGAATTAGGCTTCTAAAATCTGCTCTCACTTTTAAGTGAAGATTAAAACAGGTCACTGTGACCAATATTTCTTTATTTATAAAGGGTGAAGCTACTGAGTTTGGTATTTCCCATTTTTCTGGTTCCTTTCTTGGGCCTGGAGTGACACTTGAAAAAATGCTGGATCAGACAGCAAGAATTTTTACACAGAGTATCCAGAAGAAATGTTATCAGAGTTACAAAAGAGTGAAAGTTGAGAATCAAAGCAAGAATATTAAACTATAGAATAGTACCAACCGTAAGGAGGACAGGGCAGGCAAGGATCAAGCCAGGAACAGAAACAGGTCTGAAATTTTTATCTGAAGTAGGTCAGGGTGGGCAAAGAGATTAGGACGCCAGCCACGAACAACAAAGCATGAGCATGGAGGACTCCCCTGGTTTCTTACACTATGGTGCTTGACTACAACAGTGCCCGTTCTGTGACCTGCACTCATGGAAAATGAAGTCATTCACCTGGCTGTATGTATCAGATAGGCAATGATTATTTTTTTAATCTTAGCATGGAATCGCCATTGTTTAATGTGGTGAAAGTACATTGATTTCAATATATTCTAGTTATCAATCCATATAAACCATGCGTAGATTACTTTTAAATAAATTTTGGTGGCTATTCTAGTCCATTCTATCAGTATAGGGAAAACATCAACCCTCTGGTTAAAATCAAGCAAATATAAACACACATTGAGTCTTCTAATTACAACAAAACCAGAACATTGCTGTTCTGAAAAGAACATTGGACTTGGAAGCAGAAGATTTGATTTTGAGTCTGAGCCCTGTCATTTCATAACTATGTGATTTGGACTATGATTTCGGGCCTGAATATTCTCTTCTGAAAAGTGTAGACAGCAATACCTAACTCGGGTTATTATATCACAAATCAAATGAATTAATGTATAGAAAAGATGTTTGGAAAAAATAAGCTATCATATAAATATGAGAGATTAGCTATGGCTTGACTAAAGACATATTTCTTTACTTGACCTCAGATCACTATCTATCTGACCTTAAATACTGGAAATAACCTGAAATAGAATTATAAATATACTGAGATGTGTTGTTTCTGAATTATCAGAACAGATTTTTCTTGAATATGTTTTTTAATGGTGGGATCCTTTAATATTTATTTATACCTTTATTCTTGAAGAATGAAATTACCAATATATACCACATAATATTTTAGAGCTGAAATACAAATGAGACCTCTCAATCTTTAAAAGATTTATATGAACGCTAATAAGAATATATGAAATATATATAAAATTATTGGGTCTACATGTCTGATTCATCAAGCCAATGTTGATTGAAAAGGAGTCAAGATCAAGAGATATTATTCTGATTTACAATAAAAAGATACTTAAAGATTTATTATTTAGAAAGCTCTAGGACAAAATTGTATAAATGATAGAAATTTCCAACGTTGAGAACTCTTACAATACACTGAGCTTCTATCCACCTACTTAATTGAATTTCTTTTCATAATCCTTTTATGTTGAAGACTCTTCCTCCATCTAACATAACTTAATGGGGTTATATCCTGAGGAGCAAGTGCAGCGGAAGCACTAACTTCATTAGTTGCTTGACTCTACCTGTCAGGAATTCTGGCTCCAGACCAATTCATGGTAAATTTACACTGGGAAATAAGGTTACAAATTTGGAGAAGAGACTGTTTGCTAAAACTCTTTTATATGAAAGTGTGATGATACATGATTGTTTTGAGGGCTAAGTGCTTATAAAATTCTTAATCAACTATATATTTAAACTAGATTGGAGATTGCTTTGGTAGATAAGATAATTAAGCTTTTATTTTCCTTACCAAAAATACAGAGGACAGCAGGGATAAAGAACCCCGTTCTCCATCCACAACACACTACCCCTCTATCAACATTCCCTCAGTTAATCAAATACATTATCATATCAAACTTGGAAAATATGAAAAAGACAGTTCAAATATTTTCTATATTTTTGCTATAAGAACCACATCTATATTGCACATTTAAATTTTGTCTTGATAGGAAAATTATTGTGAATTGAAATTTTATCTTTTTTTTAAGCTGGTAATTATTATCTCATTTCTCTAAAATACATTGTTTCAATACAAAAATATATAAACCTTATGCAGGCAAATCAAGAGATGGTATATAGTTAGGATGCTCACTAAACTATTGCTCATAACAGTACACCTCTGGTAGTGCAAAAGCAACAGACATAAGACAGGATCTTGTGAACACCTAAGGAAGTCCGTGTTGGTGTCCATGGTGCTGAAAAGTTCTGCCCCAGCCTTAGGTACATTTAAAAAATATTTAATTGTGCAACAGTTATCTATCTCTATCTCTATCTATGCATATCAACAAGGCAATTAAATTATTTTAAAAAATTAAACTCTGTCTAATGACTCACTATCTTATATGCAATGTGAAATCAAATTTTCACCACTTCTCATGATAGACAAGATGAAGCATTGCAGTTTCTCACTTTTCTGTTCTGATGGGCTCTTAATAAGTGCATTGTTAAAATAGATTCTCAGAGCCCTGGCCGGTTTGGTTCAGTGGTTAGAGCATGGGCCCATGGACCAATGAGTCTCAGGTTCGATTTTGGTCAAGGGCACATACCTCAGTTTCGGTTGGTCCCTGGCCCTGGTCGAGTCGTGCAGGAGGCAGTCAGTTGATGTGTCTCTCTCACATCGATGTTTCTCTCTCTCTCTCTCTCTCTCTCTCTCTCTCCCACTCTATCTGATGATAAATGGAGAAGTATCCTCGGGTAAGGATAAAAATAAAAAATAGATTTTCAGATTAATTTGCTTGCTTGGAAGTCTTTTTTAGTGAATTATTTATTTGGGGAACAATGATTACTTATTTCTAGAGAGCCTAAATCCTTCTCTCCTAAAAACATACTGCTGAATTTTTATTTATTTTTTAATTATTTTTATTAATTTGTTTTTGTTACAGATGTTTCTCCTTTTTGCCTCATTGACACCCTCCTCCCCATCCCCTTCACCCGATCCCCAGCTTTGTTGTCTATGTCCATTGAGTATGCATGCATGTGTATAAGTTCTGTGGTTTATCTCTTCCCCCCCCCAACATCCCCTCTTCTGAGGTTTGTCAGTCTGTACCCTACCTCTATGTCTCTGGGTCAATTTTGTTCATCAGTTTGTTTAGTTCATTATATTCCACAAATAAGTGAGATCATGTGATATTTGTCTTTCTCTGCTTGGCTTGTTTCGCTTAGTATAATACTCTCCAAGTCCCTCCATGTCATCTCAAAGGATAAGAGATCTTTCTTTCTTATAGCTGCATAGTATTCCATTGTGTACGTGTACCACCACTTTTTTATCCACTCCTCTACTGATGGACACATGGGTTGTTTCCAGATCTTAGCTATTGTAAATAGTGCTGCTATGAACATAGGGGTACCTATACTCTTTCTGATTGGTGTTTCAGGCTTCTTAGGGTATATTCCTAGAAGTGGGATCCCTGGGTCAAATGGCAGTTAACTTTTTGAGGTAACATCATAGTGTTTTCCATAGTGGCTGCACCAGTCTGCATTCCCACCAGCAGTGTACTGGAAGTCTTAGCCACAGAAATCAGACAAGAAGAAAAAATAAAAGGGATCTAAATTGGAAAGGAGGAAGTGAAACTGTCATTATTTGCAGATGACATGATATTGTACATAGAAAACCCTAAAGACTCCATCAAAAATCTACTGGAGTTAATAAATGAATTTGGCAAAGTAGCAGGATACAAAATTAACATCAAGAAATTGAAGGCATTCTTATATACCAATGATGAACTCACAGAAAGAGAAACTAAAAATACAGTCCCATTTACCATCACGGCAAAAAAATTAAGATATCTAGGAATAAACTTAACCAAAAAAGTAAAGGACCTCTTCACAGAAAACTACAGGTCATTGAGAAAAGAAATAGAGGAAGATATAAAAAAGTGGAAGCATATACCATGTTCATGGATTGGAAGAATTAACATCATTAAAATGTCCATACTACCCAAAGCAAACTATAGATTCAATGCAATCCCCATCAAAATATCAATGACATATTTCACAGAACTAGAACAAACACTCCAAAAGTTTATATGGAACCAAAAAAGACTCCAGTTAGCCACAGCAATCTTGAAAAAGAAAAACAAAGTAGGAGGGATCACATTACCAGATATCAGGTTATACTACAAAGCCACTGTAATCAAAACAGCCTGGTACTGGCACAAGAACAGGCAGATAGATCAATGGAACAGAACAGAGAACCCAGAAATTGACCCAAGACAATATGTTCAATTAATATTTGACAAAGGTGGCAAGAGCATACAGTGGAGTCAAGACAGTCTCTTCAACAAATGGTGTTGGGAAAATTGGACAGCTACTTGCAAAAAAATGAAGCTAGACCATCAGCTTACACCATACACAAGAATAAACTCAAAATGGATAAATGCTGAATTTTTAAAATCAATCCAAAAATCCCAAAGGATTGTACAAATAAAAAGAATGATTTTTATTTTTATTTTTGCTGTTATTTCCTTCTATTTAATAAAATGAGTAATCATGAGCCAAAGAAAATGAAGCCAATTTGTTGGACAAGATTATTAATTTCTCTGTATCTCCATTCCCTCTTCTGTAAGGTATGATAATATTTTGAATATCTGTAAGAGTTGTTAAGATATAAGAGTAATAACAAAACCTCTTTCATAATGTAGTTTTGAAGATTAAGTTAGATACAATACATACAGCACTTAGAATAATGCCATGAAAAATAAGACAAAGAATTCACTGATAAGGGCCAAAATCATTTTTATTATTTATTTATAATGGCAAAACAAGAAGATTTAACTAACATCTGTAGACAAGTTAGCTTTCTGATACACATTTCCCAAGGCATCACTGAACCTGTAAGTCTTATGGTATGCAAGAGCAGGAGTAAACACGTTCTCACTATGGACAGGATTGTTCCCAAGAAGTAAGAAAGAGAAATGAGCAGGCTATTGTATCATCCAAACTAACCTAGGTTAAACAGACAACATTTCTAGTATGGTCAGTCTCAGGAATGTGCCTCACATGCTTCTCACTCAAGGACTCAAGCTGATGGAGCGGCCAGTATCTGGCACACTGTAGATAGCTGTGGCAATGGTGAAGCAAGCTTGGTGAAACACACTCTGGCTGTTAAACTCCTTACCAGAAATGACACACATCAGTTCTTCTTATATTGAAAAGAACAAGCCAGATGGTCAAACATAAACTTAAGGAAGCAGGGATGTTTGATCCTATTATATGAAGAAATGGAAAAAAAGAAAAAGAAAAGAAAAATGCACCATATTTGTGAATAGTCCTACAAATTCTCATAGTTCTCCCTCCTTGCCTCTAAATATTTGGTTTATTCTCCTTCCTACATACAAAATAGATTTGCCTCTTTCTCAAGGAAGGCAAGCCCAAAGACCTGTTTAGTCAAAGAGTGAAGTTAAAGACTAAGATCTGTGTGTAAATGGTAGTCTCTGTATCAAAGGATAACGTGTAATAACTTCCTGTAAGGCCCAGATATGACTCTTCTTGGTCTAGAAGATCTTCTTTGTACCTATGAAGTACAAAGACAAGTTATTTTCCCAAGTCATCACCTTCTCCTACAGCATATACAACATAAAATGGTAAAACATAAACACGACAACCTTTACATTCCCCTTCAGAAAAGGGTAGACTGGAGAATAGGAGACATCCTGTCATCACTAATTGATAGCAATTCTAAACCCAATGGGTAGATGTTGGATGGATCTCTTTCCCTGACAAAGGTAATATTCCTTGATTATACCTCAATTCTGATCCCTAGAAAAAGACTCCACAATCCCATGATTTCTATGGCAATTGGCACTGCCTTTTAAAAAGATCTTTGTTTTTTATCCTCTGACATATCTGAGGAGGACATTGGAGAATATACCCTCTTGGGATGCAGAGCAACTTTTTCATGTAGTTCATGGATTTCTAGGGTTCCAGGGATAATTTTTTCTTAAGTCTTAAAGAATCAGAAAGTTTTTTAGTATTGTTTCATACTTTATCAGATAGTGTAATTCTCAAAAATAAATGACATTTTCTATTTGATTATAGTAAGGTTCACATCCAACAGCCAAGATTGCAGTTTTCTAAAAGGCGTACCTCTTTCTCTGGACTTAATGGTAAGTCCTTGGAGCTTATCAAACTTTGTGGTGGGAACCACACCATTAGCCTTGATTCCCTGAGCATTACTGTCCAACTGAAGGATTTTCTGGGTACTACATTAACCTATTTTTTTCAGGTTTTAACATGTTTGTGATGGCTAAAATCTTGATTTTATCCTTACTAGCAAGGCTGAGTTTTATTACCCTTTCAGCTTTGTCACTCAAGGAACTTCTCAGACTTATATTTTGCCTGTTGGAAAAAGAAGTAATTGTCTCTTCCACTTCTGCAAGTCTCTTCTGTATTTTCATTCTTTCGTGCAAGTCTTTTCTGACATTGTAGTACCTTTTTAAATGCAATTAACAGTGAGCAACATATGGTGCTAATGTTCTTTCTTCTAACCTCCTCACTAAGACCTAGAAGCTCATTGGATATATTATCTGCCTTTTGAGTTATTGTAAGTGATGCTTTACATCAAATATGATATCATTGAATAACATGGTTCACAATATTTTCATACTCCAATGCTTGCTTCCTCATGCTCCATTACTTAGTCTTTAAGGCAATGTTACATAGTTTAGATATTTTTGATATGAACTTTCTAGGAACAAACTTTTGTATTAGTTAAAATAGATTACATCATAGTATGGTAGCAAACCTTTCCAACCACAGGACTTGTACTGTATGTCCATCAAGGGTTATTTGAGGACTCTGCCGAATGTCATTCTGCTTATTGCCCAGGCTGCCTCAGCAGTTTCCATCTGGTCCTTAAGGCAGAAGAAGAGGGTAACTGGCCTAACTCCTTTCATGGAGAAATGTAACACTCTCATGTATCTGACAGGAGAGAACAACCTTAATGCCTTCACAGCTACTCATACCCTGGGAACGAATAAATGAATGAAAGGGTCGAGAGAAGTGTGGAGTGATTTGTTAATGAAACCCCTTCCCCATGGAAAGAAGCCCCAGGTCTGAGAAAAAAGTAAATCCCCCCTCATCCCCATCCAAATAATTTAACTACTTGTTCTTTTAACCCGTTCATTTTACCATAAATCTGATGGGCAACTAAGATGTGACATTCCTCTTTGGGTACACCCGTGTTCTATTGGGACAGAACTGCTCCTAGTTTCACAAAGCTGTCCCCCAACACAGAACAGCTACATATTGTTTGGATATTTTCTGGGGCCACCAATGTGCAGGGTAAATATTTTTTCCTCAATGGCTACTAAATAGGCCACAAAAATACATTTAATAAATTAATACCAGGGCTAACCCTGAAAACATAATTCTTATTTTACTTAATATTCCCAGATTACGGTCAGTTGCATTGACCAACAGAGCCCATCATAGATAATATTTTATGTGTCGTTCTTATTTTCATTCAGCGTATTCAAATTTTAATTTTTCCTCTGAGCACCATGGTTTTGTCCCCCCAGAGATATGTTGAGGGTGGACTCTGTCCAGTGACAGATTTAAATATTGCCAGTGAATAGCTATTTTCTCACTTTACGTCTCATGTACTTAACCTATAGACACCAAACTTATGACCATGTGGACAAACCGTTTTAATCCAAGTGCAGTAGGCCACAATATTCTCTTTGACCCAAATTCAGTAGGAAACTTGGGACATACAACCTAGCACCAGGCCCAGCACTAAAATATTAAAATGCACAAATTTGAGAAAATCATACAATTAACTTCCATTCATCAATCTGCTTGCTTCAACAACTGTATATTAAATTTAGTTTCATCAACCTCGCCTCCTACTTCGGTTGCGGCTGTTATTGTTGTATATTTGAAAACAAGACAAAACAACACAAAAACCTTGTCCTTTCACCCACAGACACTTCAGTTGGCATTAACAATTTAAAGCTGGAAACTCACAAGACCTCTGTAGAAACCAGTTGCTTTACAGTTTAAAAGTAACAAAAAATGTTCTTTTTTCAAAGTGAAAATGCCAGTAAAACTCTCTTTTCTGTCTGATTGAAAATTTGTGTGTCTGAGCCTGCCTACCAAGATCACTGTGAATGACAGAGAAGTGGAGATCACATTTCCCACAGAACCTTGTGAGGCCCAGCAGCGGCAGACGGCACCCGGGCCACCTGCTCGTGTAGATGACTGGGTCGTTGCTGATAGTCAGGGCCAGTTGGTGTTTGGACAATTCTCCCAAGGCCTGTTGCCTGCATTTTGGCTGAAGGTCTACACTTCTCAATCTTTGCTGAGGCTCAGTCCTTTGCGGAGGCTTGCTCACCGGTCAGTATGACCAAAACATTTGTAATACCATCATTCGTACTGAGGCCTGCACTTTTGCTGAAGTCTGTGTACCTTTGTCCAACAAGGGCAAGCCTTACACGTTGTCTACCAAATACACAATGTGTATTAATAAAGCATCTCCAAGCTCAACAGCATACAAAGCCTCAATTACTTCTCATGTTTTGTTCTTCCACATTTCATTCATTGTCTCTGTTTCAAACTCATCAATTCACGCAGCAGATATTGGAGTGTTTTGGTAGGATGAATAAATAGTATCGCCCTTGTCTACTTCGGTTCTAAACTCTCTGGGATATAAAACAAATGGATTGAGGAAAAGGGGGTTGGACCAAGGACAAAAATGTTACTTTTATTTATGAAAAAAGTAGATATTGGAGACTGTTGTTTATATATGCAGTCAGTTGCGCTTCCTAATATTAAACCTGAAACTAAACAGATTTACCCTGCCTCAGGCATCTCTCTAGATTGAGGCAGGTCCCTATACATTGTAAAATATCAAGGAACGGAAGAAAATGAATAATCTGTGTGAAGAAAGCTTCTTCTAAGACGAAGAGGCTGGGCTGCTCATTTATCTTCCCAAACACAGTTCTCTCATTACGCTACTCCTCTTGGATGGAAGTGGGTGAAGAGACAACGAGGGGACCTTGAATGTCATCATAATAAAGATTTTTTATTTTTTACATAGAAGAAAAAATCAGAAAGAGGAAGTTCTCTTGTTGTTTAATTTTTTATTGAATTTATTGGGGTGATAGTGGTTCACAAAACCATACAAAGTTTCAAGTGTACAACAAGTTTCAAATGTACAACTCAACAAGACATCATCTGCACACTGCATTGTGTGCCCATCACCCAAATCAAAGTCTCTTTCTGTCCCTATTTATCCCTCCTTTGCCCACCTTCACCTACCCCCAAACCCCTTTCCCTCTGGCTAACACCACACTATTGTCTGTGTCTATGTGATATATACATATATGATATATTTATGTGTTTTTTTTCTATTTGAACCCTCACCCAAAGCTATTTTTTCCATTTATCTTTAGATAGAGTGGAGGGGAGGGAGGGAGAGAGAGAAACATTGATGTGAGAGAGACACATCGACTGGTTGCGTCCCGCATGACCCCGACCAGGGCCGGGGATGAACCGCAACCGAGGTGTGTGCCCTTGGCCAGAATTGAACCCGCAACTCTTTGGTTCACAAGCCGACGCTCTAACCACTGAACCAAACTGGCCAGGGCTGGTATTTTATTTTATTTTTTGCTTAATCTCTTCACCTTTCATCCAACACCCCAAACCCCCTCCCCTCTGACAGCTGTGAGTCTGTTCCATGTATCCATGCCTCTGTTTCTATTTCGTTTGTCAGTTTATTTTGTTTTGTTTTTATTTCATTTTACTGTAGGTATCAACCATGCCTAACTAGGAGCAAATTATTTGATCTAATTGAAGCATCATTTTCCTCCTGCATTGAAATTGCATTTCACTTAACAACACAAAGCTCTCTGAGAAATTGGATGTACCATAATTGCATTAATCTTTTAACTTTGCAGGAAGGGCGTGAAATAAAGGATGCAATATGAACAGCAAAAATAAATAAATAAAATTAAATGAAAATTCCCAGGTTGTGCAACATAGACAGCAAAATAAGGTTTCTTAATGTGCATTAAAGACATGAAAAAAAAAAGATTGCACAAGATTTATACAGCAAGACATTTCAGGCCCCATTACCAGGACATTAGGCCTGGGGGACATGGCTGACTCAGCAGCAGAAATTGTGCCTGGGCACGGACATGGCTCTTCTGCAGAGGGGAGGGAAAACTCTGATTTCTTTTGGAGAGCTTCTCAGGTGTGGTGGATTTATCATGCCACACGGGTTCACACTGAATACATTCTCATAAAGAATAGAAATTCTCATAAAGCCTGAGAGAGACTTGTTCAGGTGTATTCGTTGCCATTGCTGTTTTTATGTCCTTATTTTATTGTGGTAATATCCATAACATACAATTGATCATTTTAACCATTTTAAATGGACAATTAGGTGGCATTCACAACGTTGTGTAACCATCACCACTATCCATTTCCAGAACCCTTATCTTTTTCGATGCTTAATAATCCTTATGCATTGAACTGAGCAGAGCCCATGATTTTGGGGTCCAATATCTTCAAATCCAAACTCAACCTTCTTGGATTTGGGACTAAGGAAAGTATCAGCATTACGATCATCATCATACTTATTGTCATCCCACGTCATCCCATAAATGACAGAACTGGATATGGAATCCATCTTTATGAGCCTTAAGCCTCTGGTCTCACCACAGTTCCCTCTGTATCACACCTCTGGTGGTGCTGCTTGCAACAGGGGCTTTAAATTCAAGGATCTGACCAATCGCTTTAGTACCCAAAGCACTTTTTAAATAAATGCTTTTTATGTGAAGAGCATTGAGAAAGAATGGAGAAATAAAAAGCACTTTAATCATTTAGTCTCCTGGATTTGATCGAGAAAGGCAAATACATTTAAATAGTGAATACTAGATAAAATGTAATTTCAGGAAGAAATATAAGGCAACTTAAATGTAAAGATATATGTATAACAACAGACTATTTTATCCATTGTTTCTTGGACTCTTTCTGTGAGCATAGTCCTATTTAAATCTAGATGTGCTCCTTGATATCTGATGTATCGGTGACGAAAAGAACTTGGCTATATTCAGCATCAGCAGCACAGGCAGGAGGTCCAAATAGTCCTTGTGTTCCAGGACTCCATTTCTGGTTTTTGTTCTTCTAATATGTTTTTCTCATTCCCTTCCACCTAGCTCTAGCACCTTGTGATAGTCTGACTAAAGAAAAGTTGATTCATTTTTTTCAATCATAGAAAAGGAAAGATGCATTCCTCAATATTTCAGACAAATTAACGAGAGTTTAAAGAAAATGTGAACAACTAATTCTGAATCATTTTAAAATAGACTCACTTTTTAAAAATTCACAAATAGTGAAATTCATCCTTTTTGCCATATTGTTACATGAGTTTTAACACGGGTAGACTTTTGTAACCACCACTGCAGAAAGGATTTCATAACACCCCAAAGATTGCTAGTGCTGCCCCTTGTTCTCAGAGCCTCCCCCAACTCCTTACCCTTGGCAACCACTGATTTGCTCTCTCTTCCTATATTTTGCTTTTCCCAAGTGTAAGTAGACTTATTTTCAATAAAAAGAATAAAATATTTAAATTTAGTAAAATTTTAATTTTTTTTCACTAATAAGGTAATGTTATAAGTAACATATAGACTGGAATTTGATTATTCCTCTCCTTAAAAAAATAATTCTGATAATTTTTTAAAAAGTATCTGGTAGCAATGATGGAACAGATCACTGAAAAGTAGATTTAGCTATTGTGAAAATAGTCTGTTTAACAAATGGATTGGAATAAAACCTACTCTATCTGTTAAACTACTTTAATACACATTAAAAAAATATTTATTTTAACATAAATAAATTATTTGTGTTTGTGAATAAAATGCAGAAATGATTGTTAATTATTGGTGCTCAGCTTAAAAATGACTGAAGACCTCTATCCAAATGTGTCCTGTGGTAATAGATATATTGAATGGTTGTTGGTGTTCCAAGATCTGAAGTGGGAGTAGAAAGTGTTCAGCTGTTTGGTGTTTAGTTTAGATATTCAGAAGTATGCATGTAGAATTTAAGAATTTAAAATTTAATATTAATTATTCAGACTTTACTATTAATTTTAATATTTAATTTGGAAAAGCATGTTGTAATATAATGTTTTCATTATTCAAAAAAAATAAAAAATGAGTGATGTCATTTACAAACTTTCACCAAAGGATCTATAATATGTCTGGTTCAACAATGCTGCTTCGGTCAAATTCTTCTTTTACTCTATTTATATTAAATTAAAAAAAGATAATTATAGGACATCAAAATGGAATTATCTTGTGGTAAGTTCTGACATGAATTTCTGAATATTTGGTTTTAAATGGGCCTGGAATTTCCAAGTAATTTCTTCATGAAGTCCATTTTCAGTGCCCTATCAGATGGTAAAACCACAAGCATTTTTATTCAAACGGCAGAATTTTGAATATTTCAAGTTGGGAGGAAACTGCTAAAAGAGATCTCTATTGTATCATAGATATAATTCTTTATTTTTTCTCTAATGACTAAATAAAATCATGAATTTGGGGGACAATCTCAATTCTTAGTAATTTCCACAGTGATTCAATCTTCTTAAATCTTTACATGTTGCCTCAAAGTTAAAAGTATGCTTTGTAGTATCTGTGAAGTATAATTCAGATAATTCAATATCTGAATATATGGCCGCTTGACTAGGCCACCTGAAATAATAAAAATGTTCTATATTGGACTTTCAGACTTAATAATAGATCTTTTAAATCTCTTAAGTTTTAAACTTATGTGTGATCACATGATTCTGTAGATGGTCAATATAGCAAACCTAGGATAAGATTCTTTATATATGGCAAAGCATTAACTTTCAACAGCTAGGAATTGATCTTGTTCACAATGGCCAGTGTCTGTGTCCACACTAAGAAAACATCATTGACCACCACATTTCTTTGTGACTAAAACTGTTTCTATTCTTGTAGTAATGCCTTCCTGACCACACTCACAATGGTACACTGCCTACACAATCATGCCAAGTGTGTAGTGGTCTACACCATGGTTTACAAAATAATCATAAAGTAAACCAAAAATATTTTCCTCTAGAGGTGTGCTTGCAATGATAAAATGAACAAAAAGTTTCTGAGCATCTCTCCCTTATATATGTGTCTCTCAAGACATTGTAGCTGATTTGCTTTTTGACTTTAGAGGTTTTATCCAAATATAAGGCCAAATATATACTTTATTGGCAAAAATACCCATGGCAAGAATTGGATTTCCACACTACATGACACTGCTGTTATGTAATGTCCATTAGTGTCTCTTGTGAAGGAATTTTAGTGAAAGGTTCAGAGCAGAATACCTATTAGTAACTTTTCAGCTGATTTTAATGTGAGTTAAACTTCACTTTGGTTAAGAAAAGAGCAACTTTGAATGATGCCTCAGTAGCATCACCTTTCACTTGAAAGCGTTGTTATGCACTTGTTAAAGAAAGAGTCCTTCCAGTTACTAAAGAAGCAATGACTCAATAAATTTTATGCTCCATTTCACAAACCTTTTTAACAGCAAATACACCAGTTTCAAATCTTAAATATTTGTGTTTATACTTTCAATTTCACCCCCCCCCTTTTTTTTTGGTTACATATCACACTCACAGACTCATTTGTTTTAGTATATAAAAAAGTACATCCAATGTTTGCACTGAAATTTTCTTCAATATTCGTACTGATGATATTTTTGAAGTTGTAGCATTTTCATTAAAATTACTATTTTACTACTTTTATTTTCAATGATCCATTTATTTATTTGTATAAGAAACACAAAAATAGCAAAAAAGAAAACTTTAGCAAATATACACATAATACAAATTCTATGGACTTATTATGGTTGAAATGAATGAAATCTTACTGACTGTGAGTTAAGGGTTCTGGTTATCTCTTGCATAACAGACTACTCCCAATACTTCAAACACAAGTTCTGAATCATATGTCACAATTGTGTGGGTCAGGAATCAAGAAGGGCCAGATATCTCTTCAGTTCCATGTGGAGTTGACGAAAGTACTCAGCACTGAGCTAGCACACAGCATGGTCAGGAAGGTCAAGGCATCTTCTTACTCTTGTATCTGGGGCCTTGCCAGAGATGGGTGATAGACTGGGATCATCTGAGACTCTGTCAGCAGAGCATTTACAAGGGGCCTCTCTAGAATGACTGTCTCATGGAAGTCAGAGTTTTTACATGGTAAGTGGTTCAGGATTCCCAGAGAAAGTGTTCTTATGGGGTAGGATGTGATTTCAAGGGAAGGGAAATGAGAATCCACTGTTCAATGAGAAGAGTGACAAAGAATGTGTGGCCATCTTTCATTTATCACATCACGGCAATCCTGGTGGGACATAGGCTACTTTTTACAATGACAATTATTATGAGCACTGTAAGGCTTCTCTCGAATGCTTAGAGCTAATCGTGTTATTTTATATTTGTACAATGCAGGTAATAAAGTTACTTAGGTTCTTTTTCTTCTGAAATTGTCAAACAATTTATGGTTTGATAAAACGCTAGGGACCATTACTGCTGACCAGACCTCTGTATGACAAACAAAGTTGTGTTACATATTTCCATTTTTTTCTAGCACTTAGAAGAAAATATTCAACGTTCTCCAGAAATATTGAATTTTTTCATGACACAGATATGGTCTCCTAAACTAAGGAAAATGGTAATTTGTTTACCTAGGTTAGCAATCTCTGGCATGGGGATTAGAAAGTTAATGTAAAATTACCTTGAACTTGTATGCTATTCAGTAGTTTATGAAGCACTTAATTTGTATTATTGCATTTGCATTTTACAATAGCCTTGTGGGATTAGAGGACTATAATTAGTATTAACATTTTCTTTTTATATATTAATGTTTGACAGTTAAGAAGGAATGAATAATTTCCCCAAACTCACAGTAGGAGTAAAGTTTACTTTTAAAATTTTGTTTAGTAGTATTGGTTTATTCAATATTTACTGAACTCCTACTATGTGTTACACTCTATACAAGGGGATGGAAATATGGTATAAGACAAAGGACAACAAGTTCCCTGCCCTCCTATAGCTTATTGTCATGTGTGTGTGTTTTCCAAAAGTTATTAATGTACCACTATCACAATTTTTGTCACATCTTGGCACCACCTACACTATTAACTTAATATGTTGTAATGTTCACACACTTTCAACATGTAAATAACTTTAGCCTCTCCTTATGTAATCCTTCTTTTACATCAAAGGCATATTGTATTAGTTATTAAAATAATGAACTCTTCCTAATTAAAAATGTATATGTATATTACCACAAAAAAAATCTCCCATGCCATTAGTAACCTACATACAACAGCCTGGAAAAAGTTGGTCTAGTAACTATGTTGTTATTGATAGAGTGTGTTTACCCATGTTCCAAACAGCACAGACTGTATGTATAAAGCACAGGGAACTACTGCCCTATGTTGGAGGTCTTTCTAGTACCTGACCATGAGCTTGTGGAACAATGTTTGTAAATGTGTTCCCCAAAGTTTATAGTTAAGAATATTTCTGAACAGTTTTATTTGAGTGGTTGCTTAGTGTCTAAGCACAGATGTATGGTAAACTCAAGCCCACTGCCTGCCTATGTCTACTCAAAATGCTCTCTAAATGATGGACTTTGACCCGTACTTGTGTTTTCATAGTCCCTGAAGTACAAACTTATGAATGTTGCTTCTGTTCTTATATTTAGTAAGAAGAGCTTGAGACAGTAAAGTCAAAAAATGTTTGTTGTTGTTGTCTGCTATTTTATATTTTGTTTTGCCTTTGTCACTCACATTTATTCCCTCACGTAGATGCAGCACAAATTGGGTATATCACATATAATCAACATAGAACCTATCATCAATTCTCTTTAGTACTATTGCAAAGAAGCAAATTTCACCTGGGTCTTTTTGTCTCAGGGCACTCTTAAAACAGAGTGTATTGCCCTGGCTGGTTTGGCTCAGAGGCTAGAGTGTTGGCCAGCGGACCAAAGAGTCGAGGGTTAGATTCTGGTCAAGGGCATGTACCTTGGTTGTGGTTTGTCCCCAGCCCTGGTCGGGGTCATGCAGGAGGCAACCAGTTGATGTGTCTCTCTTACATTGATGTTTCTCCCTCTCTTTCCCCCTCCCTCCCACTCTATCTGAAGATAAATAGAAAAGTATCCTCAGGTGAGGATTAAAAAAAACAAACAAACAAAAACCAGGGTGTATTGCATGCATACAGAATATAAAGAGAAATTCAGCAATACCAATCACTGATTCCCTACTCTTCCTATTTCTTCTCATCTTTCTCTTCCTCTTCCTTCTGTCTCTTCTTCAAGTATATTTAATTTGTATTCACACAGAAATGAATTTACATTACTTCCTTTACTAGCAGGGTTAACTTAAGCCAGTAACAGCCTGTTTGAACTCTAGAATCCTTTTCAACAATGATGCATATTTTACTAGGTTGCTGGATTACTTGAAATAGTGTATGTAACTGCCTATTCCTAATAAATGTTATTTCTTCCCTATTTTCCTTCTATTGCCCTGAGTAAAATATCTGATTAAAACAATTCACACTGAGATGTAAATAACCAATAAGACAATAGGGCATCTGTTTTAAGATACATGTGTGTCAAACTATAGTGAATTTCTCTAAATTAACAGGGTATTTATTTAGGTATCTAATCTCAGTCATAAGGGAGCTGGTGAGCAAAGGACAATTTGGCATAGAAAGGTTCATGTTTCAAAAATCACATCTTATAGATAAGAAATCTATACTAATTACATTTACTACAGAATCAAAGATGTCCCAAGTGAACTCTGGGACTGCTCTGAAGAGTGTAAGCCTTCTTTTTCGGTTTGTGGATCAGCAGGGATGAAAAGGCAGAAGCTGCACACCTTGGCCTCTCCTGCTGCAAAGCATCTTGGGGTGAATGGAATGAAGGCACATCCAGAACCATCGTGCTTATTTAGAGCTGTGCTTTGCAACAGTCTGGCTCCATTCTACAGGGTTTTTCAGTTTCTTATTTCTTTGTACTTGATTATTGGCTGACTTATGATTATGAAATCTCAAAATGAAAAACTGGGATGCCCTATGTAGCAATCTCTTTGTAGTATTCTCACATGAATTCATGGAAGGAAATTTAGATAGGGGAGCTATCTAATCTTGATCAATAAACAAGCTCTTCACAGCTACCTATTTCCAGAAACACCTTGCCTATCATATCTAAATTTAGAATTGTAATTAGGCAACCTCACCCAAATTCATGTCTAGCTGAAATATAAACTCTTAATTCTCTCCATCAGAATTGTTTCCCTATGATGCCTTGTGTTGCTTTGCTTATGGCCATCTCATGGATGTTTTTGAAAATTATTTTATTAAAATAATTTATTAAATTGTTTTCTGGTAGTGTATAAACACGGCGGATCAGAGAGTGTCTTTCTCATTATCATGTTTTCAAATGGCAAAAGTTGATAATTACTAAATTAAATAATACCAAAAGTAAATTAATTCCATGTTGTCACAGAGCACTGTAGTTGATTGAGTTGCCAAACTATATTTATTGTGTCCCAGACCAACAAGAGACAAGAATGATCCAAAAGCCCATAGCAGTGCTCTTAGGTCCAGGCAGGGGGAGAGGAAAAGGTCTAATTTGTTCTAGAAAAGCTCACTGCAATCCGTCTCAAGCAAAGAACAAAACACAGTTCTGAATTCCACAGATTGAATGTTTGTGAATTTGGATCAACTGAGATTATAAGAAACAAACTTGTGTTGCTCTCTAAGATTTAAAGAACAAGAGAGCAAAGTAGCAGCTATTTCTCTTGGGAGAGAATTTGACATAAATATAGTTTCTCCTTGAAGGTTGTCTTCCCCAACTCTACTGAAATATTAAAATGCACCAACATGTTTCAAAACCCTTTTTCAAATTAGAACATATTTGTTACCAGTCACTTTTAAATCATTTTTTTTTCTGTGATAAATAAATGTTTTTAAGCCTTTCCTTCTCTCTATTTTTATAAAGAAATTTTATAAAATAGACTTTATTATATATCTATTACAATGTCAAAATTTTAACTTAAAACCTGGGTTATTGCCTAATAGGTACATTGGAGGGATATATGTTGTTGCTGTTCTAAATTCAAATAGTTTCCATCATCATTGAAGAACGGGTAATGCTTTCTGCTCTTTTCTGCTATGTTTTTCCCCTATTTCTCTGGGGAACATCTCTACCTATAACTTATAGAATGTCTGAGAATCTTTCAGGAGGAAAGAAGCTAAATAAATTTGCAATATTATTTCGGAGAAGAGAGACTAGGAAGACTGGCATTGAAGCACTCCATATTTATTCCACAACAGATTTGCAAGTCAAACATAGCTGAAAAAATCCCCTTGGAATTCAAAACTCCATCTGTGATTTTCTAGTTTCCTTCATTGTCATTTGTAATGAAGAGTTTGCTATAATTTTTTTTGAAATACTTTTAAAAAAATCTTTATTGTTGAAAGTATTACGGATGTCCCTCTTTTTCGCCCATTGACCCCCTCCTCCCTGCTCCCCCTACCCTGCTTTCCCCAAACTATTGTCTGTGTCCATTGGTTATACATATATGCATATAAGTTCTTTGGTTTATCTCTTCCCATCCCCCCACTCCCTTTCCCTCTGAGGTTTGTCAGTCTGTTCCCTAATGCCATGTCTCTGGATGTATTTTGATCGACAGCTTATTTTGTCCATTTTGTTCGCTGATTTGTGAAATCGAATGAAATGCGAGCAGCTACCTGGATCTTCCAAGGCTACCACAAACATATTAAAACCTGCATACTCCAGTTAAAAACACACACACACACAGAAACATGATATATAGACAGAAGTTACCTCTGAGTGAGATGGAATCACTTTGACTCAATTTCTTCTCCTTGACAATGGAAGGGAGAAAATTTCCTTGGGATTAATTCACATTAATAAAAAACAGTTCACTTTTATATCCATAATTCTGACATCTGTCCATATTACACATATGCTGCCGAAAGAACTGATGACCCTGTTTTGTTCTTGCCTTGGCTTGCCCTTCAGAATGAAAGACAGGGTTTATTAAAAGGAATACAAAAGAGATCCCATCTTTAAACATGATTAAAAATAAGAGCTGAACTCAATGCCTTCATGGGGGCCGGCTGAGCCCTCATAGCTATTTCTAGGCAATGTTTTCATAGGTTGACTACATCTTCAGGTTTACAGCAGAGATCTAAACAGGCAAAACTTTGAATTCAGAATGAGCCCTCCCTGAGGTGGAGCGACTCATAGGGGTTCAGTGACTCTGGGAACTAATTCCTCAGCAGCAAACCTTTCAAAAGGAAGTCTGTGATTAAATTGATAGAATGGCTTCATAGTTTGATAAAAGTTGGAGGGCAAGGAAAAAATAACTCTACCTTTAGAAACAGAATGACTATTCAATGCTAATTGACCCAAGCTTTGCTCTAAAGTGGGGCCCTTTATTCTCTATGTAAAGAAACTGAGATTTGGTGACAGAGAACCAATATCCTGCCTCTTTCATCCATAAGAAAGGGTAGAGAGAGGAGAAAGGGTTTAAAGGGTTTTCTCAATAGTTTTCTAGGAAACTATAAAATGAGACATTAACACACACAATAAAAGTAACTACCTCTCCTCTCATCTATGTCTTTCGCCAAAGCTATCTGTAATCTTAGTCCAGTTAATCTCAACTCTAGCTACACATGAGAACTATCTGAGAAGTATTTTAAAATTCCACAGCCTAGCTTCACACCAACAGGCTCTATTTTGATTGTCCTGGGGTGATAAGAGGTGTGTGTGTGTGTGTGTGTGTGTGTGTGTGTGTGTGTGTATGCACACATGCATGTGTGTGTATATGATTTCCACTTTAAAAAAATTGCAGTCAGCCTGGCTGGTGTGGCTCAGTGGATTGAGTGACATCCCATGGACTGAGCGGTCCTGGTTTGCTTCCCAGTCAGGGCACGTGCCCAGGTTTTGGGCTAAATCCCCAGTAGGGACATGCAGGAGGCAGCTGATCAATGTTTCTCTCTCACATTGATGTTTTTCTCTCTCTCTCCAAAAAAAAAAAAAAATCAATAAAAACATATTTTTAAAAATTTTCAGTCAAATTTGATATCCATTATGCTTAGTTCAGTCTTTACTATACCTATACACTAAAAGTAACCGATAACTTGTGTCTTCATTAATAATGCTACCTGTGAGTTCCTTGAAGTCTACACTGTCCTTTTCATCAAATTATCTCCCACAGTGTCTTAGCCAGAAGCTTAAAAATCTTTTCAGTGAATAGAAATGTTTCATCATTCTTTCACTAGACCAAATAACTTCTTAATAATGGATTTATATTAGACAAAAATACCTAGCCCAGTTTCGGTATTTTTTTTAGTGGTAATTCTTCCCCAAATGTACCATATTATTTATGTTTCTATTCAAACCATCGACTGTTGTATTTACTACCTGAATTTTGTTAAGTGTTTCTGGAGAACACAAAGGCTACCAGCAGATCTATTGCTGATGCGTGCTATCTGAAGGCAGAAACCCATCTCATCTTCACTCCATCAACTTCAAAGGCCTCAGTCACTTAGAAAGGTGATTTTATTCAATGCAAAGAGCAGGTAGACTATAAAAGCAACACAGGTAACCCATACAAATTCTCACTTTTGCTTGTGCTTGTGGGCCACACTGCTTCTCTCTTCTCCCTTCACTGACGTGGGCTTAGGCTTCATTCCATAAAAAAAGACCCCCAACTCTCTGAGCAGGTACCATGCCCTATAAGTTTTAGTATAAAATAATGACAGTAATCATCATTATCATAACACTGACCTTTGTTTTTTATGGTGGAATAAACATGTGTCCCCTTTTTTACTTGAGAATCACTAACCCTTAAACAACAATCACAAACAGAATAAAAACTTTCCATTTTGCAAATATATTCAGGAAACGAGGGAATATCTGTAACTCCAAAGCTCAATAAATGAAAATGGAAAGCTGTTAGCAAGGGATAATCAATGAGCTATCAGTGCAGATAATTTTCAAATATAATAATCTGAACATATTTGGTTTATTTCTCCCCTCCCCTTCCACCCCCCTCCCTCTGAAGTTTGTCTGTCTGTTCCCTATTTCCATGATTCTGGATCTCTAAGAATTTATATGCATATATGCACAACCAATCGACGCAGACACTAGACTGGGGAAGGCAGGAAGGGGGGTGGGAGCGGGAAGGAGGGGTCAATGGGGAAAAAAGGGGGACATCAGTAATACTTTAACAATAAAAAACAAAAAAATTTTTCATCAACAATAAAGATTTTTTTTTTAAATCTTAAGATAAACAAGAATCCCTCAAAGACTGAGAAGCTAGACACTGAGATCATCAAAAGAGGTAGGCAAGGTGGGCATTGAAAACTGAGTCTGGTCCAGCGGTGTGCCTCAGTGGCTGAGCATCGACCCATGCATCAAGAGGTCACCGGTTTGACTCCCAGCCAGGACACAAGCCCAGGTTGTGGGTCCGATCCCCAGCAGGGGGCATGCGGGAGGCAGCCAGTCAATGTTCTCTCTTATTGATGTTTCTATCTCTCTCTCTCTCTCCCTCTCCCTTCTTCTCTCTCTAAAACCAATAAAGAAAAAAAACCTAAAACTCCATGAGAGCAGACTGGTGAGAGATCCTGTGCTGACTGAAGAAGTAGCTCCCTGTGACGAGAGGGCCTGTGGCTAGGACATGAGGATGACAGCCTTCAGGAGCCAAGAGTGACCTCACACAGACGACACACAGCAGGGAAGCAGGGACTTCCGGCCTACAATCACAAGGAGTTAATTTCTGCCAACAACCTGAATGAGCTTGAATCCAAGCTCCAGATGAGAACACATTCGGCTGACACCTGATTTCAACCTTACAAGCCCCTGAGCAGAAGGCCCAGCTATGCGAAGCCCAGACTTCTGACCGATAGAAATTTTAAGCTGCTATGATTGTGTTAATTTGTTACTCAGCAATAGAAGTCTAATATATCCACCAAAGCAAGACGCTCAGGACTCTATTTGAAGACACCAAGGTCAGTTGAAGGTGAGTGTACTATACGGCAAATTGGGGTACTGTCAGGAAACGGCTGATAAAAAGTGGCCACACCCAACTGGGTAATCAAGAGAATTTCAATAAAATGTGTGGACATTAGCGATATAAACAAAGGTTGGGGCAGTATTCCGGGGCCAGTAAGAGCAAGGAGCCATGACCACTCCTGGCACTCACGGAGGACGTAGACCCTGGAGCTCGGAGCAGAGTTGCACAGAGACGGTGACCTGGCAGGAGCTGTGGCCTCCAGTGGAGACATGGGGCCAACTTCGAAAGAACCTAGAGAACATGGTCACTGAACTCTTCCTCCTCTCTCCCTCTAATCTGATGGTGTCTGCTACAGAGTGAACCAAACAAGAAGCCAGGGAGTAATGATGCTTTTTGGTGTATTATATACATGTCCATCAGGAAGGAAAAGGTGGAATTGGATATGGAGGGACAGACAGACATAGCCAGCAAAATCTACAGCATGTGCCCCGTAGCATCTTTGTCCATTTTCCAAATGGCAGACATGTCTTCCTTATAAGGTGACAAAGTGCCAATAGCTTTTGTGTCATCAAAGGGTGATATACATTTGGACACAGTACTACTATTGCATTCTTAAATAAATAAGCAGGAGAAAATGGAGAAAAAAAATGGATAAACATAAAACATAGCTATGAAAGTCCCTTTCTAAAGCTAGTCATAAGGTCTAAATTGATAATCACAGCTACTTCATTTCAACCCCCATTTCACCCTTCCAGGCAAGCAGCTAGCAGAGGATAGTGGGAAATTCAGCATACAGCCCACCCCTTTGCAAAGAGGGCTATTAAATATGGTATTCTAGGCAGCCATGTGCCCAGCTAAAATTTGAGGGCTGTGTTGTAAGAAAGAAGTGAAAAATACATCTTTCCTAAAATAAACATATTAATTTAATGCAATCACATTTGAACTCCCAAAAGGATGTTGGTATATTATTTATTGGCTTTTGCTTGCATTGTTTGTTTTGAGTTGGAAAAAAAGAATCTTAAAGATTTTATGGAGGGATGCATGCTCAAGGTAAGCAAAGTAAACTATTGAAAAGGAAGGTGAGGGAGGGGAAAGTTATCTCATAGATATCAGAATGTAGCATAAACCCATTAAAATAATATAACTATAGTATGTTCATAGAGAGACACAGACACCTATATCATTAGAACAGAATTGAAAATCCAGGAATAGATCCCACTATATTTTTTAATTTATATGACAATGGTTGTAGTTTGATTTGGAGGTCTAAGGGTATAGTATTTACTAAATGGTATTTTTACAGCTGACTACACAATTATCAGAGATGCATTTGAATCTTTATTTTGCTTATTTTTGTTAATCTTCACCCTTGGATATTCTTTCCATTGATTTTTAGAGGAGGGGGGAGGAGAAAGAGAGGTAGAGTAATCTAAGTGCATAAGAGACCTCCTCAGTGAAGACTAGAAACCCAGAATCTCAGTAAGAAAAGACAAGCACAACTGCATAAAAGTGAAAACAAAAAACAGAACCCTGCAATATTCATCAGAAACCAGGTCAATAGAAAATTGATAGGTTGGAAAAATATATTTGTATCACAGTTGACTCAGAATTAGTCTCTATAATAAAGAATACATACATTGATAATGAAAAGACAACCAGTCTAATAGAATAATGGGCAACCAATATAAATAATTTACCAAAAAGCAAATTTATACCCTGGCTTGTTTGTCTCAGCAGTTAAAGCATCGGCCCGTGGACCAGAGAGTCATGGGTTCAATTCTGATCAAAGGCATGTACCTCGGTTGCAGTTCGTCCCCAGCCCTGGTCAGGATTGTGCGGGAGGCAGCCAGTCGATGTGTCTCTCTCACATCAATGTCTCTCTCTTTCTCTCCCTCCCCCTTCCCACTCTATCTGAAGATAAATGGAAAAACATATCCTCAGGTGAGGATTAAAAAAAAACCCACAAATTTAAATAACCATTGAATATATGGAAAGTTGTTTAATATCTCTAATGAGCAAAGAAACATAAGTTAAAGTAATAGTTATATTATTCTCTATATAATATAGACTGGAGATGAAATCTGTTGCTAATGTTACTATTACTGAGGTACCTGGAAAGGTAGACTGGTGGGTGGAGTGTGGATATGGGCACAGGAGAAAGGACAGAGAACATATGATTTGACTGTATTTATGCATTTATGGGACATGTATGTATGTATGTATGTATGTATATATTTTTTAATTGTATAATGTTTTTAAGCTATTGCATAAACTTATATTCTAAGAAATCCCTGTAGAGATAACTGACAAGAGTGCACAAAGGTGCTCATTGCAACACTGTTTGTAATAACAAGGTATATGAACCTTAGAATTCACCCGAAGGTAATGGGTTCATAAATTATAGTATATTCCCACTATAGAACTCCATCTAATGAGGAATAAGGTAGAAAGGTAGAAATACACATATTGAGTGAGAATGACTATTTGAAAACATCCAAGTTATAAAAAGTAAATGTATGGTACGGTGCCATTTTAGTGAAATATATACATATATATGCATACCTATATAGATATATAAATATCTATATGAATATATAAATATATAAATACAGGTATGTGTGCCTTAGTTGTTTGAATTTTTCATTGGGAGAATAGATTCATATATTGAATTATCTGTACATTAACATAATACTGCCCTGTCCAGTGTGGCTTAGTTGGTTGGGCGTCGTCCCATGCACCAAAAGGTTGCTGGCTTGATTTCTGGTCAGGACACATGCCTGGGTTGCAGGCTGGATCCCCGGTAGGGGGCGTGGCAGGAGGCCCGAGATCCATGTCTGACTCTCACATCGCTATTTCTCTCTCTTTTCCTCTCCCTTCCTCTCTCTCTGAAAATCAGTTAAATTAAAAAAAATGCTAATCATTGCATCAGAAATTGAATATTGAATTTAAAAACACAAGACTTTTTTATATCTCTGGTAGACAGAGTAATGCCCCCTACAACACTCTCTCTAAGATGCCCACATCCTAATGACTGGAATCTGTACTATGTTATGTTACATGCATGGCACAGGGGTCTTGGTTTGTTAATCAGCTGACTTTAAAATAGGGACATTTGTGTGGATCATCTGGGTGCGCTCGATGCAATCACAGAAGTCTGTAAAAGAGGAAGCAGGAGCCAGAAGACTCAACAGCAGATTAGTGTGATGTGAAAAAGACTCCACTGGCCATGGCTGGCTCTGAAGGTGGAGGAAGGGGCCGTGGCCAGGAAATGTGGATCTCCTCCGCAAGCTGGGAAAAGTGAAGGAAACAGGTCATCCCGTAGGGACTCCAGAAGAAGCTGACACTTCAGTTTTAGGCAGCAAGACCCATTTCAGACTTTTGCACCACAAAACTAGAAGAAAATCAATTTGTGTTGTTTCTAAGCCACTACGTCCGTGGTAATTGGTTACAGCGCCAATAGGGAACTTATGCAATAGGCATTACCTCATTCAACATTTACAGGAACCCTGGAAGATACGCAGAGCCCCGGGCCCTGGTTTACAAATGAGGACAGCACAGCTCATAGGCCTGTTTAAGTTAACACAGATGGCTTGAGTCCTGTGGACCGGACTCAAGTTCGTTCCATGGGACACCAGAGCCTGGGCTCCTCTCCACCACTGTGCTCTCTGTTCTCTAGACCATAACCCAGTGCACGGGGCTCAGGGCTGGGCCACCAGCAGATATAGCAATACTAGTATCAGGAGAGTCCGTAAGAATATAGGTTTGGGGTCAGACAAATCTTCATCTGAATGCAATTACTAGCTGTGTGGCCAAAAACAAAGTATTCATTTTGAGCCTGTTTCCTTACTTCCAAAACAGAAGAAATAATTTCTGCCTTGTAGGGTGAGAGAAAGCATTCAGTGAAATAATGTATGAAGAATGTCCAACAAAGAGCCTTGTATAGATTTTGTTTTTAATAAACGTTATTTATTGTCGGTGCGGACTATTACTTTGTTATAATGACTCTGGGAAGCCCGTTTTTCCTCTAGACGAGGTTTTAGGTTGTGTTCATACCTTTTTCATATCTGTCAGCTCCTGATTCAGAGGTGGTGGTTAGTGCCTGTGGCAGAGAATCACAACTACAAACCAGGGAACTATTAACTGAGTACAAGTGTAGAGGAAGCGCTGTTGGTGGTGTGAGCACCTGTGATCCATTACATGAATCCAGTCAGCAGCAAAGACGTACTATTACAAATACAGATTTATCCCGTGGGATCACATCACAGAGGAACTAAAGTAAAGATTCTCTGAAAGCATCCTTTAACACTTAAACTTGGTCATTATTCTATGGGAACCTAGGAAAGGGGGCATCTCTGTCAGAATCCAGATTCTGTTGGCTCTGTTTTGTGATCATGGGACCACTGACTGAGTTTTTTTGAAATATCATTTGTCTTTCATTCAATACACTGATTCTGTTGGTCTCACGACTTCACAAACTTTCTCACATTTTTTCTGGAAAAAATTCCCTTTAGACCCTCAGTTCTTTACCACTAGGATAGTTTTCAAAAATTTTCTAAATTTTTTGATATCTTTTTGAATGGTTACAATGTCTGACACATGCATAATATATCATCAATCTGGATCCACTGAATGAGTGAACTGTCATATGAACTATAAAGGTAGGGCAACATTGTGGTCACAGCAACTCATTCATGGAAATTGATCCCTTCCCAAGTTGAAAGGGAAGTAAGCTGTAGCCAGTGCACATTCCCACGGGACCTAGTGCTCCAAAAGTTATCAGATCATCTTGGCCATTTGTGTATGTTCCCCTTGTGCCTGATAAGAGAAAACTGAGCAAGGGAATGAAAACATCTCCTTGGGAATTTGTTTCATTTGAAAAAACTCAGAGGTAATAAAGTGTTTGCATTACTAATTGCTTACTCAAAATGTGTTGACACCCCAGCGGGTTTTGGAGAACAGTTGTTACATGTGGGGAATAACATTATGACTTAGGCAATGTGAGTCTGAGTTTTTCTGTACAGTGTTTGTACTTGCAGCGCCCTTCATTCACATAATCTTTGTCCTGCTTCTTGTTTCAGATTATTTGAAGCAGCTGCGGAGGCAAAGAGAGCAGCAGGATGACTGAGCAGAATGGAGCTTTTATAGCAATAACAATTTATTAAGATCATTATTAACCATGACATGGGGCTTTCTTAATCACATCTATAATTGCTATAACTCCTAATGATACTGTACCATTTGCACTCTAATACTCCAGAGTGCTTACTATGTTACAAAGCTACTAACACACGGATCTACAAAGCCATTGACAAAATATTTTTAATCCTTTTTTGCTCGAATTGCATTTACTCGTATTTCAAAATCTGCTAGACAAAATATATAAATGAATACAGAATCATACCTTTGAAGAGAACTTCCAGAAAGTAATTTTATCCAGTTCACTGCTTAAATAAATACCCAAACCATAAAAAAAAACACATGGGTGTAATTCCCATTAAAAACTCACAAGGCACAAAGTCCTCACAACACCTTATATAGACTGTTTGGGTCATTGATCACCATTTGGTCATCGAGATGTGCTGTAAATTGAGTAAATTCAAGTAGGAATATATCTATTCCTTTGGGGGGATTGAAAAAATATTTTATACTTTTTTATCACACGAAAGCCACATAATAGAATTCATTTTTGAGACTGAACTTTCTCCCCCTTTTCACCCTTTCTTATGATTAACATTATTACAGATTTTTAGCCCTTTGGAAATTCTTTAGTCCCTAAAAACAGATTTTGTTAGTGGAATTTAAAAGCAATGGCAACAGAATGGATATGAGGAGAGGAAAAATAGAAATGAGGAGCTCTGCCTACATCTTTAGTTTAGTTGTAGTGATTCATAAACACTAACCAAACATATATATAGAATGCTTAAATTTAAGATCAGTCCATATGCAAAATCTTGAATTAGAAGGTAGGCTTCTAATTAACTTGCATGTTATTAATCTTTAATATTTTCTTTAACTGAAAGATCACTGACTGAATACGGTTTCACAGAGAAACCTGAAAGAGCCTGAGACATTTAGGTAACCTCAGGGGAAACAAACACACAAATTAAGGACAAAATAAAATAAAATAAAATAAAATAAAATAAAATAAAATAAAATAAAATAAAATAAAATAAAATAAAATAAAATAAAATAAAATAAAATAAAGATTAAAAAGTGAACTGGTCAAACCTGATGGAGAACTGGGATTGTCAACATTCTCCAGATAAGACAGTAGCGCTGCTGACCTGAGAAGCTCTACATGAGTATCGTGTCCATTCGAACACTGGTTTGCATCGTTCGTACTCAAGAGGCCTTTCCTTACCTGTGACTCAGTGTCTCCCTGTCTCCTGTTCTCTCTTTATTCTAATTTTCTCTCCACTTCTCCACGGTTACAACTAGTGCTTGCGACACTTCAGCTTTTCTCGGGCTCCTATGTTAAAAATTCCACGAAGACGACTATCTGTTTGAACCCTGGAGTCACCATTCAGTAAGGAGGAATGCTACCGGTCAAGATTCTCATGCCACATCACCTCACAGATGCTGATCCAGCCTTTCAGTGTGTCTCAGACTCCTCGTCCGTCCCAAATACTGTGGTCAGACTAACAGAACCACATAACAGACATGACACAGGTCTTACATGAGGATGTGAGTGTGACAAAGCACTTCATGCAATCAAGTACCTGGTCAACACAAAAAGACTCCTTACCAACAAATAAAAGTTGTCTGAGGATAGTGACTGAAATAGTGTTTACACAGTCCTGTGTGATATGCCGTGGGGGATGTCATGCATTGGTATACTTGCAATGTATTGGTATGCGATCTTGCATTTTATGTAGAGATTTACCAAAGACAATCATTTTATTTAGTAATCTCAGGGAGGATCAGTGAAGAACCCTGTGCTGAATCCCACATGAAGGTGGTAGTGAGAAGGGTGATGTTTGAAAAAATGAGGAATGAGTCATGAGATTTGTCCTCCTCCCAAAAGAATCACATGACATTGTAGGTTAGACACAAAGATTATGCAACTATAAATACTGCAAGGGAGTAAATAGCATTGGGATAGGAAAGGAGTACAAAAGCTCTCTGGCAGCTTCCAAAGCGTTCACACTAATGTTCCAGTGGGAGCTGCTGGGGAGGGAGTGGAGGCTGTAAATGCAGCTCTGTGACTGAAAGCCATTCCCAGCTCCGAGGGGAAACCTGCCCAGTGCTGAGGTCTAACACGTGGAGGGACGAATCTGCTGCCAAAGGGACCAGATGAGAGCACTGGGCTGGTGCCAGTCACCTCCCGGGGCTTTCCATGTTGGTGAAGTGTCCCCTTGGGTCTGGGAATAGAGGAGTGGGCCAGGTGGAAAGACTGTTTTTAAACCACATTAAACTATTCACAGTTGCAAGACACCAAAAATTTTCAGTGGTTGCCATTCATTTATATATTTACTCATTCAACCAACTTTTATCTCAGACCTAATATACAAAAAGGTAAATCATGTATAATCTTTGCCTTACAAGATGTATAAAGAGATAATTGCAGCACATTTTATGATATTTTCATATATAGCAACACAAGGAAATTGTTAATTCAAAAATTTACAAACACTCAGAGGAGGAAGCTGGATAAACTGGATAAGGATGCCAGGTAAAGTAGAAAGTTGAGAGCTTCAAAGATGAATACGAGTACTCCAGACGAGAGGCAGTGGAGAGTTTATTGTAGAAAGAAGGAGTGGGCTGCGAAAATGCACATCTGTGAAAGAAATGATTGTTTCAAGATTCTTGAGCTTTTCCACAGGATCAAAGTTCAGATCTGTGGGTGATCTGGCAGAAGACACAGCTAGACAAGTGATATGAGTCAATAATCACTACATAATACTCTAAATGAAACTCCTATAGGCAAATTAATTGAGATTGTATTTATCTCAAAAAGTGTCTTGATAATTGTATTTTTAGTATGAGGTTATTTTTTCTAAAAATAGAAATATATTTTTTTATTATTGCAGTCAAGTTAAAGTAGCGTGTAGGATTACCTGATAGTAACACTTTTGAAGGGAATTAGATCCCACTGAAATTTCAGCCTTGCCATTTATTACCTGGGTGATGTTAACAAGTTACTTAACCTTTCTAAGTCTGTTTAATGTATAAGGAGATGATAATAAGACTGCATAAGGCTGTTTTAAAGATTAAATTGATAATACCTGAATATCTGTCATGTGGTGAATACGCAATGAGTAAAGCTATAATAAAATTGCTAGGGTAGTTGTTTTCAAATGTAGCTCAGCCATAAAAGTTTTTTCAAATGTTAGAAGCCCCTTTATGTAAAATAGATTAACTCTGAGCTGCTCTAGTTGAAGCAGAAGTAGGACACCCAAAGCCTGTATCGCCCCTCCTCCCAAACTCTCTCCCACCCAGGCAACCCCTAACGGACTCTGCAGATCACAACTTGAAAAGTACTGTGCTCTCATGCAGCTGCCTTTCCTCAAAATGAATTATTGAATAAACAGATGAATTGATCTTTATCCAGAGTTTTTTTCTCTAGAATATCATTTTTTTTTATCAGTGCTTTTGAGCATCAACATTCAAAATCCTCTTCTTTCTTTAATGCATGCAGTGTGTCATTTAAATTCTATGGTGAGTTTCAACCTCTCCTACTTTATGTTCCTTAAGTCAGTAATTGTGATAAAATATCATTCAAAAGTTTTTGACTACATGTACATGCATGATGCTTTCAAGCAAATCAGAAAAGCCGTCCCCTATGTATGGACTTCCTCCGGGTGGAAAAGCCCCATGGCCGCATGGCTTGGCAAGCCAATGGTATCTTTATGCAGATAAGAAAATGCCAGTTCTTTCTTTGACAAACCGAGACCTGAGCTATGCTTGGCTTGGTGGGCTGAGCAATGGCTGAGTTTCAGCCCTCACCTAGCCCTGTGGCTGGGGTTTTGATTTTAGTGAACACATATGACAAACTTCTCATGAAAACCCTATTTACATATCATTCTTTTTTAGCTCTAACTCTAACCTATCAGGAGATATTTTGGAAACAAAAATGGGTTCACATTTATTCTAGGTCCTGTTTAAAGTCCACTTTTTAAGGAATTCCAAGCACAGGCAATATTTAAAAGCTATTTTCATGCCATTAATTATTATAACAAGGGCTTTCTTGTATATCAAATTGTCCCCCAAAATTCCCACTATGGTATCATTTCAAATTCCAAACAATGGCTTGATCCAAATGCTGAAGCAACGTGGCACCGTTAGCAGGCAGAGGGAGAGAAATACATTTCCTGGTGTTAACTCTACTTTATAGGAATACGTTTTACAATTGTTGAGCATTGGTATCTTCAGGCAAGCCTTTAGGCAAGATATCCCATTACCGTAGGTATACACATATGAGAAAATAGTCAGGAAACAGTTACTCTATGCATAGTAAATGAATGTGAAGTGTTTGACAGTGGAGAGCCTTAAATTTATATTTTCCAGAGGTGTGTGAGCCTGAAGCATTAGGATAGGAAAGGCAGCTCAAAGTAGTTCAGAGTGCTCACGAGGCATGGTCAAAATTGAGGTCTGCAAGCACGGGTTGCACCCAAGTTTACCATCTGAATTCAAACTCTCTGGGCTGTGGTACTTCCATTTGTAAAATGAAGATAATATCTGGCTTGCTCACATAATTGTTATAGCAAATAAATAAAATAACCTACAGGACAGTGCGTAGAGTTGAAGAAATATTACTTTGTTCTAAATAATTTACTATATAGAATAATTTAATCTAAATTGCATCTTTATTCACTTGGAAGCCCAGAGAACCTAATCTGGAACTTTCTTCAGTGATGAAAATATTCAATCCCACATGACAAAGCACTAGCTGCATTGGGTGCTGAAAATTCAAAATGTGGTCAGTATGACTGAGGAACTGAATTTCTTAATGGCTTAATTTTATTTCATTGAAGTTTAAATTCAAATAGATACATGTAGTTAGTAGCTACAGCACAAGTCCAGAACAGAATTTGACCCTAGTAGGACAGCCTCATTATAGATAACTATGTTTTCCGCAATCTGTTTCTAAGGAAGACAACATTCTTTTCTGTAAACATTTTTAAGGCAGGAGATTTTTAAACTAGAATCAATGGGCTACATGAACACCTTAGCTTCTAAGGAACCCACTCATAGGGACCCACATGGCTTCTGCTGACATTGTATTGGCCAGAGCAAGTCACATGACCAAGCCTGTGGTCTGTGGAGCAGGAAGCATAACCTCCCCTGAGTGAGACACTCTGCAGGGAAGAGGGCAAATGTTCTCTCATTTCCTCCTGCCATGAGATGTACCATATAGAAGCTGTTTCATCAGCCTGGGTGATAGCTCAACCACGGTGATTTATAGGGAGACAAAAACAAATTAGCCTTTTTGGTTGAAAATAACTGTACTTTGAGGGTTCTTAGACACAAGAGCACAACTTAGGCCAAACTGCCTGATACAGTATGTGTATCTCAAGTTTTCATAATTACTTTCAAATTGCCTTCTAGAGAGCTGTACATGTACCCCAACATTATTTAAGGTGCCCTTTTTTCCATATTCTTGCCCAAAGTACACAGCAATCATTTCTAACTCTTGTCTTTCTCATGGGGAAATATGGCATCTCACCATTTAACCTGTATTTTTCTGATTTCATACATGGTTCCTTCATATGCTTATTATTCAAAAGCATTTATTCTTCTATGAAGTGTTTACATGGCCATTGTTCGTTTTTAACTAGAGTTATTTGCCATTTTCATAAAATTTTCTAGAGAACTTATATATTGTGACTATTACTGCTTGCTTTGTCTATATTTTTAATGATTTATTTGATTCTTCATGATGGCTTTCATCACACAGAAGTAGCTAATATATTATAAACTAGTATCCTTTGAATTGAAATATAAGTCAAGCCTAATTAGTCACTGCAGAGATCATGAGCTATTCCACATGGCTCACTTAGAAGTCCAGATGAGAACTGCTGATTCATATCTGATTCTGAGTCAAAGCACTCACCAAGAATGTCTACGAAAGACAGACGATGGATCAGAAAAACAGAAAGAAGAAAAGATCAAGGCCAAAAAGACCGACGGATGAAACATTGAAGGATGAAGTAAGGATCAAAGTGAATGCAGAAATTATAAATTTATATAATAATAAAGGTAATAGTAACAGTTACTATTATTGTATTGTCATTGTTATTAGGTAACATATATCAACAGTCATGAAAGTGCTTATAACCAGTGTATATGCTGCAGTTTTTTCTCCATTTAAACAATTCTTTCAGCTACAGGCCTAGGGGTAGGATTTTTAAATTAAGGTTGATCATAGTAGCATTAATGAAGGTAGTAAAAACATGAAAATAAGACATAGGCAATATTATTCTTATAATTAGACAATTAGATTAAGTAAAACCTGACATATCAATAGTTGGAAAAATAATAAAGCTATTGAAAATTAAATCCTTATAATGATGTGGAACCCTGAGCAAAGCTGAATGCCATTTTTTATAAAACCTTTACTGTCTTGTTCTGTTTTTTTCTCCTCTGATTTCATAGAACATTGTCCCTCTGTTCTAACATTTATCAAGATGCAAAGTGTTTATTGCTTCCTTCTCTAGACCTCGAGGTCTGCAGAGCTACATTTATGTCTTTTCTTTTTTGACATACAATTCACGTTTTCTTACTTAAAATGTATTTATCCATTTCTTCAATAAAAGTAGAAAACAAAATTGCATGCAGACCACAAATAGAATTATGTAAAATTATATAAATATGTTGATATAGGTTAGAAAGAAACAAATACAAATAATTCTTATATCACTAGTGGAGCCCTTTTAGCTTTTGTTTCAAACAATTTTTTTATAAGAAAACTGATTCTTTAATATAAAATGTTATAAAAAAGAAAATTTACATGATTCCTATTTTTTTTCCACCAAGAGATAACTGCTGGTAACAATGTGGCATTCTTTTACAAAGTTTCTATGACTTTTTTTGTATGTTATTGAGATTGTTACATCCATAAAAATTTTTACTCTACATTTTCCCATATTTTTACTTCAATGTTGTTGTTTTTTTTTTTTGTTTTGTTTTTTTACAATTTATGGCTAAACCCACATGCATAGTCTGACCTAAGTGACCTAAGGAAGAGAGCCAGGCAAATCAAAGCTCTCAGACACACGCGTGGAGATAGAATGAGTGAGAACACATAGCTGGGTAGGAAATGAGAAGTTTTAGAAAGGGTTCACCACTCATGGAAAGAGAGGTAGTGGGACCAAGTTTAGTGTTTACGGTGCTGTCCAGGCTCATCTGACCTTGCCATAGTGTATTTTGCACTTACAATTCACAGAGGTAAATGTGATCATGTTTCTTACCTTCACCTTATTTCTTAGCGAGGTCATGGAGTTTTGATTTGCCTCGCTCTCTTCCTTAAATTACTACAGATCATGTCAGACTGTTTCTGTGGCTCATAATGACCTCGATTCAGTGGGAAGACCTGGTGCTCATTCAGATGGTACAAGGGAACTGTCTGTCTGGATGTAGTCAGTGATTTCTCTTGATATGGCTGCTACCTTAGGGGCTCTGAATGTCCATAGAACAATAGCTCTCTGGTAGTGCTGGTCAATAGATTTTCAGCAATGAGAAGATTAGTCTATACCTGCACTGCCCAGTACAATAGCCACTGGCCCTTACGGCTACTGAGTACTTTCAATGAGGCTAGTGTGAGTCAGGAACTGAATTTTTCATTTTACTTAAGTTTAATCCATTGAAATTAAATTTGGATAGCCACGTAGGGCTAGCAGCTACCACAGTGGACAGGACAACTGTAAGTAGCAGCTTTGTGTTTATCACTCAAACTGTGGCTTCCCCTGATCTAAATCAAAGTGTTCCAGATATACTGCTGCAATCAAAGTAAGTTCCATGATAACTGCCTCTGTCTAGTCTAACCCACTGCTGCCCCGGACAAGGCTTAAGTGTGAAGAGCATATTGGTTGTGCCTGATAGGGTTATAATGGTAGAATAAAAACATGATTTTTTTCTCCTCTTCTTTTCCCTCCCTTTTACTAACAGAATGTGTAATTGATCAGTCAACAGTATATATCTGACCTTATGTTCTGGATAAGGTTTTTGTCGCAGTTCTCAGTTGACCATGCAAGAACAAAGAGACTTTTGACCCAGCCTTGAACTTATGCCTGGCCACCAAGAATGTGAAGACTGATCAAGTAGGTCTCAGAAACGCCAGGATGATGCACACCCAATCACCACTTGACTGGTTTCAGAATGCTGACCATCCTGTTCTCGGAACCAGTAATGGAGACATTTGTCAAGACCCAAGACCCCCACAGGGACTGAAATTCCAGGACCGCACATCACCAGAACCCCCTTTGTGCTCCCTACCCACATTCCCTTCCCGATTCCCCTACATAAACTTGCTTAAGGGGAAGGTGGACGTTAGGATTTTTACCCATCACCTTCCAGATCCCCGGCATCTGATACTATTAAATGCGCATTTATAACCCAATCCCTGTCTCTGCTTTTTGGCTGGGTGGTGACAGGCAGCACGAGCTCCGGACTTGAGGTTGACCTCCAGTTACAACATAACTGAGGCCAAAATACAAGCCTGCATAAAGTCTGTGCATAGAGCATTTACGCTTGAAAATAAAAATGACCAGACCTATAGTATCTTTCCCCAATTTTTCCCTTTCCTATATGTTCACTAGCACTGCAGATGTTGACAAACTATTTGGTCCCTGAGTCATATTGTTCAATAGAGCTAATGAGAGAAAAAAATTAAATGTATATTATACATGAATTTTATATCTGAAAAGGGAAATTGAAGTCTTAAATCAGGTCTGAATTATTAACGGCAAACAGGTGACCTAGGAACAAATATTCTAAGCACACCCATATCCCAAAGACCACGTTTTTCCTCATCTCTCAGTTCTAGCTGATTGGGCCTTTCAGCAGTCTCTCAAGATGAACCACAGTGTCTGCTTGTCTTTCTTCCTTTGCTTAACCATCAGCACAAATGGAATGAAAGATTCGGGGTGATGAAATCAGTGAGATGAAACTAAAATGTACTACTGAGCTGCTAAGTAGAAGGGATGGACTCCAGGAAAACCTTTGAATGGATGAGAAATTAAGAAGGTCAAATTAAGCTCAGTGAACGATGTGTCTGCAGAGGCTACCTTGTTTCTTAATGGCTTGCTCTAATGAAAATTCAGCCCGGGGATCTTGTTCTTCCTTTGTCTTTTTGCTGCCTGCCTTCCAACAGGAATAGTTCAACTCTGAGTGCGGCAGAGGCTTTTGTGGATAAAGGTGAGGTTTTGGAAGACTAGATTTTTTAAAATGTGGTTTCCTTAGAACCTGAACTGATTAAGGGAGTAAATGAGAGAGAAACTGCTGCAGGGCTCTGAATAGGAAATGATCTGTGAGTAAATTGAACAAGCTGAGAGACAGTAAATAGGCAATTAACATTCGTTTTGGCAAACCTGCACCTGTTGGAGCTGAAAATACAAAAAGAAACACGAAGGGGGATGAATGACAGAGAAGACCTGTCAAACATCGTAGTATTGAAAGATGCTAAATCCTAAGCTTCATGAAATCATGAGTGTAAATTATATAGCGCAGCAAATTTGGCCGAGCATCAAGAAAGATACAATCCACAGTGAAATCTTGTTTTCACCACCTTTTCTCCTCCTAAATGTGCCTGGAGAGTTGTAGTGGGTTCCGTGCCGCTAATGGTATTGTTGTAGAATGATGGTTATCCTCAGGGGTTCAGGAAGCCTGGATAGATCTTGTTTCCGACAATAGTGTTCACAGAGAAAATTATTTAGGGGCTCCCTTAATTCTCTTCTCTATCTGCTTCCACCTTTCCATCTGACCCCCTTGCCACCCCACAAAGACCCACTGCATGTGAAGAGCCCTTTGGAAATGTTAGGAGCGTGCTTTGGGACTTTACTAACTCTGCTCTTCTGGGAGGTGTGCAGTGGTCCACTTCTTTATGTCCATTTTCTTAGGATCCCTTCTCTTCCATCTAAATTCTAAATGTCTCTGATAAATCCAATCCTTGGATTTATAACTGCTCTTTGCAAATCTTGGCTCCATTTTAACTGAGCCTTCTAGAGATACTCCTCAAAAACAAATGTAAAATAAATGTTTTGAAGTCTAGGCCCCATGGCTAGCCTTTGGAAAAGATATTCTAATGCAGGTGGGCATTTAACTTTGGTTAATTGCATGGGTTAGGGAAGCAGCTGCCTTTGTATGAGGGAGTTCACTTGACAGAAGGTATCCTAAATGTAAAGAACCCAAGATAATAAGACGATTTATTAGGAATTTTCTTCTCTAAAGACAATTTAGACAATCGAACATTTCTTGAATTCTGAAATTGTTTTTATATACTCATTCAAGAGGCAGAAAAATGAGCAAAAATTACCTTCTAAGACTATGATTTAACATCATATATCCCAAGTTATATTCAATAGAATAGTGGTGTCCTGAGAGATGATAATACGTATTTCTCATAATCAATTAACTTTTAGGAAATTGAAATAGTATAATTAATAGTGTATAACCATCTGTCCAGTGTGGCTCAGTGGTTGAGCATCGACCCATGCACCAAGAGGTCACCGGTTCAATTCCTGGTCAAGACACATGCCCAGGTTGTGGGCCTGATCCCCAGTGGGGGGCATGCAGGAGGCGCCAATCTATGTTCACTCTCATTGATGTTTCTATCTCTCTCTCCCTCTCACTTCCTCTCTCTCTAAAACCAATAAAGGGGAAAAAAATAGTGTATAACCCAGTGAAATATAAGAAAAACCACACCCCATCCCAACACCGTTAACTTCCCAAAGAACCCCGTTGTTCCACAGAGCACAGTTGGGATAATTCTGATTTAATGTATAGTTTGGGACACAGTTTTATCCACTCTCTTGCTGGGGAATCATATTGACTGTCCAAAAAAGGGGCAGTTGAACAACCCAAATCTTAATGGCTCTAAACACTAGCTGCCAGCCAAGCCTTTTACCCAATAAGCAGCTCTGTGCCTAGCCTGAGTGTAGTGATGCAGGCCCTGTAACCTGGTTCCCTGGCAACGTTGGCCTCCTTCAGCATCTTTTCTTTCTTAGTGATACTACCTCTATCAGAAGTGAAGCATTAGTCAGTACTCACACATATTCGCCCAGGATCACTCATAGTTTCACCGGATCACACAGTGCACAGTATAGGGCCAGCACTAAGAAAAATATCAAATAAAACCAAGCTAGACTCTTATCAGTGTTTGTCTCTGCATCTTCTTGAAAAGAGCCCTTCTGAGAAACTTTAACTTTTTTTAACTCACCTCAACTGTTTCCGTAGCCCATCTGGAGTCATTTGCTTCCTAAAGTCTAATACATCCGAAAGCTTCATGCTCCTTTTGTATGTGTGTGGTCTCCCAGTCATAAAATTCAACTTTGTCATAGATTTTCTACATTGAGGAAGTTCTGGGCTCCAGAAAGTTAAACTCAGCAGCATTTTGTTGCTGAGTATGGTAGCTCAACCTCTAGGAATCAGGAAAGGCAGTGAGGAATTGCCCAAGGACAGCTATACTTGACACAGTGATGAAACCCCACTGGGAGAGAGAGAGCTGAGCAGGGGTCCATTGTGAGAAACCCCTAGAAGCAAAGGCAGAGTCAGGACAAGAGATGAAGCCTTCATTTGTTCCTAACTGACCTTCCAACTTTCATTTCTCTTTCTACTCCATTCATACATGAAAGTCAGTAACTTTTCCTTCTTTTAAAAAATCTTTTTTTTAAATGTCTTTAAAGATTTTTTATTGATTTTTAGACAGAGAGGAAGAGAGAGGGAGGGAGAGAGAGAGAATCAATGTGAGAGTGACACATAGATCTTCTGCCTCTTATACGCCTCCTACCAGGGATCAAACCCACAACCAGGGCATGTTCCCTTCAGTGCATGGGACAACACCCAACCAACTGACCCACACCAGCCAGGGCCCAGTTACCTTTCTTTCTCTCTCTCTTTCTCTTTCTTTCTTCCTTTCTTTCTTCCTTCCTTCCTTCCTTCCTTCCTTCCTTCCTTCCTTCCTTCCTTCCTTCCTTTCTTTCTTTCTTTCTTTCTTTCTTTCTTTCTTTCTTTCTTTCTTTCTTTTTCTTTCTTTCCCTCCTTCCTCCCTTCCTTCCTTCCTTCCTTCCTTCTTTCCTTCCTTCCTTCCTTCCTTCCTTCCTTCCTTCCTTCCTTCCTTCTTTCCTTCCTTCCTCCCTCCCTCCCTCCCTCCCTCTCTCTCTCCCTCTCTCTCTCTCTCTCTCTCTCTCTCTCTCTCTCTCTCTCTCTCTTTCTTTTGTACTATATATTTACTTGTAAATTTAAAATTCTTCCTCTGGGAAAGTTCTAGATACATAAAGATTACTCCCTAGTGACTTCAATTGATAATATATTTTACTTCTTTTGTTTAAAGCTTACTCCGGATTCCCCTTAATCCCAGATTAATTTGCTAGGACTGCAGTGACAAAGTGCCACAAACTGACTGGCTTAAAACAACAGAAATTTTTTCTCTCATAGTTCTGGAGACCAAATGTCTGAAATCAAGGTGGTAGAAATCCTTGGCACTGCCCTGGCCAGTTTGGCTCAGCGGTTAGAGCATCGGCCTGCGGTCCAGAGAGACCCAGGTTCGGTTTCCGCTAAGGGCATGTACCTCGGTTGCAGTTTGTCCCCGGTCCCGGTTGGGTCGTGCGGGAGGCAGCCACTCGATGTGTCCCTTTCACGTCGATGTCTCTCTCTCTCTCTCTCTCTCTCTCTCTCTCTCCCTCCCACTCTATCTGAGCAAAAAATGGAAAAATGTCCTCGGGTGAGGATAAAAAAAGAAAGAAATCCTTGGCATTCCTTGGCTTGTAGGCACAGCTCTTCAATCCCTGTCTCCAGCGTCACACAGTGTTCTCTCTATGGCTGTCTTCTTGTAAAGACACTAGTCATACTAGATTAGAGACCCACCCTATTCCAGCTTTTTAATGACCTCATAAAAATAATTTCATCTGCAATGACCCAACCCTATCTCATGTTGCATTCTGAAATATTGGGAGTTAACTTTAAACTATCTCAACACCACCATCCAGCCAAAACCCTTCAATGGCTTCTATTGCATTCAGGATAAAATCCAAGTTCCCTTGTCCCTTTCTGTCTCTCCAGCCTCATCTCTCACACGCATCTCTCACACGTATTCCAGTGATACAAAACCATCTACTGTTTCCCTGCATATTTATATTCTCTCTTGCTCTTTCATATGCTGTAATAGTGATAATTGACATTTATACTACACTGCTATGTATCCAGTACATGTCAATAGAATAATTTTTACAACAGCACTGTAAGGCAGGTAATTTCATTTACTCTCATTTTTCAGAGGAGGAAAGTAAGCCCAGAGAAATCAAGCAAATTACCAAAAGGCCACAGAGATAGGAAATAGTGGATCCAGGACCAGAACCCAGGCAATCTGGGGCTGGAAGCTTGTTCGTAAAACTGTTGTATGAGTAGAAAATTGAGGGGGAGGCCATCAAAGTAGACACCTTATTCATTCTTCAGGACTCAGTTAAGTAGTTCCTTCATTTAAACATTTCTTTTCACTCCAAAATCCCTGTGTCCCCGCCTCCCACTTTCAGTCTGATTTTGGTACCTCTAACACATGTCCCCCTTCCACACTGTGCATCTGTGCAACCTGAACACTTCCCAGGGCCCCTACTTATTCAATCTCTGCATGGAGTATCATTTTTTAGAAAAATACAGCCCAGCAACCAAAAGTAATTAAAAACTAACTCCATTTTTTATTTGTGACTTCTGAAGAGTACAAAAGCAGATCCAATTAATAATCTACAATTCTCCAAAGCCTCCATCCTGGGCAACTTGAACCACTCATTCCCCAAGCTGCTGCAGGGCCATTCATTTAATTCCCCAATAAATAAATAAATAATCCCAGTTCCCTGACCACATGATTCCTTCTCTCTCTTTGTCCATCACATTTATCTATCTTGCAGATTTTCTACTGTTTGTTTAGATTTCCACTGCAGACAGAAATTTTTCAAGTTATCATTGTCCACTGTCATGTTAATAAACCCTATCCCTATCACACCTCTCTCAAAACGCTTATCACAGTATGTACTATCACTCACTGTCCAAGCATACTGTATTCCAGTACTTTCTCTCATGTGGGAAAACTTAAATGGTCATTAGCTTTCTTCAGAGTTAATTTTAAAGCCACACTATTTCAATCAATGCAAATCTAAGTCCAAGCATCAAGCTGGTAACATTGATAATATGTACTTATAATTACATATTTCAGTTAACTATAAAATCTTTCATTACACTAATAAAATGCATAAAACTTGTGAACCAACCAGAAACTTGGGACAGCTGTAATATCAGCACTTGTCATTTCAAAGTTGTTTAGAGATTGTATAAATTAAGGTGCAAAGAAGTAACACAAAGTACTGGGAAGCTATTTTTGTATAAAATCACAGTATATTTTTAGAGTAAACACTAAATTTTCATGCAAGACCTTGGGATACAAGGACACAACAAGTAGAGATCTACACACCACACCAGTGTTTAGATCAGAAGCATGGTAGAAAGACTGAAGTCATTGCCTGATAATAGCCTGCTCATCAGCTCTTAATTAATAGGTGCTACTCACACCCAAAATATGTTCACATAGCAAAACTGAGTGTAATGTTACACATTGTGTAAAAAGTGAAAGTTATAAGGAGAGTGCTCTCTTGGGGGAGAATGAGGTATCTTGTTTCACTGGATAAAGGGCATGAGGCAAAGCCTGGTATAAAGTACTCACTAAGTGGTAGCTAGCACTACTATGTTTGTAGAAATAATAAACCTACACATCTATCTAAGAGGGAATGAAAGAGATCCAAGGAACAACAAAGGAGGAAGCAGAAACCAAGACCAGAGCCAGGGAAAGGTCTTAGCTAGTACAGGAGAAAGACTTGAGTATAGACAGGAGCCAGGTTAATGTCCTGGTCCCCAAGCTGTTTTGATAGGTGATGAGGAGGTAGCAGCTGAGATGAAGATCTCAGCAGAGTCTCTGTTCTTTCCCTGTGTGTCTTTCCTGGTTCCATTTGTGAGCCAAGGGGACTAGATGGGATGGTTTGAGGGCCAGTGTTGCCCTGAGTTTTAGTGTCTCTTGGGCCACCCAGAGCCCCACATGCCTCCACTGCACACACCAGGGCTCTGCATTCCATTGTCTGTCCCTTGCTCACTCTGTTCCAAACGCCTTCATTCTGGCTCTTTTCCCCTACCACCATCTAGTCCTGGATTCTGACTTTCCTTCCACCCTTTCTTCTTATCCATCTGTATACATTTCTTGCTTATTACAGGTTACCAATTATGCAGAACTTCCGTGTAGCAATTTTTATCATTTACATGTAAAATGGTTGCATTTTAGTTGAGAGATGGAATACTGCATGTTATTTGAAATATGTATTTGTAAGACTACTCCTGTCAAAGGATGGCAGATAACTGTGTTTACCAGCTAACGTGGCACTGCCATGTGGCAGTCACAGTGGCAACACAGCTCATTCATCCTGCTGAATTCGGGATTCTCGAAAAAGAATTCAGGGCATTTACATAATCTTGTATTATGCTCATAAAAGTCAGACTTCATTCATATTTTAATTGCATAATTTTGGATTTACATTTTTCACGATTATATTCATGACTATATATTACACGGTAATAGGGCTATTTATTTTGCAGGTAAATTAAAGGGGTAAAATGGAGTCTTGGAAGAACCTCAAGAAGGCCTGAGAAAGGTGAGATAAACAGCTATCTGTCTGGTTATCTGAGATGTACAAGTTATTGTTTGATGTAGAGGACTGTTGAGAAGGCAAATAGCATGATTCTGGGAGGGATTCAGCAAACAAAGCGAGAAACTAGGACCTACAGGATGACACCCAGGAGGCAGCAATCAATATAACTCCTGAGAGAAACACAATTCTTATTTTTATGCAAATAAATAGAAATTCTCTCTAATCTCAAATTTCCTGAGCTTAAAAACAAAGCAAAACAAAACAAAAAAACACCTTTCTTTCAATCACAAATAAGACATCACTAAAACTCTTGAAATAAGTAAACCATTCCTATCCTGTTTAAAAAAAAAAGTCAAAGAGCCTGGCTGGGTTGCTCAGTTCATTAGAGCATCATCCCAACACACCGAAGTCAGATTCAATCCCTAGTCCGGGCACATACAAGAAGCAACAAATGAATGCATAAATTAGTAGAACAACACATTGATGTTTCTCTCTCTCTCTCTTCCTCTCTCCCTCTCTCTCTTTAAAATCAATACAATATTAAATGAATAAATAAGTGTCAAACAGAGAAACAAAACAGTGGTCTATAATCTTGTCGGAATAAGCATTCTACTCTTCCATGAGGAGTAAAGGTCTGTCCCATTACTTTTTAAATTCTTCCTCCAAAATAATCAGCACTCATCACAGTTAAACTTCTAAGAGCAAAGGAGTCTTTTTCTTCTTCTTTTCTGCCATGGAAGGAACACAGTCAACTCTAAAGTCAAAGCTACATTAGCAATAACGATCTTCTCTTATCCCTCCAACCATCCCTCATTTTTTATGCAAGCTATTTTTATGAGTGCTGTGACTATTCAAAAATAAACAGGACATTCTCTTGGTCCTGAAATAATTTATATAATCACAAAAACTGTAGTATACAACTAAGTTGTTGTATTTTAAGATAATAGTTTGTACTTCTCATCTCACTTACTATAGAAAAGTTTAACAGGGAGACAGGTGAATAGGAGAACGCTAAGAAAGAACTTTAGAAACTTTGAAAAGCTGGGCCATATGTTTGTACTCTAGCATATAACTTATGAAGCACAGTTTTACACCATTATCTCAAATGTATTTTTACTATAACCCTGTGAGAGAAATAGGATGGTAGCATTTTGCATTTTACCTGTAAAATAGGCAGTGACTTTACCAAGCTCACAAGACTAAAATGAACAGAGGTTAGAGTCAAATCTAAAGCTCAATTACCCAACCCATTCCCCTTTCATTGTGCTGCACTGTTCTGTTAGGACAATGATGGTGTAGGACAAGGAAGAAGAACAAAATTAGGAAATTTCCAATGGAAGAAACTGAATTACCAAGGGCATTGTGATTTCTAACATATGGGCGGTTTGGAGAGTTGAAGGAGCTGAAGGTGAGCCTAGAAAGATGGGTAATGACCAAATCACAGGTGTACATTTCACTTTATTTGGTGAGCAAAAGAGAGCTATTCCAGCCCCAAATATACAAAAACAATGTTTATTGGGTAACCTACTATATCTCATAAATTATTTTAGGTATTAAAGACATGGTGAAAAAATAACTTAATTCTCGCCATCAAGATGCTAATGAAAGAGTCCAGAGACGTATATAGAAATATTTATGGTCCATTGGAGAAATTCCTATAATAAGTATAAGTATTAGGTGCAATAAGAACATAAGGAAATGATCTGCTAAATCTATCGTGAAATGTTCAAGGTTTTGGACAAGGGAATATTAACCTGGTCACAATGGAATAGGTAACACAGAGCAAAGATTGGTGGCTTAGATACAAGGATTTAATTGATCACATAGTCCAGGTGAGAGTCAAGGAGGACCTAGGAAGGGTTAGGATGGTAGAAGTGGGAATTGGAAAGAGGAAATAGATCTGAGACTGTTTAGGGAAAACCTAATGTATTTTAATCCATCTGTGAGTGTGGAGAAATGGGGGAAACTACATCAGGGATGGGGTGGGGAAGGGAATGGAATCTCAGAAAAGAGCAGATACAGTGGTGGAAATGAAGCATTTGCTTCTGGATATTGTCACACTTGAGGTAAGAATTCCTCACCGGAATTTCCATGGGGCATTTGGGAATGCTGATGTAGAGTTTAGGAGGGAAGTTGAAAGTGAAGATAACTATTTGGGTATAACAGGTAAAGCTATAAAAATAGAATGGTATCATCAAGGGAGATCTTGCAGAGAGACTAAGCCAAGAACAGAAACCAGAGTAAAAACAGATGTCAGTGATAGAAACAAGAACCATGGAAGTTCAGTGTTTCTGAAGAGAAAGCAGTTATGTTTTAAGCAAGAGATAACTGACTTTTCAGATATTATGGAGAAGTCAGATATATAAGACTTGAGTAAAGAAGTAATTTAATTTAGTGAGTACAGAGCCATAAATGACCTACCTATAGGAAGGCAGATTCAGTAGAACCACAGGAGCTAGATTACAAAGGATTAAAGAGTCAGAGGTGGTAGAAAAACCAACTGCTCCATAGTAAAATAAAAGACTGACAGAAAAATAGCTCCAAACTATGCATACTGAGTATCTTTCTCAAGACACGCAGGGAAAAAGAAAGAAATAAAGAAAAGGAAAACAAGATTTGTTGTCGTATCACTGGATATTAGTGGAAGAAAAGGATTCGGGTCTTTGTTCCACCTGAGCCCACTGACAAGGGGCTGAGGGTAGGGTCAGACGGTAGCTAGACATCCCTAGAGAAGTAGTGGGGGAATTTTGCTAGAGAAGATACACTTTATATTTACCTTTCTTAAAAAAAAAATCTATTCCTGAATTTTTGTGCCCTCCAAATTGTGGTTCCCTGGTGAAGAGCTCTAATGGCCTGACCCTAGATTTTTTTCTGGGTAAAGTAGATAGCAAATTACCAAAGAGTGTCTTGTCCGGCTGTTGTTTGTTTTTCATTTGTTTTGTTGTTTTGAGGGGAGAAGTGTTTATTTTTAAAGACTATGAGGAGGTGATCATTGTTGTGGGAAGGGATAGTCTGAAAAATAGACTGCACAGTATTGAAGAGTGAATAACTGGTGCATGGAGGCCAGCAGGAGAGCAAGCGAGAAGTAATGAAGTTAAATGCCTGGGGAAAGGTGTCTAACTTTGAAGAGAGAAAGTAGGAACGTGTTGTGAAGATAATGAAAGATGTTGATGCAGAGAAGAAAGGTGAAGGAATGCCCAAGACTGCATTTTAGTGTTGCGAGAGTCAAGACTGACTGCAAAGAGATCAACCAAGAATGAGTCAGAACTTGAGGTTCTCAGAAAAGGTTAACACAGTCCCTGCAGTGGGAGGAGAGGAGCATGGAGGAACCTTGGACAAGGGTTGAATTGAGACTGACTGCACTCTTCAGGTGAAGGGAAAGAGGTAAAATATCCATGTACCATGTCCTGAATCCTAGGAGTTTTGTGATCTGCTTAGTTTGTTGTGTGTGTGTGTGTTTTTTTTCTCTCCTCAGAATTTCCAGGGTTCTACTCTCCTAAGCCCATACCAGGCTTCCACTGCAAAGTAATTCAACAGAACACTCTTAAATCTGTATTGCAAATATTTGTGTTCCTATAAGACTCAGAGAGACAGTGGCATTAGCTTTTTTGTCAAACTTCTTATAGTTTCTGTTGCTGCATAACACATTAACACAAATTTAACAGCCTAAAACAACACACATTTATCATCTCACAATTTCTGCGGGTTAGAAATCCAGACCCAGTGTAAGTGGCTATTCAGCTTCAGGCTCTCGCGCAAGGCTGCAATCAAGGTGTCAGTCATGGCTAGGATTTCATCTGGGGTGCAACCGGGAAGGATCTGTTTCCCAGGTCACATGGTTTGTGGAAGGCTTACGTTCCTGGCAGGTTGTTGGACTGAGGGGCTGCTTGGCAGTGGTTAACCGGAAGCACCCTCAATTCCTTTCAGTGTGAGGCCTCCATACGGCAGTTTAAGCCATCCTCGCCAGCAAGGGAAAGAGTCAATAGAGAGAGTCTGCTAACAAGATGGAAGTTAAACTCCTATACAACATAATCGCGTAAATGACATCCCATCACCTTTGCTGTACTCTACTGATAGATGCAAGTCACAGATCCTGCCCACAAGGAGACTGGGTTACACAACGGCATGGCCACCAAGAGGTGAGAATAATTAAGGTCGCCTTAGAATATGTCCATCTTAGCTCCTCTCTCTTAAAGGAGTAGCATTCTCTATGTGGCAGCAAAGTGACCTCAAGAAGCAAAAAGAAAAAGAAATTAGAGTGATATAGGCATTTGAATTGTGAATTAATACATTTCACATCCATGGAAAACAAGTGAGTTAAAATGCACTTCAGGAAAGCAATTGATTGTATTTCAAATTGTTGCATATTGACAGAATTAATACGGTCTATTCCAGAACTGGACATCAGTTTGTAAGAATAGTTCAAATTTAGAAAATTATGCCTTACCATTTATACCTTCATAAGGAATAGATATCTGTCCTTTAAGCAACAGAAATGTGATGATGAGAACCAAACTTTAAAATGTAACATCTTATCACTTGTCTAGCATAAAAGGTATCCATTGAATTTAGTTAGAAACCTGCATTTAGACGCTGAATAAAATATAAACTAAAACATAGAGGAGCATGGGGAACATACTGGATGTCAGCAATTTTACATACGTACTCATTTAATGCTTGAAAGTTATATTTCATAGTCTTTCTTAGATCATACACAGTGCTATCTATTTTCTAAATTACAAGGATAGCTATCTCTATAAACCAGCACTGGAAGAGAACAATATAAATTATGTTTCTCTCCTACCACCTTCTTCCTAGTATATCACACTCAACAAAAGTCTTAGGTAAGTACTTTGGGCCAAATAGAAAAAAATGTCCAAAAAAATTATATATATACCTGGCTCTATAAATAAATGAAAAAGAGAACCAAGCAAGAGTAAAAACTAAGGAAGATTATGAATAGAAAATTCATAGCAAAAGAAATACACTTTAGGCAAAAGTCACTCAAAAAGGTATTCAATCTCAATAGTAATTAATGATATAAATGACAAAGCAACATTTTTTAACTATAACTTAGCAAATATAGTTGTCATATCCACTATTGGCAGGTTTGTGGGGAAATGGTAATCGTCTATACTGTGGAAGGGCAATTTGTCAAGGTTTACCAAAATTTTAAATGTGTAAGCCTAATTGACACAGCTAGTTTACTTCGTGAAGTCTATCCTGATACATTTACAAGTAAGCACGCACGCACACACACACACACACACATTTTACTCCAGCATTGCTTCTTAAGTTAAAATCTGGAAACCACTCAAGTGTTCTTCAATAATAGAATGCTACATAAGTTATTGTACAGCTGCAAATAGATTGAAAGGTGACATTTCAATATAATGAGGTAGCTCTCTCTATATATGACAGAGAAATATTCCAAAACATATTATTAAAAGAAGTCACAAAACAATGTGTATAATGTGTACAGTAAAATATTATTTATTTTAAAAATTAAACTATATATGTATATGTGTGTTTGTATATAATACAGATAACAATAAACATATGTAAATGTATAGAAAAAGTATGGCGAGAGACATTGAATGCTTATCTGGCTAATTATATTAACAAAGTTAATTCTGGGATGGTTAGGATGACTGGAGGGGAGGATGAGCTGAAACTATAATTCATTGTTCATAGCACAGTGCTTGAATTTTTAACAGGCTGATACCCATATATTACATGTAATATTTAAGAAAATTGTATATTAAAAAGTAATTTGATATCAACAGGCAGAAAGATCTGAAACCTGGACATTTTTCAGATGAGTAACCAATTTTGTACTTGCTGGCTAGAATAAGCAAATCTTCTCTATCCTTACTGTTCTGCTCAATTAGATCGGGAAGCTACAGTGAGAGGAAGGGGGGTTGCTCTCTGCATGTATCGCATAGTAGGAATTATTGTTCATAGGCACCAATGAAGAGAATGAAACTGAATCCTAAGAGGTGCATGAGGCTGGCTCTGCATGATTTATTATTCACTTAAAAACTCTAAAGAGGGAAATAAGACCTTGTTGTCAACTCTGATTTATATTCTCTCATTTTGCAATTCAATGAGCGAGTCAGGTGGGTATTGCCGAAAACTGGTTATGGATTTCACCCAAAGACATATAATTGTATTTGTATTCAAAGTTTCAGCTTCATTCGCTTTGTATGATTTTATTTTTAGCTCTTTTCTTTTATTTAATTTTTATTTATGTATTTTCTTCACCCACACAGACCAGAATGACAGGAGGTAGCTGCTTAATATGTAAGCCATTTTTCATGCATCCCTTGGGTTCAATGCAGGCCCTCTCCTGAGCTGCTCTGGAAAAGGTGAGCTGCTTGCAATTCCCCACTCCCTCCCCAAGTCTATGCTGAGTCCTTAGGCTACTGTCAGTCTCGTCCAGAAGGTAATTTTTACTCTCTACATCTGGAAATGAGAGAGACAAAGTTCAGAACATATTTGGTTTTAGCTGTAATTTAGGCTTTGATTCTCTGTAGGAAGTGAGATGATTCAGAGGTCTGTTGGAATGACAGTGGTAGGGAGGACAGATTACGTCAACTTCAGCATCAGCATCACGTTCTGTCACTGGAAGGAATATTAGTGATGGGACCTGGGGACTGAAAAGTGGGAATTTAGTAAAACCTAAACAGCTATGTCTTCTCAAGAAATAGGCTCCCACAAAATGTATTTCACCATGTAAATATTGATACCCTTAACCAGTAATTCTATTCTGTAAATCCCCTCAAAAGAAAGGAAAACAAAATGTGGAAAGACACTATGCACTCTGATGACCATCAGGCAGTATTTATAATTAAAAAGCTGAAAACCACTAAACTCTCCAATAGTAGGATGACGAGTTCATAAAATGTTTATATTCAGTTTTACAGTGCTATAGAGAGATTAAAATGAGAGGTAATGAAAAAGATTTAGCAACATGAAAAATACTCATATCATTAGTGAAAAAGGAAGATGCAATTAGTGTATACACTGTGGTTAAAGCACTGCAAAAAAATGCATGGGAAATAGACCAAGAGGAAATAAAATAATATGCTAAGAGGATAAAGAAAAAAAAAACACACTATAATCCTATTTTTCAAATTTTTATAGTATGCCTATCTGTTTTGATTAAAAGCATTTATAAACTAATAAAGCATATTTTTTAAATGTTTAGTTCCTTTCAAGCAAGCAGGGAACGGAGTAAGAGTCATATATCTTTATATCAAATCCATAAAATTCTCTATCTATATCTCCATATCCCCCCCCCCCACACACACACACACACACTCCCCATTCAAAGTTTTCTGAATAACTTGAATAGATTAAGAGAGGCTTAGAGGCTCTCCCAAGCTTTTAATTAAAAATAAAAGCAGTAGCAACAACTAAAACTGTGACTACTGTCACCAGTAGTATTCTCTATATTTCACTGCCCTTATCTTCTTTGATCCTCACATCAATTATATGAGTAAGGAAATATTTTATAAACCTGATTTTACTGGTAAAAATCTGAGATTTAGAGAAGATAATTTCTGTAAGGTCCCATAGCTGCAGGATGGCATATGTGTGATTTGTATGAACCCACAGCTCAAAATCTTACCACTGCCCTGCCTTCCACTCTCACGAAGTTGAGCTCTTTACTAGCACAGAAATGGACAGTGGTGCAGGTTGTATGCTGCACAACTCTAGGGAGCACTATATATCTTTTAATCTATGAGAATGATACTCCAAAAAGTTGGGCAACACACAGCCTGCACAATCTTATGTGGTACCCACATCATCTCTCAAGATGTTTCTATCATCGCTTATCAGCTCAGCCCATCTCTTCCAAAGACTTTTCTCCAACGAGTCCAGTGCATATGATGCTTTTCTTCCAAGAGGTTCATTGTCATAGACACAATAAAATGCAGTCTGGTTGATATGTCAAAACTAACATAAATGAATTTTGAGCTCTTGGTCAGCAGAGATTTTCTTATATGTTTCTTTATTAGCATCTCAAGCACCAAGGCCAGTATTTTGGGCACAGAACAGGAGTTTAGTAAATGCGCATTAACTGATTATATGATTTTCTAGGAAAACTACCTTAAATCATATAAAAAGATCTTTACAAGGACATTAGGAAATGTTTTGTAATAGATGTTAAACGTTATTTCAGACTATAAACCGGAATGCAGGATAGTAGGTGGCCGCTCTGCAAATGAGCAAGGGCAACGGCCTAGTATCTATGCTGATTAAAATTTAAACTAAAGTTCATTTGCTCCAGGTCTGTAGTGAAGCAGAAATGAAATGATTTGCACTTGTATGAATATTCAATTTTGCGATCTCCTGGCCCAACCACGATGCAAATTACTGAGAGTTTTGGAAATGATTTAAGAGTATAATTATCAAAATTCCTAGAATAAATCAAATACAGTGATAAGAATAAAAATAAGACTGAAATTCCTGCTGGCTGTTTTCATGCAGTCACTTTCTATTTGCAGACCTCTGTCAAATCCGATGCCTCTGTCATTGTGATTCCCTAGATACAGTTAGCAAACCTAAGATTTAGAGAGAGGTGATTTGGTCAAGGCAGAAACACTGTAACTCAGTCTTTGGTAAATCTTAACCAGATTTTTTTTAAATGAACAGAAATGACAGAGTGTTAGACATCTGGGTTCTAGAGTTTTCTTTTAGCCCAGTGGCCTATGCTGAGCCAGGTTCAGGAGTAATAGGATGCATTGAGTGGATAATACCTACTGCAGAGAAATGAAAAACAAATCCTTTGTTGCATGTATCACCATACATGCATACATACACATACATGCACAAACAAGCCCGCACTCACACCCAAACTTATTCAAACAAAAGCAGAGTAGTTGAGATTTATCAGCCAATACATATAGCCTTCCAACTAGTTACTGATCTCATCTAAAGAGAATAAATGGATGTAAAGCCATGCATTTATCTCCAGGACACGAGCACTACATTCCAGACATTGTACGCCACACTGGACACCAAGAAGAGGAGGAGGGTGAAGACAGAAGACCTGCCACAGAGCTACAGGATTCACCTCCCCGTGGCAAACTAAAGCTTGTCAAGAGCTGTGTGGCAGGTTGGCTCCTGCTGGGAGCCCCGAGTGAGCAAAGCCTGCTTCCTGTTTCCACAACTTCCCTGCCGCTCAGAGCAGTAGGGCTCTCAACAAAGGAAGGAGACATTTCCTCGAATTAGCGAGAATCATTTCTTTGGAGATAGTGTAACTACCAGTAATTTTCAGATCAATTTACATGATATTCCACTTATTTTATGCAGCTCCACTTGACTGCACAAATAACATGGGCCCTTCCAATTAAAACTTGTCATCTTCTCAGAGCTCCTGCTTCCAAAGGATAGATATTGAGACACCCTGTGGAGTCAGATGCTTAACCATTTCCAGGCTGCAGTTACGTCTCTCACTGAGTGCCTTCACCTCAGAGTGGGCATAAGACCTGGGTGGAAACAACCTCAGTCTTTTATTGCCGCCTAGTGTTTACCTCCACGTTCTCCTTAGAATCAACATTGCCTCCAAAAACATCTGCCCCAGCCCTGTCATATAAGCAGGAAATTCGGTAACTAACACTGTTGTATTCTAAGTCAGGAAGCCTTTTTCGGGCTGTTCTTTCTGAAACAACAGGGAAAACCCAACAGCCAACACATCGGTGGCGCACGTCCAGTTTACTGCTGATAGTTGAGGTTGGGTACATTAGCATATTTATTTATCGAATAGACATCAAGCATATTTTACTGGGGTCTATGCTACCTCCTGGGGATGAGGAGATGAAAACCGTGTGTTCTCCCTGAGGAAGGGAGACATGACCTGTGATGAAGGGTGACACCAAAGAGTACAAGAACACGCAGAGCATTGTGGCCACTGGGCAAAGGTGGCTATCATGGAATTCAAACTATCCTGTCCCACCCAACTGTCCTTCCTATATTATTAATCTTATATATTAATCATATAAAGTAGATATCATCTCCATACTATACATGAAAACAAAAGTAAATTTTCTAACATTGCACATCTAATAAATACCAGAAATGAGATCCAAATATGAAAATATATCACTCTTAAACCACAGAACTTATATGCATGCATGCGTAACCAGAGACCTAGACAATGCTGGGGACAGGGTGGGGGAGGGGGGTTGGGGGGAGGGTATCAATGAGGAGAAAAGGAGAAACATCTGTAACAAAAATAAATTAATGAAAAAATTAAAAATTAATAATAAAAAATAAAAGTGTAGATAAAAAAAAGAAAATATATCACTCTAACACCATTGCTATTTTCATGATTTTATGCCCCCAATTTAAGTGGCATAAGAATACTCTCCTCCATCCATTCTTCCCTGACTCACCATCATACTCTTTCTGATTATTTGTTGAAGCTTTTCTAGTTAAGTTGATTCTAGGGGGTGGGGTCATAGTGAGGAGAGGTAGAGGAGAAGAAAGCTTGAGGAATGGGGTATAGATCTAAAACTAACCCTAAGCTTTTGGTGTTTATTTTTCATCAGTTTCAGATCACAAGCTTTACAATAAAAAATACTTACCTTTACATGTCTTTTTTACTACTGTACTTATCTGTCTTGTATGTGTTCTCTTGTGCAAATATATCAACTATCTAGTGCCACAAACCTCTTTAAAACTTAGAGGCTTAAAATAATAAGCAGTTACTTAAGTCAAACCTTTTGGGGTCAGTGATTTAGGCTCAGCTGGGCTCTCTCACACGTTCAAAAGTTTGCAAAGGGTCAGCTGGCAAAGGATGACCTCATCTAGGATATCGAGGATGATTTGGCTCAGCTCCTTACAAATCACCCTCCGACAAGCTGACCTGATATATTCTCCTGGCTATGGCGAAAGAGCAAAGCAGAAGGGGAAATGTGCAAGCACCTTTATAAGGCCCTGTGTGCACTGCAACTGTTAACGTGCTATTGGTCAAAGTAAGTCACATAGCCAAACTCAGAATCGAGAGGTGAGGAAAAACTTCACCTCTTGAAAGAAGGAACTAAGTCACATTGCAGAGGGCATAGATGAAAAGAGAGGAGAAGAATTGGGGTCATTAAAACAATCCATCTCCCCTTAGGATGAAACAAGTGAACTTCTGATTAGAAGGGTGTGTGGTTCCTAGGTTTCATGTACGGGTTGTACTGAGCAAACATTCTTTCTGAACTCAAACAGAACAGATGAAAAAGAAAATTAAAGAGAATCAGTGTACTCTGTCATCCAACTGATCAACTCCTTAAAATTCTCTACCAAAGTTTTATTTATTATCATGGAACCATCATTCTCTCTCTCATCCAAGTAGTTAAACCAAAGATTCAGTAACCAGACTTTTGAGATTATTTAACTACGATGTGTCTTACAGAATACATAATTATAAACAAATAAAAAATATATAAATATAAATGCATATCATTAATATTAGGATTATTTATTATATAATTTATTAAAAGTATTTCTAAAATAATTTATTACAATTTATTAAATCATTACTATATATCAACCTCTATATTGTTACATTTTCTTATTTAGTGAGTATACATTGTGATCCCAATTTTATAGATGGAGAAACTGAGACCTAAAGCTAAGTTTGAACTCAAGTCTGTCGAATTCCAAAATACCTCCTCTGGTCAGTATGCTTTCTTTTTACTCTCAACTCCACCAAATTTTCTCACATTAGGATTTGGGCAATGTCATCCTTTCTTTTTAGTTTGCCTTTTCCTGTTTTAGTTCAACCTACAAAACAACTCCCAAATTGACATGAGACAAGTTTTATTTCTGATGATTACTGTCCCGCATTGAATCCTAGAATGGTTCCCCTACGGTTCTGTTCCACACCTAACAAGACATTTTGGTTTCCTCCAAAAATAAGGAATCTTCTCTACCAATCCTTTCAATCCTGTCACTATCCGTTAGGATTTTATTTCACTCCATACCACCCATCATCTGACCAGGGTTTTCCTTGACTTTCTCTCTGCCTATCTTCTTTCTTCCCACAAGGGATGTGTCCTCTTGCAAAGCCCTACCCATCTTTCAAGGCAAAGTTTGCAAGAAATATTCTGAACCCTTTTTATAGCATAGACTTGCCTTCTCTTGTAGAAATCAGTTTCATCCTTGGCTACAAGTGTTTTCGTTGTAATTAACTAGCTAACATTAATAAAGGAAGAAAGCAAAGAAGAGCCCGACAGCGTTGAGCATATTCAACTGGGAAGAAGAGGCCGGTATGCTCCACCTGGAAGCTATAGCTTCACACCCCAAAGAATCGCAGCAGTGTCTCTCCAAGAGGATTAAATCCCTCCCTTCCCTCATCAGGTACTGTATTGGTGAGGGTGGAGATAGGCACATGTACAGTGGGAAGTCAGGGTGGTGCAGGGGAGGAGCTTGCCTGTCAGTCTAGCCTGGGGAACAATGGATTGGCTAAGAGGTGGACACCATCAGAAACACGCAAAATATTGGAAAGTGAAAACACCCAGACAAAGGGTTCCCTCTCTCTGTTCTTCCTCTTATTCTGACTCGTTTGTGCTTGCCCTCTCTCTTGCTCCATGACCCGTGCTTGCCCCACACTCATCTGTCCTCTCTCCATAGCCAAGTGGCCTTAAGCAGCCGCATGGCCCATGGCCTTGTGGACTCAAACTTCACAGGCAGGATGCTAGACTACACTGGACTTTAATACCGAGAAGAAATTCTGGGCAGCGGTCTTAATTCTGGCCCTGCTGAAGACAAGATCGGGCTTCATCCATGGCCAGAAGGACAGAGATGGGACTTTGGAGGGGAACCCCATTAATTTTACATCATCAATAAAGCTTTCCACGAAACCTCATCCTCTCACGGGGGCCTCAGGAAATTCTTTTCCTCCTGGCACCCCAAGAACTCCACTGAGCATTGACAAATAGCCCAGGTAAAGAATGTTTCAGTCCATGCATGGAACACTGAAGTTCTTCTACAAAGTATAATAATAAAAACAAAATAGACCAGAAAAGAACAAAAGAAATGTTCTATGAATCATTTTTGCATAAGTAATTGGATTTGGCAAAACAGAGTTTTATTTTTTTCTTTGAAATGTCTTCTTATTCAAACATATAAGGCCTAGCAGTCTGTCACCCTTTTCCAAAAATGAGTTGACAGGAGAGAGGAGAGGCAAAGGAAGTCTCTAATAGGGTACCAAATTAGCACATAGAAAAAAACAAACATGTCCTGCTCATTATGAATTGTTAATGGCCTGTTTACTGCTGAAGCTGTCACAGAAAACAAGAGAGTCTGGTAAGTCAATAATTTATTTCAGGCTGTGGAATTAATTAGGAAGACAATTAAATAATTGTGGAAAAGCAAAAAATATCTTTAGATGTTTTGTTTTTAGAACTCAGGGGTGCTTTACATGAGGTTTGGATATTGCATGAGAGGGGGGAAAAAGTTAGTGACAGAAAGGGAGTCAACTTTCTAGGTGTTTCTTCATTATAAAATGTTGATAAAGAAATTTCTTCAAAGAAATTTCACTCAAACAGCAGGCATCCGTATGCTACATTAAACCCTAAGAATATTTGAATGCTTTTACATTTTATGTAAGATCAGGTGGGCAAAAAGGCTGTGGTCTGGGTTTATTTTTGCTCCATTTTGAGATTATACAGTGAGTAAGCGACCTTTAAACTTTTGCATTGGCCATGTGAATATCAACAGTAGATCCAAATGAAAAGTGATACTATTAAGTATATTTTAAAGCAACTGTCTTTAGAGACTTCAAATCACTTCATAGACTTTTTTTAAAGAATAAAAAGATTTAAAGAAATAAAACCCATAAAATAGAATTTTCCATGCTGAAATTATAACTGTCATATCTGTTTTAGTGAAGCCATTTCCATGCCTTAGTACTCAGCTACATTAATAAAGAAAATGCTTGGTGATCTGGTTATAGGAAATAATTCTTTATAACAAGCAGTGCTGTCGACATTGGGCTTGGTTATGCTCTGTACTGAGTATAATAGACGTCTGCTAGGCGAAGCTGATGGTTCTTTTCACATGTCCACCAGGAAACTTGCTCCTCTATCCGTTATATCCCTTACTAGGGAAAAAAAAAATCATCATTCTGAAAACACCCACCAAAACACTTTTTTAAAAGAAGGCTGGTAGTTAAAAGGAGAAATGAAAAGGTAAGTTACATAATGGACAATTTTTTTTCATTTTGTAAATTTACTAGAGAAACTCCACAGGCACAGGAAACAAAATCTTGAAAAATTACATTCTTATTTTAGAATGCCTGACAACACCACTTAAAAGATTACTTTCCTCTGCTAAAAAAATAATAATAATAATAATTCATCACCCTGGATTCTTACTATTCTGTACTGCCTGCTCTCATGGAGAATCCAGAAAAGGAAGTCAACCTTAAGAAGTGATATGATGATAATGTTGATGATTTTACCTCTTTTGTCTCTAGAATGTCCAAATCATGTCTCATCATCATCATCATTATTATTATCATCATGGAAGGAAATATTTTACTTTCCTATTGCTACCTTCAGCCCAGGTAGTGTTCTACTTATTATTGCTACCTTTATCAGTCACCAACCAGACCCAAGATGAGAAGAGGTTTCCAGTCCATGGTATGGGCACTTACAAAAAGAATGCAGGACTTGAGTACAAGAAATACACTGAGGAAATAGTCAAGTTACCAGAAGAGACGCTCAATTCTCCAAACTGATCTGGTGCTTTTTACCTATTTCTGAAGCACATGGTGGGGGTGAGGCTGGCAGGGAGGGAAACTGGAGCTCAAGAACAAAATAAGAGCCATAAATTTTAACAAATTAAGGTTCAGACTCCATCATTAGCAGAAATTGGCAACTGGGAAATTGAGAACTAAGCCAACTACTGGTAGGGATCCAGGAACCCCAGCTGTGAAGAGGTAAAAGGGTACAGAAGCTAGGTTGAGGAGGGTCCCTGGCCCATCCTGAAATTTTAGCATACACTTTGGACAATTCCTCTTCTTTTATACACATACATGCACATACACACATATAATGCATTTACAGTTCAAATCCTCTTCATTTGGCTGGAAGCTAGAACAATATAATCTCATAAATTACTACTGGATTATTCCCATGATTACCTACACAAGTTGAAGAAACAAATACTTGCTGAAAAGAAGTCAACAGTGAGAGAGAAAAAGACAATCAGGAGCTATTTTCTGAGTTCTGTTCTTCCTTTGTCAGGTTTCCATGGGGAAATGGGATGGAGATGAAAAGTTTTCACAAGGCCAGCTGGCTGGTGAGAGCTTCCTCTAAGCACTGAAAACATCAGGGCACTCAAAAGGGATCAGGCCAACTGGAAGCCAACCAACAATGCTTGATTTAGAATTTCACTTGCCTGAAGTTACTGGACTGGATGATCTTTCAATCCCCCTTTAAGGCTTTGCTTCTATAGTCACCAACATCGTCCAGTTTGGAATCCAGTGTGTCCGTAGGCCGGGCCCATCTTTTAGAAGTGATGTCATTTCAGAGCTTAGAGCTGTAGTTCTCTTAGCCGGGAGCTCTTAGCTTGCCAGCAGATGGATGCTGGCCCGTGACTTAAGTTAGCATCAGTATTTTCTGAGAAGGTTAATAATTATTTTAGATTATTTCCTTCAGTTGTATTTCTGCACTGAAAAATTCTTTCTTTTATTAAAAATATTTTTATGGAATACCCTAGGATATTCATTGTTATTTTTCAAAGTCCATATTTAGCAATTACAAAATGACAGCACTCCTATCTTTTTTCTTTAAAAAAAAAATGCATTTAGTCTGTGACATTTCAAAGATTGGGAGCCACTGTACAGGAAGCTTTCTTTGGTTACTCAGACTCAGGGAGCAGAGATTTTAATGATACATTTATTCAATACATATTTACTACATGCCAGGCACTGTTCTAGACATTTGAGATCCATCAGTTACCAAAATATCAGATAAAAATACCTGTTGTCATGGAGATTATCTTCTATTGGAAAAAGACAGATAACAAACAACACATATAATAAATAAGTAATTAGGTTGTATACTACAGGTACACAGGTCTTAAACTAAAGGCTATTGTACCTGAATTCAATTCATTTTGAAATCAGCATCTTCCTAAGCCAGACTGTGCATTCTAGTCTCAATTAATTTAGAGGTTAATACGACAAAGCTCAGTTCTTCAAGATGTTTATTTTATAATACAGAAGATGAAATAGGTCACTATTTTCCTTCTTAGATTATGAGCTCTTAGATTATAAAATCTAATAAAGAGATTTTTTAAACTCTGCAAGTTCCATAACAGAGGTACATGCTGGTTGTTAAAACTGTTGAAATGCACTCTTAAAGCATCGGTATCTCCTTTTTTCTTACTCCTGAGACTATGATAAGCTCAGCCCCACACTCAGAGCTCAGTCCTTTGGTCTCACAACTCAAGCAGCTATCTTACCACAAACACTGGAGCGGCATGGGCACAGAGGCAGTGTAGACCCGAGTGTGCACAAACCAACAAACCACAGTGCGGGCACCATCGAGCTGCTCAGCGTGGTCCATGAGCGTGAGCATTTCAAAGCTTCACTTGGTTTTCAGAGACAACATACAGGGCTCTGGATCTGCGCATTTAGAACCCAATTCAAAGCCTAAGCGAAGAATGTTTAGAAAATAAACGAGCTGTCCTTGGATCAGGCTCTGTTATGGAGTCAAGTTTTAGGAGGTACATAAATGGTTATGTTTTCCCCCCAAATTGCTGCACAGGTGGGAGATCACAGAGAGATGATGCAAATGAACTGGCAGTTTAGAACAAATTAAAAAACAGTGTCAGATATTAACATGCAAAATGCCAATACTGCATATGTACGACAATGAATGGAATATTGAACAGGATTTTTATTTTTATTTGACTGCCAGCTATGCCAGTGAGCATTTCACAAGCGGGGACCGGAGAGAAGAAAATGAAGAGACGCTGTTCCAATTGTTGAACTCATCAGACCCGTCAAGTTCCTGCTTCCGGAGAAGGCAGATCATAGATTAGAAAGAAAAGTGACACAACCGAAGGAGACCTTAACAAATGGGACTGGGAGACAGCCAGATTTTGCATGCAAGGGGTGCTTTGGGGAATAAAGCCTTCTGGCAGTTTGGTTGTGTTTATCTCAAAATGTTCACTGGGAAAACAGAGTGCATTTGCATTTTGTAAGTGAATGATGATAATAATAGGTTTCTGAGAGATATAAATCAGAGAAGATTCAATAAAAACAGAAATTCTTGAATATGGATGTTTTGACCCTCCCCAACCCTCACAGGCAGAGGCTCCCAGATTTTTTGGATTTGTGAATTCTATCTAGGAAATGACCAGGGTCCCAGCCTGTTGTCAGATGGGGTTTCTGGTTGGGCAGTACAGCAGGGCCCTCCCTCTCGGCCCTCCCTCTCTGCCCCCGTGGACTCTCCATCACTCCACCTGGCTGACCGCAGTGTGGACACGTGGTGACTGGACTGACACACCCTTTTCTTCCGAGCTCCCACCACCAAGTCAAAGAACAGGGCTTATTAGTCCATAAACTTCAGCTAACTCTCAAACATGGTGTAGATATACTAGTTACTCTATACCGACCTCAGTAAATAAATCTCCATTATCCCAGTCAATCTGTTGATCCACGTTGATCAAAAAGACATTAGGGCACTTTTAAAAACTTATTTGACATAAATAAAGTGAGATTTTCCTGACTTAACAAAACAAAAATGTTTATAAAAACTAGTTTGGTTCATTGATTTCTTAATTCTACAAATATTTATGAAATGCATAACTCTTCCCAGGTGAACAATCACTTTTTTCCCTCCTGAGGTCTTTGTAATTATTCACAGCTGCTTGAAAATAATCCATTTCCCAAAACGAATTAACCAGATCTATATACTGCCCTTTGATCTTCCACAGGTTAACTCACACATGATCCCTTCCCTACCTCTATCTACGTTGATGGTCACCAGACATACTGCGTGCAATTCTGCAAGGTAATCATTGTACATGAGTCTCAGGACTTGCCGCTGGGGTCTGTATATATAATAAGCTTCCCTCAGAAGAAATAAAAGGAACTTACAGATGTGTCACTGCTCAGATTTCCCTTCTTAAAATTTTTAAAAATAATGTTTCTGGGTTTTTTTCAAAGTAATATGTGAATACAGCTTGAAGAGTAAAACAATAATGAAGGTAAACCTAATGCAAGTCAACAACCCATTGCTACTGCCTTTCCCCATTCTGAGTCCTGCTCCCCAGAGAGAACCATTCTTATGTTTCTCATGTTATTTGTTTCCTGGTGCTTACCTGTGTGTATCTAAATAATATGTCTATATCAATCTTTTCATTCACTCACTCATGCATTCTAGAAATAAATGTCGATTATGTGACAGCCTTTTTTCTAGAAACATACATTAAGAAGTGTTTTTTTAAAAACCATACCTATTTGGCTATTCTTGCAGATGTGTTGCAATTTATCTATTGATGAACTTCAGCTCATTTTCTTTGTTGTTCTGGATTCACACCTTTTTGTAGACCAATATAAATGTAAGGGACTCTGAGAAAGAGCGGACATGCGCATTGTGGTTAGTCCACTGTGTTCAACAGAAACATCTTGGTCTTCTCTTTATGAAAACTCTGGAAGCATAAGAACCTGTGAAAAGATGAGCTCACGCGAGCATGCAAGGAACCAGGGCAAAGTTGCTTCAGCTGTGTTAGAGGAAACGTGGACCGGTAGAAAAGTAATGAACTGAGAGTTGGAAGCCTAGGCCACATGCATCGTCATGTCCCTAACCATGGCATTCACAGTGCTTGGCAAGCAGAGTGAGCTAACATGGTTATTTATTGCTTTCTTCACTGCAGTTAACATGTATTTAGCTCATTCTATGTCCAAGCACTGTGAATGCGGTACTGACTTTCTCATTTAAATTAGGTACTAATATTGCCCCATTTTTTCATATGCGAGAACTAAGGCCTAGAGATATATAATTTTTCCAGTAAGGTTAGCACATAGTGCTCCTCGGTGACCTGTCTACTGTGGCTCCACATGGATGCTCAGACCCTCTCTCTTCCTTTTATGTATCTAGTTACAGGTGAGTGAGGACAGAGAGAACAGTTAATGGATGCACCTCAAGCCCTGGGTTTGAAGAAGCAAGTTCCACTTACCACACAGAGCTCAGAACCCCGCTGACCATTTCTTAAAGGAGGAATAGGGACAGAGTCTACAGAGGCCTGCGCCGGCCAACTTTGTGAGTGAGCCCATCTTCAATGGTGGCCTGTGGCAGAACCTTTCTGGAAAGTTTCAAAGTGATATTGCAATGTTGACAGATTCCTTTATTAAGAGCAAAGTAAGGATTATGCTTTCTACCAAGTTAGAAAAGGCAAACTGAGTCAAGTTCAGCTTTGCAAAATGGAAATAAGACAAACTTCGAATAACATCTAACCTTGATTTCTGGTTCTTCCACAACTTGGCTTTACCTGGAGGCTGTTACAACATCTTGGATATCAGGACGATCATCTGTTATACCTTAGACAATAACATTCATTTATATAACTATTTTAAGTATCAAAATAAATGTATGTAATGTATGTCTGGCCCTAAAAATGCACATCTGCTACTATTATCATCAATAATGTAATTAATACTGTCTCTTCTTTTAGATAAAGGAGAAATTCTGGACCCTTAGAAAAATCTCCTCTTTGAGCTCTGCCTGCCTACACACAGTTCATGATAATCTTGAGTCTCTGCCATGAATGCATAGTCTTTTTTTTTTTTTTTTTTGGCTTGGAGTTTTAAGTTGCTTACAACATGTGAAATTCAAAGCTTCAAGCACATGACTGTCAGAATTGTCAAGAAGATTAACAACAGGTATTTGAAAAGAAAACAGTAAGCAGTTAAGGAACTGTTGTTGGAGTATGATTTATGAAGGTTTTCATGACAAGACCATGGTTTTGATGAGAAAACAGTACACATTTCATGAAACCCAACGACATGGCTGTTTTGATAAACAAGTGGCTTTTGAGCAGTGTGTGCTGTTGATAGACCTAAAGCATCCTTGAGAATAAACAATCAAAGGCAAATAGCAGAGTTATACAGAAGCACCCGCTGAGGCCCACTTTAAGAGAATAAACTTTTTGTGCCCCCCATTTTATATGTCATCTGAACCACAGGTGACTCTTCACATATATTTTTCAGAGGTATCAATTTATCAGCCTCAGGCTATGCCTGGTAGAAAGTACCCATTATTTTATTAAGTGTGGCTGTAAAATAATTGATATATTGAAGGTGAAAAAAAGACTCATAAAACTGTATTTAATATATGAAGGCACAAGAAAAAGAAAGGGTTTAGAGTTATAGTTCACTGTGATGATCATAAGAATTATTCAGTCATTAAAACGGCTTAGTCCTATAGGATTCTCGCTGGAATGTGTTTCACATGACAATGAACTGGTGGTGCCATTAAAGAGGAAATATACACACAGGTATGTAATTTGCACAGTATTTGATTCTGGTGGTGGTTGTTTTCCACTACTTCACTCTTTCATTTTCACATCTATTTGAATTGAGCTCTAGAGTTTTTGTTTTTTTTCTGAGAGCTTTTTGTGTAATCAGCAAACTTGAACCAATTCAGGGTTGGGGTGTTGTGGCAAGGGGTTCATTCATCACTCTTTTCCACCACATGGCACTCCATATCCATCAGGACCGACCTTGCCCTAGCCTAAGGCTTCAGCTGCCCTCGGGTTTGGCCATAGTATTCATCTGCTGCCTTCCACTCCGGAGAAGCAATTACAGCATAAGCCAGGTGTGCCTGCTGGAATAACTTGATTGAGAAGATTATATCTAAACAAGGATCAGCTATTAAGTTTCATCAAGCCACATTTTTGCTCTATTTCATAGACGCAGCAGGTGGGTTAGACTGGTTGCTTGCTAAAGAAAAACACATTAAGAAAGCTTAAACCTCAAGCAAGCATGGATATAGAAGTGTCGTTGGTGATAAAAATCTAACCCGTAGGACATTTCTACAGCTATAATCTAGATGATTGAAATGAACATTACTATTTTAGGTTTAACACAGAGGATTTTGTGCCTCAAGGGGTACTTTTGAATCCTCCAGACAGTACCCAGCACCACTGAAAAATGTCTCTACACATCATGTAGCTACATGGAATCCGATGAAAATATTTAGAACATACGTCTTCAGCAATGGGTTCTTGGCTGCTGCAAATATATCAAAATGACTATACTTGGGCAAAATGGGAGAAAGGAAGGGAAGTGACAGTTTAAAGAAGATTAAAAAACCAGCCAACTTTCAGCAAGATTAAAAAAGAGAGAGCCAGGAGGATCATTTATAAAAGGAAGGATGTAAATTCTTTACAACCTGATTGGTTTTCCCTGGAATTTGCTTGCTTTAATGAAACTGTTATTCCTGAAGGACTGAGAGCCCTTTTTTTTAATGTGAATAAGGCAGTACTGGGGGTTGGCATATTGTTAGTCTTTGGCCTCAGGAGACCTTCTCTGAAGACCTAATTAGGTTACAAGCGTGAAAATGTGAAAATGAGTTTAGCAATCCCTTGTGTGGAGGTTTCAGGGTGGCTTGTTTCTGAATGTTGGGATGGTTAACACTACCCAGAACATTCTTTGTGAACTCTATAAATCACGACTTCTCTGCCTTCCATACAACAACTGAGTTATCATCAAAGACTCATTTTAATCAGATGACCTTTTCTACAGTGAAAAAATTAAAGATGTCTTGGGGTTTTCATTGACTTTATGATAGAGTTACTGACAAAGTTTGCACATTTCCTAAGGATTTGAATGAGTCTGATTTATGTTTTTTAAATCAATCATTCCAAGAAATTAAAGAGCTAACTTCTTAATAATTTCATAAAATGATATTTGAGCTTTATGAACCTAAGCTTGTCTTGCTAGCAGCCTCTGATGGTGAACTTGGGACAACCCATTATTAGCTCAGTAAAGTCACAGGTAGCATGGGAGGCTGAAAAGGGAAGGCCTTGGGAGTGACAGGGGAGAAAGCCACTCTCAACTGTGCTGTGGAAATAATAATATGCACCTCATAATGTAGTTCCTTTAATTAACTGACAGAAGGGAGCATTTTGTCAGAGACAAAGTATTGCACAAATAGAACATATTTTCCTGTAAACAGAGCTATTCAAATCCCCCTCGGGACAGTACATGTATTACCAGCAGTTAAATAATTCACTGAAGTATTGGCTAATGAGATCATAGCTTTTATTACAACTGGGTCAATTACAGACAGAAAGAGAACACTTAATATTGGCCACCCAGGTTAAAATGTGTGTCATTACCCATCAAAATACATGTCATTACTCACCAGGAAATGAGAGTAGTTGCTACTACCGGAGTCCCCTCTAGTAAAAGGTGTGTCATCTACTCATAATAGGTGTCATATTGCAGTCCAGTTGGTCAGGTGATTTAGTTTTTCAAATAAATAAATGTTCTTACAGAGTAGGTATGTATATGGCTACACAGGTGAACTAAACTATAAGTTCATAAAGACAGAGATCTTTGTCTGTTTTGTTCACCATCTACCTCAATGGTTTAGACAACTTTTTACTCATAGCATTGACTGAATACATATGTGATGATTGTGAGAGTAATTTAAAGAACGGTAGACTGAAATTATCCCACACGTCAGATTGAATCTCAAGTTTCGAGATCTTTGGAGACACAGCAGACATAAAAAATATAGCTCAGTGGTGCTCCACATGGTAACCAGAGCTGGGTAATCCACATTGAATTTATCCTTTCCGTGATTGCCTTAGCTGGGAGCACCATAGGAGAGTTCCTGTTCTGTGCATGGTTCTAGCCAGTCCCCTCAGAGTGGCTCATACATAGTTTACATCTCTGCTCTAGAAATCCCTGTGGATTCTGTTATAGTGCGTGTGATCATAGACTCTGCTTCTCCTGCCAAGCTCCTTCTGAACAAGAACAAAACTAATTCCATGAGGCAGACAAACTTGGCTGAGTAAACTTATTTAAAAGGCAGTTGGTACCAAAAATGAACTAAAGTTTTAAACCTATCAATAAGAAAATTAATCAAAAAAAGTATGGAGGTACCAACGGTGTAAAAGACACTTCACTGAACCCGGTGCATTTGAAGAGCAGATACAGCATTTGAAGGAGCCTAAAAACTCTCACTACATAGATGTTAATCTATCCAGATGGCATTTCCCAAAAAAGGCAGTACAGATTATGTCGGGCTCCGTTTGGCAGGCAGGATTTCAAGGTAGAAATGGGATTTCAGCTGCCCTGAAGAATGTGAAAGGAGAATGAAAGTACATCCTAGAAAAGGAGAATATAGTAAGCAAAGACAAAGAAAAGTGGAAAAGGACAAGACACATTTGGTAAAATACAAGAGCAAGCACTGGAATAAGGGAGTATAAGAAAGCATGGCAGGAAATCATAGTACCATTTAAATTAATGTCCTTTTTACTTGAAGCACTATAGCAGAAGGCCTCCAAGGGCCAGGTAGGGACACAAACCTCTGAATAAGGCAAAAAAAAAAAAAATCAAGAGTGTGGTAACCTGCCAGGAACTGGATAGGGCATTTTGAAAGTACAGTGTTAAAAATATATATTTTTAAAGTGCTAAACTGCTGAATTGACACCCCACACCCAAAATAGGTCTCCGTGACAGGCACCATTTTACAATCTGTACTAAAGAACAAACAAACTAAATGACAATGAGCACTATTTGAAATAGATCAAATAGAAATGTTCATTACAACGACAGCTGATGTGTATATATTTACACATATAAACTCAAAGCCTCTTTGTTACCAGAGAAAGAAACTATAAATGCATTTTCTAAAACTAAAGTGATTTTAGGTAGATGCTCCCAGTCCCCCTAAATGTTCATATGCTAGAGAGCAGTGGTTTTCAGACTTTAACATGTACCAGAATCACCAGGAGAGCTTACAACATGGGCTGCTCCAAACCCACGCTAGAGTTTCTGATTCAGTAGGACTCGGGTGGGCTTGAGAATTTGTGTTTGTTAGTTTCCCAGTGACGCTGATGCTTCTGGTGTGGAGATTACACTTGGAGAAGCAGTGCTTTAGAGCAAGTCAGCTCATCCAGCACAACAGCTGCTATAATTCGCCTTGTAAGGGACATCAGCAAATCACACTTCTCAAACCTAAGTGTTCTTTGGACGACTTAGAGATATTGTTCTTTTTGGGTTGAGATATAACTTTGGTTACACCTATTTATGTATGAGGATTGAAAATGCATTCTGAGGAGCAGATTGGACTTGGCAAATGGAAGTGGAAAGCGCTCTCTCTCAGTGCACATTCTCGGTGCACATTCTCATTAAATCTCTCCATTTTCACAACAGAAAAATCTTACACCCAGCTTGGCTGCTCTTAAAACATATTGTTTAGATTTAATTGGCAATGTAGCACAGCTACATTTTAGATGTCTGCCAGGTAGTTCAGTCTTAACTTCACCCAATAGCTATTTTTTAAAAGCTGAAAGAAATTATATTTGTCAAGCATTGTCTGAAGGATATGCAATCCACATGTCTCTCTCTGGGTAATCTGTACACACTGGTGACACAGTGGTATGCTGCTGTCAATTATGGAATATAATGGGAACTATTTATTAGTAATGAGAGTTAAAAGAACGAAACTTGCAAATGATTTATTTAAAACAATTAATTAGAGCAGATGTAGGGTTATTCCTCCAACATTATTCTGGCTAATTTGCATTCTGAAATGTTTTTTCAAGTGGGAGGGAAAGTCAGGGGATTTTTGAAGCATATATATATGTGTAGGTATATGTATGTATCAGTCATGGAAACGTCATTTGTCAAGTAACTTTTTTAAAAAGCAACTCTCATTTAGCAGCTCTTAAATATGTTCCTCAGAATCACCTGGAATGCTTGTTAAAATGCATATTCTAGGGTTCTATTCCAGACTTGTTGAATGAGAATCTCCTAGTTATGTGGGGCCTGGGTGTCTGTACCTTGGGAGCCACTCAATTGCTTCTAATGTTCATTAAAGGTTGAGAACCCTCCTTCCTGAACCTCCAGTGCTGGAGCCCTACAGAAGGTACACATCCTTGTCTTACCTTGCAGTCTTTTAAAAGAAATACCTGATTGATCTACCTTTTCATCTACTCTGAAGATCCTAAGGGGGAGTTCTTTGTTATATATACATCATCTCACTTGTGATGACTCTCAAAAAAGTCTATTTTAATTATTAATAATTGTTATTCTCTTGCTTTGCTTTTGGTTCACCATTACAAACCATGTCATAAGAGAGGGGTTTTCTTTATGGAGGGTTGTAAGAAAGCCAATCCTGTGCTCTGCCTTTGGTGAAAAGGACTCCAGTGGCTATTTCTGTATGAGGTTCATTTCTTCCTCTACTTATGTTCCTCAACTCATTTTTTGTCAGCTTTTATTCCTTCTTCATCTTCTACTTTCTGTTACACCTTTTTTAAATGTATCTTTTACATGCAACCTTAGATATTTGGTGAGTATAAGCCCATGTAATATTTGTATACTGTAATTTGGTAAATGGTATGTTTCTCTTAAGAAAACAAACGGGCCCTGGCCGGTTTGGCTCAGTGGTTAGAGCGTCGGCCTGCGGTCCAGAGAGACCCGGGTTTGGTTCCCGCTAAGGGCATGTACTTCGGTTGCAGTTTGTCCCCGGCCCTGGTTGGTCGTGCGGGTGGCAGCCACTCGATGTGTCCCTTTCATGTTGATGTTTCTCTCTCTCTCTCCCTCTCTCTCCTTCCCACTCTATCTGGACAAAAAATGAAAAAATGTCCTCAGGTGAGGATAAAAAAAAAGAAAAAAAAGAAAACAAACAGGATTTGGAACTTCATTTGAAAGCAAAAAAGTTTGTTTACAAATATATAAAAAATATTTCTCTAGCATTAATTCAATAACATCTAGTCCACTGTTTTTTGATTTATTTTTTAAACAATGTATAAAAATGATAGGGGACAGATTCCAAAATGGCGGCAGAGTAAATAGAAGCTACACAGATCATATCCCAGGACCAAACTAGAATTACAACTAAAATAAAGCAACAGAAAAGCAGCTGGAGAGGTCCCATATAACCAGGGACAGAAAAAGCACACTAAATCGAGCCTGGTAGGAAATGCAGAGGCATGAGAGGGTGGGCTGGGAGCCCACAGACAGCAGCTGTTTTAGCTGTGAGCAGCTCCCTCAGGGTTAAAACCCCAAGCCGGCTCCACAGCGCAGAGGGCTGGGACAGAGCACTAAATTAGCTACAGCCACTCACCTTGGGCTCTGGCAGAGGGAGGGCAGACTGGATTGGAACTGTGTGGAGACTCGGGAGCTTGGAGAGCTGGAAGGGCAATGGGAGTTTTTTGCTAAATCACTCCCTCACAATACAATAGCCATATTACTCAAAGAGCCCCTTCCCAGAGCCCTGGGGAGAAGCAACAGCCCCTCCTTCAGGAATTTAACACCACCTGGCCAGGACAGAGAAATGCAAATTGAGGCTTATTAACAGTCAGCAAGCATCTGCCCCACCCTCTGGAAATCCTCTTACCCTTAACACCTGAGGGATGTTTTCATTCAGTTGAGGGCTACAACCCAAGGCTCATCAAGTAACTGAGACTAATAGTCTCCAGGCAAAAAGCTAGAGGATAACTGAACCTTTCCTGGGCTTGCAAATCTACCCAGGAAAGTAAGACTTGACAGTGGTATTTAACGTGGGTTCTTCCACACTCATCCAAAGCCAACATAGGGAGCCACAACCAGGGGAACACCAACACCCACAGTGAAAATTTGGCAGGTTCCAAAACCCACTGAGACAGCCAAAATGGTGAAACAAAGAAACAAATCCCAAATGAAAGAACAAGAGAACTCTACAAAAAAGAGATACATGAAATGCAGTTAAGCAAGTTATCAGAAGTAGAGACCAGAGCGATGATGAGGAAGCTCAACAGCATGAGTAAAGATATAGAACATGGAAAACCAACCACCTGGAAATGAAGAATGACATAGCAAAAATAAAGAACAAATTGGAAGGATTAACCAGCAGAGTAGAGGAAGCTGAGGACCGGATCAGTGAATTAGAAGACAGGGTAGAAAAAAATCAACCAATCAGAAAACCAAAAAGAAAAAAACAATTAAAAAACAGGAAGACAGCTTAAGAGAACTGTGGGACAATTGGAAACATAGCAACATTTGCATCATAGGAGTTCCAGAAGAAGAAGAAAAGGAGCAAGGGTTAGAGAACATATTTGAAGAAATAGTGACAGAAAACTTCCCTAACTTGGTGAAGGAAAAAGGCATTCAAGTTCAAGAAGCACAGAGAGCCCCAAGTAAGAAGAACCCAAATAGGCCCACACAAAGACACATAATAATTAAAATGCTAAAAATCAAAGAGAATCCTAAAGGCAGCAAGAGATAAGCAATAGATTACCTACAAAGGAACCCCCATAAGGCTATCAGCTGATTTCTCAACAGAAGTACTACAGGCCAGAAGGAAAAGGCATGAAGTAATCAAGGTAATGAAAAACAAGGATCTGAATCCAAGACTACTCTATCCAGCAAGGCTATCATTCAAAACAGAAGGTGAAATAAAGAGCTTCCCAGACAAAAAAAAAAAAAAGGCTAAGAGAACATATTAGCACCAAACCAGCAAATATTAATGTTGAAAGGACTGCTATAATAAGCAGAAGAAATAGAAAGAAAAATATAACCACAATAAACAAGAATAGCAATAAACAAGTACATATCAATAATAACCAATGTAAATGGATTGACCGTGCCAATCAAAAGACACAGAGTAGCTAAATTTATAAGAAAGCATGACTTGTATATATGTTGTTTACAAGAGACCCACCTCATAACAAAAGACATATATGTTGAAAGTGAAGGGATGGAAAATAATTTTCCAAGCAAACAGAAAGGAAAAAGAGGCTGAGGTAGCAATACTCATATCCAATAAAATAGACTTCAAAATGAAGGCCATAACTAGACTCTAAGGAAGCCACTACATAATATTGAAAGGATCTATCCAACAGGAGGATATAACCTTGGTAAATATAAATGCACCCAACATAGGAGCACCAAAATACATTTTAAAAACTTCTGGAGGACTTCAAAGGAGAAATTGACAGCAATGCAATCATAGCACGCGAGTTCAACACCCCACTGACATCACTGGATAGATCCTCTAGACAAAAAATTAACAAGAAAACAGAGACTCTAAATGATGCACTAGGTCAAACGGATTTAATAGATATCTACAGAGAATTACACCCCAAAACTGCAGAATTCACATTCTTCTCAAGTGCACACGGGACATTCTCAAAGATAGACCACATGTTAGGACACAAGCTAAGCCTCTACAAGTTCAAGAAGATTGAAATCATATCAAGCATCTTCTCAGATCACAATGGCATAAAACTAGAAATCAATTACAACAAAAACACACAAAAACATTCAAACACATGGAGGCTAAATAGCATGTTATTAAACAATGAATGGGTTACCAAGGAGATCAAGGAAGAAATTAAAACCTTCCTGGAAAAGAATGAAAATGAACACACAACAACACAAAATCTATGGGATGCAGCAAAAGCAGTCCTGATTTAACTATCTAACCTCACAACTTAAAGAACTAGAAAGCAAACAAAAAGAAAAACCCAGAGCAAGTAAAAGGAAAGAAATAGTAAAGATCAGAGCAGAAATAAACTACATAGAGACTAAAAAAACAATTCAAAAGATTAATGAAACAAAGAGCTGGTTCTTCAAGAAAATAAACAAGATAGATGGATCCTTAGCTAGAGTCACCAAGAAACAAAGAGAGAGGACCCAAATAAACAAAATCAGAAATGAAAGAGGAGAAGTAACAATTGACACCACAGAAATACAAAGGACCGTTAACAAATACTATGAACAATTATATGGCAACAAATTGGATAATCTAAGAGAAATGGACAAATTTCTAGAAACACATAGTCTCCCCAATCTGAACTGGGAAGAGATAGAAAACTTGAACAGACCAATAACAACTAAGGAAATTGAAGATATAATCAAGACTCTCCCAGTAAACAAAAGCCTAGGCCCGGAGGGCTTCAAGGGGGAGTTTTACAGATCATTCAAAGAACTAACACCCATTCTCCTGAAACTATTCCAAAAAATTCAAGAAGAAGGAAGACTTCCAAACTCATTTTATGAGGTCAGCATAATTCTAATTCCAAAACCAGATAAAGACACTACAAAGAAAGAAAACTATAGGCCAATATCACTGATGAACTTAGATGCCAAAATTCGGAACAAAATATTAGCACATCAGATACAGCAATACATTTAAAAAAGTATTCATGCCCTGGCCAGTTTGGCTCAGCAGTTAGAGCATTGGCTCACAGACCAGAAAGTCCAGAGCTCGGTTCCTGCTAAGGGCATGTACCTCAGTTGCAGTTTGTCCCTGGCCCCTGTTGAGGTCCTGTGGGTAGCGAGCAATAGATGTGTCTCTCTCACATTGATGTTTCTCTCTCTCTCTCTTCCTCCCTCTCTCCCTCCCGCTCTACCTGAAGAAAAATGCAAAAATGTCCTCGGGTGAGGATAAAAAAAATTAAATTAAATTAAATTATATTAATAAATAAATAAATAAATAAAAGTATTCATCGTGACCAAGTGGGATTCATCCCAGGGATGCAAGGCTGGTACAACAATTGCAAATCAATAAATGAAACAAACAAAACAAAATGAAATATAAAACCATGTGATCATATCAATACATGCTGAAAAAGCATTCAACAAAATCTATCACCCATTTCTAATAAAAACGCTCAGCAATGTGGGAATAGAGGGATCATATCTTGACATAATAAAGGCCATATATGAAAAACCTGCAGCCAACATTACACTGAATGGGCAAAAACTAAAAACATTTCCCTTAAGAACAGGAACAAGACAGGGATACCCACTTTTGCCACTAGTATTTAACATAGTACTTGAAGTCTTAGCCACAGCAATTAGACATGAAAAATAAAATAAAAGGGACCCAAATTGGAAAAGAGGAAGTGAAACTGTCATTATTTGCAGATGACATAATATTATACATAGAAAACCCTAAAGACTCCATTAATAATCTACTAGATTTAATACACAAATTTGGCAAAGTAGCAGGATACAAAATTAACATCAAGAAGTTGATGACATTCTTATACATCAATAATGAACACTCAAAAAGAGAAACTAAAAAAACAATCTCATTTACCACTGCAGCAAAAAAATCAAGATACTTAGGAATAAACTTAACTGCTGGGGTCCAGCCTCGGCAGGTCCAGGGGTTCCCAAAGTTGTGGACGGTGTCGGTGAGAGAAAGACTTGTGAGACAGAAGGTGCTTGATCCTTCTTCTTCTTCTTCTTAATGCTAGTTTAAGCAGAAGAGTTTTTACTTATATATATCTGCAGGTTACATTGTTTCCCCTAAACCATTTAGGGAAATAAGTACAGATATTCTTTTGGTTGTTTACCCAACTCTTATGTATATTACATGTGAATTACCAACTATTTTTATCCTTCACCCAGACATCCTCTTAGACTCTTGACCTTTCCTCCTATCTAAGATCCTTCTAAGCTTCCATATTTCTAGCCTAAATCTTTATCACTTTCTTGCCTTTTCTTCCTGCAATCTTTTCTACCCTCTACATCATTAATACATGTTACTTCTATAATTATTCCTAACAGACAGCTAACAGATAGAGAAAGTAAAGATTAGTCTCCTTCAGTTGCCATCCTGCATTTTTATTTTCCCATTACTTTATATCTTCAGTCACTGTTCTTCGTGATTCCAGCCACTCAGTGAATTCACTTCTCCAGGGACTGTGTCAAACCACGGAGGTCTTCGTATCTCCAGGCACTATGTCAAACCATGGAGCTCACCCGGGACTATGTCAAACCGTGGTGGTTGCTGTTCCAGAGACACTGCTCCCAACACTTAACCAAAGAAGTAAAGGACCTATTTGCAGAAAACTACAAGACATTGAAAAAAAGAAATAGAGGAAGATATAAAAAAGTGGAAGCATATACCTTGTTCATGGATTGGAAGAATTAACATCATTAAAATGTCCATACTACGCAAAGCATCTACAGATTCAATGCAACCCTCATTAAAATACTGATGACATATTTCACAGAACTAGAACAAATACTTCAAAGGTTTATATGGAACCAAAAAAGACCCTGGATAGCCACAGCAATCTTGAAAAAAGACAAAGTTGGGGGGATCACAGTACCAGATATCAGGTTATACTACAAAGCCATTGTAAACAAAACAGCCTGGTACTGACACAAGAACAAGCATATAGATCAATGGAATAGAACAGAGAACCCAGAAATTGACCCAAGTATTATGCTCAACTAATATTTGACAAAGGTGACAAGAGCATACAATGGAGTAAAGACAGCCTCCTTCATAAATGGTGTTGGGAAAATTGGACAGCTACATGCAAAAAAAATGAAACTAGACCACCAACTTACACCATACACAAGAATAAACTCAAAATGGATAAAAGACTTAAATGTGACTGGTGAATCCATAAAAATCTTAGAAGAAAATGTAGGCAACAAAATTTCAGACATCACACGCAGCAGAATTTTCGCTGATACATCGCCTAAGGTAAGAGAAACAAAGGAAAAAATTAATACGTGGGACTACATCAAACTAAAAATCTTTTGCACTGCAAAAGAAACAAGCATCAAAATGGAAAGGGAACCCACTATATAGGAAAGCATAATTGCCAACAATACATCAGATAAAGGGTTCTTTGCCAAAATATATAGAGTACTCATACGACTCAACAAAAGGAAGACAAAGAACCCAATAAAAATATGGGCAGAGGACCTAAATAGACACCTCTCCAAAAAGGACATACAAATGGCTAAGAGACACATGAAAAAGTGCTCAACATCACTAATCATCAGAGAGATGCAAATTAAAACAACTATGAGGTATCACCTCACACCTGCCAGAATGGCTACCATCAACAAATCATCAAACAACAAGTGTTGGTGAGGGTGTGGAGAAAAGGGGACTCTGGTACACTGCTGGTGGGAATGCAGACTGGTGCAGCCACTATGGAAAACAATATGGTGTTTCCTCAAAAAATTAAAAATTGATCTGCCATTTGACCCAGTGATCCCACTTCTAGGAATATAGCTTACGAAGCCTGAAACACCAATCAGAAAGAACATATGTACCCCTATGTTCATAGCAGCACTATTTACAATTGCTAAGATCTGGAAACAGCCCAAGTGTCCATCAGTAGATGAGTGGATAAAAAAGCTGTGGTACATATACACAATGGAACACTATGCAGCTGAAAGAAAGAGAGACCTCTTATCCTTTGAGAGGACATGGAGGGACTTGGAGAGTATTATGCCAATCAAAATAAGCCAATCAGAGAAAGACAAATACCACATGATCTCACTTATTTGTGGAATATAATTAACAAAATAAGCTGATGAACAAAAGAGACACAGAGACATAGAAAGGAGTATGGTTCAGACTGACGAACCTCAGAGGAGGAGGCAAGGGGGATGGATGTGATAAACCAAAGAACTAAAGAACTTATATGCATGCATGCGTAACCAGTGGACCTAGACAACAATGCTGGAGGGGCAGGGTAGAATTGGGAGGAGGGTGTCAATGGGGGAAAAAGGAGAAACATCTGTAACAAAAATAAATTAATAAAAAAAAAATTTTGTAAAGTAATAAAGACTTAGCTCAAAACTATCGCAAAATAATATTGAATGTAAACTGAAATTGAAAAATAAAATAAAAAATATGATAGGTGATACTAAAAATGATCTTCCGAGATTTGGACCAGACAAGCACATTTCTGGGTGTGTGTGCTTCCCCCCACCCCTAGATGTGCTAAGTTGCTGTAATTCTCTTCCTATATACTGTATTTTGACTTTGGATACTAAAATAAAAAAGAGTTACTACTGTAGAGAAACTCAATAGCCAGAGAGGTAAACTAATTCTAAAAATGTTAAAGGAACAATAAAATTTTCTGGAAATATAGTGTGTACATATAACTTGTGTAAGATCTCTGAACTTTGCCTCCTCCTTTTTCAATGCCTGTCCATCTGAATGTGCACATAAAATATTATGAGAAAAACTTAACTATTGTGGCCAAGCTTCCAGCTGCCTTAAGCAATGACACTGATTGGAGAAATTATATTTCCAGGAATTGGTGAGGGGCCACTACTACAGAGAATAGGGTACAGGTCTGAACTTGCCTTGACACTCTGACCGTAGAAAAGGTAAAATTCCAAGAGGGAAACTCTTTAACCTGCAACATGTTTAAATAAAGAATCTGAAGTGGCCAAGATGATGTAAGAATAAAGGTTGTAGAAGGGAGAAGTGGGACAACCGGAGTGCATGGCCCTGAGGTGGCTTAGGGACGAGTGTGACAGTAGGCCGTTAGATATAACACAAGGAAGGGAGCAAACAAACCAGCCTGATTAAGGAGGAAGAGGCAGACTTACAGTCACCCCAAGGAGTCTGCCCAATTATGGGATGGAAAGATGGGGGGGAGGGGTGTTGGTGGGGAGAGGGGTTAGGAAATGGTGCAGGGGGATGTAATTTTTGAAAAAAAATTTTTTTTCTTTATTGATTTTAGAGAGAGAGGAAGTGAGAGGGAGAGAGAGATAGAAACATCGATGAGACAGAACATCGATTGGCCGCCTCCTGCATGCCCCCCACTGGGGATCAGGCCCGCAACCTGGGCATGTGTCCTGACCAGGAATCGAACCGGTGACCTCTTGGTCCATGGGTTGACACTCAACCACTGAGCCACACCAGCTGGACAAGGGGGATGTCCTTTTACTAAGCACATTCACTGCAGAAGCCAAATGATGAAGCAAAACTATAAGGCGTGTGCAGTAGGAACCAAAATGGTGACCATAGAGGGGTAGGAGACTACCCTGGGAAAAGATCAGATAGGATAAGGGCACAAAACCCTGGAAAATCCAGGAGAGCGATTGGATAGGGGGAGGACACTAGCCCAGCCCCTGAAAGAGCCAGGAAGGAGATTGGATAGTTTAGAAGAAAGCCTATCCCTTCCCAAATCCAAGGTAATATAATTAAAGTTTAACAAAGGCCTGGAGAAAGCCAGTCTCCTGGGGGCAGCCATGTGGCCCACTCACCATCTAGCTTTGGCACAAGGTGTGCAGATGGAGAAATTGAAGCACAGAGAAGTTAAGCAACTTGCCCAAGGTCACACAGCTAAGAATTTTATGCTATCCAGGAGCAGAGACTGACCTGGACTCCTGGAGCCTTGGGTGCCAGGGGTGATGGCACTGCAGCTCTGGGTCCTGACCCTCCTGTGCCTGGTGGGCAGGTGTGGGCCTGCAGCCCCGGACACTGGACTTCCACAGGGAGACAGAGCTGAACAACCTGGTCGTGGATGAGGCATCGGGCATGGTGTACCTGGGGGCAGACCAATAATTTCAACCAGCTTCTGAGGTAGGACCCTCAAGGGAAGCAACTCCTGGAGTGCGGCAGCCTTTCAAGGGCATCCGTGCCCTTCCTTCTCTTGGGCTGTACTTTTGCTTTCTTTTCTCCTAAACTGTAGGGGGCCCCATCAGACTTGCAAGTAGGGAAGCAGTGGGCTTTATGGCCTCTCCTTTTGCTGCTGTAACTTTATTTCCTGAGTCTAGGCAGCCCAGGCTAGGCTTGCTCCCATTGCTGCGATCTGGCCTCTTCCACCTTAAGCTGTTCCTTTATTTTGCTCTAATAAATCTTGCCACTATGGTCCAAGTCCTTCTTCATGAGTGTCCCTGAAACGTCTTCCCTGCCAGGACCTATTTCCTCTAGTAACATGAAGACAGAATTAACTGACAGAAGTGACTTTTAAAAACCTACTGTCCAGTAACTATAGTCTCACATGCAAGCAGTTTAGTAGTTTAGTAAAGACTCTAAGCTTGTAAAAAGTACAGTAAACCGTGGGCTCTTGTTTCAGACTCAGTGGTCTGATGTTAAAACGTATTTCTACATCAAGATAGACTCTTATCGGAAGTCACTAATACCCCGGATCTATTTCTAATCTCTGTAACTTTTCAGATTTCTGTCCCTCTTTTGTCTGTAAAAGAAAGGAAAGTAGTTATGGAATTTAGATTTGACCCATATATAATTACAAAGTGGAACAAAAAAAAGTGAGGTCTTTAAAGCATGAAAACGGGAATGCGGTAATTCAAGGATTATCAACAATTAGACTGCAAAGGAATAATCTTGATATCTATGATTAGAGTTTTTACATAGTGTAGGTGGTTGGATAATTGAAAGGTTTGCCCAGGTTGTTGACTGTTAGTGAGGATTAACATAACCTTTCAATTAAAAATATATATTGATTTGACTTAGTAGTAATTGCTAAGTTCCCTCTTTCAGTTTGACTTTATACAATTTATGTTCACCATCTCTGTCTCAAATTTTCTTCTAATAAAGTGAGGGCAATAATTTTGTCACATGTTCTTAGGGTTCCTCCTGTCTGTGGGATCACATATATTTCAAGCACAGGTGCATGAGTCTATGTGATTCATGAATAAGAATATTAAAATTTGGGTTTCCTGTTGTTAATATGTCAAGTCTGCATATTATTTACTTACTTATTTATTGTTTCTACTCCCCTCCTGTCAACACACACGACAATGCATCTACAGGATCAGGGACTTTAACCATCCCGTTTAACTGCTCAGTCACCAGTGCCTAGAATAGTACCTGGGCATTAAAAATATTCCATAAATATGTCTTGAATACATTAATAAGGTGTTGGCAGTTAAAGCACATGCAAATCAGATTGTACTGCTGTTGGCAATGACTGAAATCCAGGAAATAAAGAACAAGAAAGGTGTGTGTGTGTGTGTGTGACCTGAACAAGCTGAGGAAAGGATCCAGGGGCACAAATGCCAACCAGACCTTATTACCCTGTCAGAATTTAATGTATTATTAACTAAGAATTACGACTATCTCTAAGAACATTGTTTCTCTGACTTTTTATTTTGTTGAAGTTCACACTAAAGTAACAGACCAATAAAACTGATTGCTCACATACATCCATAACACATCTTTTCAAATTCTGTCCCCCAACTCTCTTCTTGACACTGACATAGTCCATTATTGACACTTAGTGAGTTTTATCTATCTCTTGTTTTTCCAGGTTCTTCTTCCTCATCTCTAGCTGTTGCTTCTACTGAACAAGAGGCACAGGGAAGAGGACCCTGAGGAGCCACCTGTCTGAACTGTGCACTTGACATCAGTTCTAAAGTTGGAAAGCGAACCCAGAAGGGAAATGCTAACAGAATGTGTGGGACAATAAGGCTAAGTTTTCTCAATTTCAAATCTAAATCAATGCTTCATGACATGAACTATCTTTAAAATCAAACATTGGATTCCAATTAAGACCTTAAGAAATATTCTCAGAAGAGTTTCTGGAATTCAAATAATTTCTAGATCACCCCTCCTTTGCACCATTCTTTTGGAGCATCCTTGTCTTGGGTCAAAAATCATACATTTTCCTTTATTAATTTCTACATTAATCAGTAATTATAGCTAGAATAATAACACCATAGAAAAGAAGCATCCTTTCCTCATATTTCACAGTACTCAAAATATGGGTTGTTTGTGTCATGTGAAACTTCATCTAATCATTCTGCATTATTTAATGGATTTAAAAAGCAAAAGTGGATTTATAGCCATGATTATTAAACTAATCAAATGACCAAAAAAATAAAATTGAACAAAAGTCAAAATGATATGTATGTTTCTAGCACATACCCTCTAAAAACTGTTAACTGTAACTTAATATAATGTAAATTAAAAAAAAAACAACAACAACTCTGGGGCATATTCTGAATGAGAACAAGAAAGACAATTAAAATGAGAGTCCTACCCTCTGTCAGTTAAGGGTCATGCAGAAGTCCTGACCTCAGAGTGAGACCTACCCATGGGACCCTAAGCCTACTTTAGGAAGAGGGAGAAGAAAGCCACTTCTCTCTTCCCTTCCACCCTCAACACTCAGAATCTCAGTATCTATCTCCCTTGAGTCACTAAGATCAATTTCAGTATGCTCTTTATTACAGCTTAGGCCAGGGCCACAGAAGCCTAGGAATACTAGGTCCCCACTCATCCCCTCTACTCTAATTCTCCTATGACTCCACACATCCTACATTCTGTCCTCATCTCCAATTCCTCCCATTTTCAAAACCCTTTTACTGTGCCCCCTAGAACCTATGATTGCTCCATAGCAAAACCTACATTGTCAAATTCTTCTCTGAAACTTCCTTTCATCTTGTCCTAAAAGAAGACATTGTCTCCTGAGAACACTGCTTCTCCAAAGCCCTCTGAATTTATTAATTTACCTGAGGTCCAATGCTTTACCATCAATTATACTTTTCCTTGTTTCAGCCATTTATCAAGCCTGGGATCACTCACCCTCATTGTTTTGGTCCATTCTGGATGTAACTCTCCAACATTACTCCTATCTTATATCAAAGGAATTTTAATGTCCATTTACATGATTCTTCCATATTATAGTCTTCTTCCATATTATAGTTTCTTGAACTGCTCCTCTCCTGTGCGTTATTGTTGGACAACTCCTTTTGAATGGAATTACATCCTGTGTCTTCTGCATAAAGACATGGCTCCAGCAAAAATCCCCTCTTTCTTACCTGGATCAGTATTTCCCTCTTTATTGGAAGGTCACAATCATCATACACATACTAAACTTTCTAAAATTCTACTCTTGATTCAAATTCCCTTTCCATCTACTACCCCATTTCTCCAATTTACAGCATAAGGTGTATCGAGGGGTCTACACCTGAGATTTTTAAATTTCCCCATTTGCTCTTTTATTTCACCCAAACAGTCTTTCACCACTCCACTGAAAGAGCTCTTGTAAGATCATCAGTGACCTCCATGTTGTTAAATTTAACTATCAAAATTCAGTTCTGATCTTATTTCACCTACTAGAACACTTGACACAAGTGATCATTTTCTCATCTTTGAATACATACTTGTTGGCTTTCTGGAGTCCTGTCTTTTTGTTTTCCTCTTATCTCATTGGTCATGCCTACAGTCAGTTTGCTGGTGCTTCCTCATAGTTCTGGCCTTTTGTGTGACTTTGGCTCAATCCTTAAACCTCTTCTCTTTTTTATTTCTCTATTTTTACTTCCTTCCTTGGTGATCCAATTCTGTCATGCATACTCTGATGACTCTCTAATTAATGTTTTGAGTTGAAACCTCTCCACTAAACTTCTGAACTCCAGATTCTAACAGCCTACTCAACACCTCCAATAAGATATCTATTAAGTAAATTAACTTAAACATGTACAAAAATAAAAATGAACCCCTGGCCTTGTTCACCAGCCTTATGCAGCCCCCATCAATCTACTTCTCCCTCATGTTCACTAATTTTAATTATTCTTTCAGTTGCTTGAACCAAAAATCTTGGCCTCCTCTCTTTCTCTCATACTTCACATTGAATTTGTCAGCAAGTCCTCTTGCATTTACTTTCAAAACATATCCCTAAACTGACCTTTCTATTTTACCACCTCAGCTGTTACTTCCCTAATCCAATCCATCATCATCTCTTTCCTCGAATATTGCAATAGCTTTCTAATTAGTCTCCTTGCTTCTATATTCATCTTCCTTACAGTTTATTTTTATACAAAGGCAAAACTATCATTTAAAAACTTTGAGTCAGCAGTCATTCCTCTATTCTCATCATTCCAGTGCTTTCTTTTGTCACTCAGAGGAAGAAAAAGCATAGTGTTCAACTCTCTATATACACTAGCTCTCCAATTTATTCTGTGCCTTCATTTTCTACAGCTCTGCCCATCTGTCATCATATTCTGGCCACTGGCCTCTTTATGTTCTTCAAACAGGTCGAACATGCTCTCACTTCAGTTACATCTGTCTACAACACTCTTTGCATAGAGGTCTTCTCTCGAGTCATAACCTTATTGAAACCTTCCTTGACCACTCTATTTAAAATTGTCTCCATATCCCCAAACCACCTCTTATTTTTTCCTTCCTGCTTTATTTTTTTGCATTTACTTACCATCTTCTAATATATAATATAACAGATATAATCTTGTTATCTCCTCTTTCTAGAAAGAAGGCAGAAATTTGGTCTTTCTCTTTTCTTTTACCAGTGTCAAAAGTAGGGATGAGCACATAGTAAATAATCAAAATTTGTTAAATGTATATACATACATGAATGGATGAATATAATTTGGCAGTGTTAACTCAGGAGCTACAGTATAAATGATGATTGATACCAAAGCATATTGAAAGAGAGTCTATAAAGCAAATATCTCAAAGTAGATTCCCAGAATCAGTGGGGCAACTCATGAACATCAAATGAATAAAGGTTGTCGAAGATGTCAGAAGGATTTTTGGAGGATTTGAGAGTACTGTCTCCTCAATGCAATACAAAAGTGGGAGGAGGAAATAATGCTTCCACTTTCACCTGAAGTAAAAAAAGACACATTTCACCAGGATTACTCATAGAAACTGCCATATATCCTCTAAATTTGGGAATAAGTCACAGTGAAGTAATGTTCACTGACCAATGTAAAAGCAAGAGATTGTATCTATTTACCTAAGGAATGGTAAAGACCATCTGTGCAGAGAGAATTGTCAAGAAACAAACAGGACTGGAACAGTAGCAGACAAGTGGGGAAAAAATGCAGTGCCAAGTCTAAGGACAGTAAGTTTAAAGTTTCTAATAGGAGTTTCTGTAAACCTATGAAAAAACGCTTGGGAGAGTCAACGCTAAATACCTGACAGACCCAGAGAGCAGAAGCCCCCAACCCTAACACAGGTCACACTCAAAAAATTCCTACCCCACTTTCCTCTCGTCTTTCCCTGACAATGACCCTGATAGGGTCAGCGAGATGAAGAAGAAGGAGAAAGAGGGGGAAAATACACAGACACACTCAAAGCAATGGTATAACCCACAGCCGGGCCAAATAAAGAGGGAAGAAGATAAAATAAAAGATCAAGTAAAGTTTGAATTTTCTTTCAAACTGTAAAAATAAAATTACCAATTAAAGCTGTTTGTAAATTTTGGCCGTAAGATTTTAACAGAGGGACCAGAAAAGTCATGGAGACCTGATCTATATTCTTTAGATATGGTTTATTCAAAATTTATTACAAGAGGAAGAAGACATGCCATCAGAATATCGACTTCAGTATAAGACTGTCCTTGAAAATAGCAAATATTAACCTTCTAACCTTAGCCTTCTAACAGTTTTGAACTCATATCTCATTACCATTCTAGAACTAATAAATTCATTAAAAATCCAAGCTTAGTTCCCAGAGTTCATAGTATCACTGTTTTTTAAAGTATGCATTTCTTGTCTTAAATCTTATACTTTATACTACAATTTATTTTTTAACCATGAGAATAAGAAATTAACTGTATATAATCTATTTTTATGAAATAATGTTAAAGTGATTAACTGATAAGATAAATAGTGAACAAATAGTAAGGTGGTGCACATATATTCAAATATGTCATAATTAAATAAATATAGCTGTAATATATGTTCCAATTAAAAGACAATGATTGTGAAACTATAATAAAATTTAAAAAACGAAAGCCAACTTATAAGAAATACAGTCTACGTATAAGGATACAATGGCTTCAGTTTATATGCCCCTGAACATCTAGCTTCAAAATACAAAAAGCAAAAAACAGCAGAAGTTAAAATAGACAAATACATGATCATAGTGGGAGATTTACTACACTTTTCTCAATAATTGATAGCTCAAGCTGATAGCCAAATCAGTAAGAGTACACAAATATTTGAACAGTGTGATTGACACACATTTTTCTAGAAACTGACAAATAATTGTCTAAGGAAATTGACCAAATGATTGTAAAATTCATATATTCATGCACAGGACAATCTATATATACCAAAGACAATCTTAAAAAAATACAAATTTGGTGTACTTACAAAAATTTATATCAAGATTGGTATAAAGTATATTTCAGACAGTACAACAACATTGGTGTAAATTACAACAAATAGAACATTGGAAAACCAAGCAACAGTCGAGAAAAGAACTGCACGTGTGGTTTGATTCGGGATAAAAGTGCAGCAGTGAGAAAGGCCATTGTTTCCAGTGAATGGGGCTAAATCAGTTTGTTATCCACGGGGAAAAAAACAAATCTTAATTCTTACCTCAGTCCACACACAAAACAATTCCATGTGAATTTCAAATTTTAATGTGAAAAGTGAAACAATAAATTTACTAAAATGTAACCAAGAATAGCTTACTGTATTTCGGGAAGGCAAAGATTTCCTAAACAGTGCACAGGAAATGTTAATGCTGAAACAAATCATTGATACATTGGAGGACATTAAAATAAGGAAATTCTGTTTTACAAAAGACCTCACTTAGAGAGTAAAAAGATAAGTCATATAGCGGGAGAAAACATTTGTAATATGTATCTGACAGTAGTTTCACCGTCAGAATATATAAAGAACTCATACAAATCAACGCGAGAAAGATACATACAATTTTTACAATAGCAAAAGACTGGATCAAGCCCTTCAAAAAAAGATATTAAAGTGGTTAATAACTGTTAAAAGATGCTCAATCTCGATGATCAAGAAAATGTAAATTAAAACCAAATGAAATTCTAAGCACTCAGCAGAAGCTTAAAAACAAATAAGCAATCTGCCAGTAAAAAGTGTTGAGAGGAACCCTCAGTGCTAGTAAGAGTTGGTACATCACTGGAGAAATGGTCTGAAAGCACGCTCCGAAGGAAAGCATATGCATATCCTATTTACCTAGGTATATACTCAAAAGAAATGTATACACATCTGTTCCAAAGACAAGATCAAGGATGATCACAGCATCATAATTTGTAAATGCCAAAAAAATTGAAAACAACCTAAATTGTTCATTCATTATAGTAGCATGGATAAATAAATGGTTGCTTCATACAACATGGATGAATTTTACACACATAATATTGAGAAATAAAGTCAGACACAAAATAATGAATTGAGAATGATTCCATTTATATAACTTTCAAATGTACTGTGTTAGAAATCAGGACTGTGTTTTCCGGTGGGGTGAGGAGGTGAGCAGTGACTGGTAGAAAGCATGAGGGAGGATCCTGAGGGCTGGTAATGTGCAGTCTCCTCTGACTGGACACTACAGAACAAGTTCACTTGTGCAAAATTTCATCAAGATATAGACATACAATTTGTGGGATATTTTGTGCTTATATTTGAATAAAATTATTTAACTTAGAATACTTAGATTCCATATATTTAACATAGAATACTACAAAGCAGAAACCCAAATAGTCAATACAATAATCAAGAGATAAGAGAGTGTGGAACTGTTGCCACACTACAAATTTTAACATGGCTGGCTTGCTTCTTCATGTTTTGTTTTGTTATTATTTTTTACTCAGAAGAAAAATCCATTGATCTGTCCTGTGTTTAATACTCCATCAGTTTATGGTCCTACAGAGATTGTTATAAAAATATGACTTGACCTCATATTATCTACAACTGTCTGGAACATTTTTTTTCCCAGTACTTAAATTTAAGCTTACCATGGGTAGGAGACATAATCTCAGATTCTATGATTTGTAACTGATATCTAGTGAGTAAAAAGAAACCATCTATGTCTTGAGTAATGTTTATCTGAATTTAGAGCATTCCAAGTTTTTAGGATCCAAGAAAGTGTTATAAGTGATGTCATTGTATTAGAAATTATTACTCCTATAAGTATTCTTTTATTTTAAAAAGTTATTTAAATTATATATTTCCTCTTCAAAAAATCAAATAATGTATGAGTTAATAAAGCAAAATGTTTAATTTCTAAATATATGTATTAAAAATTAATTTTTATAAATGTATTTTAAATTTTGCCTTTATTTTTGTGTTATTACATAATGAGATTCTCCTGAAGTCAAGGCATGATTCTGTAACTTGTTTTTTGTCACTTACTCTCACGGCTTGGAGATTTTCCTTGTCAGTCCATAACTCTACCTCATTCTTTCTAACTACTATACCAAACTCCACAGACACATTGGACCATAATTTGCTTAATTGTAATTTAAAATTTAGGCTGCTTTTCATTTTTACTAATACAGTTTTTAATGAACATTCATATGCATGTGCAAATATGTCTATAAAATGGGTTTATAAAGACAGATTTCAGGATTTTTGGTTCAGTGTTTGTGCCTTTTAGCTTCAGTTGATAATACCAAATGCTCTCTGAACTTAATTCCAATAGCCTATTCGTCAACTAAGAGTGTAAGAGCCTTTAAAATGGATCTCCATGATCTCTGCATCCTGATATTCACACATCTGTGTGATTATCTCTCCTTGAATATGGGCTGGACTTACTGACTCAATTTTTTTTTTTTATTAATTTATTTTTGTTACAGATGTTTCTCCTTTTTTCCCCATTGACACCCTCCTCCCCATCCCCCCACCCTGTCCCCAGCTTTGTTGTCCATGTCCATCAGTTATGCATACATGCGCATAAGCTCTGTGGTTTATCTCTTCCCTCCCCCACCCCCTCTTCTGAGGGGTGTCAGTCTATATCCTACTTCCACATCTCTGGGTCTACCCTGTTCCTCAGACTGTTATGTTCATTATATTCCACAAATAAGTGAGATCATGTGATATTTGTCTTTCTCTGCTTGGCTTGTTTCGCTTAGGATAATACTCTCCAGGTCCCTCCATGTTGTCTCAAAGGATAAGAGATGTTTCTTTCTTACAGCTGTGTAGTACTCCATTGTGTATATGTACCACTGCTTTTTTATCCATTCATCCACTGATGGACACTTGGGCTGTTTGCAGATCTTAGCTATTGTAAATAGTGCTGCTATGAACATGGGGGTACATGTATTCTTTCTGATTGGTGTTTCAGGCTTCTTAGGATATATTCCTAGAAGTCGGATCACTGGGTCAAATGGCAATTCAATTTTTAATTTTTTGAGGTAACACCATAGTGTTTTCCACAGTGGCTGCACCAGTCTGCATTCCCACCAGCAGTGTACTAGAGTCCCCTTTTCTCCACACTCTCGCCAACACTTGTTGTTTGATGATTTGTTGATGGCGGCCATTCTGACAGGTGTGAGGTGATACCTCATTGTTGTTTTAATTTGCATCTCTCTGATGATTAGTGATGTTGAGCATTTCTTCATATGTCTCTTAGCCATTTTTATGTCCTTTTTGGAGAGGTGTCTATTTAGTTCCTCTGCCCATTTTTTAATTGGGTTCTTTGTCTTCCTTTTGTTGAGTTGTGTGAGCACTCTATATATTTTGGAGATTAACCCCTTATCTGATGTATCATTGGCAATTATGCTCTCCCATAGAGTGGGTTCCCTATCTGTTTTGATGGTTGTTTCTTTTGCTGTGCAGAAGCTTTTGAGTTTGATGTAATCCCATGTGTTCATTTTTCCCTTTGTTTCTGTTGCCTTAGGTGATGTATCAGTGAAGATTCTGTTGCGTATGATGTCCGAAATTTTGTTGCCTACATTTTCTTCTAGGATTTTTATGGATTCATGAGTCACATTTAAGTCTTTTATCCATTGTGAGTTTTTTCTTGTGTATGGTGTAAGTTGATGGTCTAGTTTCATTTTATTGCATGTAGCTGTCCAATTTTCCCAACACCATTTATTAAAGAGTCTGTCTTTACTCCATTGTATGCTCTTGCATGCTCTTAATTGTCAAATATTAATTGAGCATATTAATAATGAGAATATCTATCCATAGGGTCTCTCTTTCTCTTTCTTCTTCTTCTCTCTCATGCTGGGGAATAAAATGTCATATTGCCCTTTGGAGAGACCCATGTGCCAAGGAACCAGGACCATCAGTCCAACAGTTCACAAGGAACTGCAGGATCATATCATGAGGGTGAGCTGAGAAGGAGGTCCTTCAGCTGTTTTAAGTCTTGAGATGACTGCAGCCCCAGCCAACAGTTTGACTGCAACCTCATGAGAGACCTTGAGCCAGAAACAGTCAGTCAAGCACCCCCCCAGATTCCAACCCACAGAAACTATGAGTAATAATTCTTTGTTGCTTTAAATTGCTAATATGGGGGATAATTTGTTACATGGTAAGCTACAACTATAACCCTTTGCCAGGCCTTGATTATCATTCATTTAGGTTTTTTTTTTTCAATATAATGTGAATACTAGCGATGTTGATATATGTGTATATGAGTATTTGTGTATATAAATTGCTTCTTTAAGTCCATTGCTCATTTTCCTATTAAACTATCCATTTTGTCTTTTCATGTTGATTTGTAGGCTTTCTGATGTATTTAATGATTAATGTTTAGTTTTTCATAGATGGGGCATATGTTTTCTTTCTATCTGTTTAACAAGATATGACTTATAATTCATATGCAGTCAAATATACAGTTTATTTCCTTTGTCACTTCTAGGTTTGTGTTATTAGAAAGTCATTGAAATTTTAATATTTGTAATATTTATCTTTATTTTCTTCTAAAAGTTATGTTTTAATGAGATTATGAAGAGAGCCAAATAAAATTCTCCAAATGGATAGCAGCTGTCAAAGTATCAATGTAATGTATTCCATCTTTTCCCTATTTCATTTGTCAAACTTTTGATAAGTTGAATTCTCATAAAAACATGAACATTTTTGAACTTTATATTCTGTACCATCAATTTTCTTATTGTTTCCTATAATAATGAAACTGTTTAAATTGCTCCAACTCTGTATGTTTTTACCTGTGGCAGAACGAGTCTCCAGCTGGTCTTTCAAATATTGTCTAAACTTTGTGCACATTTTTTCTCTGTAATCAATTTAAAAGCATCATAGATTTTAATTTTCAGATTAATCTTTATAAAAAGAATAATTTTGGAGAGTTTCCTTCTTTCACACACTGAAAACTGTTTAACCAGGGACATAAAGTACCTTTTCCCTTTTTACAGGTCTTGCTTTATGACCTTCAGAAAATTTCTATAGTTTTTTTTTAATAGGTTTTATAAGTTTCTGGTCACACCTATTCATAAGTATTTGATGAGCTTTGTGTCTATTCTAAATGGGGCCCATTTTTCTATTACATTTAAAATCACTAATTGCTAGCATATAAAAATGTTCATTGATTTTTCAATATTGATATTTTTATCTAGCTACTTCCTGGACTCTTACTAGTTCTGATAGTTTTTCCATTGATATTCATTGATATTTTGGGGTGGGGGTAGACAGTTTGTCTTTTCCATATATTGTGATTGTGTATATGTGTGTGTGTGTGTGTGTGTGTGTGTATACACACACACAGACATATGTTCCTTTAATTTCATTGTATTGCATGATCTAATATCTCCACTAAATAGCAATATTAACATAATAAAAGGGGTTCTCTTCTTATTTGTGACATATTACAAGTTCTTTTTGTGCTAATTTTTTTGGGTGCTCCTGTGGCAAATTACCACAAACTTTGTGACTTAAAATATAAATATATTCTTTTACAATTTTGGAGGTCAGTTTTCAAAATATTCTCATGGCTTATAATCAAGGTATTGGCAGGGTTGGTTCCTTCTGGACGCTCCAAGGAGAATTTGTTCCTTGCCTCTCCCAGCCATCCCTTGGCTGAAGGCTCCTTCCTTGCCTCACTCCAACCCTTGTTTCCATCATTACATTGACTTCTCTAACTTTCTGTCACCCAGAAATTCCAGGATCATCTCCCCATCTCAAAACCCTTAACTGAATCACAGCTGCAATCACTTTTACCATGTAAGGTAACATATTCACAGGTTGTGGGGCTTGGGATCATTTTTTTTTTTTTTTTGGAGAGAGGTATATTATTCTACCACACTTAAAATATTTCACTATTATTTATGATGTTTCCTTACGGTTTCTGATAGAATTTTAAAGCCAAATTTTAAAAGTTTATATTTATAACTAGTTTACTAAGAGCTTCTTTTAGGAATCAATAACACATGTAATAAATCAAATGATTCATTTATCCATATGGAGATATTTATTTGTCTCCTTTAATTTGTTAATGTACTAATTACATTAATGCAACATGATTCATAATCTGAAAAACTTTGGCATTCTCAGCATGCACTTTTTGAGCATAATGTATTAGTATTCTGCTAAACATTCCTGAAATTAATCTAGTAATAGTTTATTTATGATTTTCAAATTTGGGTTCATGAGTTTTCTTTTATATGTTATTTTTATTCAGTTTTGATATCAGTGTTATATCACACCCATAGAAACCTTTGAGAAAGATTCAATTCCTTTCTGTCAATCAAAAAATCATATACCACAAGGAAATTATTTCTTTTTTAGAGGTGTAATTAGCCTCACTCATAAAATACTATGACGCTGTTTTCACCTTGTCATGGCAAATAAACTTCCAATATTTCCCCATATACTATCAACATTTTCTACCCTTCCAAGTGGACTTTGGTAATTTATATCATAGAAAATGATTTTTATTAAGGGGCTCAATTTTTAATGTAACATATTTAAATTGGCACTATATATAGCATTTGTACTGTTTTTTGTTTCTATTTCTATTGGTGAAAGTTAGCCAAGTTTGTCTATTTTATTGATAATTTTTAGTTGTATTGATTACTTCTATTTTTTTATTCTTGTTTTCCATTTAGTTTCTAGTTTTATCTCAATTAATTTATTTTCTTTACCTTTGCTTATTTTCCTAGCTTCTTACTTTTGTACACATAATTTACTAGTATTGAATTTTTATTTTAAAATATATACATTTTTATGCTGTCATTTTTCAGCTCAGTATGACTTCAAACAGATACTATAGCTTTTAACATGTGCTGCCCTTAATTTAAGTCTTTTAGCATCAAAATAGTTGTTAATTTCTGTTTAGACTTTGTCTTCACTTAAAATTTTATTTAGAAGAATATTTTTGAAGTTTTACCTGCATAAACATTTTAAGCTTCTGATTTTATTGCATTATATTCAGAGAATATGGACCGTATTATTTTTGCTTTAGGAATTTAATTGTAATTTGTCTTAAGGCATAATGCTTGATCTATTTTTATTTGTCTTATTTGTTCTTGAAAAGGCTGTGTGTTCACCATTTTTTCAGTGACAAGTTCCTTTCATTTTTTATTTTATCTATTATATCATGTATATTAATTGTGTGCAGAAATTCTAACTGTAAACCTAAAGTATCTATTAAAAGGGGAAAGCTCTTATGTTGAATAAAAATGCATATTATCTACAAGTAATGTTAAATTAAAAGGAACTGGAAAATATATGAGAGAGAGAATAGAATATATAGTATTAATACCAAACATGTTAGAATTAAGTTTAAAAATAAATAAATTTTAAATAGTACTATTTTATTGTGAAAATATATCCCATAATAAGACATAAATTTTAGAAGTATCTATCCACCATGTAGTACATTATTTAAACATATGTCAAAATGTTGTCAGTATAAGGAAAGGTTAATAGAAGTACAATTGAATTAGGAGACTATAACATATTTTTCTTAACTCTTGAAAAACCAAGAGTTAATAAATTATAAAATATTTATTTGGCAAACTTGAACACTTCTTCAAAACAAACACATCAACTAGTATGAGAAAGAAATTTCAACATGATAAATAGCATGTACAATAATCTATAGCTAAGATCACACTTAATACTTAATGTCAAAAATAATGAGTCCTCAAGATTGGGAGCAAGGTAAGAATTTCTTCTCATTACTTTATTCGGTGTTGTATTACAGGTCCTATTCAGTGCAGTAAGGCAAGTAAAACAAATAGGAAGGAAGGAAGGAAGGAAGGAAGGAAGGAAGGAAGGAAGGAAGGAAGGAAGGAAGGAAGGAAGGAAGGAAGGGAGGGAGGGAGGAAGGAAGGGAGAGAGGGAGGGAGGGAGGGAGGGAGGGAGGAAGGAAGGGAGGGAGGGAGGGAATTTTTACTTGCGTTTGACATGAGTGCCTATGTGAAAAAAATCTAAGGGTTTACCCAAAAAACACACCTTACTACAAGTAAAAAGTGAATTTAGAACCATCAAAGTACCAATTTTATTTCCGTATTAGCAAAAAATAACTGAAAATGAAATTTTAAAATGGCATTTCAAGAGCACTCAAAAAGCCACAATAACAACAAAAAATAAAGTGCTTATGAATATATTTGATAAAATTGTGCAACATTCCTACAGAGAAAACTATAAATATCATTAGAAATTTAAAGAATATATAGATAAATAGAGGGAAATATCATTTTATGAATTGTAACAATATTAAGATGTCTATTCTTCAAAAAATGATATATATAGATTAACCATAATAACAATCCAAATCCCAGAAACTTTTCTGTTAAATATTGACAAACTGACAAGATCATAGAATAGCCAAACAATTTGGAAAAGACAGTTTTGGAGGTTTTTTATTTATTATTTGATTTCAAGACTTACAGTAAAACTTTCATAATCAAATAATATAATATTGGTCTAAAATAGACTTGTAAATCAATAGAAAAAAAGAGAGTCCAGAATACAGCTATACATATATGGTGATTGCTTTCAATAAAGGCATCATGGTAATTGAATAATTTTTTCAATAATCTTTTCAATAAATGGTATTAGGAAGAAGGGATATGGAGAAATATTTATAACCTTTGTGTAAGGAAAGATTTCTTAGACTGGCTCTAAAACATAGCACTAACTAAAAAATAAAGAATGTATTGGAATTTAACAATATTAAAATATTCTGCTCTTCTAAAGACACTGTTAAACCCATAAATCTATGTTCAGTTGATTATTGACAAGGGTACCAAACAGTAACAAGGCACCCTCCAGCCCTTCACTATGGTCACATCACTGAGAGAGCCAAATGAGAGGCTGAAACATTCAACATTATTCAAAAGAAATATGGCTTCCCTCCAATTTACAGTGTCAATGGAGACTACATGGGGAACAGTAAAACATTCTAGCCAGGGATGGGTTAGCCTGATGGGGAGCCTGAAATCCTACCACTACCCAGCAGGAGCAAGACACTCCTCTGTTCCCTGAAGTATCAAAGGAGGTCTAGTGAGGAATCTGGACTTCCACCTCCAGTGGGCACTAATAATATGACACCTCTCCTTGCCCCACAAGCATAGTATCAGAAGAAGTCTGCTTAAACAGAAGACTTATATAACATGCAGGATCATATAATACCCAAACATCCAGGATATAACTAAAAATCACCCATCCCCTTCCAAGAACCAGGATAATTTCAACTTAAATGAGAAAATTCAATCAACAGATGCCAACACCAAAATGATACCAATTTTGTAATTATCTGACAAGAATTTTAAAGTGCCCATTATTAAAAATGTTTCAACAAGCAATTTGTTACAAACATGCTTGAAACAAATTTTTTTAGTAAGTCTTACCAAATAAATAGAAGATATCAAGAAGAACCAAATGTAATTTAGAACTGAAAAAATATAATAACTGAAATTAAAGTCAGTGGAGAGACTCAACAGCAAAATAGAGAGAACAGAGGAAAGAATCAGTAAACTTAAGGATAGATCAATAGAAATAACACAATCTGAAACAGAAAAAAAACAAGCTGAAGAAAAAATAATAAAAAGAACCTCGGGAACCATAGGACTATAATAGAAGATTTAATATTTGTGCCACTGGAGTATTAGAAGGAGAAGAGAAATAGGGTGATGTTGAAAAAGTACTTGAAGAAATAATAGCTAAGAATTTCCCATATTTGAGAAATGATACAAACCTATAGATTTGAGAAGTATAGCAGGATTCCAGTAGGATAAATCCAAAGAAATCCACACTAACACACACCACAGACTTCAGAAAACAAATAACAACCAAAAAGAGACAAAGAAAAAATCTTGAAAGTAGCAGGAGAGAGATTATACCTTACCCATTGTGGCCAAACAACTTGAATAACAGTGGATTTCTCATAAAAAATAAAAATTAAAAATAAAAGAAAGTGGCACAATTTTTTTCAAGTGCTGAAAGAAAATTACTGTCAATCCAGAATCCTACACACCCAGTGAACATACCCCTCAGGAACAAAGGGGAAATCAAGACACTCTCAAATGAAGAAACATTAAGAGAATTTATTGACAATAGACCTACCCTAAAAGAATGAAAATAGGAAGTTCTTAAAACAGAAAGGATATGGTAAAAGAAGGATTCTTAGGACATCAAGAAGAAAGAACAATGGAAAGGGCAAAGATAAGAATAATTCAATAGACTTTCCTTCTCTTTTTGAGGTTTATAAATCATGTTGACAGTCAAAGCAAAGAACACAATGTTATCTTATGTGGCTGTCAATATAAGTAGAGGAAATATTTAAGACAATTATATTATACATAGGAGAGGGTAAAGGAATTTAAAAAATGATAAGGCTTCTATACATCATGCAAACTGACAAAATGATGGCACCAATAGATATTTATGGTGATGGAATAGTTCTGCTTCCTGATTGTGATGGTGGATATGAAAATCTACACATTTGACAAAATGACAAAACTATATACACACATTCCTGGTTTTGACATTGTACACAAGATGCAATCATTATGGGAAACCTGATGAGAGGTAATTGGGACCTTCTGTGCTACCTTTTTAAATTCCTGTAAATCTATATCATTTCAATAATTTAAAAGTTATTTCAAAATTTTAAAGTTAAAGAAAATAAAATCCAAGCCTACCACTATCTGCAGAGTAGACCTTCACCCGTCTTATGACAACTCATACCCATTGCTGTGTCTGTAAGCTTACACCGAGGTGTTGCAGGGACGTGGGGTAGGAGGGAGAAGTAACTTCAGAAAAATTCCCCTGATTTAACTGCTAATAAAGATATATCAATATTTGTGTTTAAATGAAATGCTTATTTTCCTCATGACTTGCTAAATAAATAAAATGGAGGAAGGGAGGAAGAGAAAAATTGCGCATGAGGAAATAATGTAAGAGAGCAAAAAACACAAACAGTCACAACTTCACGCTAGAACAAAGTAAAAATTCGTAAGCCATTCACATAGTTTACGATTACATTTGTTTTCTTTAGTTACACATTTCATGACTTTTTAAGAATGTATTACAATAGAGTCTGAAATGGCATCTAAAAATGTTAGCACCCCCTTTAAATATTTTAAATCCTGACACTTTATATTTATAGACTTTCATTTGGTAAAAAACTGTAACCACATTAAAACACAGTTAATTGATCTATCTGTACAGTTCACATCTGCATCTGGTTTCTCTGTCTTTACTATTTTAGTTATATTTTAAATTATTTTTCTCACTATCTGCCCCTTACCCATCACACAAACATGGCCTTCAGCTTCTTAGTCCTTTTTGAGTCAGTGGTGTCAGAACTAAATGTGATTAAGAGGTTAAAAAACTAAGTATTTCTAGACACTATTTGTGAAGCCACAGAAATCCTCAAAGGAGAGGAATTACCAATCAAGAATTTCTCCCAGTCTCAGGGGGATTTCCTCCAGCTTTGAAAGAGCCTGACTTCTTCAACCCCTTTCTTAGGCAGAGTTAGTCCCTTAAAAACAAATCAACAGAAAAACTTATTCTTAAGAAAATCTCAAATCTTTTCAAAACTGTCTGGTGGTATGTTTTGAAATTCACAGAGATTCACTATTTCATTTCTAATTTAAAAGTCTCTCACTTGATTTCTTTTTTTCACTAAGGTGGGACCAGGGTATCCAGTCTGGTCAGCTGATCCAGAGATGGAGCCAGGCCTTTAGACGCCTCACCGTACAGGTGGTAACTTCAGGTACCTCTTCTTTATAGATGCGTTCTAAAAAGATTCTCAAAAATCCTAAGAGGAAGTGCACGAAGGACAACTACATCCTTCTCCTCCCCTTGTGCCCCTTCCCCAATAATGGCACCACGACCAACATGGTGGCCCTAGACCAAATCCTGGTTCTTCACACCAAGTTCTATTGGTTCTACTCCTGATGTATCTTTTAATGTGCTTCTTCTCCCAATACTTTTTCCACTGCCAATATTTTCTTACTTAAAATACAATCTGACTGTGCTCTTCCCACACTCCGGTCATTACCTCACCCCAAACCAACCTTCACAGCAACCGGAGTAACCTTCAGAAAGGTGTACATTATTCGTCTACTGGAAATTCTCCAAGGCTTCCTTGTGTCAAAAAAAAAAAAGTCCTACCTCTTTTGTATCCCTTTTGAAATTTATTTTTTTAAAGATGGAAAAAGATGAACTTCTCCATGAAATTTTACATCAGTAGGAAAAATAAAGACTGTAATTTCATACCATTTTTAACTTCCTTTAAAGTCACTGACATCACGAGGTGTTATATTCACAGCTACTTAGAAAAACATACTCCACAGACTCCAGAAAACAAAGGAACAAATCATACTGTCCTATGTGATTTTAAAATATAAAGTAAATCTTCTTCCAAACATTAGGGGTCAGATACTCCACATTCTATATGCACGTTTCTTTCGTCTGAATGACTCCGCTACCCAGACCTCAGATATGGTGACATCCTTGAATTGTATGGTGACAGAAACCATTTTTCCCAGATCAGAAGAAATCTCCCTAAACTCTCAAGCTTCACCCAGTGTTTAGTTATCACAAACTGTATGTTTATTACAGGCAGAAATTATACATAGAAAGTTACACCATTATAAACAAGCTTATGCCACGTCATTTATAAGCTCCCCTGTTCCTCTTTAAGGAGTTACAATTCAACAAGTAGGATATTTATGTCTACCTATGCAATTACAAAAAAAAAAAAAAAAAACGAAAAAAAGCTGTGTTTAAATTACTGCAGCATAGAATTGTCGCTATTATGTGCAACTCGAAACAGACTCCCAGGACTCGAGTAAAAATGACTGCTTTCTGATTATCTATGGAGCTGCAATAACTTGTGAATACTTGCAACTAATATCTAGGTGGGAATTTCCCACCTAATAATTTATTTTTCCCTGTTCAAATACAGCAGTGTTCACTAACACGTGCCGTACTTCCAAAGCACCTGACATCCTATTTTCACTGAGTTAAGATGAATAAACTCCTTCAAATATTTGATGAGTAGACAGAAAGAACCCTCTCCCCCCGCCCCCCCCCCCTTTTTTTTTTATCTTGGTCAGTAAACAAACCCAGAGAGAATATCTTTCCAGCATGTTGAAGATGCTCTGGCAGATCATTAATCCCAGAAAAATCTCTCCAAACTTACTGATGTGTGGATTCCATTTTCAAATTTCTCATTAGTTCCTCTTTATGGATTAAATGCTGATGTTCACGAGTGAATGCACACAGCTTCAGCTGATGGATGTAATTGGGTTGTAATGGATTTTAGCTGCTGTTCCTTCTGATCTAGCCCATTTGAAATGCAGTACCAATGTATTCTCCCCATCTCTTGCTAGGGAATGAGAAATTGAAACCTACAAGATGAAATTTATCAACTTTCATAAAGTCAGCTTCAACCGTCATAAAACTGTTAAATTTCTCATTATCATTCTACCGCAGTTATTTCTTGAACTCTGGTCTGGCAGTCAAAATATTAAAGTGTATTTGGAATAAGTAGAGTTGATCCGTCAATATTCTGTGTGTCCTCAACATTGATTTAGGTGCTGTAAATATTACCAAGTGAAGATGACATTAACACAAAAAATGTAACACCAGAAACATAAAATGACAAGAAAAGATTTAAAGGTTGTGAAACCTTCTGAAATTTTGTATTTAGAAACATGATTTGTGGCTATACTAGGTTCAATAACAAAGATCACGTGTTTCAAAGTCTCAAAAATTCTTCTGGTTTGGAGTCCTGTGTCTCTTGGCTCTGAAACATCTCCGTTATGAATGGGAGACACGGACTGGAAAGAACCCTAGTTGTTAGTTGTCCCAGTCACCCTTCATTTTCTGGTATTTGTGTGTTTGTTTTTCAAGTCCCAAGCAGTATTTTTCTGTAGTTATATATCCGTGAGCACTGTAACAGTGAGGTCAGAATTTAATTGAGCTCAAATGGACTGAACTTTCCTTTTATCACTACTAGTGTAAAATGGAAGATATAGTGAAACAGCTACTCTATTAAAAATGTTCAGTAAAGAGTATCATGGGAAAACAATCTTCTATTTGTATCTTTCTTAACTCCCCCTTTCAAATTAATGCAGAAATTCAACGTTCTCATACAATTCTAAAGTTTACTTAAATAGTGCAAAGGTCGCTATAAAATATCACTAGACATTTACACACCACTATTTTACAGAGACAATGTAACACTGATAAAACTAGAAAACATAGGTTAAGTAGAGAGACAGAAAAATAGTATCTAGTTCTTACCAGTTGTGTCTCTGAATTGAAACACTTATTTAGGTTGTGCATTTTATAAAGCTATATACAAATGCAACTATTTTGGGGGTTCATAAAAGCTAGGACACTAAAGTGATACGCCTGTGAGAAAATAGAAACCATTTATGTCTTATTTGCTTTTCATAAATAATACTAATTAACACATAAATTTCAGTTAGCATCTTCAAAACACTTGACAAACATTAAGTAATTGATTAATTAAAAGGAAGACCATGATGAGCTTAATTGGAATCTCCCCAAGGACACTCAATACTTCTTGGTTCAAATAGGGTTTGAAATAACAAGAATAACCTTTCTTGTGATATTTGACTGCCAGTTCACACCCGGAAAGTTCCTGGGTGCATGACAATTAGATGCTTTTAAAAAGGTCAATTGGATTTTGTGTAACCTCCAAAATGAGAGGTTAAATTTTTTCTGATATTTCTCTCTCTTTCTCTCCTTACACACACACACACACACACACACACACACACACACACCTGGCTTAATCTGCTAAATAAAAATCCTCCCTCCAACTCAAAAGACCATGCCCAGAACAAAATTTATGATTACTAATGTTGTATTAACATGCAGCCAAACCTACATAGGAAGGCATCGTATAAATAAAAAATAATGATTTATTCCTGTAAGAAGTGTGTATTAAAATCAGTGGTTATTATCTATAAAGATAATCCCTTTCTTCTATCATCCATAAGAGAAAAATTAACTCAGAGCAGTAATTTGTTTTTCTGCAAAGAAAAGGACTTTCTATTGTCAAAAGTAAAATTAAATTTCTTAATCACTCATTGTTTTTATTTGTACATGATGTAAAGGCTTAAAATAAAGTAATCTTTCTTATTGGGGAAGAGCCTCGTTCCAAACATGATAATATCTCAGAGAGAAAAAAAAAATGTTATATGAATTATTCTAGCCATTTCATAAACTTTATGTTGCTGAGCTGCCCTAGTGTCATGGAAACTCCTGAAAGTGTCTCACTGAAGCAGTGTAACAAGCAAGGTGAATCCAGTAACACTGTCTTCTCTTTCTTCTAGAATCTTCCCTCTTATTAACAAAAGACTTTCAAAAAGAAGAGAGTAGATCTATGATGCATGTAACAAATATTCTTTAATTCATTAGTAATTTGAATAAGGTTTGGAATTGCCTTTGTAGGCAGTATATGTACCACTTAAAAACATCCAATCCAATACTAAATATTTACCAATTATTTTTTATTAAAAAATAATATTAGCTAGCCTGACCTCCCTTCCCATTATTCACACGTGGTGACACAGGTTTGGGCTATTTTTGAAAACCAACTTCATTGCTCAGAAGGTGAAGGTGGACTATAATTAAATTGAAATAATTAAAAGAAAAATGTGCTTGGTGCTCTGAGACCAATTCTAAAAGAGGATTTCAAAAACAAAATGATAATATAGATTTCTTTACATATGCTTATATTTTGGTAGTTTCATTTAAAAGGAATCTAAATCATTTGGGGAGGTTTTATAATCACTGTAATGATACTGTCTTCTTTAAAAAAAAAAAAGTCATGTAAATTTACCTCCCCAGCTGATAACCTATCATTGGCACATCTTTTCCATTATTGATGATTCTCTGTTTCATCTTAGAGATATCAGACTTGTCTCATACAGTTGTTCCATATAGAATGCTGCAAGCCAAGCAAAGGGTCACTTACCTCAAACCACATCATCACAATGCCTGTGGCACTTACATGAAGTGAAGGGAGACCAATACCTTTCATCTGGAGCTTTAAAAACATTACATTGAAAATAAAACTCAATTGTATTTGAGTTTTCTATATTAAAAAATAGATTAGGGATGGTTTGTTTTGAGTCCCAGGATGTATTCTACACTCTTTAAAACTACAAATGCCAAAAAAATAAAAAATAAGAGGCTTCTCTTCAGTAGGATGTCTACATCTGTAATGCACATAAAGAGAGACTATAAAGCTGAGGTGGATAAGTGAAGAGATAGAGGTGGTGATTAGACCGTACGGATAAGGGAGTCAAGGTAGCAGATAAAGACTTTCATATATTCTTCACCAACAATTAGAACTTGAAATGGTCAATGTTATTATTATGGTAAGTTATTTGGAAAATTGTGCAAGAACACCAAGAGGAAAGGAAAAGAACAGAAGAGGAAGATCTGAGATACCTGGGTATGGTTTGTGTTGTTTAGTTTTTTATTTATTTTTTTTAATATGTTGAATCTCCTTCAAACATAAACATATAAAATTATTTTTAAAATAAAACATGGGAAAAAATAGATGAATACATCTAAAAAGTTAACAGTAGTAAATGAATATAAGATTATATGCTTTTTTCTTATGTTTTAATGTTCTCTATCTTCTAAAGGCAGATTGTTGGATAAATTCCTCTGCTCTGTAACCTTTCCTTCTCTGCTAATCCAGACTCAGTCAGTCTCTGAACAATAGTAGTTAGTATTTCCTAGGCATCCAGCGAATAGTCATCGATTTATACAGTTTAAATCTTTGTATAGATTTATAGAAATTAAATTATTAGCCTGTGTTGTTGGAAATCAAGTCCACATTTTTTTCTACCCCCAAACATATATTTTACGAAATCCTGAACTAATTACTCAGTTTCAGCCAATATAGAATCTAAATTACATAGCTTTATTATCTTTATTATAGAGCTCTCAGTCTCACTTCAAAGACAGTTAAAAGATTAGCATCAACACTAAATTGTACATTAAGGACACTTCACATTAAACCCTTTTATGCTCTTCAGCACTAAACCTGATTTTCTTATCTGTCCAGATTATGCAAAATGAATCAATTGTTTGAAATAGCTGTAAAATAGTGTTTCTTTCTGTTAAGAAGAATGATTCGAAGGAATAACACTGATCTTTCAGTATACTTATAGAGTAAAAACGTAGGGACAATTCAGAGAAATAACCAAACCCCTCATCTGCTGCTCACTGCCTGTCCATTTGATTTATGGATAATCTCCAGGTTTTTCTGGTGAGGGGAAAAAAAAAAGAAAGAAAACCTTTTACAGGAAGGAACAAACAGAATTGTTTTCAGCTTCCAAGAAGCTCCTCAAAATAATACACCAATAGTGAGAACAACGGTTGGCAACTACACTGAACAATTCTGCTCACACCACGTTTGCCAGCACATATTTAGCTTGCCCAATAAATATATCATACATTTTATTATCATTTCACCAAATCCAACCTCTCACACCCTTTCCAACGAATGCCACCACTCTCAATTTCTCTCCCTTTCTGTCTTACTCACACTCACACATTCACAAGTACTCACACACAATTCCGTTATTCTTCCATTCAGCCACAACCCTCATTCCCTTAACTACTTAAATATGAATTTCAATATAACATAGAGCTAAGTCCATTTATGATTAGAGAAGGAGGGAGAACTTGTGAAGGGACACAGGCAAAGGTGCTTGTCATTGGCATTGTTATTTTAATTGTATACTACACTCTTGACAGCTGAGATATGATTGCCCTATGAGATTCTAGGATTTTGATCCAAATCCTTTATTCAGCACTGAAGAATACCAAAAACAACAAAAAGAGTCACCCTCATGGAATTTATTTTCTAGTAGGGGAAGGCAGAAAATAAGCAATAAGCAAAATAAGTAAGTTAAATATTATATTATGTCAGAATCTATATGTTCATGAGAAAGGAACAAAGTAAAATTGATGGAAGTACCAAGGGCTGGCTCATGAAAAAATAAAGGTGAGTAGTTTTGAAGAAAGCCAAAGAGGGGGCCACTGGATATTTGGGGAAGAGAACTGTAAACACCATGGCTGCAATGCTCAGTTGTGCATGTTGTGGACCAGATCCTGAACAACCCGACACAGTGTTTCTGCCGCGCAGGGAGAGAAGGAGCTGCAAAGAGATGGGGTGGAAGCTGGCCTCATAGGTGTGTGAGAAGGGAGACGACTGAGCAGGAGCGGAGAGAGAAAAGTGAATGATAGAAATAAGATGAAAGGAGTCGAAGTGAGCCTGATTTCCCCTTTCATTATCTACTGTGATTGGGTTTACGTGAGGAACCCACTGGCAGAAGGTATGTTTGAGAACACAGTTTATCCAGAGGGGATCTCACCGATAGGCCCTGGCTCATGGCTATCATCAGTTTTTTGTTTTTTTCCTTTTTATTGAATTTATTGGGGTGCCGCTGGTTAACAAAACCATACAGGTTTCAGGTACACAATTTCACAACACTTCATCTGTCCGCTGTATTGTGTGTTCACCACCCCAAGTCAAGTCTCCTCCCATCACCATTTATCCCCCCTTTACTCTCCTCTACTTCCCCCTTCCCCTCTCCCCAGGCAATCTCCACACTATTGTTCATGTCCATGAGTTCTCTTTTTTATTTTTTTCTCAATCTTTCCATCCTCCCCAACCCCACCCCTGATAGCTGTCAGCCTGCTCTCTGTCTGTGGGTCTGTCTCGATTTTGCTTGTTAGTTCATTTTGTTCATTAGAGAGTATGTATGAGTGAAATCACGTGGTACTTGTCTTTCTATGACTGGCTTATTTCACTTAGCATAGTGCTTTCCAGGTCCATCCATGCTGTTGCAAAGGTAAGCGATTCCACTTCTGGTAATATATCCAAAGAAACCTGAAACACTATTCAAAAGGATTGATGCACCCCTATGTTTATTGCAGCATTATTTATAATAGTCAAGATTTGGAAGCAGCCCAAGTGTTCATCAGTAGATGAGAAGATTAAAAAAGCTGTGGTACATTTACACAGTGGAATGCTACTTGGCCATAAAAAAAAGAAGGAAATCTAACCCTTTGTGACACCAGCGTCAGTTTTTGACTTGTGAACTAATGATCCCAGAAGATCAGGAGGCAGCAAGATGTTGTGAAATGAGCACATAGTTTTGAATCAGGTGGACTTTTTTGAAATTTGAGCCTATCACTTACCGGATGTGGAACCACAGCTTAACTTATTAATTCGATGTCAACTCATTTCAGTTAACACGTTGGTTCTCACTATATAACCTAAAATAATAGGAACCGAAAAGAAAAAAAAATACTTAGAGATTTGAGCCTCAAGCAGCTTGTAGTCTAGATCAAAAGTTGGCAAACAGTGTTTATAAAGAATCAGATAGTAAATGTTTTAGACTTCAGTGGGCCATTTGGTCTCTGCTGGAACTTCCTGACTCTGCCATTGTAGCACAAAGGCAAACAAGGCAAAATCAAATGAATGAGCATGGTTGTCTTCCATAACACTTAATGTGCAAAAACAGGAAGCAGACCAGATTTCATCCACAAGCTGTAGTTTTCAACCCCTGATCTACATCATTACCCAGCAGAACTCTCTGTGATGATGGAAGAAGTGTTCTATAGCTTTGTTATCTAATGCAGCAGCCAAGAGCCACACTGGCTATTGAACTCATGGAATGTGAGCAGTTGACTGAGAAACTACATTTAACTTTTTATTTAAATGAATTAATTTTAATGTTAATAGCTCCATGACATTAGTAGATACTCTACTGAGCAGCTCTGGTCTAAAGGAAAAGATCATCTTAGTAAAATACAAAGACTGTATTAAAAATGACAAAAAGCCCTATTGATTGCACACAAGAAGTAAGCAGTACAACCAGGAGCTTAATTGAAGGTTTCATGAACTAAGTGGCATTTGAAATGGATCTTGAGAAATGAGCAGCCTCTGGCAGGCTTTCTAACCTTGTTTGCAGAAACAAAACAGAAGTAACCAGACTGCAGCAGGGGCCCTTTACAATGCAATCCCATCTTTAGCCATGGAACTTTATAATTGACAAGAGTTTTACACTGAGTTAGAGCTACTGGTTAGTCACTTTACTATTTTCCAAGATTGCTATGGTACCATGGAAAAAGCACAGGCCTCAGGACTAGGAAGAACTGATTGGAAGCTTTGCTCTTTATCTTACCTATTATGTGAGTTCAGATAAGACCCTTGACCATTCTGAGTAGCCGTTTCCTCATCTTTAAAATGGAAAGGTCTCTAGGTCATTTGTAAAAGTTAAAGATGATTCAATTATAGTGCTTAGGATAATGCTAAGAACATAGGATTCAACTACCAAATTATTATTTAATTATTTTTTGTCATAAATATTGCTTTAACCCATTTTTACAGTTCTGTAGGCATTTATCATCTCTATTTTATAAGAGAGTCACATGTATGACATGTTAAGGTATCTTGGCCAAGACCAGATTGCTCATAAATGGTAGAACCAAGTTCAGAAGACTCAATATTCCTTATATCTATCCCAGTGCCTTTGCCACCACCTGGAATTAACTCCCTTGTTAAGATAAATTAATGAAATATTTGAAATATTAGTTCTGGGCTGAATCATTTCAGTGGATAAGAATCATTCACACTGATGGGGTTTCGTCCAACTAGTCTCCTGTGTTTACTACTCAGATTTCCTGTTTTGACATGATATCTGTCCAGACTTCGTTCATTATTTAAATAACTTTTACAAGCTTTCTCTGTCTGTATAATCATTAATCAGTGCCACAGTCCAGAGCAATGAATCTTGATATTTAGAAGCATTATGTAAAACAAGACAAACAGGCTAATACCTAGGGCTTTATAGCTTAAGCCTTCCTTGACATGGATTTGTGCTAAGTCTTGTCCTTTCTATCAGCTTATGTTTAATTTAAATTTTCAAACTGAAGCAACAAATTGCTTGAAATATAAGAAATTTCATTTCATCTTTAAACCCACTTTGCTTCCTAACACTCATAAACTCAGGCACTGAGCCACACAACAGTCTTTTTTTAATTTTCAAACAAAAGGGTAAGAAAATGACACAACTAAGTGTAAGCATGTGTTTTCTTTCATTACATCAAAGCAGAACTTACATGAATAACAGTAAACACTGCAGAGTGCATGAGTTGAAAAGCAGAAAATGTTTCCATTTGACTTAGTCTGTCTCCTCATTCTACCCATTTTTAAAATCTCCCTTGTCAAATACGTTTCTCCAACCACAACTTATCTTTGCGGGGTGTGTCCCTCTGGGTGTGTGTGAGAGGGAACTCACTGCCATCTCTGAATTATTTACATCTGTTCTACTGAAATGATGATGTCATCAGCAGAAGGGAGTACTACATTGCTGAGGATGAAACCAACTGGATTACCCTTTTCCTTCCAAACCTGACACCAAAACTCCTCCAACATTTTCTTTTCTTTAACCAGAACAAGTATAGCTAAATGTTTCTGCATCATCTGATGTTAGCTTGATATCTCTTCATAGCATTGAAGGTTAGAACCCAACACACCATGACACTGGAGGGAAGACTGACAAGGAGAAGAAGTAACAAAAGAAGTATATCAATTTCTTGTTCTCTTGATAGCTCCTTGCACTATTCCTTGGAAGTAAACATCTTTTATATGTTCCCAATGTAACCTGAACCTGCGATAAACTTTTGCACATTCAAACTTATGATAAAATGTGTAGCTCTACTTTTTTCCTACTCACTTGAAGAGAATTTTAGAAATGTAGACTAGGAAAGGAGTATTGAACTCATTGGGAAATTGAACTTATATTTTTATTTGCTTACTATATTCAAATCATTTATTCATTACGGATGGCCAAACTGAGGTTCAGAGAGGTTAAATTCCTTTCCAAAAATTTGATGCTAGTTAATAGCTGAATTGTGTGTTGCATCCATGTCTTAAAAATTTCGGAGAGTTCTTACTCTACTGCACACACTACTTTCTTTACGCATAGCCATCTCCACAAATATACCATAGCTTTGTTCTGTTTTGTTTTTTTAAGACAAAAACATAAAGTTATGGGGTCTTTTGCAGGGATTCTCTTCCTACAAGCAAGTTTTATGTTTTAGGAAGTTAGACATATAGATTTTATGAATTTCACAGAATTGTGAAATGAAAGAATGTTCATTGTGAAATGAAAGAATGTTCAATGGCTCCCATTCATCCCCCTTCCCATGTATTTTTCTATCTCTCTCACAAATTTAAATTGGTCACTTGTTCCTAACCTGATTCTGTGAAGGCTTTCCTAAAGAGTTCAACTTTCATTGCTCTCCATTTATACTCAACCCTACGTGGTTTAGCCCTAAATGATGCATTTGTGTTGCACATATCAAAGCTGTGGCTTCCAACTAGACCATATTTAACAACCATCTAGAAAGCAGATGAGTCCGTGACACATAGCTACTTCTAGTGCCTTGTAAGGGCATAACTTCTCAATTGTATATGAATTTGAAGAACTGAATCAGTACTTTGATGACTTTAAAGAGTGGCTGTGACTTCCCAAATTACTCTGAAATATTCCTTGTACCTGGTTTATTAATTAGGTACATGGTGGGAGAGACTCAACCCCTTCTCTAGGTCTGAATGCTATTACTTCATTAGTATTCTTGTCTCCAAAAGACCTTGATAGATTTAGCTGAGCCAACAGTCTTCACAAACATTGATGTTTCATGCACATCATAGTTTAGGAAGCTTTGTTTCTCTCTTAATGGCTGAGAATAAAACTTTAAAGGAAAACATCACCACAGGAAGTCTAACATTGCTCGGGAATGAATAATCTGTGGCTGCCAGAAAGCATTACTTGATAATCAGTTTGAATTTTCTTTTGCTCTTTAGTTTCATCCCATTAAGCATTTCTTTTATTCCCTTGGACCACCCCAGACTATTGTTCTTCCTCCTGGCTGTCTCTATATCTTTCAAATATTTGGCAAGCTTCAGCTTTTGATTGATCTTTTTTTCCCCCCACCTCCTCAAGTGCTAACTTCCATCTTCAATGGATTCCTGTCTATTGTTCTTTGAGATTAAATCAATGAATATTACAAAAGCTAACGAATTATTTAACAAGCTCTTTTACCCCTCCCTTCACCTCCCCACAAAGGTGGTTTTTTTTTTTCCATCTTATCTCTTCCCTTCCAAAAGTACCATATACCTTAATTAAATTATTACAATTCTTTTGAGGATTATGAATAAATCTCCATTTGTTTTCTTTATTAGCATTCGATCTGCTTCTGTTAATTGTGTAAATGTTCCCCGTAGGCAGAAAAGCAATATAACTCAAATGAAGCAGGGCTTTTTGTTAAGGAGAGTCAATTTGATTAACATCACCGTCAATATGATGAATGGAAGCATTTTGGAACAAGTTGCCCAGTAACTTGAAATTTACAATGTAATGTGTGTGTCATTAGAACTAGAACAATAAATTCAACAATGTATCATAGATTGATCTGGAATGCTCTTTATTTGGGGATAAAATAATGATTCTTTGCATTTACATAATATCATTCGTTCTTGGATTCAATGCTTATAAATACACTTTGTCATCTTGATGCTTAAATGACATGGAAACAAGTGAATTTCACCAGTGCTGAAGAAGTAACATAGTAATTTAGAGATCTGGATTCAGGGCTTAGTGTGATAGAAATTGATTACCTCTGTATGGCTAAAATGATGTAGTTAATAAGAAAGGATTTATAGCAAATATAAGTAAATGTTCATGGAACTAATTAAAATGCAAACCACGAAATTGCAAATTTCCAACTATAGACTTCCACTGTGTCAACCAAATGTTTACCAATATAACAGTGGATAAATGTCCGATTAACAAATTTTCTTGTGAACAAGAAGTAGATAGAAGAAAATGTAGCTAAGGATTAGGTTAAGAGCACTATAAAAATAAACTTTCTTCTAAGAGGCGAATGATCATTAATAGATCCCTCATCTTCTAGAAACTAACGTTCTAGAGTTTAGGAAAGCAGAACATAAAGAACATATTTTTGGTTTTATTTGGTGTTTTCTGTGGTTATTATTTTGTTTTGTGTATTGCTTTCTTTCTTTTCTTATTTTCCTGAGCAAGCTGGGGACCCAATTTGTTTACTAGGAAAGAGAAGGTAATTTATAAGAATAAAACCCCATCAAGTGAAACATCAATAAAAGAAAGAGAGACAAAGAAAGAAGAGTCTGTTGTGAATCATTTGTTTATCTGACACAAAAATGAAATTACTATAACCATGAAACAGAGAAGAAGCAGTAACTAAATTAATCTGTTTTATATGAAAGAAAAACATTAAAGAGATATATAAAGACTTCACATATAAAACCTAGCTACTTCTTCCCCAGTCTTCCTACAAAGCAGCAATCTGATTCTTAAAATTAAGAAGTTTATATAAATCGACATCAAATTATGACCAACCAATAGCTGCCTTTCATTGAAACCCTCTTGGTTTCATCAACAATTGTTAAGATATCTAGATGTCTCACTTTTCATTTTAATTTCACTGCCTTCTATTTATGACCTCTAAGACTTACTGTTAGTCTCTTTAAAGAAACAACTATATGTTTGTGTTTTGTCAAACTGACACGCAAACAAAACATAGACTTTTTAAGAGACCTAAAATTAATGTAGAGTCAAAAAAGTAATAATTTTGTTGTAGACTAAAAAATTGGTTCCAGGCTATAAATTCTTGGAGGTAAATGAAGCTTTTAGTATGAAGATAAATTATATACAAACACAGAACAAAAAATCGAGCATCTTTGGGGGAAAGAGAAGCTGGAAAGTACTTTGGGTGTGTGTGTGGGGCGGGGTGGGGGGAGAGAGTAAATCAACCCTAATCAAAATCTCCAAACACTCTTTCCAAAGTTACTTTACTTTTCCCTCTATTTTTTCAATGCAGTATAAAAGATGCTAAAGAATAAAAATATGGAAAAGTCAGTGGGTTGGGTTCCTTTCTACTTTGAAACATGTCAGGCCTGTCTTGTTAGGGTTAAGATTAAATCAAAGGAAAGCCCATCAAGGAAGAAAAACAATAGATTTGAATGGCAGGCAAAGAAGAGGGCACTCTAGAAATGCATGGGCAAGGCTGAAAGCAAATTAGGAATGATAGCCAACTGAAGACAGAAACAGTGAAACTGTGATTCGAAATGTATCAGCCCTGAGGTACCTATATTCTGAGGCAAACATATTTCTTTAAATCTTGTTCTAAGTCACATCTAATGAGACAGTAGATACAGTCAATATATTTATGGCATTTTAAAAATGTTGCCTTTTTAATTTATGTACTTGTATTATACATTCTTCCAGGATTTGAAATACCTGTGTGATTTTCTTTCTTTTTTTAAATTTGAAAACAAATAAAGTGGAAAAGTATATGTCCTCTTTTGATTTTCTTAACAGTATATTTGGAAGGCATGGATGTCTTGATGATGAAACCCAAGAAATTGTTTACCTGGTAGCATTGTGTCTTTATTTCATGTTAAGTAACCAGGACAAAAATAAAGGCTGTGATTTCATAGGTTTGAGATTGAAAAGGCGTCTTTATAGAGGTTAAGGCCACAGACTGCAGCAGAACATTTTTTGTATTGTTTCAATATTTTCATGTTTCTTGAGTGAACTTGGAGTACTATCACTTTTTTCCAGGGCACACATTTAATATCATCCTTGTTTGGAGCATTCGGATTCCCGAAGAACAAAACAAATGAGCTACCCATGAAAAGGGAGGGAGAGGGGAGATTTATTTATTTCTATTATTTATTTATTTATTTATTTATTTATTTATTTATTTATTTATTTATTTTGCCCTGGCTTCTGCATTTTTTAAATCCTATTCCTCCTCCCTCGGCAATAGTCTTTTCCCTCAGATAAGTGAAGAGACCCATTTCCAAACTCAGCTATTCTGCTGTCCCATCTCCCTTCTGGGTCCTTGTCCCTTTGCCCTGAGCCTCCATCCAGAGGAGAGATTCCAGGCCAGGGAGCTTTCCTTTCTTTCTCCTTTCCAGAAGCTTCTTGTGTCAGCACAGTTGCTTATGTCTTTAGTCCACGTGTGCCCCTTTACAAAAATGTCTACTGACCCTGACCTTTGGAGAGGGCGAAGGGGGTTTTAGCTAAAAGGGAGGAGATGGAAGGCTGGACAGTCTCCACGGCACCCAAGGACCCTAACATTTCTCAAGGTGCCTCCGCTCTCTGTTTGCCCAATGACTGTTTCCCAAGCAACTGGAGCTGCTAACTCTGCAGCAGAGGGAAAGAAAAGGAAAATAGTTTTCAAAGAGTAAATTATAACTCATAAAAGGGGAAGGAGGACGTGTCTTCTTTCAACCTAACTTTCCTTGGCAGAGTCGCCTTTAAGAATTCTCTTTAAATGAGAGCTCGGTTCTGGCAGGCTTGCGGACGCACTACCCTTTGTTCACGAGTGATTATTTAAGCTTCCCAGTGTAGCCTCACAGCACAGGTTTTAAGGAAGCTTTTTATTTTCTGTGTTCTTTCTTCTTATCCGTAAACAAATTTTTTCTCCCCAAAACTACATCACTTCCAAGGACCTGAGCTACGTCCAATATTGTCTTTATGACTGCCTTAACGCTTAAAATACTTGTTTATCACACACACACACAGTCATATATAAATTAAAGAGTGTGTTTAAATGCATCTTTCCTTTCAAGATCAGTGCATGACTTTTGATGTGATATTTAATTAACAGCAATACAGCAGAAGGTAGCTGATTTTTAGAAGCTAGAAATCCACATACAGGCGGAGTCTCCCTTCCCTTCTCATTATCTTTTGTGTGTGTGTTTTTAATTAAATATCCCCGGGTCCTGGTGATACTGCAGATGTTTAACACAATACCCATTTATTAGAAAGGCTTTATACTTATCACATCTTAAAGATGGACTTATCTGCTCTTCCTTTCAACCGCATGTCTCAGATTAATATGCATTGTGAGAGAACATATTTGACAGGTTCAGAAGGTTGAGCAACAAGGAGATAACATTACGATTCCCAATGGAATTGGAGAAAGGGGCAGAGTGGCTGCACTAAGTCATAGTCAATAGTTCAGTTTCAATGAGTACACGTGCTATTATCTTACAGGCATGAAAGGAGAGGGGAAAGATAAGAGAGCTGTATTTTCCACCTGTTGGTACATGCATGGGTTTATTCTAATCCCCACATCTCTCCATGCCCTTCATGAGAGCCTATTCATTTAGCTCCCATGGGCCCACTGAGCTTGGGTAGTTTAACTGACTGCTAATGAGACAGAAATCTTTTCATTTTGAGGTTCATAACAATCCCAGTTCACCAAATATCTCAGCTGCCCCATTTTGGTCATATTGGAGAGGTGGCCAGCCATTTTCCCTTTGGCTCTGTGTGGTCTTTGTCACTCAATAGCTCCATCTGCCTGTGCTGCAGAGCAGCCTGGGTGACAGCAGGGTCACCAGGCAGGGCAGCTCAGTGTTGAGGCTTCCACCCAGTCACCTCCCCCTGTCAGCCTCTGTGCAGGGGAAATCTCCCGAGTCACTGCCCCACGCCCTACCCACCACCCCTACACAAGCATCTGCCTGTGCGCAGGTGTGTTCGGAGAATGGTGGAGTCAACGCTGTAAGAACAAAGCTGACAGCCTTGGTCAGTGACATCTAGCATCACTCGCAAAATTTCATTTTCCTCCAAAACCTTTTTCCATTGGTGCCTGCCAAAGAGAGATGCCTTTTTGTTTTGTTTTGTTTTGTTTTGTTTTGTTTGTATGAGAAGTTCAAGGTAAAAACAGAAATGTTTATTGGACCAGGAAATGTGGTACATTTGTCCCTAGGGAAACAGGAACACTGGCCACTTTCTACTTACACGAGAACTAACCTTTGTGATGAATTTGCTTAGGTTTTAAAGGGTCAATGTTCTCTCTTGATTTCCACACATCAGCTGTATTCTTCCATTTTGGCCTCGACTTTTAGTTCCCTTTCTATTCTGTTCTTTTCTCAATAGGATAGCTATTTTTATATAAATAAAGAATCTCCAAAATCTACCTTGTATCAGGATGCTAAGAATAAACATGAGAGGTGTAAAAGGGGCAGGCAGATGCCACTTATATAAAACACTTCAGGTGAGAAGTATTTTATTTTCTCCCTCTAGTTTTTCGTTCCAGTTAGACTGTCTACCTGACAGAGCATGGTGTACTTACATTGTAGACACAAAACTTGTCCTTGATGTAGACAGTTCCACAGGCTAGCAGAGGAGAAATGTGTGAAACTCAGTGCAGTGTGTGATCATCAGGTCTAGTCTAAGTGCACTGGGAGATTTGGAGTAAAAAAATCAAAGAATGAATAGTTCATCATAATAAATATGGATGCTACCCAAGGCAGGACAACACTGTGCATTAGAATTCGGAGGTGGGAAAAGACAGGATTCATCTAGGAAAAGTGGGGGAGCAAATCAAACACTGCAGGAGTATATGGGTGCTGGGGCAGATGACATGTGTCACGAGACATATTGAGGCCAGGTCTCAAATCTCTTCATGGTCCTTGCTGCATAATTTTTACATTATCCTAAATAACACACAAGACCTTTGGACGTGAAGGTGTTGTGTGTGTCCTGGGAGATGTCAGGTCAGAAGTATGGTTTATTTGAAGCCTCAGTGGAAGAAATTTGCATTCCAGTTGAAAGAACATAAGGAGAGTCATTCTCCACCTTCTTGAATGTCACAGAAGACCACAGGACTGAGCTGGTGAGCAAGGTTCAGTATCAGAAAACTGTCTGGGAGGGGGACAGAGAGGAGTCACAGAAGATGAGAAAGTACCAAGTATCAAAAGAACAAATGATCCTATTTCAGATATCAAAGTGGTTTGGAAAGGGAGCATGGGTACTTTGGGCTGATCACTCAAATGTTGATATTCTCCTTATTTTCTTCTCATTTATATCACTGCCTTTGGGTAACAGCATCCCTCCTTACGACTTCTCTGTGATCACTGTTGCACAGCACTTTGTGAGCTGGAGCAGCGAGTAAGTATTACGTTCAGGAGACAGAAGCAGAGTCGGCGCTTGGATGATGGGGAAGGAGTAAAGAATCAAGCACATGGAATTGCCAATTAGTGATGGAAGTCATGGGCAGCTTTCCTTAAATTAAAACATGAAACTTTCAATGGGATCAATTCTTATATTGGTGATAATGTCTCTTAAGAGTTAAAAGACAGATAACACCGAATTTGCCAGTTTATTTTTATTTTGAAAATGAACATGATACCCCTAGAGGCCACAGACTATCCAGCTGGTTTCCTTAGGTCAGTTAACAGCCTTCACATCACAGGAAAGAGGAAAGCTAACTGGTGAGTGGGGGAAACTGTTACCAAAAGATCCACATGGGAAGGATTTATCCAGCAATGACAGGTTGTGCGAAGATGATGTGAGATTGTCAGACACTTTGATGACCCTTTCTTTCAGTCTGGCTTATGTAACTTTTGAAGGAGCACATGGCTTGATAGGAAGCCAGCCTGGGAATGAATTGACAGCTGAGGAAACATTAATAGCATCTGCAGCCACAGGACACTGCTACAGTAAGATTTGTTGTAGGAGAGACATGACAGCTTTAATAACAACATCTTATTGATATGGGCTTCCTGAGCATGGATGGGGGGCGGGAAGGCAAGTATTGCTATGGCTGCTTGGCAGAAAGTGTTTGCAGTATAAGTTAGGGGCTTTGATGGAACACCCTGGGCTACGGATGAAGCAGTACGAGAAGGAGAATGGACACGCTGCTGCAATGAAGAAAGGGCGTGGGGTACACGCCACACCTTGGAGTGTGCACCTCAACTCCATTTTTAGCAGAAGAGCTATCACATGGCAATCGCAGCTTAGACTTCCTGTGTTCCCATTTGAGACACCGATGGATGGTTAACGCTAGGGTGACTTTGCAGAGATGGTGTAATAATAACAGGTTGAAGTGGGGTGAAATCTATCTGATTGCACGGGAGAAACACACACTGTACTTAGATTCATGCTCCTTATAATAAGCTAATAATAATAATATTAACTAAAAAAATCTATTTTAGAATTATTGTAAAAATGTATTGATCTGTGATTTGTGACTACACGGGCCTATTTTTATTTGAGTGGCTTTATTTATTTTAAGCCTCGAGATCACAGATCCTCAAATATTGATTTGATTGTTTTAAAATGGAGAAACTTTATAGAGAACTATCAGGTCTAACTGCGGAAATCAATGCAGGATATTTTTCTAGCATGTTACAATCACAGTTCAGAATAGCCTTGATTTGGTGCATTACCGTATTTTTTTTTCCTGCCTCCAGGGACAGTTTGTATGCTAATCCAAATCTTTCAAGGCAGGAAATGAGGTGTCTGGTCTGGTAAAGAAAGTCGTTCGTCAGAGTTACAGTTCTTCCTGGTTAGGGGTATAAACGGAAACATCTAAATAGTTTAAGAAAGCTGATCTTATGATATCCCTGGAAAAGCTGTCATAACACTAGCGTAAACCATCATTTACTCTCTACTTCCCAGGACCTAAGTACTTCAAGGTTTGGGATGTATAAATGGGTTCTACTTTTATGAAAAGATGTAAAGCATTTGTGTTTCTTTTGATCTAATTCGTGGTGACGCCTGTGTGAGTGGAGAGAGAGGTAGAGCCCCATCAGAAGAAAAGAAAGTATCTGGTTCCACTTCCTTCCCAGCTATTGTCCCTGCGATTTTAAGGGAGATTTCTTTTTCCTTTCTTAATGCAGTTATACCCCATTTGGACAGCTCTGAAGGCGTTGCTGGGTTTAACATGTGACATCACACTTACTGCTAAATCTTGTCCACTACAACCAAGATAATTCCAGCCACTACAGAGGACAAAAAGAATTATGATCCTCAATTTTCTGTCTTCGAACAACTTACTCTAGTGTTGAAGAGAAAGCATATATGACTATTTTACCACATATTTGGGGGCTTCGGCATAGATTCAGTCTATGTGCTTAGCAGCCGCACTCGACACTTTGTTATTTAGCACCTGAGTGACTGTAGTCCTGTGCCTTGGTATTTGTAACTATAAATGGTGTTAACAGTACAATATACATCGTAGGGTTTTTCTGAATATTCAATTAGTAAATATACATAAAGTGATGAGAATGGTATCTACATACTTGGTAAATACATATGAATAAGAAAGTGTCAGAGGGTGAGAACTCTGATAAAAGTAGGATAGCAAATAGGTTGAGAGAGGACTGGCCCTAGGTGAAGTCAGGGGAGGGCTCCCTGAGGAGAAATTATTTTCGCTGACAGCCAAATGACTCAAAAACTAGCTGGCTCTGTGCTCCATATGTAAGGCAGGTGGCTAAATAAGGGAAATGAGCAACAGCACGATCGCATGGGCTTCATGGAGGCAGCGGACTTCAGCACACTGTTTGGATCAGCTGAGAGAAGAAGAATGGTCAGCCTAGGCTTGCAACAAATGCAAAAGCTCCAAGATGGAAAACTCAATGCAGGAAGTATGCTAAGTGGGTTTTAGTATATCTACCTGTCACTAATGGATAGTGGATACAGAAGAATAAGAGACAAGGTGAGGAGATAAACTGAAACAAGACTGTAGAGGGCATTCTCTCTCAGAAACTTCTTAATATGTCACATAGATTTCTCGTACAAAAATGAAGTTATTTATGGTTTATGGGATGAAAAAATAAATCATTTGACTATAATTAAACTGGTCCCCATCTCAATGACTGCCCCCTGGGGGCTTGGGGAACGGTGCCCTTGGTAAATATTTATTGACTAAGTGATTGATGGGTTCGTTGGTTGGTTAGTTGATTCATTATACAAGATCTGGAAAACTAAACGCTGAATAAATTTTTAGGAAAGAAAAAGAGGAAGGGATAATGGACCATAGTAGTGATAATAATGATGTAAAATTTGGAGGTGAGAAAATATAAAGGAGAAATCAATAGTACTATGTTAATGTGAAAGGCATCAAAGAGAGACAAATCAAACCTGAACAAGTACACAATAATAAGAAAATACCAAGGGGGCCCTGGCCAGTGTGGCTCAGTAGTTAGAGCACCAGCTGGTTCACTGAATGGTCGTGGGTTTGATTCCTGGTCAAGGGTCAAGGGCACACAACCAATCCATGTGTCTCTCTCACACAGATGTCTCTCTCTCCCCCCCTCCATTCAACCCTCTCTAAAAATCAATGGAAAAAATATCCTTGGGTGAGCCACATCTAAAAAATGCATATATTTTCTGATATACACTGTGATGAAAACACTGTGATGTACAAACAGAATTATCTTTTAAAAATAGCAGAAACACAGAGCTCAGTGAGCAGGAGAGCCAAAATATATAGTTTTATTTAATGAAATAAGTAATCATTCAGCCCTCTTCATTTCTTCCATCCTTATAGATGTGTTATCTGTTATCATGGTTTTAAAAAATGATTGAGCTCAGTTGAATATAACAAATATTGGTTGAATCACCAATAGACACTATACTAAGATGAATAAAACATACTTCCTTCACCCCTACTAGAGTGGATAGGAATAAAAGAGAACCAGCAACACCACACACACACACACACACACACACACACACACACACAGTAGTGGGGATCCAGGAAAAACTGATACTGATACAATGAGAGTACACGTTTTCAAGAAGGTGAAGAGGTTATTCAAAGAACATGTATGCATTACTTAGATACAGACAACAGTGTGGTTGGTGGTGGCCAGAAGAAAGGGGGGTGGGGGCTAGGTGGAGGCGGGCAAAGGCGGTAAAAATGGGGACATCTTAATAGTGTCAACAATACAAATAAAGAAAAACATTTTCAAAAAGAGTTCCCTCAGTCATTTAGCAATATAAATTCTATTGAGAATAAAAGCTAAGAAACTGCCCTTCAGATATGTCATTAGGAGGTCATCACTGACCTTTGAAGGACAGAGTGAGTAGAATACTGGGAATGAAGGCCAAAGTGCATCTTTTGTTTCCTCCTCCTTCACTCCCTTGAGCTTTCAAGAAAAGTCTATCAATAAGCAAAAAGTCATGATGTTAATACTTTCTATAATGCTGGAAATAAATTATGATGACAAATTCCCATTTTTAAAAATAAGATAACCAAAAGCATTTAGAAGATAATCAGACTGTTAAAGTGTCACATCTCCCCAAATAAAATGACCACCAAAATAAAACTTCTAAATTTATATAGTAATGCATAATAAAAGGTATAAGACAATTACATTTTCTGATATGTCATGCCAGATATCATCTCCAAAAAAATAGAATGTGTAAATAAACACAGTATAGCTTTTTAAAGATAATTTTTATTTATCTTAAAGGGCAAATTTAATACTAAATAAGAAGGAAAAGGACAAGGGTTTGAAAGTCAAGTGAAGTATATTTCTTTAAAAAGCTTATTTTGACATTCCTAAATGGGTCAGCCACAGAACCTTGAGTGGCCCTATGAGATTAATGATTGCATCAATGGCAAAAACAAGCACTATTTGTTAAGCACCTTTCCTCCTCAATACTTTAACTACACTTGGGACAGAGAAAATGGGGATGAAAAGAAAGCCTAGTCTAACCCTATTCACTATATATATTCTTTTTCTCTTTTTAACTTTTTTTTCAATTCAATGAGAAAAGAATCAACAGCAAGAAATAGTCTTTTCCAGACAGTACTCCAAAAATCAATAATCAATCTTGCCAGAAGAAATTCAACAACATTTTCAGTACTATTACAGATTAGACAGGCTATATTGATAATAAAAAGCCCTATGCCCAGTGTTTTATATACTGTGAAAGGAAGAATCTTTATTATTGCATGAAGCCTCTTAACCTCATGACACTCAGCCAAAAATAATCTCTTCCTTCTCTGACCTCTTTAGAATTTTACATTTCAAATAGAAAGTGAGAACTTCTGGTTACACATAGAAGATTAAATACATGAGAGATTTCTCTGCTTCTTCCAGAAATCCCATTCAAATCAGAGTAAAGATAAATCCAGGACACAAATAGGAAGTGAGCTATCTAGCTATAAAGAGAAGTCAACAATTGATTGAAAAATGGGTGAAACCAATGAGAAGCCAGTTCTATCATGCAGCAGGAGCTGAGGGCAAGTGATTTTAAAACTATAGTTATAAATGCTCATATACTGAGATTCTAGATACCATGGAAGGCATAGAACTGAAAACTAAGAGTCTACCTGAAAGTCTTCATGGAAATTGTTTAAACAACTGGCCTCTTCCCAGAAACTGGTGATTTATTTTGTGCATAAACTGGATCAGAGAGTGCCCAGATTTTAGCACACCTGGCACAGAGAAAGGGTGAGGCATTAGTCTGGAAAGTCACTGTTTGATGACACCCCAAACCTTCTTGATTCCACTCCAATGCTAGAATGTCCTTTGTATGGCTAAAACTCCTACCCATGAGTTTGGAGTAGTTTTCCCTGGAAAACCTCTACAGCACTCATAAAAAACCTATAAATACTGACTTTTGATCCCTTAAGGAACCATCTGGATCCTCCCAATACCCCCACAGTGAAGTCCACTGGTCCTTAAGACCTACCCACTTATACAGAAAATTAGAGGATTAATCTAAGAGATCCAGCCTCCTGAATGTTAACATCCATCTCATGGTTTACTTCCCATGGAACTAAACCTGGGGTACAATGGCTCAAGAAAATTTTCTAAAAGATTACAACATTATTTTCCAGATCAAAAGGGCTTGCTAAGGTCCCAGTTTAATAAATGAGAAATTACCCAAAGCACATCAACATGCAAATTCATAAAGCAAGGGAAAAGAAAAGACCCAAAAAACTTCCGGAAGAGATATAAATCAGATAACATAAAAAGCATCAAGAAACACAAAGGCACTAAACTTCATAGCAACAACATTCAAATCTAGAAGATGATAAAGTGATTCCCTCAAAATCTGAGGGTAAAAAAGTATAGTTTTTAAACTATACTTGTAAATGCTGCCAAATTGTCAGCTAAGCATGAAAGCAGAATAAAACATTTCTCATATATACAAATTTGAAAAGAAAAAAAAAAAAAAAAAACCATCTCCATTCCTACTTTTTTTCAAGAAGCTACTAGTATGTGTGTGTTGCCAAAACAAGAGAGGAAGCAAAAAGAAGACACTGGATTCAATAAATAGGAGATCCAGCAAAGAATAGGAATGAAGTGAAGTCCCAGGACAAAGACTGCATCAGGCTCTAGCATGAGTCCAACAAGGAGCAGGAGGGAGGGACTTTTTTTTAGAGGTTTCTTGGCAAACGGTGGAACCATCGCCCTACCTGAAATGTTTCAGTGTTCAGAAACTGTATATTAGTTTGCTTGCGTTGCCATAACAAAGTATAACTGACTGGATGGCTTAAACAACAGAAATTTATTTTCTTCTAGTTTTGAAGGCTAAATCAAAGTGTCATCAGGACTGGTTTCTCCTAAAGCCTCTGTCCTTGGTTGTAGATGGCTGCTCTCTTGCTGTCTCTCCACATAGCTGCCCCTCTGTGCACATGTGTTATTGATATTTCTCCTTCTTCTTATAAGAACACCAGTCATATTAGATTAGGGCCCCATTCTAACAGCCTCAATCACCTCTTTAAAGACCTTTTCTCCTGTTATATTCTGTTATATTGTTATATTTATATTTATAAATTTATATTTATACTGTTATAAGTATATATTTATATAATAAAGTTATATTTATACTGTTATATTCTGAGGTGCTGGGGGTTGGGATTTCAACATACGAATCTTAGACAGTCATATGTTAGCCTATGAGGCAGGGGTTATGATTCCGCTGGGAAATATAGAAAGGAAATGTAATCAAGGTATAATACATCAACAAGTTGCAATAAGATAAAACCTGAATATCAATGGAATCAACATTGTCATGTAACTGTAATGGGGAAACACATGAGAAGATTTGGGAAAGAAATAGCTTGTGGAAGAATATCATGAGTAAAACAGGTGGGTCAGAGGAATGTTCTTATTTTGCAATCAGTCTTGTAGTACTATTTGATTATTAAATATATATTTTGACCAAAACATTACAACATTTTTGAATAAAGTAATGTGTCATAAAAAGGGGCAGACTATTACATGTATAAACACTTTAGCTTTACTCTTCGATCACAAGGCCCTTGAGTGCTGGGTCCACGTCTTATTCATCAGGCTCTCGCTGTATTCTTCATGTACTACCTAACAACTCTCCACCTAGAATAAACTGTCACTCAAGAAAAGCTTCTGGAAATAAAACATAGCATTATTTATTTCTCCTAATACTTAGCACCCAATTTTACTGAATAACCCAATTATTATGAATTGAATACATTCAATAAATATTGGCTATATAAAGAAATTAATCATAAGGAGAATGTTAGGAGATACTGATAACCATGTGGTAAAAATTGTTGCAGACTTAGGCAATCTCAAGTAGAAAATAATTTAATGAATGAAAAGGTGGAGGAAAGAGAGAAATCACTGAATTTATTTAACAATAATACATGTAATCTGATGTTATCGACTGAATGCTTGTGTCTCCCTGCCCCCTCCCCCCCAATTATATGTTGAAACTTAATCCCCAGTGTGATAGTATTTGGACATGGGGCCTTTGGGTGGTGATTAATCATGAAGGTTAAGCCCTAATTAATGGGATTAGTGCCCTTATAAAAGAGATCCCAGACTCCAACATGTGAAGACACAGCAGAAAGATGACCATCTATGAACCAGGAAACAGACTCACCAGACACCAAAGCTGCTGGCACCTCATTCTTGGACTTCTCAGCCTCCAAAGCTATAAATGTTTGTTCTTTATTAGCCATCCAGTCTATGGTATTTTCTTATAACAGCCTAAATGGACCAAGAGAACAGACCATTCAACCTTTACCACACGAAATCAATTCTCCATGCTTTGCTGTTTTAATGTTCCTTTTCAGTTCACTTCTCTACAATACCACAAGTGCTTTTGGCTAATAATTCCAAAATGAAATTAAAAAATATATATATATTTTTAAATCAATTTTCAACAGGATCTAAAATAGGCAGATATATTTGTGCTTACTCTTTAGCCAAATCCCTAAAACAATAATTGTATTCACGTCAAACTGAGAATAGTTAGGCTATTCGGATTACTTTCCTAGTGACTTGGAAAGTCCTAGTAAATAGGCTGCTCACCATAAAGAGGACAGTGGAGGCAGAGATGATCTGGGAAAGTATTTATGAGCTAAAAACACTTACTTTGTGGCTGCAGAATAAAGGCAGCTGGATGAAAAATAAAGTAGGAGATAGTTGCCTTAATGGAGGAAAGAAGAAAGGGAGGGACAGAGGTTGAAAAAGAAAGAAATCTTGGCAATGATGGAAATATCTAATATTTTAAAATGGGAGTCTAGCCCTGGCCAGTTTGGCTCAGTGGTTTGGGCCTGAGGACCAAAGAGGCCCAGGTTCGGTTCCCACTAAGAGCACAGCACGTACCTCGGTTTCAGTTTGTCCTCAGCCCCAGTTGGGGTCATGTGGGTGGCAACCACTTGATGTTTCTCTCTCTCTCTTCCTCCCACTCTATCTCAAGATAAATGCAAAAATGTTCTTGGGTGAGGATTAAAAAAAAACGGGGGGGATTCTAGTCTGAGTTAGACTAGCAGCGTGAGGATGGCCTGGTACTGAGTACGGAGGTTTTTCCTAAAGACCAGGAAAGAGATCTAGCAATGGAGCAAAATGATCAGCAAAAGCTAATAAACAGGCAGGATTTATCATCACAAAGTTGGATTGCTAACTTCCAATTTGTTTTTAGAAACTAGCACCTAAATTCAGTTTTATTTTGAACAGAAAACATTTTTTAAAATTTTAGAGAAATGTTGAAGCAAGGAAAGACCATAGCATTCATCAAATTGAGGGACACATATTATTAAGCAAAATACATTTATAAAGAAAACCAGTAATATTAGAGAAAAGTCAAGTATTCCATATATATATAACAGGGGCATTTAAAATATATGGAACCAAAGTCATTCTCTAACAGTTGGTGTCAGATTACTTTTTGCCATTATGTGATTAGCCTAAGTGTTCCAATTCATCTACAAAATGAAAGGGTATTTTCCCCCGAGTAACCTCAGGTCAATCTTCTTTCCATAAATTGATTATACAACTGGAAATGATTTAGCAGTGATCTCACCATAGCTTAAATCTATTCCAATATATGGCATTCATGAACATTAGAAGACTGATATATTCATTAAAATGCAGAGCATTAATTCTTTAATATTTATTTAAATAGGGGGGGGGAAAAACCTTAGTGGCACAAATGTAGATTAGTTGAAATAGAAAATTATGTCTCAAAATGCAATACACACTTTTGCTATACATATCAGACAAAGGATTTAGAGTAAAACATGACTTATTTTCTCTGTCAAAAATTACAAATTGTGCATCCTTTAGCAAATACTAATTATACCAATGGGATTCATCCAAATAATGTGGTTAATTCTTACTACACCAGCACATCTATTCTATCTCTGAGGCTTAACTAAAAAAGGGTATAATAAACCTTCTTTCTACCCATACATAAAGTAAAGATAATACATGGGACTGTTAGCTCTATCTAGTTCTATATTTACAAAGAACAGAATGTGTTACATTGCACTATTCTAGACAGTGTGGGCAGGTGCCACGTGGTTGAGGGGAAAAAATGAAACATTCATGAAACAATTTAAGGGTAAGATAACAGATGATGAAAGAATGCCATTTTGTGTCATCTATATTGACAATCAGAGAACAATGAAGCACTAAGTACCAACTGTACAACAAATAAACAACATTTAAAATGAGTTAGAGAATGGAGAGACAAAGGAACACAAGATTTAATGTTCAAGGTTTAATGAACATTGTTAAGAAAACCCAAAGATACTCCCTGCTCACCACCCTCTACATATTTATCTGGGACCATGTGGCCTTCAACAATATCTATAACACCATATATTTACATTGCTTTTTACATCTTTCATCTATGACTTTGGGCATATGCTACTGTCACTACTGTCCATATACAAGAACAAGACTTAGTAACATAAGGTGACCTTCTTAACACCACACAAGAGCAAAGTGTAAGACCTCCTAGCTTTACCCATGGCCCTAGCACTACTCAGCTAGATGTGTGACCTAATAAGAGGGCATGTGAGCAACAGAGAAATGAGGAAGACAACAGAGAATGACTTTACAACATCTAAGTGTCAAATGTTCTCCTGAGATAATGATGGCAATCATTTAGAAGAAATTATCCATTACTTGTTCCTCTGAGTTACAGGGAAGAAAGGAGGGAAAAAGACAAGTGATGAGTTATTATGAGAGAGTTTACCCTCTGGGTTAGTGAGAGTGACCTGTTTTAAATGGCATGCTTTTTCCTAGGTGCCCTCCTGTGTGTGGAGTGGATAGGGAGCCCCTCACCCCTGCTCTGTGTACAAAATGAAAAACTATAAACCAAAATGGCCAATTGAGGTGTTAACAACTCGCTTGTATTTATAGTGAAAATATGAAAAGCTAGTTGCCTCTTAGGGAATGCTCGAACTGTACAGAGTAGTCACATGTGTGTAGATTGCTCCCTCTAGACCAGACTTTTGGCCTAAGTAAAACCGTAAATAAATTTGCATTTATCTCCGTTGTTGGAGGAAGCCAGCTGAGCTCAAAGGGGAAACAGTCCTTTGTAAATGTATAAAAACCCCAATTCCAAGGGAAACATGCATTTTTTTTTGTTTTTTTTTTATCCTCACCTGAGGACATTTTTCCATTTTTGTTGTTGTTGTTGTTCAGATAGAGTGGGAGGGAGAGAGAGGAAGAGAGAGAGAGAGAAACATCGACATGAAAGGGACACATCGAGTGGCCGCCTCCCGCACTACCCAACCAGGGCCGGGGACAAACTGCAACCGAGGTACGTGCCCCTAGCGGGAACCGAACCGCCGAGCCAAACCAGCCAGGGCGAAACATGCATTTTTTAAATTTAGTCCACGTGGTGGGCCCCTGGGCATCTCCTCTGCCCTAAATTGTTTTGTTTATCCTTTCTTCTGCCTTGCATTTGCTACCAAACGGGGTCAATTCATAAGGAATGCAGATCTGCTGGGAAGAATACGCTACAGACCTCTCTCATGTAGCTTTATTGGACCTGTGGACCCTGATGGGAGATATCATGTATTTTTCTGTCAGGAAAAGTCATCAAAAATGACTTGAAGATGCACAGGGAACAAAAATATCCAAGGGAAGAAGATAATATATTTACTTGGTCACTTTCTGACCACAAATAAGCCTTTTAGGAGAAGGAAAAACCTGGAGAATTCAAGGAAACAACTAGAGGTAATAGAATTCACTCTTTGGAATACACAGCATGTCATTCCGACACTGTTTGCTGCACTCCACAGTAGTAATGTTTTTTCTGCCACTGAACAGATCCATCTCCAGAGCCCTCTTGGAACTGTCAATATAGTCATTATCAATTATGTAATGCAGGGGGGAGCAAAGATTAATAATTCAGAGCTAAGACATCACCGTGATTTATAATCTTGCATGTAACTGTCTACAGCTAGCATTGGGAATCTGTCATTAAAAGGCATTAACTTGAGAAAATTAGAGTTCTGTATTGATCACCAAACACGTATAGTTTATTGTGAAGTGATGCTTTAATTTATATTCCAAGCAAGGCTCTAGGTGAATACCATTTGCATAGGGAGGACTGCATCCTGAAGCCATCTGGTTCCACAACATGACAGTAGCTGCAAGTAAGCACCCTCTCTAAATAATTCTAAATGTATTCCTGTTGTGGTGGGCAGAGATTGAACCCATCACCACTTGTGCAGGGTAGCATGTGACTAAGGCACAATTTTTAACCCAAGTGATACTATTCTGAACATACAGAACTTGGGACTTGATGGATGACGTAAAGAGAATATTACCTTCCCACAGCCCTGTCTTTTTGGGTAGGTGAATCGCCCCCCTGCTCTTTGCTTTCCATACCTCTCTAGCAATTTCCCTTCCTTAATAAAATTAGAGGAAAGTTATTAAGTTACTTAGCACAATCCCTGAGTTTCTGCTAGTGAACACAAGAGGATTGCGACTGTGTGGCGTGATCCCTGGGAGAATTGGATGTGAGGGTGCATTAACTCAGATAATCAGACTGTCAGCACCAACCTTTAGAGAAAGCATCTGAGAGAACTGAGCTGAACTTCAGAGAAAGCAAACGAGCTTTTACAAACACTGCCTAATGGTAGTTAGGCAGAAATCTCATAGCATCTAGGTAACGGTGGGTTAACAATGGTTTTTGAAACTTTAGCTTCATATTATAATTATCTGGGGGATATTTTATATAAAATACTGATGTCTGAGCCTCATCTGGAGATTCTAATTTAATTGGCCTGGGATGGGGAACCAGGCAGTAGAAATTCTTTTAAGTTCCCTAAGTAATTCCAATGTGCAGCCAATTTTAAGAAGAACAGGTTGTGGAGTGTTCAAGAATATGTGAATAAATTTAAGAGAGAAAGAATGGAACACATTGAAATGGCTAAGACTTGGTATAAACATGAAAATGATGAATATGAAAAAATTGAGCAGCAACTAGCAAATGAGTATACAACAGAAATATGGGTGCAAATGTTTCATTTGGCTTTTACACAGGTCTCGGGTGGCTGGCAGCAGAGTCTTCGAGGGGATGTGGTGGTATAGGAAAGCCCCAGCATGCTTCCTCTGCTTGTACCTTCCTTTGACATCCAACAGCTGAGGTGTGTGGTGGACCTCGGCTCAATGTAGTGGGAATTAGACATGCCATTCCTGCCTATGAAACATAGGGAGGGGTATAGAATAAAAGCAGAATCAAAAAATTGGATTTTGACACTTTGCGGTTAGAACTGGAAAACCATTCCTCTAAAAATGTCTTTGAGAAGCCGGTGGATGTCCAGTGCATGCCTCCCAGGGGCTGCTGGGAAACTGCTCACTGTGTCCCATCCACTTGTTATCTGTGCACTCAGGCCTAGAGGTAAACAAAAGGGACAGGCTGGTATTCGGAGAGCCTGTAGCCAGACACAGTGCAATGAGATAAAGGGAGATTAAAAGAGTGTTTTTAAAGGCTTAAAACCTCAAAGATATGCATCTGACAAAGAGCATTTGAGGCAAAGAACAATAGATTAGAGAGGTAGCTTTGATAAGTTTTCATGCTGAGGAAACAAGAAGAATAAAGAAATAAATCATCTAGAAAGAGCTCAAAGATCTCTCTGCTTGTGCATTATTAATAACTAAAGAGGAAGAAAAAATAACTAATCTCGACAAATTCAGTGACGACAGCTTTGATGTTTCTATGCCAGTCAAGGATGAATGAAGAGTATATATCTTCTATACACAAAGATACGTGTAACTCGGGATAAAATTGTATCATGCGAGGCATTTTTGCTACTTCTAGATCTAAATGGAGTCTAGTTGAAATGTTAGTAAATAATTCCAGGTGGGTTTCAGGATGTCTCTGAGCACTATTTGTGGTTTAGGGATTAGTAGCCTACAGACTTGTTCCCAAATATTAACAGACGCTTGAATTGTTCAGTCTGATCAAATCTGCCAGAATCTGGAATCTGGATCACAGTTGAATGTTTCACCTTCCCGTCCCCTGTTCAGCCAACAGAGAACTTCTAGCACTTGCTAAGCCATGGAAAGCAAACAGGTACCAAACTTTTCTTCACCTCTTCCCTTTGTGATAGCAGTAATATGTGTTTTAATCTGGAGCCTGTGGAGCCTTATTATCTGGGGGGAAATGTAATGGAAGAGCTAAAAGATATGCCATCACGGCCCCATCAAATAAGATACTGGCCATCATTTCTTGTGATCAGATTAAAGAAATCTCAGGGCACCTCAAAGCAATTTATAGAAAAACACATTCCTATTTACCCAGGGAGAAGTGACTCGGGTTACAGTTCCCAGATTCTAGTCTTACTGCCTTAAATTTGATTAATGGGGCACATTGCCTGGTATTAAGCTGCGTCCAGCTGGGATGTGATGAGGGGTGGTATTGACAGGACTTTTGTATGTCAGCAGGCCAGTTCCGAGGACAGCACTTGTCTGAAAGGAAATTTTCCTTGCTTTGAATTCACTTCTCATCCTTTTTCTTGGAACCAGATGTTTATATTCTTAAGATCTATTTCCATTTTGTGTGTACCCTTTTTTGACCTCATTGTCTATGAACATTCAAAGTGGGCACCAATCCATCAGTCGAAGAAGAGAATAAGATCTCAGTCTGGATTCTATTATCATTTTGAAGAGCTCCCTCTGAAATCTTAACCTACCTTTTCTTTAGCAAGAACCCTTAAGCCTTACACTCCCACACCCAACAAAATAATAGCTGATATTAATTGAAGATACCATGTATCAGGAAAAAAATAAGCTTTTTATGCTCATCATTTTCTTTTATGCTCATGAGACCCCTCTGACAGGATGATAAGTGTTTCTATTATACAAATAATAAAACGGAGGCCTGTGAAGTTAAATCATCATGCCCAAGGTCACACAGCTATTCAATAATAGAGAGGGCATTCAATTATTTCACTCAACACGTATTTGTTCAGGACCTACTATGTACCTGGAAGCATTATACCAGGAGTAAGAAATATAGCCGTGAGAATCACATGTAGGTACCCTCGTGGAGATTTCTGTTATAGTAGGGAAAAGGACAGAGAGAAAAAGGTAAACACAAGCAAAATATTGACAAAGTGTGATGTCATGAGATTAAGAACATGAGGACGTTCTTTTCCAGAGAAGGTGCTCAGGAAAGGCTTTTCTGCGGAGGTGACTTACAGCCTGAGTCCCGAAAGACAGCCAGCCAGCAATACAATGAGTGGGGGAGGGGCAGGGGGAGGACCAGAACCTGAAGCTCAGGGAAGGTGTGCCCGAGCCTGTGCTCCTGATCAGTGCACTTCAGTATCTACTTTTGGACCTTTTCCAGAACAATCTGAGGCGTTTATTTTTCCCAACTCATTCCAACCAATCCTCCACCTTATTCCCACCCCACATTTAAACATTTAAAGTCTTCTACCCACATTTACTTCTGCTCAGTCTAAGGGATCAGGTGTCACCTGCCAGTTTCCAGTTTGTCTCTACAGGGGTTCGCTTAAGCTCTCACCCTTGTGACTCCCCTGGGGTCTTGGTCCTTTGGCTGCTTTTTATCATCTGTAGCTCCGTCATCTCTTTTCCTCTTGAATTTTTTCTTGCGGTGTACAAGTGTGCACAACTTCTCATACCTGAAAATGACTTCAAACCAGCATCTCCCCTCCAGCTACTATCATTGAAAATAATAGTCTATCATCTCTTGCACATTTTTCTCAGTTCTCATTCATTCCATGGACTTTTTTGCTCTTTTACATTCAGCCTTCTTAATGACACTGAACAAAAGAGGCAGTATAATGAAGAGAACAGATTTTGGATTCAAACAAAAATGGATTAGAGATCCAGGTCCCAAGTTTCAGCTATGTGACTTTAGGAAAGATAACTTCTCTAACATTGAGTTTATGTACCTATAAAATAGGGACAAAGAAAATAATACCTGTCTCATAGGTAGGGAGTATTAAAAGAGACAATAGATACACAGCACAACACAAAACTTCATACAAGATAAGAGAACCAGTGTTAAATCATTATTTAAACTCTACTAGCCAAAGGTACTAGTAACCAACTGATTGTCAAACCCAGTGAGATGTTTTCAGACCCTGTCTTTATAACTTCCTTTTGATGTCTGACATTACTGAACACTCCTCTCATCCTAAAATCCTCAACTGCCTTGACCTCTATAACCCCCCTTTATCCTGGTTCTTGTGTTCTTTATCTCATTGTCTTTCTCATCTCATTACTATTTCTTCTTGACATGCTGTGCTGACTCTTCTTCCTTTACTTCCTCTTGTTCCCTTGGAACACTTCCTTTTTAAAAAATATGCATTTATGGGAAATTTTATATATAACAATATGGAACACTTCCTTTTTTTATTTTAGACCTCTCTTTTGGTCATTCACATGGCCTGGTTGCCATCCATATGCAAATGATTCTCAACTAACTTTCCAGTGATACTTGCCCCATGAGCTCTAGAGGTATACATGTATTCAATTGTTTACAGGGTTTCTTCGCCTCCATGTCCTATACAAACTTCAATGTCAACACTGAAAAAAATGTTTCTCTTCCTTTTATTCTCTACCTCATTTTATGTTACCCAGATCTGATTCCCCCCATCCCCCCCAAAAAAAATGTTGGCAATATCTTAGGCTTGCCTGGTAGATCCAGGACAAATACCTGGGTCTCTTGCCTCCAAACCCAGTACTCGTTGATTCAGTGTGCTGAGCATGCAGTTTACAGCGTGTTCTTTAAACAAGTTAGTAATAGCTTGATAGTATCACCCTGAGATGGTTAATTTTATATGTCAACTTGGCTAGAAAGATCATGAATCCAGTTTTTGGTCAAATAGCAATCTAGATGTTGCTGTGTAGGTAATTTTTTAGATCAGTAGTTTTGAATAAAACAAATTACCATCCTTAGTATGGGTGGATCTCATCCACTCAGTTGAAGACCTTAAGAGAAAACACTGAAGTTCTTCAGGGAAGAAGGAATTCTGCCTCCACACTGCCTTCAGACTTGAGCTGTAACATCAACTCTTCCCTAGGTCTTCAGACCAATTGCCTGCTCTGAAGATTTCTAACTTGCCAGCCCCCACAATTATGGGAGCCAATTCCTTAAATCAATTTCTCTCTTTCTCCTATTGGTAGTATTTCTCTGGGGATCTCTGACTAATACATACCCTGCGTATTTCTCTTCTATCATTAGAAACATATCACTAACACTCTGACAGCTTAACTTTCTTTTGCATGTTTGTATTATTTATTTTTGTGCAGATAGATTTCTTACATGCAATTGGTAACCTACTCGATTTAGATACATGGTGTCTGAGAATATGTTAAATCATTTGTGCAGTAAATTCTTCAGTCTTTAGGGGGAAAAACATATTTCCTGTTTTCTCCCTCCCACTGCACTACCCTGCCACTCTCCTGTCTAACTCACAAACTAATATCAACCATCTCATTCACCCTAGTGGTTGGCAAAGATTTCCTCCAAGTATCTTAGACTCCTTAGACAGGAAAACAAACTCAATTGCTATCTTGAGATCCAGGTGGTAGGAAAACTTCTAAACTAATAGATCACAACTTTGTGTCTTTTTTTTCCCCTCTCATACTTCTACTTGACTATGTTCTAAATTGATTGATTTGCCACCTATCGTTGATCTGAAGTTGTAAGTTGAGAATTGCAAGAGCTTTGCATGTTGCCAGCAACTCAGCTTCTCAGAAACAAGGGACAAAAATATGATTTGGAGAGAAATCCCTGAAGGATTAATTAATTCAGAAAAGACATTTAGAGCACTTGGTAAAGGTTGGATAATGGACTGAGGGTTGAGTCTATTCTCTATGTGCCGCTGGCTAAAGAATGCAATTGATCTAGTATATTAACTAAATATACATGATGTAAAAAGAAGACAAAAAGTGTTTGTTTGTTTGTTTGTTTGTTTGTTTGTTTTTACCTTATAACCAAAATTACACCTTCTCTGTTTCCATCTGGAGAAGGTCATGTCTAAGAAGTGTTATGTAAGGAGTGGGTTGTGTTCCTGTTAAGCTTGGTGCCTTAAGATGATATCCAGTGATTCTATTTACATTTGCTGAACTGCCAGAATATTTAGTAAACACATAGGCTTTGGACTTCCATATTTCAGGCCCTGCTCTTCTGAATGTCTAGATTGTGGAAAATAATACTCAGTGGGGAGTAGAAAATATTTTTCTGACAAAAAAGATAAATAATATTTATCTCCCATATGTCTAGGGCAAGAAAAACTGTCTCCACAGAGGCTACCTCTTCTTTCCTGTTTCTCTATCTATACATGTTATTTTGAAATGAAGGTATCTCTAGTTACTCATTATTTGATAAATAATATATATTTATTTTATTTTACCTCCCTACCTATTTCCCTCCTTTAATAACATCTCTATTTGGATGATCTATAGAATATCTACATAAAGATATAAAAATAAAATAAAACCTTAATTCTGAACAATCTAATGATTAAGTGATATGTCCATTTCCGTAGTGCACACATGGGCATGGAGACTTCTTTTAGACAAAAGAGTCACTTATTTCTACTGAAGAAGTTTTTTTCTAATTTAGAAATACATAATATTTATCATATCTCTGCAAATAATATGCATTGCTAAAGGAAACAAGACAAGTATATTTGTTGTGAGGGTGTTTAAAAATCTACTTGGTATGATTTAGATGTGGTTTTTTCTAAAGTCAGAAGAATGGATGAAATAACCTTTTAATTTACCTTTCTTGTTCTAGAATTGTAAGACAGAAGAAAATATATTCTGATCACAGGAATGGCATTCTTTTTTGTTTTGTTTTGTTTTGTTTTTTTTTTCAGTGTAATACTTGCCAAAGGGAAGAAAGACATGTTCTGATGTTGTTGCAGAAAAATTAACATGTTTTGCTCTAACTTTAAGATCCTAGGGGATATTTCATTGGAATTGTGATTTAATTATTCATTAGATATAATACACTTAACATTTCAATAATTAACTGCTCAAGCAAAAGGAGAGAAAATCTGATTTACGTGTTTATTTCCACCCTTTAAAATACCTAATTGTCTTTGTCATCATCTTCACCTACTTCATAATGTCCCAGGAACTAGAAAACATCAGAAATTATTTAAGGTCTGAGTCCCAAGATGAAGATTTCCTCTTCTTTCTTTAAATTTCCCCTCCAAGTCCAGCAAGAATTATTTTTCTATTAATTCTCTGTCTATGTGTGTCTCTCTGTCTCTCTTTCTGTCACTTTCTCTTTCTGTTTCTCCCTCTCTCTTTTGCCTCCATCCTCCCTCCCTCTCCATTCTTCCCTCTCTATCCATCTCCACAGGCCTTTGGAAGATTCAAGACAGATTAAATTATATGACAATATAAAACACTTGCATTATAATAAAAACACATTTTCCTAACAGTTTTTGTATACACTAAAATTTAGAAATTTGTACATATAGACACACACACACACACATACACTGTTTATGTCATCAAGTAATGCTACTTCAACAACTACGAAAAGTTCTCTAAGCCAATAAAAAGCAATTTTCAATAATATGAGAAGTTTCCTGTGTATTTCTATAGCTCACCGGCCTTCAAGTGGAGCTCTCCACAGTAAATATGATTCAAAAGCTCAATCATTAATTCTATTTAGGCTTAATGTGTCATAAAGCTAGGGAAAGCAGGGCCATTTTCCTCTCTGCTGGGGCACAAAAAGTGTATTAACTATTCCAGCCAGTACTATGAATGATTTATTAATTCAATTTTGGAAAGTGAGACTGTCAGATCATATAAGCACATATTATAAACAGATGATCTCTCTGAAGATTCTTATTTCTTCTTGTGGCTAACTGACTGACAATGCACTTCACTGCTGTGATCTGTCTTCTCCCTCTCTTTCTCTTTCTCTCTCCCCTTTCAGGCTCCCAAACATAGACACACATGTGCACACACACTACTGAAATAATCTAGGGAGACCAATAATATCCTCTCATACTAGAGACAGTAGAACTAACTCTGACTATAAATTAGAAGCACCTGGAATAAAATGGAGGGATTTTTCCAAACACAGACCTAAAAATTACTGAGCCCACTGTGGTGTGGTAAAAAGAACATTAGTATTGGACTCCAGTGAGCTGGATCCTAGATCAGAACCTTCCCTGAAGCACAAATGACCTTGGGCAAGTCCCCCCACCTGTAAGTGATCTGCAAAGAGGAGGAGTAAGTGATCCCTACTATATCTAACTTCCTATGAACTTATGTTGTGACACGAGTAAAACATGATGACATACTGATAGTCTAGGCTCAACTCAGCAGTATAGTTCTCTCTGTGATTTTCCTCCATGTGAGTTGACATAGTACCTGAGAAACTCTCAATATTCAGCCCATTCTTTCCAAATAGTGCAACAAGGGGAAAATTTGTCATCAGATATTAGAATACTAATACTGGGGAAACATGAGAGAGAGAGAGAGAGAGAGAGAGAGAGAGAGAGAGAGAGAGAGAGAGAGAGAGAGAGAGAGAATCTTTCCTTAGGTTAAATTAAATTTCCTTAGGTTAGCATTCTCTAACATCCCATCAACTAATTAATTATAGAATATTGTTAGTGTTTAAGTGTTCTGAAACCATTTTTAAATATGTTTTTATTGATTTTAGAGAGAGAAGAAAGGAGAGGACGAGAGAGAATCGTTGATAGGCTGCCTCCTGCACGCCCCCTACTGGGGATCAAGCCTGCAACCCAGGTATGTGCCCTGACTGGGAATGGAACTGGTTACCTCTAGGTGCATGGGATGACGTTCAACGAACTGAGCACACTTGCCAGGGCCTGAAAACATTTTTATTACCTCTTTCTGTAAGATTCTCAATTCCTTCTGAAATTCCTTTTTTATATACAGAGGAGCATGGTTTTATTCTCATGGGAACTCTGAGAATTAACATATAGAGATTATTTTAATCATGTGATGGTGATTCATTTCCTAAAATATTCAACATGTGATAAATATGGGTGAAATCAAGGGATAATTTTCAAGATCAGAGAGCTGTTTGTAGTTTTGCATCATGATGAAAGTACACTCACCTGTTTCCTAACCAAATTATGTACAGTGGGAAATGTTTATTCCTTCTTCCTGCCTAACACTTTTTATAGGGAATATACCCATTTCTGCCTTAGACCAAAACCTCAGCAATTATAGGTAAGATCTGAAGGAGTGGAGCAAGGAGAGGGGCAGAACCAAACTTGATTTTATAAAAGTAGAGAAAAATCACAAATGGTTTAACATAAAAAGTTGTCATTTATTCTTAGTAAAGCCATACCATACTGTTTTATGTGCAAGAGATATTTCAGTTGTGAAATTACGTTCCATAATATCTATTAACACTTTCTTCCTGCCGGCACTCTTCACAGGCATCATCCTCAAAACCCCTCACATCTTATGTTCCAAACATTGCAGATGCAAATAAGATGGTGAGTTTTCAAATGACTCTGGTCTTCTTTCATTATAACACGGGAGCCACATTAGAATTTAGTTTTCTAAATTTAAAAGCGATATTTTTACTTTACTTTGTTTTTTGCCTTTTTAAATAAAGTCTGTATTTAAATTAATTATTATAGTCATGCCCCGTTAGGGGTTAAAATGCATCTCCCAAAATATTTATATGCTGAGGTTTGAACTACTAGTAGCTGTGAATGTGACCTGATTTGGAAATAGGGACTTTGCAGATGATAAAGTTAAGATAAGGTCATTAGGGTGGCCCTAATCCAATATGACTGTGTCTTTATAAAAGGTAAAATCTGGACACAGAGACAAATATACACAGGGAGAACACCATGTGAAGATGAAGGCAGAGATGGAGTGATGCAGCTACAAACCAAGGAACACCAAAGATGATCAGCAAACCACAGGAAGCCAGGGAGCAGCCTGGGACAGCTTCTCCCTCACAGCTCCTAGAAGGAACCAACCCTGCTACACCTTACGTTTCTGTTGTTCAAGCCGCCCAGTTTGTAGTACTTTGTGTAGGGCAGCCCTAGGAAACTAATACAAGGCCTGTATTGATATTTGTGTGTGTGTTTCTTTATACTCAAACATGAGAGAGCTTCAAATGCTTAAAATGAGGAACATGGTTTGGAGAGACTGACATTATTGAGTGCTTGCACTTCCGCTGAAATGAGGGGATGTCCCCTTTGTGGTCTACAGCTTTGGCTGTTGTCTCTGTTGCTTTAGGTTCAGTCTATTAAATTGTGGCAATAGCACCGTGCCCATAGATTTTAACCAAAAATTTGGAATTAACTGTCAATTAGAGAATAAATAAATCCCTCCCAACCCATTCTCCTTTCCCTCTTTTCCCCTTCCTCCACTTGCTTTTCTTTTTGCAATTTACCCTTCATATTTCTTTCTGCACTAACCAGGCTTTGGCAATTTGCTCCAGAAAAAATCAGCCACAATGTCTGCCAGGCATCTGGTCAGTTTCTCAGACTGTTGCCACTGTCTGCAGCCCTGGTGTGAAGAAAACAGAAAGGGGTGAGCAGAGGGGTAGAAAAAAGCTGTCAATGGGATTCAATTCTTTATTTAAGTCTTATAAAATGTGGAGGATGGGCTTCCTGAATCCCTTGACCCTCCTCCAGACTTCTTCCTGTTTCATACAGTGTAAGATAACATGCCTCCGGGTCACCTGCATTCTGTTCTCTGTCATTTCCTCAAAGACCTGATGGGCAATTCGGTAATAACACTATTGCAGACACTTCTTTATTTCCCAGACAGAAAATAGATAATTAAATGCATGTTTTTATCATTATTCTCTATTTGTGTGGATTGTGAATAGTGAATTAATATCTCCAAAGATCCCACTCATAATAAAGAAAACCTGGATAAGAATTGATTTGTATCTACTGCTATTATGCTAAAACCGCTGCTTTTCTATTTGCTTTTCAGCCTCACATAGGAATAGTCCAGGAAAAGCAAATAAAATGTTTGAAAATGAGACGCTGCTCCGCCCACCCCCCAGTGTTTTTGCTTCCAGGACATTGATACACCATGATGGACAGATTTTGATGGCTTTTTAGAGCCTCCTTCATAATCTGTTTACTGCCCCCCATCCCCACCCCCAGCAAAGAAAGAAAAATCTTACAAATCAATAATACATTTTGATTCTCATTTAAACCTACTTCATCAGCAAAACTGAACTGTAAATTTCCCTGTAACTGCTTCTTAGGAAATTTCCAGTGCTTCTGAATGGGCCAGAAATCAGCAAAAATGGCCTCTTGCTTGCCGCATTTTGACATTTGGGCTACAAGAAAGAGAAAAAGGCATAGATTTCCATGGAGCTTTTATCACCATTTTTCAGCAAGCTGCACTGGCCTCAGCCCCTAATTCCGAGTCACGGCCTTGTTGCTTGTGAACCGCTGATGAGCTTCGGGGTTCTCATACCAACGGTGGGCATGGAAGGCGTGGCCGTAACTCACTCCCTAGGAAAGTGAGGCCCATTTAGCTCCTCTGGAAGGAACTGTAAAATTAACTTCCTAAGGAGAAGGTCTGAATAGAGAGGTCATTGTACTTCTGTTAAGATTTTCTTAATTCTTAGGAAAAGCACTAGAACCACTCTCCTATAAAGAGTAAGCGATGAGGGTGATTTGCCCACTAGTATTTACTTTCAAAGAAACAGACTCTGGGGATAGGCTAGGGAGGGAATTTTTTTATAACATCTTTTTGGAAGAGCCCCCTTAGGATATGTGAACAAACATTTTTTTTTTTTTTTGAGAGATCTCTGTCTATATAAACATTTTGAGTCACCTCCAATCACTATGTCAGCACCTTCCTGATGCTCAAACTCCCAAGAAAGACATTAGGCAACTGCAAAAGGAATAATCAGTTGTCCAGGCGGCCCTCTAAGAAGTGGCCTATGCGTGGGTGCATGATTCCCAGGGCTCCTCCAGGCATCTGGTTGACCTCACAAGTGGGTGAAGAGTTCAAGAAGAACCCACTGTCCTCCAGCAGGTGCTTGGGCTGAGGGTACCTTGTCCTAGAAGATACTGCTGTCCTGGCCATTGGAGTCTTGGCAGGGGCACCTGGAGAGTTTCCAGGTTAGTGCTCCAAAAAGCAGAAGGAAATGGGGAACCCATGCACAAGCTGATATCTGGCCCACTTGCCCACATCTAAGGAGGACCCTGCCTTTGGCTAACCAATTAAAATGATGTGATTCAAATGGGTGACACCCAAGAGAGAATTTTACACAATTTAATAGGATTGATATTTAATCCACATCATATAACAGTGAAAAGGGGGAAGTTACTTCTATTTGATTAAAATACATTATCTGAGTGTTTTTAGCTATTTAAGCAACCATGCTTTTGTACACACCCATATACTCTTCTATTGTTTGAGAAAATAACTGCTTTCATAGATAACTATATATAATTAGACTATTTGCAATATGTGTTTCATAAAGTAAAAATGAAGTGACTGAATCATATCAAATATTTTAACAACATATGTTGATGTGTAAAGTGTTGTTGGAAAAATGGACTATTTTTACAGTTCAAAATGTTGCAATGATTATTTGTGTTGCTACAGTTTCAAAATTGTTTTATAATATTACATAGTAAGTTTCGGTCTTCTTATAAACTTCTTTTCTTGTTCATTTTCAAGGAGAGAGAACAAGTATAAAGAACTTCCATTTAGCACTATGGCCAACTAATATACAGTATATAAAAGTCTGGAAAATATATGATCTACATCTTTAAAAATACATATTTGAGATATAAGAATATCTCAGAAGCCAAATAAAGAAGATACTGAAAATCAGACTGTGAGCAGGAGGCTGACAGTTCTGCTGAGGTCAAGGAGAGGGCAACAGCAAATTTAGGATAAAAGAAACTTGAGTGTTAGTGGCCAAAAATATCAAAGAAAACTTCTTGAGATTGGGCAAGGCAAAGCGAGAACCTGAAACTCTCCTCCCCATAAAAACACGACTGAACAGCCCTGGCCGGTTTGGCTCAGCGGTTAGAGCCTGGTCCTGTGGACTGGAGAGTCCCGGGTTCGGTTCCTGCTGGGGGCACATGCCTCAGTTGCGGTTTGTCCCTGGCCCTCGTTGGGGTCGTGTGGGTGGCAACCACTCGATGTGTCTCTTTCACATCAATGTTTCTCTCTCTCTCTCTTCCTCCCTCTTTCCCTCCCTATCTGATAGAAAAAAAAAAAATGACTGAAGGGACATATTCTCAATGAAAAGGTGAACTATAAAAAAATATACATATACTCATCATCACAGGAAACTATAAACAAGATTTCCTGTCTTGGCCTGGCCATTGGGTATAAGAACAAAACAAAACAATAATTCTCCCAAGTATCTGCAATGACATATTTGTGCTTATATGATGTAGGGTTTAAACAATCCTTGTTACTCCTTCCAAACCACTGTTCCACCTCTGAATCTCCAGTCCTTAGACCAAACCACATGTACTCATTTCTTCTTCAGTCATCTGCATACCCTGGATTTCCCCCACATTCCTTAAAGGTTTCAGCTACTGGTTCATCATAATTCTTGATGGTTACAAATAGAACACAGATGATCTTTTCTGATGCCAGCACAACCATAGTAATTCCTTGGTTTGCTGTCCTTTAACAATCTCTTCTTTCCACCCTACATCAGCCACAAACTTCCATACTCTTACTATATATCATCTCATTGGTGAATAAATAAATGAACACTCCAGAATAAAATAAATGAATGAACACTCCAGAATAAAATAAATGAATGAACACTCCAGAATGAATACAAAGAGATTCCCATGTAACTTCTATAGACTAAAAGTCCGTTAACTCACAAAATTCATACATTGAAACCTAATCCCCAATGTGATGGCATTTGGATGGAGGTTCTTTGATAAGTAATTAAGTCATGAGAGTGGAGCTCCCCTGAATGGGATTAGTGCCCCTAAGAAGAGCCCCCAGCATGTTCCCTCACCCCTTCCACCCTGTGAGAATGCAGTAAGAAGACTGGTATCTGTGAACCAGAAAGTGGCTGCCACCAGACCCTGAATCTAATGACTCCCTGATCTTGAACTTGCCAGCCTCCAGAAGTATGAGGACATTTTTTCTCTTGTTCATGAGCCACCATGTCTATGGTATTTTTGTTGCAGGAGGCCAAACGGACTAAGACAGAAATTGGAAATGGGAGCAGAATGCCACTTTACCAAACACCTAAAAATGTGGAAGCAGCTTTGGAACTGGGTAATGGATAGAGGCTGAACAAGTTTTAAGGTTTGTGTTTAAAACAAAGTATTGAATGCTGTGAAAAGACTGTTAAGAGTGATTCTAGGGAGAGCTCAGAAAGAAAACAAAAAACTTTGGAGAAAGCCACAATCTTCTTAGAGAGCACCTAAGTAACCTTGAACAGAAGGTTGGTAGAAACATGGATGGTAAAGACCATTCTGATGAGGTCTCAGAAGGAAATGTAGAACGTGTTATTGGACAACGGAGGAAAGGCCATTTTTGTTACAATGTGGTGAAGAACTGGCTGAATTGTACTTTTATTCTAGTGTTTTGTGGAAGGTAGAACTTGCGAGTAATAATATTATATATTTAGCTGAAGCTATTTCTAAACAAAGTGTTGAAAGTGTGGCTTGGCTTCTCCTGACTACTCATAGTAAAACGTGAAAAACAGAGTCAATTTAAAGATGGAATTGCTAATTAAAAGGGAAGCAGGACTTTAAAATTTAGAAAATGTTCAGCCTATCCATATGGTAAAGAATGAGAAAGCCTCCTCCCCTCCTTCCTTTCATAACAAGAACAGTTTGCATACTTTCTCATGTCCTAGTTTACATCCACAAAATACTCATATTCTATTTTCCATCCATATCCCACTGAAAAGATTGGGTGACAAAGAACCCTCGTAATTCCCAAGCTATCTAACCAGTATAAAACTACAAATAGAATTATCCTTCTGAATTTGAAAAATAAATTCCTGATCATAAAAACAAAAAATAGAAAATCAAACTACTTAAAAAACAAACAAATTCAGAGCAGTAAGACAAAAACAATTGTACAGAACACTGTACTCTAGTTGATAGAATTGTTTCCCGTGGAAACACAGGTTACGAGTTCTGGACTCACTATGTATGCATACTATAACTGAACAATTAAGTCAGTGATGGAGGACAGGCATCCAGGTTTCCCACTGTTGTAGTTGGAGTTTTCCGTTAATCAAGGGGATGAAAGCTTGGAAGATCTACTTGATAATGGATTAAAGTTGGAGACAAATGAATGGAAGTGAATTCCCTAGCCTTGTATTAACTTACCTTCTACTCCATATATTTTGGAGTTTCTCTTGCTAGCCAAAACAAACAAGTAGAGAAACAAACAAACAAACCATAGGACCTGGTTTTCTCCTTCCTGAAGTGCAAACTACGACCATTCGAATCCAGACACAACATAGAGCCCTGTTGGTTTTTGTATTTTTGTTTTTTTCCACAAAGGAGAAAAAAGCAATATCTTCAACATTCTTTGAAGGCTTACTATGAGCCAACCACTAGTCTAAGAATTTTATAGATATTTTAAAATTCAATGTACACAGCAACCCTATGGAGCAGGTTCAAAAATTTCCCCTATTTAAAAGTAAGTAAATTAAGGAACAGGAAGTATAAGCAATTTGTTCTAAATCACATCTAGTAAATGATACAATTCAGAACCAGACATTCTGGTTCTAGAGAGTAAGTATTTAACCAGTATATGAAGAACTTCTTTGGTCCCAATCCAACTGTAATGTGGAGAAAAGTACATGGGACAAAAGGGCTCTATTGAACCTGAAGTTCATGATCTCCCTTGCTTTCCCTTCCTCAAGTAAATATATCTCTTATTAGTACAACTCTAAATGTATACCAAGTTAATGAAAAGAGATAGTAATAAGTATAATAAATATAGAAAGAAATGAGTAATTTGCTATTGACATTTCTGATAATGAATCAGGACATTTAAAAATAGGCACCTTCTGCCTTCAGTCATCCTATGAGGTATTGCCAGATTGATTCTCTCATGGCACAAATTGGTCATATCAGTACCCTATGCAAGCTCTACAGCCTCCTCATGTCATTGAGGGACTATTGAACGGAGTATAGCCTTCTTTGCTTACGATTCAAAGTCTCCATGTACTGATCCAAATCTACCTCTCCAAAAATCACGTACTTGTAAATCATGCTATTGGCAATCCAAACTGGAAGTCGCTCTCCAAACATGCTATCAATCTCCTATGTCTGCTCCATAGCTTGTGACTGACCCTCTACACAAAATACTTCCTTTCAATTTCCACTTGGAGAAGTACCTCCAGCCCTTCAATGTCCAGTCAAATTTCAAGGAGTCTGATTAGATGTCTGAGTTCCTCCCTTCTCCCAACTCTGATAGACCGTGTTCATACTTTGTGCTGCTTCCACACTACACAGAGCAGGGTGATATGTAAATATCACCCGCCTAGAGATAAGCTCTCCAAAGTAATGAACTGTGACTTTATGTACCCTGTAGCCCTACGTTCACTACCTTATTCATTGTATTTGCTCTAAAAATATCTGTGAGGAAATGAATAATATATGTGTGGTTGAATGACTATCATTGTCATCTCTATTTATTTGATGAATAATACTATGTTAGAGGCTATGGGGAGAGAGTGAAGAATACAGAAAAATAAATTGCTTAACATCTTCATATGCTCTTATATATCAGTGATAATCTCTTCTGATTAAAATATATCAATTTTAGATTAACTATTAATATTCACATTGTCAATGTCATTAATTTACAATGTTGAAGTAGGAAAAACATGCGAATATAAATTGATAAATAATTCTTCATATAAATAAAAGGCAAAATGCAATTCAAGGCTAACATATTAGCAAGGGATAAATAATGTAATCTAAAGTTTTTAGTGGGTTCTTACCTTAGGCAGTCTTTATGCCACAAATTAATACAAGAGATACTCAGCCAGTATATTACAAGCACACTAGTTTTATCCAGTTAGAGCACATAATAACATCCATTTTTATTGTCATTTCATTTAAAATTCAGATAGAGTGCTTTCAGTGATAAATCCCTTGGCAGGTTTTTTTTCCCCATCTTACAAGTAATCCGTGTTTATATTGGACACATTAGAAAATGTGACAAACAGAATGTTCAAGGGGAAAAATGGCATTATTAGGCCTATTACACAAAGAGTATTGCTGGGCATTTCTTATTGTATATTCTGATATTATATATACATATAATATATTATGTGCATCACATATGCAAAAGCTAAGTTCACACTACAAATATGATTTTGTAAACTGTTTTTGTCACAAAACACAAACATTTTCTCATTGATAAATATAGATTGACATAATTTTAATGGCTGAATATTTATTCGATACTTTTTGTACACTTAAAAGGCTCACAATTTTAAACTAGTATAAACAATACTATAATGAACATCCTTTTCACGCATCTTTGCTCATTTGTTCAAATATTTCCTTAAGAAAAATAACTTGACGTGCAATTGTTGAATACATGAACATTTTAACAATATTTGAAATGTTGTCAGAGCCCTCTGGAAAGACTGCACAAATTTAACACCCTCTAACAGGTATAAACTGACAGTGGGTATTAACTGTAAATTTAATATGTGCTTATTGAAGAAGAAAATAATAGCTCATAGCTATTTTCGTTTTGGCACAGTTGTCCAGCCAAGTTAATATCATGAGTGCCTTTAATTATGAAGGACAAGACCTGAATCAGACCCTTCAGCTCCCAAGTAGTAGAAACTATTGCCAAGTGGCATTTTCATACTTCAACCCAGATTTTAATTAACCCTACTAGAAAAAAAAATGCACTATTAAAAAAAAAATCAAATAACACCAAGACAAGCCGGAATCGGAGACTTGCCTCACAGCCGATCTCATTCCAATGCGACCAGCATGGACCCTTTCTCAGTGTTTCTCTGTCCTCTCACACCTTTGTGCTTCTGAGACATCTTGTTTTACATGAGCCTCATCCTTGGAACTTGCTCGGTTGGAGGGAGGGTTACGATGAAAAGAAAACCTACCCCTTCTATCTAGTTGGCTGTGTACCCTTCCTGATGATGTCTTCGTACCTGCTTTAATGATCTGATCTTAGCGGGTGGGAGAGGGCAAGGATAAGCCATGCCACTGTGGAATTCATGGAACAGGATCTGTCAATATAATTGGCACCCTATCTGTCAGAGCATCTCTTAGCAACTGACAAGTAAGAGACACATAATTACCGGGCACAATTTTCTCCTTGAAAGTAAAATAGAACTTAATAAACATAATGTCCACAGGGTGCACAGACAATAAAGCAGCTCTCCTGGTGCCCTTCTGAGTCTTTCACTGCCACATGTCACCGCATGCATGCTGTAATAAAGTGACCTCTCAAACAAGGATGAATGATTTATTATAATTTTCAAGTTGCCATACGGTAGAGTGGCCTGTTGTTCCTACTGCTGAGAGGCGAACTAAAGTCTAACTTTGGGGAAGCTAACTGTGCCCTGAGCTTTTGTTTCTTTTCCTTGTGCTTCAGGTTTCCTCTGGGCTCAAACATAAACTTCTTAAAACACTGCAAAAGAACAGGAACAATGGAAACGGTCCGTGAGGAGAGCAGTGGACACCAGTACATCCTAGCAATGACCACTATGAAAAAAATTATTGAAACAAGCAAAAATTAGCGATTGAAAGGCAAACAGTGCTAACTTAGTGATTTATAAAGCCAGATGTAGATTTTACTTTTTATCTTTGTGATTTTGGAAAAGTTTCTTATCTTTACAAGGCGATTTCCTTTTTGTGAAATGGAATGACAACAGATAGATAAAGATTAAGTAAGAAATTAGATGGGGTGGGTACTGAGTAATTTATGACATTTCATATTCACTTATCGTGAGCTTTTCCTTGGCTGCTGATGGTTGACTCTCTTTTTTCTTTACTATTACTTTTTCCATAGGTTATACATTCACATGATACGAAATGCAAAGGCACAAGTGGAAGAGCCCATGGTAAAAATTATCTCTCTAGTCCTAAATTCCAGACACCAGTTTCCCTCCTCTGGGTCAATGACTTTTATCAGAGGTATTTTGTGAATAATTCAGAGGAATTAACTCTCTGAATATACATGCATATGTACATTTAAATTTTTTATCCCGTTTTACATAAACATTAGGATACAAATGCACCTGCTTCCACCTTGATTTTTTTCATAGTTCTTATGGAGGTCTTTCTATATCAGGATACAAAAAGCAATTCTTATTCCTTTATATAGTTGCATAGTATTCCATTGTTGGAATGCTACATAATTTACTCCTCATTGATGAATATTTAGGTTGTTTCTAATATTTTGCTACTTATAAACATTACACTGTATAAACTTAGATGTATATCATTCCACATATGCAAAATATATCTTTAGATATAAATTTTAGAGGTGGAATTGCTTGTTCCAAAGACACTTTGTTATTCTGCATTTGTCATTTTGATAGCATTTTTAAAAATTGACCCCCAACCCACTGTAGAGATTATAACAATTTACATTCCTATCCAAAACAGGAATAGGAGAGTTCCAGTTCCCCTAATCTCTTGTCAACAGTGATATATATGCCAAACTGGTATGTAAAATTGGTATCTCAGTATAGTTTTAATTTGTATTATTCATATTCTGAGTGAAATTAGACGTCTTTTCATATTTGAGCCATTTATATTTCTTTTCTGTGGGTTGTATTTTACTCTTTTTTTTTCCATTGGGTTATTGGAATTTGTTATTTAAAAATCAATATTAGAAAAATTAGTCCTTGCAAGTATGTTTTCTTGATTTGTCATTGGTCTTTTGACTTTTGCTTATTGTGGGTTTTGCACATTGATGATGATGATGATGATGATGATCTAAGTTAAGTTTATCTATTTTTGTATGAATTAGGGATGTTTCATGTATAAAATTTTGCATATATAATTATTCTATTATATCATCTAAAGGTTAGATTTCAGTTTTTTTACATTAAATCTGTGATCCATTTGTAACTTTTTGGTGTAAGTTTTAAGGTTGGGATCCAATTTTATTTTATTTTTCCAAATGGTCACTCAAGTAACATAGTACCATTAACTGAATCCTGGTTTAGACTAAGGGCAATGTGCCATTCAATACCAACACACACAGTGGAATCTGAAGGTGTACATAAAATAGATGAAGAACATGCAGTCATGGAAAAAGCAATTGGCTACAGTCCTGAGCCCCGGGAGCCAGGCTTCAGTTTATCTCTGACTTAATTGATTAATCAAGTAGTTTTTTTCTCTACTTCCAGTATCAACCTCTTCTAATATATATACTTATTTTTTACACTGCTACCAGATTAATCTTTTTACAAGACAAATATGGTTATTTTCCTACTTAGAATCTATCAGTAGTTCCACACTATAGGATAAAGTTTAGTATTTTAATATGGTATTCTTCTTATTGCACAAATGTTAAGCCACCTGTTAGATTACTTCTCTGATGCTGCATTTTCAGTTTAAATTTTAGCAAATTTAATAGTGTACCATACCTCTCCAGGAAGACCATATACTCTATGAGGAGAAGAACCATTTATTACATTTAAATATATGGTAGGTATTAAAGCATATGTTATTGAACTAGAGTTTGCTCACATGTTAAAAAGTCACCTAATGCCTTTCTGTGCACTCTCAGCGAACTCTCTAAGCATCAGCTTCCATATCTGCAGAAAGGGGTTGGGTAACTATGTCTGCCTCCACCTATCTTACAAGGAAGAATATTTCTAACATATTTATGTATAGCCTTGCAGTGTTAAGGCAACTATAAGAAATTCCAGACTCATACATAGAGATTAAAAAGGAGAGCCTGATTCCTTAGATTTAGATTTTTAATACCTCATACATATAGATTAATAATATTTCTCAGTCTCCTAGTATTGCATAACATTGACAGAAAGAATCACATTTCAGATAAGATGACTATGCAAATATCCTCAAATAGACATTATCAGTAGCCTCATGGATTAGAGAATAACCATGGAAATGTAGCAACTACAAATCACACCTTCTGAACTTGAAATCTACATTAACTTGCCAGATTGTTGCTTCCAGGTGCTCTCTGAAGAATGGTACCTTATATGCTGTCCACAGGTTCCCCAGGTATCTTTCCTTCTTTAGATAAAGAGGTAGGAAATGCGGAAGCATTTCATCTTTTTGCATGATCCGTGAGCAGCTTTAACTGAGTGACAGGATACCACAGAAACCCACTGCTCTAGGACACATGGCCACACAGTCCCTGCCAGCATGGCCGAGAACACTTGGTACTGCCAAGGAACACAGGCTGCAGGGGGAGTTCACGAGCTGTTATTCCAGGCGCTCCTGCTCAAAGGTTGTCACCTTTTCCGTCTTTGTCTGGGTTTCCATTCTCATCACAGCTGTCCGCTAGTGAATGACTCCACAGTTCATCAGCTTCTCTTGTTAACCACCACCCCCCGTCAGGTAGAAATGCTGCAATGATTGAACCAATGCGATGTGTTTATTTCTATCACCACCTGGCATCAGACTCAGCTGACATATGCAGGAAAACCGCCAGGCCAGAGGGGTTCCCCGCAGGCTTGATTCTTGCCATCACAGAAATATTAAGCCAAATCTTGGGCTCTTTAGAGGGAAAAGGAGAAGCAGAAGAAGAGAAACAAAGTATTTTGCCACCTTCTTCATAATTAATGCTGATCCCTTTACTTTTAAAACAATGGTAAAAATACCAAGACAATCTTCAGTTGTTAGGACGAACTTTTCAGTTTTATCAGATTACAGTACTCCCCGGGTTAAAACTCGTCCATGATTTCCTATTACGATTATAATAAAATCCTCAACATGGCTGTATTTCCCTAGATGGCCTGCCTCTTCCCCCGGTTTCCGTACTCCGGCATCACTGTTTTTCTTTCTCTCGCCCAAGTATTCTTAGAGCTTTTGCTGCTCCCTCCGCTTCCAGATCGTGCTCCTTGAACTTCTTGTAACTTTCTCTCACAACTCAGAGCTCCACTGAAATTTGATTTCAGCTTTCTTGGATGACCATGTCTAAAACGGCCCTATTCCTCATGTCCCCAGTTGCCTTTATCATTTTCCATGTTTCATGTCCCTATGGCACTTGTCACACACATATATCACATACTATACACCCCCCCACACAGAACACCAACAGACTCAAAGTGGACACTCATTAGATCAGTGAAATTAATGTATCAGTAACAAATATTTTTTAATATTCTTAGGCAAACATATATATTTGCAAAAAACAAAATGGGTATGCACAGGGTAAAGATATGTTTAGGAAGGGAGGCTGGATCCCATAAAAGAACACAGGCCTAAAGGTTAGAGTTGAGGGGGCCACTGCATCGCTCTGCCAAGCAGGTCACTTCCCTTTTCACTCTTTCAGCTTTCCCTTTTAAAAAGCTCATAACCACCCTGGCCAGTTTGGCTCAGCAGTTAGAGCTTCGGCCTACAGACAGAAGGGTCTCAGGTTCGATTCCCGGTCAAGGGCACGTACCTGGGTTGCAGATTTGAGCCCCAGCCCCGGTCAGGGTCCAGGGTCATGTGTGAGGCAACTAATCGATGTGTCTCTCTCTTCTCTCTCTCTCTCTCTCTCTCTCTCTCCCTCCCTCCCTTCCACTCAATCTAAAAATAAATGGAAAAATATCCTTGGGTGAAGATTAACACACAAAAAAAAAAAAGGAAAGAAAGAAAGAAAGAAAGAAAAGCTCATAACCAAAAGAAGTTGGTGAGAAACAAAATGCAAATATTAGATTATAATAAAATTTATTCTCCAAATATTCTAGTAGATTAGAAGGTCATTGCTCTTTAAAAAGCGTGTATAAAAGCAACCTATATTTCCAAAACCCAGAGAGATTTCTATTCTAATAATAATTTCTATTCCAATAATGTGTTTTCACTGTAAAGCATTTCAAACCATAACCACAATTTTTAGTTCCAAAGGTGAAAATAGAGTTCTGCTTTTTTTGTTTTTGGTCTCCATGATTTCAAAAGTGAATTTGTTTTTTTTCCTTTTTTTTTTTTGTTTTGTTAATTTTTTTAAAATTTACCTTTATTGTTGAGAATATTACAGATGTCCCTTCTTTTTTCCCCTATGCCCCTCTCCACCCAGTTCCTGCCCCACCCCAGCCTTCACTGCACTGTTCTCTGTGACCATGGGCAATGCAAATACACATATAAATGCAGCGGGTCAGTGAGCCTGTAATGTAATCCTTTAGATGCCAGAAAGAAAATAGGAATGGACATGTTATTAATGGCTGGAAATAAGTTCACTTTGTCTGGGGAAACTCCTCTCCCATTTCAAATACTGAAACTTATATTCATATCAGGGTGATAAATCACAGGTTGATCACTGAAAACACGAGGAAGTATCATATCAACAAGCAGCAGCTCATTGAGGAAGAAAGAACCATGATATCCTCAGTGGGTTCCAGTTTACTTCTCTCCAGAAGGCTGATAGTTTTATATAGCACAGCATTCTGTCTTCCTTCCTCTTGTACACACATGAGCAGGGACTCTAAAGAGATGACAGAGTAAATCAGCAAAAGACTCCTAGATGTGAAATCAGGCACCAAAGGTTCAAATCCTGGCTCTATACATTATTAGGTGAGTGGCCTAGGGCAAGTAATTTAACTTCTTTGAAAACCACTCTGTCTGTACAGTTACACATCATAAAGGATTCTGACTAGAATAAAACAAGTCAATGAGAAAATACCTGACATGCAGTCAAGAAAATAGATTGTCAATAAAAGTTCCTTTCCTCTTTCCTCTCTTTCTTCTTTCCATTCCTTCTTCAAAACAAAATTGGCTCTGTGTAGTTAATGTAAAATTGGGGATTTTAGACTCTGTGTAGTTAATGTAAAATTGGGGATTTTAGAACACGAAGTGGAAAACTCGGTAGAATTTCATAAATTGGTATTGAATAGTTGGGGCTGCACCTCCTATAGTTGAAAACAACATGCTTGCATCTAAGTAGAAAATAAATGTTGTGCCTTAATATTATTCTTTTTGCTTGTTTTTGGCCATATTTGTTGTCCTATAGTAGATTTCTAATGTGTGAAAACAAAAAAAAATGTTCTAAAGTGGTGATAATATTTATTTTTTGAATGCAATATTACTTTACCACCACATTATTTCAGCAAATATTTTTTAAAAATTTTTCCTTTATTGATTTTAGAGAGAGAGGAAGGGAGAGGGAGAGAGAGATAGAAACATCGATGAAAGAGAACATCGATTGGCTGCCTCTTGCATGCCCCCCACTGAGGATCGGCCCCACAACCTGGGCATGTGCCCCAACCGGGAATCGAACTGGCGACCTCTTGGTGCATGGGTCGATGCTCAACCAGTGAGCACACCAGCCGGGCTCAGCAAATATTTAAAGAACATGACTGTGTGGCCCAAGCTGTATCATAGACTGGAGATAATAAGGTCCTTCAAGGAGAAGCTGGTCTAGCAGTGAGAAATGTACATAAATCAACAACTACATTACAATGAGGTGACTATTATAAACAAAGGTATGGAAAAGGTGATGTTGAAGCACAGAGACCTTATAACTTTGGGCAAGCGAGGGAAAGCTTCTCTGGATGGAATGCCTTTGAGCCAGGGTTGGCAGAGAGGAACGTGGGTCTGAAGCTCATAAGAAAGATAAAAGTTTGAAGTACACATTTATAGTCCTCGATGTTTTAGTGGTAAGTGTATGGGTAAGATTGCTCAAAGTCACTGTGTAGAATGAGAAGAAAACTGGCCTAAGATTAGTTTATTGGTTGAATCGTCATCTGTTCCTATCATCACAAATAACCCTAATATAGCAGTAACTTACAGAAAAAGGCATTTATTTCTTGCCCACTAACTTTGTAATGAGAGCAGTGTTTGACCTCAGCTCTGTTGATCATTACTGAGCTGAGCTGGGCTGGGCTTAACTGGGCTCCACGAATGTGCTCTCCCAAGGACCCAGACTGAAGGAGAATCTATAATTTTGAAATGACTTCATTTAGTGGAGAGTAGCAGTGAGAGAGACATAGTCAAATCACACAGACACAATCAAATCCTCTGCTCAGATGTGAGAAATATCACATCTCATTGACCAAAACAAAAACAAAAAAGTGAAAAATAAAAATAAAGTCTGAGGAAAGAGCCTGCCCAGTTTCAGGACATTATATTATACAGTTACAGGGATTAAGACTGTATGTTATTGGCAAAGGGATAGATACATAGATTAATTGAACCCAGGAATAAACCCACACAATTAAGCCAAAATGGAGTTTTGAAAAAGATGCAAAAGCAATTCAGTGGAGAAAAGATAACCTTTTAACAAATGGTGCTGGAGCATTAAACATCTATTAGTTAAAAAAAATTTTAAAAGAACATCAACCTAAGTCTCACTATTATACAAAACTTAATTTATGCAAAAGTTAACTCAAAATTTATCACTTAAATTTAAATGTAAAATTTAAAAATTATAAAATTTACAAAAAATATGAGAGAAAATTATTGGGATTTAAGGTAGGAAAAAGTTCTTAGTCTTGACACTTAAAATGGATATATTAAGTTTCATCAAAATTCCATTAGGAACACTCATTACTTCAGAAAATTATAAAATATTTAGTACTATATGATAGTAAAAATAAATATATATATATAACCTTTTGAAATTCAGAAAGTATAAATTAGAATTAAATTTTTATTTTAAATACATATACTAAAGGAAAACTGATTTAAAACTTAAATGTGAACATTCAAAAAGTTCATAAAAGAGCAAATTAATACATGAAAATATAGAATAAGAAATAAAAATAATAAGAGCAAAACTTAATGAGATACAAAATAGCTTCAAAAGTCATGTTCTATGACCAACATTGACCAAAAAGTCATTTGTTGGTTGTACTTGACCCTCCTGTTCATATATGAAAATAAACCCTTCATCATTAGCCATCACATCATCCCTTATAAAAAGAAAATGTGTTAACAATATAATGTAGTAATTACAAGCACAGTCTCTGGAGCCAGACTGAAACAGCTATTATTCCTATAAATAAATATTGATAGTATCTCAAATCCTTTGACACACCTCCAATCAAAAAGAGTTTATGGCCCTGGCCGGTTTAGCTCAGCGGTTAGAGCGTCAGCCTGTGGTACAGAGAGACCCGGGTTCAGTTCCCGCTAAGGGCATGTACCTCGGTTGCACTTTGTCCCCGGCCCTGGCTGGTCGTGCAGGTGGCAGCCACTCGATGTGTCCCTTTCACGTCGATGTTTCTCTCTCTCTCTCTCTTTCTCTCTCTCCCTCCCACTCTGTCTGAACAAAAAATGGAAAAATGTCCTCAGGTGAGGATTAAAAAAAAAAAAGAAAGAAAGAAAGAAAGAAAAAAAAAAGAGTTTATGTCCTTTTGTTGAACCTGGGGAGGTTTGTCAGTGCTTTGACCAATAGAATTCAGAAGTGATGCCACGTGACTTCTGAGTCTAGGTGAGAAAAGGCCAGGCAGAACCCACCTGATTCTCTTGGAACATGGACTCTGGGGGAAGCCAGGGATCAAGAGAGATACCTGACTCTACTAGAATGCTGTGCTGTAGAGCTTACATGTAAGTCAGTAGCTCCCACTGAACTCCCGGCCAACCGCCAGTGTGAACTGTTAGTCACTCCATTGAGCCATCTTGTAGGTCCAACCCAGTTAAGACTTCAGGTGATGCTACTTCAACAGACATCTAACGGCAATTGCACGAGAGACCCAGTGAAAACTACCCCATCGAGCCTTTCTGGAATTCCTGACCCACAAATTGTGAGCAAAATTAAATGATTGTTTTAAGCTGAACTGTTTTGGAATAAGGAGTTGCTCAGCAATAGTACAGAGGACACCACTACGTGTCATTGATTCATAGTAGAAAAAATAAGCTGTGTTTGCTGGGGAGGAGGGTTTGATTCACCATTAGAAATTCTGAAATCAAAATAATACCTTAAAATACATAGAAACTGATGTAGGGTTATCAACTTTAGTGAGGCTGGGAAATTACCTGGCCCCTTACCCACAAACCCACCATTCCCCAGTGACAGTCCTCTTCACTTCTGAGAGCTACTTTGACTAGCATAATGAACCTTCTTTTGGAGGAAGGCTGATTAGAGTTATGAAGACTCATCTTCAAGGTTACTTGGAGCTGAAGACCCTACAGTAAATATAGAATCTGGGTCTATAGTCTCTGCTGATTTGTGCGTGTGCTTATCTTTACAGTTCTGTTATAGCAACCAACACATTTGGATCCCATGAGTTAAAGTGGAAGCGTATTTTAATTCACACTCAAAGCATTTGGTTTATATTTCCACAAAAACCTGCCTGAAGAGTTCTCTTGGGATACAAGGATCCACAGAGTAGAAAAGAAAACACCAAATGTCATGCAGAGGCACACCAGTGTTTGCATTTTAAACCTCACCCAAATGAATGAAGTTCTGAGATTTTATATTTATAGGTCACTTTCCCATGACCCAGAACTACTGGTGACTGAACATCAGAGCATGACAGCAAAGAACTGGAGTCATTTTATATTTACTTGCTGCTTTTTCTTGTGGTGCTATGTTCCCAAATCCCTCACTAGGGAACCAATGTCTAAAAGCACTTTACTAGACTGACAGGTACATGCTAAACATTCTTTTATGGCAGGCTGTGTTTCTGTGCATTTCCTCACTAACGAAAGTACCTTTAGAACAGAACACGCCATTTAGGTGTGGACCTATTAATTTGAAATATATTGTTCAGAGCATCTATTCCAAGGTCAAGCAAAACTGGGCTTTTCAATGACCCTAACATTAAGTTCACTACAGGATTTGGACAGATTATCTAATTATTTTATGTTCCAGTTTCCTCCTCTATAAAATATGAGCAACTACACTTATCCCGAGGGACCCACATAAGAGTGTATGTAAAAGCAGAACCTAGCACCCCTTGCAAGAGTAATTCAGCGTCGGAGCCTCTACTTTCTCATCTATACAGTAGAAATAATTATACAAGTGGTGCGCTGGTAAACGTCTAATAATCAAATCTTTAAATCAGAAGCCCTGATTTGTTAGGGCTTCAAGTTACCAGTATGGCGGTACTGACTGCAGAGTTGGGAAGAGATGAGCTGTAGAACAAAGTTATATAGCATTTCCACTATATGTAACAACCTGGAAAGCATAGATAATCATAAAATGTAGTAAAAAATAATTAGAAAGTAATGAGTGTGTGTTTTCATTACCATTGTTTTTAATATAATTTATTTCAAATTAACTTTCTATAATTTAATTTTAATCATGTCTGCTTTTTACAACCTGCTCTCAAAATTCCTGAAAATGTAATAATTAGCTCACTGGCTGGTATGGGCCAGCTTCAGCTCACCATTGATTATATTTGCTTAAAAAAATCCTTTTGTGAATTATCACACCATATTTTTATTTAAATCTTAAAGAAACCATATTTAAAGCTATAACTTTATAGCTTTCAAATTTAGCAATTTCAAATAACCTTATCAGTAACTCTGGATTTTGAAGAAATTGATGCTACTCAGATGTTAATTGCATTGTTCCTCTAGTTCAGTCTCGATGCTTGCTGTCTTATCAGAGATAATGGTAGGAACTTTAACAACTGCAGAGGTGATTGGTAACTGTAACACTGATGGCAGTAAGAGTGGAGAGGAGGAATAAATCACGACAGTCTACACCTAAATTCCTTCTGCTGACATATTGTCAGCTTTTGGTCCTCATGGGGAGCTACAAAAGAAGTAGAATGAGCTGGCAGTCCAGTTGATCAACTGGTGAAAGAGAACCATGAAATCATTGTGACTGATTTTTTTTTTTCTATTGCGACTAGAAAAGACTCTGTAGTTGTCTCAGGCAGGTGGGTTAAATATACCTGTTATCCAATGAAAAAGAGTAAGGTAAGAAATGGATCAGAGAAATAATTTGATAAGGAGGTAGGAGAGAGAGAGAGAGAGAGAGAGAGAGAGAGAGAGAGAGAGAGAGAGAGAGAGAGAGAGAGATTCATTTAGCTCCTATTTGGAGGCTAAAATCTGGTCAAGCTTATTAAATGGAAAAAAATCTTTTATAGGAATCATGTTTCCAAGAAAATTCTTCAGAGTTAGACTGTATCTAACAGAAGCAACACCTTTCTGTCTGAATGGAAAAATAAGCAATAACAGAGATCTAAAAGATGGCAAACAGTGAAAACTCGGTAGTAAATGTATCCTGCTACTTTCATCCTGCTACTACTAATAACAGAAATGGTCTTTCCTTGGGCAGGCAGAGATAACATTTCAATTTTTTTTAAGGAACTGGATGGAGCTTTTTAAGACAAAAGTCAACAGCTATGACAAATGTTGGGACCAAGTGTTTAACAAAGAGTATACATTGAGTGTTAATGTAAATTGCCTTCTTTTTATTACTATCCAGTCTTTCCTAAGTCTTAAAGAAACAAAGCCCAAAAATATCACCAACTAAGTTAACCTGGCAGGGCTGCTTTATCCAGACCACTGGGAGGCAGATGGAGAAGATTTGGAAGCTCAGTCAGAGTGCTCAATTTTTTCCCTGCAGAAAATGTGTACAATCAAGTCTAAAGGTCTGGACACATCTGAAAGACAGGAAAGAAGAGTAAAGAGTGAGACATGGGAGATCCACAAGTAAAAGATTTAGAAATAGAAGGAAATTATGTTCTAGACTTAGGCCAAGGTTACTGCTCTCAATGTCGTGTGTGTGTCCGTCCATGTGCACACACGTCCACACACACTCAAACACAGGGGTTCAGGTCATCGGGTAGGAGTGGACATATTTTTCTTTTAGGTAATAAAAAGAAGAAAATAAAATGAAGAAATAGAAAAATCTTTCAAGTTGTTTATGTGTCACTAGAATTTAAGTAGAAGAACTCAATGTAAGTAATAAATATAACAAAATGTAGTAGAAGCAGTTTGCTATTATCATTCATTGTTTCAAGATGTAGCTCTAATAACATCCCTTGCTTTTTAAAATCAGTTTTCTTTTGAAATATTAGAAAAATAATTCATTCAATCACTAACCCTGTATATGTGCTGAGAATGACGGCAAATCTCTAACTACAAAAAGAACTATGTTAGGAGGGAGAATGCATATGATAATGAAAAAAATGGAGACATTGTTCATCAAGCTTGTTAAAGGTACCACGTCTCCACCTACTGCAGAGCGGGAGGGTGCGACCTTCACTGTCTTGGTGTTTGTCCGTTTCCTCTGATCTTCATTTCCTCCTCTCTCCAAGTTTGTGTCTTGGAGGAAGATGTACTTGTTTATGGTGCTGGGCAACCACTTGCTTGTCTTTTGTTTGGGAACAGACATAATCAAGGAAGCAAGAGTGAGATTATTTCCACCTCCACCATCCTCCCTCTCCTACACACCCACCACCACCACCACCACCAGCTAGTTTATTTCTAAACAATCTTCCCCTCTGTTTCTTCTACATTTTTCCCCCTTAAATTATCTCGTTTTGTACTTTCTAGAAACTTATAATTTGGTTGAAGTTTTACTACTCTGGCAAATATCAGAACCTGGTGAGGATGAAGAATCCTTGGTCTGATGCCTGATTCTGGTTTTAGCATATAAACTCTTCAAAGGGGAGATGGTAGAAGGGATATGTTTCCTTTAGATTACGAGAAAATCAAACTTAGAAAATAATGTCTCCAAGAAAGTATACTTGGTCCACTCTAAGTTAGACACACTAATTACTCTCCCAGCTTGTTAATGCCTACAGTTAGATAAATGCTGCAGGGCAAGTCATGTCTCCCAAAATATGAGAGCTATTTATACACTAACCAGAGTCTATATGACTTTTTCTTTTAGCTCTGTCTTTTGCTGAGCATACACAATGCATTTGCTGTTGTTCAGGCAAGAATGTAGTGTGGTTCAAGCTTTGTTCTAAGGGTCCCAAGGGTCAGCCTTACCAAACTTGGAACTTGAATACAGAAAAGTACCTCAAGGGCAGATTCTCATCAGACTCTTCCTCCTGAGTCTGACATGCCATCTTCCCTACAGAAATCCCACTCTCCAATACTGCCAGAGGAAAGAAATCTATGCAAATAGTTCAATATGCTGAATAAAGTTGACGGCTCCCATGAGCAAATGCCGTTTGAGGCAGGGTAATCTTTAACCATTCCTGTCTCAGTGGGCCATGATTTAGAGAAGGAGTCATGTCTAATAGCTTTCCAGGTTGAGCTGGGGCATTGAGGGGATAAGTGAACTCAGAATAAATCTGAGTGATTTTGAAGAAGCCAGAGTTTTTAAAAGAGCCAGGAATGTGGAGTTGGCCGACCTCAGTTTGAGTCACAGTCCTACCACTTGGATATTAACTCTATGACCTTGAGCAAATAAGTTATTCTTTCTGAATCTCGGTTTTCTCATACATAGAATAGGAATGATGTTTCCTACCTCATAGGGTTATTTTAAGGACTGAGATGAACCTGTGAAATAATTCATAATTTGCAAAGCACTTTCCACTCCTTATTGCTATCAACAACATTTGAGAAAAACTAGTATAGAGTCCATACCAAATATTTCTTGATTTAGAGCATTAAAGAGAGCAACAAATTCCCAGATGACACTGTAGCCTGTCTCAAAAAAATAAAAAAATTAGTTCATCAGGATAGTGTGGCCAGTTTTCACACTAGCAGAAAGAAGAACTATGTTGCCTTCTTTCTGCTTTACCTGAGACCTGTAGTTTCACTATTACTTTTAGCAAAGATCAAAATCTTAGGCTAATGCTGTTACCCAGGGTGCTTATAGATTATTAATCATTTATACTCTAATTTGAGAGGGTTTCAGATCCTGTACCAGAAGGAAGTGTGGTTGATAGAAGTGCAATCAGGTATTAAGGAGAGTCCTACCTAAAGTGTAGTGAGAAGAAAGTATCCACCAGGCCCAATGACGTGTCTTCCTCAGACACCTGAACACCTGTCCCAGAGGATGACCTGAATAATGAAGACTTGCAGAACATGGGAGACCTTGGTCACGGTCACCCACAGGTCCTACCAAAGGAGATGGCCCTGTCACCTACGACAGCTCAGTCAGCTCCTCAAATGATGGCCTCACCTTTTTTGTGCTATTGCAATCAGGAAATTCCTGGCTGGCTAGTTCCTTTTATACACAGCCAGGAACTGTGCAGGTGTGAGGTTGAGTATGGAATGCTCAGTTCATTACGAGGTTGTCTCAGACGCAGGCTTAGTTAGCACAACTAATTTTTTGGGCCATAGCGGTCGCCTCCAGCCTTGGCCCAGCTGCTACATTATAATGTTCTCTTCTTTCTGGGTAAAAAAGAGACACGGGGGAGAAAGGTCTCCATCCTTAGAATGGTGTCATCAGGGTCAGCTCGCCAAGCCTAGTTATATTAAAACCAAAGGCAAAAGAAAAAGCAGTAACACTGAGCTTGTCTTTGTTGAAAATTTTGGTATTTAGTTCACTGTGGATTTCTTTTGCATTAATTTTTATTTTTAAAACGATTGCATTAAAGTATTGTTTGCCTCGATGACTGAATTCTTTGGTAGCCCCTTGTGAATGCCGCGGTCGCCTCACCCCAGTCACAGCCCCGCCTGAGCTCTTTCCTCTGAGGAGAAAGCAGGTGGTGAACTGCAGGCGTGGGTACCTGCCACTGCACCTCAGTCACTGTGCTGGTTAATTTCATGTGTCAACTTGACTGCTACAGCTGCCGGATAAAACATGATTTCTGGGTGTTTCTGTGAGGGTGTTTCTGGATAGAATTAGCATTTAGACTGGTGGACTCAGTAAAGCAAGTCCCCTCCCTCAGTGTGGGCCGGCAGCATCCAATCTGGTTGATGACCTGAACGAAACAAAAAGCAGAAGAGGGAGGAATTCACACCTTTTTCTTCCTACCTGGATGCTCAAACTGGGGCTTCCATCTCCTCCTGCCCTTGACACCACTGGCTGCCCTGGTCCTCAGGCCTTCAGACTTGGACTAAAATTACAGCGCTGGCTTTCCTGGGTCTCCAGCTTGCAGAAGGCAGACCCTTGGGCTTCTCAGCTTCCATAATTGCATAAGCCAATCCTTCATAATAAATCTCCCTTTACATACACTATATATAAAGTATGTACATATATGTAATCTTATATTATCTATATATAAAATTATATATGTGTACACATATGTCTGCATGTGTGTGTACATATTGTGTGTGTGTGTGTGTGTGTGTGTGTGTGTATAATCACCTTCCAGATTCGGGGGTGACAGAACACCTCCTCAAAAGGCCAAGCCAGGTTAGAATAGGAGGTCTCCCTCTGGTAAGAATGGTGCCATCTCTTGGGGAAAGCAAGGACAACAGGTTAAACTAAAGCAGTATTCCAGCTACACACAGGGCCAAGTGAGAAACTCCAGCCTCCGTTCCTCTCCCTCCTGCTGGTTACTGGTCCCGTCATGCCCGAGAGGGGCTTTGTGACAGTAATTAACGCGCCACTGCAACCCTCCCCGTCCAACCCCACAGAGGCAGCAAACAGAATTGAAAGTATTCCTTGAATATAATGAACAAAATAAGCTGATGAACAAAATAGAGCCAGAGACATAGAAGTAGGGTTCAGATTGACAAACCTCAGAAGAGGGGGATGGGGGGATGGATGAGATAAACCACGTAACTTATATGCATGTATGCCTAACCAATGGACCTAGACAACAATGGGGGGGGGGAGGATCGGGAGGAGGGTGTCAATGGAGGGAAAAGGAGAAACATCTGTAACAAAAATAAATTAATAAAAATACTTTAACTAGCAAAAAAAAAAGAAAGTATTCCTTGAAAGCACACCTTCTTCGAAAAACTGCAGATGTTAACACACTCCAACCTCTTCCAACCCTGCTGGGAGAAGGGATCGGACAGTACACAGTGCCCCCTCCCTGCATTGCCGTCCTCCCTGCAGCAGCCAGGGGGCCGGCGCAACAATCCAGGTTTCCTCTGGAGGAGGCTCCAGGCCCCGTTCAGCTGTCCACACCATATTGTTAATGTACCTAACTACGTGATTTCTTGTTAGACACATGGCAGGAGGGGATGGTATAAGGAATGGAAACTGAGATTTTATCGGGTCCCTTGTTCCAGACCACTGCTCCTTGACTTTCTCCTTTGCTATTTTTTTTCCTTCTTTTTACCCTCTGTCTGCATCTCCAAAAAGCTAATTTGTGAAAAGGCAGAAAGTACACGTAGTACCAGTCTCGGGCACTTGAGCTGCCAGATCTGATTTTCCTGGTAGATGTGGTAGATTAAGGAAAAAACAACTATGGCTGAAGATTAGATTTATTTTTCTCCTCGTGTTCCAACCCTTGACCCAGTCTGCGCAGTTCGAAGCTAACCCGCTCGCGTCTTCAGCAGAACTGGGGGAACTGTATGCGCCCCAGGGTGGGGACACAGAATGTCTGAGTCAGGTCAGCCCCTCCCTGCTGGCGTGTCAGCTCTTCAGCATTCCTCACGACAAGTCCTGCATGTCCTTGAAGAAAACACTGTGAGGAAGGCAGGGGAGATCTTCAGGAGGCAGAATGGGCACCTAAGGACTACAGCTAAACGTTACAGTGTTTTTCTCTAACTCCTGACTCCATGGTCCTCGATTCCACTGTCCAAACTGTTGGATGTGTGATTAGAACAGTTATCCTGCTCAATACAACTTTCTGAAAGTGCCCTCCCCACTCACTCTCCTTACCACCTTGCTCTTTCAGGGTAATTATGTTTTAGGCAGTCACTAACACTTTAGTGTGATTGAAAGGAAAGCAAAAGAATATGGTCTCTCAGAAAGCAAGGGCCAAGGATCGCAGAGAGGAAAAGAGGGGGCCCTCGGTGTTTCTGTTGACCCCCTGCAATGGGGTAAGGGGTAGGAGGAGGCACACTACAAAACACATTTTAAATTTTAAAAAAGGGTCTTTCCTCAAGGACAGATGGAATGGCAAACAGATTTATTTATTTTTTATCCTCACCTGAGGACATTTTTGCATTTATCTTCAGATAGAGCTGGAGGGAGAGAGGGGGCAAGAGAGAGAGAGAAATATCAATGTGAGAGAGACATATCAAATGGTTGCCACTCACACGACCCCAACCAGGGCAGGAGACAAACTGCAGCCGAGGTACGTGCCCGGGACTCTCTGGTCCGCGGTCCGAAGCTCTAACCGCTGAGCCAAACCGGCCAGGGCAACAGCTTTTTTTTAAAAAAAGAAAGAAAAGAAAAGGAGAAGAAGAGAAATGGAAGTAAAGTAAATCTGAGGTAGTCTGTGCTTTATGGATATAGTGTCAGGTCCCCTTTTATTTGCTTCTGCTCCCCGGTATGAGTCTTCTTGCTAAGATCATCCCATTTTTGGCTTGTTTATCCCCAAATCTTATAACATCTTAGCTTTTTAGAAAAGTTGAATTGGGCCTGGGGACTCCCTGCTCATCCCGGCTGGAGGTACAGCCTGGCTCACAGAGCACCCCTTCAACACCCACTCCTGCCTGAATTGGGAGTAGCATTGCCTGCCTCCTGCCCAGGTCAAATAGATTTTGGATTCAGATACTGTATCCAAGAATTCCACCTGAAAACCAACTCCATGGCCCACATTTATCCGACTTCATAGATCCAAAGGCTCAGGACCGAAGAACAGGACACTACCCACAGCCTTTATTACCAGCTCCTGTAGCCTGTAAAGGGACAAAATTACACTGGTTTCATCTTCTTATTTTATAAGGGGAACACAGTCTCCCAGAAGACACATGTCTTTTTATATACTTTCCCACTATTTTATGCACCAAAGTCTTCCGAAACCTAATTTGAGATGCCCAGATTCCTATTCAGTTTGTATCTTTAAAAAACAAGTACCCATTAGAGAATTCTGCCATTGCTCCCAGGAGACTGGAATGGAAATGAACAAATGAACTTTTAAAGATAATTGGCTTCCAAAATGCCCTCCTGTCCCCTCTTCTCAATTTCTTGACAAGCCCTCTGGGAATCGCATAGTAAAACAACTTGGGATTCTTTGGGTGCCTGGTATGTGGCAGAGAGCCAGTTCATGGAAATGAATTTCTCGGAATGGAGTTGCCCCCCCACTTGGTCACTGCCTATTGATAGAAATTCACTAGCTCTTCTCAAAGCCCTGCTTCTGAATGTATTCTACTGGCTGCCCCTCATCCATGTTCTGCTGTTCTCCACTATTGCTACTCATTCTTGCACCATTCAAAACACATATTTGAATCCTCAAATCAAAAGGTCTTCCTGTAGTTTACTTACCCAAGGACACATTTTCCCACATGTTCTTATTTAAGATGGGGAAGTGAATTCTTCACAATCTGTTTTCAGAAAATCCTCAGGACACTTAACTCATTCACTTTAAAAATATTTGTTGATCACTCACTATTGAGGCATTAGTCTAGTTGCTGAGGATACAGAAGTGAAAAGGCAAATAGCATCCTTGCCACAAAGAGGCTGTGTTCTAGCAGAGGGAGTCAGAAAATAATCACAGAAGCAAGCAATAATAATTCCAGATCACTCAAAGTGCTGGAACCTAAGGATCTATGCTAGAAAGGAACCGGCAAAGAGAAGTGTTTGTTGTAAGAGCCAATAACAGAGTGTTCCCATTTTAGATCTGGTAGAGAAAGAAGGCTCCTCTGGAAAGGTAAGTTTGTAAAAGAACATAAATCAATGCATCATGCAAAGTCAAGGGAAAGATGACTTTAGGCAAATGGTACAGCAAATGCAAAGGGCATATGGACTGAGGTAAGAAAAATTAAGAGTGTTAGGGCAGAAAGTAAGCTTTTCTGGCTGGAAGCCTGTGAAGCATGAAAAGGGAGAGGGAGGCAGAGACTAGATCTGATAGGGCTTTGTTTGACATAATGAGGATTTTGGATGTTATTCTAAACATAATGACAAAATATTTTAGCAGGTAGATAACCACCAGCACACATCCATGGTTAGCTGAAAACAATACCTCAAATATATGTTTCTATAGCCAGGCCTGGAGGTGCTCTCATCAGCTCTGGCTTCATATCCACCTGAAACTGACAGAGGAATAAAAGAAGAGGGTTGTTGAGATGGATGCTTAAACATCTGTATTTGCATTGTTTTAGCCTGTTCAAATCAGCTCTTCCAATATGGCCAAACGTGTCTAAAACAACATCATTTTTTAGCACTGAATATCATAGAGCATCCCTTAACCTTGAGCTGTTTGGACTGCTTTAGGGTATGTGTTATTGAATAGTTTTGTCAATGATAATAAAAAAGTTGTGTTTAATTAGTAGAGGGAAGCCAACCTTTTCAGTGAGATAATAAAGGAATCCAATAAAAGTCCATGGTGACTGCAATAAGAGATGACTGTCCCTGAGTGCTCCCCATTCTGAGTATTGCTATTGGCAGGCTGCCATGTAACTGCTGAGCAAGAGGAAACACACCTCTGCTAGATGTGTGGGAAAAGGACCAACTGCAAAAGAAGGTACTTTAAACTTTTACTGTGTTTCTACCAGCAGATATGTCCCAGAAAAAAGTAGGTGAGCTACAGAAACTGAGTAGCACAGACATTGAGTTTGGGCTGTGGAGTCAGACAGAACCAGGTTTATACCCTCACTATCCCCACACTTGCCAGGAATGTGACCTTGTCACCTTGCACTGTTTCTCATCTCAGAAAATTGTCTCCATATAGCCCTGTGATTGAAGTCATCCTTGACTGCTGTCTTTACATCCCATGAACAATCTGTCAGTCAGTCCTATTAGGCCAGTGGTTCTCAACTTTCCTAATGCTGCGACCCTTTAATACAGTTCCTCATGTTGTGGTGACCCCCAACCATAAAATTATTTTCGTTGCTACTTCATAACTGTAATTTTGCTACTGTTATGAATCGCCATCGGAAATATGTGTTTTCCGATGGTCTTAGGCAGCCCCTGTGAAAGGGTCATTCGACCCCAAAAGGGGTCGCGACCCCCGGGTTGAGAACCGCTGTATTAGGCTATATATTCAAAATATATCCAGAACCCAACTACATCCTGCCACCTCCACTGCAGCCACCCTAGTCCAAGTCACCAGCATCTTTTGTTAGATTTGCAAAATAGTTTCCTAATTGACCTCCCTCCCAGGCTTTTTTCAGCACCACAGCCAAAACAACCTGTTAAAAAAAAAGGAGGTCAGGGGGCTTTAAATTAATTCACCTCACCCCCCCCCCCACCTTTGAGTGTGGCCTGGACTTAGTAACTCATTTCCAAAGAATAAAGTAGTGAAAGGGACAAATCATAACTTTACAGTGAATAAACCAAGCAGAGACCATCTGAGCCGGGTGATCAAGGCTCATATCACCAGTGGTAAGTCATGTGGATGTCCCTACCCTCTGATATGTTGTGATGAGAAAAGGTCCTTCACCTATTTCCCAAAACAATGAGCCCAGAAAATCATGAGAGGTCATTGAACAATCCCAAGTTGAGAGACATTCTACAAAATATGTGACCAGAACTCTTCAAAACTCTAAAGGTCAGGAGAGACAAAACAAGACTGCGAAACTGTCACAGATTGGGGAAGACTAAAGAGATATGATGACTAAATGCAACATGGTATCCTAGAATGGATTCTGGAACAGAAAAAGAACATTAGTGGAAAAATTGATGAAATCCGATTGAAGCCTGTAGTTCAGGTAACAGTAATGTAGTTAGTGTCTTAGTCTTGAATGAGGTATTATTGTTATGTAAGATGTTAACACTAGGGAAAATTGGGTGAATGGTATATGGGAACACTGTGTACTATTTTGACAACTTTTCTCTACATTTAAAATTATTCCAAAATTAATATATATATATATTTTAATAAAGTAAGGCAGATCATTTCATTCCTCTACTCAAAATTCTCAAAAGGCTTCCTGTCTTACTGTATGATCTTCCCTCAGTCATCTCTCAGACCTCCTGAGTTGATTCCCATCACACTGGCCCCTGGGTGTTCCTCAAACACTCCGGACATACTCCCAGCTTAGGGACTTTGCACTTGCTTTATCCACTTTCTGAAAAGCTTTTTCTCCAGATGCTTGCATGGTTGGTTCCTTGGGTTTCTTTAGGTCTCTATTTAAATGTCACCTTCTTAGCTAGGCCTTCCCTGACAATCCATCTAAAATTACTATCTCCTTCTGGCACTTCCTAATACTCCTACCTGCATTATTTTTCTCTTTAACATTTATTACTATCATGCTATTTGTTTTATTTATTTGGTTTGTCATTTGCCTCTCCCACTAGAATTTGAGCTCCAAGGGGCAGAGATTTCTAACTGCTATACTCATTGCTCTGTGCCCAATGCCGAGGGCAGTACTGGTACTCCATAAATATGTTTCTAAGAATTAAAATGACCTGGGGTATTTACTTAGTCTCCAAATCTGTTTTTACATATGTAAAAAGAGGATAATAAGATACTAATTACCTGTATCTTAGGTTTCTTATAAAGCTTAAATGTGATAAAGAATGAAAGTGTTTTGCACAGTGTTTAGCATGAAAAATATTTAAGAAATTATGTTATCACTAGTTACATTTTTCATTACTCTTATTACTTCTATCACTAAGCTTTGTAATGTGTTTAACTCCTGACGCACTCAGGTCCTTACTTTTGGGAGAAATTCGTAGCTCCTTCTTCTCATTAGAGTAAGTGATTTACTATTTACTTGTCTTCCAAAGAAATGTCCTTTTTTGTTTTTTGTGTTTGTTTGCTTGCTTGCCTGTTGGTTTTGATTTTTTTTTTTTAAATATTGAAGTAGAGAACTGAGAAACACAAGTTTAAATTGAAAACTGGTTGAATTTCTAAGTCTGAAAAGAATTTGAGTTATTCTTCACAGGGTTTCCTCCCCTAGGAAATCTATGAGCTCCTTTTCAAAATGTCAATAATAATAGTCACTCAGATTTCTGAAAATGAGCTCAAACTAGTTCATGTCTTTTCATTCCTACTTCATGCATAATATAGGCACTCTCTGGTCTACAACAGCTTATAATCTAGTTTAGGGGCATACATGGGTGAAAGAGTAAATAAATTTCATGTTATCATACAAATAAGATATGACATGGACTATATGCCTTTGTCCTGAGAAAAGACAAAAGACGAAAAATATCACCATAAGAGCCAGAAAAACTTCATGTCTGTGATTTGCTTTTAGGACCTTGAAAAAAGTCAAGTGCATACTGATGCATTTCATCTCTCTTGTGGGCCCTTGATAATGATGACAACGATAAAAATGTTTATTTGTAATATTCATATCATGAAAGACCAGGGGTATATATAAAATGTATTATTACATAATAGTTATTATTAATTATGAAATTATTATATTATTAGTATTTTGTTATTAAAGACTACTTACCAGGCCCTATGCTAAGCATATTGCATGCCATGCTTTTATTTAATACACACAACCAGATAGTAAGACAGATACTACTTTTATCCTCATTTTTAAGGTAAAGAAACTGAAGTTTAGCAAGGGAAGTAATGTATCCAGAGGCAACTACTAGGAGAGAAGAGAGATGAACTCAAACTCAGATCTATTAGGCTCCAAAGCTATACTCTATGCCTCCTGTGTTTGGAGGGTCTGAAGTTGAGACCCAGTGCTCGGAGCACAACTGATTATACATACTAATTGGGATTAGGTTTACATTTATTCTCTTGAAGTCACAAATCTCATTGTCCAGGTACACACGTCAAGTCTGATTAGGAAGAACTAAAGCTTGGAATTGAATTTCCTGTGCTCTTTGCCCCCAACAGCTTGCAGGTTAAAGCTAAACGTATGTGTTATCCATCTCTGCACTGGGCTCCAGAAACATTTATTGGCCAAAAAGTTAAATAGCTCAGGAGACATTCTTGTCTAAACCAGACTCTTTTGTCTTCTTTAGTCAGACTCATGATGACATTCAGAGAAATGGTGCACCAGGCAAGGTGAAGGTATCTATCCAGAGACCTTCTCTGAGAAGGAAGAACAGAATCCCTAGATGGAAGCATAATCGTATAGCTTTGGTAGTCCCTTTCCCTTTCTGAAGAAAATGAGAAATAAGGTGAAAGTAATGTGTTGAAAGAGAGCAGACATACCAGATTTATTTTGCATAACTGAATATGGGTTGGAGTACCCAGCTCTCTCCAGCAGAATGGGAATGTTGATCTACTGCAAAGTGCTAGGTGATGGATAGCATAGACCAGAAAAGGCCTTGGGCATGGTCAAGAGTGAATTACAGCCAGCAGTAGAGTTCTATGTGTGTACTCAGCACCGGTGATGATCAGCCCATAAACCTCAGACAGCTCCAGCCCACGTTCGCCCCCACATGCTGTAAATACTGATTTTATGCTGGTTGACTGTATCCTTGTTGATCTAAAGAGAGGACAAGAATGAAGAAGAAACCATAACAACAAGAACCATAAAAATTACCAGAGCATTCAACACACTATTATGTGTTGTAAGGGTGATAAGAGAAGACAGAACTACTCCTAATTGATTTCTATCTTCTCTATCAAGGTTATTTAAAAACAATAAAAGGTGAGTGAAAACAACAAGATTGAGAAGAACTTATACCCCAAGCTAGAATAATGCCTCATAACATGATGTAAATTGATTTCCTGCCCTAGAGGAACTTCCTGGGGTTTAGATGAGGTCACAGAAACATTGTTGGATAAATATGCTGACAGTGACCTATGGTAGCTCTCCTATGCTACATGGTCATTCATGTAAGCTTTGCCCCAATCCTCATTATGAAGAATACAGAACCTAGAAATGGTCTTGATTACCCCATCTCCAGAAATAACGTCATGTACTAATGAACAAGTAAATTGTGAGAACAGAGGAGTGCCTATGCTGTTTTTCAGGAATTGTCACACTTTTTTTATTAACACAACCTGTCCAAGCCAAGTATTCCCCTTTTGCATCGTTGTGATGGATCTGTTAGAAAATGATGGTAGGAATGCTGGGTATGGATATAGTCAAACCACTCGCTGAGATCAAGAAGCACGAAGGCTCTCGAAATGTTTTTGTGGAAAGGAGAGAAAGGCATTTGTGAATGATAAATCACTAAGTTAAATTTAATGCAGATAAATGTCAGACTAGAGGTGGATCCCTTAACTGCCAAGATTCTGACCTTTGTCTTATTGGGTTTGATGTTTTTTGTTTTGTACTCTTTAAAAAAAAAATCAATAGTTTTGAAAAAGGAATCTTTTGTCTAATTTGTAGATGAGAAAAAGTTGAAAGTCAAACTTGTATATAAAGTATTGAAAAACAGGATTCATACAAGTCTAATATGTTTATAAAGTAAAATCATGAATTAAAAAACAAACATTAAGCTAAAAAAATATTTATGAGAAACACTACAGGAAAACAGATGATATTCTTAATGCATAAAAATTCCCCCACATTAATAAAAAAAATTAAAGCTCCAACAGACATGCATGTATAATTCACAAAACAAAAAGGTTACTAAACTTTTTAAAGACATAGGTTTAGCCACACCAAAAAAAAAAAAATAGTGAAAACAAAATACTATATTCACCTATTAAAATAATAAATCTCAAAAGAATTTTAATGCTTAGCTTTAGGGATGGACTTACTATAAAGAAATTTAACAAGCCCTATCTGTAGTCTTGAAGCACTTCAGTCTCATCCTTTTACACTTTTTTTTTCACTTCCAGGAATCTTTTCTAAAGATGTAAAAATCCAGCCCAAGATTTGCCTGCCAAGGTACTCATCTCAGAATTAAATCTGTAAGCAAAAAAGAAGAGGCAGAAGAGGAGAGGGAGATGGCGACAGAGAGGAAATGGAAGAGGGTGTGGATGAGAGAAGAGGGAGAAGGAACAGAGACAGAAAAGAGGGTAAAGGAAAGAAGAAAATAACAACTGACTCAAATTTAGAATAGGTCATTAATTATTAGATATTAAATAGAACTTTACATATGATCACAAACCCAATGCTTTGAAATAAATATGTTAAATGACATGAAAAAAATACTATGATCAAGTGTTATTTAAATCCTAGTGCCAAATTTCACATTAATCTCCATTAAACATCAACTGTACCAATATCAGTTAGAAAAGTTGTGATTTAGCAAATATTTATAAGTACCCCATAAATAATGTATTCCCTCCACTAGACTGAACAACTTTCCGAGTAAGTGCCACAACTTTTCAGCACGTTATGTGGGAAACATGGGAAGCATTAGTAAATGTTTGCAGAATAAATGATTACAGAATCAGTATGTGGCTTAGAACAAGCTCCCTGAAGACAGAGCTTGGGACAAAAATGATATGCTACTGCTTTTACAGCAAGACTAGACCAGCAACATTGAAGAAAATGGAATGTGAGGCAGGAAAGGAGGGAAAGCCAAAAAAGAGGTTGTATATATCACGCTATCCATAACTTTACAAGAAAACTTTGCTACTGTTTATTAACACAGAATGTCTCTATGCTGTTTGGACTGAATACACCTTAGAACAATCCATTAGAAGAAAGGGGAAACACAATTTACTGACTCCTTTCTACCTCTGTCATTGGCCAAACTTTGTCCCATGAGGTGTTAACACCCTCATATATCTATCTGTGTCACTTGACCCTTTGAGCAGCTACTAGAGAAGTCAGATCTCATGCTCCATGGCACTTCATTTGAATCCCGAGGAGTTGAATTGAACCAGTCTTTGTTGCTTCACTCTGAGTACTAGAGGGGCTGAGCCTTCTGTCCTAGTGGGAACAATGCTGGAAACCAGCCTAAACTGGGGGAGGTAGGGATAGCTAGAAATGTCATGAGATGAGTTGAATACATCAAGACTCAATAGAGCAAGTGGAAGAGGGACCAGGAAGCAGGTAAAGCCAAGCACACTGAAAAGGTATATAACTTGGGTGTGATGTATTTGTATGATATATTTTGACATCTCAGACCTGATATATTTAACTGCACTAGTAGCAATGCTATGTCCCAGACAAATTACATAATCATTCCTCTGGACTCACTTAAGTAAAACCAAGATGGAGCATTGTCTTCAGTTTCAATTGTCCTAATATAAGGGGAACAATGAGCACAAGGCAAGAACAGAAAAAGATAAAGATAGCCATATGAGGAAGTCTGGAAAACATGTTATTTGAGGAACTGTTGAAGGCACTGTGATTATGAGTCAAAGAGGAGGAGGGTGGGGGAGGAAGAAGAGGAGAAGGTGGAGGAGGAGGAAGAGAATCAAGTATCTCTAAATTCTCAGACATTCAACTGAGAAGTATGAAACTATGAACACAACTGTTCAGTCTTAAGTAGATGATATGAAATTTGGGCTGATATAAAAAGAGGAAGAATGATTCTGGAATATGGGGATAGCAAAAAGACTGCAGCCTTGCCCTGGCCAGTTTGGCTCAGTGGTTAGAGTGTTGGCCCATGGACCAGAGAGTCCCTGGTTCAGTTCTCGCTAAGGACACGTACCTCAGTTGCGGTTTGTCCCTGGCCCCGGTTGGGGTCATGTGGGTGGCAACCACTCGATGTATCTCTCTCACGTTGATGTTTCTCTCTCTCTCTTCCTCCCTCTCTCCCTCCCACTCTACCTGAAGATAAATGCAAGGATAAAAAATAAAAAAAAGACTGCGGCCTTGCCCAGTTAAAGTGACTCATTTGGCTGAGCATTGTCGTGTGCATCAAAAGGTTGCCGGTTCAGTTCCCAGTCAGTGCACATACCTGGGTTGCAGGTTCAATCCCCAGTTGGGACACATACAGAAGTCACCAGTCAATGTTCCTCTCTCTCCCTCTCCCTTCCTCTCTAAGTCCTCGGGTGAGGATTAAAATAAATAGTAAATAAATAAATAAATACCTAAAAAAACTGTAGCCTCAAGAACAAGAAAATTGCAATAATTACTTGCTTTGTGCTGAGCTTGCAGCCAGTTATATCTTTATTCTTGGGTTAAATGTGAGAACCTCAAATCATTTACTTCCTGTACTGTTCTCCTAGGCAATGGACTTTCTGCCCATGTTGAACTCCAATTAGTCATTTGTTTCTAAAGGACATCAGTCATTTCTGATGGGGCAATTTCTACAAACTGCCTTTAGTACATGAATCAAAAGTTCTTTCTATTTCCATTAAGACATGCTGTCACCTGTGGGAATTAGGAAACCTAAATTCTAAGCCTACCTTTGGCCAATAATCTTTTGGGTGAACTGGGTCAAGGCACTTCATGTCACTGAGCCTCAGATGCTGATCATCCTTCCATATCCACCATTTTTATGGCCCTGTCAAGATTGGGTTGCTTCTCTTTCCTTGGCTGATCTCTAGAGCCTAGCATTTTATCCATCTCTTGCCTAATGCTTTAGGAGCAATTTCTCCAAACCCACTTTACTCCAAATTCATGAGGTTATGAAGAGTAATATTAACCAGTCTGGCCAATTATGTTTTCTCCTTCTCCTTTCTCTTCCTCTTCTCCTTCCTCTTCCTCCTCCTCCTCTTCTTCTTCTTTTTCTTCTTCTTCTTCTTCTTCTTCTTCTTCTTCTTCTTCTTCTTCTTCTTCTTCTTCTTCTTCTTCATCCTCTTCTTTTAATGATATGTGGTTATAATGACTGGAGATCATTTAACCTACCCTGATTAACATATTATCATATCACTACTTAGAGATAAACCTCTATGGGACTCCATTTCCTGCAGAATGACATCCTCAATCCTAACCTGGACAATTCAGGCATTCCATAATTTAATCCTAGAATTCCTTACTTCTGCTACTTTATCTGTAGCTTTCACAACTGAATCTGTGCTATAGACTGTCTATGTGCCTTTTATTTGTGCCCTTCTTCTTTCCCACAATGTTGTCTTCTTCCTACAACTTTCTAAATTCTAACAATCCACCAATTATCACTGAGTTAAATTTCCTCCAGGCAGCCCTCTTTGATTCCTTTACCTCACAGTGACTGCAAAGATATTATAACATTTATTTTGGGGGCCATTCATATATTATAATTATCAAAATAGTTTTGTTTTGCAAAGTAACTTTTCATGTATATGTGTTTCATTTTTGTCCACTAGATTAATCAAATATTTTTTATAATCTCTAGAAAGTGTAGAAAATTTAGATTTACTCAGGTGTTTATTATTATGTCAAAGTTTATTATATATACATATATAAATTATATTTAAGTGTGTAATAATGCTAGTCTTTGAGAATGAGGAAAAACAATGCCTGGCCTGAAAAAGGACTGGTCTGAAAAATTATTTACCAAATAAACAAGGTCTTAATTATATCATCTATACCATATTATCTAATTTATCTTTCACCCTACCCTAAGATGTAAGTATTAACCTCTCCAAGCCTCAGTTGCCTCATCTGTAAAACAAAGATAAGCAATTTATCTATCATTATAAAACCAATATTTGATGGGGCAAAGATATAAACCAATTTTCATTTGAACAAAAAGTCCCTTCTCTTTCCACTATGCCATAGTGTCTCTTTTGGGAATTAAGAAACTTAAATTATAAACCTACCTTTGGCCATCAATCTTCTGGGTGAGCCAGGTCAAGGCACTTCAAGTCCCTGAGCCTCAGTGTCCAGAGTTCTAAAATAAGGGAGACTAGACTAGATCAATTAAATTTTTTGGAACATGACTCACAGTAAGAAATTATAGTTTAAATTGCTACCCTATATATACCTATCTCTATACATATACATGCATATGCACAAATACGTGTTTATACATATAGAATACAAATATTTTATTAAGATTTACTATATGAATACAATATATTTTGTATTCTAATCTTTTTAAGTTTATTTTACCTTTTTACATGTTTAGCTACAATCAACCCACTAAATTGATTTCACAACCAGGCCAGAACCTGACCCTAGGTAGAAGACCTTTGAAATCCTTTTTTCTGTACATTCTAAGGCTCTGACTCTCACCTGGGTGAGAGCTGGAGGGCAGAATTGAAGCTCAGGGACTCAGTCTGCCTTCACCTACCAATAAAAATACAGGTCACCTAACTGGCAGGGCCTTAGGCCATGAGCTTTTATGCCAGTTCAATCACTGACATATCCCTGTGAAGTAGGGCATACCACCAGCATCTAAACCTTTATCTATAAATTGAGAAGAATGAAAACCCTTACTGACCTCACAGAATTGCCACAGGGAAAACTCAGATTTTCTGCAAAGCCCTTTGGAAATGCCAACTGACCCTTTGGAAGTGTCTGTTTCCATGTAGAAAGAAATGTTCTATAGTAGATACCATTATAAGAATGATATAGAAAATACAGTTTGGAGCTCATTACTTTCTGAGCTCTGGGTCTTAGACAAAATCTGGGTAGATGTTTCCATAGTGCAACTGTCCTCAGAAATACACGATTCCTTTATAATGAACAGATGGGAAGAGGTGAAAAGATGAGGAGAGGTGGTCCCTATTTTAGAAACCATAAGTGGAATCTCATAAAAATATATATTGTTAAATCTACCATGCAGTTTGTATGTGTGTGTGTGTGTGTTGTGTGTTTTTGTTTGTTTGTTTATGGTTTTTGTTGTTGTTTGAGGATTTTATTAATTAATTTATTTTTGTTACAGATGTTTTTCCTTTTCCCCCCGCAGACTCTATCATGGAGTTTGAAGATCTTTTTAATATTTCACAGAAAAACAGAGTTCCAAAGAGGTAAAGTAATTTCTTTATTTAATTCAGTTTACTGGTTTCAGAGGACATGAGCAAAAATTGAAGGTAGAATTTCCTACTGTAGATGGTGCTTAAGCAAAGGGTGGCTAATCATTTAGTAAACAGAGAGCAAAAAGCATTGACACATAACATGGTAAAGGGCTAAGTGTCCTTTAAGGCCACTGATTCATTTGGCAAAAATGTCTTCAGCATTTTCTATCATGCCAATTAAAAAGATGGCCTCAACTATTCCCCATCTTATATTCATGTGTCTTGACGTGAGACTTTGCATATTAAAGACTAAAGTTCTTCCTTCTTCTCCCTTCTTAAATTTGGACTGATCTTGTGATTTACTTTGGCCAATAGGATATGCTGGATGCAACCTGTGCCAGTTCTGAGCTTAAGCTTCAAGAAGCTTTGTTCTCTTGCAACCCTGACCAGCTGCCTTGAGAAAAAGCCTAGATCAACCTGCTGGATGATGAATGATAATCCCCTCCATCACACTAGCCAACAGTCATCCGACCACAAGATATTCAAGTGCATCCATTCTAGACTAGCCAGCCAGCCCCCTTCTGTCGGCTAGCTGACCACAGACACATGAACAAGACTCATTGACATCAGCAGAACCTTACCTAGATCAGCAGAACTAACAGACCGATAGACTCATGTACAATAATAATAACTGACTACAGTTTTAAGCCACTGAGTTTGGGGGGTGGGGTGATATACAGCAACAGCTACACAGACACTGAGCTAGGCAGCATTAAACAAGATAAACAACACTAAAAGTCCTTCCCTACTATAATAGTAAATATTTTTTTTATAAAATCCCAGGATATATCACCTTTTTTGAGTAATTACCACCAATATGTATATATTTATATCCTTTTTAAATGAGTTTTAAAATGAACTCTAAACATGTATTCTTCTTGCAAACCAATGAGTATGTGCAAATGCTGTAGAGACCACTGCTCTAGATTACTTCAGACGTTTTGTGTTTCCACAGGTGGCAGCACCCAAGGTAGGTATCACTGTCATTCTCTTTCATTCCTTCTACAAGATATGCAACCTGGGGACCACACAGTTTCTTAGAGCAGCTTTGTCATTACCGGCTGTTCCTCAGCCTCCTACAGTGCTAGATTCTGCTGAGTTTTGCCTCCACTTAAAATGCATCAGTGCATGTCCATGCTGCCCTGGAGGGAGACTGGGGCTTGGAAAGGAAGGTGAGCTGTGGACAGACTATTGCACTTATATTTTGCTTGAACCCAGAGTGATGTACTCTTGGCTTTGATTTGTATAATTAAGAGGATGGCTTAGAATGCTATGCCTTCTAAATCAAACTAGAAATTCTCTCCTTTTTAAATTTTTGTATTAGTCTTCCTATCTTGTGACCCAGCCAAGAAGATTAGACTATTCCCAAAAATGTGCTGTGTGCTATGGCAACAGCAGCAGAACAGTCACTGGGAGACAGAGATGGAATTGATGTCCCCTTGAGCTCTCCCACTCCAGGCACACTAAGACAGCTCTGGGGCTGCTCAGACATCCCTTCTCCTTCTTGTTTCACTTGGTTCCTGGCCTCCTAGTATAATAATATCATCTTGACACTTTCCACATTGACTTTTCATGAATGATGAGAAATTAGATCAATTCTCACTCAGATATAAAAACGGCATCCATCGGTGAGCCTCTCTACCATGCCTAAATATGAAGAAATCCTTACTATGTTCAGGCAGGGAGAAAGGAGAAAGAAATAGACAGGATGGACAAATAAACTTTGCAGTTTAAGTGAATTCAGATCCACTTGACATTTCTCATATGCTCTGCAAAAGACAGAGCTTGTATAATAAACTTACCAGCCACCTTCCTGCCACTACCTTTCAGGAGTTTGAAAATCAGCCTATAATGGTATTCTAAGTGTTGAAAAAGCAGTTTCATGCAATATTTTACAAGCTAGATAGTTCTAAGCCCTTGAATAAAGGAAAGAGTGAAAAACTATGGGTCAGACTAGTTGCTCATTCATTCAGCAGTTACTGAACATCAATCACATACAAGTACACTATAGGAGCTGTTCTAGAGAACAAAGCTCTAGAAAGTGGAAGAAAGGACCCACTCATCACCCATTCTGTACTCTAGGAAGAGGGCTCTTGGGCCAAGAATATTTTTGAGGTAGCTCGGGTCAGGAGCAGGAATTATTTCCTTGGCTTAATAAAACCAGTGTCTTAGTTTTTAATTAAAAATATTATTAATAGCCACAATACATATCTATATTGCATAATTACATGACAGGGAGGTTTTTATATCACACACACATTATATACAAGAGAGAGGGATGTGGGAAGATTAGTAAATTTCCCATGCTCACTTTTTTAGGTGAAGTCTTGAACGGGGCCCAGGCAACTTTTATTCTATCCTTCAACTACAACAGCACATTGTCCCTATTCTAGGTCTGTCTGACCTAAATAGAGTAAAAAATATGGTAATAGGAGAGATATTATTTTTATTGATCATAAAGAGGGGGTTTCAGGAGGAAATTAATCCTCCTAATCTTCCTAGTAGAGAAATGTGAAAGATTTTAAAGAGTCTGGTGAAACCCGGCCGGTGTGGCTCCCTGGTTGAGCATCGACCCATGCACCAGAGGTCACTGGTTTCATTCCCAGTCAGGGTACATGCCCAGGTTGTGGGTCAAATCCCCAGTGGGGGACATGAAGGAGGCGGCCAATTGATGTTCTCTCTGATTGATGTTTCTCTCTCTCTCTCCCTCTCCCTTCCTCTCTCTAAAATCAATAAAGAATTTCTTTTAAATTAAAGAGTCTAGTGAAAAACTGGAAACAGCTGAGAGAAATGGACACTTTTGATTCTCCCTTGACTACCATATTCACTAAACCAGAGCTAAGTCCCCATCTTTTCCTTCTCCCTTGCACACCTCAAAGAAAGCAGCTGACAGAAAGAATGAGTAGAAGCAGTCACTGTGAGGAGGAGAAAACTGACATTTGTAATGGGTGGAATGTTTTGAAAACCTATTTGTTTTTCTCTCCAAGATCCAGGTTTTATGTGGGATTTCCTGGACCCAATTTCTGTGTGTGTGTGCGTGTGTGTGTAGGCTTTCCCACACCAACAAGTAACACTTGGACACCAGTAGTGTGTCCGAGGATTCAACTCAATTCTGACACTATCTACCTGAAGATAGAAACAGATTCCACAGGTAACGTGCTCAGCCCATAAGGTTGCCCTCCACTTTGGATGCCAGCGACAAGTCCAGGTTGCTACCTGAGCTTCTGACCAACTGACTACAAACCTTCTCCAATGCAGGCTGCAAATAGCAAGTACAGGTTATTAGTGTCTATAGTTATGACTGACTGGCTATAAATCAGAGGTTTCTACAACCCTTTCCTTGGGTTTGATTGATTTGCTGAAAGGGTTCTCAAAATTCAGAAAAACTCATGAATATGGTGGTCAGTTAGGCTCTGATTTGGGCTGTACTCACTAAGATTTCTGCAGTAAACTATCTTCTGGCTGATCCAGGCTGGGCTGGGCTAAATAACTGCCGTAGCTGTGCTCCACAAGTCTCTCATCTTCCTGCAGACACCCTCTCAAGTTGGTAGCAGAGACACACTAGAACAAGAGAAAATGTGCATGGCCTCTTGTGGGCCCAGTCTCAGAACCATCACAAAATTACTTCTGCCTCATTTTGAAATGAAGGAAAGAAAGTGCATTTATAAGTATCCAACAAAGTCACAAAACCAGATCAGATTCAGGGCAGAAACGAGAGGGCCTGAGGAATAGACTTTATCTCTTTAGTAAGAGCAACAGCAAAGTCAATGGCAAAGGGCATGGATGAAGGGAAGAGTGAGATGCTGGAGCCATCGTTGCCATCTACCATAGCTGAATGCCAGTTACAGACAGACCTCAAGACACCTGTACTTCCAGTGAGGGTCAAGTTGAGGCCTGGACAGCCAGAAGTCCCCTTCCTCATGCACCCTGATCTAACCAAGCCACAAGTGACCAGCCAGGCTGTGATTTACCAGTTGTAGACTCTGATCATGAACCCCAGCAGGACAAACAGCATCCAGCATACAAGGAACATGATTCCCCAAGGACTCAAGTCTTTTAGTCGACCCATGTTGTATAAACTGTATTTCTCCCCATATTCTTAGGTACTCTCTCACTGTGAGGGGTACAGGGAACTGAGAGACAAAATCTTTATTTTCTAGAGAGAACTGGCATTACCTAAGGGGAAGATTTAAATGATTAGTGTGGACCAAGTGTTATACAGGATTGGAGCAAAATTAATTTTTGTCCTCATTCATCAGAAGTGTGGTATCAGGTTAAGACTTGACTAGGCAAAGAAAGAAAGTACATTTTCTCTCCACACTGGAGTTATACTATGTGTAAATTTTGAATCTTTTATTAATATAGTTAACACTAAAAACTGTGATTTTTTTCAAGAAATTTAAAATGTTTGAAGACCTCATCCACAAGGCTCTCTATCATATCTTCCCCCATCTCTGCCCCAGAAGACTATATTGGAGAATGATGAACAACATTTTCTCCATCTGTCTGGTTGGACACATTTGCTCTCATCTTTGGGCCCTGCCCTAATTTGTGGCATTGTCTCTGTTTTATTTTTCAAATGAAATTACTTCATGAATACTTCACAGGCTATTGTGAGAATTAAATTACATAGCAGATGTGAAAGTGTTTTGAATAGTTCAAAATGTTAAAGAAAAGTGAAGTTATTTGACGTGCTGTTATAATAATAACAATCTAAATGTGCTAATAGGCCCTGCTTTCTCATTGCGGAGGCAGACTGGTGTGGGGGAATAGCACTAGACTGAGATAGGGTTCTCCTGTTCGAGTTCCAGCTGTCACTTCCTAACTGTTCTGACCCTGGCAAGCCCCTCGCCCACTCCAGGCCTTGATCTTCTCATTAGTGTAATGAGGAGGCAGTCTAAAGGACTTCTAAGGCACTTTTAAGCTCTAAATAGCATTTCTTGTTGACACATTTTTCAAAACAATTTTTCAATTATTTCAGAAAATATATTTCATATATTTTATATATGAAAAAGATCATATATATGGAAGCCCCTTTTTAGAAGCCTGCCTTTATTTAGTTTTTTAAATAATAGCTTTATTGAGACAAAATTCACATGTCATACAATTCACCCTTTGAAAGTGTATAATTCGGCAGTTTTTAGTATATTCACAAAGTTGTGAAAATGTAACCACAACCAATTTTAGAATATTTTCATCACCTCAGAAAGAAACCCCATACCTTTTATCCATAACCCTTTATCCTTCCATTTCCCCCATCTGTAGGCAACCACTAATCCACTTTCTGTCTGTAGATTTGTAAAATGATAATGAAATAATCTTTATTTTGGCGTTAACTTCATTCCAGCCACTTTAAATCTATTTGCAGTCCTCTGGTTATGTTTCTTTGGGTCTGTTTGCTGCAGCAATTATTCCTCACCTCCTCTGTGGAGCCTTTCCTAATCTTTCTAATCTTACTTTAGGGCTTTTCCTAATGTTCCCGTAGCTCTTTGGCCCGCCATCATCGTTGCCCCATATGCACAATAGCAATCAATAATGGATCCTCCATCTATCTAGCCAACGTGTCATAAAAACTAACGCAATATCTCTAAGACACCCCAAGAACTCTGATTGGCAGTTTTATTTCAGAGATTAAAAAACTGAGCCCCAGAGAGGTTAAATATGTTGCCTAAATTTACACAACTCAGAAAAAGGTAAACCCAGATAGTACACTAACATCTGTCTAAATGCAAAGCCCTTATTTCTCATTAAGTCATAGTACCTCTTGATCCCTGCAATACCAGACATTTTCATGCTGTAAAAGTTTATTTATTTGTTTGTCTCTCTTCTAGTTTGTCAACTCCTTGGTAGTTGAGAATATTTGTATAGGTTCCTAGTTCATTCAATAATACCTATAGCATAGGGGATGATAAATACATGTTTGTTGATTGAATAACATATACCAGGCATATGGCCACTTCTCCCAAGTATTAAATTTAATATGTAGTATTATGATTCCCTATAATAATGTACTATTTTAGAGTGCATTTTTAACCCAAGTTCTTAGGACTATGAGTTAAGTAGAATGGAGTTTCTTAAGGCTGTAGATACCATTCTAAAAGCATTCTCAAATGTTTCAAAATAAATCATTTGAAGTCTCAAAATCATCATAAGTTCCTGATTATAAAGCAATGACTTCAAATAATTATATATATGTATCACTATATAATATCCTATGCACATAAAAAATAACTGCAGTACAAAGAATTACCTTAAATATGTCGTGGGTCTTATGGTCACCATCTTCAAATTTTTAAATTGCCAATCTAATCTCTTTCTCAAACACTGGTCATATTTTTCCAAGTGTCTTCCAGACATTTTTATTCAATCATCTAAGAATTATTTCTAAATTTACATGTTAAATTAAATCTTAACACCTTTCTATAAGAGTAGTTTAGAAAGATGTCTTTGATGCTTCCATGGTGCTTGGCACAAAGGAGTTTAACAGATATCTGGTTTAATTAAATAACAACAAATAATAGTACTGTTTCTGCCACTGATTTTTCACCTTCATTACATCACTTATAAATGAAGAATAATATGATGTGTATTTATGGGCTGCTTTCAGTACCTATCTAAGAAAACTTGAAAGGGTTACATCAATATAGACCATTTTCCTCAGTTGCATTCTACACATAAATTGAGTATTTATTAAAGTGCATTCCGTGTGCTCAGCACTGCCAAATGCTGTAGTAAATACAAAAAAAACACACAAGAAACAGAAGACATGGTCACTGCTCTTGAGACCAGAGAGACAAGAGTTACACAGAAAAACAAATTATTAAAGAAGAATGCAAGGCAGAATACAATCAAGTACTAACTAGTTTAGAACAGATCATTATTCTGTAGCACTTCAAGATAGAAAGACATTATTATATTGTCACTATTGGAGCCCATGAACCCATAGGAAAGCTAGGAAGTAATTCTTAAGCTAAAGTTTCCTAGTGAAGGTCTCTTTGATAGTAAACTATTCTGAATCCCTAGGCATAGCATCTGCTGTTGTTGTTATTGGTTTTTTATTGTTTTCATAGATACCTCTTTCTCCTTATATCTGAAAAATAAAGGCATTCCCAAGGCTTAGCTTCCAGAACATCATTTATAATTATCCCACTCTCCTTAGGGGACTATTCCAGTCACAGGTGGATGAATTGTGTACCTAATCCTTGCCTACATATTGACAATGTAACCTCTTTCTCAAGTTCCACTCACATTTTCCCAACTACCTTTTGGACATTTCATTTACTCTTTCAAGAGTTATTTCTAAATTAATAGTATAAAATCAACTTTAATATCGTACTCCCTACAAGGATTCCCCTTTTCTCACCTTGATATTCCTATCAGCCAGGTAATCTAAGGTATTTTTAAGTCCTATCCATACAACCTCTAGCAATAGTTCTCATATATTTCATCTCCTTCCTATTGTTTTGGCTATTATGGTCCTTATTAACTCAGAAATATCTCCTTACTAGTCTCTCTACTTTCTCCAGACTTTCTGTCTCTCCCACTCACACCTATCCCCAGCCCTCTAACTGTCACCAGAAACTCCTCATCTGTGCTATGCAGAGGAAGGCAGAACAGAAAAAGCATGTGTCATGGCTTTGAAATCAGATAGAACTGAATTCAAATCTGAGCCCCAACATCATTACATGTCCTTTAAAATATGAGATTCTCTGTTCTCATCTCTAAACTTGGAATGATACTACTTATCTAGAAATATTGTAATGGTTTGAGTGAGATAATATATAAAATCTCAGCATAAAATAAGAAGTAATAATTAGCAGCTTTTATAAGAAATATTATTATTATTACCAGATGAAGTAGAATATTCAAATCTTTCATGAAATAGCTTCAATTTACATTTTTGAACTACTTCAATACAGAAACCAAGCGTGTTTACCTTCATATTTCTATTTATGCTATTTACCATAAATGAGATATCTTCCCCCTCACTTCTTCCCACAAGAACAAATGCTATTTATTCTTCAAGATGTTATTCTTGTCAATGATGTCCTTAATAAAGTTTCCATATCCAACCCAGTACACAGTGAGACTTCCCACCATATTATTGGATTATCTTGTATGTATTTGTTTTCTATTCTAGCCTTTAAACTTAAACACATAAAAGTTCTTACATATCCCTTTATTACTGATATTAAATGAAGGTTGCTCTGTCGGCTTCCTAATTAGAATATAAAGCCCATGAGTGTAGAGAATACCAGTTGTGCTCATAGCACAGTGCTATTCTCAGAGTAGGCATGTGATAAATATTTGTTCAATTGATAAATACATAAAGGACTACATTAGTAAACTAGAGAAGCAAGAGTTGGCACAAAAATTAATGAAAGTTAGAGTCATGTTTTGGTGGGAGCTGAATGCTAAGAAAAGCCAGTGGCATGATTAAAGTGGAAAGCAGCAAGGTCTGATACATCAATGCTGGCCACAATGGATTATGGCTGAGGAGTTAAGAAGCAGAAAGATTAACCAGGAGTCGATGTTAAGAATTAGAAAGAAAATCAGTCTGGAGTAATAAAAACATGATCGTGAGAGATATTGGTGTGTATTTTAAGGAAAGAAAAACAAGACAAGGTAAATACACCTTAAACTATAAGCAAAAAAATTAGAGTCCATGCTTCAAGACTGAAGAAAGCTGACTGTGAAGAAATGGGAACACTCTAAAGACAATCTATAGAAAATAAGAACTCATTTTTTATTATGCTGAAGGTATCATTGATATGCAATTATGAATTTCAAATGGAAAAACTTTGCAGCCCAAATAAGAAAACTCCTTGTAAATTGTGTGTGAGAAAACCCCTAAAATATAAAATACTGCCTGTCTCTCTAATGCTGCTTCAAATAATTACTTAGTCTTTATACTTACTATGAGGAAAGAAATCTTGCTTATTGGGTTACCCCGTTCAGAAGTTCTTTTATTCATGTAGCTAGCCCAGAAAACTCTAGAGGACAGAGACTATGCATAAGATACTATTGTTGTTAAAAGTAGTTCTCTCATTTTCTCTAACCTATTGTATCAACATTATAACGTGTTGAGGTGAGTGGAAGGGAAGAAATTTACCCAGGCTTCTTCTTCTGGCTAAAATGAAGTGACAAGGATTGGTGCCTGAGTAAAGCAGAAAAGAAACAAAATATGTGAAACAAGAGTTTTCAAGTACTGGACTTCAAGTAATACAGAGAGTGATCTCCAAGAGAAGAGAAACGAATGAGGTGAGCCTCACAATTGTCCAAGCTTATTGTCTTTAAAAAGTTTCCAGCCTACAACACAGGGAGGGAAACTCATGGAGGAGCCAGAACTGAGAGTCTGAGGACACCAAAGCAGATAGGAGGAAAGGCAATTACAACAGAGAGAATACCAGAGGTCTGCATAGGTTAATCCTGACCAGTGCATGTGTGAGTAAACCACCAGGACTGAGAAAAGAACCTCCCAGAAGGAATTCAGGAAATAGCGCCTGGGCTCAAACTGGGTCCAGGAATAGTGCTGCTACTACCACCCAGACTGGAAAACATCCCAATTCATAGGGCACTGAGCAAAATATTCAGAAAGGTCTTGCCCAGACAGTGGGGAATAAATATTCTTAGACCACGCACTGCTTAGGTTCCACCTAACAAATTTTAAAAGTGTGAACCAAAAGGATCACATCATTTCCAATAATTTAACTGAATACCAGAGCAAAGCTCAAAAGTACACATAAAAATATAAAAATAGCCAGCACCTCAAAAAATACATTTTACAACATAGGCCATGCAAAGAAGCAAGAAAATGTGATCCAGAATGAGGAGCAGAATTAATCAATCAAAGCAACCCAGAATGGACACAGATGTTAGAATTATCAGGCAAGGACATTAAAAGAGCTATTATAACTGTGATCCATATGTTCAAATGTTAAGTAAAGACATGGAAGATATAAAAACCACTCAAACAGAACTTGCAAGGTGAAAACTACAATTTGTGAAATGAAAACTACCCTGGATGGGATTAATGGTAGATTAGATATTACTGAAGAATAGACTATTACATTTGAAAACACAGCAATAGAATCTAAACAAAATGAGACAAAGAGAAAAAATAGTAATAATTCTAAAAATAATGGAAAAAGTGTCAGTGAGCTCTTGAAAGAAACAAAAGTTATTTATAGAAATAATGGTTGACAATTTTCCAAATGTGATGAAAAGTATAAACACACAGTTCCAAGAAGTTAGGTAAACTCAAGAACAAGAAACATGGACAAATCATGTAAAAGCACCTCATAATCAAATTGCTAAAAACCAATAATAAAGAAAAATTTTTATCAAAATTCCAGCAAGATTTAAAAAATCTTTTTTCCTTTATTCATTTTTAGAGAGAGAGGAAGTGAGAGAGAGAGAGAGAGAGAGAAACATCGATGAAAGAGAACATCAATTGGCCGCCGCCTGCATGCCCCCCACTGGGGATTGGGCCCAGAACCTTGGCATATTTCCTGACCGAGAATCAAACTAGCGACCTCTTGGTGCATGGGTGGATGCTCAACCACTGAGCCACACCAGCTGGACCCAGCAAGATTTTAATAGTTGTAGACAAGATATTTCAAAGTTTAAATGGAAAGCAAAGGAACTACAGTAACTAAAACAATTTTGTAAAAGAAGCATACAGTGGGAAAAATCATTCTACCCAATGTCAACACTTACTATAGAGTTACAGTAAGCAGGAATATGCCCACCTGATTTGTGGCACATGCCTCAAAAGCAATTCAATGGAGGAAGAATAGCCTTTTCAACAAATGATGCTGGAACAATTGACATTCATTTTCAAAAACATGGATCTCAATCTGACCTCACATCACACACATTTTATTTGAAATGGGTCATGGATTTAAATGTAGAATGTAAAACTTGTAAGAAAAAACAAAGGACGAAATATTTGGAATGTGAAACTAGGAAAAAAATTTTAGACATAACACCAAAAGCATAATCTATAAAAGAAAAAAAAAATTGATAAACTGGACTTCATCAAAATTAAAACACTTTAATGTCATGAAAAATCCTATTAAGAGGATGAAAAGGCAAGTTACAGATTTAGAGAATATATTCATAAACCACATATCTGACAAAGGTCTCGTATCTAGATATACAATGTAAAAAACAATCCGATTCTAAAATAGGCATAAGACTTGCATGTAAGTCTTCATAGCAGCTCTATTTGTAATGCTCCCAAACTGAAAACAACCCAAATACCCATCAAAAGGTAAATGCATAAACTGTGGTATATCCACACAATGGAATATTACTCAGCGATAAAGAGACATGAACTATTGATACATAAGATGATAGGAATGAATTCAAAATAATTATGCTGAGTGAAAGAAGCCAGACAAAAAAGAAACCATACTACATAATTTCATTTATGTGTCTATAATGAGACAAAGAAAATCAATGGCTTCATGGGAATCAGAGTGGAATGAGGGAAAGAAATAGAAAGGGAATGAAGAGACTTTGGCGGAGGGGTGGATATGTCCATCATATTGATTATGATGATGGTTTCATGAAAATATACATACATCAAAATTTATTAAATTGTACATGTAAATATGTGTGGCTTATTATACATCAATTATGCCTCAAGAAAGTTGTTTTTAAAAAATGTTACCTTATCTCTATGTAATATCATTATAATGATGCCTCACAAGTTTCTATGCTAACTCATGTCTGTTGCTTGAACTAAAGGGCTATATACCCATCTGCTTACTGAACATCTGCATTTTGATGTCTAATTGATGCCTTAAAATTAAACTGTTCAAACTGAGCTATGAATATCCCTTCTCAAATATGTTTCATTCATAGTTATTTCATTTTCGTGACTGGCAACTTCATTATTCAAACTGAAGGCCAAATCATCTTTTTCTCTGTCTTTTCCTTATAGAAAATCTATATCCAATCCAAATCTGCTTACTCCACCTACAAAACTACACCCCAAGTCTGGTCAAAGCCACCATCATTGTTGCCATTACTGCCTCACTGGAGTCCCTGTCTCTGCCCTTGCCCTCCTATTCCTTGTTATCATAGAGGTGCACTTTGTAGAAGATGACAGATTTTCTCATTCTTCTTCTCAAAGTAACTCCAATGGATTTCTGTTTTACCAAGACTGGAAAATCAAAGCCCTTAGCATGTCCTGTAAGGTCCTGAGTGATCTTCCCAGTCCCTGTTCCTCTCACCTCTTTTTAGTTATCCCCAAGATATTTTACTCCAACCTCATTAGCCTTCTGGCTATTCATCAAATAAAACAGGCATGCTTCCACCTCAAGGGCTTTGCACTAGCAATTTCCTCTGCCCGGAATACTTCTCCCTTAAATATCTACATGGTGCCAAGTGTCAGACATCCCCTAAGCAGCAGCAGAGACACTAGGCTGATTCGCCATACTCCCATTAATTTGGTCAGTAAGGAAGCAAACTCAAATGGGTTTAGACACTTTATCACTCATAGCACAGCACGCAGCATACATGTGAGGTTGACATCAGTTCTCTGGCTCACCCAAGTCCTGTGAGGGCAATAAGAACAGCCTCCGGTCAGTGCCATGCACACATGTCTGTCGCAGTTGGACACTCAGCTTAAGAGGCCCCTAGTCTTATAAGGGACTGCCATAAAATCTGCCCAGCCTTTCTCCAGACAGAGATATTACTTTATTACCCTGGGATATAAGCAAATCCTCTCTGGAGAGGGGAGGAAGACTTCACCATCCTAGAATATCTCTGGGGAGGAAAATATTATCCATCTTTATTATACAGATAAGGAAATGAATCTACCTGACCCAGGTAGACACAATATTTCTAGTTTCCAAGCCTGTTTGTTATTCTAACATCCTTGAAAAGATTGTCCAAGTTGTGTAGAAACAGAATTTTCTCTCAATACATGGCTCCCCTTTCCTTTTCCTTGGAGTCTTTAGCTAAATGCCATCTTCTCAGTGAGACCTATTTCAAACATTGTATTTACTCTTATAATACCCTTTTGGCATTCTCCATGACCCCTGTGTAATTTCATTCCAGAGCACTTATCAACTACTGCAAAACATCCACAGACGTAGGGCCTGCCTCCTCCCACCTGGAGAGTGTGCATTCTACGAGGGCAGGGATTTTGTTTTATTCATGTATACTCAGCATCTACAACTGCTAACTCCTAATGAGCACTTCATAAATTCATTTTAAATTGGACTCAGAGACTATAGTACTAAGAACATTAGTCTTCTTTGCAATATTTTGAAAGGAATTCCAGCCTTCTGAAGAACTGGATCTCCAAATAAAGGTTACAATAGCTTTTAAGAGAAAACAACCATTAGGGTAATGAAGTCTGAAGGTCCTATCTCCCTTCCAGAGAAATTAGAGGGAAAATAGAGTGACAGTAGCAAGCCACCACTACCTTTGAATCCACTATGGAGTTGACACCCGGCCACGCTTGCCCTGCGTTTCTCCTCACCAACCAATAAGCATAATGGTAGATGACAGGTGGGTAATTCCTGTCCAGTGTGAGAGTCCTCTGATGCGTAATTTGGTTCAGGGACTCCCCATCAGTCTGGGTGAGACTTTCACAGGAATTACAGTCAGGGCTTTCTACCCACTTTTTTCCTCCCTGTTTTCCTTGGTGTGGCACCTATACTGTGGTCTGAGGGCTCTCCTTGACTCCTGTTCCCCCCTCCCTTATCCTTCACAGACATTTCCCAGAAGAAAGCTTTTGTCCCTCTAATCCAGTTTTCACAACTGCTTCTTGGAAGACCTGAACTTACCCACAAAGATACAATAAGTCTGTCCATGGCGGAAAAGCATCACTTCCTTCCCATGGCTATCCTAAATGGAAGGCTCGCCACATGATTTTAGACATCAGGATTGTAAAACTCGGGGACATTAGAGAGTTAGCAACAAACTAGAGCTCAGGCCTTCGTTTACCTGGAGGACTAGTTCCAAATGGGGTGATCTTGCTTTCCAAGTTTAGAACACAGAGCAGTTTTCGTCCCATCTGTGATATGTGATATGATGATTCTTATTTCAATAGGGCAAGGCATCAGTTTCCTTTCTCAGGGTATAGATGAAAAGTTCATTGCCCTGGGAATCTGCACTCTGGTCCCAAGTCATTGTTTACTTGATACTAGAGCCCCAGTCAAGTCCACTGAACATATCTAGGCCACAAATATCATCAAATCAAAATTCCTACTGTTGGAGATGAGATATCAAAGGACCTTTCTGCTCTCTGATTCTACAACCTACTGAGCAATTGTAAATTAGTCATCTGATACTATCAAGACCTTGCCATTTTGTACAGCATTCCAAAAGGGTTAAAATAGAAAAGTGTTTTAAAGCAAATGGTTGCAGTTGTAATTGCTATATTGTATTGTTCAGAAATCTGTTCATGTCAGGGGTGGGGCAGGTATTTCTCAACGCAGATTTCTCTGTAATTCCTAGTGATGTTCTTGTGTGTGGGCAACCAAGCAGTAAACCCCTGAATTCCACCTTTAAATATTCTGACCCCACACCAACGAATACGTCCTTCCATTAGGGCCAAACAGCACTAAAACTACATTTTCTCTTGAACATACTAGCAGAACTCAGCATGAGGCCTTCAGAACCATTGTATTCCAGCCTTTGTCTGAACAGGGTTGCCTTTTCCCCTCATTCCGTCTGCAGTACACTGTCAAAGCGAATCCCGCTGTTAGCTAGACAGGGGTCCCGGGAGAGGACATGCTGGGTTCTGTATGTTTAACTTTTTATCCTTTGTGTCAACCAGTTATGTTTCTAAAACATTTTCAATCCCCTAGCTTCGCAGAAAACAAATAACTGTGCACAGCACCCCCTCTTCCTTCATTCCTCATAAATAATCGCCAAGAAGGAGGACAGCCGCAGAGACAGAGCCTGAATGCTGAAGAGACCGGTGCAGCCAGCTTCAGCTCCACCTCAGAGAATCGTTTTGCAGCTGGGCCACAAAGGCTAGAGATGAATCCAAACTTTTCTAGTGTGATAGGAACTGAGTGCTGCCTGCCAGCCATGACAGCGATCTCTCTTCAAGTCAAAATCCTTAGTAGGTCCCGGGAAGAGATCAGGACGTAGAGCCCTGGTCCAAACTTGGTAAAGGACTTCATGTTTGATTTAGACAAGCTAAAATGATGACCTCCCTAGGCCTCAGTATCTCTGTCTGTTACAAATCAGGATTGTGTGGTGGTTAACGGTGTGGCTTTACAAGCCAGATTGCTTAGTTTTGATTCTGAGCGTTGCCACTTTGTAACCACATAACCTTGGGCAAATTAAAGCTTCTGTATTAGGCAGTTTAGACTTGCTTATGCTGTATGACAAATAGCATGCCCCCCCCCCCATATCTCAGTGGCTTACCACAATAAAGATGTATTCCTCACTTATATTCATTATGGCTGTGGATCAACTGTAGCCCTGAGGACCTGTGGCTTCACTCCAATGTTTTCCTCTTCCTCATCGAGGGATTAATTCTGGGACAGAGGCTACATCTTGGCCTCATAGCAGATCATAAAAAAGCAATGGCCATCCATGCATAGGCGGGATAAGCAAATGAAATAGCAAAGGGCATGGAAGGGGCTAAATAATTGTGTACAAATTATGATCTGCCTTCTGCATCTCCCTTTCTTTATCTGTAAAACAGCACTGGTAATTATAGTGCTCACTTCATAAGGTTGTTAGAAAGATTAAATGAGTTTTCATATGAAAAACATTTAAAATAATATCTAGAATACAAGAAAACCTTATTAAATATTAGTTATTATTATCTGTCTGTCCAATCAAAATAATATAACTTTCCTACCTCTCAGAGATTTTTGAGGATCCTATTATTAATGTATTTGCTATAGATACTGTATGAGATGGAATAAGTCATATTAAATACCATACGAAAGTCACAAATTTTATTACATCAATTCCAAGCAATAATGCAGACATGTGCCCTCCACTCGTCTCCATGGAGATGTTCACTGAGAAGGCTTCAAAGAGGATTATTAACAGCACAATATCCTTGGAGATATATCATCATCAATAGCAAAATATACTATTATGGAGCCCCTATTATACAGGAAGCATTACACTCAGCATAAGAGAGGCAGTGGTGAGTAAGATGTGGTTCTCCATAGGCTTACAGCCCAGCTAGAGAGACCTTCTTCATTTATGTGCCCGAAGTCCACGAGATCAGGGACACCTGGATGGTGACGCAGGTCAGAGATCTATAGGAGGTCAGAGGGGAAATGACACTTTTACCAGCCCTTTAAGAAAAGTTGGTTTGGGTAACCAGACCAGACAAGGAAAGGAAAAGGAGAAAAAGAAAACAGAAGATAGAAACAGTTTTCTCATTTTCTGGAAAATTTGAAACCCTAAAAATGTACAAAAGATACTGTCAAATGAAATAATACAAAAAAAAAAAAAAGGAAAAAGGAAACAAAATCAGGGTTCTGACTCCCATCCTGGGTAGGATTCCTCCCTGGACCTGTGATTTCTTTAGGAATGTTTCATCTTCTGCAAGTTTACTTGATCTTTCTCTCAAGACCCCATCTTTCTCCCTACACCTGTCTTTTTTATAAGATTATGTAGCATAAAAAAATACATTTTAATTCAGCTTTTTAAATAATATTTATCACTTTTCACCTATTGTGTGTCTTTCATAAACACCTAATAATCCTTATAACACCCAGTGAATTATTTAATATGACCTCCAAATTCCCTACTAAGAGTCCAAACTGGTACTCAGACCCAGGCATGTTAGCCCCAGAGTAATGCTATTTTTCACAACACTATACTCTCTCCCATTAAAACAGAAGGCACTGTGAGTGTGCACATGTGTGTGTGGACACATAGCATGTGCTGACAAATGTATACATGGATCTTCATATTCACCAGTTTTGGCATGGGCAGTGCCATGGGAAAATGCCTTCAGTCCATCACATAATTCTTCCCACTTGGTAAATGTCAGTGAATCTGACCATAGTTCTTAATGCTGCAGATTGATTACAAGTCAGTTGCTGACTCTGAAAAATACAGGGAAGTGTAAGAGTAATTTCCTTGTTAGTTTATTTCAGAGCAACTGATGATTGTGCATTACAGTCGCATTCAGAGGATAATGAGCCTAAGTGTCTAGGCAAAGGCAGTGGATGGCAGGGAGCCTGCTTGGAAGGCAGGGAGAATTGTTAAGCCTCAGGTGTCTCATCAGAGATAAGTGAATACCCCAATTCCATATGTGGCAAGGGTTCAATCTCTCTAGTGAGAGCAATTTAGCAACAGCCAAGTAATTCTTGCCATCGCCCAGCTGCCCTGTGATCATACCTGGACCTTTAATATGAACCCAAGATCAGATGGGAGAAGACCTGAAAGTCATACTTATTATATTCTTTTGTTCCCCATCACCCTCACCAAGTTCTCAGTACACGTGGGCATGTGCACATACACACATGCATCCACAAACACAGCGTCCCACAGATTTCTTCATGGCACCAACACCTCACGAGGTCATTAAGAGTATGACTCATATTCTCCAGATCTTGTCATATACCGCCTGCCTTCTAATTAGGACGTAATGGAAAGCTGCAGAGGAGAGAAAGGAAAAAAAGTATAGAGTTTGAGAAAAAACATTTTACAACCCAGTACCTGAGCAAAACCCCAATTGCAGCAGGTGTCAGGAACAGTTCCTGTCCTGTGGGAAAGTGTTAGTTAAAATCTGGAGCAGCGGCCGAGGTCAAAGTTGTGGTGGTTACCACCGTTTCCAGCTCTGCTCCTTCTGGGTGCACACCAAGCGTCTACCTCCCCAGTACACTTGAAGTTATGCTGGCCCGGGGCCTTGGCTTGGTCAATGAAAGCAACGTGAACAAAAGAGACGTGTGACTTCCAGGAAGAAGTTTACAAATGCCTGTGCACCGTTTGACACAGTCTTTCCCTTAGTCATGTAACCGCTGATGTTCCAGATGGCACAAACCTCTGTTGAAAATGAACCAAAAGGTTAATTTTCTTGGTAGCAAAAAAGTATAACCTGGTCACTGGGCCCAGGCCTTATTCTCTGTTCCAGTGTATGTGTTGAGCAGGTACATGTGGGGAAGGTACCCCAGCTTACTGCCCCACTCCCTGTCTCTGGCCAACAGGAGTATGAAACTGGGGCAGGATTTCAACCTATAGATATGGACAAGTCATAGGTTCTCCCACAAGGACCTGGGTAAAGCAGTCAGAGAATAAGGCAGTGGCTGATATTTTTTCTTCACTGAACTCAGTCATCAATGTCTTCTTAAGGTTTTACTTGACTCTGAAGTTTGCCTTCTCCAACTTTCGTTTCAATTTTCTCTCTAGAATGCTCCTCACTCCTGCCCATGAGGCTTTGTTGCAGGACAGTATTTGCCTGTCTGTCGTCTTCCTCAGGCCAACACCTTCCGACAACTGGAAGGAAACCCCCTTTCCCCTGTTGTTTCAAAGCAGCCCATCTTTTTGCCTGCCCGCTGAGTTCCCATTCCCTGTATGAGGATGACCTTCATGGAACAGAGGTGACTGACACTCAATGATCCCACTGAAGAATCAGTGGTTTCACCCCAGCTCTGTTTACCATGCACTTCCCAGACTCCTCACCACTCACAGGCATCTCTCCCCCTCCTTCTGAACACCATCTCCCTCCTGAATCACGTTTCCTCACTTTTACAATATTAGAATTACATATACGACCATTCCCAACAAATAGAGTAGAAGGGCATTCTCTTCCAAGCCCAAGAAAGGGAGTTATGGGGGGGGCACCAAAATATCTTTTCTTGTGTTGGCGCCCTCCAAGAATCCTTTAGGTTTTTCTGTTGCACAATTAATGAGCTCTTCAAAATCACAGTCCCAGCCCAGGAACCACAACCATAGTACATTTATCCTACTACTCGATTTTTCTAGGTTTCCCAGCTCTGAGAACTCCCATCTTCACTTAAACCACAGACCTTTGGGCCTTACCTACTAGATTGTATGACCTCTTCCAGGACCTAGCCCTCAGCCCACCAGAGTAACTACCTTTTGAAAGCAGCAAAGATCACTTTTGGAGGTTCTCTCAAGCACAACTTTGAAAGTTCACTTTTCTGGTAGTTTCTGCAATCATTATACGGCAAAAGACAAGCTGCTCTTTAGATTTCAGTCTCTACATCGTGAAAGCCAAAGACTTCTCAACTTGGAGGTATGTCAGTCAGGGGTCACTTAGAAATCCAACTTAACAAGACTGCTTCCCTCACTGTGTAAGCTGTTTAATTCTGCCGTTAGCCTCCTCTGCAGCTGACTGATTGGCAGACACAGCAGTTTCAAGGTGACTACTGAAGGGCTGCTGGTACCCCTGTGCAGCGTGTTTTCTGGAAATCACACGCGGCCAGAATATGGTTTAGGTGTTCATTTTCACCCAAGCAGATATGAAAAATACACATACCTATCTTCTTCCTTTTTAATCTGGCATCAACTATTTCACATATTCCATATAGCTATTAATGATTTACCTCGGTCTTTTTCTAGATCTTTTTTCTCTAGTTGTACCTTAAATGTTGGAGTTTTCCAAAGTTATATTCCTGTTCACATTTCCCCCTCCCTTGACATGCTCTCTGTAAGTTTCCATATGCCCCCATTTCTTTAAGTACCACAGTATCTGGTGACTTGAAATCATGATATCCTGGTGGATCTCTCTCCTGAGCCGTATAGCAGTACTTACCTCTGTACCTGGATGCTGACCTTTATTGTGTCCCAACTAAACCCCCAACTCACCAAGTGCATTGTACTTAACCACCTTTGCACACGGCCCTACCAGTCCACACACCAACCTCTGCGACCTCGCCCATCACTGTTGTCACCATCACATCTACCTGCTTCCTCTGTTCCTCCTAGGGTGGTGCACATCACTCATGGTCACCAGCATCTAGCTGTCTTGTAGTTTCATATACATAAAAGGTCATACTCGCCTACCCACTAAGGATACGTATGGCTATGTTATGAGTCTGGCTGTGTTATGAGTCTGGCCAATAATGACTTATGAGCAGATTAATGTGTGTCTCTCACCTCCATGCAAACACCTTCAAGAGCTGGTGTGTAATTCCCCATGTTCTGTCCCTGACTTAGGAGGGAAATGTTGAAATAGTGGCATCATAGTAACCTCACTCGATTGAGGTCCCTGAGTGGCTATGAGGCACAAACACCCAGCCAAACTACCTGAAAAAGAAACAGACATTTGCTATTTTAAGCCTCTATGATTTAGGGCTTGTTTGTTAGCATATCCTGACCCAGTCTTCTCTGACTGGTACACCTGTTCTGCCTAATGAGACTCACTCAGCTAAGCAATCAAGCATCACCAGCGCTCTCCTTTCCTTGGTGTTTTATATCCAGATGGTCAATATTGCCTTGATAGTTCTCTCCTGAAATACCCCTTACACCCGTTTTCTCCTTCCCATCCTAACTGTCACTGTTCCTTTTGTAATCACTCACGCTTTTACAAACGTCCCAAACAGGTTCCTGTGTCCCCCAGCTCCACCTCTATACAAATATTCTTCGATATCCGCCGGAGGGTTTCAAAATAAAAATCTGATTTTTTTCCTTTGCTTTTTGTGAATTCCTAGAAAATGTTTATGTAGGTTTATTTTTATTTTATTTTATTTTAAGGAGTAAGGCTTTGAGGATATCAGCATTATTTTGTGAACAGGACACAGTGATCTTAGAAATAAAACATCTAAAAGTAGATCTAAAAGACAAGAAATGTCATTCGAGAAGGAAAGTCGAGAGACTTTCCTAACAATAGTTTGTGAGGTCAAACTGGCCACCCCTGATATCAGTTCTGTCGCGAGAGAGATGGAGGTGGGAGGAGAAGCAAAAGAGAACAAAGGACCAGCAGACAACAGAACAGAAAGCTACCTGCCTCCCCAACTCCTCCAGTATCCAGAATTTATGACAATTTTATTTTCCAGAGTAAGTCTGAAAACCAGTCCCCAGACCCAACCAGACGCTCACTCTCTATTTTTCTCATCACTCTTCCACCCCTGTAGTTAACCACTCGCTGTGGAAGCAGCAAGCCAATGCTATTATCCCTGATTTTAGAAAAAGAAAAAAGAAAAAGGTTTTTTAAAAAAAAAACAAAAAAACGAGACAGAGAATGACCATTTAACTAGACCAATTCTGCACATTTGTAGCCCAGCAGGATTGCTTCCCAGGGATTCTGGTTAGAGGCTAATTTCTCCTCACACAGGGACTGACTCCTGCTGCTTGTCATTCGCTTGTGGTGTGGACCTGTGAGTTCAGAGGAAAGTACTGCCAAGGAATACTATTACTAAGCATTATTTTTATTAGTTCTCCTTTTATTTCAATGAGAGTTTCTCTACGGAGGTCCATGTTATATTTGGAAGATAGTAATGTGAAATATGCAAAAAGGAATGTGAGTGGTGGTTGTACATTCATTCTCCCAGCTGCAAAGCCCCCAGGGTCTCACCTAGAGCTGTATTTAAACTCACATATTTAAACCTAGAAGATAATTTCTAATGTTTGGTGCCCTGTGGGATCTACCGACTATTATTTCCACCTTAGATATAAATCACCAAGTGACAGGCAAAAGAAAAGAAATTAGTGTTGATACAGTCTCTATAAAAACTCTAAAAATTGCTAAGATTTCTGAGATTGTAGTTTCCTAGGGGAAAACTTAGATAGTAATAAAACAATGTTAATAATTAGTCGATTATTGTTTTAAGGCAAATTCTCCAAAGATTTAAATGCACTCAGATGCCTTAGAATTGCTTTTTCATCCCTATAATCTATTTTTGAATGCTTATTTAGCCATTTAAAATTTTACAAAATTGGTAGCAATAGGGACTATTTAGATAATATTTTTTTTCAGAATGAATATTGTCAAGGGCACGGATTTAAAACATGGAAGTCCCCTCTTCCTGTCAGCAGCCTGAGGTGATCTCTGAAAATGGTTTGCTATTCACTTGACCCAGTAAACCCCACAAAATCATGCAAATCAAGAGGTTCAAATCTTTGTGTTCACTTTAAGAAAACTCATGTAACAGCCCAGACCATCAAGGGCATGCACATCTGAAAGCCACTAAGTGCCTGAAGAATGTCACTTTACAGAAGCAGTGTGTGCCATTCCGTCATTATAGTGGTGGAGGTGGTAGGTGTGCCCAGGCCCAACAGTGGGGATGGACACAGGGTTGGTAGCCCAAGAAGAGTGCTGAGTTTTTGCCGCACATGCTTAAAAACGCAGAGAGTGATGCTGAACTTAAAGGTTTAGGTGTGGCTTCTCCGGTCATTGAGCACATCAGGGTGAACAAAGCTCCCAGGACGCGGGTAGAACCCACAGAGCTCACGGGCGGATGACCCCACACACGCGCTCTCCCTGCCGCACGGAGAGGATCCTGCTGAGAAAGAGCAGGTTGTTCCTAAACCACAGGAGGAGGCTGCCCAGAAGAAAAAGGTACCCCAGAAGAAACTGAAGAAACAAAAACATATGGCCTTGGAGTAAATTTAGCATAAAATAAATACTAGTAAAAGTAAAAATTAAAATAAAACAAAACATGGAAGTCTCCACTGAAAACTTCCTTAAGGAAAAGGCTTTGTTTTCTCCCTCGTTCCTCTCCCCTCAACACCTCTCCACCTTCCCAGTCAGGGCTCCCACAGGGCCCTGCATCTTGGCGAGGAAGAAGGTAATTGGGGGAAGTGTCAGGGCGGGGGTGGGGGCATGGAGAGAGAATTTAAAAGATTAAAAGTAAATCCACCAGGAAAAACTCCTCTGGACAGTCCTCCTCAGATATGCCTCTTTCCTCTGGGATAAGCAGAAATATTGGAGGCCACCTGGAAGGGCTCTACTGATGTCCCTGGAGAAGTGGCTGCTCTGGTCCCTAGACTCCGGTATGTGGAATCAAAGGGCTCGTGCCAGAAAGCACAGCCCTACACAACCCTAAGTGACACCAGTGACACACTGTGCTTTAGAATCCTTTGTCATTTGCTTGTATGACAGACTACTGTCTGAGTGATGAATTGGGGACAAGCTCGTATTACTGCTAGAAGTAAAATCAAACGTGTGTCCCGTTAACGTGTCTCCCTCTCATTCATTTTGCCTTTGAGCGCTTGGAAAGTGATCACAGTGGCATTGGGGCACTTCCACGCACTACAGGAAACGGCACTCACGCCCCCACCCTCAGCCCCTCGCAGCTCCAAGCCCCCTCTAAGTGCTCCTGTCCGAACGCACAAGTGCCCTTCCATGTGCAGCATCAGCTCTAGTTGCTACGCTGGAATCTTTTTTTTTTTTTTTTTTTCATGATGTTTCAGCCTAGGTTGTTTTCTCGTGTGTCTCTTCGGATGAAATACTAAGGAGAAACAAATGGAAACAGGTAGCAGATAGAAAATACGGCTGTTTGGGCATGCGGCATCTAGAAGTCATCAGGAAGGGAACGGAGCAGAGGCAAGAGAGGCCGTGGAGAGAAGAGTGCACATTCAGGACCCTGGGAATCCCACAGAGATAAAACCTGAGAGCTGAGCATGCTCCTGCTGCAACCCAAGCAGCCCATCCTCCCCTCCCCCACCCTGCCCAGGCCTCTCCCCTGGTCAACCAGCTCTCCTATTTACTGGGCTCGGGTCACACGGGAATTCTCTTGTTTTTTCAAGGTACGCCAACTCTGTTTCACTTCCGTGTCTTTGCACATAGTGCTATCCATGCTTGAAATGCTTTTGTGCCCACACTTATCTCATTGTCATCCATCTTTAAAGTCTCAAATTAAAAGCCACTTCATCTAAGAGGCCTTCCCTGATCTCCAATCTAAACAAGATCTCCTACTCGCATCCTCTCATGTGCCCTGCACATGTTTACACTCAACACCGCTTATAATAATATGTGTATCCTTCACCCACAACCACACAATTACGCATGTAATTTCCACCTCCTCGCCATGCTCTCAGCTTCACGAGGTGGAGGGAGTCTGCCTGTTTTGAGTTTGGCTCTGTAAAAGCGCCGTGCTTGGCACATGCTGGGGAGTCATGGTTGTTGAATAAAGAAGGATGAACACTCAAGCGAGGAACTAAGAAACTAGTGAAGCAACAAAGGAGATTATGCTGGAGAGAAAGAATGATTAAGCAAAGATTATTTTAGGTGCTCACTATATAATAATCTTAGTTATGTGTTTAGTCTTTTATACTTCTCAGCAAACTTAACCTCCTTTATTTCATGAGGGGCCCTGTGAGAGGAGAGGCAGAGTGGATGAATGCATGAGAGGCAATTGGCAGCATATTGACCCAGCTCTAGGGATGCTTGCTGTGTTTGTGGTGAGAAGTTATTTTTAGCAACATAACCTTGCATTTTTGTCACATTTCAGGCTTTCCAACTTGCTTTTCTATGACCTTTTCCGGCATGCTCACACCTGAGACAGGTCCTATTCTGGTTGCTGCTGGATTTTCAATGTTTTAACAGTAAGTTTTGCAGACCCTTCCAAGGTTAATATCCATTAGGCACCAAAATCTTGTCTGTATTTTAGCTGGATCACTCAAATTTGGTCATTTCTGTTCTATGGATACTTAAAAAGTATAACTTTAAAATGATGAAAACAAACACTTTAATTAAAAAGAAGTAAAAAGTAAACCCTGGCTGGTTTGGCTCAGTGGTAGAGTGTTGGCCTGCAGACCAAAGGGTCTTGGGTTCGCTTCTAGGTCAAGGGCATGTACCTCGGTTGCAGGGTCAATCCCCAGCCCCGGTCAGGGTTGTCTGGGAGGCAACCAATTGATGTGTCTCTCACATTGATGTTTCTCTCTTTCTCTCTCCCTCTCTTCTACTTTATCTAAAAATCAATGGAAAAATATCCTTGGGTAAGGATTAACAAAAAAAAATAAAATAAAGAAGCAAAAAAATAGACATGTGCATACCTTATTACACTACCATAAAGCAGATTTGATTCTGCTGGTTTCCCAATCTCATCTCCTTAGGGACTGCTGAATCTTAGTCTTGGTCATGGTCCTACCTGGCAACTACCTAGACTAAGATTCTGCAAATACCTACACCTAATTTTCTTTCTTTTTTTTCTTACTCAGCTCTAATACTTCTAGAACCCTATTCAAAAGGTCAGTACAGACTACTCCTGCATTTAAGTCCACTTTGCAATATTTCAGACTTCCTACTTTAACTGCTGCTATTACTATTCTTGTCCTTTTCATCCATCTCTGTCCCTTTGCTCTTGCACATCCATACATTGTATTGCATCATTGCAGAGAAGAATAGTCTGTCCGACCTGGAAAACCACCACACTAATTTTTATCTGATAGGCTGTGTGCACTTGGCACCCAGCATTATTCTGTGCTGGGCTCAGCTTTCTGGCACTGCAGTAACTGCAGAGGTATGCCAACCTGTGCTTCCTTCAGAGTGCTCATTGCAGCCTTAAGAAGCAGGTGAATCTTTGCAGTCTTATTGACCAACGTGGCTGACTGGCCAGGGTGTATAGTTGTACTGTCTCTCCTGGCTTCACACTGTTACTCTCTCTGGTCTACAGAGAGTCTTGGGTTTCAATGATCACTCTGGTTTAGTTGGTCCTTGAGTTGCAAAGATTTTTATGATATGATTTAGAGTAGGAAGGAACAACTCATGGGAGAGGGGAAAAAAGACTCTCTTTTTTGTGTGTTTTATATATCTTTTGTCAACATGTAAAAATTTTGGATTATGCTCAAACTGTTGTTTCATAAGAGAAAAAAAGTCCTTAATTGTTTTTCTTTTCATTTTTATATTGTCCTGAAATGATCTATAATTACATAGTCAACTAAATTAACACTTTTTATATTTATGCCCATCATATGTATTAAGAAGGGCAAGTACTGTTATTTTCCTTTTTTGGATAAGGATAAGGGTATTGGACTTAGGATGTCTAAAATGCCTATGGTCACACAACTTGTTAATAGAACCAAGAAAATTTCACTCACTCCTTCTGATTCTGGGCTCAGAGTCTTTTGGACAACATTGTGTTATGCAATCATTGGTGCTAAAAACAAACTTATTTCCTTATCAATGCTCTTCTATGCACTTCTTCATGTGCCCACACATTTCTTAAGCTTTGGGGATATGGCTGGATACATGTGGGTGGGAAGAATTTGTGAGGAGCAAATAGTGAAATAGCAATGAAAAGGTAAGAGAAGCAAATGGAAGGATATAGATCCAAAAAACTTCAGCATAGACTTTGAATTGGAGAAGTGGTTTTAGAGCTTCAAAAAGAAAAAGAATGGATTTCTGTTTCCTCTTGAATACATCCATCACACACACTTATTCCAATGGCACAAGCATTTTACGGGTAGAAACTTCCTGACATCTCGAGAACTGACGAAGCTGGAATGTGCTAATGAGCCAAATGGCATTCCTGGACTTGAGTCCTTACTCTATCACTAGACACATCTTCCCATTCTAAGGTTTTCTATTTATAGCAAAAGAAGGGGAAGACATTTTTCCCTCCTCAGGAAATTTAGACATTAGCAAAATGTTTAAGCAAAGCTAGCATGTCTCTGGCATCACTGTTATATCAATGACTTACAACTAAGCCCCACGGCCATGAAACCATAAAATCATTCAACCTATCTTTCGTTCATCTCAAGAGAACTTGTCACGCACAAAGCCTGTGCTCTTGAAGAGCTTTTCTGTTGAAGTGGGTCGTACCAGTTGTCTACTTTTCTCTTTCATGGCAATTTCTTAGAGAAAAAAGAATGGCAGTGGGGAAAGGTTTCATTTGTTTGTTGGTTTTTTAATGCATTTGAGTTATTAGAGTGATGCTATCACTGAAAAGATATGAGAGATATCTAGATTAGGGGGGAAGTAAAATAAATAAAAAAACTAACATAAGACTGAAACTGCAGTCATCTTCATTAAAACAACTCTCAAGAGCACACAAGAAGACGGCTGATCAAGTATTAGTCAAGATCAAAGACAGCCATCATCTTTCCTCTCATGGAACACTGTAAAAATAATCCTAACAGCATGTCACAAAAGTCAGTGAACAGGGATTTACAGATAGGAATGACACCATCACTAGTTCCGATTCTTCAGATTTGGGGTGAGGTGTAGGCCAGCAGAAAATTCTGGTGCAGGTGGTCAGAGTTCTACACTGGAAGAAGCACCCTGGACATACAGCTTCTTTTGGTGAGTTTTACTGTAGAGTTTCTATTGTTCTGTATTTCTGCATTGGCCATGGGTTTGGTGGAGCTATTGTCAATTTGGTGTGAGTCTAAGCAAAATAAAACCACTTGGGATTTATTAATGCTGATTTCATGTTGGGTGAGATAGAGCCAAGAGGAGGTGTCAACTCACGTTTGTGTCTGTTCCATGACTGGATAAATGTACATTACTTTCTATTTACAGAAAATGGCACTTGTCCTGCTCTTGTGGTGCTAACATGGATAAGGATGAATAGTGCAGACAGTTCTGTCAACTGTGCTTTAGGCTGTCTAAGTGGTTTCTACAAATTCCCACCTGCAATGGACAAGGTCAAAAGCATTGAGGAGGTGTCACCTCATTAAGACTGAAATACACCTGGCTTCAAGCCCCACACAACTATTCCTGATGCTAAAATTAGTTCTATAGATGCCTGAATATTCGTCTTTCCATCTCACATTTAGTTCTATTAAGCACAGAGGACAGTTAATAAAAGAAGAAAAATTAGTCTAACCAAATTAATTGAGCTCTAGTAGAAGGGAGGGTGAACATTGCTATTCTGTCTATTTCTGAAAGAACAATGGGACTTTTATTGCCCATAATGCTGAGTGCCTGTATTCATATTTAATTATTTCTTAGGCTTCAGGTGAACTATAACACCAGGGGAAGAAGTTCAGAAGTGTATCTCTGCTTTAATTCATTCAAGAGAAAAGAGAGCTAAATGCACCCAAATGAAATAAAACAAACACACACAAAGAAATCAATCACATGAATAGAACCAAGATAGCTAATGGTTCATGAAATTATATTAGTGAACCTTATGTGGCACCATTTTCTGTATTTTCCATTACCTCAGTTTCCATACTTCAGAAGGCATAAGAATTATCTAAGATCTTCAATAAGAATTTCAGATTTTAAAAAAGATTCCAATGGTGATGGAAGGAGACTTGACTTTGGATGGTATGATATACGATGATGTATTATAGAATTGTACACCTGAAACTTATATAATTTTACTAACCAATGTCACCCAATAAATTCAACAAAAAATTTTAAAGATTTTAGAGGCTCATCCCCAGATATTCTGCTATAACAAATGATGTCAAAAATAATCCAGCCTAAAAATCTATTTTTAACAGGCCCATATATGATACTAATGCAGTTAGATCATGGAATTCACTTTGAGAAACACTGTTCTACATGACTGATTTACTATAGTAGCTACGGACTTTTAGAATGGGAGCGCTAACATTTTTTATTGGCTATATTTCCCCCAATCTTACATACTCATTACTTCCAAGCTTTTAATACATTCTCCTCCTCTCACAGCATGTGTACTGGTCAGTGCAATAACATAAGGAACAGAGCAAGCAGGTGGAGAGGCCAGAGCTGAGGTTGGCAATACAGAGGTTAAAGCCAGAAGAGTCCAGGTAAGACAGGAGAATGCTTCGAATCCTGCCAGATACCTGGAGGGATGCTGGATTATCCAATGAATGAATGGTTCAAGTAATATTTATTAATTTTTTTAATTAATAAAATTTATTTTTTAGAGAAGTCTTAGGCTCACAGAAAAATTGAACAGAGAGTACAGAGAGTCTGTATGTACCCCCTGCTCACACAAACAACTTCCCCTACCATGGACATCCTGTACCAGAGGGGTAGAGGTGTTACAATCGATGACCTACATTGACATATCATTATCACCCAAAGCCAGAGTGTACATTAGGGTGCATTCTTGATGTTTACATTCTATAGGTTTTGACAAATGTAGAATGACATGTATCCACCATTGTAGTATTTGATGTTAAATTTTAAAAGATGTATGACCTAGCCATATCCCTGTGCCTGACACCCAGGTAGCACATTCCACATCTTTCAAGCAACTAGACGAGGTAGGTCTTATTAGTTCTATTTTGTTCAAGAGGAAACTGAAATTCAGGGAGGTAAACTGACCTCTTCAAGTTTAATCAGCTAGTACGTGATGGAGCTGTATAAATTGATCTGACTCCAACATCCCCACTCTTACCATTATTCCATGCCACCTCGTAAAAAGTATTTGTACTTGTGGAAATAGTACCAGATGAAATCTTTTGTTTGGATTTATTGAGGTACTAAGCAAGTGAAGCTCTACCCAAAACATTAGCAGCATCAAGAGGACCAGAGAGGAAACATACCACAAATAGGTTTAACTTCAGTCAGCAGAGTTGAGCCTGTAGTGACACTGAGGCATATTTTAAGTACACAGGCACATTTTAAGCACTTTTGGAGCTTCTCAAGAAAAAGAAATAGATTTATAATTGCAGTGTTCAGGCTCTGAGCTCCTTAAATGCAAAGGATTAAGTCCTCACACCTTTTAGGACGAATGATAATTTACCAGTAAAGAGAGACATATTAGACCTGTCATAGGCAGATTTTGTTATAATCAGGGCTACATTTGCAAGAAAATCAAGGTTCCACATTGTCAGTTTCAGCTTTTCTAGTTAAATTAACTTCTTCCCAATAATACATTCTTCTGGGAGAAAAAGAAATGAAGAAAGGATTATGGAAAGGATAAATTCAGATGAAAGAAATATGCTACTAAATTTATCTGGCTTTGAGTTAGGAAAAAAAAAAAAAAAAAAACACTGAGATCAAAACACATCTGCACCTATTTGAGAAACCAAGCTCTTCTCTGTATAAATTGTTGCCACTTCTGTCTACCTTTCTCATGCAATAACATGGCCCTGGAACTGTCACCCTCTGTTCTTCCTAAAGCAGGCTCACTCTCTCCCTCCTGTCTCACCCCCTTCCCCCAGAGTATTTGTTCTACCAGCAGCTGCCACGTCCTCAAAGAAATCTTCCCTAATCACCCTAGTTTAACCTTGACCCTCACGTAGTTCCCTCAGTCACTTCTATCCAGTTGTGCTCTGACTCCATCCTTATCCTTCTTTATTTTTCTTCAAAGTATTTATTGCTAACTAAAATTATATCACATCTTGAAATATTTATATACTGTCTATCCCCTGCCCACCCAGCCACACACACGAAAAGGAAGTGCCACGAACACAGGGACATTTTCTGAAATTTTCATTGATATTTTCCTAGCATCTAGAATAGTTTCTGAGACTGAGATAATGTTCCATAAATATTTGGTGAATCAATAAATGAATAAAATATATAAGGCGATGGCTATGGAAGGAGGGAGTCACATGCAGACTTTTCTCTCATTTTTTTCCTGTTTCCCCAACTCAGTTATCTCCCTGGACTAAGAAGCCTGTCTCTGTCCTGTAATCATCATGCCAGTCCCTAGGGACATGTGAAGTTTTGTGTGTGTGTGTGTGTAATGTCCTCTTATTGAAGCTTGACAAGACTATTTCTTTACCCTTTGACAAACCCACAAGCTACTTGTACATCTGACTGGATAATTTTGCTTAGAAACTTAGCTAATAAAGAAAACAGAATGGGCCTTGTCCAGTTTGGCTCAGCGGTTAGAGCATCGGCCCGCGGACCAGAGAGACCTGGGTTCGGTTTCCGCTCAGGGCATGTACCTCGGTTGCAGTTTGTCCCGATTCCTGGTTGGGGTCGTGTGGGTGGCAACCAGTCGATGTGTCTCTCTCACATTGATGTTTTTCTCTCTCTCTCTCTTTCTCCCTCTCTCCCTCCCGCTCTATCTGAAGATAAATGCAAAAATGTTCTCGGGTGAGGATAAAAAAAATAAAGAGAGAGAGAAAACAGAATGGTACCCCAAAAGGTAGGAGAAACAGATGGATATATAAGCAGTAGAAAACAATTTTAGTTACAAATTTTATAAAATATAATTCAGAATTACAAATTGAATTCAGACCATTTAGAATTGGTCTGCCCACAGTCTGTCTTACCTGAGGTATGTTTGTATTTCCAACCCTTCAAGATGCAGAGAACTTTCTCTCCCTCCCCAAACCTGTGTCTAGCCTTCGGTCTGCATGTGGTATCTTGGTTAGTTCTGTGCCAGCCCCAGGCAATGTTGTTTGTTGCACCTTTGTGTGTTATTGTTATGGCCTTTACAGATTTACTGTGTCTTGAAAACTTAAAAAGGGAGGGCTGGGATGGAGCTTATCTGCAGGTATTGGAGAAATCACCTTGACCCCTCTAATGGGCCTCTCTTGGCCAAGTCATCCATCATATTATCCTTTTTGATTCATTTCTTTCAGTCCTATGTCCAAAGCATACGCAGGTAAAGAAGGCAGTATTACAGAGTGGAAAGTTCATGGACTTTACAATTATAGTCTAGAGATTAAATCATGACTCTGGAACTTTCTAGATATGTATAGCTTTGAGAAAATTAAGTTGTTCAAATTTTAGGAAATTAATCTCCAACGTTGATGTGATGACAATTGTATTACAAGATTGTGAAAATAGAATGATACATAAAACGTAACAAATCATACATAGTTGTAACTGAATAAACCATGTTTTACAACTCCTTTCCCCAGGTGGTTGACCTTGTATGTGCCCATTTATGGAACCCCACCCTCACCCCCACTATTATTTTTAAGTTTGCATCTTGGCTTCCTCACTCCATGTGTTCTCTCTATGGTGGGTACCATCTTTCTTCAAGTCAATGGTTGCAGATGGAGTGCCTTGCCCCAGCCCACTCTATGCACCCCCAGTCCCAGTTCACTTACCAGATCACACATAGACACCATATCATGCACAAACATCTCTGTCTCTCAAGTACTTTCCTAATCATTAAAAGTTCCTGTGGCAAATAAATGGTCAAGATACATAGATCCCAAATACGTATTCCTAAACTTCAGAAACTAAAATTTGAAGTCAGACTGCAAACACCTTACAGAACTATAACTTTCACTATAAAATAACAGATGCCCATTTAAACTCTATTGAAAAAGATTTTAAATAATTATAGTAATTATAGCAATATAATATACTAGCCAATATATTACTCCCAGTATTTCTAAAATAATGCGATAATATGCCACACATGTTACATAAGAGATAATTAATTTTCAAAATGAGAGCTGCAAAAACTTCCTGTTAATGTTGGAGAGAAAAGGCATATTTCTCAATTGTCATACATGCTGTTTCTACTTATGATTGACAGTTTGTAGAAAGCATAGCATCAAGATTTCAAAAAGGCTTTCTAGGCAGAGCATAGAACAATATATTTGGCAGAGTCAGTATTTAAGGAAAGAGGCAATTGATGAGAGTCAGAAAGAAATTTAGGATATAAATTCTGATCAATGGAAGTGCCCACAGCATCTTATTCCCAGGCTTATTACAAGCCTGAACATAGACTAAAATTAGAGTCACCTAGGCCTTCAGAACTCTTACATTCCCATCCTGCTTGATGTCAAACTTTTACTAGGGCTCCTCAGGGGTTAACAGTCTCTATTCCATGAGACATCCATAGGAATTTGCAGAATACTTATAGAATTTGAGTTATTTATATTCTCCTCCTTGGACTGAAGGCTTGTAATGGCCTTAGACTGTGCCTTTTCCTCATTAAATGTTAGTGGAAGTGGAGACTAATTTTTTTAAACTTAGATGCTATATAATCATAGGGAACTAAGTGTTCCTGTTTTGTCCTCCAGTTTCCTATGGCTAAAATGGAGATGATCTTCCAAATCACCCAATATGCTCCCATCCATGTCACAAGTCTCAGTCTCTCTTGTGAGCTCCAGAACAAGTTTTTCCATGCATTTCTACAACTCTGTTCTCATGAGTCTGAAATCTTCATCCTCCCCTTCCTATAACATACTTCTCTGCTGAACTTCTCTGGTTTGTTTAATAATGCCATTATACGCTAATCACATCTGCAAATTCTGGAATTATCTCCATCACTTTTTCCTCCTCATCTGCAGCACACAGGGGCTCCATAAATCCTGATGGTCCTCTTCTCTGCAGCACCTCTGCTCTTGACTCTATTTGGTTTGTTTGTTTTTGTTTCAGCCTAGACTAACTCAATAGCTTCTGAATTAGCTTCACAAATTCTAAACATTTGCCCCTCTGGTGCATCACATCCCCATCCTTTATCAAGCAAACATATAAATCAGGTCAGTTCATTTCCCTCCTCAAAAACTGTAGGGCTTCCTCATTTCTCCAGAATAAAACCCCAAAATTCTTATGGATTTTTAAATATCCAGTTGCAAATCATCATTCCAGTCATGCTCCTCTCTGCTTAATGCTGGGTGTCTGATGTTCTAATCAATTTTAAAATGCACATTGAACTGTGTGTCTTGATGTTTTGGCTCCTGCTGCTCCCTCAATTTTCAAGTCTTTATTAAAATCCTTTTCATCCTTCAAGACCCAATTCATTTGCCACTATTTCTTTGGAGTATCTAATACCATGTCAGAAAAAAAAATTGTGTCTTCGTTTGGATGCCTATAGTTTATTTGTACATTTACTTAGCACTTATTGCATTCTCCTGCCATGTTATCTTAAAAGGCAACATGAGAGATTTTTAAGAGAGAGCATGCTAATGACATTAGGAAGACCTGGGTTGCAATGGCAGCTTTATGCCTTACTGGCTGAGTGACCTTGGGCAACAAACTTAGTTTAAATTATCTCACCTCTTTTTATTATCTAAAAAATGTGGATAATAATAGCGACTCCACATAATTATTAAGAGGATTAGAGAAATCTATATACTTATAAATACCTGCTATAGTTTAAATAATAAATGTCAGAAAGAAATATTTTCTCTAGATGGCTTTCACTAAATAAACTCCTCTGAAATTTTCCCTTCAGAGAGATAAAAAGCAACAACTTAGAAAATCTGAGATAACAAAACAACACAAGAGTCTGAATTTTGTAGATGAATTGTATATGTTCCACAGACTGTTTTATCCTTCATACACCCGGAAGGACACAGTAAATACCCTCAGAATGCAGAGGAGGACATGCAGTATATCTTCTAGCAGAGACTGGTATCATTGTCACACTGGCTGTTGCTATGTCTGTTTACTCATCCCCACTCCTGCCCTCTAGATGGTAAGCTCCTTGAGGATATAAATCTCATCATACTCATTCCTCGATAACCTTAGTGCCTCGGTGGAGTGTATTGAAATTAATAATGTTGAATTGAGTTGAATTAAAGTTAACTGAATTGACACTAATCAAATCTATGGTAACTAAACATGTGCATCAAAAGGAGAGAGAACTATGTTATTTGATATTCATTTTCTTCCTGCTCTGTCCTATCTCCTTGACCTCTGTTCTTTGTTTATATCAGCATGAGAAGAATCTCACAGCCTCCCTTTTCTTCCATCAGCTGCCATCTGTTGTTTCTGCTGTATTACATCCTTCCTGGGAAGAGTTGCTTTCCCTAATTATTTCACTCTGGTTTATTTTCCCCTTTCATGATGGACATGTTATTTGTACAATCCGTAGAGTGTTGCATTCATAAAGAAGTGTGCACTAGGAAGAGGGCGTGTTTATTATTCATATTTGTCATTACTCTGGAGCTGCAATCGCTTTTCTCATTTTGGCTCTTCTGCGCCTCCTCAATTTGTCTTCCTTTCACTCATCTTCCTTCAAAAGCAGCCTGACTCCGGTTATAATTGTTTGGATTTGTAACAGATTAGTTGGGCCTTCTGATGTCTGTGTGACTTCACAAGATAGGGGAAATATGCACAGAGGCCTCTCTGCCAGTGGACTTGGAATTGTTTCCTCTGCTCCCATCACCAGACAACACCAGGCATTTCCCAAAATGAGTGCACAGCATGTTTGCTGACCTATTACCCATCTTCTGAAAGCAATCATTGAACTCATCCATCTGCTCTGGCAGCACACACTCCTCTCTTTCCCCCAGTGAAATTAAGATTGAAACCAAGGGTAATTGTAATCTTGTTATCAATAACAGCTCTTTCATAACAGATTACAGTCAAAGTATTATTTCTATCAGCTTGAAATGTGGTGGTTAATAGCAGGATCTTTGCATAATCCTTTCTCTTAAATCAGTATCTAAGAACTACCTGCAAAATCTAATAAGCACACAAAATTCTAATCTTCACCCCCAGAAATTCAGATTCAGTGGGTCTGAAATAAAACTAGGGATCTGCATTTTTAAAAAAATTCTCCAGATGTTCCTAAGGCAGGTAGTCTGGATTTAATATGTTGAATACATTTAGAAGTATGATACATTTCCACCAGATGTCCAAACAACCATAAAATTTAGAGGGGAGAAAAAAGAAATTTATCTAAATGGTCATCATGGAATAAGACAGCAGATAAAATGACGGGGTTTTCAGCTAGTTATTTGTTAGATTATGTAGAGTCAGAGTGAGGTTCAAGATTGTGTGAGTGTCTGGGACAAACCTTCGTTTCTGCATTTTGATGCTTCATCCACAAATAGTAATAAACAATGGCTCCAGTGTGAGTATCTATTGCTGGGCAATAAATTAACTAAAATTTATGGCTTAAAATAACAGTTATTATTTCATAGTTTCTATGGGTCAGGAATTCAAGAATGATTAAGATGACAAACCTTTCTGGCTTGCCTGGGACCTTGGGTATTCGTGGGACATGGGACTTTCAGTGCTTAAACCAAGAAAGTTCTACACAAACCAGGATGAATAATCACCTTGGACTGGGCTAGGTGGTTCTGGCACAAGGTATCTCAGGTGGTTATACTCAGGATGTCAGTAGGATCTACTGTACCTGATGGCTTGACTGGGGCTTAAGGATCTGCTTCCAAGATGGCACACTTGCATGGCTATTGGCCAGATTCCTTCATTCCTTGCTGGCTATTGGCGGGAGACTTCAGTTCTTCCCTACACAGTTCTCTCCATAAGTGGACATCAGTGAATCCTCACAATATGGTAGCTAACTTCACCCAGACTGAACAATATAAGAGAGGGATCAGGGAGAAAGCTGTAGTGCCTTTTATAACCTAGTCTCCAAAGCCACATATCACTATTTCTGCTTTATTTTATTCGTTAGAACATAGTCACTAAGTTCAGCCCACAAGGGAGGACAATTAGGCTCCACCTCTTGGAGGAAGAAATGTCAAAGAATTTGTGGATATATTTTAAACTACCGTAGCTCCCAATGTTTTCTCCAAATTCAAAACCTTCCTAGGACATGATTTAATAGCTACTCATGCCCTCTAACACTGAAAGAACTTTAAGTTAGAAAAATATAATCTCTTCTTGACATTTCTTTTGGTAGTTGCACTATTGGTGACCTGTCTGACTTTTAGGAATTATGTTCTTGTTGTTTTAATAAAAAAAGAATAAACTTTAATGCTATTTTACTCAAAGGAAGCTCATATTTCTAAGGTAAATGCCAGTAGGTTTCCTGCCTACCTGTAGGTAAGGTAGAAACTCGGCAAGTTTATAATTAGCCAGATAAATGTGTTCAGTCAAAAATTTCAGAAAATTGCTGCCAAATTTATTTTATCTTATTTTCATTTTTTTTTTCTATTGAATTTGTAGCTGAGCAGAGACTGGAAGCCAGACTTTAACAATTATCTATGTGACCATAGGCAAGTGCTTTACCTGACTACTTTATATACATATAAAATAAAGAAATTTGTCCAAAAGTCCTTTAAGATCATTTCTATTTGTAATATTGAAAGATTGTCTGAATCACTAGGAAATTTGCTAGATCTTACAAAAGAGTGGAACAAGTGTATTTCCTTTCATCTTGTTGAATTTGAAAGAGTGGAGCATATGTTGGTGTACCAGTCCATTTCATTGAAGAGTCAGTATAACACTCCAGTCACTCCTTAAGGGTAATACAGTATCTGAGAGATAATATAATGTCTGATTACCTGGATGAGTAACATATTATGAAAACATGTGACTTTATGGACTTAACACTTAAAAAAAGCAGACCACTTCTATGCCCAGTCGGTGTGGCTCACTAGTTGAGCATTGACCCACGCACCAAGAGGTTGCCAGTTCGATTCCCAGTCAGGGCACATGCCCAGGTTGTGGGCCCAATCCCCAGTGGGGGGCATGCAGGAGGTGGCCAATCGATGTTCTCTCTCATCAATGTTTCTATCTCTCTCTCTCTCCCTTCCTCTCTTTCTAAAATTAATGAAGAAAAAGAAAAAGCAGACTACCTCTGAAAACGTAAGGTTCCTGAGAAGTATGACACTTTCACATATGCTAGAAATCTTCCTAGTTACCCAAATCCTGGAACCTGCAGAAATGTCAGGTGTCTCCAAGGTCACACTATCCAGAGTTAAGAAAATATGGGCACTTATTCTACATCCACACTCAAATATGTAGCTCTTCTATATCTTGAGTTCCTTCCAGAATGCTAGGTATACAGTATTTATATCACATACACAAACACAATTCTTCATAAAACAGGAGAATATAATTCTCTCACCATCGATAAAGAACAAACAACTTTGAGAGAACTGTTACTAGGCAGAGTAACACGAGTCAGCAGTTAATGACAGAACATGACATATCCTTTTACCTAACACACAACAAAGGATGTTCAGAGGAGTGTAATGGAAGAGCTGTCCAAGATGTGAAATGTTCCTCGGTTAGAGTCCCTCCCCATGGTGTGAACCTTGGCAGCACACAGTGCCTTCATCACAGACTAACGCAGCAAACTAGGATCAGTGATCTTCAGCACAGGGCACACATGCAGGCACAATACAATGACGTTTAGCTTTTGCAAATTCAGATGTGCAAGGGCATATAAAAATAATATTTTTTAAATAAACGGGTTTGGACCACATGGTTCTAAACACAAGCCAACCACTTCATCTGGCATAAAAGCCAATGAAACAGAAGTTTCTTTCAACATTGAAGCGAAACTGGCTGTGCAGCATGCATAAACCCGTAGAGTGTGTTCTTTGTGGGACATTTGAAGGATTCTTCTAGACTAATTGTGACTACATGCAAGTTTTGTCATAAATCATGACTTTGGAGCCTAACTACAGAGGACGCAAACAGGTGGAGGGTAGGAGGATAGGCAAAAAGTAGCCAAGGACAGTGTCTGTCCTCCTAAGCTTGAGTCTAAGAAACAAATCTAACCTGGCCTCTTAAGTAACATAAATGGAACCCAAGTATCCCAGCTAGGTAATTGTGTCCTACATTCCTGTTGAAAGACCTGACCCTCACTAATCAACACAGTCACAGTGGTTGTCTTCTGACCCTAAAACTGATGCAAAACTACAGTCAGCTAGCTTCCTCTTCATTGGATAGAGTATGGAAAAGGAACATATTGAGTTACACAAGAAGGCTCCAAAAACACTGCAAATCAAGGAGTCATGTTTTCAAAGAGTTTCCAATAAGAGATCTCGCAGTTACTTCTCTCCTTTCACCCCCACCTCCATCCTGTTCCCTTTCACCTGCTTGAAAACACAATCATTGCATTAAGTGATTAAGTGTTTCCTTTCTTGTGACTCATAGTTCATAAGACCACAGCATGAATTTCAATTAGCTGTTCTTGTGTGAAGGGAAACATATTTTTTAAAAGAAAGAAAGAAAGAAAAATCAGGCCTTGGAGAATAAGGTTGTCAGGAAGCATTTTCAATGCCTGTGTGTTGTTTTTTTCACTAGGGCAAAACTACAATAAGACAGCAAATGGACCCAAGATTCAAATGCTTCTTAAATGAGCAGTTGCTATATTAATTCCCTGTTTGACATCTTCTGTCAAACTGGATAAATGTGTTACATGGAAAGATTATTTTTAGTTACACAGAACAGCTCCCCAAACACTGAGAATTAGAGCATAGCCTAGTTCCTAGTTAGAAACCTTAGTTCCAAATTTCAGTTGGGTGGCTACTTACTAGCTATGAAATGTTGGGTATATTGCATAAATTTCCTAAAACCCCATAACATGGAAGAATATTAATACCTGCATCACAAGCTAGCTATGAGGATTAAATTACATCGTATATATGAAACTGCTTTCTTAACTAAAAAACATTATGATGAAAGACAATAATTCCCAGTGGTACAGACTGGTAAAAAAGATGCCTCCAGCACTTCCTAGTTGTGTGATTTAGGAATTCTTGAACTCTTAAAGCCTCAGTTTCTCTTCTGTAAAATGCAGATGTCATGATGCTGTGATGACTCACCACACATTTAGGGCCTGGCACACTGTGAGCGAAACTTAACTGTCAGCTACTATTACTGTGTAACGGTCACTGATGTTTTTGTTGAATAATAATAATAACAGCAATGTGACCAAAGGGAGAAGAGATGAGCGACAGAAAGACAATGACGGCATTACCCAAAATAAAGTCTCTCTTAGGAAATAAAGAGTGTGTGTAAACAATCCTGTAGACTCAGAATTTACAAGTAAAACCCAATTGTTTATAAGACTGCTTTGCAAAAAGGAAGAAAGGAATGTTCTCCAGTTAGAGCACAGCCCAGTTCCTTAACACACCGATTGTTCAGCATCTAGTTCTCAAGAGTACATCTCAATGGGGGAAAAGGAGAAACATCTGTAACAAAAACAAATTAATAAAAATAACTTAAAAAAAAGAGTACATCTCAGTACTCACTTTGAGAATTGCCTTTGATCTCCAGGGGAGGAAGGACCATATGACACTCAGGTTGGGTTGATGAGTTCACTTAACAGTCAGGTAAAGGTGAGGAGTGATACTAAGCAAGGAATGGGAGGACTGACCCTTTAATCAAGAATTAGCACTCACCAAGAAACAAAACACTACTCGAAAGGGTGAAGACAACATATATGCAAATAGCTCCAAAGTATTTGTTCAGTAAACACTTCAGACCTATAAATGAGTCACAGTGTTTGTCTTAGAGAATGTAGAGCTTAATCTTCTCCCACTAGTGAAAATAGTGCCAAGGGGATCATTTCCCCGGCAACTCCCCTCCTGTCTTTTGGAATCTTTCATTTAATAGTAATCTTAACCCCAAAGGCAGAGGACAGCTGGCAGGGGATCAGGACTAGCAATAACAACAATAGTTGTAGTATTTTCATTTATAGTGCTTCAACCATGTGCTTGCACTGTGATTAAATGTTTTTTATGTGCATAATCTCATTTAATCCTCCTAAATATCCTGTGGAAGTAGGATTACAGAAGGAAACTAAGGTTTGTAGAAATAAGCAAGTTGTCCAAGGACATACAGTCAGAAAATATTAAATCTGAGATCCAAGCCCAGTTCTACCTGACTCCAGAAAAAGTATCTTACACCCATATCATATATATACCACATAACCATCTGTTATGTCAGTGTTAGGAGAGTCCTTGTTTCTCACACAGAAGAGGCTATTGTAGGGACTGTTCTGGTCAGTGAATCAATAACATCTGTTTCATACCCACTGTCCACACCCAAACTTGTTAAATGAGTACACATGGGAATCCAATTTTGTTGGTGGTAGTGGTGTTTTCAATGGATAACATGAAGAAAAGAAACATAACTAGGGAAAACGAGCCTCTTTTCCGAGAGAGCTTAAAATGCAAAGATACAAAACAAATATTCACGGAAGAGAACTCACATGAAACGCTAAGGCCCTGTTTGCTGCAGGCAGGAGTGATTCGCAATCGATGGGCTGATCCCCAGCAGCACCAGAGTAAGACACAAGGGTCCCTCTCAGAGTGGCCAAGGCACAAACAGTGTGGAGAGTCTGTTGCTGTTGCTTCCCCCTGCAGTCGACCAGAATGCAGGGAGAGAGTGTCATTAATAATCATTAGCTCAAGGCTTACAGGTGCTACAGCAGATGTTGCCTGGCAGGAAAATTGGCAGCATCTGAGAACACAAACCAGGAGGTAATTTTCATCATGGGACAATTCTCAGAAGATCACCAGCCTAATTCAAACTATGTTCACTCTCCCACACTTCACAAGGGATGGGATCTTCACCTCATCTGACTCCCATAAGAGTTAGATTCCCCACCTATGTGCTCCCAAATAACCCATGACTTACCCCCATCAAAACCTCTACCCTACTGTATTATGTTTGTTTGTATGTTAGTTTACATGTATTTTTCTAACTAGATTGTCAGTTCTTTGAAGACAGGAGGCATGTTTTATGTATCTTTATATCTCTAGCACCCAGCACATGATTGTTGAATAACTTAGTGAATAAATGAATGAACCAACAGGTGGATCAATGGGTGGATGGATAGATGGATGTGTAGTTGGAAAGAGTAGCCTACAAAAATAATTTTTCATTCAACTTCACTCTCAAAACACCTTCAAAACACCTTGGGAAACATCTACTTTCACAAGAATATCACTTCACCTTTGGAAAACATTTTGTTATTCTACTATGTGTTTACATATTTGTAAACTCAATATAATTTTCAAAATACTCTTTTATGATATAGTGAAAAATGTGATTCACCCATTTCAAAAATGAGGTGAACAGCCCTCAAAGGATAAGTGACTTTTATAATGTCAAGCAGTAAGTATGCAGTGGTAGACAATAACATGCCTTTTGGAAAAACAACAACAACAAAAAACACCTCTTGACACGCTCCTGGAGTGAATGTATGGCCAACATTGTCGATCAATGGGTCTCTGACTCACTAAGTAAAAGTCAAGCTGCTCCAAAGGCAATTCAAAGAGACTAAGCACTAGAAGGAACAGAAAGCACAGACAAGCTGTAGGTTAGCTTGTTATCCATCGTAGTTGCACCATCACATCTCTCTCACCTCACACAGTTGGTGACATGAGAAGTCCTGTGAGATGAACTGAAGAAGGAAGAAAAAGCCCAAGCCTGGTTTATGGAGAGATGGGCTTAGCAGGAAGGTGTAGGTTGAAAATGGTTGAGAGCTGCACTATAGTCTCACAAGAGGTTAGCCTTGAAAGATAGTGGAGAGAAAATATCTTCCTAGTGGGTGGTCTGGGCAATGCACTGGTCATCTACTTTGCATGGAAGAAAAAGAGGCCAGAGGTTAATGTATATGTGAACTCATGGGCAACGGCAAATGTCTCGGATGCTGGTCAGGGCTAGAAGATAAAAGAATAGTGAGTCAAGACAAGGAGCTCTGGGGTAGAAGCACATAGATGGCAATATAGGCACAAGTATAAACTGCAGTCATTTTTGCATTACCTTTTAACACCCATCAGAAAGCATGCACCACAGATGAGGCAGTAAATTACCAATTAGATAAATTGAATCGGTCAGTTGACATTAGCCAGCCTGTGTCAGCTGCCATCTCAAGAGCTAAGAAGAAAAACAAAACAAACAAACAAAAAAAACAGACACATGAACACAGTGACTGGGATGGAGCTATGCATGAGACAAACAGCAGAGACAGCCTCTTCCTAAGGTTGACCCCAGACACTGTCACCTCTGAATGTCTAACCTGGAAGCAACATAGACTAAAGCTGGGATTCTTTGAGGAGACCAACTGGCCACACGGTGACACATTGGCTACAATGGACCCCCTTTAACCTGGAAGAGTCCACGATACCTTCTCACAAAAACAGACACTTATTCTGGATATGGGTTTGCCTTTTCTGCTGGCAGAGCCTCAGCAGCACCACCATCCAGGCCAGTGGAGTATCTGATTTACAGTCACAGGATGGCACACAATGTAGCGTTTAACTGAAGGACCCATTTCACTATGAAGGAGGCGCTGGGGTGTGCCCATGACCATGGGATCCACTGGTTGTGTCATATATTGAACCATCCAGAAGCAGCTGGCTCGGCATAGTATTGCAATGTTCTGCCTCCCCACTTCCTATCTATCTCCCTGGTTGTAAGCCTGACCTATAATAATAGCAAGGAAAGGTTTGAATGGATAGGAGAGAAAAGTTTAAAACAAGTTGTCTTTTAATAAGTAAAAGTATTGGGGAAATTATGGAATCTGAAATGAATTAAGAGATCTGCTCCCCTGGGCAGGGAGAGGGGGAGATTTGGCATAGAATGGTTGGGGACAGTAATTGAAAAATAAAATCATTTTATGTTCATGCTTTTCTTAATTGACAGTGCTTAATAAACTGGTTACATGTGTTGCTTTCTACCCGTTATCAGCAAGGCCCATTCTGGGAGGGCACAGATATTGTACCAATACTATACCATTCAGTGTCCACAGACTGACATTCTCCAAAGCCTTCCTTTTCTCTAATGGCTGCTGAATTATTCACATCCCCAAGTGCTTTCTAAGCATGGATTGTAATTATTAAGAGTCCTTTCTGCAACACCCATTCTCTCTCACGCCATAAAAGAACCTTCTTCCCTATTGTCTTCCTCATTTGCAATTCATTTTTCTAATCATCACAGCTTTGTCTGGACTAAAGAGCACCCTGGACACTTTCTATATAATTCTCTCTCACTTCCATTATGGGAGAGAGAAGCAGCAGCTGACTCACTTGAAAGATTCACTCTTTAAAAAAGAAATCATTGTTTCCTGATTGGAAAACACTTTAAATAAAGTGTCCTAAATATACTTAACTGCTCTTTCATTTTAATTTAATACTGGGAGGTACAGGAAAAAAAGAACTAATTGAGTTTTAACAATATGCCTTTGAAAGTTTGGAAATTTTTAAGTGGCTTTATATTGCTCAAGAGTTGAGAAATCTCCCTAATGTAGATTCATTTGTTTGTTATTGTTTTCCACCTTATAGAGAATATTACCACATATGTATGTATATGTATGTATATAATACATATATATCCCAAATGAGCAGTATTTTCATTGTATTTTATATACATAGACATGTGTATGTATAATATACATACAAGCACACCTCAGAGTTTACATTACTCCAAATCAGCGGTTCTCGACCTGTGGGTCGCGATCCCTTTGGGGTCCGAACGACCCTTTCACAGGGGTCGCCTAAGACATAACAGTAGCAAAATTACAGTTATGAAGTAGCAACGAAAATAATTTTATGATTGGGGGTTGCCACAACATGAGGAACTATATTAAAGGGTCGTCGCATGAGGAAGGTTGAGAACCACTGTCTAAATAAATAATCTTTGAGCAATCTTTGACCAAAAAAGCCAAAAAGAATCAGTACATGTAGACTGTAACTTTCCTCCTGTTACTATGAAGAAAGTGCTCCTGCTTCCACCTGCAGCCAACCCATCCACTTTTGCACCAGATCCCATCTCCCCCTTCCTACGAGGACATATAACCTGTCTCTCTCCTACATTATCTGTTTTTCATCGCTACTGTATTTTTCCTATCAGCATGAAGCACTTTATTACTTCTCCAACTTAAGAGATAATGTTAATAATAAACCTTTTCTTGGTTCCTCTTCTGAACCCTTCAGCTGCTGTTCCATTTCTGTCCCCCTTTTCATTCAAACTCCTTAAAAGATCTGTCTCTATCTCACCCCATTCTTTCCTAAATTCATTTCACTTAGGCTTCTGCCACCAAAACGCCACTAAAACTGCTCTTGTCAAGGTCACTAGTGACCTCCACATTGCTAAAGGATGGGTCAATTATTATGTAGTTCTCATCTTAATTGACTTCACAGTTTTAACACTGCTATTTATTAGTTTCTCTTAGATACACTTTTTTTTTCACTTTCTCCCCAGAATACTACATAGTTGTGATTTTCTCCAGACTCTGAACCTACTTTCTTAACAGTGTTTATAAATTTTGTTTTTATTGCTGGCTCGGGCCCAAAGGGTCTAGCCTGAAGTCCTTCTCTCCTTGGTATTCTCCAATCTCTTGGCTTTAAGTTCCATTCAGATTCTGATCACTCCCAATTATTTTTAAAATCTCCAGCCCAATCATCTCCTCTGAATTCCATATTCCTATACCCAGCTGCCTTCTAGACAAATGCCTAATAGATATCTCAAAGCTAACATGTCTAGAATTGAAATCCTGATCTTCCCCAAAAAATCTGCTCCATTGGCAGTCTCGTCCTGCTCGGGTTATGGAAATCCCAACTTTCCAGTTGCTCAGAATCATCTTTGACTCTTCTCTTTCAAATGTCATTGACAGGACTGCTACCTCCCTGGTCCTGCTTCCAACCTTTCCTCCTCTGTAGTCTGCAGTCATCTTTGCAAAAATGCTTGGTACAGTCTCCAACATGCAGTAAACATGAATGGATGTTAGCTATTCATTCTCTTGACTAAAAACCCTTACCTTATTAAAAAGTCAAGTCTTTTCATGGAAGTACTGGATAGTTCTGAAAATTAAATAGAGCAAGTGGTAAAGGCATGATACAGAGTTGTCTTTTAGGCTAGAAGAGAAAGAAATAATCATATTTATCATATACACTGCCATCCAAAAAAGGCAGGCTTTTTGTTCATGACTAATTTCCATATCAGGGGTAGGTGCAGGAAGAGGGAAACCAGAGAAGGAAACGGTTCAGCCTTCCTGTGTCCAAGCAATGGCTGTTTTCATATCTGTCCTTGGCGATTGCTGTTTCCTACTCCTCTTTTTAAAGTTAAGATTAAACAAAAGTAAATCAATATGATAAACATTATATTACTGAATAAAAGGATTCTAAAAACAGCTTCTGAGCCACTAACACATGCTGGTTCTTTCACATGTTTTGTAGAATTTCATTCTCAGAACACCTCTGAGAGTCACGTATGATCCTGATATGATAGTCGAGGAAATAGAGGCTCAGTAATGTCAAATCGTCCAAAATCACAAAGTCATAGAGAGATCCAGGACTCAAAGCTAAGGTTCTCAGTCTAAGCCTTAACACCACTCTATCTTACTAGCAGTAAAATCAGAGAGCTACAAAGAAACAAATGCAAATCCACACTGGAGAAATCCCCCCGAACGGGAACAGACTCACAGTGGCTCACAGGAACGGCCTGCACATGTCTCTTTCCAACCTCGTGTTCAGTGCCTTTGCATTTGTGGCTTGAAATCAGCCACCATGGAAATACTTATGTCACTGAACTCAGCAAAAACCACTAATCAGGGCTTTCTTTCCTCCGAGATCCAATTTACCAGCTCACACAGCAGAGCCTTTGGGCATTTATCCTTGGAATCCACGAACTCCTGATACCAGTGTCTAAGGGCCAATCACAGATTTTAAATGACCAGACAGATCCACCCAATCGGTATTCAAAGTGTGTCGGTCTCTTACTAGCTGGTGAAGAGTCCTGCCATCAATGTCACATCAAGAACAAATCCATCAGATCCCTTCCTGAGATCTGATCTCAGTGGGGACAGGGGAGAGAGGACTGAGGACCCTGGCTATGGACAGAATGAAGGGAGACTCAGGTCTGCAGTACATAGCCTTAAAAAGAGACCCTGAGGGCCCTGGAGATTGTCTTCCGCCTCTGTGCAGCCTATGGCCAGCTCTAGCCACTCAAGAAGCCGCCTAGGTAGCCACAGCCTGGGTGACTGGAGAGGAAGCAGCAGGACTCTCACGCCTTATATGCCACACCTTTGTCCAATTGTGCTTTCTAGTCACACCTTCATTTGCTTTTTTATTTTTTCAGTAGAAATACTGAAGCATGGATAACCATATTCACCGAGGCCAATTTAAACCCATACCAATGGAGATTTCGTCAGGAAAAGGGATGTGGTGTTCCAAAAGGCTGGAAGGTTCTGGCAAAGTGGGGCCACGTTCTCTTCTGGCAAATAGAGGAAATGCCCCTCCCCGCCTGGTAGGAACTTCCTGGCTTCTGCTGGATAAATGAAAAAGGAGTCTTTCCAGAGAGATTCTCCAAGCCGGTCTGCAATATCAACGGGACATGGGGAAGGAGAGGGCTGCAGGTTTCCAAGTTGCTGCTGCTAACAGTACCGAGGAGAGTTTCAAAGAGTCTGGTTGGTGAAAACCGGCTAGGGATGTATTTCTCCCTGACACCTAGTATTATTCAAGTGACAGTAGATATGACTGAAAGCATTTATCAAACTCCTTGACTTGCTTTAATCTCCCACAAAGGGAAGCCACGCTCAGCACACTGGGCAGGGGGAGACGGAGGCAGCCAGGCTGCCAGCGCCCAGCATTGATTTTAGGTGCCAAAAATAGAACCTGCTACAGCTTCCAGCCGCTGCCCCCTGTCTGGAAGTGGATTATCAGCTGAATAGCACGGGAAGGGGAGATGTTTCTAGGCAATCAGATTGGCTTATACACCTGGCATTAATTCTTCAGAAATATGCCATGTTAACCAATCGAAACGGCTTCCCCTTTAAATAAAGCCTGCAGTGTGGAAGGCAGCCTTCACCGTTCCAAATAGCAATAATGACCCTGATGCCGGGCATGTTCCAGGAATTAGCACCTAGCTCGGGTTAATGGTACAAAGCACAGCTTCTCCTAACTGGTCATTAATCCCAAGTAAATACCCAGCAACTCGATTTCTGTGGCTTTAGGATAAACCTGAAATCAAATGGCCTAGTCAGCCCAAGCAGATTTAATTCAGAAAAAGCTAATGACCACAATAGCCTCCCCCTCTGGGTACAGTGGGAGAGAAGCTAATCTAAAAAGCATTTTTCTTTTCATGACGGTGGAAATGCTGATTTCCAAGTGAGGGTTTGCCTCCCTGAATAAATGGAGACACGTCACCAGCCCGCAGTCAGTGAGGAATGAGTTGGAAGCTGTTTTTCCAGTTAATGATGATGGATTTTGAACTGATTCATTCACATCCTCTGACCTCCCTCCACTCCCCCCCACCCTGTGAGCAAATAATGTGTCCACAGGACAGCTAGTTCTGCTTAGGCTGCTGTCTGACTGGGCAGTCAGACGAGTTAACCAGGGACCGGAAGGAAGCTCAAGCAGATACGCTGGATCATTACAGAACGCATTTCTTGTAGCTACATAATTCTCAGCAATCATCACGCCTGTTAATAGTCAGACTGTACTCTGTGACCTTTAGGGTTTCAGAGAGGTGCATTATGGACTTTGGAGGGGTATGGAGACAGACTGGGGAGGAGTGTCCAGTGATCTGACTCAGGATTTATGCCTCAATGAATTCATGCTTGTTCCTGTTTTATAGATTGAAGGATTTTGTAAAATTTCATTAACAAAAATAGTTCTGCTATTAAAACCACAGTTCAAAAATATCTGATTCTAGCCCTGGCCGGTTAGAGTATCAGCCCGCGGTCCAGAGAGTCCCAGGTTCGGTTCCGCTAAGGGCACGTACCTCGGTTGCAGTTTGTCCCTGGCCCCAGCTGGGGTCGTGAGGGTGGCAACCAGTTGATGTGTCTCTTTCACATCGATGTTTCTCTCTCTCTCTCTTCCTCCCTCTCTCCCTCCCACTCTATTTGAAGATAAATGCAAAAAAAAAAAAAAAAAAAATGTCCTCGGGTAAGGATAAAAAAAAAAGAGTAAAAAAAAATATCTGATTCTAGTCAGCATTCTCATCGTATAGATGAGGAAATGGCTTCCCATGGTGCATAGTGTTGGCAGCCCTCCAAGCATGTAAACTTCAGTCACGCCCTTTCCCCTCCGTCCCACAACTTTTATTACTTCTTCTACTCTCTTGGAAATTTATAGTCACTGCCTTATTCTGCCAATTACCATTTTCTCAAAAAAGCTGTATCCCCCTCAAGGGCAGGATAATCACAAACATTTCTTATCCTTTTTAGTGTCTAGCACAATATTGTACACAGACTAAACATCGATTTCTGGGAAAACGATCAATGGCAATAGTATAGAAAGCTTTGCAAAGAAATATAAGATAGAGCTAACTGTAGTTTAAACAGTTTATTTTTGGGGTTTTGTTGGTTTGGGAATTTGTTTTTGCTTATTTGTTTTTATTTTTTTCTTAACATTATCAAGAAGTATTAATTATGGTAAATTGCCGATATTTGTTAAATGAGGTCAGAATTCATGTTTACCTAGTGATCTCAAAGTAGCTACCACTGCTCCAGACTTCACATCCAGGCTTATAATGGAAAGTAAGCAGGTAAAAAAGGGAGAGCTTGTGTCAAAAACTGACCCTTTAAAAACATGTTGTGTGTTTTTTTGTTTTTTGTTTTTTTTCTGAAAGCTTCCTAGAATATCTTCTTGGTAATCTCTGTGAAGAACTGTGAATAATCTGAGAATTTATCTTACTTGCAAACTGACGTAATAGCCTATCACAGGTTCATGGATGTTGGCAGAAAACATGAGACTCCCAGGTCAGAAATAAAGGACTTTATTACCCATAGCAAAGCATGCAGCATGAGCATCAGCATATTTGTGTCAGACCCTCTTGCTCCCAAGTCCCACAAGGGTGGCATCAGTGAGTCCAGATAGATGCTGGTACAAGGAGTGAGTTGCATTGTAAGAGAAGAACCCTGAGCTTAGGAAACACTAATCTTTTACAGTAAGCAGTAGGCATGTCTGTCATTTGCTCCAGGAGACACTAAATCTATCTTCCAAGGCTGCTAACTATACATTCTTTTTAAAAAAATCTTAAAAAGGGAAATCTTAAAACATGCAGAAACATGAGAAACCCATGAAAAATTATCTCTCAGCAAAGTCTCATGAGCCAAGACTAGGACCTATAATTATACCTGTCTGAATTTCAGCTTGATGATAGAATAAATAACCCTTTGATAGAGGGGCAATGATATTACATCCAAAAATAAATAAATAGAATCTTAGCTCAATAGATGGCTCTAAAGAAAATAATATTTGCAGGTATAATAAAGTAAATTCTGTTTGTTTTCAACTTTTATGATTAATCTATAGCAAACTCATGAAAGACTTCATTGTGATTACTGGAAAAATAATAAATGTCATCAACCAAGATACATCTGGATTGAAATATTAAAATGATGTAGAGATATACATATACCATCACTTCAAACAAATGGAAAAAGTAGAATAAAATATAACAATTTAAAATTTTGGAAACATACCATAATGGTATGAAACTAGAAATCAATCACAAGAAAAAAAACTGACAAACACACAAAGACATGGAGGCTAAATAAGATGTTACTAAACAATGAATGGGTTAGTAACAAGATCAAGGAAGAAATCAAAAGACACCTTGAAACAACTAAAAATGAGAACATAGCAACCCCAAATCAATGTGACACAGCAAGAGCAGTCCTCAGAGAGAAATTCATAGCATCATAGCCTATTTTAAGAAAGAAGAAAAATCTCAAATAAACAATCTAACTTTACACTTAAAGCAACTTGAAAAAAAAATAACAAACAATGTCCAAAAGTGAGTCTAAGAAAGGAAATAAGAAAGATCAGATCAGAAATAAATAAAATAGAGTCTAAAAAAAATAATACAAAATATCAATGAAACCAAGAGCTGGTCTTGTCAAAAGATAAACAAGATTGACAAACCTTCAACCAGACTCATCAAGAAAAATAGAGAACCCAAATAAATAAAATCAGAAATGAAAGAGAAGTAACAACTGACACTAAAGAAATAAAAAGGATTATAGGAAAATATTACAAACAACTATATGCCAACAAATTGGACAATCTGAGATGAAATGGATAAATCCCTAGAAAAATGCAATCTTCCAAAACTGAATCAGGAAGAATCAGGGTATCTAAAGAGACAGGTTATAATTTGTGAAATTGAAGCAGTAATAAAAAAATTCCCAACAAACAAAAGTCCTGGACCAGGTGGCTTTACAGGTGAATTTTATCAAACATTCAAAGAAGAACTAACACCTATTCTTCTCAAATTATTCCAAAAAATTCAAGAGGAGGGAAGACTCCCAAACTCATTTTATGAGGCCAACATTAATCTAATTACAAAACCAGATAAAGACACCACAAAGAAAGAAAACTATGGGCAAATATCCCTGATGAACATAGATGCTAAAACCTTCAACAAAATATTATCAAACTGGGCCCTGACTGGGTGGCTTAGTCAGTTGGAGCATAGTCCCATACACCAAAAGGTTGCAGGTTCAATTCCTGGTCAGGGAATGTTCAGAAGACAAGAAATCAATGTTTATCTCCTTCTTTCTCCCCACCCCCCCATGGAATCAATAAAAACATATCCTCAGGTAAAAATTAAACAAACAAAAAATTAGCAAACTGGACCCAGCAATACATTAAAAACTTCATAGATCATGATCATGTAGGATTTATTCTGGGGATGCAAGATTGGTAGAATATCCACAAATCAGTAAACATGATATACCACACAAACAAAATGAAGGGTAAAAACAACATGATCATATCAATAAATGCAGAAAAGCATTTGATAAAATCCAGCACCCATTTATGATTAAAAACTCTTAGCAAAGTGAGAATAGAGGGAACATACCTCAATGTAATAAATGTCATATATTACAAACCCACAGCCAACATTATATTCAACTGGCAAAAACTTAAAATGTTTCCCTTAAGATCAGGAATAAGACAGGGATGTCTGCTTTCATCACAGTATTGTGGAAACTAACATGTGCCTTAAGAACTAGGGAACAGGACACTCTGACGCCTGTGAAGAGGGGAGTCCAGGCCATAGGGATGCAGAGCTGCACAGCTGGCATGAAGCTGAGTCACTGAGACTTAGTCTGTAAAACAGAGAGAGACTAGAAGAACCCCACTCGACACTGAGGAATGTGCCATGGGACTTCCATCCATTCAGGACCATGTTTACAGAAAGAGTCAGAATTCAGGCCAATGCCATGTGTAGGAGTGGGATCTGAATTCACACACTCAGAGGATATATGCATTCCAAACCAAGGAATTCACATTAAAGACTGGTCCTGATTTTATCAGCAACCAGAACAAAACCACATTGTAAGGATTCTTCTATAGACCAGATTTATAGCTATGACTTCCATGGAAAACGGTCATCACTGAATCTAGGTTCATAACCAAATATTATAATAGATGAGGAGATGGAATACGATTAGAAACAATTATAGAAGTGCAAGTAGTGGTAGAAGCTGCAGCCTAAACATTAAAAATAATAAACCAATATGAAAGAAGCTTTGAAAATGTTAAGTTTAAAATATTTAAAGAGATAAAGAAATAGAAACCTAAGGCAAATATAAGACAGTATGAAAAATTGGCAGAATTCTAAAATCAAAGGGAATTCCATAAATGAACAATGCAGTGAGTGAAATTAAAATATCATGGAAGGGCCTTGGCCAGTTTGGCTCAGTGGTAGAGCGTCGGCCCACGGACCAGAGAGTCCCGGGTTCGGTTCCTGCTAAGGGCATGTACCTTGGTTGCAGTTTGTCCCCGGCCCCGGTTGGGGTTGTGTGGGTGGCAGCCACTCGATGTGTCTCTCTCACATCGATGTTTCTCTCTCTCTCTTCCTCCCCTTCTCCTTCCCACTCTGTCTGAAGATAAATGCAAAGATGTCCTTGGGTGAGGATAAAAAAGAAAATTAAAAAAAATATATCATGGAAGGATTTAACAGTACAAACACAAAATTAATTAATAGGAAGAAAAATTTCAAGAAAATCGCCTATAATTCAGTACATTGAAGAAGAGCTGGAAAATGGTAAGATAATTAAGAGACATGTAGGCCAGAGGAAAAAATGAAGGTGTAAAACACATCAAATAAGCATTTGTAATGGGGAAGAGAGAGAGAGAGAGAGAAAGAGAGAGAGGGAGAGAAAGAGAGAGAGAGAGAGAATGTTTATTCAAAGGACAAATGAATAAGAATTTTCCAGAATTTCAGAAAGACACATTATAAGAAGCACACCAAATCCTCTGCAGAATAAATAAAAATAAATCTATACCTAGCTATAATACAGTTAAACTATAAAACATCAAAACTCGAAGAAAAAAATGTAAAAACAGCTACATTTGTTTTAGTATAGTTGCAATTTTTTTTTAATGTAGTGGCTCCAAAAATATTGAAATTCATTATCTATTCTCATGTAGTAGTCTAAAGCATCTCTGTCCAAAAGAAGTAAAATGCAAAGCCCCATATATAATTTTAAATAGTCTAATAACCATATTTCAAAAAGAAAAAAAGGAGTATGTTAACCTTAATATTTTACTTTATTTAATGCAATATATTTAAATATTTTAATGTCAACAACATAAAATTATTAGATATTGTACATTTTTTACCAAATATTTAAAATTCTTTCCATTTACAGCAGATAGCAACTTAGATACTACATTTTTCATGGAAATACTTTATCTGTATTTGGATTTTACAAAATTTACTGTTAAAAGAGTAAATTCAAATTGTTTCAAACATTTAAAAAATTTTTCAAATCCTAAATCAAACATCAATGTCTAAATTTATTAGTTAAAATTAAATAATATTGCAAGTTTATTTCTTTAAAATTTTTTTTTCTTTATTGATTTTTAGAGAGAGAGGAAGGGAAAGGGAGAGAGAGATAGAAACATCGATGAAAGAGAACATCAACTGGCCGCCTCCTGCACACCTCCACTGGGGATCGGGTCCACAACCTGGGCATTGGACCCACAATCTGGGCATGTGCCCCGACTGGGAATCGAACTGGCAACCTCTTGGTGTGTGGGTCGATGCTCAACCACTGAGCCACACCAGCCGGGCTCAAGTTTATTTCTTTAGATGCACTTACCACATTTCAAGTATCCCTAGTCACATGTGGTTAGTGGATACAATTTAGACAACACAGTTCTACAGGTAAGTGTTCTAGAACTAGCTGCAAGTCTGGTCCAGGGCAGTTATAATTCTTCACATCCCTATAAGTGAGGAGAGGGAAAACAGCTAGAAATCCATGTATAATTCTTAAGATTCCCCCCCACTAGAAGAGGTGTACTCACATCCCTGTGGCTAGTCTCTAGAAGAGTGTCTGACAATTGGTAGGTGCTCAAATATTTGTTCAAAAAAATTTTTATATAGGCTTCTTGTTACCCACCACTACATTATGGTCACACTTAACAAGTCTATTTTCTTATATATAAGAGTAAGAAATCTACTATCTCATATCTAGTAGGTTTAGACAATTCTTTCTCCTCAGAAAATCTGCAAAGTGTCCCTTAGGTAAGCAGATAAAGTACAAATTCCTTAATATCTCTTTTACTACAATACACCCTCTAACTACTTTCTGCAACAGGAAAGAGCCTGCACTCAGATTTGTCGATATCTTTTGGGAGGATGTTTATTTAAAGGGGTAGGAAAGTCCCTCCTTTAGAACAAGAATTCCCAAAAGTAGTTGCATGTGTAAATTTTGATATTAAATGTTATCAGTAATAAAAGTATAATGCAGTCTGAAATTAACATAAAATTTATTTTATTCCTATAGGAATCAAAATTTTATACAATCAATTCCAAACAGCTCTGTTGGGTATTATGTATTTGATTTTTAGACAGAGACTGCATAACCAATTGTACCAACTCAAGTCCACACATGAATCTGGTTATACACATTTAATAGCAGTTTTTATCTAACTAAACAGAGAATATAAAATAGAAAAAAAACCTCCACAATACTTTCAACTCTCCTCCTCCACTAGCCACAAATCCTCCTGCAGTAAATGCAGTAAATCTAATCTATGCTACATAACACTGCTTATGCATATTTTTAAAACTTGTCTTTTTCTCATAGTTTATCATTTTTGTTTTCTTCTCTAGTTTATGAATGTCAGGAATGCAGGTAGTATATCTTAAGAGTCTCTATGCCTAAATAAAGTGCAGGTAATAATGCCTATATTATCTGTACCCTAAGAAAGTGATAAGGGTCAAGAGGCCATGTAGATTTAGGTGTATTTTAGAAACTGAAAAGGTTTAGGCCATTATCAATATAACTTGGAGGATAAATTAGATGCACCAAAATGTCCCTTATGAAATATAACTTGGAGGATAAATTAGATGCACCAAAATGTCCCTTATGAAATATAACTTGGAGGATAAATTAGATGCACCAAAATGTCCCTTATGAAATAAACTGTATCTGCTAGAAAAGTGCTGAATGTGCAAGGGAGTACTACTCCAAGAGCATCTGAAGAGAGAACTGATCTGAGCAAAATGCAGGGAAGAAATTGCTGGTTACTCTGGAGAAGGAGAGAGGAGAAAAAGAGGAGGGAGTGGATTTTGTGAATTTCTTCTTGTGATCCTTCTTTGTAACCCTCTCTCCCTGTCATCAGCCCCCATATCTTCAACAAAATTACTAACCCGAAGAAATGATTGGAAATGACATGATGGAGACAGAGGCTGTGGAATCCAAAGTGATGGACTATCTTGCACAGACCCGAAGGGCAAGGGGATCCCTACAGGACCCTTTGGTTGCCTTAATGTTGGTTTTAATAATGGTCATGTTTATGGTAGTGCCCGCCCAGAAACTAGCTCAGTGCTATTCGCACAACAGACTCATGTTTTATTAAATAAGCAATTGTCATTCAACTGGAAATACGGAGAAATACCTCAACAAAGTGGTTCCAATAATGCAATCATTTTCCGATCTTTTTAACAGTGAAACTCTTTATAAATAAAATCTCTGCTGATCCTCATTATATAAAAAGTTACAAATAATGAACAGTTTCCTCAGAGGAATTAAATCTTTATACTGGGATGAAATAGCAGATTATTGTTTGAGTAGTAGAATGTAAATACTGAAGTTTCAACTGAAGCATCACTATGAAGAGATACCAGGTTTCAGTATTCATATGGAACAGTTGTCATGGACAAAATTTATAGGAGATGATTGAGACCAGGTTCCATAAATCTTGGACCCTTCAGAAGGATCAAAGATAGAAACAGGATCAGAAAGTAGAATATGAAAACGGATTTGACATTTTCTTTAGAGAGAGCTGTGGAACTGCTGAGCCCTCTCCTACAAAAGAGGAAGGGTGGTTGCCAGTGTGAGAGATGGTAACTTTTTTTAACTCAAGAAGTCAGATGGGACTTCAATAGCGCTTTCTGTGTGTTCCATGAAATCTTGATAAAGTAAAAGTTAACTATCCTATGGCAGCAGAAAAAGGTGGCCTTATGGGCATCCCTCTATGCCTTCGTGGTCTTTCAAGAAAAAGCATTACGAAAGAGTGCCCTGAAACCAAATGTGGACTATTTACAAGAAATGGTTTTGGGCCATAGCTCTTTGAAATCCTGCCCCAGAAGTCTCAGTGGGGACACAAGAGAACAGCAGATGGGAAAAACCACCAAAGAATCAGGCGCTGAAGGGTATCTGGCAGTTTGAGAAATAAAATTAACCACCTATGATTCAGGAGTTACTCTGAAGAATCCATTAAAGCACTAAGAGAAAGTCAACTCTAACCATTGGCCAGGCCCAGAGGGCCTGAAGTAGCCTAGATAACGGCAGCCTGCCTTATCTCTTCAACTCTCAGTCCCCTGGTATCCCAACCAGAAGCCTCAAATAGCGTAAGTCTCCAGGGTGTGAAGTAGGTGAGTGAAAGATCAAAGAAACCACTCTAAGAGTAGTTTGCAACCAACTACCTACCCAAGGAAAGGAAAGGACTTCAAGTAGACAACTGCAGAGAATGTATTAATATCTTATATCCCAAGTTACCAAGAAAAATCAACGTTCATGCTTTCTTACCCATGATCATTTGACCATCCATTACTTAAAGAATGAGCAGTAAACCCTGGCTGGTTTGGCTTAGTGGTTAGAGCATCAGCCTGTGGACCAAAGTATCATGGTTTCGATTCTGGTCAAGGGCACATACTTTGGTTGCGGTTCGTCCCTGGCCCTGGTCGGGCCCTGCGGGAGGCAACCAGTTGATGTGTCTCTCTCACATCGATGTTTCTCTCTCTCTCTTCCTTTCCCCTCCCTCTCTCTCCCTCTCTCCCACTCTATCTGATGATAAATAGAAAAATATCCTCGGGTGAGGATTAAAAAAATAAAAGAATGAGCAGTAAAATTATGGGATATACCAGATTTGCATATAGAGACAAAGAAAAATAACTCACCCATGGAAAACATGTTAATGGGTCAGGGTTAGTAAAAAAATAAAAATTAAAAAACACAATTGCATTTTGATTACACCCTGGAGTTCCACATTCACCATACCTGTTACATTTGCAAAAGCCCTTGAACATCTCTTTGAAGCCCCTAGAAGATTAGAATTCAGAATGCCGGTTTCATTTGAGGCCATTCAATAGTCATCATTTATTCAATAACCATTTATAGAGTGCCTACTTTGAGCTGACCACTGTATCAGAAGCTTTCACCTACATTATGCCCCTTACCTTGATGGTAATATACACTCTCCAGAGATGTAAGAGGCCAACGCCCTTTCACATACTCAGTCTCACTTAACCCCTCAAATACAATGTGATGTAGCCAGGGCAGGGCTGGTACCTCCATTTTTCTCCAAGGGAGATAAAGCTGAAGGGATTAGACAACAAACCAAAGATCACAGTGCTCCTGAGTTTTGGAGCTGCTCCTCTCCCTCAGGGCTCTGACTTTCTCCTGGGCTCTGTCCAATGCAAGCACACTCAGCTGTGTTGTCAGCCCCTTCGCATGCTTTCTGCAAATTGTTTTTGTAACATATATTTAAAATTGACTGCATTTGTTTCATTCTACCTTGATAAATCTCCCTTTATAAATTTCACTTCCCACTCTTTCTTTTTTTTTTTTTTTTTGGCCTATTAGGTTAGCTTTACTGCAGAAGTTTGGCTCACATCTGCAAAGTAATTGTGATTAAAAATAAATAAAAGGAAAGTGTGGAGACTGTATTTTCTCTTTGTTTGGCTATATAAGTGTTTTCTTTGTGTTTTTTTATAACCTGTATTTAAATGTTAATTACTTCAAAGAGCTCTTTCAAAAGGAGGTAGGAATCTAGCACAATGTAAATTCTTAGGAAGTAATCATTTCAGTTCTAGGATGTGTCAGTCACTTTTGAGCTAGTAAACTCTTCACACCTGTATTTCCCAGCATGTTATCTGACAAAGATAATGTGTTCATCTGCTTGGACTGCCATAACAGAATATCATAGACTGTATAGCTTAAACTATAGACATTAATTTTCTCACAGTTCTGAAGGCTAGAAGTCCAAAATCAAGGTGTCACTGCCAGGGTTTGGTTTTGGTGAGGCCTCTTCCAGGCATGTCGACATCTACCTGCTCACTGTGTCCTCATACGGCTTTTCTTCCATGCACATGCGGAGAGAGAGACCAGTCCTAGCAGACTAAGGCCCCATGGGTATGACCTCATTTAACCTTTACCACCTCTGTATAAGCCCAAATACAGTCATTTTAGGAGTTAGGACTTCAATATATGAATATAGGAGGAAAATGATTCAACTCATAACAGGTAGCAACTGATCCCCAGAACTATGCCCAGAATGTAGTAAATCCAAGCAAATGTCCCAAACACTGAAGCTGATATTCAGAAAAGAAGCTGATCAAGAGAAAAGAGAGGATTCTGTTCTCAGGTATGAGAGAGAGAGAAGCCTCAAGTCATACAAATAGTCTCGCCATAACTCTGTAATATTTCAGTTCCCTTCTAACATTTTTAGTAAAGCAAAGTAGTCTGGAAGAGCCCTGTTCTCTGAATCTTTTTGACCCAAATAGCAGTCATTTGAAGATGGTATGACCTTGTGAATAAGTAGGTAATCTCTGGACACAGACTTATTATCTCCAAGTTGTAGTCTACCATTTACTAACTGCATAAATGTGACTAATCACTTAATGTCTCTCAGTCTCAGTTTTCACCTCTTAATAGGAATATCAAGGGTATTTATTTGACAGAGCTGCTGTGCAGATTGACAGAATCAGTGTGATTTTCTCTAATCATCCTTCCCACCTCATCCAGAAATGGCCCTAGAATCAGATACTCCTAAGGTCACTCTATACTAGTACTTGATGGACTGTATGGTGACTATTCTGAAATAATCTTCTCCAGATTCATTTCCACTAAGATGTTGACTCTAAAAACAGTAAAAAGAGGGAGGAGTGATACATTAGGTGTATCACTCACCCCCAGTAGAGGGATGTTTTGCAGAAGACAGACAGAAAGGCAGGAGTCCCTGTCCAATTATAATTACTTTACTTCATGATAAAAAAGAAAAAACTAAGTATCTTCATTATCTTCATATCTTATTTAGTATTGTGTCCAGTGCCTACCACAGATTAAAAATGTTTAAAAAAAATTTTAAAGAAGTAAGAAAGGAGAAAGAAAGGGAGTAAGGGGTCAGGAAGGAGGGAGGAAGACAGGGATATATTTATTTTAGACCCTAATATCTAAGGTGAATTCAAATAGGACGCAAAACTGTCAACCCTGAGTCCCTCATCTAGCTTCCCATAGATGATATGGTTCTTTTACCAAAGAAATTACTAATTTCTTTTTTAAGTAAGATTTTTTTTTCATCAAATTGTAGCCATTTTACAAAGTAAAGGAATACTTTAGTTTCTGGTCCAACCTATAAAGAGCTTGGAAGTCATTACTCCCATTCTCGCAACAAGGAAAGTTGTAAACAAACAACTTTTCTTCAAGTCATCAGAAGATTGAGGTCTCAGGGAAAACTTCTACCCCCAAAAACTGGAGATACAGAGAAGCATAGTTTAACAGATGGAAAGCCCAAGAGCAGAAGCCACAGTAGAAACTGCTATTAGTAGGAATACTTCTAGGTGTTATTGACAAATTACTGAAGGTTCAATATGGACTACAGATAGTCCCTAACTTATAATTTCTCGACTTTATGATGGTGTAACATCTATACACATACATTAGAAGCTATACCTCTAATTTTGATTTTTTCATGAGCTAATGATTTGTAGTATAATACCCTCTCAAGATGCAGGGCAGTGGTAGTGAGCCACAGCTCTCACTCAGCCAAGCAGTCATGAAGATAAACAGCTAGTATTCTATAGTGTACTGTATTGCAGGTATTTTTTGGGATACTGTATTTTGTGGTTTTGCATTCCATCATATCTACCAAATCCTCCTCTGTGTCTCTTTATTCTGGTGGGAAGAGGAAGGCAATTACTCTTGAGATGAAGTGAAGCTCAAGAAAATTACTCAACTGTCCACTAATGTAAATGTTCTGAGCACATTTAAGATAGTCTCCGCTAAGCTATGATGCTTTGTAAGTGAGGTGCATTAAATGCATTTTCAATTTATAATATTTTCAAATAACAATGGGTTTATTATAAGTCAGGAAATATCTATAGTTTGAGAGTTAGAAACTTCAGGGTGGTAGATGAAACCCAGTCAGAGGGGTGTGGGCCCCAACACTTTTTTGAGTTTCACCTCTAGGAGCTCCACTGTGTATTCAGTGATTATGGTGTATGGGTAAGTGAAATGAAGGACAGGAATGTTATAAGTGACCAGAGGGATATGCTAAGAAAGGAGAGAAAATGGAATCATAGAAAGTGCTTAATTAAAATCAAGGCAGAAAGAGAGTGAAAGGAAAATGATCAATGGCAACAAATAGATTACAGATAAAAATATGGTTGATAGTAAGCCAACTATATCAATAGTCACTTTTAACACAAATGGACTAAGTATATGAATTAAAACACAGAGACTGACAGAGTACATTAAAAAAAGAGAGAGACCCAGCTATATATTATCTACAAAAAACCCACTTTAACTATAAAAATACAAATAGATTGAAAGTGAAGGGGTGAAGAAAGACATGCCACTCTAATCAAAATAAAGCTGGAGTAAGTATATTAATTCCACACAAAGTAGAGTAGTATGAGTAAGGCCTTCACCAGTTCCTATCACATTATGTTATAAACCTACTTAGATGGCAGAATACTTAGAATTCTAATCATAAAAAAAAAAAAAACTAGTGGATTTTATATTAAGATTGTTCTCTTGACCCTACCTTGTCCTAATGGTATTATTTTCCTACTCACATAAAAGTAGTACTTTTTCGATTCAAAGTGCCAAGACAAGGTCCTAGATAATTTATGCTGATTCTCCAGGACATATATCATCGTCCAATTTTCAAGCCAATCAGGATCATCATTTCCAAAAAGTTTTCCAAATCATGGTGATCCTTCTCCTACCTGGTAAGTAGCTAATCCAAAATCAACAAGAAGGAATGTAGAACATGCGGCTACCAGGTTGTAGCTCACACACTGCCTGGAATCCCCTTCACTGGAATCCGAAGCCTGCTCAGAATTTATAACCTCATTCAACCCCTGGGCACCTCAGCTATGGGCAAGACACCTCGATCTGACTACCGAGAAGTCAGATCAAGGAAGAATTCAGGTTTTTGGGGCCTGAATCTTTTACAACTTTGAAGGCCCCCTTTAAGAATAAAGAATACAGCACTGGCCGGTTTGGCTTAGCGGTTAGAGCGTTGGCCTGCAGACCAGAGAGTCCTGGGTTCGGTTCCCACTAAGGGCATGTACCTCGGTTGCAGTTTGTCCCCAGCCCTAGTTGGGGTCGTGTGGGTGGCAACCACTCGATGTGTCTCTCTCACATTGATGTTTCTCTCTCTCTCTTCCCCCCTCTCTCCCTCCCACTCTATCTAAAGATAAATGCAAAAATGTCCTAGGGTGAAGAATATAAAATTAGGGTACAAATGAGAAAAGAAATCAGAATAAATTAAAAATTTTCAAAAGCTGGCAGATGCCACAAACATCACAAAAACTCAGAAAATAACATTTCCATTAACCTCGTGACACACATCTATACTATTTTCCACACAATTTTAACTGCTTACTCTTTGATCACATAATAATGTGATACAAATAATTTTCTATTAACAGAATAGAAAAAATAGTTCACTCCTTCAAATAGCTTTGGTTACTCAAAATGTCATTGTATTATTAATAGTCTAGAAAAGTTTTAGTGTCACACCTCAATATTGGTGATGTCGTGCATATTTTTAGGATTGTTAAGTATGGAAAAATCTCTTTCAAGCTTCTCTTATATTGAATTTGTAAGATTTCAGGGCAATTACAGTTTTCTTAGATAGTTAATAATTTAAATCCTTTTTTAAGTGACAACCCATTAATTAGCCAGTCTGCCCCAGAGGCAGCACAAGCCAGTGTTCTGCTCCTAGAAGCCAAGCCTAAACTGAGCTGGCTGACAGTGACCTAACTGTGCATGGAAGGATCAGATAATCACATAAATGTAGCTCATTAAACCCGAATTAAATATGGCCTCGATTCAACTTCCCATAGGGAGATCCTTAAAATGCCCGAGGGTCACTGAGGAAAGTGGGTCATTGGGAAAGTTGGAATGGAAAAAGTCCAATTGCAGTTTAAATGCTTTTGCAAATTTTGCAGAGCATACAACCATGTGAGCACATTGCTAGGACCTTGGATAGGCTTTAATAGCTTCATGATGTATCCTCTTCTGGATCAGAATTCAGGCTAATGCTGTTCTTAAGGAAACAGAATGCTGTGTGTGGGGGGGGGGGTGTTTCTGGGTGGCCAAGGCACTGAAGATGGGGTCAGTGATGTCTTTATTCTTGATCCTCATGCAAGGAAATCACTTTATATCCTTTAAAATATCCAGCTTTACATTTTTTTTCTTCTTCATCATAATCCCTCCCCAGCTCTTTCCTGTGGTGTCTTTTAAATCCTTCCTTACTTTGTTTCACCTTTAATACAGTGAAGCAATGGGTTTTGTTTTAAAATGCAGACTGTTGATTTCCAACTGAAGGGGAAGAAAGTGAAAACAATGGAAATAAAAGGTCAAAGAATCCCTCGGGTGAGTCACAAAGCTATTAATGTATTTTTTTTAACTTCATGTCTAAGAGTTGGCTGGAAAGTGGCAATTCAGAATGGTTAGTGGGAGGGAATGAAAAGTCACAATTCTGTGATATGACTCGGGCTCCACACCCTGCCTGTCAATGATGTACAGAATTAGATGGCAACTCAGAGAGGGAGAGACTAGCAAACCTTGCACTGAAAAAAAGCGAGATCGCAGTAGTGGCGAGAGATGACAAATAGGACCACTGAAGTAAAAGGATTTGCAGGGACAGTTATAGGTCATGACCCCCAAGTGCAGTCACTGGGCAGGTCCTGGGTGAATTGCAGGAGGAAAAGGGGCAGAAAAAGGCCATCAATCAAAGGGGAGAAACTCTTGGCATAAAAACAGTTACCCTTGCCACTAAGAAAACAAACAAACAAAACAACAACAACATCAGAAACACACTAAAATCAAACCAAAATAATAATAAAAATAATAAATCCATCCTTTCACTATTACATTCCTCTAAGGTTTGATAAATAAACTCACCTTCCCCAGCCTCTGTTTTAATAAATGCTTAACAGCCTTAAGGAGGTCTGAACTTGCATTCAATAGAGGCTCCCCACAGATACACAATCTGTAATTTAGAAAAGATATTTTAATAGTTAGGAAGGCAAGGTTTAAACATGGTGGCGATAAATATTTTTTCCCTTCCCTCCAAGCTTTATTGGAAGTATGATGATTCACATTCTAAATAGAAAATTGCTTCATGGGATAATTTTCAGGGTTCTAACATGAAAGATGAGATTACTTAAGAGACTGGTTTCAGTGTAGTTGAAACCTGCTTGGGAAGGCAGTTCAGGTTTTCCCGCCACCAAAAGCCATGCTGACCCAGATTCAGAGCGAAGCAAACGCTTGTGTCACTAGGCAGTTTGAATGCTGATTGAACAGGAATTCTATTTTAATTTTTTAAAACTGCCATTTCTTTTAAAAAAGCCCTAGGGCATGCAAAGAGTAAAATATACCAATCATTAAAATATTTAAATTCACCAGCAACAGTGATTAATAAAACATCCAAATGAAATAGTTTACAAAGAGTGGTCTCAATTTGCCCAGTCTGAAATAGCACACTCAACCCAGCCAGCTCATTTTCCTCAATCCCTTTCAGTCCTCACCCTCCAAAAGTTTCCTGCAGTTCAACAAAAACATACTAAGCACCTATTCCAGAAAAAGTACTCTATGGCAGGAGTGATGATCACATCTAGTTCTCACTCTCAGTGTATTTGTAATTAATGATCAAGACATTATATCCTGACTTGTATCATTTATTTGTCCCTAAAGTCTATAGGATAGAATCATAATCCAGGGCTACTGGCCAAACATAGCCTTCAGCCAGATTTTTGTTTAGCCATCAGGTTTTTAAAAAATTTCTGAACTATTTGCCCATGTTTTTAACACGAAGTGATTGCACACACACGCACACACACATACACACACACTCATACTCTTTCACTCTCATGACTGGGCCAGGTTCTGCCCTGAAATAGGCCCAGAACTGAGTAGTGACTATCTACCTATTAGATGAGGAGATCCCCATAGTCTTCATAGTTCCCACTTTTTAACACTCAACAACCTTTTTATTTAAATTGGGCTGGCTCATGCACATAATTGAGTTTGCAACCTGTGCTGTGATTATGCAAACAGAAGGCAGTGGGAGTCCACAGAAGGACAGGCAGTTGGTGGGCAGGAGGAAGCAGGGCCACATGGGGAGAGGCAGCATGGGGGTCAGGTGCTGACAGAGCAGCAGGACTGTGCAGCTGGGAATGGAGGGAAAGGGCATTCTAAAGGAATGGACCACACCAGTCACATGGCAAAGGCAGGGAAGGGCAAAGAATATGTCTGCATGACCCATACATGTGGTGGGAGATAAAAAGGCTGGGAGGCCCTGGCTGGTTTGGCTCAGCAGTTAGAGCATCGGCCTGTGGACCAGAGAGTCCCGGGTTCGGTTCCCGCTAAGGGCACATGCCTCGGTTGCAGTTTGTCTCCGGCCCCAGTTGGGGTCGTGTGGGTGGCAGCCACTCGATGTGTCTCTCTCACATCGATGTTTCTCTCTCTGTCTTTCTCCCTCCCTCCCTCTCACTCTATCTGAAGATAAATGCAAAGAATGTCCTCGGGTGAGAATAAAAAAAATAATAAAATAAAAAAGGCTGGGAGGGAGGCATTGTCCAGAGAGTGGGATGCCTCAGCCACAGTTTGGTAGCTTAAATTTTAGAGTAGAAAATCTATAAAATCAGAACTGTGCCCTTCGATAGCTTTCCTATTGAACTGCAATAACCTATACGAATCCCTTGAGTTACTGCGACAACTATCCCCAAACAGCGGAATCCGTGTTCTTAATTGTATTCTATGTCCCTTCTGCAGTATGAACTCATCAATAACCTCACATTCAACCAACAGTTTAGAACACCAAGACACCACTTTCCTCCAGGGTTTGGGTGGAATATGGATGTAGTGGGGAGGATATTGAACTTCCTGTCAGAAGACTAGGGCTCTCTTATCAAAGCTCCGCCACTTACTATGTGCTCCTGAGCAAGTAGTCGACCTTTTGTGACATTTCCTACAAAATATTGATGATGATAACCTTCTTCATAAGGCTGTTGTTAAAATTAAATGAAACAGTGTAATGTTTGAAAGTACTTTGCAACACTACAAGGTAATGCAAATAAAATTTATTATCTTATTAGTGTAAACATTGGGTTCGTCAGATTCAAGTCCTTTCTTAGAGGAGTTCTTTGCATTCCCTGCTCCCCAAGAAGACTGTCAGTCTCTTACAACTTCAGTCCAAGCCTTGGCCCTTTAATTTATTAATGTAGCCTTTGCAGTTTCATATTGAGTTGGTTCATTTGATGACATCCCAGGGTTTGAACCTAACTGCTAATCTTAACTGGTTTCCGGTAACCTAAGCCCATTGTCCTTCCTCCCAGTGACCTACATATCTACTCAAATTCATTTTTATAAGTGTCTAGTATAACAAAATGCAAAGCTCTCCTCTTCTTGATTCTGCCTTTATCAATATAATTCTTGTTCTTGTTAATAATACTTAGATTTCTTTAACTTATTTTCAGATGCCCAAGATAAAGCGCTGGATAAAAATTATTCCAACAATTAAATAAATAAAAACACAAGGGAGGTACCTCAGGCCAGTTTTGGGGAGAACACCAGCAAGCAGAGAGATAAGGTGCTACATTTGCCTGGAGGGAAGCTGCTAATACCACAAACTTTGTGCCTGAGTAGATAGTGTTGGCCACATAGAGCTAGAGATTTAGAGCTCAGAAGGGCTTTTGGGAGATAATCTTCATATATAGCTGGGGCCCCAGGTGGTACTCTATTAAGTTAAGGGTAAACTAGATATAAATATTTCTTCCCCCAACCAATGAAAAGTCAGCGAGGGCTGCCTAGGAAGCAGGCCTGTAGGGGAGAGGAAAAGTGAAAGGCAAAGGAAAACAAAGCCATCCCCAGTAGCTGCCACTGGCCCTTGGAAGCAAAGGATGACCTTAGGTATCAGAGCCATGGGATAGGAGGAGGAAGGACAAAGACTCCCCAGCCCTGAACTTGCTCCATGGAAGTTCATTCTGGAGGCGTCTATCAGTGCCTGGCAGGAACAAACACAAGGCCTCTCTATTCCCACAAATAATTTTTTAAGAATAATAAACAGCAAGCAGTCATACATTATTGACCATATAAGAAATCAAGACCACACAAGCATGAACAAAACCACAGAGAGAAGAAACAGACCTAACGACAGACCATCTATTTGAATTATCAGTCTAGTAAAGGAGAACGTGGTCGTACATAACTCAAAACAGGGCAACTTTCCATTTGAGAGGAGCATAGAATGTCACTTAGGATGGGAGAATATTGCCTTCCATGTAGCCAGGCTTTGCATCATAATCACAGCTGTACCATCTGCATTGCTCTGGAACAGAGGATGCTAAGAGGTCAAGTGACAACAGAGAGGAAAAGAGCATTGAGCCAGGTGGAGCCAAGGGGAAAGCTTATACCTGCCACTTGCTGGTGCTATTAATGTTTCTTCTCATCTGTAAAAGGGACAATGACTGTTTCAAGGGGAATTTTGAAAATTAAATGAGTTGGCTTCTATAAAATTAATAGTTTCAGCTACTTTTATTAGAATATTTTTTAGGCAAGAGTAAAATCACAGATCTTATAGCTGTGACATAGGGTGCTGTTTTAGAAAGTGGGGTGAAAAATCTTCCTGTTCCAACCATAAAATCCCACCCAACTGCTGGAATGTACAAAAGGACAAACTCAAGCTGGCAACCAAGTTATACATTTAAGCTCATAAATTAAAATCTCAGAAACTCTGAACAAACCAACTTCCTGCTGGATAGCTTTAGACCCCAAGAAAATGCCTGTAGTAAGACAATCAGAAGCAATCCCAGAAAGACTGGAGTCTCTTGCAATCTTAAGTAGTTAGGAAATGTCCTGAACACTGAGAAGAGTAACCCACACTGCTTTGCCCGGAGGCCCCCGTTCCCCTGCAGGCCAAGCCTTCATCCCAAGTGCAGAAACTAGCGCAGTGAGCACAGAGCACTCTGATCCCAAGGCTTTCTCCACCTACGATTGCCATCACTGTCTGCATGAGGAGAAAGAGTGAGCAGCAGTCAACATAACACAGCCCGAGTCATGTCTAGCTGGTGCCCTTATAAATATGCTTCAATTGTCCAGAATGAGTGCTTTGGATAAAGGCCAAACATACAATTCTGACAGGGATGTCCGTATGAGTTTGGGTTGCCTATAAACCTGTCAGAATAGATGCCTCCTTGTATTTCCATCTTTAAACCAAGCTAACGAGTCAGGTTATTTTTCAGGAAATCATTGCATGTGTTCAAAGCCAAGTTTGAAAGCTTGATGAGCCCCCAGAGACCTGTGGTTTTAATTAATCTAGCTTCATGTTTTCCTCCAATAAGGTAGGAATTCGGTGTCTTCCACAACTCTCTCTCACTCAAACATGCTGCTCCTTTTGCATTCTCTATCTTTTTACTTTTTTTTTCAATTACAGTTTACATTCAATATTATTTTCTATTAGTTTCAGGTGTAGAAAATAGTGGTTACACAATCATGTACTTTACAAAGTGTTCCTCCTGATATTCCAAGTACCCAACTGACACCTCACATAGTCATTACAACATTATTGAGTATATTCCCTATGCTGTTCTTGACATCCCATGACTATTTTGTAACTACAAATTTGTACTTCTCAATCCCTTCACCTCTTTCACCCCGTCTCCCAACCCCCTCCCCTCTGGCAACAATCAGTTCGCTCTCTGTGTCTATATGAGTCTGTTTCTGTTTTGTTTGTTCACTTATGTTCTTTAGATTCCACTGTAAGTGAAGTCATACACTATTTTTCTTTCTCTGACTGACTTATTTTGATTAAACCTACTGCTATTTATCTGGTAGTGCTGGAAGTTATTAGTCATCTTCTAATATTCTCTTTTCTGAAACACCTACAACCAACTGGCTACCTGTCCTAACAACACTAGATTTCAAGCTCTGACTACATCTCCACTTGCACGGCACTGCCCTTTCAGGCCTTCGGCATGTCTCACCTGGGCTAAACACACAAGTCCCCTCGCCAGAGTCCCACTCTACAGTGTCACCCCTTTAGAACCACCTTCTCCCAACAGATTGATCATTAGAAAACAGTGATTTGACCAAGTCACCATCTTATTTAAAGTCATTCACTGGATGCCATCACTTTCAAGAAGAAATCCAAGCTCTTTCGTATTTTACACAAGACCTCTCATGGCATCATTGTCTTTGCACCACCTCTGCCCACATAGATCCTCCATGTGCCCTGGCTGTGGAACTACTTGCCAATCAGTCATGATGCCAGAATCCATCACCACCCATGTCTTTGTGGTTCCTCTCCCTGGGAAGCTTTTCTACATAGCCTCTCTCCCGTTCTCCACTAATCCATCTGGTTAACTTCTATTCACCTTCATGACTCAACTGAAACATCTCATCATTGGGATGCTTTTTGCCACTTTCCCTCTACACTTGTGTAGAATTAGGTGGACACTAGAGGATGCTAGATGAGCTTCCAGGGACTAGTGGTTTTAATTAGGCTGGTTCTGTGTTTTTGTTGTTCCTCATCCTCAACACTATTGATATTTTGGGTTGAATAATTTTTGCTGTGGGGACTGCCCTATATATTGCAGGATGTTTAGCAGCATCCCTGGCTTCTACCCACTAGATACCAGAAGCACCCTCCCATCAACTTGTAACAACCAAAAGTGTCTCCAAACATTGCCAAATCATTTCCACTGAGAACCACTGCTATATAAACATCATTCCATGGCTTTTCTGGAAGTGTGGCATATTTGACCATTTTCCCCACTGAGAAGGACTCCTTGCTGGCAAAACTATCTTTTTCTCATCTGTGCAACCCCAGTAACTACTGCAGTGTCTATCACATAATAAGTGCTTGATAAATATTTGTCGAATGAATGAAAATAAATGAATAAGCAAATGTTAAAAATCATCAGCTGTTACTGCCCTACATTGTCGCATATACCTCCCAGAAATTTTAAGATGTAAAGCATACAGTCATGGGCCTATAAAACAGCTCTGTCACTGAGAATTCAGAGCTCTTTAAATCATAGATGGAATGAAAAGGAATTTCAAGAATCAATTAGCTCCACCATCGATTCCTTGGATTTTAGAAACAGATGCATAGATAAAGTAGGGTGTGTATGCCATGCAGGGTGTGTGCAAGGAAACCATCCTGAGTGTCCCACCAACCTTGGCAAAGCTACTTGCTTTTCCATACACACAAATGGGAGAACTTGTCATGCAAACTTCATCTTGCCAATGTATACAAACCACCTTTTAGCAGGTGTCTTTGGGTCTATCTTGACAGTGTAGCTGAGCGGTCCTTTTCTGTGATAATTTTAAGATGTTTCCGAAACCTTGGGTAAAACATTAGCTGCATTGTGGCTTATCCTTTTGCATTAGTGACCATATAAACCATTTATGGTATTCCCATTTCAGAATATCCTGTTCTGGGTTTTTCACCCCAATGGCACGACCTAGTTTAAACCCAATAGTCCAGGATACTGAAGATGAGAGGCAAGAGCTGAATATGGCATTTCTCAAGACACTAATGCTCTGCTGGAGGAAAAGAAACCAATCGAAACAAAGCTGTAAAAATGCCCATCACACTGGAGCTGTCCACCCCCACATCCACAGCAATGATATTCTGCTTTGGGCAACTCACTCCTCACCACAAGCTGAGAGAGCAGCTCAGTTTCTGCCCTTCCAGTACCCAACATCACAGACAAAAGCCAAGTTGTAGGAGTGATTTACTTCTAAACTTAAAATGAACAGGTAGCATGATCAGGCATTTTCAAGGCCATACAATCCATATTCCGGTAGCCATAGGGATGGGGTAACGTTAGCATTCATAAAGTGCTGAGAACAGAGCTGCTTAACTGGGAGATCGGTCCACTGAACGGTGACCTCCTTTATTTCATCTCCTCTGGTATAAAAGCTTCCTCGCATGTGTGCTAGCAAAAAAGACAGAGATTGTCTTTCATTTTTGCTTATACAAGCTCCTTGAAATGGGAGGAGAGAGATTTTTGTTACCTAGAGGGCTTGACTGAATGAGATAATATATTTCCTCTTCCTCATTTCAGGGAGTGTGAAAAAAGTTAGAAGATTATGGCTATAGAATCTTGAGTGCTTTCTGAAAGATGATAACATGAAGAAATGTGAAACTAAAGGAGACTTCCAGACTCTTCATGGTTAGTGATGGAGACCATGAAAGTGGGTGAGGCAGAACACTTCAGATCACCTGGGTTTGGTCCAAGTCTTTTTTTTTTTTAATTTATTTTTGTTACAGATGTTTCTCCTTTTTTCCGCATTGACACCCTCCTTCACATCCCCCTCAACCGGAACTTTGTTATCCATGTCCATCAGTTATGCGTACATGCATATAGTTCTGTGGTTTATCTCTTCCCTCCCCCCCCCACCCCCTCTTCTGAGGGGTGTCAGTCTGTACCCTAATTCCACGTCTCTGGGTCTACTCTGTTCCTCAGACTGTTATGCTCATTATATTACACAAATAAGTGAGATCATGTGATATTTGTCTTTCTCTGCTTGGCTTGTTTCGCTTAGGATAATACTCTACAGGTCCCTCCATGTCGTTTCAAAGGATAAGAGATCTGTCTTTCTTACAGCTGCATAGTACTCCATTGTGTATATGTACCACTGCTTTTTTATCCATTTGTCCACTGATGGACACGGGATGTTTTAAGATCTTAGCTATTGTAAATAGTGCTGCTACGAACATGGGGGTACATATATTCTATCTGATTGGTGTTTCAGGCTTCGTGGGGTATATTCCTAGAAGTGGGATCACTGGGTCAAATGGCAATTCCATTTTTAATTTTTTGAGGTAACACCATAGTGTCTTCCATAGTGGCTGCACCAGTCTGCATTCCCACTAGCAGTGTACTAGAGTCCCCTTTTCTCCACACCCTTGCCAACCCTTGTTGTTTGATGATTTGCTGATGGTGGCCATTCTGACAGGTGTGAGGTGATACCTCATTGTTGTTTTAATTTGCATCTCTCTGATGATTAGTGATGTTGAGCATTTCTTCATATGTCTCTTGGCCATTTGTATGTCCTGTTTGGAGAGGTGTCTACTTAGTTCCTCTGCCCATTTCTTAATTGGGTTCTTTGTCTTCCTTTTGTTGAGTTGTATGAACACTCTATATATTTTGGAGATTAACCCCTTATCTGATGTATCATTGGCAATTATGCTCTCCCATACAGTGGGTTCCCTTTCCATTTTAATGATTGTTTCTTTTGCTGTGCAGAAGCTTTTGAGTTTGATGTAGTCCCATGTGTTCATTTTTTCCTTTGTTTCTGTCACCTTAGGTGATGTATCAGTGAAGATTCTACTGCGTATGAGGTCCGAAATTTTGTTGCCTACATTTTCTTCTAGGATTTTTATGGATTCACGAGTCACATTTAAGGCTTTTATCCATTTTGAGTTTATTCTTGTGTATGTTGTAAGTTGGTGGTCTAGTTTCATTATTTTGCATGTAGCTGTCCAATTTTCCCAACACCATTTATTAAAGAGACTGTCTTTACTCCATTGTATGCTTTTGCCACCTTTGTCAAATATTAATTGAGCATAATGTCTTTGGTCAATTTCCGGATTCCCTGTTCTGTTCCACTGGTCTATATGCCCGTTCTTGTGCCAGTGCCAGGCTGTTTTGATTACAATAGCTTTGTAGTATAACCTGATATCCGGTATTGTGATCCCACCTACTTTTTCCTACTTTTTCAAGATTGCTGTGGCTATTCAGGGTCTTTTTTGGTTCCATATGAACTTTTGAAGTATTTGTTCTAGTTCTGTGAGATATGTCACTGGTATTTTGATGGGGATTGCATTGAATCTATAGATTGCTTAGGGTAATGTGGACATATTAATGATGTTAATTCTCCCAATCCATGAACAAGGTATGTGCTTCCACTTTTTTATATCTTCCTCTATTTCTTTTTTCAATGGCCTGTAGTTTTCTGCAAATAGGTCCTTTACTTCTTTGGTTAAGTTTATTCCTAGATATCTTAATTTTTTTTTGCTGTGATAGTAATGGGATTTTTTTTTTTAGTTTTTCTTTCTGTGAGTTCATCATTGGTGTATAAGAATGCTATCGATTTCTTGACATTGATTTTGTATCCTGCTACATTGCCAAATTCATTTATTAAGTCTAGTAGATTTTTGATAGAGTCTTTAGGGTTTTCTATGTATAATATCATGTCATCTGCAAATAATGACAGTTTCACTTCCTCTTTTCCAATTTGGATCCCTTTGATTTTTCTTCATGTCTGATTGCTGTGGCTAAGACTTCCAGTACTATGTTAAATAAGAGTGGTGAAAGTGGGTATCCCTGTCTTGTTCCTGTTTTAAGGGAAATGTTTTTAGTTTTTGTCCATTGAGTATGATGTTGGCTGTAGGTCTTTCATATATGGCCTTTATTATTGCGAGATATGATCCCTCTATTCCCAAATTGCTGAGCATTTTTGTCAGAAATGCGTGCTGGATTTTGTTGAATGTTTTTTCAGCGTCTATTGATATGATCATGTGGTTTTTATCTTTCATTTTGTTTATGTGGTGTATCACATTTATTGATTTGTGAATACTGTACTGTTGTAACGTGTCAGCGAGATAACAGAGACGCACGGCTGCTTGGCATCTCCCAGCCGCTTGTCGGAAACCTAAGTAGCATCTTTGAGGCCCTGGAACATCTCAGGGGGTACCTCCCCTCAGATCTCTAGGGGTCCGGCGGCCGGACCGGGAGAGGCTGCCCGCCTTAGGCGTCTAGCCCCTGGTGTCCTAAAGCACCAGGGATCTCGCTGGGGCCTCCAAATGTTGTAACCCACGAGAAGCAAACACTCAGGCTCCACTATAGGCCAAATTGAAAGAGCTTTCAGATGCTCTTTATATGTGCTTTTAGGGTGGCAGAGGGAACAGACAGAAGGTCTCCGTGAGGCTGGGGCGGAGGAACGTTTCTCTGAGGCCTTCCCCTAGCTCTCACGAGGACCACGGATTCCCATCCGCCAGAGCCTGAGGAGGTGCACCCCAAGTGGGGAGTCCTCTTTATGTAAAATCTCGCTGGGGCCTCCAAATGTTATAACCTCACAGCGAGATAACTAGAGACGCATGGCTGAATTGTAAAGGAGCACTTTATTACACCAGTGGGCTGTTACACCGGTGGGCTGGGGGGGTACAGCTTCCCCAAATCCTCAGCCCTGAACCTTCTTTGTTGCCCGCTTTTAAAGGCACAGACTACAGAAAAAAAAACTACATTCTCTTGGCGCCGGTTTTGGCACCATTAAGGGGAGCTGATACAGAGAAGGGGGAGAGAGAAGCTTGTTAGCTCAGGACTACCATTAATCTCTCATGGTTCCTCTGAGTTTCCCAAGGCCATCCTCAACCCCTTATCTCTACAGTTTTCTTTGGGTGTCTCAAGGCCCTTATGTTTACAGAAAAGAAACTGCCAGGGTGTGTACGTGCAATAACTGAGGGTCAGAATGGAGTTGTTACAGTACCAGCCTTGCATCCCTGGGATGAATCCCACTTGTTCATGGTGAATGATATTTTGATGTATTGCTGGATCCGATTTGCTAGTGTTTTGTTCAGGATTTTGGCATCTATGTTCATCAGCGATATTGGCCTGTAGTTTTCTTTCTTTGTAGTGTCTTTTTCTGGTTTTGGAATTAGAATTATGCTGGCCTCATAAAAGGAGTTTGGAAGACTTCCTTCTTCTTGAGTTTTTTAAAATAGTTTGAGGAGAATGGGTGTTAGTTCTTCTTTGAATGTTCGGTAAAACTCCCCCATGAAGCCGTCCGGGCCTGGGCTTTTGTTTGCTGGGAGAGTCTTGATTACATCTTCAATTTCCTTAGTTGTTATTGGTCTGTTCAAGTTTTCTATCTCTTCCCCGTCCAGTTTTGGGAGACTATGTGTTTCTATAAATTTGTCCATTTCACTTAGATTGTCGAATTTGTTGCCATATAAATGTTCATTGTATTTGTTAACAATCCTTTGTATTTCTGTATGTCAGTTGTTACTTCTCCTCTTTCATTTCTGATTTTGTGTATTTGGGTTCTCTCTCTTTGTTTCTTGGTGAGTCTAGCTAAGGGTCCATCAATCTTGTTTATCTTTTCAAAAAACCAGCTCTTTGTTTCACTGATCCTTTGAATTGTTTTTTTGTTTGTTTGTTTGTTTGTTTGTTTGTTTGTTTGTTTTTGGTCTCTATGTCATTTATTTCTGCTCTGATCTTTACTATTTCCTTCCTTCTACGTGCTCTGGGTTTTCTTTTTGTTTGCTTTCTAGTTCTTTAAGTTGTGAGGTTACATAGTCTATTAGAAATTTTTCTTGTTTCTTGAGGCAGGCCTGTAGTGCTATAAACTTCCCTCTGAGAACTGCTTTCGCGGCATCCCATAGATTTTGTGTTGTTGTGTGTTCATTTTCATTGGTTTCCAGGAAGTTTTTAATTTCTTCCTTGATCTCCTTGGTAACCCATTCATTGTTTAATAACATGCTATTTAGCCTCCAAGTGTTCAAATGTCTTTGCATGTTCTTGTTGCAATTGATTTCTAGTTTCATGCCATTGTGGTCTGAGAAGATGCTTGATATGATTTCAATCTTCTTGAACTTGTGGAGACTTAGTTTGTGTCCTAACATGTGGTCTATCTTTGAGAATGTCCCATGTGCACTTGAGAAGAATGTGAATTCTGTAGTTTTGGGGTGTAATTCTCTGTAGATATCTATTAAATCCATTTGATCTAGTGCTTCATTTAGAGTCTCTGTTTCCTTGTTAATTTTTTGTCTAGAGGATCTATCCAATGATGTCAGCAGGGTGTTGAAGTCCCCTGCTATGATTGTTGATTTCTCCTTTGAAGTCCTCCAGAAGATTTTTAATATATTTTGGTGCTCCTCTATTGGGTGCCTATATGTTTACCAAGGTTATATCTTCCTGTTGGATAGATCCTTTCAATATTATGTAGTGACCTTCTTTGTCTCTAGTTATGGCCTTCATTTTGAAATCTATTTTATCAGATACGAGTATTGCTACCCCAGCTTTTTTTTCCTTTCCATTTGCTTGGAAGATTTTTTTCCATCTCTTCACTTTCAACCTATGTGAGTCTTTTGCTGTGAGGTGGGTCTCTTGTAAACAACATATATATGGGTCATGCTTTCTTATCCAATCAGCTACTCTGTGTCTTTTTATCGGAGCATTCAATCCATTTACATTTAAGGTGATTATTGATATGTACTTATTTATTGCCATTTTTGTTTAGTGTGGTTCTATTTTCCTTCCTATTTCTTCTACTAATTTTAGCAGTCCTTTTAACATTTCTTGCAGTGCTGGTTTGGTGCTAATGTATTCCCTTAGCCTTTTTTTTGTCTGGGAAGCTCTTTATTTGACCTTCTATTTTGAATGATAGCCTTTCTGGGTAGAGTAGTCTTGGATTCAGATCCTTGTTTTTCATGACCTTGATTACTTCATGCCATTCCCTTCTGGCCTGTAGTGTTTCTGTTAAGAAGTCAGCTGACAGCCTTATGGGGGTTCCTTTGTAGGTAACTGTTGCTTATCTCTGCTGTCTTTAGGATTCTCTCTTTGTCTTTAATTTTTGGCATTTTAATTACTATGTGTCTTGGTGTGGGCCTGTTTGGGTTCTTCTTACCTGGGGCTCTCTGTGCTTCTTGAACTTGAATGCCTTCTTCCTTCACCAAATTAGGGAAGTTTTCTGTCACTATTCCTTTAAATATATTCTCTAACCCTTGCTCATTTTCTTCTTCTTCAGGGACTCCTATGATGCGAATATTATTACGTTTCCAGTTGTCCCACAGTTCTCTTAAGCTGTCTTCCTGTTTTTTCATTGTTTTTTCCTTTTGGTTTTCTGATTGGTTGATTTTTTTCTACCCTGTCTTCTAATTCACTGATCCCATCCTCAGCTTCCTCTACTCTGCTGTTTAGTCCTTCCAATGTGTTCTTCATTTCTGCTATGTCATTCTTCATTTCTTCTTGGTGATTCTTCATTTCCAATTGGTTGATTTTCAATGTTTCTATGTCTTAACTCATGGTGTTGATGTCCTTACTCATGCTGTTGAGCTTCCTCAAGATCATGGCTCTGAATTCTAGCTCTGTTAACTTGCTTAACTGCATTTCATTTATCTCATCTTCAGTAGAGGTCTCTTGTTCTTTCATTTGGGATTTGTTTCTTTGTTTCACCATTTTGGCTATCTCAGTGGGTTTTGGAACCTGCCAAATTTTCCCTGTGGATGTCTGTGTTCTGCTGCTTGTGGCTCCCTCTACTGAGTTTGGATGAGTGTGGGAGGACCCACGTTAAACACCATTGTCAAGTCTTACTTTCCTGAGCCGGTTTTCAAGCCCAGGAAAGGTTCAGGTATCCTCTAGTTTTTTGCCTAGAGGCTATTAGTTGTGGTTACTTGAAAAGCCTTGGGTTCTCAGTTGAATGAAAACCTCCCTCAGGTATTTGGGAGTAAGAGGATTTCCTGAGGATGGGGCAGATGCTGGCTGTTAATTAGCCTCAATTTGCATTTCAATGGCCCACCTGGGTGGGGCTGAATCTCCAAGGGAGGGACTTCCGCCTCTCTCCAGAGCCCTGGGAAGGAGTAAGATGGCCACCGTTCTGCATGACTGCAACTCAGCAAAAGCTCTGATCACCCTCCAAATCCCGAGTGTCCCCACACAGTTCCAGTCCAATCAGCCCTTCCTCTGCCAGAGCCCAAGGTGAGTGGCTGTGGCTATTTTAGTGCTCTGTCCCGCCCTCTGTGCTGTGGAGCTGGCTTGGGCTTTAACCCCGAGGGCGCTGCTCATAGCTAAGACCGCTGCTGTCCGTGGGCTCCCAGCCCCCCTCTCATGCCTCCACAATCCTACCAGGATCGATTCAGTGTCCCTGGTTGTATGGTCCTTGCAAGGTGCTTTTCTGTTGCTTTTTCCCGACGATTTGTCTTTATTTTAGTTGTAATTCCAGTTTGGTTCTGGGAGATGGTCTGTGTAGCTTCCATTCACTCTGCCGCCATTTTGGAATCTTGGTCCATGTCTTGAAATGGCAAGGCCACTTCAGTCAGAACTCCAGGAAATGTGAAAAAAAATTCACTAATTGCAAATGCAATAAGCAATAGAGAGTAAATTTGACCTTGGAAAGATCTGTGGTGTCAGTATTTCTGAGACACTTCTTTTAAAAACAAAACAAAAACATTTGTTGTCTTTCTAACATTAATCCTTGTGCCTCTAAACCAGCCCTAGTTAAAAGGAGAGCCCCACCTATGATGCATTAGTTCACTGATGCATTTTTATAATCTTGTGTTTGCAAACCTTGGAACCACCAGGCATTACAGTCAATCTTACTGATGCAGGAAATTAACATCTTTGCAAGGTGTAAACTGAAATATGCCCATCTCCTGATTGATAGGTAGGTAGATGATAGATGATAGATAGATAGATAGATAGATAGATAGATAGATAGATAGATAGATAGATAGATAGATAGAGATAGATCTGTTAAAAGTTTGTTTTCCTTCCCTCTTTGGATTTGTCATGCATTCATCATTATATTTTCAGTTCTTTTTAGTGTCTTGAAAGACTTTCCCTGATACTTATTCTTGCTCAAATGAGGACAAATAAATTGAGATATGTGCTGTTGTATGATAGATTGTGTAAGATTTTCAGTAGCATGGCTGATTTAAGCTCAGAATGTAAGTAATTACAAAGCTCAAGTAATTACATCTTAAAATACCTGTGAGAAAGGAGTTACTAACCTGCTTCTAGGGTGAGATGTGAAGAGTAGCAATTATTTATTTGCATGTTTGTAAGATTTTTATTATTTATGTCCTAATACTGTAATTATCATTTTCCTATTATATTCAGCAACATTATTTCATTTTTTTCAAGGTGATCCTAAGCATTATTTCAGTAGTTTCAAGTTCATATTATCAACATCTCTAAATGATATTTATGATATTTATTTATCATGAATACTCAGCACTTTAACAATTTATTATATATCTAAGCTAATAGGCTCCTTGCCTCTCAGAAATCTCCATTGTTGGACAGGTTTATCTTTACTTTGTTATGAATTTAAAATCTTAGCTATAGATGTGTACAGAAGGAATGAAGCTTTGAGACAGAGTATGATCAGGTATTCAATTTAACACATTAAATGCCACTTTCCTCATCTTGACTCCTTTATTCTGCCCTCTTCTCTTTCAACTACACATATTCTTCAGGACCTAAGTTATCTGTATACTGGTAAATGCCAAATGTATATCTCAAGCCCAGATCTCTTGTTTTTATGTACATGCTTCTCCACCCCACTTGGATAACCAATGGGAACCTCAAACTCAACATATGTAAAACTAAATTCATCTCTTCTTTGGTTTCCAGATGTCCTGTGCTCTGTAGCTCAGTAAATTATATATCAATCCACCTATTTGTCCAAAGCAGAAAATTAGGAGTCACCTCTGACTCCTTCTTCTCCCTAATCCCACACTCAACCAATCACAAGTCTTGTCAATTCTTCCTCTTTGCCCTACCTCAAATCTATCCTCTCTGTTTATACTGCCATGAAGTTCATAGCACCGCCATCTCGTGCACTATCTGCTAATTGGCTTCACATCCTTCATCCTGACCACATCCATCAGCCTTTACGGCATGGCCTGGGCAACCTCCTTAAAAAGCAAATCTAATTTGCCCATTCTACTTCATACCCACTTATTCTATTTCTCTCTGGATAAAGTCTTCAACAACTCAGCTGCTGCTTTCCCTCCCTGCCTCAAGCAGCATAACTCTTCACCTTTAACCAATATGCCTTAAACATATTGTACCATTTGCAGTTCACCAAAAAGGGTCTATGGACAGCTGCTCTCTTCACCTAGAAAACCTTCTCTTGCCACACTCTCCCTTACCTAGGTAATTAAAAATCATCCCTCAGGTGTCAGCTCAAGCAGAACCTCTTTGTTTTTAAAAATGTGTTGTTGACAGTATTACAAATGTCTCACACATAACTTCTTTTAAAAAAAAAAAAAAAAGCATTCCTGGGGACCACTGACTATCCCTGACTCCCTCTCCTTCAAAACGAGATTACCTGGCTCTCCTATGAGGCCTACTGCATCCTAGCATTATTTCACTCCCTAATAACTTATGGAGATTTCACATGGGCTGGAAATTGTGCTAAATGCCTACATGGGTTATATTAGAGATTCTAACCTAAAGCTTATGGACCACAATTTAACATACATATAGGTATTTTGTTTGAACTAACAGGGCTTAATATTTTGCTAATAAAATGTGGATAGTTTTAAAATGAGGATATTTTAAAATAGGAAACATCTAGATTTATACCTTCCTTTGAAAAATTATTAAATCTGGCAAAACTGGATCCACATTTCTGAACATGGCATCAATAAACCATACTTGAATTGTGGCTGTGCCCCTCAGTGGTTATATTAGTCTGGTAGGCTGCCATAACTAAGTATAGCAGACTGCGGGGCTAAAAATCTAAGATCAGGATATCGTCGGGTGTGGTTTCTTCTGAGAATGCTCCCCTTGGCTGGCAGACAGCCAGCTTCTTGTTGTGTCTTCACATCCCTGGTGTCTCCCTGTATGTCCGAATTTCCTCATCTTATAAAGACACCAATCAGACTGGATTAAGGCCCACTCTAACAGCCTCACATATTTAAAAGGCCTTATCTCCAAATATAGTCATATTCTCTAAGGTATTGGGGGTTAGAACTTCAACATATGAACTCGGGAGAACATAATTCAGCCCCTAACAATGGCTTTATATGCAGCTGTACTAGTCCCCACCATAGTCTATTGTCAATAAAACAAGCACTCATTTATCCAGCCCACTTCACTTATTTGTGGATGTCTTCCCGGCCCCTATAGTCATTTGAGTTCATAAGTCTATGTTATCCTTGCACTCTTTGGTAAAATTTTTGTGAAATGAATCCTCTCGCTGTTTTGTAAAATAGTTCTCTGACTCCAGGTCCCAAGTTATTAACTAATACATTACACTACTTTTCACAATACTAATGCATGTGTGTTTTCCTCCCCTAGACGTGAGTATCTTAAACACAGGCACATGTTTTTATTCACCACAAGGCAGATTCATGGTAAAGACAGCAAGGTGTTAGGGTGTTCAAGTTTGAATCATGACTCTCTCCCATCCTAGCTGTGTGACTTTGGACAACTTATTTAATTTTCCTATATGTCAACAGAAAAAAAAAAAACACAAGATAATAATAGTGCCGATCTTCTGAGAGAATTAAATGTGTTAATACGTGTAAAGTATTCAAAACATTACCTGACACCTAGTGGTTGCCTAATAAATGTTGGCCATATTATTAATATAAGGCCAACATTTTATAATATGTGTACCAATTTACTCAATAAATATTTATTGAGCTCATATTATATACCAGGCACTTTAATGTACATAAAAATCATGCCACCCTGAACATACCAATCTTGTCTGAAAACCTTTTTTTTAATTAGAGAGAGATTAAAAGCAAGAGAACATTAAATATGAACTCTGAACTCAAAGAGACTCTAATTACAGGTTTGAGTTCAAGAAGCCATTTGAATATCCAACGAAGCTCCCAAAAGGTATTTTCCATATACCCAGTGGCCTTTAAAATATATTTGGTTAGCATAACTCTAGCATTTGAAAAAAATTAATTTCATCAAGCAGGCTTCCAAATTTTTCTCTTTCCATACATGCACCAAATATGCAGCTGCACCTTCCTTTGCGGGGAATCCAGAAACCAGTTAAGGGACTTCTACACACTGGGTGACTGAGGAGAATACTCACATTTAAATAGGTAGGAAAGGCTGAAAAATACTGTTGCTATAAACCCCCTCCCCATCACAGTGCCACACAATTGGAAGGGAACCTCCAACTGTCAGCTTATCCCTGAGAAGTAAAGACTTTGAACCACAAACTAGTGTCCCAACTTTCAAGGCTACCACTGAGGGATGGGCTCCTACATCTCTTAGCTCTGACAGCCAAAAGGGCTTGCACTCATGAGTCCCACTGGACCATAGCAAACAAAAAAATAAGTTTTTAAATGGGTTCAGGAGCAGCCCCCATAGGTATGCCCCTGGGCTTAGCACAGAGGGAGCAATCAAAAACACCCATTTCCCAGTTTCTCCCTGGAAGGCTTTTGACCTCATACTTCCCAATTGCTGCTTGGGGTTCAGCTTCTAGTCTTCCTCTAATTTTGGTTCAGACTGCAATCTTCCCTGGAGCCCAAAAGAGTCTGTGAGCAATTCCCCCACATTCTCCCTCTAGATCACCCCAATAATAAAACCAGGTTGCCAACATGTCCCTGGAAGGAGCTTGCCCATACATCTATGACCCAAACTTTTACAGCTACCATGTGAGGGAATGGTCCATCAAACCACCTATTTCTGATAGACAACGGGGCTCAGCATTCATGAATTGCAAAGGATCATATTAAACGGACAAATGAAAAACAGTCTTCAAATATGTATGTAAGAACTTCCTGCAGCTATCCTCCCCAGGCTCAGCACAGACAAAGCAGGGGGAAATACCCATCTCCCAGTTTCCCTCTGGAAAGGATCTGATTGTATATTTTTCATCTGCTGCCTGAGGTTCCCTTTTCAAATAAGCCTGCATGCAGAAGTTGACTAGGATCCTCCTGGGAGCTTGATAGAGCTGGTGGTCACATCCCCCACTGTCTCTCCTGAGCTCACTCCAACAGCAAAACCAAGTTTCCAGTTTCTTCCTGGAAGGAACTTATCAACACATGTAGCACCCCAACTGTATGGCTGTCACCAAGAGACTGGCTCCCAAATCACCTAGCTCTGGAAGCTGACAGGGCTTGACAATCATGAGTCTCCCATGACCACACAAAACAAAGAAACAGCTATATTCGGGTACACTCTCAGTGACTATTGAATCTTGCTCAGTACAGAATGAGAAAGAAAAAGAAAAAAGAAAAAAATATATCTCCCAGCTTGTTCCTGATAGAAGCTGGACTAAAAGTATAGTATCCTGACTTTTCCAGCTTCAGCATGAAAGCTTGGTTTCCAATTAGCCTGTATCAGGGAGGTGAAGAGTCATCATACAATCACATGGGCTAGACTGCCTCCAGCAGGCTGAACAGAGCTATATGAGCATTTTCCATGCCTTCAGGACACTGATGGACCTTGACACACCTTCAACTACTGGGAGCCACTAAGAATAAAGATGGCAGTTTGAAGAATCACAGAGATTTGAGAGATAACCAAGAGCTTGGGTCAGGCTGATTAAGAAGTTTCATCTCCTGCAAGAGACCAGTCCCTCAATACTGAGAGAGGTGGCTCTTTTATCTAATGTACAGAAACCACACAGAGAGTCAAGGATAATAAAGAAATGTGTTCTAAACAAAATAACAAGATAAATCTCTAAAACCAATTTCAATGAAGCAAAGATATGTGATTTACCCAATAGAGAGTTCAAAATAATGGTCATAAATATGCTCACCAAGGTTAGGAGAGCAATGCATGAACAAAGTGAGAATTTCAACAAAGAAATAGAAAATAATTTAAAATACTGAACAGGAATCATATAGTTGAAGAATACAATAACTGAACTGAAAAAAAAAATAGAGAGAGAGGAGTTCAAAAGCAGACTAGCTCACATAGAAGAAAAGATTAGCAAATGAGAAGACAGAAAAGTGGAATTTACCCAATCGAAGGAACGAAAAAAAGAACGAAAGAAAGAAAGAGCAAAGATAGCTTAAGGTACTTGTGGGTCCCCCAAGAAGTCATATATATTTTTTTAATTTATTTTTTAATTTATATATATATATTTTTAATAGGAATCCCAGAAGAAAAAAGGAGAAAGGGCAGAAAGCTTACCCAAAGAAATAATGGCAGACAATGTTCTTACCTGGGAAAAGGAACAGACATCCAGATCCAAGAAGCCCCAAAGGAACCAACAAGTATAAATTCAAAAGGACCTATACTGAGGCACATTATAATTAAATTGTCAAAAATTAAAGACAATGAGAAAATCTTAAAAGTAGCAAGAGAAAAGCAACTTGTTAAGTACATAGAAACTCCCATAAGACTAGCAACAAAATTTTCATCAGAAACGTTGCAATCAAAAAGGGATTGGAATGATATAGTCTAGTGCTTAAATTAAAAAATTAAAAAACTGCCAACTAGGAACACTATACCCAGAAAAACTGTCCTTCAGAATTAAAAAAAAGATGAAAAGTTTCCAGACAAAATCTGAAGGAGTTCATCACTGGTCTTATAAGAAAGAATAAAAGGCCCAGCTGGTGTGGCTCAGTGGATTGAGCGACATCCCATGCACCAAGAGGTCACCAGTTTGATTCCTGGTCAGGCACATGCCTGGGCTGTGGGCCAATCCCCAGTAGGGGGCGTGTAGGAGGCAGCCAATCGATGTTTCTCTCTCATTGATCTTTCTATCTCTCTCCCTCTTCCTTCTTCTCTATCTAAAAATCAAAACATAAAAATAAAAATAAAGAAAGGATAAAGGCAGTTATCAAGCAGAAATTAAAGGATGCTAATAAATAATATAAAAACATATGAAAGTATAAAACTCAGTGGCAAAGGTAAATATATAGTTAAATTCAGAATTCTCTAATACTGTAATGGTAGTTGGTAAATCACTCATAACTCAAGTATAAAGGTTAAAAAACAAAAGTGTTAAAAATAACTGTAACTATAATAATTTGTTAATGGATACACAATATAAAAGATGTATTTTGTGACATCAAAAACATAAAATATGGGGGAGTGTAAAAATGTAGAGGTTTTGTATGTGTTCAAAGTTAAGGTGTTATCAGCTTAAAATAGACTTATAACTGAACATGTTTTATGTAAGCCTCATGATAACTACAAAGCAAAAACATACAGTAAATACACAAAAGAGAAAGAGAAAGTAATTAACACATACTACCTCAGAAAATCACTAAAGACAAATGAAGAGAGCAAAAGAGGAAGAAAGGAACTACAAAACAGCCAGAAAATAGTGAACAAAATGACGATAGTAAGTCTATACCTATGAATAATTACTTTATGTAAATGGACGCATCTCTCAAATTAAAATATAAGCTATTATCTATATTAACTAAGAAAAAAAGAGAAAATTCAAACAAAATCAGAAATGGAAGAGAGGATATTAAACTAATAACACAAATACTAAGAATAAGAAACTACTGTAAATAATTATATGCCCCCAAAAAAGGACAACCTAGAAGAAACAGATAAATTCCTAGAAATATACAACCTACAAAGACTGTATCATGAAGACATAGATAATCTTAGCAGACCAATAAATACTAGGAAGAATGAATGCATAATCAATTACCTCCCAACAAAGAAAAGCCCAGGATTACATGGCTTCATAAAATTGGGAGAGGATAGTTTTTTCAATAAATGGTGCTGGGAAAACTGGACGTCTACATATAAAAGAATGAAACCAGGCCCCTAATCTTACATCATACACAAAAATCAGTTCAAAACTATGACTTCACTGGTATCTTCTACCAAACATTTAAAGAATTAATACAAATCCTTCTCAAACTTTTCCAAAAAATAGAAGAGGGAACATTTCCAAATTCATTTCCTTTTTGGCCAGCATTACCCTAATACCAAAGCCAGACAAAGATATTACAAAAAAAGAACATAGTATAGGTAAATATCCCCGATAAACATAAATACAAAACTCTTCAACAAAATATTGGCAAACCAAATTCAACAATACATCATTTCATACATCATGATCAAATGATACTTATTCCAAGGATGCAGGAATGATTCAATGTCTACAAATCAATCAATGTGATACACCACATTAACAAAATGAAGGATAAAGATCATATAATTATCTAAACAGATGCAGATCAAGCTCTCAACAGAATTCAACATCCACTCATTATTTTTTAAATCTCAACAAATTAGATACAGATAACATGTACCCCAAAATAATAAAAAGCAATATGACAAGCCCACAACTAACATCATACTCAATGGTGAAAAGCTAAAAGCTTTTCCTCTAAGATCAAGAACAAGACAATGATGCCCACTCTCATCACTCCTAGTCAACACGGTACTGGAATTCATAGCTAGGGCAATTAGTCAATAAATAAATAAATAAACAAATAAATGAGATGTCCAAATCAGAAAGTAAGATGTAAAATTGTTTCTGTTTGCAGATGATATTATGGTCTTATACATAGAAAATTTTAAGACTCCACATACACACACACACACACACACACACACACACACACAGAAGCAATAAATAAAGTCAGTAAAGTTGCAGAGTACAAAGTCAATACACAAAAATCAGTTGCATTTCTATACACTAACAAACTATTAGAAAGAGAAATTAAGGAAACAATCCCATTTACAGTAGCATCAGAAAGAATAAAGTACTTTGGAATAAATTTAACAAAAGAGGGGAAAATCTGTACACTGAAAACTATAAAACATTGATGAAAGAAATTGAAGAAGACACACATAAATGGAAATATATTTCATGTTCATGGTTCGAAAGAATTACTATTGTTGAAATGTACATACTATCCAAAGTGATTTATAGGTTTAATGCAATTTCTATCAAATCTTTAATGGCTTTTTTTTTTTTACTGAAATAGAAAAAAAATCTTAAATTTTGTATGGAACCACAAAAGACCCCCAAATAGCCAAAGCAACCTTGATTAAAAAGAACAAAGTTGGAGGCATTGCACTTACTGATTTCAAACTGTATGACAAAGCTATAGCCATCAACAGTGTTGTATTGGCATAGAAAGTGACACATAGATGAATGGAACAGTATAGAGAGCCAAGAAGTAAGCCCATGCATATAAGGCCAATCAATTTTTTACAAAGAAGCCAAAAACATACAATTGGGAGAGAGTAGTCTTTTCAATAATGGTTTTGGGAAAATTTGATATCTACATGTAAAAGAATAAGACTGGCCCCTATCTTATACCATACACAAAAGTCAATTCAAAATGGATTAAAGATTTCAACATAAGACCTGAAACCATAAAACTCCTAGAGGAAAGAATAGGCAGTACACTACAGTCTTAGCAATGATTTTTTTGTATTGGACACCAAAAGCAAAGCAACAAGAGTAAAACTAAACAAGTGGGACTGCATAAAACTAAAAAGTTACTGCACAGCTAAAGAAGCCATTAACAAAATGAAAAGGCAACTTATAGAATGGGAGAGAACATTTACAAACCATACGTCCAATAAGGAATTAATATCCAAAGTATAACAAGGAACTCATATACCTCAGTACAAAAAAATCAAATAACCCAGTTGAAAAATGTGCATAGAACCTGAATAGCTATTTTTTCCAAGGAAGACATACAAATGGCCAAAATATACATGAAAAGGTTATCAACATCATTAATCATCCAGGAACTGCAAATCAAAACCACAAAGAGCCCTTACACATGTTAGATGTCTATTATCAAAAAGAGAAGAGATCACAAGTGCTGGTGAGGACTATGGAGAAAAATGAAATGTTGCACACTTGGTAGGAATGTGAACTGGTGCAGCCACCTTGGGAAACAGTGTGGAGGCTTCTCCAGAACTTAAAAATAGAACTACCATATGATCCAGCAACCCCAAAGAATCATTAACTCAAAGAGCTACAAGTTCATTGCAAAATTATTTACAATAGCCAAGACATGGAAACTTAAGTGTCCATCAAAGGATGAATGGATAAAGAAATGGTGATATATATTGGAATTTTATCCAGTCTTTAAAAAGAAGAAATCCGGCCCTGGCCAGTTTGGCTCAGCAGTTAGAGCGTCAGCCTGAGGTCCAGAGAGACCCGGGTTTGGTTCCTGCTAGGGGCACGTACCTCGGTGGAAATTTGTTCCCGGCCCTGGTTGGTCGTGCGGGAGGCAGCCACTCGATGTGTCCCTTTCACGTCGATGTTTCTCTCTCTCTCTCTCTCTCTCTCCCACTCTATCTGAACAAAAAATGGAAAAATGTCCTCGGGTGAGGATAAAAAAATAAAAAATAAAATAAAAAGAAGAAATCCGCCCAGCCGGTGTGGCTCAGTGGTTGAGCATCGACCCATGCACCAAGAGGTTGCCGGTTGGTTCTATTCCTGGTCAGGGCACATGTCCAGGTTGTGGGCCAAACCCCCAGTCGGGGGGCATGCAGGAGGCAGCCAATCGATGTTCTCTCTCATTGATGTTTCTATGTCTCTCTTCCTCTCCCTTTCTCTCTCTCTAAAAATAAATTTAAAAAAATAAAAATAGAAAAAGAAGAAGAAATCCTACCATTTGAGATAACATGGATGAACCTGGAGGGCATTGTGCTGAGTGAAATGAGAAAGAAAGGAAAGACAAATACTGCATGGTACTACTTATATGTGTATTCTATTTTTAAAAAGTAGAACTCATAGTAACACAAGGTAGAGGGGTGGTTGCCAGGAACTGAGGGGTGAGGGAAATGGAGAAAAGTCGGGAAAAGGATACTAACTTCCAGGTACAAGATGAATAAGGTTTGAAGAGCTAATGTATAACATGGTGACTATAGTTGACTATACTTACTGTATCATTTAAGTTTGCTAATAGAGTAGAACTTAAGTGTTATCTCCAAAACACACACACAGGAAACTGTGTGAGTTGATGGATGTGTTAATTAACTTAATGGTGTGAACTCTTGCACAAGGTATATCAAATCATCGTGTGTACACTTTAAATATATTATAATTTTAATTGTCAATTATTCAGTAAATTTTGAAAAGAAAAAGGTAGGTAAATTTTCTCTCCAAATAAACCACACAGTAGAAAATTCTAATACTTCATGAATTATTTCTTCATAAATGTTTCTTGATTTGTTAAACCAACAGCATTTTGATGTCAATTTTCTCCTCTGTAGTCTACTTCTAAACAGGGATTATCAACTCTCTCTCACATAAATTATTTGCCTTTTGTCCATGCAGTTGCTTTTTATTAATATATCAGGAGAGGCAAACTGAAGGCTATGTCCAAAACAAAAGTTGTAAGAGTTTCCCATCATTAGCTTTGCCTTATCCCTAATCCTAGTTTACAAATCCTGATTTTTCCTACCAAACTAGAAGTATTTACTTGGTACTAAATTTCCAAACTCTGAGCTATGACTTCAGCTGACACTCAGATTTTATCTGGGCTGTGTGCTCAGTTGGTTAGAACATGCTGATGATGAAGCAAAGACCATTTCCTGAAGCAACCAGAGTTTCACGCAGAGAAATTCCTTGGCACAGTCACAGATGCTATACTTTCCCTCTCCAGTGCTCATAAATGCTTGTCCCTGCTCTGAGAAAGGAGATTGGTGTCAGAGTGAAGCACAACTCCTGTAAAAAACAGAAGGCACTGGTCGTGTTCTTAGTCAACAATAATTATAATAGTTGTCACCTACTGTATGTATGCTCCCTTTGTGCTAGACACGGTGCTAAATGGTTTTCATGCGTTATTTCATATTATCTTCACAACCCTGTGAGGTATTACCGCAACTTAGCTTTAAGAAAATCCAGACAAGCCCTGGCCAGTTTGGCTCAGCGGTTAGAGCATTACCCGGCAGACCAATGAGTCGCAGGTTTGATTCCAGTCAAGGGCACGTACCTCAGTTGTGGTTCGTCCCTGGCCCTGGTCGGGGTCATGCGGGAGGCAACCAGTCAATGTGTCTCTCTCACATCGATGTTTCTCTCTTTCTCCCTCTCCCTCCCACTCTATCTGAACAAAATGGAAAAATATCCTCGGGTGAGGATTTTAAAAAAAGAAAACCCAGACAAGTAATTCACCTAAAGACAAATTGGCAGAGCTGAGTTGACCCCACATCTGACTTGAGACTCCACAGCCCTTGGGATTCACCCACAACATACCTTTTACAGTATGAGCACCATAGGGTAGCAGGAAACAAGGAGATCTGGGACCCTGTCCTGTCTTAGACTTTCTGTGTGACCTTGGAAAAGCCTTGTCCATTCAGTCCCGGGTGCTGCAAAAGGATTTCATTATAGAAACACATTAGGATCTCATTGCTTTTGGCATTTGCACTGATACATTTCAGTCTTGATGTCTCTGGTCTCAACTTCTCTAGCTCCACAGTTAGGTCCTGAATGTTCTCTTAGACTTCCTCTGTTTAAAGAATCAATTGGAGCCCTGGCCGGTGGCTCAGTTGGTTGGAGTATCATCCTGTACACCAAAAGTTTTGGGGTTCAATTCCCTGTCAGGCCACATACATAGGTTGTGGGTTCAGTCACCAGTCAGGTACATATGGGAGGCAACCAACTGGACATGTTTCTGTTTCAATCGGATACTTACCCTTTATCTCCACTTCCACCCAGTCCTGGTTTGCTGCATATCTCACAATCTCATCCTCAGAGGAGACTGGACAAGTCAATTTCTCTAAATATCAGCTAACTCATCTACTGAAGAAGGAAGAGATTTGGACTAGATTACTTCTAATGCAGTTTTGAGCTCCCACATTAATAAAGTGATTACTAGAATTCTGGGGAAGTCTTCCCTTCACTAGAGAGAAGCATCACACAGTTCCACCCTAACTCCCAGGGTTTACTTGATGATAGCAGGCATAGGTTTGCCTACCCACCTGTGAAGTACATATTAAAAATGAAACTCAAAAAAGAAAGAACTTATATTTTAACCCACCAGATCATCTTTTATTTTTCTACCCAATTTTTAAAAACAAACCTTATTATATTTTAAGAGGAGGACTTCTGCCCTAAATAAATGCTCCCCAGGAACATAAAATAAAATAAAAAATAATGAGGAGGAGGAAATCAATTTGGAGCAATTCTGTTTTTATATGATTGCATTTAATCAATTTTTTCTACTCATTATTACACATTCAATTTAAAGTTTTTATGGCCAAGGGGGGGAAATGCTAGAAGACATTAATTTCCCCTTGTTCTTCTAATGGAACAATTTTCTACTTGTCATTCTGAATGTCTCAAGAGAAGTAGCATTTTCCAACCACAATCAAGGTGTAGTAGAATTGATTGGGGTATGGGGAGAGAGCAGAGTGCATGACATCCACTATCTCCACAGAGCTCCACCTTATACATTATTCTGACCTTCCAGTGCATTCTGAAGTCTCATATCTATAAAAGAGCCCCCTTGGGAACTTGCTCACAGCTTACTGGAGACCAGACCTACACCTACTTTTCCAAAACATCTTTGAACATGAGAAGCAGAAAGTAGTGACTTTAAAGACTAAGCTCTATTGCTTGCCAGCTATGTGAACTTGTCCAGTGATGTAATGTCTCTGAATTTACATGTGTGTCTTTAGAATGAGAGTAATGACAATAACTGTCTCACTGGACTAATGTGGGAATGAAATGAGATAATGGTTATGGACATTCTTTGCAGGTCGTAAGGCACAATGGTCAAGAGTTTAAACTCCTATGTATGCTAAATTTAATTCCCAACTCACCCTTTATAATGTATGTATGTAACCTTAGGTGATTTGCTCCAACTCTCTAACCCACAGGTTCTTTATCAACTTGAAGAATAGGAAATGACAACTGCACCTATCACATAGGTAGTCAGGAAGATTAAATAAAATAATGTTGTCAGTGTCTAGTATACAGTAGAAGGGCAGTAAGTGTAGCTATTGGGTTTTTTTTATTATTATTAATTTATTTTTGTTACAGATGTCTCTTGTTTTTTCCCCCATTGACACCCTCCTCCCGATCCCACCACCCCCATCGACATTGTTATCTATGTCCATTGGTTACGCATATATGCATATAAGTTCTTTGGTTTATCCCTTCCCTACACCTAGCCCCCCTGCTCTAAGATTTATCAGTCTGAACCCTACTTCTGTGTCTCTGGGTCCAATTTGTTCATCAGCTTATTTTGTTCATTATACTCCACAAATAAGTGATATTTGTCTTTCTCTGATTGGCTTATTTTGCTTAGCATAATACTCTCCAGGTCCATCCATGTAGTTTCAAAGGATAAGAGATCTCTATTTATTACAGCTGCATAGTATTCCATTGTGTATATGTATCACAGTTTTTTTATCCACTCATCTGTTGATGGACACTTGGGCTGTGTCCAGATCTTAGCAATTGTAAATAGTGCTGTTATGAACATAGGGATACATATATTCTTTCTGATTGGTGTTTCAGGCTTCTTAGGATATATTCCTACAAGTGGGATCACTGGATCAAATGGCAGTTCAATTTTTAATTTTTTTGAGGAAACACCATAGTGTTTTCCATAGTGACTGCACTAGTCTGCATTTCCACCAGCAATGTACTAGAGTCCCCTTTTCTCCACACCCTCACCAGCACTTGTTGTGGGCTGATTTGTTGATGGCAGCCATTCTGGCATGTGTGAGATGATATCTCTTTGTCATTTTAATTTGCATCTCTCTGATGATTAGTGACGTTGAGCACTTTTTCATATCTCTTGGCCATTTGTGTGTCCTTTTTGGAGAGGTGTCTATTTAAGTCCTCTGCTCATTTTTTAATTTGATTCTTTGTCTTCCTTTTGTTCAGTTGTATGACTACTCTATATATTTTGGAAATTAACCCCTTATCTGATGTATCGTTTGCAATTATTCTCTCCCATATAGTGGGTTCCCTTTCCATTTTGATGCTTGTTTCTTTTGCTGTGCAGAAGCTTTTTAGTTTAATGTAGTATTAATTTTTTCCTTCGTTTCTCTTGCTTTAGACATTGTATCAGTGAAAATTCTGCTGCGTGTGATGTCTGAAATTTTGGTGCCTACATTTTCTTCTAGAATTTTTATGGATTCACAAGTTACATTTAAGTCTTTTATCCATTTTCAGTTTATTCTTGTGTATGGTGTAAGTTGGTGTTCTAGCGTCATTTTTTTTGCATGTAGCTATCTAATTTTCCTAACACCATTTATTAAAGAGTCTGTCTTTACTCCATTGTATGCTCTTGCCAACTTTGTCAAATATTAATTGAGCATAATGTCTTGGGTTAATTTCTGGGTTCTCTGTTCTAATCCATTGATCTAGCTGCCTGTTCTTGTGTCAGTACCAGGCTGTTTTGATTACAATGGCTTTGTAGTATAACCTGATATCCTGTATTGTGATCCCTCCTACTTTGTTCTTCTTTTTCAAGATTGTTGTGACTATTCAGGGTCTTTTTTGTTCCATATAAACTTTTGGAGTATTTGTTCTAGTTCCATGAAATATGCCGTTGATATTTTAATGGGGATTGCATTGAATCTATCTATAGATTGCTTTGGGTAGTATAGACATTTTAACGATGTTAATTCTTCCAATCCATGAACAAGGTATATGCTTCCACATTTTTGTATCTTCCTCTATTTTTTTTTTTCAATGTCCTATAGTTTTCTGCATGCAGGTCCTTTACTTCTTTGGTTAAGTTTATTCTAGGTATCTTAGTTTTTTTGCTGCAATGGTAAATGGGATTTTTTTTTTTTTTTTTAGTTTCTGTTTCTGTGAGTTCATTATAGGTGTAAGTGTAGCTATTGTTAATGCCAGCATGGAATTGGGAAATGAGAACTTGGGACTTGATAGGTCAGCAGGATTTCTGCAGGTGTTTGCACATCCTTAGTATGTATAGTAAGTAGCAAAGAGGAAAGAAAAAATAGAGGAAAGAGAAAATAAATATTTACCTGGATAGGGCAAAGAGGGGAAAATCCAAGTGTAAGTTGGCCTTAATTGATGTGCTTGGCCAAGGACAAAGAAAATAAAACACTTCCTGTATCTAATAAGGCTCAAGTTGGTCAACTTTTGCCAGTCACCACTCTCTAGCCTGGACTCTCTATCTCTCTCTCTCTCAGTTCAGTGTACTTTATTCATATTTCTTTCTTGAAAACAATCAACTGAGGAAATTCAGATGGAGTCTCTCTGTGACTTTTTAAGAGTGCATCAGGGTCATAAAAAAACAGGGTGGTTCTATCTATATGGAAATGTAGAATTCAAATATATCCATTCTAATAATCAAATTATAAGGGAAATTGTCCTCTAATAGGGAGCTAATGAAAGTTGATTCCTAAGGTTACCTGGAGCTGTAAGCAATAAGGAACAGATTTATAATGTGAAGCTTTTTTGTTTCCTCTTCTCCCCACTGCCCACCACCACCACTGTTCTTATGGTCTATGGCAATAACTAGATGGCCCAAGCTTGGATTAGAAACAACCACGGTTCTCATTTGACCAAACCTCCCCCACCATCCATCCATCATATCTCTCTCTCTCTCTCTCTCTCTCTCTCTCTCTCCCTCTCTCTGTCTTTCTCTCTCTCTCTCTCATTTTCATCTAAAGGTTTGCCCAAAGATGCTAAATTGACTGAAATTTTCTCCTTCTGTATATTGCAGAAATACTCCCTGTGGGACTATTGATTAGCCATTGAAACTGTGCTTTGGATAATGAGGAGACCATTAACAGGACACAGGAAAGCAAATTTGGCCTAATCAGGTTTTATATAATACATGGGAAGGGAGAAGCACTTTTTTTTTAACCTCTTAATTTTCTGGAAGTATTCCTTAAAAATGTGACATTTTAGAGCTAAACTATTTAAGAAGTTATGTATTGGTTACTGCAGAAAAAAAGTAGGCTTGAGAGAAGGAGAGAAATGAAAATAGATCCCTGTCTCCATGGTTATAACAAATTGTTTCCCAGATGAGAAAATAGAATAACCAGCCACACACCTCTGGCTGTGACCAAGCACAGATTTTTCTCACTAGTTTGTTGTCACGCTGATAGAAACTCACAACAGCCTAAACAGCTGTGCACAGCTGGCCCAGGCAAACATGGGCAATAACCCAGCCCTTCCACCAGCACGTTCTCCTAAACAACTAGGAAAGAACTTCTCCACAAGGCCATGTGGATAAACCCTCTTCAGACAGGGAGAAAGACCTTTACCTCTTCTGCTTGTAGACATGCTAAAACCCCTCCTCATAACAAGTAAGAATGTATCCTAGGAAGAAATGCCCACAGAACCAACACCAGACAGTATATTATGACAAATGGGATAAGAGTAACACTTTAAACATTAATGTAAACAATAATGCCCCAGAAGGTAGACATGAGATAATGGTGTGGCACAAGAACATGGAGACACTGTTAGGAGCCAAAGAGAACATAAGAACAATTATGTGGGTTATTTCAGAGATAATACTGCCCAATGCATATTTTGGACTGGTACAGTTTTTATATTTGGTTTTGTTTTCAATTTTGAATTTAGTCAGGGCCCCCATCCTCCAAATTCCCTGAAGATCCAACCATTTTTTTTTTATCATACACCTGGCCAGATTCACACATTTCTGTTACCTACCTCTTCTTTTAAGAATTTGAGACCCTGAGTTTGAGAGACAACTCACTCAGTGTAAAAAGTACACTGGGTACTTTTTAGAGCACATTTAAGATAAGTTATACCTTCCACTGAAAGCCACTGATAAAAGAATGAGGATTAAAGGTATCTTTCAGCAAGTACATGATTAAAGATTAAGACTAAGTCACCAAAGCTTGAAACAAGAACTCATGAGACATCTACAGATGAGCGTCTAGGCCCCCAGCAGTCGCCACTGGTGGCACGTGGCTATGGAGCAGTTGAAATGTAGCTCGTCCAAATGGAGATACACTGTCGTGCAAGATAAGTGCACACCAGGTTTTGAAGATTTAGTACAAAGAAATGCAAAATATCATATTAATCATCTTTATACTGATTACATGCTGAAATGACCATGTTTGGGCATATTGGAGTAAATATAATACTAAGATTCATTTTCCCCATTTATTTTTAGTGCAGCTACTAGAAAAGTTTGAGTTACATCTGTGGTTCCCATCATGTTTCTATGTACAGCACTGCTCTAGAGGGAACCATAACCGTTCCCCTGGTGCACAGACTTGTTAGCACCTTTTGGAACTTCCTTAGAGAAGAGGAACCAAAGGCTGATATAAAAAAAAAAAAAAAACCCACTATGTATAGCTTGTAGCTTATAATATAGGAGTGCAGTAAACTAAATATAGTCATCGCTATACAGAAGGGGTTCAGGTAGTCTTAAAGAGTTTAAAAAACAATGCTTTGCAGTCCGTATATGCAGATGCTTCCATTGAATGGACTCTGTTGAACTAATTTATAGTAATAATTATAGGATCTTAAGTAATGAAGCTCATTTAATCATCATAGAGGACAGGCCATCCTTATTTCTGTGGATTCTCTGGACACTGATGGGGAATAGACCTCAGCTCCTAAAATGATCCCCATGACCACTCTACAGAAACCATCCTGATAGAAAGGAAGAAGCACAGAAACTTCCAGTCTGACGATGGATGTTTGCATCCTGGCTTGACATTCCCGTGTGGCCCAAGAGACTTGAGTTAACCACTCTGAGACTCAGTCCCTTCAAGTCTAATAAAGTTGGGGAATAATGTCTATTCCATCGGGTTTCTATGAGGATTACAGGGGATAAAGTGTATAAGGGTGCTTTGCAGACTGTACAGTTTTTCCTAAAAGCTTGATGCTATTGATGTGAGTTGGAAGGTTTTTTTATTGTTATTATTATTTTTATTTATTATTGACAGTATTAAAGATGTCCCCCCATTTTTCCCTTCTTTGTCCTCCTCCATCCAGCCCCTGCCCCACCCCAGGCCTCCCCCACACTATTGTCTGTCGATGGGCTATGCCTATATACATATATGTTCTATATGTTCTTTGGTTAATCCCTTCCTGTCGCCCCTACCACCCTTCTCTCTGAGATCTGTCATTCTGTTCCACGCATCCATGCCTCTGGACCTGTTTTGCTCGTCAGTTTATTTTGCTCCACCACACCTTCCTGTGGGAGCAGAGCCCAGGGCATGTCTGCGATCATGGTCCTGTCAGGGGACGTGCTGCTGGACAAGCTGTGTTCACTCTGGCAGCCAGTCAGCAAGGCAACGTCTGCCTGACCAAACAAGACCGGCTCAAGGTTTGGAAATGCTGCACGGTAACCAGTTGTTCTGTCTTCTGTGTCAGACTCCTGATCAGATTAAATCTTCATTGAGTCGGACAATTTTTGAGGAGTTCTCCAGATTCTGTCGGTTGTTCTTACATCTTTCAACAAGCCTGCTTGTTCCCTTTCAGGGCACCAGTGAATGCGTCTCAAAGGAAGGCACCAGAGAACCTGCGCTGTTTGCTTTTTTTCTCTTGTCTGCTTTCAATCCTTTAAGCTTTGGATGTTCTCCTCCTCTCTCCCTGGGTCACAGTCTCCTCCCATCATAAAAATAAATACATTATCTGCAGATAATTCTAAGCTGGTCCTTCCTCGCTTCTCCACTACAAACAATTGTGCCCTGAGACAGTAATCATCACTCAAAGGAGATACTAGTAATTGTAAACTCTAAGTTCTTAGGGTGTTTAGGTGGGTGCTTTTTGTCATTTCCTTTGAATCTACTGGTTATAACAAGTAATAATTATTGTTTTTCTACATTAATGAATTTAATGTTAATTACTTTACATAAAGTACTCCGAGAGCCCCTTAAAATCATAAGAAAGTAACATAAGGCAGGTTCCTTATTCCCCCTAATAGACCTAGTATAGACTTCTTTCTTTTTTTTCTATCTTCATGATCCTCAGCTCCTTAAACACATCACTTTGACCAATTGTCAGGAGACAACTTACCTCCTACCCACAAATTTACCCAGTTATTAATTTTCATGTGTATAGAAATTTGCTGGTGTACCCGCGGGTGTGCCTCTTCCTGAAAGTCTTCACTGAGCCTTCCAAGAAGCTAGGTAACCTTACATAAGTTAGTTAACTTCTCTGTGTCCTCAGTCTTTGTGAAATAGAGATGTCAGTAGCTTCTACCTCAAAAACTTGTTGTGAGAATTAAACATCTTCTAGCACATTATACACACTCAATAAACAATAGACACTCCTATGATAGCAACAGAATATACCCCAAAACTCTATTAGATGCCCCTTCTCTACAGCTACCACATACTGTTTGCCTCTAACATAGCAATACTTAATCTTCTGTAGTAATCTGTATACTTGTCTACCAAATTAAAAATAATACTTACTATTTATTAAGAGTTTGCTATTTGCACTGAGTACTTGGCTCATACTAACTCATTTCATCCTGCTCAACCCTATGTGATATATATATTTTTTTTCAGCTGAAAAAAGTAAGACTTAGGTAGAGTCATATACCCAAGAGCACACACTTCATGAATGAGAGAAGCAGAACTTGAGCCAAAATCCCAAGCTACCCACCACTCACCTCACATGACCTCCTCCCTTGAGTGCCCAGTGTCTGGGTGCTCCCGTGGCTAGTACAGTGTCTGACACATAAGTTTACATTCACACCCAGCCGGTGTGCCACAGTGGTTGAGCGTCAACCCATGCACCAAGAGGTCGCCAGTTCAATTCCCTCTCGGTCAGGGCACATGCCCAGGTTGTAGGCTCAATCCCCAGTGGGGGGCATGCAGGAGGTGGCTGATTGATATTCTCTCTCATCGATGTTTCTCTCTCTCTCTCCCACTCCTTTCCTCTCTCTCTAAAATCAATAAAGGTAAAAAAAATTTTTTTAAATAAGTTTAAGTTTACATTCACTCTTTGGTTAAAGTAAATCTTTAATACAACACCTTTCCAAGGCATAAATGTTTTCGTGTTTGAACCAAATATAGTAAGACATACAAAAACTATTTGGTTTCACATGGATCTATGGGTGGCTTTTTAAAGGGTTAAGCTGACTGAGTTTTCTCATTTTAGAAGCACTGCCATATCCTTTTCAGGAAGGAAAAGACATAACAGGAATAAATTGTAGGCAGATGTCTCATTTCTCCAATTTATTATTCTGGGGTGAAAATATTGAGTGACATAATGCATCACAGGACTATCATGCCTAAGTATGGAACAATACATCAAACAAGCATGGCTCCTGGAAAAATGACCAAACTGGCCTTAGCTAAAGATGGATTAAGTTACTGGGATGTTTTAAGGTTATTAACATTATGGGGGATGGGAGAAATGTTTTAGGGAAGAAAGTATATTCCCCATCAGAAGGTAATATGTGTTTCAAATCAGGTGCAATGTAGGACCCCCGAAGAATCACAGAATAAAGATATCCTTCAATAAATTTAATCTATTGGGTTTTCTCCCAACAAATAGTTTCTGAAGTGGGGATCTCAGGGTTTTAAAAAAGGAAGCAGCAGAACTATGGGTCCATAGCTAGGCAAGAGAAAGTGTATAAAGGACCTTGAATAGTATGTCAAGGAGTTTGGCCTTCATCCAACAGACAGCAAAGTGTCACATCAGCTTTTTGGGGAAAAGAATGACATCAAGGTGACACATAATTCTAGGTGAAGTAAGGGGAATTGGAACAAGAGAGAAATTTAGAGGCACTAAAAATATAAAGGATGGAACAGATTGAAGGAGATATTCCGAAGGAAGAATGAACAGGACTTAAGGGCCTCTCGGATAAAAGAGGAAAGGAGACCAAGACAGGAGATGGGAGACAGGAAGAGAAACAAAAGAGGTTTGAGAGCGGATGGAAGATAATGGCCATTGGTGTGGTGATGGGGGTGGGGTGGGAGAACGGATGGAAAGAGAGAGACAAATGTAGTACCTTCCTCACTCTTAGACTGAGGGGAAAAGATAATCACTTCAGTCTTTGACATAGTAAAGTATCTGTGCTCTGCCCATAGCTAGCCCAATAAATCTTTGTTGCTGGTGTAGGAGATATTAGTGGAAATGGGAATTTAGAAACGAATCAGATACTATTTGTCGATATCACTTGCACCTTTGTGATTCATGGTCATTAACTTTGGATCTGTCCAGGCCCTGCTCCCACCTATAAACTCCTGTAGTACCAATGCCAGGGACTCTGTCTGGTGCCTTTTTGTGTCCCTCTAGAGAAAGAGGCATGGTTCCTAGTTTCCACCAAGTGCTCTGATAATAACTGTTATTTAATTTATTACTTTTGGGTGACGAACCTTACCTCTGAGACGCCCCCTCCTCCCATCTCTACAAATTCTCTATCACAAAAGTCTCTCCTTGGTCCTTAGATGCCTCTCCTTGAGCCAAGCAGGTGTATCAAACTAAATTGTTTTTTTTTCCTAATTGTTATTGCTGTTCTTATTAATACCTTTAAAAATATTATTCTCTTGTCATACTTTCTACAATATCAAGGAAAATACTTTTAGCACTCCAAGCTGGCCCACCAATTTCTTCTGCACACTGACTGCCCAAAGATGTATTTTGTTTAGCCTGTATAACCCTGTAAAAAATCCAATTTTTTGCTTTTTCTTTTAAAAATATCAGAAGAATTGGCAACACTGGGCTTATGTTCCTCTGAGCAGCTATCAGCAGGAACTGAGAAGCAGCAGTTCCCTTCGGACAGACAGGACGTAAGGCTTCCAGCTAGCCACAGTATCTACCACTCCTTTGTGCTTTGCCAAACCTCTTGCTCCTCACTCTTTAGTTGCCTGCTTGGCCCTGTGGGCATTTGACTTTGTCCCCTGTGTTAAGTTCTGTTCCGAGGGAAGAGCAGGTCTTCTCTGTTGTGGGTCTCAGGAGGCAGGAGATTTCCATCTCTGCACCTCGACCTTGTACCTCCCCATCCTTCTTCTGCTGTGATGTCTTTCTGGTTTTGTCTGTTGGTCTGATGTCTGACCCATGTCTGGTCCTAATTCATCACTGAGATGTACTAAGCCTCTCATTTGCCTGCAGTCAGATTCTAATTCTCTAATTGCTCTGATCATCCCTGATAGATTGAGGTCCAATCTGAATTACTCGCTAGGTTCTCTGTCTCATTCAACTTGGACTACTCCCATTCTACCAACCCATCCAAGACTTCTCTGCAATCCCGATCTGCTCCCTCCTACCTGCCCCACACTGTGGACGAGTGGCTGGCTGATGCAGAAGTACTTTCCTTCTATCGGTCATCCCTCTTGTTCCCCTCCCCCTCCGTGTGGCTCTCCCAGCCCTGTCCTCACAGCAGAGTTCAGAGAGGGGACTTAAAGACAAGAAAAGATTGATTAGTGTTCCCCAAATAGTACCAAATGAGGAGATTTTTTAAAGCCCTCTGGACTTTGTGCATCAAGGATATTTCATAGGCTTGACAAAGGCTTGTAGAATACATTTCATATAAGAAAGAAGTTGAAAAGGGCAAAAAAACCAGCTGCAAGTTTGACAAGAAGAAAAAGAAAAAGGTGTACACCAAAATATTGAGACTAAAAACCCAGAGAGTAAAGCTGCCTCTGACCTTTGTGCCTCCCCAAATGAAAAGCACGATTCTCCTCCTCCTCCCTCATCCCTGAGTTTGTCAAGCATGATTGATGACACAGCTTTTGCTAAGGACGCTGCTGAGATGTTTCCATATATAAAACAAAAGCTCACATAGCACTTACCTGCAGAAGAAATGCAGGCTACTGTAAAAGATAGAAGCCTGGCACCTGGCCAGTGTGGCTCAGTGGTTGAGCATCAACCCGTGCACAAAGAGGTCACTGGTTCGATTCCCAGTCAGGACACATGCCCAGGTTGTGGGCCCAATCCCCAGTGTGGGGCACGCAGGAGGCAGCCAGTCAATGTTCTCTCTCATCGATGTTTCTATCTCTCTCTCCCTCTCCCTTCCTCTCTCGCTAAAAATAAAGAAAGAAAAAACAAAAAGATAGAAGCCTGGCAATTAACAAGAAAGGAGTGAAAGGGTACACCACTGCTGGCAGGACAGCACGCACCTACTGATGATCCCTGTTACACTTCCCCATACAGGCCCTGTCCGGAAACTTTCCAGGGCAAGAATCGGACACAAGGTACATTCCCTACCACTCTCCAAACAAACTCCCCAGTCTGAAAAAAGAAGTGAGTTGTCTTCCTTTCTAACCAGTCCTATCAAGTAGCTTCCAGGCCTATACTCCCCTTCCTCAATTACAACTGACCCCTCATTTTTACCAGCCTAAATCCTACCCATCTTTTAAGACCTGACCTGAATGTTACGCCATTTTTCAACTATCCCAATCTACTATGCCCTCTTCCTTGTCTAATCTGCAGTAAACACAATCTGTACCCCCATCACTCACTAACTAGATTAGAAGCACCTCAGAATCAATGCAAACACCTAAATGGCTAACATTTAAGTAGGTCTCAATTATTGAAACTAATATAGCACTCTGTTGTATTCTTAATTACCAATTTCATTTCTTATACGTTTTTTAACTCCAATAAAATGATAAGTTCCTTGAGGCCAAGGATCATGACTTATTATATTTCTTGATCCATCTAAGTGATACCAAGCCCACAGTAGGAAATATTCATTTGATAGAGTTTGTTGATTGACTAAAAGGGATTGAAACTTTCAAAACAAGTGACTAATTCCAGTGTCACACATTCCTTCACCTGAATAGAAAATATCACTTTATGGCTGGAACAAAATTGTGTAGGCTATGGACTGCCCCAAGGCTATCCAATGCCATAATTTTCCTAAGCTTCAGGGTAAACCCCTGAGTTTGCTTCTGGGATTTTCAAGTATCACCTCAAAATGAATGACTGGCATCTGAGCAGCCATCCTGTGGATCTTACTTCAGAGTTCTCCAGGCTTATCCTCCAAGGGAAGGGCATATCACACTTAATCAGTTTACACGTCAAAAGAGAGTTTTGTTTTTTAAACGCCTTTGCTCTGAGTTCCACCTGGGACTTGCAAATCCATATGAGATCTTGATTTGCACATCATTGTTGGATGCAAGATTCTGTGATGAGAGCTCAGCTGTCAATGGGAAGTGAAGCAGGATGTCAGCCTGCTCCTCCTTGCCTGCCCCTCACCCCCACCTTGAATCTCCTGGGCAAGCAGATTCTGGGAGAAAGCAGTGGAAATAATCAGATAGGATTTGAAGGCCTGGATAAGAATCCATGTGTAAAAAGAAAGACTGTCATTAGGTTGTTTTCCTATCTGTAACAATTGCTCTAAGACAATCAGCTTTAAGTAATAGGTTTTTGAAAACCAAAAAATTTAGATATAATTTTGTATAAGCAAATTATTTGTGTGCACAAAACTATTTTCTCACACAAACAGTATTTTCATGTGCAAATTAGTCTGTCAGAGCTACAGCTAATTTAGCAGCATGTAACTCAATGCTTTTTGCAAGCACAAATGGGAAGTGATACTGGTGTGGCTACAGAGAACTTCGAAGACGGTGGCCGGTAGTCAGCAGAGCTGTTTGCCTACAACTGGGTGGCTCAGTCTCCAGGACATGCAGCAGCTCTCTTGAGAGGTGAAGTGGACAAAGTGTCTGAAGTGAATATGTTTTTGTTACCAGTGATGTAGGCTCTCAGTTCTTGAGTTCCACAAAGAAAGAATTCAGAGCCAAAAACTCTAATGCAAAAGGAAGTTTATTTAGCATGCAAAGTGAAAGTACACTCAAAGCGCCCTGGCCAGTTTGGCTCAGCAGTTAGAGCATCAGCCTGTGGACCAAAGGGTTTTGGGTTTGATTCTCAGTCAAGGGCAAGTACCTGGGTCGCAGGTTCAATCTCCGGCCCCAGCTGGGATGTTGCATGAGGAAACCAATTGATGTGTCTCTCTCCCATAAATCTCTCTCTCTCCCCTCTCTCTCCCCCCTCACCCCTTCCACTCTGTCTAAAAATTAATGGAAAAATATCCTCAGGTGTGGATTAACCAAAAAAAAGTACACTCAAAGAGACGATTCGAGCAGGCTACTCAGAGAGCTGCCTGGCCTTTTACAAAGAAAGTCACAGAGACAGAAGAAGTGAGCCAGCTGGGTTGTGTGGACTCAGGAAACAAGTTACAGAGGTAAAAGAAGGGCTCTTACAGACAGATTCAAGGGGTTAGCCCATAATGAGCTGCCACTTCCCGCTGCTCCTTTAGTTGAAAGTCTTGTGGGGGACCCTTAAAGCTTAGGAGAAAGGTCCAGCTGGTGTGGCTCAGTGGTTGAGCATCGACCCATGCACCAAGAGGTCGCCAATTCAATTCCTGGTCAGGACACATGCCCAGGTTGTGGGCCCAATCCCCAGTGCGGGGCATGCAGGAGGCAGCTAATCGATGTTCTCTCTCATTGATGTTTCTGTCTGTCTCTCCTTCTCACTTCCTCTCTCTCTAAAAATCAATCAAGGAAAAAAAAAAACCTAAGGAGAAAGAAAGCAAAAATATACACCTGAAGAAATAAGGTGAGGGCATGCTCTAGAGTGAGAGTGTGCACTGAGTCCTTTATCTTAAGGGTTTTTATCTGTTTCTAAAGGCTGGAATTTTAAGGGAAATCTCAGGGGAGGATCTATGCTGATGTATCAAAATGAGCATATAGGTCATTCACCTACAAAGAATGTCACTGAAGAGGGAGTGGGACTGAGGCAGGTATGCCCCAGCACAATCTGGAATGTGTAAGACAAGACCTTGTGATTTGTTATCTGGCTGTAAATGTCATGACCAGTGTGTCCAGCTATTTCTCTCAGTTTCCCCATTCTACTTGCCAAAGAATGTTCCTAGCTCCTTGCTATCCTGCCTCATTTTCAAGCAAGTTATTAGTTGACTGACTACAGCAAGTGTCCTCTGCACCACCTAGGTTTACTCCAGGCTCAAACTCACATACACCACCCAAGTTAGTACCTTGACAGAAGAAACAGTCCAATGAGCTGCTCTGTTGGGTAAGTGTAATGGCTCTAAGTCCCTCTGCCATCCTAGAATCTGAATTAAACCGGAAATCAGCAGCACACTGAAGTTGGGTACTTGAGAAGAGTGTAATAAAGACACTGTTTGCAAAGGAGTGGGCAGGGATTAGGAAAGGCAACAGGGACCTTGGGACTAGTAAGTGGTTTCAATCTCTAGTCCTAAAGGGCAAGGGAGTGGGCCAGTTACAGAACCTGGAGAGAGAGCTCTAAAAAGAAGACTGCCCAATAGTCGTGTGGCCTTTCAGTTAATAAAGGCAGCCAACCTATCATGACCCTGATGGAGAAAGTCAGAGGGATCAATACTCTGACTTCATTCTTCTTTCTCCAGTGTCTTGCCAGTATCCCCCATTGACCAACCTCAGCTGGAAGGCAGAAGGTCAAGGTATCTCTTGATTCTATCAATATTGGTCAACCACTCAAGCACACGGCAGGGCTTAGGACAGAGGTGGAGGCACAAACCAGAGATATATTGCACAGGTTTCCTGGAGCTAAGAATTCTGCAGCAATTAGACACTTTCCTTTATTTCATAATTCAGTATTTCTAGGCCTTGGGCACCAGGACTTCTCTGAGAGCCATATCCTAATTATCCCTTGCCCAGCACTATTCCCCAGCCTCAGTGGAAATTCTCATGATTAACAATAGCTACCTTAAACCTATAAGAATCATTCTTATGACCTCAACAAGTTTAGTGACTAATGCTAATATGGAAATAGTGGGGTTCATCAGTGGTTATGGAGTTGATCAGTTTAGTTTCCTCCCTAATCCAAAGCCACTAGTCCAAAGCCACTGTCTATATAACATAAGTCAATATGAACAGAGACCTCTTCTTCTAATCCATCTCTACTTCTACATAGCATGTTTCCCAACATATGTTTCCCTGTGCTCATTAGTTTCACTCTTTTTGTATTTAACATCATTAAGCATCACACAGTTCAGATTTAATTGTTCAGAAGTTATTTGATGTGTGTTATTTTTTCTCCCTACCTAAACTACAAGCTCCATGAAGGCAGAGGACACGTATGACATCTATTCAGGTATCTATTAGGGTCTCAATAAGTATTTCTCTGTTGATTAATTCCCAAGAAATTTGCAAGTCCTGGTAACCAGCATTTATAGGACATTTTCTATGCATCTAGAATTCTGACAAACTGTAGACTACTTGCTACCAAAAGACAAGTATACTTCATCTCAGGACCTTCCACAGTGAGTAGCACATAGCCTTTCTACATAGTAGCAATTACTCTTGAAGGTTACAGGATAGAGATGGAAGGAAGGAAGGAAGGAAGGAAGGAAGGAAGGAAGGAAGGAAGGAAGGGAGGGAGGGAGGGAGGGAGGGAGGGAGGGAGGGAGGGAGGGAGGAAAAGGGAGGGAGAGAAGAGAGATAGCTAATGTGCTCTTTGTTGGTAAAGACACTCACTGCATTAGGTACAAAGTGAGCAGAGTTGCTGAAAAATAACTTGATCCATAACCTAACACGTATAGTGTTGCCTAGCTGCTGTGAAGGTAATTGGCCTCTGGGTGTTTAGAAAATGTTTTATGCATAATAAGCCAACTTGATATGGGTGATGCCATGATTCAGATATGTGTGTTCTAGGAGTCATAAAAAGATATCAAATACATCTATAAACAACTTCTAGACATTGTGCAATAAAGAAAACTTCCTGACATATTAGTCACAGCCTCAGAATATAAAGCTAATCATAGACCAACTCACCATTTTCCCCTGCAAACACAGGGGGGAAATGGTGTTATATTTAAATTAATCAATATAACACTAATAATCTGAAAGTTTAGGTAAAAAATTTCTTAAGAAAGATATTTTTAATTTATTAAATTATTAAAATTTATTACATTTTTATTATTTTATTATTAATTTTTAAATTTCATCATTTTATTTTATGTACTAATTTATTTCATTCATTAATTAATTTATTTATTAAATTGCATTATATTTTTTAAGACATAGGTTCATCTCTCGATTTCATTTTGACCCTGACAACACAATCTCTGAATTGAATAGCAGTGCTGAGAACTTGCTTTTCCTTAGGCACAAGACTTGTCAAAACAGCCAAAACAATTTCAAGCAAACTACATGTGAAGACAAATGTTTTCGAGGGGGTGGCAAAGAACCATTCATATGGGGATCTTTCAGCCAGTATTCTCTGAGACAGTCAGTATTTCATGCAACTCTATTCATTCCAATATATTTGATAAATTAGTTGTACAACTAAATGCCCTTTTATTTATACACCTTGGTAAGGCTTTATGGAAACAAACTGCAAATCAGAAAGCAAGCATTTTTGTCAGGCCATGTGTCAGAAGCAGTTGTTAAAATAACAGAAGGTCCACGTGACTTGAATGGGCCACATGTTCACCACCACTCCACAACTTAAAATCCAGATTGGATCCACTTAATAAGAGGAAATGGTTTAAATGTTGGGAATGCAAGAGTTAACAAAACAGACAAGAAGCCCTACCAAAGTTTTTATTCCAATCTATATAGGTGACTGTCTTTTCACACAAAAGGTTAACAAAGCCAGGTATACTCATCTTATCTCTGCTCTTTCCACCAGAACCATGACACTGACCTATAGTACTAATCATCTGAAACAAGTTCTAGACATGGACCCTCTCTCACTGCCCACCTTGGTAATTCAATATCATTCAGAATTACAACCCACATCCTGGTCAGTCTTATCCAGGATCTACAGGGTCTCCTGACATAGGTACAGATTCTTGCCACCTCCTTCTGGACAAGTGTATGTGTGTTTACTGTGTTCACTGAAAGGCAGTCAGTATTGCTTGTTTTGTTTTGTTTCTTGTTGTTTGGAGCAGGGAGGTGTGAGGATCAGTGTGATGGGTAAGGCAAAGCAAGAAAAGTTCATCATTATAGCTGCACTGTCCGATATGGTAGCTCCTAACCATATTGTTACTATTAATATTTAACTTAAATATATGTACCCCTATGTTCATAGCAGCCCTATTTACAATTGCTAAGATCTGGAAACAGCCCAAGTGTCCATCAGTAGATGAGTGGATAAAAAAGCTGTGGTACATATACACAATGGAACACTATGCAGGTTTAAGAAAGAAAGATCTCTTATCATTTGAAACAACATGGAGGGACCTGGAGAGTATTGTGCTGAGTGAAATAAGCCAATCAGAGAAAGACAAATATCACATGTTCTCACTTATTAGTGGAATATAATGAACAATACAAACTGATGAACAGAATGGACCAGAGACACGGATGTGGGGTACAGACTGACACAATTCAGAAGAGGGGGATGGAGGGAGGGAAGAGATAGACCACAGAACATATACGCATATATGAGTAACCAATGGACATAGACAACAATGCTGGGGAGAGGGGATCAGGAGGAGGGTGTCAATGGGGGAAAAATGAGAAACATCTATAACAAAAATTAATTAATAAAAATAAATAAAATAAAATAAATTTTAAAATGTAGTTCTTCAGTTGCACTGGCCCCATTTCTAGCCCTCTATAGCCATATGTGGTTAGTGGCTATAATACTGGACAGCAATGACATAGAACATTATTTTTACTATCATAGAAAGTTCTTTTAGACAGCGCTATGCTTCAGTATGTTACTAACCCCTCTGGTAATCTATCCTCCTGGCTCAAATTGTTTTACCATTTATCTAGATAAGCGTTTATATTCTGCCTGGCATTTTTATCCTTCATTGTGTCTCAAGAGACCATCATGTTTATGCACAGCTAATGCTTTTTACACTTTCCTCTGTATGAAGTTTGTTCTTAATATTACCTTGGATACTAATTAAGTGGGATTTGGAAGTGAGAACACATTGGCACTGTTAAAGTTAATGGCTTAATCCTTTAGCACAGGAGACAACTTCAAGAGCTTGTTTGAAAAATTTTTATTGACGCATAGGGAATGCTCTCTTTCATTATCTGTGAGCACTGCCTATTCTGCTCTCCTTAGGAACTCTGCCACCTGTGTGTCCTGCCAGTAACTGATCCTTAGAAAGTGCTTCTAGGTCTTCAGATTTCTTATCAGAAAAGTAAACTGTTAATAAAAGAGAAAGGTTATTTTTCCAGATAATCCTAGAATCACCAAGATCTGGACTTGATTTTTAATCTATTTCTTAGAAATGAACTTGGAGTAAGCAGTTTATTTTTTTATTTAGGAAGAATATAGGTAAAAGATAAACAAAAGCAGTGAATGGTACATCAAAAAATAACTTCACTGGCTGCCAGGGGCTAGGCAGCAGGGGAAAATAAATAAGGAGAGGTTAATAAATGAATACAAACTTTCATTTATAAAATGAATAAGGCCTAAGGATCTAATGTATAACATGATGACCATAGTTGATAACTTTGTATTGTATCATTGAAATTTGCTAAGAGAATAAAACTTAGTCACACACACACACACACACACACACACACACACACAGGATTGTAAACTATTTCACCACATTGGTTAAATAAAGTGCTATTAATATTTTTTTAATAACTTCACAACAGATAGTTAGAATAATTCCAATTCTTGTATTTACCAGATTGAAACATTTCCAGAGAAAAAGAGCTGGGGTTTTTTTTGGGGGGAGGGGGTGGTAGTTTTATGATGGCATTTTTTTTTTAATCTCTAAATAGTTCAATCTGTATTTTGTAAAAGCAATGATATTCTCTAACATAATCACAATACACATATCAAAATCAGGAAATTAACATTGACATAACACTATTATCTAATTTGCTTGCTTTATTTAAATTTCATCAATTCTTTCACTAATATCCTCTGTAGCAAAAAAAAAAAAAAAAAGGAAAAAGAAAGTTTGGGTTTTTGTTTTTTGTTTTTTTTCTGGTCCAAGATCCAATCTAGGACCATGTATTGTATTTAGTTGTCATGTCTTTTTAATCTTCTTTAATCTGGAACAATTCCTTTTTCTTTGTTTTGATTTTTTAAATATATATATACATTTCTTTTTTATTGATTTATTGGGGTGACATTGGTTAATAAAATTATATAGATTTCAGGTGTATAATATATCATCTGTATACTGTACTGTGTGTTCACTACCCCAACTTTATCATGTCTTCTGTTGTTCTTTTCTTTTCAAAACTTGGCTTACACGTGGAATACATGGGATGTATTAATCATGATAAAAATCTCAGATGCTTTCTAGGTATTGCTGGTAACATAGATGAGTGAAATGGTCCAGATTCAATCTACAATCTGAGGTAGATTGAAAGGTGCATGTCACCACCAAACAAGTACATATATAACCCTAGTTTGATGCACTGTGTTGCCAATTTGTGGACTCTGGATCTCACAGCATCCTTTTTCATTGTTCTACATGTCTTAGTTTTTGTTCTGCAATTAACTGATGTCATTACTTGAGAAAAAGCATCGTGTCTTATCCATCTCTTGTATCCTTCACAGTGTCTAGTACAGACATAGGAAGAGCAAATGCTCACCAGGGATTGCTAATTGTTAGTTAATGTAATGGGCAGAATAAAGCCTCTCCCCAAAGATGTCCACATCCTAAACCCAGAACGTATAAATGTGTTATGTTACATAGCAAAGAGGAATTAAATTTGCAAATGGAATTAAGATGGCTGATCAGCTGACCTTAAAATAGGCAGATAGTCCTGGATTATCAGTGTGTCCAATGTAATCACAAGGGTCTTTAAAAGGGGATGAGAGAGGCAGAAGAAGAGCCAGAGTCAAAGAAGGAGAAATAAAGATGGAAGTAGGGGTCTGAGTGATGTGATGTGAGAAAGTCTTGACCCACTGTTACTGGCTTTGAATGTGGAGTAAGGGAGCCACAAGCTAAGCAGTGATGATGTCCTTCAGAAGCTGGAATGGCACGGAAATGGATCCTTTCCTAGAACCTCCAGAAACAGATAGATATCTGCCAACACTAATTTAGTCCAGTTATGACCCAGGTTGGCCTTCTAAGCCATAGATTTGTAGGACAATAAATCTGTATTGTTTTAAGCAACTAAGTCTGTGATAATTTGTTACAGTGGCCATAGAAAACTAATACAGTTAAGATGCTTCTTTCTCTTTGATTTCGTAAAAAAGATGTGTCAATTCTTTATACTTAGGACTTCTAACCATCACCAGATATTCAATTGTCTATGGAGAGTACAACGTTGACGGAGGTTTATGCCAAAATAAAATTTGGAATTTTACCCAAAGGAAAAGCTTCTTCATCATTTTAAAATAGTGTCTCACATCCTACCTCTAGTGATCTGCTTATTCAAGAAAATTTACTGTCCACTTAAAATTCCCTTGTGGGTGTGGGAACTTGATACCACGTAAACATTTATTTGCTGTCATCTCTCTCCCAGGACCAAGCACCAGCTTTGCACATGGGATTACAAAATTGATCATTATGAAACAGAATTTAAAGAGCCATGATTAGCAGACTAATTGTTGACCAGTAGTTCTATTAGATTTCTTTCTAAAGCAACCTTCTCCTCTGCTCTTGGCTCAAGGTAATCAGACTCTTCCTTTTCTATTTATCTGAAGTCCTTAAAGTGTTTCTTCAGACTCCACTAGTCACTCACTGGTATGACAATTTTCACTAGAAAGCTGGAATCTGATGCTTTTGCCACAGGGCAGGGAAGGGAGCTAGGCAGACTTGGTTGTGTTGTACTATTTTCTTAGCTTCTCTGGAGAGAAGAGAGAATGGCTAAACAAGGAGAAATGGCTACTTATCAGAGGATGAAGAACTTGATTATCAAAATAGATTGGTTAAATTTTATTTTAAGGGAGAAATTTCTTCATGGGATGGCATGTTGTACTAGAAGATGTCTAAGATCTTTTGTAGCAGAAAAATTCTTAAAATACCTCTGAGCACCAGAAAATCATGCATTTCATGCCATCGTTCTGGCAGCCTATACCTCCCCTCTACCTTCTCCCACATAGTCCTCTCACCCTCACAGTGCTAGCCCTCAGTCAGGACTGGACTGCTTCACACCACGGCTAGTTCAGGAGTCCCTTCTCAGTTACCTTCTTTGCTGCTCACGTTTGTAAATATCTTCCCTTCTTTGGATAAAATCTACCAGACACCTGACTGATGAAAATACCTCTAGTCTATACTCATGGAATTAGTGTAATATGTAACTAGCCTGTCCCCTATTACTCCTGGTCTGCAAGTACCCATAGATTTCCTATGGATAACTTCCTTCAGCCTAACCCAATTAGAAGCCAGGAGACAAGGGAGCTGGGGATTCAGGCCACAGAAGGCCGCCTCCCTTAGCAAAGAGCAGGGCAGAAAAGTAATAAATGGATTTAAGAAGGTGGAAATTAGACAGAGAATTGCTTGCACAGGGTTTCATCAGGACAACCAGGAGTCATACATGTTCACTTTAGGTATTTATTGAAACCCTAACTCATTGGCTAAACTCCTCTTGTGTTTGGGGTGCATTCTGCAATTGCTCCCATCCTTTTTTTCTGTTTTTCTTCCAGGTCTTATTGAATGACTACTTTCTCCTGGATTTATTATGTCTTTTCATTTCTACTACATAAATTGTGTCTTCTTTCACCTATAATAGATTCCCATTCACATCCTTACTGTCTGTCTATTCAACATTGACAAGTACCTTTAGCAAATGGTAAGTATGCAATAAACATTAGCCGTTTTTATTTCTGTTTAGCCATGGACATCTGATTAAATAAGGGAAGGCTTTGGCAATAACAAGGATATTTATAGATTAAAATAAACATATATCTGGTTAATCTGTTAAAATTTTGAACAAGTTAATCAACATTGCAGAAAGCGATGAGACAACGTGAGAATGTGGGTCTCTTCACAGGAAAACTGCCATGTTTCTTCAGCAAGTCAGTGTGGGGTACAGAGGGAGTGGAGGGGACTTTCCCTATCAGGAGTCAGCAAACTTCTTCTCTAAAAGGCCAAATAGTAATATTTTAGTCTGTGTGGGTCACATGACATCTATCACAACTGCTGCCAACATTCTTAATTCTTGGAAGCCTTTAATTTGCTATAATTATAAGAACTCACTCTCTCAGCAATAACTTAAAACTGCACTGTTTTTACTAAGATTTTCATGGAAATATCCCTATATGATAAATAAAGGGATTCAAATTTCTCCAATTATTTAGAGCAACATGAAAAGAATGTCAAAAGATGTTAAATTAAAAACAAGATCTGTGAGTCAGAACTGAGAACAATTTCATACCAGTGATCTCAGAACTAAAGATGTAACAAAAAAGAGAGGTCCGAAACAAAATCAGTTGAGAAAATGTGGTAAGATGAGCAATCAGCTTTGGAGGAAATATCCTTCACTCAATCTAGACTGAGGGTGAGAGAAAAAGAAGAAAAGAAAAGATAGAAGTCATTCAATCAAAATAGTAGAGGAAAATATGAAGGATCCTTAGTCTAGCTTTTTGTGCACCAAACTCACCACTTCTGTATCACCCACTTTATCATAACCATACTTTAATTATTGGTAGGTTTTTGTAATGACATTTTCAAAGTGAATCGTGATTTTAAAGTTGTTTGTACCAGTTCCAGATTGTTTAGAAAAAAATGCTATGCAAATCCAAGATATACATGAATATAATCAGTGATGCCTTCCATAAATTTTTTAGAAAACATTTTTTCTTTATTGATTTTAGAGAGACAGGAAGGGAGAGGGAGAGAGAGACAGAAACATCTATGAGAGAGAACATCGACTGGCCACCTCCTGCATACCCCCCACTGGGGATCAGGCCCACAACCTGGGTATGTGCCCTGACTGGGAATCGAACCGGCAGGCAACCTCTTGGTTCATGGGTTGATGCTCAACCAGTGAGCCACACCAGCTAGGCGCCTTCTGTAAATTTTAAGATTACAAACAAATGCTATTATCCATTGGGTGAGTTACCCTTCCTCCCTAGGAGACACTGAAGAAATTTTTCAAATGTAATATAATATTCATTCCCTTTCCTTCTATGTGTTAGCTTCAACCCAAGTCTAAAAGTTGGCTGAGTACATACACACACACACACACACACACACACATTTAGTTAAATAAAAACCTATTTTTATTAGACACAAAGTAGATGGTATGATTTATATACTTGTGTTTGGTTGTATTTATATACACCTACTCACTAAATCAGGTCCTCTCTTATTTTTGCTGCATTTTTCCCAAAGCCCTCAATTTCTCATTATTCTTCTGAAGGGCTTCAGTAGAATTTAGTAGTAATCAGATAACTCCACTGTTTTTGTAGCTATCATTTCCCCATATCACCTGCAATGACATTCCCCTCCACCAGGACATTTCTAACATCTCACCAGTAAAAACATTTGCAATTGGGCCATCATTTTGTTCTAGGGGAATCCATTTCCAACCTACCACTCAGGATAGCATTTGCTTTGCCCACCAGGAAGTGAGCAAGCCAGTCCCCAATCTACATCTTACTGCCTACTTTCTCAGACCACTGTCAGTACCACATACATTAGTTTGGGTCTTCTGAGCAACAAGACAGGACTAGAAGTACAAGAGAGGTATTAGGGAAGGAACAGGATAAGGTGGGAGAACCTTCCAATTAGGATGCAGGTCTGAAGCTGTGGAAAGAGAAAGAGAAGGAAGGAGGATTGGGCAGGAAGTACCTTCAACTGCCACATGATTCTGAGAAAGGTTTAGGCAGTCTATTGGAATGTCCAAAGCCAAAGTCCTCTCCTGGAAAGTCCTATAACATTTCCACAATGAACTTGCTTTAAAATACTGGCTATGTTCACTCAGTAGCCAGAAACAGCCCACATAAATGTGGTTGGGGCATGAGTGTGGAAATGGATGAAGAGGGACAGGACCTGGGGTCATCATATGCCACGCACAACAAAATATCTGTGTGGCATATTTTCACCTTTTTCCCTGACTATTCCCCCAAGACGATCAGCACCACCAAAATACACATCTAATTTTAGAGGAAAACCAGATGAAGACAGTATCAGTGAGCCAGTATCTGGAAGTACCTGAAAGACCTTCTTCGTTCATTCAAAAGTTTCTAATCGTCTATTTGCCTCATGGAATTCTATTAACCCCAGGCTAAAATAGACCTATTTCCACATGAATAGTATGAATGTTTAATTATTCTCTCAAGTGTATTTACATTTTATGGCTGTTCTCTCAGTGAACTAAGGGATAGTTAATGTAGAGGAATAATCTTAAAAAACTAACCACTATAAAACTAGACTCTGTTTTGCATTGCCACAAACATACTATCCAACCTTTGGGAAGTTAAGTAAAATCAGTGGGACTCATCGGGGGATCAACATTAAGTTAACAAAACTAAGTTACTGGCACTGTGCTCATTGGGAGGATAGAGTCTCTGACCTTTAGGAGTTCAGTCATATCTCTAGTCATGGCAATTAAAAATGTTTCCAGACATTGCCAATGTCCCCTGGGGGAGAAGTCTCTTTCCTCCCTTTCTTGTGGACCACTGTCCTACAGAGAGACAATTATAGACTGAATATAGAACTGACAAGGGCTTAGAAATTATTCAATCCTGCTATCTAACTTTCAAAAGAAAAGAAAGTAGCCCAGCCAGTGTGGCTCAGTGGTTGAGTATCGACCCATGCACCAAGAGGTCGCCAGTTTGATTCCCGGTCAAGGCACATGCTCAGGTTGTGGGCCTGATCCTCAGTGGGGGGCATGCAGGAGGTGGCCAGTCGAAGTTCTCTCTCATTGATGTTTCCATCTTTCTCTCCCTCTCCCTTCCTCTCTCTCTAAAATCAATAAAGAAAAAAATTTAAAAAAAAAAAAAAGAAAGTATATGACTTGCCCATGTTCAACTAGTTAATGACATGGCCAATGACTACATACAAATCTATCATCTCCCTGGACAACTAGAATAGACCATTTGAAAACTAAATACTTCTAGGAGTATTAATTAGTTTTTAGAGCTTTTCACTCACATACTCAGACAACTCAAATAGAGCACTGCACGTTGACCCAGTTTTCTTATCCTTGTGTGGTTTTTAAGGGTTCATTCTTCAGAGCTTTTGTGGGTAACATTGCCTCATAGAGTAGTTGTCAGAAAAGCATTTCTGCTAATTACCAGCGGTGACATGACAGAGATATATGGAGCCATGTCAGTAACTCCCACCACACCAATCTTTCTCTTTCTTCTTGAGCTGAAGTGCCTTGTTACGTTTTGGGCACAGGGCACAGGGACTGAGAAGTCCTTCCTTTCCAGACAAGGAGATCATTCCTTGAACATCCTCAGAGATCTGATCATTAATAAGCCACCAGTTGCCATGGGGTTGGTTGGTTTTGTTAATTTGCAGTTCCATTTTTACTGAATAGAAAAGTAATATCAACAGCAGTCATAGAGATTTCTGTGTTGCTACACTCTCAATTCTTACTTGTATTTAAAGGCATAACAATGTCAGTAGAATTAATTAAGTTGCTGTCACTGTTTCTCTCTAGAGATCACTCACTCACACAGTCCTGTGTTAACACATTGAGATCAGCAGAATACACATTTACATATGCACCCACCTACACATGAAGGAAAATATGCTGATTTTTTTTCCCATTGGTAACTTTTGTCTGTGGTTTTTGATCACTTTAAAAACATATTTAAAAAATACAGGGAATCTGAGCCTACTAAACTTTCTCAAAATGTTACGTGTGAAGCACGCTGAGTAGTCTGCTTCAGTCCTGGAAATTTACTAAATGATTAATCAACAAGCTAATCAAATTTTTATCTATAATTCAAGAAAAATAAGATGCCATATCCTATTCAATTTATCTCGTATAGCTAGGCTAACACCAGGAAGGGAGGGACAGCATGATGTGGTGGGAGGGCAGGGTTCCTATTTGACTTTGCATTCCTGGCTTACCTACTATGCGGCATTAGGCAAGTCTCCACTGGTTCATCTGGGCTGAGGAGGTGTTGTGAAACATGTGTGATTCTATGTAGTAAAATGTGGTGCCCAGGAGATGCTAAATAATAATTTACTTGCTCCCTGTTGCATTTCCACAAGTAGACCCAACTGAAAGGGTAATGCTCATGTCTGAGATGCTGCAGGTTTCTCTGTAGAATTACCAAAACTCCTTTGATTGTAGCCCCCATCATAAAACCTGGCACCCAGTTTTTCATTTAAAACTATTTCAAAGTATGCTCCATTGCAGCTCCTCCAGCCCTTCATGCATACTGCAGATACTGGCAGGGGAGCCTAGACATTTCCCCTCTTACACTGCTAGCTTTCACAGGTAGACCTCTGGGCTCTGCTTTAAGAACAACAATATGCCAAATCAAACATCACCACCTCAGCCCCAGAAGTTTGTCACCAGCTACCTCTGACTGGCAGAGATTCACCCAGGAGTGGGATCTTCTGTGGCCTCAAAGGATAAGGTATCTTTTCTTTTATGTGACTTGACTTCTGCCCTGTAATCTAGGACAGCCTCCATTTGCAGACTCCCATTTGCAAGAAATAAGACAGATACAATATGTCAACATGATCGTTTGCCTTCTATGTCTGTGAGGCAGAGTTATCATTATAAGTAATATACATTGCTCATTGATAATATGGCTGCCATTATGATAAGTATCTTTCAAATTCTTCATCATCTGATGCTCACAACTTTCCTATGAGGTAAGTACTATTATATGTACTGGTAGAAGGCATACCATTTTTTTATTATTATTATTTTAGAGAGAAATAAAGGGGGAGAGAGCCCTGGACAGTTTGGCTCAGCAGTTAGAGCGTCGGCCCACAGACCAGAGAATCCCGGGTTCGTTTCCCGCTAGGGGCACGTACCTTAGTTGCAGTTTGTCCCCAGCCCGGGGTTGGGGTTGTGTGGGTGGCAACCACTCGATGTGTCTCTCTCACATCGATGTCTCTCTCTCTCTCTTCCTCCCTCTCTCCCTCCTGCTTTATCTGAAGATAAATGCAAAAGTGTCCTCAGGTGAAGATAAAAAAAAAAAAGAAAGGGAGAGAGAGAGAAAAATATTGATATGACAAAGGAACATCAATTGATTGCCTCCGAAAATCACCCCAACCTGGGATTGAACCTGCAACCTTTTGGTGCACAGATCGATATTCCAACCAACTAAGCCACCTGGCCAGTGCAGAAGGCATATCACTTTTAAAAAGAGAAAGCAGGCTATATTTGCCCAAAAGCTCTCGAGTTTTCTCAAATTATTTATTTTAATCACCATTAAAACAGGAGTATCAGAATCAAGGTTTCCAGACCCATATTCCTGAAGCAGAGAAGAACTGTAGAGGTTAATCAACCAACACCACTCTAGCTAGCCTCATTTTACAGTGTACAAGTGAGGTCCACATCTTTGGAGTGCTTTCCACATGGCCAGAGAACTGGAAAGAGGTAAGGCAGGACCCACCCTCTGGCTTCCAACAGCTATCTGACTCCTAGTTTCTACGATACTATGCTGTCAATCAATAGCAGATTCCAGCCCATTCCTTTATTTCTTTAGTCCTCATCTCATTCCCATGTGGTGACCGTGTTCCCAAACTCATTGGGATGAGCGTGGCTGGGACCATGGTAGAGTGGGCAGGGAGTTGCCCTTGATTCTTCTAATGGGTGGTCGAAAGGAGTAAGATGATTTGAGTTCAGAGAGATGAAAGGGAACTTTGAAAAAAATAATATATCTATACAAATTATGTTAGTTTTCACCTATGGGAATGTCAATTGTCCAATAGAACTTTCCTAGACACAAGGCCTTGAAAACTCAAATTTGGAACATCCCCACATATACTTAGCAACTATTACTGGTCCTCAGATCCTCTTTCAATCTGAAGACCAAGGATTAGTAAGATAGACCCTTTCCTCCCTCTGTCCTTTTCTGTCTTTTATGGTTGGACAACTGGGTTTTCATCTCCAGCAAATTGGGGAGAGACCCAAAATCCCTCAGTGGGAACAAAAGCCACTAAAGGACAAATAATGAAACTGCCTTTCATACGACAAGCTTCACACTTCACTTTCCTTTCCCCTTTCTCCACGCTTTGCTTCATTTGGGAAGAAAACCTATTTTTAAAAGCACCAAACCCCCTTTCTGTCAGGGAGCTTGGCAGGATTGATAAATAAGGGGAGACATCTTAATGGGGGTGCTGTCAGCAAACTCCTTCTTTTAAACAAATAAATGTGAGAAATGAGAACATTCAAGAAGCCTCTGTGTTCTGTAAGAGAAAAGAAACAGGAGATTCATTTCCACAGCAATATGAGACTGGACTTGGCCCAAAGGCACCGCCCTCATTATTGGAAAGCCTTGTTAACTGGCATATTAGAACAAATCTGGTCCCTTCCCGTATCGTGCTAAGGGAATGGTTTTTGCAAACTGCTGGAGTGTCTCTGGCTTTACAGCATGCTTGGTGGTCCCTGGCTTCCTATGTGCTTTCTGCCAGGCTCTGCTCAAACCCATGTCTGGTTACCACAGATTTTCTGGGCTCAAATAAGAATCACACTGCTCTCATTTATCCCCATGTAGTTTGAGCAATTTGTCAAACTCAAAAATGCCCATCGGTGTAAGGATTTAGGGAAAGTGGAGGACTGAGTGAGGAACGAGGGATTGGGGTGGCAGATGAGCCTTTGAAGAAACCCAGTTTGATCAATCAACTGTGAGACATCACCGGTGCCCTCTCTGCCTATAACAAAACATTGCAGAGGCTGCCTACGCACCTTTCTTCTACCCAGAGTGGGCAGGCCACTGAATCTCATCCAGGTAAATGCAGAAGCCTGGTCCATTCAATTTCAAGAAGGAACATTTCCATTCACTTCCAAACTGAATGCCCTCTGCTCTCAGAGCCTGACTATTAAAAAACAGATCCCTAGATTTCATCTGAGTCTGACCTGCTAACGATGGGGTCTCAGCTCCATGGAGGTGACAACAGGGTGACCAACATATGCCTTGCCACCGAATACTATTTGCCATGTGATGCTCTCTTACAATCCAGAGACTTGGATTATATTGTTGCTATTCTTGTTCCCAAGAAAGTCTATCCCCTTTGAACTATGTACTACAACATAGCTCTTAAGGAGATTTCAAGTTGCTTTAGTCTGTGAGAGACTTTAGTTAAATGCTCATCAAACACATTTCTTCTTTTTTCCAGGCTCCTGGTTATACCACATTTCCAAACCTCCCTCACAATTGGGAGGAGCCATGTGACAGAATTCAGACCAAAGAAATATGGGCAGAAGTGCTTCTCGCCACATCCAAACCTGGCTCATAAACAATCCCATGCAATTCTTATTTCTCTCTTCCTTTGCCTGCTAATCTGATGCAAAAATCCCAAGGAAAGACTTCAAGATGCCAGGGGACACTTGAGTGCCTAGAAAGAAACTTGGGTCCATGAATGTGACTGTGTGGAACAGAGCTTCTCCACCAACCTGCATTGGACCAGGACAGGAGCAAAAACCAAACCTTTATAAAGTTAATTCATTAAGTTTTGGGAGTTGCATGTTGTACTCTTAGGCTACCCTGCTGAACATAAATTGAGAGGAGAAATATCTACATCAACTGCATTGCACTATGATTAGCTTGAAGGAGGCCAAACCTTAAGTCACTTTTATATACATAGCCTCCATTAGAAAACATACCATATAATTGAAGAGGATGAGGAGGGACAGGGAAACATCTATAAAATATGATGTTATTGTGTGTCATATGACAAAATTAAATGAGCGCCACGGTCAAGGTCAAGTGTGCCGTGGAAAAAAAGAGAGCAGAGAACAATTGCTTATGACTGGGAGCATCTGGACGTCTTCACGGAGGAAGGAGAAATGATAAGCAGATTCTCACAGTTACAGGAGTGGAAGGGGAACTCTGCTAGTTAAGCAAAACCATTTTGAATTCTGTGGCTATTCTAAGAATGGTAAGTGGTCAGCTGGAGAAATAAATGCTTTTTAAAGAAGAGGCGTGATCTTTACCATGGTTTTAGAAAACCAACTCTGGCAATACTATGAAAAAGGAATTTAAGAAACACAAGGGTCGAGTTAGCACCTACTAAAAGGCTATCATAATAAGGAGTGGTAAAGGGTCCTGCCAGAGACCCCAGGACTCTGAATGGTCTTAGTGGTAGAAAATTAGACTGGCAAAGACATTTGGATTAGCCAAGAATCCACAGAATGCTAGGCACCACCATGCAGATACAGATAAATCTTCGTTGTGGTTAGGGAAATTTTAATACTGAGTCACGACTATATATTTCAATTTATCATGAAGAATTTTCATGGGTACATTGCAGCTCCAGAGAAAATTTGACTTCCTGTTATTATTAATATTAATCTCCTGTGGTTACCAGCTGACAGTGATCAATGACGAAGTCTTCAAAACCAGGTAATCTACCATAGCATCAGTAATGTTAAGAATGCAGCAAATTAACGGAAGAATTCAGCTAAATCAAGGTAATGTAATCCTATAAGACACTCCCTAGTTTTAAATCTTCCCAAAACGTCCTATCAGCTACAGCAATACTTCTCAGATGGTGATTCTTAGACCCCCTGCATCTAAATCACCTGAAACACTAAAAGGTCATATTCTCACTCACTCAAGTCTCACTCATGACCTACTCAATTGTCATCTCAGTAGATAAAATTTAGGAATTTGCGTTTTAAACACCTCCTCCTTCTCTCCCATCCCATGATCCTTAATCACACTGAAGTTTAGAAATCACTACCCTAAAAAATAAATTCATGTTTCTCTGCATGGTGGTTAAAATGTCTTCATAAATTTGCCACAACTGTCTATCCCTCATCATTCTTTCCCACTGGTCCTATGTTCTAGCACACAGAATGAATAACCATTTCTGAACATACTAGCCTTTTCTTCTGCCTCAAAACCCAAAATATATTGTTCACATTGTCTGGACTACTTCCTCCCTAACCATTTCACAAAATTCCATTGATCTCAATAACCTTTTGAAAAACATTTAGAAACGAGTACATGAACCTTTAACTAGACCTTTGCTGTGAGTTTATAGTGATGCCTCAGTGAACTCTATATCCAACGTGTGAAAGGGGCATGTGACTGAGTCAGGCCTGGGTCTCCTGTAGTCAAGCAGACTCAACTGTGTAGTAGCACTCATGAACTCTGAAAACTTCCCCCAGGTAGAGAGAGAAATGGGCTCAATGGCATATGATAGGTTTTTAGAAATATTTAAATGAATGATTAGACTAGAATAATTGTCTCAGCCCCTCATTTCATTTTAGCTGATTTAAACAGCTTTTATGCCCATTCAAATTATGGCCAATTCAGTTAAAAGCCTGGTCATTTAAATGTTTGAATACTAAACAAATGGGTTAATTAAATAGATTTTTCACTCTTTAACTGGGTAGTTTTTCTGCATCAAGCCATGGCCCAATGTAGAGTACAAGACTGGCCTTCTGTCTTTGCTGCCCTGCCAGTGCAGGTGCAGTTCAGATCTATGGGCAATTCCAAATAGGCATGGATTATTTATACAGGTGGAATCTAGTCCATCATGCCCACAGCCCAGGCAAGCAGGTGAGACTACAGGGAAAACACCACATGCACCTGTCTCCATGGTTATGCCACAGCCTTGAACCAGCCAAATGCAGAGAGGCCAAGAGTTAAGGAATTCTGTTCTTTCTCAGACGACGCTGTCCTAGGGCAAATTTTCTATAGCACACAGGCTGCTGCTGGCATCACAGTCTTTTAGACATAATTGCAAAATACAAAAATATGTCTTTGCCACACTCCCCTTATGCTTCCCTCTGGCCATGGCTTTCACAATGACCACAGACTGCCCACCAAGCTCTGCTTTCACATAGCACTAGTACCCAAAATTACTTTTGACTTTACCCATTAGTAAAAAATACCAAACACGTAGACCTTAGGAAACAATGTGGTTAGGACACCGGTAACTTAAGGCTTTTCCACACGTGGTCCTTTATATCCACATTGCTCTCTCCCTCTTACATGAATATATCCTTGTAATCTCTCCTCTTAAATGCCAACTTCTCATTGAACCTTCCCTGACTTCTCCATCTAAGGAGGTTGCATCCGTCCCCCAAGCTTTATCGTATCACCCTGTTTACTTCGTAGCACTTCTATCATTGCTCAATTGTTTAATTTTTTGTTTATTGCTAATTCTTTTTAGATAAGCCTCATCTTGTAAGCTCCATGAGAAGAGGAGCGATGTGCCATGTACTGCTCTGCTCACAGCTGATAATCAAATGCCTGGCACATAGAAGGCACATAGTAAATATTTGTTGAGTGAATGGATGATTGGAAGACCTGTCTCAAGAAGGATTTATATTCTTGGAAGAGTAGCTCTTTAACAGCCCAGACCAACTGACGGTGAATGGGCAAAATAAATACCTCTCTTTACATCTTTCCTTTTGCTATTGTACCTACACTAAACATTTGGATAATCTGAGTTTATGTTGTTCATGACTATGGACATAAATAGACAGAGAGAGGAGTCCATATCTATTGTGCTATGTAACACTCTGGTTGTAAGGCAGGCAGAGGCTCTGTCTATCCAGTGGGGCCACAGCTGATCTTTTACTTCTTTTGTCTTCCTCCCTGATCCTGATTGGCTGGGCCAGATTAATCATAGAACAATCCAAATGGATTGTAGAGCTGGCTGAAGTGATTGATTTGGTCCATGTGTGTATCACATAAGTGGACATACAGGCAAACAAGTAATGAAAAAATCCCTTCTTTAAGTTCTCGGTACTCTGCCTATTACTGTGTACTATCATTCAACCCTGAGAATACAGAAGTAAAATATTAATGCATGCACTTAACACTAATGTCCATAATAATAACGAACGTCTTTGTAGCCGACTTAGTGCCTGGAGAACAGAATGTTATAAGCATAATTTCTTAGTTTTGTTTTATGATAATTGGTAGCAGTTGAATTAAATTGTAACTATCCAGCTTCGAGACAACATCGAAAAGCACCAGCCCTCAACGAGAGTTATCCTAAGGGTAAATATACGCTAGATTTCCATGATGAAAAACCCACTAAATAAGACAAACCTATTTTTCTCACACACCACCCCACCACGTACACACACACACAGTTCAGGAAAGAAACAACTAAGTGTGCTAAGGAAATATAAAAACATGCCTAACAATGACAGATCTCGGAGCTATTGTCTTCTGCACAGCTAGAAATCGCCATGTTGCGTGGGAATAAACAGCTGCATTGCGCACACAGATGAAGAGCCTATCTAAGGAAATGGCTCAGAAAAAATAGAAAAGGGGGGAGAATAGGGAATACTGGCAATCTTTCTCTCCAATGAACAAAATGAGCTTCTTAAAGATGGCAATATGAAAAAAAAGAGTTTCTACCATCAGCCTGAAATGGAGAAGGCACACAGCATTTCTCCAGGCCAATCCCTGCAAAGCCCCCACAGCCTTACTCAACACCCTCTCAGGGTCAGCAGGCTCCTGGTATTGGCCTGGACTGGATGCTGTCCCTGAGTAATGACTGTGGGAGTGTGGTCTTCAGACCAGTAGCAGCAGCAGCAGCATCACCACAAAGTTGTTTAAAATGCAAATTCTCCGTCCCTACCCTAGACTTACTGAATCAGAAACTTGAATCAGCAATTTGTTTCAACAACTCATCCAAGTGATATTAGGCATGCGTGCTCAAATGGAAGGCACTGCTCTGAGCAATGGCGGGGGTTGGGGTTCAGGAAGCCTGGCACATTACTCTGAGAGCCATGTCAGCACCTCTGCACTTCAGATGGCCCTAGTTATAGACTGAAGTGTGTTCTTCAAAATTCATCTGTTGGAGATTTTGGAAGATGGCAGCAGGCAGGACCAGAGTGAGGGTGAGTGTGTGACAGTGTGAATAAGTGTGAGAGAGAGTGTGAGTGGATGTGAGTGTGGATGAGCAACCTTGAGCAATGCAGAAATGTGGGGCAGAGGGTTCCTGTGCTGTGGACAGGGAGGAGCCAGCAAAGCGGCTTGTCAGGGCACTTCTCCCTGTGCGGCTGAAAGGCCCCACTATTTTGGAAGATCCCTGGTCTTCTCTGGGAGGAGGCAGCAGGAGCAGCTAGGGCCGAGCAGCCTGAGTCCACCAGTGCTCCTTGCATCATCAGACCAGTGGACCCCGCTGTGTCAACATGAACCAGTGCACAGTAGCAGCACTGTCAAGGTGCCTTCTGTGGAAGCCACAATGGCTAGGAGCCGAGCACCTTCCCCATAGCAGCATTGACTGGCAGGAGTGGAGTCCCACCCCCATCAGCAGCTGAGACTTGGGAGCCAAGATACATCCCCAGCAGCAGAGACTCAGAGCAGACATCCATCCCCAAGCAGCAGCAGCACAGATTGCAGCTGAGACCCATCCCCAGCAGCATCAGCAGAGGCTGATCAGGAGCAGTGCCCCAGCCCAAGCAGCACCAAGGCTTGGGCAGCAGAGACCTGCCCCTGACAACTGTAGCAGTAGATTTGGAGTAGAGCCCCTCCTCCAGCAGCATCAAAGTCCCGGGAGCTGAGCATCCTCAGCCCCCAACAGCAGCAGAGGATTGGGAGCTGAGAGCACCCCCTAGCTACAGCAGCAGCAGTAGCAGTGCAAACTGGGAGCTGACACTTGCTCCCAGCAGCATCAGCAGCGACTGATCAGTAGCTGAGCCCCACCAGACAGCAGTGCACCCCAGGAGCACACCAGAGGGACCCATGCACCCCAGAAGTGCACTGGCTGGACCCATGCTCCCCAGCAGCGCCTACCACAACAGACCAATACCAGCCACCAGTTGTCAATCCACCAGGACCCACAGCAGGCAAGAGGCACCACACACCAAAACACTCTGGGAGGCACAGCACCCTTATTTGATACACACTGACCTGCCTACACATTCCAACATCCCTCACCGGGCCTAGAACTACCAGACTGCTAAAATGGTGAGACAAAGAAACAACACCCAAATGAAAGAAAAGGAGGAATAACCAGAAAAGGAACTAAATGAAATGGAAGAAAGCAATTTGTCAGATAAAGAATTCAAAGCAATGATTTCAAGAGTGTGAAAACAATTTAGTGAGAAGTATAAGCAACTTAATGAGAATTATAAAGAGCTCAGTGGGAACTACATCAGCTTAAAAAAAGAGGTAGAAGCTATGAATAAAAATCAAGAGGAAATAATGACACAGCTGATATGAAAAATGCCTTAGAAGGATTCAATAGTAGATTAGAAGAAGCTGAAGACTGAATCAGCGAGTTAGAAAACACGGTAGAAAAAAATGCCCAAATAGAGCAGCAAATGTGAAAAAAAAAATTAAAAAGCAGGAGGAGAGTTTAAGGGAGCTTTTGGACAATACAATACATAACAACATTTGCATCATAGGGGTACCAGAAGGAGAGGAATCAGAGAAAGGAATAGAGAACGTGTTTGAAGAAATAATGACAAAAAAAAAAAAAAGAGAAAGAATGACAGAAAAATTCCCTTATTTGGTGAAGAAAAAAGTCACACAAGTCCAGAAAACACAGAGAGTCCCAAGCAAGATGAACCCAAAAAGACCCACAGCTAGACACATCATAATTAAAATGCCAAACATTAGTCCAGCCAGTGTGGCTCAGTGGTTGAGCATCGACCCATGTACCAAAAGGTCGCCAGTTCAATTCCTGGTCAGGACACATGCCCAGGTTGTGGGCCTGATCTCCAGTGGGGGGGCATGCATGAGGTGGCCAATTGATGTTCTCTCTCATCGACATTTTTATCTCTCTCTCCCTCTCATTTCCTCTCTCTCTAAAATCAATAAAGGGAAAAAAAATTTTAATGCTAAACATTAAAGACAAATAAAGAATATTAAAGGAAGCAAGAGAGAAACAGAAAGTTACCTACAAAGGAGCTCCCATTAGACTGTCAGGTGATTTCTCAATAAAAAACCCTGCAGGCCAGAAGGGAGTGGCATGAAGTATACAAAGTAATGAAAGGCAAGGGTCTGAATCCAAGACTACTCTATCCAGCAAGGCTATCATTCAAAACTGAGGGAGAAATAAAGAGCTTCACAGACAAAAAAAAAAACAAAAAACTAAAGGAATTTACCTCCATTAAACCAACACTGCAAGAAATGCTAAAGGGACTGCTGTCAGAAGAAGAAATAGAGAGAGAGAGGAACACAAGCATAAAATTGCAACTAATAAGTATCTATCAATAAAAACCTTAAATGTAAATGGCTTAAATGCTCCAATCAAATGGCATAGGGTAGCTGATTGGATAAGAAAACATGACCCATATGTATGCTGTCTACAACAGACTCACCTCAAAACAAAAGACTCACACAGGATGAAAGTGAAGGAAGGGAAAAAAGTTTTCCAAGCAAATGGAAATGAAAAAAAAAAATAAAGGTGATGTAGTAATACTCATTTCTGATAAGATAGACTTCAAAACGAGGGCCATAATAAGAGACAAAGAAGGTCACTATGTAATATTAAAAGGATCAACCCAACAAGAGGATATAACCCTGGTCAACATATACGCACCAAATACAGGAGCACCAAAATATATTAAAAATCTTCTGGAGGACTGCAAGGGAGAGATCAATTGCAATACAATCATAGTAGGTAACTTTAACACCCCACTGACACCACAGGATACATCTTCTACACAAAAAATTAACAAGGACACAGATTCCTTAAATGACGAACTAGATCAGTTGGATTACATTGATATTTACAGAACATTTCAACTCAGAGCTGCAGAATATACATTCTTCTCAAGTGCACATGGGACATTCTCAAAGACAGACCACATATTAGGACACAAAGTAAGTCTCTACAAATTCAAGAAGATTGAAATCATATCAAGCATCTTCTCAGATCACAATGGCATGAAACTAGAAATCAATTACAGCAAAAACATTCAAACACATGGAGGCTAAATAGCATGTTATTAAACAATGAATGGGTTACCAAAGAGATGAAGGAAGAAATTAAAACTTCCTGGAAAACAATGAAAATGAACACACAACAACACAAAATTTATGGGATGCAGTGAAAGCAGTCCTGAGAGGGAAGTTCATAGCACTACAGGCCTACCTCAAGAAACAAGAAAAACTCCTAATTGACTTTCTACTCCTACAATTTAAAGACCTAGAAAGTAAATAAAAAGAAAAACCCAAAGCAAGTAGAAGGAAAGAAATAGTAAAGGTCAGAGCAGAATTAAATGACACAGAAACTAAGAAAACAATTCAAAAGATCAATGAAAATAAGAGCTGGTTCTTTGAAAAGATAAACAAGATTGATGGACCCTTAGCCAGACTCACCAAGAAACAAAAAGAGAGGACCCAAATACCCAAATAAACAAAATCAGAAACGAAAGAGGAGAAGTAACAACTGACACCACAGAAATACAAAGGATCATTAAAACATACTACGAACAAATATACGCCAACAAATTGGACAATCTAGGCAAAATGGACAAATTTCTAGAAACACACACTCTCCCAAAACTGAACCGGGAAGAGATAGAAAACTTGAACAGACCAATAACAACTAAGGAAATTGAAGATGTAATCAAGAAACTCCCAGCAAACAAAAGCCCAGGCCTTGACAGCTTCACTGGGGAGTTTTACAGAACATTCAAAGAAGATCTAACACTGATTCTCCTCAAACTATTCAAAAAATCCAAGAAGACCAAAGTCTTCCAAACTCATTTTATGAGGCCAGTATAATTCTAATTCTAAAACCAGATAAAGACACTACAAAGAACGAAAACTATAGGCTAATATCCCTGATGAACTCAAATGCCAAAATCCTTAACAAAAATATTAGCAAATCGGATCCAGCAACACATTTAAAAAATTATTCATCGTGACCAAGTGGGATTCATCCCAGGGATGCAGGGATTGTACAATATTCACAAATCAATAAATGTGATACACCACATAAACAAAATGAAAGGTGAAAATCATATGATCATATGAATAGATGTTGGAAAAGCAACAGACAAAATCCAGCACCCATTTCTGATAAAAACACTCAGCAATGTGGGAATAGAGGGATCATATCTTGATATAATAAAGGCCATATATGAAAAACCTACAGTCAACATCATACTCAATGAGCAAAAACTAAAAGCAATTCCCTGAAGACCAGGAAAAAGACAGGGATACCCACTTTCACCACTCTTATGTAATATAGTACTAGAGTCTTAGCCACGGCAATTAGACATGAAGAAAACATAAAAGGGATCCAAATTTGAAAGGAGGAAGTGAAACTGTCATTATTTGTAGATGACATGATACTGTACATAGAAAACCCTAAAGACTAACAAAAATCTACTAGAGTTAATAAACAAATTTGGCAAAGTAGCAGGATACAAAGTTAATGTCAAGAAGTCAACGGCATTCTTATACACCAACAATGAACTCACAGAAAGAGAAACTAAAAAAACAATCCCATTTACCATTGTGGCAAAAAAATTAAGATACCTAGGAATAAGCTTAACCAAAGAAGTAAAGGACCTATTCACAGAAAACTACAGGTCATTGAAAAGAAAAATGGAGAAAGATATAAAAAAGTGGAAGCATATACCTTGTTAATGGATTGGAAGAATTAAAATGTCCATACTACCCAAAGCAATCTATAGACAGATTCAATGTAATCCCAAAAAATATCAACAATATATTTCATGGAACAAGGACAAATACTCCAAAAGTTTATGTGGAACCATTCAGGAAGTGGCCAATCGATGTTCACTCTCATTGGTGTTTCTATCTCTCACTCTCCCTCCCTCTTCCTTCCTCTCTCTCTAAAATCAATAAAGAAAAAAATATTAAAAATAAAAATAAAATAAACAGCACCTACTTCTCAGGTAACATAGGGAGAATGAAGCAAGATAAGTTTGCCAATGATTTAGTGCTATTACCTACACATAACTAACATTTACTGAGTGTTTATTATTAAAGAAAAAGTTCCTTTTAGAAGAAAATACTTCACCTAAAACTCCAGGTACCTCACATGATTTCTTTCCTGAAAGATGATTGTGGGTCACTAGATGATCTAGCTCACCTTCCCATTTCCTTCCTGCCCCTCCCAACTTGTGCCACTTCTGTAGTCCCTGCTCCCTTTCTTCCCACCAAATACTGTTGTTATTGGTCCGCCAATTTCCCAATTTTTGTCCTTTTGATCTATATAAGGAAGATAACTTACTAGTGATTTACTACCATTTGAATGAGATATTACAATTCTAAAGTAACTTTTGGCAACTTTATGATTCAACTGCCCAAGACTGTTTCAGTTCTCATTACTTGTGAGGATGGAATCACTGTTAGCACAATGGAAATAATAAAGATAAGATACTAGAAAACAGTATGAAGCTAAGATTAAGAGCCTGTCCTATATACCTGGCTCTTTTACTAACTGATTCTATAACTGAACAATTGGTTGCTTCTTTTTTTTAGAGAGAGAGAGAGGTAGAAACATCTATGTGAGAAACATCGATCCGCTGCCTCCTGCATGCCCCCTACTGGGGATTGAGCCCCCAACCCAGACATATGCCCTGACCAGAAATGGAACCAGGAGCTCTCAGTCCATGGGATGATGCTCAATCCACTGAGCAGCACCAGCTGGACATCAGTTACTTCTTTAATCTTCCATTTCCTTACCTGTAAATCACACAGTGGACTTTTCTTGAAAAGGAGCATTTTTAAAAACATTTTCCTAATAATTGTGCAATCAAGTTAAGAGCTTGAGGAGCTAGAGGGTAGGAAGAAAGGTGTGGGGGAAAAGGTGAGACTGAGGAATGAGGTTCTCATATGATTCTGATAACAAGGCCAGAGAAAGGTGGTGTGACAGAGGAAACACAGAGAGGCTTTTAGAGTTACTAGGTAAGGCTTATACATCCTCATCTATAGCTAATGCTCACCTATGTGGTTTAAAATTGCAGAGCCAAGAAATACCATCAAGGCAAACAGGTCACTGAAATTCAGGTTTCCAGAAATAAGAATTTGAAATAAATTTTAACTAAATCAAGGATGCTTAACTTACTCTACACTATCAGTTGCTTTTATTCTAAGTATATCTGTACAATCATCACCTTCACATTTTTTGGCTCATACAATCATTGGGTCTTATTCATAATGATTACCATCTTGCTACTTTTCTCTAGTGAGTGAAATTAGCATTCTCTCATGAACTGTAAATGCTAAATTGCTAATAATCTCCCTGGAGTTTTCTTCACATGATGATATCTTCAATGATTTCATCACAGTTCAGTGTATTAAAATATCACGATTTATACTCTTAAGCATAATAATTTTCTTAAGGCTTGATCTAAAAACGGTAGATGCATTTTTAAAATAACTCAGTAAAACCTTGGATAAACACTAATCAAATGACCAGTACAAAGAAATAGCCTGTTTTTTTTTTTCAGGAATTGACATCACAAGCAGAAACTAATAATTCTTAGAGAATTCAAAACTCTGTAACAAAAAACTGAAGTCTCAGACAAAAAGTATGCAAATTACAAGTCATTTTGAGAGAATTTGTGTATGTTAATTACCATCAGCAAGGTCCATAAAGCATGAAATTTCACACTTTGTCAGACTAGTTCCACACAGGGAACACCATGGAATCTAATGTTTATTCCATTGGAAAGGTAAGAAAACAATTTGCGGTAAACCAATAGAAATAACTTCCCTTTTTCTCTACCATTTTGTGGACTCTAGGGAACTAAGGTATACCAAAGGAGGTAGCAGCAAGCAAAAACCAAATTATAGCATATGATCAGGGAACACAGGGATTTGCCTACAGTTTCAAAAACACAATTCTGTTATGTTTGAAATTCCTGCGAGACCAAACTTCTAACTACATTCTAGTTTAGAGGAAAACTTTGGAAAAATCAAGAGTAAACATTGCCAAAATAATTTTTATAAAGGTAAGATTCCAAGAAGTGCTACACAGAAAATTCCATCTTTTACATATTTTCAACTAAAGGGGAAAACAATGTGTGGGAGGCTGAGGGCATCCGAAGACCTTGAGTGGAGTGGGCAGATAGCGAGCACAGGGCCTTGGTGCACCATCCTCTAGAGACCAGTGCCCTCCAATACATGAGTCCAGGCAATGAATGGAAGGAGAGAGCATGGAGGAGTACATAGGGTTTTACAGTTCAAGCCTGAAAGTGGCATTACATCATCTTAGCCCACATGCCGTGAAAAAGAAGTCAGTAATCTGGTCTCATCTGACTACAAAGGTGTGATATATATTTGGTCTTTGTCTGTTTCTTGCAGGAAGCTCCTAAAACTATTGGAACTGACTGAGATGAGAGTGATAAAGATGTCTTTTGTTATATTAATGAAGTAACTTGGAAACACCTGAGGATGGGAGCTAGTTGCCAGTAGAGTCAACCTCTTGATTAGAAGGTTGGAACTTTCAGTCCCATCTTTGACTTCTATGGAGGGTGAATGATTTAATCAATCATGCCTATGTAATAAAGCCCCAGTAAACACCCAAAAGAACAGAGTTTAGGGAGCTTCCCACATGTAGAGGTGCTGGGAGAGTGGTGTGTCCAGAGGGCATGGAAGATCTTCACCCACCCCATACCTTGCCCTGTGCATCTCTTCCACGAGGCTGTTCCTGAGTTATATCCTTTTATAATAAATCAGCAATCTAGTAAGTAAAATGTTTCTCTGAGTTCTGTGAGAGAGCCACTCTAGTAACTTAACTGAACCCCAGAAGAGGGTCATTCGAACCTCTAATTTATAGCTGGTTGGTCAGAGGCAGAGGTGACAACCTGGACTTTCACTTGGCATTTAAAGTGGGGGTGAGATGGGCAGTCTCATAAGACTAAGTGCTTAACCTTGGGATCTGACACTTTCCCCATGTAAATTTATGTAGGACACACCCAGCTGGTGTCAAAGAATTGCTTGGTGTGGAGAAAGAACCCACACATCAGAATTGGTATCAGAATGGGAAAAGGAGACTGCCAAATTTACTCTAGCTCATAAAGGAAATGAGGAGACAGAGGAATGGAGAGGAAATGACTGATTCACTTGGATTCATTCACCATGAAATAGTGAAATAGAGGGACTGGATAGTTGATATGGAAGAATGATAGTTTAGTTGAATGGCAAGGACCTCAAAGGAATAGAGATTGTGCCAAAAGGTGTAGAAGCAGTGGACTGGGAGTGTCAATAGGAAGCAAGGGGGATTTCATTGAATAGTATTTTCTTACAAAAACAAAAGTTCATTTGAGAAGCTTTTAAGATTACCTATTGTCTGTGAAGAGGCAATATAATAGAAGCTCAAGCATGTATTCTAATAAACAAAATCCTGGGTTCAAATCTCTGCTTTGCCTCTTCTTATCCATGTAACACACTAGACCAGTTACTTAACCTTTCCAAGACTTGGTTTTCTCATCTACAAAGTTGGAGTGGTTACTGCCTTACCTCTCAAAGTTGTTGTTAAGCTTAAATGAGATTAGTAGTGAATATAATATGAGTGCCTGGGATATAACAGGCACCTGGTAAATGTTTGCTATTGCCGACTATATCACTGCTGAAGACTGCCTTATATTTTGATAATAAAAATCATAAATTTGTATTCTCCTACTTAAGTAGAAATTTCTACTAATGAGAAAACCCCATTCTAAGACTATTTCATCTGGAATTATCCTGTATACTTTGCAATCCAAAGTGATCCTTTTCTAACTTAACCATCTCCAGAGGACATAATAGTATACTGCAACAAAATGCTGTCCCTGGGATGGTCTGAGAATTCAGAAGAGCAGCCACAGAGGAGACTGAATGAACATGGGCCCTGGCACCTCCACCCAAACAAGAGAATCATAGACTTTTCGCATGAAACCTTTTCCCAGATTCTGTGGCAAAATTCCCTCCCCATTCCTGAGAAGCACCAATATCTTAGAACAAATCAATTTCTAGGAACAGGTCCATGTTAGTACAGCTTCAGGGACTCAGGGCAGCAACACTAGAGTGAGGCTAGAGTCCTTGGCCAAGGAAATGGGATGGAAGCAAACAAGGAAGACCAGCAGCAGGAGCACTGCCATGAGAAAGAACTGGCAGGGAACCAAGAGTAGGACAGACCCAGCTCACTTGGGAGGAGGAAGAATGAAATGGAGGGTGATGACCAAGACTACCCTGGGAACCCCCAAAAGTAGTGCCACCAGGCAAGTGTGCCAATCATGCCCTAAAGTGACTCCCAAGTGAAGCTCTGTGTGTTCAGAAACAGCTAAATGCTGACCAGGGGCAGTCTCCTTATGCAGGGTGACCTTTCATCCTCCTTTGCCTGGAACTGTCTTGGTTTATAATTACTGTCCCAATGGGACCCCCTTTCACTTACAAAAGTATCCTAGCTTGCAAAAAACAACCTTTGATTTGCTAGAGCTGTGGGCTCTTCTAGAAAAGCTGGAATCACTGAACAGATAGAGGCACTTGAGGCACTTGTGGCCATATCAAGAAGAGCCTTAGGAGATAATTCTGTGGCCACTAAAAGACAGTATAGCCTCTTGTGCCAAAAGGAAGCTTTGATACAGACAACGTAATGTGAACAGCCCTCAGAGAAGCTTTGTAGTAAGAGGTTTTTCACCATGCATTATAGTTGGGCTTTGAAAACTCCCAAGGCACTTTGAGAGCACAGAGCCTTGCAATACTATTGGTTATCATAACAATTTCAAAGTGGCATAGAAAGCCACATGTTTGCACATGGACTGCTGAGGTCAGTCCAGTGGAAATGTTTTTCCCAAGACAGTTGAATACAAAAAAGTGAGACTCATCTGAAAGGCAATCTGAGTTTCTTGATAGGCATCTCTTGCATAGGTTACATTAAATTACCTCCCAAACTATGTACTTGCTGTCAGAAAGGCAGAGCCTTCATCTGGTTCACCGAGTCTACCTCTTGGCCCAGCCCAATATTCAATACTTGTTATTAAACTACCTTTAATATTGTCATATGTCCAGGTGGCCCAAAGTCACACAATTTATTCCCACCACTGTGAATCTCATTGGAATAATTCTAGTAACTACATAATGTTGAACACAATTCAGTTCCTGCAGTTGAGAGGAAAGGTTATTGTTGATGCAAAATGTAAGTCAAGTCACTGGAGCACCCAAATTGAGGCAAGTCAACAATGACACATTTAATCCACATTTATTAAAGATCTATACTATATAAGGACTAGTCTCAATCTTCAAGAAACTTACCATCTAAAACAAGACAAGTACAAGAATAACTTCCATGCAATATTAATTTGAGTGATAATCTGTTCCACATGCAGATTTCATAATCATGATTTTCGGGACCCAGTTACTTAAATGGTCTACAAGTAAAGTTCATGTTTCTTCTTGTGTTTCTTGTTTCTTTGGCTTTTTCACCAACTACTAGATAAGATAATCTTAAACTAAAACACACTAATAGTAAATATTGCTCCACCATTGACTTTTCAATATGTAAACCCATGTATAATATCTGATTAAAATAATGAAGCTTTAAAAAATATTTATCAGAACATCGGCATCTAATGAATGTTTTCCCCCTTTAAAGTGATTATTATACATGTACTTATTCTAGTAATGTTGTCATTGCTCTAAATATTTTTGAAATCTTGCTTTAAATTTGGCTTTAGATCATCAGACCCATTCATTCAAAAACCCTCAATGGTTGAAACCTTCATACAGTTGTGATTGTTTTCTGGAAGCTGTCATAAGGCTGATAAATAGCTTTTATCTATGGTAAATAATCAGAATCAAGGAATGGCCATAATGGGAAATTATTAATTTTTTAATATTTCATAAAATTATGACAAGTGATAGAATAAGAGTGATCTCTTAATAAGCTGAGACACAGTAGACACAGAACTGTTCAGAAGGGAAAATAAGCCACCATGGGCTCACCTGGAACTTAGCAATAAGAAGCTGTAGAATATTTGGGAAAAGTACTCTGTAGAATATTCTGTAGACTACTCTGGAAAATAAAGCATAAATCTTTTATTTTTGAATGCCGAGTACCCAGCATAGTGATTATAAGCATATATGCTTATAGTAATCACACCACAAATGTTTAAAGGATGAAACTATAACAAATTGGTTCCATTATCTCGTTGGAAGACAATAATTATACCTTAAAATAGATGTGAAAGCAATGCAGATAGTATGTCACATGTTACTATACCATGATGTCATTTGTTTGCCATTCCTAGAGTCTCTTTAATGGACTGAAATTCTCAATCTCATGTTTTAGTTTAGAAATTGTCATAATTTTAAAATACAAAGTACAAAGAATACTAGAACCAATGTACTCATCAGCCAGATTTAACAAATGTTATTGTTCAGCCATTTGGGGGACTGAGACACAGAAAATTACAGTTGATATTCACTGATGTTGTCGTAGGTAGGATAAAGAAAGACAGCAAGTGCACTTAGAAAAGAGTGTCCTTTCCTGCCTGGCTGCGTCTGTAACTTTCCACTTTTTTTTTTTTTTTCTATTTGTATACTCTCCTGACTCTTCAAATTATACCTTTAAAACTTTGCTTTTACTTTTGCCTCTGCCTGGCTCTTGGAAAGACTTTTGTAATTTGGTGTTAATGGCATATTTTGGACTGTAATCTCCATTTCACTTATTTGGAGTATATTTTTCTCCCAAATTTCTCTTCCTTTCCATTCAGCCCAAGCTTCAAATAATAATAATTTCCTCCAAACACCCACCTTGACGGCTCTTTTATGCACTTCATCTTACTCCCAGCTATGTCCCCCAACCAGACCCTGTAGAATAAAAACAACAAAAAGCCTCTCATTTTAAGAGAGAATCAACCCATTATGCTATGTTATTTTACTGTATTTAGGTGCTATGTTTATCATGTTCTAATGTTCCATGCTTCTTGGCATCAAAGAACATTGCTTTATTGTGACATTTTCAAATGAAAACTACATGACAGTAACTGTTTCTAAAGAACTCTCATTTACCTTGGCAACATTTATGAGTGGTGGGGGGAAAATACATAAAACCACCGCTTTGAGCAAAATGCTACAATGATTATTTAGCAAACAAGCTCACATATTAGAACGGCAGAGGGAAGATTGCTTCTACAGACTAAATTACACTTCACACACAGGCACTGCTGAATGGCTTTCTACAGAGGTTACGTTTAAATTATAGCTCTTGCTAAGCAAACATCTCATGGTTTGTGTGTGAATTTGAATTACGCATCTAACAGGCAGCATGTTTATGGAAAAAAGTCAAGTCGATAGATTGCTAAATTGCTACAACATTTGTAAGGGACAAAAATAGCTGTGGTGTCAGACAATGAAGAAGCTTTGAAAGAGGTCCCACTTACTCTCCAGTAAGAAAATGGTTTGGCAATTCTGGACCACAGTGAATGATCAACCTCTGACTTCATTCAGAAGCATCCAAAATTTGCTTTAGTGCTTTCTCTTTAGAAATATAATTTGATGCCTTATGCTTGAAGATGTTGCGAAAGTACATTGTATGACTTCCAATTTTACTTTAATTCTAGAAATAAGGCAAATCTATATGAGTTGTCTGAATACAGGCGAAATGTGCTCTTAGGCAGTCAAAACAAGCAAATCAGGTAAAAGGACATTAGCCAAAAACAGACCTACGTAAACGGCAATCAACCTTTTCAGAACATGCGAATCTCCCAAGTGTGTCCTGGAGAACAACCGCGGGCACCAGAGCAGAAGGGGTCTTACCTGTCTCAATGTGAGTACACCCCCCATAAAGGTGAGAGGAGGGACAGATGGCCTTCACACTCCCTACTTCTGGTAGCTAAAGCATTTTTCTATCAAAAACCCTTGGGAACTGGATAGTCTTTCATTTCTTAAGATTTACAACTCTCCTGCATGTTGGAAATCCAGTCTAGTTTCTGCTGCAGTAAGCACGGTTTGCTAGGGAGGAGTATAGGGGCAGCAGTCGGTCTACTCATCAGAGAACAACCATTTCTCAAGGTCTCCAATCCTCCCTGGGTAAAAATGATGAGGAAGAAGAAAGTGCTGGCTGACACCCTATACAGGACAGCAAAGACCCCCACAGAAAATAACTGGGAGAAACCAAGCTATATAACTCTCGACATTTGGTAGTCTAGAAAATCCAAAGGCACCCAACTACACTTCCCCATATACGTGTATGAATTGAGGGCTTTAGGTTTCAAAGTGGTCCGTATGATTTTATTTATGTAATATTCTTCAAGTAACAAAAGTATAGAGCCAGAGAACAGGTGAGTGGTATTCCAAGGATATGTGGCAGGTAAGGGGAAGGAGAAGGAAGAAAGTGTCTATGGCTATAAAAGGATATTTGTGGTGATGAAACTGTTTATATCTTGAGTCTAGTAGTGGTCATACAAATCTACATATGTCATAAAATTACACAGAATTTCTTATGATTTAAATTGTGTCCCCAAAACACATATGTTGAGGCCCTAAGCCCTTAGAGCTCAGAATGTGACCTTTTCTAGAAAAAGGGTCCCTGCAGATGTCATTAGGTAAGAGGAAGTCATGCTAGAGCAGGGTGGGCCCCTAATACAATATCACTGGTGTCCTTATAAGAAGGAAATTTGTGCACACTCACAGAAGGAAGATGATGTGACGACACACAGGGAAAAGAGGGGCATATGATGACAGAGGCAAAGATTGGAGTTATGCTGCCCCAAAATGAGAAAATGTCAAGGTGACCAGAAGCAGCAAGAGGCAAGGCAGGACCCTCCCCTATATATGTACTGGAGGGAGCATGGAGCCACCAACACTTTGATTTTGGACAGCTAGCCTCCAGGACTATGAGAGAATGAATTCCTATTGCTTTAAGCCATCAAGTTTGTGGCACTTTGTTACAACAGTCCTAAGAAATTAAAACTCAAGAAAATACACACACATATACAAATGAATGCATTTAGAACCAGTGGAATCTGATACGGTCAATGGGTGGAATCAATGCCAATTTCCTAGATGTGATACGTACTATAGTTGTGCGAAAATTATTATTGGGGGTAAAATGAACATCTACAGGATCCCTCTATATTATTTCTTATAGGTGCGTGTAAATCTACAATTGCCTCAAAAGAGAAGTATAAAAACATGCTTGTCTTCAAGTACATTGTCTCCTTGATATCTCCTCAAGAAGTAGGCCAGGAAGCTAAATCAATCCCAGTTTAAAAATGAGAAAATTAGGGCTCAGAGAAATTAAACAAATTTCCAAAGTTCGGAGGATACTGAGAAATTCAGTTCTTGAATCTACAACTCACAGGGAGCAGTCCATCTTGTCTTGCTATGCTAGGATTTCCATGTGCCTCATTCAATTGCTTAAATTAACTCAGGATGACAAAGATTTCAAATTAAGAGGTGGGGGATCTCACAAGGTCACAGGACCAATATTGATGTAGAAGAAGGAAGAAGAAGAAAAAATCTTGGGGAAAGAAGTGTAGAGTACCTTGCCTTTTTTTCCCAGGCGAAGGAGATCTGATACTTTTTGTATATATTATAAAGAAGGGATGCTGAGGAGAAAACTGACTCCAGGTCTGGTCATTGAGAAGGGGCATCATATCCCACCTGGCCAATTTCCTTTTACAGTGAAAACGAGGGAAAAGTTGACTGCCTGTAAAGATGCCTCAGAAAACCCAGCCAGATTAAGACAGGAAGCTGTTAAAAAAAAAAAAAAAAAAAAAAAGACGAAGAAGAAGAAGTTCTATGAATCAAGGCATCTAGAGTTGATTCACCACCAAGCCCCAGAGCACTAGCAGTGCTCACGCAAGCTATCGCTTTGCAATTGCATTCATACGTGTCAGACACGGGGAGCGATTTGTCAGCCTTATTACCTGTGCTGGGCAACAACTGTGCAAGCCTCTCAGGGAGCCCGGGCGGTTTATCTGGAGTGCGGAAGATACAGAAAACATCAGTCGCTGGACCGTAATTCTGGAGATAAATGACTCAATCCACTTCTTGACTGGGCTTAACAGGAAAACAGGAAGAAATGCACCAAATTATGTTTAGATTCATGTGTAGATCGGAAGTAATAGGAAAAAGACTACAATAACACTGGTTATTTTGAATTAACATAGATCTTTTTCTCCCCAAGAAGTTTGATGGATTCAGAAAGCCCAGAGTAGATATCTTACAGCAAATGAATCATGGAGAGAGAGATGGTAAAACATTTCTCCTAAAACACAAAGGAACAAAAGGATTACAAATCCCCATAAACCAGGGTTTGAGAAAGACTTTCTGGTCCCTTGGGTTTCCGTAGCCATCATCTAACCACTCTTTGTGAAGTGAGAGTTTCATTGGATGACAATGCAGTTGGCTGCTCAGTGCTCTACTCCAGGCAGACACAGAAGCCCTTCAAATGCACTCTGCAAAAACTGAGCTAATACAGAGGAAATCCAGAACAGATTCCTGCGGAGATTCACTTTCTCCCTTTGAGGAAGCCCCTTTATTTTCCTGGAATTGTGTCTGGTGAGAGGAAACACAGAAGTGAATGGCACAGAAGCCAATCTGAATCTTTGCTTGCAGGCTTATTGCTTATTGGCTGATAGGCTATCTGTCCTGAGACAAATGTAATTATGGAACAATTATTCTGTGTTCCTCGAGGAAAGAACAAAGGTCCAGGGATATATTATGTTTGTCTAAGTTTACAAAGACTGTAAATTCAGGTGTCATAGTTGAAGCATTCAGAAGTTGGACAGTTATACACGTTTCACTGAGAATTCATTTGTCACTTAGTCTTGTGTATCAGTGTTTCTCAAAATTTAATGGACAAGTGGATCAACCGAAGATCTTGTTAAAGTGCAAATCCTGATTCAGAAGGTGTGGGAGAGAGCCTAATATTCTGCATTTCTTCTTTTCTTATCATGTAAGTTTTATTCTTCTTATTTTTAAATACATTTGTTGAGGTATAATTGACATGTAAACATCGTATGTTTAACATGAACAACTTGATGTTAGGGGTTGTTTTTGCACTTTTAATATTTTTATTATTGACATATAATTTCCACTCAATAAAATGGATAGACTTCATTTGTACAGTTAAGGAGTTTTGACAAATGAGTATAACTATGTAAGCACTGCTGAAATCAAGATATAGAACATTGCCATCACATCAGAGAGTTCTCATCTGCCCCTTTTCAGTCAATAGCTCCCACTAGAAGCCACCCCAGTGTCATTTCTATGACCTTAAGTTATTTTTGCTTATTCTAAAAGGTCATAAAAATAGAATCAGAGAATGTGTTCTCTTATGGGTGGTTTCTTGCATTCAGCATAATGTTTTTATTGCTCCTTCTATTTTGTGGTATGTCCGTAGCTTGTTCCTTTTTTACTGCTCAGTATTATTTCATTATATGAATATACCACAATTTAGTCATCCTATTGGTAGACATTTGAATTGGTTTTAATGTTTGGCTATTATGAGTAAAGTTCTTATTAATATTTTTATTAAGGCACAATTTATATATAACATTATACTAGTTTCAGGTGTATAGCATAATGATTCTATATTTGTATATATTTTGAAATGATCCCAAAATAAGTCTAATTAACATCTGTTACCATACATAGTTACAAAATGTATTTTTCTTGTATCTTGGTGCTTTAATACGTATACCTTGTGAAATGATCACCACGATCAAACTAATTAATATATCCATTGCCTCTAAATAGTTGCCATTTTCTTTTTTCTGTTATTGCAGTGAGAAGACTTAAGATCTGCCGTTTTAGCAAATTTCAAGTATATAGTCCAGTATTGTTAACTTATTCACATGCTGTACATTAAATCTCAAAAACTTTAACATCTTGTGTAATTTTGTACCCTTTGACCAGCATCACCCCATTCACCTCTCCTCACCCCCAAAGTCCTTGAAAAACAACATACTATTCAGTTTCTATGAGCTTGACTATTTTAGATGCTACATGTTAAGTGAGATCCTACAGTATTTGCCTTTCTGTGTCCAACATTTCAATTAGCTTAAGGTTCATCCATGTTGTTGCAAATGGCAAGATTTCCTTCTTTTTTAAGGTTGAATAATGTGTGTGTGTGTGTGTGTGTGTGTGTGTGTGTGTAGATAGAGGGAGTGAGGGATAGAGAAAACAGGCAGAAGGGAGAGAGAGAGAAACAAATATGGCAAAATGTTAACAGTTCTTGACTCTAGTGGTATCTATACACCACGTGCCTTTATCCATTCATCCACTGACGGACATTTGGCTTGTTCCCATATCTTGGCTATGGTGACTAGTGCTGCAATAGATGATGCTGCTGATCTCAGACCACATGTTGTCTACCAAGGTTCTAGTGCACAGTATCTGGGATAAAATTCAAGCATACGGTCACTGTTTACAAGAGGGCTGTGTGAATCTGTTCTCTTTCTCAAGAAATTGTTTCCCCGATTTTATTACGAGCATGAAACATACACAAAAGTTGGAAAAATGATACAATGAACCTATATACCCACCAACTAGAGTTAAAAATTATTAACATTTTGCCATATTGGCTCCTCCCTCTTGCCTGTCTGCCTCTCTCTTTCTCTCCCTCTCATATATGTACATATATACATATATGTTCTCCAACCATATGGTTGCATGCATCACTTAGACAATAACTTCAATGCAATTATTTATCTTCAGAGAGTAAATAATAATTCCAATTTCATAACATTCACCAATAACCAATCCATTTTCAAATATACCCAATTGTTTCCAAAATGCCTTTTATAACTACTTTAAAAAAAAAATGATCGGCCCTGGCTGGTCTGCTTCAGTGGTTAGAGCATCGGCCCATGGACCAAAGAGGCGCGAGTTCGATTTCAATCAAGGGCACATACCTCGGTTGTGGTTCGTCCCCAGCACTGTTTGGGGTGGTGCGGGAGGCAACTAGATGATGTGTCCCTCTCACATCGATGTTTCTCTCTTTCTCTCTCTGCCTCTCTCTCTCTCTCTCCCTCCTCTCCCTTCCCACTCTATCTGAAGATAAATGGAAAAATACCCTCAGGTGAGGATTTAAAAAGATCCAATCAAAGTAAAGGCATTGATTGGTTGTTATAGAACAGTCCCTAAACTTTCTTTTTTTCTTTTTAACTTTTCCATGACATTGAACTTTTTGAAAAAGTTGCCTTTGAGGATGTCTTATAGTTTATATTTATCTAATTGTTTCCTGATGGTGTTATTGAATTTTGCCTGTAACTAAAAATTATGACAAGATGCTTGAAGGATTCATTCAATTAAATGTTTGACAAGTTAAACATTTTTTGGCAAGTATACCTGATAAGTGTTGCATACTTCACATTGTATCACATCAAGAAGTTCATAAAGTCAGATCATCCTCCTATTAGTGATGTTGATTTTGTTTATTTGGTCACAATAATAACACAGATCTCTCTATTACAAAGGCACCATTTTTCCTTAGCAATTTGGCAGTAAGTAGTTAATTTGTGAGGTGCTAGTTTAGCCATTTGTGGATATCCTGCTTCCAAACATTTCATCTAATGGCTTAAGCTTTGATTGCTCATGCTTCCTTGAATCAGAAAATCATTTATCTCACTGGGGATTGAAAATAGTGATTTTCTAATTCTATCATTCCTTCTACATTCAATAACAAGATTTTCCTACCTCTCCTCTCTTTCCCACTCCCCAGCCCCATCACAATGAACTCATGACATTTTGTTCATTTAACGAATTGTAATCAGTCACAGTCATTATTCTTTTTGATGTTCAAATCATGTCAAATTTTCTCACTAGAGCCTCTTCAAGCTGAATTTTAGATCTCTAGACATAATCTCATTCATCTTTGAGTGTTTTCTTACTTTCTGACACGAGATGTCCTAGGCCCACCTTGTTCTTTCTCAGCCCAGACCTGTAATCAGACATGTCTCCAGAGAGCTCTGGTTACCTCTATGGAGAGTGACATTTATAATTACGATCTAGATGCTAGGTGTGCTCATTGCTACTCAAGTGTCATTGTTTTCTAGGTATGATCAATGACAAAAGTTGGAAATGGGTTTTTTAATTGAAAGTTTATCTTGGTATTTCCCATTTGAATTTAAATTACAGAATTTTTTAATTTTATATTTTAGTCTCTTATTCTCTTACAAAACCTTTATATATTTACTTATTTCCTCTATCCTACAACATATAAAAAATTCAAAATTACAATTGTTACTGCTAACAACTATTGTGTGAGGTTTAATAGATTTCTTTGCAGTCTTTTTTTAATCTTAAAATATGTTCTACTAAGAGTGTGCAAAGTCGTGGGTACAAAAGTTACTTGAAATCATTATTTGCCCTATCAGTTTGACATAGATTTATAGTCTTCTATTTATATTCAATTTTAGTTACGTTTTTTCATACATAAAACACGTGTGGTTTAAAAGTCAAACGATTCTCAGAGAAGTCTCAGCCATTGCCAACCCTGCACCCCACTCCCCACTTCCTATTGTTAACCATTTTCACTCCTTTCTAGTTTTCTTTCTTGTTTTTTGTTTGTTTGGTTTTTTGCGGGGGGGGGGGGGGAGAGTTGGCAAAAAAAAAAGGTTAAATTCATCTCTTTATCCTTATTTCCCCTACTTTCCTACACAAATGTCACATACTATATACTCATTAACAACCAGCATCTGCCCCACCCTCGGGAAATCCTCTTACACTGAACACCTGAGGGAGGTTTTCATTCAACTGAGAACCCAAGGCTCTTCAAGTAACCTCTACTAATAGCCTCTAGGCAAAAAGCTAGAGGATAACTGAACCCTTCCTGAGATTGCAAATCTACTCAGGAAAGTAAAACTTGACAGTGGTGTTTAACATGAGTCCTCCCACGCTCATCCAAACTCAGTAGAGGGAGCCACAAACAGCAGAACACCAACATCCACAGGGAAAATTTGGCAGGTTCCAAAACCCACTGAGATAGCCAAAATGGTGAAACAAAGAAACAAATCCCAAATGAAAGAACAAGAGACCTCTACCGAAGATGAGATCAATGAAATGCAGTTAAGCAGGTTAACAGAGCTAGAATTCAGAGCCATGATCTTGAGGAAGCTCAACAGCATGAGTAAGGACATCAACACCATGAGTTAAGACATAGAAACATTGAAAATCAACCAATTGGAAATGAAGAAGCACCAAGATGAAATGAAGAATCACATAGCAGAAATAAAGAACACATTGGAAGGACTAAACAACAGAGTAGAGGAAGCTGAGGACCAGATCAGTGAATTAGAAGACAGGGTAGTAAAAAATCAACCAATCAGAAAACCAAAAGGAAAAAACAATGAAAAAACAGGAAGACAGCTTAAGAGAACTGTGGGATAACTGGAAACGTAATAATATTCGCATCATAGGAGTCCCCGAAGAAGAAGAAAATGAGTAAGGGTTAGAGAATATATTTGAAGAAATAGTGACAGAAAACTTCCCTAATTTGGTGAAGGAAGAAGGCATTCAAGTTCAAGAAGCACAGAGAGCCTCAAGTAAGAAGAACCCAAACAGGCCCACACCAAGACACATAGTAATTAAAATGCCAAAAATTAAAGACAAAGAGAGGATCCTAAAGGCAGCAAGAGATAAGCAACAGGTTACCTACAAAGGAACCCCCATAAGGCTGTCAGCTGACTTCTCCACAGAAACACCACAGGCCAGAAGGGAATGGCATGAAGTAATCAAGGTCATGAAAAACAAGGATCTGAATCCAAGACTACTCTACCCAGCAAGGCTATCATTCAAAATAGAAGGTCAAATAAAGAGCTTCCCAGACAAAAAAAGGCTAAGGGAATACATTAGCACCAAACCAGCACTGCAAGAAATGTTAAAAGGACTGCTGTAATTAGTAGAAGAAGTAGGAAGGAAAATAGAATCACACTAAACAAAAATGGCAATAAATAAGTACATATCAATAATCACCTTAAATGTAAATGGATTGAATGCTCCGATAAAAAGACACAGAGTAGCTGATTGGATAAGAAAGCATGACCCATATACATGTTGTTTACAAGAGACCCACCTCACAACAAAAGACTCACATAGGTTGAAAGTGAAGAGATGGAAAAAAATCTTCCAAGCAAATGGAAAGGAAAAAAAAGCTGGGCTGGCAATACTCATATCTGATAAAATAGATTTCAAAATGAAGGCCATAACTAGAGACAAAGAAGGTCACTACATAATATTGAAAGGATCTATCCAACAGGAAGATATAACTTTGGTAAACATATATGCACCCAATAGAGGAGCACCAAAATATATTAAAAATCTTCTGGAGGACTTCAAAGGAGAAATCAACAGCAATACAATCATAGCAGGGGACTTCAACACCCCGCTGACATCACTGGATAGATCCTCTAGACAAAAAATTAACAAGGAAACAGAGACTCTAAATGCAGCACTCTTCTGTATGGCTTGCATTTTTCCCCTTAATAATATACCATCGAAATCACTAGACATCAGTTTATAAAGATCCTTTCATTCTGTCTCAATAGCTGCATAGCATTCCATTTTGGTGGCACACCAGAGTATATTCAAACAGGTCTCTCTTAAAAGACATTTTGGTGGTTTCCAGTCTTTTGCATTTAGAAATAATGTTGCAATGAATAACTTTTTGCATAGTTTCTTTATATTTGTTGAGCAGTATCATCAGAATAAATTCATAGACTCAGATAAAAGAACAAATACGTGTGCAGTTCTATCAGATATTGCCAAATCCCTCACCACAGGAGTTGCACCTTTGTAGATCATCCCCTGCCATGAACAAGAGCCTGTTTCTCCATAGTCTCGCCAACACACCGGGGTGCAAATGTTTGAATATTTTAAAGTATGATAGATGAGAAATGGTACCTCAATGGAATTTTTATTTGCCTTACTCTCATGCATAAGGTTAAAATCTTTTTATATGTTTAAGAACAGCTTGTTTTGCTTTATCCATAAAATGTCTGTTTATGTGTTTTGTCTGATTTTTCTATCATGTTTTAGTCTTTTTTTCTTCCAGATACTAGCGTAATATGGATAGGAGACAATGTAAATTTTATGGCAAAAAAAAAAAATTACCAGAAATTAAAAAGGGATATTTCTTAATGGTGATAGGCCCATTTTACCTTGGAATATATGACCATTCTAAATCTGCATTCACTGCATTCACGTAATAATATAACCTAAAAATAAATAAAGCAAAAAATGGCTGAAGTAGACACACAAACAATAGGAGTAGGAGATTTTAACACACTGTTCTCTGTAAGTCATAAAGAGGGAGAAAAAAAAGTCACCAAAAATATAAAAGGTTTAAATATTATTACTACTGAATATGATCTGATTGACATATATCAAACACTGCATGCAGACCACTGTAGGATACAGTTTTATATGAGATGGGGGGAAGTTCCAAATGATTACATACCACATGATACTCTTCAATTAAAGTATAAAATTATTAAAAGATATATAATTTTAGGTATACATATAGATGTAATAAAACTATACAAAAGGGGGGAAAGACCTGAGATTTAGGATGATGGCCACTTTAAGTTCAGGGAGAAAGAGAGACAGAATGAGAGGCCATGTGGTTGGATGAAGAGCATCAAGGTCCTAGCTCTTGTTTTGGGTGATAGTTTTTTAAGAGCTCTTTATATTAAACAAGTAATCAAACAAACAAATGTAAGCTGATGGTATGTCATGAACCAAAGATGGTGATTAATCCACTTTTATGTATCTGTGATGTAGCAAAAATAAACAAAAAAACTTTCAATCTGTGAAAGCTAATAAAAGAACAATATCCAATGAAAATAAGAGAGATTAATAAAGATAAAAATAGACATTAATGAAATAAAATAATAGCAAATGAAAACAGTAGAAATGATCGATGGGAAAGAAAAGCTTATTCTTTGAAAAAATCAATAGCAGAGAAAATCCTTTGGAGAATATGATCAAGAAAATAAGAAAGTCAATAATGTGCCAGGATATGTACTAAATATGCAATACATCAGAATTTGTCTTCAAAAATACTATTCAAACTTTCTGGTCTACTGAACACAATGGTAGAGAAAGCCCCCCCCCCCCAAATAATAGATACTTTCCTGGAGTGAAAAATCATAATTCCAGCTCTATGACTCAATAGTCATTTCTAAGTGATTTCCAAACACTACATATCTTTTTATATATAACATTCTTTATGACTTTTTTTTAAATCCTCACCCAAGATATGTTTTTATTGATTTTAGAGAGAGAGGAAGGGAGAGAGAGAAACATCAATGTGAGAGAGAAACATCTATCCATTGTCTCCCAGACATGCTCTGACCAGGGATCGAATCCACAACCTAGGTATGTGCCCTGCCCTGACCAGAAATCAAACCTGCAAACTTTAATTGCATAAGACAATGCTCCAACCAACTGAGCTACCTGGCCAGGGCTAAGCCTTGGTTTTTAAATCAACCTTTATGCCACGTGGTAACCTGAGAGACCATATGTCAACTCTGAGTCCCCAAGCATTTGATTTGATCTCAGAGGGAATGAAGGAAAGAAGTTTGGGAATTTATCAGAGGAGTTCCAAATATTCTTTACTACTACATTTCCTTTTTCCTGTTTATAATGCAAGCAGAAGTTAAAATCATAATTGTTTTATCTCTATCCATTACAATATGCTATTAAAAATCATCTTAATGAATCAATATTACTATCTGGTAGTGACTGCTCTGACCCCCTGTCTAACAGGCTCCATTTATGTCTTGTTTGATGAAAGTTCTCCGCATCTGCAAAGCAAAAGGGCAAACTGATTTATGAAGAAGACTTATTGTCACAGCGGCAGATTTGTATAATGAGAAATATATTAAATCTAATGAAGGGAGAGCGTGCCTACGAAGTCAGCAAGTCTGCGCTGTGATTAAGTGAGTCAATATTCCTCAATGGATTAATTTAGGCAGTGCACTGGGGTATGTAGCCACTGCCAGACCCCTTGGCTCTAATGACAAATGCTAAGCAATGCTGCATATTTGTGCATATGTATTACATTTTTAAGGTGTGATGATAAAATAAGATGTCACCCACAGACCTCTACATTAACAAGATGAATTCAAAGATGCAGACGTCCTACTGATAGAGAACCAGGAGGATCTATCAACAATGTCATCTTTTAATATCTGCTTACAGTAAAGCATTTACTAAGAAATAGACACACTGTTTTACCTTTTCAACTGAGACAAGCTTACTACGTGCAATCTATGTTAATTCCCTCTCTAGTCCTCAGCAGGGCCCCAAGTCAGACACAGGACAATCAATCACAGGCTCTGGCTTTCAAATAGAAGAATGCTAGCTATTATTTAATTGTCTACATTTACATACCTCATACAATAAGCAATGCCATTTATGAGATCTGAAAGCAACAGTGAACCTGTCAGGGCTCAGCAATCACCTTTCTACAGTTTGGAATGAGTCCAGTTTCAGTTGTTTCCCACCATTGTGACTACAGAAAGAAAAATCCTGTAGCATTCAGTTAGAGAGAGCACAGAGGGAGTTCTATTCTGCATTAAAAACAACACGATTTTGACAAAATACTTGGGATACACAAGCATGCTCGGCCCACATCATATGGAGACAAATGGGCTGTCTTAGGCCCTTGGGGCCACGTAGGAAAAAACATTCAACACTTCACAAATCTACAGGTAATGGATTAAAACATATTAACATTTTCCCCCACCCTTTTATTTTCTTCTAAGAGAAAAGTAGCTCAAGAGTACCAGCACCAGAGTTAAGAAAATAGCTACGTACTTGGAGTCCAGCAGCCTTAATAAGAAGAAGTGGAATTTCCATTGCCTTAGGCATCTCTTCGGATCACTCAAGGACAGGGAGAATATAAACTCTAGGTTTCTTTCTTTGTAATAACTGGAAGAAAGAGAGAGAGAGAGAGGGAGGGAGGGAGGGAGGGAGGGAGAGAGAGAAGGAAAGAAGGAAGGAAGGAAGGAAGGAAGGAAGGAAGGAAGGAAGGAAGGAAGGAAGGAAGGAAGGAAGGAAGGAAGGAAGGAAGGAGGGAGGGAGGGAGGGAGGGAGGGAGGGAGGGAGGGAGGGAGGGAGGGAGGGAGGGAGGGAAGGAAGGAGGGAGGGAGGGAGGGGGAGGGAAAATGTGACTTCTACATGAGTCAGGTGATAAAAACAAACAAACAAACAACTTCTCACACACACCAAAAAAGGAGGCTAAGAGTAGATTTCAGCTTCCACTTTTGCATTCCCCTAGAGACCATTGCATTCTTCCAGGCCTAATGCAACCATCTGACCTGTTAGACATGGGGAATATCAGGGGATCAACATGCTAAACCAGAGTCCTATTCTGTAACATGTGATCTATGTGACCCTAGCTGTGCTCTCTATTCTTTAAGAAAGTATTATTCCTTCCCTGGCTGGTCTAGCTGAGCTGTTTGAGTGTCGGCCTGCGGACCAAAGAGTCATGGGTTTGATTCTGGTCAAGGGGACATCATACTTCAGTTGCAGTTCGAACCCCGGCCCTGGTCAGGGTCGTGCGGGAGGCAACCAGTCAATGTGTCTCTCTCACATCGATGTTTCTCTCTCTCCCTCTCTCCCACTCTATCTGAAGATAAGTAGAAAAATATCCTCAGTTGAGGATTAAAAAAAGAAGAGGAAATTATTATTCCTAATGCTTTCATCATTTCTGAATACTTACACTAATGTAATAAAACAAAAAGTACACTTTTGTTTATAAATAATTGCTCAGTAATCTGGGAGTGTGGCTCCTTGTACTAACAAAGCCTTTTCTGGTGAGGAACGCGTAGGGGAAGACATGGAAACCGGGAAGTAGAAGTGGAAAGCAGATCAACTGTTACTGCTGTGCATGAGCTTGAGGGGCCTTGGAGAAGACTGTGTAAGGCACACCCTGCAACTTCAGCAGCTGAGTGTTAAGGCTGGTGTGGAAAGAGAAAGGAGACTTGAGGAAGGAGACTGACAGCTGGGTTACGCCACGAATACCACCACTTCAGGTTGTAAATTAAAGGGCTTCAGAAGCATGAAACCCTACTGGATAACTACAGGTATTGCATGATCCCCTCTGGCAAGATTCTTCTCAGGGGCCAGACTGCTTACCTAGAAAACCCACTTTTCCTGAGAGGAAAAGAATTTTGATATGAACAGAATTTTTTTCCACCCATTTCTATTCATTCCTGGAAACAGCAAATTCACTTCTAAATATTTCTGAAAACAAGTCCAGGTGTTGACAGCTCCAAGACAACAATGCTTAGTGCCAGTGACTCAGTTAGTCCTTTCTCTGAAACCAGATATAGCTATTAACACATACACTTACAATGTATCAGACACTATTCTATGTGCTTTATATATATTAACTCATTTATTCTTCACCACAAACTTATGTAAAAATTAGATATGTAAAAAAGATATGTAAAAATTAGATAACTTGTCCCAAAACACATAATACTTAGTAAAATGCAATTCAAATCTAAGGAGTTTGGCTCCCAAGTCTGTGCTCATAATACTAGACTATACTGCCTTTCAATATCTACATTAATATGGATAAGAAGGGAAATAGGTGAAAATACAGTCAAATAGATATATACAGAGATAGAAAAAATTTAGGATATAGAAATACAGATACAAAAAGAGATATAGATATGGATACAGAAATATAGACATAGATCTCAATGGGCCACTAGAGGAAAAAATACATACATCAATAAATAAAAAGAACTAGAGGGAAAAGGATGCTGAGGAATGCAAAATAGTTACTGTTTATTTGTTCATTCAAGAAACTTGGTTTTCCACTTGAGAGTTGTGTTTATATTTGTTTTTATTTTTGTACATACGAACATAAAAAAGAGTTTTTCAGGATACAAAGTTTGATAAAATCTGATTATGTCCAGGAGTGGTAGAATTTGTAAGCAAGAGGATTAGGAAAGTTTCTGCTTCAGACCACGATGGAATAACTATTACCTGACTTTCTCTCTTGCTGGAAACAACTAGAAAATTGAACAAAAAATATGCAACAAGTTTTCAGACATTGCACCATAGGCAGCACAGAGTGGTGACCCCTGAGAGAATAAAAACAAAGAAGGTCCTACCATCACCCTAGTTTCCTCCAAGAGGCACTTTCCAGTTGTAACTCAGGGAAGGGAAGCCCCGACAGAGCAGAGCAGTTTCACAAAACTGAGAAAATGGAGAGGAGAGTCCAGGGACATCGAGGCAGCTGGAATCTGTGGGTCACAGTACTGACCAGGCGGAAGCTATGCAGAGAAAGAGGTCGAGAAAACTGCACACGGGTCCCTGTAATTCTGCTGCTGAGAACTAAGCTGTACATGTGTCGGATGAAACTCTGTGAGGCAGGGCAAAGACTACCAACCAAGTTCTCTTCAGCCAGAATAGAGGCACTTCATTGAACATCAGGGCATTCAGGAGAGACCTCCATCAGGTCTCAGTAGTAGGGCTGTGCTAATCAAAGAGTAAACATTACCCCTCAGCCCTGAACAACACTTATAAACAAGTATAAAAAGCACAAGGTTGATCTTCAAATAACTTGCCTACTAACACAAGTTATTTAAAGGAAGTCCTCCCCAAAAAAAAATCCAGACACTCAACAACAAAAATATCTAATATCCAATCAGAAATTACTATATATGCAAAAAAGAGCAGAAAATGATGACTCATAACCACAAGAAAAACTGACCAACAGGAGTAGATGCAGAAAAAAATTGTAATGGATTTAGCATACAAGAACTTTAAAATCATTACTAAAAATATAATCAAGGATAGAGAGAAAAACATAAAATAAGGAGAACAATATTATATTTTTTAAATGGAACTTCTATAGCTGAAAAATACAATGTCAGAAATGACAAATTTATTTGAATGAGATTTATGGCAGATTAGACAATGAAGAAGATATAATCAATAAACCTAAAGACATAACAATAAAAACTATTAAATTGACAGGAGAAAAAAAAAAAAAAACCCAAAATGAACAAGCACACACACACAAAAATCTCAGTGAACTATAGAACAATATTAAGTGTGTGACATGTATGTAATTGTCTCCTAGAGAGACAGGAGAGAAAGAGGGAATGGGCAGAAAATAAATTAAAGATCCAAACATTTTTCACATTTGAGGAAAACTATTTGTGATGAAAACTTTCCAAAACGTTAACCAAACCTCAAGCTAGATTAGCACAAACCCGTACAAAGGCACATCAAAATCAAATAAATAAAACCAACAATAAAGGGGGGAGAAAATCTTAAAATCAAAGGAAAAAATTAAATAAGGGGAGAAAATAAGAATTACCACTGAGTTCCTGTTAGAAAAAAATGCAAGTAAAAAGAAAATGGAGCATCTTTAAAAACCAACAGAAAAAACAAAATGTCAACTGAATATATCCAATGAAAACATACTTCCAAAAACAATAAAGACTTTTCAGACAATCAGAAGCTGAGAAGAGTTGCCATCTGTAGCTCTTCACTGTAAGAAATGTGAAAGAAAGTTCTTCGGGCTGAAGGAAAATGAGACTGAATGAAAGCTTGGATCAACACAAAGGAATGAATTACACTGAAAATGGTAAATGTGAGGGTAAATATAAAAAGTTACTTTTCTCATTTTAAGATATCTTTAAAACATAATTTGAAAGCAAAAATTATAACATTATGTTGCACAGTATGCAATATATGTAGAAGGAAAATGTGCAACAATATTTTGTTCAGCAAAAGCCCAAAAGCCATATCCACAGAAATTCCGTGCAAACTCCATACAGTGGAATACTAAAAAGAAAAAGAAATAGCTATTGCTACACACAACAGCATGTAAAATTTCAAAAGCATTATGCTGAGTAAAAGACACCAACACAAAAGAGTTATACTCTCATTCTTCTCACACGCATTTGCATTGTGCTCACAAGCCTTCCTGTAAACAGAGGCCACAAACACCACGTGATTAGATAAAACTGTCTATTTTTTTTTTGGAGGAGACAGGCCTGTCAACACCTAAACTGCAGAATCATTGAGGGATATCTCTGTGCTCTTATTGGAGGTAACTAAAGAAAAATGCTTTGGTGCTTCCCCAAGTGGAATTAGAAAATGCTCAGATCCCTGACTCGGGTAAGTATACCCTTTCTGATATCCTCAGCTATAGGCCAATGCTGCCTGTGAGAGCCTCATCCCTGGTGTCCATCAGCCCGTCTTGGAGGGGTCACAGCCAGGCTCACTGTGGAGGGTCAACCCTGCAGACCCTCCCTGAGCTTGCTCTGGCCCCAGCCCAACCCCACCCTGGGAAACAAAAGAAAAGAAAATTCCTCTTAAACAATAAGGTTGTTTGGGGAGAGTCTGGAAAATGAAGGCTAGAGAAGCCAAACTTTGATAAACTTAATTAAATTTCTAATGAAAGCCGAGGCAGCCTGTAGTGATTACTCTCTGTAACGGAGACTAATATTCCAATTAGGCTAATTCATCCCCTGATGCTCTAAACATAGTTATAGGCTCAATCCATATTTCTTCCCTATTGTCAACAATAGATTTCTGTCCTTTTGGAAGACCTGCTTTCCGTGTAAACAGCGAGGGCGCTAGGTCTCCTCTGCGCGATTGTGCATGGTTGAGGGCACTGTGCCTTCCTTCCAGCATGGTTGGTTTTCTCGCCCCTCCCTTCTCTGAGAGACCAGAATCTCTGCACCTCTCCAAAGCCCCATCTCAGATACCATTCATCTTATTTTTCTTCTTACTGCCTAGTCAATCCTCCTCCAAAATTTAAAAGCAAAATAAATGCAGCAGAGAAAGTGTTTCGTTCTTTCTACTGCCCTAAAGTGGAGACAAATCGATGGCTGATTATTAACACCAGAGAGCCAGCTGCACTCAACAGCAAGCACACGGTGGGTGCCCCCCAGGGTGCCCGAAGCACAGGCTGCCCCACCGGCAGCCACCAAACAGAACACGGCGAGGCGAGGCTCGAGGGACAGCCATGGAGCCAGGCAGCCTGCTTGCAGCTCAGCTCTGCCACTTACACCAGCAGACGCTACTCCATATTTCTGAGCCCGTGTTTTCTCGTGTGTAAAACGAGAATAATAAGGATTTTCTCAGGTTCTGTTGCATATGTTAAATGAGACAAAAGAGATTACTCTTTGGTCCTTATTACTATATGTCCAGGACAATGAAAAGCACTTTATATATATTGTTTCATCTCATCCTCTCAAAACCCCTTTGAGAAAAGGAAATCACAATAGAAAAGACCTTGCCCAAGTTCACAGGCGGGGCCACGATGAGAACTCAAGTCTGTCTGATCCCCAGGTCTGCAATCCCCTCCCCAACACCTTACTGGTATGTTCTATTACAGGAAAGGCCAAAACTGCAGACTGTTTTTAAAAGCAGTTTCATTGCCTTCAATTTCATACATTTACTTGAACTAATCTTTTTTTTTTAATTGTCAAACAGGAATGCTCCTCGATATGCTTTAATGAACACATAAAAGTCATTTGTAATGAGCACATTGTTTATATGTCAATGGTATTACAAAGTGCTTGAAAATAGTTTGTTTTCTTAATTAGATTAAACAGGCTTCCTGCAATCTTCCTTACTTTATTGATTTACTTAATGAACCTTTTTTTTTTTCCATAGATAGTACAAATGTAAATTTCAGCTTGGCCTGTGAACAAATTATCTTAAATTCTGAATCAGTGGGGCTTTAATTAATGAGGCTTTACTCTATATCACTAGTGAGGCACTAAGATTTATTATGTTAAAATAGTCATAAGGAGAACAATTCTCCACATGTGGCTAAGGAAGACGGTCTTTCTTGGGTCACTGAACAAGGAATTGCTTTCCTCCATGTCTGTTCAGTTTACCTGAGATGACAGCCTTATTGTCACATAGGGGCCCAGTTAAAAGCGAAATGCAGGAGACAGAAATTGAGGGGAATAAGGAATAAGAGAGGCCCTTTGAGAATGAAGAGCTAAAGACAGAGCAGGCACCAGGAGCTAAAACCTGACAAGTGCTATGTCTGGGTCAGGGTGACAGGAAGAGGGACATGGCCTGGAGATCAGTAGTTCTGGCCACAGTGTTAAGCACTAAAGTTACAGCAAAATGTAGCATGTCAATCAGCAGGTGGCCAGAAGCCAAGTAGCAAGGCAAACAATAAAGTATTTGAGATTTCAGTTGCAAGTAAGTGAATGGTCTGCGCAAGGCCATAGAAAAGAGGTGGACATGTGACAATGCCAGGCCCCCTGAGCTTGCTGGGGTGGCCCAGTTGCAGCAGCTCCCAAGATTGGCCAGCTATGGTGCTATGATTCCAAACTATCGGCCCTACTCAGGCATGACCACCTTCTAGGGAACCTTGGAGGCACCTGGAGCAGATTCAAATGACCTGGACACCCAAGATCTCATCCACCCACTTCTCACCTCTAGGACATTGTCTAAGGGCTAAGCGAAACAAGAGTCCATTGATTCAGAGAAATATAAAGCTACATAAAATGATAGACACAAATTAATACTAGTTAGCCATTCATTGGTTGCTTTCTTTGTACCTGGTAGTGTGCTACTCATTTTACAAGCATTATGTAATCCTCACAACCAGCCTACTGAGAAAACATATGTGATTTTGTCAAGGTAGAAGGGATCTGGGGACCCTTTGTTTACCCATTCCGAAGAGCTCCAAGTAATTTAAGTGTGTAATTAAGAACTCTATGAGAGTAAGGAGAAATAATTGGGGTGTTTTTTCTAATGCCTAGCCCAATGAGTACTACTAGACCATTTTAGATATGAAGAAGCTAAAGTTTAGAAATTTCAAATAACTTGTCACACTGCCAGTAAGTGGCAAAGCTAAAGTGGGTCTGACTTGGAGGCTGGCACCAGAGCCCACAGTGAAACGTGCAGCGATGTGCTGCTGAGGAGAGACGGGATCGGGAAGTCAAAGACCCTCAGCTACAGCTAAGGAGCCGGTGAGCAACTGGGAGCAGACACGGCAGATTTCAGGAATCCAGAGCATCAAGGGAAAGAAAACCTGTGCTGCAAACCATTGATGACCCAAAGTCAAAGGTTTGATATAATCCAACAGAGCATTATTTGTCTCAAGGCAGGACACTGTGTCCACACGAAGAGAGACCCAAATTCTATGGCTGAAGCAGGGAAATGATACCTATGTCTAATTTGTCCAGCTGATGAAAACTAGGACAAAATGGGATTGCAGGAAATCCCAACAGGTGAAGCCAGAGAGCCTCTTTCTACTCCTGGAAAATGAGCTGCCACCACCATAATCTACAAAAGCATCCCCATCCCTTGGGGTAATAAAAAACTTTATAAGATGCCGTTTAAAGTAGTGGTAGAGAACTTGAGTTCCAGTGTCACTCAGACCTGGGCTCGAATCCTTGTTCTGGCAATCTGAAGCACTTAAATAAGCTAATATAATCAAGTATGTCTTTTAATTTGCCAGACAGCATTTTTACAGGGTTTGATTTTTTTGCCGCAATAGCTTCCAAATTATCTTCAGGTGGTGTTTGGAACCGAAGAGCAAAATGTATTGCAGTTGCATTGATAGTATCTGTGCTGAATTCCCCATCCTCACTTCCCCTGAGACCAACAGCACCCTCTGTACCCCATACCTACACGTGAAATGACTGCATTGTGAAAAAGAAAAGTCATAAGATGCTTACTTAATTTTCTTATTTCACAACATTCATATGATCTTCTTGCCAGGTTTCCCACTGATTTATTTAAAATCAGTTGTAGTAATGATAGAATCCAAATACAGAAAAAAACGATTTAAAGAAAACATATAATGAAAAAATAAGAAAGGAAGAAGAGAAATAAATTAGAAGACTGAATCTCTTAGCATGGCCTAATAATATTTGAAAAGAAAGTTGCCTGGTAGAAAACAATCAGCTGTAGGATTTCAGTAAGCATAAAACAGATAGACTGACCTACTTGATGCCTTTGAGCAAACCCTCAAAATACAAATACTAATTAAATTATATATTTAAAATATAATGGTTTAGGAGATAATGTAGGATATAAATAAAGGACAGCTGTTTCCCCCAAAAGAAGAGCTACTCCTCAACTGAGGGACAAGATCCACATGTGATTCTCTCCCTGTATCTGGAAAGCACCAGAGCCCATGTATAGTAAACAGTGGTGTTTTCCTGTGTGTCTCGGACATAAGTTACCATAAAAATGTAAAGAGCAGCCATCCTCTCAGAAATCTGCAACCAGATGAATGGCAGAAGTCCCTTCATCTTAATCTTGAATAAAGGAAAGAAAGTAAGAATTCATCAGCATTTTTCCAGTTCTCTCCATGGACTGGAAAGGACCTATATATTTGGCTTATATAATATTTCAGTCCACTCAACAGGCATTTTATTCAATAAGAGTTAAAACCCCTAAGAGCCCATAGCAGTTAATCTGTAACATCCCCAGAAGATTTTCAACTGTTATTGCTCAGAATGTAGTTATCAAAAACAGCTTTATATATAATTGACAAAGCTTGGAAACAACCAAAATGTCCTTCAGTAGGTGAATGGATTAAAAAAAAAAAAATGGTACGTCTAGACAATGGAGTGTTATTCAATGCTAAAAAGAAATAAGCTATCAAGCCATGAAAAGACATTTTTTAAAACCTTGAATGCATTTTACGAAGTGAAAGAAGCCAATCTGGAAAGGCTAAATACTGTGTGATTCCAAGTATATGACATTCTGGAAAAGGCAAAAAAAAAACACTGTGGGACAGTAAAAAGATCAGTGGTTGCCAGGGGTTGCGGGCAGGAATGAATAGATGGAGCACAGAGGATTTTTAGGTTAGTGAAAATACACTGTCTAATATTATAATGATAGATATGTCATTACACATTTTTCCAAATCCATGAATGTACAGCACCAAGTGTGAACCATGGTACAAAGAATGGATTTTGGTAATTATCCTCACCCGAGGACATTTTTCCATTTTTTGTTCAGATAGAGTAGGAGGGAGAGAGAGGAAGAGAGAGAGAGAGAGAGAAACATCGACTTGACAGGGACACATCAAGTGGCTGCCTCCCGCACGACCGAACCAGGGCCGGGGACAAATCGCAACGGAGGCATGTGCCCTTAGTGGGAACCGAACCCAGGTCTCTCTGGACCGCAGGTCAGGATTTTGGTAATTATGATGTGTCAATGCAGGTTCGTCAACTATAACAAATATGCCACTCTGGTGAGGGTTGATAATGGGAGAGGCTATGCATGGTAAGGGCAGGGATATATGGGAAATCTCTGTACCTTTGTCTAAATTTTGCTGTGAACCCAAAACTACTCTTTAAAACACGAAGTCTTAGTTTGTTTGTGTTTAATGTAGGGTGTTAACTTAAATTGCTCAGCATCTAGATAGGAAGAAGGGAGTTTCCTAGAGAGCAAACCTCAGAGCTCATTCAAAACCAGCTGAAACCAGAAGGAAGTCTGAGAGTTCAGAAGCTGAGTTCTAATGTCATTTTGCCACTCTAGCCATGGGACCTTGGAAAGTTACTCCAACCATTCTGGAGTTTGCTAAGAGCTGGCCCTTCCAGCTCATATTTTCCATGACCCTGTAGGATTCTGATCACTGAAAAGCTGTCATTCATTTTCCAAATTACTTGTTTTAATTTTAATTTATTTCATTCTTTTTTTAAAGTTTGACTAGTGAAAGCTCGTCTCCTAGAATCACATCACCTTCTGAACACTCTGATTAAGTCAACTTTCTGGACCTAATGGTGGAACTGGACAGCCACCACAGGTCAAGCTGAAGGAGTTCACTAGAAACCCCAGCGGGAAACCAACAGAGAGCAGCTGAAAGCCTGGGGAAGCCTCCTGAATTAAGCAGAGAAATGTTTAACATAAGTTATATATTATATGACATATATAATGCTATGGTCTGAATGTTTGTGTCCCCTCAAAATGCATATGTTAAAATCTTAACCCCTAAAAAGGATAGTGTTAGGAGGTGGGCTTTTATGAGGTGCTGAGCCCTCATAAATGGGATTAATGTCCTATAACAGAGCTCCTGAGAGCTTCCTAGTTCCTTTCACTATATGAGGACACAGCAGAAAAGAGCTGGCTGTGAACCAGGAAGAGCGTTCTCACCATATGACCATACTGACACCTTGATCTCGGACTTCCCAGCCTCCAGAATTGAAAAATAAACTGTTCTGTTGTTTATAAGCTATCTAGTCTGTGATATTTTGCTATAGCAGACCAAACAGACTAAGACATATAATGTACAATATATATAAATAACCCTTTTTGAAGATAATAGTAATCTGGATAAAATCTAAAAATTAAGAAAAAGATCAAAGAAGAAATAATAATCATTTATTTCAACCATAATCACTATTAACATTTTGCTATATATATCCATTGTGTGTGTGTGTGTGTGTGTGCTTTTTAAAAAACACAGTGGGATCTGCTCTACTTTTTTCCTTAATAAAATGTTATAAGCATTTTCCCATAGCATTAAAAAATTCTTTAAGATCATTATTTTTAATGATCACACACTATTCTGAATATAGATGTACTATAATTTATTTAACCAACCCCCTATTGTTTGACATTTAGGTTGTTTCTACTACTTGTTATTATTTTTAAAATGCTGTGATAAATATCATCATACATAAATCTTTGGGCCTACCTCTGATTATTGCCTTAAGATAAATTCCCAGGCATGGAATTACTGGGTCAAAGGGTAGGAATGTGTTTAAGGCCCTTGATACGTATTGCCAAATTACTCTCCAAAAAGCTTGCTCAAGTTTATAGGCCTAGCAGCCACATAGAGAAGCACCAAAGAATTTTAATAAATGCTTGGTATGGCTAAAGAACAGACATGTGTTAGGGAAGAAATGCATTATTTTAAATGGCATGCAACCCATACAGCCTATCTTATTCTCACATGGGATTAATTCAAGGAAACTTGGTTTCAGGTACATTATTTATGTGGGTGGCTTGTTTTAAATAGTGATACTGGTGTATTACCTAAAAAGATGATCTGAGGCATAAGATTCTGAAAGTACATTGGCTGTCACTTAGGGTTTTATGCCTTGAGTTTTTCCTCCATGAACATATTTTGCATCTATAAAAATAATAATTATTATTAATTGGCTGAAAATATTCCATAGCTAAATTCATAGAACTTGTTTAGAAAATGAGATACATCTGTTTTCATGTAAAACAACAAGGTCCAAGCAGTACCTTGCAACTCATTTACTCTCTCAACCGCTGCGATGGCAGAACCAAAGCCAGTGGTAATATTCCCATTTTCCAAGTAGAGAAACTGAAACCCAGACATGTACATGGACTCTGCTAAAATCACAGCAAATAGTGGAACCACCACAAAACTCCAATTTCTTAAGTGTATTGTCATATAGTCTATCACACTTTTTTAAAAAATCAGAACCTAAAACACAGCAATACCTGTGTTACATACATTCAACAAAGGAAGGTCTTTCCCAAGGTGATGGACAGCTGGCAGGAGCAGATGGCTGGAGGAGAATGTTCCAGCCAGGGGCTCTGAAGGACAGATGGGTCGAAAGGCCCTGAATCAGTCGGTCACATGCTCAGTGGTCCACGGGCTTTAGGAGCCTTGAAGAGGTTGCTGCTGTCATCTGGCCTGGGGTCTGCAACTATAGAACTACACAGACCCCAAATGCAGAGATCAGAGTTATTATTGGCCAGAAATTAAGTGTCTAATTGGAGATAGGCCTGTTTCTCTAGCAAGATCCTAAGAAAAATAATTCAGTTAGCAGTGGACACAACTTTGATCACAATTCTGTCTTTGCTTAAGTGTATTGCTGCCGATTTCTGCAAGTCAGAATCCTAGTTATTTCTCCATGTTAACCTCAAAAATGGTCTCTTCCCAGATTCCCCAGACAGAAGTAATCTGCCCCATCCCTCGTCTCTCAAAGTCCTTCACCTCTATCTCTCACTACACTCAGTATTTCCTAACTCATGTTAAAATTACTCATACACGTCGCATCCTGGCCTCATGAGCTGACAGTCGAGCGGAGGAGATTACTGCTTCTTTTTACCCACATATCTTATAGCATTTTGCACAATATATTAGAGCAGAAGCTGTTCAGTGGCTATTTATAGAACAATTGAATGAATGAAATGTATCATGTAGTCATTTCCTGCCGATTCTATTAAGTAGCTCAGATACTAAGCAACAACTCTCTTGAACATTTCAAAAGTTGCTGCATGGAACCCATGGTGGATTATAATGTCAGCATAGATTTCCCCTAAAATTAGTCCAGCGTTAAATGTTTTGTTGTTATAAATTATAAAGGGGCACCAAGGGCAAGATGAGACATGATTGATAGCAACATATGCATATTGCACTAACAGATTAACCATTCTGGGAAATTTTCCACATCTGCTTTTAAAACAGCCAGATTCTCAGCATTATAAATATGAAGTTTTCCATACTTGTCCGAGAGGGCCCAAGTGTACTATCTCTGCTTAGAGCCCGTCTTGATGGTAAAAATGAACATGCTGCTCATGCGAAAGTTATATGTTTCTTCTAGAAGCAGTTATTAATATCCTTCTCTCTAGTAGGACTCGATTTCCAGTGGCTTAGCAAAGCTTTGTTCCCTCAGTAGGATCAAAAAAGTTCAGAGTATGGCTGCCATCAACAAATCATCAAACAACAGGTGTTGCCGAGGGTGTGGAGAAAAGGGGACTCTAGTACACTGCTGGTGGGAATGCAGACTGGTGCAGCCACTATGGAAAACAGTATGGTGTTTCCTCAAAAAATTAAAAATGGAACTGCCATTTGACCCAGTGATCCCAGTTCTAGAAATATACCCTAAGAAGCCTGAAATATTAATCAGGAAGAATATATGTACCCCTATGTTCATAGCAGCACTATTTACAATGGTTAAGATCTGGAAACAACCCAAGTGTCCATCAATAGATGAGTGGATAAAAAAGCTATGGTACACGTACACAATGGAAAACTATGCAGATGTAAGAAAGAAAGATCTCTTATCCTTTGAGACGACATGGAGGGACCTGGAGAGTATTATCCTAAGTGAAACAAGCCAATCAGAGAAAGACAAATATCACATGATCTCACTTATTTGTGGAATATAATGAACAAAACAAGCTGAGGAGCAAAATAGACCTGGAGACATGGAAGTGGGGTGCAGACTGACAAACCTCAGAAGAGGTGGACGTGGCGGGAGGGAAGAGATAAACCACAGAACTGATACACATGTATGCTTAGACAAGGACATAGACAATAAGGCTGGGGGGCAGGATTGGGAGGAGGATGTCAATGGAGGAAAAAAAGGAGAAACATCTTAACAAAAATAAATAAATAAACATTATTTTTAAAAAGTTCAGAGTAGATATCTAGAAAAACAGTAAACAAAGCAATATTTCATTGTTTAATTATAGGACCCTTATGAATAATCTTCAAATAAGAACCTTTTAGTTTACAAATGAAATGTGCTTTTCAAGGTAAACACTCAGAGCCTATTAAACACCTAGTCAAGCACACAACTGACAGGAGTAGGCAGACAGGAGTGGCAAAGGAACCGTCCCCATACTGCATGGAACCACATTCAGGGTGTTAGAAAAAACATATGTAGTGCAATATCTGTGGGGTCGTGGGACTAGAGCTAGTAGAATAGTGCCCAGAAGGCATCAACACAGAGCTGGGAAAGATGAGTTTCAGTGTGGGCAAAAACCTGAGCAGAGTTATTTGCAATCCTTTATAACAATAACCTGGTGTGAGCCAGATAGTTATACAATACGAAATAGACCAATTGAACATACTTAACATGATGAACACTCACAAGGCCAAGTATGAAGATTATGGAAAATTGCAAAAGCCACAGGAGCGCTGGCCAGAAAACCAGTTAAATCTAACATCTCTTATAATATTAAGTCACAGGAAAAGCTACTCTATACCCACAATCCTTATGTGTGCTGAGGAAAAGCAATATGGCTTAAAGAAATGAAGGACTGGGCTCAAGAGCTATAGGTTCAACTCCAAGTTCTGTTACTAAGCAACAGGAATATTTCTTCATTTATTAAAGTGAATCTTTGTGAGGTGTGAGTTATGGGGAAGATCAGAAGACCTTGATGAGTGCACCAGCTAGTCCCTTACGAGCTCAAGTGCAATGCAACCTAAAGTATTATTACAGAAATCATTTTTGAGAGATGATTTATGATTAAAACCAGGTTTTCCTTCCTTTCTTTGCTAGAAAATGGTAGAATTGGTTAAAACTAGCCACTGTCCAGACAACTGTAATCAGAACAATATTGTCTCTGAAATAACAATGGGAAAAGAAGTTTGATGTTGAAAGGAACCCCATCCATATAGTCAGTCTAATAATATAGCTTTAGTTTCTTAGTCCAGAGGTTTTCAAACTCCAGTTCATGAGAAACTCCATGGTTTCAGAGAAACTTGCCAAAATTATAGGGTAGCAGCTTCTAGAAATTGCTGACTTGTTATACAATAAATTTAAGTAAAGGTATATGACCATTTATTTAAAAAACACTCTAGAGATTGAATAGGTGTGTGCTCGTGTGTGTATGTAGACAATCTTATTTATGTTGTAAAACGTCAATGTAACTTTAGCTATTTTTATTTGTGTCACCTACCATGGGATAAGAGCAGTGCATGAGAGATTCGTTCTGTTAGAATACCTGTGAATTTCTTATCTGTGTACTGCAATTTTAGCCTTAAATATTTTGATACTGCTTGTTGGTGCAAAAAGATTAACAGATTGTATTCCCAATGTGATATACATCTTTTACTAATATAAACTATTTATTTTGGTTTCATGTAATGCTTTTTATTTTGAATTCACTATTTTCTAATATTAATAGTTATGACCACTGGTTTTTGTCATTCTTGTTTATTTTTGACTTATGGTTTGTTGTCTGTCGTTTACATGGATTCATCTGCCTGACATAGCTTTGCTTATTGATTTATATTTAATCTATCAAAGTTATGTTATTTTAAACCTGCCCCTATTATGTGATCGGAGACATTTGTTTTAAGTGAGTTCATTCCACTCATACTCATTTATATAAGAAACATATTGAGTCAATTTTTCTGTTTTTGTACTTTTACTATCTTTTTCTTGTAGTCTATTTTTTTTTATGTTGTTGTTGTTTTGTTTTTTTGTTTGTTTTTTGTTTTGTTTTGTGGGGGGTTTTTTGCTCCATTCGGATTATGTAAAAGATTTATTGTCAGTTTCTTTCTCAAATTCTTTTTAACTTTAAATTACATGCATTAATCTCTATTTATTGACTTATCATCTTTGTCCAGTGTCTTTTGACTTCCAAGTATGAGAGATGAGGAAATCAGTACCCTCTTGTACTTCTGGTTATGTTATTATTATTTTACCTTGTCAAGAATTCTATCAATTACATTCACTTCTGTTACCAAAACCCCGGAGGTTTTTCAAAAATTTTTTATTATGTATTTAAATGGATTCATTGCCTACCTCAGATCTTTCATAATGCTGCTTCCCCATCCCTGAATCCTTTATTTAATTTTATTTAGTTGGCTGTTGGATTCCATCATAAAGTAATTGTTTCAAGAGGGTTCATGACCATTACATTCCTCAATTACTTGTATGTTTAAGAATGTCTTTCTTTTCACTTGGAAGACAGATTGGTATGGAATAAAATTCTTCTTTTCACCCCTACAGAGTTCGGTAGACATTTATCCACCCCACTTTAAAATTAAATAGCAGAGTGAAGTAAGCTGAACTCAGCCTCACAGCTTCCCCTTGCTCCTTCCACCTGGATGCTATAGTATCTCTCCTTTCCGATTACCAAATTAATCAGACCACATCTCAATATCCATTAGTCTAGATTATTTTTCTTCTCTTGAAACAGTGTGCTTTTTAGGACAATGGCTTCTTGAAAGTTTTATTAAATTTGTATATTTTTCTCTCATTAAAAAATGATTATGGACATAATGAATTCCACTTTGTTTTACATTATCTATTTTCCTCATTTATCTCTTGGTTCTTCTCCATTTGGCTTTATGTGATTTTCTCAAGCATCTTCTTTATATTCCTGACTCCATCTACTCTACTCACAGCTTCTAATGTGGCCCTTTATTCTGGTAAAGTGTTTATGGTTATTTTCCATTCCTTTCCTGAACTCGACCATCCACTTTTTATGCTACTTTATGTTTCCTTTGAATTCTTATATCTTTTTATTTCAGTTGGTGTTTTTAAAATTCAGAGTATTCTTTTTATTTTTATTTTATCTCTAGAATAGATAGTAGCTATATAATCTTAAGCAACCCCATGCATAAGAAAATAGTTTTCTCATCTCTGTAACAAAAAACAGTAATATCTCCCCCATTTCTGTACCTAACTCACAGATTTGTTGTGACTATCAAAAATATTTTTTTAAAACACTTCTTAACATATAAATTACTTTACAAGCATAATCTATTATCCACAAAATGGCACCTCATACCACATGGCAGTACATGTGTTCATGGCTATATAAAAGTTACTACAACGAATACTAGCCACCATTTACTGAGAACTTATAATAAGCTACACACCACATTTATCACATAGATTAGGTCATTAAATCTTATTGATACTACAGTGAAATCAGTATCAGGATATACAGAGTATACATTCTATAGATTGGATCATGGAGATTTAGAGTTTAAGTAATTTGCCCAAAGTCACAGAGTTTGTAAATAACAGAGCTGGGATTCAAATGAGTGTGTCTGATATGAGGTTCATGCTCTTTACATCACTCTAAGCACACATAAAGAGAAGCAAACAAAAAAATAAATGTATTCAAATGTCATGTCCATTATAACCCCCTCTAGTAACCTCAATATTTTTTTTATTCCTCACTCGAGGATACTTTCCTATTTATCATCAGATAGAGTGGGAGGGAGGGAGCGAGGAAGAGACAGAGAGAAACATTGATGTGATAGAGCCACATCGACTGGTTGCCTCTCACACAACCTGACCAGGACCTGGGATGGACCACAACCAAGGTACGTGCCCTTGACCAGAATCGAATCCGAGACTCATTGGTCCATGGGCCAACGTTCTAACCACTGAGCAAAACAGGCCAGAGCAATAACCTCAATATTTTTTATTAATTGGGATTTATTTGTATATTTTAGGATGTTTTTAATTGACTATATTTAGAGCAGTTTTAGGTTCACAGAAAAATTGAGTGGCAGGTACAGAGATTTCCCATTACCGCCTGCCCCCACAGATCCACAGCCTTCTTGCACCAAAGGGGTACGTTTGTTGCAATTGATAAACCTACATTGGCATGTACTTATCACCAAAAGCACACAGTGCAGATTAGTTTTTCTAATTCTCTTCTTTACCCTATTCTTTCTTTTCCTGCTTCATTCTATTTCTTTTATCTACCTTCCTGTTGAACACCAAGATTTGGAGACAGTGGTGGTAAAGGAATTAGTGCATAAAGTCCCTCTCTCTCTACCCTCCTTGTCTTTCTGCTACCTACATACATTCTGCTGAATTGTTATTTTTGTAGTTTGTTATTTCTTTTTAAATAGTATCTTGCCTAGACATTAGGTTACCATTTTCACAGGCTTTCACACCATTATGTCATGCAGGTCACATAACACCTCTCTGGCAAGTTCAAGGAATCCTGTTTCTCCTATATTGTGCTCAGTAGGGAAGGACATCAGTTTTGGACACGATCCTCTGTAGACTAGCCATTCCTGTTCTTACAGAGAGTTAATCATTCACCCCTCAGCCTTAATTTAAAAGTTTCTAATTCATTAACAATGCAATTTTCAAAATGAGATTTGATATGAGAAGCTTAATAACTAAAATGCCTTATCAATCTTTTCCTGCTTAGAACCCAGATTATACACTGGGATTTCAGAGAGCCAAGCTCAGACACCGTAGGGCAGCAATTCGAGTTCAGACATCAGAATAATACTGACATTACAATCTTGAGCAGCACTTTACACTTTATGAAACACATCCATCCATATGTTTAGTTTCAATTCATCTGGCAACACCTTTGGAGAGGACCTGGGTCTTCCTGTAATTAATGAGAACCCTGGGCTGCTGTCCTCCTAGCTCACCTAGGAGGCGGTAGCATCGTCTAACCCAGACTGGGGCCTCTGGCCATGCACTGTACATTATGCAGCACTAATGATGCAATTAATTCCTATATTAGCTGATACATCATTCCTTAAAGTAAAAATTTCCAAGTTGAAACCTTTAAAAAAAAGTTGAAAAGGCAAAGCTGAGGGCCCACCAACAAGGACTATACAAGGAGTCTTAATTCATTTCCGGCTTCTGCCTATTTTATTGACAAATACTCTTTTTTAATCTCTCCCTACCAGATCTCGTACATAGTGGTCAAGAGGCTACTTTATTAGAGAGTTGCTTTTTTTTCACCCATTGGTTGTAAGAAAGGTTATGGGTACAAATACCTCACAGCCAGTATTAAAAGGACATACTGGCAGGGAAAAAAATTATATAGTCAGTCTTGCTAAATTAGTTTATCTAAAATTGTATGTGTGGGTGATTTTAATCAAAATCTAATTTCCCCTCTTTTTAGAGTAACTGAAATGAGATTTTTCTAATTTACTTTTTGCGGTTCAAGTTTCTCATAATTCTTCTATGGTCGTGACAGCACCGTGAACGTGTCTGCTGCTACAAAGCATTAAAAAAAATTAGATTTTCAAATTGATGTGCTAAATTAAAAATGTTTAATGTTTCTCATCAAAAGGCACAGGAGTATGCAAGGGCCTTCAGTACAGTTAAAGGCACAATATTTTTTTTTCATCTGTTTCTTTAATTCACAACCCAGGGCAACTGTACTCTGAAAATTAACAAGCTACAAGTACAGGAATTCTTGTAAGCTCTAAGAAGCTTTCTTTTAATTTCCTTCCATCCCTTGACATGGTGACCTTAAGGATATCATAATAAAAATGGATGATGGTGCCTTGGGTTTGTTTTTTGTTCATTTGCTTGCTATTGCATATGATGTGGTTTTTGATTTTTTGTTTTGTTCCTTCTGCCCCAGTTGGAGTTTGCCAGATGTTATTAGGGCTTGTGAGCCTCTGAGTAATTGTAACTCTCAGGCTTGACTAGCTAATTCCAGTGATTTAGAAAATCATATTACTTCTGTAAATTGGCTCCAGTTGTTATATTAAAATCCAAGCTTCTGCCCTTTGTAGATGTCTGCTGTCTAGCTCGGGCATGGTTGAGCATCTCCCAGGAGCCACGTATCCAGACTCTGGAAGATGACTCAGCAGGTGAAGAGGTTTGCAAAGGGTTTTGGGTATGCAGCCTGGTACTCATCCTTTGCAAATGCATTAGATTCTCCCCAGGTAATATGAGGGAGCTCAGGACCACATCTAGATGTAAAATTGAAGTTTATTTACTTTTGAAATAATGATGGATAAGATCCAGTTCTCAAATACTACAGCCTTCTCTGCTCTTATAAAATATAGGCACAAGTTCCAACTAGGAACAAGGCAGCTACTTCTATACAGCTCCTCTTTTTCATCAGCCCTGTCATGGATGGTTAAAGAAACAGAGTCCCCAGAGTAAAGGATTTTCCTAAGGCCCTACAGTAATTCCTGGCAGAGCCAGGCTGGAGTCCTAGCTAACCTGGTGTCCAGTCAAATGCTGTCTCCAGCCCATGGAAACACTTTCCTGTCCCAGTGAAGAGAAGAGTCTCTTGCCTTGTTTGGTTCATAGAAAAACCATTAGCCCCCACCTTACACACAAGCATGTATAGGCATGTTATCATTTGATGCTCAGTGACCTCAGCCATTCCTCTTGATCAGGAAAGGAAAGAAGAGAGAAGGTAGAAACCATGGCTCCTCCAGCTCCTCGAAGATCAAAGCCTTCGACACATTTCTCTAAAGCCACTGAGACTTTAGAGCAGCCCTAGTTCATCTTTCTCTTCTCTCTCTTCCATTCACACTGCATTAAACCGCATCAATTTCCCATTCCTTTTCCCCAGATCACTTCACTCCCTTAGGTGAAACTTAACTGTAATGGGTTCTCCAGATAAGAAAAGTCCTGCTATATAAAACTACTCAAAACATCAACCTTCTAGGTAATATGGTCTTAATTCATCCAGAGTAAATGTCTCCAGAAAGCACCAACCTACAAACTCAAAAATGGTAGAGATTTTGGTTGCTGCAGGCCAGGAGAAGAACAATTAGAAGTCATCTTGGCCTTGAGGTACCTTGGGTCATGCCACACAGGCAGTGGGTCCCCCTTTGCTTCCCTGCCAACAAGTAAAAAAAAAAAGGTCATAAACTTGTGTGCTACTTCTGTCTAACAGCATTGAAAGCAAAGTTGTATGGAGAGGTCAACAGACTCCCTCTTCATGGAAGGGGGTCAAGACATCCTAGTTTCGTGAGATCTTTTTCCTTCATGTTGATGCTGCCCGAAGGCAGATCCTCCCCACCCCCAACCCAATCCCAACAACTCAGTTTAATTTTTGTTTTTAAAAAATTCCACAATTCTTTCTCCCTAGTCACTTGTAGGATTTTCAATATATTATTAGGCTGTTTTGCACTTCCTAATAATTCTGTAAATTGTCTCTTTTATGGAAGCTGCAATTAAGCCAAATAATAGCATCTTGAGGTTATTTCTCTTTGGTACAGTTTAAGCCTAATGAAAAGTTTGTGCCTTTTGCTGTCACCAGTGCTGAGAAGGTGATAGCTTCTGCAGTGTGTGCGGTGGATAGTGAAGCCTGAGGACAAAGGAAAAATCCGTTCCTAGACAATAGAAATATAATTATGAAGGAATTAGTTTCCTCTACTAGGTTGCAAGCAAGCTCCTAAGAGTATGGCTGTGTCTTATTCATCTTTGTTCAGTCCTCTATAGTTTATTCATTATAGGTATTCAGTAAATAGTTAATGGCTTCATGAAGAATTCAAAAGCCTGGTTGTCAGTGACCATCAGTTATCTCCTAAGCTGCAATGCTTTGCCCTGTAGAGGCTGGTGTTTTCTGAATTGTATTAAGGAACTCTGGAGTTGAAAAGTCCCATTGGACTAGATAAGACAGGGCTTAAGGTTCTAGTAGATACTGAGATGGGTAGGAGGGTAAGAGCACAGGAGCAGGAGGGATGGCCGTGACTCACAGAGTAAAAGAGATTCAACTCCAAAGAATCTCTTGGAATTTTCAACATAAGCTTGAACTTCTAGTCGAACCACATCATTGATTCAGAAGGAAGCAAAACTTCTGAATCAATGATGTGAACATGAAGACAAATCCTGCAGAGTGCAAGATTCCAAGGCCGAGTAATGATGCTTACATAGAAGAAATATGCATCCAGGAAGATCTTGTAAATACCAAGTCATCGTCATTCAAAACATCATTAATATCACTTGCCTTGAAGCATTGAAATTACAGGAAAATATGAGTTCAGTTTTGCCTTTGCACCAATAAAATTACATAAAACATAGGGTATCATGTAAATAAGGGGCTTGTGACAAAGGTATTTGTGAAACTGCTCAAGGGAACAAAATGTTTTTAAGCACTTTAGAAGCTCACGCTGATGTATAAACAATAAAAGTTAATTACATATCATTCTGATACATTCACACAAAGATCTATATTTGGCAAAACATCCTGGCAAGATTTTGTTAGCCTAGCAAATTTACTGTGCCCATTTGAAAGTAATAAAAATGGCATTTCTGAAAAAGTATCCCATAACTCAAACTATTCACTGCCCCCTCTGTGAGCGCAAACTAGGGAGATTTCACTGTAAATCCTGAGAAAATTCTCTGCCATATAAAGGGCTGCTGACTGGTGCTTTAGTACAGGAGTTAGACAGTGTTAACTAGTCCCAGAGTTTTAGACTATTAGAACTAGATAAGCAAACTCTGGTCACTCACTAACCCCCACGTGATACTGATGAAGAAGTCGTCTCAAAGAAGTCAAATATTTTGCCCAAAGTCAAACAAACAATAAACTGTAGAGTTGGGACTTGAACCCTTGTGCCTCCTACTTCCCAAACTACTAATTCAAAAGCTTGCAGTTCTAGGGCTTTATGCTGCTATTTTTTAATCTGTAACAAGAAACTTTGGAATAACAGAAGGCTGCTGTAGAACAGAGATTCCCACTGATTACAGTATTCTAAGTGCAAAGTGTTATTGTCTTCCCTATTCGTTCTTCCTTAAAACAGCTAGACATAGTGTATTTCTCCTTTTCTAAAGTATAGCATGTGTTTCTATACCCTCCATGAGCCTGTTTTGTGGATAGGTCCAATCATACAAGGGAAACTTCCTTCTTCACTTGATAGTTACATGGGAAGATAATGTTGTTGTTTTTTCCAACTTGGCTCCAAAGCAATTAGTTGACAAGTCCAGAGTAGACCCCTGCGGCAAAGTGAAATATAAAGACTTTCTGGAGAGCAGGTGTTATCCTTTTAATGACAGCTTCACTGGTGAAGTGTTGAGTGGAGCACTGTGTTTCTCCCTGCTGTTTGAGTTGGGCTGGGATCCAGCACAAACCTGCCTCAGTGACATTTCAGGTCAGACCATTATGTCAGGAATTTCCCACACAGCCTGTACAGGGAGGGTGGGCTGCAGCCTGCACACTTGTAACTAGATCCAAAAAAGGAGTAATCAAGAAATGAGGGCACTTTTGGGGCACTGTGGTTCAATGAGAAAGCCTGTAAGGTGGCAGAAGAGAACAAAGTATGGGCTTTGCCTGAAAATGTTGGCCCATCTACATGTATGGCGTTAAACAAGAAAATTATACAGTAGGGTGATGGGATGGATGGAGAACCAATGGAATCGTGTTTAAAGCTGTAGTGATTCTCATCTTGTCATTCCTTCATTCGGTAGATTCATATTATTAAGCTCCTTCAAGTGGCAAAGAACCTGCTAGGAAGTGGGTGAGAAACTAAAAGCAAATATGCCTTAGGTTCTGTCTTCAGTAAATTTATAATCTGGCAGAGTAGGAAAGATATATATAAATAACTTTTCAGCACAGTAAAATAATGACCTAAAAACAAAGTACTTTTCTAATTTAAAGGCAATAGAGGGTATTATTCTGATTGGGATAATAAAAAAGACTTAAAGGAAAAAGTGAATTTACTTAAGGAATAAAATTTCTATAAATCAGGGGAAATGAAAGAATTTTCTGAATTTAGCAACTAGGACAAACCAAAGATTAGCACATGCCATGAAATACCAGGAGAGAAGGAGAACACCACTCTAACCGGAACAACGTTCTTTGTAGGAGAATCATAAAAGTTAAGTCTGAAAATAGAGGCTTGGCCAAGGAGGTGAAGTATCTCATATATCTAAATGAGAAGTATTTGCTTTCATTGGGAGATAATGAAGGTTTGACTAAAAGAGTAATGGCATTGTCTATATTTCTATCCAAGACAAGCAGAGGAGAAAGAAAGGAATATGACAGAAGGGAAGGAAATGGTAAAGGAGAGGGGATAAGGGAAAAGGAGATTAGTAGTGTTGGGTCTATGATGAAAAAAGAGTTTGAAAAGGTAGGAAAGGACAGAGGGGTGGAAAATAGGGCTAACTTGAGATAATAGAAAGATAGAAGCATAAAAGCATAGATGAATGAAATCTCAGAAAACAGCAGGCTCAGGAATCAAGGGATGCTGCAAAGTATTATATTTTAGTTAAAAAATATATAGCCAAAGACAGAAATGGTATATGAAACCAAAGTTCTAGATTGGCAGCCAGGCAGGATAAAATAGTTGGAGCTCAAAATGGTCAACTGATGGAAGGGCCAAGAGAAGTACTCTGATACAACAACAAAAAAGAAGTGTCCAGTGATTAAGAGCCTGTTGTCTCCACTATGGTATAACAGACTCCAGTTAATGTCTGATGACTTTGCAATCATTGGTTGGAAATATTGAAAAAAAAAAGAATAGAAAAGGAGAGTAAATTTAGTGAGCTTAATTTGCCAGCTCCCTTAGTATCCAGGAGAGAAGATATGAAAGGTTAAGCCAGCCAACAGCAATGATAATGGAAAATAAGCAGCTGAGTACAAAAAAGAGCTCTTCATACAACTTGTCAACTCGTCGGTATAGGAAAAATGGGAGAAAGGAAACTGTAGGCGGAAATGGCCGGGATGATACTGATGACATTGATTTAAAACAATAAGCAGATAAAAAATAAGAGCTAGAGCCCTGGTCAGTGTGGCTCAGTTAGCTGAGCACGGTCCCGTGCACCAAGAGGCTGCCGGTTCAATTCCCAGTCAAGGCACATGCCTGAGTTACAAAGTCAATTCCCAGTAGAGGGTAGCCAGGAGGCAGCTGATTGATGTTTCTCTGTCTCCCTCTCCTTTTTTCTCTCTCTCTAAAATCAATTAAAAACATATTTTAAAAATAAGAGCTAGTTTTTAAGAGGAAAATGACAAATTTGGTCTGAGTCATATTGAATTTGACAGGCTAGCACAGTGTTCAGACGGTAACATTTGCCAATTGAAATTTATGAATTTAGCTTAGGAGAGAAAATGTTGTACAAAAGATTTAGACTTCAAAAGCATTCATACATTGGTTATAGTTGAAACCAGAAGTTGTGAAGAGAGACAAAAATAATGAGTAATCAAACAAATTTAAAGAATATCTGTTCTAAGTCAGTACATGAAAACCACAGTAAAGTGGCCCAAAAATCTTATAAATGAGGCTGTCCTTAGAAAGTTATATCATATATTGACATGGAATAAATCCAAGAAGAGCTATTGCAAAATCTTAAAAGGATAGAATGATTCCTAAAATGAGCTATATTCCCTACTTCTGGAACAGTCTTGGTACATAACAGATGATAAAAAAATATTAGGTTGTTGAAGATAAGAATTGATTTTAATTAGGTTGAAGGGCCATGTCTAAGGAAAGAAGATATTGATGATAGGAGGAGCCATGAAAAGGCAGATGTTAAAGGTCCCCATCCAGAGCATCCGATCCTTCTCTGTGGCCCCCGGGCAAATTGATGCATAACGCGCAAATGAACAAGTGGGGATATTTCAGGCATGAACTGTGGGGACTCAGATTTATGATTGAGAGTTTAAGACTTCAGGCTATTAAAAGCAGGGAAGTCTCCTACTTATGTTTCTAGGCACTCGTGGAAACCTTCTGATTAAACTTTTGTTCCCAAGCAGTTTTTCAACACGAAGAAGATATTCTGCCAAATAGAAATGAATATTTGTTCCCTTTGGTCATTATATTTCTCATTTGAAATAAATAAATTACCATTATGTATAACATACCAGTGTCTTATGAACTTTGCATCCTGAGTCTTCCAGTTGTCTGAGTTCAATCATTTCTGGGACACCAAAAAGATCAAGTATCTGAGTTTGCAGGGCTGAGAGCCAGAGGCGGGACCATGGGGAATCCAGTAGTGCATAGCATTCTGAAAGAGCTCCCAGGAGCCAGCCTACTGACATCCTTTAATTAGCTGACAGGCATGTCCTCTGCTGAAACATATTGTATATTATTAGAAAATTTAATTGAAATTTAATAAATTTTAGCTAACTTCCCAAGATAAGAAGTAAATGAACTTTCAAACTGGCAGTGAAAGTATTAAAAACCTTTCTTTCCTGTATTGATTGAAAGATAATCATTGTACAGCATAATATAAAGAGCATGTGTTTTGGATTTAGACTGGTTGGGTTCCAATTCAGCTCTGCCACTTACTGGCTGTGTGACCTTGAGACATTAACTTGATGTCTCTTTCAGTTATAGTAAAACTGGTGAGATATTTATTATTATATAACTTAAATTATTATTGTTATTAAATCTCTATCACTATTATTTTCATGAGGTAAATAAGAGTATTTATCTCATAGAGTTAAATGAGTTTGCATTTGTAAATATTTCAAATAGCAGCTGTTAAATTTTTTTTAAAAACTGACCGTACTAAGTGGTAACAAGGAGGCAGAACAACTGGAACCCTCATATATTACTGGTGAGAATGCAACATAGTACAGCAACTTTGGAAAATACTTTGGCAGCTTCTTATAAAGTTAAAATTAACCAAATGACCCAGTAATCTCATTCCTAGATATTTACACAAGAGAAATGAATATGTGTTCATATAAAAATCTATATGCAGCCCGGCTGGTGTGGCTCAGTGGATTGAACAGCATCCCATGGACTGAGAGGTCCCGGTTCAATTCCCAGTCAGGGCACATGCCCAGGTTGTAGGCTCGATCCCCAGTGGGGGGCATGCAGGAGGCAGCTGATCAATGTATCTCTCTCACATTGATGTTTCTATCTCTTTCTCCCTCTAAAATATCAATAAAAACATATTTTTTAATCTGTATGCAAATACTTGTGGCTGCTTTATTCAAAATTGCTAAAAACTGGAAACAACTCAAATGTTTTCAGCTAGTGAGTGGATACACACTGTAGAATATCTATGTAACTGAATACTAGTCAGTAATAAAAAAGAACAACCTACTGGTCCAACAACAACATAAATCTGAAATGCATTATGCTAAGTAAAAGAAGCCAAACTCTAAAAGAGACATACTTCCTGATCACAGTGATATGACATTATGGAAAAGGCAAAGCTATAGGGGCAGAAAACAGATCAGTGGCTTCCAGGGACTAGAGAGTGACAGAGTAGTACAAGGAAATTTATGAGGAGAGGCTGTGATGAAACTGTTCTGTACTTGATGGTGGTGTTTACACTACTATATGTGTTTAACAAAACTCATAGATCTGACACCAAAAATAGTACATTTGACCTCAATAAAAATATGTATAAAAGACAGGAAGACAGAGAGAGAAAATTGTGTCTGGTGTATAGTAATACAGTAAGAGCTATAGAAATGTTTGTTAAATAAAAAAATTAAACTTTCTTTCTTTGACATGTTCCATGTAATAATATGACATTATTGTCCAAAAAATATTGGTAGAATTCTTATTTTCCTCATTCTTACAAGGATAATAACTAGGGTAGATCATGACATAAGTAATTCATGTTCTTACGGGGAACAAAAGTACAAGATGCACATGAGTAAAAGAAAAAAACAATCACCCATAATTCCACCATCTAAACACAGCCACTATTGAAAACTGACTCATAACCTGCCAGACATTTTGTTATAGATGGAAAAAAATGTTTTCATAGAAAATCGTTTAAATTAGAAAATAGCTTCATACCATACATCCTGTTTTGACATTACTTCTTCATTTGGCAATATATGCTACAAAAGTATAAATCTGCATCATCACTTTTAATGACTGTTAATTTATATTACCCAGGTCTCTGTTGTTGAATATTTAATTTGACTCCAATTTTTGATAGTATCAGCCAAGCTATGTGGAATATACTTGATATATTCAACATATATTTATGTACACAATATTATTTCTTCACTGTAAGTTCCTAGAATTACTGTATTTTTTAAATGTTCATTGTATGATTTTTTTATTCATACTGCCAAATTGTTCTTCAGAAGATTATATCATTTACTTATAGCAGCTGTGAATAAGAGTTGGGGCTGTGTTTCAGTGGTCCTTTTTCTTCAAGGTCCAACAGATCTTTTTTCTTGACCACTTTATAGATTATAAATATTCATTTTTTAATTAAAATATTATTAAGTCAACCTGAAACACTATAAAAATGTGATAAATTTTTATTGTGTATCAAATTATGTAAAACATAACTAAGAAGGTAAATCATCTGAGCATCAAAGGTTACTTTTGGATTATTTGAGGGTATCACCTACACTACTGCTAGCTACCTTTACTGGGTAATTTGGGGAAAAGTGACTTCATTTTGTAGATAAGGACACTCCCAAGAACGTTAGAGTTGGTAGTTTATTATGAGCGTCTCTAGGACAATCAATTATGACACTTTCCAATCTTGTTTTACTGATTAGCATATGTTTCAATGGAATTGAGTTACTCATTACAGTGGTCTTTTACTTTGGGGCAGGACCCTAAATTAATGACCAATTACTTTTGTCTAAGGTAGGAAAATGAATAGTGTCTGCATTTCTTTGGTCTATTTAAATCAAATATCTTTGGAAGCCAATGAAAACACACCACTCACTAATTTCCCTGAAGCGATTAACAAATAAACTAAAATCTGAATTTCATCCTGCACAAATGATCTAAACTTTGTAAAACACATATTTCATTCACATACTCCAGTCCCTTGTTAAATCCAGACATGGTTTTACAAGTCAACTCTAGACCTGTTTCAAGTAACTATTGGTCAAGAGAAGAGAAGGTCAGTTGAGTTTTCAACAACCCTGAAAATCAGAAATAGTAAGTAAAGAAAATTTATACTTAGCGCAGACAAGAAAACTAGGTCACTTCGGGAAAGTGACCTGTACAACTGTTGGCCTGCAATTTGCTAAGGACATATTATTTAGAAGACCTTGAATTACTTTCCTTAAAATCTGAGCTTTCTAAATAATTAGATTCTAATTCATCTTACATTAATATAATTAAGAAGATTTATTTGTTAATTACCACACCGAGATGGAAATAATAACCTGATAAGAATGTTTGTGCAATACATTCATTAATTACATAATACAATTAGGATTGTTTTTCTTTTTTTTAATGGAATTTATTGGGGTGACATTGGTACCATATGATTTCACTTATATGTGGAATCTAATGAACAAAATAAACTAACAAACAAAGTGGAGAGAGGCTCAAGGATACAGGATCGTTTTTCAATTCATGTGTATTAACATCCAAATATGTGCCAGGCATTGTTGTTAGGTGGTGGGAAAACATACATGCTCATGTAATAAATCTCCATTGTCATGGAAGGGTGAGTTGTAGTCCCTTTGTGACAGAGGGAACCTCATTCTTGCTTGTGGTAGAACAATGGCTAGACTTCACAGATTGAGTACCTGTCTTCCCTGGCTGGTCACTTGGCCCTGTGCTCTGAGAAACTGACTTGAGCTCGAATATTTCAGTTGTTTTGAAAGTGATGGTGCACATATGATTGGAGTCATAATAGTAGACATCACTCAAATAATTAGAAAGAGTGATTTATCCTAATTGTTCAACTCTCTCTTGAGATGTGTGGGATGGATGACATTAGAGGAGCCAATCACCTGTAAAAGTACCTAAAAATTCCAACATTTGAACCTCCTTTTTTGGACCTTGGAAACCTGTCAGGCCTCTAGTACCCCCTACATGAGTTCTGCAGGAGAAGCAATACCTTAAACTGCCTTCAGCTCTACCTTCATTGGTATCAGTTGAGAATCTGAGAGCAATGCCCTTGGGATTGAAATAAGGATCAATGACTGGGACTTGGGAGAAATAAGAGAGGGGTGCCTAGCCATAATTTTCTTAGAACCAAGTATGAGGGGAAAAAATCATTGCTTCATAATTACCTTTTCTACTAATGGTCCAATGCTTCATCACAGCCTTCTGTTTCCTTTCTATTACAGTATTTCTTTCTAAGATATTTTATTCAAGCATATTTGTCTTCAGACTTAAGAAGCCTTAGAGCTAAAAAGTGTCCTGGAGCTCACATAAACTAAATCCCACATTTTACAGAGGTGTTCCCTGGCCTGCCTAACTCACATGGCTAGTTATGAAGAGAAATGGGCAGCCCTCTGTCTCCTGAACCCCCTTGTAGGCTCTTTCAACAGCACACATGATCTCTTTTTCACTGTCCCTACTTTCAAACCTGATGTTACTTATAAAGCCTTAAGGGAACTATACCTTCACTCCTTCAAAAAGTGCTTCCTATGTCTAATTACATAATCTTAGCTCTCCTGTTAACATTACTTGAAAGAAGTCACCTTCAAATTCCTACACATAATCTTCAATTTCAATCAAAAAGCAAGTTGTTAATGGTCACCAATATAATAACAAGAAAATACTTTTAGGATAAAATGGACCTTTTTGAGGTCAAAATGTCACTCTAAAAATGTTTACTTCATGGATCAGCACTCCTGGGGAACAGTCATTTACATAGCCTAAAAATGCTTAAACTTTCAAAAAGAAACACCTACAGCACTGGCTGGTTTGGATCAGTGGTTAGAGCATCGGCCCACAGACCAAAGAGTCTCGGGTTTGATTCTGGTCAAGGGCACCTACCTTGGTTGCGGTTTGATCCCCTGCCCTGGTTGGGGTCCTGCCAGAGGCAACCAATCGATGTATCTCTCTCATGTCGATGTTTCTCTTTCTCTGTCTCTCTCTCTCTCCCATTCTATCTGAAGATAAATGGAAAAAATATCTTCGAGTGAGGATTTAAATAAATAAATAAATAAAAATAAAAAAGAAACACCTACAGTTACCTTCATTCTAGTTTTAATTGTATTGTGAAATGTAATACTAATTATTTGTATTGAATAATCCAAACAGTGTAAATCATGGTACCTGCTCCTACAAACCTATAAGCCAATACAGAATATATGTATACAAATATAGAGTAAATAAGTCTAGGACTTCCAAGAAGAAACAGGGATTTCTTTACTGAGGTGATAAGAAAATGCTTCCTGGAAGAAGTATTTATGCTGGGCCTTAAAGAATAAGATTGGGGGAAGAGACTGATAGATGGGTCATTTCAGATAAAAGGAAGGGCCTGGTAACTGGAAATTGCAGGGTTTACTTAACAAAAGATGAGTTTTCTTGATGACTGAGCTGTATGACACACAAATATGCACAGTGGGGGAAGAAGACACCAGTTAATATGAAGACACTTTGTGGAGGGCATTAAAGGTCAAACTTTGGAGTTTTGTTGTTGTTGTTGTTGTTGATGATGTTTTTTTCTTAATTAGGTGTGCATTTCAGTCCTCAAGAAGGTTAGGATACATTTATAGAACATTTTTTCCATTTACAAAGTCTTGCCCCAGTGGAGTTTGCATCCTGTTTGTAGTTTCATTGCTTTATTGATTCACTAACAATTACCTCATTATGTTTGGGTAGACAGGAATCAAGGAGTCTGAATTCTATTTTGGTGTAGTTGAAAGCTGATCCAACACTTCTGTTTCATATTATAAATATCCAGGACCTTAGTTAAAAGGTAGGTTTGGCCTGGCTGGTGTGGCTCAGTGGATTGAGCAGCATCCCATGGACTGAGAGATCCCTGTTCGATTCCTGGTCAGGGCACATGCCCGGGTTGCCAGCTTGATCCCCAGTGGGGGGAATACAGGAGGCAGCTGATCAATGTATCTCTCTCACATCAATGTTTCTGTCTCTCTCTCCCTTCCTCTCTCTCTAAAAAAAAATCAATACAAACATAATTAAAACTAAATTAATTAATTAAAAAGGTGGGTTTGGCAGGGAAAATGGTGGTGGAGTGAATGGAAGCTACACAAACTGTCTCCCAGGACCAAACTGGAATTACAACTAAAATAAAGACAAGTCATCTGGAAAAACCAACTGAAGAGCAGCTGGAGTAAACCCTTATAACCAGGGACATAAAGAGGACCCCAAATCTAGACTGGTAGGAGGTGCAGAGGTGCAAGAGGGCTGACTGGGTTCCCACAGGCAGCAGCTGAGGGCTATCTTAGCTGTGAGGAGCTCCCTCTGAGAAGTCAGGGGTTTAAACCCCAAGATAGCTCTGCAGCACAGAGCAGTGAAACAGGGAAAGTCACCCACATAACACATGGCTGAGAAAATCACCACAGCAGAGGTTCTGTCCAGCAGGGAGAGGCACTGGGAACACTGGAACTTCCCTGAAGGGCCAGTGCACTAAATTACAGCTACAGCCATCCACCTTGGGCTCCAGCAGAGGAAGGGTGTACTGGACTGGAGCTGTGTGAGGAGAGTTGGGGTTTGAGTCACTGGAGAGAGAGCTGGGAAGGAAACCATCAGGAGCTCTATGCTGAATCATTCCCCCACAGGGCAGTAGCCATCTTCCTCAAGAAGCCCTTTGCCACCAAAGCACCTTTAGCCCAGGGGAGAAGCCACTGCCACTCCCTCTGGAACTTAACACCACCTGACCTGGAGAAGTGCAACCTGAGGCTCATTAACAGCCAGAGACTACTCGTCAGCCAACAGCCAGAGAAGAGTTTCTGAAAGCTTTGAGCTTTGGACCAGGCTCTCAGTGTTGGGTGTCGTGGCTCTGGGGACTGAGCTGTAAAGGCTGAGGCCTATATTCCTATGTTGAGTCACTCCCCCATGCTTCAGTAGCCATCTCTGTCAAGAAGCCCCTTCCCATCAGAGTGACTTTAGCCTGGGGAAGAAGCAACTGTCCTTCCCTCAGGAATTTAACACCACCCAGCCCTGAGAAGTGCAACCTGAGGCTCATTAACAGACAGAGACTACCAGCAAGTCAGTAGACAGAGACAAGTTTCTGAAGGCTTTGACCCTTAGACCTGGATGTCATGCCCCTGGGGACTGAGCTGTGAAGGCTGGGGCCTGGGTCCCTGCACTGAGCCATTAACACACACTGCAGAAACCATTTCTTCTCAAAGCACCTTTAGCCCAGGGGAAAGCAACTGCCCCTCCCAGTGGAAAACCTCTTACCCTGCCCACATGTTGGATTTTTCATTCAGCTGAGGGTTACAACCTGAGGCTCATTAAGTAACTGAGACTAATAGTCAGCCTGCAGGCAAAAGCTCTGGGATAATTGAATATTTGCTTGGCCTGTGACTCTACCCAGGAAAGTAAGACTAGACATCGGTGTTTAACATGGTCCCTTCCATACTCATCCAAACCCAGTAGAGGGAGCCACAATCAGCAGAACATCAACATCCACAGGGAAAATTTGTCAGGCTCCAAAGCCTGGTGAGATAGCCAAAATGGTGAAACAAAGAAACAGATCCCAAATTAAAGAACAAGAGAATTCTACAGAAGAAGGGCTAAATGAAATGGAGTTAAGCAAGTTATCAGATATAGAGTTCAGAGTAATGATTATGAGGGAGCTCAACAGCATGAGTAAAGAACTCAACAGCATGAATAAAGATATGGAAACAATAAAAATCAACCAATTGGAAATGAAAACACACCAAGCAGATATAAAGAATGACATAGCAGAAATAAAGAACACATTGGAAGGAATAACCAGCAGATTAGAGGAAGCTGAGGCTCAGATCAGTGAATTAGAAGACAGGGTAGAAAAAAAATCACCCAATCAGAGACCCAAAAAGAAAAAAACAATTAAAAAACAGGAAGACAGTTTAAGAGAGCTGTGGGACAATGTGAAATGTAACAACATACACATCATAGCAGTACCATAAGAAGAAAGTGAGCAATGGTTAAAAAATATATTTGAAGAAATAGGGGCAGAAAACTTCCCTAACTCAGTGAAGGAAAAAGGCTTACAACTTCAGGAAGCACAAGGAGCTCCAAGTAAGAAGAACCTAAATAGGCCCACACCAAGACGCATAATACAGTCATCCCTCATTTATCGTGGTTAATCTGTTCCAGACTCTAGCAGTTGCACCTGGCAATGAAGGATTCCTGGGGTGCTCGAATACATAGGCCTACAGTCCATAAGTACAGTAATTGTAATTTTAATTGTAATACAGGGGTGTATAATCGACTCAGACAACAGAGCACGCGCTGTATCATTTTCACTGTCTCGATCAATTTTTTAATGAATATATTTGAAAAAAACTGCGATAGAGTGAAGCCGCGAAAGTCGAAGCATGAAGTGGTGAGGGATGACTATAATTAAAATGCCAAAAATTAAAGACAAAGAGAGAATCTTAAAGGCAGCAAGAGAAAAGCAACAGGTTACCTACAAAGGAGCCCCCATAAGGCTATCAGCTGATTTCTCAACAGAAACACTACAGGCCAGAAGGGAATGGCATGAAGTATTCAAGGTGATGAAAAAAAGAATTTGAATATAAGACTACTTTATCCAGTAAGGTTATTATTCAAAATAGAAGGTGAAATAAAGAGCTTCCTAGACCAAAAAAAAAAACGGCTAAGAGAATATATTAGCACCAAACAAGCACTGAAAGAAATGTTAAAAGGACTGCTGTAATAAGCAGAAGAAATAGAGAGAAAAACATAACCATAATAAAGAAAATGGCAATAAATAAGTACATATCAATAATAACTTTAAATGTAAATGGATTGAATGCTCCAATAAAAAGACACAGAGTAGGTGATTGGATAAGAAACCATGACTCATATATATGTTGTTTACAAGAGACCCACCTCACAACAAAAGACTCATACAGGTTGAAAGGGAAGGGATAAAAAAAAAATTGTGCAAGCAAATGGAAATGAAAAAAATAAGCTGCAGTAGCAATACTTATACTGATAAAATAGACTTTAAAATGAAGGCCATAACTGGAGACAAAGAAGGCCACTACATAATATTGAAAGGATCTATCCAACAGGAGGATATAACCTTGGTAAACATATATGTATCCAATATAGGAGCACCAAAATATATTTAAAAACTACTGGAGGACCTCAAAGGAGAAATCAACAGCAATACAATCCTCAAACAACAAATGCTGGCAAGAATGTGGAGAAAAGGGTACACTAGTACACTGCTGGTGGGAATGCAGACTGGTGCAGCCACTATGGAAAACAATATGGTGTTTCCTCAAAAAATTTAAAATGTTTTTTTCTTTATTGATTTTAGAGAGAGAGGAAGGGAGAGGGAGAGAGACATAGAAACATCAATGAGAGAGAACATCAATTGGCTGCCTCCTACATGCCCCCGACTGGAGATTTGGCCCACAACCTGGGCATGTGCCCTGACCGGGAATTGAACCAGCAACCCATTGGTGCATGGGCTGATGCTCAGCCACTGAGCCACACCGGCCAGGCTCCTCAAAAAATTTAAATGGAACTTCCATTTGACCCAGTGATCCCACTTCTTGGACTATATCCTAAGTAGCCTGAAACACCAATCAGGAAGAATATATGCACCCCTATGTTCATAGCAGCACTGTTTACAATAGCTAAGATCTGGAAACAGCCCAAGTGCCCATCAGTGGATGAGTGGATAAAAAAGCTGTGGTACATTTACACAACAGAATACTACGCAGCTGTGCAAAAGAAAGATCTCTTATCCTTTGAGACAACATGGAGGGACCTGGAGAGTATTATGCTGAGCAAAATAAGCCAGTCAGAGAAAGACAACTACCACACAATCTCACTTACTTATGGAACATCATGAACAAAATAAGCTGTCAATCAAAAGAGATACAGAGTCATGGAAGTAGGGAACAGACTAACAAACCTCAGAGGGATGGGGAGTGGGTGGGGAGGGAAGAGATAAACCAAAGAACTTATATGCATATACGCACAACCAATGGACATAAACATTAGGTTGGGGAAAGCAGGAGGGGGGTAGGCGTGGGGAGGAGGGGGTCAATGGGGAAAAGGGGGGACATCTGTAATACTTTCAACAATAAAAAAAATAAAAATAAAAGATGGGTTTGGTTATCCTTACCTGGCCAAGAAGCTTTGGGAGTTAATAGACTAGGTTTCAATGTTTAATTGAGCTTCCTTTTTATAACCTTCCTAATAGTTTTGTGGTTGTCACTTTCACCCCTTTAAACTGTTACAATAAAATTTTCCAAATCCAGGCTACGTGGAACCCCAGCCTAGATTCTCAGAAGGAACTGTCCTCTCAACTCAATGTGTGAGGACTTCTGTGACCCTAAAGCAGGGACAGGCTTTCCTGAACATTTTCCTGGCTCCCATCCTGTTGAGATTTATCTATTCTCTAGGGTGGTAAAGGATTGGCAAATATATCTGTGATGTCACGGTTTCTTTGCCACTCTGATGAAATTCCTCAAATTACTCACCTCAGTTATTGGTACAAGCATTATCTTCATAATAAACCATAGGAAATTCACTCACATACCATTTTTCTAGATTCAACCTCCCATCAGTCTCAACTCTACTTAAACAGTGGCAGAAACTTATTTATTCTTCTTTAGAATTGGTTCTAGACTGTAAGCCCCTTCGCTGAGCAGGGGAGGGTATTACGTTTTTCCTCATTTGGCAGCAATTCTGTTCACTCCTCTTCCTCCTAAATCAGTCTTCCTTAGATCCCCAGAATATTGGGCTGTCAATGGAGCTGAACCATCCTGTGGGGAATAAAACCTCCCTGTGGAGAGCTAAGCAAATCATAATCCATCCATTGCTAAAGAAGCCTCTGGCCAGCTCAAGCTCAGCTAGAATAAAACTATTTAGGCTATATCTTCAAAGGAAGACCAGCATTTTCTACTATGTTCTAATTGTTCTTAGTCAAAGTCCATTCCTCTCTGTAGATATCTACTTTCATCTGCTTAGTTTTCTATAATTTAATTAAAATGTTGGATATTACAGAATAACAGAGAGAATGCTTAAATCCTTTCTGTACCAATTGCATTATATGTTAAATATCTCTTGTATCAATTAATACAAGGCCAAATACTGAGCAGGTTATAAACTAAATCTGAGATGACTTCTGTATAACAAACTATATAGTGAAGACCATATATTGTTTTCTTCCTGAATCAATGCTAGAATAATCTAGCCAGTTATTTTCAACTCCAGGAGCAAAGTAATAGCAGTTCTCTTTATGGGTGTGTAATGTAAACTATTGACAAAATTACCCTGTAATTACTATATGGAGTCAAAGTAATTACATAGCAATTGTCCTATAATTATTAGATTTTGTATCTGATTTATAAACTGTAATATGAATTACATGGTAATTAATTAATACTAGGTCTTCCTGGTATAATTTAGTTATTATTCATTACTTTGTTAGTAAATCTTGCATTCACATAGATCAGTGTGTTTTAACAATAGCAATCAGAATTTAGACCTCTAAGATTTGGGAGTCTGACTTATGCATTAAATAACTCAGAAAACTAGTGTACAGCTATATATGGTTTGACAAAATTAACCCAAGAAGTGTTCAAACATGATCCTCATCCAAATTACAATGTTTAAAAAATATACATCCACACCCACCCACACACACACATATATTTATAGTTCATATTTATTTATTTCTGTGAACTACCACCGGTTCCACATCTGTTCCTACCAAGCTGATGAATGTGAACTGTTGCTTACTACAAAGCCAACAAGTAAAAAATCCTATCAATCACCACTCAAAATGTTTTCATACAGTTGTCTTCAACCTCAACCACACATTGTAATCACCTGGGAGCTTTAAAATACTGATATTTGGACCCACCCCCAGAGAGTCTGATTTAATTGGTCTGGGATAGAGCTGGGGCATTAGGAATTTTAAAAGCTCCCTAGGCGACTACAATGTATAACCCAGACAATTTTTATTTGCAGCCCAGGTTGAGTGCCATTGGCTTTGAAATATCACTGGAGATAAGACCTAAAGGTTGCTGAATAGTTGTAATTTCCAGAATGCTGAGCTAATTTTTGTTCTATAGCTTGCATTTTTGGAAAATAGAATCAAAGAATTTTAATTATAACCCTATTGGTAATAAAGCTTATGTGGCTTGCCTACCTTGTCTAATGTATTCTATAACATATGTTAATTTAATTGTTCACTTAAAAATGTTAGCAAAGTATACATGTATATACTTTAAAAAGTCAGATAGTACCATGGGACTTATAAAGGAAATCAATAGTTCCTTGTCTTACTTTGCCGCACTTCAATATCATAATCCCTAGAGACAATATTAACTCTTTTAGCTGTATCTAAATAATATGCTTATACTGCTATATCTTGATTTTACAATTTGATATCTTATCATTTTATGTCCTACTCACCCAACTCACCCCCTCCACACACACAACACACTCTCTACCAACCTCCCACAGCATTTAAACCACAATATCAATAGTTAATGCTTATATACCTATTTTTGATGGTAAAAATCCCTGACAACTGAAACTTGTACTACAGTACTGTTTGCAAATGTCTCATAGAGAGGTATATTTGTTCAATATCCCATGTGCCTATCAGTAATTCCTCATTCAAAATATCCAACAGAACTCTAAAACATTTTTAATAATAAAAGGATAATTAATGATTGAGTACTTAAGTACCAGAAACTATATTAAGCATTCTGTGTGTATTAATTGAATCTTCACCTCAACCCTGTGTGACAGTGCTATTATTTTCATTCTGCAAAATAGAAAACAGTTAAATAATCTGCTGCATGGTTAATAAATGATGAAACTGAGTTGAAACCCAGGCATTTTGGTTTCTTAGGGCTGAGTTCTTAACCCTCACATGATGCAGGCAAATGAACAGTCAACCATCAAGCCTTGTTTACCCCTGCCTGGAGCTGCTCCAATCTAGAGCTGCTTTTCACAATTCTGTACAGTTATGTGCCTGGGACTTTCTTTCACCCACATCACGGAATGGCTCTCACCTCTCTCTTACTGGTCTCTCGTTTCGTAGATCTCGTGTCCTACTCTAGATTCATTCTAGGCCCTCATTTTCTAGAACACATTCTCTGGCAAATTCCTGATGAAAGGAAAAGGGAGGTAAAATTTTTGAGGTGCAATTATCTAAAGTTTCTTTACTTTGCCTGCACATTTTAATAATTTGGCCAGTTTATTGGTTTCCTCTTGCTGCTGTAACAAAATATCACAAACTTAGTGGCTTAAAATACAAATGTATTATCTAAAATAGAACCACTTTCATGTGATAGTTCCACCAGAGAATCCAATTCCTTAACCATTCCGGCTTCCATAAACAGCCTACTTCTTTGGCTTGGGGGTCCCTTCCTCTAGCTTCAAAGCTGGAGCTAGCATCTTTAAACCTCTTTCTCTCTATCCTTCTGCTCCATCTTCTCATTGTCTGCTCACCTTGCCACACAGCTCTAGAGCAGTCAAGGGCCAGATGGATTCCTGATCTTGTGTATGTGACCTGATGTTTCATCTCTTGGAAAACTCTCGGGAACTTCTCTATACAACTCTTCAACCCACAATGAATGCATTGGTGCAAGATTTTTTCATCAGTCATAATGAGAACTTAGCAGGCCTTTTGTATTCGAAAACTCATGCTTTTCAGTTTTGAGAGATTTTATTATTTCCTTGATATACACTCTACATTTTCTCTTTTCTTTCATTGTAAAACTTCTACATTTGAAGTCAGGGCTTTTAAAATGAATCCCCCAATTTTCCACCATTTTGTCATTTCATATATTCTGTGAGATTTCTTCAACTTATCTCCTTTTTTTTCCATTTCTGCCATTATATTTCTTTTTTTAATGTATGAGTTGTTTATTTGTTCAATTTTTAATTTAATATTTTCAGACTGTGGTTGACCATGGGGAACTGAAACTGTGGAAAGTGTTATATTCTATATTCTAAGATTTCTGCCTGGTTCTCTTATGTTGTTTTTCTGGTTTGTTGTTGTTTTTGGTAAGACTATCCTATTTTTGTTTTATGGATATAATAATATCTGCTCTATGCATTGAGAATATGGATTGTAGTTATGTTTGTTGTTTTGTGTGTTTTGTTTTATTTTAATTTTTTTCTCTCTGCATTGTTTCTGTATTCTCAAATTAAATTTTATTCCCTTTGATTTTTGTCACTATCTTTTGTGATTGGGGTTTTTCTCAAATGTGCATGGATCCTTGGCTTAATGAAATATATAGGACTGAAGCATTGAGAAACTAAATGGAACTTCTCTGTGCGAAGGTGGATTGTCAATAAGTGAGCAGTTAGTTACCTATAAGGGAGCTCCCATAAGACTGTCAGCTGATTTCTCAACAGAAAAATTGTAGGCCAGAGGGATTATCAAGAAATATTCAAAGTGATGAAAAGTAAGAACCTACAACCCAGATTACTTTATTCAACAAAGCTATCATTTAGAATTGAAGGACAGATAAAGAGCTTCCCAGACAAGAAAAAGCTAAAGGAGTACACCACCACCTAACCAGTATTACAAGTAATGTTCAAGGGTCTTCTTTAAGAAGAAGAAGGAAAAAACAAGATAAAAAAATATGAATAATAAAATGGCAATAAATACATATCAATCAACAATTACTTAAAATGCAAATGAATTAAATGTTTCAATCAAAAGACATACAGTGGCTGAATGGATAAGAAAACAAGACCCTTACATATGCTGTCTACAAGAGACTCACTTCAGATTGAAAGATACACACAGATGAAAGTAAAGGGATGAAAAAGATACTTCATAAAAATGAAGACAAAACAAAACAAAAAGGTAGGGTAGCAATACTTATCCCAGACAAAATAGACTTTAAAACATAGGCTATAACAAGAGACAAAGAAGGACCCAGAAACTCTACTTCTGAGTATTGATTCAAAGAAACCCAAAACACTAAATCAATAAGACATATGCATCCATATGTTTATTGTAGCATTATTTACAATAGCCAAGATATGGAAGCAACCTAAGTGCCTGTCAATAGATTAATGGATAAAGAAGTAGTGCATATATACAATGGAATATGATTCAGCCATAAAAAAGAATGAATGAAATCTTGCCATCTGAAACAACATGAAAAAACCTAGAGGGTATCATGCTGGGTGGAATAGGTCAGACATAGAAGGACAAATATCAGATGATTTCACTTATATTTGGAATCTAAAAAACAAAAGAAGCATAGGGAATATAGTCAATAATATTGTAATAACAATGTATGGTGTCAGAGCGGTACTAGATTTATTGGGGTAATTACTTCATGAGTTATAAAAATGTCTAATCTTGGGGTTGTACACCTGAAACTATATGATATTGTACATCAACTGTAATTGAAAAAAGTTTTTTTAAGTCTAGTAAATAAATAAAATATTATGGGCCCAAAGATTATAATTAACATTTGTGCTTCTTAATACCTTCTATAAAATGAAGATGGCAATAGCATCCAGCATGTTTATAAAATGATGTAATGACAGCAAAACTGAGGCTGATGTACCTAGCTGGTAGTAGATGCCTGATATATGTTAACTTTCTTTCCTTGCTGATTTTGAAGACCAAATGTCTTGTATATAAATAAACATAAACAGCACTTGGATAATACAAATTACTTCACAAGTATTAAATAGTACTGATCCTCAGTGAATTAGAAACCTTCATCCAAGAGTAATCCTGTGTATCAAAGTGTTGGTAGTCATTGAGCGTTTACTCCTTATCTTTGACCAGTGTGCATAAAAATCTTCTAGGAGCGTATACAACAAACAGATTCCTTGCTTCCACCCCAGACCTAGTAAACCAGACTTTTCCCAGGGGGTACCAGGAATCTGTATTTTCACAAGTAACTTTAACAAGTAATTCCAAAGCAGATGGTCTCTAGCAGAGAGCATGAAAAATGGTGGGTAGCACATGCCCACAGGTACTACGAAGATACCAATAGGAGGATTAGATTCATTGATCTTCATTTTGTAATCTGAATGCACAAACTTTTTTTTCTGCTATATGTTTACTTATTTCTCAGGAAAAATTTAGCACAGCCTTGGGAAAGCAAGTGCAAACACCTTACATTGCCCCAGGGTGTCATTTACCTTCTGCTGAAGCACTGGTACCCAGACCACACTTTAAGAAACACTCCTTTAAAATCAAACTACAGCACAGTCATTTAACCCAGCCTCATTGAAAACTTGCTGTGAACAATCTCACTATTGACTTTGGCTTACTGATTTCTTAATTCTCACAGAGAATGTGTTGTGAACGGTGGGGGTAGGGGGCACACCACATGACAAGAAGGGGGAAGAGGTAAGATTGTAATTTAAACATTATTTATGAGCACAAAGAAGAGTCCTTAAGCTAATTGTTTAGAAATCAGGCCATTGAAAGTTCTCCTTCATACCCCAATTCTGCAATGCCAGATATCATTACACCCCAAGGGGCATCGGGCACAGCATGCCCAGCAGCCACACCTGCTTCCTTTCCATTTGTTTTCATCACTTTCTGGGGTGAAAGCTGTCTAACCTGGTGACTCTGGATGGGGCGTGCAGCAAACAGCATTTTGTCTCACATCAAGTGACTTCTTCCTAAGAAATCATCACGGTTATACCAGCAAGGCAATTAGAGAAGCAGTGAGAAGGATGTGATTGGCATTGGTTTCGATTGTTCCCATCAAACAAGAGATGTGGATATCTATGCCAGAACAGTCCTGAGGTTTAGATCCCAAATGGGTGGTGTCTTTTAATATGTGTGATGTATCTGTGTATGTGTGTACATTTAAATTGCTTATTACAAATCAGAAATAATTGGGTGTATATTTATGCATAGCGTCCTCACCACTTTGCAGATCTGTGGGAAGTGGTTGTTGCAAGAGGATTAATTTTGTTTCATTGCAAATGGGTATTACGTGCGTACGTGGAAAGAAGCTGCTCAGACAAGGGGTTGGCTAACCCATAAACAGACTACTACTAAAGTCTCAATGACTTGGAGAACTTCGTGACCACTGGAAACATGTTTTGCAAAACACACATACAAATATATGCATACACACACATTAGAGAGAATGTTTTAAATAAAGCTGAGCAGTTTTATAAACATAATTCTAATTGTGAATATCCTTTAACATATTGTCTTTTCCTATTCACTAAGAAAAGTCTAGTGTTTCTCTATTCTGTGTAGTTTTAAAAAAATTCAGAGTATCATAGGACAGTCTATATGTAGGCAATTTTGTGTCAAAATAAGATTATTTGCATTCCAACATCACTCTTTTCTTTGTGACTCCAGCATTACACATTTAATTTGCAAAAAAAAATTCAGACAAAATAAAAGGAATCCAGGAATGAATTCCCTGGAATACCAATGTTTTCATTCATCTGATGTTTAAGTATGAGCCAATGCTTAGATGCCACATGTAGATTGTTTTAATCATTAGGTCTTGAAATCAGAAGTTAACATATGCTATTTTGTACATCACCACCCACCAAGAACCATTTCTATTTAACCAGCTTCCTCCAATCATTTCCCTGATATCTATAACTCTCCTTCTCTCTGAATGTGTGTGCAACAGACACACAACACACCGATATGACTTCTCTAGTTTCCCCCTAATTACACATATTCTCCCACCTAATCTTTATGATCCTGTACCACCTTTAATTATACAATATAAGCATATGGAGTGCTGAGTGATGGGACAGATTTGGGGTGTGCCTTATGGAAAGCAGCCCCATTTCTATAGAGCTACTTTTTAAATTTTGTTCCAGATTTATTAAGATGTAACTGACATAATGTTGTGTAAGTTTAAGGTCCAACATGATGATTTTATGTACATATATATTACAAAGTGATTACCACAACGAGGTTACTTAATACCTTCATCACCTCACATAATTTCCTTTGTGTGTATGTGGTGAATACACTTAAGATCTATCTATTCTTTCAGCAATTTTCAAGTGCATAATACAGTACTGTTAACTATAGTCACTATGCTATACATTAGCTCCCCAGAACTTATAACTGGAAGCATGTGCTCTTTGACCAACATTTCCTTATTTCCCCCACCCCAACTCCTGGCAACCACCATTCGCCTCTCCCCTATGGAGTCATATTTTAATGTATATGTACAGAGACATTTACAGGTCCAGACATAGAAATTTGTTTTGAAATATCATAAACATAATTACCCTCAAACGTAAGCAAGAAAATTATTGTAATATGAAAACCATAAGATCCTGGCTTGTTTTAGTTATCTATTGTTATGCAACAAAGCACCCCCAAATTTACTGTTTGTAAAATAAAAATGACATCACTTTTCATGATCCTGTAGACAGACTGGGTGGTTCTTCTGGTGCTCTCTCCAGGGACTACTCATGTAGCCGGCAGGACAGCCAGCAGTCAGGCACAGCTGAAACAGCCTGGACAGCCCAGCCTCTCTCTCCTCATGGCCTTTCATTCTGGGCTTTGAGATGGCAACAGCTCAGGGCAACATGCCAAAAGGAAAGTCCCCATGTGTAAGTGCTTGACATGGCCCTTCTTGGATCACTGTTGTGATATCCTATTAGCTAAATACAAGCCAGTGTCTAAGTTAAGAGTCCATGTGGGAGTGGAATATACAAGTATTCCTTGGATACTGGAAGGTGTGACTCATTGGAAATCATTACTCTAACGATCTACCATGTGGCCCAATATCATATAGCTACCAAAAGACACTGAATATTGTCCCTTCATATGAAGGCTGAGATGTCTGAATACAGGCAATCAAAAACCTTTTTATTGTGTGCCCTAAAGGGCATACTTTACCTTAAAGACAAGCTTAACAAATGAACTACACTCCTGGGTTATTAAAAGCAATTGCTAGCTTCTTTAAGACAAGATACATGCACTTCCTGCCGTGAACAAAAAATGAGAAAGAGAATAAACAAGAGAAAAGTGAAGAAGACACTTCAGAGTGAATTCATGTTCCTTGTCGGCCAACATTTCCTGTTTGCGTGTGCTCCCTGTGACCCTGTGCCAACTACTGTGACTCTGCTTAGATTGTTATGAGATTTGCAGGTGTCTTGCTCCAGTTTCTTTTTTCTATCCAGTGTCCTCATCCTAGATTGTGGAACGAGTTGTTATTAAGAAAAAGAACCTCTGAGGATAAGGAAAACAGGCTAATGAGGCTCCAGCTTTCCAGGAAAGAGGAAACTAAGAAATCCTGAGAGAATCAAGCAATCAGTCTAGGGGGAGCTCGTGGACGAGCAGGTAGGCTTCTTATTGGATGGCTGCCTGCCTGAGATTCCTCAAGAGATGCATATGAATTTATTTGTGCCTCTCTCCCTTCGTGGTTGTTCCCTAAGGACCAAGAGAAGTTTCATTGTCTAATAAGTTACTTGAATTTCATCCAAAGGATTAAACTTCATAAACTGAGCCAAACACCTTCATATTGAAGCACATTATTTATAAAAATTTTAATACTAACCCCAGGAGGAGAGGTTTTCCTTGGCTAAATTTTTGAGATTACCTCGTTAACAGACTCCCTGCCATGACCTTCTTTGCAGACTCATCTGAAACATTGCTACAGTTCTGTGGCTGTTCTGCACAACCAAGATCTTTCAATATAACACAAGATGTGACACCAAAAACTGTCCTGAATATATTTCAGATGAAAGTCACTTCCTGGAAACAGCCTACAGAAGTGAAACTTTCCTTCCTGCCAAATCCCTGATCCCAAACACAAGCAGCTAGAGCCAGGAACTTGGGCTCAAATCCTATTTCAATGGACTGGGCCATCTGATTCTATAACTAGTTACTACTCAGTATTAATTAAGTATTAAATAAAGTTAGACTCCCTTAGAGGCATAAACATCTGCTATGGTATAAGACTAAATCTCTGTTTTAATAGAAAACCAGAATTGGATGGAAAATACTCAGGTGGTCTGGATCACCAAGGATAATTTTGTTGGACCATGAGGTTTGACATTAAAGGAGCTACAGTGAATCAATCAAGCCAAATAATTTAGCTCTGCAAAACCCATGTTTGGTTTATGGAGCCAACTCTAGATAAAGCGCTGAAATAAAATCTAATCTACCCGTAAGCCTCATGATATTTAGATCTTAGTGTCCATGCTGTCAGTTCCTGCCTGTCCCAGCCATGTCACAGTATGGCTGTGAAAGACCTGAAATCTGTTGTTGCGGTAGCAGCTGGGCCCAGAAACAGTGAGCACTAGAGCCCACGTCATAGGTCTCCAGTCTTACTTTCTACTCCCTTGTAAACCCATCCTTTTCATTTCCCCTCAACGGTTCTCTCTAAATGTAACAATGGTTACATCACAAAATTCACAGATTACATTTGGTTTTCATCCTATTTGTTTGACTTCTCTGTTGACTACTATCTCTCTCTCTTTCTTTTTGTTTTGTTTTATAATCTTTTTTTTTTCTTTTCAATACTTTTCTTTTCAAATCTACATGGTTAATGTCATATATTGCCATGATACTTGTCTTTTTTGTGACTCCATTCTTTTAAAATTATTTAAACATTTATGCATAGTGTGATAAACAGAATAATTTACCCTCCCCACATGATTGCTCATTCTAATCCCCCCAAAACTATGACTACATTACCTTGCATGGTAAAAGGGACCTTCCAGATTTGATTAAGGATCTTGAGATGGAGAGATTATCCTGGATTCCTGGGGTCGATCCATGAAATCATAAGGGTTTTTATAAGAGAACATCCAGAGAAAAGGTCAGATGAAGGAGATGGGCAATGGAACCAGAAGTTGGAGTGATGCACTTTGAAGATGAAGGAAGAGGGCTGTGAGCCCAAGAATGCAGGTAGCCTATACGTGCTGGAAAAGGCAAAAAACATACTCTCTTCTGAAGCCTCCAAAAGGAACACATTCTAGCCAACATTTTGACTTTAGATTTCTGAAGTCAGGAACTATTATAAAATAAAGTTGTGTTTTTTTTAACCAAGTCTGTGGTTGTATGTTACAGCATCAACAGAAAACTAATACACTCAGTTATCTTCTATCCATAGATAATAGTTTTATCGTCTGAAATCCTTGATGAACTAAATCTATTGTTTCTCTCCCTCAGGATGATTTGTGAGCTCATATTAGTTGATTTGAACCTGTGGAAAACCTGGGAGTCAAAATTGAGAATACATCCCTCCAGAGAATATTTGGTTTGCTTCTCTTAGAAGCCGGGTGTGCTACCCAACTGGGATGGCTCCAGTTCATTTCCGATCTCTGAGAGTCTTGAGTTCACCTGCTTCAATTTGTTACCTGCCCAAATCACTGTTTCTATAGTGGTACAGGTACACTCACCTGTCTACAGAAAAACAGGTCCACAGAGGACAGTTCTACAGGTTGTGTAAAGAGCCTTTCAGAGAATCTCTTCAAACGTGCTCATGACGCACCATTTTATTATTTTTTTTCTTCATTGATTTTAGAGAGAGGAAGGGAGAAGGAGAGAGAGAGATAGAAACATCAATGAGAGAGAACATTGATTGGACACCTCCTGCATCCCACCCCCTCACTGGGGATTAGGCCCACAACCTGGGCATGTGCCCTGACCAGGAATCAAATCAGTGACCTCTTGGTGCATGGGTTGATGCTCAACCACTGAGCCATACCAGCCGGGCCACTGTGCATCATTTTAATTTCAGCTTATATTATATCCTTGTTTTTTGTTCCTTGGTCCTTGAAGATCTTTTTACTTCATGAGAGCTCAACTATGCAATAATATATTTTTTAATTAAGGCTCCCCCTTTTTTTTTTAACTTGAAGAAACTACCTCCCCAGAATACCTAATATGTCAAACTTACTGAAGGGTAAGTTTCTACTCCATCCTTCATATATATATATGTGTGTGTGTGTGTATATATATATATATATATATATATATATATATATATATATTTTTTTTTTTTTTTCACTTCCAAGGCACAACACTTTCTGGGTTCTTTTTCTACCTCTCTGGCCATTTTTACTCTGCCTACTTTTTAGATTTATTCTCCTCTGTCTGGCCAAGATGTTTTGGAGTTTCTCCAGGATTGCCATAGAGGCTCTTTTTTTTTTTTCACCTAATAGTCTCTTTTTCTAAATGATCTTATCCACTCAGCTACAGTGGAATTTCCCTCTGACATGAAGATTAGTATCTAATATCAGCCTGTTGGGCCCCCCCAAAAATGCAAATAGTCAAAATAACCAAGAAAATCCCTCAGAATTTCCATATTTGAGATTGACATGTGATCTCTTAATAAATTCAATGAATTTTTTTTTAATTCAGGATTTGAAAGATTGCTTGTTCTTTAGTTGATCTCTAGGAGTTGGCTTGTGTTTAGGTGTTACATTATGTAAAAACTATGTGTAGTATTTTAAAATATTAGAACCACATTCAACTCAGTGAAATACTCACACTGGACTTGGACTGATTCATATCTCTGAAATCTCACTCAACACAAGGCATGTACTCATTGAATGGAATGGCAGCAAGAAAATCCCTCACTATTGGAACCACTGCATCCCTTTTTTATTTTTGTTTTTTGGCTTCTGACTTAATGGCTATATCTGACCTTCCACAAGCAAAATGTGATCATTTCTACTGGACTACACATATGTAAATGCCTCCTAAAATTATATTTCTAGCTGAGACTCAAGGGCTATTCTCCAGACCACAACTTCTTAAAGAGCATCTTCTATTAGGTCTCTCAAAAATACCCCAAACTTAATACATTCAAAATCAAACTCATGATCTGTTCACTTGTACTTCTCTTCATCTTTACCACTCCAAATCAAGTTAGCATCTATTCCCTAGAACAATACACTAACTACCTAACTTGTCTACCTGCATCCATTCTTGCCCCCTACAATTGATTATCTGTACTGAAGCTGGGGTAATATTTTCAAAATACAAATATGATCATATGCCACACATGGATGTATTGTCATGGTCTTCAAAGCCTTGCATACTTTGATCCTTATTGGGCTTTCTAGCTCCTTTCCACCCCATGATTCCATTCCAACTCTTTGCTCCACTCACATTAAGCTTAAGTCCCTCTCACTGACCATTTTTCCCTCTTACTACTGATATCCTCTTTTCTCTGCCTCAGATACTTCTATTGCCCTCTTGCCTATTTACCGTCTCACTCTTCTTCAGTTCACAGCCCAATCATCATTCCCTCCATGTATCCCTAACTTGGACATATCTCCTCATAATCAATTTTCATACAACGCTTTAATAGCATTTAAGCATTGGTCAGGATTTACTCACTGTTAGTATTATTAGATAATAGAATTTAGAATGAGAATTGAACTTTACAAAAACTGTAGAAGGAGCAGGGGAAGTGAAGACCTGGAAGTGGGGAACTGGAAGGTCAGAATAAAGTCTTGAACAAGTTCTCCTAAAACACAGGCATAGGTGACAAAATCAGAGCTACCCAGGTAATCCAAGAAATTGAGTAACCTGCCAAAGTGAGACTGCAGGAGGAGCTTGTAGGGAGGTCTATGGTTGTTGCTTCTCTGTAGTTTCTACCTCTGTGGGCACACAACCCACAGAGAACGAGATTCTACACAAAGTAATTTCTAGCTCCATCAAGTTAACAATAGAACAATTCAGCACAATTTACAACAGATTGAAATTTACATTTTATTTGGAAGATTGTATATGTTTAATGTCTCTTCCACTTGATAAAAAAAAAAACACGAATTATTTATTCATTATTTCAACTAATATTTATTGAGTACCTACTGTGAGCCAAGCACTTTTCTAGGCACTAAGTATACAGCAATGAAAAAAACATAAAATTTCCCACTCTTACTTCAGTGGGTGGAATTGGGCAATAAACAAAATAAGAATTTAATATGTATATTGCATATACATATATATACAGGTATAGTATTTTTGATGTGATTAAAAAACAAACAAGAAGAATAAAGCAGGACTGGAGAACGGATAATATTGGTGTAGAAGTTGAAAGTTGGGCCACCCAGACTCATTCAATTACTCCAAATATCTCCTAATTGTGCAGTATTTAAGCCTCATTTTCTGCCAATCCAGGAAATTCTGCAAGCTAATATATTGATTAAATCACTTTGTGCTTAAACTAGCTAGGATGGATTCTGTTTTCTACACTAAGAAGCCTGATTAATAAAGAAATTTATAACAGAAAAGGCTGCAGGCAACAAGGCCTCAATGAAATGAAAATTTAGAATCAGTTACCTAAACTGGTAGGGTCCTCAAATGAGTAAATATCTGTTTAGTCTCAGAAGATGAGATATTGGCATTTTATGGCACACAATGACAAAAGCAATTACTTGAACTATTACCTATGTTCACCTGAATTAAGAGCCTAGTGAAGCCAAGACTTTAAAGGACTGAGGAGTAGTTCCTAAAGACCACAATGAACAGCATGGGAAGTACAGAGACTGAGCAGGGTAAAGGAAAGAAGGAAAGGAGGGAGGAAGGGAGGGAGGGAACAGGGAGGGAAGGAGTGAGGAAGGAAGGGAGGAAGGGAGGAAACGATATAATCAAACTTTTTAATTCTCAGTTCAAAGCATAGTTTAAAAAAACAACTAGCTTCTGTACCCTAAATGTGTATCAGGTCTCCCGGCATCAGCTAAAATCAAACTCACATTCTAATTCCACATGGATATACCAGATATTTCATGGCTTAAAGTCCAGTATCAACATATCTCTTATATGGAAGATTTAGAAAGACTAGAACACTTAGAATTTGAATGAAGATATTTGGCAGGATTTAATGACTTTATTTTTCCTAAATTGTAAAGGTTGATGAGCCCTCTTACTAGTAGAAGCAGTGATCTCTCACTCTCGGATAAGGTCGCTCATGCCTTGCTCAAATACCTTGACACGACATTGACTAAAGAAGTTATCCAAAAAATAGGTGACAATCTTCCTTGTTCTCCACTCCTATGACACATATGTTTCAGTTGATTGAAATATAGATTTAGTGTCGACTACATGCTAGAAATTCCTGGATATGATAGAGAGGAAGAAGATTGAACGGTCTTATCATGGGTAATGTGATGGTTAATTTTATGTGTCAATTTAACTAGGTCATGAGGTACCCACATTAAACATTATGTCTGAGTGTGTCTTGTGAGGGTGTTTCCAGATGAAATTACCATTTAAATCAATGGACTCAGGAAAGTAGATTGCCCTCCCCACTGTAGATCTCTATCGTCCAATCCATTGAGGGCCTGAATAGAATAATAAGCAGTGGAAGGGAGGATTTGTTCCTTTCCATCTGCCTGTTAGAGCTGGGATATGTCTTCTCCTGCCCTTGGGCCTGGATTTACACCATCATCTCCCATCACCATCATCAGGCCTTTGAATTTGAACTGAAATTATACCACCATTTTTCCTGGATCTCCAGCTTGCAGATAGAAGATCATGGGACTTCTTGGCCTTCATAATCACATGAGATAATTTCTCATAATAATTCTCCATATATATGGAGCTAGGTTTAGGGATAATCAGAATGGTTTGATACAAGGTATTTTTGACAGTGGATAACTGCTAATGAAGTCTCTAGAGCCAAAATTAATAGCCTACCCTCTAAGGTTCTAATTGATTTCTATAACTGAAGAAAATCTCTAGAGCAGGCAAATAGAGCCTGATTTGGGGCCTTATCCAATTCCAAAGATGATCACTACCTCATAGAGGCCCATGAATAAAGAAAGGACTCTGTACAGTTGAGGAAGGCTCATCCCATATTGTGACATTTATGGTTTGTAAATAATCTGCCTGGTCTTTCTCAAAGAGACCTGCCACCACTTTCTAGAATGACTATGACCAAGAGTAAAGGAAACATTCAGACCTTTCAGGAATTATTGGACACTGGCTCTGAGCTCATTTTTATTACCTAAAAAATCCTGAGATCTTTCAGAGCTTATGTGGGTTTGATAATAAGTTTTGGTCCCAGTCTATTTCATAGTAAGTTCAGCTCATCTCATAGCGCATTCTATGGTTATTTCCTCCAGAATAGTTACATATATAGTTGAAATAGATATACTCAGCAACTGGCAAAGCACCCCATTGGTTCCCTGACCTATGGTATGAAGACTAGTATGTAGGAAGTGCTTAAAGGAGGCTTGTAGAGCCCCACCTCCCTTCAACAATAATAAACCAGAACCAATACCATATCCCTGGGGATCTTCAGATATTCGTACCACTATCAGAAACTTAAAAACTTCAGGGGTGATGATTCTTAGCATTCCCATTTAACTCTCTATTTGACTTTTGCAAAAGGCAGATGGAACTTGAAGAAGGACAGTAAATTATCATAAACTTAATTACAAAATTAATCTGCTGTTCCAGATGTGGTCTCTTTACTGGAACAAATCAACATATACTGAAGCACCTGGCTTGCAGCATGGATCTGGAAAATGCTTTATTTTCTAAAGCATGAAGCAAAAATCACCAAAAGTCATATACTTTCACTTTTTGGTCAGGAGTATAATTTCACTCTCTTGCTTCAGGACCCCATCAACTGTCCAAACTTTTTCCATAATTTTGATCACAGGGACTTTGATTGTCTCACCATTTCATAGATCATGGTGCTGGTCCAGTTTATTGATGACATTTATGAACAGGACCTGTCGGACAAGAAGTAACTGAAACAATAAATGCCTTGATAAGACCTACTTGTGGCAGTGAATGGGCAATAAACCCCAAGATGATTCAATTCAGTGAACTTTCTGGAAGTCCAGTGGTCAAGACTGGACATACTGCCAAGTAAAAGACAAGTTTCTCAAACTTACACCCCCCCACCACCACTACAAAAGAGACCCCATACTTGAGTGAGGCTTTTGAGATCAACACGTTGACACCTTGTATGTGTTGCTCTGACTCATTTACCAAGGGTGGAACTTTTTACAGGAGTCCTGAACACAGGGAAAGTTTCTGGCTGATCTAGGCTACAGTGCCAGCACTGGGTCCTTTAGTCAGAGAATTCAATGACACTTGTAGTACTTATGGCAAATTGGAATTCCGTGATTGATACTATTTCGTGAAAAGTTCTGCAATGAATTTTGAGCTGAAACGATATTAATATCTGGGAGTTAAAGATGTTGCAACCTAATGATAGAATTAAAGTCCATTTCACTCACATCAGCAGGTCCCTTTTATAAAATTGATCACAATATGACGTTAAATATTTTAAAATCTTAATCATGCAGAGGTGCCACGGGTTGAGGCTCCGGTCTAGGTCAATTTGTACAAATGTTTAGTATAAACATGGCTTCTTAGCATGGCTTCTTGGACAGCACTAAGACACACAAAACTGACACGAAAGGCATCTAAAAAGTGATGCATATGCTATCAAAAAACACACTGGAAGGGCTTTTCTTCTGTTTAAACAATATTCTCTAATTTTCATTCTACGTTTCTAAATATTTTTTTCTCTCACATGCTGGAAATTCAGTGATATGAACAGCCCAAAGCAAAGCCAAAAACTCTCGTAAGGTTTTGAGGGGGCCTTCTAAGATAGACGATGAAAAGAAATGTAACACCTGCAGTGTGTCTGCAGTTATTCTCTGTAAAGCTCTCTTTGCTGCAGGTGGAAGTAAAATGACATGTCTGGAGACCAAGACTTAGTAGTCACAAAATGATTGTTTTTGTGTTTTCAGAGTACAGGTCAGTCTTCAGTTCATTTCTTCTTGCTTCCTAATTCAAATGTAGCTCAGCATCAAGTTTCAAATATAAATTGACATCCCTAAATACAAGCTGCTTTTAATAAAGAATTTTCTACAGTTTTTAGAAGATATGATTTCCATGATAAGAACAGTAAATGACAAGAATAAGAGAAAAGGTGATTTTAATACTGATGATGAGTTCAGTGAGATTTTTCTCCTTCTCCAAATGCATAAGACCATTAAGGAATTGAATGGGAACACCAGGGGAGAATGTGAGAGCACATCACATGGGCCTGATGAAACTTCTGGCAATGGTGGGGTCTTAAATTAATGGTAGGGAATAATAAGGACATTATCATTAATAATAGTATTAATTCACAAGGCTATTTTGAGGATTAAAGAGTAGGTAGTCTTTCCTTCTCGTGGTATCAATTAGATTTATAACATTTCATCTGATAACTCTCAACTGGTCTGATATTCAGGAATTATTCAAAGATATGAAGGTAGAAGAGGGAAAAACTATAAGAGTATTTCGCTCTTTTCACATCAGACAGTTTTCCTATTCCAGTAATTCTGGCAGTATTCCAAAGACCAGAATCTGTCCTTTGTACTTAAGTCTTTATTTTCTTTGTCATTTTTACTTTAGTGAACATATATGTATATAATGCTGTGTGGTGGAGGATAAAAGGCACTGGACTCAGCAGCCAAGAAACCTGGACTTGAGTCCTAGTTCCACCACAGTCTGGAAGTAAGGCCTGGAGTAAATTTTAGTTTTCACCAATAACATGTTGTAGGTTGTGTTCACTCCTTGGGAGCTGTTTTCTCTGATTTTTGAGAACTTAGTTCAGGCAGAAGTTAATTCCAGAACTCTGGATGAAAGTCTCACTCTTCTTGCAGCCTATGTCTATCTTCCTCAAATACCAGCTACACCCAGTACCAACCTGGTTGGCTTTCCATCTTGCCTTGCCTTTTCTTTTAATTTTATAATTTTGAATATGATAGTCTGACACTAGACTACTTGCCACGCTTCTAACACCATCTTTCATGGTAATAATAATAAAAATAATAATAGCAACAAAGATTTATTGAGTTCTTTACAATGCCACAGGCATTGTGTTAAATGCTTTACAAACATCATTTCGTTTAACTCCAGCTAAAGCTCTATGAGGGAGGCATGGTTAGTATCCCCATTACTTAGATAAGAAAGTTAAGGCTTAAAGAGAATAAGTAAATTTCTTATTGGAATATACTGCTAATTAGCAATGGCAAAGCTAGTGCTTTTGTTCGGCTTTTACAGTCTGCTTGTTTGAATCATGATCTAAATGAGGACCACCCTTTTCAATCGGTTGACGTGTCTCATGGCTCTTGAGTATCTTTTAATTTGTAAGTTCCCCTTCTTTCTTTCTTTCTTTTCTTTTTTTTTTTTTTCTTGCAATGTATTTGTTAAGGAAACCAGATCATTTGTTTTTTACAACTTCCAATAACCTGAATTCTGTTAATTATATCTCCACAGTGTTGTATTTCTTTAATTATATTTCTTTAATTATATAAACCAATTTTTTAATTATATGAACCAGTTCTCAGCACCAAACATTATATTTCTTTAATTATATAAACCAGTTCTCAGCATTATCTAATGATAATTCCAAGGACCTGACACCTTCCCTTCCATCTCTTTATTTCTATTAATAAAGCAATACTTTTTTAAATTTATTAAGTAATGTCACACTGTTTTTAACGACTTTGCACTCCATCAGAAGTGGGTGAGAGATACTGTCCTGTTTCTCCCATTCTCACAAATGGTAGAGAGAGACGTTTTAACTTTTGCCAATCTGATAGATACGAAATAGTCTCATTGTGATTTCAATTTGCATTTCACTGAATGCTAAAGAGGTTGAGCATCTTTTCATGTGTTTGTGGGTTATAGGTTTCCCCTTCTCTGAAATTTATATCCATGTTCTTTGCCCATTTTAAAATCTAGGGTTTTTTTTTTCCTTTTGCTTAATGATTCATGGAGGGTCTTTATATGTTCAGGACACTAAATCTTTGTCAGTTATATTTGTTGCAAATATCTTTTCTTAGTTTATGGTTTGTTTCTTTATGGTGTCTTTTGATGAACAGAAATTCTTGTTTATAATGTAGTTGAATTTATCAACTTTTTTCTTTATGTTTGTGCTTTTTTATTAATCTTGAGAAAGAAGTCATTCACAGCCAGAGCTGATATATTCTTTTATTGTTTCTTCTCATATGTTTTATAGGTTTGACTTTCTTAACTATCACATTTATCTTTAATTCAATAGGCATGTATTGTTGTACATGGTTTGGAGTAGAGATACAATTTTATTTTTGTCCATATGGATAATGTTTTACTACATAGTTTAATTTTCTTTCTTGTGGTCTGCAGTGCAGTTTCTGTGATAGATTCCCATAGAGCGATGAGTCTGTTTCTGGCCTGGCCTGTTCCGTGGGTCTACTTGTCCACCTCTGCACCAGTGCCACACCGTCTAACTGCTCTAGCTTGATAGTGAATTTTCATATCTGTTAGGGAACGGCTCCCATGTCCCACACACATCCTTTTATTCTACTTTTTCAGGAGTATCTCTGTTGTTTTTGACTCTTTGCTATTCCATATAAATTTTAATATCATATTTTCAAATTCCATAGAAATACTGAGACGATTACTAGAATGTATTGAATCTATGTAAATTTAGTTCAATCTGGAAATCAAATTTAATTCAATCTGGGAATAGTTGACAGTTTTATAATATTAAGCGTTCTATCCAAGAACATTATTATATACAATTTAGAAAACACTAAAGGATACTTTATCACCTATTCATAGATATGTACTAATTAAAAGTATAAAGAGCCCAGCTGGCGTGACTCAGTGGACTGAGCGTTGTCCCATGGACTGAGAGGTCCAGGTTCGATTGATTCCGGGTCAGGGCACATGCCCGGGGTTGCTGGCTTAATCCCCAGTAGGGGGCGTGCAGGAGGCAGCCGGTTGATGTTTCTCACATCAATGTTTCTATCTCTCTCTCTCTTCCTCTCACCCTAAAAAAATCAATAAAAACATATTTTTTAAGAAAGTATAAAGAAATTGAAAATATAAAGAATAACCAGGGAATGATTCAATCAACATCCAATGTTACCTGTTAAGGGGAAGGAGGGATGTGAATGTCTCCACAGGGAAAGCACTGAAAGATCTCTAAGGTAATAGATTATTTTGTAACCTGGATGACAGGTTAGGAATGTTTATTCTGTTACAACTCTTTAAACAGGACATATACATTTTATAGACCTTTTTGTATACATGGCATGTTTCACAAGACAAAATTTAAGACATACAATAAAGGAGATGTTTGCCAAACCAATTGATTTAGGACAAAAGTATCAAAATTTTGATTTTTTTTCTTCACATTATATAAACCTACAGGTAATGAATTATAAGTTCAACATTTCTGAGAATAGCTATGCCCTTCTATGTACTATGGGGAAAAGCCTTTCTCTGTCTTTTTTCAAATTACTTTTGACATTCAAATTCAACTACTACCATTTTAGAGTGTACTATATCTTTATGAATTTGAGTCACTCCTCTTGTTATACATGCAATCTAGTATAGTTCAAACTGAGTTGGGTATACATTCATTCATTCATTCATTCATTTGCAAAATGTATGCATAATTCATGGTGCTAGGGGGCTGGAAAATATGAGAAAATAAATACGAACATTCATGCATACAAAAGGGATATATGAAGTAAAATGAAATAAGACAAGTACTCAAATAACTACAGTGTCTGATTGAGGAAGTAAAGTAATAATAATAATATGCATAAAATTACAAGATTTCAAAAGAGGGTGAGTTGACATTTATCTGATGATTGAAGGTTATAGGGCTGAGGAATAGTCACAAATCATTAATTGTTCATTTAAAAACGTGCAAAAATATGCATATGTTTCAGCCCTTTTACTCACATTCCAAGTTTTTCTCTTGTTAAAAGAGGCCAACCAACATCTAGATGCATGATCGTGGGCCCATTATCTTCTGGTTCCAAATTGTTTTGATTGGGGTTTTCAAATGAGAAAGAATTGCATCTCCATTCCAATCCTACACACAGAAAACTACAAATCCTTAAGAGTTGCAAATATAGCACATTTTGAGAGGGGAAAAGGACTATTTTTTGCAAAGGTTTTTACCTGCCCAAAAGCCTGTGGCCAACCCTGCATAATTTATATGCCCCTCTGAGAACAAGCCTGAAAAGAAGCCAGTGCTAATTGACGGAATTGACCATGTCAGCTGGCTGCTTTGGTTTCATAGAAACCTGTTCACACATTCAATAAATTCACTGGGTGGAATAAATAAAAAAAACTGATTATCTTATATTGTGTTGCCTCTTCCCTGCTGTCCACAGCCTCCCCCGGACTCTAAATGGTTGTCTGACTAAAATTTTCCTGTTTTCAATTAGTTTCACCAGTTCTCTGTTTATATAACCTGTTAATATCTTATAGTCTGTAGAACGTGTGTTCAGGTGCCAGAGGAGCCCAGACTATTTCTGAGACATAGACATGATGGCAGAAAGAGCATGTATGCAATACAAGGGCTTACAAAGCTAATGTCATTTCTCTCACTGCATACCCCAGAGCCAAAGCTTTCCATGGGACACACTCAGCAATCACTGACATTTCCAAAACAGCAACATGAGCGATATGAAGAGTCCTTCTCTTCTGAAAGTGCTGCTGATTTTTAAGCCTGGACACAGATTGAAGGCTGTATTCTTGGCCCAGTAGAGCTGCATTTGCGCTTATTAATGCAAGAGTTTGTAATAATTAAATTCAGAACCAGTAGCAACGGCTGTCATGAGAAACTTATCTCCCAAATGTGTACAAAGGGAGAGTCCAATTGCCCATTGAAAGGATTAGTAGATTCATATACTATCCTGAATCCCGGGCACTGTTTCAACTTTCCCCAAGTCATGTGAATCTATAATAAGGAATAGCCTGAGATGTTGGCAGAGTAGGTGTGAGTTGGAAAAGCCAGAGCAGATGAAAATGTATCCTGCCTCTTTGAAACAATTTCTTTCTTTAGGATATTTTTAAGATCGGAATTTATGGGATCACATCACCACACTGGTACACCAAGTATAGCTTTAAGAAATTATTTTCTCAGGACTTTAATGTGGACTGTGAGCAGACACAGGAGCTATGCCTCTATAATGTCCTCGGGATGGTTACTTTTGTTCGTCAACTTGATTGAGTCACAAAGTTCCCAGATATTTGGTATTTGGTTAAACACTATTGCAGGTGTCTGTGAGGCTGTTTCTGGGTGAGAAATAGATCGCCCTCCCTAATGTAGGTGGGTCTCATCTAAACTGTTGAAGGCCTGAATAGAACAACAGAATTCTCTTGCCTTCTCTATGTTCAAGCTGGGACACTGGTCTTGTCCTGCCTTTGGACTCAGACTCATAATGGAACTCACTCCTCCACTGTCCTGGTTCTCAGGCCCTCGGACATAGACTGAAACTGTACTATCAGCTCTCTGGTTCTCTAGCTTGCTGACTACCGATTTTAAGACTTCTCAGCCTCCACGCTTACATGAGCCATTTCCTTATGATCTCTCTCTCTCTCTCCTATTGGTTCTCTTTCTCCGGAGAGCCCAGACTAATACATCCCACAGTCATACAATCTCTGAATGCTTCATCTCCAACAGCTTAGACCTCCACATGTCCATTCAGCAACTGGAGATCGCAGCCATCAAAGTCTAAGCAAGCACTGATTTCTTTTATGTTAAGAAGAAATAATATTTTTGCTTTGAAAACTGTTACTGAATAGCTCATATCACTCAAGCACAAAGGACCTAAAATAAACCCATTCAACTGCCCTGCTTCACAGCATCATTGACAAACAAAATACGCAACCCTCAAACTTATTAAATCCCTCAAATGTTTGTTTGATTCTTTTTAGTTTTCATTTTAATTTTCTTATTTAATTTGCACAAGCCTTGACCTTGCCTGGTTTGACACACTTCTACAAATCATGAAGCAATTTAAACGTATAGTTGCCAAGAAACAGGGGCTAAGCCTTAGCACCGAGCTTACTCCAAGGATCGTTTGAACAGTGGTAAATCAACATCCTGATGGATAAGATTATTCTGAAACTAAAAAAGGGGAACTTGAAATTCTATATGGAGAAATCCTGTTTAAATAAAAGTTGACTTGATAGAGTATGGCTTTAAATATATAAAATAGTATTGCTAACACTTCCCTTTCTCCTCAAGTGAAGATATATGTGCAAACAAAATACTTGTATGAATCTAAAATATGTTTGACCATAGAAGCCTTTTAAAAATAAAATCTTTCTACAGCATAGGGAATATAGTCAATAATACCGTAATAACTATGTATGGTGTCAGGGGTACTAGACTTATCGGGGGAATCACTTCATAAGGTGTCTAACCACTATGCGATACATCTGAAACTAATATAATATTGACTGTCAACTGTAATTTCAAAACTAAAATAAAAATTTTAAATAAATAAATAAAAATGAAAACTTTCTAAACTGACCTACTTTCAGAAGTGAATAAGCTTCATTCATTCTCCAGGTGGCCTTGCCCTTCTTGCCTCAAATGCTTCGCCGTGAACCTGCTGTACCTGGCAGCTCTCTATTTGTTATACTCAAGTGTCATTTCTGGGATACATGACCAAAGACACAAGCAACAAAAGAAAAGTATAGATAAATCGGACTTCACCAACACTAAAAACTCTTGTGCTGCAAATGATCATTAAAAAAAAAAAAATCAAATGTCATAATTGGAGAAAATAATTGCACATGTTATATATAATGGGTTTATATCCAAAATATATAAAGAACTCTTAAAACTGAAGAATAAAAAAATAAATAACTCAATTTTAAAAGAAGCACAATAGACATATCTTAAAAGAAGATACACAAATAGCCAATAAGTACATGAAGAGATGGTCAACATCTTTAGTTACTACACAAATGTACATCAAAACCACATTAAAGTGCCACTTCATGACTGCTATAATGACTATAACATAAAAGACAGACAATAACAAGCATTGGTGAGGATGTGAGGAAACTGGAACACTCTCTGGTGAGAATGTAAGTGGTGCAGCCACTTGGGAAAACAGGTTGGCAGTTCCTCAAACTGTTGAACATAGAGTTACTGTATGACCCAACAATTCCACTCCAAGAGAAATAAAAACATGCCCACACAAAACCTAGTACACAGATTGTTCATAACAAAATTATCCATACTAGCCAAAAAGTAGAAACCACTCAAATGTCCACCAGCTGATGAACAGATAAATAAAATGGAGTACATCAATCAAATAGAATAGTATAGCAATAAAATGAATGAAATACTGACAGGTGCTCCAACATGGAGAAACTTTGAAGACACTGTGCTGACAGAAGTCAGTCACAAAAGATGACATATTCTATGATTCCATTCCATGAAATGTTCAGAACAGACAAATTTAGAGACAGAAAGTAAATTAACAATTGCCAGGAACGGAGGAGTAACTGCTCGTGGATATGGGTTTCTCTATGGAATGTTGAAATGTTCTGAAGTGGATGTGGTAATGGTTGCTCAGCTCTGGGAATATATTCCAAACCACTGAACTGTACACTTTAAGTAGGTGAATTGTACAGTATGTGAATTCCATCTCAATAAACCTGTGTGTGTTGTTGTTGTTGTTTTGTTTTTTAAGTCATCTCAGAAGCAAAAGCTCCATCACTCAGTGGGTACGCATTTGAATTGTGAGTTAGAGAGACACTGCAGGAAAGCACTGGAATGTTTACATCCCGCACTTGTGGAAATTTGGAATAAAACACTGAATAGCTCTCACCAACCTTCCTTCCTTACCACTCAGAAAATTTTAGAATCACTTCTACAACAGCAGATATAGGAAGCGGTCCAGAAGTACCTGAAAGTCCCTTAATTTAAGACGAAACCAGAGCTAGGAAGGACAACCTCAGCACTGAGTGGCTGTGGGTTTTCTCAGGGCTCCTGGAGTCCACCCACAGCTTTGGAGCTGTAAAAGCCCCCCCAGAGCTCCATGATTTAGACAGATGCACTCTCAGCCACGAGGCTTCCTTACTGGTGTCTGACATGCAACTGTTGATATACTCTCTTGTCCTCAAACCAGAACTGTTCACTGGCTACGTCTCCGAGAAAACATTGTAAGAATGAGTTTTCCATTGATTTACTACTCTCGGTTCTCACCCAAAAATCAGAATTAAAATTTGTCCACATTACTTGAAGCCACCCTAAATTGTTAGGTGAATATTTAAAGACACATATTAACCCCAGTGACCTTCAAATGCCAAAGCCCTTGCCCTGAGGATCAAGAATCCAGGTCTTTTGCAGTCGCCCCACAGACTTAGTTTAGTTTTCAGTAGGCCTTTCCTCACCTCCTTGTACCTTACAAAGATTCCTACTGAGAGAATAAATTGAATTATCATTTTAATTTAGCGTATTGTACACTTTTGTAAAGTGAGTAGAATTATTGCAAGACCAGGTCATTTTTTAAATGTTTAAATGGAGGTGGGGAAGAATTTGATTCTGAGCAGCAACATTTGATTTTCAGAAAATATTTTTGTAGTTCCCCATCTGCTGAAATATTCATACGTACGATACATGCACAAGAGGTCTTTCTTTCCACCCTCCTCCCCACAGATCTGGGTAATGGTTGAAGTAAACCGTCCCAAAAAGCTTTGCCATGTGAAGTGTGTGTGTACCCATCACCCTGAGAGCCAGAGGAAGGCACAGTGGCCTCTGCAGAGATAGTCTTTGGATAAAAAGCAGCTTTCAGAAATGAGATGGGGCAGGAAAAGGAGACCAAGTACTGAGGGTCTTGCTGATGAATCCTGATAGGGCAGAGCAGTTGCTGGCAACAATAGTCTCCAAAGAGAATTAATAAAGCACAGGACATACTTGCCCATTTACATTCACTGCACATTAAACTTCCTGGCATACAAAAGATAACGGCAGATGCAAAACGGGTGCTGAGCACTGCAGGTCTGTCAGTGCAGCATGTGCGAGGTCCAGCTCCCCAGGGTAGACCGAGCAGGCATCTCCGTGCAGGGTCCGTGGGACTGCGCGGGAGCGGATCCAGGGCCTCTGGGCCTGCACTGAAATTGGCATTTTCCAAAACCAGGAAAGTAAACTTGCGACAACAAATCTATGGCTGCAGTGGAGAGTAAGGCAGCCCCCAGGAATGGAGTCCAAGCCACTTAGTCCTGAAATCGGCTTGAGATAGTCCCTGTCACTTGAGTTGGTATTTCATGGACAATTTTCTGCAAAATCTTCAATCTAGGCCAGGTTGTCTAATAGATGCAAAGTTACTTGAAACCCAAAAAGGGGAGAAGCAGGGCTGGTATTCAGGGGTGGGAGCTGATAAGAGTTCACCCAAGGGGTTCATGATCCAAGTAGCCCAGCCTGCTTCACAAGAGCCTGCCTCCTGTCCTTTGTGACACTTCTCAGTTCCCATCTAGGAAGTGCTGTTGCCTGAGTGACTTCTGACAGTTTGGAAGCCCTTAGGCAAACTTCTTGAAGTTCTCTTACCAATGTTCCAACACCACCTATTCTGAAGAAACATTGATATTCACAAAAGAAAAAATATATTCCAGATAGATTTGTGATGTTGGACTAATGAAAGAGTAGATGCTATTGAGCTGCCCTGGGTTCTTCCTTTCCTCTCCAACTTTAAGCCCCTGTGGCGCTGTCCAAGGTGCCCACTCTCGCAAGCCAGCTGCCATAGACAAGCTGGGGCCAGGCCGAGAGGGAAAAAATGTTAAGTCCTCAGGCAAACCTCTCAGCTCTGCAGCTCCCTTGGAAAAGAGCATCTATGTAGGTATTCATGAGGGGAGCCCTGTTAACTCAGTCCTGCTCAGCCAGAGCCAGGGGGCTCCACTTTCCTACCCAGCTGTCAACTCCCTGGTGCAATGCCTGCTGGAGTCACGTTGCTATAGTCTCAGACGCTCTCCTCAGATTCTTGCAAGGTTCTGCACAGCTGAGAGCAGAGCTGCAGCCTCCTCACCAGGGCTGACGAGAACAAAAGCTTCCAGGGGCTGGAAGATAATGAGCTCTCCATTCTCCCCACCCCCATCCTCACCAATCATACCCCCTTTCCTCCGACAAGTGGAAAATCACCCAGAAGCTCCTCTCACCACCGGGGCATTTATGTCTTTATTTCTTGATGGGGGTGGTGGTGTTGCTTCCCTTGATTTTCAGAAGCCATAATGCTTTGGCAGCCAAAAATGAAAGTGTTTGTCTTAATTCTGCCCTCTCGGCATGAGCCCTTGCAGAAAATGTCTTACCGTTTCCTCGGCTGCCTCTGCGGCTGTTGTGGTGGCAAAGATAAACAGCCCATCAGTGCGGAGCTGAAAAGAAATATAGAAAAGGGGATGGGAGTAGTTTAATTACTTTGAATGGCTTTTTGTGTTCTGTGTGATTGCTTCCTATGATACAGTAGTTTCTCATTCTCCATGCAAGCAACGTGTTTCTCTTCAGAAGAATAAGATTGAAGCAGGAAATTGGCTTTCAAGAGCAGGAGAGAAAGAAAGGATTGAGAGGTCAGCTGTTTCCATCAGAGTGTTTCCACAATGCCTGAACTCAACCAGGCGCTGGGCCAGCTCAGAAACACGTGTGTCCATTTCCTTGTCCTGTCCTGGAGAATGGGGATGACGTGGTCACGGGAAAGTCTGTGGCAAAGACAGTCTCACAGGGCTCGGGATAAGTCAGAGGAGGGTTGAGGAAAGTCCACAAGCAAAGCCAGGATCATTCTGGGGCTGCAGGCCAACGCCATGCCCTTTTCATACCTGAAAAGATGAGGAGTGTGTGTGTGTGTGTGTGTGTGTGTGTGTGTGCACACGCGCCTCCAATTCCCTTTCAAGTCATCTACCACAGGAGGGATTTTAGGTTTTGGGCTGAAACCTGGGAGAACAATGCTCCTTCCCTCTATGCTACCTACCTTCGCATGCTTCCCATTTCCTTGAATTGAGAGCTTGTGGTTCATAATAATGACAAATAGAGTCATTTTTATATATGACATAACTATATGATCAAAAGAGATACCACCAGGCCATTAGTCACAGACTAAGAATCAAGTGTTCTTACCTATGCAATCAATGTGATCCTTACTCAAATATAATACATCTATTTTTTCTATGTAAATCAAATTGCTTTGTAAGATCAAAACAACATGATACACTAGAAGAGTTTGCTATTAGAGGAAGTCCTAAGATAAATCCTTTTGTAATACAAATAATATACATTTCTATAGATTCTAGTTTTGTGTATTGGGTTTTCTTAAAGTATAGTAAATCTGTACTAGGGATATTTGAGTTAAGACTGAGATGTATAAGCCCATCCAGAAAACTGAGTGTCCATTGTGTGCAGAGCTTTCTTCTACGGGGGCAACATTTGGAAAGGAGGAATTCATGACATTTGTGCCCACGGATTCACAATCAGAAAAGGGGTAAAACCATCAGGTACTTGGTACTTTCACACAGGCAGGCAGGTCAAGCAGCTCCACGAGACAAGCCTGCAGATGCACTTTGCAATCTTCAAAGTAATATACGGATGATAACATCTACTACTAGTATTACAAGATGCTCACAAATGTGAAGATAAGTAGTTTGGGGGATAAAGTCTAATAGGCTCAAAAATTTCCGATGGAAAGAGGAGAAACACCAAGCCCTGAAATCCATCGGAGTATAGATTCTGAATGCAGAAAGAGTATCAGTTTCCTTCAAATTTAGAATCCCAACGGCACAGGCAACTGTGAAGAACATCTAAAGCCAGCTGAAATAGGTGGAGAATTGGGGAGAGTCCACCAGAAGAAATTTCTCTGGGACAATGTAACAGGAAAACTGCTCAGTTCAAGAAGAAATGTGCCTGAGAAGACCTTGCAGGAAGTAGAAAAGAAGAACCACACAGATTAAAAACTATAAAACAAAACAAAGTGAGAAATAATTGAACTGGAAACTGTGGAGGAAAGATATAATAAAAAATGAACATTAGCCCTGGCCGGCGTGGCTCCGTGGTTAGAGTGTAGGCCTGAGCACCAAACGTTCACAGGTTCCATTCCTGGTCAAAAGCATGTACCTGGGTTGCAGGTTCAATCCCTGGCCCCAGTCAGGGTGCATGTGGGAGATAACCAATCAACGTGTCTCTCTCACACTGATGTTTTTCTCTCCCTTTCCTCTCTCTTTCTCTCTCCCCTTCCACCTCCCTTCCACTCTCTCTAAAAATCAATGGAAAAAAATATCCTTGGATGAGGATTAACAAAAAAAAAATGATAATGAACAGTAGACTGCACTGTGGTAACAGGAAAACCTGCCTTCTGTGGTCCTTTTCTCCTCTCTAGTCTCTACACACCCTTCCCTTGAGTGCTCTTGTCTTTAAATGCCCTCTCCCTGTGTCCTCACGCTGTTCTTGGTTGAGCTCTATGTCTAGTCACATCAATAGTCACTCCCAACCTCCATGGTTCCTCTGGGAAGAAAGGACTAAGGAGGGAAGAGGATCAACATGACGGAGCTCTAGCCCCTATGCAAAAGGTGGGTTCAGAGTTTTCTGAAGGATCAGCTGCAGCCCAGGCCAGCGCCTAAAGGCAATAGACAGTGCAAAAGACCCCTTTGCCCAAAATCATCTCCCCCATTGGGCAGTCATGATTTCTGAAGCTCCACAATACAGTCGTCCCTCGCCACTTCGTGCTTCGACTTTCGCGGCTTCACTCTATCGCGGTTCCTTCAAATATAGTATAGTATGATATTTGAAAAAGCCGCAATAGAATGAAGCCGCGAAAGTCGAAGCCCGAAGTGGCGAGGGACGACTGTAAAGAATCCCACTTCACGGAAATTCATTTATCGCAGTAGAGTCTGGAACTGATTAACCGTGATAAACAAGGGCCAACTGTATTCACTCTTTGTGTAATTGCAATAACAGAAAGAGAGAGGTTAAGGAAACACACATGTGGGGTCCTGAGCATCTCAGCTGGAAATGGTGCGTCCGATTAGAGTGTTATTCTCAGGTCTCACGGCCACGGAGTGGCACCAGACGGGAAGTCTTGATGCAGGAGCCACATAGCAGGCTGACGGAAGTGGGGAAAGGAGCAAGCAGCGGAAAAGGTCAGTGGGGGCTGTAAGCAGCACAACACACAAGGTCACATTGGTGGATGTGAGGGCTTGAGGTAGACAGAAAGTAGCACCAAACACTGAGTGTCTGACGAACACAACCAGGAACACCTTCATCAGAATGGGAGACATGACAGGGAATGAAGAAGCATTGAAGATAAGAACAGCCTACTTTACAACTTTATCCTTGATACTTTTTGACCATGATTTTTTGAACGCGTGTGGATAACAACGACGACGATAACAAAAGCCCACAAGAGTTGTCCATTTGACCTTCAGCAAGACCTTGGAAAGAATATAGATCTGAGAGTCCAATTCTAATCCAGATATCTCTTTATTAGTTAATAATGTGACTTTGGGTAAGTCACCTTACTTTGTTAGACCTGACTTTCTTCATTTTACAATGAGAGTGGCCCCTAACATTCTCTGATTCCATAATTGTTTGCCCTTTACTTCAGTTTATTCTAGACTAGCTGAGTCTAGTCTACATACAGGAAGCAAACTTACAGAGCAAAAGCCTGAATGAATAAATAAATAACCCAAATATTGCTCTACTAGTGGGATAGCCTGAAGAGAAGTTTTCACAAACCAGCTGGTACCCCAGCCAAGGACTTGGGGTAACAGTTGCCTGGAAATGTGAAGGAGAGAGAACATTGTCTTAAACTGTAAAAGCTTCAATAGCATGAGTAACCTGAAAATAGATGTATTTGCTAAATCTCAAAATACTAGTATGAGGGGACACCCTTTGAAACTTTATAGAGGAAGTTGTTCACCCAAAGGGTAATAAACTTACCAAATGCATTACACCAGCAGGTGGTACAGGGAGGAAATAAATGTATAAATGGCTTTAAACGTGGTTTGGGAAAGTTTTATAAATGGCTGAGTCATTACAGACTAGAACATTACAAAGGACTGGCAACATTTAAGGTTGACATCTGGAATACAATAAAGCTGTCCCTGATCCCTAAGGGCCTTCTAAGTCATATTGAAAAAAACCAGTTCCATGTTCTACTGCTGAAAGTACTACAAATGGGAAAAAAAGAAAAAAGAAAAAAAAAACATCATAACAAGGAAAAGAAGAAAATACTCTGGATTAAGGACAACCAAAGATACTACAGAGTCTTGGAACAGCACTGATGTTAGACACTTGGGCCAGCTATGTCATGTGCTTGGCTTATGTCTCCAAGGGAGGGCTGACATGAGCTGAACTCTAACTTGGGCAATACTGATCCAGGTCATATAGTGGGGAGGCTCTAATAAACAGATTCGGAAAGAAAAACACCCATGTTAGTCCAAATTATTATTTATCTTAGCTGTTGAACGTGAGCACTGTGAACTACCCTCTACCGTTCCTCTTCACGAACTGGGGGTCATCAAGTCCTTGACGCCACAGCAGTCAGCACCCTGCACAACCACTTGAACGTAGCACTTGGATGCAATTCTACATGACTGGAAAACAGAAACTCCCACCCTCGTGTGCTGAGACGTGCTAGTTTCATTCCAGGTCTGTGCGCGTAGATGTTCTCAGGTAGAAAACATGTCGATGGGTGTTCTGCCTAGGTAAGGATTTTTGAAATGGGCCCTGAGCGCGTTTACTGTTCTCCTTGCATTTGTAATCAGCCTGTCATTTCATGATCTGCATTCTGTGTTAGCTGTTTGGGATCATTAGGCAAAACCCAGCCATCACTGCATATTACCCAGTACGTTTGCTCTAATAAGCTTTCGTAAATAAAACCCGAAGAGATGAAAAAGGCCAGTGTCTGATTACATGCAACCAATTTGGTCTCATTAGGTTCTTATAAGGAGGAAAAGTAAATATAATCTTTATAAATCATACAGCTATAACAAAGATGCCTGGCAAAATTCATTAGTTAAGATAGGAGTGAAGGCCATTTAAATGTGTGTAACAGTTTGGTTTATGAAGTTGTTAAGTACTATTTCATCCATTATAAACTTCTACAAAACTCAAGGATGTAATCAGGCAGAGGATATCATATATTCTTACATGACTCCCTAAGGTTTTGGCTTAATAAATTGCTATTAAAACAATGATAAAGACTAATGCTTGTCTTGACTCTTTCATTCAAAGACCCCTGAGCGACTCATAAAACATTAATTTTTCCATAGATGTTCAAAGCCTGAATAAAGTTTATTCAACCTATTTTACTGATGGTACCACTGAGGCTTAAACAGATTAAATAACTTTAAAAAAAAAAAAAAAACTACAGCAAAATTGAAAGTGAACAGAGAATACTCCCTAAGGATATTGCTTCTCAAGTCAATGTAAAGTCAGAATTTTCTTTTTTTTTTTTTTAAATGCTATGGGTTCCTTTTTTATTACTTTACCCTAAGCATAATAGCTTGATTTGATTCTTGGTTGGCAAGTAAGGCAAATGTTGATTGGTTAGACTTGAATATTGCTTCCCAACTGAAGAATTTGTTCAGGATAAAAATAAATAAGACAACTACCTAGTAAGGGCAGAACTTGTCCTTGGAGTTAGACCACCTAGTTTTAGGAACTGACTGTCTCGAACTCTGTGACCTTGAGCAAGTCACTGAATGGACCTGGCATCCTCCTAGTGAATTCGGGATAACAATGCTGTGAGGAGGAAGTGAGATTATTAATATCAGAGAGAAAAAAGTCTTTGCAGGCTTTATAGTGCTGCCCAGATGTGACCTTTTTCCCTGTATCTTTTCCTCTCGTTCTTTATGAACGATTAAGTTTTGAGAATTAGTTCCCATCTCCTGAAACTCCTATCACTTTTTTTTTTTTTAACAATTATCCTTAAGATTGCCCTCAAGACTTTGCCTAATGGGTGTAGGGTGTCCCATCTCAGCACTGGAGAAACTGAGGCAATCTTAATGAGTGAGCTCTTCTTCTCCCACCTCAACCTCACACTTGTCATTCTCACACTTTGCCCAAACCTGCCAGCCAGGAGGAAACAAGTGTTCTTGCGTGCCAGGAAGAGCAGGCTGGGAGAAGCAGCCTTGGACTTTCCTCCTCCTCTCCCCTACATTGCCATCTTCCCTGTCCTATCACTACCCAGCTGTGCTCTCCGCCCTGGCTCCCACTGTTAAGCAGTCCCTCCTCAGGGCCCAAGGGACAGACAGTGCCCCAGCCCTTCTTCCAACAACACTCCCATCACAGTGTGGGTGTCAACAGCAGCAGGGAAGGAGAGAATTGGGAGGGTTGAGGCAGAGGGAGTAAAATGTGGAGAGGCAGGTGCTATCTTGGGCAGTTAAGATCTCAAATGCATTACCCTGTGCTTGTTAGGTACACACATGTAAAGGAACTAAGAGAACCACTGGTTTTAAATAAATGATATGAGGTTAAACAACACATAATGTCCATTGGGCAGCATGGAAGAGCTGCACCTAGGTGGAGCAGGTTGTGATGTTAGGAGACGGGGTGGGCAGAAAGGGGGAGATGTATTTCTTCCCCTCCATCTTAAATAGCTGTGATGCGGCTCGCCAAAGTACAGTGTTTCTACAATAGATGCAACAGTGCCACCTAGAGGCCAAAAAGCAATTGTCCTTCCAGCTAGCGAGAAGCCAGGACTGAAAGGGATTATCCCGGTCCTTTTTGACACTGCCTTAAAGCAGCTTCCTTGGTCAGGGCTTGAGGGCTGCTTCTTTGCAGTTGGAAGAACTGCTTGTAAAGCCAAGGATACAGGGCTCTCTTTGCTGACATCAGGCAACATGCAGCTCCCCAAGTGTGTACTTCCAAAACATGAAAGAAGAAAGGAACTTCTGGATTATAGCCCCCGAGTATCCCCTGCCCCATCAAAATGCAAAGTTCCTTGAGTTTTTCCTTCCTGTGTCCTATCCTTTGCATGTTAAGATAGTCCATGCAAATTATATGCATTTTGCTCAGAGTCATCTAATTAGACAGATTAGCTCATTGACTCTGTATCCTTCTATTTTATTCTTTCTTTCTAAAAGAAGGTTATGTCAGTTTGGAACCTCTCACTCTTCATGGGCAGCAGGCACAGAGTGTTTCTGTATGAGCAAGAGCTCAGGTCTCTGTGTGTGTAGAGGACATAAACAACTACATTTTGTGTGTTTATCACTGTGTTTGCATTTGGGACCTTTGCGTGCCTTTGCGTTGGAAGTCCAGCATAGGTACGTGGGCACCAGTGCGATCAAAGTACACCTTTCCATGAGAAAAGGGAGATGAAAAGTTAGCTCATAAAGGTCCAAGAAGTGTGAACGTCTGATTGGCATAACAGATGAACAAAGGAAATAAGAGGAAACACATACACACTTCCTCCTTTGTTCTGAAAATGGATTTCAATTCTCATTGGCACGCTGCCAGCCCACATTCCAGAAGAAAAGGAAATTCACTTATCAGGGAAAGATAAACCAGAGATGGGATGCTAACAAGCTCTCAACTTGACAAAAGCATTGCAGGTTGCCATGGAAAGAGATCTTTTAAACTATGAAGATCATTATCCCCTGCCTCTAAAAATCCACCAGGTGTGCCAGCCTAGGCTCTAATCAGACAAACAAGATGCCTCATGAGCAGCATCTGGGATGACTTCCTGATACTGTTCCTCCCTTGAAGAGTCTGCCAATTCCCAAGAGCCATCCAGATGTGTGTTCAAGTCAACCACTGTATAACAAATGCTCCCTGAACCAGACACCAGCTGTCCCAGCATGCAGCAGTCTGTACGCTTTTAGGTCACAGGGTGCACATTCAAATACCTGCTTATGCCATTCGATTGTGGCCCGTTGGCTGGGGGTGGTGGCAAGCTGAAGAGCTCTACTTGCCTGTCTGAAAGGAGCAGCCATTACTCAATTCCAGCCGGTTGTCTCCTTGAAGAAATGCAGGCACAGTATTGCTAGATTGTTTTCAAAAGAAGCCTGAAACCTAAACGTGTACGTGAAATCTCCTGGTTTTTAAATGTTGGAAGCAACTCAAAAACTGTTAAAACCCTGTGCTGAGCCAAACAAAACTTGGCCAAAGGCCTAATTTGACCTGGAAAATGCCAGTGAAACCCCTGCCTTGGGTCATTCACAGCTCTTGACAATCTGTATTCAAACCACACCTAACTGCTATGCCTCCACTGCTTATTTAGGGCAGAAACGTTCATATTTTCATGCCTTTGTTTATCCTGTTTCACCTGTCTAAGTTGGTCTTTCCTCCAGTCTCTGCTTGTCAAAAGCCAGTATCATGGGCCAACTCAAATTCAATTTGCTTGTGAAGCATGCGAGAATCACCGCAGTCAAAATTAATCATTCCAGGAATACTGGGTTTCTGTCTCTGTTCTTGCACTTGGCAGAAAATGCCTCAGTGTCTGTGTGAGTCCCAGTTGTGAGTCCTTGACACCTAGTAATGTATCCAATACATCTTCTCTCTTTCTGCCCAGAGTCTAGCACTGTGCTGATGGTTGGTTTGAATTTACATTGGGTAAGTAATTATATGGGAAGCAAAGCATGCAGTTCATTGCCTAAAAAACTCAGAGGATCTCAAGACAGTGTAATCCCAGCCTTGCATTAAACTCGCCATGTGATGGGATGACCGTGCCCAGGTACTTCCAAAATTGAGGCTACATAATGATGATTAAACCAACAGCTATTTGAATAAGGCACATCTCCTGTGAGACCCCAGGGGTGTTATTATTATCCTGCTATATTATGACTTTCTAGAGGACAGAGTTGTTTGGGGTTTTGTTTTGTTTTGTTTTTAGATGTTTGTCCTATGTACCCACCACACTTTCCGGCACAGAGAAGAAATTCAATAAAAGATTTATGGAGTTTAATGATCATCACCAAAACAAGTCAGTAACAAGCACCTACTTCATGCAAAGAACAGCACGCTCTGTGGTGGGATGTGGTACAATGCGCTCGGCCAGTTACAACCTGGTTGGCAAGCAAAACATATTTAAACTAAAAAAAAGTCGCACCATCAATACATGGTAACTGCTGGAAAGTATTTGTTGAGTTCCATACCTGTGGCATGCCTCTTGCTGAGTGCTGGAGATTCACAGAGAAGAAGAAGCAGTGCCCACCCTGATGAAGACCTGGTATTGGATAGGAGAGTTTAAAATGGAAAGATCATTGTGAGTTGAGCAGTCAGAAAAAAAGTGTGATTTGAAATCATAGGAAGCAGGAACCTTGTAAGTTCCAGATGGAAAATGATGGCCAATTGTTTTAACATTAAGATGTTAATGGAGGAGAGTGTTGAATAAATAGAAACATCGCTAAAGGGAAAATATTTTTAAATGATGTTACTCCTAGATCCCCGGCCTTTCTGGGGTCTAGGGATGTAACAAACTTGACCTCTCAACCTTGGGATCACACCCCGTTAAGAGCTATATGGATGCTCCAGGGAGGCAGTGAATCAGAGGGCTGTGGGTTTGGGAGGGAGAGCTCTGCCTGGTGCCTGCAGCTAACCCCGGCTCTCACCACTCTGGGTCACAGATGACGAAGGGGAGGAACACAGTGGGACCAACGCTCCATTCTACCCTGGCATCATCACGCTCCCACCCATCACTACTCCCTAGATGTCTTAGTCTGTTCAGGCTGCTGTAACAAAAATACCTTCAACAGGGTGGCTTATGAATAACGTACATTTATTTCTCACAGTCTAGAGTCCAGGGAGTCCAAGATTGAGGTATTCTTCCTCATTGACAGTCATTTTCTCACCGAGCTCTCACGTGGCGGAAGGGACAAGCTAGCTCTCTTGGGCCTCCTCTTACAAGGGCACTACTTCCAATCAAGAGAGCTCCATCTTCATTACCTACTCACTTCCGAAGACCTCACCTCCAAATACCATCCCCTTGGGGGTTAGGATTTCAACACATGAATTTGGGAGGGACACAAATGTTCAGACCATGGAAGTATAGAAACTCCCAATGCTCTCCTGGCTCACCTCTATCTGTCCACAAACGTATGATCCCTATTGTGGGTAGGGGGATGGCAGGAGCCATGACCTCTGTCCACCTTTTCCTTTGCCCAAGTTGAATTTGGTCAAGGGGTCAAGGAAAGCAATGAGAAAAGAAGAAAGAATAGTTCTGGTTTCAGGGCAAGTCTTTCTCCTCTAAGTGGGGACATCAGTATCATAAAATCTAGTTGTGACCCCCCCCCAGCCCATCAAGCAGAACAATTCATCCATGATATGTGAGAGTGTGTAGCTTAGAATTGCTCTATAAAATGGGAAAATAAATCTAGGAAAGGCAATAAGAAAAAAAAGGGAAAGGAAGAAAATAAAGGGAGGACGAAAGGAGATTGGTATGACAGGTAAAAATTAAAATAATGATTTATTGAGAGAACCTGAGATGGACCTGCATCGCAAGATCAAGAATTGCTGGAAATAAACATAAGAACATGACAAAAAGGAAAAAGAGAGTTAAACAGACTCAAATCCCTGCTTTGAAAGCCCAAGTTCTGCCAATAATTTATTCTTTTTAAAAAAAGGCAGAAGGAGATCAGAAGATGAGAGAAAAATAATCAACACAAAAGTGGAGGTGTCGACCTGAACAGATTTCAAACCGAAACAAAGAATTTATATGATTAGCTGCAACTGCAAATACGCGGAGCTATATATAAACATCTCCGGCAAGTGGTACCAAGCGAAACTCTAGCACATCATGGTGCCTTATGTGTAGCTTAGTCTTTTGATATTTATTTTGCATTCTGCCAGCAAAATTTTTTGTCATATCTGATGTGTTTTGCCAAGTCCTTTATTTGGGATGCTTCCTAATTTAAATATTTTTAGCGGCAGTGTTTAATCACGAGGGTATTGTTTCAAAAGCAATTATGTTATGTGCATCCGAAAGCAAAATCGAAACTCAATCTAAATTCACCTGTGATCATCAGTGAGGGGCACTGTGGGAAAAGGCAGAAAACTGCCCTTGAGGACTGTTACATGGAGGGATTTTCAGATTTATCTTATGAAACATGACCTGTGATGATGTCTCCCGATGTTGTTGATTGAAAAGGGCAAATTGCAACTTCATCTGGGTTCATCAGAAGTAAGGCCCATTGACACCTCCCACCCTGAAATCAAGCCTCTTTGCAATCAGCCAGCCTTCTGAGTGGCCTGCAATTTAGATGAGAGGAGTGAAAACGGGTGAGTTTCTAGAAAGAAATGTAACGTCTTGCCATGTAATTATTGTTCTGAGGAAGCAGTGCCATCCCTGGTTTGGGGTTGAGAGGCTCAGAACCAGCACCTAGAATGAAAAAGAACTGGACCTTCCAGATGGATCTAGTTGAGAGCCATCCATGGGTGGTCATCTTCCTCCAAAGCCACTCTGCAGGGACAGGAGCACGTCCATCTGTTCCCTGAGGGAGCGGCTGCTGGTTTTCTGGTGGCCACTTAGCCCTTCAGTCCTCTGCCACATGGGAAAAGACAGGGTCAAGTTCTCCCTGGTAAAGCAGATGTAAACGCAACTGTCAGGGAACAGAGAAACAGCCCTAGAGCCTTGGCTACCGGGACACCTTGACTTTCCAAGCCCACTTACAGGCATGGGGTTGCTTGTTCCACAAAGCCCTTCATTCCTCATGTGTTTAAGTTGAGGCGTTGTTCAGAGAGGAAATGTGTAGGACAACCAATGCAGTCATTCCCATAGCAAACAAATTACGGGCCCAAAGAACAATGCAAAGTCTCTTTTCCAATTGTTCGTAGGAGAGTATTCATTCCATTAATGCCTGTGTCTGTCAAAGGGAGTCTCTGCATCAGGCTGTGATGAGGTGCATTGACTTCTTCTCAGCAGGATCTGTGGCCTGGCTCTGTGACAGCTCACTGTGCTTCACTTCAGATCCAGCTCTTTCTTTCCAGAAAGTCCATAACCAACAAAGGCTACAGCTATCGGGGTGGGTCTAAAAACCACAGGCCAGGAAGGAGAGGGGGAGTCAACCTAGAAAAAGAGTTTCTTCTGGAAAGGCCCGAATGCAGGGTAGACAGGAGCCGATTCTATAGGGCTGGGAGGGAGGTTCCTGACAGCTGCTGGTGGTTGCCTCCAGGAAAGCGTGTAGCACCAAGGAAAGGGGTGGAAGAGGAGAAGCCTGAGGTCCCACCCAGTACTCATCCTGCCAGAATTTATTGTCTTTCTGCCTCACAGTCTGCCTCAGACACAGATGTTGGTTAGCTCTCTTACTATGTCACCCTCTTGCTCAGAACCAAGTCCAAACCCCTAAACCTAGTTCTCAAGAACTGGCACCTGCAAGTTTTTCCCTGCATTAGCACTTTGGAGTTCCCACTCTTGTCACATACCTTCTGTCTGACCCTCCAGATCCGCACTCTGCCTGATCCACTGGCTCTCATCCTGGGAGCCTGACTGTGGAATTTCATCCAGTTCTCAAGGATGGTGGCTTCCTGGTTGGGTTTGGCCAATAGGGATAGAGGGGCAGGGCCACACAGAGGTCCAGGAGGTGGAGCAGAGAGAAGGTATCCATTGTCCTGGCTCCTTCCCTATCAGGTTCCTTTAAGCCAGTGGTTCTCAACCTTCCTAATGCCATGACCCTTTAATACAGTTCCTCATGTTGTGGTGACCCCCAACCATAAAATTATTTTCATTGCTACTTCATAACTGTAATTTTGTTACTGTTATGTCTTAGGCGACCCCTGTGAAAGGGTTGTTCGACCCCCAAAGGGGTCGCGACCCACAGGTTGAGAACCGCTGCGAATTTAAGCTATCTGTGCCCCTCACCTAAAGGGCACTGCTCCCAGAGAGGAGGCTTCCTCTACACTGTGCTTACTGGTTCTAGTGACCATCCTTTCCCCTCAATCCTACAGGTCTGAGGATAATATTCCCTCCTTTCTCCTCACCACCACTGTTCCAGGTTACTGCACTAGTACTTGTAAATGAATCATCTTCCTCTTACCTCTGTACAGTATCTATCTGTTTCCTGTTAGGACCCTGACTGAAACTCTCTTTCCCCCCTTCTACCTCCTTATAGATGAAAAATCTGAGCTGCAGAGAGGTAACATTGTTAAGTTTCTCAAGACTTAAAGCTCATAAGTAGTAGAATCTGGATTTGAACCCAAGCAGTCTAGCTCCAAAAATTCTCTTAAAGCCCCTGAGCTATATCCGGCCTCACTAACACACTAAGCTAGAGCTGCATTGTCACTTCTCCGCTCCCACCAAAATCCTACCTATTCCACGAGGAAGGGCTCAAGCGGCCCCTCCTCCATGACATTTTTCTTACCCACCCAGCTCCATTATAAGCTTAATTTCCATTAAGTAAAGACTTTGTGCCATCCCCTTGTACAAATACCACATACAGCTTCACCACATCCTTTCAGGATTCATGTGCATATTCTTGTTTCTCCAATGGATGAAACCCTCTGGGAGGGCAGAAATTGTGGCTTCCATTAATTCCTGCTGTGCACAGTAAATACAGTGGCCTGTATTAGTTAGCTGAATAATGAATGGAAAGGGATTTCTTTGGCTATTCATATTGTCTGTCAAAATAAATAGCCCAGTAATTCATGAGTTCTTCTTAAATTTATTTTTTTTAATTGAGCAGAAGAGAAAGATGACAAACTAAATAAGTAACAGTCACCTGGAAGCAATTGTAACATTTCCTTTACTAACAAAGCTTGCCCAAGATTCTGGTAAAAGTCTCATAGTATATTGGCTACTGCTGAAGAACCATTATAGCTTGGTGGCTACAGGAGAAGTTTATGGGGCTAGACTGCTGGAGTTCAAATCCTGGTTCTACTACTTGTTAGCTGTAAGTCTTAAGACACAGTGGTTTAACCTCTTTTCAGCTCAGTTTTCTCATCAATAAGATGGGGATAACAGTAGTACTTACCCATATCATGTTGTGAAGATTAAATGAATACACAAAAGCACTTAGAAGAGGACCTGATACATTGTGTTCAACATGTGTCAGTTATTATTCCTGAATATGCAATAGCCACATGATAATCCTGTCCTGTCAGGACTCTTCCCATGACTTCCTAACACCTGGAAGTTTCCATGAAAGGTAAGGTAATATTCTAATGTTTATTTACAAAGACTCTATCTTACTAGTTAATAAGCTCCATAGACTTAATCTCATTCTAGTAACTAACAGGCTGATGTATAGTTGGAGGAATTTTAGAGGAATATAGGGAGGGTAGTTTTAGTAAGTCATACTATTTTACAGCTGAGGGAACTGAGGCATCAAAGGCATAGGGGAGTCTAATTAGTTTATAAATAAATCTTTACTTAGCATCTACAGTGTACCCAGTTGTGCCTTCAATGTGATGGAGGACTCAAACTGTACACCACCTGTCTAAGCTGACCCAGTACAGCAACATAGAACCCAAGACTCTGACCCAGTTTGCAGTTACACCATGTAGCACTCAAAGACCAAGAAGCAGCTCTGTTCTTGAGAATTGGTATAAATCTCTTGAGAGGTAGATGAGTGGGTTCCCATTTAAGAAAAAAAACTATGACAACAACACTGGGAACACTGCAAATTCACTTATTTATTCATCTGGCCCTCATTTGCGCTTCTGTTCTATGCCTGCCATACAGTCAGTCATCTCGTGTTGACGCGCCAGTGGAATGGGAAGGATACCATGACAGGAGAGCAAATAAAGAGCCTTCTTTCCTTGATAGATCTCTTTCCTCTCTGTAATGCTGCCATTTTATTACTTCTATTAAGCATGGCATGCACAGAGGACTCAAAAAAAAAAGAAACAAACAAACAATTTGAGTATTGGTTTTGCAGAAGCTCTCCGTCCCTTGAGAACCAAACTTATACACATAGTTTATTACTTTCTCATGCTCCTTAACACTGCTTAAAGCCATATGATATATTCTGGTGGGTAAATGAGTAGCAGCTCGCTCTAATCTGTCAATCACTTCCATTTCCTCTTGAAAAAGGAAGTTAACATCTTACCCTTCTGACAGTTGAAGGAAGTGAGTTTCTTCTTGCTCTCTGTCAGGAGCATTAGGGCAAGAGGAAAGAGGAGAGCATGTGTCCTGGCAGTTGTGCCTTGGACGTACAGGCCACTGCTCCAGGGAAGAGTCTGTATGCATTCCCACAGCAGCACTAGCTAGACTTTGGCTGAATATAAAAATCACAGCAACTAGAGTATGTCATTCATAGCCAAAGCTTGGCCAAGGCAAAAATGGTAACATTTCACTGGAGTGATAAAGACAGAATCCAGAATGCAGTGGGTTGAAGAGCAAGGAAGAGAAGGAAGATGTGAAGAAAGTAAATGGAGACATATCAAGGACAAAAATATCCATATCCTTTTTTTCATCCCATGCTGGGAAAAGGTTTGGATACCTCTAACTTAATTTACATCAAGAAAGGTTTAGTAAGCGACTACTACACACAAGGTGTTTGACTAGATTCTTAGGAGAAAGGATGTAAAGATGAGCAAGAGCGCTTGCCATCGCTCCATGGTGACATCTAGGCCTTACCTCCTTCAGTTCTTGCTCAGATCTCACCTTCTCAATGAGGTCCATCTTGGCCACCTTGTTAATACTGCAACTGCCCCCACCCCAGCACTCCTGATACCCCTTATCCCTACGTTTGCCTTTTTTTTTTTTCGTAGTACATATCTCCTTTTGACAAATCCTTCATTTACTTACTTAATTGTGTTTATTGTCAGTTTCCATGTATATCCCACCCCCAGGACAGGATTCTTTATGAAATTTTATTTCCTGATGTACTTGAAGTTCCTTGAACAGTGCCTGGCACATAGTAAACATTCAGTAACTAGTTGCTGAGTAGAAAAGTTAATGTTTCTCCTAGAGCCCAATTACATTCTTTACTACCTCCTGAAGAATCTTCTGAAATTATTGAGAACTTACTAAAATATTGACTTCTCCAATGAATGCCCCAGGAGTGAAGGCTGTGGAAAGGTACTGGTGAATGAATAGATACATCCATACAGCTCACTGAGCTCACTGCGCAGCTGACTCTCCACAAGTCACTATCTATGGTTCTCCTTCACAGACCATCTCTCCATCACTGTGCAGCAGGGTGGTCCATCAGCGCAGCACAGATGTTTCCCTGAGACTGATGCAATACCTTTCCTTTGGTGGTGGAAGTACACTCACGGCATGACGCAGCAGATCTATGCATTTAGGAAACATGTGAAGGAAATTTCATCAAACACAGGCACATGTTTCAAAAGTTTGTAGTAGTCTTCAACATATTACACAGTTTAATCATTAAAAGATTCCTACAGTCTGGCCCCACACAGTGCCATAAATATCTGCCCCACCCCCAAGCCCACCAACTGGGTTCTAAATAAGAGATGGCTCCCACCCCAGCCAAACACATTCATTGACTAGTACAGACTCTAAATGGCTCTTATCCAACACTCCTACCACAGGCAACTCTGAAGACAAGTTCTAGAACATCCACCCAGAACTGTGGCAGGCAGCAGATATTCATTTTATGATAAATAATCTAAAGTACCTAGATATGAAAAGGCTCACTCAAGGTCACAAAATTGCTTAATGGCCATGAGATCAGATCATGTTTTCTGCATTGCTGGGTTTCACAAGTGATCTCACAACCTGAGGCTGCACAGGCCTTTGATTTTCAATTATTCTTCTCCCAGGGTTCCTCTTTCATTTGTGCTAGAATAATCAACTCCACCTAAGGAAGGAAAATAGCAGCCCTGCTGGCTAATACCACTTAGTCCCTACTCTAACTTCTCAAAAAAGTAAACTCTATAATCTTTATTCCTAACTTACTAGAAAAATTGTACAGTTCTCTTGCTAATATGACCTGCCATGCTTAGGTCATGAAGCCACAAAGATACACCTGCTTTACAGACATGCCTTTCTATTTGCACCAGAGAAAGAGTACCAGGAGAATTAAAGAGTACTATTTCTCTGCATTGAAGAAGCCTCATCAAAGACCAAGATTATCTGCTCCATGGCCCAGCAGTGAAAACATTATCCCTTGGGCTTGACCAAGCTCTTGGAACTGTGAATTTTACACCAGCAACTGCTAAAGCCAACTAAAATCCCTTTCTCTCACTATTTAACTCCTGCTTTGTCTTTTCTTACATATGTACCAGTTAGCTTTGGCCATGAAACAAACCACTCCAAATTTGGTGGCTTAAAACAATAGCCATTAGGTCATAATTCTGCAGATCAGCGATTTGGATCAGTTCTTTTGCTCTCAGCTGGGAAAACTTGTGTGTTGGAAGTCAGTGACTCAGGTTCTAAGTGCGGGGCTCACTGCCAGCTGGGCAGTGGGGCAACTGAGCCATGAACCTCTTACTATGCTGCAGACTAGCCATGTCTTGTTCACATGAGGGTCCAGGGCTTTGCAAGCAGTAGAGCTTCGCTGTGCAAGCATCTTTCAAGTCTGTGAGTGCTTCATGTCTGTTAGTGTCCATTGGCCAAAGCAAGTCACAAGTCTAGCCCGAAAGTTGAGAAAAGACTCGCTTTTTGAAAGAAGCTACAAAGTCACATTGCAAGGGCATAAATACAGGGAGGGGGAAAATAGGGTGGGTTTTTATTTTGTTTTGTCTTGTTTTTTTGCAATTTTCCATCAAGATATGCACAGGGAGGGTTATGAGATGTGTAAGTGCTGCAGGGAGAAGATTGGGGATTTAGTGATTTTTAATTATCTAGTAATACCTGATCTTCTCAAGAGACTATTGGTTTAGGCATTTATGCATTCATTCCTTTACTTTTGAAATATTCATTGAGCACCTACTATGTGCCAACCCCTATTCTAGGCAATGGTGATAGAAACAGACAATGTCCCTGTTCCTCTGAAGCTTACAAGCTCGTGAAAGACAGATGGACAATAAATAAATAAATGTATAATAGATCTGACTGTAAATGCTATAAAGAAAACTAGAAATGATTTAAAAATACGTAGAGAGTAACAGGAGTGAGCTGCTATTTTATTTAGGGTAATCATGGATGGTCTTGAAGGAATACTTGAAGAAAGTGAGGGGGAAATCCATCTGGTTGGCTGGACAGTATTCCAGGCAGAGGAAAGAATAAGTGGGAAGCCCTGATGCAGGATCCTCTCTGCTTCTTGAATAACACAAAGAGGTTAATGTGGCTGGCGTGGAGCCAGTGAGGGGAGAGAGAAGGGATATGAGAGAAGTGTTAGTGGGCCAAACTGGAATGAGAAGGGTAAGCCATGATAAGAAGTTTGGATTGTAATCTGAGTGGAAAGAGAATCCTTGGCCAGTTGAGAACAGAGATGTGGTATGACCCGATGGAAGTTTTAAAAGAATCACTCTGCTCACTTTGTGCAAAACATGCTCTGGGAAGACACCAGCTGTGAGGCTGCAGCTTGGGTCACAGTGGTTTCCCAGGCTCCACAGATCACAGCTAATAAATACATTGCTCAGTTCTGTTTCTGAGCCCTTGTGTTGGAATACAGCTGAATCTGGCCAGAGGAGGGCTAGGGAAGAGAAACCCTTCAAGACCTTGCTCGCAAAGGGAAACGTAGGCTCTTTTACGCCCACCTGTAGAACTCAGCGCTGAGGAATGGGAGGGGAAGGAGGCGCAAGTCCATCTGGGAGTCAGCTATCCAGCCACCTTGGACTCCATCCTTGCCTCCTTCCTGCACTGAGTGGATATGGGAAGGATGGTGGCTGATGAACTGGCGTTGGTGACAGAAAAAGGATAGGGTTGGAAAGGAGTCACCGCCATGTGAACAAATGCCAAAGCAAGACAGATGGCCCAGTGTTGTTGACATTTATCACAGAACAGAGCCGGATCCAACCTTCCAAGGAACAGGGGCTCCGACAAATGAAACAGCAGTGGGACTGAACCTCAGGAGAAGTGACCACTGGACAGGAGGTGGTATCTGTGGCCTGATCTCCATGTGGGAGCTGAATTTCACCAAAAGACATGGGTAAGCATCAAAAAAAAAGTCTAATTCTTCAAAGTTCAAACCTTCCATCTTTTCATTTCCATTTCCCCCACATTTCAGTGCACTCTGAGCCCCTTCACCCTTCACCTAATCGTTAAAGGCAAGGGAAACTCAGTGGGAAACCGAGGAATTTCCATTCTCTTATCAACCGAGTCCAAGAAAATGGCTTTCTTTCCACCTTCCAGACCTCTCACTTCCTACAAGCCCAACTCTGCTTTTTCCTCTCCTTCATTTCTAACAACTGCCCATTGCAGTTTCTAAATATGTCTCTCAGAAGAGGAACAGTGATGGACCACAGGCACCAGAACCATCCTTTCCATCCCACCCCATGCACGACACGCCTGTCCTAGGCAGGAGTGAGCAGTTCGGGCTTCAAGATGTGTTTTTGCAAGATGCAGTGAAACACTGATCAAGAATATGGGCCTGTCCTGGCCAGTGTGGCTCAAGGGATTGAGCATCGTCCCATGGACTGAGAGGTCCCGGTTCTATTCCTTGTCAGGGCACATGCCCAGGTTGCAGGCTCGATCCCAGTGGGGGGCATGCAGGAGGCAGCCGATCAATGCTTCTCCCTCACATCAATGTTTCTATCTCTCTTTCCCTTCCTCACTTTCTAAAAAAATCAATAAAAACATATTTTAAAAGAAGAAGAAAAAGAAGAATATGGGCCTGGGAATCAGAGTCTTACTTTGGGCCCTGTCTGGACCACTTATTAACAATGAAACCTTGCACAAATGATTTAACTTCACTAAGCCTCAGTATTATATTCATAAAATGGTAATAATACTACTTATCCCATAGGGTTAACATATGGAATAAATGAGAAATTATACATAAAGTTCTTCTGGCATAGTATCTGACATATTATAAGAATTGGAAGATAATGTGATATTATCATTAATGTCATTTTATTTTATTAAAGAGGGAGGCTGGTATCCAGCTCCCTCTGCACAGAATGCCAATAAACATGTGTTTGCACAGCCTTGGAATACTGACTGGCAGGTGCACGCAGTGTTCAGAGTAGGTTTGTTGGAAGTGGGTTAGGGAGGAAAGTGTATCTTCTCCTCTGCTGGGTTCATTGAAAAATGATACAAAAGCACATTTGGTGATGTGGTGGTAAGTATGATCTCATTAACCAGAACCTTCCTCTGGTTGCCCTGCTGACAGCCATGTACCCATAATGGGAGGGGGTAGCAGGTGGCAGAGGGAGGGGCTCCATAAGCCCCCACAGCAGCACAGTGTGTAACCAAGGCCTTCTCACCCCCTCGCTTTTCTACCTTCTCTGATTCTCTCCACATGGACAGAAATGTGACTACCCATTAAAGCAAATGTCTCAAGATCTTTTACAGAAATGGCTCACAGAGGGATCCTCCAGATTTACTTCTGCTGGTCAGATTAGTGAGTTGGCAGCTTAAATGGAACAGCTGAGAGGCCGTGAGGGCAGAGGACTGGAGAACTAAAGAAGTCATGACGCTGGGTGGTGGGACATTTGCCTTCTGGAGGCCTGCTTTACAGAATTCAGGCTGTTGGAGAGAACCCTGTAGGATGCCATCAGGCTGCCTGGCTCTCAGGACCCCCACTGCCACCAACATGGTGGGTGGCTGTGGACCTCATGTTCTCTCATCTTCAAAAATGAAAACAATTTCCGGGTCATTGTTTCTCAGGTTAGACACCTACTTCTGAGTCACCTGGGGAGTCTGTTTGAAATGCAGAATGTTGGGCCCACTGGAGACCATTCAAGTCCAAGAAGATAGATCCCAGGAATCTATATGTGTAATAGGCATCAGTTTTCAGAGAAAGTCTTAAAGGGTCATGAATTCCTATACTCCATCTGTGAAATAAGGACAGTTGAAGTCACAGATCTCCACTATTCCTTCCAACCTGAAAATCCAATTAAACTGAACAAAGCTTGGTGAACATCCCACCACCACCACCACCACTGATCCTTGCTTAGGCCAATGGATCATTCTGCAGGGACAGCAGTTTGGAAAGTGCAGGAACAGTTTAGGTTGTCACAATGACTGGAGGCTAACGGCATGTAGGACCTGCAGTGACTGAGTGGTCTGCAGCTCTCCAGGCAGATCCGCGTAAAGGAGACGCCCTCCCTGTGCGATGATGGTAGGCACAGAGAAACTTCCACAGGCAGTGGAGACGCCATGCACAGTTAAAGAGTTCTAATGGTATTCCCCAAGACAGGGAGGAACACTGAGCAGTTTGAGTCTCCTTGGGCCCTCTACCATTCTTGTTAAGAAATTCTGTTTAGCCCGGCTGGTGTGGCTCAGTGATTGAACATTGACCCATGCTCCAAGAAGTCACCGGTTCAATTCCCGGTCAGGGTACATGCCCAGGTTATGGGCCAAATCCCCAGTGGGGGGCATTCAGGAGATGGCCAATTGATGTACTCTCTCATGGATGTTTCTATCTCTCTCTCTCTTCCTCTCTCTCTAAAATCAATAAAGAAAAAAAACATTTTTTTTTTAAAGAAATTCTGTTTATGAGAACTTTGGCAATTTCAGACAAGGTTATCTCCATCAGAAACAAAAAAATCATACTGTCATTTGGGTGTCATCCCATCATCGACCTCAATTATATCGACTGTGTTTCGTCAGCTATATAGCAAATTCAGACCAAAGCAAAGTTTATCTGCAATGGTGCAAGGTCTGTGTCGGTAACTGGAGCAGAAAAGATGGCAACAGCATAAACAAAGGCAGGATAAAAATATGCTCCTTCTCTGAGTCTGTACCCAGTAATGGTTATATTAATCACCATTATCATTATAGTTATCCTCCTCGGCATCATCAGAATCAATTCAGCAACTGTTTCTCTTGGTGACGTCTCCTGATTACCACATGGTATTAATTGTATCCGAGTTGATTTTCTGCTCCTACTGCTTAACAGCTGTGTGGGAGTAAATATCCCCCAGTGAAACACCAGCTCAGGCTGCCAGGACTCAGGATATTGATCCAGATGTTAGGCAGCAGGATCAGGGGGCAGCTGCAGAATAGAATACACCAGTGTCTGTGCTAAACTTAGTGATCAGTGTCCAGTGTCAGGGCTTCGGAGACCTCCTTTCAAATACAATGAGCCATCGAAGAGTTAACGGCTTGAGTTTTGCTTTCTGTTGGTTTAATCTAGGTCAGAAACATTCATCCTAAGGAATTTTTGTCTGGTTCCTTCTTTAAAAACAAACAAACAAACAAAAAAAAACCACATACAACCACCATCAAGAGAATAGCCACACGGATTCCCTAAACATCTGATTAAAAACTATAACTATCCCAAATTTCTATTGTGGTTATTAGGGAACAAAGCTGTCTCAGCACTTTGATTTCTTTTTAAGTACATTTCAAAGCACTTTAGTTTGTGATTCCACAAATTAGAGCTCTCACACTTTTTTCCCTAGACAGACTGAGGCAATTACATTCCAAAGCAACAGCTATTTCTGTTCCTCCCTTTGGAGTCCTACCGGCTGGCGAAAGTGCTGGAAGACCTGTTGATTTGTATCTCTTCTGTTGTTTTTTATCAGTTCCATTGCCTCTGGGCATCACAAACTGTGTTTATTTTACTTTATTTTGTTTTAAGGATCTAGCACTGAGTTAAGATTCAAGTCACTTAGCTACACCTCTTGACTGCTCGGGCCACCATTTCTTCATCTATTAAAAAAGGGAATAATAGCTAGTCTTTCCACAGCTCACTGGATGAGCACAGTGAGTTATAGAGGAGAGACCATGGGATGCCCTCAAGTCCTGTAGGAAGGTATATAACAGGGGGGAAGCTTCTGGGAAGTCATCTGCAGTGCATGGCAGGAGCCCTAGTGCTTCCTTGGGCCCTGCTACGCTCCTTCTAAGTAGCTGTCCTCAGTAAGGCCATGAGGATGGGATCACAGATTTTTACATATAAATGCAGTCTTCTTCAATATTTATAATAGTGAAAGGTTGCAACCAATCTAAGTATCAAAAATATAAGATTAGTTAGGTAAATTATGGTATATCCATGCAATTAAATATAATGTAGCCATCAAATTAAGATTTTTCAAAAAGTTTGCAATGCCATTGGAAAAAAAATTTTAAGTATTCAATTAAATATTTTTGTAAGTTGGCACATCCACACATATAAGTAATCTGTGTATGTGTGTGTGTGTGTGTGTGTGTGTGTGTGTGTGTAACATGCACATGTTTGTAAAAGGAAGGAGGGATGAAGATAAAGAGAAATACACCAAAAATATTAGTAATTGTATTCTTTATATTTCTAATTTTTCAAATTTTCTAATAAGAATATTTGGTTCTTTCATAATCAAGAAAAAAATGAATATTATTTTAAAAACTAATTTGTGTGTGAAACTATTAAAATTATATTTTGAAATAGTTTTAAGATGTGGGAAAATGCCTAAATTAAAATAATCAGGATAAATTCTTATTTCACTTAGTAATATACATTTGTTTCATGTCTTCATGGAGGATAAATCCTTTGGATTACAACTCTATCCAAAGTTATGAATGAAAAAAAGCAAATACATTAAAATATGAACATTGGTTATTTTTGAATGACAGGATTGAGGTGCTCCTTTTTCTTTACATTTTTCTGAATTAGAACACAACAAACAACAAAAATGTTATTTTGAGCTTTAAAAAAGTAGAAGTGCTGATGTTGACAAACATGGATATTATTTTTTTAACATTTTTTAAGTTAATATTTAAAATATTATGTAAAAGCTTTTATATATCCAATTATACAAATTCACTCCTTGTAGACATAATACATATATTTTAATACATGGGGGGGGGGGGCGCTTTTCTTATTCTGAACCTGGCACAATGTAGCCAAGCAAAATACCTCCAGAGCCCCAGAGGATAACTGGGCCCAACATCCACCCTGCCATCCAGACTACACTTAGAGCGACAGGTCCCATCTGTGCCAGCGAAGCTGAGAGACAGGTCAGGTTGACATGTAAGAAATGGAGAAGTTTCATCACAAGATCCAGCATCAAATATTCCAAAGCCCATTTCTAGTAGCCTTTTAATATTTCCTCATGCTAATGGTGTGGAAAATCAAGCTGTGATTAATTAAACATATGATTTTGAATGAGACAAGCATCACTTCTCAGCTTTAAGAAATATTGCAGAATAGAACCATCATTTAAAAAGAACATTTTTGAAAAATTATTGAATCCTGAGGACATGTGAGTCATTTCCCACACACTGTGAAATGTAGTAGTCCTTCCAACCCATCACCTATGACAGATATACATACATTTGTACCTAAATTGCAAATTTAGACAAATGGATATATATATATATACATTAAGGAAGGGATATCACAAATTATATTAAAATTATTAAAATTGAACTTTAATAAGTACTTTTTAGATTTTTTTTCCTGTATAGACATGTGAGGAATTTTTTTTTTTTAAGTCTTTGGGTTTTGGGTGCTGTCTTGCCTGCAACAAAGGACTTGCATTCCCTCGTTTCCTGTCTCCTAACCCCAACTCAGCCTCTGCCTGGCTCTGGTGATCTTAGGTCTTCCTCTTCCTGCTCAGGAAGAAGACTGATCACTCCATATGTGATTGGAGTTGCTGCCTACCCAGAGCATATGTGTTTAATCAACTTTAATACCCCTGCAGTCCGGAGGAAGTAAAATGCTCAGGACTGGGAATAATTATCATTTCCATTACATTAGCAAGCTCTGCTGCTGAGCCAGGGGGTGGAGCTCTCTCCATCATTCTGACGCTTAGGAAAGAGCAGTGGAGACTGTCCGGTCCATAACTGGAATGCACACACACCAGACCTCCTCCTCCTCCTTGTGCTCAGTTGTCCTCCCTCAGTTTGCCCTCTTACCTTGAGGTCACAGAGTATACTGTGATTAGTGAGTGAAGTGGCTGATCTTTCTCATTTTCCTCATGTGTCCTTGATAGTACCCTTCATTAAGAGAAGGAAATCAAAATCTGCGGCCTTTACAAGCCAGTGAAATATTAGGGGGCTCCTAGGCAGTCCTAATAAGGAAGTTCTAAGGAGCATCAGGAATCCATCCCATCAGGTGGGCCAGCAGCTGCCAAGCAGGCAGGGATCCCCAATACCACACCACCACTCAGGCCAGGAGTGCTGGGGGCCCACACAGTTCTCTCCAAGGGAAATATTTAGGGGGAGGGACTCAGAGCAGCAAAGCAGGCACGGAGGACCTGAGTTCTTTTCTGAGCTCTCTTGCCAACCATGCAAACTGTGTGAGCTATTAGACTTGGAGTTTTAATTGCCTTTTTTTTTTGTAAAGTGAGAAGAAAAATATCTGCCCCTCCTAGTCTTGACATTGTTGTCAAGATCAAAAAAGATGATATTTGTGAAACTTCTTTATACACATAAAGCACAAGGGCATAACTAAGAAGTGGTTAAAGGAGTACCAAAGTTGTTCCCTAAAAACCAGGTAGATGATATAGATAGATAGAGATAGAGATAGAGATAGAGAGAGAGAGAGAGAGAGAGAGAGAGAGAGAGAGAGAGAGAGAATCCTGGCAGGGTCAGGGGAAATGCACCCTCTCTCACATTTCAGGAACAAGGATAAAACAGGTGCAAATTTTGCAATTTACTCACATATATCAAAAAGCAATAAAAATGTGCATACCCTTGGACCTAAAAAATCCACTGCATTGCTCTTATTTAATTTTCAGTCAGAGCATGTCAGAGTGACATGTGGATTTGTAGCACAGATAGGAATTACTTTGTTTAAAGCCGTTCTCTGTTCTTCAAACTTAGAAATAGTAAATAACTCAATAGTTGTTAGAGTGATTCTAGTAAATGACATCTGCATTCCAGTAGTTTCACATAAAATATATTACACAATTTTAAACAATTATTAATGAGTTTTCTTTCACTCGTGATCAGTAAAATAATCACATGTAAATGTAGGCATATGTGTGTATAAAAAGGTCAGAAAATATAATAGCAAGAGATTAGAGATTGGATGTGAGAGGTAAAATGAAGGATTATTTTTATAATTTGAACAGCTGTGGCTTTGAATTAGTTTTACAATGAATACATTTGCTTTTGCATAAAAAAAGCCACTTTTAATTTAGAATATGACATAAATCAATATGTGATTAATAATCCATATGACACTAATAATAACTGCCACAAGAATGCAGAAAAGGAAAATCAACAAGAGTGGGAGCTGGAAGGGTGGGTATGATTTAGTAGTGAAAGAGGAAGGGTATTCTAGTTCAAAGGAACAGCAGGAGTTAAAATTCAGAATAAAATAAAAAGAGAATAACATGTACAGGATACAATAGAAGAAAAATTCTGGGTAAGAAAGTTATGGGTAATAATATCTGATAGGGAAGATAGAGACAGAATAGAACACATTAAATTTTATTCTATCAACAATGGGGGCCATTGGCCCGTGTTGAGCCTGAATGTTCAATTTTGAAATGTATGTATTTAAGAGATAGGCACATCTATTTGGATGTTCAAGTAAGATTTTCAGCATACAAACCTGGGGACTTCTAATTGGGCTGATTTCCGCCCAACCACTTTGTCTCTATCACAAGAGCCCGCTTCTCTTTCCCATTGTCACCTGTCATTGGTCATTGCTGATGCTCCTCCCTTTCAGCTCCAAACTTCCACAGTGAGGCAGCCCCTCAGGAAAGAGCTTCATTACTGCACCAGTGAAGTGAGGAAAAACAGTCCCCACAAAATCTCAGTTCTTTAATAAACAAAATGCCTGCCATGATTGTTGGCTCTTGGTTGGTAGAGAAAACAAAACAAACAAAAAACAAAAGCACTATAAGTAGACCATCCCTGAGGCACTTTGCAATTTCTGTTCGGTCCCCTCCAAAACTCCAGTCTTGCCCCACAGGTCTGTTTTCAAGTAAAAGCATAAAGGCTAACTACTTGTGCTACACCAGTGCTCATTACTGCCATCAGTCAAACAAATATTTTTAATTGTCATCTTTTGAACAAACAAATATTTCTAAATGAAACAAGAAAGGCTTTTCAAAATATTTATGGTTCATACTTTTGTCATGCCGTGAAGAAATGATGGTCTAATACAGGAGTTCTCAACCTGTGGGTCATGACCCCTTTGGGGGTCAAATGACCCTCTCACAGGGGTCACCCAAGACCATCAGAAAACACATATTTCTGATGGTCTTAGGAACCAAGACACTGCTCCTCTGTCTCCAGGCGGGTCCACCCACATGCAGATACGCCCACATACGAGTACCCAGCGTAACGACATCATCATGCCAACCCCATCACATACACCCCGTACAAATACAGGTGCATGTGACAGGGTTGGTGCCATAATGTACTTATGTGGACCAGTCACACATGTGTAGAGAGCAGCTACTGTATAGAAAGCAGCTACTCTGTTAAAAGCAGCTACTGTGAAAGCAGCTGTATTGGAGGTAAAACGACACTTCATGAATTATAATTACTGGGTAAATGTAAAATCATGTACTGTAAAATCATCAACTACTGCAAAAAAATATATCTGTACCATAGGAACTTGCTCTTTTTATATTCAGCTGTGGTTGATGTGAATACTGCCCCCTTGTGATAGTAACAGGTATGTAAAAAAAAAAAAACAAAAAAACAGAGAATGGTAAATCATAGGAAACTTTAATGAATTGTGTTGACTAAACTATGCCATGTATCATTTTTGGTACTATTAAAGCTATTGTTATATATTATTTTCATTAGCAAACCATCCCATGACAATGGATCATGTAGAGAAGAACATTAAGAAAAGAAAATATGGTGAGGATTTTTTACAGTATGGTTTTACCTCAATAATTGCAGCAGGAATTGAGAAACCACAATGTGTTATTTGTTGTGAAGTCCTATCAGCCGAATCTATGAAGCCAAACAAACTAAAACGCCATTTTGATAGCAAGTATCTGAGCTTTGCCAGCAAGGATACCAACTATTTTAGAAGCAAAGCTGATGGACTCAAGAAATCCAGACTTGACACTGGTGGCAAGTACCACAAACAAAACGTAGCAGCCATTGAAGCTTCATATTTGGTGGCACTCAGAATCGCCAGAGCTATGAAACCTCACACCATTGCTGAGGATTTACTGTTGCCAGCGGCCAAAGACATTGTTCGAGTTATAATCGGAAACGAATTTGTTACGTAATTGAGTGCAATTTCTTTATCTAATGACACTGTCCGCAGAAGAATAGATGACATGTCTGCTGATATTCTTGATCAGGTAATCCAGGAAATTAAATCTGCTCTACTTCCAATATTTAGCATCCAGCTTGATGAATCTACAGACATTGCAAACTGTTCACAGTTACTGGTTTACATGAGGTATATTAATGATGGTGACTTTAAAGATGAGTTTCTTTTTTGCAAACCTCTTGAAATGACAACAATTACATGTGATGTATTTGACACAGTTGGTTCATTTCTGAAAGAGCATAAGATCTCTTGGGGAAAGGTGTGTGGTGTTTGCACAGATGGTACTCCAGCTATGCTAGGATGTCCATCTGGATTTCAACGTTTGGTACTGAATGAGTCACCAAAAGTCATCAGAACTCACTGTATGATTCATCGGCAAATATTAGCAATGAAGACGCTGCCATAAGAGTTACAAGAAGTAATGAAAAGCGTCATAAGTTCTGTCAATTTTGTAAAGGCGAGCACTTTAAACAGTCGACAGTTTTCGCAACTGTGCAACGAGTTGGATGCGCCGAACAATGCTCTGATATTTCATACTGAAGTGAGATGGTTGTCAACAGGAAAAATTTTAAAACGTGTTTTTGAGCTTTGTGATGAACTCAAAATGTTTTTTAATCAGAAAGCAAGACCACAGTTCGAAGCACTTTTCAGCGATAAAAGTGAACTGCAGAAAATAGCTTACTTGGTTGACATTTTTGCCATCTTGAATGAGTTAAATTTATCACTGCAAGGACCAAATGCAACATGCCTCGATTTGTCTGAAAAGATCCAATCATTCCAAATGAAACTTCAGCTTTGGCAAAAAAAATTGGATGAAAATGAAATTTACATGTTGCCTACCTTATCTGCTTTCTTTGAGGAACATGACATTGAACCAGACAAAAGGATTATGATGATAATTTCTGTGAAAGAACACTTACACATGCTTGCAGACGAAATTTCATCGTACTTTCCAAATCTACCTGACACCCCATTTGCACTTGCCAGAAGCCCATTCACAGTCAAAGTTGAAGATGTTCCTGAGACAGCACAAGAGGAGTTCATTGAACTTATTAACAGCAATGCAGCGAGAACTGATTTCTCTACAATGCCAGTTACAAAATTCTGGATCAAGTGTTTGCAGTCATATTCTATTCTGTCTGAGACTGTGTTGTGCCTTCTTCTTCCATTTCCAACAACATTATCTTTGTGAAACAGGGTTTTCCAGCTTGTTGGTTATCAAGTCTAAATACAGAAGTACACTTGTTGTGGAAGATGATCTTCGTTGTGCTCTTACAAAGACTGCCCCAAGAATTTCTGATCTGGTGAGAATGAAGCAATCTCAACCTTCACAGTGACGCTGGCTCTTTATGCATACTGTCGCAAAATGTAGCAATGTAGTTTACTGTTGTTATATTAAGACTGTTACCCATGCTACACCATGCTTCAAGACAAAATTTCATTTATTTGTAATTAGAAATAAATATTTCACAATATATAATTATATATTGTTTTTGTGTTTAATCACTATGCTTTAATTCTGTTGAATTTGTAACAATGAAAATACATCCTGCGTATCAGATATTTACATTACGATTCATAACAGTAGCAAAATTACAGTTATGAAGTAGCAACGAAAATAATTTTATGGTTGGGGGTCACCACAACATGAGAAACTGTATTAAAGGTTCGCGGCATCAGGAAGGTTGAGAACCACTGGTCTAATATAAAGATCACAAGCTGATCTCCTGAAGGCCAGCTGTAGTCCTTAAGCTCTGCTTGGTCATCACAGGCTTTTTAAAAATTGTGCTAATATCTTAAAATTCCACATAAAAATCCAGATTTCTGGTGTCTCATGAAAAACCAGGAGACCTGGGATCTCTGGGATTACACCTGAAGGCCAGAGTCATCTAAATTGATAAGACTTTTCTCCATTTAGATGTGGCAAGTGCTCTGCAATGGACATACTTCCCACCCCTCCATATGGCCTTTCTCTAGACCTGTTAACTCCTTGGTCCTGAGGCATCTGAGTTTGCCTCCAGTGTTAATCAATTAGATCCCTGTAGCAATCAATACACAAGATGATTGGGGACTAATTCTGAGAGAACTAAACAATATAAGAGTGTCAAGACTAAGGGAAGTTTTAGAGCAAAGAAGAAACTAAGGTCAGCAAAAAGACAGCAGGACTAACAGTCACCAGCCCAGCAGATAAAAGGTCTAGGTTCTAATCTCAGCTCTGCATGTCACTGAATGTCTGGGTACTTCCGAGTCCTCATCTCTGACCCAAAGGAAGGAAGCAAACTGATGCCTTAGCCTCTTGTAGAGCTAAGTATGACCAAGGGCTGATTTGCATAGGTCTTTTTTCCATGGAAATGATAATAACAGTAGCTATCACTTATTGAACACACACTGTGTTCCAGGCATTTTATAGGTGTCATCTCATTAAAATTATCTGCAGTCCCTCAGGTAGTTTTCATGATCCCCCCCAACCCCTTTTTTAAAGTAAGAAAATCAAACTTAGGAAATTTAAATGATATTCCCAAGGTCAACAGCTAATAAATGGCCAAGTGAAAATTCAGACTTCAGTCAGTCTGACTCCCAAACCCAGTTTATCATAAATGTGTTTATTATAAATGCAAATGATTCCCTAATTGAATGCCTACCTCCAGGAAAGCTAGGCCTAAAGATAAGGAACACCATACTCTGCTATACCCGAAATGTATTTCCTCATCAATCCCACCCCATCTCTAATTCTAAAATCCTACACATAATAGATTCCCCTGACCTACTTTCCCCCTAAATCTCATCTTTCTCTATCAGAAATATTGCCATGGAACCTGAGGATACCCAGTGTTCCTGGATTTGATGATGGGATGCTGAGTCCTCTTGAAAATAAAACCCCGTCCACCACTAATGAGCTGGACCGGTGGAAGGCTCTCCCGTGCTACGTTACCATGGCCTTGGAAGTCATCCCTTTTGCTGCACGCTTTCCATTCTTGATGGCTGTTCATTTCCACCCTTCACACTCCCACTTTCATACTGGCAGTAGTTTTTTCACTTTTTTAAGTTAAATCAAATGTTCTGGAATAGAGAGAAACTCATCAAGCAGTACATTTGTGCCTTCAAGCAATAGATAAACCATAAATAATAGAAAGGAGAAATAGAAAGACAAAGTTGAGAGAGAGCAGCGGGAAGGAGGGGCTGACAAGAGTAAAAGAGATGAGAAACAGACAGCCCATGGGATAAGGAGACAGAGCTGGATAGAGGGAAGGACGAAAGGAAGGAGGGCCAATGGAAGAGACATATTAGGGTAACCAATGTCACCCCAATAAATTTAATTTTAAAACATCCAATGAGAAAACAATTGGGGGAAAATAGAAGAGAGGTATGAGAGAACAAAGAGAGAGAGTCGTTTTTCCCAGAGGAGAAAGAAAATGATCTAACCATCCTATTTCCTTAATCCTTTTCCCCCCTGGATCCATCTGCAATTGTTCCAATTTGAATCCAAATCATGTTTGAGATTTGGGATTCACTAGTAAACTAGCTCTGATTCCCTAATCCCAGCACCGGATGTTTGGGGGTGTTGGGATTTGGAGTTAATTAATTCAGCCACCTGTAACACTCCTTCATATGTTGCTACCTTTTCATCTTGGTGCAAAGTTATTTGCAGATGCTCAGCAATAACTTTCCCTGCCCCTTACTTCCATGGCTCTGAAAAGCTGTCAGAATCTTCCTAAGCAACCTCGTTAGCCTCTCGCTCCTGTTTCCAAACGCAGGTCTTGAACTTTGTGTAGGGATCCTAGAAAGAATGTACGGTTTTCTACATTCTTTAAACTTGTTATCTGTGATGTTTTATGGTGCTGGTTGCATGCACATCTTGCCATGGAAAAAAGAAAGGAAAACCTATATTAGGTAAAGAGGGTTTGATTTTAGTTTCTCCAATATAAGTGCTCATAACTTTATGAAGATTCAAAATACTTTTGCCAAGGGGATTTGGGACCAGCCCAGTGTCACTCCCTCAGTTTACCTTCACACCGACTTGGAAGCCTGCTGTTCAAGAAGGTGACTTTGTTGAATGTCTCCTCAGATTTTGGCTGTCATATTTAAGGAGAGTGTATTTAGGTACCCACCCTGTAAACACTGATGATAGTCATTAGGGAGTTTAAAAATACCAAACTCCTAACTTCCTGGTATTAACTGAAAGGATTTTTTTTTTTTGGAGTTGTTTGTTGGTTTGTTCGTTTGTATTTTGTTAATCTTCACCCGAGGATATTTTTTCCACTGATTTTTAGAGAGAGTGGAAGGGAGGAAGGAAGAGAGAGAGAGAAAAAAAACATCGATGTGAGAGAGAGATATCGATTGGTTGCCTCCCAAACGCACCCCGACTGGGTCCGGGGATCAAACCTGCAACCCAGGTATGTGCCCTTGACCCAGAATCAAAACTGCGACCCTTTGGTGCTCAGGCTGACGCTCTAACTACTGAGCCACACCGGCCAGGGCTTAACTGAAAGTTTTAAGAAGTGCAATATATACTGAGGTTTGTTTGAAGGACATCAGTTAAAAGCATTTCTCAAATATTTCCTTAGCAAATGCCAGGATCTTCTCTGCCCCAGCTAACACATGAGGTTCTTTGAGAGCGCGGCAAGACTTCCAAGTGCTCTACCACTCTGACCCCATTTAGGAGCCCCCCAAACCCTTTATGTCATAAGTCCTCTACCTATTTTATAGCCAAGAGAACTGAGACTAAAGTTAAACAAACGTGTGGAAGAACTGGAATTAAAATCCATGTCTCTCACTTCAAGCCCATTGTTCATCCTACTATATCACACTCTTCCTACCTTTAGAAATAAAATAATCTCTTCCAAGAAGACAGATTGCCTCTAGTTTGTAAAGTAAGTGTTTGTTTGACCAACAAGCAGTTTAAGAATCTCAAAACATCCCCACCCATCTTTGAAAAACAGGGTCAGAATGTAAACTATCTGATCAAACAGAATTTGTAACATCCCGTTAGAAGCTGAAGGACATTAAAAATGATGGCCACTAATAAGCAGGCTAGGATTGTTATCTGCATTTCAAAGGATCTCTTGAGTAAAGGAGAAAGGTTGGTGTAGCACAATTACCTTGTATAGCAGCTAAAATTTTTAACTACTGCAATATGTTGATGGTGAAATTTAATCTTAGTGTAAGGATACCTTTATCAACCATTGGGATTTATTGTGCACACAAAGCAATTTAGACATGCATGGTTCCTGCCGTTAAGGGTCTTTCTAAAATGGAATTCTTGTCCATGAATACTCATTTGTATTGGTGGAATTTCTTGCTAAGAAAACAAAGTGTCTTTCAAAATCCCAGGTTGTTACCAACTTGTCATATTGGAGAGATAATACAATTTCAGCTGAATATTCCCTTTCCAGTCAAAAGTTAATGAGATAATGAGCTCAGTTTAATTTCCTGGTGAGGACACCATTTTCAAACCACAAAGGCCCCTGACAATTCTGGCATTTCTCACTGCCTTCATTCTTGGTGCCTTCATTTTCGGTGCCCTTTATTTTCAAAGAAAAAATAAAATAAAAGGTTCAATTTCTAGTTTTAGCACAACCTTTCCCAAATCTGAATTTCATCTTTGACTATATATTTTATTCACATGTCTGGTCCTACTGTCCAGCTCTTTTGATTATGCACACACACACACATTCCATTAGAAGTATATACAGAGAGGGAGAGAAAGAGACCCTGCAATGGGCAAGACATCATGATAGGAACTGAGACTACATAACTGAATAAGAATAAGAACCTGTTCTTAGGGTGTTCAGCCTAGTGTAGAAAACTGATTGAACTATCCAAAGTATGCTGTGCAGGGACAGGGTCTAGTGTTGTGGGAACACCATGGAGCAGACATTACTCTTGCTTGGAGGAATCAGAAAAGGCTTCTTAGCAGAGATATATTTGAGCTGAGTCTTCAAGGATAAAGCAGAATACCCAAGAAGAAGGAAAGAAGGTACAGATGGCCCCTAAACCTTTTATGTTTCGGGGACTGAGGATGTATGGCAGGGAAGTGAAAGAGGATGAGTGTATTGTGGCCTGATGTGGAACTTGAAGCTTATGTAAAGACTTGGTACTTTATCCTTATGGTCCCAGTTACCATGGGCTTTTCAGCAAGGGAACAACAGCTTCTAATCTGCATTTGAGGAAGAAAAGTGGCAGCAGTGATTAAAGTCAAGCAACAAAAAGTGGAGCGGGAGAAACTTGGTAAGGGAAAAGCAAAGATAAAATAGGAGAAGAGGAGAACCAAAACCAGGATATTGGGAATGGAAAGAGGAAACGGGGGTGTGTATTAGACACCTTCCATCTGCCTAATACTGCAAGCAGAGCCCCTGGGGGCTCTTCTGCTCTCTAATCCTCTACCCTTAAAACCCTCAATGGTTTTCCAACTCTCACACACGCTTTGGCTGAGAGCTAGAAGCAAGGATCCCTGCATTCATTTGAATCCTTTTTTATTTTTGAAAATGAAGACTGGCAGATAATAATATCTCATCAGCTCAATCCCCAAAACACCAGCTGGTGGTCTCCTCGTGGTGACCTGGAACAAACAACAGAGAGCGTGGAAGACAGCGATTGCTGCTGATTAAGTCTAACTCCGGATTCGGTAGGGTTGCAACAGCCAGCTGGAATGCTATTACCTTCCAGCAGATACCCCACGTCCGTCTTCATTTGCGCTGAAAGACAGAGGCTCACACCTTTCATCAGAATAATGAGCAGAGACGCCCACGATAATGAAATCTGCAAATCTTTTTGTGAGAGCATCTCTTCCGAGTCATTCCATCTGCATCAGTTATTCATTCTGTCTCTCTATCATGCCAGAAAGGGCTGTGACATGAATACCTTCTCTCCTGAGGATTTATCCCAATTCAGGGTTTGAATTAATTTTTTGGATTTAGTACAGCAAAGTCTACAGGATATTTTAGGGCAAGGGTCTCCAAGCAATATAAGGAAAGCTAGTGACATAGCTAAGCCTTCCTCACTTAACTCTGTTCCCTGGTTTCTGGGGAATTTCTCCTGGAACACAGCCTGATAAAGTAATGACTGTTCTGCACCCTTCCACACCAAGATCTTACTGATTTTTTGTGTGTGTGTGGTCACAGCTTTATTGAGATATGATTCACATACCATGAAATCTACCTTTTAAAAAACATATACAATTCAGTGGTCTTTAGTATATTCACAGAGTCATGCAACCATCATCACTATCAAATCTTAGAACATTTCATCATGCCAAAAAGAAAGTCCATACTCAATAGTCCATACTCATTAGCCGTTGCTCCCTATTGCCCCCTCCCTCCAGCCCGTGGCAACCATTAATCTATTTCCTGTCACTTTGGACTTACCCACTCTGAACGTTTCATATAAGTAGAATCAAACAATATGTGGCCTTTTGTATCAGGTTTCTTTCACTTAACATAATGTCTTTGTGGTTCATTTGTGTTACAGTACCTACCGGTATTTCAGTCCCTTTTATTGACAAATAATATTCCATTTTATGGATATACCATATATTATTTATTCATTCATTTGATGGACATTTGGGTTATTTTCATTTTTTGGCTGTTATGAATAATGGTGCTACAAACAGTTGTGTAAAAATTTTTGTATGAATATATGTTTTCATTTCTTTTTTTCCTCCAATTTTTATTAATTTATTTTTTGTTACAGATGTTTCTTCTTTCCCCCCCTAGACTCCCTCCTCCCCATCCCACGCCCCCCCCACCCCCTTAGCATTGTTGTCTATGTCCATTGGTTATGCATACATGCATATAAGTTCTTTGGTTCACCTCATCCATCCCCCTGCCCCCCTACTCTGAGGTTTGCCGGGGTACGTGCCTGGGAGTGGAATTGCTGGGTCATAGGGTAGCTCTATATTTAACATTTTGAGGGACTGATAAACTGTTTTCCAAAGTGCCTGCACCATTTTACATGTTCACCAGCAATGCATGAAGGTTCCAAGTTTCTGCACATCCTTACCAACACTTGTTATAGTCTATCATCTATATCTTAGCCATCCTACCAGGTGTGAAGTGATATCTCATAAGTGTTATATTTCCCTAATGACTAATAATGTTGAGCATATTTTTTACGTGCTTATTAGCAACTTTTATATCTTCTTTGGAGAAATCTCTATTCAAATCCTTTGCCCATTTTTTAACTGGGTTATTTGTTTTTTATTGTTGAGTAGTAAGAATTACTTGTATATTCTAGATACAAGTTCCTTACCAGATACATGATTTGCGAATATTTTCTCCAATTCTGTGGGCTGATATTTTGATTTCCTAATGGTATCATTTGCAGCACAAAAGCTTTTAATTTTGATGAAGTCAAATTTATCTTTTTTTTTTCACTTGTGCTTTTGGTATCATAACTAAGAACCCACTGCTTAATCCATGATCACAATGATTTACTCTTACATTTTCTTCTAAGAGTTTTATAGTTTTAGATTTGTTTTTTTTAAAACTTATCTTTATTGTTGAATGTATTACAGATGTTCCTCATTTTTCCCCCATTGCCCCCCTCCTCCCCATTCCCGTCCCCCTCCTGCCTTTCCCCACACTGTTGTCTGTGTCCATTGGTTATGCATGTATATATATAAGTTCTTCGGTTTATTTCTTCCCACCCCTCATCGCCCTTCCCTTTGAGGTTTGTCAGTCTAACAACCAATTTGTACTTCTTAATCCCTTCACCTTTTTCACCCATTCCCCCAGCCCTCACCCATCTGGTAACCAACAAAAGTTCTCTGTATCTTTGAGAATGTTTCTGTTCTGCTTGTTCATTTTGATTGTACATTCAACTGTTGATAGATATGTACTTATTGTCATTTTGTTTGTTCATTTTTTTTTTATCTTTTTCTTCAAGAAGACTCTTCAACATTTCATATAATAATGGTTTGGTGGTGATGAACTCCTTTAGCTTTTCCTTGTCTGGGAAACTCTTTATATGGCCATCAATTCTAAATGACAGTTTTGCAGGATAGAGTAATCTTGGTTATAGGTTCTTGCTTTTCATCACTCTGAATATTTCTTGCCACTCCCTTCTGGCCTGCAAAGTTTCTTTTGAGAAATCAGCTGACAGTCTGATGGGAACTCCCTTGTAGGTAACTAACTTCTTTTCTCTTGCTGCTTTTAAGATTCTCTCTTTGTCTTGAACCTTTTGCATTTTGATGATGATGTGTCTTGGTGTGGGCCTCTTGGGGTTCATCTTGTTTGGGACTCTCTGTGCTTCCTGGACTTGTATGTCTGTTTCCTTCACCAAGTTAGGGAAGTTTTCTGCCATTATTGTTTCAAATAGGTTTTCGATTTCTTGTTCTCGCTCTTCTCCTTCTGGCACCCCCAAGATGCGAATGTTGGCACGCTTGAAGTTGTCCCAGAGGCTCCTTACACTATCCTCATTTTTTTGGATTCTTTTTTCTTTTTGCTGTTCTGATTGGGTGTTTTTTGCTTCCTTATATTCCAAATCCATGGTTTGCTTCTTGGCTTTACCTACTCTACTATTGATTCCCTGTAAATTATTCTTTATTTCAGTTAGTGCTTCCTTCATTTCTAACTGTGCATCCAGCATTTCTGACTGGTCCTTTTTTATGCTCTTGAGGCCCTCATTAAGTTCACTGATGTTCTCACTAAATCCACTGAGGTTCTCACTAAGTCCATTGAGCATCCTTATGAACAGTGTTTTGAACTCAGCATCTGTTAGGTTGCTTAATTCCATTTCACTTAGTTCTTTTCCTGGAGTTTTGTTCTGTTCTTTCATTTGGGACCTGTTTCTTTGTCTCCTCATTTTGGCTGCCTCCCTGTGTTTGTTTCTATGTATTACTTAGCAAGAGATGTGGGGCTAGCTGAGACCAGATGATGCTTGTTTGAAAGAATTTAGGAAAAGCTGAAGCAGGATCCAAAACAGGCCAATCCTATGGTCAAGCAACTGGAAACAGCTTGGGTGGGCCTGGAAGTTGGGTGGGGCGGGGCCTCAGGGAATCACCAGGGCGGGGCCAACAGTGTGAGCCAGGTTGCTGGAGTCCCAGATATGGCGGCCGGCCCAGGGAAGGGCTCACCAAAAGAACAAAAGCCTCTGATAGCACATCTGTCCAGGAGAAAGCTGCCTCTCCAGCCCTTGCTCCAATGCCAAACAGCTCAGTTCTTCCCCATATGACTCTGGTGCTTTTCAGGCTCCCTCCCACATGCTGGAGCCTGGAGGGAGCGAATCCGAGTAAGTCCGTGCGCGGGCCCTTTAAGAGGAGCTGCCGGGGGGCTCCAGCCGCCTCAGCCTCAGTTCCCGCTGGTTTTTCCAGCCAGAAGTGATGGGGATTCTCTTCCTGGCACTGGAACCCTGAGCTGGGTGCCTGGTGTGGGACGGGGACCCCTCAGTCCTCAGGGAGGACCTTCCCAGCCGAGGTGTCCTCCTAATTTTTATCCGCCACATGCGGATGTGGGACCAGCCTGTCGCGCCTCCGCCCCTCCTGCCAGTCTCGGTGTGGCTGCTTCTTTAATGTTGTAGTTGTCGGACTTCCATTCAGCTTGATTTCAGGCGGTTTTGAATGATGGTTGTTCTGTAGTTTAGTTGTAACTTTGATGTGGTTGTGGGAGGATGCGATACTGCGTTTACCTACGCCGCCATCTTGACCGGAAGTCCTTCATTTTGAGTTAATTTTTATATATGGGGTGAGATAGAGGCCAGGACTTTAACCCTTATTAATGCAAAAATCCTTTCTTTCTTTCTTCTATCCCTGTGGTGCCAATACACACACACACACACACACACACACACACACACACACACACACACACTTATATTCTACCTATCTTTCTATCTATCTCTATCTCCATCTCTATCTTCCCTGAACATAGCATCCCTCAATTTAAACACAAGATCCAATTCTTTAAAACGGAGCAAATTACTAGATAATTCTTGGCCTCAGTTTCCTCAGCCATAAAAAGAGAATAAACATTCCACTCATAGAATTGCCAGAAGATTAAATGCAAAGGTTCTTCCTAGTTTCCATCAAAAGCTTTATTGTAGTCCTTCCTTAAAAAAAACTTTGAGACTAGTGTTCTACAATAGTGGTTACCAAGTTTGACCCTGCACCACAATTAGCTGGCAAGCTTGTTAGGATACAGATTGCTGATCTCCATCCACATAGTTGCTTTTTTCCCCCAGAGGGTCTAGGGTGGAGTTTGATGATTTGCATTTGTAACAAGTGCCCAACTGATGCTGATGCTGCTGATCCAAGAACCACACTTTGAAAATCATTAGAAATATAAAATGAGTGTGTGTAGTGGAAAGGAAACCACTTGAGAGCGGGTAGGAGAATAGCAAAAACCCAAGAATGTGAGAAATCTTTTTTGATGAACCACAAAGTCAATAGGAAAATTAATAAAAATCATTTTGTAAATCTGAATCATATGTTTTATGTCTATACTGATAGAAGGCACCAGGAAATAGACTAAGAAAATCATACTGCACAAATCCCTAGATAATATATGAAACTTAATGAACCTTTATGTAGTCATTGTAAGTAGAAGTATAGTGTTCTGGTAATATTATTCTTTAGAATTAGAATACTTGAATTAGAATAGTTGTCCCAGACCAAGCCAATGTCATCCTTGCCTCTGCCCATGGGATACCCAGGCCAGGTGAGAGTCTGCACATACACTTTATGACAACTATCCAACCCAGGGTCTCCCCTCCCCCTTACTTAGTCTATCTTGTACTTGTCAGAAACTCCTCTTTGAACTCTTACCTCATCTCTAAGACCCTATCATTTCTCCTACTTCTGATTCTGCAGACTTGGGGTTTGTTCCTGATCTCCTTGGTGTCTGAAACATTCCCATTTCCTGTGGACTTGGACTTGCTCATCCCTCCAGCACCAAGCATTCCATGCCTCCTCAGTATGGAACACTTTGAGGTGTCATAGTAAGATGTTCATGATATGTTACAAAGCAGATAGCATAACAATATGTGTAATATGATGCTGTGTTAGAAAAATAAGTGTATACATACATAGAAATAGGTCTAATAATTATACTTCAAATTTGGGGTATTGTCACTTAGGTAATTTTTTTTTTTTTTGCATTGAACATGTGCTAGTTGTATAAGATAATTAAATACCATAATGAGCACCTACATATCAAACCAACATTGCCAGCTGAAAATGGCAAAGAATTTGAATAATTTACAGAAAGGGAAATACAAATGGCCCTTAAACATATGGAAATATGCTCACTTCATTTATCATAAGAAAATTGAAAAATATGCAAAATGTTGACAATATACTCTATTAGTAAAAGTTCTGGGGAAACATATACTTTGATACCATACCAGAAGAACTACAAATTTGTTCAACCACTGTGGAGGGAAATTGGCAAAAATTATCAAAATAACATATGTATCTACCCTTTGACTTAGCAAACTTATTTCTAGGAATTAGTCTTAGATATATCTGCATGTGCACTAAATGGTGTGTGTACAATTTTGTTTCCAGCATTGTCTTCAACAACAGCAACTTGGAACAATCCAGAGGCCCTTCAACAGGGAACTGTTTTAAGTAATTTATGCTACATTTGTGTAATAGAATACCATGCAGCATAACATAGAATGAAGAAGCTCTGTATACACTGCTGTGGAAAGACTTCCAAAGTACATGGTTGAATTTTGAAAAGCAAAGTCCAGAGACCATAAATAGTATGCTACCTTTTGTGCAAAATGTGGAGTGTGGGGGGATAAAAATATACATTCCTATTTACAAAGGATGGAAATTAGGCAATGGCAGTATGAGTAGAATCAAGATTGTTCAACATGCATTTTTTATGTTGTTTTGATTTACACTCCATCTGCAGGTATTACTATTAATATATTTTTTAAACAGTTAAGTGGGTGAGGATTATAGGCCTTCTTTAGATAAGAAGGAGCCTAAATCTCCCTTCCCTTTAATAGAACCCTCTTTTCATAAGATTCTCTTTTTCTGTATAGAGTAATGTGTGCATATAATTCCTCATACATGGAGAGAAAGCCATGAAGAAAACTATAAGCTTTCTGTTAAATCTGCTGATGGAATGGAAAACCCCAATGTCATTCAGAAGCTCCTAGGCACTTGACAGAACTGGGGAGAATATCTGTCAGCCATTCACAAGGATTGATAGGTTTTTTATTCTGTTCCTTCCCCATGACTCTCCCAAGTTGATGTGGCCTAAGGAAATACCTGCTAATACCTACTAAATATAATATAGGGAGCCACAGAAGAGAGAGAGATTTGACTTACTTCATGAAGTACCATGGGTGGTATGAAAAAGTAATCTGATGTCAGGAAGCCATGACTTACTAGCTGTGTAACCTGCTTAAATTTCTGCTTCTACTTCTGTAAAATGGAAGAAATGGTAATACCAGCCAATCCATCTCACAGGAACACTGTCAGGATCAAAGCAATAATGTGGGTGACAGCCTTTTATAAACTGTAAAAGGCTACATTAATGATAGGCATGGTGGTTATGTTTTAAAGCTACCTCTGATAACTAAACCTTACAAGGGTCATAGTTTCTCAGAAAACTAAATATCATATCATTTCCTTTGCCCTTTTCCTCACTGTCATCAAGAAAGTGTAGGCTTGGAAATAAGAAAGAAAAACACAGTATTGGCTGTGTGATATTTGCCACTAGTTTATAAATCTTTACATCGAAGGCTAGTATTTTAGAAACCACTATTGTGAGTTGAATTGTGTCCCACACACAAAAAAAAGAATTGTTCAAGTTCTAACCCCCAGTATTCCAGAATGTGACTTATTTGGAAATAGAGTCGGTGCAGACGTAATTAGTTAAGGCAAGTTTATACTGGAATGGTGTGGGCCCTTATTCCAGTATGACTGGTGTCCTTAGAAGAAAAAACGCCATGTGAAGATGGAGGCAGAGATTGGAGCTATGCGGCCACAAGCCAGGGAACATCAAGACTGATGGAGGGCACCACCAAAGCTAAGAAGACACAATGAAGGAATCTATTCAGAGTCTCAGAGGGAGTGTGGCCCTGAGGACACCTTGATTTCAGACATCGAGCCTCCAGAACTGTGAGAGAATAAATTTCAGTTGCTTTGAACCACACAGTTTGTAGTACTTGGTCATGGCAGCTCATTTCTCTCTCAACTCTTCACTGTATCTGAGCAGTTAGCCCTAAGTGAAGAAAGGTGACTGGACTCTATGTGGCTCTAGTCATCTCAGCAGAAGTCCCTCTACCTGTGAACTTCAGAGTTACTCCAAGGAGTCTTCAACCCCAAGCACTGTCTAGAGACCAGTTAAAGAAAATTGTAACTACTATTGTGTGGGATTGACTGGTCAGTGAAATTAATTTACATTAAAACAGTCCTCATACCACTAAACAATGGTTAAACTGAGGCAGATAAAATATAGAAAGCTTTTCCTAGCCATCACTGTACATTTGTGATATCAAGAAACTTTTAGGAAGGATCAGGAAATGTTTTTCCTTAATATATGTAAATAACCATTCATTCGGTGAAAAAATTGTACTCTAATTAAAAAAAAAAAAAACCCACTTGAAGTTTAAAAATACCTCCATCACTGTATTAGTCAGAGTTCTCCAGAGAAACAGAGCAAAAAGGAGATGGATGGATGGATGGATGGATGGATGGATGGATGGATGGATGGATGGATGATAGATAGATATAGATAGATAGATAGATAGATAGATAGATAGATAGATAGATAGATAGATAGATAGATAGATAGATAGATAGATAAAGTAGATATTATAAGGAAGTAACTCATGTAATTTTGGAGGCCAAGTCCCATGATCTGCCATCTGCAAGCTGGAGACCCAGGAAAGCCAATAATGTAAATGCCAGTCAGAGTCCAAAGGCCTGAGAACAAAGAGCACTGATGGTATAAGTCCCAGTCCAAGGGCAGAAGACTGAATGCAGTCAGACAAAGAGTAAATAATTCTCCCTTTTGTTCTATTCAGGCCCTGAGTGGATTGGATGATGCCCACTTTGGGGAGGGCAATCTACTTGACTGATTCAAATGCTAATCGAATCTAAAACATCCTCACAGACACACCCAGAAATAATGTTTAATCTGGGCTTCCATGTCCCAGTCAATTGGGACATATAAAATTAACCATCACAATCGCCATTTCTATACAAGTCGTTATCTGTCTCAATTCTTGGATTCTGACACAAAGAAGAAAATTGAACAGGTTATTAATGTATCCTCCCTATTCTCCATGCTTTTGTGAGAGGGGGAGAGAGAGAGAGAGAAATTTAATAATAAAGTTTTGGGGCCTATTTAAAATAAAAATATTGTATTACTTGATAGTAATGTTATTTCAGACCATCCTGATTCTGATATTTGGTTTTAAAAGACTACACTTATTTAAAACAATAAATAAAATACAATTAAAATATTTCCCAATAATGTTGAGTTTAAAAATCAGGTTATAAGCAATATTACAAATAATATAATTGTATCTCTATTTTTAAAGATAAAGATAATTTTCTGTGAATAGAGAAAGAGATTGTAAGAATACAAAAAATAACCTAATTACTAAGATTTTAACAATTATTAACTCTGGGTGGTGGAATTGTGGAAGAGAGTTATTGTTTTCTTTTGTTTCTTTTTGTTTGTATTTCCTAAATGATATATAAAGAACATGTTTTATTTTAAGGAAAATAAAAGATTTTTTAAATATAAGAATGTATCGATCCTCAAACAATTGTGCCAGGGTTTATTTTTAATCTGTACCTATATTTGTTATCAACCTTCAGATTTTACCAAATGCAACAACCATCTATTTTTAAACAATCTATTCTCATAAAATAAGATATTCTCAGGAAGTTATTGAGTAAATATTCCCCAAAATACATGGAATAAACCAAGAAAGAAGATGTCTTGTGGTCCAGACAATACGAAATTCAACACCAGAATGTAACGAAAGGTAACAGACTGCCAGGGGTTAGCTCCAGAAAATTGAAATATGAAGTTAGACGGTGAAAGTCATTGAGAAATGTGCTATAACCTTTAGTTTGAAAGTGTTAAAAATAAGGACTTGAACTCAATATGCTGTGAAAATTATGGTTACGGAAGAGAATGTAAATGTTATAAACACTGACAGTAAAAATAGTAGTTGGGAGGTTGAGAGGTGAGGTCAATGACCCCTTGTCTAAAACAGAGGCATAGAACTATAAAACACACACAAGGGGTTCAATTCCTTAATTTTTTCCTAGTCTTTTCTCATAACCTTAAAAAAGATCCTTTAAAAAACTGAAACCTCTTGAGGTGAAGAAACATTTATGTAAGTTCAGCAATTCCTATAAATTCACTTGCTTCGTTTTTTTTTTCTGTCAACTTCATATAAAACTCAAGTCAACGTGTTGTGCTAAAAGCAACACAGTGGTTTGATTTGATTTTATGAAATTATTCCTTTCTCTTCATCTACGTGTACAGTGTATGTGAATAGAGTGATGAACACTTAATGTTATGTTGAAAACATCTGGGTGGTAGAATTGAGATGCAAGAATTTTTGTTCTTTTTTCATGCTTTTATAATTTTGTAAAAAATCTTCATCAAAAAGAAGTATAGATATTCTCAATCAATTTGATTCTTTTATTAAAGTTTAACCTAATTAAGAGCATTTGTTGTATAGTGCTCGCCTAGGTAGAAGGGAAGTTTTGAGTAATGTTGTCCTCCTCATTATAGAATCATTTGTTTATTGAAATAAATTTGCGGTATTGGGCCTTCTTCCTAACATGTTGCATATTGGTCAATTGATGCAGAGTAACAAGTCTCCCAAAAGATCTGGTGGAGAGTCCCTCATCCCACCTAGTTGTAAGTTGTAAAACTGCCTCTTGGTATAGACACTCTCATGGAATTTGATGGCTGAATATATTATGAATTGAAAACTGGCTTAACAGATGGACAATCAGGAATAGGATAAAAGGAGCATTCATAGACAGACAAGGGGTAAAACTCATTAATGTAATAGAACATTTGAAAATATCTTAAATGTCAGTGTAAATGAGTCCATCACATCAATCGGTATCATGGCAAAAAAATGCATTGTGTTACTGGAACCCAGCATGACAATTATTGTTTCAGCCTTTTACTTACAGGAAGTTCAGTTCTTAAGCTAACAACAGAGATGGCTATCCTCTTTCTAAAATCTCCAGAAGAGGAAATCTTTCCATAAATGTTTGATAAACTTTGCCACCTTTTCAAATTTTGTGGTCAGGGACTTTGATTAGACAATTAATTAATATCTAGGTTTTCAATGTCAAGAAAGCAATTTCTGCCTTTCTTCACACACTAAGAACATTATAAAATGCATTCTCAGAATTTCCTCCTCAACACCAACAATTTCCTTTAATCGTTTTTTTAAAAGTTTTATTTTCCATATATCCAAACACCCAACACAGTGAAGTAGCATATTCAGCAAGCTCACTTTCTAATTTATCAACTGAATGAAAACTTGTAGATGGCTACAAGAGAAAAATGTGATATGTGACTCTTATCCCCAACTCTACCCCTATGCACATGAAGTGTTGAAATTTCAAAACAAGGATCAAGAGAAGGTCATTTCCTCAAAGTGGTTGTTTGAATATCACCCCTCCAAGTCATTGACTTTAGCACTGCCACTAAAATTTGTTAAATGTTTAATATTCCCATGTGAAATCAAGAGAATTTCTGTCCCTAGTCATCTGGAACAGTACAGGGAAGAATATTGAGTATGAGCTGAAAAATTCTGTGAATAGTTTATAGGTATTTGGTTAATGCAAAGGTCTAAACAGTTAATTATTAAATACCACAGAAACACCAAAGGAAAAGAGCCCTAGATTTACAAGTCACATAGCCGTGGGTCCTAACTTCCTCTCTGCAACTATCTGTTCTCTACTAGGCAAAGTACCTCACGTTTCTGAGTCTGTATTTTCACATTTGTAACGATGTGCCTTCCAACTCTAACTTACAAATGTGATCCAACTAACCCAGGCCAGGAAAGCATAAGAAGATATTTCTGATAGAGAGGCCGCCAGACATGGTGAGGACACTGGGACAGTGGGTCCAGAGAGGGGATAATTCAGTGTCCAGCACTGCGTGGGCTTGTTGGGGAGGAGCATTCAATAGTCACTACGCAAAACATGAACTATCCCAATGAAATGAGAACCAAGATTAGTACTTTCGGTTAAATAAGCACCAAAAACAAATATTTTTCTATGGGCTTTATTAATAAAGCAGTTACTTCAGAGTTGGAAGATGGCTCTTATTCATTGAAAAAGGACTTTGACTTCTTTAGAATAAGTAACAGAATCGTTTTCCAGTACTCTCTGTTGGAGTGAGGTGAAGAGAAACATGGACTGGACACAAGTTTCAGCAAAATCCAAAGCCACACAAATAATTTTTTAATTGTCCTTTCTTAATTGAAAAGAATGAAATCATTTACTAAAGTAGGCTTTTTATCACCCTATATCCACCATACCAATATATTCCTCATCTCTATCCATAAAGTCATGCACACACACACTCACAGGCGTACACACACTACCACCTCTCTCCTATCTCTTAAAGATGGATATTTACATTCTCACAGACCTGTGCATCAGATTCCATTGTATACCCCAGAAAAATTCATGTGGCTTTCAGACAACCACTACCCCCTCATCTGCTGTTGTCAGGTCAACCTGAAGAATAAACAGTGGACATGAAAATATTAGGATAAAATTATCTAGCCTAGCCAGTTAGCCACAGTTACTCTGCTCACCAGGATGTCCAACACGGAGACACAGGTTGGAATTTGTTAGCCCAAAACAAAGAACATCCACATGCACTAGTTGTATTATGATCAACAGAACTCTGGCACTCATCTCCCAACTGTGTACCTAGATGAGGTAGCAAATGAAATAACTAGTGGAAGTTTTCCAGAAAGAAAACTGAAGCCTTACACCTTTCTTAAAATGTATAACTGACAGAGTTGAAAATAGTCATAGTTTATATTAAATCTGTTTTTAGACTTCAAAGATATAATAGCTCGGAGTCAAAGAAGTAGGAATGATTATATAAACTTCACATTAGCCTGAAGCACTCCTTCTGTCCTTATTTTTTATTTATTTATATCTAGCCTCATTCCAAAAAAGAATTTGCTGCTGAATGAGAAAACTTGCACAGAACCAGTAAATCTCAGATCACATGAGGCTCTTGAGGAAACCATCTCCCTGTTCCTGGTTCTTTAAGCGGACCTTAACAACCACTGTAGACACCCTCAGCAGACAGTGAGCCACACACACCAAGAAATCTCATTTTTCTGCTTTGAACTCTTTTATTAAACTCTTGAATCTACAAGATCCAAGGCATTCCTTCTAATCCTAGGATGTGGTGTTTGTTCCTGATCTCTACAGGGTTCAAATTCTGAGTTTCCTTTCTCCTTCCAGTTCTCAGCATCTCCTAATTCTTCAGTTAGAAAGTTCCACCTAATTCTAACTCCACAGAACCCAACATCTAACAGAGCCTTTTGACTTCTTCCCCCTTTGAGCTCACTCTACTCACTCAAAGAGAATATTGAGGCCAAAACTGGGTAGGTTGGCATCAAAAAGAGAAATTTCTAGACTCAACTGTACTCTCCTCCAAATTTCATATCTCCTCCCACCCCCACCCCCAACTATCCCCGCCCCCCTCTCGGGCTTTGACCCTGGCCCAGGCTTTAGTTTTCTTATCTGCAAAATGAAGATGATAATATCTACTCTGCCTACACTCAAGTTTGGAGTGTGAATGTAAAACCTTAAAAGATAAAACAAATGTAAATAAGCATAGTTATAGTGGCCTGGGTCCCTCTCCCAATGTGGTATTCCTCTGAAAGGCCATCCAGCTGTAGAACTTCCATGGAATTGCTGAAGATTTTATTGTGACTACACTACAGCCTAGCTTCTCACTCTACCCAATGCCTGCTTCCTTCCTTTGTCCTACAGGCATTAAAGACAAGAACTCTCCCTAATAAGTTTTTCACGTGCCAATCTCCATCTCAGAGCCTGCTTCCTGGAGAAGCCAACCAGCAACATCTGTGTGCTACGTGTATAACACAGAGATGCAGTGTTTAGGGTGGTAATGACTGTCACACGATGCGTGTAGAGAGCACTCAATGAAAGTTAGTGTCTTTTGGCTTTCCCAGAATGCAATTTCACAGCAAACCTGCTACTTAACTCTCCAGGATCAGGCCCTTTTCTGAGTGATTCTAATTTGAGGCCAGAAATTATGATCAAGCTCAGGATCAGCTCCCCTTTGTTGGGTGGCAAGGGCCAAGCAGAGCATCAGCAACTGGGCCAAAAACAGAATCCAGGAGATATTGCCTGTCAGCAACCTTGGGGCCTGTTCCTCCTCCAGTACCATCTACACTATCCTGCCAGGCCTCTGGAGCACAGAAATCCTTATACACACAGTTTTTGGAAGGTCAGTCAACAACAGGGCATCAAGTGCCCACTATGTGCCAGACTCACACCTGATGTGGACAGATGAGGTTTGCATTCATAAAAATATTATCAGCAACACAAGACACTGTAATGGTGGATGAGTGATCAAGATAGGAGTAGACCATAAATATATGCATTTAGAAAAGGACAATTTCATTTCTTATTGAGGAGATTAAAAAAAAGTTTTATGGGAAGATACCATCTGGGACTTGAGATAAAAAGGATTAGTGGATTTAGAGCTACTGATAGCCAGAGAAGTTGGAGAGGCATCCCTGAAGCAGGCAGCTGTGCTCCAGAAAGAACAAAGTCCAGATTGCCTGGTTGTTCAACTCCATGTGTCTTGAAACTCCCAGAGCACAATATAGAATGAGGCCCCTGACATTGTTCAGGCTGCAGCCAAGGACAAAGCATATTTGAGGAAAGGTAGATGGTGGATGGTGCTAATGATTTAAGGAATCTGATGGCCCCCAGCCTCAGATGAAAGGACGGCAACAAGGAGAGATGCATTCAGCCTCTAGACCGCACTTGGGTCTTCCTCAGGGAGGACTGTGTAGCCTGGCACCAGAATTTGAGTTGTGCAATCTAGAGCTCCATTAGGCCACATCATTTTCCTTATGCATCTTAGAAAGGAAAGAAACCCTAGACCCTAGAGAACTCACTCAAAGATCAAAATCAGAGAACACTTGTTTAGAAGACTAGATACATGGTTTGAGCAAGACAGTGGGCTAGGCACTGAGCTAAGTGCTTCATAGACTAAACAGAACAGAATTAATATTCACAACAACCCAATGAAATGGGCACTGAATTATTCTAATTTGCAGAAGGGGAAATCAAGGAACAGGAATGTAAGTAACTTTCCCATGATCAAAGAGCTAAGTATTGGAGCCAGAGCTCAAATTTGCACAGTCTACCCCCAGGGCCTGCGCTTATAACCTCTTCATTTTACAGCATTCTTGTTCCTGCTTCAAGGTGAGAGAAGTGCAGTCTAAGGCCTAATATTATGTGCTGTCCTGACACCTGGTAACATTTTTTTCTTTTTAGATAGAGTGCAAGAGAGTGAGGAAAGGAGAGAGAGAGAAAAACACTGATGTGAGAGAGACACATTGATTGGTTGCCTTCTGCATGGCCCTGGTTGGGGTCAGGGTCAAACCTGCAACCCAGACATGTGTCCTTGACCAGGAATAGAAACCACGACCCTTTTGTCTGTGGGCCAATGCTCTAACCATTGAGCCAAACCAGCCAGGGCTCTGGTGACATTCTTAAATGACCTGACCACAAGTTCTACTCCCCACTGCACTCTATGGATAAAGCCCCATAGCTAAATGACTGTCCCTATCATGGACCAGGCACAGTTATCCCAGAGTAGCAAGGTTCAGTTCTCCACCAGCCCACAGAATTATTTAAACAAGCTAGTCACTTCCTTCTATGGTTACCCTAACCTCTTGACACTACAAAGTCCACCTCCCACAGCCCCCAGTTGTTATTAAGTACAATGGCTCTGTGTCCCTGCACGGCACAGTGTCCTCCTCCTCAGAGCAGTGAGTACACACGACTGATAACCTGCTGTCAATCACTTCCATCCAGCATCAGGTGTCATGTATTTGGCCATCCCTATAATCCTAGAGCAGGATCCCTCCCTCACCAACAGGATCGATGGGAGGCAATCAAACATGACAAGCCAGGAATGAGAGGCAAATTGGCAGTGGCCAGTGAAACACCATAATGAAATGTGGGACAAGAACAAAGGTGAGAACAAACAGAGAAGACCAAAATAATATCCATGCATCACAATTTAGAAGTGGGGCGGGTATAGAAGCAGGCACATTAGCTCCATCAACTTTGTGAAGCTGGAATAAAGAAAAACATTCAAATGAAGCAGGAATGAGTAATTGACGATCACAACTGTGATTATAAGGCATAATTACAATTAGCTGCACAAGAGTGTTAATCATGAAAATAATTACATGTCAGCTTTCCTCCTAAAGAAGAGAGAATGTAATTAAGTGGCCCAAAGGGGCACAGAGAACACGTCTCTGGGTGACAGAGGCATGAGGTGAAGGGCTGATGTTTTAAGGGGTAAAGCTTCCTCGTTGTTTGAAATGAATCAACCAGTTTCTCCCACAAAATACAGAGAAGTTGGTAAGAACAAAGTGTGGCTTGAGATTTACTTCCAAAGAAAACAAACCCCAACTTAAGGTATAAGCAGAACAATGTCGTGACTAGAGCCAGACAGACTTAACTCAACTTTCTTGGGGGGATGAGTGGGGAGAGGGTGACACTGGCTAACAGAATCAGACAGGTGTCAGGTGCACAGTTCCCCAACACATCATCTGTACACTGTACTGTGTGTTCACCACCCCTGGTCTAGTCTCCGTCCACCACCATTTATGCCCCCATACCTTCATCCACCTCCCCCAACCCCTCCCTCCAGCAATCACCACACTGTTGTCCATGTCCATGAGTTTTTTCTCTTTTTCTTTTTCCTTTTTTGCTGAATCCCTTCACCCTCCCCCCAACCCAGCCCCCTAATCCTCTCCCCCATAGCTGTCTGTCTCTATTTTGTTTGTTAGTTCATTTTGTTCATTAGATTCCACATAAAGTGAACTCATATGGTACTTGCCTTTCTCTGACTGGCTTGTTTTACTTAGCATAATGCTCTTCAGGTCCATCCATGCTGTCACAGGGGGTAAGGTTTCCTTCTTTTTACAGCAAAGTAGTACTCCATTGTGCAAATGTGCTACAGCTTTTTTTTTTTTGTAATCCTCACCTGAGGGTATTTTCCTGTTTGTCTTCAGATAGAGTAGGAGGGAGGGGGAGAGAGAGAGAGAGAAACATCAATGTGAGAGAGAAAGAGACACACACACACACACATCAACTGGTTGCCTCCCGCATGACCCCAACCAGGGCCGGGGACAAACCACAACCGAGGTACATGTCCTTGACCAGAATCAAACCCGTGACTCTTTGGTCAGCGGGCAGATGCTCTAACCACTAAGTAAACCGGCCAGGGACCACAGCTTTTTTATCCACTCATCTACTGATGGAACCCGGACTGCTTCCAGATCTTGGCTATTATAAATAACACTGCAATGAACACAGGGGTGCATATATTCTTTCAAATGAGTGTTTTGGATTTCTTCAGATAAACTCCCAGAAGTGGAATCGCTGGGTCATAAGGCAGTTGGTTACCAGCTCTGTAACATGAGGCAAGTTATTTAACCTTCCTCCTAGCCTGTTTCTTCAATAGTAAAATAATCTTTGTACTACATGCCTCTTTGAGTTGTGAGTGAATAAAGCTTACAGAACCCTTATGTCAGTGCTTTACACATAGTAAGCTCTCAATAAATGTCTGCTGTTATTATATAATGGGAAAATTAAAAGAAAGGAAGATAGGAATGAGAAAATCCCAGCCCCGTCTGGCTGACTTTTCCACTTCAGTGCCTATCTACATTCAAAGAGAGCCTGGCTAACCTTTCTCGTCATGTACTTCAGGAGTTCCTTGTATTTTCCTGCAGATGTCTCACTTTTGATTTTCCTAAAGTCTTATGATTTTAAGGTGTGAGGATGAGTGTAGGCTTATAACTGTGTGTTTGGGGGGATGTGAGTGACAAGTGGCTGAGAGAGGCCAGGTCAGCCTAGAGCCAGTAGGTTTCGCCTCCGGAGACGGTGGCTGCCGGGCTGCCCCATCCCATTCATTTACTCATCCAGTCATTCTTTTATTTTCTTCACTTTTTACAATAAAGGCAGTAGCATGAGTTGTATGCCAACTCTCTGTACAACCATGTGTAATATAAACATACATATATATGTTTGTCGTGTGTGAATATCTTCCTGTTTATGTTTCAGCTGAGCCTTGAAGCTAAGAGATGCCACACTCTTAAGTGTGAATTTCTACCCTGTAGAAATTAAAAAAAAAGTGGGATAGATTTCTTGCATGAATAACCCTAATTTTTCATCCCTTCCTGTATCCGACACTGTGCCACACAGTGCCCACCCACTCTGACGGAGACTTCAGCCTGGCTAAGTCACTTGCTTTGGTGACTGGGATATTAGCAAACGTGACACAAGCATGTCACAAAGGCTTAAAAAGCACTTGCGTAATTGGACTTGCTCACACTCTGCTCCTCTCATTCCCATGAGCACGTGCCCCAGCAAGCCTTCTGGAGGATGAAGGACACAGAGAAATCACCCCAGTCAAGCCCATCCCAGATCAGGAAAGGGGCCCACTGACCCTCAGACTGGTGAGCAAGCTCAGATCAGTAGAACCTTAGTCGACCACCCCAAGTGCACACACAATAAATATGCACACTACTGTATACCATGGAGGTTTGTGATTGTTTTGTTACACGAAAGTATTGTGGCAATGATGAGCTGATAAATTTTATAATACTCAGTTAGCTAACTCTGAAGCCTATCACCCATAGCAAGGGAATAGCAGTGGAGGAAGAAGAGAGACTTATGAGGAAGATTTCTCTGAAAAGACTTGCACTATGTGCCCCATCCCCAAGCCAAGGATAGACAGTTTTGGCAGGACCACGCAGAGAACATCAGTTTGGAAGATGTGGGCAAGAGATGCACCACTAGATGTGACTGGTAAGCTGAAGGCAACAGACTGCAATGATGCTCACTTGCAAGCCCAAAACTTGGAGCAAAGTGTGTACAAGAGGGTGTTTTTTGTACTAGAGTTGGACCGCTCAACCTCAGCACTATCGACATTTTAGGAAAATAATTCTTTGCTGTGTGGGGCTGTTCTATGCATTGTACGGTATTCAGTAGCATCTCTGGCTGCTGCCTACTAGATGCCAATAGTACTTCCCACTTGTGACAACCAGAAACATCTCCAGATGTTGCCAAATGTACCCTAACAGACAAAAATCACCCCCATTGAAAACCACTGTACTAGAGAGAGGCTAGCTGAAGGTACTGTCAAATTCCCAAGGGCTTTGAGAGTAGTAAGTGACCAGTCAGACTACAGATACCTCTGGTTACAGTAAGGGAATAGTTAGTGAGAGTCCCCTAGCACCTGGGAGGTGAAAAGTCTCCAAAGACCCGACCAGCATAGCATAAGAAAGAAAGATGCTATAGATATCTGCCAAGCTTACAGAGCTTGAAGCCAGCCTCCAAGAGTGTCTGTTAAATAATATTCTGCTCACTTGGTCCCCCCACCTGCCCTCTCATCTCTAACCTGGAGGAATCAGAAGTAACAGGTAGTCAGATAGAAGCAGGTAATAGAGGAGAAGCTGACCACACCCCTCTTTCTTCGCTTCAGGCTTCCCTTTTGTACCTGGTTAGAACTGGAGTCAGTGGGAGAAGTCTTAACTGTAGGTTACAATTCACCTACTGATTCCTATAAGGCAGTAGGTATTCTATTTTCTGAAACTAGGCTGCATTTGTTATTTAACGTAATTGTGGGATTTTATACTACCTACAAGTGATCAGAAGAGCCAGGGAAATGCCTGTGTTGTTATCTAATGACAGGAAAACCAGCTGCTGTGAACAGGTGTAAAGGGGCAAGGGCTGGGTAGGGAATGCTGCTTTATGGTTAATTCCCATTCATCTCCATTGTTCAAAGGGCCAGAAACACATGCCACTTCATGGACTCCCTTATCCCCACAAGATCATGGCCTAGACTCCATTTCTGGAAAACCCCATTATTTCTAGCTTACATCCAGCATTCTCTTCTTCTTTGCAAATCAACCCCCCACAGCCTCCACACACACAACAGCGAACCAACACAACCACCAGCAATAACAATGGCTGAGCACAACAATGCTAGACATTGCCTATTGGGGGCATTTCCTTAAATCATGCCAGGCCCCTCAGAGTGGCATGAATAGTGACACTGGGTTTAAGCTGACAGGGGTCGTGAAGACCACCCCTCCTCAGTGGCATGCTCCCAACCAATTCTATGGACAGTGGCTTCATTGGAATTCCTGGCTGGCCCTGCTCCTTCAGCAGCAGCCTTGTGGCGAGGTCAGCGGGCCACCAGTCATCAGTCAGCAAGGCAGACTCTCTCCCCGCCTCGGGCTCCCAGGGGGCAAGAGCCATGAATCACAGAAGTGTCCTCCTCTTGGAGCCAGGGTGACAAGGTCCTATAATTTATCTCACATGAAATGAGCTGGATTATTTGACTAGGCTGGAGGAACACAGTCCATTAATTCTCAGAGATAGCTCTTGGCTCCTGAGGGTTTTATTTCTGCTCCCACACGACTGACACCCAGTCTCTGTCTCCCTTCCTGTACCCTAATGGCACGCCGAGGGCCTAGCTTGCACTCCCCCAATGGTGCGATGCTAAAACAGGGCTTCAGACCATCTGTCATGCATAGAGAACGGAAGGGCCACTTGCCCTCCTAGTATTTTGTGGTTAATCGCCCTGTTCTTTCCGCACCACTGCCCCCTGCCAACTCCACCCTCCTGTAAAAGATCGTTTCGCTTGACACCAAATGCACAATTCATAAAAGGACGTTTTGATCAATTGAACCTCATGAAAATAAAACACTATTACTCTGGGCGGGGGGAGCCTGTGAAGAGGATGACCATATAAGCTGCAAAGTGGGGGAGAGAATGTTCGCAAACTACATATTCGACAAAGGCCTCCTATGGAAAACAAAGCACTCTCAAAACTCAACAATGAAAACCAACCGTTCCAATTAGAAAATAGGTATAATATGTGAATAAAATTTCACTGAAAACATATACAAAATGGCAAATAAGCACATGAGAACATGTTTAACATCATTAGCTATTAGGGAAATGCAAATTAAAACTGCAGTGACATATCACTAGACACCTATCACAATTGTTAAAATGAAAAATAATGATAATACTAAATGATGGGAAAAATGCAGAGAAACTGGATCACTCGTACATCACTGGTGGGAACGGAGCAATGGTTCAGCCACTCTGAAAATGAGTTTGGCAGGCAGGATTTGGCCCGTAAGCTATAGTTTGCAGACACCTGCTCTATAATCATATTTAATGTTATTTTTTCCCCCAGAAAAAGCCTATGGAGGAGGTACCTTTATTATCCCCTCTTGACAGGTAAGGGATCCAAGGACAAAAATGTGAACTACTTGCCCACATCACACAGCTGGTGAGTGCCAGTGCTGGGACTCAGCTGAGGATGTCTACCGCCTAAGCCCAAAGCCATGGTCCCACGATCATCTGCCTGGGCAATGCCTCATGCTGCCAGTTGGTATGCCTTGAGGGAACTCCAGCCTCTTCCGGAGAGCTGCACCATAGGGTACGGCCGTGCTGCTGCCTCTGTGCAAAACTGTCCCTAACCTCCCCCAGCCAGACGAGGAAGAGCTATGAATAATACACGCCAAGTCATCTCAAGGGGAGGCTCCACTGGCAAGAAGAATTCACCTCTGTAGTAGGAGCTTCATGGCTGATGTCCTCCCTTTCAGTGACTCTGGTTAGCAGATAACCCAGGAACAAGAAACCATAAACCTGCCACACCTTATGGATGTTGTACCTGCTCATCCCAGACTGAACTCATCTCTCCTCCATGTCCAGAATCAGTGTAGTTCATTTGACTACATCATGGATCATTTTCTCCATCATGGATAGGACCACTTATTAAAATTATTTTACACTGATTTCACTCAAGAGGATCAGAAATCTGTCCATTCTTTAAGGTACCATTCTGTGTAACATTCCACTCTGGCCAATGATTATATCTAATATCATGGCTTCCTCTGGATATCAGTACCAATCAGCCACCCAATGGACCACTGTTTGAAAAATCTCCCTCCTAAGCTATCATTTGAAGATCTGTGTCTTGGGGCTGGCTCACAGGGATTTCTTTTAACTGCTGTGGCCACCTCTGTGAATCTTTTAAGTGCACCGACTGTCTTCTGGCATCGCTCTGATGCATTTCCCCAAGGTTCCAGCTTTCTCTTCCCCTGGCTCCATCTACACATCAACACTATGATTTTTTAATTAGCTCTGTGAAACATAAACTCAAATCCCAAAATGAAACTAGGACTCATGGAATAAAGTAAACCTGGCTGTCAATCAGGAGGTATGGACTGAATCCTGATTTCCAACATGATCGCAGTCAGACAGCCAAGAACACCTTTTGTTACCAGTGTCTTCCCATGTTTCCACGGCCCTACCAGTTTGCTGCTTTCCTCTTGAGTGATGAGGAACACAGAGTGGACTGTGTGACAGCCTTGGCTCAGTCTAGATGACCAGACCTCTGGGGAAAAGTGTGCCAGTGATGGTAGCTCCAAGAATCCCATTTGGGATTTCCAGGGCCCTCTGAAGATTCATAACCAATGTTTCCTGGTGGTCCTGAGTGCCTGCACCAGGGCTAAATACATCTGTGCCCCTCAACTTCAGCCCAAGGCCACAGATAGTCTTTGCAGAGACCCACTCTTCAAGGAAGAATCACTTTAAGCTGTTATTCAGCTTTCTACTCCAAACATAGTCCCCTCTTAGGAAAACTCCACAGAAGTCCTCACTAACAAGGACTCTGTACAGAAAGACAGCTGTACTCTTGGACAAGATAGATAGATAGGTAGGTAGGTAGATAGATACACAGATAGATATAATCTTTATGAACCACCTGAAGGCAATGTACAAATGTTTTAAGTTCAAACAGAAAGATGGAAAAAACGTGGTATTAACTCCTAGTTCCCATGGGAACTGAGAAAAAGCTAAACAGTCCCTTCTCTGTGTCTTAATGCACAATCACAAATTCAATACACCTGCATCAATTAAGCTCCTTCCATGTACCTGGCATCATGCTAAGAGGTGAATGGGCACAGTGCCTGCCTTAAAAGGTTCCAAATCTAGCAGAGAAGAAAAATATAACAACGAACAACAGTAATATAAGGCAGACTATAGCATGTGTTATAATAAAGATACAAAGGTGTAGAAAATAACGGGGTTGTTTGCTTTGTTTTTGCAAGGACCACAGATTTTTAAAATTTACCAAAGCATCCAGTGAGGGTAAGGGCTAACTGGCAATCTTCAGAGCTTAGCAACAACAAAGGAAATGAAAACAGGATTTCTCACTCCCCTAAATAAAACATACTAAATTATGGCCAGATACCTTCTCAGTACTCCTAGAAATGACCTAAACATCTCTTCTTCATCTATGACCTGGAAAACTCTGTAATCATAGGGCAAAGTCTGGAGAAGAGACCAAAATAAAAGATCACCATCTTTTCACTCATCATTCTTTTATCTCTACCTCAGCCACCCAGGTTATTAAAAGATGCATTTTCTTGGTTTCTACAACAGAAAAGCTTTAGTCTATGGGCCAACCTGAAATGACTCAGATAAAAGCCTTCTGAAAGCACTCAAAAGTGTTTACCTCAGTCCACAAACATGTATTAATCACTTGCCATGTGCCTTACACTGTTTCAGACTCTGTGATCAAGACCAAAACAGGGCATGGCTACTACCCTCGATGAGTTCACGGTCTAGTAATACAGGGAAAGGGAAAGGGGGAAAATGGGTTAACAAATAAGGAAATTTGAAAGTGATAAATGTTCTAACGGTTTTATGTCCCAGATATTATATGAGCATCCAAATACTATTTCTTATGCACATGGCTAAAGAAAAAAGCCAGAGATTGCCAAATATTTTAGAAAGAGTTGAATAGTCTAGTACTTAAGGTTTGGTTTCCTAACTGGCCTCGTACCTCTTGTCTATTTTCTAATTCATCTTTCATCATGCCACTAGTTAATACTCCTAAAGTTTAATTCTAATTGTGTTAATCCCCTGACCGAAGACTGGCAACGCCTCTCCCCTTGGTTATTAAGTGAAGTCCACATTCCTTAACATGACTCCGTAGCACTCCCAACCTACCTCAATGTGCTGTTCCAGCCTTGCTTAGTTAATCAATATCTATTAAGTGTCAGGCAATAGTTCTGGGCATGGGAGGCCCTGGGAAAAACAAGACAGTCAAGATTACTAATTTCGTAACAGAATAGTGGAAGGGGGATAACTTAAGCAAACAAACAAAAATTTCAAATGTTGGTAAGTGCTATGAAGGAAAAGGAAACAGAATGATTGAGAAAGGCAGGGGAACTCCTTTAGAATGGGTGATTACGAGGGGCATTTGAGCAAGTGACATTTAGTCTAAGACCTGAATCAAAAGGGCAAGGCATGTGACCTTCTAGGGGTGAATGTGTCAAACAAAGGTACCAGCCAAGATAAAGGGACAGTGGAACCAGGAAGACAACCAGAGACCATCAGGTACATGGAAAATAGGGTGTAAGATGAAGGTGGGGAGGGAGGAGGACCTGGACCACATAGGCCTTGTAGGCAAGAAGAGAAATTTGGATTTTTACTCCACGTCTGAAGAGAAGCCATTAGCAGATTTTCAAGCAAGCAAGCAAACCAATATGATATTCTGCTTAAATGAGTCAGTTTGGCTACTCTGAGGACAAAGGATTGAACTGGGGCAGGAGATGATGCAGGGAGCCCAGTTGGAAGAACGTGTGCAGTTCAAGTGAGAGATGATAACTTGGACCAGAGTGGGAACAAGAGCCATGGAGGGAGGCAGAGGAAAAAGAAGAATGAAAGATATCAGAGATGGCTTCCAAGTGCTTGTCTTGAGCAAGTGGGCAGACAGTGTCATCATTCACTTAGTTCCCATTGTGTCCCCTTCTTTGCCCCTTAGGCCCCCAAACACTCTAAAGTCAAACTAGAAAAAAGTCACCTCTTGAGTTCAACATACTGTTTCCTATTGTGTTTCATTGTCCACTTTCTTCATTTCTGTATTTTTTAAACCCTAGACATAACTCAAGACTCAAAACCAATGTTATGGTTCCTGAACTTGTCTGTTGAAATTCTCTCTTCTATTTGCAATGCTTTTCTTACACCTCAATTACTACATGTATCCCATTCCACTTGTATTAATATTATTAATGTTAATATTATTGTATTAATAGTATATATTAGTATTAATTATATCAATATTATTGTGTTCATGTGAGGCAGGATAGAAAGAAGTTAGGGAAAGCTCCCAACAAGTGGAATGAGAAAGTAGGAGGCAGCCCTGGCTGGTTTGGCTCAGCAGTTAGAGCGTCAGCCTGCGGACCAGAGAGTCCCCGGTTCAGTTCCCACTAAGGTCACGTACCTTGGTTGCAGTTTGTCCCCGCCCCAGTTGGGGTCATGTGGGTGGCAACCACTCGATGTGAATCTCTCACATCAATGTTTCTCTCTCTCTCTTCCCCCCCTTCCTCCCTCTCTATCTGAAGATAAATGCAACAACAACAAAAAAGTCCTCAGGTGAGGATAAAAAAAAAAAAGAAAGAAAATGGGAAGCAGAGAAGCCACCAGGCCCTCTCACCAGAACCCCCACCTTCACAAGGGCATGATGACAGGGAAACAGTTTATGGCAGGAAACTCCTGTGGTGGTCTCGGAAATCAACAAGAACTGGCTAAAACCAGATTAATCCAAGATGGAGAAAAAATTGACCAACTCATTATTCCATCATTTTAATGAAAACTGACACCATAAGTAGAAGGGTGGCCAAGGTGGATTACTGCCAGAACACTTCCAGAACAGACTACATGAGGAACAAGACCCCCTCCCAACCAGAAGGGGGAGACAGAGTTTGGTTCCTCAAAGCTCACAGACAGCCCACCCTTGGAAATACATAAAATCTCAAGAACTACTGACCACAGCACTCAACTCACTGGCAAGTTCACCCACATCCAGTCAGAGGTGTACTTTCGCTTCTTTCTCAATGACGCCCTGTGACATTTGCAACTGGGGGGCAGTGGGTCCTGTCTCCAGGAACGCACCTCCTAGTCTCTTTTCCTCTATGTGAATAAAACTTGCTTTCACTCTCACTCAGACTTATTCTTGAATTCTTTCCTGCAGGAGTCAAGAGCCTGAAGGCCCTGGACCATGCCTGGGCAGGGTCAGCCCCCCAGCACGCAACCGGTCCCACGTCACATGCATGCCACCTCTACCCACAAACCATAAGCCCCCATCTGTGACCAGCTTTTCTTCATCTTTGCATCTTCTATGAATCTTTGCATCCACCATTATTTGTTAAAGAAGGTAGAGACAATGCAGATTATATTGCCATCTAATCCTTGTTTAGTTCCTCAGCGCTAGACCACCTTATGATAATTCTTAAGGAGATTTGGGGTTTATTCCATTTTCCAAATGAGTTATTCCAGTTTGAACAACTTGTCTAAGTGATACCAGTGTGCCAAAATTAGAATTCATGACCTCGGGGTCTAACAATATTTTAGAGAGCCACATGGATTCCATATATTTCCTCTTTAGGTCCCTAAAACAAGCCTGCACAGTACCTCATTTTATTAAGCCTAAAATGTGGCTCAGTGGTTAGAGTATCAGCTCAAGCACTGAAGGGTCACAGGTTTGATTCCCAGTCAAGGGCATGTACCTGAGTTTGATCCTGGGCCCCAGTCCAGAGCATTTGGGAGGCAACTAATTGATGTTTCTCTCTCTCTCCCCCCTTCCCTCCCTCCCTTCCACTCTCTCTAAAAATCAATGGGAAAAATATCCTTGGGTGAGGATTAACAAAAAGTAAATAAAATGCTAATTTTGAGACCCAATATTATTTTTGGGAACACTGAAAAAGAAAAAGTGAGCTCAATTAAGCCCTGACACATGCTCAAACACTATCCATTATCAGAACATCCTGATTTCAGAGATATTAAAATGTGAGGGCAAAACAGTGTGTCTTAAAGCTCTCCATTTTATAAGTGGGGAACTAAAGCTTAGAGCGGGTAAGCACTGGCCAGTATCAGACACTGGGTGGGTGGCAGAGTTAGCAGACAGGTCTTCTGGCACCAGGAACTGTAGCTATTCCACATTAGTGGTGTCTCTTGGACTTTTCAAAAGAGGCATAACCACAACAGGTGAACACAAAGAAATGAAGATTTTAAAGATCAAATGTGGAGCTCAGGTTGAATCTGCATTCTACACTGATGCACTCACCCAAAGCCACAACTTACTGGCCTTTACTGAAATCGGGGGGTGAATGCCTGCCTGAGCTCCTTCTCTGTGGGTGGCACTGTCCAGAATTGTCAAGGATAATGGTAATGTATGTTTTCTCTCACGCCTGCTCTCTTCCCTGCTTTAGTCAACTGCTAACACAGCTTCTCTCCGGGGGAAGACGAGGGGTTGAAATGAGGGAAAGGAAGCAGCTCTTGTTCACCGCAGCTCAGTTAGATTGCATTTGTCCTCTTTTGCATAGAGCAATGAAGTGTTATAGAAAGTGCAGCATGGATTTTTAATTTTCTCCTTGTCACTGCGTGCTGTAATCACATAATTAACCTAGCGGTGGAAATAGTCATTTATAGCAAATGGGGAAAACAATCACAGAGGTTAGCCACCCAGGGACCAAAAAGGTTACATTTGCCTCTCAAAAAGGCGTGTGTGGACCGACAGCTTCACCACCCCGTGGCTGTCTGGGACCCAACACCTAAAGAATGCAGCATTAGAGAAAAGAAAGGGCATTGAGTTTGTCCTCCAAAACAAGTGAATTCCATTGGCTCAGTGGTTTGGAAGGCTCTGAAATGTGTGGGGCGGGGATGGCAACCCAGGGCCAGCAGCTCTATACATGCTCCAGCACTGCCCTCCATCACTCAGGTTACATGCTGTCTTGGAAAGTGCCTTGCTCGGGCTCCTCCCTCTGCCCAAAATGCCCTTCCTGCCTGTTGGACTCCTGTTCTTCCTTCAAGTACATGCAAGGTGTTTTCTTTGGGGAGCCTTTCCTTCCTTCCACTGCCAACCACCTCACCTGTGACCCAGAGCCCTTCATTTCTACCACAAGTGTAGCATTTCTCACAGCTTATCTTAGAAACAAATGACAACACAATACATTTTGTATAACTATGCATCGCTATTACATATAGTGCTATTTTATATATCTATATGTAAATAATTATGTATATAATTATACATAAATACACACACACTGCCACCACCACCACCACCAGATTGTGAGCAGAAACTAACTGAACCCCAGTATGGCCCAGCAAGTGTCTTGCCTATGTGCCTCTGCAATAGAGAAGCCCCTCCCCTGATGAGAATGCCAATCGCAAAGATGGCACAAATCCCCACTCTGCAGGACCCAGGGATGAGAACCAAGGTGATTTGAGGGGGTTCCACTGACACCAGAAAGCTCTCCTGCCCACCTTCACCCCAAATTAGTTTTGCCAAATTAGTTTTGCCAAACTAGTGTGGGTACTAAGCTTCACCTCCTCCACAGAATGCTGCCTTTAAAATGCAACCCCCTTGACAAAGGTAGCACTTGACTTACTGGGCCCCAAATCTCAATGTAAATGTACAGATTCTTATGTTTTTCTTCCCTAAAATGTACAGCCAGACAGCAGAAACCACTTCTCACCTGAGCAGGGAGAGAGCTGGTCATCTCAGAGGAAATCAGTGAGAAGGTAGGAAGGAGGTGAGAAGGAAGTGAGAAGGAAGTGGGAAGGAGGTAGGAAGGAGGTGAGAAGGAGGTGAGAAGGAAGTGAGAAGGAAGTGGGAAGGAGGTGGGAAGGACGTGGGAAAGAGGTGGGAAGAAGGTGAGAAGGTGAGAAGGTGGGAAGGAGGTGGGGAGGTGGGAAGGAGGTGAGAAGGAGGTGGGAAGGTGAGAAGGAGGTGGGAAGGAGGTCTAAGTGATATGCTAAGTGACAAGTACTGATGGAGTAGATACCTCAAACTAGAACTAGTCATTTTTCTGCTCTAGCCTTGGAAACAGGTATTATTATTATTTTTATTATTATTATTATTTTCATTACCACTACTACTACTACTATTACTATTTTCATTGCATGCATGACAAAGAAAGGTTAACTAATTTCCCCCAAAGTCTAAGTGAGGTTGCTAGAATTCAACCTTGGGCCTGTCTGAAGCGAAGTCCATGCGTTTCACTACACCAAAGATGCCACGTACAGAAATGTTCTCTCTTTTCGCCCTCCCGCACCCATCTCACTCCAGGGCCTACACTGGTCCTTGTGCTTTCCCTCTTTCTCTCCATCAGACCTGCTCTCAGGAAAGAGTCTCATTCTGTCATTTACCCTTTAGAGATGAGACGAGATGCAGATAGCTCAGGGAGAAAAGACAAACCCATTAACTTAAAATCACACATTATGGTGAAATATTAAGTCTCTTTCAAAAGAGTGTCAGATACTGGAAAGGAAGGGGAGATTTAAGGTCCTGCGTGTGCCTGCAGCATGCTGGGGAAGGACAGGAAGTGGGGGTGGAGTGCACAGGGAGGAAGAAGGCTTCCAGAATACCAGAAATCACCCCTGCCTCCCTGGCCAGTCTAATGACACAGAGGTTTGAATGCTCAGAACCAGTGACAGTGTCTAAGAGGAACCCAGCAATCTTTCTCAACTTTCTTAACCCCATGTAGGAGAGAAAAAATATCTTTTTCCTCTACCCTTCTATGTTTTCAGCTGAGGCTCCTGGAACAATAGCCAGATTAGCAAGATAAAAGAATACAAATGTATGGAATATAAACGTCGCGTGATACTGGAACCTTCATAAGGAAATGAAGACCCAAAGAAATGGTGAGACACGAGCATTTTTGTGCTAGGTCTGATGAAGAGTAGACAGCTGTGGGAAAACGTGACAGGACAGAAGGGGGAGGAGCTGGAGCAGCACACTGGGGGAAACTGAGCCAGGCCTGTTCACTCAGAGTCCTGTCACCACCCCTCCATCATATATGGTGAAGGCACTGCTTAGGTGAGGATTTTATAACCTACTTCAGGGGAAGGTCAGAAAATTCTTCCTGTATTTGCTGTTTCTCAAATTCTTGAGGCTTGAAATAGTCAATATGCCCAGATGCCAATATTTGGGGTGGGATATCCTGAACCCATCACCTGCAACCCCTTCTGACAAACAGACCATCTCCCAACCCCTAAGGAGAGGAACACAGGGCCTTCCTGTTGAGTGTTCCATCAGCCAAGAAGTGTTTGTGGAGCCCTAACAACAGGTATAGTTTTGTCTTCCAAGTAGAAATTACAATCCAATATTAAACGTGCTTCTCCACCCCCTGCCAATTCTGATTTGCCCCATTTGTTTGATGCCACTATATCTTCCTTCCGGCACCTTTCAGCACTCCCGCCCTCTAAGGAAGACAGTGTGGGGCTCCACTGAGGTTCATGTCTGTGGTCGGAAGAGTCGCCTTGTGGAACGTGGGGAGGGTGGCCAGGACACAGATTCATGTGTACCTACTGTAGGTGCTTGGAGCTTGCTTTCCCTGGGTGAGCATGAAGCCAAGCACAGAGAGGTGGTGCTCTGCCCACTAGTGTGGATGTTCCTCCCACATCAAGGACCCACCGCAGGAGTTGTTAGGGACACTCTGAAGACCTTGCCTGACAACGGGCCTCTGCCTGCTGTTCCAAGTCTCAGAGGAAAGAAGAGCCGCTCATGCTGACTGTACTCCTGCGTTCCAGGCCCTTTGTCAGTTACCTTACTTCACCCACAAAGCAATTCTATCAAAAAGCTACATGTCTCATTCTCTTTTCTTTGTTGTGTGTATCATTAGCTACAATTCTGATGCCTATTTACTGGTTTACTTGTGTATAGTCTGCCCTCACCCATTGGAATATAAGTTCCATGCGACCTACACGGTGTCCTCTCCCCCTCCGTATCCTAGAAGCCAGAAAGATGGTCACATAATGCACACACGTTGAATCAGTATAGTTTACAGGTAGAAAATGGAAGCTCAAATAAGTTAAATAACATGTTCAAAGTGAATCAAGTACAAGGGAAGAGCTCAGAGTCGAGTGGGCCCAGGCCTGGTTAACGCCAAAGCCACGCTTCTCTTCACAATGCCATGTGGCTTTCCTCAAATGACAGGAAGTTCACCTCCAACTCCCTCCTTGCCCAACACTCTTTCAAAGGCGCCCAACTGCCTTTCCCCGGGGCCTCTCCAGAAGTGTCACTACCACTGACAGGGGGACCATGTTCGCTCAGAACGCCCTGAGCTGAACACATTGCCTCTCCTGCTGGTACTGGGGGATGATGCCAGTCAGGAAAACCCAAGAATGAATGACTCTGAAGGTCTGTACAGGAGAAAGCTTGGGAACAAGTGGTTGAGAGCAGTGGTTCTTGAGGTGTGTTCCCCAGACCAACAGGAGCAGCAGCCCCTGGGAACTTGTCAGAAAAGCCCCACCCCGTCCTTGGGCCGCACCCTCTTCTACTGAATCAGAAACTCTGGGGTGAGGTTCGGCCATCTTTGTTTTAATAAGCCCCACCCCGCTGCAGGTAATTCTGATGTTCACCAAAATTTTAGAACTACCTATGCAGTAGACTGGAGTAAAAAGAGTAATGGCAAATGTCAACATTTTTTTAATACCTATTTCCTCCAATTGAGACTCCAGTAATAATTAAGACAAGGAGAGAGTCATGCAGATTGAGAACATGAGCCAGACAAAGGGCCCCTATCTCCTGGTACACTGAGCCCTGGTCCAGAGGCCCTGACGAAATGAAATGCCGTCGATTCCAGATACCCTGGATTTTCATTTCCCGGGCATGTCCGTCATGCCAGCTTCTCCTAGAAAGAGCTCAGAGTCTTCCTAAAAAGAGAAAAAAGAAAACTATTGCTTGTTGCCTGTCCCACCCCCACGCCTTGACGTTGTTTTCTTCCCTTCTAGCCCGCTGGCTTTAATTAGGAGAAGTGAAGGCAGGGTGCAGACTGGGAACAGCAGGCAGTCTTAGCACAAAAATGTGTTCAATAAACAGCTTTGGATAATCAGAGGTCACCATGTCTCTGTGGCTGTGTTCTCCTTTCCTTTCTGGCTTCTCCTCCCCTGTCTTGTTTGTCTTACCATTTATACCTTGTTAGTGATAAAGAAGTCACCAGCTCAGTCCTGTTGCTATGGGCTTAGAAGGGGATCCATTTTCACGAGAAGTTGAGGGCTGGGAGAAGGGAAGTCAGAATACATGAAATCGTATCGCATGGGCACAATCAGCTATAATTAGGCATCTTATAAATACCTATTAACAGATGCATTACAATGACAAAATCTGGCATGTGTAAATGCAACAGAGGGTAGTTTTATGGACCCAAGAGGAATCTGCTCTATTGAAAAGAGTAATAAATGAATATCACTAAGTGAAAGAAGCCAGTGTGAAAAGGCTGCATCCTGGATGGTTCCAACTCTGTGACATTCTGGAAAAGGCAGAACTATGGAGACAGTTAAAAAAAAAAATCAGTGGTTGTCAGGGGTTAGGGGAGAGAGAAGGGTGAATAGGTGGAGCACAGAGGATTTTCAGGGCAGCAAAACTATTCTGTGTGATGTTATAATGATGTCATTAATATTTGTCCAAACCTACAGAATGTACACCACCAAAAGGGAACCCTCATGTAACTTTGGGGGGTTGTGACATGGCAATGTAGGTTCATCAACCACTGTGGTCTGAGGTGGTTGTGTGTGGGGTGGGAGGGGTAGGGGGAATATATGGAAACTCTCCAAACTCACCACTCAGTTTCGCTGTGAACCTAAAACTGCTCTAAAAAAAAAATAAAGTTTATTAATTTTTTATAAAGGATTAAAAAGATATAGACTCTAAATCTATCTTGGTCTTAGTCACATGCTGGCTGTGCAAACTTAGTCAAGTTACTTGGCTTTTCTGGGTCTTAGTGACACTGTCCATAAAATGAGAATAATATCTGCCAGACAGAAATGGTGCAATGGTTAAAACAATACACACAGACACACAGCCATAGTTTGTTTAGCTAATGATAATAGGAAAAAAATACATAGAGTTTATATGTAGAAAATAATATGTAGAGACTGGGGATAAGAATTCCAGACAGGACTAGCTAGCTACCTATATTACTACCTGATTTGAGATACAAGTGTCTTTCTCCACCATTGAAAACGTCTGCCCTACTGGCTTGCTAGAAACCTGAGAGCCAAACAGTAGCGACTCCTGGGATTTGCACGTTTTATTTTTAGAACCAAATTATATTTTACTGTACACATCTCAAAGGGGAAAAAATGAATAGTAGCATCTCAGCATAGATTAATGAGTTGCACAATCTACTTAAAAGCAAAGTCCTAAGAGAACACAACTATGTAAGTTTTGATAAAGGGGGTTGGTAGAAAATCTGAAAATATCTAGAAGCTTAAGGCACTGCCTGGGAAGATAGATTTAGTTTCGAAGGTCAGAATGAGCAGCCAGAGGACAGTTTTTAAGGCAGGGGCACCAAATTAAGAGAGGAAATCAATCAAAACACAAGCAACAAATATGCTGAGTAGCACACGCTGCCAGGCATTGTTCCTGGGGTTTGGAATACATCAGCGACCAAAACAGAAATTCATGGAACTTACATTCTGGTGAAAGGGACAGACAAAAAATAAGTAAATAAACATAATAGTTAAGTGTAGATAGTATAGTAAAAGGTACTATATTCTATAGGGGAAAAGGAAAAGAAAGCATGGTTCAAGGAATAAAGAGTGGGAGATTCCATTTTAAATGGAATGGTCAGGAGACTTCAAGATGGTGGGTAGGTAAACGCGGTCTCACCTCCTCCCACAACCACATCAAAGTTCCAACTAAACTACAGAATAACCATCATTCAGAACCACCTGACATCGAGCTGAGCGGAAGTCCTACAACTACGAAATTAAAGAAGCAGCCACACCGAGACTGGTAGGAGGGCGGAGGTGGACTGGCTGGTCCCACACCCACGTGTGGCGGATAAAAATTAGGAGGATACCTCGGCTGGGAAGGTCCTCCCTGAGGAGGGGTCCCCATCCTACACCAGGCCCCCAGCTCAGGGTTCCAGTGCCAAGAAGAGTAGTCCCCATAACTTCTGGCTGTAAAAACCAGCGGGAACTGAGGCTGAGGCTGCTGGGCCCCAGGCAGCTAATATTAAAGGGCCCGCACACGGACTTACTCGGATTTGTTCCCTGTAAGCTTGGAGGGGAGGCAGCTTGAGGGGTGCCAGAGACATACAGGGAAGAACTGAGCTGTTTGGCCTTGGGAGGAGGTATGGAGAGGTGGCTTTCTCCTGGACAGACTTGCTGGCAGAGGCTGATGTTCCTTTGGTGAGCCCTTCCCCAGCGCAGCAGACGGAGCACCATATCTGGGACTCCAGCAACCTGGCTCACACTCTTTGCCCCGTCCTGGTGATTCCCTGAGGCCCCGCCCCACCCAACTTTCAGGCCCACCCAAGCTGTTTCCAAAGGCTTTACCATAGAATTGGCCTATCTTGGATCCGGCTTCTGAGTTTCCTAAAATCTCTCAAGCAGCATCTGGTCTCAGTGAGCCCCATACCTCTTGTTAAGTGGCCCCAGGCCTGGCACTAGAAGCAGCCAGCCTTGGTTCACAACTTGGCTTTTCCTGGGTACCTCCAAGCCCAGCACAAGAAGCAGCCCTCTGCAGATCACTTTGTAGCTTAAGCCTGGTGGCCCTGGATAGAACACAGGAAGTGGCTGACTTTGCCCCAGAGCCAGCACAACCAGTGGACAGCTTCAGACCACATCAAAACACTACCACTCAACCACCTCCACAAGTGACACACTCAATGAGTGGACTCAGTGGGTACCAGGCCCTGATGAAGTAAGTCTTGCTCTGTATGGTGGGCCCCTGCACACCTGATCCTCCAAGGTAGTCAGAGGCCAGTAGTCAGTGGGCACAGCCAGTCCTTGCAGCTGATCAGCCTGAGTAAATCCCTCTATTGACATGCCAACAGCAATCAAAACTCAAATACAGCAGAAGGGTATACAGTTCACACTAGGGATGCACCTCGAGAGCCCAGCTGGGGTGATCAAGGAGGCTGTGCCACTGAACCCTACAGGACACCTACAACAATAGGCTACCCTACAAAGCCTAGGAGACATAGCAACTCTACCTAATACATAGAAACAATCACAGGGAAGCAGCCAAAATGAGGGGACAAAGAAACATGTCCCAAATGAAAGAAAAGAACAAAACACCAAGAAAAGAATTAAACAAAATGGAGATAAGCAATCAATCAGATGCAGAGTCCAAAACACTGGTTATAAGGTTGCTCAAGGAACTTGGTGAGACATTCAGGAACTTAGTGAGACCTTCAAGGAACTTAAGGAAACCTCCAAGGAACTTAGTGAGAACATCAACAACATCAAAAAAGACCAGTCAGAAACGAAGGCTGCATTAACTGAAATAAAGAATAATTTACAGGGAATCAATAGTAGAGTAGGTGAAACCAAGAAGCAAACCATCAAATTGGAATATAAGAAAGCAAAAAACACCCAATCAGAACAGCAAAATGAAAAAAGAATCCAAAAAAATGAGGATAGTGTAAGGAGCCTCTGGGACAACTTCAGGCATGCCAACATTTGCATCATAGGGGTACCAGAAGGAGGAGAGAGAGAACAAGAAATTGAAAAACTATTTGCAACAATAATGACAGAAAACTTCCCTAACTTGGTGAAGGAAACGAACATACAAGTCCAGGAAGCACAGAGAGTCCCAAACAAGATGAACCCAAAGAGGACCACACCAAGACAAATCATCATCAAAATGCCAAAGGTTAAATACAAAGAGAGAGTCTTAAAAGCAGCAAGAGAAAAGAAGTTTGTGAACTACAAAAGAGTTCCCATAAGACTGTGAGTTGACTTCTCAAAAGAAACTTTGCAGGCCAGAAAGGAGCAGCAAGAGATATTCAAAGTGATGAAAAGCAATGACCTACAACCAAGACTACTGTATCCTGCAAAGCTATCATTTAGAATCGATGGACATATCAAGAGTTTCCCAGACAAGAAAAAGCTGAAGGAGTTCATCACCACGAAACCAGTATTATATGAAATGTTGAAGGGTCTTCTTGAAGGATAAGAAGAACAAAAATATGAACAATAAAATGGCAATTAATACATATCTATCAACAATTGAATCTACAAACAAAATGAGCAAGCAGAACAGAAACAGACTCCTAGATACAGAGAACTTTTTGTTGCTTGCCAGATGGGTTGGGGCTGGGGAGATGGGTGAAAAAGATGAAGAAATTAAGAAGTACAAATTGGTTGTTAGACTGAACCTCAAAGGGAAGGGGGGAGGAAGGGCAGGTTGAGATAAACCAAGGAACTTCTTTGCATATATGCATAACCAAGGGACACTGACAATACTGTGGGGAAGGCAGGAGCGGGGTAGGATTGGGGAGGAGGGGTCAATGGGGAAAAAAATAGAGGAACATCTGTAATACAGTCAACAATAAAGATGAGTTAAAAATAAATAAATAAATAAACAGAATGGTCAGGGAAATTTTAATTGAAAAGGTGACATTTTAGTAAAGAGGTGAAGGAAGGAGGTGAGATAAGCCACACAAACCTCCATGGAGAGGAATGTCCAGGCTTTGCTAGAGCAAAGGACCAGGGTGAGAGCATTCTGAGCTGTTCCAGGAATAATGAGACCAGTATGGATGGAGCTGAGCGTGCAGGAGGAAAACAGGAGAGAGAAGGTGAGAGAGGTGAAGGGGCCCATTCACCAGCGCTTTCGGGCCATCGTGATGACTTTGGTTTCACTCTTGAAATGGAGTGAATGCCAGGTTGTAAGTCAAAGAAGTGGCATGATCTCAGTTATGTTTTAGACACATCACCTGGCTGCTGTGCTAAGAACAGATTCAAGGCTTTGGGGACAAAGGTAGAAAGAGGTGCACTCCCAGGAGGCCCTTATATAAAGTTGAACTTGTCAGGCAAGTGCTGACATAGTTGAACCAGGGTAACAGCGTGGAGGTGTGAAGAACCTTAGATCCTGTCTATGTGCTCAGGTGGCACCCCCAGAGCCGCCTGGAGGAGTGAGGTACAAGATTTGGCCCTGAGCTCTGGGAAGGATGAAGTTGCTACCAACTGAGATAGGAAAGGCTGCCACTGGAGTAGGTGTGGGGGAAGCAGAAACTCACATCTCCCTGAACTTTCCCCTCAGTTTTGCTGTGAACCTAAAACTGCTCCAAAAAAAAAAACAAAGTTTATTAATTTTTTTTAATTACATCTCCCACATTACCCTGTTCTGCAGGAATCATTCTGAAGCATTTCCTAAGCCCTCAGTTTCCCCAGTGCAATGAAACAAACAAATCTAAATAAACAAAGAATGAAGGAATCATAAGGGTATTTGGTTATCCTCTATGTGAGCATTCCCCCACCCCATGCCCACTCCAGCCAACTCTGCCTGCACCCCATTGGGACGGCCAAAGTCCCCTGGAGTCATATTCCATTAGATTGTAAATCATCTCATCAGTCCTGCTAGAGAGCAATGTTACTTATCTTCTAAAGAATTCTCTTGTTCCTACCCTCGCCCCTCCAAACATGTTCTAAAAACCAGCTGACAATTAGGTGTCAGTAAGAACAACCAAAAAAAAAAAAAAACTGCAACTACTTTCTCCCTTAAGGATACTGGAATTATAAAGTAGCCAACACCCTAAACCAAGGGACAAAAAAGTAATGAAATATCAGTCATCAGATCAAGGGAATACAGGCTCAGTGGCCTTGGACTCATATTATTCTTGTAGCCACCTGCAGAGAAAATAGTAGGGCCACAGACACAATTCAAAGTGGCTTCCTTGACTGCTCTGGTCCCACTCATCTCAAAAGGAGAAAGCAAGGTCCCCTGGGAGTAAACACACTTCACACTTGCCCACCTGTTACTCGTTTTGTGTGGAACCCCCTTTTCTCCCTGCCTGCCAGTCCCTACAAGAAAGGATTTGTTCTGTGACTCTACTAAAATAATTAAATAGATAGCTCATAATGGTCTCATTCCCCTTGCCCTTGCACTGTGAGACCCCAACAGACATGGGGTGCATGTGTGTGTGTGTGCACGTGTGTGTGCTGCCTGCACATTAACCTCCAGAGTTCTCAAGCTCTCCGGTTGCCCAGGGGTCTGCTAAGCAACAGCAGTGCCAGCGAAGTGAGAAGGGAGCCCTCTTGCCCTGAGCCAGCAGGAGGCCCCCAGGAGTCTCTCAGGCACCAGTCACTCACTCAGCATGAAGCTGACAGAGACTTCCAGCAACAATTACAGCTGCGCCACATTTTTCTGAGGCTGTAATGTTCAATCAATCAATCAGGTGTGCCACGCGCAGAAGCTCGGCTGCAGACTCACTTAGGACTGCGAGGGAAGCAATCACCACATAAGCGGCTTGCCTTGCGGTTTCATTTGAGTGCAGTTCACTTGGTGAAGCCACTATATATCCGTCCTTAGGAAAGTTTTCCTCCCTCACTGGCTTTGCACTGCACTTGGTAAATCAGTGTTTCCTAGACAAGCTACAAATACTCTGAAATGCACCCACACAGAAATACATTGCCCAGGCATAAACAGAGCGCCCTCCCCCAGACACACAGAAAGACGCACACACCCAGAGCACTGGACCCACCAGGTCACATGGCTCAGACCTCAACAGGGAACCTGAAGAAATACCATGTCAGAAGACGAGATCGATCACCAATATCCTTTCTTGTAATCAAGCTGGCCACATAGATAAAAGGACTATGGTTTTAATAATAAAATAAATAAATATGACAGTCCAGTGTCCCACTTGTTCACTGTTATCCACTGGGTGACTTTCTTCATTTTAGCCTAATCTTTTTTTAATAGGTAACTAACCTTGAATCTTATGTTTTCTCCCCTCAAGCCCACTTTAATTTCTTGTTCTCGCTCACCTGACTGTCCATTCCACCCACCCAATACATATGCACTTAAACAGAGTTCAGGCCCAGCCGGTGTGGCTCAGGGGTTGAGCATAGACCCATGCACCAGGAGATCGCCAGTTCGATTCCTGATCAGGGCACATGCCCAGGTTGTGGGACAAATCCCCAGTGGGGGGCATGCAGGAGGCAGCCAATCGATGTTCTCTCTCATCGATATTTCCATCTCTCTCTCCCTCTCCCTTCCTCTCTCTCTAAAATCAATAAAAGAAAAGAAAAAAGAAAAAAAGAAAAAAAACAGAGTTCAGCATCTTTCTGGAAGAGACCAGAGACTAGTAGATCTTATAAAATCCTCTTCATTGATTCCCCTCAGGCAATGGGGGTATATAATGAAAATTAGTAGTAAATAAAAGGGGGGGAGTGCACACACCCAGACTGAAGTCAAACACAAGCACATATCTGTGGAAACTCCACATGTGTGCACACATCTATGGCTCAGTCCATGCAATGAACTCCTCTCCGTGCCTGAAAACAGGTAAGTGGCATGTTCAGAGGTCTGGCTTCCATATTTAATTTGTTACCACACAGGACATCGGAGGCATCACTTTGAAGTGGAGACATCAATATGATTTAAACGGCTGCCACTTCATGTGGTGAAGAAGAATCAATTGTGCCCTGAAAACAGGAGACAAGGAGGAGCGTCATCCTGTCGGTTTCCCAGGAAATAATGAGCCCTATTAATAGTTGTTAACATGAATCAACGAATCACTCCTCTGTCAGCAGCTGTCGGTCTGGGCCCTGCGTCAATCAGTGAAGAGGCAGAAAGCTGACGATTCAGGAAAAGTCTCCGCAAGGGAAGGGGTAGAGCATAGGCGCCTCTCCTAACCTGAGCCAACTGGAGCCTCTGAGGAGGGAGAGGAGAATTCAGCACAATGAGGAGCCCCCGGAGGAAATGCTCACCAGTTAGACATAAATGTCAACCAAAAAGCTCCCATGGGTCCCTATGTCAAGAGAAGGGCCTTTGAGTACCGGGCTCCTCCTCCCTTAAGAATTTGGAGCTCCTAATATCATGCTAATGAAAGGGTCAGTGAGGCAGGGTAAAGCAGAACTAATAGGTTTTGTTTGGGGTACAGCTTAAGTGAGGATGGTGTGCCCTCGCCCCAGGTACGTGACTGTACAGGTGTGTTCTTCCTCTTCATTTCCATCAGTTTAAAATATACTCACACAAAACATTTTGCAACACATATGTTAAAGGATAAAGAGCCTTAATAATTAAAGAGCTTATAAGCTCTTGCAAATCAAAAAGAATAAACAAAAGATCTCATTAATAATAACTAGTATTTATGAAACACCTTACTACATGCCAGGCACAATTTAAGAGTTTCTTTAAATTATCACCTTTAACTCTCCTAGAAACTTTAGGAGGTAAATAACGTTATATCAATTTGGCAGGTGGAAAGACTGAGGCTTAGATGATTTAAGTAACTTGCTCAAGATTACACAACCAGCAGATAATCGAACAGTGATTCAGGGCAGTGTCCTCAGTGGTCCCTAGATCCGTGTCTTGCTTCAACAGTGTTTGAAAAGAACAGACCCAGGGACACCCCTTCTTCCAGTCTCTGACCACGCTCCAACCTCTTTTCCAGTCACCACCTTCAGAACCATCTCAGTCATCCTCTGCCTCTGAGACTAACCAACACCAGTTTTGAGCTTAACTTCTGGCTACTAAGAAACCAGGAGCTCCCAAATTTGTCATAATTATTCCACCAAGATGGAGACCACCATCAACCGCTTGGTCACACTGCATCTGCAGTTCTCCTGCACCTACCTCTCTCTCTGGGCTTCTTTTTGGACTGCGAAAATGTGGCTCTGGGGGGCATTGACCACTTCTTCCGAAAATTGGCCCACAAGGTGCATGAGGGAGCTGAGTATCCTATGAAGGTGCAAATCCAGTGTGGTGTCCTTGCTCTCTTCCAGGATATGCAAAATCCTTCCCAGGATGAGTGGTGTAAAACTCAGGATGCATGAAAGCCACCATGGTCATGGAGAAGAACCTAAACCAGGCCCCTGTGGATCTGCAAACCCTGGGCTCTACCTGCACACACCTTCAGCTCTGTGACTCTCTGGAGAACCAGTTCCTGGATGAGGAGCTGAAACCCATCAAGTAGATGGGTTTTAGACTTCCAGTCAAGATGGCAGCGTAGGTAAACGCGGTCTCACCTCCTCCCATAACCACATCAAAATAACAACTAAACTACAGAACAACCATTATTCAGAACTGCCTGACATCCAGCTGAATGGAAGTCCTACAACTACGAAATTAAAGAAGCAGCCACACCAAGACTGGTAGGAGGGGCAGAGGCGGACAGGCTGGGCCCACATCCACGTGTGGAAGATAAAACTCAGGAGGATACCTCGGCTGGGAAGGTCCTCCCTGAGGAGTGAGGGGTCCTCACTTCTGGCTGTAAAACCAGCGGGAACTGAGGCTGAGGGAGGCTGAGGCTGCTGGAGCCCCAGGCAGCTCCTCTTAAAGGGCCTGCGCACGGACTTACTCGGATTTGTTCCCTGTAAGCTTGGAGGGGAGGCAGCTTGAGGGGCGCCAGAGACATACAGGGAAGAACTGAGCTGTTTGGCCTCAGGACGAGGGCTGGAGAGGTGGCTTTCTCAGGGACAGACTTGCTGGCAGAGGCCTTTGTTCCACTGGTGAGCCCTTCCCTGGGGCAGCAGACTACCGCCATATCTAGGACTCCAGCAACCTGGCTCACACTGTTTGCCTCGCCCTGGTGATTCTCTGAGGCCCTTCCCCACCCAACTTTCGGGCCCACCCAAGCTGTTTCCAAAGGCTTTACCATAGGATTGGCCTGTCTTAGATCCTGCTTCAGAGTTTCCTAAAATCTCTCAAGCAGCATCCGGTCTCAGCGAGCCCCACGCCTCCCATTAAGTGGCCCCAGACCCGGCACTAGAAGAAGCCAGCCTTGATTCACAACTTGGCTTTTCCTGGGCACCTCCAAGCGCAGCACAAGAAGTAGCCATCTGCAGATCACTTTGTAGCTTAAGCCAGGTGGCCCTGGATAGAAAACAGGCAGTGGCTGACCTTGCCCCAGAGCCAGCACACCCAGTGGACAGCTTCAGACCACATCGATACATCATCACCCAATCACCTCCATAAGTGACTCCCTCAATGAGCAGACTTAGTGGGTACCAGAGCCCTGATGAAGTAAGTCTTGCTCTGGGTGATGGGCCCCTACACAGCTGATCCTCCAAGGTAGTCAGAGGCCAGTAGTCAGTGGGCACAGCCAGTCCTTGCAGCTGATCAGCCTGAGTAAATCCCTCCCATTGACGACGTGCCAACAATAATCAAGATTCAATTACAACAGAAGGGTGTACAGTCCACACTAGGGGTGCACCTCGAGGGCCCAGGTGGGGTGATCAGGGGGGCTGTGCCACTGGATCCTACAGGACACCTACAACAATAGGCTACCCTACAAAGCCTAGGAGACATAGCAACTCTACGTAATACATAGAAACAATCACAGGGAAGCAGCCAAAATGAGGAGACAAAGAAACATGTCCCAAATGAAAGAAAAGAACAAAATTCCAAGAAAAGAATTAAACAAAATGGAGATAAGCAATCAATCAGATGCAGAGTTCAGAAAACAGGTTATAAGGTTGCTCAAGGAACTTGGTGAGACATTCAAGAAACTTAGTGAGAACTTCAAGGAACTTAAGGAGACCTCCAAGGAACTTAGTGAGAACATCAACAACATCAAAAAGAACCAGTCAGAAACGAAGGCTGCACTAACTGAAATAAAGAATAATTTACAGGGAATCAATAGTAGAGTAGGTGAAGCCAAGAAGCAAACCATCAATTTGGAATATAAGGAAGCAAAAAACACCCAATCAGAACAACAAAAAGAAAAAAGAATTTAAAAAATAAGGATAGTGTAAGGAGCCTCTGGGACAACTTCAGGCGTGCCAACATTCGCAGTTTGGGGTGCCAGAAGGAGAAGAGAAAGAACAAGAAATTGAAAACCTATTTGAAACAATAATGACAGAAAACTTCCCTAACTTGGTGAAGGAAACAGACATACAAGTCCAGGAAGTACAGAGAGTCCCAAACAAAATGAACCCAAAAAGGACCACACCAAGACAAATCATCATCAAAATGTCGAGGGTTAAATACAAAGAGAGAATCTTAAAAGCAGCCAGAGAAAAGCAGTCTGTAACCTACAAAGCAGCTCCTATAAGACTGTCAGCTGATTTTTCAAAAGAACTTTGCAGGCCAGAAGGGAGTGGCAAGAGATATTCAAGGTGATGAAAACTAACGACCTACAACCAAGATTACTCTATCCTGCAAAGCTATCATTTAGAATCAATGGACAAATCAAGAGTGTCCCAGACAAGAAAAATCTAAAGGAGTTCATCACCACCAAACCAGTATTGTATGAAATGTTGAAGGGTCTTCTTGAAGGAGAAGAACAAAAATATGAACAATAAAATGGCAATTAATACATATCTATCAACAATTGAATCTACAAACAAAATGAGCGACCAGAACAGAAACAGACTCATAGATACTGAGAACTTTTTGTTGCTTGCCAGATGGGTGGGGGGTTGAGGGTATGTGTGAAAAAGATGAAGGAATTAAGAAGTACAAATTGGTTGTTAGACTGATGAACCTCAAAGGGAAGGGGGGAGGGAGGACGGGATGAGATAAACCAAAGAACTTCTATGCATATATGCATAAACAATGGACACCGACAATAGTGTGGGGAAGGCTGGAGGGGGTGGGATTGGGGAGGAGGGCATTAATGGGGAAAAGGGGGGAACATCTATAATAAATTCAACAATAAAGATGAGTTAAAAAAATAAAAAGAAAAAGAAGATGGGTTTCACCTGTGCTGGCTGGAGGCCCCCCCAGGCCGGGCTGGGTGAATATCTCTTCAAAAGGCTCACCCTCTAGTACAACTAGGAGCCTTTGGTGCCCAGAGGACTGAAGGGGCCCCTCTGCATTGCCCTGGTGTTTGGATTCTGCCTGAGCCTCTTTCTGAAACCACTCGGCATCCTTTTAACCACCCTGGAGCTCTTTGCCATGCCTTGGGCCAAATGGAAAAAATAAAGCTTTTTGCTGAATAAAAAAAGAAAGAAAAAAGAAATAGTGATGCAGAACCAGATCTGTCTGTTGCAAGTCTATACTTTTACACTATGTTGCATCAATTTCTCACAGGCGGCCCACAAAGGAGGAAATACAAATGACCAGTAAACATTTAAACAACATTTAAGTATGATAGTACCAAAAAGTCAAAACCAAAAGAATACTGCTTTATTTATTTTTTGGCTTATTGAGTAGACAGAGATGAAGAAAATTTACAAAGCCTGGTGTTCGTGAGTTTATGAAAGCACTGACTTCCTCCTATAGTGTTGTTGGGAATGTAAGTTATAAAACCATTCTGGAGGGCAGTTTTTCAAAATATATAAAAATGTAATTAATGCATACTCTGGAAATCTTCACTCCCAAAAATTACCTTTATGGGATATTTAAAAGAATAAGATAAGATAAAAAGGTATTAATCACCATGTTGTTTTTAAGGGCTAAATATTGTAAACAACATGTGTCCTTTTATGAGAATCACTTAAGTAAATTATAAAACATCCATACCATAGAATATTACTCAGTCACCTAAAATAATGGTGTTGATCTATATTTATTGACACAAAGATATCTATGAAAAAATGATCCACTCAAAGCAGCAATTATAGAAACATATAAAAATGTAAATATTTATCACACATACATGCAAAGCAAATTTTCTGGAAGGATGTTTGTGAAAATGACAATACTGCTAATTTTTAGGTTATGAAATTTCTGGGAACTTTTACTTTCTTTTGTGTATTTATATCTATTATTTGACTCTCTTGGAATAACATCTATTGTTTTTACAACAATAAGTTTATTTCCAAAAGCAAATAAATCCACATCTTCTACGTTCTCATTTAACTTTGTGGAGAATAGTGCTTGACCTGGAAACATTTATAAATGATGAAACATAATGTAATGAGCTTTAGAGTATGACCTCAGGTACAATTTTGGCTTTTACCAGCTTTGTGACTATATTAGCTTTCTCTTGCTGACATAAGTTATCACAAATTAGCAGTTTAAACACAAATTTATTATCTTACAGTTCTGTAGGTCAGACCTACAGAATCACTGAATTAACATCAAGGTGTTGGTGAGACTGTGTTCCTTTCCAGAAGTTCTAGGGGAGGATCCATTTCTTGCTCATTCCAGAGTTCAGTTCCTTGTGGTTGTAGGACTGAGATCCCTATTTCCTTGTTGACTGTAGCTAAGGGCTGTTCACAGCTTCTAGAGGTGGCCACATTTCATAACTCATGGTTCCCATTCTCTGTCTTCAAAGCCAGCAATATGAAGTCAAGTCCTCCGTCCCTTCTGACCCACTCTCAGCTTCCCTCATCCACTTATATGGATTCATGTGATTAGATGAGGTCCACTCAAACAATCCATTACCATTCTCCCTTTAAAATGTATCTGCAATTCCCTTGTGCCATGCAAAATAACATATTTACAACTTCCAGAGTCTGAGACATGGACACCTTTGGAGAGCCATTATTATTATATCTTTGTAGAATTAATTTGGCAAATTACCTGAGCAATCCTCAACTCTATGTTTTTTTTTTACTTTATTATTTAGAGAGAGAAGAAGGGAGAAGGAGAGAAAGATAGAAACATTGATGAGAGAGAACATCGATTGGCTGCCTCTTGCATGCCCTCCCCCCCTACTGGGGATTGGGCCCACAACCTGGGCATGTGCCCTGACCAGGAATTGAACCAGTGACCTCTTGGTGCATGGGTCGACGCTCAACCACTGAGCCACACTGGCCAGGCTTTTAATTTTTTCTTTTTCTGTATCGATTTTAGATAGAGAGGAAGGGAGAGGGAGAGAGAGATAGAAACATCGATGAGAGAGAACATCGATTAATAATCCTCAACTCTAAAAGAGGTGTGGCAGGATGCCTTACAGAATTGCTACTTTTATGTTCTTTTCTGTTATTGTTGTATTTTAACCTTCTCATTCTAAGAAAGTAACCCAGCTTCCATCATTTCAGGGGGATTTATGATGACTGAAAACAGCTTTCCTTCTTGGCTTTTGTTTGCAAAAACCTAAGGTGGCAGGATTCCTAGAAGAATGCAGTACATAAGAAGGGATGGTTGGATGGTTTCACAGAAAGGCAGGACGTAAGCACCTTTGTGCGTTCTAGGCTAGGCTGCCTTTAAAAACCCATGTGGACTTGAGCAATGAGCAAATAAGCTGTGATCAGCATGGACAGGAAACCAAAGGGCTTTCTCCAAAGCTTCTGTTTGACCTTTGCATTGTCCCGAGGGAGGCGTTGGTAAAACACTCCCAATAAGGACAAATTGAATTTCCTGCCACTCCAGTGGGATAGGGGTACATGAATTCAGATTGATTTAATTCAGAGAAAATAATATGACATTTTCGACACCCCTGTCTGTGACATGACAAACTTATTTATCCACTACATGGGAATAATAATAATTACCATGTGGGAATTTGGACAGGATGAATATATGAAAAGCACTTGGCACATAATAAATAGACTCATAAAAATTCATATTGATATGTGACAACATCACAATGAAGATGAGTCAAAAACACACAAACATCATCTTCTAAAGGACTAAAAATTAATAAATAAATGCTCCATGCACTTTGGCATTTTGAGCTACACCCAGAAGTCTGGTAAAATACTCATCACACAGTGTTCTGCATGAAATACTCTTAAAACATGGAAGAAGAGAGAGAAATCACTCCACGTAGAAATTTTGGAGTCATCTACTTCACTGTTCCTCTTTCTCATCCTCTGTATCCAACTGGCCACTACCCACATCTTGTCATTCCCACTCTAGGAGTACCTGGAGCACCCCTCCCTGTGCCTCTCATCCCCACTGCCAAGGATCTGACTCAGGCCCCATCTTCTCTCTCCCAGACGACGAATGAGAAGACTTTCGCAATGGGTTTCCTTGCCTCCTACCTCAGCCACGTCCAATCCAGCCTTCACCTCCTTGTTTAAAATTCTTAAATGAGTTTCCTTTGGCTCATATTCTTGTCTAATATCCCCTTACTCCAAGATGCTCATTCTCACCTCCCTCCCTGGCTTTGCAAGGGCTGGAACTTCTTTCTAGGATCATACCTCTTCCCTTGTCTCCCTACTCATACATCACAAGACCAACCAGATATTAACTCCTCTTTGGGGGCTACCCCAGATCCTCGACTCAGTCAGTCCCATCTTCCTCAGTCTTGTCATATCTCATCCAGTGCCTTTTCCACACTGTTCCGCTGCTCTATTTATATGTATTTCCTCCAATAAGCCAAGAACTTCTCAAATATAGACACTGTGTCTTATTCAATTTTGGATCCTTAGAATTAACCCATCGTCTATCATACAAGAGGTGCTCTCAAGCATTTCAAAAACAAAAAGGCACGGACGGTGCTGTCGTGAGGCTCTTGGTGGCTGTGATGAAATGGAAAGGCCAAATCACGTCCAGCAAGGTTCATTATTCCAGGCCTACTCCTCAGGGGACAAGAACCCTTTTGATCTCCGTCGCTCCCTCATACGCCAAAACAACAAAAGGGCACTTTTGAAAAATTAATAGTAGCAGGTAAATCAAAATGAGAAGATAGTGAGCAGTCAGAATTCAGCTCAGCAAGCATTTCCTGAGCACCTACGCCTTGCCAGGCACGGTAGCAGGGACGGGGGATAGATGGCCCCTATCTTCAAACTCAGTCTATCGCAGGCTGCAGGCACACAGACCACACAAGACGGTGCAGGGTGTGGAGTGGGAGACAGAGGCATGTTTAACAAATGTTTAAAGGCAATGCAGGTACCACTTCACATCCATTAGCATGGCTATTATCAAAAACAACTACTGGTGAGGAGAAACTGGAACTGTTGTGCATTGTTGATGGGAGTCTAAAATGGTTCAGCTACTATGGAAAACAGTGCAGTGGTTCCCCAAAAACTTAAACATAGATTTATCACATGAGCCAGCAATTCCACTTCTAGAATCTAACAATGTCATGTTCAAAAAGTTGAAAATAAGGACTCAAACAAATACTTGTACATCATAGCAGCATCATTTATTCATAATAGCCAAGAGCTAGAAACAACCCAAGTCTCCATCAACAGATGAATGGATAAAACAAACACACACACTGGAATATTATTCAGCCTTGAAAATAAAGGATATTCTAGTACCTTGAAGACATTACACTAAGTGAAATAAGCCATACACAAAAAAGATAAATACAGGGTGTGGGGGGGGGGAAATAGGTTTACAGTTGTGAGTAATAGGTTTACAGAGTTTATTCTTGTGTTATTATTTATTAATTATTGTATTTCTATACAAACAACTGTAAACCTACTTATGTTCCACCCTATATTGTATGATTCCACTTTCATGAGGTCACTAGGTTAGGCAAATTCATAGAGACAGAAAAAATAATGGAGGTTACCGGGGCCTGAAGGAAGGAAGAAAGAGGAGTGTAGTACCTAATAGGTACAGTTTCTGTTTGGGATGAAGGAAAACTTTCATTCTGTGAGAATGGGCTATAAGAGGGTACTGACAACAAGTTGCTGAGAAGTCATGATGTGTGACCTGGGCCCTGAGGGGTGAATAGGAGTTCACTGGACAATGAATCAGAAGTCTGACTAAGTCCTGAAGCTGCCACTTACTTTTATGCAGTTCTTTTTCCTCATCCGTAGAAGTGAGAAAAGATCTACCGTACACTCATGGTAAGGATATCATGAGATAACATGTCTGAAATGGTTTTATGAACTATAGGAGGATTCTCCGATATAAACTCACTGACAACAAATACTATAAAGTATAATTGTGGCCGGCAAGACCTTTATGTTTACATTGTATCAGTAGTGACCACCTAGGATATTTTCTAAAGTCTAACCATGAAAAGCGCTCCTTCAGTCCATGCAGAATGAAGTTAGAAAAGATGTAAGGGCACAGGAGGAATAAAGGTTAAAATGCAGGGTTTTGAAAGCATGTTCTTATTTTAATACATAAATATTATACAGCCATTAAAATTGAGAAAAGGAAGGTAGGAAGAAGAAATATGAGAAGACATTAAGTATTCTGCTTCCCTCACCTAATATATTATAAACTGCAGGTCTGGTTTATGACTGTGTGAATATACAGATACAAGAATGAGAACTAGAAGTAAAAATAGTTACTGTGCAAAAACGGGGGTGCCTATAGGTCACATTTTTCTTTTTCTTTTTTTTTCTTTTTTATGTTGTTTTAATGTTTTTTCAATAACAAATGAGAACAAGAAAAACATATTATAGTCCCTTTTTTTTATAGTTAGCATACAACAGTATGTTAGTTTCAGGTGTACAACATAGTGATTCGACATTTATATATCTTATGATGTAATTACCGCACTGTCTTAGTAACCATCTGTCACTCTTCAAACATTTATCTGCCGGTTTCTGTATTGACTACTTATCCACAGTCCCTGCCTCCACCAGTCTCCATGCTGCTTGGAGGCCCTGTACCTTTAAGCCCTGGGGAACTAGAGGGTAGCATTTGCTCCTAGCAATGACAGAAGCTTGCACAGAACAACAGGAAGATGCTCCGAGGTCCCTTCCGGGTAAAGAGCTGCTACCTTCTAGACAATTGTTCCTCAGGGCTCCAGGGGACACTCAGGGCAGGGGAAGAGTCAGCAAATTGTGTTTGGCCTTGGGCCCTGATTCCAAGGCTGCAGCTTCCAAGGCCCTCACCCTTCCTATTCTGAAACAAAAGTTACTGACTCCAGATGCTTGCAGCCCTCGTTTTGATTTGCTCAGATGCAGGCTGAATTAGTGCACGGGCATTATTCTTCAGAGCAGGGATCCCTCAACAGGCTCTCCCGACAGGAGCAGGCCATAAACTATTTCAGCGGCTAAGCTCATAACTAGATCAAGGAGAGAAACTGGGAATGGCAGGTTGATTTTATGTCCTCACACTATGTCTCCAGTCTGTCAACCTGCGGAACCAACAAGTTTGAGCACCCCTACCACACATCAGACGCCTCGGCCTGCAACCAGGAGAAACAGAATCAGAGAGACATCTCAATCTCGCTCTGCAGGTAGAAGGCCACCCTCCCAGATAGAAAAAACTTAACCCTGTAGCTATCCAGCTGCTTCCTTCAGCCCAGGTCTTTGATTCTTCCAGCCTCGGAGCCTCCATTCCCCAGGTGAAGGCGCTGAGGGTGGTTGTGGGGTTGTGTAGGCACGAGGGGGCCTGGCTGAGCAGGACAGTGGAGCTGGCCGCCAGCAACAGGCCCCCTCGCCCAGTCAGGTCCGGTGTACTCAGGGACAGCCGCCCAGAGCAGCGATTTCCAACCTCTTTCATCTCGTGGCACATAAACTAACGACTAAAATTCTGCAGCACACCAAAAAATATATTTTTTGCTGATCTGACACACAAAACATAGGTATAATTTTGATTCATTCACACCAGACAGCTATTGTTGTATTGGCTCTTGTCATTTTTGTATTTGAAAATCCAAGGGAAAAGAGGTCAGTGCCCCTGACTAAGTAGTCAGGTATTGCATGTTTTAAAAAATTCTTGCAGATACCGGTTGAAAATCGCTGGCATAGAGGAAGGAGCATCTTTCTCACAAACACATGGCTGCTCCCAAGTCACACTTCTAAGGGGCTGTGCCTGCCCGCGGTGCTTTTTTCTAATCCACAGAAAGCTCTGATGCACTAGCCGCGGCCCGCCTGAGAGCCATCCTGAACACCTCAAATCTGCCTGAAAACTGGACAGCAACTGCCCAGCATTTTTAAAAATGTTTTTATTGATTTTAGAGAGAAAGGAAGGGAGAGGGAGAGAAAGAGAGAAACATCACTCTGTTGCCTCCTATGTGCACTATGACTGGGGATGGAGCCAGCAACCTGGGTATGTGCCCTGATGGGGAATCAAACTGGCCATCTTTCAGTGCATGGGACGACACTCAACCAACTGAGCCACAACAGCCAGGGCCAGTATTTTACTTTATTTTATTTTACTTTACTTTATTACAGAAGTTCTTCGGATGCTGACAAACTACCCTAGACTTCATTTAACTTTCAGACCAGATTTCCCTTGTAGGTGCCACAGTCAAAGGTTCTTCTCTTTGCAAGATATCCAGTGGTTTTCCCTCACGGTTCCCACTGTGCTTGACCCCTGACCAGATGTCAGCCCCGACCTCCTTCTCCCTGACTCCCCTCGGATCCTCTTTCACTGACCACCCTCTCAGAGCCCTGCTTCCTTGCCTAGCACCTTCCTCCAGCCTAGTGACCCTTTGAGAATAATGTCATCATGGGTCTTAACCAGGCTGTCTGTGTGAATTCACCATTTTAGAACTATGTTATAGAGCCCTGAAACTACATGATAATTCAGGAATGTGTCTAAAATGATAAATTCCGTAGAATTAGAAATCCAGTTTCTTGAAGGAGTCATAGCCTTCATCTAATGCAATTTTATCTTTTACAAAGAAAATGAAGCAACCAGGGCTAGAAATGTTAAATGACTCCCAAAATCACACAAGTGTTTGTTGTAAAAATAGAATTAGGGTGCAGCCCTTACAATCTGTCCTCCCCAGAACCCGCTTTTATCCATCCACCAAAGGAGACCAAGCTTCTATATAGAGAAATTGTCTCTGATAGTCTCATGAAAGGCCATATCCAACAGACTGTGATAACGAAAGGATTGTTTGCATGCATGATTGTTAGTGCACAGCCGTCAGGAGACCTTGTCAGAGAACATAGTAAGAAAAGAGGCATTAGATGTAGACTTGAGAGTCCATTGACAGGTTTCAGATCCCTCCTCTGCCATTTCCTAGCTTTGTGACCTTGGGAGAGTGTTTTGGTTCCAGGAGCTATAAAATGGGTACAAGAAGAGTCTGACCTCAGAGTGTTGAGATGAGGATTAAATGAGACAATTTACGGAAGAAGTGTTTAACACCGTACTGCCATATAACCTAAAAGAGGTCCTTCTACCTTCTACTAGTAACCTCCCTAGACAATTTTATACACACGCCATGCCCAGATGGGTCATGCTAATGTGAGTCTGGGATTTGTCTCACTTTCGTGACTGCTGGCATCATACAGTTCATTCACAATGATCCAGGAGGAAAACATGTATTGGGCACAGCCAATAAATATAAAAATTGCTAAGTCGAGTTCATTTAAAAACCACATGGTAATTCCCTAGTAATTCTAGGTCAATTGCATATTAATTACCATCTTGTGATAGCATCAATGAGCCATACATTTGATACGGGAACCTGCAGCAGAGATTGAAAACTAAAATGAATTTTCTTCAACTGCTGCAGGAAATGATCCCTGATCACTCCATATCACCAAGGCTTTTCAGAAAAACCTCCTGTTATTGCTTCTTTAAAGAGCTCAGTAATTACCTAAAGTAGCTTCCAACAAAAGCTTCTTCTAGTGTAGGTATGTAAGGAGTAGCCAATAACATCTACCACCAGTGACCAACTATTCCTCAAATCCACTGGATCAGTCTTTTGAGATGACAAGCCCCAGCTGACTGACCTCTTCTGGGGCGATGGTTTAATTGGCTGCAAGTGTCTTGGGACGTTTCCAAGGTCCTTGCTGCCACCTCCTTCCTAGGCCTTTAGAAGTTGACTTTTCTACGTTTCCTGCATTGAAATGTGATCTCCAAAAATAAGTCATATGAGCCCAGCTGAATTTCTTGTAGAGAAATTATGTATAACAAGACGATTGGCAAGGTTATATCACTCCATGAAAGCTGTAATTTCCCTGCAATTGATTTCCTAAAGATAACTCACTGTTTGCGTGCAGTGAAAGCTAATTTAACAAGAAGGATGAGTCTCTTCAGAACACCTTGATTGGCAATTGTGATAAATTCCTATAATTACTATTGACTCAGAGGAGGATTTTCATTTGTTAAGATGTTGCTGAAATGACAGCCCAGTGATGGTTTTAAGAAGAGGAAATGGGAATACTACATGCTGCTCCCCTCTTCACAAAAGAAGCGTGGGGGGTCAACAGCATCACAGATATTTCAGAGAGTCCATGAAGACCCCTTTGAATCTCGGAGAGACACACACATCATACTTGGCATTTCCGTGTTGACTAAAAATTCTCATAGGAACCATAGTTCTTAGACCCAGAAAGTCTGGCTTGTTCTCTTAATTAACAAAGAAACAAAGTTAGGTCTGGATCAGCAGTTCCATAGTAGAGGCAACAAAATCTTAGTATTAATGTTAAAAATTGAATAATATTAAAAAAATCTAACATTAAGAAATTGGTAAAATCAATTAGTATAAATCCAAATGATATAATATTATGCAGTCATTGATGTGATTTATGGAGAGTTAAAAACAGGAAAATGACTACAACATGTTTTTAAGTATAAAACATAGGATGCAATGTTATATGTACAGTTTGAGCTCATATATATGTATATATGTATATATATACATGTGTGTATATATATATATGTGTATATATATACATACACACACACACACACACACACACACACACACACACATATACATACATACATACATATATATCAGGAAGGAAATGTGTCCCAATATGTTAACTGGTAGGTACTAGATTTCTAGGTGGTGGGATGAACAAAATAATAAGAAAAAGGGAAAAAGAAAGAAATTCTACTTTTTAAAAAGTCTACACTATAATAAGGGGTTAAGGGGTTATCCCTGATATCCACTTGGGTTGGCTTACTTAAGAAAGTCAAACTACAGAAATATCTATTTCCTAAATAAAAGATGTCCTTTGCTGTTTGGGAACTTTAACCATGACCATCTCAGCCATCCTTGTCAGCACCACCAAAATGCTTGCCCATAAATGTGTTGCTTATGTTTCTACATGACACAAACAAAAACTAAAAAAGACCTTTCCTTCCAGGGTTTTACAAGCTAAGATAGTCTCCTCTGACATAAAACATAGACTTTCTATATAATTTGCCATATAAATGTAAGGTATTACTACTATTGATCATAATTTTATAATTATAATCATTAATATTTTGAAGTGCTGTCTTGCCATTAACTCACTCAACTCATTCGATAATTCTAGGAGACACAAAGGATTATTATCCTAATTAAAGATGAAGAAACTATGGCTCAGAGATCTTGAGTAATTTGCATAAGGTCACGGAGCAAAGTAATTATTTAAATCCAAGCCTTCTGACAAACTCTAGGGCTCTTCCTACTGTACTGTATTTACGGTAAAATTTTATAAACTAGAGGTGCTTAACAAATTAGCATTTTGTGCCCGTGTATTCTTCTCCATTTAAAAACTGCTAACCAAATGTCCATACTACACAAAACAATCTACAGATTCAATACAATGCTTTTCAAAATCCCAAGAGCATTTTTGTTTTTCAGAAGTAGAACTACCCTACAATTCATAAGGAATCTCAAGGGACTACAAATAGCCAAAAAAATCTTGAAAAAAACGAACAATGTTGGAGCCCTCACACTTCCTGATTTCAAAATATGCTACAAAATTGTAGTAATTAAGACCCTGTGGTACTGGCATAAAGATAGACATACAGACCTATGGAATAGAACTGAGAGTCAGAAATAAACCCTTGCACGTATGGCCAAATGATTTTCAACAGTGGTGACAAGATTATACAATGGGAGAGGACAGTCTCTTCAACAAACGATGTTCAGGAAACTGGATATCACATGTAAATGAATGAAGTTAAACTCATCCCTTACACCATATACAGAAATTAACTTCAAATGGATTAAAGACCTAAACATAAGACCTAAAACTATAAAACCGTAAGAAAACATAGTGGAGCAGGCTTCAGGACATTATATTTGGCAATGATTTCTTGGATCTGACACCAAAAGCACAGGCAACAGAAGCTAAAGACAAATGAGAGTACATTTGTCTTAAAGTTGGTTTAAATTTTAAACTTCTGCACATCAAAGGAAACAATCACCAGTAAAAAGGCAACCTATGGAATGGAAAAAAATATTTGCAAATCATATATCTAATGGAATTTTAAAATTGTTTTATTGATCTTTACACAAAGGAAGAGAGAGAAACACTGAAGTGAGAACCTGCAACCTGGGTATGTGCCCTGACCAGAAACCTAACCCACCACGTTTTAGTGTACGAGACGATGCTCCAATCAACTGAGCCACACCAGCCAAGGCTAATGGGGTTTAATATCCAAAATATATAAGAAACTTCTACAACTCAACAACAACAGCAACAAGAAGACAATTTTAAAATGGGCAAATGACTTAAATAGACAATTCTCCAAAGAAGATATATGAATGGACAATGAGCATATGAACAGATGCTCAACACGACTAATTATGAGAGACATACAAAACCACAATGAGCTATCGCTTCCTACCCATTATTCTAGCAAAAGAATAAAAAATAATAAATATTGGCAAGAATGTGAAAAAACTGGAACCTTTGTGCACTGTTGGTGGGAATGTAAGATATGCAGCCATTGTGGATGTTCCTCAAGAAATTAAAAATAAAACTACCATATGATCCAGCAATTCCACTTCTGGGTATATATTCAAAATAATTCAAAGCAGAATCTTGAAGAGATATCTACATACCCATGTTTATCTCAACATTATTCACAATAGCCAAAAGTAGGAGCAACCCAAATGTCAATCAACAGATGAACGGATAAAGAAAACACACACACACACACACACACACACACACACACACACACACACCCTGGAATATTATGCAGTCTTTAAAACAAAGACTGGCAAAATAGGCCAGTCACAAAAGAACAGATACTGTACAATTCCATTCATCTGAGGTGTCTAAAGTAGTCAAAATCACAGAAAGAAAAAGTAGGTGGTAGCCAAAGGCTTGGGGGTGGGAGGAGTAGAATTAGAGTTTAGAGGATATAGAATTTCAATGTTGCAAAATGAAAAGTTATAGGTATTTGTTGCACTTCAATGTGAACATATTTAACACTACTAAAAGTACATTTAAAATAGTTAAAATGTTAAATTTAATGCCATGTGTTTTTTAACCACAATAAAAAAAATTGTTTATCAGTAACTCCTTATCAAGGGCTTTTGGCATTTCAAAAGCACACATATTTTTAGAATTCATTGTTAGGAACATTAAAAAATACAAGCAAATATGCTACTTTGCTTGCTCATCTAACAAATATGATTTTACTGAGATAAAAACCTCAAATGAAATTTTAATTAACTACCAACTGAATTCATTACATAATGACAAATTATGATTTTTTTTGTTTCTCTTGGACAAGTTTCTTTTTAAAAATTTTAATTGCAATCTAAAAAAACATAACACAAAATGTACCACCTTAACCGATTTTTAGGGTACAGTTCAGTAGTATTAAATATATTCACATTGATTTACAACAGATCTCCAGAAATATTTTATCTTTCAAAACTAAACTTCCATAGTCATTAAACAACTCCTCATTTCTCCCTTGCCCTAGCCCCTGGCCACCACCATTCTACTTTCTATTTCTATTCATTTAACTACTCCAAATAACTTACATAAGTAGAATCACAAAATATTTGCATAAATGACAAGATATATTTTTTAAATATGTGAAATGTTGCTTTGCATCAACTGTTAAGGAACTCACATGTTTAGCATTCTGAGAGATATGAAACCAAAAGACCATTCAAAGACCAGAAAGTACCCAAGCTTATTATACCCTGAAAATTTTCTAGAGGTGAGTTCATTTCTCTGCCTCAATTTCCTCATTTATAAAATAAGGATAATAATAATACATTCTTTACAGCATTTTGATGAGAATTACATGTGTCAATACATGTAAAGCATTTGAAAGAGTGGCTGACACATGGTAAGCCCTCTAAAAGTATCCAACGTCACTATTTTTGCACGCATTCACGTGGCTCCTGGTGGTCTGGTGCCTGGAATTTGAATGTATTCTCTCAGTATTGTGAACACACAATAAAGACATAACGGCCGCTTCCGGTCAAGATGGCGGAGTAGGTAAACGCGGTAGCACCTCCTCCCACAACCACATCAAAATTACAACTAAACTACAGAACAACCATCATTCAGAATCACCTGAAATCGAGCTGAATGGAAGTCCTACAACTACAAAATTAAAGAAGCACCCACACCAAGACTGGTAGGAGGGGAGAAGGCAGACGGGCTGGTCCCACACCCACGTTTGTGGATAAAAATCAGGAGGACACCTCGGCTGTGAAGGTCCTCCCTGAGGAGTGAGGGGTCCCCGTCCCACACCAGGCACCCAAATCAGGGTTCCAGTGCCAGGAAGAGAAGTCCCCATCAATTCTGGCTGTAAAACCAGTGGGAGCTGAGGCTGAGGCTGCGGCTGCTGGAGCCCCAGGCAGCTCCTATTAAAGGGCCTGCGCACGGACTTACTCGGATTTGTTCCCTGTAAGCTTGGAGGGGAGGCAGCTTGAGGGGCGCCAGAGACATACAGGGAAGAACTGAGCTGTTTGGCCTTGAGACGAGAGCTGGAGAGGTGGCTTTCTCCTGGGCAGACTTGCTGACAGAGGCTGATGTTCCTTTGGTAAGCCCTTCCCTGGGGCCACAGACAGCCACCATATCTGGGACTCCAGCAGACCTGGCTCACACTGTTTGCCCCACCCTGGTAATTCCCTGAGGCCCCGCCCCACCCAACTTTCAGGCCCACCCAAGCTGTTTCCAAAGGCTTTACCATAGGATTGGCCTGTCTTCGATCCTACTTCAGAGTTTCCTAAAATCTCTCAAACAAGCAGTATCTGGTCTCAGTGAGCCCCATACTTCTCCTTAAATGGCCCCAGGCCTGGCACTAGAAACAGCCAGTCTTGGTTCACAACTTGGCTTTTCCTGGGTACCTCCAAGCCCAGCACAAGAAGTAGCCCTCTGCAGATCACTTTGTAGCTTAAGCCAGGTGGCCCCGGATAGAAAACAGGCAGTGGCTGACCTTGCCCCAGAGCCAGCACAACCAGTGGACAGCTTCAGACCACATCGAAACACTACCACTGAACCACCTCCACAAGTGACACACTCAATGAGTGGACTCAGTGGGTACCAGAGCCCTGATGAAGTAAATCTTGCTCTGTGTGGTGGGCCCCTGCACAGCTGATCCTCCAAGGTAGTCAGAGGCCAGAGGTCGGTGGGCACAGCTAGTCCTTGCAGCTGATCAGCCTGACTAAATCCCTTCCACTGACGTGCAAACAGCAATCAAGACTCAATTACAACAGAAGGGCAAACAGTCCACACTAGGCATGCACCTGGAGGGCCCAGCTGGGGTGATCAGGGAGGCTGTGCCACAGGATCCTACATGACACCTACAATAATAAGTCACCCTACAAAGCCTAGGAGACATAGCAACTCTACCTAATACATAGAAACAATCACAGGGAAGCAGCCAAAATGAGGAGACAAAGAAACATGTCCCAAGTGAAAGAAAGAAACAAAACTCCAGGAAAAGAATTAAACAAAATGGAGATAAGCAATCAATCAGATGCAGAGTTCAGAAAACAGGTTATAAGGTTGCTCAAGGAACTTGGTGAGACATTCAAGAAACTTAGTGAGAACTTCAAGGAACTTAAGGAGACCTCCAAGGAACTTAGTGAGAACATCAACAACATCAAAAAGAACCAGTCAGAAACGAAGGCTGCACTAACTGAAATAAAGAATAATTTACAGGGAATCAATAGTAGAGTAGGTGAAGCCAAGAAGCAAACCATCAAATTAGAATATAAGGAAGCAAAAAACACCCAATCGGAACAGCAAAATGAAAAAAGAATCCAAAAAAATGAGGATAGTGTAAGGAGCCTCTGGGACTACTTCAGGCTTGCCAACATTTGCATCATAGCGGTGCCAGAAGGAGAAGAGAGAGAACAAGAAATTGAAAACCTATTTGAAACAATAATGACAGAAAATTTCCCTAACTGAAGGAAACAGACATACAACTCCAGGAAGCACAGAGAGTCCCAAACAAGATGAACCCAAAGAGGACCACACCAAGACATATCATCATCAAAATGCCAAAGGTTAAATACAAAGAGAGAATCTTAAAAACAGCAAGAGAAAAGCAGTCTGTAACCTACAAAGGAGCTCCCATAAGACTGTCCATTGATTTCTCAAAAGAAACTTTGCAGGCCAGAAAGGAATGGCAAGAGATATTCAAGGTGATGAAAAGTGACGACTTCCAACCAAGATTACTCTATCCTGCAAAGCTATCATTTAGAATCAATGGATATATCAAGAGTTTCCCAGACAAGAAAAAGCTAAAGGAGTTCATCACCACCAAACCAGTATTATATGAAATGTTGAAGGGTCTTCTTAAAGGAGAAGAGCAAAAATATGAACAATAAAATGGCAATTAATACATATCTATCAACAATTGAATCTACAAACAAAATGAGCATGCAGAACAGAAACAGACTCATAGATACTGAGAACTTTTCGTTGCTTGCCAGATGGGTGAGGGCTGGAGGAATGGGTGAGGGCTGGAGGAATGAGTGAAAAAGATGAAGGAATTAAGAAGTACGCCCTGGCCGGTTTGGCTCAGCGGTTAGAGCGTCGGACTGTGGTCCAGAGAGACCCGGGTTCGGTTCCCGCTAGGGGCATGTACCTCGGTTGCAGTTTGTCCCCGGCCCTGGTTGGTCGTGCGGGTGGCGGCCACTCGATGTGTCACTTTTGCGTCGATGTTTCTCTCTCTCTCTCTCTCTCTCTCTCTCTCTCTCTCTCTTTCTCTCTCTCTCTTCCTCTCTCTCCCTCCCACTCTATCTGAACAAAAAAAAAAAAAAAAGAAGTACAAATTGGCTTTTAGACTGATGAACCTCAAAGGGAAGGGGGGAGGGAGGGCGGGATGAGATTAACCAAAGAATTTCTATGCATATATGCATAACCAATGGACACCGACAATAGTGTGGGAAAGGCTGGAGAGGGGTGGGATTGGAGAGGAGGGGGTTAATGGGGAAAAAAGGGGGGATATCTGTAATACATTCAACAATAAAGATGAGTTTTTAAATAAGGCATTATTCAGTAGATAAACAGAATCAAGAAAAGAAAATATATAAAAGAATCGCATCTACAGCTGAAAACTAACAGAGTGGCTATAGACTAGCACAATAAATATTTCCAGACTGTAATCTCACTAAGATGTAGCCACTGACATTCTTTTGTAAATATAATTAAAAGCAGTAGCTTTATCTTCACCTTGGGCAAGCATTTAACAAATCCTTACCTCTGGTTTTGAAATAGACACCCAGGAACTTATAACTCTGCCATCGTATGTGCCTGCTCTAGAGAAATATTGAAAATGTAAAATGATTGTAATAGCAATGAGAGTGGTCTTTCTCTTCCTAATGAAATTCTAAAGAGCTACAGTGCTACAGTCTCCTGTAATGCAAACAAGCATTTCTGCCTTGGCTGATTCATCATACAAACTCAGCCAACCATAGCTGAACAGGGATTGTGGCCAGCAATGCTGCCACCTGCTGTATGGAAATGAAATCGTGCTTCTCCAAGGGAAATAGTAAAAAATCCATGACATGACAAACTGGTGCTGCTGGGTTTAGGTGAATAGCTCTGTCCTGCCAGTGCCTCAGCACATCATTGAAGTAGGTTACTCTTCTACCTAGCTAAACTCACCTGGTTGTTGGCTAACTTACCCCTTCACTCACCAACTTGCCCCATTCTACAATAACTTGGCTTTCTGTTTTCTTTCATTTTATTTACTCAAGATGAATTACTTAATGCTGAATGCTGTCTGTAGTGTCAGAATTTATAACGATGAGATCCAGGCCTCATGTCCCAAGATAGCCTGTGTACAGGGGAGCAAGATAACAGGTGCACAGCAAATCTCTGTTTTCACTGGGAACATAAATATGCACACCTCACATAGCTCCTCTCAAGTCTTACATATGTGCACACCCAGGCATACTGACTAGGAGACTATTTTTTAAATGTAGACACAAGCGCTGGTTACTTTGGCTCAGTGGTTAGAGCATCAGTCTGTGGACCAAAGGGTCTCGAGTTCGATTCCAGTCAAGGGCACATACCTCGGTTGCAGTTTGATCCCTGGTCCTGGTTGGGGTCATGCAGGAAGCAACCAATTGGTGTGTCTCTCTCACAACGATGTTTCTCTCTCCCTCCTTCCCACTCTATCTGAAAATTCAATGGAAATAGTGAGAATTAACATAAAATATAATAAAAATAAATGTAGACACAAAAAAATATTTATTTAAATATAAACATGTCCACACCAACTTACACCATACACAAGAATAAACTCAAAATGGATAAAAGACTTAAATGTAACTCGTGAATCCATAAAAATTCTAGAAGAAAATGTAGGCAACAAAATTTCAGACATCATACGCAGCAGAATTTTCACTGATACAACACCTAAGACAAGAGAAACAAAGGGAAAAAATGAACACATGGGACTACATCAAACTCAAAAGCTTCTGTACAGCAAAAGAAACAACCATCAAAATGGAAACGGAACCCACTATATGGGAGACCATAATTGCCAATGATGCATCAGATAAGGGGTTAATTTCCAAAATATATAGAGTACTCATACAATTCAACAAAAGGAAGACAAAGAACCCAATTAAAAAAAGGGCAGAGGAACTAAATAGACACCTCTCCAAACAGGACATACAAATGGCCAAAAGACATATGAAAAAATGCTCAGTGTCACTAATCATCAGAGAGATGCAAAGTAAAACAACTGAGGTATCACTTCACACCTGTCAGAATGGCCACCATCAACAAATCATCAAACAACAAGTGTTGGCGAGGGTATGGAGAAAAGGGGACTCTAGTACACTGCTGGTGGGAATGCAGACTGGTGCAGCCACTATGGAAAACACTACGGTGTTATCTCAAAAAGTTAAAAATTGAACTGCCATTTGACCCAGTGATTCCACTTCTAGGAATATACCCTAAGAAGCCTGAAACACCAATCATAAAGAATATATGTACCCCTATATTCATAGTAGCACTATTTACAATAGCTAAGATCTGGAAACAACCCAAGTGTCCATCAGTAGATGAATGGATAAAAAAGCTGTGGTACATGTACACAATGGAATACTATCCAGCTGTAAGAAAGAAAGATCTGTTATCCTTTGAGATGACATGGAGGGACCTGGAGAGTATTATGCTAAGCGAAACAAGCCAAGCAAAGAAAGACAAATATCACATGATCTCACTTATTTGTGGAATATAATGAACATAACAGTCTGAGGAATAGGGTAGACCCAGAGACATGGAAGTAGTGCACAGACTAACAATCCTCAGCAGAGGTGGGGGGGGGGATAAACCACAGAACTTATATGCATGTATGCATAACCAATGGACACAGACAAAGCTGGGGATGGGGTGGGGGGGGATGGGGAGAAGGGTGTCAATGGGGGAAAAAGGAGAAACATCTGTAACAAAAACAAATTAATAAAAATAATTTTAAAATAAATAAATAAATATAAACATGTCCAGACTCTCCCTTGCTCCCAAAGTGTACACATAATGACCTAAGCACAATTAAGCAAAAGAGAGATGAAGCCAGATTTCAGGAAACATATGGCATAAGCAAAGTTGATCTTCAGCATTCTGTTCACCTTTTGGAGATGTATTTTCCCTTTTCTCTTGCTTTCCATGCCCATAACATCTTGAGCCTTAGATGTCCAGGTTATCCTTTTGAGACACTCAAGAAAGCATATTGCAAAACCTGGGACCTCCCAGACTCGAACCTTTCCTGATTCCTCCTTGACCACCACCCATCACCACCCCATCAAAACTTACTATCCTGGTTTTCCACTCTTGAGTGATCTGGTTAATTATTTCTGGCAAAACACATAAACGGAGAGCCAAGTTACTATGGCTAATTATTTAATATATTCACTATCCTCAAACGTTTGCATGTTGACATAGGCTTCTGTCAACCCATAACTTAATTAAAACCATGAATGAGTAACTGGCAAAAATGTAGGCACCATGAATATTGACAGAGCAAGTAGGGGAATATATAGATCGGTCAGATGAGAAAAAACTTTCTGTGACAGCCTTTAAATAAGAGTAAATGCCATCTACCTGTAAACACAAACCTCCTAAGTATCTCTGGATACCATTCACCAGAGAAGAGAAGTTCCAGGTCCAGCGTTCACACACTCTTTCCACAACACCATAGCCTCCTTATACCCACACAGTGGCTCGGGTAGTGAAATGGGCTGACTTGAGGGCAAACATAGATCATTGGTGGCATGAAACATCAGGTGAGTGCCTCCATCATTTGGGGTTAATGTTCCATAACTTTTTCCTTGAGGTTCCATGCTAAAAGTGGGGGGTCGTCCCAATATGCCAACTTGCTCCTTTTAAGCGATGTATCCCATCCGGCTGAAGCAGCCCCTGTAAGAAAGGACATCCAAACTTTAATAGGAAAACTATGTAGAAGGACCCCTCGTCAAATGATTTTTCCTTACAGCTATGGAGAAGTCAGTTACATGGCATCTCTTATCAAACTCATATTATAGTGTGTAATTTCAGAAAGTGCCTTCCTAAACTCAGAGACTGATATTATTGGCATTTTCGTGCTTAATATTTTCCCCTGGTAAGGAACCATTTGTTCAACAACTTGGGACAGATAAGGATAGGATTTCTGTAAGATTTACTATGCGGTTAAAATAAAGTCATGGGCACTGAGCTTTAACCGTGGAGCCTCGGGTGCTGCGAAGAGAGCATCCCTCACAGACAGAAATACTTCAGAGGACAACAGCACGGATAAGGGAGATGTGAAATCCAAGGGGTGGATCTGGGCAACAATCTGTTAACATTTATCTGCTGTTCACATTCTCTCTGGTTTTGCCCCTGAGTTCAATGAAAGCAGGAGAGTCTATGTCAATAGTGCAAGGCATTTATTATACATGTGCACATTGACTTCAAAACACTTCGACTTGGTGTGATAACCTATTTCCCCAATCCCCATCAGTCTAAAATGTAAAATTCCAGAATCCTACCTCACAGTCATGGTAAACGGTTGACTTGTAGCACCCACCAGAGAAATCACAACCCACTGATAACGTCTCTCCTTCAGGGGTGCCCCATATTTTTTAATTCAGTCTTGACTACAAAATATAAGTGAAGCCAAAGGCTACAAAATGTAATTAGCAGTATAATGAGAACCCTTGAAAAGAACTGGAAGACTGTTGTGGGAGATTTGAGAAGACAGAGTATTCAACTAAGCATTCCATCTTGTTAGATTTGAGGAAAAGCTTCGTGAACATTTACATACAACATATCATAAAATTTAAGTTAAGTGTAGATTAGTCTGAATCTTGTTAGCATAAAGTAGAATTTCTGTCTAAGAATGTTTACTAAGAATGGCAAAGAACTTTCTTGTAATCTTGAAAGATTTGTTTTAATACTCCCAAAGACTGCTGACTTATAATTCTGATACCATGAATATTTCTTATAAGAAACCACATTTATTAAAATGTTTGCTGTAATAAACTGTTAAATCACTTAGGTTGTAAACTCTTTGTATCACAGAAGGCTTATTTTAACCACCTACTCTGTGACAATTTACTCAATTTCTACGATCTCACTGATTTTCTACTTACGTAAGTGAATCGGCATGCCTTGTTACTCAAAAACACATTGACTTCAGGCTTTTCTCCCTGTAGTGTTTTGCAAACAAACCTTTTGTGTTCTAAAAGTTTTATCTCTAAAAAAGAACTTAAATTATTTCTGGGTTTTTTTGTTTTTTTCATTATGGCCTATGTTACTGTTTTGGAAATATTCCCTTTAGTCCTCAAACTAATAAAAATATATTGATCTGGGCCCCAAGGCTCAGGCAACTAGATTCCATTTTATGTAGGCCCCTTGGTTAGGCGACTAAAAGACTCCATTTTATCACCAATAGACATTCCTCGCTATTCTTCCAATAATAGGTTAATTACCCCTAGACGGGAAGGAATTTTGCCTAAGATTATAGTTACCCCATGTATTGGGAGGCATTTGCAGTTTCCTGAGGATAGGTATTTGCAAGTACTTGTGTTGTCGGTGAATAATGCTAATTTTGACTTCTGTAATCTCTATCACTCACACTATTGTACTGGTTCCCTGAGGGGAGGGGGGCAAAAGGAGGAGGGAGTTTTTGTCTTTAAAATGGGACGAGCAAGAAGAATCGGGGCTGTTGATCTGAGGGGAGACTATGCCCTCCACAGCCCGCCAGCGAAATAAAGTGCTCCTTTACAATTCAGCTGTGCGTCTCTGGTTATCTCGCTGTCACGTTACAACAATATCACTCTGCTCCTGATATGGGGTGGGTTCAACCCAACCTAAAATACTGGGTAATCAAGACGTACTTGTTGAGCATGGAAAATATAGCCCTGAGAGAGGAAGGGAGAGAGAGAGAAAGAGAGAGACACTGCCCTGGCCAGTTTGGCTCAGCAGTTAGAGTGTTGGCCCAAGGACCAAGGAGTCACGGGTTTGATTCCAGACAAGGCCACGTACCTGAGTTGCAGGTTCAATCCCTGGACCCTGTCAGGGTTGTGCAGGAGGCAACCAATCGATGTGTCTCTCTCACATTGAGGTTTCTCTCTCTCTCTCTCTCTCTCTCTCTCTCTCTCTCTCTCTCTCTCTCTGTCTCTCTCTCCCACACATACACATTCCCCTCCCTCCCTTCCACTCAATCTAAAAATCAATGGAAAAATATCCTCAGGTCAGGATTTTTAAAAAAGAAAGAAAGAGAAAAACATCGATCAGTTGCCTCCCGTACACACCTCAACCAAGGATCAAACCCACAACTAGGTGTGTGCCCTGATTGGAATCGAACCCACAACTTTTTGGTGTAGGGGGCGATACTCCAACCAACTGAGCCACCCAGCTGGGCTCAGAAGCTGGTTTTTAATTCTACCCATGTTGAGATATATTATCAATAATATATTTTATATACTTTATATATATCATATATTTAAAAACCAAGAAAAACTTTAGAGCAAGTGTTGAGCCTTCTGCCCATCTAGGTGAAACATCCCAGATGATGCCATCAGAAATTAGCTCTCCATCTCTCAGCCTACAGTCAGCTCCATCAGCAGGGTTCAGGTGGTCGTTTCTGGTAACTGCAGGATAATGTCTACCTAAGTCTAAGTTCAACAGGGAAAATAAAAGAGTATTTCTTTTCTAGAGCTCCTGCATAAATCCTGGGATTAACTATGATTTGACCAATTTGAGATCATTGAACCAATCACTGTGGCCAGGGGATAAAGTTTGCCAATTGGCCAGACCTAGGTCATATGTTCTCACTGACCAATCACTGGACCAGGGATTGTCGGGACCACCTACGACTGTCAAGCCTTGGTTCCATATTCTGCTCCTGGTACGGGGTGGGCTCAACCCAAACCACATGGCCTGAGAGTAAAGACAGTTTGTGCTCCTGAAAATAGAAAAGGAAATTTAAGATATTATTGTCTTTTTTTTTAAGGTGGGGGAGGGGGAAATTAAGGCACCCAAACCAAACCAAACAATTATCCACAAAAATTGGGTAGTGAGTGGAAAGGTAAAATTTCTCTTAAGTTGAATAATGCCATTCAGAGCCACAGTTTGACAATCACCATGAGGTCTCTGGGCTTAATGCTTTATTCTAATATTCCAATAATGATCATAATGAGCATTTTGGTAACTACCATAATGATATAGAATAGATTATTTCATGATACATTGTCTTGTTTTATATATATATATTAGTCTTGACAATTCATTTTTACTTTAAACTTTGTCATACACTAATTTTTGATCCCTCACAAAGACTGACAATCATATTCTTCTCTCCTTTAAAATATTCACGCTTCGGCAACACATATACTAAAATATTCATTTTTTGGCTCAAAAGAAGAAAAAAATCTGAACCACTCTAACACTATAATCAAAGGTGTATTGGGAGTATTCAAAACCTAAATATGAAAATAAAAAATAAATAAAAAAGAGAAAAAAATAATAAAATAAAACCAAACTTAACCATGGCCCGGGCCGGTTTGGCTCAGCAGTTGAAGCATTGGCCCGTGGACCAAAGAGTCGCGGGTTTGATTCCAGTCAAGGGCATATATTGGTCGGGGTTGTGCAGGAGGCAACCAATCAATGTGTCTCTCTCACACCATGTTTCTCTCTCCCTCTCCAGCCCACTCTATCTGAAGATAAATGGGAAAATATCCTTGAGTGAGGATTTAAAAAAAAAAATGAAATGAAATGAAACCTAACTATCAACATAAAACAATTCAGTAGAATATATGTGGCAGAATATTTTGGGGTGAGAACGACATCTAAATAAAACTTCTTTCTTATTATACCAAAAAGAAGGTTGATTTTTAATAAAGTACATCACGGGCAAAGTCAGCAGATAAGAGAAAAGACTGGGGAAAGGTATTTGCAATGTGTAAAACCGGCAAGGAAATATTTTCTAGGATATACAAAGAACTACAACTCAACAAGTAAACATAAGCACTAATAAAATCCATGTGCAGTTCACAAGAGAGGAAACTCTGAAAGACCAACAGGTGTATGAAGAGACATTAACAGTCAGAGACGTGCAATCTAGAAAAGGAATGTACCACTTTGCCATCATTAGACCAAGAGAAAGCTGAAAGCTGGGGTGTCACGGGGTGGGCATGTGGGATGCCCTGCCAGTGAAGGTAGAGACTTGTTTGCACTGTTGTTTGGGGAGGTGGCGTATCAATCGGGGTCCAATCAGGAGAGAGAACCCACGCAATGATTTGAGTAGGAAAATGGAATATAAAGAAGGATCAGTTACAACAGGGTACCAGATGTGGCATTGGTTAGGGAGAAGTAAAGAGAACTCTAAAGTGGACAAGAACAGCACCTAGAAGGAGTGGCCATGCCCCTCGCACTGAGATAGATTGCTCAAGGGACAGCGGTCTTGCCCTCCTCCAGAGCTGGGATCCAGCCCTTGCTGGAGAGGGCACGGCTGTGGCTCGCTCTGGTGCCATGTCTGAGTAACTTGCTGGAAATCCACCCTTTAGAGCAGCGGTTCTCAACCTGTGGGTCGTGACCCCTTTGGGGGTCGAACGACCCTTTCACAGGGGTCGCCTAAGACATAACAGTAGCAAAATTACAGTTATGAAGTAGCAACGAAAATAATTTTATGGTTGGGGGTCACCACAACATGAGGAACTGTATTAAAGGGTCACGGCATTAGGAAGGTTGAGAACCACTGCTCTAGAGTTTGCCGGAAACTCTCCCTCTCACTGTGCTGGAAAAGCTGTTCATGGGAGGTGTCTCCCTGGAAACCCTTCACCACAAAACCGCATGAAGGAGGGTGCTGGTGAATCCCGTGGGTGCTGCTGGGCGCCGGGCACTGCGGGAGCAGGAGGCATGCTGTGTGAAACTCCCTGACGGTAGCAGGGCAGTCCTGGGAAGCTGCTGGCCTCTGGGTGCTGCTGCCTGCCCTGTGCTCACTGCACGAACCCGGCACTGAGGAGCTGCCTGTGCTCAGAAGCCTGATGAAGGATCACATCAGAGCCAGGAAAGATGCCCCTCTACCTCGAAATGTCTGTCCATCTTCCTCTACTGACAAAGCTTAACATTGTGTCAGCTGGAAAAGAAAACTATTAGAAGGGCCCATATTCATTCCTTCAGAGCAGGCAATAGACTGATAACAGGCAAGACCAGGAGTGAAAGATAATCAGAGCATCACTGTGGCAGTGGGTACAAACTCCCACATGAAGCCTGCTGATGGAGTGACTGTAAAGACAAGAGATGGAGAAGAACTGATTTCTGATGACATTGCCCAAAGCCGGCTTTACCCTGGGATTTTTCAGCCAGATGAGCCCATAAAGTCTTCCTTTTGCTTAAGTCCGTTTGAGGCGGGTTTTGTGTTGTCTACAACCTAACCTACCACTTAGAATCAAGTTAGAGGCATGATTTACTCATCTTTCCAAACCATATATTTCCTATTGAGAATGGCTGAGCAGGGGGCGGGACTGAGCTCTCCCTGGTGTGCATTCTGACCTATCACAGATCCCCACCTGCAGCTCGCCAAGGTCAGTCTCGGGCAGAGTTTCCCCAGACTTGGATTCGGGAGGATCTAAGCCCTTCACCTTGGAGAAAAGTTAAACATTCATTTTAAAGTTGTTTCTTGGTTTTTAAACTTCTCTTCCTGTTCTCTCTCTCTCTCCTCCTTGTTTTGAAAATAAAGAGTGAAAGAGCCCCTGCCAAGAAGGACATTAAATAAAAGGAAACCTAAAAAAGGCAAAGAGGGGGAAATCAAAGTGGGAAATGCAGTGCAACCAGCAAAGCCTTCATTAGGCTCACAACAAAGGCAAGTTCAATTTCTTTCTTGCTGACATTAACGAGTTTGAAGTCAGTCCAACATAAAAGCCAGGCAAATCTGCTCGCTCTAACTGGGGTCCCAGGATCTCTGCAGCTGCCGGCAAATTGCTTAATTCTACGAAAGGTCATCTTTCTTGATTGGTTTTCATTCCTTTCTCTGTCCAACCAATCAAGTGCTGTCCAAGCAGATGGCTCTGAGCTGGTCCTGATGGGCCAGGTCAGCAGCTGCAGCCTCACCCCGGAACTCATCCTCCCTTCCCATCACAAAAATCTTCTTCCCAGAGTCACTCTCTAACTAGAAACCATAGGGGCCCCGTTGATATTTCTTGAAAAATAAATGTTACTGCATAAACTGTGCATAGCACTATGGCAAAGGCTGGGAGTAAAACAAAGAAATGTGACCCAAGGAGTAAAGTGAAAACAGCTTACACAATATTAAAAAAATAATAATAAGCAACAGTTGATATAACCTGACGGCAAGATAACAAGAGACGCACGGCCGAATTGTAAAGGAGCACTTTATTTCGCCGGCGGGCTGCGGAGGGCATAGTTTCCCCTCAGATCAACAGCCACGATTCTCCTTGCTCATCCCATTTTAAAGACAGAAACTCCCTCCTCCTTTTGCCCCCCTCCCCTCAAGGAACCAGTACAGTAGTGGGAGCGACAGAGACTACAGAAGTCAAAATTAGCATTATTTACCAATGGCATAAGTACTTGCAAATACCTGCAAATACCTATACTCAGGAAACTGCAAATACCTCCCAACTCCTGGGGCAACTATAATCTTAGGCAAAATTCCTTTCCGTCTAGGGGTAATTAACCTATTATTGGAAGAATATCGAGGAATGTCTATTGGTGACAAAATGGAGTCTTTTAGTCGCCTTAACCAAGGGGCCTACATAAAATGGAATCTAGTTGCCTTAGCCTTGGAGCCCAGATCACAGTCAGTAGCAGGACTGAGATTCAAACTCCCATCTTTATATCCAGAGTTCTATATTCCGTTAACGTGATGTCTGTCTGGGTAGAAAAGAGACCCCCCCCAAAAAAAAAAAAGAGGGATCAAGCCAAGAGATAGAAAGAAAGAGGTGGTGGGGAGAAAGAATTAAGCACAGGATAATTTGTAGGATTTCTTCCACATGGCAAACATTAAACCAGACCTCTCATGTTATATTTTATCTTATTCCTCACAACAATCTGAAAGGTAGTATGGTTGACCCTATCTTTACTGATAAGGATTCCAAAATTCAAAGAGGCTAAATACTTTTTTCAAGGTTATAAGACTTAGAAGTGTCAGAGCTAGAATTAAGACACTTCCATCCAATTTCAAAATCCACACCCCATCAGTACAGGTCAGAGCCTCTCTCTTCCACTCAAGGGCACCAGAGACCTAGATGTTGCATTCGCTTTACAATAAAGACCTGACATTGTGCCCATTCTCTACTACATTTCTTTAAATTTTAGAAATGTTGATGCAAGTATGATTTAATTGGAGAGAAACAGATATTCATTTAGGATCTACTTTATTCTGGACAGGCGTTCAGTCATTCAACAGGCATTTACTAAGAGCCAGGCACTCTGTTAGGTCCTAAAGATGCAAAGATAATTAAAACATTCCCTCACAGAGCTTGGAGACTACTGCAGAAAACAGATAAACAGACATCCACGACATCGTGTGCTCACTACCCTCTAGTTTAGAAGTGCATACAGGCTGCCAAGGGAGCTCAGAGAGAGGGAAATTAGCCTAACTGGGTGACGCAGAAAGTCAGGAAATAAGTTTTGGAAGAAATGATGCATGAACTGAGTCCAGATGAGTGGGGCTGGGAAAGTGCTCCATGCAGCTCAGAGATAATGCAGTGCATGCCAAAAGAAAGTTAGCATTCAGTATAGTTTAGGGAACTGTCAAGCGATGATGGGTTTGGATAATGTGACAGCTAGGGGCTTTAGGGTTTACTGTGAGTGACATAGGAAACCAAAGAAAGTGTTAATCAGGGAAGAAGCAGAGTCACACCTGCATCTGAGAGACTGCTCGGTGATCACGCACTGTGAAGAAGGGCCTGGAGGGAGCCATACCTGAGAGTGAACATGGTTTAGGGATTGGATTCCTTTCTGAGCTCCGCCACTACTAGCCATGGGAGTTTAAGAAATTTACTTAATCTCTCTGGGCCTGTTTCCTCCACGTGGGGATAGAAATACAGCAGATGATGGAAACCCTACCCATGTGAAATACAGCACATGAAAATTCCTAGTGCAGAATCTGTGTCTGTGTCCAAATTTCCTTTCTATGAAGGGCTCAATGAAAGGTGACCGCTATACTCCAGTATGACAGTATCTTAACTAATTATATCTGCAACAACCCCGTTTTCAAATAAGGTCACATTCTGAGGTACTAGAGGTGGTGCTTCAATGTATGAATTTAGGAGAACATACTTCAACTCATTAGAGGAAACAATAAACCCTTTAAAGACTTGGCTTGTTTTCAAGAAACAGAAAGGAATTAGAGAGCTACTATCCCCCTCTACAGCCTTATTTGTCTAGATAGAAACTCCAAGTAATGAATTTTAGCAGCTTACAAAGGAGAGTTGTGAATTGAGTCCCCTTAGCACACTGACCTGGGGACTGCCGTCCCTGGCTACTGATAAGACCAGTGCACAGGACACTATTCAAATGGGCAAGTTCTGTAGAGACACAAATATCTATGGGGCTTGTTGGTCTAGTTGAATTCATTGTCTAAGCTGAATACTTGCAATTTACCTAAACTCCTTCGCACAGAGACCAAATGGAATTTGCGCTGCATATTTCTGACTAAACAGTTACTCAGCTGGTGATCCATCACCAAGAGGCTGGGTGGGGAGGGCAGCGGGGTGACCACACTGTGCAGCCTGTCCCCACCTGTGGTGGCCGCCGAAGGTGTCAGCCGACAGTAGGTAAGCCTCTGCTTCGGGCCACCACGAACGACTTCACTAGAACTCTGCCTGCTCTCAACACCTGTCTTCCTTCGACCTTTTTTATTTTAATAAAAGCCACATTCTATCTGGCACTGCAAAGAACATGCCTCCTCTTCCTCTCCCCTCTGTGAATCTCTTGCTCTCTAGAAAGGTTACTCCTTTCATAGTCAGACAATGTTAGCATCAGCTGCCGCTGGCTGCCCTTTTCTAACGTAAATTATCATTGTTCACTGTGATAGGGTGTACCATTTCCCCAGCTCTTGCGCTCTCTCCCATCCTTTTGATTCCTTTCCTTTTCTGCCTAAACTTTTGCCCTTCTATGCTCACCCCACCACCACACTGCCTCAGTCCTACACACACACACACACACACACACACACACACACACATGTTTATACATCTCTTACCTATAAAGGCTCAACTTGGCAGCTCCGGAAAGGAGGGGGACCCTGTTGCATACAGCTTTTGTGTTCCCATTTAGTTATAAACGGATTGTAATAGATGCCACTGGGACATTCCAAGCCCTGCCTCAAAGCAGAGCTGGAGTACAGAGGCTTTTCCAGTCAGACCTTTTCTGAGCGTCGCAAGGCCCCACGATTCAGCCACAAGCACAGGCACAGGCAGAATCTCGGGCTCAGTCTGCACAGAAAGGTTAATTAGGGAATGATCGCAGGTTCTATTCAAGTTCCTCGCAGCAGAGCTAAGCTTCTGGCCCAGTAATGTTCATTGGTATCCATTACCTAGTGCAATATTAGAGAACACCTCTAACGAAACCTCAGTCAAAGACTATACTGGGTTGTATAGATAGCAAAGCTGGGAAACTGCCTCCCACACCCAGAGGTGAGGGGCTGTCCTAAACCCCACATCAATATAATAGAGGGGGCCCGGCCGGTGTGGCTCAGTGGTTGAGCATTGACCCATGCACCAAGTAGTCACCGGTTCGATTTCCAGTCAGGGCACATGCCCAGGTTGTGGGGCAAATCCCCAGCTGGGGGCATGCAGGAGGCAGCCAATCGATGTTCTCTCTCATCAGTGTTTCTCTCTCTCTCTCCCTCTCCCTTCCTCTCTAAAATAAATAAAGAAAAAACAAATACAGTTTAATACAGGGGGCTGGGGAGGAAGGTGAGGCTGTGATGGGCCCACTGGTACTCCTGGGGCCATCATCTGAACCCACCTCCACAACCCTGAGCCAAGCCACCGAGGTTCCTTCCCAGCGCCATGCCCTGACAAACTCTGGATGGAGGCAAATACTGTGTTTGGTACTTTCCCCAACCTTTTGCTCATCTTAGGGGCCTCCAACACTTCTACACTCCAAGCAGATGTGAACAACTGCCAACTGAGCCTGTCAATTTCAGTGTCCTAGTGAATCACAAACAGCAGGTGTCCAAACTAAATTCCCATCTCCCCAACTCCACCACACCAGTCCTGCCCCTCATGTCTCACGGACCCCCTCCTAAATGCTTTGGACTGTGTCCCTTCTCCCTCCTGCCGCCTTTCTCAGGCCTTCCTTGCCCATTTAAGTAGGATTATGCAGCAGTGGGGTAGGCATTTGAAGTAGGGACACCTGAGCTCAGATCTGAGTCCTTCCACTAACCTGCCAAGTGGTTTTGAACAAGGCACTCAACTTGTTAGCTCCAGTTTCCCGTCTAAAAGAGGCTCTAATTCCACCTTTTCAAGATGATGGGAGGGCTACATAAGGCAATCTATGTAAAGAAATGTTTATCAGTCTTTTACTTCGGAATTCTGTTCCGGTGCCTTTCACATGATTTTCCATATGAACAGCGCCCCCTGGGGGACAGCAATCCCGTGGCCAGCCCTTAACGACATGAAATGTAAAACTTTAAGATTTATTAAAAAGATGAAACAGCTTGGAGGGACCTGGAGATTATTATGCTAAGCGAAATAAGCCAGTCAGAGAAAGACAAATATCACATGATCTCACTTATATATGGAATCTAATGAACAAAATAAACTCATGAATAAGAGAACCAAAGGCACGGAAACATGGAACAGACTGAGGAATCCCAGAGGGCAGTGGGGCAGGAAGAGATTAACCAAAGAATTTATATGCATATATGCATTACCCATGGACACAGACAATAGGGTGGTGAAAGCTTGGGGTGGGGGAACCGGGTGGAGGGGTGCAACGGGGAAAAAAAGGGGGGCACATCTGTAATACTCTCAACAATAAAGATTTTTTAAAGCTCTATTATTTCACATTGTACTTAATCTGTGATATTTAAGTTATTGTATGTACAAAGAATATTATTTTAGCTCTATATATCTTGAAAGATTGTATTAGAAAGTTTATTTTAATATAATTTTAACATATTTATTCAAGAAATATGGATTGAGGCCATGTTGTTTGCTAGGCACTGTGTTAAATCAAAAAGCCACTTCTTGACTTATTCTCAGTTAGCATGTGATATGTCATTTAATTTAGCTTAAATTATTAATGATAAAAAATATTTTCGTTGTCAAAAATTGTAAACTGGCATCATATCATATTGGAGACTGAATTTATATCAAAACATCTATTCAAACCAACCCTACATTAAGCCATCAAAGCTAGGCCAAAAAAAAATGTCTTTACTACCTGAACCTGAATTCATTTCTTTTGCATTAAAATATGAAGGGTGCCCTGGCCGGTTTGGCTCAGCGGTTAGAGCGTCGGCCTGCGGTCCAGAGAGACCCGGGTTCGGTTCCCGCTAAGGGCATGTACTTCGGTTGCGGTTTGTCCCCAGCCCTGGTTGGTCGTGCGGGTGGCAGCCCCTCGATGTGTCCCTTTCACGTCGATGTTTCTCTCTCTCTCTTCCTCTCTCTCCCTCCCACTCTATCTGAACAAAAAATGAAAAAATGTCCTCAGGTGAGGATTAAAAATATATATATATATATGAAGGGGTTTAACATGTATATGTTTTCTTTTTAATTGACAAGATGAGAGAAGATGATATCTGAGAGTACTTCTCTGCAAATAACACATTCCGAGCATGGATAGCATTTATTCCCATTTAATGAAGAGGAAAACAAGCATATAAATATCACTCTATTTCCTCTTTTTAACCTATAGTTTAGGCCAGAGACAGTCAATGTGTCGCTAAAACATTTGATGAGCAGAATATGACTTAAACTGACAATAAAGATCTACTTGAAGAGAATTTACAGAAATGTTTTCAATTTCTACTCCTAGTTTGTTGTTTTAAACCTGTGTTCCTTACACTTCCTTTCTTCAACCAGTGACACACTATAGGAATATATTAGATAATCATTGATAGAGAGCAGAAATCAAAGGCGCATAAAGATTCCTATGGTAGCTGCTGGTACTCGGCTGAGCAGTCTCCCATCTGTCAAGTGGGAGAGTCACAAGCCAGTCATTTAAAACAGACTCAAGATCTCATGTTGCTCCCTCTGTAAAGGGCAAAAGATATCCAAATATTATTATGTCTACTTGTTCACAGTAGTTGAAATCTACTACTGCTGCCTTTAGTGATGTGGTCAGCCTGGAACACCTTTGCTAAGCAAGCACCTAAGAGCTTTCAGCCATTCAGTAAGTGCTCTGAGTACATCCCATCGCCTGAGAGATCATCCGTTCCATCCATTCTAAAATCTAAACGGGATGCTATTGCTTCTGCTTAAAACCTGTCATGGGCTCTCCGGAGATTTGGAGATGAAATCCAAATCCCTTTGCAAGAAATATACAACACCCCACACAACCTCAGTGCAGGCATCCATCCGTGCTTTTTATAGATACCATTCCCTCGTGTACTTCTCTGCCTTTGCTGGAATGTGTCCCCCACCCCCTGCTGAAATGTTCCCCCTGCTTTTCACTTAGCTAACACCTGCATATCCTTCTAAATTTTCAAAATTCATTCTCCCCAGGAATCTCCCTGACCAAAATATCTGCCTTTCCTCCACCCCAAGACATGGCCCATTTTTTGAAAATTCATTCACAACACCATCCTAATCCTTGCCGTAACACTTAAGGTAACTGGCATGTGATGAGGGATGCCTCCTTTCTCACCTTCCACTCACCCTTACTTAATCACTGAGCTATGTGGGAACAACCAACCCCAGAATCTCAACGGCTGAGGACCACAGAGATTGCTCTTCCTGCTTGTCAGTGGAGGGTGAGCCGTAGCTTTGATCTTTCTCTTCTAGAGTCTAGGTCAAAGGAACAGTCCCCTTCTGGGACTTACTTACCCCTTGGCAGAAGGAGAGAAGCAGGAGAGCTGGGGAAGCATTCTGATGGTGCCTAACGCTCCTACTGAGAACTGGCACACTGCTCTTGGACATCAGATTGGCCAAATCAAATCGCAGGGCTCAGCCTGATGTGGGCGAGGCGGAGAAGGACACTCCTCCCCAGGCAGGCGTGGTAAATCTCATGACAATGGCAGGGATGTCTCCTCTTACAGGGAAGGAAAGGGGAAATGATCAGGAACAGTAATGCAATCTGCTACAAGTGAAGAGCTTTCCTCTTCCATCTTCACTGATAGAAATTAAGTCCATGTAGGGCTGTGCGGTGTGATGAGGCAGAGCCCACCAACACCCATGTCTGGGTAAGCAAAAGTTCCAGTTCTCCCATTCTTTGTGTGTTGAGCCCCAAGGGCTTACACCTTTTATTTTTAACTTTCTTTTTCAATTATAGTTGACATTCACATTATTTTGTATTAGTTTCAGGTGTACAGCATAGTGGTTACACAGGCATGTACCTTACAGAGTGGTTCCCCTGATATTTCAAGTACCCACCTGGCACCATATAGACAAGTGGATAAAAAAGCTGTAGTACAGCCCTGGCCAGGTTAGCTCAGCTGATTGGAGCATCATCCCATGTACCCAAAGGTTGTGGGTTTGATTTCCAGTCAGGCAATATACCTAGGTTGTGGGTTCAATCCCTCGTCCGGGCATGTGCGGGAAGCCACCGATAGATGTTTCCCTCTCACGTTGATGTTTCTTTCTCTCCCTCTCTCCCTTCCTCTCTCTCTAAAAACCAATAAAAACATATCTTCGGGTGAGGATTTTTTTAAAAAACTGTAATATATATGTATACAATAGAATATTACTCAGCCATAAAAAAGAATGAAATCTTACCATGGGTGACAGCATGAACGGACCTGACAGTGCTACGTTACGTAAGTCAGGTCAGACAGAGAAAAACGAACACCATAGGATTTCACTTGTATGTGGGATTTAAAGAACAAAATAAATGAACAAAGCAGAAACAGACTCATAAATTCAGAGAGGGGCTCACATCATTTTCTTTTCCTATTCCCTCTTCAAAACTGCCAGCTCTGTTTTATTTCATAGGATTCTATTCCCTGCTTCTCCCAACTTACTGTGTAAGCATCATTGTTCTCTTCCAACTCCTTTACAGTTACCAAAAAAACACGCAAGCCCTTCTCCTATTCTTGCTAAGCAAGAATATAAACAGAGCAGTGACAAAAATGGCCCAACAGCTAAGGGCCAATGAGCCCCTGAAGTCTCCAGTCTTAACCCGCCTTTCCTAGCAGATACGCGGTAGCTTGGAAACGCCTTTGTCAAGACAGATTCTCCCTCCCCCTTCAACCTCTCACTTCACCTGTCTTCTGGCTAAAGACCTAAAACATAAAAATAGTTGGATTTCGTGTGAAGCTAATAAAACATAAGCTTCAAAAAAAACAACAAAGCCCTGGCCTGTTTGGCTCAGTGGTAGAGCCTTAGCCCGCCGACCAATGAGTCCTGGGTTCGATTCCAGCCAAGGGCACGTACCTCAGTTGCGGTTCGACTCGGCCCTGGTCGGGGGATCTTACGGGAGGCAACCAGTCGATGTGTCTCTCTCATGTGGATGTTTCTCTCTCTCTCCCTGTCTCTCCCTCTCTCTCTACCTGAAGATAAATGGAAAAATATCCTCGGGTAAGGGAACACAACAGCAACAACAATAAAATCCTAAGCTTCAGGGTTATTTTCCTGGGCTGCTGGAACAAAGCACCACAGACGTAGTAGCTTAAAACAACACGTATTTATCCTTTCACGATTCTGGAGACCACAAGCTGAAACCAGTATCCCTGGGCCCAAATCAAGGTGTCTGCAGGGCCCCACTGCCTCCCGAGGGGCTAGGGGGCATGTGCCCCTTGCCTCCCCGGTGTCTGGTGACTGCCAGCATCCCTGATGTGTAGCCATGGCACTGTAGTCTCTGCCCATAGGCTCACTGCCTGTCCTCTTCTGCCTGTGTCAAATCTCCCTTGGCCTCGTCTTCTGAAGATACATGTGGTTACTTTTAGGGCCCACACAGATAATCCAGGATAATCTCCCCATCTCAAGATTCCATTTGAAAGACAAGGGGATATCACAGTTCCATATACTCATGATTCCTTCCTGTCCCCAAACCCAAATGTCATGTACATCAAAATGAAAAAAAATCAACAAATAACCAGGAAACACGGACTCCTGCCTCCTTAGGGTACTTCACATGCAAGTGCCAGCAAATGTCAGGTTACAGGGAGGGAAAATGAAACGTGTGCTTTCAGATTCTCTCCACCAGGTGGCGTGCGCTGAGCCTTTAAAAAAAAATCAAAAAAGATTTTGCAGAAGTGACTTGTATTTCCTTCCAAGTCATATAGAAACTTCGCTTTCCAGGAATGTGAGGCTAAGCACCCCCAAAAAGGAAACTGAATTCAGGTCCAAGATTATGGAAGTATTTTTTTTGGCCAGACTTCTGCCTTCGATTTTCCCTCTGGAATTATCAGTGTTGAATGGGAAGCTGTGATGCTCCCAGACCCTTCCTGATCCATAAATGGCTGTTAATGGTGATTACCACAGGGAAAGGGGGATAGGGGGAGTCCGAGAGGGTAAAGGGGGGATAAATGGTGATGGAAAGAGACTTGGAGTGATGAATATACAGTACAATATACAGATGAAATATTATAGAATTATACACTTGAAACCTATATGATTTTATTAACCATTGTCACCCCAATAAATTCAATAAAAAATAAAAATAAATAAATGGCTGTTGAGCTTCTCAGTGTTTCCTTCATGTCCTTAAGTGTGGGTGGGGGAAACTCTTAAGAGGTAAAAGTTTACTGCTCTTATGAATCTGAAATATTCATGCTTGAAACAGAAGGGCTTGCCCCAAACCTTGGCTTATACCTGGACTTACACCTTGTCATGTAAAAGTAGCATTAAGGGGCTTAACAATTTAGAAACGAAGAAGGGACACTGGAGTCAGAAGTCTTGAATTTCCTGGCTCCAACTCTTGAAACTGTGAGACTTGTCCTGACCCGGTGGCTCAGTTGGTTGGAGCATCATCCATCATCCCGTACACCAAAAGGTTGCAGGTTTGATTTCTGATCAGGGCAGTATAGGAGGCAACTGATCAACATTTCTCTCTCACACTGATGTTTCTCTCTCTCTCCCTCTTTTTCTTCCTCTCTGAAATGAATAAAAAACATATTCTTGGGTGAGGATTAAACAAACAAAACAGCCCTGGCCGGTCTGGCTCAGCAGTTAGAGCATCGGCCTGCGGTCCAGAGAGTCCCAGGTTCAGTTCCCGCTAAGGACACATACCTGGGTTGCAGTTTGTCCCCGGCCCTGGTTGGGTCGTGTGGGAGGCAGCCACTTAATGTGTCCCTTTCACGTCGATGTTTCTCTCTCTCTCTCCCACTCTATCTGAACAAAAATGGAAAAATGTCCTCAGATGAGGATAAAAAAAAAAAAAAAAAAAAAACAATAACAAGAAAAAGGAAAAAGCACCGCGAGCCTGGCTGTAGTGGTTCAGTTGGTTGAGCATTGTTCTGTGCACTGAAAGGTTGCTGGTTCAATTCCCGGTCAGGGCACATACCTAGTTTTTTAGTTCAATCCCCGGTTAGGGCATGTATGGAAGGCAACCGATCTGATCATGCCCCAGAATGATGCAATTATTGATGATTGTTTGGATAACCAAGTGAGAAAATGTGTGAAATCTTAAAGCTTGAGAAACTCAACATCACTAGTCATTAGGGACATGAAAATCAAAATCACAATGAGATACCACTGGACACCCATTAGAAAGGCTATTATCAAAATAAATAATAGATGTTGGTGAGGATGTGGTATTTTTCTAAGTGACTGTATTTGATGATTAAATTGCATTTTATACACACACACACACACACACAATCACAAGGCCTTGCACATAACTCATTCAAATCACAACTCAGGTGTATCGAGTTTCTTCTGGTCCATTTGATCCTCCCAGCAATCCTCTGAGGGACCCAAGAACCACGGCCAAAACACCTGCTGTTCCTGCACAATATCTTCCAGAATCCCTAGGTGCCGACTATCGCCCAGTCTGAGGCAGAGAGGACAGGAACAGGAAGAACACTGTGAAGGGGAAGAAATTAGGAGAGACCACCAGGTGAGTGAGTGACCTCTATGCCAAATACGTTATGTGTGTTCTTGATCCCTCCCTGAAGCCAAAATCCTGCCTCTGCGTTCTTCCCAGATCCCTCAAACAGAATGAATTCCCCTATATTTGTTATTTTCAAGCCTCTTTAAGACATTTCTACCATCTGCCCTCATATAAGGGTTGTATATGCCTGTGTCTCGTTTAGCAGCTTATGAGGACCTAAAAGGCAAAGGCTTCTCCCTTCCCCTCCCTTCCCTCCCGTCATCCCGCCTTCCCTGCACCATCTGCTATAGTTCTAGGAAATGTTTGTCATGCCCACTGTCTAAGCTTGCTCCAATTTGACAGCAGAGTGGCTTTACCAAGTATTTTTCTCTATGAACATTGCTTTTCATCTGTCTCATGGACTGTAATTTCAGCTGTTACAACTCTTCTCCCTCCCTCAAGACGTCCACACATCACCACCACAAAACCCCAAACACAGGCGCACACTAACCCTGAGCAGGATAAGAAGTGGAAACGGAGGAGACTATGTGAAGGAAGGCACTTTGAAAACAGCCTGGATTCGGGCTTCGTTTCCATATGACGTCAGACTACGTTCCACATATAAAAATGATTAACTAATAACACCAGTTCCTGTTTCTCCAGGAGCTAGCCATTGTCTTTGTAGAAGGCTCCTTCACTGTAAAGAGCTCCCACTGCAGAGTATCTTACCCCTTTGACAAGGTAAAGTCAGGAAGCTGCCGTTGATAATACTTTATACATAGCATCTCATTAAATTTTACATCAACCCAGTGAAGTCCTTCTCCGTCTGGCTTCTGCTCACCTTCTAGCATCTCTCACTAACCTCCACCTAGCACACTAGTCTCCAGCCAGGCAGAACTTTTCCACTTTATCTGAAGGTACCAGTTATCTCTTATCTCCAGTTGTCCATAAACGGTGTTTCTTCTGCCTGGGACCCTCTGCCCCGTCACACCAACCACTCCCAACATCCTTCTAGTCAATGTCAACTCATTTTCCGATCTTATCTCAGCAGTGTCTTCCTCCCGAAGACCCCCCATGCCACCTCCACACTCCCAAGACTTCGCCACCTGTCCTTCAAGATCCCATAGGGCCCAATGATTGTCTCCATGGTGACACTAATCAGACTCCTAAACTGAAAGTGGGTGTTGCCTGTTTCCTCCACTACGCTGAGAGGTCCAGGAGGATAGAGACCGTTTGTGTACCCAGAACCCCACTCGTGATCTGGCACATGACAGTCATTATGCATGATGATCAGTCAACAAACATCTCTTCGATGGCTATGATAGGTATCACTTTCCTATAGTTCATACCTGAGGAGGCTGCAGCTAAGGAGGTTTAGGAGCCACAGACTGTGCAAGTAAAACACCTAGATTTGGGCCTGCATCCTTCTAGGTCAACAGCCCACACAACAAGCAAATTCCTCCACTCGAGTGTGTGAGAATTTGAATTAATCAAGGACTATTCAAAAGGAGTCCTCGGTTCTTCTTTTATTTTACCATAACGCTCCATCAGAACTCCCCTCACTGTCCAGTAAAAATCCTCACAGCTTACATGTACAAATATAAATCAAAAACAGGGGCTGTGTTTATAAGGTGGGGCGTCAAGGGAAGTTGAGGGGGAAAGATGGCATCTTCCTTTTCTAATAGTTTCTCTCTCTCTCTCTTAGAATTGCATATGTTTTGAGGGCCTGAAGTCAAATAATAAGTTCAAGTACTTTTCTGGAAACCTTCCCTATTTGTTGATACTTAAAAAACAGCCAATACAGCCCTGGCCAGTTTGGCTCAGCGGTTAGAGCGTCGGCCTGCGGTCCAGAGAGACCCGGGTTCGGTTCCCGCTAAGGGCATGTACCTCGGTTGCAGTTTGTCCCCGGCCCTGGTTGGTCGTGCGGGTGGCAGCCACTCGATGTGTCTCTTTCACGTCAATGTTTCTCTCTCTCTCTTCCTCTCTCTCCCTCCCACTCTATCTGAACAAAAAATGAAAAAATGTCCTCGGGTGAGGATTAAAAAAAAAAAAAAAAAACAGCCAATACAATGGACTGGTTGAGTTGCTCACCGGATTACTCTCTGCCTGGAGCTATGGAGGACTTTGGAGTACCTGTAAAAGCCACAGTTACATGTCAGGATAGGGGCATTTTCATAAGAACTGGAAGAATTTTCAGACTTTGAGATTTCGCAGGGGTCCCTGCCAAAAAGTAGCCACATTTTAATTAGAATCCCAAAGTGATCTTAGTCCTTATGTAGTTATCTATTACCATGCAACACACTACTCCAAAATTAAAAGCTTAAAACAAACAAAAACTTATTATCTCACAGTTTCCATGGGTCAGAAATTCAAAAGTGACTTAGCTGGCTCCCCCTGGCATAGGGTCTCTCATGATGTTACAGTCAGGATGTCAGCTGGGGCTGCAGTCATTTGAAGGCTCGACTGGGGCTGGGAGATCTACTTCTTAGGTTGCTTACTCACCTCACCTGGATGTTATCAGAAGGCCTCAGCTCCTTGCTGGCTTTTGGCAGGAGGCCTCAGATCCTTGCCATTTCGGTATCTCCATAGGGTTGCTGGAGTATCTTCACTATGATTCTGACACCAGTTCCAATGTTCGGGTTCTTTTCCCACACCAAGCAATTCTCTGACACCAGCTTGGTGTTCTACAATTCAATTCAGTTCGAGCACTGTCTACCTGGAGATGGCATCAGAGCCCACAGGTTAAGGCCTCAGTCCCATAAGACCATCCCCACCTCAGATGCCAATCACATTCTGGGTTGTCACCTGTGCTTCTGACCATCTGGCAATAAATTGGAGGTTCCCACTCCCAGTTTATCACAAAGAATATTAAAGGATATGAGTCAATAGGAGGGAAAAGAGACACCTAGGCTGAGGCATGGGGTAGGGGAGCAGAGCCTCCATGCTCTCTCTGGGTGTCCCACTCTCCCTACACCACCTCATGGTCACCAACCCGGAAGCTCTCTGAACCCTGAACATCTGGGTTTGTTGAGGCTTCATTACAGAGGCGTGATTGATTAAATCATTGGTGGCTGTTGGTGATTGAATGCAATTTAGTGACCTGTTGAATGAGGTCCAGGAGGAAAAGGAACCAAGGGAGGCTGAAAAGATTAGGCTTCAGAATTAGGCAACTTGAAGAAAGGGAGCAGCATCCCTAATGAGACAGAAAGTAGAGCAGTTGGGATGGAGTGCATTGGGTTTGAGTGCTTGTAGGATAAAGACTTAAATCCTTCATTGGTGTGGGTTCACTGGGCAGAGATCAATTTGAATTAATAGAAAACTAAATTATAACCTTTATGTAAAAAATGATTGTGGGGTTTTTTTTGTTTATTTTGCTTCGTTTTCTTTTTGTTATTAGTATTATTTCTTTTTTGCCCTGTTTTGTTATTTTTACTGTCTCCTATTTGAACTGCCTTACAAAATCTCCTTTTGGAAACATACTTTATAATTGTTTGAATTAAAATGGTTATTTCCAAATGTTTGGAGGTACTAGAAAACTTTTCCTGCATACTTTTTATTTTTTATTTTATTTTTATTTTTTTCTTCCTCACCCGAAGATACTTTTCTACTTATTATCAAATAGAGTGGGAGGGAGGGGGAGAGAGAGACAGAGAGAAACATCGATGTGATAGAGCCACATCAACTGGTTGCCTCCCACATGACCTGACCAGGGCTGGGGACGGATCTCAACCACGGTACGTGCCCTTGACCAGAACTGACCCTGCAACTCATTGGTCTGCTGGCCAATGCTCTAACCTCTGAGCCAAAAGCCAGGGTTCCTGCGTACTTTTTAAATATCCCTTTTCTAAGACAAATATCATATGATCTCACTTATTTCTGGAATATAATGAACATAACAGTGTGAGAAACAGGGTAGTCCCAGAGACGTGGAAGTAGGGTACAGACTGACATTTGCCGGAAGAGGGAGTGGGGGAGGGGAGCGATGAACACAGAACTTGTACGCATGTACTCATAACCAATGGACATGGACAACAAAACTGGGGACGGGGCAGGGAGGGAGGGGGAGGAGGGTGTCAATGGGGGAAAAAAGGAGAAACATCTGTAACAAAAGTAAATTAATAAAAAATAAAAATAAAAAAATAATAATAATAAAATAAAATAAATATCCCTTTTCTAATTGGTTACCCAAAAATGCCTTCACACAGTGAAATACTTGCAACCATTTTAAATGGTTGGTATTCACAAATATTTAATGAATGGGGATATAGTCATAAAATATTCCTCAGTGAAAAAGAGCATGTTACAAAATAGCATGTACAATATGATTCTAATTTTCATAAAAACGTGTGAGGATCTTTACACAGGGAAAAAATGGAAAGCAAAACAGCAAAATATCATTCTGTCTCTGACTGTTGGGAGTTTGGAATGATTTTTTATTTCCTTATTGTGCCTTTATGCATTTGCCAAATTGAAAACAATGAATATTTAATCTACTAGAGTTAAAAAATTAATATTGTTTCCAAATGTTTTGTCTTATAAGTGTATTCTATACCTACAGTGGCAAATCTTAAAACTGAAAATAAATTCTCCAAATCAGCAGAAGTTATCTTTGGATTGTGGGAATAAGAGTCCTCTGGGTTTTTTTATATGTTTTTGTTTTGTTTTGTTTTGCATTTTTTTCCCATAGTGGAACTGTTTATAATTAGAAACAGGTTTTTAGAAGGAAATAGATTTATTTCCTTGCTCTGTCTCAGCCAAGTTCACTGTCAGGAAAAGACCTCCTTCTAGTCATTTGCACCTCAGTGTGAATTTGACACCTCTCCCTTGGAGGTATTTATGTTCCCATTATGCTTTCTAATTAGGAGGAAATGTGTGTTCTGTAAAGTTCAGGTGTCATGTGGCTTAGCCCACCTCCTGCCCTACTAGACTTTCATAAATAACCTCGCTCTGTTCTCAGAGGAGATCCCCTCTTCCTGATCTGTGCGTCTCCTCCAAGGTAAGTAGCTCTGTGTCCACAATCGTCCCCTCCGATCACATTTCCTCCTAGTTTGACTGCAGTGTTCCGTGTGAGACTCCTTGGCGAGCAAAGCATGTCAGCTGCAGGAGCTACTTATAAGAAAAGCCAGAGCAACCTCCAGTGGCTGGAGAGGTGACTTCCTCCTAGGTTTCTGTTTCTTTCTCCCAGCCCCAAGCCCTTTCTTCTTGCTTTTATCTCCCAGTTGCTCTACCCCTACGACAAATCCCAGAATGTCTGAGGCCATCCAATTTCAAATATCCTGCCCCACGACCCCCTCACGTACACGCATGCTATTTTTTAAATATGTTTTTATTGATTTTTTTTTTTTTTTTTTTTTTTAGAGAGAGAGGAAGGGGGAGCGAGAGATAGAAACATTGATGTGAGAGAGAAACATCAATCAGCTGCCTCCTGCACGCCCCCTACTGGGGATGGAGCCCAAAACCTGGGCATGTGCCCTGACCAGGAATCAAATCGGGACCTCTCAGTCCACTGAGCCACACTGGCTGGGCCTGTCACACCATGCATTCTGGTTCTTGGGCCAGAAAATGTGGTCACCATGGACGACCTCCTTAAATTATCCCTGATAGTTCCCTCACTTCTTTTGTGCCTACTTTCATGTCAAGTAAGACATTATGCATGCACACATAAATGTGAACAAAAATAAAGGAATGAACAAACAAACAGTCTTTAAGAAGGAGGGCTTAGTATATACTCTGCACACTGTGGCATCATAACAATAGCTGCTTGCTGAGTGCTTGCTGGGAACTGATGCTGTGTAAGTGACTTACGTGCTTTTATCTCATCCAGTCCTCACAGCAAATCAAATCACAGTATAGATGAGCAAATTGAGATCTAGGGATTTTCAGTAACTTGTCCAGATCACTCAGGGAGAAAGCCAGGAGTCTGGGAAAGGTTTCCTGAGTTTCACCATTCAATTTGAAAATAACCCCTTCAATTTGCATTGCACTTTATAGGGTATGTGTTCGTGGTCTCTGAGCCTCACAACAACCCTGTGATGTCAACAGGGGCTGGTAGAGATATTCATTTCCCAGCTACAGGTGAGGAACTAAGGCTCAATGAGATTAAGTGAGTTGCCACAGACAGTGAAAAAATGCCTGGTGCCAATACTCAAACACTGTCTTCCTTTGTTGCCAGAGAAATCAGGGGGCAAAATTTCCCCGACACTTGTGGGAGTGGGGTTCTTGTAATACCTTCAGAAAATGAATTTTCTAAGACTCGCACAGGAGAATGAATGGTTTTTGTTGGCATGGAGTTATATTCCTGAGGTTGTAAAGTCCCATGTCCCTTAGTCCAGTTCTGAAAAGGGGGCAGCTGTGGATTCAGCAAAGCTAGAAGTAGGGCCAGTGTCCAGTTTCCTCTCCATGGTGAAGCTGGGTCCAGCAGAGCCTCAGACTAGATTCAGTCCATTGTATGGAGTCTGCATGGCTGTGGGCCACATGGCAAATGCAGGGCGTGGGAGCCCCAAAAGCTGGGAATCTCCGAGAGAAGCGAGAGGAAGAGGTAAGAGAGTAAATTTCCTTTGTCTAGGGCAGGGGTGGGGAACATCCAGCCCTCAGGTGGTATAAGGCCCCCGAAATCATTTGGTCTGGCCCTGCCAAGGTAACTGCAGGCGGGACTCAAAATTCAATAAATCTAGGAGGTTTTCTCATAGCAACATAAATTGATATTAAGTGAATCATAATAATAACGTAAATTTTGAGGGACAAACAAGGGATGTCCATTATGGGATAAAGAGGACTCATACCAGTACATGACAGGACAGACACATATGCTTCTCATCAGCAGCCCGCAGCCCATCTGCCTGTATTGCGGTGACTCAGAGGACAGTCAGTGCCAGGCAGGCTGGGAGTGTACATGTTGCGAAAGTGTTAACACACTACAACGATCTGGTGATGATGACACAAGATGCAACGAGATGATTCCTTGCGACGTTGATGACCTTTCCTCAGATGACTGACGACGATGTTGTCATAACTTCTTTTCAACACAGGAGATAACTCCAATCCAACCTTTAACCACAGGTCCACAATCAACAATCCTTGCGAAAACTAAATCACAGATGAAGATTGAGGAAATTACAGTACACAGAAAAGACCTCAAGAGCTGATGATACGAACGTTGGATATGTTCCAAATCCAACATGCAGGATCAGAACAGCGATCAAAGCAAAATAATCTTGTCGCTGGTGACACACACACCGGATAGTCATTAAAACTTAAGTGGTGTGACATCCTACAAATGGCGACTACAAAGCAAAGAAAAGTTGATGCAGAGTGTTGATCTTTCCAAGAGAAATGGACAAATGATTATTTTTTTGTTGAAGTCAAAGGCAAACCTGTGTGCCAAGTTTGTGGTAATGCATTAGCAGTAATGAAAAAAGCCCATCTGGAGCGTCATTACAGCTCAAAACATGCTAAATTCAATGAATTGGGAGGCCAAATGCATCTGGATAAAATCAATGCTCTTCAGTGGAGTTTGGAGTCACAACAAGCCATTTTCACTAGGCCTCCTTATGACAGAGACAGCCTTATTCAGATGAGTTATGTAGTGAGCGAGCTAACCGCAAAGAAGCTGAGGCCTCGTGTAGAGGGAGAGTTGGTGAAAGTGCATGGTGGCTGCTGCGGAGTTGTTAGCACCAGACAAAGTAAAATTGTTTCAGAGGGTTAGTGTGTGTTAGAACCGTCTCAGATCAGATTACTGCCTTAGCACAAACTGATGGATTCTGCAGGAGATTTCCAATTTTTCACTGTGGCTTGTGATGAGACAACAAACATAACAAATACGCCCAACTGGTCGTTTTTGTTCATGGGATAACTGCAGAGTTTGACACGTGAGAGGAACTGCTGTCCTGGAAGCCATGCGTGGCACTGCAAGAGGTGAGGACTTGTTTGAGAGACTTGTTTTATCAATGAAAAATCTTGAGCTAACATTTGAAAAGTTAAATGGCCTTACTGCAGATGGAGCTCCAGCCATGGTTGGCTCGCAAAGAGGGTTAATGGCCATTTGTCAAGAAGGAACTGAATCGTCTCCGTCTTGATCCAAGTGATTTAATTATATGCCACTGCATCATACACCAAGAAAGTTTCTGTGCACAGTCATTGTGGCTCAACAATGTGATGTCAACAGTAGTGTCATGCATAAATTTTGTCAAAAGCAGAGGGTTTAACAGCTGCCCGTTTAAGGAGTTACTGAATGATCTTGACTCTGAGTACGGTGATCTTGTTTATCACTGTGAAGTGCAGTGGCTGAGTCACGGGAACATGCTCATGAGGTTTCACGAACTGCAGGATGAAGTCGAGCAGTTCATGGAGATGAAGGGAAAACCTGTCAGGGAACGCAATGGTAGCAAGTGGCTGTGTGATTTAGCGTTCATGGTGGACATTACCGAGTACCTCTCAGAGCTGAATGTCAAGCTGCAGGGCCCCGACCAGCTTCTCAGCTACCTGCTTTCAAACATGAAATCCTTTGAAGCTAAATTAAGGCTGTGCAAAGTGCAACTCTGAAAGGAATAACACAGTGCATTTCCCCACTCTGGAAGGACAAAAGCCTTCTACCACACTTGAATATGCTGTTGAATGTGCGAAACTAATTGAGGCATTTAATGAAGGATTCAAGGATGTGAAAAGTAAACAAATGAAACTGAACATCTTTGATACACAGTTCAATGTGGAACCAGCTGATGTGACTGATAACCTACAACACGGAGTCATTCAGCTGCAAAGCGATGATGAGTTGCTAATAGCTAGGTACAACAACCTCCCACTGCTTGAGTTCTATAAATGTTACATAAGCACTGATGAATTTCCCACTTTGAGGAGACATGCATTGAAATATGCATCTGTGTCTGGAACAACTTACTGCTGCAAGCAGTTCTTTTCAAAACTTACCATCGCAAATAGTCGACTGTGCTCCAGACTGACTGACGCAAACCTGGAAATGCAGTTTTGAGTAGCAACATCATCAATACCAGCTGACATCACACGCCTCACCAAAGAGAAGCAGTTCCAGCCATCATGTTAGGGGTGAGTTAATTGTTTGACCAAATATAGCAGGCTAATTTTTTTTTTAATCCTCACCTGAGGATATTTTTTCCCATTGATCTCCCGATAGAGTGGGAGGGAGGGAGAGAGAGAGAGAAACATCGATGTGAGAGAGACACATCGATTGGTTACCTCCTACATGACCCTGACCAGGGGCTGGGGACCGAACCACAACCGAGGTATGTGCCCTTGGCTGGAATTGAACCTATGACTCTTTGGTCCATGGGACAACGCTCTTACCACAGAGCCAAACCAACCAGGGATAGCAGGCTAATTTTTAAGTTCATAATTTTGCATGGCCCACGAATGATGTTATAAATATCCAAATGGTCCTTAGCAGAAAAAAGATTCCCCACTCCCGGTCCAGGGAATTATGTATCTCAGATTTCATGCTTTCAGTGTCCACACCTATTCTGGCCACTGATTTGTTTCTAGGTGTGACTGACAAGTAAGCACCTTCCACATCACTCAGACCTTACTGGGTATGCATCTAAACTGCCTTTGTCCAGTCCCTTCCCCCATTGATCAGGGAATAGACCTGGAGTGTTAAACTAGCTTTCTGACTAAGCTGTATAAATGGCATGCCTATATTATCATCTCCCCTTGCTCCTTTCCTGTTAAATCATAACCAGATTATTGTAATGGTATCACCTTTATGTATTTTATTTTATTTTAGTCTTTTTTTTTTTTTTTTTGAGAGTACATTTATTAAAGCCAAGGACAGTAAAACAAGAAAGGGCTTAGGATAGAGAAGCAACAGGAGAGAGCCTAGGTGGGGCTGCTTGGGCTCTCTAGAAATGTTATAGAAAAGTGAGCCACACAGGGCTGTGTGGACTTGTTGGTGGTGGCAAGAACTGCAACAGGTGTTAGACCAGTGGAGTCAGACCTGACCAGCAACCTCTGTACACACTTGAGTTCTGATCAGGAAAGGATTCAGAGCCAAGACAAACTACAAGAGAAAGTTTATTTAGAAAGTCACAGAGGTAGAAGAAGTGAGCAATGGAAAATATGGGCTCAGGAAACAAATTACAGGGGCAAAGAAGTGCCCTTGGAGCTTAGTGGGGAGAGAGAGAGACAGAAAGAGAAAGAGAGGGAAAAAAAACATGCCTGGGGAGAAGATGACAGGGAGGGAGGTGGGAAAGGCTTGTATGTGCTCCCAGGAGAGAGTGTGCTCTTAAGGGCTTTTAAGAGCAAGGATTTTAGGAGAGGTCCCAGGGGAGGATCCCAATAGAATATTCATCAGCTTTCCAGCTTTGTCCTTAAGTGACATGTCAGGAGAGGAAAGGTAAGGGGAGGGTCCAAGCCACATGACCAGCACTGGGAAAGGTCAGGAGTATATCTCATGACTGGAGATATGCTACAAGAGGAAAGAAAGGCTCCCCTGAGGACAGGGTCCCTGTTTTCCCAGTTTTGCCCTTTGCTAAGCAGCCGAGGCTTCCATCCTGGTGGCCTTCTGTAGCTGGCCTATGGTCCTTGTCTGAACTTGTTTGTCTAACTGCCTACCACAGACTCACTGAGAAGTACAAGTCACAGTGACAGAAGTGAGCTAAGGCGGGGCTGCTTTTGGCTCACAGAAAAGGGGGCCTTGGAGACAGGTTCAGGGGTGAGCCCGGGATGAGCTGCCACTACCCATTGCTCCCCTAGTTGCAAGTCTCCTGAGGACCCTTAGAGTTTAGGAGATGCACTCCTGAAAGGGGAGAAAAGCAACTGGAGATTGATGCCTGTGTTCCTTTGTTTAGTTCTGCATTCCTATGCTCTTCAGTTCCCTCACTAGATGTACCTTTCATTCCACCATTAGGAAGAAGTCCTAGATGCCAGCTGAATTTGAAGGAAATGACTCATTGTGAATAGCTGAGTTTACTAGTTAACTAAGGGCTTGCTTTCTTATCTCCTATTTCCACTCCTTCCTCTTTCCTTTATCCCCCTTCCTCTCTTCTGCCCCCACCAGTTGCTTTTAAGCCATCTGGGATAGTCTATATATGGCTGCTTTTGAATGTGAGCTACAGAGCATCCCCTCTATACATACAGCTACTATAGCCACTGGGGCAAGTTTCCCCGCCAAACACACCACACAAGTTACAGCAAACCAGTTTGGGGGGTTGGAGGGGATTGGGTCCCTGTTCTCAAGAGCACATGGGAGACACCGAGGTTTCATTAACCTCCTTTAACAGTTCATCCAGCACAACATATTGCAGTTTCTCGTCTTCCTAGAAATAAAAGAGCTGAATTTACCCTGTGTGCCACAACACAAGAATATCATGATAAACCTAATAGCGAATGTTTACTTAATGTTACCTGTGCTAAACACTGTTCTAATTGCTTTACATATATAAATTCCTTCATCAATATCAACTCATTTATTCAACAATTTTACAATGCTATAAAACAGTCACTGTTGAAGTATTTGGGGACTATTTGCCTCTACATTTTTTAGTACACGGATTTTCCCTTTTCCTGTACCTCCCATTGCTATTAAGTTGCTAAACATCACCACTCTCAATTTTGATTTGCTTCCTTTAATTTCCTACAGGTTTAGAAGGACAGACCATCCGGCTGATGTGGCTCAATGGTTGAGCATCGACCCATGCACCAAGAGGTCGCAGGTTCAATTCCTGGTCAGGACACGTGCCCGGGTTGTGGGCCAAATCCCCAGTGGGGGGCATGCAGGAGGCGGCCAATCAATGCTCTCTCTCATCGATATTTCTCTCTCTCTCTCTCTCTCCCCCTTCCTCTCTCTCAGAAAAAAAAAAAAAAAAAGAAATAAAAAGAAAAAAATTTTTTTAAATGAAACAAAAAAGACAGACCAATCATGTTGGAATAATATCCAGAGAAAAGGTAAGTATGCTTTGATAAGGGTATATAAGTAAAATATATTTACAATATGCATGTGGTACCCAGATAGAAATATAGTGAATATATCTATTTCATCCATTTTAGGCATCAGAGCTTTTATTTTTAACTTTTTATGTTGAAATAATTTCAAATTTACAGAAAAGCCACAAGAATAATACAAGAAAGTTTCATATACCCTCTACCAACCTTTCACTAGCTCTAGCTGGAAGAATCCCAATGAGATTATAGGATATAATTTCTCAGGATCACTAGTAAAGAGCTATCATTTAGCCCAGCCAGTGTGGCTCAGTGGATTGAGTGTCCTCCCATGGACTGAGAGGTCCAGGTTCGATTCCCAGTCAGGGCACATGCCTGAGTTGCGGGCTCGATCCCCAGCAGGGAGCGTGTAGGAGGCAGCCTATCAATGTTTCTCTCTCACATTGATGTTTCTATCTCTCTCTCTCTGTAAAAAAAATCAATAAAAACATTTTTTTAAAAAATAAAGAACTATCGTTTAGTCTGTCATACATTTAATCTCCTAAACTTTCCTCCTCCCAATGATAATTAAGATTTGACTAAATTAATTTACCTATATTGAACCTAGAATCAGAAATATGGAAAAGCCTGCCTTGTCAGGTGGCTCAACTGGTTGGAGCATCATCCCATGCACCAAAAAGGTTGCTGGTTTGATTCCCAGTCAGAGCACATACCCAGGTTTTGGTTTCCATTCCCTGTCAGGGCTTGTCTGGGAGACAACCAATCGATGTTTCTCTCTCTCTCTCTCTCAAAATCAATAAAAACATATCTTCAGGTGAGGATAAAAAAAAAAAGAAGTATGATAAAGCCCTAAAAACATCACTGAGGTCATCAACCCAATGTACTATAGAAGTTAAACCATGTCAGATTGAAGAAAATTAATCCTGGCTTGGTGCTATAGTATTTATTCATTCATCACAAATCTTTATTGCTAGAAACATGTTGTAACAAATTTAACACTGTTGGAAGTCTTTTCGTCTACTCTTACCCTCTAATATGAAAGCACATCTGACTTCATCCAGGATGGACAATATTTTTATAAACTAAAAAAGAATCTCCAGGCTTTCATTCTGCAGCCAAGTTACATATCGTTTAAGCTTTTTTTCAGCGATCACATTTTCTAATCTCTAGAGTCTGTAATACTAAAACGAAAAAGAAGAGACAGGTAAGGATTGTATCTCGCACACAATAGACTTTCAGTGCTTAAGCTAGTGCTGAATTAAATACCAGGCTGACTTGAATTAAATACTAAATTAAACACCAGGAGGGGGTTTGACTTGGTGAGAAAAAAAGTCGGCATGTTTTTCCTCAGGGCCTCTGTAGACCATGCTTTCTTTCACACATCCCAGCACTGGGCTAAACTGAACTGAAGGCCCCAAGCTGAAAGACCCACCTTGAACCAGACTTCAAAACCTCCATAACTCTGGTCTTCCCCCTCCCCTTGAGAGACCCTGTCAGACTCTGTCCGGGTAGCATTATCACGGGTAAGCGATAAATCAAGTCTCATCTTATATACAGGTTGTTCTGATGATATTTGTAACCTAACCTGGTATTTGAGTCTTCAAGGCTCCACTGAGATCTACTCAAGACCAAGATGTCCTTTCCATTAAGGTCCACCACCCTGGACTCGGAAAGAGCACATCCCTGGAGCTCCTGCTGGATGATCTGCTGTCAGCAGTAGTGGGGTAAGTAGGTCTCTCGTTGGGTACAACTCTGATTTCTTTTTTTTTGAGCATCCAAAAAGCTCAGTTTATTTTGTCTCCTGAGAGTAAACTATTTTAAGGAATCCTTTGATTTTATGATTAATTTGAAAAAACTTTCATTTTGGTAGAAATATGCTTTGTTACTTGCAACACTAGTATTTGTCTCTGTTGTTATTTTGCTGTACATCTTTTCCAGGAAAATTCACAGGGAAAGGAGGGGCGTAGGCCCCCAAATAAACTAATTGATCAAACTAGCCATAGAGACTTAGTTGTTCAGAAGGTTTCTGCTCAGACCAGTAATCTGTAGACAAACTTTGTCCTAAGTCACTCATCAAGCCCTTTGGAGAACTTCCCTCAGTCTTGTCTTGTTTTGTCCATAAGAGTCTAGTTCTGGAAGAGATTTCCTCTCCAAAATGTCTTTACTCTACTGGTAATGTAGACCTTGTCAAGGTTATAGCTGGACAGCCAAGCTATTAGGTTGTCACCCCAAAATATGAAGTGTAAAAGCAATATCACGGACCTACTGACCCTGGACTCTGATGGGCTTGTCTAATCTAAAACTAAGCCTGCACTCCCTCTGGGCTAGGTTCCTACTGCTTTAGAGTATATTTGCCATAACGCAAATCTGAATACTTATCTTTTTAAATGACATAATTCCCAAAAAGATCATTTAGAATTACAATGGCCACTCTGTGGAACTTTTTATATATATATAGTTTTTTAATTTATTGATTTGAGAAAGATTGAAAGAGAACTAGAGAAAGAGAGAGAGAAAGATAGAGAAACATCAATTTGTTGTTCCACTTATTTATGCATTCATTGGTTGATTCTTTTATGTGCCCTGACCAGGGATAGAACACACAACATTGGCATATCAGGACGACACTCTAACAAGATGAGCTATCCAGCCAGGGCTGGAACTTTTGATGTAAACAAAATTGATTATTTAAGAGGCACATTAGAATTTAAAGAATCAAACATCCAGTGGTCCACTTTTTTTCATTGGTATGAAGAAGGACCTAAAAGAAATTCAGATACCAAATTGCATTCTTTGTTTTTAAAGGGGTTTCTAACTTGCTTATTTATTTTAAAATATACCTCCTAAGGAAGCAAAATTGCTTTCTTAAGAGATTCCTAGGCCAAGGCAAAAAGAAAATGTGAACAACTTAAAATAATCTTTCTTTTTAGATCATAAGAAATCATAACTCCAAACCTTATAGCTTTTATCCTACCATTCCTCTTCCCAAATTCTGTTCTTCAACTTCCCTCTGTCTCTTCCTCTGATCTGCTCCCCTTCCTTCCTGGCTGGCCAGAAACTCTCAAAGCTCAATTACAACTTGAAATTAAACTTCTCTTTGAACAAGAAAACATTCTTATGGTTGATTTTAAGTTCTTATCTTGATCTTATTAAGAGCCATTATCAAAAACCTTAGAAAGCCTACACATGATAGAGACAAATTTGCACGGGGGGGAGGGGGGGGAATTACTCAATATCAAGTGTTTACAACCTGTAGAATTCCAACCTATCTCTCTAGTGACAGGGGCATTCATTTTACTGGGACCGCTTTAGACTGTTATTAAAGAGCTTTGCAAAGCCCTGCCACACTCAGATACTTCACTGTCCCTATCACCCAATATTCAGGAAAGATGTCCCTTCAAATAATTCAACAAATAATGATCATACCAAAAGAGCAAGAATATCTGATGCGTATGGAGGGTGAAACAAACACCCTCAGTATCTCAGAGGCCATTCCCAGAAACTTGAAACATGATTGTGATATCTCAAGTAGTTGTGAAGATCTAGCTTGATCACATACCCAGATACTAAGGGCTTATCTTCAGTCCAGGATGACAAAGGGCCACAAGGGACGCCAATGAAAACACAGTTTGCTGTCTTCATTAACATGGCTGTACTATTCCATTGTCTTCATTAGCATAATGTTGCTATCCCAGGAGACTCTCCTCCACAAGGTAAAAGTTGCACATAACTTTATAGTTCATTGTAGGAACTTATCAAAAGACCTAACAACTGAGGAAGTATCAACATACAGTTTATATTCCAAGATGCTTTAGCCTCCTCATATCAAAATCGTCACTTTGCTGTTTCCACAAATCCTAAACTCTTATATCATGATAGCTACCCAATTCCAATCAAGTCCCTGTATTGAAAGACCCACATTAAACCAGACTTCAATATCGCAATAAATCAGGCCTTGCAGTTTCTTTTCTGAGATGCTCTCTGTCAAGTTAGTATTCTCCCTTACTCTAACAAGCAATAAACTCAATTTTGTGTTTCCAAGAGGCTATTCGGGTACTATTTGGGAAGCCAGCAATCCACAAGGACAAAGAGAAAATTCTAAAGACAACAAAGAAAAAAAAAAAGACAGATTACAATAAAATAATGGCAAGAACACTGGAAAAAAAAAAAAAAACACTTCTCATCAGCAAAGATAAATGCTGGAAGACAATGAACTAATATCTTTGATGGGCTGAGGAAACATAATTTGGAAACTAAATTTCTAAAATCAGGCAAAAATATCATTTATAAGTCAAGGGAAATTGGAAATTTTTAGACATGCAAGCTCTTAGAAATGTAATACTATTAGTCCCTTACAAAAAGAACTACTAAATAAGAAAAATATAAATAAACCTATAAGGAAAGAACAGGATAAAGAATCAGAAGTATACAAAAGAATTGTTAAAATAGACTGATAAGTCTAAATTAATATTGAGTGTTAAAATAGCAATTATTGTTGTGTGTTTTCAAAAACCAGCTGGCATTCCAGTTAAAGACAGCATATTAAAAATAAGCATGTAATTCTGCTGCTTCCTGCAACCTCACAAAAATGACAGTCTAACAGATTATTTTTAAAACATAAAACCCACCAGAATGAAAGAACAAGAAATATTTCAATAGCAACAAAATGTTGGATGTTGAAAAGCAGAAGGCAAGTCAATTCACAAAAATATTGATGATCAATCTGATTTATACCACAGAGCACCCAGAAGGCCAGGGAACTGGCAACAGTAGGAGTTTCTGGAAGTAAGTGTGAAGATGAACGGAAAACAGACTTGATTGGAAGTCTGTTTAAATCAAACTCCACAGACCTCCTGTCACTGCACAACCAGGCACCTGCTCCTTCCCTCCTCGGCATATGCTTGAAGGCTTATTCTCTGAAGAAGTAAAACAGAGGGTTTCTTGATTGGGGAGTATCAGGCATATATGAATATGATGGTATCATACTAAAAACAGACGATGCCCAGGGAACAGGACTTCTAACGTGAAAGGAATTCCCAGCACGAGAGAAAGAGGAGACTCCAGAGTAACAGCTCTGCTCTAGTCTAGAGACCCGCCAGTACAATGGCAGCAACGCAGAGGCCCCCGAAAAGACTTAGGGAAAAAATGATACTGAGAAAATAACTGTGTTTCCTAAGAGAAGATTCAGGCACTTGGGGGAAAGTGTGGGGTTGAGGTAGTGAGACATTTGTTGAAAATTAAGCCACCAAACAAACAAAAAATAATTATTAATTGAAAGGAAAACAGAAAGGCATGCAAGAAAGGAAAAAATAATCATAGTAAACAACATGGTTCCACTGTGAACAGTTATAGTGTTATAATATCTTAAGCATTGAATAGTTGTATAAAATTATGATATAGCTGTAGAAGAAAAATGCAGAGGGGATGTTTACATATATCTTGTGCAGATGGAATCAAAGAGAAATAAACCCTCAACGTTCAGAGTGAGAAATAAATAGATAATGCCTAAAACTGAAAAAAAAAATCAACAAATAGCAATATAAACATTATAGAGAGATTTTAAAAAATGTTTAAATGCCTGAAATTGTTCAACGTGTTTGCTCAGGACACGAATGGAGGACAGTAGGCAGAGCGTTGCTATTTTTAAATAAGTATTACAGAATGCATTAATTCTTTACCTATGTGTGTCATATGACTGATGACTATTAAAACAAAAAAATTTTTTTAATGTTTTTATTGATTTTTTTAGAGAGAGTGGAAGGGAGAGAGATATAGAAACATCGATGTGAGAGAGATACATTGATCTGCAGCCTCCTGCACACCCCACACCGGGGATGGACCCTGAAACCCGGGCATGTGCCCTGACTGGGAATCGAATTGGGACCTTTCAGTCCATGGGACGATGCTCAATCCACTTAGCCACACCGGCTGGGCAAAACAAAAAAATTTTCAAGCTGGATTAAAAGTACTGGATGATAATAATAATGAAGAAGGGGGTAGTGAAAATATTTTATTCAAGAAGAATGTAAAAGTACTGATTAAATTTAGACTTTGTTTAACTTTCAAATAAACAGAGATCAATAAAGTGAGTAAAGTACCCTAGATAAATCCAAACAAGGAAAGGAAACGAGGAAAGAATGACATGACAAATAGAAAACACAAAATAAGGTGGCAGAAATTATTTTTTAAATACCAGTAATCAGAATATATATGAAAAGAGACTTACTTCATTAACATAATTAATTTTAAAAATCTAGCTACAGTCTATAGTTACACTTAAAGTAGAAAAGGCATATATAAATATATACCAAAGACAGATTTTTTAAAAAGAGTCTTAGAGAGGCTGCCTGTTGACTAAAAAAGTTAATAGTGATTAAAAAAAGAAAGAAACCTGTGACTATTGTGTATTTGATAATATAGCCTGATATCCCAAACAAAAATTTACCAAATTAGAAAGACAAATTAAGAAGCCCACAAACATGTGAAAGATTTTAATTCCTCTCTCAGAAGCTGGTAAAACAAGACTAAGAGTGTAGAATATCTTAAAGCCTTATATAAAAGAGAAGTAAAGATAGAAATTTGCATCTGCAAACAGAGATTAAATATTCTCTTTAAGCATATGTGGGACATTTCCCAAAACTGACCACATAGGAAGCCACTAAGGAAGTCTCAACCAATTTTATAGACCTGACATTTATAAGTAATTCATACTGACTGTAGAAAATTTGGGAAATGTTTAAAGCACAGGATAATTATATGTAGTCTCACTATGGCCAGAGTTTACCTCTTTTAATATTTAGCATATTTCCTTAAGTCTTTTTCAAAATGTGAATTTACACGTTTGTTTCTTTTTCTTTCTTTTTTTTTATAATAGTGTGTTCTCTTTGTATCCTGTTTTATTTACAAATAATAACCTTGGTTTATTTCCCCTATAGGTGCACTAGTCTCTCTAGAATTTATTTTCATTACTGGGTCAGGCTAATGGGAAGAGTATCTGCTACCTGGGATACTATGGATAATGTGTGGTTCTTAGGAGAAAATTAATCATCACGGTAGTAAGATGCGTGCACCCCTAGGTAAATTAGGGGGAAAGTGGCAACTGAATGCATTGGTGGAGAAGGAAGGTATTAGAGTTGAAGCAAAAACCAGATTCTCACTCTAAGCACTTGCCTTTCTTCCCAGTTCAGAGCAAGCAGGAGGGGGGTGTGGATCCCCCTTAACACCAGCCCAACGCAGGAGACGACAGCACACACATCACTGGCCCAGGCCTGAGGGAGAGGGGGTGCTAAAGAGGGCCCGAGAAGGGGCTGGGAGGATGAAGATACAGAAGAATAAGTCAGTATCAATACCTCAAAGGACCTCAAAGGACATGGTGTCTTTCTCTGCCCCTCCTTCCCTCACCATGCTCCCATCGCTAAATAAAATCACAGCTGTTGGTCCTCTGCTACTTGAACCTTTAGGTGAAGGAGCTGCGTAAACTTGAGCAGAGTGGACAGGGTGGACCAGCCCAGGAACAAGGCCCTGGTGGCACCTAGGGCAGGGTTGCTCCTCCTGCAGTATGACGGCTGGAGCGAGGAGGGGAAGGATAGAAAGCAGCAGGGACACCCCAGGGAACTGCATCTCCTAACCTCCAGCACTCACTGGCAGAGAGCCACACCCTCTAGGGAAAAGGGGTGTGGGTGTGGGGACCTTAAGAATGCCTTCTTTCTGATTCATGTAATTTCTGCTCATTGCCATACCATTGGGCTTGATACATTTTAACTATTATTATTGGTTTTTAAGCTACTGCAGTGATCTGAGGCACAGGCTCTGGTTTAAAACAGTTGCATTTAAAACCAATTTACAAGTCCCATGTTTTAGCTCTTTGGCCTCTGCAGAGTGGATTTGCCACCATTCGAAACCTGTTTCCTCAACTGTAAAATAGAATTAATAATACATACTTTATGGGATTAAATTAGCTAATATATGCAGAACACTTAACATAGTGCTGCGTCCATAGTTAAATGGCAACAGTTAGAATTACCATTTAACATATATTTGTTGGTCTTTCTTGTTTTTTCCTCCCCTCACTCTACTCTTATTGAATTTCTTCTGCCTTTCTCTCATTATTGTTTGGGGGAGGGAGGCTTGTCTTTTGAAACCATTTGGAAATCTATTCCTATCTTCCAGTAGCCTTATTTTTCTATCTCTGTTCTCTTTACCCCAGTGTAGTATATCCATAAATGACTTCTAATATTGGGAACAGATTTAAATAGAGAAATAAGTGATGTAAAATACAGCTCATAAGTGCCTTGATAGAAGTCTATATGAGCACACAGAAGGAAATGGACCAGTGGAGTGGATCCAGAAAGGCTTTATAGAGGAAGTGATTCTTCAGCCTCATCTTGAAATGTAAAACATTAGAATCAGACAGCCCTGGGTTTGGACCCATGCTCTGCCACTTACTAGTTCTGCCACTTACTAGTGGTCAGTTAACTAATTTGACCAAGTGTCAGTCTCCTCAAGAATTCAGTGAAGCCCGGCTGGTGTGGCTCACTGGTTGAGCGTAGACCCATGCACCAAGAGGTCGCCGGTTCGATTCCTAGTGAGGGCACATGCCCAGGTTGTGGGCCTGATCCCCAGTGGGGGACATGCAAGAGGCGGCCAATCAATGTTCTCTCTCATTGATGTTTCTATCTCCTTCTCCCTTCCTCTCTCTCTAAAATCAATAAAGAAAAAAAAAAGAATTCAATGAAGATTATAATACCCACCTAAAAGGTGTGTGGGATTACATGAGCTGATAAATGTGAAAGCCCAAGGAATTGACAGACAATAGATTATCAATACATCCCACTTCTCTTTCCTTCCTCTCCTTTCCTGGCCTACCTTCTCCATTATCTTCTCCCTACTAACTCTTTCCTCCACTATCCTTCTTCCTCTCCATCCTTAGTTTAGTTTGATGTCACCTGGGAACATAAACCTCCTAGTTACAAAGAGAAATATAAAGCCACCAAGTTGTAGGTTGACCCCTGGAAATGGTCCTCATGAAGATGTTGATGCATGGACAATTTCTATGGCTACTCACAAACATCTGCCCATATTATCCATAGTATGCATCAAAGCACATCTTCCCAGCTTTCTGAGTAAAGTGCAGTGCAGGGTTGAAACAGAAATCTTGCTAATTATTGAGATCAAATTCATCTACAATGTCTCCTCAATCTACTAACCCTGAAGACTCTAGTGCTTAAAGTGAGGTTAGTGTGATGTCACTATGTGCTCTTTCACAATTTGATTTGTGACATTTTTTCCCCTGGGTTTTCCCAGATCTACAAATTAAAATTTCAAATTTCCCAGGTCAATTCTTTGTTTTAAATTATGAGGATTTCCTCTTTTAAACTCCCATACTAAGAAGACACAAGGAAAATGGGAAGGAATTGAGTTTGCTTCTGTGAGGGCTAAAAAAAAATAATATTTTTCCTCTCACCTCTAAATGCTCCCAGCTGGGCTAATAATCAAATTAACAGAGACAGATTAACAGGAGAAAATCAAGCTTTAATATGTGTGCACTGGGAATTCACATAAGCATGAATGTTCCAAAGACACCCAGGGCAAACTGGATATATATGTCATTTTGGACAAAGGAGAAAAAGGGAGAATAGAACTTAGATTTTAAAAGTGAGACTGGGTGCTTTGCAGGTAATGAGGAAGAGCGGGACGCACCTGGCAGCTACATTTTGCTGGGCAACCCAGAAAACAGTGGGCCACGGGGGAAACAGCCAATTTAGGCTCCTGCTTGCAGTCTTCCTGCCTAATGCTAAGGTCCCTTTCTGCACAGGTTTTTCCCTCGGAATCTCTTCGACAGGGAAGGAGGGATGGTCAAAAGTTCTTCCTGAGCCTTTTGTTTTTTAATAGCCCGCTTAAAAATCAATATCCCAAATGGCAAAACCTTTGGGCACCTTCACTTCTCTGAAGAGGAAAAGCCTAGGAGAAGAGAAATAAGGTCTATGCTGGAAACTGGAAACGCTTCCTTTTTCTTTTCTTTCCTTTTTTTTTAAACTGTATAAATCCATTTATTTGAAGTTCTAGAACAGACAAAATTAATCAACAGTAAATGAAAATTGAAACAGTGACTACTTGGGGAGAGAGGAGGGTGGAGGCAGCTGAGATGGGCTTGAGGCCTCTTCCAGGGGGAGGGGTAACGTTCTGTATCGTGATAAGCGTTGGGTTACACAGGTGTATGCACGCACCTGTCAAAATTCATTCAAGAGTACACTTCAGATTCGTGTATTTAATTATATGTTCAAAAGAGAAAACATTTGTAATATTCTATTTGAGTTAATGATATGAATGCTGAAGTATTTAGAGAGAAGTGAAAAGATATTTGCAACTTGGAAATACATAAGAATTAGAGGGAGTGATGGATGGGTGGATAAATGCTAAAGCAAAATAAGTTGTAATGATTGGATCTAGGTGATGGGCATGCTGGTGTTCACATAAAATTCTTTCAAAGTTTTCTGTCTGAAATGTTTCACCATAAAATGCTGAGGGAAATAGTTATTGATGTACCGGGTACCATGCAGGATGCAAAGAGTACATATTGGACTTAAGCACTACAGAGTGGAAGGCGTGCCTGTCTGGGGTGAGGACAGTGCACAGCAAAAGGAATATGCTTCCTTTCCCTCATTCCTTTCTTCCTAATTCCTTTCTTTTTTCCAATAAATAAGAGAGGAAGGTCCAAATATTAATGGACTTGTAAAATGTCCTTTAATATCTTTCTTTTTCTTTGTTTGAATATTGCAAAGAAGTTAAGGCAAGTTCATGAACCCTCTTGCACGGATGTGATAGCTTTCTGTTCCTTTCTGGCAGAACCAAAGGATGCAACGTGTCCTAAAATGGTTAGATCTACTCAATGTATGCTTGAATGTATAAACTTGTGGCCTGGTTATGGTTGCTGTGGGAACTATAACTTAATCCTGACTTTTTTTTTCATGTCTAATTTTGTCTAATTTGTTGCCTATTGGTTGGTTCTGTGTTTTGTTTGGGGTTTTTCCCCCCTTCTTCTTCTTGAGAATGTCTTATGATGAATAATCCACAGGTGGGTGTGCTTCCTCCGGGAGCCGCCTGGGCAGGGTTACCAGGGCTGGCACTTTCTGCCACCATAACATGGTGGAACAAGAGCAGAGCTCGTAGGACACGTCAGCTTCCTCTGGAACCTCTTCTCTAGTGCAGAACTGACCTGGGGATCGCAGCACTTTGGCCCGTACCTTCTCTGAGCCGGAGATCAAAACCTGTTCTACCACCCCTGGGAATGTAGCTGAGCCTGATTTCAGCTACAGCTGATAACCGTTTTCTCATCCTAGACCCGGTTCAGCCTGACCTTATGCGCTTCCTGCCTTCCTCCTGCAAAAGACGGTCCTCGCTGGACCGCTTGGCTCTCAAGAGCATCATCTGATAACATTCATTATCGCCCCCATCTCCACCATCACACAAGCTGGGCCCTGGGAAAGGCCGCACAGCCCTTGCCTTAAAGTGTTCACAGTCTCGGAGCTAGCAAGGTGCTCGCGGCAGAGACGCCGGTGAAGGAAATACATCACTAAAAGGCAGCACAGGAGAAGAGGTAGGGGCGAGAATTTCTCCAGAGGTCCAGGAATGTGGAGTTCCCTGAGCTGAGCTAGTGGAAAAGGCTTCCCGGCAGAGACCCGCCGTGCCTTCTCCGTTTGTGCGAGGCACAGGTGTCGAGAGCTTTCGAAAGCCATTAAGGACACGAACTTGGGAGCCAGATTGCCAGGATCTGGAGCTCAGCTCAGGCAATGACTAGGGTGTGACCCGGGCAAATGGCTATGCCTCCCTGTGCCTCAGTCTCCTCCTCCCTAAAATGGGAACAATAACACTACTTACCTTACAGACGTGTGGTGAGTATAAAGAGCGTTAAGATACGTGAAACACGTGGCGTATAGTAAATACTAATGAGTTCCTGACTATTATTTATGAGTGGTGTTCTAGAGAATGAGGGAGGACTGCTGGGTGTCTATGTAATTAATTAATGCTGTCTGGGCAGCAGCGTGTGTGTTTAAGCCGCCATCTGGGACGACTTGCATAATGTCATCTTTAAGCAAAGAGCCTTGTAATTGGCGCAGCTCCGAAAAGACAGAGGCACGCGGGCGAGCCTGCGGGCGGAGCCGCTCTGGCTGCGTGGTCCGGGCCGGGCCGTACACACGAGCGGGCGGAGGGGTGCGGGCGAGCCGCTGCGTGTCCCGCTCCGACCACTGGGTGCGAGGCCGTCCCTGTGTGTCACCAGCACACACTGATGTGAGCCCTGCTTCGACGTGCGTGTCATGGCTTAAAATAGATGCTAACCGGTCCAGCGGTCTGGCAGAGGCAGCCAAGGCAACGGCGACAACAGGAGATCATGGCCCAGGGGCTGCGGGCGCCTGCGACCTGCCTCCGGGACTGAGACCCGCGCACACGGAGGTAGAGGGGCTTCGGGGGTGGTCGCCTTCCCAGCCCGGCCGCGGGGGCGGGAGGGCCGGGCGTGGGGCCTGGGAGCCGAGCAAGCCGTGCTCTCCTGGGCTCCCTCCCTCCACCCTCAGCGCCAGGCTGTCTGGGTTGGCAGGGCTGGGCGACAGCCATGAACCTGTTAGAACAGCGACAGCAGGAGGGGGAGGGGCGGCAGACCCGGGCCCCTGGAAGCCGGCAGATGGGAGTGCAGCATGCAGAGGGGTGCATCCCGGGACAGAACGGGGCTTCTCCACCCCCCCGGAGAAACAGAGTCCCCTGGAGGGGCTTCCTGCACCTGCCCCCCCCCTCCCGCTTCCCTTCGCCATTCAGCATCCCACAGGCCGCAGACTCTGCTCCCAGAAAGGGTTGTTTTGGAATAAAGTGATGGGGTCTTTCGGCCTGAGGAGACAAGGTAGACGACGATAATGATGATGATGACGACGATGATGATGATGGCTATAGGGCTGTATTTCTGTGCTCTGACTCAGACACTGAAAAAATTTCTCCTGCACACCCCAGAATCCAGTCTCCCCTCACCAGTCCATTTCCTAATACCCCTGCTTCCTCTGCCCTGTAAGTGCGTGTTCTCTCCTGGCCTGGGGGAAAGACAGGAATGTGTGGGCTGGGGACAGAGTCTGGGCAGGACAAAGACGGCCTTTCACTGCTAGACTTTCTGTGGAGGGCTCTGGAGCTGAAGACAGGGAAGAGAGTGGGAGAGAGATTCTTCCCACCAGCCTTCCTGCCTTTTCAGACATGCAGGACCACAGTGTGAAAGGAGGGGGTGGAGAGGGCTCTTGCCAAAGTCTCCTCTCTTCCCGAAGGTCCTAGGGCATGTCTCAAAGCCTGGCCCTTCCCAGCTCTGCAGTTCAGCACATGGTCCCCCTTTTTCAGAAGGGCCAGCTGTCCAGACAGAGTCAGAGGCTAGGCCCATGTGCCCTGGGAGGTCACTGAACTCCCAGAGCAACTGATGGTAATTCCAGCCTCTGAGCCCCTGAGCCTAGCAGGATCCCCCATTCTTCCCTTTCCTCCCCCTTCTCCAGCCTCCCACCCTCCATCCCCACCACACACACACACACACACACACACACACACACACACACAATACTCCAGCCCTGCTTGACTCAGAAAGTCACACAGCAGAGATGATGTTTAATCTTTTATGCTGATCAAAGGAAGGTGGTTGATTGCTGTGCACATGGATTGTTGCCTTCTCTGGTCAGCTCATGCATTCAGCAAGTATTCTTTAAAAACTTACACTTCCTCTTTAGTGCTATTCCCCTTCCCCCCATCCCCCAACATACGCCTCCCAGAGCAGGCTTATCTCTGAGTCAGTGGTAGGGTGGGAATGGGTTAAAGCAGCCCCTCTCTCTGGCACCGGAGGAGAAGGCAGGCTTGGCATCTGTCATGGCCCCGGCAGCGGCTTGTCTTCCTGCTAATTCTCCCTGGATGGAGAAAGCCACCCCCCATTTCCCATCCCAGCTCCCTAGCCTCTCTGGCTGCAGCCCCAGGCAGATGAGACCCAGATTCGGGCTGGCAAGAGCTCCAGCATGGGCACTGCCACCCAAACACCAAATGTTTGTGTGTGTGTTTATGAATATCTGGGGGGAGTGGGGGTAGGGTGCTGGAGTAGAAACCCGGCAGCTGGGCAGCTCCCTCTCCCTGTAAACAAGGACATGTGACTCTCCCACCTCCTTGTATGGCAGAACCAAAAGAGCAGAGAGAAGGGAGCTGCCGCAGCTGAAGGAGGAGATCATCCTGGAGGCCTCGCCAGGGACAGACTTACCTTCCCTCCCTGCAGAATCTTCTCCCAGGGCCCAGCCCCGCTGGCAGGAAAAGCAGCAGCTCCCTGGACTTACTCAGGTGTGTTTCACATCCCTTCCTCTTCCAGCAACAGCTACCTGGAGGCTGAGCCACCAGCACTGCAGCCACTCGGACAGCTGCCGCGGTTTCTGCCACCTCTAAGATGTGCCCTGGGAACTGGCTCTGGGCCTCCATGACTTTTATGGCCCGCTTCTCGCGGAGCAGCTCAAGGTCTCCAGTTCGCACTCGAGCGGCCTTGGAGGAGATGCCAACCGTTCACCATCCCTTCCTCAATGTCTTTGAGTTAGAGAGGCTTCTCTACACAGGCAAGACAGCCTGTAACCACGCCGATGAGGTCTGGCCAGGCCTCTACCTCGGAGACCAGTATGTACCCAGCAAACCAGGGCCACGGCCAACTGTGTGTGTGTGTGTGTGTGTGTGTGTGTGTGTGTGTGTGTGTGTGCAAGAAGAAAGGAGAAGGGTGGCAGAGAGGCACTGAGTGGTACTGTCGGTTCCAGACTGAGGATCAAGGGGTGGGGTGCATGGGCAGAGAGTGGAAGCTGCAGGGTTTGGGGGATTGGACAGGATTATTGATCTACCCAACTCTGGACAGAAGGACTCTGTTCAATAATGTCATTTATTTAGTAAAATTATTATTGAAGGCTCTGTACCAGACATACCAGATGACATATCTGACCTTCCATCTATTATGCTATGGCTCTGAAGGCAAGGCAGTCACCAGGAGCCAGAAGCAGTGGGTAGGAAGGTGAAGGGTTGACCAGGCAAAGCCGCAGTGTGTGCAGAGCTTCTGCAACATGGGGCTGTGGAGAGAAGAGCATCCGAGGAAACATAGTCCCCTCTTCTCTCTCCCAAGGGCTCTACAGTATGCAAGGAGTTTTTCACATGCATTTTCTCTCTTAATCTTCACAACAGCCTGTGAGGTAGGTACCACTATCCCCAGGTTACAGATGAGGAAACTGAAGCTCAGAGAAGTGGTGACTGGTCCAAGGTCACACAGGTCGTAAGTAGCAGAGCCAGGACTTGGAGGGTCAAGTTCAGTGCTCTTTCTACCTGAGGACTTGGCACTGGACAGGGCATTTGCCCTGAGCTATGACCATGTTGCCTGAGAGGTGTCTACCACTAAGCTGAGGGCTATGGGCCACATGAACACCTAAAGGTGACGTCATAAAACAGGGTACATGTGAGCATGAAATAACTGGCAAAAATTCTGGGGATCAAGGAGAGTATAAAGTGACAGGGGCATCAGGTGCGGGAGCAAGGGTCAGAATCATATCATCTCAAGGTTAGTGAGGATGGGAAATGCTACCTGGTCCAAACTGCTGTCCCAGTCCCCTCTGCTGCATCCACGCCCACACATGACCTCCTCTCTCTGCTCGAATACCTGGTGACAGGAAAATTTCCCCCAAGGTGCTCCGATGCTTCTTCAGCTAGATTCCACTGTCAGCACGGACTTTTTGCATGAAGTGCAGGTCCAGTAAATCCTTCCTACAAATCAAATAGAATCCCACAGCCTCTTCAGGATTTTATTATGGCTATTGTTCACCCGCCCTCTTAGTCTGGTCTGTTCACCCGCCCTCTTAGTCTCTTCTTCTCCAGGCAAAACCTCCCCAGGGCAAGACTCCAGGTCCTTGCCCATCTTGATCCCTCCCTTCCAGGTCATCAGCAAGCAGAGTGGAGGCCTAGGGCCAATGGCATTAGCTGGCAGTGGACAGGGCACTGACAAGGGACTCTGGCCCCACAGCCTTGCTTCCCCACCCTTCCTCTAACCTCTCCTCAATGCAGGGACATAGCTAACAACCACCGTGAGCTCCGGCGCCTGGGCATCACCCACGTCCTCAATGCCTCACACAGCAGGTGGCGAGGCACACCTGAGGCCTACGAGGGGCTGGGCATCCGCTACCTGGGTGTGGAGGCCCATGACTCGCCAGCCTTTGACATGAGCATCCACTTCCAGACTGCTGCCGACTTCATTCACCGGGCACTGAGCCAGCCTGGAGGTAGGAGGGGAGAGCAAGGAGGGGAGGGGCGGTGGAGGGTGAGATAGGGGAAAGCCGGAGGGTTCCAGTGTGGGGAGAAAGATTAATGACATGACAAAATTCTCACGATATAATATTAAGGAAAGGAAAACACTCTCTGGGCCATTTAAAAAATACATGAAATAACAAAAAGACATTTAAAAAAATGAGAAGGAATGAATCCAACATGTTAAGAGTGGCAAGTTGTGCCTGGGTGGTAGGATTATGGGTGACATGTTTCAATCTTTTGCTACTTTACATATTGCCATACTGTCCAATTATTTCTCCTTTGAGCATGTCTTGCTTTAGTGATCAGAAGAAAAGTATATACAAATACAAAATATATTAAACACCAAAAAATATGATTGATAGAAACAGCAAGATGGAAGCGTGGGGGAGACTAAGGAGGGGCCAGGTTAGCCCCTTGATGCGCTCAGCGGATATCAGCTGAAGCCCTGCTCTGCACAGAGCCCGGTTCTGCATGACTTCTGAGTCTCTCCCTCTGAGCCCTCTCCGGATTTATGGACGCTGAGTGTTCGCTGTCTCATTTGGTCTAGGGAATTTGCTGGGGATCTGCATTCTCACTTCCACTCATCTGCACCCCACCCTGTCTCCATGCAGGAGTGCTCACATCTTCCCCCTCCCGTCCGAGTAACCCTCTCCCTAGCCCCCTCCCACCCCCCACAAACTCCCACAGCCCCTCTGTGTCCGTCCCTGCAGGGAAGATCCTGGTGCACTGTGCTGTGGGAGTGAGTCGATCCGCCACGCTGGTGCTGGCCTACCTCATGCTGTACCATCACCTCACCCTCGTGGAGGCCATCAAGAAAGTCAAGGACCACCGTGGCATCATCCCCAACCGGGGCTTCTTGAGGCAGCTCCTGGCCCTGGACCGCAGGCTGCGGCAGAGTCTGGAGGCATGAGGGGAGGGGAAGGGAGTTTGGGCCAGGCACAGGGTCCCTGCTCCCAGCTGGAGAGAGGAGGCCCAGGTGGCAGATATAGGGAGGCTCAGATAACCCATCCTCTCCTCTAGGCAGGAGAGGGAGAGGGTCCCACCATTGCTATTTGTCTTGATGGGATGGGGGGTGAGGGTGGTGAGTACGATGGATGCCCCAGAGGGAGCTGACCAGGGAAGGAAGCAACCAGGCTGTAGGCAGAGTCCGTCCTGGAATTCAGACACTGCTGGGTTCCAGCCAGGGTGCCCCGGCGATTCAGAGCCCTTCCCCCTCTTCGTGCCCAAGTGTCCCCTTTCTCGCTTGTCAAAACAAAAGGGTCATCTCTGTCCTGTGCGTGTGCAGGGAGTAAGGAGTGCAGCAGGCATGAGTGTGATGGTGTAGGGCTGTGTGGAGGGGGTACTGGAGAGACAGCCGGTGAAGAGGTGGTATCAAAGCTGTGAAACCGAGGAGAAACCCACAGACTTGTTACTCCAAGCACAGGAAGAGGAGGTGTGGGAGGGTTGGCACTGTGCCCACGGGTGCTGATTGTGGCCCAAAACTGCAAAGGTGCATGACTGGGAATCTTTAGATGATCACTCGCTTACTGGGTCCAGGTGTCTTGAGGGAAAATAAAGATGGTGGACAAGAAGAGAGCCTCTTGACGTCATTGACAGCTTGTTTGAGTGCGGTACCTCTCCCTGAGAACCCCAGACCCGCTGGGGACAGCAGCAGTTCCTGACTCCCTCATATTGGTCAGAAGCCCCCACCGGCCTTTAAGCCTCCACCACCAGTCCTTAGGGGAGGTTTCTCCCCAGTCCAATTTCACACTCCTGCTTAGCGAAATGTTGAGCTGTTGTTTCCAGCTATGTCCACACAGGGGCAGCAGAGGACCAAGAACGTCAGGTTTACAACCACTTTCCTATAGTTGCTCAGAGGGTACACCCTTCATCTCCCAAGTTTAAAACATGTCTCTGTTCACAAACTCAAGTGCGTAAGAAATATAACTTTATTTCCAAAAGTCAACCTGATTTCTATAGCAAGTCCCCACTATGATGGGATAGCAGAATATTTTCTTAAAGCGATCCCAGCCTAAATCCTACCTTCAGAGGTTTGTGTTTTCCTGTTGCCAAGGAACTGGAGGGGAGGGAAGGAGATGAGATGTAATTGCTTCCTCGTCTAATCTTTCTAGGTTTGCCTCGGCGGAGTGCAACACAATCCCTTTAGTACACTTATTCAAACATTCGACTCAACAACCAGAGAAGAGCATGGTCTTTCCGTTCTCCCAAGTGCCAAACTGCCAGCTACCACATCCCTCCTTTATAAAAAAGGCAGGTTCCCAGAACAGGCTATCTGCCTAAATGGGGGAAGGGGATGGCATGGCAGAGGAAGGGGAAAATACAGAGAAAACCTTCACACTATGTCTACAGTGTATATCCTACCCTTAAGTATGGAAACTCAGAGCCTCAAAGCGGGATGGTGCTTTCGTAGAGGTTCCCTTTCCACTCTCCAAGACACAAATCCATCACCTCTTCAATATCTTTTTTTTTTCCCCTTTATTGATTTTAGAGAGAGGAAGTGAGAAGGAGAGAGAGAGACATCAATGAGAGAGAACATCGATTGGCCGCCTCCTGCATGCCCCCCACTGGGGATTTGGCCCACAACCTGGGCATGTGCCCTGACCAGGAATCAACTGGTGACCTCTTGGTGCATGGGTCGATGCTCAACCACTGAGCCACACCAGCCGGGTATATCTTTGATGACAGTCATCAAGAATTTGTTTGGACATCTTTGATGGGAAGGAAGGACTACATAATTCCCACACCATTTACCAGCTCTGAATATCAGAAAGCTGTGATACAACACACATCATGCAGTCGTGTTACGGCAGTGCTGAGGCTGGGATCTGAGAGCCACTGGCCTGTCACTTTTCCTCTCCCCACCTGGTTACACGCAGTGGTTCTACTTCCACAGGGTTGCTGTGGGCATTTAATTAGCTATGAGACACACAGCTCCGAGCACAGCCAGTGTTTAGTCCGTGTTCTCTCTCTCTGTCTCTGCTGACAGCCCTTCCCATGGTTTGAAGCCAGCTCTCATGGCTCTCCTGTGTCCTCCCACTTCCCACCTAATGGCTCTGATTGTTTCCAAGACTCTCCATGTGTCCATTTCAAGCTTCCTCCCCAGCTTGCCCATATTGGCATCTCTTTCTAATTGTGGCAACCGGAACTGGTTGCAATGCCTCAAGCCAGACCTACAGGACGGGAAGCCAGCAAGCTCTATCAGCCAGGCCTCACATTCTGGTGACTGCAGAGGGACCAATGTATCGAGGGATAGTGAGGCCTTCATTAAGAATGTTGACTCTAATGAAAATGCACCGATTCTCTGCCCAAATGAAAAAGAACCCCAAAGAACTCGGGCTCTGACCGACTATTACTATGGTCTGACTAGTACAGAGCACAGAACTGTCACCTCCTTTGTTCTAGCTCGGTGAGCATGTCACTACAGTCACAACCATACCCTGCCGTCTGACTGTGCCTCAGCTAAATCCCCTCGGGTTCTGTCAAGTTGCATGACTTGGGAATTTACTTCTAACTTCTAGTAGAGAAGTATAGCTACCAAAGTACGTTTGACCAAAGAACAAGCTTCCAGATGATCCCCAGAGCAGATCACACAGGTTTATTATTTATGAAGCCCTATCATGGCTACGCCCAGTACTCTTCTGACCTTACAGATATTAACACATTTAATCCTTATAAAAACCATGTGAAGGAGGTGTAATGGTCATTGCTTAGGAACAGGGCGATTCAGTTGAAGTCATTTTTCCAAGGACACACACAGTACGTGGAAGAGCTGGGATCCAAGGCCGGGTGCTCTGGCTCCAGAGTCAGTGTGTGTGACCATGTCACACTGCAATGCCTTGCCTCCCTCTAAGTCCACCACTGAAGGCTGTGAGAGTGTGTGCGCGCGCGCGTGTGTGCGTGTGTGTTGGGGACCTAAAAAATTCAAGAGAGAGAAGAAGGGTCCACAGCCTAGTCATCACAAAGATAGCATCAGTCTTATCCTCCAAGGGGACTGAGGATGACACCTGTCACAGGTGGGTCTCACTCCACCGGCTAACACCAGCCTTCCTCGTCCTGTTCTTGGGGGGGAGGGGGGGACTGCTGGAACACAAGCAAAGAACTTGGCAATGAACAGAAATAAATGTGCTCTTGTTGGATTCAGCCCGTGCTTCCAGCCAGCTGAGCCCCGCCCCTCGGGAGCTGTGACCCAAGTCAACACGGCCCTGCTCCTGCCCTTGGGGCCTCAGCCTCAGCCTCCGTGATGTTGACTCAGACTCTGGTGGCAGGCCCCCAGGAGCCGTTGTTGTCTCTGGGGAGAGGGAGGGGGGTTCAGCCGTCCCTCCACACCCCCTAACGAACCCCAGCTGAGAAGAGCCACAGGGAGAGGCAGCGAGAGAGAACTGCTCCTGAGCCCTGCGGCTGCAGACGGAGCTGGGAACAGACACTGCCGAGAGCAAGGGCCGGGCAAGGCTGCACCCCAGGGGCCCCCAGAAACGACCCCCTAAAGGACAGGAAGCCTGAATGGAGGAGGAGTGGGCCGGGTCACAAGGAAGGACAAGCCCTGTTGTCAGGTTTTCTGCCCCGTGATGCAGCAAAAGAGCAGAAAGTCCAGGGAAGAGCCCTGTTCACAGCCTAACCCCCGGAACCTGCGAAGACATGACCTCCTGTGGCAAAAGGGAGTTTGCAGATGTGATTACATTACAACCTTGCGGTGGGGAGATTACACTGGATTCTCTGGTGGGTCCAGACACGGGAATCCTCAAAGGCAGGGACACTTTCAACTGTGGTGGGAGACCTGGCGTGAGGATGGACCCCCGCTGCTAGCGTTGAAGGAAGGGGCCACCAACGGAGGACTGCGGGTGGCCTCTAGAAGCTGGAAAAGACAAGAAAGTGGGTTCTCCCCCGGATCCTTCAGAAGGGAACGCAACCCTGCTGACGGGGCTTGATTTTAGCCCAGCGAGTCCCACACCAGACCTCTGGTCTGCAAAACTGTAAGGTAATCAACCTGCACTGTTTGAGCCATTGGGTTTGTGCTGGTCTGTTACAACAGCAACAGGAAACGCACGCAGGCCCCTCGACTCACATGAGAGCTTTCCCTGTGAACATCTAGCCACTGAGTAACAGTGCTGGAACTAACCTCTAAGGCACACACGAGGAGGAAGGGCATTCAACAAGGGGCCACACGAGCAGCCTGGCAGCAGAACCCACCAGCCAAGGGCGCTTTACTCTGCGCAATGTTTCAGTAACTGAGAATGTTACACAAATGTGGGTTTCCAGGTCCTCTTACAAAGGTGGAAGGGGCGGTGAGCCCACAGTGGCACGCGACAGAGTCAGTACGGGCTGCCCCGTGCGGACGAGGCGATGGCTGCTCTCCATCACCACTACCCAGCGCTGCCTGCTTCTTACACTGAACCCTCTTTACTTACCATCATTTGCCGCAACCCCTGGGCGTAAGTCACCCTCCTGCCACTGTGTTCTAATGTCTCACCCAGACATTTAAGAGACTTCTCATCCTGAGAAGCCCAGAGTAATCCACCTTCCCTCATCTTCTCTCAACTCCCAACCTGCCCCCAGACCTTCTACAGTGCTCTGTTTGCGGGTGGGGGTCACTGGCCTCTAAAAGGGACTGGGATTATTCCTCTGATGGAGCAGACACATAAGCCGTCTGCCAAATTCCCATTCAGCATCTGTAGCTGGGCTGGGTGAGGTGGCTGGCACGGCTGGGCGCTCAGGAAGGAACCTTGGAGGCAAGTGGAAAGGGGCCCAGCTTTGTCCTCAGGAAGCAGGGAGGGGGACAGTCATCCGAGCAGGGCTGGCTTCTGATGGTCTGCAGACGAAAAGAAAGGAATCCTCTTCCCTAGGCAACTTAGCCCGAGCCAGTGTGCATTCTTGAGAGTTCTGAGGTGAATTGGAGTAGGGAAAAACCAGAGGGGGCAGGTCTCTCCTTTCTGGTCCCTGGAGCGCACCCACGGACTGGGTGAGGGCCGGGCTAGTCCACGTTCTCCATCTATAACCTTGACAGCGCCTGAGCCCCTAATCCCAGCAGAGGCCAATGAGAGCCCTGAAGATGGCAAGGCGAGAGAGGTGACAACAATGTTAACCTGGGGAGGGAGACGGAGTGTGATCCAAGGGCTCCATGGCCCCACCAGAGGGCCACAGCATGAGGCCGAATTGTACTGGCAACTCAAAATCCTCCTTCTTGGGGGTGAAAGGCAGTGAGGTGAGGCTGGACACTCAGCTCACTCCATTTTCCTCTGCATCCGGGTACCACCAGCTCCCAGCTGCCAGGCAGGACGAGGCGGTGACCCAGCCCAGCTCAGGGCGCACAGGTGACTGATCACAACCTTAAAAGCGCCAGAACTGGAAGGAATCCAGGAGAACTTCTCATTCGGTGATTTTCTGATCGTGCTTCCAGGGGCTCTAGTATCTCAAAATAGCTTTCCATGGGGCCGCTGACGGGGAGGGGGAACGGCAAGGCCAACGGGGACGCAAACAGCAGCTCTATTTTTGTCTTTTATCCATGAAGTTTCTGTCCTCCAATGTTGTTTAATAAAACAGATTCCACCAAAAATAAAAAATAAAAAGGTTCGAAAACCACCCATCTTATCTAATTGTTCACTTTAGAAAAGAGAAGACGGAGCCCCGGAGGGGTGAATAAGTGGAAGTCACAGAGTAGGTGCCAACCCCAGGGCTTGGAGATGGGGAGCTGGCCCGGCGCCCGCCAGATTCCATTCTCCACTTCTTCCTGTTATTAATAAAACTGCCCTGAGCGGCCACTGGACTCAGGAGTGTCCGGCTGCAGCCCCCAGTCCCCTTTGCAGATAGATGTGACCATGTGACTAAGGCCTCACCAATGGACCGGGAACGAAAGTAATGCTTGAATTCTTACAAAGAAAATGCTGTCCTTCCACTTTTTCACACCCTTGGGGTTGGAAGAGAAGACATATAACTGGTAAGCAAGAAACACATCCACTGTATAAACAAGAAACACACTTAGGCTGGGCCAAGCAGCAAGAGAAAAGAAGCCGGGTCCCTGATGGCTTCGTCCTGCGGAACCACCTCCTTTCTTCGGAATATTCATGAGAGAGAAACAAACTAGATTGTCTGAGTCTCTGTACTTTATTTTTATTTTATTTTTTTTCCTCATCCGAGGCCATTTTTGCATTTATCTTCAGATAGAGCGGGAGGGAGAGAGGGGGGAAGAGAGAGAGAGGAACATCGACATGAGACACATCGAGTGGTTGCCACCCACATGACCCCAACCGGGGCCGGGGACAAACTGCAACCGAGGCATGTGCCCTTAGCAGGAATCGAACCCAGGACTCTCTGGTCCACAGGCCGACGCTCTAACCGCTGAGCCAAACTGGCCAGGGCTGAGTCTCTGCACTTTTATGTCTCTTTACTACAGTAGCTGTAATCATTTATCTATTGCTAAATAGTAAATTACCCCAAAACTCAGTGGCTTCAAAGAACAAACATTTGCTGTCTCGGGAGTTTCTGTGGCTCAGGAATCCAGGAGCAGCTCAACTGTGTGGTTTGTGGTCAGGATCTCTCGTGAGGTTGCAGCTGGTGTGTTGGCAGGGTCTGTGGTCATTTGAGGCTTAAGTGAAGCTAGACTATCCTCTTCCAAGTTCATTCACATGGCGGCCATCAGAGACCTGCCTTCCTCACCAGGAGACTCTTCTCCATAGGTGAGTGTCTGTGTGATATGGCTGCTAGCTTCTCCAGAGCGAGTGACTGGTGGCCAGGAAGCAATGTGCAGGGCATTTTCATGAACCAGTCTCCAAAGTCAAGCGCTGACACTCCACTTCGCTGTCCTACTTGAAGAGCCCACAAGTCCAGCCCAGTCTCAGGGGAATGGGAACTAGCTTCCACCCCTTGAAGGGAATCTCAAAGAATTTGTGGACATGTTTTCACACCCACCACAGGATTTCAGCCTGCACCCTGATTAATACTAGAGCTACTGGCTCCTGGGTCATTGCTGCCTCAGAGCCGTGATGCTTCATGGTACAGTTTGACGATGATAATAAAGAAATGTTATTGGAGACTTTTTATGTGCCAGGCACATGCCAAACATTTTTCACACATTTTGTTCATTGCAGGACCCTCAGTGGTAGACTCTACTGGCCCTAATTTACAGGTGAGGAAACTGGGGTTTAACACAGTTAAGACCATGCCAGATTCCAGAAGCCTTACTCTCCACCACTGCACTCGTGTTGGGGAAAAGAGCATATTTTGTGAGACCAAGTGTGGTTGGAATTCTGTCACCAACACTTGACTTACATGATGTTTAGTAAAACAACCTTCTTCCGATTAAGAAACTAATAATATCCTGAGGGTTGTGGTGAGGAATAAACGAAAACGTGTGAAGCACTGAGCGCAGGTGTTGGTGAGCAGTGAGGGGTCAATAAAAGGTGGTTCTCTCCTGTCCTCTGCTTTATTCCTGAATCGCCACTCTCACACAGGAGATGGTTCAGCTACCACCTAGTGAAATGATTTCATTGCAGCAATTCAAAGACATAGCAAGTCTACGCAGAATTCCTGGAAACCAGGTTAGCCCGAACCCCATGACTCCCGCTGCCTCCCAGCTCCCCTGGTGCACAGGACGAGCGTCAGGGGATGCTGGAGACACTTGGGGAAACTCCAGGCATCTTTCCAGAGCTGACTCAGCCTCTGGAGAGAGCGGGGCAGAGCGGCCTCCTCAGTCATACCAATGCCTTTTTCTCCTATTGCACTTCCCATGTGGGTCAGAAGCTGGGGAAGTGGGTGGGGGAAACTGCTACTTCACTTTCCTGGAAAACCACAGACCAGAATCTGGGGGCATTGCTGGGTAGATGATGAATACCTTTAGCCAAGAGTTGCATCAAGCCCCTAAAAGCATCCTGGTACTGAGACCTCCAAGGTATCTGGACAGAGGAAGAACAGATCTTTTAAGGATAAAATGAGTGAAGGGCTTCATTTGCTCAAATATACAATAAACAACCCTAAACCTCTTCAAAGAATTATGTATTCCTCTCATGAAAACTGTTTCCTTAAGAAATAAAAAAGTTTGGGGAAATGTTGGGACAATTGGTCTGATTTTGAAGTATGACATGTTTATCTGCATTTGATTATCACTTTTTACAACTGACCACGGTTAGCACGCCCTTCCGTATTGTAGGGCTGGGTTTGGATGATTCACGTGCTTGACAAATCTCTCATAAGGGAGGATCATGAAGGGATCAAATTCAGGAAATCACCACTATTTCCTTTAACACCCTATAACATACTACCTTGTACATGAAAAGTGTTGAAAGAGATGCAGACAGGGAAAAGATGAGAATGGTGGGCCACGGAAGAGATGAATTTTTAGCTGAATCTCAGAAAATATCAGGCGCAGAAAGAAAAAGGGCATCCCAAACAAGCCATCCCATGTACAAAATCGGTCAAGAAAGAATATACTGTGCTCGAGGAACAACAAAAGCTTCGTGGCTGATGAACAGTGTGTGGGGAAGACAGCGCATTTGGCATCAGGAAATAGGTGGGCCTGACCGAATCGATTTGAATGCCATAATCTAGACTGAGTTTGACTTTATCCTGTAAACACCAGGGACCAATAAAAGTTATTAAGCACAAGTGATAAATTATTAGATTTATGTTTTTTTAAAATTTTTTGATAAATTTGACATTTTTAATGAAAAAAATTGTTAGTATAAAGATTTATTTATTTATTTATGAATATTTTCTCCCTTTATTGATTTTAGAGAGAAAGAAAGGGAGAGGGAGAGAGAAATAGAAACATCATTGAGAGAACATTGATTGGCCACTTCCTGCATGCCCCACACTGGGATTTGGCCCGCAACCTGAGCATGTGCCCTGACCAGGAATTGAACTGGCGACCTCTTGGTGCATGGGTCGATGCTCAACCACTGAGCCACACTGGCCAGGTAATTAATTAATTTATTTATTTTTGTTACAGATGTTTCTCCTTTTTCACCCCAGACACCCTCCTCCCGATTCCGCCTCCCCCCTCGGCATTGTTGTCTATGTCCATTGGTTGTGCATGCATGCCTATAAGTTCTGTGGTTTACCTCTTCCCTTCCCCCTGCCCCCTCCTCTGAGGTTTGTCATTCTGAACCCTACTTCTATGTCTCTGGGTCTGTTTTGTTCATCAGCTTATTTTGTTCATTATATTCCACAAATAAGTGATATCATGTGACACTTGTCTTTCTCTGAGTGGCTTATATTGCTTAGCATAATACTCTCCACGTCCCTCCATGTCGTCTCAAAGGATAAGAGATCTTTCTTTCTTACAGCTGCATAGTATTCCATGGTGTATATGTACCACAGCTTTTTTATCCACTCTAGATTTATGTTTTAGAAAGGTAAATCTGGGGTCAGCAAAGAGGATGAATTTGAGAGTAAGATCAGAGCATTATTTCTCTCAGCAAAACTGCATGAACATTTTTGGGGACAAGGGATGTTAAATAAATATTTGTGGGGCCCACCCTTTAATTGTTGAATCGAAATGTCTGGGCTCCAGGCCCGGGAACCTACATATGATATATGACATCTCTAATATAACAATGATTCTATGGGCCCTAAAATCTAAGACATAGAATCAGAGAGGCCATTAAGAAAGCTTTCCTGATTGTTCAGTTCAAAGATGAAATGAGGTGGTAGCTCTGGACATATTGCCTTCCCAGACTAGGTCATAAAAAAATTGTTTTATGACAATTAGATAATTAAGTGCTAAACATTTGTTGCAGACTGCTATGTGATCTTGACCAAGTCATTTGATACCTTAACATCATGCATTTATATTAACAAAGCACTGATATACAAATCTTATTTGAGTGTCACAAGTTCTCAAGAGATAAGGAAAGTATTTATCACCTTCAACTAACAGATTAAGTTTAGTGGACAGATTAGATGAAGTCAACCTTATTTGTTTGCTTGCTTGTTTACTGTTTCCTCACAGCCTTATTTGTTTGCTTGCTTGTTTACTGTCTCCTCGCAGTCTCCCAGGTGAGTAGAAACCTTGTTGACATTGATGGGTCTCTGGGGCAAGAGTGCTGGCCCAAAGTAAGTGTAAATACATTCTGAGTAAACGAAAGACAGAAAAAAGACAAAAAGAAGAAGGAGGAAACACTGCGACGTCAGGTGAAAGAAAGTAGATTAAGAACTTCCGGTCAAGATGGTGTGCTGACATGTTTTTAACCCCATAATTGATGATTGGTAAATTATTGTGCTGGCTTGTTTATAGTTCCGTAATTGATGATTGGGAAAGTCACTGGGTGCCCTCTAGCTGAACCTGTTTTGTCAAAATAATCTCAGTAAATTGGAATACTCCCTGAACCCAGAAATTGTTGGAAGCCAGCTACATAGCTGACAGAGTCCACAGAGCCTGGTGGTCTTGAGTCAGAGACTCGACCTCCCCCACAATCTCAAGGAATTAGGCTTGCATTGTGTTTGTGCAGCTCGGGGCTAAGTGTGACCCAATGTACCTTGAAATACCTGGGTGTTCCTGTTATCCGCAAGGCAAATTAATTCTATACAGCATTGTTGTAGCCCTGGGCATTATATCAAGAAGATCCTATTTTCTGTAAGGTATAAAAGGCATGTAATAAAGCATATCGGGGCTGGTCTCTGAGAACTCAGGATCAGTCGCTGGCCGGCTTTGCTCTCTATTTGGCTTTAATTTGGCTCTGGTGGTCTCTTGGTTCTCTCACGCCAATGGTGGCGTAGGTAACTGTGGTCTCCCCTCCTCCCACAACCACGTCAAAATTACAACTAAACTAAGGAACAACCATCATTCAGAACCGCCTGAAATCAAGGTGAATGGAAGTCCTACAACTACGAAATTAAAGAAGCAGCTACATCGAGACTGGTAGGAGGGGTGGAGGCGTGATGGGCTGGTCCCACACCTACGTGTGGCGGACAAAAATCTGGAGGGTACCTGGCTGGGAAGGTCCTCCCTGAGGAGTGAGGGGTTCCTGTCTCACACCAGGTGCCCAGCTCAGGGTTCCAATGCCAGGAAAAGAATCCCTACAACTTCCGACTGGAAAAACCAGCGGGAACTGAGACTGAGGGAGGCTGTGGCTGCTGGAGCCCCAGGCAGCTCCTCTTAAAGGGCCCGTGCACGGACTTACTTGGACTTGCTCCTTCTGGGCTCCAGCGTTAGGGAGGCAGCTTGAACGAGACATATGGGGAAGAACTGAATAGTTCGGCATTGGGGCGAGAGCTGGAGGGGCAGCTTTCTCCTGGACAGACTTGCTGTGGGAGGCCGTTGTTCCTTTGGTGAGCTCTTCCCCGGCGCAGCAGACGGAGCGCCATATCTGGGACTCCAGCAACCTGGCTCACACTGTTTGCCCCATCCTGTTGATTCCCTGAGGCCCTTCCCCACCCAACTTTCGGGGCCCCCCCAAGCTGTTTCCAATGACTTACCATAGTATTGGCCTGATTTGGATCCTGCTTCAGATTTTCCTAAAATCTCTCAAACAAGCAGCATCTGGTCTCAGCGAGCCCCATACCTCTCGTTAAGTGGCCCCAGGCCTGGCATTAGAAGCAGCCAGTCTTGGTTCACAACTTGGCTTTTCCTGGGCACCTGCAAGCCCAGCACAAGAAGCAGCTGTCTGCAGATCACTTTGTAGCTTATGCCAGGTAGCCCCGGATAGAACACAGGCAGTAGCTGACCTTGCCCGAGAGCCAGCATACCCAGTGGACAGCTTCAGACCACATGGAAACACCACCACCCAACCACCTCCACAAGCAACACACTCAATGAGCGGACTCAGTGGGTACCAGAGCCCTGCTGGAGTAAGTCTTGCTCTGTGTGGTGGGCTCCTACACCGCTGATCCTTCAAGGGAGTCAGAGGCCAGTAGTCAGTGGGCAAAGCCAGTCCTTGCAGCTGATCAGCCTCAGTAAATCCCTCCCATTGACATGCCAATAGCAATCAAGACTCAATTACAACAGAAGGGTGTACAGTCCACACTAGGGGTGCACCTCGAGGGCCCAGCTGGGGTGATCAGGTAGGCTGTGCCACTGGACCTTACAGGACACCTAAAACAATAGGCCACCCTACAAAGCCTAGGAGACATAGCAACTCTACCTAATACATGGAAACAATCACAGGGAAGCAGCCAAAATGAGGAGACAAAGAAACATGTCCCAAGTGAAAGAACAGAACAAAACTCCAGGAAAAGAACTAAAGGAAATGGAGATAAGCAATCAATCAGATGCAGAGTTCAAAACACTGGCTATAAGGATGCTCAAGGAACTTAGTGAGACCTTCAAGGAACTTAAGGAGACCTCCAAGGAACTTAGTGAGAACATCAACAACATCAAAAAGGACCAGTCAGAAATGAAGGATGTACTAACTAAAATAAAGAATAATTTATAGGGAGTCGATAGTAGAGTAGGTGAAGCCAAGAAGCAAACCATCGATTTGGAATATAAGGAAGCAAAAAACACCCAATCAGAACAGCAAAATGAATAAAGAATCCAAAAAAATGATGATAGTGTAAGGAGCCTCTGGGACAACTTCAGGCATGCCAACATTTGCATCATAGGGGTGCCGGAAGGAGAAGAGAGAGAACAAGAAATTGAAAACCTATTTCAAACAATAATGACAGAAAACTTCCCTAACTTGGTGAAGGAAACAGACATACAACTCCAGGAAGCACAGAGAGTCCCAAACAAGATGAACCCAAAGAGGTCCACACCAAGACACATCAACATCAAAATGCCAAAGGTTAAAGACAAAGAGTGAATCTTAAAAGCAGCAGGAGAAAAGCAGTTAGTTACCTACAAAGGAGTTCCCATAAGACTGTCAGCCGATTTCTCAAAAGAAACTTTGCAGGCCAGAAAGGAGTAGCAAGAGATATTCAAAGTGATGAAAAGCCATGACCTACAACCAAGATTTCTCTATCCTGCAAGCTATCTTTTAGAATCGATGGACATATCAAGAGTTTCCCAGACAGGAAAAAGCTGAAGGAGTTCATCACCACCAAACCAGAATTATATGAAGTGTTGAAGGGTTTTCTTGAAGGAGAAGAACAAAAATATGAACAATAACATGGCAATTAATACATATCTATCAACAGTTGAATCTACAAACAAAATGAGCAAGCAGAACAGAAACAGACTCATAGATACAGAGAACTTTTCGTTGCTTGCCAAACGGGTGGGGGCTGGAGGGATGGGTGAAAAAGATGAAAGAATTAAGAAGTACAGATTGGTTGTTAGACTGATGAACCTCAAAGGGAAGGGGGGGCGGGAAGAGATAAACTAAAGAACTTCTATGCATATATGCATAACCAATGGACACAAACAATAGGGTGGAGAAGGCAGGAGGGGGGCGGGATTGGGAAGGAGGGAGTCAATGAGGAAAAAAGGGGAACATCTGTAATACATTCAACAATAAAGATAAGTTTTCTTAAGAAGTACATTGAACAGGGAATTAAGAGATTCGGTCTTTTTTCCAAGTACTACTCATTCAACATCTTCAGGGTGCTACAAGCTGAAGATATTACCCTAAATGCATTGCCAATGTAGATTCCTGGATTTGACCCTGTTACTCAGGATCATGGAGCCCTGACAAGTCTACACTGTGGATGAAAAGGGGGTGTTGTTATAAATCATAAGTTCCTAACTGGACAGATTGTGGCGGGTAGTCAAGCCCCAGGCATACAACTTTTTGGTAAAAGATTTATCTTTGCTTTAAGAAAGCTCTGTCCATTGTTTCTGTGCACTTAGGTTAACAAACCTTTGAAATGCTTATTTTCAGACCCCTCCTTCTGATGTGTGGACCACACTTTCAGGCCCATCCTTCTAAGGTATAACTACTGTAGCCCAATCCCGACCTTGCTTTCTCCCATCTTCATGTAATGTTCCTTACATTTCCTTCCTAATTTCAAATGCACAGAAAAAACGGAAAAACTGGGTTTCTCTGGAGCATTTTAGATCTTGCTTCCTGGCAACTGTTGTCAGTTTTGGCTCAAGTAAACTCATAAAAATTATCTACAGGTTTGGACGTTTCTTAGGTGGACAACATTAAGCTTAAGCTTCAAGCCTTAATTACTTAGTCAAGTGGGGGACTGGCCAAAAATAAGATGACAAAGTTCTTTCCAGACCTCCCTTTTGTAACTCACCTTTACCTTCTTGCTTCAGTTCCCCCTTTTCAGTGAACAAAGGAACGCGCTAGCCGCCACTCAGGACCAAATCCTTGCCCACGGAGCAGAAATATAACCACTGCTTAGAACTGGTTTCTCAAAGAGCTATACAAACCTTTATAGGTCTGGAGGCGGAAAACAATGTGCCACTAACAGTTCAGTGTCTTCCTGTCCCTGGCGGAGGAGGCTGGTTCCGCCAACTTATGGCCATCTCAACGCGGAGCACGCTCCGCTTTAGACTTAAGTTTTCCCAGGACCGGGAAGGTAGGGGGTAGGCGCCCTACCTTGCAAAGACGCTCCGCCCTAGGAGGGGGCGGGCCCGCACAAAATACCCGGGGCCGAGAGGAAGACTCCCATTGGCCGGAGGGCGGGTGACGGAGCTTCCCGGGAGCATATAAGGGAGGGGGTGTGCACAACCTGTGTCAGTCTCGGAGTCTCTGGCTGCTGTACTTCTCGAGGTGCGACCTGAACCGTCTCCCGCTAAGGCTTTTCCCTCCTCTGCGGGCCTGAGCCTCTGCCGCCTGGGTCCCCCCCACTCTGCTCAGCGGCTCCCCACTCTCCCCTACCCCCGGGGCTCTTCCTGCATTTCCTCGGCGGTGCTTTGATCCGGGGGACTTTCTGTTTGTTTTCTCCTCTTTCCTCTTTGTTGCTCTAAAACCGGCCTCGCCGAAGCCCCTCACTCCGGAGGGAGTTGGACTCCCGGAGAAAGGCGGCTGCCGCGGACCGCACCGGCTCCACCTGCGAACCAGCCAGCCGGGCGCGCACCCCGCCTGCCTCTCCGCCTGCGTTCGTTCGCCGTGGGAAGTCAGCCGCAAATTCATTGATGCACCCATTCCAGTGGTGTAACGGTGAGTCCCGGGGCGGGCTCGCCGGAGACGAGCAGGGGGCGCACGGCTCAGGGGCAGGCAGAGGCTCGTTCTCCCTCTCGAGCCAAGTTTCTCTTGGAATGGGGCGGGCGGGAAGGCGTCCTGGAGCCCAACTCTGTTCTGCACAGCGCGGAATTTGAAAAACAAACAAACAAACAAAAGCCCAGCTTTACCTCGAGGGCCGGGAAGAGTCTCTGAACGTGCGTCGGTCGCGGGGGTGTGGGAACCGAGGGGTCCCCGGCCTTTGTGTGGCGGCTTCGCTCTTCTACCCCTTGCCTTGCCTTTGTGCGCTCAAACTCTGTTCTTTGTTGTGGTTGTCGGAGGAGAATTAAATCCGCGCTCGGGCTAGGATCTCCTAGAGGGAGCTCAAGTTCCCGGCCTGAAACTTTGCAGGCTATTTTAAATATGCATACAATGCTGCGTGCGGGCCGGGCCGGGGGTGGCTTCCTCTGTCTTTGTTGGCTTCGCACTGGCTGCTGTGGGGCTTTGTGCCTGTAGAAGACGCCGGATTAAAGAGCGTGGCTTTATTGAATCGATAAAGCTTTGCAGATATGTCAGAGCTCGGCTCTGCTTGGGTGTAGGCTAGCCTGGCTGGCGGGAACTGGGCTCTCTGGTCCCAAGGCCCTTGACTGTGGTGCTAGCTCCCGAGCCTCAATGGTGGAGCCGCACCTCCTGACCCATCCACCCCTCCCACCCCATTCACTGGCCAACCTCCCCATCCCTGGGCCTGGGTGATGCTAAATTTATCTCATCTGAGGCTTTTTTTTTTTTTCGGTTCAGGTGATAACAGGTTGGGCTTGGGTCTGATTCCTCACCCAAGCTACCTGACTGACGGTCTTTCTGAGCGGTCAGTTCAAAACCTTGGATGCTAATACTCTCCCATGGTCCTAGGATCTTGAGCGCTTGGTTCTAACGCCTGTGGAGTTGGGGAGGGGAAACAGCTTGTCTTATCTCTGAGTGTGGCAAGCTGGTTAGTTAGGAAACATTCATTCTGAGAGCAGGCTCCTGCCAGATCTTGGATTAATTATTTCAAGAGGCTTTTGTTTTAAGGCGAGGTTTGAGCAGCATGTGTAAGAGTGTCCCCCATCCCCCTCTTCCTCTTGCTAGTAGTATCTAATTTCCTGAAAATGAACCAAGCTCTGTGATGGGCGGGCATTGGAGGAGAGGAGGCGGAAGATGGGGGTGAGGAAGAACAGTGCATCCCAGCATCTGGGAAAGATTCCTGTTAGCTGGAAGGAGAAGCATTTCCCAGATTCACTGGTCTTTCTTGGCCAACCCTTCTCTTGACATCATTCCCGCTCCCAGCCTGCTGGAGCTGAAACATTCTGATGTCAGGGCTTTCATAGGTCTGCTGACACAATGGAACAGAGACTTCAGGAGAAGAACCCGGGGTTGTCAGTCACACTGGCCTTTCTTCTGGGCAGCCGTCTTTCGTAAGAAGTTCTTAGGCCAGCAGAGGACATGCCGCTTTCTCTGTTCACTTAAAGTGACTGAGAGATATCCCGTTCTTTGACTCCAGTGAGGAAGCAATCCCTCTCGCCACCCTTTTGTGAAAAATATCTGGAGCCCCTTTTTCCTGGGGTTGGTATTCTGTCCTTCCAACTTTTAGAGGAAAAACTTTTCCACCATATCTTCCATTTCTTTTTCATTGTAATACAAGCAAATGGATCATTTCTTGGCTCTGAAGCTCTTCTCACCTACACGTCTATCACATAAGAGTCCTAAACTCAGTGACTCAATCCTGGGTTATCAGACAAGATAAACTGGTGAGAGGACTGCTGAGGCCCAAGTGCATGCAGAGTGCACCCACAGACCCTCTGCAATAGCTGTCATCCCTCTGCATGGTCCCAGAATGGGAAACCAAATGAGGTTTTTTGGGACTCTAAAGATACCCAGATCCAACTCATAAAAAATGTGTAGAGAGCCCAGGCAGACTGTGGATTAGACCCTCTTAGAGCATTAAATAGTGCTGGGGGTGAGGTGTGTGGAGTTGCTCCTGTTAGGGCAGAGGCCTCATTGGCATTAAGGACTGTTTTCAGGAAGGGAAGTCCTAAAGCCCTTTGCAGAATACACGGAGTCCACCATACTGTCTTCAAGAAAATCTGATTTCCTTTGGCCCACAGGGAAAATATTTGAGTGGAGGATGGAGAGGTGGTGAAAACTTTCTAAGTCCTGCTGGAGCCTAGAAGCAAGGGCTTCCAGTTGGGCATGGCAGAGTTTAGTAGCTAATTATTTGTTTTCAGCTTAATAAAAAAAAACTTTCAGGACTAGAATTACTTCTCTCACTGTTTGTTTCCCCACAATGCGAAGGTCAATGCATAAATCAGGCCTTCAACAATACTTATTAGTTGACTGGTCATCCATTAGCTGAGGGCAGTTTCTAGGCAATTTTCCCAAACATCAATCTACTTACTTTGGAGGGTGAGCTTCTGCCAGGGGTACCAGGTTTGGGCGGAATTGGGAGTTATTTATCTGTTAACTAGTTCTTGAAAATAAGCCAAACACTAGGCTAGGCACTGGAGACCATCCAAATTGCACTCCTCAGACCTTGGGGCATTCAGGTTGTTAGGACTCTCTCAACTCTGGTTTTAGAATCATAGTTGTACCTCCAGTGTGGTGCTTCGCCTTTTTTGTTGTTGTTAGTCCTCACCCAAGGATATTTTTCCATTGCTTTTTAGAGAGAGTAGGTGGGAGGGAGGGAGGGGGAGAGAGAGAGAGGGAAATATCCATGTGAGAGAGACACATCGATTGGTTGCCTCCTGCACGTGCCCCGACTAGGGTCGGGATTGAACCTGCAACCCAGGTACGTGCCCTTGACTGGAAATTGAACCTGAGACCCTTCGGTGTGTGGCGCCCACGCTCTAACCATTGAGCCATACCGGCCAGGGTGGTGCTTCACTTTGTGTGGTGAAAAAATCTTTGTGTCTGTCTTCCCTAGAAGGTAAAACCATCTAGTCATTCTTCCTTGGTTTTATCTTCAGTGTCTATCATGGTGCTTGTCACATAATCAATACTTAATGTATGTTTGAGTTCAGTTGATGCTAGGAACCCTGGGCAATGTAAGACATTTACTAAGTATTAAGAGCCAGAACATGGGATAGAGCTCTGAGCACATAGAATTCTAGGAAGAGAGAGAGGGGTCACTGGACTATCACAAAGACGAGGCTTGGTGGACTTGAGGAAGGAAGGGAGTTTCGGGCAGGGAAAGCTGCATGAACAAAGGTATGGAAGCAGTGACTACAAAGTTGGGCAAGAAATAGTGAGGAGACTGGCCCACATGGGGTGGAGACATTGGCAGGGAGGTTGAGAGGGGACCCAGTGCATACAAGTTTAGGAGGACGTGAAGCCAGTCATGAGTTTGGGAAATACATGATTAAAACTGAGTAGGAGGAGATGACAGACATGTGGGCTAAATTAGAGGAGGGACTAGACATCCATTAGGCGTCTGGAATAAGGACTTGGAATAGAATTGGGTCTAAAATCTGCTTAGAATAGGGACTTGGCAGTAGGACTGGGCACAAAATATGAAAGAGGTTTGGAAGGGGGCTCATTAAATGGTCACTAAATCGATTTAGGGGAGGAAGAGGTATGAGAAGTACAATGTCAAAGATGACTTTGTCTTTCAAGCCAGACTTCTGAATTGTGGTAGCACTGGTAATTATAATGTAGAATTCTGAAGTATATATTAATGGGTTCTGGCTCCTAGCAAGATGTCAGGAAAGTTCTTAAAAGCCATGTTGAGGGCTTGGGTATGGAGGCCTTTGGAGCCAGGCCTTGTTAACTGTGGGACACAGACAGTTTAATGATTGAGTCTTTTAAGATTAAACTGGTCCGTGTGAGGATGTGGTTGGGATATCACAGGTATGTGGTAAATTCTCGTTTTCTGGTCTCACTGCTTTGTGAAACAGGAATTTTATGCTTACCTTTTGGATCACTGGTGTTTTTGCCTGTAGGCATGAATAAACACTCAACCAGCTTATTGCTTATATCCTATCTTTTTTTTTCTTTTCCTTGTGGTGAAACATTACAGAAGATTTACTAATGATCAGAACCAGTAGTCCCAAGAGAGAGCATGGCTCCAGAATTGGCTAATCTAGCAACTCAGCTGATATAATCTCTCCTCCTCTTTCCCTGTTCCCTCTGCCACAGGCTTTACATTGAACTGCTCTCTTTCCAGCTACAACTTGCCTGCCACCATTACAAGTGTTTTGAGCAGACATGACAAAAAAAGAGAAAAGGCTTTCCTTTTCCAGCAGACGTTTCCTTTTTTTCATTGGCCAGAACCCTGTCACACACCTTCCTCAAAACAACATCCAGGCAAGGGGAAGGTGACTACCACGGTTGGCAGACCAACCAGGGTTTACCCCTGAAGTCATGTGAGAAGGGGATGCATCTCGTGGCCAGCCAGTGCTTCCCACGCTGACTGCATAAGAATCTGCTGAAGACCTTGTTATATGTGTAGATTCCGATTCATTTCTTCTGGGGTAGGCCCGGTATTCTGCATTTCACACAAGCTCCAGGGAATATATCGTTGTTGCTATGAGACTGCACAGTGAGGCTTTGAGTGGAAAGGGGGACAGTGGCCAGTAAAAGTAGCTGCAGCGCTCCCACCCCCACTTTCTGGAACGCTGGCCCAGCCTTGGAATGAATAATTTCTATTCTGGTCCTATTGCAGCTTGTCTCCTGGAGCAGGTGGCTTAATAATGACAAATGACCTTTGCAATTGCACTTTGCAATTCACAAAGCATATTTCTTAATATTGGTCCTCTCTGTGTTTTCCCTGTTTTCACATAACAGAGTGAAGCTTAGAGAAGTAACTTCGTAAAGGCCACATAGCTGGAGAGAGATGGAGTTGGAACCCAAATATACGTTTTCCTCACCTAAGTTTCTTCATTTTGCTGCTGTACCATATGGCTCTCACTGATGGAAGTATTTCCATTTTCTGCCCGATGCCTGAAGACTTGATCCCCTAGGTGGGGATGCTGTTTTAAGTAGTGTGTGTAGTAGTCCATTTCATAGATTGGTTCATTTACCTGGGAACACATAGCTAGTAAGTATTAGAGCCGGGATATAAACGTAAGCCCCTGAATCAGAGGTCTAGGAGCCCAGAGCCTGCCAGTCCCCTCTCCATCTTTGCTGACACAGAGTACCATCGGCCCCAGAGATACGTTTCCAACTATAATAATATTTTTCCTCCCGCTTTCTCTGCAGGGTGTTTCTGCGGCCTGGGACTGGTTAGTACTAACAAGTCCTGCTCAATGCCACCCATCAGTTTCCAAGATCTCCCTCTCAACATCTACATGGTCATCTTTGGTACAGGCATCTTTGTCTTCATGCTCAGCCTCATCTTCTGCTGTTATTTCATCAGGTGGGTGGCTCACTAGGTCATCTGGAATGGGGAGTCAGGGAGGAGGCAGCCAGGGGTCAGGTGAGCCGAGCGAGGCTCCCACAACAGTCACTGGCCTCCAGCTAGTATCCCTGCTTTAAAGACAGAGCTTAGCCAGGCCTTTACGGAGCTCCAGAGGCCTAGTGTTTCAAGTTGTCCTATCAAGTTGTCCCAGAGCGTATAATAAGGTCACCATGGGTTGGGCTGCATCCTGCCTCTTGGCCAGTTATGCTAAGGTTGCCTAGAATTACTGTCTGACCAAGTAATGTCACTGATGATCCTCTCACCGTCTCTCTGCTCCCCACTCACCCTCTCTGGGTAGCCAGGGATAAGTAGGCATGAGTGACACCAATGGCATGTACTTCTGCCCTCCTGAGAAATCCTGTTGTCAGCCCACCAGATGCTAATATTAGCAAGCTGATGTCTGGAGAGCTGTTTGTTTATTCTGCCTTGGAAGCTCGTATTTTGAGAGTGAAAAAAAAAAAACTAAAAACCTCACTTTTCATAGGGATCCAGGGGAGGGCTGTAGCTTCTCCAGGAATTGTTTCTTCTGTTGATAACACATGGGAACTGGTGGCGGTTTCCTACCAAAACTTTGGGGCATAACCAGAATTTAGACTGGAAATTAAAGTAGTTTCTGACAAGAGCACACTTTTGGTATTAATAATTCTTCATTGTGTATTGGAGAGTGTTGAGCACCTCTGACCAGCAGAACATGCTAGTGGTCCCTAGAGCCATTGTGATAAATAACCCACCCACCCCCACACATATATTACGAGTAGACATCAGCTGGAGTCTAGGCTAGTGTCTGAGCAAAGCATTTAAGAAGATTTAAATGAAGATGAAGGAAAAAGGAGTCTGGTTCCCTACTGAGGTGTCCCGGTGGGTTGAGTCCTTCGCCTGGAAGAAGGCTGGAGAAGGCACGTGTTCTGGTTTTCAGAGCTGGGAGAGCTCCCTCGAAGAGGAAGTGCCCTCAGGCCCTGCTCCCCAGCGCGCTCAGTTCTTTCTCAGAACTTCAAAAAGTCCCTGGGACTAGAATTTTCCACTTAAGCCACTATCTTCTGTAAATACTTTTTTTGCCCTCTTGTAAAATTGAGTCTAAAATGTATATCTCACTAAGTGGTGATGAGCGTAGATTCTGGTATCTCCCCACTCCCTCACCTTTCTCCAAGCCTGAGTTGTGTTCCTCAAACTCCTTTGTCTTCCTGACTGCCAGCCACCCCCATCTCCTCTTATCAAACAACTTATGCAGTTCCCCAGAGACTGCAGATGGAGACATTCCAAATACCAAAGATTCGTGTAGGATACTGGAAGGAGTCTGTAAAGCTGACTCCGCTTGGTCCCTGCACACACGCGCGCGCGCTCACCCATGCCAAGCTGCAAAGGTGGTCAAGTGCAGAAATCCTAGAAAATCACTCTGGCCAGTAAGTGGGTGACCAGGGTTCATTTCCTAATTCTGCCACTAATAGGTGTGTCCTTAGCTTTTTAGCTATTCTTTACCAAGTGCCACCTCTGTGCCAGGCATCGTGGTTAGCATTTTGTAAAATATTTAGCTCACTTAGGCCTCAGAACATCCCTCCAGTTTAGGTATTAGCCCACTTTATAAATGAGGGAGTTCAGGATCAGGCTGTTAAGGATTTGTCCAAGGCCATGTAGAGCGGAATGTATAGAGGGGGGCTAGTCTGGTGACAGTTAACTAGAGTCTGTCAGATTCCATATGTTATTCTTATTCCGTGGACGGGAAGTGGAGGGGCAGCTATAGCATCTGAGGCCACCCCCTTACAGCTAGAGTTTGGATTTTTGCAGAAGGAGAGGCTGGGAGCTGGGCATGGCTGATTAATTTTTGTTTGGCTGGACTGAAAGAACAGAGCAGCAGAACCACATGATATCAAAAGCTTTCCCCACGGCAGGGCTCCCAGCACCACCTGTCCCTTCTGCAGTAACCGGCCCCTCACCACCGCTCTCTGTTCTGCAGCCTGTCCAGAGCCGCTCGACCCTGCAGCTTCATGGTTCCAGAGGCTCACTAGTGCGTATGTGTGGCAGCCTGTGGGTGTCTATATATAGAAAGACACACAAGCACAGAAGCCACTTCCTCTCTCTGCTTCTTGGTTTCCTCCTCAGCCAAAATAGGCCCATGACCCCTGCTTGTGACCTGGTGAGCTCATTGGCCAAGACCAGCCTCGACTCCTAGCTCCCCCTCACTCATTCTCTCCCACCCCCCAAAGGGCTGATCTCTGTCCTACACAGGATGGAGGGGCCGGTGAAGTACAAATAGGCAGGAAAGGAACAATTATTTTCAGGACCTGGCTGCATTGTTTGTTCCAAAAGGGAAAAGAAGCAAAGGGAGAGCCCACTGGCAGTGGCTGGAAATGGTGTCATTGAAATCAGAGTATTTTTAGCTAATTTGCTCACCCAACAGCTGAAAAGGCCACCTGTCCGAAGTTGTTGGCACTATATCCCCTGCTGGGATGGCCCAGCGTCTTTGTTTTTTGCTTTGTTTCCCTTGCAACTTGTTGGCCCCCGTTCATCCCAGCCTGTACCTTCCTGAGACATACATCTACATGCAGGCTGAAGTGCAGGTCTGCAGCCCTCCAGTGTTCTGAGCATCCTGGGCTTTGAGAGCAAGGCTTCCGGAGTGTCCTTGGATAAGACCATTAGCAGGAGCCGGGAGGCAGAAGGCGTGAGGGCAGGGAAGGAGGGCACCGCAGGCATCCTGCGGTACAGCACACACTACGTAAGAATGGCCGCGTTGCAGTGGCGGCGCACAGGATGTGTGGCATCCCCGTTCTCTGGTTAAGCAGCAAGCTTGTCACCACTTCCTTGTTTACTCTGCACATACCTGGCGAGAATGACAGTGTCTGTCTCAGAAGGTGGCTATAATAAGCACACTGACTGAACATTTCTTCTTTCCCCAGCATAACCCAGTGTCAGCCAGCTAACAGTTCGTGTAAGCTTTGGATGCATCCTTCCCTGCCCCCCTCACTTGGAAGTGGGGGCAGAGATGCGTGTGAATACATGAAAGTGCACAGTGAAGGATAGCACTGTGGGAGCCCTGGTTGGGCCGTCAGCCCAGCCCTCACTGAGCAGAGACCCTCATTACTGACCATGTGCTGCCCCTGCCCTCAACCCCGTGGCAGGAGTCACTTGGACTGGAGTTCCTAAGAGGCTCCAGGCCTGGCCAGGGCCCCTGGATATGGCGTATTCACCTGATTGGTGAAACAGGCCACGTTTCGTATTGAAGAGCTCGAGCTCTATAATCAGATAGACTTTGATTCCAATCCAGACACAGCCGCCAACTGGCTCTAAAGTTGGGGCAAGTTACTTAACTTCTCTGGGTTTCATTCTCTCCTCGTCTGTGAAAAGGAGAGTGTCTCCTAGTTGTTTGGAACCGATGAGCATGTATACGAATGTGTTAGTGCACGGATCGCTGCACAGAAGCCACTGCCTCTAGTAACGACATGCCAGGTTTGGGCTATTGAGGGAGGCTGCATGCAGGCCACCAGCTTGAAACAAAAAGCAGAAAACAAAGAAGGGCTCGCCTGTGTTTTCCTGGCACCGTGAGGGAAGAGTGTGCTCGGAGTCCAGAATGCTTGTGTTCTCCGGGGGAAAATTCCCCAGGGTCAACAGAGACTCATTTATCCTGCTACCCTAGCTTAATGGAAATAGCCCTTTTAAGAATATCTAACTTCTCTGTACGCTCGGTCATTATCGATCTATATAGTTTGGGAGCTTGTAGGAATTTACCTCCTGCGAAATGGCAGGGAGAGTGAATGGCTTTGTCGGGGTGCTCTGCCAGAGAACCCCCCAGTCTGCAGGACCTGCAGTGAGTGTTGAGGCTGTTGAGCCTGAGTCCTTAGTTCACTCTGGGTGACCTGCATAGGTCCGAGCCACCCCGTGGAGAGCACCCCTCCCCTCCCCCAGAAGAGTGCCAGGCAGCCAACCTGCCTCTCCTGCTGTGAATGGCTCTGCTTGTGCCAAGGCATAGTGACCGCTTCTCTCCCCTTCTCTTTCCCCAGCAAACTGCGGAACCAGGCACAGAGTGAAAGATACGGATATAAGGAGGTAAAGCACCACATCTTTCCCTGAGACTTCCTCCTCTGCTACTGGTCCTCTAGAGACAGGAGCGAAGCTTGAGCTGTCCTTGCCTGGAATTCCCCTCAGCCTCCCCTCTGGCCCTCTCTGGGGTCAAGTCCTTTCACTGTCCTCAAGCCTGGTTGGCCTGAGCAGTGCCCAGAGCCCTCCCCTTTATGGGAGGGCGGGAGAGGGAGGTGATCCTGTGCAGAGCTGGGGACTTCCTTCACTGGTTGACACCACTGCCCCCGTGGTTGGTTTCTTCTGACACCGTGCCGCCTGCTTTCTTCCCAGGTGGTGCTTAAAGGTGATGCCAAGAAGTTACAATTGTATGGGGTGAGTGTACTGTGACAGCATGTGGGAGGGCTCCTGTGGTAAAGGAAACAGCACCTTCTCCAACTTTCAGCCTGGACCATTTCGGGGACCTTTTTTTTTAGACAGAGAGGAAGAGAGAGAGAGATAGAAACATCAGCGTGAGAGAGATACATGGATCGGCTGCCTCCGGCACACCCCCACTGGGGGATCGAGCCCGAAACCCAGGCAGGTGCCCTGACCGGGAATTGAACCGGGACCTCTCCGTCCATGGGATGACGCTCAATCCACTGAGCCACACCGGCCGGGCTAAGGGACCTTTCCAGTCCCTGCCTTCCTATCTCCTTGGGCCAAATAAAAGTCATTCATCCCAGCAGGTAATCAGTATATGGAATTCATTATGTTGGAACCGGTGCAGGCAGAAAACAAAGGGATCACAAAAGGGTTTGGGTGAGTGGTGACACGCCACCCCAGGAAGCCTGCCAGGCACGGCCTTTGAGGAGAGGATGGTCACAGCACTCTGTGCCAGACTGCAGCTCACTGTCCCATGTTCGGACCCCACGTCTTGGGTTTTCACCAAAGCAAAGAAGGTCTTTTGACCCTGTATGTACACTCTGTCCTAGCAGACCACGCATCTCACTAATGTGTCCATGCCTGTGGTTCCTCGCTGTCCCCCCATCAGCCTCCCACCCCCACACATCCTTGGGTTCCCCTCTTTAGGAATAAGCCATCCCTATTCCTTTCCCACCTGTGCCTTTGAGGTCACCTAACTCTTAGGCCAAGGCTTCCCTCCTATCCACGGACCCTCCTGCACACAGTGTGGTTGTGGTTGTCTGGAGTAGGGAGCATCACAGATCTCACTGGACAAGACCACCTAGAAATGGCCACATTTTGTCCCTGTTTTTGATACCTTATTACATCTCAGCAAATTCAATTGTTTCCTAAGCCCTCCTCCAGTGGAGATTGAGGGGTTAATATATATGGACATACAGCGGATTTAAAGAATGTAATGGACCACATACGCCATACCCTCATCCTCATCTCCAGTTATTGATACCTGTCCCCTTGCCAAGTGTGCTAGGCTCAAAAGCATTGAAAACCATTCTTCTGGAACAGCACTTCCCATAAGAAACCTCCGTGGTTATAGACAAGTTCTGTGTCCACACTGTCCAGTGTGGGAGCCCTGGATACACTGTGGCCATCGAGCACTTGAAATGCGGCCAGAACTACTAGGGCACTGACATTTTAATTTCGTCTTATTTTGGTTCATCTCAATTTAAAGAGTCACATGTGGTTAATGGCTACCATACCGTCACATTTTTATAAAATATGACTAACGTTTCTCTGGATGATAAGGAAAGCGGGCTAGAACTTGGTTTTCTTAGCTGGGGTGGAGATGATGTTCAGGATGGGCGAGTGGGGTTCCTGCCCGATCTCCTTTCACACCGCCCCTTCTCTCCACAGCAGACCTGTGCAGTCTGCCTGGAAGACTTCAAGGGGAAGGATGAGTTGGGTGTGCTCCCATGCCAACATGCTTTCCATCGGAAGTAAGTGTCCTCAGTGTGTGTCCAGGAGGGGCCTTTTAAAAAAGAACAAGCAGGAAGCATCTTCTAGAACCTCAGTCCCTACCTCCTCCCATCTTTCCCTTGTCAGCGATGTCCTACATCCTGTCTGGACGGCAGGCAGATTGGAGGTGTAGACTGGGGCAAGGGTAGGAATGGTCTGGGTCTGAGAAGAAGCTGTCTGTGGATCTGTGGATGGCAGACAGCAGAGTAGGTTGGGGTGTCGCAGGTCTCCTTTCGCCCACAGGTGTCTGGTGAAGTGGCTGGAAGTGCGCTGCGTCTGCCCTATGTGCAACAAGCCCATCGCGGGCCCCTCCGAGGCCGCGCAGAGCATCGGGATCCTGCTGGACGAGCTGGTGTGAGCGCCACCTTTCCGTCAAGGCCTGGAGAAGACCTCTTGCCTCATGGGTGCCTGGTCCCTGCACAGCTGCAATGAACGACACTGTTGGCTGGGAATGGTCATGCTTACCTGAAGGGGAGGTAGCACGGGGCTGGTCTCCTCACAGGGTGAGACCAGACTTGCCCCACCTTCCTGCCTCCTGAAGTCTTCTTCCCTGCTACTCAGTACTGAAAGCATCGCCCACGAAGACCGATGTATCCTGGTACTGGATGATTTACCTGCCTTGTCCTTGCTCTGGGGAGTGAAATCCACCCCATCTGGCCAGGAACTTGGAGCACCCAGTAGAGATAGAGACTGAATGACCCACAACACCCTAGAAAAAGGGATGAGATGGGCTGTTCCTCCTCCCCACCCCCCACTCCCCGCTCCCCACTCCTTCCGAGGAAGGTTAGAAGGGAAGGAAGGAAGAAAAGATCCAGGAATCAAGTGCCTCCAGCAGAAGTGAGGTAGGCTCTGTAGGAAATTAGGAAGAGCAGGGACGCATAAAAGCAAAGTCAATGTTTACATGGGACCTATGGAAACAAAGGCTGGCGGGCCAGCCTGCTGGCTACAGGGTAATGGAGGGCCATCCCTCCCCCTGCTGGGGTCTGAGGTGCTATCCATCCCCTCTCTTCCTCGGTCCACCTCAGAGCTAACTATTCCACACCAGAGTCTGCGCCCCTCCAGAGGAAGGGCTTGTGATCTCTAATGGGTTTCCAGGGGCTTTTTCTAAAGGAGCAAAAGGGGCCTGAGGGTGGGGGTATCTGAAGGCTGAGAGAGCAACAGATACCTTCTTCCCCCTTGTAGATAGTATTTTTATACTTCGTCCTCACCATCTCAGGATTTATACATGGCATGGAGGGGGTGGGGGTTTCCGTTCCTCCCCAGAATGGGTGGGGGTGGGAGAAGGTATGTATTTAAAGAAAATTAAATTTAATAACAAGTTTCTCTAACCTTTTGGCTGTGGTTGTGGCCTGTGTGTGCTGGCTCCTCTCCACCAACAGGAACAGAGTTCTGTAACCGCCTCTTCTCGCTTCCCCACATTCAAATCAAACACACCCAGTTTCCTAATCTGTAAAAAGAAACATCGGTGATAGAGTGTTGCCTGTACAGCACGGGTTAGGACTAATGTCAATGTGCTTTAGTACCTGACGAAGCCGGGCTCATTCATTGGATGCCTAGGATATTTTTAAAGAAAGTTGATGCATGCTACCATAGCATTCTGTCAACTAAGAATTCATAGAATTCTACTTGTAATTCAAGCAGTTGTGCTCTTAACACAACTGAAAAGGTCTCGGTTGCTACCATGAAAGCTTGATCTCTTTTCCCTTATATTTTTTTCTTACCTGTTAGCTGGCACTCACTGACCACCCTACTCTCCTATGCCACGTCTAGGAGTGGGACTTAACATTTGATCTCCCTGCACTCAGATCTTGGACCCCATGTCTTCCAACTGTGCCCTGTCAGTGTCCCGAGGGCATGCTGAATCAATAATGGATATGCAAATGGGGTTGCAGTGGCAGGAATGCCTGGGCTGTGGTCACCCCCTGCTTGGTGGAAGAGATTAGTGCCAATGGTCATCCCAGGGGGCAAGCCCTGATGCTGTGCACAAGAGGAACATTTGTAGTGGTGGGTCACAGGCACGCCGGAGATGCCCTCACCCCTGCAATTGTGCTGTGGAGGCTCTCAGCGCAGTTGGTGCTCATGCTGGACAGATTCGAGGTACAGCTGGGGCGGCTGTCTTGGGGGGAGAACTTTGCCTGAGGATGTGCCTGTTTTTTGTCACCTTCACAATTTTAGAGGTGATTCCTATCTTCCTCAATGCCTCGATACCCCCTGCCTGCTGCTGCCAGCCCTATAGGGCCTGGTCTTTTCTTCACTGGGGCACCACTACTTCCTCTAGTCCTGCCAGCTTCCTTTAGTGTGGGACAATAAATGCATTTCCCGAGCGAAACAAAAAGCCCCCCCCCCTTTTGCTTCTGCTGCAGGTGGGAAACAGGTGGTCTGCAGATTGGCTGCAACATCTACATGCTTCTCCCTCACCATCTCCCCTTCCTCAAGGAAAATGCCTCAGTGTTGGCATGTTACTGAAAGGTTGGCACTAAAATATCTGCTTGCACATTCGAATAGCATTGTCCTGGAGTCGAAATGGCAAGGGTAAAATGCCTTGTAATATTACAAGGGTAAAATGCCTTTAATACTTTCAGTGCTCCCATACAGCTGGGCAGAATGGTACTGCAAAGCAGAGAGAAGGGAAAACTACATATGTTTTGCCTGATCCTATGTGAACTGTTAGTAGCCATTCCGAAGTTAAAGAGTCACAAGTCCCAAATGCATAGCCGTCAGTGTGGTCTTGTTGCTCAGGTCAGTGTTCCTGGAGCAGCTGCCGCCTGGGCCAGGCACTAGGACGGGACATTCCTTGCCTTGGGAAAGGGTGTAAGCACTGTGTTTTGGGTGAACTAGGTCGTGTGGTAGAGAGACCCTTAGCTCAGCTGGTGTGGAAACCACAGTAGGGGTTTCTGCAGGAAGATGATACCTGAGCTGAGTCTTGAGGGAGTGATGTGGACAAAAGAACTCCAGGATTCGCTGGCCTCTTGTGTGCCAGAGAGTACGAACAATTGGGTGTGAAGTGGGGAGAGGCTGGGGTGAGCGAGTCTGTGTGCTGCCAGGACCCTGGGACTTGGTAGACTGAGACTCCTGAAGTTTCTTTAGGTCAGGCTTTTAAAAGGTCTGGGCACCATTTGGGAGCTAAGCCAATGCTTTTCTTCTCTGCTCGAAATGTTCACAGGCCACTACAGTATGCCTGGTACCGTTACCATTACTGAAAAAGAATTTGCACTGTAAACGTGTTTCAAAGGGGAGAAAACAAAACTGAAGGAAGCTAGGTGATAGTCACGTGCCAGATAGTCAGCACTTAGCCACCACGTCCTCTCACAAAATGCAATGTGCCTTCCTTTCTGTATAACCCCCTCTGAGCTGGCGATTAGGAGAAGAGTGTTGACAAAAGCAAATAAATGGTTTACTCATAATTACACAGATAGGCATCAGCACCACAGCACAGACCCAGACTGTCCAGATCTGAGTTCAGTGTTGGCTTCACTGACCCACAGTAGCTTTGCAGGCACATTGTGCTCCTTGAAATTCAAGTCGCAGGTGCTGTTTGCTCCTGGGCCGACGCAGTCACGGAAGACAAAAACCCCAGATAATTGTCAAATGATTTTTTTGCTCGCCATTATCTAGGAACATGAATTTATTGTTCTTTAACTCCACAGTGGATTATTTCTTTTAAAGAAACTTAGGTGTATCAACCATTTACAAAGTTGGTCATTGAAGTGGAGGTAAGACACTCAAAGCAGAATTTGAAATCACGGACTTGGATAGATTGGGACAATGGGTGTCTTGAATTGTGTTCTCCCATTCCCCATTCCTCACCAGGGCTTTTTCCATTCTCACTCGGGCCTGTTATGTATGCCTCCCAGATTTTGCCATGATTTACCCCCTAAGACGAACCCAACCTCTGCCCTCCATTCTACCACCCTCTTCTGTCTGGATGTCATAATATCTTGGATGACCTTGACCATATCACTCATTCACAGGTGAACCTTCTGTAAAACCATATGCACAGGTTCAGAGTAACATATGCCATCAAATTGGAAACAAGGACAGATTGATAACCAGTCGTGCAGGCTTATACAATAAATGCCATTCATGAAAACAAATGAAACTTGTCCACCATGCCCCAGGCCATCAACAACATGGGGTCCTCTTTAAAAAAAAATCATGCCCATTTAATTCCTCCTTTGATAAACTGGCATACTGTATAGAAAGGACATGACCAGTGTCACCTTTGTGCATTGGCATGACTTCTGATTCTGTTTCTATGTGGCAGTCTCAACAGCAAACTAGGGCGTGTGCTCTGTAGAAGTGGAAAGTCAATAGCACCAGGAGGCTCCTGAACCATCGTCCATCTCCACCTCTCCACCAGGGCTATGCCACAGCACATCTTTCTTTTTACACTTATTGATTTGAGAGAGAGACAGGAGGCGGGGAGAGAGAAGCAGTGATTTTCCATTCCACTTATTTATGCATTCATTGGTTGATTCTTGCATGTGCCCTGACCTAGGATTGAAGCCCCAACCTTGGCATATCAGGATGACGCTCTAACTAACTCAGCTACCCAGCCAGGGCCCACAGCACATGTTTCTTATCCATCTTCTCTCCTTTCTTATTCTTTTTTTTCTCCCTCTTCATTTCTTTACCCTTTTTCTTTTCTCTATTCTTTAATGTTACTGAGAGCACCAAGGCTGTTGCAGAACCCTCCTGATGGGCCATGATTGTCATGAATTGTTCAAGACATACACCAGTTACTACTACTGAGGGTTCATATCCAAACAATGCTGTGACTTCCCCCAAGGACCAGCTCTAAGTTTCTAAATGAGAAGGTGGCTGGTGTCCTCCAAGACAGGAATAGAATACATGGTAACTGATACATTAATAACATAATACAATGTGAGCAAAGGCAATTTATCCTAACCCAAAAGAAGGAAAAGCCAGGTTTGCTTTAGTGTGGGAGAAATGGATCTGGAAGCATAGTGGAATCAAGTTGGGCTTGAATCAGAAAAAATTCAAATAAATCCCAAATACAATGACATGACTAGACCTAGCCGGAGAGCCCTCCACCTTCTTCAGCATTGACCAAATCTCTACTGAATGATTTTACTCAGAGTTTATGTTTACAGAAAAACAGACAAGCTAGAAAAAGTCCCTGGAGTATTTTAAATCTGGATGAGAAAGACCAAGGGCCAAAGAATTTAGTGGTGGTCTTCAATATTACGTTGTAAGCATGCACCTTCATTACAGACTCCAACATTCCAGAAATGTATTTTCTTCTCTTTTAATTGCCCTTGACCCTTGAGCCACCAACTTTCTCCCCATCTACAGTGCTTTCTTTCCTCCCAGAGTAACTTATGAGTCTCAGAGTCAGCCCAACCCTCTCCCCCCATCCTTCTGTATATACTATTTAACCACTGAGCTGTCTGTTTTCTGATCCCCTAAAGACTTGGCATCTATCATCCTGCCCAGTTTGGTATGTGAGAAGCTCACTAAGTATCAAGGGCCCAGGTTGTCCAGGTCCCACAGAGTTGTCCCTACTGACACCATCTCAGAATGCTACCTGGGAGCTCAGTTGCTAACCTGGAGACCGGCTACCTTTATTCTCTTCAGGTTGAAGAGTTGTAGCGTGCACCACCTGCCTTCTGCAATGAACATTCTTCTGTATTTATTTTATCCCATATCTATCCATCAAGCTTTAATCAACATTTTTGTTTGTTTTTTTAATTCTCACCCAAGGATATGTTTTTTTACTGATTTTTTTTTTTTTAATTCCTCACCCGAGGGTACTTTTCCATTTATCATCAGATAGAGTGGGAGGGAGGAAGAGAGATACAGAGAGAAACATCGATGTGATAGAGCCACATCGACTGGTTGCCTCCTGCACAACCCGACCAGGGCCAGGGACAAACTGCAACCGAGGTATGTGCCCTTGACCGGAATCGAACCCACAACTCATTGGTCCACAGGCTGATGCTCTAACTGCTGAGCCACACCGGGCAGGCCTAATCAATATATATTTCAATGCATTTCAAAGCAAGCTTCAGAGACCAGTATACTTCTTATATTAAATTTACAGCTAACATCTTGTTTTGCATGTGAACTGAGAATGACCAGAAATCTGCCTTGAATGTGAAGATAAGCACTTTCTGATAAATTGTTGATAAATTTTGAAAAGTAGCTCTGACTTCAGGGTGGTTTTAGAAATAATTCAGGTATGAAATCATTTTACATTTAAAATGTGGTGATTAAGTGTTCTTCACTGTCTCCGGTAACTTTTCACCTTGCTAAATTATATATTGTGTGTCAAGGCAGAGAGAGAGAGAGAGGTGCATCGGGAGTGTAGCACATCCCACCCTTACTGCACATATTAACATTTCTTGCACAATTAACCATGAAATATTCTCCTTTTGGACTTTTTCCACATCCTAAATTTAGCAAGCTAGAATTATCTTTAAAACCACTTTAGGCAACCTTTTTGAAAGGAAAAATGCCTACAGAAGGAAATCTGCATTTCTTTGTGGTTAGAATGCAACGTCCTCAACTTCATTATTCTGCAAAAAAGCAAATTCTTCCTTTATTATATGCTGAAGATATAGCAAAGACAGTAATCCAGCAAATTTATTACAGGTTTGTAAGGTTAAAAACGTATATTCAGATCGAGAAACAGGCAACGCATTAGAGGCATCCCTGCTGTATGTGATCTGGCAACTGTGAACTTGAATTGTGTAATTGTCTTTAATGTGCCAGACGGATTTCATTATTTGAAAAAATTCTATGTTGTCTTTAAATAAGATCTAAGGACTTTTTCACTTTTTTTTTTAATCCTCTCCCGAGGATATTTTCCATTGATTTTTTTAGATAGAGTGGGAGGGAGGGAGGGAGGGAAAGAGAGACAGAGAGAGAAACATCAATGTGAAAGAGACACATGGATTGGCCACCTCCAAAATGATGCCGATCGGGGCTGGGAATTGAACCTGCAACCCAGGTACTTGCCCTTGACCAGAATTGAACCTGTGACTCTTTGGTCCACAGGCCGATCCTCTAACTGCTGAGCCAAACTGGCCAGGTCTCTTTAATTTATAGAAAGAATAATCAGTGTTTCTTAAAGTGACACATACCTATAGAATACAAAGGAAGTAATTTTTTTCAAGTCTGGCTTTAAAAGAGAAATGCATGAAGCTAGAACAAATAAAGAAAGGGCAGTTTTGAATGATTTTTGTACGTAGTTATTAGTTTTAAAAAGGGGAAAAGCTCAGTATTGAAAAAAGGTTGACTGGCCAGTCAGTGATGAACTGTGACTGTGTTTTAGGAAATCATGGATACTTTCCCTTCTGCTCTTCATTTTAAGGTTAATTTGTATTGTGGAATAAACAGAACTAGCATTGGAATTCAAAGAATGGTTTCAAGCCCAGCTCTGCCTCTAATTAGCTGGGAGACCCCAGCCTTGTTCCTTGAGCTCTCTGCACTTCACTTTTCTCTGTAAAATGGAGATACGCTGACTGCAGGAGAGTTTGGCTAAAAAGAGTACATAAAAGAACATTTTAAAAAGATGCAAAGTGATATTCAAATATAAGCTATTTTTGTTTCTAAAGTCATAGGGATTTAGTCCCTCCCCCCAAATAAGGGGGCTAAATGAAGGGTCTCTAAGAAAGTTTGTGTATTTCCCCTAATCGTCCTAATTAATACAGCATCCTTTATTGAACACACATTGTCACAGGAGCTGCACTCAGAATTTGATTTGCTTTACTTCATTGGGCATATCTGATATCCACTGAATATGCCATTTGCATAGAAGTCTGATATGGATAATTGTACTTAGAGTCCAATACTGAGGAATACATAGTACTAACTTTTCATATTTATTCAACAGCCAACGTGTATTAATGGAGTGACTGCTACATGCCAGTCATTGTGCCAACGAACAAAAGCCACAGTGGTCGCTATTCTCAAGATATTATGGTCTAATGGGATAGAGAGATATTAAACAAACATAACATGTCCGTGTGCCAACCAGGAAAAAGTATGCAGTATGTACCTACCTAAATTAAACTTGGGGGGACAGAGGGATATAGGCAAGAAAGGCCGTTCTGAGCCAGAGGCATTTAAGCGGAGACCAGGATGACAAGAGTTGGGAAAGACCAGACCAAAGAGCATATGTGAGAACTTGGAGACAACGTGGAGCTTGGATTGTTGGAGCATCTCCCGTGTGGCTGGAGCCCAGTGAGAGGGACAAGACGGGGCTGAAGGGACCCAGGGGTCAGATCATGTAGAGTCTAATAGCCACAGGAAGGAGTTTTAATTTGTGATCATGGGATTTAGGCAGGGAAGGGACATATGTGAGTTAAGTTTTTAATGGAGATGGGATGGTGGACAAGAAGGGAAGCAAGAGGCCACCTGGAAGTTTCTTGGGTTGGTCGGATGAAGAGGACTGGGACTGAGATGATGATAGTGGCAGCAAAGAAGAACGGACAAATTCAAGATTTTTTTGGAGAGGAATTTGTGTGATTCCGAAGCTCAGCCATGGGTATGGGTGGGAGGTCCACAGTGGGGTTGGACACCAGATGGTATTGACGGCCGTGGGAAGCATGAGAGCACCTCCACAGGCCAGACTGGCAACAAGAAACATCCATGAGGAGTCCTGAGGAGCTGCAACCTTCCAAGACAAGGGGAAAGCAGAGGGTGTGGGGAAGGAGGAGTGAGAGGGGAATGGAGAACCAGAGGGGCGAGCTCACCACCAGCAAGCGAAAGACGGTTTCAGGGAGAGGAAGATCAAGGGTCAGATGTTCCTTTCAGATCAAATAGGAGGAATCTGAAAGTGTCCACTGAATTTAGCAATGAGGGGGCTATGGGTGGCCTGGACAAGAACAGTTTTCTGATTGGTAGGGAGGAGGCAGAGTTGAGTGTGCTGAAAAGTGAATGAGAAGAAAGAAAATGACTTAAAACATAGAATTTGATTGTAATTATTTACCAGATATATCCTAAAGACAAAAAAGAACAGCAAAGAAATCTTAAATTGTTGCTATTTTAATACCTTTATGTATATATTTAGGACAAAGCAAATAACTAATAACATTGTTTATAGGAAATAATATTTTCAGTGAAAAAGAAGAGATATATGTCCCATATTTAAGAAGTAGAAGCCCGGAATCTTCCATTTGAATTGCAAATATCAATATGAATTCATGATTTAGTTTATCTTTTTAAAGAACATGTTTCCTAGATGTGTCTGCTGAACCTACAAGCCTAAAATTAATAAGAACTCCAGAGCGATGGCATCCCACTGTTTGGACTGTAGCCTTTAAATAGCATTTTCCCTTAGAAGGAACCAGGTTTCTTTGGGAAAATGGTCGATCCAATCTTGTCATTCTAGAAAGCAAGGAAGAAATCCAAGACTACTGAGTCATGTCAAAGTGAAGCAGGAGCCAAAACGAAAAGAATCCCATTGGGCAGGGAATGTGGGAAACCTCTGTATCTTCCACCAAATGTCGCTGTGAACCTAAAACTGCTCTAAAAAATAAAGTGGATTTTAAAATATATTTTTTAGACTCTCTCTGGCAAAAGATAGCACACTTTGAGTATGAAAAGAATAATGACAGTGAAATAAAATCAAAACTATAGTTCTTTGAGATCTAAGGGAAAAAATCGGTATTCGTGGAAGGCTGCTAGGGCACTACACCCATTGTTCTAAAACTTGGCAGAGGGGAAGGATCAAACACTTATCCTGTGTTTCCTGTACAGACTGTATTTCAGGGTGATCAAATAACTAGTTGTTGAGGGAAAGTTCTATTTCAAGCAGAGTTCCAGGTAAAACAGGTAAGGAAAATAACAGAATTACAAAATTGCCATTTCGTAATCCTTAATGAACTACAAGAATTAAGCAATGATCATCTGTGGCTGCTAAATCACCAGGGGGAAAATGGATGGGCAAGTTTATATCAGATAACTGTCTCTTATCAATAAAAGTGGGACATTACATGCCTTCTGGGTTACAGTTAGAAGCACACAGCCCCGCCCCCACACAAGCTGGATCCTGAATTTAATCCGGCCTCTAGATCTAACCAGCTATTTACAGGAAGTGGGGCGGCAAGAGGAACAAAATCAATGGCATCAAGAAGCATTCTGCCAAACCCAGAGTTTCTGTCCTTTTATAGCACAAATGGCCTGTTTCTTCAATGGCATTTTTATTTTTTATTTTTTTTAATTCCTCGCCTGAGGATATTTTTCCATTGCTTTTTAGATAGAGTGGAAGGGAAAGAGAGAGAGAGAAATATCAATGTGAGAGAGACACATTGATTGGTTGCCTTCTGCAGACCCTCACCAGGGCCAGGATCAAACTTGCAACCCAGGTATGTGCCCTTGACTGGGAATTGAACCCATGACCCCTGGGTCCACAGGCCGATGCTCTAACCGCAGAGCCAAACCATCCAGGGCTTCAGTGGCATTTTTAAAAGAGAGGGGGCTGTTATGAAGTTTTAAAAATCGATGAGATATAACCGGGTGCAAACTCTCCATACAAAAAAAAAGTTATGACAGGTAGGGAACTAAGGACAATATGTGCGGGTTTGTTTTGTTTTAAGACACTTTCCAAGCCCAGAAACAGGGAGGTCGCTGAGGGGGAATGCGGCACCAGGAAGAACATGGCAATGATGGCATACAGCGGGCGTTCTGGAGCACTATGGGAATAGTTGAGTAGGGAGCAGAAAAGGGGAATGCCCTTGGAATGAGGTCCTCGAGGAAAACCATGTGAGAAGGATCCACACCCCTTGGGGAAGGAACAGTTTTGGGATGAGATGTACTTAGATCATACACTACCTTAATAAAAAAAAAATACTTGTAAATTACACGGACAGCACAGACATGAAAAGGAAAGTAAGCGAACCTAGAATTTCAGGAGGGAGAAAGGTATATTGGCAATGTAGTGGGAATACCACAGTGAAAACCAGCTCAGGCAAATTTTCAACATTGCTGTGACTTTCTTATTTTGATGGATATTGCATGTTTGTAAGATGCTTTTGTTTATAGCTCTCTTTACACTGTTCCTAATGATTTTGGCTCATTAAGGACCATTTGATGCTGTTCTACACATCTTATAAACATGTGAACCTTCAAAATAAATTAGGGTGCTTTTTACCCAAACCAGTCTTTATGATCAGTATTAAAAATGTGCTGTTTCTTATGCAAACGAATATAGTGGTTGCCTCATTCTCCGCAGGCATTCAAGGGTTGTAAATATTGTACTATCATTTTTCCATTTGGCCTGTAATCAGAAAAGTAGCTCTGTTGCAAGCAGTAATTATCTTACAGTGTGTTTCAAAATCCCATTATTAACCACATGTAGACTAGATGAACCTTGAGAGACTGGTTGGCACACTGTCATGCTGTAATCACGTCAGTTGTTCCTCTCACAGGGATGAAGGAGAGCAAAGACTTCGTTTTCACTTTCTCTCTCGCTTTTGCTTTTCCTTATGAAGAGGTTTTCAACCTAAATCATTACTCATACGGTGTTTGGAAAACTGAAGGGCATAGCGAAATCTTTAGCCACAAAAATCTCTGGAATTTATTGCATTTTTCCATTTCTCCTTAAAGGAAATACTTTACAATTTAATCTCGTTATACATAACCACACTCATACATAATTTTACATAAGTACATATATACATGCTTTGTAAAAAGGTGTGGTCATTTTTTCTTTCCATTCGTTTTGTTTGGCTTGCCTCCTCCATCTCCCTGTCTTCCTTCTTTTCTCCACATCAGCCCCCAAGGTCATCTACGCTGAGAGCCTGGGATAGCCTCCCATACATTCTCGTTACTTAAGTATTCTTAGACCGACACATGTATGTATCTACATATACAGACATTCATTTTTTAAAGCATTGTCTTAAAAACAGGGGACCATGGCATCTCTTGCACCTCACATTCACCACAGAACAGCACCTTGTGGGGACCCCGCCTAGTCCTCTTTAGCTCCACTTTTTTAAATAAATGGCAGCAAGTTTCCCCATTGTGGATTTGCAACTGATGAGGCTTCATTTTGTTTGTGTTTATGCCCTATGAATAGTAATACAGTTCCTTCTTTATCCTGGTGGTCTTGAACTCATAGCCTTACATATGGTTACTCATATTTGATAAATTCTCAGGAGTATAGCTGCCACTAAATTCATTTATTCTTTTAAGACATGTTGTCCAGCCCGGCCGGTGTGGCTCAGTGGTTGAGCATCGACCCATACACCAAGAGGTCGCTGGTTTGATTCCCAGTCAGGGCACATGCCCAGGTTTTGGGCCAAATCCCCGCTGCGGGGCATGCAGGAGGCGGCCAGTCGATGTTCTCGCTCATCGATGTTTCTATCTCTTTCTTCCTCTCCCTTCCTCTCTCTCTAAAATCAATAAAGAAAAAAAAAAAGTAAGAGCAATGACAAGAATATGTTATTATGGAAGTTTGGGACTTAAACTAAAATGAGTAATATAAAGAACAACCATGATTCACTACTCAGATTCAACGTTGTCAACAAGTTGATAATCTTTTTCATCCAGTACACAATTACTCCTTCCCACCCTCCCTCCCATGGAATATTTCAAAATGAATCCCAGATATGTCAATTGTTAATACTCACGTGCATTTCTAATAGCAGTTCTCAAAGTTGAGCTGAAAACCCCCTGAGGGATTCCAAGACCCTATAGGTCAAAACTATTTTTTATAATAGTATTAATTTGTTGCTTGTCTTTTTCACTCTCATTCTCAAAAAAAGATTGAATGCTATAGCAGATATGAGAATCCAGCTGTCTCCTATTAAATCAGGTATGAAAGAGTTGCAAATTTTTACAAATCTGTTTACCAAAGTAAAAAACACTGACACTTTTCTCTTTTTTTGGTCTGGGAAAATATAGTTATTTTTCATAAAAATAAATACTTAACATGTGATGGGTTTATTGTTGATATTTTTCAAAGAATTAAATGGATATTTTTTTAAGTTGGTCAGTTTTAATTTCTAATATAGAAAAAAAAATCTAAACATCTATCTCACATCAAGCAAAGCTCTTTGAGGTCCTCAATACTTTCTTAAACTAGTTTTTAAATTGAGATTTAATTCACATACCATAGGATTCACCGTTTTGAAGTTTATAATTCAGTAGGTTTTAGTATATTTACAAGATTGGGTAACCATCACTACCAGCTAATACAGAACACTCATCACCCTAAATGAAAAGCCCATACCCATTAGCTGACACTCTCAATTCTCCTTTGTCCCCATCCCCTGACAACCACTAACCTACTTTCTGACTCTACTCATTTGTCTATTTTGGACATTTCATATAAATGGGATCTTTTGTGTCAGGCTTATTTCATTTACCCTAATGTCTTTAAAGTTCATCCATACTGTAACATATATCAGAACTTCATTCCTTTTCATGGATGAATAATAGTCCATTGTACCTATATACCCCATTTTGATGATCCATTCATCAGTTGATAGACTTTTATGTGGGCTATTATGAATAATGCTGCTATGAACATTTGTGTCCAAGTTTTTGTATGAACACATGTTTTTAGTTCTCTTGGTTATATTCCTCGGAATAGAATTGCTGGGTCATATGTTTAACTCTATGTTACTCTATTTTTAACTTTTTGAGAAACTGTCAAACTGTTTTCCACAGCAGCTGCACCATTTTACATTTGAACCACCAATGTATAAGCATTCCAATTTCTCCACATCCCTGCCAACATTTTTTTCAGTGTTCTTGATTTTAGCCATTCTTGTGAGTATGATTCAGTAATTTTTGAGAGAGTAAAAGAGTCTGAGACTAAAATGAGAGTTGTTTTTCTAACAAATAGCTTTTAAAAACTTTTTAAAAAACACACAAGTTAATAGATACAGAGGACAGATTGGTGGTTGCCAGACGTAGGGAGGTGGGGGTAGGCAAAATGAGTGAAGATAGTGAAAAGGTACAAATGTCCAGTTATAGAACAAATATGTCCTGGGGACATATTGTACAGCATGGTGAATATAGTTAATAACACTGTATTGTATATTTAGAAGTTGCTAAGCGAGTAGATCTTCAAAGTTCTTTTTTTTTTTCTGGGTCTATTTTGCTTTTTGTTTTTTTTTATTAATTTGTTTTTGTTACAGATGTTTCTCCTTTTCCCCCACTGACACCCTCCTCCCCATCCCCAGCTTTGTTGTCCATGTCCATCACTTATGCATACGTGCATATAAATTCTGTGGTTTATCTCTTCCCTCCCCCCACCCCCTCTTCTGAGGGTTATCAGTCTGTACCCTACATCCACATCTCTGGGTCTACCCTGTTCCTCAGACTGTTATGTTCATTATATTCCACAAATAAGTGAGATCATGTGATATTTGTTTTTCTCTGCTTGGCTTGTTTCGCTTAGGATAATACTCTCTAGGTCCCTCCAAAATCTTCCAAGTTCTTATCACAAGAAAAAAATTTGTAGCTGTGTGGTGATGGATATGAACTAGACTTACTATGGTGATCATTTCTCAATATATACATATACTATATCATTATGTTTGTATACCTGAATCTAATATAATGCAAAAAACCTTAAACATAATAACATTAACAATAGTTCTACAATGTTGTGTAATACCAGGGTAATCAATTTTGCCTAGGACAGACCCAATTTACACCTTTGTACCAGCATAATTATTCATAGTGTCTCCTTTAACTCTCAACATGCCCTGTTTAGATGACAAATTACATAAACACCCTAGTTATAAATCTATGTTCAAATTTCCTTAATTGACTTAAATATATCTTTTTACAATTTATTTATTGAAAACAAGATCCAACATTGCATTTGATTGAGGTGTCTTCAAAAACGTTTACTCTGTATCAGTTCTTCCTCTACTCCATTTCTTTCATGCTAGTTATTTATTGAAGAAACTTGGTAATTTGTGTAATTTCCCACATCCTTAGCTTGGCTGATTAAACTTTCTTGGTAGTGTTTAATTTGTTTCTTTGTCCTCCATGTTTCTTCCCATTTGGTAATTAACCTAGCTGTTTGATTAGATTTAGGTTCAAATTTTGTGCAAGAATATTTCACTGATGGTGTGTACTTCCTATTGTGTTGCACCAGGAGGCACATGGTATCTGGTTGTCTCACTTTTAGTGATATTAAGATAAATCAGTGGGTTCAGGTTTTGTTAGTTCAGTACAGCCAGTATAAAGTTTCCCGTCAACATTCTACCCCATAATTTTAACAGCCATAGATGATTGTTGCCTACTCTCAGTGCTTCATTAGGAGTTGTGAACACTGACTTTCTAATTCTATCAGTTCTGCAGCATTTGTTACCCTTGCAAACTATCTGGGCATCTTGAAATAGCAAAATAAATGCTTGATCTTTTTCCCCTCTAATTTACCAATGTTCGAAATAAAGAATTGGTTACTTAGCTGATCCAAGGGTGAATGATGAGGGATTTTTTTTCTTTATAAGTATTACTATGAATTCATGGATTTGTATATAGTTGATATATTTCTATCCATTAATCATTATTCTTTTTTAAACCCAAATTGTTCCATCTTTGGCCAGATGGTGCCCCCGTCATCTTTGCTCTTAGGTTCTTTTGACATAACCTCAGTAGCATTTGATAGCCGCCTTCCTATCTGGTGTAATAAAATGCCACACAATCCCTGCCCCAGTCCTGAAGTCAATAATTTCCTAAGGAAGTCCTGGTTCCTCTTAGTGGACAATGGCATTGAGATTATGAATCTGGACATTAGGGTTGCTCATAGCCATTAGATTGCCATTGCTTCTTGGCTTTTTCAGTGAACACAGCTAGGATATATATATATATTGTAAAAAGGGAAAAATTAATAATAAATTCATACTACAATTGACAATTCAAATTTTTGATTACAGAATTTATACCTAACCTTTACTGATTTGATTCTTATATCTCTTATCTTTTACTGAAGACCTTGGTTTCTAACAATATTAAGATACTTATTTGTGCCCTGGCCGGTTTGGCTCATTGGTTAGAGCGTGGGCCCTCGGACCAAAGAGTCCCAGGTTCCTTTACAGCCAAGCTCACGTACCTGTACCTCTGTACCTCCGCTGCAGTTCCCCATGGCCCCATTGGGGTTGTGTGGGTGGCAACCAGTCCATGTGTCTCTCACATCGATGTTTCTCTCCCTCTCTCTTTTTATCTCTCTCTTTCTCTCTCCTCCTTCCTCCCACTCTGTCTGAAGATACATGTAAAAATATCCTCAGGTGAGGATTAAAAAAAAAATATATATATATATATATATATATATACTTATTTGCTATTTTATATACATGTATGTAAAATATACATAATATATACAATGGCATCTAAATAACAATACCAGTGTCATTACTAACAAATATTATACCTAAATTCAATCTGGTCTGTTTGCCATTTGTTTTTGTCCTTTGGATGTGTAGTGAAAATAATGAGTTTTAAAGTCAGCTTCTTAGTGCTCTGTTCGGTTATAAGAGTAACTCCATATATAGAGGGTGGAGCAAAAGTAGGTTTACAGTTGTGAGTACATGAAACACAGAGTTTATTCTTGTATTATTTATTAATTACTGTATTATTTGCCATACAAACAACTGTAAACCTACTTTTGCCCCACCCTGTACTTTGTCTTTTTTTCCTTTTAGAAAACGCTCTGTTATTTTCTTTTTAAAAATTATATAAAGCATGCGCATGATTCCAAAGCCAAACTGTAAAACACAATACGTGAAGTCTAGGTTCCATACCCATTTTTTTCACCCTGTTCTCTTATGTGTAATCATTTTCACTAGTTTGTAATTTATACTTTCATTGCTTCTTCTTTAAAATGTGAGCAAATGCACACCCCTTTCTAAGTAGAAAGGCAACATATACATGGTCTCAGCTCTGCTTTTTCTTCACTTAAGATGTACTAGAGTTCCCTGGCCTTCCACAGAGATAGTCTTCGCGCCTTTGTACAGCTACACAAAACTGCATTGTGTGGATGCACCATGGTTCATTCAGCCACTGCTCTGTGGATGGACATGTGGGGTTCAACGAACATTGATTGCATGACTTAAACTGTGCCAGGCACCGAGGGCAAATACATGGTCTCTGGCGTCAGGAAACTCTGAGGGCAGAGGGGGAGACCTCTGCAATACAAGTACTTTCCTCATAAGGGAGTGAGATCTTGGATCCACTTAGCACAAGGGCCCCTGGAACAGGGAAGACAGGCTCCCACACAGGAAGGATACAATAACTGTCTGTGGATTGGCATCTTGCTGGCACACGGACCTTAGTATGGGAGAGCCCCCTTGGTGGGAAATGATTTTTATCTATATTTGAAATACCTTAGAAAATCATGAGTGCCACCAATTGGTCAGAAAAGGCAAAGCCAAATAAAAGAAGCAAAGAAGGGCCCTAAACACAAAAATTCCCCCAAAAGAGATGTAAGTTAACACAGAAGCTGTGGTTAAACAACCGCTGTATGGAACTTACTGACCGGAGAGTGCTCTAAGCAGTTTACACATATATTTAACTCCCTTATTTCTCATAACAAGCCTAAGAAGTAGGGATAAATAATAATAATAATAAAAAAGATAAAGTAGGGACTATTATTGCCAGCATTTTACAGTTAAAGAAATTAAGGCACAGAGAGGTTACCGAACTTTGGCCCAGCGTCACACAGCGAGGGAGGGAGGGAGCAAGGAAGGAAGGAAACAGAACGCTTGCTGGCAGTGCCCTCTCCAAGGAGGGACGATAGTACTGCAAGTCTCCGCACTCGGCGTCGTAACCACTCCCTGGGGAGGAGAACCTACTCCTGACACCTTCCTCCCTGCACACACACACCCCGGAAAGTCCTGCGGGGCTTTCTCTGCACTTTTGGAGGCTCGGAGGCTGGAAGAATCCCAAAGCCAGGAAGCGACCTGCTGGGTGCAGGGAGGAGGCTAAGCCGGCCCGCCCGCCCGCCCAGCAGCGCAGGTCTGAGCTGCGGCTGCCCCCCAACTCCCTGCGGGGGTCCCTCACCTAGAAGCTGCCGAGCCCGCTCTCCAACCCCTCCCGGTGTCCGGCCCCCTCTCTGAGCTCGTGCCCACGCCTTGGCACCAATGAAGTTTGCTACCTCGGGCTCCTTCGACTGTATATAGATATGTGAAGTCACGGACAACTTCCAAAGTAGGCCAGGTACTGCGATCAGCCCCTGGGGAACCCAAAGTCAGCTGGACACAATTACATCCTCTGAGAACCCACAGCACGGGGAGAAATGCTGGCTCGGTATGACAGCGGCTAAGGCAGAGGGATCTCACGGGCCGTGGCTTCCCTTCCCATTCAAAACCGAACCAAAGGTTTGCTTTGCGGCGGCTGCAGCCGCTCGCGGGCTCTGGGTCTGGCTCCGGGCGCCGCCTGCCGCCCAGATCCCGCACCGCACGCGGCTGCCGGGGAGCCCCTCGCGCCCATGCTCGGGAGTTAGACGAGTTTCCAACTTTGGGCATGACACTGGCGTTAGTCCTTTCCAAAGCCAACAGCATTTTAAAAAGCTGGTTGCGTGTGGCTCAGTGCACTGAGCTCATCCCTTGGACTGAGAGGTCCCCATTTGATCCCCAGTAGGGGGTGTGTAGAGGGCGTGCAGGAGGGGCGGGCGGATGGGAGAAGATGGATGGAAGTTTGTCTCCCGGATGTTGCTCTCTCTTCCTCTCTCTGTCTAAAAATCAATGAAGAAAAAATATTTAAAAAAATATATGTTTTAATTTAATTTTATTTTTTTTTAAAGAGAGATAAGGGAGAGCGAGAAACGTTGGTGACAGACAACATCGATCGGCCACCTCCTGCGTGCCTACTGGGGGTCGCGCTCTCAACCGGGGGACATTCCCTGACCGGACCACGGCGCTCAACCGGCCGGGCACTAAAAACCAAGCTTGCTGCATAACACGCACAAACCTTAACGTAGTAAGTTACAGCTCAAACCACAAGGAGAGAAGAACACCTCGGGTACAAGTTTGCCACTCAACAACAGAAAAACCCCACCTCATTACTTAGCTACCCCCAAATCTGAAAGATCCTTGAAGTTCACGTCAGACGGGTAATGTGCCACAGTCGTAACAAGGTTTAGTGGGAGGCACATCTCATACAACCGTATGAAAACCCAATCATCACGCTTATGAACTACAAAAGGATCGGGCAACACTGTTGCTAAAGGATTCTCGAATATGGCCCACCAAGTTTAAGGAAAGGGTGACATATATGGTCCACATACATTCGGTCTTGACACAAAAGATCCTGTATATTTAAAAAATATCACTGATATTCTGCGATTTTTCTCTTGTTTTTACCTAGTAAGTGAAAACAGAAACAAAATTAGCGAGCGGATCATTCTCTATGCAAATTTTTCGCAGTAGCTCCACCCTTTTATAAACCCGAATCTTTATTGCTTTACGACAGTAGGTCGTGAAATAACGAGGAGTTGACGCAGCATTGGCGGAAGCTAGCCTTGTGCTTTGCGGCAACGACCTTAGCCAGGTCCGTATCCTGATAGGCCCAGCACGTGCAGGGAGGGCTGCAGGTAGCCGTTTTTGTATCAAACTTTAGGGGTTTTTTGTTTGTTTGTTTTTGAGTCTTCCGGAAGGCAAGAATAATTTCTCTGGTTCACAGCTGGGAGTCTGAGATTTCTGTTACGACTCCCAGAGAGGTCCCTTTCCCTTTCCTGCATCTTTTCCTTGACGCACACTTTGCTCTTCATGCCGGTTAGACTCGCCTTCCCTCTGCCTCGATGTGTCGCCGTTTGATTTGGTTTTAGTTCTGTTCTTAGGGAGAATTCCAGCTTCCGGCGATCTTTGCAACTCTCTTTAGCGGATCCCCTCCGGTCTCCAGCTTCGTCATCTGGGGGAGACCAGCCCTTCGCTCGCAGTCAGGAATGGAGCACGACAGCTCCCGGGAATCCCCATCGCGGGACGGCTCTTCCTTGCCCGGAGAGTGGCCTTCTTCCTCCCTCGGACAGGCCTTCTCCCAGATTGTGCACCATCTTAGCGGCCAGGAGTCCCGACGCGGCAAGGCCAGAAACGCAGCTCTTCAAGACCTCAGTGCTCTCCTGGAAGCCACAGAGTGTGATCAGTTATTTGAGGGGAGTGGCGCATCGCTCGGTGGAATGCCCGAGATGCTGGGGAAGGTGGCAAAAGCGCTGGAGAAGTATGCAGCCCCACCCAAGGAGCAGGAAGGTAGAGAGGATGATTACTCTGCAGTGGCCGAGAAAGCGGCAGCAGTTGGGTTACTGTTCATTAAGCTATTGAGAAAAGTTGAGTCTGCCAAGAATTCCATGGTTTGCCTCGCATGGAAGAGAGGCCTCCGGCACTTGGCAGGACCCATCTATATTTTTGCCATCACACACAGCTTGCAGCAACCATGGACCAGGCCAAGGTCTCAGGACGTTGCTGGAGAGGTGCTCACCTTACTGCTTCATGTTACCCAATGTGGTTCTGTGGCAGGATTCCTGCATGGAGAAAATGAAGATGAGAAAGGGAGATTTACTGAGATAATGGAGCTTCTCAAGCCCGATTTGAATAAGTGAGTATCCCTGCAGAAAGGTCCGACTAACTAAGCTTCAACCTGTTTTAGAATGTTAGAGCTCAAAGGAACCTTATAGTTCCTTCATCTGTAAGGTAAAAGTGTGGTAATAGCTGATCTCGTAAGGCCCAGAAAGGTTGTGACTTGCTATAATTGACATAACTAGATAGTGGTAAATTTGACATTAGCATACAGGTGTTCAGACTCTATTTTTTAGTGTTCTCTCCAGTCCTCATGACGACTGCCCTGGAAATTGGAAGTTCTGTCTCATTTATTTAGACTTAACTTTCTTAAGTTAGGTGGTGATGGGAGTTTGGCGAGGATTTAAACTTATGGTTTGAACTTAAACTTGGAGATCTTGAAACTCATCAAAGTAGATAGGGATAATTATTAGATATGGAAGCAATGTTTGGGATGAAAAATAAAAGCTTTCGATTGTTATTAGATAAAGTGTTTTTGTGAGTTTCCACTCGCTACTTTGTATGTTAGTATTAGTGATTAGTGGACATTTGTTCCTTTCCAAAACGACCATGGAGACATTTGACCCAGCCAAAAAGTCCTTGAAATTTGGTCCTGTCCACAGTGTCCACAAAGACATTTGGTCCATGCCAGCCCATCTACCTAACCCCATGTGTCATGACCAGTGAGGCTATCCAGTTGAGAAGGGTTATTATTGACAATACAGTCACAACACAACTATTGGACCAATAAACATGATAGTATTTTATTATTAGTCCTGTAAACTAGGAGTATAAATAAACATTATGGGCTCTTTGAACCTAGGGACATTTTCTAAGCCTGGACACTGTTGACAGGACTAAATGTCGAGTGCTGTTTGGCATGGATCAAAGATGCTCATGGATGTTTTGGACAGGATCAGATGGCCTGCAAGGGTATCTGTTACACTGTAGTAATAGAATAAAAGGTGTACATAACTGTCATTTTACTAGGAACTTGTAATTAAAAGACTTAGTTTTGAGGCTGATGGTGCTTCCTTTTATTGCTTCTGAGTAGGACCAGGTCAGGTAATCTCTCTGAACCTCAGTTTCATTATTTGTAATAAAGATATTACAGATACTGCCTATTGCAGTTATTTTGAAGATTAGTTGAGTAATGTGTATAAACTAATTTTATAAGCGACAGATTGCTTTTCAAATATTGATTCATTTGTTCCATAATAATAATAGTAATAATAATAACCTGAAGACATTTCTATTACTCATCTCTCCCTTCTCAACATATCTTCACTGAAACCACCTCCACCATCACCGATGTTTTGCATTGCTGTGGTTATGAATGGCTACTTCTCATTGGATAAGCTTTAGCCCCAGAGTTCTGGGTGAATGTTAAATGTATTTACTATAGGTTCTGTAAGTTATTTTGATCCAAATCTTAAAATGTATAACATCAGGATGTTACAAGGAAATACTTTGTTTAGCTTCATTTTCTTTGCTAGTTAATACCGTGTCACTTTACTTAATTTGGTTTCACATTCCCACTTAGGGAATCCTGGAAGAATAACCCTGCCACCAAACATGTTTTCTCATGGACTCTGCAACAGGTCACTCGACCCTGGCTGAACCAACACCTAGAAAGGATACTTCCCCCATCATTGCTCATCTCAGACGACTATCAAACTGAGAACAAAGTCCTGGGTGTCCACTGCCTCCATCACATTGTGCTTAATGTGGTAAGGAGCCTCTGCTCTGTCCTCTGTGTTGGTGGGACAGACTGAGTCATGTTCCCCGTTCATGATATCACTATTTTATTGTTGCCTATGTGTATAGCCTTTATTAACTGGCTTTCTATTAATGCTGTTATGTGACTAAATTCACATATTTATATTTTTTCTCTTTATATTCATTCCATTTGCCAACCTAGTAGAAGTTATATCTTATAGGTAATATATATAAGAAACATGGGCTACTATTATGCACATGAAACATAGGCCACTGTCAAACTGAATAGCCAAACTTTGAGTAATTAATAGTTGACTTTCAAGGAGCAAAAAAAATCAAACTATGAGGGATTATACCAAATGTGGAAGCCATTACCAAGGAAATTTGTTTATTTCTTTCTTAACTGTGTGTCATGGAGCTTTTTTTAAATATGTGTTTTTTTAAAATTAATTAATTTATTTATTTTAGAGAGAGAGGAAGGGAGAGAGAGATAGAAACACCGATATGAGATACATTGATCAGCTGCCTCCTGCATGCCCCCTGCTGGGGATTGAGCCTGCAACCTGGGTTTGCCCCCTAATTGGGAATCCAACTGAGACCTCTCAGTCCATGGGACGATGCTCAATCCACTGAGCCACACTGACTGGGCTGGAGCTTTTAAAATATACACAGAAGTAGAGTGGTATAATGAATCCCATATACGCATAATTCAATTTTTAAAATTATCTACATTTTGCCAATCTTGGCTAACTTTTCTTTTAATTGGGTGATTTGTTTGATTGCAGCCAGCTGCTGATCTGCTGCAGTATAATAGGGCCCAGGTTGTGTACCATGCCCTTTTCAACCATCTGTACACACCAGAGCACCACCTCATTCAGGTAATTGTAAGATTTGTTGGTAACTGAGCCTGAGTTCTCAAATTTGAGTGGAAGGTGACATTATGTGAGTAATAATAGTTGACAGACATTTTCTTCTCTTGGAAAGTGAGGATGATAACTAAAAGCCATGGCCAAGCTGAAACTATGGAGGTAGCAATGACTAGTAAAAATATCTCAATACCAAGCCACCATCCCCATTCTTGAGTAGCCACAGAGATGCCAGCGTTTTGTCTTCATCTTGGGTCAATTACATATCACTTGTTTTAAGTGTCCTTCCTTCTGTGCTGCCTTATTATCAACAAAAACACTTGAAACCCCTTGTGTGTTGGATGTATTAGTGTCACTTACTCTTTCATCCAATAGACATTGAGTACCCACTGTGTGCCAGGAACCATTGTAGGTTATAAGAGTGAATGAATCAGACAGGGTTTCTGGCTTTAAGAAACCCTTTGGGAGATATTTATGTAAATATGTGAATATTTATACATGTGTTTTGCAGTACAGAGTGATAAATCTATTAAAAGAGGTTTATATAAAGTGCAGTGGGTGTTCAGCAATAGGCAGCTAACCAGGTTTGGTGGTGTTGGGGGTTTTAGGAGGATTCCAGAGGAGGTGGTATTTGCTTATGAAGGATAAATAGGAGTTTCTTGGCAGGGACAGGGCCTGGATGGCGGGAGGTAGGCATGGGGGCGGGGGACATAGTCTCAATACACAAAAAACAAGTTATATATAAAATTAAAGGTAGAAATAGCCATCTTTCTTATTTCGTGACTGCCCACCCTTAACCCCTCACCTTGCCACCTTTCTTTTTTAAATATTATTTTAGGCATTGAGAATTCAGGTACTAAGAGCTAGAAAGGTTAGGACTCTTGAAATGGGTTTAAGAAGAAAAAAACACTTCCAAACTACTATGAGAAAAACCAAAGAGCCCAGGAGAGCTAGAAGGGATTGCCTAGACTGTGAAACTTCAGATAGGGTGGTTCAGGTGAACACAAATAAGGACCATCTTAGACTCCATTTAGGAGCAGTTTTATTGTATTGGGGGACCCGAAAGTAATGTCGTTTTTTTACATTAAATTCAAACAGATCAGACAGATAAACTTTTAACAAGTTTTTATTTTTAATCAGTGATGTAATCACCCTTGTTATCAACAACCTTTTGCCATCTGGTGTGCAAATTTTCAATGCCAGATCGATAAAAATCAATTGGTTTTTGAGCAAAATATCTGGAGATGGCATTTTGGACATCATCCAAATTTTCAAATTTTTTGCCACTTAGAAAATGTTGTAGCGATCGGAATAAATGGAAATCCGATGGCGCAATATCGGGCGAGTATGGTGGGTGAGGCAATATCTCCCACCGCAATTCATTAATTTTTTCCAGGGTTTGTCTTGTGCAGGGCGGTCTTGCACTATCGTGTTGCAGAATAACGCCTTTTCTGGTGACAGTCGCTGGGCACTTTTCAATTAAAGATTGATTTACTCGATCCAGTTGTTCACAGTAAAGGTCTGCATTCAGTTTGTCCAGGTTTCAGCACTTCAAAATGAATGACCCCGCGAACATTCCACCAAACACACAAAAGTGCCTTTTTGGAGTGTAAACCTGGCTTAGCTGTACTTCGTGGCGATTCCTTCGGAGAGAGCCACTGTCTTTTGCATTTTGGATTATCATAGAGGACCATTTTTCATCTCCAGTGATCAAGCGATCAAAAAACGCTTCTGTATTGTGCTGCTGAAGCAATAAGTTGCATGTGGTGGACCAGTTAGCTTTGTTTTCTTCAGACAGATTATGCGGGACCCAAACACCTGCTCTGCTTACTTTACCAATCTGCTGCAAATGTTCTTGGATGGTTGACAAAGGTTGGTTAAAAGTGTTTGACAGTTCCTCGATTGTCTGACACGGATTTGCTTCCACTTCCGCCCTTAACATGTTATTACTTTAACGACATTACTTTCCGGTCCCCCTAATACATGTAAGTATCACTTAGACTTAGTAATATAGTGACAATAGACTCAGACTCCTAAAATTTAGGTTAAAGTCCCAGTTCTGCCTTCCTGTTTTATAGCTTACCAAAGAACAGTCCTGAGGAAAAGGTATTAATTTATTTGAGACTGTTAGATGGAAGTAATGTAAAAAAAAAAAAAAGAGTAGAAAATAGGAAGTAATATGTATTTAATGTATTATTACTCGTACATTTTTTAGAATTTTATGACTGTACATTAATCAAGTTGCTAGAAACCTCAGTGAGTATTGTGACTGGGAGTGGATGGCTGCAGTTTCTGTCCATGCCTTTCCCCTAGGCTGTGCTCCTGTGTCTGCTGGATTTATTTCCAGTCCTGGAGAAAGCCCTGCGCTGGAAGGGGGATGCAGCTCGGCCCACCACACACTGTGACGAGGTGCTGCAGCTGGTCCTGACCCACATGGAGCCAGAGCACCGCATCCTCCTACGCAGAACCTATGCGAGAAACCTACCGGCTTTCGTGGAGAGGCGAGTGCCTGGGCTGCTGGTCTGGCCACACTCCTTGATTTCATCCCTTTGGTATCATATTTTCTCTTTTGTTTGTAGGTTGGGGATCCTAACTGTCCGGCACTTGAAGAGGCTGGAGCGAGTCATCCTTGGGTATCTGGAGGTTTACGATGGACCAGAGGAGGAGGCTAGATTGAAGATGTTGGAAACCCTGAAACTTCTCATGCAGTATACTTGGCCCAGGTATAACAGCCAGCAGACAAGTGTGGTGAGGGGGGAAAAACTCAGATTTTCTCTTCAGAACTTGCCCCGTGTACATGCAGTACAGAGTATTGAGAACATACCATGTATTTGAATACCTCCAATTTTTATTTATTTTTTACTTTATTGATTTTTAGAGAGGAAGGGAGAGGGAGAGATAGAAACATTGACGAGAGAGAATATCGATTGGCCACCTCCTGCACGCCCTGCACTGGGGATCAGGCCCACAACCCGGGCATGTGCCCTGACCGGGAATCGAACTGGCGACCTCTTGGTGCATGGGTCTACGCTCAACCACCGAGCCATACCTCCGATTTTTACATACCTATTGGATTTTGAACTAAGAAAATGTCATTTAAAAGATAAAATACACCCATTGTTGCTTCAGGGGTACATCTTTCCAGATTAATGGTGCACATTAAATTTAAAAGCCCACGTAGAAGTGCTACAATAAAGACATGCCCAACTTTGTTCATCCTAATGTTTTTTATATCCATTTGAGACCAGAGCACTTCACTGCACATTATTCAACAGTGATCGGGATAATACTGGTTTAGGATATTGCTTAGAAAGCATTCCAACTCTGGCTTGAAGTAGGTATCAAGAACAGTAAACTGGTACCCAAATGTCCTAAGTCAACAAAAGGCCTTTTTCTCTTTATTTTAATCTTCACGCAAGGATATATTTTTATCGATTTTAGAGAGGATGGGAAAGAGAGAGAGAGAGAGAGAGAGAGAGAGAGAATTGGTTGCCTCCTGTACAGGCCAGACTGGGGTTGAACTTGAAACCTGGGTGTGTGCCCTGCCCAGGAATCCCAAAACCTTTTGGTGTATGAGACAACAACCAACTGAGCAACAAAAGGCTTTCTTGCATGAAATAACAAAGTTTAATTCATCTAGAGTCTAGTGCCTCAACAACATACATACCTATTCTGAACCATATTATCTGATTTCTCTATAATGTACCCAAGTGTTTCCCTAATCCCATTTGTAACCAGACTGCATTTGTGTACTCTTTTTTTCCCCTATTGAACAATGAGCTCCAGGAGGATGGAAGACCACTTTGGAATACTAAGCATACCAAAGTTTACTTAGTACCTGGTATTAAGTACACAGATATGAGTGTGCTAAAATAGATGAGTAGATGGAGAAATGAAACTGAATTAAATTAATACTGTCAGGCCTTTAAAGAGCAGAGACCAAGATTCCAAGTGTAAGAGATTGGTGAGCAAATGCAGGGATTAGAGAATGAATGTGATGTATTGTGGAGGGGCGGGGCTTGGGAAACAGCAGATTATACATTGATCGATGACAGGTGGAAGGCTAAGCAGTACAGATTACAGGAAACCATTTAATATTTTTTAGATCAAGGTAGGGGATGCAAACTTTTCCCAGACAGGACAGAGTGTATGTGGGCAGTGTGCTGTAGAAAACAGTGGGGCTTGGAGTTAAGAAATCTGGAGTCTCTCTGGTTCTGCTTCCAGCTATGTGGCTTCAGTTCCTTCATTTATGAAACGAGGGCTCTATACTAGCTGGTCTTTGAAGTCTCCAGTTTAACATCCTGGTTTAGAGTATGAACATAGTTTTTCTCCTTGATTCCAGAGTTTCCTGTAGACTTGTGGTCTTATTGAAGGCTCTCTTGAAACTGATATGTGATGTAGCAAGGGATCCAAACCTTACACCTGAGCCTGTTAAGAGTGCCCTGTTAGAGAACGCTACAGACTGCCTGCTTCTCCTGGACCACTGCTCTCAAGGACAAGTGAAGGTAAGGGACAGTCTGCAATGTGGTTTCAGTTAGGCCACATTATCTTTGAGTAATTCCTACGACTTACTTATCACGTGTCTGACCAAGTCTGTAAGTCAGTGTGGAGGGTTCAGGTCTCCACCTCTGGAGCCCTGTTGACTGACTTCAGTAGAGTTTGAGCAAAGGTCTTCAAAACTGTTCAGACCAAAAGGCAGGAGGATTAGAAAATCTTTGGGGCTAGGATAGAGAATGGGCAAAAGGGTCATGATCAAGAGTTTGTAAAATGTAAGTTCTGTTCTAGTCATTAAATTAAAAAAAAAAAAAAAAAACAGGTGAAATAATGGCTATAAGCCACTAAGGAGTAATAATGTAGGTAGAGTAATCCATATCCCAGAAATGTTTCCAGTTTTTCAGGGGCAACTATGTTTTTCCATATTCTTATTTATTCACATGGGAATTTTTTCTTTGGTCTCACATTCCCCAAAAGATAATTTCTCAAAGCCACAGCATATAATAGCTGTGTATGCATTTATATATATTTAATAAACTATTGCCTCATTTCTTACCCCCTTTAGTAGTCTTCAATTGAAAAGATATACGGCAGCATGAAAAGAAATTCATATCCTAAAAATATTTAGATAGTATAGTTTGTTGTTTTATTAGTTTATTCAGATTAAACTTCATTTTGGCTAAATATTTCAGGCAGTTTTTAAGTCCTAGATCCAATCTCATTCCTCTTGGCTGGTATGAAGCTGCTTCTCCATGAGCCAGCAGCACATTTCCAAGCACGCCAACAGTTCTTACAGTTACACCTGTTCTGTGAACTGACCCTTAGTGTCATCCCTTTCCTTCTTTGAGTATGGTACCAAGAAAGAAGAACCAAGGTAAAAGGAAAAGAAATAACAACAAAAATCAAAGCCTGTTTGGTTTCATGTTTCAGGGTCTCCTGGCTAAAATTCCTCAAAGCTGCGAAGACAGCAAGGTGGTGAACTGTATCAGAAAAGTGCAGCAGGTTTCTGAAGGCGCCCCCTACAGTGGAACTTAAGCGTTGTATTACTTTCTAAAGAGAAGAGGATTTTCTTTTTGTAGAAATGGAATTATTTAAAGAAAAAGGTATTTTTATACTGGACATTATAATTTAGATCTTTTTCCTTCTTTACTTTTACTCCCATAGAAGTAGGGAAAAGAATAAGAAAAAATTAAAGTCTAGACACTTCTGAATAAAGATGGGGGGGGGACACCCAGTGTGGGTAGCATTTCAGATTTGAGACATTTATAACCACAAACTCATCTGTACGTTTCTTGGGCTCAAGCTGTCACCTCAACACATGCCAAAGCTATAAAAATACTCTGTTATAACTTTAAGGATTTCCTCCACTCCCTCCCAGACTTCTTGCCTCCCAGAAGTGGCATAAATATAAAAAACACAAATATTGTGTTAAATACAACATAAAGAGTAAAAACTGGAGGTATGTATGTGATGAGGATAAAGTTCAGAATGTTCAGTCCTGATATAAATGTTTGAATAGAAATCACGTGGTTTTGTCCTTGGCCACAGGCTCTGTCTCCTGCTCATACTCTATCTCCACATATGCTCGTTTTCTCCGCAAGGGTCCTCTCAAGGGTGTCTTGCCTTTGTGTTTGGCATCAAGGGCCTTTTCTTCTTCCTCACTGGAGGATTTCTCGTCCTGATCTTCATCGCTGCTGGCATCCAGTTTATCCATGTCCTAACATGGGGAGGGAAAAAAATAAAAGAGGAGAGAAAATGCTAGGTTCATTCTCCACACTCCAGTGTCCTCTCAATTGAGAACAAACTAGAGAATTTATATGCCTCCTTTCTTTTACCCATAAATCTCACCTCAAAATCACTTATGTCACTCTCATCCACATCAGCTTCCACAAACTCTCTTTTCCCCACATCCTAAAATAAAACAACTGTTAGGTTCAAAATACACCATGAAAATTCAACGTAGACATCTAGTTTTATTCTTTGATAAATAAATGCACAAATAACAACCAAAATCAGAATCTACTTGCTAGGCAACGAAAACCTACCTCTTTCCAAGTTTAATACTTCTGTAATCAGTATGTAAGATTTATAAACAGTTTTCTATACATTCAACTAAAATGATTAATTTCAAATAATCAAAAAATAGTTTACTATTAAGAAAAGTATGCCTCTCTACCTATGAGAGTATACCATGTGAATAAACATCTACTTGCTAAATCTGCCCTTTTCCTGACAATATATCACTTAAGTACCTCTCCTATGTTAATAGTAAGATTAAATCGTCGTAAATTTCAGTAGGTTCCTTAATGGTATATTCTGTCGACCAATAAGGGTTCTTCATTTGTCATCTTGCAGGGAAAATGTTAGAATGCCTATCAATAAGATTAAAATTGTCAATGCATACTTTGTTAGCCGAACCAGGAGAACATAGCAGAACCATGAGAACCAGAATTAACCTCATGCTAGAAAAATTAAGCTTTTGGTTAGGGGACTGAAAACCAAATGCTCCTCTCAATTACATTAAAAATAGATCTAGTCCTATAGATTACTGCTTGACAGGGGAAAAATACAAACACGACTTACTTCCTCATCATCTTCCTCATCTTTTTCCTCAGCATCTGAAGAGTCGCTCTCTGCCTCCTGCTGTTCCAGGGCCTTGTCGAAGGCATGAATGGGGAAGTTGTAGATGTCGCCGTACTGAAGAACACAAACAGACTGGCTGTAACCATACTTGGATCTTACACTCAAAGCCCACTGTGTGGCAAGCATATTATTTTTCCTCAGTGAAATGAGAATACTTAATTTGACAAGTAATATTTCTATAATTGTTTTTGAGCCCAGAGCTGGCAGTGTCTTTAAAAAGCCTATTTTGACATTTAAGTAACCATTGGTTAACACCAAACTGGTAACTTCTCTGAAGGATGGAAGAAAATGACTTAAAACTTAGTAGTCGTCTATAAAACCCAAGGATTATAACAAATGTAAAATTTTGCTGGCAAAGGGGAAATAATAAAAAAAATTTTTATTCATATTGTCTCTATAAATTACATTAAATCTTAAAGAGAATAAAAGTTCATTCTAAAGAACCTTAAAAGAAGAGGATAGGCAGGAGGATCGAAGCTGTATGGCTTTTGTACAGAGCTCTGGAATCCTGCGTCTGGGAATAGGAGTTGGGGATGATGGCAAAGGGAAAGGCCTCGCATACTGAATGGAGGATCAAGAACAACAAAGCATTTTAGGTGCTTGCAGCAATGAACTAAAATGAGGAAGCCAGGACCTACATGTTATTTATTCCAGGAATTAAATCAAGATGTACATCTTTCTAGCATCCTTAAAAATAAAACCCATTTTCCACTCTTCCCACATTTCCTAGCATGATAGTACCACCTAAAAAATAAAATTTGTACCCCAGGCTCCTAGCTCTCACCGTATCTTGTTTAAGTCTCTCCAGCAATTCCTTTTCAATGGCATTGTCCAGCTGAGCAGCTATTAATGCCTTTTCCTGTAAGAAAAAGAGCAAACCCACTTCATTAGTACTCCTTTCCCTATAGAAGTAGATACTATCAAGTTTTTATAAGAAAGAAGACATAATCACTTCTTGCTCTTAAGGGGGCTTCTGCCTCTCCAACCAGATATATTTGTTCTTATTTACCTCTCAAACCTTCTTGGGAACCTTTCAATTTAAAAAATTCCTAGGATTTTTATAAATAGCATTCTAAATTAAATTCTAACAAAGCCTTTGATAGATATAAAAGCAGGTAGGTCCACATACATTTAAGTGTCTTAGAAAATTAGCAATCTTGAAGCAGACTTACAGAAAAGGGAACAGAGACCACTCATTTACATTTGCTAAAACCATGTTAGATCCCATGTGATACCAAAAAAGAAAAAAAATATCCGCCTTCTATGATCTCATTGGAAATGACATGGCATCAACCTGTACCACCCACAACCAAACATACAAATCTAACCTCAATCTACCTTTCTAGCCTAATACAAACAATTAATTAGTGCAAATCATAGAGTATTTCAAAGTGTTACATACTGAAGCTATGTTAATATGACGAATAGTGTGTCAGATAAATCTCAATGCATAAGACTGCGGCACATGGGCCAGTTAAAAGTCTACTGTGATGTTCCACATTATTCTCTAAAGTGGGTGCTTACACCTCAAGAGCGATCCACAGAGATGTAGGAACAATATATTCAAAACTTAAGTGTTACAAATATTTTTTATGCATACTGAGGTGGGTGCCTGGTTCTTAGCATCACCGGGCGGTGATGGCCTGGTTCTTAGCTGAGAATAAATTTGTCTTTAAGCCCAGCCAGTGTGGCTCAGTGGTTGAGCATCGACCCATGCACCAAGCAGTCGCCAGTTCGATTCCCGGTCAGGGCATATGCCCAGGTTGTGGGCCAGATCCCCAGTGGGGGGCATGCAGGAGGCGGCCAATTGATGTTCTCTCTTATCCATGTTTCCCTCTCTCTCTCCCTCTCCCTTCCCCTCTCTCTAAAATCAATAAAGAAAAAAAATTAAAAAAAAAAAAAAAGAACCAGGCCATCACAAACAATTACTTATACCTATGAGCGCAAGTATACATGTATAACATTTAAAAATAATATACTGGGGAGCATATGTTCAAAATTTATTGATGGGGCAAGTGATCAAAAATGTTCAAAAACCAATGATAAAATAGATTTCAGATACAGAACTCTACATGATTAATGGAAACAAAAGCATCAAGATCATTTAAGTTATTTCTTGACAGAACATGAGAAATGATCAGGTAAATGTCTACTGCTAGAAGGGAAGAAAGCAAAGCAAATACCTAGAATGAATCAATAGTTGAACTTGTCAGGAAAAGCTAATTCCTGGGTCTTGAAAAGCATAAGAAAATTCAGCTCGAGTGAAGTACCAGTAAGGTGGGGGGGGGCAGACTGCTCTGCAACAAAGGCTGGAGTTTCCCGACTACACTGTCCATGGACAGCAGCTTATTAACATCGCTAGTCATTACTACGGTAACAAAGCTGCCCAGTTTACTTTAAAGAAACAATCCCAATCAGTTCCTTACTAACAATTCCAAAATAATAATTTAAAAAAAAACCCCTCAATTTAGTGGCCTAATATGACCTGAAGTAACATGAGTCTAGTAAAGAGATTTAAAAAATGCCATCTAGTGTGAATGAACACTCATAATTCACTGCAAAACTGCAAGTGCGTTTGATTAGAATGCTCAAACCCTGCTGAGGGTAACATGTAAGATCAGCAGCATCCCAAAATTCTGAATTCTGAAACATCTGACCTCCAGAATTTCAGACAAGAAGGAGTTGTGGATTTCTATTTAAGGATTCTATCTGTTCTCCATTATATATAGCCTCAAGCACCTACATTTTAACCTCCCCTAAAAGTCATAACCTTAAAATATGGAATATCATATCTTATTCAACTATGACTGTTATCCATTAGTGAACCATACCCAGGGCCTGAACAGTTCACAATGGTGACTGAATCTTTCTCATGAGCTCTACCTACACAGCCCTCCCTCAATGAAAACATAGACGCTGTGAATGTCAGAACAGTAAGTTACCTCTCTTCTTTTTTCCCTCCGCTCCACCTTCTTACTCAAAGGAACAAGTTTCTTCCTATGGGAAATAAAACATATTATCAGAAAACCCAAGTACACGTGCTACGTGTTCCTTTAAAAAAAATGAGAGAAAAAAAGGATTGGAATTCATTTTGTAGGGTTCAGCTCAATACAGCAAGATTATATACTTTAAATCGAATGCTATAAAAAAATCAGACATTTTGCCCGGCTGGTGTGGCTCAGTGGTTGAGAGTCGACCCATGCACCAAGAGGTTGTCAGTCTGATTCCTGGTCAGGGTACATGCCCAGGTTGTGGGCCCAATCCCCACTGGGGGGCATGCAGGAGGCAGCCAATCGATGTTCTTACTCATCGATGACTCTCTCTCTCTCCCTCTCCTTTCCTCTCTAAAATCAATAAAGAAAAAAAATCAGATATTTTTATAACTATGTGGCTGTTTGTTTTCTTTAGGCATTCTGAGACTTCTGGGGACATTCACTATGCTAACAATGCTTCAATGAACTAAGAAAGAGGAATTTTCTGTAGAAGACTGACATCTTCAGTATTCTCTGCAGGTCACAATTAAATTAAGTCTGTGGACTTCATTATCACTTTTAAAAATTAGTTTTCATTCAACTCAGAGTAAAGTTCTTATATTCTCCTGTTTATTCACATTTTTAAGGTAATTTTTAAATCCCTAACTGTAAAATTCCCCCAGGGAGTTATAAACAGAATTCTGAAGCTGATTTTCAGACAGGGAGGGGATAATCAAGTTCTACTACACTGTTTTTTGAAATCCTGCAAAATCAAAGGGCACGCCTTTAACCTGAGGTAAAGTTTCTTCTTAGTATACCACAAAAGGCTACTCAACGCTGAATTTTATAGAAAGCGTTACTAGAGGTTTCACAATCTCTCAGCTTCATAATATGACCCATGAAAAAATAGATTTAAAAATAAATAAATGATCTAAATACTTACTGTCGCTTGAGTGTAAGTTTTCGAATTCGAATTAGGTATTGGGTGATCTTGGTGAATCTCTGCTTACACTTGTGTCGAATGAAACGGGGCCAGTAAATTAGATTTTCATCTATTTGCTCCAGTGCTTTCTCATAGTTTTTATTAAGCCGGACCTATCAAACAGAAAAAGCTTGAAGGGCAGGGTCAATGACTAGGTCGTCACTGTTAACCGAACCTATGGGACCTGATGAGGACGGCTTCAAAAGTTTGATCTAGACGTGGTCAAGGAAGAAAGAAAAATGTGGCATTTTTGCTCTTGATCAATGGTTATTGTAATTTTATGTTCCAAGTCTTACCCGTTCCCAGAGACGCCTAGGAAAAGCTGCTCGTTCTATCACCTTCATATACAAGTAGCACTGTCCTGCAGGATAAAGTAAATACCTTTAATATTACTGAGAGAGGCTAAAGGACATCCTTTGCAAAGCTGCTGAGCAGTTCTCATGGAAGCTGAAACTGGGTGTTACCTTTTTCTTCCTTGATAGTGGCATACTGACTGTTTGCCAGGGGACAGGACGACCGGTTACACAGTCCAGTCAGGCTGTATTCGTTTCTGCAAAAGCTCTGTGTCTTGGTTCTAGAATGAGAGGAACAGCACACATTATAAGATGGGTTACCAAGAGGGCAACTAAAGGAATCTTTATCCAAACTGCAAATCTAGACCCACCTTATTTTGAAGGAACAAAATTGCTTGTTTCCTAGTGTATCCCAGATAACCTGCAAAACAAAGTATAAACCCATTTCAATTGCTCTGACCCAAAAGATGGCATATTAATCCAAGAAACAATGATCTATGGCAGTGCCCTGCTTTACTGAGGAAAGGAGTCTTTGACAAATGAGAGGAGGAAAAAAATGCTTCCTAAAATAGTCTGACTTCTTTTCTTTACACAAACAACAGTTTCTTATAGAAAAATGAATACAAATCGGCAATAACCATAACCCCATTACCCAGATATAAAATTTCATTAGTATTTTATAAATATTTTCATGTTTTTCTATACTTGTGTACATTCCAAGGACTAGTATGCCTGTATGTATGTTTTCAACAAAATGAGATCATATAGATTTTGTAACTTTCATTTTCTACTTAAAATGTCCACTATCCATTTATAAAAGGCTGTGCAGTACTAGACTTTTGGACACACGTACGTAATTTTATCTCACTGAGGGCAAGGAAAATCATCTATTGCTATCCTCCACTAAGGTGTTCTTTATTCATTCAGCAATTATATACTTAATTTATGTAAGGCACTGACATCCCTAAGTCCTGACACACAAGAGGCACTCAAATATGCTGAATGAAGGGAAGTATAGTCCTTAAAGAGTGTTACCTATCTAGTTAGGGAGAAAGATACATACACAAAGCAGTAGTCTAAGTACAAGAGTCATGTATAAGAGTATGAGAGCCTCTGAGCGAGCTGCCTTGAGGAACTAGGAAGGGCTTTAAAATAGTCAAAGGGAAAAACATAAACGGAAAAGAATGGAACAACATTTTTAGAATTTTACAGGATGTGTTTGACAGGGGATGGCAGGAAACAGGTCAGAGGAAATGAAACTGGAAAAGTAGGAGCTCAATTTGGCTGGTGGCTTTAAATATCATCTCTAAATTGATGACTCCTAAATTGTTATTTCCTGGTCAAAGTTCTCTCCTGAGCACCAGACTTGTATATACATCCAGCTGCCTACCAGACACCTCCACTTGGTTGTCTAAAAGGCATTATACACATTAACTTGTCCAAACGGAGCTCTCAATTCCACACCCCTCAAAAGAACAGTGCTCCTTCCCCAGTCTTCCTCATCAACAGAAATAAAACCACCACTGAACTCTTTGTTCAAATCCCAAAACCCTTGATTTCTCCCTTTTCTTTATCATTTCACCCATCACCAAGTCTTGTCTATTAAACTGATAAAAACATCTCGAATTTATCTATTTCTTTTCATATCCACCACAACTGCCTTAATGGAAGCTTCTTTCATTATACCCTAGTCTCCTTGCTTTCACTCTTTCTCTCCTTCAAAAACGTTTCACACAACTAGAGAACTTCGCACAAATGTAAACCAGATGTCATTTCCTAGTAAAACCCCTAAAAACACTTCCTGCAAGACTCTACATGATCTTAGTGGCCTTGAATATATTCCTTCTCTCTTGCCTCCAGATCTTTGTACTTTACTTTTCCAACTGCTTGGGCTGATCGCTTTCCCCTCAGCGGCGGTTCGTTCTCATCCTTCAGATGTCAGCTCCAACGTCTTCTATTCAGAGCAACCTTCCCAGACCAGGCCTGTCTGAAGTGGTCTCTCCTGATTACTCTCTACTTGTTATACAGTGCAGTTGTATTTGTTCACTGTCTGTCTCCTCCACCAGAGTGCTCCAGGGAAGCAGAAGTCTTTAGTCTGGCTTATTAACAACCAAATCTCTAGGAATAACCACAATGCCCGCACACTGTAAGCACTCAAATATTTCTCCTACGAATTACGAAACGAATGAATCTAGGATGCTTTCAAAATTATGACTTGGGCGGACAGTGGAACAAATGTAAAGAAAAACCTGAACACAGGAAAAGCAGCCGGAAAGGTAACGTGCACATGGATTAAACGGATCCTTAAACTGGATGTCTAAACTTCGCCGTATCGCCCCCCTCGGCCCCCAGCCCGCCTCCCCAGTCCCCAGGGACCACCCTAGTCCGTCACTGCCAGGCACCAAGGACTGAACCTGCCGACCCTCTGGCCTGAGGTGCTGGCGGTCTGGCTCCTTCACCGGGCGGGGGCCGCGGCTGGAGGTCCGGGTAGACACGTGAGCGCCCCACGCCCGGACATCGGGGTTCTGGAAGCCTCGCTTCGGGAGCCACACGAGACAAGTGGGCCAGCTGAGCACGCGGCTCTGTCGCCTAAAGAGGGCGAGACGCCCTGCCTAAACCCCGGGAGGGAGAGCAACAGGCGACTCACATCATCGGACTGCATGGTGTCGGCAACTCAGCGTGCGAACCCGGCCAGATCCCGGAAGCAGCCAAGCTTCTTCCGGCGAATCACTTCCGGAACTCCCAGTCTCACCTAGCGCGAGAGCTCCGATTGCTCAGACTCGCGCACCGCGCTCCGTGGCGGGGCAGCTCGAGCGCACCTCTACGTCCCCGCGGTGTCCGACCGTCACGGCACGCTCACGTAGCGTGGGTCTTGTCCCGGGCTCACCGAGCGACTGCACGCGCGGCTAGTGGCCCGGTGCCGCCCCGCGCAGAAGTCACCCGAGTGCGGGAGCGCGGCCGACGTGCGCTTGTCCAGTGCGCAGTTTTGTGGCAGCCCAGCCCGCCAGGCCCCTGTCCGCGGGCACTGCGCTCGGGAAAGGCGCGGACCGCCCTAGTGCCCACGGTCAGGCTGCATTGTTTTACTCCTTCGCCCAATGTGTGCATCTCAAGCTCGGTCCTTTTTACCAGGACACCTTCGCTCCCGCACTTACCCCTTCCGCACTTAACCTCCCCACTTACCCCTCCTGCACTTACCCTCCCGCACTTACCCCTCCTGCACTTACCCTCCCCCCTGACCCCTCCCGCACTTACTCTCCCCCCTTACCCCACCCGCACTTACCCCAAGACACTGTTGGTGGGCATTGGGCCCTGACTTTTGAAATTGATGTTATCAGATAATACTTCAAAATTTTTTGAAGGACTAGGAACTTTTTCAGTTTTTTAGTTTGACAAAGAGGAAAAATAACCTTTCTAGCTCGGTCGTTTTTCAAAAGAAAGGCCATTTTAATACCAAAAGAGTATGTATGAAAGGCACAATCTCAGAATAAGAATGGGCCCTTACTTTGCTTATCACATAAAATAATTCAGTGTATCATAAATAATGTAACTTTGCTGCATGCAGGTGAAAACTATGAATTAGAACCACCCCTTTGGAAAGCATTGTTTTAGCACTGGTGTTTAGAGCCAAACTTAGGTTATAAAAACCAACTGGCATTTACTAACTACCTTTGAGCAAGTCAGCCTTTATGAAACTTTGTCATGTGAATAATGGGGGTATGTGAGGACTAGAGTTTTGTTAATGGTATACTTTACATTGATTCATAGAAAATTGTGATTGTTTTCACTAGCCTAGGGCCCTAGACAAGACTGGTTTCGAGACCTAGAGTTGTCATACATACACAATCCCTTCTACTTTAGTAAAATCAAGTTTAAAACAATGTGGAAGAAATAGAAAGCTGGACAGTACTAGCCACCTGCACCAACCACACTCCCTGAATTGTTTCAAGGAGGGAAAGTGATGTATTTTTTCAGTTTGATTTGGGATAATACTCCTTCCCTGCTCACCACCAACAGGTGAGTGTGTGAATAATCATTTTTTTAAAAAATTGAGGTATAAGTTGACATACAACTTTATATTAGCTTCAGTTATACACCATGATTCAATATTTGCATATATTGTAAAATGTTCACCACAGTAAGTCTAGCTAACATCCATCACCATACAGTTATTTCTAATTTTTTTCTTGTGAGAACGTTTAACAGTTACTCTCTTAGCAACTTTGAAATATGCAATACAGTATTAACTATATTCACCATCTGTACTTTATATTTCCATGATTTATTGATTCTATAACTGGAAATGTGTACCTTTTGACTCTTTCACCCATTTTGTGCATGCCCCCCAACCACCAATTTGTTCTCTATATCTTTTTTTCCCCCTTAATCCTCACCTGAGGATATTTTCCCATTGATTTTTAGATAGAGTGGAAGAGAGGGAGGGAGAGAGAGAGGGAAACATCAATGTGAGAGAGACACATAGATTGGTTGCCTCTCGCACAACCCTGACTAGGGCTGGGGATCAAACCTGAAACCCAGGTACATGCTCTTGACCAGGAATCTAACCCGAGACCCTTCAGTCTGAGGGCCAACGCTCTAACTGCTGAGCCAAACCAGCCAGGGCTGTTCTCTGTATCTTGAGCTTATTGTTTTGCTGTTGTTTTTTTGTTTGATTTTTAGATTCCACGTATAAGTGAGATCACATGGTAGTTCTCTTTTTATGCATGACTTCACTTAGCATAATGCCCTCAAGGTCCATCCATGTTGTCACAAATAGCAAGATTTCATTATTTTTTATGACTGAGTAATATTCCATTTGCTTTATCTATCCATTCAAAGAAGCTTGGAGGCCCAGAAGCATTTTTGCAATTAGAACAGTTTCAGTCCTTTCTAGTCTAAGTTGGGAGGACTTTCACAAGTGTACAATTTAAAAACCTTTGTGATATTTCTATATGGAATCTAAGTTCACTCCATTGGACAAAAGCCATACACATGTTTTTTTTTGTTTGTTTGTTTTTTTCACACAAACCTCTCTTCGACCTTAATCATGGCTACTTTGGGTATGTCATGCTGCTATGGAAAGACATCTTTATGATTCCTACTGGTTCTTTCATTTGGCTGAAAAGATTTACTAGGTACCATCATAATATCTTACTTAAAGATCTTCCAACGTTGCTTTGAGGATCTTTTACTGGTTGGGGAGGCTGGAGATGAGAACCAGTTTTATTTTCCAATCTGCTAAATTTTGATTCCTCTGTATTCCCCCTAATTTCTGCCTATAAAGTGGTCTTTATTTTTTTCCCCTTTAACTGATGTCTTTCTGGCAGTACCTTATATTATGAGTGAAAAGATGCAAACAGACACTTTTAGCATTCTGCCTAGAAATTATTTTATCCAAATATACAAGTTCATTAGTTATGTTTTATAACTTCCAATTTACTATAGGTGATACTTTTATGAAATATTTTGCTAGTATGCAAAATGTGTCATCATTTTTCTAGTTTGCTGTTGTAGCTTTCTTATTGCCTTTTCTGTTTTTGCCCACCACCTGGTCCCAAGGCCAATGCCACATATTCTACTTTTTTTTTTTTTTACAGTAGTAGCGCAGTTCCAGATGTTAATTTCTGTATCAGCTGTGTAACACACCTCTGTGAAACCCAGTGGCTTAAAAAAGTAAACACTTATTATTGTTCATGTCTCTACATATAATAAGTGGTTGCTCTAATTATACACATGGATTACAGAGGTCCTGATTCTCCATGTGTCTCTGATCTACTCCCTTTGCAGTGTGACTTTGAAGCTCCCCATCAAGAAGCGGAATTTTTTTCCCTACCCCTGAATCCAGGCTGGCTTTGTGACTTGCTTTGGCCACAGAGTGTGGCTGAAGTGACAGGGTGCGAGTCCTTAGCCCAAGCCTTAAGAGGCCTTGTATGTTTCCACAACTTTTATTGATATTCTGCCCAGCTACCAATAGAACAATCCCATAATGGACAATGAGGGACAATGACTCGGTCACTCCTATTGCTCTAGCCAATAGCCACTCAACTGTAAAATATGTGAGTGAGGCCATTCTAGACAAGTCAGCCACAGGCCAACCCACTAGGTGACTGCAGACAGGTGAGCAAGCCCAAGTCAGATCAGCCAAGTCTGGGTGGGTCAGCAGTACTCCCCATCTGACCTGTAGAGATATTTGGAGAAAAAATAAATTAAATTTTAGATTTTATTTCGCAGAGGTCAGGCCTTGGTTTATTTTGGCATTAAGAGGTAGAGAGCAAGAAGTAAAAAGCAGAAGTTGGATGCTAACACCAAGTATCTGTCGAGGGGATAGAGCTCAAATGTGGAATCACTGGGCATTCTAAAAGAGTCTTAAAACTGAGGCAAAGTATTGAAAGCGCTTTATGCAAGTGTCATCTGCAAATTTTATCAGTTCCATCAAAAGCAAACAGGAATTTCAGTTCATATTCCAGCTGTTTGATTTCATGATTCACATCTCCACCCAACGAGGTTAACACATTTCTGTAAACACAATGGGACAGAGTAAGTCAGGGAGAAACAGGTGAAATGCATTGATGAGAAGATCACTACCTCATCTTAGGAAATTTCTCCTGCCTCATTTACTCTGGCAAGTGGAGTAGTTTTATTTAAATTACTTATGATAACACCTAATGGTAGACTAGTAAGTAATACTACTACCTCATAAAAAATAATAAAATCTTAGCAACACTGTGGCGTTCATTAATCCAGTTAATATGTTCTTGGCAAAATTTTTTTGACAGCATCAATGATTTGAGAAAGAATTAATGAGTTATAAAAATAAAAAATGGGATATTAAGAAAATGCTAAAGAATTGGACTCTTAACCTAAGCTCTCGTATGAAAGATTTTTAGGTGTAGGTGATTTCTTGACTATTCCATGCTGCCATATTTTCATTAGTGTTTATTATATAGAAATATCTTAGCAGTCAGTCATGGAAAAACAATTAAAATTCATGCTAATTCTGAGCTTATGTGAAGTCCATGGAATTATAACTAGCAAATAATAAGCCAAGTGTCTTAAATATTTCTGAGTTTTATACAAATCAAATGTATAAGTAAGCAATAAAAAAGATTTACTAAAAGCTAAAAAATAGTGTCAGGGAAACTATTATTCTTATCCTCATATTATGTAATTCAGCCAAATACACATCTGTACATAGAGCAGTTCCCTCTGAGGGAAATCCAGAAACTGTCAAAATGTCTTCCAAAATGTTGTGCATTTTGCATTCCCACCAGCAATGAATGAGAGCCTCTGTCATTGCACAGACTCATCAGCATTTGGTGTTGTTCTGCTGTGGATTTTAACCATTCTAAGAGGTGTGTAGTGGCATCTCGGGGTTGTTTTAATTTGCATCTTTTCATGTGCTTATTTGCCATCTGTATATTTTCTTTGGTGAAGTGTCTGTTCAGGTCTTCTGTTCATTTAAAAACATTGGGTTGTTTGCTTTCTTATTGTTGAGTTTTAAGAGTTCTTTGTATATTTTGGATAATAGGCTTTTATCAGATACGTCTTTTGCAAGTATTTTGTTCCAATCTGTGGCTTGTAGTCTCATTCTCTTGACCTTTATTATTCTTTTAATGTCCATGGGGTCAGTAGTGATGGCCCGTCTTTTATTTATAACATTAGTAATTTGTATCTTCTCACTTTTTCATTGGTTAGCCTAGCTAAGGATTTATCAATTTTATTGATTTTTTTTTCAAAGAACCAGCTTTTGGTTTCATGAATTTTTAAAAATTTCCTTTCAATTTTATTAATTTCTGCTCTAATTTTTATTACTTCATCTCTTCTGATCGCTTTGGATTTAATTTGGTCCTCTTTCTCTAGTTTCCTACAATGGAAGCTTATATTATTGATTTTAGATCCGTCTTCTTTTCTAATATTCAATGCTATAATTTTACTTCTAAGCATTGCTTTTACTGCATCCCACAAATCTTGATAGGTTGTATTTTCATTTTTATTTAGTTCAAAATATTATTATTTTGGGAATTCTTCCCTCATCTATGTGTTATTTAGAGATGTGTTGTTTAATCTCCAAATATTTTGGAACATTCTAAAATATTCTCAAATAATTTGGGATACTGCTGTTATTAATTTAATGAATTGATTTAGTTAGTTTAATTCCATTGTGGTCTGACAGCATATTTTGTATGATGTCTATTGATTTAAATTTGTTGAGATGTGTATCATGGTCCGGTATACCTGTCTTTTGATGTACATTTGCAGTATGTTTATTAGGCATATACCTAGGAGTGGGATTTGTGTAAACATGCATATATTTAACTCTATTAGATACAAATACACAGCTTTCCAAAGTGGCTGTAACAATTACACTCCCACCAACAGTGCATGAGTTCCATGTGCTCCATGGCTTTGACTTTGCTTTATCTTGTCAGTTTTAAAATCTGTAGCCATTTTAGTGGGTGCTTAGTAGTATATCATTGTCCTGTTAATTTGCATTTCCTTGGTGTCTAAAGAAGTTAAACATCTTTTCACTTACATATTGTCTTTTCAGATTCCTTCTTGGTGAAGGGCTATATAAGTCTTTGGCCCCTTCCCTCCCACTTTAAAAAAATGTTTTTATTGATTATTTAGGGAGAGAGAGATAGAAACATCGATGTGAGAGAGAAACACCATTGGCTACCTCCTGCACACCCCTCACTGGGGATGGAGCCAGCAACCTGGGCATGTGCCCTGACCAGGAATTGAACTAGGACCTCTCAGTCCATGGGACGACGCTCAGTCCACTGAGCCACAGCGGCTGGGCTCCCTCCCACTTTTTATTGGATTCTTTCTTTATTGCATTGTAGGACTTCTTGATGTATTGTGGATATGAGTTCTTTGTTAGATATATCTATTGCAAATATCTTCTACTTGGTGGGTTGTTTTCTATTCTCTTTTTAAAAAAAAATGTTTTATGGATTTTTTAGAGAGAGTGTTAGAGAGAGAGAGATAGAAACACCAATCAGCTGCCTCCTGCACGCCCCCTACTGGGGATCAAGCCCAGAACCCAGGAACGTGCCCTGACTGGGAATTGAACCAGTGACCTCTTGGTTCATGGGTCAATGCTTAACCACAGAACCACACTGGCTGGGCTGTTTTTTATTCTCTTAATAGTGCTTTTGATGAACAGAATTTACTTTTAATGATATCTAATTTATCAATGTTTTCATTTGTATTTGGGGTTTTCTAGAAGTTGATACCATTTTTATCAACCCACTTTTAGAGAGGGTAGTTGAGGTACCTGGCACTGGAGCTCTGCAGGACCAGGGCTGGAATGAGACAGGCCTAGGGCAGCAGTCATTCTCAGGTTCCTGCAGGGGTGCCCAGCACTTGCTTGACTCTGGGAGTCATTCCCTCCTCAAACTTGGAGCCCTAGGCCCTCACCTGCCCTGAGTCAAGTCCCAGCCCTCCCAAGGTCTTGAATTAATTCCGTAGCTTTATCACCTCCTGTCTAGACTAGGGCAAAATAATTTTAACTGGGTTATCTGGATTTGGAACTCAGAAGCTTAAAGTCAGTTAGTTTAATTTCACCAGTAAAAGAAAACCCCCATATTATCCTGCTCAATCGACCAAACACTGGTACCTGACTGTGGGTACTCACTGTTTTGCTTAAGGTTCTCAATTTTCCTCAATAGGTGATTTTGAATGTGCTCCAGCCTTAGTCTTGTTTGAGAAGCAGAAAGTGCCCCGTGACTTGTTTTACAAGAGGGTCTCAAGAGCCTCCCAGGAACTTTCAAGAAGGGTGGTGCTGAATGGCTGGCCTGTGGTTCCCGGGAACCCAGGTCCCACTTGCTTTAAAAGAGGAGGCAGCAGAGAAAACCTGGGTCCAGGATTGCTGGGCCTGGACGTGCTGCGAGTTATCCCGCCTTTCCCAGATCTCCTTTCCGAGTCTTCGCCTGAGCTGCGGGCGCAAACTGAAAGTGAAAAACCGGGGTGCAGTGGGCACGGCAGCCTCCTTCCCTGTGAAGAGGTGAGTGTGTGTGAATCGCTGGTCTTGCTCGGGTGAGGGCTTGGTGGGGGCAGCGCCTTGGTGCCGACAAACGTAGACTTTCCTGGTGCCCCCCGAAGCTGGGACGCTGCCCGCGGGACTCACCGCAGAAGGAAGCCTCTCCTTTGTGCCCAGGGGGAGTGTGTGTAAGAGAAAGACGGAGTTGTGTGCTGTTTTTGGAAACCTTGGGCAGTGCTTTCCAGAGACGCTGGCTGAGATTTAAACCTATCTGGCTACTGAAACAGCCCCGGTGGGAGACAGATGACGCGCCGGAGTGCCCGCTGGAGCCCTGGGAGACGCGCGGTTCCGACTCCCGGGCATGAAGGTTTCTCCTATCTGCTGTCTGCCACGATCTTCCCAGCCCCACCAATTCGAGACCCTAACTCTGCCAGTGTGTATGTGACTTGCTTCCTCTTCCCCCCACGTCTCACTGAGAATCACATGTTGCTGGAATTGTGTGCTGGAGTAGCGATCGTAACTGCCCAGCTGCACAGAGTATTGAGTGTTTATTTAAAGGAGAAAATGCCCAGGGAGAGCCCCCAGAACAGCAGGCTTTGGTTATCTACATGCAAGCCATTTCCAGGGTATTTTTGTATGCAGTTAGTGCCCTCGGAATAGACCTCATTTTGTGTAAGATAAATAACACTGGTGCGATTTTAAGATATTTTCTGGGGATCTTTTAATGACTCTTTAATAAATAGCAGATACCACACAAAATAACTTTTTCTGAGCTCCAACAGGCTGCTCCCCACTCACTGCATCCGTTCCCTGAAATAGTTGGGTAGAATGGTATGTAAATTGTGACTTGGATTGTTAATTTCATTTGTGGAATGCATTAAAAACACTCGGGCTGGGCACAGTTTTGAATATTGCACATTAGTCTTTGGGACCTCATTCCCTTTATACATCCTTCCTTCTCTCAAGAGACACTCCTGAAGCTCATGATCAATCTTGGACTTGCTAGTGACGTCACACTACAGCTAGGGCGTTGTTTCTCCATGGGCCACAATGGCCTCTCAGAAGGAGGGTTTCCATGGGGCCTGGACACCTGCAGTGAATAGCAGCCCAGGCAGGTATTTGCACAAAGAGTGGCAGACTCACCGATCTAGACCGCACCCTAGCCTCAGTTTTAGAACTTATCCCTCTGTCTGCAGGCCAGAGGCAGCCTTGTAGCATCAGAGGATCCTTTGGGTCTGGTCCATTTTTGAAATAGCTGTAGTAACTCTTCATTTGCTGGCTTCCTGCTAGATGGCAGTGTCTAACAGAGAATTAAATACAATGTCTCATCTTTTATGGCTCATCTTTTATTCTTCAATCTAAAAAGATTGTAAATTTTCAAGTTTTATTTTACAAACAGCACATTTTTGAGAAAAAAATCAAACTATGGTTAAATCTAGGTATTGATGTATGTGTACATATGCAGACATTTTCAACACATTTAAATGCTTTCTAAATTTGAAGTATAAAGAGTTGATTTCAGTAAGAAATGCAATACCTAATTCAATTACCAGCATTCTACAATAAACATTTGTTATTGTTTCTGAACATGAGTTTTTAAAAATTAGAAAGAAAACTTTTCATTTACAATGTTTTTCAGATATTTATTTCTTTGAGAATAAAATTTGAGTTTTCAAAAGTTAATATTGAATTACTAAAAAGGAGAATGAAGATCAAGTAATCCTAAATTTGTTATATAGAAATATTTCTTGTATTATATTTCCAGAAATCTTAGTTTATGTTGACAAAAGTTATCTTGATTAGTGTGTCTTTACTTGATCAGTCTTTCTTCTATGGAGAGTTTTGCTCCTGGACACCATTTATGGGATCAGAGAGCTTACCTTCGAGATGAAACCTGAGATCATCTAGTCCAGCCCTTTGTCTGTAGGCCTGTGAAGTATTAACCACGTTTAGTCGGCGTTGTTTAACCAGCTCCTCATTCATGATTACTTAAATGATCAAAGCAGATGAGAGATTTTAATTCAGATCTGCCAGGTAGGAAAATTGTTACAGGCTGATCCATAAGCCCTTATCAGAGAAGGAACAGCAGCTAAGAAGACCTTACAAGGAAGAACGTGAGAAAGAGTCCAGTTCCTGAGGAGGTGGCTCAGTTCTTCCTGTGATACAGAATCTTCAGTCTGCGCCCCTACCGCATTTAAAAATCCTAGTCCTTTTGAACACTTCAGTTTGGGGCTTTGTATCAGTCTTTTATTTTTTTGTATGGGTGTAATATATTTGTATTCAGTTTCTGTATTAAATAGATCCACGAAGTGAGATGGTGTGAGTTACTGCATAATTTGAGAGCTGCGCTGTGTGTCTAGAAGTGAAGGGCGTCGCCTTGAGCTCCGCAATAGAAATGTGAAGGTGTTTGGGCTACAGCTTCTGTGCCCCCATTAATCACTTGCCTTGATTCACATGGCTGCCAGGATCCCCTTCTCTCTCATTACTCTCTATTTGTCTTGTCTGAAATGTGTACTTGGCTGAAGAGGATGACCTTCCCAGATGGAAATCAGCAACCCAGCGCACTCTTTAAAAAAATTTTTTTTTTCTTCATTGAATTTAGAGAGAGAGGAATGGAGAGGGGGAGAGAGATAGAAGCATCAATGAGAGAGAGAGAACATCGAATGGCCACCTCCTACAAGCCCCCCACTGGGGATTTGGCCCACAACCTGGGCATGTGCCCTGACCGGGAATTGAACCGGTGACCTCTTGGTGCATGGGTCCATGCTCAACCACTGAGCCACGCTGGCTGGGCCCAACGCACTCTTTGCATAAAAATAAATGCTCAGAAAAATAAGTCCATTGAAAAGAAGAGTGAGGAACATATGAACACAAATATTAAAGAAAACTGGGTAAAAATGAAAACCGTGGACCATCATCACACATGTTTGTCAGGTGTCCAAGGGACAGTCGCAGCACCAAAGAAGTCTTCAAATTAACAAAATAGGTCAACTTTTTAATGTTCAAGAATTGTTTTATAAGCACCCAATAAAGCAGCTTTAGAAAGTGTCCTAACCGTACCCCCCCACCCAGCTTCCTGCATCTGTCCACTGCTGTAATAGGAATATGCACACAGTGATTTTAATCCAGACCTCCGGACTTGGCACTGGGAGGAGTAAGGCTTCCCCAAGTGGGCAGCCTTGGAAGTCTTGGAGAATGACTAGCACAGTGAAAGAGGTATGGATGTTGTGGGTAGGACCAGAGCACGGAACAGGAAGCTACTTTCTGAGAATAGCAGGAACAAAGGGCATGTGTGGTGGAGAAAGAGGGAAGGAAGCTAGAGAAGTGGGGTGGAGTCCAGGTAGCGTTTTCTTTTTCTTATTTTTCAAGCTATAAGAGAGTTTTTTTAGAAAGTGACAGAGGCAAAAGAAGGAGCCCTTGGAGCGTAGGCCAGAGAAAGGTAAAGGTAATGTGCCTGGGGGGAAGAAGAGGAGGAAGGGGAAGGCCAGGGCCTGCTGGTGCTGGCAGGTGGGAAGCTTGCCAGTGTTCATTTCTAAGCTGATGAGATTTATCTGGATCTTGAAATCTTTGGGAAGCTACAGAAGGATTTTAATCAGAGAAGAGAGAGCCAATCTACATTCCAGAAGCAACTCTACAGCTCAGTGGAAAGTGCAAGGGGTCAGATGGTGAGAACATAGTTATCAGGCTTTTGGAGTAACCAAGTAGGAACAGATGAGGAGTGTTGATGAGGACACGTAGAGTTGAAGGGCAGTAGTTAAAAAGTGCCTGGAGAGTTGTCCAAAGACCCTTAGACCCTTCCATCAAGCCTACCACATCATTTCTTTCTGAGACAGCCACCATTTGAGGGGTGTTCGAGGATATATACATTATAAAATGAAAACATATTTTGGGAGAGTCAAACCTACTTAAGAAATTAAACTTCAGTGTGAATGATTTAAGTTTAGTAGTTAGATACATTCCTTCTAAAGATTCCCTGGTAAACCTTATGCTCAGTTAAGACGGTTGCTTATTTTCCCAACTGAGTCAGCAGTTACTAGAGGAGAGAGGTCACAGGAGTCTTCTCAGAGCTCTGTGCCTCCTGCACCGCCTTTCCCCCTGCCAGACACACAAACTGTTGGGCTGGGAAAACCCTTTGCATCACCTAGGGTTGGTTTCTCATTTTACACTCAGAGGTACAGGACAGAAATCATCTCTTAGTCCCATTCTGAGACCCTTGAACTACACCCTGGACTGGCCCCACATGGCTGAAATTTGAAGCTGGCATCCTCAGGCTGCTTATTTGCTTTAAGATATTCTAGTCTCTCTTCTGTGCATTTTAAATCAAAATAAAGTGGAGAAATGTGAAATTACTTTAGGGTGAAAGTGTTGCTGGTTTGGATGGAATAGCATTTGGAGGCTATGAGGTAGTCACGCTCAGCTCCAGATCCCTCTCTGGGCAGCAGATGGTCAGCCCCAGGCAGAGCTCACCAGCTGCACAATGCATGCTAGGAGCTCAGCTCCAGGGTCAAGAGGGTTCGTTCGTGAGAGTCCATTTCACCTGTTGTCTACCATGGTTGTCTGAACAAATACACATTGCTCCATCCCGGAAAAGATTGTCCTGGGGCACCCTCTTGGAGGACTCTGAGATTCACCTTGCGTGCGGTGATGACAGAAGGGAGCTCTCCTCATGGAGTCCCATTGCATCGGAGCTTGTTGGCCGTCACAGTGCCTCTGCAAGCCCATCTGTCCCACCAACTGGGGGACTGCTGACTTGATGACAGCTCCTGGGTAATTAATACCATATATTAGATTGATATGCCCCAAGGCCTGGTTCATGGATGCATGCTGTCAATCATAACACCATCTACACTAGCTGGCTCTATTCCTTAGAAGTGGGCATTTGGCCACAGTTTGGTCCCTGAGACCCCACTATACTTGTGTCTTTGGGTATAAAACCTCAACTGAGATTCTTTGGATGGAAGGAGATTTGTAACCCTAAATTCTTCTGTCATAGTTCTTGCAGATGTGTAAAGACTTTAAAAGCCCCTAGGATAGGCCTGAACTATAGAGTAGCTGTAAAAATAACCCCAGCCATGTCCTCTCATTTTCTCTCCATCTTTGGTTTTCCCGTATTCCTGACTCCTTTGTACTCTTAACAAGCTGACACTGTTTTTCCTGTCTCTTTCTTCCACTGATCTCACAGTCAGGTGACCTGATTTCTAGACCCACTCCGACCTTTAAAAGCTGTGATCTGGGACAGATCACTTAAACTCACCCAGGCTTGGTGTCCTTATTTGTGGGAACTGAGCATAATACCTACCTTGCCTACTTTACCAAATGGCTCTCAGTAAGGTTGAGGGGAGTGATATATCTAAAAATCTTTTTAAATGATATAGTTTGTACCCATTTAAGGTGGTAATATCATTTCATCACCTGATCTTGGTTACAGTAATTATAGCTATAATAGATTGCCTTTGCATATAAAATGAGAATTTGATCTTTCTGTTAGGTGAGGGAAATGATAGTTAACATGTATTGTTTACTATGAAAAACGGGAGCTTAGAAAGATTTAGTAACTTGTCCAAATCTATGTTATGTAAATGACGGAGCCAGGATTGAACCCAGAGTGCTAGCTCCACGTTTTACGTAGTTAATAGCTACTAAGGCCCATTGCGTAGCAGGAGAGGTGCTTTTCAGGTTCTTACAGATTTTTATTACCTTTTTCTCTGGTATACAGCTCACAGAGCTTTTCTACGCAGGTTTGTTTGTTTGGTTTTTCCCCTGTGACTCAGGCAGATAACCTGTGAGTGTTGGCATTATTTGGTAGGAATTGTATAGTCTTAGTGTTGAAAACTATGAAAGAATACATGAACTTCAGAGTGTGACTGGTTTCTGGTTGTAGTACTTGTCAAAGTTAGAGTCTTGGGCAAGTTACTTGACTTCCTTTACATTCAGCTTTCCCACCGTCAAAAGTGAGGATAGTAATCTCTGTTTCATGGAGCTGGGAGGACTGAGTAAGTTCATGCTTGCTGGGTGCTTAGGGAGGGCCTTGCTCATAACAGGACACTCGACAGATACCCGTGATCTCTCTTTTTTGGCAAAGTGAGTATTTCTCCTTTTGAAGTTCCAATAGATCGGGCAGCAACATACTTTATATGCATTCACATTCATTTTCCACTTACAGATATAACTAAAATTATAATATTTAAAAATAAGATAGCAAAGACTTATTGGACATTTATGTACCAGACTCTGAACAAGTTTTTATCAATCTTCTACAATTGTCACAATATCTCTAGTGTTAGGTAGCATTATTATCCACATTTCGGAAAACCAGTTATGGAGAGGCTAGGTTAAACCAGCTGGGGAGCTGGGATTTGAATCCCTGCAGACTGACCCTAGAGCTCACTGTGGGTTGCAGGAATTCCGTGGATGAAAGAAGAAAAATGTACTTTTTGCGACTTCTGAGACAAAGAGTCATTTTATTGCTGAGAGAAAAAAAATATCGTGGAATTAAAAATAAATCAAGGTAGATCCATGAGAAGAGAGCACACCTTTAAGACCAAGGTTTTTAAGCTGAATTCTACATCATCTTTAGGTTCCTAATTGTGTGTTTAATTCTATAGCTGAGAGATACACAATCCGATCTTAGAATCAGACTTTGCAGTACTTTAAAGCAGCACCCTGCATTCTAGAGGAAGAGTGATCTCTGCTCTGTTCTGGGCTCCAGTGTCCTTTGCCCAAGACACTGGAGTTTATAGAACCCTGGGTCTAAAAGGCATTGGGTGGGACTTGGTTCATTTTTTAAAGTTCTGAAAAGATTATCCATTTCAGATAGATGAACATCTTATTTCAGAACTTCCAGAGAATCACACTGCTCACATAACCCACTGTTTTGGTACACGTGCCACAGAAGATGAAACAGTAGGTCATTAATCATAATTTTTTATGTTGTGGCTGAAGTTGTTTTCCTTGGGAGGAGTTGGGGCCAATGGATCATTATCTATTTTTAATCAAAGCCTCAACCTTTTATTTTTTATTTTTTTCCTAATTTTCACAGGAGTGGGTGGATAGTCCTTGGGCCTGGTAACTTCTACTCCACTTCTCTACTCCTTTGAAACCTAGACAGAAGGAAGGGACTACATGTGAATGACTTCTGGAATTCAGTCTTCTGGCGGCAGAGAAAATTACGTGGAAACAGAATTTTAGACTTGAGACCTGACTGTAGATCTGTCACTGTGCTGCACTGGGCTGTATGACCTTGAGCATGTCACTTCACCTCTCTGAGTTTGGTCTCCTTGTCTGTTAGTGAGGACTTCATGATCTCAAAGGTTCCTTTTAGTTTTAAAGCTTTGGGTTTTTACATGATAACCCCGAAAGACTACATTTATTAAGTCTGCACTATGGCTAAAAGACTATTCATTTATTACAGAGTATTTTGATGCCTTCTGGTCTGAAGAATCTCCAGCTGCTCTGATGATAGCTTAAGAAGACTGCATGCTGTTCCCTCTCAATGCCAAGCCAGGCCCACGCGGAACCTCGAATCTCAGTCTGTCATGGAGACCAGGTCCCAGCAGGAATGGCAGTGGAGGAAATTGGCACCCAGATGGTTCCTCCACGTGAAATGGTCTTAGGCTATGGGCCGACTGCAGAACACCTGGTAACCAGGCTTGCCCTCTGTCAGTCACCCAGAGCAGGGCATCATGGCACGGATTCAGAGGAGGAAGCTTTTGGCATCTTGCCTGTGCATCACAGCTACCATCTTTCTGCTGGTCACACTCCAGGTACCCAGAGTTTGGGCTGTGCAGTGTTGGTTCCTGGGCCTTCACCACCATCTTGCCCTACCTGTTCTGTCTAAGTGCTTTACTTTTTGCTTTATCTCTCAGGATCAGGGTATCCTGTCTAAGGCACTGGAAATTCTTTTTTAACAGATGAAAGTGAGGTTTAGTGAGTGGGCATTACAGGTGGAAACAAAATCAGTGACTAGGGGATCAGTTTGTGACTCTTGTAGGGTCCTGGTTTCAGAGGAAAGTAGAGCTCAGTTTGTCTTATTGGTCAAAATTGGGTGGCTTCCTCAAAGTCCCCTATTGTGATCACTTCTGAAAGATGGCATTCTTGTAGGAGCAGTGACTATTCTGAGAAAAAGATAGTCTGTTCCGCAGAACATAAACATCTGCATTAATAAATTTGTCATTCTTGACATATGCTACCAGACCACTGATTTTCAACCTTTTTCATTTCATGGCACACATAAATTACTAAGATTCTGTGGCACACCAAAAAATATATTATTCTTGCTGATCTGTCAAAAAATAGGTATAATTTTGATTGATTTACAGAAAAAAAAAAAAAGTAATTACCTACTCTTTTTGCTCCAAAGTGACTTTTTAAAAATTAGGTGCCTATACTTGTATATAAGGATTTCTGGTACCAAGAATTAACCAATCAGACACAACCTTATCATTCGACGTGACCAATAAGATGCACGTCTGTTATATGACCTATATGTTTATGGTTCAAGACAGGGCGTTCACACCGATGTCTAGTGTGTTGGTTGTTGTCTTTCTTTCTTTCTTTCTTTCTTTCTTTCTTTCTTTCTTTCTTTCTTTCTTTCTTTCTTTCTTTCTTTCTTCCTTCCTTCCTTCCTTCCTTCCTTCCTTCCTTCCTTCCTTCCTTCCTTTCTTTCTTTCTTTCTTCTTTCTCTCCCTCTCTCTCTCTCTCTCTCTCTCTCTCTCTCTTTCTTTTTCTTTTTATAATCCTCACCTGAGGACATTTTTGCATTTATCTTCAGATAGAGCAGGAGAGAGAGAGAGAGGAAGAGAGAGAGAGAAACATCAACGTGAGAGAGACACATGACTGGTTGCCACCCACACGACCCCAACCAGGGCTGGGGATGAACTGCAACCGAGGTACGTGCCCTTAGCGGGAACTGAACCCAGGACTCTCTGGTCCATGGACCGATGCTCTGAGCCAAACTGGCCAGGGCGTTTGTTGTCATTTTTCCATTTGACAATCTAAGGGAAAAGAGGTCAGCCCCTGAATAAATAATCAGGTATTGCATGTCTTAAAACTTCTTGTAGCACACCGGTTGAAATTTGCTATACTAGACTGTATCAACATGAATGACCTGAAACATTTTTTTTTTTTTAATCCTCACCTGAGGATATTTTTTCGTTTATCTTCAGATAGAGTGGTAGGGAGAGAGAGAGAGACAGAGAGAAACATCAATGTGATAGAGACACATCGATCAGTTGCCTCCCGCATGATCCCGACCTGGGCCAGGGACCGAATTGCAACCGAGGTACATGCCCTTGACTGGAATTGAACCGGCGACTCTTTGGTCCATGGGCCTACGCTCCAACCACTGAGCCAAACCAGCAAGGGCCAACCTGAAACATTTTATTTTTTAAATTGATTTTAGAGAGAAAGAGGAAGAGAGACAGAGAGAGAGAGAGAAACATTGATTTGTTGTTCCACTTCTTTATGCATTCATTTGTTGATTTCTTATAGGTGCCCTGGCTGGGGATTGAACCAGCAACCTTGGTGTATTAGAACGATGTTCTAACCACCTGAGAAACCCGGCCAGGGCCCTGAAATATTTCTTTAGTCTTCCCATTTAGTTCATTTAGTCAGATACTCAGAACTTCATTTGCTGATTTCAATGTAAAGTAAAAATTACACAGTGATAGTAAAAGTATAGATATGAGTTCATATGTTAAATTAACCACCCATTGCCCAGCCAGTGTGGCTCAGTGGATTGAGTGTTGTCCCATGGACTGAGACGTCCTGGTTTGATTCAGGTTCAGGGCACATGCCTGGGTTTCGGGCTTGGTCCCCAGTAGGGAGCATGCAGGAGGCAGCCGATTGATGTATCTCTCTCACATCAATGTTTCTATCTCTCTCTCCCTTCCTCTCTCTCTTAAAAAAAATAAAATAAAATAAATAAATTTAACACCCATTCACATACCAGCTGTCCATTTAATAATCCAAAGGACTTTTAAAGATTATTATGGGGCTGATGGAAACGAAGCTGTTCTCTGGGCTTTTTCACTCTAGGGGGTCTCTCTGCCTTCTTGATTAGGACTGAATGAGATCGTGCTGTGAGACAGCCTGGCACTGCTTCTGCCACCTGCTCAGGGTCAGGGTGCTGCTCAGAGGAAACACTCGACTCCCTTCTCGTCTGTCTGGGAGGTGCTAGGACCTACCTGAGCAGCAGAGGCTGGAGTTTTCTGTTTTTTTCTACGGCAAGTTATGAGAGAGCTTTGATTGTATCAATGATTAATTTTAGCACTTTTCCCAGTTATAAGCAATGCCCGTGTCTAAGCTGAGAGCTTTCCTTTCGATGTCAGAACAAAGTGCCCTGTATTTGGTATGCATATCATTTCTAAGCTCCAGTATGAGTGACAGGAGGCACAGTTACTGGAGCTAACCCTCTGTGTGCATCGTGGTTTCGGTTTGCCACTGATGGTGTGATTTGGGCTGTTTCCCAGTCCACTGATACGGTTACTGCTTCGGTCTTCAGAGTTGTGGCAGTGCTATTTTTTTTTAAACACTGAAAATGAAAATATATAATGCCTGTGTATTTAGGACCATTCTGATTTTGCTGATTTGTAGGCTAGGCAGATGAAATAATTTGTCACATAAGTAGGGTAAAGGAAGGATATGTTTTCAAAAACTCATGTGGTGGATTCTGTTAGTTTGCTAGGTCTGCCGTAATGAAGTACCACCCTGCGGCTTAGACAACACAGATTTCTTTTCTCACTGTTGGGGTGGGTAGCAGTCCAAGATCAAGGTGTCAGCAAGCAGGGTTGTTCTCCGAGGCCTCTCTCTTTGCTGGTGGATGGCCATCTTCCCCTGTGCTGCACACGGTCCTCCCTCTGTAGTGGTCTGTCCCCTAGTCTCCCCTTTTCATAAGGATACCAGTCAACTGGATTAGAGCCTACCCTAACGACCTTGTTTTAACTTAATTACCTCTTCAACAAACCTATCTCCTAACTCAGTCACATTCTGAGGCATGGGGGGTATCGCTTCAACATATGAATTTTGGGGGGACACAGTTCAGCCCATAGCAGTTCTTATAATGTGATTAATAAATTATCTAAACATGTAAATGTTATGCTGACCTATAGTTAAGCTAAAACATTGTGGTTCTCTGGAGGAGATTATTCATCGGAGACATTGTTTTCCACTTATATTTAACTATATTTTGTATGTACTATCTGTACATCTTTATTTTTTGAATTTTACTTACTTTTTAATTGCACAAATAATTCATGAAAACATTTGGAATACTTTAAAGCGAATCTAGGACATCATATAATTTCTCCCAGATTTACTTTAGTATGATTCTCTAATGATGAGAACTTAAAAAAATTTAGTATAACCATGTTACTTTTGTCACACCCAACAAAAATTAACAGTAATTACTCAGTGCCATCTCTGTCCCAGGCCGTGTTAATTTTTTTCCGGTTATCTCAAAAAAGTTTCTTTATAATGTGTTAGTCTGAATGTGGGATAAACAAATCCCACACATGGCATTTAGTGGATGTGTTGCAAGTTCTGTGTGTGTGTGTGTGCGTGTGCGCATGTGTGTTTCTGTGAACGTTTCTTTCGCCCCACCTTTGATTCCATGTCATGGATTTATTGAAGAAACTGGGCCATTTGTCCTTTTGAGTTTCCCAGATCTTGGATTTTGCTGATTTTATTCTCATGGTTTTCCGTAATATGTTCCTCTATCCCCACATTTTCTAACACTGGGTTAGTGATATATGAGGCTAAATATTTTTTTTTTTAAAGCTGCTTGGTAGAAAAATCTCTTCTTAAGGCAATCCTTACTATTTGAAAATGAACTTATACCTCACATAATAGACATTGATGAGAAATAGAGAAAAATTCGTCTTCGGAGTTATATCCGTGGCTTTCTATTAGTCGTTACATTTGTTGGTTGTCCATTCACAGGGAAGTTTGGGTGAAAAGGTAGTCTGTGGCTATGAGTCAGCATTATTCCATTAAGCTACTAGGGGAGAGCCACAGTGTTATGTTATCCTAAAAACGCTGAAAAAGCTGTTGCGGAGAGGTGGTTAGACTTGAGTTTTCAGTGATTGTGTTACTGTTCTAACGCCGACTTTGAAGAGCTATGATGTTTTAAAGCTAATATTATTCTTTTCTCCTTTTGGAATACTACTTGGTGTTCACACAGTGGTTCTTTGTATTTTTTTGGTCATTGGATTCCTCAGAGAATCCAGTGCAAGTTATTGTAACTCCCCAGGGAGTTACAAACTCTGTATCACATCTGTATCACTAGTGGCCCTGTTCTGACGGCAGGGGTGGCAAGCACATGAAGAAGGCACCACCCTTGACCGCTGAGAATGAGAGGGCGACACAGGTCATGTCCTCTGTTAACCGGTGGCGGAGTTAATGCCTTAGAAACGTGCCTTCCTCTAACGGCTTTATTTGTTGCACAGTCAGACTGATGTTTCTGTTGTATATGAAACAGACTAGCCCCTACTTTTCTGCTGCTTTCTCTAACATGTTTCTGCAATGCCATACCAATATCAAGCCTTAAAGTTAGATGAAAAGGCAGCACTTTTGGAGAACAGCTGTCCCTCTTATTCTACTCTGCCCTTCAGATTACTGATGCTGATGGCCCAGCTGTCCAGAGATCCAGACTATCCTGAAAAAAGTAAAAAGTTGTTTTTTCATAGGCGGGAGCTCAGTACTCATGGTCTCCTTCACCATCTGCATGCCATGTGGATATCGTTAGAAATATAAGACCCATATTATGAATCATTTAATTACAATAATAAGAAACCATTTGGTAATTTAATTCATTTTCCCTAGGATGCAATCTCTAGCCAGGTAATCACCCTGACTCTCATAGATTTCACTAGGAGACTATGAATATATATTTTTTCCTTTATTGATATTAGAGAGAGGAAGGGAGAGGGAGACAGAGATAGAAACATCGATGAGACAGAACATCAGTTGGCCGCCTCCTGCATGCCTCCCTCCCCCCTCCCCACTGAGGATTTGGCCCACAACCTGGACATGTGCCCTGGCCAGGAATCAAACTGGTGACCTCTTGGTGCATGGGTTGATGCTCAACCACTGAGCTACACCAGCTGGGCACTAGACTATTATTTCTGAATACTGCATGTGCCTGTGAAGTAGAGGAGAAACGTATGTTTTTGTGCTGAGTAGAATTAAGCATCCTTGTTGGTAGATATTTTGGAGCCCAGGCCCATGCCCTGATTCCTAGAGCCTGTGAATATGTTACGCTTCAGGGCAAACAGACTTTGTAGATGGGATGGAGGTGACACACCTCGAGATGCGGAGATTCTCCGAATTACCCCTGTGGGCCCAGGGAGAACCTTGCCTGGCTGTGCTCAGAGGAGGATGTGACAAGAGGAGGGTCAGAGAAATGCAGTACTGCTGGCTTTGAAGATGGAGAAAGGGGACCGTGAGTCAAGAATTGTGAGTGGCTCTAAAAGATAGAAAAACAAGAAAATGGATTCCCCTCCTCTCGGGTTCCCAGAAAGGAGCGTCATAGCCTTGCCAACACCTTGGTTGGCCCAGTGAGACCGGCTTCGGATGTCTGACCTCCAGAACTATATGATAATTAATGTGCATTGTTTTGAATTACTAAGTTTGTGGTAATTTGTTACAGCAGAAATAGAAACCTAGAAAGAGTCTGAATCATCAAGATGAATGGGAGATGCATAAAAGGTAATTAAACAGTGTAACTCCGGTAATAATTGTCTTCTCTTTTAGGTAGTGGTTGAGCTGGGAAAATTTGAAAGGAAGAAGTTTAAAAATTCCAATTTGGGAGATGGGCATGCAAAAACAGAGGAAGAGCCTACACATCTCTACCCATTCCCTAAGAAAGACACTCTGACCCTGAATAGGAAAAAAAAGTTGGAAACTGATAGCTACCCCATCATGCTCTGGTGGTCCCCACTGACGGGAGAGACTGGCAGGCTGGGCCAGTGTGGAGCAGACACTTGTTTCTTCACCATCAACCGGACCTACCTGCACCATCACATGACCAAAGCATTCCTCTTCTATGGTAAGTGGGGCTTTGCCTTTCTCCCTTTGTTTGCTGACATCCTTCTTTAAAACTGAATTACTGCTTACTTCCCAAGGAAGAGGTGGTGGACTCCCCAGGGAAACAGTGCAGCACACCTGATTGCCTTTGCATTTGCTCGGTGGAAGGACTGCACATTTAGCAACTGTGACAAATCAGTATGCTTGGCCAATGTAGAAGTGGTTGGCTGGGCCACTGGCATTTATGGAGGAGAAGAGATATTTCTTCTCACCTTTTCACAGTTGGGTCCTCTGCTTACTGAATTTAGTATTGAGGGAATTTGGTTGATGATATTGCTGATATCCATTCAGAATGTCATATGACAATTGCCAGGAGATTTTGATGACCATAACAGGTGTTTAATTGGGCAAAAGCTAAGCACACTGTTTTTTATTTCATTAGTTGGACTAATCAGAAATAAAAATAAAAGATTGCTCAGCATCAGCTTCCAAGAGCAAGTTGGTGTTTATCCCTTCTTAAGCTGATTCTGTGTCATGCTGGGATTGAAGGGCAATCAAACCCAGCAAGGTGGAGTTGGTGCAATGCCAGCAGCCATTGGGAATACAGGCCTCCTCGGTGATGAGTGGTAGGGATAAGGGGGAGCACACATTAGCAAACTCAAGCAAGTGTAGGCAAAGTTAACCAGTTAGGTTAGGAAGTCAGTGAAAGGAAATCTGCTCTAGACTGGTATATATGTGTATGTATTTGTGTGCCTGTGTGTTCATGTGTGTGTGTGTGTGTGTGTGTGTGTGTGTGTGTGTGTAGTAAGTATACTGTTGGGCTTTGGAGAGGTAGGACTGAGACTGGGATGTAGAACTGAGTCATTCTTGGTGTTCTGCGTAATAACTTAAATAAAGCAGGAGATGGGTTCAGCAGGAACCAGGCAGAAGGTGGTATATGCCCTGCAGTTGGTCAGGGTTACAGAGCAGTGGGCAGCAGTGCTCTGGTATAGGTAAGGAGCCAGGGATATTCCAGGTATACTTAAAAGTCCAGATGTCATGGAGTCCATGTCCACCCCGAAGATCTGCTAATGTCCCATCCTCTTGCTTTCCACCTCCACTCTTAAAAGGGAATCAGCATAGCTCAGAGTGAGGGCTATTTATATGGGGCCTGGCTGATGGCTAATTTGCCCGGAGGGGAGAACAACTACCTGAGTAGTATCAAATGCTTATTTTGAACATCATTTGATTACAGGTTCCATGGAAGGTATAATGTAATATATGGAATTGTATCATACCTTTCTAAAAATCGAAGAATGCTGAGTTCTGAAACATAAAGCTGAGAGTTTGCATAAGGGATTATTATTCTCTAGCTGTGTTTGTTTTGAGACGAAGCAAAATTAAATGTTTTCCAAACTTTAACAGAAGCCCCTGGAAATATTTCAATTATACACCAAAACATATAGATAGTATAATGGCTAATTATGTACCCTACAACATAGCTTAAGAAGTAAAATAGAACAAATAAAACGAAACCCTCTATGAGCCCTTCCCTTACCCCATCCCATTTCCTTCCCTCCTACCCCAGAGGGAATCATAATCTTGAAGTTGGTGTGTGTGTGTGTGTGTGTGTGTGTGTAGACATATACAATAACATAAATAATATATATATATAATTTTTTGTAAAAATTATATAAGTAGTATATATTAACTTTCTATCTGTCACTAGTTTTTTCTCTTACATTTAAAAAAAAATCATTTATTGATTTTTAGAGGGAGAGAGAGAGAAACATCAATCAGCTGCCTCCTGCATACCCCCTACCAGGGATCGAGCCCGCAACCTGGGCATGTGCCTTTAACCAGAAATCGAACCAGAAACCTCCTGGTGCACGAGAGGACACCCAGCCGAGTCACACTGACCAGGGCTCTTACATGGTTTTTGAGGTTTATCGATGTTGATTGCTGACAGCTCCATTCCATCCATTTTCACTGTTGTATAGTATTCCATTATATTTATATATCACACTTCATGAAACCATTTTCTTGTCGTTGGACACTTAGGTTATTTTTGCAAACCTTACTTATGACAGTGATACAACAAACAATCCATGTACACGTGTGAAATTTTGTGAGTTTTATACCCAGCAGTGGCATTTATGTTTATTGGCTGTTGCCAAACCATTAAGTACCCAAAGTGGTTGCCTCACTGTCACTGTCTGTGAAACATTTACAACCTTTTAACATGTTATAATGCACACGTGGCTCCTGAAGTTCCAAATAATGTGCTTGGATGGTTACATCTTGATTTTTCAGTTTGAGACATTAAGAACTTTATACACTACTGGGGACATCATAGTACTTCCCCTGCTTCCTATGTCTAGCATAGTGCCTTGTACACGGTAGGTACTCAGGCAGTATTCATAGAGACTTAGAGCCATAAAGGACCTGAGAGAGAGTCTAAACTCCTCTTTGTAAAGATGAGAAGTCCAAGGCTCAGGACGACCTAGCAGTGAGCAGCATAGTTGGGCAGAGAACCGAGGTGACACCTGATCCAGCTCTCTTACCTGTCCCGTATTTGAATGTATACTCACAAACCTGGATATTAGGATTTTGAAATTGCTTATGGTGTATGGATTTTTTTTTAACAGATTGTATTAGAAATTCAGTTCGTTAATAAGGTCTGTTGAGCAAAATAGAATGAAGACAATACACGTTTCTTTCCGAGCGTTCCAAATTCTAATTAAGTAGGTCACTTAAAACTGCAGGTGGGACTGTGGTGCAGCAGGATTGAAAAGGAAAAGGCAGGGGAAATGACTCAGGTGTCAAAAGCTGACCTAATTAAGGGGAATGGAAACCCAAAGGATTATGTGATCGCGAAGCTTCTGGAAACCAGAATATTTTTAGTTTGTTCGTTTTCTTTGCAGCCTACTTTCTTTTTCTTCTTCCTAGAGATGATTCATTTACTTAATACAGTATACACACTTCTGGAGGCAACAGAGACTTTCACCAGTGAAATACGATGTATGCGGAGTCTGGTTTGAGCCATTTGTGAAATGCAAGGTTTTAGCTACATTAACAATTCTCTCAAACAAAATATAAGCAGTCACAAGTGAATAAATTATCTTTTTAAACCCAAAGTCTATAGAATTACTGAAGCTAGTGTTAGACACTGTCACTGTTGTGATTTCAAAACACAACTCTGTGTTTTTAAAACAGGTCTCTTGAAACGTGTGAATCATGAAGGAGGGGTTGGAGTACCTGAATGAGAATGAATGGTTAGGGCACGGAGCTGCTTATGTTTTAGGCGAGCTTCTAAATAGAAATTTTAGTAAATATACGGCTCATGGAGAGAAAGAACAAAAGTAGCTACTGAAATATTTTACTTTCTTGGGAATGTGGATGCTAGCACAGCTTGATGGAGTCTGGAGGTCATGAGGAGGAGGAACATCAGCTGGTCTTTCTCCAGGGACAACACACAACAGTTGTGTAGGGCTGGATCCTACGTGATTGGTGGGAGTCCTAGTCGCCCCACCCCTAGGAGCAGCTTCCTTGTTCCCCCTACCCATGGTCTTCCAAGCACTTTCTTGAATGTGATTTCACTTGCTTTTCAACACAGCTTTATAGTTACACATTGCATCTATTTTGATGAAGAGGAAACTAAGGCACAGAGATAAAGGGCTTGTCCTGGGTCACTTATTTGGGTGTAGGAACCAGGGCCTTCTCTTAATGGAAACGTGTCAGATAATACAGCCCAACTTCTATTTCCAACCTTGGAGAAGACTTAGAGTAAAGGAACAATCAGCAATGGGTATTATCATTCTGGAAGACTGCTTGGAGGTCATTAATTATGAGGAAGGTTTTTAGAAAAGAGGTTGTGGATGCAAGAGGTGAGTGTAGGCACAAGTGTCGTGAGCAGAGCAACAGAAATCACCGTTAGAGCCAACTCCTCAGCCTGACACATTAATGGACAAGGTTCTCTGGTTCTGAAAAGGTCTCCTGAATGAGAGAGAGATATACTATCTATGGATTACCAGTTCTCAGAGACTTGGAATAAAATACATTTCGAACAAGTGATAGCAAACACAGTGGACACTTCCTTTGTTTCAGAGGACGCTTTGGGAGTTCTCAGTGTCTTAGGGTCATCACGCGTAATTAAAAAGGGAGGGATGTGGAAGTGGGAGCACAGCTGTTCGGACAGGGCCTCTCAAGGGTCAGTCCTCCGGTGGAATCGTCATCCTTCAACGTCAAGTCAACTTTTTCAGCTCACCACGCATTAGTCAGACTAATGAACTGCATGGCATTGATCGAAATAGGAAATTCATGCTTATACCCAGAAGCTGATTTATTAGTGTAGCTTCACATAATAGGAGTACTACTGTTCATTATTCAGGGCACCTCCTCCCAAACACCAAGTTGGCTAAAAAACAGAGAATTGTAAGGTTGCTTAGTGAGCTTAGAATTAATTATAGTAAACATTCTCATGGTCTTGAGAGTTGGAGGAGATAGCCTGATTAGCTTTCTCTGTCCCTGACAGAGTGTGGTAATGATCCCTGTCATTATCAGTACCTACTCTGCCAGGCACCAAGAGACACTCTCCGTGTACTCTCTTATCTAAAATCATCACAATACTGTGTATTGCCCCAGGTGTTTTGGAGATAAGGAAACAGGCCCAGAGAATGTTAGTGATTGGCCCAAGGTCACATAGACAGTAAGTGCCTGAGTACATACCCAAACCTGAACATCTGATTCTGCAACTCATGTTCTGTTTATTAATGTTTTACCCCACTGTCTACACCAGAGTCTATACACGTGCATGCTAGATTTAGCATCTTCCTCCCTTGGGGATGCTAGATACACAGTGAATCCTGTTATCATGCATCTCTCCCTCTCCTGGCTTCCTGCAGGCATTTTGTTTACTCATTCCACTTTAGACATTTCATCTGGTCATTCAGTCATCCACTCATTCATGGTCTGTATGATGAACAAACGTGATGGATGGAATGAAATAAACATGCAGAGGTTTGAAAACAAAACAAAACAAATTTTCAAGAAAGAAATTGAACTCTCACGCACTGGTTTGGTGTAGCAGTAAATAATTATCCTTGAAATAACGAAAGCCCTGGTTGTACACTTACTCAAAAATGGATGAGGAGGGAAGGCAGGTGCGTGTGGGGGAAGGTGACAGAGGAGAGTTCAGTCTACATCCTCCATGGCAGCAAGACAGTAGCTACTATCTAAAACTGAAAAAGCAAGAAAGAGCACGTTAGACGTGTTGTTCAGATATATTTGAAGTGTATATACAGAAGGGATGCATGAAGGAACTGGTGTAGTGACTTCTGGCATCTGGAAACAGTGTGGGGTGGGCAGGGCACCGCTGCCTTGTGTTATTGGTCGGATAAGACAGTTTCACTTTTCAAGCTCCATGCAGTATTAATATGATATAAATAAAAATTTAATTCATGAAGACATTTTGTCCAAGGAGATAGTTAAGTACAAAGATAGTAAGCACAGTTACCAATAAATTATCCAATTTCCAGACTTTTTTGTTTTATCAAGATCCCTTTCGGGAAGAGTGTTAATTATACAAAGACATTAATATTTCTTTTAGCAAAGGTACTCATTTCCTTCCATGAAAAAATTGCATATTAATATTACTCGATTTTAAATCTTTCCAGTTAAAAATAAATCAACTGAATTTTGCTAGATTTAATTTGGCACAAGGACAAAGGCTTTAATAAGCCTCAAAGTGTTTGTTTTAAGGGTTGTTCAGTGAGGGCTAGGAATTCTCTTAGCTTTCTTTTCTCTTCTCTTTTCCAGCACCATCTATCCCCCTGTAAGCTTTGTTTCCACTCAGCCTCTCCCATCCTTTCTAACCCTCTCTGTTCTTTAGCAGCATGTGACAGCATAAAGGTGAAGGGAAGAGCAACAGTGGCTGAAAACCAGAAAGCATTTCTCAGGTTAACCTTAAAAATCTGCAAGGAAGCACCGGAGTGACTGGTGTCAAAGTCAGGTACTGTCCTTCTGGCTGGCACCGGCGCAGGGACAGGTTCCATGGCTGCAGTGTCAGCGGTTTGGGCCAATGGATGTGCGGGCACCGATCCAGTTCCGGGCTCTCTGACACCGGGAACCCTTTGACACAAGCTGGCAGCTCCATTCTTTAGCCAAGACAACTGCATCTCTTAGGCACAGAATAAAACTGCAGCTTTAATTGATGTGTTTCTCTCTGCTCTTAAAAATGAAAGAAACAAAACCAACACAAAGTGAAGAGCGAGCATAGTAGACCCGTTTCCCTCCCAGATGTTACGTTCACCTCATTTAGATAGTCTGGGCGCAGACTGGAGGCTCCTGGCCTCCGAGAGACGGGGCTGCTCGGGAGAGGCCTGTACCTGCTGGGCAGGAACAACCGCGTCTCTCCCAGCACTGGCTTTGTGTTACAGACTTGCTGCATATGCGGGAAATCTCCTGAAATATGAAAAATTTTGTTTATTAGTGACGAAAACCTCTCCGAAGGAAGTGAACTACTAGTGATGGTAATGGAAATGAAGACAAAGCGAAGTGTTTTAAGAGACAATGGTTATTCGGCAGAAGATAGCTATTTAAATAGAGAGTAGAACGTTGGACAGACTTAGGGGTTGGATCTCTGTGGAATAGCCCACATAGCTTCAGTTTTATTTTTTTTCCATTGATTTTTCAGGTAGAGTGGAAGGTAGGGAAGGAGAGAAAGAGGGAGAAACATCGATGTGAGAGACACATTGATGGTTGCCTCCCGCACGATCCTGACGGGGGCCGGGGATTGAACCTGCAACCCAGGTACATGCCTTTGACCGGGAATCGAACCCAAGACCCTTCAGTCCACCGGCTGACACTCTAACCACTGAGCCAAACCAGCCAGGGCACACATAGCTTCATTTATAAAAGGAAATCGTCTGCTACAATATTTGTGATTTGAGAGAATGTCTCAGGCTATGTGCCTTGTTGATGTCAGGGGCTAGAGTGGTGAATACATCAGGCTCTGCCCTCCTGGAGCCTACGTAATATGTCAGTAGGATGCTACTAGATAGGGATAAGCATTTTTGCTTTAGAAAGAGTGACCAGGGAGGCCTCTCTTAAAATATAACATTTGAGGTTGAGGCTTGAAAGGTGGGAGGAGACAGTCCTGTGAAGATAGATGGAATTAAATTTGGGTATAGGGAACACCTGATACAAGTAAGAGTTCGATGGAGTTTGATAGAGTCAGAAAGAAGGTCCCTGTGGCAGAACACCTTGGGTGCAAAGGAAAATAGTATGTGATGAGATCTGAATGGGAGACGGGCCAGCTGATGAAGGGCTCCATAAGACAGAGTAAGAGGCTTGGATGTAGTCTAAGTGCAATGGGAAAATATCGGGAGGTTTTAAGCAGGGGGGCTATGATCTGATTTAGGTTTTGTTCTGTTACGGTTTATGTTTTAAAAAGATCCCTCTGGCGTCTCCATGGAGAATGAATTGGAATATGAAAGTGAAAGCAAGACACAGTTTCTACTAAATAAGTGAAAAAGATGTACCTGGATTGGGGAGGGAGACAGTGGAGAAAGAAAGAAATGGGTAGATCTGAGATGTGATTTGAAGATAGAATTGATGTCTTTTTCACAGACGCAGCTGTCCAAAGAGAAAAATTAACTGTGCATATTCATTTAACTCCTTGGCCTCTCAAACCCTTTGTTCAACCTCATGTAATCAAACTTACCACAACAGTGATGCATAAAAAACATAAATGCAGCTATTCATTTCCTTCCTGCTAGGTGAAGAAAATATGTCAGTAAATTATTGATCACTAAATATTTTGCTTCCACAGGAATATAAATATTTAATCCTTTAGGTAATTGACATGTGCGTATTTTGCTTTCCGGAGTGCAGACATCTAAATTTGATACCCAAATCATTGGTAACTCTATATTTCAGTTGCATGTGAGGAGCAGTGATTAAAATCTTAGTGTGCAAATGGTAGTCATATAATTCCCTGCCAACGACGGTGATGGCTAAAAATGTAAGTACGGATTCCTCAAACTCTATTTAATGATGAAGCCATTGGCATTTAATCAATGAATTCAGGAGAAAAATATCCAGTATCATTTATATGGGTCACCCCCCACCCCCACCCCAAGAGTCTTGGGAAAGTGGGCAGTCCTATTTTTTTTAAAAAAATTGTATCTCCTTTGTGGTGTAATAGTCGCCGATAATTCAGTTCACCCTTTGTCTCAGCTAGGGTTCCCTAGAGTAGAGCTTTATTAGGGATACAGTCCCAAGGAAGCAAGACTGAGGGGTAAAAGGAAGTGATGCCAGGGAGGAAGAAAAATACAAGATGGTACAGTTTCACCAGAAAACATAGCTGTGAGAAGTCTCTGGAGGGGCCACGTGGAAACATGTCTGGGCACTGCTTTTCACTGGTAGCGGTACTCCAATCTAAACGTTCATCTGAATCACCTGGAAAAATTAAAAGAAAAATACAGCAAATGAATATCTCTGAAATGAGGTTCGAGGCTCTGCTCTTTATCAAGCTTCCCAGGAAGTGATGATGTGGCCAGTCTGTGTGTGTGTGTGTGTGTGTGTGTGTGTGTGTGTATGTGTGTGTGTGTTTGGGGGTAGTGGGGACAGCTCCTAGGTGGTCTCTCAGGTGGCTTCCACCACTAATGCTTCATGAGTTAATATACCCCCTCTAAGCTCCATCATGGGAGTCTGTGGGTGGACCTTCGGTTTGTGTCCTGTTGTTTCTCATGTGTGCCTATGAGTAATGAGATGCCTGGTCTTTGATAACAGAATATGCAATTATAACATTATGCCTTTGCTAAAATACAATCCTCTTTAAGACACCTGCCTTGTGACAGAGTTTCCAAGAATGTTTTATGTTAAAATTGGAAAACTGTTTGTAGTTGAAGACGTGAATTTTGATGACTCATTCACAGGAATTGTGCAATTAGGGTGTTCTCTTAGCCACATGGGCACACTTTAGTCTTTCAGGAGCACTTGGTTATTGGACTAATAGAGCATCTGGTGATGTCCGAAAGTGTCAGAACCACGACCTCCGTGTAGAATACGATTCTTATTACTTGGCTGACAGTGAGCTAAAGCCTGGATCTAGGAGGCTAGAAACCCTTCTCTGCCGTCTCCAGCCAGCCCTGCACGGAGCCAGAATGCACATGTTCTGGGGTGAATTGCACATGTTGCCATAAAAGTGTAAACATATTGAGGTTGAAGGGGGCTTCAGGGTCATTTGACTTAGCTGTCTGCCACAGTGCACATGTTCCTGGATCCCTTTAAATCCCCCTTTGATCAGTGACTGTAAAGCTCCTGGTTTCAGAGACTCATCGGCTTCAGTGGCCCATATTCTCTTTATTTGTAAGGCAACTACATTTTAGTTTTTATTTTCATACATGACATGAAGCAGTTTGCAAACTTCCCAGTTAAGTTGTCCCATAGTTTTAAGTGAAGGCAGATACTCACACTCTGAGTACCCATTTCCTGCTCTAGCTTCTCAATCCAGTTTTCCAGACACTGTCTGGTTGGGACACCAAAATATGGAGAGGAGGTGAAGGCACAAAGATGAAATGGGCATTTTTGTTTTCCATGGCAACCAAGTAACTTCTGCCATTGCTCATCCTGTAACTTTGATCTCCTTAATCAGTGCTCTCTCTTCAAGGGTAATATTGGTGTCTGGTGCCAGGTCACCATTGTGCTGACACAAGTAGTTGATTTTTTCAGTCACAGTCAGTATATGAAATGCTGGTAATGGTGTTGGTGGTGTAGGGTGGTGAGTTTTGGCACATGGGAAAAATTCGCTAGGCTTAAATATGAACTGGATGATTTCTTTTTAACTAAGATCAAGTGTCTTCTTCTTGTTGCCGATACTCATACGTCCTCTGACCTATTTACTGGTCATCATTTCTGTCACTATCTCCTCCTCCTTCTCAATGGCTTCATGCATTTCTGTCATCAGTTGTGGAAAGAATATATCTTCTTTGTAACACCCCCTCTTGCTCTCTCTTATATGTATCACATCATTCGTCGGGAGAAAGAAGCAAAGTGGCTTTACATTAGCCAGACTATTATTAAATGCTCAGACTGACAGAAAGAACTTCTCTTTTGATGAACACAGGCAGGTCTAATTTTATACTTTTCCATGTATACTTTGCAGAGATAATGTTGGCATTTTTTTGGCAGGGAGACGGTGGGGTGAGCTATGTCACCACCAAACTATATACCCCAAATTACTTGAGAAACTCTGTGGTATAATGGAAAGGTCTGGGGTCTAAGAGTCAGTAAGAGGAAGGCTGAGTTCATCTCCACCACTCCTCCATCCGTGAAATCCATCTTGGAGCCCCTTAGAGCTTCTTTTCTCATTTGCATTGTGAGGATAATAATTCCATTTTATTTAAGGGTTTTGTGATGGTTAGAGAGAATTCATGTAAAATGCACAACATACTGCCTGGAGCATGGTGGATGGTCAATAAATAATGACAGAGTTAACATAATATTTTTATGTTGATAGTATTCCTTTATTATCATTTTGATGTCTCTGAGATCTCTAGTGATATTCCCTCTTTCATTTCTGATATCAATAATTTGTGTCCTGTCTCTGTTTTTCTTAGCCTGGCTAGAGGATTAGTTATTTTATTGATCTTTTCTAAGAACCAACTTTTGGTTTCACTGATTTTTCTCATTGATTTCCTATTCTCAATGCTATTGATTTCTGGTCTAATTCTTATTATTTCATTTCTTCTGCTTTAGATTTAGTTTGTTCTTTTTCTAGTTTTCTAAGGTGGAGACTTGGGTTATTGTTTTTAGACCTTAATTCTTTTCAAATATATGCATTCAGTGCTATAAATATACCTACCTTTAAGAACAGCTTTCTACTTTACAAATTTTGATTAGTTGTGTTTTCACTTTTATTTAGTTCAAAATATTTCCTTGAGGTTTCTTTCTGACTTGTGTTATTTAGAAATGTGATGTTTAATTTCCACATATTTTTGGATTTTCCAGTTACTTTTCTGTTCTTGATTTCTAGTTTAATTCCACTGTGGTCCAAGAGCAAACACTGTGTAATTTCTATTCTTTAAAATTGGTTAAGGTGTGTTTTATGACCACAGTGTGGTCTATCTTGATGAATGCTTCATGTGAGCTTGAGAAGAATGTGTATTCTATTGTTGTGGGATGAAGTAGTGTGTAGATGTCAATTATATCCCGTTGATTGATGGTGTTGTTGAGTTCCACTATGTCTTCACGTATTTTCTGCTTGATGAATCTGTCCATTCCCAACAGAGGGCTGTTGAAGTCTCCAACTGTAATAGTGGATTCATCTCTTTCTCCTTGCGGTCTCTTGGTTTTGCCTCATGTACTTTGAAAGTCTTTTGATAGGTTTATACATGTTAGGGTTGCTATCATGTTTATATTCAGATGGGCTAATACAAAGTTAAAGAGCAATAATAATAGGATTATAAATGATTTAAAAACGAATAGAGGTGTTTTTTGGGTAAAAAAGGTTTCTTTCCTTTTGAGTAGTTGCTGTCTCCCTTCCTGGTCCAGGGCACCCATCTGTTTTGAAAGACTGTTACAGAAGCAAAGTTTGACATTCATATTCAACTTTGACATTCATAATAGGATACTTCCTGTAAGATAATAATAGCCATCTAGAGTCAGACTGTTCGTTTGAGGGAATTGTCTAAATTTCTCTAGCTCCTGCTTTAACATAATAGGAACTAAGGTGCGTACTTGGCTCATGGATTTTTCCTGTTGAGAAGATACTCCTTCCAGCTGTGACAGCTTGGTCACAGGTCTTACTGCTCCATGGTAGAAGGAAGGGGAGAAGGCCTCATGTTCTCTTGTCCTAAGTGTTGGTGGGAAAAGAATTAGGAGAGAGAAGAGGAAGTAAATAGAGACCAGTGTTTTATATTTTCCCTTGTCAACCCCAAATTCTGCCTGGGGGTCAGATTTGGAAGAGGCGACATTAGAAACATCTTGATAAATTGGGGAAACTGCAAAGACAGGCAGGTCCTGAGCTAAAGTGTGGGGTCTGGCATAGGTACATTGGTCAGACTGGCATGGCCAGGCAGGGGCTTCTGGTCTGCTCTCCATGTTTCTATGTTCTCAGAAGCTTGGATGTGTCCACTTATGTGAAGGTGCAAAGCATCTACCAGCAAAGGCTGGAGGTGAATGCCTGGCCAACATCTGGCAGAGACTTAGATGCAGGGTGACTGTACACTCTAGTTTGTCCAGGACAGCCCTGTTTTCACCTGCGTCCCAGCATCCTCCCCAGTTAATGCCCTCTGCCACTCTTAAAAGTGTCCCAATGATACCATAAATGTTGTGGTATCTTTAAGATGTGTACTCCCAGTGAGCAGTGAGGGGGACCAAGTCGTCAGTGAAGCATCCCCAGGCCCTTGCAGGGCCCCTGGGGACCAGATCACAAGTTACACCCAGTACCAACTTTAGCTGCAAAAGCGGCAGGATGTTCACTCTGAGGTCGGAGCAGTCGGAGGATGCCACACAGGTCCCAGACATCCTTTCCCCTGGCAGACATGGTCATGGAGAAGAGGTAGAGGGGGAGGTAGAATCTGAGAAATCTAACAGACATTTTTAAAAATTTTATTTTTATTGTTGAAAGTATTACAGATGTCCCCCTTTTTTCTCCCCATTGACCCCTTCCTCCCCATTCCTGCCCCACCCCTGCCTTCCCCACACTATTATCTGTGTCTATTGGTTATGCATGTATGCATATAAGTTCTTTGGTTTATCTCTTCCCGCCCCCCTTTCCCTCTGAGGTTCATCACTAACAGACATTTTACCTAGAGAGAATGAATAAAGCCATAAGCATAAAATTATTGCTTAGCTGTATGGATAAGTGAATTTCTGTATACTTTTTTAAATAGCCTCCTTTCTGTCTGGGATAACAGGGTGAGTTAGGGCTGTCTCTGCTACTCCCTTACCGGTTCACTTGCTTACAGGAAACTAGAATATGAGGGATTAATTCAGAACTCACAGAGTTGAACTTAATTTCATAAAATCCAATAAGGTGAATTTTATGGGCTCTCTAAAATGTTGCATTCAGTGAGAGGGGGACCACTGTGAACTCAGGCTCCAACTCCAGGCGTAGTCCATGATGCTACCTTCTTCCCCTTTCTGTCTGGCCAATTTCAACCAATCTGAGCATCCGAGTGGAGGGAGCCAACGTCATCAGATTCCACTGGAGAGACAAAGATCACATTACCAAATATATGTAGACAAGTCTTCCCCTTAGACACCAATACAACCTCCTGCTCACCTTCTCACCACCTTCTATCACTGTCCCTTTGTAACCTAAACTGTCCAAGAAGCTTGGCATCGTCATCTCCATCTTCTCACCCCACTCCTTACTCCTCAACTCTGCTCTGTCCCCACCCCCCCGCTGAAACAGCTTCTGCTCAATTATCAGTGACATCCCGCCGCCAAGTCCTCCGGATTGCTAAATAAGATGAAGGCATTTCCTGGTCCTCACTCTATTTGACTTCTCAGTAACATTGGACATGCTTAACCGTGTATTCCTCCCCTAAATAGTCTCTTTTCTCTGCCTCTCCAACCCAGCATTTCTAGGTTTTCTCCTTCTTTGTCTCTCTGGGCTGGTGGTTTACCATTCTATCAGCCTAAATGCTCTCTTCTTATAACAATATGTAATTAAAAAACATACAATGCCCTATCTGTAATATAAAGGAAAGTCATTTATAGTAATAGGTGTTTTCATATGTGTGTGCTTGGCCATGTGGAAAGCATAACCAAGTAGCCAGATGCTGTGCCTCTACGGAACCATTGGTTGTGAACATGGGTGTTCTGTGTGTGGCGTCTGCGTTGGAGACTGACAGACGCATGGTGTACGGACGCTCAGTTCCATGGGCAGTGCTGCGACTGTCAGTAGCTCTGGGTAAATACTAAACAACAGTCCACTTTTCCCTCAATTTACATTCCTGGAAAATTCATTGTAAATTGAAACTACGCAAGAAATACAAGCCTTGGTGTTTCTATGGAAGATGAAGTTAAATGTTAGACCCAGATAACTTAGAACACGTTTTTGACTTTCATGACATGTGGGACCTGGGCCGTTTTTTCTCTGTGAACTGTGCTGTGCGTTGCAAGGTGTGTAGCATCCCAGGTCCCCTCCCACTGAATGGCAGTGGCAGTCTCCAGTCACTGTAAGAGACCTGCCCTCATTTCTCTACCTCTGCAAAATTCCCCACATCCCCCTGTGGGGTCCCACTCAATAGTGGAGAACTGCTGCCCTTGTTGGGGGCTGCAGGTAACACACGCACTTCCATCTCCCTCCAGACCTCTCTGCTGAGCTCCATATCTGAATGACCTATTGTCTGCTTGGTATCCAATTTATGGGTCACAAAAGTCACCTCCAAACTCAGATAATGGCTGCGAAGTCCATCCGTTATGCAGGTCAGGAAACTAGGTGTCATCCTTGGAGTCTTCTACGCTCCATGGATAGCCAATCCATCATAAAATTCTTTTGATTATATTTCCTAAATACTGAAAATATTTTCTAAATGTGTTTTTTAATCTCTTTACTCTCCTAGCCTCTACCTTAACATTTTTACCCCAAACTACCATAATCTCTTACTAAGACCACCACAGTGGCCTCTAGCTCACCCAGCTGCACCCTCTCAGCCTCTTCTGAGCCCGTCCTCTGACTCTCTTGTTTCCTCTGGCTGCACTGATATTCCTGTGGTCCCCTGTAGTTAGCATGCTTTGTAACATATGCTACTTCCCCTCTGGCATGTGCCTCCTCCCTCTTCATTTGTTTATTCCACTCATCTTTAATCTCAGCTTATGTCACTACCTCCAGGAAGCCTTCCTTGACCTCTCAGACAAGCTCCAGTCCCCTGTCATTGCATTTCATAACACGTTTGTGTTCTGGCATTGCGTTTACTTATATGATTAATTGATTACTGCCTGTCTTTTCCACTGTGCTGTAAGCTCCATGAGAGCTGGGGAATTTTCTGACTTTTCTCACTATTGTATCTCCAGTACCTAGCACAGTGCCTGGTACACAGTAGGCCCCCAGTAAATGCTGGGCACTTCTGAAACCTGAAATGAGATTTTTGTGGCCAGAGCAGCAACGTATGCCATTTTACAACAAGAGGGGGCAGCAGAGAGCTGCCAGAAGAGCAGCCTCTCATTTGTCTTCTAGGTTAGAAAATCCAGTTTGTCAGGCTGTTTAATTAGGAGTGGAGAGAAGGAGGTACTTGCCTAAGGAGATACCTGTACATATCCTAAGTACCCTCTGTGTTATGGGCACAAAATAGTCCTGTAAGGTCAATGTTTTCCTCATCCAAAAGACGAGGGTGCCATGGCTCAGAGTTAAAATAAAGTGCTCCAAGTCACGTGGGTAAGCTGAGTTTTTAGCCCAAAGTTCCTTGGCTCAAAAACCCATGTTTTTCCCTCAGATATTCTGATGACTTCTTAAAGATTTCGGCAATGGCACTTTTTAACTTGCTGTGCCTAAAGAGAAGTGTACCTATTTCACTTATGTGCCATATTGGTAGATTCAGAATTTATATTAACAATAATTATCCCTGTTTATGGACTTGTTGGCTCTTAGGAAATTAAGTGTGCCATAAACATAAAAGATTGCATTTTTTTTATCCTCACCCGAGGACACTTTTGCATTCATCTTCAGATAGAGTGAGAGGAAGAGAGGGAGAAAGAGAGAGAGAAACATCGATGTGAGAGACACATCGACAGCTGCCAACCAGGGCCGGGGACAAACTGCAACCAAGGTACGTGCCCTTAGCAGGAACCAAACCCGGGTCTTTCTGGACCATAAGCCAACGCTTTAACCACGGAGCCAAACCGAACAGGACTAAAAGAGTGTGTTTTAGCTGGCAGTTTATAATCTCTGATTGCCCACAGACCCAGAATTTGAAGTGTCCATGTTCTATATGGCATGTTTGTGAGGGCAAAAATTGCAAGAATTGTTATCTTGATTTTATATGGAGGGATGCAAACTAATCATGAGGTTTTCTTTGTGTTAATCAAATGAATACTAACGTAGGAACTAGGATCTCTGCTTACAGATGATGCACCAAAATTAGAAAGAACTTAAAGAATTTCTGACCTTGAATCTAACTACCGGAGAAGGAAAATTCTTGTGAAACCCTGTGAGAGAGCACTCCTCAAGAGAACACAATCCATGTGATTGTAGGTATTGGCTGTAAGCTTGACTTCAGCACCCTAGTCCAAGCCCATCTCTGTGATTATGGAAGCCAGAGTGGGGCGGGAGGCTTGGGCCTCAGAGTGGAGGACAAATGGAAGACAGAGAAGTCAGGAGAAGCATAGGGCACTCTCCCTGCTATCTAATAGCGAGCAAAAAATCTTGGAGCTGAACATGGTGAAAGTTTTGGCAGGGAGAAACGTATGATTTTATCAAATAGTAAATAGTGCTTAGAAAGAAAATGCATTATTCTCATTGCAAAGAAAGCAGTGTGGTGAAAAGCAGACGTCCTTTTTTTTTTGTTTTTCACAAGGAGAGAAAGCATCAGTGTGGACCTTTAATTATTTAGTCTTTTTAAGCCTTTCACCATTTAATCTCTTCATTTTCTCCTCCAGGAATGATTTAAATCATATCATCTTGTGTTGCCAAATCTGTATTTGTTAAATACTTGGTTTAAGTAGTTATTAATGACAACAGTTATCACTTTCTTATGTGACACTTCATCACTTGAAAGAATAGATTGCCCCCAGTACCAAAATGAGTTCTGAAATCAGTCACTCACCAGACTCAATGTTTTTTGAGCACCTACCTGTCAATCTTCTATTTAGAACTATAATTGATTCCATAGGCATGCACCCTCAAGGAGTCCAGGGCATGGCAATCAAGTGGGTTCTTTGCCCCAACTGCATGAACAGTTGTTTAGGACTCAGAACATATTTCTCTGTTAATCATGATCAGGTTCCAAGGTCCTCCCATCAAAACCTTTCGAATCCATAATGAAGCCGTACTATAAAACAAACAGACCAATCCTGAATTCTGGGTATTAGAAATAGGAGACTGAACCTGGAGAGAATAGCAGACCCAAGACAAAGAAAGGATGTGACATTTGAAGATTTAAATAAATTCCTAGTTTATAAAATTTAAGATGCTTTCCCATAAAGTGACACCAGAGGGCAGTATGTACAGTCGACCCTCATGATGGAACAGGCAATGGAATTCTTACAGTTTCCAGTTATGCTTTTTATTCATGTTCAATTATCACCTCTTAATTCTTTTTACTTCATTAAATAAATAAAGGAGAAAAGACATTGAAATTATATACCACCATAACAAAAATATCTTTAAAAGATGAAGATTGTTAATGTAATTTTTAGCAAAGTAATACATTTAATTTAAAAATCATATTGTATTAAAAGGCTTTTGATTTTAAAAAGTTGTTCTTTTCTCATCTGCTCTATCTTTCCTGAAGTGTGTTCTGGAATTTTTGTTCATATTTCTATTTTTCAATTTTTTTTTTTAATCCTCACCCGAGGACATTTTTTTTTTTTTTTTCATTTATGATCAGATAGAGCGGGAGGGAGACAGGGAGGAAGAGAGAGAGAAACATCAAATGTGAGAGAGATACATCAAGTGGTCACCACCCACACAACACCAACCGGGGCCAGGGACAAACTGCAACCGAGGTACATGCCCTTAGCGGGAACTGAACCCAGGCCTCTCTGGACCGCAGGCCGACGCTCTAACCGCTGAGCCAAACCGGCCAGGGCTGTTCATATTTCTAAATAATGTGCTCATACTTATATTTCTTGAGAAAAATCAAGTGGTTATTTGATTTTTTAAAATGAATTTCCCCAGATATACGTATTTATACCCCCCCAAATCTACCTGATATAGTAAAATTTTATTATACCAGAAATTGCTGTTTTGCTCTGTGACTGTTGTAATTTTAAATTTTCATTATGGTACTTTTCACCCAGCTTCAACAACTATCAGTCTTTTCTTGTTCTTGTTTATCCCTGCATTCCCCTTCCTAATTTTTCTAAACAATTGCATGACTATGAAATACTGCTTAACACAGAGTCAGTGATTACGTTTCCTTTCTTGATATTTTACTTACCTAGGCTCATAATTGTCTTAAAATTTGCTTAGTTTTACTTGCTGGTCATTAATTTTATTTTAATAGTATTCCATCAGATATATCAAATACCTGGTTATGTATGTAGCACTTTTATGTGTATAAATAACTTTTAGGTACATAAATAAAATTTAAATACGTGATCAGATAATCTCTCAGTTGCATTTCTTCTCAGGGAACGTTTTTCTGCAGCCCCCTCCTGCCTTAAACTTGTTCTCTGATCCCACCGAATATTCTCATCCTAGAATTTCAGATATCCTGGGAGGTTTTTTTCCTGCTTTATGATGGATTTTCTATTTCCTAGGTCTGTTTCCACTCCCTTGCGTGGCTGCAGCCCATGTTCCAATTGTTTCCAGGAAGAGTCTAAGGGGAGCTTGGAATGTGAGGCCGGGCATCGCCTTCCATGGAATGTTGGAGGGTTTGCTCCGTTGTCAGCTAGAAGTCTGATGTCATCTGATTCCCTTTCCTTTGTAACTGAACTTTGTGACCAGTTTGTCACACAGGCCAGCTTAATTAAGGGACATTGGATGTGGATTTTGGTTAGTGCCTGTACAGCTTTATGTCTTTGAAGGAAAGGTACTGTAAATACTAACGAAAGAGTACTGGTAGTTGGAATTCAGTTCATCTTTATATCAGGTGATTATTCTTTGTATCTGCTAGTGCTTTGCTTCCTGTTTCTTTACAATAACTAGTTTTCCACAAATTCTTGTCTGATGGTAGAGCGAAGATATAGTGGCCAGTGAAACGAGAAGGTATCTTGAGATGGAAAAACAAGGCAGGCAACTCCATAGAATGTAGTAGAATTTATTGTGGGGTATAAGTCACTTTACAGGGATAGGATCAGAGCTGAAGGCGACAGAAGTCTAGGCTGTGGAGATCAACTTCACTACCAAACAGTTGTTACAATAAATGTTCGATAGTATAGCTAAGGCACTAATGACTGAAAGGCAAAGGGACAGAGCATGCGCTATGTGCCAGAACCATACATCCTGCTGATCTTAGGATGGAAGATCGCTTAGAATTGATGCTACCACCAGTTTGATGCTTATCTCAGTTGTCATGGCATTCTGGCTGTTACTGACAAAATCTTTATGGTTACATTGTGTAAGCTAACAGAACACAGGTAATCATTAACTATAAGGCTTGTGTATGCTGGATGAGAATAGTCAGGTTAGTCAGAGTTCATAGCATGAAAAACTTTAACAAAAAGCAATCAGGGGCAGAAGATGGAGTCAGTCTTGTTCACATCTACATCTATACGTTTAGGACTCATGCTGTGGCTTGTGCCACATTGGGATGAACACTTAGTAAGCTTTGCGTTTGGAGGCTGTCATTCAGCTCTGACAGTGTATCTCATACTACTAATCATGTCATCTTCTCTGGTCTCTATTTTGGAACTACTATTACCACATTGTTGACTGCTCACGAGTTAACTCGTGTTTTCATGCCCAAACATTGTGGACCGCTCACGAGTTCACTGGTAAAGAAGTTTCTTGGTTTGTTGATATTGATGGGACAAATGAAAAAAATCACATTGGAGGGATTACTGGTCAACGGACCCTTTGGTTGAAACTTCAGTATTTCCTAAAACTATGAGCAGAATGAGGTTCGAGCAAATTCTTACATTTTTCCATCTTCGTGATAATTCATGAAATACATCTAATGAAGACAGACTGTATAAAATTAGGCCTCTTTTGGATTACTTTCTTCCAAAATTTCAGTCTTTGTATGTACCTAAGCAGGAGTTATCCCTACATGAAAGTGCAGCGAAACCGATATATTTGCAAAACATGTTGTGTACCATTACATGTAGGTGATTGCTATACAGTATACCACACCAAAAAAAAAAAACTAAAATAGATAATATGTATAAAATATAATATGTAGCAGATATGTACAAAGTTTCATTTAAATTCATTATGTATAAATAAAGTATACTGAAGTTTATTTAGATTGTTTCACTTTCATACGCAATTACGAAAAAATAGCTGGTGACATGAGATAACTTCTGGGTAAAATTGCTGGTCAACAATGTGTTAAGTATGTAATTGTAGATTAATTTTCTACATTTTAATTTTTTTCTCTTTTCTAACACTTTGTCATTTTATTCTGCTTTTATGAGATTTGTTTTATTTTCCAACTCTTCTATTCCCATTAAAATTTTTGTTATATTGCTTTTAATTTTTTTCTCTTACTGTTTTTGTTTCGTAGATGGAATAATGTAACATCTCTTTGATTAAATAAATAATAATGCTTCAAGATTATTTCCTATATTTCCCATTTTTTTAGGTTCCACTTGTTTATTCTCTCTGATTTTTGAAGAGGTTTATTATACATTATCTGATGATCATACATTGTCTGATGATCTTTGATTGTTTTTATTTTAGAGTCAGGTATGAAAAAGCTGATTGGAAAGTTTGGGAGATCTTACAAAACATGAGGGTTTTGAAGGGGCTGACTGAACCTGCTTCTTCCCTTCGGGGGAACCTCTAAGTGTTAGGACCGTGAATGTGGGTCATCTTTCAGGACCTGCTCAGTTTCTGAAGGGACATGTTTGAGGAGCATAAACCTGGCTGTCAGCATTCTCGGAGCTGGTAGGGAAAGGTCCTGGGGCTTGACTCCCCGTTTCCTCTGATTCCCCTACTTATAGCTCTGAATGCCACCCTGCCCTCTGTTGTACTCAATGCAGCCAACTGTGGACACTCATTAAAAATACTGTGAGAACAACCCCCCACTCTCCTGGCTGGGAGTGTGTCTGTCATAGGCTGTGTGTAAGGGGGAGGGGACCTGGGATTTCACTACTTCATAATTATATTTTTCATTGATCCTAATTTTTTCATCCCTCAGCCCTGCTTTCCATGTCCCTGTCACTTCCCAGTCCTGTGTGTCAAGCCTCCTGGGCTCAGTCAGCTCCTTCCTCCAACAGAGCACCTTCCTGCATGGAGTTTGCCAGTTCCACATCTTTCAGGAAGGCGTTTCAATCCCTCATGTGACTCAACCTTTTCCAGCTCTTTGTCCGTATAGGTTTTATCTCTTTTTTTCTTTATGATCTCGTAGGCTTTATTTAATTTTTTTCTTTGGTGGAGTTTGAAGATGGGGAAGAGATGAACTAGTATTTACCATAATGAGCCAGGCACTGGGCCCCAAGCTTTACTTACCCTGTCTGTGAGGCTCAGTATTGCTAAGACAAACAAACATATATATATATAATATATATAATATGTTATATATTATGTATAATAATATATATTATTTATGACACTTGCTAAAGATGGTAAGGAAGACTTTATTCAAGGGAGGACTGTTGAGACAGGTGTGGGGACTGTGGCCATGGGGTCTTGCCATGAGGGAGAGAGACTGGAGACAGCATAGGCAAGTGAGAATTTATGGCTGAGGAACAGAGTGGGAGCTGGTGGGTGGAAAATTACTAACAGGAAACATCAGGGGTGAGGGGGTTCTGGCTAAACCTACCTAACGGGGTTCTTGCTGAAGGCAGGCTAAGGTGATAGACCACCCCGGGGTGGGGCTGGGGGAGGGGGAAACGCGGATGGACGATGAGAAAGCCAGTCGGATACTGGGGGTGGTAGATGTGAAGGATGGAGGATTCTGGCTGAACTGACTTAGGGTTTTTGCCAAAATTGGGCAAGGCAGAGACAAACACAGAAAATCAAGAGTCAGGGCCTCGTTTAAAAAAGAGCTTAGAGGAGCTTGGTTTGAGTTTGATCAAGAAGAGAATCACTGTCAGCATCCAAGTCAACTTTTGGGGATTAAAATATTAATAGAGAAGGAAATACGGTAATGCGTGGTTTGGGAATAAGGGAAGGCACAATATGGTTAAATTAAGGAAGATTTGTCAGTTAGATTTTAGTTTAATAACTACAGAGCTTATGCCTTTGGAAGGAAAGATACTTGCAAATATGTTAAGTTATTCAATTTAGCTCATTTTAGAGGGTGCGGCCTGCACAGGTGATGATGACATTGGAACCTGCTCTATTTTGACGGGCTCTTCTGGCGGAGTGCACCAATGCCTTTACACAGCACTGCTGTGACAGTGTTCCCTTACGTTCTCCCTGGCTTATTTGCCGCAATCAGTATATTTGCCAGAGTGACTAGAGAAGGACAGAGACGGAGGAGAGGAGAGACGACTTCGTTTCCCAGCACTTAAAAATACATAAATGAGTAATCGAATGAATAAATGAGTAAACAAAACCCTCAAGGTCTTATGTCCCTAGGAAGTGAAATGTTTTTTGTTTGTGCTTTTCCAGTCTCCTGTGCATAGACCCCCTGCTCCAGGGCCTTGGTGCCCAGGGTCTCCTAAGACAGGACGAGTGCCATGAGAAAAGATTTTCATTTGAACAGGTTAGCTTGATGGGCTTCAGACTGGATCTGTCAGACTGGAGCAGAAACAGTGACCAGGCCAGTGCAGCTCTGCAGGCCGATCCCCTGAACGCGTGACCGAGTCCTGCCTCACGTGGCCCTGTCGTTGAAGAATGAGTGGGCCGGATCCACGGCACTTCCAGTTGTAGCGTCCTTGCTGAGCGTCAGGCTTTGAGGCCTTCGTAAGTTTTCATGCTGGCTCTCAGTGTATTCCCAGAGCTTCACTTTTGTTTTCCTTGGCCCTGGAGGTAATGTCTTTGAAAGACATTTTGAAACTTTATTCAAAAAAGTAACTCAGTAATGATTTCCAAAGTTGTGAGCTTTCCTACTGTCGAGGGTTTTACTGTCCCAGGTCTTTAGACTAGAGATGATAAAATGTGTATTTGGTAAGGATGAATTTAAATACAGCACACTGTCGTTTACTCCGTGCTCCCGTGTTAACTCTGAAGATGGTCCGTGTGGCCTGTGTGATGCACGAGATGTGCCTCTTGGTGTCCACGCAGTGAATGAGGACCCGGGAACTGTCCGGTGTGCGCTCCGGGCCGCAGAAGGGGAATGCCCCAGCGAGTACAGGAGGGCTGAGCTCGCTGATGCTGCCCGTGAGGCTCACGTGTACCTTATTCAGAGCTGGTCCTACAGTCGTGTTCCAGACTGCTCCTGCTCAGTTCGGCGTACTGTTTGAAATCCAAAATGAAGAGTTTGAAGGTTCTTGTTCTTATTAACTAACGGTACTGTGCAGTTTTTCATTTTGAGGTAGAACCATGTAGTCAAGCTGAAACCAGGGCATCCTGTTGGGCGTATCTGCTAGGAAACAGATTAACAGAAAATAAAAGTGCTACTCTCTTCCTCGCCATGGACTCGTTCCAACTGTGCTGTAGATCGAAACCACTTCTGCTCTTCCCTGTCCTGCTCCTTCGTCCTGGTTCGGTGTTACCGTGTCTTAATTTTCTCACGTACTTTGGATCAGGGAGCGTGCTGTTTTTCTCATAACGTCATTCACCAGTTCTAATCCTCTAATTCCTTTCATGCAAACTCAAAGATCTCCAAGGTGCCATTATTTTTCCTGAGCACTAGCTCCAAGTGACTGGGGGAGGATTTATTTTCAAGGCTTGGCATCTGAATGGCCTGGACCATAACACCCAACAGCTATCCACTGCTCATTATTAGGCAAAGGGGACTTGACGATATGGTAGGAAACCTGAGTGGAATGGCCGATAGGTGGTCATGAGTAACAGGCGGCTTGCCTGAAGGATCTGGCTTGGGTGGACGGTGCTGCACTGGGGACCCTGCATGCCAGCTCAGCTCTTGGGTTGTAGAGGATGGACTTGGAGCTAATGTGTCACTGGGCCAGAATCTCAGCTAGGTGCTAGACTTCATTACATACCATCAGATGGGAGAGTCAACCCAATAACTTTCTATTTCCCAAGTGGGAAGTAACTCTGCAAAGATGTTTGGCTCTTTGGTGCAATGCAAAGAGCCACGTTACTGGCTAACGGGAATCAGCGGACATTTGGCACATGGAAGTGTACACGCATGCACACACCCAAAGGCTTATGAGTCCTGTCCCTTGCTAGATCTGTATCAAGTGAGAGACTGGCTTTCACTTGAGAAATTTCCAGTGCAAGTTCACGGATACTTCCCACAGGCCTTTTAAAGGTTGGACTGCATTCTTTTCCCCTAGTCACCACCAGGTGGCACCTCCCCTCCTGTGGGTACTGTGCTCCTATCTCAGGGCTGTTAAGCGACAAAGCAGATTCCATCCATTCCAGCCTCAGATGCCAACTATTTGCAGTGCATACCCATCCTCTGGGCAGTGTCAGAATCACGAAAGAAGCAGGGAACTGAAAAGGGATGGTTTCCTTGGACCAGGGCAAGATAACACTCTAAAAATCAAATACTCAAGGACTTTGCCCATGGAAGGGTCACTTAATAATGCACTGAAGGACACCTGTGTGGGTCCTCTGGCCCCCTTCCAGGAACTTCCATCCTGGAAGTCTGTGCCTCTATCCCCTAGTATCTAGCTAACCTTGCCGTAAGTAAAGAAGGCATCAAGGTCAGAACGGAGACCACCCCCTGAAGCAAAGCCACTTCACATGCTTTATTAGAGTAGGTTCCCACAGCTGAGATTCTCTGTACTCAAAGCTGTTTGTGTTGGGCTGTTCTATTGCTCTGTTTAGGGGCACTGACGTCTACACCGCCTTCCTTTCTACTGTGCCTCTGGTCTTCTAGTCTTTTGATGAATTCATAGCTAGAACACCTAGCTATGCTTTTCTTTCTATATTTCCAGAGAACAAATCTGTACAACTTCCTGTGATGGACAATGCAAATTCTGAGTTAATTATGGATTTAACGGACATGGCAGGGGGGTAACATGCTGCTCCCTTAGAACCCTAAGTGTGGACTTGAAAGTGACCATCACTCTCTGACCTGCCCCAAGTCTCACGAATCCCTCCAACAGCAACCCTGAAAGATACTGTTCCAATCTGTCCTGAATCTTTAGGATGATGGAACACCTCGCTTTTCTTTTTATTTCTCTTTATAAAACAAACTTTTGAAAGGTGAAGTTTGCATACAACAAATGCACACATTGTAAGTCAGCAGTTGGTGCCAACTTCCCAATGAAGATATAGAGCATTTACCCACTCCAGAAAGATCCTTGTGCTCCTCTGTCAGTCAGTCTCCCCTAACTTCCCACCCTCTGTACCCCCTCGCCCCACCCCATCCCCGCCCCAGGAAACCACTGATCTGATTTCTATCACTAGGAGTTAGTCTTGCTGGTTTAGAGACTTCATATAAATTGAGTTGTATACTATGCACTCATTCTTTGTCTGGCTTCTGACACACAGTATGTTTTTGAGATTCTTTTGTTTTCTGATCAAGGGGAGATGAAACTCGGATGTTTAGCCCACATTGTAAACTTATATGACCAGGACTAAGACTTGACTGAATTTAATTCATGCCCCTTCTGCCCATGCTGAGGCTCTTAAGGGCCAGGACATTTTCCCCCTTGACTGGACTGTGGTCTGGGAAGGGACTGACCGTCTCGAGTTGCCCAGGACTTGGGAGTTCCTTGGATACAGGGTTTTACCACTTGTCAGAGGTAAAACTGGGCAAGTCCCAGGAAAATTGGCATGAGTTGGTCACCCTTGTTCCCTCTAGTAGGTTCCGTAAAGAACATTAGGGCACGAGGGGTGTGAGCTTCTATACAATAGAGGATGGGCAAGGAAAGTGGGCATTTATTCACCTTGAGGCTCTCAGCAGCAAGGGACCCACCTCCGGGCGAACCCTTCTGGAAGCTATCTCCAGCTGGGTTTGCATGCATCACTTACCTGATTTCAACTGAGGTTTTTTAAAAAATGTTCTGTATAGTTTGGTTACTTATTGTATTAAGGACATATGAGGTTTCATTACTTTTCTGCTTTGCAGAATACCATTTTAAGAGCTCTGACATTGCCAACATGTAATACTTTGAAGTGTAATCAAGACTGTGAGGTACATATTGGAAAGCACTAAGATTAATAAATTAAATTAATAATAGTTATTATTTCAAGGTGTTTGGTTTGATGGGCTCCAGCTTGATTATTTTGATGTGTTTAATTTTTAAAATCCAAACAATTTTTTCAACTAAATTACAAGGCATTGTTCTAACACAGCTTCTCTGCGGATACATGCTAATCTCGCATACTTATCTGAAGTAATTCATTAGCTGGATGTTCGCAAAACACATTCACCTGTTGATGTTCATGTCCTCTACAACCTGCCAGCTTTCTTTTGGGGCATATGAAATCCCTGGAAGTTAACTGTGCCATATAATTTTCCACATAAATTCTCAAATTTGATATTTATAAGCATGAAGGATTCCAAGGGTAATATTTCCTAAGTAGCACTGGGATGATATGTAGCTGTGAGCCTGTACATGTTCTACAAAGTTTGTGAGACTTTTTTATACTTCTCTTCAGAGAAGTGTTTCTTTTTTCCTTTAATTTTTTGATTTTTAAAAATTATGGAAGTAATGCACGAATATATCACGAAGGCAAAGTTTAAACAATAAGGTCTGGCAAGCAAAAAAATGAAATTTTTTTTTTAATTGTCTATGGTAATAGTTTATTAAATTACCTGCTTGTGAAAATAAATACAATTAGCATGAATAGATTTGGAAAAAACAAATTATTGGTAGGAGCAGGAGTGTGAGAGTCTATTATGGTTAGGCAAGCCTTATAGTACTCATCAATTCTAAGGTAGGGACAATGGGCTTTATTCCTCTAGCAGATGAAGATGGTTTTGGAGATTTATGAGAGAACTGATACTATCACAGGGATTATCCCTCCCTTGAGAGGATAGTACAGTGCTGTTAAATAGTGTGACAATGTTCGTACTGATTACTGAGCTGGAATTCAGACCCTGATCTGCTGCCTCCAAGCTTAGTGGGTTTGTTTTCTCCACCCCACAGCCCTTTCCACTGGTCTTTGCTAGAATACGACCTCCTCTAGTAAAAACAAACGTTGGGTTGAGGAAGGTCTATTTGGATTCCAGCCAAGGGCACTTATTTTTTTTTTTTTTTTTTGCTATTCTGGCTTTTTATTTATTTAAAAAAAAAATGAAATTTTATCTTTTCTTTCTCATTCCCTGTCCGTCAGATTAATGGCTATTTTTCCAGAATTTTTATGTATAACTGAATTTAGCCTATAGTTTTTGTCTGTTTTTTCTTAAACTGAATCATACAATAGATTTGATTTTTTTATTATTTAAACATATGATTTAAAGTTGTTTTTTTTAGGGTAGACTATACAAATTTACTTCATTCTTTTTAAATCCGCATTGATCCAGTAGTCTGGAGGTACCTATATTTATTTAACCATTCCCCTGTCAATTATTTATTTAAGTTATTGCTATTTTTTTGTTATATTCATACTTATATGTCTCTGCTCACATGTGCTATTATTTCTCTCGATATCTGAGAATGGTGTTGCTGTGTCAATGGATAAATTAAATTAAAATTTCAGTACATACTGCCAAATTGGCCTTGAAAAGGCTGTACCGACTTCCCCTCAAAGTTTGAATTCTTATTAACAATTGAAAAATTTGAAACAGAATAAAAATGGATAATTAAATTTTGCAAGCTTAGACAGCAAATTTGTAATTTTTTCTGCTTTTAGTAAATCTTTTTTATTGCTTACTTATACATTTGATTTGTATAAAACTCAGAAAAATTTAAGACACTTGGCTTATTGATTTATTTGCTAGTTACAATTTCATGGATTTCACATGAGCTCAGAATTAGCATGAATTTTAATTTTGTTTTTCCATGACTGACTGCTAAGATATTTCTATATAATAAACACTAATGAAAATATGGTCAGCATGGAATAGTCAAGAAATCACCTACACCTAAAAATCTTTCATACAAGAGCTTAGGTTAAGAGTCCAATTCTTTAGCATTTTCTTAACATCCCATTTTTTATTTTTATAACTCATTAATTCTTCCTCAAATCATTGACACTCAGAAATATTTTTGGCAAGAACATATTAACTGGATTAATAAATGCCACAGTGTTGCTAAGATTTCATTATTTTTTATAAGGTGGTAGTATTACTTACTAGTCTACCATTAGGTGTTATCATAAGTAATTTAAATAAAACTACTCCACTTGCCAGAGTAAATGAGGCAGGAGAAATTTCCTAAGATGAGGTAGTGATCTTCTCATCAATGCATTTCACCTGTTTCTCCCTGACTTACTCTATCCCATTGTGTTTACAGAAATGTGTTAACCTCGTTGGGTGGAGATGGGAGTCATGAGATCAAACAGCTGGAATATGAACTGGAATTCCTGTTTGCTTTTGATGGAACTGATAAAATTTGCAGATGACACTTGCATAAAGCGCTTTCAATACTTTGTCTCAGTTTTAAGACTCTTTTAGAATGCCCAGTGATTCCACATTTGAGCTCTATCCCCTCGACAGATACTTGGTGTTAGCACCCAACTTCCGCTTTTTACTTCTTGCTCTCTACCTCTTATTGCCAAAATAAACCAAGGCCTGCCTTCTGCAAAATAAAATCTAAAATTCAATTTATTTATTCTCCAAATATCTTTGAGTACCTGCTATATTTCAAGCTCTTTGTTAAGTTTTGCAGGTAAAGATGAATAAGTCATGGGTCCTGGAAGGGCTTCCTTCCTGGTGTGGGCCCAGACAGTCCACACTTAATTGCAACTGAGTATGATAAAGGCTGTAGTTCAGATCAATACAAAAAACAAAACACAAGATAACTGAATAGGGAACAACCAAAATGAGGAGTTGGGCAACTTGGAAAGCTCTTCCCGCAAAAGCATTCACCTCCTAAAGATCCACAGTCAATAGCAATTTAGCCTGTTCTAGAAAAAGAGCAGGAGAGGTCTCGCCCCCAGCCTGCTTCTCAGTGCAGCGACGTGCTGTCTTCACGAGCAGGCCCCAGACGGATGCCGTCGTCATTCACATGCGTCAGGCGGCCGGTATGAAAAACCTGACCAAAAGCGGCTTAGCAGCCCAGGCATTTGTTTATCGAATCCGCCAGAAGTCGGGTAGGCAGACCTGTTTTGTTCAGCAGTTCAGCAGGTCACTGACAACATCCCTCTACTCTGCCAGTTCTCCACACGGTCCTCTGAGGGCTGTGGCAGCTGCAAGCTCTGTGACCTCCCCTAGCCGAGCAAGTCAACAACCCCCAAACTCTGTGCGGTGATATCCTGTCCGAGCACCCTCATTTCCTCACTCGTGTTGTGTGCCTTGGCCCCTGCGCACCTGCTCCCTTGCTGGCCGGCCGCTCACAGGTGCGGCAGCGTTGGAGGGCAGGGACACGGAGCCCCCGAGGCGCCTTGCCTACGAGGCCTCTCTTGTCAAGACTGGAGTGTCTGCAGGAATTTTCATTTCTGATTTGGGGGCTCATTCTGTTCTTTCTTTGTCCCATAGTTTCTACTGGATGAGGTTTTTGGGACCAATGTCATCTATCTTTGAGTATGAACAATATAGCATAAACCGATATCACTATAACTTCTTTTTTATGTTCCTGTTTGAGTCTGACACACTCACTCACACACCGACACACCCGATGTTAACATTGCTTTCCTTTGGGAATATGGATGATCTTTCTTCTCCTCTTCCTTCTGCCCCCTTCTCCCTCTTTGATGTTTTTGAGTGCAATAGAATTTTTTGTACTGAGCATGTATTATACTAGAAATCTGATGAAAACATTTAAAGGAAATAAAACTCACAGGGAATGGTCTATGCCCTCCGCCTTGTGTGTTCACTGCCTCGCTCTGTGTGACTGCCAGGGGAGAGGTGGGTCTTTTATTTTTTATAATATCACACCGGGGCCTATACAATGCAATTCTTACATTGTATTACTGAGGATTTTTAATGTGGACCTAAACTTCTTGACCAAATGTGTTGCTTTGATGTTTTGTGATGAGACATACGGACAGTAGAAAATCAAGTTGGGAGCCTCCTAGACATGGTTAGCCGTGGAGGACAGTGCATTTTTCTTCACAGTTTCTCTTTTGGGTAGAGAGACTCTAAAAGGATTAAATGGAGCGGGGCACTGGAGGTTTTGAGAATAAGAGTTGATTTTCCCAGGTCATAGCTTCCAACGAAGGTCAAACGTGGCCCAGAAGCTAAGTGGAATAGAATTAATGATTTGGCAGTCCCATGTCTACCTGGCGGACAGACTCACTTTGAAAGAAGCCCTCACTTGGTGTCCTGATCATTCGAGGCTGTAATTAGCTTGGAGCTTGATTGCTGTACTCAGGATCAACTTCTGTAAAATGCCCCTCCAGCCAGGAGTCTGAGACGCTCGGAGAGTGTGCGCTGAGGTTTTAGCTGTTGCCGAAGACATCAACCGTACCAAGTGCCTTAGGACACAGTGCTGGTTCTTGACCCACTTCTCAGAGTTCAGTATGTTTTCATTTATGTGAAAAAAATTCCTCGATTCTAAAAAGCAGTTTTCTTTTCCAAACGTTACTATCTCTGAATCAGCGTGCGTTCTGCAGCTGACAGCCTCCCTTCTCACTGCCAGCAGGGCAGCAGCAGTGAGGCTTTTGCCATCGCCTGTGTGGGCACAGACTGGGTTGTCCGTCCCTCCGGCACAGTGGGACAACTGCAGCCCTTTGATGTTGCCACCAGCAAACCATTTAGGGACCATTTGAGGAAAGAATATGAGTCCACTTGGTGTCTGAAAACGTTGGCGCCTGGTGATGCCAAGAAAGCACAGGCTGAGCTTGGAGATGGGTGTGAGTGGCTTGGAAGACGGTCTCAGAGCCGACAGCGCCGCACCTTGTAAGCAATGTTGTATTGCTCACGATGGTCTTGAGAGCACAGAGCAAAATGTTGATTGGAAAACACTGACATCAAAGATTCAAAAGTGATTCAGAAGAGTTGGACTCTGAATGTGAAGATGTTTTAGATGCTTTAACTATATAACTTACATTTTCTCTAAGCATTTGCAAGAGTGATAAATATAAATGATAAAAAGTCTATAAGCAAATCTAAAAGAGTTTTTTTCAATAAGTATAAATAAAAATTCTAAGTATAAGAAAGCATTTTGTCATAGTTTAGTTGGAAATACTTTTCTTAGTGACATAAAAAAAATAGTGCATCTTATAGTTTATTTTTCTTAGATTTAATTAAATGTGATTTCCTTCCTTCCTTCCTTCCTTCCTTCCTTCCTTCCTTCCTTCCTTCCTTCCTTCCTTCCTTCCTTCCTTCTTCCTTCCATCCATTTTTTAAAAAATGCAGAATATACAAGAAACTGCTAACAGGGGAGGGACCTGGTTTTCTGGATGCATGGTGATACTTTTCATAATCTTTTGCTCACTTTATTTTTATCAAAGCTATATATATACTTCAAGTTTAAACAGCAAATAATTATCTTGTAAGGTTATCACCGGCAGGACCTTTATCTGACCTTTTTGGTCGTTAGCACCAGATCTCTAAGTGACGTGGTGATATTGCTGCTTCGTGATCTTTCAATGGTAGGTGTTATCTGTTGACCCAATCTTGGAAGATGAGCATTTACTGTCTTACCCTATCCTACTCAACACACACAACCCTTCCTGTAACTCTGCCTTTCCCTTATGTTACCGCATTTGATAGGTCAGTATTTACTCTACATTTTTATGACTATGCAAATGAGCTTCATAGATGAACCAGATAGTGCACTGATTGCTTTTCTTGTTTGCCCTGAGTTAACAACTGGGTCATATTTATTTTCTTTAATTGCTTTTTTTTTTTTTTAAATGTACTTATCAGAAATTCAGCCCCAAACTCTGACCAGTCAGAAATAACGATTCCTTTGTTTCTCCTGCCAGGGCTAATTGTATGTGTTATACTACTTTGAATTTCAGCTAATGGTTTAACATTTACATTCATAATCATAAAATCCCTGGGGCTTATTTTGTTCGTCTTGAAAGCCCCAGAGTTCCCAGCTTAGTATTTTCCAAGTAGCAGGACTCAGTAACAACTTGCTTTTTCACAGTGGCTGCACATCTCCAAGGTAGTGGGACGGTAGTCTCCAGGTATGTGGGCTGCAAGAGAGAGACTCAGAATGTGAGACTTGGAAACACCCCAGCGAGGCTTTTAATAACAAAGAATCAATGCTTCACATGCCTTGAGAGAGACCACAGACCTAATCCAGGGTCATGGAGCTTTGCCCTGAAAGTTTTATGTTGCGGTTCAGCAGAACCTTCTAGGACCCTGAAGGGGCTTTGCTTGGTGACACCAGCTCCCCTCTCTTTGGGGGAGGGGAGTGCCTTAGGCCGCATGGCAAACTGTTCCTCCTGCTCTGGTTTCTTCTTGGCCTTCACAACACCCAGTTCTCACTTTTTCTAATTATCACTGTGGAAGCAATGGATTTCCCTTTGTGTTTGGATATCGACGCTGTCAGAGTACGTTAACACACCGTTAAGCTTGCAGCAGGGTGGTAGTAATGATAACAGTTATCTTGAACACTGGAATTTGTTTGAGCTTTATGAAAAGATGATTTAATCCAAGACAGGAAATTAAAACAAACCCAGTGAGGTCATTATGAGTTTGGCGACAGCCGGGGTGATTAACAGTAGATGTGATTTATGAACGATTGCTGTCCCCTACAATTGTGTCTTGCCCATTGTTTCATAAGCTTTAACATCTTTTGGCCTTAGAGGTTTTCATTTCCAATGGGTAAAATGATCTGTAGTAAAATCTTTTAGTAACGAGGAAGTCTTTATCTCTTCTTACATTGAATGTCAAGAAACACAGTGGAGAGGATTTGTAATTTGCGATAAAACTCAGAATGAGGTCAAATACAGTTTTACCGAAGACCTTCACTTCCACCTCATCATTCTTTGTAGCTACCTGGGTCATTAGTATTCTGTGTATTTTAATTAGCAGCTCAGAGAAGGACTTTATAACGTAGTACCTGGATGAGGAATGTGCTCTTGGTTTCAAGTAATTTGATGGTTCCTTTCTTAAAGAGAGTCTCATTTTCCGATCTTATATTTTCCCTTCTTAAATGGGAGACTTGCGTTATTTTTCTGCTTCCACATTCTCACCAGATGGACTAAGAGAGAAAGAAACCTTTCTGGTGACAATCTGAGGGGAGATAGGAACCTGGGATATGACAAGGGGAAAGGATTGTGAAGAAACAATATTTTTAGAACAGTCAAGGAGCAAGAGAGCAAGAGAAAACTTGCAACAAGTTGCAATCAGATGGCAGTCCCAAGCTTTTGAAATGGGTTTCTGTATTAATCAGTCTCATAGGAAAACAAATTATTCTAGGTATTTCAAACAGTGGGAATTTATTATGAGAGTTTATTACAAAGGAGTTGAAGGGCTAGTTGGAGCAAAACAGGGAAGTGGAAGATTATGCAAAACGAATCTCAGGAAATATCTCGGGGTGGGGGGATCACTTTACCCCAAGTGCAGGATGGCTGGTCCCCAAGGCTCCACTGACGGAGATGAGCAAGAATCCATGAGCCAGTACTCCCAGGTCACTGCCACTGCCGCTGTCACCACTGTCCGCATGACCTGGGTCTCCACTACAGCTGATGTGATCCCAGACCCAGAGCTGCAGCTCTCTCCACTGCATGAGAGGCTTTAGCAAGAGGTTCCTTCTTCCCCTTCCACCTTCCAGGCTCCCGACAGTGCTCCCGTTGGGGAGCCCTAATGGCAAGGGATCCTGAGAAATGATGTTTACAGGGTCTCAGCCTTGTACAATACAGAACAGAATATACCAAAAAATATCTGAATTGTGCCCTTGGTTTAAGGAATCACAAAAGGTATATCAGGCTCGTTTAGTGTAGAGCATGAATTTGGGTTGCCAAGCAACCATGCTTGGGGGGGTTGGAGCAGGGATGCGGGGGGGGGGGGGGGAATGAGTGGCAGCTTAAATTTGAACAATGGAACCCTTAGACTCGGCCGAGAGGGGTCTGTCTACTTTGGCCTTTCTCCAGCTGTGAGGAGTCTATGGGCCACGGTCACATGCCCACCCGTGGCCACGGGGCCAGGCCTTCCGCCTTAAACACCACACTCCAAGTACCAGGACCTCAGAATTCCCTGCCCCGAAGGCCAAATTGGAGCCCACTCCAGAGCCTGCCCTGGCCGCTTCCCTGGTTTATCCTCCCAAGGGCAGACGGGCTTGGAGGTTGTCCAGGGGTGACTGGACTGGAAACTTGTTAAGAAAGGCAAGCTAGATTGTATTTGAGCTGCTGTAATAGAGGTGAGAGGCTTCAGTATGGAACTGAACTCAACTTGCACCCTTGCCCCCAAGAGGAAGAGAACATGGGGGTTCCACCTGTCACGGTCCTGAGTGACTGGAACTGGAGGTCCGAGGGATTCAGTGAGCGTGAGGCAGCAAGTGAAGGAGAATCCTCTCCCTTCTCCTCTTTTCACCCCATGTCGAGCCCCAAAGAAAATGATGAATTGTGGCAAAAAAGGATGTTATCCCTATCTGGTGTGAACCATGGCTTTGCACATTTAAATGAAATTGTGATGTATATATGTTAAGGTAGAAAGGTAAAACATTGAACAGCTTGTTAAATGGATCTATAACTTGTTGTTGTTAATCCTCACCCAAGGATATTTTTTTCCATTTATTTATTTATTTATTTTTATTTTTTTTGAGAGAGGGTGGAAGGGTGGGGGAGAGAGAGAAACATCCATGTAAGAGAAACACATCCTCCTGCAAGCAGCCAGGGATCGATCAAACCTGCAACCCAGGTACGTGCCCTTGGCTGGGAATCAAACCCGTGACCCTTCCCTTTGGTGCATGGGCTGACGCTCTATCCACTGAGTCACACCGGCCAAGGATGATTTATAGCTTTTAAATGTTTAGTCAGATGGTAGGTGGGACCCTATTTGTATCCTTGCCTTAGGCCCTGCGCTGTTGGGAAGAGGACTGCAAAGTTATTGACTGGCCCACAGCACAGGCTCAGTAAGGGGTCTTGAGAAATTTCCAGGCCCAGGGGTAGAATGGACAGATGCCTAATTGCACGTGTATACTTGACAGAGGGCTGTAACATGTATAACCGAGAGAGGGCTCTGTGACATAGAATTCATTAAGGGGCAGGTAAAAGGACTCATGAAAAGAGATGATGGGAAAGAGGCAAGACCATGGGCCTAGAAGTTAGTGCAAGAGTGTCTGGGTTGAGTGCCCTGCCAAAGTCTCTCTGAATTGGTTAGAGCCAGTCTACATCCTCAGGGGCACACCTGTGGCATGAACCGCCAGTGCCCCTGGTTAGAATTCAGCCTGAGGTAACAGGAGCCTTTCCCAGTTACCATCACCACTCTTTCACATTTTTAGTTAACCCTCCGAACCGTAGAGAAAATAAATGACCTGATGCGGTTGTGAGGGAAAGTTGAGAAAATTCATGTGAAATGGCTTTAAAAATAGCAATGAACTATGCAGATGCTAGATGATAATATAGGAGGCAGCTCCCTGGCTTAAACTGTTTTTCCTTCAAAAGTGTTAGTTCTCTCTATTGGGAATATCTTTTGTGGTACCACATTTTATGGGACACTAAGGCATGCTGTCATCTTTAGTGGACTGGGTTTAATCCTCACCCAAGGATATTTTTCCATTGATTTTTTTAGAGAGAGTGGAAGGGAGGGAGGGGAGAGAGAGAGAAAGAGAGAGAGAGACATCGATGTGAGAGAGACACATCGATTGGTTGGTTGCCTCCCACTCATGCCCTGACCAGGGGTGGGGATTGAACCAGCAACCCAGGTACGTGCCCTTGATCGGGAATTGAACCTGTGATCCTTCGGTGCATGGGCTGACGCTCTGACCACTGAGCAATACTGGCCAGGGCTAAGCTGGGTGATAATTTTGTCTGTGTACTTGGGAGTGCCAAAGGTAAGTCATTCAGTAGAATCAGTGTTGTCACAGGGCCAGTTATCTCTCTGGTCCTTTACCATTAGCCAGTCTGAAAATTCTGGTCCCCACCAGGGGTTTTTAGCTCCAGATAAATGACTCAAACATTGTAAGTCCAGTGGGGCTAATAACACGTGTTGTTTTCTGTTTTCACCAGTTTGTCCGGGAATCACTAAGAGGAGTATGTAAGCCCGTGAAGAAAGGGAACTCAGGAACATGTAGCATCAAGTATTGCCGCTCCTCTGCTTATCTGCAGTTTCAGATCCAGTCTCAGCAGTCTGGCCTCATTTGCCAGCATTAATTTTATGCCGTCTGTATTCCAAGTTGCAGTTTCCTTTGCAATGCACTTTAGTGCTTAAGATCTGTTTGTCAGCTGTTATTTAAAGGCACAGATAAATTTGTCAGTGTTCAGTAAATACAAAGTAACCCAGAGAAAAGTAAGTTTGAATCTGAATTTGTTCAGTGTAAGCTCCAGTGAAGAGGACTAGTAAACCAATCACACGCAAGTCAGTCACATTTTTTTTTTTCAATTTACCATAGGTTAGTTGATTTTCATTTCTTTGAAAACCCGAGTTCCAGCTGAAATTATAGTAGGCATTTCCCTGGAGTCAGAGAGAGCTGAATAACTCACTGTTTCCCGAGCCACAGCCAGTACCTTTTAGGAATTGCTCAATACCGATACTCATATTCTAGGCCGTGGTGTACTTAGTGAAGTACTCCAGGTCTGTGAGGGACCTAATTTCTGTATTCTGAGTGTTTACCATCTGAAACTCTAGGTTTAGGGGAGGAACTCACTGGGCAACATGAGTTTTGTGTTTTTTTTTAATTTTGTCCAGGGAATTTTAGTTTGTAAGAATATAGAAAACCTATTTTAATGTGTATATGTGTGTGTGTTTGTGTGTTGTGTATCTTAGGGAAGTAACTAGGAAGTACTTTTTAAGATAGTAAATAATGGGAATGTTTCTGGAATGTTAGGTCCCTTTAGTTTTCCTCTCTATTAAAGAGGCATTCCCTCACTATTAAAGACATAAAGCCCCACTCCTACAAATTAAACAAAATTCAGGTGAATGTATGAGAACCCCACGCTTCATTTTTAGAAAGCTGCGTTGCTTTTTAGTACATGAATATAAATCAGTGTTTCGGTGTTTCTTGCTTAGATTCTGCAGGCTTTTTGCTGCTGCAGACTGCGTATGGGAGAGACTCAGGACCCTCCTCCCCATCCTTCCAACATCAAAGTTTTAACAGCAGCTTGGCTAAAGGTCTGAGGAGTTTGTAAGCCCTCATCTCCTAGTCATAATGAATGCAAGGCTCACCATAAGCGGCGCCTGTTTCAAACTTGATTCCTATTACAACACAGCCAAGTGGACCCAGACAGTGGCCATGGAGAGGTCTAGACACAGCCATGTGTCATTCCCCTGCACTGTACTGATGTCGACCAGCAGACATGAAACTCGGGCCTCTCGGCTATCTGGAGCCCTGGAGGCAGGTTTTGTGCCTTTCTGTTTCCCTGCTCTGCATTTTAGATCTTTCCCGTGGCACACCCAGGGTGAGCCAGATGCAGAATCAGCCATGTGCCACATAACTACTAGCAACAGACAGCCACCGGTGTTTGAGTCGCTCACTTAAGACGTCTGTATCTGATCCCCCAGTTAATTCCAGACCCAGTTTTGTTTTAATCATCTCCCCTCCACTCTGTGATCTTACAGCTAGACCCTCATGGCTGGTCGCACGGACAGGATGGCCCTGCAGATGGCCTTGACTCTGTGTTGTGTTGTCGGTGGAAACTTTATGTTCTAACTGAAGTTTTATGGGTTCCGGTTCCCGTCATTGGCCACTCGACCAACCTAGAACCTTTTTCAGCAGCAACCACTTCACTGCAATAAATTGCCTAAAATTCTCTTCTCTTTCATATCCTCATGTTTCTCTCTTAACCTTCACTGACCGTCCAACTCTCTGTGCCATTAAATCTCAGGGGCGTGGGTGAGTATTCTTTTTGATGCTAATGGTCAAATATAGCTAATGCCAAGTAAACACATATATAACTATTTTTAGGTGTTAGTCTTTCATTTCTGATCATTGAGAATAAAAGCCTGTTATCAAGACAGTAGTACTTTCTTCAGCAATTTCTCTGTGCTCAGTATATGTCTTCCAACATAATCTTATTTGATCTTTAATTGTTTAAAAGCCTTTTTTGATTAATTGATCTCTCACTGATGTACTGTTGGCACCAAAGAGTATATATTTATTTGACAGTGTGCACTGGTATTAAATAATTAATTTTTATGAATTCTACTGGATAATATGATTTATTTCACTAGAAGCGTTTATTTGGTGCTTTTCTTCCCAGTGGGTGCTGGAAGGTGGATTTCCACCCCCCTTCCCTTACATTTAAAAAACACAAATCAGGGACCGCAAAATCACCGATGTCAGGAACACTTTAGAAATTCTGTATTACATGTTGTGATATTGTCTTAATTCTTCTTTCTCAGTTATAGAAATAAATTCTTCCTGATTGGATCTCCACCCATGCAGCCAGGAAACAGTTGCTTGGCACATCCATCCCTCCTGTCTGCATGTTATCATGTTGCAGAGGTTTCCCAATTAATCCCGTGGAAGCAAGAATCACTCATAATTATAATCCTGTTATGCCTTCTTTATTTTTTGATGTGCTTGTTAATTCATGTCCATCGGCAGTGGTCTGTAACATAGTGCTATTATCAGCTCTTTCGTCTTTAAAAGCCTCTTGTCTACCATTCTGACTAAGATTGATTAACTGCACTTTGTTGAAATCGATCATTTGGATTAAAAAATCTATCCTGTATATTTGTTCTGGCTACTTTTGCATGATTCCACCTTTTTTCAGTTAATCAATCTGCCACGCTGATTGCTTTTCCCTTTTTGGCTTCCTTTCTCTTGCTCTTCTCTTTCTAAGAACTGTCCATCTCTTTATTTTTTATGTCCTCTCTTAGGCAACAGAAGCCAGTGGCAGGAGGCAGTGGAATGAATTCTCTCTTTAGATCTCAGCTAGACACTATTGCCATTTCCCTTGTCATTCCATGAGAAAGAGGGTCCTCTCCTTAGTGATTCTGTCCTGGAGCAGTTTCCGGGCTGAAGGCTTCCTGACCGACGGCCAGGCACTCTGTAGACCCTGTAACATGCTTTTGATTTACAGTCTTAAACTAAGATGGATTCTGATCTTACCAGGTGGACTCAAACTTCAACACCAAAATTCTTTTGGACATGCTCATCTTTTCTTTTCTTCTCCTAGGTACTGACTTTAACATAGACAGCTTACCTCTGCCTCGGAAAGCCCATCACGACTGGGCCCTTTTTCATGAAGAGTCTCCGAAAAACAATTATAAGCTCTTTCATAAGCCAGTCATCACTTTGTTCAACTACACCGCCACATTCAGCCGGCATTCCCACCTGCCACTAACCACCCAGTACCTGGAGGGCATAGAAGTCCTGAAGTCACACCAATACCTGCTTCCTTTGCAGCTGAAAAACAACCTTCGAAAAAGACTTGCTCCACTGGTGTACGTACAGTCAGACTGTGACCCGCCATCAGACAGGGACAGCTATGTTCGAGAACTGATGACTTACATTGAGGTTGATTCCTACGGTGAGTGTTTACACAACAAAGATCTCCCTCAGCAGCTGAAAAATCCAGCCTCCATGGATGCCAACGGCTTTTATAGGATTGTTGCACAGTACAAGTTTATCCTTGCTTTTGAGAATGCAGTTTGTGATGACTACATCACCGAGAAGTTCTGGAGACCTCTGAAACTGGGCGTAGTCCCTGTGTATTATGGATCTCCCAGCATCAAGGACTGGCTTCCAAGTGATAGAAGTGCTATTCTCGTGTCAGAATTTTCTCACCCTAGAGAACTGGCAAGTTACATCCGACAACTGGATTTTGATGACAGACTGTATGAGGCCTACATAGAATGGAAGCTGAAGGGTGAGATCTCCAACCAGCGACTTCTCACAGCTCTCAGGGAACGGAAATGGGGAGTGCAAGACATTAACCAAGACAACTACATCGATGCATTTGAGTGTATGGTGTGCAGCAAAGTGTGGGATAATATTAGGCTTCTGGAAAAGGTAAGTGAACCAAGGTCTGGCAAGGAGGAGCTGGGGTGGCCAGCTGGATGGTGTCTGCCCGACTGCAGCCTCCTGTCCCGGGGGCCTCATCACAGCCCTCGTTCCTGTCCGAGGCCAGGCTCTGCAGGCAGGTGGACTATTGCCCTTCTTTGAGGATTGCCGTGAGGTTTGCTGTCATGTTCTTGTTCCTGAAGGGCTTCGGTTCTCCTTTATTGTTTCTTCCGGAGGACACCATGCTGCAGGTGCTGGGCAGTGAGACAGGAGGCTGTAGGAGGAGGCCAAAAAAAAAAAAAATTCAAAGTCTTGAATTGTATCCTTTGACCTTTTACTTTTCTTTCAGTGCTGTGGTTTCTGCCAGACCCCTTACACGCATGCCTCACAGGCTGCTGTTCTGAAACTTTTCAGTTCACATACACAGTTAATTAACCTCTCTCCTCTCTGATTACTGCTCTTTCTCTTCGTCTTTTTAATGTATAGAGAATATTCAAAGGATGGGAATAATCCTTAAAAGACTTCTTTTTCTTAAATTATTAGACATAAAGTTCTTAGTAATGTCTTCAGAGTTCTAGATGCCTTTAACTTTTGTTTATTTGCTTACTTTATTCACTTATACTAGGAATGGCCCCACTTTCTATATAAATTATTTTTTATAAGGTAATTTATTGAAAGAAAAAGAAAACTTAGTTTTGATTACCTTTGAAATAAAAAAAAAATAAGAGGCCTGTCAGTCCTTTGCCTGACTCCCACATACATATAATGTTTTATGTAAATTCTCTAAAGGCAAACCAATTTTGTTAAATATTTAAATGTTTATTTTGGCTACCATATTGATTTCAGAAAGTATTTTTATGTATTACATGTGTACTATGTAAGGCTTTTTATACTAAGTATGTATATATTTAGACAAATTAAAAATATTTGAAACATTATTTTCCTAATTTTAATTATTATGAAATTTTAAATTATTTTATCTGGTTTTATATAATAATTTTTTTCTCATAAACTCATTTATTTTAAGCTGAGTGGCTGGGTCAGCAACAGGAACACTTACTATTACATCATTCTTCTCAGAGAATGCATCCTGATTTCTAATGACTTCCTCTATGACCTAATTTACAGGGCAACATAACAGCGAAAGGCAAGGTAGACACAATGCTGCAAAAGCACACGAGAAAGTAGAGACCATGTCAATCGCCCATGCTATACCAATTATTTATTTTCAAAACATGTCAAGCCTGAAACAGAACTTCTGAGGGTGATGACTTGCCTGCCCTGTATTGCACAGTCCTGTACAGGTTTGGAAATTATATTCAGAGAAAGCTGAAAGAACCACACACACCCTAACTGCTTCAGCACCTCACGGAAGCCCTTTTGGCCTGATTACTGGGGATTGGAAAAGAGGGTGTAGCAACACTGGCAAATAGCTTTTTAAAAGATGTAGGAGAATACATATATTCCTGCATTTCCAACAGAAACGGCCAACTGCGGTTTTTCAGAGTGCCTGAGGGTGGTGTGATTGACGGGCTCTCCTCCACTGTGCTCTTATTCCTCGAGTGGTGGTCAGTGAGGATGATTTCGAGGCTTTGCTTGCATTTCAGTGAACTTGCTGCCGTTCTCTAATGCTAATGTGCTCATTATTGAAAAACAAAACAAAACATACCATGACAGTTAATTAAAGGATATCGGACCAGTTGTTTTCATTTGCATTTCTTTTACAAGATTTGTTGCAGCTTTTATAAGGCATGCATTAAACTACTTAAATATACATTTCTTCACTTTTGCTTTCAGCCAAAGAAAAGCTGAAATTATTTTATTTCCTTTGTGATTATTTTTTATCTTGCAGTTGATCACAGTTTAAATCATTGTACTTGAATGTCGAAAATACTATTAGAATATCGAAGGCATTTCCCCTTTATTAATACTTCTTCCTTTTCTCCCTCTCATACATGGTACAAACCCAGTACATTATCTAGTGCTGTGTAAACAATACCACCACAAACGTAGTGGCTTAAAACAACATATACTTGGTATATCACAGTTTCTGTGGGTCAGGATTCTGGCCATGGCTTAGCTAGGTGCCCTGGAATGCTGCAATCAAGATGTCAACCAGGGCTGGGTTCTCATCTGGAGGCTCAACTGGGGACAGGTCTGCTTCCCAGCTCACATGCCTGTTGGCAGATTCAGTGTTGAGGTTGTAGGATTGAGGGCTTTTGTTCAGGCTAGTTGTAGACTGGAGGCTGCCCTCAGCTTCTAGAGGCCACCCACAGTTTCTTGTGTTGGGGGAAAGCCCCAAAAGTCTAAATTTAGGATCGATTCTGAAGAACTGACATCTAGCCTTTTTCAAATTCATAAGAGTTTTAATAGGAGAAACTTACATACACGGGTAAAGCAGCTGCTCCCAGTGGGGGCCGGCCAGGAAAAATTCACACCCCTCCCAGGACAGGGTCCCATTTAAAAGGGAGTTAATAACAAGGGTTGATAGCAAAAAGCTGACAGGTAGACCTCCCAAGAAAACAGTGAATCACTAAGTTCAAAGAAAAGTTAAAAGATAATATCAGGAAGTTACTACACTCTCTACTTTCATTAACCTCCTTCCCGGGGACATGACGTTAATCTTTGGGCAGCATTCTGGTTTTCCGGGTAGTCAGCCATGCGTGAGGTTACAGAGAGTTAAACAGTCACAGAGCGTTCAGCAGTCACAGGGAGTTCGGCATCTCCCAGACGCCTTTGCTGCTGGGACCATATTGCATCTCTAAAGTGAATTCCCCTTCTCTTGTCATGTGGGTTTCCCTATCGTGGCTGCTTACTTCCTCAAAGCCAGCCAGGGACTGAGCGATCCCAGCAAGACCAGTGCTACAATCTTAAATATGTAACCGTGTACACACAATTATATACATCCTCTCATCTTTGCCATATTCAGTTGATTGGAAGCAAGTGACAAGTGACACCTACTCAAGGGGAGGGGATCACACAGGTCATGACTACCAGCAGGCAGTGATCATGGGGACATCTTGAGTCTGCCCTCCTGGTGAATCCAAGTAGGCTCATCTTGGTGGTGTTTGCTTTACTTCTGTAGGAGAAAGTCTTTCGGTATTGAAGACATCACCCATGAGTTCATTTTAGGCAGTTAAAAAACATTAATTGATAAATGCTCCTGTGCTCAAAGAGGCTAAAATAGGAGAGACTGCATGTAATCATGAGAAACATAACTTTGTGGAATAAGGATAAACTTTAAAAAAAAAATTATCTTTATTGTTGAAAGTATTACAGATGTCCCTCCCCCTCCCCCTCCCTCTCCCCCACTGACACCCTCCTCCCCGGGGATAAACTTTTAAAAAATAACTTTATTGAAGTGCAATTGATGTATAATAAACTGCATATATTTAAAGGGTACAATTTGATTAGTTATGACATGTACACATACCTGTGAAGTTACCACCACAATTGAGATGACGAACATTTCTGTCATCCTTCAAAAGTTTCTTCATGTCTCTTTCCACCCCTTGCCTCAGGCACCCATCTGCTTTTTGTTACTTTTGACAAAAAAGCTTAGACAGTTTTCTAGAATTTTATAGAAATGGAATCATGTAATGTGTACTCTTTGTGTCTGGCTTCTCTCACTCTGCATGATAATATCGACATTCATCCACAATGTTGAGACACATATTAGTAGTCCATTTCTCTTTGTTCTGAAGTTTGGACATACCAAAATTTGCTTATCCATTCACCTGCTGATGGACGTTTGAGTTGTTTCCAGTTTTTGGCTCTTACAAATAAAGCTGCTCTGGACATTTATGTAAAAGTCTCTGTAAGGACGTATGCCTTCATTTCTCTTCTGTAAATACCTAAGAGTGGAATTGCTAGAACATATGGTAGATGTATGTTTAACATTTTGAGAAACTACTAAACTGTTTTCCAGAGTTGTTCCATCTTACAGTCCCACCAGCATTGTATGAGAGTTCCATTCATTAACAGTTGGTGTGGTCAGTTTTTAAATTTTTGCCATTCTTACGGGTATTTAGTGGTATCTCACTGTGGTTTAACTTTCACTTCTCTAGGAACTAATGATATTGAATATCTTTTAATGGTTTATTTGTCATCAGTACGTCCTTTGGTAGAATGTCTCTTTAAATCTTTTGCTCACTTTTTGAAAATTGAGTTGTCTTGTTAATCCTGAGTTGTAATAATTCTTTATATATTTTGAATACAAGTCATTTGTCAATGTTGTAATTAACAAATTTTTCTTCCAGACTGTGGGTTTTCTTTTTAAATTTTATTTTAAATTACAATTTACATTCAATATTATCTTTTAATTTTCTTAATAGTGTGTTTTGAAGTATAAAGTTTTTAATTTTGTTTTGTTTTTGGTATGTGCCCCTAGCGGGAACTGGACTCTCTGGTCCGCAGGCTGACGCTCCAAACGCTGAGCCAAACCGGCCAGGGCTAAAGTTCTTAATTTTTTTTTAATCCTCACCTGAGGATATTTTTCTGTTTATCTTCAGGTAGAGTGGGAGAGAGGGAGAGAGGGGTAGAGAGAGGGAGAAAAAGAGAAACATCGACGTGAGAGGGACACATCGACTGCTTGCTGCCCACATGACCTTGACCAGGGCTGGGGATGAACCACAACCGAGGTGTGTGCCCGTGATCGGAATTGAACTGGGACTCTTTGGTCCGAGGGCTGATGCTCTAACCGCTGAGCCAAATCGGCCAGGGCTAAAGTTTTTAATTTTGATGAAGTCCAGTTCATCAATTTTTTCTTTTGTAGTTTATGCTTTTTATGACCTGTTTAACAATCTTTGTATAACCCAAGGTTGCTAAGATTTTCTTCATTTTTCCCCCTGAAATTGTGTAGTTTTAACTTTTATGTAGGCCTATAATCCACTTGGAGTTAATTTTTATAATGTATTATGCTGTAAGAGTTGAGGTTTGTTTACTTGGATATCTATTTATATCCACACCATTTGTTGGAAAGATTATTCTTTCCTGATTGAATTACTTTGGCTTCTTTTTCAAATATTAATTGTCGAATATATGTATGGATCAATTTCTGGACTGATCAATGTCTGTATTTGAGTTTTGAAATGAGGAGTATCAATCTTTCAATGTTCTTTTTTAAAAGACAAGATGATTACTAGACTTAGTGTGGTGATCACAGGCATATAAATGTTGAGTCATATATTGTACACCTGAAACTAGTATAATATTGTATACAACTATATTTAAATAATAAAAATCATTAAAGAAGAGTAGTCTTTTATTTTCTGCTTTTTCTCCTTCCCAGAAGCATTCATTTACCTCCATAATTAGCTAATTATTTTGGTATTTACTCAATGTTTTTAAATAACCTGCTTATACAGTATTTTTTAATATTCAGTGTTTGTGTGATTATGACTAACTTGTTTTATGCTATCATTGATTTCCCTTGTCTGTACAGCTTTCTGTTTCCCTCTGGTTATAATTGTCTTCTTGTTCAATTATTCTTCTATGTACTTATCACTAATTTAATTCTTGTTGATTGTTTAATCTCCTTTGAAGATGTTCAGATATACCAGTCCTCCAGTTCATTTCATCGTGTTGAAACCTCACAGTGCATCCGACCCTCCAGGACGCACTGGCTGCCTTCTGCTCGGGGAGCACCAGCCTGATCGCCCTGCCCTGGCACTTTGGGAATTGCCTTTCGTGTCTTTTCCTCGTGTTGACACCTCTGTTTCCTGTAGGCTTTTCTCCCTTTTTCTTGGTTTGCTCTCTTGTTTTGGTTGATCATACCCCCATAAATCTTCCTGAGAAGGGGGATATGGGTGATATCTGAAATGTCTTCATTCTACTGTAACATTTAAGCAATAGTTTAGCTGAGTGTAATCTACTAAAGTGGACATCAGTTTTTCTCAGAATTTTAAAGGCAAATTTGATTGCCTTTTAAAAAAAACATTGAAGTTTGAAATGATTTTAGATCGACAGAAGAGAGTTAGACATCTAGTACAGAATTCCCGTACCCCCTTCACCTGGTTTCCACTAATGTTAACATTTCCATAACTATGGCACCTTTGTCAACACTAAGAAATTAATATGGCACACTACAGAGTTCAGTCGTATTTCACCAGCCTTTTCACTAATAGCCTTTGTGTGTCCCAGCACTGATTCCAGGATCCCAGGTGGTATAGTCAGTCATCACGTCTCTTTACTCTCCTTCAGTCTGTGATGGTTGCTCATTCTTTCCTTATTTGTAACAACTTTGACACTTTTGAAGAGTACGGGTCTCTACATAGGGGTCATCTGATGCTTTCTCATGTTAAGACTTGGGTTTTGGATTGGGGGAAATAATGCCGCAGAAGAGAAAGGGCCCTTCTCGTCTCATGGTATCAGGAGATGCATAATATCAACATGACATTACCGATGATGTTAGCGTTGATCACTTGGTTCAGGTGGTATCTGAGAGGTTTTTCCACTGTGAGGTCACTAATTTTCCCTTCCTACTAAGGTAGTCATTAAGTCCAGTCCACACTCAGTAGGAAGGGAATTAGGCTTCACGTCCTCGAAAGAGGAAGATCAAATAATTTGTGAACATATATTAAAACTACCATCATAATTATGGTGATATTTTGAGGCTGTACAAATATCGTTTTTCTCCCTAAAAGTTTTACACACTAATGTTAACCTTCATCACTGAATCTCACCGTTGCCTTTTCACTTCCAGTGTTACTGTCAGGAAATCTGAAATTATCCTAAGAATTAGACTTTTCCTCTCAGGGTGGTTGTAGAATCTCTTCCTTCTTCCTTGTATTCTGAAATTTCATAAAAATGTACTTTGGAAAGAGACTATTTGTGTCATCCTGAACTCCCAGTGGGCCCTGTCTGTTTGAAACTAGGTCCTTCAATTTGGGGAAAATTTATAACTTTAAAAATTATTTCCTTGGATATTCCTTTCCCGTTCTACTCTCTTTTGGAACTCTTAATATTTGTCAATTGGTCCTCTGAGACTGGTCCTCTAATATTAAATAACCAATCAGGTGGTCCGATATTTAAAATTTTTTTTCATTTCTTTATCTTTTTCTTCTAATTTATGGAATGTATCTCAACTTTGTCTTTCAACCCCTCATTAATCTTTCATTTCTGCTATTATATATATCTAACTTCTAAGATCTCATTTCTTTTGGTCCTCTTAATATTTCCTTTGCTGGTACCTGATGCTTTTTTCGTTGATCTTTCTCTCTCTCTCTTTTTCTCTCTCCGTTTTCTTAATTTTTCTTCTTACCTTATCTCTGTTTTTCATTTTGGTAACTTTTCTTGGATTATTTGTAATCTTGGTAACCTGTTCATATTAGGGTGGTGTGATTGGCAGCTCTGAGTAGTGCATATTGGCTGTGAGCTTCATTGTAGGGTGATATGGCCAGGTGGTTTCCTTAGGGAATATCTGAGTTATGTCCTCCTGGACATACCACGTTCCCCAGAGAAGGGCTGTTCATTTTCCTGCCTGGATTGCGAGTGGCTGCCAGCGTTGTGGGGATGAATGATAGGGAAAGAGCAGGAGGGTCTCAATATCTGATATTCCCATGCTTCTGTTTATAGTATCACACCACTGCCCTCAACTTTGCCTCATGTTCTCCAGGTTAAAGATCTTGTGTTTTATTTCTTTGGGGAATAAACCTCTAGTCTTTTGTCAGATAAGGGAGAGTAAGACATTTGGTCATGAGGAGAAGAGGAAGGAATCTGACTATCTGACTACTTTGTAAGCAAACTTTCTATGGACTCTCCTATTTTATTTCACTGCCCCCATTCCCAGGGGTGTCATCTGGTGCCTCCTGAACCTTTAGGGCTCTGCGGTATAAAATAGACCGATTCCAGCTCATCCCACTGCTGCCTTATGTTTTTCTTTTATTATTATTATTATTCCTTTTAATCCTCACCTGAGGACATTTTTCTGTTTATCTTCAGATAGAGTGGGAGGGAGGGAGAGAGAGAGAGAAACATCAATGTGAGAGAGACACATCGACTGGTTGCCTCCCTCCAGACCCCGACCAGGGCTGCAGATGAACCGCAACCAAGGTACATGCCCTTGACCAGAATTGAACCTGTGACTCTTTGGTCTGTGGGCCAACACTCAACCCGCTGAGTCAAACTGGCCAGGGCTGCCCTATGTTTTTCTTTAAAAAAAAAAAGAAATGTTAAATGATTTACTACTTTTCCATCTGCCTTCCATTCTCTGACATTTTGTTACTCTTCTGCCCTCTCCCATTCTCCTGATTCTTACAGGTTAGTATCTTTGTAGAATAATTCTTTTACTCTCATTTTAATGGTGTTTCAGGAGGGAATGAAATTAGATGTGTGTGTTCAATCTGCTATTCTGGAGTTTTTCTGTCTTCCTCTCTCTTTTGCTCTTTCTCACTCTTATTTCTTTCCTTTCTCTCTTCCGTCCTCCCTCTCTTAGAAATGATCAGAGGGCCAAATCCGAAAGGGTCTTGTGGGCCATTGTAAGGACTTTGACTTTATCTTGCAATGCAAATAGCTGTTGAATTGAGCCTGCAGTGAATCAAGGCTGGAACCAGGAAGACTAGTTAGGAGACCGTGGAAATAACCGAGAGCTTGGACCAGGCTCATTGCAGTGCAGGTCTTTGTAAAAGCATTTTGAAGGCTGGGAGGTCCTATGCAAATGTCAGGTGTTACTGTTTTGTGCAAACATCTTAGTATAGGGGACAGTTGAGTGCAGTGGGAAAACAAGGGGTTAAATGTACACGTGGCAACATGAATACATGTAAAAACGATATTTGGTGAGAAAGTAACAAACAGAATGAGATATATAACAACACATCAGTAAATTAAAAATAAATGCCCAGAAAATGAAAACACATTAAAAAAAAAAAAAAGACTAAATTTAAATACAAAGAACTGTAGAAACACACTAAAATGTTTGGGGAGGAGGGTAGTGGCAGTGGGCTCTAAGGGAACCGGAAATAAATAAATCACTAAGCAAACAGCAGAGGGAGGGGAGCGAGTTAGAATCCGGAGAGCTAGGTTCAATCGGGGCTATAAACTGATGTAACTTTGTGGAGCTCTAGTCGACCTCTGTAAAATGGGGTAGCAGCGTCCAGTTGTTTGCCATAAGAATTAAACGAGACAGTCTGTGTAAACTGCTTAGCAAAGTGTCCAGTGCACAGATTATTCTTAATATATGTTAGATATTTTCCATCTCCTTCAACTAGTCAACAGTATCACTACTGAGACATGACGGAGTGAAGGTATTTTCTTTAGGGAAAATGCGTGCAGGGTCCTGTGAGTGTGAGGCGGGAACACGGGACTTGGCTTCCTTATCAGATGTTTTTAATCCTGTTTTCCCCTTCTCTCAATGCAGGGCTTACCACCCAAACGATGGAAGGCAGAAGTCACCCACCTGAGCTGCCCGGAGCCCACCGCGTTTGCTTTCTCGCCCGCGGCCCCACGCGGGAGCTCTCTGCGGCAGATGTGGGTACCCAGCTTCCAGCAGTCGAAGAAAGAAGCCCAGGCGCTGAGGTGGCTGGTCGATAGGAATCAAAACTTCTCTGTTCAAGAGTTTTGGGGCCTAGTATTCAAGGACTCATCTTAAAAAGTATCAGAATGATACAGACTACAGAGTTCTTGAGGTTTATTTTCTAGGTTGCCTTAATAGTTGGCTATAGTACCTACTGTGCTGACTGTCCTTTAGGATGAGAATTGCTGCAGCACTCACAATGAGCCCTGTGGATCAGGTATGAATGACCCTTAGGGGTCACCTCTGTATTTTTTATACTCAAAAGGTAAATACAGTAGTTCCCCCTTATCTGTAGTTTCGCTTTCCATGGTTTAAGTAACCCACCGTCAACCGCAGTCTGAAAATATTAATTGGAAAATCCAGAAATAAACAATTCCTATCTTTTAAGAGAGGCGCCCTTCTGAGTAGCGCGATGAAATCTCGCGAGTCCTTCTCCATCCCGCGCGGCCGTGGCTCATCCCCTTCTCAGCATCTCCGCGCTGCAGACGCTCCCTGCGTGTCAGTCCCCCGCCTGGGGCTCAGATACCACGCCGGCTGTCGGGTGTCACCGTGCTCGCAGTCAACTCACCTTTATTGTAGTTACTAATATCCCCAGAGTGCGGGAATGGCGATGGTGACAACTGGGAGGTGCCACAGAGAAGCCGTAAAGGGCTGCCTTGCAGTGAGAAGCTGCAGGTTCTCAACCTAAGACTTTTATCATCTCACATCACAAAGGGTAAGTGCAGTACAACAAGATACTTTGAGAGAGCGAGACTACCCTCACGTAACTTTTATTACAGTATATTGTTATAATTGTCTTATCATTAGTTACTGTTGCTAATCTCTTACAGGGCCTACTTTATAAATTAAACTTGATCACAGGTGTGTATGTTTAGGAAAAAACATGGTATATATAAAGTTTGGTACTACCTGTAGTTTCAGGCATCCACTGGGGGCCTTGGAATGCATCCCCCGTGGATAAGGGGGACTACTGCATTTCTCATGGATGCTGGTCACCTTTGGTCTACACGTCTGGACCCTTTACCTGCTGCCTCTCGTGGAAGTTCACCCAATGTAGAGGAGTGCTGTCCTCGCTGAAAGGGAGGCGGAGGGTGTAGCTTTGGATTCTCCATACTCACCTCACTGTTTGCAGTTTATTGGTGTTTGGCAAACTCAGTGTCCTGATGCTGAGTGTGAACATGAAATGCATGGGGACTTGGCAGTGAGAGATTCCATCTGTTGGTTTACAGGGATGCAAGTGAGTAATGAAAGCTGTGTGCAGTTTATCCATCTACTCTTCAAGTTGAAAGAACATGGGCACATCTCTACCTTCACCATACTCTCAGTCACCTCTGTAACTTTTCTTAGTTTCATTTTGCCCTATACTCCCTACCCCCTGCAAAGCAGAATGTTTTGTGAAGATGTTTCTCTTTCTTGTGTGTTGCGATCAGCGAGATGTTCCCAACTGTCCCTTACACTGCTGAGCAGAATAATAAGTGTATGATTTGGGCTGGACAGCCTGTACATTTTGATCAATGAGAGGGTGGATGTGAATGACCCCGGGAGCTCCAATTATGTTGAAGCTGGTTTGTCTTTTCTTAGGACGAAATACAGCCTGTCATGGGGGGCAGCCCCATTGGTTTGTGAGCATTCCCTGTCATTGCTGATCCTGTCACAGACCAAGTTCAGCTGCTTTGTCTAGAGTATCTGCTGGAGCCCCATGAAAGACAAGGAGAAAACAGGGCTCTCATGTTCTAGATGCTGCTGAAGCCTGGTGCCACCCTATGTGTCATGGCTTTCGTACTCTTTACTGTGGAAAGATGTAAGCTCCAGGGGACAGGAAGAGTTGCTGACACTCATGTCCCTGATGTGGCATGATGGGGACATTTAGGGGGGTTCCTGCAGCACCAACTCCCCTTTTATCGCAGGCCAGTGGCTTTCTGTGCCTGCCATGAGCAATCTCTTTCTTAAGTAGCTGTCTCTCTGGCTGGGCCAGGGAAATGAGGACTGAAACCAGTACACTCATTTATTTTATTTTATCTTTAAATATGTTTTTTTTAAATTTTGGGGTGAGGGAGAGAGAAACATCGAGGTGAGAGTGATCCATCAATTGGCTGCCTCCTGCACACCCCCTAATGGGGATGGAGCCCGCAACCCCAGCATGTGCCTGACCTGGAATCGAACCTGGACCTCTACTCCATGGGATGACGCTCAATCCACTGAGCCACACCAGCTGGGCCCAGTACACTCATTTAGAAGTAGGGGCACATTGCTTTTGCCCTATGACTGGGTTCTTTCTCAATCTCAGCTCTGCCATTAACTAAATATGATTTTATACCAATCTCTTAAGCTCCCCAGGCCTTAGCTTTTATACCTAAGGGAAGTGATTGGGCTGGTCTTTGAAGTTCTTCTCTGTGTAACATTCTTTGTTTATCAAAATTTAAGAAATTTGGCCCTGGCTGGTTTGGCTCAGTGGTTAGAGCGTTGGCCTGCAGACCAAAGGGTGGCGGATTCAGTTCTGGTCAAGGGCATGTACTTGGGTTGCAGGTTCGATCCCTGACCCTGTCCTGGTCGGGGTCATGCAGGAGGCAACCAGTCAATGTGTGTCTCTCGCATCAATGTTTCTCTCTCTCTCCCCCTCTCTCCCTTCCTTCCATTCTATCTAAAACTCAATGGAAAAATATCCTCAGGTGAGGATTAACTAAAAGAAATATTTAAGAAATTTTCTTTTGTATGTGTTTTTATTAAGACAGTAACCAACTATGTCAGAGCCAATGTGTTTTTCAAGGGAAACACACTCTTCTTTGGAGAAAGAAACACCTTGTTGAGTAGTATGGGGGATGGAAAGGAATTTATCTCTCTGCCATTTTATTTGGTAATATCAAGGAGAAAGGATTGGCAAGGGGATTGTTTGTTAAAGACCAGATTATTAACTATATTAAATGAGGTGTTTTTGTTGTTGTACTCTTTTTTTCTAAATTTATTTTTTATTTTTTGTGTGCACAAATTAACTTTTTCAGTTTTCTCTCTAAGGCAACTATAACCAAGAACAACTTGAACCAAGAGGCCCCTAAAGTTCTTAGATTTATTAGAATGATTAGAAAGAGAGATAAAAGTGTTTTTGAGATAGGAAAGATGGAAGCTCATCTTTTTAAAATGTGATTTTATTTATTACTTAAGATAGTGAGGCAGGACATATCAGTTACATGCATAGCTTATTTAATTCTGTATAACTAATAAAGGACAGATACAAATTTAAACCCACGATTGTTTTCTTTGTTCACGTTCTTTCTCCCGTGGGGAGAGGTGGAGGTTGTGGCAATTCTTTGCAGTACCCCTGAAAAAAATAAAATGTCCCCTTTCCACACTCACATGGAAAGAAACCCCAGTTCTACACTTATAGCTTTTAAAATAAATATAAGCCTGGTCAGATAGCTCAGTTGGTTAGAGTGTTGTCCCAATACACCAAGGTTGTGGGTTCGATTCCTGGTCAGGGCATGTGCAAGAATCAACCAATGAATGCATAAATAAATGGAACAACAAATTGATCTCGCTCTTTCTCTCTCCCTCCTTCCCTCTCTCCCTCCTTCCCTCTCTCCCTTCCTCGCTCTCTCTAAAATCAATCAATAAAATAAAATAAATCCCTTATTAGTGGAAGCAAGCCTGTGTATGTGCTTGTAAGTCAATCTGTTTCTTTTTCAGAAACTTCATTGTGATATTGGAATTATAAATAATGGTTTGAATGTATTAAACATGGGAATGCTCATATGTTGGCCTTAAAAGATACTCTCCTTCTTGGGAAAGCCTAGATTTGGTGGTGTCTCACCTGCTTTGTTTGCTGGGTGCTCATGTAATTCTATATAAACAAGTACTTCCGCTTCCCCATTGTGAGAGCACAGCAAAGCTCACGAAGGACCTTGAAGTAATGATGGCATATTTGTGCAAACAAGAAAAACTCAGAAAAAGTAGTGTTGGGATCTGGAAGTGACACTGTAATAAACCATGGTCACAGTTATGGAAAACCAGCTTTCAAGTTCTAAGCGGATAGCATGTGATGTCATTTCCTGTACCGTAGTTATTATGCTTACCCCCCTCATCCAACTCCCAGGTCTGAAACCCAGATCCCGTAATCAAGTCTGTGATTCTTTCCACTTTGATGCTTATCTAAGCTTTCCTTCGGTTTTGCAATTATAGAGGATAACATAGGTCCATAAAACTCATATTATAGCCCGTGTTTTGAAAAAGCAACACCCCCAAATAAACTTTATAATAAGAGGCTTTCACACTTTCAGAAAGTTAGGGGGACTGACAATGACCAGGAACAGAGGGGTATGGACAATGAAGAAGAAGAATGAAAAATGCGCTTTGTGAGGAGATATAAAAAGAGCGAGACGCTGGTGAGGCGACTTGTACGGTGAAGCTGATGCTCGGCCATAGCTCCAGGCAGGTCTTTCTGCGGGCTTCCTTACAGAGGCCAACCTCTCAGTTTCAGTTTCAGGAAATCCCCAAACAGGAAATAAGATGTTGCAAGCTTTGGGCTTTGGGACAGACTTGAGAGATAAATTTTAAAAACCAAACATCACTCAGTGACTTCTTGGCTTCTGAGGACGTGTAACGGAGCCAAGGTGAGGCCACCCTTTCTCTGGCCGCAGCCGGCTCCAGTGCCCGGTCTTCCTGCCCATCGCCCCGGAGCCAGGTTTCAGAAACCCGGCCGCATTCCTCACCTCTGCTCCGCACCTCCGCTCCAGCTGCTCAACCCTTCAGCAATCTGGAGGGTCACTCACAGAGGGCAAGGGAAACAAGGAGAAACAACCCCTAATCTTGTGTGGAATAGAAAGAATCTGTTTTGGCGGGGAGGGTAGGACTCAGGGTTTCAACAGTCTGATCTCAGCGCTGGCAGCCTCTGCGATGACCTTGGAAAAGACCTTGTGTCAACTTGATTGGAACCTCCAGACAAAACACGCGAGTCCAGCCAAACATTCGAATGTTTCCAACATTTGCCTGTTTAACATCATGTGGGGACAGTCTTCATTGTGTTTGGCTTCAATGTAACTCTCAAAAAAGCTCTTTTAAAGGGGTCCCACCCCACCCCCACTCCCTCCTTTTCAACACCCCCACACATGAATCGTGGGGAAACATTGGACAGTGCAGCTATATCGAGCTCTCAGTCGATTCACTTATTACTTAGAACAGAAGTGCAGTTGGATTTCGATTAATTTGGACAGGACTGGAAAGTGACTCGAGAGATTGGGAACCTGGATGTGTCCACCAGGACTTACAAATCTTTTGTGTGGTTCCCCTCGTATATGCTCGCTGCTCCCAATTAAACAAGGAACTTGATCGCAGGCTGTGCACAGCTTCTCTCATGTTTACATGTGTCACATATTTCTTCAGGGCACTGCCCACTGGGACACTGATTAATCTGAGGTGGTCATTAATTGTTTGATGCCGGTTACATGGGAGGATAGGATGGTCCCAGGGTAAATATAATTTGAGAATAGCCAGGGGTAAGTGACAGCATCACTGTTCTCTCATCTCCCACTGACTCCAGACATGCAAAGCCAGCTTGGCAATTATTGAACTAAGAAAGAAAGGAACAACATGTGGTTTTTCCCAATGGGGGATTTTATTGTCCATTTGGGTCCTTTTGTTTATTGCATCTCAAAGAAACCATGACAACCATATTTGTCTCTATTTCCTCTCCCCTAGATGCTTCTGGTTCCATCTGTTTTATAGTTACCAATGAAGTCAACTTTTTGTCTGTTTTCTCATTGTAAGTGGAAGTGTACTTATGTGGGTTCATTTTGTTTTCTTAAAGGAAAGGAAAATAAAAATTGGAAGGTGGTGCTTGGCTTGATAAATGTCTTCTCTATACTTTTTCTTAATTTTCACTAGCATGTGACATGTTCACTGATTAGACTTGTCATAAAGTGCCTGTGTAATGTGTATCATGCCAGGAAAACAAAACTAGAAACCCTGCTTCGTACGTGTGCATTCGTGTGATGAAAAACTGCCTCTTCTCTTCGCAGACATAGTGGTGCATACCTGGTTCTAACCTTGTCCCTTTCTACTTCTGAAATCTTAGGGAGTGGCAGCTGGGGGCACCTCCGTCCTTCCTCACCAGGTGGTTTTGTCTTCTAAGGCTCTTTACAAGCTTGTGAGTTCATGTGGTTCTTTGACGAACCCTGCACACAGAAAGCGGTAATTAAGAGAGAAATATATGAAACAACTCCAGCGGGACACTATTGCCACTTTTTTTGGTGGCGTAGGGTGGCCTTTTGCAATTGAGTCCAACTGATGGAGCAGTTTTTAACGCAGAACCATCCCAGGCCCAGCAGTCCTGGCTTGTATCTAGTTTTGCCTTTGCTATTAACTACTTTTGTGACCTTGAGCAAAGCATTTTAGTTCAATATGAACTCCTGTTCCTTCATATGTAAGATGAAGCAGAACTAGATGACATAAAGGTCCAAAGACCTTTAAAACAATGCTACTCTGTTTCATGCCCAAGCACTAAACACTGGCTAGTTTTCCTCTCCTACCCCTTATATATAGTTCTAGCCTCGATCCTCTTCTTTTAAAAAAAATATTTTTATTGATTTTGGGGAGGAAGAGAGAGGGAGAGGGAGGGAGAGAGAGAGAGAGGGAGGGAGGGAGGGAGAAAGAAAGAAAGAAACATCAATGTGAGAGAGAAAAATTCATTGGTTGCTTCCCATATGGGGTACGGGATGATGCTCAGCCAACTGAGCCACACCAGCCAGGGCTAGATCCTCTTCTTTTTTTAAAAATTATTTTTAAATTGATTTTTTAGAGAGAAAAGAAGGGAGAGAAAGAGACAGAAACATCAACGTGTGAGAGAAACATCCATCAGCTGCCTGCACGCCGCCCACTGGGGATCAAGCCCACAACCTGGGCATGTGCCCTGACTGGGAATCGAACCGGGACATCTCAGTCCATGGGACGAGGCTCAACCCACACCGGCTGGGCTGGGTCCTCTTCTTATCTCACTCTATAACCTTTCTCATCTATCTTGTCCACTTCACATTGACAACTCTCATTAATATACTTATGACTTAAAACATTTTAAAAATGAACTTTACCGCATTGTAATCGCATAAAATGCAATACAACCATTTCACATTCAGTGATTTTTTTTCCAATGTAGACAGCTAGAACATTTATGTCACCCCAATAAGTTCCCTAGTTCCCCTTTGTATTCAATACTCACCACTCCAGGCCCTAGACAATCACTAATCTGCTTTTTGACACCAAACATTTTTTCCCCTCAAAGCCATGCTTCTAATCATGATAAACTACCCACTGGGAAACTTGACATAGACGCATCACAGGCTCCCTGACCTTAATGAAATGGAAATCAAGATCTTTCCCCATAAATCTGTCAAATCACCAAAACTGCACATTTGAGATTCATCTATATTCCTTCCTTGCCTCCTCTTTCCATATTAGTCCATCCCACTTAGTAATCTGCTCCTTTAATGTATCCACATCTGTCCCTTTCTTCTGCCACTGTTTTGGTTTAGGACCTCACCAACCATAATCTAGTCCCACCAAGTTTAGGAGCTCCACGATCTCTTCCAAGGTTATATCCCTCATTCTTCTACCTCCCAGCTCAGATGACCTCTGCGTAGTCTTTTCCCAATATGTCTATATGGTGTAAATTATATATTATGCTCACTTCAGGCCCTTTCAATAAAACCTTTCTCTGGTAAATTAAACACTTCTAGTTTAATATCTTTTAATAGCCACTCATCCCCTTTGGGGGAGCAAATATGTCCTGATAGGGCCCTTACCTGACTTCCCTGGCTCACCTCTTGCTCTCCATCATTAGTATGCTCCTGTGCTGTCCTATACCATAGTAATTATATGTTGCCTGAACACTCCATGATTTCTTCATACTTCTACATCTTTGCATACACTGTTTTAATTCCTCTGCCTGGAATATCAGTTTGATGAACCCCTGTTTATTCTTCAAGACTTAGCTCAAGGTATTTCCTCAGTGAATCCCTCCCTAATACTCTCAAAGGCTATTACTCTCTCTTCTTTTTTTCCCATTACACATTGTATATTGCTTCTTTGTAATCACCCAGATTACACTCCAATGTGGAAAGGGAGGGAGCAGTCCAGACAACCCATACCCAAAATGGTCTTGACACTTGATAGGTTAAGCTTATGAGTACCTACCCGCATGTGTGCACATCCACACACCTACAGGGATGGAGGAAGAACACGTCTAACAGTCTTTGACTCTTGGTTTAAGTTCTACATTCTAGCTCATTTAAGAGTTTTAATGAGAAGTTGGAGCTTTGAGAGTGCATCTTCTGCCACTTTTCATTAGGTTCTCCTTCTCCAGTTTCTTTCACTGGTCTGGGACTTAGTGTGTCTATTGTCCTTCGTTCCCCACTCAGGGCCCTGCCTCTCTGCAGGGGTGGCCTTGAGCTCTGTCAAGGCCTCTGCAGGATGCCACTCGAGGTGGAAGGAGAGAGGCCTCCCGGGTGTTCTGGACTGCGAGCATCTGCAGTCTTTTGTGCATGTTCTGTAGATTATACTGATAAGATATCATCTGTTTCCTGTTACCTTCTCTTATTCGAGTCCGGTATACTTTTGACATCAGGAGGAGAAACGCAAGATGGGAAAAATCTATCGGGCAAATGTTTATAAAAGGACTTATGTGGCAATTTTTATGATCTGTTTACATGTTTGTCTCCTACAGACTGTTTCTTGAAGGTTAGATGGTATTGTTTTTTGTTTGTTAATTTGTTTTATTTATGTATATCCCTGTGCCCAACACAGTGCCTGGCAAAATCAATCAATGAATGAATCTCATTTATGAATTTGAATCCTGCCTATACTTCAATTACCACAGTTAATGATTTATGTTAAGTAGCATGTTCTGTCTTAATTAAAAACCTGCTCATGAGAAAATGAAAATGTATTTGAATATCTACAAATGTCTTTGAATTTAAAACACTTTTCATTTAAAATTAGCTCCACACACAGGCAATATTTTCCTATGATGATGCCTCTCCTTCACTGCATTATTCTTTACAATAGAAACTAAAGCCAAGACTGGAAAATTAATTTGTATAATTAATTTGTCAAGTCTCATTGCTGGTGATAGACATGTCGATATAATGTATAGGAACAAGCAATATTTGGAGAACCTAGGATACAGTAAAAGATAAAAAAATAAACAAAGGAGAAGAAAATAAACAATCAGAGAAAATGCAACCCAACAATGTACACATTTTTCTTTGGCACGTTCAAAAGAGGAAGGTGAGTGTCAGTTCAGAGTGCTGACAGCAGAGAGCAAGGTGGGGGAGCTTGTTTTCCTCAGGGAGTAGAAGAGCCTGGACGCGTTCTTTTGTTTCTGTACAGATGGTGACAGGCCCAGGAGAAGGAACACCTGGAAATTAGCTAGCTTTTGATAAACATTTGTTGAAGAATAAGTTTCGTTGCTAAGTGTCATACAGTTAGGTAAAGCATCCAAGAAGTTCTTTAGAGATATATATGCCTTAGAAATACCAACAGTGTACTATAATTTCAGATATTATGGCAAGATCATACTCCCTAGTCAGGGGCTAAAATCTCTTAGAAGTTAACCCTCACCATTTGCTGGCTTTGAATAACCGTAACATTCATGTGGGCTGTCTGTATTCTCTGTGTTTCTACAATGGATATGATGACTTAGGGTGCCCCCAAATTGTATCCCACCTACTGGATTATCTTGTCCTGGAATTTATTGACTTTTTCAGAGAGAGAGGAAAGGAGAGAGATAGAAACATTGATGTGAGAGAGAGACATCGATCAGCTGCCTCCTGCGCTCCTCACTGGGGATCAAGCACGTAACCAGGGCATGTGCCCTCACCTGGAAACGAACTGGGACCTCTCAGTCCATGGGACGACGCTCAATCCACTGAGCCACACTGGCCAGGCTACAATACACTTTTTAAAGAAACAGAATTATTCCAAAGGATATACTTAGGCTTCATTAGCTGACAAAATAAAATGGATATCAGCATTTTGTTGTCATGCAATTGGGGTGTCTGTGTGTGTGTATTTTTTTAAATTAATTAATTTATTTTTTGTTACAGATGTTTCTTCTTTTTCCCTATTGACACCCACCTCCCACCCCCACCCCTGGGCATTGTTGTCTATGTCCATTGGTTATACATATATGCATATAAGTTCTTTAGTTTATCTCTTCCCTCCCTCCCACCCCCCTCTTCTGAGGTTTGTCAGTCTGTACTCTACCTCCATGTCTCTGGGACTGTTTTATTCATCAGCTTATTTTGTTCATTATATTCCACAGATAAGCGAGATTATGTGATATTTGTCTTTCTCTGACTGGCTTATTTCGCTTAGCATAATACTTTCCAGGTCCTCCCATGTTGTCTCAAAGGGTAAGAGATCTTTCTTTCTTACAGCTGCATAGTATTCCATTGTGTAAATGTACCACAGCTTTTTTATCCACTCATCTAATGATGGACACTGGGCTGTTTCCAGATCTTAGCAATTGTAAATAGTGCTGCTTTGAACATAGGGGTACATATATTCTTTCTGATGGGTGTTACAGGCTTCTTAGGATATATTGCTAGAAGTGGGATCACTGGGTCAAATGGCAATTCCATTTTTAACTTTTTAAGGAAACACCATATTGTTTTCCATAGTGGCTGCACCAGTCTGCATTCCCGCCAGCAGTGTGCTAGAGTCCCCTTTTCTCCACACTCTCACCAGCACTTGTTGTTTGATGATTTCTTGATGGCGGCCATTCTGGTAGGCTTGGAAGGAGCTCTTTGAGTAAGATGGCTACTGTCCTATGAGGGAGTGATTCAGCATAAAACTCCCAGTGTCCTCTCTCCCTTGAGCCACGGACCCCGGACTTTCTTCACACAGTTTCAGTCCAGTTCGCTTTCCCTCTGCTGGAGCCCAAGGTGAGTGGCTGTAGCTGATTTGGTGCTTTTTTAACCCCTGCTTTCTCAGTGGGAACTGCTCACAGCTGAAACAGACCTTAGCTGCTGTCTGTGGGCTCCCAGCTCGCCCTCTTGCACCTCCGCAGTTCCTACCAGGCTCAATTTGGTGTCCTCTCCTCTTTCTGTCCCTGGTTATATGGGTTCTCTCCAGCTGCTTTCCAGTTGGGTTTCTTTATTTTCCAGTGATTTATCTTGATTTTAGTTGTAATTCCAGTTTGGTCCTGGGAGATGGTCTGTGTAGCATTCATTCACTCTGCTGCCATTTTTTCCCCCTCCTCTCCTGCCCTCACTCTGCAGCCTCCCCTCCTCGGGCAGCCAGCAATTATTTTTAATGTCATCTCAGTATTATGTCTATTCTATATTGGTCATTCATGGAGTGTATAATCCAAGGTTCCACTTTAAAAAATATTTAAATATAGTTTTAAACTTCATTTTTCAATTATAATTTACGTGCAATACTATTTTGTATTTATTTCAGGTGTACAGCATAGTGGTTAGGCAATCATATACTACCCCTCGATATTTCAGGTACCCACCTGGCACTGTACGTCATTATTGCAGTATTATTGACTATGTTCCCTATGCTGTGCTTTACACCCCCGTGACTATTTTGTGACTACCAATTTGTACCTTTTTCATCCATCCCCCAACGCCCTGCCCCTCTGGCAACCGTCAGTTCCAAGGTTTCACTTTTAATTGGTACTTACTAGAGATGGGTTTGTTTCCCGACAATGTGAACTAGACCCTCAGATTACAGAGGATGAGCATCCATAGATCTAGTTATCCAAAAACAGTAAGGTATGTACTCCAGGAAGGAAATTTAGCTCTCAATTAGGGTATTGAGTATCTCTCACAGAGTTTTCTTTTTTCCTTTGCACTTAGTGGTGGCTATTATTTTAAAATGTAATAAATACCAAGTTCTGTAATTGCCTCATTATTATCATCTTTTCTCTTTCCACTCCCCACTGTTTCCCCTGCCATCATGATGACACCTCCCTCAGGCACTCACAAATTTCATTCCTTGAAAATGGAGTATAAAAACATAATAAAATACACCACACATGGTGATTAATTGTCAAAAGATCACCCAGAATCTTGATCTCAGACCTATCTTTTAAATGATGTAAATCTAATTTATCTCACTCTCAAGCTACTTTGAATTTTAGTGTCTCAATCACCCTGTGGTAACATTGCTCTTTTCTTCAGGGTAATTTAATAAAACAATGAAATGACTTTATATACATTTTTAATTGCATCTCTTTAGATAAAATAGGTTGATGTCAAAAAGAGTCTTTTTTTTTTTCCCTGAATCAATTGCAAATGTGTTTTTAATACAAACTATGTTAGTCCCTGCCCTGGCCGGTTTGGCTCAGTGGTTAAAGCATTGGCCTGCAAAGAGTCCCTGGTTTGATTCCGGTCAAGGGCACATGCTTCAGTTGCAGTTTGTCCTGGGCCCCGGTTGGCGTCATGCAGGAGGCAACCAATTGATGTGTCTCTCTCACATTGATGTTTCTCTCTCTCTCTCTTCCTCTCTCCCTCCCTCCCTCCCACTCTATCTGAAGATAAATGGAAAAATATCCTCTGGTGAGGATTAAAAAACAACAAACTATGTTAGTCCTTAAGAAATCTACTGGATCAATAGAATGTTCATGAAAAATTTGCCCTGTTGGCTACATCATGAATCCCAATTGCATTAGACAGCTTTATATTAAATCTTTATTTTTGATGCCTCTTATTATTCAGCTCTATTTATTTCTGGGGCCCATATAGGGTGTCACAGTTATAAAAATGGGCCATAAATGAAATTATCTGTAGGTACAAAGTAAATTATTCATGTACATATGAAGATAAATTGTACTGCCTACTTTTACTGAGCAAGGGACTTGCAGATTGCCTCTGGGATAATTTGGCAACAGCATCTTGGGTTGTTTTCTGTGCTTTTGACACGTGTCTATAGTCTCTAAAGCACCTTAGATTTTAGCTGGAATACCCACTCTCGTGGCTCCGAGGCAGAGCTAATTTGCTTCCCACGTCACAGGTTCATCTGTGTTTTTGTTTTGCCTCAGCAAGTGGAAGAAAAAGATCAGTGCGTTCATCTCTCACTCCATTAGAAGGATGCGTTTCCGTTTTCATCCAATTAGCTGCTGTAATTTGAAGCTTTGTGCCTGCTGATAAGGTGAGAGCCTGGCAGCAGTAAGGGCCATGGGAAGCTTTCAGAAGGTACACTGAGAGCTGTTACTATGTTTCACTCAAAAGCTCAAGTGTCAAGTTTGTTCGCCCCAGCCTTCTCCTCAAATCCTTATATGTTCACTAGCCATCCATATGTGGTTACTCAGGGAGGTCACAGCGAGGCTTCAGACAGAGGTTCTGCAAGGTCTCAAGGCACATGGACCAAAGCAGCCAGCGGTGAGTTCAAATCTCAGTACAGCTTGTTTTCAGGGGCAAAGGCTTTAAGCAGCTGCCTTCTCTCCCCTGTTTAAAACGTAAGAGTATCTAAACCTAGAAATTTTAATTTGACTCCATTTATTCATATTTCGTAACCTCTTTGATAGTAACAGGACAGAAATAACAAGCAGAAGAAATGAAATCTGTTATTTCTGGAAGCCTGAGAAGACTCCTGTCATTCCCAGCACAGTGGGGTGATGATTTACATAGACAGAAGGGTTAGGAGGCCCTAACACCCCATTTTTATGTCTGTCTGCTCTACCCACAATATGAGTGAAGAACACATACACTTCTTAAAATAAGGCCAGAGAGTCTCTGAAAACTTTGGCCTGAATATGAAAGAGAATCTGCCCCAAATTTTGGAGTTGAATATTTTCTTTTCTAGAATAATCTCCCATTTTTCCCAGGACAACCCCAGCATCAAGAAGCTGTTTGTGAGAAATAACTGCACAAGTAAAAGACATTCCACACAAAGAGAAAATTCAAGGATTTGAACTATTGAGTCAGTGACTTCTGAGAGCAAGGATAGACTTGGTAAACTCGAGAGCTCCGATAATAAACTTGGGGTCTGGCTCTCCCACATTTTACTTCTGTGGTTTCCTCATCCGTAAAATAATTGCTAACACATACCTCTTTTGGTTTTAATATTCTGTGGTTGGTGAGGTAGCATATTTCTATTTAGGATGGGAAAATATTAAGTTTGTATATTGCCATTATTGCTGTTTTATTCATGGCAGACACCTCTAATTAATTGTGAAAACTTTCTGCTGACCTTGGAATTCCAAGGCCCTAGAATCTTTCTCAGCACAGAAGTTCAAGCAGCCACTATCCATCAGATGGAGACAAAACTTAAATGTCATTTCATCTATAATGGACAGAGATGTAGTGACAAGACAGAGGACTAGACAGAGATCTGGTCCTGTGTCTGCTTTTACACTTCTGTGTGACCTTTGAGAAGTCAATGAAATCTTTAAAAATTAAATTTGATAGAGGTTTTTGTGTGACAATAAGTTTTCATTTCTCTGGGATAAATGCCCAGAAGTGCAATTGCTAGGTTATATGGTAGTTGCATATTTAGTGTTTAAAGAAATTGATAAACTTTTTCAGAGTGACTCTAACATTCCCACCAAATAGGTATAAGTGATTCCTTTTTTCTGCATCTTCCTCAACATTTAGTGTTCTCACTATTTTTAATTCTAACCATCCTGATAGGTGTGTAGTGAAATTGCATGGTGATTTTAATTTGCATTTCCCTAGTCACCACTGAAGTTGAACATCTTTTCATGGGCTTTGTTGTTGTCTCTATATCTTCTAGGAAATGTCTCTTCATGTCTTTAGTCCATATTTTAATTGGATTGTTTCCTTTTTTTATCTTTGAGTTTTGATAGTTCTTTATATATTCTAGTTACTAGTCCTTTGTAGGATAAGTAGTTTACAAACATGTTCTCCCACTCTTTAGCTTGCCTTTTTATCATTTTAACAGTCTTTTGCAAACCAAAAGTTTTTGATTTTTAATTTATCATTTTATGACCTTATTTTTAATCATATATTCTTAATGTCTTTCTATTTATTTCTGTCTTTACATTCTTTCAGTAGGGTTTTGTAGTTTTCAGTGTATGCCTTTTGCATCCTTGCTTAAGTTTTTTTGCTAAGTATTTTATTATTTTTTATAATATTATAAATGGAATAATTTTTTTTAGGTTATTCATTGTTACTGTATATAAATACAACTAATTTTTGTGTGATGAATTTCTATCTTGTGACTTTACTGAATTTGTTTATTATTAAATTCTAACAGTTTTTCTATTTATGAAATATTTAGGGTTTTCTGCACATAAAATCATGTCATCTTTGAACATAGATAATTTTACGTCTTCCTTTTTCATTTTTACACTGTTTCTTTCTATTTCTTACCTAATTGCTCCATAAAAACAGACTAAAATTTCCAATATTATGTTGAATAGAGGTGGTAAAAAAAGGCATTCTTGTCTTATTCCTGATCTTACAGGGAAAGCTTTCAGTCTTTCACCACTGAGTACGATGTTAGCTATGGTTTTTTTATAAATGGGTTTTATTATGTTGAGGTGATTTTTCTGCTATTCCTAGTTTGTTGGGTGCTTTTTATCATGAAAGAGTATTGAATTTTATCAGATGCTTTCTCTGCATCAATTGGGACTCCCTCCCCTAATCCTGTTAATGTATTGTGTTACTTTGATTGATATGCATATGTTGAACCATCCTTGCATTCCAGAAATAAATTATCCTTGGTCATGGTATATAATTCTTTCAATGTGCTGTTGAATTCTGTTTGCTAGTATATTGTTGGGGAGTTTTTCAGTATTCACCAGGGATATTGGCCTTTAGTTTTACTTTCTTGTTGTGTCTTTCTCTGGCTTGATATCGGGGTAAGGTTAGCCTTATAGAAGGAATTTGGAGTGTTTCTTTCTCTTCAGTTTTTGAAAGAGTTTAAGAAATATTCGTGTTAACTTTTAAAAACATTTTTGGTAGATTTCACCAATGAGGCCGTCTATTTGGTCTAGGGCTTTTCTTCTTGGGAGGTTTTAATTACTGATTCAATCTCTTTGTTATAGGCCATTATTGGCTGAATTGTATCCCTGCAGAAGTCATGTTGAAGCCCTCATCCCCAATATCTGAGAATGTGACTGTATTTGGAGATAGGGCCTTTAAAGTAGTAAATAACTTAGAAGGGGGTTGTAAGGGTGGGCCCTAGTCCAGTACAGGTCTTTATAAGAAGAGATCAGGGCACACACAGAGATACCACAAAGAAAATACCAAGTAAAGACACAGAAAGAAGTTGACCATCTGCAAGCCAAGGAGAGACTTCAGAAATAAAACCTGCCAACACCTTGATCTTGGACTTGTAGACTTTAGAACTGTGAGAAAATAAATTTCTGTTGTTTAAGCCATCCAATTTATGGTATTTTGTTATGGCAGTCCTAGCAAATTAATATATATATCTATTCAGAGTTTCTGTTTCTTTATGATTCAAAGTCAGCAGGTTGTATATTTCCGAGATTGCATTTATTTCTAGTTATTTGATTTGTTGGTATACAATTTCCATAGTACTCTCTTATACTCCTTTATATTTCTATAAAATAAGTAGTAATGTCTCCTCTTTCATTTTAAAAAAATGTTTTATTCTTTATTGATTTTAGAGAGAGAGGGAGAGAGAGATAGAAACATTGATGAGAGAGAACATCGATTGGCCGCCTCCTGCGTGCCCCCCACTGGCGATAGGGCCCACAACCTGGGCATGTGTCCTGACTGGGAATCGAACTGGCAGCCTCTTGGTGCATGGGTCGACACTCAACCACTGAGCCACACTGGCCGGGTTCCTCTTTCATTTTTTATTTTAGTTTCTTGGTTGTTGACCAGAGCAGAGGGATTATTGTCTAACACTTTTCTGCCTTATGAAGCTGTTCCTTTCCTGGTACTTGGGTATTTTCTAGTTTTCTGCTTCAGCTCCAAGTCTGGTATGCATTAGAAAGACAGGAACCCCAGGGAAGTCTCCATTGTGTCATTTCTTGGGTGTCAAGTTTTCTAGCAGGTCTACCTTCTCACCGTCTTTCAATGTTTATTTTATATACAGTATGAAGGGATTTTAGCTAACCTTTCAAAGGAATATGGAAAGTACTTCTACTCCATCTTCTTGGGCATAGAAATCTCAATTCATTTTTATAGTTACTTGTGAAATGTGGAGACTGGACTAGTTTATCTCTAAAATCCTTCCCTGGTCAGTTGTTTTTTGGACAGATTTTCTGATTTTAAAATGACTATATCCTAATTAAGCAAATAGAGCCACTCTTTCTTTTAGGCAGGTAGTAAATCGATTAAGACTCATTGTCACATCAAACCAAAGGCAGAGGCTTCACCCTCCTCCTCTGCCTTTAGAGGAAACTTAGGTTTCTCCAGAACTTTACATGTTTAGGGGTGGAGTTCAGGAGTTAATTTCTCCCCTTTTCTTTCTCTTTCTCATTGCTGGTAAACAGTGGGCTGACTATTTTTGCTGACCTTCTCTAACATTCTGGTTACCTTATTGTCAAACAGGAGCCTAACTGGCTGGCACCAGGGGTCTGGAGAGAGTGCCTGCACCAGGAGTCTCTCCTCCACACCGTCCTTTCCCCTTTGGCAACTTTGTATCATCTCAGCCCTCTGCCTTGTCCCTACTAACATCCACTGTTGGGTAGGACAACTTGTTTTAGTTCTCTCCTCACATCAGGAATAGGTCTTTTATATTCCACTGTGATTCTATGACTTCATCTGCCATTTGTCCACCTGGTCAAGAGCTGGCATAGACCTTTCTTAGATCGAAATCCCTAGGCTCCCTGATTCCCTCCATGTTATTCTCAAACCTTCCCATTCCACAGATCCAGTGGTGTGCTGTAGCCGGCTCTTACTGGCTCATGTGAGCCAAATGTTAACAGTCTTAGGAATTTTGTGAGCTAGTTGTTAAAAACAACCACTATTAAAAATTAAATTATACAAATTTACAATGAAATAAGTTGTTTAAAAACAAAGATAAAAACATTCAGAATGTATCACTTCCTAATTGTTGTACTCCAGCTTCCTACTACCTGTACTCTTGCAGTGATTTCCGTCTACTGCATCTGTGTGGTACAGAAATAGAATAGTGTGCTCCCGCATGTCTTCCTGACCTCACAGTCAGTGTGGCACATTGCTAGCTCGAAACCGGTCATGGTAACATGGAAGTTGAAAAATGGCACAAATCAGGGCTTGGTTTATTGTTTTGTTGACTATCTAGACTTAAGAAAATGATGGGAAAAATCATTAATGCAGATTAAACTTAAAATTGTGTTATGTCTGTAGCTATTACATTATGCACAGACTGAAAATTGCAGAAATAGTCTTCCAGTGTTCAAAATTATTATCCAGTTCTGCAAAGAAGTCCTCCTCATATGACTAATGAGTGAAGTCCTAAGATGTTTGTGTGTCACTGTTGTCTTATCCATTAATGTGAGCAAATACTTCAACAGTTACAGCAGGACTGCAGTTAACCATCAATGACATGAATGGCTTTTTGCTAAATTGCCTTCTAATCAAGCATTTTTTCATAGGCTGTTTTTGTCAAATATGGTTGAATTGAAATTATAGGTTAGCAACCGGCACAAGAGTTCGGCAAAAATAAGCAAAAGGATTCTGTGAGAATCAATCTCCATAGAGAATTTACAACAAAACATGTTGTACACTTTATTATTTATAAACTATGTGCTGCACACCCTGTATATCAGCAAAATTATATATATTAGGGGGACCGGAAAGTAATGTCGTTTTTTTACATTAAATTCAAACAGATAAATTTTTAACAAGTTTTTATTTTTAATCAATGATGTAATCACCCTCATTATCAACAACCTTTTGCCATCTAGTGTGCAAATTTTCAATGCCGGATCGATAAAAATCAATTGGTTTTTGAGCAAAATATCTGGAGATGGCATTTTGGACATCATCCAAATTTTCAAATTTTTTGCCACTTAGAAAATGTTGTAGCGATCGGAATAAATGGAAATCCGATGGCGCAATATCGGGCAAGTATGCTGGGTGAGGCAATATCTCCCACCCCAATTCATCAATTTTTTCCAGGGTTTGTCTTGCACAGTGCAGTCTTGCATTATCGTGTTGCAGAATAACGCCTTTTCTGGTGACAATCGCTGGGCACTTTTCAATTAAAGATTGATTTACTCGATCCAATTGTTCACAGTAAAGGTCTGCATTCAGTTTGTCCAGGTTTCAGCACTTCAAAATGAATGGCCCCGCGAACACTCCACCAAAAACACAAAAGTGCCTTTTTGGGGTGTAAACCTGGCTTAGCTGTACTTCGTGGCGATTCTTTCAGAGAGAGCCACTGCCTTTTGCATTTTGGATTATCATAGAGAACCCATTTTTCATCTCCAGTGATCCAGTGATCAAAAAACGCTTCTGTATTGTGCCGCTGAAGCAATAAGTTGTGTGTGGTGGACCGGTTAGCTTTGTTTTCTTCAGACAGATTATGCGGGACCCAAACACCTGCTCTGCTTACTGTACCAATCTGCTGCAAATGTTCTTGGATGGTCGACCAAGGTTGGTTAAGAGTGTTCGACAGTTCCTCAATTGTCTGACACGGATTTGCTTCCACTTCCACCCTTAACATGTCATTACTTTAACGACATTACTTTCCGGTCCCCCTAATATTTGCTAATGTATTTTTTCCTAGCAAGCTGCTTGTTAAATATTTATTAGCATACCACTTCTCAGACCCTAATCCTTATCAAGGTATTTCAGACACCTGATTTTAAAATGTTTCTTTCCCAACCAGAAGATGCACTTAAAGCCAAGTCACAACTGCGAAAAAGTTTGTTCCCTTTATTTCCTCAGTGCCTCCTTATAGAAATGTGCTTAAAATGTAATCCATCAATTTGCCAGCAGGTGTCACTGTGGTGTAGCACCACAGTCAGAAGGACTCCAGATTCGAGCTTCCTCTGGAATGGTTGGGGTTGAACTGCTTCCAGTTAAGTTACATTCTGAACATCTCCTGAGGTGTCTTTATGGAATGACATGTCACATCCAGGTTCTCTGAAAACAGGCAGCATGGTAACAGAGGCATAATCTGCTGGTTCTGTTTATTTGCTTGTTTTGTATTTTTAACTCTGTTACTATATGTATGTTCAAAATTTATAGCTGTATATAGCTTTGCTGTTGAAAATGTGGTTCATGGACCAGCATCATAAGCTGTACTTAGAAGCATGTTAGAAATGCAGAATCTCAGGACCTGCCCCAGACCTATGGAATCAGAATTTGCGTTTTAATAAGGTCACCAGGAGATCTTTGTGCACATCCAAGTGTGAGAAGCACTAGTGTAAGTGCCCCATATGTTGGCAGTTACCATGAAGCTAAAAACACAATGGAAAATTAACTTTCAGCCTCACTGGGCAAGAGAATGAAGTTAGGGGGGAAGAGAGGGACACTTGTTGAGAAAGAGGTCTGATATTTTCCTTAGTGAATGTTAGATTGCCTATCCTTTTTTCTTTTCTCTTGGAAAGAAGAAGCTTTCTAGATCTTTTCCTGCATAAGTGGACCCCAGGATACTTTCTCCATTTGTCTCTTGCCACCTCCGTCCCTAACACACTGTATTCAGCCATACTAAATCATTAGCCAATGTGACCTTCTTAAAACTCCAACCCGATTATATCATTTCACTACTTAAAGTGGCTTTCTCTTGCTCTTAGAACATGGACCAAAATCTCTACTATGTTTTACAAGGGCTCCTAAGACCCAGCCCTCTCTCACTTTGTGGTCTTCCTCCTCAGCACCTCTCTCGTTCTTAGACTCGATGCTCAGCTCTGCTGGGCTTTTTGTCTCAAATGCACTCTACTCTCTCTTGATTCTGGGCCTTGGGTTCTGCTGCTTCTCCCTGGAATGTTCTACTCTCTGCCCCAACTCCTCTATTGCCAGACAGATACTTTCTTTAAAGAACTTGGGGAGCCTTTTCTAAACCCCTTATATGCACCAAAGTCCTTCATTATATGATTCTCTGATGCTCGCGTTTTCATTTCATTGTGCTTATCATGTTGGTGATGACTCTATTTTAGATGTGTCTTTTCCCTGGTAGACGATTTCTCTATGAAGGAAGGGAGTATGTCTGCCTTGTTCATTCAAAGACTCTACCACAGCTTTCAACATCATCAGTTGTCTCGTCCTCCATCCCCTATTGCCTTTGATCATTCTGCTTTCATCATTGTCACTCTCACCTCCTCCCCTTACCTTGTCCTCCTTGCTGTCCCCCAGACAGATCAAGTTCCTGTTGCCACAGGTCTTTGGACTAGTTGATCTTTCTGCAAGGGCCCCTTCCTCACTTTTTCCAGAACTTTAAGTCTTTTAGCCCAACCCTAGCCATACTTCTAGAGCCAGACCTAATGGTGGGGGGTTGGTTATTTGTCTTGGTTTAGGTCTTATACTGCATCTGCCTTTCAGTGGATGACTCTGTTGCTCACTGATAAATAGAAAATAGCTGATCTTGTATACATATTACAAAGAAGTGACTCCGTGCAAAAGTCCCCCTCCCTTTTTTTTCTGTTCTGCTTATTTGTTTATTTTGTTGTTTAGATTTAATTGTTGATAGATATGTATTTATTGCCATTTTATTGTTCATATTTTTTATCTTTTTTTCCCCGTCTTCTTAAAGAAGACCCTTTAACATTTCATGTGTTACTGGTGTGATGGTAATGAACTCCATCAGCTTTTTCTTGTCTGGGAAGCTTTTTATATGTCCATCGATTCTAAATGATAGCTTTGCAGGATAGAGTAATCTTGGTTGTAGGTCCTTGCTTTTCATCACTTTGAATATTTCTTGTTGCTTCCTTCTGCCCTGCAAAGTTTCTGTTGAGAGATCAGCTGACAGTCCTATGGGAGCTCCCTTGTAGGTAACTAACTGATTTTTTCTTGCTGTTTTTAAGATTCTCTCTTTGTCTTTAACCACTGGCATTTTAATTATGATGTGTCTTAGTGTGGGCCTCTTTGGGTTCATCTTGTTTGGGACTCTCTGTGCTTCTTGGACTTGTATGTCTATTTTCTTCATCAGGTTAGGGAAGTTTTCTGTCATTTTTTCAAATAGGTTTTCAATTTCTTGCTCAATCTCTTCTTTTTTCAGCAGCCCCATGATGTGAATGTTGGTATGCTTGACGTTGTCCTCGAGGCGCATTACAGTATCTTTATTTTTTGGATTATTTTTTCTTTTCACTGTTCTGGTTGTGTGTGTGTGTGTGTGTGTGTGTGTGTGTTGCTTCTTTATATTCCAAATCGCTGATTTGATTTTCAGCTTCATCTACTCTACTGTTGATTCCCTGAAATTTATTCTTCATTTCAGTTAGTATATCCTTGATTTTTGACTGGTTCTTTTTTATGGTTTCCATATCCTTTTTTATTTTGAAGTTCTCATTAAGTTCATTGAACATCCTTATAATCATTGTTTTGAACTCTGCATCTAGTAGATTGCTTGTGTCCATTCTGTTTAGTTGTTATTCTGGAGTTTTGTTCTGTTCTTTCATTTGGGAAATGTTTCTTTGTCTCCTCATTTTGGCAGCCTCCTTGTGTTTGTTTCTATGTATTGGGTAGAACTGCTATGTCTCCTGGGCTTGGTAGAGTGGCCTTATGTAGTATGTGTTCTGCAGGGTCCAGTGACACAGCTTTCCCTATCACCCAAGCTGGATACTCCAGGTGCATGCCCCCCACCCCACCCCGTGGGCTCTGTACACCCTCTTGTTATAGTTGAACCTTGATTACTGTTAGCATGTCAATGGGAGGGATTTATTCTCAGACTGATTGGCTGCAAGGATTGGCGGCAACCAGCTAACCACCATGGATGATCAGCTGTGCAGGGCCCCACTCCACAGAGCAGGGCTTTACTTCAGTGGGGCTCTGGTGCCTGCTGAGTTTGCTCCTTGAGTGTGTCACTTGTGGAGGTGGTTGGGTAGCGCTTCGACATGGTCTGAAGCTGTCCACTGGGTGCGCTCGCTCTGAGGCCTCCTGGGAGCTGCAAGGTCAGCCCCCACCTGTGTTCTGCCTAGGCCACCCAACATGAGCTACAAAGTGTTCTGAAGATGGTTGTTACTTTTGCTGGGCTTGGAGGTGCCCAGACAAGGCCAGGCTGTGATCCAAGGCCGGCTGCTGCTAGTGCTGGGCCTGGAGCCACTTAGTGAGAGGTATGGGGCACACTGAGGTCAGATACTGCTTGTTTGAGAGACTTTAGGAAAGTCTGAAGCATGAGCCAAGACAGGCCACTTCCATGGTAAAGCCACTGGAAACAGCTTGAGTGGGCTAGAAAGTTAGGTGGGTCAGGGTCTCAGGGAATCACCAGGGCGGGGCAAACAATGTGAACCTGGTTGATGGAGACTCAGGTATGGGACCCTCCTGCTTACTCTGTGGGAGGAGGACTCAGAAAAGAAACAGTGGCCTCCGCCAACACTCCGTCTGGCAGACAGCTGCCTCTCGGCCCTCGCCCTGATGCCAGACAATTCAGTTCCTCCCTGTATGTCTCTAGTTCCTTTCAAGTTGCTGCCCCAGCTTAGGGGGAGTGAGTCCGAGTAAGTCTGTGCATGGGCCTTTTAACAGGAACATCTGGGACTACAGAAGCCCTCCGTCCCACTCAGCCACAATCCCCCTGGTTTTCATAGCCAGAAGTTATAGGGACTTCTCTTCCTGGCACTGGAACCCTGGGTTGGGGGGTGCCTAGTATGGGTCTTGGACCCCTCGCTCCTTAGGGAGACCTCTGCAGCTGAGATATCCCTCCTGATTTTTATTTGCTATATGTGTAGTGGGACCAGTCTCAATGTGGCTTTTTTTTTTAGTTTTAAAAATGTATTTATTGATTTTAGGGAGAGAGAGAGACGTCAATTTGTTGTTCCACTTATTTATGCATTCATTGGTTGATTCTTATATGTGCCCTGTCCAGGGATTGAACCCGCAACCTTGGGGTATCAGAACAATGTTCTAACCAACTGAGCTACCCAGCCAGGGCTGGCTTCTTCTTTATATCTCTAGTTGTAGGACTTCCATTCAACTAGACTTCGGGAAGTTCTAAATGATGGTTGTTCTGTAGTTTATTTGTCAAAAGTCCTTTTTCTGGAACATCTTGTTGTTCAGATTTGCTTCCGCATAAGCTCAGACCCAAAGATGAAGTAGAAGAAATCTCTGTTATCTATGGGAAATATGAGCTGGGCCGAGGGGACTTGGAAAATGGAGGAATTTAATGGTAGTGAGAGTTGTTTGTTACTTTTTAGCTTATCTATTCAAGTCTGAGAAATGGCTAAGGCCCATTCCTTCCTCTAGACCCATGAGTTTACACAAATAATATTATTGATGCAGGGGAGACGCTAACATGAAGTCGAATAATCCAAGTTGTGCTTTTTCTTAACATGAGGGAAAGTTGTTGTGTAGAGAACAAAGGGGTGTCTCCATTCTTTCCTTCATTCAGCTCCCTGCCTACAGAGCACCTGTGCTATGCAAAGTCTCGTGTTTTCTTAAGGCAACTAAAACAGTTAAACACACCAAACCTCAATCCCCTGATGAATTTATCCTTCAAAGCTTGCAAGTTCAACTGTCTGCTCTTGTGAGAAACATTCCCTGATTTATTCCCTATGAAAAATTCCTCACTCTTTCCCTACTTTGATGTGTATCTTTTTATTCACAGTATTTCATTTAACATACAGTTAATTCAATTGCACAAATAAATGTTAAGTGTCTTTCCTCTTCCAGGCAATGTGCTAGGTGATTGAATGATAAATGTGAAAACTCACAGTGCCTTCCCCGTAGGGTTCACAGCTGCTTTGGGAAGTCCACTTGCATGGACAAGATAGAATGAAAACCACAGACTTAGCAACTTGAAGTAGCACGACGTGTCTGGGAAGCAGCACCTGGTTTGGTCTGACTGGAGTGTAGGTTTTAAGGAAGGGAGGAAGAAGGAGCGTGGTGGGAGATGAAGGGAGAGGGAGGCAACAACAATAACATGAATAATATTAACCCCTATTACATTTATTTGCCAGGCACTGAGCAAATACTACAAACAAAGTAGTTCACAATAACTCAGAGATGTTAAGTAACCTGTGCAACAACACACAGCTTGTTAGTGGTATGGCTAGAATTGGACTCAGGTATGGTGTGGTGTGAGAATTTGAATTTTATTTTAAGTAAATCATCAGGTCAACAAGCATTTAATAGGCACCTTCTATGCATGAGATGCTCTTCTAGTTAATGTGCATGTCTGTCTTCCCGACTAGTTTGTGATTTCTTTGAAGGATGAAAATCTTCCTATGTTTATTTTTGTCAGTCCCATATCTAAGAGAGCACTTAGAATGAAGCAACCATTTAAGGAATTGTAGCTCCTTTCCCCCTTTTCCCTCCTTGCCTTCTGTAAAGCAATGCCCCTCTATTTAAGGATTAGAGCTCCCTCTAACACTAAACACAGCATCTTCTCATCCCTTCCCATTAGTGTTAGGTATTTGCTGGTGAGGTGATTTAGAAGGTAAAAAGGGTTGTTATTCTTTTATTTTCTCTTCATGCTTTGGTTAAGTGAATCTTTGGACAGAAAACAACTAAAATGTTCCTTGAAGAGGAAAGACCCATTTGTAAGAAATACCAAGAGGCTAGTGTTATATTGATGGCAGACTGGAAACATATTAAATCTTACAAGAACACCTCATTATGAACACTCATAATTATTGGCTGCCCTCGTTTACTTACGAGTGAAACAAAAATGAGGGGGGTGGGTTGGCTTTTGTTTTTCTGTAGCACTGCTTGTAGCTTTGGGGACTCTTGTGAGGAGTGAGATAATCAGCCTCGGGTTCCCTTTACAGTATCAAGAACTGTGTGATAGAAGTGATAGTTATTGGTCCAGTAGCAGAATGGGAACAAGAAATATTAGGGAAAAGGTAATTCCTAGCTGTCCAGCTCCTCCATAAAGATAACAGCCTCTCTTTTAATAGACATTATGAGATTAGATTTTGTCTAATCCATTGCTTTGCTTTCTGAAAATATACTTAAATATAATAACGTACTCTTGGACCCTCTAAATGTCCTGTATTTCAAATTTTCCCTGAGATAAGCATGACTGATTGATTGTAATACATATTTCCCATCTTTTTTATTCTGAAATATTTATTTCTAAAAATCTCCCGTGCGACTCCTAGAGAAGGGAGAGAGAAGGAGTGGATTGGGAAAGACAAGCCGTGTGATGCGGACATTTCACAGGCAGTGCGTTGCTGGAAAAGCACAGCAGGTGGCCCGAGAGTGCAGTTCCTGGGTGTTGTACACACAGCCTCACGTCTTTGGAAAAGTATATTATATGTACTATTATTTCCAATAGCTTCTCTAGGTATTCCATAAAATACCTATGTGAAATATCAAAATTACCTGAGATATTATGTTAATGAGTGAGTTTAAGACTATGAATAAGAAAGTATGTAGGGGTCTCTATGGATGTATGATGTCTGGCCAGCATTCCTTCCTCAGGGAAATACCCTCTTCCTACTCCCCATATCTCGAGTGTCTCTCTGCCTTTCACTGAGTTCTCCTTTATTTCACAGACTTGAGTGTGGGCACATGACAGAGCAGCCACTGGTACTCTGGGTCTCCCTGGCCATGGTAACTGGTTCATAGTTGGGCAAAGGACTCACCAGGGACCAAAGGTTGTGGCTTTTATTTCTCTGCCAAGGAAGGTCTGGACTGGGGGTAGATTTTTAGATCAGGCTTTACCCAGTGCATGAAGGTGAACAAAACAGACAGGTATCTGTGCCAAAGCTGTTGACTTATGAATTTCCCCCTAAAACAAAAATCTGTGCCCAGAGACCACTCTGGCCACAGCTGCAGGCTTCTTTGTTTTCCATCTCTCTTGCTTTTTACCCCTGTTCTGAGATTTCTGAATAAGTGAGCAGATTTTTGTGCTTACAGACAACACAGAAGAAAAGCCTCCCTGGATTATATCTCAGTGTCTGGCCACGGCATGCTTTCTTTCATAGATGGAGTTAAATGTGGACACAACTGGGCTCAGAGGGAATCTTGTCTCAACTCTGAATCTGTGAGTTCATCGGATGGCACGGGGGTGCTGCTCCTTCTCTGGCAGCCAGCCCTGGAAATTCTGTTTCACCAAAAACAACACAAAAAAAACCAACAGCAACAAAAAAAGACATTGAAGCTGTCTTGAATGAATTTATCAGCTTTGGATCCACCGGAGAGATAAGAGAATAAACCACTACTTTTCCCGGAAAAGAAGAAAAGGCTAAATGAGAAGAGTTATTTATACTTCTGGCTGTCACCTTGAGCGGGCAGTTAAGATTGCCCTATTGAGTGGCCTCTGCTTATTAATAGAAGACGTGAAGAAAGAAAAATGGAGTTAATGTTGCAATGAAGACATGACAGAGCCTCTGGTTTCCAGGATCAGCCTGAAATGAATTAAAGCCAAATTATACCAACAAATCTGTCATGCTGCCCTGAAAACAGGAAGTCTAGGCTGGGCCAACAGGAATTAGTCACAGCACATGCTGGCAAACCCTACCAGACCAAGGAAAGAAAAATGTGCTTCATCTGCAAAAATTAACTTTTGGAATTTGTACAGTGTTTTCCATTACCCACTTTCTTTTCTCCAAAGGCCAGTCATCAAATATACTTGGCTTACTTCTGCTTCTGCCGCACCATTAAGTGTATGAATTTGTATGCGAAATGGAACCTGAACTTGCTGTGTGCCCTTGGATAAGTGACCTCATCTTTCTGGACCTGAGCTTTGTCTTCTGGAAAATGAGGTTGGCATCGCATGGTCCTGGGACTTGAGTGTTCACGGGGATTAGGAAATAATGTATCAGACCTTTATTGTGTACCCACACAGTGCTCAGCGCTGAGAAATGGTGAAACAAAATGAAGACGATAAAGTCTTGTAAAGAGTTACCACGGTCTTCAGGGAGAAATATAGAAAGAGGGAAAAGGCCAACAGAGGTGGACGTATATATTAGGCACTTAGCAGTAGGTGAGAATGGGTTTTTGTCTACCCCAGAACTGTAGTCAAGGCACAAAGCAGAGAAAGGCCCTGCACACACTACATTCCGGTTGAGCCAGTGAGGCCTGCACTACCTCCATCGGGCTCATGGGGGGGCCAGCGCTGTGCTGGCTCTGGTCGCCTGCCCCGTCAGTGAGGGCGATAGGAAGGGGGGTCTGGGCTGAGTGAGTAGCGTGTGCTCCAGGTGAGAGACGGCTGCCTCACTGCCCTGCAGCCCGAGGAGGAGAGGTCTAGAGCATTTCCTGTAAGCCCGGCAGCAACTCGGAGAGGTGGAGCTGGGCATCTCGTTCTGCGCCGGGCGTGTGCTGAGCACTGAGCTGCTCCTGCACGGTGAACGCTCTCAGGGTTGCTGGAGGTTGAAACCCCAGGGCAGCACTTACAGTTTCCTTCTCAGTCCCAGAGTCTCACAGGTTGGGAGATACACTTGAACAAGAGAGTTTAAATCTAGACATTTCTGAGGATGAAAGGTCGCTGCAGCGGCCATGTTAACACCCTTGGAAGGACTGTAGTATAAAGTGAATGGGGAAGAGATGGGACAGTGGTCCCTTATCCCAGTTCTTCCTCGGCCTTGGAGGGTACAGGAGAGGACTCTGGCTGTCCAGGTGGCTCTAGCTGAAGAGTACCAGGTTTGACTGAGAAGCAGCAGCTGTGGGCTTGCCTAGGGAGCCCCTGCAGCCACCATGCACACTGCCGGACCCAGAGAAGCAGCTGGGCTGTGCAGAGATGGTGGCAGCCTTCTGGGAGAGGTCCTCGGTCACAGAGGGTGCTAGGTTAAAGCCAGACTCTCTCTAAGAACACCATTCACACCACTTACTTGGAAGCCACCAGCATTGGTTGGAACTGAACTGGACCCGAGTGAGTTCAGGGAGAGACCCTTACCCTGCAAGGAGACCTTGCCTCCACCAGAGGAACATAAGGCTAGAAGAAGAAGGAGCCAGTGTCTTAGATCCAGATTCCGAGACTTTTTGGTATCTAACAGGTCCTGGAAATTCATTGACTCTGCTTCGTGCTGTGAAGGGAGCTATTGCCCCAAGGGAAAGAAGGAATCAACATAGCTCAGTTGAAGGTAGTTACTGGAGTAAAAATCGCAAGTTTCCTATTTATATCTCAGTAAGCATAGAAACTAAAAATTAAGTTAAATTATCAGGATGGTGAGACTCTCTCTGCTTGGGAACATTCCAGGCCCCATTTACTTTAGGACAAATCATAATTGACGAGTGCTAGGGGCAAGCAGAGCAAGGCCCGATAAATGAGAGGTTGACTGCTATTCTAATGAGGCAATAGTTGAATTGGGGATGAGGAATATAAGAGAAAAAGGGTGATCTTTCTGGATACAAGGACCAGAATCAACAAGACACAGACAGTGAAGAGCATGAGTAGTTGACTGTGGTTGGAACAGAGAACGGAAGATGGGAGGTGTGGGAACTAGGGTAGGATTCAAGACCTTCCCAGTTTGGCCCAACCCACCTTTTCAACTTTAAGGATTGTGGACTTTATCCTTGTGGGCAATAAAAAGCCCTTTGAAGTGTTGGAGAACATATTTTAGAATATTTTAAAGATATTATTCTCACAATATTATGGAAGGAGAGTTAGAGGAAGGAGAGACCACAGAAAGGGTGAGCCTCAGCAGGATTTTTGCAATAGTTCAGTTGAGAAGTAATGAGTGTCTGAGACAGAACATGACAATGGGAATGAAGATCAGGCCCAGCTCTGAGAGTTATTTGAAAGTGACTGGATGATGGTAAGAGCTGAGTAAGAAGGAGTCAAATATGACTTCCAGCTTGATGTATTAAGTAGGTGATCGTGTTATGAAGCATGAGAAGGAAGACATTTGTGGGAGAAGAAGGAGGGAGGGAAAGTAATAATAACCAACATTTATTAAGCATCCACTGTGCACCAGCATTTTTTCCAAGTGGCTTACACATAGTAAGTCCTTTCATCCTTAGCACAACCTTATGCATAGGTACTATTAGGATCGCCATTTTACAGATGAGCCCAGATAACAAATTTGGCTTCACGTGTGTTGAATTTGAGGTGCTCGTTTGATAATCAGACAGATGTACAACAGGGTTTTAGAAATCTCCATCTTGAATTTAGGAGGAGAGTTTTGGCTGGATACTTGAGAGCATCCCATAGATAGTAATCCTTGCATCCTGAAAGCGTCTTGTAACACCGAGACAGACCCCGTGAAGCTGGAACTCCACCACTGACAGAACAGGGAGGAGAGGCATGTGGCAGAGATGGCTAGTGGATCACCGTAATCCATATTCTGTTCTTCCCAGGCACCCAGTTAGGCGACATCGCTCAGCCTCCTGGCAGCTGGGTGTGGCTGGCTGATTTCTAGCTACACTGGTGTGAGCAGAAGCGATGTGGCCATAGTCCATGCAACTTTGTACCTGGGTTTTTTCACACTCTTTTCCCTTCCAACTGACTGAGATGGAGAGCTCCAGGGGGACTATCCTATGTTGTTGACAAAGCCTCCATCGGCCTGGGTCTCTGAGTACCTGTGTAGGGCAGAGCATGTCTCTCATCACCACCAATCCTGAGGATCTGAAGTTGCCCCGGGCCCTTAGGTGAGCAAGAAATACATGTCAGTTGTACTTGAATCATTATATACTCCTGAGTCTACTTGTTACAGCAGTTACATACCTTAACCAAAGCAGACAGACCTACAAAAGACAGTAAGAAGCATGAAAAAGGGACGAGGCCTCATCTATGCAGTTACATCTTATGTAGAATTCATATTTTTTTCATGAGGGAATGTATGCTTAGGTTAGATTTGTGGAATAAGTCAATAAAGTGACTTCACTTACTATACAATTTCTTATAAAACAGGTGGAGATCTAAATCCTGGGGTGACTTTTAAAAAATTGTTTCCCCCAAATCCCTTCTCAAACTCCTGGTTTGGGGTCTGCTGTAACTTGAGTTAGGAGTAAGTCCAGAGTGAAACTCCTATCACATACTGCAGGGACAGCTCATTGCTGACTTTAAGGCATCTGACTTGCATATGCTCTGCTCTGTGCAATATATCAGGGTTCCCTTTCTCTGCAGGCACAGCACAAAGTGAAGGTCAATCAGCACATAATTGTAAGAACATTGCTGTGTTGAAAGCAGACTTCATTACCCTTCGTGAGTGCTACCTAATATTGACTAAGGCATCATAAAGAGAAAAAAGCTTAATGCATCCTGCATATTTTGCAATGCAGTGTACTGTGATTACTGCAGAGGATGTATTAGAACTTGGGTTGAAAATAAAGTACCTTTCCAATAGCATTTTGCACAGTAATATTGTAATGGGATTCACAGATTCAAAGCACACTGTTCAAAACATTAGGACATACATTTCAGACATGTTTTAGGGCCAGCTGCTGAATCATGGTTCAGACACATGCCTACTGCAAATTCCAGCTCAAGCCACCTGCAACTTTGAACTCTGTGTATGCAAGCATGTGTGTATGTGTGTATTCATGTGTGTGTGCATGCATGCACTCCCCTTTGAGCAGGAGAAGCACAGAGTTTGCACAGGTAAATGAAATGCCCAAAGGGACCACTAAATAGGCCTGACCCACTTGTAAAATTTCCATCCTCAGCATTAAGACAAGCATGGGTGGCAAAATGATTAATTGTCATTTAAACAAAATAAATCCCCTCATATCTGAAAGTCCCACCTTGGAAACAAGACCTAATTCACTGAGGTCCAAAGGAGAAAAGAAGGAATTCAATGCACCCTCCCTTCATCATACATCTCTGAGAGAAAGCCAGTCTCATAAATTTCACATCAACTTAGTTTGGCCTCTAAACCAAATCTGCCTTAATGCTATTTGTAGATATAGATTGCTGTCTTTTTCATTACCGTTATCAAATGATGCATTTGCGGCTCAGCTCTGAGCTCCTTGACCCATTAAGTGGATTAGATTGCCTGTTGCCTTTGTCCTTTTGGCTTTTGCTTTATCCTCAAATATTCTACCCCTCTGTACTGTGTATATAATATGCATACATTATTATGTATGGCACACACATACACATGCCTCCAATCCTAATTAGCCCAATGACCCCAGCCCTTCTGGTTTTTAAGAGGACTGTGTTCAAATCTCTTATCGGAGTCATCAATCCTTTCCTGTAGCAGCAGTAGCAACAGCAGCTGAAATCCTCTGAGATATGGCATGTCACAAGCCCAGCTCAGGGCTCCTTGTAGAGCTACACTCAGCAAATTGAAGATCATGCTCCCTATTAAGCTCCTGGCTGTTGCATCATGGTAGATTCATTTTCAGTAGCAGCGTAGGCCCCCACCCTGTCTCTGTCTTGTGCATGGTAATCACTACTCCAGCCCATAGGAGCTGCTGCTGAAAAAAATGGGCTCAGGACATGTCTTGATGGTGTTATTAACCTGAAAATAGGCTTTTGCACATTTGGGGAAAAGTTAAGGGAGAAAAATAAAAGAGCGATACAAAGACCAAGGGTTCAGTCTTGATTCTTGAAGCCAAAAGATAGCCATCAAGGTTTACTGTAGACACAATCAGCCTCCATGGTTGGCTAATAGTTATTGATGGTTCACTGCGTGTGTATTCTATACTATGCTGGGTATTGGGGATGCAGTTGTGAGCAAGACAGGTGCCCTCAGCAGCAGCTAATAAAGGAGACCTCGGACACATCGTTAAACAAGTAATCTTAGTAAATGCTACTGTATGTTCATTTTTTTATTTGAGCATTGAGAAGGAACCCCTAATGTGTTCTAGGGTAAAGGGAGCTCTAGACCCAATTCCAATGTGTGTATGTGAGTGGGGGAGGGGCGTTCCTCACCCACCATCATACAATTCTTGGACACTAGCCAGGTGTCCTACAATTCAACTAAATTCTGACACTATCTATTCAGACACAGCATCAGATCCCGAAAGTTAAGGGCTCAGTTCCCTGACACTGCCCCCACTACCGTCAGTTGCAGATTGCAAGTTCAGGATGTCACCTGTGCTTCTAACTGATAGCTATAGATCACGGGTTCTAATAACTGCCTCCTAGGTTCAGTTAATTTGGTAGAGGTGCTCATGGAACTCAGAGAACATTTTACTTACTAGATCATCAGTTTATTATAAAAGGATAGAACTCAGAAACAGCCAGGTGAAAGAAATACATAGGACAGGTAGGAGTAAAGGGCACAGGGCTTCCATGTTCTCTCTGGGCACCATTACTATCCTCGAGTCTCCAAGGGTTCACGAACTAGAAGCTCTCTGAACCCCATTCTTTTAGGTTTTTATGGAGGTTTCATCACAAAGACATGAATGATAAAATTAATTGGCCATCAATAGATGAGTGGATAAAAAAAGCTGTGGTACATATACACAATGGAATACTATGCAGCTGTAAGAAAGAAAGATCTCTTATCCTTTGAGACGACATGGAGGGACCTGGAGAGTATTACGCTAAGTGAAATAAGCCAATCAGAGAAAGACAAATACCACATGACCTCACTTATTTGTGGAATATAATGAACAAAATAAGTTGATGAACAAAATAGACTCAGAGACATAGAAAGAAGTAGGGTTCAGACTGACAAACCCCAGAGGAGGGGTCGGGGGGGGGAGGAAAGAGTTAAACCAAAGAGCTTATATGCATATATGTATAACCAATGGACATAGACAACAATGCTGTGAGAGGGGATGGCAGGATCGGGAAGAGGGTGTGGGGGGGGGATGAGAAACATCTGTAACAAAAATAAATTAATTAATACAAAAATTAATTGGCCATTAGTGATTCATTCAACCTCAGCCCCTCTTCCCTCCCTGGAGGTCAGGGGGATAGGAATGAAAAGTCCAACAACCTAATCACCTGGTTGGCTGTCCTGGCAACAGGTCCCCATTCTTCTTTGTGTTCCAAAGGTCACCTCATTAACATAGCAAAAGACACCTTGATCTCTCTCATCAGAAAATTACAAGGGTTTTAGGAGCTCTGTACCAGAAACAGTATGAAAACCAAGTATATATTTCTTATTATAAATGACAATATCACATAGGGAAATCAAGGAAAGCCACTTTGAGAAAGTCACATATGGGCTGAGATGTGGTAAAGTGGTGGGACCTCCAGCAGAGCTCTTTGTTTTGGGACGGTAGTAAAGAACACTTGTGGCTTGTCTCCAGATGGCAATTCCTTTCCTCATTCACAGGCATGCCACTCTCCCATCGAGAAGTAGAGTCTGTGTCCTTCCCCTTGAGTTTGGGCTGGCCTTAGTGACCTGACTTGATAATGTAACATGGCAGAAGTGCTGTTCTGGAACTCTTAAGAACCTCTTTGGGGAAATCCAGTGACCAAGTAAGAAGTCCAGCTACTCTGAGACCACCCTGCTGTGAGAAGCCAAAGTCATGTGAAGATATGCTGTGGAGGGAGAGAGACTGAGAGAGAAAGAGACACCAAGTACTACCATGGCCCCAGATGTGAGTAAATAAGCCATCTTGGACATGATCCAACCGCCCCAGCTGCTCCAGCTGATGCCAAACATACAAGAGCATCTCGTTTCTGTCTTTATATAGCCCCCTCCCCTGGAATCTAGGCTGCTGCTGTGACTCATTGTTGGCCAATAAAAAGTAGCAGAAGTTGCGCTGTATGATTTCTGAGCCTAGAAGCCTTGAAGCTTTTACTTGGGCCTCTTAAAACACTTGTTTGACTCTCCCTCTTGAAATCCAGCTGCCATGCTGTAGGAAGCCCAAGCCCTGTTGAGGCCACCCATTTGAAGTTCCAGGTAAGCTCTCAGTCTATAGCCAGCATTAACTGCCAGCCACATGAGTGAGCATTTTGTTCTTCAGCTCAGTCAAGGTTCAGGTGGCTACTCACCAATCTGATATAAGAGATCCCCAGAACCATGAAAGGTAAAAATAGTTGTTGTTTTAAGCTATTATGTTTTGGGGTGGTATATTGTGTGGCAGTAGATACCCGGAAGAGAAACCATCTCAACTAGTGTTTAATTTGGAAGAATTCATTATAAAACCTAATGTTGCAGAAGAATTTAGACTGAGTCAACCCAAAAACATTTGAAAAATTTAAATGTAATATGCCAAGTACTAAAAGGCAAATAAACTACTTTAGGTTAGTAAGAAATCATTTGCAAATTGTCTCATTATCATTGATCATGATCTTATTTTGATCTATTTCTCTTTGGGTTATATTCTCTCCTTAAGTCATTTTGAGAAGTGAAGATGTTGAATCTAGTAGAAGGAAGGGTATAATTCCACCTCTAGATACAAAAATGTATATCAGATGCCTCCTTTTCATATATGTTAGCAATCAAAAACATCAGTCAATCCAACAACACATAAAAGTTTAATGATCCTTTATATATGACAAATACAGTCCCTGTTCTTAGGTACCCTAAGCATTTCCTAATACACTCTTTCTAGGCAGTGGGTGGGAAAACACAGAGCTCTGAACAGAGCTCATCCCAGTGTCCAGCAAACAGCAGCTCCTTAGTAACTGTTGAATGAATCACATGGGAATTCAGTACCAAGTGCTGGTTACCAACTCAAGTCCAGGTGCAGCTGTTGAAAAATGATGTATGCCACAGGGCCTGCCTGCAAGTCTGAAAGTTCTTCAATCAGTGTCAGGATCAGGGAGGCCAGAATTGAGAATGTTTGAGGTATAGGTACATATGTCCATATGTGTTTGTACACATAAATATATGTATGTACATATGTGTATAATCTTCCCTCTCCTTTCAGTTTGTGCAAGGTAATATGTTAGACATTGTAGGGCTTCTATAAACATCTTTTCCTAGCCTGCATGTCCAAGATTCTGAATTATTCAATCCTCCTCCCCCTTTTTTAAGATTGAAAGAAATAGTATGCTGTGCAGTAGTTAAAACTTCAGAAGGAAAGATCCTCAATAAATACAAAACAGCATGAAATAAAATAAACCTAAACACTTTTCCGCACCACAGAATTCTTATATGGAAGCTCAGACATAGAGACGTAAGAGCAGTTCCAAAGCATCATTAACAGGGTATTTACGCTGACAGTGTCAAAAGACGCACCTCCTCAACTCATTTCATACTTTGCCTGGAATTCCACCATGAAAGGCAGTTTTTGGGGACTAGCATTGTATTCATAAGACATTTGTTTGCAAACATATTACACTAAAGGAGTAATCTAACCACTGAAAAACCAACAGGCAACAAGATCATGAATACATGGGAGGCAACTGAAGTGGGGCTCAAGGATGGGGAGGTGAGGCTGGAAACATCTGGGGAAATGAAAACTGGCTGGGAACTCAAGTCTGGGGCTCTGGGTGCTGAGACAGAATGATGAGAGGAGGAAGACAGTGAGCCCCTGAATTGGACAGAATAATTATAGTGAATCCCTCAAGCTAGGAGCATAAGACAGTGGGGAGGGAATGGTGGAAAAAAAATAGGGAGAGAACGGGGATTCATTGCTATACTTTAATCTGTGTCACTTTTTCTCATATTCACAAATATGCCTCATTTTTGCTTCAGTGAAACAGTTTTCAAGCCCCACTAGACCTTTCTATTTTCACTTACCGTCCATAGCTGTCACCTCAGGGATGAGATGCTTCCCCTTAGTAGCCATGATCGCTCTGTGCTTACCAAGGCAAAGCAGAGATGATGGAAACTAGGCATGCATAGAGAACCTTTGAACTCTCTCCTGACCTCATGATTGCCACCAGCTTCAGAGAAGGCAAAGCGACTTGTCAAGCTCAGGTCAAAGGGTTCTCCATTCATACAGAACCTCTCTGATCCCCATAATGACCCAGATCACACAGTAAGTAGTAGGTTGGTGACAGGAGATAGAGGATGAAAAAGCTTGCACTCCTAACATCACCTGCCCCTTAGCGCTGGCTATGCTTCCACGTAGATCTGTGTGTTCTTGACATTTGGCAGCTAAGATAATCAACTTCTGCACAGCTAGATACTATCAGGAAAAACCAAGATTGCATGAAAACTGATAATCTCATCTCTGTCTAACTATAACAATATATGTTACTTTAAAGGAGATGTCCCTGGACTTAAATGACCCCCCATAAAGGCAGTATCAAAGGGAAGAAGGAAACGTATTTGTTAGGATTTTTTTGTTTGCAGTGACAAGTTCCTAGTGAGCTTAAAGAAGAAAAGAGGACTTATTCTTCAGATGCCAGTGGGTGTCAGGAATCCAAGATCAGGGGTGCAGACCCCAGGAGCAGCTGGAATGAGCTATAAAGCTCATCACAACCACCCCTGCCATCCTTTTTCATTGGTTTCTTCCAGTTTCTCATGTTTGTCTTCACATTGACTGCCTCGTTTTCTCCTGAAAGCAAGGCAGGAAACATAGTCACGAAGTGCTCTGAGCTTTAGTGCCTAACTTGTAGGCAATGGAAAGATATTAGCTTTAAGTTTTTGCCTCAAGTCCAAAAATTGTATGAAGGGGCTCTGATTGGCTTACATCAGATCAGGGGTCACGACTGGACCAATCAGCCTGGGGCTGGAGTCGCACAGTGTGAAATGGCTGTTCCCAAGGAAACTGTATGAATGATGGCTGTGGGAGGAGAAGCGAGAGAATGGGAGGGTACAGCCACCAGAAAAACCAAAGAGCTGGGCAGGCTGACGATATAGCCAGCTGAGAAAGGCAGACCTAAATGGTGATGTGGGTATAACATGGCTGCTAAGAGACCATTTCTACAAAAACTGTGCCCCCAAATCCTGTGTAAGTATCCCTCATTAAAGCATCATAACAGAGACCCTCATTTGGTCGTGACCGAGGCTTCACCGAAGTGTTTCCCCACAGATCTCTCTCTTACGTGTCCATACTTCATAGTTTCACCTGCTGTCTCAGCACGGCATCTGAGGAGGGCATGAGGCCACGGTCCCCTCACCCTCCGGCCTCTTCTTTGTGACCATCATTGTGCCCTTGACCTGCCAATCAGCCTCCCTGGGACTGAGGGGAAGTGTGGGAATGGTGGCCCAAAGAGCCACTCTTGCTGGTAGCCATGCTGCCGATCTGCCTGGATGTTTCATCACCCATGGAAACCATTTGTTTCAGCAATTAAGAATTTGGATACAGGGCATTTCCAGGGATTAATGACCAGGTGGTTAAAACTGACTGCTTACAGCCTTGTCAAGGGCTGTTTATCAGCAGGAAATAACCTGCTTCAAGGTGACTGATGGTATTGACTTGGAAAATTAGATGAACAAGGGCATATGTTCGCGTGGAGTGATTCAAGGAAGACAGTGCAGTAAAAGCATTTCTTAGGCAAGACTAGTTTCTGGATTAGCTACCAGAAGCCCGTTGCCCTTGGTTTTACACACTTAAAGTAAATCTCTTCTTTATGAACTCTTTTCTTTAAGTGTACTGTCAAGGGCTGGAATGATGAAACAAGAAAAATATCTACGTCACTGTTGCACAGATATCAAATCCTAAGGATCAGCAGGAATATTAAGTTGTATGATGCAGTGGGAAGAATAACAGATCCAACGTTGGGACCAAGGCTCTGTACCTGACTCTGTCATTGCTTACCTTTGTGACATGGACAAGTCCCTGCACTTCTGAGTTTATTCATGTGTAAAGTGGGGCATGCGGAAGGGGTGATTCTAGCTCTGTCACTTTACAAGGATGGCTGCAGAATACTGTCATCAAGCACCAGGAGGAAATCTGAGGCAGTCAGAAACAGGATGTTGTACTTGTGTAATGCTGTTTTTTCCAAGGCGGTCAAAGACGTCTGCACACACCAGTGACACGGACTACTTGGCAACATACTTTCAGGACTGAGTGAGTTGCCTGTGAAACATCCGCGCTTCCCGCTCTTGTTAATCTGGTCTCAGTGCCTGAGGTGCCCACTCTCTTAATGCCCTTCCACTGGGCTTGTCCACAGAAAGCCCTTGCTGTTAACAAATCACAAAGGGTAACCCATAAGCCTATAACCATTGGGAAAGTTTTACTTCATGGATGCCAGATTTTTGGAAGAGGGTTCTAAATAATGGATGGGGGGTTGGTAAAGGGAGTCGACGTTGGTGAGGATATCATAGAATGGGGCTCCAGGAAGCTCACGGGGCTGGAAGGGAACGGTAGCCTGTGCCTAGTGAAACCTGGACAGCCCGGGCAAGAGAAATGGCCCCTTGTTAGAAAAGGTAAGTCAGGAGCCAAAGTCTCTTTGTAGCATTAGGATGATGAAATTCTCTTCTTCAAAAACAATCTGCCCTGGCTGGGTGGCTTAGCTGGTTGGAGCGTCATCCTGTACACCAAAAGGTTGCAGGTTTGATTCCCAATCAGGGCACATACCTAGGTGGTGGGTTCAATTGTTGGTCGGGGCACAAACAAAAGGCAACCAATTGATGTTTCTCTCTCACATCTCTCTCTTCCCCTTCCTCTCTCTCTAAAAATCAATAATAACAACAACAAAAGGGGTGAGGATTAAAAAACAAAACCATCTTCTCCAACCAAGTATGCACCTTGCATTCTGTGCATCCAAAGCTATACATTCCATAGGCATTTTGCAGTGCACGATGAACACTTCACTCACCTGGATTCCACAACAGCTCTGTGAAGAAGGTGTTATTTCCATTTGGCAGATGAGAAAGTTGAGGCTTATTTAGAATAAATAACATTGACAAGGCCACGCAGTTGAGTTCGGATACAATTCATTGTCTGTCTGAGCCCAGAACCTGTTATGTCACACTGTTTCTCCTGGGGAGAGCACCGCACAGATAATCTGCTTCCAAATAATTGGGAGTGAACTATGAATTTATGTATTTAATTTTAGCCCCAAAAGGAAGCTAACACTTACATGGTGTTCACTATGTGCCAGTTACTGTCCCAAGTGCTTCCCACATGGAACTCATTTAGTGATTACAATGTGTCTCAGACACAGCTATTATTATTACCTCTGTTTTATGGAGGGGAAAGGGAGTCACGGAGCAGTTGAGCAACAGGCAGATTCCACAGCCAGTGACTGGTGGATTTAAACCCTCATGGCAGCAAGAATAAACTCTATCTTAGTGCCTCTTTGGATGATTTGTCCTTGTTGATTTTGGAAGGTAAAGAATAAAAAAACACCACCACCTTGGGATTGGGTGTGAGAGCATTTTAATCTCCATACTACATGGTTTAATTTTCACGAGGGGGGAGCAGTGCAGTGAGAAGAGAATATGAATTTTCTTTGTGACCCCACCCTCAGCTGGAGAGGCTGCAGGGCAGGAACACAGCCCGCTCTTGCTCAGAAACAGTGGGATTCACCTCTGGCAAGGGAAGTAAAGGACAGAAACATAAGCTGCCATCGATTGATTTCTTTTTAAACATTGGGGGTGGGGGGAGGATAGGCAGATGACAACTCAGCACTTTAAAGCTTTTCAGGTTGGGATGGTGTTAATCAAATCTCTAGGATAAAGTAGGCAGAGTTAGAGGGGGCAGAAGAGGATACGTAGAGGTCATTATGTGCGGTGTCCCGAGTGCCACAGCTTCTGCACTCACTGGTTCAATTCTCCTCAAAGCTTGGAATCAAGAGAGAGGAGAATACACAGAGTGGAAGGAGCCTGGGGCTGAGAAGTTGGGGACATAAAAATGTATTAGCACTCTTACTGATTCCAGGTTCTGTGTGAGTCAACAGTGCAATATGGTTACAGAAAAAGTGGGCACAATTGTGTTTGCACCATCAGATATAAAGTGTGCAGAATAAAGAATGTCAGAGGTGACGGTCCCATTTTATTGTGTTGGTTAGAGCCTACCTGGAATAGGGTATCCGTTCTGGGAGCCATATTCAGACAGAGTACTGCTGAAGCAGAGACCCCAGAATGCTTGCGATCATTAGCCCCAAAGACAAGGAAGGATTATGACTGAAGAGGGCCTAAGGCTGGAAAAGAAGCTGTTTCAAGGAGAGGAGAAAAAGGTGTGGATCTTAGGCACTGGAGAATGACACTTCCTAGAAAGTCAGAAGGAAAAACCTATTGCCATTCAGAACAACAAATAGAGTTTGTGCAACCAAGTAGTCTTGGTAGTTGCATTTTGCTATAATAACCAGAAGCTGGTTTTTCCTGATTACCCTTTGAAAATTGCACTTCCACCTGACCCTTTTCTTTATCCCATCTCCCTACTGAATTTTCCTCTGTAGTCTTTATGAACACCTGACATGCTTTATTCGATTATTTATGATCTTCACCTACTAGAAATTATACTCACAGGAGTATTCATTGTACATTTTCTCCTGTTATATTCCCAGTGCCTAGAATTGTGCCTAACACAAAGTAGTTAACTGAGTGGATGGATGGATGAATGAATGAATGAACGAATGAACGAACGAATAAAATAGCAGCAGCAGAGACAGTGAGATACTGAGGAGACGGGGAGATATGTATGTCCCACTGCCTAGAAGCCCAGATGACTCTGACCAAGAGAGATTGTGACTGTTCTTGTCAGGTGGGGATTGAATTAGATGATCATTTCTAAACTAGTAATTTTATGAAACTTCAGGGAGATGGAGGGAAAGGATGGAAATAGTTTTCTGAGAATTTGATATAAGGTTTGGCTCTGGATAGAATGAACTCTAAATGAAACTTAAAGTTTTTCAATTACAGAGGAGCTAACAATCTGAGTGGAAAAGGGGCTCTCTAGACTATTATAAACTTTCCTAGTTTTGGCAGTCTTTGGTGCCAGGAGAGATTTTGAGAAACTTTATTTGGAATTATAAAAACCCATGTAACTGTTAGTAGAACTAGCCCATCATGGCTGAAAGCTAAAGATAGAGAAAGACAGGTGGTATGAAGTAGGATAGGGCTTGTGTTCTCTCTGAAGGCTTCTGGGAGAGTCCTTCTTTGCTTCTTCATGCTTCTGGTGGTTGCTGGCAATCCTCAGCGTTCCTTGGTTTGTACACACATCACTCCAATCATTTTCTGCCTCTGTAGTCACATGGTGTTCTCTTGTGTCACAGGTGTCTTCCATCTCTGTGTCCAAATTTTTCATTTCTTAGGAGGACACCTGTCATTGGATCAGGGCCCCACCTAATCCTGTATGACCTCATTTTAACTTGATTATACAAAGACCCTATTTTGAAATAAGTTCACATTCACAGGTTCTGGGAGTTAGAACATAAACATGTCTTTTTGGGGGGGGGCATAACTCTACTCACTACAAAAATGTATCAGAAACCTAAGATTGGGCATTTGAAGCCTGAATGAACCAATTTTTCCTAGAAAATCAAACCTCGACTCCCATCCTGACACTCACCCTGAGGGTGCCTCCCACCTTTTGGGGATGTGTGTGTATCAGGAATAGAGACCCTCATACTTGCTCCCTTCCATGTTTAGAAATTGCAGGAGAGTACACTCTCTCAAATGTTTTTAAAAAATTTCTTTTATAAAATTATTGATTGATCAATTTTAGAGAGAGGTAGGGAGAAACAGAGAGAGAGAGAAACATTTAATTTCAAATTTTTGCTTGGGTCTTGAATAGCTAAGGTAAGGCTCTCAAGGGGCAGATTTCTCTATGATAGAATTGCAGTTAATATTATTGTTGCTTCCCTTTGCTGAGAAACTAATGATGGTGTTTCCTCTCCCGTGCCAGTGATCAGTTCAGGTTTAAGCCAATTTGAACCAATATGATTTATTTATTCCTCACTCATCCAACAAATAGCTGTTGAGTTTCTGTTACAGGCCAGATACCTCTAAACCGTGGCTTAAACTGCTCTACACATACGATTGTGACCTCTGTTACTCACTTCTGAAGTTTATTAATGACAAAAAATATATGTATCTAAAAGAACACGGAGAAAAATAGAAGTTTGTCCAGAAAATGGGAATATGCTGATAACTTTCAACTGGCGCACAGAAAGTCTTCATCACTGCTCTGAAGGTGCTGAGGATACAGGAGCAAAGGCAGAGAATGGCCGCATTTGAAATTTCTGCAGAGAAAAGCCCGGGTCCCGCTCCCATTGGGTGTGAGCGAGGATATGTTGTTGCAATTGCTGACTCTGAGGGTACCAGCTCTACGATGAAGCTATTGCTTTGTTCAACGGCAGAGGGAAAGAGCTCACATCTCTGATGACATTGTTGAGGAACTGAACTAACCAAACCTTATATTAGGACATTGTTTTCAATGAGAAAATAAATTTTGAAAATGAAAGCCCTGAGAGAATAAACGGGTGGCCCCACTCCACGTAGCAATATTCTGCCTTTACTATGGGTTGTTGTAAGAGAGTTGATTGTGGCATTAAAAAAAAAGATATTTGGTTAGAGGAGAGCATGGCGTGGACAGGGAACAGTGAGAACTGAGTTGTGTCTTCAAGGAAATCACATGTCAACTGCTTATTGTGTGTGTGTGTGTGTGTGTGTGTGTGTGTGTGTGTGTGTGTGGTTGAGCTTTTTCTATAAAGCACACAATTTAAAAACCTCTCCCTTCTTTTATAGTAATCCTTTTCAGTTACCTTCAATGCAGTAAAATCTCAACAGCCTTGAGCCATGTGGTGGAATCCTGGGGAGCAGAAAGAGGAGGGTGTAAGCAGTGTGGCCAGCTCCCAGTCACCGCTGGCTGGTGCACATGAGGAGACACCCCATCAGGAAGGTTAGAGGCCCAGGAGTCCACACCAGTGACCAGAGGCTGCTGGCCAATGGAAGTAAATGGTCACTCAGTCATGGAGGCCCAGGAGGGAGCAGAGTATTGTGTAGAAGCAGCTGTAGCATGGAACGAACTTGGAGGAAGAAATGGAATAAACCCACCTTTTCTGAAATACATGACAGAGTATTCACTTTGGGAGGTTACAGAAATGCTGGCGTTTGTGTTCTACTAACCAAGAATTTAAGTAAGAAAATTAATTATATTTCATACACCTCAAATGATTAAAACAAGAATGTCCCTGTTAATTTGCATTTAGCATCCTCAGTTCTCTGGGTGCTTTTCAGGACCTCTCTTTCCAGCAGTTTACTTAGACTGCGTGCAAATGTGCATTACTCTGTGGCCTGTGCAAGAGGCAGACCTGCCGCCACCTGGGGGCGAGTATGTGGCCCTCCTTCAGGAATTTATGTCTTGAGAAATGGATGTCTGCCTCCTCTCTCACCCTCCCTTTGCCCCCTTCTAAACAGATCTCAGATCCCTTCTCCTGAGAGTTATCACCAGCTGTGCTTCTGGATCTGGGACAAGATTCTCTCATCTTCTTCGTTTTGTCACTTTTTAATTGTAAATGTTATCACTTCTCTGCCATCTGCTTTTCCTCCCCTCTTTTTCATTCACACCTCCTCATTCCCCATGTCCTTATTTATCCAAATAAGACTGATGTGTATTTTAAGTAATAGACTTAAACTGGCATTGACGCAAATTTCCAAATAGGAGAATCTGTTATTGGAAAGGGATTATTGTAACAACAACAAAAATAATAGTGGGCCTGCTTTTTAAAGTTAATTAATTAATTAATTCTTTTTCAAATCTTTATTCTTTGTCGTCTCTCTTCTGATTTCTTATTTGTTTTTGTTGCTGTTGTTGATCAGATATTTGTTATTGTTGCAGATCCTATCCTATGTCTCTTATTACCAAAATGCTTTCTCAAAACATTTGGGTATTGGCCCTAGCCAGGTAGCTCAGTTGGTTAGAGCACCATCCCGATATGCCAAGGTTGTGGGTTTGATCCTGGTCAGGGCACATACGAGAAGCAACCAATGAATACATAAATAAGTGGAACAACAAATTGATGTTTCTCTCTCTCTCCTGCGGCTTCTTCTTTCTCTCTCAAATTAATTTTTAAAAATTTGGGCATTGCCTTAGTTTGCTACAACTGCTGTCACAAACTGGGGGGCTCAAACAACAGAAATATATTGTTTCACAGTTCTGGAGGCCAGAAGTCCAAGATCAAGGTATTGACAGGGTTGGTTCCTTCATGAAACAGGGAGAATCTGTTCCATGACTCTCCTAGCTTCTGCAAGCTTTGCTGGTCATCTTTGGAGTTGTTTGGCTTGTAGTTGTATCACCCCAATCTCTGCATTCATCTTCACGTGGTAATCTTCCTGTGTGCGTGTCTGTGTTCAAATTTCCCCTTTTTATAAAGACATCAATTATATTGGATTAGGGCCTACTCTATGACCTCATCTTAACTTGATTATCTGCAAAGATAAGATCACATTCACAGGGACTAGGTTAGGATAAACATATTTTGGGAGGAACACAATTCAACCCACAGGTATTTTAAGATGAGTCACATGGCCAATCTTCTTTGGGCCGCAGGCACTGCTGAATATTGTGATTTCTTCTCTACATGTCAACAGTACATCAGGGATCTCTTAGAAACCATCAAAGTCAAGAATACTATGATTCTATTTGTCAAAGCTGTAACTCAGATCAAGTCTGCAACCTAGTCAATAGATCCACATGAAAGTAATATTGCTCAAGTGGGCACAGAATTATAATTTGGGGATAAAATTCCTACCATCTCATCATAATTTCAATCCACTCAGGCATAAAGAAGGCATTAACAATAAGAGCATAAATCATATGTAGAGTTGGGGTTGGTAATTAAGCGAGAGAATTGGGTCTGGAAGACTTCCTTCAGTCGTCAGAATTGTTTGTGTGATCATGGTGACATAAAGAAGGAAGCATTGCCTTAGATAACCAGGGACTTAAAAATTTTCCCCTGTCAATTAGCTGGTTGGCTTCACTTACAAGTGGGACTTGGCTAAAATGTTTTTATCCACAATCACCTAAAGGCTAATATAATTTCAAAACTGTGATCAGAGTTCATGAGACATGTTTTAATTTATATCTACTGGGTATTGACTAAGGGCCTGGGAACAATTTAGAATGATACTTAGAATCAGAAATTGAAATAATGGAAGTGACAAGGACCTGAGGATTCATCAGTTACTATCTCACTTCACAGATGAGGATCCTGAAATCTAGAGGCCTGTAGTTATTGGGCTGTTCGGCAGAGGAGAAGAATCGATTCCAGGTCTGTTGATTCCCTGTCTAATCTTCCTTCCAGAGGGAAGTTCTAATGGGTGTTTCTCTCAGCCTCTCTCACCTCTGCCACAAGCCCTCATCTCTGAGATCTCAGTTGATATTCTGATAAAGAGATTAGATGCTTTAGAATGTTGGGGTTCAGTGGAGCCTTGTAGATCATCTAGTGACTAGACTAGACTCTAGTCTAAAGACCTCACTTTACAGACAAGGAAACTGGGATCCAGAGAGAGTAGCTGACTGAGTTTCTACCATAGCTAGAGAGAGAGCTGGGACTGGAACAACAGTCTCCTGGTGGAGCTCAGTGTTCTCTTTCCTGCCTTCTTTCAGATTGAGTCATATTTAATGCATTATTTAAAGTGATTTTTTTTTCCATTCATCTTGTTTGTTGGCTTATTAACTATATCTCTTTGCTTTGTTACTTAGTCATTTCTTTAAGGTCTGTAGTATATATTTTTATCTCATCACAGTCTGTGTTTAAATGATATTATACTACCACTTCACATATAGTATATGAACTTTACTTTTCTCTCTATTTCTATGCTATTTTTGCCATATATTTTATTTGTGTGTATGCTATGAACCCCCAAACACAGTGCTATTATTTTTGCTCAGATAGTCAATTATATTTTGAAGAGATTAATTAATAAGAGAGAAGACTTACATATTTACTCATGCACTTACCATTTCTTGTGCTCTTCATTCCCTTGCATAGGTGCATGTTTCCATCTGGTATTTTTTCCATCGATGATCCATTTTTCAGCTTTTATGGGTCTGAAAAGTCATTTCATCTAAATTTTTGAAGGATTTTTAGCTGGAGATAAAATTCTAGGTTGACAAGCTTTGACTACACTGGTTTCTCCAGCCTCTCAGATTTGTCTCTTCAATTCAGAAAGTCTGCTGGTCTTTTTCTGGGTCTTCCTCCCAGAGCTGCAGCCTGGAAATTCTCTCAAGGCAGTGAATGGGACAATCATAGGCTCATCTCTATTGTTTCCCATTTTTCAGGGCTTACTGTTTTTCATTACCTGATACCTAGTGTCTTAAAAGCTGTTCATACAATTTTTTTTTGTCCTTTGCTTGTTCAAGGTAGGAGGACAAATTTGGCTCCTGTTACTTTATCATGGTTCAATGCAGAAGGTTAGGAGAGTAGAGATGCAATCTTAGTGAATTTAGAGGATTTTCTACTGCTCTAGGGTTTTGTCAAGCGTCAGGGCACTTTATGTAGCTCTGAGATACTGACTGGCAGGAGCCCATCAGGTCCTTAACTACTGGTCTGTGCAGGTGGCTGCTGAGACAACCTTTGTCCCCATGACCCTTCAGTGCTGGCAGCTCTCTTGCTACTTCCGGGCTACGCTGGATATCCAGGAGTCTCGGTGAGTCTGTTTGGCCCCATTACACCTGGACGCAGCGCCATGTAACCATTCTGTATCTTTCTGTGATCTGTCATCTCCTTTGCCCTTTGTTGAAGAGGATGTACAGGTTCTTCTCCCAGGAACATACTGATTTCTTGATATTATTCTATTTCTCTCTCCCCTTACACCCTCCTTAACCTTGGAGAAATCATTTCCTTATCTGAGATGGGAATGGATATTGGGGCCTTGTCTATAAGTGAATCCTTTAAATTCCTCCAAGGGCTTGGGACTTTGGGAACACAGAACATGGAGCCTCTCAGCACATTTGTGCTTTCTGCCTGTCCCATCCTTCCCCATAGGCATTATAGAGGAGGCTGATTATTTGTCTGAAGAGAGGAGGTAGAAAAGGAAGAAATGCCATGATAAAAAAGAAATTTTCCAAAACAGGTATGCCACAGTAATAAGAAGTACTCTTCATTTTGCTGAGAAATTTACCTTTTGAATTTATTCCATTTATAGCTATCTAAAAAGTAGCAAAGTATTTTTTAGGGAGGGTGTGCTAAATAGAGGCTTAACTTTTTAAAATTTCATTTTAGTAATCCCATATTTGTATAGTAAGTAAAGCTGGATTTAGGATACATAATTACTTGGCTGTATTCAACAGTCATGTTCAAGATGGCACACAAAGCTGTTATTTTTAGCATCCTGAATAAAGATGTTTTCCCTTCTTAGACTCTCGTCTCCCTTGCCGCATCCACCCAAATTAACCTTAATACATTATTAATGTATTCTCAATACTGTTTCTATATAGAATTTTTAACCAATGAAATTTTTTTAAAAAATGGATTTAAAATTCATAATTGCACAATTGTGGATCTCTGATGTATTCAGCATGGCCTGGCTTTCAGACTCTGAAATCTTTCTTTTTGATAGCTATGGCCACAGGACCCCATTCTGGTCTCTACAACCAATTATAACTTCAAAATAGGTAGAACCTATGTTTCTTATGCCCACACTGTGATAGGAATTTCCAAGTGGTTTCTAGGTCACCCCTGACTCCGTGCTCCTGGTTCACACACTGAGCTTTTTGCTCTGCTTCTGAGATGCGACCCACTCTGTCCCTGTTCTGGTGCTCAGGCCCCTCTCTCAACAACAGATCTAGTATTGCTGTTCTAGGATTGCTCACTTCCTTCTGGCAGAGGGAATGGGCCCTTCCCTCTTCAGACAGTCTTCTCCAGGGTTAATCCTATGTGCACACACCTAGATCTCTCTGTGTTTCCTATTCTCAGGTCCTCAGCTTAAATCTCTGCCTATATGTTGGACATTACGGTAGTCAGAGGTCTTTTCTAGCACCCTTTTCCCCATTATATGCATTATTTAAAGTGATTTTTTTTCCGTAGGAACTTCTATTGTCACTTGTATATCAAATCCCTTGTGTTGGTAAGTGGTCCTGTATAAACAGTGCCCACTAGCAAATATTTCAGTTGTCTGAGATATGTGTCCTCCCAGCATCCCCTGGAAGGCACCATGATCCTATGTCTGTGTCACAATCTAACCAAGAGTTAAATGTTAGACGTATGTATGTGTATATTGCATACACACATGTGCATATTATGCCTCACTCTGATCTATATTTAATCTCTTAGTTCTGTGAATTCCAGTGTTATTCTAGCAAAAGGCAACCCCTAACTCCAGCCCTCACCACATCACCCTTCTCCTCTTGACCCTGTCTGAAATTTATGCAATAACCAATTTCACCATCACGTCCCTGCTAACAGCTGGCATAGTGACCACCACTCTTTGTCAGAGAGGACAGCGAAGGGTTGGTGAAGGAAAGTCTGGGGCAACTTTCTTTCACTCACTCATTCATTCAACCTTTCCACAGGTATCTATTGAGCACACACTATGTGCTTGGTACCCTCTAGGTATTCTCCACATAGAAATGAACAACATAAGCAAAGTTCCTCTTTTCATGGAGTTTACCTTCTTTTTTTTCCCTCGGCACCATTCCTGGAGGTACTGCAATACCGGGTCAGTGCGTGGAGTGGACATAGCAAGCTCCTATTTCATCTTCCTGTTCCAAAAATACATTTAATATAATGTCCTCGGATAGAGGACGTATCAGATATTAAACTGATAAGAACAGATACTACACTTGATCTTAGCCGAAAGGCCAAGAAGCGATGGAGTTTACCTTCTATTGGAAGGAGCAGACTAAAACCAAACAAATGAAAGTTTGAGATTTCAGTCCTGGCCAGTTTGGCTCAGCAGATAGAACATAAGCCCATGGACTAAAGAGTCTCGGTTTCAATTCCCAGGGAAAGGCATGTCCCTTGGTTGCGGGTTTGATATCTGGTCCCAGTCGGGGTTGTGCAGGAGACAACCAATTGATGTGTCTCTCTCAGATCAGTGTTTCTCTCTCTCTCTCCCTCCCTCCCTCCCTTCCACTCTATCTGAAATAAATCAATGAAAAAATATCCTTGGGTGAGAATTAAAAGAAAAAAAAAGTGATAAAAAAAGAAAAGAAAGCTTGAGATTTCAGATTTAGAATGATACGATGGAAAGAAAATAAAGCAGGATAAAGTTTTAGAAGAGAAAGGTGTGTATGTGTGTGTGCATTTGATATAATATCAGATATGGAAGTCAAGGACTGCCTATCTAATGAGATCTCATTTAAACAGTGACCTGCCCTGTGAATGTCTTTCTGCCTTTTCAACGGCAGTGATTTCTGTAAACAATGCTTTAATTCAAATGAGAATATATATTCATATTTGCTTGTAATAACATAGAGAAATACTAACAAAATGCATTAAAAACTAGTAAAATTAGTTATCTCTAGTGGGAATAATTAGAGGTCAGGAATTAAAACAAGACTTCTCAATGTTTGCCTTTTACACAATTTTGAATTTAGAGATGTGTGAAGATATAGAAATAAAACTTGATCTGTGCTGTAGTGATGTTGGGCCTGAGCTATTCAGGGCAACCCCGGGATGCAGATGTGGAGTATTGCTCCCTCTCTGCTGTGCTGAGAGGATTGCGTGTCTTCCTGAGGACTCTGTTCCTCCAGTTGAGAAAAGGAGAATTAGAGCTGCCCTGTCAGGAGTGTTATGGGCAGAAATGATGGTTATAAAGAAGATATTTTTCAATCTGTTAACATGGTTGCTTCTGGAAAGTGGGATTGTATATATGTGTGGGGAGATCACTTTCAATTTTATTCTTATGTTTTATTTAATTATATACATGAGAAAATACTACGTTCATCATCATCAGAAAAAGTAGAGAGAGAAAAATAGATTAAAATAATAACTTAGGCCGGGCCAGTGTGGCACAGTAGATTGAGCATCGTCTGAGTTTGAGTCCTGGTCAGGGCACATGCCTGGGTTGTGGGCTTAGTCCCCAGTAGGGGGCGTGTAGGAGACAGCCGATTGATGTTTCTCTCTCACATCGATGTTTCTATCTTTCTCTCTCTAAAAAATCAACCAAAAAATGTTAAAAAAAAAAAGAAGAAGAAGAATTTAGGCCAGAGCCAGTCTCCTGCTTCCATGCTTCGACAGTTTTAGGGCTGTCTGATTCATTGTAGGAGGGCTGATTTCTGATTTATGTTGGTAACATCTCGGCTGTCCACTAAGCGTTCTATAGAAGTGTCACTAGGCTGGGAAATGAGGGGCAGCTGAACAGAAAGAGGACATTCTGAAAAAGGCTGTGGAGTCTGAGTAGGGGAGCATGGGTCAGAATTGCTAGACTGAAATCTGCCCGCCACAATAGCACAGGCATTTTGCTCAGAGGTCCCTCTTCAGCTGTGCTTCTGCAGCCTCTCACATTCCTGTGGCTTTCATTCCTGCTTCTCTCTGATAGAAAATATGTCCCATTCTAGGGAGGGACACCAACATGCTGTCAACATCCATTGTGTGCCACCCAAGTAGTTACGTCACCCCTCTCAAGACCAGCATGAGTCCTGTGGCTGAAGGAGACTTTCTCACCATCTGTATTCAAGCTGCCATTTTCCAACTGTCATTACAAATTCCAGAATGCTAGACGAAAGGCACAGAGCCGTCAACACTGGAATTATCAGGCTTGTTTTCAGATATTAGCCTTGCAACTTAAAGGCTGAATATTCATGGGCAAGTTATCAACCTAATCTATGCATCATTTTTCTTTGTCTGTAAAATGAATATAATTAGTATCCCAGCTTTGTAGGATTCTTGTGAGCATTACATGAGATTATGCATGTAACGGATTTAGCAGAGTGACTGGCATATTGTAAATGCTCTTGAAAAATGAGTTATTGTTGTTATGTTGCTAAGAAACAAATCATTTAATGACTGAAGGAAAGGTAATAAAAGCCTTTATCTTCATGACTTCTCTATTAGAATACCCCTGTGGTGCCTTATTCTAGGATTCATCGGTTTCTCACTTGAGCAGATTTCTTGTTATCCTCAAAGGCATGATTCTCTCAGCTCAATGTCTGTTTAGTCCTCAAGGTGCCCTGTTTTGGGGGTTGAATCACGCCACGGGAATTTTTCTCCACAGCCAGTGAAACATCACACCAGAGTTGGACTATGCCTTGCTGAACCATCACTCTCGCTGGAGGTATTCCTGTCGTGGCGCTCCTCCCAGGAAAACAGGACATCCAGGTGCCATCGCCTCAGAGCGCCCCGCATGTTCATGGTGGTTCAGGTGGAAGGTTAAAGGGAATGATGAAGGGGAAAGAGCAAGCATGGTCTTTCTGGTTGTAGTATTGAGTTTGAGCATTAACAAAAAAGGAAACGAAGAATGAAAGGAAAATCAAGATGAAACTGTCCTTTCTCCCTCCCAACCTTCCTCCTTTCCTTAATTATTTAACCAGTGTTTACTATGCGCCAGCATTATTCTAGTCACTGGAGACACTGAGCTAAACAAACAATAAAAATTTAGCCCTGGTGTTCCTGGTGTTCTCGTCCGGAGGCTGTTGCTGTAGTCCAGTGGGCAGCGGCGATGACCTGATGGAGTGGCAGTGAAGATGGAAAGAAATGGAAGAGTTTTACCTCCTCTTCCCACCTTCTACCACCCCACAGACCAACTCCCAGTACTCCCACCACCAAAACGATTCCTTTAGCTTCCTTCCTGACTTCTCCCTTACCCAGCTGTCATCTGATTCCATGTCTCATTTCCAGAAAATGATGAAATGATGATAATGAGAAAAGCAACAGAAAGAGACTGAAAATACAAATCGATATATAAATCAGAACATGAATCAAATGAAAGGAAAGAAATGTTTGGGAAGAATTAATGATGGCAGAATGCCAGTATCAGTGTGCCCACTGAAAGAAGAAATGGATGATGACATCTTAGGAAAAGGATAGATTAATCTGGTCCACTTGGAGAGATTAGGTGTCAGATTTTATCAATTCAATTTCCCCATTAATTTTCTCTTTCTGACACGGATGGTGGGCTGAATCTTGGGACCTCTACCTTAGCTTTAAAGAAAATGGCATGTATTGTAAGCAGCTATTATCACCAAGCATGTAGGTCCCGGGAAGACAAAAGGGAAAGAGAAAAAGAGTACGTCCCATGGGCTTCCTGTGTTGTAGCCACGAGTTGCATGTGGCTCTGGAGCACTTAATGTGTCCAGTCTGGACTGAGATGTACTGTCAGCACAAAACACGCACTGGAGAGTTCATGCAGAAACGAAAGAATAAAATATCTAACTAATGTCTTTATATTGACTATGTGTTGAAATGATATTTTGGATATTGCGGTAAATAAAATATATTATTAAAATTAACTTTACCTATTCCTATCTACCATTTTTAAATATGACTACTAAAAATTTTAAATTATATATGTAGCTCTTATGATTTGTCAATTAGATAGCGCTTCTTTAGATAATAATAGTAACAAACACTTATTGAAAATCCAACACTGTTCCAAGCATGTTACATGTACCTTCTAGTTTTAATCTTCACAACAAATTTCAGGGTACATACTAATATAGTTTCATTTTTACGAATAAAGAAACCAAGGCATAGAGGGACTAAGTAACTTGTCTAAGCTCATGCAGTTGGATAGTGGCAGAGCTGGGATTCAAACTCAGCCTGACTCACATTCATTCACCCATTTCCCTACCTCTTGGTGTTAAGAGTTGTTTCAGCATCTTACACAGAGCAAGGCAGGTATAAGGAGGTCCATACAACTGTGCATTAATTAGCAGTTTCAGGTTGTAAGAAACAATGATACAGTCAGATTGCCTGAGTTGATGGGGATATATTGTAAGGTCAGAGAAGTAAAAAAGAGTCCTACCAGGGTCAACATCAGGTTTTGTGGAGAACTGGAAACATATGATACCACAGTGATTCCAGTGAAAGACAGAACTCTCAGACTAACATTCTTGGGTCTTGGCTTCTCTCTGCCTCTGTCCGAATCTGTTATTGACTAATTGCCTCCTGGCTTCTGTTTATGTAAAACTTCTACTATCTGCCTTCTCTCAGCATTTGGCTTCTACACATCTTTGTTGTTTGTAAGATTTGTATGCTGAGTTATAATCATAGACAACTGGATTGGCTAGATTGGACAATCTCCAATACAGACTGGGTCTAGTAGCAGAATTTTCTGCCAGGCTCCCTCATAAGTCACTGGCCTTCCTTATGTTTAGCTGTTTCTGGAACAGAGTCCATCACTGGTTGGCTGCTTCAGGCAGGGTTACAAGATCATATGACCCACATAATGATATGATAGCAACATATGTTTATGTCATTAGGTGAATTTACATTCATTCATTCACCAGATATTCACTGGGTATCTGCTGTGTGCCAGACACTGTTTTTGGCATTTGGAACTCAGTTGTGTGTGTGTGGGGGGCGGGGGGAAGACAAAGATCCTTGTTGTCATGGAATTTACATTCTAGCTGAGGGAAATAGACAATAACTAAGAAGCATAATAAGTAATGTATGACGTTTGGTAGACAGTGATAAGGGCCAGGGAGAAGAAAGTAAAGGGACTGAGAGTGCTGCTGACTGGGAAAACAGCTTGCAGTCTTACATGGTGTGATTAGGATGAGCTTCGTCAAGACGGTGAGATTCGTGCAAAGTCATAACGGAGGAGAGGGAGTTAGCTAAGATGGAGCTGGAGGAAGAGCATGCAGGCATATGGAACAGCTAGAGCAAAAGCTCTAAGCCTGGCATGCCTGAGGAACAAGGAGTTTAAAATGGCTGGAGCAGAATGAGGAAGAGGGAGGGAAGCAGGGGATGCAGTCGCAGGGTCAGGTCAGGTTGTAGTTTGTAGGCCTTGGCAAGGGTTATGGCTTTTACTCCAAAGAAACAGGAGTCATCACAAGGTTATAGCAGAGAAGTGACATGATATGACTTACCTTCTAAGAATACTCTGGATGTTGGATTGATTGCAAGTAGACTGTTAGGAGGCAAGCATGGAAGCAGGGGTCCTGTTAGCACGCTATTGCAATGCTCCAAACAAGAAATGATGGTTATTTGTGACTGGGTGAGAGGAGCAGAGGTGGTGAGAAGTGGCTGATTTTGGATATATTTTAAAGCTAGAACCAAAAAGGACTTGCTCACAGATTGGATGCATGGAATGAGCGAAAGGATGAAATAAAGGCAACTCCAAGGTTTTTGGCCTGAAAAATTGGTAGGATGGAGTTCCTAATGGTAATGATGAGAAAGACTATAGGTGAAACAGATATTAAGGTGTAGGGAATATCAAGTTTAGTTTTAGCTAAATTGAGTTTGACATGAATATAAATATTCAAGGGAACATACTGAGTAGGCAGTTGGATAGATGAGTTTGGTGTTTTCAAGGGAGTTCTGGGTTTAAAATAAAAATTTGAGAGATATAAGAATGTAGACAGTATTTAAAGCCATGAGACTCAAGGAGATAATCAAGATAGTAAGGGCAGACAGGGAAGAGGGTCAAGGATGGAACCCTGAGGTGCTCTAACATTAAGAGCTCATATAGAAGAACAAAATCCAGCAAAGGACACAGATGAGTCACTGGTGATCTAGAAGAAAGATAAAAGGAGTTCTATGTCCTGGTAGCCAGACAGTGCTTTAAGAAGGAAACAGTGAGAAACTGTATAAAATTTCGCTAATACATCAAGTAAGAACAGGGTTAGGAACTGACCATTAGATTAACAATGTGGAAGCCATTGGTGACTGAGACAAGATCAGTTTTGGTGGAGTGGGGAGGTGGTGGATGCTGATTGGAGTGGGTTTAAGAGATAATAAGAAGAGAGGAATGAGAGATGGAGAGAACAGATAACTGTTTCAAGGAGACTTGCTACAAAGGGGAGAAAAGGACTCAGGAGTGAGTTGGTGGAGGAAGTCAAGTCAAGAGAAGGTTTTACTTTTTCTTTTTTTTTAAGATGAGAGAAGGACTTACATGTTAGTTTGCTGATTGGAATGATCTAGTAGAGTGAAAACGGATGATATAGAAAAGAGAATTCAGGAGTGAAGTACTGGAGCAGATAGAGGGGATGGATCTAGTACTCATGTAGAGGGTGTTTTTAGACAGGAACATGAGATGTTGACCCATTAATAGGCGGAAAGGTGGCAGATGTGCTGTGGAAGTCTGTGGAAGGTCACTTCTGAGTGAAGTAGGAAGTAGTGTCTTCATCTGGTAGGGGGGTAGTGAGGATAGTGGTGGAGTTGTGGATTTCAGTAGATAAGGGAAAGTTTGGAATAATCTTCTAGGAGAATGGGAAAGCGAATGGATTCTAGACAGTGGTGGGATTCCATATACTGCAAAGCCAGAACCTCTAAGGAGAATAAGTGACTGTTGCATTTTATTTCATGGGATGAAATTTGCCTTCTACTTGTTTGAAATTATTCAAATGCTGGTCAGGTGGGGCAGTTGGCAGAGAAGAAGGAAGGAGATAGTTTTTCAAAAGCTGAGCCAGACCTGGGCATCAGTGATTAAAATAGGCAGGTAATTTGTCTCCTTTATTACATTTCTAGTAAATGCTTAACTAGCTTAGGGAGAGATGATAGATAGATAGATAGATAGATAGATAGATAGATAGATAGATAGATAGATAGATACATAGATAGATAGATAGATAGATAGATAAAGAGAGAGAGAGAATGGTACACAACCATATTAGAATTTGGAGACTTGAAAATATGTCATTCTGCAGAACTTAGCGTCCTGGCTTTGGCCTGGTGGATTATCGAAATAGATGAACAGCTCCTTAACTGATCACAGTGTGAAATGAAAAAGCTCTCCAAATGTTCCGCCTGAAGGTCTGTCATATTAAAATTTATTTCCAAGTTTGGAACCTCTATAGCCTCTAAATAAAAGAGAAAAAAGTTAAAAAGAAAAAAGAGCCAGGGTGAAAAATGATGATGACAGAATGATGAGGATGGGACATATGCTCACTGTCTACCTCTCTTGGCAGTAAACCTGATAAACCAGAACTTCTCCATTATGATTTCCAGAGGGCTTGACTATGAATATAAGATATAAAGTCATATCAGAGGACTGGATGTTATCAGAAAAATCCACTCTAATTCTCTGCAGAGAAAATAGGAGTGATTCTCAAGTTCCTTTTACTTTTGGGACTTAGTAAAATCATATTAGCTGGCTTCTGTAATGTATAGGCTTTAGCACATTTACAGAGCTGAATGCATCATTATGTATCTCACACCTTGGTCTTCTAGATTAAAAAAATAAACAAACACCTTTTTGCCACATGATCTCACTTATTTGTGGAATATAATGAACAAAAAAAGCTGAAGAACAAAACAGACCCAGAGACTTAGAAAGGAGTATGGTTCAGACTGACAAACCTCAGAGGAGGCAGCAGGGGGAGGGATGATATAAACCAAAGAACTTATATGCATGTATGTGTAACCAATGGACATAGACAACAATGCTTGGGGGGGGATAGGGAGGAGGGTACCTGCGGGGGGAAAGGAGAAACATCTGTAACAAAAATAAATTAATTTAAAAAAACCCTTTTTGTTAAAATGAATGAAAATGGATGCTTTAGGCAACAATTTCTTTAGACTCTTCACACTTGTGCCTATAATCTCGTGTTCAACCAGGGTCTGGGGAGGACGAACTTCTGGACTCTGAGATCCATCACCCAGGCCTGACAGCCTGGCTCACAACCTGTGGAAGGGCTGGCTGTACACATGCTTAGGAAAGCATCTGCTTTTCCTTCTCCTAGAGCAAAAACACAAGCCAATCTCTGTAGGATTGAAACTTCATCTTTGTTTTCTGTTTTAAGTCAAAAGCAGGAAGACTGTCAGCTAATCAACAGCATAGAGTATCTACCAGTTGGGAATGGGTTAGTGACTTCAGGTTTGATCTGCCCATTACACTGTGCTTATCAAAGGCTTAATGAAACAAGGGATAAACCAAAAGAACATCTGTTTTTTAAGCATTCAGCACACTGCTGGTATTTATCAAGAACTCAAATTAGAGAGAAGGAGACACAAGGATGGCATTCTTTGCCACATTACATTGTCATAGCACAAACAATGTAAATATATAACTCAGCAAAATTCAAAATTATCTATGCTATGTATCTTCATTGATGCTTATGACTATTTAGTTACAACTGACTAACTCTAGAAATGCTGATGGTCTGTCTATTACTCATTTCATGGGTTGTTTTCAAGGCAAATGCAGTAATGTAGGTGAAAGTTTCTCATAAACTATAATGTGCTGTACCAACAAAAGGCATACTTTTAATTGTGTAAGTCATTATTTTTCCCACGTAGCCTTAGTGCTGCATGCAGATGAATCTCTGAAGCACATACAGCTTCTCTGACTCCAGTATTAGTCATTAATTAGACATCCTCGTAAGGGCTCACAATATTTATTGACATGATGGACCACTTTGCATTGGCCTTGGGACAACAAAACTAAAATGACCATGGAGGAATCTTTTAGGGATTTCTGAGACATAGAGTATAGTATACGTAAGTCATAATTTAAATATTACTTGCCCTAATAATGCCAGACTAGGATATATGGTAAACAAAGTCAACCATGAACATTATTCTATTCTGTCTCTGTTAATCCTCGGGTAACACATTCAGAATTTTAAAAGCCCCCTTTTTCTATGATACTTGTGTGACAGAGTGATGGGCCAAGGACAGTCACATGACCTGAGTACCATGAAGATACTATGAGTGTTTATCAGCTTCAGTTAAATATTATATGGGGAGCAGCCAGAGTCTGTGCTCTCAGAGTGAAGTGTTTTCATCTTGAAGGTAAGACAAAGCCCACTTACAACATTAATTGTATTTCAAAGCTTTCTCGCCGATCTAAGAAACTAATACATATAGAATACAGACCTTCCTTCTCAATCATCAGAGTTTGGATTCTGAAAACTCTTGTACTAGGATAATGCAAGGTTGAGAAATCTATGGAAACAAGATTAGGAACTAGAAATTCTAAATTTTCTGAAGTCCTTATTAATATATATTTAAACATACAGATAAATAAAAAAAGACTAGATAGAAGAATGTCAAAGACCTAAAACAGTAATGAAGTTGTTCTTAAAGCAGTAATAATGAATACTGTACAACACATTTTCAATTTCGCTTCCATGCATGACTTATGAAAAGAGGCACAAGGGAGAGAAGGGAAGGGGTGGGGATTACAGTTGTAAAGAGAAATCATCGGCACCTTCCTTCTCCATCTCCTGATGTTCATACTCTGAGGTCTATTCTGGAAGGCGAATTTTGTGCTTGTGGCTTTAGCAGGAGTTCAGACTCTCCAACAATGGGAATGACACTGTGTGAAGGGCTTCAGGCCCCTGACTGAGCTTTCTCCTCCTTTGTAAAAAAAAAAGTAGATTGAGCAGGACGTGTATTTAAAAGAGTCTTCACTATCTTTATCTGTTGTAGTCAATGCTTTAAACTCAATCCTTTTTGGGTTTTGCTCTTACATGTGTTCAAAGTAGAGTCTTTAAGTGCTAAGTTTTAATCAATGGATTTCT